>CM053794.1:35852500-45102500 GCA_028671895.1 Oenanthe sinensis
CAAAGTCCATGTGATCTGGATCTTCAAAGCCTGGGGGCTGTTGTACATATACCTCTTCAGCTAACTTTCCATTCAGGAATGCACTCTTCACGTCCATTTGATAAACTTTAAAATTGGAGTGAGCTGCGAATGCCAGAAACATCCTGATAGCCTCAAGTCTTGCAACTGGAGCGTAGGTTTTATCATAATCAATTCCTTCAGCTTGGGAATAACCTTTTGCAACCAGTCTGGCTTTGTTTCTTATTACAATGCCATCTTCATCCAACTTGTTTCTGAATACCCATCGTGTGCCAATTACAGTTCTGTCCTTTGGTCTGGGTACCTGTTTCCAAACATCTTGAGATTCAAATTGATTGAGTTCATCTTGCATAGCAATCACCCAATCAGGATCAGACAGTGCTTCTTCTACTTTCTTAGGTTCCATTTCAGATAGAAACCCAGAATAATTGTATTGATTCTGTGTAGCACCTCTTGTTCTAACACCAACATCTGGATCACCAATGATCAGCTCAAAAGGATGAGCTCTACTCCAAATTCTCTGACTTGGCAGATTAGATCTTGATGATTCGCCTTGAATTTCATTGTGATGTTGTGTTTGATTTGCTGATCCTTCATCTCCTCCCCCTGAGTTGCTGCTAGGATCTCTTGATGAATCTCCTTATGTGTTAGTGGTATCTCCAGAGTTTTCACTGTTTCCACCACTACCACTTGGATCATCAGCATTATTAACATTGTTGTTTCCTGTTGCAGCCTCAGGTTCATTTTCATCATCTGAGTGTGAGTCTGGCATATTGTTGAACTTAAGAGTTTCAGATGGATCATCATTTTGGATGTTAGGGAATTTTGTGTCATCAAAAGTTACATTGACACTTTCTTTGACATGATGTTGATCAATAATATACACCCGATAAGATCTTCTAGAATAACCAACAAAAATAGCTTCTAGAGCTTTAGCCTCGAACTTTCCAATACGTTCTTCTCCATCTTTAAGTACAAAGCATTTAGGACCAAATACATGAAAGTATTTGAGCGTTGGTTTCTTGTTAGCCATTATTTCGTAGGGTGTCTTCATTAAGTCCTTGTTGATCAGAGTTCGATTCTGGGTATAACATGCAGTATTTACAGCTTCAGCCCAAAAGTACATTGGAAGCCTTGATTCACTCAGCATAGTCCTTGCAGCTTCAATTAATGTACGATTCTTCCTTTCTACAACTCCATTCTGTTGCGGAGTTCTAGGTGCTGAGAATTGTCTTGATATTCCCTTTTCAACACAAAAGTCATTCAGAACTGCATTCTTGAACTCAGTTCCATTGTCTGACCTTATAGCTCTAACTGGAAGCTTCGAATCCAACTCAATCATTTTGATATGATCAATCACCATTTGAGGAGTTTCATCCTTTGAGTGCAGGAATAAAACCCATGTATACTTTGAATAGTCATCAACAATCACCAAGGCATATCTTTTATGTGACATTGACATTACATTAACTGGACCAAATAAATCCATGTGAATTAATTGTAGTGGTTCAGTAATACTAGATGTGTCAGTGCTTGGATGTGATGCTTTCTTTGCTTTCCCTTTCTGACATGCCTCACAAAGTCCTTCTTGTGTAAATTCCAATTGAGGCAGTCCTCTCACTAATCCTCTTTTGACTAGAGAATTCATAGATTTGAAATTAAGGTGTGAGAGTTTCTTGTGCCATAGCCAACTTTCATCTGACGAAGCTTTAGCATAAAAACAATTGACTTCATCTCTGCAACCTGAGTTCAGATCGGCTACGAACAAGTTTCCTTTCCTTACTCCCTGAAGAGCAAGCTTTTCATCCTTCTTGTGAGAAATCAAACACTTCTCCTTTACAAAGGTCACTGTGTATCCCTTGTCACAAAACTGACTGATACTCAGAAGATTGTGTTTGAGACCTTCCACGAAAGATACATTATCAATGACGACATTGCCAGCTTCTAAACAGCCATATCCCTTAGTCATACCCTTGCTGTCATCTCCAAAGGTAACTACTGGGCCAGCTCTCTCAACAACATTTGATAGCAGGGCTCTATCTCTGGTCATGTGTCGTGAGGATCCACTATCGAGAATCCAAATAACCCGGTTCACCTGTTTTATGCCCTGCAATTATCAATTGAGTTAGGCCTTCTTCGGAACCCAACATTGATTGGGCCCGGCATATTTGAAAAATTGTCCTTTATCAGGTTTAACAACAGAACCCAACTTGACAAACTCATCTACTACTTTGACTGAACACTTCTCCTTGTAAACAACCTTAACATTTTTGTATGCTGGCCTAGGAGAGAATGTCTCCTTCTGTGAGACAGGAGGACTGACAGTCTTTGATCTAGCATGCCTGTGATTTATATGCTGTCTAGGTGTAGTATTGACATTCATAGCATGCATGCTTTTAAAATATGCAGACATAACATTGAAAGCACATAACATACAGTTATCTACACCACAAGGTTTATGGCATGCATCAATAGTAGGCATTTTATTCACAATAGCATGAATCTTAACAGTTTCTACCTTAACTTTATTAACATTTTTAAAGTTCTCAGTAGCATGGAATCTGTTGTTCTTATCCCTACTATTAACAAACTTATTAGGTCTGTTATGATTTTTCTTAAGCTCATTAGCACCTAAACCAGAAGTGGATGAACTAGCAGTGTTCACATTTTCTATTGGTCTTTTAAGTACATATTTAGCTTTCTGGACATTTATTCCTTTTATGTCCCTAACAGGTTTTTCCTGTACTTTCTCTTCCTCTTTAAGGTCTTCAAGTTTAATTTCATAATCCACTATTACACAACTATCAAGAACTGGTTCTGCAATAGGAGTTATGAAAAGAGGTTTCTTAGTGTCCTTAATAACATGTGGAATACCCCTCTCTATAGCACTCTCTTTAAAAGGGGTAATGTTACTAGCCTTTCCTACAGATTTATTATATTCAAAACCTATCCCAACTTTGCGTTTAATCTCTTGTTGGTCAACTAGGTCTTTCATAACAAATGAAGCAGTTCTATAGGCTTGACACCTGACCTTTTCCTTTTCAATTTTATCCTTCAAAAAAGCTTCAATTTCAACATAGCAGTTGACTCTATTAACTTGAAATGCAACATCTTCAGTTAATTTCTCATTTATAAGTTTCAGCTTTTTCAATTCATAATTCTCTTCTGATAAAACTTTGTTTTCGAGAATTAAGACTTTTATTCGATCTCTAGCATTAGTTAAATCCTCACCTAGCAATTTAAACATTTTAGGACAGCTAGGGTTTACCTCAATTCCTTGACGAGGTGGGGATTGTGATCCTTCAGAAGAAGAGGCCATTAGAGCAAGATTTCCCATATCTTCTTCTTCATCGTTGTCAGAATCATCCCAGCTTTTTCCTGCTGCTAAGTATGATCTTCCCTGATGCTTCTTCAATAGAGCTTCATATTTCTGGTTTAGCTCGTCATATGAATCCTTCTTTCTTTCCTGCTTGGGCTTTCTACAATCAGTAGCAAAGTGTCCCATTTCATTGCAGTTGAAGCAACGAATCTTGCTTCTGTCAACCATCTCTGTCTTGTATCCACCTCTTGTATTGGATGAGCTAGAAGAACCACCTCTCTGAAATATGTTTCCCATAGACTTGAATTTGAAATTAGGGTTCCTCCTGAATCTTGTATTTCCAAATTTTCTAGCAATCAGTGCCAGAGATTCATCCTCAAGTTGATCAAGTTCTTCCATTGAGTAGAATTCACTATCTGATGAATTCATTTGAGTTGCACCAACTTCTGCAACAATACCCTGATCAATGACTTTGACTGAAGAAGATTCAGTCATAGCTTCTCTATGTTCTGGTACTTCTGCTACAAGAGCTGTAGACTTGCTGACCACTTTGCCTGTTCCATATATTTCCTTCTGTTGAATCTGCTCTAGCTCATAGGTCTTCAGTATGCCATATAGTCTTTCCAATGAAATTTCATTCATGTCCCTTGACTCCCTGATGGCAGTAATCCTATGCTCTAAGTGAACTGGCATTGTCAGCAAAAACTTTCTATTGATCTCCTTCTTCGTATAGTGTTTTCCATTGAGATTTAGATCATTTATAAGTTTGTTATATCTCTCAAAAATATCAGAGATACCTTCTCCAGGATTTGATCTAAAATGCTCATATTGAGACGTTAAGATTTCCAATCTGTTCTCCCTCACTTCTTCTGTTCCTTCATTTAGTATCTCTATCGTTTCCCAGATGTGTTTAGCATCTTTGCAATTAACAACATGATTGTACGTTCCGGGATCAAGAGATTCCACCAAAATTAACTGCAGGCTGGTGTCCAACGAATCCAATTCCTTTTCTATTTCAGTGTAGTCAGAAATATCTTTTTCAAATTGTCTGTGCGGAATAAGTACACCATCTTTCATATGCTCAGGAATGATTGTTATTGGAACAGCAACACCCGTCCTCAAAATATCCTTGTACTTAATGTTTGCATTTCGAAGAAACAAGGTCATCTTCCTCTTCCAAAGATTATAATTATCTTTATCAAATGGAGGAATTTTAATGCTACTCACTCTTTGAGTACTCATATTAAAATAATGGAAGATTAAAATGATTTGAGATTTTTAGGAATTAAAGAGATTTCGAATTTTTAAGAAATTAAAAATTTTCGAATTTCTAATAAATTAAAAATTTCGAATTTTTTAAAGAATTAAAAATTTCGAATTTTTAATGAATTAAAAGTTTTGAAAATTTTAAGATTTAAAGAGATTTTGAATTTTTAAGAAATTAAAAATTTCGAATTTTTAATAAATTAAAAGTTTTGAATTTTTAATGAATTAAAAGTTGTGAAATTTTTAGGAGCTAAAGAGATTTCAAATTTTTAAGAAATTAAAAATTTTAGAATTTTTAATAAATTAAAATTTTTGAATTTTTAATAAATTAAAATTTTTGATTTTTAATAAATTAAAAGTTTCGAATTTTTAATAAATTAAAAGTTTCGAATTTTTAATAAATTAAAAGTTTCGAATTTTTAATAAATTAAAAGTTTCGAATTTTTAATAATTAAAATATTAGGATCTTGATTTTTATGTCAATCAGATGGCTCGGATACCAATTGTTAGGTCCAAATGATTGTAGAAGGGGGGGGGTTGAATACAATCTTTAATAAATATTAAAATCTGTTTCGGATAATTTTTGATTAAACAATTTAATTATTATCACGAAATAATAATCAAAGAAACACAGTTCAAGTAAAATACTTATATTAAACTTGATGTGAGTTACAAGATTAAATCAAATAAACACTAATAGCTCTTTAGAATTTCTACAGAATATTTAACATGAATGCTCTGTATTTTTCTTTTTAGCTGAATAGAAAGTGAATTGAATTATGTTTATCTACTGATCTAATCTGGTATTTATAGGCAAATTCAGGTTCATGAGACTTTTTCTGCTCGGGGAGACTTCTTCTCCTCGGGGAGACTTTTTCTGGGCTGGAAGACTTTTCAGGGAGACTTTCACAACTTGAAGAGACTTTTGGAATTAAATGAAAAATCATTTAAATTGATGGGGAAGACTTTGATAGCTCGGGGAGACTATTATAGCTCGGGGAGACTTTTTAAATAAAATTCGGGGAGACTTTTGAAAAGTCTCCGGGAGACTTTTCAAAAGTCTTCCCGAGAAGTGAATCAGTCGACCTGCTTGATTTCTTCAAATGTATATCTTCTGACCATTTCCATTTATTTTGTTTTCAATTTAATTTAAATTCTATTTGTTTTATTATATATCTTATACATTAAATTAATTCTCTTTGAATTAATCTAAGTAAATAGGATACATAATAAATTATCGTTTTGATAATAGAATTAAATTAAAATCTTCTTCATTCTAAAATAATTCTAAATTAATTAATTTCTTAATCAATTTAAGAAATAAATTAATTCTGATTGAATTAATTTACCAATTAAATTAACTAAATAATTTAATCAATTAATAGAGAATTAAATTAAAGTCTTGACTCCACAGCTGTTGATGATATAACTTTAAATCTTCTGTCTTCTCACCAATGTCTGTAGCTGACCATTTCTTCTGTAATAAAGAACTTTCTCTGTATTTTGCCAACACTCCGTGTACTGTCTGGTTCACGAGTGATTCACAACAAATAATATTCTTCACTTGACTTTTATAATGGTTCACTTCTGCTCCTTCTGACTTGACTATATTTGTTGTCACACAAAATTGAAATCTTCTGACACTGTAGCTTCTTCAAACTTAAATACTCCACTGAGGCATGATCAATTAAATTGAACTTCTTTCAATGTAGTACTGCTTCAAGTCTGTAGATTGACTTTGATCTTCTTTTTCTTGTCAAATAATACCTGCTGAAGATTCCTGTGACAGATAATATATTTACTTACAAATTATCTATGTTTGAGTTGAGTTGTCATCTTTCTAAACAAATAGGCTTCTAAACATATGCCTTTCAGGCTTGCAGGTGACTCAGGTATGAGACTCTTAGTTCCACCAATCTTTACTTTATCTGGCATGGGTCCCCCAGCCATAGGAAACGACCTTTTTCGATGGTTTTGCGATACCCTATTGTCATTTTGAACATCTGTCAACACCATCTTCTTTGTTGATATAGGTGGCTGCTTATGGGATATACAATTGTCCAACCCACTGTTGCCTAACTCATTGTTTATAAGTTCCGGATTAATCATTTTCGATTCCAGACCTAAGAACTTCTGAAATTAAATAATAAAATATGTTTTAATGTTAATGCACATTAGAAGCCAGCTAATATGCATCTGTGATTTACTAGTAAACAACATATAGATGTAAAAGTGCAGCCGAAGAATATAGTAGCTAAGGAAAAAAAGACTGATAAATTTACCATTACGTCAAATTTTAATGATACCAACAACCAAATATATATGAAGAGAATTTAAACTGATAAGTTGATTTCAAATTTGTTAACACCAACGCGGCAACACCTAACTATAAGTGAAGAGAATATAAACTGAGTAACTGATAAACCTGATCTCATATTTGCTAACACCAACGCCTAACTATAAGTGAAGTGAATCTAAACTGATAAACCTGATGTCATATTTGCTAATTCCAACGCCTAACTATAAGTGAAGTGAATCTAAACTGATAAACCTGATGTCATATTTGCTAACACCAATGCCTAACTATAAGTGAATAAAGTTTTACCAGTGACTATACTTCTTCAATTTGTTTAATGCCAACTGCTGGCTATAAGTAAAGAGATCTAAACCTAATATACCTACTTCAAATTAGATCACTGGATAAAAATAGATTTTATCTAAAGAAACACTTTCGACAAAATATATAGGAAACGAAAAATAAGATAGATTAAAAATAACTAAACTAATCAAATACAATGTAATCCCTAGCTTGTAGCCTAGTGACTACCCGTTAACAAGAAATTGAGTGTTGAACCCTTGGGGGTAAGGCAATCAGGCAAGTGTGTGTGTGAGAGAGAGCATTTAATTCCAGCATTTGGCTTAACAAAAAATACTAATCAAAGACTGCTTTTACCTTCATTTTATTTATTTATTACGCGTTTGCGAGTTTTGTCAAGTTAGGGTCCACAAGAAAAGAAATAAATAACCTAAAGTTGTACAGTACTTGAAAACACTAGTAAAATTTAACACAAATAGCATAAGCTTACAAATGTTGTTTCCCCAAATTCAAGAAGAGTAAAAAATGAGCAATATAAACAAAACCATATAAGTATATGACTAGAAACAATTAATCCCAATTCAAGAAACTGCGCTTGCAACACCCTGTTTGACCGCAACTAAATTAATCAATCACTTTTTAAGTAGATAAATTCATAGGTCACCGAAAATAACCACAACTTTAGGGTAAAATAAAAATAGATTACAGCTGTGAACATTTGAATTAGCAAAAGCAAGACAAATATTATGTGTGTATATGTGTATATTTATATAAACACGGCGTCGGCGCGGGAGAGGGGGGTTGGAGGGAGATGAATTGTGACAACAATATGGTGGGGTTTTTTATTTTTTTGAAAAAATGAAAGTTTTTTGGCTCCAAAAATCAAGATCTCTGTGTGTGTGTGTGTAATACTGTATAATAAAACCCTGGTTCTGTTTATGTTGGGCCGTTTTGGTCACCCTTGTTCTATTAATAGAATCAGAATTTGCTGGGTAGTAAAATTTTATGACTAATTACCTTTTTTTTTTTTAATTTCATGGTTATATTTGTAATCTACTTGTAATTAAATTTTTTTATCAATTTATTTTTAAAAAGGAACATATTGTCTCATTTTAAAATATATGTCCCTTGATTTTTTTATACATGTTTTTAAAAAGTGTGAGCATATAATTAGGATTATTATCTTTTAAATCTTGAGATCCTTTATTATATATAACATGATTTTTTTAAGAGAATAAGAAACTTAAAATTAATTTTCGATAACTTTATATGAGATAATGAATAAAACAATTGTATTATGATAATCATGATATTTTGATACGTATCATCAAATAAATATTTATAAAAATTATGCATATCAAAATATCATAATTATCGAAACACATTATTTTATTCCCTATTACATATTTTTTTAAATCTTTAAGATATTATTTATAATATGTATTATAATGTTTTATAGTATTATTTATAATAGATATTATAATATGTAATTTTTTTAAAAAATTGAAAAAATCTTGAGATCGTTTATAATATATATTATAATTTTTAAATTCTCCAACATATTATTTATAATAGATATTATAATATGTAGATTCCTTTTATAAAAATTGGGAAAAAAAATCTTAGGATCGTATATAATCTATATTATAATTTTTAAGATTTTATTTATAATAGATAATATAATATGTAGATTCTCTTTCAAAATTGAAAAAAAATCTTTAGTTCTTTTATAATATATACTATAATGTTTAAATTCTTTAATATATCGTTTATAATATATATTATAATATTTAAAAATTTTAAGATATTATTTACAATAGATATTGTGTCCGTTTGAGGTTCTTTAAACTTAAAATAAGTAGCTTATTTTATTTTTATTTTTTTACATATTTTCATAATTTTTTTAAAGATAAATATTTATTTTAGAATTTTAAAATCAAATATGAATTTCAAAATAAAAAATAAGTTACTTATTTTCAGAAAAAGTACATACATCCTTACTTATTTCGGGAAATAAGGGCTTATTTCCGGAAATAAGGGGTTGCCCGTTATAATATGTAGGATCATATTAATGGCGTTAGAGAGAGAGTATGATAGGGCGATAGAGAGAGAAAATTTCAAAATTCAAAATTTTGAATCGGTTGAAGCTGATCGGAGAAGATGGGCAGGAAGAGAAACGAAGAATCCTTTAGGAAACTACGGGAGACCTATAATCTGGGTAAGAGATGAGGAGTTTGAGGAAATAAAAAAGGAAATCTTATCGATGGAAAGGATCTTTGAGAGGGAGTTAATACTAGCTTTGAAGGCATGCAATAGAGGTATAGCGAGGTTTGCAAAAAACAGGTTGGTTAGAGTTAACCAAATAGTCCTGGAGACCATCAGAGAGAGTAGTTAATAAGGAAGAAGAGGCTGAAATAGAAGCGAGTATGACGTTGATGAATAACTCGTGGAAAGGGCCAGTGGTAAGATGTTCAGACAATCGGGAGACGTTGGAGTACGAAAACAGAACTTTGGAACAACTATTGGAAGGAAATAAAAGAAAGATTGATGAAAATGTGAGAGAGATGATTAGGAAAGGGAACAGTGAGGCTATTCGAATGGGGCTAAACCAAATTCATTATAAAAGTTTGTTGGAAGGAAGGGGCAACAGGGTTGAGGAGATTAAAGACAAGTCTTATGCTGATGTAGTTAAAGCACAAGCTAGTAAGAAAGTAGAATCAGAAAAAATGAAAGATGATGGAGAGTGGCAAGTGGTTAGAAGTAGGAGAGGTAGAAGCAGAGAGAAGAATAGGTCTGAAGACTGTACTATTTTTGTAACAAGAATTCCTTTGGAAGCTAAAACAAAAGACATATAGAGGCATTTCAATGACAAAAACAAAATAAAAGATATTGTGTTGCCAAGGAAAAGAGACAAATTTCAAAATAGATTTGGGTTTATTAAGGTTTTGAATGAGGAAGAAGGGTGGAGAGTCTTAAAGAGTAGGGAGAACCCTATTTTTTTGGGCAAAGAAATTAAATTAAGTTGGGTAGGGACTCATAAAATGGAATTTGGACCTATCAGGAGAGAATTTAACCCGGAGTTTAAGAGTGATATAGGGGTGGTGTCTAGGCAAGGTGGAGGGAACTCCTTAGGAGAAGAGTTGTATGAAGCAGGAAAGAGGAGTGAAAGCAGGTTAAGAGAGTATTTAGGTGAAGAGAAAAGGGCGAAGATCAAGAGTCTAGAAAGCAACCAAGGTTCATTTAAAGACAAGGAGGAGAAAGTCATAATTCTGGAAAAAGATATCCAAACAGTTAGTAAATTGGCCAGAAGTAAGGTTGGATACTCATGGTTCCCTATGAAAGGGGAAATAATTCAGAAAATTCTGAATGGGATGGGGTTAAGCTCAATTAATGTTACTGAAGTGAATTGTTGGAAGTTTATCATTACATTTACGAGCGAAGAATAAAAAAATATTTTTTGATGGGGAGTTAATAAGTTCTTGGATTAATAATATGAGGAAAATTGAAGAGGATGATATGTTCATTAAAAGAAAAATAGTGGTGGAATGTAGAGGTTTACCTGCTACAACTTGGGAAGCAGGGAATTTAGAAAGAATGACTAAGGAGGTTGGGGATTGGGGGTGGTGGTTTAATGAGGATAAGAAGGACTTGGTATTGAAAAATCCTAAGATAGTCTTGTACACCACACAAACAGAAACATATAAGGAAATCAATAAAAATTTCCCAGAGGTTTAGTGGTGGGGAGTATGCAAGTCAATTGGGTCCCAATACCATTTGGATTCTTCAATACCTGGCTGGGCAATGAGGATTTTATAAGCAGATGCAAGGCAAGCTTAGAAGCTAGTAAAGGTAGAGAGAGTGATCCGTATAGAGCAATCTATGAATTGAGAAATGTGGCTAGAAATTGGAATAAGATGCACAGTGGTAATGTATTTAAAAAAATTGAGAGTTTGGAGAGGCAAGTGGAAATCAGGAAGATAACAACATGGATTCCCAGGTGATAGAAACTAAGTTGATGTTGGATAAGGAATATGAGGTGAGGGATAGCATGCTCTTCCAGAAATCGATGATAAAATGGTTAAAAAAGGGGACATGAATACTAGATTTTTCCAACAGGCCATTTTAAGAAGAAGAGTTAGGAATAATATTCAAAAAATCATGTGGAAATGAATGATCAGATCAAAGCCAGAAGAAGTTAAAGAATGTTTCAGAACCCATTTTAAGATTTTTTTTGTAAAAAAAGATAGAGACATTCTCTTTAAAAGAGGATCAGTGATGTATAGAAAATTGGAGGTAAGTTCAGTGATGAAGTTAGAAAGAGAAGTCAAGCTGGATGAAGTGGAGTTCGCATTATCTCAAATGGGAAAAAATAAAGCTCCGAGGCCAGATGGAATTACAACTGAAGTGTTAAAAAATCTGTGGCCTTCACTAAAAGATAGAGTTTTCGAGGTGATAAAGAATTTCTTTGACAATTGAACCTTACCAAAGGCTTTGAACTCAGCATATATTACCTTGATTCCTAAGGTTCCCGACCCAATGCAAGTGAAAGATTTCAGACCAATCAGTCTTATGAACACAGTGACAAAAATAATATCCAAGGTTCTCACAAATAGGCCTGAAGTTATGATGAAGTCTGTGATAAGTGAAACTAAAACAACCTTTGTGAAAGGTAGACAAATTTCAGATGGAATTATTATTGCTAATGAGTTAATAGATGCAATCAAAAAGGGCAAAATTGGTGGATTGGTGTTAAAATTGGATTTTGAGAAGGCATGTGATTCAGTGCATTGGGATTTTTTGATGGAAACTATGGAAAAAATGGGTTTCGGGATGAAATGGTGGTTTTGGACTTTAAAATGGTTAGAAGCCATGGATTCCTCTGTGCTGGTCAATGGCTCTCCCACAAACTGGTTTAAGTAAGGAAGAGGCCTGAGACAGGGGAATCCTCTATCTCCAGCTCTTTTCAACATTGTTGGAGAGTTCTTTCATGAATTGATGGGCAAAGCCAGACATACAGGGCTTTTGAAAGGGATTAAACTTCATAAAGAGTCTGAAGAAATTTCTCATCTACAATTTACAGATGATACAATCATTTTCTTATAAGAAGATGAAAAATCTGTAAATGCAATTAGAATGGTACTATCGATCTTCCAATTCACTTCAGGACTAAAAATAAATTTCAACAAAAGTGTGTTGTATGGATGGAATATAGATGGAGAGGTGTTACAGGGGTGGGCAAAAATTCTAAAATGCCAAGTTGGAAAATTGCCGATGAAGTATTTAGGGGCAAAAATTGGAGGGAACCCTAAGAGCAAGGTATTTTAGAATCCTCTGTTGGAGAGATTGAAAAATAAAATGGCAGGGTGGAAAGGTAGTAGTTTAAATATGGATGGAAGAAGGGTGTTGATCCAATCAACATTGAATAGTATTCCCAGTTACTAGGTGAATTTGTACAAAATGCCAAACTCTGTGGTGAAGGAAATTGATAAAGTGCGCAGAGATTTCTTTTGGGGTAAGAAAATGAAGGATCAAGGAGAAGGGAAGAATTTACAATTGGTTAAGTGGACAAAGATTTGTGCTTCTAAGGTGGAAGGAGGTCTAGGAATCTCTGACATATGAATGAAAAACCTAGCTATAATAGGAAAATGGTGGTGGAGATGGTGGAAGGAAAGAGATAAAATGTGGCACAGAGTTTTGAGAGACAAATACCATTTAAATCAACATATGGGTTTGGAACAATGTTAGTCAAGAAATGATCTTTCAGAGATGATTAAAGGAGAGATGGAGATTGGAAAAAACCCAGAGGTGTTAGCAATAGTATCTCAAAAAAAATTCTGGTGGAAGGTGGAGAATGTAAGAAATACCTTATTTTGGGAAGACTTGTGGAGGGGAGAAGTAACCTTTGCAGACAAGTATAGAAGGTTGCATTCCATTTCTTCATACCAGCATATAATTGTAAAAGACTATAGAGAGATATTGTTCCAGAGAAAGAATTTATGGAGGAGAGGGTTAATGGAATAGGAGAAAGCTCAAGCAAGGGAAATTGTAAATGTGTGTAAAGAGTTGAGGTTCTCAGGAAAGGAAACTCAGTTCTGTGGAAAATTACCAGAGGCAACTATAGAACTGCTGATTGCGACATGACTTTAAGTGAATGAAAGAGAACTGTGATCCAAAATGGTTGATAATTTGGCCAATGAAAGTACCTCCAAAGATTATTATTTTCTTGTGGAAAGTAGAGAAAGGAGTGTTACGGACAAAATGTTTATAAAAAAAAAAAGAATCAATGTGGCTTTAGACGAGAAGTGTGATTGGTGTAATGAAAATGTGGAGGATGATTATCATATTCTTTGGGGCTGTGAATTAGCTAGTTGGATATGGGCAAAGGTACAAGAGTGGTGGGATATAAAATTTTCACTGTTCAACTCAGCTACTAAGCCCATTTGGATGATAAGAAAATTATGTCATGGCAAAATGGGAAAGAAAGTTTGGGAGATAGTCTTGGAAGCTGTTTTGTGGTCACTTTGGTTAGCAAGAAATGAAAGGGTGTTTAGAAAAAAGAAATTAAAGAGAGAGGTGCTACTAAGACCGATCAAAGTGAGAGCTTTTAAGTGGTGTGAAGCTGCAGATTTGATTACAAAAGAATTAGAGAATGTCTGGCATATACATCCGGGGGGGGGGGGGGGGGGGGGGGGCATAAAAAGGAGGTTCTCATGGGTAACTGTGAATATGAGCTAACGGGCTTCTCAGATGCTTCTTGGAAACTAATGGATGTTGGAACAATTTCTAGTGGAATAGGGGGATACATTGTAGACAACAAGGGATTACTGATCTTTAATTTTTCAGGACCTATTGTTAGTATCAGCCCACAGCTAGCAGAGGAGAAAGCTATGTTTTTCTTAATAAAGACAGTGAAAGAAAAGCTGGGAAGGAAAGTTAGACTGAAAGTCAAAGTTGATAACAATTACATAGTGGAAGAATTTAAAAAGAGAAAATCTGGAAATATTACGGATGAAGAGGAGTGTGAGGGGTGGAAGGAGGTGTTAGAAAGCTTGAATGTAAGTGTAATTCAAGTAGGAAGAGAGGAAGTGAATGAAGCTGATGTTCTTGCCAAGCAAGGCAGAGAACGTGAAAATTTGCTTTTTGCATGGTGTTAGGACCATGTTTAAATCATGGGTTGTATAAGTGAGGGTCGGGTGATTTTTTGGACCCAAGTAAAGACAAGGGGATAAAGTTAACGGGCCAGAGATAAAATAAGATATTTGACTTCTACGGCTCGGTTAGTGGATAATAGATAGAGGCGAAGAGGATTGGTCAAGGTGCATGGAAAATATAGAGTCTGTTAAAAGGGGTAGTTGATGAGAGTAAAAGTTGCATGAGGAATTATGAGTTTTGAGTTTTTACAAGTGCATTGAAAATATCAGTTTGAACAAAGGAAGGCCAAGGATTGGTCCTTGACGTATATAAATACAGTAAGGCAAAGAGGGATGCTCATAAGGCTGAAGTTATTAAAAGAAGTAGTGAGTATAGGGTGAAATATCAATGGATTTACCTCTAGGATGACAGTTTCCAGAAGCGGGTTTCGTTAAGATCAATGTACATGCTGTTCATTATGACGAACCATTGCCTAATGGGAATACCTCTGGCATTGGGATAGTCATGAGGAACCATGAAGGGACCATAATCAAGATGATCTCGGGAGCAATTCCAGGACTTACTGAAAGAGCAGCGGAACTTTGGGCAACTAGAACAAAGGAAGAACGACCCAAATGGTGAATGTAGGGTAGCAACTGTGCACGCTGACAGAAACAAATTTACTAGGTACTTGGCAGAAGATGGAGCTCGACACATGACAAGACTTATGGTGTTTCGCAGACCTTTTGGCAGGATAAGAGATTTTTGGCGCTGAGACATGGGCCTTGGAATCGTCAATGATAGGTTTGAAGAAATAGAGGAAGACGAGTATCAAGCGGATCAAGAGGCAGCGATACAAGAAGAGGATCTAGAGGAGGTGGAGTGGATCCTGGAAGATGTTGGTTCAGAGAACATGGGAATGGCGTAGAAATCTGCTTCAACTGATGTCTAGAGGAAAGCAAGTGTTTAGCTTTCTTTTTCTAGTTTTATCTTTGTTTTTATGCATGGCAAAATAAGATGTTATAATGTGTGTTAGTTTGCGCTTGAAGTTGGTTTGGGTTGATGAAAAGATGGTTGGTCATGCAGATTTGCTATGATGAAGGTGCAGACTTAGGTTGGGTCGTTGTCCAACCAAGCTGGTTTGTTATCACGAGTTATCGTGATTTTAATATAATTCCTAGTTTACCAAAAAAAAATTATAATATGTAGATTTTTTTAAAAAAATTGAAATTTGTTTGATATCGTTTATAATATATATATATTATATATTTTTAATTTCTGTAAGATATTGTTATTATAGATATTCTAATATGTGGATTTTTTAAGAAAATTGAAAAAGAATCTTAAGATGTTTATAAAATATATTATAATCTTTAAATTTTTAAAATGTTATTTATAATATATATAACATGTGTATTTTTTAAAAAAATTGAAAAAGAGTTTTGAGATGTTTATAATATATATTATAATGTTTAAATTCTTTAAGATATTGTTTACAATAGATTTTATAATATGTAGAATTTTTTAAAAAAATTGAAAAGAATTTTTGAGATCTCTATAATATATATTCTAATTTCTAAAATCAGTAAGATATTGTTTATAATAGATATTGTAATATCTAGATTTTTTAAAAAATTGAAAAAGAATCTTGAGATCGTTTATAACATATTATTATCTTTAAATTCTTTAAGATATTATTTATAACAGAGATTATAATATATATAGATTTCTGGGGGAAAAAATTGAAACGTTTATAATAGATATTATAATATATAGATTTTTTAAAATACACCTAAGAATAATGTATATTATAAATATGAAATACCTTAAATATTGTTTATGGTACAAAAAGTAATGTTTATATTCATTAAAGTACAATATATAAAAATATTCAGTCGATTTTTATTTGTTACTGACTAGCCGTATTTTTCAAATTGTGAAGAGAAGCGCAGGCATATAATATATACAGTTTATGAACCTATATATATGCATTATACAGAACAAGTTAAAGCTTGTGGAGAGATTAAGGCTTGTGGAGAGACAGACAGAGACTCTGAGAGAGAAAGAGAGAGTGTGTGTTTTCAATTAATCATATCTTTTGATTTAAATTTCTTTACGGTCTCTCTTCAATTTGTTTCCCGTTTAGAAGAAAAGGGTAATTGATTCCTTGCTTATTTATTTTGTTTCTATAATCTTCCACCGAGATTTTGGGTTTTTATATAGATGTGTGTGTGATTAATTTTGATCTATGGTGATTCTTGAAATCTTATTATCTGGGGTTTGTTTATGATGAAAGATATGTTTGTTTGTTTCCATTTATTATTACAGTTCTTGGTTTTTGAATTCTTTATGATGATTGATTGGGGATGCATTTAATTTTGCATGCCCTTTATTTTTTCCTTTTATCTGTCGTGAATGAATATTCTTAGCTGTTGTTTTGATTTTGTAGATAATCGCAATGGCTGGTTCAGATGAAAACTGTGTTGGTGGTGTTAGGCCCTCAAATTCTCAAGGTAAAATGAATTTTTATAGTTATATTTATATATATGTGTTTCCCGGTGTATTTATTATTATAATTGTGTAGATAAGATATTTGTTTATGTGTCCATGCAAATTCTATGCTACTGTAGGGGGTATGATTATGGCTGGAACTCAAAAGCCTGCTGCAGGAATCAGGCGGACCAGGAGGGCTTTGAGTACAATCAACCATAATTCTGTAGGATACGCACCTTACCCCTCTGCAGTCAGGAAGAGAGGCTCCTTGCGCGAGTAACCTTCTAAGAACTTATTAATTTTTAATTCTCCCGATATTCCTTATTTGAGTACCTGGTTTGACCTTAGGTCATTTGTATTGCGATTTATACAGAAAAACTGCAAATTGTAGTAAGAAAGCGCCGCAGATTCCAGTTGTGCATCGTCCAGTGACTAGGTTTGTAACTGGCACTTGAAGCATTTGATTATATAGAAATAGTTTTATGTTGTGCTCTGTCGATCTTCATATTATTTGTATTTATCTATAATCTGGTCAATTTAGGAAGTTTGCAGCAGAAATGGCCACTAAGCAGCATCAAGCTAGAGATGAGGTATTAATTTACCTATTTAAGTTCAAATTTTCGTTACTTATGCAGGAAATCAGTTTTGTGTAATCTTAATGTTTGATTACATTGATGTAGGAAATTAAGCAACCAGGCCCACCATTTCCAGAAACAATTCAAGGGGATTGTCCTGTAATTGATGTGGATGAGGCCAGAGACAGTTTTCCTGAGCCAATATTTGTGCAACATGACTTCAGAGTATGATGACTTTTCCTTGACTTGTTACTTTATACTTCTATTGGTGTAAGAGAAGACTTCATCATGACTTTTATCTATAGGACAATGAGATTGAAATGCTAGATGCAGATGATCTGCACATAGATGGGGGTGAGAAGAAAGACCCCCTTGATGTTGTCGAGTACAGCGATGATCTTTATGCATTCTACAAAGATGTAGAGGTATGTTGCCTGTTAAGGAACATGTGGAACTTGCTCTCATATGGTTGTTCTTTGAAATTACTAGAGTTTAAGATTTTTAGTCTGTACATATTAGTTTTTTTAATCTTTGTAAGCTCTACTTGACTAACTAAATCGCAATTTGAAAATGTGGTATTTGTTAATATGACAATAAATTCTCTTTACTATGAATGTCTATTGTCCAACTTGAGAATTTGGAGCATATGCAAGCAAAATTCTATATGCTTAACTATTCATTCGTATTCTTGATGTAGAGTTCTTGCTGTGTATCACCAAACTACATGACAAGTCAATTTGATATCAATGAAAAAATGAGAAGGATTCTCATTGATTGGCTAATCGAGGTCAGTATTAAAGTGAAAGTTTACAATGTTAAGTAATATGCAGCAAACATTATTAACACTTTGATGGAATGAGCAGGTGCATCACAAGTTTGAGTTGATGCCGGAGACCCTATATTTGACTGTCAATCTGATAGATAGGTTCTTAGCTATACAACCCGTGATGCGGACAAACCTACAGGTTGTTGGAGTCACAGCCCTACTTCTAGCAAGCAAATATGAAGAAGTCTCCACACCCGCTGTTAAAGATCTCGTCATGATATCTGACACAGCATATACCAGAAAAGAGGTTCTTGAAATGGTAAATATCTAAAATATGTTTTCCTTCACCATTAAATGATTTCTGTTGTGATCCGAGTGTAATCAACTTTATTTATTCTAACCTCTGACCTGCAGGAGACTCTGATGCTCAACGAGCTTCAGTTTAACCTCTCGGTTCCAACTGCATATATGTTTGTGAAGAGGTTTCTGAAAGCTGCTCACTCCGACGATAAGGTTTGTCCTTGATTTTCCTAGTACACATTATAGCAGGATTGATGTACGCCATACACATACCGTAATTAGTTTATAATCAATGCTTACTCGAGTCAGGTTGAGCATTTTACTTGCTTATCATAGAATAGAAAACATACTTTAAATTTGAACTGCATATATTTTCATGAAGAGGTTCATGAAAGCTGCTCAACCTGACAATAAGATTTGTCCTTAATTTTCCTACAACACATTATTGCAGGATCGATGTCCGCATATGTATCCTAATTAGTTTATAATCAATGCTTGCTGTAGTCAGGTTGAGCATTGAACTTGCTTATCGTAGAAAGCATAATTAATTTTCTCCCAGAACTTAATTCCTGATCTTGAACCAGATGGAGCTTCTTGCGTTTTACATGATCGATCTTACCCTGGTGGA
This sequence comes from Oenanthe sinensis, assembly GCA_028671895.1. Lineage (NCBI taxonomy): Eukaryota > Viridiplantae > Streptophyta > Magnoliopsida > Apiales > Apiaceae > Oenanthe > Oenanthe sinensis. Next base: position 35,871,593 of record CM053794.1, read on the forward strand.
GTATGAGATGATCAAGTTTCCACCATCGATGTTAGCAGCAGCTGCTGTTTTAACTGCTCATTGTACTCTTGGGAAGGCAGCTCAATGGAGCAAGACGAGTGAAAGGCATACTAACTACAAGAATCATGAACTAATGCAAGTAGTTTTAATATTATTATTCTTCCTTCGTACTTTAGTTCAAGACTAAGTAGTTGTTTCTTGTATCTTATTTTTTTAGGGAATGCTCGAAGCTAATGGTTAAATTTCATCAGAAGGCGGCCACAGGGAGACTTACTGGTGTTTACAGGAAGTACAACACATTTAAATATGGATGTGCTGCAAGAACAGAACCTGCTCATTTTCTGTTGGATTCTGAATTTTGATCAGGGACTCAATTTCATTGGTTTGTATGGTTTTATTTTGTAGAGCCAGCGATCATAGCGGCCTTTTGAGATATTGATCTCTTTTCCAAAATATTTACAATAATTTGAGGCATTCTCAAATTTGGCATTCATTTGAATTGTTTTGTTTCGAAAACAATAATATTGCAACCAAATCCTACGGGATTTATGCAATTGATATACGATGTTAGCTGGGTTTTTTTATTATAACATTTTCCATGCTCTTTCCTTGATACCTTTGCAAACACATACACATGCTTTGGATGATGACTCTTATGATTTCTATCATTTTATTAATTAAGGTTTTTATGGCTACTGCAATAAGGAATGTTTTTTTTTAAAGGGGGTAGTAGTAATTAACTTCATAGGAGAACAGATAAGATTTAGTTAATATAATAAATATATTAATTATTAATTTATTATTTCAAAATGTCTATCTATTTTATTTATTTTAAAAATAAAATGAAAAACGGCTATGTACGAATGAAAATGATTCTAGCCCTAAAAAAATAAAGAACCTTCATCACAAATAATGAAGGAACCAGTAAATTTAGATGCAAAACAATGCAAGAAAAACCAAATTTTATATTTTAATATTCCTTTTAATAATTTGCTATTAGCTCTTCTTCTATTGCTGATAAATTATTATTTAATTGTTCACATTCGACTAAGAACATGATTAATAAAACCAGTAAACATACAAGTTGACGCCATAAATTTCTTCCAGAAAGACAAACTCTTGCGTTCTGACATCTGACGTACAATAAACCCGGACAAGATGCTTTGAACTGAGTACCATTTTTTAGAACAAAACATCTGTTTATGCTTAATATCATGCCATTTTTTGCAGGGTTACATGGGGGTTCTAATTCATCTCTACTTATTAATCATAAACTGACGAATTGCAACATAATAATGGTTGACAATAATACATCTAACTTTTACTATAAATGATAGAAGAGTTATACTTGGCCCAATCTGACAAAAAATATTATAAAAATATTCAAAGTTAAAAAATGTGGCCCTCAGGCGTAGCAGACACACAAGGCAAACAGGAACACTTGAAAAAGTTGCAATATCATGCATCTCAGTAGAGGGAAAAAAGTAAAAGAAGCTCAGGATGATGTAAACGTGTGTATGTCATGCGTGGGATTTCAAAACGCAAGTATTGTACCAGTACTTTTCCTTTCACTCCAGAGTTAAAAAATAATATGCAAAAAACGCATATGTGCTCTCCGTTAAGTGTCAACCAATAATATAAAGTTAATATATTTACCAAAACGATCGAAATAGTTTACGCCAAGCAGGGTGTAATAATACGAAAATCGGAATTAATCACGAAAGTCATTAATTGGTAGTTAGAATATTAATCGGAAGTAATTTAATTTAAAAAAATAATAATATATAAGTATATTTAGATACAGTCAAATTATTATAAATTTTATATAAAAAAATATATCATATATTATTATTTTATATGTATTTACATATTAAGATTTATAAAAAATCACTTATCAATTAGTATTTAAGTGGTTTATATCAAATATTAATTATTTAATAATTAATCCTAATAGTTACTCCATCTGTTTCATATTAGTAGTCTATTTTCAAAAAATAACACATATAAAGAAAATTTGTTGTGATGGGTTTAACTTATATTTTTGTATTGAATGAATATAATATATGGCATGAAATTGATCTTGTAAATATAAATTAGAGATATGTGGAATAAAGTTGATTTTAAAAATATAAACTAGATTAAATTTTACTGAAGTGACAATTATTTTAAAACAATTTTTTTTAAAAGTGAACTATTAATATGAAACGGATGGAGTATTATAATATATATATATAATTATTTAGGAATTTAATAAAATATTTAGGATTTATAAGGATTTAAAGTCATAAAATTCATATTCATTGTAAATTTTAATACAAATATATTAATTATTAAACTTTTTAAATTTTATTTTTTTTTAAATATTTATTTTGACCGATTTTTAATCGTTTCAATCAATTTTTAACTGTTTTACTGATTTTTCCCGTCTTCTCTTATTCTTCCGCAAGACGGATTAAACGATTCATTAAAAAAAAGACGGATTAAACGGCACCGTCCGTGGACCGACTATCGAAAAACACCCCCGACTTTTAGATCACCGACCCCAAGAGGACAAGACATAAATCAGGGCCAATGCAAGTGGAGATGCTCTGTAAGTATATACTGTAATTAACTACAGTACAGTAGTAAATATATTCATTTTTCCCTTTGATTAAACTTCCCTGTCAATTGTATGAGAGGTCATCTCCTTTTTTTTTTTAAACACTCACTAAATGACACGTACCCAAACTTGTAGTATAAATTTAACAAAAAACTCCAATAATATCAAATTCAAGGCTGACTAGACTCTATGTCATCTCTGTTTCTGATTATCCAGATCTCAATCCCTTTATTAGATTTATTAGTTAGTATGTCATTTTTAAGGTTCATTCAACAACTACCCACCTCTTTAATCTTCCTCTTTTTCTAACTGGATCATGTTTTTTCAACAAGGGGGGGCCTGAACGTGAGCCTAGTCTGATCATGTAACGAGGTGGTTACATGGTTTGATAACAAGGTAAGTTGAATCACCTATGGTTGTGTTTTACTAGTATTGTTAGACTCTGAGGTGGGGTTTTTATATTCTCAATAAAAATGTGATCTTTTATGTTTTCTTGTTTGGGATTTTTATTGGGTATTTGTATTCATTAGCTGTCATTACATTGGAGTATTATTAAAATCATATAATGTCATTTTGGGAATATTTGTTAATTTGGTGATGAAATTGGATAAGGATGCTGTGTAGGACATACACACCAACTTGCTGAATTAACATATCACAGTTGTTTGTGGTGGGGTTTGGATTCTTTGTTAGATATTCGATTTTTTGTAATTTCTAAAGTTTATTATCAGATAGCGATGCATTATAGTGTTTCAAGATTCTTTTTAATCTCGTTTCTTGTGTGGTGGAATGAGGCTACGAAGGAGGTACCAGTATGCCATATTTATGCATGTGAAACTGACTAATTTTATTATTTGATTTGGATCTTTGGATATATGTGAGAGGGAGAGAGACAGAACTTCTATATATCGAGCAAGTTGTTGTCTAATAATAGAAGTGGGTTGACGTTTTCTTGTTATGGTTGTTATTCCAGAATAAGGGCTAAGCGAGTCGAGAAAAGTCTTGCTATAAGGAGAAGATGATAAAGAAACAGCAAAAAATGTTTCTAACTGTTCCACCCTTTGAATGTGCCTGGCGTGATGATTTGAGGTTTAGGGAAGCTGGTAGGGGATGCGTGTCGTTTGAAGCTTTTGCCCTCAATGATGTCACAGTTGTTTTTCGTGAGCATGTTGGTAGCCAGCAATACCATTACAAAAGGGACAACAGTCCACACTATACTGTGATTATTGGTAGCCATAAAAATCGTAGACTGAAAATTGAAGCTGATGGAAAAACAGTTGTTGATGAAGCAGGGGGAGGACTATGTTGCTCTACAGCATTTCAGAGTTACTGGATTAGTTTTTACGATGGGTTGATCAGCATTGGCAAGGGAAGGTACCCTTTTCAGAATCTTGCTTTCCAGTGGCTTGACACAAACCCCAATTGCACTGTGCAGTATGTTGGGCTTAGTAGCTGGGATAAACATGTTGGATATCGAAACGTAAATGTAATGCCACTAACACAGAACCACATATCCTTGTGGAAACACGTAAACTGTGGTAAATATGAAGGAGAGTATGAAAGTGAAGGCGAAGATGGAACAGAAGATGGAAGGTGGTGTCATGAGACTTGGGGCCTAGGAAATTTTCTTGAGAGTTGGGAGCTATCAGATATGCTCTTCCTTGTTGGCAAGGAGGAAAGAGCAATCCCTGCTCATAAGGTTATATTGGCAGCATCTGGTAATTTTGGTTTAAGTATGTCTGCCAAAGACATTATTAAGCTCGAGGATGTAGCCTATCCAGTGCTGCATTCCTTTCTTCAATTCATCTACACAGGCAGAACTTGGGTAAATATTCTCCTCCAGTGTAATTGGTTGCATCTTACTTTTGTTTATGTATGTTGGTTTGGATACGCTCAGGTTTCTGATATTTAGATGATACTTGCTATCTCTATAATTCCAAGAGAGCTACTTACCTATGTTGTTAAAGTGAAAGCAATCATCTTCTACAAGAGAAGATAACAAATAAGAAAGAAGTAGGTTCAGGCAGTACATATATGTTGTAGAGAGTACCTCAGAGGAAGATGAGATTCTCATTTCTCCTTGGAGTTTTTTGTTATAAAATTATTTTGGATAAAGTATTATATCCATGCAAAATTGATATTATTAACGAAGTATTAAGAGTTTTTTCACGCAAATTTTATATCCTTTGTGTCTATGCCTAATGTAGGTTCCAATGTCACAACTGAGCTCTTTGAGGACCATAAGCTTGCATTTTGAAGTGAATTCATTGGCAAAGAAGTGTGATGAATTCATTGAGCATTTCAAACTCAATAAAAAGTTGTTTGACCCAGCTAAGAGCGTTGAAATATTATATCCAAGCTCTCGTCCCCACTGCGGGGCATCCTTTCCTTCTGGAGTACCTGTAGATATTAATAATCTTAAAAGTTTCTATGTAACTGGTGAATACAGCGATGTGGAAATTCATATTGAAGGGTATGATCACTTTTTCCGGTCACATAAAGTGCTACTTAGTTTATGGAGTGTCCCGTTCACAAAGGTGAGCCAGATTGATGCTTCTGCTTCCCCGATTGTCTCCTACCTATTTATGTGTATCTGCAAGTGTGTGAACACAACTTTTAATATTTCTGAATCTAAAGTACTCAACATTTTAACATCCTACATAGTCTGATTGTTTTAAAATCTATTTGTTTACCGGGGCACACAGAAAGGCACAGACTTAAAATCGATTAAAGTAGCTCATTAGCTCCTTTGTTGAACATGTTTGTTGCATTGTCATGATCTTTAACTGCTTTTTTCCTTTGTAATTAGATATTAATTAGTACACATCGTTTAATAATTATTTAGTGAGATGAACCATAACTTGTAATGGTTGCATGGAAACTATTAAGATGGAAGAAGTGGAATATTCCTCCAATGTAAAATAAATGTACTCTCTCGTGGAATTATAACATGCACAGTCATAAAAGTCATTTAGTCAATCAATTCGCTCAAGCCCATGGAATATTGGGTTTGGTGGGGTTCTCTGTAGAGGATTACACTTACATTGTCTATTACTTGAATTGTTACAAGTAAATTTTTTTAAACATGTATATCATGATTAGAATATTTATCACAATAACGATATGGCAGATGTTTACCAATGGAATGTGTGAAAGCATGTCAACAGAGGTTTGCTTGAAAGATGTCTCAGTTGAAGCATTTAAGATTATGCTTGAATACATGTACCACGGGGAATTCAATAAGGAAAACATCATGGATATTGGTATCTTGCTACTCCAGCTACTTCTATTGGCAGATCAGTTTGGGGTTTCTGCCCTGCATCAGGAGTGCTGCAAAACGCTGTTGGAATGCTTATCGGAGGTAGTTTAGTAATACTTTTGTTGTCTTATGGTTTAATATACAGAAATTGATTTTGAAAGTGTTTTTCTATTCCATGTCTCTTTTTGTGTACTTCCATGGTTCTGAAGTGCTACTTGTTGAGAAGAAATAAAAGGATGGAGACGTATTGGGTTACTGGTTTGTGTGAACAAAGAAGAAAAATCATTTAAACCGATGAAGCATTAGATATTGATACCTCTTATCTACATATCAAATGCAGGGATGAAGTCTCCTTATGGAAGAAGGTCAAACACCGAGTTTTTCTAATATGCACAAGTTTAAATGGAAGAAGAACCAAACAGTTATGGCAAAGTAATAAGGTTATAAGGTTGATCTTGTAGCTAACTGCTGAACTTTGTTGCAGGATTTGGTCTGCCCTATCCTTCAGGTGATTTCATCAATTCCATCATGTAAACTTATTGAAGAAACATGCGAGAGGAAATTTGCAATGAACTTTGACTACTGTACAACTGCAAGCACTGACTTTGTCTTGCTAGACGAGCAAACTTTTACCAATATTCTTCAGGTGGGTCCTTGTTTCCCAATTATGTAGGAGACCCTAGTGTGATTGCTCTGCATCACCTCATCATCCCTCTTAGAGAACATTGTGCAAAAATAGCTAATGTGGATAAGAAGTTTTATAGTAGCAAAAAAGATCTTGAAACTCTTAAAACTAATATCACTAATAAAGAAATATAGATATAAGAGCAAGTCCAACAATGTCCTAGTTGGTTACCTATAAATATTATAAAATAATGAGTCTTAGTAATTTAGGTACTCACTAGGATATGTAAACTCCAACAATAGTCTCTATATTCATTACCTATTATAATAATAATAATAATAAATTTGAATCTAACTACTCTTAAGAAGGAGGGAAAAGAAAAAAAGAGAGAGAAAAGATGAAGAAAAAAGGTGGGAAAGAATTTTTTATTCAAAGAAATGAAATAGGCAATGGCTAGGAGTTACGTATAAATAGATAATGAGATGCATGTCTTAGTGATTTAGGTAATCACTAGGACACTGTTGGAGCAAGATTTTTTCTCATATTATCTATATTCCACCTTAGGACATGATATAGGTAAGCTGTTGGGCTTGCTATAATATATTAGATAATTGGTCTTTCTAGGGTGGTTACCTTGTGCTAAAAGTATACTACAAAATATTGGACCGAATTAGTGGAGTTTGTTTGTAGTGTACTTGAGTTGTAGGCCATTGACTACACCTGTCTAATCTATTAGTTTTAATAATTAACACCTATAAATATAGTAGGCATCCCTGTAGATGCATCCCCCTTCAAATTAGAATACTTATTCCTCTGAGGTGCATATCAAGGAATGTCTTGTAATTTAAGCATTGGTTTTGCAGCATACAGATTTGACAGTTACATCAGAAGAGAGAGTTCTCAATGCGATTCTATTGTGGTGTTTAAGGGCAGATGAATTGCATGGCTGGGAGGTAGTAGAGGATAAGATATTAAATTCTTCACTTGAACTTCTTTTTGGGGACAGATTTCAGTCTTTTAACAACTTCTTACCTCTAGTGCGCTTCCCATTACTTCCACATGCCTTGCTTAAGAAGGTAGGGATTATCAATGAAGATTATCAAGCTTGTTTTTTAAGATGCCGCCTCTTAAATTCGATAACATTTTTGTGTACTGGTATTGTAGCTCGGGTGGAGTACGCTTAGCAAACAGATTAATGCATTGAATTATCTAGTAAGCATAATCCATGTTAATTGTGAATTCGATTTTGTGACATCTCTCATTTTATCATCACCTTATGATTTGTTGATTTACAATTCCTTGTATGATGAAACAGGTGAAAGAGGCCATCGACTACTTAGAACTTGGTCTGGTCAACCCAGGACAATATCAAAAGTAAGTATATAGTAATAGTGCTGATATATCGTGTATTCTTATTCTGGTGTAGATATCTTGTTTTATGTAATGCTTATTATATATATTTTACATAAGCATATATTAAATTTTACATAATATTAAATATTGGCAAGTTAAGTGCGGTTGCACAGTAATTATGCATTTAGAGTGTCAACTAACTAAAGTAGGTTAATTTGATCCTTCTACGTTGACTTGTTAATTGCCTTCCCCTTTAAATTTCATATAGATAAATGGTACAGTAAACAGGCCCAGAAAACGGTTGTTGCAGCTCACATCCATGTCATTGTAGCTTATGATAAGTGATAACAATGCCTGATCTCTAGTCTTGGGTCACATGTATCATATATGTCCACCCGTTCTATAGAGTCCAGATTTATTATCTTAGGAGAGTGATGATTCCACAACCAAGTCCCATAAATAAGTATTGCATATTCTATACTATATGCAATAAAGGTTCTTGATTCCCGTATTGCAGGAACCTCGCACGTGTAACCTGCACTTCATTTTGTTTCTTTTCTTGGTTGTTTGATGCAGTGTGTTCATTTGCGATGAGCCTGAATGAGGGGAATTGGGATGAACTTAAATAATCCATATGTGCTTATATGTACAGTACTTCTTATATAAATGTCCATTTGCGATAAAAAAAAATTATTGGTCCATTTGCGATAATTTAAAAGCCTACACACACGCCTTTATGGAGGCTTTGACCCTAACTTCGTATTATCAAGATGAAAGGGTATCCACTAGGCTATAAGCCAAGGGATTCTGCAAGTTTATATTAAGGTCTAATCCTTGCAATTTCAAAGTGAATGGTCATTCCTTTCTTCCACCATGTCATTCATAAAGAATATCATAAGAAAATTACTCCCCTCTCATTTTTCATTCACTCCTACATCCTTTTCTTTCTTGTCTAAATTTCGTAGACAATGTTCAATTTATTGTTACCTTTATTCCGTCTTATCCAAGTGAGCAAAATTCACCAGTGTTTGAGTTGGATGTCGTGTCTTTATAATGCCTGTATTTTATTACTAGCTCTGCCTAGGAACACTTGCAATCTCTGTTTTGTATCGTTTTTTACTTCAACATGGATAGAAATTCAAATGTGATTTGGTGTCATGTTTTGTATTGTTTTTTATATGTCAAGGTTTCAACATAGAAGATCTAGTTTTAAAGAGCTCCAGTACATATGTGATGGGGATAGCAACGGAGTTCTGTACTTTGCTGGCACATCTTACGGGGCACATCAATGGGTAAATCCTGTTCTAGCCAAGGTAGGGTCCTCAACCTGCTCTTCTTCTCTCTTAATATTCCATTATAAAATCATTTTATAGTTTGGTCATTTTTTCCCCTTCTTTTTCTGATCTAAATTGCACATTCAGAGAATTACAGTGACTGCCAGCACTCCTGTTTCAAGATATACGGATCCAAAGGTTTTGGTATCGAGGACTTACCAGGTAAAACATAAATAAATTAACTTAATGCTAATATTTCTTTATCTTAACTGTTCGGGATCATATTATATGCACTGTCATGCATCAGGGAACATCTTTTGCTGGGCCCTTAATTGATGATGGAAAAGTCAGTTCGTGGTGGATGGTTGACATTGGAAATGATCACCAGGTACAATAATTTGCTAATTGAGTTGATGAAAACTTATTGAGTGTGGCTTCCCAAGATTAATGTGTTGAATCTTTACAAACGAATTATGATTTCATCTTCAATTGTGAAAATATGTCTAATTCTCATTTTTATTTTTAAGTCTGGTTTTTTGGAGAAGGTCTTGTCTACCATAATTATGTATAGAATTAGTTCTTTTATTGTTTTTTCTCACTTTGGTTAGATGCGACTATGCAAGTCTGATCTAGAGAGTGAAAAAAAGTGAATGGTTAAGTTCTTTTGGAGTGGCAACATATTAGAAAATATACAATATCTAAAATTTAGCAGATTTATGTGTGAGTCAGTGAGTGTAGTAGTTATAACTTGTTATTGACTTATTGTGCCAGACCAAAGCTATCATATAATAATTTCTAAAAAAAAAACCAAACTAATCGTAAGTTCAGAGAAATAAATAGTCCTCTAGTACATACATGACCTAAACATGTTTTGTTTATCCATATGATATCTACATGCAAGTACGTAGAAATGAATTCCAATTTCATATAGTTGTGATCAGCTCCCATGGAATTCCAATTAAACCAAATGATACTTGTTAAACATTATTCCTTTATCGAGTTTTATAATATGATCCGCATGCAACTATATGTAAATAAATTCCAATTAAATATAGCTGTTATACTTCCATTGGGAATGCAACTCGTGTTGCTACGTAAATGTTATTTTAATCTATGGTAACTTGTTGGAGAACTGAAGGCATTAGTGGTATAGCTGGATATTTCCATTTTTGATGAGATACAAAAAAAATACTGAGGTTTTATTATTATTTGAGGATTTGAGGATGTTTTAAAATATACATAAATATATAGTATGTCATCTAGGAAATCGAGTGATTTCTTCTTTCTTATAACTTTGAAAGTATCGATAGATACTATCGAGCAACAAGCAGATGGATCAATGAACTTCCTTTTTCAAAAACATCATCAGAAAAATGGAATGGAGTTTGCCATTTAGACGAAAAAATATTATAATTCTTAAGAACTCAATGGGATTCCCTTCTTTGTATGATTGTATGGTTTGAGGGGGGTCCCGTTGAGTTCTTACGCTTTCATGGCTAAACAGAAATCAAGTGTAGAACACTACAGGTACTTAAATTAGTTTATTACAGTTGGATTGATGTTGGCTTTTTCCATGAGAAAATCGTACTCAGTCCTGAATTTTGAAGCAACCGACTTCCTGCATAAATTTTTTCAGCCAATAAAAATCGTCATTTGTCAAGTATCTGATTTAGAAAGAAACGTAGTGGAACGGACCAGATTGCTTTATCTATTTATTTATTGTGCTCACTATGAAATTTTTTTCTTCTTCATCATTTGAATAATTGCTTATATTTGGTGGAGAAATTAGATCGGATTTCTAAAGACAAGACTTTGGAAATTGGAATATACTTGGGATTTGCATGTTATTCCCACTCTATCAATTTCAGTAACTCTTTCCTTTTTGTATGCAGCTCATTTGCAACTATTACACTTTAAGACAGGATGGGTCGAGGGCCTTCATAAGGAGCTGGAATTTTCAGGTAAAGTACTTATATCTCATAATTTACTCACTGAGGTTGGACATACTATTGAGAGCCTTCTTGAGCAAATTAACAGTTAAAATGTTGAAACCTGTATCAGGGATCTGTTGATGGGAAGAACTGGACAAACTTGAGAGTGCACGAGAATGACCAAACTATCTGCAAGCCTGGTCAGTTTGCTTCGTGGCCTGTTACTGGTTCCAATTCCCTCCTTCCATTCAGATTTTTTAGAGTTTGTTTAACTGCACCCACAAGTGATGATACCAACCAGTGGTCACTTTGCACTTGCTTCTTGGAACTCTATGGCTATTTTCACTGATTGTAAGTGTATTTCTTTGTGTATTAGCTGCTTTTAGTTACATTACTGTTCGTCTTTTTGGCTTAGCTGCTTTTAGTTACCTTACAGTTCTTCATGTTTTTGGCATAGTTTATTCTGATGTTACAAAATTTGGTTATTATTTATGAGATACCACATCACAGAAAGAAACAGATGTAATCAAGTATGTGTTGGCTGCTTGTTTTAAATAGGCAGTATAAGAGAGTTGGTAAAGAAACGAGGTTTAGCCTTCAACTTTAAAATTGTTCTGATGGCTTTTGTTAATGTTGTCGTTTTGTTAGGTTGTCAAGGTTCACAACTGTCTTGTTAGCAACATACCTACTTATTCCAGATGCTTCAAATAATGGCTTGCTTCTTCAGCAATTCCCAACAAACCCGTAGTTGCACAAACAAAATGGTCAAAAACTGGGCAGACAGAAATTTAAATTAAAAAAATTAGAGTACCTATGGATACAGATCTTTCAGTAGGTTGGATACAAAACTTGGCTGCACCACGCAAACCTTGAAGTGGATCATTACCCTGTGCATTTAAATTCATTCTACCTGGTTACGATTGTCAAGGGCAAGTCATAGTAGTCACTTTTATGACCATCTGGAAGGATCCATAGACATTACACTTTTAACATATCTAAAAAACTGAAATATGCAGGGAAAGGAGGCTGTATATGTTTTGCTAAACGAGCTCGAACTTTAATATCTATTAATCGATTAGAGCCAAGCAAAGCTTTTTTGTTGGACACGTGATCAAGCTTGTTAACAAACAAGCTAAACTCGAGCGTTTACAAGGCTACAGCCTACAAGCGCACTTAAACACCAGATTAAATTGCTATATAAGCTTTTGACAAATTAACGAACGGTTGAAAATATATTAAATGCCATATTTACAATATGGCAGGCATCGTGGTATCAACAAATACAAAGAGGGCCAACAAACTTTCAATAACGAACAACCAAAACCTGCATAAATTCAAAATCAATCCCAGATTGTAGCATCTCCAAGCCCAAAGGGACAACTACTTTTCGTCATGTCACTTGGTTCATACTAAGGAAGGAGTGAAATATATCATGCTTTTATCAAAAATATTTATTAATATTTGAATATTATCCATCAATGAAATACACTGTCATTGCTAAACACTGTTTCTCACATCACAATATTAGGGAATCCAGAGAAGGGAGTTGATCCGCAGCAACAGACATATGTTGTGGATCAGTTTTCCAGCATATGATTTCTAGATCGTTGGATGAAATCTTAAATGGTTCAGATTTAAAAACTTTCTGTACTGAGCCCCGGTTAATTACCGAGGCTCATATTATTTCTACCATGAGTCTCGTGCGGTCCGTTTCTTTGTTTTAGGTCAAAAGTATATGTGTACGTCTAATTACTAGAATATTTAATTATTATTTTTAATTGTATTCTTTTAAAAAAATATTAAATTATGAATTCATTTTCTATTATATTATAACTATAAATTAAGTTATAGTTATATTATATTTATAGTTCATATAATATTAAACTATACATTTATTTATATTATATTTTTTAATATTATAATTATAAAGTAATAAAAATTGTAAAATTTGAAAAAACATCTTCATAGTTGTACGTGCATTAGGTTATTGACAAATTTTTATAAACAAATATTAAGAAACTGTTTACTTATAAAAGAATTCCCAAAGATATATTTTCAATTTTGTTTTAATTTTCGATTTTGAAGCAAATTAATGAAAAAAGGAAAACATGTTCCAATAATCACATTCAAATGAATATTTAACTTAGATATATTATTTTACACATATAGATATATTATTTGTATAAACTATATTATATAATATTCTTAGGGAATAGAATAATATAATATACTTGTTTTAAAATTAAACAATGAATTTATTTTTAATTTGTAAAATTTTATATAATTACAATATATTTTATACACATTATTTTTACAATATAATTAGTTCACTAATATATTTTATTCATACTCATAATCACTTTTTTTCTTCTTATTTTTCTGTTGAATATAGACTTTACAGATTTTATATGGACTCTTTTTTCATATATGACGAATTTATTTATGTTAATATATTTTTTTGAAAAAATTATATTCATGTATATACGTAAGAAAATAGTAAACATTTTATATTTTTAAATTTAATATTAAATAATTTATTAGTTAAGTGAATACATGTGTTAAGCATTTGTGAGAATAAAAAGGAAATAAATATATGGCCAATGATAATATTAAATAATATAATATAATTAATTTAATATTATATGAAATAAAAATATATTATAATTATAACTTTAAATTAATTTATAATTATTAAATAATAAAAAGTAAAATTATAATTTAATATTATTTTAAAAGATTGTAACTTCTCTCGAAAAAAGAAAGATTGTAACTAAAAGTAATAATAATTAAATTATTAGACGTACACAGGAACATACACATATGACTTTAGATAAAGAGACTGGCCACGTGCTCCCTACAGAAATTTTTTAAATCTGAACCGTTGAAGATCTCATCCAACAATAGAGAAACCGTATGCTGGAAAACTGATCCAGAGCATACGTCTGTTGGATCAGCTCCCTCCAGAGAAATGTAATTATTTAAATAGCTGCAGTGAAGCTTCTTTCGAGTGATTGGTTTATAGACCTTCAGTTGAATCATATAGTTATCTTCGTCGTCGGGGTACACCGCCCCTGTCAGGACGAGCTCCACGACCACTTGCCTGACCCTGAACAGGTAAAAAGATTCATTATCCAGTCCCTCGCTTTGATTATGTATTGCAAACACTTTATATTAGAGCATCTCCAACCTTCCGGAACCCTTAGCTAAAAATCCTATCTGGCATGTATTATACCGAATGTGTCTCCATTGCAGCACTCCAACGGGCTCAACTGTTAGCAAAAAATTTTAGCCAAGCTCGTCAGGTTGGCTATATATATTGAATCTCATCAAAACTGTAACAAAACCCTACACCAAATTTTGCTCTTTTTTTTCTCTTTTACTATTTTTTTATACTCATCAGCTACATTTTTATATTATATCATAGTATATATATATATATATGTATGTATATATAGTTGTCTTAGTGCAATATGATGTCAATATTAGTTATTAAAATTTATCAAATTTTTAATTTTTAATTTTAAATATATAATCACATGTTTAAAATGAGTTAATGCTAATATTAATTTATTTAAATATAATTTTAATTGAAAAAAGTATGATTCTATAAAAATTATGATATTGTATCTTTTAATTGAAATATCGTTGTTGGAATATAGCCGTTGAAATTTGAAAATAATAATAAAATACTATTTTTGAAATATAGCTAACCATTATAGCTAACACCATTGGAGCACAAGGTTCAGTAAATTTTACCTAACTATTACTTTATATTATTTTAGCTAACCAATTTAACTACTCCCCTCGGAGATGCTCTTAGACACTATAATCCCTTCAAACAAACGTAACTCAAGAGATAATTCTGCAGAACAACCCCCCCCCCTTCAGTTGAATCATATAGTTATCTTCGTCGTCGGGGTACACCGCCCCTGTCAGGACGAGCTCCACGACCACTTGCCTGACCCTGAACAGGTAAAAAGATTCATTATCCAGTCCCTCGCTTTGATTATGTATTGCAAACACTTTATATTAGAGCATCTCCAACCTTCCGGAACCCTTAGCTAAAAATCCTATCTGGCATGTATTATACCGAATGTGTCTCCATTGCAGCACTCCAACGGGCTCAACTGTTAGCAAAAAATTTTAGCCAAGCTCGTCAGGTTGGCTATATATATTGAATCTCATCAAAACTGTAACAAAACCCTACACCAAATTTTGCTCTTTTTTTTCTCTTTTACTATTTTTTTATACTCATCAGCTACATTTTTATATTATATCATAGTATATATATATATATATGTATGTATATATAGTTGTCTTAGTGCAATATGATGTCAATATTAGTTATTAAAATTTATCAAATTTTTAATTTTTAATTTTAAATATATAATCACATGTTTAAAATGAGTTAATGCTAATATTAATTTATTTAAATATAATTTTAATTGAAAAAAGTATGATTCTATAAAAATTATGATATTGTATCTTTTAATTGAAATATCGTTGTTGGAATATAGCCGTTGAAATTTGAAAATAATAATAAAATACTATTTTTGAAATATAGCTAACCATTATAGCTAACACCATTGGAGCACAAGGTTCAGTAAATTTTACCTAACTATTACTTTATATTATTTTAGCTAACCAATTTAACTACTCCCCTCGGAGATGCTCTTAGACACTATAATCCCTTCAAACAAACGTAACTCAAGAGATAATTCTGCAGAACAACCCCCCCCCCCCCCCCCAAACACATTATGTTCACACAAATTACAGTAAATTAAATCTATAAAAAACTCACATTGTCATTCATGTATGTAAAGCAACTGAAAGTGTTACTTACTTTAGCGCAGCCACGACCAACTCCAATGGATGATCCCTTACCCTGTTATAATTTGTAAATGAAAGCGAAAAATATTACAAATTTTAAGCAACAACAGAAAAAAAGAGAGAATAATAAACAAAAACAGAACAGAAATACCTTGATCTTAGCCTGCATTATCTTTAACACTGGAGAATTCTTAAAAATATCGGGGATCACCATAAACCTGAAAAGTTTTCACCTCACTGTCAGACAATATATATCAAAGCTAGTAAGAGTGAAAGAGAATAAACAATGTGAAATAAGGATCACTCACCGGATTTTACTACCTCTGATAAATATATGTTCGAGTTTTGATACCTGCCCACCCTGCAATTTTTAGACCAGTACAAGCAAATTAACAGATTCCAAGAGACATACAGAGTATATTATGGTTGAATGAAAGCTGATTACTTCAGTATACATAATTACATATAGATATAATAATTGTACCTTATCTAGGGAGGTCTTAATAAAAGCTGAAAACAAACATTGAACGAAAAAAAGCATAAGTAAACCATGAACAAGAAAAACATAAGCTGATCGTGTTTATGAACTAACCAAATGAAATATATATATATATATATATATATAGGGTTGTGCTCGATCTCTTAACAATGGTTCGGTACATGTTCGACATTTTTTTCTGTATATTACATTAAAGTGCAGAACAATTGTTTTGACTTGAGCGCGAACCTATATTATACATGCATATTGAAATAAGGGCTGCAGGCTGCAGCTAGGGTTAAAGGAGGTGGTAATGTGATACCGTGGCAGTGAAAGTAACGTTTTCTAGTACGCAATTCCAGTTGTGTTGAGAATCAGTATGGTGCCTCTGTAAAGCTCTCCAGTTATAAGTTCTATGGTAACAACGTGCTCCACTGCCTCGTGCAATAGCTTCACCGGTATTCCCACGCTCATGATCTCCCTGCCCTTGTCTAATAAAACCCTAAAAAATAATAGAATCTTGGTCCCTGGATTAATTGCTTTTGGGCCATCCCGATATTTACAAACATTAAATTTGACATTAGTTTACTTAATTTCTGTTAAAAAGGAGTCATTATGTATATTATTCTTTGCTTCTTTTATATGCAACAGTAATAAACCAAAGGGCACGAAAGGTATCAAACAATATTTTTCTCCTTGCTCCTTTTTTACTCAAACTAGTCCCTTTTGCACTTGCTGAAATCCCAAAACTACCCTTCTCAACTGAAACAATGATTTTTTTTCAATTATTAAAAGAACAATGATGTACTCCTATATATCATTTGTGTTGTATATTAAAAGAATAATAATTACACTTCTCTGATACTAATATACTAGTATAATATCATCACACATTCTCTCAAACTATAAACACAATCACCAAGAGACTATGTAAAAGAAGAAGAAGACGCAGAGATTGGAGGAACATGTACGGGTCGTGGGGTATGCTTTCCAAGCCTGCATTTGGGTCTTTAACGCCCTTCTCAACTCACCATTATTCTTCTTCAAAGGTAAGTATCTTTCATTCAATTCTTTCTTTTCTTAGCTAGCCCAGTTTATGTACTCTGATGATTACTATATCCAGTCCACTCATTCTATATATATGTGTTAGAATACAATATAAAATCCTGATAAGTCAGTCTCTTAACACCTTTGAGGTTTTAGGAGAACTGGTAACTTAACATGGTATCAGAACTCCAGTAGGCAGGGGTCTCAGGTTCGACTCCCTGTCACCTCTCAGGTTCGACTCCCTGTCACCCCCAATATTCTCATAATTAATTATGGACACGAAAGACTTGTTATTGCCCCAAAGATGGGCGCCAGTGATTCACTCTCGACCCATAAATGGGCTTTCGATAAGTCAGTCTCTTAACACCTTGAGGTTTTAGGAGAACTGGTAACTTAACAATATGTTTGTCACTTTGTGTATAAATACTACTCCATTTGCAGGGCTTTTATGTTTTTGGTGCTTCCTTGTTTTTTTTTGACAAACAAAATGATTTTATTAAAACAATATAACCCAGCTGGAACAAATCTCCAAACTGTCAACTACAACCTGATTGTGAAACAAAGAACGAGCTAAATACATAGTCGTTTTGTTTTCAAATCGCTTAACACATAGAATATTCAAATTTTTTAATCTAAAAAGTATTACAATGACATCTCAAGCAATCCAACTTACATCAGCTGTGAAACCACTGAGCATCACAATTGACCTTCACATAAGTATCATCTGTAGCCCAATGTTCAGAACTATCCAGTTACATTAACTGATATTGGAGGAACAAATATCCTCAAAATATGAACAATTTTTTGTTGTGAAAGGTGAGCTTTTGCGATCTCCACCACCGTCTCAGATTCGATGCGAGTCTTACAAATCTCCCAAAATATCATATAAATCCTTCTCAGAAAAACTATTGAAACCCATAACAAGATACACAAAAATATCAAAACATAAAACATTAACATCCCAAAAAGATGAGCACGACTATTAACCTTGATAACAAGGTACCAACAAGATCTCTTCCAAGGTCTCGATTTTATTAAAAAACTGGTAAATAGAATAGAGAATGAGAGAGCGAAGGGGCTTAATCGGTGAAGGGACGAAGATATGAAAGCGGAGAAGTGGCGGCTAGAAGACTAGATACGGGAGTCGACTCTCAAAATCTTAGCAGAATAATAAATACAAACCACATATAATGAATTGGTGCTTCCTTGTTTAAGTATACAAGCTTATAACCCGTGTCAAGCACGAGATAACTAATATTTAAGTAAATTAATTTTTTTATTTATATTTTTATTTATATTTAATATATAATTTTATAATATTAAGAATTTATGTTAATATTATATGTTCTATTTTTATATATAAATTTATTCTATTTAATATAAATATGTTATAATATGGATCCGTGTTAAAAATAAAATTTTAGTTAATATAGATATGTATAGAGCCCATATTATAATAAGTAAAGTAATATAACTTGGACTCATGTTATAAATATATAATTGGGTCTAAAAAGTAAAACTTTAGTTAATACAGATATGTATATAGTTAGGGCTCATATTATATTAAGTAAAATTATATCTAATATTTTTCAGGGCCTATTATATTTAATATATTTATATTTTTTAGGCCCGTGTCCCGGTACACCGACGTCCAACCAACCAACCAAAATTTTTAATCCTTCGGCTATAATAATATAGTATAAATTGTTATATTGTATTATTGTACTAGTTTTAAGAGAAGTTAGTCTTTTCTTCTTCTTCACCGTTTCGGGATGACTAGATGCAACTGTGCAAGTGTGTGACATTCATTAGGCATTTAGGTTATCGAGGATGGTGATGATGATGATATACTTGCAAAAAGTTTTATTCCCTCAATCTACCCCATGCATTAGGTATAGCCGTATAGGTGATGTTGGCCTTTTAATGTATATCGAACTAAAACAAGCCAAACATGTTGATTAGGGATTAATAATTTTCATCATCATTTTGAAAAAAAAACAGTAGTGAGATAGAAAGTCTTGTTAATCCGTCATTTGGAAAGATAGAATAGAGTTCACATGTTGAGTTTCCATGGGCACGTGTCAGATTTTATCAAATTAACTTCAAGTTAAGTGTTTGGCCAGTAAAGATCTAGCTCGTTCATGTTCGTGTCCATAGCAATTATGGAATGATTTACTTCACACAATCATCTAATTTGATGCAAAGACATTTAAGTCACTGAAAAATTCACCTAAGTTTGTTTTGATTTTTATAATCATAAATTGAATCCAGCTATTGTTTCTACTTCATAGGCCATAACATCCTTTTCCACTTCCTAATTCTACTGATTATTTATCACTATGTATAACTCACAACTACTTACAAAGTAGATCTTATGTGATTCTTCAACAGGGCTCCAGGAATAACTGGTCTGTTGCATATCAACAGCCGCGTGGATCAATTTCCGGACCTGGAAAACCACTTGAGTGTCAGAAATTTCTTCATTCATCAGGATTCTCAACATTTGGGAGGGTATAATCTATACTGAGCAATCTACTCAATGTCTTTAATTCTTAACTGGATTGGACAGCGCACACGTTTAGATTTTAACAATGAAGTAATGCAAAAATAAATAGAGGTGCTTTATAGTGGACTAGTAAACTTAATTTTTTTTACCAATTTCAGGCAATTGTAATTCATCTGCATGTCATTTTTATAATGTGATATTTTAAAAAAAAGATTATTATCATAGGGGCAGAATTGAGGTCTTTTAGGGTGTCTAATAAGTGACTCAGTAGTGTTGTACATCATAATTGGTTGATTTATTAATAAACTTGACTTGTCATGAAATATTTTCGTTTTATTTGGGTGCATTCTCTATCTCTGATATATTTCCTGCCTAATTTATACTTGGATATTACATATATATTTCTGGGCAGGTAGAACAGAGGTCTTCCATCTCAGCTGTTCTGACTGATGAAAACTCTGATATGATGCACATTGAGGAAGCCATTGAGACAGTTGCTGTCTTGGATCTTGACCCAGGATTGCGACCTTATAAAGATCACTTTGGATATAGAATGAAAAGATATATATCGCAGAAAAAGCTAATTGAAAAATATGAAGGAAGCCTCGAGGATTTTGCACAAGGTAATGATTGCAAATCAGCAAACACGAGGCAATTTTTTTTTTCCCTTTCAAACCTGAGAAGCTGTTTGAATTTTTCTTCCACTCGCATATATTTTTGATATTTATGAAACTAGTTTCTGTTTACTTTTGGTCACAAATGTTGAAATAAAATGCATTCGTATACATACTCAATTAGATCACTTGTGAGTTCTGACCATTCTTGCTCTTGTATTGTAGGTTATTTGAAATTCGGTTTTAACAGAGAAAAAGGTGGCATTGTGTACCGTGAATGGGCTCCTGCTGCTCAGTGAGTTTAGTGTCATAGAGAAAGGAATATCTAGTCTGAGATGCAGTCTCATTTTGGAGTTGTTTTTTTTATATGTTGCAGAGAAGCACAGATTATTGGTGACTTCAATGGATGGGACGGCTCTAATCACAATATGGAAAAAGATCAGTTTGGTGTTTGGTGTATTACAATTCCTGATTCTGGTGGGAAGGCATCCATTCCGCATAATTCAAAAGTCAAGTTCCGATTCAAGCATGGTGATGGAGTTTGGGTTGACAGGATCCCAGCTTGGATAAAATATGCCACTGTGGACGCAAGCAGGTTTGGTGCACCTTATGACGGTGTTTACTGGGACCCGCCACATTCGGAGATGTATGCTTTACGTTTATTAATCCCATGATCCCCGCTTGTTATCTTCTGGAATGCTAGACGTTATCAACCTTTGCTGTCTGCCATTGTACATAGTTCTCTTTACTGAACTGTTGTCTCTTTGACCTTGCAGGTATAAGTTCAGATATCCACGTCCTCCAAAATCTGCAGCACCACGGATTTATGAGGCTCATGTTGGGATGAGTGGGTCAGAACCCCATGTAAGTTCATACAGAGAATTTGCAGATAATATCCTGCCTCGTATTAAGGCAAGCAATTATAACACAGTCCAGTTGATGGCTGTGATGGAGCATTCATACTATGGTTCCTTTGGATATCATGTCACAAACTTTTTTGCTGTGAGCAGTAGGTCGGGAACCCCTGAAGATCTTAAGTATTTAATAGATAAAGCACATAGCTTAGGTTTACGGGTACTGATGGATATTGTTCACAGCCATGTAAGCAACAATGTTACTGATGGCCTTAATGGCTTTGATGTTGGACAAAGTTCACAAGATTCGTACTTCCACACTGGACACCGTGGTTACCACCAGTTGTGGGATAGCAGACTTTTTAACTATGCCAACTGGGAGGTACTCCGTTTCCTACTATCTAACTTGAGATGGTGGCTGGAGGAGTACAAATTTGATGGGTTTCGATTTGATGGAGTGACGTCAATGTTGTACCATCACCATGGAATCAACATGGAATTCACAGGGAATTATAATGAGTATTTCAGTGAGTCAACAGATGTTGATGCAGTGGTTTACCTGATGCTGGCTAACAATTTGATACACAGTCTCCTACTTGATGCAACTGTGGTTGCGGAAGATGTTTCTGGTGTACCTGGACTAGGCCGTCCTGTATGCGAGGGAGGAATTGGTTTTGATTATCGTCTGGCGATGGCTATTCCTGACAGGTGGATTGATTACTTAAAAAATAAGAAAGATGAAGAGTGGTCTATGGAGGAGATATCCTGGAGTTTAACTAATAGGAGATACACGGAGAAGTGTATAGCTTATGCTGAAAGTCATGATCAGGTATACATGACCCGTCTGTGTTATATAAAGTTTAAATTTGATTGGTAGCCTCTGATTGGTCCTTTTGTGAAACATCACAACTTGATGGCTGAATTTGGAAAGAATATTGAATATTTAAATATATGTATCCAATAGTTATATAATGTCTTCCTCCACAGTTACTATAATTTTTTCTGTTTTTCTGTAAGCTATCTTTTCCGTCCCCAAAACTTAATCATTTGACTTTTTCAACTTTAAGCGAGTTAACGTGCAAAGGTTGTTCATTCAGAAGCGACCTTATGCTTATATATTGATTTGGTGTGTGCAGGCTATAGTGGGAGACAAGACTATTGCATTTTTACTTATGGACCAGGAAATGTATTCAGGCATGTCCGCATTAGTAGCTGCTTCTCCAACAATTGATCGGGGCGTTGCACTTCACAAGGCATGTGTTTGCTTGTTCTTGTTCATTGCCTCGCGCAAACTGATTTATTATCACATTTGAATTCCAGCCTAACTTGCATTAGCTCAGTACACCAGTCTCTCAATTTTCACCTGATCCTAAATACATTATCAAAGCACCTGCTAAACTTTCTCATATGTTAGAAGCTATCCAGATTTCTGTCTGGTTTCCTTCATTCTAACTTCTATTTTATCTTGAGGGGAAGGAGATTGGACGCTGGGTGTCTATATTAATTTCTTAGCACCCCTTGTAGTTCTCACTTTTATAATTTGACTATGCAGATGATTCACTTTATTACAATGGCTTTAGGAGGGGAGGGCTACCTTAATTTCATGGGGAATGAGGTACGAAACAGAATGCAATCATGGTTAGCTCTCGGCATAAATCAGGAAATAGATACATAGACATCCAATATATGTACAAATTGGTGAAACTCATTTTTAGGGAAGTATCTATTTTCTGTTGCTCTTGATTCTTTTGTTAGTGAAGCTGTAGGGCACTGCTACAGCGATCGATATAAATGGATATATAGATGTCCAGTAATTTATTAGGTATATATCTTATAATGCTTTAACTACTTGCCCTGGTATCGTTCTCTTATAGTTTGGCCATCCAGAGTGGATAGACTTTCCTAGAGAAGGCAATAATTGGAGTTACGATAAGTGCAGACGTCAGTGGAATCTGGTTGATGAAGATCACATGAGATATCAGGTAGTTTTCAGTGGGTTTTTTCTCTTTCATGTTAACATGATTCGTTATCAGGAGAGTACTAGCTAATTTTCATCCTGCAATAATTTCAACTTTGCATGGTTGCTTTCTCTTCCTGGGCCATGCAACTGAGTTCTTACTTAGTCTTCATGCTTGTAAATGTAGTTCATGTATGCTTTTGATAGAGCTATGAATATGCTTGATGAAAAATTCGCATTCATTGCTTCGCGTAAGCAGATGGTGAGCTGTGCAAATAATGAGGATAAGGTATATGCTCCTGAGCCTTTTACTACTGCATACATGCATTTTACTATTCTTGTAAGTATTCTTTCAAGAAGTTTAGTTGTATTGATATATTAGCACTATACATGTGCTTGAAATTTGTATCTTTAACCGACCTTAAATAGAGGTGTCATGATTGGTTCATGACAGTGTTATTGGCCCAAATGATATTGTTGATAAATTTGCAGATCTAAAGTACTGTTTTCACTATACTATGTAGACGTTGCATTGATATGATTATAATTAGTAATGCATGTAACATTGAACTTACATCATGTCGATCAGTATAATCAATTATCAATGTAGAATCCTTAGCTTCATTCTTTTGCTTTTTATTCATCGTGTAATATACATTCAAGATACTGAAGTTTTATTTATTAATGTTATGGATTTTGTTTTATTATTTTCTCAGGTTATTGTCTTTGAACGAGGAGATCTAATTTTTGTTTTCAACTTTCATCCAGAGAGCACTTATGACGGGTACATTTGCATTTACTTTTATATGTTTTATTTATGTGTCAGTGTGTGCGAATAGTGACCAATAGGACTGGACTGCCGCCTGCTAGAAATGGTTATGAGCAATTTTTTATTTTTTTACTGGTTAAAAGGATTCCTGAAGCATTTCCGACGGAGATACAATCATATTAGCCCCTTGAATCCTTTCAATCCTGTATTGCAAATATTCAATGCAGGTATAAAGTTGGGTGTGACATGCCTGGGATATATAGAGTTGCACTGGATAGCGACGCTTTAGAGTTTGGCGGGCATGGAAGAGTAAGAAACCTCTTTTACATATCATCATTACTTTTTTCTTGTTCAAGTAACAATTTATGAGTCTTGATTATAAGTGTTGCTATTGTGAGTTGGTTCACCTGATATTTAGCCATGGAACTTGCTTAGTCTTGTATCTAGAGTTTTCCATGCAACTCAGGAACCTTTCCTTCATACTGATCCCAAGGGCCAAAATATTTTTTTTCTGCTGGGAAGCCCTTTATCGGAAACAAACTTTAGTGAATATACTCTTTGTTCTGCTTCTGTCAAGTGTATGTGCTGTTGGCTTCTTGTTGCCTTTGCGTAGTTGGGAAAAAAAGTGATATATATACACAGAAAGAGAGAGAGAGAGACAGAGAGAGAGAGAGAGATCCACTGTCATTTTCTATCAACCAAAACCTTTGACAAATTGGCAATTATATTGATTCTCTCTACAATGTCATTTGGGTGTAGGTCAGTGGCTTTATAATATCTATTCCAGATGCTGAGGGTCTTGTGCATGAGATTTGTATGCGCTGCTGGTGGCCAAGCCAGTCTAATTTTTCTTGTGGTCTATAATGTGTGCACTATTATTGGATCTATTATAAAGTTTATTCCAGGTGGTAACCATCTTTATCACAGGTGGACCATAATGTAGACCATTTCACATCTCCAGAAGGAATACCTGGAGTCCCTGAAACAAACTTCAATAACCGGCCCAACTCATTCCAAGTGCTCTCCCCAGCTCGCACGTGTGTGGTATGTTTCCCTTTTATGTGACCTCTCTAGGTTACTTGGTGATCTATATTTAGTGGTCTGGTTACTGGTAGCAGTTAAACACCTAGCTACAATCCACAGTGTTTCCGCATCCTAAAAGTTCAAAATTACATTTTGAGGACTCCAAATTTTGGAACAAATTGATTCTTATTTGGGAATGTGTCAATCAGTAATCTACATTATGATATATTTTTTCAGTAAATTATTAAAGCATTGAGTGTTTACGTTTAAAGGTAGCTACGGTCTCTTTTAAGTTAAAAATGAAGCATTTTTAAATATCTTTCACTTTTCTTTTTGAAGGTCTATTATAGAGTTGAAGAAAGCTTAAATAAAAGCATAGAAGAAAGTAACACAGTGATGTCTGTCAGTGTCATTGAGAAAGATAACACAAATGCGATGGACGAGGTTGAGGAACCTGAAGAAGCAACTGCTGTTGAAGATGATGATGTTGGCCCAACTTTGTTGAAAGGCTTATAAGAGGGAGCTAGTCCTAAAGGCTTGTTGTGACTTGTGAGATACTAACTGATTGTCCCCTGTAATAAAACATGATTTGGTTGAAGAATTTGGCGGAATCAGAGGAGACCAACCTTGGCAAAGCCCCCCGCCGAATTTGGAATATTTTTTAGTTTTTCAATCATATTTTTTCCCCATAAAAATCAATAAAAATTTTCATTTGAACTCTAGCTGATTTTGAATAATCAGTAAAATACTCCATCCGTCACATATTAATAGTCTTTTTTGAAAAAATAATGCATATTAAGAAATGTTAGTTGTACAATAATTTTTCGTGCGTATCATATTTATTATGATTATTTTATACTAAATAAAATTAATTTTATATTGAAAATGACAAAAAAAGAGGGTAAATTTGAATTTTTTTACATTAAAACTAGAAATAGACAATTATTATGGAACAAATTTTTTTTCCAAAAAAAACCATTATTATAGGACAAAGAAAGTATTTGTTATCCTAAATTTCAGTCCGAAACTTTTTAATTTCTGGTTCCGCCTTCAAAATCACTTGTGTTGCATGTAATGGATATCTTTACGGTTTACCTTAGGGTACATGTGGGTGTCTACATGTATTGGATCAAAGTCAATCAATTCAAATTTTAATGGTTTTTAATAGGTTACTAATAATTTATAAATTTTACCAAATTGTAGTCAATTTCAATTCTTACGGACGAAAAGTTTTATAAATCATGATTGCTAAATGCAGTAAATTTTTACTTCATGCAGTAATGTGAGATTACAATTTTAACCTCACTTGTTTTCTGTGCTACAGTTAAATATCATTTACTTCCTCCAATTTTCCGTTCAATAATTTTGATAATAGCAAACCATCTGTTTGGTTTTTTCCACAGGAGTATGGCCCCGTTTGGGGCAGCTTATAAGCTGAAAAAGTTGGTATATATGTACTTTTTCTGAAAATAAGTAACTTATTTTCAAATTTGAAAATAAGATTTGGTCTTAAATTTCTAAAATAAATATTAATTTTCAAAAAAAAATATGAAAATACTTTTAGAAAAAAAGTAACTTATTATTTATAAGCTAAGTCAAACACCCCCTATATATGTATGTTCATATAGTATTATTTTATTATTCCATTTTAAAATTATTATTTACATAATAGTAACATACTCCGTACAATATTATTTGATTGTGTTAACAATTTATTCGTATTATAATAAATTTGTTTTGAGTCAATTCTTTAAGATATAAAATATTATATGTGATAATCTTGGATCAAAGTAAAAAGTTATTTTTTAGGGTACATAAATAACATTTAAAAAATTGGATGAAACAAAAAAAATAATAAGTTAGATTATTCCTTTTTACAAATTATTATGAATTGGAATATAAAAATTATGTATTTATATTTTTCGTGTGTAAATGATGTAATATATTAAATTAAATAAATGTGCTTGTTTATACATATAGTCTACAACTTCAAAAGTTTTGATAATTAAATATTTAAAAAATTTAGTAATTTTTTATAATAATCATCTCTAATCCCAACAAATATTAATTTTACTAATTGTTTTGATAAAATAATTATCAAACCAATTATTACAAAATTTGATATTGAAAAATAGTATTTCAATCAAATTTTACAACCCAGATCAATTTAATAAATATATACTTATTATCACATGTGGCTCAAATATATATTTTTAAATTAGCTCCATTTTGAATTACTCAAAGTGCTATTAAAAGTTAAAATTCATTTACAATTCAATAATTGTAACAGCCCGGGTCAAATCCCGAGTCTTTTTCGAAAATCGGGTTAAGTCCCGACTTCCGAATCTGAAATAAGCGCAAAGTAAACTTACCCAAATATAACAACTTGGATAATCCACAAGCCCACCACAGGCCCCCAAAACATCATGATTTGTAATACTTTTTACTTATATACTGAATAAATTATCCCAATCTACTCGATGTGGGACTGAGATGTTACAATAATAATTTAATTAATCTCATTTGGAAGTGAAAATAATAAAAGACAATACTAATATAAACAATATATATTGTATAATTCTATTTAAAGTGATATTAAAAGTTAAAACCCATTTACAATTTAATAATAATATAATCAGTCACGTCTTTAAGTGAAGATAATAAAAGATACTAATATAAATAATATATATACTGTATATATAAATATATAACTAAAAAAAGTATGAACTAACAATATTATAATATTTGTGTGTATATATATGCATATATTTAATTTTAAAAATATAAATGTCATAATTAATAATATATCTATATATAAAATAAAAATAAATTATGAAATTAAATAAAATATTAAAATAAATAAATACTTCAATTTTTTGTACGTAAATATAAATTATTAATAAAAGTAAATGTTACTCGTATATAAAATAATGGAGGAGTAATATATATTATTAAAAACATGTTCTTTACTGCTATTAAAAACTGTGCACACAAGTCACTCAAGCATCGGTCATCATTTGTAAGGTGATTTAATGTGTAAAGGGTTTTAAAGTATGATTGCTGCATAAACTAAAAATTTACTGCGTTTAGCAACACCCTTTATAAATTTAGGTACAACCCTTCAAAATCTCATAAATTTTAAATAGATTTCAAAAATAATAAAATTAAAATACTATGAAATTTATCAAAATTTATTATTTTCTAAAATCAAAAAAATCCATCATATTTTGTTCCGCACGGATTGTTGCCCGTATAACTCGTGTTTAAATTGATAAATTTTGATGATCAAAATATAAATAAGTCCCGGTAAAATTTTGAATATCATCAAATTTCAATGTATTTTTTAAAAATTAAAATTGAATCACCAAAATTTTAATATATATATTAAAATTCTTTTTGAATATCATTAAATTTTAGATGTTTATTTTTCACGCATTTTAAAACACTTCAATATAAAAGATATATTTATATTTAATATTTTTTTTAAAAAAATATTTTAGTATTAAAATATAAAATTTAAATTTTTATATAAATTTTTTAAAAATAATATATATAAATACTATTATTTTTTAATATTAATATGCGTAAAAAAAATTAAAATGACAAAAATTATGGTTAAAGTATTAAATCATTTTTAGACATTTTATTTTCGTAAAGAAAAGAAAT
The DNA here is from genome assembly GCA_028671895.1 of Oenanthe sinensis. Taxonomy (NCBI): domain Eukaryota; kingdom Viridiplantae; phylum Streptophyta; class Magnoliopsida; order Apiales; family Apiaceae; genus Oenanthe; species Oenanthe sinensis. The sequence continues at coordinate 35,900,378 of CM053794.1, forward strand.
ACTTTTTTTAGCAAAGAGGAAAAAAGACATTTGGTAACTTCCACTTAAACGGAATCTGCCCAATAAAAAATTTGTGGGGACACTAGAAGCCATAGACACGAGCATCATCATCATATCACTTGCAATTGTGCGCCAGCAATTCCAAACCGCATCTAAATGAGTTTTTAAACTTAAAAATAGGGATTATGATTATCTAAATTATTAGAATATTATAAATATTACTTGTAATGCCATATTAATAGGATATTCTAATAAATTAAAAATACATTTCCCTATTTTTCTCATATATTTTTCTCCTTTTTTAACACTAATTAGATTCAAATTTATTATTATAATTAAAAAAAAATATATAAAAAATATTGTTAGAATTTAACGTAAAATAAATTTTTTGAGTGAATCAATTATTTTATAATATATATATGGAATATCGAAAACCCCCTCGACTTGCTCTTGTAAATTTTAGTAGTAGTTGTCGCTGAAACAAGTGATAAACACGACAAGAATAGTTTTAATCCTTAGGGGGGTTGACAAATAAAATGGAAGGAACTCGTAGATGCTCTGCAAATTATGTTCCATTAACACCCATAAGCTTCTTGAAAAGATCTGCAATTGTTTATAGAGACAGGCTCTCTATTATATATGGTCAAAATGTTAGATTTACATGGAAACAGACTCTTGACAGGTGCACTAGACTCGCTTCTGCGCTCACTCTGCTTGGTGTTTCACCCGGTGATGTTGTCAGTATTTTCTTTTTTACCCCCTCGGTTACTCCCTTTTTTTATTTTTTGGATTTATGTTTTGTTGGGTTTAACTCTTGATTAGTAAATTGCTGTTTTTACATGCTCAATTTGCAAATGTTTGTGTTTTAATGTCCAGTGTCTTTGACTTTGTTGTTTTTCATAATAATGGGAAATCTTGTATTCTTCTTGGCCTTGTTCATATACAACCTTAATTTCACCTACAAACTCCAAACCAATAATTTTTTTACTCTATATTACTAAAACCGATGATTTTAGCCCTCTTCTTAGAGCATGTTTTGTTGGAACTTTGGTCTTAGCTTGATTTTGAGTTGGTAACAAGATTTGTATGATTCAGTATGCTGTATGCCTATGATAAAACTGAAACAAACAGCCCTGCAAAGCTAAGACTTACAAGCTTTGAGTTGATTATATTTTCCACCCAACATTATATTTAAGGATTTTGCTGCAACAAAAGATAGAGAATACACTGTTCCTTATGCCTAAGCTATTAGATATGGGATGACATAGGAATTCAATATGTAAGACTTTAAAGTAGAAAGGCGTGGAGAAAATGTGAAATAGAACAAATTAAACGACTGCAACAACTTAGCAAAGAGAAATACTGCAGTAGATGGAATTTTAAAGAATTAAACTGCACTTTAACATGAAAGAAGAATAAACATGTAGAAACAAATTAGGGGAAATGGGAGGACTGTTTGAAGAGGAAAATACACCACCAATCTGACCTGTCTATGCAAAAAAAAAATGTTTAAGATTAATGACAATTGACATATAAAGGGATGAAAGTATCATTCCATTCCTAAACACTTTATTAGTGATGAATTGAAAGACTATTTTGAGAGTTGAGATGTGATATACTCTCTCTTCTTCTTTTCCTCAAATACATTTAAGCAACACCCAATCTTATTCTCAGTCGCTTGCATTTTGATTGATACACTACCATGTTTAAAACAAAGTATATGTAAATTTTCACTTTTGATATATTAGTAGATTTTACTATTAGTCCACATATTCGAATGGTAAGTTGGTATTAATCTCCCTAAAATACTTCTTCGGCATTTTAAATAATCTTGAACTCCAAAGTACACAGGTGTTCCAACTTTAACTTCATTTTTTAGTGCTCCTAGTTGTTTAAGTTTGAACCTCAGTTGAAAAAAAAGTTCTAATGGACATTGGTCCTAAATTAGTATATATTTCTTCATAGATTTTTGTACAAGGTTTCTTTGCCATTTGTGTTTGAAAGAACAATATATGCAGTTTTTCCGAATAGGAGGGAGAAAGTAGAAGAGAAGTATGTATTATAAGACTGTGAAGTTCTTTGTAGTTCTCATCTTATATATCTTTTTGGCTAGATTGCTGCTTTGGTCCCCAAAGATTTCCGCTATGTATGAGCTAAATATAAAACTGAGTAAGTTGCTTTAACTTGGTATCAAACAAACCAAACAACCCTGTAAAGCGAAGACTTACATCCGTCAGATTGGATATTTTATCCACCCAACATAATACCCGAGTACCTTGGTGCCAAAAGATAGACTAGTCAATCATGCCTTTTTCCTAAGCTATTTAAGATGGAATGGCATAAGAAGTCAATCATGCCTTCATCTTCATATTCCTTTGGTAATTTGGTATCAATCTCTTTAAAAATACTCTTTTGGTGTTTTAAGTAATCTCAAACTTTGAAATGCACAAGCAGTCCATCCGCTTTAAGTTCATTTTTGTGTGTTGCTAGCCGTTTAAGCTTGAAACTTAATAAGAAAAAAGGTCTAAAGGACATTGGTTGTTTATTAGCAGAGATTATCTCATAGCCTTATTACCATTTGTATTTGAAAGATTAATGTTTATAGTTTTTTTCCCAAATAGGAGAAGAAACTAGAACAGAAGTATGTATTATTAGACCGTGAAGTTCTTTGTAGTTCGCACATAATAACCTTTTTTGTATTTATTTCTTTTGGCTAGGTTGCTGCTTTGGCCCCAAATATTCCCGCCATGTATGAGCTACATTTTGGAGTTCCGATGGCAGGAGCAGTTCTTTGCACACTTAATATACGTCATGATTCAGCTATGGTTTCAGTGTTATTGAAACATTCGGGTGCCAAAATCATAATTGTAGATTACCAGTTCCTTGATATTGCAAAAGGAGCACTGGAAATTCTATCAGAGACAGTCACCGAGCTGCCTCATCTTGTAGTCATCTCCGAGTCTGATAATCCATCACACTCTGATAGTGAAATTTGTTTCTCAGTAACCTCGGAGTACGAGTCTCTTTTAGCGACAGGAAGCTTGGATTTTGAGATCAGACATCCTCATGATGAATGGGATCCCATTTCACTTAATTATACTTCAGGAACAACATCAAGCCCAAAAGGTGTGGTATATAGTCATAGAGGCGCCTATCTAAACTCTTTGGCTGCTGGCCTTCTTAATGAAATGTCTTCTATGCCTGTCTACTTGTGGTCGGTTCCAATGTTTCATTGTAATGGCTGGTGTCTCACTTGGGCTATCGCTGCTCTAGGTGGCACAAATGTTTGTTTAAGAAATGTCACTGCAAAGAATGTTTTTGATAGTATTTCGTTGCACCATGTGACACATATGAGTGGTGCACCTACAGTTTTAAATATGATAGCAAATGCACCACCTGAAGTCAGTAAAGCAATTCCAGGAAAGGTGATGGTGATGACCGGTGGCGCGCCACCACCACCTCAGGTCATCTTTAAGATGGAGGAGCTAGGATTTTGGGTCACTCATTCATATGGTCTGACAGAAACATATGGTCCTGGGACTGTTTGCTCTTGGAAGCCGGAGTGGAATACCCTGCCTCCTGATGCACGAGCAAAGATCAAGTCTCGTCAAGGAGTGCATCATATTGGCTTGGAAGAAATTGACATTAAAGATCCTACTACTATGAAGAGTGTGCCTCCAGATGCGAAAACAATAGGCGAGGTTATGTTCAGAGGAAACACTGTAATGAATGGGTACTTGAAAGATCGTCAAGCAACAGATGATGCCTTCAAAGGTGGGTGGTTTCGAAGTGGGGATTTGGGTGTAAAACACGAAGATGGTTACATTGAACTAAAGGATCGCTCGAAGGACATTGTTATTTCTGGAGGAGAGAATATTAGCACGATAGAGGTGGAAGCTGTGCTTTTTAGTCATCCTGCAATTCTTGAAGCAGCTATTGTGGGAAGACCTGATAATCATTGGGGAGAAACCCCTTGTGCATTTGTAAAGCTAAAGGATGGGTGTAATGTTACCAGTAATGAGATTATCAGTTATTGTCGTACTCGCTTACCTCATTACATGGCTCCTCGTACTGTGGTTTTTGAGGATCTGCCCAAAACTTCGACAGGAAAGACACAAAAGTTCATACTCAGGCAAAAAGCCAAAGCTATGGGAAGCCTTTCAAAGAGCAGTACCAGCAAATTATAAGTTCCTACATGAATTTTTATTTACCTTCTTGCGGATTCAACTATTCAGACAAATTTGTAACTGTGCTATGGGAAGCCTTTCAAAGAGCAGTACCAGCAAATTATATGTTCCTACATGAATTTTTATTTACCTTCTTGCGGATTCAACTATTCAGACAACTTTGTAACTGTCACATGGCAGCTAAATATATAGAATGCATATGCATTATGCTGTTAAACAGCATCTTTCTTCATTGTATGATAGCAAGTCCATCGAGGATTAAAGCTTGATGAAACATGGACTTTAATTTCCATTCTTCACTGTTTGGTGTGGTTCATTCAGCAATAACTAGTCTTTCTGCAAGGTATCTAAGAAACTAACTTTTTAAAACTCGGTCTTTTCTAAGACGAGGGGATTTTATTCGTTGTTATCAATTAGGTGCTGAAAACTCATTTTGAGAGTTAAACCTTTATATATATGATAAAAGTCATTGTTAAACTATGCAATCGAGACCCAACAATCTCCTGTTTGACTTATCTTACGAGTAATTTATAAGTTGGAATTCATCCGAAACTGATAATAATAATAATAATATAAATTTCCCCCTCTTCAGGAAACTTCTAAAAAAACAAGAGTGGGTTAGTTAAAATGAAAGGGTTGTGTAGTTACAAAACTAACCTTAATTTAATGAAACACATTGATCTGAAACACCAAAAAGTAAGAAATCTAAAGTGGGAAGATTGTTGTTTGTGTCGTTGGCAGCAAAGCAGATTCATTTATGAGATGGGTCGTCGTTGTCGTCAACGTTCTTCATCCTCTTCACTCTCATTCATCATCATCTTTCTTTTTTACTCCAATTTATTATTCATTATAATTTATGCCCAAACTGTTTCAACCACACCCATTAATCATGATCTTTATCATCACAGGTACTTCTCACCTTTTCTTTTTCTTGTTCTTGAATATTTCTCTATTGATTTTTAATATACACCCACATATCATATGTATGTATATTTTTATTGTGATTTGTGAATACAAAGTTACTGTAGTTTGCATAATGACTGCTGATATGTATATGTATTTGTGTACCAGGGTTATGTATGTCATAATTGCCTGGAAAAGATAAACAAATTATAGTAGGAGTATTATTCACACAAGTGCATTAAAGTTATGTCAATCTTTGTTGGGTTTCTTGCATAAAGATTGGATCTTGCTTTCCACTTTCATTTTTCTTGTCAATTTTTTTTTTAAATTCATTTTGGGAAGTTAATGTATCTTTATCAGTGATGCATTATTGGAAGAGATAGAAGCTTTGGTTAATCGTCACCCTAACAAATTCTTTGTAAGTTTTAACTTCCTTGCTTTATCTGTATTTCTTTGTTCTTTTGTTCAAAAATTTAACTTGCGGGTATTTGATATATTGATTTTACTGAATCTATGCTATATGTACATGCTACAGATGGAGACATTGAATAGTAAAAACAGGGGATATGAAGCCGATCTTACTGTAGTTACATACAGCCAGAATAGAGAAGAGACCGATGAGAAGTCAAAGTTTCGGATTCTTCTTGTAAGTCTGATACTTCTGCTGGATTTCTTAGTCTTTTAAATGAATATAGAGTGATTAGATATCTCAGATTTGTAATGTATTTTGTTTTTGACAGATGATTGCTTGTATTCCAGAGTTTTGGCCAGCATGGGAGGGAGCTTATTACATCTGAGCTTGCACTGCGGATACTCTCTATCTTAAGCGAAGAACAATTTTTACCTAAAATGGATATGGTTTCATTAAACCGCACCCTAGGGAAGCTTGTTATCAAGGTAACATTTCTTTCACTTGCTGAGTGTTGATTAGTTTATCTCTGTGTGCTCGTGGATACTTTCTTGACCTCAAGTTGTCAATTCTGGACAAATTACACTTGCAGAACAACGTTTTAGGTTCGTCACCGTTTCGTGTCGTCAAAAACTATATCAGGTTAATGTCATTTGTATGTTGATATTTTATAGTTGGAACGCATCTATGCATCATATTGACGTTCAGGAGGGATTTCTTCAATCCATTTTAATTAGGCATCATTGTCAGATATTCTTCTTGATATTTATAATTTTAGTACCTCTTGTGGTAGTGTCAATTTTATTTTGCTTGATTGTTCAATTACCAGGGGAAACATCATTTTGCAAATAGTTTGAGATAGCTTATATATACTGATCTTTCAGGTGGTACCAATGGAAAACTTGAATGGCCGCAAACTTGTTGAAGATGGAGATCTTTGTGAAAGAAGAAACGGTCTTGCACTGTGCCTTAGTAATTATAAAATTTATCATACTCTTCTGAAAGAGTGGATGCTTAGTTTGTGTTAAAATGCAGGAAGAGGAGTTGATCTAAATCGGAATTGGAGTGTAGATTGGGGTAAAAAGGAGAAGGTTGGTTCTTTTAATCTGACGAATTCCTTTGTTCTTGCAACATTACGTTTTAATTGTTTCTGGCTTTCTGCATCACGTTAGTATGAAATATGTCTGGAAAGACCATCAATATTTCTTGCTCCCCTGTTGTATGTTGTTATTACTTTTAAGTTGCATTAAGTGCACAAGATCTGCTGCCAGAAATTTCTGTCGATTTCCCCACCCCCTTCTTTATTTTTAATGAAATATCAGGACTATGATCCATATGAAGAGAATCCTGGAACTGGCCCTTTTAGTGAGCCTGAGACCCAATTAATGCGAAAGCTCTCTGGATCGTTTGAACCTCACATGTGGATCAATGTGCATTCGGGAATGGAGGTATGGCATGCTCTTTTTTCCTTTACGATATTCCTTGATGACTGTGTCACTTTACTTTTTGATAAAAAGAATTTTAAAAGCCGTACTTGCAATTTACCCATCTAGAACACTCATCTTTCTCTTCTAGTATTTTCGTGTTAGAGTTTGGGATAGGCTTTTGTTTTATAATTAGAAATTTTGAAAAGAGTATTCCAAATTTCCGATGCATTTGTTTTACCCTAGTTGAGCTACTTTGTTGTTGCTGATCATATTTTCTCCACCGATGCTTGTTTTACTAGGCTCTTTTTATGCCATATGATCACAAAAACATAACCCCAGATGGATTGTCATCGCAAAGAATGAAATTGATGCTTAAAAAGCTGAATTATTTTCATTGCGAAAATCGCTGCATGGTTGGATCAGGTGGAGGCTCTGTTGGGTAAGTATACTAATCTCAAACTATTTATATGGTCTGCTATCAGAGAATTTTAAGGCAATGACTGTGTAAGAGTTTTTAGCCAATAAATGTGAGTTTAGTGGGCCACTGTACAAATATCCGGCCTGGACCAGACGGACCAGGTCCATGCCCAATAAATCTGGGTCGGTCCCGATCCTTCAAATTCTAAAACCGGATTGGATTGGGTTATTACTACATAAACATTATAAACCAGGAACATGCTAATTATCATGTCTTTTGGATTAAAGCAGCACTCAATAGCTATATAATCGTCGAGTGACAAGCTTAAGTTTGTTGTCAATCAAATCATTACAATTTTTTTTCTTTTTTTTATGAGGAACTACCCCACATTAATGTGGGATTTCAAACCTCGGGTTATGAACTGCCCCTACTCATAACCGGGTAAATCCGGACTCAACTACTAAGGGCAAGCGTGCTAAGCGAGGGAGTCGAACCTTGGTCTGCAGAATAGCTTCCACTTGCTCTTACCAACTGAGCTAACCCATGGAGTTTCATTACAATTTCTTCCTTTACTCATGCACGATTATTTAATGTGTTGAAATTATTGAATAGGAGAAACATGTTACATGATGTCTATTTATGTATCACAAGTAATTAGTGAGTATATCTCAAACATTATGAGGCAGAAATATAATCTATATACTATATACTAATAGAATATTATAAATTAGCAAAAAAAAAAAAAGAATGTTTTTTATAAAATCTATTATGTTTGAACTCGTATATGTTGTTTTACACATAACTGTTTTCTTGGTAGTATTGTTTTTTATTTTTTTTCAAACATGGTTCATATACTAAACTCAGATTGAGGTAAATAGCCATTGGTGATAAAGTAATGAATATAGTGTTATAAGTAATGATCTGCAGTATATTGAATTTTGAGTTACCAACATACCCTTTATGCGTAGGCATTAATCAATGCATTATACATGGTCGGAGATTGGTCCAAGCCTGCGGTTTTCATTTAAACACTTGTTCCAGCCCTAATTATGCCCTTAATGGGGCTTAATGTTACAAATTTACTTGAGGCCTGTATAATGCATGTGCCCTTTTTGCATAACAAGCAATGTGACTAGACAGAGACGGCACTAACGCATAGATTGCAAAGCTCAACTTTCTTATCCCAAGTAATGAGGAATTCGGATGAAGCTTCTCTTTTTCTTTATATGTTAATTGTATTGTTATTTTATATTCTCAATAGGTATCTTGCACATGGAACGGCTACAGATTACATGTTTGACATTGCAAGGGTTCCCATGGCATTCACTTTTGAGGTATTTCAAAATCCTCTGCTGCGTCTATTATTGAATTCATCCATTATTGTCCTGACCGTATGTGGACACAGATTTATGGAGATGGAACAGCTACCACAAAAGACTGTTTCAAAATGTTCAACCCTGTTGATCATTCAACATTTAATGTATGTTTTTTATTCAATAAAAATCTAAAATGTTAGATTCCTGTAAATACACTTCAATTTTCTAAGATTCGTCAACAGTGACTTGTTTGCAAGTGAAGTGATCTGCCACTGCCAGTTGGTTGTCATCACTTATTATTTGAGGAGTTTTGTTACAAATTATATATATTTTTACTTTTATGGATTTCAGAGAGTTATTGATGACTGGTCTGCTGCATTTTTCACAATGTTTACTATGGGTGCACGCCAGATGGACGAACTCCAATCTGAGAATTCATCCCAATTGCAGTTGATCTCCATAGATGACTACTTCAATGGATATTTAATGGAAAGGAAAAGTAGATATGGGAAGAAGATTGAGGTTCTTGATCTTGGAATGCAAGAGATTAGAACATACTTCAGGCTCTTTATGTTATCCTCTGTTCTGTTGTTGTTTATGTTTTGTTCTCGAATCAGAAAGAGTAGCAGGCCACTTGTTTCTGTTATAGCCCTCTAAGGTTATCCTAGTTTCTTTGTTGTTGAGTGTAATTTACTTTGTAGCAGTGTGTTACACGTTAGCTTTTTGTAGTTCAATCTGAGAGGAGAGATGCTTTTTGTAAAGGTACATCATTCTTTGATATCATCTGTGAATTTATAGAGAAGAGAAGTTTGATTCTGTCTGTATACTGGTATCATAGACTTCTATATAATGCACGGTTATGGGTTTATTGTTTCTGTATAAAAATTCATATAGCTTGGCTATTGCAAAGATGGAACCAGAAATTCAAAAAGTCACTTCGGTAGTTTGCTGTCACAGGCATATTAGTGATTTTTGATAGTCTAGTGGCAATGCTCATTTTCCCTCCAATGGGCTATAAGTTTACTGTCACTGGCGTACTAGGTATTTTTGATAGTCAGAGTGGCAAGTGGCAACGCTGGTTTTCCCTTCCATAGGCCATAGCCTAAGCCAAAATTTAAGAGTTTGAAATTTGAATCCTAGAAATCTTGATGCTTTAAAAAAACAAACTGCCAGGAACACACGAAAAGTGGTCAAAACTTAAAATGACACTATCCACCTGTATCAAAATATGAAAACCTCCACTCTCAAGGGATAAAGTGGATGACAGAACCCAAAGAGTTGATGGAAGTTCCGAGTAGTGCTGTAATGGTACACTTACTATAGAGTTGCTACAATTTTTTCACATGACATGACATAGGGTTTAACAACCAACATGACAAAAAAATCTCCACCATTACCACATAATTTTTACAGTCCCATTTATACGTCATGAATCTTCATGTAATTAAAAAATTGTAGAGAAATATTAAGAATAATATTATTCATTGAAGATAAATAGGATGTAACAGGAGGCTTCATTAAGATAACTCATCAAATAAAGCCATAAAGGCAATTTTTCTATTCACAACCCCTCAGATACAAAGGAACAACATCAACCATGAAGTTGACTGGTTTGCTTTTGCTTGTCTACAGGAAGTACAGTATCACATGTGCATTGCCTAAATATTCACCGGCGCTTCTGAAAAAAAGCTGTGTTAATACTTTGTTATGGTCCATCTCCATTTTGGTACACTTCAGCCTGGAACTTGAGTTGCATCTATATGCCAATGAAAAAATAATACCTAGCACAAACCACCAATCAAAATTATGCATCTGACTCGGAAAAAAACCAGTTGGTCTAAAATATGGGTAATGAACTAATGATCAGGAAGATGACGTCATAGATTTTTTTTTTGTAACAGTGAACAAGGCAAGTGCAATCTAACCAGATGATAGCAACATTAACCTAAGAATCCAGAGATTTTGTTCAATGAGCTTCAAATTGCAGTCAAGCTACTTCTTATATTTGATGCTGGAATAACATTAGACTGATTTCTCAATGCAACCATTGTCTCCTGATGATGCACAGTATTTAAACCTGCACACTGGCTCTGCCAATTGCATGAATATCTGCCCTGTACAACTCATACTGCCAGCTATGATCTCAGTGTCTGTTTCATGTATCTAAGAGCAGACCGTAACATTGCTCTAGCTTTCCTGTCTGGGCTGCACCCGGACAAAATCATTTCTTCATATACAGCTGGAACCTGAATTTCAAACTAGTGAGCATACCATAATATAATAGTACTGCTCAAACCTCAAAGTCCGGAGAAAACATTCCGACTTGAAAGTTCAACTTAAAGAAGAAAAACATCTTACACTTAAATTGTAAACGATATGACGTAAATATATCAACTAAATTTCAAGAGATTTTTTATTATTTCAACAACTGAAAGGTAGTAGTAAATAGTAAGGAAGCTATCAAATATAGCAAATTACATTTACACGAGTGTTGCCTTCACAAATTATAATACCATGTACTAGTATAATCAGTGTTGCATGGTTCGTGGGTCATCCTATGGAACCGCAATCCAGTTCCCTCGTTCCGGAACACGATTCCTTTTCGACCCGGATCACTCGGGATCACGCTCCAGTTCGCCAACTCCGACGATCCTCCTTTTAACTCCGAAAATCATTATGTAAAAAGGAGAAGAATAAAAAATAGGAAGATAACCTCGATTACTTGAACATATTTGAATCCCCTTAATTATGTGTAGTAACTTTAAAATTTTACATTTCCCGATTAATTTACTTATATATTTTAGTTATAAAATAGTAACTGAAACATAAATACAATAGCAAATATACATAATATTTTCTAAAGAAATAACTATAAAAGGGATCATCGTATCGACCCGCGTATCCGATTCGCGGGTCACCGTATCCGATTCATAAAAATTAATGTTTCACGTACTCGACCCCGTACCACGTACCCGAACGACTCGTGAACCGTGCAACACTGGGTATAATACTTTAATCACATGACTTACAAAAAAAAATGCCAGCATATTTAAGGAATTGGATCCCTTGGCTGTCTCAACACATTAAGTACTTTACGTAACCTAATGCAATCGTATCACACCGGTAATAAACACATTCTGAGATATATTGAACTCCTCATTAATAAATAAATTACCAGAAAAAACCCCACCAGCGCCCAGGTAAATGTTCATAGGGCTGTCAAAAAAATCCGAAAAATCCGATATTCGTCCGAAATATCTGTATTCATATCCGGAAAAAAGCGGATATTATCCGTATCCGGAAGAAACCGGATATTATCCGAATCCGAAAATTCCGGATATGGATATGGATATAGGCACATCCGTATCCGAAAATATCCGTATCCGAAATTAATTATATATAATATATATATATATATTTTTTTTAATATATATAATATATAATTATATATTTTAAAACCCATTTATAGTTATAAGCCCATTTATATATTTTTATACATACACTTATAGTTATAAATCCATTTAATTTGATTCAATTATATTTTTTAATTAGCTTAACTCTAATGTCTATTTTAATTTAATAAATTAATATATACACTACACATGGTTATACTTTAAAATCTATATTCAATATATATCAATTTATATTTCTATAGTATTTTATGCATTTTAAATCGTATCACATAAATAATATATATATATACAATTTAAAATTTATTCTATTAGTTTTGTAGTGTGTGTGTATATTCATTAAATAATATATTTACACAAATTTTATATAGTTGTAAAAATATTATAGACATATATAAAAATATCATTTTAGTTTAATATTATTAAGATAACAAAATTAGATTGAAAAGATAAATAAAAATTAATTTTTAAAAAAATAAAATAGGCTTAAATCCCTTTAACTCTTAACTCAATTTTAAAAAATTAAATTAAATTTTTAAATTTTTTTTGCAATTTTTTTTGAATTTTTAATATAAATTTAAAAAAAATATTAAAAATCGGATTCGGATCCGGATATTATCCGTATTCGGATAGTATCCGTCGGATCCGGATTAGGATATTAACCTTTAAAATTTTTCGGATTCGGATACGGATATTGACAGATCCGTATCCAAATTATCCGGTTTACAGCCCTAAATGTTCATTAAAAAATAGAAGTCAAGCGGTCTAACCCCCGGGCCGGACCCCAACCGAAAGGCACTAGATGGACTAATGGCAGACTAGCAGAGACTCTTGGAACAGCTGGAGTAAGAAGTCCCCAAGAGGGTCTCATTTGGAGATGGGATTGTACGTGTTTATGATAAAGAAGATGGTATGCAGATGGAAAACGATGATAAAAACGGTTCATGGTTTCGGAATAAGATTATACGAAACATCTAGTTCGCATAGTCTAGCTTATGAAGTTGTAACAGTTGAGGGTAGACAGCTGTTTCTAAAGTGCGGTAATCCCTAGTAGACATGAGGTTTGCTAAAGTAAACAAATTCTGATGGATATGGCGACATTCAGTTGGACTGCAGATCTTATAAAAATCAGATATTCAAATGTATGAGGTCCACTTAACTAGCCTTTTTAAGGGCAGGAAGGTCTTGTCTTTTGTCAGTGCTATTGAGTATGGGCCCAGTGACAGCAGGGTGATCCAATGTGAGACACTGTACAAGTGAACAAAGTTCTAGTTGTCTTATACTCTGTAGAATAACACTATACATACTTATACCTCATTAAATTTTTCCACACGAATAAGAGCTTTCATCAGTGTAGTGTAGGTGACTACATCAGGCTTCAGGCCCTGCAGTTAAGAAAAGCCAATTGACATTTTGTACCATAGTTAAAAGAGGTGCTGCTTTTTTGTGTTTTGTGATCTTGTGCGCTTGCTTTTTTGTTGTGTGCGTGTGAGAGAAAGAGAGGGGGGCGGGGGGAGATTGACTTGCATTTTCCTTCATGTATTGCAAGACAGAAAATGCTTCAGCATCCCTTCTATCCTCGCCAAATGCGTTGATTAATGAATTGAGAGCTAGATTACTGGGCTTTAGACCATCTGCTCTCATGACCCTAAATGCATTTACTGCTTGCTCAGATAAACCCTGTCAAGAAATGGAGTCAAAATATTAGTGATCATACAGGTCTCCCTTCATCGGAACTCAAACAATCACTTGCATAAAGCAGGTAACATAAACTCAGCTCAGGGTAAACATACTAATCGATTTCACGGTATTATGCCAGGATATGTAATCAAGATTGTAGAATGGAATAATACGACGATATATTATAGTACATTTCCATTTGAAACAGTTAAATAATACTCAGAAAGTAGGAAAGACAGACTTGAAAAAACACATAACTCCTTGCTCGCTTGCTCTGTAGCAGACTTAAAGAAGTCCAGATATTGGCAGATATACAAAAGTTGAAAATTTGAATTCAAACACGAGTGATCCAAGGGACTGGCATCCAAAGGGAAGCTACACGCTAGACACTTAGGTTGTTATAAATCTGTACGGTAGAGATTTACAACAACTACAGGAGCCAAAACTGAAAAGATGCGATAGTAGGTTGTGCAAATCTTCTTGGCAGTATTATTTTCAAACATGGTTCAACTAAACTCAGATTAAGGGTAAACAGTTGTTGGTGATACAGTAATGAACATATTATGGAGCATTGTAACTTGTAAGTAATGATCTACAGTAAATTGAAATATAATTTACCAACTTACCCTTTGTGCATAGGCATTAATCAATGCATTATACATGGTGGGGGATGGTTTCAAGCCTGCAGATTTCATGACCTCCAAGCACTCGATTGCATCATTGAATCTCCCGGACTTACCATATATATCAATCAGGGTGGTATAAGTAACAACATTAGGCAGTAGACCCTGACTTTGCATCTTCCCCAACAAGTTTTTCACACCATCCCATCTCTCCTGCTCCCCGAAAGAATTAATCATTATGTTATATGTTGTGGTGCAAGGCACACATCCAACTTCTTGCATTGCATCAAAAAGCTCCTCTGCCTTGTTGTGATGCCCGGACTTACAATGGCAATCTATTAGTGTATTCCACGTAACAGTATCAGGCTCGATCCCTTCCTCCTTCATCCGCTCCAGCGTGGCCATCGCGTGATCAAGACAATTATACTTCCCAAAACTATCAATCATCACATTATAAAATTGCCTATCAGGCTGCACTCCACAATCCTTCATTTCTTTAAGAACTTGAAATGATCTCTGCCACTCCCCTCTATCACGATAGCTAGCTAAAATCCTACTAAACACAAACGAATTCGGCTGCACATTATTAGCTTCCATTTCCTTCAGCACAATTCTTGCACTTTCCCACCTACCCGCATTCCCATAAGCATCGATAAGTAAACTATACGTATGCTCATCTGGCAAAACCCCACTACTCTCCATCTCCGAAACAATCCACTCAGCATCCTTCAACGCTCCCTTCTTCACATACCCTTTCAAAAGTGCATTATAAGCCCTCGTCCTCGGCTTCAACCCACCTTCTTTCAACTCCTCAAAAACCGCTTCTGCCTCCTCGGTCCTTCCAGAAATCCCCAACACCGAAATGACATCAACTAAAGTCGCCGTCTTGGGACTCAACCCAATCCCCTGAATCATCCCCAAAAACAACATAGCCCTATTCACATCACCGGCTCTAGCAAAACCAACAGTTATATCATTCAACAACTGACCATCAAGTTCAATCTTATCCATCTCAATTTCCTCATACAATTTCAACAACATTGTGGAATCAATCTTATTACTCCTCGTAAGCGACTGAATAACCAAACTATAATTCACAAAATCGGGTTGGTACCCGTCTCGTCGCATCCTGGACATCAAATTGAGTGCTTTTTCGAGATCATCATTTCTCGCACAGGCACCAATAAGTGCATTATAAGTTAAAGGCGTCAACGTCCGACGCTGCGACAACAAAAAAGCTTCATAAAGCTTCTCAGAGCGTCCGAGAGCATGAATTAAAATTGAATACAGCAACTCATACGAAAAACAAAGATTGTGCTTCTGCAGCCACGTCACCAGTGCATAAGCCTTGGAAATCGACGTCGTTTCGGAAGAGAGTGATTTCAAGAGTGTGTGCCAGAGTGGAGCTGGAACAGCTCGGTACGACTCAGCGAGTTGGAGTTCGATAGGTTTTAACTCGGTTGGGGAATTTGAAGAAGGTAAGTCGAACTCGGTGGAGTCGTAGGTGGAGATGAATTGGAGTAAGGGAGTGAAGTCGTAGCGGCGGTTTTGAAGGGAAGCGACGTCGTTTTGGTCGTAGGATAAGGAGGAGGAGGAGGCGGTAGCGAGAGGGGGAGATAGGAGAGAGTGGTGGTGGCGATTGAGGGAGAGAGAAGAGAAGTGAGTTGGAATCGGTGGGTAGAGAGGGAGCGAGTTCATCTTCTTCTCCTGCTGCTACTCTAGTAGAAGATTTTTGGTTGGAGGGAAACCAACGATGAATGTTTTATCCGCTAGATTTTTCTTCTTCTACATAACTAGTACTACTACACTAGTATTTCAAATCTTTTAAAAAATAATACTAATAAAACACGACTCGTATTTTATCAATTAAAATCAGTAACTTTCAATATTTTAATATAAATTCAAATTTTAAATCTAAACTAAATTTATAAATGAAATAAATAATACTAAATTTGATTAAAAAATAAATATAAAATCAAAACTTGCAATATTCCATTATGCCCCCATTCATTTTACACATATTATATCCAATTTTCCAAAGAAAATTTATTTCGATGTAATGAAATTTTAGAATACCAGCAATAATAAAGCGCTCAATAAAAATTTTGTGTCCCGAATAAATTTAAAAAATGAAATACTGTTGGTAAAGTGGTAAGGGGAAGTATTCTAAAAATTGGTTCTGTGCGGCGCCTAAAGTGGTAAGTGGCAATATTTGGGCGGGAGTGAAACGTCTGATTTGATTCGGTGTTAGGCGGAAAATTAGGTGATTTTTTAAAAAATCGGTCAAAATCGGCATTAGGTGATCTAAACGATCAAAATCGGAATTAAACATTTTTTATGAAAATCAGTCAAAATCAATATTAGGCGGTATAAATCAATTAAAATCGATATTATACGGTATAAATCGGTCAAAACTGATTTTTATTTTTATATTTATATCTATATATTATATTTAATTATTAATATTGAAATTATTATTTATAATATTAACAATAATTTTATATGATTAATATATATGTAAGTAATTTTAAAAAATTATATTTTATAGTTAATGTTATAGAGCGTGCATATGGTGTATTGAAAGTAAGGTTTCCTATATTGAAACAAATGGCTCCTTGCACATTTTCGACTCAGAGGAATATCGTTATTGCATATTTTGCGGTTCACAATTTTATAAGGATGCAGAAATTAGAAGATGAATTGTTTGACCAATGTGATCGTGATATCTCAAATGACAATGTTGGAGAAGAAACATTAGAAGAGTCAAAAAATGAACTTCATCGGGTTCACAAGGAACACAATTTATGAATAATTTGTGGGATCAAATTGCTTTGAAGCTTTCAACTAATTCTTAAACTTTAAATTTTATTAGAATTATTTTTATCAGATGATAACTAGATGAAAGAATTTTAACTTCTTGTATTTATTATTTCTTAAAAAATATCATTCATATATTGTGCATAAAATATTAATCAAATAATTTTATTGAAGTAAAAGGGTAAAATTGAAAAAAAATTGCCATTCAGATATTATTAAAAGAAATTATCAAATAATATTATTGATTCAGAATTTAGATTTTTGATTAATTCAGATTGTTCAGAAATATTAACTATTAAGATAAAAATTGTTCAGATTTCCCGAATCAACCGTGATTATTTTTAGAACCTTGGCAAGAGGTAACAAAAAAAACTCTTTACTAGATTGTACCTGCCCAGCTCAGCTCAGCTCAGCTGCTCCCTCCTCTTGTCTTAGGGAAGACTAAGGGGAAGTATATTATTAATTACTACCACCACTGTATACTATATAATTATACATACATACAGCTTCTCTCCGTTCTCCGCCTAGGCATGGCTCTCCAACGGCGGCGACGGAGCTATCACACACGATTCCGTCTACTAATTCCGGCAATTGCTCTAATCTCCGGTCTTATTCTCCTCTCCGTCTTGCTCTTCTTTTCATTCCTCGCTCCTTCCCCCTCACACAATCACCATCTTCACCGCTCATTGGTATTTTTCTGTTATATAAGTTTATGTATACAGACATTTGTATGTATTGTATTGTTCCTTCACTTACTCCACTGTTTCATTTCCTTCAGATTTCTACTGGCGATGCGGATGCCCGTAAACTGCTCCAGTTTCGTGTTCCGGTTAGGGCTTTTTTACTCTCTCTCTCTCTGTGCATATATATATATAAGTGTTCTGATTTAATTTGTATGATGATTTTGCATCTGTTTGCTTAATGAGATCAGCCTTATGTCAACAATGTATCTGGTCGTGATATTTGGAGATCGGAGATGTCTGAATTTTATTACGGTTGCAGCACAGCTAGCGATAAGTTTGCGAGTGCGTGTTTGTTATTTTTGTTAGTTGCGGTTGATTTGTTTTTTAGGTAAAGTTGCTGATATTATTGATTTATTTCAAACTACAGAGGCTGAAGTTGTTACAAAGGCAAATAGATACTTGTCAATTGCAACTAGCGGTGGTTTAAATCAACAAAGAACGGGGGTATTTCAACTCACATTGTCTTTTTACACTTATGTCATATTTAATAGAGTTGTAAATGTATGGCTTGCTACTTGTAGTGACAGTTTGTACATTAATATATAATTGTAGCTGGTTAAGCTTGAAAAGTATTTGAGTTTGTGCAAGGTTCAGCTGAGTTTGATGTAAATCATCAAACATTGTTTGTTTGTTAGAAAAATTATTTGATATCGGGCCTAGCTTTGTAATTGTATTTCTGTGGAGGCTTAGCTGGAGCTTCAGTACTCTGACGTCTCACTTTTAAAACATGAGATGTGTTCATTTTTAAGTTCTCTTTAATCCAGAACCTCTTACCAGCATACCTTTTTTTTTTTGCATATATAACTTGTGTTTCCTGTACGAGTCAAGTTTGTGGGCTTAATCTCGATTGTTTAGTTTTGTCTATATGTTGTTTTGATTCTGACCTGAAATGCTCATTTAGAGTTTTGATGCATGTCATGTAATTGTCAAAGTTACTCATCAAAATGTTTTTGTAGTTTACTCTTTTATATTAAGTTATATAACTTGTATCATCTCTGATTACTTCATCTCCGGTTACATCATTATAGGGCTAATTATTAAGGAGCTCATTCTCTACACTCAAATATATCAAGTAGCTCACTGAAATTTTTTTAGTCTCACTTTACTCACTTCATACACAACAAGTTACATTCTGTTAAATTTTCAAAATTCGGCAGATGGAAAATGCTAACATAGCTATATAACTGCTAGTTTCCTGACATGTCACTTTTGGCCCGTTTATATATATATCTTGGGCTGCTATTTCAAGAATCAGGTTTTTAGGGTTCTTCATACCAACATCCATTTTCACAAATTGAAGCCTCATATCTAAAAATCTCTTCAAGTAATTTCTGCCACATAATCTCCACATATCCAGATTTTAATGCCCCATAGCATCATGTTGAGATTTTGTTTCTCCTCCTTGTTTCAAAACTCTAATTTTCAATGCGCCTTACATATATAAATATATTCACGAAACAAGAGTATTTAATTTTCCCAAATACACGAACCCACAATTATATATATGCGTACATGAATGTGCAAGTACATAACAATTTTGCAAATTCAAATTTTAACTTAAAGAAAGAAAGAAAAAGAGGGTGGAATGCTTTATTTTTGTGTATTGCTTTCATTTATTTTCAGCAATACATATTATTTTTCCATGTCAAATCTATGTTCCAGGTCACAGTATTTGCCATGTTTTAATGAAAATCGTTAATTTTAACGTAAGTTGTTCACAATTTAATGCAAGTTAAGTGAGATAAAAAAAAATATCAGTGAGCTTCTTGAGATATTTGACCGTAAAGAGTGAGGTGCTTGATAATTAGCATTCATGATATGGATAACTCAGTCTTAAGTCTCCGGTGTTCTAAATTTTCCATGGCTGCTCGCAAATTGCTTATAAGATAACTAAATTTCTTTTTAAGTAATATAAAGGGCATCTCCCTCTGTTTGTGGTGTTAGTTACTTAAATATATCATAACAATATAAGCAGCAACTAGCGGCCTTATAAACCTAATTTTGTGCCTACTTAATTCATATGGTGACCCAAAGTTGTTTGAAGATGTAAAACAATAAATCCCTTAGATTGTGGAGTTCACAGTCTTAAAAGACAGTTAATTCATCAAATCTTGAATTTCATACACAACTCCTACGTGGATTCAAAATTATAGTGATACATTAACTTAGCTTATACATTATATCTGGCATTTAAAACCAAAATATGATGCTTTGTTGATGATTTGACTTTGAATTCCATATCAGATGAGATATAGTTTATCAGATCTTCTTGTTCCGACGTATGTGCTATATTCTTCACATTTTGCTTTTGTAACTTGATAGGTGATGATCTAAATTTCTGAATATGCTGTTGACTGTTAAGGTAGTCATTGATTACCTGTGAAACTCTTGATTCCTCTTTTACCAGATTACAGATGCTGTTGTTGCTGCTCGCATATTAAATGCTACTCTTATTGTTCCAACACTGGACCAGAAGTCATTCTGGAAGGATACAAGGTTAGTTTAAAATATTCCTTGCACTAGCATTCATGATAGCTTTTTTTGCTCTAGTTAAAAGAAAGAAATGTTTTTTTAGTGTACAAGTGTTAAATAATAAAAGAGATTCTCTTTCGTGTGCAGTAATTTTTCGCAGATTTTCAATGTAGATCGGTTTATATCGCATCTAGCTAAAGATGTTAAAATCATAAGAGAACTTCCAAAAAGGCGAGGCAGGACGTGGGCTCCATATACCATGCGTGTCCCAAGAAAGTGCAGTGATAGATGCTACATAAGTCGTGTCCTACCTAATATTTTGAAAAAACGGGTAAGATATCAGATTCCTGAAATTCATTAAAAAGCATGGTTATGTTGATTGGTTTTGGTCAAGCCTTTAGTTTCAGTTAACATCTAAAGTTCTCCAGGTTTGACAAATCATTATCTACCATCTGAATATCTGTGGTGTCAAACTGAACAATATAAACTATGTTAATTTCAGCTGTGCATGATTCTACTTTACCGGTGCTCTGTTGATCTCATATTTTTTAAAGCTTATGTAGTTATGTAATATAATTGTCGTTCTTGTGACAGGCTGTCCGGCTTACCAAGTTTGACTACAGACTAGCAAATAAGTTGGACAATGATTTACAGAAGCTTAGATGTAAAGTAAATTATCATGCCCTACAGTTTACAGATCCTATAATCGAAATGGGTAAAAAGTTGGTTAACCGAATGAGGAAGAAGGGCAAGCATTACATTGCCCTACACCTGAGGTACTTTGGATAATATACCTGCCTGCAATTTTCAGCTCTTTACTTCAAACCTGTGAGATTAAATTTATTATCAGTTTTCTTTCCCTTTTAATTCCGACTTGTGCAATCATGTCTTAGTGTGAAATTCCAGATGTAGAAACAAATTACATATTCTGTTAAGGCTTTGTTTGGTTTTGCTGTTTAAACCTGATTTTTCCATGAAAGATGTCCCGTTGAGAAACACCGATGCATCTTTTGTAAAATTAATGATATGTCTATTGTTGAAGTAAAAGCAAATGAGTGTGTGACAAGTAAAAATACAAAGTGTGTTTAGGATGTTAATGACATATAGAATAAATTTTATTTTTATTAATAGATTTTATTTAAATTAAAATATCCACAGATTAATGAATTGTTTATTTATAATTCAGAAGTGTTTAAATCATATGAGTCAGTGTGCGCGCACACACACACATAAATAAAATAAGAAACTATATAATTTTTAAATATTGTATTATATTTACTTATTAAGTTTTCCTGAAAAAATCACCTAAATGAATATATTGATTGTAAGAAGTATAGCTTTTGTGTAAAAGGTTGACGTGAACAATAAGCGATGTTCCAAAATGCTGTTTTTATATTAATTGTTTTGAAAGTTGTTTTTGAGTCGACAGTTGTTGCTATTTGTGACAACAAAACCAAGAATATC
Organism: Oenanthe sinensis; assembly: GCA_028671895.1. NCBI lineage: Eukaryota > Viridiplantae > Streptophyta > Magnoliopsida > Apiales > Apiaceae > Oenanthe > Oenanthe sinensis. Next base: position 35,922,247 of record CM053794.1, read on the forward strand.
AAATGAAGCCCAAGTCCATTGCACTGCATATGTTGTACAGTTGTACCCATGTTGCTAGATTATTAGTTGCAAGGTATCTAATTAAAAATTTAAGTCACTTTGATGAACTGACGAAAAAATGAATTTGGATGAGAATATAACTATCGTTCCTGATGCTGGTAGACGAGTACGTGATTGTGCTAGAAGAGTTATTATGTCTTGTTCTACTCGTTCCTGCTGTGCTACACTCTCTTTCCTATTCTAAATGAAAGTTGCTTAAAGCACTATGGTTTTTACGCACCTGGTTAATTCATGAGCACTTATCTTCATGCAACAATATGTTTTCTTATATCAGGTTTGAACCCGATATGCTTGCATTCTCAGGATGTTATTATGGTGGAGGAGATAAGGAGAGAAAAGAACTGGGTAAAATACGAAGGAGGTGGAAGACTTTACATGTAAGGCTCCTTGTGTCCTACTTGGCTAGCTTAATCTAATATTGGCGTGCCTTTTTCAAGACTATTGGTTGACCATTTGAGATGCAGCATCCAAATGATATAACAATTTATAACCTGGAATCCAAAAACCATAGGATTATAGCAATGAAAATTTTTAAATCTCAAAGTGAAACCTGATGTGAATATTATGGGACCACTTTAAAATACCTGAATAATATATTTATTTTCCCATTAATTTACAGAATATTAATCCAGATAAGGGAAGACGGCAAGGAAAATGCCCACTGACACCTGAAGAAGTAGGTCTGATGTTGAGAGCACTTGGATATGATAAAGATGTTCACATTTATGTGGCTTCCGGCGAAGTTTATCGAGGTGAAGAGTCATTGGCTCCTTTGAAGGCACTCTTCCCAAATTGTTATTCAAAAGACACTATAGCTAGCGAGAAAGAGTTGGAACCATTTGCTGGATTTTCATCTCGCATGGCTGCACTGGATTATATAGTCTGTGACGAAAGTAATGTCTTTGTTACAAACAATAATGGCAACATGGCAAAAATGTTAGCCGGACGGAGGTATGCTTGTTTTTAATCAGTTTTTTCTGTTCCTTATATTGTAAGTGACTTTTGAAAGTTTTGACTCATGCTGGTATTACAGGCGATATTTTGGTCATAAGCCTACCATTCGCCCAAATGCTAAGAAACTCTCTAAACTGTTTTTGAACCGTAATAACATGACTTGGGACGAATTTTCCTTTGAAGTTCGTAAGCACCAGAAAGGCTTTATGGGGGAACCAAAAGAGGTAAGGCCTGGCAGGGGCCAGTTTCATGAAAATCCTTCTGCCTGCATATGTGAAGATTCTGTTACTAAAGCAGCGGCGGAATTAAAACTGGGAAAATTTGGGACTGCTAACAGCACACCAAACACGCATGTGTCTGGTTCAGTTGATGTTCAAAATAACTCTAGTGAGCAAGAGCAAGAGTGGTCTGATCAGGAAGAAGAAGATGAAGAAGATGTAATGAGTGACTTTCAAACTATAAGTCAGTTAAATGGAACAAGTAATGATTATGATGGTGGCTCGTCTGAGGAACCTGAGTTGGAAGAGTTGTTTTCAGATTGATCATCAGATCTTTTGATTGTCTATAGTTTTCTGTTACACAGACGTACAATATAGCGCCCTTTACTGGACGAAGTTTATCCCTGAGAATGTTATGCAATCTGAAGAACTTCCTGCCTCCATTTTTAGCTTCACTTTCGTGGGGCTTAATTGTGGTTGTATTTAAATCACAAGCCTGTACTGCTGTACACAATTATGGTAAAATCTTATGCTAAAGGATTACTTGAAGAGCTGAAGATGGCCAATAGGGAATAGTGTGCTTTCTACACGGGATATGTATCTGCCAGTTAAATATATATCCAACTGTTGTATGTTGTATCCGTTCTCTACCGGTTATGCATAAAGTACAATTTTCTAGATTTTTTTTTACTTTGATAGAAAATATTTAGACACTGGATGAAGTGATCCGCAAGGAATTTATGGATTACTACTGTCATATTCCTATAAACTTTGGGTGTATATATTGTTAGAATATAATATATGATCTCACTAAGACAGTTTCCTAAAATTTTAGGAGAACGGTAACATGTTATCAAAATTTCACCCGTTGATAAGGGTTTCAGCTTCGATTTTATGTCATCTCAATATCATAATTAATAATGTAAACAATAAAAAGAATATATTCATTTTATTTTTAAATTATATAAGATTGTCTTTAGTTTAAAATATATCATGCCACGTTATTTGCGAAAAAAATTGAGATTATTTTTGGGTTGCGTATCTCTTAATTTAAATTATATAAGATTTTATTTATTATAGTATCTATGTTAAAACATACATAATATATTAGAATTCATATATAAATTCAATGTTTGTCTAAAGATAGAAAATAAAATGTAAACACAATGTTGGATTAAAGATGATAAAAATTCAAATTATATATACAAAATATACTATTTTCATCAAACTTTAAATTTCCTTAAAAAATGATTTCATTTAAATATTCTATTTGATTGTTGGATAATATAAACTTCAAATTAAAGAAAACCATAATTAATATAAACATAAAATTAATTTTTTGGGGAAAAGGTTTGGATCAAAGCTGATAAAATTCGCATATTTTGTTAAAAACATATATTAGAAATGTAAAATAAATTTTATTTTAAAATCAATAAAAATTATAGAAACCCTTATATAAGTTTCACTAAATTCCACGTTTCCAATATATAAAAGTGAAAAAAAATAAAAAAGGGTATCGATAAATTTCTCTGGTTCCAAGGCCGGGTATGTTTCCTTTTATCGGGCCTAGGCCCAAACAAACAAGGAAACAATTTCTTCAGGGTTTTCTATTTGATGGCAGCTCGTTTTGCTGTAAACAAACAAGGCCTTAACAGATCTGAACTCCACAGTGTCAGCCCAGCCTACATTTTGGAAACACCAGTAGTGATACATAATTAGCTCCATTGATTTCATTAGGTTGGGTTCAGGCAAAGATGCAAGGAGGATCAACGGGCATCGGCTATGGTCTCAAGTATCAGGCGAACTCTCTCTCTCTCTCTCTCTCTCCCTCTCTCTCTCTCTCCCTCTCTCCCTCTCTCTCTCCCTCTCTCTCTCCCTCTCTCTCTCCCTCTCTCTCCCTCTCTCTCTGTCTAATTTCGATCACTCTTTTTTACTCAGGCGAGATGCATTGCGGATGTGAGAGCAGATACAGATCATACAAGCTTCATCACTGGCACTCTCTCTCTCAAAGAAGAAAATGAGGTTATTTCTCACTTTGCTAACTTATTCAATTCGATTCAATTTTAAGCTGACGTGATCCACATATTGTTTAGGTGCATTTGATTAGGCTCTCATCCAGTGGTACGGAACTTGTATGCGAGGGTTTGTTTTCGCATCCTAACGAGATTTGGGATCTCGCTTCCTGTCCTTTTGATCAGCGTATTTTCTCCACTGTCTTCTCTTCGGGTAATTTCCTTGCGTATTCTTCACTTGTTTGCTTATTAGATTTATTACATTGTTTACTGTTGTTAAAATTTTAGCTGTTAATTTTTATGAGCTCAATTTTATTTCTTAATTTTAGTATACGACAAATTTGCCCCTTATAGACTCCTTAAACAGTTACGGTTCCTTCGTATTAAGAAGTTACATAATGTATTAATGACAACTGTTTTCATATATGATTAATTGATCATCATTACTAAGGTTTGTCTAAACTTCTAGATTCGAAATGTTTGAATCTTTAAAATGTGTTTGTTATTTAAGGCGAGTCACATGGAGCAGCAATCTGGCAAATTCCCGAACTTTATGGTGAACTAAATTCTCCTCAGTTGGAAAAAATTGCTTCTTTAGATGCACACAAGTCAAAGCCTAAATGGTAAGTCATTAGCTCATTGCTTCCGGCCTCATTATGTAGTCCTTGCACCTGCTTTATCTTTTTGGGTTTCTGTTCCCAAGCGCATTTGATATTGTACAACTCTTATCAGTGTTTAAAGAATAATGTGAATGGTGCCAAGTGCTAACACAAAAGAAGAGGTTAATGAATTTTCTTATAGTAAGTTACGAATGACTACAAACTACAATGTTTCTATATAAGGGTCTGCTCTCTATATCCTTTTTACTTAGAAATTTGAACTTCCCTGTAAGTGTAATATCACAGAAAGTCAGAGTGAGGCAAGAAATATAACAGTTACAAAGAGGGATAACAATGTAAAAACGAATCTTGGAAACTTAGTGTTCTTATCTGCCCAGACTCTAAAGATTTAAACATAGCCAAAGTCACTGAACCGCCAAAGTAGTTAAACACCTTATTATTCTTCCTCATGAAACGAAACCGGTAAGAAGTAATACCATTGCTACCACTCCTAAAGAAAGATCTAGCCGTCACTCCACACGGACATTCCTCAAACAATGGACAAAATGTGTTACAATGCTGGGAAAGGAGATAAAACTGGGGATTTGTCTCACTAGTCCATTGAAACAAGTTTTCAGGATAATTTCTTTGCATGCTCATGATAATGCCAGTATAATTACAGAGATGAATAATTCTTGCTCTTTATGATAATTGCCATTAATATTTTATATCAATTACGTTAATCTCAGAGCTAACTCTTTTCAACTGCTCATTCATAATTGGTATAAGAATTTTTAACAGATTTTTGTTCCTTGCTTGTTTTTGGACTTTACATGTTGGACCTACATTACAGCATACTATGGTGGCCGTCTGGGAAACATGACAAGTTGGTTAGTATAGATGAGAAGAATCTCTATCTTTGGAGTTTGGATACTTCAAAAAAGACTGCACAGGTATTGGGTTGTGTAAATGTATTATTGTAGCTGTTAGTAGCCTGTTACACACAATTCATCCTCATATATTTCTATTATTCCCAGCTTGTCAACATTTGCTGTGCTAGTACTTAATCATATACATGCGTGCTCGTGTTACACAGTTTGGTCTTGATGTTGATACATTTGTATCATTTCCCGATTTACCTAGGCATGATCAATGTCTTGTTATTTGATGCACTTATTAATTATTTACATCAAATCTGATATTCAAGTGATAGGCACTTCACCCGAAAGTTGTGCTTACCCTTATTCAGGTCTTACTGCAAAATCTAGGTACTGTCCCAAGAATCATCTGGAATACTACATTACTTATCTGGTGGAGCATGGGATCCACATGATATAAATGTGGTTGCATCAACATGTGAATCCTCAATACAATTTTGGGATCTCCGAACGATGAAGTAAGTTCTTTTTCATTAAATTCAGTTGTCACTTGTGTATCTGGCACTCGTCTGATTAAAGCGATAAACATTACCTTGATTTTGAATTAGTTTTGGGGTTTCTATAATAATAAATTAGTTGAGCAGTACTGTTGGATACTAATTTCTCATGTTTGTCTGGTTCACAGGAAAACAAGTTCTATTGAGCATGGGCATTTCCGTAGTCTAGATTATGACAGCAAGAAGAAGTATATGCTAGTAAGTATCTGCTTTGCCAACTAAAGCAGAAAAACTGTTTAATTTTGAGAATATTCCATTACTTCAAAACATCAATAAGACTAGTTTGATGTGTGCAGTCTACTGTTTAGTATAAAGTGGGTACTAATAATACTAAATAGCTGAATGAAAAGCTTGTATATTCAAATGGTCAACCATTAGGAACTAGTTTTATAATTCTAACCTTGGAGGAAATACTTCTTACGCTTCAAAACAATAACGGTTAACGTATTTGCTGTTATGTATTGGCAATCAACTAGATATGTCATGTCTTCTTTTCGTTAATTTTGTCTAAAATTGGTTGGTGTGTTAACCTGCTATGGCAAATTGTATGACATCATTATTAAATGTGTAGACCTAATTGGCATGTTGATTCTTCACCTTCATTTTGTAATTCAGAAAAGTTGCAGACTTTTAGTATCCTATTTTCTGGATTTTTTAAGATAAGTTAATAGATCCGTACTTCCACTGTCTGGCATTTCTCCATTATAAAGTGTTGACACTTACTAGCTCAAACTTATTTGTACTTTCTAGAATACTTCTAGCATTCTGTTAAAAAATAAAATGTTTGACTAATGTGAATTGTTTAGGTACCTTATCTGGAAAATTAGATATGTGGTTTTAGTACATTTGAATTTAGTCGATTTCAATGTGAGGCACAGAGCACCTTGATTAGTAGTGCTGCCATTAACTTTGTTTCTTGTACAATCACTAACCCTAAGTGGAGATCTAAAAGAACAAAATTCTTAATGTGTAGCATATTATGTTGTCGAAGTTGACAAGTGTATATATATTATATCGTAAAATATTACAGGTAACAGCTGAAGATGAATCTGGAATACATATATGGGATCTTAGGAAGCCAAAGGTTCCTGTTTTAGAGCTCCCTGGACATGCACACTGGTATGCTTTGCAGATGATACCTATACGCTTTTGCATCAAATTTGTGCTCCCTTTACAAAGGACAGATTAACTTTGGAGATAAAAAGATTGAGTACTCTTTTCAGGACAGAAGGATTTAAAATAATAGCATTAACACTTATTTATCCCAAATGATTGGTTTAGCATGCATGTTTACTTCCTAGACTAACTGTTTGATGTTAATCACCTTATTATTTTTGCCAGGACATGGGCAGTTAGATGTAATCCTGAGTATGAAGGGCTTATTGCGGTCTCTCTCACTCTCTCTCTCTCTCTCTCTCTCCTCTCTCAAAATATGCATGCACGCATAAGTTTCTCTCTCTCAATATGCATGCACACACATAAGTTTCTAAATGCAGGGGCATAGCGACATGTGCAACAGTGATAGCACTTGCATCCCGTGGAACTTGCTGTTATGTTATGTAGTTCTTATGTTAAATATATGTAAACTAAAGTTTACTCTTAAATTCAAAGCTTAGACTCTGCTTAATTTATATTATATAGAAAATTTATCTTATACTTGGCAATTTAATACATATAATTTTTTAATTATAAACAAACCAATACAATATTTTAGTTAAATTCTATATGGAGGCTTTTAATGGTTTGTTAGGGAAAAAATGATAATAATAAATAAGTAGCTTTTGTGATTAAGTATTTTGAATTTTTGACCACACTAACTATTTTTTCTGGCTACACACTTGTGTAAAGGACACACACACGCACACTATATTTCTTGAGCACAAAATATTTTATTCTAGGTAGATCGTTGAAAAATCTAGTAAATGTTTTTCGCTTGATCTATAGATTCCATAGCCCCCCTTTCGTTACTTGATTGCTGTCTTTTTTACTTGTTCCTATCTTTCCATTCTTGGATCACTGATCTTACTTTGGTTATGACCATATGTTTTATCGTCGAACCTAAACAACTTTGCAGAGTGCTGGAACAGATTCAACTGTCAACTTGTGGTTTGCTTCTCCTCCTAACAGTGACGATTTATCATCTGAGAGGTCCTCTCTTGTATCCAATCTCGAAGTTAGCATGTATTTTATTCAAACTAAGTGTTGATTTTTGTTTAATGGTTTTGCAGCCTTACGGAGTCACCTTTGAAGAGGGTCGATCCATTGTTGAATTCATACAGTGACTATGAAGATAGTGTGTATGGTAATTGAGACAAATTATTTTTTTGTTAAGCCAAAATACTGACGTAACTGACTTAGCCTAACTATTGCACATGTCACTGCAGGCCTGGCTTGGAGTTTTCGAGAGCCTTCGTTATTTGCTTCTTTGTCTTATGATGGGAGGGTTAGTACTCTAGTGTCATACACCAGTTTCAAGTTGAAAAGCAACACATTGAAATATAAAAATGTCATGTTTATTATGAATAGAACTTTTTTCTTAAATTACACTGAAATTCTGAAACTGTACATAAGTAACATTTGATAATATTATTTCAATATAAATTTAATAAATGCATCAGGTTAGATTTTGTGAAACCACATCCAGGCATAGTTATGCAATTGTCTGTCATAGTTGATTCATTGCCTACTTGTGCTACCTGCCTGATGAAGCTTGTTCAGTCAGTAGTCAAATTTATAGTAGACAAGTTGACCTTGGTTTGTAAATCCAATTAATATCTTCTCATACCATAATTCAAACTAGTAAAAGCCAAGAGCAGGCAATTGGTTATGCTTTAATCACGCTGCTTGGTTATATAAAAGTTTGTTTGTCCATGTTCACTATGCATACCAACAGGTGGTTGTGGAATCTATCAAGCCCTATCTCACCAGAAAATGAAATTAAGTGGTATATTGGATGTAAGTTTAAATCATCAATCCCTTTGTTATTCAGTCCTTGTGCTTTAAGTTTCTTTTTTGCTCCACTCTGTGTTACGTTCGCATCTGTTTTTCAGATTTGGTATGTTATTGCAAAGTGGCCTGTGGATTCTCAGGATGCATGTAATACGGGTTAAAATTTTAAGTTGGAAGATATGAATACTGCCTTGATACGTTGCAAGTGATGCAACGAACCTTCACCAGATGAATTTCTCTTTTGGTCGTGTTGTATTAACCATTCTGTTCAATTGTAGGAGTGGGTCTTCCATTCACTTTTTGCAAACGGGATGAAAAATATATTACTATGAGAAACTATCGACTGTGTTTTCATGTGCTACGGTTGTTCTCTTGTGTTGGACAAATTTATAACTACTAAATTTTCTTTTGTTGGTTTAATAAAGTAGAATGGTTTCTGTAATACATTAACACTCCCGACTGTTGGGATACTGTACCCTGCTGAATCTGCCATGACCCCTGCTTGATAGTTGTTTGTGTTGGTCAATTTCTTATGACCCCCGCTTAGTTGTTTGTGTTGGTCTATTTCTTTAACACCTATTGTGTGCAATGCTGCAAGTTTGTGATTGGAATGCTGTGTAGGATCATAGCAAGGACAAAATATAAGTTTTCAATTTTAGGATCCAATTTTTGGCCAAGTACTAGCCTGCTACCTGTTGCCTGTTGGTTGTATGTTACTGCTTTATGTAGGAAGAAGAGAGCAGGGTTCGTGATAGGTAGTTGATGCTGTTTGCTGCAATTTTCCATCCCTTTCATATTGCAAATTAAATATGTGCACACTACATGTACAACAATTTTGCACTTGCTCGTGAAAATATTAAATATTAGATGAAGCTAGCCTAAAATTTTACAAGGAATTAAATTTCTTTTTTCAAACTTACCTCATATTTAGGATTTAGCATTTAGTTGGTATTTGGGGTGTTGAAATAGGATGGTAAGTAATTGGGTGTCAGAATTAAGTTGATAGTAGTATTTCAATATACATGTTGCAGACACATGTATCCCATACTATTAATTTCCTTAAATCATAAACAGCATAAATCCCAAAATACTCTTCCCAACCCCCAGAAAAGCCACATGCACACCATAGTGGTAGGCGTAAAGAGGCAGGCAGAGGCGCCATTAATGATGCCATAGTGCACAAGTGGATCGCGACGTACTTGTAAATAATACGTGGTACTTGTGTCTGGACTTCTCCTAGTCCTAGCTGTAAGCTTGTCAAATGTACCCCTAATCATCTCTATTTCCGAGTTATAACGTGCGTGCGCGTATAGGCTAATAGCAATTAAAAAAATAACATGATCTAGAATTACAATGGGCTTTAGTATTAATATTAATTATGATCAAACACACAACATTATACATATATAACAAGCTAGGGCCAAGTGGCCCAACTATATATAGTATAAAAAGAATTAAACTGCAATATAAGGTCCAAGAAGAAGCTTCTGGAGGAGATCAAAGAGAGTAGTACGTGAGTGGTTTGACCCGAAAAGGATGGACGGGATGGGATGAACGTGAACATATTATTATAAGAACGTGCACAATTACCTTGTCCCTCACGATACAACTCAAGGGACGGGTCCCGAACATGTTTAGGCCCTCAGATCTATGCATACTTGTATTGTATTGTATTGCATTCAATCTGGATTGATTAAAGGTTTAATAAAGTGGTAATCCTAGTATAATATCGTCATTTAAGGTTTAAGAAATTTAGATTTTACGTACAAAAAAACTACTTTTCAGATAAAATAAAGATCTATTAATTGCATATAAAGATTAAATATTATTACTTTTAATTTAATATTATTTAAAAACGTCATCCGGTTTTTATACTTAAAATGTAACAGGTAATTTTAGGTAATTTATGTGTAATTACGTTTAGGAACATTTTTATCTATTATTTAATAGAGTTAATTGTTTATTTAAGATATGATTTCAATCATCAATTTTCTTACACATTCAATGTTTTAAAAATTATTAAAATATTTTATATATGCTTAATTTAATTTTAAATTTCCTTTTCATTTTAAAAATTTGAATAAAATCGTTTCCTAATATGCTACGTAAAGATTGTTGTGGACTGCTCTCTTGTCTCTCGTGTACAAAGTCAAATAGTTTATTCGTGAAAAGATCTTGGGTTTTGAAGTTCTGGTGGTCAACTTTGTTTGATTAATGATTAATCTAGTCCTCAATCGTATTACAGAAAAAATAAAAAGCAAAATATATACTGACCAAAAATAAATAAATCTTGATCTCTTATATCCTCAGCATTAAAATCAAGAAACTTCTAAAATCTAATATTTCATACTTTACAAAAAAAGTCCTAAAATCTAATATATATATATATATATATATATATATATATCAAAAAAATTAACATAAATTTTTAACTTTGAATGTTATTAACACTATTTTAAAATTTAATATTTATTTTATTAATTCCAAAAATATCAATAAAAATTAGAATTTGAATCATATTACATATATTAAAATTTAATATCTATATTGTTAAATTTAAACGTGAATCGAGTTGAAATTAACGTGACCTGTGTCATATCAATTCGAAAATGATCCATTTTAATCTAAAATAATAATAATTAATTAATATAATTAATTAAAATAATTATTTAAATAATATGTTGATATATTACATATATATATAATAATATAAATATGTAGTATAAATATATATTGTATATTATTAAATTTCAGATATTTTATATCAATAATCCGGATTTTTCTGAATAATTTTTTTACACAGTTCATATTTAATTTTAAACTCAAATTCGTATTTTTTTTTCTGTGAAATTTGGATATACTACTCATATGTATATAACTATCCCCATTTAGCGTGACTTAAAATAAATAATAAGTAATTTATTTTTATAAAAAGTAGTTATGCAGAATTTTGGAAAGATAAATAGTTATGGTAGAAATTTAATATTAAATTTTATTTTCAAAAAATAAATACTCTTTGTAAAAAATATTATATATTGATGTAGTTATTTTTAGAAACAAATTAAAAATAAATAAATTATTTATAGAAGTATAGAAGATGAGAATTCTTGGAAGAGGCTGCTGTATCTTCCCCTACTTAAATTGACTCGATCATCATCTCACGTGTTTGACTGCTATGTCCCATGTTAATACTCCTACATTTCAGCCCTGAATATCCTCCTAGGTTTACTTTATAAAATGTATCCTGCTAGGTTTACTTTGCCAATATTATATTAATTTTTTCTAATTATTATGGATTTTTGAAGTTTATTTTAAGATTGCATTTATAATATAATAATGAGTATAGTGGGGTCTTTAATGAGTTTTGCTAAAACATTCAAATTTCAGCTAATTATTTTAGATATAAAAATAATATTTTTATCCCGACTGTTTTATTTTTAGTGAAAATAAAAGTAAATATCTTATTTCTGGAGGAAAAAACCGAAAAAGATAATAAAATGTATTTCCTTTTTTAAACACAATATAAAAATATAACTACAATTTGTTGCATAGTTGTAAACTTTGATTAGAAGGTGATTACCGCGGTTAAAGCAAGCTAATTAAGCTCTTTCCTTGTATTTCAATTTTCAAACAACCTCATGTTCTTCAACTCCTTCAAAAATTTCTCATTCATTCCAGCAACATATACATAAACCTATACGTACAAATAATTAATATGATATGATAAACTAAAGCTATAGTAGTGATGATGATGATGTTGAAAAATCCACAGAAACTATTGGTGCAGATAACGAGAAAGGTCTTGGATCTCGAATGGCGAATCCTCGTGTTAATTCTCTTTCCTCTCTCTCTCATCGTCTTTGTTTCTCTCTCTACAACAGGTTCTCTCTCATCTCTCTCTGTTTTCATCACCTTTAACTCCACGACTCGCGATGACTCGTCGCTGACTCGTCCGTACGTGAATTACGTGGAGTCGTTGAAGAACCGCAGTTTGGAGAGATACAAGGCCGAGTTGGATCGGTCGAGAATCGCTGTGTGTTTAGTCGGCGGAGCGAGGAGGTTCGAGCTGACCGGAGAGTCGATAGTGAAGGAGATATTGAAGGTTTATCCGAGTTCTGATCTTTTTTTGCACAGTCCGTTGGATCAGAATTCGTATAAGTTGTCGTTATTGAAAAACGCGCCGAGAATCGCTGCGGTGAAGATATTTAAGCCGGAGTTGATTCACGAGACTGAGTCGCAGCTCCGAGTTTTAACTGCATCCAACTCACCTAACGGTATACAGGTATAATTATATGAATCTCCTGTATTTTCGTCGATGTTTTATGTCTGTTAAATTGTGTTTGTTTGCTGTTAGAAAATTTAAAACAAAATATTAGAACATATTATAAACTTGTATGTATAAATTTAAATTACAAAGGAGTTGCATATTGTAAGGATGAGTTTTCGTTTTCAGAAGTCTTGTGTTACAATTTTTGCACTAATACATTATCTAGATTTTCTTACTTTTTCATTTTCCTCGTTATTTATTTTCGTTTCAAATTACTTGTCCACGTATTTTCACAACTGTACTATTTATTCTAAATGAAAATTTAAATATCAAAATACTAGTTAAAATATCTGTGATCTAAATGAGAAGATAGATAGTGGTTGCTTGCGCTTGATATTGCAAAATGATGGTAGTGTTAGTTGGTCTATTAATTGATTTTTGATTACGACATTTTATCCAAATTGGCGGCCATATGAAACTTTTCCATTAATTTAATTTTTGTTACAGAGAAGATGTTAACAGAATCATAAATGTATGAGAAATGCCTGCATAAGTACATAGCACGTTTAAAGATTTTACTTTATGCACCCATACATATTATTTACACACGAAGAATGCAAGTGTAGAAATGTAGGTCCATTCTGGTTAGTACTGATGATGTTGGCAGGTGTTTGTGGCATGCATCCATATGGTAGGTACTCACTGCTCACACCATGGTTATGATTGTCCTGCACATATTTTAAACTTGCGTAACTCACTGCTATTGTGTTTTACAACTGATATATTTCAATACAGTTTTAGACACGGATTTAAAATTTTAAATATATATTAATGTTATATACTGCAATGAAGAATGTTTGACTCGTGTAGAATCAGGAATATATATTTATTGTCCCCTTTTCTTTTGAAATCAATGTCTAAATACTGTTTAAGCAGCATTATTTTAAGGATGTATCGATAGCAATAGCAGTAACAAAGGTTGTTGTGATTTGGTGGCCAAATGACCTAACTCATCTTTTTGTCTTGGACGTTAATTCTAAGAGATAATGATTGATTACATTATGTTATAGATTTAATGTTATCTTTGTTTTTTTAATCCTGGGGACATATGTGTCAATATATTGAGGACCCGGATAGAATGGTAGTAGAAATTAGACAAGGATTATCCTTGGTTAAAATGAACTCAGATTCGATCATCGTACCCGCCAAATAAACAAATTGTCATTGTCATTTAATAATATCCTCTTTTATCTCAGGGACTGCTGCAGTACTTTAATCTGGTAGAAGGATGCCTCACCATGATCAAATCATATCAGGCCCAAAACAACTTCACTTATGACTGGATAGTCCGAACCCGAGTTGATGGATACTGGTCCTCTCCATTAAGCCCTGATAATTTCATCAAAACCCGATATGTGGTTCCCCCAGGCTCCTCCTATGGTGGCCTTAATGACCGTTTCGGAGTTGGCGATTTCAACTCGTCCGTCGTTGCTCTTTCGCGCCTCTCTTTAATCCCTCAACTAAACTCCTCTGGATTTTACCAACTCAACTCAGAACGAGCCTTCAGGGCTCAGCTCACAACCAAGAAAATCCCCTTCACCTTCAAACGCCTCCCCTTTTGCATTGTCACCGACCGGCGCTATGAATATCCGCCATCCCGGTTCGGTGTTCCGGTTGCGGCACTGTCGAGCCATGGACCCCTCAGTGGAGCAAAGTGCAGGCCATGCACGGTGGTTTGCTCTGGGCCTTGCGTGGGGAATGTGATGGATAAGCTTGACAGGGGTTGGAGCTGGACAGAGTGGGCTAATGGTACAATGGATCTCTGTGATGCTAGTGGAAAGTGGGAAACTGGATGGCAGAAATTGTTTGATAACACTGCTGGAAAGAAGTTCGCAGGGGTGAGGAAGAGAGTTGAGGTCTTGAAAGTGGACGACTGTGTTGCTAACTTCGAAGATATGAGGCGGCGGGCAGCAATCTGGGAAGCTCCGCCGCCTTTGAAGATTTGCGAGTTGGGGTTGAAAACGAATTCATGATATTATACTATAATACAGTTACTTTGGTAACTAACCATACGTTGATCTAGGTTTCGCTTAATAAGGGTTGTGGATAGGGAAAAGGGTATATTTGAGATGAGGCAAAATCAGTATAGCAGTGAAATATTTAGTTTTAGTTGCGGAATATACGAAATCAGTGATGTTATATATGTTAGGGGTGATCATTTTAATAATAATAAAGATCTATTGAAAACATACTCATCGATCGAGTGAGACGATCATTAAAATTTTAAAGATTTCGATCCTTATGTTCTATGTACTTGGAATACACCTACTTTCTTCCTTCTCCAACTTATTTAGTAGTTTATGGTTACAATAGGTTATTTTGTCTTCTGGGCTAAATAAGAAACCCTATAACTCGTTCCTGTTTTAAGTGGAGATCTATTGAAGTTCAGAATTTATTAAGATCTGTGCTATACGTTTTCATCGCACGAGGAGAAATGTTTCAACTTAAATTTCATAGCTTTTTATTATATTGAAATCTTTTAGTAATAGCATGGAGTGGAATACAAAAATTGTCTGCTTAAATATCCTCCTGCAAAATTGTATGCAAGGCTCTGACCATTTCAGTGTTGTGAAAAGAGGGTTTTATATCAAATTGGCCCCGGCTAAAAAAATATCAAGTAGCTGCCCAATCTCGACGGTCAAAATATATTCTTTATTTAAAAAATTGATGATCAACGTTAAGATCATGGATTGATTATTAATAAGCTGATTGGACAGGCTATGTGGAACAAGAAAATAAAAAAAAAACAATTAAATAACACATTTTTCATTAAACAATTAGGAAAAACAAAAAGTAAATATATTCTTATGGTAAAACACATGTATTACAAACTGAGATTATTTGACGTTCGTAATGTCCGTAAATGAAAATCCATACCAGTAAACCATATCAGTATGCTCCCATTTAATCAATAAAGTTTATGACATAATAGATTTAGACCTTTTTTTATTATAGACGTATATGCTGATGTATATACCAGAGTAATTAAAGAGTTTTTATTATACGTTATCGCATTTTTAATGTTACTCGTCAAATTTTTTTTGAAAAAGTTAACAGATTGATATATTTTAACAGTTTAATGGTTTAAATGGGTTATCGTAAAATGGAGTAGGTACTTGATACTTTTTATGAGACTGGGTGGAAAATTTAATATAAAACCGGACTAAATATAGTACCGTTTATCAGAGAGAGTATCACTGCATTACATATTCTGCACGTTGTACATGCTTTTGGGCCATATGATTTTAGATAGCTGTTCTGTAGTAGGTATTGAACGGTGCCATTTCACATTTTCCCGTGCAAATGTGTACGAGTTTGACCCAAACCCCTAGATGACAGGATGGGCAGCCGTATACGTATTTTGTTACGCTTCCTTTAATGACATATTGTATTTTCAATTTTGGAAACGTCATGTTTTCGCACATGAACTTTGTTCATTTTTGGTCCGTAAATTTTTGATTCTATATATATCCTGGCTTGATTTTTGTAAGGAGCTGAGTTGGGCCGCTTAATGGTATGTGGGTCATTATCTATATACTGTATGATTTTTGATAACCGGCCACATTTATAGTATCGGCAGAATTCGTTTCAAGTGAAATATATATGTAGAGTTTTATTTCGTGGAGGGGAATTGGTCCCTGATATGATGAGCAATCATATACTCGCGTTTTTTTCTGTGAATAGGAAAAAACCATAACTAGCTCTACAGAAGCGCGAATAGATGACGTGACTCTTGAATTCACATAAATTTCACGTGTTAATGTTATCCGCGGAAAAAAAAATCGCGGATAGATGGTTCAGACAATTGTCAAGAACCAGGACCCTTCATGGAGTACTCAAGTACAAATTAAAGACATGTCTTGGAGTAAGTCCAAAAACTACCTAAAGCTTACTTATAAAATATTATATCCCAGTAGTTTATAGGACATTAGTTTTATACATGTACTCCAACAACATTCTTTATCTTCCTCCCTTATTATTAAAATATTAATATATTTAAATTGTAAAAAATGAGGGAAAGGAAAAACAAGCATGTGAAAGAGGGAAATTAATTTTTTATTAATAAAAAACAAGTAAGGAATGACTAGGGTATCCTTAAAAATATGGAAGGAGAGGGATGTCCTAGCATTTTAAGGATGGACTAAAGAACTCTTGGATTAACATTTTTTATTGCATTCCTTATATTATAATTTAGGACATCATATAAGGAAGTTTTTGGACTTGCTCTTATATATGTCTTACATGAAAATATTCGTATAGAGTTTTATTTCGTAGAGGGGAATTGGTCCTTGACATGACGAGCAACCATCTATCCGCGTTTTTTTCCCTTCTCGCGGATAGGAAAAAACCCTAGTTAGTTTTGCAGAAGCGCGGATAGATGACGTGGTCCCCTGGATTCACATAATTTTCACGTGTTAATGTTATTTGCGGGGAAAAAATCGCGGATAGATGGTTCAGACAATCGATTGTCAAAAACCAGAACCCTTCGTGGAGTACTCAAGTACAAATTAAAGACATGTATTAGAGTAAGTCCAAAAACTCCGTAGAGCTTACTTATAAAATATTATATCCTACTAGTTTATAGGACATTAGTTTTGTACATGCACTCCAACAACATTCCTTATCTTCCTCCCTTATTATTAAAATATTAATATATTTAAATTGTAGAAGATGGGGGAAAGGAAAAACAAGCATGTTGAAAGAGGGAAAATAATTTTTTATTAATAAAAATCAAGTAAGGAATAACTAGGGTATCCTTAAAAAAAATATGGGAGGAGAGGGATGTCCTAGCATTTCAAGGATGGACTAATGAGCTCTTGAATTAACATTTTTGTTGAATTCCTTATATTATAATTTAGGACATCGTATAAGAAAGTTTTTGGACTTGCTCTTATATATGTCTTACATGAAAATATCCTCGAATCCCCCAACAAAAATATGTTGTATGTGTTGAAATTTTATATTAAAAAATCGAAAAATATAATTTTATTGTAATGTAAAGTTAGTACAAATTAAATATGTAATAAGCAGTTATACTCAGACAATATGTAATTTGAAATATAAGAAAATTATTAAATTTCAAGAAAGAAAAGTAAATATGAGCATCTTGTAATTTTAATCCCATGGAATTTAAAGAAACGAGTAGTAAAACTGGAATTGTTAAATTAAAAAGTGTACCAAGTTGATATAAAATGAAGGGATAGAGGATTATTGTACGACCCTAGTGGTCACTGGTCAGAACAAGCTGATCCACTCTTCATTTACACAATGCACGTGAAGAAAGTGAGAAACACAATGTATTCTGCTAAAGAAGCAAATCCAGGGTACGCGGTCGGAGCACCCCCGGCACCACCTGGGTCCGCCCTGATTGTAGCCAGGTCTGGTACTCCGGTGTTGTATATGAGTTTCATAGCAAACCAGTTATCATCAACTGAACTGACGAAGCCCTGAACGTCTTAAAAAGTGTGCTTGAAACTAATAATAATAAATAAATAAAAAAGAAATGTTAATTTTGTTTTAAAAAATAATTTATAAAACAAAATGTCACCTAATTAGCAAAAATAAAAAAAGGCATAAAAATATATGATAGCTCCACGATCCACGGGCAAAGCGCAGTGCCCCCAGAATTCATTTTCATTTCCGATAACAAGATTTGTTTCATTGCTACATGACATCTCTCAGCAAATGACCCACACCAATCTCTTATCTCTTATATATATTTTTATATAAGGAGAGAACAAGGGGATTTTGGTGAGACATTTTAATCATAAGACATTTTATTCATGAATTAAAATGTCTAATTTATCCATTTTATTGTTTATTTAAAAAAATATTATTAAAATGAGTTGAACCTGGGTCTACCAAGAAACTTAAAAAAAAAATTATCACTATATCACTCTATCACATGTGTTTCATATCATACTCATAATATATGTATGCGTGTGTATGAATCGTGATTAAAATTTAGAGATTAAAGTTGGGTTAAAATAATATTCAATTTTCAATTTTATTGTTTGCATAATATATATGCTATGTATGCATTACAAAAAATATATTTAAAATATGTAAAAGTTATTAATGTACAAAGTCAAGTTAATAATTTTTTTATCATAAATAAACACATTCTAAAAAAATGAATTATATAATTACATTAAAAAGTGATTTTTTTAATAAAATAATTGAATTTATATAATAAAAGTGAATTTAGTAACATAATTAAATTTAGATTATAAAATACATGATTGAATTTGAAAGTGAATTTTCATAAAATGAGTAGAATATAATATATAATAAAAGACAATTTAAGAAGACAAGAAGTAGTGATTGAGTTATTTTATTCTGAAAAATCATAAGTCATTTTATTTAAGTAATATTACTATAATACCCTTAATTATATAAGTAATAAAAAATCATATTATTTTACTAATCGCGTGTATTGAATATATATCCTTGTAATCTTAATAATTTTATTACGAAACTAATATAAGTGTGAACATTTTATACTACAAGTCATACAATTTTATTTATAATAGATAAATTTATATAATAGAGTTATTATATACAATAAATATACAAATTCAAAAATAAATTTCATATTTCGTATATTCAATATTCAAATTCATAAAATAATCATTCATATTTTGTATAATAAACTCATGATAAAAATAAGTAATTTTTACAACTACAAATCATATAAATGATTATTGTATATGTAAAAATGCAAATTTAAATTTTAAATTTTGTGTTTTAAATAAAAAATACTTTAATTTGTGTACGTAAATGAAAATTTTTAAGTAAAATACAATTTAATTTAATACAGAGCCTATGGTTGAACTAAAAACAATAATATATAATTACGTCATATAAATGATATTAAGAAATTTTCATTTTAAATATTAAAATATATTTATGTAAAAATTTAGAATTAATGGTTGTAACACGTACCACAACTTTCCCACATCGAAACATGTGTCGATTTTATTTCAATATAAAATATAAAGTATTGCTATCAGGGTACTAATAAATCATGATCTTCTGAGATCCCGTGATTGATTTGTAGATGACTTAAGTTGTTGTATTCGGGTTATGAACTTTAACATTATGTGTGATACAGATTTATAATTTGATATGGTTTGAAAATGGACTTAAGATTTGACCCGAGTTATCACACATGGTATCAGAATCGACTCTCGAAAACTTGATAATTTAAGTTATCAGAAGTGGGGACGTAGAGACACGTGATATTATCACACAATAATCAAAGGTTCGAGTGTAAGGATACGTAAAAAATCGATATTATCTGTTCTGCTTGACATGGACGACTAAAATTTAAGTTCAGGAGTTTGTAACACCCGAGACCCACATCAAAACATGTGGATAATCCACATCACAAATAAGTTCAAGTACATTGAACAAAATATAAAAATTTGGATAATTCAGAAGTTCACCCCAACGCAAAAAAATAATGATTTATTTGATATAGTTGATAGTATTACTCTAATATAGAGTTAAGTTATATGCAGACTGCCTTTTTATTGGAGACGTCGGAGACCGTATATGTACGGCTTACAGAACATTGCAAAATATATTGTTCTGCAAGCCGTATATATACGGTTTTCGAGGTCTCCGACGTCTCTAACAAAAAATGCGGTCTCTATATAATTTTTCTCATATATATATATAAAAATTAAAGTATTCATATATTTCGATGTGGAACTGAGATATTACAATCATATTTCATTAACTAATCAGTTAAACTCTAAATTAAATTAAATACAGTTGAATAAAAGTGAAATTTTAAGAAAATAATTAAATTAAAAAAATATTATAATTCAAATATAAAATTTGACAACAAAAAAATTAAGGCTAGTGACCCTTTTCTAATTTTCTACCATAAGTTCCAGCGCAATTTTTTGTACATTACTCATATCATGGATCAATTAATGATGCATTGATGCCAATAAATTTCTATGCGATATACCAGTAATAATTTTTGTTACTAGATTTGTGAAGAATATATATATGCACAGAAGAGGCAATGCGTGAATATATATATATATACACACACACATAAAAGGTGATTTAAATTTTACTCAGTTGTCACCCTGCAGTAGAACAGGAGGTGCCTGGCTTTTCGTATAGTAAAAAATGCAAGAAATATTATACAGTCGGTTTTAAACCAAGGGAAAAGAGCGTGAGAAGATAGTTCAAGTGTTAAGAACTTATATTTTGTCATCTCAGGTTCTGGATTCAAGTCTCATTTATCTCGAGATTTGTTATAACATATAGGCTCTCTCAGTTTATAAGCTGAAAAAGTTGGTATATACGTATTTTTTCTGAAAATAAGTAACTTATTTTCAAATTTGGAAATAAGATTTGGTCTTAAATTTCTAAAATAAATATTAATTTTCAAAAAAAAATATGAAAATATTTTTTTTAAAAAAATAACTTATTACTTATTAAGCTAAGCCAAACACCCCATAATCATATCGTGCAAAGCCAAATTAATAATAAATAAAATAAATAAAACGAAAAATGTAGATAGATAACGAGGGGGTTGCTTGTGTCCAAAGAGCATATAGGATTCTCCAGCTCTAAAGTAAGATTGTATAGGCTGTCATCTTTGTACGTACTGCATCTTGCAGTCACTTCTCTGTCTATGAAAACACCTAGCTACTATAATGAATATGAGGTATCCTATCCTTCTCGTTCTTTTTTCTAGATAGATAAATTAATTTACTAGTATCATTTTCTTTTTCCTACCTGTATGTTTCTTTGCATTGTACAACTCATATATACATCACACTTTATGTTCGAGACTTTCTCCGTGTTAACTAGATAGATTCACACACGTATCCAGAACCGGAATTGTAAATCAAAATCGTACCAAATTTGGTAAAATTACAGAGTGCATTGTTAATTTGATCACAATTTTTTTTTATAAATTTATACATTTAGGATTTATTTGGGATTTCTATTCAAAATCGTTGTACTGTGAGAAAAAATATTATTAAAAAAATTAAATGTGTTTGATAAAATTTGTGTGGTGTGCATATTTTGATATATAATATTAAAAAATAATGTTTTTGAGAGATTTGAGATTTCTACAAAAGTTGAAAAATAACTTTTTCTAAAAATATGAGGTACCTGTAACTTTTAAATCGAAAACATTTTTCAGGTAATGTATTTGAATTTTAACAAATACTTGTTTAATTGTTTTTTAGCACAAAACCGCTGCTACGGTCTATAAATAATACTCCCTCCGTCCCAACCAATTCTTTACACTTTCCTTTTTGGGACGTCCCACCCAATTCTTTACATTACTAAAAATAGTAATTTTTAACAATAAATATATTATTACATCCACTACTTCACTCCACTTTTTCAACACTTTACACTATTACACCCACTATTTCATTTATTTTAACAATAAAATCACTATTACACCCACTATCCTTGGTCTCCGTGCCCGGACCAAATGTAAACATTTGGCCGGGACGGAGGGAGTACCAAATAGGATCTTAATTTAAATTCTATTTTCAAATAGTTAACAATTTATTTTTGAGTTTGTTAATTTTGAGAGTGGCCTCAAGTAGGTATACTGAGATTAAAACCTTTTTTTAATATAAATGAAAGATTTTCGGAGTTTTTTTTTCTTTTTTAGCAAAGAAAAGAATGTTATATTTATAAATATGTCACTAAATTCGAAAATGCATGTAAAATTATAAACTTCAAAAGCTAACCCCTTATTTAGGTATTCTCTTAATCTCAAAATAATAGTTGTTTTGACTTTTTACATACGTGTAAAGAAACACTACTTACATATATAATTTTTTCAATTTTTTTAAATAAAAATATAACACTTAAATTATTATTTAGAAAAAGAAAATCATAAAAATAATATATATAAATAATTTTTTTTACACATTAAATTACGTATAAAAAATAAAAACAATTATTGTTTTAGGACATAGGATGAAATGATGACATGCACGGATGCACCGTATATATGATCGGAGTTGGTGTGACATGGTTTGCGCACACAATGCAACAACACTGGCTTACGTATTCTTCAAAATTCCAGAATCACTATAGTCCGAGGTAAGTATGCAGTACTGTCTAAAATAATTATCATACGAGTAAAATTAAAGACAGAATGTCGGCAAGATGGCGAGAGATTAATTAATTCCTAATTAGCAAACACAAATGCAAATTACTGTTATATTGCTCCACCTTTCATTTGACTAATTTCATAACATTATAGTATTTATATAGACGTCGTGTTCTAAGTTTGATTTTTTGAAGCTTTGTTGCTGCTAGTGGATGGTCGGACCACTAGCATGTTTCTTTCTTTCTTTCTTTCCTTTTCATATCTGTACATATACTGGTCATATACTTATATAACGTGTGTCATCTTCACTGCCTCATTACAAAATTTCATCCAATAAATTCAACTACAGGTCACATCTTCTTTTATTTATGTTTTTCTAACATGCAAATTTGTATCATTAACTTACAGTACACGTGATCTACCACATTATTTCTTGATCTCGTTCTAAATTGTGGAGATATGTGAATGAAAATAAAGAAACAAATTAGGCTTACAGATATTATGAATATGCAAAAGAGAAGCCAAAAAGGAAAATTAAAAAAAAAAAAGTAGTATTGTAAATTTGTAATTCTTACTTTTGATCAGTTATAGTTCTACCTCTACGTAGTTTGGTCTAGCTTTTTAAAAAGGAGAGCACCAAAATAAATATATGTAGATGTAATAGTATTTGTTATAGGGTCAGATAAATGATAATCGATTGTAAGAAATATTTATTCGTAATTTTTTTATATAATATATGAGATTAGTTTTAAATTTCTATATAACTATGGAAGCTACTAATTACGTTATTTATATGTGTTTAGAAAAATAATTTTAAAATTTTTATCTAGCTAGCGTAAAAATACGTGGAATGATGTTTATTGACAATGCGAGAACCAATTATCTTTGTTATGATGGTGAGATATTGTAGTTAATAAAATTCCTCTACATGTCAACTCTACCCATCTCCCCCGCTCGCCTCCTATTCAAGTCTCTATCTCTCTATTAATTTCGATTCACAAATGAAACAATCATATATTATAAAATAATTAGAATTTACATAAAAAAATATAAACTCCTAGAGAGAAAATTGAAAACTAAGTTTTGTTGGTATAATAATGGTGGAACATACAAAGTTGACACACACTGCAAAAGTGAAAGAAAAAAGACGTTTCTCAAACGAGAATATAAAAAGATTGGAAAAAGGTAAAAACGATAAAATATAGGAACACGGGAAAGATACACAAGGCACACACGCATGACTTAAGAATGCGACTGCACAAGGACAAAAAACACGACCAAGACAGTTGTTGTTTCTATTATTCTGTATTTGACCATAATACCCTCGCCTTCATTTTGAAATGACTCCACACCCGTACAAGTACTACTACTACTACAAAGTTAAAGCTTTTGTCAGTCATTTGCATACAACTTGAATTTATTCATTAGTATATATTCAAATCTGAAATTTACATTTCCATAAAAAAAGGATTTTTTTTCATTTTTTATAAATAATTATAAGTTTTCCTTAAAAAATGTTTGTTAAATTATTCATAAGATAAATCAAACAAGTCCGAAATGATTTGAACTTTTTTTACTAAACTAAACTAAATTAAAAATAATAATATTTGACTCGATATAATTCAATTATAATATTTTGGACATACAGACACACAAAGCATATATCACACAACGCGCAAACTAAATTGTTTTATTGCTCCTTTTTCTCCACCTATTTGCAATAACATCTTCTGTCTAGTCTAGTTGTATATTCTAGGCGTTGTTTGGTTATGTTTATAAATTGAGAATTTGTGTTGTGTTAGCACCGAGTCAACTCAACTCACTGAGTTATGGGTTGCTGCGAGTCATCTTGTTGGAAGAAACCAGCTCTCCCACGAAAAGATCATCAACACCAATCCCAAACACAGCCTTACTCTTCCAACGGCGCCGCAGGAATAACCACCGCCGCCGCTGGCGACGGAGGAGTTCCGGCGTTCTCAGAATTCTCACTCTCCGACTTAAAAGCAGCTACAAACAACTTCAGCTCCGAGTTCATCGTCTCCGAGAGCGGCGAAAAGGCCCCAAATGTTGTGTACAAAGGGCGGTTACAGAATCGGAGATGGATTGCTATCAAGAAGTTTAGTAAGATGGCCTGGCCTGATCCTAAGCAATTTGCGGTATTGATTTTGATTATTTACTTGATTTAATTGAAATTTAAGTGTTTTAGGGTTTTGTGTGTTGAATTAGGGTTTTGTTGTAGGATGAAGCATGGGGAGTTGGGAAGCTGAGATATAAGAGACTTGCTAATTTGATTGGGTATTGTTGTGATGGTGATGAGAGGCTACTTGTTGCTGAGTACATGCCTAATGATACACTTGCTAAACATTTATTTCACTGTATGTATATCTTTTTATTCTCTCTCTCGTTTTTTTAGTTTGTTTCGATTAATATGGTATTTTGATTACTAACTTATATTAAGTTATTGGTTACATAAGTATGTGATAGGTTTGGTTAAACTTTATTAGGTGCTTTAGATTTCGATATTTAGGTAGACTATTTGATATCACTAGTGTTACCCAAGATTTGTATGAAGCGATGAACTTATAATGTGTGTAGGTAACGATATCTGTTATTTGAAATGATATTTCAGATGTGTGCTAATGTTCAGATTTGAAAGACGTATAAAGTAGTATTCGACTAAATCAAGAGTTATAGAGTTAACTCGGTGTGCTGATATTAAATTTTATCAGTTATTTTGGAGGTACTATGCCCATTCCAGGTTGGTGGACTTAGAAAAGTGGATGCCAGCATTATCTGTTGCATTACAGATTGTGGCCTAATCTTCCTAAATTTTACCTGGAATTAAAATTGTTGGTATGCATGCTTACAGAAGTTCGTTTTTCTACATCTCAAAAGTATGCCCTTCTGATAACAATATGACCCATTGTGAACTTTAGTGCCTTTATTGGTCTCGGAAACTCCATACAACATTTAAATGATCAAACGTAATATGAGTTTATGTTTGTAAATAAGAAGCAAAAAATTGTTTAATTATTGTAAATGTTCTCTCAGGTAACTCTTTCCCTGTGCTCTACCTTTCCTCCATCTAAGTTCCATTTTATTGCAACAAAAGTACGTTTGCGTTCTAGCTTTTAGTTCATTTCTAAAGAGCTTAATCTGAATATCTTACCACTAGTTCAATCAGAAGTACGACATTCTGTTTTCCAGTTAGTGATTGACTTCTTGAAAAGTTTCTCTAGAATAGGGTTCATAAATATTGTACTTATTCTATTCTTATTTTGCAGGGGAAAATCAAACTATCGAGTGGGCTATGCGGTTAAGAGTTGCTTTTTATATTGCTGAAGCTTTAAATCATTGTAGTGCTGAAGGCCGTCCACTCTATCACGACTTAAATGCATACAGGGTTCTATTTGACGAGGTTTCTTTTCCAGTCTCCTATTTCCAATGGCTAAAAATCAACACCCATGTTTTCATTTGCATTTATATGTGTTTGTTTTTTATTAGTGGTAATGGCAATTAAACTATATCAATTTAGTTACCCTGTGGATGGTATTGACAGAATGGTGATCCAAGGCTATCATGTTTTGGCTTTATGAAAAATAGCAGAGATGGCAAAAGTTATAGCACAAACCTCGCTTATACACCTCCAGAGTATTTAAGAAATGGTAAATTCCTCCTTCACATTGAATGTTATGTTATTTTGAGGTGACATTACACATTGTTTCCAGTGTTATAATGTTGGTAGTTGTTTTGTTCTTTTTATATCTATGTTGTTGCTAATTGCTATTGCTAATAATGTATAATCTTTATTAATTTTGTGACGAATGTGGCTTTTTTGCCAAAGTTGTTAAGACTAAACATAAGTACAGAACATGGAAATATATTTAATCATGAAGGAAAGCAGCAGGTAAATGTATAAAATGGATGAGATGTCGAACTGTAGTGGTCTTCTGAAGCATATTTTAGGTGTATATTATTACAAGAACGAGTATGATGTAGTGCTGTATTTGAGATGAAGAACTAGAGTGTGCCGTAATAGTGCTTAATTGGCTTAGAAAATGTGGATTTTTCTGGGACTATGCAGTAACTTTTAGCTAATATGCTTTAATAACCATTCACTATCCCTTTCAGGGAGGGTCACTCCAGAGAGTGTTATCTTCAGCTTCGGAACTGTTCTTTTGGATCTTCTGAGTGGAAAGCATATCCCGCCTAGCCATGTAAGTGTTTTTTTTTTTTTTTAACTGTTATGGTTTTATCATCTCCTGAATTAGAACTTACATTTGGGTCAATCAATCTTTATTTATTTTGGATTAATAAATATAAGCCAACATGCAGATTAGTAACTTAACTACATGATCTCATGACTTATGTGATAATTGATGTCTCTAAATCCCTCTAGTTTTGAACTACTTAAGCACATCAATCTGTAACATTATTTGAGGACGAAAGAGAATTTGGCCATGATTTCATCTGTTTGCCTTTTTGTGTTGGAAGAAATAAAAATTGTGATTGTTGGCTGATAGTAAAAATTGACTTGCAATAAAACAAGGGTGTTTAAGAGTTGCTAAAGGCAAACACGGTTCCTTTTTTTTTTGACCAAGAATAATTTCAGTGATATCAGCTACTTATGAGTCCTAAACTCCTGGTTCCCCTTTCCATTTTCTCTCCCACTTAAAGCCACTACACATCGTTTGAGGATGAGGAGATCTTCTCTCCTTGTGTTATCTGATTCATATACATGAATCGAGGATATAGTAGAAGTTCTGATTCCTATTCTTTTATGCTGTATTCGGAAAACCAGTTCCAAACCCTCGAATACCAAGTTAATTTTATTTTCATGGAACCGCAAATTTAAAACAAAAGGGTTGGTTGACAAAGTAGAAGAAATGGGGCATGCTTTCTCCTTTCTGATTATGGCCTTGTGTATCATGGTATTAACATAGGTATCCTACAATCACTACTTCAGATGGATTAAAGATGCGTGCCTTGGTATTTACCAAACAAACACCTTATATTCTGGTCTTCCCAACTGCTATTTTGTGTAATCTAGTTACACATTGATCTGGTGAATTTGTTGCCTTTTTCATGTATGATGTGTAATTTATGACCTGTTGATTTTGGGTGGTTGCCAGTACTTCGGAAGTACACATTAGCCATCTGTGCATTGTGCATTTGAAATTCTCTAATCTTAGATTATAACAGAAATGGGGAGAGAGGGAGAGGGAGAGGGGGGGCGCGCGAGAGGGAGAGATTCTCCATGTTTATCTAGTGAGTTCTTTGCGTGAAAAAAAAAACCTTTTAGACATCCTTTTGAGGATAATTAGTTATTTGTTACTATTTATACCCTAAGACATCCTCTTTCAACTTTCAAGGACAGTAGTTTGTATAAGTGTTTATTTATCCCAAAAAATGGTTTAGTAAACTTCTGAAAAGCACATCATTTCAGTTGCAACGAGTTCTGGTGCATCTGGGAGTTTGCTGTACTAGCTTACTAACTTTGTTTAGGCGTTCTACTTATTTTTTTATGTTTATGCAGGCACTTGATATGATTCGTGGGAAAAACATTCTCTTGTTAATGGACTCACATTTGGAGGGGAACTTCTCTACTGAAGAAGCAACTATAGTTTTTGAGCTTGCATCAAGATGCTTGCAATATGAACCTAGGGAACGGCCAAATACCAAGGATCTCTTTGAAACACTTAAACCGCTGCAAAATAAATCTGATGTCATTACTCATCCCTTACCTTTACCTAAACTTTCCACGCTTTCAATTATATACACAGTTGACAGTATTGTGTAGACTGGTCTTTTTATTTTAGTTGTTATTGCCGCATGAGCTGCTGCTTGTCGGCATTGTTAGCTTGATTTTAGCCAGCATTTTATTAGCATGTTTTCTGCCTCTTCCCAGCTAACAATATCTTCGGTTCTATTATTCTATATTATGAGTAACTCTTTCCCTGAATCTTGACCTGCAGTTGTATTTTCTAATCATATCTCTCGTATCAATATCACATTTTTACTACAATGCTGTCAAAGAAAGCATAGTTACTTTGATATTAATTGATGATGAATAAACAGAATTAGCATTAGTACCTGAAGACAAAATTCCATTCTTTCCCGCAGGCTTCATCTTATGTTATGTTGGGTATTCCAAAACACGAGGAAGCACCTCCTACTCCGCAGCACCCGCTGTCTCCCATGGGTGATGCCTGTTCACGGATGGACCTCACAGCAATACATCAGATTTTGGTGATGACACACTATAAAGATGATGAAGGAACAAATGAGGTATTAACATTGAGGTTGCTTGCAACTTGCAAGTTTCTCTGTCATATTTATGCTGAAGTATGCTATGCATTGTTTTTCAGTTATCTTTCCAAGAGTGGACACAGCAGATGAGGGATATGCTTGAGGCAAGGAAGCGTGGAGACTTGGCATTTAGAGACAGAGATTTTAGAACTGCCATTGATTGTTATTCTCAGGTATAAAATTCAGTCTGTATGTGCTTAATTATTCCCGTAGAGATATAAGCTATCAACAATTTTGTTGAAATCCCCATAGCTCCGTACTGGGGCTCTAGTGAAAGCCCCACGTTCTCTTGAGTGGTAAAATTGCCCCCAGTTTAGGAAAGCCATGTATGGCGTGCCAATTTATTCTAAGTCAGTCTGTACATTGGATGGGTAGAAAGGAAGGGGATATCTCTGGGAATCCTCAATGCTTGGCTGATACAATTTTACTTTTTTTTTCCTCAGTTTATTGATGTGGGAACCATGGTTTCACCAACTGTCTTTGCCCGGAGGAGCCTCTGCTACCTACTTTGTGATCAACCTGATGCGGCACTTCGTGATGGAATGCAAGCACAATGTGTATACCCAGATTGGTCTACTGCCTTTTATGTGCAGGCAGTTGCACTTGCCAAGCTCAATATGCAGAAAGACGCAGCTGACATGCTGAATGAGGCTGCTACACTAGAAGAGAAAAAGCAACAGCGAAGATGATTTCAAGGAATCTACTGGGCTTCATTAATATCTTTATACAGTTGTATTAATTTTGTTGGCAAGAAATGCATCACTTAGAGTTTTATCCATATTAATAAACAATGTAGAAGTAAATGTATAATAATACCCAAGGGCTGAGTAGTTTGGTGGAAATCCATAGTTGTACCATAAGAAAAGTGAAGTTCTCGTGTTGTCATTAGAATTACTTCATTCTTTTACTAAGAGCCTGTTTGTGTAACATGGCTTTAAGTAAAAAATGACTTCTAGGAGGTTTTGACGTGTTTGTGTACTCTGGCTTTAAGCTAGCTTTTAGGAGAAAAGTTCCATTAAGTAAAAAGTACCTAAAAGGTACTTTTGCTTATAACTTTTTGACTTTTCGATTTTTTTTTTTTTTTTTTTGCTTCCATGACTCTTGTAAAGTATAAATAATATGAATTTAAAATTTTTTAAAGTCAAATTTCATTTAAAGTCAAAATTATTAAACCCCCCTTTTAACTTTAAGTTCCATTACCCAAACACATTCATTCAACTTAAAGTAAAAAACTTTACTTTCTCCATTAAGTTAAAAATACCTCCATTAAGTCAAAAGTAACTTATTTTAAGTAATCCCAAACGGCCTCTAAATTTGTTCAGTAAATCGTTTGCTTTTCAATATGCTGCTTGTACTGATTTTTTCTTCAACCGTCTGACGCGTATACAAGTTTTTTTTTTTTTAATTATTGTTTGCGAGATTTGATTAATGGGAGCTTATCTCTATTTTGTAATAAATATGTGCTGTAAAAACATTATAGTCTACAGTAAAAAAAGTTCGTAATAAAGTGTATTCTATAAAAATATTATAATGTATCGTAAAAGAAAGTTCTCTATATATATCGTGCTTGGTATATTTTTTAATGCTCAGTATATTATTTTATCAGTAAAATATATATTATTGTTTTTACCAAATAAATAACAAATTTGAATTTTTACTTGGTAAAAAATATATTTTGTAAATATATTATAGTGTATTTGTATAAGAAAATTTATAATAAAGTATGTTTTGTAAAAACATTGTAATGGAATAAGAGAAAGTTATGTATATATACATTACATTCTTTAAAAATATATATTATTTCATAAACCACATCAATTAATTCTGTTAAAAATATAATGTATAATAAAAAATATAATATTTTAGAAATAAACTATAATGTACATAATTACGTGTTCTATAAAAAATAATAGGCTATGGTTAGCATTATAACAGTGCCATCACAATTAATATCTTTAGTTTTTCATATTAGAACCAACTAATTACTGACATTTGGAGATCTACAATTTGTTGAATTGCATATTGTATGAATTGTGTACAGTTTCAGCTTCAGCACAGTTCTCACAAAATGTAAGCCATCACATGTCTAGACTTATAAACTAGTCACTTATACGTACAAGCTAGAGTCATCGTGATTACAAAGTATAACCTAAGGTGAACAACGCGTATTGTATGAATTGTGAACAGTTTCAGGCAGGAGTTCTCACAAAATGCTGCTGGTGGATCACAAGTGTAGTACTAGCTAGAGTCATCAACATCTCTCCAAAGCTAATAATACTCATAAATGCCGCATTAGGAATTTCCCATGAGGAACTCTGTTCACCACGGGATGATCCATGCGGGTACTACAGTCTTTGGTAGTCATTACCCCCACCTCAAAGAGAGATGGGTGGTGGGCTCCGTGTCCTACGAATGTAGGCCATGCATCGTCCTTAAAGAACTTTTTCAATGATGGCAGCAGGTCACTTACGTCGTGATATTCCCCGGCCTTAAATCCTTCCCGGAACAAGAAATCACCTAAAGTTGTAATACCAACTGACCCCTCTAGAACAGGCTGAATAGGCTGGAGCACTGGTTTTGCCAGCTTGTAAAGTGTGGAAGCGTAATCGGGAATCAGGTCCAATTCAGAGAATCTGAAATGCTTTATCATCATTCTTGCCCAAAAGTCTTCGATCTTCTCACTGTCATCCCACCACATACTTTCCAGTTCCTCTGCGCTTATTCCAGATTCATACAAGTCGGTCTTTATTAACTGAAATAAATTTTATAGCATTAGGAAATTTTTTTAAACTACCAAAAAAAATGACGACAATCATTAAGTATATTACCTGTTTTGCTAGATTCAGCAAAATATCATACAGTTCCTTGTCAGTAGGCTCTGGATCAGGTATAGCATCCAGCTCCTCTTCAGTAGAATCTGGATCACTAGACTCTAGATCAAAATCAGGTATGATGGAAATCACATTTCCAGAAGGATCAATATAACATGTTCGCAAATGATGTATGCGAAAGTTGGGAACTCTCAAATTAGAGTTAGACGGATGATTTTGGCAGGCAGCATATTTGATTTCAGTGACAGCAGTTTCTGCAATTGATAAAAACAGGGATAAGGAGAGTTTATTAATCTGCAATTAATAAAAACAGGGACATATTACTTAATAGAATCAAACAAAGAGACTAAGGAGATATTATTAACTTCATAGATCCAATCTAATATCAAAGTGTAATAAGTTTCTGTCTATATGTATATGTATGACTTCATCTGTTGCTTCAGTATACCCTCCACAAATGGGGACTGGAGATGAAAAAGAAAGGCCTGCATTATCTCTAGAAGCAACCTGCACAACAGTAATCAACAAGCCATGTAACTTCACAAGAAGATCTGCAAGTACCCTAGCTGAACTGCGAGAGACAACTTATTGTTTCTTCGACCTCCAAGAAATAACAACAGGCCCTAACAAAAAGGTATATCCACCCACAGACCTTCTAGGATCACCACCCTTCTACCACTATACCCTTGAACAGAAAGAGAATTGGTATCCCACTGGCATTTCTATGAATTTCTAACCCCAAATAGTACTTAATACTACCAAGATCCATTATGGTAAATTTCAAATACAACAACTGTTTTAAAGCTGAATAGTACTGATTTCCAGAAATTAGAATATCATCAACATAAACAACTTATGGAGTATAGTAATTTATTTTAACACAATCGCTCCAGATCAATTACGTCATCTTTATTAATACCTTGTTCAGGTGGAGATGATGCTAATAAGTGATAATCATTCTCTACTGAACACGATAAGAAATTAAGCTAAAAACACTTCAAACTTCTAATGGATATACTGAACTACCTATATAAGTAGTCAATCAAGATAGCTTGCAAATATTCTTATAAGAAGTTAGCATCAAAATTGCTGTTACTATGTGCCAATGTAACAGATAATTATATGAGTTTCTACTTTCTAGCTTCCTGCAAATGCTATTTCTCCCTATAATTCGAGTTCTTTTGTTCAACTGAAAAAATAGTGCCACACACACAATGTCAAAAACTGATGTAATTCAAGCAATCTTCGGAACTTGTAAATGTAAACAAGGAAAGCAGTTTAGTAAACCATTCTCTAGAGGCTTGCCTCAAACCCTAGATAGATTTCTTGATTTCTTAAGTTTGCAAACTAAAGAAGAACTATATTGATAACCTGGTTCTTATACCATATTAACATCATAGATCCAATATATATATATATATATATATATATATATGTATATGTATATGTATATGTGTCGTGTGGTGTGTGTGTAAGTGGTGTGTGAGAGAGAATGTATGAGTCTGTTAGAGGGAGGGACTGAGTTATGGATGATGTATAATGGCGGAGTATGTTATAGGATCATGGTGCTCCCGGGTTATTTTGACCATTTCAAAAAAAGTCAAACACACTATTCAGTTTGTTTTATTTGATACTAGTGTTTTTTGCCCGCGCACGCTTTTGTTTTCATTCTAACACGTTTTTTTACGTAAAAAATAATAAAAGAATTAGAAAGTAACAGTTAGTGTACATAGTAAATTGACGAATATTTCGAATATAAAATCAACAAACAAAAATATAAATTTATAATTATAATTTCTTATCGATTAGTTTTAAATACGATCATGCTTGTTTTTCATATATAAAATTTAATCAATATTTATCAATTACTATTTACCATTAATTTAAAATATTATTAAAAAAGTTATATTTACTTTTATTTAAATATAATCATATTTGTTTTCCATATATAATATATTTTTATTTCAAACTGACTTCATAATATTAATATTTCATACAAATTATAATTTAAATTATAAAATCGTTCATGTGTCGAATGTTGAGTGTCAATTATTAGAATGTAATAATTAATATTTACAATGAATTATCGATTATTTCAAATAAAATTAATAAAAGAGAATTATAATATTCAATTTATATTATTTTACGGAGAAAAGAAATTAATCAAACTACAAATCTTAAAATAACATTAATAAGAATATTAAATCCAAAATCAATACAGGTAAATATTTGCCTCAAACAGCTCACTAATCACAAACAAATTATCAAACTAAAAATCGTAACTTACTCTAAACTGTGCACTCATGTGTTTTGTTTATTCTCCAAACAAAGAAACTTTAAACAAATAACTCCATGTTAATGTATTTTTCTCCGATTTTCACTTCATATAGTTTATATTAGCCTATCGGGTTGTCTTTTCATATTTAACTTGAAATTTTAAACATACCTATAACTCACTTCTGAAATAATATATATTGTAATAATGTAGTATACCACATATTTTGTCGAGTGATCTAAACCCTTAATTTTTATAAGGACTAAAATATACAAAAACAAACACTAAATTTGCCAAAATAGTTAAATACATGACATATATATGTTTTTATAATTTTTTTTAAATAATGAATATTTTATAATATGAAATTTATAGTTCTAAAACTAAAAATGAAATTTCTACTAATTTATATTTAATGTTGCCTAACAGCGATCCATTGCATTTGACATTTTATATATGAATTTAAAAATTATTGTTTGATATTTGAATGAATATGTTTTGATAGTTTAAGATAATAAAAATAATATAATTTATTTTCATTAATATATAATAGAAAAAATATTATTTTCTTTCTTTTCCATACATGAATATCATTAACTTATTAATTTTTTCACTCTTGTTTGCAATTTATACCTCCCAAGTGTCGGAAATGAAATAAACATGTTTAGTTTATATTTTTTAGATATTGTGAAATTTGTACCTCTAACCTATGAAGTATAAGTTTTTGAAAATATATTAAGAAATAATATACTCTCTCTGTCTCAGCAGGTTCTTTACGTCCTGGGACACGGAGACCAATATATATTACTCCCCGTCCCATCCATTTCTTTACGGTTACTATTTGGGCCGTCCCATCCATTTTTTACATTCCAAAACTTACTAAAAATAGTAAACTTTTAATAATATATAAAAACTATTACACCCACTACTTTCCTCTACTATCTCAAATCTATTATTAAATATTGATAGATCCCACCACTTTACCCACTTTTTATCACTTTTCATTACTTTAATTACTTAAAATATAATATATATTGGTCTCCGTGTCCCAGCAGGATGTAAAGAACCTGCTGGGACTGAGGGAGTATATTTTAAGTAGGTAAAGTAATGAAAAGTGATAAAAAATGGGTAAAGTAATGGGACATATCAATATTTAATAATAGATTTGACATAGTGGAGGAAAGTAGCGGGTGAAATAGTGTTTTATATTATTAAAAATTTACTATTTTTAGTAAGTTTTGGAATGTAAAAAAATGGATGGGACGACTCAAAATAATAAAATAGATGGGACGGAGGAAGTATATTATAAAACTTTTATATATATATATATATATAAAACTTTTATAAAACTTATATATATATATATATATATATATATATATATATATATATCTTGCCAAGATATTTAATCAAATGATAAAAAATTATTAATTTTTGTAAGGAACTAAATTAAAGAAAAAACACCAATTCTGTCAAAAAGAATTGAATACACAACTCACATATGTTTTATAATTTCTTTTTCATGATCGAATATAATTGACATTTTAATTAGTTGAGAAAAATTTAGTATGAGATATTGGTTAAGAGGTATTTAGTTTATGATTTTTTTTTTTTTTTTGACAAATAGTTTATGATTTTTAGATTGTGGAACTCATGCCTTGAGGTTCAGACCCACACAATATAGTTTTTGATATTTGGGAATGGATGTATACGGTTAACATATACCAGGAATTCCTGAATTTAGCTTACACTATTTTTTTACTTTTTATTTTGCACAATAAAAATTATATATATTCTTTATTTTTCATACTAATAAATTAATATATAAGTTTCTTCTCATCATAAATTTTTGATACATTTGATAATTATAATCAAGAAATATTTAGTAAATTAATCTGATATATAAGAAAAGAAACTTAATTTTTCACTTCATATAATTTAATATTAGTCCAAATTTTTCATTTCATATAATTTAATATATGTTGAAGGAATTTATTTTGACCGAGTGATCAAAAATCATTAATTTTTATAAGGAACTAAATCAAATAAATGAAAATATTAATCTTTCCAAAAGATTTTAATTTACAATTTTTTTAAATGGAGGATAACTTATAATTAGAAATGTATATATTCCTAACTTATTAATTAAAGGTTACTCAATGTCGCCTAAAGGTGACCCTTGGCATTGTACATTTTATATATGAATTTAAAAATTATTATTTAATATCTGAATAAATATGTTTTGCTAGTTTAAAAATCAGAAAGTGCTATAATTTACTTTCATTGACGTATAATAAAAAAAATATTCTTTTCTTTTCCAAAAATCTAGAATGAGATATGGATTGGGACATGTTTAGTTTATGATTTTAAATTGTGAAACTCATATTTCAAATCCATGAATATGAATTTTGATATTAGAAAGAGTGATAGATATGGCTGACAATATAGAAATAAATTTAAATTATATTTCTTTTATTTAATTTTTATATAGCACAATAATTATTGAGTATAAATTTAAAATTTTATAATACTAGATTAATAAATAAATTTATTCTCATCATAATATTTTCATAAATTTTTATAGGTATAATAGAAAAATTAGTTAGTAACTCAATATGCTATTAGGTGATAAAAGAGATAGCAAATAATAGGGATAAAAAATAGTTACATCCACGACTCATTTTTGAAAAATATTTAAAAAGAATCTTATATAAATTTTGATACATTTAATAAGTATAATCAAGAAATAGTTAGTAAAACAATCTTATATAAGATTATAAAAATATAAATTAATTTTTCACTTCATATAACTTAATATTTGTTTCCCAGAATAATCAATCTATTACGGGGGGGGGGGGGGTTGAATGTAATAGTGCCTGTAAATCGATTATGAACACAAGTATGTTGAATGGAATACTGTTTTGTATTAATAATAAACTTGAATACAAAACTCTCTCAAGAAGTAATATTCTTAAGAGCTGCTAGGTTACAAGATATTGCTTTTGTAAAATCGACTTCTTAATTATAACCTATCTCTGTGTTTATATAGACACAGCTACAAATACAATTACAAAACAGATTATGATAAGAATAGATTTAATAAGGTAATTTAGACTTGCACTTGAATTCCTTCTCACTATCCAAATCAGACTCTGATTTGTTTGTTTCCTTTTCTGATAAACTCTGAAGCTAAACTCTATCGGTTTGTCATTCTCTGATTTGAGCATTCTCTGTTAGAGTAAACTCTGATTGAGTATTCTCTGATAGAGTAAACTCTGACCGACAGCTTTTGTAAACTCTGATGACGTCAGCAGTGTAAACTCTGATCTTTATTCTCTGACAGCCATCAGTGTTTGCATTCCTAACAATCTCCCCCAATTTATGCTTTAATAATTAAAACATAAATTTTAATTATGATGTCAGAAATATAAGACAAATGCATCAGAGTTTGTTTGTCATGTTCAACTTAGATTCTTCTGTATGAAAAGTCATCTTTTAGAAATTGACTTAGGAGCTTCTCTTCAGCATTTTTCAGTAAATCAACAAGCTTCTCCTTCAATTCCTTCATGTTCTCAGAAGAATCATCAATTTGAAATATTGCAGCCCTTAGAGCATAAATTGATGATCTGTTCATCCTTTCATCTAAGACAATGCAGCAGGTCTTCATTCCATTAGGATTTAAAATCAGTGTAGGAATCCCTAACACCATCTTGACCTTTGCATCTCCCTTTCTCATAGCTCTTCTTGTTCCATCTTCAAGCAAGTACCCAAACTCATAATCTTCAGACTTTATCATCATCAATCTTTCATTCTTCTTCTTCTCAGCAATCATTCCTTCAAGAATTTTCCTCCACCTAGAAGTTGCTTCATTTACATCATTGAGCAGATATAGAACATGTTCAAGTTCTTGAGATGCTTTATCAGTCAGTTTTTCTTCAGCAATCTTCAAAACTCTTCCATCTTCTAGAAAATATAGAAGCTTCTCCTTAGCTTGAGCTCCATCAAAAATATCTTTCACTATGTTGACAGATATTAATTTATCAAGATGCTCTTGTGTCAGATCTTCATTAGGATTTTGCTTCAAAGAAAAAGGATCACTGAAAATATTTGCTTCACCTCTGTATGTTTTGGCTTTAGGATCACCAATACCACCTTTGTTGTTACCAAGTCTGGCATTGATAATTAGACTTTGAGTTGTAGTCCACAAAGGATCATACTTTTTCTTTCTAATCAGAGATTGTTGATGATCTTCTTCTTCAACATCAAAGCTAGATCCACCTGGTAGAAATGTTGTTCCCAGCATTGTAAGAGGTGCATGTGGTTTAGTTTGAGCTTTTTGTTGAATCCTTGAAGATGATCTTGTTTGAATTTCTGAGACTTGTTTTGGTTGATTAATTGTCTTGGGAGTTTCAACAGTTTTAATTTGAGTAGGCTTGGATTCTGGTTTCTTCTTTTGAGCAGGTGCCTTTTTCACATATTGTCTCTTCTTCTTTTTGGCTTGAGCATCTTTATTTCCAAACTTCTTTAGTTCAGCTTCCACAGCAACTGGATCCATTCCTGAATGATCTTCTTCAAACATTTTCTTTGCCAGTTCTACATCTTTTAGATTTTGTTCTTCAATCTTCTCAGGCTTATCTTCTTCTTCAAGTTTCTTTGCAAATTCTAAATCAGCATCTATCAGAGTTTGCTTGTCAGAGTTTACATCAGACTTTGATGTCGTCAGAGTTTGTGAGGTTGTCAGAGTTTGTCTAATCAGAGTTTGATGCTTCAAAGTTTGTTTTCCTTCCTTATGACTCCCTTGATCTTCATCACCAGGTTTGTCAGATTTTAAAATTACATCCTCCTTGCATTTGTCTGATCCTCTCTCCCCCTTTCTGACATCATTCCCAATGTGCTCATTAAAAATATTAACTAAGTTGGTGAGCATGCCCTGCATAGAAGTGAAAGAGACAGAAATATCATTAACCTTGGATTCCAAAGCAGTTTGTTTGTCCGAAATGTTCTTGATCTTCAATCCTAAAGAATGTTGAGAAGAAGAAACAGTAGATCCAACTGCTGCAGTAGATTTATTGACAAAGTCCTTAAGATCACTGACTTCACTCTTAATTCCCTTGGTCATTATGGTATAGGCCTTCAAGATTGTCTTGAGTTCTGTAGAGTTTATTTCTTTATCAGCTTTATTGACCAAGTCAATAACATGAGGCCATGAAATATTTTTCTCAGGAAATTTCCAAGAGGAATCCCAGATATCTTGTCTGTGAGAGGTAAGAAAATCTTCATTTGATGACTTTGTAGAAGATAAATCCCTTCTGACACCCTTTGCA
The DNA here is from genome assembly GCA_028671895.1 of Oenanthe sinensis. Taxonomy (NCBI): domain Eukaryota; kingdom Viridiplantae; phylum Streptophyta; class Magnoliopsida; order Apiales; family Apiaceae; genus Oenanthe; species Oenanthe sinensis. The sequence continues at coordinate 35,961,651 of CM053794.1, forward strand.
TTTAGATCAGCTTCAATTTGACCTTTGAGATTTTCCACCACCATATAATCAGTATACTCCATTTTCAATCTGTCAAGAGCATCATGAGCATTGACAGGCCATTGTTTGTTGTTATATCGGTGAGTGTAGGGAATTGATAGATCTGCTACTTCTTCATCAGCAAAAAGCACATCAGCAGAGTCTGTGTCCTTCCCATTAGAGTTTAAAACTTCATCAGTGTTTGGCACTTCATCAGAGTTTGCAAGAACAGGTAAACTCTGAGTATCTGCAAGAGTAATAGAACAACCTAAATCACTCTGATTTTTTTAAAGTAATCTCATTACTTCTCACATCACACATATCATAACTTTTAATAGTTAGATTTTGCTCACTAGAAGTAACTAACTTCTTTCTCAATTCTACCTCTCCTTTTGCCAGATCCAATGTCTGTCTCTCATTAATTCTGTTTTCCACACATTTTACCTCAGACTCACTAGAAAGGTTCAAAACACAATGTTCTACAGAAATAAGGGGTGGCTGAGAAAGGATATCTGTAGTCACATGAATAGGGGTATCCTTTTTAGGACTATCCATGATCATCCCAGCAGTAAAGGTAGGAAATATAAATTCTGAACTTATGCAATTAGAGAATGTAAATTCTGAAGAAAAGTCAGAGTTTATACCTTGATCTTTTTTGGATGGAGTCTCCATGGGCAGTGCAGAAATTGGGTGCACTAAGATAGCATCAGTGTTTGCCTGTGGAGATTCATCAGAGTTTGTCTGTCTAACTTGTAAGTCTTGGTCTTCAATCAGAAAAGGGATGATTGGTTCTTGTGGGACCTGAGTCATATCAGCAGCTGCTTCACCACTTTGAGGTGAAGGTTCTTGTGGGCTTGACTCTGCCAAGGATTGGCCTTCAGCATCAGCAACAACAATGTCTTCTATAAGTGATTGATTGCCTGCATCCAAACTTTGATTGGATGGTTCTTGTGTGACTGAAGCATTAACAACTTCTTCAACCCTTTGAGCAGAAGGTTCTTGTGGGTTGTACTCCTGAATATTGCTGGCTTCATCTGCTGGAACTGTGGCTTCTGTTGAACTTTGAACAACAAGTTCTTGTGTGCCTGGCCCTTCAATGACTGCTACCTCACTTTGAGAAATAGGTTCTTGTGTGTCCTGGCCAAAATGTACTTTCTTCTTCTTTCTGGAAAAGGAAAGAGCTTTGAACTTGGAGAGGCTGAAGTTTATTTTGATTTTTGTGCTGCCATTTCTTTTCTTACTATTTCAGCCAGCTCACTTGCTCTTTCATAAGATATCTCCTTTATAATTTATTTTGGTGACCTTGTAGGAGAATTTGATACTAGAACTGGAGCAGTTGTACTAGATTTTATCAAATCATCAGAGTTTACCAAATTCTCAGTGTTTGGTGCTTCAGTGTTTACAGGTCTCTCATAGTTTTGCCGGTCAGAGATTAGGACGTCAGAGTTTATGACTGCATCAGAGTTTATCCCTTCAGTGTTTGCAGTATTAGGGTTTGTAATCCTGACTAATCTTCTTTTCTTCTTCTCAGGAATTGGAAGAACTGTTTCTGTCTGAGGAGAAGTCTCAGAAACCTGGGCAGCTGTTGATCTTGCTTTAAACACAAAGCCTTCATCAGAATCTGTATTTTCATCAACCAATTTCCTCTTTTTAGGAAAAGATTCTTTCACTGATTTCCCCTTCCTTTTGATTTGGCCATGCTGTTGAGAGGTTTGATTTTCAACTACAGCCTTTTGAGAGACTGTAGAGGTTGGCAAATGTGTGTTGGAATCAGTGTTTAGATTTGGCCTTGGGTTAGAATCAGAGATTGCTAAACTCTGATTCGTAGTCACTGACAAAAACTCCCTCCCATACACAGTAGGCATTCTCTGATGTAAGAGAAGCCTGACCCATGTGGGATAAAATAGATTAGAAAGTTTACCTTCAGCCTTCTTTGCATCTTTTCTAGATAGATCAGCAAATATCCTTTTATTCATGCTAAAACTAACCAAATTCTAGTCATTCTCAAACTTTACATCAGGCAACAAAACATTAAAAATTAATTATAAAAATCTAGCAAAATAGATAGAGTGAGCATCATCACTAATCGTACTAGCTAATTGCCTAATGATTAAACAAGGAAAATTGAAATTTAAATTGTGGGTCAGAGAATACCCAATCTGTTGAGACAGCTGCGGAATTGCATCAAAATTTGTGCATTTGGCAGTGAAAGCCCTTGTAATGCAATCGAAGAAGAAACTCCATTCTCTTCGAAGATGAGGCCTTGTAAGACTCCCCAACTTAGACAAATTTCCTCCATAGCCTATTTCCTTGAAGAATTCCTTGATTTGATCATCACTTACTATATTATCATATACAGCTACTCTTGGAAGATTAAGAGCTTGATGAACCACTGCAGGAGTTATTGAATGATTGCCATTGCATTTGAATGTTATGACTGGCTCTTCATCATCACCAGCGTTGTTAAACTTTGCAGTTGACCAAATTTTGAGCAGAGATTGAGCTGAGAAATTCATGGGTTCCTGAAGTGCGTACCCAATGTAACTGTTCCGCAGAAAATCCCGAATCACATGAAAATCATGAGGTGCTTCATCCTTAGATAGTAGAGAGATGTAGTTTGTTGCAGCAAACGAATAATTCTGAAAGTTAACACCTTTAGAAGCCATTGATGTTTTGAGGTTTGAAGAGTGAATAACAATTAGGGTTTGATGAAACGAGAGAGAAAGAGAAAATAAGAAGCAGGTAACTAATTCAAAATAAAACTGAATTAAAGTATTCCCCCTCAATTGCATAAACCTAGTAGTGGGACACATGACATAAAATGATTGGTGCAATAATGATTAATACAAGTCTCAAAATACAACATATGTATGTGTGTATCTGTGTAATGATATGAACCGTCAATCGTGAGAAACACGCGCCTTATTACAAATCCAATCAGAGAATAATAATTATGATGTCACAAAATAAAATAAGATGTCATAAATATTATCTCAGAGTTTACCACTTAATCAGAGTTTACATATCAGAGTTTATATGAGTCAGAGTTTAGTATGTACTGCCAGAGTTTACCACACTCTGACAACTAGCGATTAGAGATTAGATGATTCATTGATCAGAGTTTACTCCATTTTCATCAGAGTTTACCCCATACTCTGACATATACTCTGAGTGTCTGAAACTTGCTAAGTTGAGCCACTTGTCATCATCCCTAATTCAGAAACCAGTCTGTTAAATGTTGCTTCAGGCAAAGATTTGGTGAATATATCTGCTAACTGTTGATCTGTAGGAACAAAATGTAATTCAATTGTGCCTTCTTCCACATGTTCCCTTATGAAGTGATATCTGATACTGATGTGCTTTGTCAGAGAATGTTGGACTGGATTTCCTGTCATTGCAATAGCACTTTGGTTATCACAATAAATAGGAATTTTTGAAAATTTCAAACCATAGTCTAACAATTGATTTCTCATCCATAAGATCTGTGCACAGCAGCTTCCAGCAGCAATATATTCAGCCTCTGCAGTTGATGTTGAAATTGATTTCTGTTTCTTGCTTTGCCATGACACAAGTCTTCCACCTAAAAATTGACAACTGCCACTTGTGCTTTTCCTGTCAATCTTGCATCCTGCAAAGTCAGCATTTGAATAGCCTATCAATTTGAAATCAGACTCCCTAGGATACCATAAGCCAAGATTAGCAGTGCCCTTGAGATATCTGAAAATCCTTTTTACAACAATCAAATGAGGTGCTCTTGGATTGGCTTGAAATCTTGCACATAGACATGTGGCAAACATGATGTCTGGTCTACTTGCAGTCAGATAAAGTAGAGAACCAATCATTCCTCTGTATGCAGTAGTATCAACAGGTTCTCCAGTGTCTTGATCAAGTTTTGTTGCAGTAGCCATGGGAGTTGTAGCAGATGCAGAATCTTGCATTTGAAATTTAGTGAGTAGATTCTTTGTATATTTGGACTGATTAATGAAAATGCCTTCCTCAGTCTGTTTCACTTGTAAACCTAGAAAATAACTCAATTCTCCTATCATGCTCATTTGATACTTGGACTGCATTAACTTTGAAAACCTTTCACAGAGTTTCTCATTAGTGGAACCAAATATGATATCATCAACATATATTTGAACCAATAATAGATCCTTACCTTGAGTTCTATAAAACAAGGTTTTATCAATTGTTCCTCTAGTGAAACCATTTTCAAGTAAAAATAGAGTCAGAGTTTCATACCATGTCCTTGGTGCTTGCTCTAGTCCATATAAAGCTTTATCCAGTCTGTAGACATGATTTAGATATTTTAAATTAACAAAGCCAGGTGGTTGTTCAACATAGTTTTCTTCTTCAAGTTCACCATTTAAAAATGTACTTTTAACATCCATCTGGTAGACCTTGAATTTCTTATTTGCAGCATAAGCAAGAAAAATTCTGATTGCCTCAAGTCTAGCTACAGGAGCATAGGTTTCATCATAATCAATCCCCTCCTGTTGAGAATAACCTTTGGCTACCAGTCTTGCCTTATTTCTTGTAATTATTCCATCAGAGTCTGTCTTGTTCCTGAATACCCATTTTGTGCCAATAATAGATCTGTTCTTTGGCCTTGGAACTAGGGTCCAAACTTCATTCCTTTCAAACCCATTCAATTATTCCTGCATTGCAGTAATCCAATCTGCATCTTTCAAAGCATCTTCAACCTTCTTTGGTTCTGTTTGAGAAAGAAAACTATGAAATAGACATTCATTCTGAGTAGCTTTTCTTGTCTTTATTCCACTTTCCAAATCACCTATAATTAAATCAGGTGTGTGATCTTTGGTCCATTTTCTTGGATGTGGAAAGTTCCTTGAACTAGATGCTCCCCCATGATCTGTGCCTTCATAGAATGATCCTTCTGTAAAAGAATATCCTCCCCCTGAAGATGTGTTTTCACCAGTGTTTGATGCCTCAGAGTTTATGTACTCAGAGTTTGAGTTATCAGAGATTGAGGTCTCAGTGTTTGTGGTCTCAGAGTTTGAATGATCAGAGTTTAGGGTTTCAGAGTTTGTGTTATTCAGAGTTTGGTTAGACTCTGATATTTCAATAGTTGTGTTTTGATCTCCAATGTCAGTATTTGATTGATGTTGCTCCCCCTCAACATGTGCAGAATCTTCAATTTCTATTTCAATCATTTCTGAATCAGAGTTTACCTCACCAGAGTTTAGTTGAACAGAGTTTATCTCGTCAGAGTTTGGTTCAACAAAGTTTGACTCATCAGAGTTTAGGTCAACAGAGTTTATTTTCTGCAGTTCATTCTCAAATCTCAGAGTTTCCTGTGCATCCTTATCATGTAATCCAGCTATTTTCCCTTCATCAAAAGAGACATTTATTGATTCCATGACTGTCCTTGTCCTTAAGTTGAATACTTTGAATGCCCTTGAAGAGGTTTTAGAAGTTGTTGCATATCCAATAAAAATTCCTTCATCTGCTTTAAGTTCAAACTTCTTCAATTGTTCAGGATGTGTTTTGAGATAAAACACTTACTTCCAAAGATGTGAAAGTACTTGACATTTGGCTTTCTTTCTTTCAAAGATTCATATGGAGTTATTCCATGTTTGTTTATTAAAGAACAATTCTGAGTAATGCATGCAGTGTTCACAGCTTCTGCCAAAAAATAAGTAGGTAACTTTGCTCTTTCTAGCATTGTTTTGGCAGCTTCTATTAAAGTTCTGTTCTTTCTTTCAACTACACCATTTTGTTGAGGTGTGCTGTTAGTGGACTTTTTTGTCCACTATATACGTTCCAATTTGGCTTAAATTGATCGCTAGTGCCCAAGTATTTAGTGTCTTTTGATGTATTTTATGTTTTTGGTGTGCAGATTGCCGTTTGAAGCAGAATGGAAGATTACTCGCATAAATTGGTGGTAGATGAGCCGGGATTTCATATGAGGAAGGTCTAGGCTCGAGTTGAGTTCAAGAGAGGGCAAGCCGAGGCGGGAAAAAAGCAAAATCAAGCTGTTGGACAGTAGGCGGAAGCGCGCCCGCTCCTCAAGCAAGGGCGGCCGCGCCTCAGCATTGAGACACGCGCGCCCGCGCCCCAAGAAGGCGCTCCCGCGCCTCAGTCGAGCAGAAATTATTATTTTGCTGCAGTTGATTAAGTTTTGAAGCCCAGCAGAAGAAAGCCCAGGGAATTTTTGGTTTTATTATATAACCTAGAAAAAACATTAAGTAGGGGATCTTAGATCATCTTATCTTTATCATATTATATTCAAGCAATTTTTGTAAGCCGAAAAGAGAGAATTAAGTCATCAAGCCGTCTTGGGTGATTTAGTTCGAACTACTTTATTTTTCCTTTGTAATTTTCTACACGTTGTCGAACGGTTGTTTCATACTCTTGCAATTAATTTCAGTATTTTATTTATATTTGTTTATCTACTATGTTTTCAATTGAACCCATGATGTCGGCTAGTCCAATTATGGGCTAAACGTTATCATGGGGTTTTAATGGATTTTTCTATCGATTCTAGATATTGATTGTTTTTATGCCTAAGTGTGTGATTGTTATGGATATCCTAGTATGGTTAAGCTTATTCGTTGTAAATGCGTCCCGAACATTTATGATTGTTTGTTAACCCTCGTGAATGCGAAAGTGGATCTAGGGTTTAGAACATGCCATGCTAGCATAGGTTTTTACATGTTAAGAGCATGTATTAATTTCTGGTGTAATTCTAACCGTCTTGCACTGACTATGTGATTTGTGTGGATCCTTGTGCTTATGCCATTATGTTTTCAATCTCTATAGACATATAGGGACTAAGTATAGTGGTTGACTAATTGACTTCTATCTTTTGTGGATGTTCATTAGGATGGTATGCGTGCAACGAAAGTTGGCGTTTATCAGTTTAGAGGGTCTGATCAGTTATCATCACTTTCACATGCTAGGTTGAAAAGGCATAAGATTCTAGATGAGATAGTTAATGAAGTTAAAATCCCATGTTTATTTAATATAAGTAATTTGTTAAGTTTTAATCATTAGTGCAATCAAACACCAATTTGTTCATTTTCTTAGCAGTGAAGCATAACTATATTCTGGTGTATAAGTGAACTAAACGTAAGCAATTCGAGTCTCTGTGGGAATGAATCCTACCTATTACTGTATTACTTGTGACCACGTTCTCTTGCGTGAATAAGTGCGAACAAGTTTTTAGCGCCGCTGCCGGGGACTCGGTTCATTGTTTTGTTTAGTTAATGTGCTTATCATCAGTGGTCGTTAGATATCACTGACTGGGAATTGTTACTAATCATTCTTGTTTGTTCCGTGATTTCAGATAATTGATCTTGTATGCGTACGCGTTCTCAAGCGAGTAAGGAACAACTGGAAGAACACTTAGACGAAGAGAGGGGAATTGAAGTTCCAGCAATTGAACCAGGAATAGTGATGGAGGATCCAGTGAAAGCTCTAAAGGATTACTCCCAGCCGAAGATCAATGACATTCAGTCAAGCATTGTTAGGCCGGCTATTGCAGCTAATAATTTCAAAAACAAGCCGGGCACGATTCAAATGGTTCAAAATTCTGTACAGTTTGGGGGTTCACCTGCTGAGGACCCTAATATGCATATCAAAGACTTCATCGAGATCTGTGATACATTCAAAACTAACGGGGTTTCTGAAGATGCTATAAAGTTGAGGCTGTTCCCATTCTCTCTACGAGACAAGGCAAAGAGCTGGTTGCACTCGCTGCCAGCAGGTTCTATAACTACTTGGGAGGATCTCGCACAAAAGTTTCTGACTAAATTCTTTCCTATGGCTAAGACTGCAGCCATGAGGAACGCTCTTACACAGTTCAATCAACACTCTGGAGAAACGTTGTGTGTGGCTTGAGAAAGGTATAAAGAAATGCTTCTAAAGTGTCCCCATCATGGGATGCCAGATTGGATGGTCATTAACGGTTTCTATAATGGGTTGAATCATTCATGACCTATGCTTGATGCAGCATCTGGAGGAGCTCTTTGGGCCAAGAGCTATGAAGAAGCTTATGACTTGATTGAAATGATGGCTGCTAACGAGTATCAGAATCCTACTCAGCGATTACCACAGAATAAAATTACAGGTATTTTTGAAGTGGACGCTGCCACGGCTATAACAGCTCAGCTACAGGCTTTATCTATGAAGGTGGATTCATTGTCCAAGGCAGGGATTCAGCAAGTCGCTATGGTTTGTGACTTGTGTGCAGGTTCTCATGAGACAACTCAGTGTGCTATTTCTAGCGAGTCGGCGCATTTTGTCAGCAACTTTCAGAAGCCTACACAACTGGCACCTAATACATATCACCCCAACAACATGAATCATCCTAACTTCAGTTGGAGCAACAATCAGAATGCCATGCTGCAACCATCGCAGGGTCAGCAATTCGGAACAAGGCCTTTCAACAATTCTGCTCCTCAACAATCTTATGCACCAAGGCAATCATACAACCCTCTTGGTTTTCATCAACAACCTCAAGGAGGACAAGGGCATTCAAATGAAAGGTCAGAGATGGAGGAACTGAGAATGATGTACAAGAGTCAAGCTGTGACACTGAAAATGTTGGAAAATCAAATTGGTCAACTAGCAAATGCTCTTCTAAACAGACCTCAAGGACAATTACCAAGTGACACAGAGGCTAACCCAGGCAAGAAAGAAAGCAAGGAACAAATACACGCTATTACATTGCGTTCTGGAAGGGTTACGAACAATCAGGAGGTCGAAATTCCACAAAACGAAGAACGTCAGCATTCTAGGCAGGAGGTGGAGAGCGGGCGCGCTTCCTCAGGCGCGGGCGCGCCTCACCTTACTGCCGGAAGGGAATTTTCTGCAGAAAAAGTTGCGCAGGAGGAACCGATCAAGAAAAAAATAAATGATTCAGAGGAGAAAAGCAGTTCAGAGAAAGACAGTGATCACAAGGAAGTATTTCCTCCTCCACCATTCCCTAAAAGGCTTCAGAAGCAGAAATCGGATAAATAGTTTGCTAAATTCTTGGAAGTTTTTAAGAAACTACACATCAACTTACCTTTTGCTGAAGCGTTGGAACAAATGCCAAGCTACGCCAAATTCATGAAAGGCATTCTATCTAGGAAACTGAAGCTAGAAGAGTTAAACACTGTTGCCTTGACGGAAGGGTGTAGTGCAGTATTGCAGCAGAAGTTACCCCCCAAGTTGAAGGATCCTGGTAGTTTCACTATACCATGCGTAATTGGGAAATTGTCGTTCGACAAATGTTTGTGCGATTTGGGAGCAAGCATCAACCTCATGCCATACTCTGTATTCTTACAACTTGGCATTCCTGAGCCAAAACCGACCAACATATCACTGCAGTTGGCAGATCGTTCAATCACTTATCCGCGAGGAATTGTCGAAGATGTTTTGGTGAAAGTCGACAAACTAATCTTTCCAGCAGATTTTGTCATCCTTGATTTTGAAGAAGACAAGAAGATCCCTATCATTCTTGGTAGACCATTCTTGGTAACGGGAAAGACATTGATTGACGTACAGAAGGGGGAACTCACTATGATGGTGCAGGATCAGAATGTCACATTCAATGTGTTCAAAGCAATGCAATTTCCAACAGAAGAAGAACAATGCTTTAAAGTAGACGTAGTAGAATCGGCTGTGCAAGCAAAAATTGAACACTTGCTCATGAATGATACACTGAAAAAGGCTTTAAGTGGGGACTCTACATTTGAAGAGGACGAGGTTGAAGAATAAGTACAGTTTCTGAATGCTTCACCTTGGCAACAAAAGTCTGAGAGACCAGTGGAATCTTTGGGTTTATCTGAATTGAGAGAATCACATCAGCGGTTGAAACCATCTATCGAGGAAGCACCGAAGCTAGAGCTCAAACCATTGCCTGATCACTTAAGGTATGCTTCTCTTGGGGAATCATCTACTTTACCTGGGATTATTGCTGCTAACCTTACAGGTCCTGAAGAAGAAAAGCTGTTAAGGGTTCTCAGGGAATTCAAATTAGCCATTGGTTGGACTATTGCAGACATAAAAGGAATCAGCCCTGCCTATTGCCAACATAAGATTCCGCTGGAAGAAGGAAGTAAGCCAACAGTGGAACATCAGAGAAGGCTTAATCCACTCATGAAAGAAGTAGTGAAGAAGGAAATTATCAAGTGGTTGGATGCCGGGATTATCTATCCTATTTCTGATAGTGCTTGGGTGAGTCCAGTTCAATGTGTGCCAAAGAAAGGAGGCATGACGGTGGTAACTAACGAAAAGAACGAGCTCATTCCTACGCGGACAGTCACTGGTTGGAGAATCTGCATGGACTACAGGAAGCTGAACAAAGCTACTAGGAAGGATCACTTTTCTCTTCCTTTCATTGATCAGATGCTAGACCGACTTGCCGGCCATGAGTACTATTGCCTTCCGGATGGATATTCGGGTTACAATCAGATCTGCATTGCTCCAGAGGATCAGGAGAAGACAACATTTACATGCCCGTTTGGTACCTTCGCTTTTCGAAGGGTTTCTTTTGGGTTATGTGGTGCACCTGGCACTTTTCAGAGGTGCATGATGACAATTTTTTCGGACATGATTGGTAAGACAGTGGAAGTCTTTATGGATGATTTTTCAGTATTCGGGTTTTCTTTTGACGAATGTCTACACAATATTAGCATGGTTCTGAAAAGATGCGTGGAGACTAATCTGGTTCTCAACTGGGAGAAGTGCATTTCATGGTACAAGAGGGAACTATTCTTGGACACAAGGTGTCACGTCGAGGTCTGGAAGTGGATAAAGCTAAAATAGAGACAATTGAAAACCTTCTATCTCCTAATTCAGTAAGAGGAATTCGTAGTTTCCTCGGTCACACAGGTTTCTACAGAAGATTCATCAAGGACTTCTCTAAAATTTCCAAACCTTTGTGTAAACTATTGGAGAAGGATATTCCCTTCAAATTTGATGATGATTGTTTGACAGCTTTTGAGACATTGAAGAAGAAGTTAATTTCAGCACCGGTGATCATAGCTCCAGACTGGACTGAACCATTTGCGATGATGTGTGATGCTATCGATTTTGCAGTGGGGGCTGTTCTTAGCCAAAAGAAAGATAAGAATTTTCATGTTATCTACTACGCAAGCAAGACACTAAATGATGCGCAATTGAATTACACAACCACAGAGAAGGAGCTGTTAGCCATTGTATATGTCTTTGAAAAATTCAGATCATACTTGCTGGGTACGAAAGTGACGGTGTATACTGACCACGCAGCTATTAGGTATCTGCTCTCCAAGAAGGATTCTAAACCCCGCCTGATTCGATGGATTCTGCTACTTCAAGAATTCGACGTGGAGATCAAAGATAGAAAGGGGATAGAAAATCAAGTAGCTGATCACCTCTCACGATTGGAAGATCTTGGTAAATCACGAGATAGTACTCTCATCAATGAATCCTTTCCGGATGAACAACTGTTTGGAGTACAAGAAGAAGAACCATGGTATGCGGATATTGTGAATTATCTTGTGAGTCAAATTATTCCACCCGAGTTGTCGTCAGCCCAACGGAAGAAATTCATGCATGATGTCAAGTGATTTTGTTGGGATGAACCATATCTGTTTAAACAAGGGGCTGATCAGATTATCAGAAGGTGTGTACCATATAGTGAGACAGAAGCTATTCTGAGAGATTATCATGCCACAGCTTATGGAGGCCATTATGGAGGTGAAAAGACAGCGACTCGTATTCTGCAGGCAGGATTTTATTGGCCATCACTCTTTAAGGATGCTCATCAGTTTGTAACCAGATGTGATCGTTGCCAGCGAGTAGGTAACATTTTGAGAAGGGATGGGATGCCCCTTAATGTGATGGTAGAAGTGGAAATTTTTGATGTGTGGGGGATCGACTTCATGGGCCCATTCATTTCATCATGCAATAACCAATACATCTTGCTAGCTGTGGATTACGTCTCCAAATGGGTTGAGGTCAAATCACTTCCAACTAATGATGCCAATATAGTGCTCAACTTCCTTCACAAGAACATTTTCACCAGATTTGGGACTCCAAGGGTCATTATTAGCGATGAGGGTTCTCACTTTTGCAATCGGAAGTTCACTAATCTGATGGCAAGATTCAACATCAACCATCGGGTGGCGACAACATACCACCCTCAAACCAATGGCCAAGCTGAAGTATCAAACCGCGAGATCAAACGCATTCTGGAAAAAGTGGTAAGTCCGTCTCGTAAGGATTGGTCTTTAAAACTGGATGAAGCTGTGTGGGCTTACCGAACTGCGTTCAAAACACCTTTGGGTATGTCACCATATCAACTGGTCTATGGAAAAGCTTGTCATCTGCCAGCAGAACTGGAACACAAGGCTTATTGGGCATTGCAGAAGCTGAATTTTGATTGTAAAGCCGCAGGGGAAAAGCGGATGGTGCAAATCAATGAAATGGATGAGTTTCATCTACAAGCTTATGAGAATAACAAGCTCTACAAGGAAAAAGTGAAAAGATGGCATGATCGTCGGTTGACAACAAAGGTATTTGTTCCTGGTCAATTAGTTTTATTATTTAACTCTCGTCTGCGATTGTTTCCAGGAAAACTTAAGTCAAGGTGGTCAGGACCCTTTGTTGTGAAGACTGTGTTCCCACACGGAGCTGTGGAGATTTATGAAAAGACCCCAGATCAAGCGTTTAAAGTCAATAGTCAGAGGTTGAAGCCTTATTTAGGAGAACAAGTAAATCGTGAAGCTAAAGTCGCGATTCTGTCTACCTCGGATTGAGGACCTGAAGTAACGTCCAGCTAAATGACGTTAACGACAGCGCTCGTGGGAGGCAACCTACGGCTTGAATGGTAATTTTTTTTTTTATTTTTAAAAAGAGCAAAAAAATAAATAAATCAGAAATTGGACAGTAGCACCAGGGGCGGGCGCTCTCCAGGCGGCGCGGGCGCGCCTGGGCGACTGTTCCAGAAAAAAAACAGAATTTTTTTATCTTTTAATTAGTTTTTAACACAAACCCAGCCCACTCTCACTTGTTTAAATAGCCTTGGCATACCCTAACCCTAGCCACTTAGTTAATTCACATCTTTCATTCGCACCTATACATACAAATATACACGCACTGCATCTCATTTCTTCACACATCTACAACTCAACCAATGGCACCTAAGAGATCTAGACGCTCAGGAACCTCAAGTTCTTCTTCGAGTGGGGGAGTTGTGCCTCAGTTCAATTCACCGGAGGCTTCAATTGAGTTTACACGCTTGATGACCAAATCTGTGGTCAAGGAAAGGGGATTTATTCCGGGTGTTCTTGATGGGTCTCTGATCGCGATGATTAGTGAGCGCGGTTGGGAAACCGTGTGTGAGGCTGCGGAGGCGGTACCGTTGAGTATCGTTAGGGAGTTCTATGCTAATGCCAAGCAAGAGAAGAATGGGTATTCTGCCGTTCGAGGGTATGTAGTGGATTATACTCCTGCCGCTATCACCAAGGTATTGAATTTGCCAGAACCGCAGGAGGGTGTGAAAGATTTTGGGTTGAAGAACCGTGGGGAGGTTGACCTTGAGGCCATTCTGCGGGATATGACAGTTCCAGGCACTACTTGGAAGCGCAGGGCGGGCTCTACTGAGCCGGTTACCTTCTCCGCCATGACATTGAACCCGTATGCTAAGGCCTGGAACCTGTTTCTGTGTGCTAATATTGTGCCGTCGTCGCACACTCATGAGGTGACCGTGGATCGGGCTTTTTGTTGTGAGGGATTCTCAGCGGGAGATACATCGACCTAGGCTCCCTAATCCACAGGCACATGATCCGATTTTTGCAGGGCAGTACCACTGGAGCGATTCCGTATGGCTCAGTAGTTGTTCGTCTGTGTGTTGATGTGGGTATTCACTGGCCGGCGGAGGAACAGTTGCAACTTCCTGCGAGTGCCATTGACACGGCGGCGATAGCTCGGCTGCCTGAATGGGACGGTGGTGTACCGCATCCCAGAGGCTTAGGGTATATGGTGGGTGATGACGTACCACCTAGACAACATAGGGAGGCTAGGGCTGGAACTTCTAGGGCACCGCGAGCTGTGGCTAGTACTGGTATGGGTGAGGCTCATTTTAGGAGGTTGGCACGGCGGATGGACGCAGTTGATGATAGACAGAGCCGGTTTGCTGCTGACCTAACTCAGGCTCTCGGTGCAGCTTTTCTGGCTACAGGTGTACAGGCAGATTGGCCTGTTTATGGAGTTGGCACCGTGTATCCACCACCGGATTCACCCGAGGAGGGTGACTCTACTGAAGACTAAGGTATATCTGCACACTTTCTTTGTTTCTTGCCTTCAATGGGGACATTGTATATTTTAAAGTTTGGGGGTTGGAAATGAAGATTGTAGTTAGATGCATATAGGACATGTAGTTATAGTGTCTTTCATGCATTTTGTTTTAATTGTGTTTTAATTGCCCATATAAAGCATTGTGTTTGCATTTTTTTTGTTCTGTTTACCATGTGAGTCCATTTTAGTTGCATTTCATAGCATGCATATTTCATGATCCCTTAAGACGAGCTAATTCTGATTGTTAGGTCGAGGTCAATTTGAGTGTGGTATTGATGAGCAGAGGGATGAGTTACAGTCCTTATGAAATTGAATTGCATGTTTCAGAAGCACATTCTTTACACAGTCTCATTGGTTGCTTTTGGGATAGGTTGAGTCATGCCTGTTAGTTGTTTTAGATTTAATCGCCTGTTTATATCTAGAATGTTTGTTATTCCCTTGATAATGTAAGGATGCTAAAGTATAAGTTTGGGGAAAATCAGGGATGCATGCTAATTGTTAATAGTTGTCGAGTATGGCTAGGCGTTAAATGGCTAGTAGCCGGCTCATATTTTTATGAGTAGTCTAGGGTTGGAATTGAGAATTCTCATTCCAGATTTTATGAAGAAAAAAAAATAGAAAAAAAAGAGTCATGTGAATAATTCTAGGCAAAATTAACCAGGGTGAGCTCTTTAATACTCGGGCAATTAAGTTCGAGGGGACTTTGTGCCTAGTGACCTAAGGCTTTTTATAGTCTGGGATCCACTAACCTAATGCTCGCTACATGGGTATTATTGTATAAGCCTTTAGGGGTCTCATCCATTGCACGGTTAAATAAGCCTATGTATTGTGTTATGTGTCGTAGCGGTGGATTAGCAATAAAGTATGATTCCCTGTCTAACTCAAATGAATGACGGAGGTGTTTGCATGTTATGGAGTGTTTACTGCTCATTCTGTTTATAAACATGTGATTGTCTTGGCGAAAAATAGGTATGATTTTGATCTAGTGTCAGAGTATATTTGATGAGCATCGCACACACCCACGTTTCTGTTCATGTAATCCTGGTATACGGGGGCTTGGTCGAGCTCTGTTTGGATGTATTGCATCTCTGTGAGGCTTGGCTTATCGATTGGTTTTGGTGAGTTCGAGGGGGTCCTTGCATTTTCATAGTAGTTGTATTCATGCATTGCATGGCCTTAAATTGTTTCGAGTCTGTTTATGCTTGGGGACAAGCATCGGTTTAAGTTTGGGGATGTGTTAGTGGACTTTTTTGTCCACTATATACGTTCCAATTTGGCTTAAATTGATCGCTAGTGCCCAAGTATTTAGTGTCTTTTGATGTGTTTTATGTTTTTGGTGTGCAGATTGCCGTTTGAAGCAGAATTGAAGATTACTCGCATAAATTGGTGGTAGATGAGCCGGGATTTCATATGAAGAAGGTCTAGGCTCGAGTTGAGTTCAAGAGAGGGCAAGCCGAGGCGGGAAAAAAGCAAAATCAAGCTGTTGGACAGTAGGCGGAAGCGCGCCCGCTCCTCAAGCAAGAGCGGCCGCACTTCAGCATTGAGACACGCGCGCCCGCGCCCCAAGAAGGCGCGCCCGCGCCCCAAGAAGGCGCGCCCGCGCCCCAGTCGAGCAGAAATTATTATTTTGCTGCAGTTGATTAAGTTTTGAGGCCCAGCAGAAGAAAGCCCAGGGAATTTTTGGTTTTATTATATAACCTAGAAAAATATTAAGTAGGGGATCTTAGATCATCTTATCTTTATCATATTATATTCAAGCAATTTTTGTAAGCCGAAAAGAGAGAATTAGGTCATCAAGCCGTCTTGGGTGATTTAGTTCGAACTACTTTATTTTTCCTTTGTAATTTTCTACACGTTGTCGAACGGTTGTTTCATACTCTTGCAATTAATTTCAGTATTTTATTTATATTTGTTTATCTACTATGTTTTCAATTGAACCCATGATGTCGGCTAGTCCAATTATGGGCTAAACATTATCATGGGGTTTTAATGGATTTTTCTATCGATTCTAGATATTGATTGTTTTTATGCCTAAGTGTGTGATTGTTATGGATATCCTAGTATGGTTAAGCTTATTCGTTGTAAATGCGTCGCGAACATTTATGATTGTTTGTTAACCCTCGTGAATGCGAAAGTGGATCTAGGGTTTAGAACATGCCATGCTAGCATAGGTTTTTGCATGTTAAGAGCATGTATTAATTTATGGTGTAATTCTAACCGTCTTGCACTGACTATGTGATTTGTGTGGATCCTTATGCTTATGCCATTATGTTTTCAATCTCTATAGACATATAGGGACTAAGTATAGTGGTTGACTAATTGACTTCTATCTTTTGTGGATGTTCATTAGGATGGTATGCGTGCAACGAAAGTTGGCGTTTATCAGTTTAGAGGGTCTGATCAGTTATCATCACTTTCACATGCTAGGTTGAAAAGGCATAAGATTCTAGATGAGATAGTTAATGAAGTTAAAATCCCATGTTTATTTAATATAAGTAATTTGTTAAGTTTTAATCATTAGTGCAATCAAACACCAATTTGTTCATTTTCTTAGCAGTGAAGCATAACTATATTCTGGTGTATAAGTGAACTAAACGTAAGCAATTCGAGTCTCTGTGGGAACGAATCCTACCTATTACTGTATTACTTGTGACCACGTTCTCTTGCGTGAATAAGTGCGAACATGTGCCAGGTGCTGAGAATTGTTGAGTAATACCTTTTGTTGAGCAGAATTCATCCATTGTAGAGTTCTTAAACTCTGTTCCATTGTCACTCCTTAGATTCTTTACTTTGTGAGTTGATCCATTCTCAATCATTGTAATATGATCAATAATTGTTTCTGCAGTTTCATCCT
This sequence comes from Oenanthe sinensis, assembly GCA_028671895.1. Taxonomy (NCBI): domain Eukaryota; kingdom Viridiplantae; phylum Streptophyta; class Magnoliopsida; order Apiales; family Apiaceae; genus Oenanthe; species Oenanthe sinensis. Next base: position 35,978,812 of record CM053794.1, read on the forward strand.
TCTTATGCAAAAAGTAAACCCAAGTAAATCTAGTGAAATCATCAACTATCACCAGAGTGTATTTCTTCTTTCCAATGGACATGATGTTAACTGGTCCAAATAAATCAAGATGCAATAGATGATAAGGTTGATCAATTGAATTTTCAGTTTTACTCTTGAGAGATGTCTTCTTTTGTTTGGCCTTTTGACATGAGTCACAGAGTCCATCAGGATGAAATTGAACTTTTGGAAGACCTCTAACTAGGTCCTTCTTTACTAATTCATTAATGTTTCCAAAGTTCAAATGACACAGCTTTTTGTGCCAATTCCAGCTTTCCAATGGTGATGCCTTCCCAAGTAGACAGGTTAAGGGACCATTAGAATTAACATCCAAGCTAGCTTCAAATAGGTTGTTATGTCTGTGGCCAACAAGAACTACTTTTCCATTCTTCTTGCTTTTCACTTCACAATGAGTTCCATGAAATTCCACAGAGAAACCTCTGTCTGTCATTTGACTCACACTGAGCAGATTATGTTTGAGTCCTTCAACCAGAGCTACATTTTCAATGATGACATTTCCAATCACAATATTGCCATATCCCAGTGTCCTTCCTATGTTGCCATCTCCATAAGATACTGCTGGGCCAACCTTCTCTTCAAACTCTGAAAGCAGGGATTTATTTCTAGTCATATGTGCAGAACATCCACTATCAATTACTAGGATATTTTTCCTGTTTCCCTGCAATCAGTAAATGCAACTTAATTAGAAGATTTGGGGACCCAAACTAGTTTGGGTCCTTTCTTAGAAAACTTGTTAACTTTTGCAGCAGAAGTTCTTTTGTCAGAGTTTGTGTTAACAAAGTTTATATGATCAGAGTTTGCATTCACAGAGTTTGTACTGTCAGAGTTTATCACATATATTTGCTTGACAGTATGTTTTGGAGAATTATTTATTTGAGGCTGTGGTTTATAAGAATTGTAATACAAACTATGGTATTATTTACATGTATAAATGGAATGCCTTAAACTACCACAATGAAAACAGGGATTTGATCTTGTTTGTTTTCTAGCCTCAAATCTAGGTTTTTCAAGTTCTTTCATTTTCTTTTGTTTGCAGTCAATAGCAAGGTGATTAGAATTACCACAAGTAAAACAGGTTTTCCTAGGAGCATCAGGGATATTCATGTAGTTATTCTCCTTAGTAATTCCTACTTTACCATTCCTATTTCTCTTTACCTTTTTAGATTTCTGAGTGACTGCCTTCAACTTTTCTTTAAGTTGTTTATGAGAAAGTAACCCTACATTCACCTTTTTAGAATCTGGCACACTATTGTTTTTAGAGCATTCAGGGAGAGTTTTCTTATTATCACTAACTCTAACAAACTTTACAGGTTTTGTCAATTTTCCTTTTGTTTGTGAATTAGTGTGAGTTTCTTTATCAGATTCATAACCTAATGCAGATGTCCAATTCTTTTCAGAGAGCATTTGTTGGACCTTCTTTCCAGAGTTTGTCCAAACTCTGAAGGTCTCTTTTTCCTTAGTTATCTCAGATTTCAAATATGTGACTTGTATTTCTAGCTGAGTTTGCATGTGTATAGCATTCTCACAATCTTTCTTAAAGCTAAGCATGTGTACAAGTTCAGTTTCAAGAAAATCATTCCTAGCATTCAGAGTTTGTATTTCAGATTTTAATCTTTCATTCTCAAGAGATTGTGACTTAAAGCTAACATGCAGATTTCTAAGAAAAGACTTTAATTCATGAATATCTTCAGTATCAAAATTGAAAACAGAGTTTGGTACCTTGTCAGAGTTTAAGATGGGAGAATCAGAGTTTGCCATGAGAGCATAGTTAGTTTCTTCTTCAGAGTCTGAAGAATCCATCCAATCTTTCTTTGATGTGATGAGAGCTTTCACTGATTCCTTGCTTCTGCACTCAGTAGCAAAGTGTCCCATCTTGTTGCACTTGTAACACTTGACCTTTGATTTGTCAAGAGTTTTTGATTTTCCATCTCTATCTTCTCTTTTTCTGAATCTGTCTTTCTTGTCTGTCTCACTATGTTTCTTCTAAAAATTTCCTTACTTCCTAAATTTTCTGTATTTCTTGAAGCTTTTGACAAACATAGCAAACATCTCCATCATGTCAGAGTCTGAAGAATTATCAGAGTTTACATCAGAGTTTGCCTCAAACTCTGATTCACTGCTTTCTTGGAGTACTACTTCTTTCCCTTTTCTTATTGAAGCTTTAAGCACCTTTTCTTTTGGTTCTTCAATTTTTACTTCAACATTCAAAGCAATAGGTCTTGCCTTGTTACTCTTTCTGTTTCTTCTTTGCTGTAACTCCAGATCATGAGTTTTCAATTTGCCATAAACTTCATCCAAGGACATCTCATCCAAATCAGCCCTGTCTTTAATCAAGGATGTCTGCAGATCCCATTCTTCTAGAAGAGCCCTAAGAAATTTGGTGTTTGAATCTTCATTGTCATATACTTTATCCACCAAAGCCAAGTTGTTCAACAGAGTTAGAAATCTGTCATAGATATCTGTTAGGGACTCATTCTGCTTAGCCTCAAAGTATTCATACTCTTGAATTAGAACAGATCTTTTATTTTTCTTTATCTCCTTGGTTCCTTGGCATTGAACCTCTAGTGCATCCCAGATTTCTTTAGCAGTTTTGCATGCTATTACCCTGTTAGACATTACAGAGTCAAGACTGTTATGCAGAATATTTCTTACCTTTGCATCTTTCAAGACTTCCTGTTTTTCTTCATTAGTCCATTCTTTCTTGTCCTTCAGGGTGTAATACTCAGGGATTTGTCTTCCTTCCATAATTGTAGAAGGCACTAATTTGGTGGGTAGGTACTGACCTGTATTGATTCTATCTAAGTAATCAGGATCAGTTGCTTCTAAGAACATCATCATCTTCACCCTCCATGTAGGGTATTCAGCCTTCTTCAATATTGGAATTCTGATGCTCTCATACTTGCTTCCAGACATGATTATTTGATCTTTTGAGTTGAGATTTACTGCCTGTTCTGATACCAATTGTTTCCCAGAATAATCAATCTATTACAGAAGGGGGGTTGAATGTAATATTGCCTGTAAATCGATTATGAACACAAGTATGTTGAATGGAATACTGTTTTGTATTAATAATAAACTTGAATACAAAACTCTCTCAAGAAGTAATATTCTTAAGAGCTGCTAGGTTACAAGATATTGCTTTTGTAAAATCGACTTCTTAATTATAATCTATCTCTGTGTTTATATAGACACAGCTACAAATACAATTACAAAACAGATTATGATAAGAATAGATTTAATAAGGTAATTTAGACTTGCACTTGAATTCCTTCTCACTATCCAAATCAGACTCTGATTTGTTTGTTTCCTTTTCTGATAAACTCTGAAGCTAAATTCTATCGGTTTGTCATTATCTGATTTGAGCATTCTCTGTTAGAGTAAACTCTGATTGAGTATTCTCTGATAGAGTAAACTCTGACCGACAGCTTTTATAAACTCTGATGACGTCAGCAGTGTAAACTCTGATCTTTATTCTTTGACAGCCATCAGTATTTGCATTCCTAACAATATTAATCCTATTGAATTTCTTTTTTCACACTTGACTTGTAAAATTATATGTACGGCTCACTTTTGAAAAATAGTTGGAAAAAAAATATTAAATTGTATTTTGAAAATAAATTATCTTATAACAATTTATTATAACCACAAATTTTATCGAGTGACCACAATCATTATTTTTTTCAGTAACTAAAATAAATAAAAATAAACATTAATTCATTCAAAAGAGTTGAACACACAACCCACATATGGTTAATAATTTTTTTAAACAGTGATATCTTATAATTAGAAATGTATATTTTCATAATTAAAATATAATTTTTGCAAATTAATAATTATCTTGGTGTCGCTGATATTTGAGTAAATATGTTTTGATAGTTTAAAATAATAATAATAATATAATTTACTTCCATTGATATATGATAGAAAACTACTGTTTTTTTCTTATGAATTGGGAATAAAATAAATGTGTTTAGTTTAAAATTTATAGATTGTGAAACTCATATCTTAAATTCATGAAATATGGATTTTTCATATTTGAGAAATGGGTTGATATGATTATTTTATTTTTTATAGTAATAAATTAATTAATAAATTTATTCTCATCATAATTTTTTTGATACATTTTGATAAAGATAATCAAGAATTAGTCTGTAAAATAATTTGATATAGAGTGATAAAAAAGATAGCAGGATAATTACAGTAAATCAATTTTATTTATCCATTTTTCGGTTCATATATCTTAATATTAGTCTTATTAGATTTTTTCCCGTATTTGACTTGAAAGTTTAGAATCATACATAGAATTTACTTTTGAAGAATAGTTAAAATTAAAAATAATATGATTAATTTGTATTAAGAACTAATATATATTGCACGAATTTATATTGCATCATTAATTTTTGTAAGGAACCAAATCAAAGAACTGAAAATATTAATATAAATATTAAACTAAAATGAGATCATTTTTTGTAAAATTATAAGTGGATGTGTAAAAATATAATGTGTTCTAATTTATAATTAAAAATATTACTCGGTATATTTTGGCATGTTATGTACATACACACTTTGAATCCTCTCCAAATCTTCAAATTCAAAAAAAATCAAACTCTTTTTTTTTATTGACAAAAAAATCAAACTTGAATAAGTTGTACATGAGGAATTCTTGATATATTTTGATTAGGTACTTAGTAAATTAATCTCATATAAGGTGATATAAATAATAACAAATAATGGAGGTAATCATAATAAATCAACTTCTTTTCTTCAATTTTCACTTCATATAACTTACTATTAGTCCTATTAAATTCTCTTTTATACTTTGACTTCAAATTTTATAATCATATATTCATATCTATAGCTTGCTTTCAAAAAATTGTTTAAAAAAATATATGATTGTGTTGTATTTAGAAATATTATATATTGTAAGAATTTTTTTTATACATACACATATTTTATGGAATGATCAAAATCATTAATCTTTAAAGAATTTAAAACAAATAACAACAAACACTACTCACAGATTGAATACACAACATATATAGATAAGTTTTATAATTTTTTAAATAGTGGATATCGTATAATTAGAAATGTATATTTTCATAACTAAAATTTAATTTATGTTAATTTATAATTAAAAATTATTCGGTATCGCGACCCCTCGCATTTTGAACATTCAAATTGAAAATATATAATTAACATTTGAATAAATATGTTTTGTTAGTTTAAAATAATTAAAATAATATAAATTACTTTCAATGATATAAAAAACATACCATTTTTTTCTTTTCTATACTTGAATATTATTAACTACCATTAATTTAAATTAAGAAATACATCGTAAGAAATTGAAAAAGAGATTATTAATTTGTATTAACACATAATATATACTGTAACAATTTATTTTACCCGCACAATATTTATCGAGTGATAAAAAATTATTATTTTTGTATGGAACTAAAACAAATAAAAACAAATACTAATACAAAAGTGTTGAATACACAACCCACATATGTTTTATAATCTTTTTATAAATATTGGATATCATATAATTAAAAATATATATTTCCATAATTAAAAATATAAGTTCTGCTAATTTATAATGAGAGATTACTCGGTGTCGTCTAACCGGAACCCATTGTATTCGACATTATATATATGAATTTAAAAAGTATTCTTTGATATTTGAATAAATATATTCTGATAATTTAATATAATAAAAATGAAATAAATTTAGTTTCACTGATATACAATTAAAATTAAAAAAATATTCCTTTTCTTTTCCGTACTTCAAGATTTTTGAGTTATCTCCCTCTCATATGCATTTTATATTATTATGGGTCAATTGATTGAGAAAAATCTGGTATGAGATATGAGTTAGGAGTGAAATAAATATATTTTTAAATTGTAAAAATTATACTTCAAATTTATGAAATATGAATTTTTGATATTTGAGGGTGAGTTGATATGATTGACAAATGAATTTAAATTAATTTTTTTAATTCATTTTTAATTGAGCAAGATAAAAAATATGTATAAATTTTAAATTGTATAGTAATAAATTAATACAAAATTTTATTCTATTCATAAATTATATTCCTTCCGTCTCACCCATTTATTTACATTTGGGTGGGGCATGAAATTTTAAAAAATTATATAAAATAGTGAGAAAAGTAAGAAAAGTGGATATTTTTCTTATGCGTTATACATTATTTTTCTTTTCTTACCTTTCTCACTATTTTATACAATTTTATATAATATTATTTTATTTTATTTTCACTTTAATATGGAAATTAATATCAATTTTCCATATGGAAAATAATATCAATTTTCCATATTATCAAAACTATCAAATGATAACTGATTTAATTCATAGGCTGCAATATTTATAAATTATATGTTATAAAATATAAAATTATCATGTTTATAATCCTCTACCGTATAATATTTAATTTCAAGTTGGTATAAAACACTGTACATAAAAATTGACAAAAATATATTAGCATTATATGACATATAGTAAACTATTACATATATAATATCTAATTTGATATTATACATTATACATAATTATAAAATTTAATAAATAATGAATAAATATAATTTAAAACTGATACTTTAAACATATTTTTTGATTATGATATATCACGTATAATTTTTTTATTTCCTTAAGAGTACATGTTATAAAAAATGGGGAGAGAATTAAATAGTTTGGTCCTCTAAAGCTATGTGTATGTACTTCTACATTTTTCTTGCAGTTTGGTCCTCTAGCTGCTATTCTGATGATGTAATGCAGCCTTTACTATCAATATCCTTATCAATAAATGCAGAGACTTCTCTTTGAAGAGAAACATTTTGGTCAGCAAGCTTCCTAACCCTGTCCCGAACCCTATTGATGAATCGCAATTAGCATAGCAATATGGCAAAAGTACAAAACTATAAACAGTTAACAACTGCATAAAATAGAAAATTTATGTAAGGCTTTGCAAATTTATAACTAAAGAATAGATTCAAAATAATTCTAAAATGCATTTAACAAATTATAGTGAAGTAGAAAATAATCCAGATGACGATTTGTGTCAACTCCAAACAATGAATTGCGTCACTAATTCAATATATAATTTTCTCAGTTTCTATATGGATAAGAGAAATAATTAATACTAACATAGCACCTTCTAATTTGCATTGGTCTTACTCTTCCCCATCTCTTCTTGTCTGCACTTATAATGAAACAAAGCAAATGCACTACATTTATTGCGAACTGAAAAAGAAATCCCATCTGACCATGTCAACTGTCCAAATACATAATCTCTAGCTGCATTTTTTCGAGTGAGCTTCAGAGTCAGATTAAAGCTCCTTTCATCCCCAAATGAATCGGTTATTGGCCGCACGATGTTGTCACGCATTCTTGCTGAAAAATTATAAACAGATTAGTAGATGGGTACAGTAGATAAGGGATGCCCTGATGATACAATTGTGAGATCAAGCTAACTGAAGACGACATATATAGAAGGATGACTTTTTTTTGATATACTCTCACCTGTGGTCATGATTGTCGATTTGATAGAAGCAAGGCTCCATTTTGGATAAATGGTTTTCAGTAGGCCAACAATTCCAGAAACACGCGGGCATGACATTGAAGTGCCTGATACGATATTAAATGGAATCCTCCGCTTATCATGAATATCATTTGTAGGTGATACTGCTTCCGAGTAAGAAGCTAGTATGGATACTCCTGGTGCAGTAATATCAGGCTGAAAATACAGTTATCATGATTGATATTACTAAAACATCATGCAATTAAACCAAATCCTCGCTACTCTTCTATTTAAACATATTCAGCAGTTTTAAAAACCTTAAGGATCTCTGGTGCAAAGGGGCTTGGTCCCTGTGAAGAAAAAACTGCCATGAAGGGAGTTGGTTTTACACCTAATTGAGTTGTTGGAGGGGTTATGTAAACAACTGGAGTCCTGTAAAGTTAAGTATAAGATTCAAATAAGAGATTAGTAGCTGCTGATATCAGATGCATGATCAAGATTCAAGACAATTAGTGTTAGGCCGTCATTGGATAGTCCATTGAAAATGAGCTGCACCAAAGTTGTTTATACAAATACATTAGTGCAACTATTTCTCGTGAGACTGCTGAACATGCAGTTATGTGCCAATTGCCAGGAATTCAGATCATGGAGAAGTTGGATAACTATCAGTTTTATTGTTAATTTTCAGCTTACTACTGCCCATACTTGGTTGTGTGGATGTAACGAACGATAGCAAACCCGTCAGAATATGTTATATGTGAAGCCGGGAGGACATGAGGATCCGCAATAATCTCATCGCCTGAAGCTTCATTGTTGGCAAGGATCATGGCAACTGCACCTGCTAAAAGAGGTTGCTTGCCTTTGTCAACCCTTGCAGTGTCCCTTCTAAGACATATTATGATCTTTCCCTTCACCTTTGCAGGATCCAGAGCACCAGATTTAAAAAGCACACTGCAAAATTAAAACAATAGAATTCACCCAATATTTAATTTGCTATCATAGAACACGCTATCCCAACTTGTCCGCAGAGCATGCAATTCTTCCCGATTACTGCATTGTGACCTACCTGCAAAACAAATTTGACAAATAGGAGGTTCTTAATCCAGGTATGCACATTGTTAATAACGCAATACAAAAGCCATAAAAACATAGGGAGATAATATATGAAGGAAAGTTAATGGAAAAGAGATAGCTATGCACTAACCTTGATTAAATTCTCTCTCAAATCAATACAGCCACAAACAGTGTATTACATTAATCTCTTTGTATTATGGTTTGAATTAACAATGTCATGTTAAGATGAGAACCACCTTCCTCCATAGCATATCTAGCCATTGTACCTAGCTCATCTTAAATTCATAATCAATTCAGGCACATACAGGTTTTCATTCGAGTACACATCTGTTTTCGTTTATGCAATGTAATCGGGGAAAATATATTTGTTTCGGGATTAAACATTTAAGAATTGAATTTGGATTGATATTTGATAATAATATATGGTATCGTCAGAAAGTTGTGGTTAATTCGAGCAAGTCAAATTTGATGATCCAAGGACACTGCTTACAATATCAGCTTCTATGGAGCACAGGACACTCTTAATGATGATCGTGGCAGGCATTACTTTAAAGAATGTTTCATTCAGGGATCTATAGATTTCATTTTTGGAAATGCTAGATACCTTTATGCCGTACATGCGCTAGTAAATATATTTTCTGTTTTGCAAGTCGTACATTGAGATGTAACATCCAATCCCACTATCTGAATTTTTTGCGTGTATTCAATCAAGGAGTGATGGTGAAGCTCATGTGGTAAATGAGGACTATGCCTTGTCGAACCACCAAGGTTCGATTATCCCCTAATGCGTTTCAGAACAGATACTAAGTTACAAGCAAAAAGCTTGGGCAAAAAAAAAAAAGATTAATTAGTTAGATTGAGCTTATTAGTTCTGTAGAGACAAACCATGGATATAATCTGTTAGCCTAATCTCATGATATTGCTTTGATTACCAATTATTTCTCACCTAAACCATTGGTTAAAATATCTGCCTATTGACAACGTACTAAATGGGGATTGGCCCATATTTGTTTTCCGATTCACAAGTTAAAAAATACATGCATTTTTCAACTTATAAATTATTTATTAAAAATAAACCAAAACGGACCATTATTATTGGTAGCTTATACACACAATGTAGCAATTTGGAAGCCACAACAAACTCAACGAAACAGCATGATTGTAGTGGTAATAACTAAAAAGTTATACAGCTCTACACGTAACTGGCAAATGGTAATCTAAGTAGAGACTGGTAGACTATTATCAAGAACTGTAAAAATACCACGGCTTAGATTAATATAATTCAGTGCAAGTTAGTTTGTTCCATTATATCTTGGATCAATGCACTTGCACTCTGTTAACAAACACTTTGTTCTCATCCTCTAATTCCATCTTCATGGCACTCTCAACCCCAACTCTAACACCAATTTTGAGCACATTGAGCACAAGTTTTTCATTGTAAAACTGTTTGGCAAACATGGGCCAAGTTATCATAGGCACACCTGCACAAACTGCTTCCATGTTGAATTCCAACCGCAATGTGTTATAAATCCTCCAAACGAAGAATGGGACAATATTGCAACCTGAGGTGCCCATCCTCGAATTATTATCGAATTATTAGGACTTTTCCTTCGACTCTCTCGTCAAACTTTTCATCTTCTAGCCATTTTTCTACTTGGTTAGAAACATCTTTTTTTTCTAACGATCCAGATGAACCGGCGATTCGAAGCTTCTAATACCAAGCCAGTTTCAATAATTTGAGCTGATGGTATCTGACCGATGCTCCCAAAACACACATAAATAACAGACCTCAGTGCCATTGAATCAAGCCATTTCAAGCATTCAATCTCATCAATGGACCCTTTGTTACCACCCCTTACTAGCTTATTTGACATATCTTGATTACACATTAATGAAACTCAACCGATACACCAAATTTCTTTCCCATATTCTTAAACACTTCCACATACTTAGGCTCGATTTCCTCAAAACTATTCACTACCATCCCTCTTGTTAAACGCTCAGCCTTCCCCATTTGTTGCATAACCTTTCTAATATCCACCCCTCCTTTCTGTATCCCAGTTTGTGGTATTTGTAACTTTGTTATTACAATCTTATCAGGTATATTTTGTACCTCAAAATATTCTGTATTCCGACTTAACAGTTTGACTAACATTCATACGTCCAGCATTATGCAACACCAACAGAGAAAAACAACAAATAGTTTGAAATGCATACCTCGGAAACCCCAAGCTACATGCAACATTACCAGTCAAAGGAAGAGCATTCAAAGATACGATAGCACTAGGCCTTAAATGAAAATTGGACAGTAGCTTCAGAATTGGTTCTTGTAACATTTCGCAACCAGCAAAAAGTTGTGTAGCCATATCAGGTGAAGGTAGTGTATCCATGTTCTCACAACCTTGCCGAAGTCCTACTTGTATCGACGGAAAGGGGACTGTGACTAATTTAATTTTGACATGGCTAGAAATTGTTGCATGATCTATTATGGATTGTATTGAGATAGAGTTTAGACGTGTAGTGACTACAGTTATGATCCGGTCACATTGGGACAGGAGCTTAGCATATGTTCTCAATAAAACTTAAACAGGTATTCGTTACTTTTAAGATTAAAGTACACTATCCTTGACTATTAAACTTAAATACATATTAATCATCCATCCCCCTCCCCTCCTCGTCGGATACATTTGCATCCTCTTTAGAGACATTTTCCTCTCCTGCAGCCCCCCTCCCCCCGTCCCCATCCTCATCCTCGTAGTAATCAGCAGGAAAATCAGGACCGGAGCTAGTGTCAGATTTATAATTTTCATACCTGTTATCTGGCTTCGAGTCATATAACTTGCCAATTGACTTTAAGTTAGTAAGCCAACTGACTTTTACTTTGATCTTTCCTGCTTCCATCGGCGGATCAAATGACGCTTCTTTTATAACATGCCCTTTCCTCAGAGCATAGAAATCCACTGTGGACGGGTAAACCTTGTTATCAGCAGCATACAATCAAAGGAAGACATAGAACTTAGAACCCAAAGGAACAGCTACACGAGATCTGGACAATGGAATTGGGTGACCATTTCTTATTTCTATCATGCTACCAGGTTTCTTCACAAGGAGCGTACTTACACAGCCAAAGTTGTCCAATTTGTCGTTGTAAGCACAAACAACTCCATAAAGGTTTACATCGTCAAAGTCAGACGTAATCTCAACATTGGCTACCGTGCCATTACCATACAACCCATACATAACAGATATCAATCCCATGTCATTTGCTGATTCAATACTTTCTTTATGAGAAATGTGATATGGATTATGAAATTCAGAATCCCACTGAATTACTATAGAGCCTTTGTAGGCACTATCAAAGAGATCGAATCTCAAATCAATTTCATCAAAATCAACTGCTGGTGCTTTGATAGCAACAACAATATCATCTTTGCATTTAATTGAGGCAGCCTCTTTCTTTACATCTTTTTTCTTTACATTGTAAAGGACCTGGCCAAATCCATCACAATTCATTGTAATTGTGCCAAACTGCTTCTCGGGCTCTATTTCATCACGGTCAAGGTATACAATGTTAAACAACTCCATAAGAAAGATCTAACCTAAATTGTTTGTCAAACTTAACTTTGATTTGAGTAGAAATTTGCAAATATGTCACTCATTTGGAATATAATGCCAGAAGTTCCATTCAAAGTATTTAATTCAAACAGTGTCCGATGTTCTAAACCAACTGCATAGAAGGGGAACTCCAAATCCTTAAATAGTCAAATGTACATAGCATACAGCTAAAACTGATGAAGTGGAAGAGCACAAGTGTTACTATTAGATGCATCAATATTCAATATTATGCAATTAAACATCCATGTTTGCATAGTTTATCCACCACAAAAAAAAAATTTGAAGTTGACATGCAGAATTAAAATATTAAATAAAACAATGTAATCTCCACGGAAACCCACCACAATAAAAGCATATTGTACAACTCAATGGAGTTCTCTTTGATTTTTCAAAGGAAACTTGATGAGTAACGAAGTTCACCAATCTTTAGAGTTGTCATGTTTGAGTACAGGTCTGCCTATGTGTAAATTCGCCCATTATAACGGAAGAGCCGGCTGTAGTCCCACCCAAACAAAGTAATTAACTGGGACAACATCTCATCTTCTAAACCGCCAGTATAAAAAGGAAATTTTATATCCTCAAATTTAGGATATATTGTTTTTCTCACAAGTCTTCCATCCAGACTAAAGGCAAGTATTGGGAAAAAAAAGTTGAGCAGATTATTAGTAGAGATGCCATACCATAAAAAGGAGGAGCATAAATTATGAATCAGATCGCTTGCAGGTGATACCAACCAAGGCATATCTCCAACAAGGTCTTCATAGAAGGAAGATTTTGTACAACTAGTTAAAATGAGGATCACTTCAAACTCACCATCAGTACCTTTGTTCTGAATATACCTTTCTTTTAACATCATAAGGAACTTGGTATATAATACCAGCTCTTTAGAGTTCTTGAACATCACCTCTACAGCCCTACTTTCAAGAACAAGCATGACTCTCTTCCCAAAAAGTTGAGAAAAAGGAACCTTTGAAATCAAATTTACAAATTAGTTAATGAACTAAAAGTTGAAAAAAATGTAGCACTCGTGTCGAAAAGAAGCTAAGAAATCTGAGACTTTCAATTTACAGAATTTGTGAAGAACTTAGTTTGAATAAGAGAATGATAACTTACAGAGTTTAAAACATGCATAAAAAGATCAAATGAACTTACCTCAGACCCATCGTTCCTTCTAAAGATATTGTTTGAATTCCAGAGCATCCCCAGGTTGAGTTCCTTTACTTTTTCGATCTCTAAATCCACAACTTTTTTACGGGTGAATGGGAATGCTCTAATTCCATACCGGATCAACAGGCTAGAGCCAAATGGTTCTATGTAATCCCCATGAGGCCCAAAAATTACAAGCTTAGGTACATATTCATTATAAAATTGGTACTCAAAAACCCGCATCAACTTTTTATAACTCATGTCTTTAAACGGCAGCGCCAACCAAGGCATAGTCTTGAACTTTTCCCAAAACAATTCTTCATTTTTCCAAAATATATTTTCACTTTTCCAATGCTGCCTTTGACGTGACTCATGAATATAAACAAGCACAACCTCAAATATTTTCTTGCTTTTGGCGAACTCTTCGTAAGCCAACTTAAGTTTTTTAGTTAACGAATCACGTACATCAGGCTGATAAAAATATAGAGCTACAACCTTATCTTCAAAAGTGTGAATAGGCACCTGTCAATACCAGTAGGTAGCAATAATTGAGTTACCAAATCATTATGGAGATTAGTTACACTCCTTCTATATGTCCAGAAAGCAACAAAAAAAAAAAAGAAGGAAAAAGAAGTATAGAAAATAGGCAGCTGGTCCACGACCAGTGATTGTTAGCAACCATCTATCCACATTTTTTTATAATGGATAGCAAAAACCCCTAGGAGCTAGCCCAGAATCACGGATAAGGTGACGTAGCCCCCCTGCATTCACATCAAAAACTAGTTTTAATACTATCCGCTATAAAAAAAACGGTGGACAGATGGATGCATCAAGCGATTGTCAGGGACCAGGACCCTACAAAATAATATGAACTTTGTTGTGTTTATTGATAATATAAACAAAATAAAACTGTAAAGACATACATGAGCATTAACTTATGACCTCTTATGTAAAAAAGACAGTATCTATAAGATAATTATTTATCTGGAATGAAACATATCATACACAAAAAAACGAAAAAAACATAGAATCTAAATGAAACATATTTCATTGGCTTGTAACCTAGGGTTTCCGTCTTTGTAATAAGGGGTTGAGAACTCTAACCTCAGTCGTAGTCGAGGTAGGATGTGTAAATATTTAAATTATGTAAGAGTATCTCTAATGGTTACTACTCTTCGGTGCCAACTTTTCCCAATTACCATATGGCATATATATTCATTTTTAAATTGTCTCCCATCAAAATATCATTTTTGCATCTATATTTTCTTTGAAAATTGCTCTAATAGTTGGCACCCCAAATTTACTTACAAGGCCCCACATCTTACCTTTTCTATAAAATATATGTCATCGATATTTATTATGCTAATAATTAGCTACTACTTAAGTCAAGTTGGCATCCCTGCCTTCGCAAAGAGTTTAAATAAGAGCATCTCAAGTTGGCGCCCTTTGCATACTCGCAACTCCAATTAAGAGCCAATAAGAACTCCATGCCACAAGCCACTTGCCAGCCCCTTTGGCACCAACTTTTGGTGATGCTCTAATTGACCATTACCTAAAAAAAATTCTCTTCCATTGTCGCATGTTCTCTTCATCAATGACTCCTTCCACTATACCGTAGACATAAAGTCCTTGTAGTGGTTGAGGGAGCACAATAGCCCTTGGACACGTGGCCTACATAATGTCACCTTCAGTCTTAGGCCCAAGGCCCGCCATTAATATGGAGCCTCAAATATTGCGTGCTTCTAAAGTATCTCATCTCACTAAAATGTCCCAAACAAAATATTGATACATGTAAACTAATGTTTCATATATAATGCATAAGAAAGAAATACAATGCAGTCAAAATTTTAGATTCATATTTTAATACTCCCTCCGTCCCAAATTAACTGTCTTATTTAACTTTTCTAGGGCCAAATTGACTCATATTTGACTGAAAATTACATATAGGATATAATTGAAAAAAGTTATAAAAATTATATCATTGGAAAATATAACTAAACTACTTTAAAATGTATTTTTTAGTTTTTCAAAATTATAAAAGATTGATTTTTAATTCTCAGTCAAAGTTGAGTCAAATTGACCACAAAAAAGTCAAACAAGACAGTTAGTTTGGGACGGAGGGAGTATTAGAAATGGAGGAAAAGAGATGAGGTAAAATGGACAAAGGTAAGAGAAATTATATTTTCTACAATGTTCTACAAGAATCCTGCACCAAAATATTAGTACGGCCCCAGTACCCCCAATGAGTAACTTAACAGTTATTATCTCTACTTTCATGACATTCAAATCCAGAGTAGGCCATTTGATAAAACAAGTAATACTATTCTGCAGTCTCCAAAGGATTATATATAACTGAACAGACTCGTTCAATGGACTCAGAATCGGTCAATCAATATATGAAGTTATCAAACATATAAACCAACCTTATCTCCATTGTTTGAAAGTACGTAATCACGCTGGGGGGAGCCCAATAGTTTTTTCAAGGAGGGTTGCTGAGTGGCTAAATAATCTTCGGTCCGCAGAAATTTTAGTCTTTTGTTACTAAAAGGATAGCCTAAGGATCCATAATAGTCAAGAATATCCCAGGAATCACATTGTAAAACCATGCCTGTTTGGTCAACAATATACAAGATGGGTTGGAAAATATATTTTTCAGTCACACCAAAGCTTCTTTGCATATGTTTCCTGGATGTTACATCTGAATGTGGAATGGCAGTCCACGGCATGTGAGAAAACAAATCTTCAAAGACGTTCCAGGTGTCACTTGGAAGAAAACGATGGACTTGTAGAATATCACAGGCAACCAGAACGGCCTCAAAATTATTAACAGGATGTAGATCATCGTACACATCCTTCAACAATGTTGTGTACCATGCTGAGTGTCGTGGAATATCAGTTAGTGGCACAAAATATATACCAATAACCTTGCCTTCCAAATGCTCAGCTTTGACCTAAAAAAAAAAGCATAACTTTCGTTGATAAGTTACTTAAATGACTGGTTACACAAATAAAAATGGTTAAATGGTTAGTCATGACTATACATGGAATTAGAATCCTGATTAACTAGAATACATACATGTTGGTTGTTATTTTTGACGAGGTAATCCCTGTTATCAGTAAAAAGAAGGTCGTTCAAACAAATGGTATCTCCTTTTGTTATGCTCCGTTTAAATGTATGATCACATCCTCCTTTAGTTTCCACATCCACGTGATAGTGTCTGCATTCAGTATATCCTGTATATCCTGTTACCCAAAGATTTATGTTTTATAAGATAAACACAGTTTTCCAAGGTATAGTCTAATTTTATCCTAAATTAGTTAATATCAGATATATTGAAAAAGATGATTACTTTAAAACAGTTTTCATAGGTGGAGCACCACCAATGAAACAAAACACAACATTAACAAAGTAAAACAATTACAGCACAAGCAACAAGCAAATTACATATGGTAATCTGGATTTTGTCAATTCTCTCATTTATTGAAAAGATGCAATGTTTAAAACAAGTTTCAACCAATGAAAGAAAACCCATTATGTTGATACAAAATATGAAACTGATCCCATAGGATATCGGCTCGTAATTAAGGATTAAAAGAGGCCTAATGGCCCATTGGTTCTCACACTCAAAAAATCCAATATAATTATTGGGAATATAATAAACGAAACCTATTATTTATAGGTAACTTTCTCCTAAAGAATAGAAGTCTTAAACAAAATCCGAAAAGGTAATGTATCCTAATAAAACTACGTTGACTTGATCGTAGGCAACTTGAGAGGGGATCCCTTAAATTTTAATATATTCAGAATTGTTATTTCTCTCATGTTCAGTCACGAATCACATAAACCCTGTTTTTCTCCCAAAATTTGCATGAATATTTAATCCCTAATTTTATAGCTCACCAATACCTGATAATAAATTTGATCTAGAAGCTTAGTACGTGACGAAAATTGGCTTCAACAGCAAGCAAATTACAGCATAAGCAACAAGCAAATTACATATGGTAATCTGGATTTTGTCAATTCACTTATTTATTGAAAAGATGCAAGCTCTAAAACAAGTTTCAACCAATAAAAGAAAACCCATTATAAACAAATTAATTAAGAAGAAAGCCATACATATAATGAAATATGATAATAATTTACCAGAGAAGTGCAGAGAATTGAATGAATTGAAGACTTGGGGGAAAGCATAGCGGCTTCTTGATATCATGGTTGTAGTAGTATAATATGTAGATACGGAATTGCTGAAAATCTTTCCTGTCACTATCAGTTTACCCAAATTTCTCTTCACCGACATCATACCAAATAAACAATAAACAAAACAGGAGGTTGTGTGGACTGACTCGTTCTTTGAATATATGCTTTTAGAGTTTATGCTAAAACTTCAAATCCTAAAAAATTGTTATTTATATATACAAACTTATAACCCTAATATTTAGGTAAATTTATTTTTTATATTATATTTTATTAATATTTATTATAAAATTTTATGTTAATATAATATAATATTATCTGTGAAGAATTATTATATAAAAAAAGGATATCGGGGTTAGAGTGATATGTATAATATATATTCTTTTTAAAATTATATTAGGATAAGTATAATTTAATTCATAGGTTTAAGTTTTAGAATAAATATAATTTAATACATGGCTCAATAATTAGGTTCGGCCCAGTACCAACGACCGACCGACCCAAACTTTCAATATTTTGGTTATAATAATATAGTATAGATATATATTAATAGTTAGTTTATAATATTTAATTTATTTTTATTTAATTATTATTGATAATAATAATAATATAAAATTTTAATTTAACAAGATATATTACTCGTTATTAAACTCATTTACTTCCATAATATCATTTATTAGTTATCATATTTTAATTTAATATTTTTATGTCATAACTTCTTTAATCTTTTAACATTTGTGTTGACTTTAATATTTTTAATTTATAAAATTTTAAATATGGTTTAAATTTCAAATATTATGAAACTAAAATTTAAAATGAGAACTATTACTACTAATGTACTACTTTCTATTAGGAGTTTTAGAATTAAAAATTTGATAAATCCGATTCAATGATCGAAAATCATTGGTTCGAGTTTGGATTTTGATTTTTGAAATCCGATTAAACTTAAATCGAGTTTGAATTTAATAAAATATTTCAAATTTAAATTTGGATATCTCAAATATCCGATCGGATCCAACTATTTTATCTTCTCTATATTCGCCTAACTAAACATTGCCTCCATATTTTTTGATTAAATCACCTAAACATCTTTATTCAAAGTTAAAGTGACCAGTTAAAAAATGAAGAAAGTATTTCATTTAGTAACCAAAATTATATCGAACTTTTTTAATATCTTAATAACCATTATATGATTTGAATTCATTTCTATTTTTATAAATAATCATTTAAATTATATTTAATATTATACATATATACATATATATAATTATATATATATTTATTTATATGTGTATTTTAATAAAATAATATTTGTGTGTTCGTTTAAAAATGTGTTTTAATTAAAAAATTAATGTGAGATTTCTTTTCATTAATGAATTAAAATTTAAAAATTAGATACAGTTTTATTTGTACGTATATTTTAATACGACAATATTAGGTATGAGACTATGAGTATGATACGGTTTAGTTTGATTTTAATTCAAAACTATAATAGTAATCAATATGTGCTGTTTTAAAATGTAAAAATCAAAATTAAATCAAACGTCAATACATGCGGTCTCGATTTTAAACGGTGCGATTTTGGTTTTAAAACTAAAATTTATTTATTTTTATTATATTTGTTACACATAATTTAAACTTTTAGTAATATATAGTAAAAAAATCAATTAATGATAACGTAAGGCCACACTTTATTAATTTTTTTAATTATTTTTTATTGTTGCTGTGAGAATCCGCAACCGCTACCCTTTGGGTGCGCACTGGGTAAACTCACGAGCTCACGCAATAGCAAATCACGTGAACCAGGTAAACCGCACAAGTGCAACATGCTCTGGTCGGTCCAGGTTGACATAATCATACATTCTCCTCTCGTGAGATTCGAAACTGTGACCAAAAAAATGATATTTCCCTTTTTAATCAACTGAACCAACCCTTGCGGGCCACTTTATTAATTAGATTTGGTTCATTTTGTAATGAGAGGGCTTGGTCATGTGTTGGAGTCGTGGGTTAGCATCCGCAAATTCTCATGCAGCTTAGATTTTTCACTTTCCATAATACTTTGGGATGATTGTAACTCTTCCTGAGAAATTTCATACAAATCCCTGGCTTCCCTTATTGTAGTGTAGTTCAGTGTTTGTTACGTAAAAGTTTATGTTAGGTACTACATTTGGTTTAGTGTTTGTTATGTAAAAGTTTATGTTATGTACTACATTTGTTTCATACTGCAATATGTTAGTCATGTATTCATAAAAAATGAAAAAGAAGAAATAGTATGCAATATGTTGTTCCATACTGTAAGACTATGTGATGATGATTTTTATTACCCAGTCGACCCAAATTTACGATACTCAACTCAATTAATAACCTATAATATAAACTTATTACAAAATTAAAATATATGCACACATATGTTCATCAATATATTATTTAATTTTAAACCAATTTTTTATTATAATTGAAAATCGTATTTTCAATTTATAATTTAAAACCTATTTTTGTTATAATCGTTTATAATATATAAACGTATATAAAATCGATTATTATATAAAATAGTTTATTATATATAACTTCAAATCGATTATTATATAACTTCAATATATTATATAAAATTGTTTATTATATGCAACTTCAAATCGATTATTTCATATAAACGTTTTTTTTTTGCTGTTATGGTTTTATGATCTCCTGAATTAGAACTTACATTTGGGTCAACCAATCTTTATTTATTTTGGATTAATAAATATAAGCCAACATGCAGATTAGTAACTTAACTGCATGATCTCATGACTTATGTGATAATTGATGTCTCTAAATCCCTCTAGTTTTGAACTACTTAAGTACATCAATCTGTAACATTATTTGAGGACGAAAGAGAATTTGGCCATGATTTCATCTGTTTGCCTTTTTGTGTTGGAAGAAATAAAAATTGTGATTGTTGGCTGATAGTAAAAATTGACTTGCAATAAAACAAGGGTGTTTAAGAGTTGCTAAAGGCAAACACGGTTCCTTTTTTTTTTGACCAAGAATAATTTCAGTGATATCAGCTACTTATGAGTCCTAAACTCCTGGTTCCCCTTTCCATTTTCTCTCCCACTTAAAGCCACTACACATCGTTTGAGGATGAGGAGATCTTCTCTCCTTGTGTTATCTGATTCATATACATGAATCGAGGATATAGTAGAAGTTCTGATTCCTATTCTTTTATGCTGTATTCGGAAAACCAGTTCCAAACCCTCGAATACCAAGTTAATTTTATTTTCATGGAACCGCAAATTTAAAACAAAAGGGTTGGTTGACAAAGTAGAAGAAATGGGGCATGCTTTCTCCTTTCTGATTATGGCCTTGTGTATCATGGTATTAACATAGGTATTCACTACTTCAGATGGATTAAAGATGCGTGCCTTGGTATTTACCAAACAAACACCTTATATTCTGGTCTTCCCAACTGCTATTTTGTGTAATCTAGTTACACATTGATCTGGTGAATTTGTTGCCTTTTTCATGTATGATGTGTAATTTATGACCTGTTGATTTTGGGTGGTTGCCAGTACTTCGGAAGTACACATTAGCCATCTGTGCATTGTGCATTTGAAATTCTCTAATCTTAGATTATAACAGAAATGGGGAGAGAGGGAGAGGGAGAGGGGGGGGGGGGGGCGCGAGAGGGAGAGATTCTCCATGTTTATCTAGTGAGTTCTTTGCGTGAAAAAAAAAACCTTTTAGACATCCTTTTGAGGATAATTAGTTATTTGTTACTATTTATACCCTAAGACATCCTCTTTCAACTTTCAAGGACAGTAGTTTGTATAAGTGTTTATTTATCCCAAAAAATGGTTTAGTAAACTTCTGAAAAGCACATCATTTCAGTTGCAACGAGTTCTGGTGCATCTGGGAGTTTGCTGTACTAGCTTACTAACTTTGTTTAGGCGTTCTACTTATTTTTTTATGTTTATGCAGGCACTTGATATGATTCGTGGGAAAAACATTCTCTTGTTAATGGACTCACATTTGGAGGGGAACTTCTCTACTGAAGAAGCAACTATTGTTTTTGAGCTTGCATCAAGATGCTTGCAATATGAACCTAGGGAACGGCCAAATACCAAGGATCTCTTTGAAACACTTAAACCGCTGCAAAATAAATCTGATGTCATTACTCATCCCTTACCTTTACCTAAACTTTCCACGCTTTCAATTATATACACAGTTGACAGTATTGTGTAGACTGGTCTTTTTATTTTAGTTGTTATTGCCGCATGAGCTGCTGCTTGTCGGCATTGTTAGCTTGATTTTAGCCAGCATTTTATTAGCATGTTTTCTGCCTCTTCCCAGCTAACAATATCTTCGGTTCTATTATTCTATATTATGAGTAACTCTTTCCCTGAATCTTGACCTGCAGTTGTATTTTCTAATCATATCTCTCGTATCAATATCACATTTTTACTACAATGCTGTCAAAGAAAGCATAGTTACTTTGATATTAATTGATGATGAATAAACAGAATTAGCATTAGTACCTGAAGACAAAATTCCATTCTTTCCCGCAGGCTTCATCTTATGTTATGTTGGGTATTCCAAAACACGAGGAAGCACCTCCTACTCCGCAGCACCCGCTGTCTCCCATGGGTGATGCCTGTTCACGGATGGACCTCACAGCAATACATCAGATTTTGGTGATGACACACTATAAAGATGATGAAGGAACAAATGAGGTATTAACATTGAGGTTGCTTGCAACTTGCAAGTTTCTCTGTCATATTTATGCTGAAGTATGCTATGCATTGTTTTTCAGTTATCTTTCCAAGAGTGGACACAGCAGATGAGGGATATGCTTGAGGCAAGGAAGCGTGGAGACTTGGCATTTAGAGACAGAGATTTTAGAACTGCCATTGATTGTTATTCTCAGGTATAAAATTCAGTCTGTATGTGCTTAATTATTCCCGTAGAGATATAAGCTATCAACAATTTTGGTGAAATCCCCATAGCTCCGTACTGGGGCTCTAGTGAAAGCCCCACGTTCTCTTGAGTGGTAAAATTGCCCCCAGTTTAGGAAAGCCATGTATGGCGTGCCAATTTATTCCAAGTCAGTCTGTACATTGGATGGGTAGAAAGGAAGGGGATATCTCTGGGAATCCTCAATGCTTGGCTGATACAATTTTACTTTTTTTTCCCTCAGTTTATTGATGTGGGAACCATGGTTTCACCAACTGTCTTTGCCCGGAGGAGCCTCTGCTACCTACTTTGTGATCAACCTGATGCGGCACTTCGTGATGGAATGCAAGCACAATGTGTATACCCAGATTGGTCTACTGCCTTTTATGTGCAGGCAGTTGCACTTGCCAAGCTCAATATGCAGAAAGACGCAGCTGACATGCTGAATGAGGCTGCTACACTAGAAGAGAAAAAGCAACAGCGAAGATGATTTCAAGGAATCTACTGGGCTTCATTAATATCTTTATACAGTTGTATTAATTTTGTTGGCAAGAAATGTATCACTTAGAGTTTTATCCATATTAATAAACAGTGTAGAAGTAAATGTATAATAATACCAAGGGCTGAGTAGTTTGGTGGAAATCCAGAGTTGTACCATAAGAAAAGTGAAGTTTTTCCCGTTGTCATTAAAATTACTTCATTCTTTTACTAAATTTGTTCATTAATCGTTTGCTTTTCAATACGATACTTGTACTTGCACTGATTTTTTCTTCAATCGGCTGACGTGTATACAAGTTTTATTTTATTTTTAATTATTGTTTGTGTGATTTGATTAATGGGAGCTCGGTCATTGGATCAGAATCTGGACGACTATGATTTTGAAAAAAAAGGTACTAGAACTCTAGAAGCATGCTCTTATTAATTGCATTATTAAGCGAGGCCTGTCGAAATTGACGAGTCGTGCTTAATAAGCGCGGATTAGTAGTTCTTTTTCTTTTGTTGTCCAAATTGCAACTTTTTTTTTTTGTCTAAATTGCAACAGTCTGAATTCTGATCCAATGAATATGAAATAATATGTTATAAAATTGATCCACGGGTGCCATGGATCAGCTCCCTTGATAAATTATACTGTATCTGTTATGCAACATATTACATATAGCTCAGCCTTGCCATCAATGAAAAGGCTCATGGATCCTTCCCCGTCAACACTTCCCTTCTACCGTATGTCAATGTATGTTTGATCTCTGGCCCTTGGCCTTTTTCTATTTCTGTTTATGGTAAAAAAAATTTATACTAAATTTGTTCAATTATCGTGTGCTTTTCAAAAATATATTTTTTTACTATTATGTTTGACGATTAATTGTCAGCATGTATCTGTATCAACATATGTATACAAGATTTAATTAATTGCATGTAGGACTGCAAACGAATAGAGTCGAGCCGAGTTTTGCCCGAACCGAGCCGAGTTTGATTTTTTTTAAACGAACCGAACCGAGCCGAGTTTGACTTTTTTTTAAAACGAACCGAGTCGAGCCGAGTTTCCTAATAAACGAGCCGAACACGAGTTTTTCGCGAACAAATTATGCGACACGTAGCTGCACCTTACTGATCAATATACAAAGTTCCAACCTTAAAAATACCATCTTTATGAAATTAACAAGGACAATCTAAACTTTTAATTATAATTTCTTAACTGATATTTGACAGTATGTGTTTCATTTCAAGAACCTGCTGATATATTTTTCGGGTTGGCATGTATAGCAGTTTATATACGGGCACTCAATTTGACAGCTGATTTTTATTTTTGTGCAGGTTTTTCTGCTTCAGGGAAGGTTAATTTTTGGACCAGATATAAGATCGATTTTCCTGACTATATCACTTATAGCAGTTCCTGCTGCCGTTTTTTGTGGGTTCATTGGCAGCAAACTAATGGATGAATATTCTGATAGTTTTGGAATCTAGATTATTGTCTTGACTGTTGTATTCACAATTTATGTGAGTGTTGCTTTGTCTTTGTCCAAATTTATCCTATCATGAAAATGTTCTGTTACTTTGTTTTGCGTATGTAACTACACCGACATGTACATTACTAAATTTGCTTTATAATTGTCATAGTGGTATAAATAACTAAATAAGTTTCTAGAATTGTCATACTGATTTAAGAATTGCTTTGTCACAAATAGACTTTGCAGTTTGATCTTTTTCAATCTTCTAGTATTACTTAGACGACAGTGAATGCGGACTGTAATGAGGATGAGAATCGAGATGCAATGGTTTGGGAATTGAGAGGCAAATGCCTGAATCTGATTCTTAGCATCTGTAAAACAAACAAAAACCACATGTATAGTATACACTTATTCTTTTTTTAACAATATATATATAATATGAATAATTTCATATAAACATTAATATATTAAATATGATATAAATATTTAAACTATTCATAATATTTTTTATTTATAATATATATAAATTTTATCCGAGCCGAGCTAGACGAGCTCGAGCCGAACTCGAGCCGATCCCGAGCTAAACGAGCCGAGCTCGAGCCGAACAGGCATAAAGCTCGGCTCGGGTTCGTTTACTAACCGAGCGGATTTTTATGTTCAAGATCAGGTTCTTTTAATAAACGAACAGAATCGAGCTCACTTAAACGAGCCGAACTCGAGTTTTGTTCACGAACAGCTCTGTTCATTTGCAGCCCTAATTGCATGTGCTATGCAGTAGTATGCACTAGGCGGAGTTATGCAACATATAGCTCAGCCTTGCCATCGATGAAAAGGCTCATGAACTCTTCTCCATCAACACTTTCCTTCTCTATAAGAAGTTGGGCAAGCTTGTGTAGTATGTCAATGTGTGTGTTGATTATCTCTGTGGCCCTTGCATATGCCTTCTCTACTAGCTCTCTTACTTCTGAATCCACCACATCAGCAGTTGCCATAGAGTAATCTTTCTGGGAAGACATCTGCATTACATTATAAGCAAAAGAAGTCAGCAATGCACAGGAATAATCCAAGTTAGCTATGTCAATGTGAGGCACTTCCATGGAATATTAGAAGACACAATTCCCAGATCATGTGAGAAATTTACCTGCTGACCTAGGAAGGGATCTCCTCCAGATCCACCTACAGCCACTTGTCCTATCTTTTTGCTAAACCCGAATCTCTCAACCATCTGGCGTGCAACTCGTGAAACTTGCATAAAGTCATTTGATGCCCCTGTTGTTACATTCTCTTTGCCAAAAATAACCTCTTCCGCGACCCTGCCATCATATTAAGGTTACAAACAATTTACCAGAACTACTTTAGGATATCCATGGTGGTGGAATTCAAGGAAATGTAGACATGTGGTACCAGCATGCAGTGTCAGTGACCTTCAAATATCAATCAACACATAACAATAGAATTATTGTGCACTCTACAAGTGTTTTTATGAACTGATAAACATAAAGTTTGTACAACTAACCTTCCACCAAGGGCAACGGCCATCTGATTCTCAAGGTAACTTCTGCTATACAAGCCAGATTCAAGCCTCTCTTCACTTGGGGCGAAAAAGGTAAGCCCGCCAGCTTGACCTCGAGGAATGATGGATATTTTGGCCACTGGATCATATTCAGGCATGAGTGCTCCAACCAAAGCATGCCCAGCCTCTGCACGTGAAAATAAATATGCATTGTTACATATATGAAGATGACTAAAACATATAATAAAAGGAAAGACTGTGCTAGTTTCATCATAACAGACCATGGTAAGCAACCAATTTTTTCTTCTCTTCTGAGACAACAGCATTTTTCTTCTCTGGACCAGCAATTATCCTCTCAAGAGCATCAGCGATTTCATCTTTGCTGATTTCTTTAAGACCGCGTCTGGCTGCGAGAATGGCTGCTTCATTCATCAAGTTTTGCAAATCCGCTCCAGTAAAACCTGGTGTTCTCCTTGCAATTTTATCAAAATCCACATCCTTTGCTAAAGCCTTTCCTCTTGAGTGCACCTGCGATTTACTTGAATGGAAACGTTAAGACAATATTGAAGTAAACACAATGACTCTTGGTTATTACATGGCTGTTAATATTTACATACTAACTACTGGAATCCATACATGAACAGGCAAGGCCATGACTGGATTAGAATCTTACGCTTGTAGTCTCGTACAAATAAGCATAGCAAGCCCCCCACCATTATTGACGGGACAGGTCATATATTTCCTCGTACCTTACAGTCAAGCTACTAACTTTCAATATCTATGTAGACATTAATGATAATAGGGATTATATCAAAACAATTATAATTATATTATGCAATAGATATTTATGTTTTTAACCAAAATATATCTTGATTCAAGCCAAAACACAATTCAATCAGAATTTTCATGATCTAATTTTATATGAATTTTTTATAATAGCAACTGAATTTTTCATCCTAATTTTATCTATATTGTAGTCATTAGTTCCACGAGGTAATTTAAAGAATGCACAGCAACTTAGGGGCACCATAAAAGAACGACATAACAAAAACTTTAGCTGTGTATGGTAACCTGAAGGATCTTGACTCTACCAGCAACATCAGGCCTGTCCACTGTGACCTGTCTATCGAACCTTCCAGGCCTCAGCAATGCTGAATCAAGAACATCAGGTCTATTGGTAGCAGCCAAGACTATAACCCCAGAATTACCGGAGAATCCATCCATCTCTGTCAACAACTGGTTAATAGTCTGCTCTCTCTCATCATTTCCACCTCCCATTCCTGCTCCTCTCTGCCTCCCCACAGCATCAATCTCATCGATAAACACAATGCAAGGAGCTTTTGACTTTGCCTTCTCAAACAAATCCCTCACTCTTGAAGCACCAACACCAACAAACAATTCCACAAACTCAGAAGCAGCACACGAAAAGAATGGTGTGCCAGCCTCACCTGCCACCGCCCTAGCCAAAAGTGTCTTCCCAGTACCTGGAGGTCCCACCAAAAGACAGCCTTTAGGAATTTTAGCACCTAAAGCAGTGTACTTATCAGGGTTCTTCAAGAAATCAACCACCTCCTGTAATTCCAATTTAGCCTGATCAGCCCCAGCAACATCAGCAAATGTGACACCAGTCTCAGGAACCTCCTGAAACTTCGATTTCGACCTACCAAAATCCATTGGCCCACCTAATCCACCAGGCCCTCCAGAACCTCCCTGAGCTCGCTGAAAAAGAAAGAACAAGCCAGCAAAAGCAAGAAACGGAAACAACAAATTCCCAATAAAACCAAGCAACCCATTGCCTGATTCACCCTCGGAAACCGAAATATCAACACCATTCATAGCCAAAATATCAATAAGATCAGGATCATTGGGCACAACAACACTAGCTCTACGACCATCAACAGCAGTAAGTTGAAGAACACCCCCATCTTTATTAAACCTGACCCTCTCAACTTTACCCTTTTTCACAGCATTCAAGAACTCACTGTATCTCCATTGACTCCCCTCAGGAAGATCAGAAACAGCTTGTGTTTTTGGAGCATCTAACGAAAGAGTCTGCGAAAAAGGTGAAGACTTTGAAGTGGCCTCTGCTTGAATCACATCAGGACTAGGATTTGGAGGTGCAACAGTGTCATTTACAGCAAGGGCTTGTGGTGAAACTGAAGAAAAAAGCAAGGCAGCCAAAGCAGCATTTGAAGTCAAATCTTGAAGAAGATGAGAAGAGTTGGGCTTGGGCTTCTTGTTATTGTGATGAAGAAGTGAATGGGCTATCAAGAACTTATGTTTAGAGAGACCAGGCAAAGAAGATTTAGTTGTTTTGGGTGTTGGGGGTGAGAGTAGTACTAATTGAGAACCAAAGAAGAGCTTTGAAGAAGAAGAGAGTATTGAATTGGTGGTGGAAGCCATGATGGTATGTATGTAAAGTTAATCCAAAATTCAAATGAACAAATGAGCTTGATTTTTTATATAAATGTGTGTGTGTGTGTGTGTGTGTGTTGATTTGGGAAGGAGAAGAGTGAATGTGAATCAAAGTTGGGCACTACAAGCTTCAACAGAGTCCATTAGTGTAGGAGTTGCTTGGATAGCATCAACGTACGTGTTTCAATACATGTCCCTCATCCACACTTTTATGCACCCAAAGTAGTCGGCATTTTTATATAGTAGGATTTTATAACTGCTCTAAATAAACCTGTGGAAAAACTACTGATTTTAATCTCTTAATTACAATTAATATTTTTTTAATTTCTTTTTTATTTAAAATAACATATTAAGCATATATTTTAATTCATAAAAAATTAAAAATATATATATTAATTTTAACTAGGCGATAAAAACAATTTGAATTGCATAGATCATAATTAAAACTTATAATATAATTTACTCCATTTGGTCCTTTTTACAGGTGATTCAAGGTGCTTTGACAACTTAGTTATATATATTATTTTTTAATTTTTCTTTTTCTGAATTAAAATATTAAATATATATTTTTATTCAGAAAAAATAATAAAAAAAAATAACAATTTTAATTATGTAGTCAAAAAACTTTAAAATGTGTGCAAAAAGTCAAACGACTTATAATAAGGATAGGATGGAGTAATTTAATACACAAAATTTATAATTGTTGATTTATTATTATAATTGTTGATTTATTATTATAATTATAAATTGATGATACTATGAAATTAACCTTACTTAGATCTGGCGAGCGCGAGACCGAATAATCAAAACAAAATAAAATGTAAATATTAGTATTATTTTGTACTCGAAATTATGAATTTTTTTATATGTTAGTTCGAGGCATTTAACCAAAAGGATCTTATTTTATTTCAAAAAATAGTTGCATTTTTTAAATTTATGTTCTTTGTCTTCTTTTTCTTTAGTTGAGTACTAATTATTTTTCATTTTTTCCTAATGTTCTGTTTTCCGACATTAAATTTTTATTATTTAAATTTCCAGAGACATGTCTCCATATTCTTTGTTTGACGAAAGAAGTCTATTTTTAGGGGATTGTATTTCGATAAAAGGTGAAAAATTCAACTGATTTTTTTTTTTTGAAGAAATGTAATATCACTACCATTTGCTGTGGCCTGTGGACAAGTTAGAGCTATGCAATTATCTAAAATAACATGAAGAAAAAAAAGTATGAATTATATTGCTTGATTTAGTTGAGGAATCTACTTTGGGTCGTTAAAAAAAAGCCTTTTTATACTGATTGTTTGCATAGATCCTCGAGTACAGCATTAGTATACGTTCTACGGATCAGGATAGACACTGCGGAGGTTCTTATAAAGTTATGAAGTGTGCATATTTCAACCTGAATACCTGATGCATGCACCGATGCACGCTTAAGGTTCACAAACTGGGGACAACATTTGGTAATATAAGTAGTTGAGTTTAATTAAACTTGTATAATCTTAATATCAATACTGCTATTTGGTAATATCAATACATTCAACTCTGGTCGAATCTTGTCTCTTGGTATATTGACAATAACCCCATGCAAGCATTTTTTTAATCTCCAGCACAATGGTGAGACATTTGAGTTGGACGAGATTCCTTGTGTTTCATACACTTCTGTATATATACTCTTGGTTTGCTATGAGATAGTCTACACATCTTCTCAGGATTCAAACTTCAATAATACATTCTTTCCGTCCAAAAGATCGATGGCTGGCTCTTTTACGGTTTCTAAAACAAAATTTCACTCTAGATCAAGCAGTTTCCCATCTAAATCTCATCCTCTGACCACCAATGTTGAAGATCAGTTGCGCAGATTAAGGGCTTCTGAAGGCGCCTCCACCTCAGCATCTACAATGTTTAACAACTTGGATAGCCTTCAAGATTTGCATCAACGTGTCAATGAATTGATTCATTTGCCATCATTCCAAATAGCCCTTTCCCAGAAAAGGTCCTCATCGGATGAGATCCTAGAAGGTTCTCTCAGGTTGCTAGATTTTTGTTCAATTGCAAAGGAAGCTTTGTTGAGTACGAAGGAATCTATCCAAGTGCTCCAATCATCTCTTCGGAGAAAAACTAGAGAAACTGGTTTGACACAGGAAATTATGAGTTATATGGTCTCAAGAAAGAAGATCAACAAATCAGTTTCCAAGAGCATACAAGGTTTAATCAATTTTGAAAAAAATATCAGCCGACCACTCTTAGACGAAGACAGAGATCTTGTGACCATTGTAAACATGGTAAGAGATGTACAAGCTGCCAGTTTTTCGGTCTTAAAATCAGTGTTGTCTCGTGTGTCCAAGACAAAGGTAGTTTCAAAGCAGAGTAAATGGTCAGTGGTTTCCAAATTCATGCAACCAAAACATGTTTCGTTTGACACAAAACAAACTGAAGGCCATGAAGTCGAGAAGATTGATGAGGTTTTGAGTTCCTTGACCATTCAAAAATCCTGCAAATACATCAACGCCGTGCAAAATGTGTTGAAGCAATTGCAGACACTAGAATGTAGTATCCAGGAGCTTGAAGAGGGATTAGAACCTATCTTTAACTGCTTATTAAACACTCGAGTTTCTCTTCTAAATGTACTAAATCATTGAATTTTTACGACAGCGCTCTTCATGGTACATGAGCTCATAGGAATTTTGTACATATATTGTTATAAATGATGGAAAAGATTATGCAATGATCAATATACTGTTCTATACATATCTTTTCTTATTTGATGGTTTCTCCCTTTGCATAGGAAAAATTTGTTAATCTTTAGCATCTTCTTATTCTGAACAATATTTAAAAAATGCAGTCAATTTCTACACAGGCACTTCCATGACTTACTTTTTATACTTTGACATCGTGTTTCATATTTATAAATCACAGTAAAAACCTCATGAAGCCACTAAAGTTTTAGGTAGAATGATTTGTACATATTAAATCAAGTTGTTGTTCGTGCTTTGAAGTGGACTATAGACTAGAATCTTGTATAGCTGCTAAGATTCCACTTGTTTGCATATAGCAGACCATACTTCTCGAGATTTTAGAAGTATTAGCAAGGACTTGTAAGATCAGGGACACGCTGTGGTGGAGTACTCGTGTGCATTACAATATTTTTACTCCTCAGATCTTGAGCTTGCTGCAATGCACATATAGTTTTATTTCATTAAACCGATGAGAACTCATATTAATGTGGTACAGACTATATAGCATATGAACAACTTGATCAAATAATGTGTCATCAAGCTCATGTGCAGAAGTAATATATAATTTAATTGTAAGCGGAAAGTTCATCTGCTAAAGGAACTTGCTTTATATCATTCCATTTTCTAAAACTGTTAATCACGAACACGTGGTGGTAGAGTACTCGTGTGCTTACAAATTTACAATATCTTTAGTCCTCACATCTTGAGCTTTCTGCAAATAATTTATTTTAACAAAAGCGCAATGAGAAATCCCTGTCGTACATATTACAATTTACAGACTAAAGCATCTGAACAACTTGATCAAAAAAATGTCACTTGTTCAAAAAAATGGGTCATCAAGCTTGTGTGCATAAGCAATACCTACGCAGTAGATGACCAATTTAAATTGTACAAATAATGAATTCATCCTCCAAAGGTACTTTACTTGACATCATTCCAATTTCTGAAACAGCTTACCAGTATATTAAGCTAGTGCATTTAGATACTGGATGTCATGTTTTCTCATGTCATCATTTTCCATCTTCTACGTGTTTAGTTAACTACAGTATTTGTAATTCTCCTTTCTGAAATTTAAATATATAGCAGATTCAAATTTAATCTCAACTCACATGATTTGAATCTGTATAGCTGGAGATAAGACACAGAATTCTCCTTGGCCAGGGAAAAATACATAGCGCAATTCTTAGTTGGAGCTCAAGTGTGCATACTTTATTTAATAAATTACGAGGCTGCCAAATATTCCCCTTGTTTTCATAAATCTCTGCAGTATTTTAGATTGGTAGTTAGGAAAATTGTATGCAATTAACATGCATGATATTGATAGCTTTCCTATATCTATATATATCCAGACATGTATATGTAGGATACGAGTCATTGTCTTCTGTTGGACCTGTTTACATGTACGAACACCACTGCAGGTATATGTACTATGGATTGGTTAGGATAGGCTCTGTAGTGGTTCTTAAATAGTATTCAAGTATCGACCAATTGAATGCACACGTAAAGATCACAAAATGTGATCATCATTTGGTAATAATATACAAGAATTCAAATTGTTTATCATTTTCTAATTTTGAATTTATATGCTAGGTAGCACGATCCACATTATTAGTTGCAGATGGTGCTTCATGGGATATATTCAACTCTGGTCGAATCTTGTTTCTCGGGATAGTGACAGAAAACCCATGCAAGTATTTTTAATTCCAGCAAAATAGTGAAACACTTGAGGTGGATGAGATTCCTTATGTTTCCTTTACTTGATTACTTCTGTATATATAGTCATGGTTTGCTATGAGATAGTCTCAACATTTTCACCAGATTCAAACTTTAACAATACAGTCTTAAAACTTTCTTTCCTTTCAAAGAAAGATGGCCGGTTCTATTGCAGTTTCTAAAACAACTTTCCACTCTAGATCAAGCAGTTTCCCATCTAAATCTCATCCTCTGACCACAAGTGTTGAGGATCAGTTGCGCAGATTAAGGGGCTCTGAAGCTGCCTCCACCTCAGCATCAACATTATTTGACAACTTGGATAGCCTTCAAGATTTGCATCAACGCATCACCGAGTTGATTCATTTGCCATCATTTCAAAGAGCCCTCTCCCACAAAAGATCTGCATCAGATAAAATACTAGAAGGTTCTCTTAGGTTGCTAGATTTTTGCTCAATTGCTAGGGAAGCTTTGTTGAGTACAAAGGAATCTATCCAAATTCTTCAATCATCTCTTCGGAGAAAAACCAAGGAAACCGGATTGATACAAGAAGTAATGGGTTTTATGGTCTCAAGAAACAAGATCAACAAGCTAGTTGCCAAAAACATGAAAAGTTTGATCAGTTTTGAAAAGAATATCAGCCTACCACTCGTAGATGAAGACAGCGATCTTGTGGCCATTGTAAACATGGTAACAGAAGTACAAGCTGTCAGTTTTTCGGTCTTGAAGTCAGTGCTGTCTCATGTGTCCGAGACAAAGACTTCAAAGCAGAGTGGATGGTTAAAAGTTTCCAAATTTATGCAACCAAAACGTGTTTCATTCGATAGAAAAGAAATTGAAGGTCATGAAGTCAAGAAAATTGATGAGGCTTTATATGCCTTGACCGTTCATAAATCCTGCAAAGACATCAACACTGTACAAAATGTGCTGAAGCAATTGCAGACACTAGAATGTAGTATCCAGGAGCTTGAAGAGGGATTAGAACCCGTCTTTAGATGCTTATTAAAAACTCGAGTTTCTCTTCTAAATGTACTAAATCATTGAGTTTTTTTCGACAGTGTTCTTAGCACACGAGCTCATAAAACTTTTGTGACATATTCTTGTAAATGATGGAAAATATTATACAGTGATGATTCTCCTTGTTCTATACAAATCTTTCTTTATTTGATGGTTTTTTTTTTTGCATATCAGAATTTCCAAATTTTTAGCAGCTTCTAAATTGATTAATATTAACTTAAAGTATAAAGATTGTAATTCATTCATACTTGATCAAGACATTTAAGAATTACATATTTTACTCTCGGCTTCAATCTTTTCTATCCAAGTGGTTATATCATGCAGATATGCCTGCCTGCCTGCCTGAAGACTAGCTAAAACGTCTCTTTCCCTAATATGCTTTCTACACATGCACTATCATCAGGGTTTAATTGTTAAAGTTTGATATTGTGTTTCATATTTATTTAATCACACTAAGAACTCCATAAACCACTAGGTAAAACGTAGATACATAATTCAAAGATTCTATCATGTTAATTTGCGTTAGTGTTTTGACATGGACTAGAAAATTATAATTTTGCATAGCTGTTAAGATGCAATTGGTTTTATTTAATTAAACCGATGAAAACTCTACGAAGACTATAGCACATGAATAGTTTGATTAGCTAGCGCGGTAAGTGATCAGTATAAACTGTGCATCAGTAATCTGAATTTCATCTGCCAAAGGAAGTTGCTTGATATCTTTCTAATTTTCAAAAAAGCTTACCTGTATATATATTAAGCTAGTGGATTTGGATTTTAGATGTGTTTCCATGTCATGATTGTCTTCATATT
This sequence comes from Oenanthe sinensis, assembly GCA_028671895.1. Classification (NCBI taxonomy): domain Eukaryota; kingdom Viridiplantae; phylum Streptophyta; class Magnoliopsida; order Apiales; family Apiaceae; genus Oenanthe; species Oenanthe sinensis. The sequence goes on from CM053794.1 coordinate 36,013,512, forward strand.
GCATCTTTTAGGTGTTTAGTCAAAAACTCTCAATATAATATCTCACAATTTAGCTGGAGATAAGACAGAAACATTACTTTTGCTGGGACAAGTACATATCATAATCTTTAATTGGAGATAAACCATGCATACTTATATTGAATGATTACAAGGCTACCCAGATTATATTCCCCTTGTTTCCGAAACCACTGAAGTATGGTAGATTAGTAGTTAGGGAAATTTTATGCAGTCGACATGCATGATAGCCTTAATATCTATATATTCTGACATATAATATGGATGTAGGATACTAGCAATTGTCTGCTGTTGACAACCTGTTTTCATATTATGTTCTATGTGTGCCCTGTATTGTTGATTTGTTTCTGTAGTAATTTGGTTCTCCAGCCCTTTTCTCTATGTCTTCCAGCAACTTTTGGCCTACCCGGCCTAAATCTACGTTTCCGTGAAATATGTACACAAACCACTTCTGGATTTCTGGATTAAGTAGAACCTCCCTTTTTTAATTCAGCCTTCTGTAGCTGCAAGTGATGAAACAAGTGAAGTTATAAGTATATGTTGCAAGGTGCCATGCATAAATTGTTTACAAATGGAAAATTACAGCATTCTGGGTTTCTGACTAAACAGTCACTACTGGAACATCCACCATAATTTTTGCCATATATTTTTATAATTTTTGCCATATATGCATGGGCCGTGGGCGTGCCAAAGTGTACTTTCAGTATAAAATTTTGGGATAGGCAGTAGGTACATCAAATACTTTATCTTAACCTTCTATTTTGGGCAGCTTATACCTAATGACTAGATTATTTCTGATCAAGGTAATTACAGGCTGGTAAATTCCTCCTGTCCAAACTAATTCCAAACTAATTCCTTTTGTCTCCTCTTCTTTATATACAAGGGACCAAAGCCAAATGTTAGATCAAACCAATCTTTGTACTTGACATTTCATTGAGTTTTAACCTTTTTCTGATATATAACATGGAATCCTTTACTGCAAACACAAGAAACAATGGCCATTCTCGTTCAATAAGCTTACCATCCAGACCTCATCCTTCAACCGCAAATGTGGAGGAGCATTTGTGCAGACTAAGGTCATCAGAGTCCACCTCCGATTCATTACTATGCAACAAACTAAGTGGCCTTAAAGAGTTATATGAATGCGCAGATGATTTGCTAAATTTGCCACTTGTGCAACAAAAACTTTGTAGCTGTTCTGAAGATGTTCTTGGTTCATCTCTTAGACTGTTGGATTTGTGTAGCACTATTAAAGATGCATTCTTACAAATGAGAGCCTCTGGGCAAGATCTTGAGTCATCTCTTAGAAGAAGAGATGCAAATTTATCAAGCAAAATCAAAAGCTATTTGATCTGTAAAAATAAGGTAAACAAAATGGTTACCAAATGCATAACAAGTACTAAGAAATCAAGCAACAACAAAGGCCATGAGACTCTATCTACAGTAAGCATGCTAAGAGAAGTTGAAGAACTCAGTATGACAATATTTGAGTCCCTTTTGTCATCTGTTGGTTCAGCATCAAAGCAAAAGAGATGGTCTTTGGTTACAAATTTTACACAATCCAAACGCATAAGTGCGAATGAAGAAAATATGAGTGAAGCTTACAAACTGCAGATGAATTTGGAAGCTCTATACAAGCACAAGGACTCTGATATCTTGAAAATTCAACAAGTGCAAAAATGTTTGATGGCACTCGACACGAGCATGCAACAATATGAGGAGTATTTAAATAGTCTTTCTCGATCTTTGATTAAGATCAGAGTTTCCATTCTCAATGTGCTTAATCACTAGCCTCTGTTGAGAATATTCATATTGTAGTAGGCTTACATTGCATCCCTTACATTTTAAAGAGGGATCTATGTTTTGTAAATGATATGTAAAGAGATTCTTATAGCAGTATATTGATGTTGAGGCTAATTTCTGTTGATATCTATCTAATCTTATTTCCAACTACTTCAAGTATTATTAACAACCAAAACAATTATAGAAAATATTTTTTTTACTCAGTTAATTATCTCCACAAAGGGGGAAACTATTAGATTTATGTAATCCTAAAGTTCAGTGATTATACGTTCTGATAGCTTTACCATGCAATTACTTTAAATTTATTATTAAGCTAGCAAATGCAAGTTAGTGAATTGCGTAGCCAGGTCAACTTAGCGGGTTATCCTTAACAGTTGAAGAATTGAACACCAGTCTGTCATTATGCTTAAAATTTACAATCTGTAAGACACATTATCGAGGTTTTATAGCAAAAAAGATTAGTAAGATAAACGACAGTCAGATAAATGATGTGCACATGAAGCATACATGCATGTTGCTGATAGCTAAGAGACCTTTTCTTTAATTATCTTTAAGCCACATGCAGAAACATATCCGAACTTAGTAAAATAATAAATATTTAAATTTGGGCTACTCGTAATTTTGTAATGCACCTCATTCTAATAAATAAATGTATGTATAATTGACACACACACATAGATGGATTTAATTCAATTGTTTATCGTTTTTACCTTTCATAAATATGTGATTTCCTCCTAAACACCTAGCTAGCGTATATATATATATATGCCTATTGTTACAACTAAATAAATCATCCACCATATGATTGGCGTAAATTATTTGCTGATGAGGTTGATCTTTATATTCGAAATTTGGGATCATTGTGATTATTAAATAGTGACAGGCTGCCATGGTTCCTTCTGTCCCCAGACACAATATGATCATTGGGATATGCACATTTTTCATTGCATCAATCAAATTTTAAGAAAGATAAATCATGCTATGATGGTACTCTTCATGTCTGGAAGACTTTGGCAAGCCACTCGTGGTTGATTATATAATAGGAAAACCATGCTATAATTGCATTCTCTTTGTACGCAAGTCATTTAGCAATCCACTCGTGTTCAATTATATAAAATTTCTTTTATCGATTGAAATGCAAACAACGGTGGAACATATCCGGAATTTAAGCAATGGTAGGTGCTCAACACATGAAAAGCCAATATTATAAGCACGTCAATAGGATTCCTTTTGTCTCCTCTGCTTATATAAAAGGTGCCAAAGGCAAAAGTTAACTCAAATCAAACTTTAAACTTAACATCTCATTAAGCTCTTATCTCTTTCTAATAACTAAATTAACATGGAAGCCTTTACTGCAACCACAAAAAAGATGAACCATTCTCGTTCAATCAGCTTACCTTCCAAACCTCACACTTCAGCAGCAATTGTAGAAGAGCATTTGTGCAGAATAAGGTCATCAAACGCGACATCTACTTCATCTTTGTGCAACAAACTAACTGGACTCAATGACTTGTTTGAGTGTCTAGATGACTTGCTTCAGTTACAAAGTGTGCATTCTTGTGATTCTGAAGATGTTCTTGGGGCATCTATTAGGCTATTGGATTTGTGCAACTCAACAAAAGATGCATTTTCACAAATGAGGTCTGCCGTGCAAGATCTTGAGTCATCTCTACGAAGAAGAGAAGCTGATGTATCAAGCAAAGTTGGAAAGTACTTGATCTGTGTGAAAAAGGTCAACAAAATGGTTTCCAAGAGCTTTGTTGATTTCAAGAAATCTCAAGATAAGAAAAACAACGAGTCTTCTGCTATATTAAGCCTCCTAAAAGAAGTTGAAGAAGTCAGTATAACGGTATTTGATTCCCTCTTATCATCAGTTTTTCCTGCAAAAGATACATTAAAGCAAAACAGGTGGTCAATGGTTTTCATCAAGTCAACACAATCCAAGCGTGTACATGAAGCCAGTGAAGACAATAACAATGAAGTTCAGAAAATACAACTGAATTTGGAAGGTCTATACAATCAGAAAAGAAATACACAATCTGATTCCTTGAGAATTCAAGAAACACAGAAGTGTTTGATGGCATTGGACATAAACATGCAACAAATAGAGGAGGATTTAGATCGTCTTTATAGATCCTTGATCAAGACTAGGGTCTCTATTCTCAACGTTGTCAACCAATAGACAATTAGGCCCAAATAGCATCCTTTGGTTTTTTTTTGTAAGGGATCTACTATGGTTTTGTACATGAATGAGAAGCAAATGTGTATATGAATTGATATGAAAGTAGATATACATTATTATAAAAAGAGTTCAACATCATATCCAGATTCACAATATTTCTTAGAACATTTATTTGTGCAACATTCGGAAGTGGAACATTTTGTTACTTATTTTCTCATGATATATAAAGGGAAAGTATAAAATAGAAAACAATAAAATGAAAATGAAATTCTTCGGTAATAATATGCAGCTACATTTAGCTGCCACATAACTACATAGGTAAAAAAAAATTATATGATGAATCTATAACAGAGTGCTTCCATGCGGCTGCTTATCATTTGCTTAACCAGGTCAGCTCAGCTGGTTAGCCTAAACAACTCTAATTATGAGCGAGGTGGTGCAGAACTGTTGAATAGATTCTTAATGTTCTATCGGTAAGCTACATTAGTTAGGTTTCTCCATCAAGATATATTTAAAACATAATTAAAAGGGTATTGGATTGAATCTTGTCCTCCCTATGCCTATGGTTAAGAAGCATGGTACTCGTGGGCATCAGTATTTTAGTTAGAAAATTTGATCTAACTAATTGCTGATGAGGATGATCTTCATATATGGATCACAGTCATTGTTAATTGACAGGCTACTAAGGTTCCTTCTGTCTGCAAAAACTATACTATCATTGAAATATGCACAGCAGAAATTCAATTATTAGAGATAAATAAAACCATAATGGTACTGTCATGTCTAGAAGACTTCAGTAATACACTCGTGGTTGATCGTATAAAAAGATAGACCATTCTATAATTGAACTCTCTGTGTCTGGAAGACTTTAATCCCATCGTGCTTGATTATATATAAGTTTCTTATTAGATTATAATGCAAACAAAGTTGGAACGATCCTGATTTATATAGCAAGGTATGGTAGGTGTACAGCACATAAAAGGCAAATATGATTCTTTTTGTCTCCTCGTCTTTATATAAAAGGTGCCAATGCCAAAGGTTAGATCAAACCAATATTTGGACTTGAATTTTCATTAGGTTCTTCTCTTTATCTGATATATAACATGGAAGCCTCAAACAATGGCCATTCTCGTTCAATCAGCTTACCGTCCATACCACATCCTTCAGCCTCAAACGTGGAGGAGCTTCTCTGCAGACTAAGGTCGTCAGATGCCACATCCACTTCATCACTATGCGATAAATTAAATAGCCTTAAAGACTTGTATGAATGTCTTGATGATTTGCTTCAGCTACCAATTATACATTCTAGCGATTCTGAGGAAGTTCTTGGTGCATCTATTAGACTGTTGGATTTGTGCAACACAACGAAAGATGCATTTTCACAAATGAGAGCCTCTGTGCAAGATCTTGAGTCATCTCTTCGAAGAAGAGAAGCTGCATGTCAAGAAAACTTAGAAGCTACTTAACATGCATGAAAAAGGTCAACAAAATGGTTTCTAAATGCGTGGATAATTTTAAGAAATCGCAAAATAAGAAAAACATTCAGACATCTGCTGTAGTGAGCCTCCTGAGAGAATCAGAAGAAGTCAGTACAAGTATGTTTCAGTCCCTTTTTTCATCAGCCTTTCCATTAAAGCAAAACCGGTGGACAATGGTTTTCACATCAACGCAATCCAAACGTGTACACGAAGTCAGCTGTCAAGGCAATAGCAATGAAGCTCAGAAAATGCAAATGGATATTACAGCAATATACAAGCAGAAAACAGACATGCAATCTGATTCTTTGATGATTCAAGAAACGTGCAAGGGTTTGATGGCACTGGACATAAAATTGCAACAATGTGAGGATGATTTAGACTGTATTTTTAGATCTTTGATCAAGACTAGAGTCTCTATTCTCAATGCGCTCAACCATTAGTCTCTATTATATATTATTATTTTTGTACAAACATGAGAGTAAATGTAGAGATAGATTAACATCAAGGTGAATATATATCATGACAAAGTTCAATACATATTCAGCTGACTCATTATATATCTTGTAGCAATACTAATTTTGTGCACTCAAAGTTAAATCTTTGATTTTGTTGTTCTTGTTGGTATATATACAAAATATGCAAAATATAAAGAATCTAAAATATGTTCAATTATCTTATGAATGATTCAACAATTCCGTTGTAGTCTAGTTGGTCAGGATACTCGGCTCTCACCCGAGAGACCCGGGTTCAAGTCCCGGCAACGGAAACCATTTTTTGGCTGGGCTGGGCTGGGCTGCAATGTAGAAATAGAATCTACATGACGATTTATGAATAATTTTATAACTTAGTCGATGGTCGGTATTGTATGGATAAAAATTGATTGGAAAAATTTACTCGAATTATAGATAGTTGGCTTGTTATCATCGGAACTTTGGCTTGATGTCATTATCTCTTCTTGTGTTTTACAAAAATGACAATGCGAATAGCTAGTTTAGCTTGTTTTTTTTTACTATTTAAGTATATTCTAAATTTTGTTTTGTATTAAAGTTTATAAAAAAAATTAAAAATTAAGATATAATATTATTTTTTCTATTCACCCTAAAATACTTATAAAAATACAAATATATTGAGACCGAAAACAGGGTCAACAAGACCTAATGTTATTCTCTTCTCTTGTGTTTTACTAGTAGACTAGTAGTTTGTTAAGTTATGTTAGTGTTTTTTCTACGGTTTATTTATTACCGTAGAAGGAAATTGTGACGAGGATATCTATATATACCAAAGAAAACTAAATCAAACAGTATCAAATTATATGTACAAAATTATTATATAAAAAACACTGATATTGGGGAGAGCGACAAATATACAATACAAACGAGTAGAATGAGCACCGCTCAGCCCATTTGAGTCCCTCTCACGCAGGAACATTGTTAGGGTACTTTTCCTCCAAAAGATTTTAAGCTGTATATTATTTTATTTTTTGCTAAGCTGTATGTTGCCACAGACAGAGTCATGAGGTGAGAAAAATCATCTACAAATACACAAATTCAAGTCCTTAAGGACAGAAAAAAACAGGCTTGATAAAGCTAAAATTACACAATAGATTTAAATAATATACTTAAATTATTATTTTTTTAAGAGGCACTTAAACTTTTACATGAACGGGTAAAATGCATTAAGATTTTTATGTTTCAAAATTATAATCCTATATTATTGTGTTCTGCATTGCCAATGATATGATAAGTATTTGGCTAATGATTAGTGATTAGTGTTTGGGCTAATGATTAACCCTAATAATCCGAGAGAAACATAAACATGTTAAGTTACTATACTAACTTACAGGATCATTATTCAATATGGGTCTTCTACAACCAGAGCTCTGATATCATATTAAGTTACATGTTCTTCTAAAATCTCAAAGTATTAAGAGATTAACCTACGATGATCATATTATTCAACAAAACAGCATGCAAAAATAGTTGAAAAATCTAAATTTGATATAATTAGATTTTACTTGAGTGTACTGGGATTTGACTGATGACACGAAGTACGTGGACCTTCTAGGAGAAAAAATTTAAGAGCTTTGAAAAATTAGAAAAGTCACATGCATTGCAACAAATATGAAGTGCAGGCAGTTGCGCATCAGCTCAGTCTGTCCTGTCGTCGATTCCATATAAACTTGACCACGTTCATTCCGCTCTCACCCTTCAGGCCAGTGATCTGGATAACAATTAGGAGTAGATTTTAATGATTTATTAGTAGAAGGGATTACTGATGATAAATTATTAAATTCTAGCTAGGTACGTCCTCCAAAATCTGGCCCAACTAACTAATATACCTTAATTATGTAATTAATAAAAGAAATTTATGTTATAATAATATTTTAATGCCGAATATTTCCTTTTTTTAGCAGGAATTATATTCTATCTATACTATATTATTATAATCGAAAAATTAAAAATTTTGGTCGATTGGCTGGTACTGGGCCACGTCATCACGGGCCTAAAAAATATACATGTATTAAATATAATATTACTTATTATAATATGGTTCCTAACTATATACATATCTATATTATCTAAAAAGTTTACTTTTTAGACCCAATTATATATTTATTATAGTACAGTTCCAAATTATAACATATTTATATTAAATAGAATAAATTTATATAAAAATAAGAGAACATATAATATTAACATAAATTCTTAATATTATAAAATTTTATATTAAATGTCAATAAAAAATTAATTTACTTAAATATTATATATCTCGTGTTTCGCACGGGTTATAAGTTTGTATATAATAAGAGTAAGAAGGAACTTAAATATTTATAAATTGCAATTAATACTATACTACTGAAAATCTCATAACATAAAAAACAACTTATTCAAATGAATAATTATATTATCATATTATTAACTGATACATATATATTATATCTCATATACCATAATATCTATTAAATTTTATATAAAATAAATATAATAGATATTTTATCAAAAATATATTTAAATCTAATATGTATAATATTTTATATATTAAAAAATCGTGTTCATAATATTTTCAATAACAAAATTTTACATATTTATATATTAATAATATAAATTTATATTTTGTGCAATGTGCATATTTATTTTTAATATTTTATAATTTTTTTATTTATATTTAATTCGGTTGATGTAAAAATATATAATTTAACTAAGTTAAAAAACTAATATAATTATAATATATTAAGCACATTTAAAACTATAAAAATATTAGTAATTTTATATATGGTAAGAATATTTTATATATGGTAAGAATATAATATAATTATATGGTAGGTTATATACTATACATACAACCATTGTTATAGTTTTACGGTGCTTTTTTGTTTGCTTAAGTATTTTGTTACAACCAACAAGGGAGAAACAATATAACAAGAGCATGTTTTTAGCTTTTATAACTTACAGTTCTTTACATCGTTACAGAATACTAAGAAAAACATGTATATTCTTTTAGTGGTGTATCACAGATGATGACGCTGCAAGTGGATTCACCAACAAAAGGAGTTGTGGTGGAAGGTGTTCCGGCGTTGTTATCGTTCAAGGTGATTAAATTGCATAATTTTTATAAGCATCATCATTGTATAAACTAACATATGTTTTTTTTTCCACAATCCAGGATGAGTACAACGAAAATAACGTAACAGGTATTGTAAAAAGCGTGTGTGAGGATATTGATCAGGAATATCATAACGATGAATACGCAATACCAGGGATAATTTTACATATTATTTGTGTATAATATAGCACTATACTAGAGGTCTCAAATATTTTTCGATGTTGGGATCTTACGAGGAATTTCTTGTGCCAATGAATAATTGTATCTTGGAGCAGATGGAATTTTTTTTGGCATGTTGTTACTGAGTTTGTGGTTCCAGACTTGTAAATTGGTTTTGCTGAGACCTTTTCTGCAAGTTATGATTGGTTGCTTTTGGGAATCGAGTGGTAAATGCAGTTGCATTAGTGGTAATAATGCGGTGGATCTAGATGATCTCCATATTGCAGCAGATGATTCCTATGGTATGGTGGATGTTTGGTCGAAGAGAAATAAAAAACCTCAACGTAAGCCCTTTCTATCTAATTGTTTGTTCTATATGTGCAGGTTTGGAGAATCCCTGCATAATTATGAGTTGAAGACAATATTTGTTGTTATGTAAATGTTGAATTTTGATGCTTCAGAATTACAGTTTAATTTATATGGTAATATAACAGATTTTCAAGAGTTAAAAATTTTGAAGTGGGTGTTTATTTTGAAGACCCTTTTTATTACTGATATTTTGGTTGTTTACGGAGGATGTCACGGCATAAGAAAGATACCTGCAGAATTTGTCATTAGAGACATAATTTGTCATGGCCCGGGGTTGCATTTTTCCTCTTATAGATTTGAAGCAAAGTTTCAGAATAATAGTTTACAATACTGCTCGCAAGTCGTATCTCTGTGAGTATTTATTGCGCACCTTAAGATTTACTATAAAAAAAAATTAAAATGATAAGTAATTTGGGAGGAAGAAAATACAATACCATATATAATATTACCGATAATTTTATATGATTCGTCTATTAATTTATTTTACATTTTTTAAAAGCATATTTCATACCAATGCTTCTTAAAGATTTCATGGATACATGGGGTAATGGCCTTTCGCCCTTTCCTATCACAATTTGGGAGATAATGACCCAAAATATCACTATTCATAAAAATGATCATTTTTATCACTAAAAAACACAACCTTATGTTGCGCTTTTAAAAAACACAATTTTATATTATGTTTTTACTAAATTTCAAAAAAAAACCGTTTGAGTTGCATTTTCAAAAAAAAATAAAAACACATCATGAAGATGCGTTACTAGAAAAGAAAAAATCAAACCCCAACCCAATTCCCTTGGCCCATTAACAAGAAAGCAAAGGTTTTTTTTTTAAATTAACAACGCCACTTTAAGTGACGTTATTGTGTGATAGAAAGGGATCAATTTATTCCTTACTGATATTTTGGATATTTTATCCCAAATTGTGATTAAATGGGTCATTTATCATATACATGAGGGGACAACCATACGTGAAAAACTAATATATGTTTTTATACAAAACAATCCAAATTATTAAAGAAAATAAGAAAGTGTTGCAAACTTGCATATATACAAATTGCACTTATCTGTCAGTAGTCTTTATCAGTGATGTTAAGTAACTGTAGTACATCCCAGATTACCAAAATAAAAATAATTGAAAAAAGGAGAAACTATTGCCCAGGGTAAAAATAATAATAATAAAGGTTGCTTATTATTTTACATAGCATCGATCTGTCAGGTTACCTGCTCTTGATCTATCTATGATAGTCGATAGAAGTAATAATATACATGAAAGAAAGGAAATGCTACGCATTCTCTTTTGTTGTAGAATCAGGCAGCTAAATAAACAATCCATAAATACACAAGTAATTATCAGCAAATGGTGAGCATGTAAATGTTTGTAAAAAAGAAGCAGAAACTAAAATAAAATAGGAATGAGACATAAGTTTCATAGCGGAAAATAGGGAGTGAGTTCCCCTGCTTGTTCAACCTCCCACAAAGCCTGAGCAACTATTCCATCATGTGTTGGCACATACTCCTGATTTATTAAAACCAAACAGAACAACAAACACGGACTTGGAATTATGAAATTTCTGAACTCTACACGTCAAACTGCGTGTTTGATTAATACGACGATGAAATCCTAACAACATACAGTATGCGTATGCTGTATAACATATATATATTTTAAATGTCCTTGTAGTGCGTGTCCATACTAACAATTATTTTTTGATGAGTTAGCTAATTTTAATTGGTGATGATTTCTGCGCATAGAGGCGGCCATTATTATTAATGAAAATGGAGACAATAAAAATTTGTCTAACTCATAAAAAGTACTCCATCCGTCCCAATTCAAGCGGATTGCTTGATTTTTGCTGGTCAATTTGATCAAACTTTGACCGAAGATTAAAGATTATTCTTTTACAATTTTTTAAAATTAAAAGTTACATTTTAAAGTAGATATAATATATTTTCTAATGATATTACTTTTTAAATTTTTTATAATTATATTATATATAATTTTTTATCAAAACTTAGTCAAATTGACCTCTAAAAATCAAACAAGACACTTGAACTGAGACAGAGGGAGTAGTTGTTAGTGTGTCATGACACACACTAGAAAAACCGATATTTTAAATTTTATATATACATACCTCAAGTTTTTGAACAAGCTCGGAAGCGGTGGGAGCAGAGACGATGATGTGACGCTGGGAAGGCATGATGAATCCATCATCAACTGCTTTGTCTATGAAGCTGAGTAGTGAATCATAGTAGCCATCCACATTTAGCAATCCCACCTACGCAGTACACACACATAAGTATGTGGAAGCTGAGTAGTATGTTACATTAGTTCCAGCTTAATTGGGGATGAGAATGTGAGACAAAGTCAACATATTTACCGGCTTGTCATGGATGCCAAGCTGGGCCCATGTTATCACTTCTAGTAATTCTTCCAAAGTATCATACCCACCTATAAACAAACATCCGTGTGTGTATAGTATTATTTAGAAAACTGCATTTTCAATTATATTCCGTTAATTAAGATACACTAGTTATAATTATGTGCTGATCAACATATCATATCGCGCTTTCACGTACTAAAATACTAAAATGACGGTTCACCGTACTAATTATATACTTATAACAATCATTGGTCAAGAATACCGACCCTGTGAATGTATGTGCGTGAGATAGTTAGATGCATGTATACCAGGTAATGCAATAAAACAGTCGGAATGGCGGGCCATCTCAGCTTTTCTTTGGTGCATGTTGGCTACAGGCCGCACCTCCCCAACAGTTTCCCCTGTTATCTGTTGAGTTATTTTATCACCAAATCAACAAGAAGAATGCAGCTAGGCCGGAATAATTCACAATACGACTATATATACCTCTTTGCCCATCAAAATCTTTGGAATGATTCTGTAAAAAACAAGAATTTCAAATATAGTATTACGGGAAAAATTAAATGATCAAAAAATGAAGTTGGTGAATTGTGTACGTACCCCAAGACATGTCCTCCGCCTCTATGGACTTGTTGAGAAACCAAGCCCATTAAGCCAATACTGCCACCACCATAAACAAGATCTAGCTTCCTTGAGATCTTTTCAAATATTATACAAATTAAGAAAAAGAGAAGCTGCGGGGTTATCATAACATTGTAAAAGTTAATTTTTATATATTGTCACAAGCAAAGCGACGTAGCTAGGTGGGTACCAGCTCTTTGCCTAAATCAAGGGCAGCATCTCTGTAGCAAATTTTCTTTCCAGCACTGCTTCCACAAAACACACATACCCTTTTGAATCTTGATGTCTTCATTGTCACTCCAACGCCTTCATTCATCTCCATCCCCACTCTCTCTACGATACTATTATGACTTTCTAGATTTATGTATGTATATTTGTGTGCAGAAACGTGTGAGTCATACTAGTATATTCTGTCTTGCTAGAAAAGGATTCAAGTTGTTCTTGTGCAGGGAGAGTATATATATATATATATATATAAACAAGGCACAACTGCTATTAATATACAGTATACTACTAGTCTACTATAAACTATCTAGAGTAGAACTATATGGAGTTGCAAGAAACAAAAATACTATTGGTCCACGTGGATACATCAATCTGCAGGGAAATTCTAATCATCTTCTCCACTTTGGGAATCAGTCAGGATATTCTGATAGGGGACTTTCTACTTGGGTCAAACAAATTTTTCCTCGATACATGACACATACATTCAGGGTGGATCTATTAAGAGCATCGCAGTGCAGGCCTAGTTGCCGCATGGGGGAGTGCAAACTGACTTGTCCTCGTTAATATAATATTGGAGTAAAATGCAAGAAGTGGCTAGACCCACTTTGATGTCCAAGCCTAACTCTCTCTAACAGTAAAAAAGTGACAAGATTTTATCTTGTTATTTTTTTTTGCACAGTTATATCTTCCAATATTACCGTTGTTGTGCTGCTATAGTTAAATGGTTTATCACAACCAAATTTAGGTGATGAACTTTAGTTCCCTATGAAAATTACATTCAAAGAAATATCTGAATTCGTGATAAACCAAAATATCATCAACTACAAGCAGACTTGATTGAGCATATTTCTCAGTTCTACATTAACCGTTAATTTATTTAAAATGTAACATGTTTAAATGTGTTGTTTTTATAATATTGTTCTTGTAACATTTTATTATTTTGTTCTTATGACGTTTTTTCCTAATTATGTAAACTATTATTTACTATTTAGTTTATATTATTATAATTTAATTAAAAAAATTTAATATTTATTTAACAACTATAATACATAAAGAAAGCACAGTAAAAAAAGTATAAAGAAAACAAGTAGCACCTACTAATTAATTGAGTTGGGTTTGCATGCATTGGAGTTATTTGAACAACTTTTTAACAAAACCATAATTTTTTATTTTGTCATTGAAATGTGACTCAAATAAAATGGATTTGGACTCATGCATTGCGGATGCTCTAAGGGACACGATGCCCACTAAAACAATTTTTTACAAAATTTTACCATTAAAATTTTGTAAAAATATCAAAATTCCTCCATTAAAATTAAATTTTATAAAGAAATATTTTTAAAAATAATCCGACGCCGCTAAATGTTTTCCTTGCATCCGCCCCTGCCTACATTTACTGCATGATGCTAACAGCGGAACACCAAGGCTGTATATTGACGCGTCACATTTAACCATATAAAATCATGAATAAATATCAATCAACAAGATCAAATCGGTTCAGCATGGTAGTAAACTCTTAACCTTAAAGTTTTACTAGACAAAAAAGGTTTAAAATGTTTACAACTTTTACACTTTCAAGTTCCAACCCCGTTTATTTAATTTATCTTATAAATAATTTATAAGTAATATATATATATATATATATATAATTTTTAATTTATATAACTTATAAATTAAATATATATCTTTCAATTTAGAAATTAATTATAAAAAATCCTAAATGAACCATACTTGCCATGTACTCCTTTCTCATCCATCATCATAGCTAGAGACCGATTATCACACCAATTTTGGACACAATTGGTAAAAAGTCATAAGCACCCACGAGTTGAGAATTAAAGTTGCATCGATCCTTAGTCTAGTCGGCACGTGAAGTCGCCTCTTTATTAATACTTAATCGATCTGTTTTTTCTTCATGGAGCATTGTTTCTACTTTATATTATATATAAATAATAATAATTGACGACCAAAGAAAATAAGACTGCATTCGGATAAAGCAAGATTTAGAGTTGTATATACTCCCCAATCTTGTTCATAGATTTTAGGTTTTCAAAGTCGGCTGAGTAACAATATGTTTTACGCACACGTCTTATATTTTGATAAAAATTGAAATTTTAACCGCCTGTAAAACAAGTAAGAAATCACTAGATTAAGAAGTTATTAATGAATTTTCTTGCAGGCAAATTGGGTGATGTGACCAATTCGAAGATGCATTACCACCCAAGAAGATCACGAGCTAAATCATAGATGAACGAATATTCGATAAACAAATAAACTCGTTAAATGAATAATTTTTTTCAATCCCACCATAATAGAGACGGTGTATTTTTGAATTCAATAAATGAATAATCTCGATTAATGAATATAATTTTCCGGTCTCGAGCGTATTCATTTATCGATGTTTAATTGTATGATTTATATATAGTTCAATCATTTTCAAAAGTTCAACATACAATTGTACATAAGCCCATTCCAGTATAGCCCATAAAATCAACAGGGGTAAAGGTACATAGGGATGACAATCGGGTCGGATTTGACAAAATTCAAATCCAAACTTAAAAATTTTATCCAAACTTGAACCCGAAAAAAATTCAAAATTTAAAACCCGAACCCGATCCGACGGATTTCGGATCGAATTCGGATTTACCCTTTACGCTTAAGGGAAGACATTTTCTTGATGGATGCAGGGACCCCCAGAATTTATATGCAAGATGAGGCTACAGGAATGCCAATCAACCGAACCACCAGATTTGAGAATAAGGTGGGATCCCTGGATCTAGTGGCCGGTGAAATCACCGATCAAAAAGCATATTTTGGAGAGATTCTTCATCGATCTAGTGACCGGTGGTCAAGCTGATCTCATCTCATCTGCTTCAGGCCTATCTGCATTTGTTGCTTAGTGGCAATCCCCATCTAATTTTTAAACCAGTTCGGTTATGTCCTAAGTTGAGTCAGAAAGCTTCTATCCCTCGAGGCAGAATGCCAAATATGAAAATAAGAACTTCTGTTCGTAAAATTTGTGATCCGTAAACGGGGATGAATTATAGCGATCCCAAAGATTAAGAAGTAAGATTGGAAGATAATAACCATCTTTCAAACACTTGTCACCTGCGGTAAAGAATTACAGAAGCAGGTCATTGATGGTGGGAGTTGTATGAAACATATTTGGGCGGGATTAAATATAAGACGAGGTTACCAGATATTGTAATCATCATCGATCAACACGAAGAATATACGGCCTTCAAGAATGTATCACTTTGGGGTCTCAGTAGACAGAAAGCATAGGGGCGTCTCAATCTCAAGGTGACTAGATTGAGTGGGTTAGAGGGACCTCAGAGCAAGCAAGCAGTCACTGCAAGGAAAGCAAAGAGAGAAGCTAGTCCCGAAAGGGCTTAAGACAACTAATCCAGGTGCGGGAGTCTTGAGTACGCTAATGAATAAGGGAATTCTCACTTCCATAGGGGAAGGCATAGTATGAGGTACTGCCGGGTTCTCTTCTACGAAACCCGAAATTCAAACCCGAAAATCCGAAGCCGAAATCCGAAAATTAAGTAAAAATATTTTTTTACTAAATAATGTATTATATATATAATACTACATAAATTTATATTATATTACGTATATACTTATAAAATTATATATTTATAAACAATACATATATTATATATATTAAAATAATATATATATATATATATATATATTATTCGGGTTTTTTTGGGGTTTCGGGTTCGGATCGGATTTTGGATATCGGATTTCGAATCGGTATACCTCAAATCCAAATCCAAAACTTTTCGAGTCTAAAAATTAATTCCAAATCCAAAAAACCGGGTTCGGTAAATCCAAAATTTCGGGTTTCGAATCGGGTATCCGTCGAATCGGATTATTTTGTCATCCCTAAAGTACATATTGAAGTATGTGTTTTTTTTCTGTTCCATTTGCTGTTCAATTTTTCAACACTCGTAATTATCTAAATTTAAAAAATATTAACAAAAATTGTTTTGATCTGGTCATATCGTTCTCACATGGAGAAGATTGAACATTCGAGTTTTGTCCGATACAAAATAATAATTTGTAAGTTTTGAAATGTCAAAAATAGCAAATTCACAAAAAAAATGCTATAAAAATTACATATAGAAAGAGTAATAATATCTGATGTCAAAACTATAAATTTAAACAATTCAAGTATTATACGTTATTTTGTTGCGAGTATTATGCATTGGTGGTGGTAGGCCTAGTCCATACCAGCTAATACTTGAACCCTTGTGTTTGCTCATCAACATGTTGCTGCGATCCACTAGAGAAATGAAAGTACTAGTCTAAATTTCTTAGAAGCTTCACAAAGAAGCATACCAGCAGCTAAATTCAAGATTTATTGTGGAATATTATACAGTCGTGTACACCAACTGGATCGGAGTGTTTAATTGTCAATACAAAAAAGATCGAGCCCATATTCGTAGTACCATTTTTGAATTTGGACTGATGCGCACACATATAAATGATACTCTCTACAGTATATACAAGTTCCTGATCACTACTCATGTAGCTTAGGTCAGAATTTGCAACATAATGTCTGCTATACAACAGATTGCACAGCCTGTCACCTCTCACCCTCGTGCGTGCATGAGCTTATTACTCTGTTAGATTAGACTCTGTCCGCACTCCGCGACCTACAACTTTACAAGATCAGTACAAGTATATACGTAGGTTCCTGCTAATAATAACAATTTCCTAGCTGTTCTCATTTACAAGATCAGTACAAGTATATACGTAAGTTCCTACTAATAATAACAATTTCCTAGCTGTTCTCATTTATGCCAACCCCGTACAAAATAAGGATACTTCGTCCCCTCCTTCCTTGTAATCTTAGATCTAGTATTGTGCACCGTACCGTACTACGTACTGTCCAACCATATATATAATCTTATGGTACAACTTCACCATCTATAACTATAATATATATACATATATCAACTTGGCACTTGCCTTTTTATAACTCACCAAACTAGTGCATAGCCATCCCAAATAGTTCATCAAGTCAGTTTTTTTTATTAATCAATTTTCTAATTTCCTTCATTATGTCGAAGCACTTGGATTTTGAAGCTCTCAAAGAACTTCACAACATAGCAAACAATTTGTTACACTCACCAGTAATCAAACAAGCCCTTGTCCAGCATCAACAAGAGAAACATGTGTACGAGATATCCGAAGAAACTCTTTGCATGCTGGATGCCTGCGGAACCACTAAAGATGTCCTTTTGTTAGTCAAAGACCATCTCCACGAACTTCAATCAACCTTTCGCAGGATTAGCATTGGCGAATCAACAGCCACTGAAAACAAACTTGCAGGTTTTTATATTCATAGGAAGAAGTTAAAGAAAGATCTGTTGAATTGCTTGAGGTCATTGAAAGGATTGAAGAACAACTGTAATATTATGAACACTGATATCTGCCCCATTGATCACAACCTTGTGTTTGTTGTCAATGTGCTAAGAGAAGTAAAAATGACAACAATTTCCATTGTGGAATCACTGATGTCATTAATGTCCATGCCAAGTCCTGTTTGTAAATCAGACAAAGGGTCATTAAGGTCAAAATTCATGCGAGTGAACAGCCTAAGATTGTGGGAAAACTGTGACAGGAAAACATTCCAAACAGGCAACAGACTTTTGGAGGCTGTGGAGATGGCCATCGATGAACTTGAAGTTGAATTAGAATGTATTTTCAGAAGGTTAATTCAAACCAGAGTTTCCCTTCTCAACATCTTCACGGCCTAGCCAGAAAATAGTAGGAAAGATGATTAACCAATATTTTTTAACTTTTTAGTGTCTGCGCTCACGGCTAAGCTTTTATAAGCACACATATTATAACTATTCAATCATTCTTTATATTGTTACTAGTTATTTAATAAAGGATATTCATTTATTTTTCATTTTTTTTTGAACTATTAGGCTTATAATAGACAATTCTTTCATTGCATCTTTCTATCCTGTTAATAGCTTTTGACATGCAGTGAGAATACCCCCAACCATTGAAACTGAACCTTAAACCTTAAGCTTAGAGTCAGTAGAATTCAATTTTAAGCATGGTTTTTTTTGAAAAAAAAAATCTATAAAGATTTCTAGAAACGTATTCAATCTTACTTCCAAATCACTAGGGCTGCATGACCATCTATTTTCATGTATGTGCTGCTAAACTCTAATAAAACATGCAAACTTATACCAAAAACAAGTGTCATCAGTGCACTATTGCAGGGACAACTTCTTAGAGGGAAATAGGTCTTACTTAACTGGCGACAGAGTTCAGTTCTTGATTTACAAAAGGAATTCCCTTTCAATTGATAAACATTGGTAAAAAGTTGAATTTTTGATGAATTAAACCAACAGGAACTTTTCTGGAAGAGAAGGGGGTATAAATATTGTTCACACTTGAAAAATGGAAAGTTGGCAGGTTTCTGAACAATTTTCCGGGATCCTGCAGTTAAATGCTTCTTGGACAGATTACATAACCAGGTTATAAACTTCTTTAACCTTTAATTGTCTACTTCAAAAGATGATATTGTGAGGACACATAATTAACAAACTTAAAGAGCAACACAAGGAATAGCATCAGCAGATTGTAAAGTTGTACACTTTAAATGAATACACCAAATTCAGAAACGGAGGGTCCAACATTGGGTATACAGCAGTCGATTTATTCAACAAACAAGTACAAGTCCAAATACCATCTGTACCAAGTTCCCCGGCAGAGTGTTGTATGCTTTAGACTTTAGCAATTTAAAAGGATACCTGAAATCAATGTAAGAACACAATAATGACAATAAGGATCTTAATTTCTTTACTTGAAAAAAACACAGCTCATTTAGATTATACATAGTTCCATTTTGAAAAGGAATCATCCAACAAAGAATACTTCATGGTTCATTCCACTCCAAGTTAATAGTTGGGTAGCATAGGCCCATTTCATTTAGCAAGACACCAGAACTACATACATGACCACAAAAAGCTCAAATCCCATCCTTGTGCCCTCTCTCTCCATCACATAAAAACTACCTTGGTTATAATGGAGGTAGGGTTCCTCACTCCTGAGTCGAAGTGTAAACTTAAAGCTGTTTTAGAGTAATCTAACTACTTTACTTATTTGAAAGGGGTAACGAACAGAACTTGAAGCGTAAAAGTAACTTATACTGCAAAATCAATTATCATTTATCACATGTTTACAAGATAACAATGGTCAAATATTCGTATCTGTCCAGGTACCTGACTAGACATTCAAATCCACAGCTGAGGAAGCTTAGAGCATGGTTGTTAAGTCGACAATTGAGACTCGGCGCCCAAGTACTTGGAATTGATTAGTCGACAAGTCGCCCGACTAGTCGTAAAAGTCGACAAGTAGTCGATATACATACATTTTTAGCAATTATAATATATAATATAGGTTAACACTTAACGCACGTCAATTTCATAGTTCAAATGAATATTAATAAATAATAAATAGTACTCTAAATTAAGCATCTCTAAGGTCTAAGCAAATAAAAACATAATTAAAGAGTAGAATCAACTAAACAAACACAAACATGCATCAAAAGTCATCCATCTCGAAATCATCTCCTCCTCCGTATCCTCCCTGAGTATTCTCCTCGGGTGGTAGTGTACACTGGACAGGTGGAGTAGTGTTGGAGGTGTAGGAAGCAGCAGTTGCAGTAAAGAGTAAAACTGAAGACTTGTATTGAAAGTGTGATAATTTGTAAAACTGGGTTTATTGTGAAATGAATTCTGTAATTTGTAAAAATTGTTTAATTTGATTACAGAATAATGAAATCAATAATTTAAAGATGAATGAAAAAATTGTGAAGTTGATTACAAATTTGTAAAACAAAATAAAAATATAAGTTTTGCAAAATTAGTGAAAAACGTTTTATGTGCAACATAACAATTTAAAAATAAAAATAAATGAAAAAAATGGGTAAAAATGTTTTATGTGCAAAAGAATAATTGAAAAATTGAAAAATGATTGAAAAACCGTTTTTTGTATATGTGAGTATATAAATAAAAGAAACAAAATTAATATAAGTTTTTTAAAATAAAATATAAAAAAATGTGTATATATCATATATATACATACACGGTACAACTTGAGTGGTGACAGGGAATAAAAACCAAAGAAAGGTAGAAGATCAGAGAAATCAAAACAAAAGATCGGAGAAATCAAGACAAAAGAAGATGAGAAGAAGAAGAGAAGAAAGACAGGAGAGGAGAGGAGAAGAAAGGGAAGAAAGACTTATCGGAGATGAGCCGCCGGAGATGGAGATGATCAGAGATGGAAGATGTAAGTGTTACCTAAAAAATCCTATATTTCCTAATCTCTAGACCAGGGTCGGATCCCAAACTCACCAGTCGAGCCTCGACAAATTCAAAAATAACGACTTATCGACTAGTCGTCGACTAGTCGTCGACGTAACAACCATGGCTTAGAGTAACTAGAGGAGATGAATCAGTCTACAATATTGGATCATGCTTAGCTTAGACACCTTCTCTATGGTGGTTTCGTGTTTAGATAAACAATCGTGCTTATAAAAAAAAATTAAGCTCTTCTAATCACTACAATTATATATACTTATACTCATCACTTCCCCTAAAACATTTACCTGAACATCACATTTCTATGCAGATTGCAGCTTTTGCATACACAAACTACACTCTGTTATCGTTTAAACTATATACGCTATAAGGCTGCTGAATGGTCAAATGATCGAATTTCTAAGCTAACATTTTTGAACCTCTATTATAAATTTATTTTGCACTGTAATATATAATCCTGATGAAGACCCAAAAATCAAATGCACTTGAGAATAAAAAATTTATAACAGGAATCTGACAAGTATACCCGATACTAATGCCCATGGCCACTGGAATGATCATCATGGCCTTCCCAAGGATGTCGCCAGCCCTATCGAAAATGCCAATAGAATCAGAGACTTATAACTAGAAGCTACATAATTAAAGCTGAAAGAAACAAAGCATTTCTACTCACCAATACTACAGGACCGTCTTGCTTGGCCCTGTACAAAATCCAAAACCTGAAACATGCATATACTACAAATCTTAATACCTGTTTAGCAATTGACTTTATACTTATGAAATACTGTATTTAATTTTACCAACAAACAAACTAAACTAATAATGTTTTAATAGCAATAGATCATGAATAAAAAAGATGTAAAATTGAATCGTTTAGATAGATATAATAATCAAATAAAAAGAAACAAAGATGCATCGCAGATCGGAAAGAAAAGTAAAGTGAAGAGGTAGTGACCACATCATGGCGCACATGCCCTTGCCGGTAACGGAGTGCCATCGCTTAGGCTGATGTATAGTCACACCTTTGTATGTAATTCCACCGTGTCCTCCTCCTCCCCCCATTTCAATTCTCCGCCCCTAATTCGAAGAAATTACACAAATCAACAACTCTTCTTTACTTGAACCGGATATAAATAATATTAAATATATACTGGCTTCGCACTTATTTTGACAACCGGCAATTCATATTTACTAGAGCTATTATTTAATTGCATCATTTAAATGAAATTCCTAAAAATTGTGAGTGAAATATTTTATATCTTGTTATTATTGTATTTTTTCTAAAGAGATGGGATTTTCTTTTTATATTTTATCATAAATAATTTAACAAAATAAAAAATTTACTACACGTATTGCCTTAAATAAAATATGCTATGATATTTAAATTCGACTGTTATTTTGATTACCTCAACCGGTTCAATAGCTCGGTGTTTATATCGACTTTATAAAAAAAAAAGACCATTATACTAACTTTACCATTATTATACAGATGTTAAAAACCAATTTTTTTTGTTATTTTAATACTAATAAATATTTGTTATCATAACATGTACGTGTTTGTATTGTACCTTTTTTTTAAAACGGAAATCAATTTAATAATGAAAAGATATGTGATATCTACAAATATAATCGAAATTGAACAAATGCTTAAATATATCACTGTTGAATCATTCTTTTTTGAAGAGACGATCAAACGATTTTTTCAAAATATGAATATATGAACTTGTTATGACCCAAGTGTTTTGAGCAATCGACCGTATGTTGATGTAATCTCATAAAAATCTTTATCATAAAATCAAATTCATAAAAATCCTGCAGATGTATAATCTCAAACATAAAATATACCAAAATAGTTTAAAAATTGAGAGTTTATTAAATGAAAATAAGAGATTAATTAAGAAAAACACCCGTGGAAAGCAGTGGCGGACATAAACTAAAATTTCGGTGGGGCACCGTCGCACCAGTGATTAGAAGAGAAATGATGGATTCTAATTTTTATAATTAATAAAATTATTTTTTAATTATAAATTTATCCCTCCAAATATATTTATATATAATTTTATAGTTATTTTATAAAATTGAGGATCGTCTATAAAATTATGATAATATTTATAGGTTTTTTATTTCATGAATTTCATAAATTTATAGATATACATATAATATAATACGATACTTACATTTTCAATATATAAGCAATTATAATATTGAAATTAATTTATTTTAATAAAATATAAAAAGAGCTTATTTCATTCTAAACTACTTACTTTTATTATATTAAAATAATATATTATTTTTTATTCATGTGTTTTTCTTTGGTACAAATAGGTATTTTCATCTAATTATTTTTACTTGCAATAAAATTGTGTAAATCGATTCAATTTTTTGTCACGAAAACGTTACATCCCGACAATTTTTTATAAATCACTTGTAAATTAAAACACACACACATATATATATTTAACTTATTACTACTAATTAATATGCATAAAATTAAACAATTAGGAATATAGATTTGCAAAAATAAAATATTAATGAAATATACCATTTTTATGTTATAAGTAATATATATCTATAACATAGAACTCCCTACCTTTTAAATACATGATTATATTTTATTTAATATTTAACTTTAACATATTTACTAATTAAGATTTGTTTAAATAAGTTTCAATGAGAGCATTATACTATTTTTAACGAGTATATTAATATAATAATGTGAATGTTACTTGAATAAAATTTCAGTGGCGGG
Source organism: Oenanthe sinensis (assembly GCA_028671895.1). Classification (NCBI taxonomy): domain Eukaryota; kingdom Viridiplantae; phylum Streptophyta; class Magnoliopsida; order Apiales; family Apiaceae; genus Oenanthe; species Oenanthe sinensis. Next base: position 36,037,456 of record CM053794.1, read on the forward strand.
CCTTTCCCCCAACTGCTTATACACTTCTTGTACACGGGTGGTGGAAAACCCCTCAGGAAATGTTAAGGTTGGCGGTTCAAGAGAGATGTACTGTTTTTTTGGTGTTAAATTTTTTTAGTTTGTAATGTACTTGTTGTCAAATTTAAATCTTATGATGTTGATACAATTTTGTCCTAACAATTAACTAGAGCATCTTCCTTTTGTAAAAATTAAAAGAATTACTCTCGTATAATCAACCAAATTATAAGAAACAGTTATAACCTATTAATTATAAAACGGTTTCCCGGTTAGAAAATAGTTAGTAATTTGTCAAAACTTTACAGTACAATATAAATCTGTCCGGCAGCCGGACAACTGCCATAAATTAATCTGAACATATAAATTACCCAAAAAATATATTAAGGTCAGTTGCTTGTACGGACTAGCGGTTTGGCGTATTATATAATAATAATATAGTCCATTTATCCCAAATTAACTGTTTTGTTTGATTTTTTAGGAGTCAAATTGATTCAAATTTGACTGAAAATTACATATAATATATAAATAAAAAAATTATAAAAACATGTCATTGAAAAGTATGTTTAATTTATTTTAAAATATATTTTTCAGTTTTTTAAAATTATAAAAAAATAATTTTAATGCTCGGTCAAAACTGAGTCAAATTGAAGTTAATTTGGGACAGAAAAATCAATAAATTAAAAAGTTATGATAATCAATTTTGATTATTTTTTATCGATTTTGTAAATTAAATATGTAAAAAAGAACACTGACAGGCTGACAGCAAAAGGATAACAATGTTTATCCTAACTTGATCATGTATCAACCCAGGAGGTAAGAGCAAGTCCACAATCTGTTAAAAGTATTGGCTTAAATTAAAATTTAGGGTACTTTCGGGAAATATGTTCTCTAATAATGTCTTAGTTGTGCGTAGTAGTACAATTATCACATGCCTTATTAATATGACACCACTATACATGTATTATTTTATTTTTATTAATAAAATATTCATTTTTCTTCTATTTTTTATTTTTTTTTCCTTTTTATATTTTTTCAAATATAAATGTAATTTTTAAATATAATATTATTTTAATAATAAAACATGAGAATATGGTGAATTGTTGAAGTTAATGCAGGTGTATAGTATCCTAAATTATTAAAATATTATATTTTATTATATTTATATTACATCCATCTCGACAGGGGTTGTCTGTCGATGGTTGATGCCAAATTGCCTTTGGGGTCACCTTGAATATAATATACATAGTTGATTATTTCAAGACATCCAAAACAATACTACAAAATACTTGGCATATTTCAATCATTTTTTACAATAGATGGCCCATATTTGCGGGAACATATTTTACTGTCGCAGTGTATATACAAGCCACTGAAATAATAACTTTTCAAGCTCAGAAACGATAATTTCTTAAATTTACATCCAAGAAAAGTATAGCAAATGGCAGCTAAGCTTACCATCAATCCAAACAGTGGATACTGCGAAACAAATTCCACTTTCTATAGCAAACGGAATCCAATTTCACTGCCGATCATCGAAACCATCAACATCACCACCTTCATCTCCTCCCATCCCCACCACGGAACCACCGCACTCATCGATGCCGCAACCGGCTACCACCTCTCATTCTCCGACTTCTGGACCTCCGTGGAAGCCATCTCCACCTCACTATCCGCCAATCTCGGCATACGTAAAGGTGACGTCATCCTCATCCTCTCCCCAAACTCCATCTACTTCCCTATTATTAGTCTCTCCATAATGTCACTAGGCGCCATTATCACAACATGTAACCCACTCAACACTAAATCGGAGATCGCTAAACAAATATCCGATTCAAAACCCGTACTCGCATTCACCACACCCGAACTCGTCCCGAAACTCAACGACTCAAATCTTCCCATAGTACTTATGGGTCCAATAAAATCAACGTCACCTCGCTCAAAAATCGTCAACACTTTAGACACAATGATGAAAACCAAACCGATTCAAACACGCGTGTACGAGAGAGTCACGCAGAACGACACCGCGTCACTCTTGTACTCCTCGGGCACTACAGGGACGAGTAAAGGAGTCGTATCATCTCATGGGAATTTCATAGCCGTGGCACAAACAATAATAAGTCTGTTAAAGTTAGCAGAAGGTGAGCTAGGGTTAGGTAACCAAACAGTCATCTGTACAGTCCCGATGTTTCATATATACGGCGTGGCTTGGTTCGTAGCCACGCTGTTAGCTTGCGGTACAACTGCTGTAATACTACCAAAATTCGACATGCATGAAATGCTCAAGGCAGTGGACAAGTACAAGGTGACACACTTGCCTTTAGTGCCACCGATTGTGGTGGCGATAATAAACAGTGCTGATGAGATAAAGGAGGAGTATGATTTGAGTAGTTTGACGGCGGTGTTGAGCGGAGGAGCGCCGCTTAGTAAGGAGGTGCTGGAGGGGTTTGTGGAGAAGTTTCCGACGATGAAGATATTGCAGGGGTATGGATTGACTGAATCAGCGGGGATAGGTTCTTCCACGTATTCGTTGGAGGAGAGCAGGAGGTATGGATCCGCGGGGCTTTTGGCGTCGAGTATGGAGGCTAGGATTGTTGATCCTGATACCGGCCATTTTTTGCCGGTTAATCGGAAAGGTGAGCTTTGGCTTAAAGGCCCCACCATTATGAAAGGTAAGAGTTTTTTTTTACTAGACTAGTATTTTACATTTTTAATTATCAAACAAAAAGCTTGATATTTATAATATATATGTTATGTTTGGGTAATTTTTTTTTATAATTAGTGCTTAATTAATTTTGCAAGCTGGAAGTTTAGTAGACACAATTATTTGTATGAGAGACAGGGTGGTTATTACTTCAGCTAATTTGGCTTATAAAAAAATTTGTCGAGGAACCTGAGTTGGATTCATTAATAAACACGTCATGTGCCCCGGCCGATAATGTTTGTCGTATGTGCTTTTAAGATAGCGAATCGTATAATAAAACTGTGCATATCGGATGAATGGTACTCCCTATGTCCATTTTAATTTTTTTTAAGTCAAATTCACTAATATTTGATTTAAAATTAAAATTATTTTTTTATAATTTTAAACACCTAAAAAATATATTTTAAAATCGATTATATATATTTTTCAATAATATAAAAAATTAATTTTTTAATTATATTTTATTTTTAAATTACAATAAAAAAATGAGTCAATTTGATTATATTAAAAAAAATGGACATCTAGATAAGACGGAGGACGGAAGGAGTACACTATTATAGTAGTAATTAGCATACCTAACTAAGAAATTTTTGGTTAATTAGATGTAAAATTAAATTAAATTTGTCTAGGAACTACAAAGTAAATTTGTAATCCTGACATGGACCCATATTTTATATACCACAGGTGGACTACAAACTACCTGTTTATCTTAATACTTATTAGTCCAAAAATGTATGTTAAACGAGATGTTTAGTGTTTTAATGTAATAATTCGCTTATTGTTTATAAAATTTAATAATGATGAATATACTTCAACTCTTTGTGAATAAATTTTTGGCCAACTACGTAATTGTGTCATAATTATTCCAATTGGCAAAGAAAAATTGAGCACTCACTATTAGAATTTTTTTTAGTAATTAAATTGAGTATTCATCTTCTTAGGGGAATCAGTCTTGAGAGGCAATCGTTTCCTCAATTGTTTGGAAAAATGGCTAAGTTGCTTGATTACGTACATTCTGAATTCTGCAAATTCGATCTGAAGTAGAAATTAGTAGAGCTTGAATTGGTGCTTAATTTGGCAGGTTATTTCAGTAATGCAGAAGCAACTGCAAATACTCTAGATTCAGAAGGTTGGTTAAGAACCGGAGACCTTTGCTACATTGATGATGACGGTTTCATTTATGTGGTGGATAGATTGAAAGAGCTTATCAAATACAAGGGCTATCAGGTAACTTCATTTTGTATGTGTGTGTATTAATCTATTTACAGTATGCAGTACCCATATATCTAACTAAGAGATATACTGAGACATATTATTTTTCCTGTTTTGTTACTCTGTATAATATTTCCTTACATAAATGATAACTTCTCCTTTATTGGGAGAGCCTGGTGAAATTTAAACATGGCCTGAATTAGTATAAATTTGAATGTGTTAGGTCGCCCCAGCAGAGCTAGAGGCTCTATTATTAGCACATCCAGAAATCGCTGACGCTGCTGTTATTCCGTAAGATTTCTTTAGTCATACGAATGTAAATGAATTGCAATTAAAGATTTTTGGTCGTTAAATTAGAATTCAACAAATCACCATATCTAAATGATACGGAACAAGTTTTCAGATTCCCCGATAGAGATGCTGGGCAGTTCCCCATGGCATATGTTGTACGAAAAGCTGGAAGTCATATATCAGAGAGTGGAGTCATCAACTTCATTGCTCAGCAGGTACTATACAGTATGCATAAGTCCCAATACATGATTAACTGGATATAATATCTTGGTTTAGCTAGGCTTGAACATGTTGTAATCAACTGGATGTTTAACTAATTACGGGGAATGTACACATTATTATTTATTATTAATCTGTAGATTAAAATATAAACATTTGATACAATACAGGTGGCTCCATATAAGAAAATAAGAAAGGTGGCGTTTGTGGCATCGGTTCCAAAGACTCCTTCAGGCAAGATTCTGAGGAAGGACTTGATTAAGATGGCTACTTCTAAACTCTAGACACTATAATTACATACTATTTGTGTATGTCAGTGATTAGTTGTTCCTCTAACTCGGATTGTATTATTTAGAGTTGATTCATCGTCCATGTACATCAAATAAATGGGCCTCAAGTTTGTCAGTGAACAAGTTGATTTGGGCTACCCAAGTATAATAAAACGAACTTCAATTTAAAAAAAGATACTCCGTCCTAAAATGTACTGGATCTAAGACCAATCCCGACGGCCCGGCAGATATTAGCCCAACTCCAAATTTAAATATTTCTACAGACCCAAGCATGGAGAAAGAGCCTTGTGAAAAGAAACAAACCCACCACCGATCACCTGAATGGCTGAATGCCACATACATATATTGATTATTGAGTGTTTAATTTTTTTTATACATTCATTTATAAATATAATAAGTCCATCTATTTAAAAATAACACTATTTCCTTAACATGTAAAAAAAGAACTCTGAAATATTATTTTTTTAAACATAATTTGAAGCCTACATTACTCATTTTTAAAACTAGGGAATATGCCCGTGCTACGCACACGGGGAATAATTTAGTGAATTTTCTGTAATTTTTATAATTTGATTAAATACTTAAAATATTAGGAAAAGAAACACGATAATTTATGTTGCTATTATGTTTTTATATTATTAAATATTATATTAAGAAAATATAAGTGTTAGTTTTTTTCGTTGTTATTCTTAATTAATTTATTCTAAATTAATTTTTGATTAAAAGCTTGTTACTAAATTTATATTAAAATATTTTTAAATAGTTGGGAGAAAGTAAACATGTATATTTCTACATCGATATAATAATAAAAATATGAAGTAAACTTGTATAAAACACAAAATAAATGGACAATTTTTTTTTGAGCTTTGACTATGAGTGCATTTGCGCACTTTACAAATTGATTGTGAAGTCTTTTTTTAACTATAATAAGTTAAATAATAATGTAAACTTAAGGATTAAATTATTACTCTATTATGTCATCTATTCAATAACAAAGATATTCATACTTAACTTCATCAAATGAAGGTACAAATTCTGAGAATTTTCATCAATAACTGATATTTACTCGCATTTGAACTACTTAATTGAATCTTGTTTTATATTGACATTGATTCAATAACATCATATTAAATGTGTTTTATTTAGTGATACATTTAGTTGTATAAATGCATATTATTCCGACTTTAGTCACAGTTGCTCTAAACAATGCGGTCAAGATCATTGATTCAATATATTTCATTTCAATTAAATACTCCTTCAGTCTCTTTCATTTGTTTACGTTTTTTAGAAAGTGTCTGGCACGCATTTAAAGGTGCATATAAAATATAGTTCTATAACTTATTTTAAACTTTTTCTTTTTCTGAATAAATATTGAATGTTTAAATATTTATTCAGAAAAGAAATTTTTTAAAATAAGTTATAGAACTATACTTTATATCCACCTTAAAATTCATGTTGGACACTCTCTAAAAAATGTAAACAAATAAAAGGGACGGAGAGAGTACTAAATTTTAATATTGCAATTTGATGTAATAGTTGAGTTGCAATTTTAGACATTATGATTCGGTAGCAGGAGCAATACTTTAGAACTTAAAATATATAATTAATAAATAAATGTTATAGGTATTAAGTGTTAAATCTACCCTATAACACCTTGATAAATATTAGATAATTTTAAAAATAAATCAATACTTGTATAAAAGCATGATATCATTCTACATCGATATTATAAGAAAAATATAAAATAAACTTGATAAAATACAAAATAAATGTTTCTCAACATTGCCTCACGGCGCCGTCTCGCATTTTATTTTGTGAAAAATAATTATAATTCATGGATCTAACTTTAAATAATGTAGAAATTAATTCATTAAGAAGAAGGTTAAGATAAAAATAATTTGATCAAATTTTCATCAAGTATAAAATATTGAATTCTACAAAATAAGACATCCATTTTTCATGATCTTTATAAAACTATTTAAAATATAAAATTATTATTAATATTTATATAGGTTCTTAATTTGTTTATCAAAAAAAATTATAATAATACTCATTATTTATATCGATAACATCTTATTAATTATATTGATTAAATCTTATGTATATATGTTTTATTTTCAATTTATATAATATTATAAATAGTATTCAGAGATTAAATAGATCAGGAAAAATTGTGATCTAATTCACACTCTAACTTTTGTGTTGTTATTATATTTTTTATATCATTAAAAATTATCATTGAACAATATAAGTGTTACTGTTTGGACTTTTCGTTATGTATATATGTTTTATTTTTCAATTTACATAATATTATAAAACGCATATAGAGATTAAATAGATCACGAAAAACTGTTATCTAACTCACAATCTAACTTTTCTCTTGCTATTAGATTTTTTATGTTATTAATTATTATCATAGAAAAATATAAGTGTTACTGTTTGGACTTTTTGTTATTGTTCTTAATTAACTTTTTCTAAACTTATTTCATAATTAAAAGTTTGTTAATAAATTATTATTAAAATATTTTTTAATAAATGGGAAAATATAAACGTGTATCATTATACATCGATATTATAAGAAAAATACAGTAACTTATATAAAACAAATAATAAATGTTAATCGACGTCGCCTACCAGCGCCGTCTCGCATATTGTTATGTGAAATATTATTATTAGCAATATAGACAAATTTAAATAATGTAAATAAATTCATACTTAACTTCATCAAATAGAGGTGCAAATTCTGAGAATTTTCATCAATAATTAATATTTACTCGCACTTGAACTGCTTGATTAAATCTTGTTTTATGCCGTCATTGATTCAATAACATGATACTGCATGTGTTTTAATTATTGATACATTTAATTGCATAGATGCATATTATTCCGATTTCAATCACAATTGTTCTGAACAATGCATTATTAGTTCCATCACTACGCTCAAAATCACTGATTCAATAAATTGCATTTCAATTAAATACTAAATTTATATATTGCAGTTTAATGTATTAGTTGAGTTGTAATTTTAGACATTATGATTTGGTAGCAGAAGCAATGGTTTAGAACTTGAAATATATAGTTAATAGATAAATGTTATAAGTATTAAATGATAAATATACCGTATAACACAATAATAAATATTAAATAATTTTAAAAATAAATTAATACTTTTATAAAAGTATGATATATTCTATATTGATATTATTAGAAAAATATGAAATAAAATTGATAAAATACAAAATAAACATTTCTCGACGTCGACTCTTGGCGCCGCTTTTTATTATCTGGAAAATAATTATAATTTATACAGGCAAATTTAAATAATGTTGAAATTAATTTCAACATTATTTAAATTAATTCATTAATTTAAATAATGTTGAAATTTATTGAAGTTAATTGATGCCACGTATAAGGAAATAATTTTAAAAAAGAAAAAACATTTTTTTTAAGTATGTGTATATTCATTTATTAATGTACAATTCAAAATTTTGAAGATAAAATCAAATTATAGATATTTATTTTTGATTGATTTCACAACTAAGGTAAAATTAAATTACACATAATAAAATATAAATTACACGTGTATACATATATATATATATATATATATTTAAAGTACGCCGTATTTATAATTTGAAATTTCTGGTTAAATTGAATGAAAGATTTTGTTGACTATATAATATAATTAAGATAGCTAAAATCATGGAAAAATTTTATCCACAATTTCAATTTCTATAACAAATAATTAGAATTTGTGTAACCTACACCAAATTCCAAATACTTCTTGTATTGTATGCTCCATAAATGCAACAATTTTACATATAAACTAATTGAATCTTTTCTTTTCGCCTTTCCATCCATAGCTGGTAATATATATAAGACAATTGTTTAACAAATTAAACAAATATAATATTTTATAATAATGATACTCCACAAAAATCAAATTAAAATATGCTAGCAATCTTTAAATGAAAAACCCATACAAACATATTTAAATATCACGCGTACATACACATTCACGTACAGATACATAATTTATAGAGAAAAAAAATTATAGATTAAAAACAAATAATATACAAAAATTGGTAAGATAGATATACTTATTTTTGTACCAATAATACATAAGTTATGTTCATGTTCAAATCTATATACCTATTTGATATTTGATGATGAATTTAGTGATTATATTCTTCGACACTTAATCTGTAAAAAAAAAAGGTGAAACAACACATTACATATATAACATAATTAAAAAATAATATTAATTGAATAGTGAGAGATAAATATAACAATTAAAAAGGAAGAAAAAATAAAAATGAAGAGATATAAATATGTGAGATATAAACATGCTAATATTTTATTAATAGGTTTATGTGAGATATTTGCGATTCAAACTATAAATTGCAATGAGACACATATATATACCGAAAATACCTATGCTTGATTAATATGTCTGATGGTCTGTTGTTTCTGAATAACTGGTTTAAGATTAATCATCTGCACAAATCAAACAAATGTTAGTAAATAACAATCATGTTAAACAAATATCAAAATATACCGATACAATCAATATAAACATTAATAAAAGAACTATGGAGACAGAGAGACACATATGACATAAAGAAAAAAATAAATATATTATACACATACACATACAAACATAAAAAGTCGATAAATATTGAGCAAAAGATAAAAAAATGAAGAAAAAAAATGAGAGAGATTAATGAATAAATAAAAATAAATTATAGTAAGAGTATAAGATATAAATATAATATGCAAATTATTTATGGAAATATATGTGTGTTTTTAAATTTTGAATTAATGATGTCCTGATTTTAGAATTTGTGATTGTCCTAAACATAATTAACGCTAAAAATATAGTAATTTATCTTTCTAATTATAAATATATTAAATTACAATATTACAATAGCTATTAGAGGAGGGGATATTAGTAATTAAGATGAGAGATAAATTGTGGGGAGGGTAATTAAGATGAGGGATATATTGTTAGTTGATTGATCATATATGGAAAGTTTTGATTTTAAATTTAATTGTTAGCTGAAAAAAATATGGAAAGTAAGTAAAAAATTGAATTTTATTGGCCCGCATTTTGAGTTCTGACCAATAAGCTCATTAGCATAACCAAACAGAAGCTAAAGTCTTAAAGACAGGTGCTAAATTGAACTGAGATTACATACGAAAGAAAAATGTGCTTACAAAATAATAAATATACTTAACTACAAAAGAAAGAAACATAAAAATATCAAGAAAATCAACATTTTTGAATTCTAACCAAATAAGCCATTGGCATTATAAATTACAAATTTAAAGAACAGAAGAGAGGTGCCCATTGGCATTACATTTTTTATGCTTCAGAATTGGGATGAATTTATATTTGTGGACCAAGTGCATATTTCAGAAGTGATCCATCATACAACATACATTATAATCATGATTAATTGAAACCATTCAAGTAGTACCTACAAAAACATGCATGATGCCAAAGTAACCTATTCAAATCATACTGTATTAGTGTATCTGCAACAAAATTCCCAGAACCTTCAAACTCATCTTCGCTGTGATCATCAATATCATCATCCTCAGACACATATCTTCCAGCCTCCCAACTGCCACACATCCCCCATTTATCCTAATCATCATATATCCCATTTCTAGATCCAACAAAGGTTAGTTTAATCACACAATCAAAAAATCAAAAAAAAATAAACATTTTATACTATTGAAGCAAAAGAGACAACAATTTTATACACACAAACACACATATATGTCAAATTTTTTAATAATAAATTGAAGAGATTAAATATTTGTAAGAGATTTGTACCTTAAACAATCATGTAAGAATCCACCATCACTCATCTGATAAGAATCAAAGGTCAAACATTAATCCAAATAAACAAATCATAAACATATAAACACAAATACAGCTGCACATATTACCTGAGAGGCTGATACACAATGATGAAAGAAAGAACAAATAACATTACTTGCTTGCTTCAAAAAATATGAATCCATGGCTCTGACTAATCGTGTGATGACATGCAGAATCAGATCCAAAACAAACACAAAACATACAATGAACATCAAACAATAAAAATAGGAAGTTACACATCATAACCAAACATGCATCGATCAATACAAAATAATGCAAGAAAAAAAAAGCGATAAAAGCGATAAAAATAATAAATATGCCAGCACCGACATCAAACAATAAAAATAGGATAGTGACGAAGCTACACCATACATAAACATATAGCGATCAATACAAAATAATGCAGAAAAAATGATAAAAATAATGAATGTACCAGGAACAAACACACACAAACTCTCGTTAAAAAAAATTAATTATTTAGATAGAGAGTGTTTCTGAAACTGAAGATCAAATTGATTTTGAAAATAATTGTGAGCTACCGACAAAGGATATTGTTAATTAATTGATCCACAGATTAAGGAAAGATTTTATTTTGAATTTAATTGTTAGGTGCAAAAAATATGGAAAGTGGATAAAAATTTGAATTTCGTGGGTAAATATTTTGACCCATGGGTAAATATTCAAATGTATGCGGGTCGTCTCAAAATGTATGGAAAGCTAGTATAAATTCCAACTCATGGGTAAAAATTTGAATATGTGGATAATCCAAGAAGAGTAAATTACTATAATACCCAAAAATTATAAGAAGAGTTTAAAATTAAGAAAGATAAAATAGGAATTCTTGAGGAAAAAAATTAGCAGCTATTAAGAATATATAGATAAAATAAAATAAAATAAAATCGCCCACAATGTTTTACTAAATTCTAATTAGCTAGCTAGTAATATTAATAACAATAAAAAGGGAAGATAGAAATAAGTATGCTTGTAAAAAGAAAGCAGGTCAATAGGTCAAGGGGCAGTATAGATCCTTCTGGAACGGATGGATGCGCACGCGCGTAGGTAATAGAAAAACCTCAAACCACCCAAAGACCCAAAACAACAGCATTAGCATCTCGCCATCTCTTTTCTTTTCTTTTGTTCATCGGAATCTACAACCCCCCCCCCCCTGGTTCTTCCAATCTCCGATTTCTCGTAAGTTTTTACCTTCTATTCAGCTTCAACTATGTATTCTCATTTTTCAATTCCATATTAAGATATTAATTGAATCCCAATATGTGTTACTATTTTATTCTTGATTTTAAAGATTGTACCTTTACTGCAAGATTTGTTTTCTTTAGCCAGCATTGCTTGTTTCTTTCTCTAAAGATTGATTTTTTAATTGAATCATTGCTACAGTTTTATGTATTATTCAGCTTATTAGGGCACAACAGGGTCATTTCTTGATTCTTTTAGTATTGCACCCATCCTATGTTTAGGTTTTGTTGCTTGATTGCCATCTAGCAAGTCTATTGTATGTCTATTTAGCTTGATCTTACTTGTTTAGCTGCTCCATTTCTTTCTCATTAGTTTGTTGATTCATAGCTAACAGCACTACATGGCGGAACCCCATCCTTCTCAAGGCTCGAGCTCGGGCAGTGCTTCTGCTGGAAGTTCTGATTCCACAGTGGAGCTCAATATTAAGACACTCGATTCACAAATGTATACCTTTCAAGTGGACAAAAATGTAATTCTCTTATCCCATTAGTGCTGTTTAATATATATTAATTCCCCGATTCTTGTTATATGAGTATCTTAAGATTAAATTCAACTTTGTATTGCGTTGTGACTTGCGTCATGGTATCTATCTTAACTTATGCAGTCACTGTCGTTTTGCTAATAAGTTTGTTTTCTGAGAAAATCTTTCCGACGCCAGGGGAAATAATTTTTTTGTTATTTACCAATATCCAAAGAATATATTTGACCAGGGATTAATCGATTTTTAAAAGCATATAAAATTTTGTTGATAAGAATACTTTCCAATGTGCGACAACTTTAATTTGGATTTTGTCATCAACTTGAGATACCTTTGTCGTATCTTGATTTGTATTTTCCTTTTTTAAACAGATGCCGGTTTCAGTATTTAAAGAGAATGTGGCTAGCAAAACTGGAGTTCCAGTTGAACAGCAACGGCTGATCTTCAGGGGCAAAGTCTTGAAGGATAATCACCTTCTCTCTGAGTATCGTATCCTGCATATTGCTTTTTCTTTAATAGAGCCAGTGCAATGCCAATTTAGTTCATAGACACAAGCTTTTCCTAATTAATTATCTTTTTATTGATACTACTATCTGCTGAAATATCTAAATAAAAAACTATTTATCCGAAACTTAAAAACTTATTGTTTGGCCTAAATGGTTCACTTTTTAGTATAAATTATTTCATGGCCTGTGGGGAAAAAGTGATTTCGTGAGGAGTATGAAATCAAATAAATACCTTTTAGTGAACTAAAAGGTTACGAGGAAGAGTTTGTTGGACTAGTAAAGGGTTAGGTATGGGATGAAATAGGCACTTCTACTGTAAAATAATTGCAATATGGTCCTATCCCATGCTTTATGGAAACAGATGTAGCATGAAAGTTGATATCCTGAATCTAGTTTCAGATAGTTAAGTTTCTCATATAGGTACAATATTGAAGAATTAAAATGTAAAAGATTATTTTCGGTTCTTTAAAATTTAAACAGCATGTAACATTCTGTTTCTTTAGGGTCTTCTTTGCAAAGGGATATAGTTGTCTACTTGTCTGTTCTTTAGTTTGCATTATAGAGCCTTGAGGCCCTTGACAGTATACAGAAGTGGATAACGGGCACACACTGCATTTAGTATCTAGGCAGCCTTCTCAACCACAATCTTCAATTGGTACTGGCAGTGGGGAAACAGCTACTGATGCTGGTAACAGAGGTAACAGTTTTCAGCTCATGTGTGATTCTTGGTTTTGTGCCCAAGTAATATTGACATTAAGGAAAAAGGGGAAAAACAAATCAATTCTTACTCTTGCATTGAGTGTTAGATCTGGATTTTGATTTCTGGACTTCATCAAGTAATATTTCTGGTTTGTAAATATTCTCAGCTGGACAGGAAACTAATGCTGGGGTGCCACGTAGTCGTGTTGGGCAAGTTTCGCACAGTGTGTTACTTGGATCCTTCAATGTTGGGGATCAACTAGATAACTCCATACCTGATTTAAGTCGGGTAAACTTCCACAGTTTTTAATACATATGCCTACCTCTGTTAATCTTGTGATTTTCTATTTTTTTTTATTTCTTGCCAAAATATATTGTTTTTTCATATCAACCTAGGTCATCGGTGCGGTTTTGAATTCAATTGGAGTTGGAAACCAAACAGCTTTTAACGGTCCTAGTGGCATGCAACCTACAACGATGGTGGGTTTTTCTCCACTCACTTCTAATCCTTGTATTTGTTTTTCCTTATTCTTGCTTTGATAATGCATTTGTACCTATAAACTTGTACTTCCATTATACGAACACATGCATCACCATGCAAACACATAAAAATATTTAGTGAAAGGTGACATTTTTATTGCACCTAGTAACAAAATGTTGTATGAGCTGTTTTCCTTTTTTGTGTTATTCATCTACATTAATATTTTATTAGGTTCTATTGTTGCCCATCTTGTTTTTAATTAGTTGTGTAGATCTGTCATTCGAAAAAAGTTTCTGCATTTGACTAAATTTTGTATTTCTGTTGGCTGTTCGATTCTCCTGTGTAGGCTCCTCAGGGAAATGAAGCAGAAGGGAGACAAGGTGCCACAGCTGATCAGATCCGAGAAATAAATCAATTGCTTCGGGGACAGGTACCTTCCAGTCAATCTATGCCTCAAGTATTGCAAATACCTGTAGGAGTGGCAATACCTATCCCTTCCATGAATCAGGTTAGACTGATTGCATTGGGTTTTAGTATAGTATGCGGACTACCTTCTAATTTCACTTCTTATGTTTGATTTCTACAGCCAATTCCCGATTCTTTGCATACTCTTTCCGAGTTCATGAACCGCATGGAACTGACACTGTCACAAAATGGTAAGGATAGAATATCAAATTATATTGATATAGTAAGAGTAATATATAATTTGTTGAGCCTTGAACTAAATTCGCACATGGGGGAAAACATCAAAAGACTTGCACCATACCCATCTCTCAATATATCTGATGCAGGCAGTCGGTCAGATCAACAATTGAATGATACGGGAGTTCAGCCACCTGTACATTTGCCTGCTAATACACGGGGTGTGCCCACACCTGAAGCATTGGTTGCTGTTCTGAGACATGCAGAACGTCTTTTCAGTGGCCAAGCTATTAGTGCCCTATCTGTATGTACTGCAATCTGAGCACTTGGCTTGTATTTTGATGTTATATTTCATTTAGTCGTACACTTATTATTCACTTTTACATCCCTTCTGTGGACTGCCTGGTGGTAACTGTGAGGCATTAACATGTCACATCTGCAGTTCAATTCCATTATAACCTGTATTTTTTATTCATAGACGATTGACCTGTTTATATATATGGTCAGAGGTGTATAATATTGTTGTTGATGTGATTCAGTGATTGGGAGGAATTTTACCCTTTTGTATGGAGATTAGATGATTTTAATAAGATGTTCATGCTTCCGTACATTTATGAAATGCATCTTACCAAGATAACATAGTATATTATGCATTTCTGTGTTCTATACAAGCAGTACGGAACATGAGCATTTTAAGGCTTTTTTTATGACCAAAAGAAGTGTAAATTTTATTCTGTATATATTTGAGTTTCATCAAGTTGTCAACGGTTGTAGCAAAATGTTAATTTTTATGGGGTGAAGTACCTTCCTAATAAATTTAGGGACCTTCTATAGTCTTCTAGGAGGGAAACCAAATATGAATTAGCCTATCTTGAGGCATTAAAATTAATTTATTGCTAAATAGAGTGAGGTTGTTTGGTTGTGATTTATATTTGCATGCCCTGTTAAGTATAAAGATTATGTTTTTCCATATAAAAAGTATAAGAACGAAATGGTTAATGTTATTTATAATTTGCTGCAACTGCGTAGCGTCTTGCAGGTAGATTGGAGCAAGGAGGTTCTGCCGATCCTACGATTCGGGCCCAGATTCAATCAGAAGCGATGCAAGTAGGCCTTGTGATGCAGCATTTAGGTGCTCTTCTTCTAGAACTAGGTCGAACAATGTTAACTCTTCGTATGGGACAGTCCTCGGTAGATCTCTCTCCTTGAACTTTGTAATTTTCCACTTTGAGTTTCTGTGCATAACCATGTTAAGTGCATTTTGCAGTCTGAATCTTTTGTAAATGCTGGGCCAGCAGTTTACATATCTCCCTCAGGGCCAAACCCTATAATGGTCCAGGTTTGTTAATAATTATCCAGTCAAATATCTTTGTAGTACAACATGTCTGTTTCCCAAGTATACCTCTGTTTGCTTCTGTAGTTAAGACTTAAGATAGCTAAAGTTAAACCTGTTTAGGTAATGTCTTGTCATTTATGGCTTATTAGCTTAAATCCTGTGCAATCAGGGCACTTTTTAAATATTTAAAATATATATTTATTATTAATATGTATTAATTTATTTGATATATTATAATTTTTATTTTGTATTTTAATATTTTTAGTTTTATATAATATTAAGTGTGAAAATATTATTTTACTGTTAACCACATTTATTAACTACTTATATACTGTAATTGTTTTAATATACATTACACATTTATAAAAATACTAATATAATAAAATATTTTTTAGTTATACGTTTTGCTTTTTATTATATAAAAGTAATGTTTGTATAATATTTTTTCTCATGTTTAAATATGTTAGTATATTTTTAATCGTACTAATTGTCTACTTGTATTTACATTTTAAAATACGTACATATATATAAAAATATTATAATATTATCATTAAATAACTTCTCATTAATTATATATTTTTTATTTTCACTTGTATTGAATAAAAAAAATAGCTAAATTTATTTTAACTTATATTTTTTTCATGTGTATATTTTAAGAATTTTTAGGCACGCGACGACCATTACGACCAACCACAACAAGTCAATAACCCCTTCAGTCTAATTTATGGCTTATGTGTTTGATAGGTTTTTTGGGTTTTTTCCAAAGATGACATGGCCATATGTTTGTTGAAAGTTGTTTTAATTTGCATATTATTTGTTCTACTGCTAGTTGTTTGCATTTGTTGAAACTCGAAAGTATCTCAAAAACCTGATTAAAGTTTGCAATTGAAATTCAACAATATGATTTGTGATTTTGTGTAACTTGCTTGAAAATCGAAGATAATGTAAATTGATGGAATATTATTTGGGCAACCTTTTTCCAGTCATTACTGAAGTAGAAATCATTTCTGATGCCATTTATATTAATTATTACCTGAACGGGTCACAACATTGTGACATGGTTTGCTTCTGTAGCTATTATGTCTAGTCTATGTATCTCTACTTAAATTTCTGATGTTTACCTGATGTTGCAGCCGTCGTCTCTTCAAACTGGCTCCCTATTTGGTGGTCCTGTTGCTCCTCCCCTGAATCCTGGCGTTTTTTTACCTGGTGGTGTTGGACCTACTGCAAGACATGTGAACATACATATACATACTGGTACAGAAAAAATACTTTTTTTGCCACTTTAACCCAAATAACAATCTTAATTGTTGGTCCGTGCATTTTATATTGAGTCTTCAATTTCATTTATTGTTTCAGCAGTTGGTCCTAGGACAACTAATGGTGAAGGAATGCATGGAGATCAAGGAAGTGGAATCAGTTCTGATTCTGGTCAACCAGGTGTACTTCCTGTGAGGAACATTGTGACAGCAGCTGTCCCATCGCAACCCGCTGTTGTTTCTGTTTCTAATGCAGCACACAGTGGTGGTAATCTTTCACAGCAATCAGCTAGTTCTGTTCCATTATCTACTATTATAGCCGGAGTTGGGTCACAAACCAGAAATTATGTGGGTAACATGCAGAGCCAAGACCTCGCTTCATCAGGTGTCTAAATATATTTTGTGCACAATAAGGTGTTCTAAGTTGTGGTTTTGCTTGTCTTGTGTGTGACTGCTGCTTTTTGTTGACATATAGCCCATCAAGAGAGTTCAGGCAGTCGAGATCAATATGTTGCTTCTGGTGCGGGAAACCGTGATAGGGATGTTAACATTGCAAACCTACTTGAAACCATCAGGGAGTTGCCTTTACCAGGTCATTCATCTGATACCAATAGTCATATGGTATGTTTTGGCCCTTTTGTCAAATCTTGCAAAGTTTATTCTTCCAGTTATAAAAATCTAAAGAGGGACTACATACCTTCTGACAGGCACAAGGTGAAGGCCAGAAAAAAGAAAGTACGGATAGAGCAGAAGAGTCTTCCAGTAGCTCGGTGAAAGGGGCTGATAACCAAGTTAAATCATCCGATAATACCAATTCTACTCCAGCATCTACTCAAGGGGTTGCTGTTCCTCTTGGGCTGGGACTGGGAGGCTTACAACCCAGGGTGAGCAATAAAACTCTCGTAAAATTTGTTCTTTTTTCCCTAAGATGGAGTATTTTTAATTGCTTTTGTTTATGCATCATTTATCAAACCTATAACAGCCGGAGCATACCTATATTATATTGATTTCAAGTTGGTTTTTGAACAATCAATTTTTGAAATCAATGTAATAGGGATTCTTCACATACATCTTTGCTTCTATTTACTCCCACTAAAGCACCGAGGGAGATAAGAAGAACAAGAAGAGATAGACGTTTACTTATTTCTTGCATTCTACAACGTGGATTTCATCTTTGTAGCTGTCAATTATATATGTAATGCTATCCTGGACCTCTTTTATTCTAAATCTTTGTGGAATTTTTCGTGCAGAGGAGAAATAGGGTATCAAATTCACGAGGCATTGTGGGTGCTGGTGCGACTTCTAATACACCTAATGATGACAGTCAACACAGTAGATCTGATGTGGTTTCGGCTGGCCAGCTTGCAGGGGCTGGCGGGACAGTCATACCGAGTGTACCGGTGGAAGGGCTCAGTGCTGGGGACCGAGATGATACTGCAAATGTCATGTCTCAAGTTCTCAGCAGTCCAGCTATGGATGGGCTTTTAGCTGGTGTTTCGCGGCAAACAGGAGTAGGTTCTCCCGATGTCCTTAGAAATATGTTGGGACAACTTACTCAGAACCCAGCAATGATGAATACGGTTAATCAGATTGCTGAACAGATGGAAGGCCAAGATTTGGGAAGCATGTTCGGCGGTCTAGGTAGTAACCGAAGTGGTGGGATTGATCTGTCAAGAATGTTTCAACAGATGATGCCCATTGTTTCTCAAGCGCTTGGTAGTGGTTCAGCATTCCCCCAGCCAACCGCATTTTCCCAATCAGCACCTGCCTTGGAGCGTGAGGTTCAACCGACAAACAGCGGTGCAAGGCTTAGCAGAGATGAGAAACACAGAGACCAAAGCTCTCAGGTTTGTACTGATAAAAAAGCATAAGGATTGGGTTGCATGAAATATAAGCACATATTCCCTCACTTGTAAATAATATAACCTTGGAAGTCGATTTTCTAGTCTTGTAACTGTCTCCACCTTTCTTAGCATAGTTCCTTCTTTATTTCCTGTTGTAATATGCTCTCTTTCATAGAGCTTAATTATAAAGCTTTGGGCGAGTAAATGTTTGCTGTCATTGATTATTGGAATTATGTTGTTTTGCTTGTGTATAGATTGACCTTCAGCAAGTGGTTCAGGGACTCGAACATGAGAATCCTCCTGAAGTTCTTCGTTCTGTAGCTGAAAGTGTTCTCAGTTCTAATGACTATGGCAGTGGTGCTGAAGGTCTTGTGAACGAATTGTGTGCTGAAGATGGTCTTGCAAGTGTATGTATCTTGCCTTTTGTTACTATTTAATCCCTGTCATTAAAGAGAGTGGAATTTAGATTCGCAAAAAAAAAATGAACTTTAAATTTCTTTGAAAATCTTAAATATAAAACACTTGTTTATTGGATTTTTCAGGAGTTCATGGAAATGCTACTTCGTGATCTTTCTCAGCGAGTTCAAACTGAAACAGATTCTGCTGCTGAGGAATCTTGATTCTTACTTTACAAAACATTTGTAATTTAGTACATAGCCAAACTGGTGACAGTTAATTGCCGACTACATATCGATGGATTAGGTGTTTTTGCTTCTAGTTGAAAGATTCTTGTACATTCTGGGTTTGGGGTTTATCTGGTTCAATGCTTATAATATACCATAGTAGTACTTTACATGATTTGTTCCTTAAGGGTTCACTTTTTGCGGGTGAATGTAATGCTTATAATATACCATAGTAGTACTTTACATGATTTGTTCCTTAAGGGTTCACTTTTTGCGGGTGAATGTGTCTTGTTTTTGAAAAATTAATTATTATTATTCAAATTAGGGACACTGTCGGTGGCAAGTCTTGAATGCTATTAGCTTTTACCAGTGGCATATTGAGGATGTCCCTGATTGCTAATGAATAATCGGCCCGTCTCATTATTTTTGTTTCATTTTGACTTTTCAAAGTTAAATTTATTTAACTTTGACTAACAATTTAAAAATATTTATTTTATAATTTTACGACTTTACAAATTGATTCATAAAATAGAAGGGTTAAATTTTATTATAATATTTTTTAAAAAATAAATATTATTATATAATATGTTTAACTTGTTGGTCAAAATTAATTAATTTAATTTTGAAAAGTCAAAACAAAAATTAGAGAGAATAGATTGTTCATTACTTCCAAAAATGAACAACATGCACGAGATCATTTTGAAAGTTTTTATTTCAAATAATCAATAATTGTTGAACGTTGAAAGTTTGATTAATAATATAAATTTTTTAGTTAAAGCACAAAAAGCAAGAGAGTATATATATATTAATAACAGTTAAGCTATTGTAGTATAAAATTTTAATAATCCAAATTACTAGGTTATAATGAAACAAATTAGAGAAATAAAAAAAATTATTTTGGGTTTGGTAATCAGCATTTACCAGAAAAAAACATTAAAAATAGACAATACGGTAATTAGCACATTATCTATTGCTAACATTATAATTGTAAAATTCGTGTATAAAAAGAAAATTCACAGTATGGTAGACTTCTTAATTCGTTTTATTTTAATATTAAATTTTGATAATCTTATATCTGATCCTAATTATATAAAAATTTGTCAGTGAGAAAATATTTAACAGTGTAGGACTATAGGTAGTTTAGAGGTAAATAGATATTTAACGCCACGTGTGAGCGTCATCTTCATCTCCATATTCATATTCGTATTACTTAAAAGTCGGTTCAGCCTCTCACATTAATTAATTAATTAATTATTGAGTAGCACTCAATAATACTAATACTAATACAATCCGTTGACGTTGTTTAACATTTAATCATCTCATATCTTCTAGTACCCATGGAGAACAGTTGTTTGATCAATCCTGAGCTCGTAGTTAATTACAACTTCCCACAGGTTCATCTTCTTCATTTCATTTCATTTCCCCCCTTTTATATTTTACTGTATTATTATTATATTTGTTTCTTTAATTTCTACGCTTCTCATCATCAATTGAATATTTGTTTTTCGAGATCTTGATTTATATCTTATTTTCTGTTACGTGTATGTCATCAACCACAGAGATTTTTCACTTATGATGAAAGGTACACTTCTTTTTGTATGGAACGTGCTTTAAATTATTTTGTACTTTCAGTATATTGTTATTTTGTTTACGAGTTTTTTTTCAATAGAGATGTTACCTTGTATGCTCTCGGTGTTGGAGCATGTTCAACAGATGCTTTAGATGACAAAGAACTCAAATATGTTTACCATGAACTTGGTCAGAAATTCATCCAGGTACTACTAATTTGTTCAGCTCTGACTTGCTTTCATTATTGTATATATTTTACTAGATTACGGTGGAGTCATACTTTGAATTGGTGTACATAATTGGCTATGAATCTGCCTCATACTAGGTAGTGTCGATTTTTGGCTACGTTGTACTTACAAATTCATTTTCACTAAATCATTGATAACATTATCTGGTAATACCGTAATATTTGTAAGTTTTACATGGTTGGTGTTAGCTTCCCGCTTGTTGCAGGTCTTGCCAACTTTTGCAGCTATATATTCTCTTGGATCAACAAATGTTACGGAAATACCTGGATTGTCGTAAGTATATGCATCATGCTCTCTATGTGGTATTATCTTTACTGTGGTTTTGCCCGAGTGAGCAGGAAAAAGTGAAGTCAAATTTCTCTCCTATTTGTTGCTAGATGTGATCCGCGGCTGTTACTGCATGGACAGCAGTTCATAGAAATCTACAGGCCATTGCCTACTCATGGTCGTGTAAGGTTCCTCGCCTTAAAGTTCCACATGATTAACATTTTGTGATTATAATAAATATATATGCACGACTTCTTTGTCAGATTAGCATGCCGATCTGAAATTATATTTTTGTCTAGAGAGATTTTGATAATACTCTGTTGGATACTTTCTGTTCAACCAGAAATAATAAACCGCTTAGGTTGCCCATCCTAAATTTGAAATTCTAACATCTCTCTTTACAAGTTGTGAAATTTGTTGTTAATGCAGATACGGAATAAAACAAGCGTTGTAGGATTGCATGATAAAGGTTTGTTAATAAATTCTGTTTAACAGTACCAAAAGCCTTTATTGTATATAATAAAGAAATACATTATAGTTCAAAGTATTATTAAAGCTAGTTTTGGTGCAGTAATTGTGGTAGGGATATTCTTATTACCTACCAGCACAATGAGCTTATTTAGTTTCCATTTTCCTAGAAAAATATGTTTGCCTGATTAATCGTACCCTTAAAATGATCCGCTTTTGCTAATTGTTGTATACCTTTTGTAACTTAGGCAAGGCAGCCATTATTGAAGTTGAAGTTACAAGTTATGAGGAGTTGTCTGATGAGCCGATCTGCATGAATCGGCGAGTTCTTAAGCAAGTTACTAATGTTTGCATGATTTATATGCAGTTGACTCAGCTATTATCTTTTTTTATGCAGGTTTACTCTCTTCTTACGAGGTGCAGGTGGCTTCTCAAAATCAGCTCAACCATATTCATACACAAACTATTCCACAAATCGAAACTTAGCTTTTAAGCATCCTAAAAGTCAGCCATTTGCAGTTTATGAGGAGTGTACACAGCCCTCCCAGGTATGTCACGTCCTTTTCCGGTGTTTGCCGCTTTGGTATTATTCAAACGTTTCATTTCTCTCTATTTATGAGTTTATGTTTTATTGAAAACCGACCATATTAAACTTGGTCCAAAGTTTTGATTTTTGGAGTAGGTTAATTGGACGAGTAATTCTTACAGCGGCTTGTTTTGCTTCTTATTTCATCTTATACATATGGGGTTCAATGTCTAAAAAAATACTAAATTAACTTTCTTTCATAAATCTCGGAAAATTCTTAAATGATGCATGATAGATATCCCTCTTCACATAATATATTAATGCTCAATTAGGGACCAACACTTGTAGGCTTCGTGGTCAGTTGACATACATATCTAGATTCAGTAAATGTTGCCGGTCTTTGCGGTGTCTTCCTTTTCGCATCTTATAAATTTGGAATTTCCTCTTGCTCCTTTCTCTTGAGAAATTTAAAAGTAAATTTATTTCATTTGGTAATTCCGCGGTGTTTAATTTTTAGAAGGCAGGTACATTTTATACTTTTATAAGAAAACAACATTCGGAAGAAAGAGTAACAAAGCCAGAAAACAAAGAGAAATGAAAAATTAATCAGTGTTTTTTACTATGTGTAGATTTAGATGTGGGACCACTGGCTAGTTCATCAGATTTTTTCCATGAACCGTTTTACTTATTTTAGTTTATACCTGAGGCAATTATTTAGTGTGTGTAGCTACTATATACTCGCTCTGGGATATGGTGTGGCTACATAAGTATATAACATGGATGTGGACATTTACAGGGTAGCACCAAATACCAATTCATGTGACTATTGAGCAAATTGGGTGAGATGGTTGAGTCACATTGAGCTTAGATTTCCCAGTTAGCAGTGAGGAAGAGGGTGAGACTAAAAATATCCTTAATAGGACTAGCAGAGAAAGATGTTAGTGAACAAGGGTGGTATCAATGTATCATAGTCAGCTGACTACTAGTTTGGAGTTGAACATGGTAGACCCCAATATTTTGAGAGCTTCACGCTTAAAGCTTGACAAAATCAAAGTATATAATGTTTGCAACTAACATGAACATGTTTGCTTTCTGTTCGAGTTTCTTCATCAGTCCTGAAATCTTGTGATGCTGTTGTGCAGGCGTTGGTGTACAGGCTCTCTGGTGACTATAACCCTTTGCATTCCGATCCAACATTTGCAGGAAAGGCAGGGTTAGTTTTCCGGTTTTAGATGATCTTTGTCATAGCTCACAAACTAATGCTTTTATGAGTTGGTACACCCTCTTGTTGGGCAGCGACTCCAACAATCTTAACCCCAAAAATAAGACATTGATCTTTCTTTCAGTTTATAATAATATAAAACCCGTTCTCATCTTTGTTATGGTGGATTATAGCAATATTAGATTGGTAAATTGCCATTGTTACAATTTTTAGCCCCCCTCCCCCTCCCTAACTTTATTAGTACTTTTTGCTTTGTCAAGATTTTCTCGCCCTATACTGCATGGACTGTGCACTCTTGGATTTGCAGTCAGAGCTATCATTAGATGTATATGCGGAGGAGACCCTAACATTGTCAAAAGTATATCAGGTCGATTACTTCTGCATGTGTACCCTGGTGAAACACTGATAACAGAAATGTGGCTAAAAGACTCAAGGTACTGTATCATGTTAAATTAAAATGTTCTGATATCTCTCTAGTCTTTATACGGGACTTATAAGGAATTTAAATATGCAGTGTTATGTATCAAGTGAAGGTTAAAGAACGAAATAAGACGGTCCTGTCTGGTGTTGTGGATCTCAATCGTCCAGCTTCATCTTTGTGAAATTCTATCCTGCATACTATCAAGTAAAAGGTCATTTTTACGGTGATGTGGACCTCAATTGTGGAGAATGATCTGTGTGTGCAATGCTCTCTTGCATAGCTTGTAATGAAAAATTGTACCCCTGCAACATTAATTCGGAGTGCATGATATTTTTTTTTTTTTTTTTTACTTCTCAAGATAAATTTGAAATGTTGCATGTACAAGCGCAGTTCAATTATATTATATGAATAATTTGGTAAAGTTGCCTATAGTTTTTAGTTGAATGAATCTGGTGAAGTACTCAACCTATAGTTTGTTGCAAGTATCAACCTTTTTACTTTCAAATATAAAATTATGAACTACCAAGGATGCGAGGCGTATATATATATAATCAAAATAATGTTCTTCCCTAGAAGTAGTTATCAGAGGGGTCTCATTTTGTATAGCGATGCTGTAGTAATCATCCCCAAATTAAGTCCTTGCAAGTAAAATTACTTTATCGTAGATCATCCAACAAGAAGTTTGTATTATTCGGAGACAACCAACGAGTTCCCGAAGATTCTTGCTGAGTTTTAGCCCAATTGTTACAAAGTTGTGCTTGAGCCTATTGTCCATCTGACATGAAAGCTTGCTACTCAGAATTATCATCTTCATAGATAAAAGTTTCCATTCGAAATTCCCTAGTTTCTAAACACAAATGTCTAAAACTTGAGTATTATACCATACAATGTTTATTAATCTAGGTACCAAGGGGGAATCTTTTGAATTTGAGTTGGATGCTTTTTCCAGTTATTCAGTCTTACATACTACTCGAAAAGCAAATAACTCGGTACTAAATTTTGAAATATATTTTGGTTATATTCAGAGGGATAGAAAAAATGATCATAATGTGAATAAAAAACATAAGCTGATTAATTTATACAGATAAATATCGTACTCCTACATGTGTTATAAATGGTTCCCTGCAATCCAGTAATGATAAGCGTAGTCGTCGTCGGCGGCTTAATGATTCATGTCTTGAAACTCAACGCATCACTACTTTCCAGTTTCCCCCACTTCATCTTTTCTAAATCTTTCCCCATTATTCATCTCTCTCTCTCTATGTCTCTCTCTCCCTCTCGCGACAAACAGTGATGTTCCATGCGTCATCCATCATTCACACACACACAGTTGCTTTCGTGTCCTAAACTTTTGTGGGATCTTTAGTTTCTGTATCTTGTCGATGTCCCTCTCATGCAACTTACCAATAATTTCTTCAGCGCTTTTGAATATTTGGGTGTTTAAGAAAACTTTATAAGAACGAGAAACACATATTCATTAAATGCATCATTATTATACTGCATGCACCGCAACAATGCACTTTACGTGTCCTTTGGATCCAACCAAGTGTCCAACGTTTTCGAAGATAAAGTGACTCGTATAACTCTTCATAATTTTTTTGAAAGAACATCACTTACTATGTCGTTGTAATTTTTTTTTAAAAGAAATGTTAGAGTAGTACTCTCTCCTTGTCACAAAAATGGGTAGATTTTACAAATTTCACATATATTAAAAATTATTTAAAGAAAATACTTTAAATATTTGTATAGGATAAATAACAAGACACTTATAATGAGATCTTTTTCCTCTCAAAATGAACACATAATATGAGAGGAGGGAATACTCTCTCTAATATCCACTTTATTTTTAGTGTAGTTAAACTGATTCATTTTTTATTATAATTTAAAATAATATATAATTTTAAAAATTAAAATTTTATATTGTTAAAAAATATATATAATCTTCTTTAAAATGTACTTTTTAGATTTTTGAAATTATAAAAAAACAATTTTAAATTTTTAGTCAAACATTAGCCAATTTGACTTCAAAAAATTAAAATGGACATCTAAAAAAGGACATAGAGAGTAATACAATATTAAAAATTGTTCTTAAATGATGCTAACATTAATAAATTTTTATTGATTCTATTAACTTTCATAATAATCGCCTCCTTTATGTAAAAAATACTCATCAATTAAAATTAGTCAACTTACCAAAAAATAATTATTAAGGTGTGTTTATTGGCGCACACCACACACCAAAAACACCCTTAATAATTTAGTGTTATTAACAACATTAATTAGTTGTGTTTATATATATGGATGCATGGGTTTCATTATGCTGTGTTTAGAATCCATTTTGCGCACTAGTTAGTTAATTCATGGATTATATTTTAGTGCAAGCGTTGATCGTAAGGCAACTTGATCAAATTATTGATTGCCGTCTTTGATAAAGGTTGCATCGAACGGAGTTTAATTGTTTTATTTTACGGTCTCAATTCAAATAGTTTGTTTGACTGTTTACGGTCAATTTGAATATACTTTAATCGAAGATTAAAAATTATTCTTTTATAATTTTTGAAAATTGAAAGTTACATTTTAAAATAAATATAATATATTTTTTAATTTTTTATAATATATATAATTTTCGATCAAAATTTAATCAAATTAATCCCAAAAACTCAGGAGGAAATATTTACTTGATTACTATTTTGGTAGTCTCAAATACAAAACATTGAATCGAGACTCCAACTTTGATTGTTTTATCTCGTAGTTAGCTTATGCGGAGTAATAAATAATCTGTTGACCTCCTTTTCTATCGTTGTTTCGCCGGCAACCAAAACAATGACAATTAGCAGTCGGTCGGTATAGGTCCAACTTGATATTAATGGTAAATGGGGGTAAACTTAAATACCCCATATAAGGAGTAATACAATTAACTTTTTTTTTTGTTCCAAAATGCAATTTTTACCCCAAGTGGAGTTATCAACTTAAAATTGAGCTCAAAGTTTCAATTCAAAGACGAAGTCGCTTCGGATGAATAGCGCTGACAGAGAGTAAGAAATGACAAATGTAGGGGGCGGGCCTTTTGTAATTTGCAAAGTGGATATAAACAGGAATAGATAGTAGTAGTAGGACCGTAGATAACAATGTTGTCAATTAAAGGAATAGTATGTATGTATGTGTAATGTGTTTTCTGCCTGCAAGATTAATAGATCATACGTGTGTACAGCAAATATATACTGTACTTTATGTTAATTAATCTCATTACGTATTCCCTGACAAAAAAAAATAAAAATTCATTACGTATTCTTTTAAGTTTTGTATGGGGGACAAGGGACGGAGCCAGGGAGCATGAATACGGCAATAAATGGGTATTGCCCTAAGTAGCTAGGGTGGCTAGCTAGCACGCAATCGCCAGCTAGTTAGTTACGAGTAGTTGTATACTGGTTGTTACATGGTTGCGCGGTAACACCCGCACCCCGTCCCGTACGGCACATTCCATGCGCCTCAAACGCGTATGAAGTGTCAGCCTTACGTCTCGAGATAACAATGACTGGTTTATCCCTGTTTTGGGCTCATCAGGGAAGCGACTCTAGCTCCCGACCAGCCCTGCGCGCAGACTATCATAAGTCTATGACAGGCTCGCAGGCACTCGCCTTTAAATACAATCATGCCTCTCATTAAACATTAAACACTAACCGGCCAATATTCTCTTTAACAAAACAAAAATGACCCTATTACACTAGTACTGTCTATAGCAGCAGCAGCTAGCACACCAATATTAATTACAGCCACAGGCTATGACACATGCATATGCTTATACAAACGCATTTTTATACATGCATGCACAATCCTCCTGTACTAGTGCAACTCTTGAGCAAAGTTTTAACTCCTCGAAGCTCTTTTTCAAGAGAGAGGCTGCAGTCTGAACGTTCGTATTCTTCTTTTTTACCTTGCTTTGTAAAAATCTATATAACTCTAATTATGCTGCGGTGACTGAATTAGGCCACGGCCTGCTAGCAATAAGGGTACGTGTAAGTGTAACTCCCGACAAATCTATTTAGACTGTTTAAAAGTTTTGATTTAATTTCAAATGATGAATTTGAGTTGTCATTTCAAATTTTCATATTTGTACTGATACTTGAATTTCTTGGAATTCAAATAAAATTTAAATTCAAATTCTTATCATTATCCAAACATGTCATCTGATCAAATATCGTTTCAAATGAAATTCATATTTCCAAACGGACCATTATTACGGTAACGTGAAACAAAAGATTTTGGTTAATTGAAAAATGAATAGTCCAATAAATAAGAGTATTTAATTGGTGCCAGGGAATAGGTGTAGCAGCTGGGCACAAACAGAAAGTCACAAGGAAGCTAGCTAGCTAGCTAGTGATCAGGACTTGAGGAGGTATGAAGGGTTGTGGGTGTGATGAGTGCGACGTTTCAGACGGCAAAAAAGATGTTGACAAGGGAACTTATTTATTATTGCTGCTGCTGGTATCCGCATTCTTCTCTCTGTCTCTTCTCGGTCAAGGATTTACTCTATATCGATCTTGTTGCATGCATGTGTTTTCTGTATCAAATTATCAATATTCAAAGTTGGTTAGGGCCTTATTTTCTTGGAAAAGGAGATAAACATGAGGCATCACTGCTTATGCCATCATCATTCATACGATTTATTTGACCTAGCTGCCTATCTTCTTCTTATATGTGCATGCTAGTTCATATCACAAGTAAGCTTTTTTAGTATAATATGCTTTCATAATTAGTCTTCAATTAAATTGGTTGTTTATATACTACTACTGTAATAATCTCTCTGACGCCCCAATTATGATCAATGGACGAATTATTTACTCCATTTTAAATTGCATGCATGCCAACAAATTAATGGTGAAATGAATCTAAAGAATTAAATATGGGCAGTGGCAGCGCAGGTCAGTCGGGAGAGAAAAACAAGCAAAGCCAACTGTGTATGCCCTACACTCCCTGGCCTACATAAGTTTTGTTTACAGCTACTGTAGAGACTAACAACTTTTAAAGAACTGGTTTCTGTTGTCTTAATTAGCCATAGATACATACATGTATGTATACCTATACAAGTTATATCTCGTGCTGTTATATATGCTTCCAAGTGATAGGTAGTTTTCACCATCACCATCAATTGCCATTTGACTAAAACCTACCCACGTACACTTTCAAATCAAGACCCACCATCCGCTCGACTCCTTTCATACCTAGAATTTATACCACACTGTATATATATTTTTTCTTGAGTTAAATGAAAAGTGTGTATATGCAAGTTTGTGTATTTCTATTTTCATGGAAACACACCGTTTGCACTATTTTAGATACTGCAGCATGTTTTCTGCTAGATATGAAAATAGGTATACACAAATTGCATATGTGTGCAAGTACATATACACATATTGCATTTAACTCTTTTTTCTTTTAATACAAATTTAATTATAATCTTCAAACTAATTTTGTATTTTATTATTTTTAAGATCTTATTGTCCTATATAATATATAATTAAGAGTATATATGAATATTTTTAATTTAACTACGTAAACCTCGTTTATAGGAGACATGTATCATGTATGTAAAAAGGGATGTGATAGTATGCTACTGCATCCGGAAAACTAACTAATATTTCATGAGCCTCACTCTCATTCATCCCCCTCTCTATTTTGTCGATCATCCAGTGCTGATAGTCACAAGATATATTGTTCCCGTGTGTGCAGTCTGTGAGACGAAGATTAATACAAAATAAGTAGGCTAGGATGTGGATGTGGATGATATATACATGATGCGTATATACACGGTCACTGGTGGTTTAACAAAGGGTTTCTTACACGAGTTTTTTTGGCATTCTGTTCACCTCCTCGATCTATTTCAGCTGCCTCGAGCTTTCATATTTATCTATCTATCTAATCTAATCTATACTTTGTACTACCATTTTTACATCTTCATATATATCTAGGATTATTTATATACATTTTTCAACTTAATTGTTCATAAATATGAGTATGTAGATGGAGGTGGGCATGTTGCCAACAGACCTCTGTTGGTCTCTCTTTGCAAAACCCCTTGTGATCCAAATTCAACTTAATTGTTCACCCCCATCTTACTCTCAATTAATATATTCACATGCATGTATATAAGTTGGTACATATATCAAACATCAACGTACAGGAAGCTCATTGTAAACATGTATATATGATGTTATTAATTAAGTATTGCGCGCACTTCAACTTTTTACCTTTTTCATTTATCGTGCAGCTGATCTATATATGCAGTCTCCTACAACAAATTAAAGCTAGCTAGCTAGAAGCCTAAAAGGATCGGCCAATGCAGTAAGAAATGTCTTCTTCTTAATTGTATTATTTTTATCATCTCCGGCCTTACATATATATATATATATATATATATATATGATGAGGTTTCAACCCCCATGACCTTGTCAAGGGTAGACACAGTTACTGGCAAGACATCTCCAAATTCTTTAAGAAACCCTTAAAAGTTATAGGATTTGAATTTATAAAAATTTGTTTCAACTTGCACGTCATGTATGTGTATATCAGTATATGTATATTAAGGGTTTTTCCATCCTGAACAGGTTACTACATCATGTATTGGTCATCCCGTTTTAAACAATACAATATTAATGCCATACCATCCAGGCGATCGAGAACTGCGCGCATGTACAAATTATAACTTTTTTTATAAGTTATACCTTATTATAGAGTGGCTTAATTCATGCGATGACCACTGATCGATTTGCGTCTGTATCCATTTTG
Source organism: Oenanthe sinensis (assembly GCA_028671895.1). NCBI lineage: Eukaryota > Viridiplantae > Streptophyta > Magnoliopsida > Apiales > Apiaceae > Oenanthe > Oenanthe sinensis. Next base: position 36,068,706 of record CM053794.1, read on the forward strand.
TACGAATCGGAAATCTTCTCAGATACACTACTGTAATTTACCCCCAGTCACCCAATATTTTATATACACTCCGATTACTGTTTTCTGGTAAATAAATTTGTCGGTCCATCGATCTGATAGCTCTCCACTAACCTACTCACAGTTAATATATATTTCGTTTAATAATGTCATTTGAAAATTTCAGTCTACCTCTTATTCCTCTATATGATATTTTTTCAGTTTAATCTTTAAAACTATCTTATCTCTTTTACTAGTAAAGTTATATTCTCAATGGGAACCCGATTGCTCCCCCGTTCCCATTATAGGGGAGATTTATCAAAATTATGAAAAAATGATCTACATCCTGCACCCCAAAATAGGGTTTAATTTTAGGGACCAAAAATAAGTCTCCATATTTGGGGGTATACTATTCATTTCCCATTCCATATTTTTATCTTATTAAATGTTTTCATTTATTTTATTCAAAAAATACTTCCTTTTGTTTTTATATTTTTGCCATTTTAACTCTTATATATTATTATTTTAAATAAATAATAATTATACATATTTTCGAAAATTTCATTTTTAAGAAAAAATCGAATATTAAATTATTATATGGAAACAAAAATTTTCAAAAATATTAAATGTAAATATATTTCTATAACATTTTAAGAATTTAAATGTGATAAAATAATTATAAAATTTAAATGTGATAAAATATGATAGTTAAAATTATAAATATAGAAAATAGGTTTAAGGATGAATATGGGGAATGGAATGTAGGAAATTTTTAGAAGATAAATAAAATTTGAGAAAAATTATGAAGAATTGCTATATTTAGGATGATTTTGCGGATGAAGATTGGGGACTGGATGTGAATGCTTGTGAACCACATTTTCTGAATGATTGAATTATAACCTATCATTTATCAATATAAGAATTGCAACTACAAAGGTTTTTTAGTTTGGCATTCCATGATTAACAGTTGGACCAAAAAGTAAAGTTCTTTTTAGGACATGTGACAAAAAAACAAAAGTTAACCTCGACAAAATCAAGTACAGACGATATTATAGACTTTCGTTATCACTACCGATTCAGTATGGACATGTATTATGTCCTGTAGTTTTTTCATCATTCTTACATCATAAAATATAGTAACCTGTGAAAGAGGAAGACACTTTAAAAAATGTATTTACTGCCACACAGGTCAGTGCTCTAGAATTAAATTCAAAGCTAATGATGAGTTTGAAAAGAAACAGGGAAGTTCTAGATGTGGATTCATTAATACAATGCAGAGGGTGAGGGGTATTTAAGTAGCTTGTCTGAATTAGTTCCGAATGCACAACTAGCTACTTGTCCGGCAAGTCAAATGTGTAATAAACGATGAAGGAAATATTCAGAACTGTCCCACTTTTCCTTGTCATATATATCTAACTTCTGTTTGTGTCCCGCCTCACGCCTAATTGCCACATTCAAAAAATCGAATAATGGTTACTATAGCCTACTTATTAACCCTCTTCTCCGATTGTCATAAGTTACATTTGGCTATCTGTAAATGGCAATGCCAGCTGGAGACTACTTGATTTTCTCCGCAAGAAAGCAATCCATTTTTACATCTGTGACATCAAGTTGCAGTATCTCAGCTCTGCACCCAAGAATTGAACCGACACTGCAACAATTAACAGGAAAAAGTTGTTCTCAAATGGACAAGCTAGAAAAGTATGTTTGGAAAGACTTGCTAAAATATAAAATAACGAGAATATAAACAGCTCATCTATTATGAATTAAGAAAACCTGAGTTGTTAAACTTCAGAATTCCAAACTGGATTCATATGACAATTTTATAAAGCCAAAAGAGTTGTGAGACACATCTACCATACTTAATTTGGACAAATAATATACTATGAAACCGGTCCATTACCTAGGATAAGTGCGTCCAAGATCTCCGTGAACAAATTCCTTAATATATGTCCCAGCCTGCATCGAAATACTTTTGTTAGTGTTGACTGTTGAGAACATTTTCATTGAAGACCAGATTTCAGTTTTTCTTTCAATTTTTCTAGTCCGAAAATTGGTCATTTCTGGGCTCTAAGCTACAGCATACATTTCTCGATTCCCATACTGAACTTTCTAAAATACTATTCCACTTATTTATGGTGGGGGCGCGGGCCAGTATTAGGAAACAGGAGAGGGAAGCTGTCAATAACTGCCATTCAAACATTTCTTTGCAGTCCTATAGTTTATTATAGAAATGCTTACTTTCTAATCTAACACAACTTTCAGAAATTTGATACATATTTTATACTAAAGATAATAACTTTATACCAAGGGGGAACTATTTTTGCAGCCTAGTTGTGTAATAGTCGTACATTAATTGGCAAAGATGTAAAATGGAAGAAGAAATATAGATTGAACCTGGGTACAAAGATGCAAGAGGAAATACTGGGAACTTGCAGCGATTCTCTCAATTTTCATCCTGGTTTCGGAAAAATGTTCCAAATAGGCATTTATAATTAATAATTGATATATCTGAGTAACTGTTCGGAACTGCAAAGGTGTAAACCATAGTACCAATGTATAATCTTTTCACGCTCTAGTGGACTTCGCCGGTGGAGAACCCTTACTGGCGTCTTCTGCAACAATTTCTGGAGCATAAAGAGATAACTGGGATAAATATTATTAAAAATAACATGAAGAGCGAGTAAAAGAACATACAAATTGAGAGAATCTTTATGTTATTTTTAATAATATTCTTAATAAAGAGAATGAAGATTTTAATATAGATTAGCACAAATAAAAACTTAATAAATTCCCTCGGGGAGGAGAAATTCAGGAATCTGATAGCAAGCATAAGTTGTGTATGCATAAGATAAGATGAAGCCAATCATTAAACTGTAAATTATTGCAGCGCATCAGAGAAAAGGTCTGAATGGAAGCAATAACCAACTGTATCAAAGGTGTTGAGAATGGGAAATAAGTCAAATAACTAACCATGTCTTTGAGTGAAGATATAGTCTCCAAATCATCATCCTTGAGAAAGCGAGAAATCCAGACTAAAGCCATATACTGTTTCTGCATGAAATCCACAGGACAGAAAGCTGAAGGCCCATAACTGGAGTTCAACAAACTAACAAAAATATGTGCAGCCGAAGTATTAAACAAGAAAAACTGGATATCACCTGCTTTTCTGCTTCTCCTTCGCGCATAAGGCTCCAAGCTTCACTACCCAAGACCTTGAGATTTTTTACCATAACCTGAGTGTGGCAATGTGTTAAAGGCTTTAACATATAATGATGCCTGAAAAACAATAAAGGAAGTGAATGTCCAACACAACTCACATGTCTACTCTCCAGGGAATTTATTCTTCTTTCTATTTCACCTATTGATGCATCAGAAGGGGCAAGCCGTGCATTTTGTATCTCGATCAGGAAAGGCCTACCGGAACCCAACATCCGGACCTAAACAAGCAAATCAATGGTCAGAGGTAGTCATTTAGTACTAACATGCATTTAGAAGCCACATTTTATACATCAATATCCTCTCTCCCAGCTGCATGAAATTTGTAACTGTCACCCTGGCATGTAGGAAGGATGTTGCCTCCTATAATTTCCTACAAATGATCCAAGTTGAATTATTTATATTTCCAAATACCTACTTCGAAATAAAACACAAAATAATCAGCTAACAAAATCACTGTACCTCAACAGATGCTTCTCCCATTCTCTCATCATCAATAATCCATCGACTCTGGCTTACATTTCGGGAGTACTGCATCAGGAAATAAGTATTATTATATCAACTGAAAAGTACACCTAGAATAGTAACATTAGGTACTATCTGTCAGAATGCCAAGTTGAAACACTAGGTACTATTTATTGTTGTCAGAATATTCAGTCTTGCAAATTCATATATATTAGATCATTGCTTAAGTTCTTTCCTCTCACATTTAGTACATACTCACATCGTGAATTACTTTGGGTACAAATTGTTTGTTGCTTTGATCAAGCAAAGACGTAAATTGATATGAATTTACCTACCAATGCTAAATGAGTCCAGCTTTTGATACAACCAGAAATGGCCCGACTGAAAAATGTTCATAAAACATAATCTTTTCAAGTCAAAAAACTTGTTTGCTTGTAACTATATTCTCAAGGCAACACTTCAAAACAATAGATAATAAGCCTTGTCATTCAATCATGAGAACTGCTATCAGTGGGCCTCTGGATGCACCAATGAACTGAGACATCAATGGATACAAGGTATTATCTACCCACTAATAACAGTCTATGCCTAGTACATTATAAACATGACCTCTTTTTCACATTCCTCACAATCATTTCTTCTATTTTTTCTGTAACACTAAATCCACATGCATAGCGGATGGTTCAACAAACCACTACAAGCCAATGAAAAGTGCGAGAGACTTTTTTTCCTATGCTAATTAAGAGCGAGAGACTTTTGTAAACAAGGGTTGCAGACTTGTGCTAGGGCCAATTTAATGATGCAGCAATCCCTGGGTGAAGAAGCTCAAACACTTCTGGCCAGGTCGGACTTTGATATATGATAATGATACCATATTTGACACCACAGTCCAAAATTACTTGCCTAAAACTGCAATAACTTGAGGTCCACAATCTTACCGAAAAATCATTTGTTGTTGTCCTTGGAATTCAGTTTTAGTCTTGCACGCTTATCAGCATGTTACACCCATTGCGGTCTGGGACAGTGTCGTTACTAACTACCCCATAAACTCCTGACGTCCTCGTCAAAGTCAAATATAGTCCCAGATATTTCCCTCTCAAGCCATCACGATACTACCAGGCCACCATCATTATCCTCCCTACTGGATTTTGTGACAATCTGTCTCCTATTGAATGAAATATGTGTGACAAGTTGAAAAGCATATAAACCTAAAAAGACTAATAAGTGCATCAATGAATCATGATCTTTTTATGGGCCTGGGGTATGCTTATGAACCTTGCGCTGGGGATTCTGTGTCACATATGAGAGCTGACTCTAGAAAGATTGGTTACAGCCAGCTGGATGGATTGGCAGAGGTGAAGAAAAACAATAATTTCTGGCAGAATAATCTAACAAAATAGTAACTGGTCCGGAGCTCAGGAGGCTGGTGGGTGGTGGCTAAGTGATCCCATGGGTAGAGAAACAAAAATCTGTTATTATGTTTCCAACCCTGACGAAGGAGTTGGGGAGTCTGTAACCGTCTTACATCGCAATGCGTGGGACAAATTGATGAACATATAAGCCTAAATTATTTGGACCAGTTATTTTTTTGGACTACTGTCACATTTTTTTTTCTTAGAGAAAAAAATCCCTGTCATTTTCAAATTTACTATCATTAACTATAGAAATAAAATAGAACAATTTCTAAGTTCAAGATATGGATAACAATTTGAGGCAAAAAAACCCACCAGAGAGGAAAAAACAATACAAAATGACGAATATGACAATAAAACCTTAGTCCTCCATACTATACCAGCTGACAACTTAGATTACACAATTTCTAATAAAGATACCAAAATATAATATTTATACAGCAGTATTATATCATATGTAAAAGGCTTATTGGTCTTTTTATTATAACCGAACGTGTAAGACATGTGCATTGTTTGGTACAAATCCAAAATAATCATGTCATTGTTTACCACATAACATTGTCCATTATGTAAGTTTCTATTAGATACTACTAGAAAAGTGCATATCAAAATTTCCTTTAACTGTTGAAATGTGTCACAAAGTTTCAGAAATTCTCATTTGTTACAAGAACATCCAATGAGTACATCAACCAGATGATACCTTTTTCCCAGCCTAAGAACATTTTTTATAATTGATATTAGTTACATAATTCTAAACACCTTTTTCGTCCAAAACCATTTTCTTATAAAAGACAAATTGAATAGCAATAGAAAGATGTTTGCTATCTAGTAACGTTGAAAGTTATTCCAGTTATTGCCATACTAGAATAGATTTCTGAACCGGTTAGCGTACCTTCAAGTATCTCCCTCCAATGTATATAGGAGCCCTAGAGCAAGAAAATGTCAGGTGACAAGGTTGATTGACCTAAAACGAAAAACATCAGCAGAACAAAAGCACCATCACATTGATAGACCTTGTTAAAATTATGATACATGATGAGGTAGAAGGGTCGGGGTACACTAAATCCAACATTTAAGATAATTACATGACAAAAAGTACTATATCAAGGGTATAGTGGTGTCAAAAGTAGAACTTTGTGATAATACCTTCTCCAGATGGAAATCAGTTTCAAAAATTTTAAGGGACCCATGTTCTTCACTGGAGCCTACATTCGAATTTTCAATGTCGGAAGTTGGCACTACACAATTAGAGGCCACTCCATCATCTGCACCTCTCAATCAAATATAGTTGATTGAATATCAGAAATTATTGGCAAACAAGGCGTCACAGAATAAACTCAGAGAGAAAACGAGAACTAATTACAATTTATATTGATTGAGGACCCCCGTGGCTCCATATCCAGATTAAAAGTACTATACATCAAAAATCATCGTGATCTTGATGACAGTTTTCAATAAATTAGAAAATGTAGATACACATCAACCTCACATTTTTTTTTCAGTATGCTACTTTTCTTCAGTTCATTTTATCAAGAAATTTTTAACTCAATTATATAGCAAACTAGTACAGCGAACACAAAATATATACATATGATGCAACAAATAATGGCATGGACTATTTGGTTTAACCGTTTAAGTATCAGAAATGAATAAGAGTTCATTAAACGCAAAACAGAGTGGATCCCCTATAATAGTTTCAGCAAATTTGTTAACAGAACCTATGACCATATACATCACTATTCAAGAACCTAAATTTAACAGAATTATATGTATACTAAAGATAGAACCAGAATAGACGTGCCTGTTTTCCTTCTCTTGTTGCATTGAATTTTCTCTGCAGTACTCTTTTCATTCTTTGAAACATCAATATTAGTGTATGTCAAACGAATTCGGAAAGAGCTTAGACCAGCTTTAACACCCTGCACGACAATAACATTTCATTAAAAATCAATCTTCAATATTACTGATATCTATCATTTTAGAATAGAAAGAGATTCACATATGCTTCTCAGACAATTTGTTTTCTCAGGACCAAAAGAAAATTAAAGAAATACGCAGAGAGCATGATCCAGATTACCATCAGAGATTCAAGAGGACTTGTCAAAGACAGTTTCAAGACATCTTTTGATGATACGAGTTCAGATTTAACAATTTTTTGATACCATTCTTCAGAGTGGTACTTCTTTTTAATAATGGACCTGAAATAATGTGGAGACAATGGCTAAATGCTTGAATTCTTTGCCAATAACACTCCTCTGACGAGAAAACACAAAATCATAAATACTAAAGAGAATTAAAAACTGTAAATAGTGAACTCCGACTCCCAAGGCCAACATAAATAAGTGAAACGTGAGGCAAAGAAAGACATGACTAAGTTTTACAGTCCATAATACTCCATGTGTGATGCGCACTGAGAAGAACTATGACTCACACATGTTTAAACTACTCCCCTGATATCAAGAAGTTCAATGTCATTAATAAGCCACCATATCACTAGACTGCATAAAAATCTTGTACCAAACTGGTCCCAAGACATCATTTACCATCATAAACTTATTTATATTAAAACTCCTAGAGTTGCTATCCTGGGTACATAAAATCACGCAAGGAAAACTCACAAGACGACTTACCATACTGACTCTTCGTTTTCCAAAATAAGTGGAGGTAGGGAGACTTCAAGAGAAAAGTTATCAGCGACATGCCCATCTTGCTTTACAACATCAGCAATCGTCAAAGCAAAGTCCCTAGCAGAATCCTTTTTCACCGACACATTTCCTTGGTCATAATACACAAACTGCAATATACCTAAGCAAATCCTACAGACATAATCCCCGCTCATTAACTCCTGAGAAGTGTCCAGATTACTTGTATCTTTATGAGCTTGAGAACCATTAATATTCAGTTCCCCGTCTGACTTGAATCCCTGTCTAAAATTAGAATAGAGGAGCGACGTTGAGAGAGTGGCAGAGGAATATAGACACTCATGTACACCAAATATCCGGAAGATGCACCTAACACACACCTGCATTAGAACAAACAATAAAAGAAAACAGTTCCGTTGATGATCATACACGTAGTAGTAACTAAAGGTAGGACTTGCAACAGATATATAACTAATAGGATTTCAAACTACACACACTCATGTACAGCATGGCCACCACACATTTTCACAAATAAACTAATTTATAATTAGGATCGACAAGAGTACAAAATCAGTATAAACTCGCTCAAATACGTGTGCGAGAGAGAGACTGTAAATATTAATTATAGCTAGCAAATCCTAAACTTGTGTTTCGTGGCCCGTCAGTCAATATTTAATCGATGCTTGAGAAATAGAATAAATGTGAAATAATGATATTAGACAGGGGAGATGAAACTAGTGAATGTACAAACCCCAAGCGATAAAAGATGTTTGAGAGCGTGGAGAGGCAAGGTACGGGCGGCGTCAATTACAAGCTTCGTGTCGTTGCCGGCGGAGAGAGAGTCGACTTTGGAGTTATCGTGGCCGTTGATAGCCCCCATCGTTGCGGTGTCGTTGCCCATTCCAAGCTCTGTATAAACTCTTACGGCGGCGGTCCAACTCCTTTTATTCAACTAATTTTTTTTTATTGTCACTGTAAATACTGTATTTTCTAAATTTGGATGTACTCAGCCACATTTATTTTTTACTTCTGTCCTATTATATCTTATATATAATAAGATTAAGAAGATCTTATCTAAATACTAGTAAAGGTTAGAGTTCGATACTCTTTAACAATATATTAAAATTTTATATCATTATATTTTTCTATATATAATATAATTATATCCTACAATATTATATTATTATATAATAAGAATAAGAGTGATTTTATCAAAATACTATCAAAGGTGTATATTAAAATTTAATATATAATATTTATACGAACAAGGATATAAGTTCACTCGAATGTATTTTCTTATACTAAATTCGATTTTAAGGTTTGTACGAGTCCAAAGCATATGCGTGGTGCTGACACTGTCTAATACTTTTTCATCTGTATATTGTAATTTGTATGTCATTGGTGTTACTGTTAACCCTATATTTTGCAAGAGTACGATCATGCTCATCCATTGATCTCAATTCTTCAAACTCATGCAGAAATCTAACGCATTAATAATTAATTGTCAAGTTACCTATTCCCCGGGCCTCAAGGACGGATGTAGAAGATATTGTAGTAAGGACGCAAGTCATAAGGTGTTGGTCATGTTTTAGAGCAATCAAAAGCATGTTAGAGGGAATGTTTTCACATAATTATACATGTAAAGTATTAAAAATGGTTAATGAATAATAAAATATATTAATATCCAATAATTATATTAATATTTATAAAAATACTAACAAAATTTTAGATATTGAGAGCGTGGGGTAGTTTAAAGTTATCCCAATCTGCTTTAAGTGGCGGTGTACCCATTTTTTTACCTATAAATTTTTCGAACTTAAAATTAATTTTGCTTCAAAAATGTCAAGTGCGGTACTTTTTTTCGACTTATTTTTTTTTGCATATCAAATTATAATTAAAATACATATTTGAAGAATTCTTTAACTTAGTTGCACTTTATATTTTTAATTTTTATTTAAATAATATAATTTTTTAATCAAAATTTATTTTAAAAATCGCTCTAAATAAAATTACCCAAAAAAATACATTTTAATTAAAGTAAAAAATATTACTTTTAGTTTAAAATAAATAAATTATAATTTAAATTTTAAGTAATTTTTTAAAGTTAATGCAAACGGGATCTGAATCATATTTGCCTATATGGGTCTTATAATACCACAATTCATCATTTATTAAAGACCTTAACTATTTTTAGTTTGATTGAATAATACTAATAAGTACATGAATATAAACAAATTCATATTAAAAAAATAATTGTATATATGTAATACAATTTTAATTTATACGATATTATATACAAATGACATATTTAATCATATTGTATTATAATAAATATATAAAAATCTTTTTATTAATAATTAATAATTTATATATATAATAATACAAATATGTTAATATAATAAATATTAAAACTTTTAAAATCATAAAATATTAACAATTTTAAAAAATAATTAAATAAATATCGTGCATCGTACGGGTTAAAATCTAGTATTATTAAAACCGAAAGATTAAAAGTTTGGTGGTCTTTGGTTGTCCTTAATCGGTATTTGGGCCGGACTGGATAGTTATTATTGGGTCTAATTTTCAAACACTAATTTCATAACTAAAATACATCTAACATTAGTTTCCTAAATAAAACGTATCTTTAAACAAAAAACACAAACATTATTTTATAAAAATATATGAAAAATTATATAAAATATATACATATAACATTAAATAAAATTTAAATTATTATTAAAAATATATATTCAAATTATATATAAAAATATTAAAATAATTTTATATGTGCATCACATGAGATATAAGTTAATATAAATTATATCCTATATATAATATATAATTATAACCTAGGGGAGATCTTATACAAATACTATCAAAGATCAAGAGTTCGATACTGATTATCACCATATATATTGTAACTTTAATAATATTTATATAATTATAATATTTGAATATGAATAATAATATATTAAATTATAATATTTATATTAAAATAAGATATGTTGTCTAATTAGACTACGTGTGTGTCACCTTATATTTCTCTATCTTTTCTTCTTAAAGACTTTAAGACCTCACACCGGCCTTATTTTAATTTAACGGCCTTATTTTAATTTAGAAAGCCATGCTTATTTTAATCATACAAACTTTATATTTCGAAGGGCTAAAAGGTACATATATGTAGGGGTATTAGTCCAAGAAATTTAGGAAAAAAGGTTAGTGTGTATGTGTGACATACATTAAAGGTTAAACGGGCCTATTAATTTTTTTAAGGATTGATAGATACAAATAGCCATACTTAAGGGACCAATCTTTCATTAAGCCCTATAATATATTAAAACTTTTTAAAATTATAAAAATATTAGTAATTTTAAAATAAATAATAAAAAAAATATTTGTGCATCGCACGGGTTAAAATCTAGTATATATAATAAGAGTAAGAGAAATCTTATCCAAATACTACCAAATGTCAAAAAATCGATTGTTAATAACTACATAATATTATATACTAGTTATTTATAAGTTATAATTATTATTAAAATTATAACAACTATATTTTTTCTTACCTCGCTTTAGATTATAACTCAAGTTCTATTAGATATCTTAGTAATATATAAATTTGAACTTAAAGTGCTATTTTTTTATTTAAATTAAAAAGAAAATTCGTAATTATTGTTCTCTTTACTCGGCAGACATTATTTGGGCCATATTTTGAGTTTCAAAAGTCAGAATTATTTTTAATTCTGAGTTGATCCAGCATCCAACGAGAGAGGCCGTAATCTAGACGGAAAAAACAATTACGAATTTTTTATCAAAAAATTCTATTCCGTTTATGAAACCTTTTTATAATTGATTTTAAACATTAAAATATTTTTTATATTAGATTAATACAAAGACTTATCACATATCATACATTATTATGTATTATTATTAGAGTAGAGTAGAGATAATATTAAGTTTTACATACAGAGAGATGGAGGGAAACTGTGAATTTTCGAGAATTAAAAATTTTCTTATCCAAATATTTTCTATAAAAATATTTAATGTATTATATAAGATATTGAAGTAATTTTATATGAAGAACCACTTACACTTACAGGAAAAATTATTATATTGAGAATTTAGAAATCTTATTAATTCATTGGTTTGGATCAAATTAAATAAATTAGGTTTTTTTCAAAAAAATGATTATTTAAGTTCACCGGCTAAGAGTTCAACCTTAGCCTAAAATATTAAATACACATTCTATTGTTATTATATTATATATAATACTATATCCATTATCACATACTTTGAATCATGCTATTTGATAAATAAAATAAATCAAATTTAAATAAAATAATATTAATTAATAAATATTAATACATTTTTTAAATTTTATCAATTTATATATGAGAAAAATATATTGAATTAATTTAACTACTGTTAATTATCCTTATAATTAAAAGTTATTTCATAACTCATAACACACATTAAATATTAATATGAAGTATTAATATCAAGTAATATGTTTGGTTCAATAAATAACATGTCATATATATTAGTATGAAAAAATGAGATGTAAAAATTATTATGATGATAATTATTATGTATCATTTTATTTTTTAATATTAATTAAATTTAAATTTAAATCTCATTAGCAATATAGTAATATATATTATTTATTGATGCAAGTTTTAAATTATATATATTATATAATCATTTATAAATTACAATTAATATTATACTACTGAAAATCTAATAACATAAAAAAAATTATTCAAAGAAATACGCAGAGAGCATGATCCAGATTACCATCAGAGATTCAAGAGGACTTGTCAAAGACAGTTTCAAGACATCTTTTGTTGATACGAGTTCAGATTTAACAATTTTTTGATACCATTCTTCAGAGTGGTACTTCTTTTTAATAATGGACCTGAAATAATGTGGAGACAATGGCTAAATGCTTGAATTCTTTGCCAATAACACTCCTCTGACGAGAAAACACAAAATCATAAATACTAAAGAGAATTAAAAACTGTAAATAGTGAACTCCGACTCCCAAGGCCAACATAAATTAGTGAAACGTGAGGCAAAGAAAGACATGACTAAGTTTTAAAGTCCATAATACTCCATATGTGATGCGCACTGAGAAGAACTATGACTCACACGTTTAAACTACTCCTCTGATATCAAGAACTTCAATGTCTTTAATAAGCCGCCATATCATTAGACTGCATAAAAGATCTTGTACTAAACTGCTACAAATATATCATTTACCATCATACACTTATTTATATACTAAAAATTCTGGAGTTGTTATCCTGGGTACATAAAATCATGCAAGGAAAACTCACAAGACAACTTACCAAATTGATTCTTCGTTTTCCAAGATAAGTGGAGGTAGGGAGACTTCAAGAGAAAAGTTATCAGCGACATGCCCGTCTTGCTTTACAACATCAGAAATCGTCAAAGCAAAGTCCCTAGCAGAAGCCCTTTTCACCAACACATTTCCTTGGTCATAATACACAAACTGCGATATACCTAAGCAAATCCTACAGGCATAATCCTTGCTTGAGAACCATTAATATTCAGTTCCCCTTCTGAGTTGAATCCCTGTCTAAAATTAGAATAGAGGAGCAACGTTGAGAGAATGGCAGAGGAATATAGACACTCATGTACACCAAATATCCGGAAGATACGCCTAACACACACCTGCATTAGAACAAACAATAAAAGAAAACAATTCCGTTGATGATCATACATGTAGTAGTAACTAAAGGTAGGACTTGCAACAGATATATAACTAATTGGATTTCAAACTACACACACTCATGTACAGCATGGCATAGCACACATTTTCACAAATAAACTAATTTGTAATTAGGATCGACAAGAGTACAAAATCAGTATAAACTCGCTCAAATACGTGTGCGAGTGAGAGACTGTAAATAATAAACATACGCGACCATCTAACCATCTCTTCTCAGTTGAAACACTTCTCAATTAAGTGGTGCATGGAAAATGGGTACATGTGTTGTTTAGGTTTAAACCTGCCCGCATCAACTCCATTAATTGGCACAAGATAACCAATTGGAAGGAACTCTGGTGGAGCTCACAGCTGGCATGTTGCGGACATTAACGTCAACAGGCAGCATACGATATTCAATATCAAGCTCTCTGCAGACGTTGATCATCTCTTCAAGCAATAGTGCTCTCCTTACCCACCGTTCACCCATGTCCTGAAAATTCATCCGGTGTGAGAGCCAGATCGATATCTTCAGCCTGTTCATGTCATCCAAGTCCCAAAGAACAATCATAGGAGCTGGGTACCAGTGATCACTCTTGTTTTCAATATACCTGTAATTGAAATGACAGGCAAATAGTCAGATTCAGTGTATCAAAACGCATAACTACACTAGATGTGACTAATTTCGAAAAACACCTATACCTTGTGATCCTTTCTTTCATAGTAGCAACCTTTTCCATTGGAGTTGAAATATGGATACAAAAATCTATAGCATCTCCCATATCTGGACTTCGGTAGAAATTACTTATGGGCTGGTAGCTAAGACGCTGTTTGGATATGTGATCTTCTGGTTATCATACCTCAAAAATATTGTAGTCAATATATTCATCTCTTCGACAACCATCTAAACAGAATCAGAGTAGGAATGAGTTACGACCTCAAGCATCTAAGCCATGTTGTTGTGCAATACAACTCTATATACTATTTATCATCACATTACCTGAACACCATCCACTTCACAACGATCACCGACATCGAATGGGTGCATCGTAAACAAGAAGATGATTGCCTCGAATGTTGTTTTGCATGTGTTTCCAAACACAAAGACGACCAAAAGAAGCTGGGAGCTTATAAAGACAAAGAAATGGGTTGTTGCAACTTTAAGTATAAGAAGCCAGATAACTACCACCATGATTCCTACAAAGATATTCAGCATCTGATGGAGTTTGTTTACTGCTGTTTTAGTATCATTGAGAGACAAAGCAAGAGCTCTTCGTTCCCTGAACACATTAACCTGTAGAGATTTAAAACATGAAGACATCAATCTTATAATCAGTCTCATGTTACTAGCTAACTGGGTTGAGAAAGGAGATTGTTCAACTCGACGCATTTTTCTGTTGACTAACAGCAGGTAACCATCACTCTTGTCAAGATGTCAAAAATTTACTTCTAGTAATGATATTTCTGATGTTAAGATTGCTGGCCCCCTCCCCCGTCCCCTGTAATGCAAGAAAGTTTTACATACACAAAGCTTCTACCAGGGAGGCCTCTCAAATCTAAATTGGTATTATATCAAAATTCACAATCCAGAAGCTAGCCAAACTTCTACAACAAATACATTTTCAAATGTAACATGCTATCACGTGACAATATGTATGGGGAAGTATGAGACAAATATTTACCACCCAACTCTTTAAAGCTCTCCTGTTTATTCCTTTGCCTTCACTTGCTCCTTCAAATAGACGAATAGTTTTTAATACTTCATCTTCTTGCATGAATCGCATCAAATCTTCCTCATGAATGTATCTGAAAACATGTAGTCATACTTGTGTTACATTAGATGCATATAGTAAATTTTAATTTAAATCATAGTCAGATTTCCAAGTGCAGATAGGTAAATTTTTGTTTGAACTCATTAGACACCTAATTTAGAAATTAAAGATCAGTAACACACAAGGGGTGCACCATTTCCGGGAATATGATTGCCATGGATACTATGCTATGGTCAAGAAAGAATCAAGAAATTACTTGGAGCCCGGTTTAGCCACATTGGAAAATATTTTCTTAGCTGCAACTTTTGCCTTATATTCACTTGTGATCTGCACTTCAGATTCGTCCTCACTGGTTGAGGCCTGTAATTGCTCATCTAAAGTTGACAATGTCCCTTTGCGAATAATATTCATTAATCTTTTCATGTTCCAAGCTGATATATTCTTCTGATTCAGCCTATGCAAGTGATCAATAGTAATAGCCTCATCTTCCTTCTTGGTGAAATTACTCGAAAACCCAGGACTCTTCCCGGCCACAAAGCTCTTCCGGGGTGTGTTTGTAGCAGTCCCAATCACTTCCCCACTCTGGAAAAATAGTGGCCTTAAGCTCAGCAGGCATAGAAGCCCCGGCACTCTGAAACTTCTGTACCTCAACCATGACTCTCTCCCCTCTTCCTGCTCTTGTCGAATCTCCACCAATGGTTGCCCCGAAAGCGTCTGAATCACATACTGATTAAACAAAGACTCCTGAATCCGATCAAAAAACGTGCTCATGTGAAACGAAGAAGCAAGAACTTTAACAAGAAGTGTCTTGACAAGCCATATCAGAGTGCCCACCAACAAACACACCCAAATTTTAGTCACATAAGGCAAAACCTGCCTATCCGTCGCGCGCTCAACTCTCTTATCAAAAATCAATTGCCAAGCAATCAAAACCATGGCCAACCAATTACAATTCTGAACAGCATTCCGCAACCCATACACAAAATACAAAACCCGTTTCCGCAACATAAAATTCCTCTCAATAAAGAACACAACCACCCTAATCCCCCAACCCGAAACCAATCTCCCACGTATCAAAACCAATACCATCAAACACCATTTCCACAATTCAAGTCCAAACAAATGCTTCTTCTTAAAGGAATTAATAGTAAGACTACAAACTAAAGCAGCAATAATAAAAATCAAACTAAGAAACTGAACAACACTCCACTTACTAAACTTCATCTTGTTATACTCCTCGGGCAAATCATCTTCTAAAAAAGGATCATCCTCATCCAATTCACTCCCTCTCCCAATAACACCAGACTTCACCACTCTCTGAGACCTCCCATCCAGTTCCGGTGGGTCCATCAACCTAGTCTTAGTCTTCATCTTCAACAAGCTCGATTTTCTTCGAAACGAAGCATTCGAACTACAAGTAACAACCTCATCAGAACCATTACCACCCCCCACACTGGACCTCCTTCGAAGATTCTCATTAAACGGAGCCCTAGCTTGCGGATGAGGAGGACTTTCAACAATTCTTGATAATGGTGAGGGTTGAGAAGCAGGAGAGTCAGTGTGAAAGTCGAAATCATTGGCTGTGTAGCTACCGTCTCGCCATATCCTGTTAGTTGGTGACTGGCCGTGAGTTCAGTCTCTCCGCCGGCGCCGGTGTTGTTCTGGCCGGAGATTTTGACAAAAACATCTTTATTGTTCTGGCCGGAGATTTTAACAAAAACATCTTTATTGTTGCTAACTGCTGGTGTCTCTGCCGCCATAGTGTTGTTGTTTTCTTGATGTTGGTGTAACAAGATATGACGTTCTTCTTCAGATTGGGGGTGTGAATCACTAGTTGATTTGAATCATTTTCTTGGGGAGCGGGTAAAAAAAAGAAGCTACAAGGAGTGTGGTGGCATTGGGATTCGCGAATGGGGCACCACCATTAATGCCGATAGAGATGTGTTTTTTTATTTCTCAGACAAAGATGGTATAAACTACAGCCAACCCCATAAGAATAATGGGGTTCAGCTTTAACTCGCTGACAGCTGTGTTCATCATAAGTAAATTGCTAGACCATTTGATGGACTTGCTGCTACTTGTATATTGCGAAAAAAAACAATCAGGCTGCCACGTTGTTTGTTTGTAAAGTTCAACATTCAATCAAATTATAAAAATGAACTCCCCTCTGATTCATGAGAGGCCGTTCGAACTTCGAACATTTAAATGCCGCATTCATTTGGGTTATAATAAGTTACTACTAAGATGTTTTTATTAATTTCATGAGTTATAAACGATCTATTGTTTCATTTTATCAAAAATTAAAATTGATGATAATTTAGATATTACTTCCAGCCTTTTTTTGGCAACAAAAAAGGATGGGAAGAGTAAGATTCGCTTAAATTATTATTATTATTATTATTATTTTCATATTAGTAGGAATGAATAACTTAGGGGTCAATTTTTTATTTATTTTTTTTGCCAAGACTTAGGGGTCAATCTTAATCGCTGGTGGTTGGTCGTTTCAAGGATCTGAGGGGAGTTTAATGGTGCACGGATTTGGAAATTTTGTCATCTTCTTTCACTTGTCTCGATCATCTTAGTTAGGTCACCGCCAATTCTCGTAGATGGTATGTGTATTATGTATGTATGTTGCATCAACAAATTATTATTATTAAGCCTTATGACAAGTATTGTGTATCCTATACATACTTTATGCACTTTATGGTTTTCTCTGAGTTATGTATATTTTAAAATATTTTTTAATTATTAATCACACACATAACTTTGACAAGATTCGAACCATCTTTCGATAAGCGGTTATTGGTCAATAGTATTTGAACCCTTCTTTGTGATTACTCGGTATTGTCTATAACTTTTTTAACTAGTCAGCTGCATATAGTTATGGTTTTTTAGTTTTGATTATGTATTTTAGTATTTTATGAGCAGGGTTTGTGATTATTGTTATATTTATTGATTTTGTGATGTTTATTGATTTTTGTGATTAGTTTTTGTAATTTGATGATGACGATATAATTTTAAAATTGATTGTTTATCGATACTACTTCTTCTTTTTTAAATTTATTGGAGATACTCATTTTTACTAATCAGTGTGGATATGCTTGTTAAAATTGGATTCATTATTAGATATTATTCAATATTCTTTGCTTTCAATAAAATCACTGATATGACTCAATTATATTAGCTTTTCTTCGATTAATAGAATATTTTTTCAACCTAGTCAGTTTTGTTAAAAAAGTTCACCCTTTTTTGTCAATTTTCATGCATGATTCCACCATATGAAGAATTAGATTACTCATTCCTATGTGTATATTTTATGCCATAATTTGGTAAATTTTGATATATTTTCTATAATAATTGTCATGTTTTGTAGCCACCATTAAATGCAAGTGGTTAATTACTTTTAAATTTATTTGAAATTTCATATGAGTAACTAATTGTAACTTAAATGCCTTTTAATACATATATTTATGTGAATTAAATGCGTTATAGATTATGGAGATGGTTTTAGTAATATAATGTTTATATTTAGTTGTCAATTATAATATGTATATTTATCATATTTGTCTGCATTAATAGTATTAATTATTAGATTCTAATTTAAATGATTTTTTATTTATTACTTAAATATTTTATTTTGTAATTTGAATTATTTCACGTGAGAAGGTGTTAATTATACCTGATTGTAACTTTTCGTGCTTACGCAGGGGGTATCTTTCAAGATGGTATATTTGGACCATTTTTTATGGCAATTTTGACCATATATAATGGTGATTCTGATATATGATGATAGTTATGTCTCAAGAAAGAAGATTTTATGTAACTTTATGTGACCATCACTTATGATGAGTTTTTTGGACAATTTTTACCATATATGATGACAGTTATGTCTCAATAATGAAGTTTTTATTTCAGATCATTAATTTATTTTGTAACGTGTACGAAATCTAAATAAATATTTAAATAATTATATCACTCTTTAGACTTTATTTAAATAAAGTGTTTAAGCAAAGGAATCCCCCTTAATTGGATTCCATATTTTTTTACATATACACATATTTTGATGTATATATATTATTATTTTATTACCCAATATTGTTTCAATTTTTAAATACTATAATTTATATATTCATATTTTGTTATATTCATCAACTTATGTGTTTTTTTAATCTTTTTCCTTATTTTCAGAGTGCTTGTATGGAATATTGAAGATGAATGTTTACCTCTCAGACATTAAAGTTTTATTATTTAAATATTTCCGGTCATTTTTGCATATCCGATGATTAGATGATAAAATTTCTCGAATGAAAGAACTCCTACTCGGACTATTGTATTCTGATACAATTCACTTACATTTAACTATCTCTTGACATAAAAAAGGACGGGAAGAAAAAAATAAATAGAGACAAGCACAAGCTTAGGTTCAAAACGATTGAAAAAGTTGGCGCAGAGACGATCTGAATACAGCGTTGTTTAAACGCATGAATTATGATCATGTAAAATCCTCTCAGATACAAATATACAATACGTACACGTAAAATTATAATTATATACGGTACTTGTTCTTCATCAATTAGGTAAACACTGGCGTAAAGTCACAGTCGCCGAGAGCAAGTAGCTGCTGACACTGTGTTGCTTTGTGCATCACATTTAATACGCCTCAATGTCCAACATGATTCGGTTTCGCTTTAACTCTTATTTTAACTTTTTTTTTATTGCTAGGCTAATTAGCAGTTTTTTTTATATAGTAGTACAGCAGTACTACATTTTTTTTAACATTTATCTGTATGATGATATTATAGTCTTAGTTTAGGAATCAGGAAAAGTGGAAAACTATACTAGTCCTTAACGAAGCATTATCGATTTTTCATTAAAAAAAATTATCCAGCTGTAGTTCTCAAAATCGATTGGTTCGTAACATGCAAGTCGGGGTTGATCATAATTAGGGGGTTGCAATCCTGTTAAAGGAAATATAAATGAGGTCTTATTACAAAAATGTATTAAAATTTTATTTTTATTCCCTATTAATCAGGTTGAAATCTCATGATACAAACATATAAGAAATTTCACCATTCTAGCCAGTGCTATAGATTTCAAGAGGAGTTCCTCACAGAAATCGATCAACTCACTTTCGTTGGCAGGGTCATAACTGTTATGATCCTTTACTCCGACAACATCTAGGGGGTCATGGCATGATAAGCTTTGTTTTTCAGTTACCATTTTCTTTGATTTCGAATCTCAGCCCGAGCCTTCCAAAAAGGCGAAATATATGGTAAATTTGAAAGGCTATATTACATCAAGCTATATATCACATGGAAACTAAAATGTTTTTTTTTTTGATCTCTCATTCAAACTGTAACAACAATGTTGGGTACTGCTCTGCCCAACTTAAGATTCAAGAGATCAAACTTGAAGCAACTATAACATCTTCTGTTCCACAGATCCCATTGGCTTCTCAGACATTAACACACCAACCATTTATACATTATACACTTTTACATGTCATGGTACCAATGCACAGACATCAGAGATTGCACTAGTCCGCTTCACTCTTCACGGAGCACCCTTGTGTTAGCTGAGAGAATTCTCCTACACGATTTCTTCTTTTCCTGGGCTTCTCTTCTTCTCCAACCTATTTTAACAAACAATATGCTCATATCAATAGCACGCAAGCATGTAGCTAGAGACTGAACTAAAGGTCTTGTTTATCTTTACCATCTTTGCTATATGCTGCAAGATATCTATAATTTCTGAAAATTCTGGCCTCGAAGAAGGGTCTTGCTGCCAGCATTTCTCGAGCAATTCAACAATTAACGGATGAGTTCGCTTTGGAATGATAGGCCTCATACCCTACAATAAATGCCAACACATTAATTAGATTTTCAAGTCGTCTTTGGTGTGACCTATGGTAGATGAATATTTTCAAGCGATTCAATTATCAATTTAAGGTGTGTAGTCCAGCAAGTTATAGACAGACGACCTTCTGCACTACTCCAACGGCTGCCTGAAGTGGCGTCAAATATTCATAAGGAACCTAAATGATTGGTCGAAATGGAAAAGGATTAGCAGGTGGAAGTCTATAGTTTCGTATAGATAAGATACTGCAGGGTAGGGGAATAACATATGCATTTTTTTTAATAATATATACAACCTTTCCTGTCAGCAGCTCCCATAGCACAATCCCAAAACTAAAAATGTCAGCCTTGTGATCATATGGCTTGTGCTCAATAACCTTCCCAGTAGGACAACAGAAGAAGTCAGAGGCAAGATCATGATGAATAAATTAAGCTTAAGATTTCCTATTGCAATCTATACCTGGTTTGGTAACGTTACATGTAGTATAACTTTTTATAGTTGTTAGGGACATGGGAGTAGTGTGTTTCAGTTTTGAAGAAGATTTAATTAATATATCATTCTGTAACTTGTAAATAAACTAAATAACTAATAAAGTGCTCTCTTTGTTGTGATTTGTGGGAGAAATCAATTTTCTTAAATTTGACATGTATGAAAAGGACAAAAGATATGGACCTCTGGAGCCATCCAGCGGTATGTTCCTGTCTCTGCAGTCATTACTCCAGTATGAGATTGCACTCTAGCAACACCAAAGTCAGCAACCTTAACAACCTGCAGACGTATATTAAATATTACCTTAAATCATTTATAATAAACTATGGCCAAGAACATGGAAAGACAAAGGACCATGAATCTGCTAAGAATTGATCAAGTGAGCACAGTACATCAGTACCAAAGTTTTACTCAGAATGCAAGCATCAGGAAGTTAATTGCCGAATGTAATTCATCTTAAGATTTTAAATATGGTTGATATGCAAATCCCATACGAAGTATGATAGTGGAAACTCCAGAAATACTTAAGACTTTGTGGAAAGATAAAAAAGAATGGGATTATCGGA
Source organism: Oenanthe sinensis (assembly GCA_028671895.1). Taxonomy (NCBI): domain Eukaryota; kingdom Viridiplantae; phylum Streptophyta; class Magnoliopsida; order Apiales; family Apiaceae; genus Oenanthe; species Oenanthe sinensis. The sequence continues at coordinate 36,090,852 of CM053794.1, forward strand.
CAGAAACCGATACTCTCTCCGTCCCACCCAATTGTTTACATTTGGGTTGGGCACAGAGATTAAGAAAATTATATAAAGTATTATGAAAGAGAAGGAAACGTGGATGAAAGAGAAGGAAAAGTGGGTAAAATGGTGGAGTCAATTGATATTTAATTGATAGATTTAAAAAGGTGGAGGAAAGTAGTTGGTGACAGTAAATTTTATAATATAAAAGTTTACTATTTGTAGAAAGTTTTGAAATGTAAAGAATTGGGTGAGACATTTAAAAAAGGAAAGTGTAAAGAATTGGATGGGACAGAGGAAGTAGGTACCAACCATAGTAAAATTAAATTTTGGCCTCAACCCTAATTACCTCAACTTAATTTGTTTGTTGAATTCAGGATGTGCAAAGAAAGGAAAGCATGGCAATGAATCTGAAATGGACGGACTACAAGTTATAGGTAGCATTAAATTTATATATGTCGCAGCTTCTATCACCAAATGCTAACAATTTTAATTCTAAACCATTGCTACAATTAATTCGTCCAACTGGTTTCGCGAATGCTACAGGCTTCTCTATTCACATTACTCATAGTGGGAACTTTACCCAACTTCTTAAGTAATGGTCAAGTCAATCTGTGAGCATGGATGTGTGTGTGTATATATATATAATGTTATCATATATCAGAAATCAGATTCATGACCTGCATCAGAGGACAAAAAATATACTCTGATTTTGGTACCAGAAGGTTATATTACAAAACTTGGCTGATTCAGCGTAAAGAACACAAACAACAATAAGATTACTAGAAAAGTTTAGGGAAAACACCAATTATGAAAGATAACAAACAATAAATGATAAACTAAACAATGGATACACAATAGTTGAAACTTCTTACTTCATTTTCATCCATTAGAAGATTGGCAGCCTTAAGGTCCCGGTGTATTATATTATTTTGATGCAAATAGTTCATCCCTTTTGAAACATCAATCGCTACTTTGAGTATGGCCGGGAGCTTGAAGAATCCCTTCTGCTTGTGCAGAAAGTCGTACACGCTTCCACCAGACATGAATTCTAAAAATGGTATACAGAAAGTAAAATGAATGAAAAATCACAATCATCTAAATTACAAGTCCGAAGATACTGGAATAAAAAATGTGTAAATCACAGTGCACTTCATGTAACAGTAAAGGGGTTTGAGAAATACCAGTCACTATACAGAGACTTGGGGATCTTGTACATGCACCTATAAATTGCACAACATTCTTGTGTCGAACCTTTCTGAAAATTTCAAATTTATTATGGATAAATAGGGAAAATGTACAAAATAAATCAAGAACGCATGGCTCTACCACTCTGTCCAGAGGTATTGAATAATTCTGGCATGTCAGCAACAATTTGTTGTATAAAAAATATTAATGCATTAAAATTTATAATCATATGTAGCTATATTTTTACTAGCAAGAACAAGCAATATCAGCAAGTTGTCTCTTGGAATACTCCCTCTCTCTCCATCTTATTAATCTCTAAATTCTTGACTAAGAATTGTCTTGCGACCACCAGGAAGTCAGCAACTACACTACTTTCATATGTTTTAATAAGCCTTCTTTAGGGGATAGTATTAGAATCATGAATGTTATGAGGAATAAAACTATTGTATTATTTTAAGGAGGAAGCAATACATTTACTTAGCACCAGTGAGTCAGTGACAATCTAAATTGTGAACATTTGCAACCTTCATCTTGACTATCGTTATTAAATTAATATCATTGTAAAAAAAGTTGTGCACATCTACTAATTACGTCTACATTAATGCATCAGACAGTTATGACATTTGTACAACCACAACTATTTTACGCGATTCTTCCTTTACAGAACAGATACGTTCTTTCTTTTTCTTTTCTTTTTTGAATATTTTAAGGATACACAATCCTCCACCACTAGGCATAATATCAGCGACACAAACTAATAAGAGAAAAATCCAGTTTCTTAATGAATTCACTCTTTTAGTCTTTTGGGCATAAAGAACTCCAAATCATGTGTCCAATTTCTTAAAGAAATAAATTATAATGAGGTGTAAACCATACTCGGAATGCAAGCATGTCATGCAACTAACCTCAAAATAAATACTTCCTGAGCAAACTCTTTCTGGACACCTGCACTTAGATACTCAGCCTTGATGCATTTAATAGCCACATCCTGACCATGTAATGTACCTTTGTATCTGTACCACTCAACATTCTAGGATTATAATCTTATAGGTAAAACAAAAAAAGAATCATAACATCAGATACGTATTAAATTAAGAAAACAACACAAGGAAACTTACAACTCTCCAAATGCTCCAGCTGCAATCTTTTGTTCAAATTTCAACAGCTTTGAATCAATTTCCCACACATCAATCCCGTCAATGGGTATGTTTACTTGGTCTGGCATAAGCATGTCACAAGAATTCCCCAACTCAGTAGGAGATGCATGTTCACTGGACCATGACTTCCCCTACAGTAAATACAGAATTTCCAGATATAATTAAAAATGTGTTTGGGTGTGCATATATGCTCACACACAGTACAATGAACAAGGATCATCACACTGAGGTACCTCAATCCTTGGAATCTCCTTTTCCAGTACACTTTTAAGATGCTCACTTTCCTATAAATTGAGGGTAACAGATGAGACAGACAATTGAATGCATGAAGAGAGTATCATAGCTTTCCACGACATTCATGAAGATGTACATTGAAGAAAACAATATAACTGAACAATGATACAAGTATACAACCCTCAGGCGGACCCAAAAGAGAATCAACATATTTGATCTAGTTAGATGCTACATAAGATATATACATTGTTATACATACACATTTGAAGTCAAGTTAGTCATCTGATACATAATCGAAAGTAACAAAGCAAAGCTAGCGGCAAAAACAGTTAGGAGAATCCAAAAATCAGTTCTCCTCTAGACCTACATTATCACAAAAAATCAATAAAATTTACAACTTCAACACAAAAAAACATAGTATTGTGGAGAAAAAAGAAAGGGCAGATTGAGATGTGGATCATAATATAATATGGATGTAAAACAGTTTCATATAATATACTCCCTGTTAAAATTTAACAATTTTCATCTACTGTGCTTTGCTACTTACAATTTGTACATTCACTCAGTCACTTATATAGTTCCTGTGGTGTTTTTCCAATTTCTGCCTGTTTTTATTGGTTAGCAAGTTTGTAGTCCATCTAAACAGACCTATATATCTGGTCCTTTAACACTACAACAGGAAAAATGATTTAATGCCTCATAAAATGTAAAAGTCTAATTGCTTGAAGTTTGATTGATACCATAAAGGCTAAAGCAGAATAAAAGAAAGGAGACCAATCTTATGTTAACATGTCAAATATATAGCTTTACATATCAGATAATTTCCGAAGATATGTATCAGCATTAAAAAAATAGCTTAGATGCCTGCTTAATCTTCTCATACGCAAGACCATGCATGAGATAATAATCCAGCTGGTGAGTCCCATAACTAAATAGGTGGTTAGCACATAGTGCAACATTCACATTTTCCACTGATACTTCATCTAGACTTAAAAGTAGTAAAGTATATGTGATTATAGTAGAGCATACAAGGAACAGAAAAGTACCTCGAATTCCCAACCATCGACTACAAAAACATCCAAGGAGTAACCATCTGTTGTTGAAAAAGCGTGAGCTTCTTTAATATCCAATCCGATCTCAGAGAGTAAGGAAGTCAGCTGAAATTTTTACAAAAAAAGCAAGATTACAAAGAATCTTTAAGAACTAACTCATTGAGAAAGTACCTAGTACTACATATTGATCTATATTTGGCCAGAAAAGGTGTCTAGCTCAAAGTATCTACACCACAATTAGAACCTTTTGTCATCCATGACTCAGGGGACTCCTTAACAGTTTGAATAAGTGTTATGCACCAGGTCCTGGAGTCGGGACAACCAGGACTTCTATAAAAATCAGAAATTACTTCCTAAGTAAAATATCATTGTCAGATTGAAGTGAGGTACATAAGATACATTATAATCAACCAGAAAAGAGCATCATAAATTATTTGTGAGAATTTTTAGTACAAGCGTAAAACCTTAAGAGACCACTGACCACAGATGCTAAACCATATTTAATTCACAGTACCTATCAATCAAAAATTCATGTATTTGAAGAAAGTTGTTACCTGGCTGAGGAGCTTTGGCTTGTCAGTTGTTGAAATAGTTATTTCGTGCCGAGGCCTGCAAAATAGGAACAATGAAATGTTGAATGACAACACTTCAGCAATATTTGGCATTCAAACTATCAAAATATTAATAACTAACAGATTACCACATAATAAAGAAATTGAAGTAACAACAAATTAAATGTAACATGAGTATATTTTTTAAAAGGCAGAAGAAAATTTTTACACACATTTTTAGTCTTTTACCCATGTTTACCTATATATATATATCTACGTTTTTAATATAGCCTATACACATGCACTGTGTGCTTGCCTTTGCACCTGTAGTTATATCTCCTCTTCATAGAACAGTACTGCATAGCAGTTAAGAATCAAGATGGGTTTTTTTGGTAGGTAGTTTCTGATAATAATGGGATAAGTGTCTGAGGTTGAGAATATTTAGTAGCATACTTGGACAACATATTTTGGTTGATGAAAAAGAACACGTTAAGGACTGGCTAACTTTATGTGTAAAGTAACTAAACTAAGTTCAATTTGTCGCAAACCTTTCACAAGTATTTACCGAAATAACTGCAGATTTGCACTCATAGTGCTGCTTCCATCTGGAACTAGAGATATCCTGGCTTCAAGTGAAAGTTCAAGAGTTGGCGATGAACCAAATGCAGGTGGATGAACACTGAAAATTACAAAGACAAACAAATACTGAAAATAAGTTACGTGAATTTATCATATGATGTCTTTGAATCTGCTAGGAAAAAATAGGAGTTTGGTGATGTATGGCATGCCTCTGCCTGACTGGGTAATATGAACTTTGAGGGTCCCCTTCCTCTGTAAAGGTTGAATGCAGGGATTCGACAGAATTTTCTTCGCCCAATGAGACCTTCAGAAGATAATATTATTCAGACATCATCCAATAGAAAGCACAAAATCAACTGGAAAAAGTAAGAAACTGACAATTTGACAAAAAAAATATTTCCTCAAGTGTTTGTTCATCTATACTAAAATAAGCATCCTATGGTTATTTTATGTGCATTAAAGATTTCACCAGTGCGGAACTCTACTGTGCCCTTAAGTAGTTCCGGAAAGGATTAACACTTCAGAATTATATATCCTGTCCCTGTCAAATATAACTCGTATTTAGACTATATGTAGTTAATCTAATTAAAAATCTTTAGATGCCCCGATAAAAGTGGCAGCAGTAACTTCTGATGTGATAAGTACCGAAAAAATCTGATCACGACACATACAATAATAATATGGTACTCGATTCTTGTAATACCCACTTATGTTGCTAATTGTGGACATTAAACTCTGACTTATCAAACTAAATGCAAAAGTGTGAGTAACCACTGCCACATTGACTGACCTCCATATCATTGTTTTAAACCAATTCAAAGAGATATCCTTAGATGCAGCTCATTAGAGGAAAATAAGTTTTAGTACACCTAGAGCAAGATCATGCTAATCTCACTATGCCTCAGAGTCTCAGACCAGCAACTGCTGATTAAAATCATAAGTAGCAAGACAATAACACAATTCCACAACCGAGTTATGTCCATTTGATTCTTTGACAACTAGAATTTCGACTGGAAAACAGCAGGCAGGAGGTGTTTTATAGATGTTCAAGCAAACCTAGGTTTAATTCATATTAAAAATTAAAAATACCAATAAAGGCGACTATTAGCATATAAAGTTTAAGTTATGCCAAACTTGTTAGATACAAGCATTAGCAACGTAACAATACCGTCAACATAGTCAACAATCAGCAACAACAAAAAAAAGTTGAATGTCGGTAATTCTAAAAAATAACATCTTATATGAATCACCTGCACAAGTCGAACAGCTAAAGCAATTCTAGTAGCAGGGTCATGCGCCACATTCAATAGCTTCTTGTGGACAAGAACATCTTCTGCTCTGTCGACATTCACATCCAGCGCATACCTGCAATCAAACAATACAAACATATACTATTACAACCTAATGTAATCCATCTTTTGAAAATCCTTACACTTGTGCATAAACTACTGTTGTTAATTATTAAGGAAAAAAGTACTGTAGCGTAATTGAAGTTAAAAAAATGATTCAAACAACATAGGACAGGAACAGGAGGAGAATATATAGACTAAAAAGTCAACGTGAAGCTATTCAAACAACAGAAAACATATTAACACGTACACTAGCAAACTAGCTAATATACAAGTCCATATCATAAAGTTGATTAATTACATAAGCAAAAAATAATAAAAAAATAGAGATACAGTAGGTACCTAGATGGGAGGCGATTAAAATGAGCCCAAAGCTCCTCATCGAAACCTGGCTGGCAAGCCTCTTCATTCTGAGACTCCTTGAGACGACTAAGAACTTGGTGATAAACCTCAAACTTGTGCTTCCGCTTGGGAGCCTGCGGAGGCACTGAATCCAAAGCTCTGCTACTGCAACTCTCAGTGTCATCATCCATGTTAATTCATCAACAAACTTACATGAGTAGAATAGTACGCTGTGATCGAATTAAATCAAAGAAAACTAAACAAGTTGAAGAAAGAAGATAGGCAAGTTATGAAAAGAACGAGACAATATCAGAATCTGATGTAGCTTAGGTCCGAAAGCGAAAAGGATCAACCCAAGGAAGCAACAAAACACGATCACTTGAAATTCACGTGAATCGTAAATTACCAAGAACAAACAAACAAAGCGAGCGAGCTGAGCAAAGAGTTTATCATTAACACACATCTATAAATAAACATATTAAAATAAGTAAATATGCTGAATATATAAATAAATAAAATGCAAGAGCTTGCATGAAAGAGAAATAGTATAAATATTTATCGGATTGGCTTTGGGGGGGGGGGGGGGGTGACGACTAGAGAGGTGTAACGCGCACCCATAGTCAGCTGCGTATCGACGTGGATTCACAACAAGCTAGGCAGGCCTGCTGCTTCCTTTGCTCGTATCACCACCTTTTTTTATTCATATAATAATAATATAATTAAAATAAAATAATAAAAAAGGCGTGTGGATTCTACAACATGCCATAATCCATCCATATATCATCCATCGTAAATCAAGCAAGTATGAAGATGGAGTCCATTTATTTAAATAGTGCTAGTATATTCTAGGACGACCCTCTTTCTCTCTCTCTCTCTCTCTCTCATATTCCACTCCACCACAAACTTTTGAACCTGCTCCGTATTATTATACTCGCACCATTTTCATATATTCATATATTCATATATTATATATCTACTTGCTTATATATTTATGTTTTGTTAGACGGGCTAGTGATGCATATGATGATGTATATGACCATATGAATATTTTGTTTTATAATGGCGGAGTTGCAATTTTAATTTTAATTTCCAAAGTTAAACCATTATAAATATTTTAATTAAGACTAAAACTATTTTTAATAATTTGGTCATAATTATAAATAACATTTTTGGCTATTTTTTAATGGTTGGCTAGAATACTGTCATAAAAAAGAATTAAATATTCAACTATTATAATTATAAATAAAAATATAAACTTTTTTATAACTAGGGTCCGCCTCGGCTTAGATTCCACACCAGGGGTAGGAGTATATATAAAACTGTGGGCGACCGAGATGAGAGAGTGAAATATGGATAAAGAAATATACAAGTGTTGTTGAAATACTAGATTATATATAGTAGAATGGATAGAAAAGAAAGAGGAATGGGGTGGTGGACCAAAAGGGTGACATCCAAGTGCACTGGGTGTACAAAGGGAACATATACATACATACATACATACATACATTTTCATTTTTCACCCTTACCGTCATCTTATTCCTGACTCTTTGAAATATAATCAACCAGTTACTCGTTCAGAGCATCTATATACATGGGGCTATGCATATAAATATTTGAATTTATACGTCTAGATCATATTTCATGTGCTAAAATTATACTCACGTGTTTCATAATTTTTATTATAATTCATTTTTTCACATATTTTAAAATATATAGTAATTAGTTAATTACCCTCGTTACGATTTAGAGTAGTGTTTCTAACAATCACTTTTTAATAAGCTGGCTGATTATTTTTTTTGACGAAAGTTGGCTGATTTTAATTTATGAGAATTTTTGTACATACACGAGTCATTATTATTAATGAGAATGAAGTCAATAAAAATCTATCAATTCATCAAAAATTAGTTATTAATGTGGGGTAATGGGCACACACCAAACAAACCCTAAATTTTATGCGCCATGAAATTCTTGTTCCCAATTTCTTTTATAATGGTTACAATTTCCGGACTTCCTTCGAGAGATGGTGGTTTCGATTTTTTTTATTTAAGAGAAATAGCGGTTGTTTTTATAGAAAATTCGTAATTTCCGTAGTTTTTTTCTCCATACTTGGTCAAATTGATTCATATTTTTGCTGATAAACAAAGTGTATCAATATTTAACCATCTATATTTCGCGGTCAACCAATTTTTTGAAAAATGAAAGTAGATTTAAAGAAATGTACTTGCGGAGTAGTAATAATTAGATAATGTTTCGTTGTCGCTATATAATTTATTGCCTATTTTAAAGATAAAAGCAAAGTCAGTTGCGTCATATTTTTTAGTTAGAACTGACAAGCTTGTTTACAAGATGCTGGAGTAAGAATGGATGTGAAGTGATAAGGTTGTTACAGACCAGGCAGGTGGTGGTGCCATCCGGGACACCCGGCACGTAATGAAATGGGTGACCCACGGTGGTCTTGTGGGCTTGGGTTGGGTGGAGAAGATGCTCATTGTATGTTGGACTTGACTCATCTGAGTTGTCCATTCACATGTGGCCTGCCTGCCTGCTTGCCTTCTAAATTAATATTATGAAAATACATTTTGTTCACCATAAAATTTAATATATATTTCCGAAAAGCTAGCAAGTTTTCTTTCTATTTAATTTATAATTTATCATATAAAAAACATTCAAATATGATTTTTTTAGCACTTTAACTATTAATAATGATCATTTTTGGCAGAAGAATACAAATAATTTTTTTAAATTGTGAAAAGAGTTAAAAATTTAACCTGGACTAAAAAATAATATCAAATGTGGCAGTAAATCATAAAATAAAATATAGATGTCATATACTGCAGATGATAACATTTATGAAGGACTATTTAACAGTAACACTAAAATTGCAGAAAAATTGATTACAGACATGTTGGAGAATATAAGACGAGCACAGTTAAATCGAATGACAACGGTGACAGCTAGGGCGGAGCAAAACTAAACTGAAATCGAAAAATCGAATTGAATAGTGTAATTTTGGTTCGGTTCGGTTCGGTTCCATTTTTTTCAAAATTTCGGTTTATTCAATTTTTCGGTCCGGACTGAATTAAAGTTCGGTTCGGTCCGGTCCATAAAAAAAAATTTTGGTCGGACAGAGTAGATCGAATTATATATTATTTATTTTTATTATATATATAATATATGTTTAATAAATGTAATTTTGCATTAATTATTGCATTATTGATTTATTATTTTACCTAAATATGAATCTATTTGATTTTATTTATATTCATATTCCCTTAAAATTTCACTTTATTTGATTTTCAATTTTTTTTTAAAAAAGAATATGGATCGAACCGAACAGACAAAAATATTTCAATTCGATCCAGTCCAATATATAATAAAATTTCAATTTGGTTCAATCAAAAAAATATTAACTATTCAATTTTTGGTCTATTTGATTCGGTCCGGTTGTGGACCCAACCGATCCAATGTTGAGCGCTAGTCACAACTCACAAATATGCCTAAAATGATGGCACGGTTCTTCTACGTGTCCATGTCTGCCAACAACTGATAGATTAATCGGGAGGCCCAAAATGGCTAGAAGAAATAACAGGCCTCTTAACAGTAATATCAAGAAAGGAGTTCCAATAACATATATTCATCAATCTGTTCCAAAATAATAGTCGTTTTGATTTTTTACATAATATTTGAGGGGTAAAAAAATACTACTTACATATATAATTTTTCCAATTTTTTTATTTTTATATAAAATATAATACTTAAACTATTATTTAGAAAAAGAAAATCGTAAAAATAATACATACAAATAACCATTTTTTATACCTTAAACTACATGTAAAAAGTTAAAACGACTACTCCCCTGTTTTTTTATTTGTCGTTTTGACTTTTGACACACATATTGAGGAGCTTTGACTGCATAGTAAAAGTCACTATTTTGAGTTAATTTTTTTGTAAATTAAAATTTTGTTTATATATTTTTATTCAGAAGATTTTTTTTTGAGAAACAATAATTTTAGCTATGCGATCAAAACTCCTAAAAATGTGTGTCAGAACATCAAACGTCAAATAATAAAAAACAGATGAAGTATTATTTTGGGACGGAGGGAGTAATACGGAACAATTGGGCACAAGTGCACAACAAGAAAGATTGTAAAGAAACACCCAGGCAGAAGTTAGAGGCAAGCCCAAAAACAAGGGCGGTATACCTCGGAAGGAAACTTGTCAGCCCAATAAATGAAACTCTAGAAGGCCTGCTTTTGGTAAGACGTAGGAGCATACAAGGAAACAGCATTCCCCTTCATCCCAGCCCAATATTAATGTCAGCCCAACTTCCTATTACCTAACAATATTTAGCCCTTTACTCAAAATAATTAAAAGAATTCAATAAAATTTATTAACAAATGAAGATACTATTCAATTAATTGAGAATTTTGTAAGTTGAAATGGTTTTATATTTTACCATGACCCTGCATGTAAACACTATGAGATTAATAAGAACATGAAATAATCGCAGATTATTAATAAACATTAAATTAAAATCACTCGTGATTAATGAAGCTTACAATCTGCTACGATAAGATCAAAAAATAAATCATCTTTGTATAACTACAAAGAACTTGCATTAATACAAAAGCAATCAGTTTTTACGTAAACATACACCCAACACATGCGCTTCATTTACTCCAGTAACCCAGCCAACCTGCAGCAAATAATAACCGTACATTTTTTTATATATTTTTTAAGAATAAATGCTATGTACCCTAAAAATAATCAAATTACATGGCGTGACGTATGACTTATTTTAATTCGTGGGCGCATATATATATATTCGTGAGAGCATATCTAGTATTTTTCATTTTTTAAAGAAAGATTAAACAGTGATTTAAATAGATTGATAAAACATAATCATCCTTTTAAGAGAAAAAAAGCCCAGGTTGATGTCAGTGAAGTTATAATGTTTTTTAGTATAAAAATTTAATAATATTTTTATAAATATATACAACTTTCTGCAATTACAATTATACGCCTATGTTTTTGTACGAGTGTCGTAAATATCAAATGAATAATAAAATCACAAGGAGAGTTAATAATACCCTAGGCCCTGGCTATGCTTCTGGTGATGACCAAGTAAAAAGTGGGCCTGAAAAAAACAAACTTGTACGCCTCAAAGTGTAAGCTGAAGGAGCAAGCCAAACCCAATGGGTGAAGTGAATTATTATGCATTTTAATGGCACTAATAATGAAATTACACTGATTTATATACCTTGCAAGCTACGCCTCTTTCAACGTCGCGCTTTGTTTACTCTTTTGACTTGCACTCCTCGCTTTTGCTTTAATATTCGCACCACCTCACAATACTTACTGCCCCTATAATTTTGAGTAAGGTATTTTTAGCTTTTTGCCTTTGCCTTTATTTTGGGATGGCAATTATTGTTACACTAGCTAGTTTATCAAACACCTTATTTACAAAATTTTATCAATTACTTTATTAGCATCTTAAAATTTAATAAATGTTAATATATGAGTTAGTTCAACCCGCCTTGTTGATTATATGAGAGTAAAATTTATTTTGTATATATTAAATAAGAGTTTAAAATATTAATTGTATTTAAGTTTTACAAAATGTGCGGTATACACTTTTTTGTATCTAAATTTTATAAAAATAATTAATACATGTACTTCAACTTTATATGCATGTACAAGTTTTTTGAACAAAAGTTTAAAAAATTATTATTCGAAAAATGGAAAATATAAAATAGAATTTATTTCTAAGTTTTTATCATATTAAATAATTAATTCTTTCAAATTTTGGGAACATTAGAAAAATATCTCAAAAAGTTCAATTTGATTATATACTATGAAAAATTGATTTCATAGTGACCATTCCACTCAACACAAGCCTCATGGCAACAACATATAAATGTACGGGTTGTAACACGTACTGTAACACAATAGATTACAAGTTGATTAAGCAATATAAATAGCAGACAATTGTGTGTTTTCTTCAGTAGTCACATTCATTTATCTATTTACTTGAATTTAAAGCAAGGGAATTGCAGAAAGCGTGGGAGATGGAAAAGCTGACGCCGTTAAGCCACCTGTTCATGACGGTGTTTTTATACAGCTTCTCCAGCTTTATGGTGGTTCCGGCCATGACAGATGTCATCATGTCTGCTGTTTGTCCCGGTAGCGACGAGTGTTCCATAGCCATTTACCTCACCGGTGTTCTGCATGCGGTACTTAATTATAATTATAATATTCTAACCTATACTAATCTTAGTGACATTGATGATAATATTTAGATTTTCATTATATAAATTACATGTAGGTTGTAGGGTTGGGAACGCTAGTGATGATGCCACTGATAGGAAATCTCTCAGATGCCTATGGAAGGAAAGTCATGCTTACAGTTCCGATGCTTCTCGCAATTTTCCCATCCGGTAAGTTTTTTTCCTTCAAAAAGTAAGTAAAATTTACTCTCTCTGTTTAATCTTCTCCGTCTGTAATGCACCCACCCTGTTTACTTACTATAGGCTTAGTTATATATTGTTGGTGCCTTGGTGGAGATCCATCACATTTTCTCTGGTGGGCATGAGCTAAGCCCATCGACTTTTACTTTTTTTGATATATAGTGTATAGTTGCTGACCCCATGTACATACTTTAAATTTGATTAATTCATCCTAGTCTAGGATAGTACGATGTAATATATCCATACATTTGTTGGGATATTTTTTACAAGCATATTATTTTATTTATTACTATAATACTCTTTATATAGAACTTAGCTTCAAAATGACTAGTGCCACTAACATTAAATTTGATTAATCCATACTGGTCTTCCGGTCTACGATGTAACATGGAGTATATCACAAGTATAAAGTTCATGTCCGAAAGATAAAAAAACTAAAACGCACGAATTTTACCCGAAACTTTACCCCATATAATAGCAATAGCATGTAATGCTAAAACATGAATTGATTGCAGCGATACTGGCGTACAGTAGGAGTGCACACTATGTGTACGCCTACTTGGTGATTAAAACTGTGACTTCCATGTTATGCGAAGGAAGTGTGTTCTGCATTGCCCTGGCTTACGTGGTAAACTCTCCTTGCATCTTTAACCTCTTAAATTGCGTTAACACATAATAATGAGCTGAATTACAAGTCTTTTGGGATTGATATTATATAACAGGCGGACAATATAGCAGAAAAGCGCAGGGGATCAGCGTTTGGGATCTTATCAGGCATTACATCATGTGCTTTTGTATGCGGAAATCTCTTCACTCGCTTCATCTCTACCTCATCCACTTTCCAGGTATATATATTTGTGCTTTATTAGCTTATAAACTACACCACACTGAATTTTATTATATGTTCACATTTTATCGTGAATTTGTGATTATGTACAGTTTATTTAGTGAATTATGTATGATTTGTAGTAGAACTTGAGCCCTATATATCTATGAATCATTTACTATCTGTTTGATTTGTGTTCTAAATGATTTGAATTAGGTTTCTGCGGCAGGGATGGTGATTGCAGTAGTATATATGAGGATCTTCCTGCCAGAATCTGTTGCTGGTGTAGGCATTGCGGGTACTGGTAATAAGACGGAGGACGAATCTCTGTTGCGAAAAGATTCTGCAGAGAATCTTCAACTCTTTAAGAAGATGCCTTCTTTTCATGATACCATCTCTTTATTAAGAACTAGGTGCGGCTTGTCTTTCTCGATTACTTGTCAACTTTGTTTTCTATGTAAGACACTGAGGGTGGAACATAGTCAAATAAGAAACTTGGAATTCAGTATTTTCTCAATTTTTGTACTGTCTTGAAGAAGAATTATGCACACAGACACACACATATTTGCCTTTCTCGAATCAGTATGCAGTTTTAGAGAAGTTTAAGCACTCCCTCTTTTTCAGTTACAGTCCCATAGATTGTGATTCCTCTTCCTATCATTATAATCATGAACTGACATTCCAAAAATTCTGTAGCTCTACCTTTTCACAAGCTGCTGCTGTTGCATTCTTTACAACTCTTGGGGATGTTGGCCTTTATGCTTCGATGTTGGTAAATTACGCTACCATGACTGAATTGAATACTCCTATATCTCTTTCTGCAGCATAGAATAATATATAGATTTATAAGCATATATACTTATGTCCTTTGCTGGTGTTTACAAACTGAAAGGACACTGCAATTCACGTCTTTTAAATTTATTATATAATAAACTGTAAGTTCTCTTGGACACTTGTAAACATAATGGATAAAAAGGTTCGTTTCATTTTAGGAACCACAATTAATGGTGCATTTTTGTAATATTTTACATCTAAATATAATAGGAGTTAGCTGATGTGCTATAGACCTAAAGTAGTTCATCTTGTAGACACATCATACATGTTGACTGCACATAGTTATCGTCTAAACATGTGTATCCCTGTATTCTGCTTGCTTTTACCCTGTTTTAGCGGGATGTCTTCATTGTGTCTATTTTTTAGTAATGGAATGGAAAGTTCTTAATTACGCTGATTTCTACAAGCTAGCCATTTTCTCCTTGGAAAATGCTGTATTTAGAGTGTTTACTTGATATTTCTTTGTGACCTTTAGATCTAACGATATTGGACAACTTCTTGACAAAAAAGCCATCAAAAGGAAATAACAAAGTACTTGGGATTCAACTTTATGATATATTGTTGTTCTTTAATCTCTCTATCTAACCTCTGTATAATTATGCTATTCAGTACTATTTGAAGGCTCAATTTCACTATAGCAAGGATCAGTTTGCTGATCTCATGGTGATTAATGGGATTGCTGGGACTATATCACAGGTGACCTTGCAGAGTTCATGTTGTCGCTACAAATATAATACTTTCATTTTCATATTAACTTTTCAGACACTTGAAAATCATGCATTAGCTTCTGGTCCAGCTTTCTTTTGTTTCCTAATAATTCTTTTCACACATCATTTCGGAATGTATATGAATTTTGGCAGATGGTTCTCATGCCCCTAGTTGCTCCTTTTATTAAAGAAGAGAAAATACTTGCAATAGGGCTTTTTTTCAGCTGTGTACATGTAAGTGGCTTAATCTTTACTTCTATTAAATTTCTTCTATACTAGATTTGACTTGATGAGATAGTTTAGATGATAAAATGTCATATTCGAAGTCGCGTACACTTTTGATACAAAATGCACATTGAAGGAATTTATTTGAAGCTAGAAAAATCGTTGAGGATTTATATTATATGAAGCTATTGGTGTTTTAATTGCAGATGTTGCTGTACAGCATTGCATGGTCTTCCTGGGTACTTGATTTGCTTAACTAGTTTTTTTATGTTTTACTTTGTCATGCTTCACTTCAATATCCTGTCTTGCATTAAGTCATAACTTTTGCTAACATTGAGAAACCCAATAGGTTCCTTACATGGCTGCTATGGTCACCGTCTTGGCTGCTATTGGGTCACCTTGCGTGAGTTTATAGCTCCTGAATATTTACCTCGTTAATATTATCTTAATCTTTATGCTGCACATTACAATTGAGATATTATTTTTACAGGTTCGGAGCATCGCATCCAAGCAAGTCGGGCCAAGTGAGCAGGTAATGTATTTATAAAATGGCTAATGTACTTCAATTTTGTGGCATGTCATGGCAGGAATGCTGTGAGAACATTACCTCATTAAGTCACTAGTCCATTAATGGAAAGGAAACTGGTTAATAGAAACTTACTAGAATAACTATCTCCTCTTGGTATTTATCAGAGGTCTCTAGTAGCATCTGAAAAGACATGACTAAATGTAATATGACCAGACAATAGTTCAATGTGGATGAAGCCCACTAAAAGCTGACAGAAAAAAAAGATCTCATCACAAATTTAGCTTTAAAATATAATTATATCCTGGCTTCTTGACTGGTGCGATTGTTCCCTTTTAATCAGATTAATATTTGATATTCCTAACTTAATTGTTCAATCTTCCTTTCCAGGGAAAGGCTCAAGGGTGCCTGACAGGCATATGTTCTATTGCCAATGTTGTTTCTCCCCTGGCCTTCAGTCCTTTAACAGGTATAAGATTATGAGATCAACTCTATTGTTTAAGAAGTCTGGTTAAAAGTTAAAACTAATAAATCTTTTCGTTTTCCAGCTTTATTCCTCTCTGAGAATGCACCATTTCATTTCCCTGGTTTCAGTCTAATGTGCGCTAGTTTTCTTGTGGTAAGAACTCTTTCTTACCTTAAAAGTCTGACCGCTATATTCATATTCTCTTACCATCCATTATCGGGATTGTTGTAATTCAAAAGAACAGCACTTTTTAAAGCTTTGATACTAAAGTGTCCTGTTTCATAAGAGTGTAATAATGCATATATCTATAAATTGATGATACTATATGCAAATATGCAATTAACTCTTACAAATTACTGTAATTCATCTCGTATTACTGGATTTGATCATATTATTGTAAACTATCTATAATCTAATTACTAATTCGGTAAAATGTTGTCATGTGCAGATGATAGCATTTATATTAAGCATTATGATAAGGGAAGCTCCTCTCACTGTAACTTCCACAGATGACAATTCTGGCTCCAGTTTAGACTCAAATGAGTGTACAGTATAGGTCTTGAGCAGAAACATGTCCCTCTCTCTCACACTTTCAAATTTCATTAATCTTGTTATTTAGAACATATATAAAATGTTCCGGTGCATGTGAAGCTCTGAAGACTGCAGTTAGTTAGGTGGAAGTAAGATTACTGAATTGGTCTCTCTGTTTAATGCATGACTACTTGTAATATGTATGTATATTCTAATTATCCCGTGATAGTAGAACTCAGAAGTTCCTGGCATGGAGAATATATAAGCTTATCCCAACTTATGAATATCTTGTTGGGACAATCGAATTATGATGCTGCGTTTTATGATATGAAAACAAACGAGTTTGAATAGAAAATTAACCTTAATCGCTACGGCGCAAACGATTCAAATCCACGTCGTATTCACCTTGAGCAAAGTGTTGCCTTCGATCCTCCCAAGGTTGCCTCCCTTCTAGTTTTGAAATCTTGTAATCCTAGTTCTTGGTTGCCTCGACTACTCATAAAAACCCTAGTTTCCAACCCCTTAGCTAGAAGATACCTAGAAGAGAATAAAATGAATATAGGCTACAGTAGCGATAATTAGGTTGAGCACATTCTGGATTAAATCCAATGTCATTAAATATTAATTCAATCCACTAAAGAATTAATATTTGCACCAACTTTTCTAATGCCGTAATTTAATTCGGTTCTAATATTATTTATTTATTAAATTCTCCATATTTAAGATATTGAATGTCCATTAATTAAATAAATTTCTGATAATTAATTTAATCAATATCTTTTATCCTTAATCATTCACTCAATCTTATAATTATGCAAAAACAAATTTACATGCAGGACTAAAACATAATTATCTTTATCAACTTTCAAGGGGACATCATCACCTAAATATTTTCGGATACGGTTTCCTTTTATAGTCAATATCCCACTCTGTATGCAATGTCATTGTCCAAAACATAATATTGTGATTAACAATAAATCACATCACATATGAATCAAAACATGTGCATTGCATACAAGTGTCAATCACTGTATCCGGATTAAGAACCTAAGCAATAATAATATTATAGAATCTTAGTTCTTCTTTATTGTCAGAATAAAAGAATAATTCTAATATTTTAATCCCGTTCAATATACAAAAAGCATACAAGTATTATTCAATAATCAAGATATATTATTTTCAAATAATACTCCAGTCATTCCAGTGGTTTGTTTAACTCCACTTAAACTGTGAACATTTATTATATTATATATAGACACTGACAATCTAATCTTCTGTTATCACATTTGATACTAGATTATCCACAATATATAATATACAAATAATGTTAAAATATGCATTCAAGATTCTCAATAAAAAAGGATAATGTCATATATACTTCA
Source organism: Oenanthe sinensis (assembly GCA_028671895.1). Classification (NCBI taxonomy): domain Eukaryota; kingdom Viridiplantae; phylum Streptophyta; class Magnoliopsida; order Apiales; family Apiaceae; genus Oenanthe; species Oenanthe sinensis. The sequence continues at coordinate 36,109,271 of CM053794.1, forward strand.
AACGAATAGTTTTTTACTGACGTTATATTAGCTATATATATATATATATATATATATATATATATATATATATATATATATGTATATGTATATATATTATGCCCAATATTCGGGCATGAGTCTTATACATGCCCAATATCATTATTGACAAGTCCATATCATAATTGGGTCCACTTAGCATGCATTACCCGTGTTGAGTTTGCTTCGTTAGAACAAGAAAAAATATTCTAAGGGACTTGGCCTAACGTGATGTCACAATGCTAGCCCACCCGCCTTAGACTTGCTTCACTATATTATCCTCATAAAGAGTTGAGAGTCGTGCGAGATGAGAGGAGAGCCAGACATGATGAGATGAGAACCAGGCGAGACGAGAGGAAAGCCGGACGAGAGGAGAGCTGAGAATGAGGAGATGAGAGCTAGGCGGGATGAGAAGAGAGCTGGACGGGGTGAGAGGAGAGCTGGGAAGGAAGAGATGAGAGCTGGGCAGGAGGAGAGAAGAGTCGGGTGAGAGGAGAGCTGGGCAGAAGAAGATGCGAGCCGGACGAGACGAGAGGAGAGTCGGGCATGAAGAGATGAGACTCGACCAGGATGAGATGAGAATCGAGCGAGACGAGAGGAGTATCGACCTCATCCCGGTTCACTATTTCCGATCAATATCAAGGACATGAAGAGAGGAGAACCGGCCTTAGCCCGGTTCCTACTTTTTATCTTCTCAGCTAGCATAGCATTCTTAGAAGCATGGTTCTAGCTCGGATCTTATAGCTACAGCTAGCCTGGAGTACTTGGCGCTTGAAATATTATAAGGGACTTGGCCTAACGTGAGACCTCAACGCTATCCCGTCAACCTTAGACTCATTCGATCTCAAGAATGCAGAGAGAGGAGAACCTGCCCCCAGTCCGATTCGCTTCTTATCACCTCTTTTCCAGGTTGCATTGATCCGACAGAAAAGGGACCTCAGCCCGGGTCGTTCGTCCGGACCGCTCTGTCCGGGTTGCTTCGCTAGCTCGGAGTACTTAGCACGGATTTCTTATAACTAGTTGAAAAACTCCTAACCTCATGGGCCTACCTCATTTGATATTATTTATTAATCTGAAGACTGTAGAAGGCCCACGGGATAATATCTCAACATACTTATCTATTTGACGACAGGTAGCCCCGCGGGCTCTAATCTCCCCGATATCCAAGTCTAAGTTTATAATATTGCTTGATATTTGTACGTGGTCGACTCACAAAACAAAGCTTATTAATTAGCAATGCCCATGGTGCGAACACATAAGTTGGTTGGATTGAACTATTGAAGGGGTATATATAGTAGGCTCAGTGTTTCTTTTCATTCAGCCATATAATGTTTTAACATTAACTGTGCAAGTGCGTGTTGCATAAAGCTTCAGGGGGAGACTTACATAGAGATGGATGGAAATACCGACGATGTCGTTGAGCCACCTCTTCGTGACAGTGTTCTTATACAGATTCTTCCGGCCATGATAGATGTCATCATGTCTGCTGTTTGTCCCGGGAAAGACGTGTGCTCCATAGCCATACCTCGCCGGGGCGCTCAAAATGTGGTACGAATATGACCAAATATATATAGATGAAAAATAAACACGTGGTATTAGTAAATAGGGTAACATTCAAACTTTTTATGATATAGGTTGTAGGATTGGGAACACTAGTGATGTTGCCTCTAACAGGGAAACTCTCAGACACCTATGGAAGGAAACTCATGCTTACTGCTCCTATGGTTCTTGCAATTTTCCCCTCTGGTAAGTTTTTATTATTTATCGACTATATTCTCTTCAGCTTTAAATATACAAGTACCTTATTAATTGGTCCTTGAAAATACATTTAATAAATAAACAAAACCAAACCTGAAAAGGTCTTTGATAAAAAAACCCTGAAAAGGTAAGAATCAACGTACACTTTAGTCTTCGGAACTCAGTTATATGCCCGTTGAGTAGAATAATAATGAGCCGAGTTACGGAACCTAAACAGAAATTAACAGGGTCCAATATCATAGATAAATTTAATAATTTTGAACAAGTACATATATAAGTAAAGAAATATATATTATAATAATATTATTTGAGATCAATCAGTTTTTATATTCTAAAATTTGTTCATAATTATTTTATTTTTAATTGTTCGAAAAACATCTCTCTTTATTAAATAATCATTCAACTGATTTCTGATTTGGAATAGAGAAGTATAAATATTTTCCGGTTTAAAACTAGAAACCGAATTGAATTAATAAAAAAATTTAGTTATAATTCCGACATAATTTTAGTTTTATTGAAATTTTGAATTTTAATTTGATTCTGGTTCTTCCGAGAATCTAAATATATATATGTGTATGTGTATGTGTGTGTATATTATTTATGTATATTATATATTATAATTTTTTTCTTATGTTATGTTATATTATTTATTTGTCTAATTACCAATGATACTTCAAATTTTTTTACTAATATGTTTTTTAATAATTTTTCTAAGGTAGTTGAACGCAAGAGCCTAATAAATAAAATTTTGATTATAAAAATATTAGTCAAAATAAATAAATTTTGAATAAAAATATAATTTAAAATAAAAAAATCCATTTTCTTTTGGTTTGAAACCGAATCGAATGGAATCGAAGCTTTCATAAAAACGGTTTCAGTTTGATTCTAGTTAATGATTCTTTCGATTTCAGTTCAATTCAGTGGGGGTTGCAGTTTGATATCTACAAGTAATTATTGAAAACGGAAAGATAGAAAATGACAAACATACCCTTACTCTAACTAAACTATAGGAGTACTAGGTAGAATCGGAAGACTTGAGAAGGCAACTAATGCCTTGTGGCGATATTCAGTGTTAAAAGCAGCAAGATTGTATAAACCACGCTAAATTGCAGTGATACTGGCCTACAGTAGGAGTGCGTATTATGTGTACGCCTACTTGTTGATTAAAACTGTGATTTCCATGCTATGCGATGGAAGCGTGTTCTGCATTGTCCTGGCCTACGCGGTAAACTCTCTAGCTTTCATGTATCTCTGCATCTGAATTAATTCAGTTATCGTGCATGCATGCCTGATGATACCAATAACCATCAACTCAATTACTCCATCTTTGGGGTTGCGTCATGTGCATTTCTATATGAGAGTGAGGGCAGACCATAGACAAATAAAAACTAAAATTATATATGCATTTTCCTGATATTTTTAGTGAAAGACGAGTGGGGTGGAAAACGAGGACCTATACCCCCATTTTATTATTGAAAAGCAATACAATGATATGTGCCTATGTGGATAGTATGTTACAACTTGCTATTGGCCGTTTCATCATGAAATACAATTTTTCTAACATCTTCACCGCAAGAAAATGATGAGTAGGGATAACTACCGTCAGGATATAATCTAGTTTCTAGACGCTACATACGACTAATGATAGTCTCCCTAAATAATATTAGCATTTTTCTCAGTTCTAGTATTGTCTCGAATAAAATTACATATCATGTTGCCTTTCTTGGGTCAGTATGTAGTTTTAAAGAAGTTTAAGCATTTTCTGCTGCTCGCCTACTGTCCTGTTGCTTGTGATCATCCCTTTTTTTGTGGTTGTATAAGTTCAATTTTAAACTGACATTTTAAAATTTTTGTAGCTCTACCTTTTTGCAAGCTGCTGCAATTGCATTTTTTAACACTCTTGGGGATGCTGGCCTTGATACATCGCTGTTGCTAAAATTTATTTTCTCCCATCCATATTATGATCTATTGAATCATTAGTTCATTTTATTACTTAATGTCTTAGTTCATCCATCATCATTACTTTTTATTATTTTATTCGTCAATTGTACAAATCGTGAGGCTTTCCCGGGGGATGTTTTCTATTAAGTAAAACCCGTGAACAAATTAATTAAATTGCTCATGAGCAAGCTAATAAATAGAAAAAATAAAGTGCTTGTGACATGAACATAATTTTAACTTAAAGCAAGAAGCTCACAAACTTGCATTTACCTGCGGTGGACCTATAAATAATGATTAATGTATATATTTGTGTTTCCATGCATGCTTTGACCCTGTTTTGTTGGCCTGATTTCATAGTGGTAAATGTATAGACATAACACAGAAAAGTACTTATTATATATCGTCTCCCGGTGTAACAAAGATTTAGGTTTCTTACACATGTGAAGATGTGTATAGCTGCTAGACCTTAGATTTCAAACTTCGGTGCTGCAGTAGCAATAAATGGCACTTCTCTGTCGGGCGGGACATTATTAGTTTCCAGAAAAGAAAGCATTTAGTTCTAAATTCCAATGCAATGTGGCAGTTAGATTAAGGCATATGTCTGCGCACACAAATCAGACACTCCTGTATTCCATTTTCCTATCAAAATATTCCCTATTTAGAATGTTCAATCATATTTCTGAGTGACCTATAGACCTAACAGAGAAAAGTATGCAACTAAGAAAAAAACAACAAAAGGAAAGGAAAGGATATGGTGCATGGGATCAAAATTTATCATGTGTTCTTTAATTGCACACTTGAAACTCTGTACAGCTAATCTGAAGGCCCAATTCCACTATAGCAAGAACCAGTTTGCTGATCTGATAGTGATTGCTGGGATTGCTGGAACAATGTCACAGGTGACCTTAAACAATTCATGTTTCCACTACAGACATATATAGTAATATATCCTTTTGAATATAACTCTTCAGCCGTGTGTCAATCACACATCAGGCTTTGGTCCAGATTTCTTTTCTTTTCTAATAACTCTGTTTGCATATCATTTTTTAATGTATATAATAAAAGCTTGCAGATGTTTTTCATGCCCCTAATAGCTCCTGTTATTAAAGAAGAAAAATTACTTGCAATAGGGGTTTTTTTCAGCTGTCTACATGTAAGTTAATGAGATAATTTCAGAGATGAACTAATTCACTTGATGATGCACAAAAATACGAAATGCTCATTGAGTGATGCATCTGTAGCTTATAATGTTTTCTTATGCAGATTTTGCTGTACAGCATTCTGTGGTCTTCCTGGGTACATACTTGGATTGCTTAATTGATTTTTCTATTATGCAACTTGTTATACTTTACTGCTGTATGCTGTCTTGCTAAAATTGACAAACACAATAGGTTAATTACGTGGCTGCAATGGTCACTGTTTTGTCTGCTATCGGATCACCATGTGTGAGTTTATATCTCCTGAACATGTACCTCGTTGCTAGTAGCTTAAGTAGCACACTATAATTGAGATTTTGTTTTCACAGGTAAGGAGCATTGCATCCAAGCAAGTTGGGCCAAGTGAGCAGGTTACTTCCTTGAGGAATGGCTAGTTTTCTTGATTTTGATGGCATATTAAGGAAGGAATGCAGTGAGAGCATTACCTCACCAGTTCACTTGTGCATATTTCGGACAGGATATTGGCATAAAGAAACTTGCTGGAAAAATTATTCTTTGTTGCATAGATCAGATAGAACTGGGAGCATTTGAAAAGACGTGACTAAAAGGAATATGAACATACAATATGTTAATGTTGAAGAAGCCAACTAAAAGATACTACTCACAATAATAAAAATGATCTCATACAGTTTCAGCTTTGTAATATCATTATATTCTGTCTTCTTTACTAAGTTAATATTTTACTTTCATGACCATATTGTTCAATCTCACTCTTTTCCAGGGAAAGGCTCAAGGGTCCCTTACAGGCATATGTTCCATTGCCAATGTTATTGCTCCCCTGGCTTTCACCCCTTTGGCAGGTATGTGATTATGGTATCAACTCTGTTAAACAAGAAGTCGGTTAAAAACTTGAAACTAATAGGACTTTTAATTGTCCAGCTTTATTCCTCTCTGACAGTGCACCATTTTATTTCCCTGGTTTCAGTCTATGTGTGCCAGTTTAGTTGTGGTAAGGCCTCTTACTCTGATAATATCACTGCTCAAATTCATCTTCTCTTACCATCTTGCGGCTTTTATTCTATAATATCTGTGATGAAGACGGGAAAAGTTGATTTTCTAAAGTTGAATCGCCTTGTTATATATGCGACACTGTAGTAACGGAGCAACCTGACTGTAAACTTTTTTTAAAATCTCATTCCTCTAAAAAAGCCAAGTAAAAAATGCTTAGTGATTTTAAATTAATGGCTAGGCATTTGTACTCCTCATATGACCTGACTTGATTGTGGTGGTTTATACTTTATAATGATGCAGATGATAGCATTTATACTAAGCATTAGGATCAGGGAAGCTCCTCCCGCTCCAAGCGTCTCAGTTGACTCAATAGAGCCTTCGGTTTGAAATAGAATGAGGGAACATGTCAGTAACTCGGTCCATTCGACACTTAGTCTTGTAAATTAAATCTATACTAGCATAAAAGCTTGTGCGAGGTACGGACCTTTAGCTTAAATTATTTTCTCTCTGTTATTTTGATTATAATTTTAAAATTCAAATTTAATTATTTTATTAAAAAATATTTTTAATTTAACCATATATTTTAATGTTTTAAGAGTGTACTTTATTAAGCAGTTTAAAAATTATTGACTCAGAATTTTTAATATATAAAATATATTTTTTATAACACATATATAATTATGTTATATATTATACAAGATTCTAAATTTGAAACTGAATATTCTTTTAACTCAACTCTTGTCTCTATATTTTTATTTAATAAATTAATATACACACTGTATAGAGTTTTACTTTAAAATTGTCAAACATAAATTTAAATAATTTTTGTATATAATACAAAACTTATTTTTAAAATTGAGTGTTTAAAACTCGATTATCTTAAATGGCTCAAATTGTATCTAATCGATGATCTAATATATTTGATGTCATCATATATGTAATATCCTCATATATGTAATATCCTGTATTTTTTATAATAAAATAAGTTAATAATAGTAAAAGTGATTAAAATTACTTAGCAAAAAAAGTGATTAAAATTGGATAGAGATTATGAATTAAAATTGAATTAGAATAACGAGTCTTTGAATATGGGTTTGATTTGATTCTAATAGGTTTTGTTTTAGGGTTTTAAAACTCCATATATAGATTGAGATCTCCTTATTCATTCATATTTTTTTTGAACCATCAAGACTAAACAGTTATAAATCTCTCTCGATACACAATGTTTATTTTTTTTCATTTTTGATATTAAAATTCGTAGAATTTTCCAAACACAATTCAGCTGTCTTGTAAAATTCTTAGTTAAAATTCTTAGTAAATTCATCGTAAGTTGGAATTCGTTGATTCTGGACTTTTTGGAAAGATCTTTTTGTTCTCTACGACTTTTGTGTTTTAAGTTTTTCGAGAAAATATCGTTTCGAGGATCAAAAAGGTAAAATACAAATCTGGGCAGAAGTAGGAATAATGGAGAAATTCGACGTTTGAGATGTGATATAAGAATAAGAATAAGATGTCGGTCACTGGTATAGTGTGACCGTGATTTAAGATTGTGAAAATAAAATATGGATACCTTGTTAAGATTTATTTATTGATTAAGAATTTTAAATATGTGACTTGTAGAATGCATTGTTTTGAATTGATTTGTTATGTGAGAATCCTTGTGATAATTGTATTGAGTAGATTATGTGCAACTATGTGATAAACATTATAGGGTACGTGTTTAAGTGGTGTTTTTGAAAAATTAAAATATTATTTTGAGTCGTTGAACGGAAGTTGATTGTTGGGCTTCGCAACTCATTCTTTTAATATTTCAGGTTTCATGTATAAGAGGAAGTTGAGTTGCACTTTAGTTCGAGGATTTTAGATTTGGAGTAGTTTGGTTGTTGTCTCGTCATTGTCAGTTGCGCCTTTATATTACAGTTTTCGTATTAATAGTTACATTTGTAATAGAGTTTCGCATTGATAAATTGTATTGTTAGTTTTAGATTTTGTAAGATTAATAACCCGAAAAGGGCGAACTGTTACAAACTGTAGCTATACAAAAGCGTAACTAGCAATGACGAGTCAACAATCAATCTACTCAAAAACTAAAATCCTCGAAACAATGTAAACTTCAACTTCCACTTACATCAAACCTGAAATATTAAAAGAATGAGCTGCGAAACCCAGTAAGCAACTACCGTCCAATGACTCAAAATAATATTTTACCTTTTTAAAAACACCACTTAAACACGTACCACATAATGTTTATCATATAGTTGCACATAATATACTCAATAAAATTATTACAAGGATTCTCACATAACAAATTAATGCACAATAATAGGTTCTAAAAGTCACATATTCAACATTCTTATTCAATAACTAAATCTTAACAACGTATCCATATTTTATTCCCACAATCTTAAATCACGGTCACACTATGTCAGTGACCGGCATCTTATATTTTATGTCACACTTTCTCAATGGTCGGGATCTTATACCTTATGTCACACTTTCCCAGTGGTCGATATCTTATTCTTATTCTTATTCTTATGTCACACTTTTCCAGTGATCGGGATCTTATAATTTATGTCACACTTTCCCAGTGACCAGGATCTTATTCTTCACGCGACTAAGATTGGAGATTTCTAAAAATTCTTTTCTTTTTCTTATTAATTACATGTCAATATACTATATACGATATCAAAAAATATATTTGATGACAATTACTCCAACAACACAAAGCATCTTTCATAATAATACGGAGCAACAGAAGATTACGCATAATAATACAGAGCAACGAATAATTACTTAAACAATAATACAGAGTAACGAATAGTTACTTCCACAAATATACGAGAACATGTAATCAATTAATATAAAGCATGTTTCACAAATACAGAGCAACAGAAGTTACTTGCCTCAAGTACGGAAACAAAGAATTCACACCAACCTAAAACATATATCCAGTCCTTAACACCCAAGCAAAAACATCACATCTCAGACATCTCAAACGTCGAATTTCTTCATGATCATGAATCTGCCCAGATCTGTATTTGACCGTTTCATTAATAAATCGTATCACTATTAAATTGTCTTAAAAATAAAATGTCTCATCAAACACCCATGTTAGCCATCATTAGAGGTGTTCATGGGTCAGATTGACCGCGTTTATATCATTTTAGCAACCCAACCCAATTATATCGATTTGAAAGTTTTTAACTCAACCTATAAAAAATGAATTCATAACCCCACCTTACTTACCATACTTCGGTTTAGGTAAACAAAAAAAAAATCAACATGCCTATAACTTATTATAATGTCTATATAACTTACAATTTTAATGCTATTTTTTTCATTTTGATTAGTATCGAAATTTTAATTAAATAAATTATGTAATAAAACATATATATATATATATATATATATAATTTAATAATTTATTTATAAATGAAATTATATAGTGTGTAGTTTTATATTACATATGGATACATAAAAATAATCAAACAAAATTTGTAATTTAAATCAGGTTGGGATGGATTGACTTAAATATATGTATAACACCCATACCCAACTTATTAAAGTCTTTTTGAATTTTTTTAACTCATTCTAATATTATGTTTTTTAATCGGTTCAATAGGAAGAAAAGAGTGCTTGGTTGATTCAATTTTAATAACTCATGTGCACCCGTCATGAGACGAAAAATGTGTAAATTAAAAATTGGATTTAACTTACTCAAACAACTATTTATTAAAAATAATAAAAAAAGAGCAATTTAGTTATTTTAAATATTGAATAAAATTTCTCAATATTAAATAATCTAAACATTTAAATATCTCACCAAATCCTTGTTGGATTTAACTCACTCAGACAATTATTTTAAAAAAATAATAAAAACAGTAATTTAGTCATTTTAAATAGTAAATAAAATGTCTCAATATTAAATTGTCTCAACATTTAAATATTTCACCAAATTATTGTTAGACCATCATATAGAGAAGAGATATATCAAGTGTATTGGTGCATGTAAAGAATGAATAATACATTTTATACGACTAGTCTTCCAAGCTTTACATAATGTACGAAATTATTAAAGATGGTGGAAACTGAAAAGTATGACTGCTAAATGTCTGTGAATAATTGAATATATTATATATGTATTTTTGAGGTGGATTTTTACCAAATGTTAAATTTCGATATTATCTTGTTTTTAATTTTACTAAAAACAGACAGGAATTTTAAAACATGTCCACATTTCAATTTCCAGCATAAACAAAATATTATGCTTGGTCAAGTTAAGAAAACACGTGATGAGCATAACTAATGGAGTAACTTTTAAAGTATATATACACATATTAACATCTTAACATCGCATTTAATTTTCTTAACTTTGAAAGTTTTATTTGAATTTATTTAATTTTTTTCAGTAAATTGATCAAATTTTGATTGAAAATTAAATTTATTATATAGTTGAAAAATTATATTATTGAAAATTTTATATAATATATTTTAAAATATAATTTCCAGTTTTTAAAAATCATAAAAAATAATTTATAATTCACCATCAAAGTTAAGTCAATTTAATCATAAAATATTAGACAAAACAGTTAATTTAGAACGGAGATCGTGTCAAAAAAAAAATAGGACGGGAGAGTATTAATTTATTTAATAAAAATGAGAACAAATTTTAATATATTCACAATTTTTTATCTTAAAATAATAATATTGTTTGACTTTTGTTATGAATTTACGATATTAAAAGAGTTTATGAATTTAAAAATCTAATATATGAGATTAATGAATACTGGAATGATACTCGTATTGTGGATGTTTTGTCGGGGTGCGGGGCTTTATTTAAGAAATTCAGTTACAAACTCAACATTTTTACCGCCTCTTAGCCTAACAACCCAAACATAAAGACTCGTGAGAGAGTGAGTACACGTGTAGTCGTAGTTATCGCACACGAGTCCCCCACAACGTAACTTGAAATCTAACCACCCTCCAACAATACATTAATTATTCACCGGCGCTCTTCCCCATACCACCTCCGGCGGAGTGACCGGTGTCGTAACCACCCTCCTCCGCCGACGTCTCGATTCTCTTTATAATCACATTCTACATTTCTAATATTTCAAAGCTCTAGCTGTCGGTAATTTCTATATATAAAAGCAATGGCAAATGCCGACGATAGAACCTCCGAATCTTCCGACGCCGTGTTTTATCTTCACGGCGATCTCGATCTCCGAATCGTAGAAGCTCGTTGCTTGCCTAACATGGACTTACTCACCGAGCATCTCCGTCGTTGTTTCACGGCTTTCGATGTTTGTTGCAAACCTACCTCCACCGCCAAGAAACAACACCGCAAAATCATAACCAGCGATCCCTACGTCACCGTGTGTCTCGGCGGAGCCACGGTGGCTCGTACGCGTGTCATATCTAATAATCAGAATCCTATATGGGACGAGCATTTTCAAATTCCCCTAGCTCATCCTGTGTCACAAGTTGATTTTGTTGTCAAGGATAATGACACATTTGGAGCTGATTTTATCGGAATCGCCTCCGTGTCAGCTCAGAGAATCAAATCCTGTGATTTGATTGATGAGTGGTTTCCGATTATCGGATTGTTTGGTAAACCACCTAAGCAGCATGCAGCTATTAGGTTAAGAATGAAATTTAGGGAATGCGGAGATAATTTGGAATACTCTAATGCCAAATTTAGCTTGCAAGGTTCTTATTTTCCGATGCGGCATGGTGGACATTTGACATTGTATCAGGATGCTCATGTGCCTGATGGAATGTTGCCTGAGATTGAATTGGAAGGGGGTAAGGTGTTTAGGCATGAGAAATGTTGGGAGGATATATGTCATGCTATTTTGGAAGCACATCATTTGGTGTATATAACTGGTTGGTCTATATATCACAAGGTGAAGCTGTTGAGAGAGCCTAGTAAGCCTTTGCCTAAAGGCGGAGATTTGACCTTAGGGGATTTGCTCAAGTATAAGTCGCAAGAGGGCGTTCGGGTTCTGTTGTTGGTTTGGGATGATAAAACCTCTCATAGCAAGTTCTTCATTCATACGGTATTCTATTTCATTCTCTTTATTATTTTGGAAGCTAAAAGTTTCTGTGTTTTTGTTGTGATAATTTGTTTCTCATGATACTAGTATTTGATTGAACTGGTTAATTACCTTTAATCTGTTATAGTTGTAGACCTGGATGCATGATTCCCGTGTTAAGATGATGTAATTGTCAGTACAAGGAACCAATTTATGAGCATTTTTATCAGAGGAGTTGAATATCCTGACATTGGAATTGAATTCTTTTCTGCAGGAAGGCGTAATGCAAACACACGATGAAGAGACTCGCAAGTTTTTCAAACACTCGTCTGTAAATTGTGTGTTGTCACCACGCTATGCAAGCAGTAAGCTTAGCATTTTCAAGCAACAGGTGTGCCTTATACTATGCTTCAGTCCTTATTCTTTTCCTTATGATTGAATTATTTTACGGCAAGAACACTATGGTATTTATAGACTATCTTGCAATACCAAACTAGACAGGAAGATCTGTATGCAAGACTTAGATCAGATACTGATAACAAGGCCAACTTGAAATGATCCATGATCACTTGACATAGTTTTTTCTCTTTTTGACAATTTATATGTGATAGAATGATGGTAGTAAGGCAAGCCATTTGCATATAGTATTACTTCTGCCGCAATAGAGTAACGAGTCAGAATTGGAGATATTAACCAGGTAGCTCTAAGGAACACCATCATATAAGCTTGTGTGCTGGATACCCCTTTATGCAATTAAAAGATTAATGCAGCTGAACTTATTAGTTTCTATGAATTAGTAGTGAGTTCATTGTATCAATAGATGTTCTAAAGTCATTATTGTGATCTAGCCAATTATGCATTTTCCTTGGAACCTTAAAGAATCAAGAGACCCTGTTATAATTTGTTCTTAAAGAACCACAAGCTCTGTATTGGAATAAACTATGAGTAACTCTAGATAACTAGATTACGGCCATAAAATTGAATAACAGGTTCCTGAAGCTTATTATCTTACAGAACCGGTTAAATAGATTATTCCAACTTAGTAAATTAGCTTTTATATCTATCAGGTTGTGGGAACCCTTTATACACACCATCAGAAATGTGTGATCGTGGATACTCAGGCTCACGGAAATAACCGGAGACTTAGTGCATTTATTGGAGGTCTTGATCTCTGTGATGGACGCTATGATACACCAGAGCATCGTTTATTTCGTGACCTCGACACTGTTTATCAGGATGATTATCATAATCCAACATTTCCTGTAAGAAAATGTTTCCTTCTTAAGTTTTATCTATGCTATACAAGTCAATCTAGATAAGTTCAAATTCATGCAATGCATGGCAACATGTCAACTTTACCATGAAATAAAATTCAAGAATTATAAAATAGAACTTCATAATCTACTTTTATATGCTGATTTGAAAAACTTGTATCGTATACCTCATGTTTATAATAATAAGCCCGTCGGTGGCACCGTTTACGCTAATCTCTTATATTACTTTCTCATTGTAGGCTGGAGTTTTGGGCCCTAGACAGCCATGGCATGATTTACATTGCAGAATTGAAGGCCCTGCTGCATATGATGTGTTGAAAAACTTTGAGCAGAGATGGAAAAAAGCCACAAAATGGTCCGAGTTTGGACGGCGGTTTAAAAAAATTTCTCGTTGGCATGATGATGCCTTGATAAAGATCGAGCGAATTTCATGGATACTCAGTCCTTGTGATTCAATTCCAAATGATCACCCCATTTTGAGGGTTTCACAGGAAGATGATCCTGAAAACTGGCATGTTCAGGTTTATAGTATGCATCACTCCTTAAGTATATAAAATATCTATCTTGTATTATTATATTATCCATACTGAATCCTTTTATATTTGTTATTCTGGAACTGGCAGGTTTTCCGATCAATAGATTCAGGGTCTGTGAAAGGATTTCCAAAAGATAATAAACTAGTTGTGGCACAGGTTTTCTCAATTTTCACATAAGAATTTAATAGTAGTGCAATGAATATATTAGAAAGCTGTCATTTTAGCCGACTTCTATACGTATCCATACTTTCTGAGTTTGACTTTGTATATCACTTTCGCTTTGTAATGTATTGCAGAACCTAGAATTTGCCAAAAACCTGGTGGTTGATAAGAGTATTCAAAAAGCGTATATTCAAGCCATAAGATCTTCCCAACACTATATATATATTGAGAACCAGTATTTTCTTGGTTCATCTTATGCATGGCCTTCCCATAAAAGTGCAGGTTAGAAAACCTTCATTACTAGATTGTTATGCCATTTTTATGTAGCATGGACAAATATATAACTTTTATGGGTTCTGTGGTGAATTTGTCCCTTGTTTTACATATTGAATGTTTAGTATACACATAAACTATAAAAGTATCTTTTCATTAATAGGTTGTTTTGTGTATGCCTTTCTTCTTCTTTTTTTTGTATATGATTGGAATAAATAATCACAAACCTATGTATACAATAAAGTGCTGTTTTTAACATTGCCATTAATGATCATTTTGTGGCACCATTTCTTTTTGTTGCAGTTAATTATAGAAATTTTAATACTCACGCACACATAATTAATAACTTCACCCAGGCTTAATACCTCTACCTTTTGTTACCAAGAACAGATGGAGGGGTATCCGCTAGGTTAGGCCTTTTAGATTGTGTGGCGCCACTTCTAAGACTTTACTGCTGCTATACTTTCAACGATATAATTAGTTTATGAAAGAGACATTTATCTGCTCATATATACTCACTACTAACAGATTTTGCTCGCTCAGTTTTAATATATTTTTTCTGATATTTATTGTTGTTTGGATGATCAGGAGCCGATAATCTTATTCCAATGGAATTGGCATTGAAGATTGCTAGTAAGATAAGGGCAAAAAAAAGATTTGCAGTGTATATTGTTATCCCAATGTGGCCCGAGGGAAATCCATCTTCTGCCTCTGTCCAAGAGATTCTGTTTTGGCAGGTAACAAATGCAGAGATATTTAAAAGTGTAGGAGGTGAAGAAATCATAGAATGTCTATTTGTTCTTGCTGGTGAGATTAGTTATTATTATTATTATTATCTAAAATTAATATTTGCACATTACACCAAGGTCAAAACGGTCCTTCAAACATAAGAAGATGTCGAAGAACAATAAAGTTTTTTAATATATATATATATACTTCTTTTTTGTGTGAATTTTCTTATTATTCAGATACACCACCTTTTTAAAAAAATTATTTATTTAAATACACCACTCTTTAGTCATACATTAAATAAAAAAATTATATTAAGTGTCATGAGATCCCTTACGTTGAAGAAAAGGCTTTTGCTAGCAGTTACCCCTCTCTCGACGATTCCAGCCTCTCTAGAGACTGTAGTTCCCTTAATTAACTAACAGGGAAAAAGAAAACTTGCCTTTTCCAAATTTTACACTTTTTTAGCTTGGTTTTCATATCTTTGCATTTTCAGGGAGAGACTATGAAAATGATGTATGAAATTATTGCTCAAGAGCTACATTACGCAAATCTTGAGAACTCACATCCACAAGACTACCTGAATTTCTATTGTCTTGGAAATCGTGAAAAACACAATGAAAATGAGCCAGATACAGTCGCTCAACCTTCCAACAATGGAACAACCGTGGTAATTAATTAATTATACTGATATAATCTGCTGGCTTAGTTCCATAATGCCCTTTCTATGCAAATTTTCCGAAACTTGATTTGTCACTGATGAATTTGGGTTCTTCATTTGACTTGTCCAATATTAATGTTCTGTCAGGTAAATCGAGCAGGATTTCTCTAACTGAACTTCTTGAAAGCTAGCAAGTTGTAGACACCTGACAGATGCACTAGGATAATGCTGACTACTACTGGTTTAACTTAAAGCATAACCTAAAAAAATAATATCTAAAAATCATTGATTAGGTTTTAAGCTGCACAAAACAACCAGAAATCATATTTGGTTTGTGATCATGCCCTTGGAAGTATTTCACTGTGAGATGTATAAATATTGAGCTTCATGCAAGGCTTGATACTTTTAAAGTAGTTTTTCACCAACTTTTTTAATACTTATTTTTCTTTAACCAGCTTCCCATCTGTGAAGGTGATGTAAGGCCTAAAAAAAGTGTTGTGTTGTGTTGCAAGTGATTTAAAAATATTCTTTGTAGTTTATAGATAGCAGTGAATTTAGTATAGACGGATGTTAAAATATGTTAGGTCTGTTTGGCTTATCTTATAAGTTATAAGTAACTTATAAGTTAGAAATTGTACGTAAATTCTGACTTATAAGTCACTAATATGATATGCCAAACAGGGAATTTTGTTACTAGTTTTATCAGTAAGGATTAAGGAATTGCTTCTAATCATGATTTCAGGTTTCAGCTTCACAAAAATCTGGAAGATTTATGATTTATGTTCATGCGAAGGGAATGATAGTGGATGACGAATACGTGATATTAGGATCTGCCAATATCAACCAACGATCAATGGCCGGTTCTCGGGACACTGAGATTGCCATCGGCGCATATCAGAACCATTACACCTGGGCTCAAAAGGGAAAGCATCCACGTGGCGAGGTTGGTATAGTTAGTGATTTCATCTTTGATTGTCTTGCCAGCATATTTACAAGACAGAGGGTCATACATGGATCATATGCAGTTTAAATGTAGACCAGTGTTCCGTGGCAAAAAAAAAAATGTAGACCAGTGCATATGCTTGCAAATGTGCGAATGACAATAACTCATGATTATTTGATGTTACTCATTATGTTTGGTAGTAATTGGTTCTCAAGAATTTAAAAGCTAAAACATAATGATGGGTTTTTGCAGGTGTATGGATATAGAATGTCGTTGTGGGCAGAGCACTTGGGTAAAATAGATGACTGCTTCAAGGAGCCTGAAAGCTCAACATGCGTCAACACTGTAAACAAGATTGCTAAATATAATTGGGAAAACTACACAGCTGAAGAGTTTATGCCATTGCAAGGTCATCTCCTTAAATATCCAATCCAAGTAGATAGCAATGGCAAGGTAAGTCCCTTGCCTGGACATGAAAGTTTTCCAGACTGTGGCGGTAAGGTGCTCGGTGCTCCAACCACCCTCCCTAACGCTTTAACCACATAAACTCCCCTTGCCAAATTTTGGAGCCACACTAACAGAAACTTAATTATATGCATGCGCCTACTGGCTAAATTACAGAATTAGAAGACCAAGTGGTAGAATGACTGATAAAATGGTTATTCCACGATTGTGTTGTACAGTATGTAGATATTGTATCATTACTACTGAGAAGTCAGTACGGCAGAGGCATTACCGACATTGTATTTAATTATTTGAGCCTGAGTGAAATTTTGAAATGAATCAAAAGACGAGAGTTTAATTTTCCCCTCTTGTCTGATTTTGATATTGACTCTTCTCTTTGGTTTTACAAGCTTTGCAAACCCAAATAACTGGCATCTAAATCACCTGTCCAGGAATACATTGGATTCTGGGGTTTAGCTCATTGGTCAATAATTTTGTGCAAGGGGTTTGTGTTTACTCATTTTCTGATCATATAGATGTCTTGTGCTTTAGTCAGACATTTATGCAAAATCTACTCGTACAAATATAAATAAAGTGTAGCAATCATTTAGTTTCACCTCATACATTTTACAGAATTTGAAACCAACAATTTATCATATTCTTCAAATACCAAAAAGTTAAAATAAACTGAAAGGATGAGAAGATAATTATTAAATATTGAGCACAATTAGGTAACAGTGACCTCGCCTTTCATGCCAGCTCCGGCATGAGGTTCACAGTAGAACTTGTATGTACCTTTCTCAGTCAAGGTAACCGAGAAAGACTCTCCTGCTCCATTGAGATATTCTTCCTGTGAGATCTTTGATACATCAACACCTGCAGGAACCTCATCCTCGTCGAAGACAATGTTGTGCGGAAATCCAGCATTGTTCTTGAACGTAATCGTTTCTCCAGCAGCTACTGTAAAAGAACTTGGACTGAAAATAAGTGCACCATCATCACCGCCAAGCTTGACTTCAGCTGCCATGGCACTGCTTGCAAGTAGCAATGCACTTGCAGCTGTGGTCACCACGGCAACACCGACATCTTTCAATGAAGCCTTTACGGATAGAACAGGGGTGGAAGTGGTCGAAACCAGCTTGCTGGCACTGACTCTTGAAGCAGTGGCACCGGCTGACTTGAGGCCGGTGAAAGATGGGATGGAAACAGCTGCTGAGGTGATGGTTGCCATTTGGTAAAGATAGATGTTTGTTGAAAGTCAGGAGATGAGAACAAGGGTGGATGGATATTAATAACACGAGGTGGGATATAGGATAGGAAGGGAGAGGCTAAATTGTGAGTTGGAGTTTTGTGTGGTAACAAAGGTCAGATATCGGATAATGCATTCATGGCAACAAGAGATTGCAAGGATTTTGGTTATCTTTTAATTGATTGGTTGGGATGATGTTCCAAGCTCCAATTATATCCAGGCTAACAATACATAGTTCAACAGACTTCAAAAAAAAAAAAAAAAAAAGTTTACAAAGTAGTACAGTAAGAAATAGAAGCGAGTTTTTTTTCCTAATCGTGTCAAGAACTATAATATTTATAAAAACTGTCACGGTGAGAATATGCAACAAAAAGTTTTCAACTGATTTATGTTTTCATTTTTTAACTTGTAAATAATGTTGAATTGTGTCCTATGAGAGTTGCGAGTCGGGAGAGGAGTAGGGTGCTAGTTGATAAGTATGCAGTAATTATCATCCAACGAATTAGTTTTTGGTATTGAAGAACAAGACGTGTGTTGATTGTGAAGTAAATTTTCAACTCGCGAATATGTATTCAACTGAGTGTGCCCTTCAACTCACGAATAGACAAGTATTTATTTAGGTTGAAATATTATCATCCAATACAGACTACAGTCATGTCCACACATCTAAACTGAATTGGAACATCTTCATCAGTACCTAACAAATAACTGGTCTCGTTAAATATCGAAACTATTAGTAATATTATTAACAAGAAATATCAAAAGCTTCTAACATCTCAAAAATGGGGGAGCAGATTAAAAAAATGAGGAAAATAAGTAAGCACATTCTAACGAGTCTATACATAGACGAAACAGCACATATAATTGGTATCACAATCAAAACAACTAAACTATCCACAAAATAAATATTTAAATTAGAAAATCAAAAGCATCTAACATCGAAAAATGTGGGGAGTAGAACAAAGATTTCAAATAAAAAACATCAGAAAATGGGTAGTATGCTACATCGAATTTAATACCAAAAGCTAAAAAAATCCAAAAAGAAAGTCAAAAGCATCTAACACCAAACAACCGGGGAGTAGATTAAGGAAAACGATCAAGGGATAAATCAAAAAAAAAACCAGAAATTGGGGGAGTCTCCTAGATCTTAGTTAGACCAGCTGGGTGACTGTATTTGGGGCCAATACAAGGAAGAGACTGGGAACAGTACATACAATTTAACCCACAACTTATACGCACGATCATTCCCGCATCTGGATTGTAGAGATGCAACAAGGTTGACTGCAGCCCAGACATATATACATAAATGGGTTAACGAGGTCATTACAATAAGGTTGTTTGCAGCCTGAGCTCCAAGTACCACATTGTACCACTTCGCTGACCATCTTGATTACAATTCTTTACAACCTAGACAGTGGATTTCTAAGTAAACAGCAGTTATTCAAACATATAAACAATGATAATAAATTAATAATACATGCCAGTGATTTTCAGTATTAGTAGTGAGGCTCTCCCTAATACATAGTACTATACTTCTATAATCTACTTTTTGATCTTATTACATTCAAATTGTAGAAGAATCACACCTGAAATCAACTCCTCAACGGTCTGGTCTGCTTTCAGTATTTTGATCTAGATACTGATGTTCACATGCCTAAAATCCCAACAATACTCTCGGCATAGCACCTAAGAAAGTCTTGAACTTCGATTCATTGCCATATCGCCTGGCGGACCCTCTCTTCTTTGTAATATGTCTTGAGCCGAGGCAGGAGTAGGAATGAGTGTGTTGGGGGGGGGGGGGGGGGGTATTTAATATCTGGATACAACAGTTTGGGGGGAAAAGGTTTTCAAGTTTAAACTACACTATTCATTTAATATTAATCAGCGCAATGCAAGTGGAGAAAACCAATATATAGCCCATCCTGGTAATAAGCTATACAGGACGGCCACAAATCACTATTAACTGCACTTAACACATTATGAGAGTAGCAAAGATGTAAAGGAAACAAAGGGTCATGACTCATGAGAAGTTACTTTGTAATCCATTATGCAGACAAAATCTACTAGAGACAGGATTCTACAGAAACAGTTTACCAGACATGGCAATGAAACCAGAAAATCAGAAATTCACTAATCAGCAAGATGCAGGATTACCAAACAGACACTAACAAGTAAAAATTATTTAATTGGCAAAAATCTATATAAAAATCTACCAAATAACTTTATTTTAACAAACATAAGTCTTCAAATATATTTACAAGAAGATTATTTTAACAAGTATGAGCGAATGGTATATACACATGTTCACATCTCAATTCTTATGCAAGAGGAAAGATATCATCATTGTCATCCATGTCTAAAAACTTGAAGCTCACATCACCATTAGGATCTCTATAGTTAAAGCTTGGGTTGACATAGCATTTCATCTCATGAAAAAGGTTCAAGTTATCCACCAGCTTATGAAACACATTGCATCCACAACACTGCAAGCATTGCAAAAACAAAATAATGTTAATTACAACAAAGAACTAGCAAATTAATAAACATATAGATATTACCTAGTTCCCATACATTCTTTAAAAATATTTCCAATTCCCGATTTCAAAATAGTAAAACACAAAGTTAGTTAATTTTATGATGATTATAATACTAGTGCATTTCCAAATTGGAAGAAGCGAACTTTGGAAGGTCAGCATGCATAACGTTGATAGATTACATTGTAACAATGTTTAATTCAAAAACAGAAAGTGCAGGAGGAGTCAGATGATAAAAATACCTGAACAAAGACGGTACCATCAGTGTAAGCATGAGGATTGATGGCCCGAGTAGTGCGTTGACCACAGACATTACAAGTGAAGGCAACACGCATACGACGTCGTGGCGATTTAGTAAAGAGGGACCATGGAAAGGTATTAATTTTATCAGTTTTGGATTCAGAGTCGGAACCGGCAGGAACAGGAGGACCTTCCATACCTGAACCGGTAGTCCAACCTCCAACATTAGCTGCACTCAGAACCAATCCCATCGCTGCATCCTAATTAAGATAATAATTCCCAAATTATCAAAACCCTAATTAGTCATAATAAAAACCTAATAATCAATTTGACAAATTAGAAATATACCTGGGACATAGTTTGATTTCTGAGGATTGGGACGAGGCTTGAATCGGTGGAGTCCGATCGGAACTCCGATTCGTGTCCATTATCTAAATCGGAACACAAAAAAGATAAAACGAAATATATATATATATATAAATTCACAGGGAGAGAGAGAGAGAGAGGGAGAGGGAGAGAGAGAGAGAGCATACTCTTGGGAGAGGTGGAGAAGCGAAGGAACCTTTTAGTAAAAGAAGGTGTATGATCGGGTGATTTGGGGGAGAAGAAATGAAGGTAAACAGGAGAAGAAACAATAGCTGTAGCTGCAGGTGAGGAGGACGATGATGTGAAAGCTGCTGCCGCTTCCATGGCTTCCCTTCAACTTGCGACTTTAGTTGATTTCTCTAGTAACTTCAATTTTCACATACAGAATAGATGTATAATATTCTCGCAACAAAAAGAAAAGAAAGAACACATGTATAATACCACCCGATCTTTTTCTGTTTGATTATTATTTCTACTGACTAGTGACTGCATCTGCACGCACGGCTGCTCAATAAAAATATATCCAACTATATTTTATAAATTTTCTCTTTTGATATTATTATTATATATGTTTTCAAATTTTTATGTATAGTAATTTAAAGGATTAAATAAATGATTTATTCATAATCAAACTCGCACTCACCTTACAAGTGAGTCACTAAACTCAAAAAATTTGCATTTACATAAATCAAATAATTAAAATGTGTATTTATGTAACTGTCGTTAAAATCACTAACAAAATAAAAACCGAACTTGCAACTTACAAAACTGAATTCAACCTCAACTTGCCTTTACATTCCTAGATTAATAAAAACTTGCAGTTGGGGTACTGAACAAAAATAAACTTGCAACTTACAAAACTGAACTCAACTCCCTTTTATGTCTCTATCTTCTCTCTCAATCTCTCAAAATATCTCTTAGACTCCCAAACTCTCACAATCTCTCTCGATCTCTGTCAATCTCTCACAATCTCTCTCAATCTCCCAAACTATTGTCTTCCAACTAGGCAACTTGTACTCCTTGAACCCCTGTAAATAGGGTAACTTGCTCCGTGATTCCAACACCCTCCGAAATTACTATTGTACCAGTTTTTCCTAGCTACTCTAAAATTATTATTGTACCGGTTTTTCCCTACAACACTCTATAAATGAAAATATGTGATATTTTATAATTTTTTGACTTCGATTATCCAGTTGCAAGTTGATGATCAGTTAAGTTAGTTGATTTTAATTTTTTATTAGATAAGTTAGTTGATTGTAAGTTTATATTAGTTCAATTATTCAAGTGCAAGTTTTTTGAGTTCATTGTCTCACTTGCAAGGTGAGTACGAGTTTGATTATGAATAAGTCATTTAACCCGTAATTTAAATATATTTAATATCTGAATAGTCATATGATAGTAACTAATTTATATTTATAAATAAACTAGTTTTTTTAATTTAATTCAGTTTGAAAAACTACGTGTTAAACGGTATGAGTGTTGCAAAAGGGGTTGAATGCAAGTTGATAAATTATCACTAATTTTGCTAACAACAAATAAGAAATAATAATATTAAGTAAAAAATACAGACAATGATAAGCAAACAATTGAAGACAAGTGTTTAAATTCAAAAAATATTTTTTTTTTGCTATAACTGACTAGAATGAGTATTTCAGCTACAAAGAAATAATGAGTAATGAATTTGCTAATGTTTCTTACTTGAGAGAAAACCTAACTCACTTGCATAAGGAAATATGTTTGTGAGATATATGTATTTATACTAAAACACATATTTCACTTACATTTGCAATTTTCCTTTGTCCTAGAATAAAGCTCAAAATAGAAATTGTGCTTTTATGGTTCGGCCTTGGCTTCATTCCATTTGTAGATAAATTTATGCTGAGATGATAGAAATCTTTGACTCTTGGTGCACATCTTATCTTTTTGTTTGTCTTCTCCTAAGTTGCAGTAGTAGGCTTGACAGACTAGATAGTAAGGTTTAAATCATTCATTGTACTATCACTATCTAATTTGCTATCTAGAACGGACTGTCAGCTTCATTAAAAGTTTACTGTCAACTTTTAACTCATCTTTGGTGACAGTATCTTTGACTCCGCATATGTTGTTGTCAAGACTTGATAGATTCTTGAAACTTATTGTCTCCAAAGCTACTGTCAACTATCCCCGCTAAACATGTTGTCAGTAAAACTTATTGTCTGTGAATCTTCATTCTCCGTCAAGTTTACTGTCATTGGAATAGTTGTTGTTGTCTGTTCTTTTGTGTTGTCACTTGAATATGCTGTCGAGAGTTTCAGTTGTAGAATGTTACTGTCAAAGTCTTGATCTATATTGTGCCTGAACACTTTGTGAACTTTTATTTCATGAATCATGTTATTGTATTTGTACAAGATAGTAACTATTGAGACTTATCGTCACCTACTTGGTTTTTAAACATACTGTTATAAGTTACAACAAAACATATTGTCAATATACATATGATAGTACATTTTACTTAGTTTCTTATAAATTAAAACTAAGTAATTGTAGTTGATTACACCACAATCCCTAACACTATGGATAATATCGATAATTTTTTCAGTTCTTATAAATTTGAACAATAAATAATACTCTCTCCATTCCAATTCAAGTGGTTCGTTTGACTTTTTTATAGTCAAATTGACGAAATTTTGACTAAATATTAGTAATTTTTTATGATTTTATGCATAAATTATGGTTTTTGAATTATTGTTATTTATGTGGTTATCTGTATCGTATGTATCGAATAAGAATATGAAAGTGTATCAAAAAGTTATGTGTATAGTTATCGTATCAAAAATTATTTTGTTATATGTATTATATGTTTCTTGGCGCGACTAGTTTGATCGATCAGTTACTTGTTGGGTTCTGTAGCTCATTACTTACAATTTTCAGGTTCGGTATAAGAGTAAGTTGGAGTGTATTGGATTTCGAGTATCTTAGATTTAGAGTAGTTTGATTGTTTGACTCGTCATTGTTAACTGCATTTTTGTAATAATTATTTTTGTAATAAAATTTTGGACTAATAAATAGAGTTTAGTATTTTAAATTTTGCAAGATTAACGGCGTGAAAAGGGGTGTTGTTACAATACAGGCATTACCGATCACTGAACAGGTCCAACAAGTCATTATATATAGCCTAGTATTCTACAACAATCTACATCATTAATCACTTCATTCCTTTGTTTGGAAATAACGATCATGGGTTTACTAAAGCAAGCCAGCCACACAATATCATCACCACTTGTACTTTTTATCTTTGTTGTTATTCCTTTGATCGTTGAAGCACAGTCTTTGATTCCGGCCAAGTATGATGGGTTCGTCTACAAGAACAGACCGGCAAGCACAGATACCATCATCATCGAAGCCTTTTTTGATCCGGTTTGCCCCGACAGCAGAGACGCATGGCCACCTCTTAAACAAGCTATTCGTCATTACCCCTCCGCCTCTATATCGTTTATTCTTCACACCTTTCCTTTACCGTCAGTAATTTTATTCTCCTTTTTTTTTCACTATGCATGTCCTCTTTTAATTTCTCGTGTTATTATTGATGCTATTTTATTCAGTTCAGCTTTTAAGTGGTCGGAGAAGAGTTAATTCGGTGTTTGAATATAAGGAGTCTGTGAGTGGAGACAGAGATTAGGTTAGTATCGGTGGGACCATATAATAAAGTAAATTTTTAAAAAACACTGTATGTAACTTTGAAAATATTTAATTTAATACTATAATAAAGGTGAATATATTAATACAAGATTAGTGGTTGGACTGCAGTTTAATATAACGATTCTATTTATTTTTAACTGAATTTTTATAATTAATTGTACTGGAAAGGATTTTTAATACTCTAATTTTGTGTGTATGTGCAGTTACCATGATAATGCATTTGTGACTTCCCGTGCTCTGCACATTGTGAATAACATTTATAGCTCTGCTACATACAATTTGTTGGAAATCTTCTTTAACGACCAAGTAAGCCATTTATTGTTATATTAGGTTTCCCCGTTCCTTGTCGTGTTTCATTACTTTCTCACAAATTTTGCATTTTTTTAGAATGGAGACATAACTCCAAGAGTGAATTGTATCGAAACACAATAATTTACTAGGGATTTTATTCGTACAATAAAACTCATTGTCTAACCGAAAGACATGCATAAGATGTCTCCAGACGTTTAGACAATAAAACCTTAAAGTCTGAAAACAGAAGAGCCCGCTCTCTCCGAGTACCTGAAAAGTAAAAGAAACACAAAAGATTAAGTGTCACAATTTTAATTCTCCTTATTTAAAAAATTATCAGAGCTAAAATCAAAATTTAACCATAAAATCTAGAAAAATAAGAATTTATAAGGTAAATCCTAACCAAAAGATGAGTTTTTGGTTAGGTACTAATATACTAATAAACTACAAATGCACACTAAAGTTATAAAATATCTAAAACAAATGGAAAAGTAAAATACTTCCCTCTAAAATATTTTGGTGTACCAATTTAATTTAACTATCTAAAGCAAAAACACTTCTCTCTTAGATTGATTAATCTTTATTGTTCCAATAACCTGAAAACACAATTGAAAACAAAAGAAAAAATTACGTCGATGAAGCACTTAAAATAATATATATAAGAAATTGTTTATGAAAATAATATAGGTAATATATGAAAATGTATTTTTTGGAAAACTATATTATATATATATATAATTGTCATTTACAAATTTAACAAAATAATATATAATATAAATAAATTTAATAGTCATCTGACATGACACAAAATCGTTCATACAACGATATCAATATTAACCCCATATTCGGTCAAAAAGCCATCATACATGACATCCTCTCAGATGCACAGAACCAACATCAAAATATGACACAATTGCTAAAGAACAAGGTTATTTTTGAACAACCCCATTAAAAACACATAAGTTACAATAATGATTTTAATAAAATTAAAACCACATAATATAAAGTAACCATTTTATAGCAATATTAAAATTAAGATTTCTTAAATAATACACACATTAGGAGATTAGTAAAAGACAAAAAGTAACCTTCTAATCGATACTTTAAATAAGAGTAAGAAATCTAAAATATTTTGTTGTACCAACTCAATCAAACAGAAAAAAGTCAATGATTCACCAATTATCAAAGATGGAAAGAAAACAATATTTTGCATTTTAAACTATATTTTGTATGTTGTTCTACCGAGTAGTGATTTCTTTTCTTGCGCATTTCCACCCTACGTGCCTTAAATATAACGTTTTCATCTCCATCATTGTAATATGTAGCCGAGTGAATATTCTTTGGTAATTAATTAACAAAAGGGTGAGGGTTCAAGTATTAGTAAATCACAAGTATGTGAGTTTTTATATTATAGTTGCAATTAACCACAGCAGAAAATTGTAACATAAAAAGGATCTGCATAATTACATTGTTTTGCAATTTAACAGAAGTATTCCTACAATAACAACGAACAACATTCTGTTTGGCATGAACAAGTAATTATTTTGGGTGACACCGTAATTTTATGGATTGGCAAAAGGCTAAACTACGTGGAAATTTTGCTGCGGACAGGAGAGGTTCTACAATGCACAAACACGCAACAATTCCAGGGCATCAGTTGTTAATCAGGTCACACAAGTTGCGGCTAAGGCGTTAGGAAAAGAAAACCTTTCTGCTATCCGATCCGGCTTTCTTGATAGAAAAACTGATCTTGCAACAAGAAGTTCTTTCAAGGTATCTGTTAAACAAGTTGCAACTACAAGTCTAATCTTACCCCAAGATCTGGGACAAATATATATCTCCTTGTGATAGTGTTAACCAGATATATTTATTCCGTTTTGTTTTTGACAGTATGGTTGTTCAAGAGGGGTATATGGGACACCATTTTTCTTCGTTAACGGATTTGCATTACCGGACGGTGGCTCCCCTATTGATTACAAGAAATGGAGAAGCATCATTGATCCACTGGTGGGAAAAAGCAAAGCATGAAGGGAATCGGCATTTCTTTTGACAAGTGCTCAAGTACTTGAGCATAAAGCATAAATAAAAAGTAAAAACTACTGTGTGCTTTATCTATCTGGAATTTCTAAATACCTCTCATTCCCTTTACACGAGTACTAATGTACTATATAGTGGCGCCATTGAGTTGCAACTTGGTCTCTTCTAAAAGTGTTTGCTTGCTTGTAGTGGTGTAATGCTTCAAATGATGTAATACATCCAAAATTCTGACAAATAGATATATTTGTGAAATTGTTATCAATTTTATGTATTGTTTATTTATATTTTATGAAATTTTTACTCCAAATCTTCCCAATTTTACATTAGAAGTCCTGAAAGCAAGGTTACCCATTCTTAGGCTCCGTTTGATTGCGGTTTAAAATTTCTATGTTGTTAAAAAAAGTGTTGTCAGGAAAATCAAATCACTGTTTGATAATTTTTTTTATTTGTTTATATTTTGAGATATAATATAAAAAAAATTGAAATGGTTTGATAGTAAAAAATGTATTTAGTTCTTGCAAATGTTGAAAAGCAATTTTTTTTAAAAGCATAGAACTATAAATATTGAAAAGCAACTTTTTTCAAAAATATGGAATAATTGTTTTTTCTAAAATCAATTTTTAAATCAAAAACACTTTTTAAAAAAACACATACCGTGTCTTTCCAAATTCCATTACTTTCGGAAAAATCTCAAGAATATGCAACTTGAACCATAATTTCCACGACCGTACGTATGATTTATGTTTCTGGGATGCATACAAAACAAGCAATTGCCAATTCTTACCCACATCACCAAAATTCCAGATATAATTTTATGTGAAATAAATATAATTTTTTTTGAATAAAATTACATCAATGTACTTAAAAGTGAGTCAAATTTATTTAGCAAAAAAAAGTGAGTTAAATTTGTAACGCATTTACCTCACGTTTAAGTACATAATTTAAAAAATTTCAAAAAAAAATGTACATAACTTAAAATTAATATAAAACATTTCCTTCATTCCTTGTGCAGTTACCGACAGGCGACAGCTCTCAACCCTGCTACACGAGTACACGTTGCGTGCTTCAAACGTTGGGCTGTTTGGCTGCGGCTTATTTCCGAAAATAAGTCCTTATTTCCGGAAAAAAATAGAGATGTATGTACTTTTTTTTAAAATAAGTAACTTATTTTTTATTTTAAAAATAATATTTAGTTTTAAAATTCTAAAATAAATATTTATCTTTAAAAAAAATGAAAATATGTAAAAAATAAAAATAAATAAGTTAAGTTTAAGAAACCCCAAACGGCCACGTTATTTGACAACCAAGCCCGTATTAGGAGTACATTAGTCTCCCCTTCTTCATATCATGTTTTATACTACTCACTCTCTCTTGATTGTTAACATATTTAATAGAGTTTTGACATTTATTTTAAGGTGTATGTAAAGTATAGTTATATAATTTATTTTTATAATTTTCTATTTTTGAATAAAAATTGAATGTTTTAGTTTGTATTTAGAAAAAAAATAATTTAAAAATAAGTTATGTAAGTATATTTTATATGCACTTTAAAATGCGTTTCAGACAATCTCTGAAAAATGTTAGTAATCAAAAGGGACGAAGGGAGTACTTATTACTCCCTCTGTGGTTCTCTTTTGAAAAAATTAGTTATGGTTATTTTATACGATACTAAATAAAGTAAATTTTATATTGAAAATTACAAAAAAGATGATAAATTTGATTGTTTTTTACATTGAAAATAGAAATAAATAATTATTATGGGACAAATTTTTTGCATAATAGATTAATATTATGGGACGGTGCGAATAATTTTCACACTTTGTTTATATAGTTTGCCTTTATGCTACGTGATTCACACGTTCGTTTGTTATTGACCTGTACACAGTACACATTATAACGGTAACCCAACCTTTAGATTATGTTTGTCTAAACTTAAACTTATAATTTATGACTTAAAATAATAAGTCGAGGGTTTAAAATGTATATTTGGATAATTTTAATTTATAAGTGATCTATGAATTTTAAAAAATATAAAAATAAAAGTGATTTATGAGTAATTTATAACATATAGATAACTTTAACCAAAATAAAAAAAACAAGTCATTAAAAAAAGTACATAATACGTAATTCTGGTTTTAAGTCAGTTATGACTTATTTCTGATTTATTACACAAACATATATTTTTCAGCTTAAAGTCTAAATAAGCTATAAGCTCATTTAGCCAAACAGGCTCTTCGTTACCCTTGTGGGTGTTCATGGGTTATAAAATACGATTAACCTGACTCAAATCGACTCTTATTTCGGCCGATATTAGATTGGGTTAAAAAAATTCAACCCAAATTAATTGGGTTGACTATGGGTTGAAAATTATTTTAACCAACCCAACCTGATACTAATATATTATGTGCTATATAATATATAATTATATTCGATATTTTATATTTTCATGATAATTTATATATTATACATCAATATAATAATAATTATATATTAAAAGTTTTGAATATTTATTAAATTACTTATGAGTTTTATAATTTACGAATATAATTGCTAACGTTGTTTTAGTTTTTCTATCATTTATGTTGATATATTAAATTTTATTATCACAATTTATGTTTAAATATGTGAAAATATAGAAATTTAATATTATTTATAAACCGATTAAACCGAACCAACACCAACCGAATTTTCAATTGGGTAGAGTTGGGTTATATAATATTTTTTAATATAACGAGTTGAAAATTTTCAAACAGAATTAATTGGGTTGGGTAGAAAAAAAACACCAACCCGATCCATGAACACCCCTAGTTACCCCTGCTTATTTGTAACTTATACTATCCATATTATGGGGGTGTTTGACTTAACTTATAAGTAATAAGTTTCTTTTTTTAAAAAAATATTTTCATATTTTTTTTTGAAAATTAATATTTATTTTAGAAATTTAAGACCAAATCTTATTTTCAAATTTTAAAATAAGTTACTTATTTTCAGAAAAAGTACATATATACCATTTTTTTCAGCTTATAAGCTGCTTATAAGTCCAAACAAACGGGGCCTATATTGTTAAAATCGAAAAATTAAAAGTTTGGTAGTCGGTTTGGTAGTCGATCGGTATTTGCGCTGAATAGTTATTGTTGAACCTAACTTTTTTTAACATTAATCTATTAACTAAAACACTTCTCACATCAGTATTCTAACTAAAACACACAAACACTATCCTATTAAAATACAAATACTCTTAACTAAAATATATCGAAAACACGTAAATATTATCTTATTAAAATTTAAATACAAATAAATTATATAAAATATATATATACAACATTAAATAAAATTAAAATTATTATTAATAAAAAAATTAAAATTAAAATAATAAAATAAAAAAAAAACTCGATCAGTGGATACAAGGTAGTAAAAATTATGTTTAATTGTATAAATTTAAAATTAATTTAAGTAACTCACACAAATTTAATGACTTTTATTGAAAAGTCAGTAAATTTTAGTTGTGGGTTAATTTAAATTTCTAAAGCTGATACACGAAAAGTGACAAATTGTTGATTTGGAGCGGCGGAAGCATATATGAAGAAGAACGCAAGCCGCTATGTCAAAACAAGTTGTTGATTACATGTTTGATAAATTTCCCAAAACAATTCTTTCCTACTTGAACTCACCTGCATCTTCTCTGTTTCAAACACAGCTAGCTCATGCCCACATTCTCAAAACTGGCCTTTCCTCCCAAACTCACACTACTACCAAGCTCCTCTCACTCTACGCTAATCATCTCCGCTTCAACGATGCTCAACTCGTTCTCAACTCACTCCCACAACCTGATATTTCATCTTTCTCTACTCTCATTTACGCTTCTTCAAAATCTAATCGTTTTGGTGATGCATTGTATTTGTTTTCCAAAATGGTATCCACAGGCATTGCGCCAGATACACGTCTTGTTCCGTGTGTTGTTAAGGCTTGTTCTGGGTTGTTAGTGGTTGGAATTGGGCAGCAAGTTCATGGGTTAGCTTCGGTTATTGGGCTTGCTTCTGATTCGTTTGTTGTTTCTTCGTTGGTTCATTTTTATGTCAAGTGTGGTCAATTGAGTAATGCACATAAGCTGCTTGATGTAATGCGTGAACCGGATGTTGTTTCTTGGAGTGCTTTGCTTGCGGGTTATGCTCGACTAGGGAATGTGAGGGAAACTAAGGTTGTTTTTGATAAGATGGTCGAGGCGGGAATTCAATTTAATTCTGTTTCGTGGAATGGTATGATTACGGGGTTTAATCGGAGTGGTAACTATTTGGAGGCTGTTTTTGCGTTCCGGAATATGCATTCACGAGGTTTTGAGCCTGACGGTACTAGTGTTTCGAGTGGTTTGTCAGCTGTAGGGGACTTGGAGGATTTGGTAATGGGTGTTCAGATACATGGTTATGTGATCAAGCAGGGTTTTGGATTAGATAAATGTGTTCTCAGTGCATTGATAGATATGTATGGTAAGTGTTCGTGCACATTTGAGATGACAAG
The DNA here is from genome assembly GCA_028671895.1 of Oenanthe sinensis. Taxonomy (NCBI): domain Eukaryota; kingdom Viridiplantae; phylum Streptophyta; class Magnoliopsida; order Apiales; family Apiaceae; genus Oenanthe; species Oenanthe sinensis. Next base: position 36,141,123 of record CM053794.1, read on the forward strand.
AGTGTTTGATGAAATGAGTGAAATAGATTTAGGTGCTTGTAATGCTCTGATAACAGGGTTCTCACGAAATGGTCTTGTTGACGAAGCATTAAGCGTGTTTAAGAAATTTAAAGGACAGGGAATGGAATTGAACGTCGTTACTTGGACTTCGATGATAGCTAGTTGTTCACAACATGGTAAAGATTCTGAGGCTTTAGAGCTTTTCAGAGAGATGCAGACTGCTGGGGTGAAGCCAAATGCTGTGACTATTCCCTGCTTGCTTCCTGCTTGTGGGAATATTGCAGCATTGATGCACGGTAAAGCAATTCATGGTTTCTCGATTCGAAGTGGCATTTCTTGTGATGTTTATGTGGGTAGTGCACTAATTGACATGTATGCCAACTGTGGAAGGATTCAAGCAGCGAGGCGATGTTTTGATGGGATGCCTGAGCCTAACTTGGTTTGTTGGAATGCTATAATGGGGGGGTACGCTGTGCATGGAAAGGCAAAGGAAGTTATAGATATCTTTCATCTGATGCAGAAGACTGAGCAGAAGCCCGACGTCATTAGCTTCACTTCTCTATTATCTGCATGCAGCCACAGTGGCCTAACAGAAGAAGGGAAATTTTATTTCCGAAGCATGTCGAGAGAGTATGGGATCGAAGCTAGAGTAGAGCATTATGCTTGCATGGTGACACTGCTTGGGCGTGCTGGAAAACTAGACGAGGCCTATTCTATTATCAGAAAAATGCCGTTCCAGCCCGATGCTTGTGTTTGGGGAGCTTTGCTCAGTTCTTGTAGGGTTCATCACAAGACAAGTTTGGCTGAGATTGCTGCTAATGAACTATTCGAGTTAGAACCAAATAATCCTGGGAACTACATTCTTCTGTCCAATTTATATGCTTCTAAATGCCAATGGCATGAAGTGCGTAAGTTGAGGGATAAGATGAAGTCTATGGGCTTAAGGAAGAACCCTGGATGCAGTTGGATTGAAATCAAGAACAAAGTTTACATGCTTTTAGCAGGAGACAAATCAATTCCTCAGACAGACCAAATTGCCGATAAGCTGGATAGATTGAGTAGGGAAATGAAGAAATCAGGTTATTCACCAATTACAGACTTGGTGCTGCAAGATGTGGAAGACCAGGAAAAGGAGCATATTCTGTGTGGCCACAGTGAGAAGCTGGCTGTAGTATTTGGCCTTCTGAACACTCTTCCGGGAACTCCAATTCAAGTTATAAAGAATCTTCGAATCTGTGGGGATTGCCATGCTGTCATCAAATTTATATCCAGCTATGAGGGCAGAGAGATATATGTCAGAGATACAAAACGCTTTCATCACTTTAGAGATGGAGTTTGTTCATGTGGTGACTATTGGTGATTTGATTGTATCTAAAAGTATATATTCTCAGTTTGCTGTCTACTGAAACTGGATGTTTGATAGAAGCGTGCTTTAGATGCGATTGGGAATCATGATCTCGCTACCATTAGTTTTTTCTTGGTCGCTGCTGTGTCTGTGACTCTGTTGTTGCAAGAAGTTCTGGAACCTAAGTGACTTGCAGCAGCCAAATTTACTGGTGCTATTACTGCATTATGTCCCTTTTTTCATGAAAGACTAAAACTCCAGTCCTCTTTGCCACCGTACCACGATGTGACCTTAAACTCCTGCCACCTTCGCTCTGAAGGTCACCCTTCCAGAACAATTAAAGTGGAAAATTGAGAAAATAACCTTCAGATTTATTGGCGGCACCAGTCTATCCGCTGCCACTATTCAGGTATTTCTGTGTGTGGAGCTCAAGTTACTTGTATTTATACCAGTACTATGTTACACTCCTTATCGTTTTTGCACACTTTTAGGGATGAATACCATCCTTTTCTGGCACTCCAACTTTCTGTTCTTGAAAATGCAGAGAAATTCTAGAGATTAAGAACGTGGTAACGAAATGATGATAGAGTGATGTTCGAAACCAGGACAACAGAAATATACCCTTTTTCGTTTCTTTTTTAATATATAAATGAGACTCTTTGGGCACATTAAGACATCGTTACCAGTTTCAGAGCAATTAGAATAGGAATAGATTCTTTAGCCAGAGAGAACTTGTTTTCATTTATAGATATAAAGATATAAGGCTGTGGCCAGATCGGTTCGGGTAGTTCTCTTTACGACCAAGATACATGTCTTGTGGAGAATTGTTCAAAAAAAAATTATTTGGATTTTTTTCTTGTCTAATCCGATTGAACCATTAAGAGCTAAAATCATCATTTTTTCACATGGAGCTCCAGAATGCATGGCTTATTATCATTTTCTTCTTTTATGTTGAGCTTATTACAGTTTGGTCCTTGCTCCTTATACTAATATATACATATACAAGTATGAATTACCTATTACCACTTCGTTAGTGGAATAGTGGTATATAGATTTTTCTTGTCCATCATGATGGCAAATTTTTGGCATCAAAGTTGTTCAGATAGGGTGACTGTTCCAAACAACATATTACTATTAATTGTCTATGTTGCTGCCAGTGATTACAGTTCCCCAATAAGATTTGCCACAAAAGAGTTTGGTAATATGAAGCAGGATAAAATATCTAGAATAAGCACCTAATACTTGTTATATAAAGATATAACCCCCACACAAAATGCGCTCGGCACACATCTAAAATGCAATAATTTCAATTGTACTGGAGAGAAATACTTATTACTACCCTAGTTTTCTGAATCTTTAATTTTATTGTTATGTATTAATTACATCTTGAACAATGTCCTGCACCGAAGCCTGGAAACTGGCTGACGGTGATACAGATTACAGACACATCACTGTTTTCATCTCCCCTCCCCCTTTCCCCTTGAATATATTATTATATTACTCACGGTGTATGCACAACCAACCGAGCAATCTTATTAGCAACAAGTTGCCTTTATAAATAGATAAAGTGTATGATTAACTTTATTTCTTAGTCTACAGCCTAATGTATAGATATCGTTTACATGTGTCTGAAATAATTTTGTTGCCATTTTTATTCATTTTGTTGCTATCACATACATTAGGAATAATATTAGTATTAATGTTATAGCAGCCAACAGAATATGCGCAAGAGGAAGGTGTCACCCCTTAACCAAGTGCTAGAAAGTAGATCTGTTGAGATCTATGGCAGCAGGGCAGGGTGAACCATTGATTGTGGAAGCATTGAATTTAGCTTTTGGCTGCTTTCTGGTGTTTTACCATTTGCATATTATCACAAGTAATTGAAGTTATGTGACCACCTGCATGGATATGGTCCAGTTTATGTTTCTATGTATTTTGGTCTGTTTCTAATATTTATATTTGCACTTACATACACATGTATATTATATAGTGATAAGGCATGTGCATAGCACAAATAAAATAAAATTGATGCCATGTTAACCACATAATAAATTTTTGATCCTGTAGTACATAGATATATTAGTTTTGCTTTCATGTAGCATTAGCAACAAACAACAGACAAAAGAATTAAAATAGATTCAATATTTTAGTTCGGCGTCTGATTTAATTACAACTCTTGTCTTGGGAAACCCATGTGGGTCTTGTTTGATTCATATGTGTAAGAACGTGAGACTTATTGAATGAGATACACACTTATTCATCCTTCCAGGTATTTTTCGATTAAAAATTGTTTAATATCTCTCCTCTTGCAGAAGTCACATGGGAGCCTGGGAGGTGGTTGCATTTAAGAAGTTTGGTCTTCTTAAGAACCATATTTGTTTGTACAACAATTGTATACAGTTCATCGGTTCTTATACCTTTTAATCTTTTTATTCTTCTTCCTCACTTCCCTGCTTAAGAAATGACAAATATTAGTGTAGTTGCAGTGGCCATTTTAGTTGGTATTTTCTGTCTTGTTGTCAATGTAAAAGCATTTAGAGCTTCTGGATGGACAAAAGCTCATGCTACTTTTTACGGAGGTAGCGACGCTTCAGGAACAATGGGTATGTAAAGTTAACCACTATTCTAATTGTGTAAAGTTAATAATACACTGCTGCTCCCTTTTCTTTAGTCTCTTGAATATAAAAAAAAATGGAGCAAGCATGAAATTTGATTTTCTTGAATACAGGCGGTGCATGTGGATATGGGAACTTGTACTCGGCTGGATATGGAACCAACACTGCTGCTCTAAGTACTGCACTTTTCAATGATGGAGCATCATGCGGGCAATGTTACAGGATTATATGTGATTATCAAGCAGACCCAAAATGGTGCCGAAAAGGAACATCTGTGACCATCACCGCGACAAATTTTTGCCCCCCAAACTTTGATCAGCCTAGCAATGCTGGAGGTTGGTGCAACCCTCCACTCCAGCATTTTGATATGGCTCAACCAGCTTGGGAAAAGATTGGTATATACAAAGGTGGAATTGTTCCTGTTATGTTTCAAAGGTATAAACTCTCCATCCAACAGCATCTTTCATCTCGTGCATCACTGTTCTATGTTAATGTGCCTTTTTAAATTTTGATGGCTTGTAAATTTTGGGCTCAGGGTCCCCTGCGTCAAAAGTGGTGGAGTTAGATTTACGGTCAATGGGAGGAACTACTTTGAGCTTGTCCTAATAAGCAATGTTGGAGGAGCTGGATCGATTCAATCTGTGCAAATCAAGGGCACACAAACTAACTGGATGACAATGTCAAGAAACTGGGGAGCAAACTGGCAGTCGAATGGTTATCTTAATGGTCAATCTTTATCTTTCAAGGTCACTACTACAGATGGAGTCACTCGAATTTTTAACGATGTTGTGTCATCTGGCTGGCAATTTGGTCAGACATTCTCAAGTTCCGTAAGATTCTAAACCAGGATATTGGATTCAAGGTCACGTGTTTGGGATTTCGTAGGCAGCGGCGCGCTCAGTTATTACTTAAGCAGCCCGCGGGAGTAGTTATTCTGTTCTTGCGAAGCTACGAAATAGGTTTATATGTTGATGGCTTATCGTACATGAGGGCAAACCCGATATTGATTCTTCTTTGCATTTCCGAAGGACTAAGATGACCTAGTTCTTTAATCCACCAGAACTGTAATCATTGCCGTTTTGTACTTATAATCTATATACACTCTTCAATAAGATAATAAATAATAATACTTTCCTTGCCTTTTCCCTGTAACTTTTATATGAATCTCATTGGCTATACTTTGAGGAAGTAAAATTAGATCTCTGGCTCCTCTTTCCTTCCTTTGGTTTTTTTAACCCCTTGTCGTCTTTCCTTTATTCAATTTTAAATGCTCTGATCAAACAGAGAACATGTTACTTGGTAAAGTTGCGAGGGCTATTAATTCCTAGTGTAGGTTCTGCATCCATGCGAAATGTTTTTTAAACAGATAATCTTAAGTTAAGATGGAGGAATAAACTGTGTTTCAGAAAAGCAGCTCCATTTTATCGACTACAAAAGATAATTTATAATTTAAACAACCTAATCTAGATCTATAACTCTATAAGCATATTTACTACGTGTCACAGAGAATGTATGTTGCGTTTCTTGTTGTATATAAACTGAGTTATGGATAGGCAACATGTATTTTATGAAATGGACGAATTATTGCATAGTTACTCCCTCGATCTATTTTGACTTTTTTGTGAAATTAATCTTTGATTGATAATTAAATTATTTTTTTATAATTTTAAAAAATTTAAAAATATTTTTTAAACAGATTATATATATTTTTAAAAATATAAAATTTTAATTTTTTTGAATTATGTATTATTTTTAAATTGTATTAAAAAATTAGTCAATTTAATCGCATAAAATATAAAATGGATAATTAATTAGGGACGGAGGGAGTAATTTTTTGTGCTAAGGGAGGATTTTGTGAACAAATTTATTCACGACAATTTACAATAATAATTCGAATTGTCAAAAAGAAATTGTATTCAATTGAATGAATGAAAATAGACAAAAGTTGAAATTACAGATGAATGAATTGAATGAAAACTGGTTAAGGTTATACAACTAGGGATTGTGCAAAAACAAAAAGCTAGAGAACGAGAGGGGATACGGTACCTGTTAACCACCAATCACATTTTGGTTCTAGTAGCACCATGCATTAGCTCTTGCATAACTAAGCCTCTCGATCTGTTTATGGTAAGAAAACACAAGTATATATGCTCTTCAAGCTCGTCCAATCTCTCATTAAAGCAAGACTCCTCGATCCGAAACTCCCTCACCACCTCTTTCAAAACCTTAGTATTCCTATTTCTAACACACATATTCGCCATGGCTTTGCTGTGTTCAATCTCATCATATAACCTTATCACAAGTCGGCTCATGGTATTAAAATCATTGATCAGTATGTAAACCCCTTTTGCTGCAGCATCAAGCTGTGCTGCAATTCTTTCCCTAGAACTTGCCTTGAGTATCACCAGCTTGTTTCGTTTCTTGTGAGATCTAAACGGACAAGTAAACCAAGCGGGAGCTGCCACAAACTTAAATATTGTGTGAAAAACAAGGGCTATCAAACTAAAGGTAAGTGCTGCGTAAGCCATTACATTTGTGCATCCCGCAAGTTTCTTCATGCGACTTTTTATTTTTATCCACCTCCGAATGTCTGTACATACTAATGTTAATCGATGAAGTAAAGCGCTATGGCTATTTTGCATATGGTGGAATTCAACTAGACTAATAGCTGAAATGGGGTTCTTCATATTGGCAAATAAGGCAAGGTCTCGAAACATAGCATGACATTGCTCAATATTAGAGAAAGTACTATCAAGCGCCTTTTGTCTAAGGTTGAGTATAGTTTTGATAGTAGTGAAATTGACCCGGATTTGATGGATACTTTGGAGAAGTATCTCGCAGAGATTGCATGCTTCTATGGTGGTCTTGAAATAATCAATGAGGAGGGGGTGAAGATTAAAGCCTTCATTAACTAATTGAGCTAGCGTACCTTGCCCTGGTTCTAAGAGGGACCCTAAAAGATGAAGGTATGGAGAAACTGGATTAGATGGTATTTGCATGCCTGCGAGGTGATCCTGAACTATGCTGCATAAGTCTATGTATGATTTTGTTCTAAAGGTTTCCTTGTACTCTTCATTCACATCTACCTTCTTCACAAAGATATAATCTTCACAATCTTTTTGTCGTTTTTCATGTCTACCTGAAAATTTGATGGAAGAATAATAAACATATTGAAAAGATCGATTTTCTTGATATAAATAATATCTAGGCCATATGGCTATATATTAGTATAGCACAATTTATGTTCTAATATAAATTTACGATACTGATATGGAAGAAAGTATTGAATGAATTAACACCAGATATATTGTTGCAACTGCATTATAGGTGCGATCGATCATAGGAAGAATCAGTGGCGGACCTACCCTATGGCGAGGGTAGGTCTTGGCCCTCCCTGAGATTTTTAAATTAATGTAGTAACTTCAATTTTTCGGTATATATTTTAAGTTGGTCCGGTGATTTTGCAAGGTTTTTCATACATATACAGATATTTGGGTGAAATGCAAGTTTCCAAACACACTGTCAAAATATTATAATTGAATTTTCCTCCCGGATTAAAGACTAGCTATGACATTTTTTTATTCAGAAGTTATGCTTGGCCCCCCCTGGAATTTGAGTCTGGGTCCGCCACTGGGAAGAATGAACCTACCTAGTATCTGAAGAGGCGATTTTAACTTGGAGGAGACCATATTTCTGAAACTCATGAAATTGCTAACAAGATTATGTATGAAAAGCTAGCATCCTTTACAATCCCTTCATACATATATATATATATACAGATGTCGTACGTGTACGGTGTTCTGTTGCATGTTTCAATATGATTGAGATATACTTGGAGAAGACCCCAGTTGCCAAGAAGCACCAGCTTAAATTGGTATTTAAAAATGGCTTTCTTCACACCATAATGTCCATCACACGTTCCCTAGCTCCTTCCCCAGTTATTTCTTGTAAAATCCTACTTCTTTGCTACAGTATAAATGTAACTCATTAAATGATCCTCAGTTTAAAATTTTTAATCACCGAATAGTAGGAAATTATTTACAGATTACCTGCAGTAAGTTAGTAAATTCGCATTTTGAGTTTGTGAGTTGCGACGACTCTCACCGTAAAAATTTAAATATTCTCGCATATGCCTGCAATAAGATTTGAAACACGAGCACTTGTACTGTGCTAAAAATAGTTCACATTCTTTTTCTTGTTACGGCGAGTAAAATGCTTGGCAATATGAGCGTACGCAATCATGCGCATTTAGCAGATGTTAAACAATATAAGAATACAAGTCATCTACAGCACGTAATATAGTACTTGTATAGCTTTTTTATTTATGAAGGGGCAAAACTAAAATCTATAAATTTGTCACAACGATCATTATTGTTTGCCTAATAAATTTTAAATATATTATCTTAAAACTAATCCTTGCACACAACCTTTCCCCATGCCCGTCGATGACTATCATAAGGCTAGCTCGCTCGTACGTCATCTTGATTCAAATATATTTTTATTATCTAAAATTTAAATTATTATTATCTGCAATATTGTTTACGTAAATTTGTGGCTAATTAGTTTGTGTGCATAACCATTAACCAGCCTGCTGCGGCCTGCCTATATGTAACGTAGCTAAGTTTGTCACTTGTTTGGAAATGGATAGATAACTATTATACATATGCTCTGTGGGAATATGCGCTCTGCTTCTTTAAATCTGAAGGCTGAAGCACACAAATGACAACATATACAAGATCAAATGCATATATAAGAGTTATTTAATTATTTCGAAATTGATAGATCCATACATAATAAGAAATGACAATAAGCAGAACCAATGAAGGCCTTATTTTAGTTTTGGAAAACTATGGTTTTCCAGCAATGTCAATGACGAAACGATACTTGACATCATTCCTAGCAAGACGGTCCAGAGCTTCATTAATTTGATCAGATTTGACAACTTCGATATCACACCTGATATTGTGCTTCGCGCATACATCCAGCATTTCCTGCGTCTCTTTCATGCTTCCGGTCATGCTACCCTTCACTGCTCTTTTGCCTATCATTTTCAGTTTAGAACATAATCAGTTTTACCATAAGATTATCCTCGTCATTTTCATAGTAACAATGAGAGTGTAATACATAACGTTTAAGTGGGCGGGATCACTAGTTCATTACCAAATATCATTGGGAAAGCAGGCAGGTCCACAGGCTTATCCGGAGCACCAACAAGCATTAAAGTTCCTTTCACTTTCAGCAGCTCTAAAGTTGGTCCAAGAGAGTGATGAGCTGAGACTGTATCCAATATGAAATCTAGTGTCCTGAACTTGGACTATTTCACAAACATATTATTACAAACTTAAATTAGCTACAGTGCTAAATCTTTTCCAAAATTTACCCAGCTAGAACTAGAATTGAAGGCACAAACCTTCATTTGGTCAGGATCAGTGCTAATGATGAAGTCATCAGCACCCAGACGCTCTTTAGCCTCTTTTTCTTTTGAAGGAGATGTGCTGATAACAGTGACATGGTGACCAAATGCCTTGCCAAATTTGATAGCAACGTGACCGAGCCCACCCAATCCAACGATGCCTATTTTCTTTCCTGGAGAGTCAAGCAAGTTGTGATCCTTGAAGGGGCTATATACTGTAATTCCTGCACACAGGAGTGGTGCTGCTGCATCCATTGGCATGCTTTCCGGCACCTTCACCACAAATCTACATAGCCCGTGCAATATTCAAATAAAATGAGCCAAATTTGTGAATTGCGTACATAAGAGTTTCTTTTCAAAAAATATGTACAAGAGTAAATCTACGGAACCAAAGAAAACCCTTAATTACAAATATGCTCTTTTTTCCTCTTTTCTTTACTATGAGCATAGCGGTTGTTGATGATCATACACGCGGATGGTAGTAGATGTACTTATAAAAGTAGCAGCACAAGTCTTAGATCCGTAATGACAGACATATAAAAATGTGACAACGGTAGTGGTACAATTCCGACCAAACAACGGTATTAATATCATGGCAATGTCTGAAATCAAGTGTAAAACTTGCCGCGGTGGTTAATTTAAAGCTATGTAACTTATAATTAGTATGAAACAAACAAATAAATAAATACCATGAAACTTTAAAAACTGGTATTATTATGTATACAATAATGCATCTTTTTTATTTTTGATATTTAGAAGACCGAGTGGTGAGAAGAATCTGTCCGATCTTTTATCTTGGCTTACTGGTCCATATATTTGGAATGTTCCGGGAAGATGGAATCAAATTGTTCTCAATAGTAAACGGGACCAGTCTTGGGGAGACGGCATCCAAACAATAAACACGGCATATGACTTGATCAGTTGTTCACTAGTCTGGGGAATAATGATAAAAAACTAGACCCAGCAACTTGGGTCGTCGTCGTATATCAGTATTATAAACTAATGTGAATTAACGTATTTGGAAGATGAGAGATTCGGTGGGAGGGGGCATATAATATATAAATTTACAACAGGACTAGGCCATAATGAATAATAAAAAAAAGAGTGTGTGATATATTAATATTTGTAAATTACCGATGATCAGCGACAAGCATCTTGGAGTAGCCACCGTAGGTGATGCTGCCGTCCCAGAAAATACCATTGTAGGTGAGCTGAATCTGATCGCAGTAGTTCTCCTCCTCTTGTTTGCAGAAATCACACTTCAAACACGACGCAGCCAAGCACCCCACTCCAACTCTGTCCCCTAATTGAAACTTGCTCACATTGCTTCCCACCTTTGTTATCAGCCCAGTAATTTCATGCCTGCATATCATATACGTACACAAACCATTAATTGGACGGTAGCTAGCTAGTTATATCAACTAATTATGCACGACGTACGTACCCGGGAACAACAGGATACATGGTGATGCCCCAGTCATTCTTGACATGGTGAATATCTGTGTGGCATATTCCACAGTACAAGATCTCAATCGTCACATCATTCTTACCATTTTCTCTGAAACAAATTTGTTATTATCATCATCATCATTATTTCATTACTACTAATTAAAACATACGTACACATATTGTCATATGTACATGCAATAACTAATTATTAATATATATATATATATAGCAGTGGTTGGATCGGAGCTAGGTACCTGCGTTTGAAAACGTAAGGAGTGATTGTGCCTGAGGAATCATGAGCTGCCCAGCCAGATACAGTCTGTGTGTGATTGGGAGTTGTTTGCGTCATTATTATCAACTTAGTACGTACTGCTAATCATAAATTTTTCACACAGTAGTGTGTATGTATGCGTATTACTACTGCCTCTTCACCAGCATTGACTGACTTGTGTTTATATACACCGCGCGTCTCTGTGTGTGGGCTCAGAGCCCCACCCTCTTCATCAATTCAAATTTATATAATCTTTGAATAATTAAATATTCAGATTTTTTAAAAATTAGATTTCTTTTTTCTAAGAACAAATCTTCGTTACATACTACTGCAAATTTTAAAATTATTATTAAATAAACCAAAAATTTGTAATTCTTAAAAATATTGATCAAATACACTCCTAGGCAGGTGGAGAATCATGAGTATTTGTTTATGTATAGATTATATATACAGTAGTAGTTTCCCCAGTATCTTCACTTTTATATTAGCAGAGGCAGAGCTATCTACCCTGCTAGAACAGAGTAATAAAGTAAACAACATATTTTTTATGAATCCACGGTCCTACTTGTAATTTTATTTTGACTTGGTATGCTAAACTGTTTGCAAAATTGGGTGCCTAAAAATGTACAAGTACATCCTTAATATAAAAAAATGTACGAGTGTATATTAAAATGAACTCCGGTGGATTTATAGCGGATGTAAAATAGCCAAGTGATGCAAAATTGAAATGAAGACTTTTTAGAGCACTTTTAATGTTAGAGTTATGGAAAAAGTTGTGAATAATATCACTCGTATTCATTTCAAAAATGAGAGAAAGTAAATTTAAAAAAAATGAATTTACTTTTTTTAAAAGAAAATTCTTCACAAAAAACTCGGCAACATGGCAGGTATATAATATTGTATTATGTACATTATAAATATAGTAGTATTATGTACTCCTACTCTATAAAAGGGAAAAAGAAGGTGTTATTACCGATTATAACTAGCGGATGTGCGAATGTGGTGGGTGAATTTAATAGGGAGGGTGTAGAAGGTGTGTTTCTTAATTCGTGCAGTTGGCAGCTCAGAAAAATCAAATTGATTAGTTATGCGAGTACCCATTCCGCGTAATGTATGTTCGGTATGTAGGTCTACGTGAACATTATAACAATTTTCAAGTACTAGTAACTAAGAATCTCTTTCAAAAAAAATACTCTACTACAAAAAATAATTTATCAGTTAAATTTTTTATACGCGTTAAAATAAAATATGCATTAAAAAGTATAAAAAGGAGGGGGGAGAGAGAGAAAGAATAGTAGCCAATGATTTACTATTTCCACCCACAAGAAATGGGTGAATCTTATCTTCAAGGGAATGAAAATCAGTGAATATTGGTTATCCTAATTCAATATTAATTATTGCACAGCATCAGAGCAAAATGAAAAAATAACTTAAATACCCATTTTTTTGTAAGATGGTGCTGAATTTACCCAACATCGGACATATAGCCCTTTATATCCCCCCAATACATCCATGATCATCCATTGATATAAGTACATGCATTCCCTTACAATATCATTCCCTCTTCTTAATTTGTGTTTGATTATTTGTGTGCTAGTTTGTTCCTTACTGAAATATGGCTTGTATTTTATTAATAATGATATACGTTGTGCATATAAACACATATCACAAGATACAAATCATACACAAATATATTAGCACTTGAACATGGCGCGCTGCACAGGAGGATATGACATATTTAGCTTTACACAACTCTATCACAAGCATATCCAATCCGGATAAAAGGGAAAACAAATTAAGGACACATTTGGTTCTCAGAATGGTACGAGATTGTAATGAGAAATTGGATTAGGGTAATATAAGATTCACTATCATTACTTGTGTCATGTTTTGATTGAATGTTGAAATTAATCCATTTCACTTAAAAATAAATAGTTTCTGATACCCATGTTTCATACTCACATGCTACTTTCGTATTAAAAACTCATATTTTGTGAGTTTGAGTTATGAGTTTTAAATTATATTTTTTTCGGCCAAAATGTTTCATACTCACCTCCTTATTTGGGTATCAAAAACTCATATCTTATGATTTTGAGATATGAATTTTAAATTATATATTTTTCAATCAAATATACCCGTAGGAATAACAAAAACTCATACCTCATATCTAAATATCATGAATCAAACCTCACATAATATGTATAAACATATTATCTGTCGATGCAACTCTCCCGAAAACATATCATCTCTTGATACTACTGTGGAAGGACCGTATCTTTTTTTAAAAAGAAAAAAAGACAAAAGTGGCAGGGATATATGCATCTGGACTTGGATCTGTCAATTCGGATAATCGGATCGGATCAATTTTCGAATATGATATATTTTGATTAGTGTTCGGATCAGATTGAATCTAATTTAGTTTGTATTAAAATCGGTTGAATTTCAGATTAAGATCGCATTAAGTTTGGTTCGAATTAAATTCGGTCCAGATCATCTCTGATTAAAAAAATACAGCCTAGATTAAAAAATGGATCTAGATCCGAAGAACTGAACCAAAATTTATGGAACCGAATTCATGAATGCATTTCCATATTTTTATTTTAAAAATATATTTTCAAATCAGTGGGACTGGGTTCAGTTTAATTTTATATATATATATTATTTTACTGAGCGGGTTAGTATCTCGAGTTGGTATTTTGTTCGGGTGAAAACTTTATTTGAGTAAATTATTTGAATATTCAAAATTTAGTATTTTTATATTTTTGAATATTCAAAATATTTAAATATTTTAGAAAATTATTATTATTATTTAGTTTTGAAAATAATAAAATATATATTTTTTCCCTAAAATATTTTTATAATTTTTTGAGATTATTTAAAATTATTTAGAGATTAAAATGATTTTAGTTATATGTTTTAGACAAAATTTCAGTTTACATACCTGAAGTTTTTTACTTTTGCACTTTAATGGTCGAAATAAAAAAGTAGTCATTTGCATGGTTAAATATTTTTTTAAGCACTTAATATTATGGTATATGAAATATAATATATATGTATATGTTAATAATATGATAGTATAATTATTCATTTCAATAAGTTTTTTTATGTTATTAGATTTTCATTAGTATATTATTAATTGTAATTTATAAATAATTATATAATATATATAATTTAAACCGTGCATCAATAAATAATAGATGTTAATATATTGCTAATGAAATTTAAACTTTAAGTTAATATTAAAAAATAAAACGATACATAACAATTACAGTTATGATAATTTTTACATCTCACTTTTCAATACCAATATATAACAAATTCTTTATTGAACCAAATATATTACTCCATATTAATATTTAATGCGTGTTATGACAATTCAACTTGTGTAATAACATTATTTTAGAAATATAAATGACCTTTAATTATAAAATTAGTTAACAGTAGTCCTCGATTATTAAAAATTAATTCGATATAATTTTCTCATATATAAATTGATTAAATTTAAAAAATACGTTAATATTTATTAATTTATATTATTTAAATATTAATTTGATTTATTTTATTTATCAAATACCATAATTTATTTATTTTATTTTATTATGTATGCGATAACTTGTTTTTGATATAGTATTATATTATATCTTACAGTAACAAAATATAATGTGTATTTAATATCATAGGCTAAGGTTGAACTCTTAGTCGGGGAACACAACTAATTATTTTCTTTAAAAAAACATAATTTCTTCAATTCGATCCAAACCAATGAATTAATAAGGTTTCTGAGTCCTTAATATAATATTTTTTTCCTATAAGTGTAAATGGTTCTCCATATAAATTTACCATAATATCTTATATAATATATTAAATATTTGGATAAGAAAAATTTTAATCATCCCTCTCACAAGAAAAAATTCCGATCTTCCTCCATATCTCTCTGTATGTAAAACATAATATTATCTCTACTCTAATATAATAATAATATATAATAATGTAACATGTCTTTATATAAATCGAATATAAAAAGTATTTTAATATTTTAAATCAATTATAATTTTTTTCCTAAACGGAACAAAATTCTCTAATAAAAATTCGTAATTGTCTTTTCTCTCTAGATTACGGGCTGCTCCCATTGGATTTTAGATGTTGGACCACCTAAGAATTAAAGATAATTTCATAAGATTCATGTGGGCTGTAAAATCGTCCAATTCTGAGTTGTGAAACTCAAAATATGGCTCAAACAATATCTGTCATGTAAGTATCACAATAATTATGAATTTTCTTTTTAAATTAATTTCAAAATAGTTTTTTAAGTTCTACATTATATATTATTAAGATATTTAATAGAATTTGAGTTATAATCAGAAGCGATGTAAAAAAATTATAGTTGTTATAAATCTTGGTAATAATTATATTTTATAAATAATTAGTATATAATATTATGTAGTTATTAATAATGGATACTTTGACCTTTGTAGTATTTGTAGAAGATATTCTTACTCTTATTATACATATGATATAATATATACTAGCCTATAACCCGTGCAAAATACTTAAGGAAAATAATAAATAATATAATATATATTTTAAATGAATTAAATATTTAATTTGATTATTTATGTTATTAATATTTTTTATGTAATATTGTAAATGGGATAAATTATTTTTGAATCATATTTATATTATGTGTTTAAATTCTCATTAATATATTGGTATATATTTATATTAATTAACATAGATTAATAACCCGTACAAAATATTAATAAATTTTTAATAATAGAAAGAGTTTCAAATATATTAGAAAATATTTTAATTAAAATTTAAATAAAAGAGTATGTTTTAATGTATATAAAATATTAATATAATTTTAATATTCAAAATTTTTTATTATAAAATTACAATTTTAAATAAAATAAAGTGTTTGAGCCATGAGAAAATTGAAACATACTATTAAATGTGTGTACAACTCTATATTCTAATTAAAAAAGAAATTCGTTTAGAATAATATAATATAAAAAAATATATATAATATAGATAGGACACAATAATAAAATTTAATTAATATAAATAAAATAATAATAATATTTAATATTCATAAAATTTAATTAATAAATTATGATATTAAATAAATTAAAGAAATTGACTAATGAGTAAATTAAAATATAATTGTTTATTGATTAAAAAAATGTGTTTGAAATTGAGTAGAAGACACACGTGTATTTGAAGTTGATGGACCAAAAATTTGGCCGTCTTTAATAATATATAATAGATCGGGAACCTTCTCCCTGAAAAGTTGTTGAAATAATAGTGAGGTGGCAACCATACAAATACTAGTACTAGTTTTGTTCGAATTAATTGTTTAATTCATTTATTTGCGTAAAAGATAGGTAAATAAAAAACAAACACCCAGTAATATTTTTTGACAGGAAACACCCAGTAATTTGGACATTCAAAACCTCACCTATTTTAGTAGGCAACCAACGACGCCACAAAGAGAGGGTCATAAGTAATTAAGTACAATACAAAACTCTTTTAAACGGTAAAAACGAGAGAGAGAGAGAGAGAGTGTGATCGACGCGATGCGTGTATGTTAATAATCCCTCTGGTTTATTCTGCACACACTGTTTAATAATCACACTCCCTGAAACCCTACTTGTTTTTTTACACAAACTAAACACATATTACCGGCCTCAGTTAATTTTATCCCTCAATACAGTAAAATTTATAAAACACGCACATATATATTTAGCCCTAATTTTACACGCCTCTTATGGCCGCCGATTTAACCACTACTACTACTCCATCTCCCAGAAGCCCTAATTTTCATCGGAAAAAATTGGCCTCCCCGTGGACTCAGATTGTTCGCGGCGAACCGGACCCTGCTACCACTCTCTCGCCGGACAAAGTTACCGGTTCGATGAACACGCCGGCGGTGACTGAGGTCGTCGCCGTCGTATCTGAGGAGACTTCTGAATGTAGTAACGATAATGTCGCGAAGAAGTCTGCGTGGAAAAGTGTAAACGGCGTCGTTGAGACTGGTACTGTTATGGGAGGAGCTGCTTGGCCTACTATCACTGAGTCAACTCGGGCTTGCCCTAAAGTATCGCCGAGTTTTTCGAAACCTTCGTCTGATGCCTCAATCTCTGTTTCTCAGGTTCATTTTTTAAGACCTTTTTTTTCAAATGTTTTTGTCATGTATTAAAAGATTATATATTTATGAACATAGTTTTGTATAGTGGCATGTGTATTGAATTACAATTTGTTGATTCTTGATATGTTTTGTTTGATAGTCTAATGTTTGATCATTGATGTGAATGTCTTTGTGTTTTTTTGATAGTGATATCGCTCCGTTTATGAATGAATATATGTAGCCACCAGCCAGAATGTTGGTTTTGCTTTCATTAGATGGTTTGATAACAGAAGTATACATGTTTGATTTAAATGTTATTATTCTCGTTTTATTTTTTAATACAGGAACAAGTTAAATCTCATGCACCTCAGAAAGAAGCTACTGCTAATGGACACCATAGTTCCAATCATAGTCACAAACAGCCTCGACGAAAATCTAATAAGAAAGGTGGGAATGCAGGGGTTGGATCAGGGCAGAATAGCTTTAGTCGCCCACCAGGCCCACCACCCCCTCCCCCTCCACCTCCATTTCCAGTGCCTTTTGGGAACCTATTACCACCACCTAGGATGGAGTTGCCTATTAGAGAACCATCTCCATACCCCGGCAATAACCTGGATACTAGACCAATTGGAGGTGGAGGTGTTGGGTATCACTCACATGATCATTCTTCACAACGACATCCTTCTAGAAGGGGTAACTTTGGTTCCCGGCCCCGTGGAGATGGAGGATATAACAATGGGTATGGAGTCAGGCGTGACCAAGACCGCGAATGGAATGCTTCTGGAAGAGACATTCATATAAGTCCGTTGGTTCCACCTCCTCCACCACCTCCTCCTCGGGGTTTTACAAGACCAGCATTGCCAGGACCTATGCCGTACATCCCTTCCCGGCATGTGAGACCTTTTGGGAATCCTATGCCTTTTGGTAAGTTGATTTGGTTTGATACTACACAATATTTCTTCATTGGAGCTAATCAGCTAACGTTTATCTTTTATAGATATGGTCCCTCCATTTTTATATGTTCCACCAATGCCTCCGGACTCTTACAGGGGTGTCCCACTCGTTCTTCCACCACCTCCACATTTGTATTTTCCTGTTATCGATCCTAACGTGCGGATTTTGTTACTCAATCAGATTGATTATTATTTCAGGTAAAATAAATTTGCTGAGTGGAGTTCTTAGACAATGAATATTTGATCCTGTTAAATTCGGACCGAAGCTTATATGCTATTTGTTTTGGTACAGTGACGCTAATTTGGTCAAAGATGACTTCTTGAGGTCAAACATGGACGACCAGGGATGGGTATCTATTTCTTTAATTGCAAGCTTTCGTCGAGTAAGTAAAAAATATTTTATATGTCATTATTCTCCTTGATTTGATTGAACTGGGCTGAGTCAAGGCAATTGTTCTCCCCCACATGCGTTTGTAGAGGGATTGGGGTTTGACATATTTCTGTGACTACATTACCTGTAGGGAATTAATGAGTAAAAATAGGCTCCCCAAGTAATAATTAATTTGTGTTTTTCACTTTCGATCTTAAAAAAACATGGCCAGCACTTGCAATCAACAGGGAAAATTGTAGCGTCTTTACCACTTCTCACTCTAAAAATATTATTAGTTTTTGATATTTTGCATTAACATGCAATTATTTTTGGAAACTATCACATGCAGTTGAAACTTAAGCCAAGGGCTTTACTGAGTTCTAAATTCTCAACATCTTATATTAGGAGGGAATAGAGGGGTATACACCATAAGCCAAGGGATTAGTGGTATAATTTATGTGTGTGGATATATATCTTATATTCTATGTATATGAGGTCACAAACTAGGTGTTTTGGCTTAAATATTATTCTGATTTGTTTTCATATATTTCAAAGGCTTCTTTCTCTATTATACATTGTCTATAATATAGTTAAAAATGTTGTATGTTTTATTGTTATCTTTTCTCCAAAGTTTACATGTAAACTTATATCAAGCTTGACTTTCTCGTTGCTCTACCAATCTCTCAAGGGGTCATGGAAAGAACACACACAAAATGAGATTTTGGTAGGTGATATCGTTCTCAACTTGTGAGGTAACACCTCATAAAGGAAAGATCGACACTCTAATTTGGGATGCATGAATCATCAGAAGCTCTCTGGTTTACACTTTCTTTTCCAATTTGAGTCCCAAGTTCCTTAGACAATTGCAAAGTCCCCCAGTTACCTTTTCCATTTTATATAATATTTTTTTATCATATACTCCCTCTGTTTTTTTATATTTGACGTTTGACTTTTCTGCACACATCTCAAAGTGCTTTGACCGTATAGTTAAAATAATTTTTTTAAAAAAAATCTGAATAAAAATATATAACTTATACTAAAATTCACAAAAAGATTTTTTAAAAATAATTATTTTAACTATGCAGTCAGAGTACTTTAAACTATGTTCAAAAAAGTCAAAAGACAAATATATAAAAACAGAGGGAGTATATGTTTGGGACTCCTCTCAATTACTTCTAGTAAACTGGATGCACAAGTAATTTATATGTTTCTTCAACTTTCTGGATATGCTTTTTGTCTTACTCTCATGTATATGTTGGTTATATTTTGTAAAAAGTATTTATTAAATATTTACCATATCGTGATTACTTTTTTTAATTATTCATGTAATCCCTAATCAATAGTGTGTATTTAGGAGATATAAATAAAAAATTGAGAAAAAGCTATATGCCCACAAAAATATGTGTGTGGAGGACTAGTGTTTATACTTTATATCTATGTTTTATTATTAAAAACCAAAATATTAGAAGTTTTAATCGGGTGGTCGGTATTTAGGCGATTCTACTTGTTCTTTTAAAATAGTATAGATGATTTAGTGTTTTAAACCAATTATAATAATAAGAACATGGACTTTTCAAATTAAGATGTTAGATGTGAACTTTTTAAAATAAGATTTTAGATGTAATAATATAGATTAGA
This sequence comes from Oenanthe sinensis, assembly GCA_028671895.1. Taxonomy (NCBI): domain Eukaryota; kingdom Viridiplantae; phylum Streptophyta; class Magnoliopsida; order Apiales; family Apiaceae; genus Oenanthe; species Oenanthe sinensis. The sequence continues at coordinate 36,161,304 of CM053794.1, forward strand.
TATGTCATTGGCCTGTTCGTTTAAAATAATAACATAGATTATTTAGTTTTTGAACCATATTATTATAATAAAAACATGGCTTCTATAAAATAAGATGTTAGATGTAATCATATATATAAATTATTTTTTCGGGTTTTGGGTCAAATTAAAATGATAAATTATAATTATATGTGTTAATCTTAATTTTAAATTCATTTATATTACATCAATATATAAGCATGTGCCAAAGCACGGGGTATAGTCAATGCTAGTAGTCATATAGACATAGATAAGTAGAATAGCCATGAACAGGTTGAGTGTCTGATTTTTTATTCTATGTTTTCATCAAAATACATTCAGTGATACAAATTGAAAGAACATATGTAGGTATGCTGTAGAATATGGTGATGAGTATGTGGGATGATTTTTATAATGAGTGTTATTAATTCAAATACATTGTAGTGAGTTCTATTAGATGCAAAGAACACTACTAATTTTACAGCATCATAAAGTAACCTTATGAATTACAAGACGTTCTAAAGATTGTACGCTTGCTAAGTTTGTAACACTTTTTTGATCTGTATGTTTTTTTAAATGTAATATAGAAAAACATAATGCGTAGTAATTTCAGGGAAAAAGAAAATAAAAAGAGAATGATATGTAATTAGAAAAACATAAGAATAAAAAGTGAAAGGTCATTGTCCCTTTGCCTGTCAGGTTGCAGTACACTTATTTTTATAAATCCTTATGTATATGCCAAGTGTTATGGTAAGAGTTTCTTGGCAATAAGAAGTTACCACTTACCTTGAAATGCCTTCTCTTTTTTTGAATCATATTATTGACTAGGTTTCTATTTAAGTGGATATAATTTAAATGTTTGTGGATTAATAATAAATTTTCTCTTGCAAGGGAGAAAATTTGGGTCAAGTCAGTTACTTCAGCTAACAAGTTCCAGTTAAATTACCTTCACTCTAAGAGTTTGCTTCATAAGATATGGTTTGTCTAAATTTGTTTTGTTTATACTCCTTCGATATCAGACGATAATGGCAAAGTCATTTCCAAGTTACTTGAATGATGAATCCTTCAATATATGATATATCACTCACCATGAACTGGCTATCTTCTTCATCAGTGTTTCTTTTTATTGCTTATAAACACATTTAAATTTTATATGGTATGCCAGGTTTCAAAATTGACAACCGATGTTCAGTTCATTCTGGATACCTTGGGAGCATCAACTGTTGTGGAAGTACAGGTAAGTTAGATATGTTACCTGATTGAATGTGCTCATTTACGTTCGTAATTCGTAAGTCTTCTGATTTGTTAATATGTAGTAAATTTGTGATTCCTTTTTGTAGATTACTAGATTATATGATTTAGGATGTGTGAAATTCGTAACCTTTTTCAATGTATATTGACTTGTGTTTACAAGATGCAAGTGTTGACTGTTCCCAAGTAATATTTTATGTCGTGAGATACTTTTGTCACGTGTGTTGGGTTACTTTTACATGTACTCAAACCATACACGACATGCTAACCAATACCCCGATCATATCCATAGTATTCACCGTATGCAGTAGAAAAAGAAGAAGCAAAAAGTCTCTCTTTTGTTCCTTTCTAATTGTTTCATCTTATCCCTAATCCCCTTTCTTCGGTGCCCTATGTTCCATTACCCACCATCGCAGTTCACTGATCACATCTTCATTTATTTTGGAATCTTTCAGCACAATTTTTTTTATAAAAACTCTGATCATATATTTTGACATTTTCTACTTATTAGTAATGATCAAGGTGGCATATAAATGGTATTCAATCCAATTTTCTTGTTTAATTAGGCCGTTACCCCTCTGCATTGAATTAGTATAAATGTGCATGTGCATTGGTGCAGTACATTGTATGGTTGTGATGTGGTGATCTACGTAAGATTGTTAGTAGATGTGAAGGATGTCTTTATGATGCTGTAGATATGATGGTATTAGTTGGCTTGGTGATGCCGCGGTAAAAGGCATGTGTGTGCGCGCGCACATATGCAGCATGATTACCAATGGAAGTGGGTATGATGGCATTTGAAAATTTTTATGTATAGCAGTGACACCCTCTTTAGTATTAGATGGTCTTGATATGTATATTTCCTATTGCCATACAAGCACTCTTTGTGTATTTCAGTATATCTTCTCAATGCAGGGAGACAAGATTAGAAAACGTGAAAATTGGAGCGAATGGATTCCCTCAGCTGGTCAGACTTCCCCAGACACTGGTCTGCAATCTCAAAGTCAGTCAAGTGATGTCATGCTGGCTACTTCCTTTCAAGATGTCCAATTAGACGAGGTTACTTCGAACAAAGTCACTAGTACGGACAAGACTGTAGAACAACACTCAGATGCAGAGCCACATAGAGTTTCATCATCCGATGAACCGATTACTCAGTCAGAAATGGCCTAGCCCCTAGGGGCAGAGATTAGCTAAAGGCTGAAGCATCCAACCGAGGATGTACCTAAGCAACAGCCATCTTCATAGATGGAATTTTGAGAATTATAATAATTATGTAGAGCTATGTTGGGTTATTGTTGAAAATTGATTGAGTTCTCTACATTGTTATGATTCTTTTGGAAAACTTTTACACCTTGTATACTTTGCTTTGTTAGGTTTTCTAGATAGATTTTGGTTATTTGAAAATGGGCTTTTTACCATGACCGGTTCATATGGACCTTATACAAGTGTTACTCATGTTGCGGTTTGATAAGCTATAATCAAGGCAAGCACAGTTCCAAATCCATGCAATCATGCATGTGATTATGTGAAAAGAAATTGGTATTTCGCTTGGGCTTTTTAGTTGCTAAATAAAGGTTGATAATAAAAAGGGTCGATGCATATGTTTCTTATATCTAAATTTAGAGAGTACGGTTAACTAATAATTGTCTACAGTGTAGCTATGATATTGAAACATGTAGTAAAAAGATTTCGTAATTGTATTATGATAGAAGAAGTTTAAGAATACTTGTAATATCATTTCGCATTTTAAGCAATAATCCGTTGTCGTCCAGCGGTTAGGATATCTGGCTTTCACCCAGGAGACCCGGGTTCGATTCCCGGCAACGGAACTTTTTGTATTTACATTAAAAAATAACCCCTTTTTACTACGTAATTCTTATATTTTTTTAATCGACTGGCTCAATGGTATAGGGATGCTCTGAAGTCTCAAAGGCCGCACGGTTCCCAAGAGTAGCACATATCTGAGGTGAAGGAAGGTTAGTCCATAATTTTGTAAGTTAATATATATGTATATATGTATGTATTCACTACCCACATTTCATCTTGTTCTACACATCGTAACAGAGAGAGTCAAAATTGCAGTTTAAACCCAACTCTATAACAACTTTTGTAGTTATGTTGTTTGTTATTATGCCTGACTCATCCATTCAACATTTATTGATTTTTTAAAAAATTATTTTAATTCTAATTTTTGATATTATTTGTCTGTGTCAGGCACTAGGTTTGTTAATTGGAAATGTAAAACGCTTGCTTATTCATGTTTTTTTTAAATCTCGGATTGGGTTCAAATGTCTTGGCATTTTTGTGTTTAAGCACCTTGATCTCGTTTCTGCATATATGCATCCTACTGTTATCGTTAGAGGTGGGTAAATGTGAACAAGTGTTTAATTGCAGCCTTTCGGGTAAAAACACACATTTCAGTGAAAACATGCTTGTGACCTAATGTATCTGTTACAGTCGGTTGTTTTGCTTGTCCTCCAGTCTTGTTTGTTCATGATTTGGGGTGCTCTCTGATGCCACATGAACAGGAAAATAAAAACTAAGGATACTAGACTGAGAGAGTCAGGCTTGTTTGTAACATGTCGGCACCTAACCTCTTGCATTAAATAGTTGGACCAATTTAGCTTCAAGTGCCAGTGTGTCACTTGTTTCTGTATCTCTTTATTAATTTGTCTTATTCCTCCATGCTGAAGCTTGATGCGATGATGTTCCTGATTAGTTATGTTTGCAGTACTAGTATTCTGTTAGAGAATTAAGTCTTGAATAGACGTTGTTTGGTATAAAGGTTCCCTTGTATTCATAGAAGTGTAGGATGCCACTAAAACTTGTATAGATGAGAAGCTGGGCTGTTTTTTTACACAGTAAGATATTTTGAGACTAAATTAAGAAAATAAACCTAATGAGGAGGCAAATGAGACTTTTTGATTGTTCTCACCCTAGTCCCTAGACAAGGAGAAAAACATCTTGCACTTAATACAAATCTACATTTGTTTTGGTTTTATGGGAGTTATCTTCGAACATGAAAAACTCACTTTCCATATTCTATTAAGGTAAAAATCTGTAGATAACTTGCAAATTCTCATGTTTTTAGTTTGAATTTCAATATTACATCATGGGCTTAGCTAAAGACTTGACAGTCTTTTACGTTAAAAGTTCTCCTGTACATGAGATAAATGATAATGAAAATTATTGCCTTCAAAAAATACTGTAGCTTCTTGTTTTTATTCAGTTAAAATAGTATTCATCATTACCACTCTTTCTAGACCTTTTACTACAAAATATCTATTGATGTTAGGGATTGTGAGAATGGCTGGTAGAGCGATCAAATTTGTAGCAAAATCAGTGGGAGAGTACCAGTATCCTTGGAGAGAGAAACTGATGAAACACCAGGAAGACCTTTCAAAGGGAGTTTGGGGTTATTGGCACCTTGGGGCTTGGAAACATAGTAGTATTAGTGCCCGCCATCGAGCCCGAGTCCGCAAAGAAGCCCTGCTTGCTGGAGAAGACTGGCCATATGATCCAAAAAGGAAAGAAATGAGAACAAAGAGGAAAGGACACAAATGTGATAGGATATCTGCAGAGAAACGAGCCAATACTGCTGAATTGATGCAGAAAATGCCACAAATGTTGGCAGATTTCAAAAAGCGCAGGTGGGAAAGGAAGATGAATGAAGAGGATGCCGAGGCCAAGAAAACATAGACAAAATCACTACTCCATTGATAGAATCTTTTTGTCCTAGCTGAATGATGTCATGATAAAGCTTTGCTTTTAAATTTTGACTTTCAACTAATAATGAAATGATTGAGACACAAGTACGGAGTCATAACAGTGTTGCAGTATTTTGGTTTTTTCTCTCTTATCCATGTTGCTTTCTATTTTTAATTTTTTCCTTGGTTTGCAATACATTTAGATGAACAATTCCTATTCTCCTGTGCTTGGCACAATTTGTGACGGAGATAACAGGTTGTCGTGTTCTAGTTTGCCATTTTTGAATACCATTTCTTCTTTTACATTGCATATGCTCTACATCCTTGAACACACACACCGGCACCCGCACACGCACACGCACACATATAATATAGGATCATGTAAACATTGTATCTTGATTGATAAAAATGTTTGTTTTCTAAATACAATGTTATTTATAGACTTATGCTTCAAATTTTTGGTGAATTTTACTGTTATTTTTGGTGCATCCCAAGTTGATATTTGTGAATTCTGAAGGGTGTTTAGGCTAAGAAGCTTTGCCATGAAACATGCTCATGTTATACACGATAATATTTGTCCCGGAACATGAAAGTACTTGTTAATGTTTATGTTGTGCCTGATCTGAGTATGCATTAAATTCCATCTTGAGTTGTTTTATTTCTAGTGGAAGTAGATCAACTCGGTATCATTCTCACCGCTTCAATTTGATTTTAACTAGTTTTATTATGTGCTTTCAGTAACCATTAACCAGCATGCAATATGACATACATTGCCTAATTACCTGATATTGTTTTGGTTTCGTATTCTATTCTATTCAAGTAGTAGTCTTAGTCTCATACATCATTCAACATTCAGTAATCTTGATATGATCAAGTAAATTTACAAAGGAACAATCAACATGTATAGTATAAGTGATAGGCCAACAGTTCCCTTTTTCTCCTTTTTTTTCAACCCTGTGTTAGTTATGAGGAACATGAGCAAAAAACCAGCATTAATCAATTGCTGAGACTGGGTACAGTATACAAAATTTCAATATGCGAGCCTACTATTCACGAACTCAAAACTTTACAGTGACCATGTAGAACGCAATGTAGCGACAGGAAATTGAGTAGTCCCATCCATCACATAAGCAAGACCTGGTTGTAAGCTAAATCTATCACCCAAATTTATTCTGAGAAAGGCTTCCACCTGGAAATGGTCCCAACTTTTTGGACCTTGGACCAATCCACCCAGGCTTAAACCCCATCCAAAGTCATCATCAGGTGTATCAGCGATTGTAACAGCCCACTGTATATGTCTTGGATTTGAATTTTTCATCACAATCCAACCTCCTATCTTAGTACTATCATCAAGCTCTGTCTCCAGTGTGAGCGCTATTGATCCTGAAGAAATATCTTCCTCGGCATTTGTCAGAACTGATGAACTGGATGTCCCAACAGAACTTTCAGGATGTTTGTCACGTTTGAATATTCCTACAGGAACAGCCATATGTCCAAGCTTGACATGTTGTTTTGAAAATTTAGGCAGTCGGTGTATACCCAAAAGAGACATTTTTGTACTTCCTGAAAGTTGACACATAACTTGCCCAAAGGTGCTGAAGCAATGGACAAGTCCGGTAGAATCAGACTGCATTCCCAGTTCAGAGACAAACTGTGCCAATGAAGCAACTACATTTGATTTCCTAACCATTAAGCCAATAGCACTGCCACTTTGCTCATTCAAGAAAGGAGGCCCAGAACATGAATAATCAGTTAACCCCTTTTCCTGCAAAATAAAATTATTAAAGCACGATAAGAGAACAGAAGCCTATACATAATTTACTGAAATAAAAAATTGGCTGAGGAAACAAACCAGAATTCCCCGATATTTGGCAAACGTTATCTTAACAAGAGTTTCATATGCAAAAAAAGCAATATCAATGTAATCTTAGATATTAAGGTCAATCTAGCTGATCTAATAGAGAATTTCATCAAGGGAAAACTTGTAATCATAGCTGTTTGCCTCTCAAAAAGTATAACGATGAAAAGCACTAACTATAAGCCGACAATATGCATTCACATATTAGTCAATATTGTCCAATAATGTTAAGTTGCTAACATAACTTTTAAGTTAACTGCACAAGCACCATACACACAATGAAAAATTCTTTGACTGCATGGCACCATTTAGTATATTAATATTAAGTATAAAAATTCCTGGATTATAACTCATTTAACAGACACTACAAAAGTGTAATACCTGGCAAGAACTTTTCTTGATTGCAAAATCTTTACATTGAGCTCCCACTGGGGTAGAAAGAATGGAGAACCAATCACTGATATTTGCTTTATAGTGAACTTTTTCCAGTGAAAGTGCACTGCCTATGACATCACCTTGGTCTTTTCCTCTTGTAGCAAACTCTGCAGTCAGAGTATCCGTTTCTCGAATAGTTGTCTGAAAAGTGAACATGGAATTGACACCTGTTCTTATTCCTGCTCTCTGGACTGCGTCTTGATGCTGTTCATCAATGTGATCAAACATTAACAAGGCCCCCAATACATCGATATCCCCCCTTAGTCTAGTGCTGACTTCTTGAAATGGGCTTCCCTTAGAAGTCTTATTAAGCAAAAGCAGTCGTTCCACTTTGTCTTGTCTGTCCCTAATTTTCATAATATCTGAAAATGCTTCTCTTTGCAACCGCTTCAAGATTTCAATCTGAGAATATATCATGGAAGAGATATAAAGCCTCATCATACAACAATCAATGGTTATCTTTTTTCTGCAAATAATCTCTCAGATTTTATAGCGAAATAGAGACAGATGTGGTGGTGCAAAATTTTAAGTAAAGTTCCGTAGTCAACAAAAAAGTAGGATAAAAATTAATTTGCATCATTGCATGAACTATCCAACATAGAGTTTTGCAATAAATAACATATTATCTGTTGAAAGACTTGAAACCCTAACTGCCTTTACATTATATAGCTGTTGATACACACATTCACTTTCCAAATACTTTTTTAATTGGCTGATTGCCTAAAGGGAAGTCCCTTTGGCCTATAAATTAGTAGCAAAGAATAAGTAAATTAAATTCAAACTTCATACTGTCAAGACAATGATATCAGTATGGCTTCTTACAAATCTTTCAAGGAATTTGTCAAAGAACCAAGAAGTTATAATGAAAATATTGCCATGCCAGGATCCAAAATCAAACTATCTCATGTGATTCTTATTTTAGTTTCTAGGTTGATGTATATTACTGGTACTAAGTACTAACTAGTAACTACTAATGACAGATTTCTAAATTTATCAGCAATGATGGTAACATCCACATAAAACACGTCATAAACTAAAAAATTAATTAAGTGGAGGGATGGATGCAAAAAAATATACTTTGAATATAGGTATCCTAAAAGGTCACCTGCACCCAGTATACACCTTGTTTAATCCCTACAAAGTTGGCACCAAATGCTACATTGCTACTAGACTGTATGAATGATGAACGAATGCTTTTATACATATCTTGTGTAAGGTGAAGAGAGCATCTTATATTTCAAGAAAGGAGGATAAGAATTTATTAGTCTGATATTGCAGCGGTTCATATAATAGTACAAGCATTTAGCAGTAAGCCATTCAAAAAATTCAACGAACAAATGAATTGATGGGACATACATTACATGATGTGGTAGTGTCATATACAAGGAGACAAAACAATGACAACCTTTGACTATTTTTTCGTAAACACAAAGTTCGCTGAAAGGTATGTAATTCTGCTTATTTACAAACTCATATGTAGCTAAAAATGTAATCATATAAACCGGTGAAAAATAGTGTGAAAAATGTGAGCTTATTAAGACCAATTGAATGATTACAAAACCATCCTCTGTGAGAGAGAGCATCCATATAAAAAAACTAAATACATTTATTTGTATACAACTGACCTGCCTGCATGTCCTATATGTGAAGCTAAAGTGTCAAACAGATTTATCAAACACTTGTACGCGGAGGAACAATGTTGCATCAGTAATGAAAGATACGAGTAATTAAAGCTTCAATACTTGACAGAAACCTAAACCCGAAAACTACAACATCCGCAATCAACCTCAATCGGAATTGTAAGATATGCTCAACACGTAAACTCAAAAATCAATTGAACTTAATTTTATCTATATTAAAGAGAGGGAGAGAGAGGGAGGGAGGGAGGGAGAGGGGGAGGGAGAGATGATAGCCACAATTAAAACAATATAACACAAGGAAATGAAAAATAGTACGTAGCGTAACGAAAGCAGGTTGTTACAAGAAGAAGGATAGAAATAAAATACCGGATTGCGGCGATTGGAGGCGTGATGGCGGTGGAGTACGGCGTCGACCAAGTGTTGTGTGGAAGTAGACAGCTGTTTAATCTTTTCAACAAGAGAAGATATGGCCGTTTCCATTTTCTACAAACCCCCCGCTGATTTCCAATTCACGCAACAGGCTATCTACCATATCCCCCTGCCTCCCTCAAGTATGTACTCGTAGTGTTTTTTTTTTATATTTTTCTTTCTAAAAATATGAATTATGTTCAGTAGCAAAAATTGTCCAGAATATAACATTTACTCTCGGGATTCATTTTGAAATGATTTATATTACTCTTTTAATAAAATTGGTAACGCAATCCGGAGTTAAATTCGATGAAATACTATTAAATGAAGCACAATCGTAGACCTATATCATACATTAGATTCTGCAATATGTTCTTCATATAACTTTTCCTCGCAATCAATTCATACATAAACATGAAAATGTTTCCAAAGAGCGCTCAGTACTTGGAATATTTTCATATTTTGTTGTATAATTGTTTATATACACGACCCTTTTTTTAAATTTGTTAACCGATTATTCAGGTGAATGAAATGACTAAAGCGGCAAAGTCACTACTCACTAGTGCCAAGTGACATTCTTGGCTTAAAATTTGATATAGAATTCAACCAGTCATTCATATATAAATTGTGATATTTAAAGGGTTTTTTTTTCCAAGTAAGAACAATTATTATGTGCCAACTCGATTGATCTCTTGTACTCGCTTGAAAGGAACAATTATTACTATTTCCTTGTTTGAATAAAAATTGAGTACAAAGTAAGTTTGACAAATTGAATATTTTGCTGTAATCTGTAGCAGAATAATACTTTAGTTAATACAATAAACTAAACAGATTGCTAAATGTGAAAAGATTATGGTAATGGACTCTTAAAAGAAGCTGGTGATCTGTTTCTTGACAGCTTGATGGACAAGTATTTTGTATGTTGTTTCTGTAGGGTGAAAACTGTCCCAAAAAACGTAGTTGTATACATCTGCACAAGGGCATTTACATAAGAAAGCAACTTCAATGGTGCCTGTACCACAGCAGCCTCTGTTTGCTATACTAAATCCTGCAATGTAAAACACTCAATAACTAACATTGTTTTTTATTTTTATGAAGCAAATCAAATATGCTCACAGTACTTCACTTGTCGAACAGTGTCTGTGTAGAGGAAAAAGTATGCAGACTTGTCCATTTTTAATATTTCTAGTAGACATAAAAAAGATGTATCATGTACCATATTTTTTGGGGTTGTGTATGACTTCCATCAAAGAATTGTACACATCCAGGTAAACCATCCTTGCGTTAGGAAGACGGTTGTTAAGAGAGTTCAACTCAGCTGCCAATTTAACATTGAATAACTGTGCTACTTCATTGTAATTTTCTGCACACTTTCTTTGCACTCCTCCTTGTAATGTCCTTTGTGATGGAAGACATCCAATGGGTGGTATTCCAAATACACCGATTCGACGAGCACCCAATTTGTACAACTCCTTCATATTGAGAAAAAACAAATAGAAAATCAGAATCTGTCAAATACATATGTGAAAGTAGATCTACAGTTCTTATTAGATTGTGAATGTGATAATGTGCCCCTAGTGTTAGGTATAGCATGGCATGTTTCTTATGTAATACAATTCGTGTTTTTATGCTGTATGTCAGTATGTGTACCTGCGCAAAGCCAGATGCTGAATAGGTCAGAAGATCAGTATATGAAGAGTAGTCATAATGCAATCTCCTAATGGGATTGTTGAAATAGGTGTTGGTAATGTCATTGCTGCCAGCTACTACAATAAACAGGCTGTTGCTCAATATTGTGCTTGTTGTCTCAGCTCCCACAGCCACTTTCAGCTTCTCAACATACTCATTAAACAAATCTATCTGAGCCGATAACGATATAACTGACTAATGTTTTGACAAGAGTAAGAGAAAACAAAAATGATTAATACAAACATCTGAATGTTATCTTTCAAGAGGATAAAAATTATAAATATGATGTATGCAGAGTTGAAATGTGCACCGCAAGCTCGGATGTTAAAGGATCAAATCCTGCGCCACCTGAAGCAAAGTTCACTCCTGTTTTGAGATCATTAATGTCGAGACTTGGGTCGAGGTATGGTGGCAATAGCTCTTTTATTCCCAATTCTTCAACTGTATCAAGAAAGTCACTTGAGTACTTGTACAAGTATTTCATTCATTCCAAACTCTGATATTGAAAATCTGATAAGACCAAATTAACTGTACCGTGGAAGTAGCTTAATTTATCTAGTACTAGTACAAGTTATTGTTGTGTGTGTGTGCAAGTGCATTCTTACTTACCTAAGAAGTCAGAAGGAACTTTTCCATTACAAAACCTTCCCGTTGGTATTCCACCGATAAAATCCCTCCCATAAGGAGGGTAGTTGACCTTAAATATAGTTTCAATATAGTTATTGTTTCCGGTATCAACTATGGAATCACCAAACATAATAACAGCCGGAATTGTTTTATTTACAGGTAGCTTTATGACTGCTCCTGCTGCATTGCATACAAGGATCAAAATAATGACACGGAACCAAGACGTTGACATTTGGGCACACAGGACACAGAAATGCACTCTTCTGGAACTCAGCCAAGCTACTGAAATGTTGCCAAGTTCAAGTAATATTGTAATAAGAATATGATACTATAAAGTGTGTATACTGTGCTGTTGGGTAATCTGTGGTCAGTCGGTATGTATTTATGATTCTTGTGCAGACATGAGTTACTTACTGGTCTCAACTCTCAACCATCACGTGTTTTCAGCATTTTCAATTTCACCTAATATTTTTTTTTGTCAGAATTTCACCTAATATATTTAATCATGTAGTTTCTATGCAATTTCCTTTTGAATATATATGCAGGTCTTTGGAAAAAAAATATAATTTAAGCATGTTGTGATCTTCTGAGATTTTAGTTATAGGGTACAAGGCTCCCATTCCCATATCATAATGTCTGTATGTAGTTGCAGGTTATTCATGAGTATGGCATGGAGCCATTCTTTGTGGATCATATATACTCACTGGAACTCATACATATAGCAGACAACTGTAGAATGAATGATCCATGTGCAGTGCAGTTACCACTCATAAATGAACTGGTTGCCTATTTCTCGTGTCGTATTTATGATTCAGAATTCTAAAGATTATTATACTAGCTAAATGGTGTAATGAGAAGAGAAGTTCGATCAGTTTCGTATTTGTACGTTACCATGGACCGTGTGCAATTTCAACATTCTTCTGGACACGGCCCAAAAATACTTTCTTTTAACTAGATCAAGTCTACACACTCATTTATATTAGACAAACCAGACAAATGTGGCTGTACTATACACATTACACGTATTTTATGAACTCAAATTAATGTTCGATCACAACAAACGGCTGATGTAGTTGGTGATAAACTGATCTACAATGATTTTATATCCTTTCTCGGTTGGATGGTAACTATCTCCCAGAACAAGTACCTCGACTTATCCGGACATATTTTACTGAAATTGTTGCACAATACTGATACCTCTATATCTCCAGTACCGCAGCAACCTTTATCCACCACATCAATTCCTGCATCGATGAGCAAAATTTGAAAATATAAATTCACAGTACAACAGAAACTATAAAGGAGAAATTCTAAAATAAATCTATATAGTACCATAGTCTTGAGGATTCTGTATGATATCTAGTAAAGGATTATAGACATCAGCATAGACGATTTTGGAGAGGGGGAATTTTTGGCTTAGAAAATCAAGCTTAGATTGAAGTTTGGTGTTGTATACTTGTGTAGCTTGGTTGTAATTATCTGCACAATTTCTAACAGGTCTCCCGGCTAGAGTTCTTTGGGCAGGTAGACATCCGATTGGTGGCACGCCAAATACTGCGATTCGTCGTGCTCCAAGCTCATTAATATCCTTCAATTTAGTAACCATGCATCATAGAAAACGGAGTCATTAAAAATACACTATTTCAGCAATATATGAGTCTCTTCTGTTTGGAAACTAAAGTACCTGAATAAAAACGGAAGCATAGGAAACCATAAGATCTGCATACGAAGGAACATCATAAAGTAAATTCCCACCAAAAGTAAAATAAGTGTTGGCAAGGTCATCACTGCCTGCGACTAGTATGAATAGACTGTTTGCTAAGATGCCTTCCGTTGTTTCTTCTCCAACTAACCGTTTTAGCTTACTGATGTATTCCTTGAACAATTCGAGTTGATCAGAGAATGATAATGCTGACTATAACAATTTCTCCAAGTTAAAATCTTGCTGAGAATAATATACATATACTGCTGCGCGCAGACTGCATGCATTATATAGATTTAGTACCTGAACTAATATTAACCAGGTATATATTGTCCTAATTACCGTTATCTTTGATGTTAGTGGATCATATCCCATGCCCCCTGAAGCAAAGCTTACACCTGTCAGGAGATCTTCGCTTTGTGTATTTGGGTGAAGATATGCTGGCAAAAGCTCTTTAATCCCTAATGCTTCAGCTGTAATAGATGTCACGTTTCTTCTTAGGAGTCGTGACCAAAACAACTTAAAAGTACATAATAGTAGTAGCTAGTAAATGCATGTATGTGTGCAGTCGTGCAGAGTACCTAAAATATCGGGGGGTGTTTTTGCATTGCTAAATCTACCGGTTGATTCATGGGCCGTGAAATCTTTACCATAAGGTGAAAAATTGCACTTAACAATGGTGTCCAAGTGGTTGTTGCAGCCCTGATGCACGATGGAGTCTCCAAATGCTATAACTGCCCGAATGCTTATATTCTGTGGTAGCTGCTGCACATGAGCTTCTCCACCGATGGTGTGTACAACATATAGTACTAACAACATACTTGGACACCTTCCATACACTTTTCTAATGGCTAAAACTAGTGGATGCATTTTTTTTTAGGTGAACAAAACTATATGTAATTCTCCTCAGATATTACAAAGACTTTGGGAATGTTGTATGTACACAACGTGATCAAATGATTATATATATATAGCATTTTCTATACACAGAGAGACTGGACAGATATATGATCGTTCCTCTAAAATTTATTTTTATTCGAACTCCTTTACCTCATAGAGTCATCATAGGTTATATTAATATTAATAATTTGTCTAATTTAATATGCATGCATGATGCATGCGTTTTGATTAAAATCAACTTGTTATGAGTAGAAATAAACCAAACTAGCTGGAAGCAGTAATGCTGTAACATCGTAGAGCCGTGAAGCCACAGTCCATAAAGACACGTTAGACGAGTGGTTGATTAACTAAATTTTGCCGAGTTGCTTGCCCAAAAAAGTAGCAAACTTGTCATCTTTCTGCGAATTATATTCTTTCAACCAATTTTTTCATCTAATAATCTAATAATTTTAACTAATTAGAGAAGTGATTTTACAATTCAATCTAATTTTTTATACAACATATATATATACTCACGCACGTTTGTCTTTTTCTTATTTTGCCATATACATACGTTTGCCTTTACTAAAATTTAGACTATCGACTTTGAGTTATTATAAAACAGTAATATGTGTTACGTTAGGTTTAATATTATTAAAATAATTTTGGAGAATAAATCATTCTATTCTTCGTGATGTAGCAATGTAGCATATTGGATTAATCTCTTATATATATATATAATGAGAAAACATATGTTTATGGTGAGACATTTTAATCATGAGTTATTTTATTCCTGAATTGAAATGTCTAATTTACCCTATTTATTATTTGTTTAGGAATTGAACTTGAGTCTACCAAAAAATCAAAATTATTTTTACCACTATATCACTCTATCACATGTACTACATATCATACTCATAATATGTGTATTCGTATGTATGAATCGTGTCGTGATGATGAAATAATCTTTTATCTCTTATTTCTTCTCTTATATATATGTATGATGACAAAACATGACTGAGTATATTCGATATTCAAATTCATAAAATAATATTTCATATTTTGTATAATAAATTCATAATCAAAATAAATAAATTTTAAACTATAAATTATATAAATGATTATTGTATATCTATAAATGAAAATTTAAAATATAAATTTTGTGTTTTAAATAAATAATATTTTAATTTGTGTATGTAAATTAAATTTTTTAAGCAAAATACTATAAATTTAATTTAATATAGAGTCTATAGATGATCTAAAAATAATAATGTATAATTACGTCATATAAATAATATTAAGAAAATTACATTTTAAATATTAAAATATATTTATGTAAAAAATTAAAATTAGTAATTATAACACGTACTACAGCCTTTAATCCTACATTGATACATGTGTAAATTTTTTATTTCAGATAAAAGATAAAGTACTATTATCAAATATATCAATAAATCATGATTTTATGGGGTCATGTGATTGTCTTTTGGATTACACAAGTTGTTATATTTGAGTCATGAACTCGACTCTATGTGTGACATATTCAGAATTTGACCTAATTTCAAAATGGACTTGAGATTTGACCCGAGTTATTACATATGATATCAGAACCGGCTCTCGAAAACTTAATGCATTAAGTTATCAGAAGTGGGGACGGAAAGACAGTTGGTATTATAACACAATAATCAGAGGTTCGGGTGTAATGATGTGAAAAAAATCAGTATTATCCCACATTGACTAAAATTTTGGCAGACCTATAAGTTATTCTCGGTTTGATACCAATAAGTGAGGTATATATATTCTATCGCATTTTCAATTTTTACGAGCTTTACTGACAGAGTTATTAATGCAGAGTTACTAATATTGTATAGACATCACTTGTACCACTTTTAACACGAAAACAATGATGGAAACATGGAAGACAGACATGTTTCTTGGAAAAATTTGCACAGGGCTCTTTACAACAGATATCGATGCGTTTATGTTCAGGTCTGCGCCTTGCACGGGCTATTACGCTAGTTAGCTTTAAATAACACATGAAAACATATTGATATGGTATTATGGTGTAACTTTTTTGTGTAATTTAACAAATTGGCTTTGAGAAAAACAACATGCATTAGGATATAGTAATCGGTAAGATTAACAAAATCTACGATTGAGATTTCCCATTCGGTTGGTCGAGGCACGTAGCTTTCTTCCAAAACTTATTAAGAAGATTTTGTTGCGAAAGTGAAACGTCTACACGTCCATTGTTACTTCCATACGTAGATAACTATAGCAATTAATTAACAAGTAAAATATATCCCGATGTACAAAGATAATTATATACTTCTTCTCTGCTACTCAGCCAAGGAACTGCATTGCTCTGTTAATCTACTAAACTGCATTTTTAACGTATAAGTTACTCATAAAATAAGTCAAGCGGACTGATAAAATTTTGAAAGATTAGATTAGATATGAGAGACTTAATTTGTATTGCAACTTTGCAAGCAGTCATCCCTTAGAATATCGCTAGCATTTCAATGAAATATATAAATGTGTTTTGAAGGAACTCACATTAGAATAAGAGGGCAAGGTATTTTGTTATGAATAAATCAACTATGATGGCGTATACTTTTTGTGTAGGATGGTAACTGTCCCAAAACACGAATTTTGAACTATCTGCTGAGTTTGTTACATAGCACCACCACTTCTATACTTCCACTTCCACAGCATCCTTTATCAACAATCTCAAATCCTGAATGAAACATAAATAAACAGATATATCACACGTCTTCATCATCCTCGGAGAGACTTCCTGAATGATCATACTTAATAATATATGTGTAATTAAGGCTACAACTTGATTAATACTGAAATGAAAAATGATTTAATCTTTACCGTAGTAATAAGGTTTTATGATGATATCCATAACAGGGTTATAGATATCCACGCAAATTAATTTAGACTGGGGCAAGGTCCTCGAAAGCAAATGAAGCATGGATGAAAGCTTGGTGTTGCATATCTGTGCTGCTTGGTTGTGATCCTCTGCACACAATCGCAGCACTCCCCCAGCCAGAGTTCTTTGAGATGGCAAGCATCCAATTGGTGGAACACCAAAGACAACTATCCTTCGTGCTCCAAGTTCATATATCGTCTTGCAAATAATTAACTTGTCATAAGATGTGTAACAATTTTTTTTTTTTAATCATATCATGTTTAGTAATTACTACCTGAATGAATTTGGAAGCAGAACCAGCCATAAGGTCAGCGTAGGAAGGAACATCATACTCCAGTTTTCTAATGCGCAATATATAGTAAGTGTTGGCTAGGTCATCGCTGCCTGCTACTAGTATGTATAGGCTGTTGGCTAATATGTAATTTGTTCTTTCTTCTCCAACGAACTCTTTTAACTTTCCGATATATTCTCTAAACATTTCAATTTGATCTGTCAAAGATAAAGCTGACTAAAGCATGCATTATTATTAACACATGTTAGTGTTACATATAATATTGGGTAAGAAAGAGGGAACTATGACAAGCATTAGTATTTTGGGCGTACCACAATCTTGGGTGTTTCGGGATCATATCATGTGCCTCCATAAGCAAAGCTAACACCAGTTAACAAATCTTGATTTTGTAGAGAAGGGTCTAGGTATGATGGCACAAGGCATGTGATTCCCAATTCTGCAGCTGAAAGTTTGAGATACATTCAAGTCCCAAGAGCCATTTTTTAATGATACCTAACAAATGAATGATTCAAGATATATGTGGTAAACGATTATTGAAGAGCAGCATTAATCCTACCAACATTATAAAATGTTGGGCTTGAGTTATATGAACCATGTCATGGTGTTCTAATGATATGGATAGTGCAATATGTGACAAGTCCTTTAAGTTGGGCCCTCCTTCTCCATGCCGGGCTGGAATGGTGTTGGGCTACGTGGTGAGCTGTTGGTTTGGGGGCCTGCAAAACAATGCCGGAGGGGTGGTTGCCCCGCGACACCTCTGGCGTGATAATAAGATGGGGTTTTGGAGAAGAAGATAGGTAGAAAGTGTATATATATATGTGCATTCAAAGTGTGTGTACTCTTAAACCCCTTCGTTTCATTCTTTTTATAGGTTGAGACTCTAGGATTTAGGGGTCTGTACCTTTCAGATAATTCTCTAAAAAATCCTTTTCTTACCTATGTACAAAGATATATCAACCAGAGGAAGCAAAGCTGTATATTGGGAAGAAAGGAAGAAACACAAATGACTTATATAGAACTCCAATGAATAAGTTGAAGAGGTCCTAGGCATACACACACATACCTAGAATGTCAGCTGGTGTCTTTCCGTTTGAAAATCTCCCTGTTGGAAGGCCATCCAGAAAATCTTTACCGTAAGGGGGAAAATTACTCTTAGTTAGTGTCTTCAAGTTGTTGTTGATTCCCTGATCCACAATGGAGTCTCCGAAAGCAATAAGTGCCGGAATGCTCACATTTGGCGGAAGCTTCACCACTGCATTACTCATCGTAACACTGCACCACATGTTACACATGCACATAAAGAACAGTAATGTTGCTCGAGTTTAAGAACAGAAAGCTATAGAAATACAAGTAACGATCAAATGATTTCCTTCCTCGTTTATGCATTCATGCAAAAGAGGAGTGACAATAGTACCAGTTCTATTGTTGGGTACGTTATAAACAGAGGCGGCAACTTAGTTCTGTCTGCAACTCAGCAACTATATAACGAAAAGTGGAAATAAAGAGTACAGTAAATAGGATGATGACCGCTGATTAGCGAAAAATCATATATATTCAATTAAGTCATCTAATTATAATGGGAGCTTCGGTGCACTCATTTATGCACGTTCATCATTCATCAAGATTAATAGCATACTTTATACTAACGGCTTATGCTCTTGAATGGGGTATCAAAAAAATAAAAAAATTAGAGGCAATTTTTTTTTATAAAAGAGTGAAAAAAATTAAAAAATATATGTAGAGGCAAAAAAAAATTAGGGGCACAATATTTTTATAAAAGAACACCAAATTTTTTTAAAATATAAAAACCAAATTTTAGTGACTTGTGCATAAAATTTTGATTCGCTTGCGGTTTTGAATTTGTCAGGGCCGGCACTGCTACTCAACACACTCACAGAATCGGAAAAGATGTTGATTGCTGTTTCCTGGCGTGTTGATGTTGTAAACATAGTAATAGAAAAGGCATAAGATCTAAAAGCAGTAATCGGTATAAATATTCTCTATCTCTGTTCTTAGGCTCCTGCTAAGTACCTATTTAGTGGTACGTGGTGGTGGTTTAAAATTTGTCAGATTGTAGGTCTATGGACTCTGGAACATTAACATTTCTAGTGCCTTATCACTGCTCCCCCTTTGTTTCTAAATTTAGAGGTCTAATTAGTACTCACTGACTTATCTTAGTTTTGGGCTCGTGACAGATGATGATAAAAAGGAAGGTGAGATTATTAATGCATGTTATCAGTTTCTAGTTAGGACTTCAATCCAAATTCAGTAGCAGTGCCGGTGCGTACGGATTCAAAAATGAAAACTGGTGGGCTAATAGTAATATTTTTGTTTGTATGCTAGTTATGTCTGTACGCAGAAATGCCAGTATATAACAGCAATTGTCAAATATTTTGTTGGTTGAAAATATAACTAGAATATTAATTAAACAATAACCATTCTAAATATTGATGTATGTATTGATGTTATTTTAGTACCGTCAAAGAATAGGTGCTAAATATCAATAGCAAACTTCGGATTTAGGTAAAAACAACACAAAACAAAACTAGTACTCCCTCTATACTATAAAAATTAGTATTTTATAAAATTTAAAAGTCAAACTAATTCAACTTTCATTATTGATTAATAATTATTGTTAAAAGTAAAAATTATGGAAAAAATATTATTAAAAAATATTTTTAATATATTATTAGACTTAATTTTTAAATATATAAAATTAGTAATTAGTAATTTATAATTCACGATCAAACTTAAATATGTTTGACTTTTAAAAATTATAAACCGCCAATATATTGGGACGGAGGGAGTACAAAATTGTAACTAAGGGATGGGTACCGGTACGTAATTATAAATTACTTGGCATGTACCGGTACGTATATAAAAATTATATATTTCATCTTTCAAATTGAGAAATTGACAAATTGATTACAAATTTCATCAATAAATTCCAATTTCTTCATTTATTAAATAGCTGTAAAGAAAAAACAAGTTTCAAAGAACCAGCAGCCCACAAATGTTTTTAATTTAATTTAATTTAATTATAATAAATAATAAAAATATGGAGCGCAAAGAGATAGCTCGAGTCGTAAAGACTTATCTTCTATTGTCTCAGATTCTCGGTTCAATTCTCGTTCATCCTGAGATACTCATTTATACTCATTTGTAAGGCATATAAGTCTAATTAATCAAAAAAATAATAAAAAAATGTATTATAGTACAGAGTATAAATTTGTTTTCTGTACAGTACATACCATGCATTTTTTTCACTCATTTTTTTGGCAAGTGCATAAAATTTTGTCATAATTATGTTTTTATTTACGGAACACATGTATTTTCTAATAAAAAAAATGTGATAACTTATATGAACAAGGAGTGTTCTCAAGTAGTTCTACAAACCAGCCCTGTATATACAATTCCATTTTTCTATCAGTACAAAAGAAATTTACAAATAAACATCATTTTCAAATTAAGAGTGGATATAGCCACACAAACTCAACCCAACCCATACATTTGTACATACAAGCAGGCAACACCAGCTGACAATATAACACATAGCTTATTGCAACAGATCAAACAAGACAGAGAAGGTAAACAGATTTAATGTTACGTATCAGTGTGCGCTAACAAGAAAAGGATGCTGGCAAACACCGCATTCAATAGTCTCTGAACCTGAGCTGGGAACTTGTACCTGCAACCATATTTGCCATTTTCATTAAAAAATATTTTTAAAATTTTGAAAAGTCGTTAAAACAGGATGAATTGGACTACTGACAGCTATTTGATGTTATATATATATATATATATACACACTCCATATAATATATATAAAGGCCCATAAGAAATAAAAATATGCAACTCTGGACTGTTTATAATAGAAAAAATCAAGAAAGGAAAGACTTGTCAAAGATCTGGTTCCTAGCAAGTAGGAAAATAATTTTGAACCTGCAAATGGACTGTACAAGTGGGACAAGCAACTTCTTTCATACGCCTACCAGAGCCATCTGATTTGGAGCCTGATGAAATAAACACCATATATAAAATGATACAGTGCTTCAAATAAATAATTTCTGGTGTAAAGAGAGTGCACATCCCCAATAATGCATTGATCATCAGCTTCCATACCTGATGATGACTTGCGGTTTCTCTCCATTTCCTTCTACAATAAATAATGAAAACAAAATGGTCACCAAGAAAAGAAGATAAAAAAAATTGACCAACCCAATCATGACATGAAATTACTTTCACAAAAACGTAGAGAATCTACTGTTTCAAATATATATGGTCCTTGTACAATTTTCAACAACAAACTACAACTGCTACATCCAAATTAGTCGCCATATAAATATATTAGAAGAATAGAAGTATTTATGATCCATCTGCAAAGAAAATATGCACTGATCTTTCATGTGATTATGTGAATATGAATATAATAATTATATTGCAAGTACTGAGAACCACTAAGCAAATTCGGCAATTATATATTACCTGGATCTTCTTTGCAAGATCCTCGTGACTTTCCAATGCGGCTGATCTGGTTGCTGCATCCTTGGCATTGCTCAACCTGTGCGTGACTTCAGCCTAGAAAAGAAAACTATTATGCAAGTCTGGTCTTTGTACTGAAACATTCCCTACAATTAATATATTAGTGCACATTCACGGATTTATAGTCTATGATAGGTTGAAATATGCCCATTGCATTTGTATTTAGTGCACAAGCCAATCACGCAAGGGACTTAAAAACCAGAATAGTAGAATCATCAACAAGAGTGACACTATTCAATTTCGTTTGATACACCTAAATTATGTATAAATGAAGGAATGTTAGACGATAGCAGGGCACCAGCTTAGAAATTAGAAATTCAGAGCAGCAGTGGCAAAACACTGTCAAGTCAAACAACTGAACAGAATAGTAGTGGGATAAGCTTTCTGGACATGAATATAATCGAAAGAGTTCTGAATGCATCTCACTGGACTCTGCCAAGTTGACAATATTAATGTCCTTTGATATCAGTGAGACCCTAATGCTGCACATGAGCGTATAACTAGAAAAGACATTCATGGACAAGCAAAGCCAATGACGTATAAATACCATGCAGCGATCGCAAACTCGAACTTGTGGTGCATTCTCGTCAGCAGTGAGAGCAATTCTTCCATGGGTACACTTGTCGCAGAATATGTCACCACAATTTCTGCAGTGGTGCTGAAGTTTGGGGAAAAAGATAGCAAAGTAAGATAACTGGAACAGAAAAATTATTCTTTTTGTTCTTGCTAATAAAACATTCATGTTATTAGAAAATAAGAGACATACCCTCCTTACAAACGCACCAAAGTCTGAGCCACAGGCTGTACACTTAGTCACTGCTTCATCAGGAACCTGGGCATAATAAGCAAGATGTCAAATATCAAAGTACTGGGATAATTTCATATATGTATAGTAAAATAATATCTTTAAATTGAAATTTCATTTTGGAACGTTTTTAAGAAAAAAGGAAATACGATAAAAATGTGCTCCCAGCAGCAACTAAAAGTGAAAAATAGCTTAAACATAAGAAAAAATTGAGATCCAATTAATGAATACTTTTAGGTGACAATCAGTTAGTCTGATTCTTCATTATTATCATTTTTATACTAGCCAGCTGTGCCAAATATTCAGCATATTAACACAGCTTCAGCTCTTCAATTACACAATAAGTAAAATAGTATAATAACTCTAAAATACAATCTTTCTAATGAAGGATAAAAATTATAAAGACAATATGACAAGGGAACACAGATTTATCGGCATCAGATTGTTTGAATATATTTAATAGCAACCATAATGGAAACTCATGGATGCCTAGTGCCCGGTGTTTAGAATTTAACAAACCTAGAAATCAACTATCAACAATGATGACTAAAATAAACATAGATAACTATGTGTAGTGCATACCCAGTGATCTTTCTCCTCATTAACAGGCTTCATCAGGTTCATCCAGTCACCCAAACCTTTCTTCTTCTCAGATGGCTGATCTGACACCTTCATAGAATCAGAAGGCCTGCTTCCGCCACCCATTTCCTTGAGCTGCAATACAAACAAGTATGGAGAAATAAAATATAGGAGTGCTAATCAAACCAAAGGAAAAAAAAACCTATGGTTATAATAAGCGAATAACCAATTTTATGCAACACCGTAAGAGAACCATTAACAGTAACTGTCCTAGAAGTAACCTCAGAGTAAAAAAGAAATATATTCACACAACTATTATCTCCCTAGTGTTTTTTCAAGTGGTGGCTCAAAGTAGGTCTATGAACGCTACTCCAAAAAACAATTCTTAACGCATTATCAAATTCTAATATCAAGAGATAAGCAGCAGAAGGCAGAAGGTCATGTGTCACGTAAGAGCATGATAAACAATAACAAGATATAATAATGAAATTGTCATTCAGTACATACAACATATAAGTCATATGTATACCAAAAACTTTTGGAGGTCTAAAAATTTCTTACTATGTAGATGCTTTAGGTGCAAACTTATGCACAAGAATCCCACAAGAACAACTAAATATCACTATCACTACTTTCTGAACCCCAGAAATTTAGTGATATATACAATTGCATCAATTATATTTGACGGAGAAGTGTACAAAAATATAATTAGAACTTAAATTGCAGTCCTCCGAAAAAATAGAGACAATACATAGCCAAAACACAAACCTTGAACCCTTGCAAATAACTGAACAAACCTACTTTCAGCCAAGTCAGATAACAACAAATCAAAAACATATCAACTTTATATCTATCTGCCTTCAGAAACATAGAGGAAAAACAAAAATCTTCCAAAAGATTTGTACAAACTTTGATCTTATATTTTTTTTCACAATAATAAGAATTTTAAGTAGCAATAACCTGTACTGTTGCAGCTGTCACTGTATCCAATATGGTATTAGTCGTGTAACGATTCGACTGCAATCTTATGCGTCTTGGCTCAATGTCAACAGAGCTTTTGGACCAAAATGCGAAGGTAGAGGAATCAGTGACCTAAATAAAATTAGGACCGGCAAATGAGTCATGCTAATGAGTCATGCTAAATAGACTAACAAAAAATACAACCACATTCAAGATATAACATTCAAGATATAAAGGGCATACATCACATCTTGTAACAGTGTCAAGAGAGTAGATTCTCAACGTCCTGCTAGTGCTAGGATCAAGCATGCGAATCCCATCCAAGCCAATCTGAGACAGAGTGCAGATAGTATTATATTAGTATCGTAATAGTACATTGAATTTGTGAATACAAACACGATATAACTATACTCAAAATCAGAAAGCAATTAACAAGAAATGGTTCATGTGATCCACCCAACCAAGTGCATTCATAGAACACCTCCAGTTTAGTGTTACTGATGAGTATATAATAAGTTAACAATGGGTTGAATTATAACGGTCAATCGCAATTATTTCACACCATTTTGGTCAATTATAATGATTCAATGACATAGATATTACACCAAAGTCAGCACCATAGAAAGCATCTTACAGTGAAACACATTACTTGCACAAACATAGGCATCAAAATACAACATATCAGCAATAATAAAAATATATAAATAATAAAGATTACATCCGAACCTGACAAAGCACGTCCATAGTATTCTGACCCCCACTCTCGGCAAGCAACTTGACTCTAAATTTCTGAACTCCGCCATTAGAATCTTGCTCCGAATGAGCCTTGGGAACCGCCCTCGCAATTTTGGCACTACTGACAGGTGATTGACTTACGGCAGAAGGAAAAGTAATTGGCCTTCCAAAATCATCAAAAGTCGGGGTCCCTGACGAAGACCAAGTGGACGACTTTGATCCCGTCCCTCGAGCACCATAAGGCTCGACTTTACTCCCCTGATAAGCATATACACCCTCACCATATCCACCGCCTGAATCATATCGGCCTAGTCCACCAGTTTGATCCAAATGCACACCACTATCCTGCAAATTATTATAATCAGAGTTGGTATTGGAAGGAACAGAATCCGGAGGAATAGCGAAATTCGATTGATGGTGATCGAAAGGAGGATAATAGGATTGGTATGGGGCGTGATTTTCAAATTGGGGAAAAGAAGATTGAGATTGAATTGGAGGTGTAGAAACAGGAGGATTAGAATTGTATTGGGGTTGTAAATTAGGATTTGGTGAGTAGGAAGGGGCAGTGGGAGAATGAGAGGGGGCATGATCGGTATTGTGAGGAAAGGGAGGGTAATTAAGGGGATGATAAGCTGACGAATAATTATTATTATTATCGGAGGAAGGAGGGTAATTAGCGGAGAAAGGTGGGGCCGAAGCGTAAAGACTATTTGTATCGGCGAGAAGAGGAGGGTGATTGTGGATTGGATTAGGGTTAGGGTTTTGAGGATACTGTTGATTATTATTGTTATAATATGCTGATGATGATGGAGGAGGAGGTGGTGGTGTAAAGGATGTGTAATCGCCGCCTTGGTACATTGTTTCAACAGATCGGAGATGATTTTTGTTGATTCACTGTGTTGCTTTGATTGTTTGCAATTACAAAATGAATCGCTCTTTTTATGCGTGTCTGTATGCGTAAAGAATTCTTGTCCGGACCAAAGTTGAACTATACAAGATCTATGGGTTGAACCAGTTTTCTTGAACGGTTAAATATGAGAGTGGTCACGTCTAATATCATTTTCATCGTTAATCTCAACGTCATATCATTCGAGTCATTTAAGTTTTTATAAATATCATATTGATAATTCTAAATATGTATTCGAGAATTGATAATATCGTTTTTTCGAGTTCTACATATTTGTTTTACCTGCTATAATTACCAAACGAAAACTTATAAATTCTAATATTTTTTGTAATATTTTCAAAATTTATGAAATTATTTTACTATCATTTATTAATTTTATAATTTTTTTCTTTTGATTTATTATTTTAAAAATAACTAAACATAGTAAAACTCATTTTCTTTGCAAAACATAATCCAAGAATTTAAATTTATGCATGGTATGATTTTTAATGATTTATTCAAATTTTAATAATTTTAAAAAATATTTATACCTATTTTTTAAATGTAAGGGTTATTAATATGATATTTATACCAACTTAAATGATGAAAATGATACCCGTTGAGATTAATGATAAAAATGATATTATGTTTTCACTTCAGTAACCACTTTGATATTTAACGCTTTTCTTGAAATACACCACTTGACTAAGAATTTGTTTTTCATTAAATTTTGTATTATTAATTTAATATTTCACCACTTATTAAATTCAGTTGGAACTGAATTTTTAAATTCATTATAATTGAGTTTGAATTATTTTTTATTTTTTTGAAAAAAGAGAAACACTGATGGAGGAGACCTGAATGCGTTTTGGCAATTTAGCAAATAAGGTAATTTAGTCATTTCATGACCTGCTTTGTTTACTTACCTTTTAAGAAATGAAATTGAGAAACCTGTTCTAGATTTCAAAATAGTCCGACAATTGTTTATTAAGTATACCACTTCAAGATGATTATTACAAGGACGTCAAATAGCTTGGACGAAGAGAAATAATCGACACCCTTTGATATGGCATGGTAAGAAGTCAGCTTAAGCCTTCGTATATTGTTGTTACTTCAGCTTCAAATACAGCACTTACCATGCAATAGAAGAGACTTTTCCTGTCAAAAATCATCCCTCATGATCACGAAGAATCAACTCAATAGAAAAATTTTCAGAGCCAATATAGATGGATGCATCAACGTTTAATTTAAAATTGCCTTCTTCCGGAAGTAACCACTTTTGAGGAGTATGATGCACAGCTCTGGTTTGTTGGACGCTTGCATGACTGCTCTGCTAAGTTTACTTGCTTTCCTATCAAAGAAAGTTTTAACACTCCAATCCATCACAACAACATGACTGACCGTTTTACTTTCCCAAACTTTTTTATTTCTAAAGAGCCAGATTCCCCGCATAACTCTGGCTATCCTGATAACCTCATCACCATTTACAGTGCTTATCTTGTGAATAAGCCATTCATCACCATTTACAGTGCTTATCTTGTGAATAAGCCATTCTGGAGCATCTTCGATAGAGTGCATATCATAGCTTCCACCATGGATTGCTCAAACTGACCTAATCAACCCAACCCAACTTTTTTTTCAGTCGATCTGACCCAATAAAAATTGAAGTTTAAATGGGTTATTAATGTTGGTATAATGATATTTCAAAAATAATGTGACTAATATTTTATATTGGTAGATATATATTATTCCCCGCTTAAATGAGTACTTTATATTATATATTTATTGGTTTTATAATATTATATATTATATACATATATATATATATACACATTGAGAGTTACATATGTTAGAGATTTTATTTTTATTTTAATTATTTATGTTGATTATTCATAATGTGACTTTATGTGTGAGGAGTTACAATTGAGATTACTTCATCTTCTTCCTTGAGAGCTATATATGCAGATATATTATATATATATTGAGGACATACACCATTGGAAAATTATATAAGCAATCTTTCTTTTGATTTTGTTTTTGGGCACAAGTTTGTATCGGTTCCAAACTCTCACCTAAGAGTGCACTTGTGTGAGAGTGTTGAGTAAATCTTAGGGAACGGATCGGCGATACGATTTAGCACATCGGTCACGCCGCATATCATTTTCAAGGCAGTGGAATTCTTGTCACGGCTCAACGATTTCTTGTTCATCAGTTTTGTTGATTTCAATATTTTATAGTCATCAAATCTATTTTTCCTATAATTGAAAACGATATGTCTACAATGGCTACACTATTGTATCTTTCTAAATTGGAGGCTCTTGACGATAACAATTATGAGAGGTGGTCTCAAAAGCTTGAAATTGATTATTTTCTGTATCAAGATATTTCCACCGGAGTTATAGAGAAAAATTCTGATGTTTCGTCTCAGCCTCGAGGATTCACACAATCCTCTCTCTGAAGCTGAAAGATTAGTTACGGAAGAAATCAAGAAGAAGCATGAGAAGGACAACAAAATGAAGGATGCAGAGAAGAGAAAGTATATGGTTGACAACTAGATAAATTTCAAGATGAAATATGATAAACCGCCAATTTTCTCTTGGAAATGTTTCCTGCACCTTATAATGATTATCGTAAGATTTGAAATGCAAGAAGAAAGAAATGTGTTCTTATGACAAAAAGCAGGTTTAATGTCAAGAAGAACTAAGGTAGATGATATTTCTCCAATAATAACAAGATTCAGAAATTGTGAAAGTTTGTCATATGTGTGGAAAGACCGAATGCAAAGCATTTAAATGTTATCGACATGCTGGTGTTATTGTTAAAGGGAAGTTTATTCTTAAACTTGCATCTAAAAAGATTTGTCCTTGATTAATGTGTTGTAGACTTTGTCGAGAAGATTTACCTTAGTGATGGTTTGTTTGGGTTGAATGTCATGGATGAAAATGAAAGTACTTCTTTTGCTTATATCGTTGAGTTATTGGATGTTTGACATCATAAATATTTCTTATGTGACATATTGAAGGACTTGAATTTGATTTCAAAATTCTATAACATATAAATGTCCAATTTGTGTAGGGGCCAAACATACAATATATATATATATATATATATATATATATATATATATATATATATATATATATATATATATATATATATATATCTTTATAAGCGGTTTGTTTGTAGAAGTAATGCTTGGGTTAGTTCACAAGAACTTAGCAGTTTTTAAAAGTTGCACTAGTAAAAGGGGTTAAAATAATTTTATGTGAGTTCTGTTGATAATTACTCTCATTTACTTATATTTACCGTTTCATTTCCAGATTCGAAAAGGACCACAGTTGGATCTAAAATTTTTGATTGTATTTTCATAGGACACCTTATGAAGATGGTGTGGAACTCGTCAAAAATAATGGGTCAAGTGTCTATTAGGAGAAAAGGCATAAAATTATTGAGAGTGTGATGTTGTTAATGAATTGTGCTTGTTCGGACGTTGCATATCCAGTGAGTAGACTCGGAAGGTAGGATCATAATCCATGTAGTTCTCATTGGAGTGTTCTTCATCGGTTACTCAGGCGTCTAAAAGGTACCATAAATGTTTATTTACATTTTTCTCGATTTTCAAATATTTTGGAAGGTTATTGTGATGCAAATTGGGTAAGTAGCAATGATGAAATAAACTCTAATAGTGGTTATATTTTATTTTGGATGGAGTTGTTATATCATGAAAGTTTTCAAAACAATCATGTGTAGATTTCACCATGCAATCTTAATTTATTGCTCTTGAGTTGGCAGAACAAGAAGCGAGTAGTTGAGAAATGTCTTGGCAAAAATTTCATTGTGAGGGGACGTTAGTCTCCGGTTTCTTTGCATTGTGATTCTCAAGTAATTCTTGGTCTTGCAACTAATAGCAATTTTTTATGGTGATAAGAGGCACATTCGTATAAGGCATAACGTGTTGAGACAATTACTTAAAAATGGAGTAGTTTCTCTAAATTATGTGAGGTCCGAGAAGAATTTAGCGGATCCTCTAATCAAAAGTTTGCCAAGAAGACAAGTTGTGGATATGTCGAGGGGGTTGGGGCTCAAGCCCAAAGAGTTAATATTATGAGCATCGTTTTTACCTCATCACTATGGCAATTGTATAAATAATGCTCAGGTGAGGTTGAATTATTTCTTTAATTCTTAATGGATTTATGCCCACGAGGTAGGTGCCACTAAAGGCATTTGTGAAATCCATTGTTATGATTGTTTAGGTTGAGTTTTATATGACTTTTAATGAATCAGTAATATTTTTTGTGTTGAGAATCATATACGTGATTCACCTACGTGAATGTGGAGACTAGCCATCTTCTATGAAAAATATTAGTCAATTTTCCTAGAGCGTCCATGAGTCCTAAGGTTGGTGATTGGCTTTAAAGTAACGCAGAATACTATTTGCGGAGCCTATATAGATTTTGGAATATTGTATGTGTTGTGGGGGTCTCAGTCTAAATCTTTGAGTTCAATACTAGTCTACTCTTTGA
The DNA here is from genome assembly GCA_028671895.1 of Oenanthe sinensis. Classification (NCBI taxonomy): domain Eukaryota; kingdom Viridiplantae; phylum Streptophyta; class Magnoliopsida; order Apiales; family Apiaceae; genus Oenanthe; species Oenanthe sinensis. Next base: position 36,191,760 of record CM053794.1, read on the forward strand.
TCAAGAGTCTTATGGGTTTCAAGACTAGTTCACCCTTAATACTTGTAGATTGTTGCCTCATTTCACTAAACAAAAGATTTCAATTATATCATTTGTTAAATACACGGCTCCTCTTGTGCCTAAAAATTTATATTTTTTATTGATGTTTATTTTTCAAAATCATTTGTGGGGGATTGTTGGTATAATGATATTTCAAAAATAATGTGACCAATATTTTATATTGGTATATATATATTATTCTCCACTTAAATGAGTAATTTATATTATATATTTATTGGTTTTATAATATTATATATTATATACATATATATATATATACATTGGGAGTTACATATGTTAGATATTTTATTTTTATTTTAATTATTTATGTTGATTATTCATAATGTGACTTTATGTGTGAGGAGTTACAATTGAGATTACTTCATCTTCTTCCTTGAGAGCTATATATGCAGATATTATATATATATATTGAGGACATACACAATTGGAAAATTACATAAGTTTTTCTTTCTTTTGATTTTGTTTTTGGGCACAAGTTTGTATAGGCTTCAAACTCTCACCCAATAGTGCACTTGCGTGAGAGTGTTGAGTAAACCTTAGAAAACGGATCGGCGATACGATTTAGCACCTCGGTCGCGCCGCATATCGTTTTCAAGGCAGTGGATTTCTTGTCACGGCTCAACGATTTCTTGTTCATCAGTTTTGTTGATTTCAATATTTTGTAGCCATCAAATCTATTTTTCCTACAATTAATTTCTTAAACCGAATAAGTTGTGGGTTTGGCTTTAATTAAATTTAATCATAACTCAGCTCAACCCAATTAATTTTTATTTTATGTTATAATTTATATATAATAAATATAATAATTCTTAATTATAATTTTATTTATTCAATATTATATAATAACAAAGATAATGCAGGATCAACGAATCGTTTTATAACAATAAAATTTTACTTATCTATTTAAAAGTTTAATCAATCATCAAGAATTTTTACATTTGATTCTAATGTTTTAAACATGTATTCCTATAATGCATTCAACTATTTCTTCACTAATGTTAAAGTTTAAATTTGAGGTTAAAATATTATAATTACTTACAAAGTTAATATTTTAAAAATACGATCGTTACTTCATTCATCCCATCAACCCAATCCGAACCAACCCATCAACCCAATCCGAACCAACCCAACCCGAAGCAACTCGACCCAATATATAATTAATAGGGTTGGGTTGCATTTTAAATATTTTATAATGGGTTAAAAAATTTTAAACCGAATTAATTAAGTTGAGTTATTTTTAGGCCTCCAACCCGAACCATGTACACCCCTAATACCAGCATTTGACGTGCAAAAGGACAATCAAATAAAACATGTAACAAATGCTCTATATCAGACTCACACATTGGCAGGTAATAGATAAGGACACACATTTGGAACTTACTAGTAATTTTTATCCTAACATAATGTTATTCCTACAGAAACGCCATACCAAAAACTTCACAAGGAATGTTATTCCTTGTGAGATTGAATTCTTTTTATGTGTTTATTTGTCAAGCTATGGAATTCATTTATTTTATTCGATAAAATTTATGTATGACATGTTATTATTATTTTATATAATGTAATTTAATTTATTGGGTGAGGATTATATTTATATTATTTTATTAAAACCGAAGTACCAAAAATTTAGTTAATAAATAAAATTGTATTTAATGTAGATGTATATATATTTTTTATATTTAATATAATTATATATATAATTTGTACCTGTGTTATAATAAATATATCTAAATTTGGACCTGAATTATAATAATTATATTCATTTTGGGCCCAAAATAAAAGTTTAGTTAATATAATAGTTGGAGGGCATGTTATAAAAAAAAATATTATATTTAATATAGATATGTATATTATTTAGGTCAATAACCCAAACGATTAATTAACCAAAATTTTTAATATTTCAATTATAATAAGATAGTATAAATAAGTAAATTAGAATTGGACCCAACCCAGTTCATTAAGGCGAAATGAGACGGCCTAATTCTTTAGCATATTTAAGATTCATAAAAAGATTCTTTCAAAAAAAAAAAAGATTCATAAAAAGATCTCAAGTGTCGTCAGGACGAGATCTCCGGCCACGTAATTTTAGTCCAACAACGTTAAGCAAAAAAATCATGGGTATGCCTCAAAGTTATAATTTACTGATTCGAGTCCATATTATAACGAAATAGGTCCAAACAGGGATTAATTTGTTATCCGATCCCCGTCTCGAACAGGGAACGGGGATTCCTGCGGAAAATCAAGGAATTCTTTTTTTTTTCTTCTAAAAGAATAATTATATTTCAACTTAAATTTTGAATTAAAATTTATCATATATAATATATTTTTATATCATATTTTAGCTAATAATTTTAATTAATATATAATATAAATAAATGACAAAAATAAAATTATTATAATAAAATGATATTATAATTTAAAAAATTTAGATTAATAAAATGAATTAGAAATTTAAAAATATAATAATACATAAAAATTATAAATATCATTATTATTTTATTATATATACATATATCTATACTATATTATTAAAGCCACAAAGACAAATATTTGGTTTGTCATCGGTCTGGTCCTTTTGTGTCCCACTCAACTTCAAATACACGTGTCTGTCTCCTACTCAATTTCAAACATATTCTTTTAATTAATATACTACTATGTTTTAATTTTCTCATTAGTCAAATTCTTTAATTTATTTAATATCATAATTTATTAATTAAATTTTATGAATATTAAAATATTATTATTATTTTATTTATATTAATTAAATTTTATTATTGCGCTCTATCTATATTATATATACTATTATATTATATTACTCTAAACGAACTTCTTTTTTTTAATTAGAATATAGAGTTGTATTCACATCTAATAGCATATTTCAATTTTCTCATCGCTCAAATACTTTAATTTATTTAAAATTGTAATTTTATAATAAAAAAATTTGAATATTAAAATTATATTAAAATTTTATATATATTAAAACACACTCTTTTATATAATTTTAATTAAAATATTTTCTAATATATTTAAACTCTTTTTATTAATAAAAATTTATTAATACCTTACATAGGTTATTAATCTATATTAATTAATATAAATATATAACAATATATTAATGAAAATTTAAACACATAATATAAATATGATTCAAAACTAATTTATCTCATGTACAATATTACATAAATAATTAAATTAAATATTTAATTCAATTAAAATATATAATATATTATTTATTACTCTTCTCCCGTGCTTTGTACGGGTTATAGGCTAGTATATATTATTTTTATTAAATATAAAGATCGGAAAACGGGGATCGGACCGGGGAGACATCAATACCCGTCCCCGCCCCGATCCCCGAAATTTTTATGATATCTCTCCCATTCCCCGACCCATAGCCGAAAAAATCCCCGAATCCCCACCTCATTCGATGCAGGGATCGGATCGGGACCCCCAACCTGTAGCCGAAAAAATCCTCGAATCCCCACCTCATTCGGTGCGGGGATAGGATCGGGACCGAACAGTGCGAAAAGAATGTCCACCCCCTCGATGCCATCAAAAGAAACACGACTTCGCAAAAAAAATGAGGAATCGAGCATATCAAGTTATCAAAGCCAACGGGGAAAATTTTATTCAAGACATAAGAGTAAGGAGGAAATTAAGTCGAGAGAGACATGATATATCCACATGATGGCCGTTGGATTTTTAGATGAAATCCATAGCGATCATGATCATTGTTTTAGAGAGAATTTGTGTGTTGGTGTGTGTCTATGGTCCAGTCCCCCCTTTCTTTTTCCCTCTTCTTCTCTTTTATTCCCCTTGTCAGGTGAGTCATCTTCCCCATTTCTCCGGGTGTTGACACCTGTTAATCTAGCCATAGACTCTAGGTCGTCCAACTCGAATGAGCTATAGTAGCACGGTGGCAACTCGAATGAGCTATAGTAGCACGGTGGCGACTAGTTAGCAGAGGATGATATGACTAAGCTGTGTGGATCATCAAGACAAGTGTCTTAGCTGATAGACGTCTTCAACTGGCCGAAAGGCTTGGGCCGTAGGAGATTTCCCGTAGAGCCGTTGTCCGTGGGCTTTGGCCGCATGCGGAGATTTTATGGGTCATCACCACAATTTAGAAGACTTAACAGTTCAATCAATATTGTAACAGCACAACTCGGACCATTACCAACAATATGTGATCCCATAGCAAGGAACTTATCACTCAAGTTGGTTTTTAATTACGTATCCTTCCTCGTATAAATAGAGGAAAACACAATTAATCAAATTATAATCGGATGGAATATTTTTATTGTTTGATGTAACCCCCTCATAATGAAATTGTATTACGGAGTATTACATTAGTTAATTATCTCCAAAGCGTGATCAATTCGACGGAACTTGTTCTTCCTAATCAAAATTCATCTTGCAAAAAATAAAAGAGTGGAATTGAAAGTCGGGTCACTCTCACTTGTGAAGTGTTACTCTCATTTTCCTGCTGCGGAACATTGGTATATGGACTTGTTGAGTGTACTAGCTAGTATTATAACTTTTTTAACTCTTCAAGTTAAAGCAGGATGATACCAGTAAATTAGTAATTCCATGTCTGCACTTCCAGTCTAATCCATATTCATACATTTTTATTACAACTCAGATTTCTCACTTTAAATGTTTCCTTTTTCTGCAAAGATCACTTGTATTAATTATATACACCTCTGATCCAAGTAGGTTCAGTGAGTTGATAATACATGGAGTCATGGAGAGAATACAGTGGAGCTAGGCAGTGTGCACAGAGTCACACAAACTACTGGAGGTAGGTGTTTTAACTAATGCTTTTATATATATGATATCAATGTTCTTGGTAGATCGTTTGTGTCAGTTTTAAGGCATGGAGTCTATATATAATAGTAGTTCCATTGACACTTTTTCTCAATAAAGCCTAATCCATCAAATCAATATCCATATCCATACATGTCTATCCAGGCAAGTACACCCACAATAAGAAAACACTAATAATAATATTCTTTTTAACAACTATGAATAGTGATACACACGACTATTCACTTGCAACATTTCGTCTCTCTTTCATTGTTCATTGCTGCACCAAAAGCTACTACTATTAGACAGTAACAAAGGCAACATAAAAGCCCAAACACTACATAAAAAAAAAAAGTAAAAAAAAAGTACTAATACAGGAACTAAACAGGGCAGGGAATCAAAAGAGTATTTCACTTCCCTTCCTTCCATTCCACCTTTCTGTCATTTCTTTCTTTTCTCCTCAGTCTAAGAAGATCTCCATACTTCCCTTCTTTAAAGATTCACATATTGGGCACAACTTGACAGTAGCTTCACAAGATTTACAACAGCATAAATGCTTGCAGGGGAAAAGAAGAACGCAGGAGTGTTGTGCCTGACACATTTTGCACTTACCATACACCATAACATTGCTTTTGTCCTGGGAAGTGTCGCCACCACCACAAGTAGAAACTGCATCTGATGCGCTGGTCATCATTTGGATCCTCTCCTCAACCTTTTTTAGCTTGTGATTAAGATCCTCCACGATGGCCTCTTTCTCCAGAGCTAGTTTCTGCCAAGTTTTCACTTCTGCATCAGTCCTCAATATGCATTGTTCAATCTCCATGCTTGTTTGTTTTGCCAGGGACAACTCATTCTCTTTTTTCTGGATCAGACTCGCAAGATTTGAAGCATACTTCTCTAGTAGAACACCTCTCTGCCTCGTTTCTTCCCGCAAAACTGTATTCATCCTTTGATTCTATGTAAACATATTATATATCTATGTCAAAAAAAGGAAAAAGAAGATTTATTTTTTTTCTTAAGAAAAAGAACCGAATCAGACATAACGCATAGGACTATAGTCTATAGCAGACATCAAACACGTCACCTTTTTCGTTTAAGTTTTAATCATTTGTTAATCATTTTGTTTTCTTTTTGAATAAAGCTTATATTCTTTATTAATAATATTATTGGCATGCAGTGTTGTAGCAACAATGTTGTATTGTTGTGCATGCGGACACGATACACTAAATGTAAATAAATATTTCAGTTATAAATAAAAACCCACAAATGTTACCTTAGTAATAATAAATAAATAAAACGTGCATGGTACATCAGCAAATTAGAAACAAGTAATTTAAACCTGCAACTGAAGATATGCCTCCATTTCTGTAGTTTGCTTTTGTAGCTCGTAAGACAAGAAGTGAGAGAACTCCATGGAGAAGTCATGAGTTGATGAAGAGGAAGGGAGGCCAAGTGGTGGAGCCTGATTGTTTGGAGCCATTAAAGGATAAACATGATGAAGCTGTTGTTGTTGTGGGTTAGTGTATATAATTGACTGTTGATCCTCCAAGAAATTTAGACCACCATAATTAATATCCCCAATTCCCATAACATGAGAAGTATTAGTCATCAACCAATCTTGTGAGGCAGTGATAGGAGGGGGCAAGGGTGGCAAAGCCATGGATTGATCAGAAAACAATTGATGATTGTGGTTGAAAGCCATATCCATATTAATTTGTAATCACAACAGAGCAAATTAGTAAAGAAAGAGTACTGAATGTCAACATAGAAAATCTAACAGGACCTGTCTAAGCCTATAATAATACTACAGTAGTATGCTTTTATATGTTGAGATGTTGATATGTTTTATGAGCAGCTACCTATCTATCTATCTATATATGTAAACCAAAAACAGGCTGCACATAGACCCAAAGAAAGAAAACTGGGTTTGGGGTTGGGTAGGTTAAAAGCTGGAAGACTCATGCTGATCTTACATCAGAATAGACGCATGATGACCCTTTTAATTTGGTTCTTTCCTCTAATATCTCTCTCTCTCTCTGCATCAATCTAATTACTCTCTCTTAAATGAGAGAGGCATGCAGAACTACCTATGGTACTGAGCTCTTTAGGTGGGGGTGGGTTTGTCATTTGTGGCTTAACTCATGACGAAAAGGAGATAGAGATGGGGGTTGATTTGTGTTTGCATGCGGATACGTGTAACGTATATTAAATATGAATTCGTGCATATAAGTATAAAAAAGTGGCAGTAGCCGTTGTTAATAGGATATGGCTGCTGCATGGAAAAAGCTAGATTTCTGCTAAAAATAGAAAATAGAGAACAAGATCGAGGAAGAGAAAAAGCTTGGGTGTCTTTCTTGTCTACAGTTTGTCAAACCTGGCCAAAAAGCTTTAAATTAGGGAGATGAGGTGATGGTATGCGATAAAGAAGAGAGACGTACAAATTAATACAGATTTTCGTGACAGACGTTTCTGGTCATACTCCAATATAGTATATAGATAAATACACTGTTATCCATAAGTTTAGAGTCCAGCCAGGGAGAGAAAGTCACAAAATTTTTAGATCAAGTTGTCAGCTTCTAGGTCGTTGGGAAATGCTTAAGAATAGGTAACTAATGCTTTTTAATACGGACAATACAGATAGTAATTCTCTAATAATATCAGTGATTTACATTTTCTCATAAGAGATTTGTTTGTAATTACAGAACAACAATCTCTAATTTGACTTTTATTCAGAGTACAGTTATACACAATACATATTCATGCCCAGCACAATTGGGGTCCCGGGTACTGAGTTAATTCTGGCTCAACTCGATAATTTCTTAGAACATATGTACATTTATAAGGCTACAAGTATAAATATTAAAAAAAAAAACATATCCCTGACTTTATTAAAAATGATGCAGTTGTCTGAATTTAATTTTACCAATTACAAAATATATATAATTGTATTTGGGGTACAGATCGGAATATAAATTACAATCTCCTCTTCTGCGTAAAGTAGTTGAAGTGGCGGAGTTATATATATTATTTGTTTTGAGAGTGGGCTAAATATATTGGCCATAAAGAAATTTACATCCATACAATTTGGTAAAAAAAGAATCGACAGCTTAATCTAACATAATATAAATTTAGACTGCAGTATAAAATTTAGAATCCTGTCACAACTATAGATGTACTCCAGAATAAATTGATGAAATTCATAAGGGTGTAGTATGAAATTTAGAATCTTGCCACAATTAGAAATGCATAAAAGTCCGGAAAATAAGATTTTATTACTTTTTTTAATTAATTGGATCGATGATAATAATATTTTTGGGTTTTTGTTAATAATAATTTATTTACGAGTATCTTGGAAAGTTCGACAATTTGAGTTTAATGCGAACTTTTGAAGAATCAGGTTTTTATGCTGGCTTTTGCAAATCAGGACTTCTACGGAGAGATACTATAGATTTAGATACCCACATCTGTCTGACACTATGTCTCTTATTAGCGAGAAAAAGAGTATTGGCTAGATAAAAAAAATCTAGTAAACTAGTTATGGACTTATGGTACATACATATATCTTAAGCACAATAGGTTACGGTTTGTTCTCATGACACTTGAGATTTAGTATTAACCACAATAGCGGCAAGAAGATATATTTGAGCTGCTGCTCAGTTTCTGAAAATATAGTCTCTGCTAGTGTCAGATGACTCAATGTTTCTCATGGCAGCTCTGCCTTGTTTGGTTGTCAAAATCACAGTAAGAAGTTGAAATACTCATGTAATATAGGAAATCACTGATCCACACTCCATTGCTAATCCACACTTCCGGTGTACAAAACACACACACACATATATATTAGGTTAAAAATATATGTGCGCACATATATATTTTAATCCAATATCAAATAATAAATTAAACTTTTTTAAAGATTATAATATATTAATATTTGAAAAGAGCAGAATTGTCATTAAAATTATTATTATTATATATATATTCATTTATTTATAAATTTAATGAATAAAAAATTATCAAAATGAACAAAATATTTAAACTAGTCCTTTCAAAAAAGTGAAAAATCAAAACCCATAATTACGTTGAAAAAGAATAATTATAATTAAATAAAAAATTTAAGAAAGAAAAAAAAAGAAATCAACACTAATAATGAAAACTTTCATAAATTTAATAAAATATAAAAAAAGATTTGTTAGTAATTAAATAATTACATTGAATAAAAAATTATTTTTAAGATATATATTAACAAACAAATTATTGACTTTAAGTAAAATAAATAATATGTAGGAAATAAAATATTATATAAATTGAAATGGATGATCAAGAAGTACAAGTTTTAAAACTTAACGAAACAAAAATTTCAATTTCCCAGGAAACTCATCTATGTGGGAAGTAATTTCCAAGTGTATACCAAACAAGCACTGAGATTTTGTGTACTACCCCTTATGCCGTCCTTTTCTAATTTGTTTTATAATCACTTGTTTTTCTTCTCGGGGAAAGTTTTTTTCTTCCTCTGGTGTATGTAGACAGGAGGGAAGCCACTTTTTGCCAAGTAAAAGTTGCGTATCAGAGCCTCGTTTCGATCCTGGGACCTGTGGGTTATGGGCCCACCACGCTTCCGCTGCGCCACTCTGATTTTTATTTGTAGAGTTTGGGATAGTCACAGTTTGGGATGGTCACATTTGCCTTGATCTAGTCCAGCTATTTAGAATCACAATGTAGTGGAGCATAATTATACAGTGTACTAAAGTGATGGTAGCCTTACCTTGTAGAATTAGAGCATACCAATTTTATATGAAAACCACCTTGTATAGCTAGCTAACGGTATTATGTTACTGATACCACATGAATAAAATAAAATCAACGGTTGTTTACAAACATCACAAGGTATAATAACGAAAAGACAGAACTACAAAATAGTTACAAACTGTCTAGGTGTTGGTCAACAAATTACACAGAACATACCACCCGGCACCCAATGCATAAACTTTGATCTATGAAATCATTAGAGACTATACATCATTTGCTTGCAATGTTTCGGTGGTGCAAGGAGAAAACATGAAATTCTACATACGATAATAATGAACTGAAGTGGGTGGTGGATCCCCTCGATAGTCCTAATACGCCGTTGATCACAATATTGAACAAGCCTTTTGGCCCTTTTTCTTCTTTTTCTTTTGCTTAGGTGGTTGCAGCACCACCTTGATAGCCGCATCAAAAACTGCCTTCACATTCTGCAGCAAAATGAGCCAATATTTGTGTTAATACATGGAGAATCGCCCTGTCACCTATTTAAGGAAGATGAAAGAAGTTTATTATTAAGGAAGGACCTGCTGTGTCTTTGAACTACATTCAATGTACGCAGGAGCTCCAATCAGTTTCTTCAAATCCTCTCCCTATTACAGTTTATAGAGTCAAAAACTATATCCTAATTTAGCCCAAAAGGTAAACAGCATGTAAATTAAGGAACATCTAGTCCTTACTTGAGCTGAAGTAATGGGCACTGCACCAGGATGGTCTACAAAGAACTCCTTGTCATCCCTCAGATCTGCAGGTAACGATAACAGAGGTATAAAAATCTCTTCAACCTTTGCTTGGTGAGGGCGAGGATGTACACCAATAATTCAAGTTGGTTCTTTAATTTATTGGTCCATGTCATTTAAAAATAGAAAGAAGTAAAAAGCTATACTTGACCATGTCTAGTTGTTGTTCCCTACCATACAATGTTCATTCAAGAAGTAAAAGATAGGTGGCATTCCGTCCCATACAATGTCTAGTTGGCATGCCCTCCCATACAATGTTCATTCAAAAAGTTAAAGATAGTGGTAAGAATGGATGAGAGGCCGTACCAAGCTTTGTTCCAACAAGAATTATTGGAACTCCAGGTGCATAATGCCTGAGTTCCGGAATCCACTAAACATGGAAATAACATAAGTAAGCAAATATAGATGCAATTATTACAGATACAGATATTTTTCCGGATACATATAGATTAGGAACGCTCTCTGACCTTCTTGGCAACATTTTCATAGCTAGCTTTGCTAATCAGAGAAAATGCAAGGAGAAATACATCTGCTCCGCGATAGCTCAGAGGTCTCAATCTGTTGTAATCTTCTTGACCTATTTTTACAAATAAATTAAGCTGAACAATCTTTATAAGTAAACATGTCAAGCTAAGGTCTAAAACGCATGTCTTAATATAATTACCAGCAGTATCCCATAAACCAAGGTTGATGGTGTTCCCATCTACAACCACATTGGCACTGAAATTGTCGAAGACAGTTGGAACATAATCCTGAAGAGGAGGAAGTTGACAGAAAAGAAGAATGTTAGCAACCTTCCCAGTAAATTTAATGACACAAGATATAAACTTCATTTCCGCATCACATGGTCACTAGTTTACAGTCATCATTTTCATATGAAAACCGTATTCCCTACAAATTTAGCATTAAAAACTACACTTCAGTCACTTGACGAGCTTTAGAACCAACAAATTGACAAGAAATACAAAAAAATCCTTCAAGTAAATAATAAAGATCTCCGGCATCTGAGTTATCGATTACCTCCAGCACAACTTTTAACCTCAAATGCAGAATTTCTACTTTATCTAAAATCGACAGAGACCTTAAGGTATCTTGTCTACTTGTCTTAATTGTTTTTTTTTCAAGTGCAGACTGTGCAGTAATTCAGATACTATAGATAACGAAAATTTACTCCCTTTTTTAAAAATCAACTAGATCTTCAGCATAAAACCAATTTGCCATAAAATGTTAAAGAGTTAAAGCACCCGCGAATCTAGACCATAAACACTCTACTTTGCACCAAAATGACAGCTCATAAACTCTTCCCTTTTAGTTTACCAAGTTTCACCAGCAAACACATCTTAATATGCCGTTAAAATTTCTAGCATCAATTGACTGATCGAAACTTAATTGTAGTACCCAAGTACTTCTAAAAGTAAAACCCCTTGTATATTTCCTCACAATAAACATGTACAACATAAACAAAACAATTAAACAAGTACAATAAGTAAAAGAACAATGTCATAAGAAGAAAAATCATCCCTTTTAACCTACTATTTCTTGCAAATCAAAAAAAAATGAAATCAAGAAAGTGAATGAAAAGGTAAAAGATGAAAGCTTTGAAGAAAACTAACAGTGGGGAAAGTGTTGCTGGTGTAGGAAATGAGCAAACAAGTCTTGCCAACAGCACCATCACCAACAGTGACACACTTTATGAATCTTGAAGCACTCATTTTTCCAGATCTTCCTTCTTCAACACCCCCTTTTTGTGTCTAGCTTGTTGTTACTTCAACCCAACAAAACAAGATGATGATTCTTGTTTTTATATATACCGTAAAATGATCACAAACCCCAGAGGAGAAGAAAAGATAGGAGAGAGCCACCTAGACGAGACGGGGAGGACCAAATGCAAACGGCTGGCCCCACCCCCACAACAAGCCAACCTTTTGCCAGCTATTACAACTTGCTGCCTGTTACTGTTGCTTCCTTTTTTTATTTTTGTATTAAGATAAAATTAAAATATAAGAAGGATAAATATATTAAAACAAATATAAACATTATTAGAAGCAAGAATTATATCCAATTATATTTTATAAAAATTGATACAATTAATAAGTGAGATATATTTTTAATTAAATACATTAATTCGGTATTGAATCATATAAACTATATTAATTATTGTTGAGAATGGAAATTAAAAATACTAGTTTATATCCCGTGCGATGCACGGATCAATTTTTTTTAATATTTTCTTTATATAATTTTAATATATTTTTAATTTTATAATAATAATATAATTTTTATTTAATGTTATATGTATATATTTTATATAATTTTTCATATACTTTATTTGTATTTTAACAAGATAATGTTTCTGTGTTTTATTTCGAAATGTGTTTTATTTAAAAGATTAATGTAAGATATATAATATGTATTTTAGTTAGGAGATTATTGTTTAAAAATTAGGTTCAACATAACTTTTCGGCCCAAATACCGACCAATTACCACCGAACTTTTAATATTTTAATTTTAATAATATAGTATAGAAGAGTAAATAAACGAGGATAAAAATGATACGATATCTTTAACCATTAGAAAAATGAATTTCTAATTATTACATAAATTAAATTACTAATGTAAATATCAACCGATATCAATTTTTCCGTTAATTAGACTCATTAATCATAAATCATGCTCTCCCTCAAATTCTATTCTAAGAATTTATAAAAGAGATTATCCTATACGTGTTCAATCTTTGATTTTATCTGCATAATTAAGTAATTTTAGCCTTAGCACCTCGACGTATTTTGAATTTTATCATGACAAAGTTGGCAAATAGTACAACTACTAATGGTCTAATATTGGGCCTGTTTGGCAAACTGCAATTTATGGAAATAAGGGCTTATTTCCGGAAAAAAGTAGGGATGTATGTACTTTCCAGAAATAAGCTCTTATTTCCAGAAATAATTAAGTTCATATTTGGTTTTAAAATTCTAAAACAAATATTTATCTTTAAAAAAAATATGAAAATATGTAAAATAAAATAAAAAATAAGCTACTTATTTTAAGTTTAAGGAACCCCAAACACCCCCATTATAGAATTGAAGATTGAAGATTTACGACAGTGTTTATCTGTCACTTTCTAATGTCTTAATTATGATACGTTGGCGTTATACCTGCTCTAAAACTGTCAGTTAATTGGCAATTAGCGGCCCCTCAACGTGCAGTATCATTGCTACACCATCAATCAACAACCATGATATCTTACATTTCAGGATGGAATATATAATTGCCGTATCATCTCATCATATATTTCTTCCCCGTGATATTCATATAGATGTGAGAGGCGTGTCCGCTTCTATTAATTTAAATGCTTCCTCTATTTTATACGGAGTAATAAATACTAAAACTTCTAATTAATAGCATATTTTTTCAAATATGGTCTCCGCGGTTATAGTGGGTATTTAAAATTTCGATATTCACCTTCACCTATAAAAAAATGTGACGGAGGAGCTCTGTATTAATGCTAAAAGCCTTCCTCTCAGAATAGGCTAAATAAAACGAGCAACTGATCGACAATATTGATCCTCGAAGGGAAAAATTATCTCCAACATGTTATTGCTAAATGTTGATAGATATTGAAAGGAAGAATTAAGGAGGAGATAAATGGTCATCGTCGAAAAATAAAATGATAGCATGTGCAGACTTGAAGTGCAGTTCAACTATTACAATTTACAGGTGACCAGCTACTTGTACTTAATTATTTGGTTTCACCATTCAGGAAAGAATTTGGGTTCCTCACCGGGGCCATTTAGATTTATGGAATCATAATTGGGTAATGGGAATAAGACCGTAATATAATTTTGTATTAAAATTTCGTTTTCATTTTCGTTAATCGGATTGGAATTCTATAAGATAAACAACACTGTAATGTTGTGTTTGATTGAGATGAATGAATTTGGAAAGAATGTAATGCGATTTTGAACTACATTATGAGTGAATTTTAAAAAAATTCATTCTTTTCCCGTTTCATTCTTAACAACCTAAATTAGAACTCAAATCTCTCAATTTGAAATGGAATGCTCAATTCTCCCCCATATACATTTTCTTCTCAACTATTATCAAAGAAATTTTGCACTCGCCCATTTTTTTCAAATCTTCCTTCTTACCTACATAAATTTCCTTTATTTTCACCCATTTCATTTAATTCCATTCTTTCCAATCAAACACGTTATTGCCATGTGTAGCTGGACCAATTATTTCCTTGTCTATTATAAATAGACATAGCATGCCATCGACCATATCATCATGTAGTGAAGGACCATTGATATAACTTTCTGTTATATGTCAGCGGGAGGTTGATAATATATAAATCAGCTGGACTGGTATATATTGCATAGGATGCAAGGCATGCATTGTCATAAGTAACTTATACAATATTGAATAAATATTGGCACATATATTAAAACACTACAAACTCATTGTCAAGTGTTCAAAAATAGTATAATCCATTTTTTTATAATAAATATTATTCCTATTTTTTAGCATTTATCATAGGTGATTCCTATTTTTAGACACTTAGCAGTGAGTTTGTAGTGTTTTAGTATGTGTGCCAAGATTTATTCCTAGAGTATTAGATTGCTTTAAGCATCATTTTTCTCTTGTTCAAAACACGGAATTTTGTTGACATATATGCAAGTCTCTTTTTGTTAATCAACACTTAATAATAGGGCCATTATAATTCTAGATTAATTTTTTTAGCATAATAAATTTAGATGAGTGGTTATATTTTAATTGTGTGATAAAATGATATTATTAATTAATTAAAATGAGTGATCAACTTGACGATTAATTATACGGGCCGGGTGCCATTTCCAGAAGTCCAGAACGTACTCTAGGTCAGTAAAGCTAAATACTTTATAATCGAATTTGACAGAACACTTGGTGAATTTATTGGACTAGATCAGTATTGGTTAAAATTCGGAGGAGCTCCTCTTATCCAGTCTCCAGATGATTCTTCTCCAACTCTCTCTGTGTGAACGCTTTTTTTAGGCCAAAGATTCTAACTTTAATTGCTTTTTATTCGTAATTCCATTAGAGCATGCATATAAATCTCATTCGGCCAATTGTTCACCCATATATATATGTACATGGTCTACTCCAAACCGCACTAATCTAGCAAGATGGTGAGCAACAACATTGCCACCCCGGCCCGATCTTTCTACATGAGACCAAGCAATGTTCCAGAACGCGATGAGATGAGTAAAAGTAAACTTATACACAACACAATTAAAAGACAATATAAAATTAAAAGACAATTATAAGTTTTTTTGTAGAATTTATTAATTAATAGCATTTTTGCTGATTTTTTTATACTAATAATTTTTAAATTCACTAGCCATATATAGTAATTAACTCCCTTTTTTACATGTCTTGTTCTGATGGCCTTTTTTACAGGTCTTGTTCTCACGGCTGACAATACTCTAGCACATATTATTTCGAGTCCGAGATATATATAATTAAGATGCAAATGAGGCAGAGTTTATGTGGTTGAGTGATTCAATTTATATACGGAGTATAATACAAAGCCTGAGGTTTCCTTCAAGAACTTTATTAACTTTTATATTAATACGAGGAAGAAAAAAACATTGCAGCATGTATCACTCATGAGCAGTGTTCTAAAATACGGGAATCGGAGTTAGACTTAATCGAGTAATCGGAGCATTAATTGAAAATAATTTAATTTAATAAATAATAATATATAATTATATTTAAACATTTTCAAATTATTATAAAATTATAATGAAAAAAATATCATATATCATTAATCCATATATATTTAGATGTTAACATTTACGAAAAACCCACTTATCATTAACATTTTAAGTGGTTTATACTTAATAATCATTATTTAATAATTAATCTCAATAGTTATTACATAATATATCATATAATTATTAGACATTTGAGATAGTATTTAAAATTTATAACGTATTTAGGGTCATACAACCCATATTTATTATAAATTTGTAACAAAAATATGTTAGTTATTGATATTTTTTAAAATTTTAACTTTTTTTAAAAATAAAATATTTTTTACCGATTTTGAACGTTTTGACCGTCTCGACCGATTTTTAACATTTTTTTAAAAAAAACGTCTTTTGACCCGATTTCGATTAATCGAAACAGGATCCGGATTAATCAGTAAGACCACGTTTTTTAGAACAGTGATCATGAGTCATGCGCATATATGAGAACATATATGGAAAGTGACAAAATACAAATTTAGAAATGAAATCAAATACATATTAATATTATGCACCTCATCATCTTATAAAGTCAGATGTGGATCATAATATTTTTAAAACAGAAATGAAAATGCAATAAACATTAGTATAAGAAATTCAATCCTTTGCATAATTAGGACCGAAAACATAACCCTAGGGCAAGCATACAGTGACAACAAAAACAGCACTGTAGCAATATATGAAACGTGATTATAATTCAAGGCAGACGCAACATACGCCGGAGACCGTCCGTAGCTCCGGCGTCAGCCTCGGGGTTGCAGCTGATCTTAGGCCGGATCGAAAACGTCGGCAACGGCAAGCTACTCGGAGGAGGAGATACAACAGTTGACGCCACAAACTTGGTGTTTTTATCAACAATGTTAGAGTTACCTGAAAACAAAACCCTAGGAACATCCTTGGGCTCGGGTCCTAACCATTTACCCGACAATACATTCACAGATTCCGGCGAAACCTTAGCAGAAGATTCATTAGGTCTAGCTTTCTCTCTGTTTGGACCAGCACAAGAGAAGTTTGACTTTTTGACGGAGAGAGATTGGTGCCTGGTAAGTTTGTTGTTGACTCTTCTGTTATTATATTGGTAGGGATTTGGGATGGGTAGAGGAAGAAGAGGTGGCTGCTGATGATTGTAGTGATGTGCGCGTGCATTCATAGGAGGTGAAGGACCTTGGAATGAAGAAAATGGAGGTGTGTACGGTACAGCACCTCCATTGAAGCTTGAAGAGAAAGGAAAAGTAGGGTAGAACAACTCTGTAGGATGCGAACTCCACTGACGATCCAGTTTCCTGTTGTGCTGTAACATAACTGCCTCCATTAATTTAACAAGATTTGTTAACTGAAATTAATATAATTAGAAATTATGAATCGAAAATTAAAGATTACAGAAGCGATCTTAATCAAAAAACAGATCGAATTCGATATATGAAATTTTTATTAACCAAGAAGATCAAATTCCTTCAACCAATATACAGTATATATCATTAGCTAGGTTATAGATAGATACTATATATGAGATCGATCGATAGATATATGTTGTAATGTACACAATTTATAAAGAGCTATATATCTATATATAATATAACTATCTAAATTAAGCTTGAAATAAAGAAGGAAAGCCTAATTAAGATGTGAATTTTAAAAACTGTGTTATGAAGGGTGTTTATATAGACGAATACAAGATTTCAACTTGCATATTTTTACATACATACCTCATTTTTAAAGTGACATGAGGTGATTAATAAATACTGTATGTTCTATGTTAAAATGTAGACTTATTCAATGAAGTTTATATAATATAGTAGAATATTAGCTAGTTTGATCATAAAATGTCGACCAGTTGGCTTTGTCGGGATGGGGTGGGTGGAAAAAAGATACTACTGTTGGGCGGCGACCGCCTATGGCAAGATAACCGTCGGATTTAATCATAAAAAAGTAAAATAAAGAGACTTTGAGACGATCGTGACCGTTGATTACGTTTAACCAGAGCAGTTCATATTAGAAAGAAGAATCTCGAAAAAGGCTGGCCACTGTATTAATTATTTATTTCATGTAAGTTTAATCAACTAGCTAGGTTAGGACTTAGGAGACATCATTAGGTGTATGTGTGATCCGTTCTTGATCATTATATCAAGTTTGGTTAAATTGTTTATTCAAGTACTCTACTGCTTATGATTTGTTTTAATGACATAACTTGAGTGGTAAGAGATTATCTTTTCTCATCCCAGGTGCTTGGTTCTGTAGCTAGAATTTGATAAATTAATTTGAGTGGTGGATATGATTAGGGGTCGGTTAGCTCTAATTTGGTCATAGTTAATTGGAATTAATTTAAATGTTGTGTGTTTTTAGTACAAAATATTGTGTCCGTTAAATTATAAATTTTAATATTCTTTATAACTAAATTTATTCAAGTAAAAGGGTTATCTTTCGTTTATTGTAAAATGACTTGCAAAAATTTGATGTTGACAATTTTATAAGTTATACTTACTTTCATGATTAAATCATTAGATACTTATATATTTTGTAAACAAAGAAAGTTACTTCCTTATATATTAAATATAACTGAGATAAATAGCATCATTTGTAAAATAAACTGCTAAAAAACTGGCATAGTATACAACGGCATGTGATCAGTTTCTTCAGAGTATTGACTAAATAGTTTAATTAGCAGTTTTAAGTACCCAAACATTGAATGTATATATAGATTGTACTCGTAATTAGTACCGTACATTCCTGTTGGCTTCCTCCCTGAGTCGCTGACTAACCAGTATTATTAAAAAAAACTAAGCTTTGTTAAACTTATTGTATAGAGGTAGATAGGGTAGTCCAAATTTTGAATTGAAATTAATCCGTAAAGTTACTAATTTATAATTAATTGAAAAATTGAAATTAGTTAAAAGAATTAATTGAAATGATTTTAAAATTATACTAAAATTTTATTTTATTAACTATTTAATTATTAATAATATAATAAATATATTTGAATATAATACCTTTTAAAAATTTATATTTATCATATAATATAAATAAATTTAACATAAAATAAATTACTTTTGTTAGGATTTGTCAAAGTATTGTGATAAAGAGAATATTAATTTAGAGCTAAACTCATTGGTATAGTGATATTAATTTGAAAGGGATGGTCTAAAATTGAAATTTGATTTTTGATATCAAGAATTCGATTTATTGGAGAATCTATTTTTAATCTGAAATATTATAAAATTCATAGTTAAAATAAATTTTATAATAAAGATAAGTTTTATACATTTTAAATAATTAATCATTTTTATTTTTATTACTTATAAATATATATGATTGAAAATATTTAAGCAAATAAATATTAATTTAAATAACAAAATTTAAATATTAAATATGAATTTTATTTATTTTAATCTATATTTATCCGTTGTTGTTGAAAGCTGCTGTGAAAAAAAGTGCAGGTGTAAAAAGTGATATTAGGAAAAGCAGATTACTATTTGGTAATTTTTTTAATTTGTCCATATTTTCAGATATAATGTATAAAAATAATATTTTTGAAGATATTTGATGATAAAACTTGTAATTACTTACTACAAAAGCTCAAAATCAGTTTTTTCTAAAAACATGGGACATGTTTTCTTTAACAGCTTTTAAATCAAAAGCACTTTTTGAGCCTCTCTTTTGTTTGCCCACTATTCTATTTTATATTAATTATTCAATTTTGTAATATGAAAAACTTAGACTAGTAATCTTTGACGAACATGATAATTTAACAGATTAATTACTTTAAATTATTAAATTACTAGTTTGATTCATTCCATATGAATTTTCCTCTTTTTCTGTCCATAAGCAGAAAGTTAGTGATACTCTCCCTCTCTTTGGTATATCCACTAACTTTGAATTTTACCAAAAACCTCATTCACAACTTTTCAGCAGAAAATGATATACCTGTATCAGCCATATCCAGTATCTTTTTTTTTTGTCAAGAAAAACTTTCACATCTAAGATTTGTACCGAAATGCAATTCCGTAAAAACGGAATCCTTTCATTAAAGAAAATTTATCATCTAACCAAAAGACAAGCAAGATGTTTCTGGACATTTAGACAATAAAATTTTAATGTCTGAATATAGAACATCTACAATGAAAATTCAAAAAAACTATATAATACCGCAGCCAAGTTCAAAAAAATAATAATTAATGCCGCATCAAACAAGGAAAATAAAATTAAAAATATATTACAAAAAATATATATAATAATATTATTAAAAAAAATAAATTAAATATCAAAATGAAGAAATCTAACCAAAGGGGATCCATTTGGTTAGATCCCTAAAAAATAACATATAATTCATAAATTTAAAAAGAAACTCTTTAATTAGACACATAATTCATAATAATATACTAAAATAAAATGCATACTTATAAATTACAATACCAATTAACTACCAACATTAATATAAATTATAAAAGCGTAGTTAATGCTCAATAAAAATATTAAAAAAATATTGATAACAAAATTAAATCATGACTAAAAAATAACTAATAAATTTAAAATCAATAAATTGTAATGTCCACTCATTATTATCAACTCATGTAAAGTATTAAAAATGTAACTGAAAATTTAAAAATGAGACGTTCTTTAACAACTATAAATTTTGAAAATTAATAACCATTATCAAATCAGATTAAATTAAAGAACCAATATATGTCATTTGTTAAGTAATAAATGTCATTTAATAGGAATTATTATTAACACGTTTAAAAAATTTAAACCATAACTGAAAATTAAATATAAACTTAAATATAATGAATTATAACATCAAATATCGTAATTATTAAGGTAAAATATATTAAACTCACACACACACACATATATATATATCGAAATATATTTATATATATGCATCCACTTATGTGCCTCAAAATTAGTGCTAGATTACCTTTTAAAACACATAAATATGTCACTACTTATGACCCTCAAAATTAGTACTCTTAAAAGACACAAATATGTCACCACTTATGACCCCAAAATTGGTACTAGATTGATTATTACAATACAAAATAAGCCACAAGATTCTAGTCCTCGTTTAGTTACCATACAATAAAATCAAATAATATTAATCTATTGTAACTACAACTAAATTTACTCAAATTAACAATTACGAATTTATAAAGACGTTACAAATTATTCAGCTCAATATTTATACTCATTAAACTACTATTAATGCAATTAAAGATATCAATTAAAGCTATATACCAATCATGGAATGATGATAAACTTTCCCATTTTCATCCATCACTGTCAACTAAAAAATATCTAGGGAAATGACGTAAAAGTTGTTTGTAACCACTAGTTGTGCACCGTCCATAACTTTAATATTCTTAGGGGATCAAAGTAAGTGCAAGTAATTATATAGCCACGTTATGGGTGTGTCTATATAAACAATATATATCAACATTTTAACGCAGATCCGGCTGCTCAGTGTATAGATAGAGTATTATACTCGTACCATTATATGCTTTAATGATAGATGGAGCATGCATGATTAAATATATGATTTTAATTTAAAAAGTTGGTTTAATAATTAGCCCAAATTTAACATAATAATAATAATAATTTGAAGGGGGCACTCATGAGTGTTAAATTAGCTGTAACTTTAAGAATTTGAGCTGGTATAATAAATTGTATTTTTTTGTTAAGATATGGTATAATAATATTATTATATATTGTTTGACAAATCTTACTGCTCCTCGAAGCAATCTACTAGCTCAATGGGAGGAGTCGATGATAGCAACCGAGGCAAACGTAAAGGCAAAACTTAACAGAGTTGGACATGAAAATTAAGTTTAAAAAGCCATGGTTCATGCATGCATGGATTAATGAGCATGCATAATTAAAAAGACTGATGGTGGACAGTGGGTATCTTATTTGATAACTTAAGTTATTGGGTTTATAATTTTTTATGATAAAATGGGTTGATTACAATTTATATAATTGAATGAAATATGCATCGGTTCAACACTTTTAAACACATCCAATTTAAAAAGCAAGCTAATGAATCAAAGAAGGAATTAGTTTAGTTGGATCATAAATCATAAATATATAAGAGCAATGAGTACAACAGAGTTTTATATGAATTCTTAATTAAATTTAAGAATTGGGAATATGTTATAAAATGTCACTTCAACAATATCTTAGTTATACTCTAATTTTATTATATATTTTCAAATTTATTAGGCATGCCCTATTTTTAGTATCCTCTAATCATTCCTTATTTCATTTTTATAAATAAAAATTTCATTTTTCTCTTTTTTTTCTCTATTCCCTCATCTTCAAGAGTAGTTAAATTCAAATTTATTATAATAATAAGTAATGAATATAGAGAAGATTGTTGAAATTGACATATAAAATAGATTATTTAAATCACTAAAAATCATTATTTTATACTATTTATAGGAAAAAACTAGGACACTATTGAACTTTTCTAATATAATCAAATTTAAAAATAACAAAAATAGTGTTCGTTTAAAAATATATATTCATAATTTGTCCATTAAGGTCATATCAAATTATTGGTACATAAAATTGAAAAATTAATTGCAAAATGATTAGTCACTAGAATCAAAACAATGCCATGAATTTGATTAGATGTGTTATAAATTCAATTCTAAATTAAGATTAAAGATATTTTCACTAATAAATTAGGGAACAAGTTAATATTTAGAAAAATTTCTTCTTTTTATTAGCCAGGAGAATAATTTCTTTTCTAAATACTTTAATTTTTTGGCTAAATTATTATCGAAGTAACTTCTTCTGGGCTCCTTGGCCGAAATGTGAATGGGCATTCATGTAACCATACAATCCATATATTTTGTAGTACTGTATGACAGAATATAGATATAGCGTTTTTGTAGTCTATGCTTGTTTAAGAGCATCTTCGATAGTAGTAAAACTCTTACTTAAATAATCTACGGGGCGTCTACATGACTTGTATGTGACTTTTTTAGAGAATATGTAAAAATTCTAACATTCCAACCTGCTATACCCTTAGCAAAAAATATAGACAACTATGTTTGGTTGACTATATTTGTTGAACCAAGAAAACCCTTAAATATAATTTTATATAGTTACAATTTTAAATAATCCATTGGAGTATATATCAAACTCCTTGGCTAAAATTTTGCATAATCATGATAGCCAACCATTTTAGATTTTACCGTTGGAGATGCTCTAAGGAATCAATTACTATTATTTATTTTTCTAATCCACATATGTCATACGAGTATGGTCGTAAAAATCATGAATGGGAATTTATTAGTGATTTAGGATTAATTGAAACAATAATCAGATTTATTATAATAAAATTTAATATATTTATCTAATTTACTATAAAATATATTATTTAAAAATATTTCATAAATATAAATCAAATTTTATAAATCATATTAATCAAATATTTTATAAGAATTAATCAAAAATTTATAGGAGATTTTTAGACTCACAAGAGTACACATTTAAAATGTGGTCTACTATTTATTACACCCTCTTTGTAGTGGCGTGTTACCGACTCGTGTTCGTTTATGGGGAAGGCGTGTTGACATCACCATTGCTTGTCCTCTTTGTACTGGCGATGTGGAGCATAGTTGACATTTATTTTCGGGGTGTGAGTATGCGACGGCTTGTTGGGTTAGTGTTGGTTGTTCTAATCCTAGCAGCGAGTGGGAAACCATTGTCGGTTCTATGATTTTTGTATTCATGCTTTTAAATTAGTACTTGAAACAACAGCCCATGTTCTTTGGGTAATATGGGCACAAAGAAACAACAGAGTTTGGGATAAGAAGCATCTAGCGCCAGAGAGGGCAGTAGCGTCGGCAAGCAGTTTTCTGGCCGAGTGGAGGACTGCCCAGACAGTGCAGCGGCGGATTCCTGCTCGAAGCGGGGCTGCTCAGCAGTGGCAGCGGCCTGCTCGGGGCCGGCTGAAGTGCAACATCGATGCGGGTGTGTTTGAAACAGATAATTGCAGCAGTGTTGGAGCAGTTTTGAGGCGAGATGATGGCTCTTTTGTGGCATACATGGTTGATCTTGTAGTTGGCGTTATTGATGCTAAGATTGCCGAAGCTGTTACACTAAGGGAAGGTATTCGGTGGGTTGTTAGTTTGGGTTGGGAGCAAGTGAGTTTTGAAACACAAGCCCAGGTAATTGTTAATGCGCTCCAGGCCAAGAAACGGAGAGATCATTGAAGATTGTAGAGTGTTACTGAAAGACCGAAGAGATTTTAAGGTCGATTTTGTTCCTAGATTAGCGAACGGGGTGGCTCATGCTATTGCACGAAATGCTCGTTCCAATGCTAATAGGTGTATTTCGTTTGTTATTCCGCATTGGCTTGAAAGCCCTCTTTGTAAGTTGTAAGGATACTTTTAATTATCATTAATGAAAGTGTTATTTCTCTTCTCTTAAAAAAAAGAGTAAATTACACTTAAAATTCCCTAATTTATCAGCATTTGAACTTCAATATGTAGACTTTGATCAATAACTTTGCAACTCCTAACTTCAAAATTAAATCAATATACATTTTCTTACCACATACCTTTAATAGTTAAAATAATTCTCTAAATAAAATCAAAGAACAAACATTATCTACTTAATACACAAACATAACTAAAATATATAATAAATTACATAAAAACATTTATACACATAATATTAAATAAATCTCTAATCTCCTAACTAAAACATTTCTTTAAATAAAATAAACCGCCAATCATATCATTGTCCCCTTAAAATATAAATACAATTAAAATATACGAAAATTTATATAAAAATATTTATACACACAATATTAAATAAAATACGTGCAATAATAATACAATGAAAAACATGTAATGCATTCTTTAATGCAACACGATGCTTCATTTTCTCTTTGGTACGTACCCAAAAATGAAAGTTTGAGTTCTCTCACTTGTAACTCTTCTTGCCGTTTCATATCCAAATGTGATCATCTCTTGATAGTAATAAAGATATAATGGGTGATATATTCCTCCTGCAAATCTGATTTTTTGTGTTTCCTTTCCCTGATTTTGGATTGTTAAGATTGTGTTACATTGTTAGAATATAATATATATACATATATGTTGGTTTATTTGTTGTGGAGAGGAGGATTATAGTGGTGATCTGAAACAAGGTAGAGGATGGGTATAATAAGTACCATTGCTGGGTTTTTTGGGTTTGGAGTGGGGATCACAATTGGCCTTGTCATTGGCTATTTTCTTTTCATTTACACCCAGCCATCTCATGTCCAGGTCGCTTATTTTCCATTCTATTTCGCTTGCATTTTATTCGTACACCGCCTTGTTTATGGACACTTATTTTTACTATTGCTGCTCTCATATGATCTATGTTAATGTTATCATAATTTTTCTGTTATTATTGCATATGTGAAATTTGTTGTTTTAATGTAGGCTTCTATGTTTATTATTAACATTTGTTAGCACAAGTACAAAAAAATCGTCCTTGTGTCCTAGAAACAGTGAGACATCATCACATATACTAGACTTATGTTATCATGCATGCAAATAAGTGACATTTTTTGAGGCAAAAATATAACACTTCACTGAGACCTCATATAAAGTCTGTCTACAAATCAAGAGTTTTTTGTTGTTATAATGGAAAAACACTTCACTTGTTTGCGTTCATGCCGACTATTAATCTTACATACCTTTTTGTGCTTGTGTGCATTGTTTCATGTTCTTTGGATTTTAATTTGTTCAGGATCCTGTTATTCGTCCCTTGGCTGAGCAAGACACTGAAACTCTACAAAGTTTGCTTCAAGAGATACCCGTATGGGTGAAAAGTCCAGACCATGACCGTGTATGCTTCTAGCCTCAAGCATGTACTAAAATAGTTATATATAATGATATACTTGAGAGTTGAGCCGTGTGACTACAAATTTGCTTATCTTGCTGCATTTGACGATGAGTTATTCTAAACTGTACTTAATGTACAGGTTGATTGGCTAAATAAATTCATTGAGGCAATGTGGCCTTATTTGAACAAGGTACTGATTACCACTTGTTTAAGCCCTTTTATATTTTGGTACTTTTTGTTCTGTTAGATCAGATACTTATGGCCAAATGTCGTCAGGCAATTTGCAAGCAAGTGAAGACAATAGCAGAACCCATCATTGCTGAGCAGATTCCAACATACAAAATTGATTCAGTTCAATTTGAAGCTCTTTCTTTGGGATGCTTTCCGCCTGCTTTTACAGGTTGGGCCGTTCTTTTCATTTTTTTTGTTCTTATGCAGGTTGGTCCATGTTTTTTCGTATTATGGACGCACGCACAAGTAGATGCACATTCATTGCATTATATACCAACCAAGTTTTAGTTCCAGTTACGGACATCTCCTTAAGATCGCAGTATAAATATCTAACTGAAATGTTATCCACCATCACTAAGTAACTTGGTAATGAAATTCACTGTGCAACCATAGTTTGTCTGTGGAGGCACTTGAAGATTGCTTAAGATTCTCAGAATGAAAACTTGTTTTAACTTGCTTCATTTTCATGGTGCGCTAAATTGTTTCCATGTAATTATAATGAAGTTATTCTAAAACATTTTTCAAGAACCAAATTCAAACGCAATATTTCAATTCCATCCACGTGATAATTTGTGCTATGTGGGCAAGTAAAATTGTGTAATGACTGCTGCTAGTATGTCTACAAGGAGTCCCTCTGTACTGCATGCCTGCATACATAATATGCAGCATCTTTCCACCCCTTCCCTTTGATACCTTATTACCTTACATTCTTCTCTATTTCTGTCAAGCTCATTTAATTAAACTATTAAAGCCATGTCATGCCAGGAATGAAAGTTTATACTACTGACGACAAGGAATTAATTATGGAACCAACCCTGAAGTGGGCAGGAAATCCTAACATTCTTGTAGCGGCTAAGGCATTTGGACTGAGAGCCACCGTTCAGGTAGTGTTAATTTATTTCTTTGATCACTTATAGGGACTAAATAAGAAAAACTAAATACACAAAGATACTTCCATTTAACTTGCATTCTCTCTCTCTCTCTCTCTCTCTCTATCTCTATCTCTCTCTGTATATATATCTTTCGTTCTTGCGCATGCTTTTCATTTCTAAGTCACAAAAGTGTTTCAGGTGGTTGACTTGCAAGTATTTGCTTTTCCTCGTATCACCCTGAAGCCATTGGTTCCAACATTTCCTTGTTTTGCAAAAATATTGGTGTCTCTTATGGAGAAGGTGAGAAATAAATTGTGGGAATAGGAGACTTGTTATGTTTACTACCACAACGTTGAAGAAGATATTATATGCTTTTCTGTAAATTTGTACTACTATGTTCTGTTGTCCTATCAAAATGTTAGTCATATAACATATATATTCTTGCTTTCGTGTCTGTTCTTTCTTAAGCCAGTTAGATATTAGCTGATGTACTTTCTCGAATTTATAATGATTCAAAGAAGACGGTGGTAAAAAACTGTTACATAATTAGTATTTCTTACTTCTGCTTTGGCATCACATATGTCCTTGAACATATTGGAATATGCTCCTTATCGATCATGTTTCACTTGCAATATTCTTTATTTCTAATTCTGCAGCCTCATGTTGACTTTGGGTTGAAATTGCTTGGAGCAGATGCTATGTCCATCCCTGGGCTGTATAGCTTCGTCCAGGTATGTTCATTTGGATGGTATTTCACTGTGATATAATTCTTAGAAAGCTTTGAAATTTTTCGACTGCTTTTTCCTAAACCTTAGAACTATTGATTAACAAGTTTTCACAAAAATAGAGGCAAAAAATGCATAGCTCCTTATACTTCTTATGTTTACTTGCTTGCTATTTTAAAGTAGTAGCACTTAAAACATAGAAGAGTTGTATGGAGTGATTCAGTTAACCCGATTATACGATTTAAAGGCCATCTAGTGGGCCACAGGCCCACAACCCTCACATTATGAGCAAATTATGGATTCATGTCATTATGAGTCCCTTTCTAGCCTATTAGCATGAATATTTTCACTTCCGTGTCAAATCCCAAACTAACTAATTCAGTTAGCATCTTTACGCTTCAGATAGTACAAGTGATTTAAAAGCCAATGATTATTTTTAGTTTATTCAAGTGAGAGTGCATGTTCTACTTTTAGGACTTTTCTGAATAGAAGTTCATCTACTTTCCACATGGCGTGGTAGTTCTCTATCTAGACTATCTTCCTTATTTTTCTCAACCTACTTAACATCGATGCTTTTTAGTCTGAACTACATTTTTTTCATGATTTCCTTCTCTATTATCCGCCCTTTACAAAATTTAGAACCACTTATTTGTCTAAGTACACTACAATAGTTGCTGAAAAAATAAAAATTCAACTCAACTTGTTTATAGTAATTTATAATTTCTATTTACTTACCGAGTCGGCCCGGATTCTGAGCTGACTCACTATATAATGTTCGTCTAGGGTATTATTAAGGAGCAGGTTGCAAATATGTATCTATGGCCCAAAACACTTGAAGTAGAAATCATGGATCCTACGAAGTAAGTGCATATGTTTTCCTTGTTTAACTAACAAAATGTTGCTTTGTCACCCAATTAGTTGAGCATAATTCTCTGTCAGGGCCATGAAGAGACCTGTTGGAATCCTGAACGTAAAGGTTGTGAGGGCAATGAAGCTTAAGAAAAAAGATCTTCTGGGAGCTTCAGACCCGTATGTAAAACTGAAAATTTCAGAGGACAAACTGCCATCAAAGAAAACAACTGTGAAGCACAAGAATTTAAACCCTGAATGGAATGAAGAATTTAGTGTTGTTGTTAAGGACCCAGAATCTCAGACTTTGGAGCTTGTTGTCTATGACTGGGAACAGGTACATTCTGTTTTTTTTTTCAGATATGATGTTTCCTATACATATTTTAGATGGGGTTACAGACTGTCAGACACGAGAGTATACTGTTATACGAGCAGCAGTATGCAGGAAGAAGTATCGAAAGGTTTTGATATGAAAAATATGGTCTGCTCTTGTTGTATAATATTGTTTCTGATCTTGGTGTCTATCTTACAAAGCCATATATGATATGATATATATAGATACATCTTAGATGATTCTCGATGCATAATTAAATGCAGTACATGAACATATATGGGATACATGAACCTCCATATACATGAATCTGAACATTTATAATATATTCTAGAATTTTCTGAATTACTTTCTAACATATACAACTGAAATGTTTTTAGGTCTGTACTTAAATTTTTTCTTCAATTCTATTCTTTTTGCAATGATAAGTGGATTTCTCAGGCAGATATTACATGTTACTACTTAAATCATATCAGTTGTGATTGCACAAGTATGAACCTCCCGTATTATTTCTAAGATTGGATATTTTTGTACTTAGGTGGGGAAGCACGACAGGATGGGTATGAATGTGATACATGTTAAAGACCTTAAACCTGAAGAGACAAAAGTCCTGACTCTTGATTTGCTAAAAAATATGGACCCTGGCGACGCCCAAAATGAAAAATCACGGGGTCAGCTTGTCATCGAAGCAATGTACAAACCTTTTGATGATGTTGATAGACCAGCTGATTCTGAAGATTCTGAGGTTCAAAAGGCTCCTGAAGGAACTCCTGATGGTGGTGGGTTGCTTGTAATTATTGTCCATGAAGGTCAAGATCTTGAAGGAAAACACCACACAAATCCATCCGTGCGTTTACTGTTCAGAGGGGAAGAAAAAAGAACCAAGGTAATTTATTATAGGCCCAAAAGTTTCCTTTTGGATGTTTTGGGCTACTGGTTAACCTTGTATGATGCTCCATCCTTTCAGATAAAAATTACATATTGTTTATTAAAGAACATAGTGTTTTTTTTTAGTTTAGAAGTATATAGTGTAAGATATTATGTTTTAATATTATTTATGCAGGTTGTGAAGAAAAACAGAGATCCAAAATGGGATGAGGAATTTCAGTTCATGCTGGAGGAGCCACCTACTGACGACAGGATTCATGTAGAAGTTGTAAGTACTTCAAAAAGGATGGGTCTTCTGTATCCCAAGGTAAACACACCAATATTCATAGCACTATCAAAGTTATTTGGTAATATTAGTTATTTTTTTGTAAATAAAGTTTACATAGCATCCCAAATTTTTTAGGATATTGGTAGGTATCTTATTCACGTTTTCATTTTGAGAATGGATTCACTGTTTTCTTTTCATCTTGCGGCGTTCCCGTCTAAATATTAGCATTACATATTATTTTTACTCAGTATGCATACTATTTTCATATGAACTTTGATGTTGGAACACATGCTTGTACAAAACTGCAAACTATAGTTTTTCTCATTGCTAATAAATAGATTTTTATTTTGGTAGGATTGTCTGGGGTATGTGGATATATCCCTTGCAGATGTGGTTGGCAACAAGAGGATCAATGAGAGATACCATCTTATCGATTCAAAGAATGGTACACTTCAAATTGAGATGCAGTGGAGAACTTCATCTTAAGACTCCGTAGTTATGTATCTCCTCGGATGCTTGTATGGTTTATACACTACCTGGATACGTTTCAGTTTCAGTTTATCAGTTCCGCACGTGAAGTCGTTCGAAAACTCTTTTCAGCAGCCTAGCCTGTCCTTGATCAAGTATACTAAAACGTCTCAAAATTTTGATCAATCAATAGATGGTTGATTTAATATAATTGCTGTCGAAACTTTTTCTAGAAAAATCTTAACTTGTTTAAATTATATTTTAAGTTTAACTCTTTTAAGCAGTGCAATGATTAATATGAACTTAAGATCACGGTTGAGGTTATATTTTATGTTTAAGATGAATAAGTAATTATATTATGTTGAAATATTTTTAATTTTTAACTAATATATAAAAATAAATTAAGAAATATTTATATTTTAGTGCATGATTTTATCATATGTAATATTTTTTAAACATATTGCACGTCTAATCTGCAACTTGAATTTTAATAAATCAAATGTGAAATAAATTCTTAATGGAGGAACTTAATTTAGTCATTTAAATAAAATTATAAATATGTATATACAGATTTTAATTTAGTCAAATTCAATATATATATACACACATATAATTTAGATATTATTTATTTACCCCGATAAATAATTTATAGATTAAAAAAATTATTTATTACACCGAACAAGTTCTTAGCCAATTTTTTCCATAATTATAAAATTTAGAATAATTAGTGCATTATATGAACTAAATATCTTTAAAATAATTATATGTACATTGTTTTTACTTTTAAAGCTAAAGTGTATGACCAAGGTTAATTCAATGGAAAGGGGGAAGTAGTTGACTAGACGCAGACTAGACGCACAAGTCGCTACTTTATTGATTAAATTAGTATTTTAGCCGGCTCGCTCGACCTTGCTTTCAAAAGTAATAACCTTGGCTTTCAAAAAGTAATAACAATTATGCATATAAATAATACTAGCTTATATCTCGCACGGATGAATTTTTTTAATTTTTTAATATTTTTATTTTAATATTTTTTAATGATTTGAATTTATTTATATTTGTATAATAATAATAATTTAAATTTTATTTAATATTATATGTATATGTTTTTATATAATTTATTTGTATTTATATTTTAATAGGATAATTTTTGTTTGTTTTGTATAGAGATGTATTTTAGTTAGGAGATTAATGTGAGATATTTTAGTTAGAAGATTGATATGAGATTGTATTTTAGTAGTAATGTTTATATTCTTTAGAATTATAATGTTTATGAGTTGTTTGCATAAAAGGAGGATTATTGGTGTTAGAATTGTATGTATGATTATATTCTTTTAAAATTATATTTTATTAAAATTCAACGGTTAAGATTATTTCTATGGTTCACTTAAAATTGGACGGTCAAGATCTTTTCTATGGTTCACCTAGTACCATACCGACCAAAATTTTTAATCTTTCGTTTTTAATAATATATATAGTATAGATTATTTATATTGTTTACTAAATAAATTATTAAGCTAGAACTTGATCCAATAATTAATGTGATTTCGTTTATAAATTTTTTGAAAACAATTATAAATAAATAAGAATAAAAAATGATACAATCTATTTATTTTATTTATAATTGAAGATTAAAATCTGCACATTATACAATTTATTTTTAATTTACAATAAATGTTTACTTGAAATAAATTTTAAAAAAATGAAAATAAGTATAAATTTGACATTATTAATAGATTGTTGGGCTAGTTTTCAATTTTAATAGATATTGTGAATTTAAATTTTATGGTTTAGAATAGACTTCACAAATTTGTATTGTATACTTTCGTGTCATGTATTTTCGTGTTTGGTGTACTGAAATGATAAATCCAAACATGACTCATTTGGAGTTCGTGTATTTTCATATTCCTCTACTTTCATGTCGTGTACTTTTCGTGTTCTGTTTTCTTGTAATATGAAATAAAAATTAATATATAAATATAGAGATAAATATATAAAAATATTATATTTTTAAGTATAATTTTACAACTATATATTAAATATATATATTTACATTATATTTATATACAAAATTATAAATTTATGTATAAATAAATAATAAATGAGAAAAAGGTTCCTAAAGTTAACTATAGATAAATTACCTAAAGTTAAATACATTTTTAGTATAAAAGTTTAATGACTTTTTGTAATAATAAAATTAATCTTCATATATTTACAAAAATAGTGTTGACAATGTATTACATTTTGTGTTAACTTTAGATGATTAGGATAATTAAGCCCTAAATGAATATACATATATGTATAATAAAAATTAATATTTAATTATAAATATATTTATTTCGTGTACTTTAGTATCGTGTATCCAAAAACTAAAGGTAAACACGACACTAAATCTAATCTAGGTTGTGTACTTTCGTGTTCGTGTAGTTTCGTTTCGTGTACTCAAAATTGAAACATAAACACTAAATTTTCTTAGCGTTTAGTTTATCCGTGTAGTGTGCTAAATTGTTGGGTCTAGTTTAGAAGATAGATAATTTATTTGTTCATACTCCAATTGAATGAAGTGTTCTAATTTTGTATTTAAAAGATTAGATAATATTTAAAAAAATTAAAGAAAACTTGTGTAATATCCCATATTTTTTAGAATAATAATAATAGAAAAATGATTAAAATTGGATAGAGATTATGAATTAAAATTGAATTAGAATAACAGATTTTTGAATATTGATAGGATTTGAATCGGAGTAGGTTTTGTTGTAGGGTTTTAAAACTCTATATATAGATTGAGATCTCCTTAATTTTTTTGTATTCTCTTCGAGCCACCAAGACTAAACAGTTATAAATCTCTCTCGACACAAATCTTAACACTCTTTTAATTAAATTTTAATTAAAATATAGAGTTGTACTTATAATTTACTAATTAACATGTTTTAATTTCATCATCGTTCAAACACTCTAATTTATTTAAAATTATAATTTTATAATTAACTTTTTTGAATATTAAAATAATATTTATATTATATTTCTCCCAAACAACTTCAAACACACTTTTTTAATTTTTAATTAGAATATATTATATCAAGCAGATATATTATACCTACAACTCTATTTAGAACAAATATATTATACATACAACTCTAACATCGGTATAATGTTCTTTTTATATAATTGTTAACGTGTAATATTATTTTATATTTAAATTGTATAATATAATTTCTATTTTAGGAATAATATTATAATATAATTTTTATCTAATATAGTTTTATTAACATTTAACTCAATTTCATCACCGCTTTTTAATTTATTTTAAATTATAACCTATTAATCGTATCTTATAAATATTAAAATAAAAAAATAATATCACATAATAATATATAAAAAATTAATAACAAACAAATTACTATATTAAATTAAATAATCATATAAATTAATTGATATAAAATTTATTAATGTAGCTCATGTTTTACACGAGTTATAAACTAGTATATTCGTAAGTACATAAGCTGGTTGTTTAACACGTAGCAGCCTAGCACATACACGGTTTGAAGCGGCCGAAATAACGCTGGCATTTTTGCAATTAGAAGTAACCTGTAGGGGTAGAAATTCAAATGCAGTGAAACTGTAGCAAACACGCGGCACAAACTATTATATAGATAGATAAAAATAAAATATAAGAAATCCATAATTTAATAAATAAAAAAGAGAAAAAAAAGAACCACGAGGAGCATTGAAGAAAATAGTAGTAGACTAGTAGTATTGTTCTCTAGCTGGGAAAAGGACACACAAACGCAAGGGAGGCTTCTTTAACTCTCACACCCTAAATTTTCCTCGTATTTATATATAGATACATAGATAGATACAGATATGTATTACTCTAACATAGGGACTAGTAACACAAGTATAGATTCATAGTTTTGGACAGAGTCGAGAGAATTCATTGAAAAAAGATTTGTTTTGGGCTTGTCAACAACAAGACAGCTGTTGGGTTTAAAGCTCTCTCTTCTGGGTTTTAATCTTCTCTAGGGTTTGTTTTGCAGGTAATTTACTGTCTGTTAATTAATATTAATAATTCTTCTTTGTATTTAAATTAGTTTCAAGTTATTGTCTTGCTGGATCTTTTTTCATGTTTTTTATTGGTTATGTATGAATTCTAATTTATCTTGTTAAAACGCTTGTTTTCGATTATAGTATTCTCTCTAATTGAGTACTGGTGTTGTTTTTCAGACATGTCATTGCCTTTTAGCCTTGTTTGTGTTGTTGAATTACTCTAGTCCTTAGGTTGATAACCCTTGATTCAATCAATCACCTTTTTTGGATTTTGTTTGAATACCGAATGTGTCAGTTATGATTTTTTCTGTTTTAAATGTTTCTTATTTTTTTAACTTAAGCCCTTGTTTCCGATTCTTGATTTTTTCCAATTTGAGTTTTAGGGTTTTTGTTATTTGTTGAATTATGTTTGATGATAACCCTTGGATCAATCAATATCCCTTTTTGGTTTTTGCTCGAATACCAACTCTGCCAGTTTTATAATTTTGGTAGCTGCTTTTAGTGTTTTCAGTTTTGAGTGCTATGTTTTTGTTGATATTTATGATTTCCTTTTCTTTTGTTTTCAGAGTTGACCCTTTTGTTGTTTGACATTGTCACGGACTCATGCAGTAAAAGTACAGTTTATACTTGGCATTGAAACAATTGGTAACTTACTATTACAAATAACTTGATAGTGTTTGCTGCATATCAATGTGTTTTTGTCCGTTTTCGTTTTAGTTGTTTTCCTCCACTGAAGTTTGTAACTGAATCCTTTGCATGATTGGTTTGTCTGAAGGACAATTTGTATACGTCCAATTTACATAATCTTATACATATATAGTAGCACCAATTTGTTTCCCATTATATCATGGAAACTACTTTCCGATCTTAATCCTTGACTTGTTGGGATCCTTTATCCATCAAGTATTACATTAGTTTACCATTATAAATAAATTTTTTTTTACAAAGAGGTAGTTGGCCCGTGTTTTACTTAACTTGTATAATATTTTCTTGAGTAGTAGCATACCTTCTGGTACTAATATCCAATGCTAAAGTAAATATTACTTAACTTGTATAATATTTTCTTGAGTAGTAGCATACCTTCTGGTACTAATATCCAATGCTAAAGTAAATATCTTGTTCTATGTCTGCAAATGAATGTTTGGACCATACTTTATCTCTTCTAATGCTAATGTGACTGTGTTATCTTGGTGCTAAAACATGATTAACATTGAACTAGATAGTATTGCACACTTCGCTATAGAATTAATTTTTTCAGAGCTTACCGCGTCTTCAGCGTATAGATAGTTCATGTAATTTGAATTTAATAATAACTAAGCTTTACACTCTAGTTAAAATTCAAAGGCTTCCTTGCTTCGGTGGGTCTTGGAGATCCTTCCAATGGCCTATGTAGTGTTGAAGGTGTATATTTGTAATCTGATCAGTTGCGTAAAGCCTATGGTAGCAACAATGATAGATTTTTAAAGTACCTACTTTCATGTTATAAGAAGAGAATGCTTAGGAAGTTGAACCACAAGGTCTCTATAAGATTTTTCTTTCAAGCTAACACATTAGCATATTTGGCATGACATTAATGAGAAACCTAATCAAAAGTTCAAAAAATCTAGTAAGGTGCAGAACCAACCAAGTCTATATGATCTGATATAGTGATATGTATTCTCACATTTACCATTAGGCAATCCTTGTGCTCTTAAGTTTCTTACGAGTGATTCCGATCAAAGAGTGGATTGGACATATGATATAGTGGTCTTGCTCATTGTATGTTTTAGATATCTGTTAGTGGATATGATGTAATAGAAAACCAGGTACGCAATCAAGTCAAGACTACACAAAAAGATATTAGACTACGGTATCATGATGCATTTATAATTACTGTATCTATTCTATTTGGTTGTGAATTACCGTTATTGAAACTTGAATGACTTTTATATGTTATATGTTTCATGGACAAGTAGTATATCTGATTCGATTCTTCCTCCCAATGTTAACCTTGTCTTCAACTATTACAATTAATTTTTTTCTTTTTTCTTTAAACTTGTTATGATTATGCAATTATTCAGTCATTTGCCTCGCCACACGCACTTTTTGACTTTAATGTCAAATAGAGAATCACGTGTTCTGTGACTTTTTGACTCTGCTATCCACTTCGTTGCTAGTCATTTTCATTGTGAAGACTCAAGACATATATCTCAAGGGAAATCTTTAATAGAAAAATTGGCATCAACAAATATAACATAACATAATTGTTAGTGGACCCCTTTTCCCTTGTTAACAAGAGGTCGGGGGTCCAAGCCTCAATGAAGGCTCACCACTCATGTGTGTGAGTATTTACAATATTTGAAATTGGCCTTGACCAAAAAGGAAAAAAGATATAACATAAAATCAGTATTAATAAAAATTTAATGTAGCTTTTCCTACATTACCGTCAATACGTTTTCTGTCCAATTTTGGACAGAATAAAAAATATTAGTTCATTTGTTTAATAGAATACAATACCATGTTATAATATGAACATTGAACTCCATTGGAAGTGTGGATATGTGTTGAGTGTCAGACTAGACAACATAATGGAACTTTTGCATGTTTTTGTCCACAATGTACGTGGCCATTTTGAGTGTCCAGTGTGGGTAGTTGAGGTGAAATAATAAGAACAAGAGATCTTTCTCATCAATACCTTTACCCCTCATTCTTAGAGAATCAGAAAGATACTTTTCAAGTTTGAATTTGTCCATCTGTAATCTGGGTTCTTCTATGTTTACTTAGTTTACTTTTTTTTTTTTTTTTGAACAAAACTATTGAATACTTTTCCCTCTCTTTGTTATATCATTTCTCAAGTCCCATAGCCCGTAGGTTTGATCCTATATAATTTGTCCCATTTTCTTATTGAGTGAAGTTTATGAAATAATCAGATTTCTTTTTTGATCAAATATACTATGTGAAATCGTCAGTTTCTACTCTTTTCCTCTTGTTGCGCTCAATGCTGAAAATGCTAATTTTATTTTACAACAATATTGTAGACTAATATTGTGATCTTTGCAGTTTAATGTGCAGAGCATTCAATCATCTGCTGTTTAATCTTTTAAATGAAAGAACTTAAGCTACTGTTGTACACGGATCCCATTAAATACTTCAAGTCCTAGTTGCTATACTAAATATGACTCTCGAGGACTTCTTTACCTTGACTGAGATGAAAGATGGGCTGACAGCTCCTGCTCGAGTGAAGGAGCTGATTAATGTGTTGCAGAAAGAAAAACACAATGCCGTAAAGAATGTCGGTGATTCAACCAGACAGTTGTCTGCTGTTGCAAGCGCTATAGCATCAACTGAGAACAAGGACTGTCTTGCTCTTTTTCTCCAGTTAGATGGACCCTGTTATTTTGATAGTTGGCTTAAACATGGTCAAAAGTATTTCCAAGAAACAGGTGACAGCTTTATAGAAGAAACAATGATTGTATTGTTGGGAGCAATTGAAAAACTGTATAGAGACGAGCAGAAGTTAGTCACTTCGGGAATCATGATGACAGTTAAAGATCTTCTTAGTAACAAAAGTTCCAGAGTTCAAGATAAGGCCAGAGATTTGTTAGATATCTGGAAGCAAAATAGTGAGAGCAATGCGGTACACAAGGATGTTGATAAAGACGAGGCAGTATCTGATAATCTTGTGGCTGTAAATAGAAATCCTGTTAGTAAGCATGAAGAGCCAGAATGTACATCACAACATATGTTCACTTCCAGGAGTACTAATAATGAAGGAAAAAATTTAGAACCGGCTTCGGATGAAAAGACGCCAGCAATATCTCCTGAAATTATGCACACTGAAGTAGTTGTAGACTTAGCTATCCCAACATCTGACAAAACTTTTGATAATGTATCTATACATGATGGATCCCCAGATCCTGTCCACTCTGATACGTTAAAGCTTGTCAGTGAAAGCAGTTCTGTTTTAGGAAACCCCTCAACACATCAAGTAGAAGCAACCACAGGAATCAAAAGTCCTGGATCTGCAGTTCCAGGGCAAAGGACGCTCGAAGGGCAGTTACATGTTGTGAATCCAAATGAACATGCTGAAGCAAAACAGATGCCACAGATCAGAAGCTGTAATAGCTTAGGTGCAACAGACACTTCTTTTTGTGTTGATTCTACGAATACTGTGGAGTCTGAAGTGGGTGACAACAATGAGAAAGATGTTTCTGTTGGAAAAAAGGACCCCTGTATCCATAAAAATTTCTCTGGTGATGTTAGAACGGAGGTGTCTGAGGGGGAAGACGAAATGTGTGATAGCAGATCTCCAAATCCTTGCAGTAAAATATCGGCATTCGACAGTACAGCTCCAGCCGGTGTTTTGCAAACTTCTTCTGTGAATGAGCACAGTATGGGAAAGAATGAGGCTCTAACTACAATTTTATCAAGTGAAGAGGACACAAAGGCAATCAAAGAAATAAATGGTCAAAATGTTTCAGACAAAGATGAGGTTGATTGGGGAAATGAGGATCCGACTAAAAGTTTATCAATGAAAGAGGATGCGATTGAAAAATCAAATGGTCAAAATGTTTCTGACAAAGATGAAGTTGATTGGGGAAATGAGGATCTAACTACAAATTTATCGAGGAAAGAGGACATAGAGGCGATTGCAGAATCAAATGGTCAAAATTCGTCCGACGAAAATGACAATCTAACTACAAATTTATCAAGAAAAGAGGACACAGAAGCGATTGAAGAATCAAATGGTCAAAATGTTTCCGATGAAGATGAGGTTTTTAAGGGAACTGATCATGAATTTTCCATGTCAGGAGCTGCTGAGAAACATTCTGTTGCAAAGAAGTCTGGTTTTCAACTTGATTATGACATGTTTGATCCACTAGAGGTTGCTCGACAAGTCGCCATAGAAGTGGAGAGAGAAGTGGACTGTAGAGAACCAAGTTGTAGTTCTTCTGAGAAAATGTCTGGTGATGGAAAACGGCTGCCAGAGAGCCCAGATTCTCTGAAGGGAAAAAACAGCAGGGTAATCCATCACCCATTGAAGGACCTGTCAACTGGATCAAAATTTTCTACTGTTGTAGGAGACGAGGCTTTTGTTAAAGCCAAAAACCTACCTAATGAGAGTGGAAATTACATCGTAGATATTGACCCCGCAGGGGTTAGTGAGGTGGCTCGGAAAAGAGAACCTGACCAAGATAATTACATCTGCAGTTTTGATCTGAACGAAGATGTGATGTCTGATATTGATAACCAAAATAACCCAGTCACTTCTCCCATTTCGCTTGTTTCTGCTTCAAGGGCTGCATCAATTTCTGGATTGCGTCTGTATCCTTTGCAGTTTGAGGGGACTCTTGGCTGGAAAGGATATGCTGAAGCTAGTGCTTTTCGTCCAGCTTCAACATGCAAAATATCTGAAGGTGAAAATTCTACCTTTGCATCAGGGATTAGGAGCAACTTGTTTAGGCGGCAGGAACACCTTGACTTTGATCTAAATGTTGCTGAGGGTGAAGATAAAATTACAGACTTGCCACTGAGTAAGGAGATCCCAAATTCAACTATCCGGCCTGCTGGAAATTTTTCTTTAGTAGGTAGTCCAAAAAGATCGGACCTGTTGCGGTTGGATCTGAATTGTGTTAGTGACAGTGGTGATGCTCCATTATCATACTGGAGAGAGGAACGAGTTTTGCTGCATTGTAATGGTCACCTCAGTCCATCTGCTTCCTCTTCATCATCGTCGATGCAGCCTTCATTGAAAAACATTGATTTGAATGATCAACCATCTCCTGTTACTGAATTTTTGCATCCCAAGTCATCTACGGATTTATGTACCTCTAGTTCTGGAGGGTTTAAAACAGGTGAATCTGTAATTTCCCTCATGGGTGCCAGAGTTGAGGTCAGACGGAAGGATAATGTTCTTCAAACAGTCCCCTTGTTAAACGGCAAGATTGTGGACCCTGCACTGGATGTTAGTATGATGAGAAAGGACAGTGTTATGGGGTTGGCATCGTCCTCGCTATATGCACATTCTTACATGTATGGGTACAGAGATCCATCAGGACCTGCTGTACCATATTCCTCAGCCATTCATGGACTTGGTGGCCAAATCCCTTACATAGTGGATTCAAGAGGAACCCCTGTTATACCACAAGTTTTAGGTCCTGTACCAACTCTTCCTCCTTCCTCCGTGCAACAATCATCAGTTTTTGAGAGCTTGGCTGCTGCACCTGCTGACTCCACCGGGTTTGT
This sequence comes from Oenanthe sinensis, assembly GCA_028671895.1. Classification (NCBI taxonomy): domain Eukaryota; kingdom Viridiplantae; phylum Streptophyta; class Magnoliopsida; order Apiales; family Apiaceae; genus Oenanthe; species Oenanthe sinensis. The sequence goes on from CM053794.1 coordinate 36,232,696, forward strand.
GACGCCTTCCGGGCACGGTTTCGATCTGAATTCAGGGTTAATGATTGAGGGGAGAAGCAGGGATGGTGGAAATATAATGCAGCTGTTTAATTCTGGTCAAGGGATATCAATGGATGAACAAATGAGGGCCAATTCACAATCCACTTCTGATTCTGGTGTGGGAAGAAAGCGCAAAGAAACAGATGGTGGATGGGACCCCTACCCATTTAACTATAAACATCATCAGCCACCATGGAAATAAGGTTTTATTTATTTCAATCCCCTCCCTCTATAGAATCAGTTCAACAGACTGAAGGTGAGCAAAATGAATATAGCCAAAGGATGAAACAAATTACTGAATAACGAGTAATCATCAATGTTATGTACTCATGGTTATTTGTACATATATAAAGATTAGGTTTATGATTATAGAATGATTTATTTTTTCTTTCCTTGTTGCAAGGAGGACATTATTGCATTGTAGAATAGCTATGACTTGTAACAAACGATTTAATAGTGGAGCAGAATTTGGAATATAAAGGACACTTATTAAGTTATTAGTTTTCCTAAAATTTTAAATTGTTAGGATAAATTTCAAAACATTAGAATTAGGACTTATTTGGATCATATATTATTCAACAATGATTAAACTTTTTATACAATCAGTTAAAATGTCTATCCATATTTCACAAAAAGCTTTTCTGAAAAAAATGAAATTAACCACACTTATGTTGCTGCTGTATTGTATGTTTTGAGCTAAATGATATCCGAATAATCTTTGTAGATTCTTTTTGTATGGCTGCTCTTTTTTGTTTTGAGTAAATCTTATAATTCAATTAAGTAATATATGTTCAAAAATAATTTTCTGGTGAGTTAAAATCGAAGCTAAGATTAGGATCAACAGAAGCCAGGCTGAAAGAGGATTTATTATTAGGTAAAATAGGTTTCAAAACTAGGATGGACAACGAATGGACTCCTATTAACGGACTATTCTATCACCCTCGCATGGTTCTGACTCTATTTAATAAGAATTCTTTGCAGGCTGCAGCTACACAGAAATTGAAAGAGCTAACTATAGATCCCTTGAGATATCTTGCAAACCAAAGAGCATATATTGCATCTCGATCACACTTCCTAATTTTTAATATCCGAATTTAGTATAGCCTTTTTCTATATTGTAGTCGCCTCACAAACCGATTATTTCTAAGCGAGGCATGAAGGGTATAGTGCGATTTATTACATGTATCAGGTCATATAATATTTCCGGTCATATAATATTTCCGTATTTTCTCTTTTGATCCGGATAAGTATACATGAATTTAAAAGTTTTCTTTTCTTAGTAAATAATTTTAAATTACTATTTTAGTATATTAATTTTTAAAATAAATTTTATTTTTAAATACATGTCAATTTTTATTTTTAAAATAAATTTAAAGATACTTTTTTAAAATCATCTCTATATTTATTATTTTTTTAAATTTGTCTCTTTTAAAACTTAATTAAAATTTTATTTTTTAAAATAATAATTAAAAGTATTTATAAAAAAAAGTATTCAACTAATATTTTTTTAATACATATAATTTTTTCAAAATGTATATATAAAGAGGAGGTAGTATATAATCTATCTATTACTATATATTAAATGAGGACGGGAAAAATTTGTCATTTTATTAACTGTGAAATTATTGTTATGTCCTTCTATCTTGCATAATTATATATGTACCATTATTTATAAAAAAAATTAAAAAGATATAATTATGTCATTTTTGGGTATTGAACCATTAACCTCATGTTAAATAGTTATGGTTGCAACCATTTGATCAACTTGAACTTTTATTTTACTTATAAAAGTCTTAATACACAAACTCGTTAATTTTTTTTATTATATATTAATTTTTCATATATAAATGCATCATATATAAGTTATTTATTAATAATTTTTTAATTATGAGAAATGAAGTTCGTATAGTTGAGTTAAAAAATGTTAGTAGTACAAATTAAATGAATTTTTGAAAAAATTATAACAATTTTAGATTTTAAATATGTTAAATAATTGAACAAATTAAATATGGAAGTATTAACACTAAAATAATAATACTATATAAAATGATATGATTTCAATGTATATTTATTTTAGAAATAGATAAAAAAAATTAAAATAGAAGAATAAATATTATATAAAAATACAAAATAGTACAATTTATTAGTCAAATTTTAAGTACCAGAAATACTTGAATTTTAGATGATATATTTTGAAAACAAATTATTACGATGTATAAATATATTGATTAAATTATTAGTTAAAAGAATATGAATTTACTTGAATATGATTATGTGTGTGTATGTGTTTGTATTAAATATAAATTTTCATATAAAAATGGATTTTAAATAAATATTTAAATTCATCATTCATCCGTTCCACCCAGTTTTTCGGACCCTTGTATTTTGTATAATTATATATGTATTATTATTTTAAAATTTTAATTTAAAAAAGATAGAATTTATGTAACTAGAAAAATATAATAAACAATTAGTACAATTAAATAAATTGATTTAGAAAATTATATTTATGAATACAATATTAGATTATATACACAAAAATTTAGTACATTTGGTAAAAAATTGGAAAAATTTTAGAATAGAACTTTTTACGATATATATATATATATATATATTAAATTGTTAGAAAAATAATTTAGTCAGAAAATTAAAATTAAAATATATAATAATGTATAGATATAGTTGCATAATATATGTATGAATTATTAGTTATGTTTTAAATATTAATTTAATATTTATATCAGTAAATCTGTATATTTTGATGAAAATATACATATGCATTTGAAATAAAAAATTTAAAAACAAATACTAATAAATTAATTAAAATAAATAATATAACTAAAAATAAAATTAATGTCACAATCGTACAAAAGACCTGTGCCTCGCATGAGATTTTACTCTAGTTAAATTATTTTGTCATATCTTTGTCATTTTATCGTATAATACTTTTATTATTGATTAGATGTTGTAATATTTTTATTACTTATTATATGTTATTAAATTTATTTACAGAGATAATGTTTTTGAGATTATTTCACATAATTTTATTAAGATTAAAAAAGTTTTTTTTATGTAAATAGACACGATGATGCCATTATAATTATAAACTATTATATATATTTATAAAAAACCCATTATATTTTATATTAAAATACATTTACATCGTAATTTCTAATATTATATACATGTATAAAAATATCAGTATAAAATTTATATTAAAAAATATTATATCATAACTTTCTTGAAATTATTTCAGAAACTTTTTTCCTCTTATTTATATTAATTAATAAATATATTTATTTATTAATCTAACATTTACATATATAGAAATAACAACCAAATTCTATGGTTCGGAAAAGTACACAGAAACTTGAGCCAGGCTTCTGTTTAACTGGCTACTAAAGTTCTGCTTTAGTGATACACACATACATTATAGTTCGTATACATGTACAGAGAGATGTACAATAGATCATAAATACTATAAATCACTGTAAGAAGTAGACAGAGTCAAGAGAATTGATTGAAAAGGGGTTGGTTAATTGTATGTATAGGCTTGTCAACAACAAGACAGCTGTTGGGATTAAAGCTTCCTCTTTTTTCCTGTTGATTTTCTGTTGGGGTTTATTCAAAGGTTATTCACTGTCTGTTAATTCCTAGTGTTAATTCTTATGTATCTTGTTAATTGTAATAAAATTACTGTGTTTTCTAACCCTTTCAAGTTGTTATCTTGCTGAATCTTTTTCATGTTATTTATTATCATATTTTCATATCTGACTCAATATAACTTTATAACTTAAACCCTTGTTTTCAATTCTTGCTTTCTTCCGATTTGAGTTTTAGGGTTACTGTTTTTCGTTATGTTATTGCTTTTTTTACCTAGTGTGTTTTGTTGAATTATGTTTGATGATAACCCTTGGAATTTGGATTAATCAAGTTCCCTTTTGGGCTTTTGTTCAATACCAACTTTGCCAGTTTTATGATTTTGGTGGCTGCTTTTAGTGTTTCTCAGTTTTAAAAACTATGTTTGTGTCGATGTTTATGATTTCCTTTTCTGTTGTTTTCAGGGTTGAACCTTTTCTGTTTTTGACACTCCTGCCAGGAAAAAGTATGGTTTAGATTATACTTGCAGCGGGGCATTGAAACAATTGGTAATTACTATTACAAGCGATTTATTTATATATAATTCTATGCCTTAATATACTGGGGTCAGGGGTCCTAATATATATGAATCTGTAACTTTTGGCGATTCTTTGCCATTTTGTTTCCATATATATTGTGGAAAATACTCTCAGATCTTAACCCTTGAATTGATGGGATCGTTTACTTTTTTTATCATCTAAATTAATTAGTTTGTCGCTGAAAATAGTATGGTATGCTTTTACCTAGAGCTAGTTCGATATATGTTTTGCTTGAATCATTATTAAATATTTCCTTGAGTATTAGCATAATTTCTACTCCAGTATTAGCATAATTTCTAGGAGTAGTATCCACTGCTAAAGGAAATTTCATGTTTTTTTTGTTGAAATTGAATATCATGTTTAATGTCTGCAAAAGAATGATTTGTTGGGCCATCCTTCTTTTTCCCTTACTACTGCTAACATGACAGCGTTCTCTTGGTGCTACAGCACGATTAATATTGACTAGATAGTATTGCATACTTCACTATAGTCTCAAATTTGTGCTTACTGCCTCTTCAGGCTTTCTTGCTTTGGTTGGTCTTGGAGATCCTTCCAACAACCTGTTATGTGATAAAGGCGTGCGCACACACACACACGTATTATAATTTGATCAATTGGGTAAAGCCCACGGTAGCAACATGATTAGTTTTTAATGATGCCTACTTTCATATAACAAGATGTTAAGGTTTCAAGCCTTATGGACACGTGTGTCTCTTTTAATTTCTGTAATTGGCCTTGATCAAAGAAGAAGAAAAAATCAGCGGTGTCTTGGATTGAATGATAATATTTTTATACAGCTATATGTATATTACCTTTTATATTACCCGAACTCCGTTAGATGTCTATATACATGTCGAAGTGTTAGAGTTGATAATTTAATGAAAGGTTTTGCATGTTTTTTGCTCGTAATTAATGATCTGAGTGAATTAGCAATGTCGAATGTCTAAATACGGGTACTCGAGGTGAAATATTAAGTGTCAGGGTAACTTAGTTGTGCTCAATGTTTAAAATGCTGTTCTCCTTCTACAACGATATTGTAGACTAATTTATTGTGATATTTGCAATTTTATGTGCAGATCATTCAAAAATTCATTTGCTGTTTATATCTTTTGAATGAAAGAGAGTAAGCTACCATGGTACAAGAATTCCATAAAATATTGTAAATCCTAGTTACTATAATAAATATGGCTCTCGAGGACTTCTTTACCTTGAGTGAGATGAAAGATGGTCTGACGGCTCCTGCTCGAGTGAAGGAGCTGATTAATGTATTGCAAAAGGACAAACACAATAATGTGAAGAATGTTGGTGATTCAACCAGACAGTGGTCTGCTGTTGCAAGCACTATAGCATCAACTGAGAACAAGGATTGTCTTGCTATTTTTCTCCAGTTAGATGGCCTCTGTTATTTTGATACTTGGCTTAAACATGGTCATAAGTGTTTGCAAGAAACAGGAGACAGCTTTATAGAAGAGTCAATAGTGGTATTGTTGGGTGCAATTGAAAAGCTGCATAGAGAGGAGCAGAATTCAGTCATTTCGGGAATCATGATGACAGTTAAAGATCTTATCGGTAACAATAGTTCCAGAATTCAAAATAGTGCCAGAGCTTTGTTTGATATTTGGAAGCAAAATAATGAGAGTAATGTGGTCCAAAAGGATGATGATGAACCCAAGGTAGTATGTAACAATGTTGTCGATGTAAATGGAAATCTTGTTAGTGAGCATGAACAGCCAGAATGTTCTTCACAAGATATTTGTACTTTGAGAGTTATTAATACTAAAGAAAAAAAATTGAGAGGTATTAATAAAGATGAAAAAACTTTTGAACCAGCTACAGATGAAATAAAACCAGCAATATTTCCTGAAACTATGCAAAGTGAAGTAGTCGTAGACTTAACTATCCGACCATCTGACAAAACTTCAGACCATGCATCCAGACATGATGCATCCTCAGATCCTGTCCACTCTTGTACGTCAAAGCTTCTCAGCGAAAACAGTTCTGTTTTGGAAAACCTCTCAAAACATCAATTAGAAGCAACCACTGGAATCAGAATTTCTGGATCAGAAGCAAAACAGATGCTGCAGATCAGAAGCTGTAACAACTTGGGTTCAACTGGAACATTTTGTATTAATTCTGCAAATACTATGGAGTCTAAAGTAGGTGCTGACAATGAGAAAGATGTTGATGTCGAAAAAGGGGGCCCTTGTCTTAAAACAAATTCATCTGGTGATGTTAGAAAGGAGGTGTCTGAGGGGATAGAAGAAATGTATTATAGCGTATTTTCAAATCCTTGCAGCAAAATATCGACATCTGATGGTACAGCTCCAGATGATGTTCTGCAAGGTTCTTCTTTGAATGAGGTCAATATGAAGAAGAATGAGTGTGTAACCTCAAATTTATCATGGATAGAGGGCACGGAGGCGATTGAAGAATCAAATGGTGAAAATGTTTCCAACGAAGTTGAAGTTGTTTGGGAAAATGTGGATCTAACTGCAAATTCATCAAGGAAGGAGGACACAGAGACTATTGAAACAATTGAACTATCCAATGGCCAAAATGTTTCTGACAAAGATGAGGTTAGTTGGGGAAATGTTGATCTAACTACGTATTTATCGAGGAAAGAGGATGCAGAGGCGATTGAGGAACCAAATGATCAATGTGTTTCTGACGAAGATGAGGCTGTTAGGGGAAATGATCCTGATTTTTCCATATCAGCAGCGAATTGGAAATATTCTGTTGAAAAGAAATCAGATTTCCAACTTGATTATGACATGTTTGATCCGCTAGAGGTTGCTCGGCAAGTTGCCATAGAAGTGGAAAGAGAAGTGGACTGTAGAGAACCAAGTTGTAGTTCTTCCGAGAGAACGTCTGGTGGTGAAATCCGGCTGCCAGAAAGCCCAGATTCTACAAAGGGAAAAAACAGAAGAGTAATCCATCGCCCAGTTAAGGACATGTCAACTGGACCAAATCTTTCTGCTGTTGTAGGAGACAAGGTTTTTAATAAAGCCAATAACCTGCCTAGTGAAAGGGAGAATTTGATAGTTGATATTGAGCTCACAGGGGTTAGTGAGGTGGTTCAGAACATAGAACTTGACGAAGATAAACATGGTTTTGGTTTTGATCTGAACAAAGATGTGTTGTCTGATGATGATGATATGGATAACCAAGCCAACCCATTCACCGCTCCCATCTCGCTTGTTTCCGCTTTAAGGGCTCCAGCAACTTCTGGTTTGCCTTCTTCTCCTTTGCAGTTTGATAGGACTCATGGATGGAATGGATCTGCTGAAACTAGTGCTTTTAATTTGGTTCCAATGCGCAAAGTCTCTGAACGTCAGGATTTTATCTTTGTATCAGGGAACAGCTTGTTTCAGCGGCAAGAATACCTTGACTTTGATTTAAATGTTGCTGAGAGTCAAGATTATAAAATTTCAGACTTGCCACCGAGCAAGGAAACCCCAAATTCAATGGTCAGGCCTTCTGGAGAGCGTGCCTTAGAATCTCGTTCCAAAAGATCTGACTTGTTGCAGCTGGATCTAAACTATGTTAGTGATGGTGGTGATGCTCCATTATCATACTGGAGGAAGGAGGAACGAATTTTGCCACATTGTAATAGTCAATTCAGTCCATCTGTTTCCTCGTCATCATCAATGCAGCCTTCATTGAAAAACATCGATTTAAATGAACAACCATCTCCTTTTACTGATTTTTTGCATCCAGCGGCTTTGACTTCCAGATCATCTCCAAAGTTATCTACTTCTGGTTCGGGAGGGTTTAAAACAAATGAATCTGTCATTTCCCTCATGGGTGTCAGGATTGTGGACCATGCACTAGATGCTATGACAAGGAATGACAGTTTTTTGGGTTTGGCATCATCATCCTCGCCATATGCACATCCGTGCATGTATAGGTACAATGACCCACAATCTGGATCTACCGTACCATATTCCTCACCCATTTATGGACATGGTGGTCGAATCCCTTACATGGTGGATTCAAGAGGAAACCCTGTTGTACCACAAGTTTTAGGTTCTGCGCCAACTCTTTCTCCCTCCCTGCAACAACCATCATTTTTCGAGAGTTTGGTTGCTGCACCCACTACCGGCTCTTATGGGTTTGTGCCTTCTGGGCATGGTTTCGATCTAAATTCAGGGTTAACGGTTGAGGGGAGAAACAGAGATGCTGGAAATATCATGCAGTTGGTTAATCCTGGTCAAAGAATATCAATGGAGGATCAAATGAGGGCCAACTCACTATCTCATTCTAGTTCTGGTGTTGGAGGAAAGCGCAAAGAAACTGATGGTGGATCGGACTGTTACCCATTTTTTTATAAACATCATCAACCACCATGGAAATAAGGTTTTATTTATTTCAATTTCCTCCCTCCAGATGAAGTGCTTGAAGATGAGCAAAATGTATATTGTAGGGGAGGGAGTATGGAAACAAATGACTGAATAACCAGAAATTATAGATATTATGCACTCATCCATCCCACAAATATAAAGTTTAGGTTTATAACCGTAAAGTGATTTATTTCTTATTCTCTTGTTGCAAGGACATCACTACATTGTAGAATAGCGAGGACCGAATCCCAACTTGTTTTTTATGGCATTCCTGTAAGGTATTGTTTTGTTGCAGTCATATTTTGATAAAAATGATTGCATTATTCTTTTTTGTTGCTGCCTGTATTCTAGATGGTAACATCTTTGTAAGAGTGGAAGTTGCAAATTGAGAGCATCATGCACTAAACTGGACGGTGCATCCCTTAGTAAATAATCTTATATTACCATTTAAATGTATGGTTAGATTATTATATGTAGTGAAACCATCCTCTATTCAATTCACGAACTTGGATAAATAAATATATTAATATATGTTCCACATTATATATTTTTTGTGATCAGCTGTAAAAGGATCTTTTCTATAATTTTTTAAAATATATGAAGAGGCTCTTCATTATATTGTCAGTACATATTATTAAATAATTAATTATATCGGATCGAAATGAGGAAATTAATAAATATCAAACCAGATTTCTCTCGTTATTAACTAATAATCATCTCAAAGTGTTTTGACTGCACGATTATAGTCATTATCTTTTTAAAAAAATACTAGTGAAAAAAGTCGCATTTTGCGGCGGACTCATAATAAATTTTAAATTTATTAAAAAAAATCCACAAAATTACATTACTGATTACTGAACTGGATATGATAAAATTTGATATAACAAAATTATATTAAACCAAAATAGTAGTATTAAATTTATAAATATTATAAAATCAAATAATAATTTCAAAATATATATGTGTATTATAATTCACAACTTACTAATTTATTATGATTTTAAGATCTCTTTTTTTCCAATTCACCATTAACAATATCAATGTCACAAATGTAGGTCAAGAAGCCCACGATATCTAGATAAGTATTAGTGATATTATGTAAATATTAAAGAATATAATTTAAAATTATATATGTGTGTGTGACTTATAATATATTATTTTAGTAAAATACCTGACAATGTATTAGTGTCATTAACATGTGCTTCAATTATATCGAGACATATGAACTCAAATTCATGCAGTGGTATGTTGATGATTCCTTCTTCCAACTTTTTTGGGGTCGTTGTACGTAGAAACATCACTTTAAACTCACATGATAGTTATTTATATCGACCGGTACTACCAACTACTTTTAAGTTTTTAATACTATATAAAAATCATTCTTACAAAATATGTTATCATAACTTATCTTATGATAATAATAATAATAATTTACTTGACTTGAGCAAAAAAATTTAGGAGAATATAACGTAATTTAGATTTTTCATAATTCGTAGAAAATTTAGGAGAATATAAAGTAATTTAGATTTTTTATAATTTTTAATACCTACTAATTCAAAAATTTGAGAAAATTAGAAAAATACATCGGGACAATTTGGAAGCGCTAATCGTCTCCGCCTTCTCATTTATATATATACTAGTCGACTAAGCCGCGCTTCACAGCGGTTTTATAATATTTTTATAAACTCCTTAAAATTAAAATTATAAGGAATTAATTTTATAATTTAAAAAAAATATTAAATAAAGAATTACAATACTATATAAATTTTTAAAATGATATTTTATAAATTGATTAATAAATAAATAATTTAGAATTTTATATATGTGTGCGTGAGAAATATATTAATATTATCGAGCAAAAGTGAGATAAAAATAAAATATTTTTCTATTATCACTTCGATAAAATAAATAGCATCATTTATAACTTACCTTTTCAATATCATTTATAGATAGTTTTTATAATCTTTATAAGGAATTATCTTAAATGATATTATGTATTAATTATTGTTAATTTTTCTCAAAATTCAAATGTGAGCTTATTTTTTAAAAATCATAACTATTAAATTCTAACATTTAACACGCTCTTTTCTATTGACTCATTTTGTTCTTAAACATATTTTCTTGATAATGAGTCATTTTATCGTTATTTATTGAAATCTCAAATAGAATTTATATCGATAATATATTAAATAAATTTTACCATTTATAAATAAAAATCTTAATATGAGTATTAAATTCTAATTATTAACATGTCACTCCTTGTTAAGTCGCTCTCTCGTTTGGTCGTCAATTTCTTTTTTATAAATCAACTTATATTTAATATATTTCAGTTTTATAAGAACTTTTTTTCCGACAAATTACTTTTATAAAAATTACAGATAAAATAGGTTGATATTTACTTATTAGAGTCCTGATTAAAATGTAAATAATTATTTAAAATCTTAATTGAATGGTAAGTACTAATTAGATTCTTATTAGAACATAAATAATAATTCATATAAACTTTTTAATAAATAAATTCTAAAAAATTAGAAAATTAGTTTCGAGACTTTAGTGGTTATTCTTTAATCGTCGTCAGGAGATAAGTTAATATTTTCTTATAAGACACCTGATTATAAGACAAATAGTAATTACACTCTTATTAAAATACAAATTTGAATTTATATAAATTTTAAATGCATAAATTCTAAAAAGATAATAATTTTGAGCGCTTTGAAAGCACCTGAGAGTTCTCTAATTTTAACGATTAACATGTTTCTCCTTAATGAACCGCTCTCTCATGAAATACATTTTTCGCCAACAAGTCGCTCTATCGTTTCTTCTTTAGATCTCTTGTACAATTATTTTTATAAGAATTACTATTTTAATATTTACTAATTAGATTCTTAATTAATAAATCGCTTTATCATATCTTCTTTAGATTTTCCATAAAAAAATTATTAAAGAATAAATATTAAAATATTTTAATATTTACTAATTAGACTTTTAATTAGGGGTAAATAGTAATTAAAATCCTAATTAAAAGGTAAGTATTAATTTAATTAGACTTTCAATTTCCATAAGTTAATATATTTTTTATAAGACTCTCAATTAGAAGATAAGTATTAATTTTATTAGACTTTTAATTAGAGTAAGTTAATATTTATTTATAAGACTTCCAATTAAAAGGTAAGTAGTAATTAGACTCTTATTAGAAGGAAATTAGGAATTTATATATAATTTTTAATGGATAAATTCTACAAAAATTAGAAAAATAGTTTCGAGCGGTTTGAAAGCGCTTGGGAATTTAATCGACTAAGCCACGCTTCGCAGCGGGTTTATAATATTTTTATAAACTCATTAAAATTGAAATTGTAAGGAATTAAATTTATATTTTTTTTGAAAAAATATTAAATAAATAATTACAATACTATATAAATTAGTTAAAATTATATTTTATAAATGTATTAATAAATAAATAATTTAGAATTTTATATACATGTGTGTAAGAAATTTATTAATATTATCGAGTTAAAGTGAGATAAAAATGAAATATTTTTCTATTATTACTTTGATAAAATAAATAACATTATTTATAACTTAACTAGTCAATATCATTTATAGATAATCTTTATAACGAATTATCTTAAAGAATTAGAAGTGATATCCCAAAATAGAAAATGCAAATAATTGGGAGGGATGTAGTAAGTATTATATATTAATCAATGTTAATCTTTCTCAAAATTCAAATGTGAGCTTATTTTAAAAAAATTATAACATGACTGTTAAATTGTACAATAACATTTAACACGCTTTTTCATATTGACTCGTTTTATTCTTAAACATTTTTTTATTAATAATTAGCCGTTTTATCATTATTTATTTAAATCTCAAATAAATTTATATTGATAACATATTAAATATATTTTATCATTTATAAATAAAAATCATATTATGAGTATTAAATTCTAATTATTAACATGTTGCTACTTATTAAGCCGCTCTATCGTTTGGTCGTCAATTTCTTTTTTTTAATTTTACTAAAATTATTTTTGTTACAGAATTACAGTTATAAGAATTACAGTTAGAATATGTTAATATTTACTTCTTAGAGTCCTGATTAAAATGTAAATAATAATTAAAATCATAATTGAAAGATAAGTACTAATTTGATTCTTATTATAACACAAATACTAATTTATATAATTTTTTTTATAAATAAATTCAATAAAATTAGAAAAATTGTTTCGAGATTTTATCATTTCTTCTTTAAATCATAATTATAATATAAATTAATATTTTATTAAAATACACCTAATTAGAAGAAGAATAGTAATTAAACTCTTATTAAAAGATAAATAAAAGTTTATATAAATTTTAAATACATAAATTCTAAAAAATTAGAAAATAATTTCGAGCGCTTTGAAAGAACTGTGAATTCTCCAATTTTAATGATTAACATGCTTCTTCTTATTGAGTCTCTCTCTCGTAAAACATATTTTTCGCCAATAAATCGCTATATCGTTCGTTCTTTAGATCTCGCATACAATTATTTTTATAAGAATTACAATTAGAATATTTTAATATTTATTAATTACATTCTTAATCAGAAGATAAGCAGTAATTGGAATCTTAATTAAATTTTATGTATTAATTTCATTAGACTTTTATTAAAATATTAATAGGAATTTATATAAATTTTAAATACATAAATTATTAAAAATTAGAAAAATAATTTCGAGCGCTTTGAAAGCACCAAAAAATTCTCCCATTTTAACGATTAAAAGCTTTCTCCTTAATGAGTCGTTCTCTCGTGAAACATATTTTTCGTCAATAAGTCGCTCTATCGTTTTTTTTTTAAATCTCCCATACAATTATTTTTATAAGAATTGCAATTAGAATATTTTAATATTTATTAATTACATTCTTAATTAGAAGGTAAGCAGTAATTGAAATCCTCATTAGATTGTAACTATTAATTTCATTAGACTATTATTAAAAGATTAATAGGAATTTATATAAATTTTAAATACATAAATTCTAAAAAATTAGAAAAATAATTTTGAGCGCTTTGAAAGCACCCGAGAATTCTACAATTTTAACGATTAACTGTATTCTCTTTAATGAGTCGCTCTCTCGTGAAATACATTTTTCACAAATAAGTCGAACACAGACAATAATTTATATAAATTGTTTTATAAATAAATCCTAAAAAATAGAAAAATAGTTTCAAGGTTTTATCGTTTCTTCTTTAAATCATAATCAGAAGATAAATTAATATTTTCTTAAAATACACCTAATTAGAAGATGAATAGTAATTAGATTCTTATTAAAAGACAAATAGGAATTTATATAAATTTTAAATACATAAATTCTAAAAAATTAGAAAAATAATTTCAAGCGCTTTGAGAGCACCCGAAAATTCTCTGATTTTAACGATTAAAAGCTTTCTCCTTAATGAGTCGTTCCCATACAATTATTTTTATAAGTCTTATAATTAGAATATTTTAATATTTACTAATTAGATTCTTAATTAGAAGGAAGGTAGTAATTGAAATCCTAATTAGAAGTAAATATTAATTTCATTAGACTTTTAGTTAGAGTAATTTAATATTTCCTTATAAAACTTTAAACTAGAATGCATGTAGTAATTAGACTCTTAATAGAAAGCAAATAGGAATTTATATAATTTTTAATACATAAATTCTAGAAATATTAGAAAAATAGCTTATTTGAGAGAGTCTGATGATTCTCATTTATTATATATATAGATATATATTGATGATTGATGATTTATTATTGATGATATATTGATATATTGATGATGATTTTATGAATAAAAATATATAATTAATATTATCACTCTATTTAAATTAGTAGTTAAGTTTAAATTTTATCCGTATTTTAAAGTGTATTGAGAAATAAGTTTACAAAGTTTTTTTTTAAATAAAATATTAAACTGTATATATTTATTTACAAATTGAAAATTATATAATAATTTATGAAACTACTTTTAAAATTATTTTAAAATAAATGTAAAAATCAAACTGTACTATTAAATTCAGAAAGGATGGAATATAATTAACAAAAAAATTGAAAAATAATCAACATCATGTTTATAAGATAAAAACACTTTAAAAATGTACATAAATAAAATATAAAAACATATAAGTGCCATTTTATTTGTCGAATAACTAATTTATAAATTAAAAGTTAAATATATCTTTTTAACTTCTGAATTATATTATACTTGTAGAGTTGTAGGTGGGGACAATAAACTTGTAACTGATCTTGGACCTGATAATATCCTATCCTCTCGATATTCAGGCCCAATAACAAACTCTGACAATAATACCATCCGGCCCATCCGTGACACAGTGAGATAATAGTAATTATAGGTATAAATTATGAAGTACACAGAGTCGAGAGAATTGATTAAAAAGGGGTTAGTTAATAGTTATAGGCTTGTCAACACCAAGACAGTTGGGTTTAAAGCTCCCTCTTTTTTGCTGTTGATTTTCTGTTAGGGTTTATTCAAAGGTAATTCACTGTCCGTTGATTCCTAGTTTTAATTCTTATGTATCTTGTTAATTGTAATAAAATTACTGTGTTTTCTAACCCTTTCAAGTTGTTTTCTTGCTGGATCTTTTTCATGTTATTTATTATCATATCTGTCTCGATTCTTATCTTTATAACTTTAAGTCCTAGTTTCGAATTATTGCTTTCTTCCGATTTGAGTTTTAGGGTTATTGTTTTTCGTTATGTTATTGCTTTTTTTTTACATGGTTTGTGTTGTTGAATTATGTTCGATGATAACCCTTGGATCAATCAATTTCCCTTTTTGGCTTTTGTTCGAATATCGACTGTGCCAGTTTTATGATTTTGGTAGCTTCTTTTAGTGTTTCTCAGTTTTAAGAGCTATGTTTGTGTCTGTATTTATGATTTCCTTTTCTGTTGTTTTCAGGGTTGAAACTTTTCTTGTTTTGACTCTCCTGCCAGGAAAAAGTACGGTTTAGGTTATATACTTGTAGCGGAGCATTGAAACAATTGGTAATTTACTATTACATACTACTTTGATGCCAGTGTGTGATGTGTATGAGTTTTTGTTGGCTTTCATTTTGGTTGTTTTCCTCGTTTGTAACTGAGTCCTTTGCATGATTGGTTCTTTTCGAGGACAATAATAATTATATGTCCAAATTATGTATATCTATATATTTAAATGCTGGGTCCTAATATGTATGAATCTGTAAGTTTTGGTGATTCTTTTCCATTTTGTTTCCATATATATCATGGAAAATACTTTCAGATCTTAACCCTTGAATTGATGGGATCCTTTACTTATTTGCTATTACAATTAATTAATTTGTCGATATAAATAGAATGTTTAACAAAGAGCTAGTTGGATGCATGTTATCCTTATATCATTATTATATTTACTTGAGTATTAGCATAATACTAGGAGTAGTATCTACTGCTAAAGTAAATATCATGTTTAATATCTGCAAATGAATGTTTTGTTGGCCATCCGTTTACTCTTTGTACTAAAGCATGATTAGTATTGAACTAGTTAGTATTGCATACTTCAGTATAGTCTTAATTTTTTGCATACCACATCTTCAGTGTCTAGATAGTTCATGATGTACTTTGGCTTTAAAAAAACCAAGCTCTTATAATTTGAAACTGGCTTCCTTGCTTTGGTTGGTCTCAGAGATCCTTCCAGTGACCTGTTTTGTATTAAAAGGAATATCTGTATAATTCGATCAATTGCGTAAAGGCCACGGTAGCAAAATGACCGTTTTTCAAGGGTTCAGGCAAGATATGTGCATAAGTATTTAAAATTTCTGTAATCAGCCTTAATCAAAGACAAAGATATAAGATAAACTAGGTATTAGTAATATTTTAATGCAGCTACATGTATAGTACCTTTAATTTTCCAGGAACTCCGTTGGAATTCTAAATATGTGTTCTCGTGTCAAAGTTTACAATTTAATGAAAAGTTTTGCATGTTTTTGCCATTTATTTAATATATATAGTGAACATAGCAATGTTGAGCATCTAAATATGGGTACTCAAGGTGAAATTAAGAGTCAGGATAACATGTTGTGCTCAATGTTTAAAATTCTGTTCTGCCTTGACAACAATATCGTAGACCAATATATTGTGATTGTTGCAGTTTAATGTGCAGATAATTCAGAGATTCATTCACTGTTTATATCTTTTGAATGAAAGAAATTAATCTACCGTGGTGCAAGGATTTTATTAAATACTATAAATCGTAGTTTCCATACTAAATATGGCTCTCGAGGACTTCTTTACCTTGACTGAGATGAAAGATGGTCTGACAGCTCCTGCTCGAGTGAAGGAGTTGATTAGTGTACTGCAGAAAGACGACCACAATACTGTGAAAAATGTTGGTGATTCAACCAGACAATGGTCTGCTGTTGCAAGCACTATAGCATCAACTGAGAATAAGGACTGTCTTGCTCTTTTTCTCCAGTTAGATGGGCTCTGTTATTTTGATACTTGGCTTAAACATGGCCAGAAATGTTTAGAAGAAAAAGGAGACAGCTTTATAGAAGAATCAATGGTGGTATTGTTGGGAGCAATTGAAAAGCTGCATAGAGAAGAGAAGAACTCAGTCATTTCAGGAATTATGATGACAGTTAAAGATCTTCTAAGTAACAATAGTTCCAGAGTCCAAGATAGGGCCAGAGCTTTGTTTGATAGCTGGAAGCAAACTAATGAGAGTAATGTGGTCCAAATGGATGTTGATAAAGATGAGGCAGTATGTGACGATGTTGTGGATGTAAATGGAAATCCTGTTAGCAAACACGAAGAGCCAGAATGTGCTTCACAAGATATTTCTACTTCCAGAGATATTAGCAGTGAAGAAAAAAATTTAGAACCAGCTATGGATGAAATAACACCAGCAATAAGTATGCAAACTGAAGTAGTTGTAGGCTTAACTATCCAGCCATCCGACAAAACTTTAGACCATGCATCCATACATGATGCATCCCCTGATCCTGTCCACTCTTCTACGTTAAAGCTTCTCAGCGAAAACAGTTCTGTTTTGGGGAACCCCTCAAAATATCAAATAGAAGCAACCACTGGAATCAAAAGTTCTGGATTTGCATTTCCAGAGCCAAAGGCGCTTGAAGGGCACTTAGATGTATCCAACTCAAATGAGCATGATGCAGCAAAACAGATGCTTCAGATAAGAAGCTGTAACAACTTAGGTTCAACAGGAACTTTTTGTGCCGATTCTGCAAATACTGTGGAGTCTAGAGTAGGTACCGACAATGAGAAAGATGTTGATATCGAAAAAGGGGACCCTTGTCTTAAAGAAAATTTGTCTGGTGATGTTAGAAAGGAGGTTTCTGAGGGGATAGACGAAATGGATGATAGCACATCTCCAAATCCTTGCAGCAAAATATCGGCATCTGACAGTACAACTCCGGTTGATGTTTCGCAAGGTTCTTATTTGAATGCGCACAATAAAGTAAAGAATGAGGGCGTGTCTTCAAATTTATCAAGGAAAGAAGACGCAGAGGCGATTGAAGGATCAAGTGGTCAAAATGTTTCCAACGAAGCTGAAGTTGTTTGGGGAAATGTGGATTTAACTTCAAATTTATCAAGGAAAGAGGACGCAGAGGCGATTGAACTATCAAATGTTCAAAATGTTTCTGTCAATGATGAGGTTAATCGGGGAAATGAGGATCTAACTACAAATTTATTGAGGAAAGAGGATGCAGCAGCGATTGAAGAACAAAACAGTCAAAATGCTTCTGACGAAGATGAGTTTTTTAGGAGAAATGATCCTGAATTTTCCATGTCAAGAGCTGATTTGAATGAAAAGAATTCTGAAATCCAACATGATTATGACATGCTTGATCCACTAGAGGTTGCTCGACAAGTTGCCATTGAAGTGCAGAGAGAAGTGGATCGTAGAGAACCAAGTTGTAGTTCTTCTGAAAGAACGTCTGGTAGTGGAATCCGGCTGCCCGAAAGCCCAGATTCTATGAAGGGAAAAAAAAGCAGAGTAATGCATCGGTCATGCAAGGACGTGTCAACTGGATCAAATCTTTCGGCTGTTGGAGGAGACAAGGTTTTCGCTAGAGCCAGAAACCTACCTAGTGAAGGGGAAAATTGCATAGTTGATATTGAGCCCACGGGAGTTTGTGAGGTGGCTCAGAAATTAGAACCTGACGAAGATAAACACGTTGGTGGTTTTGATCTGAACAAAGATGTGTTGTCCGATGATACGGATAACCAAACCAACCCAGTCCCTGCTCCCATCTCCCTTTGTTCGGCTTCAAGGGCTGCAGCAACTTCTGGATTGCCTTTGTCTCCTTTGGAGTTTGATGGGACTGTTGTTTTGAAAGGATCCGCTAAAACTAGTGCATTTCGTCCAGCTCCAACATGGAAAGTTTCTGAAGGTGAGAATTTTATCTTTGCATCAGGGAGTAGCAGCTTGTTTCGGCAGCAGGAATACCTTGACTTTGATTTAAATGTTGCTGAGAGTGAAGATAATAATATTTCAGACTTGCCACAGAGCTTGGAGACCCCAAATTCAACTGCCCAGCCTTCTGGAGGGTATTCCTTAGAATCTTGTCTAAAAAGATCCGACTTGTTGCAGCTGGATCTAAACACTGTTAATGATAGTGGTGATGCTCCAATATCATACTGGAGGAAGGAGGAACGATTTTTACCACATGGTAATGGTCAATTCAGTCCATCTGCTTCCTCGTCATCATCTTCAATACAGCCTTCACTGAGAAACATCGATTTAAATGAACAACCATCTCCTTTTACTGAAATTTTGCATCCTGCTTTGACTGCCAATTCATCTGCAAATTTTTATACTGTTGGTTCTGGAGGGTTTAAAACAAATGAATCTGTAATTTCCCTCATGGGTGCCAGAGTTGAGGTGAGCCAAAAAGATAACGTTCCTCAAACAATTCCCTTATTAAATGGTAGGATTGTGGACCCTGCACTGGATGCTGGTATGGCAAGAAATGACAGTGTTTTAGGACTGGCATCGTCCTCGCTATATGCACATTCTTACATGTATGGGTACAATGGCCCATCATCTGGATCGACTGTACCATATTCCTCAGCCATTTATGGACTTGGTGGTCAAATCCCTTACATGGTAGATTCGAGAGGAACCCCTGTTGTACCACAAGTTTTAGGTCATGTGCCCGCTTTTTCTCCCTCCTTCCCACAACCACCATCTTCTTTCGAGAGCTTGGCTGCTGCACCGGCTGATTCTAATGGGTTTGTGCCTTCGGGGCATAGTTTCGATCTGAATTCTGGGTTGATGTTTGAGGGGAGAGGCAGGGATGTTGGAAATACAAGGCAGCTGTTTATCCCTGGTCAAGAAATATTAATGGATGAACAAATGAGGGCCAACTCACAATCCACTTCCAGTTCTGGTGTTGGAGGAAAGCGCAAAGAAACAGATGGTGGATGGGACCACTACCCATTTAACTACAAACATCACCGGCCACCATGGAGATAAGGAATTTACTTATTTCAACTCCATCCCTCTGTAGAGTCTAGGAACAGGTGAAATAGGTAGTGCACAGGCTGATAGACAGAAGGGGAGCAAAATGAATTTGACGGGAAGGAACGGTTAAGTTAATAAAGACACGGGAGAAATTATAGATGTTATGTACATCATGAGGACTGAAGTTGACTGCTACAGATATAAAGATTAGGTTTGTAACTTTAAAGTTATTCATTTCTTGTTTTTTTTCTTTTTTATAAGAACGACTTTGCTACATTTGTAGAATAGGGATGACGAACTTGTAACAAATGAAATTTTGTTAATCCAGCTGATTTTAATATAATCAACACCCAAACTTTTGTTTAAGCACACTTGCTAGAAGCTCGTCCCGAGATGAACTCATACCAGCCGAGCTCTTTCAAATGGCAACCCCGTAGTAATGGTCTATTGCAGAAATGTTTGATAGTCAGTTGTAGTGTCTGTCCTGATGTCCTCCATATATCACAGGCAGTTGAAAGACATGACCTATTTATGTGTTGTATATATGTTTTGATCAAAATGATTTCATTCAGAATAATATTTGTAGTTACTATCTGCATGTTAAGATTAGAATTTCTTTGCAGGTGAAAAGGGCTTAAATTGGTTGTTGCAAACTGGGTGCATCATTGGGACAGTGCTTTTCTTAGTGAATAATTTTAGAATATACTGTTTTAATATATAGTCAAATTATGTTTGTCTCACTGTTTTTAACTTTTTATGTTGACTATAACCAGGCAACCAGCTACCTGTTCTCCGGTAGGATAATATTGTTGGGTTAACATTCTTAGATATCAACTTCTTATATATTGTTTGGTATACCTTTTTATTTTAAAAATGCCGCTCTTTTATTAAATATATTTACCCGCTTTTTCAGATTTTGGTAAGATATTGATGATATTGATATAGGAAGTTTGAATAACTAAAAGGGACTGGGTCAGCCACTTCCCATGGTATTTAAAGTTCCAAAATAATTTTAACTTCCTATGTTTATGATAACCAAACAAGTATATAAAATATCAATTCCTAGAAAGTCAAAATTCCCGAATAAACAGACGTATACCATGCGATCTCTGACATGAACGAGGGACGCCCAAAGAATTCTATCTAATTGAAATAAATTTGACAAATACAAGCGAATATATTAATTAAATTCTATAATCTATGTATGACTCAACTCATACTTGAACCACTTCCAAACTGTTAACTTGATGTATTTTGTATATTGAAATAAGAAGTGTGAAAACTTGTTCCGTTTGACATTTCATATAATTAAAAATACATTTATTTTTATTTTTATACAAGTTCAAATACACATATATTTTTTATAACTAAAAATAGTCCTTGGTTTTGTGGTGTCATGGATGTTGACTTCAAAGCTGAAAGGTAGTTTTTTTTCAAGTTTTTAGATTAAAAATATTTTTACGGAAAGTTATTTTTTAATTTTATCAAATAATCTTTTATCTGTTTTTTAGAAAAAAGTTGTTACGATTAGCAATCTCAAATAATGTAAAATATTTTTCAATAAGATGCTTTGTACAAAAATTACATCAAATGAATAATATTAGTGATATTGTATCAAATTTAGTGTCAAATATATTTTTATTATTTTTAACAAAACAAATTTATTCCTTTTATTTCTCATTTATATTCTATTATATTCAAACAAAAAATTTAGTTTGTAAAAATATAGAAGAATATGTCTTCATATAATCAAAATTGTTTTTACTTTTTTAATATAACAAGTTGAAGCTAATTTTATGAATATGATAATTTTTTAGAGGGTCGTCTTCTTTGAAAACACCATTCTTTGTTTTGCAGTTGTTATTAATAAGAATAGGTCAACATGGGGAATATCTTATTTGTTAAGTTAATTGTTTGACATACCTGACTTGATACTGCGAAAACCATGAATTGCAAGTTGCCAACTACAAAGGGTAGGTACGGGTATGGCCATACAGCACTTTCTATGAGAACATTAATACTGATATTGTAGGCTAGGATACAATGAGATGCAATGAACATCCTTACACCTTCCAGTATAATATTACGTACTACCGTCCAGTTGGTCTAAAATTAAGCCTCGACATAATATGACTTGTTCTAATTTATCAATCTGAGATGCAACAAGAAACTCTCGTCTCTGCATCACTTTGCTAAACGACAAACACCATACAAATCAGGATGAGAAATGGACTTGGAAATGTTTCACTTGTTTGACAAGGACACCAGAAATGATAGAGATCCTATAAATTGCTAGACAACGCCCATGCTCAAGCAGTCTATATGCACATAGCATCCACAGTTTTTGATATAACATTTTATATGTTCACATCATCCAATATTTGTTCACCTCCAATATCCACAGAAGTAGCAGCCATAGTTGGCATCACTATTTAGTAACCAATTCAAGGAGGTGCATGACTCACACTCAAAGACAATTAACTTGATTAGGTATAATCTGGCGAAACCACGATTACTAATCAGCCATCATTCTTTGTACTTCTAGTGTTCAAGTCGATAAGGAATAATGTTAGTTACAGCCTAAGGCATCAGTCTTTCCAAGTATGGATGGTACACATACTTCCTTCTATAAGAAATACAAAACCAGTTCACATATACATTGCTCCGTAAATGAAAGTAAACCATATGAGTAATATACTGTACTACTTATATTTCCAAACATCACTGTATAAATCCTTAACCATTTATAACAAACGTTAAAACATAAACAGATTTTAGTAACTACTATTATAAATAGGATCAATCGATATGCATCTGGACTCCTCAGTCCTTGCAAAATAAGCAAAACGTTAAAAAGCATAGAACAAAACAAGCTGTGTTTATTATAGAGCAACTCCATACAAGAATGTACACAACTGTTTGCAATAGGATAGGAGGATAGCAAAGGCATGTTCAATAAATAAATGAGCTAATAGTGCAAAAGCATATTCAAGAGATCATAATATATAAGTCTCCATGTAAGCTCACAGTGCATCTCATGTAGATAGTGAAAACAAGCTCCACTGAATTATATACATTGCGAAAGAAAATAAATAAAGTAAAACATTATTGACTACTAGTTGAAAAGTAAAATGACGGATTAAAAAGAAATGCAGAATGCCATAATTGAACTACTCTAACCCAGGAATATAATCAGGGGAGCTTGACGATCCACCAGCACCACCTGATAAACTTTTCTTCTTCTTCTTCCCCTCTTCGTAATCAGGATCACTAGTGGGCAACTCAAACCTACACACTGGACACGTATTCCTCGAAGCCAACCAAGGCACTATACAATCTCCATGGTAACCATGTCCACAAGGTAATTCCTTAGCAATCTCTCCAACATTCACCAAATCTTTGCATACAGCACAAAGCAAAGCTTGTTTCTCGGATTTAATCTCGACAATTTTAAGCGCTGCCACTGCTGATTCAGCAGCTGGTGGCGCTCCTGTCCTTCCACCACCATCAGTGTCAGCTAAATTACGCAACACAGCTTCGTATCCAGCTGCATCAACATAGTCCCCTGGATTACCTACGTAACCAGCACCGCCTTGTACTCGAAATTCAATAGAGTGATCTTCGAGTCCCGTTAATATATCCGCCCAATCAAGTATCCTCTCACGGCGGCTGGTTCCTCGTGTAGCGAATTCGCGGAGACGTTGGCGAAGACGATCACGCCGTGCCCTGCGCGACTCTTCATCGCTTTCAATACGATCAGGATCTTCATCATCGTTAAATTCAGGTTCGTGATCATCTTCCTCATTTTCATCTTCGTTATCCTCATCATCATCTTCGTTATCCTCATCATCATCTTCATCGTCCTCCTCATCCCATCCGTCCAGCTCAATCCGGAGATAATCATCGTCCACGCGCTCAGGAGGCGGGGAGGGAGGCGCGTCATCGGCACGCGCCACCTGCGCGAGTAGGTTCAGGACCTGAATAAACTGGTTACCTAGAGACGGATCTGACGGTGGATCGGCAGCGATGGACTCAACGAACCCGCACTTACAATCATTACACACAATCTGAGGAGGATCGGCGAGTTCTTCGACGTTGACTCGTTTATCGCACTGGTAGCACCAATACTCAGCGATCTGAGCTGACTCAGTGGAAGGAGCGAGTTGAGGCAGAGATGGTGGTGAGTGAGACGGAGACTCGGCCATTGAATTGTGAGTAGCGAGTCGGTTGAGAAAGAGAGTAGACGGATGAGAGAAAAGCAAGGAAAGGAAAAAAGAAACGATAGGGTGTGTGGTTTTATGGTTAGTGAATGCTTGCATTAAGACCGTCCGATGGGGTACTATTGGTATGATCTAACGGCTGATGCTGTACTATGCTAAAAGTTGAGTCAAGGATGTGCTACGTAACAGTACTTGGTTGCTTAATGAGCTGGACAGCACAGCACAGATAGTAAATTAACAAGGCCGTCAGGATAAATGTTTATATGACAAATTCAATAATTATTTAATAATACTATAAAAATAATACATTAATATTGTTTTTTGATATAATTGCTTGTCACGGAGTTCTTTTTTAAGTAAGGAAAAAATATATTTTTGGTTAATTTTAAATTTTACTAAATAAGTTTTTATTTATTTTCAGTTAAAAATCGTTGTTATTGTAATAAAAATAAATATCAATAAAATCTAACTTAAAAGTTAAAGTAGTGTTAGGATATATTTTAAGCAAAATTAATAGAAGGCATGTCCAATATATCTTTCTATTAATGATATTGTGTTAGTGTTGAAGATAAATAAAATATGTAAATGTGAAATTATATATATATATACATATATTATAATTTATATTAGACATACTATACACTTATTATTATATTCTTTTTATAATTTAAAATGTGTTTTTTAACGTTTTCTGGATTGGATAGACAGACGTATTTTATTGATTGGAGTACGACGGTGTTCTTTTCTCGGACATTAAGGGTGTTATTTTTCATACATTAAGATTTTATTGTCTAGTCCTTTGTTAGATGATAAATTTTTTAAATGAAAGAAACTCATTCCTGGATTATTGTATTTTGATACAATTTATCTATGAATAAGTATATGCAGTCAAAAAAAATTTGTTGAGGGCAATTTTGGAAGAACAAATTTTAGACCACCTCCATTCGAGTCTTCGAGAGGTCCCATACCTTTCCCCTCATTTTTATATTTTAATAAAATTGTGAAGCTTAGTTGAAAAGATATTTTACATCTAATTTCCTGTTTTAAGAAAAAAATTAGAATTTCAAAATGAGTCACTAAATTTTGAGGACTTATTATTTATCGCTCATTTTTATATTTTGTATATACAAAAAGAGTGAAAAATGATAAATAATAATTAATAATTAAAATTGTAAGGAGAAATGGAACAAAGAAATAATAAAAAAATAAAATGAAGATAGAGATGAAGAATATAGTTTTTAAAAATTATTATTTTTAATATAATTGAAATTGGAAGAAATAAAAATAATGAGATGAATTCATGGACTTATAATATTAGACATGATTTTGAGTGAGATTTATCAGAAAAGTTTTAAAAATAGTACTTGTTTTTAATAAAATAAGAGAAAGAAGATTACAGTGATTTAATTATATTTAAAGTGTGGTGTTGACGGAATAAAAAATATTTTAATGAATGCACGGGATAGAAAAATATTTTGTCATCCATTTTTTTTGTCAATCGTAACGAAAGTTTACTTTTCGATTATCTATTATCGATCCTATATATAAATATTTTAAGTATAATGCTAAAAAAGATAGATATTACATAGTTTAATTGTGAACTATTTATGTCGTTCTCCTTATAACTGGCTTATAAATTCAAAAATACATACATTTTTCAATTTATAAGAAATTCTAAACGGGTATGAGTTCGCACGATTAAAATCAAATAATCTTGTCTTACAAAAAAGGAAATAATCAAATAATTTTTTGGCATATTTGATAATATGAATTTCATTTAAAATTCTAAATTTGATCAAATTATATTTTTGATTAATTATGAGAATTTGGATTTAAATTTCATTTAAATTTTTTCGAATTCAAATATTAGCATAAATATGAGAATTTAAGGAATTTGAAATAACAACTCAAATTCTATCACATAAAATTCATCATTTGAAATGTTCGTTAAAACTCTTACACTAAATATAAATTACAAATAGTCAAAAGTGCTTAAAAAGAAAAATTAATAGGTACTGTACAAAAGACTCAAAATAAAAACCTATCTAGCCGTACTTTCCTTTTCTTTCCTCTGTACAATTTTACTCGTTATTTAAATTACATACGAAGATTGTTGTGTGCTTGATCATGTTGCAAGATTGTAAACCGGAGCTGAGACGCCGGAGACTTGACGGCTACACCGTGCCAGCAGATGCCACCTCGACATACATGATGATTATGTACCTTAGCTTTAGAATCCGGTGTCAGCACATACGTGGCCTTACGAGAAACATCCCACGTCAGCGTGGCAATCAATATAGCTAACACCACCACCGTGGATATCACCAGCACAAATCCCCCGGCATAACTCCGGCCAGTCGTTACACTGTAGATTTTAAAACCCCCTATCACCATCAAGTGTAACGTGATCAAGTTCCGCGCGACCACATCAGAAATTGCCATAAGTAGAAGTTAACTAATCTGCTCGATTTCTGGTTCCCCACTGATTATCACACACTTGTATGTTATGTTATGGGGCGTAAAATTGGTAAAAGAGTGGATATTTGTAAATGGAATTAATAAAGAAATTTATATACGGTGGGGACTTTAGGCTTTGGCTTTCACTTTTGAGTACTTATCTTCTATTGTTAATAAATTAAGTTTGGTGATGCTGTAGATGAGAGCAAAATGAAGGGGGTGACGGGTGACCGGTAACAGGTTACTGGTGAGTAACATGAGGACGTACAGGCTGTGCTCTCATGCATATAACAGTCCAATCGTGTGTATACACGTTGCTCCAAACCCAATGACTTTGCACACGTGGTGTAACCACATTTTATAGTATGAAATGCTATTCTTTTTCTTGGTGCTACCGCTGTTAAACTTAAATTATTCAGAAAGCCAAGAGTATACTAAACGGAGTAACGCTAATTGCACGTAAACGGATACAGAAATTTGTATGGAATGAGCTGGATTCCACTTCTTTTGTTTAATATTGTTTTCAGGTTTACTCTTTTTGTTAATAGACTATTAGTTGTGTTACTATGTTTTTTTCTTTTTTTCTAATGCTCTTTTTTAAATAAACATTTTTATTAATTTATATTTTCGTATCTTGTTTAAAAAAAATTAATTTTTTACTGATTTTTTCTTATATAGTATATTCACTAAATCACATTTTTTTTATACTCTAAAATTATTAGTAGCGAGAGTACATTTTATCATATGTGTCGTACTTTAAAAATAAAATTTTAATTTAATATTTTTATATATACACAAAATATATATAATCTAATATATATTTTATATTGTTATCTAAAAAAATTTCATAAACATGTACTATAATATTTCTTTTAACTGTCAGAATTGTATATAAAGTAACATATATATTATATTATATTATTTTGTGTATATATAAAAATATAGTATTAAAATTTTAATTTTAAGACAAGATACATATGATAAAATGTATTAATAATTTTGGAGTACAATTAAATTAAAAAATATTATTCAGCAAACAAACTATATAAGAAGAAAATAGTGTAAATATAAATTTTATAGAAAAGATATGAATATATAAATTAATAAAAAAGTATCCAAAAAAAGAATATTAGAAAGAAGAAAAATAAAATATAACAACTAATAATAATATCTTATTAACAAAAGAGAAGTAAATATGAGCTAATAAAAATTAATATTAAATAAAAGATGGGGAAATCCACATCATTCTGTATTCATTTATATGTACCTAAGATTACTCTACTGGTTGTGAATAATATTCCATATGGAATGTATTATACTACTAGCCTAAAAACTTGTGCATGCATGACCTTTTTGTACCATCATAAAATTAAATTTATTTTTAGTTATATTATTTTAATTAATTTTTATTATTTATTTTTAAAATTTTAGTTTTAAATGCATATATATATATATTAAAATATTTATTGACCGATATCAATTCCATTCTAGGTTTATAAATATTAAATTAATATTTAAAACATAATTAATAAATCATACATATATTATGTAACTATATAAGTATATATATGTATTATTATATAATTTAATTTTGATTTTCTGACTAAATTATTTTTTTTAACAATTTAATGTATAAATCGTAAAAAGTTCTATTTTACAAATTTTCTAATTTTTTACCTAAATTTACTAAATTTTTGTATACATAATCTAATATCTTATTCTTAAATATAATTTTCCAAACCCATTTATTTTATTATAAAAATTATAATTGATTGGTTACTATATTTTGTCTATTTGCATATTACTCTTACACCCACAAATTCTTCTAGGTTTTTTTTTATTATAGTTACATCCTCTTAAAAATATCACACGGACTATAATTATATATCATGAGATTAAGGTTCTATATCCAATGGCACAAATTCTATCTTTTTTAACCAAAATTTTAAAATAATGATACATATCTAGTTATACAAAATACAAGAGTCTGAACAAGTAGGTAGGACGGATAAATGATGAATTTAAACATTTATTTAAAATCCATTTTTTATATGAAAATATATATTTAATACAAACACATATATACACACATATATAATGATATTTAAATAAATTTATATTCTTTTAACTAATACCATAATAGTTATTTTCTCAAATTTTATCATTTAACATTCAAGTATTTTCACTGCTTATAATTTGACTAATAAATTGTAATATTTTGTATTTTTATATAATATTTATTCTCATATTTTAATTTTTTTTATCTATTTCTAAAATAAATATATATTGAAATCATATGATTTTATATAGTATTATTATTTTAATGTTAATATCACAATTATAACTCAATTCCATATTTTATTCAAATATTTAACATATTAATATTTGAAATCAACTATACGAACTACATTTCTCAAATTAAAAAAATTATTAATAAATAACTTATATAAGATTTATTTATATTATGAAAAATTAATATATGATAAATATATTGATAGTTTGTGTATTAAGATTTAAAAAAAAATAAAAATTTAAGTAGATCAAACGGTTGTAACAATGATTATTTAATATGAGCTTATTGGTTCGATACCAATGACATAATTATATGTTTTTATAACAAAAATATCTAAATAATGGTACATATCAATTATGCAAGATACAATAGTATAACTATTATTTTTTGTCATTCTCGTCTATTATATAGTAATAGATTGTTGGTGAGTCGGTGTTAATCCGAAAGCTACTCATCACTTGATGACTTAGCGTAAAAAGGAAATTAATTATATAGCACGCGGGGATATAATTTGAAAATATAATTCAGCAAGCTAATTTCACAAACCGGTTGATTTTAATTTGTTGCTATAAGTTTTCATGTGTATGTATCCAAATGTATATTTTCATGTGCAGCTTTTTATCAAAATGCGTTCGAAATAATAAATTTTATATGTAACTGGAGTTTAGATTTAGAGGGAGAAATGCAATATATATATATATATATATATATATATATATATATATATATATATATTACACTTATTTTCTTTTTTATATTTTTTTAATTCAAATATTAATAATTGAGTGAGATGAAAATAATATAATATTTAAATATTAAGAAGATAATATAATAGTTAAATATTAAAGGATTGGTGATAGAAATTTATAAATTAATCTATGCACTCTTTGATCTTTTACTTGGTTTCATTTATTTTCATTTGAGATTTAATTATACGATAATAATAGATAATATAGGTAAATGTTATGTTGTGATTGATTAAAAATAGTGAAATGAATGAAATTAAAGAGATTAATAAGTCTAATTAATGGAGTTAGAAGGGAAGTTTTTCTAAAGAATAATGAACGAGTCTAATTTATTTATTTATTTATGAAATTTGGATAAACAAAAATATGCATGATTAAGAATGGGGCGTGGGTAGATCGAGGTTGAAACTAATAGAATGAAGTTAGATTTTTTTCTCAAACCTGAATGAATGAAGGAAGTATTTAAAATTTTAATTATTTTAAATTATTTTTTATTTTCTTCAAATTCATTTATTCTAGTTAAATATAACATTAACTATACAAACTATGAATTTATTATTAAAAAAATAAATTAAAATATGAGCTATGAATTATGATAAAAGCGATGGTAATTAAAATCAACAATTCTCACATTTGGCCGAAGTAATATCAATATCTCTCATAATTTTTTGGGTAATGATAATTTAATATTTTGAAATGTACACCTTTTTTTTAGAGTATCCTTAACATGTATTAATATTTGAATAATATTAATAACTTATTTATATTATTAATATTTTTTTGTTAAAAAAGATGAATAATTATAAAATAATGTATAAATAATTATACAAATATTAAATTTCAAATTTTTTACCGGATATAAAATATTTTAAAATAAAATATAGTAATTTATCTGTTAGATTATTATATTTAATTAAAACATTCGTTTTTTTAAAAAATGTCCTTTGGGAGTATATATTTTCTCTCTCGGAGACGAAGTATATATACGAAAGTAGCATCGCACCAGACACACCAAGTGTCAAGTCTTCCGAAATAGAGGCTTCCAGAAACCCATTTCCGTAACTCGACGCCACGTATTGCGAACAAATTAAGGCCAATAAATAATTGCCACGTAATAACCATCTCCAATGAGTAGGGTGTGTTTGTTTAATCAATACTACTATAAAAGGAAAAAGTAAAGCTAAAACCCCGTAACCTCATTCATTTCATCACTCTCACTGCACTGCACTCCGGTGGCAATCTCGTAAATATGAACAAGTGGACACTACCGTCCGTTCTGTTCCTTTTATGCCTTGTATTTCTCCTCCCAGATCAAGGTATATTATACACCTCCATTTTTATGATCTGTATAAATATGATGTACGTATTGTTTTATCTGTTTATCCAATATCATCAGTTGTGATTTATTGTTTTAGATCGTAATTACAGTCATTGCTATTAGAATCTAATCGATTAAATCTATGCCTGGAATTTTGAAGTACGATTATTTTGATTGATTTGAGGCAAAAGTGAGATTATGTTTACGCAGGGAGGAAGTTACATGCGAGCGCAGAAGATGATTCAGAAGATGTGGTGGATCCGCCAAAGGTTGAAGACAGAATCGGTGCGGTGCCTCATGGTTTATCCACTGATTCTGATGTTGCCAAGAGGTATGTCGCTGTGATTGGAATATATAGGAGGTGAGGTTTACGTGCACTCTGATTATAGTTATCAGAATCACTGTTGGATTTGTCTTGTTTTAGGGAAGCTGAATCCATGTCGAGAAAAACTCTGCGTAGTAATGCCGAGAGGTTTGAGTTTCAGGCTGAGGTTTCTCGCCTCATGGACATTATTATCAATTCCCTTTACAGTAACAAAGATATTTTCTTGAGGGAGTTGATATCCAATGCCTCTGATGTAAGGGTTTTACGTTCTTCTTGGCTAGATGAATATTGTTATTCTAACTTATGAGATGGAATTATGTTTTCACAAACAATTATTCAAATTTCAGGCACTGGACAAGATTAGGTTCCTTTCACTCACTGATAAGGGGGTATTGGGTGAAGGTGATACTGCCAAGCTTGACATTGAGGTAGGTTTTTTTTTATTGCTTTCGTACTTTGTCGTTTCTAAAGTTATAATCTGAATAGATTTAGAGCTTATTATGCGTATGATATGAATTCTGCAGATTAAGTTGGACAAAGAACAGAAAGTACTTTCAATTCGTGACAGAGGTATAGGTATGACAAAGGAGGATTTGATAAAGAACTTGGGAACCATAGCTAAATCCGGAACTTCAGGTAAAGCGAGTGCTAATGCCTCACTCATAGAATCAACATGCCCTACTCTTATTGCTTTTGACGATGAACTAGTGAACTAATTGTTTTTTGCCCTTCTGTTGTAGCTTTTGTGGAGAAAATGCAGACAAGTGGTGACCTTAATTTGATCGGGCAGTTTGGTGTTGGCTTTTACTCGGTATATCTTGTTGCTGACTATGTAGAAGTCATTAGCAAGCACAATGATGACCAACAGTATTATTTCCGGACCTCTACAAGTTTTTAGTCATCATACTTGTCTTTACCATGGATGCTTATTAATGCTGACCTCTATTTTGCAGGTATGTATGGGAATCGAAGGCTGATGGCGCGTTTGCAATTTCAGAGGACACATGGAATGAACCACTAGGGCGTGGAACTGAAATCAGATTGCACCTGAGAGAGGAAGCTGGGGAGTACCTGGAAGAATCCAAGTTAAAGGTGTGTATTGATCTCTATCTTTGTTCTATTAATTGATAAATGATAACACACATTTGTAAGGTAGGATTTGTACAATTTTATGTGGCTACAAAATTTCATTGGCCTTCATATTTGAGTTTTGCGATTCAATATAGATGTAAACAGCATCATGCCATCATATGACATTCAATCTGATTGCAAAACGTTGAAGTACTAGTCAAATAATCGCAAAGTCCTTGTTGAATTTTGTTTATTTGTCAACCAGCCTTTCCCCTTTGAGTATCTTTCATTTGGAACCATTCAGGAGAAAGGAATGTACAATCAAGCACGCTAGGCGCACATTTGAATTTTAAAAGTCGTTGCTGTGTGATGTATTTCTTTTTATTTAAATTGTTGACAAGATTAAAAGGGCAAAGAAACTTACTCTTGGCGCATAAAATTATAATTATGTTATGGGGTACACTGTTGGACATCTAATTATATGTATTTATCTGTAACAAAATATATCAAACATGTGTGCTTTGGGTTTCAACTTAAAATGCTGCAAATCGAGAAAAAGGTTGTTTTAAATATTATGATATAATAGGTTAAACACAAATTGCAAAGTCTAAGCACACTGAGGAAGGCACTATATGATGATAGTTGACTGGGATAGAGGGTTTGATGTTTTAAGTTACTGGTTTGACTGCAGGAATTGGTAAAGAAGTACTCTGAGTTTATTAATTTCCCCATATACCTTTGGGCCAGCAAAGAGGTGGACGTAGAAGTTCCTTCTGATGATGATGATGATTCCAATGAGAAATGTATGTCCACTTTATCTGTTTATACTTATTCACGTTATCTTAATGCATCATTTTCGATATTCTAATATTGTCTACTTATTTTTCTTAACGCCATAATATTGTATTGTTTTCTCCCTATTACAGCTGAAACTTCCTCATCGGAAGATGGGGATGACGATAATGATGATTCTGAGAAAGTGGAGGATGAAAAAAAATCAAAGACCAAGACAGTCAAAGAAACAACTTATGAGTGGGAACTCTTGAATGATGTGAAAGCTATATGGTTACGAAGCCCTAAAGAGGTGACAGATGAAGAGTATTTAAAATTCTACAAATCCCTTGCAAAGGTAAGCCACCACTTGTATGTGTATAAAGGTGAACTCCTTTTTGGACCGTATAAATCGGTTTAGCTTTTCCTTTGTTTAACACATATTTTTGTCTCCAGGACTTCAGTGATGAGAAGACATTAACATGGAGTCATTTCAATGCTGAAGGAGATGTTGAGTTTAAGGCTGTACTTTTTGTACCTCCAAAAGCTCCTCATGATTTGTACGAGAGTTACTATAATGGCAATAAGTCCAACTTGAAGCTTTATGTTAGACGGGTTTTCATCTCTGATGAATTTGATGAACTTTTGCCTAAATATCTGAATTTCTTGAAGGTAAAACTTAGGTCTCTCAAGTTCTCTAATAATTCTCGGTATCTTAGCAATATGTGACCTCTGGCTGAATTGTTGATATACTTCTTTCTGGTTAGGGTCTTGTTGACTCTGATACCTTGCCACTAAATGTCTCAAGAGAAATGCTTCAGCAGCACAGCAGTTTAAAGACAATAAAAAAGAAGCTTATCAGGAAGGCCCTTGATATGATTCGTAAGATTGCTGATGAGGATCCTGATGAATCTAATGACAAAGAGAAGAACGGTACGGGAATCTTGAAGTTCCCATGATTTTCTAAACTAAAATTGATAACTGTCTATACAGATAGGTAGTCCTGCAAAGTTCTGTATGTTTGTTGGGTGTTGGATGTATCCCTTTTCTAGTTATTGGTTCTGCCTTTGTACTCTTTTATTTTCATTTTCTTTTTCTTTTTTAAAGCATTGATTATGGTGCAGATGTTGAGGTATCTGATGAAAGTGATGAAAAGAAAGGCCAATATACAAAGTTTTGGAATGAGTTCGGCAAATCAATAAAACTTGGAATAATTGAGGATGCAACAAACAGAAACCGCCTGGCCAAACTCCTTAGATTTGAGAGGTATTTGTGTTGTAGTTTTTATGAATCCCCAGAGCTGTTCATTTTTTTTTGTGACTAATTTGGCTTATATGCCTTACAATGTGAGTATCTGTTCTAAAAAATCTCGGGGTGAGCGAGAATCGAACCCAGGACCTGGGACGACAAGAGATAAGCCCTTACCACTTGTTCATTTTAGAATTGTGTCTAATCATCAAATTTATTACTCTTTGCAGCACAAAGTCGAAAGGGAAACTAACTTCACTTGATCAATACATTAAACGAATGAAATCTGGCCAGAAGGATATCTTCTACTTAACAGGAGTGAGCAAGGAACAGTTGGAGAAGTCTCCATTCTTGGAGAGACTGATTAAGAAAAATTATGAGGTGCTCATATCTTGTTAAAATATGTTAATAATTCTTTCACACTTGTGTTTCTGCATCATCTCTCTTTAACCCTGTCTGTCATCGGTATAAATGTGCTTTTTCTAATCTCTAATTTTTAACTTGCAGGTTATTTTCTTTACGGATCCTGTGGATGAATACCTTATGCAATACCTAATGGATTACGAAGACAAGAAATTCCAGAATGTGTCCAAGGAGGGTTTAAAACTCGGAAAGGATTCCAAAGTCAAGGAACTCAAGGAGGCCTTTAAGGATTTGACCAAATGGTGGAAGGGCTTACTTGCTAGTGAGAATGTGGATGATGTGAAAATAAGCAACCGTCTGGCAGACAGTCCTTGTGTAGTTGTAACATCAAAATATGGTTGGAGTTCATATATGGAAAGGATCATGCAGTCTCAAACTCTAGCAGATGCAAGTAAACAAGCATACATGCGAGGCAAAAGGGTTCTTGAAATTAACCCGAGGCACCCAATCATCAAGGAGCTTCAGGCAAGAGTTGCGAAGGACCCTAAGGTAACCTTCTTTTCTTTTCTATATTCTTTTTGGTTTTTTGAGCAAGGTTAATTACAAGAAATTTGAATATTCATGCACCCTTTTGTCTCAACTGAGACTTGAATCATCGACCTTCTGTTACCAAGGAAGAGAGGTAACCTTATTGGATTCTCTTGTGTTAACTAATTAAAGTTTGTGAATAATGTATTCAAGTTTGCAAGTAAAGGTTCTGTAATATCACTTACCATGATCTCATTCCAAACTTAATTCTGAATCACTTATATATTTTACCATGCAAAATATATATATGTTTGTAATAAGCTTTGTACTTTTAACTTCAGGATAAGAGCGTTAAGCATACAGCGGAGCTCGTGTACCAAACAGCATTGATGGAGAGTGGCTTTGTTCTCAGTGACCCCAAGGATTTTGCATCCCGCATATATGGCTCTGTAAAGAATAGTCTTAATATCAATCCTGATGCTACACCTGAGGAGGAGGACGATGTTGAGGAAACCAAAGTGGAGTCTAGTGTGCAAGAAGGAGCTGATAGTGCCATGGAAGATGACAGAGATGTCAAGGATGAGTTGTAGACTGCTACAACTTTGTACTAATTTTCTTAATTTAAATTCTGCTTTTTGTTTACTTTCCCCTCTAGTCCTATATCTCTAGTTCAAAGAGATTACCCCCCAAAAGTTGCAATTTGTGCTAGCTTGCTGTGAGGTTAGAGAAGATGGATATTTTTTTGAGTAATGTATTAGATGATAGCTTTCAGAAGTTGATTCTTAACTTTTAGTTAACTATGTTATGTATCGAAGATCATCTGACTTGGTTATACAAATATTGCAGCAATGATTGTAGTCTGTAGAATATTCAGTTTGTGTGTGAGATATGCCTGTTCAATGGAGGTTGACAGATATGAGGAAGAAATATTACTTGGGAATGCTATGGTAGCGTTAGCTTTGATCCTTAATACAAGCTCCCGTAGTCCCATGGTGTACTCGAACAAAGAGAAAAGCATTACAGAGCAGTAGAGAACGGGACAAACACTGTAGCAAAAGACATTAATAAACTTCTGATGCTTGGACACTACAACTAGACTAACCTTTTTCTATTGATGTGTGATCTACGTGTCACTGCAACTTTTGATGCATATAGATATTCGTTATACTAGTTGGAGACTTGGAGCAAAACCACCGCACATCAAGGCTTTTGATTGCAGCCGACCATGATAATATAATACATAAAAACCGAACAAGTAAGCAATTGAGGGCCTGTTGATGCAGGACACCTCGAATTTAGACAGGGAAAATCTGAAGATCTGATTCCCTTGCTACAATGCTAACTAAACTAAACTAATCTCTAATCTTTTTAAGAACATCGGGGTTCATCTTAATTTAAATCATTAACCGGAATGCTTACTGCTAAGGCTCCGCGTAATCACTTTTTGTATGACGATTTAAAGATATTGTACCTGGCGTCCGACATTGCTAATGCTGCTCTGGTCATATAGAGCTGGATTATACATGTGACATGTCATATGTGTATATAAAAATTACAGTATATTGTGTGTGCGTGTGTAATATTACGAGTTGACTTCCTGTCAGAAGAACAAACAATAGTACAATTTAACGTGAAATTTGTTCCCATTTAGAGGAATTTCTTGTGGTCCACATATATTGGTGCATTCTGGAAAGATACACCATAGATAATATTGAAATCTTTTCTTATATTGCTATGTTTGTGATGAACAGAAGACATAAGCTGAAGTTGGTTTGTTAGAAGTGCATTGCATGTGCCTTTGAGGAAGTAAAGTTTGGTCAGTCACATGGATGCAACTCCTGTAGGCTAGGCTGTAAACCTTAGAACAACTCCAACAATGGAGGTTATCATGATGTTAATGGAATTATCATTTTATTGGAATTATCGTGATGTTAATGGAATGATGAGCCACGTGGCATGTGATGTCGATTTGAAATATCAAAGCATTCCATAATAAAGTGGTAAAGTAGGTGTTAACTTTTTTTATGAGTCCGATCATAAATAAAATATTACTTATTTTATATATTTATATTATATGTTTTATTTATGAAATTTATTTAAATTATATACATGTAAATAATTCTTTAAATATTTTTTTATATGTACTTCATGCGTAAATTGTTTATTACTAATATAATATATATTTTAAAATAATATAATATGTAGGGAAATTATGTTCTAAAAGTTTCATATAACCTCCAATTTAATATGATATTTAAAAATAAATAAGAAACATTAATGTAAATAAAAGATGAAAGATAATAAGACAAGTTGGAAAAGTTGGCATCTTAAGATATCAAACCATTGAATTATTTTTTTAAATAAGGATGCCAAAAATATACGTAAAAGAAAGTTTGTAAATGTGAAATTGTATTTTGTATGTTATCCTCTACACATTTTTTAAAATGTCAGGCTTCAATTTAATATTTATAAATATTGAGTATTAAGCTGAAATTATGTCACTTCAATCAAAATTTGGCTAAAAAAGACATACAAATATATACGAATGAAGTATTTAACATAATCATTCGATTTACATCAAAATGTCCGGTAGAAATGAAATATCAACATTCTTAACTATATTGTTTTTATTGACAACTACATTTGATCGGCAGTACTGCTACTCCAAACCGACTATATAAAGCATTCTTTTCGAAAGTAATCATTGAGGATATTAAAAAAATGCAAAATCATATAATGCATCTTTGATTTCACTTGCTGAAGCTACTAATTATGTTTCCTGCACTAATTTCACACCGATAGTTTCTCAGGACACAAACATACGATTTTCTCAAGAGTCAGGACACATACACACGCTGTAATGGTAAAGATACATTGTGCAAGCTTATTTAAATTCATACCATTGGTGAAAAAGATATATAGGACTATATCATATTATCTGTATCATGATTTGTGGCGGACACAACATATGATTCGTCATTCGTTACAGCTATACATTTTGGAACTATTATAACTACCAATCTTGTAATTTCAGTTAAAGTAACCACACAAAAAAATACTAAAGAACTTCCACCGAATCAGTATAATATTTCCAGAAGACACCATTAATTAAATCTTTTCATTAAAGCAGAGCTTTACGTTTCATTACCAGCTAATTAATTATATACAGTATACAGTAGATATCAAGAATATATTGTAGAGGTGATTTTTGATGTTAATTAATTAGAAGCATGTATTGCCATCAAAATTTAAGCATCAGAGAATATATATATAACCATTAATAACATATATATGTTTTCATTCGATCACATTAAAAAAAAATATCTACAATTTACAAATTGACTCGGCCTTTACAAACTGGATATCATACGGTGTACACGAGCATTTAAAATCATGCGCAGCCGTTGATGTGCACAAAGAAATCAAGAGACGGAGATAAAAAAGAAAAAGCTGACGAGGGAAGTAAATAATGTAAATAGCATGGCTGAATTTGAATTAATGGTTGATGAATCTCCGATGGAAAAATCAGGAAACCATGAACTGCCTCGATTCTCTTGGGACGTCCCTGAACTTGAACTCGAACCAGCTGATGTCGTTCCTGTATTCATTGGCATTGTTGATGAATCTTTTGAAGATTTCCGACTGCAAAAAAATTAAAAAAAATGCTTCAGCAAAAATTCCAGTACTAGTAACATCTCATAATTAACCAAATTCATTCAAGTTGCATTTTAAGTAGTCATGTATACTCGATATCAATCAATAAACATTTAACATGCATTTAAATAATACGATTAAGTATACTCGCAAGTCGCATTATAATTTATGTTTCATGTAACGTTAACATCACAGTACCTGAAATTAAGTGTAATACAGATAACGAGTTTGTAGGTCAAATTAGTTTGTAAGTGTATGAACTTATATATTTATATACCTCGGTAAAGAAGGGCAGAATGTAATGATATAATCAGCTCCCGTACACGTAAAAGTACTTGTAGCATCGTCGTAAGCGTAGCTATAAGACCTAGGACAAGCCGACTTGAACATCTGCGAATACACGGACGGCTTACAAGTGTCTGGCGAACCATATGCGCCACTGCAACAATACTCCGGGCTACCAAATGCCTCGCATGCACTTTTGCACGCTTGTCCATCCCCGTCTCGGAGCTCCGTTGGACACATGCGGTTCAAATCAGTTATGCAACCGGTTGACCCGCAAGCACCCGACCCACCACTTGCTTCAATAATCATTGGCAAATTGTAACCATCTACGAGGCTAACATCATAAAAATCCTGACTACTTGATCCAGAGTCCGAACCGATTGTAAATTCAGCTAGTGTTGCTGGCGGGTTGGCTCCTGCACCGTTACATTCCATCTGGTTTGATCCACAATCACCTGTTTTGCAGCTTCCTTGACCCGTGTTCGTGTCGAAAGTACAATCGGTTCTGCCCCAAAACCGACCTGACCAGCCTGGTGGAGCTTGGAATGTTCGAGAATCACCTGGTGTGAGCTGAAACCCGGTACTGTCTAGCTTAGCGGTACCTGCATTGGCTAATATTCCAGGCCATACAATATAGTTACATTTGTTTATTAAAGTAAATGTAGCCGCTGATATGACACTGATCGAGTTTGCGATATAAAAAACGAGAATGATGATATAAAGAACACTAGTACTAGGAGGTTTAGACAAAACTTGTTCCATGTAAATTATGTTTGGTGATATTCTTAGAACTGAAGAAATGGTAATAGAAGATTAAAAATGAAGTACGCTGGTATAAAAGGTTTGATGTTTGGTGGGAGAAAATGAGAGCTTGGCGAGATATATTGATCGATCGAGGTGGATAGTACACCCAAAACTACCTGTAAAACAACAACTAGCTAGCGCGCTTTTATATAGTGCCAAGTTGTTTTTAAAGACAAGTTCAAGTGGATGAATCAGGGGGTTTTAATTATATGTCATGGTGACTGCTGAGTACCTAATTACCATTTTTTCATTTTTATTGCATGAACATTAAGGGTTGGAATATGTGTGCAATTTTATATATTACTCGTACTTCAAATACAAATGATTTAAAACGTAACTGCTGTCTTTTTTGTTGTTGCTAGGTTAAAACTGATCCTGTATATCGGACATTTTTTAAGGTTAAGCACTACATTTATGCTGCAGCCTTCCCCAGTAAAAATTGGTTCTAGATTGGCTTTAATTTTATATAATAATGTACGGTTTGTAAGTCTATGTCTATGTGCCTGTTTGACAAATTTGAAAAATCGAATATAGTTTTTATTTGTCTAGAAGGCATTTATATATATATATATATATATATATATATATAGGCAAATAGGTATCTTAATGGCCCGGATTCGATTCTGTATGAATCTCAAGGAAATGGCTTGAAATGTATAGTAGTACTGAATATTTATGTGTAGCGCAAGTTTGTATGCGTATATATGCATGCACCGAATGGTCGGTAGTTTTTTAGACTGCGATGGATAGTCGTGTTGAATGCATATAAAGTTCGAACGTGAACCAACACAGAAAATTTCGAACTTGTAAGTAATTTGAATTATGCATTTATTTCATAGAGACACCGTTCCTAGACTCTCTTGCCGACAAACAATGAACATCAATAAATCATATAATGTCATTATATTAATTAGTACTCAGTGTTTAAGCCTAAAGTTGATATAAAGACAATTGGTTTGGGGATATGCTTTAAAATGATATTATTAGAAAGCAAACATATTTACTCGGCAGATACGTAAAGTTCGTGCATGGTTGACCATGTAGAAATACATGCCCCAAATATTAGTGCAATATCTACGCAGCAAAGCAAGTTGCTACTCTTTCATGTGAGCC
The DNA here is from genome assembly GCA_028671895.1 of Oenanthe sinensis. Taxonomy (NCBI): domain Eukaryota; kingdom Viridiplantae; phylum Streptophyta; class Magnoliopsida; order Apiales; family Apiaceae; genus Oenanthe; species Oenanthe sinensis. The sequence goes on from CM053794.1 coordinate 36,273,940, forward strand.
CATCCTACACGTACATGCATGCATGTTTATCTCTTTCTCGTATTAAACTCTTTCTTTTCCGGGGCATATTGTCAAGTAATTGCTGAGCTGATTTTATATATATGACTTGTATATGATTAATCCATATATATTCAAAACTAAATTCGGGCAAAACTATGCCTGAAATATAGTTCGGCCATCTTTTGCCACACTTTCAAATATTTTTGTCATTTTTTACTAATTTTTGTAGTTTATACACATATTTTGTACGAAGCCAATACTCTTTTAAGTAGTTTCAGGGGTGATTATTAATATTTTCTCTCTCTTATTTTTTTTTGCTTAGTTGATTATTAATCTTACTGTTTTTAAGTAGTCAATTTTGTGCACTGCACAACAAATTTGAGCGTTTTCTGTTGTGCAAAGAAGATAAGATTGATGATGATGGCCAATGCAAAACTTTTTTGAAATGAAAGCAACTGGTCCCTACTCTTAAAGGAAACTTGTTTTTACTAAAGATGAACGTAATTAAGCAATCTAATTAATTAGACGTTTCTAACAACCAAACACCAATTTTAATTATTACTCCAATTTTAATTAAGAACGTGCATGGAACATGTAATCTGTCGTGTAAAGAACGCATAGAATCCTATCCTTTTTCTTGTACTACAGATTCTCCCTGCTTGTATACATATATGCATATATGTACTTGTACCTGTATATATTTTCCTTCTGTAAGCTGACTAATGCCACGTTCGTAAAAGTGATGTGTATATGTAGCTGAATCGCAACAATATTACTAATATTAACGGGACAAAACCATACTATATTTCTATGCGGTAATGAGACTAATGACAATGAATACGACCTCAAATTATGATTAATTAACCCGTTATTTGCAGGAGAAAGAGAAGAGTGTGCCTAAAGATCGGTGGATTATGTTGCTATAAAAACTTCCTTTTAAGATGTACAGAAAAAAAAACGTTTAATTAAGCAAAACTAAGATTTAGAAAATTAATCAAGTCAAAATAAGTTTACTTAATAAACATGAAAATAACCAACACCCGCACCCGGAGTATGGTCAGAAAAGTAATATTGCGTGGAGAGGATATGGCAGTAAAAAGTGATGACGGAGAAAGTCGCAAGGACTTTCAACTTTTACGTCGTGCATTGCATCGGATAAGATAGGCGCATTCACATTTCACGCACTCTTGCAACCTTTTTATCATCATAAATCATTAATAATTTATGTAGATGAACTTATGCTTTTGTTGTGTATTTAATTTTTAACATCCACCACACCATACTCGGCTTCTATCTTCTTGACTAAGTTTCTTACTTATTTACTCATTGGGCACACCAATAACTACAAAATACTAACATACTCGCGCTTTTGATCTGTTGAGTCTTCATGACATCTAAACACATCATCTCATGTTCGTTGGTCCAAAACCAATATTTAAACGGGAATAACCTTGTGCGTGCGCGTCACTAGATGATATCGTTGGAAAGTCCAAAAAACAAGATTTTTTTATTGATCTTCACATTCTAGTTTCCTTTGTTTACTAGCTTTTGTTATAGACGAACTTCTGGTTTGTTGCACATTAATAACAAAGATATTGTCACTGAACAATACAAACCATATGGTTACTTATGGAACTAGGAGGATACATACACACAAACAATACACCAACCTGGGAAGAGTATAAGGGTACTTGTTACCAACAAACATTAGATTGATACAGATATCATTCTTCTGTGCCAATATTGCCATCTATCTTGATATCATTTTCAAGATTTCAAAACAACTCTTCTTCTATTATACAATAATACCTGAGTGCAGATAACAATATATACAATCTGATACGAAGCAATTCATTCAAGGAACAAATATAATAAAAAATATATGATATACATGCTTAGCTTGAAAATAGCTCATGCTGATCCATACCATCCAATATATCCAAAATGCTCGACTTTTGATGCCCCTGCTGCAAGAATCTTCTTGGAGAACTTCCGGTGCTCCTACTTAATGCCCAAACTTTTGTTGATCCCCTCCTGCCCATAACAAATTCTTGGCTTTTGCTTCTCCCAGTAATCATTTTTCTCTGCTTCACCACCTCTTCTAATAAATTTCTGTCCTCGGAAGAAAGTTGTTTCTCTCGGCCTATATACTTGTTGTCTAATGATGACGGTCCTTGTGTCTCAATATGTGGAATTACTCCTTTGCTAGGCGGTGATCGAACTGGCAAGGCCTTGAATCCGTTGTCTCTGTACCCGACTAGGTTGATCAGACGGTGAAGGAAAACCACCAATTCAAGTATGTATTGATCCATCTTTTGCTTATCTGCATGATACATTGTTTGTAGACGAATCACACTACTGTTTGCACCAGTCTTCTTGCCACCAAAATCCATGCTGTCAAATGGGGACAACAATATTAATACTCGCATTAATACTTGTAGATAAAAGTAAAGACAAGCAACAGAGAACTGTTCACGAACCCAGTATTAGCCCACTCTCCAACCCAACCAAAACCTTGATGTGCTCTGTTCAATTTCCGGCAGAACAACAATATTAAAATTATTAAATTTGTAAAACAATTAAAAGTTGAGAAAACAAGTAGTTAAGAACATAAAAAACTCCTTTATAACAGAAGAGGATTAAAGTTGGTTAGTGAGTAATCAGACTGATTGTGCATACTTGGTAGTGTCTGCTGCAATTGGAACAAGCCACTGGAGAGTTTTCTCCATTTCAGCTTTGATTTGAGGAACTGTAAGCTGGAAATCATAATATTATGTACATAAGCCATGACGAATACTAAAAGGAGCCCGGAAAAATTCAGTAAGAAAACAATTACAAGGGACTTGGGGGGAGTGCACACCTCTTCCTTCGCATCATATGCCTGTAACCTAGAACGCAATGCCATCTTGACACTGATTGGCAACCCATTGTACAATCCATCTCTCGTATTAGGAGGGAGAGATGTAGGTCGACATGCCTAATTTCATATTAATAGAAAATTTTACAGTACATCAGCTCAAGTACACAACACCTATCACAAGCAGCTTACTCAAAAGACAAGTATATAGAACTTACAATGTTATCTATTTGAGTGATTATATGAGCATAATGTAAAGCAAGACCAGCAACGCCTAGTCTTTCAGGTTTATTTGAAGGCTTTTCGGTATGTGTCACACCTGCCCACGCAAAAATACATCAGAGAAGAATAACGAGGGCCAAGTTGCAACACAATTATCTACTCCACTATGCAAGATAATTTAAAAGTTCATGATTCGTAACACCAAAGCAGCAATCATTTGAGAGCGATTCCCTTCATCACATTACTTTTAAGTTTTATCCAACGAGTGATGCAGATAATTTTACTTTGGTTCTGCAAACTATTCATGGAACAAAGTGAAATATCCATGCCGACTGTGCTATATAATACATTAATACCTTTATCTCCAAATACTTCCAGGATGTCTTGATGTATGAATGTTACTATATCGACAAGCTTCTCTACGATCTGCATTGGTAAAAGGCACGAGGAAATATGCAAAACATTTAATAGGCTGTAGAATCACAGAGGATTTTGACTCCAACTATTCATATTTACTATTAAATATTCTGTGTTCAGAATCATCAATACTGTGCGAATCAATTTACCAAAAACATGAAACAATTTAACCAACTGATGCAAAATTTGGACAGAATACAAAAAGATATTCTGGACAACATACTTCCTCCAGACTTCTAGACCAGAGAGATTTTTTTTGTAAGCTCTTCACGAGTTTTCTTTGATGCTTTAGCTCAGAATGTAATATCACCAGCCCCTCTCCTATGCCACCAAGACAACAAATTGATTGTCAGGGATATTCATACTCAGATAATAACCAGCTATGACAATGCAGATGCAAATTTCTTGCTTAGACAAACACGATAACAATATGAACATCAAATGAAAAATGGACTAGCCCTTGAGGCAACTCTTAGTTGAAAAAACTCATGACAATTTCACAGTACTAATAATGCCAATGTCTGCCATACAAGTACAAAATTAAGCTTAATCCTCACAATCAAAGTTATAAACAACAAATTTGCATTTAATCTAGAAAGTGTCCATGCAACCACAAGAATACATATAAACCATCACCAATATTTGCTATTTACACCAGAGGGGTCGGAGGTATAAAACTGAGCTTCAGAACAAAAGAAGTGTGATATCCAATTCTAAGGGTCTAACCTTTTCGAGGAAGATGCAAAGACTCCACCTCCTCGAGCTTTCTTCGGTAATCTTGTTCAAATCTGTCTAAAGCATGCAACTCATGATATAATTCCTGCATGATATATATCCATCAGTTGGCTGTTGGCCTTCTGATCGAGTTGCTAAAAATATGCACATACACACATCTAATAAGTGCCCAATATAATATTTACAATGGTAAAGCCGTAGTGGCGAAACTATGTGATACATTAACTCATGTAGTCGTGCATATGAAGGGTCTAAAGGAATTATTACCAAAAATATTTAAAATGCAGGTAAATATCATGCATAGTCATAATGAATCAGATACATAAAGAATACATGGTAACCACAATGTTACTATCAATCTTATATTACAAATCACATGCCTTCACCGTCTCTTTTATCAATATACAATGGAGCAACCCACAAGCCAATCAAATGTACAACTTTCAGAAAGTGCACATGCCCCCAAAATACTTATGAAAACCAAAAAGTAAGTGTAACTGGGAAAGAACTAGCTTACGGAAGTGTGCTGGGCCAGGTTGGTCAATTCTTGCATTGTCTTCTCTGCCTCTTCCCTAGGTTGTTTTTGTGTCACAGGGTCCGTATCCAATCTGATGATACAACCATTCAGAAGTTTGATCTCCAATCTGAAAGCATACTATTAACTCTTAACTGAGTATTTTATAATGAACGCAGAGTTACCTTGAGAAATAACGTCCCAAATTATGCCATTGTGGGTCTTTACATAGATCTCCAAACCTAATAACTTCTCTAGAAAAGACGCTAAATTCCTCCCTGCAAACAAATATTTAGAAAGAAAAGACTAATTATAACCACTACATGTAGCTGCTCATCGGTTTCATAAAGGTATGACTAACCTTTTGTCACCGGCAGCGATTCTAAGCAACTCCGTCATATCAGTAGAAACTAAAAGTTGTACTCCTTCAGAGTGGAGGATTTCCTTCTTAAGAAATTGGATATTTTCCCCTGAAATAGACTGTAACAAATTTGAACCTTTGGCGATGGTATTAGCAACTTCAAATGCCAGGATAGATATTTTATTCCCTCTTGAAGCCATATTTGATACAAATCCACTTCCAGCATTCAAATTTGTCATGCTGCTACCTAGTGTATCCAGGACATCCACTGCCCTCTCCAAGCCAACAATGCCAGCTTTACCAAGAAATGAGCTCGCGTGATGTCCCTGCCATGATGCAGTAACGAGATTGTCAAACTATACCGCATTAGCTTTCCACGTTGAAATAATAATAACCAACTATAAGAACAAAGTTCTCCAGGTTAGAATCTAAAGTTGATTACTAATCCTGGTATCAAAAGCCGATATGGGTGAAAATTTATCATCTTTGAGGTAAAAATATATTATTTTTGTCGTTATAAAAGGGTTAAAATACAAACAAAAAAACACATATACCCAGACTCAAGACTCTAATAATTGTACTAAAGGATTTTTATTACACCACCTAAGATGCACTCAATCTAGTTTACTAATAATTGAGAGTATTGGCCCTCTACATGGCTATTATCTAGCTATCTATTCTATTGTATACATCCAGCAGGACCAGCATCCACATTAGTTAGTTCATACTAGGGAAGGACACGTAAAAACCAACCATTTCTTATTGCACCAAATGCAACAAGAGTTCCTAGTCCAAACAGAGGGTACTAAGGGTCAGTTGCATAAGTTTCAAGAGCTCATAAAGAATATTTTTGACGTAGTTGACTATACAGTAATCCCTTTCTTGAATCTAACAAAAATTTCATTATTCCTTTTGGCATACCATAGAAATTAGAACTGAAACACAGGTTAGGTCTTCTAAAGTTGTTACAAAAGCAAATATTTTACATCTTAAGTTTTGGAAATTTGGAATTCTAACTTTTGGAAGTTGAAAGTGCTTAAGTGTCTCAAAACTTGCCTGCTGAGAACTGCAGATCAGTTAAGGACTTAAGGTACATTTGTTTGAGAAGGTGATAAATCCTAGAAGTAAGAGATATCATGCTTTAAAGAATATGATCTCGAATCCTTAAATTTAAACCATGGCATCCGTGAGATTACAAGCATTAAATCTTCCAATATTATTATCTCAACAAAAGAAATTACGCATAGAATATAATATATCTTTCAGCATACGTGAGCTACCACCCATATTTACAGAATAAGGTCGCACTCGAATGACCAACCATTCGTGAAATTTACCTTGATGCTGTGAATACAGGCATAAATTAACAATGGAGTCTCTATAGTGAAGCATATAAGTTCCTAGACTGTACTAGTCCTATCAGATCCTCAATATTCCTTCATTCCGAAGCCTTGCTTAGTCAATGATTACGTTAACATATCCACTATAGCCATTTTGTTGTTGTACGAAACATTGTTTAGAATGTGTAGTCTATACACACAAAGCTAAACATGACCTAAAAGTCCCAAGTCATCAAATGCTAAACCTATACACATATCAATTCTCTCCATCCCCTTGCACTCCAATGAAAGAATAATCCGAGATTTAGGTCGAAAACAGCAAAAACAAATGATCTAAACTACCTGTACAGTTGATCCACCAATCTAACAGCTAAAACAATTCACACTAACAAATACACATATACAAGTATAAGATTAGGTCTGTTTACCTTGGTTGCGTGATTGCGAACGGGAGTAGAAGAGGACCTCAATTCCCTGGAAATAGAGAAATTAAGCTCCCCGGAATCGAAAATATGATGAGTCTTTCTTTTCTCAGCATTCGAAACAAACGACGACGAATCAACAACAACCTCATCGCTATCTTGACTATCTTTTCTTCTCTTCTGTTGCTTTCCACCAAAGCTCTTGATCGATTTCAACTTCCCAGAGAAACCAGAACTAGGTGTACTAGTATTTGAATTGGAATTACCTTTTTGTTGAAAATCAGGACTAGTAGTAGCAGTGTGTTTAATTGTCCCGCCTGTACAAACCCCTCCCATTTTCACCTACTAGTACTGCTTGAATCAAAACAGAACCCCAACTAATTTATGAATTAATTGGGGGGTGTTTGGATTGTTGACCAGGAAACAAGGGGGTGTTTTAGATGAGCAAGGTGAAATGATAGTAATAGCGCGTCAAATGTAGAGAATGGCAAACACTGTGTGTGTGTGAGAGAGAGATATGAGACTTGAGAGAATGCGCAAACACATTATTTGACTCCCTTTTTTTAGTTTTGATGATTTTTTATTTTATTTTAATGTGTTTTCTGGGCTTTTCTTACAATACAATAGTCGGTCGACGGAGATGATACAAAGTCGTATTACGGCTGTTTTGGTCAAATTGGATCAACTTGTTGGGTTTTTTTATTTGTTTATTAACTTGAGTAATTAATTCTTTTTTTCTAGAACAATATTATTTTTCTGATTTTTATGTTAAGTTATAGAGTAATTTTACATAAAGATAATAGTCAAACAAACCTTTTATTTGTTTGGTCCTTTATTGTTTGTTGACTTTTGTCTTTGATGATGTCAATGTCAGGATTCGGAAGTACAGTTTTGCCCTCCAATTTGTGTAATATAACCATACAAGTATTACTCCCCCTAAAATAATTGTTATATTGACTTTTTTTTTACGAGAAATTACCCCACATTAATGCAAGATTTCAAATTTTGGGTTATGGATTGCCCTCACCCATAATCGGGTAAATCCGGACTCAACTACTAAAGGTAAGTTTGTCACGTGTTTCACGAGGGATTGAACTTTGGTCTGCAGAATAGTTTTGACTTGATCTTAACAGCTGAGTTAATCCGTGGAGTTATATTGACTTTTTACCTATAATTTGAAGTAGATAAACAATTATTTATATTTATTATTTTTTCAATTTTTGCAATAAATGTATAATATTTAAATTATTATTCAAAAAATTAAAAGAATAAGATATAGAGATAATATTTTTTACCTCAAACTACGCACGGCCCTGAAAGGGGCGACGGCCCAGGGCTCAAAAAATTTTGGGGCACGTTTTTTCAAAAAATAATAATATATATATTATTTAGTTAAAAATATTGTAAATTCAATAATTTTCACAATATATAAATTAATAATTTAAAAATATATATTATTATAGGGCCTATAAAACTAAAAATAAGTACTAATTACATATGTATATATATAATATGTACTTGTGGATTCTAAAAAACTAGATAATTCATTATTAAAAAAATAGAATTGAACCGATATTTTAGTGTTAATGGGAAGATTGTGCAAAGATTGAAAAACAGTAAAATTTTGTCTTTAAATTTATACTGTATGACTCAATACTCATATAGACATATATATTTTGATAAAAAAATTCATTTTTTTTCAAACTCTCGATGAGAATTTTGGTGTTATTACTTTTTTATAAGTTAATTTTTTGATTTTTGATTTATATGATGCTACCTAAAAAACAATTATCTTGATGTGAAAAAAGAGAAGAAAAAAAAGAAACGAATTGATAAGCTAGAAGAGTCATAAAGATGAGTTATGGATAATTTTGTTATCGAAAAATTAAACTTTTCAAGAAAACTTGATAAAAAATTAGTGGAAATAAGTGAAGATTTGAAAAATGTTACCGTAAACTTCTATTATATCATATGATTTTTTTATAATTATGCTGGGAAAAAATTTAGGGGATCATTTAAAATTTTCGCCCCGGAGCCTTCAACAAGTCAAGAACGGCCCTGGAACTACGTTTATAAAATCAAATCGACACTTATTTTAAGATAGAGAGAATATTATATTACCTACATTTATTTATTTGTTTAAAATTTGATATTATGTAACGAGTGTTCTAACTACCGAAAAATTCCCAAAATATAAGTTGTTAATTTTAATTTGTAAATATATATATATAATGTTATAAAATCTCGACAAATCTTAATACTTTAAAATTTTAGAAAAAATGATAATTTCACGAATATAGTATTGAGTTTTAGAAAAAAATGATAATTTAATATAATATTATATTTTAATAAAATTTATTGTTCTTATTAAATATGTAATTAACCCATAAATATACCAAATATAAATTTAAAATTTATTTTGGAACAGATTTTAAATCTCTAAACTTTTCTTTACTAATATTGCAAGTCTGTAATAATAGCATTTCAATAACATGAGGTTGCTAAAAAGTTGTCATGGACAACTCATGGTATGCATTGTATACTCCCTCCGTTCTAATTCAAATAATTTGTTTGACTTTTTACGGTTAAATTAATTAAATTTTGATTGGATATTATATCTATATATATAATAATTGTAAAAGATTAAAAAATATATTATTAATAAATATATTTAATTTACTTTAAAATGTAATTTTCAGTTTTTAAAATTTATAAAAAAAATAATTATTAATTATGGATCAAAATTTGGTCAATTTAATAATTAAAAAATCAAACAAGACACTTGAATTGAAACGAATTGAGTATTTTGACAATCTCAATTGGCAAACTCTTAATAATCTCTTAGCTCCAATAAATAAATAATTAAATATATTATGTTACACAAATTTAGTAGTCTTTTTGACAATCTTTATTAGAAATGCTCTCGGTACTTGGATGAAACTAGTTAGTGGTTAATGAATAAATATTGACACTGAAAAAGCTTAAATAAATTACTCTAGGACCTCTTCAAGCAATGATAAAATCATAACTATTCAGTTGGATAATTTTAGACATGATAGGGGAAAAAATATTCCAGATTCAACAATAAAGAAAAAAAGAAAAACCATCGTCAGGTCTGTAATAGCATGAAGAGGGTGTTTGGCTTAGCTTATAAGTAATAAGTTACTTTTTTTAAAAAATTATTTTCATTTTTTTTTTTGAAAATTAATATTTATTTTAGAAATTTAAGACCAAATCTTATTTCCAAATTTCAAAATAAGTTACTTATTTTCAGAAAAAAGTACATATATACCAACTTTTTCAGTTTATAAGCAGATTATAAGTTGCGTCAAACGGGACATAAGTATCATGGTCAAGTAGATACAAATCCTTCTAATGACGAAGCCAGAAAATTTTAAATATAATAATTGAATTAAAAATAGGTTTATAAATTAACATTTTCTATTTTTTTTATTTTAACTAGAGTTAAATATTTTATACATTAAATATTTTTATATAAATATTTTTATTTTAATGAGAATTTTAAATTCCACTAAACAGTTTTAAGTTAACCGGGAATTTCGCCGACTTTAGGCAACTTGTTACATCCAAAATCAAATGCCTTGTATAGAATACTCGTGCGTAAAAACTATAATAAAATTACAAAGTTTACGGACATAGTTGGGGCTAACAACCAACAAGTAGACTTTCCAATCTTCATTAAAAATTTAATTGCGTATCAACATCAAATTACTTGCAACTCTGCTCAACATTGTTCAACAGGACATTGGCATGATACATGACGGATACGAGGTTGAGTCGTAAAATTAAAACCATTATACTCTCTGTCTTATTATTTATTTATTTATTCATTTAATGTTATTACAATTTTCATATTAATTTTTCAAATAAATACATGAGTGCACAAAAGTATTTAAATTATTCTAATAACATTTTCAAGGTAAATATGTACTAATTCCATAATGATGTACCTCCCTCTCCCTGACCATCCATGACTGCAATTATAATAACATACAGAATGAAGTATAAAACCACTCAAACACTAAAGAAAACTAGTCAAATCATATGTTTAGTTGAAGACCAATTCAATTTCTGTATTATAAATCTATCATGCGAAGAATAAGTAAGAGTTGATAACCCCACCCCCAAAAAAAAAAGACTGGCCTTGATAAATCGAAATTAAACAGCACTCATATGTTGACTATAAGAAATAAGTGGGCATAATTTAGCCATATATATATATATATATATATATATATATATATATATATATATATATATATAACTTTTCTATATATATATATATATATATATATATATATATATATATATATATATATATATATATATATATATATAGTATTTAAGCGTGCATAGCAAATTAGATCAAATTACAAAAAAATGACTACTAAAGGTAAAAATAATGTCATTCGGGGGAGAGAGCAGGGCAATTCAGATACAATAGATCGTAAAAAATATTGGAATAATTTTTATGATATTTAAAAAGATTGCCAATAAATTTCTTGTTCTTCTTTTTACCTTTAATTCAATGGGGACGAGCCAATAGATCGTAAGAATAAGAATACAATAGTCATGATGTACCGGTATATATTATTGATAGTCTTCGCTATTTGTACCAACCTCATCGGCCTCAACTTCCAGCTACCCAACATTGAATTAGCCCAAGCATCTCAGTATCTAGTTTACCTAGTCCGGTTCACTGCCTCGCTGTTATCATAATTTCATAAATAAGATATGGATTTAGAATAAATAAATTCATATTTAATTAAAAAAAGTTAAATTTTAATCTCATATCTTATATTCATAAAATAATAATATAAATAAAAGGTATATATATTAAATTTAATATTATTGTGTAATTTTTGAAACTAACATTATTAATAATAATAAAACACACACACACATATATATAACCAAATATTATTGATAATAAAAAAAATTACATTTTTTATATACTATCATAAATTAATTTAACTAATGATTTAGTAATACTTTAAACTAAACAGATTAATTTTAGCAATCAACCAAACATATAATACGAGTAATAAATTTCATCCTCTTACCACTCTAGTATAAACTAAATTATATATATATATATATATTAAAATTTTGATAAACGAATATTTAATAAATAAACAATAAAGTCAAATAAATAATTATATACAATTTTTTTTAATTAACTAAAACTAAATAAAATATACTCTTATACAAACTCTTTTCATTAGAATACACTTTTATATTAAAAAAATTTAATTAATTAAAATTAAATATAAAAAATACAAAGTATAATATATTATTATAATATTTAAAATAGATATATAATACATATAACTTTATTACCGGTATAATCATTCTTTTATACAATTGCTCACGGTCTCACGGATAATATTATATTATATTTAAATTATAATATATAATTTTTAATTTAAGAATATCATTTACACTATAATTTTTATTTAATACAGTTGTACTGATATTCAACTCAATTTTATCACCATTTGAACTCTTTAATTTATTTAAAATTATAATTTAGTAATTAAATCTCATGAATATTAAAATAAAAAATATATAATATATAAACAACATTATATAGAAAAATATAAAAAGGAAATGATAATAAAATAAATTAGCGCATTAAATTAAATATTTAAATTATATAAATTAATTAATATATAATTTATTGACATCATCTATATTTTACCCGAGTTATAATTTATATATATATATATAGTGTTAGGTCCCAAATCATCATAGAAACGGGGTTGAATATGATGTTGGTCATTTTTCGGTTATAATTGTGGATTATGATTTATGTGTATTTTGGTTCTTGAGATACAAGGTATAGTAAACAATCAACAAAATCAATTCGGAAAAATATAGGTATATTAATAAATTCTTGAAGTGCTACAGTATAATCAAATGATTAGTACAATTATTTATAATCAATACAACAAAATACAAGGTGTGTTTATGATTGAACTTTAATGGACCTCTGCATGTTGTTGAACGTATTGAAGACGATGCACTCTCTTCTTGCTTCTGCTGTAAATCACATCTATTTATAGTGTAGGCTTTTAATTCCAAAGGAACCGGATGTTGAAGGCGCCTTGAAGTCGTGGCTTTGTGGCGCCTTGAGAATTATTTTTGGTGGCGTCTGCAGGTTTAGTTTTGATGGCGCCTTGGAGTAATCCATTGATGACGCCTTGGAACATATCTTTTAAGGTGTGGCGCCCTTAAGAATTGTGAGTGAATGGCGTCCTGTACATTTCTTTTACTTAAAAGAAAATATTTCTTTTAAACATATATTAAGTGGCACCTTGAACTCATAATCCCTCATAGGCACCTTTGACACTTAACCAATTTCAAGAACCATTTCTTTTATTGGATTGACTTGACTTGATCTTTGACTTGAGCTCGATTTTAGAAATTCCTTTTGATTTGATCATTATATTTTTTTCTTCGTCTGTCATTGATTCAATTTGAAGATAATTGATTCATTGACTTTGTAAAGATAATTCTTTCTTTGTTGTGCTGACGCCTAATACACTGGTCTGGTTCGCAGACGGCTAACACATAATTAAATTCTCTTCACTTGCACTTAAAACTACAAGTTAACATTTTCTCTGTTCCTTTGTTTCTTTTCACTAAGATCACGATCCTCGTACTTAAACCACTACACTTCCTTGATTCTGAAAACCTTCTCATCTTTCATGGGTCACTGAAACTTGAACATTTTAATGAACTTCTTTCGTTGAAACTTTTAAAGGATTCAGTCTTTAATTCCTTGTAGTGTTGCATACACGTGTCCTGTTTGATTATCCTTGTGGATTCATGTGCTTCATATTAATATTATTTATCGGTCTTTCTTTTTGTGTTGAGTCATCGTTACTTTATTATATACCACGTTATATTATACTTTACATATAGGCACTAGTCTAGAACAATCATTTTTTGTTATCCATTATTCTGCGGGATTTTTTCGAGGATAAAAACCTTAAAAATGATGTTTTAAATGTGGATAGACGAAGTGACTCCCTAGATTAAAAATAATTAATATTATTCGCGATAAAAAATACACATTTTAATGATTAGGGCAAGCGATCACAAGAGATTAGAACTCGAAACAAGCTTGACATCCAACTCCAAATATTCTAAGCGAATAAATTTTACGGCTAACAAATATTATTTTTTTTGAAAAATTAATAATTTAATGGTATATTTTCTAATTCTAAGAGAATTAATAACATAAAAGATACTAATGATCAAAGAGAGATACAAATCATAAATGATTGAAAATTGAATGTGCAACTTATGTTGCATTTGTTTTGGGAAGAGTAAAATGAAAGGAAACTTATGCAAAAAGGAGGAGGAATATTTGAAGGAAGAAGGTAGTTGATATCACTTTTTCAATGAAGGAATATTTAAAAATGAAGTATTTTTTCTTAAATCGGGAAATTTGTTTTCTAATTACGATTGTTAAAAATACAATAAAACAAGAAATAAAATTATTAAATTTTTACTTATAAAATAATTAAATTTCATTTCATTTATTTCAACTAAATACAATTTTATTTTGTACAGGATCTCTATGTTACGGTTATAAAATAAATTAAAATTAAAATTAAAATCTAATTGTTTTAAAAAAATCTATTTAAGGTATGATCCTTTATATTAAATTATATTTATTTCATGATATTATCTATTTTACTAATTTTTAACCTAAATTTATATAATTTTCAAGTGCTTTTGAATATTTTTTTTAAACGCTAATTGCTTTAGAGTTCAACGGCTAAATCTTCTACTCAAATTTTAAAAATATTTAAGTTCTGATATTTAAAAAATAATTAATAAATTATATATATATATATATATATATATATAATGAATTGTGATTTGAAATTCTAAATTCTAAAATTTATTAAATATTTTAAATACTCAAATTTAAATTTATTTGTAAACATTTTATTTAAATAAAATGAGAATTTCAAATAAAATCTAAATTTTTTTTTATTCCAAAGAGAGTAAGGGCAAACCAAGGAGATCAAAAAATTCAAATTTAGGTTTGATTATCCTAAATTCTCCTACATCACTAATCCAAATGGTGATCCAAATTTAAATTAGTGTTGATCTAAATTTGGATCCTGGATCAGTTGATTTAATATTAAAATAATGATTTTGTTATTTGTATATATTTAATTTACTAGATTTAAAGTTGATTTGTGATTTTTCAATTATTTAATTAATAATAGTATGTAACTAATAGTTAATAAAACTTAATTTTTAGAATAAAATTTATACTAATTCGAAAAATTGGTATGTATGAATTATATTTTATACGTTAATTAATAAAATCTATGTGTTTTTCGTTAATTAAATATACAATTTTTATGTTATTAATGTATATTAAAAAAAATTAATTTTTTAACACAATATTGTAAAAAACGGAAATGAAACTTAGTCGGTGAAGGCATAGAACATGGATTAATCGGATGAATGGATGAATCGGGCATTAATCGTAATGATTAATTGGATAATCGAAAATTTAATCAGTTCGGTGAGCTACCGAACAAAGATTAATCAGTGATTAATTATGATTAATCACTGATTTTTAGAACAATGATTTAACTTAATTAATTTAGTAAATATAATATAAATAGTTGATAATGATTAAACATTAAATTTAAATAAATTAATATAGTATTTGTGTAACTAGAATTGTCATTTTAAATAGAACTTTAAATAATTTATTAACAATTATATATATATATATATAAATTAATATAATAGAAGGCACAACACCGCAGACAAGAATACTAGTGTAAATAATAATTTAGATCAAAATTGATGCACTTTTTGGAACCGCACTTAATTGCATCTCCAAGAGATTGCTAGTGTTTTCTAGAGCAACTCCAATGAAACACGAAAATATCAAAATAGTGTTAAAATAACACTATTTTAATATAAAATCAACTCCAATAGAATATTAAAATATTGTCAGTGTTACACAAATGAATAGTGTGACACCAAATTTGGTGTCAAACATACATTCAGTGCTGTGCTCATCATCAAATCAGGTACCTTTGATGAAACTTTAGATCAAACTCTTGATCTAAATTATTTACTTTTGATGATGATGATGCTTTGATCAAAAATTTATTTATAATCATCTATAATAACTTATACATTTTAATAAATTCAAATAAAATTTACTTTGAAATACAATCAATAAATTAATATTATATGTCGCATTTCAAAATAAATTTTATTTGAATTTATTAAAATGTATAAGTCATTATAGATGATTATAAATAAATTTTTATATAAAATTGTAACAAAAATATTATATAAATATTTTTTTAGTACAATGTAGAATTTATGGTGACAATATAAAAAAATAACAATAATTTATATTTGTGAATTTATGTGTTAATAAATGATTTTATTAAAAAATTATATTAAATATAAGAATGAGAAAATGTTAAAGTATTCTATTTTATATGTAAAAAATTTCTTATAATAAAAAATTTAAGATTTAATGTCGCTGCATTGGAATTGATTTTGTGTATAGTGTCATTTTGACGTCAAAATAGTTCTACTTTAGGATTGTTCATGGTCTTTAGGAAGCTCAAGAGACATTAAATGACTCCAAACATTTTTATATCAATAAAATATTCTTTTCAATCAAAAGATCCATTATTTTTCCACTTTCTTGAGGGGATCCATATATCAATAAAAAAATAAAATAAAGAGAAAATATAAAAAGGCATTGTTCAGGTTAACCACTATCAGCCTAATATTTTATATCTAGTATATTTAAGTGTTTAAGTGCCCACTAAGAGACCATCGGAGATGCTCATAATTTTCAACAGAAAGTTAATTTCTAGATCAAGATGAAAACATATCCGCCCACTTATAAACTGATAAACACACGATAACCAGGCCAATGCAATTCAACTTGAAAGTTGTTAGAAAATGGATAAACATTCTTCCAGAGCTACTAGAACAATAAAACGAAAACACACAAATGTAATCATCATACAAATTGCTCATCCTCTGGAGAGAGATTATTTTTAAATAAGAAACACATAGTGATAGTGATAGTGATAGTGATACACTCAATTAAGAGAGCTGGCCACAATCGGCAATGACAACGGGCTTAGAGCACCTCCCACCGGAAGATCCAACCTTCTCAATTGCCCTAACCACTTCCATTCCCTCAACAACCTGTCCAAACACTACGTGCTTTCCATCCAGCCACTCGGTCTTTTCGGTACATATAAAGAACTGTGATCCATTTGTTCCTGGACCTGCGTTGGCCATGGATAGGATTCCAGGCCCGGTGTGCTTCCTCACGAAATTCTCGTCGGCGAACTTCTCACCGTAGATCGATTCGCCGCCGGTGCCGTTTCCGGCGGTGAAATCGCCTCCCTGGCACATGAATTTGGGGATCACGCGGTGGAATGATGAGCCTTTGTAGTGGAGAGGCTTTCGGCTTCTGCCGACTCCTTTCTCGCCGGTGCAGAGTGCTCGGAAGTTCTCGGCGGTGCGAGGAGTGGTGTCGGCGTAGAGCTCCATCACGATTCGGCCGACCGGTGATCCGCCGACGGTCATGTCAAAGAACACCTTAGGGTTTGGCATATTGAATTGAATAGAGAGATTGTGTGTTTAGTAAGGGATAGATACAGATCTGTTGCAAGCGAAGGAGGAGGAGGTGTGCGTATATATAGGCGGGCGGGTGTGTACTTGTATATTATAAATTAGGGTAAGATATAGCCGTTGGATGAGATGACTTTTAACGGATAAGGAGGAAAAGACTGATGTCAGTCCCTCCCACTTGCAGCTCAAGTGACCTTTCACCATTTTCGAGTTGTCACGTGCCACTAACCGACGAAAATAGGTGGACGGCTGCGATGTGTTATAAACGGTAATGTCTCCATCAAATAATTGTGATGCTTTGATATTTTTAATTTTCTTTTTAAAGGATTCCTCCCTCTTGATATTTCAATTTTGATGATGGGCTTTTGTAAGTGGGCTAGTCACCTTGCTATCTTGTTAAATCGGCCTGCACAATCTCTACCTATTAGTTAGAGGTCACAATAATACTGGGCTACTTACTTACCCCCATTCATTAGTTCAACACATATGGTAATTGCGAGGCCTTTTGGTAGACTTCAAATCGTCATATTCTAAACCTTATAATTATAACAATAAATAATATGCTAGTGATATTTGCACACCTTTCCTTGGTATTTTCAATTATTTGTTTTAGTTCTTGTCTATTATTAAGATGTTAATTAAGACTTCAATATTATAATTCATAAAAATTAATTATAAAAAAAATTATATATATATATATATATATATATATAATAGAGATATTCTCTATGATACAATTGTAGAATTGACTTTTATCAATGGTACCATCACATTTTTTACTTCTATTCATGGTACCCCGAACTTATGGATTGATATTCCTGGTACACTTTTGTTAGACAAATCTTAAGAAACACATGTAAACCTACGATATTGGTATTAAAATGATGTTTAGCAACAGTTCTTACCATATTGAATAATGTACGATAAGATATTAATAATACTAACTCAAATAAATATATTCATAACGCTTAAGGAAAAAAATAATAATTTAAAGAAATTATCTTTGATATCGTTGTAAAATTGACTTTACCAATGGTACCCTTAAGATTTGGTATTTTCTCAACATTTGGCTAATATAAGTGTATTACGTATAGCAATCGATGAGCTTGAGGATACCATGAATATAATTAAAAAATGTGATGGTATCATTGGTAAAAACCAATTCTACAATGGTATAATAAAAAATATCCCTATATAATATAATAATATGAGTAAATTTAAATAAATTAATAAATAACATAAAATTATAATTAATTTTGAATTGAATTAATATACTTAAAATTATACATTGAATACAATTTTTTTTATTTTTTGATGGAGTATATTAAATACAATTTACATATATGTTATTTTATTATGAAAATTTAAATTTTTATTAATTTAATCCAGAATGATAAAATGTATTTTGAAATTTATTAACATTCTCTAAAAATGAAGAATCCATTTATTTATAGATTTTAATAAATAAATATGTTTTATTATAATATGATAATATACTTTTGTCGTTAATATGATTAAGTTTTATCACCAAACAACTTGTATTTAGATTTTATTAATATTTTAAATAATAGATTAAATTTTATACTAGTAGCAAAATAAATAATTTATATTTAATATTTTATACTTTATATTTCTTTATTATTCAAATTGTGAATTTTTTTAATATTATATGTCACTAATTTTTATAAATAATATAAATCATAATTTTATTGTATATAATCGATAAATTTTAAGCGTATATTTAAAAATTGGAAATAATGCAATTTTTGTATTATAATGATAAGATTGTTTTTTGCCTAATTTTTATAAAATCTAAAAATAATCCGCTAATGTTAATGGGTAAGAATTAAAAAAAAAAAACAGGGTGTGCAACTATCACTTTACGGTGTGCATATATCACTATCCTAAATAATATACTCTCTCTATCCCAATAAATTCTTTACCTTCCCTTTTTTGGATGCTCACCCAATTCTTTACATTTCAAAATTTCTAAAAATAGTAAATTTTTATATTATAAAATTTACTCTCACCCATTATTTTACTCAACTTTTTCAAACCTATCAATTGAACCCACCATTTTACTCACTTTTTCTTCTCTTTCATCTACTTTTCCTTTTATTTCATACTATTTTATATATTTTTTTTAAACTCCATGCCCAACTTAAATATAAATAATTGGGTGGGAGGAAGGTAGCAGCGAATAGAAAGCAAGCTCGGTGCCAAATGAATAGGTTATGAATGGCCGGTCAGTGCTGCCCATAATAATAATCATTAATAAATAGATAACATAAAAGATACTCTATACGGTTTGGCGTAATTTAAGGTAATTGTAAAATGAACACACATTTTTTATTGTTTTTAAATTATTGGATAGCCCAAGTGATAAAATGTTTATTCTCTATTATTCCAGGTCCTGGTTTCGACTCTATCTCAACCCAATATTTGAGATTTGTTAGAATATATATTAATTTGTAAGACATAAACCTAATTATTAAAAATAAATCATCATATACACGACATCTTAATTTGTAAGGTCATAAACCTAAGAGACACTAAACCTAATTATTAAAAAAAATCATCGTATACATGTCATTTCATTCAGTGATAGCTTGCTGTTCCTTGATTAAATTTGTACATTTGGAAAATAAGAAATAACTACAGTAAAAAGTAAACAACAAATCTCCCCAAATTATTCCTGGTTATTGTTGTACCCCTTGACGAGGAAGTTGTGTTATTAGAAGTTTCTTGACTCTTTGGAAACAACTCCAAGTCAGATTATACTTGGGAGCATATGCTTCGTGTAACAAGTTACCAGCCCTTTCCCTCTGGATTTCTTTAATTACGGGAAAGTACGATGACCTTGTTGCACTTGCATTATAATATTTCAAATACCAGGGAAATCCATACATAAAAAGCCAGTGATAGCTAACCACTAGATTATTTTACTTGTGCTGTTACAACTTGCAAGGATTGAGTCTTTTCCCCCGCCAATTGTGACAGAAAGTCACAGAATAAGTCTTTTAGCTAGACGTATAAATAAAACAAGAGATGACTTGCTCCTCTGTGATATAACATATAGTCATATATGATATGACATTATTACCAAAACAAAACACAAATCTAATTTGACTCGAAGTAAAACTTTAACTTGTGAATTTGAGGGACGATATCAATGATTTAGCCATCATTTAATTTAATAGTAATATAATTACTGTTAATTCAATGCTCTTTGTTTTTAATGTTGTTTAATTTAATGTGTTAATATGTGTGTGTCAGCAGCAGTTGACTGTTTGATTGAGATATTTGGTGATCAAAGGCACAGCCAAGGCCGGCAGTTTTAAGCCTTCAAAGGCCGGCAGTCTCCATTTCTCTGCCATATCAAGAAAAGCAAGCCTCTTTAGGCTGCATGTATGCACAAATTTTTTGTTCCAAATTGGATGTTGCGGATAGCTTATTGAAGCAATTCTTCTGAAAGTCAGTGTTTGCTTACTTGTCTCCAGATGTTTATCTCCAGTTTTGATGAGTAGTAACTACTCTTCTAATTTCTACAACAGTACATACGCATTGCACATTAGTATACTTACCTCACTGTTTTACATGTTTGCATACTCTGTGCAGAGCTTATATTTCACTGCAACTTTAATTTTATCAATATTTTGTTGTTGACTGGTTTGCAGAGTTGAAGACGTAAAACTACGGATTTAGTCATCGTAGTTTGCACCTATGTATGTGATTAATAAGTTGAAAATTTATCTATTCTTAATCCAAAAGGGGGAGCCCCATTTACTATATTTATAAACTTGAGTTGATTTTGTTACGACCTGTGGGTAAAATTAATAAAATGAATGAATTTTAATAATTGAGAGGACAGTGTGTGCGCGCGCGCGCGTTCCTCAATTATAGAAAACGGAGAAGAAGACATTTTTACTAACTGAATTATCTTTGCTACTTGTAGGATTTTCCTTTATGCGTGCTCAAATTAACTGAATCAAAACTATAGGTTTGCTATGGATCAGAATGATATAGTTAGATTTTTGCTCACCACTGTCGGAAGTTTTATCCAAGATCGGTTAATTGATAAAGAACAAAGAACCCAACAAAAGGAACAATGTGCTGAGAGACTAGAAGCTGAAGACGAAAAAACAGAAGTCCGGTACTCTGATCAAGCTGTGTTAGCAAATTTAGACTGGGGAATGGAGGCCCTTGAAGAAGCTATAAATACATCGAATGTGGAAACTAAGCTAGCACGACTAGACCATGCTGAGAAGATGTTACAAGTATGTGCTATGTTGAATTCTAGCCAGAAAACTGCCGGGGTTCCTAATTTCTATCTGTCTGCCTGGGCACATCTTAACTTAGCATACCTCTGGAAATTGCGAAACAATGTCCAAAATGCAGTTCACCATGTTCTTGAGATGTTCTGTGTTGACCCTCTGTTCTCTCGAATTGATTTTGCTCCTGATCTATGGAAGACTTTGTTTCTTCCACATATGAGCTCAATTGTCGGATGGTACTCAGAGGAGAGACAAAAGATTGTGATGGATTCAATTCCTGATTCAGCGGATATGTCTTTCACTGCTGATTTTGATCAATACTTCAATGAATCTCTAATATTTTCGGTGAGGCCAGATCAAGCAGAGAAAATGCAAAATCTGGAGCAGGTTTATGGGCAAGCATTGGATGATAACACAAAGCTATATGCAAAATACTACAAGGACTGCATGAACTTTGATTCAACCACTAGCAAAAAGTTGATTCCGATGATGCCAATTGCAGAGCCACCAATGACTCCGTTGCATGAGGTGAGCCGTTCCATACCTGATCACGTGAAATTCGGTCCTGTCTTACCTAAGAGTGCTGGTTTTAACCAAACAACAAAGGCTAAAGATAGCTCACTAGATGCTTTGAGGTAAGCTTCAGTTATCAGTTCTTTTGAAGGGAATACTGGATCACGATCGCTTGCTTGTTTATTTTCCCCTATAAAATCCTGTATTCATTCGAAGTAAATACTGTTTTGCTCTGACCAGATTGAAATTGGGTTCTGACTCATCAAGGGACCTAGCAGATTCTGCAAAATGGGATCCTGAAGTGAGAACTTACTTAAAAGAACAATAGATTCATATTGTAATAAAAAAGTGGTAAGTTTATTAAATAACTTATGCTCCTTTCTTGGTTTGCCTTGTCAGGAGGGAATACCTGAAGAAGAAGAATACGAATCTGACAATGAACATTATGTATTTGTGGGGTCTGAAGATAAAGGTAACAAACTTTCATCTCATATCGGCAGGGAAATGGATCCTAAAATTGGCTCAAAGTCGAGTAGTCAAAATCATTCTACTGCTGTATTTACACCTGCGGATTCCCCTAAAGCTCTTACTCCAAAGAAATCATCTCCAAAATCTGATTATTATCCCAAGGATTCCTCATCCATGTTTCGGTTGTTGTCCAGCCGTGCAATGGATGGCAAGGTTTTTACATCCGGGTCTTGTTCGCCACTTCATCAGGATCCAGGCACTAGCTCAGGAGATTCTGACAATGAAATGCCAGTATGTTAATAGATTTTGTTTCAGATATATTGCATGTTTCAGTTTTCAATTGCTTCACTTTGAACAGCAGTACCTTACAAACTTAGTTCCTCAGGAACACCCGAAAAGTGTCAGGACAAACCACACCAGGAGTGTTAGTGATGGGAATGTGAATACCCAACTCCCGGAGAAAAGGTATCTCCGTTATCTCATAAAATTTCAAATTTAAGTTCGTATCATTTAAAGTCAACGTGGTAATTTTCTTGCTTCTATCCGAGATGTCTCCCAAATTATGATCGGATTATTTTGATTCGTGTCCCTTCAGATCAGACTATCTTTACGTTACCTCTTCACATAATCCATGTTTGTTTGAATTGCAACAGTTTCTCTAATGACTGTGAAGAAGGAAGTCAAAGCTACATTTCTCTCCCATCTTCTGAAAAAATGACTCCTCATTCAAGAGTACCTAAAGATTTTGTCTGTCCCATCACTGGTCAAATTTTTTATGATCCGGTAACACTTGAAACAGGCCAGACATATGAGAGGAAAGCTATCCAAGAATGGACCAAAAGAGGAAACACAACATGCCCCATCACCAGACAGCCCATCTCTGCTAATCCATTGCCCAAAACAAACTATGTCTTGAAAAGGCTAATCACTTCTTGGAAAGAGCAGCATCCTGATCTTGCGCAGGAATTGTCATATTCTGAAACACCAAGAAGTTCTTTCAGTACTCCTCCAAAAGACACCTCTCCGTCAGTGACTACCCCATCCAGGATAATCGCTCTTCGTGATCAAAGGAGTAGGGATGGTGGTAACCACAATAAACCAAGAAGATTCGCGCGAGTTGCTTCCTCAAACTCACCGACCAGTGTGATATCTCAAGCTTCTGTTGAAACCATTATAAATGGGTTGAGCCCATATATATCTTGTCTCTGCACTTCTGAAAATTTAAAGGAATGTGAAGCATCTGTTCTTCAAGTAGCCAGGACATGGAAAGACTCGAGGGGTGATTCGGGGCTGCATGTTTATCTGTCCAATCCAGCCATAGTTAATGGCTTTGTAGATATATTGTCAGCTTCTTTGAACAGGGAAGTTTTACGAACATCAATTTACGTTCTTTCTGAGCTAATATTTTCCGATGATAGGGTTGGAGAGATTCTAACAGCAGATTCAGATTTTGAAATCCTAGCATCACTGCTTATAAATGGTTTGGCTGAGGCTGCTGTTCTAATGTACTTGCTAAAACCAGCAATCTCACAGTTATCTCCTTACAACTTTCTGCCGTCCCTTCTACAGATCATTTCAAATAAAACTGAAGACTCAAATGACCTTGATTTAGTGATGGATCCTAAGGATGCAGCAATTGCATTGCTTGAGCAGGTTATACTAGGAGAGGATGAAAATGACAGAATTTCAAAAGCTACGGATATCATATCTGAGAATGGAATTCCTGCCTTGCTTAATTGCCTAAACAGGGAGGATGGACGGCATTCCATTGTATTCATACTTTTGCAGTGCATTCATGCAGATAGGAATTGTAGGAACTTAATAGCGAGTAGAATTGAGCTGTCACCTGTGCTTGAGTTATTTCATGCTGGAGATGATAACGTGAGAGGCATATGCATAGAATTTATTTCTGAGTTGGTTCAGTTGAGCAGGTATACTTCGTTCTCTACTCTCTATTCACTTGGCAATATTTGCAATCTATTGCCATTTCCAACTCTGTAAAATCATTTGTCGTTTCATACATGTAATACAATACCTCATATATGATTGTGAACATGCTTGTTTGATACAAAGGTACGTTTCGTTGTGTTCTTTTTTCTTCCCTTAATAGCTAAGTATTACAATACCTATTAGTTTTTTTTGTTTTTCTCCAGGAGAACAATATCCAACCAGATCCTGCAGATAATTAAGGATGAAGGAGCGTTTAGCACCATGCACACTCTTCTTGTCTATCTACAAATGGCTCCAATGGAGCAGCAATCCTCCATTGCTATTCTTCTGCTTCAACTTGATCTCCTGGTCAGCCCACATAACATGATTAATCAGACTATTATAATTACACACACATATTCGCTAAAAATAAGAAGTAAATCTTCCAAGTCTAAATCACAACGGAAGAAGACCCAACCAGATATAGGCCAAATATTTGATACTTTTTTTTTGTCGCTATTCTTTTGCTTCAGCTTGATATAATTAAACACTCACACACATTGCAATAGTTAAACACTCACACATAAACTGACTAAACAATCCATTTACAGAATATGACAACAGAAAAATGACAAAATCAGATAAAACCATATTAAATCACTTATCTTTGTACGTTTCTAGGTTGAACCTCGAAAGATGAGCATTTACAGAGAAGAAGCAATAGAGGCACTAATTGAAGCGCTTCGTAGAAAAGACTTCCCCAATTCACAAATTACAGCGCTTGATGCTTTATCATCTATTTTAGGACGTCTAACCATGTCAGGAAAATCCTGCATGGAAGTTTGGCTACTGAAATCTGCAGGATTTGATAAGCCTTATAATGCTTTGATGAAGGCAGAGAAGCTGAAATTTTATGATGTTGAATTGACTGGAACGAGGGTACACACTCATTTTGCCATTGAACTGTTTCCATGCTTCTATATTATCAAGATCTGATAGTTTAGTCAATTCATCTATTAGGAAGAGGAAGAAAAAGCTGCTGTTTCATGGGAGAGAAGGGTGGCTTTTGTACTATGCAACCATGAGAAAGGCATGATTTTTAAAGCCTTGGAAGAATGCCTGAAGAGTAATTCCATTGAGATTGCAAAATCATGCCTTGTTATCTCCACATGGCTTGTCTACATGCTTTACAGTCTTCCTGATACAGGAGTCAGAGATGTTGCTCGAAAGTGCTTACTTGACCAGTTCATAAATGTATTACAATCATCAAAGAACCTTGAGGAGAAGATTCTGGTAACCCTTGCTTTAAGTGGTTTCACCAATGATCCAGGTAAAATATATTGAGAAAGAGGAAAGGTACTTTGATCATCTAGATGTCTTTCGTCTTTCACGAAGTTCTAACCTATTCAGTCTTCATTGTTTAAAGGTGCGGCTGGTGAACTTGGAGTGTATGCTAAATGCATGTATAAAACACTAAGAAAACTTAAGCGCAACTCTGTAGTGGTCAATGATATACTGAAAACCTTAATGAACTTGCCTTCTGTTGACGCAGTGAGTATCAATCTTATCATATATGCAAAGATCTTTATCATACACAAATATAAACATGTATAGTCCTATGCTCTGAATTTCAGGCAGATATGTGGTGTTGCGCTGAAGGGCCTGAGTTGAATTCTAGCATGAACGGTGAGGTTCTGGCATTGCTTCACGTAAAAGGTCGCGTCATAAGCAGTCATTCTGATGGAACCATAAAGGTGGACGTGATTTTATTTTTGTGATTTTATTAAATGTTAATTTCCTTGCATCTTCCAACTCTTTCTTTAGAAATTTCTTGCCACCTCATACATTAAGAGAGCCAGCATATGCTATGTTTTTCTTTCAGGTGTGGGATGCCACTAAGAGAAATCCAAGGTTGATTCAAGAAGTGCGTGAACACACAAAAGCTGCGACATGCCTCTATATACCTTCTCCAGGTGACAAACTATATAGTGGCTCCCTGGACAAAACGATTCGTGTAAGTATAATATTTTGTTTGGCAGTGTCTAGAAAAATACCAGTCACAGGGGCAATGCATATCAATCCCATTATATTTTCAGTTATATGTTGGGGAAAGTAAACTTTATAATTTTCTCAATTGACTTTAATCTACAAAGTGGCATTCACCAGAGTGAAATACAATCTAAGGTCATAATGCATTCACTCAAAATTACATTACAGGGTCAATGGCAATTTACCATTCCTGTATGCACTTCAAATGTCTTACGCCAAAAAGCATTCCAAACGTGTTTACCATTTTTCTATACAGGTCTGGGCAATCAAACAAGAAGAAATTCACTGTGTTCAGGTCCATGATGTAAAAGAGGCAGTGCTTGAGTTAGTAGCAAATAACAGTTTTGCATGCTTTGCCCCTCAAGGAACTGGAGTTAAGGTTAGTGGAATTTATCTCGTCATCATTTGATAAATTGCTATCTTACGTTTTGTGCTTCATCGTCATCATCATCTTGTGGTAGATCTACAACTGGTCAGGTGTGCCAAAGCATATCAACTTCAACAAAACTGTCAAATGCCTTGCCATGATGGGCGATAAACTCTATTGTGGTTGCTCTGCTTTCAGTATCCAGGTAAGCCCTTTTCCCGAAAGATTTTTTTATCACTTGATTAAATCTTACTAGTTACGCACATTCCAAATTTTCAACTCGACTGAACGAAATTAATATCTATCTACAAATGCTTCCAACAATTCTTTTGTCAATACCAAAAATAGGAGGTCGATTTACAAAAGCATACATCAACCACATTCTACTCTGGTGCAAGAAAACTGCTGGGGAAACAAATTGTACAGTCTCTTTATGTTCATGACAATCTTCTTTTTGCTGGAGGTTCTTCTGTTGATGGTATTGCAGGAAAGGTGAGAAGCATCATCAGTCAACACAGTCATGTTCTCGACATCATAATTCAAAATATTGTTGGTAGATCAATCGATATGTATTTACCTGTCGAAAAACAAATTAATGTGGCAGGTATTCTCTCTATCAACAAAGGCAGTAATGGGATCTCTGACAACGGGACTAGATATTCAGTGCATAACTGTAAACAATGACTTCATATTTACGGCCACAAAATTTGGCACCATTGAGGTGTGGTTAAAAGAAAGAGTTACAAGAGTTGCTTCCATCAAGATGGGTAGTGGAGGACATGCAAAGATCACATCTTTGACATCAGATAACGATGGACAGATGCTTTTTGCTGGCTCTTCTGATGGTAAAATTCAGGTGAAACAGCGTTGTTATTTGTTTGCATTTTTTCTTAAAGATCTAGTAGATTTATCTTAACATGTTACTCTGATTCTGCCTGCAGGCTTGGGTACTGGATTAAAACACAGATTAATACTTCCCAAGAAGTTGTTAGTTGCTTCCATTCTTTTTATATTTTCTCTTGTCTTGTATAAATTGTGTTACTAGCAACACTGTAACGTACATAACTTAATTGTAATACCAATCTTTTTCCAAATAAATATTTCAAAGTATAATCCAATTTAATCTAGTTTCTCTTATGATTATATATATCAAAAGTTCAAAAATAACATTAGCTTTTTCGGGCTTATACTTTTGTTTATTATTTATCCGGTTCATTTCTGGCCTTTTAATCACAAATCATGAATCCCTCATTCAACTCGAACAAAATTAAAATTGTCAACCAAGGGGGGACGAGCTTAAATACAGAATCACGTTAGATAAATTAATACTGTCATACAATTTTTTTTATATTAATGTTGAGTTTCAATTTTTGTAGGTAATACTAATGATGTTATAAATGAAATTAAAAATTACATTTTTGTATTAAAATAGATTTCATGATCCAATGCATGATTTTAAAATAAAATCAATAGATATAAAATTAAATAATTTTTCAACCAAAAATGTAAAGTATAATATTGAATTTGCTAAAATAGGTGTTTTTATATTCATTTCCCTCCAATTTCCCACTTACATGCCTATATGGCAATTATGGCTACATCTATAATTAGTTCTATATTTAAAACCAAATATAACATTTTTCTATTTTAACACCTCCTTAAGAATTGTATTGGAATGCTATATTCTATAATTAATGATATATTATAGAAATAATAAGATTGCTTTGTACTTGCTTTAATGATGCTATTCAAACCTTTGTTCAAGAGATCTGTTTAATTCTAATGTACAATCAAACATATGTAAAAAATTATAAATCATGGACAGAGCTAAAAAAAATTCTAGTGTTAAACCTCTCATTTGCATGACAATGCCTTGTTTGACATGAATATTGTAACCAAACATATAAAGCAACAATTTATTGAATATTGATGAGTGATGAGAAATTAATAAAAAAATTATAAATATATATACGATTTTTCTAGTGTGTGTCAAGAACACATAATAAAAGATAAGTTGTCAAATTTTAATTGACTTCTACTCATTAATAATAATGAACCTTCCTATATGCAAAAAAAATCGATCAACAAAAATAACACACCTCATAAAAGTGACATGAAAATAAGGGATTAACATGTGAAAATGGGTACACACCGTAAACACATGTATATACAGGGACCGGTTCTCCGGTCAACATTGGGTAGCATCCAACTAGGGCTGTCAAAAAAATCCGAAAAATCCGATATTCGTCCGAAATATCTGTATTCGTATCCGGAAAAAAACGGATATTATCCGTATCCGGAAGAAACCGGATATTATCCGTATCTGAATCCGAAGATTCCGGATACGGATACAGATATAGGCACATCCGTATCCGAAAATATCCGTATCCGAAATTAATTATATATAATATATATTTAAATATTTTTTTTAATATATATAATATATAATTATATATTTTTAAACCCATTTATAGTTAGAAACACATTTATATATTTTTATACATACACTTATAGTTATAAGCCCATTTAATTTGATTTAATTATATTTTTTAATTAGCTCAACTCTAATGTCTATTTTAATTTAATAAATTAATATATAAACTATACATGGTTATACTTTAAAATATATATTCAATATATATCAATTTATATTTCTATAGTATTTTATGCATTTTAAATCGTATCACATAAATAATATATATATATACTATTTAAAATTTATTCTATTAGTTTTGTAGTGTGTGTATATATATTCATTAAATAATATATTTATACAAATTTTATATAATTGTAAAAATATTATAGACATATATAAAAATATCATTTGAGATTAATATTATTAAGATAATAAAATTAGATTGAAAAGATAAATAAAAATTATTATTTTTAAAATAAAATAGGCTTAAGTTCCTTTAACTCTTAACTCAATTTAAAAAAATTAAATTAAATTTTTAATATTTTTTTTGCAATTTTTTTTGAATTTTTAATATAAATTTAATTTTTTTATTAAAAATCGAATTCGGATCCGGATATTATCCGTATCCGGATAGTATCCGTCGGATCCGGATTCGGATATTAACTTTTAAAAATTTTCGGATTCGGATACGGATACGGATACAGATTTTCGGATTCGAATTCGGATATAGACAGATCCGTATCCGGATTATCCGTTTGACAGCCCTACATCCAACTTCGTGACAGTAACTTTCGCAATATTTTACTGTATAAATTTATAATAAAATATTGCAGTCCAAATGTACTGTTGGTTGGTGACAATCTCATATATATAACACTGTTTATATATATATATATACATAGATATAGATTATAGAGAAAAGTAGAAACTAAAAAGAAATGCATCAGAGTCATGGAAGTACGAGGAATCAACACAGCTCGCATGAAGCGAGCTTCTCATAATCCGATTAAATAATACTCATCATTTGCATAATAATATAAACACACAGCTACACAAGATATGATAATAGATACAGTATAAAGTAGTGGCCGATAAATAAACAATGCCAAGCAGAACGATTATATATATGTTTATGCCCCACGTCAAAACCCTATAGGCGATCTCAACCGTAGGATCAAAAGATCGTACTGATTTTACAATTATTTACAAGGATATGGAACTAGCAAATTGGGCTGATGACCCATCATCCGTTAATTGGGCCAAATCAGAAAGGAAAATCCCACATACAAAAATGTATATTAACCGCCCGCTTCCAAGTGAAAAGTACGAGGAAATAAATAAAAAAGAAACTTTTGTAAATTTATTTGCTATCACTCTAAAAATATTTATAAAAATATAGTCTGTAATTAAATGTAATTTTTTTAACATATTGCAGTTACATTTATTTATGGTTATTTTCGATTGCATTTAATTATATTAGATTGCGAAGTTGTAATTTTATAAAAAAAACATTACAAAAAAGCGTACTTTTACAAAAGAAAAGGAAAAACAAATCACGTTTTTACAATTATTTTTTTTTAAAATAATATTTTTCAAAAAATCTATTTATATTATGGAGATTGTAGATATAGAGTTAACGAAGTTAAATAGAGCTAGACAAGAATTGTATGGAATTTATCACATTCCTACGATTTTATATCAACCTAATGAAAAAAGCAGCGTTTGGCGGTGGTCTCATAATAAATTTTAAATTTGTTAAAATTATTTTTGATATTAAAAATATTTAATAAATATATAATTGTAATATATTATAGAAATTTATTTAAAATTACTTATTAATTTTATTTTAAAATGAATAAATATTAATTAATTTATTAAAATCCAACTACACCTACATTGGTCAATTGGTAGATTTAAATAAATTAAAACATAAATCAAATAATTAATAAAATTATTAAGAACATTAAGCAACAATAATAATAAATATTAAAAATAACATTATGTATTTGTAATTTTCCAAATTGCAAATTATAAGAACATGCTAATAATATTATTACCTTTGAACTTTTTAAGCTGTGCAGATGTAACGATCAATATATAAGATTCACCATTTTCTTTGTATAGATTTTGATCAACGACTAAACAAATTTTTCCCGCAAAAATTATGTTACTGGTGATTGAACTGCATATGATAAAATTTGATATAACAAAATTATATTAAACCAAAATAGTAATATTAAATTTATAAATATTACAAAATCAAATAATAATTTCAAAATATATATGTATATTATAATTCACAACTTATTAATTTGTTATGATCCTAAGATCTCTTTTTCTCCATACGCCGCTAACAATATCAATGTCATTAATGTAAATCAAGCAGTCCCCGACATCTAGATAAATATTAAAAACATTATGCAAATATTGAAGAATGTAATTTAAAATTATATATGTGTGTGTGACTTATAATATCTTATTTTAGTTAAATACCTGACAATTATTAATGTTATTAACATGTGTTTCAATTATATCGGGACATATGAACTCAAATCCATATATTGGTATGTTGATGATTCTTTCTTATAACCTTTTTGGGGTCGTTATACGAAACTTCATTTTAAATTCACATAATGGTGGTCTATATCGGCCGGTACTTGCAACTACTTTTAAGTTTTTAATGTTATATAAAGATCTTTCTTCCAAAATATGTTTAAATCGAAAAAGTAGATGTTTTTGAATCGTTGCATGGATAAGATTTTCCTATCATAAATTAAAGCATAAAAAGATTAGTACGAATGCATAATTGTAATAAATTAATAAATAACAAAAATTTATTAACTTTCTCATCAATTAAACATTCATCAATTAAAATCATGTCAAGACTAAATTGGTCGTATGTTTTTGTATTGATCGTCTCCCACATCATGCATACTCTCACTCTTATCATCTAATCATCTCTATTGTAGTATTGTTATTCAAAACATTCAAGAGAATGTAATTCATGATATATTAGATGTTGAATGCAAATAGCTCTATGATAAATTTGTTGTGATTTAATTTTTGATTCTTGACCTTTAGTTTATATAAGTGATGATTTATTATTTTTTAAATGGAAACACATTCAATTTAGGTAAAAGAATAAAATTAACTTTTTTTTTATTATAGACACTGTATTTTTGAAAAATCAAAATAGTTTCGATTTTTAATAATTAAATGTCATTTCTAAAATTTCTAATTACCTTATGTATATTAATGTTTTTTGTAAAATTTCGAAACTTATCTTATGGATAATAATAATTTACTTGACTTGATGAGAAAGTTTAGGAGAATACAACGTAACTTAGATTTTTTTATTTATAATTTGGAGAAAGTTTAGGAGAATATAAAGTAACTTAGATTTTTTATATAATTTTTAATATTTACTAATTCAAAAATTAGAGAAAATTAGAAAAATACATTGGGACGATTTGGGAGAGCCATATAACCGTCTCCGTCTTCTCCTTTATATATGGAGAAAGTTTTGGATAATATAAAATAACTTAGATTTTTTTTATAATTTTTAATATTTACTAATTCAAAAATTCGAGAAAATTAGAAAAATATATTGGGACGATTTGGGAGTGCCACCTAACCGTCTCCGTCTTCTCCTTTATATATATATATTGATTTATAAAAGTATAAAAAAAACTACAAACTATTGATTCAAAATATATTCTGCGTTTATAAATTATTTAATAATGTCAAATTCGAAATGCATTTTTAGTTTCCAATAAAAAAACCATCCGATTTTTATCATCGTTTGAATATTATTAATTTTTTGAACTTCTGAAATTTCTATATGAAAATTATAAAAGAGTGGCTGGTGCTTTTTAATTAAATTCCAACCTAATTTTATATACACTAAGTTTTTTTTTAAATGGTTTATATACACTAAGTTGAATTCCTTAATCTTTGATTATAGTCTATAGAGGAGGAAAAATGAATTTGTCACCGTACTGAATCAAGAGTCGTTTGCTTCGATATACGGGTTAATAAAAAAAAATATCAGCTGAAAAATGTTGTATACCTGCATCATATGTTTTTTTTAATTTCGTTTGACTTCAAATTATGAATTATATTCCTCAAAGGATTTCGATCTCATCTGTTGGACCTAAAATATCTTTTGAAAAAAATAATTTTTTATTTTATCTAAGTAAATATTAACATTTCCAAACTTTTTTAAAAATTATTTCAAAATACAAAACTTTAGGCCCAACAAAAAAGACCTTTGAATATCCAAAATCAAATATTCATATTCAGATTAGAGGATAAAGTTTCTGAGATCAATTCAAGAAAATTATCTAAGATGCTATTGTTTTTTTAATGTGAATATTTTTGTAATTGTATATAATTTTTTATAATTATAATAATACTCTTATGTATTTATATGAGAATTTCTTTTAACATCAGGAAAGTTACTTATGTGAGTTAAGCTCAAGAACATTACATCTCTATCTGATCGATAATTAATATTATTTTTTATCCGGAGATTAATTGTTTTTAAACTAAAAATTGATCGAGATAAATAAAAGGCACATACGACATATAGATCCTGTTACCCATTGACTTATCTCGTTGACTTATCTCATAAAAATTTTATTCTCTCTTGGAATATTGATTATCCTATCTTTAGATCGAAAATTTATCGAAATAAATTTATAATTTATGTCTCTCGGAGTAGAATGCAACACCTGTAAAATTTATAAAAAAAATTACTTAGTAGGGGTTTATATAATGAACCCCAAGCTGGAATCATGGGATTGTATCTAAGATAATTAGCATACATTTTAGGTAGATTTCTAAGATCTTAGTATAAAGTAATATATTAGTAAAATTTTAAATAAATCTTAATTTTATAAAAATACTTTTCTCATATTTACCTATAAAAACTCTCTAATCTCTTAAAAAAAATATCAAAGATTTTTAAGTAAAAATGTATTTTTAAATATATATTTTATTTTAAACGATGAATATCAAATTAGAAAAAAAGAATTGTTATTTAAAATTTTAAATGAAATTTAAATTTAAATTTAAGTTAATTAATTTATTCAAATATGTCTCTCAAACAAATTTAGAATTTCAAATGAAATCTAAATTTAAGGATGTAGACAATATAATTTTTTCTTAAAGCCGCAAATCAATCCACACACGGTTTGGTCAAATTTTCAAACCGCACTAACACTGCTTAACATAAAAACCGCTTAAATAACACCACAAAAATGCGTTGGAGTGCAATTTATACATTTAAAAAATATTTTTTTAAGTAAAAATATAATAAAAATTTTAATAATGTAAAGATAAAAAATTATTACAAAATCAAGTTATATAATATTTACAATTTTTGATATACACTAATTATATAAACATTTTGAATTAAATGCTAGAAATAGTAGGATAATAATGAAGATAAAAAAGATTTAGGGCTTTTTTAAAAAATACCAAACTTTTTATGTTTTTTTGCAAAAATGATTTTTTTATTTTATATTTTGCAAAAATATGATCTTAATTTTTTTTCAAAAATACGGTTTTGCAACCAATATAACTAAAATCAACCTCAAATGCAACCACGAGTAAATTCAATTTTTTTCAAGAAAAATTGCATTGAATTGCATTTGGTTACAAATTTTATATAAAAAAGTTGCACTTGATTACTTTTATTTGTAAACCATATTTTTGTAAAAAATAGTAAAAAAATTAGTATTTTTGATAAAATACCTAAAGATTATTATCGGTAACAAGAAAAAAGAAATATAACAATATTAATAAATTTATAATTTTAACTCTAGTCTTAGTTTTTAAATAAATAACTATAAAATAGTTATAAAGGTAGAATAAAAATATATATACATATATAACAAAATTATATATAATATATACATATATATGATAATTATATGTAATTATAAATAATAAATATTTAAACCACATTACTAAAATGTTAAACCACAATCCGCATCGCACCGTACGATTTGTAAAAAATTCAAATCGCTACCTCACCGCAAAAATTAAAAATTACATTTTGCGGATCGATACGAGCGGTTTATGGGATTTGATGAATACCCTTATCCAAATTTTTAAATAAAAACATATCATCCGAACAAATTGAGAATTTCAAATAAAATCCAAATCCTCACAAACAAAGTCACAAGCAAGTCATAAGATCATTTCTTACATCAAATTATGCATTTGGTTAAACTTTCATATACTACCTGAACAACATATTCCCATCTCAAGCGAATATATGAGACTTGGCTTGGGCTCTTCCTCTACCTCAATCCTCACTTGATCTAATTAATCGTCGTTCTCCTTGCTTCCATCAGTTGCCTGGTATTTGTTGTCATGATCAACACCAATTCTTCCCTTTAATTCAAATGAATGAGGCCAGCAAGAAGGATCCATTGCCCTGCCAACAGCAAACCCATTAGAACTCAATTTTAGGCCTGGATCATATTCAAATGTGTCACTGGCTTTTGACGGCACAACTTGACAACTTTGTGCCTTTGTTGGGTACGTACCTGAACGACATATGTTGCTCAGCAGGAAAAACAGTAATAGTATCAGTCCCAGCATTATTCTTCAAACCTTTGGTCACAATCTTTGTTTCCGCCCCTTCAATGGAACACTTCTTCAGCTGTAAAAAAACAAGAAACAATATTTTCGATTTTTGTCAACAGTCGATTGCAAAAATTTAAAGACGCAAAACATAACTATATATGCCCTCATATGAATTTGAAATTGAAATTGAGAAAAGAAAAATATAAAAGATTTATACCTCACGTTGTCTCATAGCTTTGAGAGTTGAATTATCAGCCAAAATCTTCTCGTAGTAAGCCCTGACAACGCCTATCTGCTGCAAGATTTGATTGTATGCAGAAACATAAAATAAGCAAGGACTATTAAGTATTAACCAATAATTGAGATTAATTAAAAACATTCCACAAAAAATTACTCACCTTTCTTAGTATATTATTGCATTGGGTTAATTCATCAAGCTGCTTCAACAACTCCTCCTTGGTCTGAAAATTAAGTCACAACCCACGTTAATTAGTCTATACATACGTAATCTGAATAGTTGAAGCACAGATACGTAAATTCAAATTTCCGAAAAATCCTGAATTTCGAGAACAAAACCGGAAAACACACCCAGAAAAATGAAATCATATACAAGCGTACATACTGTATGTACGTAGATGGACAAATAAAAGTTAAGAACAACATAGATTAACAAAGTACACCCACACCCACACACACATTACATACACACATATAGACATATATACCTTATTCTTATAAACAGATTTGCGGCGTGGCTTCTTCATGCTGTGAGGATGAGATTGGGAGGGACCGAGACCGAGGGTTAGAGCGGTGGTGACCTGCAGGTTGTTTTTGTCAACAACATCATCATCTTTATTATCAATGAGAGCGGATCTTTTTCTCTTGTAATTAGCCGGCCAACTGGGGGTGGAGAGGAGCATCTCTATTCCAGAAGTGGGCCTAGCAAACAAGCGAGGGAGATCAAGTAAGATATCTGCCACCTCGTACTCCTTTTCAGTTACCAACACGCTTCTGCTTCTGCTTCTGCTGCTGCTGCTGTGGTTCCACATTCTTTTGCTCTTCATCTTTTCGTTTCTTTTTCTTGTAATCTTTAAACCAGCTTTGAGGATTTGGCACATTTTTATAGATATAGATATGATATAGAAATAAGATGGAAGCTGCTCAGACTAGGGTTTATTATTCTCTTATGATTTTATAGGCCGAGTTTTCTCTGTATATATACACCAGTTAGTACTGTTACTGTTGCTGCTTAAGCACTGTAATTCTGGGTACAGGGTATCAATTCAATTTGTTTTTTTTTCCAATTCTTTTACTAGCAAAGTTTATTTAGGTAAAAATGAAGGTACCAAATAATTTTGCATCCTGGTTTTTTAGGGGTTCTTAATTTTTAAATAAATAATAATAATTACTTTACAATATACCATTTTTTTGAAAAAATAAACTGTTTACGTACTGCATCATGCTATTACCCCTATCTTTTTAATCAGAATTAAAAAAAGAAAATAAGAAAAACGGAGAAAAAGATAAATAGTATAATATAAGTAGTAATTTCCTATTTGAAGTCAAGGAAAAATAGTTTCAAAATTATCTTTCTAACTATTTTCTAACAATCCAACAAATACGAATTCTTGACAAGTGGTCTTGATTTTTAATTTTTTTTATTAGTGCAATATAATTTTTATAACAATATTTTATTGTACTTTCAACATTATGAATTTTATATATTATTTTAATTATTAATTTCCTTCTTGTTGCAAATTATTGTATTGAATAATAATTTTTATAATCACATATTTTTGTATGATATTCACACAAATACATCAACAAATTGAGAATTTTTTTATCGTTAATCTTGAAACTCCAAATCCATTTACAAAATTTATAGGCATTGTAATAACATTAGCCAACATAAGATGCAAATAAGAATTTGCTTTCAAACGATCTAACATTTCCCTATGAATTTTTTTTCCATATACTTGAAATTGATAGGCATATAATTTTGTTTCAATTTACCGTCATGCAAAGAATGTTCGGGTTGCTTGACCACCAAGTATATTATGATAAAAATAGATATTCGTATACCTTTATCTTTAATACAAGTAGACAAGTAGTTATTAATAACCGTCTATCTTCTAGTAAGAATCACTTGAGACTTGCAGGGGTCTGCGAGCTTGCATCACATCTCTAATTTGAACTTAGTAACCCTTGTTTACACTTTAAGGCTTTAAGCACGCTGCTTCTACTCTAATCCGATGATTTATTATAAATTACTATAAGATGCATGCATGCTATCAATATCTTTTCCCGCCACTCGGTTCATGTACTTTGTAATTCGTGTCATTTTATATATTTTATAATTAATATTTCAATCTTTTTAATAATTATTATATAATTTATTTATTTTTAAATATTTATCACGTAATACTTATTAATTAGATATTCTATTGCATATTAAAAAAATAGTCTTTTAAAATATATTTGAAAGATAAAATTATAATCAATACTATAAATTTTGCAAGGACTCAGGTATATAACTAAATTATTATAATAAATTTTGAAATGATGCTATCTCTCTGACCCTAGTTTATGTTCGTTTTTTTTCTTGAGAATATGAAGAACTAACCAAAAAACAGAGAGATAAAGAGCTATAAGCCCATATCAAAATAAAATGACAAAATTAAAAGGTCAAGAGTCCTAACATTTTTTAGTATTAATTTAATAATATATAATGTATTTATTTGAAACTTAATTATATTTTTAAAAATATATCTCACATAATTATTTCTAACATATATATACTTAGTTACATATATTCAAAATACAGATCAATTGTAAATTTGATTAACAATTAAATAAAAAATATGAAAATATCAATTTTTTAACATATGTTACTTTCATTTCATCATGTGGTTTAAAAAGACTAGCACAAAAATATAATTCAAGAAAATAATATAATATGTTTGTATTAAGACCGGAAAAGAAATTTACAAGTATTTGATCGGTATTAATAAGTGTTAATTATAAATATTAAACTAATTATTGGCAATATTTTTCATATGCCGTATACATGTTTAAAAAATTAACATACATGTTTAAAATCTATCGAAAATATTTTTATTGAATATCATCAGATTTTAATGAGATTTTTTAAAATCCAAATTGAATATACCCCTATCTCTAAAATCCAAAAAAAAATCAATTGAATACACCCCATTAAATATATATACCAAACCTTCAAAAAATTAGTGAAAGAGACTAGAAAATAATTATTCCCTCATTCACATTTTACATTTTACTTTTAAAAAAACACGTATATGAAAAAAAATTCATTAATATATATATATATATATATATATATTAATTGCAATAATTAAGATAGTTGCAATGTATAATTTTAATAATATATTATTTTATATTAATTAATAATATAAGCCCCAATATTACTCTAGTGAATAAAGGGTTATTTTAAAAATTTATCTATAAAATTGTATGTAAATGATAAATTATTTTATATTAATTAATAGCACAAGTACCAATATTCTAATTAAAACGGTAAATGATTATTTTAAAATTTTACCTAGACCCTAGTTGAAAAAGAGGATAACATATGATTTTCCCACCTCAAAAATGACATATAAAATGGAATAAAAGAGAGATGAAAATTGAAAAGTAAATGGCCAACAAATAATCCCTTTGTTTTTGTTCTTTTTATAAGTGCTTTCACCTGGCATACATATTAAGTATTTAAGTGTTTTGACCGCATGATAAAATTAATTATTTTTACTATTTGGTCAAATCATAAATGTACTGAAAATCAAAGCGACTCGTAAATAAAACGGACCGAGTACATATTAATACCACGTTTACATCACTCTCATCATTCCCTAGAGAACTCTACATCGATGTGAGCAATTAGCATTTCTCATATGTGAAACTAGTTCATCTATTTCGATATATTTCTGGACAAAACTTAGCACATACTCGGAGCATAGGCATTTAAGTTTGGTAGTCAGATGAAACATACAATTACAAAAATTGCAAAACTGATTATAGGTAATATTTGCTTGCAAGCTCAATTATGGGCTTTTGATTTCTTCCCTGCTCTTGGTTTCTTTCCTTTATTAACAGGCGATGCAAAGTCATCGTCTGACTCATTATCGATTTCATTATCGTCAGACTTCCCCTTCTTGGATGACTTGCCTTCGGATTTCTTTGTTGTAGTCTCCTCTGCTGAAGACATTATATTTCTTTTAACACCACTAGATTCCTTCTTCACGGTGACGACAACTTTCATTGGGGAAGCTAGTTTTTGCTGCTGTTTCATCTGCAATTTCCTCTGATAGACTTCATATGCCTCCTCGAAAGATAGCAAGCCAGACTCCATCATCCTGCAACACATTCATACATGAAATTCTTAATTCTCCACCGATTCTGATAAATACAAAGCTCTTTGAAAAAACTGTACAAACGCGCATAATTATTAACGTGAGAGCCAAACTGGCGTCTTTTACAAATATCAACAGGAGTGAGGTAGCTTGACAAAGCATGATATATATATAGTCTAAAAGCTTTAAAGTTTTATTATA
This sequence comes from Oenanthe sinensis, assembly GCA_028671895.1. Lineage (NCBI taxonomy): Eukaryota > Viridiplantae > Streptophyta > Magnoliopsida > Apiales > Apiaceae > Oenanthe > Oenanthe sinensis. The sequence continues at coordinate 36,314,684 of CM053794.1, forward strand.
TTGATGTCTTTCTCTTATTTAAATCATAGAAAAAAGTTTACTTCTTGAAATCCAACACTGACCAGGAGATGCATGCTAATATCTAGATTAACAATAGTAAAGACCAACCCTACAGGTGCTGCTACTGAAGGGTTGGTCCTGCTTTACGTAGTGAAAAAATCTGTGGTTAATTACACATGCTAGCATGGAAGATGGGTGGGTCAAGCATGATGCATACACCATTCATTGACAAATTTCCACTTTCTCCCAAGATAATGACACCAGTAAAAGGTAAACCAAATGCTAAAAGAAGCCACTATTGCTATAATTTCTAAAATCAAACAGAATAGAAACAAGTTGAGTTATGAGAATTGGAATGTCATAATTTAAAGATATTGTGACCAAAAGAGACCCAAGAAAAGAATTACAGAACATATTAAAACAATAAAATATACATTTTGAGAGGTATTTAATTGCTTTAACTTGACAAAAGACAGTAAAATTCACATGCTTCCTCAATTGCAGTATATTCCCTCAAACATTCTTTATCTGTGTGTTTATACACATGGATTACAGGCTGTGGCTGGTTGCCCCAAAATTTCTATGAGCATGCCATTAAAATCTATTAGTCTGTTAGGTAACGAAGTAAAAAACATAAATAAGAAGGCGATCAAAAGACTAGAAATAAACCCTATCCAAGAAATTTTTCCAATTTTGACAAACATCTGATAACAAGATGCCTGTGGATCAGTAATGGTTATGATTTACAAAGACATTTAAATTGTTGCAGCTTATCATTAGCACGCGCACTACAGACTCAACATAATTAACTCAGCATACCACAAAACAATTTGAAGCAGCTCAACCAAGCAAATAGTAAATTACATAACAGACACATACACAGGGGTTATAATGGTACATACAACATCGATTTTCATCTTGAGGTAAGTTTGGAAAGTTTGTCATGTATAAACATACAAGGCTCTGATAGCATGGTCAGTATAAACAAATTAGCTGTAAATGCTGGCCAGCATTAGGGATTAAGCATGAACAAAGCTCAATATATTTTACCAAATTACGATGCATGCAAGTTGTGCCACTTTTATACTTAAGAAATAATAATATCATAGTAAGTTCAATAAACTAGTTTGTCTAACCAGCCACTATTTAATTTTAATTTAATAACCACACACTGTTTGCCAAACTACTTTTCCATGCCTAAATATTATATAACATGCAGTACATGTCTTGGTCCCATAATATGCCCACATGTTTAATTGGAACAAATCATTTGAGTTTTTCCATTCATCCCCTAGGCTAGCATATTGGCCAAATACCATGAATTGAAGCTCTCACAAAAATACATTAAAACGATTTGAAGAAATGGGCTTAACCAAGGTACTCATCCATATATTGTACATGGAATTTGACCACACAGTAAAGAATAACAAATCGGAGTTGCAGTAAATATCGAATCAATTGGGTAAAAAAAATGTTACCAGAAAGCAGCCATCTCACTAGTAGGGACTTGCTTGGACAAAGACTCGTAAAAAATCCTCAACGGATCTCTCTGAAAAAAATGAAAATATATAACAATGTAAGACAGCACCACTAATAGTCAAGATTAAAATTACCACTTGACCATGCAAATACATTAATAAATATAAAAGATAAAACAGGGTGAGAAATATGAGAGTACTTCATCAGGAGGGTCTCGTTTCTGGCCAGGCAAAGTGAAAATCTTCTTTTCCCTTTTCTTACCACCACCACCAACATTATTCTCGTATATTACCCCATTTAGATCATTAATTACCTCCCTATCCTCCTCCTTTTTTACTCTCTTTCTCTTCATGAAAAACATAACCCCGTTAAAAATTATTTATGGTTGAATCAATAAATAGTGGGGGGGGGGGGGGGGAAGGAACGTTGTGAATAACCTTGACGGAGTCGGTCTTTCCAGCGGTGGGCTTGGGCTTCTCGTCGATATCATCTTGAGATAATGGTTGTTGTGTTTTGGGTTTGGAATCTACAAAATCATCATCGTCATTTTCTTCTTCTTTCTTGACCTTAGACTTACAGCCTTCCTTCACTCCTGAAGACATCTTTTTCTTAATTTCATTCAATAAATTCGCAACTTCTATAGCGAGGGTTTTGTTTCAAAGAATCAGGAATGGACATGAATAGAAAGTCGGTTCCCATATCCCAGTACTGTTGTAATGTATGTTTGGGACCAAGTGGGCCCATTTACTAAAATTTGGGTCCAAATTTCCTGGGCCCATGGCTAAAATATTAAGTGGTAAAAATTTTAAATATGATTTTTGGAAAAATTAACTTTCAAAATATATATTACATAATTTATAGTTTTTTTTTTCAAATATACTAATCGACAAATTTTTATTGTTCTTTTTCAGTACTCTTGAAATGTTGGTTTCCTAACATTTTTTCAATTTTTCAAAAGAGTGCAGAAAGTTATTAATAAAAAATATACTATTGTATTAATTAACTATAAAAACGAATAAATTTATGTCTCAAAACTTATTATCTATAATTAGTTTAACAAAAATTATGACAACTTATTTTCCATTTATTTTACGTAAGCAAGCTAGATTTAAACTTCTTCTTTTTTTGACAGAAAGATTTAAACTTCTTTTATATACTATGATCTATACTAGTAGCATTAAATAGAGAAAAAAGGTATTAAGTTTGAACATAAATTAAAATAACCTTATATTAATACTTTTTAACCTTAAAATATCTTATTTTAAATTTATTTATTAAAATTTTTCATGAGGAACATTTTTCTCATTTTGACTCCTAATTTTGCTTAACATTACCGTAAGAGCTTCAAATCCATTTATAATTTATTTACATCCGTGAATAATTTTTTTTGTTAAATTGGAAGTACAATATTATTCATAGATTGGCTACCTCTTTTTTTTTTCTCCCTTTTTTCTGATCCAAATGATATACGCACCTCATAATTAAATAAATATAAATATCTAATATTTTTATTTCACAACTAACAAGTACTATCCATTAGCAATAAAAAAAAAATCTGATGTTCATTGGTCTGACATTCGACAATTATACTCTAGTCGACTGAATGAATGCGACTCTGCCAGCCATGCTCCCTCTAATAAAGAGAATATGTTTTAATGCATTGTATAAATGCATTTAAGTATATATTTGCATGATTTATACTAATCTATTTAAAATAAAGCTTTGATTGTCAAAGTATATGCATAGAATTGGTTCAATTATATATAAGCAAGTGGACCCTTATATAAAGTCCATCAATGATCAGTCCCGTCCATTGTAGCTGGTAGCTGGCTAACACCAGTCCCTTTCCCTTTTGCAGGTCGATGTTGCTCCAGCTAGCTTGCCTGATCAACTCTGACCCATATACGTCCCAATTATATATACAGCCATCACAATTGGAACTGAGCTCCACTTGAAAATTCTCTCTATATATACCACCGAGGCTGATCATTAGTTGATCATATCTTCAGTCTAAACTAGTCTTTAATTTAATGGCCATTTGTAAGTCACTAATTACTTTCAAATTTGTCATCATCTCTCTTCTTCTTGTGCAGGTTGTTGAGAGTGATACCATGTCGGTAAGATTTAATCTTTCATTTTACAACAAAGTTTCTCTTTAATCTCTCCTACTACAGATTTCTTCTTTCATGCCCTTTATATTTTTTTTCTTTAATTATTACAGATGAGCAGTGCAGACCGCTCTCTTCTCCAAAAAATAGGTTAATATCAATCATATGTTTAATTTGAGCACACTATAAATACACTCAGGGATTATTGTATAAAGAAATAGATATTACACATGCACGAGAACAATACTAATACATGGGTGCATGAATATATGCAGATTGCAGGGCAAAATGTACAGAGAGATGCAAGTTATCAGGAAGGCCAAACCTGTGCCACAGGGCGTGTGGGACTTGCTGTGGACGTTGCAACTGCGTACCTCCGGGAACTTATGGCAACTATGATGTTTGCCCCTGTTATGCTAATATCACTACCACTGGCGGCAGAAAGAAGTGCCCTTAATTAATTAATAATTTTTCATTATCCTTGATCTATATGTTTTACTTATTATCACGATTATCAGCCACTTGCAATGGATATACCATTGCAAATTTGTGTTATACATCAAATATTAATTATAAATGATCAGGGAGGGTTTGAATAAAAATTGTAAAAGTACACATCTAGATGAATCAGATCATCATTATGATGGTATGTAAGTTCAAAATGTTACGTGATATTCCTTGTGTAACCCTCTTTATAAATTCTCAGTTAATTAAATGTTGTTTTTGTTGTATTTTAGTATGTCTAAATAATATAACGGTGAACTTGTAATTTTAGTGGTCCTTTATATATATACAAAAGTAGAGGATTAAGATGCTTTAGAAATATTTTAATATATTTTTTATTTCATGATAAATTTAAAGTGTTCGAAACCTAAAACTGTGGGTTTGATAATACTTCATGATACTACATTATTTTGCTTTTTCTAACAATGGTATTTAACTTTGATTTCTCTTAAAGTTATTACTATAAATTTCAATTTCTTTTCAATATTAATTTTTTTTAGTATAAGTTGTGTTATTTTCACAAAAATTACCTAAAATTGTATATTATTTAAATTTAATATTTTAATGAAAATAAATTATACTTAAATATATATATATATATATATATATATATATATATATATATATATATTATAAACAAACCTAGTTAAATTAAATTTATAATTGTTAACTTGCCAACAAGAAATATATAATTCAAATCTTATTATGAGAACTTATTTATAAAAAGATATATTTATGTTTATATAATTTATTTTATAAAGATTGATACTATTTATTTCAAATGCTATGTATTTGTGTCTTAAAAACTAAAAATTAGGGATGAGTAGAAGTCGAACCGTAGATCAAAACTAAATCGAAAACTATAAAAATCGCGCTGTTAGTTATCAATTTGGTTACAATTTTCAAATTTTGAGACCACGTCGTAATAAGTTTGATTTTGATTTTTATACAAAGTCGAACCGATTAAAATCAAACTGCACCGTATTAATATATATATATTATTATTACTTTTAAGTTATTACAATAATATACATTACAAATATATTTTATTAGTCAATAGATTACAGACAAAATACATATTCATAAATCTACGAGAAATATCAATGTACATGAATAAAAATACACATTATAAATTATTATTTTCTTAAGACTGCGTCAACTCACGCACGCATGTATTAATTAAATGTATTCATTCTAAACAAAATTATTTATGTTCGTTTATTTTTATTTTTATTAGTAATAATAATATTAATAATTTGTATATAAATTGATTGATGACATAAAATAATATCAAATTTATTATACTCTAATACAAAAATATTCATGTCTTTTTTGTATTTAAATGTAAATAAATATATATATAAATATATATATATTATAAAGTTTAAAATTGAAACTTCATTATTAAAACAACAAATCATAATTTTTAAAATCAAATTGAATTAATAATACTTGATTTGATTTTAAATTTTATTTTTAAAACCGTACTTAATTAATTTCTATGCGTTTTGAGTTTACAACTGCACAAAATTGATGCCATTTGTGGACAAGTTTTACCGATAATCGAGGGGTTAAATAGCATTCTGGTCACTCAACTCAGTACTAACTTTCAATTGGGTCATCGCACTCAAAAACCTTTCAGTCAAAACATTATGCATGTTAAAACTTTCAATCAAGTCATTAGACTTTAAAAATGTTAAATCTTTGACAGAAATCTGAATCAGCAGCTGAGTTGGTGATGAGTTGGCATGTACACCTCATATGTCCATTTATCCAACCCAAACACAGTTACTTATAACCCATGTATCCATCCCCTTTCTATATTACATAATCAATTAATTTATCAATCTAAACTCCAAATTCATCAATCTTTCTAACCATCTCTCTCTCAACTCATCAATCCAATTCATCACACACATACACACAAGTCCCCATCTCCACCCAATTTCATAATTCCATCATCAAAATTCAAAAACCCAAAATCATCAAAACACACTATCTATACATACACACACATATACAAGGTTACATGATTGCATTATCAAACATCCTCAACCCCTCTCTCACAAGCCGATGAATCTTCAACTCCTTTCTCAATACGAATAGAAGCTGAATTTGCATAAGATTGATGCATCATCATCTCTCCTTGATACAAAATACTCAGAAAATTCATACATACATCGAGGACTGTTGGGTTTGAGTTCTGTACAGACGGGATTGTAATTGCAGACAAGGGATGAAGGGTGATGGTTCGATCGGGTGACGATGAAGGGGGGTCGGTGTTTTCACGGTGGTTTTAGACTAGTTGTGAGGTCATTTTCCGTTGTGTTCTTGGGGGTAAAATTATTTTGTATTTGTGTGTGTAACGAAGAGATCGTGTGTGTAGATATAAGATGATTTGTGTGTATATTGGAGCAGGGAGGAGAAGAAGATCAGGGAGAATAAAATGGATGAAATATTTCCTTTTAATGTGTCAATTGGTTTTAAAATAGTTTAATGGGTTAGTTTGTTTTGGATTTGGTTGATTTTGGTTTGTTGGATCATATTAACATATATTTGAGTCAAAAGTATGTGGCAACTGATTTGTATGGATAGAGAAGTTGATTTGGATGAATTTAATGGAGATTTGTTAAAAATCATCGCGAGTTAACGGTGTTGAAAGTTTTTTTTAATTTCAATGATTTGACTGTAAGTTTTTAGTATATCAGTGATGTAATTGAAAGTTTTTTGAGTGTGATAGTCCAATTGAAAGTTAGTATCGAATTAAGTGACCAAAATGTCATTTAACCATCGAAACGTGTTATTACAGTGGACGTGCGCGGCAGCATAAAGAATTCTTTACTGTTTTGTGGATGCAAATTTCAAATACATTTATAATTGTGGGCCGAAGTGCCATCATTCGTATACTCTTCTCAAGTGTAATCACGCTCCATGCATGAATGCCACGCCGTTACCAGAATATCAAATCATTATCCATAAACTCTTATCTTTATTATTCCTCTATTTATTAGTAGCTTTCATCCACTAATTACACTCCTGTCCCCGGCGCGTGTTAAACATGAATGCACCTTGAACAAGAAAAATGCTAAAGAGTTCAAAAATTGTATAAAATGTTGAGTTGTCACGTGAGAATCCGTCTACATACATATGCATCCACGAATTAAAATAACACACATATCATGTCACATCATTTGTTAAAAAAAAATTGAGACAATTTTTGTGTAGCTAGACATTACTCATTGAACAATTTCTCTATCTTTAAACTTATCGGTCACCATAAACTAAAAGCTAAACTTTATTTTGTCACATTGACTAAAAATGTAAAAATAATAAACACCTATTTTATTTGTTAAAGTATATAATATACAAAATTTATAAAATAAAGTTAGAACTTTTTGTTATAAAAAATTTTGCATTCAATACCATCAATACATAGAAAATATTTATCTACGCTTATTCTAAATAATAAGTACATATTTTCAAGTTAGAAAATTAGGATAAATTAGACGACCATAAAATTTTTATAATTTGAAATACTTTTGATCAACTAACTACAGGTACAATAATTCTTGTAAGCGATCGACTAAAGTTGCATTCATGTGATAATGTGGTGTTGCCCCTAAATCGTGTTCTCAAATGTAAAAAAGAGGAAATAAATTAAAATAAATTCCTTTTCCCCTGATATTAAGAAAATTTTGATTTCAAATATATAAAATTATTTAAGAATCTGAATTAAAAAGAAGATGCTTTTTGTATATACTGTATTATATAAGTAAAAGATAATTTTCCATGATTAAAATATGTATTTTCAAAAAAGGCCGGATGTATAAATCACGGCTAACGCTAAACGCGTGAGTGATGAACACAATGTAAATGGCCAAAATCGAGAATCTGTCGGACCGTACAAATAAATATTAAATACAGTATTACATTAAAAACAAAATAAAAGGGAGGAAACGAGTCTCCACTTCACTTGCAAGTGCTGCCACGTGTCTAAATACCACAGAGTCACGTGTATTTCCATCTAATATATTAAAATTATTATTTGATGGTATAAAATAATGATAGAGCCGCTTTAATTGACGTGGATGACACGGTGGAAAATGATAATATCAGCTGTTGATCCAACGGCTGTGATGGGAAGCGATGATGAGAGAAAAAATACGAGTCACGAGAAGTGGTGTATTATAGTAACAAATCTTTCCACGCTAAAGATACATTCATTTATCATCGACCCCGTTTACATATATACCCACACACATACACATGTAGAGAGAGACGAGACACACAGAGAGATTGTGTTTGTTTATTTGTAACCATTTCTCTATCTCTCTACTCATTTTTTAGCTCTTTCGAGATTCGTGAATTCTATTTCCCGTGTCGCATATTTTAGTGTGTGAGTGTGTGTTTTGAGCTGATATTTGCAGTGATCTCGAATACTCCAATTAATTATCCAAGATCCGAAGATTATTATCTGGAATTTATGGTGGGTATATTTACATATCAACAATCATATAAGTATGTAAATCAAAATTGTGGATTTGGGTTTAGTTATATGGATTTGAAGATTGTTAGAAGTGGTTGGTATTGTAAAAGAACCTGATGCTCTCAACACAAAAAGCACAAGCTTTGCTTCTTTTTACATTTCTTTCACTTTTTCTCTACCACCCCTCTTCTTCTTCAAACTAACATATAGAGAGACTCAGAGAGAGAGAGAGAGAGAGAGAGGGGTTAGTACTATATGCATGTTTACATTCAGTTTCACTACTTTTTTGCCCCCTCCCCCTTCTTTACTGGTTTAATAATTACTACTACTATTATAGACACATGTATTATACATACATACGTATAATAATAAAGCAAGAAAAAGTATTAACCAAAATCCCTTCCCCCCGGCTCTTTCTTGTCAACTTTCCGGCCAAGTCTATTGTTAAAAATCAACCCCAATTGTTAAAGTGTTAAAATTTAATAAAGTTACATTTTTTTTTATTGTTTTTGGTTCTTGATAAACATGAGCCAGTTTATATTTTTCAAGATGATCATGTCACTCGTGTTGTATTCACAGAAATGGACAAGACTCGAGATGTAAGGCGTGCAAAACCCACTGGCTTCTCTTTCTCTGCACACACAAATGTTACTACTCAATCTGGCAAGTAATCAAACATATTTTTTATTCTTATTTATTTTTATTCTTATTTCATTCCTTAGGGATAATTATGTATCTCATTTAATGGGGTTTGTCTTTATTTGCATATTCTCTGTGTGTGTCTGTGTGTGTGTTGATTTCCTTATAGACGATGCAAGTCCTTTCTGGGTTTCTTTTATGTTCCTTGTTTCACTTTTCTTTCTACATTTCTTGATTTTTCTGTGATATGAATTGAAGGTTCAGATTTCAAGAAGTTGAGGAGGGATAAAGTAAGAAGATTGAGTTTTGTAGATAGAATTTGTGACAACACCCCTGATTCTGAAATGTCTCGTGTTCAATCTGATGATGAAGAGAATGAATATCATCCCTGTGCTACTAAAAGCAAGAGAATCAAATTACCCAGAAAGGTATCTTTTTTAGATTGGATTGATGGTTTATTTTGTTGTTTGTAGATTGTAAATGGTGGTTTATTCTGACTCTGCCCTCGGGTTTTTATGTTCAATTTACAGTTTTTCGATGATGGCCAGAATGTTGATCATTCCTCTGTTCCTCGAAAGCTAAGATCAGGTTTGTGATTTTGAGAATCCTTGATTATTGTTATGAATGTTGATACAAGTTGTTTGTTTTAGATTAGGAACTCACAAATTGTGGTTGGGTTTTCTCAGGACTCTCTGTTTTTTGTTACTTTATCTGCCTTTTTTTTTGTTTTTACTGGTTTTCAATGTCAGATTCCTTTTCTTCAATTATTTTTGTTTAAGTTTGTGCATCCCAATCTCCCATTGTGTTCCTTTTGCTTTTCAGCCAATTGAGTTACTTGAGTATCTCTTTATTCAGTTTGATTAAGTAAATGGATCATAATTCATGTGCGGGTATGATGTGAAATTATTTTTACGGGTTTTATATCAAATTGACCACCCATCTCACAAAAAAATATCAAGTAGCTATCCAATCTCCACGACAACTCATTTAAGTCACTAAACTGTTAAGATATATCATTAATCGTTAATTTTTTTTTTAAAAAAAATTAACGATTAACCCTTAAAAAATATAAGGATGAACCTTAATATTCAAGTATAATACAAGTTTGATATAAATACTTGACACTTCATCACAATTTTAACCTTAATCGTTAATTTTTTTTTTAAAAAAGTAACGAAGTGATATATGTTGACAGTTTAGTGACTTAAACGAGACGCCGTGGAAATTGGGTAGCTACTTGATATTTTTTTGTGAGATGGGTGACCAATTTGATATAAAACCCTTATTTTTACCGGTGAAAACTTTACCTTTGAACTTTTGTAGTAAGACTTGATTTTTTTTGTCTACCACATGAGTCTTTAACAAAAGAAAGATTAAAGTAATCCAATCAATAATATTCTTATGGTGTAATGACAAATTTAATTTAATTGATAACAGCTACTAGGAAGCGTAGTAGACGGCTCTTTCCAGAGGTAAGAAAGCTGAACCTTTCTGCAAAAGGGAATGGACCGGTGAAAAGGGATGTGATAAAAAAAATCAAGCTGAAGGTACTTTATTATTTTACTGATTTCACATTGATGTGATATGTGATGAATATCGGTTGGAGTTTGACCATTGCATTTGTGCAGCAACATGAGGAATCAGAAGGCTCTCAAGGACAGGCTTCTGTAATGCCGATCAGCAAAGACGAGGAAGAAGTTGTTGAGACTCTGTATGCACTGGCCGAGATGTTTTCAGACTCTGATAAGACAGAGACGGCTAAATCTATAGGTAAACCGTGTAATGCAAAATCTTTTAATTCTCAAATCTTGTATTGGAATGTCCTCATTCATTAATATTTTTCTTCATCCAATTGGTTTGGTACATTTTCTTTGTTGCTTCTTATAAGAAGCACAGTTTTTAATTCCTGCATTTAAAGCTTTGCTCCACTTCTTTTTTATATTTCCTTCATCCCCCCCCACCCTTTTGGTAGTTTGTTCATACTAAATAGACTGTTATAAAACTGCAGTTCCAGAAGTACAGAAAGACTTACAAACCCCTTTCACCACTACCGCACCAGAGACTGCACAGCACTCATTAAACACAGTAGGTTCGCCTGGTGAAATTGAAAGATATCAAATTTCAAACCAAAAAACAGAGTTTGATATGTACAGACACATGCAGTACCCAACGGAATCACTGAATTACTTTCCTAAATCTGATCGCACGAAAGTTCCAATATTCTCCAAGTCTTCATCTGCCAATGAAAATTGCCCAAGAAAATCTAGTTTTCCCGGTCATTCTCAGCTTAGCCGGGAGACTGGGTGAGTATATCTTTGCTTGGTTCCATAATTTTTTTCTGGTTTCTCATCCCGCTTTTAACTTTTGTGTGTGATAATCATTTGGCAGATTGAAAATGCCCATGCACAACTTAAACTTGGCTAAAGAGATGAACAAAGAGATCGCCGTTGAATCAGTATGCTTCATTTTTCACTTCATATAAGTTACTTTCTTCTTTATATAACATTTATTTATAACACTATTTCATATTATTTTTCTAGGTTGCAACTTTCAAGCGACAGAATGAAGTTCGGCTTAGTACCAGGGAGAACAGGAATAATGGTACAAATTTGTTGTCTTTTAGACTTTTAGTTGATCTCCACTGACTGGTTCTGTATCCCCTCTGCTTTCGGATATCAAAGTGCTGATTTGAGCTAAATTTTTATTCTTATGTGTTAAAGAAAAAGGCTCAGCATTACGGCCAGGCTTATCTTCAACAAGTGTGCATAGTGCTAAAACTCTGGGATCTCCTGTAAAGTAATTCTCTGTCAAACAGCTAATGTTTGGTTCAAAAACCTTCTTTTTTTGGTGTCTCATGTATTAATTATTTCAGGTTGTCTGCTTCTAAACTTCCTACTTGGCTTGGTATCTCTACTCGTACTGCCAAATCTTGTTCTTCAAGGAATGTTGCCATAGCTGAAAAGGTATACAAGCTGCACCCAATATGGTGGTCTAGTAGAACCTTTTTTATTCAGGTCTGTATATCTTCCTAAGATTAATTTATTCAAGTATTTGATGATAAGAATATTTTTTTGTTATTTACATTTGTACAGGAATCCCAATCTGTTGTTGATGAAAAGATGCGGAAGAAATGTTCTACTCATGTTTACATAAGTCGACTCATTAGGGTCTTGAAGGTAACCGAGGCAAAAGACAGTTTGCCTTTACATGAAGGATTAGTGCAAGTTACAATGTCAGGAGACAAGAAGCTACACATGATAGAGAATGGCTCGACTGGAGTTGTGTTCACCAATGACATAGCCTGTTCCGGTTGTGAGGACAGCCCAAGCAAACTCAGCAATGCAATTCTCTTGCATACGAGGCTCCGTGATGATCAACAGGTTTCTAAGAATTCCGGGCTGTGCACTACAGATGAGAAGGTAATTTTATTATTTCAACTACCTCTTGCTTTTCTTTTTGCTTGTTGTAGCTGAACAGAGAATATTTCACCAGAGTTTCAATTTCTTCGCTGCTTCGGCTGGAAATTGTGGGGTGGAACATGAAAGTGGTGGACAAGTATATGGACATCGACCAGAATCATCGACACAATCTAATGTTGCTTTTCTGCATCCATTTACACAAAGTTGTACAAACAGTCCACTATCCGTGCCCAAAAATAGCCATATCTCTACATTTGTTGACTCAGCAGCTGCAGGAGCAGCACAAAAGGTGATTTTTTTTTCAAACCCCCTCCCTCCCTCTCCCCCCTATATTTGGTAGGGTGATTTCAAGCTACCGTAGGTTTCCAAGTTCCTATTTCCCTTGGTTGATCATGTTTTATGGCTTGTTTTCCTCACGGGGTATAAACTCTAAATTACTTGCATTGATTTCAGGTACATATACAACTACCCCCATATTTAAGCAACTCGATGTCCGGCACATCATCTCTGGCAGGCTTACAAAAACAGCAGCAGCACCAACAATGGCTTTGGGCAGCTCAACTTAGAGCTCCTTGCAAGCCTGAGGAATTTGCTGCTGCAGCGTCACATGTTCCAAATTGGCAAAACAACAGACAAGATTTTTCCAACATTATGCAGTATAGTCAACTCATTCACCCCGCGGCACTGGAAGTACTTGGCCCCAGATATATTCCAGTCTCAATACAACAGCAGCATCTTATTTCTAGCACACCCTTATTTCCCAAAACAATGGTGCAAAGGTATAATCATCATCAACATTCTACTAGCAACATGGTTAATGGAGGTGTGCTCCGGCCTGATAGTAGAGAAGCCATGCCCTTGGTGTGCAAAGAGCATATCTAGAGTTAAATGGAATGGAGACAAGAGTGTAGCGGGGGAGATGAAACCATATGATGTATATGATGGAGCAATTTGCCCACAGTATATTTTTATCACAGGATCATGTCAGCTCTATATATCAAATTATACATGTATTACATATTACATATGACCTACTAGCCTCTTAATAATTTTAAATACCAACATTTGGTCAAATTCATTGGCAATTTGACATATAAATGGCTCTTGCTGTCGTGATAATAACATATGAAACGAATCAAAGGTTTTGATTGGAACACAAACCTTGTCCAATTATAAATCAAAATGCCAAGATTATACATACTAGCATGGGTAGATGGCCTTAACTATTGAAAGAAATAAAATTATTTTTACAAAAACACCTCAGGCCAATTTTGACCGGCTAGGTCACTTAATACTGATCCGTCTTAACACTGATTCGGATCGTTTCGTAGTCTGAACCGATTTTTAGAACAATGTAGTATAGTATTCCCGACAAAAACTTCACTCAACTCAGGCCCTAGGTCATCTAACTAAAAAAGCTTGCAGTCAAATTATTGAACTGTTTAAACCTTTCAATTAGGTTTCTACCGTTAGAAACGGTTAAAAATCAAATGGAAAAGTGACGTGGAATACTGATGTTACAGTTTAATAGTTAAAATATCATTTAACTCAGATTCCTTGCAGATGGGTTATTCAACTCTGAAAACTTGCAATTAAGTTATTAAATTATTTAATTATTTTATCTTTTTAATTAAAATATATGTTTTGATTATATATTAAAATTTATTAATTTATAAGGTTATATTAATCTAAAAAATATTAATTTTTTATAAAAGCAATAAGATAATAATTCGTAGGAAGTTATATATATATATATATATATATATATATATATATATATATATATATATATATATATATATATATATATATATATATATCCTATTAATAACTTAATCTTCAAAAAATAGATCACTAAATAATTTATATATTTATTTAGTAATTTTTTTATGTATTTTCTTTAACAATATTTTTACTAGCTGGCATGAACAATAATGATGTATTTAATATAAATAATTAAAATTAAAATATTTAATAAGAATACTAATTTACAAAAGTTAGTAGTGAAATTGTTAAGAGAATCATAAATATATACATAAATTTGATGATTTTATATGGTTTACATTATAAATTTTATAATCTTGATAATTTTTTTTAATAATTTTGTAGTTATTTAGTAGGCAACAAAAATATTTACATTATTTTGTACTTAGAATCATGACTCATTTGTAAATTTTATAATATTGATAAAAATTGATTTATTTATATTAAAATAAATAATTAAGATAATGTCTTTTATATCTAAGCAGTCATTCATTTGCAAGGTTTTTGTATTTGGTGACCCACTTGCAAGTTTGGTACAAGTTGAATGATCCTTTTCATTTAACCCTTAAATTTATACATTGTTTTATTACGTGGCAAGTGAGGTGGAGCTGATAAAAAAATATTTAACGGACTTTCGTTAAAGTCAAACTCAACTTAACGGACATGAAAGTTTTTTAATGTTCAGTGACTAGATTGCAAGGTTTTAGTGATTGAGTTATGTATTTGAAAGTTTTTTAAGTTTAATGATCTACTTGCAAGTTGAATGTTATTTCAATGATGAAAATGTCATTTAACCCAATTCAGAAAGTTTCGATGGGCCTAGCCTGAATCGATTTTTAGAACAATGAGGATAGTATTCACTAATTTAATTTTCCCCCTACTTGTATTGGGACACAACAGTACACACAGATGGGCAGAGCCCTTCAGTTGGGCCCGTGGGTACAAGTGTTAATTTTCTTGTAAGTAGAAGAAGAGCTTAAGTAGCCCATTTATTTATGGCTAACTGTAGCTCATCTAAATTGATTTAACCACATCTAGTGTATACACTAATAGCCAAACGGCCCACACCTCAATATTAAGTAAAAGACTTAAAAATTGGGAGTGGGGACTGGGGAGGTAGCTTTCAGAGTAGTAACAAAAGGACCAAAACCAGTGAAGTAAACGCCAAGAAACGAATTTACCCAATACCATTACTACTACTAATACTACAGACTAC
Source organism: Oenanthe sinensis (assembly GCA_028671895.1). Classification (NCBI taxonomy): domain Eukaryota; kingdom Viridiplantae; phylum Streptophyta; class Magnoliopsida; order Apiales; family Apiaceae; genus Oenanthe; species Oenanthe sinensis. Next base: position 36,330,299 of record CM053794.1, read on the forward strand.
CTACCAATCGATATATATATTACAATGTACCTTCAATCTATTACACAGAATAAGATATATATGCATGTATAGCACAAAAATATATACACATACATAGTTTGCAACATATATATACATGGTGGGAGAAGACATAGACATAGGAGGAGGAGCAGGGAAGATGAAGGGGAACGCAGAAATAGATACAAGTGCGCCATTCCGATCAGTAAAAGAGGCAGTGGCATTGTTCGGGGAGAGAGTTCTGGCCGGGGATGTCTATCATGCCAACAGGCTTCAACAAGTACGTTACATTTATGTATACATCATCCATTATGTTTATGTACACGTGATTACGTGAATCGGTGAATGTAATATTGCCAAGTATTAGCTAGTAGCTACATGACACTCTACATCTTCTCTGTCCGTGAACCATTTTGTCATTTTTAAACAGGTTAAATTTCGAAATGATGTGATTTTTGTTTGCTGGATATGAGAAAACATTTTTAGTATGGACACAACTCTGACGTAATGTATGAACATGTAAAAATTGAGAATTTTTGGTGCTGAAAAAGGTTAGGAATGTTGATTATTTGCTTTAAATATATTTCTTTACGGGTTAGTCTATAACAACCCAAGCCCATAACTGAATGCATACCAGGCCCAACAACCCACCACAGGTCAGCCCATAAAAAGCTAGCAATTTTAGGTATACATTAGTTATTAACTTGTCCTTATAAAGGGCCCAAATACACTTTATCTATTCGATGTGGGATGTTACAAACACCCCACCTTATTGGGTCGACGTCCTCGTCGAGCCCATGGACAAACTTACGGAACCCGGGCAGTACCTTAGCACTTCCGGCCGGGTAAGGCTCTGATACCATTTATAACAACCCAAGCCCATAACTGAATGCATACCAGGCCCAACAACCCACCACAGGTCAGCCCATAAAAAGCTAGCAATTTTAGGTATACATTAGTTATTAACTTGTCCTTATAAAGGGCCCAAATACACTTTATCTATTCGATGTGGGATGTTACATAGTCAGTGAGAGTTCACAGCTTTAATAATGTTATGAGCAATGCAAGTATTAAAATAAACGATCAGATCATTTATATACCAATGTTGTGTTTGTATCAGATCATTTATATACTAATGTTGTGTTTGGTTAAAAAGATTGGAATGTAATGGAATGGATTGAAATGTGTAAAAAGAGAAGAAAGTAATTGAGGTAGAACGAGAGATTTGAAAAAATATTAGTGATTGCAAAATTTCTATGATGAGAATTGACAAGGAAATGAGTAAGAAGGAGAATTGAGCATTTCATCTCAAAGGGGAGGGTTTGAGTTTTAGTCTAGGTTAATAGGAATGAAATGGAATGGGGAAAAAATATTTTTTTTGAAAATTCACCCAATATTAATTCAAATCTCATTCCATTCCATTCCAATCTCCCCAACCAAACACAACGTAAATGATTAAAGCTCGATTAAGTTAACTCTTTTCTCAAATTGCCCCCATAATATATAAAATAGTTTAACATTAAAAAGTTACTGCTGCAGATGAATAGAGCAAGGGGTGAGGCAGATCACGTACCTTTAAAACTTAACACAATGACGGTAGAATTACAAGAGACGAAACAAAACCTTCAAAAGGCTATAGATGAAGGTATGATAATGGCTACTTGTTTATCCTCTTTACAAAAAGAACTCCAACAGACAAAGCGCGAGCTCCAACAGCTCAAGCAAATAGATCTAAACTCCAAATATCAATCTACCGCGGATCAGGTTGAAGAAGATGTCAAGCATGTTGAGGACGTTACAAAATTTCAAGTACTGAAATCAGAAACTACTAATCATGAAAAAGATGCCGAGTCTCAGAAGAAAAAATATGTTAGATTCGCAAATGAACCCTGTCTAACAAAATTCATTGTACAACATGAAGAAGACCCCGTGCTGGAGAGACACCCTTCACTCAGAAAGAAGAAAAAGAAGCCATTAATACCACTGATCGGAGGGATATTTTCTAGGAAAAAGGTTAGCAAGGAATCACAATAACACAGGCTGGGCACAAGTTAATTAGCTCATTTTTTAACTTGTTAATAAACGACATGACATGACTGTTACATTAGTGTCGGAATACTCAATTCGTAAAATTACTGTGGTGGGGTGCAACGATATATTTGTATGAATTTTTTAAATAAAAAAACTTAAAATTAGCGTACTAGCATAAAGGAGACAAGTTTATACTAGCAAAACAGAGTCAAGAAATAAGAATACAAGCTCCAGCGTGTGTATACAAGATATGCACGAGTGCATGAGAGTGGCAGTTTTAAAGTGTAGTCATTTCATCAAAAAGTGACTACAGTGTCTATTGCTTGGTTTGACTTAAGAGAGGGTGAGTGACTCAGGCTTCTTAGTTTAAGATTGGTATTGCAAGTTGATGGATTTGTCAAGAACATTGTTGTTCAAAAGAGTGTTGTCTGAAAAATATATCATTGTTTGATAAAATTAATGATATGTACATATGTTGTTCAGATGAACTCAAGAATTGTTAATGTGATTGTATATGTTTCCTTTCATTTGGTACCCAGACTAGTGGTCATAGTAGTTTGTTCTAGAGAACAGGTACATTTTGCAAGACCCTAATTTTGCAGAGTTCTTTACCCAACCATACATAAGAATCTATTAACTGTAAAATTGTGATGCTTATTGAATGGAATGACCGAAAATATCCTACTTATTTTTCATTAGTCAAGAGATGCATATGACAGATATTTTTAAACGAAGTATGTTTATTTTTTGTTGAGACAGCAGAATCATTTTTAACCAATTTATGAATGTATACAAGTAAAGTAAAAGGAGCATGAAAAAAAAACACAATTATACATGTTATACTAGTATATCACACCATAAGATCAGAACTTTTAGCATCGAAGCATCCTTCTTGAGAAGATTTATTGAAGAATTCAATACAGTCAGAAATTGCTTCATCATAGTGAGAGTTGGATGAGTAATATGATGAGCTGCAAGAAGTTTTTGGAGGTTCAGACCAATCACATGAACTTCGCCTAGGGAACGACGACCCAGAAGTTGAGGATGTCATTCTCGTAGACCGATGTTTTCCAGAAGAAGGGAATGGAAAAACAAACCCCATGAGAATTCTTCGAAATCGATTAAAGTGCTTCATGGAAGAGATATTAAACTTTGGAGAAGAATTTTGATTGTAGGGGCATTGTTCAATATCTTTAACTTGAATGACAAAGCTCTCTCTTTGAGACTTGTTATACATTCTTCAATGTTTGCCACAGAGTCTCCAAGAAGTTGTAATGCTATGATCATTTGTCGGAGCTAGGGATTAATTTATAAGGGAACAAGAGGTTATTTAAATCGAAAGCCTAGTGTTACATGTACATACTATGTGCTATTATTAGAAGTAGATAATCAGTGGTGTCCATTTTCAAACGAGGAAAAGATGTTTGTCCTAAAGCCATGCATGTTACCAAATGATTACATGGTCTGCTCTGTTCTTTTAATTAAAACTATAGTTTCACAAGTTAATCTCTTTGAGTATTTCATCATCTTCTTTTATCCTTGCTCTCTAATTATTAACTTAGCATCTAACCAATTTACCTTAACTACTGTAATTAATAATCATCTAAACTTCGGGACTATTAACTGGAAACACAGCATTTCTGGGATGTTAGGTTATTACTGGTTGTGTGGAAGGAGCAATGGGTACTAGCTAGTAATAAGTGGAGCTACTATTTGGGATTGAGATTTCAGAGTTACATAACAGCTAATATTCATATTAGAATTTTGTTCACAACGATCTCGCGACAAACTTATAGAATAGTCTCCTAGAGCCTGTCATAGACTCATAGAGTGGATACGGAGAAGTAGAGATTCGATATATAAAGATGGAGATTGTTAACATGTCATATGATACTGTTTTTAGTGGATATAGAGAATTAGAGATTCGATGTATGAAAAAGGGTCAGATTGATTGTGGATCATATGTAAATTTAATTAATTTTTGAGTTGAAATAGACTCAATAGCACCTAACATGTCCGGAAGAAGGTAATGATATTGATAACTATTCTATTTAGTCCATTCTTGGATGTGCCCAGTAAAAAAAATATAGTTCCATCACATTCTTTGTTATAATATTTTATCTAGTAAAGTACATATAACAATAGTTAATCAAAAAGTGAATCGATGATGATGTTAGAATAAATAAGATAAATATGGAATTTAGAAACATGAGAATGAACTAATCTAAAGAAAGCTAAATATGGTTTACATGATTGATTCCCTGGTTAACCAAAAAAAGTGGTCTGTTTGTTTGTTGGAAAATTATGTCTGTCCCACTTGGTCTCCTGATAAATTTCAAAGTAATCTCAGTTTAGATGATTAAAACATAGAATAGTGTTGGTCTACAAAAAGAAAATATAATTTGTTCTTTAATTTAACAATTGCAGTGATTAGCTTTTTATGTTCAATGTACCCTGGGAAAATAAGTGCAGAACTGCAAGGTTGTTGGTAAAGTGTATGACTGCATAATACTTCTCTCGTATAGGAATATAGGGATAGAGTATGATGTGAATTTAAAATGAGTAGAATTCGATATCTTCAAATTATGCTAATAAGAATAAGAAACGCGCATGAAGGTTGATTAATCATCCCTCTGCCTAAAACCATATTTTTAGAGAATTTGTTTTGCGATTGACAACAAATTTATTCAGAAACTCACCTTGCAATTTAAGGTTGATCCTTCACTCTGAATTCAAATGTTATAAAAGATAAAATAAATGTATGAGTGTGTTCGATAATCTAAAAATAAAATAATTATCCTTAAAAGCTATGCATCACACAACATTTCACAAAATTTCAAATTTTAATAAGAATGAATTGTCGAGAACAAGTAAGAAATTTTAATATCCTGAATTTCACGTTACGTTGCTGGTTTTGTAAAAGAGGTAGGTCAATGATCTTTAGTTTTATAGGTCCAAATGCCATCTTTATCATCCTTTTCACATTTTTTAATAGTTTTTTTCCTTTGCAGCAAAAAAAATATTCAGTCCCCTTCACATTCTAACTCTGGATCCTGGATATTTTGATAGATCGAACAAATGAAGATGAGACTTAAAATTATTAGGTGATAAAATTAATGTCCAATCCCCATTAGCTTTGATGAAATAACTGATTTTAAGTTTCAATTTTAACTAAATATAAATTATTTGAATATCTTTAAGTTCTATTTCCCTGTTCACAGAATAAAAATAATACTCACATGAATCAAAATCATTATGTAAATTTTTACTAGGTTTTTTAAAGAAATTTAAAATAAACATTAGAGACTTCTTTTACTTTATATAGTTTAAAACTTATATTGAATGTAATATACCGTAAGTTATTAAGTTGGATATACTTTTATTAGTCGAAAAAATATGATATCATGATTAGTGAGACTCAAGGACTTTGCTACATACTCACTCCCCTTTGGACTAACCGAAATAGGGCTATTTCCAAACCAACGCAGGCTTTGTTCAATTATGTACATATTTGAAGAAAGACATAACGATCAGGCCTTTAATTATAAGTATTATGGCCTCGCAGTTTCTAACTCGATCCAATATTATATATGTTTACATCTGATCGTTTATTTAAAATATATAAAGATATATCGATGTCATATGAAAATAAACATTTCAATATTTCATTTTCACGTACTGAACATACTTGTTACTTGTTAGTTCATGGATATAATTAACTCTTTCCACTTAAACAGTAATGACACCGTCACTAGCACATGGCAAATGCACCATTATCGGCACCAGAGTTAGCAATTTGAACTTTCCTGAGAAACTAGCTAGTTACACCTTCTTATTCCATTGGATTGCAGTACAAATAATATAAAAGTTGCAATTCTTTCCGTGGTAGTATATTCTGAGAGTATTATAACAAAGATACTGCAATTAGTAATCACTGAATTTATAAACACATAGTAGTAGTATATTGCATAAACTATGTCGTTTCACCAGTAATCAAGAAGAGACCTTGGGAGTAATGAACGTGTTTGGCTACCTACATACACTAGTTACTGATGCATGTGTAAGGTAATTGTAATTTATAAGTTAAGCATGGCCAAACAACCCCTCCCAACAAATTCTCGATCCCCCCAAGATCATTACACATGGATCTTCATAACTTTGAATTGTACTGATGTACTGGGTCATAATTTACAAATAAATTTACTAGCAATGACCGGTGAGTTTTGAAGAGGAACACACAATGCATGCTTGTATCTAAAAACAAATGAAGTTGACTATAAACAACCCAAAGAGTGAAAGACTGAAAGTCATGTTTACAAAACCTAATGGACAAGTTGTCGGACTAATAGTGGAATCACTTGTGGAATTTCGGCCCTGTATAAAAATTTAAAATTGAACCCTTCACTTGTACTTCAATATATAAATTTAAAATATTAAGTTATTTTTCTTAAATTAATAAACTATAAACAAGAATTTTGGAACCTAAATTATACAAAATGACATAAATTTGGGAGCTTTCTGACAAAAAAATACTAATAATTTGGGAGCTTATATTTTAGAGGACAATATAATTGATCACCGCTCAGTCGCACACTATCTTAACGCCGGTCTGAAACTGCATATTCTAAAAAGCATTAGCCTTCTAATTGTCAATTAATTAAGATGACTATATATATATATATATATATAATTTTTTTTCATAATTCTTCCGCGTTTTTTTTCAAGGCGCGGCACCACTACTGGAGTACTAAACTACACCCGTACGGTTGGTTATCTACTTATTTAACGAACAAATAATCTAGAAGCAATATACTTTCCTCCCTTGTCAGCAAAAATAATGTTCCCTTTGATTAACATATTATACTTGAGATTCGTGTGCGTTTTATTGAGTACACTCGTCACAAGACTCGTAACGATCTCCCATTTCGACCAGTTATTTACAGCATAATCCTCAACTCTATATTGTAGTCCAACATAAATCAAGCTTAATTAGTAATTATAAGAAAATTATTAAGTATTTGGAGATGCAGTTGGGAAAAAATCGGATTAAAATATCATTAAAAATTAATCAGAAGTGCACTTTTTTTAAAAAAAAATTGCCCGATTGCATGTAAAATATCTACTAGATCACACTCCTAAATTATTAACTATAATGATACCTCGCAAATTATCTATTACTGTATATTAAAACTCAACATAAGGGCAAAGTTTGCCTTTCTATTAGCTGTTAAATGACGGTTATACCCGTATATTTTGCATAATTACGTATGTAACACCATTTAAAAAATTTGTTCAAAAAAAAAGATAAAACCATTAATCTCATGTTCAATAGTTATTGTTGCAACCATATGATCTACTTGGATTTTTGTCTTTCTTTTAAAAGTCTTAATACACAAACAATCAGTTTTTTAATCATATATTAATTTTTCATATTATAAATGCATCATATATAAATTATTTGTTAATATTTTTTTAAATATGATAAATAAAATTCATATAGTTGAGTTTAAAATTTTTTATTAGTACAAATTAAATGATTTTTTGAAAAAGTTATACTCCTTCCGTCCCAAATTGATTGTCATGTTTGACTTTTCTTAAGTCAAATTGACTTAAGTTTGACTGAAAATTAGATATAATATATAATTGAAAAAAATATAAAAAGTATATCATTGAAAAGTATATTTAATTTATTTTAAAATGTATATTTCAGTTTTTTAAAATTATAAAAAAATAAATTTTAATTCTCAGTCAAAATTGAGTCAAATTGATCACAAAAAATTTAAATAAGACAGTTAATTTAGGACAGATGTAGTAACAAATTTAGATTTTAAATATGTTAAATATTTGAATAAAATATGGAATTGAGCTATAGTTGTGATATTAACAATAAAATAATAATACTATATAAAATGATATGATTTCAATGTATATTTATTTTAGAAATAGATAAAATAAAATAAAATAAAAGAATAAATATTATGTAAAATACAAAATAATACTCCCTCCGTCCCACCCAATTGTTTACATTTGTGTTGGGCACGAAGGTTAAGAAAATTATATAAAGTATTGTGAAAGAGAAGGAAAAGTGGATGAAAGAGAAGGAAAAATGGGTAAAGTGATGGTGTGAATTGATATTTAATTAATAGATTTGAAAAGGTGAATTAAAGTGGTGGGTGAGAGTAAATTTTATAATATAAAAGTTTACTATTTTTAGAAAGTTTTGAAATGTACATAATTGGATGGGACATCTAAAAAAGGAAAGTGTAAAGAATTGGATGTGATAGAGGGAGTAAAATTTATTAGTCAAATTGTAAGTAGATGATACATTTTGAAAATAAACTATTACGGTGTACATATATATTGATTAAATTAACAATTAAAAAATATGAATTTACTTGAATGTGATTATGTGTGTATGTATGTATTTGTATTAAATATATATTTTCACATAAAAAATGGATTTATAATAAATGTTTAAATTCATCATTCATCTGTCCCACCCAGTTGTTCGAACCCTTGTATTTTGTATAATTATATATGTACCATTATTTTAAAATTTTGGTTAAAAAGATAGAATTTATATCATTATTAGATATCGAACCAGGAATTTCATGATATATAATCATAGTCACAGATTGCGGGTGTGAGGAAAAAAAATGATATTTTCGGTACAAGAGCTTGTGGCTACTAGAAAAAAATATATTCTTGAAGTGTCGTAATATACAATTAAACAAAATATAAGCAATCAATTATGATATGTACAATTAAATAAATGAGTTTAGAAAATTATATTTAAGAATAAAATATTAGATTGTCTGTACAAAAATTTAGTAAATTTGGGTAAAAAATTAGAAAATTCGCAAAACAGAACTTTTTACAATATATACATTAAACTGTTAAAAAAATAATTTATTCTGAAAATCAAAATTAAAATATATAATAATAATTTTTTAAATATGAGAAATGTATAAAATTGAGCTCAAAATTATTAATTAATACAAATTAAATGATTTTTTCAAAAAAAAAATATATATAACAAATTCGAATTCTAAGTAGGTTAATATTTAAATAAAATATGAAATTGAATTATAATTGTGTAACACTAAAGTAATAATAATAAATAAAATAATATGATTCCAATATATATTTATTTTAGAACAAGATAAAAATTTAAAAATGGGATAATAGATGTTAAATAAAAATACAAAATATTATAATTTATCAAACAAAGTTTAGGCAGTGAAAATATTTAAATCATAGATTATATATTTTAAAAAATAAACTTTTATAATGTATGGATATATTAATTAAATTATTGGTTAAAAGAAAATTATTTTTTTTAATATGATCACGTGTGTGTCTATATTAAATATATATTTTTATTAAAATAGATAAATATTAAATAAACATTCATAAATGGTGTATAGTTCCTCGTATATGAGTTATTTCATCCATTTTACCCAATTATTTAGGTATATAACTTCTCGTATAATGAGTTATTTCATCCGTCTCACCCAATTAGTTGGGTAGCACACTGAAACATCCGGTTGTCAACATTTAGATCGTAGAAATTAAATAGTCAAAATAGTCGTCTTATAAGAGTTAATAAAATATATAATTAAGTTATTAAAAATTAGATCAAAACTTATATATAAAATGTAATTGAATTATATTAACAGCAGATGAGATTCGAAATATGATAATAGAAAATATGTAATTAGACAAAATAAAATAATAAACCAATTATATATTATATAATAATAATCAATTAGACAATATATAATAATAACTCAATAATCAATTTAATTTAACTATTGTATGAAAATTTAATTTGGCAATTATTCGAAGAGCTCGTGTCTTGCACGGGCTGTTACGCTAGTAATTATATATATTATTGAAGGAAAACAAAAGAAAAAATATATTTGAAGTGACACCATTCATCCGATTCTAAAAAACACATCCGATAAACTTATTACGGAGTAAGAAATAATAATAATAATTTGTTTGTTTGTCTTATCAAATAAATTATTTATAAGTCAAAAATTATATATATTTTTTAACTTATTTTTAAATTACTTGAAATAAAAATCAAACCGTACCAATAATTGACAGACAGTCAGCTAGTTACAGCTAACCCTTTTCAGTCCATCTTTGATACTACTACAGTACTAGTTGTATAACATGGCAGTCAACTTAGATGGTCGTTTTGTAAATAACGACAAAACAAGGAAGTATAGCCCTTGGATTAGCCACGTGTAACTCCTCGAGATTCGAGAATACGCCACCTAAGCCAGCTACAGAGTCATAAGCCGAGCCACTAGCGTTCAAAGCCGCTGCATTACCCTCCTCCATAGCCACGTCATCATCACTTCTCTTCACTCTCCCAGCAATCACACGACACACAAGCATGGCCCTACGCGTGTCCGTACTGTTCAGACAATCGTGGGCCCTGCCACTACTCGCCGTCGTGCGCACTCCTTTGCTGTCGGCATCAGCCGCTAACTTTCTGCTTTGGAAGCCGTGCCTGATGACTGTACATACGCCGCAGCCGGGTACGGAGCCGCATAAGCTGGATGAGCCATGTGCGCCGAGCGAGCAGGTGAGGCTGGTGCAGTGAAAACGAAGTAACTCGTTACCGTCAGCTGCGCATCTAGGATCTCTTTTGGAGTTCGTGCTGGCTCGGAACTTGACGGCGTCACGACAGTCTTCGAACTTTTGGATAGTTCGTTTAGTGTTGTGGACTTTTAGGATCCGTTCCACGGTGCATATTGGGCTGTCTTTTTTGAGCCAGCTTGATTTGAAGATTATTTCTACTATGTTTCGACCCGAATCTTCTGGACCCAGCTCCGAAACTGTGACAAAATTAACACCAACACCAGCATTATTGTACAGATCATCGCGTATATTCAATCTTTGCATCTTCATAATATCATAAATTTACAAGGCAGTTATGAGTGTCAACTTGGGCATACATTGCGTGTACAATTCATTAATGTGAAAATCAAGAACTTGTAATTGATCAACCCACCTAAATACACTTATACAAGTCTAATTGCCTTATTTTATTTAAATTTGCTAGGAGTTGTGTTTGCGGTAATTTAAAAAATCGAATAAAATACAGATAAAATAGAGTATAAAATGATTTAATTGCATTGACCTTCGTTCAAAGGAATATAAATGTGTACACTGCTGTGGTAGATGGAGTAATAAGTGGGGATGTAATAAATGCAAACATTTAAATTTGTAGGAAATCCAAGCAGAATAGGATGGATAGTATACAGTAGGAGTAACAAAATTACAGTATGAAAAAAGTGAATCGGATAAATTCATGCAGCAGTAGTACTAGTGTAATACTCATAACACGTAGTAGTAACTGAGATACATATATGCATTAAATGCGAGAAAAAACATTTAATTGTACAACACCGCAGAAAAGGAGTGCTGGTTGAAATGTTGGATGAAGATTTCAAATTTAACTTATCTGAATGGCTATGTGCATTATTGAAGGCAGAATTAGAAGAACATATGCATATTAATTATAAAATGCTAGCTCCGTCTCTCTGTAATTTTAAAATAATCTTGTTTGAAATTAATTTACTATGGATAAACATACCGGCATGTCTAACAGCTTGATGATGTTCCAGGCTTTCAATCTTTGGGAAAACCTCTCCGCAGTCCGGGCAAGCACATATGGTATTTCTTGGAGTCGGATACCTGCAATATATACACACCATCATAAATTCACAATGAATAAACACTAATTAATAGTTCATTTTTTAAAACCTAAAATTGGATAGATGGAAGGGAAAATTATATATACGGGGAAGCACATGCACCTGCTAGGGTCAACTATCATATGAGCCATATGACATTCATAGCATCCAGAGAGTTTCCTCAACTGCATGCCTCTAGAAGATGACCTGCAGGAACCACCACCGTTTGATCTCACTGAAGTAGCACTGCTCATATTGGACCTCATAGACGATGATCCATTCACAGTTTTCCGGCGGATGAGCCCGGTTTCTTGGCCCACGGTGCTACTGTCCGGTGAGTTATCAGCTCTGTGGACAACTCTACTAGTGTTTCCATGAGCAACATCTCTGAAACTGCATATAGAACTGCAAGACCCTAGTTTCGAATAACCGGAAGAGGAGTTGCTGTCAATTTTCTTAGCAGACGAAGAAGAAGGATCGTGAACCTTGGAACCTTCCATTTGTTTGCAAGTGAGCAAGTTCTTGATTTGGTCCCATGAAGAAGGCGGCTGCTGCTGTTTTATAATTTGCTTTTTCTTGCGTTTGGAAGAGGATGAGGAAGAGGAGGAGGGTTGTTTTTGTTTGTTGGATTGTGATGAGGTTTCTTGGAAGCTGAGAAAGGCCATGAAAAGAAGAGAGAGAAATACAAGAAAGACTGTTGCAGAGGAGAGGTGTACTTCTTCTATAATGGAGAGAGAGAGGGAGGGTGGTAACTTGAGGTGAGTATATAATGTATGCCAAGGAGATGGTGGGTGGGTCTTTTTTTTGCAAGTGTGTTGACTCATATTTTATTCTGCATAGTTCCATCTTTTGTGTTTTACATTTTCACCCATAAATCATGATCATGTAATTATAATTAAAATATTACTGTTGTGTATATTAATTATTAATAAATAAATATTTAATTAAATTTGAAAATATTTTGACCTGAAATATTGTGCTTTTAAAGGAAGCCTGCACTAAAAGTGGTGTTTTTAACTTTTATATATAGAAAACAAATACAATTTTAATATTTTATCTTCAAACCTTATTAAAAATATTATTTTTTATATTATACATCAAAACATATTTATATCAAAAATATTATAGAACAGTCGCCGTAATTTACCAACACTTTTTCTTTTAACATCATAATCTTGAATAATAATATCAAACAAAGGCTTAATTTGGAAGGGATTTAGCTAAGGGCTTTTTTGAAATATAACAATTTTTTTATTATTTTTTACAAAAATACGTTCTTTTTATTTTTTATTTTGCAAAAATACAATTTTCAAAGTTTTTTTTTGTAAAAATACATGATACAACTAAAATCAACCTCAAATGCAATTACGAGCAACTTCAATTTTTTCCAAAAAAAGTTGCATTTGAGATTGATTTTAGTTGCATCAAGTTGCATTGGTTGCAAAACCGTATTTTTTCAAAAAAATTTAAAAGATAGTAAAATCACTAAAAAAATTAGTATTTTTGATAAATAACTAATTATTAATTCCCAATCAGCGATTCATTTCATGGAACCTTTGTTTATATTATTACATAATAATTTTGGTCAATTCAACATCTTTTTGAAATTATTTTCGATAACTAATTAAATACCTGTTGAATTGAAATATAATAAATCAAATAAAATATTTAAAGCGGGGTACCATGATTAATACACTCAAACGACCTTGTACAGTATCAAATATTTAACAAAGTAGTGAATGGTTTATTAGCAGGACTACAAATGATTAAGTACCTAGTGCATGATTAATAATACACTAAAAAACTTCAAATTCAGTAATTGACAATACTAGCCAAACGATTAATTAAGTCTGCAAGTTTGAAGTTAAAATACGTATATCCTCATTCTTATCTGACCATTATGTAATTTTATACCACTATAGATAAATGTTAATGAGCTCCGTGATTTTAATAAAGTATGACACGAGCATATTGACTTATTGGTTTAACGAGTTGTTAGTGGGGAAAAGAATTTCAGAAATTGAGGTAGTGGTGAATCTTAGTAATACTAGTAATTGTGAGTTGCTCTTGATTTCAAGACCTAAACTATAGGCATGTGAACATTTGGAGGATGTATTTGGCTTGTACAAATAATTAAAGCATGCTTGATGCTGTCTGCATGGTGCTATTCTCTTGTATTTTTCCCTCCCTTTTCTGTAAAGGTAGTGTGTTTTTTGACATTCTTTTCACATATCTACCATGATATATATATGTGTCTAATCATGAAAATTTAATATAATCCATTATGAAATTGTTTGGAAATTAATATATAATCTGATAGATCTACTTACTATTATCTGTTTGTATATCTGCTGGGAAATAAATAAATATATAGTAGTTAATTAATTGTGCTGCTTAATGAGTATTAGTTGTGCAGCTCTTCTTTGAGTTTTTGGTTTAGGTAGCATGTGAATGTCCAATTAAGCTGCGACCAATAAGATGAAACAGTTACAACTTGGACCTACTATACAAATGAAGATGGAGAGTACAGTAAATGTACATACCAACTCAACCCACGCTTTAATGTAGATCTGGAAGTTGAATAAACTATCCCCCCTGATTTGTCCATGCTCGGTACAATTAGCTTGTTTCCAGACTCCAGCTGATCTGGATGTTGATAAATATATATTAAGATATAAAAAATTGTTAAATTTAATATAAATTTAAAATTTTATATCAAACAAAAAGTTAAAATCTACTTTTTATTTAATATAATATTTTAAATTTAATAATGAGTATAATTATATTATTTTTTTACATCTAAAACGACAATTAGGAGTATACTCATCATATTTTGGTAAGTTGTCCTCTTTTCAAAAAGTTTGTTACGGCTTGTAGCTAGGATTGTCTCACCTGAGGATGAGGTCCATCTTTATGTAATTAATTTGGGTTTCCATACAATGTTATGTTAACATTTCTTTTGGATTCATTGCATGTGTGCTTCTTTATCTTCATGTGGACTAGCTGTGTGATGGAAAATAATTTTTTCACGGTAAATCTGTTACAATTTAACTGCCAGAAGTAAAAACAAATCTAGATCTCTTCAAACTCCATGTTCCAATTCCATGTTTGCATGAATTTTAGATCTCTTCAAACTCTGGAAGTGGCAGGAGAAGATAATAAATTTTAGAATTAGATATATTTATAATATTACTGTACTAATTTTTAAATTGTACTGCGTCTGGTCATCACACTAGCCAGCCAAAATTGAGATTTCAAGAGGGAGCAAAAAGAATAGTAAAAGAGCCAAAAGTATAGAACATAAACATCACATAATTTATCGTTATATCATTAAGGAAAAATAATTATCCTATGAGCAGAACCATTTTCATTCGATCGAGCTAGGCATGCCATTTTGTGCATTATTTTAACGTTTTCTTATCTATAATTCTATCTTTTATGTTGTTGTGGTGCAAAGTAGGATCTCTCGTTCAGTGCAACAACTTAATTCCCTCATGTACACGCACAAGCATGTCCATTATGTCCAATGCTAGTGTACATATAGATATTACTAAAAAATTAAAAATACTGTAATTTTTAATGTCAAATCAGAATTTATATTGCGAATGCATAATTTTAAAATGACACTATATTAATCTAAATTTAACTATTTTTTAATCACATATATTTATCTATACTATATTTTGATTTTAATATTAATTTATAAATACTACTGTACATGATTTATACCATTGTGTCGAACATCCGTGAGTGCGCGCGTGTACTTTGTTTTTCTTTTCAAATACTTTCCCCATCACCATCCAATTCCAATACTGTATAAGTTAACCCACTCAACACTTCTTATTCTTGGCACTCTAGCTCTTAGCAGCATATGAATTTGGAATATATATATATATATGCAAATAATATCACTAGGCCACCGCACTCACCTATAGATATATCACATATATTAATATATATGATATATCCCATTCCGGTACTCCATCGATCTGCCTTTATTACTTTACGATGTCTTCATAATCTCCCACGCCCCAAGTAATGTCGATACATACAAAATTAACATCATATCGATGCTGAATACTAATATATTGTCGATACCTTTAGAATATATTGCAATCTGAATTGTTCTAAAGTTCACACAAAAATAGTTTTTTTAACATGTCAATTCCAAAATTAAAGAAAATGTCTTGTACTCAAAAGCTTATAATAATGGAGTGTAGGTATTACAGAAAGAGATGGTATTGGAATCTTGATGAGAGTTGATAGGAGACAGATATTGGTTCGGGCCAACTGTTCACTGATCTAACAATAATGTCTGTACATTATATATTAGGTGTTACCTTCACTTCCTCATATCTAATTTCTCATATATATTATCTATCTGATCCATTACACTAACCATTAGTTTATGTAGTTTCCCATCTTTGGTTGATCACTTATAGGTACGTGGTATTGATTTTAATAAGGCCAGACATAAGCAAAATAAACAACTAGAATCTTCCACTCGGATCGTAGTAATGTACTCGTTTGGCATTTCCGATATTCATAACTCATTAGCTAGTACAGTATTTCTTGGTGGTTGTAAAAAAACACTAACGTTGTACAAGTTTAGGCCGGGGAACTAATTGATTATAGATCAATGAAATTGCTAATTTGCTCTCATGGGGTCCATTAACTTAAGCTTGAGGGTAACCTGGGGTGGTCCGGAGCATGCAGGTACAACCATGCCAGCACTTGTTGAATTGTATTTACACATGGTAGATATGTCTTAACTGACTATTAAAAAGACGTACATATAAATTATCTATATTTGTCTCACTTTATTTTAACGAATTAAGTTACAAATATCCGGTTGTCATTTGTCACGCCTTCAAAATGTAAAAATTTAGCACGTACTTGTTATTCTCGCAAACTACTAAATTAACCAGCTTTGTCTTTCTAGTGTTTTATACATTTGTGCTGTTGTGCAGCGGAAGTAAGACGTACGGGATTCATACAAAATTTCGCTATGGAGTTTATATTAAGTACAAGAGACGTAAGAGAAATACCCCCTTTATATATGTTTTCGTAGTTGTATTGTTTTAGTAAATTGATCAAAATTACTTCCTTGTATTCACTTAATGGCTTTACATTAAATCAAGCAGGTTTTGCCGTCAAGACATGCAGATGCAGATCAGATGATGTTCAAATCATTAATTTCTATAGTTGATATATCGAAATTGATTTGATACCATCAACTTTGATTATAATACATCATATATTCATATGGAAGAAGATATATTAAGTAGTTGTCTGTAAAGTTATTGATTCTTATAGTATCAATAAAGATTGAAGAGAGATTTGATTAAAAAAAGATGATTAAAAGTTGTATGTATCCGTTTTTCATGATATCTGTGTTTTTCATTTCTTTATGCAATTATTAAATTTATATTTTACATTTTAAATATTTAATAAATAAAAGGACAAAATGTGTCCAAAGTTCAAATTTAAGCAAGATTAAGATTAAATTTTGGTTCTTATTTTAAAAAGATTTCGATTTGAACATTAACCTATCAATCCGACTCTTTATATATAGTGTATTTATTAATTTCAATCATAAAATTTTAGAGGTTAAGGAACATGAACATATATTTTATATTATTTTCCTTAAATATATATGAACAGGTCACATCCATAATGACCTTATTGTGATAAAATTTAATTTTTTAAAAGGGAAATATCATTTGATCTTAATTCGGAACATATTATGTATTTGAACAAATACATATGGGCTTGTTATAAGAAACTAGGGAAAAAAATGACTTGGACCGGTACGACAATTTTAATGGACCCAAAATAAAAAGAAACTAAATATTGAAGTCACAAAGGCCCAATGGGTGAAAACAAATGTCAAGGTGGAGGGGCGGGCCCTGCTTATTACTGAAAGTACAGAAACTAGAAAGGAAAAGTGGGGTTTAAGTGTTCGTTCGAGTTCCCGCTGTTTATTTATAAGAAATAAAAAAAAATTCAGATATACATATATATTTTTAGGGTAATAATAATATAGCAGTATACGTACAAATACAAAGTTGGTGATGGCAAGCACGGCGGCAGGTGACGGTGGTGGCGGCGGAGAGGAGCTGAGCCGACACCTCTCTACAATTCAGCTAAATCACCTTCATCAGCAGCAACACCACTACTACAATACAAACACAAATACAATTACACATAACAATAGTAATAATAATATTATTAATAAGAAACCCTCTTGTTCGGGCAGCAGAAAAAGGAACTTTCACTATCAAAACCCTTTCATTTCTCCCTCTCCTCCTCCCCCTCCTCCTTTATTCAATTTTCAGGTTTGTCCCTCGTTCTTATATATATCTGTGTGTGTGTTCCTTGTATCATTGTATGTATGTTGTCTATCTATCTCTATATGTATATGTATGTGCCTGCTTGTGTAATTCTTTTACCTTTCATGTATGTATCATGTATGTATGCTGTATGTTACCTGTTACGACACACATTTGTTCCTTCTCCGACTTTATTTTCTATTTCAATCTCTTCTTTTTTAGTTTTGCTATTTAGGATTTCAAGCTCCTTTTTTCTAATTAGTTAATTTTGCAATTTCTTGCTTAGTAGCCAGACTGGCTAGCTGTTTGCTTGATTTTCATGATCAATTTGAGTATAATTTTTTATTTGAGGACATTGTCCTCAATTTTTTTTCTTTCTAATCACACTTTTTGTTACTCATTTTGAAGTTCATTTTACTTGTCTTTTTAGGCATATAATCAGTTATTGTCTGCCATAATTGTGATGCACCGTTCGTAACATAAAAAAAACTAGCAAATGCAACTATGCTGGTTTAATATTGCCAGCTTATTCTTTCAAACAAAGTCCCATTATTGCCTGTTAGTTAAGCTTTTTAGACAATGTATGTTGCTTTGGAGATGTGTGTTTCCATATACAAAACAACTTACATCAATTTATTAGTGTTTTGGCTTCTCCATTAATCAGATGGAGTTTTCTTGATGGAAAGTACTTATTGTGCTATTTTTTTCGAGCACAAAAATAAATAAATATATATATATATATATATATATATATATATATATATATATATATATATATATATATATTGTGTATCTCGTGTCTAAAAGCCAAAAATTTATGACAGTATAATATACCAAGACTTTTGCGTCCAACACTTATGGATAAGAGTAGTTATTCATCCACGTGACATCATTCCAACTCTTTCGGACGCTGCTTGAATGTCTTTATTCTTGTTCATTTGTCCGATATGAGTAAATAACTAATGCAATTTTAAATAAGAGTTGTACAAAAGAGATATCCAGGCCTTTCCTTATTATCGTAATTTATGTGTCTTTGTATCTTTCGTCTTTATGATTGAAGTTTTATAGAGTCATATTCACTTGATACAATACACTCCGCTTGGTTGGAGGTTTTGAAATGAGGTCCAATGAATGACATCTATACAATCTCGTCGAAATTTATAAAAAGATTACCCCTTTCTTCCTACTAGAACTCCATTCCACCAATCTAATATATGAAGCTTATTCCTTCCACCTTGTAACTTTCACAAACCTTATAATCTTTGCTTTCCTCTTTGACCTTCCTAATTTGCTTTCCTCTTTCATTATTTTATCCACCTTTGAATTCCCTTACAATTAATTCATTCTATTCCTACCTCAAGCCATTCTTTCTAATCAATCAGAGTGTATAATCTTTTAATGATTTATGTATTGTCACATAAAGTTATAGATACTCCCTCATTCCAAATTGATGACAGAAATAAGTTTATATTTTTTTGATCATTTAATGAGAAAAATAAATCTAAAAGAGCAAGAACTTGCATGGCATGACATACCATTAAAGATCCTTACTATGTAAATTTTTGCAAGTGATGTGATATATACAAAGAAAATTAGTAATTATCTCGGTTTTTGTTTCTAAGTAAATTGTGAATCCATGTGGACAGAAAAAGTAATAGGTTCCGGTAATTTATACTTAAAAAATGTACGTGGTTCACAATACATACATCTTCAACAGGTAGGTAAAATGGAGGTAGTGTCACTTTTGTAACTCATCTTATTTCTGAAATTAGATATATCAAATTTTAATGTATAGATATTGTTGTAGAAGAGAATACAAACTGTGTGGGGGGAGGAGGGTGGGGGGGGGGCTGTATGCCTTCCATTAGCTTCCATGTTCTGTTTATATCTCTCTTCTTTCATTCATATGCAGTATATAGATATATTCTTTATGTGTTTCCCTACTATTCTCCACTTTTTATAGCCAGCAAATATAGTTAGTAAGGACAAGGAAAAGATTAATGATGCAACTACTTACGGGTATAGCAACAAACACTCATCTGGAGTAGAGCATTCTACAAATTTGAAGACAATCAGGAAATCGAAGGTTTCCATAAATGTCAAATCTGAGCCTCGAGAATCATGTGCCGGTAATTTGTCTTACTCTCTGCTAGTCTACTTGTACTATGCTCAGTCAAAATGAACGAATTTAAAATTTCCATTGATCTATCCCTTGCAGAGCATGCTGAAAATCTCAATATAGCTACCAGTTGTCGCTATGATAGTTCTTTAGGTATGGACAATTTTGAAGTACTCATATTTTCAAGTAATTGTATGTTCAAATGTGTTGAATTTAAATCTTTATAAGATCATTAAATAATCTTGCTATAGCTGTTGAAATTTTAGACTGTGGATGTTTAATGTGGTTGCAGGTTTGTTGACAAAGAAATTTATTAGCTTGATACATGAGGCTAAGGATGGCACACTTGATCTGAACAAGACTGCAGATGTGTTAGAGGTATGTTTCGGATCTATTCTATAATATTTCCTTCGGAGTCTGAGTCTGAGTCTTTTTCCAATTATCTGGATTTGACATGGCAAGTAGTCTTACAAGGTATTTACTTGAGAGTTATGAGATTAAATTAACTTTGAGCAACTGTACTAGGGTCTTACTTTTCAGCTTGGGACCTATATTGTAATGACAATAATAATTGGTAATTTACAGTGTCAACTTTGTATACTTCTAATTTTATGTGCTTCATTAATTTAATATATTCACAGTTCACTGTTAGTAAAAAAACTACAAAAGAAATTGATATGGCTATTGACATATTTGCAAAGATAAAATTAATCTGCACTCACTGATACATATAGTCATAGATATGCTCAGTGGCAAAATTCCACGTTGGCGACATTTGTCTCCAACAGGTTTTACAAGGGTAATTGGTTTCCATATAGAGAAAGCATTTTTTTAAGATCCGCAAGGCTTAGCCTAGCAGGTACCTCTCTCCTCTTGTTAATGAGAGGTCGAGGGTTCAAGCCTCCATAGAATCATGTGTGACGTGAGCATTTGAATTCCTGTTATTGACCATAACCAAAAAAACAGTTTTCAGTACAATTACTATACTGAGTGCCATTATGAAAGTTAGGTCCTAGTACAGTTATTTAAAGTTGATTTCACTTGTTCATTATGCACACAGTGACCCAGGTACTTTAATATCAAAGTTTTTCTTGAAGCATGAGTATTATTTGTCTGGTTCCTTAACTTTTGTAGGTGAGAAAGAGGAGAATCTATGATATAACCAATGTTCTTGAAGGAATAGGATTGATTGAGAAAACAGCAAAAAATCACATCCGTTGGAAGTAAGTTGTAAATTTTTGGTTAGGTGCTGTACTGCTATCTTGTAATTTAGTACTGTTTGATGATTAATATAAACTTTACTAACAGGGAATTCGATACGAAGCCCAGAGAATCAGAGTTTCAAGCAGCTCAACTGATGGTACACAAAATATGTTAATACATTGATTATATAGTTATTCATATAGGTTTGTTTTATTGTAAATGAATGATGTATCTGGTAGATTTTCTGATTATTAAAACAATACAGTTTTAGAGGTCTAAGGTCTAACTGAATATGTCATTATATTTATGTGCCTACAGAATTTAGACATAAAAAAATGTTGTTGAAAGATGACAGTCTCTATGTTTCACAAAGTTACTAAAAGAGTCTCAATTGCCATTTTTTGTTTTACAAGTTTTGACAATATAAAATTATAGTTGGAACTTAAAGTATGCAATCAAACTTCAGGACATTATTGTCATACATATTGAGCATGGATTATTTTTTGTGTTTTAGAGCAAAAGAACGTATTTCTGTTTAAATTTCTCTTGTGGAATTGAAGATGTGTAGTTTAGGTTGGTAGTATGTTTCTTCATTGTAGAATAGGCTCGTGATAACATAATTTGTATTTATAATTACCATCTTCATTGGTGCTATGATTTAAGGTTCAGATTTTTTGGACAAGGAATTGTCTCAGAACTCGAAGTCAAAATCTCTATTTTGATGACAGGCTGAAATTGAAGGTCTATATGCTGAAGACAACAGGATTGAGAATCGCATAAGGTTTTCTTCACTGCTTTAGGAGAGATTTTTAAGTAGCTATCATTTGCATTATATCAGGCTAAAATCTGGTCCTTATTCTCAGGAAAACAAAAGAGCAATTACAGGACCTGAAATGTAATCAAACCTCCCAAAAGTATGTCCTGGTTTCTCATTATCTTTCTAATATATTTTAGACTTCATTGTTGTTTTAACTTGATTAATTGTGCTTTTAGGTATATGTTTGTGACGGAGAAAGACATCATGAGCCTTCCACAATTTAAGGTTCACTTTGAATAATATGAGGACCTGTCTTTCACATATTTGATGTTAATGTTTAATAATATATTTGTAACGCTTGCAGAATCAGACTGTAATGGTGGTAAAAGCTCCACATGCTAGTTATGTTGAAGTTCCTGATCCTGATGAGGTTGGTAATGTAGAAACGTGTAAATAACAAGGAACAGTTTAACAGTCTTATGCTGATATTTCTATGTATATGACCAAGGGGGCTTTTGCAAGGAAGGAGTATAGACTTCTGGTTAGAAGTACAACAGGGCCGATCAATTTGTATCTTTTAAGGTAAATTATTCACAATACGAGGATACCTCTTTTGGCAGCTCATAGATCCTCACTCTCATATGCTTCTGGTTCATCATATGTTAGCAAGCATGATGGGGAGTGCGAGGATGCTGCTGTGAAGAACATGAAATCATTTGATGCATCTGTTAGGAATGGTGGAAGATACCAAGATGTTAATAACTGTCATTCGGAGGAGTCAAACATGTATAAGCTTCACAAAATAGTACCTTCGGACAGCCATGTAAGAACTTTCCAGATGATGAAATTTATTTTATTTTCTTACAGCTTACATTGGCGATAAACAAGTATTTCCTTCTCATTGTAGATTGATGATGATTATTGGCTCCGGTCTGATGATACTGTCAGTGCATCTGATTTGTGGGGTACATCACGTACTTAGTTGCCATGAGTTTACTGGAGCTCCTTAACTCAATATGCAATATGAGCTTCTTTGGAAAATTGCAAAGTAAACTATACAGAATAGAATACTACTGTCGCAAGAATATACTGTTACAGTGAAGTAGGAATAAATCCAAGCCACCATTAGATGGCATAGAAGATACAGCAAGAGCTAGTGTATTACCAACAGTGGGATAAAAAGCCATGGTAAAATGCCAGAATTTTTATTTTATTTTTGCTAATTAGAATTGGATTTTTGAAAGTAAACCGAAACTGTGTAGGTCTTTGTGTTTCAAGTTCAATGTGTACACTTGTAATTAAGATATCTTCCTATTTTGAATTAATTTTTATAACTGTATCAAATTTACAATGTTCATTGTAAACATTTCTGTAAAGTTTATACAGAAAGCATTGAATATTTAAACATCAAATTTTAAATTTGAATATTCAAAAAACTGAGGAATGCTAAAATACATTTGGAACTTAACAAGAGCGTGTTTGGCTAGAGGGCTTATAAATTATGAACAAATCTAGACCAAACTAGGATGACAATTCTTAACATTTGGGCAGAAAATGAGTTGAATCGATTTATTAATTTATTCCTTTGAAATAAATCGATTTGAGCTGAATTTTTTAACTGAACGAAAATTCATTTTATTGCATATTATGAAATAGAATTGTAGCCTTTTTTTTAAGGTACGCAACCCTGAATGTCTTCTAATATTTAGAAACATTTCAAGGACAACAAATGGATTAAAACTAAGGTATAACAATTGCCAAATCCAGATAAGAACTTAATACAGAAATTAGAACAAATCCACAACTTTGGTAATTGAGCTACTATATACACAATGTGGCTTCTCAATGCAGCATCATTCAACGAACTGATGTGACACGCCTTCGCCTCAATCTGCCACGTGTAATTCGAATGCTTTCTTCCATAACTGCATCTTGTCTCAGAGGGTTTTTTGCCTCTTCTTTCACTGGGGAAGACGCTGTATCAATAGCGAACACTTCTTCATTTGAAGTCGTGGGTTTGGATGACCCAGTGATAGATTGTGTTGCACTCGAATTTTGTGCATTCATGGCAGCAACAGGGGAAGCTGATGCAGGAACTTCTGGAGGGTCTTTCTCTTCAACCATGTCTTCTTGGGCCTCATGTGAAGATGTACTAGATGAAGGAGAAGCTGGTTCATCAACCTGAGTTTGTGCTGTTACAGCCGCTTGGTGATTTTGTGCTGCTGGGGGTCTGTGAATTCTGGTAGCTGGTTGTGGCTGCAAATAAAAGTCAAGACCACATCTAATCATACTATTAAAACGTATCCACTTTACAAGCTACATTCCTCAATATTTCAAACTACATTCCTCAATTTTTCGTATTACACCCTGAATCCTAGAATATATAATCAAACAAATAAAATCATGCTGCAATAACTTATGTACTTATGTGATGGAAGAGATGCGATATATGCCTTTCTTGACATATACTGTATATACACAAACTTGAACCACGACACATTAACATTCTATTCAGACAGAGAATCAAGAAACTATAAACATGACAGAATTTCAGGCCTGTTTGGCTTATAAGATTTTTATGACTAACAAGACAGAAAAGGTCTTTACAAAGTACTTTTCGCAACGAGTTTTGACATGTATGTTTGAACAAAAAAGCCTTGACCAAACAACCCTAAAATCTCTTGCATTCAATTATCAATTCAAATCAATAACAAAATTCAAAACACGGAACTGCTCCTGGCTTTACTATGTCTTTGTGGTATAATCTTGTGTCACCTGTCACCTAAAGTATTTAATAGCAAAGATTAAGGTCCTAGGACATGCCAGACATATGCTCCAAACAATGAAACAACAGTATTGTTGTTGTCCATATAGATAAATATTTTCATCATGGATGCCAACTTATTCAAAAAGGAAAAGAAACTCCAGGCAAGAGCAGTAATAGACATATACGTGATCAAACTGACAAAAATCTTAATATAAATACATGACTATTTTTTCGGTGAATACATGCCCGAGTAGACCGGGGTCTAGGTGTTGACTGGGATGCAATGTAGTGAAGAATGGCGAAAACTCTGGTTTGACAGAAAAGGAACTAGAGACAAGAAAAAGACAAGAAACGAAACTCCAGGCAAGAGCAGGAATAGAATCATAGGTGATCAGACTGACAAAAATCTTAACATAAATACATGACTATTTTTTAAGTAAATACATGCCTGAGTAGACCGAGGTCTAGGTGTTGACTGGGATGCAATGTAATGAAGAATGTCGAAAACTCTGGTTTGACCATAACTCGCAGCTCTTTGCCAGTATAAGACTGCATAATCTCCAGCCCTGGTCCTTAGTTCTATCAAATTACGGTCAATATCTGTCTCGTGCTTTGCAATGTATGGTCTAAAGAAGGAGTCATAAACATATGATGTTCCCTGAGATGATTGAGAGGGAAAGAAGACAAGGAGCATATATTAGAATGGCAAGAAAGATATAGCAATGTTTACATCTAAAAAAGATAAGTTCTAGCAGAATATTACCCTTGTTTTGGGGTACCACAAGTATATATAAAAGAAAAGCTTTGCTTCGCTGTACATCGGAACCCTTGACAAGGAGAAAGGTATTAGCATGCCCACACTAGCCACAACACCGATAAAGATCTTTATAGACAATGAAATTTATTTTCTTACCATGAAACAAAAGTATCCCCTACCCTCTCCATAACCATCAACATGGCCACTAAGATCCTGAAAATTGGAAAAGAATATAATAGATAGAAAACACTCTAACATAGAAAATTCTATGTGATCAATTAATTTCTTCTGGAGAGCATAACACAATATTCAGAATTACCAGTACTGACACCAAAAGCGAAGTTGTTCAACATCAGGTTTATTCAGTTCCACTGTTTTATAACACTCGTAAGCAGGATACGCATAACCAAGGACCATCCTGCAGAATAAAGGGAAGATCAGATTGTCCGATAATATTGTAAGAGATCAAATAGCTAAGAGGATGGAATTTCGTTAGCATACACAAGTCCTCTGGTAAGTAATGATCCGATCATCTTATATCCCTATCACATTGAAAAAAACAATTAGTTAGGTCAGATTACTGCAACTCCTAACAAGTGTAGCAGGAAAATAAAACTCATAAACTCCGCTAAAACCACTACGCATGACCAAAACTAAAATCTCTTGATCGTAATGCAAAACAGATTAGTTCAAATTAGTAATTTACAATTCCTCCGTCTTTAAACAAAGAACATTATTTTCTCCACACAATCTAAATTCAGCTGAACTATATGCTTCAAAAGTCACATTTCACTTGCGGCAGCGACACAAATTGATTTTAATAACCAGAAAATCAAACCCTGATGGACTACTAAAAACTTAAAACTAGGGCAAATTTACAGATTAATTTTACAAAAAAAAAACCCCCTCATCCATTAAGCTATGTAATGTAATCATCGTGAACTCTTTCGAACCAAAAAGTTAACAATATCTAAAAAACAAAGACAAAAACAACTATAACTTAAAAAACAGTGTATAAATAAGCAAGGAAAATTAAACAGAAAAGAAGAGAAACCAGACGATTAATAGTGTATAAATTGCTAGTGAATTCAAGCCAAACCTCGGAGGGATTGAATGTTCAGGTGGTGGGGCCAGTCGGCGACGGCGTTAGCACCGGCGAACCGTTGGTATGTGGGGGAAATAAAGAGAGTATGGACTTGGAGAAACGAGAATAAATGTCGTTTTCGAATTCTCAATTTATTACTAATTTACTACCCCCGTCCCGTTAACATTACACACACTTTATATTCATTTAATTGAGTAAATATACAATACTACCCCTTTCTTTATACCGTATATGCTAGTTATGCATTTTTATTTTTTTTAACGGTTTTTATAATGTTTGTTATAATGGATACCTTACATTAAAGAGTAATGTTTTATTTATTTATAAAGAATAAAGTTTTGAGATTATCTCGTGAAAATTATCGAAGGTGCAAGTATTTTTTAATAGGAGTACTTTTTAGTTATATATAGTTTCTTTCTAATTATAATAATAATATCGTGTATTTATATGAGAATATTTTTTAATTTTAGGATAGTTATGTAAGATAAACTCAAGAATATTAATTTTTTTTATTTATATTCTTTATTCTATATTTTGATTTAAAAATCGATTGTTGAATTTTTTACAGATTTTTAAATTTGATATCTTTTAAATAATAATGCTCACTAAATTAAATGGTATATAATATATTTAATTAAAGTACATTAATATTACTATTATCTATAGGAATAATAGACGAGGCTGTTGTTTGATAAAAGGTACGTGGTTATAACAAAAGCTATAATAAAGATTAGTTTATCGAGCAAGGTATCTAGGCTTGGTACTAGGCTTGGGTTGGTATGGATAATGAGGTTGGAACGAGAGAAGAATAAAATGAAAAATGATAAATAAATTGTATGAAAAAAGAAGAATATATGAGTGAAATTTTAAATGAACATGAAAGAGTGTAAATTTTCTATGAAAATTGTAGGGGGGAAATGAAGAAATGGAAAAACATGTGGGTTAGAATTTTGTTATAAATAATTTGGAATGAAATAGAAAAATGAAAATTATAAGCATTTTTCGTAATCTCACCGAAATAAGAATATAAATTTCATTCAATTCCCCCGGTCACATTCAAGTGATGTGAACATTGCTACATTACATTAGTAGCCCCGTAATAATATTTATATTTACAAAGTTCTTACTTTATTATTCGAATATTAAGATTATATTATATGATACTTACTTTTTCTAAAAGTGTTCCTTAACTAAAGCCAAATAAATTATTAAACATTTAAACTCACTTAAACAAGTATTATCTATATGTGAAAATGGTGCTTTCCTTCATTTTGCTTTACCGTTGCCCCCACTTTTGGCACCACTTTCCTTTTGTTTACGGTTAGCACCAAACAAATGTCTGATTTTATATGTACCAAGGGCAATCACATGCAACTATGCAAGGCTATCCTCATTCCCGATTTTTTTTTAATTATTTTTTAGTAAAAAGCAAGATTGTAAATTTGGAAATCAGTTTCACTTGATTTCATCTTAAAATAATAAATATTTGAAAAATAATAAATTGAAAATATTCAAAATAAGTAGTAAAACATAATTTATATTTTATATTATTTAACTTTAATACATACCAATTACTCCCCCCGTCCCACCCAATTGTTATCATTTCGGAGAGAAGGTCCGACACGCATTTTAAGGTGCATATAAAGTATAGTTCCATTAAATTTTTATTCAGAAAAAAAATTAAAAATAAGTCATGAAACTATACTTTATATGCACATTAAAATGCGTGCCAGACCTTCTCTCCGAAAGGATAACAATTGGGTGAGACGGAAGGAGTATATGATTAAATTTTTTATTTTATTTTACTGTATTTAACATTATTATCTTTTAACTCTACATTTTTTTACTAAATTTTATTTTGATACTTACTATAATGTGGGTGTATATGAAATTCACGAATGAATTTGACCAAATTTAAGCGACTTTGACACATATAGTTTAGAATTTACTTATAATTCAATTAGTTGAAATTCGACTCAGTTGAACCCTGAAAAAACGAGTACTCGAATCAAACAATTTTGACAAAGTAACCAGTTTTATTTGCAGCCCACTACTTTTTCTCATTCTCTTTTACAAAATATGTATACTTTATATATTTTATTAATATGGCTTACTTTAAATAGCATGATTTGATATTTTGAAATTATATATATGATAATATATGAATATAGTTTTCTATAATATATAATCTTTTATTTAATAGTCATAATAAAATGTTAAGATCAATATTTGATTATTTAACAAATTTTATTTTAATTTGTTTTATAATTTTACACTATATATATATATATGTATATATTATGTCTCATTTGGTTAGAATGAAAGCATAAATTGAATTGTATTTGCAAATACAACGAGAAAGATGTTGTAAAACAATTAAGATGAGATTTGTGGGAAAAATAAGTTGAATCTTTAATTTGAGTTTTAATATAAATCGTGGAGAATGAAAAGAAAAAATAAATAGATTTATAAATATTAATTTTAAAAAATATATTTTATTTTGTTTCCCTCTAAATTAGAATAAATTTTAAGCATGATGTAACCAAACACAATTAATGTACGTGTAACATGGAACTGGCCTTTTTCCTCAACGTAATTGACTGGCATTTGCGTTTCGGGCACACAACGGCTAGTCCGTGACACGAGAACGAGGGCCACGGCACTTTCTTGTAATCTTCTTTGAAATGTGCTTCTCTTTTCAGAGATATAATGTTAAAAGATGAACGTGAGAGAAAACACAAAAAATATATAGTATAATTTTATGTTATATCATGATACATAATAGATAAAACTGAATACCCCATAAAGTTTGAAGATAATATTTTTATTTATTTGTTAAATCGTGTTGAAAGTACTGTATATTAGTAGTATATATCGCAATTGAATTATTTTTCAAAAAGATAAATCTCATGTTCTAATCTCCTTTATTCATACTGATCATCAACTGGACAAAGATCAATTGGCTAAATTAACTTGCATGATCATGAACAAGTGTGATCGTGTTAAACCGTTTTTTTCTTCTAAAGTTAAATAAAATTAAAGCATAGGGTAGTTGGTTAGTTCTACATGCGATTACGTCCGAGTTGGAGTCCAAGCATCCGACCTGATCAAAATAAATATTGATATGTGCACAGAGCAAAGGAGATCAGGACTGGCAATAAAAAGGAGATCAGGGGGAACAGAAAAATACGTAAAAATAGGGAAATTCTTGGATCATACGTTAGAAAGAAAGGAGTCAGGAGAGAGTACGCAGTTAAATCATGGGACAAGACTAGGCACTAGGCAAGTGTCCAAACGGATATGATACCGATGTTGAAATGAAGGAAAAGGGGGAAGATGGTCCGGACGAATGTCCATTGTCATGTGCTTATTATATGAATCATCATCATCACCCCCTCCCTTGGTGCTTGTTGGTTTATTTGTCATCTATCAACTACCATTTTTTAGGTCTCTCCTTAGCGCACCATATGCTTAATTGCTTGTTAAACCACCTCGAATCATTGTGATCCTACAAAGGTGACCGCAATCATTACCAATCCATAATCAATCTTAATAACTATTAGTCACCCATGTTTCGTTATCTTTTCTATGTTAATACTCCCTCGGTGTTGTTTACGTGTTCATTTTGACTTTCTTGATATTAAATTGACTGATTTTTTATCGGAGATTAAAAACTGTTTTTTATACTTTTTAATAATATAAAATTTTAATCTTTTTCATTTATATATTAATTTTAAATTACAATAAAAAATGAATCAATTTAACTGCACAAAAAACAAAGTGAACATGTAAACAAAAACACAGAGAGTATAATAATTACGTTGGTAAATGAGTGAAGTTAAATTCTAAAATTTTCAGGTTCGACTTGCTAAAAAAATTATTTAATTTATACATATGAGCGATTAGCTTAAAAAAACTTCTAAATATTATTCTTAATTTCTGATAGAGTGAGTTTAGGTACCTAAATATGAATATGAAAGAGCAAAACCTTCTAGGTAAAATTATAAGTTTAGTAATTTTCTTGTCATTGTTTTAAGCTCCACAAAAACAAAATTCTTTTTCACTATTTAATCATCAAAAAGTAATTATGCTAAATAAGCTTTTTTAATTTTGTATTCAATGTTTTCGTCAACTCACGTTTTTGAAATCGGTGCAAATCCCATGCGAAAATTATGCTCGGGCCCAAGTTAATGCGGATATCGTGTATATGGGCCGGACTACTGTCATTGAGCTACTCCAAAACTAGGCTACTCATGCAACATATCCTCTTCTTATTTCTATCTCTTAAATTTTTAGATTTTAAAATCAACTCCAACCTAATTTTTAAAATTATCTCTGATTTCATCTTATTTTTTTATATTTTTTAAAAAATATATAAATTTGGCTAAATTTATTTTTTCATTTATTTTGTTAATTTGACTAAATTTTGAATAAATTTAGAATTAAATGTACTTATTTATATGATATATATATATTTAAAATTATTTACATAAACTATATTTATTATATTATAAAATTGAATTTTAAATTTATAAAACCATTAAACATATTTTTTTATTTGAGTTCAAAAAGGTCAACTCAACTGAGAAATCCAAAATAGTACTCCTTTTATTTCATAATAAGTGTTTTCTTAATTTTGTGTGGTCAAATTGTCTTATTTTTTACTGTAAATTAAAAATTATAACAGTATTTATAATTTTCAAAAACTGAAAAATAAATTTTAAAGTTGATTAGATATTTTTTCTAATGGTGTAATTTCAAAATTTTGTGCACAAGTCACTAATTTTTTTTAACTTACAAACAAGATTATTTTTGAAAAATTATCATTCTAGCGGTTTTGCTAGCAAAATCATTCATAAGTCTTTCATAATCAAGATTTAGAAGCATATCTTTCTCAATGGATATCATGGACAATCCATTCAATCTCACATACTCAAACGAAGATAAAACTTAATCAACTTTAATTTCGAAAAGGTTCTTCATCAACAATTGGGTTATCAGTATTAACCATATTTTCATCTTCTTTTACTTCTCCGATGTTAATATTTTGACTCCCACCACTAACATTAACTTCTTCATTATCAGTGGAAAAGTTGATTTCATAAACCCAAGAAGTCATCCACCTTTTGTATAATCTTTTAAAAAAACAACCTTTTTTTGATTGATTTTTCTTCCTTCGGCTCCAGATCGATGATTTTTCATCCTAACTAAATGTCGCTGTAATTAGGGATTTGGAAGCCAATGATAATAAAAAGAGAAAGCGTTAGTTTTTACAAAATATGGAGATTGATATCTAATATTTACCTATCTTTATTTTTATTGTGCTTCTTTACATAAACAAAAACAAAAAAAAAATTATTTTGGCCCTAATTATTATTATTATTATTTGGTTCTTATATCTTTAAAAAAATGGTGTTCTTTTATAAAAATATTGCGCCACTAATTTTTTTTTGCGCATCTACATATATTTTTTATTTTTTTCCCACTCTTTTATAAAAAAAACATGTCCCTAATTTTTTTATTTTTTTAGTGCCTCATTCAAAAGCATATGACGCTTGGCCTTAGGCAGGCTCAGTGGTTCACCATTCATTACAGTAATTCGTAGCTTCCTGATAAGTGACCAGGAATGGGAAGATTAGTACTCACAAAGTTGTTCTCTTTCCCTGATATCTAGGTTGGTCCTAAAGGATTTCTATACACAACCATACAGAAGTATTTGTCATTGCACCTATTCCCATTTTGTCACTGCTGCATTTTCTTTCTTTGCGATTGAGCACTTCAAGAATTCAATCTAATGGATGTATTGATGGCCCAGGGTCCCCTCTGAAATGCTCATACTTTAGGATATTATTAATTTCTTGGCTAAATTCTGAAGGGGGAAACGATTTTAGTCCATGCCAACTTGAGTCCACAATCTATAGCTCTGTGCCTCTGTTGCATAGAACTGTTCCCATTAGCCAAAACTCAAATCAGAAGCATTCAGGGCCTTTCCTATTCCTACTAATGTCACAATTAAATGTAATAGTTCTGGAGGTTTCCATTTCTTTTTAGGATATATACAAGGTGCATGATTCAGGGAATATATATACAATAGTACACACTTGATTTGTGCAACTGCATGTTGTGTTCTGGAACCTGAGAGGCTTCTAGTATTATAATGATTTGTGTACAGAGCAATGCAGATTTTCAATGGGAGATGGTACTGTAACTGTAGAGCTGCGTGCAGATGAGAAAGAAGTCTCAAAATGCATCAACTGTGATGGTGCAGGCTCTTTAACATGCACCACATGTCAAGGAACTGGTATTCAGCCTCGATATCTTGATCCCGAGTATAATATTCTTACTCTTGATCGTTGAGTGATATGAAGAAGATCGAATAATCACGCATGTAATAAATATACTTTCCTCCAAAGATAACGACTTAGTTTAGCAATGACAATAGGGTAGAAATCTTTCAAGTTATCATGCCAGAGGGTAAATATATGTTTGATCCTAAGTCTTGGGATCACAGTATTTGATACCTGATCCTAATATCTACTACTACTTACAAACGTCATCTCCCTTGTGTTGTGCAGAGAATTCAAAGTTGATGAATGAATGGCCTGAACAGTCTTGATGGATTACTTTAATCAACTCTTACAAGTCACAGAACACTCTTCTTAATTTATATGTATATATACTACATATTCCCCTTTTAATCATAAATAATCTGACCATGATGTTAATGTATTGGCAACCCCTCCCATGTTCTAATGAAATCACGATATTAGTTGGTTGTCACACTGTCTTTACAAGGTAAGAGGGCTGGATGGTCAATGAAATGTATCCTTTGACATTAGATGTAAATTGATGAGAATTGTTCAAATCTTATTTAGTTGCTTCTTCAGATTAAAAATATTAATCCGCTCTCAGTAATCCTCCAACAATTCAAACTTCATAGCACAACTCAACAATAGTCCTTGATTAAAAAAAAACAGTACCCCTCTACTTGATGTCATGGTGGAATTTTTTTTAATAAAGAATATGTAACTAGTATATATAACAGTTCTGTTGTTAGGGTAGAACTGTAGAAGTGTAGAACTAAAGAATACAATTATGTCTGTATGCAAAATATTGTCTTTTCATTACTATTTATCGGCGGTGGCATATTTTCTCGTTCTTTGTATAGAAGACCGATGGTTCAAATTTTGTCTTTAATAAAATAAATATGTGAGTATGCTTAATCGATAAAAAAAAATCGAATAAAAACGAAATATATATTAAATGTGCAAGGCAATGATTTTCAAATATTGTAAGCCCTCCTAAGAGCATCTTCAACCCATTACACTATTTTTAAAATTATCTTCAATCCATTTACTCTAAAATTTACATCAAAAGAAATCTTTGTTGTATTATAAAAGTTATTTTATAACAAAAGTATAAAAATAATAAAGTTGTTGAGATGTAAAAAGAAGAAATTTATTTTAGTTAAAAGATTGTAAATATAATATTGATATTTAGAAAAAATTTAAAAATTGCATTAAATTTTGGTGTTACACCAATTTTGATGTAATTTTTTGTGTTGTATTAAAATGAATAATTTTTAGAGTTTGATTGAAAAAGAATTTTACGTCAAAATAATGTAAAAGTGTAAATTTATAGTTGTACAGGAGATGGTCTTGCAACAAACGGGGACACTGCGCCTACAAATTAAGCAGAGATTAGTGTAATAGACGATGATTTGTCTTTATCAGAGTGGGACTGTAACCAAATCATCCTTCTTACGTTACACTCAAAGTGCCTTTCTTTCCACAAATACAAATTTATAATAATACAACATTCACCTAACAAAGTTTTTTTAGTAAATCTCAACTGGATCACCGACACACATACATATATAAATATTTTTTAAATGTATTCATGACCAAAGTTAAAAACGCAAAAAAATGCCCATTATAGTCATTACAACCTTAACCAAAAAGTGATAAATATCTTTCATATTTTTACATAAATTTCACTGACGCCTACGCTCTTGTGTTGTGTCGGTGCCTCTCATTTTATTTCATGATTGCTAAATGCAGTGAACTTTTACTTCATGCGGTAATCTGTAATTACAACATCACCCTTCCTTATTTTCTGCATATATAAGTGTATTTAATTCAATCTTCCTTATTAACCGTGCAAATGAATGTATTTAGGGGGTGTTTGGCTTAGTTTATAAGTAATAAGTTACTTTTTTTTTAAAAGTATTTTCATATTTTTTTTGAAAATTAATATTTACTTTAGAAATTTAAGACCAAATCTTATTTTCAAATTTAAAAATAAGTTACTTATTTTCAGAAAAAGTACATATATACAAACTTTTTCAGCTTATAAGCTGCTTATAAGTCCAGACAAACGGGGTCTTAATATAGAGTATTTATTAGTAACAGCTTTTGAATTTATAGATAATGATGGTAGTAAACTAGTTTATGAATAATAATATACATGTTTTCTTCAATATATATCTTTCTAATATAATAAACACATAAATAATATAACTGTCTATACACTTTTATTCTTTCACTATTTATATATACACATAATAATCATTTATTATTATTTTCTTTTATTCTTTTTTTTTTATTATATACCTATATCAATAATATATTAATATATACTTATAAAAATATGCAGACTAACAACTTTTTCACATGCTACTGTAATTTTTTTATATACTGTTTTTTAACTTATTGATGTTCTTTGACTCTTGAAATAATAATATTTAATTATATATTTATATACATAATTTTTTTCTATTACATTTGTATGCATGACCTATATAATCTAATTTCATTACTTTTATTAAATTATTTTTAATATTAATTTTTTTTTATTTTAGTTAGGTTTTTTTTCTTTAACATTAAATAAACTCAACTTATATTTCATTCATTTAATATCTTTTTATTCATTTTGTTTGATATTATTTTTCTATACATTACTATTATATAATTTTAAAAATTATAACATTTATTTTATCAGATAAAAAACTTTAATATATCCAGATTAAATTCTTATATATCAATTTATCTTTTTGTCTATTATTATTTTATTTTATTTATGAATAATGTTAATCAAAATTATTATTATTATTACCTCTTTAACTTAAGTTTTTTTAAAAAAAATCGTTAATTATCCACTTTTTACACATTCAAGTAAATTTATGTCTAAATTAAATTAAAAATAAATTAATTCTCACATATAAACATATGTTTTTCACTTGTTTCATACAAATAAAATATTTATTTTTTAGTTCAAGCATACTTAAGAATGTGGATTATCTTTTTTAAAAAATAAAATATATTTAACTATTGACAAAAAAATAAAACATATTTAATCAACACGGTGTTAAATTATTTATAATTAATATAAATGTGATTATTCAATATAATATTATATCATATTAATAACATTATTCAATTTGCACAAATAAGATATATATATATATATATATATTCAATTTATAAATTCAAAATTCAAAGTATAAATTATAATTATTGATATTTAAAAATAAATTTATTAAATAAAATTAGTTTGTACTCAAAATATTAAATCAATCATATCATTATTGATTTTATTTAATAAAATATAATCATAAGTAGTAGGAGTAGGAGATAACATAACTATCATAATAATGGTATTTCATACGGTAACTTAGTAATCAAAACTAGCACTACAGTTGTATTGGTCATTAATGTTTAAGAAAACATTTAATACTCAAAAGGCTATAAAAGTAATTACTCATTACTGCACAAAGCAAATAGTTACTGCATTTAGCAACACCCTTTTATTTCGTTCATTTCCACCCCTAGTGTTCTTTTCTACTAAACCCAACCAAATCACTGCCAGTCTGCCACAGACCACAAAAGAGGACCAGTTATACACTTCTATACTTACATTTTTTTTAACTGGCCCCCATTCGTGATTTATTGAAGTAGACCCTTCTCTTTTATTAACAATTTTTTGTACTATTTTGTCTGGCATTTGTAGATGCAAATTTTTTCTTCTTGATCTTAGCTATAAAGAATATATTTTTACAACTGGGGTTTTCAAATCTTGAAGATCTGAAGCGTTTTTAATATTTTAAACTGTTGAATTGATGGGAGAGCGCAAGAAATCAAGAGGGTTGGTGGGCTGGTTTATTGTGCTCATAGTGTTGGCTGTGATTGGCGTTGCTATTTGGTTAACTGTTCGTAAGAAGAGCCATAATTCTGATTCAGTTCCTTCAGTTCCAGATTCTCCTGGAGCCATTAATACCAAATATGCTAATGCCCTTAAAGTTGCTATGCAGTTTTTTGATGTACAGAAGTGTATGTTTATTCTTTCCCGCTTTCGATTGATTAGTTGTTGCTGTATGTAATTATTGTAATTTGCAATGTTGTCTAGATTTAACAAGAACTACATTGTTTTAGAGTAGTATTTTGCATTTACTTCGATTTTTTAGTATGCAAATCATGTGAATTTATGGATGGGATGTTTGCATAAGATGTATGTATTCTGATTTACATACATAATACATTCACGCTATGCCTAGGTTAGCATTTTTCTGGAAATAAAGATATCTCAATATCTTTATAAATGTGTGACCTATTAATGTTCTGTTAACTGTGTGAATTATTAATTGTAGATGAGATTAAGACTGTAGTTCCTTGTCAATGACAATGATGCTTCCTTACTAGATGATACTTGTATGGACAACATTATGGTTGGTTGAGAATGATGTTTTGGTTTTGCAGCGGGGAAGTTGGTTAATAATCAAATTACATGGAGGGGAGATTCGGGTCTTACTGACGGAAAGGAAGCAGGAGTGGATCTTTCGAAAGGAATGTATGATGCTGGGGATCATATGAAGTTTGGATTTCCTATGGCATATACTGCAACAGTGCTGTCATGGAGCATTCTCGAGTATGGGGACCAGATGAAAGTTGTGGATATGCTGGATCTTGCTAAAGATTCACTTAAGTGGATAACTGACTACCTTATAAATGCTCATGCTTCAGCTAATGTGCTCTATGTGCAGGTTAGTCTTATTATTCTACATATACTATTTTAATCTTTTTACAAGAAAGTTGTTCCGATCTACACGTCAAAGTAGATGGTCTTTACTTGCCACCAATAGGTTCTTAGTTACTTAAGTTTACACAGATTGAATTATACGCTTATGCAGATTATCACCTTGGTGTCTTTTGTACATAATTAAGACTATAGTTGGTGCATAGGAACTTGGTTCTCTAACATATCAGTATACACAAATATGCATATGCTGGTAGTGGATTAGAATAGTTAGTTTATAGACGTCACCTTTATCTGTATGTAAGAGTCTGAGTGGCCTCTATTCTTACTGAAAGTGAAGCATAAGAACATATGTTTAGAATCTGTACAGTTTGCTAATGATTTGTCTTATTGTCTATATATGAAAACAAAATGTTTTCTTATGTTGTTGAGATTTGAGAAAAACTTAAGGATATAAGTCTTTGGCTTTATATTAGATACACCTTTTTGTATATGCTCTTTCGTAATGTACTCTTTTTTAACCTTTGGCAGGTGGGTGATCCAGAGGCAGACCATAAATGTTGGAACAGGCCTGAAGACATGACAGAGAAAAGGCCTGTTGCACAGGTGAATTCTTCTGCCCCAGGATCAGATGTTGCAGCAGAAACTGCAGCTGCACTGGCATCTGCATCTCTAGTGTTTAGATCGAGCGACTCCACATATTCAAGCTCACTTCTTAAGCATGCTCAACAACTATTTAATTTTGCGGATAAAAACCGAGGTTCTTACAGCATGAGCATTCCCGAAGTCCAAACATACTACAATTCAACAGGTTATGGGGATGAGCTTTTGTGGGCAGCTGGTTGGCTCTATCATGCAACAGGCGATAAAACATACATTGAATATGTGACTGGTCAGAATGGAGAATCCTTCGCTAGGTGGGGCAGTCCAACCTGGTTCAGTTGGGATGACAAGCTACCTGGAGTTCATGTATACTTCTATCTTATGATTCAGAGTGCTTTTAGTGCTTCTATTTGTTTTTCAGCTATCTTTTTAAAGTATCAGTTCTCTCTCCACTATATATATTGATTCCTTCATTTTTAGAATTGCAAATCATTTATTGATGAGGTACAACTTTACAAAAAAACTCTATATACTAATGCCAACAGCAAAAGTAGCTGCTGCAAAAAGATGACATTGTTATGATTGTCAAGGAAACAGCAGGACATGGTTAATGATCCATTCCAAGTATTACACTATTACTGCTTTTAATTTTTCAATGCTCTGTTTCCTGAAAGGATTTACAAATCTACAAGTTTCTGCTTGCCTTGCTTCATCATAGATGGTGGGAAATGAATAATTTTCACTGATTTTTTCTTGACATTATTAAGTAGGCCTAATTGCTATTGCATAATTAGACTTGCCTATTGACTCTGAAACTTTAGGCCTGTACTGTTCTACTATCATAATAATGCGAACTTGCAAACTATAACCATATTCTGAAGTGGGTATAGTGGGCAACTGACTTGTGGATTTGTGCAGGTTTTATTGTCCAGAGTAAACTTTTTCCCTTTAAAAGGCACCCCCGACTCAGCAAACCTCCACAATTACAGAAAAACTGCCAAGGCTATTATGTGTAACATCCTGCCAAAATCTCCAAGCGTTACATCCAGCAAAACAGATAGTAATATTCTTTATAAATCACTTTTCATGTTATCCCGTTGTCCCACTCTTCCCTTCTACTTATTTATACAACTCAATTCAACTTCTACTTATAACATTTTGTGCTCATGTTCTCGCATATATGCATGCTAATGCAGAAGATTTGAGTATGAAATTATAGCTCTTCTGGACTATTTATATATATATATATATATATACACACAATATATTATTTCAAAAAAGTATGTGATTCTTATTTTTACACTCCATTAATAATAAATTCATTATACATCATTGTTAAAATTTTCCTATGAAATAAGATGCCCAGGAACGTCAAATGGTGAAAGCAAGGGTATCTTCACTGTATAAAGTCCAAAATATACAGAATGGTCTGATACAATTAGACCTTATACTAAATATACTATTTCTTGTTAACTTTTACTGGATCATCCAAGTATACTTTCTGAACAATATTGGATGATGTTAGAAGAGTTTATACTTCCTTTTATTAGTACATCTATTGCTTATTGACCATCAAAGTTATGGAATGTGAATACAGGTGGCTTATTATGGGTTTCTGCATGGAACGCTTTGCAGCATCCCATGGCTTCTGCATTCTTAGCTCTTGTTTTTAGTGATTACATGCTTTCATCACGGACTGCAAAAATATCTTGTGATGGACGTTCCTTTTCGCCATTAGATCTTCGTAAATTTGCAATGTCACAGGTATGTTTGTATTAGCAACAGATGCATATACACTTGTGCATACAAATAATAGTAAATTGCAGTTTGCATGCCCCAAGTTTACTCCAAATTCAATTTAGTATACTTAGTTTCAAAAATTACACTTCGCTACCTCAGTTTTGAAAAACATATCAAAGTACAGCTCTTTTCATATCTTTTGTTAAAATAAATGTTAACTTAAATAGGTTTAAAGGTAAAGATGGTATAAAACTATTGTGATGATTATATACGTATTAAATAGTATACGCTCCACTAATTTTATTTAATTAAAACCCCAATTTTCAAATTTGCAGAAGTATTTTATTATTAATTAATGGCTAAAAGATATTATTTAATTGCAATTTAAAAATAATATGATGTGAAGTTGGTTAAATGTTTAAAATATAACATGTACATGATTATTGCAAGAGTTTAAAATAACATGATAGAAAACTTGCAAAGGATTGTATCTTGATCTCTTTTTTTTTTCAAAGTTGAGGGATGTAAAATGCAATCTCTGAAAGGAACTGCATTTGAAGTAAAGTTGGGGGATCAAAATTGCAATTTACTCTACAAATAATGATCTTTTTTTACTAAACCAAAAACATAACTTAACATCATTACCTTTCTTGCCAGGCTGATTATGTATTGGGGGACAATCCATTGAAGATGAGTTATCTCGTGGGATACGGGGATAAGTTTCCACAATATGTACATCATAGAGGAGCCTCAATTCCAGCTGATGAATCACCAAGTTGCTCCGAAGGCTGGAAGTGGCTCGATTCAACGCAACCCAATCCCAACGTGGCAGTTGGAGCACTGGTCGGTGGACCTTTCAGGAATGAAACCTTTGTTGATTCAAGGAACAATACAATGCAAGTGGAACCAAGCACATACAACAGTGCAGTTATTGTTGCACTTTTGTCTGGTTTAGTTGCCACTTCTTCAGTGGTCCAATCCTTCACATAAAGCTTTGGTCATTCATAATTTTTTCTTACCACTTCTTCAGTGGCAATCCTTCACATAAAGCTTTGGTCATTCATAATTTTTTCTTACCGCTTCAAATTTATTTATTTAGTTTTGTATGCAGTTGCAGTCTCTATGTTTATATGGTTGAAGTATTCTGTAGGCATAAACTGGTCAGTTGAAACTCATTTAATTAGAGAGTGTATTCGAGTGATGCCTTTAATATAATATATGCTTCCAAGTTGTATTGTGCCTCTACAATTCTGCATAACTAAAATAGCCAAGGGAAAGAGAATGAAAATTACAGCTGAAATATAATTGCAAGAACCAACTTCGCAAAATCAAGGAAACAAACATATAAAAAAGATGACATTATTTTTAAATTATAGAGAACGCCGACAATGTTGTGTAAATTACATCATTAAGTTGAAACATTTGTTTTTGAAATAAAAATATAAATTAACACAAAACTAAAATCAATTGTTTATATTTATAATATATAGACTCCAGCATAATTGGTTTAATCTTACAACAATCTAACTATGACGGCTCCTGCTCAGAACAACCCATGTTAACGTTGACTGCCAGGCCCAGACTGTGGAGGCCTTCGACTAGTTCCCTTGTCTAACGCTGAGAACTTATTGCCAAACGGTTGGGGACGTACATAATCTCTACCCCCTCTTGGGTTTCCTGTCGGAGGGCCACCATTTTGGTGATGATAACTGCCACCACCATGCGATTGATAGCTTCCACGATTATTGTATCCACCTTGCTGATAGAAAGGGGCACCAACTGAACTTGGTGTTGGTCCTTGGATTGCGTGATGAGGACCACGAGGTTGATACACAAATCCACTTTGATGTGATCCTTGAGAATAATATCCTTGAGCGGAATAACCCCTATTATTCAATGGAGGATGATGCTGATTGTGAGGATGTCGTGTAGATGATGAAGCATATGTTTGCTTATAACTATGTTCCTGACCATGGTGCCCATTAGTTTGATTTGAAGGATACGTAGGGTTATGTGAAGTGGCATATGGAGGACGGCTATAATGACCTCCATTAATATTTCTGTTCGTCTTCATCTGTAAGCTATTTGCTACGAGCCTATGTGCAGCATCACCTAGTTGCCTGCTAGAGACAGCTCCTTGGTGGTTATTTCTGAAAGGTAATTTACAGACCACGAAGCTATTCAGTAAACTACTAAATATGACCAAGTACACCAACCACTAGATTATAAGGAAAGTCAGATTACCTTCTATTTTCCCAGGGCTTCCTCCCGGAATCTTCATGCCACAGAGCAGGCTCTGGCATCAGATCCCCCATCGTGACAGTCTGCATAAGAAGGTGATTTCATATTAGTTATGAAGCACAAAATGGCATCATAATAGATATGCCTTAAACCATTAAAACATGTAAGGGTAGAAAATTTATAAGCAACAAATGTCCTGTTCAATAAAACAACTCCCCCACCCCCTAAGCACAATCCAAATATCAGCATTTTAATGGAAATTTCAAGCCACAAGGACCCATCAGTCAATCACCTACATGATTCCAGAGCTCGTAAAATTAGCATGTGCATCAACATGAAGACCACTTTAGAATGCACATTAGTAAAGCAGCAAGCAGATATTTATGAAAGCTACTTCTTTTATTTAAGGATGATTTTTTTGTGATTATTCCAAAAGAAATGAAACAAAAGATACGGTAGAGCTGATTTGTTCAATGTGCTCATCGGCGCCTGACCCTCTCCAGAACCATCATTAACCATTGGCCGTAAAAGTAAAAAGGGTAAAAAAAAAGGGAGGGGCCATATCTCCTACATCATGATTATGACTCAAAAACCGTATTTCTGAATAATCTAATTTTTCAATGACACAGAGTCCCTGTCTTTATTAACTCTATTCTAAAAATCGGAACAGAAACTCTATTCGAAAAATCGGAACAGAAAAATCATTTGATTCGTCGATCCCCCCGTGTGGCGATATGGGCGAAAAAAGGAAAGAGAGGGGGGATTGTACCGCGAGTCCGTTAGAGAAGCAAGGAGGTCAACCTCTTTCAAATACACTACATGATTATGGCAAATTGGCAATGCGATGTAGTTGGACTCATATCGATCCGAATGAACTAGTCCCCGTGTTTCTCGAACGAATCTCTAATAATACAATGCAAGCAAAAGTTCCTAGATTCACCAAGTCTGAAACCGAGTGGATTTATTTTTTAAAAAATAGTTCGAGTCATGTAATCGTTAATTACTGACGTTGGCAAGCGCCATTCCAAATTTCATTTCAATCAAATGATCCGCGGCTGCCAATATATCGAACTTCAAAACTGGACTGGAAAGGAATTTGATGGGTAGATGATTCAGAGTTTTCAACCCTTTTGAGCTCTGATGGGTGAAAGCTTGCCGAAGATAGTCTCATGTAATAATACAAAATCAAAGATTACTGCAAACAAAGAAATTCCATTCACAAACAAGAATGCTTGACCAGTCAATGTAAAAATGTACCTTCTTGGGGAACTTAACTCCTGGAGGAGGATGTGCAATATGATTATGAGCATCTGGAAGTCTGTAAATAGCACATCTGAAAGCAAAGCAGTACATGCATTATTTAAAACAAGTATAATTGATTAGAAACCAATTTATTTACCCTGACTTTACTTTCTTGTTTTGAAACGTACATCACTTGATTGTCCATAATATCCTCCTTCCCCTCAACTGGTGATCTGAATATTGGTGGGCACGGATCCCCACAGCAAAGAGAGATATAACCATTCATCGCACC
The DNA here is from genome assembly GCA_028671895.1 of Oenanthe sinensis. Taxonomy (NCBI): domain Eukaryota; kingdom Viridiplantae; phylum Streptophyta; class Magnoliopsida; order Apiales; family Apiaceae; genus Oenanthe; species Oenanthe sinensis. The sequence goes on from CM053794.1 coordinate 36,374,229, forward strand.
ACTGCATGTAGCACTGAATCAGTCAGAGAAGTCCAAATAGATCTATGTAGTTATTTACCAGCAAAAACATTCCATGTGTAAGTCAAATATGTTCCGGCCTCTTTTTACTGTGGAAACCGCCGGGGGGGGGGGGGGGGGGGGGACAATAGTGATGCAGGACAAACAATTAAATCAAGAAAAAAATGGAGTAACAGCAAAAAAAACCCAAAAGCCCTAAGGTGATCCAACTGCAGAAGAACCACTACCCCTAGGATTTACCAACCGCAAAAGAGAGGTTTATTAGGATCACAATCCATAATAAGAAAGAGAACAATCTCAATTCAACGAATCAATCCATGTCTACTAATTATAAAAGATTACATGTCATTGTATAAGAGTAAATACCTAAAACTTAACCACCAGAGGGGGGGGGGGACAACAGCAGGACAAACAATTAAATCAAGAAAAAAAATGGATTAACAGCAAAAAACCCAAACGCTCTAAGGTGATCCAACTGCAGAAGAACCCCCTAGGATTTACCAACCGCAAAAGAGAGAAGTTTATTAGGATCACAATCCATAACAAGAAAGAGAACAATCTCAATTCAACGAATCAATCCATGTCTACTAATTATAAAAGATTACATGTCATTGTATAAGAGAAAATACCTAAAACTTAACCACAAAGTAAAATCCTGAAAACATGGAAACTAATTAATAAAGAAAACAAATCATTTTTTATTCCACTACGATAATCTAAAATTTTCTTAATAATTCATCTAAATATATAATTAATAAAAATAAATTAAGATTAATCTTATTCCGTAAACAATAACATAAAATAAAAACAAGTTATTATTTTAATTACATGCTCCATTTTACAAAGTGCTCTTAATTGGGAAGCACGACCAAACCTCTGTACTAATCTATAGTACACATGGTGGAGGGAACTGTAAGAATATTTAAAGAACACTAGCATTTGCCAACAGGGGAAGAATTCCCATTTCAAATTGCTCTAGATTTTCATAAAGTTACTAAAACTAAATAAACCTCTGAATCAAAAAGTAAATTAGTAAAAAGACAAACTGAACTTTGGGCGGATCACTCAACATTTTAGTTCGAAGTTAAGGACCTTCATGGCCCAATACAGGTAATGTTCAGTAATCATCAGTTGAACAGAAGACGGAATATTAATACGCCATTTTACTATGCTTTGAAACTTAGTTAGAACTATAGGAAAACATAAAAAATATTTTGTGGATTTCCCATAAGAAGTTAACACAGTTATTCTCCAGAAGACAACACACAAATGGAAAGATAACAAAATATAGTAGACACTATAATGTATACCTGGCCCCTGGATCAAGTTTCTCCTTTATTTGAGTTCGTTCTTTTTCATCCAACTGCTTACAACGATCATCAAGTGAATAAATGTATGGAGACAGAGGATGAGACAGTGCCACAAAAAGCATGTCATACATTCTACTGTTTCTCCGAACTTCTTCATCCTGCCCAAAAAATGTATCAGTTTATTCAGTTCAAAAGGTGATGATGATGATTATTATAAATTTAAATAATATGAACAGTCTGATAGCTAAAATGTTTATAAAAAAACATAATTATGCCATACCGTTAATGTATCTTCAATTTTTGCAACCTCTGCAAGAAGACGAGCTTCATCAATGAAAGGCAATTTGGCAATACCCTATAAAAGTATATCCGGAAGAAAAAAATAATGTCAAAAGAAACTTTCATATTATAATATGTAAAGAAGCAACCTCAGTACTTTGTCCATATTATAACTGAAAACATGATACCGGTTAGTGTACCTGCCATGCAAATCTCTTCCCATTCATATCCACTTCAAAATCTGATACATGGACAGCAGTAGTAAGCTTAGTGAAAGAGAATAATTTGAAATATATAGATCAACTTGTAATTAATGTGCCGCGGAAACCTACCAGCTGGATAAAAATCGATGATTGGCGAGTTTGAATCTGTCATCAATTTTCTGTATTGCTGAGGAAGTGCGTGTGAACTGCAGGTGAAGATTAGTTAGCATCTCACAATGTGTGTGTGTGTGTAAGCCCGTGTGTGTGAGCCCGTGTGTGCCATTGCTTGCTTGTGTAGGGTTGAGGAAGTTGGGAAGACGAATAAAGGTACAAGACATGTACAACCTGGCAGCAGGAAAGACTCCCAACAGCTGATTAAATGGTTTGAATGGAGATCCTAGTTCAAAGTTTATATTCAACTGCCCAAGATCTTTGAGATCAGAAGCAAATGGAGCATAATGGAAAGGATAAAACCTGCAAAAACGGAATTTGACCAAAAATTACAACATATGATGACCATTTAAGAAAGAGAAATATATTATGAACTTTGGTTTCTTTCTTTGATTACCCTCAACATTTCATACTACAACAGTCTAAAATTACCTAGAGAACAAGATATGCGGCAATGATTTGAACAAATTTTTCTACCTAAATGATAAAGACCTAAATATGCATTACTTGTTCAATCTCTTAGCTTGGAGAATAAGGTAATAATATAAATATTTTAAAATAAATTCCAACTATATTATTAAGGACAAAATATGTATTACTTGCTTCAATTCTTATTAAGTTTTCACTAGTATATGGACTTGCATTTTCCTTTTCTTTTACTTTCATTTTGCCAAGTAATATGGACTTGCAATTTTCATATTCAACTACCTGAGCTTTCAATTTTCCCAATCACAATCAAATTTAATTACCACATCAACAATTGGTAGGTAGACGAAATTGCAAAATCCTGAGGAATAGGTGTCAAATTTCATTTTCAGACTGGCGAGTAGCAACTTATGTATTGTACGTTTAATGACATAAATACTGTAGAAACCATGATGATATATTACCACTGCCAGGAACAAACTCCCTCGTAGTAATAATGCATAACCCAGCATAAACCTTCTGTATAACTCAATACCTACAAAGAATACATCAAACTCTGAAAGGCTGTTGAATAAAATTGAATAAAAACTGCTGAATAGCAATTAATATATTGATAAATTAGATATCAAGATAAAAACATATTCTTGTTAAGATCTTCCGGTGACTTGAATTTAAGTTTGCATTATAAGTTCATAAACAAAATACACACGTATATGTCTAACTAGAAATACATACATACATATACATGTACATGTGTGTGTGTGTGTGTGTGTGTAAGTTTTTGTCTTGTATTATTATATTTTAAGGCCATGATTTTGTGCCTTTATTGCCCCTAAATAAATAATAAATATTTAGAATGAAATTGATAATTTATGTATATTAGAAAAAGAGACAGAATGAGAGGATGTATAAGTATATAACAGAGACCTGGAAGAGGAAGAAAGTAGCAATTAATATATTGATAAATTAGATATCAAGATAAAAACAAATATTAAATAACTTACAACATCTTTACGAATACTATCAAGTTCCTCAACAGTGCTCGCTGAAAACTTTTCTTCATAATACCTCTCCTTCCAACCTGGCTCCCCCAGTTTTACCTGACGCAAGTAAACTAAAAAATTAATTTCACATATTGACTACTACTAGAAAATACAAGTCTCACATATATGAATTCAAGAATTAAGAGATTCTATGTAACATCACAGTCCCTTATCGAGAGATATAAGGTAGAGTACTACTACCAAGTGCATCAATAAATTATGATCTTTTGGGGGCATGTGGTGGACTTATGGATTACCCAAATTGTTGAATTTATACCAGTGTACTCTGTCTTATTGTGATACGTATTCAGGAATTCACCCAATTTCGGAAAGGGCTTGGGATTTTACCCGGGTTGTCACATATGGTATTCAGAGTCGACTCTCGAAAGCTTGATTTGTCAAGTTGCCAAGGACACCAATGCTGGAGTAGTAGTATTATCCCATAATAGATAGAGGTACGGATGTGGGGACACGAAACTAGCCAGTATTATCCAACAATGGTTAGAGAGGTATAATCTAGGCCTATAGGCTATATGTTGGTCTGACGATGACGTCAGAAAATTTAAGTGGGGGAGTTTGTAACAACCCAATCCAGACATGTGGAGACTTTAGTTCAGAATATAAGCTAGATTACTACTACCAAATGTACCAACAAATCAAATCATGATCTTTGGAGGCTTGTGGCGGGTTTGTGTATTACCCAAGTTGTTGCATTTGGATTAATGTACTCCGGACTTATTTGTGATATGGTTTCGTGATTTGATCAAAATTTGAAAAAGACTCGGGATTTGAGGGTTAAATGGCTACTTGGTCATTGAACTGGAGCCCAACTTGCAAGTGGGTCATTAAACCGAAAAACTTTGCAGTCAAATACTTAAACCAAAAACAAATTTCAATCAGGTGAGTGACGTTAAAATGTAACAGATTTTGACAGAAATTTGATGTGACAACTACTCTCATCCAACCCTATCTTTACTATCCGATCCATTTTTTTGACCCAACTTCTTCTTCCCCCTCAATCTTGATCAACAACTTATCACCAACTTTTATATACTTTAAACATTCGAAATCTTAGATACCTAGATTGAATTTATACAAGATTCCATCTAATAATGGCTACACAATATGAATAATAATATCTATGTAAATGATACATAGATGCATATGTTAAACACCCAGTTTAATATGTGGGTTAAGTTACCCCATTGTTGTAGACAATGGAGGGTCTTCATCCCAATCAAGTTTTGAACTCGAACTACCACATTATTAACTACAATCCCGTCTTTTGTACCATTATTAAGTATATCAAACATTTCAAATTCAAACAATACAGATTTATATAGACAAATGTCTATACATAACATTTCAAACGATTTCTGTTATATACATAATATGTATACACATATTATGATATTATTTAACAGAAATCATTAAAAGTCAACTTGGCTGAACGATTCTGAAAGTTTCTTTCGAGTTTAATGCCTTCATTGCAATCTTATTTGCGTTTAGTTACTCAGATGCAAGTTTTTTCAATTTAATGATCCACTTGCAAGTTGGGCTCTAGTTGAGTGACCAAATAGCCATTTAACCCCGGGATTTGACCCGGGTTATCACTTTCTACTTCTCTTTACATTAAAAATAAAGATACGAGGGTTCGAGTGCGGAGAGGGTGTGTATTTGGTGAAGGACTTAATAAATCTAAGAATAATGATTCAGATGCAATGAAAATCACCACACACACACACACATATATATATGCACTGTTAGGACCAAATTAGAATTTCGAACCACTTTCACTTTTCAATGTTTGCTTAATTGACGACTCATATTCACAACGTTATAACCCAATGTGGACACAATATCTTTTTGTAAATTATAAAATATGGTATTCTTGGGTAGAACACCGTGTTCTTTTCGTAAATTACATTTTTTGTAAAAGATAAATTGTTTTCCTGTATAACACAATTTTTTTCTCATTCTTGTAAAAAAGTAATGATGCAAAAAATTATTTAATAATAAAATACAATAATTATGTTCTACAGAAGAACACAAATTAGTTCTAAGGTTTTCAGTGGACCTAACCCTATATGTATATATACATAATATATGTATATATACATAACAAATTTACAATATCAGCGAACATATTATACTTTCATTTATCCAAAAGATAAGTAATATACATTAAACATATATATCAATCTAACAAATGCATGCATGTAACTAAAGTTCCTCACTCCGTATAAGGAAGATCACACTGTTTCCTTGGAAGTATTACTGAATAGCAATAAGGAGTAAGAATTACCCAAGACTTAATAACTGCCGAGGAATATACAAACTATTTACATGGTTAATAACTACTTCTGCCTGTTTGATTATATACCTTGTCTTCCTCAGGATTCTCAGAGTTGAAAGCATCGGATTTGTCACGAAGTATCCCCTTTAACTTTGCTTTCAATTCTTCCTTATTTTCGGAAGCCTGAGGGGAAAGTGAATAACAATTGAACGAGAAGCATTAATCAAATCAGTAAATAAACAAGTAGTATATGATAAAGTTGATAAACGAATATGATGTTATTATATAAAAGGAATGTACCACAGATGTAACACAAGATGATAGCTACGGAAGACATTCGTACAACTGACAGTGTAGTGGAATTCGTACCTCGTTTCCAAGTTCATTCTCGGCTTCAACCAGAGCAGCACCAATAGTGGCCTCAGAAGACAGGCGTGCAACTTTTGAGGGTCGCTGGTTACTAGATTGTGTATGCTGATATGGTGAAGGTGCATGACCTGAGGCAAGACGAGAACCTTGAAACCTAGCAACTGGAACCATTTCAGGTTTGATTTGTGGCTCAGCGTCATCTCCTCTTTTCCCTTGAGCTTTTTCACGCTTAACTCTCTCTGATTGTCGCTGAACAAAAAAAGTTAACAATAATGATATTTCTTCCCTCCATTTTTTAAAATAAGGGGGTTACAGAAATGAAATAATAGCACTGCAGTAACTGTGTTACACAATATATCTAATTGGCTTTAGAGAAGTAGATTGGCGTAAAAAGACTAAGGATCCATAAAATTCTCAAATCATATATACAACCAAGAAAGCCAGATGAGTCGATAAAACATTGGCCAAGTTTCATTTATTATTTTGAGTCCAATTTCACTTCACATAGACAAACAAATTGCAACAGGGACTTCAGAATGATGGCTGATCAAAATCACCTCAATGTAGAATTTAGCACTTTCTTGTGTTCACAAGTAGAGAGATGATATTCGGAAATTTCTAATATATACAGCAGATAGTAACATCTATGAAAGAAAGATAGTTGTTACACACCTGATGCAACCGAGCTCTTTTACTGAAAATTTTGTCTTCATATGCCCCCACAGCTTGGATGTAAAGCTCCACCCTGTTCAAGTTTGGCTAAAAAAGAATGAAAAATATATTTATTTTAATATACTTACATATAGATATATCTGTTTGTGGAATTAATCAAACAAAAAAACTTGAGAGGTAGAGGTTATTATAGAAAAACTTGACCAAAAGATCACCAATTTACATACCTTGCTTCCATCAGTCAAATAACCACCTAAAGCCCGAAATTCTTTCTTGTAAACAGCCAAAAGCAGATTAATTGCACCCTACGTAGCAGAAATCAACAGAATTGGACAATATGAGAAAATAGTCAACATTCTTGAAAAATCCATTATCAATTTATTATATATAGAGGCTACTTCACAAGAAAATTGAGCAGAAATTGCAGTAACATAGTTTAGATACATGCCAGCAATCCTCATCTTGTCCAAACCCCAGATATGAATATCATCTTTAAATTTTAACTTCAATCTAACATTTCAAATTGTGAACATCCCTGTTATTCTCTCAAATGATGACCATTACAATAAGTGTTGCATCGTCGACCAGTATAATTCAAGAATTGTGATTCCACATATTGATATTACCGACACAGAACAAGAAAGAAACCAACAAAAACATCCACAAACCTAAGGTGATTCAATCGCAGAAGAACCACTAGCCCTAGGATTTCTCAACCGCAAACGAGAAGGAATTTGCATGGATCGCAACCCATAACAAGAAAGAACAATCTCAATTTAATTATTCAATTCAAGTCTTCCTCATGATAAAAGATTACATCTCCTTATATAGGAGTAAATCCCTAAACTTAGCCACCAAATAAAATCTTAATCATAATAGAAACAAACCATTTTCTTATTCTCTACCATATTCCAAAATATTCCTTATAGACTATAAATATACTTACACTTTATAATGAATTGCAAGTAAATCTCTTCCTAAGTAATAACATAAAATATATACAAACTAATATTTTAATTTCTCATTCTGCATCAATTATCAGTATGCATGTGTTTTGAGAACCTTGTTACCTTTTATCTTCAACTAAATAACTTAAGGTAATTAAGGTCAGCTAGCCAAAGACTCGTAGACTCGTAGTCCAGTTAACTTTTTTATATGGCTATTTGTTTGTGAACATGGATTTAGCATTCATGTTGAAGTAAATTTTTACAAACAAATTTAAGGTTTTAGCTGAAAACAAATGGCACAAGCGAAACAAACTGACCTCACGGATCTCAAGTGTAGGCATATGTGGTAAGAAATCATTTCCAACAAAGAAACACATGAAGATGAAATCATCAACGATGCACTCAAAGTTAATCTCGAAAGGGACATTTGGAATCCTCATCTCATATTCCAAATACTCCCTAAGAATCCAAATATGGAGAAACTGCAGCATATACAGGGCACACAACTTAGAAAGCATTGTGAAAAGTGCCAACAAAACTACTTCTGGGATATTTGTCTTTTGTTATCTAAATTGTTATTAAAAACTGACCTGGTATGGCTTTTTAGGCACAATTTCACCTTTCTCGTCAAACTCACCCGTCTTCCTTTTAGCCTTTCCTTGACATTCTGCTGCCATGTGGCCCATTTGACCGCAAAGGAAACACTTGTTTTGCTGTCCCGGAGTGAATACAACCTAGCAACAAAATTAGGCAAAAATACCAATAAGGCTAGAGTTTAAAGAACAAAGATCATAACTCACCCTGCAATTAACCCAATACTAGCTTACATCGCATGCGATGCACAAATATATTTTTTGATATTTTATTTATATGATTTGAATTCATTCTAATTCTTAGAATAATAATTTATGTATTTTTCAATATCATGTGTAAAAATATTCTTATATAATTTTTCGTATATATTTTTTATATTTGTATTTAAAGAGGATAAAGTTTGTGTATTTTATTTAAAGGTATGCTTTAATATATTAATGTTTAAAAGTAAGGCCCAATTATCGACCAACTAACCCGGTCGATATACTGACAAATGACCAATTATCAAAATTTTAATCTTTCAGCTTTCACAATATAGTACAGATATTTATATTTAAAGGAGATAAGGTTATTAATGTTTAAAAGCTAGGCTCAATTATCAGCCAAGGCCAAAATACCAACCGAATACCAAATTTTTAATGTTTCAGCTTTAATAATATAGTATAGATATAACTTGTGCAATGCAAGTGGTACTTTTAATATTTGCTACCTTATTATTTATATTTAAATATTTTGTTTTTGATTTTGTTTTAGAAATATTTTTAAATTTGAATAGTTTTCAGTGTTTTGATTATAATAGATTTTAAAAATAAGTAGGCCGCTTAAAATAGGATTTTAAAATAAGTAAACCCATGTATAAATTAGAAGACAATAAAATATATTATAATAATATGTAGTTGATGGGGTTTGAACCATATACATTTATTTCTATCTTTAAAATAAATCATATAATTATTTAATTATATTATGTTGTTGATGGGATTTGAACTCTAGATTTTGGTAGTACTTAAGATAATATAAAGAATATTTTTTGTATTACATCTAACGGTATTAACCTATTTAGTTCAGAATCTAACGATCGTTATTCTTTTTGTTAACCAACCCTACCAAACCAACAACCAACCAAATATGCCTTATTCCGCTTATAATAGTATAGATATGAATACACGCTTTTTAATGAGATTCCATCTTGACCAACAAAATTAGAAAGAAAGGTAGTTTCACTAAGAGAAAGATGATATACATATTAGAGAAAAAAGTTTAAAGAAGACAATTACTTGGCATATCCAAATGCAAGTTAATATGCATGAAAGTCTTGGACTATAATTGGTAAAAAAATAATCACAAACTAACCTCTCTGAGGATTGAAAAATGGATCTCATGTGTCGCCAGAGCCAACATGATAAGATCTGCATCCTGCCATGCATCATAACCACGGTGCCAATTAGAAAATAGATTTCACTATATGGCTGTCCATCACTAACTAAATCAAAAGACTTACCAAACCATACAGGCAGTGACGTGTATTTGGATCATAACCGGGAAGATTTCTTTGAAGACGAATGTAGGACATTATTTTGTGTTCCCCTTCACCAGGAACATTTGCATCAGAAAGTATGACCTTCAAAAGAACAGACGAATTTAGCAACATATAGAACACTACTGCTTAAAACCCAAGCAAACAATTTTACAAATGGAAGGACACACAAGGGAAATAGAAATTCTAGGAAATATGATTTATATGTAGAGGGGATTTAAAAACTATACTCTACCTTAACAGATTTCCATCCAGGGTCATTGTTAAGTCTGAGATGAATACAGTACTGTAGAGCAATTGACAAAACTGCCATAAACTCAGTTCCGGGAGTAATAACATTAGAATCACAAACTTGAGAATCCTGTTTCGGGGGAAGCTTTCTGCCTTCCTTCTCAAACTCCTCTCGCAACCTTTCCTCTTCAGCTGCCTACAAATAAAGGAGTCAGACCGAATTTAGAAGGCTATAAGTTACACCTATTTTGCATTTTAGCTGCAAGAGGTACTCACTGCATCTGCTGCATCTTTGGCTGCCCTAAAACGCCTAGACCGTTGCTGGTTCATTTTCGCCCTCGGGGCAACACCATCTATAACAGGTTCCACAACATTAAGACCATCAGACAAATACAACAAACATGCAGACAAAATATATTAAGTACTTCCATGAATTAAAGATGTTTTCCAACCATCACCCACCAATAGCCATATAAAGAAGCTTTCGTGGACGCACCATTACAAAAAGCCTATCAATGTAATCGAACATGCACTGAAACACCTCAACGAAGGAGGTCGGAGAAGGCTGCATTTTAATTAAGAAAATTAGTGTAAAAATTATGGTCCTATTACACAAGGAGATACACTTGCATGCACACCATTAAAAATGAAGAAGAATGTTACACCTAATCCTTACACGTATCTATGTTATCCATTCTCAATAAAGACTGAAAAGAATCTGAACCCAGCTTCTCTTGTGATACAAAAACCTTAATCTGGATCCTTGATTGCTTAACAATGTGGAGGGATGACTAAAATATCAGCTTGTTATTATTAGGATTTTAGAAGTGGTTTAATATAAGGGTTTTAAGAGATATAATCTTTTATGATCATGAGATTTTGATTGATTATTAATTAAGAGTGTTCTCTCTCTTGTTATCTTGTTATAGGTTGCAATCTATGCAAGTTCCTTCCATTATGCGCTTGAGAAATCTCAGGGTTGTGGTTCTTCTTTGGTTGGATCACCTTAGGGCACACCCTTAGGCCTTGGGCCACAATGGTTTTTTGTGGTTAATCTACCCAAATCTATGTTTTATTGTTTTTGTTGTTTTAATTATTTGTCTTCCATCAAATTAGAAATTATCATCAAGCCGCAGATTCTACATCAATTTCTTAATTGTTGGGAGACCTAGAAGATTCTTGATGATATGTAACATTAACATCGAGCTTATAAATATACTTAGTGGTGACATGGGGTGAATAAAAAGTACCAAAGAAACTTATTCGACACCATGAGGAAAGTATATTACATGGTAAGCATGTTTTATTGATTATTGAAGAGAGTCAGATTGTTGAGCATCTTAAACTTAAAGTAATGTGTATTATCACTGAAAAACATAAGGTAAAGGAGGCATGTAAAAATGAAGTTGTGAACAGGGGCAACATTATCATGGTGGAGCATACTGATTTTCTAGGCTAAGGCAACATGTTGGAAAGTGCGGTCGCATCAAAACATCATTTTCTTTTGAGATTTGCTTCCAAATAATTTTACTTGAGAAGCTATAATTTGGTGTCTTCACTTCTATTGTAGATCATCTTTACGTCCTCTCATTCTTAAATTTCATAAAACCTGTGGTCGACTTTTTTTCAAAGGCAAAGGAGAATGTTGTGGATCGAGGAATTAAGATATTAATCTGTATATAGTTTATGTTATTTGCAACAATTAATTGCATTTTATTATAAAGTTATAATATATATAAGGAATATTCTAGATAATGGTAAAGAATAAAACTAATGCTTTATTTATATATTTTTAACTAGTTGTGTTGGTGGATAAGGGCAGGATATGAGACTATGTAAAGGGAGAAAGTTCTAGATGGTGGTGTTTGTTAGTTTAAGGATGGTTGCTACTGATGTAGCATCTAGTTTGTTTATTTTAACCAGCCAGTTTGGTATTATTTTGCACTTATACAACAATTTTTATAACGGTTTTTCTAGTGTGTTCCCATGGTCACACAATCACAACTACTTTTTGATTAGTTGTCAAATTTTTATTGGCTCACTACTCACTAATAATAATGCCCCCGTGTATGCACAAAAATTCTCACCAATCAAAATTTGACAACTCATTAACAAGTAGTTGTTAGTGTGTGCCCATGGGCACAAACTAGAAAGACCCATTTTATAATAGTGTAAATATCTGAGTGTAGTGTTTCCTGTGTAATTTATAGTAAGAAATATGTAAGTGTGAAATGGCACCATGCACTCCCCTAGGAAAAGCCAACTTGGACTCATGCCTTTGGAATTAATCAGTTACCATTTTATCTCTCTCTCGTCTATACTTCTATTGCTACTGTTTATCTGCATTTATCAATTATAAGCTTAAAAATTAACCCAAAAAGGTTGCAACTAGAATTAGAGTACAGTAAAACCTTATTTATATTCTTAATAACAACAACAATCTAAATTACTCAATTAAATTTATACTACTGCAGAGTCTGCACTCGTTAATGTTGGCATTAGCATCCTGTACAAATAAGTACGAGATAGAACCAACACGGATGCAAATAATTATATATGTAACGGTTTAGCTACAATTACTAGAACAAAAACAGAATAGCAACTTAAAGAGAATAGGAAATTATCCTAGTAACTGGGAGGGGGAAAAGAAAGAATGAATTACCCGATCCTCGGGGTGAAAACAGGGATGAATGATGCCATTCATATCGAGATAAAGATTATCGTATTCGAGTTGATTAGGATTAGGCTTAGAAGTGTCGACAGGGATGTTGATACCCTCAATTTCAACAGGCTCTTCTTCAATAACATCAGCAACAACCATAGGATACTTCTCAGCTAACCACCTGTAGAATGCCGGGACTCCCATCGCCTATCAATACTCAACCCAACCCCTGTCTATGTATCTAAATATATACACACAACAATTCGTCCCCCCAGCGGAACGATATAATAATACTGTACGACAACATACAAGGGCACGGCCGCACGGTACGAACAAGCGGAGATCCTTGCCTAGATACCCAAATTAGGTCAGACCGTGTGGCGGCTGGGAGTTTATGTACTTTTATTTCTCTATAGCCTATAGTCTATACTCGATTTTACGATTCTCTGTCCTTTTCTTGTATTTTTTTAACATATACGAGTATTAATTATTTATTTTTTATTTAAATTTAAAATATTGATATATACCTGATTATTTAATTTTGTAAAATTCTTTTGACATAAATTTGATTTAAAATTATCAATTTATAATCGATTGATTTACATAATTATATATTAATAAATATCTCGTTACATTTAAAATATTTAATATATATCATATATTTATTTATTTGTCTTGTAAGCTGAGCTATTTCAGATATATTTTTTATGTATTTTAATTTTAATATATTATTAGTAAGATTTGAATATTAAATCGGTTATAATATTTAAAATATAAAACCAACCTCAAATGCAACTGCGAGTAATTTCAATTTTTTTCAAAAAAAGTTACATTCAGTTAGTTGCATTTGAAGTTGATTTTAGTTGCATCGGTTACAAAACCATATTTTTACAAAAAAAAATCAAAAGATAATAAAATTAAAAAAATAGTATTTTTGATTTTACAAAAATAACCTTGATATTTTATTATAATAAATGTTAACTTTAGATAGTTATCTAAATGTAATTTTAGACTCGTTAAACCCATACCCTAATATATATTATAAATATTATTGCGGTTCGGTTCGATTTGTATTTGGTTCATAAAATTTTACAAATTAAACCAGAATTAAAATATCGGTATAGTTTTTATTCGATTCGATTTTTAATTTATTCAATTTTGTTGATGCGATTTTATGTATTTTTTGTACGTGTTATAGCCAAAATCTATCTCCCACTAATTGAGGAGGTTCTCACTCTTATTTGTACGGATTCGCCCGCTCTATTAACCTCGCCCAAAAATATAGGCTTAACCCGAATGAATTGACTTAAGCCCATAGAACATAAAGACTTTGCCTCTATGAATGAGGCTTCGCCTTTGTTATAACAATTGGTTTAGAAGAGTAATAAGTCCAGGCACATCTTTACATAGACCTCGCCTAATTTACGGAGGATAGAGTTATGTACGTTCTTCGGGTACATCAATGTTAGAGGAAAAATCTGCCCTCATATCATTCTATCAACCTCGCCTGATTGATAGGGCATCTACTGATATACACCCAGTTACATTATTTTTTATGTTTGGTACTGATGGACTTGGAATTAATATGTGGACTTAGGTTTTGATCAACTTCGCCCCATTTGTGGAAGAGATAGGATATCTTAAAGAAACATATATGGGACTCGCCCGATATGATATTAGGCATAGCCTGATGTGGGCCTTAATTTATTCTAAAGGAGCTGGTTGTTAAAGGATATGTGATAATGGGCCTCGCCTATCAACCTCACCCGAATGTGGGTTCCAAAATATTATTATCTGAAGATCTGCTAATTATATCTTTTGTGAAGGCTAGGTTCCATCCAGGCTAATTGGGCTTCAATCCAATTAGGGGGATTTAGTTCCATCGTCTTGAATAACATTTCTGTAGAGTTAGCCCGTTAAGATTATGTTACGAGGGGTGATGGATCAGGCCTAGGCTGGTTTACGACGATGTCGGACCGCGATAACCTAATTGCCACATTCCTTATACAAAATTGGGTTTCGATGACCTAAGCTCAAGTGTATTCAAGGCGGTGGACTAAATCATCTTTATAGAATGAAATCTAATCTAATTAGATTTCGTGTTCCCCAAGAACTACTTTGGGCTTAATCCCTATATAAAGGGTACATAGACACATTATTGGGGATCCCGAGTAGTCACTGGCACGCAAGAACCCTAATTCTTGTGTCTTAAGCCTTTTCGCCCTCCGCAATCTCAGCCCCTAAAACACCTAACACCGCCACCACTCTACGTCATTCATCGTCATCAATCACTATCGTAATTCCAGCAACCATCCGAAATTTGTTATCACCAAATTCTTCCGTTAACAATTGGCGCTAGGAGGGGCCTTTTGACATCTCTGGTGGAAGAATGTCGCAACATACGTAAAAATTTGATGATTAAAAAAGAACGAAGGTGAAAATGGAAGTTTGAACCGGGATACGCCAAGGAGATTTCATGGAATCACACCCCGAAGGCTAACGTATAGAGGAACAAGTGTAAGCTATAGGCTCAGGCAAGGTTTGAGATGTAGATCAGTCGAATCAACACAACAAGTTCCTAGCCAGGATCGGATCAATGGACGAGGACATGGTGACGCCCGTGATTCCGATGGATGAAGATTTGACAGAAACACCAGCTATCGCAGAATGATTGATGGTCGTAATTCTGGCGGACACGGACCCGAAGGAAGGTTCTTGTAGAGGTTTGCATGGCGACCGCCCACTGATAGTCAGAGAGCCATCTGTGGATGATGTTGAAATTATCGACCCTACCTCTAGACAAATAACGAGGCCTCGTGATCATGTGTCTGAAGATCAGATGACTCGGAGAATGAGGGAAAGAATCCGGTGGGATGATCGTGATCAGGTTAGAGAATAAGAAGATTATCGAGCAAATTCTGGTCATGATGAAGGAAGAGATTAGGGGGATTATCATACGAATTTTGGTCACAGTCAAGGTAAAGGTTAAGGAGATTATCGTGCAAACTTTGGTCGGAGCATACGTCAAAAATCGTCGAAGATGATCGTGCAACATAGGAGATCAACCAATGCTACGAACCTAGGACTTAGGCGCGTTACGTAGTCATAACCTTATCAGAGGAAGACCACTAGTTCTCATGAGTAGTTAAATGCTTTCGAACAACTTTATCGAGCATGAAGCTTGTTATTGGTTTCGTTAGACGCATGGAGTCCATGAAAAAGAGCGCTATGAGTCTTTAAAGAATGGATGAAGGACGTAGGTTAGAAGACAGAAGGATGTCAGGCTTGTTGAAGAGAGAACACCTACACCAGACCAGAAGTTTCGAAGGGGGCTTTAAAATTTTGTAGAGAACCAGGTTGAGCATCCATAATGAGGACTTGAAATTCTAGGGTTCATGATCGAATAAGAGTGATGCTGTCTAATGATGATCTAAATATGATGCTTAACAACTCTGAAAAATCGTGTAAGCGGAGTCACTGAGAGTTCCCCCCGAGTCAGCTGTGGGAGAGCGTCATCCTTTGATGAAGAAGAGAGCATGCATTGGGAGAGGCTCACCCTTTGATGAAGTAAATATTTTGAGCATGTGCTCTTGAAATGGGCAACGCCCAGAGATTCATCGTTTGATGACCAGGCTCTTGCATAAGGAAGAGGAGAGACCTTAAATGAGTACTTTCAAAGTGGTACGTCATCTGCCAATTTTTACGGAAGGCCCTAAGGGGTGTTACTACTAACAGGTTTTATATTCTTTTCGTTTCGTGATCTTGCAATATGCTTATGTCATTCGTAATATGCATGGTATTTAGAGGTAGAAGGCTTTATCTTATTTAATTTTCACTAAACTTTTAGGGTAGTATATGTAACTCTCTGGCTATGATTTTTTGTGACCATGTTTCGATTTTTTCGGTAAGACGTTCTTTATCCACATCTTCATTATGAGTTGTAAAGTTGAATGTTTTGATTAAAGTCTGATCATGCATGTTATTCATGGGTGTGGCTTAGCCTCTAGATGTGTTTATGTTATTCCTGGGAGAGGCCTAGCCCCCAGATGTATTTATTATTTCCTGGGTGTGGCCTAGCCCCCGGATGTATTTATTGTTCTTGGGGGAGGCCCCCAGTCGACTTTATTTTTCCTGGGTGTGGCCTAGCCCCCGGATGTATTTGTTGTTCTTGGGTGTGGCATAGCCCCTATATGTACTTATTGTTTCTTGGGTGTGGTCTAGCCCCCATATATGTCCATGTTATTTCTGGGTGTGACGAGGCCCCCAGTTGACTTTATATTTTCCGGGTGTGGCATGGCCCCCGGATGATTGATTTTACGGATTCATGGGTGAGGCGAGACCCACAATCGACTTTATGTTTTCCGGGTGTGGCATGGCCCGTAGATGATTGATTTTACGGACTCTTGGATGAGGCAAGGCCCCAGTCGACTTTATGTTTTTCGGGTGTGGCATGTTCCCTAGATGATTGATTTTACGGACTCCTCGGTGAGGCGAGGCCCCCAGTCAACTTTATGTTTTCCGGGTGTGGCTTGGCCCCCGGATGATTGATTTCTAAGTGAGGTGAGGTCTCCAGTCGACTTTATATTTCCCGGGTATGGTCTGGCCCCTAGATAATCGACTTTACAGATTCCTGGATGATTCATTTTATGATTCTTGGGAGAGGCATAGCCCTTAGACGTGTTTACATTTCCGGGGTACAGCTCAGCCCCCGGAAGTTAATTTTATGATTCCTAGGAGTGGCTCAGCCCCGGATGTTTTTACGATCAACTGGTAGAGGCTAGGCTCCTAGACAAGTTTATTGATGCTCGTTTAGAAAGATAAAGACAACAATATTACTATTCAAAGAATATAGAGGACAATAATACACAGGTAGATGTCGTCTAAACTTCAAAGACATAATAATGGCATCGCCTAGTTCGAAAACTCGAAATAGAAGTTAAATCAAAACAACAGAAGAGTTAGACACTTCAAGTCCCTCGCCTACTTGAAGAATGAAGAAGTAGACACACCTAAAATGCCTCACCAACTTGAGGATGGAAATAACATGAATTTATTTACAATTCTATACATAAAGACTTAAAATATGAAACTTATATGAAGTACTTAATTAGAATAAGAAAGAGATTCAGATTTCTAGAGATTGATATTAGTTCGTTTTATTTTTACAAAATTGCAAGGAACCGGGGGGTAGTTGTTATAGCCAAAATTTGCCTCCCACTAATTGAGGAGGTTCTCACTCTTAATAGTCTCTTACTCTCAACATCCTCTCACTCTCAATATCCTCTCTCTCGACGACCTCTCACTCTCGAAGAGTTTCGCCTAGTTAAATAGGCCTAGGCCTAGGCCCATGAAAGTAGTAATTAGCCCATTTGGAGACCTAGCCCATTTAAAGACCTCGTCTATTTGAGTTAACTCTACTCATCTCATTGGGATAACCAAAACAAGTTGGTGATATCATGAGAACCAGCGACCTAGGCCCAATCTTCGACAACCTCGTCTAATAAATAGTCTCACCTATTGTTATTGACCTAGCCCCATGAATATTGAAAGATTTCACTATTTCAATGTAGGCTCGCCGAAAGGGGAGAAAAGTAATGAATGAATACGTAATTCATGATACATTGGTTCTTCGACATTAACCCCCACCTAGAGGATCAACCTCGTTTGAAAGAATGGACCTCTCCCGGATGTATCGACATTAGTCCGCACGACCGCTCGTGCAGCCACTTTCGACCTCGTTCGCATATCCGCTGGTGCGGCCTCGCCCAACCTCATTTGCTCGTGCAGCCTCTTTCGACCTCGTCCGCATATCCGCTGGTGCGGCCTCGCCCAACCTCATCTGCTCGTGCGACCTCTTTCGACCTCGTCCACATATCCGTTAGTGCGGCATCGCCCAACCCTCGTGCGGCCTCTTTTGACCTCGTCCGCATATCCGCTGGTGCGGCTTCGTCCAACCTCGTCCGCTGGTGCGGCCTCGTCCAACCTCGTCCGCTGGTACGGCCTCGTCCAACCTCGTCCACTCATGCGACCTCGTTCAACCTCGTCTGCATATCTGCTAGTGCGGTCTCGTCCGACCTTGGCTCAGCGTTCTTGTCGCACATTTGTTTGTACGGCTTCGTCCGCTCTATTAACCTCGCCCAAAAATATAAGTCTAGCTTGAATGAATCGACTTAAGCCCATAGAACATAAAGACTTTGCCTCTATGAATGAGACCTTACCCTTGTTACTACAATTGGTTTAGAAGAGTAATAGGTTCAGTCACATCTTTACATAAACCTCGCCTACTTTGTGAAAGATGGAGTCATGTACGCTCTTCGGGTACATCAATGTTATAGGCAAAATCTGCCCTCATATCATTTTATCAACCTCGCCTGATTAATAGAGCCTCTACTGATATATGCCCAGTTACATTATTTGACATGTTTGGTGCTAATGGACTTGGAATTAATATGTGAACTTAGGTTTTGATCAACCTCGCCCCATTTGCGGAAGAGATGAGATATCTTAATGAAGCTTATATGGGCCTCGCCCGATATAATATTAGGACTAACCTGATGTGGGCCTTAATCCATTCTAAAGGAGCCGGTTGTTAAAGGATATGTGATGATGAGCCTCGCATATCGACCTCGCTCGAATGTGGGTTCCAAAATATTATTTTATGAAGATGTGCTAATTATATCTTTTGTGAAGGCTAGGTTTCATTCAGGCTAATTGGGCTTCAATCCAATTAGGGAGATCTAGTTCCATTGTCTTGAATAACATTTCTGGATGGTTAGCTCGTTAAGATTATGTTATGAGGGGTGATGGATCAGACCTAAGCCTGTTTATGACGATGTCGGACCGATAACGTAACTGCCACATTCCTTATACGTAATTGGGTTTCGACGAACTGAGTCCAGGTGTATTCAAGACGGTGTACCAAATCATCTTTGGAGAATGAAATCTAATCCAATTAGGTTTATGATCCCCCAAGAACTATGTTGGGTTTGATCCCGGGTACGTCCCAAGTAGTCGCTGGCACGCAAGATCCCTAATTTTTGTGTGTTATGTATTTTCACCCTCCGTAATCTCAACCCAAAATACTTATCAACCTAAGTCGTTCATTATCGTAAATTACTACCATAATTACAGCAATCCTCCATAATTTATTATCACCAAATTCCACAGTTATCGGTACGTTTTCGGTTCAATTTTTACCAAGAGAAATGACAATTCTGGTCCCTTTGAAATTTTCAGGAGCACAAGAACAAACAAACTTGTGGACGTGTTTTAATCTCAACCCAGACGCATCTCTATATTCATCATCTTGTAATTCAGATCAACCATGTCCACCAACTATCCAATTTCAACTACATCAATTTCCATTTTTGTAGGGTCTCTGCTTTCAACAATACAATTTCACACCCAAAAAAATGTCTCTAACAATTAAGCTACAATTAAACAACACTAGTACTAGTGCCTACCTCAATCTCAATCCCTACACTAAAAAGATCCATAAAAATCCAAACTTTATTATATCCAAACCCATTTATCATTCAAATTTACTAACCCCATTTGTATTTCATCAAAAGATTACACCTTTAAAACAAATGTTGTCAGTTAAAAGCTCATTAATTGACCCTGATGGTGGTTCTTTGGTTGATCTTGTAGTGCCTGAGGCCCAGAGGGCTGTTAAGGCTTCTGAGGCTGAGTCTTTGCCAAAAGTGAAGCTGACTAAGATTGATCTTGAATGGGTTCATGTGATTAGTGAGGGTTGGGCTAACCCATTGAAAGGGTTTATGAGAGAGAATGAATATTTGCAGAGTTTGCATTTCAATTCTTTGAGAATGGAAGATGGGTCTGTTGTTAATATGTCACTTCCTATTGTATTGGCCATTGATGATGATGCTAAACAAACTATTGGGAGCTCTCCTGATGTTGCATTGCTTGGGCCTAATCAGGATTTGGTTGCTATTCTTAGGAGGTTAGTCTTTACTCAAAAGTATTTATTGTTCTCGATCAATATGTTTTTTTGGGGGGGAGGGGGTGAATTTATAGAAGAGAAGTATATTTTTTTTTCATTTTCCATGCCTGTTTACTTCGAAAGGCTATATTAGAGAACCCATATAGAATATTTTTAATTTCAGTTTTGAATTACACCTGAATGCATGATAAAGCAGTTTGTTCGTCCTTCAATTTTTCAAGTAGATAGTAGGATGGTGTTTCTTGCTGTTCTATGTTATTATTTGAATTGACTTGTATCAAGCCATATTTACCATAGTCGTGAATTTATAAAAAAGAAGTATATTTTTTTTCATTTTCCATGCCTGTTTACTTTGAAAGGCTATATTAGAGAACCCATATAGAATATTTTTAATTTCAATTTTGAATTACACCTGAATGCATGATAAAGCAGTTTGTTCGTCCTTCAATTTTTCAAGTAGATAGTAGGATGATGTTTCTTGCTGTTCTATGTTTATTATTTGAATTGACTTGTATCAAGCTATATTTACCATAGTCGTCCTCCTGCTTAGACTCTGTTACGTTCATTAGGCATAGCACAATAGCAGGCTAGCATGCAGCATCGTGAGTCGTTAGATATACATTATCCAATATTTATTGTTGTGTGTGCCAGACTAAACAGAGATCCAGGAATCTTGTTTGAGTTTTTATCTAGTAAATTAAACTTTTAATTTGTGGTCATATTCTATGTCATTGGATAGTGTTTTATTGTTTTTGCTAATTGACAGTGGCTTATCATCAGTAGCTCACAATACCACTAATCTATTAGTTTTGCTCTTGCTCAATGTCTGGTATATAAATTTTAAGCAGTTGATGCTTTAGATTACATCAGATTTTAAAAGTTGTCTGATCTACTCATACAGGTATATGTATTCGAGAGAATTAACATCACTCTTTAATCACATTTCTGAAATCTCTCTCAATTTTTTTAAAAATCTTCTATGTACTTAATATGATTAATCTAGTCCCAGTTATAGGAAATGTCATTGATATACAATCTTATTCTGTATCAGGGTTGAAATTTATAAACATAACAAAGAAGAAAGAATTGCTAGAACATGGGGAACTGTTGCTCCAGGATTACCTTATGTCGAGGAGGTAATTACTCCAGCTGGAAATTGGCTAATTGGTGGAGATCTCGAAGTTCTAAATCCTATCAAATACAATGATGGTCTTGATCACTACAGGCTGTCTCCACAACAACTCAGAAAAGAATTTGATCGTCGTCAAGCCGATGCAGTGTTTGCTTTTCAATTAAGGAATCCCGTGCACAATGGTCATGCATTGTTAATGAATGATACAAGAAAGAGACTTTTAGAAATGGGTTACAAAAATCCAATTCTTTTGCTTCATCCTTTGGGAGGTTACACAAAGGCTGATGACGTACCTCTGGATGTACGTATGGAACAACATAGCAAGGTAGATTTCCAACTTTCTACTCATTACACTAATATCTATAATAAAATAAGGGATGGTTGCAGACAGAACATAGATATCACTCGAAACCGAACAGGGGAAATCATAACTCAAAGACGCACAGGACTCGACTTTTTAATTCATGTTTTTTGGGGATGGTCAAATTTTGTTAACATTTTCATGTCTGCTTATTGCTGTTTCATCACATTCTACTGACAATTGGCTTGAACCTTAACATTATCTCCTACATGTTCTGCCAGTATTTCACTAGAACTGTTTTATTTCTAGGTCTTAGAAGACGGAGTCCTTGACCCTGAGACTACAATTGTAGCTATATTTCCATCGCCAATGCATTATGCTGGCCCAACAGAAGTACAATGGCATGCCAAAGCAAGGATAAATGCTGGTGCTAATTTCTACATCGTTGGTCGTGATCCCGCAGGTATGGGCCATCCGACTGAAAAGAGGGATTTATATGATCCTGATCACGGGAAAAAGGTTCTCAGTATGGCTCCTGGACTAGAGAAGTTGAACATTTTGCCATTCAGAGTATGTTCATAAAATCATATATTTTGCTTCCTTCTAATGCAATAACAAATGATGCGACTTCCTGTTCCTGTATAGATTTTCATCTGCAGTATCAGCCTTGCCATGCGTGAAACCGGGATTTTCCGAATAAATTTATAAGGTTCTTCTGCGGCTTCTCAAACCCGAGAGTAGACTGCAGCTGCATTAAAGCTCAGTTTTACATCCCACAAACAGACCTAAAAATTACATCTTATAACAGCCTATTGCATTTTTGGCTTCCTAGAAAATATTGGGTGGGACAAATTATTATGCAAATGCTGAAGAAACTTAGAAGATGTGTAGTAAATGATGAAGAAATTTAGAAGTTGTGTAGCAAATGTCTAGGTTTTTTAGTTGAGTGCAAAGAGTTGTGACGATGTGTTCTTTGGGTTGCAATCGGTTTAGCCCTTTTCCAGTTGGGAATTTTCTTGGGATAGTGAGTTTTTTGCGGTTAATCCACCCAAGTTCTTCTTTGTCTTTTTCGAGTTGTCCTGCATAAAAAATAAATGATGCCAAAGTTTGTTTCTTAAAGCATTAGTGGTCTCTTGAGTGAATCTTTCTAATTATATTGTTTCAGGTGGCAGCATATGATACAGTGGAAAAGAAAATGGCATTCTTTGACCCATCACGAGCTAAAGATTTTTTGTTCATATCGGGAACTAAGGTGAGACTAATATTTCTATATGATCATTCTCACTGTAGAATTTACCAGCTAAAAAACCAAAATTTCTTATTAATAGTATAGAAACTCATTTGTTCTGAGATCATAAAATCACAATTTCTTACATTTTTTAATGCAATGAACAATGCTAGTAAGATTTAAAGAATCTGTATATTCCTACTGTAGATGCGGACATTTGCACGAACTGGGGAGAACCCTCCTGACGGTTTCATGTGTCCTAGGGGATGGCAAGTCCTAGTAAAATATTACGAGAGCCTGCAAGCTGAAGAAGAGCCCACAGGGAAATCAGCTGTGCTGTCATCTTAAATACGCAACTACTTGGTTAAGTTTCAATATATACATATATATATTCCTCAAAAATGGGATTAAATTTATTATAGGAGAGCTTATTTTGCGGCGATAGTACACGGTGATGGATTAAAAAAATTGTACTGAAAACTGCATTTTGTTATCTTGGAGATGGAGTTTCGTTTTCGATAGTTTTATGGATAGTTTTATGGAACGTAGAGCAATGAGAAATCTACAGAGTTCTATAACGTACATGCACCATACACAAAATTTCTTTATTAAACTAATTCAGCTGATATTACATGAAATATAACCAAGTATAATCAATAATAGCGTAGAGATCCGTGCGAGTTACGGGTATTTTGTAAAATCGTTAAATTATAAATTTAATATACATTATTTATTTTAATTATTTATTTTTTTATAAATTAATCTATTATCATTTAATTTTAAACTCATATATATATATATTAACTGAAATATTAATTGAACGATATAATTTTTTTATTAAAACTATAAATATTAATTTCATACTTAAAAGATAATTAACAAATTATACATATATTATGCAATTATATCTATGTACTATTAAATATTTTGTTTTAATTTTTGGACTAAATTATAAATTATTTATGACTATTTAATGTATAAACCGTAAAAAGTATATTTTACTATGCATTAGGTTCTAATCGTAATGAAATCTAGATCCATTCGGTTCAATAGTCAGCATTAATAAAGCCCAACACAGTGATATGTGATAAACTTGCTGAATTCAAGAAAAATCCGAAACATAGTAATAAATTTGTGTTCTTCTCGTTCATTTCACATGGATTGGCATTCATTTCTAGGAATTCATGCTTGCTTAATTGTTGCAACAGTTTCAAAATCTTTAGAAAGCCAATTGGAGAATAAAATGAAGCAAGTTTGTTAATTTGGAGAAAGCATTATTTACAGAACACATGGTTAAACTGACTCTTAGTAAAATTATCTTAAAACCTTACAACCAATAAATTGCCATACACACAGCAAACAAGGCCTAGTGTCATTCTTCGCTTTTTTACAGAAGAATCTACCTTACAACCAATAAATTGCCACACACACAGCAAACAAGGCCTAGTGTTCATTCTTTGCTTTTGTAGAGAAGAATCTGCTGACGCCTCGGTGATTCTCTGGCGTTGAAATGGAAGAGGAAGAGCCTGACGTAGTTGGTCAGTGTTTTGGTTGATGCTTTGTACTGATTGGTGCTCTTGATAGATTGCTTGCTTCATAATCTGATGGATAAATTGGCACATTAAATATATCCGAGTCACTACCTACATGACGCATATTGGCAAAGTTTGCACTGTCAATCTCAGATGTCTCAACAGTCTGCAAAAGTATACTATTAGACGTTAGTTTATCTTCAGTGAAGATTCCGTCCTTTGGAGTCCTCTCCAGAGTCGGAGACCCTACCGATTCCATTTGAGGGTGCATTGAATCCAAGTGCTTGCCCAAGAGAAAAATGGTTTCTTGACACTCTGCTAGCTTCTCAGCTGCAGCCACTAACTCTGTCTCCTTAACTTACAAACAATTTATAAAAAAAATCCTGATGAGAAACAATTGAAAAAAGCAAAAAAAAAATGAATAAAAAAAATGAACTTCTATCCCAAAAGTGAAAAGATCAAACATATGTACGGACAGACTATACATGAATCTCATACTTGGCATCTGAAATCATGTACAAAGAAAACATGAGCGCTACTTGTTCAAATTACAATACAATTATACCCTTCATTCACATTCATCAAAACTCTTAATGTTACACGTATAAATGTACTAATATCAACTAAGTCAACAAAAAAATAAATAATAATAATAATAATACTCCGTCCGTTGTGAAGAGAGCGGGGTTTTCAGATTCATATATGTTAATTACTTGTTTCCTCCATGTTTGTCCCCTAGAATAAGAGTATTTAGTAAGCATTGAAGGCCTGATATGTTATCAAACTTGAGTGGCGTAAATATGAACCAATTAGGCATTTACACAACGGAAGGAGTATTGCGTTTAGGATGGATGGATTCTAAAAGCAGACGAATCCCATTTCAAAAGGATGGATAAAACAAGTACAAGTTTTTTTCCAAATTAAACACACTCACACACCCACTTTGCTTTGTAACTACAGGATGTATGGATTTAAACAAACACATCCTATAACAAGGATCAGAAGATGCATAATGTAATTACGTACAAGCTAAAATAGAAAGATGCATCTAAAGAACTTGGTTCGAAATTGCTCAGTATTTATGATTAGCAGTAAGACTTGAAATAGTCGTCCTCAGTGACTTGCTAGAGCTGATTCTTTTGAGCAATATTAGCATAAAAAGTGATTTAAGTTGAAATGATTAAAGATTTCAAATGAATTTGATGAAAAGGATGATGTTCATGCGAATAATAAATTCAAATATAATTCATGCACATAGAGGAAGACTTCAATCCTCACCTGGCTACTTCTGGCATCTACTTGAACTACTGGGAAGCTCTCAACCCTGAAACAAGTAATTCAGGGACAAACTTAGGGTGTTTAGCATATAAAATACGAAGTTTCAAGTTTTCCATTTAAGTACTGAACTAGTGTACTATAGCAGTGTTCGGGTACTAGAGAACACCAAGGAACTTACACTGATATTGTAAGAATATTATCTTATATTGGTAAAGAATAATAACCATAACAGAAACTTGGCAGGGAGATTCTTATTCTATCCATAAAGTGAACGTAAAATATCAGAAGTTCATCTCCTTTGCATCCCTCTAAGGTTGTGTGAAAGCCTTCCTCTTAACTCTTTATACACAAGTGATAGATTTCTGATAAATATAAAATATAGCAACAGGCTGAACCAAACTATCAAGTAGACCAGAATTGTTATCTAAAAAGGAACAATTTGTACAATTAAAATTATTTCCTAACCTTATTAATTCTTCTTGGAGAACATTACATCTGGCAAGAGAATCTGCAAAATTCCTCCTCTCCACTTGAAGTTCACTATCCAGACTCTCTACTTTCGCCTGCAGACAATCTACCTTAATTTGTAACTCGTCTGCATGCTTTTCAAGTAATCTGTACGATTCTGCCATACATTTTAGCTGTGTCTCAGCTAGACCATTCATTTTTTGAGCAGATGTCAGTTGTGATTTAACTTCAGCTAGAAGTTCTTCTGTTTCTTGTAACCGAGACATAGTGATTTCTAGATTTTCAGTAGATCTAGCTAGATCTATCACCGAGTTATCTTTTTCTGATTTCAGTAACCTAAAGTCCTCCGATGAGCAATTCCATGATGTGGCTTTCAATTCAGAGGTCGGAGCAAAAGGAACGTCATGGGGAATGTCTGGATCGGATGTGGAATCGGAAAAATGAGCACAACCATCTGTATACATCTGTGTAGAGTTCGTAACTACCTTGTTCTCAGGCAAAGCAACTTTGTCTATGCAATCTGAAGTACTGGGTTCAGTTTCAATACATTTATAATGCAGGGCATCAAAATGAAAATAGCTGGCTTTACTGAATACTTGAGAAAGGCAAAAAATTAAATCATTCAAGCTCGCTCTGCTATTTATAACCTGATTAAAAACAGCAGAGAATTCTTCCAATATTTTGGTCAATTCATCCTCTTCTAGCGATGTGGTCTGGACAGTTTTACCCTCTTTTCCAAGAAGCATCACAAATTCATAAATTTGAGATAAAGCAGCTGACAATTCTTCGCTAATTGTATGAAAAGCTTGCCTATCCTGGAACAAAAAGGATTCTTTAACAGCAATGTCATTAGAGTTATCAGGATAAGCTTGATGGTCAGCTACAGTATTAAAATGGTAAGGTTCCTCGATGGTCGTAGAGTTTTGTTGCAAACTTGCATGCATGTCCTGTACTTCATTCCTGATATTCTCCAAAATTTTGTCTAGATCAGTCTCCTTAGATGCGCACTCAAATATCATTGAAATCCTTGATTGGAGTTTCATACAAGGTGACAGATTCCCCATATTTGATCTTTCAATTACTAAAGACTCTGACCCTGGCTGATCTTGGAGTTGTAACCCCTTGGTTGCAGTAGCTTCTAACAATTCGTGGTTCACAATTTCAAATTTTCCGGAATCCAAATCAAAACTTGCCATAGTTTGATTCGATTTTTTAGATGAATATGCCAACTTTTCCATCTCTAAAAAGTCATCCATAAGTTCCAACTGATCCGAATTTTCACCTTTTCTTGGACTGTCAGAGTTCTTTCCTTTGTTAATATTGCAGACCTCAGAGATAGCACAAGACCTGGCACAAAATGCTTGATCGTCATTTCCATCTTCTGACATGGATGTCAGGCTTGGTGGGTTGCTTGTGTTTTGACTGAAGGAACCTTCAGCCAGGATCTGACCATTAAGTTTTGATGTATTTCTTTGCTGATTATTTGCAGATAATTCTGCTTCTAGACTTCGAAGTTTGGTAACAGTCTTGGCACAAACACTCCTGGAAGCTTGCAATTCACTGTTTCGCTTGGCCAGAGCTTCTTTCAGCATCTTTGTTTCCTCTTCCATTGCAAAAAGGCGTTCTGTGAGTAACTGAATTTCTTTACGGTAATTTTGTACATTATCATGTGAAGATTCAGTGAACGGCGTAATGCGTGGACTGGTAGAAGGCTTTGCAGGAGACCTCTTTAGACGACTTTCTCTATAATCCATGTCCATTCTCTCAACTTCTAATTTCATTTGAGCTAGTGCAGCTGGTCCGGGCAACTTTTTCTGGACAAGACCACGCAAACGTTGACAATCTGCTTCTAGCTTAGCTATCTTCTTTAACCCTTCTGAATGTTGTTTGTTTGCAACTTCTGCAGATCTAACACTCATGTTTTTTTCCTCATTGCGGATTTCTAACTCTTTGGCAACTACATGTAGTTCATATTTGAGTGAACTTATTTCCTTGTTGCAAGAGTCAACATTATTCTTCAATAATCCAATCTCGGCATCAGCTTGAGATTTTTCATCAGTGATCTTGATCAGCATGTTAGAGTGCTCTTGCAAAGACCTCGAAATTGCGGCATTGTCAGAAGCAGATCTAAGAAGTTCTTGTTCTAAGTTACCTAACTGTGTTTCAAGCTCAAGCCTTATCACATCAAATTGTTTTGTTCTTATAGCAACTTCATGAAGTGTCTCCTCGTGTTCCTCTTTCAAATTTCTGATTTGCCGCATACAATCTTTCAAAGCACCATCTAGATGTGATGCTCTATCTTCAGCAGTAAGCTTTAATAGTGCAACCGAATCTAGATTACTTTTCAGCGCCAATGCTTCTGCCTCGACCTTTTCCCAACCTGTTAAATCAAAACAACAGTTATATATATTTTTTGGTTTCCCAGGAAGATGATATGAATAAAGTTGTGAGAACTAATATCTCATGGAGAACCAGCACCAAACTGACAAACCTGAAACAGCTTCTTCGGCAACTTTAGCGTGCTTTTTTACGAGGCTTTCCTTAGTCACCATCTCTAAATTTGCTGCGGATAGTTTTTCATTCAGTTCCTCTACCACATCTTCTAATTCTTTCACTTTATCATCATATGAAGTCATTTGTTCATCATATTCCTTTACTCTATCCTCGTATATAGTCAATTGTTCCTCATATTTCTTTAATTTATCCGCATATGACTTTACTTGATCCTCCAACCCAGTTAGATGTGTATATGACTCTACAGAAATTTGGACATACTTGGGGTTTTTGTTGCTATCCTGCTTATCCAACAAAATAATAAAACATTAAAAAAAAAAGAAATAATGCATAGGATGAGAGAGCAAGATGTTGGTATCACTAAAGCTCTTGCACTTAATTAGCAAATAGTGTTAAAAAAAAACTTTTACAATTGAACTAGTAAATCTTACTTGGCTATAAAGAAAGAGAGAAAGGTTGATATAAAAAACAGCTTCTAAATTTTTCAAGCAATAATTCATAAAGTTATTCATAATACTACGTCAACATGTTGATGTGGAGACATTTTAAATTTGCACAAACTCTGTCTCTAGGCAAGCCAAAAAAACCAAGGAAGACAACAATGTTACATTTAGATGTGCCTGAGCTGTTTAATATGAGTGCAAAAAGATTACGGGGCCATTCAAAATTGGAGCTTTTCCCTAGCGATAATCCTATCGTCGTAGTTACCAAGTCACCAGATGGTAAAATTGCAACTAGTAGTCGGCAGACAAAAGTGCAAGGTTCCATATAATACCTACACATGCCTCATGACGGAATAAATCCATGCTGGCAAGAGGCTCCAGGGTATTAAAAGTACAATACTGCAACATGTAGTATTTCAAATTCTTCAGTGACCATCTATCTGGGAGACTACATAATAAAATGAGATTTTCTTACTTTGATTTAATATTTCAACAGACGGAGACTATATACCTGATCAAGAAAGAACCAGATCACCACTGGGTCGCTTACAATGTTAAAAAGCAAAGCATCGTATGGGAACATAATACAGTTGTGTTCGAGAAATATTTGCCAATGGAGAAAAAGTGATGTCCTTCTATGTTTAAGCACTACTACCTAGCTCATAGATA
Organism: Oenanthe sinensis; assembly: GCA_028671895.1. Classification (NCBI taxonomy): domain Eukaryota; kingdom Viridiplantae; phylum Streptophyta; class Magnoliopsida; order Apiales; family Apiaceae; genus Oenanthe; species Oenanthe sinensis. Next base: position 36,404,515 of record CM053794.1, read on the forward strand.
AAATATTGGGCCAAACCTATTCAGGTGTCGAGATCAGATTTAAATTATATGAACAATTAGACTAATGAAGGTTCTCTAGCTAAATGAGAGATATTTCAAAATCTATATATGGAGGAAACTTATGGATAACCGAGAAATTTAAACAATAATATTTAAGTACATACATGAGATCCAGCTAGACTTGAAGGGGGACCAGCGGATTCTAATGTAGCTAATACTTTCTCGGTAGCTGCTTTATCAGACGATTTTTTTTTCCAGGGCCAACTCCGTCGGTCCATAATAGAATGTATAGCTGTAAATGGTATTACAATAGCATCAGTGTCTGTTTGACACTTTGACTTGTAAAGACCAAAGTGATCAAAAAAATCAGAATGCATTCAACCAACAAAATTTCTCAATATTTCCTACAATATTAAACTTGTATACAAACAATGGGGTATCAAAACAAAGGCTAAAAAGGAGAAGCGTGCCAGATTGAGGGCAGAGTACTCATAAGTCATAACCAAGACAAATAATCATAATCCATAAATCTTAAATTTCATTATTATCCGGGAACAAAAACAATAATAACACCGGCAAGTTATAAATCTAATAGCACTTTCTTATTAAATTTCGAGTCAATAGATTGTATTGATAGAACAAAAAATTAGAGTGATTGCAGCAAATTTAAATAAAAAAATAAACAATCACAGAGTTATAAAAACCGAAATATTGTTATTGTAACAGAATATCATTACTTATACAAACATAAAATAAATAAAATACCACTCTAATCTGCAGGTAAGATATTACAAGCTCCTTTTAAGTAAATCAAATTTGAAGCTAGAATAAGACACGGAATATTATTTATTTACAAATCGAGAGAGAAATTATAAAAAGTCAAGCAAGCTCCTCTGTGTGTGTATATTCTATTATCTCTGTGTGTGTAGTATGAGGTGTTAAAGATGAGAACTTGACAAGTATGAAGGTAACTTACCGGTGGCAATGTAGCTTCAACGAAGAGTAATGGAATATTTAGGTATCTGCTACGCTCCGTGTTAATTTGAATATAAAACAACAGTAGTTGAGCTTCAAATTCGTAGTGTGTGTGTGTGTGAGAGAGAGAGAGAGAGTAGAGGGCTAAAAAATACTCTGGGAAGTTGGAAACCTCCAAAATATCAGCTTTTTTAAAAAGTGGGGAGTAATATCAGAATATATCAATGTTTTCATAAATACAGATATGACTCCATGTACTGCTCAAAAAGGTGCCCCTTATTACATAGATTTAATTTTTACCTGCTCAGGGATTGAAATTTTTTAGTTTTTTCATATTTTTATTTTAATATTTATTTTATAATTTAAATTTATATGTATAATAATAATTTAAACTTTATTTAATATTATATGTATATATTTTTATATAATTTATTTATATTTATATTTTATTAAGATAATATTTGTGTATTTTGTATAAAGATGTATTTTAGTTAGAAAATTAATGTGAGATTTTTAGTTTAGAGATTAATGTGAAATGTATTTTAGTTAGAAAATTAATATTTTAGATTTTATTAAAATTGGACGGTTATGATCGTTTCTATGATTCACAAAAAATTGGACGGTTATGATCTTTTTTACGGTTCATCTCAGTGTTTAAAAAAGAAGTTCTCTAGTTTGATTATAATAATATAGTATATATATTATTTGTATCAATGATATTTATTTAAAATATTAATATGTATTTATTTAAAATATTAATATGTATTTTTACTTTATAAACTATTTATATTTATTGGTTAAATATTTAAAAATGTTGAGTGGTAATGAAACTGATATAGTTTTGTTATTTAATTAATTAAAGAAGTTGAGTTGTAATAAAACTGATATAGTTGTGTTAGATATATAATACATTGCTAAATTATAAATTATATGCATTTAATTATTTTTGGAAGGTGTTTAGTTTTTTTTTAAAGGCCTTAAACCAACCAAACTAAACTATGTTCGTTTATAATAATATAGTATAGATTTGTGTTATGGATTAACTATGAATATTTACTTTTTGTATATAATAATTTAAATATTTTTACATTTACATGTGAGAAAGGTAACCTTTAAAAGACTTTATGAATTATCCAATAATTTTACTATACATGATATTACTATAATTTTTTATAAATTATTTTAAATTTAGACACACATTTGAATCATGTTGATCACTTTTATAAAATTTCACAATAATATTTAAAGAGAATAATAATAAAAGATTATTTATGTGAATATAGGGTCATTTTTCTCATATTTACATTCTCATAAAAAAATAGTATTTTATTAAGAGTAGAATATGTTAAACATTCACCCAGTTCAGTTGTGAATAGGACCAAATTCGTGTCCCTGAGTATTGGTATTAGCCGGAGGGTATGTTGGATATGGACCACGGTCACCTGTTGGCCAGTACAGGTCACAGTTCTTGTGGGGTGTTCCCAGTTGCAGCAAATTCGCAGCACAACTTCGTCCTTGGATAGTTGGATATCAGGACCGATTGTATATAAAGACAAAATATTACAAGCAATACAAAATACATTTTATTTGAACGAAAATATATGAATATTAAGATATATAGGTAACTTGGATGTCCGGTTTAAATTCTTATTTGGATATAAAATAAGAGATTTGTTTTATTTTACTTGTATTTTTAACTTATAAATTGATTATATGATAAAACAAACATTTATGTATTATTTCTTTAATTTTATTATATTATCTATAAATGGATTTTATCAAATTATTTTTTCGTAAGATTTAATGAATAATATAAAAACGGTAGGTATGATAATATACTCAAAGTGAAAATCAAACCAAGGTACTTAACTAAAAAAATATAAAATCAAACGGAGGTTGATTTTAAGGTATATACAAGGTGAAAAACTTGCGAACTTTCTCAGAGAATGAGCAAGATAATTTAATTCTTCTCAATACCAAATACCGAAATAGATTGATGGTTTCAAAGTCACAAATCACAATGTCGTTTTCTTATAGTTTTGTCAAAAACATTCACCGTTAGTAGACCTGATAAAATGGGCGTGGATCCAAAAAATCGAATCAAAATGTAGGGAATCAATATTCAATTTTGTATTTGAATTTGATAATCCGAAAATGTAACTGAATCCGAAACAATCCGATTCAAACCGATATCTATTCAAAATAATAAAATCCGATAATGATCCGAAAACCGATTCGATCCAATTCAAAATGATCCGGGACCGGAATTTTAACCGAAAATAATATGAAATAACAGATCCGATAATGACTCGAATCGATCAAATTCAAATGAAAAATTATAGAGACTGAATATGTGACAAATTAAATAGACCATACGTATAATTCATACATACAATCTTATGACTTGTTATATCACAAATATATTATACACATATACCTAATTCATACATATAATACATGTATTCGTAAAATAAAATATTAAAAAATAAGGAAAATATTTATTTTGAATTTACTAAAAAGTAAAGAAAAATGAATATAAATTAATATTCCAAAAAAATTAAATATTGTATATTATATGTGTGCATATAAAATTTATTAAAATATATTTTAATTTTAATTTGGCCCTTAAGATTTTTTAATAAAATTTTTATATTATGAGTATTTAACGATTTTTTATTATATTAACCAAAGTCAGAACTAGATAAATGTATTATTTGATCGAGATAATTAATTTATTCATTATTATTTTATTAAATTTTAAATATTACTTGACAAATTCGTTTAATAATCTTTTTTTAAATTCGATGATAATTTGAATTTATTTAACATTAATCAAATTGAACTTTCAAATCCAAATAAAATTTAGTTTTACATAAAAAAATCCGAAAAAAATCTGAACCGAATTTAATTCATTTTTATCCTAAATTCATCAAAATTTTAATCTAATTTTGACCTAAACCGAAATTGTTCCGATCTGAATCGAAACTGATTCAATTTATGCAAAACCGAAATTGGATCCGAACCGAATCAAATCCGATCCGATCTAAACTGGATATAAATACACTATAACCGAAAATCAATCCGATCCAAAATTGATTCGATCTGAAACCGAACCGTTTACCCGAATTGATAGGTCTAACTATTAGTATTAATGGTGATGTAAAATTCAAACAGAGAAATCACATAAAATTAGAAGAAATTTTTTAAAGTTATAATGTGGTGATAAAATGTTTTAAATATTACTAATAATAAAATAACTCTTTTCATTACTATAAAATAAATTTAAAACTTGTCTTTCTACAAACACGTGTGTAAGATGTGTTTTTAATTATTTTTTTGAAAAGATAAATTAATTTTGCATTTTTAAACTTTTTAGTGCCTAGTGAAAATATAAAATTATAATATATTTTAAAATAATAAAAATTTATTTTTTAATAATAATATTTGCATCATTTTTTCCCAAACTATGAGAGCGAGAGAGCGAGGCGAAATGAACACCTACTATTGGTAGGTTCCTTTCCATGAATAGCCAAACATTCTGTTCGGGAAGGGGTCACTAGACGCCCCCTACTCACTCACTAGTGTGGGCAATTTCATTTAGTATTTGTACCTACTTTCTTTTCATAGCATTTTCGATTGCTTCGAGTATATAACTATAAAAGGTTATAACCCGTACGAGATAATTAGTATTTAAATAAATTAATTTTTTATTTATATTTTTGTTGATATTTAATATATAATATTAAAATTTTATGTTAATATTATATGTTCTCTTATATATATAAATTTATTCTATTTAATATAAATATGTTATAATATGGACCCGTGTTAAAAATAAATTTTTAGTTAATATAAATATGTATATAGTTAGAACTCATATTATAATAAGTAAAATTATATAATTTGGACTCATGTTATAAATATATAATTGGGTCTAAAAAGTAAAAATTTAGTTAATATAAATATGTATATAGTTAGGGTCTATATTATAATAAGTAAAATTATATTTAATATATGTATATTTTTTAGGTCCGTGGCACGACTGACCAACTAACCAAATTTTTTAATTTTTGGGCTATAATAATATAATATAAATAAGTTATGTATGACGTATGTCAAAATTACAATTTATCATCGAATGAAAGACAAAAAAAAATCATTTGATATGATAAAATTCTATTCAATTTAGTACCATTCGATTCTAATATGGTTATGAAAATTTCATCATGACAGGAATATGTTCGCTAATACATAATTTATATCACTCTCGTGAATAACATATAGGTGTTGGAATGAACAACTAGACAAGTAAAAATATGCTCAATTGTAAGAAAAATAGTAGTAATAAATTGTACCCATCTACCTGTGTGCTTGTTTCACTAATAAAACATTCATAGTAAGTAATACTCAACATTTTTCAAAAAGAAAAAGAAAAAGAAGTAATACTCAACATTAGAGCATAAATAGTGCGCAAACTATAATTGTGCTTATGTAAATTGTAAAGTGTGAAGATTGATAATAATGACATGCAAAGAAAATATATTTCAGAATTAGTCCCTCGGGCCTATTTAAATATCCGCTTTACTTTTTTATATAGTCAAATAGACTCATTTTTTACCGTAATTTAATAATAATATATAATCAAAAAAATTTAAGATTTTATATTGTTAAAAAGTATATATAATCTAACTTTAAAATGTATTTTTTAGTTTTCTAAAATTATAAACGAATAATTTTTAAATTTCAAAAAAAAATTAGTCAAAATAACTAAAAAAAATCAAAATGAACCTGTAAATAGGGAGATTGGAGTATATAACACAAGTTAATCTACTAACATCAAGTGGATATACAGAGGGGATGTCGGAGAAAATGATTGTGAACATGGAACTCTTCCAACCATCACTTGTCATAAAGTGCAGCATATATTTCAACCTTTGCTTCGTTGCTACACAAGCATATATATTTTATAGGCAGACGAGGGACGTAAGGCACACATATGGTATCTATCAAATACGCGTAGAGTTGAAAGTGCAGATTAATTAACGAAGCATATATATATATTTTAGAGATGAAGGTGCAAATAAACAACAGTTAGTAGTAGTCTAATCTTAAAAATTCATTTCACTTTTTTTTCGTGTATGATAAGGTTATGTGTTCGAACTCTAACTCAAACTCGACACAACATAAGCATACAAGTATGGGACACTTCACAATCCCAAAGACGACAGCTTCAGTCCATCTTCTCCAATCCACTTTATGCGAGAATGAAAAGCATTTCTTCATTGGATTCTATATGGATATATATTCTCTAGGTCTAGGTGCACTTTCGCAAGTACTGTTCCTTTTCTTTTCCATTCAATAATTACCATGATCAGATAAATTGTCATTATCTAACATCTTAAACACACAATTATCGATAAAATGTTTCTACCTGTTCGTACTTATAGTAGGAGTAGTATTGTTTTTCCACATTAAAAGGTGCTTATTATCTTGCAGTAGAAAAGTAAATGAGATAATCATGTTAATCAATATAGTAGTAAAATGGGAGCAGGTAGCTCAGGGAACTACATAACTGAACAATTAACGTTAGTGATCAAACACGTTCAAAACATAGGTATACAACTGTAGATGTGAACTCATATTTACCTCTAACTAACCACACTTAAACATATTTAAAAAAATTACAGCGTGAAATTTATTTAAAATTAATGATAAAGTCGCATCCCTCCGTCTCATGGTCGAGATTTTGCTTATGATTTCAAAGACATTTTTAGTAATTGATTAACACTATTAAATTTCCCCCGCCAAGAACTACCAACAAAATCATACTTCATCAGTTTCACCCATTTGTTTATATTTGAGTTGTGCACGAATGTTAAAAAAAATTGTATGAAATAGTATGAAAGAGAAAGAAAAGTGGATGAAAGAGAAGTAAAAGTGGATAAAATTGTGGGGTCAATTGATATTTAATTGATAAATTTGAAAAGATGGAAGAAAGTAGTGGGTGAAAGTAAATTTTATAATATAAAAGTTTACTAGTTTTGGAAAGCTTTGAAATGTAAAAAATTGAGTGAAACATCAAAAAAAAAATGTAAAAAATTGGATGAGATGGAAGTAACAATTTTTCGGTGCACAATTAAAATCGTATAAATTGGGAGTTTGGCAAGTCTTTAAGCTACCATTATGATTCTTGTGAAATGTATTATATATTGTAAATGTCATCACCAATTGACTTTAGCATCCTTAGCTTCCCTACCATGCACGATGATGACTTAAAGGTAAATTATCCGCATGAGAGTAGTCCCACACGGCCACACTATTGTTTTTCTTGGTTTCAAGGGTGGCCGAGGTGGTGTTTATTATCATTTTCTGGTTTCTATTTTTAAGTAAGACATGGAGGACGCCTGTTTTTCTGCCGGACCAAAATCTTAGACCTTTGATCGAGCTATGAACACGAGCGAATAGCTAGGTAGGCGGCTAAGGGGGCTGCCTTTTCAATCAAAAGTATAAAATTATTTTTTACCGCTGTTAGAATTAGTAGGCACTAGTTTATATTACAGACGGACGGTATTAATAAATTATATATTAATTATTTTATTAAATTCTTAATGTTTTGATTATAATAATATAATATAGTAATAAAATTTAATTAATATAAATAAAAAATAATATTATTTTAATATTCATGAGATTTAAATAAAAATTTATAATTTTAAATAAATTAAAGAATTTGAGAATAATGACATTGAACATGTTAATAGAGTGTGGGTACTATATCGTAGCCTTTGTTCGCCCTTGATTACCGTTCTTAGACAATGCTCCCTCTAGCTAGTTCCTAATAGCGGACGTTTTAACTAGACTCGATATATCTGCGATCTTGATCTTATTGTCGGCCCTTAAGGGTGTATTTGGTTTGGAGGGCTAGGTTGGGTTGGTTCTATCAAACTTTTCTTTGGATGGATTTTTTAAAATAGGAAGTTTGGATTTCAAAGAATTGAGTAAGAGTTAGTTTAGATGATATTTCCAACACCCTAAATCGGGTGTTGAGATGCTACGTTCCCCACATTTTTACTCTCCAACGATTTCACTCGCACCGGCTCCGTTGATTATTATGTTGACTACCTGTACCTGCTTTTATTTTTATTTTTTTGAATAAAATTTGTATGTGCTATTGTTAATATATAATTTTTATTGATAAAATATTATTCTTAGCTTAATATTGAGCACAATTTAATAATAATACATAATTTTATTTTTATATTTTATTATGTTGAAGATTAAAAAGATAGTCACATATAAATAATTTAAAATTTAATTTTTTTCCTAAATTTTGTAAAAACTTTAATTTTTAAAATTTTAAATTTTATTTTATATATTAAATATTGCTTAATCAAACTTAAATTCAACCTTCCATCCAAATAAGATAAGAGTTGAAACCATTTTTACTCGACCCTTACATCCAAATAAGGTAAAGATTCAACCCCTCCCCTGCAAAGTCTAAGTATATATATGTCAGAAATTTTCAAGAAAGGAGAGCATACTGTTTGGGAGTTTCCCTTTGTTTCGTTACATATGGAGTTGTCATGGAGAGGCACTGAGGGTGGGTATGCATGTGCGGTCTGTCTGACCCTGCTGCAATTTTCTTGCAGAGTGTCACCAAGTGCTCCGCTACAATTCTACGTGCATGATTTATACTCTCTCCATCCCACCCAATTATTTATATTCGGGTGCGGCACGGAGGTTAAAAAAATTATATAAATTATTATGAAAGAAAAAGAAAAGTGGATGAAAGAGAAGTAAAAGTGGGTAAAGTGGTGGAGTCAATTGATATTTAATTGATAGATTTGAAAAATTGGAGAAAAGTAGTTGATGAGAGTAAATTTTATTATATAAAAATTTATTATTTTTAAAAAAAATTGAAATGTAAAAAATTGGATGAGACACCCGAAAAAAGAAAGTATAAAAAATTAGATGAGACACCCAAAAAAAAAGAGTGTAAACAATATTTCAAGCATCCAATGGGATTACCTTTCTCTGCCTAACCGATGGACAAAGCCCAACATTTAAAAATTTATTATTGTAACTTTGTTCGTGGTACTCTTTGTATTATGTTTATAAATGCCCTATATAATATTATATATGTATTTGTTCTAAAAAATACTCTTGTTAGTAGAGATAAGTATCGGGAAATGTGGATAAAAACCCCACATTGTCAAATAATTTTGAGTCTAAATTTGAGTATTTCTTGGGTGCGTGCACACAACAAGTTATGGTGGGAGTACATTCTCCTCCGTAAGAGTTTTCCAACGCATATTTAAGTATTTAAAATGATAAATGACGGATGAGATGTGATGATTCAAATTTATTCCATTGAAAGTGAAAAATTGTGAATGTAAACTTAAATCCCACATTGAATTGGAAAAGTGGTTTACATGACTTTATATAATAGAACACTTGTGTATTGGTTAGTTGTGTTAGTATGGTATTGCTCCACCGTCCACGTGTTCTTCTCTAACTGCTTGGGAACTTAAGTTGAAATATCCCGTATTTTTTTAGATTAATAATAATAAAAAGAGATTAAAATTGGTTAGAAATTAGAAATTAAAATTAAATTAGAATAATGAATTTTCGAAAATGGGTCGGATTTGATTCTAGTAGGTTTTGTTTTAGGGTTTTAAAAATTTATATATAGATTGAGATCTACTCATTCTTTCATTTTTTTTCCAAGTCACTAAGACTAAATAGTTATAAATCTCTCTCCACAAATCCTTATTCTTTTTCTTCGTTTTTGATATTAAAATTCGTAGGATTTTTCATACACAAATCAACTATCTTGTAAAATTCATATTAAATTTATCGTAAGTCGGAATTCGATGATTTTGGACTTTTTGGAAAAATCTTTTCATTCTCTACGACTTTTGTGGTTCAAGTTTTTTGAGAAAATATCGTTTGGAGAGTCAAAAAGATGAAATACAGATCTGGACAAAATTGGAGTTATGGAGAAGTTCGACGTTTTAGATGTATGGGATGTGATATTTTTGATTGAGTTCTATCAATTGGATATATGTTATAATATGGTGTGAATTCTTTGTTTCCGTACTTGAGGCAATTAACTTTTGTTGCTCTGTATTTGTGAAACATGTTTTATATTAATTGATCATATGTTCTCATATATCTGTGCAAGTAGCTATTCTTTGCTCTGTATTATTATCCAAGTAATCTTCCGTTGCTCCGTATTGTTATGAGATATACTTTGTGTTGTTAGAGTTATTGTCATCAAATATATTTTTCAATATCATATATAGTATATTAGCTCATAACCCGTGTAAATGACCCAAGTGTGGGGAATCAATTAATGCAAAACTTGGATGAAGGGTTTGAGGTGTCTGACAAACATTATGTAAATGGATGCAAAGTATTAATTGATCATAGTAGGAGCATTAAAACCCTAGTTTCGACTTTTTTGGACCCGATTCCACTTGGGAAATGATAGCCCATGTCTCACACTAGTTTCATATTTGTTGTTGAATGAGTTAGCAGAACTAATGAAATGCAGTAAATTAGAAAGCGAAAGTACAAGTACTGAAGTACAACGGTACAAGTATTAAATTTAAAATCAGTCCATAGTTGTGACTTCCGAGAGATTCAAAAAACGACATTGGGCCTTATATAATACTACTATTAAATGCACTAGAAAGATACTCTAGCAACGAAATGCTAAGGTGCTGAAGCCCAAGCAAGAATGCTATGGTAGTGTATAATAAAGCCCAAAGGATACAATTTTTAGTTGGACACTTGGACGTTATTTGTACGGCTCTCCACCAAAGAAAGAACAACATAGACCAAGAACAACACACACTCATGAGTTCATGACTCATATCGGGGGTGTTTGGCTTAGCTTATAGGTAATAAGTTATTTTTAAAAAAAAATTATTTTCATATTTTTTTTTAAAATTAATATTTATTTTAGAAATTTAAGACCAAATCTTATTTTCAAATTTGAAAATAAGTTACTTATTTTCAAGAAAAGTACATATATACCAACTTTTTCAACTTATAAGTTGCTTATAAGTCCAGACAAACGGGGCCATCATCTCACCCTCGCTTCAATTTCCATTATGCTGTTTTAACCGAGAAAAAGAAAATGAAATTCACCTTTAACTTTTAACGCACACTCTATATTATTTTAATCACATGGAGTAATGAAATTAATTATTTTTTTTGAGTTGAAATATTACTCAATTTTAAGCAAAATTTGAGTTTAGGTCTGGGCCACCGAAGAGTACTGTGCTACATTTGCTTCAGATGAAAATTGGAATCGAAGTAGGCACACTTTAGGCAGAAAAAGCAATCACTTATCACCCCCCCTAGCTAGCTATATAAAAAAACAAAGAAACTAACGCAAACATGACAGGACAAGAGAAAGCTGAAGCAGAAGCATGTGAATATGAGATTATCCAGGTGAAACATAACAAACGAGATAAAGAAATTACAACTGCTTTCACATGGCATGTTTGCTCCCATACCATTTAAATAATCAATAATATTGAAATTACAACTGCTCTCCATTACTATACAACCACGCTACTCCAATACCTGTTCCCTAAAATTAATTTAAATAATCAAAAAAATAAAAGAGTAGACAATCAAATTCGAAATGTTTCTTCATTTATCATTTCTAATTAGTAGACCAAATAATATGCAATGGCCGATTATCACTAATCTTTCCTTCACAGCTTCGCCATTACTCGGTTCAAAGTTCAAACCCGGATGACTAGCTGTGTGTACTCCCACCAACTTTGCCGCCATCTCCAATATTACATATTTTTTCTTAAATAAATAATCTCATCGGCTGATAAATATTGAATATAACGAAAAATCGAAACCGAAACCATATTTTATACAAAAATGAAAAAAAAAATTAGTAACCCGCCAACTCATATTTGGTCATCGGCATGCAGGTGTAAAGTTAATTAGTCAACTCAAATCGAATCCAAATCAATCATGAAAGCGCTAAAGCTTTACTAAATTGCATTCTCATCTGAATCCAATGTTAAGCAGAGGGCGAGACTCGGCCCAGAAATCAACATTGTTTTTGCTCCGTAAACCCACGTGGCAGGATCTCTGAAACTCCTCGATACTAGTAAAGCAGCAGCCGGAGATTCTGGAATCTGACCGGCCGGAGATGCACCGGAGAATATCCTCAAAAACGTACTCATCACAGGGAATGAGCAATGGGCCTGAGTTATTGAACCCATATTCTTCCTCAGCCTGTATCAATAGTTTCTTGAAAACAGGGTGGTTCAGGTACGTTGTACGGACCACGAATCTTGTGCGGTTGGCTCCAACTGATACCGCCACGTGTCCGGAGGGTACGTCGGAGGGGATGCGGCGGGAAGTCAATGCTGCCTTCTTGCGCCACCGCCGAATGAGTTGCCGGAGCTTGACTATGTGGCGTATTTTGCTGCATCCAGACATTGTGTTATGGTTTGTTATGTGAATGTGTTTGTTTTAAGTTATAGTTTATTGAGGGATGAGTTGTGTGGAAAAAAGTAGAGAGGGTTATGAATTATGGGACGAGGGATTGGTTTTATAAGGCTATGCGATCATAAATAGCCTTAATTTTTCAAGTTATTTACATTAATCCCCAACATGCATTGTCTTTGTTTTCTAGGTATTATAATATAGCCATCTAGGTGTATCATTCATATACATATCTTATCGGACTCTTTTGCTTATGAGTTCTTATTGGATAACCAGAGAGTCATCCCGGTTTTTTAAGATTTAGTTACAGATGTTGTCTATAAAGATTTATTAGCTAAATTATAGATTTATTAGTAATAATTCAAATAATTAAACATTTGTATCTCTACTAATTCTTATACGATCAGCTTGTGGACCAGAAGACAAAATTATGAGCTATGAGTAGAAACGGAGGGATAGAAAACTCATTAACCTAGTTTTATATGAATATCAGATTTCGTAAATCAAATGTGTCAGGAAATTTCATATAATCAAAATTTGAAATTATATATTAATGAATTTTGTATTGTCTAGCTATATACTGATTAGTGATCAGTGCCCATGTGCAAGGCTTCCCCAGCTTCCCTTAGTTATGATAAAGTATGTTTTCATCTGCAAAAGGCCAAAATGCAACTGAAAACAATGTGGTAGTATAAAACAATGGGTTCTGGTCGCAGCGGCACCACCAACCTCTAGATCAATGATAACAATGCAATACAAATTTCCTCTTCCATTATGCGCATATGTTTGTTTTTTCCTCTGATTAATCAATAATCCTGATCAGGACACAAATTTGACTAGCATGATCACCACAACTCCAACTTAATTAATAATTTCTGAGATGTTTTCGTTTCGATGCATGTGGGTGTACGTGCATGCTAATACATCCCCCCATCCTTACTAACAGGGACGACCCTAAGTACCCTACTTGTAAAGATCTTAATCAGGATCATGCACCATTTGTTTAATTTCCTATAAAAATGCATCTAATTAATATATTGTTTAATGTAGTGAACAAATGTATACCCCAAACATGAAAATTTACAAGTGTGCAGTATCTATCAATGATTTCCAAATTTATCATCATTTTTATGCACTACAATAGTATTATTGCTATGTTTGTTATTTGTTGTGTAGCAATATAATATGAACTTTTTCTATCATTCATTGTAGCTAGACAATGTGACCAAAAATATTAGAAGATTTTGGAAATATTTTGTTGATGTACATTTCGAGGACTTCATTGAAGTTGATATATATATGACACTGATATATAATCTTGTTCTAAATACCCTGCCTGTGGATCTCAGATCAACTCGAAACTAAATCCTGGTACACGAAGATAAAACATATATGTCGATCACCCTGGTCCTTGGACAAAAAATAACGATGCTCTTATAAAAAGTTTGATCCCCACATTACCAATAGTATCGTGATTGAGGGATTAAACGAGCTAGAACATATTTAAATTGAATCAAACTAAGCTGATCAGACATGGCATTATCTTTCTGGGGAGCCTAAATGTGAAGATGCATGCCACTTGCTCTGCAGGCTGAATGCGAGAAAAAGAAAGTTGTAGAAATGTAGATATGATATATCTAATTACTCCCTCCGTCCCGGCCAAATGTTTACATTTGGTCCGGGCACGGAGACCAAGGATAGTGGGTGTAATAGTGATTTTATTGTTAAAATAAATGAAATAGTGGGTGTAACAGTGTAAAGTGTTGAAAAAGTGGAGTGAAGTAGTGGATGTAATAATATATTTATTGTTAAAAGTTACTATTTTTAGTAATGTAAAGAATTGGGTGGGACGTCCCAAAAAGGAAAGTGTAAAGAATTGGTTGGGACGGAGGGAGTATATAATAAGAAATAGGAAAAGAAAATATTAGTTTAATAGAAGTAGGCTTGCAACAGAGGAGATAGAGAAAAACAGTTGGCGGACTGAGGCGTCTAGGTTCGAAGGAGCTGAATGGTGAGCTTAATTAGTTGTACAGAGCATGTCACGGACATCATTATATTAGCAGCCCCCACCTCCCCGGCGTTTTCTACATATCTTTGCATGCCTTCTTTTTTCCCAGTTGAATCTTTTTGTTTTTTATTTGCCTATATGCAAATTAATGATAAAGCTATCCAGGGTCACAGCCTATGGATCTTTTTTTGTATTAAATCTTAGCTTTCTCTAACCATACATAGGAAAAATTGATATACTACTCTATGAGGTGGTCGATTAAACTGTCGATTAAATTTTGATAGTAATTAATTTTAGCAACCAATTAAGTTAAACTGTTTTATATTATGGTTAATATATGGGTCGTACATATTGCACAAGATATGGATGTGTGTATAATCTATTGTAACTTAATATATGGATGGTTCAGCTATTGTCCATGATGCACTAATAAATTTATACTTGGTTTTCGACTTCAAATTAAATATATATATAAAGATAAATATTGTGTACGTGCAACATGGATCAGTGTTGCTGCTGTGTTGATCATAGACCTTAAATCAAATGTGTGGACGGGGATTCTGTGAGTATTATTCCAAGTTGTGTTTAGTGCGTGTCTTTATATAGTGTGATCTGTTTCGATAATTTTGTAATTTCAGGGGAACTATAATTACACTAGAACTTCAGTGTCATTAGGAAAGAATTATCGAGTGCGATGTAATATTACTTAAGATTCCGTTAAATTAACAAAAATCCACAGTACTGGTTTCTGTTTTATTTCCTCGAGTTGTTTTCTTCATAATAAATAAAAATTTAAATTTAAATGGCCTGCATATATCATCCATCACTGAAGTGAAAATCAGTTTGAAGACATGGGGTGTGGCTTTGTGCGTTTAAGGGGACCATCATACACTGAGACAAGCACTGAAACTTTAAGTATTCGTGTTTTAATTATAATAGACCGATTGGAGATGGACGTAACTGAGACAAACACTGAATTAACTTTAGCTTCTTAATTTTCACTTTTAGGAGGTGAGTGCTGCATTTTCTTCTGTACGTCTTAACCATCAATTACTACTATAAAATTTCAGATTATCGCTAACTAATCTGCATCAAGGGAATCTGTCTCTTTATCCGTCTCATCCGATCCACAGGGGCTTTCAGCTAATGACTTCAGACCTGAGGCCGACAATCTTTGAGTAAATAAGCGCAACATTGTTTTACTCAAACTATGTAGCTGGCAAATGCTGCGCACATACATATAGATTTTCTAAGTAGTCTTATTTGTAAAGTAATGAGAGGCTTAATATAAGGTTTGCATGAGCTGTGCTTTCTTGGCGTATGTAAAGCAGTGTCCAGAGGCTGCCACATAGCAGATGTAATATTGATGTTAAATTGTATTTAACTCTCAACTTTATATTCTTCGCTCTAATAAGGTTAAGGTGCTGATAATAACGACAAATTAAAGCACGCGAACGTGAGGCCAAGTTTCTTAATAATTAATTGGTATATATGCTTTACATACATGGTTCAAACTTCTTCCATTGTTTTGTTAGCCCCTGTAATCACTAATGTAATGAACGATAAACTAAAATCGGATTTCTAGTGTGCGATCAAGGGTACACAATAAAATATAAGTTGTTAAATATTAATTGGCTCCTATTTATTAATGATAATGGATCCCGGTATGTATAAAAAACCCCACTAATAGAAACAAACCACATCATAAAAGTGTCATATGAAAGTAAGTGACTAGTATGTGCCGAAAGACCCTTCCATGAGCATACATCACAAAGACCCAACTAAAATAGCTGATCTGCAGCAGTTAATTAATTCTGTGCCTGATAAGATGCACCTAACATATAAATAAAGTTTACTGAAGGGTAGCTGCTAATTTGCGGGGTTAAATATGTGATATATTAACTTTGATTAAATATATATCCGATAGACAGCAATTAGATCATATGCTAGCTTTGTTACTTTCATAATTAAGCAGGGAGGCGCAGAAATTGTTGGATAGGGGTTTCGGATCTGAGAACCAAATGGATACGATTTCTGAAACAATGTTTACACTTTGGTTTCTCGCAAAATTATCACTAGCTTGTTCTTAATCATAAATTTAATTAATCACTATTTATTGTCGTCTTTTATCTAAGCACTACATGTCTGCATGTTGGGTGTACTATTCGAAGATTAATGGTGACATACGTGCTGACATGCATAAACTAATTTAGCTCCAGGTAATGCGAGGTTCAGCTCCTCTCTTTCAGATGATGGAACAGTCATAGATTTGTCTTGAGTGAACATCGCTGTTTGATCTTGAGTATTCATTTTCTTTAAATGATGACATATACAGTAAGATATATCTACGCATGTTTACCGGATTATGTTTTCTCAAACTCTAATATTAATTGTGATTGGAATTTAGAACCACGACCTCTTAATTATATGTAGTCGACCGTACCCAACCAAATTTACTTTCAACCTTGTTTGCCTCAATTAAGGAAGGTTTGTCGACTATTTTGATTTCTACATACATAAATAAATAAATTTGCATATATGCGAATACATACAAACTTAAACAAAAAGGCAGTGACCGTGGAGGTAAGTATATTTACGTTAATTTATTTTGTTGGACACATTGGATGATATGTATTAATTGTTACAAAATTTTAAGTCTCGTTTATTTAATTGTAACTCAATGGTAATAAAAACACAACAATTTTAATATTTTCGATTCAACAGTTTATAAAGTTGAAAAAGTTAACCTGATCGAAGTTTCATAAATTGATCGACTTGCAGATAATGTTTAGGACAGTAACATGATCTCAGAGCAAGAATACAAGAAAAATACTAAATATATATAATTATGTGATCGATGCATGGCAGTAATTGTTGGGGATTCAAACATATATATAAACAAACAGTTATTTATAAATAATCGATTCAATAAAGCAGCAATATTGTCTCAATACCAACCCTGTGAAAATGGTTCTAGTTTTGTCTTTTAGGAAAATTACAGTTAATAGGGTAATAATAGCATTACATGTATATATATTCCTCTAGCTAGCTTTTGGTGATCGAGGGGGTTATATAATACCTGAACTATGTGATCTGCATTGAAAGCTAAAAGTTTATCATACATGTTGCAAATACATGCAATGTAAGGAAAAATAGCAACATGTCATAAGCTTCATTTTGGACTTGCGTGTATTTATATATGTATTTTTATGACCTTGTCAACCTATCAGCACTATATATAGTTTTATCAATTTTAGTTCTCTTCTTCTTATTTTTTTTATGCTTCAATTCTCTTCTTAATTTATAATTTCATTTAGTTTCCCAGGCCAGGTTAGCAAGTAGTTTTATTTGACACTCGTTTTGCTTCTGTCATGGGTATTATGCCTATGACTTCTCCAAATTGGTTGTAGAAGTAATATGTTAAGTAAACAGGTCTACTTGTTGAATAAAACGGTATGGAATAAAACTTCAAATAATGTTGCTGACCTCTTGTGCATTTAAATAGACGAGTTCACACACTTTGACTATCTTTTTTATTGCCAGAAGCGGTAGCATAGTATTTCCACATAAACAAACATACAATAATAATCCTTACAAAAAGAACATACAACAACAATAATAATAATAATAATTAAATTTAGTTAAACATTTCAAACCAGATTTTAGTAATGAAATAATTATATGTACTAGCCTATAACCTGTGCAAAACATGAAAGAGTAATAAATCATATATATTTTAAATGAATTAAAATATATTATTTGCTAATTACGTATTTATTTATACATCCCTAATATATCTTTTATTATTATTTACTAAGTTGATCAACTTATAAAACAGTTATCTGAAATAATAATTCCTAAGTTGTAGTGTTCAAGCCCTGACACCAGTAGAATTTGCTCACAAAACGCGCTCCCTCGTTTTAAATTAATAATTCAGTTCGACATTTTATATAATTTTAAGATATATATCTGTGCTGTATTACAAATCGTCTACTAGTCGAAGTACGAATACACCTCAAAGTACATACTCCTATATTCTTAAACATATATAGATAAATAAATGCAAGTGTAAAGGATTCTATTGTGCATATTTACTGATAGAAAAACATATGCAACTCCTTTAACTTTATATATTAGATATATCACAACTAATACCGATTTTAGTGACCAAATGGTCTTACACTACGACACCTGTGAGATACAGTAGTTGTACTACATGTCATTAAGGATCTCATATTCTCATACAAGACATGTCATTTGGTCGACCATTTACCTTTACCAGCAGGATTTGAATGGGTGTGACTACTTACCGGTGTGATCACACTTCAATACTAAAATAAACTAGCTACTGCCCAGAAAACGTGCACCAATTTGACACAATCCTAACCACCATATATACCGTAGATTCATTTAGGCTCCTTGGTGGCTTTACCGGGATGCCTTGGCATTCATACCGGACTTGACATTCATGAATTTAAAATAATTATTTTTTTAGTATTTTATGATCGACTAATCAGCAAAAGCAAATGATAAATTAAGAAATTTCTGTTACTTGTAAATTAGAAAACATTTCTGAAAAGAAACAAGTCACACTAAACTGTACGCGATTCTAACAAATACTATTAGCCTGTCCTAACGTAAAAAGAATGACATCTAAAAGGCCTTGATAAAAGAGTCAAATTTGGGCCCCAAGAGAGAGAGGGTATTGGCCATGATGATTGATAGGTGACTAGGTGTGATAACATGGACAGCTCTCTCTCAAGTCTGTGCCAGCTTGCCAGGTAAGATATAGTATATCATGTGCGGACTCATATATAGGAGAGCCCAATAGTGCAATGGTGTGTCCTCAAATCCATACCCAAATTATGACGTGCACAGCTGTATCAGGCAACCCCCTTTTCGTAATATGAATCTTACGAAATCTAAAATATAATACAATTTATTATTACAAAATTCTGTATATAGAATTTTAAAACCCTAATTTCTAAACCTTTTTATTACTATTAATCTATTTTATTAATGTAAAATGCCATGTGCAGTTCTGTTCAGCTCGTGTTGTGTAGAAGTAGAACTGTAAATAATGTAATGTCTCTCCAATATTACATTGCTGCATTATGTAATTTAATAGGGTCTTCACTGAAACAAGCATATCACAAGTGGAGCATGTCGGGTCTGTTTAGTTTGGTTCAACGGTGAGGATAGATATGATCTTGGACAAATTCAACCAACTCTGAATGTGTCACAAGTTCAAACTCGAGCCTTAAAAGCACTCATAAACTAATGTAATTTCGTTCTTTAAATAGGAATGCTACTCTTTCGTAAAATATATATTCCGTTTTCATGTGAACAAATTAAAGAACATGTATGCTGATAATATCTACTGGGTAGATATAGCAATATTACCACAACCTGAAACCAGAACTTCAGTAATATGGAAGATATTACCATCTGTAATCTGTTCTGCTGTTATTCACAAAAGTAGATTCCCAGTAGATCATACATATTGAAAGTCATTTACACATTGTGTTTATAAATGAACCACAACTAGTGTAAATCTAAAGCAAGATGCAGATCAGTCTTGAGAGCCCAACTCTCTGCAGTCTGAATATGGAATCATAATAAAAACTCAATCCAGACCTAATCTACAATTTTTTTTCTTCAAATAATGGATGAAGTTAAGATCCGCTCATGTTGCGAAATTTAAGCGATCATCATATCTACTAGGAGCACAACTCTTTACATATATATATATTTTTAGCTTTTTAAGGGTTTCTGATCATCACAATAACAGAATTACCCTGATGGGATAAATGAAACTATGTAATGATGGGATATATGAAACTATGTAATGTGCGCAAAAGGCGTCATCAAAGCTTACCTTATAATGCTAACATAGGCAAAAGGCGTCATCAAAGCTTACCTTGTAATTTCAACAGAATCTACTGCACAAAATCCATGGAATATAAGAAAACCAAAGTTGGTTAAAGATGCAAGAGAAACAACAAAGATGCACAAGATTTCTAACAGATCAGAGAAGCATTACAAAATTGCCTAAAATATAATTGACCAGAATAATAGTACTGTGTAGCCTATGAACAGGAGGCGAGTACATAAAACAAAGGTAGCAAATTCGAGAACTATCCTGACTTGTTCTATGATCACAAAAACAGAAACTCGACAAAAAATGCAAAACCTACTAACATTGTGATTGAATCATATCGTGCTCCACAAAGGAAAATACAATATCACATCCAAAACAAGATATGTGCAAGCAATGATATTCTATATATGATACTCAGATAAAGAAAATGGAGATCAGCATTATTGGTAAACATACAATCTACTTGGGATAATCAATGTTATTTTTTCATTTGGAAATGGTCAATTGGATAATTTAAATACGCACACATGACATACCTGCATCTCGCGTCTCCAGTGAAGCTTGAACCCTCGACTTAGTAACAACAGGGAATTGGTATCCACTAGGCTAAAGATGATATGATTTTAGTTGTGAGCATACAACAGTTGGTGACAACACAAAAGGAAAAAGATGTAAGGGTGCATTTTCTTGCAAGTTTCCTGTAGAAAGCACTTAATGAACAATGAGTTCCTTTGTATTATTATATCTACCTATGTAACTTGCTGAAGACAAGGGACGTGATAGCAGGGTGATAAAGTCAGGAATCCCTTTTATTTTTAACGTACATTCGTACTAGCAGTACATTCCTTCCCCCATTATTTTCTTGTTTTGCAAACCGAGAGGAAGCACGATAAGAGTCACTGGCACACAGGAAATGAAGAAGGATATTCACTAATTTCTTTGAGTTGCACGAGCATGGAATTTGAAAAGTTGATAATATTGTCTGTTTGTGGGTATAAAAATCTCGTACTAGCAATAGAAAGTACATGGCAACATTATAAACAGTTAACAGCTGTGTAGAATAGAAAAAGATACAAGGCTTTGCAAGTTTGTAACCGAAGAATTGATTCAAAATAGTGCTAAATGCATTTCAACAAATTACAGTGAAGTAGAAAATTATACAGATGATGACTTGTGTCAACTCCAAACAATGAATTGTGTCACTAAAGAAGTTTTTCGATATATAACTTTCACGATTTCTATATAGATAAGAGAAATAATTAATACCAATATAGCACCTTCTAATTTGCATTACTTCCCCATCACTTCTTGTCTGCACTTATGATGTGAAACAGCAAATGCACTACATTTATTGCGAACTGAAAAAGAAATCCGGTGGTGATCTTAAGTTATAAGCTCACACAAATTCTGTGTCAAGAATTGGAACATGTGATACTATTTTTAACACCTTACATCTTTGTATCATACTCTTACAGGTTTTTGAAGAACTGCAGATAGATAGACCTCTGAGTTCCCTCCTCCATTTATCCTTTCACCCACAATCCATTTCAACTTTTTATATCCAAATTGTTCAATCAATCGGGTTAGAACTTTTTTCTTTTCATCATTGGTGCACAAAAAGTTGTCTAACCAAAACAAACCGCCAGCCCTTAAAATTCTATCAATATCAAACATCAAAAACTCCAATTTCTCAGGTCGACCCCCAATATCCAGCCCATTTGCAACATGAACCAAATCAAATGCATTATCATAGAAAGGAAACCGATGATTTAAGCTAAGATACATCGGAAAAAGCCCTCTGGCTGCAATAAACTCACTAAACGGTGCATCTACATTTAAAGTAGCAGTGACTATAGTTACATTCTTTTCCGCCATTCTAGCAGCAAAAGTTCCAGACCCACCACCAATGTCAAAACCAGTTCTTGTTCCCCCACTTCCTAAAGCCAATACATCCTCAATCAAGAAATCATTTTTACCCCTACCTTTTACAAACCTTTCTTTTTCATACCCATTAACCAGATCAAAACATCCAGAACAATCTCTATTTAGTTTCTTACTATTTAAACATGCTAGATTCTTACATCCAATACCACTCCAACTATAAATCTTATCACTAACATTTTTCCAAAGTGAATTAGGATAAGGAAGCAAACCAACCTTAGGAATAGACTTGGCAAAGCATCTTCTTCTGGGCAATGGCTCACATCCTTGCAAAATCAGCCTCTGACCAAGGCTCCAATCATCTGGGCAAGGCCCATTAACCTTATAGTTCATATACTGGGCCAGCAAATCCAAAGATCTCTCACAAGAATGGCCCACAGATGCAACCATTTCAGTAATCCCAGTCCTTGAATCTTTGCCTAGAGGGAGTTGATGGTGCTGCAGAAAGTTCTTGAGCTCAGTTGGGATGTTGGGCTTAGAAAGATCAATACTTTCATACCCAAGAAGTTCTTTCTCCATCTGGGTAAGCTTTTTTTGAGAAGAATCAATCTCTCTGAGGATCAAAGAGACTTGTTCTGAGATGAGTGAGATGTTCTTGTGATGAGCAAGATGGAGAGAGTGATTTGTATGATCTCTTGGTGAAGATGTGAAAGCATATAAAGCAAAAAGATTGGTGGTGATAACAGAGAATAACATTAAAAGATTAACAGCTGAAGAACAGAAAGTAGCCCTCTTGAATCTTGCAGTCCCATCACCAATTTTCAATGAAACTGAACCCATCTGTATATCTAATTTAAAACTGTATGTATATTTGATCTGATTATATAGTTGGAGATAGAGGTGGAGTTGAGAGTGAGTGTATGAGCTTTGAGATTTGTGGAACTTACTGAGAGCAAGTGGAAGAGAGTATTAGTAAACTTGATTGTGATGTGTTAGCTCTGAAGTCAGGTCTAAGTGTAATTAGGACAGTAATACATTAGTTGACAGAGTGTCGGTTTGATTCAGATATGGAGATTGAAGCATATTAGCCGTACACGTGTACTGGGTAAATTAATGGGCTCCACAGCCATGGAGTCAAATTAAATATACGTGTTTTGTACAGTGTGGCATCCTGTGACTTTTTTTTTTTTTTAAATGGAGCATCTTGTGACTTGTGCGCTCTCACGTCTCACCGTCACCGGTTATTCTTAACATTCTAATATGGACAAACAATTAACTTTACCGTCCGTGACAATAATTAAATCTTTATGTTTGGCCGATAAAAAAAATATTGGAGATTTAAAAAAAAAAAAGTGAATGTGAATTTCCTGAGAATCGTGAAATACTGGTAAATGTGATGAAAAATTGAACATTCCTTCTGAAATCAAAGAGTTTGAACTTTGTTGTGGATATAAATATTTCATTTTTATTTATTCCAATAAAATATTAACAAAATGCAATATTAATGATAATTTTAGACTAGTTTTAGCCAGAATCATGAAGATGAATAAAATGTCCAAGTCCCATTTCTAGAATTACTAGCTTATGCTCCCTGCGATGGATTTTCTTTTTAATAATAATTATTTTATAATTAAAAATTTAAATTTTTGAAAATTTATTTTTATTCAATTTTAATATATTTTCTTCTAAAATAATATTAAATTAATTATTGATATTAGTTGATAATCGAACTTTAATCATTTTATTTACAAATAAATTTAAGAATATTATTAAATTAATTTTTATATTCACAGGGAATTGAACCTGAATCAATTAACTAAAAATTTAATAATATTTATAAATTTACATCCTTACCCCCGACAACCATACCATATTATCTCCTTTATTCCAATTATATATAGGATATAATGAATACATATCAAATCTGCATGAGCATTCCAACATAAGATTATTGTTGCCAAAACTCAAAACTAAATTCATTAGAACTTTAAAACATCACAAATTTGTCATACATTTGATGAAATGTGGACTCTTCACGCTCCAGCTTGTGGAAGTTAGCAGACTCCAGGTAATGCTATCAAATGGTGTTGCAATTGCCATGCTCATTGCTTCTTCTCCTCTGCTTTCCTCGGCTGAAACATTACGATGATTGAGAGCGTTACACTATACAGTATAATGAACAAATTGTTTATGAAAAATTTATACCACTAGAAATTACTTCATTGCTTACAGATTGTACTTATTTTCAAATATTTTTAAATGATGTGGAAGGTCAACCAAGACAATTAGTAGTATAATACTAGAGAACCCTTGCCCGAAACTTGCGCTCTTGTTTTATTCTAAACTTCAACCAAAACTTGTTCCAAATACTTAAACCCCTCTCATCTTTTCCTCTTTTGTCAAACTAATATCATGTGCCTGTCGGCGACCAATTATAAGAGCAATCTATAGACCTATGTTGCACAGAGACGGGTACGGGAACATATACGGGTATGAGGACGGGAACATGAAACGGCAATTTTAAAATTAAAAGGTACAAGGACGGCGAATATATATTAATAATTTTTTATATATAAATATGATAAATACAATATTCTCAAATATTAACATCATCGGATATAAATTCATTCTCCATTTCAGGCTCATCAAGGGAAAGTTCTGCAAACTCTAAGAATCCAACATCTTCTAAAGAATCAAAATGATCTCCACCAACATCCTACATCTTGTTCTTCTCTGTTTCATATTGTTCAGAATTCCTGGATAAAAGACGGAGGTTGTTGTGGATGAAAACTAAATTTTCAGCACGACTATAATTCAACTTATTTCTCCTAAGTGAGTGAATGAAGGCGTAGGTACTCCAATTCCTTTCACAGCAAGAGGAAGAAGCAGAAGTAGGCTGTCCAAGCAATTTCAAAGCCAAAGTCTCACAAAGGAGGTTGTTTTTCAGACACTTCCACTCCCACTTTCACTTCCTCCGCCAGTGCCACTACTTCCATGTTGAGATTCCATTGAAAGTGAAGAGAGATTTGTTTGAGAGATTTAGAGAAAGACAGAAAGCTGAATGTGTGTGTATATATTTGTATGTATATATATGAAAGGTGTAGGGTTAATATATTTGTTTGAATGTCTTTTTTTTTAATTAGGTACGGGTTTTTTTTGTCTTTTTGTCCAGGAAACGTCTCCATTTTGAACCCGTTGTCCCCAGCCTTTTGGGGCCGTCCCCCAGCCGTCCCGTGCCGTCCCCGTCCCGGAAACGTCCCCAAACTTGGGTTCTTCGGGTGTTTGGCGTCCCCGTGCAACATAGCTATAGACAATGTTTACACCAGATACACTTGAAACCACCAACAACCGAGAGTAAAACAACAAGGGTTCAATATCATAAATTTTTAATTTCAGGAGTTGGGGATTAACCCCAAAGAAATGCAATTGTTCATATTTCATCCATTTATTTGGGTACTTAACAGATATAAACTTCAAGACTAACTCAGGCATGACAGCTTTAGTAAAGATGGAATAATTGAATAAAAACGATATGAAAGATAAATCTGGGTGGATTAACCACAGAAAATTCATTACCCGAAAGGATAATTAAATGGACAACAACCCAAAAAATATCAATACAAAAATTACAATATATTAACCAATTTGAATATGATGGGGGAATTATAATACTTGACAGTCATTATACCGTATACATGAAATAGAAACCCTAATAAAATAACCTAATGGTATGACCCAACACAAGTCGGTTTATTATAAATAATCTGCTACAAATTGAATATACTACTAGCGCCACATATAAAATACATAAATATATACACCTATATCTCTGCAGTAAATGTAATTAAATTAATTAATAACATATCGTTCCGCATCACTAACCTTTAAAAATAACAAACCATACTTGTTTTGAAGTTCAATGTCCTATAATTATTGGTGACTAAGGACTCGATAACTTAACGCATCATAACTTGCTTCAGTAGATGAGATATGGATATCGTTGCTGAACTACATATTAAGGTACTTGTCAAAAGTTTATTATGAATGCCTCAAAATTCAAGAGCTGCTAGTCTCATCCCACACATAGATAGTTAGCACTTAGCATACATATAACACAATCATTCATCATCCTCTGTAATCTGTACCAGCTATAACAACAATATTTATCAGGTTTTCAGAAACACTCCATTGTCTTTATTGTTCTAACTCCTAAGATAAGAACCATATCAATCATCTTAAAATATAAGAACTAAAAATGTGTTTTGATTTGACCACCTTAGAGCAAGTCCAATGCATAGCTATATTTAGTCCTACAGCTATAATATAGAACTAAAATCATAAAATTCAACTCCAATGCATAGCTATACTTAGTCTTATAAATGCATAAATGGATAGTTGGTCCTATATTTAAGATCAAATATGGCTATAGCCATCCTTGCCATATCACATCCAACCAACCACATATTTCTATTCATTATCAAAAAATGTTAAAATACACTTTAAATGCTAGTTTGAATGTAGTTGGTCCTATTTTAGAACTATGCATTGGAGCACTGGTTGTATTTTAAGACCAAAAACTACTTTTTGGTCTCAAATTATAGCAATAGCTATAGCCATTTTAGCTTTAGCATTGGACAATTTTTAAACTTATCTTGACAATTTTTCCGGAGTTCAATTCAGCAAATATAAGTTATCGGCCAAAACAGCTGTGCAAGAAAAACAACACAACACAAAAGTTCACATAATCAAGAAAAAGAAAGTGCCAACAACTCAAATCTTCCCCAAAAACTAAACATTCACATACCCAATAACAAAAACACCATTAAACAACCAAAACAAGTAACGCGCACAACCTAGTCGACAAAATGCCTGACAAAAAACAACACTAAAAAATCAATTACCTTAGTACCAGGAGCATACTCATGAATCTCCTCCTCGGGAATAACAACAGGCCACTTCTCCTCAGCATCTTTAAACATCTGTTCAGTCTCAAGCATCATACCCTTTTCAAGAATCATACTTCTAATAGTCTGCGCCGGAGTACAAGTAGCATCAAACTTCTCCTCAACACCATTAACAAAAGTAACAGTGATCTGAGGTGGGTGATCATCGGTACGACGTTTGACTAATAATTCACAGGCTGGGTTAGATTCTTTAGCCTTGCGAGCACTGCATTGTGCAAGAAGCTCCATACACGCCGCCGTGCGTGGGTCCAAGGCGTTGAACTCTAATTTTACTTTTGACAGAAACTTCAACATTGCGAGAAAGGTGAAGAAAGCTCCTGTGTAATCGAGTGAATGTATTGGCAGACTCAAATGTTTGATATTACATACGGCCACTGCTACTGCTAGTCTGGTAGTAATGTAGTGTACACACATGCAGACCAAATTTTGTAGGGGTCAATTTGGTTCGTAATATTTAGATACGGGGTATGACGTATGAGTTTTAACATTTTAGACATAAATAATATCACTCTGTGAACCCAATACGACTCGGTGGACCAAACTATTCATTAATGTTTTTGGTAATAACATTTACTTTTATGGAAAAGATAATTAGAAAATTATATATTGCACTTGTTTGGTAATTAACGGTTAGTGGTAGCGGATTAAATTAGTTGTTTTAACTAGCGGATTGAGTTAAATGTTTTGATTAGCGGATTGAATTAACTATTTTGTATGAAACTATTTGGTAATTAGCTGTTTAAATTGGCTGTTGTGACACATTACAAATCTCTAATGCAAAAAATTTCAAAAAATAATTTTTTCAAAATTAGTTTTTTTTAACCTCAATAAGCTATTTAAATCCGCTAACTATCAAATACTCATGTTACAGGATTTATATGATCAAACTTCTATTTTGCCTCGAAACTCTAATTTTGCCTCGAAACTCTAACTTAAACGGAGCCGTAAGTTAACCACCAATTTAGTTGTTTTTATTTAAGTTTAATTGGCTTTTTACTTAATACCTCCCGTATGATGTACAAGTTTTTAAAATATATTATTATTATTTTATAATTTATATTTTTATATTTTATCTTTCTATTATATATATTTTTTCAATAATTAATTTATTGTTTAAAAAAAGTTTTTTTATAAAAAAAATTTTAGACTTGCTTTTTTAATTCAACGTGTAAAAATAAAAGTAAACTACTAATTTAAAATGGAGATTGTACCATATTCCAAAAATTAATATTCGCAATTGTACTATATTAACCCCTTTCCAAGAATTTGTAAAAAAAAAAAACCACCTTCAAAATTACTCTTATGTAAATGAACGTTCAGATTTAACTCAATAAAAAATTATCAAATTCGAACTCAAACTTAAATAAATTCAAAATCTTATTTTGAGTTCAATTTGTTAAGTAAAAAATATTATTCACTCTTGTCATTTTTAATAAATTATTTAAATTTATAAACTATATTTACGAGTTTAATTATCATACTTATTCACGAATCTCTTTACTAAGTCTATGTCTATTTACAAACTACCGAGCCAAAATCTTGCATAACCATGTTGGACTCGTTTATAAAATAAATTTAAAAATTGCGTTCAAGTTCACGTCTCTTATGAACAGAGCCAAATTCAAATCTACCTAACTTTTTTCAAGTCCTAAGAGCATCTCCAAGGGGAGTAGCTAAAATGGTTAGTTAAAATAATATAAAGTAATGGTTATGTAAAATTTGTTGAACCTGTAAGGTGTTGTACTCCAATGGTGTTAGTTATAATGGTTAGCTATATTTCAAAAACAGTATTTTATTATTATTTTTATTATTATTTTATAATAAATTAGCAGGAGAATTGAAGCGGGAGAGTTGATGATGGGCGGGCGACGAGGTGGATGATTATAGAGGACGACTAACCATTCAATAAATATAGAGGATGGATTGAGGTTTTTTAAAATTATTGCTAACTGATGGGCTCCCTTGGAGTGACCCAATTTTTAGAGGATAGGTAAAAATGATATTGTTGAACTGCCACGCAGATTATATAGCTAATACATAATGAAGGTTGGAGTTGCTCTAACAGTCTAACACCATGTTAGTGGCGGTGGATTCCTTAAACTTTAAATAAGTTATTTATTTAATATATTTTTTTACATATTTTCATATTTTTTTAAAATAAATATATATTTTAGAATTTTAAAGCCAAATATTATTTTTAAAATAAAAAATAAGTTACTTATTTTCAAAAAAAGTACATACATACCTACTTTTTTCCGGAAATAAAGGCTTATTTCCGGGGAAAAATGATTACCCAACAAGGCCATTATTCATTAACATCTCATTATCTCAACTTATTTACAGTCCTTACGCTACAGAAACACCGAACCGCAGATAACCTCTGAGTTCCCTCCATTTCTCCGTTAGCCACCAACCCATTTCAACTTTTTATATCCAAATTCTTCAATCAATCGGGTTAAAAACCCCAAAGACAAACCACCAGCCCTTAAAATCCTATCAATATCAAACATTAAAAACCCCGACCCCCAACCATTTGCAACATGAACCATTATCATAAAAAAGGGAAACCTATTATTATTATTATTATTATTTGACAAGAAGGGAAACCTATTATTTAAGCCAAGGTACATTGGAAAAAGCCCTCTGGCTGCGATAAACTCACTAAATGGTGCATCTACATTTAGTGGCGGTAACTATAGTTCTATAGTTGTATTTTCCGCCATTCTGGCAGCAAAATTCCAGACCCACCACCAATGTCTAATCCAGTTCTTGTTCCTCCACTTCCTAAAGCCAGTACATCTTCCATCAAGCTATCATTTTTACCCCTACATTTAACTAACCTTTCATTTTCATACCCATTAACCATATCAAAACATCCATGTTAAGTTTCTTACTAGCTAAACATGCTAAATTCTTACACCCAATACCACTCCAACTATAAATCTTAGCACTATTTTTCCAAAGTAAATTAGGATAAGGAATCTTCTCCTGGGCAATGGGTCACATCCTTGCAATACGAGCCTCGGGCCAAGGCTCCAAGCCTCCAATCATCTAGGCAAGGCCCATTTAGGCAACTGATGGTGCCGAAGAAAGTTCTTTAGCAAGTGTGTCCTCAAGCCTTAACCCTCTATTTGCTTCTAATGCCCAAGATACTATTTTGAGTATACTATATGAAACCTAACAAGTGGCAAAAGCAAAGTATGTAATGTATTCAATTTAAATTTCTCAAGTCACTTATAGCAGTATAATTTATAACGACGAGCTTAATATATTTTCCTAAAATCTAATAATCCATCCACGAAAACGGTGTCATGGCTGGGCCTGGGACAGTGCTTAGATCTGTGCATGGCCCTTGTGGTCTTGTACTCTCGTCCCAGATCACAAAATTTAAGCTCTGATTTAATGTAAAGAACAATAAATTGTAAATTAAAAAACAAACAAAAGACTTGCTTTGCTTTGCCGCAAAAGCCCGGAAATTTCCCACACCTTTCGATCATCTTGCAGGAAAGCAACCAAAACACTCCAAAACACTGGATTGCGCATAGCAATCCTCCTGCAAACCTTTCCAAGATACTACAGAATACATATTGCTATGTACCAGTGAGCTCCCTGTCCATTTTCATTCTCTTTGCACTTTGCACCTCTGGCATGCCATTGACTCTCTGCTGTGTTGGCATGTCATGCTGATATGCACAGTTAGCTCCATTCCTGCATCCCCTTGGACTGTTAAAATACAAGCAGGGCTTCATTATTCTTGGTCTATATTCCCTTATCAGAACATCGTTTGTTGGTCCCTGGCTTGGTCTTATCTGGTGGAGATGATTATTAAATTGTGGCATCGGCTCCTGTCTTTCTCCTCCGTGTTGCTGAATTAGGCTCTTATAATAGTTGATATCCTTGGTTACCGGAACCCCTAGAGGCGGAGGAAGCTGTGGAGGAGGCATTGTAACCACCTCGGGTGTATGTGGACGTAAATTCGGAATGGGTCCTGGCCTTCCAGTGGGAGGGTAGAATGGTCTGCTTGGGGTAGCTGCTAATGACGACGGAACAGGTTCTGTTCTGTTGTTGTGAACAAGTGGCGGGTCAGGTAAAGTATTGCCTTGTGACATAGGCTTCGGCAAATTTGGTGTGCTGGTACTTGTTCCATGGCTTGACCCCAGCTTCTCCATTAAATTTGGGTCCTTCAATATTGAGAGGAGTAGATCAGGGTCAATAGCAGACACTTGACCACTATTCGCCATCACTGCATTCAAGGCATTATATGCAGCTGTAATCATACGAGGTTCAACACCAAGGGCTGCTGCAGCTGGTGGAATGAAATTAGGAGGTGCGTTACTAGTACTTATGGTATTGGACTGCAAGTGAAGAGTTTGTGGAGCATGCTGGGGCTGTGAAATCATGGTAACAGCATCTGGTGGCACATTATCATAAAAAGAATCGACTCCAGCATCATCATCTTCAATGGGTGTGATAGGTATCAGAGGAGGTTGATGTTGATCAGGGTCATAAAAACCATCTTCACCAATCAGCAAAGAAGGGCTGCAAAAATATAGAAGAATTTGAGTGACTGACAAGTGTTAAAACAGGAAAGAAAAACTAAAAGTGAGTTACAAATGCATTGTACTTTGGGGGTATTGAAGATGGTCGAGGATATACAGCTTCGAGCACTCTCATCTCCCTTTCATTTTGGCGGTCTACTTCATTGCTTTCATCACCATCAACCACTTGCCAGTTGGGATCATATGCAAACTAAGAACAACAAATTAATAAAAATCTCCTGTAAGATGAATAATCTAAAATTGCAATATTAATCATTCAGCATTAACCTATTACATGACATTGCAAGAGTTATTTTTCAATAAACAACGGAGCCTAAATGTAATAATAGTAATTGTAGCACATTGTTCTCCAACCAGAGGAAATACCAAAAAAGCGTAGGATTATACGAAAATGAACGATGGTCTTTACCATCTAGCATTGCAGACACTAAACATCATGTACTTCATACAGTTCAATTTTACCTATACAATACAATCTAAATTAGATTACTACTAAATTCCTCATAAGAGAAAGACAAGCATCATCGCAATAAAAACTTCTAGATCATTCTTCAAGCCAAATATCAAAGATACAAATATATGTGACAGCATACATCTTCAATTCTTCCATGACGCAGACAAAAAAAAAACTTGAGATTGCAAAAAATGTGAAGGCAAAACTCCTAGAAGTGACTATATATATTAAGAAAAGCGACAATAAACCTGATCTTAAAACCCTCTCTTGCCAGGTAGACACATAAAACCCAAAAGAAGTATGCAGTTTGTACAAGTTAATTGGGTTAAATATCAAGTTAGTCACTATATAATTAGCAAAATCTCAAATTGACCGCTAATAAATTGAAACTTTTAATTGCAGCTACATAATGAGCAAAAATTTGAAAATTGTGGAGTGATCAACGTCAGAGATAAATTTGATATATTTCGACTTAAGTGTTAAACTTGAGACCCCAAATTCGTCAGTAGTAAATTTGAGATTTTATTTGTTATATAGTGGCCAACTTGATATTGAATCATATGTTAATTTCTCATTTCTCAAAATATGTACCACTAAATTATTATTTGCTTTTAAACAGAACTTGAAAAAACTCGCCAAATTTAAACACGACGACAGTTAATAATGGAAGGACACAAATGTACATTTGACATTAGAACTTACCTTGGGTGGAATTTGCCACTGAATAACTGAAATTTCAGACAATTTATTATGTAAAACATTTGCAGGATGACTTTCTTCAAAACCAGGTGGCAGATTGTCATCATTCCCTGCTCCTCCTGTAGTATATGGAAGCCATGATGCTTTTGCTTGAAGATGATCTTGACCACCCAATCCAACCAATGATGGTGATTCTTCTGATAAAAACAGCTTCACCTGTTAGATGGAAGCAATTTGGCAATTAAATGCTAAATATATTTACAGATAGCTTATCGCTAACTACAGTTAACCCCTTATTACATCGCTGACCAAAAATTTTCTCAAGCAAAGAAGATACCTTACTCTCTCCCTGTTGATTGGAAAATCTGCATGTACTAGTTAATCTACAACAATTTATTCATTTTTTAAAAGTTAGTTCAAAATAGAACTAATTACTCAAAGAACCAAATATCAAGAAACAAGCTTGTAACCTGTGCCATGCACATATTTTCAAATTATATATATATTTCTATGTATTGTCATTGTGTTACCTCTCTAAATTTTCATTGAGATATAAGTAGTTGTCAAATATTGAACTCTTGAGTTCTCTTATTACACGTAGTTTGTTTTGTTTATTTAATGCAGTTGTCAAGTAGCGAATGGCTAAAAAATAAATATTATGTTATTTTTCATAGATGGCGGGAACTGAACCCAAGACCTCAATGACTAAACAAACAAACATCTCTCTTACTCAGATCGTATATAATGATATAGCCCAAAAGAATACACATTTAAAGGCTATGATCACACATTTCGGAAATATCACTACAATTAGGTGCCACAAGTAATGTGTTAGTGTATTACAAAAGAGAGTTACAAAGAAGAGTTGACTAGAACAATACATACAACATAGTCTTTAAGAAAGGATTAAACAAGACGCGATGACACCAAATAACTTATTGTAAAGGGAACGAGAAATATGCCTCGTCAAATTAAAGACTCTACCATATTTTTAGCCATCGGTATAAGGATATCTACACATGCAACTGATCATAACGATTATTAAGTTCATATAGCTTGTTGTGGACTTTTCCATGTTTTGATGATTATAGTGGTCTGCATATTTGATGTGAAAGATAACAATTCTCTAGTATAGAAAATAGGAAGAAACCTGTATGTCAATAAAATAAATTTTAAACCCCTGCTACACAGATACTGATCAAATTTGAATAACTCACATCTATCATGCAACTCTATCCAAATTCAGTTAAGAGTGTGGAGTACTGGGAAGTAGATTCTTAGCTTAATGTTTGGAAATCAAATAAAATCACATTCTACTAAACTCTTGTATAATGAACTGTTTGTGTCTTTCCTTTTATGCATACAGCAAACTGTTTGTGTCTTTCCTCTGTGATATGTCTTTATATGCTTATCAAGTGTTATTACAGGCACTGAGGTGCAAAGTGAAGCAACGCGCATTACCACGCCTTACTTTACCCAACGCAAAGTGACTTCTAAGAGGGGCGTGCCTCATCTGCTAAGAGCAAGGCATGCCTCCAAGTGAGATTATGAGTTGACCCTAATTAGATATAATAATCTGGGAGGGATATATATATACAGAGAGAGAGAGAGAGAGCCCTTTCACCTATCCTAGGCAGTTGTAATCACAAGTATGTTTCCTCCTCCTTCCTCCCCCTTCCATAAGCAAATATAGAATTATTCATAAAACATATAGTATGATGAATGCGGATAATTTAACTCTTAACAATAAAGGACAACAAGGGACAACAACAAGGGACAACAATAACTTGAAACCTCTTAATTAAATACTACCCTAAACCATTTTTTATGCACATAAGCGATAGGGTGTTCAATCAGAATTTCTACTAACATTACCGTAATTGTTAAAATTCAAGAATGTAAATTTGACAACATTATCTATCTAGACAGGTTGATTTAATGGGATGATCAGAGAACTGGGCACGCAATTTGATTATTTGGGCAAGTAATTTTGCAGAGGTCATATTTTGAGTTAAAAGTAGATAACCATGAGAGCACCTAGTCGGGGCATCAATCAAAACCATGAAGTATCTAAATGGACCACAATATTTTATAAGAAAAACATAGAGTAACTAATTACTTTAGTAGATATTAGTACAACCAGATTAACAATTATGTATCGTTAAAATCCAACTCAAATGAGAAATACAACAAACAGTTATATTTATCAACTAAAGTATATAATGTTTTTAATTTTTTATGTAACTCCTATTTCTTGCATATCGATGCACCTTCCATTTTAAATTAATAATGTTTGATATACCTTTCGCCTTACATAACAGTGTGCTTATATCACACGTATATTTTATGTACTTTAAAAACCTATGAGCATGCAACAGAGCTTTACATGTCTCTCTTCTACAATTATACCCAAAAATCAAAAAGTACTTTAGTTCAAGTATTTATCTCTCTAGCCAGAAGAATCATATTTCAATTCAGATAAATTAAAAATAAACAAACTCATATAACCTGTCAACTCCTAGAAACATCAGATTCTGGCTGCAGTGTATTGCTTATGTTTTTTTATGTTCAATTAGTACGATTTTTAAGAGTTTTTTTTATAAATACTCTGATCTTTTTAGACTTTTGGGCCGAGAATTTGGGTATTCAGTCAATAAGGTAGTCCAACACAATAACAATTTAATTCAAATATTACAACCTGGATACCACATCTCCAAGCACAATGTAAACTGTAAAGGGTCTTGTGAGGGTCCTTTCCTGAAGAAGCTACTTGTCTTTTAAAGTATATCTCAATATCTCATGCACATTGGTCATGAACATTAAACTAAGATAAACAATTCTCCTACATCAACTTTGCTACTTAGGCATGACTGCATGAGGTCCATGTACTTTACAATTTTGTAAAAAAGTCCTTATGACATACTATTGGGTACAGAGAGAAAATTATTAAATCTTGTTTTCACAAAAAAATAAAAAATAAAAATTGGGAGTTGCAATTTCTGCACATTGCCACTTTTGTTCCTGCTTGTTTGATTAAGGCAAGCCACAGGAATATATATACCATGCACAAATCGTCTTTATTGTACCTGACAACAACCGGCTTCCCGTATGCATTTTAGGTTAATATACTCTTGATCTTCTTTCATGAAGTTGCTAAAAATTGTGGAAGATACTTTTCTTTTCAGGGGAATGTTCAGAATACATCACTACATGAGGGTTCTATCTTACTACGGTCATGAACTGGTTTTCCTGTTACAGATTCGTTCCTTGTATATAGTAACTTATGCAGCTGCAGCCATCTCTTTTAACGTAAAAATATCTTACAGAACATAGTCCTTACTGAGATCTCTTTTTCAGTCTTTTATTGTACTGACTTCATATTATTCCAGTAAGTTCTTTTTTTTCTTTGCTGCCAAGTGTATTCTAGCAAGACTAATTATAGTATCATTAAACACCGCTTTTCTTTATCCATAAGTTCATATGATTTAGATTCCAAACAACTTTGACAAGATAAATGCAAAATTTTATTCCTTGTAGTGGAATGGGAATTAGAATCACACATTCCTACTTGATATTCTAGATTGGGTGTTTGAATTGCTCATAGGAATGAGAATGGGGAAAAACATTTTAATTCTCATAAACCAGATTAAAATCCGACAAACCACAAGCTCCCTCAGTCTACTTCTGTGATCCTGCAGTCCTTCCATCATTACTACTACCGGAGTCCTTTCTCACTAGTTAATCAGCTTACGACAACTACCAATGCAAAACAAAAAACCTTAAAATATAATGACAAACAACTAATTCAATTTAATAAAGTTGCAGATGATGAACAGCTGTATAACATGCCTAACAATTGCATAAAAGCAACAACTAAACACCACATTTTCACACAAAAGATTTTCATAACATGACAAGCCCAATAACCAAAAACAGATTTATCCTTAATCAAATAATAATAAAAACACTAAGCAAAAAGGGGTAAAGTATATTATTATTATGATGATGATGATGTTAATAATTATTTGGGTGAGTATATGTATACCTGACAAAGATTAACATCGGAAGCCCACGAAACCCTTTTAGATTTCTGCAATCCCCGCATATTAACACATAAAATTAAACCCTAGTATGTATGGTTTATGCTTTGATTTATCATTCAAACTTGTAATTTAACAAACCCTAATTTTAATAGAAGATAATTAAGAGATTGTGAATCAATCAATATATATATGTGTGTGTGTGTGTGTGTGTGTGTGTGTGTAAGGTGTTGTATATGTATATAGATTGGATTTGATTGGATTCGTAGTAAGAGACAGAGAGATTAGAAGAGGGCCAAACAGGTCCTCAAAAAAGCCCTAGATCCTCTTAGCTGCCCTTTTTCTTTTTTCCCGTTTAGTTTAGGCCCCTTTTTCTCTTATATTTCTTTTCTTTTTATTTGTCCTTCAATTATTTTTATTTATTTATTATTACTTTGTACTCTCTACGGGCTTCTGACTGGTGATGCGCTGTAGCTCGGAGCGGATGACATGCACTTGAGCCAAGACCCAAGGTCTATTTGGACTTTAAAATTTATAACCGGTCCTTATATAGTCCAATGTTGTGTCGACAGATACATATTTATGGAGAAGATTTAACACACAAAAAAAAATTCTTCTTCAAAACTCAGGAATACGATTTTAAATAGAAAATTTTGAAAATTTCTCAACTTTTTAAATTTAAATTTGAGAGTACACCATTACTATTTGAATATGTTTAAAATGTATATTTATATATAAACTTTTTATATTTTTTGTTTTGTATAGAGTTTACATTTATAATTTATACTAAAAAATTATTAAAAAAAATATTATGTAAAAATATTTCTTTCATATATTTTAAAATATGATTGAAAAATTGAAAATTGACATGAAATAGAACATAGGTAGTTATATATTCGAAATCCTATATTGAAATCATAAACTCGGATAATCTTCATATGTTATCCTCCTATAGTCCTATTATTTACCAACATTGTATTATAATATTAGAGAAAGTTGTTATTCAAATTGTGTTTGGCCATACAATTCATTTAAAATTCCAAAATCCCATTTATAAAATTTTATTCTGAAAATTATTTTCAAATTTTATATCTTACGTATTGTTTGATAAATTAATAGGATTAAGTTTTAAAATTCAATTTAAATATCAAATAAAAGTCATCGAGGCAAGAAAACAATAAAATAGGTAATAAGAGAGAAGAGAACACCAACATTTTTGGTCTTGTTAACAAATAAGTCTACGGAAAATCTTTAAAAATCTAAAGAATCTGTTTGGAAAGAGATATAACTTGTGATGAAGAAGAAAATCTATGTATTGATTGCGATGCTTGAGTTTTGTGGTGAAGGATGCTTTTAAACTAATTAATATTTGAAAACAGTTTTATGAATATTTCAGTGTCCGGGCTGGAACATCCTGAAGTCCTAAACTCTTTCACAGTATACATACCAAAGGCTTTATTTTTTTTATTTGGGAAAAAAAGCTGGCAAGTTTTTTATGGGAAATGTATTATAATGTCACTGAATTTGGATCCAAATAGCTTCGCTGGGGATACCTTGATGAACTACAAATAGCATGTAAAATCCAGAGGGAGCCAGATTACCCGAACTGGGAGTAGTGACCCGAATTTGATATTTGAATAGTCCAACTAATGTAACATTCTCACTTCCAAGCACCAGCATTCTTTGACTCATGGAAAATGAGTGTGTGTTAAACGAAGGTGCAACCATTGTGACCGTGACCATATCCAAATTCACTTTACCCGGAACCATGAACCGGACTGGAATTTGTTGTCCATACCCGACTCTGGTTTGCGTGACAGGTGATATAATGGTTGGTCGCAAGTATCCGGATTCTGGATTTAAATATTCTGGTGAAAACGACTCCAAACTTAAGTCAGTAGGAAATAGTACTCCTGTAAACCGGTAATAATAATGAGGGTTGCTGCCACCAACAAGAATTCTTCCATCAGCTAATAGAATCGCTGTAGAATGGTACATTCGCGGTACGTTAGTCGGATTTTGGATCTCAAATCTTGACCCGGTTTGATTGTCTGGTTGGTAAATAACCGGACTTAAAACCGGACTCCTACCATTTTCATATCCTGCTGTGCCAAATGAGGCACCATTAATAATCAAAACATTGCCTGTAGGAAGCAAGATCATGTCACCCATGACCCGACTCAGGGGCATTTTCTCCATGACCCATTTTGGATCCTGGTCGGTTATTTTAATTCTCCCACAAGTATCCAGTGCCTGGTCAAAAATTCTGCTTGCGTTAGCATTAGCAAATGATCCTTTTGGTGCACCACCACAGACCAATACTTCGGCTTCAATTGTTTCTCCTTGTAAATTTTTTAATGGAAGAAGCACGGCGGACCCGGTGCTCGGATAATTACGAGGATGGCCGTCAAGAATTTCTGGGTAAGTCTTGACAACTACATTATTAGTATAATCTAATAATATAGCTCGATTGT
This sequence comes from Oenanthe sinensis, assembly GCA_028671895.1. NCBI lineage: Eukaryota > Viridiplantae > Streptophyta > Magnoliopsida > Apiales > Apiaceae > Oenanthe > Oenanthe sinensis. The sequence continues at coordinate 36,443,934 of CM053794.1, forward strand.
TTGCAAAAATAAATAAATGGCCGTCTACATTAAGGAAAACAAAAGGGTACAAATTATTTTCGATGGTGGGGAACTCATACGTTTGCACTAGAAATGGCAATGGATAGGTTGTTGTCGAGCCGTACTTTGGAAAAAATTCATAATTAAATTGTCTGCGGCCACCAACTATAATTTGACGGCCGTCAGGCAATATATGACTTGTTGCATACCACCTTCTTTGTATCAATCCAGAAGGTAGTTCAATCCAATCACAAGTACCATTGTTGCATGGAGCAAAAATTCGGACAGTGTGATCACCATCATTGAACCCTCCGGCTTGAACCAACCGTCCATCCGGCATGACAGCACCAGAGGAGCACCAAACATCGGTTAAGACCATAAGAGGGCGTATACTGTTTGAAACCACGTCGTACTCAACGGAGTGAGCCGTGCAGTCCTTTACCAAGCTTCTGTCATTAGGGTCTATCCGACATTTATTGTCTGCTAGTGATAGGTTAGAACTGCCAAAGTCTGTGCGGTCGTAGATGATAACACGGTTATCGTGAAGGAGTTGCATGTGCATGGCGACTATGCCTATGTTCGGTGACAGGAGGTCCCATTTTCCGCCGGATGTGGCTGAAGTACAGCAGCATATGACTGCGGAAAAGAGGAAGAAGAGGAGGCACCGGAGATTCTGCATGAATTATAATTAATGTTTAATCAATAGAAGAAGTGAAATAATCTGGTGAGGGTGTTAACAAATCTTGGTTTGATGTATGTAAATATATATTGTGCACAAAGATGAAAATCTAAAGCGTTTAAATACATTCTCTGAATATGTAGCATTTATGGTTATGGTCATCTGTAAAAACTACTAACGTGCTAATATCAGTGGATGTGGATTATTTGTACGTAATCTAAATTGATCGAGCATGCATATAATAAATATAGATTTAGGCTTTTAGCAGTATCTATAACAACTAGTAGGTGGAACAACCTTTCGTTACATTTACTAAAGAGATGTTGTGTACTAAGTATTAGAAAATCCAATAATCAGCCAGACTATTGTGTGTGGATATACATTGTCAATTTGTCACTAACCATAGTGTTAAATACTCCTATCAGTTTCTTACTATTAGCGGATGGGTAGAGCATAATTAGGAAATTAATGCACAACCAATATGGTTGCTTAGCTCAACTGATGTTGATTTCTCATTGCCACTTATTTTTTAGTAGTTTAATATAATTACATGATATAGTATTGTATTAATATATGATCAAATCAAGAAAATAATATTTTTGTTTACGCTCTCATGAATTTAATTAAGATTAAAATATTTTTTAGTATAAATGTATAGTGACAATTTTATAAAGATTAAATTTATAACGGCAACAATTATACTTTTATGTATTTTAAATTTGTCACTAACAATTGTCCTGTAAACTTTTTCATAAAAATCTTTTGATCAGTTTGAAAATATAAAATCATTATACTATATATGATATGTGTATAATAATTTATTAACAAGTTTGCATGAAGATTTTACAATCAAATAATATGGTTGGTATCTTAATTAAAATATGGGAATTTCAACTCAACTTATAATTAGATTATCGCGAATATTATGCAAATTTCTTTATTCAATAATTTAGTTCCCTATATTAAAACTACACTTTATATTTTATATATATGTATATTTTACAAACTTTTCATTAATAATTTAGTTTATTTTTACCTCTAATAACATAACATTCGTTATGAATAAATAATGTGTGATGTTGTTTTTAGAAAACGTAGGAAAAATTTAAAATGTTGCAACTCTTTTCCCTGAATATCCCTCCTAATTAAATGTATGCTACCTAAGTAATTAACGTGAGTTTGCTTAGCACGTAACAATCAATCACCTGATCAAGAAAACAAACACATGATCCAACATTTAAGAAGTTTTTGTCAAATTGGAATAGAAGTAAATTGTACTATTTAATAAAACGGTTGTTGCAAATCAAAGTCAAATCTAGAATACTTATTATTTAAATGTTTACATATGTTTTTAAGGGTATATAAAAATTTAGTTTTAATATTTTTCTTAAATAAGTATTTAAATATTAAATGATAAACATTTTAGACTTTTAGTAACAAGGAAGTCCTATTTTATATGCTATTCATGTTGAATTGCAAAGGTTGGTGAGGAGTAGAACAGTAATTAAAAAGATAATGGGAATCTTTTATACTTCCTCTTTACAAAATACTCCGTACATGTTTTTTAACATGTTATGATGCATCAAAAATACAATTTCATATATTATTATTAAAATATTCTTTTCCGAATAAGTATTTTAATATTAAATTATTATTTAGAGAGAAAAATTAATAAATTATAAAACTATGTTTTTTATACATCTTAAAATAGGAATAAAAAACAAAAAATAAGTATTTTGAAGTGAAAGGAATATTTTATATATAATAAAAAAATGTACTCCATTAACTGCGATAAAAAAACTATTATCACTATTTAAACACGTTATGGAAAATTTATAGTGATTTGAATAATTTTAATGTGTTCCATTAAACTTGGTGATAAAAATGATATTCAGTCTCAATTTCAATAATTAATTTAGTATTTAAATCATTTCATTAATTACTCTGAAATTGTGTGGTTGAACACCATTTCTCTTCTATATTTTCCTTCCACATGGGGATCATTTTTACTCTCAAAATTCTATAGGAAGACTTGCGGATTCTAGTATTTTAGATAATATTTTTTTAATTTAAGAATTTTTTATTAATTTATAGTAATTTTATTTTAATATATTGTAAAAATAGACTGAAAATGGTAAAACTCATTTTCTTTGTAATCTAGAAATTCAAATTTATACATTATAATAATTTTTATGATTTATCTCAAATTTTAATAACTTTGAATTAAATTTATTCATATATTTTAATTTAAAGTTTATCAATATGGTATTTATTGTAATTTAAATAATTTTCATAAAATAAAATTAATATCATAACTTTACTACAATGCTCAATTTAATATTTAACTATAAATTGAATTTGAAATTAGTCGGATATACTCATGTACAACTATGCTATAATTTTTAGATTAATATTGCATTCATGCAGTTTTAGAGAATTACATTTTGAATTTTGTAATTATTAAATCAACACTTTACATTTCATAACTTCTAATCTCGTCACACTTTACATCCCTTACACTTATTTCAATCAATTTTTTACTTTAAAAATCATTTTCTACGAGAGTAATATTGATATTTAATATGTAAAAAATCATTTCATTGTTCATATTATACATTTTTAACTTGAAATTTTGTTGTTTTATTTTTTTAACATTTTATATTCAATTCTAAAGAATGATCATTTAAAAAAAATTGCTTTAAATTTTCACTTCTAATTTTATATTAGAATTGAATTGAACATTTTATATTCTAACGCATTTTAACCATATAGATTTTATACTTAGAATTGATAAATTGAACATAAAAGCCAAAAACAATTTAGGATATAAAATTTTCAATTAAATTTTTTTATATGAACATTAAAATAGCTTTTCAAATATTAAATATTAATACTATCTATGTAAAAAATGAACTTAATGTAAAAATTGATAAAAATAAGTTCAAGATTTAAAAGTTATGAGATGTAAAATATTAATTTGATAATTATGAAACTCAAATTACAATTCTCCAAAAACGTAGGGATGTAAAGTGTAAGTTAGTGTTTGTATAACAATTAAATAATTAAAAAAAGAGGAAAAAAGTTTGAAAAATTAAAAAGATAAGTTAGTCATTACATGTTCATTTAGCATGGTAGTTTCAGAGTTATACTTTTACCAATGTACTGTAAAATATAGTGTGGGTTGTAGAATATGGCGCGGTTTTGACTTGTGATCTAGAGCAGTAGGAAAGAAAAAGTGAAAATAAACAGTGTATACGGCGGTTGACGTTACGTCACTACAAACGTAACCAGAATTATTATTATTATATATATATATATATATTGAATTAAAAAATAAAATTGATACAAGAGTCCATCGCATCTGTTGTACGCCAACATTTCTTTGTAGTTTGGTGGTTTCTTGTTAAATTTGACCGCCCAGCACCAGCACCAGCACCAGGAGCGTGATATATATAAAATCATCGTCAACAAATTAATATCGAGGGAGAGTTGGTATAAAGTGAAGAAGAATCAATCGTATGAAACTTGGGCCAAGGCTTATTAGGAATTGTGGTGCTACTAGTCATTTCAAATCATCAAACTCAATCTTATCTTCATCGGCGGCGACTATGGCGGAAGAGATTAGCTCCTCCTCCTCCTCAACCACCACAGCTGCAGCAACAAGGAAGAAGAAATCGTCGTTGTGGCCGTCGCTTCTCCGCTGGATCCCTACCTCCATCGACCACATCATCGACGCCGAGAAACGTCTTCTCTCTCTTATCAAGTATAATTCCCTCTCTCTCGTGTCATTTGATGATTATGAATTACATGACAAATTTTAGTTTGTGTTTATAATTCATGTGTGTAAGATTTATTAAGATTCGCATAATTTTGACCTGTTATATATGTGTGAAATTAAATTCAGTAGGATTAGAGTTTGCGGATTGATTGCATTTAAACACAAATCTATATGGATATATCTCATGTAAGTTCTTCGCTCTGTATTAACCAGCAAGTATCCTCCTCCTTTTTCCACTCTGATTGCATTCTAAAAACATATTTTAAATCATTTAGGTTCATTATTAACTAGTAAACTATTAAAGATTGAATTGTACTTCCATTTGTTTTCCTAAAAACTCTAGGATCTCCAAGTGGGAAATTTAGTTCTATTGCAACCTTCGAGATATTAAATCAGGAAGCATTGACTTGTGATGAAATGCACTTTGTCTGATGTTATGTCCCGGTTCATAAAAAAAATTCTGAATTCTAATATGCGTTTGATTAAATATCAGGACTCCATACACTCAGGAAAATGTTAATATAGGGTCTGGACCCCCTGGATCTAAAGTCAGATGGTTTCGCTCGGTGAGCAATGAACCTAGATTCATCAATACAGTCACTTTTGATAGCAAAGATGATTCTCCCACACTTGTGATGGTACATGGATATGGTGCTTCTCAGGGTTTTTTCTTCCGTAACTTTGATTTTCTTGCCAAGCATTTCAAAGTTATCGCTATTGATCAGCTCGGGTGAGTCTGTTGACGGATGCTAACTTATTTCATGCTACATTACATGTCAAATTAGTTGCATTGCATAATTTTTAATGCCTCTTGTCACTAGCCATGCTATAATGATAGCCAGACATGTTTTTACCTATCTCAGTTGAACAAGGTTAAGAAAGAGGTTGAAAACAAGGGAATCACCAAAACATTTAGAAATAAGACACAAAATCCATTTAAAATCTAAGAATTCTGTCACAAGAAGGATGCAACACTAAAGTCTAAACTAATCAAGAATTCAAGACGGCTTACTAATATTGCTAAAATACAATCTAACTGAAAGCAAACTCCAGTAATCTTAACAGCAGAATCCTGGATAGTAGTAATTTTCCAACAAAGGAGCAGTGCAGACACTTCTGCACGACTGTTATATCTGTAACGAACAAGACCGATATGGTCAACCAAGCAATCTCAGCATCCCAAAATTATCCTCTACATGGTAAAAAGTAAATATTCACTGATGAATTGCATGGTGTCTCACTCATGTGATTCTCCGGTAAAACTCAAAAAGTTACAAGAAAGTGAGAACTTATTGAGCGAAGAAAAATGACGTTTATTATGGACCTGCCCTTTTTGCCAAGTTTGGATCGCTGCAATTTTGACATCCCTATGCCCTTCAGTGTCCAATTTTCTTTCTGTGTATTAGGATAATAATCCGGTTTTGTGGGGAGCTTTTGTTTTTACATCTGATTACTTCAGCATTTTTTACTGATCCCTCAATGGATATGTGTATATATATGTTTCGGGGCTAATTGTATGAATTGTTTATGTAGGTGAAATAGTTTTGAGACACATTCATCCATTTTGCCTCGTTGAAATACTTTACTGTAAATTAAGTTTTTTAGTCTACCTTTTTCTTGGGGCCTCCAAAAGAAGGTTACAATGACAAAGGTGGTGATATCTCATGCAATAGTTCTCACAGTTTTTTTATTGGTGCAGTTGGGGTGGATCAAGCAGGCCTGACTTTACATGCAAAAGCACTGAAGGTTGGTCATATTCCAGTAAACTAATTTTTGTATCAATGTGGAGCGGAAACCTAGTTTTCTTGTGCAAATAATATAAGTATAGGCTATTTGAGACCTTTTTTAGACTTTAAAATCAGATTTTTGGAAGCATATTAAGTGTATTTTGTTTCAAAATACAGAAACTGAGGCATGGTTCATTGATTCTTTTGAGGAATGGCGCAAATCCAAGAATCTTAGCAACTTTATATTGCTAGGACACTCCTTTGGAGGGTATGTTGCTGCTAAATATGCTCTCAAGGTAATAGCACTTTCCTTTGTTGAATTTATTAACTTTTTGTAATTTGGATGTCATATTAGAAGTACCCCTTGAATTATGATTAATTACCTAGTATTTTATTCATGTAGCATCCTGAGCACATAAAACATTTGGTTTTGGTCGGATCTGCGGGGTTTTCTCAAGAGTCAGACCAATCTGAGCGGCTTACCCGCTTCAGGTCAACATGGAAAGGGGCAATTGTAAATCATTTATGGGAGTCTAACTTTACTCCCCAGAAAATAATCAGGTGATTCTTTGGTCTTGGTGGTGGTTCTTATTCTCCCTTGTTGGATGCTATCAGGTTTATTACATCACTAGTGATTCTCTTTTTGTTTGTGCCCTCTGTTCTGAAGCCTGGTAATTGCATGCAATACATATTTGAATCCTATTCGGCTATGTGCGAGTGTGCACACACACAAAATAAATATGTTTCATTCACATGTTTAAGTTTTGAAACCAAGTTTTTGTGTGTTGAAAGTTTGTTTTTTTGTTTTTTGAATGTTATATAGACAACATCAAGTTTCCAAATATTAATTGGTATGTTCTAAAATCATGATCGAGTAGTGAAATTTTTTATAGGACAGTATATGGTGTTAATATAATTAGCTTCTTTCTATTAGTTTTGTATACTTATATCTGTTGGACTTCAATATAAACAGAGGTTTAGGTCCCTGGGGTCCTGATTTGGTTCGCAAGTATACAACAGCTAGATTTGGTTCATATTCAACTGGAGATGTTTTGGCTGAAGACGAGTCCAAATTGTTGACAGGTACATTAGAATGAAACTTCTGTGCTGAACCCATTATCACTATAAGATAAGGTTCTAATTATTTCTATTCTATTGAAGATTACGTGTACCATACTCTTGCGGCCAAAGCTAGTGGAGAGTTGTGCTTAAAGTATATATTCTCCTTTGGAGCATTCGCCAGGAGTCCTCTCTTAAAGAGGTAATCTCTTCTTTATTTAAAAAGGATAAACTAGTTATAATAAGGTGCTCTTCTGTTTCCATCTAACGCTAACATGACTCTCGCATATTATATTGGAATAAGAAAATAAATAAATAAGACTTTGAAAGATAAGATAAACCTTTAATAGATCTTTTGCCACAAATTATCTGGTTGTTATAAATTGACTTTGAAAGATAAGATAAACCTTTAATAGATCTTTTGCCACAAATTATCTGGTGGTTATAAATTTGCACTTTTTGTCATGCCCATTCCTGTTTTAATCTTTAGATCTTCATCACCTTTGCTTGCCGAGGTACCGTTAGTGTTTGATGTATCTGTATTAAGATCTACTAGACTCTGCTAGTCTGCTGAAACTAACATGCATACAGCAGTGCATGGTGTATAACTGTATATGCTTTAAAACATCCGTACTTTACTTCTTCAACTTAGGCCCGAGCACGATCTACTAGGAAGTGACATATTAAGGGCAATCACTTAAAATTCTTAATGCGTTGAAGATTCTGCACAGACTCAACCTTATTATTAGAATCTGTATTTTTTTTTGTCGTCATAGCTAATATTCACAACTCGCACAGAGAAATGGAGTTAAAACTATGCCTATTTTTAGACTTGGTTAGCAAATCAAAGCTAAACTGTTGGCAAATTTATCATATTCTCTATGGCAATATTGTTTTAAGCTGCATGATGAATTTTATATGCTCTGTGTGCACATCTGAAAATAGTAAGTAATACTCATCAAGTTGAGTTTGTTCCAAGTATAATCGATTTACAAAACCAAAGCCCATTGTCAAAGTTTCAAGCAGCAAGGTTTCCGTAGAAGCAGAATTTGAAAAGAGACATGTAGGTTATTCTTTATAGTTATAGTTAATATATGCATATATTGCTCTCTGTTTTGTGCAGTGCTTCGGAATGGAAGGTGCCAACCAGTTTTATATATGGTTTTGACGATTGGATGAATTACCAAGGGGCACAAGAAGCTCGAAAGAATATGAATGTCCCGTGCGATATTATTAGAATCCCTCAGGTTTCTATCCATTCTACTTTCTTTCCTTTGCACCTTGGTATTCATAAGTATATTACTGGTTTGAACAATTAGCATTGATATTAAAACTTTTCTTTCTAAAGTATGATAAAAATTATAAAATTACTGAAATCCTTTCTGTTACGATTTCAGGGTGGCCATTTTGTATTCATAGACAATCCAAGTGGTTTCCATTCGGCTGTCTTATATGCTTGTCGCAGGTTCATCTCTTCTGATCCAGAAAATTACCCATTCCCTGAAGGTTTGACATCAGCATGAAGGAAATGAGATTCTGTTGTATTGTTAAAGAGCTGGGGAGAATGGGCATTAATTTAAGTATAATCATCATTAGATAATATTCCAATTTAAATTATATCCAAGAATGTGTTTGTTCTGCCTGAGATTTCAAGTTTTACTTTGTACATTAATACGGTCTTGTACTGTGGCTGGACTTCTAACACTATATACAGTTGTACATAAACCCACTATTTAATCGGTTCGACAAATAATTTATAAAATACTTCCTGCATTCTTGAAAGATGGTTGATCTGGTCTTTGCATGCAGATTAAAAAAATAAAGTATATATCACGATTTAAGCGTAGTAATGTCTTCGGGTTTACATATACATAAACAAATCTGAAATCTGTTTGGGTTGATCATGTAAATTTACATTTACAAAATACTCAAAATGGATTTGTTTATGAAGTATTAACTTGGTTGACAATCTACTGTGTATGTGACAATAAAAAAGGGATAGTTAAATATTGGCTTAATACACAAGTTCCTTCCTCAACTTAATCTTAATGGTCATATAGCCCCTCTGACTTTATATGTAGTCATGTAACTCCTTAAATTTTAACAAATAAATAATAATAAGACCTTAATTAACGGAGTTAATATTAATTTAACGGTCATTTTAGGTGACATGTACTAAGAAGATATATAATGGCATGTAGGCAGTTGCATATGCTGAGGTGGATAACAGATATTTTTTAAATAATTTATGTTATTTTAAATTTTTTATTATAGAATAATTAAAAGAATCTCAAAATCTTAAATAATTTATTCTCATTTTCTCTCTCAGTGTCATACGTCGCCCTCTCTCACGTATGCATTATATAATAACTTCTTCTCCATTCTCGTAGAACTATCTTTTTTTTATTCCAATTTGCATCAGATTTAGAATAAAAATATTAATTTCTTTACATGAAATAATACTACAATAATTTTATTATTATTTCATTCAATTTGTGTTTAAATTCTTGTAAAAAAATGTGTTTAAAATTGAAACTTTTTTGTGTTTGTAATTTCTAAATAAAGCAGTAATTAGTTTTGTATAGATAGTTACAAATAATTGATATAGTATCCATATACATAAATATTCCGCATGAAAAATTAACAAACTTATTCAGCGTCGTTAGGTGAATAATATTGTTTAGTCAGCTTTTCCATTAAACGAGTCATTCACTATCATATTATTTATAAATCGAGGTTGTTCTTGACCCCAGATAAAATTGGATGGATTATCTGACTATTATTGTAAAGTTAGGGGAGTAAGATATGTATTAAGTCTTAAATATTTCGTGTCTTAACTCTTAATAAACATAATAAACAGGTGTAGAAATTTATAATTGTTATTTATCAATTTAAATTTCAAGGTCTTTCTAATTGAAAATAAAATAAGCAAAGGTCTTTTATTTTATTTTTTCTTAAAATAAAAATAAAAATAAAAGCGCTCAATATATGAGGATTCCATATTTCCATTCCATCACTCCTGCAGCAGCATCATCATCATCATTTCTCCACACTCTCGACTTCCCCCTCCCATGGAAGGTTTAACCCACCTAAGCATACATATATCTACTCCGTCTCTCTTCCCTCCCCCACCAAACACCAAAAGGCCCACCAAACTCTCCGCCATTAACGGAGGCAACACCACCAGCTTCTCCGGCAGCAAATGGGCCGACCGTCTCATCTCAGACTTCCAGTTCCTCCCTTCCAATTCAGACCTTGTACAACATTCCACGCCCTCTCTTTCTTACCCACCTACACCCACTTCTCCTCAACGCAATGTGTCTATGCCCATTGATTTTTATAGAATTTTGGGTGTAGAAACACACTTTTTGGGTGATGGGATTACAAGGGCTTATCAAGATAGGGTTAATCAACAGCCCCAGTTTGGGTATAGTGATGATGCTTTGATTAGTAGAAGACAGATTCTTGATGCTGCTTGTCAGACTTTGGTTAATCCTAGGTCCAAAAGAGAGTATAATCAGAGTCTTGCTCATGATGAATATGATACTATTGTCACTCAAGTCCCCTTTAATAATGTAACTCTCTCTCTGTCCCCTATGTGTGTGTGATATTTAAGTATAGTTTCATGTTAAATGTTGTGCCTTTTAATTATGCAGACAGGTTTATGTGATTGGGGGAATGTTTCGCGATGCTGGGAATTAGTAAAGTTTGTATCTTTTTGCAGGTTCCTGGAGCATTATGCTTGTTGCAAGAATCAGGAGAGACTGAAGTTGTTTTACAAGTTGGAGAGAGTTTGTTAAGAGAGAGGCTGCCTAAATCTTTTAAGCAAGACGTGGTCTTGGCTATGGCTCTTGCTTATGTTGATTTTTCAAGGAGTGCTGTGGCGTTATCACCCCCGGATTTCGTTAGAGGCTGTGAATGTCTTGAGAGGGCATTGAAGTTGTTGCAGGTTAGGTTTTTGAAATCTCTGTGATTTGTGAGCTTGTCAATCGTTTTTGGTTTTTACTAATTAATAAATTAACCAACTTGTTGGATGCAAGTATTTTTCTGTTTGACAGTTGTAACTAAAATATCCCAGGCTACAACTTTCAACTTTGATGATTTGTGATCAATTTTGTTGTTAAATGTTTTCCGTAGCCCTGATTGTGGACATAATTAGGAGTAACAATCATGTGATCTATTATTTTATATTATACTTAGGTGTTCACGATGCAGTTCAGCAGTTGTGAATCAGTCAGTGACATCAGTTGTTCCCACCAGTATAATGTCACTCCCTTGCACTATTGCACACCGGCATACTGATCTTGTTGCGGCAGTTGCATATTAACACTCCTATTCCCTACCTCATGCATAACAATCGAGGTCCTGTTTGTGTATGTTAAACACCTAAACCTTGTGCTGTCATGATTGTACCGGAAGTGTAGAGACTCTGAAATTTTTCAGCTGAATTTTTCTTCCCTTGTATTTAAGGGTTTGGGTGGTGTGGGTATTGAACTGAAATAGGTAATTATTGATTTAGTGGTGTGATTTAATTTTCAGTCGAAAATGCATTGGTTTCTGGTCTACTGTACTTGAGCAATAAAAATAGATGTAAGATATCGTTATATTATACATAATGTTGTTTTAGGATAATGACCCTGTTTGGCAATTAGCGGTTAGCTGTTAGCTGGAGCGGATTGAATTAGCTGTTTTGACTAACTGATTTGAATAGCTGTTTTGACTAATGGATTGGATCAGCTGTTTAAAAAAAATTGTTTAGTAATAAGCTGTTTGAATTAGTTGTTTGTATTTAAACTAGGTACATGACAAACCTCTTGTTGAATTTTATAAGAGAGGGAGAGATATACTAAGCTTATTATTTTATTAATCATAGAACTCTTTATATAGAGTTTACATCACACAGATTTGCATGATTAGTGCCACCCATATTGACTAATCAATTTCAAATCTTTTTACAATCGGCAATATTAAAGCATAATCAAACAATATTAAAATACAATAACTTTATTTAATATTTCATTTACAATTTTGAATCATAATTCCAACACTCCCTCTTGATTCAAAATTGTAACTTTCCTTATGATGTACTTCCCATCATCATCGTGGAACACTTCTCTCCACAAATATATTTTCTGGTGCACTTCTCACCAAATTCAAATTTATTGGAACACTACTCTCCAATTTTCCTTTGTTGATGCACTTCTCACCAACTTCAAATTTATTGGAGCACTTCTCTCCATTTTTTAAAACAATGTTTCTTCTTGTTCAAAAACATGTGTCACATTGACACTCTCTTCGTTCTTATTTCGACAATTCTTTTGCATATGACCAAACTTCTTGCATTTGAAGCATTGAAGTTTTTCCTTATGCCAACAATATTTTTTATCATGACCATATTTTTTGCAATGGCCACACTTTGATCTTTTAGCAAAAAATGCCCCTTCAACTACCTGCTCATTATCTTTATTTCTCATAGCCCTTCTTTGTTTTTGAGCTTGCAAAGAATTAATTAGCTCCGATAAGGCCAACTCACTAATATTTCTTGAATCTTCAAGAGATGAAAGTTTAGCCTCAAACCTTTCGGGCAAACTTACAAACAATTTCTCTACGATTCTGGTGTCAGGTAGATCTTTTCCCATCAGTCGGATTTTGTTCACCACACCCATCAATTTATCATAATACTCTTCTATGGTGTCTTTTTCTTTCATGATTAAAGTCTCAAAATCTCTTTTGAGATTCAAGACCTGCATCCTCCTTGTTCTTTCGTTACCTTCATAAAGTTCTTTCAACTTGTTCCAAGCCTCTTTTCCATTTTCACAAGTCATGATTCTTGTAAAAATCGATTCTGAGACAGCAACATGTATTATAGATAACGCTCTTGGAGCTTTTGATAATTCCTCTTCATGAGCCCTAATTTGATTTAGCGTTGGATTGTTTCCAAGAGGTTGAATCTCCCTCTCAGATTCAACCCATTTCCACAAACCTATACCTCTCAAATGAGCTTTCATTTTGACAGCCCATACTTGATAATTTTCGCCATTAAAAATAAGTGGAGAAAGAATCGAAGTTTGGCTAGAAGCCATGGCTAAGCACTCACACTCACATATCCCTTAAGATCATTGAAACTCTTGATACCATGTTGAATTTTATAAGAGAGGGAGAGATATACTAAGAAGCTTATTATTTTATTAATCATAGAACTCTTTATATAGAGTAAAATCACACAGATTTGTGTGATCAGTGCCACCCATATAGCCTAATCAATTTCAAATCTTTTTACAATCAGCAATATTAAAGCATAATCAAACAATATTGAAATACAATAACTTTATTTAATATTTCAGTTACAATTTTGAATCATAATTCCAACAAATGCAAAAAGCTCCTAAAAGTAGCTTTTTCAAAATTAGCTTTTTCACCTAATAAGCTATTTCAATCATCTAACTACCAAACACACATATTAGAGGATTTACTTGTTCAAACCTCTAACTTACCTCAATCCTCTAATTTCTACTCAAACCTCTAACTTCCGAACAGGGCCAATATATTGCATAACATTCAAGATTACTGAGTTTGCATCTTCATGCAGGAGGAAGGTGCAAGTACTCTTGCGCCAGATCTACAAGCACAGATTGATGAGACACTGGAGGAGATCAAACCACGTTATGTTTTGCAGCTTTTAGCTTTGCCACTCTTTGATGAGTACTCGTCAAAGAGGGCAGAGGGTCTTCAAGGTGTCCGCAATATTTTGTGGGCTGTAGGGGGTGGTGGTGCAACTGCCGTTTTCGGGGGATTTACCCGTGAAGATTTTATGAATGAAGCATTCTTATATATGACTGCAGCTGAGCAGGTGACCATAGAGTCGTGTTGAATTTTTTTTATTCCATGTTGTGAATTCACCTGTTCCAGATCTAATTATTAATAATTTCAGTTTTCATCTATTTACATGTTTGTTAACCTTCGCCATTCACCTTATTACCCTTGCTTTTGTTTCTGTTAAAGGTTGATCTCTTTGTTGCTACTCCAAGTAATATACCAGCACAGAGCTTTGAAGTTTATGGAGTTGCACTTGCACTTGTTGCTCAAGCCTTCACAGGTAAAAAACCTCACCTCATACGAGATGCTGATAACTTGTTTCAACAACTTCAGCAAACAAAGGTAACAGCTTTAGGGAACTCTATGTCTGTCTATACCGATGGACAAAATTGTGAAATTGACTTTGCATTGGAGAGAGGTCTCTGCTCCCTTCTTGTGGGAGAAGTTGACGAGTGTTGCTCGTGGTTGGGATTAGACAGTGAGAACTCACCTTATAGAGAACCATCCATAGTTACCTTTGTGACCGAACACTCTACGGTTGATAAGGAAATTGATCACCTTCCTGGACTTTGTAAGCTACTGGAAGCATGGTTGATGGAAGTGGTCTTTCCTAGATTTAGGGAAACAAATAATATTGTTTTCAAGCTTCGAGATTATTATGATGAACCAACTGTCCTTAGGTATTTAGAAAGGCTGGAGAGAGTGGGTGGTTCACCGTTAGCTGCTGCAGCAGCAATAGCAAGAATTGGAGCTGAAGCTACTGCAGTGCTCGACAGTGTAAAGATTGGTGCAATCCAAGCATTGCAGAAGGTTTTTCCTCTTGGTCCTGGGGAGGCAACTGTGAGACGTCAAGGTAATGGGGAGGTAAACAGTTCTGAATTTGCAGTTGGGTCGGAAGAGTATGAAGGTCAACTTGAGCCAGATAATTCTGCGCATATTATCAGCAATTCAGAGGAAGATAGTCCTGATGATTTACTGGAACAGGACATGATGATTTACAGAATTAAAGATGCAAGTGTGAAGATCATGGTTGCTGGCGTAGTAGTTGGATTTCTGACTTTGACTGGCATGAAGTTTTTACCATCTAGGAACAGATCTATTGTTTCACATATGGATAAAGGTTCGGCAATGGCTTCTGATGTCATCAATCTGGGTACGATCTATTCATACATTGTTTGCTTTGTTTCACACTTTCCTGTTCTGGGCACACTTTAAAGTCCTTCCTATTATCTTTTCTGCATAAAAACATCATGCCAGTTAAAATGCACACTTTATCTGCAGGTTCTTCCATATATGAAAATTTGGAAGCAATGCCTAGAATGGATGTAAGATTGGCAGAAGGTCTAGTCCGCAAGTGGCAGAATATTAAGTCTCAGGCCCTTGGATCTAACCATTGCTTTGAAAATTTGTCCGAGGTTAGCAATTTTCTCTCATATATTTTATTAACCGAAAGGCTGCCGACTTAGTTCATGTAATTGTTTTGCTATTCTTATATGCTTCCCAAGTCCCAACCATAGCAAGAATAAACTATTGCCTCGAGTGTCATTAAGTATACGAGTAACATGAAATTTCAATTAATATTTTTCTATCTTGCTAGCTGGTCTTACAGTGAAAATTGAAATATCAGGTGTTAGACGGCCAGATGCTAAAGATTTGGGCAGATCGTGCTATGGAAATTGCAAATCATGGTTGGTCTTGGGACTACTCTCTATCAAACCTTAGCATTGATAGTGTAACAATTTCATTGGATGGGCAACGTGCCATCGTAGAAGCGACTCTTGAAGAGTCGGCACAGCTAACTGATGCAGGTCATCCAGAAAACAATGACTCTTACAATACAACTTATACTACGAGGTATGAGATGGCCTATTCTGCGTCTGGATGGAAAATAACAGAAGGAGCTGTCCTGAAATGATGATTTAAGCTAGACAAGTGTAGTTTTCCATGTGTATATGGTAATGATTTCTATAATGTAGCAGTTAGCTATATAGTTATTCGACTTTTAATATTGACCGTCTCCACTAAACTTGTAAATTTGATTTTGATTATAAATGTTCGGTTGGGAGGAATGAAACTGGAATTCATAAAGGATTTCCGTTAAGTGATAATGGATGTAATATGCCACTTGTTTTTAGTAAGCTTATAAGCTCGTCGAAACTTATTTACAAATTTCATACTCTTTCCTTTTTTCCTATCTTTTATTTACAAATTTCATCTCTCTTACCTAAGATGTTTATGTGTTTGTAAATATCTAATTCATTTAAAATTATGTATTTCTTTTTTCTTTTTACTGTACAATAACGTATTGATGTATTTCAAATATCGGAAATTGTATTATCATTCCAAATTTTAAAATTTATACTTCTATATTAAAATGTAATAGAATTCAAATGAAATCTAAACCTCAAACACATGTCATTTTGATTAAATTTCAAATTTCAAATAAAATCCAATTTTTCAAACAAACCATAAAATTAGTCTCCCATTTTCTTAATCACCTCTTACTTTAGATGTTTCACCTTCAATATGATTCACAATTTAGCATTTTATTCCGATATCCGTTCCTTCATTTTAACTACGGATCATGATCTGTAAATAAAATGGTACTCCTGTTTAAAAAAAGAAGTCGCCGCACAACAATCGTGTGCCAGCCTATATTTTTTCAATTTGGAATTCGTTTATGTTATGAGCACTTGAGCAGAGATCACTAGGCAATAGTTGTCTCAGTCTACTTTTATCAGTATTTCAGGATTCCTTCAGAGTCTAATTTTGACACCACAAAAATTTAGGTCAGCTTATACACATCCCCAGAATCAGAATGTATAAAGTCATAAAATGCCGCTAAGATTTGCCAAAAGCTCTCCCATCATCACCATCAAATAAGTCCCATCTCACTCTTTACGAGGCAACTTCTAACCACGGTGTTTACAAATTCGACATAATTTATACAGTATCTAATTTCTGATTTTGGTATCAAAACCATACCTTAACTGTTGTGCCTCGTAATTGCCACAAGAACACTCACCAGTAATTGCCACAAAAACACTCACCCTTTTTAAAAAGGTGAAACCTCTTACCATCCATAACAACAATCTCTCTTCCGACTACCATTGACATGAACTTGAATGCGTTGTGACAGTCCCCACATATTCTCAGGTTCTTGAAGACTCTAACTGTGGCTCCAACAGGAAGTTTCAGAAGCCCAAACACAACTGCAAGCTTCTCACTGTGTGTAGATAGATTATTTTCCTGCTGTTCAGACTCCGTATCATGCAACGAAAACTTAGTGTCCGGAACGTATCCTAATTTCTTCATCTTTGGTACCAGCTCCTTCAAATACTCATATACCCCTTGGACCTCAGGGTGCTCAATATCATTAACCAAGAACACGTGAACACTGGTTTCCACCTCGATCCAGCTGCAACCAGGCTCCTTCTTCACCCCTCTGTCCCTCATTCGCACCTTGGCCATCTCATCCCACCTCCCTGCAGTGGCATACATGTTTGCCAAAAGCACATAAGTTCCATCATGTTGAGGAACCATCTCGAACAATCGTTCTGCTGCTTCAACCGCTAGATCAATGTTTCCATGAAACCGGCAACCAGAAAGAAGAGCCTCCCAAATTGGAGCACCTGGCTCAAAAGGCATCTTATCAATCACATCTTTTGCTTCAGAAAACATTGCAGCTCGGCACAATAGATCAATTAGATGTGCATAGTGATCTTCACCCGGGATTATGCCATATAAGTTGTACATCAAATCAAATAGTGTCTTCCCTCTCTAACAAGCCCTGCATGGCTGCAAGCTGAAAGAATTGTGAGAAAGGTTATGCGATCAGGTAAAATTTCTTCCATCAACATCTGGTTAAAAAGTTCCAGTGCTTGAGCACCCTTCCCATGTTGTCCTAAAGCTGCAATCATAGCATTCCAAGACACTGAATCCATACAAGACATGGTATGGAAAACACGGTATACATCCTCAATAACACTGCATCTTGCATACATGGTTATCAGCGCATTTGAAGCTGAAAGACTGGAATCAAAACCAGACTGGATAAGTTGAGCATGGAGCTGACGTCCATGCTCCAATGCTGCCAGCACAGAGCAAGATGTAATAGCTCCAGCATATGCATAGTCACATGGTCCTAAGCCATTCGATCTCATTTGGTTGAATAGTTTTATACCTTCCTCACCAAATCCATTTTGTGAAAAACGTGAAATCATAACAGTCAATGTCAAAAGGTTCCTCTCAGGCATATTACTGAAGAAAACTTTTGCTTCATTAATTCGCCCAGCATTAATATAAGCTGACAAAATTGCATTCCCTGATCCAAGGTCTCACACCTCCATCTTGGCAAAAATCTTCTTTGCATTATTGACCATACCACATTTCGAATAGAATGAAATCAATGAATTATTAACAGATATTAAAAAATCCCTTGAAGGACATTTTTCGGTCCTTAAAATGTAGCCATGCAATTGCTTCCCAAGACAGAATAACCCACCATCAGAACAAGCGGCAAACACACTTGTATAAGTAAACCCATCTTGCTCAATTCCTAACGAATGCATCTCCCTAAACATCCTTAAGGCCTCATGCACAAAACCTTTACGCACATATCCAGATATTATTGAATTCCATGCTACCACCAACTTTATTTTCATCCCAACAAAAACCTGTCTTGCACCATCAAGATCATCATTCCTAACATACCCCGTAATTATTGTTGTCCACGATGACTCATCCCTAACAGGCATCTCATCAAACAACCTCCTAGCAGCACTCATCAATGACGATGACAACACTAACGGTGAAGACGCACACTTAACATAAACAGATATAAGCGCATTCACCACAGAAGTAACAAACCCCGTCCCCAGACTTGACAACAACACAATGTAGCTGTTGACAATGCGTTTCCCTATCGGCAATAAGCGCCAACGCACTCAACACACTTGTAAGAGTAAAATTATCAGGCCGAAAATCCAACAACTTCATTTCACGAAACACCTCCATAGCAGCATTCCCATCACAATTATGCGAATACGCAGTAATCATAGCATCATAACAAACAGTATCGCGCATACTTAATGGGGTTGTATCGAAAATCTCTTTGGCAATCTTAGTATTCCCAGCAGCAGAATGTGCAGTAATCAGTGTAGTTCTTGCGACAATATCTGGTTGAGGAATATTATCAAACAGATGGAGGGCGTAATATAAATTAGAAGATTTAAAATAAATATCAATGAGACGATTAAGAATATAGCCACGTGGGTTGAAGTCAGAAGTGATCATGTGAGCGTGGACAGTGCGAGTGAGGGGGTACGAGGTGGGGAGTCGGTGGAAACATAGTTGGAGTGCGGCTGCGTAGTAGTTGGCAACTGCACGAGTGTCTGTTTGGAGGATGTTTAAGGTTAGTGTTGTTGGGGGTGTCAGAGCACTCATGTTTCTTGACATTCAGATAACTCATGGTTTGGGTTTGGTACTTTGGTTGAGTTTGTGAGGTGACCAGTGTAACCAAAGTCAGTAACACTTCTCATCTATTATATTTCGTTGTTGGGTTGCTTTAGTTTACTGTGCACTCAAATATTTTTGTATGGCATCATCAAAATAGGAATTATCAAAAAAATAAAAACTAGGTATTTATTAGTCATAAAGATTAACATCTAATCCGTTGTAGTCTAGTTGGTCAGGATACTCGGCTCTCACCCGAGAGACCCGGGTTCAAGTCCCGGCAACGGAATGTTTTTTAATTTTATTTGCCACCTCAACCAAGCTCCAACAGATGAAGCAGCCAATCAAGGGAAGAACCTAGAGGACTCAGAAGGTAGTTCTCAAAACTCTGATTCTTTTGATCCAATGGATACAAAGAACAGTCCCCAGACCCAGAGGCTTTAGGAAATGACTATGAGATTGAAAACGTTACCCATCTAAGCAACAACATTACAACAAGTCCCTGTAACTGAAATGGTTACTTTGTTGGTTCCATGATTTTACCAGTCACCTCTGTAACCACAAAGTTGACAAAAGAAACTAGGGCATGTCTCCATTGTTGACATTTTAAGGAATTTTGATTACTAACGTTTTAAGGAATTTTAATTAGTAATCTTTTATCGGTTCATTTGGCTATACTCTTTTATTAAACCCATTGTAGTATGCTTTCCACGTGAAATTATCATGGATAACAAGGCTGTGTAAATTTCCAGGTGCATATTGTGACGCCTATATATGAATAATATGATTAGGGTGTTTACAAAAGCAAACGTTACCAATAAATTTGACAAGTCTCTTAATATGGTGACAATGCTTCTACTAAGATACTTTAAAAACTCCTACAACACGATCAACAATGCAGATTTTTGTAAATAATACAGACGCTAATAATCTAATTATTTGATGGGCAGTAGAGAAGATGGAAAATATAACACATCATATCTACCCGGTTCAAATGCAACTTTTATGTTTTTGTGACAAGCTACAATGCAACGAATTCAAATGCCTTTCAATTCTTAAGTTAAGAGGCTCTTGCCAACAATTGTCTTCTACTTACCGAGTCTCAACTCTGAAGGCAGAGCAGAGGCGGGCATTTATGCTACCAGTCTACCAGACATCAAAACATCATCAAAGTCAACTAAATTCGCAGAAATAATCAGCATGCTCATGCGGGCTTGACATGGTATAAGGAAAGAAAGCACCTATCTAAAATATAACTGAAATTATAAATAAGAAAGGTCTTCCTGCATTGTAGGCTACAGATAAGTCAAGAAATTTAGCAAATTACAATACAAATTATATGCCGAACATATTGCCAGGAGATCAACTATACCCCAGTTTCATAAATTGTATACCCCAGTTTCACAATACCAAATTTGCAGACAATTATATTACCACCTATATAAAATGACTGGCAAAATATTAGTTTTCATAGAGATTTCATTATGCCACCGCAATAGTGCAATCTGTAGTTGTCAGAATAATAATAATGATTGGATTTTAGCAGTCGGTTCAAGCAAATCAGGAGAAAAATACCCAGCGCCACAACAGGATATCACCTGTGAAGAGTGACAAGTGGAAGCTCATTAGTTAAGTGTGCTGCCCGCTAACTTTTAGAGCGGAAAAAAGGAGAAAATAACTAGGTTGACAGGTGTCCATCACTCCACTATATGTAAGCAGTATATATTATGCTTTTCTATTCACATCACTGTGAAACACTGTTATTGAGGAGTTCCTTGGACATAATCTGAATCAATTTCTGATCAGACACTTACATGAGATGAATGGAAGATGGACCAGTAAAGGCAGCAACTTTCTGAGCATGCTGAGCTTCACCCTTAAATAGCCCCTTCAATTCCTTCTTTGCACGACGTGCTTCTCGCCGTTCTTCCTTGACAGCAGCCTGCAGGAAAGGATTTCAACATCAATGCCAGTGCAAATATAACATGGAGTATTAAAACATATATAACTGATGGAAAGAGGAGGTAATGCAATTTTTTATTAGAAATTGTGCAAGAGTCGGATGAGGTGGAAACAAGTGGATTGTACGATATATTTTGACTTTTGCAGTTAGAATACATTGTACTGCCTTATTATAGTAAAACAAAGCCATGTTGACAAGAATGATGACTTAGGGTATATCCAGAGAAAGTAGAGCTCAGTGTATAGTTGAGAGTGCTTGGATGATAAAAAGTACAAGGAGCTGACCCATATTTTTGACACATGCCAGCCAACCAATGAGATATACTCAGATTTGAACCGGGGGGGTGGGGGTGTATAGAAAGGCAAAGAAACTAAGCAGACCCATGTGTTGGGAAACACACTTCAATCAACAGTAAAAAAAATGTTGCTACATTACCTTCCGCTCTTTCTTTTCGTCTTTTGACTCTTGACCATGTTGCTTCCTGTTATGAAGCTCAGTATCAGTTTTCAGATTACCATCATCCTTAACCTTTCCTTTGACAGGTTTTCTACTGCCTGGCAAAAATTCAACAGGAAGCTTTTGTTTTCCTTTCAGAGATATTATATTGCTGGGGGAACTAAGAGCTCCAGAAAAGGTTTCAGCCAACTTCTTCTTTCTCCTTAATTCTGGGACTTCAATTTTCCCAGGGTGGTTATCGAGGTTCGAATATGTCGTAACAATAGTTTCACAATCCCAGATTTCTGACTCATCGCTACTTTCTTCTAGAACAACAACTTCTTCGTCTGTTAACTCATTTTCGTACTTCTCAGCATATTCCATGCACCTCTGAATCACTTCAGCACCTTCATGTGACTCTGCATCATTTACTGTTTTGTCACCATGCAAAAGATCTGAAGGAGCTTTATATTTCTCTTCAAGTCCCAGTTCATCCTTCACTGGGTACTTAACAGAGTGATTTAGCTTCTCCACAAGGGGTTCATGATACTCCTCTTCATCATCCATGAACCCATCATATTCATTTGAACCATATTCCTGGAGTTCAAGCTGTAAAGACAAGATAAAAGTTATGAAAAAGTTTTACAAATGCATATTAGTATAAAGATATGAGTATGGTAGACCCGGTAACTGGGGGTCTATGGCTGACCGATGCAATAATAAAAAAGTTCACTTCTTCAGGTAAATCTTAGAATAAAATATAAGAAACAGTAGTTAGAAGTACCATACAGTTTTATGCATAAGTTAAACACTACTGAAGTACCAAAAGTATCTGTAGTCAATACAGTGTTGTAAAGGGAACCAAACTAGTTTTGGAATCAGCAATAAGGATATTAAAGCCACAATGAGACCCAAAGTTTTAGAATTCCAAGTTTCCACCAGTAACACAAACAAAGGGAAGCTTTCAAATGCCTATATATTGAATCTAATGATCAAGTGAATTAGGGTATGTTGGGAGAAAGACATTACCAAATAAGTAATATTGGCAACATGGAAAAGTAGACACCAAGCTTGAAAGTTTTTCCTCAAGGCATTTGTCAATGCTTGACCTCTTAGGGTATCAAAATTTGAGCATAAATATTTATTTGATAAAATCACATTAATGAACAATGACTCGGACTAAAAAAAGCTTCACAAATCGAATTCAGAAAGTAATTACCTCATTCAATAGCTTAAGACAAACAAGATAATGACAATGCAGGAATATAACTAGCATATACTAAAAGATGAAGAATATTCACCATATCAAACTGTTCATCTAAAAGGCGACGAACTCGCGGATTCTCATCAATCTTGCCCCCACCATCCTGGATGAAATTTTTGCCTTTTCCTACAAAAGACTGAGTTACGTTTCCTTGTGAATCAGAACTTTCTATTCTATTCACCACAATTTCATCTACAAGATTTTGCTTATTATAAAGTTCAGCATCAGTTTCATCTTCAGGAAGATTGGCATTGAAAACGAAATCCTCTTCCAAATCCTCAACATCAGAACCAAATCGTGATTCACTGTCATCCAGCAATGCAGCAACTTCAGGATCAACCACCTTCTGTATCCTAGCACCAGCAGTCATTGATGCAACACTGTAAATAGATTTTTCATAGGGTTCACCATTCACTTTGGATATCTCAATTCTTGAAGCGTCATAAGCCTGACATTACATAGCAGATAGAATATACTTAATAGAAACAAAAACCACAATGTGAGCTATTTATTTTTATTATACAATTCAAGCAACTTTAGATAAGCTTTATGGACTTTGATAGCAAATAATGCAAAATTTTGTCAACTTTTACAATTCTACAGTAACTTGTAGAAAGTACGACTATCCTAACCATATAGCCAAATATTTGAGGGATCAAGTTACCAAGGTCAATGAACTGTGTTGATGTATGCTTCAAATATTTTAAAGACTTATTTATGGCATAAATTGAGAATATATAACAAGACAAAAACAAATTTTGTAGCTATTGCAGTTTTTGACTGATCCACTTCATTCCTCACTATAGAAGCACTGTTTCTTGGTACAGACTCCCATTCGCTAAAGAAGATATGTAATTTTAATGAAGATTGGATCAGTCTATCACAATCTGTAAATGTTATTGCCACTTTTAGGCTACAAAGTACATACTACTGATCTTTTGCACAACCTTGAGTTACAACTTTATGTTGCTTAGGTACCTCCAAGGTAAACTTTGACTTAAAAACTTTATAAGGCTTTGGTGATTACATTCATCTCAGTGCAATTATCTTTTGACCATATTTAGCAAATAAATATATCTTCAACATCGTAATTTTTTGTTATATATTCTTTAAATCCCGATCATAACAATAAGATAGCGCAACTATGAGAGGGAAATAAACAACAACATTTAGCATTTAAAAAAACATATAGTAACCAAAGCAAGCATAGGTATATCTTAATATCCTTGTTAATTTGATTTTTTATGTATTGCATATGTAAAATAAAATAAAATTGAGCATATACTTGTTGAAATTTTCAGAGAACAGTCAACTAACCTTCACATCATTTTGCATCTGGTCGAGCTTCGCTTTGGGGTTTTCAAAGTACATTGAACCAGCACCAGTGTTCTTGATCTCCCTCATATGAGCCAAATAATTATATCCATCATCTGGAAAGCCCAATTCAATTATCTCCTTCCTTATATTATCTGGCAACGCTGGTGTTCCATTTGGCATGAAGGAGGACTGCATTTGCCTCCTGGAATCTCCACTCTCGTGTTCATCATCATAATCATCAGCAGCATCGGCAAAAATTGAGTCAGAATCAGGAGCAGCATCATGTGAATCAGCTTCATTGAAACTCTCAAACGAGCAAGGATTCTCGTCGATCCTAACAAACACTGTGTCACCAGATGGTCCTTGATTGTAATTAGGATCAGAGGTGTCACGAGCCATTAATTGGTAAGTTGCTGATTTTTTCTTGTCAATAAACTTCTTCTTGCCCATTAGAACAAATAAGAATGATGCTCACTGTAATGACCACAAATATATACATTTAAAGATGTAAATAATTCACTATAAGCACCAACAGTAACAAAACCATAGCAGTCCATTTTTCATAATTCGACTACCCTCGGGACTTTGGAGAGTTCCACCAAAAATAAAAATGTTTCCAACTTTACTTGAAAAATAAACTTGTAATACACAAGAAAAAAAAAATTCTACACATTTATGTCATTCATGTATGTTGTATCCAATAAAATTAAAAGTATAGTATCAGGAATCAATAGGATTAAAAAAGGACCAACTTTAATATTTGGGTAGGTTAAAATCATAAAATGCGCGCGCGCGCGCACACACACACAAACAGTATCTTTATATTGCTTGGATGCTTAAGATAAACAAGAAGAGGAAGAGTGAGAGATTGACTTACATGTGAGTTTGAGATGTATAGGCTCAACTAACGGAAAGAAAGTCGCTTGTTCCCGGCGCCGTCAAAGCGAGGAGTTCCAAACCTCAATAAACCCTTGTTTTTGTAAATTGTATTAGCAAGGCTTTGTTTGGGATGCTATTATATAAAAATTCGCTAATTGTTTGGTATTACTTTTTTGATTTATACATGTTTTTAAATGTAATATAAAAAACAATATTTTTAAGAAAGTTTGATAATAAAATTTATAATTATTTTTTATAAAAGTTGAAAATTATTTTTTTTTTAAAATATATACTTTCTCTAATAGAAAATTTTTAGATCAAAATAATATATATAACCTAAAAATAATTATATAAACAGAATAGAAATAAAAATAATAATTAATTAAATTACATGTTATGTTATAAATATGATTATAACTTGAATTAATGAGTTTATTTTGATTTTGATTATTATTATTATGATCAAGGGTACTGGTATATTGTGGGATCATTTTTATATTTTTTTTGTTATAAATTGTTTATTTGTTTTATATATATATATATATATATATATATATAAATTTATAGTTATATAAAATATTTTTAAATTTTGACAAAAATTTAAATATTAAATATTTGAAAGTTGTTGAAAACAGGCGGAGCTCCTTGCTCATTTGAAAGAAAAGGCCGCAGCGGCCTCCCTGTGTTTTGGTTGATTGGTGGTGTAAATTAATGAAGAAGGAGTAGAGCAGAGCAGACACGATGGAAGCAATTAGAAAGCAAGCCTCTAAACTCCGTGACCAAGTTGCCAAGCAACAACAGGTGGTGTGCTCTTAATATTTTATCACATTTCTGTTTATTTCAATCCAAGCTTCAATTTTTATTATTATTTCTGCTTTTGAATCATCAACTAGAAACTATGTTTGCATCATGCCATTTCATTACACAAGCTCATACTCTGCTTTCTTAAACCACTAGGATTTTTTCCTCTTGCTTTCTCATTGACGTTGTTATGTTGTCTAGGGCTTTAGTAACTACAGTATTATTTTATATGTAATTGATTATAGAGAATATGTGCCTAATTTGTTATCCCATACATTTTTTTAAAACCCCATTAGTAGATTTAGTATAGAGAGGAAGGTTTAAGTAAAGAGGTGTAAGTGGCAACAAAGTGTTTATATAAGAAGAAATACATCAGGGTTGCTAGTGTCACGTCGTATGTCTCTTCTTGAATAGATATTGGGAACATTGGCAAAAGTAATCATGGCTATAAAGCTTATAAATTTCCATTAAACTCTCCACATTTCTGTTAGCAAGACCAAAAATATGTATACCTCCTGTTGCCATTCTATTCTACCTCTTTACTTAACCCCTCCTTTTTTATAAGCTTTGATGGCTTCTAGAAGAACACCAAAAAGTGACCAAGGAATAAATATTGTGGCCGTTTGGGGTTCCTTAAACTTAAAATAAGTTACATATTTCATATTTTTTTACATATTTTTTTTAGAATTTTAAAACCAAATATTGTTTTTAAAATAAAAAATAAGTTACTTATTTTCAGAAAAAGTACATACATTCCTATTTTTTTTCAGGAAATAAGGGCTTATTTCCGGAAATATTATATGTTTCACTAGAAAGACAGTTGTTGTCACCCGATATCCAAATCTTCAGTCTTCAATAAGCTCGCATGTCAATCCTTCGTGCAGAGCTTAATAATAAATATATTAAGATATATACTAAATAGCAAATTCATAAGCATCTTATAAACATAGCATGTAGCGTCATTAAGAGAATTGTTGGCCTTCAATTGGTTCTCAATGAATGAGGTAACGAAGTCACTTTCTCGACCATATTAGTATGGTTTTCGGGCTCTGTCCTTATTCCTCCTGCTGGCCTATTGGGTCCTGGTCTAGAATAAATAGATGGATTTCCCTTAATACCCAACAACTCCCATCCCCCAGAAACTTTTTAGGAGAAGGCTTTGGCTTGCCCCTTTCTATGTTATCGGTAAGTTAGGTTTGTAATCCTATACAATACAAGGGACAGCTTGCTGATCACCCCTCTCTCGAGGGGCATATGCATTCTACTCATTACCACTGAACGACAAAGTGTGGAGCGGAAGATGGGTTGCCTGATTCACTAATTCGTGGGAAGAGACTGAGTTCTGGTATTCAGAAGGTATCTTTTAAGCAGATTTTTTGACAGAGTCATCCTTGTTTGTCATTTCCAGTATGAACATAAGGAGCCTGCTTTCAGATAGTTTTAGTATTGACACAGTTTATCTTCATATCATACACTGTGATGTCATTAATGCTCACTAGAAGAGTTCCGGTATATGTGGTGTACGTACAGATACAATTTTTTTCATGGGGATCATATAATGTATATACTTTTAAATTGCTCTTTTAATTTAATTAGTCTTAAGCACGAATCAGCTCTTAATAATTCAATACACATCTTGTGAGGATGCTTGAATACATTGGCCGAGAAAGTACAAGG
The DNA here is from genome assembly GCA_028671895.1 of Oenanthe sinensis. NCBI lineage: Eukaryota > Viridiplantae > Streptophyta > Magnoliopsida > Apiales > Apiaceae > Oenanthe > Oenanthe sinensis. The sequence continues at coordinate 36,471,783 of CM053794.1, forward strand.
GAATGGCAGTGAGAATATCACAATATGTGCATATATAAAAGACTTGTTTGCTGACAGTAATGGGAAATTTGTTATTCTCTCCACTTGATATTTACCACAAAGTTTTTGATATTTTTATTTGTTGGGAATGAAGCTTGTTCTTGAGTTGATTTATTTTATAAATGGGTTTTACTTTTATCTCATCTCCTAGGGTCCGTTTGGAATTAATGTTCAAAATTGTGGAAAAAACATTGTTAGAAATATCAGATGACTGTTTGGTAAAATTTTTGTGATATGCATGTTTTGACATATATTATAAAAAAATAGTGTTTTGGGGAGGTTTGATAGTGAAGCTTGTAGTTAGTTCCTACAAAAGCTGAAAAGGAGCTTTCTCCAAAAGCATGGGGGTTATGTTTTCTCTAACAAGAACTTTTAAACCAAAAGCACTTTACCAAACAACAACTTTTGAATTTTACCAAACACATTTTTAACCGCTTTTCAAAAAAACTGTTGTTGTCTGCTACAGCAATACCAAACGGGGCCTTAATCTCTTATATATTATATGACTTGACACTAATACTAATTCCTAGAATTATCACTATGACAGGCTGTTCTCAAGCAGTTTGCTTCTGGACTGGGAGCTTCAGATGGTATTGTAACCAGTGAAGTTGAATTACAACAACATCAAAAGCTTGAAAAGCTTTACATGTCTACCCGCGCTGGCAAGGTCACCCAGTTTCCTCTTGTTTATGTGTATGTCTCCTGTCAATGCTTTTCATTCTATTGACCTGCTGCATTTCACACTTCCTCATTACCAGCATTTACAAAGAGACATCATCCGAGGTGTGGAAGGTTATATTGTTACCGGATCTAAGCAACTGGAAATAGGTAAGTTGGTTTTATCTATTTTTATGCATTATATATTGTGGTTGTCTATAAGATGACAATTTTTACACAGATAGCAAGTTGTTAGAAAGCAGCAGGAAATATGGTGCTCAAAATACATGTACCAGCAGCTGTACATTATCCAAAGCTGCATTGAATTATAGCAAAGCTCGTGGCCAAATAGAAAGAGAACGGGCAGAGTTACTGAAAATTCTTGGTACACAGGTCTGCTCACTTTCATGCCTCACACACACACACATGTGTATGTATAAACGCTCACACTGTTTTTGGAAATACAACTATTATGGTTTTTTGCTATGAAATTATTAAAATGAATTTTGTGTATTTTGTTCAATTCTGTACCATACTACCATAGGTCGCAGAGCCATTAAGAGCTATGGTAACAGGAGCCCCTTTGGAGAATGCTCGGCATCTTGCTCAAAGATATGATAAGTTGAGACAGGAAACTGAAGCTCAGGTAACGACGTAACGTCAATAAATCATCCCTGGCGTTCAGCTGCTTCAGTCATTGATTTTAATGATTTTAACTTGTTTGAAGCATTTACAGTTTATGTAAGACGCTTGTTTTCCTACTGAAAATGACTTGTCAGTCTATTTCTTTCTTCAATATCGTTATTATTCTTTTGTTTTAGTACGTTATAATCTACCCTATCAGAATAAATTATTTTGAACCTCTTTCTCCACATTGGACTATTTTACAAGCTTCTATGTGCATTCCACTCAATCTGATCAGGCCATTGAAGTTTCCAGACGCCAAGCTAAATTAAGAGAATCAGATGGCAATCCTGAAGTTTCATTTAAGCTAGAAACTGCTGAAACAAAGCTGCAAGAGCTAAAATCAAATATGGTTATATTGGGTAAAGAAGCCGCTGCGGCAATGTCTGATGTGGAAGGTCAACAACAGAAGTTGACACTCCAGAGACTTGTAACTATGGTAGTTCCTTCTGCTTTGTCTTTTCTGTGACTCAGATCTCTTTTCACCCCACCACTATTATCTTTGAGGCTGATCTAGAAGACATCCAATGTTTTGATTTGCATGAAGGTTGAAGCAGAGTACAATTATCATAAGAAAGTAGCAAGTATACTTGAGCAGCTAGAGATTGAGGTATGGAGTCCATGGACTAACACGTGGCCTCAAATTTGTGCACTGTAGTGGAAGCATAAATGCATAATAGATGTATTTTATTTTTTTCCTTATTCGGTTTCTTGAACAATCATTGGCAAAATAGAAGTCTTGTACTAATATCAATTTTTTTCCACTTTAAATTATATCCTTTTCTATTCTTCTACTGAAACCAATTAAACAGTTGCTCTGGCAACCAAAACAGGCTATATTTTTTGCGGGTCTTGTTCGTGAAAGTTAACTATTTAGTGCTCTAAATGAACTTTCTCGGATGTTCACTTCGTAAGCTGTGACTACTAAGCATATACATAGCATAAAAATAGAACACTACTAACATTTCCAAACCCCTAGTGTTGCAAATTATTCGTTAATTGACTTAGCAAAGAAGTTCAGAAAGATACATGTCAATCCGATTGCAAGCTCTCCCCAGCGAGGCAAATGACTAAATATTAACAATGCCTAGTTTATAGTATGTGGTTAATACTTTGAGTTTTGTATATACTTTAACTGTGGGATTGACACTTTTTGCTTATTAATAGATCTTATCCGAACGTAAAAGAGTGGATGATAATCGCCGTGCAGCAGCTAACTCTAGACCTTCTCTATCCTATGATGGATCAAGTGGGGTGTTTTCTCATCAAACAGATCCTCTATCAGCAGATAGTATGGAATACTTTTTTGGAGAGGTAAGTGTCATTTATATTCTACTTTAAAAAATTATGAGCTGTTTAATGTCTACGCCTATTTAATTCATGTATCTGTTTTTACCATCTTGATACAGGTCATTCATCCATATCGGGCTGAGTCTGATGTAGAATTGACTTTGTCATTCGGAGACTATGTGGTTGTTCGAAAGGTTTTTTACTTACCCTGATTTATTTCAGTTTGGTCCTGTCATTATTTCAGTGATGTGAGATTACATATCCTGTAGTACGGAGCAATCTTATGAAACCCCTCCAATTAGAAAAAATGTGTATATAGAACGTACTTCACTTTCTGTTTTTCTTCACCTGCTCTGATTTGCAATTTCTGTAAGTACAGTACACGATTTATTTCTTTGTGTTTTCAGGTGTCAAGCAATGGTTGGGCTGAAGGTGAATGCCAGGGAAAAGCAGGCTGGTTCCCGTTTAGTTGTATAGAGAGACGTGAGCAAGTTCTTGCAAGCAAGGTTGCTGTGGTGTTTTAACTCTTGTATTGGGTATGATTTTATTTGAGTCAGCTGATAGTTTTTAATATGCAGTAATCTAGCTTTCAGTCTGTATTGAATTTTAAAAAAGGCCTTGCTATTTTACTCTCATACTCAAATTGGTCACTAGTGTATGACTAATAGTCTAATACAGTGTACATTTCTGTTCTTATCATTCGAATATTCGACGACTTGACCTATTGATTAAACTTGACACCTATGTGCCATGAAAACTTCAAGTTTGATGTTGGTTAAAAACCTGTGAAAACATGAAACAAATTGTAGGCATGGCTAGTCACTGTTGCTGTGTTGCATGCATTGCGTGCACATCCATATGGCTGTTTATGCTCGATATTTATAGATACAGAGTGCTAGTGCCAGAGCGAGGGGTCTGAGTGTATATAATGAGAAATTCAGTAACCTAGATTTTCGATTCTATGTTTGTTTTGCTCTCTGTCTTGAGAATGTTGTTACGATTCTCTTATGGTGACAAAATCTTGATATTTCATTTTAGTAGTACATGTGAATAACTATAAAGGAAGTTTGTGCGATAAGTTTACTTTGAAATTGACATTCCATCAGTTCATTAGATTACCAGACATTGGATTAGCCAATCAATTAAAGAAAATTCTTCAATAAGCTGCAGTATTCTCGTGGTTTTGTATTGCTTCTGTTGTTGAAGTGGTCTCTTTTCTGTAAAAGGTGTCACTCTGTCCTCATCTCTTTATCCAGCCATCAATCAATATGATTTTTACATAAATAAAATGTTAGTCTTAAAGGGATGGACATTGCTAACTTATGATGCACGACACGAGTTTAAGTGCTTACTCAACCTCAAGCTTGTTGAACTCTATTTAGATCATAGTAATTATTAAACTACTATGTGCGCTAACTTTCTAAAGCACTTGCTAAAAACAAGATACAAATTCATTATTAACACTTGTACTTTATTACTCGTCGGTCAAATTAGTATTTAAATATTCAGCTAAGATGCAGTCACTTGCGCAGTCCCCAACATTAGTAAAAGGAAATCTGTTTATTGCACGCCAGTAGTATACATCTAGCGAGTAAGTTAATAGTAAATTTTGTATTTAAGAGTAAACTCCATCCTTGAACCTCTTCAATCATTCTTTTTGTAGTGGGAGATAGTGACAACAGTGATGGTCACAAGGTACGTAAAAAAGTCAATAACTGGAGTTTATACGTAGGATTATTACTCGGATTGTGACTCTTTCTTCATCAGCAGGACCTAGTTTCTCTCTTCATCAGAGAAGAAACTGTATGCTGAATTTTCTGTAGTTCTCCATATTAGGGTAAATAAACTCTTGGCATTAAACTAGGGGTCCAATTCTTGCCATGTGCCAAGGGTCATTTTTAGGTATAATCTAGAACACCATTATACAAACACATGCCATTTGATATTTTTAGTGATTTTATTATCTTGAGTAATTATATTTGGTAAGATTTGCTTAGTATTCATACTTTTTTCAAGTTTCCTTGTAAGAAAAGTAGAAAACAAAAACTTTAAAAGTCAATCAGGAACAACTTATATTACCAAAATAATATACAAATCTTTCCATATCTAAATCACAATAATAATTAAAATAAAACTCCCCTTTGAAGCCGAATAAGCAGCATGTCCTTTTTTTAACTGATCTGACCCTTATCTTCTTCTGTTAAAATAAAGTTTAAGCTAGAGCAGAAAGCCAGAAACATTTATGTTTGACTTGTACTACTACCATAAAGTTCTTAATCTTTTGGAGGAGATAGATGGACTGATCTGAGGTACAGTGAAGCCTCCATCATCTATCCATCTTTTGCTATATCTGATGTTTGTGGTAGCTTCCTTTGGGTCCTTAAAACAGATCTGACTTCCAAAGGCCATGTTTGAAGAAGGGTTGGCATGAGGTTGGTGCAGTGGAGGTGGAGCTTGAGGGACCCAAATCCCTATATTTTCGGAGGACAAATACCTCAAATTTCTATCTACATCATCATCCCAGAAGGGCAGGAAATCATTCTCGCCAGTCTGAAACCAATCAACACAAAGTAAGATTAAAATCATGGACAGGACATGATCATAACTTTTGGCGACTAAAAATCAAAATTTAGATAGAAATAGGAGGTAAATCAAACCTTAGAAAACCCATCAAGAGTTGAAGAAGAATCTAGAATGTCTTCAACATGCCAGCCAGGCAACATCTCCAAGTACTCTGATATGCTACTTGTGGGTCCATTACCATCTCCATTCATGATCAGTTGAGGATTAGCAATCTTTCTAGCTTTTGAATGAATCACTGGAGAGGTGATAGGATGGGATTTGGTGATCGAGTTCTCGGACTTGTTAAAACTAGGAACAGTATCACAGTTGTTAGTGACGGAGGAAGAAGGTGGTAATGAATAAACGTCAGAAGTTGCAGAAAGCTTGACCCCAGTAAGTAGGAATCTGTTATGATTCTTAGTATGCTCATTAGCTTTGTGAATTGAAATATCACAATCATTGCATAGTATTGCTCTATCTTGTTGGCAAAACAAGAAGGCCCTCTTCTCCTGCACACATACAGTCAGTTAGAAATATATATTTAAGAAATAATTTGCTATCTGTGCAGTCGTGTGCACATGTATATGTTATATGTATATATACCTGACAAATATCACAGATGGGGAGTTGTTTAGAAGAAGGCTGAAGAAGAGAGAAACGTTGGTGTTTTCCAGCGAGTTTGTTGGCATGATGAACGCGGTGGTCACAGGCATCACATAGGGCAGCCTCGTCGGCTGGGCAGAAAACGGCTGCTTCTTCTTTACTACAGACATCGCACTGGATCTTCATCTTGTTGTGGAAGAAAAGGTTGTGCAGAGATGCAGAACAAAAATAAAGTAAGTGCAGTCTGCTGATGAATTTTATGAATTGGAAAGAGATAAAGATGGGGGAAGTTGAAAGTTGGAATAATGAGTAGATAAATGGGGTCCTTGTAGATATATGATATGAACAGACAGTGAAAATTGTAAAATAGTTAGTCGAAAAGTGTCCAGGTGAAGGTAATGACAATTGTGCTGCGTGTAAATTATGGGACCGTGTCCAGACTGGGTGACAGAGACATGACACCCTGTTTCTTCCATGTCCTCGACCATCTTTTGCACCCAGAATATCATATGCTTCACCTTGGGAATATACTCATATCTCACTCTTCTTATTATTTCCTTCTAAATTTGCTGGGAAGGACTCTCCTAAAATTAATACATTTGGTAGAATTCTCTCCTGGATTATATTAGTTTCTGTAATATGGTTACTTCTAATCCGTAGCAGTGTTTTTAGTGAATATCATTTTTCTCTCTTGAGGTTTACTGAAGGTTAAAGATTGAAGTCCAAGTAGAAACATGTATGTGAGAAGTAAAGTCTGCCTTTGATTACACTCCAAAAAGTTGTTTCTTATGAAGAAATGAAAATTAGAGTACAAGAGTGTGAATTATGTATATCAGGTACGGGCCAGTTGTCAAAGCACAAGCTTAAGTGTTAACCGTTGAATTTATGTCTAGTCCCAGTGTCCGGTCTATTTAAGCGACTCATTCTATGGCCTCATCATACACTCATCATATAAACACCAAACTTTCTGCTCTCACTTTTAGGGCTCTATGAGAAATAAATAACCCTACGGTTGTGTTCACTTGGTGAGAATGGAATGAAAAATGAATGAAATGAAAAATTATAAACAAATTTTATGAAGGAAGAAGAATGTATGAGTGAAATTGTGAATAAATATGAGATAGTTTAAATTTGTTATGATGAGAATTGTAGGGAAAATGATGAATAAATAGAATGGAGCATTCCTTTCAAAATATGTGGGTTAGAATTTTACTTCAAATAGTTTGGAATGGAATGAAAAAAGAATTAAAATTATAAACATTTTCCCTAATCTCACCTAAATAAGAGTATAAATTTAATTTCATTCTCTCCTCGTTGTATTCCAACCAAGTGGGTGGATTGGTATTTGTTTTATTCAATGTCCTGAGTGCATCTACATCTATGGACTATGGCATATGCATGTGCCTATTGTAGATGTTTCAATGAACTTAATTGAGCTTGTACAAAATGTTTATGCACGGATGCGGATTCAAAAATCAAACACCCTCCATATATCTTATTACTACGAGTACGAGTAGGTTTTGTGATTCGAGAATATACCATAGAACCGAATACATGTATGATTGGTGCCAAAGTCAAGCTGCAAGAGCAGTTTGCAGTATGAATTATTTCTGCTACTACTAGTTGTTTAATACTCCCATGGGGCATCTGACAAGTTGCTTAGCCTTTTAATGTAATCAAATATGGCCTACCAACAAAAAATAATAAGGTGATTGTGAATTATTGATCGAGTTGGTAAGTTATTGGTACATTAGAAAATAATTTCCTAGAATATTTTAGTGCTTTTTAGTATGGCAATGAGATATGCCTAAGTTATTGGTACATTAGAAAATAATTTCCTAGAATATTTTAGTGCTTTTTAGTATGTGAGATATGCCTAGATACGAGAACTAATATATATGCCGGCCTTGTTCTTCAAGATGATTACAACGAATATAAAGCATTTCATTTTTTCAGTTGCCTGTGGTGGCCTTGCTTTTGATTATGGTATTGTAATAATAATAATAACTACGTAACTATCAAACTTAATGTATATGTTAAAATTTACATAATATTATTTTATTGTATGAAAAATGTTTAGTTATTGAGATCTTACATATTTTTAATGTAAAAATATTTATATTAATGTTAAATTAATACATGTGTATAATAAAATACGAGCTTATATAATTAGTATAAATAGTTTGGTCGTACCACGAGTTTAAAAAATGTTAAAAGATAAAATTAAAATTAAAAACAATATAAGATATTAAATAAAATAATAATATTATTGAAAAGAAAAATATAAATATAATTAAAAAGAAGTATTAAAATAAAAAATAGTAATACATAATATAATAATAAAATATAATATTATAGAAAGAATAAAAAATAAAACTAGAAAAATAAAACTGAATTTAAATTATTAAAATACAAATAATAAAATATTAAAACTAACACATTTAAAAATATGATAATATAATAACACATAATATTAAATAAAATAAAATATTATTAAAATAATAAAATAAATATGAATGTAATAAAATAAAAAAATACAAATACTATAAATTTGAAAGATGAACCATAATTTTCTGAGAATAAATACTAGTTTATAATATTTTACTTGACCCTTTTAAAAAAAATAATTTATCCCTAAATAGTTGTCTATATCTTATTTCAATATATATGTTTTTACATATTTTTCTAAGATTATCACTTACTCCTCTTTCCCGTGACTCTCCAACTCATTTTCAAATTTATTTCATTATTTAAGGTATTTATTAGGGATGAATATAAAAACAAACTATATAATTAAATATACTTTCTTAATATGCGTGTTTTTTCATAAGGGTCAAGTAAAATGGGACGTAGGAATAATAATTTAATTAAAAAGAGGCTATTAGTTTTTAATTTCTGCAAGTAGCACCTATATATTTTAAATAATTTAGTTTTATATGAACACCATCAAATCAAATATCTCCGTTCTCTGTAAAATAAGTTTTTATACCGAAAAGGGAATGCAACTCGAGGCTTCCAAATAAAGGAAATTTTTGATTGATCAAATATCACAATTTTTGTCACCTTGCATCAAAGCCAAAACTATTGAGCGACAAGTGGGGGTAAACGTTAGGATATAAATTTGCCATTGTCCATAGTTAATAATGAAAAGATGACCCGAGAAAATTAAGTGGAAACTATACTTTCTAGTTTTCAGAAAGTAAACTATACAGCTGAGACTTGGGAGGGTTTCTGGAGAGGATAAATCACGGCATGTGTTATTGTTTCGTTTCACAAGCAAATAATCAAAAATTAGGTCAAATAATTGTGGGCATTAGTGTGAAACAAGTAGGAAAAAATAAACCTAACAAGACGACAATTAGCACTTTTGAGCTAGTCATCTAGACAACGATGTTGCACGTTGATCGATTAACAATGTAACTTTTTCTTAATTTTTACTAATCAGATCATTTTTTTCTCAAGGCTTTGAATAAGTCAGCTGAAAATGCATACAAGACATGTGCCAAATATACACTTAGACATCGGTAAATGTTTAATTTAGAATTAAATGTTTTTATTTATATATTAAAATAGTACATATATTTAAATTAAAAATATATTATTTTTAGATTACAAAATTATTTTTTTAACAAACTATTATCATAGATTAACTCAATTTTTTTGCTTTGTTAGTATAATCAAACATTATCCTATAAAATATTTAAAATAAAACAATTAATATTTTTAAACATTAGATAAGATCGCATTATTTATGTATTGTCGACATCCGAAATGTGGATAGATGAGCAAAGAATATTTGAGCTTCAAGTTCAATTCATTTGAACTCCACTATTGATCATAAAGTTGTGCAATACCTAGTAGGAGGAGAGGAACGTATTTTATATTATCTTGTGGAAAAGCATGATTATTCTTGATTGAGATAGACAAATAGTTCATCTATGCAATTATTGTTGTTCTTTTAGTAAATTTCCTGTGTTCTTAAATTTTAAGCAATCACAAAGCTCCACTAAAATACACAAATGTTTAAATAGATATCGAAAGATCTAAAATATAGGTCCAATAATTTTTTATTTTTCTATTAATAACACTTTCATATTTTACAATGATCTTAATTTGAAATACTGTAGTTGTAAGGAATATAATAAAAATACCCATGGTTAATAACTAAATAACATAGTATGCTAATATTTGGGTGGACTTGATAATTATGATGAGTCTCGTAAACTATTTTTAACATAAATATGGCACTACAATTATATATAGTTTCTCTTAAATAGTAAGAAAAAATAAATGTTAATGTAGTTGCTCAAAGAGGTTACCCCGACTCTATTCTCACACCCTCCTAATTAAGTGATGGTATGTATGGCCTGTTTGGCTGGACTTAAAAATAAGTCCTTTTGGACTTATTTTCGCGTAAAAATTTCATATTTTGATAAATGTTTTTTATACAAGTATTTAATGTATATTTGAGATTCTATAAGTTGCAAAAAAAAGTCAATTTTTTTCAGAAAAAAGTTAGGAATCTCTAACTTTGTCTTAAAATAAATTGACTTATTCTGGAAAAAAGTTCCCCCAAACACCCCCGTAATCTAAATGGATGGAATGATTTTATCTTTTTGTCCTTGATGCTTAACTTTTTCCAATTTTCCAAAATATATAAACCTAAAATCTCAGTACACAGTATAAATCATCTTTCAGAATCATCCATTTACTCAAAACTTCAGCGTGCGAATGATGACTGATGTAATGACTAATGATGCAAGGCTAAAAAAATATAGAAGGACTCTAAACTGCTCGTAATCCTTTCATGAAAAATATATCAAAATTCCATTTGTACATCTCCAACATCCTGAATGGCACTATGTTGTAGTGCAGTCATCTTCTCGAAATCAAGTAAATTCTTGCCTCCCCTCCATTTTCTCTATAAAATTTGCTACACTACTCTAGGCTCCGCGATTAATAAATGGAAGGTTTATCCCCAAGTCAGATAAGATTTGTGATTGTATAGAACGGCAAGGTGAACATGGTTTTTCCTTGTTTTCAGCTCTATTCACTGTCTTTGGACCTCTAACTTGGCAATTTTTCCTTGGACTAGAGGGTGGCCGCGATGATAGTTTGATAAGAGCATTATCATTGCAAGGAATTTTTGTATCCTCGGTGTTTAGTTCACAGCAGATAATCCCATTGCATAGTCCAGGAAGATCTAGATCTACATTTAGTAGAGATGGTAAAACTTGGGTATTTGGGGAGCAAGATATAGGTAATTTCGGATTTGCAGCTGGTTCATATGGTGACAACTGGGCTTCTGGAGCACAAGATATGTGTAGTTCAGGATTATTTGCATCTGGTATAGATGGCAACATATGGGCATCCGTAACACATATAGGTGATTCATGATTTAGAACTGGAATAGATGGTAACAATGGGGCCTCTGAAGAGCAGATCGAATGTTGCCCATCCGTGATGAAATCCCCACGAGATGCACCACCTCCAAGAAGACTGGATTGTGCAATGTTAGCAATGTTTTCGTCCCAAGTAAAATCTGACAAGAATGTGTCCAAGTCAGGAATATTATCCATGTCCTTTCCGTCAATATCTGTGAAAAGAAATTCTTCCAACTCTCTCAAGTCCAGACAAGAAGTGGATGATCCTGCCAAATGCCCATCTGTGCTTGGAGCCAAAATCTCCCTGTTATGACATGGAATCTGATCCATGGCATCTGAGTGGACATTATAACCCAAGAACTCAGAATTATTAGCATCGCAATCATTAGCAAAATCAGCAGAATTCACTGCATTCCTCTCTTCCACTTCAACTTGAAATACTTCAGGCAAAGCTCCCTCAGAAATGCTTTGGGACGTATTCCATATTGGACCCTGGGGAAGCATAGATGAACTAAAGTCACTTTCATCATAGGTTATACTCATCTGATCAGATTTAATTGGGATTTCTGCGTCACAACAGCAAGCATCATTTAGCTTTAAAATGGACATGCCACATGGTTGGACCGCTTCCTTGGCCACAGAGTGACTGTCCTCTTCAAACTTAGGTTGATCACAATGCGAACTTGCCTCAATGGAATTGCAGGATTCAGTAACATTAGTAGAAGTTGCAGCAGAGGCACTAATCGTCTCAAGATTCGGCATGTGTTGGTGAACAGATTCACAATTAAATGCCGCATATTCAAAATGATTTTGATTTGCTTCTCCAAGGTCAGTAGAATGAAGATCGTCTCCATTTTCAACAACACTACTTTTAACTCTTTTAAGCATAGGATTGTAACAATCTCGCACACCATCATTCATCCTCTTCCGTTGTACAGATTTTTCTACTTTATATTCCAAGATATGTGATTTTGGTGGAGTTGAATCTGAGTCCACAAACTCCACAATGTGAGGAGATGCCTCCACAAAAACATTTGAATGAGAAGTCAGAGAATGCCATCGATCTTCCAGCTCTTGAAAAGTGAATTTCTGAGAAAACTGAACAGCACCTTTACCAAGTGAATCTAAGGACATACCGGTCTGCACATGGCATTTAAAAGAATTGGATAACATCAGCAATGCAGACCACAATAGAAATGCTAGTTTGTGATAGATATCACCTTAAAAATTATGTACAAAAGAAAGATTATAACAACTAACAGCTTCTCCATTTTGGCCACAAATAGTGAATTTTCAGAATTTTTCAGTACCAAATATACATGTTTGGAAATAGGTTAGATATATAATTTGCTATGGTACTTCAACGTTAATGACATTTCAAAATTCTTTCACTTCAATATATCAGTGCTATCGTAACCACGTTTCATAGTCCATGTGGAAAGAGACAACAGAGTTCATTGCTAACACAGAGAGCTGGTTGATGGACATGCAACCAGCAAGCATGTATATAACATTATTCAGCAGAAAATGAAACTGAACAGTATAAGAGCCTGCAAACCTACTAGAAGTAATAAATTTTAGGAAATCATAAAACTTTCCATATTGTTGACTTTATGATGCCTCCATTACATTAAAAAGGAGAGTCTGATAATGTAGTATTGGCTTCTATTCTTGTAAGTTGCTAAAAGTTCAATATACAAAAAACATGAAGAAAACAAAGATAGAGATAAAGGGAGTGGAAAAAGGAGAAAATAATTGAACCCCGTCAAATGAAGCATGCACTCGAAAAAAGGGTTTGATATTGTGGCATTACTAAGTCTTGCCACTACACATCTCAAGCAAGCTAGATGTTTAAAATAACAAGGCATTGCAAGTAATTAAACTACCATGCAGTTTCTAAAAATACAGTATTGCAAGTAATCAAACCAATTCTACCTTGTCTCTGGATTCTGAAAGCTGAAAGTATACAAAATGATGTAAAAGCATTGCAAGGTCATTAAGAGTTGCAGATACAGTAGGTTGTGGTGCCAAATTTTGCTACAGACATACACAAAGCAGATATTGGACACCCTTTAGGTAAATCATTTAAAATGACTGAAATCGGAGTAGATGACTTGTACAAATGAAGAATAAACAATTTTTCTTCTGCATTCAAGTGAATGTAACTTTCTTTTCATGTTTATGTTGCACATGTCACTGACAAAGAGAAAGAAAAGAGACTTTTATGGTAAACTAAGGCAGTTCTGGTTTGCAAGAAGTTTGACAGGGCCCTGCAACTTAGTAAGAAGTTTGTGCATCATGATAATAAAGTCAGGACTCCAATAGCTGGTATGTTAACAAGCATTGAACTTTTGGTTAATTTGTCATTTAGGTACATTTGGCATACATGTCATGTACGATATACCAACTAACCTATGTCAGCCCAACTCTTTATTCACCTCTAGTCCTCTAGGGCACATTACAAACACTCAGACATTTCAATTTGGCCAAAGACATGCAAAAATTCAAAAATATTGCCGAGTCTTGCAGTTGGTCACATATACATGTTCAACACTTTCAGCGATAACACAGACACTAAATAGATTACCAGAATAATACCTCTAGGTAAATTATCTTGTGCAACTTGCATAGTATCATCTGGTTAACTAGTACAGCATTAATAAAAGTTGACAAAGGTAAATACTAAGATGAAATTAGTCAATCTTGGTGCAGTAGTTTAGAACTGACAAGGATTGAATTAGGCCGTAGATCTTTATAAGCAGTCGGATTAGGTTGTACAGGTAATATTTGGTACTTACTCTGATCATATTGATGGTTGGATCCGGTTCCCGAAAAAGATTGACATTAATAGAATCAGTGTCTTTGTAACTTGCTTGGTAAATTCTAATTTATCATAAAGATGCAGTAAGATATGAACATCTTAACACATTGAATTGATAAATATGACTGAAATTTATGCTACTATATCATAAAGGAGTTTTAAAATTATTATTAAATATAGTCTCTTAGATTCTTGCAAAGAGGGAATCAGATAACATGTTATCTTTCATTTAGTAGTCACAGCATGTAGATTGGATTTAGTGTTTTAATTGTGAAGTGAATTATATAATACTGCTAAAAAAACTCCATCTTTCAAATTGTTTAGTGTGTATTGTAAATTATATCCGTAGTAATTGAGAAGGCAATGCCCAATATAAAATTGCATACGACAAGGTTCAGAATAGTTGGCACCTAGAATGCAAAATATATATAGTTGCCTAATCAATAAATTCTGGCAAGAAGTGGAGTGCTTTTGCATCTATTCAAAAAACTCTCATTAACTTTTAACTTCCAAAAAGACAAACCTCAAAGCGGTGTTCAAACCCAAAGTTCAGATTTTCAGCGGTGTTCAAACCCAAAGTTCAGATTTTCCAACCACATCAAGAAATAGTTTATTATAATTGTGATTAAAATTAATCACAATTATAGTCTACCATAGTTGTAACAAATAACAACAAAATCAAAAAAAAAATATTTTCATATGCATTATCAAAGCCATTACCCTAAACTGTTCTTTTTTCATTTAAAAAAAAAGAATTTACATTAGAGCAAGTCCAATGCATGACTATATTTGGGTCCATGGCTATAACATAGAAATAGATTTACAAAATCATCAATCCAATGCATAGCTACGTTTGAATAAAAATTGATTAAAATGGATAATTAGCTTTATACTATATAGAACCAAGATAGTTATAGTCATTCTTGCCACGTCATTTTCTCACAGAAAAAAAGAGGGAAATATATTTGGTAGATGAGTTTTAACTCGAATATAACATGTGAAACTATTCCTCGACCAACGCAGCTATTGTTGGCAAAATAAAGTAATGAATACAGTCATTTTAGCATTAGCATCGTTCTTACCTCGAGTGATACTTGCTCTTATGTTATCCAGCAGTATAACAAAATTAAGCTACAAAAACTAGCTTCAACAATGACAGCATACTGCAAAAGTAATCTCTAAACAAAAAAACAAACAAAACATGATCAACTCGATTCAATTATCATATAGCAACACAGTTCACTTCATCAGAAGACCGAAAATCAAAATTAAAATTGATAAAATTATAATAATAATAATAAACAATAAAAGATAATGGCGGTACCTCGATAGCATTGTTGAGCAAGAGGTCATCTTCAGAAGACCAAGAAGCAACCGGAGCTAGCGCGCCCATGTGTTCTATCTCGTTCTCTTTGGCGGCGGCCGCCGCACTCTCTTGCTCCGCCGCAACTAAAAATGTACTGGGGATAGTTATAACAGAGAGACACAAGCCCAGATTAACCTGTACGGAGTATATATTATTATGGGGTATTTATTATATTTTTAATTTCTTAATCACTAAAAGGCCGGGTTTTTTATATAGTGGGCTGCACCTATTAGGCTATTAAACTTATGAGCCTTTTTAAAATTAAAAAAAAAACTATTTTCTATTTATATACTAATGAAAAAACACAGTTTTGGAAAAACTTATAATAATATCCTAATTAGCCAGAAAATGTAATTAATAATTATTAATAGTATATAATTAAGGAGATTGAGTGCCGAAAATAAAAGAGTACAAGTTGTTTTGCAAAAACTTATAATGACATCCTAATTTCCTAATTAGCCAATAATTGTATTATATTTAATAAAATATGATTAATTACATTGTCACTATGGATATACATTTAAAACCTAATTTAATGAAAATTTGATAAATTCAAAATGTACTCATAAATTAAATTAAATATATTTAATGTTAAAATAAATAAATATAATAATTTAAATTCAAAATTTGACTTCACTAAATCTTTATATGTATATGTATATGTATATGTGTGTGTGTGTATATATATATATATATATATATATATTAGGAGTATTATAAGAAAATATTAACATATTCTAATTGAAAATTCAATTAAATTAATACTTACCTTTTTAATTAAGGGTCCAATTGCTACTTTACTTCTAATTAGAATTCTAATTATTAAATATTAACATATTTTAATTATATGTCTTATAAAAGTACGAATTAACATATTTACTGGCTTACTTCGTGTGCGATACATGGATGAATTTTTTTAAATTTTTATTATTTTTATTTTAATATTTGTTCTATGATTTAAATTTATTTTTATTTATATAATAATAATTTAACTTTATTTAATATTGTGTGCATATATTTTTATATAATTTATATTTTAATAAAATAATGTTTATTTGTTTTGTATAGAGATGTATTTTAGTTAGGACACTGAGATATTTTAGTTTAGAGATTAACGTGAGATGTATTTAAGTTAGGAGATTAATATTTTAGATTTTATTAAAATTGAATTTTTATGATCGTTCACCTAAAATTGGTTAGAATCTTTTTTATGGTTAACTCGGTGTTTCAAGAAAGAGTTTTCTAGTTTTGTTATAATAATATAGTATAGATATGTAAAATATAAATTGACTTATTCTCTGTTAAGAATAATTTTAATAAAATTAAAAAAAATTGGAGACCCGACAAAATATTAAATTAAAAAAGACATGTTCAATATTTTATTTTCTTTCATAAAAAAATATTTACATTATTATTTTATAAAAAGACAAACATGAATGCGATTATTATAATTGTTTATTTGATAATTTTTTTTCTAAATTAGAAAATTGATTTCATATAAACTTTTACCTGTTTATCAAAATATTATAAGCAACCCGCTGCAAAAAGCGAAATCTGTCTCTGGTTTTCTTTGTTTGTTGATCCTACGAAACACAACCTAGTCGATTCAAATACCAATATTCGAAAACCCGTTATTCTAATCCAATTTTAATTCTTAATCTTTATCTAATTTTAATCATTTTTTATTATTATTAATCTATTTTATTACAAATTCTATTTCTAATCAAATTCAATATAATAAATATTATGGTTAAAGAAAATAATCTTTACAAATTCTAATCTAATTCTAATTAGTATTACTAATATCTAAATAAATAAATTACGGATATTACAAGATCTTATTAGGGTTGTTTGGTTCATGTTTTCGGGTTGAAATCAGGAGTCGCTGTATGGTTCATTTTTTATATGTATTTGTTTGACTGATAGAATGAATTTATTAATATAATATATTTTATTGAATTAAAAATTATAGGTAGTTAATATGAAAAAATAAATTACTATTATTTATTAAATAATAAACAATGTCATTATCAATTTTTTATTTTAATAATTAACATGTAATTTTATTAATAAAAATAATAAAAATAATTTTTTAGTTTGATTTCTCATACTCATACTTGAAACCCACGTTACTAAGATATCAAAAACTCATACATTATACCTTATGTGTTTTAAAATTTAAAATTTTTAACCAAATATTGGAATGGACAAAACTCATAATAACGCGGAGCAAAACAAACCCCTAAGTTTTTATCTGAGCTTGAAACAAAAACGTTGGGCCGGAATTCATCCCATTAATCTTTTATAAAAATAAAATCAATACACACACACACTAATTGATACAAGATTGACTAATATATATTTTCATTTTTCTATTCATTTGATAAATTTTTAAAAGTTAATCAATTATTTATGTGCTTTATATATATTTTATTCATATATTATATATATCACTATAAATTAATTATTTTCAGACATAAATATATAAATATACACGTGTATAAATTATTTAATAATTATATATATATATAATTATACATTTTGATAAAACTTAATATTTTTAAATTAGTAAGATTAGATAACAAAATATTTTAAATTGCAAATACATTAAAATGTATAAAAAATATTTAGTTATTAATGAAAATATTTTATAATATGTATTCATTAAATTTTGATTTTGATTATTTTTATAAATATCCTATGATTTTCAATTAATGAATTGATTAATTATAAAAAAACACATGAGTGAAAGGACAATTTTGTTAAAAAATAAATTTGAAAAACATATATATGAAGGAAAACACACGGCTCGAGAAGAGAAGACGGCCAGACAAGAAAGAAGAATGCTTCTTGAGATACGCGCACATATCTATTCACCACTTTCTCCTTATTCTATAAATTACCCATAAGTTTACTACTCCAATACCAATACTAATTGAAGCATGAGAAGTATAAATATTTCTTTATTTATTTATTTTAATTTTAAAATTTAAATGTATAAAAAAATTATAATATATTTGAAGCTAACTTTTATCTAGTTAAATATTATATTAAATTTATTCATATTGATAATAATTTTAAAAAATAAAAATTTTATTTTATTTATAAATAATTAAAGTACTTCTAATTGACTTTTTTTAATTAAGTCAAACGGACCTTTATATGTTTTATAGTAAGAAGGAAATTCTTAGTCACTTGATCTTCGTTAAGTAATGTAAATATTACTGTATTGTACTCCATGCTACAAATATAACCAGGAAAGTCAAGATATAAGTGGTATAATTGGCGAAGAGCAAACATTTTGATCTATAAAATCTAAATTTTAATATTATATTTCCTTCCGGTCATTCGAGTATTCGACTGGCCACTGCAAAAGCCAAGAGGTAATGCCAAGTTGTTTCTATTGGAACATTTTTATGACTTACACCTGCTTGTTGTTGGTAACCATAGTTCTAAAAATTATGATTTAATCAATTAATTATCCGATTAACTATTATAATACGCACTGTCAATTCGATTTATAAAATTCAATTAATTAGTATACATTTTTTAAAATTAATATTATAAATTTAATATTATAACTTTATTTTAAGAAATTTAATTGATATTTCGATTAATCATACTGATGAATGTTCATTATCATTTTTTACAAAATTGAATAATGCGACTATATTTTTCAAGTGAAAGACCTATGCATCCGAGATTATTTTTGAGATTTCGGTTTTAATAACAAAATGACTACTTAACGCGTACGTTTTTTTTTATATCAGTAAAAACGCGTACGTATTTGTCCTTTGCACTAATCCAAATTTACTTGGTCGGTTTAGGGCCGACATTGCAAAATAACCTATATATAGAGGCCAGTAATTAGGCACGTCACATGCTTGATTGAGTGTTTTACAACATTCTAACTAGTAATTACATGTCAGTTTATATTGATAAGACATCTGTGGCTTTATAATATATTAAACCCCTAGGCCGTAACTAAATCATATACTCGTAGTACTAACCATTTAACTTTCCCCTTCTTTTCATTTATTTTTCCTCTGGACTCTGGAGTTGTGAGTAAGCGAATGTACAATTGATCTACTATTTTTTTATATTAATTACTAACTAATTTTAATATATTGTAACTGTCAATTTTTTTTTTCCTAAGACGTTAGAATAAGAACGTAACAAACATTTTGGAGGGCCCTGTGTAAAATTTTAAAATTGAATTCTTTATATATATTTTGATATACATTAAAATTATTAAACTATTTTTAAAATAAAATAAATTATCGAAAACAAAAAACAAAGTCTAACAAATGTACTTTAAAATTGATTCTCTTCTCTTGCATGTTTTTGACAAATTATTTATAACACTTTCAATATCAACTAATCCCTAAATTTTTGAGAACCTGAACGGTCGCTCACCGATCATATTAGAGTTCATTTTTCCCAATAATTAAATATAGTGAGAGGCATGGTGTCTTTTGTAATTTGCAGATTTAGTCTAACATATTATGATAACTCTCTTCGAAATGTGCGTGTGATGATTTAATTTTCATCACTTAAAAATTGCGTGAATTCATTTCTTCGTCATTTTTGGAGCAGTGAACTTCTCTATCAAAATTTATTTAAGATAAAATGCTAGTTATTTAATTAAACTCATTCAATTATATGTTATATCCGGAGGGGGGGAATTGTAAAGATAATATAAAAAAGTATCAAAAATTAACTTTAGATAACTGACCTAAATTTACTAGCATTTTGAGCATAAAAGTGGATGACACCTTTATAATAATAGCATTTTGAGCATAAAAAATGGATTACAAAAATAACCATAAAATATTTTAAAGTGATAAAATTATTGTAATATTTATTCTTAAAGGATAAAAGGATAAGAAAAAGGATTTCCATTTAATGATTTATCGTATATATATAGTCATATTTAAGAATGATTTTCTGTCAAATTTAGATACTCAACAGATTTGATAGAATTTTTATATTCGGTTAAATTTATAAAAACTCGAGATTTTTTTTAATAAGATGATACTTAACATATATTCTAATATATGGTTATATCATGTAACCTATTAAGCCCATTCAAATATTAAATTTTTATTTAAGAAAAAATTTGAAAATAATTTAAAAACTTATCTTTCATATACACTTCCGTAAAAAGTTAAAAAATAATTAATTAGAAAATAGGAAAGCCTATTGAGTTTTGTAGAGGGATGGCAAGAGGAATCGACTCAATTTATAGGATTTTTTTTTGGAATATATCTTATAAAATAAGTAGTATATATTTTTAATAAATTTCCGGATAAACCTCGAACTCAAAATGTAGACAACGAAAAAAATGTTTTACCATTTAAGCTACTCCTAGGCGATCTATCTTGCTCCAATTTGTAAGATTAGATTAACAGTTTTTTTTTCCTATAACGCAATTTCTTTTAACTCCTAAGTTTCTTTAAATTGGAGAACCAATTAAGTGGTATTCAACAGTTTAGTATGGATTTATCCTGTATTGTTCGATGTTTTATCCATAAAAATATATTTTATTTTGTTAAACAAACGGAGTGAGTAGCTTTCAATGGCTTTCATGTATCCTCTACCAACGGGTGTTATTGTGAGTTACATCAGGTCTGTAGCTATCAAAGGTGTTGACCTTAACACAGAAACACTGTACTGTACATATATATATACATAATTATTCTCCATTCATTGTTCCTTTATTTTTCTTCCCTGCAAAACCCAAGGTAGAATAAAGTCCACGAGAAATGATTATACGAAGAATTAGAGTGGAACTCGAGGAGTTTTCTCAAAAATCCAAACTCAGACATTTGATTTTTTTTCATTTACGATTTATAAACTAGAGAAGATTATTTTTTTCTACCGTGCTTTGTTATTTTTAACATGACTTCAACAAGTATTTTACAGACCCATTCACATTTGTAATTCAAATACTCTAGACCATTGGATTGCAAAAGTTGCATATCAGAATGTGTTTACTATTTTAGTAGACATTTTGCTTTCGTCCATACAAAATGTTCATATAAACAGGAGTAAGACCTTTTTATTTGATTTATATATTTTAATACGGAGTATTTAAATTGTCAGATTGAAATAAAAAGAAAGAAAACAGTAGAGCGTGTTTTCCGGTGCTAGGCGAATAAGCAAAAGCAGGATAACTGCCACGTGTCCTAGAAAGTGACCGTGTGATTCACATGCAACGGCTGTGATTGAGTCTTTATTGGTTGAGATTTTATTAGGAACTGCAAGAGGAGTGTAAGCAAGTGGGGAGTGAGTATGAGTGAGTGAGAGAGAGATAGGGGGGAGGAGAGAGATTATAGAGAGATTTTCCTCTGCTGCAAACAGCTGTGGAAGATACATACAGAGAGGAGAAGAGAAGATTTTATAAATACTCGTATTTTGTACTATATGTGGATTGTCTTAAATTGAGGTTGCAGAGCTGGAGCAGCAGTATCCATGGCGGCGTTTGCAGGGCAGTGACTTTAATGCATCAAATAAAAACACAGAGAATTTAATTGTTTGAAGAAAGTCAAGAAAAAAAATTATAGTCTCGAGTTGAGAGAAAAAGCTAGAGGAAAAAAAATACTCGTACTCCACATCTTCATTCCCTCTCCTTGCTTTGCCCTACCCAAAAAATAACCCTCAAATTTGTTCCTGAAAGGCTGCAAAAAATACAAAATCCCAAAAATAGCAATAGCCCATTAATTAAATCCACAGATCCCACCTACCCTTTTCTCCATAACAATTTTTTGGTTATGGATTCTTTGTGCAGCAGCAGCTGGAAAGTTAAACAATGTCTGGTTTTTTCACACTAGCCGGAAGAGATCAAGAACAAGAAGATCACAAGAACAATAACATTAACAGCAGCTTGTTTTTGTTCAGAAACGAAGAGATCTACGACAAGAATTTCGAGCTATGGCAACAATACTATCAACTACATCATCAGCCAAAGCAACCTCACCTGCAGCTCCAAGACGTGGATCTTTCACTTGTGGGATGCTCTTCAGGTTCTTCTAATCCTGCTGCTAATAGAAGATCATCTACAATCCACAACAATAATCTCAATGGTTTTAGTATAACTACAGATGAAGAGCAATCTTTAGTTTATAATAGCAATAATAATAATAATAGGGTTGGTAATAATAATAACAATAGATCATCAACAAATTCAACATCAGGATTTGAGGTGTTGATGAGGCCATCTGGAGGAAGTTACGGTGGAGTAAATAATAATAATAATAATAATAGTAATAGTAATATTGGGAGCGGTAGTAGCATTGGTACTATAAATTGCCAAGATTGTGGTAACCAAGCCAAGAAAGATTGTATGCACATGAGATGCAGAACATGTTGCAAGAGCCGAGGGTTTCAGTGCCAAACCCATGTCAAGAGCACTTGGGTTCCTGCAGCTAAACGCCGAGAGAGACAACAACAATTGCTTCTCGGTGGTTCCAACACTTCCTTGCAACCAAATTATCAACATCAACAGCTGAGTTTGATCAGAGGAGAGACTACTCCTAAAAGGCCAAGGGAGATTCCATTGGTTTGCACTCGTTTGCCCACTCACACGTCAGGTAATATTATTGTTCTTGTACTATACAATACATACAAACAAACACTCCCCTAAATTTCCGTTCGATTTCTATCATAGATTTGATGTTGCAAATTCATGTACTTTATGATTATATATATAAATATATTTAATTTTTTATGAGTATTTTTTTCAATAACAAAAGTCTAACCCTTGTTTCTGATTCTTCAATTTACTGTTGGCTAGTAAAACTGACAAAAAGTTTTACTAGTGGCTTGTGAGGTGTCTAATAGTTATATTACTAGCGAGGTCTTGCCTATATGACTACATGAACTTAACATAGACAGTGCTTAATGATTTTTTAATTTTTCACGGGGTTTGTGGTTAGGGTTAGAAGTGGGTCATTTTCCGGCTGAGGTGAGTTCTCCGGCGGTGTTTCGTTGCGTAAAAGTTAGTGCCATGGACGAGGCAGACGAGCAGTTTGCATATCAAACAGCTGTAAACATTGGAGGTCATGTCTTCAAGGGCCTTCTTTATGATCAAGGCTTCGAAAGCAGCAGCAATCGTTACGGTGTTGTTGGTGAGAGCTCCTCGAGTGTTGGTGCTATTCAGCAACCACTTAATCTCATCACTTCTGGAACCACCACCGTCCCAATCACAACTAACAATCCACCCGGTGTTACTTGGATTGATCCTTCCATTTATCCGACTCCCCTCAATGCTTTCATGGCTGGTACGCAATTTTTCCCACCACCAAGATCTTGAAAAACAAGACAAGGAAACTAAAAAATTCTCTCAATTAGGCATGATTAACAAAATTTTCATTTGGTCGCTCGCTCGATCAAGTTTTAAAATACCACTAGATTACATTACATGTTTTTATTTCTTATGATGATGTTGCATGTAGTGTTAGTTAGTAGCTAACTAGCGCTGCAGCTAGACAAGGGAAAGAGGCATTATCATGTACTATTGGAGATTAGATGTTCGTTTTTGAATATTTGTTCAAGTTTCAATTAAGATACTACTACTGTATTATTTTTATTAATTATTACTCCTATTACTACCACTGTTATACTTACTCCACCCTCGATGATGATCTCTGATTGTGCTCTTCCTAGAGAGAGTTTTATGCTACATTTGGATATGTGCTTATAATAAGTAGCAGTAATTAACTACTAGTAGTTGTCTTCATTCAGTCAATATTATTCTGGAACTACTGCTCAGTTTTGATTGATATGATTTGATTTAAAATCTACTTTTTGGTTGGTTTTTGAACTCAAATCTACTTTTTCCCCGTCACCCGATTAGTTGCTGGACATTTAAGTGATTAGATTGCTAGGTTTCGTGTTTTGCTCGCTTAGAGTCTGAGACTCAGGACTATGTTAATATACAGTATACATACTAGTTCATCTTGTTTGACAAAAAATAATAAAAAGGTTCTGGCAGTTCGTCTCTGCAAGCTTTATATGCACTGGCAGATAAATCTTCGGTTTTCCAATCTGATAAAGTATTATTACTGTGAAACTTGTCTCCTCTCCCTCCTGTCTCTATCTCTTTCTCTCTATGTGTATCTCTATGCATTATATAAATGTTCGTGTATACGTATGTGCTACATGAATTATGTAATATATATCGGGAATATATATGGCTTTTGCATAAAAATTAAACATGGGGCGGTGGGCCTATTTTCTCACTTCGAAGAAAGGCGAACGAAATGGACATGCATGAGATGTGACTATGGAAGAAGAGAAACTGGGGATGCAAATAACTAGCTAGCTGAAATGTTTAATGCTTCTGCAACTATTAATATACACGTGATCATGGTTCATGGCATCATGGGATTATAACAAAAACACACAGTTGCGGTTTTTGTGTGTGGACAAGAGCAATGGAACAATAGGGGTGACTGGTGATCGAGTTAATTATATATAGGTTAAGGTCCATGCTATGTATCCATTATATTAGATATCACAAGATTAAAGGTTTATGGTAGCTTTTATAGGCTACTAGATTTGGTACATGTGAAAGAACAGAAGGATTTAGAATTTTCCCCTAGTTTTGAGAGTTTTCTGATACATAACAAGTACTCCCTGTCTTGAATAGATCGAGACCTTGCATTATTATTAGCACATTTTATTTCTTCATTATCTATCATGCATGCGTGATATATATACATCCACCGCCAATAATTTAAAACCTACGAATTCTTCCGTTTAGGGAGTACTGTACGTAGTAGGATTACTAATAAATCTCCACTACACGTCGAATATGTTGAACTTAAATATATTTTGTTTTTTGTAATATATGTAGTGTGATTAATAGAGTAGGACTGATATGACGGAGTATTTTTGCATGGATATGTGACAATTGATTTGAGTGAAACTTAACTAATCTCTTACTTTATCTCACTAGCTAGAGGAGTTGTAATCAAAATACTGCTACCTAGTTTGTTGTTATTGGAATAATATTTGTATGCAAACATGGAGTCGTCCGAATTGGACTTTCGGTAGTAATAGGAGAAAAACAACTTTATAGGAAATGATGAAAGCACACGTACCCAGTAGCCTTGCAGATTGTTATGAATTTGCTTTGTACATGAATTTCAGGAGTGTGTATATATAATACTAGCGTGCATCGGGAGAAATTTTTTAGTTTTATAATATTTTTATTTTAATATTTATTTTATGATTTAAATTTATTTTTATTTGTATAATAATAATTTAAACTTTATTTAATATTATATGTATATATTTTATTTGTATTTATATTTTAATAAGATAATGTTTGTGTGTTTTGTATAGAGATGTATTTTAATTAGAAGATTAATGTGAGATATTTTAGTTTAGAGATTAATGTGAGATGTATTTTAGTTTAGAGATTAATATGAGAAGTATTTTAGTTATGATATTAATATTTTAGATTTTATTAAAATTGAAAGATTAGTATTGTTTCTGACCTAAAACTGGACGTGTTTCAAAAAAAATTTCTATAATTTGGTTGTAATAATATACAGTAGTATATATATTACTATTACTCGTAGTAGATATATACTCTATATACATTTATATGAACCTTGTATCTCTCCTGCATTAGGAACCGGTGAGTTGGATTGTCTTATCTTATAAATAATTTATAAATTAGAAATTGTATGTATTTTTGAACTCAGGCCCTAACACTCCGGAATAACATAACAAATCTTCTCAAATTTTTATCATTATCCTTAGTTAGGGTTACGTATATATTTTACTGCTGCTGGGGAGCAGTGGAGTGATATGATATCTGGTACTATAGTGAAGTTTATTGTAAATATATAGATGTATAGAAGGAATGTATGGTAAAAAGAGTGGATGCTACTCTATATATTAACAAGTATAATGACATCAAAAAATTGTGGAGCTGTCTTGATACGGAAACAATCTGCTTATTTGATGGCATGAGATATTGTAGTTTATTCATCCATATATACAGGTAGTCAAATAACAACTGGATTTCTGGGACAAGCAATCCCTTTGTCTTCCACAATTCTATGAAATGCCTTTACTTTCTGTTCCTGCCAGAATGTTTCGTACCATTTAAATACTTTGCATGCTTATATCTACCAAATCAACCTATTGCATTGTTTGTTCTTACGTATTATATATTTCTATGCTGAGAACATGAATGTCACGTTTGACCATGTTATTTGCTTACTCATATAGAGTACAAGCTCTGTGAACCATTATTTGCTGTGTTACAAAGGCCCTCGTATTTTAATCGATCCTTCCGACAAGGACCAAGATAAAAATATTTCATACTTTTCAATTTCTTATACTTAGAAGCTTGAAGTCACAGAGCCACGGCTCATGTATTATAATTATATACAAATTTCTGGTCAGTTTATATGATTCAGACCCAAATTGAGCATAAAATTAGAGCAATGTATTTCAAAAGTAATCCCAAATTTTTTTCCAAATGATTTGGCATGATATATGACTTATTTTGATTTGTGGGCGTATATGTATACACGCGGTGTCCCATATTATTATTAATAAAGTTATCAAATTATATATGTGACAACTTAGCATTTAGTACAATTTTTGAGATATCTAGCATTTCTCTAAAAATTATAATGCTATAAAAATTACACGGAACTTTGTCAATATAATCAACATACTAGATAGGCTGGTACAATCTAAAAGGTACGATACAATTTTGTTTTGATCTACATGTGTAAAACGTAACTTTTGTGAAAGCCTGTAAAGCTAGCTTTACGAAATCACGAGTTGTAGTTTCTAAATAATTCCATCCTGCCTAGCTTATTTTTATTGTGTCTCCATGTACTCTGGGACATGAAAATGATAATAATGCTTCAAAAATGTATTCATGTTCCAATCTGTAGAACATCAATGACAAATTATTACTCCAGTCTGATACTTGACACGTATATAATCAGAGATGTATTTTGAAAAGTAAATGCATGGAACTCACTTTATTTAATTATTATATAATAATTAATTAAAATTTGTGACATAGCATCCATGATCCATTTTGTAAACAAAATCGGAACCTCTATATTTATTCAGGCAGAATACAAGCAAGCAAGAGTTGCCTAGCTATTCCATTTATGAGCCCAGTTGGATTGGAGTTGGGCCTGTAGCTACAAGGGGCCTTTCCTCACAATAATATTTATTATAGGGCTGGTCGTTTTTTACACAGTCCTTATTTTAAAAGCGTAAATCGTACAACATACAACCGACGCCGTTTAGAGAATCATATCACCGTCATCATCATAACATAAAGTTCCGTTAGCTGGATCAAAAACGTGTTGTTTAAAAGACGACGTGAAGACGAAAAAGCACCCAAACTCGAGCACATTGTCGGGAAACGACATCAGAGTGTTAAAAATCAAGCAGGATATTTTACATATTGTGAATTGGAGGGAATTAAAAGTGAGATTGTGTAATGGAGGGGGCAACGATGGATCTAATGCGTTCGGAGACAATGCAATTGGTGCAGCTCATCATTCCCATTGAATCTGCTCATCGCACCGTTTCATATCTCGGTGATCTCGGCCTTTTTCAATTCAATGACGTATGTTTCACGTCTCCCCACCCTTTACCCTACGTTTTCATATTTCTCATCTTAATTATGCTTATTCCTTATGCAATTTTATAGCTATTAATATTTCCTATGTCTTTTATTCATCGACTTTTTAGTAAATTATATTGTTACAGAATAATTATGTATTTGATAATCTATATTTGTGCTACATGATCCAAACCGATCATTTTTTGTAATGGCAACATTAATATCTATATGTTCCAATCTCATGTCCTATAGTACTGGTGTATTGTTTTTTCGTACAGTTGAATACCGAGAAGAGCCCGTTCCAGAGGACATATGCTGCTCAGGTGTGTTTTTGCTACTCAATAATATACAAATTACTAAACTGCATCCTTGTGGTTCTGACCTCTGTGTATACTTGAAATGTGAAGTGTTGTTTTAGTGTACTAGAACTGCCAAACCAATGCTAAATTCAGTTGTACATTCTCCTATATAAGAACCATGGATCGTAAATACGTGTAATACTAAAATATTACAAGTGGAACCGATATTTTCTTCAAATCTGGTAAGGGTAGCCCAAAAGTGATTATTATGTAGAAATAAATGTTTTTGTAATATGGAGCTTTGTGGTGTTTACGAGAGATGGTAGCAAATTGATTCAGAATTGGTAGGCCTAGGCTGTCTTATATTATCCGTGCGAATGTGCTTCTTCTGTAAAAATGTGTTCTATAATCAGAATACCAGATTCAGTGTAAATTTTGCTCTGTTGTTTTCTTTAGATTAAAAGGTGTGGAGAAATGGCTCGCAAGCTACGTTTTTTTAGGGAACAAATGAGGAGGGCAGGTTTCCCACCCTCAGGAAGATACAACGTGAGTGCTGATATCAATCTAGATGCCTTGGAGGTACTGTAGTTCAATTGCTTAACTTTGCTTGCTTTTAAAGATTTTCATACTTCATTTTAATTTATTAATATTTTAATGAATATGCCTAGGTGAACCTTGGAGTTTATGAAGCTGAGTTGACAGAGATGAATACGAACAATGAAAAACTACAACGTGCTTACAGTGAACTTCTAGAATATAAGCTTGTTTTGCAGAAGGTATCTACCCGGACAATAGTACTTCAACAAAAATTTTTTTTTGATGCCGTGAGCTTTTATATCTGACTTAATTCTGTGCTTTCGCTTTAGGCTGGTGAATTTTTCAATTCTGCTCAAAGCAATGCAGTAGCTCAGCAAAGAGAAATTGACGAATATCGTCTTCGTGATAGATCAATGGACAGTCCTTTGCTATTAGAGCAAGTAAAGTTTAGTTACGGAATTTTCTGAAGATGGATGAGAACTTTCTTGCTTTATCCCTGGGTTGACTGATTGCTTTTTGTTTAGGAAATGTCCACAGATCTATCAAGCCATGTAAAGCTGGGATCTGTCAGTGGCCTAGTTCCCAGAGAAAAGTCCATGGCTTTTGAGAAAATCCTTTTTCGTGCAACGAGAGGCAATGTGTTTCTGAAGCAAGCAGTTGTTGAAGATTCTGTAACAGATCCTGTATCTGGAGAGAAGGTAAATAATGCAAATCTTAGAATCTGCCGCTAATTATGGGGTTGAATTTGAACTTAAAGTGTGTAATGCATATGAACTCACAGTGTGTTGTTTATTTTCACATATAAACTATACGTCGATGTGCAGAGGGCCAGAGGCATAGCCAGAAAAAAATTAGCTATTGGGGTCAAAAATTCAAATTTTACAATATTTTTTCAAACTTTATGTGTAAATTTCTATTTTAATATGTTTATATGATTGTAAATTCTGGGGGGTCTATCGCTCCTGTTGTTTTTATGGGGGCTATCAATGTGGTTTTACATTTCTGAGTGGTGCTTTTCTATGATTAGTTGCCTTCTTGCTTCAATTTTTGTTCTGTATTGTTTATTACTTTATTCGTGAGATGTACTTCTTTCCATCTGAGAGAAATGGCCGTCTACATGCAGGCTGATAAAAACGTATTTGTTGTCTTCTATTCTGGAGAACGAGCAAAGAGTAAAATATTAAAAATCTGTGACGCATTTGGAGCAAACCGTTATCCATTCACAGATGACCTCGGCAAACAATTTCAGATGATCACGGAGGTATTTGTTTTACTGTTTTGATCATGGGACTCTTAGGAAGATATGAAAGTATGTATATGTTACAAATTCTATACTTGGGAGTGGGGGGTTGGATTTTATTGCTATTAGGTCCCGTAGTTTAAATTAAATAAAGACGTCATGCTGATAGAGGTTGCTATTAATCTCTCTCTCTCTCTCTCTCTCACACACACACACACACACACACACCTAATGGCAACCGTTAAGAGTTTATACTTTAATATATCTTTTAAACTGTAAAAGGTGAAAAGAGTAGAGAGTATTTGTTTGTTTTGTTCAATAAATTTCATATGGTCATGCTGCCATTTGAACTATGACATAACCTTAAAGTGTCAAATTTAGATTATGGGAACTCTGATGTTGCTAGTAAATATAATGGAGTTACTGCATGATATTGATGACTAGACTATATTATGTTTAATTAAATGAATGTGTAGTACTCATCTTTCTTAGTAATTTATACTCTATCAAAAGCCCGAATCCCTTTGAATGATAAGTGGAAAGCTAGGGTACCAATTTTTTCTTATCACCTATCTACTTATAATTCAAAGATTTTGTCAAATATTTATTAGAATTGTAAAACCATTAAAATATAAATTACAGCCCATATAACCAGCGGTAACATGATAAATAATAAATCCGAGTAGAATTCTAAAATTTTATATATATATATATATATAACTTTGATTATCACATATTTATTTATTATATATAATTTATGATTTTCATTTATATATTTTTACCAAACCCTATTAAAATTTTGAAAATGTTAAAATATCAATCATATGTGAAATAACTAAAGTTGGCCTAATACTAAATCCTAATAGAATTCTAAAATCATATATATTTCTATGTTAGAATATTAAAATCATCGGAATAGCAATTATGACATATATAATCAACCTTAACTTAAATAATACTAAATCTCATTAGGATTCTAAAATCATGTATATAAATTTAGGTATGACCTATTTATTTATAATTTTACTATATCCTATTAAAATTCTAACATCAGTAATGTATAAAAAATAACCCATATACCAATGTTAACCTAATTAAATATTAAATCCTATCTAAATTCTAAAATCATATATATAACAAATGTATACATATATACAATAAGGAGAAGGGCGTCATGAATCAAAAGCACGTGAAAGATAAATAATTATGTTAGATTACTATATAAAAGTAAACAAAGCCTCAAAGTTTCGAGTTTCGCCAAACAAGTTCAACTGACATTGTTTATAACTTATGTATTGAACAAAAATCTAGGTAAGTTGTGCCAAGATAGTTTGTTGTCATCTACTATATGGTTCGAGTGTTTTTATTATTTTACAATCGTAATAACTATGCTATATTTGTGAAAAACGCTATGCACTTTACATGTTTTTAACAGGTCTTTTGGTAAAATGAGTTGCATGTTAGTGCTACTAATATATTACTAACTTATATGTGCGAAATTCTGTTTATTTCCTTTTCAAAACATGGATATTAGCACTTAGTGTACTAAGTTGTTCATGATCCGTTGATATATGATCTAAAGGTATCTGCAAAACTTTCTGAGCTGAAGACTACTATAGATATCGGACAAATGCATCGAGGAAATCTTTTACAGACTATCGGTTATGAATTTGAGAAATGGAACCTTCTGGTGAGTTCGTGGTTTGAGCCTTGAATCAGTCTCACCTTTTTGTTGCTGATCAACAGGGTTATCCTAATTTTGTGCTGATTTTAAATTAAAAAAATTTACTGTACAAGTTTTAAAATTTAACTAAAACTGTTACAGGTGAAGAAGGAGAAGTCCATTTATCATGTGTTGAACATGCTAAGCATCGATGTGACAAAGAAATGCCTCGTGGCAGAAGGCTGGTGTCCTGTTTTCGCTACAAATCAGGTATTACTTTCTCTGTGTTTTTCTTTTCTAGCCTGTAGGGAGTTATCTAAAGAGGGTAATTTTATATGTGCAGATTCAAACTGTATTGGACCAAGCAACCTGTGACAGCAATTCACAAGTAGGGGTCATATTCCAGGTTTTGCATACAGAGGAACCCCCACCCACATTTTTTCGCACTAACAAGGTCACTTCCGCTTTTCAAGAAATTGTAGATGCATATGGGTGAGGCATCTAAATTAGTGTTTTTCTGAATAACTGGCCTAAATTTTCACTCGAAGGAGTAGGGATAATTGTTGCTACTCCAACAAATTTCATGATGTGTGTGACAACTCAGAATGCGCCTAGGGCATCTTTAAATAATTGCTACATGAAAATGAATTGTATAACTTATAGTCGTGAATGGTTACTGGTATATACTTAGTTTTGTGCTCTTACTCTTTGCTCTGCTCAACTTCAGATTTTTATTTATCTTGCTTTTGCTCCACTTAGGCACTTGCTGCAATCCTTAATTGAGTAAAATGTATAGATGTAAAAGGGTCAAGCTACTTAAGTGACATTTATCATATTTAGTTTAAACCCCATTAATTATTGTGTCTAGAACGGACTATACAAAGCTTTAAGTCTCATAAACTCAGAACTTGACTAGTGAACAACTGACGGAAAGGATAGGATATAAATTTGTATATAAATTGTTTTCATACAAGCCATCGTTTCTTTTACTTTGTTTTTTATTGCACTTTCCAGTTTCCGCACTCCAAACTTACCTTAATATAACAGTCATGACATTTATTATTATTGGTTGGTAATTATTTAAACTGGGGAGGTTTTTAGACCTGAAACTTTGCTGATTTTGTAAGAAAGACTTGCATACATGTTAATATTGCATAGGTTCCAATGATTCTTTCAACTGTTTTAAGTTAAAAAATGATTACAAGCTGAACAGTCCTAGTGAAGTCAGTGTTGTTGTCATGCAGGGTGGCCAAGTATCAGGAAGCAAATCCCGGCGTGTACACGATTGTTACGTTTCCGTTCCTCTTTGCAGTCATGTTTGGAGATTGGGGTCATGGTATATGCTTATTTCTTGCAACTCTATATTTCATCATAAAAGAGAAGAAACTTTCTGGTCAGGTAATTTTCATTTTTCTTTGTTGGTGCATTTTTTGTTGTTAATTTCCAAGTTTGCAAATAGGTGTAGCTTTTTTGGCTTAGAATAATCTAGGTATTTCATTCCTGGTTGCATCTTTATGTAATTGCAGATTAGCAGCTTTTTCTATATAAAAGTTAAAAAAAAGGGTACGCTAAGGTAAATATGTTTACTAGTATAGGCTTAGTTTAGCTTTATTATATCAAATATGTAATTCTGATTACTAGCAGCCGTCAAATGTGAGAAACAAAAGAGTGTAAACTAATCAATCTTCGCATCTCCTTCAACACTTGATTTCTTACTCGGTTTTTATACCTTTTTCAATACTGGAATTGCTTTATTCTTTTCATTTTTTTCCATGTGCAGAAACTTGGAGACATCTTGGATATGACTTTTGGTGGTCGTTATGTTATTTTGATGATGTCCATATTCTCGATATACACTGGCTTGATTTATAATGAATTTTTTTCTGTTCCATTTGAACTCTTTGGACAATCTGCCTACGATTGTCGTGATTCTACTTGCAGGTATTGAACTAACACTTTTATTTGCTTAAATCACTATGTAACCTTCAATCCTTCACGTAATACCATTCGAAATTTGAATTCTTGTTTTCTTATAGTGAGGCCTATACAATAGGCTTGATTAAAGTTCGTGACACTTACCCATTTGGCCTGGATCCCAAGTGGCATGGTACCCGCAGTGAGTTGCCATTCCTAAACTCAATGAAGATGAAGATGTCAATCTTACTAGGTGTGGCTCAGATGAATCTTGGAATCATATTGAGCTATTATAATGCAAAATTCTTCCGTAATGACATAAATATCTGGTAAGAAGATTTTCCATTTAATTGGCTTGCAGCTACAGGCACCAATTTTTTGTAATTCATATGGATATCATTCACTCTATTGAGTAGTTCTAAACATGAGCATTATGCACCCTTGTTCCAGCTAATACGTAGGCTATGGCCATGTTACTTCTGAATTGTAATTTGTGAACCCTAAAACATAAAGAAACAAACATTAGAGATGAAAAATTTATTACAAAAAACTCTCTTTCTATTGAATGTGGAACCTACTTATACATGCAATTGTGCAAGTTAGAGCCTTTGCATAATTTTGTTTCTTTTTAAAATATGCTCATGAATATATTAATTGCCCTTTTATGATTGTAATATTTCAGCATTTAGTTGCCTCTCAAAATCATTTGCGTCCTTGTGTATGTGTAAATAATATTCATATGTTATTAGTTGTTCAACTTATGCCGGTTCATGTAGTCATCACTCATCAGTAGTGTACTACTTTTTTTCAGGTACCAATTTGTTCCACAGATGATATTTTTGAATAGCCTGTTTGGCTACCTTTCACTTCTCATAATTGTGAAATGGTGCACTGGTTCGCAAGCTGATCTGTATCATGTGATGATCTACATGTTCCTAAGCCCTGCCGATGATTTGGGTGACAATCAACTTTTTCCTGGCCAAAAATACCTTCAGGTTTGATCTTCTTAAACTTGACGTACGTATGTAAACTTCTGTTACTAGAAATTCTGACCAAGGCCAGGGATTTTCTTTTTATGTACAGATTGTATTGCTATTGTTGGCACTTGTGGCTGTACCCTGGATGCTGTTCCCTAAGCCGCTTCTTCTGAAGAAACAACATGAGGAAGTATGTCCATAGCATTTTACAGTCCTGTAACTTCTTTTTATCATTGTGTGTCTGTATAATATTTACTATCTAATATGTTAAACATATACCTTATCATTCATTCGCAGAGACATCGGGGTCAATCCTACACGCAACTCTACAATATGGATGAATCTGCTGAACTGGAATCAAAAAGTATTGGTTCTCATGGGCACGGGGACTTCGAGTTCAGCGAGATTTTTGTACACCAACTTATACATACTATAGAATTTGTACTTGGAGCCGTCTCTAATACAGCTTCGTACCTTCGTTTGTGGGCCCTCAGGTATTCCATAAATTATTTTATTCATAGATTATGATAATTTCGTGTTATACTGAAACTCATGGACTTGCATAAGTTCTCATGATAATTATGATAACAACTATCATCGATGCAAACACAAGTAAACCTTATTCCCTTGATTTTCTTTAAATAAAACAAAAAGTTGGCTAACGGGTTAAACCAGTGGGTAATGGCTAGCATTAAATTGATTATTGCTAGTAATTTCTTCACTGAGAAATGAATAGTATATATTATATGTGTGGAAATCTTAAGCTCAGTAAGATGAGTATCATGATTCACATGTGTTGACTGTATATACTTGTTATATTTTTCTCATAATTAATCTGTAGAAGTACTAGCCACATGTCTCTCTTTTGTTCTAGGCGGCTGAACTGAAATACTTAGAATGTGATTTTTTATTCAGCCTTGCACATTCCGAGTTGTCCAGTGTTTTCTACGAGAAGGTGCTGCTTTTAGCTTGGGGGTAGGTTCTCTCTTATCTTTTGTTATCATGTGATATCTGAGTAACAAAGTAAAGCAAGAAGGATAATTACATGCGGAAAAGCTAATGTGCTGTTTGTGATTGCAGTTTCAACAATATCATAATCCTAGTGATTGGTGTTTTAGTATTTATCTTTGCAACTGTTGGAGTTCTTCTAATTATGGAAACCCTTAGCGCTTTCCTGCATGCACTACGACTTCACTGGGTAGAATTTCAGAACAAGTTTTATGAGGGTGATGGGTACAAATTCTATCCCTTTTCATTTGCATTAATCAGTGAAGACGAGGAATGACTCGTATAGTTCTTGGGGGAGTTGCTACATTAAATTGGAAACATGGTTGAACTTGTTCAAATATGCTACCTGGATAGAGAACGACAAGAATGGAAGGAAAGTAATGCATCAGTACTTTAGTGCGATCTCCCAATGGCACTGCCTTTATAATTATATTACTGCTGATGCAAATACCACCAACTCTAGGAAATATACGTGTTGCCAATAAAGGCATCCTCTTATACGTGTTGCTGTATTGCTGTATTGCTTGATGTACACTTTGTTACTCTGGTTGCCAATAAAGTCATCCTCTTATACGTGTTGCTTCAGGTACACTTTGTTAAAAGTGTTACTCCAGTTGTATTTGTAGAGTGATTTTTATACGTGTATACAGCATTCTCTGAATTTGTATCTCAGTGAGAAATATGCCATGAATGCAATGTTATTATTACATACTACAACTTGCTAAAGAATGAAACAACTTGGAATATTACAAGTAAATTACGCTTTTTTGAAATTTAACCCATTATTAACCTATATCGGCAATTAAGCCCTAGCCAGAATTCTTATGAGCAATTTACCTTATTAGATCTGCATGAGAATCTGTCAAAGTGTCAAGTAAAAGATGCTAGAACTGAAACAGGAATCATGTAACATTAAACATTTCAGTATTTTAGATCAGTTTACAATAGTCTGAAACTGACGCTGGAATCATTTATATCAGAAATACATGTAATACAGTTTTGTATATACAAGAAAGGCCCTAAAGGAACCAACACAGCAAATAATAAGTGCCAGATGCATGTTTAATTTAGAATCTACTCTGCAGCAGAGTGAAATGCTGCTACTGTGGACACCATGGAATCCACTCCGCAAACATCATGTGTTTGGCCTCTGCAGATCTTGTAGTATCCATCTTCTCCCCAGCTTTCTCCCCATGAATTCTTTATGATCCAGTAAGGCTTGTCCTTGAGACGAATGGGAGCATATCCAGCAGCTCCATACCCCACTAGAAGCACCCCATGATCCAAACGGTTCTTCGAACAGATGTATGGGCACGAAACTCCCTTAACATAAGTCTGCATCCAGGCTGCATTGATGCCAACTGCACAACGATAAATGGGTTAATAAAGGGTATTGAATGGAATAGAAAAGAGAACTCACACATATATCCTGATATCAGATATAGTCTCCAAACATTAAAAAGTACAAAATGATATACTTTAGGGGTAATTGTTACCTGCAAGAGGTCCATTCTTCACCAAGTTTGCAGCAATTTGATCCTCGTCAACAGAAACCACACTGTAATTAGCTACTGACGCAGCAATTTTGTTCTTGTCAAATTTGCACTTGCCATCCTTTCCAGTGTAAGGGTAATCTTTTTCGAGTTGAAGCCCACCAGCCTTGACTGTATACTGGAAGGCTGTATTCATCAACCCACCGTTACACCCAGCATCACACACACCATCTTGGTCACACTGTAATGGTATCAGAGGTCATTCAAATATAAGCCATCTGTTTTTCATATATACAATAAAATTGGGTTCTTTTGATTTGTTACTCATATTAATACTGCCTATAACAAGATATCTTCCTTTTGTTGTGATTACTTGACATAAATATGCACATAGCTACATATAATGTTTACTGAGTTCGAGTTGTTATCTAGACAGAAATAGAAGTGTATGTGATGAACATTAAACTTCAAATTATCATTTGTTGACATATGAAGTCAGTCCCTGATTTTAAACAACACTATAGAGTTAGGATCCAAGCTCTTTAAAATCCAAACTTTAGCCAACATAGTTATAAATTTCGGAAAATAATAATTAGTAGCAGAAGTTACATAAGGAATTTCCTCACGAAACAAGATTGGGATATAAGTCTGCGTATTTCTATTAGAACATGATCATCATTATCTTAATTTATCATTCAACATCTCAACGGCTCAACCAGAATTAAACATTGCATATGTTAACATATGTATGGCCCAATCTAAATTGCTCAAACCCGTCTTAAAAGATCCTAGCTCAGCCCATTAAGATAAGACAATAACAGACAGCTGTCAAGTTTGTTACAAAAGTAGGTGCAATGGGTGCAGTAGTTTGTCTGGTTATATATAGATAAGTGAAGGTGTTGCCTGTTCTTTAAGAAAAACTTTATTATGTATCTCATCTGCTTCTTGGTTCAATGAGAGTACTTCAACTAATTTTTACAGCTTTTCTGTATTTTTCATAGTCTCAAGTTATAATTTACCAGCATGCTTGTTACTATTATCATTAAGCAGAACATGCAATTAACAATCAAGTGAACAAGCACCAAATCATCAACATGGCATACGCCAGTAAAAGTACATAAGATTTGACCACATACATACAAATAAAAAAAAAGATAAATATCCTCATAAATAAAAAAAGTCAACTCCAGAAAAGATCAAACCTCGTGGTCACAGTCAACGAGCTGCTGCTCACTGAGGCTAACAAGTTCACCGGTAGCAAGATAATGAGCTCCTTCTAGTGCACCAGTCGTACTAAACGACCAACACGATCCACAAGATCCCTACAATCATATCAAATACGTATATAATTAAAACTGTTATCACCTGAGCGCGAGCCTAAATATATAATAAAACTAAAATAGTAATATGTCTGTATATACCTGATTTTTAACTCCGGTGACAGCGCCTTTATCTCTCCAATCAAAATCTTCCGGCAAATTATTAGTCGGAAGGATCGGAGCTTTCTGAGCACCTTCTAGAAACGCCGGCCGCTTCAATCCGAGATACCTCTGCTTAAACTCCGACGGCGTCAGATCGGAAAATTGCGTCACGCCGTGCTCAGCCGACGGATCAAGCAATTGATTACGCTTCGCTCGCAGCAGATTCGCCTTGAAAACCGAGAATCTATAATCATGCTCCTTCTCATCGCTATATGACTTCCCAAACTTAGCCTTGAATAGTGAAAAGTGATGATCGGCGTTGAGTATATTGACGGATTGTTCCTCTTCCGGCACGACCTGTCGGATTAATTGATCGTCGGAAAAGTCGCCGGCGGCGGCGAAGGAGAGTAGTAGAGAGAGGAGAGAGAAGGTTAACAGTGAGGGATCCATTAGGAATCTGCGTGTTGCTTGGCTCATTGGCTATTGTGTTTATATTGGCAACCAATGAGAAGGGTAGGTGGGGTGCTATCCATTAGGAACATGACACGTGTTCGATTTATCTCGTACATTCATTGAGTGTGGGAGATTAAAATATCTATTAAGGTCGCTTTTCGATGACGAGTGGGTTTGATTTTTAGTGGAGATATTTGGATATTTGTGAAATTATGTACCGATTGCTTCTAGGAATTGAACTTTACAACAAGTCGTTGTTTCCAATAGTTTCTTTTCGGATTATCAATTGTTTATTATTTTTAATGTATCTCAAAATAAATATACATTTAATTGAAGAAGTAATTATCACTTTCCGTCCTATTTTATTTATCTTATTTTTCAGGGTAAAGGCCTAGAATACCTCTTTTTTTAAAAAAAGTTACCAAGATACTTGTAATCGGGAAGTATGGCCCTGAATACCCACTGAATTCGCATGTTTAAAATGCGTACTTTGTGTACGCCCATGTAACTGTTTTATTCAATTTTTTATATAAAAAATTGTATTATGTACGCACGTTAAAAATGCGTATCCGTTATACACAATACTAATATACACGTAAGACTTGTATGCGCATTCTTCTACATTAATAATACTGTACTGCTTTGGACCTATTGCTATATAATATATCATTATACATATAAGTGTACAAGTGGGTCAAGAAACATCAAACATGTGATTTGTCATTCGACAAAATCCGACTGTTCATACATACACTTTCTTCACGTTGTATTGGTGAGATGAGTTTACTGGGTACACGCATATCTAGCAGGCGTGAATGATAGGTATATAGGGCCAAGTTCCCGCTTTTAGGTATTATGGGCCAATTAATTCAGAAATAAAGGTAGTTTAGTCATTTTCTCAATTCAGAAACAGGACGAATAGTTTCTTTTCGGATTATCAATTGTTTATTATTTTTAATGTATCTCAAAATAAATATATATTTAATTGAAGAAGTAATTATCACTTTCCGTCCTATTTTATTTATCTTATTTTTCAGAATTGAATAAAAATATACTTATTTTTAAAGATAAATCTTTATTTCTAAAAA
The DNA here is from genome assembly GCA_028671895.1 of Oenanthe sinensis. Classification (NCBI taxonomy): domain Eukaryota; kingdom Viridiplantae; phylum Streptophyta; class Magnoliopsida; order Apiales; family Apiaceae; genus Oenanthe; species Oenanthe sinensis. The sequence continues at coordinate 36,511,898 of CM053794.1, forward strand.
ATAATGAAAGACAAAGAAATTACTTGTTTAGTAAATTTATAACTAATGAAAAATTAAGTACTAGAAAGTATGTAAAATAATAAGTTGTGTAAAATAAACAATTAATTATACATCGATGAGTAAGGCCGATATAACAGGTTCTCAACACTGTTGGAGTTTAACGAAGATAAAGCAGTTCAATTTTATACCAATTTGTAGACGAATGCAAGATTGAATTGACAGTTGCGACTTGCGAGATTATATCCTTATATTTGGGATCATGTAGATCGTAGAACTTGCGTCTTGCTTCTTCTCAACATGTATTACTCCCTCCATCTCACAATGTATGTCTTTTTTGATTTTTGTGTGGTCAAATTGACATGTAAATTAAAAATTATTTTTTTATATTTTTGAAAAATTAAAAGATACATTTTAAAGTTTATTAGATATATTTTCTAATAATATAATTTTTAATTTTTTCGTAATTATATATTATATGTAATATTCAGTCAGAAATTAGTCAATTTAACTAGCAAAAATAGAAAGAAGACATATATTTTGAGAGGAAGGGATTAATAGTCTAAAAAAATAGCCCGGATTAGTAATAATGGCTTAATAACCGAAATTATGAATTCCGAGTTTCCGACCTATAATTCTAGAATAAATTGGCTAGAAAATGATCTATCTCTGCAAGAGATAAGCCAAAATTTTCTTATTTTTAAGATGATCATGAATAAACGAGATTTTATAGAGAAAATGTCCTATATGTCACAATTTGGAGGGAAAATGCCCTAAATGACACAACTCGTAATAATGGTCCTAAATAGCACTCCAAAACGTTATATAGTGTGGCGTGCTGGAAAATGGGTGAAAACGCTACTTCGTGTAGCGTTTTGCACTTTTTTAAAAAAAAATTCGGGGAAAAACGCTATTTCGTGTAGCGTTTTACATTTTTTTCTATTTTTTTATAAAAAAAATTTTGGGAAAAAACGCTACTTTATCTAGGGTTCTAGGCTAAAAAACGTAACTTAAAATAGCGTTTTAGGGAGATTTTTTTCTTCAAAACTCTACATGATGTAGCGTTTTGGAGTACTATTTATGGCCATTTTTTTTGGGTGTGCCATTTAGGGCATTTTCTCCCCAAATTGTGACATATAGGGCCAACACCCGATTTTATATGTGCTTATATGAATATATGTTTTTATGAATAGAAATTATCGGATTTGTGGTGTTCATTTACCTCTTATGTATATCTATACTATATTATTAAAGTCGCAAAACACCCAATTTCAAATACACATGTCTATTTCATACACAATTTCAAACACATTCTTTTAATTAAAATCAATGTTATAGAAATCGACCGATTTTTCAAAAATCACCGATTAATCCTTATAAAATATTTGACCGATACGATTTATAAAATCCGATTTATGTTTATAAAATATTTTTAAATAATATGTTCTATAGTAAATTAGATAAATATATTAAATTTTATTATTATAATATAATAAATCCAATTATTGCTCCGATTAATCCCAAATCGGTACCTTAATCGATAATTTCCGATTCCTGATTTTTATAACCAGGATTAAAATATACGGTTGTACTTACAATCTATTTACTAAAATGTTTCAGTTTTCTCATTGTTCAACCTCTTTAATTTATTTAAAACCATAACTTCTTAATTAAATTTTATGAATATTAAAATAATAATATTAATTTATTTATATTAATTAAATTTTATTATTATGTTATATCTATATCATATATACTTTTATATTATATTATTCTAAACAAATTTCTCTTTTAGTTAAAATATAGAGTTGTACTCACAGTGTACTAACATGTTTTAAATTGTTCATCGCTCAAACACTTTAATTTATTTAAAATTATAATTTATTAATTAAATTTTATGAATGTTAAAACAATATTAACATTTTATCTATTTTAATTAAATTTTATTAGTATATTATATCTATACTTTAATATTATATTACTCAACTTTAAACACATTCTTTTAATTATATTTAATTAGAATATAGAGTTATACACATAATCTTCTAACATGTTTAATTTCATCATCGTTCAAACTATTTAGTTTATTTAAAATTATAATTTATTATTTAAATTATATGAATATTAAAATAATATTAATATTTTTCTATATTAATTAAATTTTATTAGTATATGTTATATCTATATTATCTATACTTTTATATTGTATTATTATAACTGAACTTGAGATATTTTGTGATCGATTTGGTTAAAATTTGTAACATAAAAATAATAGTAAGAATTAGATATAAATGAGATAGATAACAACCGTTAGATCAAATGTTGGAAAATATTTTATATTTTATCCTGACTAATCCAATATTTTATTAATATTATATTGTATCTAAATTATGACCTAAATTTTATATTCTTAGGATTCTATTATAATATAATTTTTATATAACATATTAAAAACAATTCGTGTGATGAACGGATTTTTAATATTTTATAATATTTCATTTATATTGAAATATTTTTTTATTACTCCAATAATTAACACAATTAATATACAATCTGAATTACTAACAAATTAAAAAAACATGTGAAATTAATTATAATAATATTTGCATAAAAAAGATGTTGTAATAACATTATTTTAAATTATAATGACAAATGTTAACTCTCTAATATAAATATTGACTTATAATACCATAAAATGTGTGAAGGTGACTACTCCTCCGTCCCATAATATTAGTAAATAATTTATATCTATTATAATTACACTTTTTTGTGATTATATTATTAGTAATATATTATAGTTTTAATAGAGGTTAAAGAGTTTGAATATGAATGAAATTGAGATTTATTATAATTGTGTTAAATCTATACTACTATACTATTATATTATAAATGAAAAATATTGTATGTATTTAATTTTTTATAATTTTAATACGAATTTATAACAAATAAAAATTTGTAATTTTAATATAGTCTAAAAATTTTGAGCGGCGATGAAATTGAGATAATCAAGTCAATCGTATTTATTAGAATTGTGTTCGATCTAAACCACTATATTATTATATTATAAATAAAATAAATTATACACATTTAATATTTTTTAGAAAGCATTTACAATTTTTTTGAAAGGTGTTAAATCAACCAAACTACCAAATGAACCTATATTCGCTTATAATAATATAATACATATAATTTAAATTTAATATATTGATTATTTATTATTATCATCATCATAACATACCGAGTATATCTCGTTTAGATCAAGGTTTAGGAGAGTAAGATGTAGGCATATCATGCCCCTGCTGGTTACAATAGGTGAGTGATATATATATATATATATATATATATATATATATATATATATATATATATATATATAAATATAAATATAAAAACAAGATGTATATCAAATAAATAAAAGAACATGGTAAAATTTTGAAACAAACATATATTTATCATATAATTAATTTATAAAGTGATTAAAATAATACCTCGTCTCATGATTTAATAGCAAGTTGATTGTAGGCAAATGTTTGTGATTATATCATCACATCTTGTGCAAAAACTCATATACTCGCCCAATTATCATGTTCGTTCTCCTTAGATCACATACTTTGCCCCATCCTTTTTTTTGGTACAACACCGTTTTAAAACTATTCATTACAATTAGAAATACCTTATCCTAACAATTTATACATTTCATGAAATATGAAATGAAAAGAGAATCAGCCGACTATGAAAGATTCAATTTATCAGCCTAAATATAATACACGTAAACAAAATTAAAACGGAGAGTGATATAATACCCGTGATGGTTGTCCACTCGTCCTTTACGAAATTCATAGTGGTCCGTTTTGGAAATGACCATAGTGGTCCGCTTTGGAAATTGTCAATGACACAGGCTCGAACAACACTAACAATTTCGGCCCAATGTTGAATCCAAAAATGTACCAAAAGAATTGTGGCCGATCAATAATCACAGGCCTTAATCGGAGGAACAGTAATGTGGAGAAACTTTATTAGAAACCCATTGTGTCATCCTCAGATGATATTGATGATTTATTATATGTATCAGAAATATATGATTTTAGAAAATTTAAAAGTTAAAATTCAAAAATTAAAATTTAAAACCAATACCCAACACTTGGGTAAAAACATATATTTTATATATAAAATATAAATATATCATATATAATATATTATAAAATAGAGGTTTCAAGAAAATTATTTCATATGCAAATGTTTTTTTAATATAAAATAATAGTATTTTTGTAATTGTATACATTCTCCTATAATTACATTAAAACCCTCGTATATTTATATGAATTTTTTTAATCTTAAAAAAATTATGTGACGTAACATCAGGAATATTAATTTTCATAAAATAATATATAACACATAATATGATATATATATATATATATCATATATTTTATATTATACATAACACACACGTGTGTGTATATATATATATATATATCACTTTTTTTTAATTATTTTAAAGTTATATTAAAATTTATAAAAATAATTTTAAATATATGTGTTGGACCCAAATCAAGCCTAGCATATCTAATTATTTGTCTTGCCATAACATAGTTAGTACTTCTGTAATAGGGTAGTGACTTAGATATTTCTATGTATAATTTCAGATAGAAGTCTAATCAGATTGTATTTCAAGTTATAAATAAAATCAAGAATAAAGTCTTTTAGAAGATTCAAGTTGAATCATGCAACAAGACAAAGAAGACTTTTTGGAGAAATAAGGAAAGCAACCTGAGAATTCGATATTTAAATTAATAAAATAATCTTTCATATTTTGTATAAAAAATTCACAATCAAAATAAGTAAATTTTAAACTATAAATCATATAAATGATTATTGTATATCTATAAATGTAAATTTAAAATATAAATTTTGTGTTTTAAATAAATAATATTTTGATTTGTATACGTAAATTAAAATTTTTAAGCAACATAATATAAATTTAATTTAATATAGAGTCTATAGATGATCTAAAAATAATAATATATTATTACATCATATAAATAGTATTAAGAAAATTACATTTTAAATATTAAAATACATTTATGTAAAAATTTAAAACTAGTGATTGTAACATGTACTACAACTTTGATTCCATATTGATACATGTGTAAATTTTATTTCAGATAAAAGATAAATTACTATTATCAAGTATATCAATAAATCATGATCTTCCGGGTCATGTAATTGGTTTGTGGATTACTCGAGTTGTTATATTTGGGTCATGAACTCTGACCCTATGTGTGATACATATTTAGAATTTGACCTGATTTTAAAATGAACTTGAGATTTGACCCGAGTTATTACATATGATATCAGAGCCGGATCTCGAAAACTTGATGCGTTAAGGTTAAGTTATCAAAAATGGGCACGAAAAGACCGTTGATATTATCACACAATAATCAGAGGTTGGGGTTTAAGGATGTGAAAAAATCAATATTATTCCACGTTGACTAGAATTTCGGCAGACCTATAAGCTACCAATAAGTGATGTATAAATATTCTATCACATTTTCGATTTTTACGAGTTTTACTAATAGAGTTATCAATGTTATATAGACATCACTTGTACTACTTTTAATAGGAAAACAATGATGGAAACATGGAAGACAGACCCGTTTATTGAAAAAATTTGGACGGAGCTCTTTACAACACATATCAATGCGTTTATGTCTATGTCCCGCACGGGCTATTATGCTAGTTAGTAATAAAACCTGATCACCTTTACTATCTTCTCATCTCGCACCTTTGTTTGAAGGATGTGTGCTTATTTAGAGGGTCGAGTTCTGTGCTTCGCAGTCTGACTTCACGAACAGTTTAAAGACTTCAAATGTCCACTGGTTGGAAAGTACATTTTTTTCAACTGCTCTACATAATAGTTTTACTCACAGCAAAATACTAAATTGTGATTCCTTTTAATCTTTCCTTAGATTCCAAAGATATTGGATTCTGGAGTGAGAGATCTCTTCCAATTCTTTTTTTTCCCCCACTCTTTTCTTAGCCTATTCGTGTTATATTAAAAGTGCCTTTTTATAATCGAATTTATATTTAAGAACCATGGCCGAATATTTATATGCTGCCATTTTAGGAAGCTGCAAACCTGAACTCTGATATATTAGCGAGATGACCTGCTGTAAGTAATATATTTCGTCCTGTAAATCGATTCAGTTTTTCCATGCTTATCACCGGGTTCTATATAGTTTCAGGTCTACACTTTGATTTAACAACCTTAATTTAAAATCACACTCTTTTGTTATCAGAGATTATTGTCTATTAACATGCCGCCTAAGAATCCCAGGAAATGGAAATTAATTCTTGGAAGAGAATCATATTTTCAGCTTTTTGTCAATAAACGATGGAAGGAAGAAATATATTGTAAGATATAAATGCTCCACCGGGTAAGGATGAATCTAATTGATACCTATCGCAAGTAGCTATTAAATGAGCATACTATCTCATACTATGTGAAAACTCTATAGATGCTTTTATCAAACATTTCTCAAATCTTGTGTTAGTAAGCAGTGACGGACGCAGGAAATTTTGTGAGGGGGGGCCAAAATATAATTTTTTTTTTTGTCAACTAGTATATTGTCTGTCTACTATGTTGATATTTTTTTTCTCCGTGTGTATATATTCTCTCTACTATTTGTTCTAATTTATTTTTACTTTTACAATATGGGCCAAACCAAATTTCAGCATGAACCAAATATAAATATTTATGAATTGAACAATATATTAATTTTTTTTTTTTTTAAAGTCCAGAAAACTCAGCATAGGCCGAGACATACCCTCGCGGGGCTGTCGGTCCGCCACTGTTAGTAAGCATGGCACACTAATCAGTTTTTAGGGATGGTCATTAGATAACTTCGGAGTTAGAGAGCGTTATCAATGTGGATCCACAAAACTAATTCGGAATCCGCCCAATCTTAAGAATTATTTTGCTCCTCGATCCCGTCCCCAGTTTCCTGTGAGGAATTGAGAAGTTATTATTCTTTTTTTAAAAAATAATTATCTGTATTGTGTAAATTAATTTCATAAATCATAATATATAATTTTTTTTAAATTTAATACCATATTTTAAGCTCTAATTCAAATTAATATTTATTTGTAGTATATATTAAATACAAAAATAACATTATTATAATTAAACTAAATTGTAAAATGAAAATTTTAAATTAATGAAAAGAGTACATATAAATTTTATTATCTTTAATAATCTATTTGATATGCATATAAAAATATTATTATTATTATTATTATTATTATTATTAAAAATGGTGAAATGGAGGGGGATGGGAGCGGGGGAAGCACTAATCCCCCCTGCATTCAAATGAAATGACAATGGAGACATAGTCACTCTCATGGACTTGGATTTAAACGTGGATACCATTGCGTCAAGATCATATAGATGGGGAGATTGAAGTAGTCCAACCCTTGGTGGTATCTAAATATTCTTTAGTTGACATGTCATTTGATTAGATGATTTTTTGGGGGAAGGGGGATTTTGCAAATCTTGTTTTTCTGGTCATTTTTGTTCCTTCTGGGTTGTTAGTCTTATAGCTGTAGATTGTACACTTTAGCTGAGTTAGTGGTTACTTTGTAGAGTCCTTGTGTATCTACTTTTTGTTCTAAGCTTTGCATTTGTTAAAACTTGAAGCAAGCATTCTATAGATCAACCTTATGTAATTATCAGGCTGAGCTGCAATTCACATCTATTGAGACCTTTACTCATAACTTCAGTTCCTGCAATTCTATTGATTTCTTGTTCCATATTCATGTACGCCAAGCTGATATACTTGTTTAATACAGAAATAATGAACTACTAAATATATTTCCTGAAGTTGGCATGAAAGCATATTGCTGCTGATTGTGTTATGTGATTCATAATGTAGAATTATCATATTTCTTATTCCAAAAATCATATCCCTTTCAAATTGAGAACATAATTTTCTAAATTCTTTCATGAAACACTTCTAATATTTCCAAATTAGAAGACAAGTTTTTAGAAGCAGAATAAGTGGGTATTAGTGTGCATCATGCATGTTGTCAATTTTCATAGACTCTAGTTGGAAATTGATAACATTAATCATTACTAGCACAATTTTTATTTTCTATAAAAACTTCGGTTACTTATTCATTCTCCTCCAGACTTTGCAAATAACTTCGGATCCATTTTTTTTTTTATCTCTAATATGATATAAGTAGAACCATACGTATTCTCCTAAAAAAAGCCAACTGTGAAGCAACTCCTATGACCATCAAGTCATCAACTGATGAAGAAATTTCCAAATAGGTTGGCCACATACTTGTTCTGGCCGTCTTACTATACATGTTATTCTAGTTCTGGGTGTTAATGTTATACAATCCGCCAAAAACACAATAATATAAACGGAGTGATTGTGTGTGCAATCAACAGAATAGTGTATGACAATAATCAAACTGTGAAGAGAAGGTAAGGAACGGAGGATGTCTCGAGTCCAGTGCGGAACTGTCTCCTTAAAGCTATTTCGCCTCTGACCGTATGTTTGAGTCGATAGCCTCCCAGGATAAAACGAGAACACGATGATGTCACGAAGAACAGCACATTCAGCGAGCTTGAACAGAGCAAGAGAACTATAACCAGGAAGAGGACAACTGTGTTTAGGGTTTAGGACAGAAGACTGGCTTATATCGATAATAACCTAAGACCGAATAAGATGAACATATATAGACTGGGAAAATTGTGTGTTACACAATTTCCTTAATTACCACGCGTTAAATAATAAAGGTAATCGGTCGTCAAATTAAATTCGTAATGAATTTCGAATTAATAATAGCATCTATTATTAAAACAAAACAACGAACTACAGCCCAGTGGAAATATGACAGTAACTTTATCCGAGTTTACTGTCAGGCCTCGACAGCAACTTTGCGGCCTCGACAGCAACTTTGCAAAACGGATTTATTCTCCCCAAATTTTGGGGCATTCGTGTCCGCAGGTCTATCCCATGATGTGCACCCCCTGCGCGCACGTGGGTGGTGGAGTAATACCATACTAACACTTCTTAAACACTACATAAGTGTTCTACTATATAAAGTCATGGAAAACACTTTTCCAATTCAATGTGGGATTCAAGTTCTCATTTCTAGATTTCCACTTTCAAGGTACCAACTTTGGATAATCATATCTCATCCATTCCTTGATCATTTTGAATACTTAAATATGCGTTGGAAAGCTCTCTCGAAGACGAACGTACTCCAACCATAACTTGTTGTGCGCACGCAATCAAGAAACATTCAAACTTAGGCTCAAAATGACTTGACAATGTGGAGCTTCTACCCACATTTTCCAACAGTTAATACTTGGAAGTTCCTGCTTGTAGTCATCATCCTTGTTATACTTATTTGTAAAATGTATGTTGATTCTGGAGTAATATGGTTGGATTTAAATTTGTTCGATATATATGGGGGAGCTACTTCGTAGTAATTGTTTTGAAAATTGAATGGAAATCATTTTGCGCCATCAGATTCTAGCCTTTATCCCCTGTAGTTGTACTAGATCTAGCAAAGCATGCCATGAGTTATGTACTATTGTGTCAAATAATAGTTGATGGTAAGGAAGAAGAATCATGGACACATGCAGTGACTCAGTGCCATTGCTTAGTCACATATTTATTGTCTCATAGTTTACAGAATTGACTCTTTGTCTTAGGTTAATAGTCACGAATAGTCATTTGGTATAAAACATTTTAATGATTTCATAGATTAATGCTGATTTTACTTGTCTGTATTGATTGTGGATAATTATTTTCTCTGAAACCCAACCCCCCCCCCCCCCCCCCCCCCAAAAAAAAAAAAAAAAAAAAACTCCATTTTCTTTATTTTTCTCATCAGAATTTGTATTGAATATCCGGATCTGATATCTAGTTATGAAAGAAAAGTCCTTATGCCATGCTGATAATGATGTGGCTCTAGTCAAAAAGGGTAAACTTGATTAGCCTTGGTGTTGATTGCAATTGCTAATGCTTGTATTAGCTACAAGTAACGTGCAAACTTACATGGTCCCCTGAATGATACAGGTTGATGATACCTTGATGACCCTTTTCACCTAACGTGGCATTTGTAGATTTTGGGCATGGGGCACACAAAGGAATTGTTTGCCGTGGGTGGAGATGGGAATAATACTTGGTGCAAAAGCCAAGCAAAAGCAGGAAAGAGCTGCTGCTAGTGTGTGTAGGCACTAACGGGTAAAAACTGGAAAAGGAGCCAAACCAAATAAAGATGAAAGGATCTTTCCAAAGTAGGGGAATGGTCCTTTCTATGTCTATAGTCTTCCTTCTCTGTTCATTTTTTATTTATGCAAAGCAGAATAGAAAGCTTCTGTAACTGCAGATCTTGCTTTTTATTTCTATAAAGCAGAAGACATGATGAAGGGCAATAGATGGTAATCTCAATATAAAAGTCTTGAACTGAGTTTTATTTTAATAAAGTGAACTTTAATTGAAGTTGGAATATTCTTGCTCAAAACCAGAGATTTTTCATTCTTGTTAAGGGCATCGATCTTGCTGGACTCATTTGAAAATATATACAATCTTTCCCCACAGGGCACATCCCATAAAAAAAGATCTGTTGCTCTTTAGGAAATGAGGTGTCTTGTCAAGTCTTGCCAAGACTGTTCTTTATTTAGTATTTTGGTTCGAGGTATATGATCATCGATGATTAGGAATTTAATCGCTCACCATATACAGTATTAGGTTTTTGAGAAGGAAAGCTGAGAGCAAAATTCTTGCTTTCCTTTGCATTTACTCGCCAGAAGCTTTCTAATCATAACTTTTTACCCAATGTGTACCTAGTCCGATTGGAAATTTTATCATGGCTGGTGATGTTTGATATCGTTAAACTTGTTTTATGCATGAACTGTTAAGTTTAACTCCTCTGAGAAGCATTTGTGCATGAGCTGTTCAGATTGTTCAGTTATAATATAACTCTTCAAAGAATTTTAAGGCCTTAGCATAAGGGCCTAGGTAGTATGTACGTCGTGCTCATGTTATTGTTTCTTTTACATCTAGTAATAATCAAATAAATCTGCATATCATAGCATTAACAGTATAAATTCTTATCAGAGTATTAGAATGTAAATTTGACAGCCTACATTTAAAATATCAAAAAACAAGGAAGAATACAAATCATGATAGAAACAAATCTATCATGATATTAACAGTGGTGCTTGTATTGATTATCTTTTATCTTTTAAATACATTGAAGATTTATTCCACTACACAAGTCTATCACAAATGATAGAGGAGCATGACAATTGACAGTTACCTTACATTGTATGAAGGAATGGCTATATATCCGCTCAACTTGCCTTGTGATCATAAAAAAATAAGAGGGGATTGAATCTGAACTTTTAATTGTAGTGTTGATGTAGATTTATGGATGCGGCTTTCTTCTTTTTAGTTATGTTATGATTACATTTTGTGTATTTGTGTGACTAAATTGATACTCTGTGGCAAAGGCGAGTTGTTAATAGCAGCAGCCAAAATGATCGGAAGAGCATCTGCCCACCTTCAACTTTTGCCAAATTGGAGATGCTTGCACTCTGAACTTTGCAATTATTACAAAAAAATAAATAATTTTCTAACGTTTCTCTGCAGATAAATAAACATTGTTTAAATGTTTTTTTTAATAAGTAGGCTTATAGTTTACAAACTCATAACCTGGCACGAAAGAGAATAAGTTTTAGCGCTTAATCTATTTAATTTTGCTCAACATTGTTTAAATGTTTAATTTAATTTTATCATATTTTTTAGATGTCCCACCCAATTTTTACATTTCAAATCTTTCTAAAAATAGTAAATTTTTATATTATAAAATTTACTCTTACCCACTACTTTCATCAACATTTTCAAATCGATCAATTAAATATCAATTAACCTCACCCACCACTTCATCCACTTTTCCTGATCTTTCATCCACTTTTCCTTCTATTTTATATAATTTTTTAATCTACGTGCCCAAATCAAATATAAACAATTGAGTGGACCGAGGAAGTATATCATATTTGTTGCGAATCGTTTCAGTAGTCCTACATGTGTAGACTGTAGTAGTATTAGAAGGGGGAGAGTTTGAATTTCAATAAATTTCGTATATTTTCTGTTTTCCCTCGTAAATTTAGTAAATACGAGTAAATGAATTTAATATAAATATATATCAGGTTTTGTTGATATAATATATAATATGTTTATGACGCGTATTAATATAAGTGGGTATTTAAAATTGAGTGTAAATGAATTAGTACTAAATAATTATATACTCTAGTCCCTATTTAGTTATTTTTTTGAAAAAAAATTGTTTTCAAATAGTTATTCATCTTTTTTTTTGAAAATAAGGAATCAGTTCATTAAATAAAAGTTATACGACATCTACAAATATAATCGAAATTGGATAGACGCTTAATGATATCGCCGTTGAATCATTCGTTTCTGAAGAGGCAACCAAGCGATTTGAAGATGATTTGAATATATGTACTTGTACTTACTTTCACCCCAGTGTTCTGTTCGACCATAGATACGATCATATATTAAAATTCATCCGTGAATTAAATCTATAAAAATCATGTCAATCTATAACATCGGTCATGGAAAACACCAAAACATAACAAAATAAAAATCAAACTCTCACAAGAAGAGACTAACAAAACCCAAATAAATTGGAAGCTTATCGAGGGAAAACAAGAAAATAAAAGGGATTGGGGCTAATATTTGTTCATCTCTTATTCTAATATTTTTTTCAAAATTTTCCAAATTTGCCCTTGCACCTCTATTTTTAATGTTTTATTTTACAACTACAATAAAACCTCGATTAATTAATAATCGATAAATTAATAACTCATGATAAATTAATATTTTCAATACAGATTTTTAATTCCAGCATAATAGCAACAATACATATTTTTACTCCATTAATTAATAATTTTGATAAATTAATAAAATTTGTCGGTCCCGACAATATTAATTTATAGAGGTTTTATTGTAATCTCATTATTTAATGCAATAATAATAATAATAATATATGAAAATAAATTATATGACTAACTATTTTTCAAGACTTGTGATTTTTACAAAACAGACAATTTTTAACGGAGATTATATTTTGTTGACCATTGTAGGGCCTATTGGGTTAAAACTCAGGGTTATTTGAGACTATTTAGGGTCATTTTAATATTGTTATTACGGAAAATGATTACGGAAAATGATGATGGTAGTTGTCAACGAACGGGGAGCAGCATGCCAGTTAAAGTAAACGGTTGATATTGGAATCAGACCAGATCTATGGTAAGAAAATTAAAAGTTTTGGGAGTGGGAATCATAATTATTAGTGATAAACATGACTCTATTAGATTCGTCAATCAACTTGCTCCTACATTCAGTCGTTTTCTGCATTCCATTATGATGATGTCCGGTACAAAAAGCATTATGTGACTAATAAGGAACTCTGAACAATGCAATACATCATAATCCTACGAATGTGCAAAAATTTAAATAGTTTTAATGTAATAATTATATACTAAAATTCAGAGAAATTATAAAATATGCGTTACTTTTTAATTTTGTTTGCAATTAATCCAATTATACATTCTTTCAATTTTATTTGCAGTATTACGATCTTCGGGCCTTTTCTTCCTCTCCTATCCTTTTTTCATCTCCCCTCTCCTCTCTCACTTCTCTCTCTCTCTTCTTCAGATCTTAAAATCAAAATCGATATCTTAAAAATAAAATTGATTCATACACCGTGTTATTATATATATGTCTGTATAAAAATCTATATATAAAGAGAGAAACCACAAACACAATATATATAATGGTTTTAATTTTTCGAGTCGTCATCTTCTTGCACCGCCTCTAATTTTTGAAACTCGAGCGATTTGGGAAGATCACAATGATGCACATGTTGGAGTTAGAAAGTGATATGGGTGGTCGAAAGTTTACCGGTAATTAAGGGTACATGTGATGCTTCGTTTCGAATATTTCCGAATGTTTATTACTAAAATTAAACATTAAAAAACTGAACACATTTAATTGATTTTAGTTATATTTAATTAAAAAAATTAGTTCATTGTGATCAATTTTTCGTGTGTAAATGTATGTAATTTTTTAATTGTTTATGAGTTGAATTAATTGATTTGTACTATGCATAAACCTACATAATCAAATGCAACATAAATCGTTTCAAAAAATTAATTTTACAAAAAAATTATAACCTTAGACATTTTTAAAAAGACCTTTAAATGGATGCCGGTAGATATGAACTAGGAGTAAGAGGTAGGGGTGAGCGCGGTTCGGTTCGGTTCGGTTTTTGACCGAAACCGGAACCGGAACCGCATATATTCGGTTTTAAAAATTGAAAACCGCAACCACAACCGAACCATCGGTTTCGGTTTTAAAAAGACCGGTTCGGTTTTTATCGGTTCGGTTTCGGTTAAAAAACCGGATAAATAAAAATGAAAAAATATGTAATTTAAATCATTATATTTTTACATTCAAATTTTATACAATCAAATATTTGATCACATTCTATATAATAACACTACAAAAGAAATGTAAGAAACTTTAACAATCAAATTTTAAGGTTGAATCAACAAAATGTAAATGTCCTTTATCGTAGTATGCAATCTAAAAAACACATAATCATGTCTAATGATGTTTACTCCTGATTATATGCTTTTTAATTGAAAAATAGAGGAATAAAATATTGTAAAGGGGTTGTCATATTCTCACATTCAATATTAGTATAGTTGATGTTGTAATATGAAATATAATTGGAAAAACTATGTTCTAGGGAAATTTAATACTTAAATTATATATATATATATATATATATATATATTATAATAAATTTATTTATTTTAATGATCGGTTCGGTTCGGTTTTTTTTCGGTTCGATTTTGACCTATAACCGGAACCGGAACCGAAAGTCTCGGTTTTTAAAAATCAAAAACCGCAACCGCCGGTTCGGTTTCGATTTTTTCGGTTCGATTTTCACCGGTTTCGGTTCGGTTCGGTTTCGGTTTTAATTCGGTTTTTTGCTCACCCCTAGTAAGAGGGGCGTGCAAAATCATGATGCACATCAATGGTCGACATTCATAAAAAAAATTGAGTGGAACTTGTACGAACGGCTAATCGGTTCTAGCTAGGTTTTCATACACACATATCACATATGTATACATGCAGTGATGGAACTAGGGATTCTTACTAGCTGGTGGGGACTCAAAAATTTAATGATATAGAAAAATTTGTTTATTCGAAAAAATCGAAGACTCATCATTAGTCGAAAATAAAAACTTTAACGCAAAAGCAATCGAAAATCTAAACACATCTAAATTTTCAGACGCTTGCTATACTCAAACTCTATCTCATATCCTTTTAGAAAAATTTGTTATATGCTTTATCCTTGATTTAGCTTCGTTGTGGAAGTTATCATAAGAACCAACATGTTTTTTAAATACACTTGGTATAAAGAGATAACACCGTAAATAATATGTCTTATCTTTGACAGCAATATATTCCAAACAATCATACGTACGGTATAAATTATTTTTTCCGAAAAATATCAGAATTATATTAACCACTGAATCAAAATTAGAAGTTTGGTTTTTAAAAGGAGGATACCTTGGCCTTCATGGTCAGAAATTTATCCATTGTATCTTATTATCTCTATTCATTATTATGATTTTTGCTGGAGTTTAAGCATCTCTTAACCCTCCCTTGGTTCGGTCTCTGTATACATGTACGTATATATATGTGTTCGTGTCTGCGTAGAATAAAGTGTTGAGATAGTATATACAAGAGAGAAGTTACATGTAGCTAGCTGTTTTATTAGAATATAGTCATATATATAAGCCTATAGTGTATGAGACGAAGAAGTGGGGGTGATGGTGGTAGGGTTTGAGGAGGGAGGGTTTTGATTGAGGATAATGAACAGCCCCACCCCCACCCCCACCCCCTCCCCCCTCGTGCGTTCGTCTTTCTACACAATAATATTATACTAGTACTAGTAGTATTAATATTCATGACTTTAGTTCTCTCCGGTGCCTCCCTCAAAACTCAATTATCATCATCATAAATAATAATTAGTGGCCTGCAGTCTGGCATGTCTTTTTGTACTCTCTGCTCGGTTTAAGTGTCGACTCATACATTAAACGAGTAACTAGTTTCATTCATAAGTAAGTTAATAACTCTATATTAATTAATGCATATATATCTCTATTTTAAAGACAAATATTTAATAAAATATTCTTAATAAAGTATTAATTGAAGTTTCTACAGTATATCTTATAATTTAATACAAAACATATTATAAAATATATATATATATATATATATATATATATATATATATATTTATGTCAGAATTTATAAAATTTATTTCAGTACATATAGTACTAGATCCATTTAAAAATATTTTACCAAATAAAACCCTTATTTTAAAATGTGTAAGTATCTCTCACAATATATATGAGATGAGCGGTGCACCGTGCATGTGAGATATGAGTATATTATTAATTTCTTGTTAGTCAGTCAACAGAGTAAGGCTCCACGATAGCAAAGGCAACAAGTATTTGGAAGAGGGTGTCAAATTAATGCTAAAATTTATGCGGTACGATATTTTCGAATATGTTCTATTTTTTTTTACTTATAATTATGTTTAAAAAGGTGTCATGACAAATTTTTAATTTTTAATAACATAAAAATTTATTATTTAGCACCGCAAATAGTTGACAAGACAAAATAATGCTTAAATTTAATTTCATTTCATGTGGGCTGCCACGGTCCCTCCTTGCCTGTATGATCACTCATAACACTTTGTAACTAACCCTACTGCAAAGCTACTCTCGTAGTATTATATATATATATATATATATATATATATATATATATATATATATATATATCCTTCATTCCTCCGTAAACGTACTCCTCATTCCATCCGTCACTAGAGACTAGATACTAGATACTATATATGTATATAGCTTGAAATATACACATCTACTTAAAACAAACGTACAGCTAGCTAATTAAGTAGATTTAGTAAAACAAAGTAAGTAATAATATATCACTAGATTAAAATGGCGGATAGCGGTGGTGGATCGTCCTCAGGCGGAGTGGTGAATTATAGTAGGAGAATAATGGGTATTACGGTGCCGGAGAAGGTGCAGCTACATGTGGCCATGCTGGCCTTGCAGTTTGGTTATGCTGGTTTTCATGTCGTCTCCAGAGCTGCTCTTAACATGGGCATCAGCAAGATTGTCTTTCCTGTCTACAGAAACGTTCTTGCTTTTTTTCTCCTCTTGCCCTTCGCCTATTTCCTCGAAAAGTAATTTTTAACTCAGCTAGCTAGCTACATTCATTTTATATATTTTTTAAAAATAACATATGTATATGTTATTTATCTTCTGTTGCTCTTCTCAATACAAGTACATATATATACTGTTTTATATGTGCAGGAAAGAACGTCCTCCGCTTACTCTTTCGTTTCTTACCCAGTTTTTCCTCCTTGCTTGCGTTGGGTAATTAACACGAGTCCTCCATATAATTAATTAATTAAGGGCACAATTTTAATTATTCATTATATGTATATTTCAAAATTTTGTCCATCTAATGAATATATAATGAACTTGACTTGGTGAATCACTTGACAGAATAACTGCTAATCAAGGATTCTACTTGGTGGGGTTGGACAACACGTCACCTACCTTTGCTTCTGCAATACAAAATTCCGTCCCTGCCATTACATTTCTTATGGCTGCAATCCTCCGGCAAGTTAACTAGCAAAGTCATCCATGATAAATTCTCTTTAAATAGTAATAATAAAAAAGATACACCGACTTTTATAAATTAATTGCATGATATATTGTGGATTATCTGCAGGTTAGAACAAGTAAGGCTTGACCGAAAAGATGGCATAGGGAAGGTGATAGGAACACTGTTTTGTGTGGCTGGAGCAATGGTGATCACTTTGTACAAAGGGCCAACCATATACAGTCCAACTCCGCCACTTCACAGGCCCAATGACTTTTCACCCATGTTACTTTCTCTTGGAGATGCTAAGCCCAAAAACTGGACTCTGGGCTGCATCTTCTTGATCGGACATTGTCTGTCATGGTCTGGGTGGCTCGTCTTGCAAGCCCCGGTGCTGAAGAAGTACCCAGCTAGGCTATCGGTAACATCTTACCAGTGTTTCTTCGGTGTAATTCAGTTTCTTGTCATAGCTGGCTTTGTAGAAAGAGATCCACAAGCTTGGCTCATTCACTCTGGTGGGGAGCTTTTCAGTGTCTTCTATGCGGTAATTAGACTTAATTAATTAATTCATTCATAAAAAAATATATTAATCCATATATAATATATATGTGTACGTGTGTGTTTATTCCTAGCTAGCTAATTTACAAATTATAGTTCTTGTTATTTAATTGATTTGGCGTCTCTTAGATATTGGTTGACATGATTATATTTTGACTAAATGAAAAGTTAGAATGATATGATATTTTTATGCACGTAGTGGAAGTGCTTGATGATGAGCTCTCACATTATTAAACTGTATGGCTGTCACTTGAGAGATGAAGTCCTGTATATTGAGGTGTTAATTAAAAATCAATAAATTAGAGGCATACCAGCTTTGTCCCAAAAAGACAAGACACAAACTAAACAATAAGCTAGCGTCAACTAATTGGTGTCATCGATGATATATGACAAGCAGAAAATAAATGAATGAAGATCGAGATGTATAATAAATAAATGTATTCGTGCGCAGGGGGTGGTAGCATCAGGGATTGCTTTCGCGGTACAAATATGGTGCATTGATAGGGGAGGCCCCGTGTTCGTGGCGGTGTATCAACCTGTCCAGACCCTTGTTGTCGCTATTATGGCTTCGGTTGCGTTAGGCGAGGAGTTCTATCTAGGAGGGTCAGCACTCGATCTCTCCATCTAAACTTTATATATATGTGCATGAATGTATCTTTATATCTCAATAATTATACATGCAGACAAGCCCACATGCACATATCCCCGGCCTTTGATTTTTTAGCTGATTCTGGACATATCTATCTATCTATCTATCTATCTATCTATCTATCTATCTATCTATCTATCTATCTGTCTCATTAGAAAGTGATCAATATATAATAGTAACAATCCGTCGATATAATTCAAGTACAAAACCAGTAACCATATCGTCACTAGCTAGGGAATATTGCTTATGAATACATTGCATGATTTATGCCGTGTAATCGAGCACTTGACGTAATTATACACACATATATATATATATATATATTATGTACAGGATTATTGGAGCAGTGTTGATCATAACAGGGTTGTACCTAGTGCTTTGGGGTAAGAATGAAGAAAGAAAATTTGCAATGCAAAAGGCAGCTTTGAATCAGTCCCCAACAGACCAAGGAAACAACAGAAGCACAAGCCACATCAAACCCTCCCTTGCTCAGCCACTGCTCTCTCAGTCAACCGAAAATGTTTGACCAGATGATCAGACCCTAATACATTAATCGCACGCTTTTATTTGTTTGTATGATATATAACAGGCTTGGTTTGTGTGTATGTAAAGGGCTAATATTTTGTGTGTGTCTTTGAATTTTCTGTGTCATTTTTCATTAATCCGATGTCCGAAAAGAGTGACAAATCGATGCAGAAAAAGAAAATGAGGAATTAATCAGGTGGGGAAATTGTAAT
The DNA here is from genome assembly GCA_028671895.1 of Oenanthe sinensis. Taxonomy (NCBI): domain Eukaryota; kingdom Viridiplantae; phylum Streptophyta; class Magnoliopsida; order Apiales; family Apiaceae; genus Oenanthe; species Oenanthe sinensis. Next base: position 36,531,658 of record CM053794.1, read on the forward strand.
GTTCAAGTAATGTAGGGTTTGGGGATCGATATATAGGCCGGAGATTAATCCCATATGATTTTTACTATGTGTTTCAATATATAGGAGATGCAACTAGTAGCTATATATGGATCGGAAGAAAGAAGAAATTTGCAAATAAATTATACTCTGTCCCAATTTATCTCTGGCATTTTTGTCATCAATTTTACTGAATTTGACTGATAATTAAACATTATTATTTTATAATTAATTTAAAAAAACTGAAAAATACATTTTAAAGTAATTAAATATTTGATGATACGGAAATCTATTGTGCAATTAGTTAAAAGAATTCATCAACCATCCTACTGTACTGTTTGTGCAATAAAATATAGAGATTAGAGAGTCTAAGATACATCTTAGCTAGGTAATCACGTGAGATATATAGATTTTATATGTAAATATGAGAAGAATATTTTTGTAAAATCAGGATTAATTTAAATTTTTACTAATATATTAATCCCTCCGTCCTACAATAATATTCTCTTTTGTAAAAAAATTTGTCTCATAATAATTATCAATTTCTACTTTCAATGTAAAAAAATTCAAAATTACCCTCTTTTTTGTCATTTCCAATATAAAACTTACATCGTCCCAAAATAAGTGTCGTTTTGACTTTGTGCACGTAATTTAAGGTTAAAAAAAACCTACTTGCACATATTATTTTTTTAAATTTTCTGTTTTTGAATAAAAATATAATACTTAAATTTTTATTTGAAAAAAGAAAATTAAAAAAAATGATATATGTAAGTATCTCTTTTTTACGCCTTAAACTACGTAAAAAAATCAAACCGACACTTATTTTGGTACGGAGAGAGTACTTTATTTAATACTCGTATAAAATAGTCATAATAAATATGATACGCACGAAAAATTATTGTACAACTAACTTTTCTTAATATGTGTTATTTTTCTCAAAGAGACTATTAATATGTGACGGAGGAAGTATTATTTTGTACTAGAATTTTATGAAATTACCTAATTAGATGTATCTTAGGTTCTTTTTTCTCTAAAATATATATTTACTCACAAAAGATATATGAAGTATCTTATATTAATTGATTTTTTTTTAATATTTTGTAGTATGTTTTTTATAATATATTATAAATTATTACACAACATAATACATGATATATACAGGAGTGTAAAAAAGTGACTATATTTTCTGACACTGCTTGAAATGAATCTAATCACAACGAGATCTCCCAAGTCCTAACAAAATCAAGTCTGAAGAATAGGAGTGTACGTTGTTTGTTTTAGGAAAATGTTACGGAGCTTAAAAATTTTACCAAAATTTTTCTTAAATATTGACGTGTTAACGTGTAATTGGTAATTTTAAGATCCCGTAATTATATATATATATATATATATATATATATATAGACATTTAATCTAGCACAAAGTAAGTTTAAAATAAAAAGTAGAAAGTAGTTTGAAAAGTTTAATATACTGAGTCCGATAATCTCAAATCGAAATAACATTTTTCTAAGAAAATAAAAATTACAACAAAATAGAATAAAATATTTTAAACTACATAGATGTCACATAACACATATCGGGTAGTTTTTCTATTTAATAAAAATCCAAACACAAATAATTGCATTAGAAATAAACTAAAACACATTAAATTATAATAAAAGCATATTTAAATATTATAAAATACACATAATTTTTCCGATCGTTACATTTTTTCCCCTCATAAGGATTCTGTCCCCAAAATCCAACTTAAGAAACAAGTGAGGGTACTTAGCTAGCATTTCACTTTTTAACTCTCATATTGATTCCTCAGTAAGAGTATTTCTCCACAATACCTTATTCAAAAATTTCAATATAGGTATACTTAACTTACGTTTATACACTTCTGGTTAGCAATTTCTATCACTAATGCCTCATTTAACGTCTGAAATTCACATTCTAACTTACCCACAACAGGAATGTTGAGGTGCCAAATCTGGAACTCGGGTTCCGTAGGACCCTGCGTTAACCAAGAAATATAGTGTCGCAACACAGCTTACAACATAGGCTTAAGCTAAACTCAAATGTAAACCTATCTCATATGAATATAAACATATCTCAAGTGATCTACCGAATATTTCACGTGCTATATCTCTGCTTATTTCAGTGACTTCCAACTTGTAGCTCTGATACCAATTGTGACGCCCTCCAAATATGGGGTCTAGATTTGGGGGTCACTAATCAATCAACAAGCAACAACAATATAATAATAAACTAGAGGCGTACTGACCCCACCAACAACCAAGAATCGCTAACATGTTATAGTATGAAATCAAATAGCTGAAACTAAAAGTAAAACCAAATATTTTATTACAAACTCAAAAGTATCTCATAACTTAAAACCATAAATCTAAATAAGTTTTAAGTCTAAATTTAGTTTTATTACAAACTCTAGCTACAATACTAGCATACTTATAACATCTTAATACCTGAAAAGCCCGAGAAAAGTCGCCCCAAAACCTGATGCTCTCTATGCCTGATAGAGCTACTGTTGTTATTCATACTGAAAATCTGGCATGATTTAAAATAGAAAGCAAGAGTGATCCAAAAAAATGCTCAACAAGTATATGAACAATTGAAATGTAGTCAATATATGAGATCTATATAGAGAACATAATATAAAACAGTTTATTATCAAAACTGAACAGTAAATAAATCACAGTGTATCTCAACTGAAACAATGCAGTATGTCATCAAAATGAATCAACTGCTCAAAATCAATATATAATAGTCATGCTGGCAATATGGATTGGATACAACAAATATAAACATTATTGCTCCCTGATCAGTCTAAAAGCAATATGACTTCTTTATATCCTATCGGTACATTTCTATATCCATAGTTATAATAAGGATTCTCAAAATATAGGTACCAAAATATGCAAGTAATGTTAGCCTATAGGAAGATGGATTGGTTATCATATCCTCCTTAAATGTTGGACTATTATTTCAGAGTCTCTTACGCTAGAATTCCAATCCAATAGAGCAGCCCCAAATAAAATAAGGTATGCTTAGTTTTTTCTACAGACCATATCCTCGTTATTTATACAATAATTCACTAGATATGATGAGTTTATTATAATCAACTTCTAATATTCAGAGTACGAATAACAAGTAACTCTGATGCACAGAATGAAACATGAATCATAAATAGTTCTGAACAATAATTATTTATCATGATATGATTAATCGAAACAGTAAAATAAAAGTATTTAGGATGATCACGGAGGAAATACTTGCCTGATATAGAAGCTGCCTAAAAGCTGGTAATGGGATGACCACTCTTCCCTCTACCTCCGCTCGTATCTACAAATAGAATGTTCTATTTTAGATCTTAAGGTCTACCCATGCATTATATCAATATCGAATAACAAATAATAATTAATAAATAATTATCATCAATTAGAAAACAAATAAACATCTAAGTCACGTAGCAGATAGGACTCAACAAGAAAAGATCATTCAAATAATTAATAGCAGACTCTTAAAATATTAATCAAGTCAAAGTGAATCATTATTATCCCTTTCGGATAATTATTGGATCCCCAAAATATTTTATAAAATATTAATCCGGGTTTATAAATAAACTAGGGAGTCTCAAACTATTTTTATCACTACTGAATTATTTTTAGGGTCTCAAATAAATTTGTTTCATTTAAAACGGATAAATAAATTATTAACTAATTAAAAATAAATAAATAAAAATAACTAAAACATTTTTATTTCTCAAAATAATTAAATCCAATTATTTTTAATTATATTTAAATAATAATTAATTAATTAAATTAATTGATTAAAGTAAATTAATCAATCAATTTGAATTAATTAAATTATTATTTAAATAAATTAAATCAATTTTGGAATAAAAGTAATTTATTCTAGTTTTAAAAACATTTATCGAATTAAAGAATAATTTTTAAAATAATTTGGATTTTAAATCAATTTTTGAAAATAGAGATGAAACTAAAGTTAAAAACATTTTTGGATAAGGGGTACGAGGGTTTGATATCAAACCCAACTCAGTGAAAGGGATTACCGGGGAGTTGAAGAACAGCCGGAGTCTGGTGACCCTCACTCACCCAGACCAGCCCGGTTTGAACCGCTTTCAATCCTAATCAACTCTACTAACACCCAATAATACAGCTACAACAACTAAATCAAGAGCCATAGCCTACAACTCAGCTTCCGATCGGAACAAGAAGTCCGACGACCGGAAAATTTCTTCGACGACACCAGAATCACAACCAAACTCAACAAACATGACATCAACTACTTCCTAGGCAGGTAAGCAACTTAACCACATAAACCAGACCAAGAATCAAGCTTAATAAAACCGATTCCGGCCAAGTCGGAAATAATCTAGCTGCTTCAACACTCCGGCAACTCAAAACCACAGTAAAACTCGAAATAAAACACACTCACGAGTTGTTGGCATCAAACACAAGTTAACTAAAAGATTCAAATCAAGAAACCAAGCTCAGAACATATATTCCGGCCAAAACGAAAAGGATTTCGGCCAACTCGCCGACCGAATCACAAACAGACTCCAAACAACGATCAAAAACTACAGCCATGCCCATATGATTACCATCTAACTAGATATACAATCATATTACACAAACAATCATCAAGAAAACAAACCCCAATTCCAAATATAAAACCGAAAATTACAAATCAAAAATCACGAGGTTTTCAATAAAAACGAATCATATAAACATATAGAACGGTTGAGGGGATTCACATCTATAACTCACAATACTCAAACTGAGTTCGGAATCACCTTTAACTAGTGATTTGATTTCCAAGAGCTTCAAAACCCTAATTTTATGGCTTCCCGCCAATTCAACAACTGGGTTTCTATTTTTAGTAAATGTAAATAAAAATTTTAATAAAACAAAACTATTTATATTTTTAAGGAAATTAGAGGCTTAAATTTGATTAAAAGTAATTTTACCCCATAATTAAAATAAAAAGCTCAAAAATAATTTTTATGAGATAATATATAAAAATAAATATTCTCGAATAAATACAATATATATGTCAAAATTTCTAAAAAATTATGAATATTTCAAAAATACTAAAATAAAGTCATTTTCATAAAAATAAAAGTACTAAAAAAGAGGTCTCAAATTTGCAGTATGGACTGTGTCCGATAATCTCAAATCGAAATAACATTTTTCTAAGAAAACAAAAATTATAATAAAATAGAATAAAATATTTTAAACTACACAGAAGTCACATAACACATATCGAGTGGTTTTCCTATTTAATAAAAATCAAAACACTAATAATTTTATTAAAAATAAACTAAAATGTATTAAATTATAATAAAAGTATATTTAAATATTATAAAATACATGTAATTTTCCTGATCGTTACATATTTTTTATAAAATTTATTTTATTTTGTAAATTTATTTGATAAAAATTAATATTAACATTTATAAATTAGTGTATAATTCTTTTTATGAGCGCGATAAAATATAGTAGTAAAAGTATAGCTTCAGATCCGTTCTTCCTAAATTTATTAGGAACTGTTTATTAATTTATAAGTTATACGAAAATTAGGTTCAGTAATTAATCAATTATCCGACTCCGACCCATTATTAACTACTAAAATTTTAATGTTTTGATTTTAATAATATAATATAAATCAATAAATTATTCAAATAAATACCAACACAACACTAAAATTTTAACTAAATACTACTGTATTTGATAGATTGGTGGCGCAAACAGACAAAAACACACACAGTAGGTGAGTGCCATGTGTATACTGTACTGGTGCTTGAATTGTACACTCCAACTTGATGACTGTTGTATCTAATTGCGGCGCGCGCGCCCCTATCCCATATATATTCGTATCAACACTTGGAATATGCCTTGCTTGAAGCCTTGAACCCCTACATAATTTACTAAGCTTTAAAAAAAGACCTGTCCTAAAATATTTCTTAACTGAAGTTACTGTACTGCTTCAACTAAAAAATATCAGATGGATTTGAAATGGGGTTGTAAGAGATTTGTATTTCTTCTTCTTCTTCCTCTATGTTCGATGATGATGATGATGAATGGTGTAGAGTTCTGTTATGGTGGAATAACTAGTAGCTACGTCAGAGAGAAAAATTTGAGTCTTGACATGCCATTACACAGTGATGTTTTTACACTTCCTGCTGGTTATAATGCTCCCCAACAGGTTTTTTTTTTTTTTTTTTTTACTATTTGCAACTTTTTATATCTTCCCCTGTTTGTTATCAAGATACCAAGTAGTAGGACTAGGAACTTACAAGTTACAAGTTATAACTAATGAATTCTTATGTGTTAAGCACAAAGACAACTAAATTAAAGAAAGTTCAACCTTTTACTTTTTTATGTGTTTGGATAATGATAAGGATTTATAATTCAATTTGTAATCCTTTTCTTTTAGAGCAACTCCGATGAAGCAGTGTTGCACAATTCACGAGTTGTTCGAGTATGTGATACGGGTCGGGTACGTGAAACGTTAGTTTTTATGAATCGGATACGGTGACCCGCGAATCGGATACGCGGGTCGATACGAGGATCCCTTTTATAGTTATTTCTTTAGAAAATATTATGTATATTTGTTATTGTATCTATGTTTCAGTTAATATTTTATAACTAAAATATATAAGTAAATTAATCGGAAAATGTAAAATTTTAAAGTTACTACACATAATATTAAGGGGATTCAAATATGTTTAAGTAATCGAGATTATCTTCCTATTTTTTATTCTTCTCCTTTTCACATAATGATTTTCGGAGTTAAAAGGGGATCGTCGGAGTTGGTGAACTGAAGCGTGATCCCGAGTGATCCGGGTCAAAAATGAATCGTGTTCCGGAACAAGGGAACGGGATCGCGGTTCCATAGGATGACCCACGAACCATGCAACACTGCGATGAAGTGCTAACACGGGTGCTATTGCGAAAATATGAAACCAGCTTTAAAACTGATGAATTCAGTAAAAGGCCAAATACAATTAAAAAAAATGCAAATGGAACTTGGTTCTATATTTAAAATCAAAGATTGATGTTGGTATCTAAAAAAAAGAGGATTATAAAGTTCAAGTTCTAGTAAAGTGACAAAAATCAGTTTCAAAGGGAGTCGAGTATTGGAGTCTAGGTTCTATGTTTAACAACAAAGGCCAGCATATAACAAAAGCTAGCTATTTTAGCTTTAGCATTGGAGTTGCTCTTAGTAAACTATATTGGCCAGTTCAAACATATGCATTGATTGACAGGCAGTCTATTAATACAGTGCACGGACTCGTAAGCAACATTAAATATATGTATGTGAATTTCTGTGTGTGTCCGTTAATTTTTACTTGCCGTTGTGTTAAATTGAATGCATTGGGATTTGCGTATCTGCTTGACTTTTGATATAAGGAAGTGTTGAAATTCAAAGGTTCATATCACCCAAGGTGATCATGAAGGGAAAGGTGTGATTATTTCTTGGATCACTCCTGATGAGGTTGGTTCAAATACAGTTCTCTACTGGGCTGAGCATAGCAAGGTGAAGAAAAGTGCAAATAGCACTGTTGTTACCTACAAGTACTACGATTACAGCTCAGGTTATATTCATCATTGCACCATCAAGAACTTGGAGGTAAGCGGCGAGCCTTGTCTATATATATAAAGTTTGCTTCTGGTTCAATTCAATTTGAATTTCCGAAAGATTGCAGTAACTTGAAGTATTTCTCTACTTCTGCAGTATGATACCAAATATATCTATGAGATCAGCGATAAAAGTAATGCACGTCAGTTTTGGTTTATAACCCCTCCTAAAATTGGCCCTGATGTTCCTTATACCTTTGGCCTTATAGGTAAGCCTCAAGTATCATTTTGTTTCTAACAAGCTTATCTGGCGTGCACTCTCAAGTTACATATTATATAGTTTTGGTTAAAGGCAGGTCTTTAGCCATAATTCTATTCATTTAAAAGCTCATAATACAGTTACATGGTCTTCATGGCATCGATTAATTACACGGTTTTGGTGGTTACTCACACAAGTTCTTGTTTTAACAGGGGATCTTGGTCAAACTTTTGACTCTAATAAGACGCTTACTCATTATAAGTTCAACCCAGCGAAAGGACAGACAATGTTGTTTGTTGGAGACCTTTCATATGCTGATTGCTATCCAAATCATGATAACACCAGGTGGGATACTTGGGGAAGGTTTATAGAGAGAAGTGCAGCTTACCAACCTTGGATTTGGACAGCTGGGAATCATGAAATTGATTTTGTTCCTGAAATTGTATGCGTCTCAAATATACTCTCTTGTTAGAATCTATATTAGTATATTATGTAGTAATTGTAGTTATTGAATACATGTCTTACGGTTTACCATTGAGGTGGCTCGAGACTATTTTCTTCAAAACCACGTTCAAGCTGCTTTTGAATATTATTACAACTTTGATAGTTTGATATAATAAATTATACTAATAGCTTATAATTTTTCTGGACCTTCAATCTCAGGGTGAATATGAACCTTTCAAGCCTTACAAACATCGCTACTTTGTGCCATATAGAGCAGCAAATAGTACATCTCCTCTATGGTACTCAATCAAGAGAGCTTCAGCATATATAATCGTCATGTCTTCCTATTCTGCTTATGGTAATCTCATGTACCCGAACGGGATTCAGTAGCTATAACTTAATCACACGATGACATGAATATGCTAATTTGCAAGCAACAATTGTGATTTGTGAAGAACCTAGTACGCATAGGAAATTGTTTTGGACCAAGTCATGTTACCCTATTTTCATATTCAGAGAGTACCAATTTTTTTCCTCTATCCTCAAGGCTCAGGTAGGTTTAGGAGTGGTTTGAAGTTTTGAACTTTATCAGACTGAAAAGTAACTGCCATTTTGTGATGCACCTAATCTCTGACAAATTATGTTGCATCCTTTTTTTTCGTCTGTTGCATAGATGGTTCATTTTTTAGTATCTGATTTCCATGTATTTTGTATGTAATCCATTTATTTGAAAAGTCAATTTTTTTTTTGGTATGTGCCAGTAGTGGTTGTCTTTTATGTGCTTTAAGGTCCAGGACCCAGTTCACATTTTGTTGCAGTAACAGGGTAGAGATTATTGACGGACTTTAGAGAATCAAACACTAACACGAAAAAGCTCTAAATATGTAGGAAAATACACTCCACAGTACAAGTGGTTAACAAATGAGCTACCAAAGGTAAACAGGAGTGAGACCCCATGGCTCATTGTACTTGTGCATTCCCCAATGTACAACAGCTACGCACATCATTACATGGAAGGAGAAAGCATGAGAGTGATGTATGAATCATGGTTTGTGGAGTACAAAGTTGATGTTGTTTTCTCAGGTCATGTACACGCATATGAAAGATCTGTAAGTGTTAGGTTCCGTAGCACATTAGTTTCATAAATAGCGTTGTTATGTTTTTGGTTCTTCAAGTTAATTAAGATTAGCTCTTATTATTTATCTAATGCTCAGGACTTCACCAAGTAATCTTCTATTAGGTGACATTATTTTTCTTGCTAAAATTGTTTCACTAATGCCTAGATAATGTATTTACATTTGTACAACAGGAACGAATATCCAATATCCGCTACAATGTTGTCAACGGGAAATGCACTCCCATGAGTGACCAGTCTGCTCCTGTTTACATTACCATCGGAGATGGAGGAAATCAAGAAGGATTAGTGACAGAGTACGTCTTTCATATATGAATTATATTTTTCTTCAAACAAACCAGTACCTTTATAGTTACTACTTACTCGATCCTGAGTCCTGATATATCAAGTTTAGTAAAATATATTAATTTTATATATGGCTACAGAATGACAGAACCCCAGCCAAGTTATTCAGCTTATCGTGAAGCAAGTTTTGGTCACGGAACTTTTGAGATAAAGAACAAAACGCATGCTTATTTCAGTTGGCATCGCAACCAAGATGAATATGCTGTTGAAGCAGACTCTTTATGGTTTCATAAAACCGTTGCTTCATATCGTTAAGGATTTTATATCTCCTTTTCTTGTTTGTGTTCCAGGCTACCAGCTATTGCATATAAAAAAAACTACGAACTACTGTAATCATGTACCAAGTCAGTATACCTTAATTTTTTGGCTCTTTTTTTAATTTTCTTCTGCTAACTGAGTTTATGTGGATATTGATGATTAAGATTCGCTTTTAGTCCCAAAAAAAATGGCATGTGCAAATTACACAACCTTAAAGAGCTTTTTGTTTATAAAAAAGAGAGAGTGTATCCAATTGAGATTGATGTAAGATGATACTAAATAATTTGTCAACATTGTTTCCCCTTGAGAGTTGAGAATACCATACAACATACTAAAGATCTAGTAGACAATTGAAATGATAAACAGACACAAAAACACTTTAATTTTCTTTAAGTATCAAATACAAGTTTCCTCAAATCTGGAAGCGCAAAACTGTATATAGGCATCAATGTACTATATATAAAAGCTAACAGAGATTTTATTCATATAAATTTATTCGTTTACAAACTCGCATATAGTAAAGAGTGTCAACACTCAAAAGTCTAATAAGATCTTGTAAGATCTACTGGGCATAACTCTTTGTTATTGATAGCTAAAATTGCAGATATACGTATACATAAAGTGACGAGTATAAAATCCATAATAGCCCAGGTACAGGGTGAGAGAGGCACAATTCAGAGCCAAAAATTGCCCAAGCCTATATCATCTTCTGAAAAATCTTTAAATATATCATCATCAAAATTACCAGCAGAAATATCCTTTGGGTTCTCGATCTTCTCAAAATCTGTTGTATCCATGACTTCATCCCACAAGGAAGAATCGTCGAATTCAGGCGGTTCCAAAATCAGCTTTTCTTTTATATTGTCACGCCTTTCCTCCAAATTACCTTCATTCTTCCCAACATTATCGCCTTGGAATTTGTCATGATCAACAATCGGAGCTACATGGTATTGTTTCTCATTTGATATAAGATTGTCATAATTATTAATCAACCGATCATTTATCAGGCAGTCATACGTATTAGTAGTTAAAGAGAATTCATTACCTGGTGGATATTTAGCCTGCTCCATTTCTATAATTCCTTCTTCAGGAATTTTGATTCCCTTAGAAATTGTGAGGGCATCCTTGCTAGTGGCGGCCGTCGCATGGACTGGACATGACCCCTGAGGTAGGCTCTCGGGAATATTGAGTTTAGCATAAGCACCAAATAGCCTACTAGCAGCCTTATCTTGGGCCATAGCTGGTGGATATTCACCCTGCTGCGCTTCTATGATTCCTTCTTCTGGAATTTTAAGTTCCTTCCCATCAATGAGGGTGTCCTTGCTAGTGGCCGCTGTGGCATGTACTGAACATGACACCTGGAGTAGCCTCTCAGGAAAATTCAGCGTAGCATTAACACCAAAAAGCTTGATAGCGGCCTCATCATAGGCCTTAGCTGCGGACTTAGAGTCTTCAAAAGTTCCTATCCAAATGCCTTTGCCACGATTAAGCTCGCGTATCTCTGACACCCACTTGCCCCAAGTGCGCAGCCTCACACCTTTAAACTTGCAAGACGCATTATCAGGTCCGCCTCTTCTTCTCATGCAGCCCTTTCTTGACCTCGAATGAGTTGCCTTCATCATTGATTTTTCAGATATTGAGCTCAGTGCCTTTGACATGTGAGAAATGCACCTACAGACTACTATTTAGAAAAGGTAAAATACAAATTGGCCTCATAAAATTTGTTATTTAAAAGAACACATAAAAGATGGATAGGGAGTTGATCTGGAAGAGGGTATATATAGTGAGGAATTGATGCTACGTGTCTGCAGAGAGAGGAGGAGTGATACTTGGCAATGCCAGTTTATCTACTAGTGGCACTCAATGATCATCATTCTTATCTCTCATGCAAGCAGATATATAATATACATATTAAATCATTTTCCTAACACCTTAATGTTTTGGAAGAGACAGCTAAATTTTGCGAATTATCCCGAAACTGGGAGAGCATTTCGAGAGTGCTATCAGAGGTATTTTTTCCCCCAAGAATCACATAATTATGATATACAGGTAGGATTGGTACAATTCGTTATCGGGCTGCCCAACACCGAACTTATCTGTAAAATGAATTGGACATAATTGCTGCGCGATTTACCCCATTTAACTAGTGCCAAAATTGGTCGGGAATTCAAGACAACGGCACACTACAAGCCGTCATACATCATTCTCTCAACAGGTTTTGGGAGAATTGGTAATTTAATATACACGTGTGTGTGTGAAACTGTGAATCCATGCAAGCGCTTAGGTACTCATGTGGCAGAGGGCATAGACTAATTTAGGTTCCGTAAACACTTCTGAAGAGAGACAAAAGATAGAGAGATTTTTGACAATTTGAGTTGCATGCAAGTAGAATTCAGAAGATGATGTGGATAGTAATGTCAGTGTTATGTGGCTAATAAAAAAAGATAAGCTATAGATAACAATTCCACAACTTAGTAGTAAACAATATAGAGCATTAATAGTTCTACTTCATAACTACCAGTTGGACATGGGATTTCTTAGTCCATCAGTTTTGAATTCAGATATTTGACACGGAAGGAAGTACGTAACCAATCTATAAGTTTTTCATGAGCAGTTACAAACTTGCAAGCCCTGAAATAAATAGCACTAAATTATTCCACTCGCGTAATTCATTAATAAAGTATTTTAGTGTACATATTCTTTTTAGATACTTGTCTGTAATAATATTTACAATAGTAGTTGAGGTGCAATTAATAATATTCATTGTTCTAACAAAATCTACTACAATATTTTATTGCATGCTCTTCTAAGCGAGTATATATTATGCTGCTATGATATATTACCAAAATCTATTGAAATGAATAGATGTCATCTGTGTACCTTTGTTTTCACATTTGCTAAATCTCATGGAATCGGAAAACCAGACTGTAGCTTATACTATATAAAACATTGTAATATGAGCGATCTCCAACATTTTTAATGCACTTGCTCACGCTACCATGCTTAATGTATCCGAAACTTCATTGTAATCTCTGCAATTGTGCAAGGCTACTCATATCTTCCTCAACATTTCGTTGTGATATTAGTTCCTTATTTACCAGTAGGAGCATATCAATAACATTCATATTACCAATTCGATGCAAAGAAACAGGTCTGTAATGTTAAATATGAAATAAACTACTTCTGCTACTCAGAACATAACAGCTTTCTTTAAAAGGTATAACTAAATAGCAACCAACTTGATTTAGCAAAACACACACACGCACACAAAAGAAACTTGGCAATAAAATTACAAGTCTACAGAAACAAAAAAAAACATAGTCATCGTGTTGAAAACAAATATAGAAATCATTCCAGAAAAAGGAAGAATTTAAAGCGTTTCTAGTTTAGGCTTTGAACATAGAGCATGTAAATGCACCAACGCAAATTTATTTACCAATCTCTTAATCCATCCAATTTATTACAAATAAAGGAAATTCATGTGTGTAAAGAACGAGCAAGTACTATGTTATACAAGACTCCTCCCAGTCTTTTGCACCTTAAGATAATGTAATTATCTACACCATATATGGCCTTCACCAACACTTTTTTTTAGTGTTACAAGCAAAAATGTTGCCTTAAGTCACTAAAAATTGATATAAAGCAATACTCTTTTTTTGGCGTTGCAGTTGATATCTTTGGGTGTTGCCTTAGATATGACGAAGTACCAATGGTCACACAAATTACAGTGTTGCCATTAAATATTAAAAAGTGTTACAATAATTAAAAAAATGAGCGGCACTTTTTAGCGGTCAAACATTGACCAAATAAAAATTTGGGCGGACAACTGAAAATTTTGGGCGGATAAAAATAAAAGTAAAAACACACAAACACATCTCGTTAGACACACACACTCATCTCATTACACACACGAACACACTTCACCATGTTCAATCGGGTTCATTAGGGTTCGTTGTAGCAGTCGTTAATTAGGGTTCAGTCGTCTTCAATCAAATTTATTCCAGCTTCAATCGGGTTAATTAAGGTTCGCACTTCTACAAATTGGGGTTCGAGTTTATACAGATTGAGGTTGGAGGTTCTACAAATTGGGGTTCGAGTTTATACAGATTGAGGTTGGAGGTTCTACAAATTAGGGGTTCTATAAAGGATTCTACGAAGTAACGGTTCTACAAATCAGAGTTTCACGATTTCAATTAGGTTAATTTTATTTTTAATATTGAGTTTTTTGCGAGTTCTATGTGTGTTTTACATGAGTATATTGATTTTGTTTAGTTTTCCTGGATATATGAGTTTTGTGTGTGTCTTATGTAATTTTTATATGGGTTTTCAAGTTTGTTTCATGTTTGTAGGAAACGTGTTTATTTCATAATGTTTTGTAAATTACTATGCTAATGAGTTTCGGTTGATATGTTTTTGAATTTCATGTGTGAGTCTGAGAATGTTGTATGTGCTGCTAGTAGAGGTGGCCAAACGGGTGATTCAAACCGCCCTGGCTCGCTCCGACTCGTGAAACAAACTCGCTGCAGCCGTCTTCGACCGGGCCGGTTCATGAACCGACACAAATCGTCTGAATAACCGAGCCGTTCACGAGTTTGTATTTGGTGAACCGGCACGGACCGACATGGACCGGCTCGTCGAACCGGCAAAACCTGTGACAAGCACGCGGCCCGGCACGGCTTGCCTCGTGGCCCGACACGGCACGGTGCACGCGCGGCACGCTCGGGACTTCTACACATGCGTAGCAGTTGCAAATTGTAACGGTCGTCTGGCACCTGTACACTACACTTGTCGTCTCCTGCAGCTCCAACGGTCATCTCCTCCAACGGGTCTCCCGCTCCAACGGCACTCTTCACTACTCACTAATCACTAGTCGTTTGCTATCCAAGTTTGTTACTCACTAGTTGTTATAAAATTCCGGCGAGCTTCGTATAAATTCCAGCGAGCTTCGTATAATTACAAAATGGATCCAAACAAGGTTCGAGCCAAGGAAATTCACAAGGTTCAATGCCACCACTTCCATCCGTCAAACCCGGTAAGTCTTCGAATTTTTTCATTTTTTAAATACTCGAATTATTTAAAAATTTTAATTTTTTATTTTTTTAAATATTTGTTTGTTATGTTTTTAAAATTATTTGAAATATTCGAATTATTTAAAAATTCAAATTTTTGGTTTTTTTAAATATTTGAAGTTCATGTTTTTTAAATTATTTGAAATATTCAAATTATTTGAAAAAATCAATTTTTTGTTTCTCTAAATATTCATTAGTTATGTTTTTTAAATTATTTGAAATATTCGAATTATTTGAAAAATCAATTTTTTGTTTTTTTAAATATTAGTTTGTTATGTTATTTAAATTATAGTCAATATTCAAATTATTTGTTTTATATTCTGAAAGCATTCGGGACTTGTTCGTATTTTTAAAATATTTGAATTATTCGAATTAATCCGGATATAATTTTTTTACAGGTAGTTCTTCTAGTACTACTAGACATTCATCACATGTTTGGACTTATTTTTCGATACAAGCAACGGAAGATCCGAACAAATTTAAAGTTTTTTGTTTGCTTTGCATTCAAAGTGGTCGACAACAATCCCCTTTTATTCACGCTAAGGGGACCGGTATGGGTACACTTGTTCGGCACTTAAAAAATCATCACGGAATAACGAAGCAAAGTCATGAAAGTGGAGAGGCACGTGGAGAATCACAACAAACAGAAATTAGTGGTTTCATGTCTCCCGGTGGAGGTATGTCTTTCTCCTATAATAGAGACAGAATGATTGAAGATTTTGTTATTTATGTTACATTAGATGAGTTACCTTTCTCTTTCTCTCACGGTGAGAGTCCAAATTTAGAGTACATGATGAAACATTCAATAAACCCGGCATTTAGAAAAATTTCTAGGAACACACTTAAGCGTCACACACAAAAACAATATTATAGTCAACGAATATAATTAATTAATTAATTCGATAATTTTGATGGTATGATTTCTTTAACTAGTGATTGTTGGACTTCGAGTTGTGGTGAGCCCTTTATTTGTGTTATAGCTCATTGGATTGACGTTGACTACTTATTACAAAAACGAATTATTGCATTTGATGTTATGGACGAGTCACATATCGATTTTAATATAAAACAAAAAATATTAGACACAATAAGGGAATTTAATTTGTTGCATAAGATGTTTACAATATTTTTAGATAATGCCTCTGCAAATAATAAAGCCATGGACTATATTAGGCCTGATATTCCCACTATATTAGATGACACTTTTTTGCATGTTAGATGTTGTGCTCATATAATTAATTTATCTGCTCAAAAGGGAATTGCACAAATAACTATATTATTAGAACCCATTAGAAAAATAGTTAAGTATTTACGTATAGCACACACATTACGGTCTAGGTATAAAAAATTATGTAAAGATAATGGGTTAAGGCCGAAAAAATGGGCTATCGATTGTCCTACGAGATGGAATTCGACTTATAAATTATTAAATGAGACAATTAAATACAAGGTAGTTATCAGTGAGTTATATAATTCAGACCCAAAAAACCAATATGGCGGTGGACTAATTACCGATATTCAGTGGGATTTGGCAACTAGTGTACGTGATATACTTGAATGTTATCATCATACTACTAAGGGTTTTTCTTATGTTTACGAACCAAATGTACATCATGTTATCATTGAGTGTGTTAATATTGTTACTACTTTACGTGAATTTGAAAAAAAATGATTATTTTAGTGCAATTATTCATGACATGAAAATTAAGTGGATAAAATATTTTACAGATTTTCCCTATATTTAAGGTGTTACACGTCTTCTTGATCCTGCTGTTAGAAAAGAAGGTTTAGAAAATATTTTAGAACATTATTATGAGGTGTTAGGAGTTTCGTATAATCATGTTCTTTATGTACAAAATTATTTAGAATTATTATATCGTCTTGTAGATATATATACTCCCAAAACTCAAAATGTTATACCACCTAAGACTAATACTGTTAGTAGGTTTAATAGTACTATCTCATCTATCCTAGCCAAAAAACAAAAATGTAAAATTTCCACTACATCTTATGTACCTATTTCTTCTTCTAGTATGATTAGGGAGTTTTTTCTTATAATTATGACTTAGATGATAATTTTTCAATACTAACGTGGTAGAAGAATCATGAGAACTAATTTCCGGTTTTAACTAAAATTGTAAGGGACATATTAGTCATTTCTGCCTCTACAATTACATCCGAGCTTGCTTTTAGTACAGGTAGAAGAGTGTTGGACGAGAAGAGATCAGGCTTTTCACCAGATGCGGTGAAGATATGTGTTTGCAAAAAGGACTGAGATCAAGCCGCAAAAAGACAACAAGGAAAAAAAGAAGATGACTCGGATGGAGAAGAAGATCCGTGGATGATAATGGATAGTTCATCCAAATCGGGCATGTCAACTAGCGAACAACAAGATTTTGTATAAATTAAATAGTGGATAGAATATTTTTATTTTGTAATTTTAAATTTCATTTGTTTTGTATTTATTTTTAATTTGTTTATTATGTACAAGCGGTTTATTCTGTTTTTTTAGAGAGGAGCCCTCTCAAATTATTTGTAAAATATTTTTTTAATTAATAAAATTTATAGAGGTACCGCCCTCTTTTATTCCAAAAATATTCGTATGAAATAAGTATTTTTTTAATGAAATAAAAAATATTCTAAAAATATTCGTATGAAATAAGTATTTAAAAAATGAAATTTAAAAGATTTCGACATGCATGTCAGCAATCACAAATCACAAATCATAATCCAATTATGATCTAGCTAATCAAGTGCCTAATTGCCTATCATAAAAGAGGTCCACGATCATTCAATTCAACTGCCAACCAATCATATCTACTTTTGAAATCAAATAAGCCAGTGCTTCACACGACTCGCCAAACCCGCCGCAGCTCGGCACGGGAAGCACGCACTGGCACGGGAACGGACTGTTGGACTGCAATTAAATGGAATTAAAATAGGATAGCAGCAATGGAGCAGTGCTAAAGGATCCTTGCTTAGTCTAGAGAAAAACAATGTTGCTTCTGTTGATGACATAATAAGGTCTGTAAAGAGCTTACAAATAGGTTTCTATATTTCTTAATGCATCTATATTTTATATAATGTATTAATGTGTCTTGCTTTTCGCGTTGGAGACTAACGTGGCTAATACATAAAAAAACCCTTGCAGAATCATTGCAACTAGACCATGACGCATTTGAGGAGTTGTTAAAGTCATTCTAGGAAACAAAAGTTTCAAAATACGTAAATGGAGATATAAAGAAACATATCCCTGGGGACTCCAGAGTTCCCCTCGCAACTATTAAACTAAAATATAGGTGGGAGAGTAATCGGAATAAGACTCTGTACATTTAAGTATATAGCAGTTAAAAGTATGGTTTGCAAGAGTTGTGAAATATGTATTTATGATTAGGTTGAGATGATGTGATTTGAAAACTTTGTCAGACATTTTTTAATTAAGCTTAATGTGGAATTAGAATTTCGATTTTAGATGTTTTATTACAGGGCAATAACCTACTAAAGTGTTTATATTGTATGTGTTGGTAAAAATTAAAATAGTGTTGCCAAATATGAAAGTTGTTTAAAAAAATAAGTGTTGCAATTAAATGAGAATGTGTTGCTAAAATATAAAAAGTGTTTAAAAAATAAGTGTTGCAATGATTAAAAAATGTGTTGCTAAAAACAAAGAAGTGTATACCTTCCCGTGGTGGAGAAATGGTGTTACAATAGGGTTTATTGCAACATTTTTTTTGGTGTTGCAATAGATTATAAGGTGTTGCAATAGGTCAACTGCAACATTGTTTAAGGTGTTGCTATAGACAAAAACGTGTTGTCATAGGTGGTCTATTGCAACACAAAAGTCGGTGTTGTTGTAGTTTTGAAAAGTGTTGTCTTAAACACCTATGGTAGCACTGCAATATCCAACACCAGCAAATTTTGGAAAAGTGTTGCCGTAGGCTATTTTTTGACTTGCAGCAGCATTTTTCAGCCATTTTTACACTTTTTTTAGGTGTTGGTATAGATCATATATGGTGTAGTGTATATATATCTCAATTACCAAAGATGTGATTGTGCAATTACTAGATGACTTTTAATAAAAATATATACCACAAATGTTCATTAGCTTTAAATAGAATATCAAATTTTCACTTGAGGAAAGTTGAAATAGAGATGCAAATTATATAGAAACTTCATGTAATGATACAGAACTCTTACCAAGGCAGAAGTGCGAAACAGCATAAGTGGCTCTTGTAATATGCAAATCACATTAAAAACTTACAGAACACAAATTTGGAAGACTGCACGAAGACGAGGCTGATAATATGCAGTATCTTCATTTCTTCTAGCCTTGTTAGAAATATCTGAAGAAATATTATATTCTTGTTCCATCTCAGCTGCGGAGAGTGATAGAATTATTGCTTCAGAGCATCTATCAACCTGAGCACTGAGATCATCCCTTCCTATTCTCTAATTCCTTTGTCAAATAAGAAAGCCTGTTGTATGCATGCAGTGAAAATTGATGTCAACGGGTCCATGTTAACACCGTGCCTTTAAAACTAACATACTAATTATATCACTTGCCAAACAAAAACTGTGTAAGATTTTATGTTTAGGAAAGCACACAAACTATTTCTTAGAAAGAGCAGCTGTGACTGTGATACATACCTCAGAATATGGATCTCATTTAGCACCATATTGGAAGGTCTTTCAAGATAATCAGAATTATACATGCGCAATTCCTGCAACCCTATTCAGATTCTCAGCATATGTTAAACCGATTAGCTCCACAGGAAAGATGACTAACATACTTATTTTCAGACAAAATTTTCCTAGACTATTCAGTAAGGTAAGTATACATATACACACTCGATACTTCATTATTCCATCCCGGAATAAAAAGGGCTGATATATGCTTGAAAGAGAATATGAAAGATGTTGCAGTAGTACCAAATCAATAAATCAGAAATGGAGAGTCTTAGGTTTGTATATCAGCATTCTGTAAAGTTATTTCTTTGTTGTTTGACGGCCATATGTGACTACATATATTTTCTCAAAGCAGAAAAGGGACTTTAAACAACCAACACAGGGGAATTTTGTTCTGGGCAATACAAAAGGGCCGGACCCAGTACACAAAGCTCTCGCAACAACAAGATCGAGGAAGGACCCATTTATGGAGCTTTACCCTTAATTTTTATAATGAGGCCATTTCCAGTGTTTTTCAGGGTGTGGGCAAAACAAAAGCAGTAAAAACAATAGGCTCAGCGGGCCAATTTCTCATAAATTTATTAAAATGTTTAGGCTTGAATTAGTAATGAAACTATGATCTGGGTTGCGAATATCATAAGCTACAAATTTATGACTAAACTAGTTTTAGTCTGGTGTCGGTGGATGTATTTGGCTTTAAAAACAAGAAAATACATAGTTTTAGACTCATGACAGTAGGCTACGGAGTCGGATCCATATCAGATCACAAGTGTGTCATTAGTATTTGATAGTTAGATCAGGTAAGCTTGTTTGGGAATTGTAGACAATTTTTATACAAATTATTTGAAACCAAAAGAAAGCAGCACAGGAAAAAATCAAGGGATAAAAGGTAATTAGACAAACATACATCAATGAATCAGCTTGTTGATGGGTCGATGAAAGAGTAGCCGTGGTTGAAGATTAACCGGCCAAATCAAGTCAGGCAGTGGGACATGCAACTTTGTATGTGGTTGCAAAGAGGTCAACTATAGGAAGTTCTTGGTATCCGATTAGGGCACAATATTTTTATAAAAGAATATTAAATTATTTTAAGATATAAGAATCAAATAATAATAATAATTAAGGTTAAAATAATTTTTTTTTGTTTTTGTTTAGATAAAGAAGCACAATAAAATTAAAGATATGTAAATATTAGATATCAATCTCCATATTTTGTAAAAACTAACACTTCCTCTTCTTATTATCATTGGCTTCCAAATCCTAATTACAGTGACATTTAGTTAGAATGAAAAAACATCAATCTGGAGCCGAAGGAAGAAAAATCAATAAAAAAAAGGTTGATTTTTTAAAAGATTATACTAAATGTGGAAGACTTCTTAGGTTAATGTTAGTGGTGAGAGTCAAAATATTGCTTATAGGATTCTGTTAACTATACTTGGCTTCCGCGGAAAGAAGTTTTTCGAAATTAAAGTTGATCAAGTCTTATTTTCGTTCGAGTATGTCACAAGAGAGATTGAATGGATTGTCCATGATATCAATTGAGAAAGATACGTTTCCAAATCTTGATTATGAAAGACTTATGAATGATTTTGCTAGCAAAACCACTAGAATGATAATTTTTTAAAAATAATCTTGTTTGTAAGCAAAAAAAATTTTAGTGACTTGGACACAAATTTTTGATTCGCTTGGGGTTTTGAATTTGTGACCGGAAATATTCCTTCTTCATTGGATTGGAGGGATAAAGGCGCGGTTACTAATGTCAAAGATCAAGGCAGTTGTGGTATGTCTCTAGTTAATTCACTCTTTATGTTTTTTTTTTATGAAATATTGTTGTGGCCATGGACAATTGGACATGGTCATACCTTTTTTTTCTTGGTATCGTAGATTTTTTTTATTCAATGGATTACGTTTTGTGTATACGGGGAGGTGAGAACGAGGATTTACACTGGAGCTATCACCTAATTCTCTTTCTTATCTTCACCTTTTGGAAGCGAGATAGATACTCCGAGCTTAGTTCAGTAAGTGATAAGCGAACAAAGCTTTCTTGTGGTGTAGATATCTGATCTTAATCATGATTACATTTTTTAGACATTCTGTCGCTAGATATTTGTAGCCGATTCCATCTACATTCTGTCAGCTGCTCTTTTGACTTTGATTTACTTGGATGTCGTTGGAACGTTCTCCGTCGCTAATTTCCATTGTCAAATCCGGGATTCCTTGTAGTGATTTTGTACTTTTTACATATTTGCTATTTTCTGGAATAGTAGTCGCTTGCACTTTTAGACCGAATGAATATTGGTGAGATGCCTTGTCCAGTGCCAATTTAATTGCCAACAATATTCTAATCATTTTGGTAGGATCAAGAAATGAAGTGTCTTTGATGTATTTTTTTAGGTGCATGCTGGTCATTCTCAGCAACAGGAGCAATCGAAGGTATAAATCAAATTGTCACTGGATCTCTTACCAGCCTATCTGAGCAGGAGTTGGTTGACTGTGATAGATCCTGTAATAGCAGTTGTGAGGGTGGACTCATGGACTATGCATATCAATTTGTTATAGATAACAAAGGGATCGATACAGAGGATGACTACCCTTACCAAAGTAGGGAAATAAAGTGCAACAAGAAACAAAGTAAATATTTTTGTGGTGTTCTTGTGTCTCTATTTCGTTTTCATCTATTCCCACAAACCCTCTGTTTGTGTATATTATTTCCATGTCTTGTATGCAAACAGAAGACAGTGATGTCAATTTTTATACTTGTGATGGTTATCTGCATTCATATAGAGTTCCTTTCTTAACTCCACAATTTATTGGCCCTGCAGTTGAATAGACATGTGGTAACCATTGATGGGTATGTTGATATGCGGGAGAATGATGAGGAACAGTTATTAGAAGCTGTAGTAGCTCAGCCAGTAAGTGTAGGTATATGTGGCAGTGAAAGAAACTTTCAGTTGTACTCGAAGGCTCGGAAGATTGGTTCATAATGTTCACACTTTTTGCCACAATCTCAATTAACAAAAAAAAATGTAAAAAAGTTGTGGTTTGTCATTGTATTCATAATAATTTTTGAAACAGGGAATATTCAGTGGACCATGCTCAACTTCTTTAGATCACGCTGTATTAATTGTGGGCCATGATTCGGAAAATGGAGTTGATTATTGGATTCTGAAGAATTCATGGGGAAATCAGTGGGGAATGAGTGGCTATATGTACATGCAACGCAACACTGGAAATTCTCAAGGTATTTGTGGGAGAAATATGATGGCGTCATATCCAACCAAGACTAGCCCGAACCCACCACCCTCTCCGTCCCCAAATCCTACAAAATGTAGTCTTCTATTTTCCTGCTCAGAAGGTGAAACCTGCTGTTGTTCATGGAGCCTTCTTGGCATATGCCTGTCATGGAAATGTTGCGAGTTAGATTTGGCAGTATGCTGTGATGATCATCGTCACTGCTGCCCTAATGATTATCCAATCTGCTATACCAAAAGAAACCTGTGCCTCGAGGTTTGTTTTAGTTTCGGCTTTTATGTTTATTTGTTGAATAATGTTATCCCATTATACGATGCATGCCTGCCTAAGTTGCTTAATGTTGCCTAGTACGATTTAAAATGTGCCTAAAGATTGAGTGTGTTGATTTTGGATCGGACTTTTTGCAATATGTATTTACTATAATTTCTAATTTCTAGACAGTCTATTGTCATTGTTGCCAAATCAAAGTTGTTCCCATAAGGTTGTTAGTATATAGGCTAGTTTTGGTTTTTGGTCATCAACTAGTCTGGTATTTTAATGAATGTGCCTTCAACTGATAAAGTACTTCATTCAAGATTTCAAGCTTTTCTGCTGGTTATTTTTAGTGCTAATTAATCACTGAATACGAACCATAGAAGTTATATTTGCTAATACATAATAACAATGACAATAATGACTTGCATTTTCCCTTGCTCACTCCCTCTGTTTAATTAAAGTTCCTCTTACTCTAGTTTCAAATTACAAATTAAGATTTCATTATTAGGATCTTTGCATATCTTAACTGCCTTGTGGATTATATTGATATTTAAATAGCTTCTATATGTACCTGCCCTTGCTTCCATTCATATCCTTACATTCCTGATATGCAATGTTCTAATTATTACAAGTTTTTTCATACCAGTATACTATGATATGTTATTTTATTCCCTGTACCTGAATAATTATAACTAGACTATACTAAGGATACCATTTATTGCTAGTAACTAACATTTTGAGCAAATTGTTTATCTGATCTGATGGTAAATGATACTGCGATTGCAGCAAACAGGCAATTACACGCTGGTGAAGGAGTTCGGGAATAAAAGATCTTCGGGGAACTGGAATCCCCTTCTTAGAGACTGGAATATATAGAGGTCTTGTATTCATTTTACTTGGTATAGACAAGTGATTATTGTACTATGTAGAAATCGGTTGATCCGGTATAAGTTGTACACGTTGATTATTGATCTGATAATATTTGTATGAGAACATTAGTATATTATTATGCAAATTCAAAACTATACTTCAGATTTAGAAGTTAGAACACTGATATATATAAAAAGCTAGAGTGTGGTGTATGCTGTTAATTTTTTTTATTATTATTACTTCTAATTAAATTTTTATCAAGTAATTACCTGGACACTAGTTTTGTGAATTGCTTCTAGACCAAGGAAAAAAAGATAGGGAATCCTTTTTTGTATAATCATAAAAAAAATACAAGTTAAATGAATTATTATTATTATTATTATAGTAATTAAGCATAACATATACGAGTGTTACTTTTATGGAATAAAATTAACTATAATATCTTTTGTCAATCTCATATGATTTCATTATAGTGAAATAATTGCGAGGCGGATACGGGTAAATCTGCATCAAGAACGTACACAAATTAAGGTGTAATATATATCCATAACAATACATAGGATGAACCAAGACAGGCATGATGTCCCAGTGCACTAAAAATATAAACAATTACTGTAAAATATATTGGCCCATGATTTGATAAATCTGTAGGGGTTAATACGTTACAGACGGACTCTATAAATACATACTCCATTTTCATGTCTTCATGTTCATAACGGTTGTGCTTTTCCAAGAATCATTATAAGTAGGGTTTTTAAGAAGAGGTGTAATCATAATGGCCGGTTCAGAAGGACAAGTGATTAGCTGCCACAGCTTGGACCAATGGAACGAGCAATTCCAGAAAGGAATAGAGTCCAAGAAATTGGTTATGTTTCTTAGTACTTTCCTGGCTTTATTATTTTGTTATGCTTGCGCTTTTTGTGTCATTAGTTTGTGCATGTTTATACTTTGTATATATACTGGTTTGTATGTAAATTAAGGGTACTCTTAAAATCTTTATTAATGTTTCGTTATATTGACAAGTAGTTATATTGTTATTCATTACATATAGTCGTATATTGTTATATTGTTCACAAACTTAGAATTTATAGCCTAGCTAGTGTCGAATTAAATTATACAGAGTGTATTCCTATTATAAGGCTAGTAAAGGTAAGAGTTGTGTGCTGAATATTGTTTACCATTCAGTTGAAGTTAACTGAGTTGCTGTTGGAATTGATGTTATATAGGCGTTCTTTACTTCTTTCACTCTTGTCATAAGATTGTTCAAGAGTTTTCTCTTTTAGTTTTACGTTCAGTTATTATTCAGTTTATAGGGTTATTATCGTTGTCGTTTTTGGCTGTATCTACTTCATCGATCTCCTTAATCATTAGACTCCATAACGTGTTTTTTTCAGGGAGCTAATTCCTAAATACTTATAGTCAATTTGTAAGATCACATGTATTGTATAAATTCAGATTGTCTGTTGATTCCATGTTTGATGTGATATAATCTTGAGAACCAGTACTTGTTTGGTACTAATCTGTAGTATCACAAGACTCCTCAATTCTTTATAAGATATTTAATTCAACTTGGCATCTTTTTTAAAGAACTGAAAATGATATTGATCTAGGGTCATCCCTTGATTTTAGGTGGTTGTGGATTTCACGGCATCATGGTGTGGACCTTGCCGTTTCATTGCCCCTGTTTTTTCTGAGTTTGCTAAGAAGATACCTAATGCAATATTTCTCAAGGTCGATGTGGATGAATTGCCGGTAAGTAAATCTAATAAGTACCTATGAGGACGATGTTCTTTGTTTCATGTCGAGAATATAAACTTGCTTAGCTATCTAAGAGTGCATAAATATCCGGTGTATAACTTCATGCTTACAGACTGTTGCCAAGGAGTGGTCTGTGGAGGCAATGGCGACTTTTATCCTTGTGAAAGAAGGGAAGTTAGTGGACAAAGTTGTGGGCGCAAAGAAAGAAGATCTCCATCAGACAATAATCAAGCATGCTACTGTGACATCATCTGCTGGCGCAAGTGCATAGAGGCGTATTCTTATGGCACATGATATTCTCATTGTTCTCTGTTAGTTGAAATCAGATTCTGCAGACTATTTCTCTGGTTACTTAGACTTGTGTAATTGGTTTAGATATGAATTAAGCTTTTTAAGCTGCTATATTATAAGTTGATTGCTATTGCAAAGTTATCTTAATTTCATATTAATAGCTGTCTATCTCGCTTGTTGCCCACGCTGTGTCATATTTTATGCATGTTGTACTGAAGAGTGGAATATCAGAACTTATAACAGTCACAAGCGGTCTGTGACCTTGGTTCTTTATACAGTTGCTGCCTTGCTAGTATAAATGTTGGATCAGTGGTAGATGGTATAAAATTAGGTGAAAAAATAGTTGTTAAATAATTTGGCATTTGATGGCACAATATTCATATAATCGTATACATTCCAATATTCCACGAGTAAGATGTCAAGTAAAATTTAGTGGTTCATACTCGATGCTTTTACTCGTACAACAAGGGATGATGCGATGTAATTAAATTTGTCAAGAACTCGTCGCTTTTTATGCATTTCTTAAACAAAATTTACTTGTTTCAGTACTAAATTCATCATCAAACTTTGAATTATACCATTAATTCAATTTATTAATTAATTTTAAATTTATATGAAAAAATATTTATGTTAACAAATAAAAAATTGATATTATTTTGGTAGTAATAAATAACCTTAAACTATGAATAAATTTAATTAAAATAATTAACTAATTACGGAGTAGAAAAAATGACAAAAATATCACTTTTTTAAGACTAAGTAACAAAAATACCTATTTTCAATTTTTTGGTCATTTTTACCACTGGGATACACATTTTTATTTGAGTATTTCAAAATTATTTTTTATATTTTTTTTTGAAAATAAAAAATTAATTTTCAAAAAAAATCGCATGTGATACGTAATCACCTGTTAAAATGGGTAATACGCATGTTCAACATGCGTGTTTCTAAAAAAAATCATTTTTTTTCAATTGATACTCATTTCTCAAATGCGTATCAATAATATTTTTGTTCAAAAATTTTAAAATTAATATTTTTATTATTTTTCTTTTAAAAAATGATATTTTTGAGCATTTATGTCACACTCAAAAGTGGATACTGCTACCCGACAGCAACACATGTAGTTGTGTGCATGTCTGTATATATAGCGGGTAAAGAGAGGTTCCCTTTACCTTTTCGACCAAACCAAACACTGTTTTGAACCCTCTCTCTCTCTCTCGTTACACAAATTGACTTGGACGTATACATATATAATTCTGTATCTCTCCACACATCCAAAACAGCGATGACCACTCCCTCCGCTTCTTCTCGCAAGGTCTATTTCTCTCTTTATGAATTTCTTTATTTGTGCTTGTAAATTCTTCTTCATGTTTAATTATACACACGTATATTATTTAGTGATGGAATAACTCTAATTTTGTGATAACATGAGCAGGCTTTGAGTAAGATCGCGTCCCATCGGTTGCAAAAGGAGTTGGTTGAGTGGCATGATCCACCTGCTGGATTCAAACATTACGTCACTGATAATCTCCAAAGGTTTTTTTCATTCTGTTTGATTTTACTGTTTATTGGGTTGAATTACATGCTTTTTCATGGGGTATTATTAATTAACGGTGTTTTTTTGGGGGGGAATAAAAGATGGGAGATTGAATTTACGGGTGCAGCGGGTACTTTGTATGCCAATGAAACATACAAGCTTCAAATTGAATTTCCAGAGCATTACCCTATGGAAGCACCTCAGGTGTTCTTTCTTTATCTCCCTTGCATATAATTTTGTAATTGTAAATTTCCTTGTATGGATGTATAGATAAATGATGTTTGATGCTTTTCTAGGCCTTTTATGAGTAGATTGCATAGAAATTAAGGTGTGTTTGGGATTGGTGTTGTTGCTGCCAAGCAACAACAGCTTTTTTCAGGTAAAAGAGTGTTTGGTAAATCTTAAAAGTAGCTTCTTCTGAAAAAGTGTTTTTGGTCTAAAAGACGTTTTTAGATAAAGTAGGTTCTTGTGTTTTGAAGTTTTTCAATTTTTGCAGGAAGTACCTACAACTTTCACTATGAAATCATCCCCAAAACATTAATTTTTTATATTATTATCTCAAAACATACACAAATAAAAAAATTACCAAACACTCATCTAATTTTTCTGACTTTTCCACCGGCAGCAGTTTTAAACAACAATCCCAAATGGAGCCTTAGTTTATATTCTAGTAGTGGACTACCGGTGATATCTATGGGCTGGTTTTTGAATTACAAGACAATGCTTTTTGATCCCTGATTGAAAAGTAGAAAGCACCTAAAATTATTATTGATGGCATGATTTCTTCGAGGCCTGTGATGTTTCTATTATTCATTGGTGTTTAGGGAGATAACTTTTTGTTTTCGTTTAGCCTCAACTGGATTTTTTCATCTTTCATGTTTATGTCATGATGAAAATCCAAAAATAAATAAGTTTTGATATTTTTTTAATCCTATAACTGATTTGGCAGGTAAAGTTTTATATGGATTGAGGCACTAAATTGCAATTTTTGGCAAGTGTGCTTCATATATTCAACTTATATCCCCAATAATTTTTTATCTTGAACTCCTGCACTCATATGTTTTCTTTAAATGGTACAGAGTGTTATACTAGCATACAGTTTACTCTTTTTCTTTTTTAAAACTTGGGAGAAGGTGCGTTTGTGACAAAATGGGCCATGACAAGCAAACATAACTGCTTATACTCTCCTTGTAGCTAGAGAATCATAATGCATGCTACTATCGTTTGGGATGTGCCTTATTAGTTGGCTATTTGCTACTTTCCAACTAATCAGTCTACACATTGCCTTTGGAAACACATTTCGGTGCGGTCTTAAAAAGAGAAAATTTAGAAACAGCTCCAGAAACCCTTGTCTCACATGTACTTGTGGTGCCCTCTTAATTACCTGCAAGTCCAGCTATATGATTATGCAATAATGCACAAAAGTCATATGATTAAGTTAACAAAAGAGTTATGTTGTGTTTGGTTGGGAGAATAGAATGGAATGAAACGAGTGAAATTAAAGGGAAATAATGGAGGTCGGAGGGAAGATTTGAAAATAAATAAGAGAGTGCAAATTTGTTATGATAAGAAATGTGAAGAAAATGGGTATGGTAGGGAGTGAAGTTTTCCTTTTTCATTTGGGGGGTTTGAGCTTTAGTAAAGTTTGTTAGGAATAGAATGGAAGAAGGAATGAAATTTTTGAGTATTTACCCATATTGTAGTTCAAATGTCATTCCATTAGTCCATTCCTTTCACATTCATCCCAACCAAACACAACATTAGAGTATTAGTAAGAAGTTACATTATTTGGTGATACTTCAGAATGATTAATGAATAGATGAAAGATTGTGTGAAATAGTATCATTCAAACTCTAACATGGTTTTAATTTGTGAATCATGATTAAATTGCTTGTTTTTTTGTTAAATTAATATCTTGTTTATGTTAAATTTCATTAGGAACTATTGACATGTGTAATTACTTTATCTTTTACTGTTTTGGTTGGCCAGGTTATTTTTGTTCCTCCAGCTCCGCTCCACCCTCACATATATAGCAATGGTCATATCTGTTTAGGTTTGTTTTACGGAAACGTCTACTTTTAATGCATCTCCTTACCCTCTACTTATCTCCAACCTCTCTTTTAATCTCTTTCTCTATATATTTATGTAATTGCATTTGTTGTTAAGTCATAGCCTTTGAGTCTTTGTTTTTGGAAGTTTCTCAAATATAGTGGTAGTCCTTGTAGCGTCATCATCATTGCCTCGATGTCAACCTGATTTTAAGTAAAGGTTTACAAATTTCACCTCACGTAAAAAAGTTGAGGAAATCTACTTGCATCAGGGAATGCTCTTGCTAAACCTTTTAACTGTTAAAAATGTGTTATGAACTGTAAAGTGCAAGCTTGCACACATACACACCTGAGCATACCTCTTCTTAGAGTGAGTTTATTTAATAGACTCTTGAGTTTGTTCTTCAATTGGTACTTGTTACACACTTGTTAGTTTGTACGGTAAATTGTTTTTAATTACCTTCCAGATATCTTAAGTTAGTGTTTTACCTTACTTTTGCATATAACCCAGATTGGTGAAGAGATGCAACATTTATCAAATGATCAGCTGAAGTCTTGCTAGAAAATATGCTTATAGTCACTGCTTTTGTCATACATATGTAGACATTGAGGGGGTTAGACCAATTATGTTGTCCTGTTATACCACTATCATTTCTAACTTTTTCTCCAAGTCAAGTGTTCATGTCAGTGGGGTGTATGGTCTGATTTTCCTTAACTTAAGATGATGAGGTAGTAGGAAGAGATGGTTGACTTGCAGAAAATTGGTAGCAATAACAAAAAAATTCATAGTGATCAATGGAAATATGTTGAACTAGAATTACAAATGGTGAGATCCTATGAAGTGCTAATATTCTGTGACGGGCGATCTTACATGTATGGTCGAGATTTTATTTATTACGACTGTATATGTGTGTCTTCAATTGCCTATATTGTGTAGTCGAAGGCTTGAACCTGTTCCTGTCATGTGTAGTGTTGATAGTTTTTAGTCTCAACTGAAATGCAATGCTCTAGATTATTATTTTTCTAGCTTGCTGACCAAATGTTCGTTTTCCTGTTTCTTCTGCCCATGTTATTGACAAATGTTTGTTTACTTTACCTCGATTTTTGGATGCTGGACCATATGTTTGATCATTGTAGAAGTTAGAAACATCAAGGTTCAAATGATATGGGCTGTTTCAGTTCCAACTTTGCTTTCTCTTAAAGACTTGGAGCAACCTAAGCTTAAGCTTAAGGATTGCTGTTTCCTTGCTCTTTTAAATTTTACTTCTGTTTGTATTTGGTAGGAAAGGAAGAAATGCTAGACTATCTGTAATACCTTTTAGTCTAACGATGTTGAGTTAATTGTATCTAACCAGATATCTTGTATGATTCCTGGTCCCCGGCTATGACTGTGAGTTCAATTTGCATCAGCCTTCTGTCCATGTTATCAAGCTCCCCAGTGAAGGTCTGACTACAAGTTACTGAGATTTTAAATACCTTCAACCCCACATGGAGCACTCTGCTGTTGTGGGAGTCACTTAATTAATTTGTGTGGGTCGTTAATTTATTTAATTTTTGCAGCAACGGCCAGCGGACAATGATCGTTATGTAAAGAAATGCAGGAATGGTCGATCTCCTAAGGAGACAAGGTGGTGGTTCCATGATGACAAAGTATGAGAATGAAAAGGAGTCGTAATGAATCGAGGCTCTAACGCCTCTTTAAGTTATAATACCATCCTATCAAAAGGATAGACAGAGTGAGAATGGTTTATATTTCAGACTCTCTAACTAAATTTGCTTGTTAGCCAACAATGACCGCATTTGCCCATTAGGAGCCTTCAATCCTTTATCATCCCTTGTATTTTTAGTATTTTGTGCTGTATTATTGATACATCTTGGAATGTATGTCTCCATTTTATGTGGTAAACTATTTGAACTTGACCATCATCTTCGAGTTTGAGTCCATACTTTTTAGAAGTATGGTCGTATGCATAACATGGAAAAACCGCCATCTAGTTATATTTAGGCCATTAATCTCTGAAATATATATTGTCTAACTATATCAGAAATCAGAATAGGTCGCAAGGGAGAAGCAGTGGCTGCAGTTCTATTGTTTTCATAATTTTTTTTCCAGGTTAATATGTATTGTGCTGTTGCCCCTCGAACAAATTATTTCTATCAGCAGTATTAATAAACTTTTTGTTGGTTGTTGATGGGTTTCTCATACTTGTTGAGTTGACTGTATAGTACTATAATAATATGATTAGTAACAAATCATAGTTTAATCATTGCATTTTATATGGATATGTAAAAAGCAATGATTAAACTTTAGGACTTGAGTGTTACTACTTTTTTCTTTTCCTTTAATATCGTACTAGTAGAATACATTGTCAGTTGGCTGGGCCGGGGCAATTTGACTAACGCTTCAATTTAGATTAATTTTTAAAAAGAAAAAATAATAAACAAAATACTTATATATTTTTAAGAAAAATATTTAATATAGAAAGACCTGTTAAATCTGATGAAATAGTAAAATATGTTGCCAAAAATCCAGATTTCACCTTTGCACAGGTAACTAAATAATAAAGTAAAAATCGACTCTGGTACACCATAGAATATTTGATAAACGAAAAGATCTCAATATAACAAAAATAATATATTTGTAATCTTAATAAATTAATAATCCGGATGAATAAATAGAATTTGCCGATTTCATCCCAACTAGATTCATTTATCAAAGTCTAATTGTATTATTTGTAAACAAGTCATGCGTTGTAAACAAATACGGAGTAATTACTAATGACCGAACAATAAATCACTGACTCCCGTATCGAAATTGTTAAGCCAACGGTACGGCAGGCAATGTTGACGAGGACATGTTTAAGTTTAGAGGACAGCTATCTATGCTCCCTGTTGATTCCACGGGATGACATAAATATAAATAATGTAGCTTAAAACGACTAAAATACATGTTTGGTATTATAACGAGTGCTAAACAAACAAAACCAAGCGGCATCTGCTTGTTTTTATTTGTTGCGCTTACAAAATAAACGGATAAGAGCAAGCCGCATCACATACTCCATGTTATATTATAATATTCGTTCCCATTTGCCCTTTTTTTAAATTAAGCACTGCCTCAATTATGTTTTTCCCCAACACATCATAGATATTATGTATACACATATGACATATATAGTATTCGTTACCAGCTAGGTATCCATTTTTGTACAAAACATTATTAATTCGAAAGCCATAACGATAGAGCCGAAAGAGATTGGTAGCTAAAATAATTGTCACGGTTTTATCATTTTATTCAGAAATCGGTAATATATCACTTTCTTATGTGTATTATTTCAAGTCCTTGCGATACAAATATTATTTCACTGCTCGTTTAGCCTTTTCATTTGCTATATTTAGGGGGTTGGGAGGGACGTATTATTATACAATATTATTATTAGAAATAAGATTGAAAAGATTTGATGGAATAATGTAGTACCTCGAGGAGTTAAGATTGAGGAGCAAAGCAAGCTATTAGGGCTATTAGGCTACCTACTACTCTATCCTTCATTCCCTAAGGTTCACTAGGTAATTATGATATCTATCGACCCAGCCATTTTTCAATCTGATGACTCCATACGGTTCAATAGGCTATTCGGCCTTGTTGCAGGTCCAGCAGCTTGCTTTCCTAAACAATATCTAATGTGAAATATAGGTATTGCGTCAAAAAATTGCACTGCAATAATGTCTTAGTAATTACTTAAATGGTGTGATATATGCTTATTCTAAAATTATTTATGCCCACCATTATCATGTTTTGGATTAAATTATCCTAAAATGTTTCTCACATCCATCGAGTTTCTATTTCTTTGTCTACTTGCCGGGTTTATGATTTTCATAACCGTGGGCTATTTTAATACAAAAATTGTTAATATAAATAATCGACAAGTTAATATGAAAGATACATATTCAATTAAATGATTTGAATTATTATTATTTTTCTTCGTAACTATAATTTCTCTTCCCGGAAAAAATATTAAATATCTTTAGAGAATAATGTAGGGAATAATGTAGGAATAATATTTAAAGATTAGTTTCTAAGTTTTTTTAAAAAATTTATAATCTAATTTTATAAGACAATAAATTAGTTGGATAAAAATTTAATTCTATAATAATAACTAATGAGCATTTTAAAAATAAATAATAAAATACATAAGATATAAAATTAATTAATAAATAATAATAATAACAATTCGAACTCGGTCACTCGAGTTCGGGCATAAGAAATTGATCCATAAATAATTGGGTTTGACTCGATTTTATAATTAACCTTACCATAAAAAAAAGTGTTTTTAAGGAGTTAGCGTGCTAATATAATTTTTTTAAAAATATATTGACAAGAAATATTAAATGTAGTGAACAAAATTTATGTTGTCTCAATATAAAACTAGAAAAAAATTATAAAAATATTAAATCTATATTATAAATTCATGTATAAATAATCTGATTATTAGGTTTAATACAATAGATTACACGAACAAAAAAAATTGATGGAAAATCATATAAAGAAATAATTGATGGAAAATTAGATAAAGGAATAAGATAAAG
Organism: Oenanthe sinensis; assembly: GCA_028671895.1. Classification (NCBI taxonomy): domain Eukaryota; kingdom Viridiplantae; phylum Streptophyta; class Magnoliopsida; order Apiales; family Apiaceae; genus Oenanthe; species Oenanthe sinensis. Next base: position 36,566,050 of record CM053794.1, read on the forward strand.
ATAATTTAGTCCGAAATATGTAGAAGGATGTGTATAAATAACTTTGGGGTGTGCATATATCAACACCCTTACTTAAATTACTAGAACGTGACTTTCATTACTTAAAAATAAATAACCACTCGTCATTATCTATTTCATTTATTTGAATAAAAAAAATTTCTCCTCTTTTCTTCATATTTTCTCTCTCTATTTTCTCTTTTACCTTCCTTTTTAAAAGTAGTTAGATTCAAATTTATTATTATTATAATGGTAGGTAATGAATATATGAATTATTGTTGAAATTCATATTTCCTAGTCATTACATAAACCAACAGAACTCATTATTTTATATTATTTATAGGTAATAAATTAGAACACTCTTAGACTTGCTTTTACGCTTCATTTAAATTTAAGATGAATATGTTCATTTAAATTTAAGATGAATATGTTTATATCCAAAATTTTAAGTATTGTTTATAAAAATCAATGAAACTCAATTTCAAGTACTACTTGATACTACATAGTACATACACAACTGGGCTTTGATATTTGAATGCTACCCTAAACTTATAACAATTATTCTCTTGTAAAATTAATAATATATATCCCATTCTTTGTCACTTTCTTTTCCTCTCGTTGTCCAAGCATTCCCTATCAACCAGAGGACTACATGACTGTACCGGTTCGGAATATATATACATATATATGGATAAAAGTTCTATACATAACCTTATATGTGATGCTAATTCAAAAATATATGTGTTGTGCATCATATTATGCTTATTATATATCACAGAATCTAATTCGAGATATATAAATCTCCAATTTTTACTTCATTTAAGAGTGCTCCATTGAATTCAGCCCATACAGACACCGTTTATCTACACACATTTAAGTATATTAATTATTAAGGCACCGTTTGGATCATGGGATTTGAACCCGGTTAATGGGATTATATACGCCATACCAATAAATAAATGCATCGGAACATTTTAAACTTTGGACGACAGAAATGAAGATAAAATAACCAAATGATCAGTGAAATAGTATCTATAGTACTGCAAAGATTGTAAGAATAACAGAAATGTCAGGCAAGCAACATGGCCGTAAATATACACACGTATATATACGGATTACAACTATCGGGTTTTATATACGAGGGTCCTTGGAGGTAAGCAATAAACCAAGATTTAAAGTGGAAAAACAGAGATATAATACATTTTAAGTTGTATCTTTCAGCTACTTTATTTTAGTACGAGCGACGTGGTTATAATAAGCTAGTATCAATTTCAGCCATTTTTTGTTGTCTAAGAAAATTCTGTTGCTTTTGAATGAACGCCTCCACAGTCAGCTTAAACTCTTCATTACTCAACCTCTCTACTTTCTCTACCGTTCGCTCAACTTCAGACTCCGATCGACGGAGCTCTTTCGCCGCCGTTTCGCGCCGCCACGCTCTCTCCGACTGCGTTCTCTCGAACTTTCGAATTTCCTTGGTTGCTTTTTCGATCGCATTCGTCACTGCTTCGCACTCTGTTCTGCTCGCAGCAGTCTCGATACAAACAATCTGCTTCTCCGAATCATCGACATCAATCTCAACCCTCGCTGTGTTAATCAACGGCGGAGATTCGATTTCCACGATTGAATTTGAAAATTCGGTTACGTCTTCGCGGAGATCAGTGTCGGCGGAGTCGGTTCCGATTTGGCGCGAAAGGAGAAAGAGTGCGGCGATGATGGCGTTTCCGATGAGAAAAGCGACGTGAGGATTGAAAGCGGAGAGGAAGAAGTCGACGGTGAGTTTAACGACGGCCGGAAGACACGTGGACGACCAGGAGAAGAGAGTGAGGGCGACGAAGAGCTCAAATAGTTGCAACAACTTTTTGAAATTTCGAAAGCGGCCGTAGCGCGCGATCGCATTTGCTTTTTCTTGTTTTACGGTGTCAATTGTCAAGTTGTGTGTATCCATTTAGTCTGATTATGATTGAACAAGATGGAAATGTAGAATGAGAGAGAGAGAGAGAGAGAGAGAGAGAGAATCACAAGGAGAAGAATGAAACTATGAAAGTGAGAGAGTTTCAAGAGAAGAATTTATAATGGGGTGTAGATTTTGGGAGCATTAATGGACTGTAATTTCAAATACAAACTGATTCCTTTTTGTTCATATTCAAGCCAGGAACTGTACGTTGTGCTGTCACAAATACTTCTCTATGCTTCACTGAGTATGTAATTTGGAATTCTAATACAATTTGAATTACATAGTATTAGGTTCATATGCTTAATGTATACCGATTACTCTAATTATTAAATAACACACAACCTATTAACAAGAACAAGAACAATTTCATTACACATTTGGTGTCAGACTTGTAATTGAAAAAATATTTGAATCTTGTTACTGTAATAATTAATCGATGTTAGTCAATTCTTATTGAAATATGTTATTTAGTTTCGGTGAATTTTATGTTTATGCATTTTAATTCATACCGGAAGTCAACATTTTGAATTCGTATTTGATATCTAAAATTGGTAGATATTTTATGATTATTACAAAGGTTTTTCTAGTGTGTGATCATGAGTATACACTAGAAGTTTAATTGTCAAATTTTTATTAATTTTTTATTTATTAATAATGATTGACCTCTGTATGCACAAAAATCTCATCAATTAAAATGAGTCAAATTTATAAAAATAAGTGTTTAATGTGTGCACATGGACATACACTGAAAATATCACAAATCAAATTTATAATTCAATATTATCATTTGTAACGAAAACTAACAGTGAGATATACCAAATCCCAAATTTTGACCTGGTTCCACTTTTGTGGTACTCCTTTCTTTCTAAAACTCGTATTGTTTCAATTTGGTCTCGATAAGATTGTCCGAGTCATCAATTGATCTAACAAGTTGTAACCAAGTCAAGAACTAAAGTTTATTATTAATGGAGTATCATACTTTACAATTTTTAAATACCATATGTTTTTTGTATTACGTATTACATATTTTATTAGGTGCAGAATATTCAAATATGACCTATTTCTAATGGAAAACTAATATATGAAGTCAATAAAAAAATTAATTTGGGTAAACCTGACATCCTAATATTTATGTTTGCTTCATTATAATTTTAACATATGAACACTGATTTATGTTAGAATGTAATATAAAATTTTAACAAAATTTTAGAATAATTGATTATATATTTTGTAACATCACGTATTTTTATTAATATATTTAGGTATATTATTTAATATTAAGAATAATATTAGTGAGTTATTATTGATTTATTAATTATATTTATTTTATTATTAAAATATTTTAGAAGATATTATTAGCAATAAGAGAAAAATAAAAAAATAGATAAAAAGAAAAGGAAAAAGAGTTTGGGTTTTGAAAAACAAGAAATACGTAAATTTTGTGAGAGCAATCATATGGAAGAAAGAAAAATAAAGAGAGAGAGAGAGAGAAGAGAGAAGAATTCGAGGAAAGGCTTAAGACGATGGGTTATGGTGTTGAACTAGGTTTCGTGTAATTGAAGCATCTAGATTTCTTGATAGGGCTGTAATTCGAGCCGAGTCGAGCCGAGTTCGAGCTTTTTTTTGTCGAGCTCGAGCTTTTTTTTGTCGAGTCGAGTCGAGCCGAAAATTATTCGAGCCTAGAATATGTGTTCGAGCTCGACTCGGGTAGTATTCGAGTCGAGTTCGAGCCGCTCGCGAGTTTTCGAGCTTTTTACGAGTTTTCGAGTTTAACGAGCTTTTAACGAGTTTTCGAGTTTAACGGACTTTTAACGAGTTTTCGAGTTTTCGAGTTTTAATCGAGCTTCGAGCCTATCGAGCTTTTTTTTTTTTTTTTTTTTTTGGAAAAAATAGCTTTATCCAAGTTAAGTGGATTATTTGATTTTTATTGTAAAATTGACTAAACTTTAACCGAATATTATATAATTAGACAAAATTAAAAAGTTATACTAATATATTACTAAAAAGTATATATAATTTACTTTAAAATTTTAATTTTCAAAATTGTAAAAAAATTTGTTAATTATTAGTCAATTTGGTTAATTTGAACATTAAATGTGAAATAATAATATGAAATTACATTAGATATTTAGGTGTCTTGGCTATACTTATATGTTACTTATAACTTGCATAATTTTTTCAATTTTAAGTCATTTTATGATTTATTACACAAACAGACATTTTTTAACTCAAAATAAAAATTGACTTTAAACTGGGCTCTTAGTGTATATTAATTTTTTTTAAAATAAATAACTTATTTTTTATTTTAAAAATAAGATCTGGTCTCAAATCTATACTATATTATTAGATCACTACTATATTGACTAGTACTCGTAACTAGTGCTTTGTCACGGATTGTTGTTTCTATTTTTTAAAACATATTTCTCGACGATCCAACCGTACGGATGTCAAGATATATATAATATAATGATATTCCCAAATTTTCAAAAAATAAAAAATTAATTTGATTGGAAATCTTAGTAGATCACTATTTTATTGACTAGTACTCGTAACTAGTGCTTTGTCACAAATTTTTGTTTCTATTTTTTAAAAAATATTTCTCGACGATCCAACCGTACGGATGTCAAGATATATCTAATATAGTGATATTCTCAACTTTTCAAAAAATAAAAAATTAATTTAGTTGGAGATTTTAGTAGATCACTATTATATTAACTAGTACTCGTAACTAGTGCTTTGTCATGAATTATTGTTTCTATTTTTTAAAAAATATTTATCGACGATCCAACCGTACGGATGTCAAGATATATATAATATAACGATATTCCCAATTTTTCAAAAAATAAAAAATTAATTTGGTTAGAGATCTTAGTAGATCACTACTATATTGACTAATACTCGTAACTAGTGCTTTGTCACGGATTGTTATTTCTGTTTTTAAAAAAATATTTCTAGACGATCCAACCGTACGAATGTCAAGATATATCTTTATCCAATATTTCATTACATACCTTTTTAAAAAATAAATAAAATTTCTAAATTAAATTTTTAAAAATGAAAAATGAAAAATGACTTTAAAAATAAGATTTGGTCTCAAATTTCTAAATTAAATTTTTAAAAAATAAATAACTTATAACTTATAAATTTAAGAACACTACAAATTTTAATATATTATATATTTAGAAATCAACTAATTAAAATATTTAAATAAATTAAATTATATATTATAAAATAAATTAATCGAGTTCGAGCTCGAGCCGAGTCGAGTTCGAGTTCGAGCCTTATCGAGTCGAGCCCAAGTCGAGCCTAAAAATACTCGACTCGACTCGAGTTTTTAATCGAGCCCGGAAATCTGTTCGAGCTCGAGCTCGATAACGAGCTCGAGCCGAGTCGAGCCGAGTTAATCGAGTCGAGCTCGAGTCGAGCTCAAAAAAACCCGACTCGAATTACAGCCCTATTTCTTGAGGTTCATTCGTATTCTGTGAGTTTCAAGATACGGATATTTCTACACACTCTCTCTTCGTTATCATATTATTAATGCACAAATATATTTTCTTTATTTTTGTCTTCGTCTTCGTATCATTACTTGAAATTCTTATTATTGCTTCGAAATCGTAAGTATATTGTATATTCATGTGTAGTCATTTGTATCCATGCTGAAATCTTGTAAAAATCATATATCATTCGTTATTCATTGGATTGTTATGATTTTATATTACCTAGAAAGGTATTTCAGTTACATACATCTTTCGTTCTTTGTATTTTCTGAATTTCTGCATATAAGCATGTTGAAATCCGCCGTTTGTGTAATCTGATGTGTTAATTCAAGTTTGTATGCTGTAACTTTAAATATTCATAGTAAACTGAAATTGTATTCGATTTTTGTGACTAATATCGTTCTGGAAAGGTTTTTTTGAACTCTTCGTTCTTTATTTACATTCCGCTGTCAAATTCTATGATCTTGAATTCTTAAATATCAAAATACTACTGTGATCATAGTTTGATTCTGTTATGGCAGTCCGCATTTTAATTGTTTTTGGATTCGTTACTTCTCCATTTTTGACGAGTTATATGATTCTGGAAAGGCCTCGGAATCCTCTACGAGTTCTGTGTTTTGTGCTTTTTCATTTGGATTCATATTAATTGAGTTAATTGGTTTTCTTTAGAACTGGTTAGGTTTGATTGTGTTTTGTATAGCCTAATTTATATAATATTTGGGTTGATAATATTCGAGTAAGTTATTTTCGATTAATTTGTGATATATGTATTATTATTAGGCTTCTTTTCGAGTAAATTTTATGTAAGACTTACATAGGTTATTTGTGATTGTATTTTAATTTGGGAGATATTGTAAGAATCCGTCATGAGTGGATTAATCTCATACTTTGGCACCTCCTATGCGGTGTATTTAAATAGTATGGGGGTGTCGTCGGAGTTATGATACACATATAGTTGTGACTAATTTGTGTATGTTTGGCCATTTGGGTAGTATTGTATTTAGTGTCTTGCAAGCCCCTGTAAAATTTTGGGAGCATTTGATCTGTTATATGCAAACCCCTGTAAGATTTTGGATAGTATTTGATATGTTCTATGCAAGCCCCTGTAAATTTTGATGACTACATATTATGGAGAACCGAAATGTAGGACATCCTGTAAGTGTAAGATTATCTCCCATATCCGTAAGTAAGTTCACTTTTGATCTATTTGATATTATTATCAGTATGTGTAAGAGTAAGAATATCCGTGATTTAAAAAGTATGTATGTTAGAATTATAAGATAAGTATCTATCGTATTTTTTTTTTGTTTATATTGTGAGTTAAGTATGATCAGTATCTTTTGTTTCTTTCGATTTGTTTCATCATTCTTTATTCAAATATTTTATTTATTCATATTGTCATCGTTCTAACCTTTGCACTCTTTGCATAATTTTATATCCGTATATGAGCCTTTCGCTCACTGTCGTTCTATGTTTCTTTGATTTCCCCGGCAGGTTAGGTGAGTTACTTTGTGAGCAATGCGAAATTTGGAGACCTTAGTTATATTTTTAATTTATATATTATAAGATGCTGGATATTGAGATGTTGTAACTTTTTATTAGATTTTTGGTGAATAAGTTCGGGATTTTAAATATTTATTTTACTGCCTTCTGAGCCGTTTTAATAATGGAAGAGTACCCACCTCATTGTACAACCTTACTCAAATCATGAATAAGCTTTTCAACAATATAATAGTTGATATTTATGAAATTAAAATTCTTATGAGATTGTGTAATTGAATATCCTAATAGACTAAAAGATGACATAACATTTAAAGTATTAAATATGATAAAATAATTCAAAAGAAAAACAATAATAAAATTATATTTGAAAGGGAGGCGTGGGTCTTGGGCCGAATGGAGTAGTGATGGAAGATGCAATGCGGCTGAGCACCTGACTGAACCACCACGAGGACAGAGGCAGGAGGAGCACGCGTGGGCAATGGGTCTGAATGTTTGATGAGTTAGTGAGTGTGGGGAAGTGGGCTCGGTCACAATTTTAGGTTATTCATGACTTGGTAAAAGGACATTACTAAAAAGACTAATAATCACGCGAAATTTTTTTAGTATAAGAATTATAAAAACTATTATTAAAATGAGCAGAATCATAATAAAAAATGTAAAAGAAATGTTCAAATTAACTTTTTATTATAATTTTGCAAATAAAATTATGGTTTTGCACTATTTTTTTTATTTTTTATTATAGTTCTTCATAATTTAGTAAAAATTTTCACGGTTCTCGAGTTAAAAAGTTTGCAGGGAAATGTTACCCAAACTAAACATTCTGTTTTTTAATTTCGTATATTCCCTTTATTTTTTTATATTTGACATTTGATTTTTCTGCACACATTTTAAAGTACTTTGACTATATATATAGTTAGCAAAAAAAATAAATTATTTTTTAAAAATTATTTTGAATAAAAATATATAACTTACACTAAAATTTACAAAAAGATTTTTTTTAAATAATTATTTTAAGGGTTTTTTCTAATATGTCCTAAATTTAAAAGCTGTTTAAAATATGTCTTGTTTTTAATCGTATTTTCAAATATGTCCCATATACAATTTTTTTATCTTAATAATTTTAGAAGGACACTTTTATCATTCTAGCTTAAATCAATTGAAATTCTAAAATAAATGTAATATATATTAAACATATAAAATGTAATGCAATATCTATAAATTAAATTCTTTAAATCTAAACTTGAAACTAAATTATTTTATTGCAAAATTTTAATATATGTTAAATATACAAAATTTATCTTTAACATTTTTGTTTCACAAAAATTATTAAAAAAATGAAAAAAATTGTATCAAGAACTAAAAAACCCATATTTCACACATACAAATAATAAGTTTCGATAATTTAATCATATCATTATTCAAATAACTAGATTACTAAACATATCTTCAAAAAAATTGAATCACTATAAGATTAAAACTTGTGAAAATAAAATAATTATATATTAACTTATCATTATTAATCACAAGTAATATAAAGTATGTTAAGTTAATCTAAGGATATATTAGTCTTAATATTCATATTTGAGTGTGATAATAAGGTAATATGACATATTTATAAAATAAATTTAAAAATGGACATATTGATAAATGACCGCATTAATTTATGACATATTATATAAATTTACTCATTTTAACTATACGATCAATATACTTAAAATTATATGTAGAAAAGTCATGATGTAAAAAAAATAGAGGGAGTATTTGTTTTCCTAGATTTTAGGCTACACATACATATACATTGCACGTAACTCTTGAATAAACGAAATAGTTGTTTTGTGCGCTACAGGTGTTGAGTCTTTGACCTTTTCGTTGCGAAAAGGTGACTACAGTCGTTCATGATAATTCTGAAATTTCAGAACTTGAATATACATTTTGTTTGAAGAACTTTTATTTATATGATTAAATTAAATAAAGCCATAAAGGTGTAGAATTAGCACGATCTTTATATAATTAAATTAAATAAGGCAATTACAGGAAGTGAGTTAAAAGAAAACAAATAAAATCCGTGATGATTGAAGAGAAAAGAAGAAATAAAGCAAAGCAAAGTCATGAGGTTGTGTAAAAAGAGTGTTCCATTTTCTTTAAAGATGGATCGACGTGAATTATTTGCATGGGAAAGTTGTGAATGTCCCTCTAGTCTCTATATTATTATATATACTCTTATGTTTGTTATCCCCGTATAAAATTAAAAATAAGCAAGGCAAAGAGAAAAACAGGTTTGGGATCAGGGGGAGAACCGTGAAGCCGAGGCTCTTTTTCTCTTCAAAGGACCCTATAAGTCAAGAACATCATCACGTCAGTTGTTATAAAGATTGTTATTAATTTATTACACTAACCACAGTCCACACTTAATTGATTTTCCCAAATTTTCCGGAGTTTCTACTTGTATTTTTTTTGTCAGAATAACTTTCATGTGAATGATTTGTGCTGAAATACAATCCCGTAAAAATGGAGTTATTTCAAGAAAATTTATCATCTAACTAAAAAACATGCAAAATGTTTCTGGACATTTAGACAATAAAATTTTAATGTCTGAATATAGAACACCTGTAATGAAAATACAAAAAAATAATTAATACCGCATCAAAGTTCAAAATAATAATAATTAATTCCGCATCAAAACAAGAAAAAATATTATTATATATATATATATATTTTATAATAATATCACATGAAATAATAATACAAAATCAAATTTAAAAGGAAAAATCTAACCAAAAGGAAATTCCTTTTGATTAGATACATAATAGAATAAATATATCTATCCAAAATTTAAAAACTTTCAAATTAAGGTAAATTAACTCAATTAAATAAAAGGTAATAATGACCATTTAATGAGTAATAAATATGAATATGTGTAACTTATACTCATTAAAATAATTTAAAGCTATTAAAGTAGTAATGTATAATAAAACATAACTAAAAATTAGCTAATAAACTTAAAAATTAAAAAAGGTTAACCATATTAAAACATACGGAGTAATATTTATTAGAAATATAACAGAAAATTTTAGTTATAAAATCAGGCCATCAATATGGGACATAATAAAAAATTAATCCAACAAATTGAAAGGTCAAATATTTACTACTTTATCATATTGATCATGTATATTTGAAAAAATTGATCATGTGAATAAAAAAATTTGTCCAATATGTATATTTGCATCTAACAAATTGAAAGGTTGCCCTGTTTTTAGGGGCCTCAAATGGATAAAAGTATGGAATATTTAATGCGAAAGCACTCGAGCAGTATAGTGGGTGGGGATGTTACACTGCCACGTTTTTTTACTTTAGACTTTTTGGTGCAATTACAAAAATATTATAAAAAAACTGAATTGTGGCATTAATCAATCGAATTCGATTCATTTTTAACGAGTCCAATTTAGATTCAAACCCGAATTATTCAAATTCGTTTTTAGTGACATATCCATATATAATTAATAAGATAATATTCAAATACTAAATATTAAAATTTTAAGTTTTATACCTAATTTTATTTAAATGATTAATAAAAATTCATTTCAACTCGAGGACTTGTAATTATTCTTAATTGGTATATAATTTTCTATTATTTTGAATTTTTTTACTTTTAGAAGCTTACTTCTAAATCTAAATATATAGAAGAAATAGTTGAACAATTATAAAAAATTGTCTCATTTATTCAAAATAAAAAATGAATAAAATACAATATCGTACCTGCTAAAAGCTAGCATAAAGCAAAAGGAAAACGTCATATCGGTTCTTTAAATAACTTAATTTCAAAAAATATTTCCCTGAAAAATGATTTTTTCATAATATATTCAAAAAATATTTTCCGTCACTTGAACATCATAAGAAATTATTTTAAAAAAATCCTGAAAAAGAGAAGTCGCAGCTTTTTAATATATATATATATATATACATATATATATATATATTCCAAAATTTCTAATTTTTCTAGATGATTTATCCTGAAACTAAACGGAGCCAGATGATATTTGAACTTGATTGATGATTCTACATAGACGAGTTTAGGTACAAGTCAGGCAATCCATAACCAGGGGCTTTATCATTGGGCTGCAAGTAAGTTCAATTACACACTTATTCGCTCATCAACAAACAAGCTTGCAACCAAGTTACATACGGATGTCTTATATATTTATTTTCATTTGAGAGTGGGGATTACATTTGTGTAAAATGTCTAACTTAATCTTTAGTTCTCAGTTAAATTAATATCGGTAGGAGTAGCTAATACGTACACTTATTATATACTGTATTTTATGTAAGAATTTAAAGAGTGATTACCAACTAGCTATAGTCTATAGACGCATAACAAAAATGTAACGAAATCCTTTATTCTTTTTTCGTGTATATATATAGAAAATAACCAACGTAAACAGGCAGTACCATATAAATAGTCAGTGATTTTTTTTCCTTTTTGACTAATTAGACTTTAAGCCTTAACCCAGCACATGCAACGACAAGTAACAGTCGAGCTATCTCATCGCGCTCGTCAGTGATTTTTTTTATTGTATGCCATGTGTTCATTAATTCCCCTTGTCCATATTCCTCCGCCTAGCAAACGTTTGCCGGACCTGACTTAGTGAACGTGATTGACTAACAATCACGCCAGCAGTTGAGGAGCTTTCTCTTAAGCCTGTCTCATAGCCGTCGCGTAATGAGTCCAGTCCTTCAGCCAGGAGTTGCCAGATTATGCCTCCAGCAGCTGCTCCACCGCGCCTAGCTGATGCGTAAATGACTGAATATACTGACCCTAACAGTTGGTCCCTTGTGTTTGTATCGAATCTAGACTTGTTCCATCCAAACTCAGCAACCAATATTGGCTTTCGGAGTACTGTCTGTGAATCTTGAATATGAGTGTTAATCCAGTTGTTTGTAAATGAAAGTTGTGAATCTTTATTTGCACCAGCTGGTAACCTGCTTGTCAAAAATTAAGGACGACAAGTAAAGTTCAGATTTGATAGTTGATACATATCTTCATGCTCTACTTGTTGATATGATGAATGTTGCATGTTAGAGATATGAGTTACCATTGATCAGGATATGAGTGAATGGTGGTAAAATCAATTTCAGGGAATTGATTATTTGTTAGGAAATCTGTTCCGTGTTTAAAATTTAAATTGAATTGTTTGTCCTTGGGTGCAGACTCTCCATAAAATCCTTCCAAACCAACTTCTAGTAGATGCTCTTTATCAATTGATTTCAAGTAAGAAGCCATCTCAGTGATCCAAGCCTGTTCAACAAGTTAATTATCTTATATATGTTAGACTAATAAAACAATAAGTTGATTATGAGAGATTGTAGAAGAAGACTTATAATTACGGAAAGCAATTAACCTGCATGGTATTTCCTGTTGAATCTGAAGTGCATCGAGGCTCGTTCATTAGCTCCCAAGCCATAACTGTTGGATCACTCTTGTATTCTACTCCATTTATGCTATTCCGTCTCGAAAGAATAGTCTATAAAACATATTCCAAGACTCCAAGTCGTTAGCAATATTTGATACAACTATGTAATAAAACTGTGTAAGATTTTAGCGAAGAAGATTCCTCTGATGAAAGACACCAAATAAAACTCCTAGTCTAGCTATTTAACAAAAAGAAGTTATATATATGCATGTAAATGTAGCTCGTTACCTTTATGTGGTTTCTATAGAATCCCTTCACCACAGAATTGGTAAAGAAATCATCATCAGATGATATTTTCTGACCCTGCTCTCTTGCCCACTTCACATACTGAGCCTTTCCTCCAAAATTTCCATGATTATTCACCAAGCTCAATATCAGTTTAATTCCCCGTCTTCTAGCTTCATATATTACAAAATCTAACCCCTTTGGAAAAATAAATATAAAATGTAAGCAGATTAAAATAGTTTCATAAAGTACTCGCATGCATGAAGGTGGAGTCCATTTGCTATTCATGTGAGAAAAAGATGGCAAAAATATATTAATTAGTTAATTTTAAAAAATGCACGGATAAATAACTTGAACAAAGAAACAGAGAGCGGATAAATCAAAAGAGTTGTAACCTGAAACATAAGTTCATTATAAACGCCTGGAGAAGATTGCAGAGGCTGATCTCCACCATCACTGAAAGCCCAAGTTCTTGAAATAGTAAGTCCATTGCTTACAGCTTCTTGGAAAGTAGAGGATACTTTATTTCTTTGAGATGGATTAGAAGCTACAGACATAAGCCAGTAAGCATTAAAACCATTTGCATAGTAAGGACTACCATTCAAGAGAAACTGCACTCCCCTGCTTTTGATGAACCCACTCTGTGCTGAAACATTTATATTTTTCAAATTTTCATGCAACAAGAAGATTACCAAGACAAATATTCCCCAATGCCTAATTTCTCTCAAAGAATTCATTAAGCATATGTAGATATTCAGTACATATATATCACTTAACCTAGCAAAGACTGTATTTATATCCGAAAAAAATGGGGTAATTGAAGAGAGAAGAAGTCACAAGGTTCCAGATTATGTATATCAAAGTCCAAACTAGAATGCGTATAGTAAGAAAACCTGGTTGTGAAAATTTTCTTCATCTTAATGTTATCAAGCTAGAAACTAGAGTTGATTACTTATGTTAATCCCTTATATTCAACATATATATATGTATGTGTACAGTAAATTACCGTATCTAGTGCAAGTACCAAGCTGCTGACCTTGAAATTAATAAGTAGAAAGGAAAAACAGCCGTTGACATTTAGTAAATTTATGTGTTATTTTTTGTGCGATCGAACATCAGAATTCAGAACATGTTTCGATATTATAAACACAATCGATCGAGTTCTAGATCCTTAAAATAGTCATATATTCCGCAAAACATGCGCCGGGCCAGGCCAAGTGATGAGATGAGGAGCTTGGAAGGGGTCTTTTAATAATCAAAGTCTGTTGTTTCAGTTAATTAACTTCAATTTTGTTGTGCTTGACCTTACTACTGATTTTACTAGAAATATCTGAATGATCCAACAAAAGACAAAAATAAAAAACTGTTTGACAATTACAAATTAACGACATGAAACAAACCAGAACAAAAACAAAGTATGGAATAGAAATGGTCAAAAGCAGCTCCGTTTTTCTGTCTTAAAAGTTCAGTTTAACTGAAAAATAGAATATATGGAGGAATCCTCAGATGTCATATGCTTCTGTTAGGAATATATTCATGGACAAAATACTAGAACAAAGTCTATTATACTTTATCTATAACAAGTCTTTCTAGTCTCTCAACTTTTTCTATAATTCAACATTCATTATAAATGTCATTTATGCTTAAAAGATTTTCAAGAGAATTAAAACCAGAGTCTGGATGCAAATCAGAGTCTGGAGTTGATCGGAGTCTATAGCCTGTCAGATACTAAAGATCATCAGAGTATGAAGTTTTTCAAAATCTATAAAGCTGAAATTATATTTGAAAGGTGATCAACAGAAAGGAAAGTTTCGAAGATAAAAACAATTATATTGCAGATATACTATGGGAAGGAAAGAGAATTTCAGAAGGAAACTGTCAACTAATAATTAAGAATTTTATTCCTATTGTAATTTAATTTTCTGTTATTAGTTGATGGACAACTCTCTATATAAACATTCTATGTAACCTAATATTATTGTCGAATTTTGTGAGAGCATAGAGATAGAGAGAGTTGCCAATATTTTTTAATACAAACACTGATATTTGTATTCTCTGAGTTTTGATCTTTGTTAAAATAATTCAAATTTGATTCTTCTGTAATTGATTGAAACTAAGGCGAAAAGATCACACAAATATTCAACTCCTTCTACTTGTGTAACTGGGAAACAACTTCAACTTCAAAATTTTCAATCCCCTGAATAAAAAATATGTGCCTATGTATATAATTAAGCCGTAGATGATAATGAGTTGAGCCGAGTTAAACCGTTGATTTCTCGGGTTTAAATGGTTATAAAATTATTCAACTCTGGATTAAAAAAAAATCTTGTTCAATAAAAAAGATCAAAGTTAGTTGATTTTACAATAGAAAAATTAAATTCATTTATAAACATGTCATACTGAAAATTATGGTTAATTGATTTTAACTATTTCATATTTTACAAGTGTAAATTAAGCTAGTTATTGTGTATAAGTAAAATATAATTAATTCAATATATTTATATATATAGTCTTCAATTTAGAAAACTATTCTGATATCATTAATGAAAAATGGTCAATTAGGATTTAGCTAGAACTTACTTTTTGAATATATATATATATATATATATATATATATATATATATATATATATATATATATTCTTTATATCTTATATCAAAAAGCTAAATACAAAATGAATTTTAAATTTTATATTGTTCCTTTTATTTAATTCAATTAATGTTAATGATCTTATTAAAAACTCACACTTTTTATAATATTTTAATCATATATTTCGTGGATTCGAATTAGGGGTCATTTAAGAAAACATTTTTTCTTATATTGTACTTTTATCATGTGCTTTATATTTTATGCACTTGTATCTAATATTCATATACAAAATGTAATCCTATTAAATATTATATTAATTAGGTGGGAGTATTTTAAACAATTCTTTCACATTATACAGTGTGGATACTTCCTGCATCCCAAATTAGATGACCCTTGACTTTTGGTATGATAGTTCTATAAATTATATTTTCAATTATTTTTTGTAAATAAAAATTTAAATATCAAATTTTTATTTACAAAAGAAACTTTTTAAAAATAATTTAATGAACTACTAACCAGTGGCCATAACTCACCCCTTTAATCGCAACATGTGATGCATAATATTCATCACTAGATTTGATCAAGCAAATTAACGCATACGCACAATTAATTAGTGCATACTAGTTGCTAAAAAAGAACATGGCCGAGGGGAAGATGTGTGACCGGAGCATGAGGGTACATTGGGTCCTGGTTTGTCATGAGACTCCCGGAAAGAGGTTATCTTGTTAGAGCTACTGTTCGGGATCCTGGTATATATATATGTCTCATCAATTATGCATATAAATTTATCTTCCTGCACGGTGTTGCGTGAGACCTAGCTTTTCCTTTATGCGTACTCTCCCCCCACCTGCAGTTTGAAGTTTTGTAACCAATGTTTGAACTCTTAAAATAACTAACCAATGTCTAATACAAGTGACCGTTATGCATGGACCCCCCCGAACGAATTGCAGATGTATGCTATAGCTAAAACCAGTGCTGAGAAAGCTGGGTGGAAATATGCTCAACAAAATAGGATTGATATGGTCACCATTCATCCCGCCTTTGTCGCTGGCCATTTTCTTACTCCTTGCACAAGTTTTAGTATTGACGTCGCAACTTCCTTGTACACTCGTAAGTTTAATTACTACTTCTGCCTTCAGTTGTTCAATTTCAGATATGGGCATATTATGCATGTGTGTTGTTGATCTGTAAGAGTCTACAACTGATTTTCATTACACTTGATCTTATTATAGAAGACGAAGCTACGATGGCCTCTCTAAAGGGCTTGAATGGAGTAACTGCTGTGCATCTGGATGGTGTATGCAATGCTCACATTTATCTCTTTGAGCATCCTCTAGCCAAGGGAAGATACATTTGCTCCTCTCAGAGTTTTAATATCCTTGAAATTGCACATTCACTTAGCCGCAAGTACCCAGCCAAAAATATACCAACCGAGTACGTACTTAATATTATTATTTTTCACTTATTGTGTCCTGTATTAATCATTTAGTTGTCTACAGTCTACACCGGCAATTTACGTGAAAAACTTCGTTTTGATACTGAATAGATTTGGGGTCGTAGACGAGACTTTTGCCGTCCCTTGTTCGTCGAAGAAGCTGATTGACCTTGGGTTTAAGTTTGCCCACAAAAACAAAGATGCTGGTGACCTGTGCGCTGAAACTATTGAATCATGCATACAAAAGGGTTTGCTATGATAAAAAAGAATGAGCGTGATGATGAATAATTATTGGAGTTGAGTAAAGTGGAGTTGACTTTAAGTCAAAGGATCATCTAATTTGAATGGAGATGGTAAGTTTATCGATTGTTGTAAAATATCTTGCATCTCTATCTCGTATCTGTTTCTAATCTTAATGTAAAAAACAATGGAACAGGTGAAATTGCGTAAAAGTTCCAAGGTCTCAAATTTAATAATCTCCACCCTTCCAGTAGGACTGTAAACCGGATAATCCGGATACGGATCTGTCAATATCCGTATCCGAATCCGAATCCGAAAATTCGTATCCGTATCCGTATCCGAATCCGGAAAATTTTAAAGGTTAATATCCGAATCCGGATCCGGCGGATACTATCCGGATACGGATAATATCCGGATCCGAATCCGAATCCGATTTTTAATAAATTTTTTAAATTTATAATAAAAATTCAAAAAAAATTGTAAAAAAAAAAATTAAAAATTTAATTTATTTTTTTTAATTGAGTTAAGAGTTAAAGGGATTTAAGCCTATTTTATTTTTAAAAAAATTATTTTTTATTTATCTTTTCAATCTAATTTTGTTATCTTAATAATATTAAACTCAAATGATATTTTTATATATGTCTATAATATTTTTACAATTATATAAAATTTGTATAAATATATTATTTAATGAATATATATACACACTACAAAACTAATAGAATAAATTTTAAATTGTATATATATATTATTTATGTGATACGATTTAAAATGCATAAAATACTACAGAAATATAAATTGATATATATATATATATTGAATATATATTTTAAAGTATAACCATGTGTAGTGTATATATTAATTTATTAAATTAAAATAGACATTAGAGTTGAGCTAATTAAAAAATATAATTGAATCAAATTTAATGGGTTTATAACTATAAGTGTATATATAAAAATATATAAATGGGCTTATAACTATAAATGAGTTTAAAAATATATAATTATATATTATATATATTAAAAAAATATATTTATATATATTATATATAATTAATTTCGGATACGGATGTGCCTATATCCATATCCGTATCCGGAATCTTCGGATTCGGATACGGATAATATCCGGTTTTTTCCGGATACGGATAATATCCGCTTTTTTCCGGATACGAATACAGATATTTCGGACGAATATCGGATTTTTCGGATTTTTTTGACAGCCCTACCTTCCAGGTTCCAACTGTTAAACAGCAGATACTGGATATTAATAAATCTTCTCTACAAATTCTTCAACTAGATTACACACTCGCTGAACCTCAGAGATCTCTTGTTATTAAAAATAAATAAAAGAGAGATATCCGGCCGCGACAATGCTAAGAATAGTTTATACATATATTTGGAATTCATTTTTTTAATTTCTTCTTTAAAAAAATCTTCTATGTATATTTTGCAATGAGCCATAAAATTTGCATGAGGGCTTAACTTTCGAAAATAAATATACATTTTCCTTATAATTCCATTCTACGGAAGTAGGATGAATTTCTATATTATGTATAATGTATAACCAAAGTTATGATCGCCTCTGTGGTAGGCATATTGATCACATATCTATATTTAAACATTACTCCATCATTTATTCATAAATGTGACTTTACAGCTTCTTCCATGAGAGATTTTGCAATCATGCGAAAGTTGTGAACCTATGTGGCATGGCTGATTGATCATATATCTGGATTTTGCATCCTCTCCCTCAGGTCGTTGTTCAATGGTCACCTCTCTTCTTTGTTGAATTTGTTCCAAGCAGCCTGTCCACAAGATCAAGAGAATTTGATACAAATGGAAGCGTACAAATAGCTGATTCATGCAAGAGTTCGCTAAATAAAATATAGAAGAGCCTACCAGTCTTAAGAAAAAACAATGATAGAATCGGCTGTTTTAAACTTTTACTAAAAAAGTTAAATCTGGGAATTATTCTTCATCTAATAAAATTTTGCTCAAGCTTTGTCTGCACAGCACCAATTGACGAGTTCTGATTGTATAATTTTTATTTGGTCATAATTAGACGTCTCCACTCGACGATAACTTGCTTCTTTTCAGGCATTTGTTTGGATATTGTATTGACGTACTATAGATGTTGATAATTTGATATTATCATAGTTCTGGCAAAGTATATCAATTTTCAATGTGTACCTTTAAAAGATCAAAAACCTTTTCGCATATATACTTCTCTTGAATGCTTGCCCCTCGTTGCTGCAACTTGTCTGGGTGAACATACAGAGTTGCTTTCCTGTAAGCTTTCTTTACAGCATTTGTTGTTATGATCTCTGTTAAGGAAATAGGTTGCCAACCACTACCAGGACCAAGGATCTGCAGGTCAAAAAATCGGTCGATGTTAAAATATTGTTGTACATTAGTAATTTTTAGCAACTGAAAATAACTTCATCGAGATATCTAGAAATCTGTCATCCTTCGTGCTGAAGCTTAAAGATTGGTATATACCAGTAGCATTTACCAAAAATAAGCCAGTATTTATATACCACATTACAGTTTTAAATGGCAGGCCTGACATAATTCTGTAGTAATATATGTAAATCAACACACATCTATCAATAACCTATCCAACTTTGAACAGGTATTTTAAATCCTTTAACTTCATCAAAATTTCAAAACCTTCACTTAATTAATGTCTCTCTATAAATTTTGTTTTTCCAAATAACATAAATGGTACCACTTTGATTAAACAAAATAGATACGTAATAGAAATCAACTGGGGAACATTTGATTGAGGAAGTAAATAATTATGTATAATATTTGGTACTGCATATTGCTAATGTTGATATTAATTTAGAGATCATTTTAACAACGTTAGCTACTAATTAAAAAAGGAAAATATTTCTATTTAGAATATTGAAGCCTGACTATAATACCTCATCACTAAATGAAAGTGCTTGTAGCACAACAAAAGAAATTCTTAAAAAAAGGGAATAGGGATTATGCAGGTACATACATATTGCAAAGTTGAAAGCAAAGTTCGCAAGTTGCCCTCCTTTCCACTTGACCATCTTTTGATATCCGCATCAAGAGCTTTCGCTAGTCTCTGCATCCAAAATTCAATACATGCTATTTAGGTGAATATGGCATACATAAGCAAGTATACAATAACTTGAAGGTTGAAGTTTATACATTTTTCTCATCTAGCTCTTTCTGAGCAAGAAGATCACGCATATTCTTCTCAGCAAGGGCTTTTGCCTGAAAGATACCAAAAGTAATCAAGATAAAAAAGAAGAATAAGAGTTAATGGGTGATTTTGGATTACATAATAATACAGGCATGATATACATATCAACCTATCAATCCTGCCATCTTAAGGTTTTGAGAGAGTTAGCTACTTAACATGATGAGAGAGCTCTTTGCCTCTTTGACCCAATGGTATGAGTTTGAGCATAGTTGCATGGATCGCGGATCGATTGGGTACATGGTACGAGTACGGATACATGGGATGTTAGCTTGAGTGAATCGGGTACGATGAGTCATGAATCGGGTTCGTGGATCGATATGAGGATCCCTTTTTAATAATATATATTTATTAAAAATTATTATACATATAAAACAATACCAATGACTATTCTGCTACTATTCTGAAACCTGAATAAGAGATTTTTTTTGTCATTACTTCATCTCATATTTTAAGTAGTAGGAGACCGCAACATAATTAACATCCATGTCTGGTCTGTCTTCTCTTCCATCTACATCATCTGCCCAACTCTTTCCTCTTACAGATTTACCCTTTAAAAATAACTTCAATCTAAATGGTGTTAACTTATCTTCCTTTTTTTTTATTCTTTCTCCTTTACACATTATGATCGCGCGGTTCGTCAAAGTTGGTGAACTGGAACGTGATCCCAAGCGATCCGGTTCGAAGAAGAATCGTGTTCCGGAACGAGGGAACTGGATCGGGGTTCCATAGGCTGACCCACGAACCATGCAACTATGAGTTCGAGTCTTAGGGAAGGGGAATGCATTAATATATACGAATGATACCCATCAAGTTCCAAGACCTTAAAACTTTTTAAGAGGGAAGGCAAAATTAACACTACAATACAAAAGAACCGAGTAAAAGTTTATACCGTGCGCTCCATAATCCTTTCATGCTTCTCTACATTTGCTTTATTCCTCTGAACCGAGTCCGTATTATTTTCACAATTTATCTCCAAATCCTGTGGAAATTCCAGCTAGTCAGTGATCATATATGCAACTAAAGGAGTACAGTAATTTTTTTTACCAGCAATACTCACAGAGGAAGAACTTTTTTTCATTAAATTATCTCTTGATGGACCAGCGTGATTTTGAGATATGGATCTCCCTGTCTGTGCTCTTGACTTCTGGGACAAAGCTTTTTCTAGAGCACGTTCTCGAGCCTCTGTTGTAGCTCTCTCTACCGCAGCTCGTTCAGACCTAAGCTTGACTTCAACTGAAGCTTTCTCAGCCGATAATTTAGTTGCTGCAGTATCCTTGTCAAATTTTTCCCGTGCCTCTGCCATTACTCTCTGCTGAACTTCTGCAGTAGCTCTTTCCACAGCAGCTCTCTCCGCCCTTTCTCTTGCTTCAGCAAACGCCCTTTCACGAGCTTCCCTGATTGCCCTTTCAACAGCTATTTTCTCTTTTTCACGTTCTTGATCCCTTTTCATTTCTTCCTTGTTCCTCAGCAGGCCTTCTTTCTCTTTCCCTACTGACACAATATTGTTTGCTTCCGTTTCCATTTCAAAAACTTTACTAGAGCTTTCATTACGAATTTCTTTACCTTCTCCTGCTTGGATCTCTCCATCCATTTTCATTTTATTCTCATCCATCATAATCATTTTATGTACACCCTCGACACTCTTTGTTGTATTGTTTCTTGTTTTGATCTCTACTTCAACTTCTGCAGTCTTTCCTTTTGCTTCAGAAGATTTAGGTCCCCTTTTCCCTGCCTCTTCCTTGAAGGACATTCTATCCTCCAGAATATTCCCCTTTCCTGTGGATTCACTGGCTAATATATCCCCACAGTCCCGATTTGAGTTTGAACCAATGTCTTTACAACTCTGTGTAAATTCTGCCCCACCAAAAGTTGTGCAATTTGAACCAAACTTTGGTGAACTATCTTCAGAAGGTGGAATCTTAGAGTCAACTTTCACGCTGTTTACATTCTCATTATCTTCAGCAAGATCTTGAGCCAAGTTACCAGTGCTCAAATGCCCTTTTGCCCACAACTTATATGCCAATTTAACTGCTTCCGCCTCATTTACTTTAAAGTCATTGAAATCTTTGGTTGCTACACGGTGATCATCCACCTCTTGGCCTGTTTCTAGATGTACATGATTTATTTTACACTGTAAAGTTTTTAGCGTCCCATTTTTTCCATGTATATTATGACTCCGGACATCAGATTCACGATGAGCCTCCCGAAGTACTTCTATTTCTTCGGTCTCTATGGATATAAACTCAGCCTCATCAAATCTTCCACTAAGAACCTCCTCATTTTCATACTTCTCAAAAATCTGTTCATTTCCCTTTCCATCGTGAATATCTATTGAATATCTTTCATAGTCTACAACATCATCACAGTTTTTTTCAACTCTGTAGTCAGATCCACCTTTCTCTATATCTTTTGTTGTCGTATCATTGTGATTTTGTTCAGAGACCTCTTGTTTATTCTCAATACCTTCCCGCTCCTGTACGTTATTTACTCCCAAGTCATTGTCGGATTCAAATTCCATTGCATCTTCATTTTTCTGTTGAGAATCTTTTGATCTCTTCTCGCCATCTTTATTTATGTAAATATGCGTATGTATCTCTTCAATAAATTCACTCTCCTGCAAAATTCTACAATTTTCAACATTTTCTTGTTCACCCACAGTGCAGACTGGTTCTACTTTATTCTCACTGCCTTCAGTCTGATCATCACCTTTGACAGTATTTAATTTCCCCTCTACGTAATCTAGTTCCTGAGCTTTCTTCTCTTTGTGAACTTGTTGCTCCATGACATTTGATTCAACCTTGTCCATGGACTCGATGGATGTGATAACTTCTATTTTCTTCTCAATACTTGGTAATTCACTTTCTTCAGCCATACCCACATCTTTGGCATGTTCATCATTTGTGACATTTTCATTGATAAAACTTCTTTCCTTTTGTTTAAATTCTGGGGCAAGACCACTTCTTAATGCACTCTTCTTTCTTATCCCGGAGAAAAGCTGAGAAACATAGTCTACACTTCCACTTATATCTTTGGCATTCGTATCTTCAAGTCTATTATTTTCATATGCAACAACATTCTCCCTTTTATCCTTGACTTGCATATTATTTCTTAAACTATGACTAGAACGACTTCGCAGTCCTTCCTTCTTTCTTTGCATCAACTCTTTTGCAATTCGTATGCTTTCTTGAGCCTTTTGTATTGCATCTTTAAGAACAGCTGCAGAGGCTGCAGCTGCTGAGTTTACATCAAGTTCCTCACCGAGAAGACTGTGTGAACTCTCGCCTTCAACATGTTCAGATGCATAATTTTTAGAAGCCTTTGAATTGGAAGCCCATAATTTCTTTGAATTCCTGTAAATATCTATTTCAACAGGTATGCTTAAAGGTGGTTGCTTTTCAGTAGGATGTGATTTAAGGTTATTTTCATGTGAATTAAATAGCTTATCATAACCATAAGGTCCATCCAAACTAGAATTACTTCTAGATTTAAGATCCCTTCCGGAGGTTTCTTTGTTAGTGAGATGCGACATGCCCTTCTTACTGTTTCTATTATCCAGTACAGCTTCATTGATGTCCACTTTACGATGAACATCACTTACTACCGAGGATTTGGGCTTATCAGCTTCTATCTTCTGTGGAGTGGTTTCATCGATAAAACAAGTAAAACCACGTACTGGATGAAACTGAGCTACGTGTGTTGTCCCATTTGTCCCATCTTTGCTTCCTGTGTTGCTCTTGTGATACGACATGTTAAAATGCTTTTTATCATCAACGGATTGTAATGGTGCATCAGATGAAACCACTTTATTCTCACTGGACGTTTTTATACAATCTGAACTGTGTATAGGAGATTCTGCTGCAGATGTAGCCCTACAAAATGCCACAGGTGAGGTGATATAGAGAGAGGTAAATTGCAATCTACTTTTGACTTTATGAATCAATTTAGAAAAGTTTAAACAATAGTAATAATTGTGAGGAAATCTTAAGAGGTATATAGAGTTAAGTGAGATTTCCATGAAACAAAAGAAACTTCAGGACATCCACATTTAGTTAGTTGATTGTGAAATCTTTGGCAAGTTCACCTTACTTCATCTTCCTCGGCCAATGCGAGGAAAGGAAGGAAAATTCACTGAGGAATACATATAAATTAAGCCCTAGATTTATGGTGAACCTATACGATGCAACACTATTTTTTTAAAGCATTTTCTGGCCTAAAAGTTGAATACACCTTTCTAAAAGGGGCAAGTTGCGTGACCTTGTCCTCACATGGTATTCCCCGGGAGATTCTAATTCTAATATTTAATTTTATCAACAAACAAAACTCATGTCTGTAATGGGAAATATATATATAAAGTTCTGGGAGCATACATGGGAACCACACAAATTTTTGTAAGAAGTAACGCGGCAATGATTAATATGAAATCCTGGATTTAGGAAAGAAGAAAAATTAATTTCACTTTAGGTGAAAGACACAAATATTTACGAAAACACACAAGTATTATACTTGGATTAAGAATTAAAAAACTTAATCCTGCTCAACAGAACCATTCCTAATTGAACTATTGATGTGAATTGATGTAGCTGATGGGACAATTATATGAATTAACAGAGGTGATTAATTAAACAACATGAGATGAGATATATAAAGCAAAAAAAAAAAAGTACTTGGAAGTTCCAGAAGCATTAGCAACAACTTGTTGATAAGACACACCGGCGTCGTCTTCTTCTTCTCTCAATCCACCACCGAATATGTTGGAGTAATCGAGCTCCGACGAGCCTCGATTATCGGAATCAGGCGAAGAGATATCGAGAAGCGGAATGGAAGAAGCGCGAGAGCTGGCAAAAATCTCTTTGTAGTCATGGACAACTCGAGACTTGACTTTCCGAGCTCCGAGAGTCGCCGGAGAAGAGAAAACGTCGTCGTATGCATTCTTAGAGGAGTAGCCGTTGATAGCTGAGAGTCTTCTGCGATGATAAGGAGAAGATGAGAGAGATGAAGTCTCCATTGCTGCAGTAAGACAGTGTTTGGCTGGAACTGAATTAATTCAAGACGAGAGAGAGAGAGCGAGAGAGAGAGAGATGATGGGTTGTTGAGGGTTTTAAATGTGGATATTAATGAGTTTGTGTATATTGGTCGGCGATTATTTTGATTTTGTTTTGTTCATGGCCAAAAAAATGCACTTGTCTTATACACAAGCCTGCTGCCTGCCTCAACGGGTCATTTTTGGTGGAATTATAATAGTGAAAATTTGCACTTAAATTATTAATATATATATCATATATCATATAGTAGTAATATTTGTGATCAAAACATAAATAACAAATCAAACACTTACACTCAAACTCAGTGATAATAGTAATAAATATAGAGAATGCACGGGAAAGGTTTGGCAGGATGATTATTTTGTTTTGTTTGTTCAGAGTTTAAAACCTGCAATGCAACAGCCTGGACAAATATTGATGAATGAATGTGATGTGATACTGTAATCATTAAAATGTGGGTCATCTGCATCACATTCTTCCCAACGGTAAGACAATTTACAATTAATCTCCCATCTTTGGAATTCTAATAGTAGAGTTTGAGAATTTTATATAAAATATTAAATAATTTCTTTTTTATTAATATTTCTTATATTAATTTTCTATGTAGTACTTTTTTATTAATGTATAATATAAAAAATAAAATATTTATAATATTTTATTATAAAATATAAATTAGGATAAGAGAGGTTTCTTAAAAATAAGAAAGGAAAAAAATGTCTTATTTAAGAAATAACTACAGGGTAATTTTCCTTAAATTATAATTTAGGAACTTAAATACTTAGTCTATTTGAATTGCTTTTAGTCCCTATTTGTTTTAATTGATAAGTTGTTAAAATTAATTCAATTGATGTTCATTTAATAAGAGTTATGTTTACTATGTCGTGATTAATATTGATTTGTTTTAATCTATTATCTAAATATAAAACTGGTAGTATATGTATTAAAATGAAATAAGAGGTATAAATAAAAATATGTATAGTTGTACATATATATTGAAATATATTAATAATAAAGTACAAAAGAAATAATATACACTTCGAGAATCTAGCTAAGAGGACATTGAGATAATATATATATATATATATACACACACACACTCCTAAAGGCATTGATGCTACCAATCTTTCGAATTATTTATTTAAGGAAAGATGCTGTTTGTTAATTGCCTGGACTCGCATAATCCCTCGAAAAGACTTACCTTAATGCTCCACTTAACATTGAATAATTAATGGGAAAAAAATACATATACATCAGAGTGTCGGAGATTATCATGGCAAATATTATACTCTATTTTAAACTCCAATAATTAAGATATGAATATACTTGAATTACTAGAGACATTTCACGTGGAACTAACATGTATCCAACATGCATAATGTTGTCCATCTGATTCTCCAGGGGTCCGCCCTATGTTTGTCTATTCTGCCGTTTAGAGATAGGGGGAGCATATGTTTAACGACATTGTTAAGTGCTTGTTTTCTTGCTAATCATCAATAACAATATTCAAAAACAATATTAATGCTTAAAGCATTTGAGCAATCTACTTTCGCTTTCATTTTCCACTCATCTTGTTAAAGAAGATGGGTTCTTTTTCTTTGCTTTCGTCTAACTTTTTTCGTTCATTGAGCTTAAGTAACTCAAGTCCAACGACCATTTTCTTCCCCCTTTTTTTTTTGTTTTTGAAATGTTTTCCCTTTTTTAGTTTCAAAAGTTCCTGATTTGATACTTCCCCAATAATTAGTTAATTAATTTTAATTATATACTTGAAATAAAGTATTCATTATGGCCTTACGTTGGCTCAACCAAGCATAAGTATTTTTATATAAATTTTTATATATCTTGTATTTTTGTGTATATTTAAAAATAATTATTAATATAAAATAAATAAAAATATACTATATTTTAATACATTTTTATAATTTTTTAAATATACATAATGTTTTCATATTTATATATGAATTTACATACTATTTCATTTAAATATACGTGTATATATATAATTATTAATTTATTTATTTCATGTACTTCTATCATTCTATGTTGAATCATATACGCAAAGTAAAAAACTCATATCTACGTTCGTCTATTTTTAAGTAACAAAAATTAAAATTCATACTTATAATTTTCATGTCGGGTAGCAAACTGTCTAGTACTCTACTCTGCCAAACGTGACCTCTAATTTCAGAGCGTTCAGTTATTTGTCAGCATATTTTTATTAAAACAATATATGTTCATTTCTCATTATGTTTTTACTCGTTGTCTCTCGTTAAACCTGCATCAATCAATCAACCAGCATTCAAATTCTAATGTACTATAAGATGCATATAAGCTCGGGTGAAGGTCGCATGTCCAGTCTTCCGGTTACAAATACCATACCAAAATCACAATGCATGAGAAACAAATAAAACAACTCTTCTGCTTTTAATACTCGGATGACAGTATAAATGGGGCAGGGATGGATAGTCCTTTGGTCTTCATACGTTTGTACATCCACTGCCAATTTTCCGGTGACACCTCACCTCCGAGAGAACGAATGACTGCCCCACCACTGCATGCACCCACTTTGCAGCATTCCTCAACTGATAGCCCCTTTACCAACCCATATAAAAACCCACCTGCAAATAGATCCCCAGCTCCTGTAGCATCAACTAGATTTGCTTCCCCAATAGCTGGAACTCGAACTATCTGCAATGCTTATATGGTTTCATTCAATTCCTACTTGCACAATGAAGTAAATTTTGGAATATACTCCCTCCGTCCCAACCAATTCTTTACACTTTCCTTTTTGGGACGTCCCACCCAATTCTTTACATTACTAAAAATAGTAACTTTTAACAATAAATATATTATTACATCCACTACTTCACTCCACTTTTTCAACACTTTACACTATTACACCCACTACTTCATTTATTTTAACAATAAAATCACTATTACACCCACTATCCTTGGTCTCCGTGCCCGGATCAAATGTAAACATTTGGCCGGGACGGAGGGAGTACTCATTTACATGTGGGAGCACTAAACCCCTTGAGATGCAGATATAATTACAACTCTCACTAACCTCATTTTTGTGCTTCACAATGCATCCATTGGGGCCTAAAGTCACCACAGCCCATTGGCAGTGTTTTCCTAAAAACTCAAGTGCGGCTTCAGGATCGGCAATTTCTTCCCCCCTAAACAGTTATGACGAGCATTAGCACACCACATTATAATACAAACACAACATTATCAAAAAACAGTGTTTAAACTTTTGACACATATTCTATAATGCTCTTTTTGCTTCACAATCTATGATACCATTATATGTTTAGTAATTGATAGTTTACCTAAGCAGTTCTGTTGCTTCATCCTCATTGGCGAAACACAGATCAATATTTCCCGATTTCAATAACTGAAGAAGTGGTACTCTAAACTTTCTAACCATCTGGGCAGGATGGAAGCACCAAATAATAGATTGAGGCATTGTACTTAAAAAAAATGTAGTACAAACAAAGAACGGTACATATAAGATTGATCAACTTTGATCTGTTAAGATATCAATAAATTAGTTTTGATCCATAATTCCATATTATTAGTTATCAGGGTACAATCGGTGATTAGTCCAACATATATATGTGTGTGCCTGTGTCTTATAGAATTCACTGAAAGATGGGAGTAGAAAACAACAAAAAAGAAACTTCTGAAAGTATATAAAGCAGCTGTGGACTGTACCTCAAAACTGGCCAAATCTAGGGACACGGAAAGGCCTTCTAGCTTGGCTATACGAATAGCTTCATGTATAACTTCCAAATTGTATGCACTATACCTCATTACTAACCACTACAAAATGCAGACCAAATCATACAAATAAGCACAAAGTTGTACTGTCTTTTAAAAATGCAGCAATTAATACTTAAGAATAAAATGCGTGCTTACAAAGTTAGAAATTACAGCATGTAAGATATGTGACTAATTGTCATAAAATAAACAAAAATGGAAAAAGACAACAGATGTAAGAAAGTGAAACCACTTCATAGGCAACAAATGGAACTAACCTTTGAACCTTTAAAATCATCAGAAGTTAATTCATCTGCCTGGTGCACAGAAGTAAGATAATGATAAATGTAAGCACATATTGATCAGCAATCTGCAAAGGTCCATATAAATTATATTGAAAGCAGTATGCACCTGGACTTTAACAGCACTGGAGAGACAAGGTCTCATTGTACGATTTCCAGATGCATCAACCAGGCAAACACACTGCAACCACAACCACCTCTCAGTATTTAGCAAAAGTAATATATATTTAAAGATTAAAATGAAATAATGAATTAGGACACTCACTTGGGCTGTGTGTCCGCTCTTTTTCCGCAATCTAGACAGGTTCACTCCGTAAGAACTCATGTTATCCACGAACAAGTTCCCTTGCTCATCATCCCCAAAAGCTCCAATAATTCCACAAGAGACTCCAAAGCCAGCAGACAATCCTCTAATAGTATTGGCCACACTACCGCCAGCTATAGTCTTTGTAGGAGACATATCATCCGTAGAAGAGAGAATATGGATATTAACCTCATCAAGAATATGTCTAAGTTCTTCAATATCAACCTAAGAAAAGGACAGTAAGCTCTTTAAAGATCTAGCAGGCTACAATATATAACTTCACATCTACAATTTGTTTATTATAAAAGACAACTAGAGTATTAAACACTACTTCATATACTAAAAAGGAACCGCAAAATGTGAACAAATGCAACTGTGGCTTCCGGAATATACTAAGTGGAATTCTTAGATTTCACGCTGATGGAAGATTTTAAATTGCCAAGATACTAACACAAGAGCCAACATAATTACACATAAAAATCCAATCTTTGGCATTTTTCCAGTTGCTTTTCACTCAAAAGCAATGGAATTCACTTGGAATGAAAAGTGAAAACATCCAATGACCTAATTCCACAGTAAAATGTGAAACCCATGTAAAATAACTAACAACCAAATTAATTGAAAAACAATTCAAATCAAGAAAACCCCATAATTGTAACAAGAATCAAGCAATAAATAAGCATAACCCAATAAAAAAAAAGAATTACAGGAAAAGATCCACCAGATTCACCAGGAATCTGGGAGAGGAGAGATGCATCGACCCTGGCAACATGGTCCAGTAGAGCAGCGGGTTGGAGCCCCACTATCACTGGAGCTGTGGGACCACTCTTCTTCTTGTTACCCTCCAATTCTAAACCCATTATTGTGTGTGAGTGTGTGCGCGCACTGTGTACAGTGAAAGAGAAAGAAGAAGCAGCGGAAGCAGCCGCAGCTTCGTCTCCTCTCAAATCTCTGCTTCTTTTTTTCCCTTTTATTTATTATTTATTTATTTACTGTATTTATTATTGTTATTATTATTTTGCCCTTTAAGATTAGTAACTACTGTAATCCAGAGTTTTTACAGCTAATGTTGCCTCAAATTAACTTCTTTACACTGTTATGTTTTTATTGGATTTTTTTTTTTTGACAAACAATTGAATTTTATTAACTTACATCAACCAAAATTACAGACTTAACTTTAATGGGAACAGAACTCTCATCGAAAATCCGATGTGGAAGAGACATGCAAAAACACAAATTACAGTCAGGACAAACCTCTGAGCTGACACTACAACCTGAATGGAAACAACTAAACGAACTAAACAGATAGCCGCTTGTGTTTTCAGACTGTTTAACATCATGAATTTCGAAATTCTTTGAATTAAAAAAGATTAAAATGGCTTCCCGATCAATCAAACATGCACCAATCCTGGAACCAGTAATATCACAAATGACCTTCACATACGCTATACGCACCGCCTGTAGCCAAATGTTCAGAAACACCCCGGTTATCTACATGTCGAAAACCAGCTATAGACATGCCGAAGGTGAAAGATCGCATAAGATGAACACATTTTAGTTGTGAAAAGTAAGCTCTAGCAATATCAGACACCAGCCCAAATCCAATGCACGAATCACAGATCTCCCACGAAACCACATAAATCATTTTCAATGTAACCATGAACAAAACGCATACCAACATCAAAAAAACATACCTTAACATCCCAATAAAAGGGTAAACAGTCAGACACACGCTAAAAGGCGAGACTAAAACCAAAAATTCAATGACCTCGGAATGACACCAAATTTTGGTATGATGTTAAAGAGGAGGATTTGAATCTAAATGTATTTTTATTTGCGGAGACGGACTCAAAACCAAGATAGATCTGAGAAAAAATTCTAGATGTTTGGCTTTGGTTCGATTTTTATTGAAAAAGACTAGAACGGGTTTAGATGATTGAGAGGGGGACTGGAGGATGATTTGATGAGGGAAACGAAGTTGTAGATTGAGAAAAGGGGCAGCGGCTATGGTGACCCAGGGGAGTCGACTCTCGTTACATATTCTCTTTTTTAGTGTGTGTTGTTTTTTATGTTTACATGTTTTTAAAGTTTTGATATATAATTAAAATTACTTTTTAAATTTTCCTTTTTTAATAAAAATATTAATTATAATTTTAAAAAATAATATTTCTACTTGTGTAACTAAAATTCTTAAAAATATGTGTTAAAAAATTAAATATTCAATATAATCAAACGGAAAGAGCATTTATTTCTTCCACATAATTACATAAATGTAATTTTTACACTATTTTAATATAAAATTCACAATATTCATTTGATAAACTGATATATGGAAACTATGCATATGGAAAATGACACAAAAATAACATAAAAACAATATCCACCCAGAGGACAGGCCACATCTATATCCTCAATACAAAACGCACATGACATCCTTGATATATTCTGCTAAGAAATATTATAATCACTCGAATCCCATGAACATAGCTTAAACCAACTCATCAAGGTATTCATCAACAGTAGTGTACTTGACATCAGGGTAAAGCTGAGAAGCCTCATGTCCAAAAGAAGGTTCTATCTCAAAATTGGTTTGATCTCCCTTGATAAATACTGAATGGGTGATTGACAATATTAAATTCATCGGTGGTGGCGCCCCTGCAAAATTACATATAAACAATCACAAACAAGTAATGCTTGCTGGGTTAGAAAACTCAACATAGTTCTGTTCAAACCAGGATAACAGATTGTGTGGTTGGGATTTTTTTTTTCTTTTCCAGTCAAGCGTTTATAATCGCTTTTCATAGCATCAACCCCACTGATTTACAAGATGTTGTTACTGGTACTTGATATTTTTATTATATTGCTTTGTAGCTCAGCTAGTTTGCAGTATTAATATTTTGTAGTAGTAGTTTGATCCGGTTTCTAACTTTGTTGTCATGTCATTTCTTAAGCACGGATGCTACTCACCTTCGATTTGCTTTAGAACATGCTCCTCTGGAACATGAATCTTTTCAAGAACCTTGTCGATCTTCTTCTCCCACAAGGCAAGTAGATCATTGAAGGAGTAGATATTGTAAGGAGGCAGGATGTAGAGGGTCTTGTTTACTGTTCTTGGGTCGTCCACTGTTTTAATGGTGTAGATGGCAATATCTTGTTCACAATTAAAGACAGCTGCAAGCCATAAGAAACAAAAATAAAGCTTAATCATGTTGTCAATACCCTGACATAGGTAGCTAATTACAGTACTTGCTCGTACACAAATTATGTGACATAGCTAGAGACGATACCTTTGGGAGTTCCATCTCCCAGGATGATGGCTTTGTCTCTTGGTGGAGCAGTGCCTCCTGGCTGAGCCATCGTGGAAAGGATATATCCTGCAAAACAACCGGTGACGATATAGGTGTAGGGGATTCCATGAGCCTCAATTGCTCTCCGGATTGTGGCTTTTTCTGCAAAGTTAGTTTTTGCTGGCCCGACAGCATGGGTACGATCCACATCATTACCAAATTCTGAGGGGATGAATCTCTGTACATTCAAATTCACTTTATTACCTGATTGAAAATAATGTACATGGAACAAAAGCAAAAGTAAAACAGATTATTAAAGAATGAACTAAAGAATAATATTTAGAAATATAGGCAGACCTTGACATTTCCAGCTTCTTTAATAGCATCAATAATCTTAGATTGATCAAGTATCTGTTGAAAAGTTACGGCTGATATGACCACATCCACTTGTTTCACGGCCTTTACTAAACTCTCGTGATGATGCAGATCTCCCTGTATATTTCAAAATTACAAATTAGAATAAAAATTTCACATATGTACATAGTACATACAAACACACTGCAGATGAATCTTAGTATATAAACTCATCATCTTACATAAAGGACAGTAACACCAGAGGTTTTAAAGCTCTCAATGAGCTTTCCCTTGACAGGGTCTGAAACTGCACTTTCCCTCACCAAGGCAAAGGTTTGATGGCCATGTTTTGCTGCTGCTTCCACCAGGAATTTTCCAATGTATCCGGTAGCTCCGATGACTAAAATCTTGCTTTTCTCTGCCATTTTTATATGTTTTATTTGATTGCTGTGAAAGATCAATATACTTGGCTCTTATAAGTTTCAAGGTAGTTGGTGAACGTATTGGTTCTTGATTTGTAGAAGCAAGCAACCACTCTCTCTATAATATACATTGATGATCTAGCTAGTGACATCACATAAGGTTCAATTGTCAAGTGTCAAACTTTCCAAAGCTGACCCGTTATTAACTAATTTTGTTGGGCTCTTTGGGTTTTATTTTTTCATTTTTAATGCTTTTGGTATTTAAATTGGAGTAAAAAGAGGTTTTTATTTAGGGGGACAAACTCTAATCTAATAGATAACATACCTTTCAAGTCAATACATCTTATATCATTAAAAAAAAAAAACGATCACGATTAAAAAAAAAATTAAAACTTACGCTCTATTATAGAGCGAACGTAAGCTTTAATTTTTTTTCCATTTCTACCCTTACTTTGCCACGTGGTATTTATTAAAAAAAATTATAGCTTCTGCACTTACGCTCTATCATAGAGCGGATGTATAAAACTGGGAACAAATTAAGTCAAATAGCTGAAAACCTGACGACAGTTACGCTCTATTGTAGAGCAGCTCTATAATAGAGCATACATGTGACGCCCTCCAAATCCGAGGTCTAGATTTGGGAGTCACTAACCAACCAATAACCAACAACAACAATAAAATAAACCAGAGGCACACTGACCCGCCAACAACCAACAACAATAAAATAATGAACCAGAGGCGCACTGACCCCGCCAACGTCTAAGGATCGCTAACAGGTTATAGTATGAAATCAAGCAGCTGAAACTAAAAGTCAAACCAACTACTTTATTACAAACCAACAAAACTCACAACTCAAACCAAATGTCTAGATAAATTTTAAATCTAGATTTATTTTTATTACACGTTTTAACTACAACCAAACTATAAACAACTAGATACATGTGAGAGCCGAGAATCGAGCGGTCCCGATACATGTCTCTCGCTACGCCTGTTAGAATTGCTGGGGTGGCTCATAATGATAGTCTGACAAGATTTAAATAAAAAGGAAGAGTGAGCTAAAAAATGATCAACAAGTATATGAACAATCGAAATGTAATCAAAATATGAGATCTGTATAGAGAATGAAATATAAAACAATTTATTATAAAAACTGAACAGTAAATATATCACAGTTGTAAACCAAACTAAAATAATGCAGTATGCCATAAAAATGAACCAACTGCTCAAAATCAAAATATACTAGCCATGCTGGCAATATGGATTGGATACACACAAATAAACACCATTGTTCACTAATCAGATTTCAAAAGCAATAAGACCCCTTTATAACTCATCGGTACATTTCTATACCCATAAATATAACAAGAATTTCAAAATATAGGTACCAAAATAGGCAAGTAATGTTAGCCTATAAGAAGATGGAATGGTTACCATTTCCTCCTCAAATTCTGGATTCCTATCTCAGAGCCTCTTACGCTAAAATTTTCAATCCAATAGAGCAAACCAAACAAAATAAAGGTATGCTTAATTTTAAATACAGGTCATATCCTCATTATTTACTACGATAACACCAGATATGACGTGTTTACTATAATCAACTTACAATATTCAGAGTACAAATAACAACTAACTTTGATGTACAGAATAAAATAGGAATCATAAATAATTCTGAATAATAACTATTTATCATGATCTGAATAATCGAAACAGTAAAACAAAAGTGTTTAGGATGATCAAGGAGGAAATACTTGCATGATATAGATGTGATCTTAAACTGGAATAGGTCGACTATACTGCCCGTCTCACGATATTACCATATAATAATTCTTTAATTTGACGCTGTTGCGGTTGCTACGAGTCTGAACTATTGAGATCGAGTATGCGCGTCTACTCAAACATAAGACAATACTTTAATCCTTGAAGTACATGACTATATTCTACGAGCGTTTATAACCTAACTATACTTATACACTTAATTTAGACAGATTCCTATTAAAAGAAAACTAGAAATGTCCCCTACGAAAGTGGGCGTTTCTCAGTACTAAAATACATCACGGTTAAACAACCCAACCAAATCAATAATATGCAGAGGGTTTGGTGGGGGATACAGGGGAAATTTGGGTAGAAGGGAAACAGGGGGCGGGGGTTCACGAATAGTGTAGGATAAAAATGTATATATGTATATATATAATTTTGTTTTTTTAATTTTAATAAATTAAAAAAATCCATTTTCTAAATTTATTTTAATATCAGCTTTAATCTCTCAATAATTCTAAAAATCTATAAAAGTATTTTAGGGTAAAAATATAATTTTTCTTATTTTTAAAAATAATAACTTTTCAAAATATTCGAATATTCTGAATATTTAAAAATATAAAAATACTAAATTTTGAATATTCAAATAATTTACTCAAATAAAATTTTCACCCGAACAAAATACCGACCCGGGATACTGACCCGATCAGTAAAATAAAAAAATATATAAAGTTCTAAACCAAACTCAGCCCCACTGAACCGAAGATAATTTCTAAAATAATAATAAAAATAAATATGAAAATGCATCCAACTGAAATAAAATATAAAATTTTTAATCCTCTTCTTTTGAGAAAATCAATAAAATATTTAAATAATAATAATAAAATTTTGGAAAATATTCGGATTGTCACAGTACATAGTTGTGTGGCAAAAAAACTAAGTTACTATCTCCGGTATAAACATTACTCAATTCTTTCGTAACTTTTGGAAAACTCAAACTTTTCCTTCCTCGTATGATAAAACACATAACAGAACTACCAAACTACTACAAATACATGACACACACTGAATTGATTTGCTCTACCAGTGCGGTAGGGTTTCATCTTTCGAGTCACCTTCTACAATTACCACATTGTGACAATTACAATAATGAAAAGTCCACCTAAACGGCTAAACCTACAGTAAAATCGATATCCATTATAATAAACAAAACTTCTCGGAAACTGAAACAAGCATGCTTGCTTAAAATAATTTCGAGATTCTCAACAAATTTATCAAATATACTAGATTTAAGCATAATTCATCATACTTTTCGAATACAACACCTAGAATTTTGTTACTGGAATAAACTAATTTACGCGATAATCATCATCACAAATACGAAACACACACACACATAATAGTAACAATAACATTAAGAGAGAAATGATGAAAAATTGACCTTGTGTTCAAGTTGAGCGACAGTAGCACTGAATTGGTGAAATTGAAATGAGTTTTAGAGAACTCACAGAAATCTCCAAAAAATGGTAAAATAAAAGAACAGGTGTGTTTCTAGGAGATAATGGTGTGTATTCTGGGAAGAAATATAATAGAACGTAATTTTAAAGAGTAAAATGAAAATTAAAAAAATATGCGCATGTGCTCTATTATAAAGTGTATGGGCATTTTTTTTAATTTCAACCGTTAATTTATTTTTTTAACGATAAGAGATGGGTTGTTTGGATATCGAAAGATATCTAATTGTGGTTGGTGAACAGTTTCCATCACTTTTTATTGGTTTAAAAGATTATATCTTGTAAATTAATGAGAAAGATAAGATTACAGAAAGTATAACATAAAAGTGATTTAAAAAAAATATATTGAATTTTTTTATTGTTAAATAGGAATTGTATCTCTCCGAGTGAATTAGCAATTTGATATCCCGTTTGTAGTTGTTTAAAATAAGTTATAAGTAATTTATTTTTTTAAAAAAATTTATACTTATATTTTTTTAAAAAATAAATACTTATTATGAAAATTAAGGTTAATTTTTATTTAAAAAAAACAAGTATTTATTATTTAAAAAAATATATATTTACGTACTTATATTAAAAAATAAAGTATTTATTTTTATTTTTGAAAATAAGTTTGGCAAACGGACACGTTTTATATATGACTTTCGCAATAGACTGAGCATTTATTTTTTATAAGTAAAGCTTCACCCTACCTCTATGGGGCGAATTCAGATCAAATGAATGAGGCTGAATTATGCAGGCCATAGTTCGGGAAGGACCGCTATATAAACCTGTAAACATAGATAAGTCAAACATAAATTGTGACTTATGATTTAAAGTAATTTAATATGATAAATTTAGAGTTTAAAATACATGTTTGGATAATTTTATATTATGAGTGACTTATGAGTTTTTAAGCATATAATAATAAAAATAAAAATGACTTGTGAGTAATTTATGACATATGGATAAATTTTATCAAAATAGAAAGAAAAAAATACTGAAAAAAGTACGTAATACTTACTTCTGCTTTTAAGTCAGTTTCTGATTTATTTCTGAATTTAAGTTTATTACACGGTATTTTTCAACTTAAATCAGAAACAACTTTAAGCCAAACAATCTCGTAATGATCGTACAATTGAATAGTATATATGTTTATAATCAAAGCGAATAATGGCTATGTTTGTTTCTCCATATAAGTTGAAAAATACATACATTTTTCAACTTACAAATAACTTATAAGAAATCTCAAATGGGGCATATGTCATAACTCGGCTTATCAAGTACCCCATAGTCCATACTAAAATAATCCACTGATTGTTCATTGACTGAACTTAAATTTTAATCGAAGTCGCTGCTTGTATTCATACAATATTAATATGTCATTATCTTAGTAGTACAAGATACAGGGTCTGTGTATCTATTCATTTACTTTCGAGTTTCAGCACATACGGGGCCTGTGTATTTTATATAACTATAAATTGAATTTTTTTAATAATTAAGTTAAAAAATATTTATAAATTTATTATTTGACTATTTAGATGATAAATTAAATTAATTTTGAAATTATATTTTGAAATTTATGAAACATGTTTTTATTTCTATTATTTATTTTAATATTTATAATTTAATCTCATAAAAATTAATATCATCCATTTTAAAGATATTTTTTGTTATTTTGATATTGTTTTATTAATTTTTGTATATTATAAGTTTTATACTATTAATAAATTTATCCAAATTAATGACAACTTATAAATTCATTACATTTTATTTATAAGTAAAAAGATATTTTTATATATGACTTTCGCAATAGACTGAGCATTTATTTTTTAGAAGTAAAGCTTCATCCTACCTCTATGGGGCGAATTCAGATCAAATGAATGAGGCTGAATTATGCAGGCCATAGTTCGGGAAGGACCGCTATATGAGCCTGTAAACATAGACAAGTGAAACATAAATTGTGACTTACGACTTAAAGTGACTTAACATGATAAATTTGGAGTTTAAAATATATGTTTGAGTAATTTTGTATTAGGAGTGATTTATGAGTTTTTAAACATATAATAATAAAAATAAAAATGACTTGTGAGTAATTTATGACATATAGATAAATTTTATCAAAATAGAAAAAGAAATACTGAAAAAAGTACGTAATACTTACTTCTGCCTTTAAGTCTGTTTCTGATTTATTTCTGAATTTGAGTCAGTTTCTGGCTTATTACACGATATTTTTCAACTTAAATCAAAAAGAACTTTAAGCCAAATAGGCTCGTAATGATCACACAATTGAATAGTATATATGTTTATAATCAAAGCGAATAATCGCTATGTTTGTTTCTCTTTATAAGTTAAAAAATACATACATTTTTAAACTTACAAATAACTTATAAGAAATCTCAAACGGGCCCTATGTCATGACTAGGCTTATCAAGTACTCCATAGTCCATACTAAAATAATCTACTGATTGTTCATTGACTCAACTTAAATTTTAATCCAAGTCGCTGCTCGAATTCATACAATATTAATATGTCATTATCTTAGTACTCCGTAGTACAAGATATAGGGTCTGTGTATCTATTCATTTACTTTCGTGTTTCAGCACATACGGGGCCTGTGTATTTTATATAACTATAAATTGAATTTTTTTAATAATTAAGTTAAAAGTTATTTATAAATTTATTATTTGATTATTTAGATGATAAATAAAATTAATTTTGAAATTAAATTTTGAAATTTATGAAACATGTTTTTATTTCTATTATTTATTTTAATATTTATAATTTAATCTCATAAAAATTAATATCATCCATTTTAAAGTTATTTTTTGTTATTTTGATATTATTTTATTAATTTTTGCATATTATAAGTTTTATACTATTAATAAATTTATCCAAATTAATGATAACTTATAAATTCATTACATTTTATTTATAAGTAAAAAGATATTTTTAAGTAATAAATAACTTTTCTTGACATGACCCAAACGAGCCCATGTGTTAGTTGTGGGATTTATTTTTAGAATGAATGGCACTTTTATAATTTTGTAAGAATATTATATTTAGTTATATACATATATCATCTGCCATTTCTTCTATTTCTATATTAAAGAGTTGAGGAAAAAATTGTAGAACTACAATTTATCAGTGAAGTCCATCTATACATACAAACTCGCGGAGTTGCAATGGGCCTTGAACTTTATAATAACAATTTGCAAGACTATATAATCTATGTCCATTATGCCTTTATATCTTGAGAGAAAAGTCCGTAGAAATGTGTTGTTTAGGATGCCACACTCCACAGTTCAATGTTGCTGTC
Organism: Oenanthe sinensis; assembly: GCA_028671895.1. Classification (NCBI taxonomy): domain Eukaryota; kingdom Viridiplantae; phylum Streptophyta; class Magnoliopsida; order Apiales; family Apiaceae; genus Oenanthe; species Oenanthe sinensis. Next base: position 36,606,233 of record CM053794.1, read on the forward strand.
GTACACGCCTATATTGCCATAAAATGATAAAATCTCATGAATGTTGCAATATTTTCAATCACTCGATCTGCATACATCGAGATTAAAAAATGTCGATCAAAGTTCCACGATCACTTGGGAAGAACTATAGCCTTAAAAACTTTAGTGATCTGCAAATAATTTTATCATACAAATTTGGTAATCATCTAAAAATATACTAGTTGATAAATAAAATATGATTAATTATATTCCATATATAATAATTTTCACTAAAAACGTCTTTGATTATATATAGAGAAAAAAGAACACAAGGTTGATTTCAGAAAAGTTTCTAAAGTAATAGGGTGTTTTAGTATACTTTTTTATTGGCAAATTTGTAATTATACATAATATTCTGAAATTACAATAGCACTCTCGTATTTTAATATGAGATTTGAGTATAACCCAAGGGAAATTACCTGAGATCGATCTCAAGATTCTCAATCTCTTATATGTATTATTATTAACCATATACAAGTAACAATTAGACGTAGTATTGAATATATGATACTAGCTTGTAACCCGTGTAAAACACGGATGATATTAATAAATTATATATTAATTACAGAAATCTTTGACTCTTGGTGCACACCTTGTCTTTTTGTTTGCTTCTCCCAAGTTGCAGTAATAGGCTTGACAGACTAGATAATAATGTCTAAATCATTCTTTGTGCTTTCACTATCTAATCTGCTACCTGGAATAGTCTGTCAGCTTCAATAAAAGTATACTGTCAACTTCTAGCTCCTCTTTGATGACAGTATCTTTGGCTCCGCATATGTTGCTGTCAAGCCTTGATAGATCCTTGAAACTTACTGTCTCCAAAAGCTGTTATTAACTATCCCCGCCAAGTGTGCTGTCAATAGAGCATGTTGTCTGTGAATCTTCATTCTTCCGTCAAGTCTATTGTCAATGGAATAGTTGTTGTCGTCTATTTCTTTGTGCTGTCACTTGAATATGCTATCGTAGGCTTCAGTTGTAGAATGCTACTGTCAAAGTCTTGACCCATGCTGTGCTTGAATACTCTGTGAACTTCTACTTCATGGATCATGTTATTGTTATTTGTACAAGACAGTAACTATTGAGACTTACTGTCATCTACTTGGTTTTTAAACATACTGTTATAAGGGACAACTGAACATACTGTCAATATACATATGACAGTACATTTTACTTAGCTAATTCCTAATCAAGCTAAGTGACGTTTAGTTAATTACAATGTTAACACCACAATCCCTAACATAGTATTAAATAAAAATTATAGAATAAGTAGAATTCTTAAAATAGAAAATATAATTTAGATATAATATAATATTATCTGTGAGCAGTTGTATAAAAAAGGAATATCGGTGATAGAGTTGTATGTTTGATATATCTTTTTAAAAATAAGATTTTTTTTAAATTGGACGGTTAAGATCTTTTTACGAATCACCTAAAATTGAACGGTTAAGATATTTTATATGTTCACCTGGAAATGTTATTTATATATTATTAATAATAAAATTTAATAGTATATTAAATAAAAATTATAGGATAAGTAGGATTTTTAGAATAGAAAATATAGAATATAATTTAAATATAATTTAAATATAATATAATATTATTAGTTATGAGATGTATGATATATATTTTTTTGAAAATTAAATTTTATTAAAATTGGATGGTTAAAATTGTTTCTATATTTATCTAAAATTGGATAGTTAAGATCGTTCACCCGATATCATACCGACCGACCAAATTTTTTAATATTTTGGTTATAGTAATATAGTACAGATAGTTATGAGATTTGTGTGAGCCTTTGAGGAGGATAATAAACTCGAAGCTCCCGCACTTGACAAGTATGGAAAAAGTTATAAAGTTAAATATTTTTTAAAGACAATTTTTGAAATTTAACAATTTTTTCTTGTATCTGTGCATGCTTCGTTCTACAGTATATTTATACATTTGCATTAATTATGTAATGCACTAATCATTTAGATGATGTTGTTTCTCGTCTTTTTGTTACGATCATGAAGTGGATTTAGTGTGATAATCAACCATAAAAATCTGCATACTCAATGATACTTATTCCTAGAAAAATTAATACTACCATATATACTCACATACATCGTTGGGGAAACCATTCTTTTGGTAATAATTAAAGTAACTTTATTGCAATCCTGTTAAATGACGTTAAAGTGATACCTGAAATGGAAAAATTCGAATCAAGATGAAGAAATATTTTGCATATTTAAAATATGTATATATATATATATATATCATAGTGTACGTATATATTGCTTGCTAGATTGATTCCTTGTCATTCATGCACACTGTGAAATTGTTTGGTAGTGGTCAGAACTTGCTGGAGGCAGTACTGCAGCAAAGTATTAGCAGTTGGAAAAGCAAGTACCAAAGCAGAGATAGATATACATATATATAGAGATAGAGAGAGAGTGAGGGTAGTTGTGTGTGAGAGAGAAACATTGATTACTAGAGAGAAAGAAAGAGGTAAAGACATTGCTTGGGGAAAGCATATATGGAGTTGGCAGAGGGTGCAGAAGCCCCTCTTAAAAGCTTTTAGAGAGCGCAACAGCTGCTACTCTACTGCCCACCAATCATTCATTTCTTTTATTTCTGCAACTATGTATTTAATTAATTAAGAAGAGCTTTAATACTGATTGCATTACACAAGTATATTAGCAGCTTTTCTGCCTTTAATTATTTTTGAAGAATTTTTGGTCAAATAATAATTGTTCATCTTTTTTATCTTATGTAAAATTTTCAACATTTTTTCAATAATATTTCTTTTTATCCTTTATAATATTGACTCCTTTATATATATATATAATTAATGTAATAATTATGGATAAAAGGAAAAAATATGATATTTAATTCATTTTTTTAAATAGTTATCAATTTAGGAGGAGCAAGTAATATGATCACCGGTTTTATTGATTTCTCTTAAAAATAATCAGTAGTACTCTATTGAGCAACTAAGCTCTGAGCACTTGGACATCTTGGACATCTTGTAGAGTTGTAGGTCACATCGTCACACAATAAAAGATAGAATCAATCCCATATACTTTATTTTGCTTCTATTTTTTTTTTAATTTTTCGTATAATTTCATTTACTCGTGACTACTCACCGTAGGTCAAGTGAGGGCTTTTGTCTTAATCCGATATTCTACTTTATGTGGATTGCGGATATAATAATGTGTATAATATAATTTTTTATTCTATAAATTTAATGAACCCAAACTTCACTGAATATATTAAAAATTAAATAAAACTAAAATTTTAAAATAAAATATATGAAAAGTATTTTATTTACGATACAAGTACAAACATTTTACTAATAAAAATATAATTATTCAATAAATAATTTTATAATTTATTGTTGTAAATATTATTTTTAATTTTTCATAATACTTGATAAATTCTATTATATTTCTCTCGTTTTTGGTAAATTCTCCATTTATAGAGTTTGTTGATAAAAAAATTATTTTTAAGCACTCTCTTATATAATAATATACTTATAATTTCTTTTGTCATATTAGTTTCTTAGATAAAAAACAAAATACTCATATAAATTTTCTAGATAATTAGTATTGTAAATTAACTTATGACTTTTGCACCTTTATTTTTTTAAAACATTTTTATGAAACAAAAATTATATTCAACATCACCTCAATAATAAAAAGACTTGTTCACAAATAGTTATATTTTTATATTTTCTCCCTTAGTCGACTTAATCTATAAAATGTATCTCAACTTAATCTAAAAATATAACTCAACCCATATTCAAATGTAAAATTTAGAAGAAATAATTATCACAGTTCTGAAGCGTTCCAAGAATCCACAAAATTTTAATTGTTCCAATGAAATCTTGATGTTAAAATATATTCTAGTTTTGTTTATATTTTACTTTTGCAGAACTTAAGTTTTTATTTTTGAAGGTTTTGAACATATAAAAGTGAATGGATGATATTTGATGCATTTTATCGTGTACAATGGATAATCCAAATTTATTTTTTAACATTTAAAAATTGTAAGTTAAAATAATTTGATTTTGAAAATGTTAAAATAATCCATTAATATTATAATATTTGAAAGAGTAATTTTATTATTATTATTTTGGGTGCTAGTAGCCTAGTCCGTAAGATTATTAATTAATTGTAGATTGAAAATTATCCTTTTGTCATTTTTTTACAATAAATCTAAAATAATATCTAGTCTAGTAATTTTTTTAAAAAATGTCACAAGCATGTGAATTAATAATTGAACAAATATGTACAGTAATCAATTTGTAATAATATAATACACAGAAAGATGAAATTGATATAGGCAATGTATATACATATAGTTGCTCCATAAATTGTAGCATACTCTGGATATTAAATGTTATAAAATAAAATGTACTAAAATTTTAACTTAAAACCTTCGATATTTTTTTATTTTTTTTGACAGAAAAACCTTCAACATTTTTAAACATAAACTTACGAGCAACCGGTGTATTATACAGGATTATGTGCACTGTATATGGAGGGGTAGCCATTAGCATTGAAAGAAAGAGGAGAAAAGGAGTGACAAAGGAGGAGTACGTGATAGATAGAAAGATAATAGTAACTAGTAAGAGAGAGAGATAGAGATCAATAATGGAGGGATGGGGAGATGGGACCAGCTGAAGTGGGATGGCAGGGCGTGGAAGAGGACGAACATGACTTTGTCGGTTGATTTATGCTCCTCCTCTCCTCTCCTCTCTCTAACATCATCGCTTGTTTTCCACTTCTACTCTTTTACCGTATCTTCTATATTAACTAAATTATTTAGGATAATATCTGAGTAAATTAAATTATTTTCATATTACTTTAAAATTTTATCTATAAACCTTATAATAATAAAATTAATAGATGGTGTCTATTTTTTTTATAATAGACGGTGTCTAATATTACAATAACTAATCTTAGCTAATTGAACTGATTAAATTCTCAATCAATTTCCGTTTTTAAAAGCTTCGATTAAATCCGATTTCCGTTTTTAAGAACAATGATCTTACCTAGGTAGGTCTTTGCACATTACTGCATTTTATTTAGTACTATATAAACATAGTATGGTGTATAATAATAGTATTAACACATAAGCTGGTTACAGCTATATCTAGTAATTAAGCTAACCTAAAGCAATGCTAGCTTCAATACAAGCAACCAAGCTGTCTCTTGCTACCTACTACTATTCCCCATATGCCCCCCTGCTGGAACCTCTGCAACACCACCATTTACCCCCTTTGCCTATCCTATCCTACAATCTACATACCACTTTCTTTCTTTCTTTCTTTCAGCTAACACTCCTCACCTCATCTCCTAACTATTGAGTATTATGCATACAATTTATGCTTAGATTAATTTGTTGCCTCTCTTTATATATATATATATATCATCTCACCTCCTTAATTTTTGCAAGCTAAATAGTTTATGCTGCTTGCTTTGTTAAAAGTAGATTTATAAAACCCCATATCCCTTACAATCACACGTTAATCTCCATAGTATAATACAGTACTCCTTAATTACCATTTCTCCCAGTACTAGCCTTATCTCTTTACCTACCGTCTAATTTCTTTTAAGATCATACTATATTAATTAGTTGACAATTAAAATCCCAAGTATCAATGGCACTGAATGGTACCGAGAAAGAAATGAGAATGCCACCTGGTTCCTCATGGTCATCAGAAACCCTAGATCACAACAACAACAATAATAACACTACTCCTAATCATCATCATCATCACCACCTTACTGATCATCATCATCATCATCAGGATCTAGCAGATCGGTTTCAAGTGATGCCTATCTCCGTCGGATCTAAACTCAAACTCCCTACAAAATACCGTGAATGTCTCAAGAACCATGCTGCAACAATAGGAGGCCATGTCACCGACGGCTGCGGTGAATTCATGCCAAGTGGAGAAGATGGAACCCTAGAAGCCCTCAAATGCGCTGCATGCAACTGTCACCGCAACTTCCACCGCAAAGAATCATCTAATCCTTATGCTGCCGCCGACACCTCAGACTTTTCGAGAACCACCGCAGTTCATCCACTTCCGCTGCCACTCCCTGCGCCAATGCCATCCCCATCCCCGTCTGCTAACAGACACAGAAATGTTGATACACCCCTTAATATGCATTCAAATCACTGGGCTCCCGTGGTTCCGCCAGTGAAGATGGCATTTGGGAGCGCAAGTGGGGCTGCAACTGACTCTTCTAGTGAAGAGCTTAACTTCAATGCGGGCGGACCTACCGGGGCAGTGGCTCCGCCCTACGGGTCACCTAAAAAGAGGTTTAGGACGAAGTTTACGCAGGAGCAGAAAGAGAAGATGATGGAGTTTGCGGAGAAAGTAGGGTGGAGAATCCCGAGAGAAGATGATGCGCAAGTACAAAGGTTTTGTGGTGAGATTGGAGTGAAGAGACAGGTTTTTAAGGTTTGGATGCATAATAATAAGAGCACTTCTGCTGCTTCTGCTCCTCCTCCTGCTCATGTTGTTAACATTGATGCTGCTGCTGCTGCTGCTGCTGCTGGTGAGGTAATGAAAGATAAGCAAGTTCAAGACTCTACTTATGGGGATTGATGATGGAGCTAGCTAGAGCTAGAGGTACAGCTGCTCATGATTTAATTCAAGTACACCCCCCCTAAGCTAGTTTAAATTAATTGTGTTGAGGGCTTTATTATTTGCATAATTTGGAGAAATTTAGTAGGAATGTCTGTGTTAATAGAGATAATTTAGCTAGCTAGTGTAGCATCTTTGATTTTATTATGTGCTGAAATTGAATCCCTAATCAAATTGATTATTAGTGTATTAATTAATTTGTCATGTCCTTTAATTACATCTATGATCAATTAACCTTTTGAGTTTTAATATATATATATATGACAAATCATTTAGGTCATGTCCTGTATGCAAAAAGTCTATTTGAACGTTTGCAAGAAGTCGATAACTTTGGATTTGGCCTTTTTATTTTTAAAATTTAATTTTCTGTTTGTCGGAAAAGACTATCGACCTGAAGAATCTGGTATATATGAAGACTTCTTCCGAAATAAGAAATGTATTATTCAGAAAAAGGGCTAGAACACAACTATAAATAGATCTATCTCCACTGGTCCAATCGTGTATGTAATTGATTTGTCATATGATTCTTTATAACGCAAGGTAATAGTATTATTTTCAACGTAGAATCAAATACTAATCCTTTTTGGATTATTCGAGTGTAATCCGTGGTTTAACTCGTAAAGAATTTCATTTATAACATTCGAACTCTTTTAAGCATACGATTATTCATGGCCTAATCCATAAAAATATACTACTATATAATTATGAGCTGCACATATATATACACTTCCTCAAGTACACAGGACTGACGCCTTTTGGGTGCATTCTCTTGGTTAATATTGTTTCGTGCTCTGTAAATACTAGTATAGTATTTCTTTTTTAAAATTTTAAACTCCCGAAGCTAAGGTTGTTAAAAGTTGAATGAAAATGAGACTGGAAAATATTTTGGGTTATGAGGCATTTATAAAGTAGGTGGTGTAATAAAACCGAAAGCCTCGACATAACAGCCAGGAGGTAACATCGTTGAAACTGTGAATGCAACAACTATTCTTGCCATTTACTACCCTGTATTGTATTTGGTGTTAATACTAGTATATACGAGTAGATGCTATTGCAAATCATACATGAAGTTGTGTACACATGACTTCAAACTTTAACCTTTGAGCTGTGATATTTAAACACAAGTTTGTGTAAAATTTTAGAGAAATTATAAAAAATACGTTGTTTTAGAATCTTATTTGCATTTATACGATCTTTTAAAAATAATTGCAATCATACGATTTTTATTATTTTTTCTATACATTTCTACTCTTTTCATATTCTCATCTTTCATCTTCTTTGTCTTATTCCTTTTTTTATTCTTTTTATCTTTTCTCAAACAATATATACATATTCATATGTATAGTATTAGTGGATTGATCTTATCAATGACGAATCGTAATTATACCTCTCTGTATATTAGAACTTCATAATAACAAAAGTCGATAACTCCCCTTCTATTGATCTTAATTTCTCATACAGAAAGTGAATATCGAGATTTTTACCTGCATACATTACAATGATTTTGGAATAAAAATTTTGATTTGCTTATTGTTGGTGATGTAACAAAATTAATAAATTTGATGAGTTGTTTTAACACTATTGTAATTGTATACTAACTGTTTGAGGAAATGTCACAAAGAGACATGCATTTGCATTTGGTTGATTTAAGTTGCCCTTCGTTCTTAAGATATGTAACTCATTCAACTTCTTGATTTTGGTTGTAGAATAAGTTTATTTTGATTAGATTGTAAAAAAGTTGCAATTTGATTTGTTGTGAAAGATATATTTAAACACTATTGTGATTGTATACTAACTGCTTGAGTAAATGTCACAAAAAGACGTGCATTTGCATTTGGTTGATTTAAGTTGCATTTCGTTCTTAAGATATATAACTGATTCAACCTCTTGATTTTGGTTGTAGAATAAGTTTATTTTAATTAGATTGCAAAAAAGTTGCAGCTTGATTTGTTGTAAAAGATATATTTAAAATGGTTGAATTGCAGTAGGCAATCGGTGCAATTTGTTATAAATATTATACTATATTTAATTATTTTAGAATTTAGAGTTGCATTTGTGGTTGATTTAATATAGTTACATTTGAGGTTATATTTGATTTAACTAATGCAATGTATTATGCAAACAAATATGATTATAACTACTAAATTTTAAAGTTGCATTTGTGGTTGATCTTGGTTGCATTTTAATTTTAATCGTGCAACTTGTTAAGTAACCTATTATGCAACCAAAAAATAATTATTTTGATAAAATTTTAAAGTTGCATTTGTGGTTGATTTTAGTTACAAATATGGTTGTAAAGTTGCAAAACCGTATTTTTGCATTTTTGTTTTGAAAAATCGTATTTTTGCAATTTAAAAAAAAATCGTATTTTTGTAAAATATTTAAAAATAGTCAGTATTTTTGCAAAATAAATAAATTTATCCTTAGGTATTTTTCAAAAACCCCCAAAAATTTATTTGTAAGGTTTATTATTCAAAATAATGATGTTGATTGTTTTTAATATTTTTTATTCATTATATACTAGAAGAAATCATAGAGAAATTCCAATTCCAATTTTATACGTCTATACTACTATATTATTATAACCGAAAAATTGTTTGGTTGGTCGGTCGGTACTGAGTCACAGTCCTAAAAAAATATACATGAATTATATATAATTTTACTTATTAACTAAAATTTTATTTTTTTGGGTCTAATTATATATTTATTATAACACATGGCCAAATTATATAATTTATTTATTATAATACGGGTCCTAACTATATACATATCTATATTAATTAAAATTTTACTTTTTAGACCTAATTATATATTTATTATAACATGTGTCCAAATTATAATATATTTATATTAAATAGAATAAATTTATATAAAATAAGAGAATATATAATATTAACATGAATTGTTAATATTATAAATTTTTATATTAAATATTAATAAAAATATAAATAAAAAATTAATTTATTTAAATATTAGTTATCCGTTCATGAATTATAAGTTTATATGTTTTTATTTGTAGGCCATACAATAAAAATACAAATATTTCACATTGTAAGAATTTGCGTGCCTTGAGATTGAATCTCGTGTTCTTATTACTCAGGCTTAGAAACAATGGACGATATATATATAAGTCTGTTTGACTTTTTTAAATGTCAGGTAGTTAAAAATACTCCCTTCATCCCATTTTACATGTTATTTTTAAAAAAATTACTCATATTAAGAAATTCTAACATAAAAATTATTTTATATTTGTATTCATATTAATTACATTGATTAAGATAGTTTCAATACATAATTTGAATAATAATTTCATTTCATTTAATTAATTATTAGTACAAGTATCAAAACTATACTCTATTTTAGAAATTTATCTACTAAAATTACATTGGAATTATGAGTGGACATGTATTTTAGTACAATTTTTTTAATCAAAAGTGACTAGTACCCGGAGGGAGTAATATTTTTAAATAAAAATATGATTTCTAACCACTTGGTCAAGGCATATAAAGATACGGTCAAACGACTTATATAATGCACGGAGTAGTTGGACAACTTTCCACCTTGGTTTCGTGGGGATATGACCCTAGAAATTCTATTCTTTTTTTAATGCATTTAATTCGGGAAAAAAAATCCGTGTACATAATTAAAAAATAAAGCTAAATATTAATAAAAAAAACACAACATACGCCATGCATAAATAATTAATTATAGGGCATTATGGCTGGAAATACAAAATGCATATACGTTTTGAGTTCCTACCCAAAAATGAAATGGTTTTGACAACGTCAATCTGATAAATAAAAGCTTTTGAAAATAGAGAACAAACGAGCAACAACTAAATTATATTTTCGACAATGCTTATTATAAAGCTCGCACAACGCGTCGGAGGAACTTTAATAACCGCTCACTCTTAGACAGCAACCAAGAACAAAGACAAATTACAAATTTCATACATATAGTAGCTTTCTGTTTTGAACACCCAAATACAATTAGTCAATATATAATTGCGTACTTAGCATGTTAGCAAAGTTAATTACGATCTGGTGTCTTCGAAACCACGACCTGATGCAGTTCCATTTCTTTTCCATTAATACTATCGGCATTGTAAATCTTGGTTGGTGTATAAAGCTTCCCTTGTCCTAACTGGCCTTTATTTTGGGCCTTGAGTTCATCTAGTTCATAATTACTCTCCTTGTTTGCGTTCTTGTATATGCAGTAGAGCATCATTTGAGCAAAACCAAGTAGGAATCCTAATACGTTTGGTAACTGTCCATGGATGCAAAGACATAACAAATTTATCAGAAGGAAACTGCTATTACAATATGCGTACAAAATATTTTTCCTCGCGAAGGGGTAATCATATAATTGTGAGAGTAATCAAACTTATATAGTTCAGGTACTTACAGCAATGTAGTAATCCTTAACGAAAAATCCATAGAAGAACCACATGGTGGCACAGAGAGTGAGGAAAAATGAGAGAGTAAACGGCATGTACTCGACGCTCTTTGTTTGTATCACTTGTTTCTGCACCACCAAAAATATGCATATATAATCAGTACTGCTAAATGGCCAAAATGGAATGTTTGTTCTAGCAAATTTACTCGACATATATGTATACCATGATGCTTAGAGGAGCAGCAAAAACAGCAATATTGATTGCGGCACATATCCATCCTACGAGTGTAACTCTGTCGGGACCCTCTACCAGGAGCTAAGAGAATAGCACATTCACACCAAGGCCCCCTACGTTAAATATGAGAACCAGCCCGATTGTAAAGACCTGCATGCACATCGATTTTTCCAAGTTGAAGGCACGTACGGCTCTTTAGTAATTAAGGATTTGCATTTATTTCAATTAATGGAAATAAGTAGCTAGCTACACATCTAGATGTATATTTATCAGTAACTCTTATTAAGTAGATGAAAAAACTGGAGAGATCGATATAATTGGATGCGGACCTCGGATTTCTTGGATGCATACAGCACATACAAGAATAGGTAGATTGATTCAATAACACATCCATTGCCATTGAATTTAATTAATATTGTTTATTGTTAGTCATGAATTTAATTAATTTTAACTGAACACAAAAATGAGATTTGTATTAAGTGTTTTTTTATAGGTTAGTGTTTATGAAATTTGAGGGTGTAATCACAGGAATCACATGCAAAATAAAGTTGTTATTTTTGAAATTACATATTCTTAGAATGCTAAATTATTCCATTCAGATTTTAAAATTTTAAAAAAATTAATAATAATTTTAAATTTTTTAAAAATTATTGTTAACTTTAATTTCAGGGGAATATGGGATCAACAAGAATTGAAGTCGGTGCTGTAAGTAGTAATTCAATATAATTTTTAAAAGAAAAATGCTAAGTATCCCATAATTTATATCAAAATTTGTCTAAGTTGTCAGAGTAACTCTTTTGAAATATATATATGCGCCCATGAATCAAAACATATCATATATCATGTCACAAAAAAATTATTTGAAATTATTTTTTATGTACATAGCATTACTCTTTTTAAAATTTCATATATTTTGGTGGATTCTAAAAAATATAAAAGATAATCGAAAATCAATTTTGCAGGATAATTTACAATTTTATTGAATAGTCAAGATTTTAAAGGATTTTTTTATAGCTATAAAAACCATCAATTTTTTGATGATTTATTTAATATCTAAATTAAATATATTTAAATTTTAAAATTTTAAAATTTTAAAAATTCTTTTAAAATTTAAATTGGATATACCCCATGTCTATTTTTGCTGATTTTATTATGGGCAACTTTTCTATTGGTACTACGAATTGCTTCTAAATCAATTTTTAGACTTTTAAAGTTTCAAAATCTTATTAAATTATTATGCTACAAAGCTTCATTGACTTTAAAAACAAATTTTTTAAATTAAAGCATATACATAAAAATTTAGAAACCAAACTACACTAATAATAATTAAAATTGAATCATATGAAATCAAATTCAGTTATAATAATACTATAGTAGATAAGATATAGTTAAATCATCCCTCCAAAATATTAAGCACATTAAAAATATGTGTAAACGAAATTTCCTCAAAAAAATATAAATTGATTGTGCTACTGCCTACTGGGTACATGTTAGCAGATACATGTACCGAGTGAATGATTTTATTCATTTGTTAAATTACTAAAATACATTCATAAGATATATATAATTACAAATTTAATCAAATTGATCACCTCTAACCTCTTCATAATAAATACATATTAATTCAACTTTTCATTAATCACTCTAATACTACATTTATTAATATATACTAATTAATTAATTTTTATTTATATATATTAATCAATCTATTATATTATATATTACTGCAACATCATATTTTTGTGAATTATTTTATTCAATACGTTATTATTATTATATTTTAACCTATATATACCCCATGATATTCAGATATACATACATATCTTTACCAGTAATGCTATAAACGAACCGAGTTGTTTGTTAAATTTGCTCAAGTTCGCTCGTGTTCAAGTTCGATAAACTCGGTTCAACATGTTATCAAACTTGAATTCGAATAACATTTTTTGTCCGATAACCTTGACGAACCGGATCGAACTTTATACATGTTCGACTCGAGTTCGGTTCGAGATTATTAAGCTCAAGTTTGTTTGACAATAAATAATTACAAATAAAAATTAATATTATATTTATAATCTACCCCTATCATTTTATAAGTTATCATCAATTATAATTTGAAATAAAATGATATATTCATTGGTTATTAGACATTGTTTATGAGTAATTATTGATTATAAAATTAAAAATATTGAGAATTCACTAAATTAAACTGAAATGAACCGAATTGTCCGTTAAGTTCATTCAAGTTTGTTCGTGTCCGATATGTTGGCGAACAACTCGTGTTCAGTTCGATTATTACCAAACTCGAGTTCGGACAAAAAAAAAATCTCTCATAATATTACCAAACATTGTTCAGTTTGACAATTTTTTACTCACGTTCGTTAAGAGTTCGTACAATTTTGGTTTATTTACACCTCTACATGCCAGTCTACCATTTCTCATTTTTAAAAAAGTATCTAAAAAAAATACAGTTAATAAAATTACTCACGTTCGTTAAGATTTCGTACAATTTTGGTTTATTTACACCTCTATGTACCAGTCTACCATTTCTCATTTTTAAAAAAATATCTAAAAAAATATAGTTAATAAAATTATGTATAATTCTTTTATGATTAACCTAGAACATACCGTTAGTTCGGGAAATTCATGCACACACTAAAAGGATAATGTTATTAGTATGCACGTTGAATATATTTTTTAAAATCATAAATCATACTTCATTAATTCTTAAAAAATAATATATTTAAAAAAATATAAAACATATTTCAATTTTCAGTAACCTCCCGTGGCTTGCACGGGTGTAAGAGCTAGTTAATTATAATTAAACAGGGCAACATGGTAGTCAGTATTCATTCAGTACTTATTATACATCACTACACTTTTAACTTAAACGAAAAGTGACACTGCAACTACTGAATATTTTTAGCCAGCAGTTTGTTACATGTTGCAATTTTAACATTCAGATAATGGTACATTACAACCGGACACAAAGTAGATTATACTTCCTCTCTTTATTAAAGACATATGCTGATCTCTTACTCTTTGCTATGTGAATAACAGAGGCAAGTGCCCGCTCTTATTTTTTCGAAATCGAGGAAGTATATATAGTACTTTTAATTACAAGACATTAATTACTTAGGTAGCTTGATCACGATCCACTTTGTACACTTTTGCTCCTTTTACAATTATTCTTTGCATAAGTTGAGTAGTGCCCCCGTTGCTTTACTGTAGCCTAATGTTCTTGAAAAGTCTGTCATGTATTAGAGTAAGAGAGTGAGATTAACCAGAAACTCGAACAATGTAGTTTACTTGTACATATTATTGTGAAATATATATGTATATTTGTGTGACAATGTGAGTATGGAATGTCGATTAGTGATAGTTTTTCCCTCATTCTTTTTCGGCATATAATTTTAGTATCATCATTTTCTTTGCAAATTGGGTTTGTATCTGTTAACCAAAGCCTAATGTACCATCAAGTGAGATTGTATTTATGACGACGACATGATGTCCAAAATCTGGTGGTGTTCTTATATGTCATGTTAAAAGTTCTAGTCCTGTAGTGCATGGCATGAGTTTTAGACATAACTTACTATTCTCTAACTTCAATGTTATATTTGATCTGAAATCTAAAGTGCTATACCTATGCAAGAGATATAAGAAATAAGATACCTCTGTTCATTTCCAAATCCTCCGCCATTGCCTCCAGTGGTTCTGTAATTGGGTATTGGTACCTGATCAGACTCTATTTTCATAATGTCTTTTACAAGGAGTTCGAAGTGTCTCTTAACTTCTTCCGCGGATTTTCCATCCACAACCTTGGATATGTTATGCCAGCGGTCAGGGGTGTCCCTATCATATATTGCCAAAGCCTGTTCAAATTGTTCGTTCTGCCTTTGCGTCCAAGAGGAAGCAGAGCTTCGCGAAGAGGAGATGAAGTTTGATGTCATTGCTATTAGGTGCAGGGGATGTTAAAAGGTTGGGGGTGAAGTTATATAAATAAGAATGTGGATGATGGAAAAAACAATGTGAATAGGAAAGAAGGAAAGTGAAGAGCTGCCTCAGTCTACGAAGAATACTGAAAGTCAAGGGGGGTGGTATGCTTTAAATGGTTGCCATTCTAGCTCCTTTTATACAGGAGATAATAGTGTGCTGGTGCAAGTTGGAGATTTTATTTTGTTAGGAAGGTACAAGAAGATGAGATTCTTTTTCTTTAGAGCCACAACATGAAGCTGTGCTCAGCCCTCAGGACACATGCAGCTTTAAAAGTCTGTGGTATGTCAAAGGACAAGCTTCTTTATGAATTCGCAGAAAGTAGTTCTAGTGACCTTTATTGTATCATCACTGAGTGGATCTCTTCGAATTTTAACTAGCCGTGGAACTCAAATTCTTCTAATCCCACCAATTAAAACAGAAGTACCGAACAGCAAATTCGTATCAAGTGTCCATGGAAACTAATTAATTAAGACATTATTCTGCCAGCTCTCGCAGGCACATTGCTGCTTATCTAATACAGTAACTAGTTATAAATCTCAAATCACATGGCTTCAGAATACTTCTATGGTTCTATGTAGTTTGGAAATGTATGTAGATTATTCTTATTGGTTGTCCCGCATAGTAGTGAAAGAGGTTGGTATTTAAGTCTGTGGGAAAGGCCCTCCTCACAAGCAAATTTATGCGTTTCTTATAAAAGGAATTATAAATTTGCATCCCTTTCCCTGTTTCATTAAGGGGTTGCCCTAGCAATACCCCACCCTCTCCTCTCCGGTGCGAGGCAGTGGTCGGGGTTCGAGGGTTAGAGGATGTATGTGGGAGTATATATATATATGTCATTACTAGCAGAAAAAGATGTTAGTTTCTCTAAAACATAATTTTGCACTTCTGACAGTGAATACTATCTTTTAACTATTAGTTATGTACTAGGCTTTAGTTGGATTCTGCTGCTCAGCTTAACATTCTGTCCAACCATCAAGGTAGCAATTATATAAAGTAGGTACTCCTAAATTATCACTTATTCCACTTGTTTGGAATCACTCAAATAATATCCTTATCAATAAGTTCATGCGATGATGCTCCACTTTCTAATTTCATTTAGACCATCATAATTTAAGTTGAATACAATGACATGACATTCGGTCTTCTCTCTTTAAAATTGTTGGTTTTCCATATAAATCAAATTTGGTTACGTCAGGCCTTCCTGAATCAAAGAATGTAACTAAATTGCAGTAAGCTGATGCCGATCCAATGTTCCTTGTTTCTCTCATAGGCCCTGTTTGGAAGTTAGAGGTTTGGAAAAATATTAGAGGTTTGAGTCATATTAGATGTTTGACCATGTGAATCATCTATAATTGGTGTTTGGTAGTTAGCGGGTTGAAATAGCGGTTTAGACTCAAAAAACTAATTTTCAAAAAGCTATTTTGAGGAGTTTTTTCAACTAGGACAAAAAACTACTCAAACAACTATTTACCAAACAGTTTTATACGAAACAGCTAATTCAATCCGCTAGTCAAAATAGCTACTTCAATCAGCTAGTCAAAATAGCTAATTTGATCCGCTAACAGCTAACCACTAACCGCTAATTGTCAAACAGGGCCATAGCCTTTTTCTATCTTTCTTACCATCCAACCAAGGAATTGCAGCTGTTATCTTTTAATCTTATCTCGGATGATATTCAGTACTTATCTATATATGATTTTTGTCTATACAGCCCCATGCAAGGAAATATTTATTATGGGCGTAATGACTTGAGATTGGTTGCAAATGATAAGCTGCAGATTTAAAATGATAGGTACTGAGTTATAATGGTCAAAACTATCAAATCACAAGCAAAAGAAAATTTGGAGGCTGCACAACTTGCTGAGATCCTTTTAAGATACTATCCACACATGATCGTGGAGGTTCCTGCTACTATGTGATATTGAGGTAATTTCGCTAGGAATCTCTACAACACTAGGCATTTTGTTGATTTTTCGAACCCTTATCATTCTGGAGTCTACTTCATAGATATTCATTTTGAAGGATTCCACCTTTAACTCTGGAATAGCTTTTCTTTTCTCTATGTGGTCCTTCCTATGATTAATAACCTTTTATATTTAACTGGCTTTGTCATATGGTAGATGACTGGTTGTTGTCGTTGGGCATTTGTTGATTCCTCTGATATAACTGAATTTACTTATACTAAGCAGTCTGTTTTGGCTGGCAAATGTACATACTAATTTTTGACTTCAGCAACTTACGTGGTCCAGTTAAGATAGAATCATTTGGTAAAGTGAATTTTAAAGGTAGATCTCTAGACTTTGAATTGACATGGGAAAGCAGAAATAAGAAGTATTTTTGGTGATTGAATGTTCCAAATGATAAGGATCAGATAAGAGCATCTGGAGCACAAACCAACCAATGGGTATTGCAAAACTTCAATTGGTATTTATATGTTTTTTGGTTGATATAGTTGCATATTATATCTTTAAGAGATGAGATTCCTGTTCATGGCCAATCTTCTGTTATATTCCACTGATTTAGATATGCTTCTTATATTGTGTTACAAGTCATGATTTTTAGTTTACTGTAAAGTAGAGAAGTTCTTAATTAGAGCTGGATTCTAAAATTTAGTAGTTAATCTTATGAATGCAATAGCAAATTAAGTACCTTATGATCTGTTTTTAGAGAAAATACCAATAAATGTAGGGACTTCTGTTGGAAAATGTGGGTAGAAGCCCCACGTTGTCAAGTCATTTTGAGTCTAAGTTTGAATGCTTCTTGGGTGCGTGCGCGCAATAAGTTATGATTGGAGTATGTTCTTCTTCTTTCCAACGCATATTTAAGTATTCAAAATGATCAAGGAATGAATGAGATATGATTATCCAAAGTTAGTACCTTGAAAGTGAAAATCTAGAAATGAGAACTTGAATCACACATTGAATTGGAAAAGAGTTTTCCATGACTTTATATAGTAGAACACTTATGTAGTGTTTAAGATGTGTTAGTATGATATTGCTTCACCACCCACGTGCGCGCGCCTTCGGGCTTTCCGCGTGGGCGACCTGCGGACACGAATACCCCACTGGACCAGTTAACTTACTGTCAAAATCTATCAAGAAATTTACTGTCAGTAAAACTCAAATCAAAGTTACTGTCAAATTTTCACTATGTGCTTTAGCTCAATATAATAATTCTGTAGAAATTGGTGGAAGATAAACTTGGTTGCCTTTAAAGAGTAAGATTAGTGTACGAAAAAACAATACCTTGATCAGTCTTGATTTGCTCCACGTACTTTTGTATATTTAACTAATCTTTCCTGCGCAATCAATTTCATCAAATCGTCCGCA
This sequence comes from Oenanthe sinensis, assembly GCA_028671895.1. NCBI lineage: Eukaryota > Viridiplantae > Streptophyta > Magnoliopsida > Apiales > Apiaceae > Oenanthe > Oenanthe sinensis. Next base: position 36,624,843 of record CM053794.1, read on the forward strand.
TTTGAAATTATGTCCTAGACAACCACCGCAAGGGTGAAAATTAACTGACTATAGTAAATACTGTAGTAAAATATCTTTGCATATCAGTCTTAAAAGGCTAATTATATAGTTCTGCATAATATATGCCCTTCGCTGTATAGCTACAGAAATATAATTCTGTACCATTTTCTGTGAAAAATCCTGTGACTAACTGCCAACTGCCAATTTCCTGGTTTCTAGACCATATGCTATATTGTGCTATGCCATCAGTTAGAAAATGGAAAGTTTAAGACATATTTTATATATGTTTTTGATGTAATTTCCGGAAACTAACTAATGAAAATTGTTTCTTGCCATGAGGACTTAAACTTTCATGTTTGGATCTAAGACATTTTCTTAGGGTAATCTATAGATAAATTGAGTACAAGTTGCTGACTTGAAACGAGTTAAATGAGTTTGTCTCACATTGAGAATGTAATAGGGGTGTGGGTGGTTTATATGCATACATATGCAAGAGTAGTTACAACTACTAAAGCATGTGAGTATGCATGGTGTAATTGTGTGCCCTCGCGCACACACGCACGCCGCCGCCACGACTCGGGTCGAAGGGCGATTTGGGCAAATGTCTCGGCGTTTTGCGTACGCGAGGCGACCTGGATATAGGCTGAGTTGGGTCAGAGACCTCCTACACACATACACCGCCGCCATAACTCGGGTTGAATGTATCGGCGTCTTGCGTACGCGAGGCGACCTGGATATAGGCTGAGTTGGGTTAGAGACCTCCTACACACATACACCGCCGCCACAACTCGGGTCGAAGGACGATTTGGGCGAATGTCTCGGCGTCTTGCGTACGCGAGGCGACCTGGGTATAGGCTGAGTTGGGGTCAGAGACCTCCTACACACATACACCGCCGCCACGACTCAGGTCCTACACACATACACCGCCGCCACGACTCGGGTCGAATGACGATTTGGGCGAATGTCTCGGCGTCTTGCGTACGCGAGGCGACCTAGGTATAGGCTGAGTTGGGTCAGAGACCTCCTACACACATACACCGCCGCCACGACTCGGGTCCTACACACATACACCGCCGCTACGACTCGGGTCGAATGGTGATTTGAGCGAATGTCTCGGCGTCTTGCGTACGCGAGGCGACCTCGGTATAGGTTGAGTTGGGTCGGAGACCTCCTACACACATACCTATATACATAAGTGTTCTGGACGAACTGAGGTGCATGTCGGACGAAGTACTCTGTGTTGTTTTGTTAAGTTTTCTATCTTTTCTCTCGTATTTACAGTCACTGATCAATATCTTCTTTGCCTTCGTGTTTGTTTCGTAATTGATATCTGTCTGTTTTTGTTAATGCTCATCATATAACTTCTCATTGTTGTGTTTAGTTTTTAATATTCCCAACACCATCTGCATGATTGTAATAGTCATTAGGAATTGATTAGTGAAAAGTACAATTTAGGATAATATTTCATCTATGCAATTGTAGATGGTTATCTTGGTACAAATTTAAGAGTTGTTCACTGTCATTTACAGTGTCATCAGTGCAGCACCAGATGTCCAGATCCATGACCCTACATTTTCTTCACCCTCTGTCTGTCATCAACACATCCGCAACAATTGTATTTTCCATGCCTTTGTTCTGCATATATTACCAGAGAATTTTCTGTTAAAGCCACATTCACGAGTTGCAAATGCGCATGCTCTTTTGAATGCCAGTGCTGTAGAACCGTAAGCCTGCATTTCTCCTGGTAAGGGCAGGCAACCAGGAATTGAAGATAATATTCCTGAAGATGTGCCGCAAATAAGATAGAACAGGCTGTAGCAACAAATAAGTAAAAAATATATGTTTTAATTCTTCCCCTTAAAACCTGCTGAATAACACTTCCCAAAGTTGCTGATTCTGTTTATCAAGTGAAGATAAAGGAAAACAAGAGAAACTTAGCAACCAAAAAAAAAAAAGCGAAGATAATAAAAGAACGATTGTGCTCAGAAAGCAAATTAAAAAAGAGATAAATAAATAAAAGCAGTTAAATTTTTTTGTTAGACTTGCAAGATTGAGAAGAAATATTTATTATAGGATGTAAGAAACAGGACACAGTCATGTACGGAGTATACAAGTTTAGGCATTAAACACTGTTGTTGAATTTAATGAACGAAAAGGGAAATAAAAACATACGTACTAGATTTAGCTGCTTCAAGCTTCATCTGCACAAAAGTTTACTATCTTGAAATCAGGTTTAATCTCAAAAAATGTAAGTTCTAAGATTCCCTTGGTTGCTTAATAGTTACAATAGTTTCGAGACTCCTCCACAGTGTAAGTGTGTGTTGGAGTATGAATCTTTTGAGAGTTAATGCAATTTGGTTTCAAAAAAAGTGATCTAGTCATCGACTAACAAATTCTTAAATAATTTTAGCTGGTTTCAATAGCGGTATAATATTTAATATATAGTATAAATAAGATAAAATTTTCTAAAATAATTTTTAATTAAAAAAAGCATACTAATCGAATCCAATCAAATCAAGTGCATATCTCAAATCTACAACAGAGTATCTCACGCGTTAAAGTTAAGACCGCGTTCAACAGTTAAATCACATTAACGAACCTCCGGTATCCTGCTGGCAGTAACAAAGGCAGGTAAAAAACAGGGGGGTGATTAAAATGGTCGAAATATAAAATATTAAAAGAAGTGAATATATTAACATAATCGAGATATCTTATAATTTAAATAAGATAAATTATGAAGAATATATTTTAAATACTCACAAATTATTACTCCTATATTTTAGTAAAAAGTATTAGCACGTAACCTTGGCCCCCAAGTTTCAAACATTAAAACCCCCTGTAGGGTTTTACACTTGCTTAATATACACGTATGTATGTATGTATATGTGTGGGTATATATTGTAGTCTCAACTCTCAATTATAATTATACAAGACAATTACAATATAAAATAAATCCCTTGTGTTCGATCATCATATATATTATGGGACACTATCCTTGGAAGAAGAAGAAGTATTCAAATATAAGGAGAAACAAAAAATCAAGAATCACAACAATGCATGATCATCACATGGATCAATCTGATCATCCCATTTTAACATCATCAGAAGAGCAGCATGAGAATAAGATGTTAGAATTACAAGACTTGAATCAAGAACTAATGGAAGAGATTCTCTTGCGTGTCCCTTTAAAATCTCGTACTAAACTCAAGTCTGTCTCCAAAACTTGGAGGACTTCTATCTCTTTTCTCCGTCGTTCAATGCCTTTGACAACCTCCTCCGGTCTCGTCGTGTTTCTCAAGAACTCGGTTTTACTGGTTATTCAACTTCGTGATCATGCTTTTGTTCAGGCTGCAAGTGTTCATTCGTGTTTTGCTCATAGTTATCCTTTTCTTATTGATTCTTGCAATGGTTTGCTTCTTTTCGGGACTCGTGATGATGATTCTTGGACGTACCATGTGGCAAGATCTGGTTTTAATCAAGTTGTAGCGCTGCCTCCTGCCCATAGTGTTTTAAGATTGGTTTATACTAGTTTATTAGCCGATGGTTCTTGCTACGATGGATTCAGGATTATGTGTTTGTTTCTGGATGAGGTGGATTGTGGTGCTGGAACGATACGGTGCACGGTTTTTGATTCCAAGAATTGGACGTGGATGGAGCATGAGGCAAGAATCTTGAATTCAGAACTTGAAAGGGAAAAAGGTTTTGTCAGAGGAACATGTTTTAGGCCTAGTGTTTATAATGGAAAGAGATTATACTGCATATGGAGTTTGTGTTTGCTGGTTTATGATGATGAAAAGGGATTTTTCAAACTTATTCGATTGCCAAAGGAATTGATTTTCTCAAAAAGTGTGAAGAAAACTAATGCTGATCACTGCTTTCAGCTTCTGTGGGAATCAGAGGGACAACTACATTTTTGTGCTCCGTCTGCTGATTATCAAGGGTTTTGCATATGGGCTTATGTGAATGATGATGATAATGATTTCATGGATCACCATTTGATGTGGAAATTTAAGCAATGTGTTATGCTGAAGGACAGATTACTATCAGGCTGGTCTCAGAAAAGAATTCAGCCAGTTGCATTCAACGAGGATTTACAGCGATTGTATATGTTGGTCCTGCCAGCAGGAGTTATTGCTTCATATAGTTTTGAAACTCAGAAATTCGAGAAAGTATGGTCTTTTAATGAGCCGGGTGTGGGTTACCTTTGGTCCAATATTTTTCCTTTTCTACTGGGTTCTACAAATCAAATGGAGTAATCCTTTCTGTGATACTATTTCGCTGCAATCTGATTGTATACTTGAAATGTAATTAGGCTAAAACGTTTAGCAGTTACAGAGCATGAATTTGCATCTTTGGAACTGGATAATATTTGTAAGTAATTTTACTTCATAATGTTTCTATCAAGCAATATACATTCGCATTTTGACATTTCAATACTTCGGAGTAAAGCACATTTTTCTGTTTTAGGCACATTCTGACATTTCATAATTGTTTAGATGAGATTCCTTGTTGCTTTTACTATGGAGGTAAATTTTGCTTCATTATACTTGTATAATCCTGTCCCCAGAAAGAACCAACATTGGAACACAGTTTTGGCATTCAGTCAATATTATAATGTCTGTTTTTAGATCTTCCATGTGTTATGTCATTGATGCTTAGTTGTATTTAGGTCCCTTTAGCATTGTCTTCCTAAAGTTTCCATGATTACAGAAGACAGGAAATTGTTATTATGTTTTCTGTTTAGTTTCACAGGTATGAGAACTAAGTTTCAGTTCCAGCAAATGGATTTTTTAGCACCTGATATCTGGATAGGCTATATTGAGGTAGTGAATGATAATGATATCAATATGAACTAGTGCTCAAATAATGTTCCACTATGCAAATTGAAACTCACAAAGATGATGACAACTGGGGCATTTGGGAATGTCCAGTTTGGCATCTACATTACATACAACAAAGTAAATCCAGATAAAGATTTTGGCCTACAACTCATGGTTGTGACTTCGATCAGCAAATCCAGATAAAAAATAAATATATAAATAAAAATTGGCCTTCAAACCGATACACCAGACCCGGACCTTGTTTTTACAATTAACGCTCGCTTGAGGAAGGATGGATAATATAACTGAGAGGGGACACTACACCAGCCTTTATCCATAATTTACCTTCTGTCTTCATGTCCACTTGCTCTAGTTTCTGTGTCATTTCATCTAACTTCTTTTGGGCCTATTAAATATTGATTGTCAAATCTCATTTGCAATATGAGATTCATCTTGTCTGCTGTAGAACATGATTGTGACCCACGTCTAGAGACTTATTTTTTGCAGAAACTTTAATACAACCCAAATTACGGCATTGGACTTGAGTCTTACAAGTCAACCCTTATTTGTATATTCTTTGTTCCTACTTCCTACAGTGAAGAGAGAAAAGATGGATAAATTGAATTATGCGACTGAGAAGGAAAAGCCCCATCAGTCTTGTTATCCATAATTTCTTTTCCTCTAGTTTTTCCTTCACTTTCAAGGAACACTGTATTTGGGATTATTGAATATTGAGCATTATCCTTATATTTAATTTGCAAGATAACATCCATCCTGCCTCCTAAAAGCTTGTCCTTTGCTAACCATCTTTGTACCTTACCTGAAGTGGTCTTTGGAACATTTCCACTCCTAACAAGAACCATCATTCCAACTTCAACTTTCTCTTCCTTCATCACTTCTTTCCTTATCCCTTCACTCAATTCCCTCAGTAACTCAATTTTTCCTTCGCTTCTCTGCATCTCAGCTACAACAGCTATTGTTCTTCTAGAGATCTTGAATGCAGCAAGGCAGCCAGCACCTAGAAGATGTGGACAACTGTTATACGCTGCAGTCTCTATATAGTGAGAATGAATTTTTCTTCCACTATCTTGGAGTTCTATAACATCTGAAGATCTTCCTGTCACAAACAGAAATCTGTCTTCTCCCTTGACAATTCCCCTGTCCTACTTTATTTTTAAGCCTCCCTTGAAAAATGTCCCGTGTCAATGAAGGGTGGTCTAAATAGCCTGAACCATTGCTAGGTGAAGCGATCCATATCTCTCCTTCAATCCCATCTACAACAGGCTCGCATGTCTCTTCATTTACAATCATAACTTCAATATCCTCTTTCTCACCTCTGGCACTTAAATCAAGCCTTGCACTAGGCAAGAGATTCTTACAAGTGGGGAAATGATTAGCATTGTCGCCACTTCTCCAAGCAGTTGAAACAAAGGTACAATTCTCCGCTAATCCATAAGATGGAGATATGGACGACGGGTTTAGCCCAAATGGTTTAAACACTTGCACAAATTCATCTACTGATGCCTTGTAAAGCGGGTCATTGATGATAATTAAGTTTTTCATACTCCACAAGTTTATAGGAATATTTCCTTTTTCAATGCCACCTCGCTTTACAACAAGGGGTAATGTGAATGAGGGAACGGGAGTACAAGTAGCCTTAAACTCAGAAATCAGCTCCAGCCACAGCCTGGGTCGTCTTATGAATGCACTTGGAGATGTTAACACAGATGTTGCTCCTGATACAATTGTAAGCAGCAAAAACATAAGGCCACAATCATGGTACTGAGGCAACCAGGATGTGATCACTCTGTTTGGATGAAGATCATAAGCTTTTCTCGCTACTCTAACATTATGAGCAGCTGCTCCTGCTGCACTAGGACAGGTTTTGGAATCCCTGTTGCACCTGAAGTGTATTGTATCAAGTACACATCCTCCTGTTTACATCCATTATATGCTGAATAGCTCAATCCTAAATTCCCTTTTTTATCTTTAAGTTCATTGGTAGAGATCCAATGAATGTTTTTCAACAGCTTGCAAAGGCGCTCATTTGTAGAATATGGAGACGATATGTATTTTTGGACATGTGTGATGTAAGAAGAATGCGCTATGGCTGCTTTAGGCTTTGTTTGGGAAAGAACTCTAACAAGATGATGGTAATCATTGTTAGTAAAAGATGGATTGGGAGGGATAATAGGGACTCCTAAAAGGCCTGATCTGTGACAGCCAAAAATAACCTCCACAAATTCTAGCCCCGGTGAACATAGAATGACTACTGTGTCACCTCTTTGCAAAGGGACGAGAAGTTGGGAGGAAATGGATTGTACCGAGTTATTGAGTTGCTCATAGGTGAGAATTGAGCTCTCAGTGACATTAGTTGAACCATTTTCGGCCCAAACGAATGCAGGTTTTGAGCGAATAGCAGGGAGATTAGCCCATACTGGGAGATACTGATCAACTACAGGCTGATCAGGGAAGTAAGGGTCATAGTTTTCGTAGACCATGCTGGGAGATATATGCATGCTGCTTGTTATTAGGCTACGTAGTTTGTATAAGCTCTTATATAGGATGATAGACCGTAGACGAAGAATTCCAAGTGAGGAATAAGATTAGTACTGTAATTAAAGAATTATCCTCGGAGTAAAAAGAATATGCTGTAACTAATTGCTCAAACAACGTTGTTTAGTGCATGTCTTCACTCTCTCAATCAATTTATAATTGTTGTTTAATTAATGATAATCGGCATGCACAATGCTATCACTGAAGTTTATATACTGTAAGCTCTTGGTTTCATATAGCACTGAATGTAGTGAGTGGGGATCTTCATACCAAGATGGAGCATTATTCAATCTCCAAAGTAGTAGTAAAATTCTAGTAGTGTACTAGTTGAATTTGAGAGGTGTTTTGTTATTAGATCTATTAGATGATGGTTGTTTTTATCTGGATTATTAAATTTAATACCAGACGGCTAGGCTGCATGGGCACAAGGCATTTTTATATTCGCATATGCTCATTGATTGACATATTCTATGACTACAAGGTTAAAAAATCACAACGCACTGGATTATATTCGTCCATTTTCATTGAAACAAAATAGAGTTTTTCATGATTCACGACTACCTGTCTCTTTATTACTCTCAAGGGATGCGGCAAAAACACAAGAGCTATCTAAATTCTAAAGAATATAACAGGTCATCGTGATTTGGAATATGATAAGTTGATCAAATACGGAGTAATTTATAAATGAGATGAGACAAATAAAATTAAATATTACTATTGTTTCTAAATTTTCACTAATTTTACAAAATTAGTCCGCTCTTAGTTCTTGCAGCATGTATTCGATTTGGAGGGTGATAGATAGATTTAACAAGTGAGTATTCAGATTTTAATAGATTTAACAAGTAAGTATTCAGATTTTATTGATAATATATAATTCTATTAGTTCATTGTTAATTTTATTTAATCAACTAAAACATGAAAAAAAAATTATTCGTTTTCAGTACAGCCTCAAACAAGTTTAAAGATACGTACCTAATACGGAGTAGCATTCTGGATAAATTTGACATGAAATAAATTAAAACTAATTAAAATGTCAATTATTCAACATATGTGATTGCATATATATCACTTATTTTTCTCGACGTATTAATGAATTTTATACAAATGCACATTCTATTTAATTTATTGAAGATGTGCTATCCTATTCAATCCGAAGTAACTATGGTTCCCCATCCCTTTGTCTTTTTAAATTCCGATAGAGTTTTTGAGTTGTCATGACCCAGCAGTAAGCATCGGTTGCAATTAGCGGTTAGTGGTAGTGAATTAAATTAGTTATTTTGACTAGCGGATTGAATTATATATTTTGACTAACGGATTGAATTAGCTATTTTGTATGAAACTGTTTGGTAATTAGCTGTTTAAATTAGTTGTTTGTGATACATTACAAACCTCTAATCCAAAAAACTCCTAAAAATAGCTTTTTCAAAATTAGTCTTTTCACCTCAATAAACTATTTAAATCCGCTAACTACTAAATACTCATGTTACAGGATTTATATGGTTAAACCTCTATTTTGCCTCAAATATCTAACTTCCAAACGGGACCATAATTTTTCTTACATTAATTATCCGATCTTTATTCATATTGACTGCATATATATTTTTATTTATTAAAAAATATATTAAATTAACAAATTCATTTCACCAAACACATATATCATGAATGATACTTTATCCACATACCACCTTAACTCGATTCATAATTCTAGCCCGATATCCATCCGTGAACCAAATGACCCCTAAAGTCTATGGCTAGCCGAAAAATGTGAGATTAAATTCTTCCAAAAAAATATGAGATTAAATAAAATAAAATTTATTCTATTTTATTTCATTTACCTTTTTCAATATTGTTTTTGTGTCCAACTAATTTCTGTGTTTTAAAATTAACCTAATGATATTACTTTACAGCTTGCGAAAGTCAGTGCTTAGTTGGAACTTGAAACACGGACCCAGAGTTGCACGACGTGGACGTGGACGTGGAAATTGACTGTTTGGAATAAAATAAATAAAATTATATTGGCCTTTCATCTTGTCATGGTCGGTTGCAAGAATTCACATGCATTATTTTTGTGATGGACCAACAAAAATCTGTAGTATATATATATATTTTTTATTACACAGATCTGCTAATATAGTAGGGACAGAACAATTTTAAAAATTATTCCTCCATTTGTAAAATTATATAGAAGATATATAAAATAATTAATTTAATTAATAATACAATTTTATGTTAAAACCATTTTTTTGATGAGAATACGGGACATCAGATTAACCTTATTTAAACACCTTCGTCAGGTTAAACGACTTCTAACACCTTTCCCATATACTTCCATGACGCATGTATATATTTGATTTTTAAATTTTTTATAATCCTACACTATTAGAAAATATATTGTAAATTAGAATTTAAACTATTTTTATATATGAAAATCTAAACTCACTCAAGAAAAATTTGATGGAGTGATAATTACAAATATTTTCATTTTATTTATACTTTTCATTATCACTAAATTAATTATTTTTAATATTTGTTAAAAATATTTAAATATACCATTTATTTTGTACTGTTTTTGAAATGTACATTTTCTTTTGTTGTTAAAAAAACAAAATACATCTATATATCCAAAACATTTAAAAAATATATAATGATATATATTATTTTTATTATATTTGAAAAGAAAATTTAGATTTACTTCTTATCTTTCTAAATTGAAATATTATATTTGTATTATACGCTAATGAATTAACATGACATAATATTATTATTTAAAAATTGTTAAAAGATTGATAATATACAAAAACTGTAATATAAAAATGAGGTGTAAACGGTTGGTCGTCTACGTACAGAAAATAGCAATTAGAAAAATTTTAAGTACAAATCATGTCGTTTTTGAAAAATGAATGTACTTTAACCTGACCTAATCCTAATGATTAGACGAGGTTAATCTGTTTTACGGTTTTCTCTTTTTAGTTACTATTAATCTATTCTAGACCTTAAAATTTAAAAAATCGTATTCTTTTAATCCATTTAAATTTATGTACTCCGTAATATTTATTGTCAACTACCTACCAAATAAATTGGTTAATTGAATACTCGTAGGTTTGACTTTATCTTATAAGTAATTTTGAAGCATTATTTGAAAAACAAAAAATAATAATAGAATTATTATTATTATTTAGACAGGAAAATAATGATAGAAACTCAAACAGATTGCAGATGATTAATAAATTATGAATGAGCCGCAGAACGTGCTAAATATCTATTAATGGCTCATACAGTCATACACGATCCTCATCCTACTCCCTTTTTTTTTTTTTGAATTAATACATGTAAATTATACATACATACAGCCACATAATTAGTACATCAACATATAACTAAAAAAGATAGCCACAATCTTTGTTTCAGTCTGAGTCATTGATCTGGTTATAGTGAAACAGAGCAAGATGAGTTTCAGAGAGGACAGTGAAGATGGAAGAGATCTGAGAAAGCCGTTTTTACATACAGGGAGTTGGTATAGAATGGGGTCACGGCAGTCAAGTATGATGGGCTCTTCACAGGCCATTCGTGACAGCTCCATCTCTGTTCTTGCTTGTGTTCTCATCGTTGCTTTGGGTCCTATTCAGTTTGGTTTCACTGTAATTTCTCTTTCTCTCTGCCTCTCTTTCATTTCTATGATGTTTTAAGAAACCCCGTGTGTTAAAGATTTAATCTTGATGCTAGATAATAAATGGGTTTTGGTTACTTGACTAATGCAAGTAAAATCTTGAAATTTTGAACTGTGGGTTCTTTAAATTTCTTAATCTACCAAGGTGGGTTGTTGCCAAGTAAGGGAAGAATGAAAATTTAAACGAAATGTTACGAATCAAGATCAGAGATCATCGGCTCTTGTCTAGAAAGCACTCATGTATATTACTTTGATGATGTCATTTCCTTGCACATGTAGGCTGGTTATTCTTCACCTACGCAAACTGCTATATCCAGAGATCTTGGACTGACCGTGTCTGAGGTACAGATGATGTTAAGCGGTCTTCGATATATATCTTGCTTCGTGTTTAGTATATTTTATTTTAGGTAATTTGCGTTTAGCATTTGCACTAACTATATTTGTTAGGTCAGTTCTCATTGTTTGGTTCATTATCAAATGTGGGTGCAATGGTGGGGGCAATAGCTAGTGGTCAAATTGCCGAGTATATGGGCCGGAAAGGGGTAAATTTGTTTGATTATTACAAAAAATATATATATTTTTATTTGCTTTGATGTTTAATTATGGACTGAAACTTTTGTTTGTTAACAATGGTTTGTTCTGTTAATTTGCAGTCTTTAATGATTGCCGCTATCCCAAATATTATCGGTTGGCTGGCAATATCATTTGCCAAAGTGAGATTCTCTATTAGTCTATGCTCTACCGCATTTTCGAAATTTGTTATTTTTCCAGTATGTTTAACAATGTCTACTCGATTTTTAATTTGTTATTTTCTTAGGATTCCTCATTTCTGTACATGGGAAGGTTGCTGGAGGGATTTGGTGTTGGAATCATCTCTTATGTGGTAACATTTTAAGTTCTTTTTTCTATGCTGTATGGAGAGTATGTTATAGGAATGTGTATTGATAGAACATATGCATCCCGCTTTAATTTAGGTTCCTGTATATATAGCTGAGATAGCACCTCAAAACCTTAGAGGAGGGCTGGGATCAGTAAACCAGGTGTGTTGAGTTTAGTACATATTCAATCTCGTGATGTACTAGTATGTGTTGCTAGCATGTTCACTTATTTAATATGTTTTTCTTGATTTTTTTTGCTATGTAGCTTTCAGTTACAATTGGAATTATGTTGTCCTATTTGCTGGGACTGTTTGCTAATTGGAGAGTGCTTGCTGTTCTAGGTATCTATAGGACACATTTTTTGTTTTTTTTACTTGAAGATTTATTCCCTCGTATAGATTATATATTCTATTTGTTTTTTCGCCAACTATTTTACATCTGGAATAGTCACCATTGTCCTCATTTTAGATTTGCTTCCCGTATGCATGAAGATTGTGACTTTGAGTCAAACGAATGCACTGTTTGTCTATGGCAGGAACTTTGCCTTGTCTTGTACTGATTCCTGGACTCTTTTTTATCCCAGAATCTCCGCGATGGTTGGTGAGTTTCAAGGAGTTATTTGTCTTTCATGCTAATTCAAATATATCTATTATTGTAGACACTGAATCACTTCTTTACTAAATCCAGGCCAAAATGGGTATGACAGATGATTTTGAATCCTCTTTGCAAGTTCTTCGTGGTTTTGACACTGACATTTCTGTTGAAGTGAATGAAATTAAGGTGAGTTTTTTCTAAACACATCATAAGACGCCAACCTTGACTGATGCATGTACTTTTTCCTCGAGAGAAAGCAATTTTTCCGAATAATCAGGCCATTTTGGGGTTAAGGTGTTTATATCTTAGTCAAGAACTTGTTGTGATATAAAACTCAGTCAGAAGTTTCTGTTTTTCTCTCTGAAAAAAATAAATTATTTATGGGTGGTTTTAATGGGCAGAGGGCTGTGGCATCAACAAGTAGAAGAAATGCAATCCGTTTTGGGGACCTCAGACAAAGAAAATATTGGTTTCCTCTGATGGTAATTGCAGAACCTTGTATGTTTTAGTATGAATTTCATTTGTGGTATTTAATTTCAACTAACATGATAAATGATAGAATAGAATATACATGCAATTACTTATCATTACATTATGCAGATAGGAATTGGGTTGCTTGTCTTTCAACAGCTAACTGGAATCAATGGTGTTCTTTTCTATTCGAGTACAATTTTTGAATCTGCCGGTGAGTTTTTCCTTCTCTTTATGCTCAAGCCAGTGCATTTTTGTTAGTGCAGGCCTCAAATATTATGATGTAATATGAATTATTTAGTCATCAATATGACTTGAAGTGTGACATTGTATACTGTAGCTGTGGGACTATTTTTAAAAAAATATAGAAGTTGGATACAAGCTGCTTAAAAAAATCCTCTTGCTCCCACCTTATGTATTATTATTATTATCTTTTAAGTTTGGTCTTTAGTCTTTACTAATAATGCTGTAAATACTACTGTACTTTAAACTTGCTTTTTAGTAATTATTCTCCAGTTACAAAATTGGTATTTGATGATAGAGTTTGTAATTTTAATTCATGCATGACACCTTATATTTGACTGAATTGTAGGGATATCATCAAGCAATGTTGCTACTTTTGGACTTGGTGCTATTCAGGTACAGCATGCATGCTTTTTCCTCAAAAGGAATTCCTTACTTGTTCGGTGTATGTGACAATTCACGAGCTTATTTACCTGGTTGAACATGAGCAATGATTTAAATTGTACCAGGTGATAGCTACTGCAGTTTCTACCTCTTTGGTGGACAGAACGGGTCGTAGGATTCTGCTTATTGTGAGTTTGTACAAAGATCTTGAGATTTTTTTTTCCAAAATTTATTATAACAGATGGCTCACTAATCTTCTATTGTTTGTTGCAGGTCTCCTCCTCTGGGATGACTATCAGTCTTCTAGTTGTTGCAGTGGCATTCTTTGCAAAGGTTGTGCTATCCTCAAAACTTCAACTTTAGACAAATTCTTGAGTATTCACGTGGAACATCAATTCAGATAAAATCCGAGTCTGCATTCTTGATAATAACAAAATAACGTGTTGATTTTTTAATTAGAAATATATTTAGTTGAATTTTCCTTTAGGCTGACTTCATAAATCAATATAGACTTGTAAGCTAGAATCATCTCCTTAAAAAGTTTATTATCTTAATTTAGGTGCTATGTTTTAGGTTGAGCGGTTTAAGTACTGTAATCTAAATGGCTATATTTTGTATACTCGCTGAAATTGCATGCTTATTCCTTAGTAGATAATATTCAGCAAAGAGTTAGTTGAGCAGTACTCAAACTTCACTAATTCGAGCAATAATTTGACTATCATATTTCTTCAACACTCTTTTTTGTAAGTTTTTTTGTGCTTTAGCTTTCAAGACACATTTATATCTTGTCAAGTTTCTGAGTATGCACAGATGTGTAAAAGATATATAAACTGGATCAAAAAGACTATAATTAAGTATAATCTTTCAACTGCCTACCTATTAATTTCACACTTGCACAATTTATTATTTATACCTCACATTGAGAAGCAATCTCAGGGTCATGTATCGGAAACATCTACCCTCTATAGCTTTTTGGGCTACTTGTCACTTCTTGGAGTAGTGGTAAGTTTTGGACTATTAAACTTTATTTCTTATACTATTTCTCTATATCTGTTTGATTTGGGTTGTCTTTCTGAAATTCTGTTTTAGGGAATGGTCATTGCCTTCTCACTTGGAATGGGGCCTATTCCATGGCTTATAATGTCTGAGGTAAAGTTAGTTAGATGCAACTATGAACTAGCGACGTGCTTTCTTTTTACTGCATATATTTTTGGGAACACAGCTACGCCCACTTAGTCTTGGCAAAAAAAAAAATTGATGGTAACTTCCATCATATTCCCATGCTTAAATGAAAGTGCTACAGTAGTAGTCAATCCACTTGGGCCAAGTAAATACCATCCTAGTAATCTCTGGTACCTGATAGGCTAAAATTAGGAATAGATCTCTAACTCCACAAACAAAAAAACAACACTCTCTAGTTGCCTATTGAGTCTCCCACTAATTTTCCCTATTCTTACCCCCATAATGAAACTTAAAAATCAGGTCCTAAAGCACGAACAGGGGAGTTACTCTAAGGCATGCTTCTAGGCTTCTAGCAGTGGTCCTATTATTTCCATACCCCAGGTGTAGTTGGATCCTTACTAACAACACATTGTCAAGCTGTATGTCGCCGATAGCTACTGTAACATCCCCTACCAACTACTCCCTCCGTCCCACCCAATTGTTTACATTTGGGTTGGGCGCAGAGGTTAAGAAAATTGTATAAAATAGTATGAAAGAGAAGGAAAAGTGGATGAAAGAGAAGGAAAAGTGGGTAAAGTGGTGAGGTCAATTGATATTTAATTGATAGATTTGAAAAGGTGGAGGAGAGTAAATTTTATAATATAAAAGTTTACTATTTTTGGAAAGTTTTGAAATATAAAGAATTGGGTGGGACATCCAAAAAAGGAATGTGTAAAGAATTAGACGGGACAGAGGGAGTATCATATAATGTAAAATTGCATGTAACACCAATTATGTCGCGTAATCATGCATGATATCATGTAGCGTAATTAACTAATTATATCCTCTACAAATGTTCTACATTTGGTTCACAGATTTTGCCAGTCAATATTAAAGGCCTTGCTGGAAGTGTTGCAACTCTGGCCAATTGGTCCATTGCGTGGGTGGTTACTCTGACTGCACCCTTGCTGTTGTCTTGGAGTACTGGAGGTTTTACCTGTTCTCTTAGATGACAAAATGATTATTATGTATCTTAGTATGGTTCTTTTTGTCATTATTTTTGTTACTAATTGCAGTTCCTTGCATCTTCTACAGGAACTTTTTCTATATACTTGGTAATGTGTGCTTTCACCTTGGCATTTGCGGCCAGTTTGGTTCCTGAAACCAAGGGGAAAACTTTGGAGGAGATACAATGGTCCTTCAGATGATCTTTTTTTCTTTCTATCATGTACATTTGTCCTTAAATTTCATATTTTTTATCTGTAATCTTTGCAGTTTATTCTTTGCTTACAATTTTTGTATGATGTATTGAATAATATGTCTAGAAACAGATGTAATCTTTGCGTGTATTCTTCTATGAATTTTGGGAGCATAAAGCCATAAACCAACATATTTTTTTAGTTATATATGAACCCTTGTGTAGGTGCTTTTGGTAATTATTTTTAGAAATTGGAAACTTGGACAATGATGTTTTTGGCAAGTATCCATTGTTCTCACGTATTACGTGTGATTATATATGTGACATAAATCAAGAAGAGTTTTTGATGTTAACTTGTGAAGTATACCTTTGAAATTATATCGACGAACTCTATTGGTGCTCAATGTCAAAACTTTCAAGCAGTGGATCTGGGTTCACCAGGGTTTATATATCAAGGACTCTGATATTTGCAATACTGTATGTGGTTAATCTATTTCTAGTCAGGGTTCAAATAATTTAGCTGTGAATGGCAAATGTAACCTATATGGGGGTAGTTAACTATACTCATTCTGTGACTTGATACGACGTGCTCCTTTTAGGCATAAGAAGCCTGTATCAGCAAATTATTATCTCTGGCTTTATTTAGCAAATTACTTGAACAAGCCTGTATCAGCAAATTATTATCTCTAGCTTTATTTAGCAAATTACTTTGAACATAATTTTCAATGAACAGGTTTTCTGAGAAACTTCAATTAAATTGCTGGCATCGTATTAACACAATCAAGAACAGGAAATGGGCATTTGGAAGTACTCAAATTAGGGTAATGCATTATATCTTAATAGTACAGCACAAGGTAGCCACTAAAATAAGCAATGCAACAATTTCACTTCAATGATTATAACAGACTAACTAATTTGACTTGAATTATCAGAATAAACCTAAGCTATCGAGTTAAAACTCGATAAATATGACAACAGGCTAGGGAACGAGCAATATCATTCTTGTTCTTCTTTGTGTTATGAGACTACCTTAACGGGATAATTGTCGATGCAATCCTCCCAGGGACCATTAGAAGACACTTTCACATTCCGGAGCGCCTGCCATACTGCACTATTACATTTAAAACCACTCCCAAAAGCAATCTGCCAGACTCGGTGACCCTTGCGCATTCTTCCCTTGGCCTCAGTATATGCCAATTCATACCAAATGGAGCTTGATGAAGTGTTCCCAAACCGATGAAGAGCCATCCTAGAAGCCTCCACATGAACAGGCAGCAGCTGCAGATTCTTTTCAAGTTCGTCAATTACAGCCCTTCCTCCAGCATGTATGCAGAAATGATCAAAAGCCAACTTAAAATCCGGGATGTAAGGCTTGACACATGGATTGAAAGATTTTTTCACCAACAGAGTAGCAAAAAACAGAAGCTGTTCACTGATGGGAAGCACAAGAGGCCCTAAAGTAGTAATATTGGTCTTAAGAGCCCCACCAGCAATTGCCATAAGATCTTTCGACAAAGACACACCAGTCTTCCCTGCATCATCCTGCTCCTGATAAACACAACGAAACGCCTTATCGTCTGCCCCACAATGAGTCCTCACAACATGAACAAGCTTATACTTAGCCCTCCTCTTATCCACCGACTTATTAGATAACAAAACCGCCGAACCCCCAACTCTAAACAAACAATTAGGAATCAACATTGCTTTCTTATTCCCAAAATACCAATTCTGCGTAATATTCTCCGTACTGACAACAACCGCGTAAGTATTCCTATGAACTAACAACATATCCTTAGCAAGATCAACGGCAATAACCCCTGCACTACACCCCATTCCCCCCAAATTAAAACTCCTAACATTCCCCCTCAACTTATACTTATTAACAATCATGGCAGACAAAGAAGGCGTGGGATTAAACAAACTACAATTAACAACAAGAATCCCGATATCCTTGGGCTTAACCCCGGTATTCCTAAACAAATGATCCAACGCACCATACATAACATTCTCAGCTTCCTCTCTGGCAGCAGCCATGGAAGGCCTGGGAGGAATAGAATGCATGGCGTCGGGAACATACGTATCCTCCCCTAAACCAGACCTCTCTAGAATCTTCCTCTGAAACTCTAGAGCCGAGTCATCGAAATCGCCAGTGAGTCTAGAATGCCTCATGAACTGATGAGCAGGGGCTTTTAAATGATCAGGAGGTTTATAACAGGAGTAATCAATTAAATAAACAGGCCTGGGCCTGGTCATGACAAACA
Organism: Oenanthe sinensis; assembly: GCA_028671895.1. NCBI lineage: Eukaryota > Viridiplantae > Streptophyta > Magnoliopsida > Apiales > Apiaceae > Oenanthe > Oenanthe sinensis. Next base: position 36,643,076 of record CM053794.1, read on the forward strand.
TAGTAACACCAAACACGAATGCAGCGAAGAAAACAATAACCAAGACGAGATTGTACTTGAGGTGAAGCCATAATTGATGAATGTCTTGTGGATTAGTTTGACAAACTTGAATTAAGGTGATGATAATGAAAGGAACGAGAAATAGAGTGAATAAATTGGAGATGAGATAGTGATAACCTAACTTAACGTACTTGAGATTAACACTCTGGAGAAAATCAGGGAGTCTCACCGAGTGATGGATCTGAACTCCGACCGCCACGTCATCGCCGGAGTTTGCCATGGTGCCGGCTATGCTATGCTATGTCAGTGTAGCTCAACTAGTAGTATGACGGGGTACAAATGGATTATTATTATTATTATTACTAGCTTACGCTCATGCATGAGTTTTCTTTTAAAAAAATAAATTTATAATAATTTATTTTTAAAAAATTATATTTTATTCAATTTTAACATCAATTTTTTTTAAATTAATTATTAATATTCATTCATAATTAAATCTTGATCATTTTATTCACAAATAATATTTATGAATAATTTTAAATTATTTTTTTATTCGTGTAAAATCAAACCTTAAACAATTAATTAAATAATAATTAATATTTAAAGAATTACTCTGTTATCCCTAACGACCAAACCACATTAATCCTCTTATTTTAATAATATATAGAATATAACAGGAGAGTTAGCGTGATTGTGTTTGCGGTCTCATTCATTTACTAAACTATCTTTGAATTACGGTCTCATTCATTTACTAAACTATCTTTGAATTCAGTGCACAATTACTATTACTCGTCACATCTATACATAATACTCCCGGATTGTGTTTGCCGGGATTAGATTACTGTAAAATTTTCATAGTTTACGGAGGAGTATTTGTTTCGTAAAATTTCATAGTCAGGATGTAACAGCCCGCCCTTTTCGGACTATTAATCTTACAAAATCTAAAATAATTATATTTATTAATCCAAAAACTCTATTACAAAACTAACTATTACAAAAACGCAGCTAACAATGACGAATCAACAACCAATCTACTCCAAATCTAAGATTCTCGAAATACGATACACTTCATCTTCCTCTTACATCAAACCTGAAAATTATAAGTAATGAGCTACACAGCCTAGCAAGAAAACAATTCGAACTAACTAGTGGATCAAGTAAGTTTATGAATTTTCATAATTTTCAGAGTTTAAAAATCATAATTTCGTAATTCAAATTTCAGTACGTATAAATTAATTCCACAGTTCGCTAAGGTCACAAATACCCGGTGACACGGTATCATAGGTTCATAGTTGTCAATAATACGCCCCTTACTAAGGTATCATAAAGTGTGCACCCGAAGGCATCATAAAAAGCACGCCCTAGTAATGTATCATAAGCTAGTTCCGGAACTATACGCAATTACTAACGGGTTCAAAAGACAGAGATAGCTGGGAATTTCTTATATCTAAAATAACATTCTTGATCCAAATTTCATAACAAAATATTATAAATATAAAGCATTTAAAATAATCCAGAAAGTATGAAAAGTAAACTTACCTCAACCTCGCAAATCAAGAATTAACAACATCCTAGAACATATATTCAATCCCTAGCACTCAATCGAAAATATCACATCTCAAACGTCTCAAACGTCGAACTTTTCGTAACTCTAATTCTGCCCATATCTGTATTTCACCTCTTTGACCCTCCAAACGATGTTTTCTCGAAAAATTTAAACCACGAAAGTCGTAGAGAACGAAAAGACCTTTCCGAAAAGTCCAGAATCACTGAATTCTGACTTATGAAGAATTTACTACGAATTTTACAAGATAGCTGAGTTGTGTATAGTAAATCCTACGAATTTCAATAATAAAGATGAACAAAAAGAATCAAGATTTGTGTCGAGAGAGATTTATAACTGTTTAGTCTTGGTGGCTTGAAAAGAATATAAAAGAACGAGGAGATCTCAATCTATATATAGAGTTTTAAACCCTATAACCAAACCTACTACGATTCAAATTCGACCCATATTCGAAAACCCGTTATTCTATTATAATACAATTCTAATTCCTAATATCTATCCAATTTTAATCCTTTTCTATTATTATTAATCTATTTTATTATTCTAAAAAATATGAGATATTACACAGAATCTTTCATCGGGTGAAAAGAATAATAACGTATTTATATTAAAATTTAGAACTACTTTTTCCATCCAATTTTTATATTTTTTTTAAAAAAAATACGCGCTTTAAAAAACAATACTCCAATTTATTATTGTATTCTTTATCTATTTCTAATAATTATATTAAATTAAATTGAGCTGTTTGTATTTAAATTAGCCAAATATTGCAGTAGTAATTTTTTTGAAAAATATTAAAAAAAAAATTGAAATAAGAAAATGACAAATATTTTTATACAATTTTTATTAAAAAAATATGAAAATGAAACGGAAAGGATACTTTAAATTATTGAAATTTAGTTTAATATTTTAAGTTATTAATTGACGTTGTAATACTAGTAATTTATTAAGGGAGGACTTGTCTTGGATGTTTAATAAAAAATTATACTATTAAATGGCTTTTAGTCTCGTTTTTTTAATAATTTTATTTCATTAATAATAATAATTTTTGATGGAAAGATTAATAAATATATTTAAATGGCTATTGTCAATATAATATAATTAAAAAAATTATTTTACACTTTCAATATTATAAGATAGTTATATTTTCATCTGTAAATGAACAGTTCTTTTTTATTTTAATATTATATATTTATTAAAATTTAATTATATAATAAACGGCAGATACTCTCTCTGTCCATTCAATTTTATACACTTTCCTTTTTTGGATGTTCCTCTCATTTGTATACATTCCAAAAATAGTAAAGTTTTAATAATAAAAAATACTATTACACCCACTAACTTTCCTCCACTATCTCAAATTCATAATATAAAAATATTATTACATCCACTATTTTCCTCCACTATCTCAAATTTATTATTAAATATTAATAGATCTCATCACTTTACTCACTTTTCATATAACCTTACTCATTTTATAATAAATGTCTTGGTCTCTGTGCCCATAAGAAGTGTATACTTCTCAATGGACGGAGGGAGTAGTTTAAAATGAAAACGTGCAGCAAGCCAGCAACCCGTATAAATTAGCTTATCATCATCATCATCATGCAGCCAGTAGCCCGCTGTTAGTTGATTTGATTGGGAAATAGAGACGCTGTCGCTGGCAGTGCATGTCAGGCTGTGTCACCCATGATTAAAAAGTCTACTGTCTTTGCTTTGCTGTAAACACTTGTTCCATGATACTACTGCTCTTCGTTCTCCCCGTGAGAAAATTGGATTTTTCCTCTAGTAATAGAATTAAGAATTAATAAATTATTAGAGCAAGTTCTATGTTAGAGGTAAATTATATATAGTTATTGTTAAAATACGATGATATTTATAAAACAAATTTAATGTTAAAATAAAATGAGAAATGAACATTGAAACTCTAAATATGAGGTTTTAATTTTAATTCTTAAAATTACATCCTGTTTTAAATTTTAGATGGAGAATATATTAACATAAAATTTCATAAATTCCTAAATAATAGGGATGAAAAAAATATGGAATTTCGAATAAGAATGATTTTACCTAGTCTAAAGAATTTAATTTCTCTGGCCATTGGTGGAAAAATAATTTTTTTATCAAAAAGATTACTTCTACTATAATATTAGCTAAAACTAAAAACATTATTAATAGAAGACAAACATATTAAAAAAATAAAACATTGAAATATAAAACAAAAAAACCATGTAATAAAATAATATAAAATTATAAAAATATTTAAAAGTGATTTTTTTAAAAAAATATATTTAACTATAAAATTTTATTCTATAGTCATTTAAATCCATATTAATGAACTCTCACTGTGAAATACAACAAAACTCAAATTATGGTAGGGCTATAAAAAGCGAGAATTGGAAAAATATAACTTACCTTGTAACTTATGATGGTAACCGAAAAAAAATACTGGATCATCATCAAATGTTTAACTTATTATGATGGTAATTGATTTAATTACCTTATAACTTTTTGATGTAACTTAATTAAAAAGAAGTTCAAGTTTCTACGTAACTCAAAAATTGACCAACCAAACGAGGCCCTAATTAAACTAAAATATACTAGATTTTAACTCGTGCGATGCACAGATATTTAGTTTTATTAATTAAAATTATTAATATTTTTATAATTTTAAAAAAAATTAATATATTATAATTACATTAGTTTTTTAACTTATTTAAATTATATATTTTTACATCAACCGAATTAAATATAAATAAGAAAATTATATAATATTAAAAATAAATATGTGTATCGCACAAAATATAAATTTATATTATTAATACATAAATATGTAAAATTTTGTGATTCAAAATATTATGAACATGATTTTTTAATATATCAAACAAATGTTTAATATATTTAAGATTATACATATGAAAATTAAATATATTTTTGATAAAATAACTATTATGTTTATTTTATATGAAATTTAATAGATATTATGGTATATGAGATATAATATATATGTATTTGTTAATAATATGATGATATAATTATTAATTTGGATAATTTTTTTTATGTTATTAGATTTTCAGTAATATAATAATAATTGCAATTTATAAATAATTATATAACATAAATAATTTAAACTTTGCATCAATAAATAATAGATGTTACTATATTGCAGATGAGATTTAAATTTAATGTTAATATTAAAAAATAAAACGATACAAAGCAATTACCGTCATAATAATTTTTACATCCCATTTTTTCATACTAATATATGACAGGTTCTTTATTGAACCAAACATTTTTCTCATATATAAATTAATTAAATTTAAAAAATGTATCAATATTTATTATTTTATATTATTTTAATTTTAATTTTATTTTATTTATCAGAAAACATGATTCAAAGTACGTGATAACGTATTTTGATATAGTATTATATATAATATAGTAACAAAATAGAATGTGTATTTAAAATCTTAGACTAAGATTGAACTTTTAGCCGAGGAATTCAAATAATTATCTTTTTTATAAAAAAAATCTAAATTATTCTATTCGATCTAAATCAATAAATTAATAAGGTTTTTGGGTTCAATATAATAATTTCTCTCGTAGGTGTGACTGATTGTCCGTATAAAGTTACTTTTATATCTTATACACTACTAAATATTTTTATAGAAAATATTTGGATAAAAAAAACTTTAATTCTCTGGTAAAAAAAATTCACGGTCTCCCTTCGTGTCTTGATATATAAAACCCTAATATCATCTCATCTCTACTCTAATCTAATAATATTAATACATAATAATGTGTGATATATGACATGTCTCTATATAAATACAATATAAAAAAGATTTGAATATGTTAAATCAATTATAAAAAGCTTTCCTAAACGGAATAGAATTATCCGATAAAATTTCGTAACGGTCTTTTCTCTCTAGATTACGGGTTGGGCTACTCCAGTTGAATTTTGGGTGTTGGACTACTCCAGAATTAAAGATAATTTTGTAGCCAATTCTGACTTCTAAAACTCAAAATATGACCCAAACAATGTTTGTCGTGTAAGGATCACAATAATTATTAATTTTCTTTTTAATTTAACTTCAAAATAGATCTTTAAGTTCAAATTTATATATTACTAAGATATTTAATAGAGTTTGAGTTATAATATAAAGCGGGGTAAGAAAAATTATAGTTGTTAGGAATCTTAATAATAATCATAACTTAAATAATTAATACATAATATTATGTAATTATTAAGAATCGATATTTTGACATTTGATAATATTTAAATAACATCCCTCTTACTTTTATTATATATAGAATATAATATAACTAATTTTATTTAAACAAATATGTTGAACAAGCTACATAACAAATAAAATATTAAAATAATAATAAAAATATTTTAAAAGATACTTGTCTTGATCTCACCGGAGTTTATCTTTTGAGCATATTTTGGTAACGAGATTTTTATAGTTGGTCAGACGGTTACGACTAAAATGGTAGATGTAAAGATGCGTAAATATGATCAGACATGTAAAGATAAATAACGTAGATTTATGTCGTTTGTTTTTGATAGTTAGAGTTTTTAGCTTCCGTTGAGTTAACTAGGAGAGTTAAAAAAGTTATGGACAATAACAACGTAATCACGGCAGGTGGGGCATAATATGCATTTAAAAGAATTGAATTTGAGAGTGAGTTCCGACCCAGTTTGTTGCTGGCATGTGTGACATCTAAAAATTATATTGAAGGCAATTAATTGAACACAATTTTTACTTATGAATTGTGATTGTGGTGTGTGGCCAGCAGTCGAATATGATGAGAAAATCAAACGCAGCAAAACCCTCTTCTCTTAAAACCCAAAAATAGAAAGGGGGGGAGAACACAAACACAAGCACAAGCACACACCACACAGACAACTCGCAGTGCGACTATAAATCCCCTCAACCTATTTCCTATGGAGGAATCAACTATTTCTACATCTTCCTTTAAGGTGCCTATATCTCATCATGTCTTTTTGTGTCCGCAATCATATAACATAACATGCTAATATAAGTTAGGGCTTTTACTTTATTTTCGTAATAATCATTTGATACACAGGTTTTCTAATTTCTATTATCATTTTAAATTATATATGTATTTAGGGTAAACTTTGGTAGCTAATAGTGTGTTTTTTCCCACAGATTATTATTCAATAATAGCGTTAATTGTGATTTGTGTTGTTGGAAAGATATACTACAGTACATTTTATCTTCTTTTATTCTATGTTGAAACCCTGCAAACTCCCAAGGACCGGAAATTGTTGTGTATAAGCGGTTACTAGTAAATAGTAATTCGTGCTATAAACATTATTCATTTTGCAGATAATATTGGGATCTTCTTCGATCGCCCGTAGAAAAATACTAGCTGACATGGGATATGAATTTACCGTCATGGTATGGTATAGTTTTTTCAAAACATTGGCTACAGTCACATTTATATTTGTGTGCATGTGTGGACTTTTAATTTATATCGTGATTTAGTCTGCAGACATAGATGAAAAAGGTATTCGGATGGAAAATCCAGAAGAATTGGTAATGGCTCTTGCAGAGGCAAAGGTAGGTGCCTTTTCAATTTACATGTGAAAATCCTAGTGATGGTTACTAGTAATAGATCGTCGCTAATTCTAATTGTGTTCTTTAGTTGAAGAACCTGTAGATGGGAAGTTGTGTCCATGAGTCCATCTGCACATTTTATTACTCATTTCTACAATAAACAGTTTGTGTCAACTGTTAAGTTTAAGCTTCTATAAGGATTCATGCGGAGCTTTAAGTAATGTCTGCTTGGCATACTCGCGCTGACAGACATAACCTAGCTCTGTAATACACCCTAAATCAACATCAACATGTCCGGTCAGGCTTTAACAGGCTTCATTTGTTTGATGGTAATTTTTGTGTTTTAGAAAATATTAGGCAGGGAAAATAAAGTGTTTACATTTTTTCCTCACTTTTCTTGGTCTTTTTTATTTGACGCGCACAATATTTTCCTTTAACTAATTTGTTAAGCAAACAAACGTAGAAAACTATGGAAAAAAAATTCATGTCAAATATTTAATGCCAAACAAATGGGCCTCGGAGAGAATTATCAGAAATACAATTAAATATGCAACACTCTAGTGATGACATGGCGAATTTAGAGATCAAACAGTATCTCTTTCAGGATTTACAATACATTTCCCTTACCAATGATTTCAGCATTCTATATGTTAGAATAGGACTGGGATCTTGTTTTAATTTCTAACAATACACTTTGATTTTATTTTTTTTGCCCCACCATCTCAGGCTAGTGCTGTTGTGTCAAAGCTTCGAACTATTGATAACCAAGCAAAGGATGATAAACAAACTCTTGTGATTGCATCTGATACAGTATGTGATTTTGTTCTGTTCTTGTAAGGCGGTACTTACTTATACCAATATTTTATGTATATTATATATGCAAAGTATATATAATTATATATATATATATATATTGAGCCCGCTATTGCAGGTATGTGATTATGTGTTTTGTAAATGAGTTCTTATCCTTGAAGAGTTAGAAGTTCTCTCTGTTGGTAGCTTCAGTAATATATAAATGCTACTCTACCTTTATTAATTTTGTATGGGTGCGCATCCGTGAACACAACTTTATAATTTGGACTCTTATTTGATTAAATTATATAAATAAAGCCCAGCATCTTAGAAATCATCATTTCATGGATTTTTTGGTTAAAATAAGCCTTTGCTACCTAGAATATCTCTTATAATAATAATATAAACCAGAGGCCTGAATTTTTTCCTTGAGATTTATATTATTGGTTTTAGCTTAATATGTGTACTCAAATTGGATTGGAATGAAATCATAACCATGATTAGTATTTCTATATTCTAAACAAATTATTGGCAGCTATCTAGGCACTTCTTATTTGCACCTGCATTAGCTATAAATATACTCCTCTGCAAGTCATGAACGACATAGGGCCACTATTTCGAGATTATACTGCTTAAAATTATACACCAGCTTAAGTCTAGTGAACAAGGATGATTTTTCTCTCTCTTTCCTTGATTTTTTTAAAAGGAAGCACACACACAGAAAAAAGTAAGTCTTAGGCTCTTCTAAAGAAAAGCGAGTAAATGTTTACTTTCTCGGTCTCTTTACCAATCTTATATTTCTTTTTTTCAGGGGAAGGGATAATTGATAGACCCTGGATGGGGGCCTGTGGGCTTAGATTTAATGATACTACTCTTAATTTTCTATGGTTTATGCTCAGTAAGTTTGTAGTAATTGAGCTTGAATTGGACTAAATGAATTAGGAGGAACTAGTGACCCGAATTGAGCTCAATGAACCAAGATAAACTATTAGGTGAGCGAGCAGAAAGAAACCATTATGCTTAAAAATTTGTCATTTCTATAAAGAATCACCCAGAGGCCAGAACAGACTATATTGACAATTGTTTATATTTGTGAATTGCTGTGTACATTGTATTGTAGTAGTGACATTTACCAAATGGTCAAATGCTGGTGACGCCTATTGGGGTGTGGCCTTTCTGTCCAATTGTATATACGAAATTCCAGACCTAGATCCAGTTGGCATTCTTTGTGTTCACCCAGTAAAGAAGCTTCTTGATAATAGAATTCACTGTTCTTGACAGAATACTAACCTTTTAGGATTTTGGTAGACGGCCTCTTTCGCATACTGACTTGAAAAGTCTAAATTAAATGTGATTTGTGGGTATTTTAAATACCAAGTCATGACTTAAAACTGACTTATAATTTGAAATTAAGTAGAATGAAGGTACTTATTATTATTATATTATTTTTCCAACATATATTAAGTTTGTAATTTGACTTGACAAAAATTAAGATTACCCTCGCTACATGTAACTTTTAAATTTTAATATTGTTTTTTAAAATAATTTTTTTGACATTGCATATTAATAATTAATAATTGATAATAATGAATTGAATTATCCAAACAGATAATAAATTATAAGTATATAATATTTTTTAAGTACAAGCGGCGGGGTGTGAGGATTCAAATACTTGAGCTTGTGTCCCTGTCTTGTGGGGAAGGCTTGAAGGGAGGTGGGGTATTCGCCTTTTTCCACTTAGCTATTCCTAAATCCTTAGAAAAAAACTTTTGCTTGATAGTATAAAATAACTTCAAGTAATAAGGTGAGTAGCTCAAGCAGGAGTTTATGAAAATCTCCTCCTTCCATCTCAATCTTTGGTCATGACAAACGGGCCCAAAGACTCCTTTTGCATGTTCTCATAGTATGCTTTTGTATTTTTATGTTCCTTGGGGAGTTTTATAGGTTTGAAATTATTAGAGATTTCTCACTTAATAGAATTTGTTATCAGGAAGACGCCATCACACTTGAGCTTGCTATTGGTGATCATGGGAAGAATGCTGAGCCGACTATTTTACTTACTTGTGACCAAGTATAAGCCATTTCCTTATATTAAATGCTGTTAATACATAGTTAACATATCATAGGTCCCATCTTCTGCATTTCGAGTTACATAGAGAGCACAACTACCTTGTTGAGGCCACATATCTGGTCCACATTTTTAGCATGAAATCTTCATCATGCTTGTTTAAGAACTAAACTTCAGCTAGAAAACATGTTGCTAGGCAAGATTGTAGTTGCCAATTTTTCTAGCTGACATTTTTGAATCACGGTGAATGTGTGAAAGAGGATTCCCCTTGTATGTTATTCATGCAACCTAATAGGCTAATAGTACTCCTGCTTATGTTCCAACTTCAAGTTGCATTTCAGTAGCAAGAAGAGGCTGGGATCCTAGTTTTCTCCATGCTGTATCCGTGCTTCATAGGGTTAATACAGAATAACTACTAAGTGATTATTGCTAAAATTGTTGATGGTGAATATTGATTTTAAGTTAAGAATCTTTTCCATAGCGAGCTATTGCTTTGCATATCTCCAATCAGTTTAGCTACATTATCTGTTCCTTCGTGCTGCATCAATTTTCCTTGGTTTCATACAGAGCTGTCAAATTCCAAATTCCATTATAATTTTAGTTTTAGTTGTGGAAAACAGGTTAGGCTATCGATGATGTCTTTGCATCATAATTATGTACACCGCCTAGGAATAAATTACTGTATTTCTAGGGTCATGTGCGAGTTTTAAGAATTAGAATCTACCAATCCAAATCACTGAATTTTTAGTGGTTCCATTCGAAGGGAAGGGAAAAGAGAATGTGGTCTGATTAAGTATGTTATTTCATTTTACTTTGTCATAAAACTGGTCAATTTTTTGTTCTGAAAACTGGACCTAAACTATGTTAGGAAAAAAAACAGAAGAATTTAACCTTAAAAAATGCATATAGTTTTAATTATTTCTGTTATGGATGAAGTTCTTTTATCCTCTACATATATTATTTTATGTTTCCATTTGATCCGTGGAAAACAATGGAGCATATTTATTCTTTCTGATGAGTGGTGCATGTTAGTGCCAAATGAATGATGTATTTCTTGTTGTAGTTTTAATTGTGAACTTTAATCCTGATCTTCTTGGTTTATTTGTAAACTGTAATTGTATCGCCATTTTTTTAAAATTAAGATTTTCGGGTTAAGGAACTTGCCTGTAGATATTACCAGACCAGAGATGTTTCTTTTCAGTTTCTTCATAGTCTAAAATCTAAATTGCTTGCACTTGGCTGTAAAAAAAAATCTTACGCTGCTCAATTAAAATGATCTTGAGGTGGTCGTCTATGAAGGTATGATCAGGGAGAAGCCATCCAACAAAGAAGAAGCACGTCATTTCATCAAAGGTTTGGTTCATATTTTGCCCTACCTGTGTGCTTTAGTGATTTTGATCATCCGACTATCTTACAAGAGTATTGTCAGGTTACTCTGGTGCGCACGCAGCAACAGTGAGTTCTGTTCTTGTAACGAACTTAAGTACTGGATTCAAAAAGGGAGACTGGGACAAAGTGGAGGTACTCTCTCCGTCCAGCAATTTTTTGATGAGATCTACCGAATTATATTTTTATGTTAATGTATCGCCAAAATGAACCCCTTAATTTAAGCAAAATATATTAAATTTTTGATGAACTCATCAATGTTATATCACATATACCATTTTGCTGCCTCAGACAAAGTTAAACAGAATTTTTCCAAGACCGATGATGTTTTCTCCATATGTGCTGTATACCTCGTAAAACTGGCTTACCTTCACAACATTGAGAAAAACAGTTGTTCAGTGTTTATAAATACAACTTACTAAATATTGTGTATCTACAAATATATTTGTTTGTGCATGTAGAGATGAATTTGAAGACATAATTTCAAGTTAATTTGAATATAAATTAGATACAGAATTCGAAGGAATAAATTCATGAATTTTACATTTCCCTGCACTGGACTAATGCATGTGTTTGGCAAGTGTGTTTTCCACGAGTCAAGTCGAACTGATTTGGTCATCATCTAAAAAGCATACAGATTTGGGTCAACAAATAATTAGAATAGGAGCTACTTGGTTGTGCTTATTAAAAAATTCTTTTCAACTTGAATATGTAATTGTTTTATTTACACAGTTTTATGCTTCTTGAACCTTTTACAATTTCTTTTTGTTGATAAATGTTGTGTTTGATTGCAGATTTATTTCCATGACATACCTGATCACATTATTGATAACCTGGTAAAGATGTTCTTAGTGAATTTTGTACCATTATAGTGTCATTTAATGAATCTATTAATAGTTGCCATAAAATTAAGTACCCGTAAATAATTGTAGTTCTTTCTTCTTCAGATCGAAGAGGGAACTGTGCTTTATGTTGCTGGAGGCCTCATAATCGAACATCCCTTAGTTTTACCTTACATTAAAAATGTGGTGAGTTTACCATCTCTCTTTCTCCCTTTTTTTGTTAAGACTATCTCTTCCTTTTTGTTGTTCCTCTCTTCCTCATGTAATAGTCAAATCTTAGATAGAGGATGTTAGATTTTGCAAGAACCTAGGTCACATCTAAGCATTGATCAATGTATTTGTTACTAGTGTCAAAACTAGACCTTATCTATATTGGTATATTTAGTTCTACAGATCTACTATATCAGCTATGTTGAGACTACAAAAAAATTAGCGTCAGAACACTTAGGTAGACTGAGGCCAGCCATAAAATTTATGCATTTACTCCATATCATCTTTTAACGCGTCCTAAATTTTGGCACTCGTGTTGTACAGGTTGGTACTACTGACAGTGTGATGGGACTTCCAAAGGCTCTTACAGAGAAACTGATTAGAGAGGCTCTATGATTTACTGATTTAGTCAACAGCATACTTATCAGCTTTATATCTTAATTATTTTAGTGCCTTGCAATTATTATGAAATGTAAACTGTTTGAATCCATCTAATGCTGTCTTTGGTGAAGCGATAACTATGTTTAGAATGATCTGTATACATTTGTGTTGTATGTTTGAGGGTGTTGCAGCTCACTTTGTTTTTTACTATAATTGTTATTATGACTTATAAGCTAACAAATTATCTTGTTCAAACCCTTCTGGCTCATATATTGTGGGTGCTCTATGCTCATGAATAGTCATGCATTATTGCTAATAATCGTAATAAGTTGCAATAACTGGTAATAAGTTGCAATAACTGATATGCTCCGACTGGATCCTGCCCCTCAAGAGGACCCTTTTTCATCTGGTGGATAGAATGAGAAAAAGGTAGTACAGCTGAAAGGAATGGATATAATATTACGCAATTACACAAACCACATATGAGAGGCAAAGGCCAGGTCTGTCCGTTTTCTTAAATTTGTTGACAAGTCTATCAATTGCAAATGTGCAATACACATGCTACGAATGGAGGAGTATTAATAAGCATTTGAAAGAGGAAAATTGATCTTGTAGCAGACAAAATTAAGTTATATACACATAAAGAGTTAACATTTTTTCGGAAGTTATATCAATTGAGAATATGTCTTAAAATAAGTATTTATTTTCTGTTTTTTTTTTAAATTTAAACTAACAGTTACATAATATATATATTTTTAACAGACCAAATAGCCCGACACCTGGATCACAAACATTAATTCTTGAACCATCTGTAAACGGGGACGTATATTAAATATTCTGTTTTCCAAGAAAACAAATCACCAAACTACATAATTAGAAAAAGGGGACGATTTGTAAGGTCGCCTTTCTTTTTTTCCTTCCCCAGTATAAGCACACCCAACAAAGAAAACATATTTAACAGAGTAGAGCCTCATCCAAGGATATCAAACTCATGTGGAAGAAAATCTTCACTTGGCCTATAGTATTTATCAGGGGAATACAGGCTCAGATTAGTCACTTGGCTGGCATATAGGCAGGCGAATCTCTCTACCTGCATAGTGCAAAACAAATTAGTGACGCAACTATTGTTGAGCATGATTTGGAGATTCAACTTAACAAAATGTATCAAACCTGGTGAGCAAAACGGGAATTTTGATATCCAGTCTTCATCAATTGACCCCATACCTTGTGAAACTAAATATATAAAAAAATATTAAAAATTTAGCTACTGGTAAGAGGAATATCATTTATCAAAGTCTAACCACATTGATTCGAGACTAATGCATACTCAGTTCAGTTGGTTTAAAATTATAGTCAATCAGAACAAACAAAGAGATTTTAAAACCGCTCACAAGAATTTAGTAGACCCAGAGATGTAATTCAAATACTTGTTATTTAATAGCTACCTTTTGGTGACATGCTCTTTGAGCTTGTTGATGACTGATGCGTACTTGCTCCCTTTCAGACTACACAACAAACAAGAAAGACTACCAATAAGGATTTTATATCATTCTCATCCAGCATACATCTACCAAACAAGGAAATCATAATGCATTTTTATAAAAAAACATGGATATACCGTTAATTCTTCAAGTTCATCATGCAGCATATCCTTCTCATCAGCATTTACGCCTTCAAACCTGGACCCGTATTTGAAGGACATTGAAATAAACTATAAATAAAAGAAGATTACGATGTCTAGAACAGTCTGAGATAGCACAATATGATCTTATAAGAAGGATAGATACTAACTTTAGGGACCACTCCAGCCGGTGTATTTTGTTTTCAATTATGTCACGTTCATTCCTCAATGTTTGAAGTTGCTGTGCAGAAAAGAAGACCTCAGGGTTTATTTAAGTATAATTAGGTTGACTAGTGTGAAATGCTAATTGATCATCCACCAATATGGCTTAATCAAAATAAAAATAATTAAATAAACACACAAAGCAGTTAGCTTTTCAAAAAAGTCTGAATACAAGTAACTATTTTATTGGAGGAACAAAAATAGAAGGTCATTCCTAGCCCAAGGTAATAATATATACAATTATCAAGAATCATAAAAATCAATGAAATAATTGGGCTAGACATGTAATAAGAGCCTTATTTTTTAATTTCTTTCCAATTACTTACGAGGTGCTTCCATCGCATTGGGAGAGACTAATCCCTCCCGATACAATGATTTATAATAACAGTCATTACTCATTAGTTATGTCTTAAAAGTAAAGTAGATGTCAATAGAGCACATCAAATGATAATAATACCGAATAGTGATAGCTCAACAGGTTTAGAGGCTAAATGAATATTCAAGAAGCATGCACACGAGCTATACTAAAATTTCCACATAACCTGCCTAAACTGTGAACAAAATGTTTTGGATTTTAAATTCTGCGCGACTGAAGCAAGTGCAGTTATAGAAGTTACTCAGTGAATATGTACATTTTAAACAATAACAAACCTTCTGCACATTAAGGTATTTAAATACTCCAAAAAATTATGTAGTTGCCTCGGCTAAATAAATTTAGAGAATCTTATCCTCAAATTCATTCTTCATACAAGAAAGTACCTTGCGGCTTCCACGGATTTCCCACAGCAGCTCAACCTCCTTCTCAAGCTCTGGAACAACAAGCATTGTTCTCCAACCTGTTCAAGTAGAATACATAATTTTATAGGTTCAGATTCTGGCAAAAACCGTAAATGAGAATCACTTAGTTCAACAGAATGAACATGATGACTCATGACTCTGAATATACAAAAACACCACTACCATTCAACAGCCTGAACATGTTGAATCTTTAATATAAAAAAAATAGTTTCACCAAGATAACAATTTTCAAAAGGAAAGCATAGGCATTAGAAAACATCAACATATTTTTTTGTGTACTAGTAGGTGCCTAGTTAACTAAGAACCAAAGCTAATTTATTATCATGCTAGAAGATCCTGTCTAGACTATGGTACTCAGACTTCCTTTGTCCCAGATTTGGTGTCAAAAAGTGCTCACTTGTATCATGGCTTATAAATATTCACCTATAAGAGAAACTTAGATTTCAATGCCATTATAAGAATTTAGTAGAAGGGAAACACAGGTATCAGAGGGCCATCTTACAAGTGACTCGGCCTTTTGGATAATTGATAGCACCCGGGTCTTGGGACAAAAACGGTATCCCGACCAATTATGTTTTCAAAGTTGTCAACATTCAAAACTAGATGAAAAGATATACACGCTGCTTAGGTATTAAAAAAAAAGATTATGACGGACACCATCCCAACTAAAAAGGGCAGTAAAAACAAATGATATGAATGCTGAATATGAATTTAAAAAGAACCTAAGGATTATACCAAGAATTTTTTTACTGCGCAATATATCGCCATAGATGTGATCTCCAACATACAAAACCTTGTAAAATTGAACAAAGCATTAGAACTATAAATTTAAATAGAAAAGAACAAGCAATTCCTTGGTATAGCATTTTGTATAATAATACGCTTAATATGTGAATGGAGCGTAACCATATATGACTTTGACTCTGTTTCAGGTGTCATTACATGCAACCTTGTTCTTCCTTTTCACTAAAAATAGATATAACATAAATGAATGCTGCTAATATTTATACAAATAACAATTCGGTATCTTGGCACATACCTGCGAACTTGACTCTATAGCAAGGAGCTTGTGCAAATGACCGACATTGCCTCCCTGAAAAGAAAGGTAATGGATCATCAATTTTGAGATCTAATTATATAAGAAGCCAAAGATATATTTCAGAATTGAATTTATATCCATATTAAACATTGAAAATCTACAATTATAAATATCAACCTGGAAAACTTTGAAGGCTTTTTCACGGCTCTTCAGAGGCAAATCTACAGAAGTGCTCCCCACCTTGTTAGTTGGAATAAGATAAAAAGTTAAAGGAAATGCAAAATGAGGTAACAAGTGACTTATATCCGGGACCTTTACCTAACCTGAACCATAGGAGTGCCGTTGTCAGTATTAAGAAGCATGCCAGATTTAGGTTCAACCTCGAAGAGGTTGGCACGATTCTCATGGAAAAATCCCGGCTTTGCACTGTAATAGATAATAAGTTTAAAGATAATTTTAGTACAACAAAAGACAAAAGTTAGCAAAGCATCACAAGCATATACATTGGTACCATAACTGGACATACTTTAAACTGAACTACAATTAAAAGTGAAAGACTTGAAGAACGCTAAATTTATATACATTTTATATCATATTTTCCTCCATTTATCTTTTGTTTGTTACTAATTGGTCCCAAGTATTAAGAGTGTTTTAACTTGGATGGATGCTAAAGATGATTTTCTATGTTTGTAGGAGAAATTGAGAGAATTATGAGCAAAAAGAGAGCTAAGAGACAGATTCTTTCAGGGTTACTCAAATGAAATAAAGCACTTCGATAAGACCCCATACCTAGAGCTAACATCATATAACCCAATTGAGACATTGTGGAAAAGGCTAAACCTCTCTTAATGTCTTTTTGAGCAAGGGCAAAAGTAGCTCCTAATAATATTGTTATTACTCCTACAAAAGAGATTAAATTCATTATGTGAGGGATGACTATGAAAAGAGGAATAAGCCGAGCTACAAGAAAAATACCCGCGGCTATGTATAAGAGTTGAAATAGGAGTAGGCCCCTCCATGGCATCCGGTAACCATACATGAAGGGGAAATTGTGCAGATTTAGCAACCGCACCGGCAAATAATAGAACGGCACATAAAGTAACAAATAAAAAATTGACTTCATTGTGATTATTAGAAATCAAGTTATTGAATATTTTGAATAAATCTCGAAATTCAAAACTCCCTGTTATCCAATAAAAACCTAAAATTCCTAATAATAAACCAAAATCTCCAACACGATTAGCTACAAATGCCTTTTGGCAAGCATTTGCAGCAGTGTGAACCAAAACCCTATTAATAGATATGAACACATTCCTACCAATTCCCGAAAAATATAAATTTGTATCAAATTTGAGGGCCCTGAAGATGATTTTCAAGACCCTGAAGCTGACTTTCAAGACCCTGAAGCTGCTATTCAGGATGGGATTTTTAATATGACAGCTTCCATATTTAGTTTTAATGCTCTGTTTCACATTGGAGTACTCTAAAAAAGCCCATCCAAGTATAAAAACATAATTAGTAGAGTTTAGCAGGGAGAGCCGAGCCGTATTATTGAGAGGGAGATATAGAGAGAGAAACTTTGAGAGAGAGATTGGCAAGGATTGAAGGGATTTAATCCAAGTTTTTCAAGATTTCTTCAAGTTGTAATTTTCTTTACTCTAAACTCTTGTAATCATGGTTTTGCTTATTAATATATTCTTGTTTTCTTCATTGATTATATGGGTAACTAATTCCCTAATCCGGGAATTAATTAGTATTCGTTGGTTCTACATGTTTGTTTGATTATATTATGACTTCTCTATGTTTGATAATCTATCATTGAAGGCTTAACTCAGTTAATGGAGTCGCGAACCCTTAACTGTATCGGTAGGGATTATAACGAATCGGGAGAGGATTTATGATTCTAGTACATGATTATGATAGACATAGTTCAACTATTAGATTGGGAGATCAATATGAGAATTATGAAACATGTAATTCTTGGTTCTTAATAATCTATAGTTGTTCTTTGTCTGACTATGGTAGTGGCTTTTAGGCACTATATTGTATCTCGGGAGAGAACAATATAAATCTTAGAAGAATTGATTTAGCAAAGTTAGAGATTTTTATGATGAAATATATAAGACATTCATTAGACCAATTGAAGAACCCTAATTCTTGGATTGCTTTCCCACATCATTAATTCTTAGTTTTTAGTTGCTTTGTAGTTTAGTTTAGTTGATAGTAAAACACACCATTAATTCTCCAAAACTTCTAAATAACACGAGATTGTTTATCTAATTTGATATTGAATTCCCTTCCCGGTGAACGAACTTCTACTAAAATACACAACAAGATGTTTGAATCGAGAATAGGACATAAATCTAGTGTTCCATAATATAAAAGCCACAAATAACTCAATAAATGAAGCATGTCAAAATATTCGGGACAACCACTTCACCACCAAGAAAGGCACTCATGTAATTTCATTTAGTTAATTATACCAGAATTAGTTGATTATATTAATAATTATCTCTTAATTAGGGAAGTTATATATTAGAGTTTTTTTCTGTTTAGGAAATTGTGTAGGATTATTATTAATACTGAATTGGGAAAGGTTCGAGTCTTATTATCTTTGCTAATTAAAAAAATAGGTTTGAGTTATTACTTCTTTGCGGAGAATTGTTACATTTAAAAGCAAACCCTCTAGTTCCCCATCAGCTATTCCCTATACCACCAGAATTTGTGTCTACTATCCACTTTCACGGTGAAGGTATAACTTCAAGCCTTCAACACATGAATCAAAGTCATCCTCAAGTAGACAATCTATACAACACAAGATCATATCCCACTATGGTACTGGTCGTCCTACGCGCAGAATAAGTTATTCAAAATTTGACTAAATTCAGAATTTCAAATGAATTACATGTTCAAGCATATTCAGGCATGTCATTTGACCTTACAGAATTTGGAATGAAAACTCAATTCCTGTCATATCAAATCCATCATTTGAAATATATTCATGTTCCCCAAAACAATCTTAAGGAAATAAGTAGAATATTGTGTATAAAAGGTAAAATACGCTCACATAAATTACAAAAGAATTAACATCTTCACTCATGGGCATAGTTAGTAAAATAGAATATGGTGTGTATAAACGGTAAAATATTCTCTGTTATATATAGAGGTAAGCTTAGTAAACGAGTCAAATACAACCTGCCATTTTATGACACTAATTTCTAAAGGTTGTTGATAAAAAGTACTTAATGGCGTAATATGTAAACCTTAATGAGGCTATTTAACTCACTCAGCTCAAAAATATTTGTGCTCCTCTTTATATTACCATTTCTCGTTTTGACTAGAATGAGGTAAATCATATCAGCATTCTGATAGTATTTTCCTTTCTTTTCTTTATGCAATAACAAAGGAGCAATTGAATCACATCTAGTACATCATCCAAATGATTAGTATAAGTGCAACCCAAAGAAAATGAAAAAGTTTTAAGATTGCTGCTGTTATCAATGCCAGAATTAGGCTACACGTTGTCACTGCTGAAAGGAGGATGCAAGAAGGGTGAGGATATTGTTCACCAAATATTCAAGTATATTCTGCACATAGAGGTTATATCAACTTAAAAAAGAACTTGACCTTCCGGTGATGACAACATCGAAGTACTTGAGCCAATCGAAAGTTAAAGTTTGGCTACTACCCTGAGGCTGAGGCTCACAAAGAAAGTTCATCACAACATTTGTGTAATCCCACAGGCTGCAACAAATACATAAAATGCTCATTAGCTCAGTATTAGTAATGCTGACTCAAGAACCTTGCCTGGTTCAAACCCCATTCTATTATAATATTTTATGGAAATAGTGAGTAAAACCAAGGGAAAGGGCCGACAAGTGCTCTGCTATGTGTGGATGACCACAAGATAACTTACAAATGGCATAGGTAGGGTGAGAAAGAATCACTAGAAGTTCAGTGCATGATTTTTTTAAAGAAAAACATGACATGCTACAATTTTTTAAGGTGTACAAATGCAAATACATAAATAAAACATTTTCTAATATAACTGACTTTGAAAGAATAGCGACTAGAACCATTCTTATGCAAGTGACATTAAAACAATCTCCAACATGAATTTTATTCATAGCATAGTACAATAATTTTATCCATCATGTATGAGTGTATGCAATACATAATTAACATGTTACATGTATCACATCATGCTTTCCCTCCATAACTGGAAGTCCACATTGGAAAGCTCAAATCTGAAAACAAAATAGAAACCAATGCAACTAGCAACCAAGATTTTAGTTACATAAGCAAAAGAAAATGGTAAGCTGATGGTAAAAGCAGATACACAGTTGATACTTAGATGCCAATAAGAGAAACCATGCCCAATATTTGGAAAGGAACAGATATCACATAACGACAATACAATAACCAATTCCCCTCCGCTTCCCCCGAAGAACAAAAACAAAAACTGGTACAATCTATAAAATAATACATTAAATACAGAGAAACATTTGATACACAATTAACCCTGAATTGTAATTAACTACTCACACACACACACATATATCACCCTTGAGGCAACCAAAATGAAGACAAAACACTTCTAGTACCTGTTTGTTACCAAAAAAGTTGCACGACCAGAATCTCTCAGCATTTTGAACATTGGAACAATCAATTTATCCTCATTGATATACCTGGCAGACATACACAATTGTCACATGACAACAAACTCTAAAATTATTTAGAGCACTGATTGTTTATATATTTGTAACGCAGAAACATGACTTTTGCGAGATATTGAAACTTACATAAGCATATGTATTAATTTAATGAAAGTTAACATCCACCCAGCAAAATGCTCATAAAAAAATTGTTTTTAAAATATTATACCTCTTTGGATCTAATGCAACCATCTCCTTCAAAGTTCCATCACGATGACACAAATCAACTGCAGCTCGGACATCTTTGTACATTTGAGCATAACTGTTGGCATGTTATATACAACATTAGCGAAGACAACTAGTGAGGCTGATGTGACTCTTGCCAGAGGCTAATCAATAAATCAAGTAGACAACAAAATGATAGTACGCTCAAACCCAAGACAAAAGGAAGTGCACATCTTTTTGGTACAACACAAGAATTTGCCAACAGCCTCATGCAGCAATAAACCCTGTAGTAAACTCTATAGCAGAAACTTGTCATAGACTTGAACAATGACTAACATGATCTTAATATGGCAATTATTTTAATCTTATTTTCCTAGTGTGTGCTGTTATCTATGATCAATTTTGTGCACGTATGCTGTTTAATTCTTTTTCACTGTAACAAGATTTCCCAAGGAACGTAATTCACAAGTTAGGGAAAAGGAAGTCAGGAAATTGCATTATACATCTTCAGTACAGGTAAGAGACCTAAATCATTGATTACAAAAACTTGGAGAACACATATAGATAAACATTTTTTTTTTACTTGCAAGATAATTAAAATTTGGATGAATTTTATTCCCTTACTCTGTGGCTTCTGGAATTAGTCCAGGATTGTTGTCTTTAAAATCAACAAGTTGAGCAAACAAAAATGCTTCAGCCAACGAGAAAAGGGTGTCAATAAGTGCATAATCAGGCTCATCAAATGCATCTCGTATCAGTGTGCTTCCATATGCCATAACTTTATCTTCCTTAGACAATTCCTTGAATCCGTGATATGCAACTTTGACATACTTATGGCGATCCATCTGTGGGATACATATGCATGAGTATCGAATAATCCCTATCCAGCTAAAAAAATAGCTATTATGAAGATAAACGACCAAGAAACCAAGACATGCCTTCAATATATTGCCTCTCTTTTTATCAAGAACCAAGCCTCTTACCATATAAGTCCAATCAAATTTCCACTCCAACAACTAACAAAAAGAAAGAAAGAAGATTGTAAAGCGGGGTATAGGACTAAGAGTGCAAAAAATTAAAAGGTATTCTAATCAATAGAAATAATTAACATAAACTGTTTGTGAGAAATGTTTGTCATAGAGAGGATGTGAGCACAGAGTTTGTGCATAAATGTTAATTGATGTATAAATTCATGCAACACAAAGGGAATCTTGGCTTAATATTGTAGAGTTTAGACAAACCTCTTTAGGATACCCGAGATCATAGACTAGCTTCTTAATAGTACCGTTGTAAGCAAGAGTTTCAAATGTCTCTGGCTTATACTGTGCCAGAGTGTAATCCATGTCAAACCCGACAGCAACAATATTCTTCATATTTAACGATCTATTACAGAAAATCTGCTTGCCTATATCAATTTTACACCCCTTTTCCGGAGATGACCAAATGAGTGGCTTTTGTGTTCCATCATAATAAGCAGACTTAGACATTTTTCTGTCCAGTATCACACTTGTGTTTAACTGATATGCACCTGTTAGTGTCAAGTAAACAATATTAAAATCCATCACTCCA
The DNA here is from genome assembly GCA_028671895.1 of Oenanthe sinensis. Taxonomy (NCBI): domain Eukaryota; kingdom Viridiplantae; phylum Streptophyta; class Magnoliopsida; order Apiales; family Apiaceae; genus Oenanthe; species Oenanthe sinensis. Next base: position 36,666,036 of record CM053794.1, read on the forward strand.
CCCCATGTCTCATAATGCACAAGAAAAAACACAAAAAATAAAGATACCCAAAAACATGCATACAAAGCAATTCAACAAACATTGGGTAAAACAAGAAACCCCTTTACAAAAATCACCAGCATAATCATAAAAAAACATTCCCACAATTGCCTAATAACAAACTCAAATTTCAAGAAAATAAACCCAAGAACATCCATGCAAAGAAATTCTAACAAAAATCAGCAAAACAAGAACACCCCATCACTAAAATCACCAACATGATCATACAAAACACTCAAAAACAATAATAAAAATCCAAACTTTCAAGAAAAAAGGGTCAAGAAAGAGACCTTCACAAGCACAAATGGGGCTTCTTCTGGTTGCAAACTGAGTATAATTTAGAGGGTAGTCAAGAAAAGAATGAGGTGACAAAAAAGAGAAATTTAATTCAATAGGAGAGAAGAGAGAGAAGCAAGAAGCAATGGAACGCTTAGGTAAACGCATCGCATGTTTCTTCTTAAATAGACCACATCTTGGAACCTTAACAAAATGGGTTCTCTGACGAATCGAATTCGAATGTAGGGAGAAAGTGGAATTAATGAATTTCGTTGGGCTGCAAGTCGAGGTTCTAGTACTAGTAGTTGCTGCTGCTGATGCACAACTCATTTGAATATATTCTTAACCAAACATGGTGTTAGTTTTTTCGGATATAGTATATGTATTTTATATATTCTGTGTATGAATCATTATTATTTTTTTAGTTTTGGAGCGAAATGGGGTTGTCGGGTATTTTAGCGGATAATGTAATTTAGGGTCCGAATCTGATTCGGGAAAAGTTGGGTATATACTCCTCTTTTTTTTCCTTTTTTTTTTGCCAAGTGTTGGGCATATACTCCTGTCTTAATACACTTATTTGGGAATCCTTAATTTAATTTGTAGAATTACTCCTTCCAACTGAGTATAGAACAATTTTTTTCTTTTTTTCTTTTTATGGACAATAGTATTGACAAATCTTGTTTTTGCATGGTTTGAAAGCACATTGGATCAAGGAGTAGTAATTTTTTTTATAATATTATAAAATATTATGTCATAATGATTTAAGACAATTCTTTTATACATGTAGTCCAATGGTAAGGGCTTATCGCCCGTTATCCTAGGTTTTGGGTTCGACAATTTTATTGGAAGCTAATAGAATTAACAAAATGTCTGTTTAATGTACATGGACTTGAATGTATCACATGCCGCAAAGCACAACTTGAGCTGCACCACCTATGGAATCAATTGCAGCTTTCGAATTCAGAGGACAATAATCGAGGGAGCGTCATCTGTAAAATTGACAACAGGAAGTTCTCTAGTCTGGCAAATCTTTTCATTAATTATCTTCACATATATAGGCTTCTTAAGTACTCCGTATGTTCTTTGGGCAAGTGAATAAGCCAGCGAACATGCATGGATCACTCTACTAGTGTTGTTCTTCTTCTCACACGTCCAACGCCAGTAAATTCTGGCACGGTCAAGTTCTTGACTTAAGCTCATCTTTGTTGATTGATCGACCAAATATATAATAGAAGCAAACCAGGCTAACCAGCCTTTAGGAGAGTTGCTATGTCTCAATGATCACGAGCCTGATTATGAAATGAACAGTGAAGGAACTGAAAATATTCTCCCATCCTTGATAAGCGGTCCTTGGGCCTTAACAAGTTGCAAAGATTGAGAAGTCTGCTGTGGCTCCCACGTTGGTGTAATCTCAGAAAATTGACAGTATAGTTTGCCCATTGTCGAGTACTCAAAACATGTTTTTGAAGGAAAGAACTTAATAGAGTTTTATTTTTAACAAATGTTCTGATTAGAAAGAATCCCACAAGTCCAAGCAATTGTCCTGACCTGGTTTATCTTCTGGTAACTCCCTACAGATCGTTCTTGCATATAGATATGGCTTCCAAGCGAAAGAAAACTACATCTAGTATAAGTTAAAAATTAAAGCTACATTACAGTAAAGTGAGACTAATGAAGATTAGAAAAGCCAATGCTAGTAATTTCTGGAAACTGCTCTGATGCTATAAACACTAAAGCGAAAAGCAATCATATTAGTTGCTTATTTAATATTAATTTAATTAAGTACAAGCATGAGTGCAAGATGTGTTAAACCTGCATAAATGAATAGCCTGGTACGGTAGAGAGTGTGTGTGTATGTGTGTCTGCCTGTATCCACTGATGCCAACTAAAGGAGAGTCAAACAGATGTTGACCTTACTCTTCTTAGATGGCATCCAGGGAGCCAGGCAGATCATTTTCACTCCCCTCAGTCTCATTACATCTTCAAGTTTCTTCATGCATCTCCAAAGCCCCTGCAAATTTGCAAACAATTAAGTACCGTAACTAAATGCGTCCTGAATTTCTGAAAATTATTAATGCATGAACTTAGCTAGTCACTTGGACAGTCTAGCTAGCTGGCAGAACTTCTTAAATAAAACCAGGCAGACAGAAATGTAAACAATATGCAGTGACAACAAAAATAAACTTTCATCAACATACTGTTTGGCAGACTCTCGTCTGGTCACAGCCAGAAAATCTAATCTAAATCAAGCTCATAAGCTTTCTTAATTTCGATCCGACTGCAATCCCTATCACTATATAAATAAGACCTGATGAGAAAATGTTATAAGATATGTGTTGAGATTGAGAAGATTATGGTGTGTATTTAAAGGACCATTTGGAAGGAAATGACAAGAGAAAATCCAAGAAATGTGGCAGAGGAGAGTTCAATATATGTAACTTGCATTAAGCCATGTTAGTAGATAAGATAGGTAGGAGTAGGAGATACAACCATTATTATTAAACCAAGACCTACAAAGTTTAATATTGTGTTGATTTAGTTATGTGATTTTTTGGCCTTTTGTATCATTGGAAAAAGCGATGGCATTCCCCCTATTAACATCTGCTTATTTTTAAAATAACTTCCCTTGTCATTTTTATCTTAATTTTGTTACATGTATATGCATGTGTGTGTATAATTTTACGCATTTAGTAAAAATTACTTTAAAAACAAAATGAATACTCTATGCAAGAAAGACTTAACTGAGGTCAATTCGGACAGTTGAGATATAAAATGCCACTGTATGAGACAAGTACAGCGTTAATGTTAGGTGGGGTTGACGGATTTTCTAACATGCAATTATTTTCTTTAACATGTTTGTCGTAAATTTAATAAATAAATATATGCATCTAGATGTGAGCTTCAAAGCTTCAGTAACAAATCACAGTGTACACCAGCTTGTTTTGGTAATGAAGATGCACTCAACACGTACATTTTATGCATGCTACTATGCCAAGTTGCTAAGGTTATAATATCCAAATTCTGGTATTTCATAATGGAAATTGTTCACGAGGCTCAATTGAATATCTTTTGATATTTATTGATATTTAACCAACTCATTTCATACCATTAAATAATAATCAGCGGCTGAAATTTAAAAAAAAAATACTTATACGCTATATAATATAACGTATGTTATATTTGTTAATTTCTAATTTTATCCTTAAAAGCATACGTTATATTATATATTTTGACGAGCAGACACCCTTGTCTTCCCTGAAACAAGTTAGCAGTAACAAGTTAGCAACAATTATCAGCCGGCAAAACATGAATCTTCTTTTAACGATTTTTTTTATTCCACTAGAGTTGTCTATTTTTACATGACACATTGATTTTTAGAAATTTTAAAAAATAAATTTTTATTCATTTCCAATGTGAATTTTTAATATATAAAATTATTGCAACAAGATTAAAATTCATTTTTAATATATATGAAATTCTTAAAAAAAATCTAATAAAATTAAATGGAAGGAGCATCATTAGTTAAGTCGGCAAAGATTAAAAAATAGAAGAAAAATAATCCTTAAAATTTTTAGCACTAATATATTAACATACGCATTCCTCATTAATAAATTTTTTAAATAAGTCTCTCGTTTTAATAATACATTTTTAGGGGGGTAAAGAACCTAATTTCGAACAATTTTTTTTATTAAATTTGAACAATTTATTGAATTTGAATATTATCGAACATTTCAATTATTTTATATATTTATTTATTTAGAAATTGAATTTTATGTTATTAAACTCAAAATCAAATACTTTTTACCAAACTGGATAATATTTAATAATTTTGTTAAACATCTTTTTTCTTTAAACTTGAGTTCATTAACTTATTAAAGCGAATTTATTAATTCTGACCAACTTAACAAATAATTTGATAGTAATTTGGTAAAACTTCAAATATGTAGTAGAACGTAGAAGACTACAAGACTAGTACATAACAAAGAGCGTGAGCTTGGTGGGGGAAATCACTCCAACAGCTTTGTAATCTTATGATATACGTTATATGATATAGCGTATAGGTTATTTTTTTAGTTTAATAAAATTCACGTGATACACCAGGGACAGAAAAGGAGGAAAAGAAATAAAAGATATACATTCTATAATGTATATACACTATATTATAAAACGTACGCTTTTTACTTTTTTTTAAAAATTCTAACCGTTTATTTATTTTTTTAATGGTGGGAGATGAGTTAGCTTGATTATTATATATAACTAATCGTGGCTGTAGAATGAACCCTTTTCATAATTTTATTGAAAATAAGATATAGTTAAGAATAGTTATTATACTTATTAGTTATTAATATATATCTTGATGTTAAAAATTAGTGGTTAGTATTAATATACAAATGTACTCTATTATTATGTTAATGCTAAAATGATCGTTATTATTGTTATATTTTATAATAAAAATTCATGCCTTTAATATATGAGTAATGTACGTACCCTAAAAGTTATTGGAATTTTTTTCTCAAATAACTTGGCATGACATATGCCTTATTTTAATTGGTGACGCATATGAGTAGTGCTAGAAAACCAAACAAAATTTCCAAAATATTTTTCTAAAATGACGTGGCAATAGTGATGTGGTATAATAGAAAATTTTAATTCGTATATTAATTTGAATGCTTAAGGGTCCATCTCATTTATTATTTTGATAATCAATTAAAATTATATAAGTATTTTTTGAAAATGTTTTTGAAAAATAATTTTGGGACTCTAACATTTTTCAATGCATATATATGCATGCGAATAAATAAGCAGAGTACATGCCAATATACCATGCTGACGGGCTAATTTTTAGATATACTCGAATGACAGTACCTCTAATGCTCCTAGTTACCTAAGTTATTAATAATTACATTAATAGATTGATATATAGAAGAGTAATGTTAGGTAACCAAACAAATTTCTTAAAAATATTTTTCAAAATGATGTATCATGATTTATATGATAAGATGTGTAGTTTTAATCGATATTATTGATTTGAATGTGCATGGGTCCATCTCATTAATTATTTTCACAATCAATCAGAATCAGACATGTGGCATTTAAAATTTTTTTGGGAAATTTGTTTGGTTGTCTAGCATTAGTGTATACAGGATCATTTAAATGATCGAGTCAGTGGGTGAAATTAACAGATTGATATACTGGATCATTTAAAATTGGAAATACCATGTTTGTAACTATTTTTGAGCTGTGTGATATCAACAACTTTCCCTCTTCATTCATATGTTTATAAAATCAAGCAGCAAATTGCACTGTCATTTTTCTTTCCATTATAGAAAATGGAAAGATCAGGTTCTATATCAAATGCCTAGAGGATTTCTTTAGTGACAACTCTTGCTATATATGCACCCATGCACCAACTATATTCATATTCATATTCATATAGTATATAGTACATTTATTTCAACAGAGTACTCAACATTAACACCAATCATCTATCTTGCTAGAGGAAGGACAATGGGAGTAACACTTACCAATCCCTTTTACCTCACCTGTTTTATTATTTTAGCACTCATGCAAGTACCCACAATTTCTAGTGAAAAAGTAAGGATTATTTATTTTAATTAATATGATTAATTACAATAATCTAGTAATTAGTCTGTCTCTGGTTGTGCGCTAATGTTAGTTCTGTTTCAGTGATTTGCTTGCATCCAGCATCTGTTTATGTTCTTTAAATATTTTTCGCGTTTACTAGTATAGTGTTTTATTACTTTTGTGATGCACCGTAAAAGCTTGGGGTATTTTAAATATGATTTTCAGTTTTCTGAGATAAAATTATTGGTTCGGTTCAGTTTGGTTGGGTTGTAATAATTTCTATTATCTTTTGTGTGAGCTAGCATTCGTACGTGGTCTACTTGGGAGCTCATTCACATGGTCCAGAGATCTCATCAGCTGATTTGGATCGAGTAACTGAATCACATTACGAGTTTCTTGGAACATTCTTGGGAAGGTAATGAAAGTGCAAGTTTTTTAATAATAAATGATATCATTCCTTTTTACACACACGCGTGATTTTCGTCTTCCTTGTTCTTTAATCCTCTGTAACTGTAGCAACAAGGCCAAAGATGCCCTCTTTTACTCCTACACAAGAAGTATCAATGGTTTTGCTGCAATTCTCGAAGAGGAAGAAGCAGCACAGATAGCAAGTAAGCAATTGCTAATGCCTCTATAATGTATACTTTAATCTTAAGTTTGTTTTTATCTCATTTTCAAAGTACACATGTTTCATTGAAATGTGTCAAAATGCAGAACATCCCAACGTAGTATCGGTGTTTTTTAATAAGGCAAGGAAATTACACACAACCAGGTCATGGAATTTCCTAGGCTTGGAAAATAATGGAGTAATCCATCACAGCTCCATCTGGAAGAAAGCTAGATTCGGAGAAGATGTAATCATTGCCAACCTTGATACTGGTCAGTACAATATATGATGAATTCATGATGACCGTTTTGATTGTTTTTGTTGATCTTTCCCTTCCACAGTATTGTTGATCAATGCATAAATAGAGTTGATAAATTAGGATTGGAGATTGAAGTTCCCATGGAACTAAATAATTTACTCACTATTATATATTTTTGTCGAGTGGCTTGTATATTTTGTCAAGTGTGGGTTGCGTGTTATTGGATGTCTATAGTTCAAAGATGAATTTTGAGATGTTATTGTTTTGAGAGATGATGTGTTTAATATATACACACATTTAAAGATTAATATGTGGGACACGAGCCTTGCAAAAGATAAAAGAATGATACTGCAATGGAGGAGGCCAGTAAAATTGTAGAATTCTCACTGAAGCTAGGCTATTTCTTGTAATTTTTCCAATTGGTTTGAAGATGGGACAAAAAAACCTAACATTGTGTGTCATGCATTCGAGATAGGTGTTTGGCCAGAATCAAAGAGCTTTAGGGATGAAGGGTTTGGACCAATACCATCCAAGTGGAATGGTCTCTGTGTAAATGGCGTTGATAAATTTTTTCACTGCAACAGGTCAGATTACTTTTTCTCTGTTTCTAATTGACTGTTCACCTAATTATCTTATTTGATTCACCCGCTAGGATAACTTTCATTCTAATACAGTATCGTGTATTCCTAGGGAACTAAGAGCCATGTTTTTGGTAGTTAGTTTGGAACTTATCCTGGTACTAACTTACTATATTTCTCAACATGAAGGAAGTTGATTGGAGCAAGATATTTTAACAGAGGTTACGCTGCTGTATATGGACCTATTAATTCCACATTACAGTCACCTCGTGATGATGATGGTCATGGAACACACACCTTATCAACTGCTGCTGGTAATTTTGTCCCTGGAGCTAATGTTGTTGGGTATGCCAATGGCACAGCAAAAGGCGGATCTCCCAAAGCACGGGTGGTGGCTTACAAGGTCTGCTGGCTCCATGAGGGTGAAGGTGTTTGCTTTGATGCAGATATACTGGCTGCATTTGATGAGGCTATCTTCGATAACGTGGATGTGTTGTCTGCATCAGTTGGAGGTTCCAGTGCCGGTCCATTTTTCGAAGATGGTGTTGCCATCGGCTCTTTTCATGCTGTTAAGCATGGCATACCAGTAGTTTGTTCGGCTGGAAATTCAGGACCTATGTCCGGTACAGTTACCAATGTAGCTCCCTGGCAATTCACCATTGGAGCCAGCACTTTAGATCGCGAGTTTCCTAGTTTTGTTACTCTTGGCAACAAAATGCAGTTCAAGGTTTGTTGAACTTTTAACATTTGTTTCACTTATTACAGTGTATCTTCTTCTGTGGATATAAGTATTGTTGTTAAAACTGATCGTCCGTATTTTTGTAGAACAGAAGTTGTATATTTTCGACTAACCTGGCATTTTGATCCAAGATGCATCTGAAAAATATAACTCTCTCTCTCTCTCTCTCTCTCTCTCTGCAGGGACAAAGCTTATCTAAAGCATTGCCTAAAAAGTTGTTCTATCCACTTGTAAGCTCTAAAGGTGCCAAAGCTGCAAATGCCACTCTAGAAGATGCGTAAGAATGAATCACTCAAGCTATTAATATTATATATATCCTTGATTGAATCTACTAGATAGCAAATTAAATGTTGAGTGAATTCTATTGTTTTAATTTTGCAGTGTGCTTTGTAAATCTGGTGCTCTGGATCCTGCAAAGGTGAAGGGAAAGATCATATTATGTCTTAGAGGGGACAATGCAAGGGTTGACAAGGGCAAGCAATCTCTTTTAGCAGGTGCAGTTGCCATGATCCTTGCCAACAATAAAGCTTCAGGCGGTGAGATTATTGCGGATCCTCATGTCCTCCCGGCTTCACATATAACATATTCTGACGGGCTTGCTGTCGTTCGTTACATCCACACAACCAAGTATGGGCAGTAGTAAGCTGAAAATTAGCAATAAAACTGACAGTTATCCAACTTCTCCATAATCTGAATTCTTGGCAATTGGCACATAACTGCATGTTCAGCAGTCTCATGAGAAAGAGTTGCACTAATGTACTTTTATAAACAACTTTGGTGCCAGCTCATTTTCAATGGACTATCCAGTGACGGCCTAACACTAATTGTCTTGAATCTTGATCATGCATCTGATATCAACAACTACTAATCTCTTATTTGAATCTTATACTTAACTTTACAGGACTCCAGTTGTTTACATAACCCCTCCAACAACTCAATTAGGTGTAAAACCAGCTCCATTCATGGCAGCTTTTTCTTCACAGGGACCAAGCCCCATTGCACCAGAGATCCTTAAGGTTTTTAATACTGCTGAATTTGTTTTAATAGAAGAGTAGCGAGGATTTGGTTTAATTGCATGAGGTTTTAGTAATATGGTTCATGATGACTGTTTTTTCAGCCTGATATTACTGCACCAGGAGTATCCATACTAGCTTCTTACTCGGAAGCAGTATCACCTACAAATGATATTCATGATAAGCGGAGGATTCCATTTAATATCGTATCAGGCACTTCAATGTCATGCCCACATGTTTCCGGAATTGTTGGCCTACTGAAAACCATTTATCCAAAATGGAGCCCTGCTGCTATCAAATCGGCAATCATGACTACAGGTGAGAGTATATCAAAAAAGTCATCCTTCTATATATGTCATCTTCAGTTAGCTTGATCTCACAATTGCATCATCAGTGCATCCTTTATATCTACTGTACCCATCTACTAATCTGTTTATAATTTTTCAGCAAGAATGCGTGACAACATCGTGCGGCCAATAACCGATTCATTTGGCTTAAAGGCAACACCATTTAGTTACGGAGCAGGACATGTACGACCAAACCGTGCCATGGATCCTGGATTAGTGTATGACTTGACTGTCAAAGACTACTTAAATTTTTTCTGTGGCCTTGAGTACAATTCAACTCTTTTAAAGATATTCGCAGAAGAACCTTACACTTGCCCGAAACACACAACTCTCACCAACCTAAATTATCCTTCCATCACAGTACCTAACCTCAACGCTTCAATAACCGTGACAAGAACTCTAAAGAATGTTGGTTCTCCGGGAGCTTATAGAGCACGTGTCACAGCACCAGCAGGAATAAGTGCAAGTATCGAGCCAAAGTATCTGAAATTCGACAAGGTTGGGGATGAAAAGAGCTTTAATCTGACTCTAAAGCTCACACGAAAAAATGCAGCTAGAGATTATGTATTTGGACAGTTGACATGGTCAGATGGGAAGCATTATGTGAGGAGCCCTATTGTTGTTAAGGAAGCCTGAAAACAAGTGTTAGCTAGTTATTCAACCATTTAGATTGTAACCACTTGTTTGGTTTCTGTTTCTTCTTTCAGCTCGTCATGATACGATATGCATATAGAATTGATCAATGCCATGGCCGGAAGTACAGAATTGTTAGTAATACTCCCTCCGTCCCGGCCAAATGTTTACATTTGATCCGGGCACGGAGACCAAGGATAGTGGGTGTAATAGTGATTTTATTGTTAAAATAAATGAAATAGTGGGTGTAATAGTGTAAAGTGTTGAAAAAGTGGAGTGAAGTAGTGGATGTAATAATATATTTATTGTTAAAAGTTACTATTTTTAGTAATGTAAAGAATTGGGTGGGACGTCCCAAAAAGGAAAGTGTAAAGAATTGGTTGGGACGGAGGGAGTAATACACTTGTGATCTTTACGCATTATTATGTATTAAGCTAAGCACACATTTGTCTGCATTATATTAGGTCATTAACATGAATGAGAAATTACTTGATGATTAAAGTTAATGCTACTATACGAAATATCAATTGCCGACCTGCTAATAAAAAATGTAGCATGTACATGTTTAATTGGAAAATAGGGTATGGTGATAAGAATGGCCCTACATCCCCGTTATGATATAGTAGCAAAATTGCTAGATTTAGCTTTCAGGGGGGCCATTTCGTCATGTTCTAAAGCACTCATTGCCATTTAATAATATCAATAATTACAACGGTGGGATATTTCATCAAATATTTGGCGTTTTTTTTGTTACGCAAAGAATAACGGTAAAACTTTTATAAAAAAAGAAGAAGAATATTGGTAAACATAATCAAAAGAGAGAGAATTGAGTTAAATCCATATTAAACATTTATACTACCTCTGTTTTTTTATATTTTATGTTTAACTTTCTGCACACATCTCAAAGTGTTTTGACCATATAGTTAAAATAATTATTTTTTTAAAAAAATTCTGAATAAAAATATATAACTTATACTAAAATTCACAAAAAGAAATCTTTAAAAAATAATTATTTTAACTGTGCGGTCAAAGTACTTTAAATTACGTGCAGAAAAATCAAACGAAAAATATAAAAAAACAGAGGGAGTATCAATTTTGGATGAAAATAAATTAAAATTATAAAAAAAATAGATTATGAATAATCTATCCTCGCTTATTTAAAAAACAAAATTTTCTTATTAGTCTCGTAAAAATGCATTGCTAAAAAATACTGTATTTTTTTTTAGTAAATGACATATATTTAGGGGTGATTATAAATAAAATCATCAATCATCAATATATATCAATATATATATATATATATATATATATATATATATATATATATATATATATATATATATGAGAAGACAGAAACGGTTATATGGCGCTCCCAAATCGTCTCGATGTATTTTTCTAATTTTCTCGAATTTTTGAATTAGTAAATATTAAAAATTATAAAAAATTCTAAGTTACTTTATATTCTCCTAAATTTTCTCCAAATTATGAAAAATCTAAATTACATTATATTCTCATAAACTTTCTTCTCAAATCAAGTAAATTATTATCTATAAGATAAGTTTCGAAATTTTAGAAAAGACATTATTATACGTAAAGTGATTTTTCTACGTACAATGAGCCCAAAAAAGTTGGAAGAAGGAATTATCAACATACCACTACATGGATTTGAGTTCATATGTCCCGATATAATTGAAACACGTGTTAATGACACTAATATACTGTTAGATATTTTGCTAAAATAAGATATTATAAGTTACACACATATATAATTTTAAATTATATTCTTTAATATTTACATAATGTTACTAATATTTATCTAGTGGTCTGCTTGACCTACATTTGTAGTATTGATATTGTTAATGGCGGATGGGAAAAAAGAGATTTTAGAATCATAACAAATCAGTAAGTTGTGAATTATAATACACGTACATATATATTTTGAGATTATTATTTGATTTTATAATATTTATAAATTTAATACTTTTATTTTGTTTTAATATAATTTTGTTATATCAAATTTTATCATATACAGTCCAGTAACCAGTAATGTAAATTTGTGAAATTTATTTTAATAAATTTAAAATTTATTATGAGACCGCGAATGACGGCTTTTTTACAGTAGCGGAGGATGGTAGGTATAAAATGGTAATTATGTTGGCTGCTAGGCTGTAAAATGGTAATTGGAGAAGAAATACGTGGAATGGAAATAGAATTACAGCAGTTTATTCCCTCCTGAACGTAGTTGTGTTGACCCCTGTTTTAACAAATACAGGTCAACAATCTATATATTCTCTCTCTATCTCTGGCTCTTTATATATATATATCAAATATCAATACCCGTTAGTTTCATTTAATCTAATAATTCATTCAATAGTTACCTACCAAAGCAGTTGCATAGATCACAAAATCATCAAATTCAAATTTATATAAATTTCAAGATCTGAGTGTGAGTGAGCCATCATCTCCACCATGTCGTATGCTTATCTCTTCAAATACATCATCATCGGTGATACTGGTAATTCTTTCATCTCTCTCTCTCTCCCTAATGAATCTTTTATTGGCAGTTCCTTATGTTGACATCTTGCCGCCTGAGTATATTAGTATACGTATACACAGACACACAGCCTTGAGAGTTGTTACAAGTTTATTTTATTTTGTACAGTAAAAATTTAATCTTATCGTAGTAGCTTGATGGACGATAATACATTACAAATGCCTGCCTTTTATATCATCATCAAAGGAAACAGTGGAATTACGGATATTAGCCATAACTTGAACATATAGGTCTTCTTACTTTGAAACAGATGGCTAGTGCCGGAATTTTGCCATTACTTTTTGTTAACTTATGTTATTATTTAAGATACGGTTTCAAAAATTCAACAGGATACTCTCGTTGCATCCCAATTTACCCATTATCGTAGTTAGAAAGGGGTCGCTAAAGGAATTGTTGTCTGTTGAATGTTGACATATTGTTATTGGGGGCATCCAGGGATTGCATGCAACAACTTTGAAAAATCGTTTTCCTTTCATCTATATTACTTTGTTGAAGGTTTGCATAAGTTTTGGTTGTTTTATTAGTTAGGTCTGTTTCCCCAAAGATTTGATCAATGGTCAGGGGTTTTTTCTATCCGTAGTTATCTTAAACAAACCCTGGGTCAACCTCTTATACTCTGTTCTGTTACAAGGATAAAATGGAATGTGCTCTGTATTATTCGATAGCCATTTTCATTATTTTTATTCCTTCTATTCTATTCGTACAAATGTATACTAGAGCTCAATTCTACTAATTACCTATCTACGAAAGGTTATTTATTCTCTTACTCTTATCTTTAACAAACCTTGTTTGGAAGATAATGCACCCCCACCCTCTAATTCATTCACTCTTCATCCACCTTTGATCTTCTTCACATTTTTTCCTTCCATTTCTAGCAACCAAATCGAGCATCATTGCATTACTATGTGAAATTTGTACTGTATGTTGAACTTGTGCAAGATGCAATGTTCATTGTTGTTTTTTGTTTTTTAATTTTATGCAGGAGTTGGTAAATCGTGTCTTCTTCTGCAGTTCACGGACAAGCGTTTTCAGCCAGTCCATGATCTAACCATTGGGGTTGAATTTGGGGCCAGAATGATCACAATCGAGAACAAGCCAATAAAGCTGCAAATTTGGGACACGGTTAGTTATCTCTCACTTATTACCTGTCACGTATCAATTATCCAAATTCAAAGCATTTCTGTTATTGAATATCTGCAATTCTGAACATGTATTATTCATATGCACCCACCATGGCTTAAGTTTGTTCCTTTGTCGTTAATCATGTTTTTCATATACTACCTACTTCTAACTTCCCTATTACGTGCTGCCTCAGGAGAACACTATAATGTCATTATGATGGGGAACGAGAATAAAGAGTTAATATATATTCTATTAATTAGATTATGTTTGTTTAGTGTAGAGATAAATAGTATATTTTTCTATATGTTTTATATGTGGGCCTTTTAGTTTATTAAATAAGTAGCTTATCTATAATAAGCCCAATTGTTAACGGGTCATAGTCCATTAGGTTATTTGATTAGGTTTTCTATTATCTATATAAGTATTGTAATCCCCACATATTAAATTAGACTTGGTTATTGAGAATATCTTTGAATATTGAATTGGGTCTCTTTTATGGGTTGCGATCTGTAGCTTTTCTCCCTTATGCGGTTGGGAAACCCTTGGGGTAGTGGGTGTTTAGCGGTTCATTCACCCAAGTTATATCTATTATCGTATCTATTATCATATTTATATCTTATATCATCACTTTCACAAGTTGTCCTGCATCAAAATGGCATCACATTAGTGGAATTTTATGTGTAATTTAGTGTAATTTTAAGTAAATGCAGTTTTTTGTTAAAATAAAACTGAGATTCTTTTAAGTTGTGTATGTAGTATTTAAGAATGAAATATTGAAATTTATGTTAAGAGCCTGAAATTCATTCACTTCGTGAAACATTTTTCAAGCAATCCGGTGTTTGATTTTTGCAATTTGCATGTAGGCTGGTCAAGAATCATTCAGGTCTATCACAAGGTCCTACTACAGAGGTGCTGCAGGTGCATTGCTAGTTTATGATATCACCAGGTAAGCTCTTTTCAGTTGTGCAAAGATGTAAATTGATACATTGACTTGAGATATTCATACTTAAGTTTCCGTTGTTGAGCTCTTGTGCATACTTATATATATCTATATTGTAGTGGATGTAAATGTATTGTGTAAAATCTCGAAGAAATGCCAGGAAATAAAAAAAAATAGTAAGCAGCACAGAGACTCCAGCACAGTGGTTTTTTTTAAAAAATCTGGAACATTATATTTTTGTAACGAGCCAAGCTCCAGCACAGTGGTATTCAAGCTCTACTTTGTTCATTTACAGTCCTTGCTATGACTAACCATCCATTAATGTATTTCGACTAAAGAAATTAATTTCATGACAAATTATTTCTCGATTACTGGACCGAAGCATACTAAATATGCAGGGACAAAAACTATACCTAATTTTTAATGAAGAAAGTGCCAATGACAGGAATATATTTTCCTTCGTCCTGTCAAGACCAGCCTTTCACCTAAACTATACAAGTATTATATATTCTGTACCAGTGCTTTACATTATAGGAGTGCTCTTAAACAATCTGATGCATGATTGGAAAGTAATATGGTTATAGTCTATAATCTACTCATCTTCTAAATATGGTAATTATGGCACAACGGTAGTTGTATATATAAGTGCTTGTCCTAATCGTTTAAAAGGAATTATAGAGGTATTTATATGTTGTAAACTTTGAGAGAAATCTTGTGAAGAATAATGTTGGAGCTTATTTATTGAGACTTCTCTGTATCAGAGACACAGGCTATTAATGATAATTGTGGGATATTGTTTTCTATAGTTTACATCAAATAATTCAGCCGTGGTGCTGGTACCACAAATGATACTGCTTATCAAAAAAACACATGATAGTAAAACCAGAAATGACTTCTGTTCAAATTGATTATTAATTTACTTTGTCAATTAACCTATAAAGATTATCGAAACAGCTGAAAGAGATATCTACGATGTTTCCATCTTGAAAAGTTCAAAAGTAGTTGTACATGTTGTACTTGGCAGGTTTTTTTTTTTTTAATTTGTGGGCCAAAACATTATCATAGAACTGAATGAAAGCGAGAACATGTACATTAGAATGTCAAATAATCTTCTTGCCCATAGCTGAAGGCGTGGGTACATTATTTTATTTTATGACTGATAGTACGGTACCTGTCATAACAGCTTTTTTTGTTGTTGTTGGTTGAATGTATTGAGGTATGTGTCTACTGTATTTAATATGGAGATATAATGTACATATGTATACATTTTCCTAATTCAGGAGAGAAACTTTCAATCATCTTGCGAGCTGGTTGGAGGATGCTAGGCAGCATGCAAATGCGAATATGACTATCATGCTTATAGGAAATAAATCTGATCTTGCTCATAGAAGGGCTGTAAGCACTGAGGAAGGCGAACAATTTGCCAAGGAACATGGCTTAATATTTATGGAGGCCTCTTCAAAAACTGCGCAAAATGTTGAAGAGGTGTCTCTTTAATACTATTGCTGGTGCACACCAAATATCACGATAAATGCATTTTAGCATCATATCTAATAATAATAATATTATAAGGCAGGCATTTATAAGCACTGCAGCTACAATTCATAAGAAGATCCAGGATGGAATTTTTGACGTATCAAACGAGGCAAGTATTTTTTTTTCCATTTTACTCCTTTCATTTTTTAAGATAAATGAAGGCACAGACATGGCCATGGGAGCTTTATATGCATCCACTCTCAAGTACATAGTGATTCATGATTCCTGGAACAGTTGAATTTCGATAGCTTCTTACTGAGTTGGGTAGTTGTTCTCTTGTAATATTTCGCGGTTGCTCATCTGGTCATTGTTTTTGCTGCTGCCTTTTTTCTTTTTGCAGTCTTATGGGATAAAAGTTGGATATGGCGGCATCCAGGGGACGTCGGGGGAAGAGATGGTTCAACTTCTCAAGCAGGTGGATGTTGCAGTTGAAAACCATTTATATCTTTTTTTTTCCCTTGTGGAATGGATTGTTCAAAGCCGAAACAGAGACTGATTGTCGATGGTTGATTCCGTCCCTTGGATGGATGTTTGATTTTGGTTTGAAGGATCTTGACAGTTGACAGTCTCTTTAAAATTGAAAACAGAAAAAAACTAATTTATTTGTTTCTTCCTCGGATCGCTATAAATTGTAAAATATGTAAATTAAAATATTATATCATAATATTGCAAGTGTGATGATCATAATTCAGAAATATCATGTTGTTAATTATTCATTATTGTAATGGCCCTTGCAGATTGAGGCTGAGCAGTTTCATTTTCAAATGTTACCGAAGGTTTGGTTAAATCTGTAAACGATGATATTAGGAACGTCGAACATCTCTCAATGTTGCAGGAATTTAGGTTAAATAAGAATGTTTTTACATGAGTTGATTAAATGATTAAGGTGCAGGAATCTTGGTTAAATAAGTATGTTTCATAACATTTTTAATTATCAAAATGAAAGTTCATAACGCAATGGTTTCCGTATGTATTTATTTAAAATATAAAATATAAAATAAAATAAAATGAGACGTGGCATGATGGTTCAGTAGGAATAAATGTTTAGTGAGAATGAGAATAGCACATTGTACTTGATCAAGATCATGAGATGAGAACAAAAGATTTCACAGACCACATGATGTGACTCAACATGTCATACTTTCCCTGTTTGTAATGTATCTCAATAGTCAAAATCCTAACCTACCCTTCCTTACAGAATGAGTTGTCACGGTGACCTAGATGTGATATTAATAATTTGTCTACCATTTACTTTTATCCAATTCTTTTATATTACTGTAATTGTTATCTAATTTTTTTATAAAAATTATTAACTTATATAAATTTAAATTTGATACCTGTTATAATATAACAATAATAAAAAGATATAACTTTTTTGCATTATATATTAAAAGTTACAAATTTAATATAACAATAATTTTATTCACATAAAAATCTATCGTCATATATTTTCCTGTTTTGATTTTAATAATTATAAATTTAATAAAGACCCTATTATAACTTATATTATGAGTATGTTAATAGTAAACAAAATTTAACTATATATAAATATGAAATACGGTCAAGTTTAAAACAATATTAGTTTGCTTCAATTCTAATAGGTTCATTTATAAATTTTTTTCTAACCTTCTAGTTAATTTATATTATTTTGTTTAAGTAAATGGATATTTTTATTTAGAATAACAATTATATATGAATAAACGGATAATTCATTTGTTGTTATAAAAATTTCTTCACTTTTATAAACGTAAGAGTGCTTTAGATTATATATATAATTTTGTCTCATTTACCTTTAACAATATAAAATATAAGTTATAAGTGGGTATTTATTAAATCTATAATTATTAATATCAAATAAAAGGATATACTAGAATTGGTTTTCAGGCGAATAAAAATGTTTATTATTTAAATATTTATGGTAAAAAAGTTTTTTTTTTGTTATCATGGTTAATAGGTATTAAATTTAAATTTTGTGTATATTAATAATTTTAAAAATAACATATTTTTTAATATAAAAATATTAAATGAAGTAACAGTAAAAGAGTTAAGGTAATTATTTTTCAATAAAAAAAAAGTACAGAAAAGTACAGAGTGTCTTGGGAATTATTCTTGGAGGTGGAGCTGGCACCGTTTGTATCTTCTGACAAAGAAGAGCAAATTATAAGCTTATCGATATCCCTGTTAGCAATTACTTAAATAGCAACATATCAAAGATTTATGTTCAATTCTGCATCTCTCAATCGCCACCTTTCACGGCCTTATGGAAGTAACATGGGTGGTTACAAGAACGAAGGATTTGTTGAAGTTCTTGCGGCTCAGCAGAGTCCGGAGAACCCAAACTGGTTCCAGGTATATATATATATATCTCAAACCTTGCATCTCATAATCTGATTGGTTATGGTCAAATACTGACGTAGTAGGACATTGAATCCTAGACCATAATGATTCGATTATTTCTGAATCGGCTCTGATTCGTTTCCCTATTTTTTACCACATATAGCAGATGATAGCTAATTTTAAGAGAGGAAGATCAGAAAACAATCATATAACACACCAAGTTATGATGTTCTACCAATTTTGCCTACTACATAGGGAAAAAGGGGGGGGGGCATTTTTAACTGAGGTTACAAGTTTGACAAAAAAGGAGCACTATATGTACAGTTGCCTAAATCATAAAATAATTTAGGGCCAGCAAAGAACCTAATTCACCCATGGACCAAGTGGACAATCAAAATAGTATATGTATATGCATACACTGCACAGTCCTTTTCTTCATGAACTAAAGCCCTAAAAAGTCCAGTTTCGGGTCCATCAAACTTTTTTGGAGTTGTGACATAATGACATCTTAAAATTAGCAGAAGAGAGGTTTTTTGATGAAGCAAACACCAGGGAGATTTACTGACTTTCTGTTATATTTTATTTGTTGTTCAAGGTTTCAATTCTAAACCTCATGCAAATTTGTTATGAGGTTCTGAAAACAATGTGCCCTTTTTAGAGCCAGCCTACATCTTTAAACCATAATCTTGAAAACTAGTTACCATACGCTGCTAGTATCTGCTGGAATTAGGATGTTTTAAGTGCCGTATTTTTTTAACTTAAAAAAATCTTCCTTTTCTACCTTTAATGCATTTTGCCATGTGTTTTCTTGGTCAGAGCATAAGAATATAAAGTAACTTTATAAAGGTTTAAGTAATGGCCTACAATCCAACTTCTAATAGTTCTTATGATGAGGTGCATTCCACTCTACTTTGACCGTACATCTAAAATTGCCAAAACCCCCATTCTTTTCATATTCAAGGAGTTTAAAATTGGACTAAAGTAACTTCTTAGAAGCAGGATCGCTCTATAACTTAGGTGTTTCTGTCAATGTCTTACTCCTTTTCCTTATATAGGTTCCATGAATTCTAGTCTGATTTCAGTTTATATTGGTTCCAGGGTACAGCTGATGCCATGAGACAATATTTGTGGCTGTTTGAGGAGCACAATGTTCTAGAGTACCTGATTCTTGCCGGGGACCATCTATACCGGATGGATTATGAGAGATTTATATAAGCACACAGAGAAACTGATGCTGATATCACTGTAGCTGCCCTGCCAATGGATGAAAAACGTGCAACCGCCTTTGGTCTGATGAAGAAGGACGGATAATTGAATTTTCTGAGAAACCAAAAGGCGAGCAATTGAAGTCTATGAAGGCAAGACAGTGTTATGAGATTGTGTTTTGAAAGCTTCCTTCCTTGTGTCTATATATTAGTCATACTTTAACTGTCTGACAAGTGAAATAAGATCGTTCTATTTGTTCAATCTTTGTTTTAGGTAGATACGACTATCTTGGGTCTTGATGATGTGAGAGCCAAAGAGATGCCCTACATTGCAAGTATGGGTATTTACGTTGTCAGTAAAGATGTAATGTTGAATTTGCTTCGAGATAAGTTCCCTGGAGCCAATGATTTTGGAAGTGAAGTTATACCTGGTGCAACATCTATTGGATTGAGAGTATGCATTTCTTATTTCGTCAGTAATATGTACCTAGCATTCATCGTATATCCGGAATGTACTTTTAGCTAGTAGTATCTGAGTAAAACAATCCACTTTCTAGGCGTTTTTAAAGTTTTATCATGTGAATATATCCGCTAATTTTTTGTTACTTTGTTATTTCTCTTAAACATCATTTTGTAACCTATTTACGATTGACGAACTTTCATGAACTTTCGAATGAGAACTTCTCTAATTAGATCCATTTTAAAAAAAAAGGATTTCAACATAGTTGAGGGGGAAACTCTTGCTTTCGAACAAACAGAGACAGAGACAAAGGCAGCAGTCTAGCTTTTTCCTTTTGTTTTCGTCTTTCTACTTTCTGTTGATCTAGTTGATCAAAAATTTTTCAGATGTATCATAATAATGAATTGATTTACAGTCTAAAGGATATAAAAGGATGATATGTTTAATTTGCTTAGCCACTGAATATTTTGCTATCTGCATGTTCTTTTCCAGAGGCCAAATGTATGATCTAACATTCTTCAAACTTCCATAGGTGAAAGCTTACTTATATGATGGCTACTGGGAAGATATAGGTACCATTGAGGCATTTTACAATGCTAACTTGGGGATCACAAAAAATGCCAGATTTTAGGTATTGCGCAGATAAGAGTCAATAATATATGTAATGTACCTTTATTAAATGTCTTTTAAAAGTTTTCTACCACTAAATTAAACAGGGTCTGGATATATTAATTTCAGCTTCTATGACCGATCATCGCCTATTTATACACAACCTCAATATTTACCCCCTTCTAAGATGCTTGATGCTGACGTCACGGATAGCGTTATTGGCGAAGGTTGTGTCATCAAGGTGCGTGAATTGTAGATTACAAATGTCCATTTGGAAAAAACTAAAGGTGGCTTGGCTCTTAGTAGTCCCACAATTTATTAGTACAGTGTGGGAAATTGAGAAATGAGTGGAAAAACATAATTCCATACTGTGGCGAGACATGTTTCTTGTGTTTGATTATATTTTAAAAAAGGTAGAATAACATGTATAGTTAACACAGCACCAACTTTTGTCTTGTGTTATTTGAGCAAGATTGCCATAGATAAAGTATATTGTTAGAGTAGCACAATTTGGAGATGGTGGATGATTCTGTCTTTTTTGCTCTGTTTTATTATGATGACTAAGTTGTATCTAGCTGTGAAGGTATCATTGACTCATTGTAGTTGAATTTCTTACAAATCCTTGTGCAGAACTGCAAAATTCACCACTCTGTGGCAGGCCTTCGATCTTGCATCTCAGAAGGTGCAATTATTGAAGACATTCTGTTGATGGGAGCTGATTATTACGAGGTAATACATCTCTGGGAGCTGGAATATACTTCTCGTTAAATCGAATTGTTCTGTGTAATAAAACACAAATGTTGTGTTGGTTGGAGTGAATGAAAATAGGAGAAATGTAATGATATCTTCACTATTTATGAGTAAACATTCATAATTTCCATTCCTTCCGCCATTCTATTCCTTAGGATCTGTCCTCCATTCTATTCCTAATAAATTGACCTAGAACCCAAAACTACTTATTTGTGAAGGGATGCTCCATTCTCCATCCTTCTCATTTTTTTTTCTCACAAATCTCATCTTAAAAAAATTGTACACTCTCATTTTTTTTCTAGTCTTCCCTCCAACCTCCATTTTTTCTCCTTTAATTTTGTTCACAATTTTAAATTCCATTCCATTCTCCCAAATCAAATGTAGGAATTGGAGACTGCCAAAGGCTTGTAGATAACCTTGCCATACCTGCTAATGATTTTCTTAGGCAGTTGAGCCAAAGTTACCTATAAGAAATTTTGGGTAGAATGGAGATTGTCAAAGGATCGTAGATAACCTTGTCATGTCCAGTTATTATATAATTGGGAAGTTGAGCCAATATAAATTTAACTTATATAAATTTAAATTTGATACCTGTTATAATATAACAATAATAAAAAGATATAACTTTTTTGCATTATATATTAAAAGTTACAAATTTAATATAACAATAATTTTATTCACATAAAAATCTATCGTCATATATTTTCCTGTTTTGATTTTAATAATTATAAATTTAATAAAGACCCTATTATAACTTATATTATGAGTATGTTAATAGTAAACAAAATTTAACTATATATAAATATGAAATACGGTCAAGTTTAAAACAATATTAGTTTGCTTCAATTCTAATAGGTTCATTTATAAATTTTTTTCTAACCTTCTAGTTAATTTATATTATTTTGTTTAAGTAAATGGATATTTTTATTTAGAATAACAATTATATATGAATAAACGGATAATTCATTTGTTGTTATAAAAATTTCTTCACTTTTATAAACGTAAGAGTGCTTTAGATTATATATATAATTTTGTCTCATTTACCTTTAACAATATAAAATATAAGTTATAAGTGGGTATTTATTAAATCTATAATTATTAATATCAAATAAAAGGATATACTAGAATTGGTTTTCAGGCGAATAAAAATGTTTATTATTTAAATATTTATGGTAAAAAAGTTTTTTTTTTGTTATCATGGTTAATAGGTATTAAATTTAAATTTTGTGTATATTAATAATTTTAAAAATAACATATTTTTTAATATAAAAATATTAAATGAAGTAACAGTAAAAGAGTTAAGGTAATTATTTTTCAATAAAAAAAAAGTACAGAAAAGTACAGAGTGTCTTGGGAATTATTCTTGGAGGTGGAGCTGGCACCGTCTGTATCCTCTGACAAAGAAGAGCAAATTATAAGCTTATCGATATCCCTGTTAACAATTGCTTAAATAGCAACATATCAAAGATTTATGTTCAATTCTGCATCTCTCAATCGCCACCTTTCACGGCCTTATGCAAGTAACATGGGTGGTTCCAGGTATATATATATATATATATATATATATATATATATATATATATATATATATATATATATATATATATATATATCTCAAACCTTGCATCTCATAATCTGATTGGTTATGGTCAAATACTGACGTAGTAGGACATTGAATCCTAGACCATAATGATTCGATTATTTCTGAATCGGCTCTGAATCGTTTCCCTATTTTTTACCACATATAGCAGATGATAGCTAATTTTAAGAGAGGAAGATCAGAAAACAATCATATAACACACCAAGTTATGATGTTCTACCAATTTTGCCTACTACATAGGGAAAAAGGGGGGGGGCATTTTTAACTGAGGTTACAAGTTTGACAAAAAAGGAGCACTATATGTACAGTTGCCTAAATCATAAAATAATTTAGGGCCAGCAAAGAACCTAATTCACCCATGGACCAAGTGGACGATCAAAATAGTATATGTATATGCATACACTGCACAGTCCTTTTCTTCATGAACTAAAGCCCTAAAAAGTCCAGTTTCGGGTCCATCAAACTTTTTTGGAGTTGTGACATAATGACATCTTAAAATTAGCAGAAGAGAGGTTTTTTGATGAAGCAAACACCAGGGAGATTTACTGACTTTCTGTTATATTTTATTTGTTGTTCAAGGTTTCAATTCTAAACCTCATGCAAATTTGTTATGAGGTTCTGAAAACAATGTGCCCTTTTTAGAGCCAGCCTACATCTTTAAGCCATAATCTTGAAAACTAGTTACCATACGCTGCTAGTATCTGCTGGAATTAGGATGTTTTAAGTGCCGTATTTTTTTAACTTAAAAAAATCTTCCTTTTCTACCTTTAATGCATTTTGCCATGTGTTTTCTTGGTCAGAGCATAAGAATATAAAGTAACTTTATAAAGGTTTAAGTAATGGCCTACAATCCAACTTCTAATAGTTCTTATGATGAGGTGCATTCCATTCTACTTTGACCGTACATCTAAAATTGCCAAAACCCCCATTCTTTTCATATTCAAGGAGTTTAAAATTGGACTAAAGTAACTTCTTAGAAGCAGGATCGCTCTATAACTTAGGTGTTTCTGTCAATGTCTTACTCCTTTTCCTTATATAGGTTCCATGAATTCTAGTCTGATTTCAGTTTATATTGGTTCCAGGGTACAGCTGATGCCATGAGACAATATTTGTGGCTGTTTGAGGAGCACAATGTTCTAGAGTACCTGATTCTTGCCGGGGACCATCTATACCGGATGGATTATGAGAGATTTATACAAGCACACAGAGAAACTGATGCTGATATCACTGTAGCTGCCCTGCCAATGGATGAAAAACGTGCAACCGCCTTTGGTCTGATGAAGAAGGACGGATAATTGAATTTTCTGAGAAACCAAAAGGCGAGCGATTGAAGTCTATGAAGGCAAGACAGTGTTATGAGATTGTGTTTTGAAAGCTTCCTTCCTTGTGTCTATATATCTCACTGATGCTGACAGTGAGATTGTGCTCTCACTGTAATGGAAAGATGGAAAACAAAAACAATACCCCATGCGAGCAGGGGCGGAGCCACAGTGAAGGCTGTGGTGGGCCGTAGCCCAGGGTAAAAAATTTCAATTTCAAAATTTTATATAGCCCAGCCCAAATAAATTAGAATTAGCCTAGGGTAATTTTTGATTCAGCCCAAAAAATTTTCACAGCCGCTGTAGCTTGTAGTGTTGCTTAACTTGCTTAAAGATTGTAAAGAAAAATTATACACACAGGTACCTACAAGACACAGGCAAAGAGGCGAGGAAAAAACACAAACCAACCTACTAAGGGATAAACTACAAGGATTCAATTCAAGGTTTCAAGCAAGAACAATCATCGACAATTATTATAAAGTATGTCTATATTTTCTCAATCAATCTATATTACTCTCATACTTGTAATTAGATTTAATTTTTTAGTTAGGTTACATAATTTGTAAATTGTAACCATATCACTCTTTTTTTTACAGGACACATATAATGGAAAATCAAGGAAGTAAGAATAAGAGAGGAAAAACAATATTTTCATTTTTCAAATCCAAAGAAAGTGCCTCTACAGCTGCTACGCCTACTAGTGAGGTACATCCCCCATCTGATACTATTATTGAGGAAAATCCTTCTTTTAAATCTCAAAGAGTTGAAATTGATCTTAATTCTCTTGAGCGAGATTCTGCAATTAGGACCCCTATATGGCAACATCCCGTTAATCAACGAGATGAAATTAGGCGAGCTTATATTAAATTGGGTCCGTATCAACCTAAGTTGCCAGAGTATCCGAGAACTAAATACGGGTCACAAATGCAACATCGTAAATTTCAGTATTCATGGTTTGAAAAGTTTCCCTGGTTAGAGTACTCTCCATCAAAGGATTTAGTATTTTGTTTCCCTTGTTTTATTTTCCAAAACAAATCACCTCTCCATCCTACATTCACTGTTGATGGATTTAATAATTGGAAGAGGGTTAATGATGGAGTTAGATGTCCACTTTTGATGCATATGGGAGGCCCTACTTCACCACATAATAATGCTGCGCAATGCGTTCGAGAATTGATGAAAGTAACTTGACATATTGACAAAGTGTTGAATGCCCAAAGTTTAGAAGAAGTTCAGAAAAATAGATTGCGATTTACAACAACAATTGAGAGTATTCGATGGCTTAGTTTGCAAGCTTGTGCATTTAGAGGTCATGATGAATCTCCAATTTCTAAAAATCGTGGTAATTTTTTAGAGATGGTAAAAATTATGGGTCGATTGAATGTTACCATTGGTGATGTAGTTTTAGAGAAAGCTCCAAAAAATGCAACATATACTTCACCAACTATTTAAAAGGAAATTTTGAAATTTTGAATAGTTGAGCTCCTTATACTTAGCGCTGCTTTAGACCCTAAAGATGATTTTAGAGCATTCAAAGTTGAGGATATTTGCATGCTGGCAGAAAAATATTATCCAAAAGACTTCAGTGAACAAGAAATGCATTATTTGAGATGTCAACTTGAGCATTATAAAATTGATGTTGTTCGTCATGAGAGCTTTCAAAATATCTCTTCCATCAATGAACTATGTCGTAGATTAGTTGAAACAAACAAGGTGCAAAATTATAATTTGATTGATAGATTGATTCGGCTTGTTTTGACTTTACCCGTTTCTACTGCCACGACAGAGAGGTCATTTTCAACTATGAAACTTGTCAAAACCGTTCTACGCAATAAGATGGAAGAAGAATTTTTAGCAGATTCTATGATGATTTATATCAAACGAGAGCTTGCTGAAGATATCAATTCTGACTCCATAATAGATGAATTCTATTCTATAAAGAATAGAAAAGTACAACTTAAATAATATGTAAGAATTCTGTTAAATTTCATAACTATTTTATTAGAGTTTATTTGATCTCTTATGATTGCTTTATTTTTAGCAGCTCATGTGAGAAAATATTCCTGGCTCCGCCCTTGCATGCGAGTTATCTATTTTGTAACTGTTGGGTGTTTAATGTTTGTATAAAAAAGAAAATTTTCTCATGATCTACATCATTTTCCAGAATTCAAAATTTTAATATTTTCCCTTAAACTTTGTCATTTCAGATCATAAATAGTGACAATGTTCAAGAAGCAGCGAGAGAAACCGATGGTTACTTCATAAAGAGTGGAATCGTGACAATAATCAAGGATGCTTTGATTCCCAGCAGCACTGTAATCTAGAGGTCCTTCTTGTCGTGTCCTTGTCCATCTCCAACTCGTTAGATCGAACAATGTAGCCTTCCATGTACGAGTAAACTCAAAGTATATCTTCCGCTCACTCCATGGAGCAGCGGAAGATATGAGTACATAACTTGACGGAATTTATGTTGTAGGAATGTAATTTTCTATGTGCAACTATGGGTTTATATATATTTGTTCGCTACATTATACAAGTCTTATTGTGTCTTTTGGTTTTTACTTTCCGGGGCTGTACAGAACAGTTTACAGGAGCTATCTTTCCCAATAGATTTCAACAATTGGAATATAGCATTTGGAGTAGAATACACTCTGCAGGCTTTTACAAAGACAAGAGGATCCGCCATTTCTTTTTTTTTATTAAAAAAAATTGATTCTGTCACCTTGTGACAAGTTTTTTCATGTCACTTGTCAAAGACGGGTACTCAATTTTAACAAAATTACTAGTTTATATTTGTGATAAAAAAATAAATAAGATAGCATACTTGAGCAAATATACAAATAATAATAGTGCACCTACATTAAAATATTTTCTGATAAATAACATAACATAACATTCTTAAATTAATTATATCAATAAAAAGACTTTTGAAAAAAAACGTTTTTAACCTATATTAAATTTTCAGTTGGGTATATATAGATATTTAAATATAGCCGGTTTCACAAAATTCTACGTGCATAAAATAGTTATGTTTGCGTTACATAACTACACACATAACAATCCAAATAATTGTTAATTTTATTTTGTTATTTTTCACTCCAAAAGAAAAACAAACTCTCATACAAAAATACAGTAACTCTCTCTCTCTCTCTCTCTCTCTCTCTCTGTGTGTGTGTGTGTGTGTCTGAAGATCGATCACTAACAGTAACCGCCTTGGCGCTTCTCCCAAGTAAGATTAATAATTTCAAATTATAACTCCGTTTTCTGATCTTACTTCAATTAAAACATCCTGATCTTGTTTTCTGGGGTTTATAAAGTTTAAATCTTTCCCTTGTTTTTCTTGACCATGATTATGTAATTATCTTCTTTTAATTTCTTTTCTCATAGAATTTTAATTATGCCTGATTTAAATAATGGGTTCCCAATTTGTTTTGGATTGTGTGTAATAGTTGAAACATTTTTCTGAGTTTGTTTGGGATTGTAAGTATTTTTGTTTGTTGAGCAGAGACTTGTGCATATGTTTGGAAATGTACTTTTGTATGCTTGTTAGAACTGGGCAACATCGTTACTAGTGCTTTCAAACATCGTATTCAGACATGCCTCAAACTAACTCCCACATTCAAGTGAGTACTTACTTTCCTTTTTTTCATTCATTTTACTAGAGTAGTTACCACGGAACACAAGTTGTAAAGTAACTCGAAATTTTGATCTGATATATATTACTGAATGGTGTTACATTTTAACCATGGTGTGCATTAATGTAGTTAATGTAGCTTATTAGTTTAAAACTACTGTTCATCTGGTGATTGAAAGTTACTAACTATCCACAGATGGGATCACTACAGCGTCAAGATGATAGCGTGATCAGCACCTCGTCAACTGATAGAAAGATGACTACTTTGGATACACCTCCCAACAGACCATTTGCTAGCCTGCAGTATATTCATTTGAGAAGTATAATGAATTGTATATTCAAAAGTGTAAAAATCGTCTTATTCTCCGACAAAATCAACTTACTCATACCTTTTGGGCCTTTGGCGATACTGGTTCATAATTTGGCTAGACAACAAGTGAGTTGCAGATGCTGTTGGACCCTCCAATATGTTTATATAGATTTTTTTTTCTCATATTTATACCTTACGATTTGATTTCAGGGTTGGGTCTTCATCCTGAGTTTATTAGGCATAATACCTTTGGCAGAGCGGCTGGGTTGGGCTACAGAGTAATGCCCTATGCTTTTAGTCTATAGCCATGAATGTTTATGATGAAAATATGTAACACACAGCAACTTATTTGTCTAGAATTTTGAAATGTAAAGTCGACCTCTATTAAACATGTAAACCAACCAGTATTTGTCAAGTCTTGATCCTATAGATAACCATGCCATCGTTTTATCGCTAAGCTGCCTTATGACTAGCTTGATTGAATGTTTTTCCTGACAAACGTGACGTAAGCATGCTAATATTGATGTCAAGTCTCTGGACATCTATATTACTGCATCTTTAAAAACTTAACTTTTAAAGACAGATTCTTTTCCAACTACATGTGTATTCTAAAGAATGTAAGACGCACAGTTTAATTTAGTTCTGGGACTCGAAAATATATATGCAAAAAACATTTGCAAGTTTCTTATGCATCCATATATAGTTATGTAATAAAAGGGATGATGAACCAGGAAAAACCGTTGACTTGCATGTTGAAATTATGTAGCTTAAACATGTTTAGCGTGAGGTTTTTTCTTTTTGCGGAGTATAAAAGTCTACAACTTAAATCAGCTTCTTTTAAATGCAGGCAGCTGGCTTGTTACACCGGAGATACAGGTTTCATTTTATAATTTATCTAGATTTTGTAGTCCTATTCATTGATTTCTTTAAAAAAATTCAACAACACTCTACTTATACCTCTCAATATATGATGCTAGAGATGTGTGGTGCTGTTCATATTTATCTCTTTGTTTGATATAATGTTTTTGTACATGTGTGGCTGCATTAATTATTATGACTCGACTCGAAATTATTATGGCAATGCACTGCGCTTATCAATATATCTTATGAAGAGTGAAAAATATGTTAAACTGGCACACTATTAATTGTGTTTGATATATATTAGAAAATCAAGTGTAGGTGTCTTTACTCTTTACATGATTTCAGATTTTTAAAGTTAAAAAAATTAATGTGCATGTAGTTGGTTCTAGGATCTAGGCTTTTTGGCACTATGGGGTCAGGTTCTACTATCTTCTCTTGCTGCAAACTTCTATAAGCTTATTTCCTTCAACCTGTTTCAAGGCCTTATAATAGTCATATAGTGTGTTTCATAGTTATGCTGGCGGGATTACTTCTACAGAAAACCAGTTATGTGTTTTTCTTCTTCTTTGGTATCATCAAAGATGTGATAAAGTTATTCAGTTATAACTCATTATGATGACCCTTTCATGTTATCTGGTTGTGAAATTGCAGTTGGGGGTCTTCTAAATGCTACTTTCGGAAATGCAACAGAATTAATTATTTCTATGTATGCAATGAAAAATGGCATGATACGTGTCATTCAGCAGTCATTACTGGGCTCGATTCTGTCCAACATGTTGCTTGTGCTTGGTTGTGCATTTTTCAGTGGTGGAATTGTTCATCCTAATAAAGAACAAGTGTTTAATAAGGTGGGTCAAATGAAGTGGGTGACCTTGCTGAACTGAAGAACGCTATATGTGTTTACCTATGCACCCACTAAATGATAAATAATTTTTTATATTGCCATTCTTGTGTGTGCTTAATTTGATTGATTAAGTTCTGGTTTGATGGCAGGGAACTGCTTTGGTGAATTCGGGATTACTCATGATGGCAGTAATGGGCCTTCTGTTCCCAGCAGTTCTCCACTTTACACACACAGAGTTGCATGTTGGAAAGTCTGAATTAGCTCTTTCAAGGTTTAGCAGCTGTGTCATGCTCATAGCATATGGCGCATATCTCTTTTTTCAGCTTTCCAGCCAGAATAATATGTATTCACCAATCAGTGAGGTCATAATATCATTTTTCTGTTTTTCTTTAGCAACTCACTGTTCAACACTTACGTTGCTTGGCCTTTTTTGTAGACTTGTGTTTTAATTTGGTGTTGTGTTCTTGTAACACATCTTATACTTAAAAGTCTATCTGTCGATTTTGGTCATCAGATTTTAAGTCATATATAGTGGGTCAGCTCAATAAATGTAGGACATTGTTCTCATTACATTTTCTATGATGTTTCAGTCACTTCCCCTCAGATGTATGAGATACTCTCTTGAATTTAACACTCCATTTTCTTTTTATCACTTTAATATTTCTTTGTCGAAGATTTTTAATCAATGCATTCATAATTTTATTAGTTTCTCAAATACATTATGTCAATTTGTTGCTCATTAAATATGGTCCAAAATCTTGAAGACATCGTCTCTTGAATTTCCTGAATGAGGATACAAAAAAATTAGCAAATATGTTTCAGGTATACATGTCAGGAACCTATTTTAAAATATATAGATGGGAAAAACATGGCTGAACTTGCATGAAAACATTTTATTGTTTATTACTTCCCCTGTGCATTTCCTATGCTATATTTCTTGGCCATTATGCATTATTATTTTCTGGCTGACAAGTTTTTTGAAATCAGGAAGACAGTAACCAGGATGGCAATCCGGATGATGAAGAAACTCCTCGGATCTCAAAATGGGAATCAATAGTATGGCTCTTTGTTTTGACTGTTTGGATATCAGCACTCTCAGAGTACCTAGTTAATGCCATAGAGGTATTGGTCTTTTACTATCCCAGCTCTTTTTAATTAGGAAATCCATTGTTTGTCATGACTTTAACTTATAAAACTGCTAAAAAGGTTTAAAATGAAATTATGAAAGGTTTAAAACTAATTGAACACATGAAACATTGAAACGTCATAAAAATTTCCCTTCATGTATTTATGTCACATCTATAAGGTTAATTTTTTTAAAAAAAATTAAAATGAAGTTACCAAGGGGATTTATGTCCAAGTTTGGCTATGACATATTGACATGCCACATTTTTTTGGGTCTATATATGCTATATATAGTATGGTTATACATTTGCATTATTAATGCATGCACACGTAAACAAGCACTTGTGTGTATGTATACAAATAGATATGAAGAGAGTTGTTTGCTTGTAAAACGTATCTAGAAAGAGATGTAAGATGGTATTGGTTATATAATAGCCTTTGGCTACAGTTAAATGTTTGCTAGTGATATATGTTAACAAAGTACAATAAATAATTTCACTGAGATTTTTTATCTAAGTGGATATTTGCCATTGAACAAAGCCGTGGTCCTCATAAGTCATAACCAAAGGGTGGCTTAGTGTTTGACTAATTGATTTAAGACTAAAGCAAATGCTTTTTTCATCAAAAACCAAAAGTATTGCTGTCATCCGTGCCTTTGATTATGATGAGTATGAGTGGTGTGTGGTTAGACTAACTAGGTTATAGCAACAATGGAGAAAGAAGAGTCTTGTTGACTTCCAACCATATATTGATGCCACTAGCAACACTATATATATATATATATATACTGAAGTTGGGGGTCTTCACGGAAAAAACATCTGTGCTCTTGGGAGTAAGGGGTTCAGTGTGCATCTCACCCTCCGCAGGGCCCAGACCCTACTTTGAGGGTCATACTGGGTACGTGCAGTTTGGTTCGACTTGTTATAAACGTAATTCATTCAATTTAATTATCATTGGGCCCTAGGACTTCATGTTGTATTGTTGTCTATACCACTGGCTAGACATTTTTTTTTCATTTCTTGTGGTTACTATGAAATGTAGACTTGTTGCTGGCTAAGAATTATAATTTTAGTGGCCTGTATGAAATTTTCATTGAAGTACCTCTTTATGGTCTATGTCCCTCTCTTCCCCTCTTGCATATTTTGAATGCTAAATTTTGTCATAGAATTGTAATTTATGCTGCAGTTATTGTTACAGTAAATATGGCTTTACTTTCAGGGGGCATCTGTTGCTCTGAACATGCCGATTGCATTTATAAGTGTTATTTTACTTCCAATCGTTGGAAATGCTGCAGAACATGCAGGTGCCATCATGTTTGCTATAAAAGACAAGCTTGTAAGCATTTATTGTTCTGGTTTCTCACAGGTCAATTATGTACTGAATACACATTCAAGTAACATTTTATATATGCCATGTTTGTGCAGGATCTCTCTCTGGGGGTGGCTATAGGCTCATCAACACAGATTGCTATGTTTGGGGTAGTTTTAGAATGTCATGCATTAATGTCCTTAATAAGCCATTTCTATATCTTTAAATGTATATATATATATATATAATACACACACACACACACATTTCTTCTGAGTTTGACAGTATAGTATATCTTATTATCTTTCATATAAAGATTATACGCCATGTTATAATTGCAGATTCCCTTTTGCGTGGTAATTGGGTGGATTCTAGGGTATCCAGTGGATTTGAATTTTCAACTTTTTGAGACGGCCACTCTGTTCATGACGGTTATAGTAGTAGCTTTCATGCTGCAGGTTAGTCTGTTGTCTAGAAACTTGGTGTAAATGGTAATATACGGATTTCAAAAAAGATTGATGGACTTGTAAGAAAGGGGATGAAGCTCGGGATTTGATAAAAGAGTGGTCTATAATGGGTAGATCTAGTCCTTTGAGATTTTTTTTTCTTCAATATTTTGTACTGTCAAAATCATGCCACTATTGTGTTTGAAATGCTGCAAGAAAAGGTCCATGCTCTTCTTGTCTGTTGTACCCCACATACTGCCATGTAAAATTGTTAACTATAATGTCACAGTTGTTCAAAAAATTAATTCTTTTTTATTGCTAAAGAACGAAAAACAGAAGTCATAGATATCTGGTTTATAAAATTCTTTGTCGTTAAATTTAGAATTGTTTTCAGCATATGCGCTTTGAAAAGAGTGTGAGTTATACGTCAGCTATTTGAGAAATCTAAAGCATCTGGCTATAGATAAATCAAAATTTGGCAAGACTTATGACTACTGATGCCATCAAACATATCATTTGTAATTATCTCTTCGTTTTACTTCAAATGTGATCGAGTATCTTCGTATAATATAATCAAGCATTAAATTTACTTATTCATAAATTTTATCTTTTCTTTTATTCTGAATGACTGTAGTATTATTATTGTATTATAGGAGGGAACTTCCAATTACTTCAAAGGACTGATGCTCCTCCTCTGCTATTTGATAGTTGCTGCAAGTTTTTTTGTACATAAAGATCCTCAATCTGTAGGTGAGTTTTTATACTGTCGGATTGTTTATAGAGAAGGTCAGATCATGCTGTGTTTGACAACTTAATACAAGTATGGAGTTGGTATTGATTGCAAAATTATAACTGCATTTAAGTCTCTAGGAATGAAGTGTTGGTTATTTTATTTCAAAAGCTTGTGATTGCAAACATCATCTAATGATATCTTCTAAGTTAGTTTCTTCATCTAAATTGTTGAATTTTGTCTCAACAATTATTCTCATTGTAATGGAATTATGCCTATTAACAATGGTGTTGCAGAGGATAACCCCTAGAAAAGAGTATTTATCGGTTGCTTCCAACGTGACAATTTCATGCCATTGTTTTTGCTAATCGTGAAGGGCTCCCAGTACACAATGTAATGTAATTTGATCGAGGGCATTGAAAGGGTGACCATGGATTAAGAGCTAAAGGTTCATGCCACTAAAGCTTCGAAGATCCTTCGTCTGTATAGTTTCTGGAAAGCGAACACATCAGTTAGACTTAAATGATAGTAGAGATATTGCCGTCTGCCTGTGATGAGCAGCCTTCGAAAGAAGTCTTCACATAGGTTGTAGTTTTCATCATAGAGAGAGTGTATGCAGTATGCACGACAAGTCACTGTAGTGTTACGAAATGCAGTAAGTGATTGTCATTTTTATGAAGTGATTAATTACTTCATTGAGTGGCGTTGCTGGATTGCATGTATAATCTCTTTTGTTTTTGCCAAATCTATATTCACTTTCATCTGGAAATAGTCAAGTGACTTGTGTATACAGGTAGGGTAAGGTTCACTTTGGGTTGCTGGTCCTTTAAATTTTTGGATTTTTATATAATATCTGACCTCCATAGAAACTTCTTAGTTGCTACATTTTCATTTATATCTTTATGGCGTCAACTTGACATATTTCCTTTAAAGTTTGTATTGACGGTAACATGGGTATTACGACTTTTGCATGCAATAACATATACTATTGGACTAATTCTTAAGCTGTTGAGTTGCTGTGCTGCGTGCTTCGATAACGTTGGAGCATATATTTGGGCAAGTTAGTAACATGTAACAAGTTGACATTGTAGTAGTGCAATGTCCATTTTGTCTTCTTAATGCTCATCTTTTAAGTTAAGTTTAGTACTGTATAAATAGTATAGGCATGCACGGGCGCTTATGCTATGAAACATGTAGCAACAATATGGTACGACTATTAAGTTTACATGTTTTACCTAGTGATGGAAGGGCAACAATGGGTACATCAGGAGTCATGCTCATGCTTTGCATGGTCGTAATGACCCTGTCAATTATTTCCATGATCATATTTGATTGACACGTTTAACTTCTGTTATTTTTTTTAGAACATAATTATCCAATCTTGGATTGTAGTTCGATTTGATAATTGATTGGGATCAGAAAGACATTTTCTTCTCCAACTCTCTTGGCCGACCAAACAGAATAGCTCTTTCCACAACCAATCAATAGTAATATACTCCCTCCGGTCCCTTTTACTTGACCCTTATGAGAAAAAAATACATATTAAGAAAATATTTAATTATATGATTTGTTTCTATGTTTATCCCTAATAAATGTCTTGAATAATGAAATAAATTTGAAAATGAATTGCAGAGTCAAACATGGAAATATGAGTAAGGGGTATTTTTGAAAAAATAGGTAAAAAAAATATATTGAAAGAAGATATGAACAACTATTTTGAGATAATTTTTTTTCCCATAAAGGTCAAAATAAAAGGGGACGGAGTGAGTATATGTTTGGAATGTGTGTAAGTTTATTCAAACGCGTACTGCTTAGCGTATAGGCTTATCATTATCACATTTATTTCAGCAATTAAAGTTTATATTAAGGGTGAGTATCACGACTTATACTAAGTTTGTGTTAAGTACCAATTTTAAAACTCCACGCAGCTGGTTTGTAAAGTGCAACTATATATATAAAAGCAATTAAGCCTACATGTTCTGAAGAAACAGGTAGCTAGCTAGCATATATAATTAGTATGGTACGACTATTAAGTCTACATGTTTTGCCTAGTGATGGAAGTGCAGCAATTGGCACATCGGGGATCATGCTTTGCATGATTCTCCTCACCCTCTCAGTCATTTCCATCATCATATTTGGTTGCGGCGACTCCGGTGGTGGTAGTCCTCCTCGTCATCATCACCACCAACACGCCGCTCATGTCCACCATGCTGCTGCTCACCACCATGCTGCTCATGCTGCGGCCGCTCATCATCATCAACATCACCATGCCGGTGGACATTGTTGAAGTGCTAATATATAATAATTCAAACGTTTGTGTTTAAATGATAGAAATATGTTAATTTGCTCAATGTTTTTTTAGGTGTATGTCAATTATTTCTCATGTATCATATTCATGCTGGAGTTTTATCTGTATTTAATTTCTTGTTAAAGTTTAGTTAGAGCAATATGATGATTGTATTAAAAGCCAGTACTAATTTTAGTTTCCATTATTTTTCACTTTAATGTGCTTGGTTGGGAAGAGAATAGAATGGAATGAAATGGAATGAGTAAAAATAAAAGAAGTTTATGCAGTTACGATGAAAGATTTGGTTTTCATAAAAAAATGGAAGATTTGGAAAAAATGGATGAGTGCAAAATTTCTTTGATTAGAATGAGAAAGAAAATATATACGAGAGAGAATGGAGCATTCCATATTAAATTGAGGGATTTAAGTTTTAGTTTAAATGATTAGTAATGGAATGAGAGAAAAAATGAATTTTCAAAAATTTACACACAATGTAATTCAAATTTCATTCCATTCCTTCCTAATTCATTTCTCCCAACTAAACACAACATAACTTATTGAACTACATTGTGTGTGAATTTTTGAAAATTTATTCTTTCCCTCATTCAATTCCTAACCATTTAAACTAGGGGCCTGATCTAAAGCATACATATGCTCTTTAAGCTATTTGGAGCCTATCACTCCTCAGCCCTTGAATTGAAACATGGACGAACAAGATTAAAAAAAATGGAACGAGCCGCTGTTAATAATCGCGGCATGTGTACGGTCCGCTGTTATTAATAACGGCTCGGTCTAACTCTAAACCAACTGCACCTTAAGAAAGCAAGAGATGCACTAACTAACCAACAATGGAATAGATGTTCCCATTCAGTTGCAAAATATGGTCTTCCACATGAAATCCTAGCTAAGCATGAAATCATATTGGTGTTAT
The DNA here is from genome assembly GCA_028671895.1 of Oenanthe sinensis. NCBI lineage: Eukaryota > Viridiplantae > Streptophyta > Magnoliopsida > Apiales > Apiaceae > Oenanthe > Oenanthe sinensis. Next base: position 36,703,021 of record CM053794.1, read on the forward strand.
CGATGCACTCGCTTCATTAGGGTTTCATTTAGTAATGACCGCATCATTTGTCCATACTGCGACAGAGGTAGTTTTGTGGAGGTCGTTGATTCTACTCCGGCACCAAAATCTCAACGCCGACGATTCTCTGCTACTAAGATGTATGTTAGTAATTTTGCGGAGGAATAGAGGCGATTGGTCGACGTTTAATCCGGTTACACAAACGATTGTACGACTTGTGTGTATAGTATGTATTCTGATTTCAATCGTTTGTGCAGTTGGGGTAGAATTAGACTGAGTCTCTGTTAATAATAGCGGTCCGTACACGAGTTGCGGTAATTAATAACGGCTCGTCCCATTTTTTTTTAATCATGCCCGTCCATGTTTTAATCTAACTGCTGGGGAGTGATATCTCCAAATAGCTTAAAGATATGTATGCTCTTAGACTCTTTAAACTAAAACTCAAATTCCCATTATTATCAAAGAAACTTTAAACTCACCCATTTTTTTTTCTAAATCTTCCATATTAACTACATAAATTTCCTTTATTTTTACTCATTCCATTTCATTCTCCTCAACCAAAAGTGCCGAGAGTGCCGAGAGTGTAAGTGTGTAACCCGACACACTTACTTAAATACGTATTTATATGGTACAAATTATAGAAAATATTAAAAAAATCTAATAATCTAACTTATCATTCTCTTCAATAAAAATTTTAAATAATTATATTTGTTGAATGGATATTCTTCTTAGATAAAATTTTAATTAGTTATTAATATAATTAACATCATTAAAATACTTATTATTCTGCTAAAATAAAATTTTAAATAATTATTATTCTATACTATTACACAATCATTTTAACAATTATCATTGAAAATACTCAACATATCTATTACTTATTCTCCATCAAAATAATATTCAACTCTCCTTTTTTTTCTTCTATATCTTAAATTTTATAAAAATAATAATTAATTTTATTTTTCAAGTAGGGTATTACGCAGATAACTATTTTTTTTTCAAAATTTATACTCAATTTTCTTTTTTTATTAAAAAAGTTCCCAAAACTTGTTTGATAAAGGGTAGGTTAGAAATTGATAATGTAGGTGCGTTTCTCTAAATTAAACACACCTTGAATTTCTCTCTAATTATTAAATTTGATTTTTCTGTTTTTCCATCAATAAAATCAAGTAATATTGTACTTTTTAATGGATTTTAGAGTTATACTTGGTTGCAATTTTTTTTAAAAATAAATAAATCAGATACAGTATTTTATTAGATTAAATAATAATAATAATTATTATATAAAAGTGAAAAAAAGCAAAAAAACGTTATATACGACAATTAGCATATCTGGAAATACAGCATATACACATCGGGGGCATCCGATGACGCAACACAAGCCCTAATCCAATTCCAATTCAACCACCCACTGCCCCTCTCTCTCTCTCTCTCTCTCTCTCTCATTTTGCCCGGACTCCGTACCAATTTCACTCCCGATTCATAAAATTATACATACAGTCTGTGTGCGTGTATATCTATTCGGTGATTTGATTTCATCAGTTCCTTAATTTAACCAGTTTTGTGTGAATTGAAGTCAGACAATAATGGTATCTCCCTTTTCCACTTCAATCTTTTATTCACTTTTTGTCCTTAATTTCATACTTCTCGTTTGTTTTTTGTTTTATTGCTTAATATTCCAGGGGTTTTTTTGCTAATTTTTTTTAATCTTAGCTTGTTTGATAAATTGTGATTTTTTTAAATAAATAGATAAAACACATACGATTATTGTTATGTGTAAATTATGCAATTATTCATGATACTGATTGTTGTTTATGTTTATTACGTAATTTTACAACTAAATTAGTTTTAAATCACCTGTCGTAGTTATAATTTTGATATGATTGGTTTAGTTAGTGCTGATGTGAACATGGATATGCAGTCTGGCAGGGGAGGTAGGGAAAGATCTAGAAGAGACTATCCTCCAAGATCCGAAGAGAGGAATCATCACGTTCGTAGCAATGCACCGCCATCGAGGCATCTTTGGGTAGGAAATCTTTCTCATAACCTCTCAGAGAGAACTTTGAAGGAACACTTCTTACGGTTTGGTGAGCTTGAGAGTCTTGCTTTTCAACCTGGTCGTAGCTATGCTTTTGTTAATTATAAGCATGATGAAGAAGCTTTTGCTGCAATTAAAGCACTTCAAGGGTTTTTTATCGCGGGAAATCCGCTTAAGATTGAGTTTGCAAAGGCGGTTAGTCTTGCCAACCTTTGGCTTCTTTCTTTACAAAATTATTTGACTTTTTGTCTATGTGTACTCTCCCATTTCAATTATCTATATGAAAGTCGTATTAGCTTTTATTCAAGACATGATGCACAGTGTTAAAAATCATGGCACTGATAATAATATGTCAAACAACAAACATGTTCTGTTGGGAAAAACAGCAACATCACAAAAATCAGTCGGTAAAGAATCTTAAAATTTCAGAATACTTTAACAATGCATTGGTGAATTATTGTAGACGAGCCCCTAGTACATGGCCGTTACTATAAAGAATTGAAGATTGATAAATTTTCAGAATATACTCTTTGATTACCATGTCAAACAGGCATCTTAAGAAATAAACTAAATAGCTGCAAATCAATCACTTTAGGTGGTCTTATTGACTCGTTACAAAAGATAGCATAATTATACACTCAAAATTGGCTATTTATGCACACCAGTCTGCAAGATTAGAAAAGCTACACTGTAATTCTTAATAAATGAAGATGGATAATTCTTCAAGTGAGAAGATGTTCATTTATCTATTGGGGATTAACATATGGTCGGTAACCATAAGTTTCTCTTTGTACGAGAAGTGGAACACTATTCCTGTTTCCACCAGATAACCTGTTATATTAAAATGAACAATCTTGTAGATAAGAATCTGTATTCCCTGATGTGAATTTATATTTTTAATGAATAATATGTGCTAATTCATTGGCATATCACAATTCATATTGTGTTTAGGATGATAAGGGATTGGATTTAGAAAATTAAAATCGCGAGCACATTTTCCAATTGACATATGATCATACATATAATAAAGTAATATAGTTTAGCAAAAGCAACTATTTGCTGTCCATAAATGATATCCGTCCTATTACAAGTGTTTATACTATTTATCCTGTGAGAATACCTTTATAATTGCTGTATGGATGAATATTGCTGATGCTCTACATGGGTCGCAAGTCGAAAACATTAATATTTTGATCTGTTGCTGCTGATAATTTTAGGCAAGAAACCACTAAAGTGCTAAAATTTGCTGGAGTGTCTTGATAATTAGGCTATAAGAATAGTTCTCTAGGCCAAAACTTGTTGCTTAAACAAATCTATAGCTGGTAGGGTTATCAAGTGTTGTGAAACTCGGAAGTTGCAGTACTCCATGAAATTTGTACACATTTTAAGGATTTCCAAAGCCTAATTTGATAATTACAATTTTTTCCTTTTGGAGAAGCTCTTCCTTGCATTACTTAAAACAGCTCCACATATCATCATGCATGAAGTAAAATATTTGATATTGTTTCTTGCAGAAGTCCTTGAAGCAATAAACTCTTGTAGCAATGGGTTATTAAATTCACACAACCAAGGTGTTGTAAAAACATCTTATAACTTTTATCATAAGTCTTAACAGTTTTACTAAAATACTATCAATAAAGCCAATATCGACATGTTGGAGGACTCCACCCAAAATCCATATGTAGACCCTGACAAGTGACAAGTAACTGCAATATGGTCAGCAAATGCCGCAGCAATTTTAAATGTGATGAACCTTCACAGTTTTTGTTGTAAGGTTTCTTGTAACGCACTCACAGCCAGCCCATAGGACTAGAACTTGCATCGTCATATTTTACTTGTTTTTTTCCTTCGGAATTTCTTGACAAATTTAATAACAAACTATGACGCGGATAACATTGCATAAACGATACTCCTTTAATCAATTACAGCAAATTTGAAACAGGATCTCAAGTTCTTGCTAGAACTTACAAGGTTCTCTAGTCTAAAAAAAACATGTTAGTTGAGCATGTTATGATCTTCACATATTCCGTTCCCCTTCTCCAAATCCGATGTGTCCCAGCCTTGTGCTTAGCTATTTAAGAAACAACTTGCAAAATTGAGTGAACAAATGTGTCACATGAATTTTACAGGAGGTCATATTGCTGAAGTGTTATAGAGTTTATGTAACATTGAGTAAACAAAATTCATGCGTAAATGTTTAATCTCATCTTAAATTTTTTCCCCAAGACAACAATAAATGCCAAAAAGTACATATTGATCAGATACAATTGAGTGGAACATGCTCAACAGAAGCTGATAAGCTTGGTAGTGATCCCCATTCCATGCAATGTAGATGGCCATCTCCAAATCCATAACATCGTAACAATTGTCTAAGACCAAAGACATAATAACAATCATCAAGGACTAGTTAGCTAAAAGAACATTCATCAAGGCTCAATTAAGAGCTTTTCTGCAAGTATCTGTTCCCTAAACACACTATTCATCCCTCCTCCAGCCAAAAACCAAAGATCTTGTATCCAAAATAATTGATGAATAAACACTAGCTTTATACTTGAACCTGATCAAATTTAGATCTTTGAACCTTATAGCTTGACATCTCAGGACAAAACATGGGGTGCATTAGTATAAAACTTAAATGTCGAAGATCAGAAAACCAACTGGAAAAAGAAGTTAGAGTGTTAATTGCAGGCAAGAGACAAAGATAACTAATCAGCCGGAGCAGTTTGCATGAGGTTTGATTTATAAAAGGATATCGTAGAGTGAGGATATATCTGAAACTTATAAGTTTTCACAGAGGAAAGCCAGAGAAGGAAGTCTCCAATGCTGTAATTTCTTTTGTTTCTCAAAAGCATAATCAACTAACAAAATGAGCCAAAAATTTTTAGAACTCTTGAAACCATAATGCTCTATAATACAACAAAAATTTGTAAGCATGTGAAGTCTATCAAAACAGAGTCATAGGAAAAAAAATTAACTCGAGATTAAGCAGACAAAATCTGTTCAGTCCGGAAAATTTGAACTAATTTTTGGTATTGTAGACATGGAAGTTTGCAAAGGATTTCCAACTAGAATATGTTCTGAAATTCTGCAGGTTACTTGCACTGGTTGATCCTATCCATTAATTTTCTGATTCAACAATCCAAAATTCCAAATCTAAGTTATGTCTCCTAACCAAAATTTCAGGATATGTTGTAGTTGAAACAACTAGAACATGTTCTGAAATTCTGCAGGGCACTTGCAGTGGTTAATACTGTACAGTGATTTCCTGACTTAAAAATCCAAATCTCAGATCTGTGTATCCTGACCAAAATTAGTACTTCATCAAAGTAAATAGCACATCCCGACAATAAATTTTGTTGTGATCTCATGTTAATTACAGCATACTTCCGAAGTATGCATTTATCTCATTCCAAGTCAAACTGAGAAGTTATATTGATACTGTAGTAGTAATGTTATGTCCACAACATATGACAAGAGATGTGTCTTTATCTCCATGACCGAACTGATTAGAAGCGGCAAGGACAATTTGTAATCATATATACTCCAATTAATTGTACTAACATATGCTTCTGGAAATAGAATATATTACTATATAAGTATATAACATGCATGAAAATCATATCTCGGGTCAAGCTTGTTAGTGATTTGTCCTTCAGTTAGAATTATAGCTGAGTTCTTGTCTTCTCTGAGCTGAGCAAATAATTACTCGATCAATAATTTCCCCAACACTTATTCGTCTCCTTCACACCATTCACTAGTCCATGAGTATGACACACACACACACATATCAAGGTTGTAATTCGTTAACCACATCAATTTGAATAATTCATATCTCAAATAGTTCTCATAAATCCACTAAAAGTTAAAATTTATTTTGTATGAAATCCTTAACCCTAAATTTCTTCGAGGCAGAAGAAATGAACAAAGGGCATCAATTCTATTGTGTGTTGGATGCCTGAGTTTTTAACTATGTATTTGCCTCATAAATGAGTTTAAGAACCTATGGGCATGGTGTTTAGATTTCCAACCTTAAGTCTGAAGTGAATAGTGTTTTAAATGGTCATGCTTTTCTTATAATTGCATTTGAACAGGTGGAGTCTACTTCCTATATTTAGAGAAAATATAGAAGGGTTTGCAAGAGAACCACAAGTACATGTGTATTGAAATTTACTTTGCTCTGTTTCATTCATTTATGCTTCATGTAGATTAACTAAAAGAAAAGGACTGCAATTTATGGTGTCTTGATATTAGCAGTTTTTGAATATGTTAATGTTAATGTTGGATCTGTTTGCTACTTGGTTTTTGGAGGAGTTTGTAGGATAAGGTTTTTATACCTCATAAACTTTCAGTTTTTATTTTAATTATAAAAGGATAGCCACATTATTTGGTTTGCCTTTAAAAGCGCTATAATTTGTATTAGAAATGGGGGGATAGTGTGTAGTTTTTGAGGTTGGAGTATCATTCAGTTACTTGAAGGTGTTTTGTAAAATTATTATCATATCTGTGTTTGCTCACTGTCTGCATTCTAATTGCTGCCATAAGATATTTCTACTTTATATGTATGCCTGATTAAAAGATAGTGATTGAGCTTAAGGACTGTCACATCAAAGTGGCAACCACAAAATAATTTGCAAAGGCAATAGTGAAGCAATACGAGAACTTATCTGATATTGGGAAGTGCTACTGCTAGAAGCAACAGAAAAAATGTTTTTCAGCTCAAACCACTCTATGTTTAAATGCAGAGTTTATACCATGGGAGAATGAGGGATGTTTTTTAATTTTCTCAAGTTTGTATTTTGCCTATTATAGAACATGATGTGGAGGATGAGATAAACTCCCAGCTTAAGACAAGAAACAATTACATAGCTTTACATTAAGACTGCTCCCCAGTTTCTCTTCATTCAGAAATAACAGTAACTCCTCAAGCTGGAGTTCCACTTCTCAAACATTATGACACACCGAAGAAATTGGAGGGGGGGGGGGAAGAGTTTGGGAACATAATCATATCTGAGAAGAAAAGATGACATGTTATAGTTCTCGAAGCCAAATAATTTTTCTGAATATAAGAATTATTCTTTTTTATTTAAAGTTGTCTAAAGATTTTTCTTTGACAAAAGCACCACAAAAAGGTAAAGCCCGAATCATCATTCAACCGTCTTGTCTCTTATATCTAAAGCTTTGGGTCGTTTGGTTCGTAGGGTGGTATATGTTTGGAATCATGAATTGGGTTAATGTGGTATGGAGCTAGAACTTCATTCCCGTTATCATGTGTTTGGTTCAGTCCTAAAATGAATATATTTTGTTATTATTTAGTTTAAAGTATTTTAAAATAAATAGTTAAATTAATTATTTATGATAAAAAATTCTTTATGTATGTATAATATTTCTATTATTAATAATGTTCAGAGTTGTTTAAATTCAATTGTTTTTTATATCTTCTATTTATTAATAATACAATATAAGTCGTTTATATTGTGAATAATAAATATAAATATAAATTTTGATGAGAATAAATTTATTTACTAATTTATTAGTATAAATAAAAATTTAATTCATACGTAGTTTTGAAGATAACCAACAAAAAAAGAGATAAAAACAGTGTAATTTAAGTTCATTCCTCATTCTGTCAACTATACCCACCCTTCCCTCTCATCCTGTCAGCCATACCCACCCCTCTGCCCCGCTATCTGAAACCAATACATCAGGGGTTTGAGGTATGAGTTTGAGACTTTAAAAACCTCCAACCAAACAGCACTAGAAAATCACAAGCCAAACGACGAATGATGGTGAATTTGAGATTTTAAACTTCTGGTGTGAATCCAACATGCAACACAGATATTTGAAACACACAACTTTTTTAACCTCGTACTATTTAAAAGCAAAATTTTCACTTCAATATCAATTTGGGAAAAAAAATTATCTGCCTTCAACTTAGGGCCAGTTTGGCATTATTGTCCCCAATGTTTGGAACAGTGCTGGGAAAAAAGGTGGGGGGGGGGGGGGAGACCGATAAGATGAGTGGGAAGTTGTTCTGTAGATACTTGCAAAAGATACTTTCCCTGCCTTTTGTTTTAAGTTGCATATCTTACGTACATTGGTGGTATCTGTGAATTACTGAGAAACTTTACTTTAGAAAGTGACCAGTGGTTTTGTCAACTTATTGCAACTATGTTTGGAAAACTCGCAGCGTTGCTAGGTTTTGCAGGAGATAAATTACCAGGGTGCAGGTTGCTTCACTAATCACACTGAAATGTAATTTCATAGTAAACAATGTTTGGAGGATATTTTTATTGTTGTGTAGCATAGTTTATTATTGTTTGGTTACTTCTTTTCAGGTTTGTTAATAATAGAGGTGTTTTGATTGTGTGTTAGATAGGAACTGTATTGATGGGTATTCTGCAATAGCTTCCCAGGCTCCAAAATTGGACTTTAGTATTGTCTTTCTGCTTGTGTATTTATTATCCATTTCAAGTTCTTTCATTTTGGTATTAGGAAACTGGAGTTTAGACATAGTTTGCATTCATTTTGAGATTTTGGTGCCATTAATTTGTGTGTCATCCACTCTCTGGATACTTTATCTTTTTTGTACTTTTTTTTTTATCTAATTTTGTTTATAGATAGTTTTAATAAAAAAATCCTAGGAAACTGTGTATCTCCTCTCATTTATGTGCTGTCATCATGCTGAAGGTACTTGTATTTAAAATTCTGAGCTATACCATTTTTCAGCAGTGGGAATGAGAGAGGGAACGATTTGTACATACTGCTTCATTTGACTAAATGTTTATAGCTATTTCTTTTGCAATTACCATTAGATGGAAGAGTTTAGTAAGTAATTGTTTAAGACGAGTCTCTTAATTATGAAGGCACTCTATGATTTACTAATTTCACACCTGTTGGCATTTCTGTCTTTGAATACTACCTCTGACCAGTGTTCTCTCTATGAGAACTAACATACTAAGATGGTGATGTTTTTCATTCTCGACAAATGAAAGTTGTTTTTTTTCCTGCAATAAGAAAGAATTATTCTTTTTTATTTAAATCAGGCCTTTCTTAGTGAAACCAGCTGTTTTTGGCTGTTACTGGATTTGTAAATTAATATCTAAATGAGCTATGGCCTCCGTGATTGACTCATCAGGGTTTCAAAATCTTTCAATAATACCTTACTTTCTATTGTTTTTTGTCGCAGGAGAAGTCTTCATCTTCGCCAGTTGATGAAGAGTACTTGCTTCGTCGAGATGATCAACGGTCTGCTGTTAGAGGATCACCATATCCTCATAAGGAATCTAGAGCACATCGCTCTAGCCCTGATCCATCTTACCCTAACAAATCTAAGATTGATGATAAAAGTGTAGAACCCAGTGAAGTGTTATGGATTGGGTTTCCTGCTCTACTTAAGGTGGATGAAGCAATACTAAGAAAAGCATTTTCGCCATTTGGTGAAATTGTGAAGATCACAGCATTTCCTGGTCGGAGTTATGCCTTTGTCCGCTTCAGAAATGTGATGTCGGCATGCAGGGCTAAAGATGCTCTTCATGGGAAGTTATTTGGCAATCCCCGTGTGCATATTTGTTTTGCAAAGAGTGAATCTAGTGGACGGAATCCATTGAATGCCCCTTCCTCCCCTAGTGCCAGGTCATATGGACGCATGGAAGCCTCTGAGAACTTCCGACATGATAGAAATTATGAGAACATATCTGGGGATCCCAGCATGAGGTCCCCTCGTTTTATGTCTGATATGGAGTCCAGGGATCCTGAGATTATGCCATTCCAGAGGAAGGGTAATATATGGCCGGTTAATAATGGTGCATTTGAACAGGGTTTCCAAGATCTGGGTCCAGAATTAGGACCCCCGCGAAGTGTGTATGAGCACCGAGGTAGTTCTCCAAGAGATCGAGGTGCCCGATTTCGTGATTATTCTCCACAAAAGTTTTCTCGGCAAGGTCAATTATATGACGATTCTTGGGACTTGCCAGAAGATGCAATGCTTTTCCACGAGTCTAAGAAACTAAAAACCACTTCATTTCCACATGAAAGTGAACTTCCAGAGTATCCTTTCCGTGATCCTGAACAAGTAAAACACGTATTACCTAGAATAACCGATTATCACCATCGCGATGCCTTTGATAAGAACTTTGATTCCGGTTCTTTTGGGCATGAACCATATGGTGAGAGGAGCGAACACTGGAATACGCCGTATGATAGTTTGCAGGTTGGATCTGTTCCATTGCCTCCAAATCAGGTTGATCGGAAAAGATTAACTCCTGAATTACATCAGCCTTCTTCAAATGAAGTTTGGAAATGGGAAGGAACTATTGCAAAAGGAGGAACTCCAGTTTGTCGTGCTCGCTGTTTTCCGGTGGGGAAAGTGCTGGATATGATACTGTAAGTGTTAAAATTTGCTTCGTTGCTTATTAGTAAAATTGTCTAGGGTGCCTTTTCTCTTAGTAGATGACATCAGAAATATAAAGTTCATGTTTCTTGTAACTGCTACCTTTTGACTTTTGATGTTCCTCTTCACTTCAATTTTGTCTAATACTCCGATTGCTCATGAATTATGTATGTTAAATTATTTGTCATTCTTCTAATATTTTAGATTTATTAATAATTAAAGCCAGTCATTGCCAACAAGTAATGGAAAATAAAAACTATTAAAACAGGCCTTTTGACAAAGTTCCAAGTCCAACCATCTAGGCAGATCACTTCAACAGATTTTATTTATCTTCAAATTTTTAGTGACGTAGGTGGAGGGGTTGTGCTTATGTGAAGGATTTCTTATCTTGCACCTATGTACCTGTTTCTGCACTCTTCTTTATCTGGGTGAACATAACCTGTTTGAAGTTGTTGCAAGACATGTCATTATCTGTGGCAGTGATTATTGGTACACTGCATGCTAATCAGTATATTGCATTAAAATCGACTCATGCTGCAGGCCTGACGTTCTGGATTGCACGGCAAGGACCGGTCTAGACATGCTGGCAAAACATTATTATCAATCTTCCACTGCTTGGGTAGTATTTTTTGTTCCAGAAACCGATGTTGATATTTCATTTTACAATGAATTTATGAATTATTTGGGGGGAAAGCAGAGAGCTGCAGTTGCTAAAATTGATGACAACACCACTTTATTTCTTGTTCCTCCTTCAGAATTTTCTGAGAAAGTACTTAAAGTCCCAGGGAAACTAAGTATCTCTGGTGTTATTTTGAGATTAGAAACTCCTGGTCCCAGTATTGAGTCTCATAATATGTATGAGAGAAAAGACACAAGTTTTGGGTCTTTTCAGGGGGATACATCGTACCCAAGGCAAATATCACCTTCAGGGTCGTATTCCTCAATGGCTCCTTTTCCAAATCATGTGAACCCTGGAGTAAATAATCTACCTTTTCATGGAAAGTTGCCTGCCCCACCCCTATCTTATGCAGGCCACAATCATACAGGTAGAATACCTGACTCCATTAATGATGACAGGCATATCAATAAGCAAAACCCGAACTGGTCGGTTCACAATCTGCAGAATCCCAATGCTGGTGCTAGAAACATAGCAACACAACCATCCAGTAGTGCTTTTGATTCTGTCAATCAAGCATACAACCCTGCCATGCCAAGGGCTGCACAGCAGACTAATTTTGTGAACTACACGACTGGGTTATCCGGTGCCCCTTACCCTGGAAGCAGTAACCCCTCTCATAATACAAACCCATCATCTTCGTCTTCTCTGCTTGCTGCGGCTCTTCAACCAGAAAAACTTGCACAGTTAGCATCATCTCTTCTTGGGCAGCAAAGGCAAACCGGAATTGTATCAGCAGGCCAAGATTTCAGGCAGTCAAGCAGCACAGGCCAATCAGAGCACAGCACAAGTCAATCAGAGCACATGTATAGGCCACAACAGAATGTTTCTATGTCAAACAATCAGGCATCTTCTGATTATCCACCACCTCAGTTTAGTCAGCAGCATCAGGTACAGCAATTTCAGCAGCATCAGACATCAAATGTCCCTGCAATGCCTCAGAGAGAGCTTTCTACTGTGACACCTGGGAATCAACAGCACCAGAATACTGGTACACAAGAGGATGGAGATGCTGACCCTCAAAAACGTCTACAAGCTACATTACAGTTGGCAGCAGCTCTTCTTCAGCAAATTCAGCAAGGGAAACAGAACTAGTTTACAGGAATGCTTGCTTGTTGGATGTATTACAATCTTCTTTAATTAGTGATAATCTGCTGCTGCTTGGATATTTTACTCTAAGACAAGTCTGTGTCCTTTATTTCCTGTTAGTAGATGTCAATATGATAATATTTTCTGGTAAACTTTTCCTTCTGTGAGACCATTACCTGATTTCAGAGGTTCAGACTAGTTGAAGTTCTGAACACAAGGTCTTCTGTTGATTGAGCGTCAGTTATATTTTTACCAAATTGGCATTGTCTTCGGTGTAGCATCATGTGGTTATGTTCTTCTTTTCTATTTTTTGCCAACTGCATGTGGTCGGTGGTTATTTCTTAATAGAAACGGACAGCATGAAGATTTTTATCTTATTTTTTCGGAGTTTACTTCGAAAGTTTCTCACCCAATTGCAAGAGCGGAGCTCTACCAACTGAGCTATATCCCCCCTGCCCCGAGCCAAGTGGAGCATGCATGAAGCAGATATTTAATTACCTAGGAAGGATCACACTGACTTGTTTTTCTAGAGGGGGTGGAGAAAGTGGACAAAAAAGATTCAATAGAAACTTCACTTCTACCCTGTGTGGTATTGCTTGCCATTTCCTTTTTAAAGCTGCTCATTCTTCAACCCCAGATAAGTTAAAAACAAGGGGTTAAATCTCAAAGTGGTCACTCAAGTGAAGATCATAACTCTAGTTATCGGGGACTCGGGGACTCATCTGTACCATTATAATAGACAGTAATGACAACACCGTTTGATAGTGGTACAAACAAACGGTATTGTCATATAGTTGTACAAATGAGTCACTAATGACTAGAGTCACCTATATATCTCTATTTGATATATGATCTTAACTTCGATGACCACTTTGAGATTTAACCCTAAAAACAAGTGTCATTTTAGCCATTTTCATCTGTTCGTGATTTTTGGCACACAATCTGTTCTTGTACCCAAACCCCATGTCAATTTTAATATATAAAAAATTTGACGAAATGTGGATATATTATTATACCATTAAATCATGACGAATACAATCCTTAACATTAACCGGAACAGACATATTCTAAATATACAAAATGCACCATTAATATTTTTAATACATAATGTACAAAGAGCCGTACACAAAATGCATTTATCTCGTAGAAAAAGAACGTCAATGCCATTTATCTCGTAGAAAAAGAACGTCAATGCCAGTAACAGCTGGTACAGCCAACTTTTGAAATTGACCAAACCTGAACCAGCAGTTACTGATGGAAAGTAGTCGGAGGTGTTTCAACTTTCAAGAGTTGAACAGACTTGAGGAATAGTATATACTCCCTCCGTCCTGATGACGTTTTGAGATCAACTTGACCAAGTTTTGACCAAAATTTATATTAAAATATATATATATATATATCATTAAAAAATATATTTAATCTACTTTAAAATGTAATTTTTAATTTTCAAAAATTGTAAAAGAATAATTTCTAATCTTCTGTCAAAATTTAATCAAATTGACCGCAAAAAATCAAATAAGTCACTTGAATTGGAACTGAGGGAGTATATATATAATCCTTGTGTTAGATTATGCTATCTCAAACAAATAGACAAAACAGTGAATGGGGCCAATAATCTGTAAATGCATTCCAAAAACAACGAGGATAGCTATATTACAGTTGTTTGAACAAGTCTAAATTACAAGATTAACACTATCACAATATATATATTCTTTAGAGGCAAGAAAATGAGAAGGAATGTTGGCGCTAACAGCTCATCAGCCAAGTCCCTTTTGACATGGTGCAACATGGTCTTGTTGAAGATATATTTATCTGAACCAAGAAGTTTCATCATCCAGTAATCACCGAGGACTGCTAAAGAAACTTCTCAGTCTATTTTCACTGATGAGAAAAGGTAATGAACAAAGTAGAAGGATGTAAGGAAGCCGATGGTTCCGGTAGATAACATAATTGCAATTGCAATGAGCAATGAGTAGCCAAGATAAAGAATTGCTGACACTGGTCCACTCAAACTTTGAAGGTCAAAAACCAAGTAATTAATAGAGTACAGGAATACATACAGGGCAACAGAACCAGATGCATAAAATGATTTCCACCACCATTGCCAGTCTTCAATACAGAGATGCATGTAAGTGAGGACCACGGACACTTCAGCGCACACAGTAACCAACAGCAAGAGAACGACAAGAAGGAATCCGAAGACATAATAAAACCTTCCAAGCCATATGCTTGAAAGAATGAAGAAAAGCTCTATAAAGAGTGTTCCTAATGGGAGGGTTCCAGCACCAAGAACAAGAAGCCATGATGGATACTTGCTAGCAGGAATCTCTCTTGGAATCTGGTTTGTTCTCACAGGGTACTTGATATGTTCAGCTCGTGTCCCCAAGTATCCACCCAATAGGGTGAGAGGAACTGAAATGCAGAACCAGAAAGACAAGAGTATAAAATACAAGTATATGGGAATGGCACCGGTACTCTTGCTGCCCCATAGAATGAAGTTCAATGCAGTAAGGATGACAAATACAATGCCTGGGAAGAAGCATGCAACTGACCAAGAGACGGACCTCCAACCTTCTGAAGTCCCCTTAATAGTACACCACAAATGTACACCAGCATAACCAGCCCCTGTGCCCAGGAAAAGGTAAAGAATAATCATCCCGGTCAACAGCATACCACGTGAAGCTGGTGACATGAAACCAAATGCGGCAAATACAATGGTCACAATAGCCATTCCTGTAATCTGAACTCCATCCCCAATCATCACACATAGTAGCTTCGAAAAATTTGGCTCTCTGAACACATCACCTACAACAAGCTTCCACCCTGACAGCTCTTCATTCATTTGTGCCTGAGCTTCTTTGTCCAATTCCTCATATTTCGTCAGATCTCTCCTGACTGTTCTTAAAAATATAACAAATACTATACCAGCTAAGAATAATATTACCATCAGTGAGTTCAGGATGGAAAACCAGTGGACACGAGCACCTTCCATTTTGAGATAAGCATCCCACCGGGATGGCCATTTAACATCACTCTTCACAAATTCCACCTCATAAGTAAATGATACTCTTTCTTGCTCACTTATTATTTGAGACCTATCTAATTGAAGCGGGCAGTTTACTGATGTAACATTGTCATAGATATGAAGCTTTGCCATCCTTTCAGGATCATACTTCACACTGCAGGGGAAAACCTCAAAACCAACTATCTCATATCCAGATGCTTTCTTTGTATCAGCTTCTGAAATTACACCCATACCCTCTTCCCCTGTCCCAATAATCTCTACACCAGTCCCTTCATACTCATGAACAAAAACTCTGAACTGAAGGTGGTTGATGATGTAATCATCTTTTGAGTTTGGTGGTGTATATCCAACTGGAAAACCGGTCCATTGAATTTTGACCCCATTTTGAGTGGCAAACCTCATGGCAGGTAAATTGTCCAGAATCATATTCACTTGATAGAGATCACGTGTTCTCTGTTTTAGGAGCTTCACCTCATTCTCGCTTAATGGCTTTGTCGTGCAGAGATAAACTGACTCATTGATATTCATACGAAAACGATAAGGAGAGTTGTCGATCTGGTCGCCCATAAGTAACTCACCGAGATTCTCTGCACTTTTCTTTACCCCACCATGAGGCTTGCAGTATGGTAGAGTGTAGTAGCTGAAGGGAAGCTCAGTTTCTATAGATGTGAGTGAATTGACTTTAGCAAATATTTCCTGACCCGTTGAATATGTGTGCATGTAGCTTCCCGGAAGGTAAAACCCATTACAAGAATGTGAGATCAGAAAAACATAGATGAATGCAACCCAGCATGTCCTTCCCAAGATCAACAACATTGTCCTTGGTTCTAAAATCCTTTATACTTGATCCCTTTAAGCCAATCTTGCCAGCTTCTTTTAAGAAAAAACTGCATATAAAATAAGTAACTGTTAGTAGTGCATGTACTGATATCTAGCTCTCTGAATCAATGCTCTCTCACTATGGTCTATACTAGAGGTGAGCATTTGGTTTGGGTATCCAAACACTGAATGGCTCGATTGAACCAATAAAAATGTTAGGTATTTGGAAAGAGTTTTAAGACCTTTTTGTTTTTTTACATAAAACGGAATAAACGCTTGATCTTGAATAAAAAACCATTATAAAATTATTTTATGCAACTTCAACCTAGATCCCGGAACCATTTCTTTACCGTCACGGTGCCTAATTTTTATTTTTCTCCCATCATGCCATCCGTCTCTAGCCTCACAGTGCTTTGTCTCTGTCTCCCCAACAAGGCTTGTCAAGCTTAAACTTTAAAGTTTGTGTTGTAGAACATCTTCTATCACCTATATGAGTACTCTTATCCTAATGATCTAACACCTGTATCCTGGTAAACTTATATAAATCAAAATCTTGCAAGAAGTAACTAGCTTTAGGCACTATGTTATTTTGCACATAATTTAGTCTTTAGTGGCTGCAAAATATCTTTAAGCAAGACTTTGTTCAACTTTCCAGTCTTTGCTTAGTTTATCCTTCCCTGTACTGATTCATACAGTCCATGGCCATGTTTGTTTCATTTAACAGAAAATTAATGATTTTAAGTTATCTTGGCAACCAAACCGAATTTCACTTTAGTATTTGAAAAATACAACTTCAATTCGGAAATTGGGAGTCGGACTTCCAAAATAATTTTGGTTTGGTATCCAAATTATTGAATTCTCACCCTAGTCTATACATATAAGTTAAACACATAGAACTTACTTTCTACCAAAGAGGATTTTTTTAATCTTTTTTTTATGTGAACCAACAAAAGAAAAATATTTCAAATATGACAGGTGAAAATAAGTATGAATCTGAAATACAATAAAATCAAAGTAAATTAACCCATAATTAAAAAAAAATCCTAATTGTACTGAAAGACCTTGAAATTGAGAGTCTTTAAACTATTAAAAAATTTCATTAACTGCAAAAAAAAAATTGTATATCTTCTGTTATATAACCGAATACCTAAATTTGGATGGTAGAGGTCTGAGTTAAGTATGATCACTGCCTTGGAAAGCTCTATAGCATTGCATAGAGCCGATAATTGTTCTGACTAACCAAGAATTTTTTTTACTATTCGGTCATCGTCACAAATTTATATAAAAAGTACATCTACTTTATTTTGAGACACGCATATATGCATTTAACATGTAAACTATATGATTTGAAGGATAACACCCAGAATGGCACTCTTTCAAATAGGGTCACCTTAAATAGCACAAACAAAAATGATGGCCCAAAATACCACAACAGTGACATATCCCACATACCTTTTAATTAAGCCAGCATTCGGAAGATGTGCAACATCACCCATATGCTAGAGATCATTGTAAGCATGAAGCTGTTGTGCATTTGATAGATGCATGGCTTACTGAAACAGGAAACACGTCTCCCAAATGCATGAAGATTGTGGTGTAAAGTGCCTACTCTGCTAAATTGTCGTTTTGGGGCTTTTTAAACCGTTTTCTGGTATTTTGATCATCACCTCGCTACGTGACAAATAATTACCATGTTTGAAAAAATAACTTAATCCAGATAAACACATACATATTACTACAATTTAATTGCAGCCCGATTTGCCTCAATAAAAGCTAGCTTTAAAACTGTTTCCAACTAAGTTAAAGGTGTTAATAAGGCGTCAAGATTTCATTCAACAAAGGCCAACCCCTGCTAGGATGCGGAGTAAGACATGAGAGTTATTAAAACACTAGTGTAGTATTAAACCGAAGAGACAAATAGGGTTAAATAGTTAACTAATTAAATCCATATAATTTAATTCCTGAGCCCTAAACCTAAACAAGAGCAAATTTTGAAAAGATGAACAATAAATATAACTATTGTACTAAAGAGAACACAAGAATGAATATATTTATATGTATTACCAGAGAGGGAGAGAGAGAGAGAGAGAGATTACCAGAGAGAGAGAGAGATGTTGGAGATGAAATGAGTGGGAGTGATTGTAATAGCAGGCAACAAGAGACTTACTACTCGGCAAAGAAAACAAGACTCTGTGACAACTAGTACTATAATAATAACTACTGCTATTTTGTTGATGGAATTACACGACAAGTAAAGGGCCATTTTGTACATCTCATATATCATTACTCTTGTTTTACTCTTTTTAATTTTTTACGGTGTTGGAGGTCGAGAGTCGAGACGACGTGATGAATAAGGGAATTTGATTCCCATTTTCCCACTACTACTTCAAGGCAAAGCGAATATAACATAAAAATGTTCATGGTTTTTACTGTGTTTCCATTGGTTTTCAAGTAACTTTGATTATAAATTCAATCCGCTGGCCTTTTTTTATTTTTTCCCACCAAACTTCATTATAAAATACTATATATTTCTAGTCTTATTTACAATTTAAACCCCGTGTTATTAACAATATACAATTCAAACCCTCTTTTAATATAATTAGTAAATTTAACCCTATGTTTTTTAACTATTTACAATTGAAACCTTTTTTTAAAATAATACTAAAATTTTAAAATAATTAGTAAATTTAACCCTACATTTTTGAACTATATACAATTTAAACCTTTTTTTAAAATATTTAGTAAATTCGAAAATTAAAAAAACGAACTGCAATTCCACGAATTTTTACATGAAATGAAGCCCATAAACATATAGAACAACACATGCCATTCAATTTAGTTACTCATATTAAGAAAACTAACTTCGGAATCATCTTCAAAAGTTGCTTTGATTCTCAGAACGTCTCAAAAACACCAAGAACGTTTGAGAATCAAAGCAATTTTTGAAGGTGATTCTGAACTTAATTTTCTTAATATGAGTAACCAAATTGAATGGCATGTGTTGTTATATCTGTTTATGGGCTTCATTTCATGTAAAAATTCGTGGAATTGCAGTTCGTTTTTTTAATTTTCGAATTTACTAAATATTTTTTAAAAAGGTTTAAATTATATATAGTTCAAAAATGTAGGGTTAAATTTACTAATTATTTTAAAAAGGTTTCAATCATATATAGTTCAAAAATACAGGGTTAAATTTACTAAATATATTAAAAGAGGGTTTGAATTGTATATTGATGAAAACACAGGGTTAAATTTACATTTAAGCCATATTTCTATTCTCCATTGTATCTTTCTGTTGTTATTTAAATCCCGATAGTTTACATTTTTACATAAATATTTAATTCAATGAATCTCTTTTTGAGACATTATCCAGATTTTTTTCTACTTGAATATATATCTTTATCGGGATAAATACACTTATAATCTTATAAATTAATATCTTGAATAAATTGTAGGGTGAACGAGAGTCAAATTTAAACTTATTTTAAAAGAATATATGCCTGCATATAATAATTACTAAGATTCATAAGTAAAAACATAAATGCCACTGATTATTTCTCAAACTATATTTTATTTTTGCCGATAATACTTCTATAATATTTTAATGTTTAAATAACGGAAGATGTTACTTTTAATATATAAAAGTACAAAGTCATATACAAGGATCCCACATGTAAACATTGAGACTATCCCTATTTTTATTTCACGAGTACAGCGTTATGCCGGAGACAATAGGCAGATAATTGGGCTTGCACTTGTCAAATTTCAAAAATATCAACTTTTAAAGTTTTGCTTCTTTTACAAAAATATGATTTTCAATTTGTTTTTTGAAGAAAATTATAAAACCGCAGCTCTCAACTGACTACAATCCAAACTGTGATCGAGTTCTTAAAAAACCAACAAAATAAGTGTCAATCCATACAAATGATATTCCCACAAGTCTGCACAAGTTACAAATGTGAGAAAACAGGAAACAGGAAAGGTGGTGATTAATTCACAATGTAGGTTTAAATTCTAGTGGAACTTGAGGCTAGTCAAGACATTGTTGTTAACTGGATCAGCCAGATGGTCCAGAAGGTTCTGAAGTGGACCAACACCTGTGACCAAAGCTTGGATGAAGTATCCCAAGATTGCCAACATAGCCAGTCTCCCATTCTTAACCTCCTTTAACTTCAACTCTTTCATGGATTTTTCATCTTTCCCATATCCAAGAGGGTTAAAAAATGGGCCTCCAGGGTATGCTGGGTCTCCGGATCCAGCTAAGCCTTTCTCTAAGCCCAAGAAATATTGTTTCCCCATTGATCCTGGATTGTACCAGTCTTGTAATCTCCTGTGTTCTGCAAATCCCATGAGTGCCATTTCTAGTACAAATAGTGTGTAACCATCAGCCCAGTAGTTGTAAGTTCCTGCTGGAGGAATCACACCTGTTTGGAACCATGGGAGGGCTGTTTCAGCTGGAATGAGCCCAAGTTTTCCGAATATCTCAGGGGCTATAGCTCCTGCTGCACCCAACATGGCAAAACGACCATTGATTATCTCTCCGTAGGCTAGCCATTTGGGCTCGATGAAGCCTCCGGTTCCTTCGGGGTCTGAAAGTCCCAACGGGTCAAATCCGAAGTCACCTGGAAGACTTTGTATATGCATTGCCATGATCAGTATTAATCAGTTATATATATACAGCCACTTCTCAAATGTGTGCATGCATGTGTGTGTAGCTTGAAAAATGAAAACTAGCTGGAGACTGTAGTAGTAGTAAGTACCTGCCATCCAAGTACGAAAGGCTTTGTGTGGAAGCAAACCACAATTGTCTGTCTCCTTGCTGAAAAGCATATAACAGTTTGTTGTTCATGTAAGCATCAACAGTTCAACATTTCACTTATTCATGAAACATGAGACCTTGTAAAAAAAATATTGTGGCCAAATTTACGAAGAGGGTATAGTACGTAATTAGGTTTTGTGTGTTTATGAAGTTACCTTAACAGGTGGAGTGGAAGCAGCCTTGACAACAAAGGAAACCTTACGGGACGAAGATTGTGCTGGTCTTCCAGCAAAAATCTGCCTTGCAGCCTCCACAGAAGAGGTGATAGATGAAGATGACAACAGGGCTTGTGTAGCCATCTTTCTTGTATTGTTTCAAATTCAGCAGTTGGGTGCTTAATTAGAAAGATGATATAGAAGGAGGAATAGAGAAACAAGCTAGTGTTATATGGAAAATAAATGAAATGAAATTAGGTGCTGCAAATAAGCTGGGAGATGGCGAGCCACAGATTTGTATGTGGGCCTGAAGGAGAGTATTTAAGTTGTGGAGGAAACGAGACAGGTATATTTTGGATCAGGTTATATTCCAATGATATTTGCACAGCTGGCATTTGATTAACATATATCTAACCTTCATATCCTATATCCTACTTTGTGACTTGGATTTGTCACCTTACTGGACTCTGAGATTCTTTTATATCAAATGGTCAAATACTCAAATTTATAGATATCAGATCTATTATCAAACCACCCAACCAGCATAATTTAGATATGCATGCTTCTTGACATGTAAAGTTCATGCATTTCTGATTTGAAGTCCATCAAGGCAGCAAACTAAACTAAACTAAACCACTAGAACACACAATCATTGTTATAATTTATCAATCATAAGTATAGTTCGGGTAAGTTCTTAGATCTGCTGTTTTTTCCGTTATCATGCAATAATTCTGTCAGCATAACTAATGTATTATGTAAATAAACTGGAGAAATATAACTGAAGATCGCAAATCAGATTTATTTCCATAAGTGGCCTGAGGAGGGAGATAGGGATTTATCGGATACTCATCTAAAGAAATACTACTAACTAACATGCATTACAATTTAGAAATTTACACCTTGTGGAAAACATACTTCATTTAATTAGCTGACAATTGATAATGCAACAAGTCCTTGACATATATGCACGCTACAACATAATGCAGAGTTTTTTACTCTTCTGATCAACAAGTCCTTGTCTTATGGTGTATTTCTGGATTGCACCATTTGCAAATATGCTGGCCAAACCTGTCAGTTCATGAGGTCCAGTTTTCTCCTTAATGATACAGTGAACATCAGAGTCTAGAGTAATTTAATGGCTCATTTTCAATCTTACTTTTAGAAGATGAAAGCTTTCAAACAAAATAAATGGGGAGTTAAGTACAATAACATTCATCTCTAGATTAACACTTGGTTTCTTAAAGAACCAATATGACTTGTTAATTTCTTGATAAAAGAACAAATGTGATTTGGCATATACTACAACTGTTTAGAAACATACGATGACCTGCAATCCTTTACTAAAGAACCTCCACATTTTTCAACTGAATGTCACTAACTAAACTGTTCCTCCTAAAAAACATGATAAATCTCAATGTTTCTTAACAAAAATCCTATAGATTGCAATTTCATAGCTTCTCTTCCTCAACATCATGGATTGGCTCCCTCGACTGCATTGCTTCCTGATGATGCACCAGCTACATTGCTTCCTGATGCTGTACCAGCTACATTGCTTCCTGATGATGTACCAACTGACATTCCTCTCTCTCTTGCAGCCAACACAGCATTCCTGAAGTCGTAAACATCGAAAACGCCATCACAGATTCCAAAGAAATCATGTCGCAGCAGATCAGCAGCAGTTGGCCTTTCTCCAGCATCCTCAGTGAAACATAAGGCCAACATTTCCTTAAAAGCTCGTGACAAAGTTACATCTTTCTTCTTTGAACTGGATTTACCAATTTTCATTTTCCCCATCATTTTCTTGATGTATTTCCCCACTAGTTTCTTTGTTCCAGATTTTTTTGTCACCGCAGCAATCCAAACTTCCAATTCTTGGCGATTTTTCAACTGAATACGCCCAAAGGCCAATTCCAGTGCAGTGATCCCAACAAGCCATACATCAGATTTATCTGTGTATTCTTCCTTGAAATGGTAAATTTCTGGCGCAGCAGCCCATTCACATATATCACTAAGCGGCAGAGTCCCGGGCAATGCCTGTCCATCATCACCCGAATTGTGGTCATAAATGGTTGCCAGATAACCAAGCTTGATAACAGGAACATCCAATCGATAGTAAATGTGACTAGCATTGAGTTGTTGATGTACATGTCCTTGTCGATGAAGATAAGCCAAAGCTTCCAAGATATCTTTAATAACAATTGCAATAAGATCTTGAGGAACCCCATTAGTAAAAACCGATTTCAGCAAACTCCTTAAAGATCCATCCATCAAAAGAGACACAACCCAGAACCTATCATGAAACATCATCTCATCTTTGACTAGCAACAAGTTAGGATGATTAAGAGGACTAGCCTTGTTAACTTGTTCAACCAACTTTTCATACATTTCTCGATTCTCCATACTAGTTACTTTCAGCGCGACATAGATGTCATAATGCTGCATTCTCTCTAGCTCATTAGAATCATTAACGCAATAAACGCCATTATAAACAGTGACAGCGCTGCCAGAAGAACCAATGATATTTTGAGTTTTGTAGTGGCGCCTGTTCTTGGGGTTTTTGATGACCTTTTGTCGAAATTGGGTGGTTGTTTTTGAATCATCAATGAGGTCTTTAAGGGTGGGTGGTTGTGATTGTGGTGGGGGTGGGGGTGGTACGTTTCCAGCACAGACTCTTGCTTGGTTCAACAGGTTTTGCATTATTGTGTTGGGAGATTTTTGGGATGAAGTGTTGGATGATGATGATGATGATTTTGGCGGTGGAGATGGAGATGGTGATCGTGATCGTGGCTGTACTGGAGCTGATTTTGACGCGCTGGGGGATGGCCTTCTTGGCCCTGTTCCGATCGGTGCCGATGATGAACCTTCCGGTTCAGCCATTTTCTTGAAATTTTGTGTGTGTGTGTGTGTTGAGAGCGAGAGAGCGAGAGAGAGAGAGAGATACAGAGGTGGTTGTGTAAAGATCAAGAGAAGGGAGTTGTGATGGATGAAGAAAGAAAAGGTGGTGTTTCTGTTGTATATACACAACAGACTTTGGGCGGCAAATATTTAGATACAAAAATATACGTATTTTCAAGAGGGAAATTGAAACCGTTGGATGTGATGGGATGACACGTGTGCAGGGGTTTTTAATCACCAAATAATTTTTTTTCTCCTTTGAATTTTATTAGCAATTAATTAAGTTAATACATGTTTTTTCCTAAATTATCATACGTGTCATTTTTAATTTTGATGAGATAGTGTTTTGTTACCGTTTTATAAATTTGGATTGTTGCACAACCTATTTAAGAACACAAAATCCTTCATTTAAAGAGTACATCAAGTGGTTGAACCAATTTTATTAAGATCATACTTTTATAATTAAATCTTAGGATGTAGATTATTCTGGATTTTGTTTTCGGTTTCTTGATATCGAAATTAATAACAGCTACGAAATATTTTAAATAGAAGCAACTGTATGCATCTTGTAGCAGTCAAAACGTACGCTTTCTTGAAGATATCTCCCTCTTATGCTGCTCTATTCACTCTACTACTCTTGCACCACCTTATTCAAAATCTCCATATAATTATTCTTTATTGTCTATACATATAATTCTTGATGTATATGTGAGCTTGAATTTCAAGAAATCAATGGAGGACAATAATCTTATTATCAGCGACGGTGAAAAAAGGTACAAAATTCTCCAACCCATAGGAACCTGGGGCCCTGATTTTAGTCTTGTTGTTTATGAAGCACTCGTTCTTGAAGCCATTGATGTTAATAACAATGTCTCTCGCGTGGCCTTCAAGATGATTAAAGATACTGAAGATGTTCAAGACTTTCATGAAATGGTTGTTGATGATGTGAACACAAGTAAACAATTTGGTGTTGATGGTAGTCGCTACATTTTACCAATCTTAAAATCTTTTTACACCAAAGTCAATGGTGATCAAACACTCTGCATTGTCTTGCCTTGTGATTCTCATGTTGTTTCACTCAGATCCCTTCTCTCTTCCAACCCAAGATTCACTGGGGGGATACATGATAAGTTTATAGGAATTGTTCTTGCCAGAGTCCTCAAGGCCCTCCACAAAATCCACAAAAAGGGTAAGCATCACATGCAAATCACTGCTGGTAATATCTTCTATAATTATCAAAGCGATACCATCCAACTTGCTTATGCAGCTTCTGTATATGAGCGTGATACGACTTTAAATGATGGTAATGTGTGCTCAGTAA
This sequence comes from Oenanthe sinensis, assembly GCA_028671895.1. Taxonomy (NCBI): domain Eukaryota; kingdom Viridiplantae; phylum Streptophyta; class Magnoliopsida; order Apiales; family Apiaceae; genus Oenanthe; species Oenanthe sinensis. The sequence continues at coordinate 36,728,247 of CM053794.1, forward strand.
ACAAGATGTTGGTATGGGGTTTAGCCCCAGAAGTAAAGAATGCTGACGAGTCCTTGGGTTTTGTGGACTTTTACGATACAGAGAAATCTGATATTTGGCTTGTTGGAATCTTGGCCTTGGAATTAGCTTATGGGCAAATTCAAGTGCATAATCGGAGAGAATTACTTGAAATTGCCAGGTACATAAGTGAGGTGAAAATTTTGCCTAATACATGGGAGGATCTTAGGATTAAATCTGCTGAGTTGATTGCCGACAAGGCTTTGCCATTTAAAAAGAGAAGATCTCAAGAAGAAAGTCATGCTAGCATTATTCCGTTGTCTACTGAGGTGGAGGAGAAAAGATTCAGTGACTATTTTGGTAGTTTGGTGGCGACATGTCTGGATACTGATGTGAATAAGAGAGCATCAGCAAAGCAGCTTATGCAGCATGTTTTCTTGACGAAAAATGTAGGGAGTGTGCAATATTTCCGAGATGTTATCGTGAAAGGATTAAATCCCCATGTAGCTCGATTTTTGAGTGGGAGATCGAGAAGGAAATTAATGAGAAAAACAAATGAGCAATCTCGATTGAGCTTTGCTGGGTAGAGAAATGCCGGGTTGGAACTTGGGAATAGTTGTTTAGATTGATGATATTGGTTTTCAGAAGTAAAGTAGTAGCCATGGATTTTTATAAGCTGATTTCTTGGTAATAAAAAGTTCTATTATGTTTAGATGCAATTTATAAATTACTTAATTCTGTATGATACTTCTTTGATCCTCGTATCAAGAGTTTTTCGTGCATGTCTATGTCTCTTTCAGAGATAAATATGTTAACAATTTGTTTGTGTATTTGCTAGCAGAAATCAGATATATATCTGCATCATATCTCATTTGATAAAGCTTCAATTTTTATCTACGTTGTTCCCTAACTCATTCTCATTTAAACAAATTTTCCTCTATCAAATAATTACTACTCAAATTCCATTCTAGCAAAATGTGCATAACTTGAATTAAGCATAAGAATATATAGATACGGAGTACTAATTGGGATTTACTACATTCCTGAGGAAAAAGTTGAAGAGACAGATATTGCAAAATTAACTCAGATATTTGCAGGCCAATCACGAAGTTGTTTCTCATCGTCTCTTTCTACCTCCGAATTTACGTGCAGACACAAGCATTTCATAATAACTAGATATACTCATAGACAGAAGAGAATGTTACAAGTACTGGTTGAGAGCTTCAGAAGCTGAATTACTTACTGAGATCCTCTCCTTCAGAACCGAGTCTGGCTATAATAAAAGAACAGTTATGCCAAAAGCGACCCCTGAGACAATCGTTACAAGTAGTCCATGCAACTCCAATGTTCCGCTATTCCTGCAGGAATTTACTTGTTTAAATTTATACTCCGTAATACATTGTAAAGCCAAACAGAAAAAAGTATATAATTTGATGTGCTTTGGTCATCTGTCAACTGAAGTGTCAAAGATATGTCAAAACTGCGTGTAGAGGAGGAGCATTGTTATATAACTAAAGTTATAACACAGAGTCACAGACTACACAGACCATGGTGCCAGATAAGACTATAATGTCTGCAATTTTGCATGTTAATTACAATTCGAGATTCCAGTCTAAGATAAAGATATAGAATTTCTATTGAACTCTTAGTCATATAGATTTCAGGTTTACCTTTATAATCTCATCCACTTGGCTAGAAAAATGCCAAGTACAAGTACTACTAAAAAAGCTGTGAATCAATCTAGTGAATAAGCCTTATTTTGTTGATAACAAGAGGTCGCTGGTTCAAGACTCACTGAACAAAGGGCTGCTTATACTTAGCTGAGGGCTGCATATCCTATATTTCTATAGCTCGTTGAGACTATCTATAATGCTTCTGCTGAAATGATATCTCTTTTATGTACTGATACTCATACTGTACTATTGCATTTTTATGAAGTTTATCCATATTTGTTTAATTAAAGTATTAAACATTGAGGAGTGAGGTCTAACTGGAGGGAGGGTGTCAGTACTTGGATTTCTGACATTTAAACAAAAAAACAACTTAAAAGCTTAAGAGTCTATGGTGCTGACTTCGTAAGAACAACTCTCCTAAACTAAAATTTAATGTACCTAGTATAAACTACTTATTGGAGCCCCCAATGTGTTAATACGACTAGTTTTTTATATAGTGGCTTTTGAAAAAATTAGCACATTTATCTTATTCTTTAATTTTAAATAAAAAGGTTTTTAGAGGTGAAGACGATATTACTAAGTTATTTAAAGATAGTATATATAAACTTATTTGATTGTATTTTAATTTCTTGTAGTTTTCCTATCTTTCAGATAACATGTAAAAATATTGGAAGTTGAGGAAAATGAAAAAAAAAACCGTGTTCTTTTATTTTCATTCTCTCCAAATTAACCCAAATTAAGGGACATGTTAACAACTCACCATGGTTACCATTTCATTCTCTTTTATGTCAAGTAGATAGTTAGATGTAATTAAATGAATTCATGTAGTTTTGTCATTATTATTACTCCCTTTGGTCCTATTTATATGTCGTTTGACTTTTTGCACATAATTTTAGGTGTTTTGACAACATAGTTAGAGTTAATATTTTTTAAATTTTCTTTTTTTGAATTAAAATTTAAATATTATATTTTTATTCAGAAAAAGAAAATTTAAAAAATATATATTTTAACTATATGGTCAAAACACCTAAACTTACGTGCAAAAAGTTCAGCGAACTGTATACCCGAGTACTACTATAAGCAGGCAGGTACATTGACTATTAACAATCGAAAAGAAAAATCAATAAATTATATTAAAAAGGAAAAAAATTGAAATATTGGGGGCCGAGAGTTGATATATCAAAATCAAATGTTAGTTAAATATTTTTTTCATATATTAATATATTAAAAATATGAATATAATTAAATAATATAAAAATCTGAATAATTTTGGATATGCATGGCATGGGAAAGTGTGAAGTTAAACTAAGGCAGTCATTTAATGATATACTAGTGGATACTAATACTACTGTAATAGGTGATGAAGCATTCATTTCTCTCAACCAAAATTCTTTCTTCCCTTGTCATTAATTATTTTGAAGTAGCCATCAACCAACCCTCCTCCACTATCATGCATCTCTTGTTTTTCACTAAATACATATAAATTAACTTGTTGGATATATAGGCTAATCATTATATAAATATGGCAGACATGAAAAGTAGTAACGCTATTGGGAACTCACCAGGTGGGATGGGGATGGGGATGGGGATGGAAGCATCAAGGAAATAAAAATATGGTGGAGACTTTGCTGCCCATGGCTCTATCTATGTCTCTCTGCACTTGTTCTCATGCTCAAAAACTCCCAATCCAAGGCGACTTTGGTTCCATCTCTTATTCCGATCTTGCCGCTTTCGGGTCCCCGCAGCCTCTTTTTAAGCAAGTATTCACCAGGGATAACTAACTACGGAATAGTTTTTTCAAGTTAAAAAAAAAGGCTTCAATTAATAATCACTAAGCGTATTAACCGGTCGGCTTACGTATAATAACGTACAGGTACTTGGTACATGCCAACGGCATCTGTGCAGCTTATTCCCTCCTCTCAGCAATTGCAATTGCAATTGCACATTAACCATGCCTAGAGCCTGGACCTTGTTCCTCCTCGACCAGGTTTCCTAATTTTTTCTTCTCATTTCTAATATTTTCCCCCACATTCTGATATCAACTTATGGTCTCCATATATGTAAAACATTTTAACCAACTACAATTGATTCTCAAATCATTACACTGTCTCGTATATGTGTTTAGGTGTTTACATACATAATATTGGCAGCTGGGGCAGTATCAACAGAGCTGATATACCTGGAGTTCGGCTTGCGTATCCTTTGGAATTTTCTGTCACAAAGCCCACACCAGCATTATTCCTCACTTTCCGAGTCGTTATCTGCTACGCCCTGCTCTCCCTCGTTTCTTCCTACAGCCTCTTCAGCAAATATGATGCACCAGTTGGTTACTCTAACAAAGGAATCCACATCGCACCTGCATTCCGTGCCTGATCTCATGCTTTAAGCCTAGAGATGTATCTTGTGCTTTGAACAACTTGCAGGCTTCTACAACAAAATAATCAAACAGTAGTGAAATCCTAGAGATGTATGACAAAGCAGACTTCTTGGTTTTAATTATAATGGCCTTGCCGAGTAAAATCCTGATAGACTTTGAATACAACCAACATTTTCTTTGTCTTCAGCAGGATATTCTGATAGTTTATCTTTCAGTTTCCAGTCATTTTCAATAGCCCAAGGGCCAAATGATAGAAACATGAACGGCAACTATTAAAGTTCCTTAAATTTTTTCTTTTTCAATTACTAATACAAAAATTGTCCAAACAATCCACCAGCAACAATGGGAATTATTACACTCTTGTCATGGTTACAAACTTTAAACAACATAAAAGAAATATGTCCAAAATCCAATTATTGTTATCCACAAAATAAGAAACAACAATTGTTGAACTATACAGGCCCCATAAGAAATGGGATATCTGTCAATTCTTCATGTCTCAATCCACAAGCCAGCAGAGTTCCAGTTTGTCCACAAAGAAACAATTGAATGGCAACAACTCACAAGTAGATGGCACTGCTTGCAACTGTAAATGAAGGCAAGCATAGTCCAACCATGTCTGCAAACAGAAATGAAACAACAATAAAGGCGAGTAGGAATGGCTGCTCGACTACCAGCCAAATTGCATACTCTACAACCCTACATATTTTCTGATCCCTGTGGCTCAGAAATTCAAGGCTTAGGACTTTGACACATACTTTTATCACATATAGCCAGCCATATGTTAAAGAAAAATATAAATAACTGTAAGTATCCATAAGTTATTTCTTAGAAGGAAAAAAAATACCAGTTGGATAATCGCAGATCGATATTTTCAGTCAGTTTCTTTCATGGCTTCTGCTAAAGGAGTTGTTGCCACAAGTTTAGGACCAGTAGTCAAATGATCATCCTGATGCATTTAAAACAGCTTTTAGATCCAAATATTATGCAATGCTGTATTGTAGGAGGTATAAAAATCTTTTTGCCACCAAGTAAAACATGTTATCATACGGATAGAAATGGCACAACTTCAAAACACATATTCTTAAAAAACAAACTGTATACAGCGATGGCATCATAGATAGAAAAACTGCCCTTTAACGGGAAAACATATCCACGAAATCTATCATAACAACACAAGTGATTACCAAATATAACAATACTAATAAATTCAAATGTTAAAAAAAAGGCAACACTAGCCAACTTAAGAAATAACCCAGCACAAGACGACCAACCTTATAAAGAGATGCAGCTGATTCAGACTCCCGAATTTGATTTGGAATATGCCCGAGTGACTGAAATTCATCTAGGGCATCTAATGTTAGCTTCCAACCACATATAGGCATAGCACTCACACCACTGAAGCCATTGCTGCTACCACAACCTGCTCCAGCTACATTCCCATTCACCCAAGGGCAGAAATAACTGTGGTGCTTGATTGGATCAAATTCCACAGCTTCTTCATAGTTGCTTTCACAGTTTGGAGGCCCTGACAACATTTCACGGGAATTTATATACAGCGAGATGATGTTCAACTATATGATACTAAAACAAATAAGAAAACCAGCCGGCTTTCGAAAAAGTATAGGGAACGGAGACAAAAAGAAGGGAAATGAGAGACAGATAACGACGGAAGCATTACTTATGAGGTTGTAAGGAATACAAGTACACTATTCTCAGGCCTCGATAAATAAAATAATGACCACCCATAACCCATTCATGTACAACCCATAAAAACTTGTCCCTATGGCCTGGCCTTGGCAAAATAAATTGCCCCTGTCCAGATATTATCATAATGTATAATTAAATGCACGATATTGAAAATTTTGTAGTTTGGAAAAAAAACTCCAAAACAATCAATGAGGCTAATATATTAGTAAATTTTTAGTCCGTGATAAAGGCTAGATTCTGACATTGTGCACTCTTAAACATCAGAAAAATCTACAATGTATACACTAGCAGTCACCAAATATATATCTGGTAACTAAATCTTTGAAGTTGAGAAAGGAGATTCAATGAAATATGAAAATACCTGTTCCATTTGCAGCAATGTACTTTGGCCTAGGGTATCCACATTCATCAGTGGGTGATGGCTTGACAATCTGAGTTACTTCTTCTTTCGAGGCTTCATATGCAGAAAATATATTTGCATTGCAAGAGAGAGAAGGATGGTTACTGTTCTCGTTGGGCAAAATATGCATGTCATTGATCTTTTCACCACTCTCAACAGATTCTGCTTTGGAAGAATCAATAATTTTCAAGCCACTGTCAGCCCTTTCTACAGACTGTGACACTAGATCTTGGCTAGCACCGTGAGGATATTCTAGAACCATTTCTTGAGGGGCAAAATCGCCCATCAAACCAGGATATGTGGCGTATGCAACAGTTTGACCCTGCTCTTCAGTTACTACAGCAACGGGTTCCATATCTCCAACAACACTAGCCCTCACACCAAGGATTCCACCACTACTTTCAAAGCTAGGCCCATCTCTTGCACCAGCATTTGTAGTATCTGTGTTCAATACTTTCGCCCCTTCAAGGGTGCTGCTAATACCTATTTCACCATCATACCTCACTGGTGCTGGAGAAACATTCTGCTGTGCTTGATTACTGTAGTTCAGATCTGATGTTTCATTTGTTTCTGGATTCCTAAACAAAGGCGTGGAGGGGAAGTGGACATCATCCATATCTCCAGGACAATTGTCAACACTTTCCATAGAGTCATTTTCCGCGCTATGATAGAATGTGTCCATTGCAATAACAGATGAAGCACGTGTTGAATCTCTAGTGGATGGGACACCAACACATTGATCATTCCTCGAGCAGGAGGGATCTTCTCTGCTATAATCTTTACTAGTCTCAAAAACCACTGACTGGTTAGGATCATTGCCGGATGAATCTCGCTTATATGATGCATGATGGGTTTCAAAAGCATACGAATCACGAGCACGTTTCGAGGGGCCACCAGAGAACTGATCATCAACCTTTACCTCATCACCATCACGGTCAATAACAGTACCAGCAATACTGTCAGCTTGCCACATCATTAGATGTGGCCTGCCAACCGAGCTTCCACCATCTTCTAAATTTCGTTTGTGACAGCCGTGAGTAATAGGCCCACGTGATTCGTATGACTGTGCATGATCACCAACCTCACTGTTGGAAGGCTGCTTTATAATCAGATCTCTGCCTAAAGTTTCATCGTGATGGTATTCAGATATTCCCATTGTTTGCAGTTCTGCAGCGGATAACAGATCACCCATTTTAAGTTCCACAACAGCACTAGACAATAACTTACCCTCGTCAGTAACCGCAGCGTCACCATGGTCTTCGGTCTGCTCTTTCTCCATACCATTTGTAGCAGCCCATCCACTAATTCCACTTGCTGCACTTACTCCATGTGTCAATGCCATTTTTTTACTTGTTTCAGGAATATCAGCAGTACTGGGAGCAATGGGTTCAGGACGAGCAACAGTTAAAAAATCCAAGACCCTAACTGTCACTCCACATAAGCTACAATCTAACAACGGAGACCTGGATTCACATGTTGACTTGGGACCCATCGCTTCATGTTTTCTAGAACTAATTTTAGTTGAAGCAGACAATGTTGTCTTGCTAGGTTTGTGACCATGAAGGCCACACGAGTCTTTAGTAGGATCAAATGAGTGTCCATTCTTAGCAGATTGAGCAGAATGCTCTTCGAAGTCTTGAACATCTGGAAGCCACCTCGGCTCCCATCCACATAAGCTAATCAATTTTTGGGCCTATGTTTTAAGGAAACTTTGTTAAAAGAACATTAATCTAAAGAACAATAAGTTAAGCATTCCTAATTTATCATCATATACTATCTTACACGAGCATAATTACAGACAAACTCTTCTCTCGTTTTCTCCTCAAGTGGCATAACATCAGCTTTAAAGGCAGATTGCTCAACTGTGAAAGCCTGTAGGTGAACCAGAAAGTGGTCAATTTGTAGACCGCCTGAAATTCGCATTTGTTCGATTGCAGATGTAGCTACTATAGGGAGGGAAGGAAACTGAAGAAGCCCATCACAGCGATCCTTATAACCACCAATCAGTGCTGACAGAGAAGTAGCAGGGAACTGCACCAAGCTCTCAGCACAAATGTTTCCTTTCCAGGGACAATTGGTTTTGTGTCCACCGTCAAGCAACTGAGCAAACTCTTCCCCAGAAGCTATCAAAAGATTCAATCAAACAGAAAATAAAAATGTTAAATGTTAATCAAAATGGTCTTCATGCAGACTCATTCCTGTTATACATATGCAAAGGGACTGCTATCGACTTGTTTATCAGTAGATGTCATATGGAATGCGTAATACATTCTACCTCTATCAGAAAGTGTGTGGTAACTCTTAATGGAGAAAAATCTTAGCATCTAAGAATTGTCTAGACTATAGAGAGTTTTTATGGGTGTAACTGGAGATTTAAAAAATAGAAAAAAGAATGACTAAAAATTATGTCTATCAACTTGCATATATTGTCCAGAAATCATTTTGACAATGTGAAGAGTGGGTAACTAAGTGATAGTACAATTTGATCCAATATACTAAAAAAAAAAAATCGAGACTTCATATAACTAATGCAGGAGTTGGACTTATGTGATACATCTCAGATCTGAATCACAAGTTAGACTGTGAAAAAACCTTCTCCCCAGAAAGGAAAAAAAAAAGAAGAAGAAGCTAAAATCAGACAAAATTAACAAAAGAATTCACCTTCTATTGACTTCCCAGCCGCTGTAACAAATTTCAAGTTTGCACCGCAAGACTTGCACTCAATCTTATCAACATCCCCATTAACCCAGCCTCTTCTGGCACATGCTAGATTACTGGCAGCCTATAAAGAATCATACCCAATTTAATACAGATATTTAAAAGTTACATAAATATATTGAATTTACTAATGAATTGGGTCATCTGCTTATTCAGGTATTTATTTACTGTACACTTGGAGGCCTTTGCTTTGGAGTGTTAGTAGAATATTCTAGCTGTTTACATTTTTTGTATAGAAGAGGCTGTTCAACTAGGTCAACTTATTTTTGGAGGATATCAAATAAAGTTGAAGTTAATATTTCCCTTAACCATCCCTGGAGGCCGGGTTATAGAGACTAGACTTACTAACGTTAGGAAACTTCATTAGATTGTGTGCGCAACTGCAGTTTAAGTAAATTTAACATTGATCCAGATATCCTAGATCAAAGGCACATCACCAGAATTATCAGAGACTCTATACTGTTAGAATCTTCATTGATATAACCGGATATTCTGGTTCAGTGCTGTGAATATTTTTGGTCAGCAAAAATAAAACTTGTGAAATCCTATTGAGGTATCAATGTATCATGTATCGCCGATGTTGTCCAAATAGCATAATAGGAAAATATAAAATAATTCTCTCTTGCTTTTGACTTAATGTTACAAGATGACTTTAGTTATATTGGGTAGTAATGATCAGACACTCTAGACTGTTAGAATCTTCATTGATATAACCGGATATTCTGGTTCAGTGCTGTGAATAACTTGTGAATTCCTATCCAGTTATCATGTATCGCCCATGTTGTCCAAATAGCATAATAGGAAATATATAAAATAATTATCTCTTGCCTTTGACTTATGTTTCAAGATGATTTTAGCTATACTGGGGCAGTAATACTATATGGGCCAAAATTCCTGGACTCTGCGTAAGGAAATTTTGAAATTCTTAGATTCAGCATACGTAGATTCAAAATCCCGTAAAATAAAGTTACACATACGTAGATTCAGCATGCTGCATGCTTATATATTATAGTGTATAGAAAGGTAAGAATTTAAAAAATAAAAATATCATTTCCTATACTAATTTGCCAAAAAAATCCACCTATAACATTGTATCACTTAGCATAAAAAGCGGTATGAGTAGTCTATTCACTATATTCGCATTAAGAACAAAATTTCAAATTACACCAGTATCTTACTACTTTAGGAGAGTACAATAAACTGGATTAGGGTAAGCACCAACGAGAAATAAGAGTAGTTCCAATTTCCAAACCTTGGGCTTCGCAGACCAACTTGAAGGCTTAAACGTTGAGAGTCGTCTTAGCAAATCATTCCTCTCCCATGGTCTGCACGATGGCTGTGAATATCCAATAGCTGAACCACCAGCAGTCGTACTCAATGAAGCCCGGATGGAATGCAAACCAATGTGTGATACTGAATCTGCTTTGGAACCCTGTCCATGGCCTAACCAGTCGATACTGCCAGCATTAACAGGAATGACAGGAGATGAAGCCCCTGCAGAACTGAAAGGGAAAAAACATATTTTGATAAAAGATGTGATAGAAACAAGAAGTGTTGTGAGAAGGAATTTATCATAATCAACAATGTAATAAACTAATAAAAGACTATAAAATGATGAACTTTACAGATCTGCATAACAGAATCTACAGTATAAGATATGGCAATAAAAGCTATTAAAATGTACGTAATTAACCAAACAAATATAGAAATCAAGAAACCTAAAAGCAAACAATATTGCACAAGTTAAAGACTAAAACCCCTAATACAAACATCAACATACATGCATATTATAATATGTATGTATATGGGGGGGATACCTGGCAGCAGGGGTAGGAGGTGGAGAAGATGACTTAGCTGGAGCCATTAATAGATCTCCTGCACCGGAGCTCATGCTCCTCGTCTCCATTATATTCAATTAATTAATTACCAATACTACTCTACTCTACTCTTATCTGTATAAATAAATTGCGTTATGTCTCGCACACACTGTGTGTGCTGTGCTGCTCTCTAACGCGATTTTGAAAAAGCAGAACAATCATACATACATACATGATACATAGGATTAGATACTCAAAACACATGTCAGCGTCGTTTGGTGGTCAAAATGAGGTTGGTGTTTGATACTAATATTTTGTATAAAAAAACAGATTTATTTACGCATAATATTGGAAATGAAATTACAATCTCATATCACTCAATTTAATTTCTTATTCTAAACTCGTAATATTTTACAAACTTAATAATTCCCTAAAGTTTGGTAATTTATTAAATTTTAAATATACAAATTGTTTTTATAATATTTTCTCTTATATATATCTAAATTTTTATTATTGATAGATAAAGAAAATTTCCTGAATATCAGAGTGTTCATACGAGCTCTATTGCTGCTTCCTTAAGTGCTTCTAGTAGTTGTTCTTCTGCCCAATTCGAGGGGTCCCTTTCGTTTGTTAGTCGAGTTTCGTTATCTAGAAATTTTTCTGGTTTTCGAAAATTAAGGTTTAGGAAAAAATGGAGGTATGTTTCTACATGTAAATACACAATTACCACCGAGTACATTGCTGATCAAGAGACTTTGGTATCCCCTGATTTTACGTTTAGAGGTAGTAACGAGGATGAGAGTGATCTTATTCTGAACCCAACTCCTAGACATAAGGTTGAGCCCCTTTTGGGCATCAATACTGGCAAGTGGGACCTTTTGAAGCCTAGTGAGGATGATAAATTAAATTCTGAAGAAGAAGAGAGGAATAACGTGATTGAATCACTCGGAGAGGCATTAGAGAAGGCTGAGAAACTAGAAACACGTAAGAAAGCAGTTACACTAGCTAGAAAGCCACCAACGTCCAGTACAGGCATCGATCAAAGAAATGGTGCCCGGGTTATTCCCGGTGCAGTTAAGAAGTCAAAGACTTTAAAAAGTGTGTGGCGAAAGGGAAACCCGGTTGCCACAGTTCTAAAGGTAGTTAAAAGACAACCAAAGAATGTGATAGTTGACAAAGGAGAACCAAAGACAAAAGCAGTGGAGAAGGTTGAGTCATCATCTGCTGCTCATTTAAGACCACCTCCATTGTCTCAAAAAGTTCGACCAAAGCTGCAAATGAGACCATCCGCAGCGCCAAAGCCGGTAGTTAAGACACCTGTTATCTTGAAAGACATTGGTGCAGCACCAGCTGTTGAAAACACCTCAGCTGCAAAGGTGAAAGAACACAAGCCAATGTTGATTGACAAGTTTGCATCTAAGCAAGCTGCTTTAGATCCTATGATTGCACAATCTGTGTTGGCACCTCCCAAACCTGGAAAATCCTCTTCGCCTGGGAGGTTCAAGGATGACTTCCGTAGAAAATCTGGTCTATCTGGAGGATCACCTAGGCGTATGGCTAAGAACGATATTCCTGACGAGGAGGCATCGGAACTTGATGTTTCTATTCGTGGTGCTGTCATAGCAAGGAAAGGAAGGAAATGGAGCAAGGCAAGTAGGAAAGCAGCTAGAGCTAGACTTCAGGCAGCCAGAGATGCCTAACCAGTGAAAGCTGAAATTTTGGAGGTAGAGGAAGATGGTATGTTGACGGAGGAGTTAGCCTACAACTTGGCTGTCAGTGAAGGTGAAATTCTTGGGTTTTTATACTCAAAGGGGATTAAGCCTGACGGTGTGCAAACTCTTGACAAAGACATTGTGAAGATGATCTGCAAAGAGTATGATGTAGAAGTTATTGATGCTGCCCTTTTAGAGTGGAGGAAATGGCAAAAAAGAAGGAATTTTTTGATGAAGATGACCTGAATAAATTAGAAGATAGACCTCCAGTGATCACTATAATGGGCCATGTGGATCACGGAAAGGTAGAGGATTTGCTCTATTTATCTTTAAACTTTGGTTGTTACTATATTGTAAATCAAGTGTTTGGTTTTACATTTTTATTTTGTCCGTTTGCAGACGACTCTGTTGGATTATATCCGAAAGACCAAGGTATATGTTGAAGCTTTACAATGTCTCAGTGCTTTAAATTCATTGGCTTGCTTAGTCACCCATGCTCCCAGTGAAAATTAGGAATAGTATAATACTTACCGCCTCTTACCTAATGGTGTGTAAGAAAATTAACAATATGTTGATAATACATTTCACAAATCACATGCTATCTAGATTCTAAATGTTCTACAATCGCCCAGTATTAAAGTTTGACTGCTATTTACAGGTTGCGGCATCTGAAGCTGGAGGGATTACACAAGGAATTGGGGCTTATAAGGTTCAAGTACCAATTGACGGAAAGTTTCGACCATGTGTTTTTTTGGATACCCCCGGACATGAGGTAATTTGTGATGTCTGTTTTAGGCTTCATTGACAAAAAAAATTATTAATCCAGTTATAACAGTAACTAGTCTCATCCTCTTAAAGATGCTATATGTTCTTTTGCTCATGTAGGCATTTGGGGCGATGAGAGCTCGTGGAGCAAGGGTCACAGACATTGCTATAATTGTAGTTGCAGCTGGTGATGGGATTCGCCCCCAAACTAATGAGGCCATAGCTCATGCCAAGGCGGCTGGAGTGCCAATTGTACTTGCCATAAACAAGGTTTTTTCTTCTTTTTCTTGGCATCTTACATGTCACAGTTGATTTTCTGTTGGTATCTCATAGTTGCACACATATTTTTATATATTGTCACCTCCCTCTCCCTTCCAGATAGATAAATATGGCGCTAATCCAGAGCGGGTGATGCAAGAGCTTTCGTCGATTTGTTTAATGCCAGAAGACTGGGGTGGGGACATCCCTATGGTTCAAGTGTGTGCAATGAAACATTTAATAAAAGTGAAGTTTCTGGTTACCTTATGCTATGTTTGCAAATGACTTTTTTTTCGTTTTGGGTGCTAACCTTGATAGATCCGTTCTCTTAAAGGTGAGAATGTGGATGATCTTCTTGAAGCTGTCATGCTTGTTGCGGAGGTAATTTACTTGTTAAACATGTCAAAACTTGTTTCCGAGCTGCTTTAGATCCACTTTATAGGCAATGACTTCTTTTTAGCTATATTATATTTATGAAGGCCTTTCAATGCGGCTCGTGTTAGGCACCCGCATATTATCCATTCATTTTACATTTCACTGAAATTGTGAAATGATTAAACAAATGCCTTTCTTTCATGGCTTGTAATGATTTAATACTTTCTAAGAAATACATGCATTCTAAATTATGTTTCTTTATCGTTCTAGTTGCAAGAGTTGAAGGCTAATCCTCACAGAAATGCCAAAGGTACCGTCATTGAGGCTGGTCTTGATAAATCTCAAGGACCAGTAGCTACATTCATTGTGCAGAAAGGCACACTCAAAAAAGGGGATATAATAGTTTCTGGTGAAGCTTTTGGAAAGGTGTTGGAAACATGTGCCTTTTTCTACCTGGGGTGAAAAAGTACTTGTATAGTTATATGGCTGTTTCACGTTAGGCCTATTTTGAAGAGCTTTGTCAAAGTGTATGTGTTTAGGTCCGGGCTTTATTTGATGATAGTGGAAAGCTAGTCAGTGAAGCTGGGCCCTCCTTGCCGATACAGGTTTGTAATCTGTAAACATACCCAGTGTATCCCGCTCATAGAGCAGTTAAGATGGACACAGACCGTACTTCTACTCAAAAAAGAGTGGAGAGGCTGTTTCCGTAGAGATCCCCAGATAGAATAAAACAAAGCAGTAAAGTTCCCATCACATTTTTTTGTACTGCTGCAGTCTATTTTTCTTGCTAGAACATTCATTCATATATGTAAATTGATTTATTATTACACGTCTATAATCGACATAATTCTCCAGGTCACTGGATTGAATAATGTTCCATTTGCTGGCGATGAGTTTGAGGTTGTTGGTACCCTTGATATTGCACGGGAAGGGCAGAGACAAGAGCTGATTCAATACGAATTGAGCGCATTTCAGCTAAAGCGGGAGATGAGAAGGTCACACTTTCGTGCTTTGCTTCCGCCATTTCGTCAAGAACGCATACTGGGTTAGATTTGCACCAACTGGTTATTGTAATGAAGGTTGATCTTCAGGTAAGCATGAGAAATATTTACAGAAACATATGATGTTACGTGTAATTAGGATGGAGCCAAAAGCTTATATATTTATCTAAGTACAAAATAAAGATGGTGCAAATTACATAGACAGAGTCCACTAAACTACATTTATTCAACCTATGGCTAAGCCAACCTTTGAAATCATTTCCCCCCCGAAACAATTGTGAAATAAGAGTAAGTAACTTTTGTGCTTTTGTCAAAAGAGTAAATAGGGGGCTTATCAAAGCATCGGATTCAGAGACTTGGAAACATATACTTGACAATGCATGCATAACAAAAATTCAATAATCAAGTATTAATGTGATTTGCCGACTAAGGGAGTATCTTTTTACTTTATCATGGTTCTGTTACTCGGAGAGTTTGAACCATTAGTGTCAATGGAGTGGTAAGGTTCCCAACTTAATGAAGCATTTGTTTAATTGCTTTTCAAGGTTAATTAAGAAGCAAGAAGGATGTTGGGAAACTATATTAAAGATAACATGGTATAGGTGTTATTTCTATCTTTTGGCCTTTTGTTGTGAATAATTTAAGGTATGGTTGCCACTGATCTATGTTTCTGCTGAGGAAAATTCATGCAGCAAAAAATGGTCTTTCGTTTGTGATATGATCTCCTTTTTGCATGCATGATGCGAAATGAACCATTGTCCTAGTTTGTTTGCTTATATTGATGATGTGACTGAGATGTATATGCTCTTTATTTAAAGTTTAAATTCCTTCGTCTTCCTATCTGAATTGTTTCCTGTCTGACATCCTTATATATGCATTAATAATGTGTACATACTTTTCTTGTCATTGTATGTTCTGAAATCTGAACTTTAATTACGATAGTTGCACAATTAAAACTAATTGTTGTACCTTGTCAGGATCAAATACCAATTGGTTCAGTAGAAGTACGAGCTGTATTCAGCAGTGGTAGTGGTCGTATTGCTGGATGTATGGTAATAGAAGGGAAAGTAGTGAAAGATTGTGGAATTCGAGTTCTTAGAAAGGGTAAAACGGTCTTTGTTGGAGTTCTCAACTCTTTGAGACGGATTAAGGAGGCTGTGAAAGAGGTGCGCCTGTAAAATCCTTTCTTTGTCAAGTTTGGTTCTTCCTTCTTTTCACCTTTTGAGCATGATTTAATGACAGAATCAGGTCTGCAATTTCTTTACTAGAATTACAGAAAAAATAACAAATACAGTGGTCTATTGTCCCTTCTTGCAATATTTCGGGAATCTGTTTATACTTTTGGTCCATCTTTGAGATACTGTTTAGCAGCAGTCTATAATTCTAGGAATAAGTTCAGTTGCTGAATTCCGCCTCCTTCTCCACCTTGTAATGGGTGCTGAAAAACAGTTGAAATTTTTTAGATTTCATGTCTTGTGAACTATCAGCCTAATTTTGCAAGTACATTTGAATCTCCTTAGCATTTAGTAATACTTCAGATGTAGGTAACTGTTACGCTTTGTATACTGATAGCAGTAACTTCCTGAATTTTCATTTTGGATTCTAAGTTTCTCGCATAAGTTGTAGACTCTGTATGATCAATTTGTAATCTCCAGCATAAACTGATATTGTGCGATTGCCAGACGTCAAGGAATGCACTTATAAATGTTCCACATGAAAATAATAGTATGCCTCTGCCAGTTGTGGTGTTTATTCCATGAAATATAATGCCAGTGCTTTTTATATCATCACCTATAATGCATTATTTCCTAGGTTGTGTATATAAGATATCTTTCATATTTGTAACATTCAATATTAAATATCGTGATCTCTACTGTGCAGAAACATTAATATTTGATTTATTACTTACTAAAATAAAAAACCTAGATTTCTAGCTAAGAGTTGAATTGTGTTATTGTATCTGATTTGGATTGCAATGCACAATTCCTGAATATCTTAACTTTTGGGGTACAAGTTAAAAAAGTACTATCTATTGCCAACTTGGACAGGTAAGTGCCGGGTTAGAGTGCGGCATTGGAATTGATGACTTTGTCGATTGGGAGGCTGGAGACACTTTGGAGGCTTTCAACACAGTGCAGAAGCACCGAACACTTGAAGAGGCATCCGCATCAATGGTAGCAGTGCTTCAAGAAGTAGGAATTGAGAGATAACAGCATCAGAGTACAGCATATTACTTGAACTACACCGTGGCGTTACAGACTCGCCTAGCTAGTTGACAACGTAAAACTGACCCCTAGCAGTTTGACAACATACAGCAGGTGTTATTAAACGAGCTTGCTGAAACCCACCAGTCTTATGCGCTGATGATGAAGATCCAAGCTTTTGCAGAGACTGGGTAAATGTTGTTTGTTATTACATAGTAAATAGTGGTATATGTTACATTCAAGCTCCTTTCTTTAAAGGAGAAGGCACAAACCAAAAGGAATGAAAAGATTACAAGGATGCTTCAAATTGGATGCATCATCTTTTTCTCTTGTGCAATTTGTCTTCACCTAGGTACTGGTATTACAGTACTTGTATGATCTATCTTCACCTTGGAATTGTAAAGGGAGAAGTGTGAAAAAATGAGAGCCTAAATTTCCCATTGATGTTCATGTACGTTGCTACACTAACATTCAGCTCCAAATTGATGAGATTGAGGTCTCTTAATATTCTAAGAGTAGAATGGAGTTATAAAGGAATGTGCAAATGTCGTAAATATATCTAATTAATTATTCCCAAAATTTCATTTTATTTCCACTTGATTGCATTCTTTGCTTTATTACCTATCAAATGGAGGAGCAACATCCGTGAAGTTTTAGATAAGTGGTCATCTTTTTAAAAATAATAAGAAGTTGAGATTTCTAGTATTGCTAAACATCAATTGAGTTTATGTATTTAAATTAACGGGGAAACATATAAAAAAGAGTAAAGTCGGGGCTGCATGAAAGGGATGTATAACTCTTAGCGACCGTTTGGTGAGAAAAGCAAGCAACTTATTAGCATGGCATGGTCCTTAGCATTCACATGTGACACGTGTTGTTGTAACTATTAATAACCAAGCCAACCCTCTGACAACTTCAAATACTAGTAATATACACTATTATTACTAATCCATATCCTGTCTGGAATCAAGTCAATTCATTCCCTGCCAAGTCAAGTGTGAAATGAGAGTCACTAATCTTTAGTTTCCCTTGTATAATCTACATTGACAGCATTTATTTTGTTTGGCCTGATTCATGTAATAAATTTATTCTATGGCAATGTGGTTGAAGTTATAAAGTCATTCCAAACCACAACACACTGGTAACACTTGTAAACATAAAATAACTAGAACCATAGATTTTGATCAAAAAAAAAAAAAAACTAGAACCATAGATAGGATTACAATCCAGTTATATAGGTTACAACATCAGAAGACACAATTAAGTAGCTTCTTTGCAACAACAACAAACCAAGAAACACAAACAAAAACAAAAACAAAAGCAAAAGAAAGACGCAAAGAAAAGAGACGCCCACCCAAACTAGCAGTAACCAAATGGTCCAAAACACCCAACTTGTGTGTCTACTCACTCAAATTCCCATCCTCTGCTTGATACCATTAACAAAGTCAACAACTTTCTTGGAGTCAGGAAGGGTCTTGGCAACACTTTCCCTCTCCAAACACCTCTTCACCCAAGCAATCAACTTGGGGCATTCAGCTTCAACACTGAAGTTACCCGACGCCTCATAGGCTCCGAACCAGCTAGAGTAAGTAACAAGTGCAATATCCAAGAACCCGAAAGTTTCGCCACCGAAAAAAGGCTTGTCACCCAGCTCATTTTCTAGCACTTTGAGATTCTCAATGAAATCCTTCTTCCCCGCCTCCTGTTCTTCCCCTTTGGTGGTCCATATCTTCCTCCCACCATCATAGATCTGCCCATTTCAAAAAAAAAAAAATCTAATCATGTTAGCAAATACAGTACTACAACCATGATATATTTGAACCGGTTATATTAGGATATCATTCTCATTCCCGGTTCAAATTTCATGATCCAAACGACCCCGTATTATTCCACATAGTTGACTCAAAAGAAAAGCCACTAGCAAAGTAGCAATAATGCATTCAACAACATTGAGACAAGGACAAAAAGGCATTTTTAAAGATGATGTAAACATATTGTACAATATCATCCACACTACATAAACCAAAAAAAATCTTGCAAGACATGAGACATATACCAACTATCAACACAAATCTTGAAATAATTATTAAAAAAAATGATACCTTCTTGTCAATAAAATCAGCCCAGAACCTAGCTTGGGCTCTCTGGTAAGGATCAACAGGCAACAAAGGAGCTTTATCATTCCAGACCTCATCAATATACTGAACAATAATGAGGGACTCACATACGGGCTTGCCGTTGTGAATAAGAACCGGTATTTTCTTGAAAACAGGGTTGGACTTGAGGAGAAGAGGGCTTTTGTTCCTTAAATCTTCCTCCACGTAATCGTATTTGACGCATTTTTCAGCAAGTGCAATTCTGGCCCTCATGCCGAACATACTCACCCAGCAATCCAACAGAACAACCTCGTTTGCCATTGTTGTTTAGTAGTATTTGTTCTCTACGTTTTGTCCAAGTTTAAGAAAGCAAGTGATAATGCAATTATTGAGCGAATGGGAATAGCTGCATTTATAGATAAAATTTCGGGAGGAGTAATTTTTACTCTTTTCGTTCCAGATTAGATGACCTCTTTATAAATTTCACACATAATAAAAAATATAAAATAATTATAATTTTTTTCATATATATCCATATTTATTATATTAAGTTATTATAGTATTTGAATAATAGCATATTGGAAATGACAAATAAAAAAGAATAGTTTTGAAAATTTGTTCATAAATATATTTTGAAAATTTTATGTAAGGAGTAGTTAGTGGAGTACGGAGTAAGTATTTTTTTTAGAGTTAAAGGGTCAATTTTTTATTCAACTACTGTCTTCTAGGACTTTCTTGAGATTCCCATATATGTCAGCGGCTATAAACTACAAACTCTTTTCCACTAAATTAAAAATATATTAAATTTAATAACTAAACTATAGCTCCATATTTTTTTAAAAAAAATAGACTTAAAAATTAATTATATTTTGGAAAAAAATAGAGTTAAAAATAACATACAAACTTTTTTTCATTAATTTCATCACTTGTCAAAATATTTATCATTTTTCTAAAATTAATTCTATAAATATAATTTAATATTTAAATATTATTAAAAAAATAATATATGAAATTGCCATTTTAATATTTTAAAATATGTGAAAAAATAAAATAACAAATATTTTGAAAGGAAGAGAATATTATCCAACCGTATGTGTTAATCTCTGAGTATAAATATTAAAACCTCATTTTTATAAATTAAAATAAATATAGTACTAGCAAACTATAAAAGGCGGGGAATAAAGTGAGAAAGGAAAAGAATTACGTATAGTGTGACCGCAGAAATTTATGAAACATGAAAGTTAGGTGTACATACTATACAGGTCGGTGGGTGCCGACTATTTAAAATATGTTTGGTTAAACTTAAAATTTTGATTTGTGATTTAAATTTTAATAAATTGGAAATTTAAAATGTATGTTTGAGTAATTTTGTATTATGAATGATTTATAAGTTTTTAAACATATAATAATAAAATTAAAAGTGATTTATGAATAATTTATGATATATGAATGATTTTTATCAAAATAAAAATAATAAACAATAAGTCACTGAAAAAAGTATATATTACTTATTTATGCCTTTAAATCAGTTTCTAATTTATTTTTAACTTTAAATCAGTTTCTAACTTATTACACAAACAAATATTTTTCACTTTAAAATCAGAAACAACTTTAAGCATTTGCTTAAAAGATGTGCCAAACAGCTTCTTAGTATCGCCAGCGGGACTCTACAAGTAATTACATTTCCACTGATTTAACTACTTACCTCACCGGTCATTGCTTAAATATTCGCATCTACTTCCTGCGTCGCGTATTTGTATCAATTTAACATATCTCCGTTGACGTATGCAATGACATCATAATCCATATCTTTTTCATGGTTTTTGTTATTCATTTTTCTCGACTTTCCGCTTCGTCAGGGAATTCAATATTATAAGTTCGCAAGTTTTTCTTTTTTGCTAAATTATCGCAAGGTTTGTTTGGTTCGAGAGTTTGTAGAATGGGGTAGAAATTTAGAATGGATAAGTTTCTTACGGATTACCGGCAACACTAACAACACTCTTAAAAGCAATTATCTCTCGCTATCAAATTTTCATCAAAGTAAAAGAAAGGTGGCCCTTTTCATCATGCATAAACTAAACTCATATACTTGGGGATTTCGCTTGGAAAAGAAAATGTTCCATACTAATGGATTCGACTTGAAGGCGAAGTCAGATTTATCACTCAACTTGTTTGCTACAAATAAAAATATAACTTAATGTATAAAACCCATGCCTCGTGTTTGTTTTAATTTTTTTAAATTTCAAACACATATCTCAAACCTAAAAAGTATGAATTTTTTATACGCAAGGGGTGAGGTGGGTATGAATATCAATTTCAATACTATTATTTTATTATTGATAATTAACATTAATAATAATAATAAAATAATAATATATACAATATTAATATTAAAAAATTATTTATATAATAAAATAAATTTATCTAATTATTAATTCAATAATATTTTATATTAAATAATTTCATTCGAGAATTAAACCAAACACATGATATCAATAATGAAATTTCATCTCCATACCACCCTAACCCGAATCCTGATACCAAATTCATACCACCTTATGAACCAAACGAACAATTCTTTTCACGAGATATATAATGCTGTATATACTCTTTTCGCTTCTAAATAATGATTTTTTATTTTTTGACACAGATATTAATAATGAAAACTATATAATTGTAATTAGAGTTAGTTTTTAATCTTTATATTAAATAAAATTTAATTTTAATATAAATATTTATAATAATTATATATATATATATAATTTTTTATATTCATAAACCTGTTTATAAACATATGTATTAAAAAATCAAAAAAAACATTATTTAAAACCACAGTATCCCCTATCTAAATAGCCTAAATAGGCACTCACGCTTAAATAACCATCAGGATTTTAGAATCAATTTAGGAGATCATTCGAATTATAATTATTCTGCTGTTTGAATTTGAATATAAATAAAGTTTTTACCATACCTCAAAATACATGCCAAATCATCCAAATGTTATTACTTTTACAAAGCTGGAGTAAATTATTATAATTGTACAAGGAAAAGATAACCCTCTGCAGAAGAGTTATTTAACCCTGCACACTTCCTCTGTTTCAAAATAATTATTTTATTTTTGAAATAACTAAACTTTATTAAAATATAATTTTCAGTTTTCTAAAATTATAAAAAATAATTTTAACTTTCAACTAAAATTCGATTAATTTAACTAATAAAAATCAAACTAATTTAAGAGTACAAAGAGAGTACTACTGTATATTGGAACAAAAAAATACGAAAAAAAGAAGATTAACGAATAGGAGTAACGAGTATGGTAGTCTCGTCTCCCCCATTGTGTATATTTAATACTTCTGCACGGTACATCTGTACCAAAAAGGCAAAAACAACGGCCAAACTTCAACTCTCCAAGTCGGTCGATTCCCCATAGACCACGTGCCCTGCTCTCCACCCTATACAATTTTCGAGATAGCTCGTTTCAGGGTGGGTTACCACAGCATCTTAGTACGGTACTTATTTATTATCTTCTGGATTATAAAACGAAAAAAGAAAAGAGAACAAAAGGGTTTCCCGACCAGTGTCCTGAAAAGAACAAAGGGGAATATCTCGTATATAACGGGAAACTGGAAATTTAATGAATGTGCACGATCAGTAAGCTAATCTCATATATAATGGGAAACTCGTTTCCATCAGGTTAATAACTCCGCCACATTTGATATGCAAAATTTGTATGGATTCATAAAATTAAATTTCAAGACCAAAAGTTTCAAAACTAGCTACAGCCCTCTCAAATTTGGCTGATTCTCTCGCATTGACATGTACAAATACTGTGTCCATGGTAATGGATTTCAATGTGCAATAATCCTGTCCTACCAGAAGTTGCACGCAGACGTAGGATGAAATACGTCCCAAATCATTTCACAAAATAAATCACCAGACCACAGATGAACGATCATTTAGTACTACCCATATTACACCTTAAGCCCTGCAAGTAACACGTATTGGGAGCCAGTAAGTTTATAAACTCTCTTCAGTTGTGTATATATGCATATCTGATGAGTTATATATAAATTGAAATATAGTAAAAGTTCCATAAACAACTATAGGGGGTGTTTGGTTCATTGTTCATGTGCCCGGTTAATGGGAATCGGAACCTCAATTCCATGCGTTGGTGTTTTGTTTAGTAATTTTGTTGTATGGAACGGGAACCTCATTCCCGATACAGGGTTAAATCATTCCCTACATAACCCTTGGGATTCCATGTCATTACCATTCTCAATTTCCCATTTACCCCCACTCCCATTCCAATCAACAAAACATAAACTATACTATACATCATTCCATTTTTTTTTCTTTTTATATAATAGCTAAGTAGGTCCTTTTCCCAACTCTGTGACTGAAACCAGTAATTTACCAAATGCGTGGGACGCTGCTTTTCACCCCAAGAGATTTTTAACATTCTGACTTCGTATTATTACTGAACTATCAACATTTAAACTGTCCGTGCAATTAGGAAATTATAAAAAAATATATGAGATAATCGAAATATAATAATAAAATGTGGGTGAGATTTAGGATAGAATATACTTATTTTGGATCAATTATATATGGGGGGAAAAAAGAAAAGAAAAGGCTAGAATTGGGGAATAGTGCTAAGAGAAAGAAAGTAGCAGATTCCCAGCCGACTTTTAATAGATTTTAATGGGTGACTTCACTCTCTTATCAATAGGGTAATCACGACCTAGTCTATGATAACTTTAGGTTGTCCCAGAAAACAGCCAGTTCCCAAGTTTTGACTAGTAAGCCTGTCAATTCAAATAATTCAATTCTTTCTGAAAACTACTCCATATAAAAGTAAGCATTTGACATACCATGAGTCCATGACATGTTATTCAAGGGAAGGAAAATTGCTTCTCCTCACTGAATGACCTTAAACGTTTTATAAGGTTCCCTTTCAATGACTCTGGAATTCGTGGTGCAAATTTTTTCCTGGCCTCCTCTATCAATGACCTGCATGACAGTAATAGTAGAAAAGATAAATGCGTGGCTGAAAATTTACATAGAGCAAAAGTACTATAATCAAAATAAAAAGACCAAATTCTGCTTACCACCTACACATGCTCTCTACCCTTAACAGTATTATGCTTTTCATTTAGCTGCAAAAATCCTTCTTACCAGTTTTCTGAACTGCCATGCTTCCCACAGATTCATTTCTATTACTGATATTTGATCTATACTTGTATATGTTAAATTTACATCATGCTTATTTTGAAGATCGGTCTATTAATTAAATTGTCAATCATTGATCAGCTACCATAATTTTCTACAGCCGGTGAACTTGATGGACAACTTTCAACTCATTCTTTATTTCGTCCTACATTAATTTCTCTCCCCTTTTTTGAACTCGTTGAGTAGTTTAGAACTCCACATTAAGATTTCAATTTCAGACCATATAACTGAGAAATGATAATACTAAATATACTCCAGCGCGCAAAATGTATTCAAAAAATATATAAAAATGAAAATAAAGGCATTTCCATTTCAAAAATTTTTGAGTGCCAATAGTCAATAATTAAAGGTATATGCAATATCTACTTTCTCCGCCTAATAAAAAAAATTGAATCAAATTTTATTTTGTTCCAAATTTATAGACCAAACAGTAATTTCAAATTTATCCAACTTAATAGACAGTTTTAAACTACCACCGACGTGTTTCACAGCTTTCAGGAAGAGTCATATTTTATAAAAAAGATGTCAAGTAATGCTAATTACTTATAGAACTGCATGGAAGTATAAATAATATTAACGCCAATGAAGGTAATGCTTACTGTTATAGGAAGAAACTGGTATAACAGTAATTTGGAGGTTTGCTGGAATCACGGAGCAAAATATGATGATTTTGCTGATGAACTTGATGAAGAACACGGGAGGAAAGTGATGGATTTTGGTAGCTGATTTTGTTGTTGATTCGTTAGAAGGCCAGAGAAAATATGTGTTCTCTTGCTGTCAACTGTTGTCTTAATTGAAACAAGAGACCTTAGATTTAGACCCGGCTCGTGTGCGATGTGAGGACACTTAGCAATTTTAGAATACACACCTTAATCAATTCACAGTCTATTTCAGATGTCGAGCGATTCGGCTACCAGCACATCTTCGCCTCTCAGCCATTACCTAAAGGAGCTGCGAGGTTCGACTAAATTTCAACGCGAGCTGAACGAGATCTCGGGCACGCATCGCCATCCGATTGTCCTGGGGACAGAAATTAGCGAGGAAGTTGCCGCGAATATAGCTCGGGTCGAGCAAACGAGCTCGGACTCGTTTGTCTTGAACATAGACCCAACCTGGTTGATTGAGGATTCGCCCCGCAATGGCGATCCCGGTGCCTGGAAGCGGAAGAGACCTGTGGTGCCGGGCTTGCTGGACCTTTCTTTTTTAAACAGCAGGCCGGGGGGCATGTCAAAGGAGGAGGCCGAAGCAGAAATCGCTAGGCGAATCTCGGAGCGAGCTGTTCAGGATCAGGCTGGTGAAGAGCCCCTTCATCCTTGCCGGGCTATTCCAGTTCACAGCGAATCGAGCTGGAGTGAGCTCGGGAGTACGTACTACGAATCTCGCGACCCGAAGGGTAAACGGGTTCACACTGAGGTCGATCTTGACCTAGAAGACGAAGCGACCTCTCAATGGATCGAGTCCTCAGATAGCGAGGATGATGATGATGCTGTAACCAGGGTAATTGACCTGGAAAATTACAACTTTGTGCCCGAAGAATCCGGGCGCGAAACCGTTGACTGACTGACTGACCCTAATTTATTCATTCTTCTTATAAGTTGCTCCTCCTCGTACTCCTCTCGCTGACGAAGCCAAAGAGCAAGCTGATAGTATATTAAAACTAGCTGTCGATGAGAGGAATGTGAAGAAGCAGGTGACGACCTCGAACTTGGTCGCTCACGGATTTTTGAAAGAAGGGGCGAGGCTGACTCCAAAGAAGAGAAAAGCCATCGCGAGCTCAGCTCAAAAACCTTCTGCGAAGCGAACCCGGACTGAGTCCGGTATATTGCCTTCATCATTGCATTTTCTACCTCGCATCGCATTCATATGTATCATGCTTGTATGATTCTGCATTGTTTCATTTTTTACGACTGCTTTCTGACCGCTTCAATTTTCTTGTGCAGATATGTCGAAGTCTAACGTCGTTCCTCCTCCCTTCACCGAAGAGGACGATGAGATCGCAGTGATTGCTCCTCCTTCAAGGCCAAAAGACGTGAAGGCCTCGGGTAGCAAGCCTCCTCGGGACGACTCAAGGAAGAGGTCGTTAGATGCAGAGGTCGTGAAGGCGGACCCTAAGAAACAACGAAGCGAAGTGGTGGCTGCTGTTCTTCCTCATGCTGCTGCGAATGCTTTTGCGAAGCTGGGCCATTCCCTTGTTTCCGAGAGCAATCTCAACCTCTGGGCCTAGTCTTCGCTCGAAGAAAATAATGTTGCTTTGACTCGGGTCGCGGCTGAGCTCTTTTACAGGTTGGCGAGCCGTTACAAGGAGGTGCGAGCTCTCACTCAGCAGAATGCCATTTTAAACTTCAAGGTCGAGTCGATGGGGGCCGAGAAGAAGAAGCTGTTCGAGGAGCAGAAGAAGCTAAAGGACGAGCTCAGCCCACTGAGGAGGGATCTTCGGTCCGCAAAGGACAAAGCTAAAGAGCTGGAGAAAGAGCGAGCTGCTGAAACAAAGGCCTTCGATGAGAGGTTGAACGAGCTCCAGGCCCAGATCGCCATCCAAGAGACTGCGATCTCTGCATTTGCTGGTGAGAAGAAGGAGGCGGTTGCTGAGGCCTCGGCTCTTGGACATGTCAAGTTCATGAAATCTTTTATGAAGAAGGTTCCTGAATTCGACTGGGGTTTGCTCGGCGAGGCGACCCGGGTCTACGCAGAACAGCTTCGCAAGGAAGTGGAGGAGGAGGCCTCTCAGCGAGCCGCAGAGCTCGAGGCGAAGCGGGCTCAAGAGCAGCAGCAAGAGGAGGCTTCGTAGTTCTTTTTCTTATTTGTAATTTATTTTTCAACAAGTACGTTGTGCTCGCTCGCGAGCTGAATTTGATGGGTTGCGGGCACCGTCTATGCCTCGCACTTGTATCAATTTTATCTTCGTTTTAATGCTTTAATTTGTTTGTCTCCTTTCTGTTCGCATCGTTTTACTTATATATGCTTTTTCTATCCTGCTTTCATCACATATAATATCTTCATGTTGCATATTTTCTTAGAATTTACACAACTGTTTTGAGGTCGCCTTTACGAACTGATTAAGTCTTCACTTCGCGAGGCTAATAGTTTTTTATCACCTGCTTTAATTTTTTCCTGTACATGCCAACCATTCCCAGATCGCGTTAAACGAGTTTGCTTCGTATCAGCTCACATGGTTATGGCCTCGCATGGGGGACCGGTTCGTATACCTTAGAACCGAATGGCCTCGCACCGATGCTGGCCTGAGCTCGTCCCAACGGGGCCCGTGGTTATGGCCTCGCATCGCACATTTAGGTGACGACGGGGCCCCACGTCGCATCGCTTGGCTGGCCAACAGGCCTCGCCTAGCTAAGCAATTTCTGGCCGCACATTGTCGTAGCTTTTCCTTACCTTTTCGTATTTTCAAAATAACCAACTGCTTCCAGGTCGCTATTATTGAACTTGTTTCTCATTTGCCCATTTCGAGCTGGCCTCGCACGAGGGGGCCTTGTTCAAGCATCTTCTAACACAAATGGCCTCGCACTGATGCTGGCCTGAGCTTGCTTCAACGGGGACCGTGGTTATGGCCTCGCATCGTTCACTTATGTGACGACGGGGCCCCACGTCGCATCGCTTGGCTGGCCGTTAGGCCTCGCCTAGTTTTGCAATTTCTGGCCGCACATTGACGCAGCCCGACCCTAACTGCACGAACTTTCATGGATATTGATATACATCACACAAAATTTGAAAGAAAACCATGCATATTTCTTGAATAATTTAAGAACATAGGGCCAATAGAGTCATTACATCAGTTCAAAGAGGTGTTTATATAACACTGCTACCCCCCGAGACTTAGGATGATTTATTCATACGAAGTTTAGAAATAAATAATGTTGCCAGTTACATGGGCAGTTAAGGTAGATACTTCTTGAGATGTTCTGCATTCCATGCTCGCGGAATAAGCTTGTCTTTGAGATCAGTGAGGTGATATGTTCCTTCCCAGAGAACAGTCTTGACCTTGTAGGGGCCTTCCCAGTTGGCGCCGAAGACTCCATGTGCCTGAGTCTTGGTGTTTGGCATGACCCGACGTAGGACTAGATCTCCTACCCGGATGGGGCGAGCCTTCACCTTCCCATTATAGTGCCTATTTGTCCTCTGATGATATGATGCCAGACGGGCTTGGGAGTCTGCCCGGGTTTCTTCAATCATGTCGAGGTAGAGTCGGTGGTTGACCTCATTATTATTGGGGTCAAAATGATCTCGACGGAATGATCCGGAGCCCACTTCCACAGGTACCATAGCTTCACATCCATACGATAAGGAGAATGGGGTCTCACCAGTAGTGCTCCTTGGGGTAGTGTTGTAGGACCAGAGGACCCTGGGGAGCTCTTCGGGCCAGTTGCCCTTGTTTTCATCCAGCTTAGCTTTCAGAGTGTGCTTGATTATCTTGTTTATCGTTTCTGTCTGGCTATTTGATTGAGGGTGGCAGACAGCTGAGAAATCTTTTCTGATGCCCAAGTTGTCAAAAATTCTCGCATTTCCTTAGAATTAAACTGCTTTCCATTATCTGAGATGAGCTTGTAAGGGATCCCGAACCTGCATACAATAGACCTATACACAAAGTCTTTAATTTTCTTGGCAGTGATGGTGGCTAAGGGCTCGGCCTCGGCCCACTTAGTGAAATAATCAACTGCCACCACAGCATACTTGACCCCTCCCTTAGCTTTCGGGAGCTCTCCTATCAAATCAATCCCCCACATGGCAAAGGGCCACGGGCTCATCAGAGAGGTGAGTGGAGCAGCGGGGATGTTGCTGAAGTTAGCATATCTTTGACACTTGTCGCAAGACCTGGCGAATTCAACGGCATCGTGCTTGAGAATAAGCCAGTAGTAGCCTTGTCGGAGAATCTTGTGGGCTAGAGAACCACCCCCCGTGTGATTGCCACAAATACCTTCATGTACTTCTCGAAGTATGTAATTGCATTCGGCCCCATCAACACACCTGAGAAGTGGGATATTGAAGCCCCTCCTGTAAAGGACATCATCATAAATAACATACCGTGCGGCCTTGTACTTGATTCTTCTAGCTTCATTCTTATTTTCAGGTAATGAACCCATTTTGATATAATCCCATATTGGAGTCATCCAAGTTGGGGTCGGATTTTCAATCTCAATCTCCATTAGCTCAAGTGATGAAGTTTTCTTCTCATTCAGTTCCCCAAGGACACTGGGCCTCCTCTGGATTTCAAGGGGAATGACCCCGCAGTGCCATAAAGAGGCTGAGGAGCCGTCGGGAGCAATTAAGATATAGCTCAGTACGAGGACCCCTAGCTTGGAACCCCCCTTTTATTTGGTAGACGACCAGCATAGAGTCACTGAATATGTTAAGGTTTTCCGCCTTCATTTCTAAGGCTAATTTGAGGCCAGATATGAGGGCCTCATATTCAGCATCATTATTTGTGGCTTGAAAGGTGAAGTGGATAGCTGTATTGAGTTTGTGCCCCTCCGGAGTCACAAGCTCTATCCCTGCACCTACTCCTTCATTATTCACAGCTCCATCAACATATAAGGTCCACCAA
Source organism: Oenanthe sinensis (assembly GCA_028671895.1). NCBI lineage: Eukaryota > Viridiplantae > Streptophyta > Magnoliopsida > Apiales > Apiaceae > Oenanthe > Oenanthe sinensis. The sequence goes on from CM053794.1 coordinate 36,758,133, forward strand.
GGAGCGTTGTTTTCGTTGATTTCTTCTTGCGTGGTGCTCGAGACCTTAGTGAGGGCTTGTGTGCTCTCGTCACTGTGAGGTGGAAATTCCAGAATGAAATCTGCGAGAGCCTGCCCCTTTATGGCACTACGGGGCTTGTATGAAACATCGAATTGGCCTAGCCCAACCGCCCACTTCAATAACCTGCCAGATGTTTCTGGTTTGTGCATCACTTGCCTTAGTGGATAGACGGTTCTTACTTCAATTTTGTGAGCCTGAAAGTAAGGTCGGAGCTTCCTTGATGCCAGAATGAGAGCATGAACTAGCTTTTTCATGTTAGTATATCGGGTCTCCGCATCAAGCATCCTCTTGCTCACGTAGTACATAGGAAACTGAGTGTCCGCTTCTTCTCTAACCAGAACAGCACTAACCGAGTAGTCTGAGACAGCAAGATAGAGAATTAAAGTTTCCCCTGCTAGAGGCTTGGATAGGAGAGGTGGGCTGCCTAGATGCTCTTTGATCTGTTGAAAGGCCTCTTCACATTCAAGGGTCCACTCGAACTTCTTCCTTATTCTCCTGATTTCTTTGAAGAACTCTTGACATTTGTCAGATGATTTGGAGACAAAGCGATTTAAAGCTGCTATCCGCCCGGTTAAGCTCTGCACCTCTTTGACATTCCTGGGTGACCTCATTTCTATTAGAGCTTTGATCTTGGCCGGGTTGACTTCGATCCCTCGGTGATTAACAATGAAGCCTAGGAATTTCCCGGATTCTACCCCAAAGACACATTTCTGGGGATTGAGCTTCATCCGGTACTTCCTCAAGATGTCGAACATCTCGGCTAAGTGGTCAACGTGATATGCGGCCTCCTTAGACTTAACCAACATATCATCCACGTACACTTCCATTATCGACAAGTACTCTGTGCACATTTGAGGATCCGATCTTTATTTTAACTACTAGGGCATCATTATGAGGGTGATGGACCCATTTGGCATCCAACTCGGTAAACATAATATCAGTTTCCTCTCCCTTAAACAGCTTGGGAGGTCTCTACGAGAGGTGGTGGATATTAGTAAGGGGACGCTCATTGGCCTCTCTAGCATATCTCTCCATGGCTCGTTTGCTATCTCCATCAATATGAGGACCCCCGATGATAACGTGGATACTGCCCTCTCTAGTACTGCCAAGCCCAGGTCTCTCTTTATTCTGCGGAGCCTTATCTTTCGAAGGAGGAGGCGGGACGCTATGATAATTACCCCCTGATGTCTCTTCACTTCTCTTACTACCCATTCAGTGAGGTGACCGCTTCTGATGAGGTCTTCAATCTGGTCTTTCAAATGCCTGCAGTCGGCGGTGTCATGGCCCGACTGCTCATGGTAGGTGCAGAACTTCCGAGAGTCCTTTCTACCGTAATTCGTCATTGGTGGTGGCTTCTTGAAAATTCCTTTAGTGGCATTAACTGCGTAGATGTGCTCAATTGGGGCCACTAGTGGGGTGTGGCGATTGTATTTCGGATAGGGCCTCCTGTCCTCTGATCTATTGCTCTCAAGGGACCTCTATCTTTCCCTTTTGTCATACTTCCTCGGGCTGGGGCTTCTGTCTCTACGACCCCTGTTTCTATTATCCGGACTCCGGGATCCCTTGCGTTTGTTATTCTTTCCCCGTCCTCCATTGCTGTTACTCTTCTTTAAGTCAAGCATAGATTTCTCCACCCATTTAAAGGGCTCAGCCTGCCGGTAAAACTCAGACAATGTTTCAGGTGTCTTAACTTGTAGGCTTTTCCAGAAGTCAGTTCCCTCCTTAAGACCCGCTATTAGGAAGTTCTTTACAGCTTCTTCAGTTGCTCCTCTAACTCGGGGTACTTCGACATTAAACCTCTTGAAGTAATCTTGCAGGGTCTCTCCTTCCCTTTGCTTAATATTAGCAAGGGTCGCCACAGGTGGGGCATAGAGCATAGAAGACTGAAATTGTTTGATGAATATATCCGCCAGTAGTTCCCATGAGTCGATCATAATGGGCCCGAGTTTGGAGAACCACTGTTGGGCACTGCCCCTGAGAGAGGCGGCGAATAGCCGGCACCGGGCTAGAGTGGAAACCTGGTAAACCTCCATCTCAATATTGAAGCGGATTAGGTATTCGGCTGGATCAGTATCACCATTAAAAGTGAGATTTGGATTGTTTCTGAAGATGGCGGGCAGAGGTGCGACCCGGATCTCATTGGTGAAAGGCGACTGGGTGGAGATAGGATTTGGAGCAGTCTTCTCCTTCTCCATGCGCTCCAGAAGCTGCCTAAGATCGTTTATGCGGAGGTTTCCTAGCCTCTCATCGTTATTATTTTCATTGCTGGCCCTATGTGATGGGGGCGGTGCCTGCTCACACCTTCGGCCTCCATCTTCTCCACTTATCGCGGACTGAGCTTCCTGATTTCTTCCCTGGGAGGGGGCATCTCCGGTACATGAGCACGATGCGGGGACCTGGCGCGCTCGCGATGGCGAGGGGGTCCTTCCGCTTCATGTGCTAGACTCGGGGGCCTTACCTTAGTGTTTTTAGTTCGGGTTCTCTTCAGCTTTATCTTTAGATCATGCTCTGTTAGTCTTCTCCCGACCCTGTCAAAAACACTGTTTGCCTTCGCCTCAGAGGGGGCTGGGCCATGAAACGACCTGGGAGTGGTCTTATGGGCCTGCCGCGCCTAACTGGGGGGCACCTCATCCCACTCTAACGATTCATCCTTTCCTGCATCTACGGCTTCATCATCGAAGTCGTTCATGAGGTCATGAGGCTTCACGGTCGACCAGAGCTGCTTAGACTTGTTGACCCTCCTCATTCTTCGTCGGGCGCTCGTGCCAGCCTTCCTAGAGGCGCTTCTCATCTCCATCCGTCTTATTCTTTTGTTGAACTCGAGCATCTGCTGGCCCATCTCATCCAAGAATTCCAAGAGCTTGGGATCAGTCAGAGGTGGGTTCTCATTGGCATTTCTCGAGGTCTCGTCATCCCCAGCTCTATCACTTTCTGAATGGTTTCCGGTTCTCCTAGAGTTAGACATCCTTCTCCCTCAGATGTCAAGTAGCCCCTCCTTCTAGCGCCAATTGTTATAGGGAGAAACTGGTATAACAGTAATTTGGAGGTTTGCTGGAATCACGGAGCAAAATATGATGATTTTGCTGATGAACTTGATGAAGAACGCGAAGAACACGGGAGGAAAGTGATGGATTTTGGTAGCTGATCTTGTTGTTGATTCGTTACAAGGGCAGAGAAAATATGTGTTCTCTTGCTGCCAACTGTTGTCTCAACTGAAACAAGAGGCCTACGTACCCTTTATATAGGGGTTCAAGCTACACGTAGTTCTTGGAGGACAAGTTACCTATATGGGCTAGGTATTGGTCCGGTCCATCAGGCCCAAATCCTTAGACGTGCTGGGTTTCGGCCTAAGTCTGTGTGGATGTGGAGGGCAAACTTCTCAGATGTCTGTAACTGCCATGGCCCAAGCCCGTCAGGCTCCGGGGGCTGTCATGGAGTTGTAGAGCAAGGGGTTCCCGTAGGGAGTTATGCACGATGTGGCCTCGCAGGAGCAGTATTGTAGATGTGATCATGTGCGGATCCCTTGATGAGATGAGAGCCCGTGGGGCTAGCTGTCTTCAAATAGATAAGTATGTTGAGATATTACCCCGGGGGGCCTTCTACAGTTTTCAGATTAGCAAATAATACCAAGTAAGGTGAGCCCATGAGGTTAGGAGTCTTTCAGCTAATTATGAGAAATCCGTGCTAAGTACTCCGGGCTAGCGAAGTGATCCAGAGGCAGTGAGCCTGGCCAAGCGAGCCGGGCTGAGGGCCTCTCTGCCAATTCCATGCGACCTGGGTGGTGATGAGAAGCGAACCGGTCTGGGGGCCGGTTCTCCTCTCTCTTCCTTATCAAAGCCAAATGAGTTTAAGGCTGGTGAGCTAGCGATGCGACCTCACGCTAGGTCAAGGGCCTTAGAATATTTTATCATCATTAACACGGTGCGAGCTGGAGGTGGACTTTGAAATCAAATGAGTCCAGATGCGAAGTGGACTGGCCAATTTATGTCATTGGGGCTGCCTAAGACCCATGTCCAAATATTGGGCATAACACTTACTACCAGAAAACTCACTTCTTATAGTTTCTGCTTAATGATTCGTTACCATATTCACCAAAACATTTAGACCGCATAAAATCATGAACTTCGTTTGACCAACCACATGATCGCAAAACTTGAGAAGCTTCTTTCTCCAGACTGAAACAAACCAAGCAAAAAAAACATATATAAGGAATTTTTTCTGAAGAAATACACATAGAAGCGAGTATTAATAATATGTGGAAGCAACATAACCATAGAAAATTTTGGTGAAGGAAATACATTACCACAGATCTGGTCAAAGGGAAATATATATATATATATATATATATATAGGAAAATCAGACCGCACAAATAACAATATGAAATGCATAATCTCGTGGCACGGAGTTCTAATGCTGTTTTTTTGACAATATGCATGATACAAATCACACATGCGAAAATCGACAATGGTACAACTCATATGCTGCTGTTTAGGGGTGAGCGCGGTTCGGTTCGGTTTTTGACCGAAACCGGAACCGGAACCGCATATGTTCGGTTTTAAAAATTGAAAACCGCAACCGCAACCGAACCATCGATTTCGGTTTCGGTTTTAAAAAGACCGGTTCGGTTTTTATCGGTTCGATTTCGGTTAAAAAACCGGATAAATAAAAATGAAAAAAACATATAATTTAAATCATTATATTTTTACATTCAAATTTTATACAATCAAATATTTGATCACATTCTGCATAATAACACTACAAAAGAAAGGTAAGAAACTCTAACAATCAAATTTTAAGGTTGAATCAACAAAATGTGAATGTCCTTTATCGTAGTATGCAATCTAAAAAGCACATAATCATGTCTAATGATGTTTACTCCTGATTATATTTTTTTAATTGGAAAATAGAGGAATAAATGTTGTAAAGGGGTTGTCATATTCTCACATTCAATATTATTATAGTTGATGTTGTAATATGAAATATAATTGAAAAAACTATGTTCTAGGGAAATTTAATACTTAAATTATATATATATTATATAATAAATTTATTTATTTTAATGATCGGTTCGGTTCGGTTTTTTTCGGTTCGGTTTTGACCTATAATCGGAACCGGAACCGAAAGTCTCGGTTTTTAAAAATCAAAAACCGCAACCGCCGATTCGGTTTCGGTTTCGGTTTTTTCGGTTCGGTTTTCACCGATTTCGGTTCGGTTTCGGTTTCAATTCGGTTTTTTGCTCACCCCTACTGCTGTTTATATTTCTTCATATTTGGCTATAGTTACAGTTCATCATTGTCCATGGCCATTGCCGCATTGGTTTTTATTTACGAGCATTAATTTTTAGAGTTAAAGGGTCAATTTTTTATTCAACTACGGTCTTCTAGGACTTTCTTGAGATTCCCATATATGTCAGCGGCTATAAACTACAAACTCTTTTCCACTAATTTTAATTTTTAATACATATTCATATTCATATACAATTTATATACCCTTATAAATATTTATATCCATTCATTTGAAATTGATCTCATGGCTTGGAAAATTTAGATAACAATTTTATATTTATATTAAAAGGACAAATCTGGAATATGCATATAAATGGTACGTATTTTGAATATTTATTATCATACTTGAATTTCTTTTGTTTATTTTGAACATTTGTTACCCTATACAAAAAAGTTGTATTAATATTTCTAAATTACGGTTCTTATAATAAATTGACTATATATATTGCGGTTATTTTAATTAGGTAACATTGATATTTGAATTTCATTAGACAGTCTTTTATTTAAATCTTTCCATAACTATTTTTTATACATTTTTTCTATATTTTCATAATCCACGATTATTGCTATCAACTTTGATTACTAATACTAAATTAAAAATATATTAAATCTAATAACTAAACTATAGATCCATATTTTTTTAAAAAAAATAGACTTAAAAATTAATTATATTTTGGGGGGGAAATAGAGTTAAAAATAACATACAAACTTTTTTTCATTAATTTCATCATGTGTCAAAATATTTATCATTTTTCTAAAATTAATTCTATAAATATAATTTAATATTTAAATATTATTAAAAAAATAATATATGAAATTGCCATTTTAATATTTTAAAATATGTGAAAAAAATAAAATAACAAATATTTTGAAAGGAAGAGAATATTATCCAACCGCCGTATGTGTTAATCTCTGAGTATAAATATTAAAACCTCATTTTTATAAATTAAAATAAATATAGTACTAGCAAACTATAAAAGGCGGGGAATAAAGTGAGAAAGGAAAAGAATTACGTATAGTGCGACCGCAGAAATTTATGAAACATGAAAGTTAGGTGTACATACTATACAGGTCGGTGGGTGCCGACTATTTAAAATATGTTTGATTAAACTTAAAATTTTGATTTATGATTTAAATTTTAATAAATTGAAAATTTAAAATGTATGTTTGAGTAATTTTATATTATGAACGATTTATAAGTTTTTAAACATATAATAATAAAATTAAAAGTGACTTATGAGTAATTTATGATATATGAATGATTTTTATCAAAATAAAAATAATAAACAATAAGTCACTGAAAACGGTATATATTACTTATTTATGCCTTTAAATCAGTTTCTAATTTATTTCTAACTTTAAATCAGTTTCTGATTTATTACACAAACAAATATTTTTCACTTTAAAGTCATAAACAACTTTAAGCATTTGCTTAAAAGATGTGCCAAGCTATACAGGTCGGTGGGTGCCGACTATTTAAGGCCCCGTTTGGCCAAGCTTATAAGCAGCTTAAAAGCTGAAAAAGTTGGTATATATGTACTTTTTTTGAAAATAAGCAATTTATTTTCAAATTTGGAAATAAGATTTGGTTTTAAATTTCTAAAATAAATATTAATTTTCAAAAAAATAATATGAAAATACTTTTTTAAAAAAAGTAACTTATTACTTATAAACTAAGTCAAACACCCCCTAAAATATGTTTGATTAAACTTAAAATTTTGATTTATGATTTAAATTTTAATAATTTGGAAATTTAAAATACATGTTTGAATAATTTTGTATTATGAACGATTTATAAGTTTTTAAACATATAATAATAAAATTAAAAGTGACTTATGAGTAATTTATGATATATGAATGATTTTTATCAAAATAAAAATAATAAATAATAAGTCACTGAAAAAAGTATATATTATTTATTTATGTTTTTAAATCAGTTTCTAATTTATTTTTAATTTTAAATCAGTTAGTTACTGATTTATTACATAAACATATATTTTTCACTTTAAAATCAGAAACAATTTTAAGCATTGGTTTAAAAGATGTGCCAAAAACAGCTTCTTAGTATCGCCAGCGGGACTCTACAAGTAATTACATTTCCACTGATTTAACTACTTACCTCACCGGTCATTGCTTAAATATTCGCATCTACTTCCTGCGTCGCGTATTTGTATCAATTTAACATATCTCCGTTGACGTATGCAATGACATCATAATCCATATCTTTTTCATGGTTTTTGTTATTCATTTTTCTCGACTTTCCGCTACGTCAGGGAATTCAATATTAAAAGTTCGCAAGTTTTCTTTTTTGCTAAATTATCGCAAGGTTTGTTTGGTTCGAGGGTTTGTAGAATGGGGTAGAAATTTAGAATGGATAAGTTTTTTACGGATTACCGGCAACACTAACAACACTCTTAAAAGCAATTATCTCTCGCTATCAAATTTTCATCAAAGTAAAAGAAAGGTGGCCCTTTTCATCATGCATAAACTAAACTCATATACTTGGGGATTTCGCTTGGAAAAGAAAATGTTCCATGCTAATGGATTCGACTTGAAGGCGAAGTCAGATTTATCACTCAACTTGTTTGCTACAAATAAAAATATAACTTAATGTATAAAACCCATGCCTCGTGTTTGTTTTAATTTTTTTAAATTTCAAACACATATCTCAAACCTAAAAAGTATGAATTTTTTATACGCAAGGGGTGAGGTGGGTATGAATATCAATTTCAATACTATTATTTTATTATTGATAATTAACATTAATAATAATAATAAAATAATAATATATACAATATTAATATTAAAAAAATATTTATATAATAAAATAAACTTATCTAATTATTAATTCAATGATATTTTATATTAAATAATTTCATTCGAGAAATAAACCAAACACATGATATCAATAATGAAATTTCATCTCCATACCACCCTAACCCGAATCCTGATACCAAATTCATACCACCTTATGAACCAAACGAACAATTCTTTTCACGAGATATATAATGTTGTATATACTCTTTTCGCTTCTAAATAATGATTTTTTATTTTTTGACACGGGTATTAATAATGAAAACTATATAATTGTAATTAGAGTTAGTCTTTAATCTTTATATTAAATAAAATTTAATTTTAATATAAATATTTATAATAATTATATATATATATAATTTTTTATATTCATAAACCTGTTTATAAACATATGTATTAAAAAATCAAAAAAAACATTATTTAAAACCACAGTATCCCCTATCTAAATAGCCTAAATAGGCACTCACGCTTAAATAACCATCAGGATTTTAGAATCAATTTAGGAGATCATTCGAATTATAATTATTCTGCTGTTTGAATTTGAATATAAATAAAGTTTTTACCATACCTCAAAATACATGCCAAATCATCCAAATGTTATTACTTTTACAAAGCTGGAGTAAATTATTATAATTGTACAAGGAAAAGATAACCCTCTGCAGAAGAGTTATTTAACCCTGCACACTTCCTCTGTTTCAAAATAATTATTTTATTTTTGAAATAACTAAACTTTATTAAAATATAATTTTCAGTTTTCTAAAATTATAAAAAATAATTTTAACTTTCAACTAAAATTCGATTAATTTAACTAATAAAAATCAAACTAATTTAAGAGTACAAAGAGAGTACTACTGTATATTGGAACAAAAAAATACGAAAAAAAGAAGATTAACGAATAGGAGTAACGAGTATGGTAGTCTCGTCTCCCCCATTGTGTATATTTAATACTTCTGCACGGTACATCTGTACCAAAAAGGCAAAAACAACGGCCAAACTTCAACTCTCCAAGTCGGTCGATTCCCCATAGACCACGTGCCCTGCTCTCCACCCTATACAATTTTCGAGATAGCTCGTTTCAGGGTGGGTTACCACAGCATCTTAGTACGGTACTTATTTATTATCTTCTGGATTATAAAACGAAAAAAGAAAAGAGAACAAAAGGGTTTCCCGACCAGTGTCCTGAAAAGAACAAAGGGGAATATCTCGTATATAACGGGAAACTGGAAATTTAATGAATGTGCACGATCAGTAAGCTAATCTCATATATAATGGGAAACTCGTTTCCATCAGGTTAATAACTCCGCCACATTTGATATGCAAAATTTGTATGGATTCATAAAATTAAATTTCAAGACCAAAAGTTTCAAAACTAGCTACAGCCCTCTCAAATTTGGCTGATTCTCTCGCATTGACATGTACAAATACTGTGTCCATGGTAATGGATTTCAATGTGCAATAATCCTGTCCTACCAGAAGTTGCACGCAGACGTAGGATGAAATACGTCCCAAATCATTTCACAAAATAAATCACCAGACCACAGATGAACGATCATTTAGTACTACCCATATTACACCTTAAGCCCTGCAAGTAACACGTATTGGGAGCCAGTAAGTTTATAAACTCTCTTCAGTTGTGTATATATGCATATCTGATGAGTTATATATAAATTGAAATATAGTAAAAGTTCCATAAACAACTATAGGGGGTGTTTGGTTCATTGTTCATGTGCCCGGTTAATGGGAATCGGAACCTCAATTCCATGCGTTGGTGTTTTGTTTAGTAATTTTGTTGTATGGAACGGGAACCTCATTCCCGATACAGGGTTAAATCATTCCCTACATAACCCTTGGGATTCCATGTCATTACCATTCTCAATTTCCCATTTACCCCCACTCCCATTCCAATCAACAAAACATAAACTATACTATACATCATTCCATTTTTTTTTCTTTTTATATAATAGCTAAGTAGGTCCTTCTCAACTCTGTGACTGAAACCAGTAATTTACCAAATGCGTGGGACGCTGCTTTTCACCCCAAGAGATTTTTAACATTCTGACTTCGTATTATTACTGAACTATCAACATTTAAACTGTCCGTGCAATTAGGAAATTATAAAAAAATATATGAGATAATCGAAATATAATAATAAAATGTGGGTGAGATTTAGGATAGAATATACTTATTTTGGATCAATTATATATGGGGGGAAAAAAGAAAAGAAAAGGCTAGAATTGGGGAATAGTGCTAAGAGAAAGAAAGTAGCAGATTCCCAGCCGACTTTTAATAGATTTTAATGGGTGACTTCACTCTCTTATCAATAGGGTAATCACGACCTAGTCTATGATAACTTTAGGTTGTCCCAGAAAACAGCCAGTTCCCAAGTTTTGACTAGTAAGCCTGTCAATTCAAATAATTCAATTCTTTCTGAAAACTACTCCATATAAAAGTAAGCATTTGACATACCATGAGTCCATGACATGTTATTCAAGGGAAGGAAAATTGCTTCTCCTCACTGAATGACCTTAAACGTTTTATAAGGTTCCCTTTCAATGACTCTGGAATTCGTGGTGCAAATTTTTTCCTGGCCTCCTCTATCAATGACCTGCATGACAGTAATAGTAGAAAAGATAAATGCGTGGCTGAAAATTTACATAGAGCAAAAGTACTATAATCAAAATAAAAAGACCAAATTCTGCTTACCACCTACACATGCTCTCTACCCTTAACAGTATTATGCTTTTCATTTAGCTGCAAAAATCCTTCTTACCAGTTTTCTGAACTGCCATGCTTCCCACAGATTCATTTCTATTACTGATATTTGATCTATACTTGTATATGTTAAATTTACATCATGCTTATTTTGAAGATCGGTCTATTAATTAAATTGTCAATCATTGATCAGCTACCATAATTTTCTACAGCCGGTGAACTTGATGGACAACTTTCAACTCTTTCTTTATTTCGTCCTACATTAACTTCTCTCCCCTTTTTTGAACTCGTTGAGTAGTTTAGAACTCCACATTAAGATTTCAATTTCAGACCATATAACTGAGAAATGATAATACTAAATATACTCCAGCGCGCAAATTGTATTCAAAAAATATATAAAAATGAAAATAAAGGCAGTTCCATTTCAAAAATTTTTGAGTGCCAATAGTCAATAATTAAAGGTATATGCAATATCTACTTTCTCCACCTAATAAAAAAGAATTGAATAAAATTTTATTTTGTTCCAAATTTATAGACCAAACAGTAATTTCAAATTTATCCAACTTAATAGACAGTTTTAAACTACCACCGACGTGTTTCACAGCTTTCAGGAAGAGTCATATTTTATAAAAAAGATGTCAAGTAATGCTAATTACTTATAGAACTGCATGGAAGTATAAATAATATTAACGCCAATGAAGGTAATGCTTACTACTAGAAAACTCACTTCTTATAGTTTCTGCTTAATGATTCGTTACCAACTTCACCAAAACATTTAGACCGCATAAAATCATGAACTTCGTTTGACCAACCACATGATCGCAAAACTTGAGAAGCTTCTTTCTCCAGACTGAAACAAACCAAGAAAAAAAAACATATATAAGGAATTTTTTCTGAAGAAATACACATAGAAGCGAGTATCAATAATATGTGGAAGCAACATAACCATAGAAAATTTTGGTGAAGGAAATACATTACCACAGATCTGGTCAAAGGGAAATATATATATATATATATATATATAGGAAAATCAGACCGCACAAATAACAATATGAAATGCATAATCTCGTGGCACGGAGTTCTAATGCTGTTTTTTTGACAATATGACATGATACAAATCACACATGCGAAAATCGACAATGGTACAACTCATATGCTGCTGTTTATATTTCTTCATATTTGGCTATAGTTACAGTTCATCATTGTCCATGGCCATTGCCGCATTGGTTTTTATTTACGGGCATTAATTTTTAAGGGCATGATATACCTAATTATGGTACTCAAGAAGCACATAAGTTAAAGCAGTTATAGCTTACATACATAAATATATGGTCCTGGCATCCTTATCGAAACATATATCTCTAATTTGTACAAAGACGGCTAACTTGAACCAGGCATAAATCCATAATGAAACACTAATCCATTCCTGCTATCTAGTAATAACAGTCAACCCTAAAAGCCTCAGATTCGCACGTTAGACAACATCACCGAATCTATGTTGTTGTCCGCAATCTCCAGAAATTCACAGTTCTCTAACCAGGGTCTTTAAAACTTCCGGTTACTCCACACTTGCTTCTGTGTAACTTGATTTTCACAGACTAGACTTGTTTTTTATCTTCTTAAATTGCGAACTCCTAAACCAGTAGACTAGACTCATTCTGTTTCTTCTTAAACTGTGAACTTCTAAACCAGTCCAGCTTTCTTTGGCAAAACCTATAGTGAAATCAAGACTAGTTGATCTATTCTTATACACATACCCAGTTTGGCCAGAATACCCTAACCATCCCTCAAATTTGACCAGCTATATCTTGTAATTTGCATTCTACTCCTGAAAATGGAATTATGCAATCACAACCTTGACATTTAATAGATTTTTTTAAAAAAATTTCTAGCAACCCAAAAAAGCAAAGCCATATCCCCTAAAGTTTCTTTCGGAAAGCAATCAGGTTTCCAGCATCATAATGAAGCATAACACTGCTTTGACTGCCCAATCATCTTTCTGCCACAAACCCTACCAAAGATTTCCATAAAAGTTAAGTTGCACTCAATTAACGCCTTGCATATAATACTCATACTAGCTTCCATGTTGAAGATTACTCATGGTCAATTAGGATGTTCATAACTTCATATAGCACCTCAAGCGTCAGAGTTGGATTAACTTCATATAGATTACTAGCACTGCAAGTTGGCAAATGATATTGTTTAGTACCCACATAATTTCATTAAATAATCTTGTCTTACCATAAGCATCAGAGTTGGATTAACTAGTGGTGTGCAAACAGTAGCAAAGAAAGATGTAACTCCTTTTTTAATAAAAGTTGAACCATAGAAGTATCAAGAATTTTATACATGTGTAGAGACATACGGGATTTGATCCGAAGAAGCTCAGGCTACAATTTGAGGGGAAGTCCTATATACACACTATATATAATTATATATGGATTCAACCCAAATACTAAAATTCTACGGCGTCAAGTCGCTTGAGTACACCTTTAAGACGACTAGTTATCAAGTCGCCCAACTAGTAGCAACAAGTGGCTCATCTATGTTATATTTACCAAATTCAATATATAATATAAGTAAATACACATCACTTTCATAGTTTAAATCAAAAGTAATAAAATATTAAGTTCAAATTCAAAAAAATATCTATAATAGATCATAGTCATTACAAAATAACATCCATAAACCAACTGTAATTTAAACTTTGATGTTTCCGATTTATTCTTGTTCTTTGGATGATTTAAGTCGATCAAATAAATGAAATGCAATGAGATTTCAGGTATCGATATTAAATCAGGTTATAATTTTTCAAGTCAATAAAAAAATTGAACTGATTGAATAAAAACCTGCTGTATTTCATTTGTATACATTAATTGACAAAACTTAGCAGATTAGACTGAAACGGTGAAAGTAGTAATACGCGATTTATGGTTTGTGGACCAGAAGAAAGGAGGAACCAACGACGAGAAGACATCAGAACAAGTAGAACACGAGGAGATGTTAGTTTCCGCCAGAAGAGAAATGGAGAAAGACTCCTATCGAGAGTCTAGATGGGACAAACTGAAAGACACGTAAGTTTTAAACTTCGTACCCTATTTCTTAATTTCGGATCCGGGTTTACAGGCCGGGTACTGGATAAAAGTATAAAATCCATCATCGCCCAGATCCATTAATTGTTTCTCAACTAGTTAAAAATAGGACTGGCATTCCCTGTAATTACCATGAGTTGATCAGATTCTCTTTTGTTACATGTTGATATCAAATAACAAAGACATCTCTATATATGCACGCTATACATAAATCATGATTTCGCTCTAGAAGTAGTCGTTTGCCTCTTCAGCTATGGGAAAGAAGCGGTAATCTAATATTAGTATATTAAAGAAAGACTAAAGACTTGTTCATATGCAACAAACAGATAGGCAACTTTGATATCAGATGCCACTAGCCTAACTTCAAAGTTACCTATATTTAGCTAAAAACCTTTAGTACCACCAACAAACAGATTCATGATGTATACACAACTTAAACCTATCTATTGAATTTGTCCCCCATTATTCTTTTCACTTCACTACAGAAGCCACTGGGTATTGTATATTAGTGTAGAATAATAGCCAACAGATTACTTGACATGCAATTGGACATTTCAAGAAGTTATAAATAAATGGCCAAATTTGAGTTAAACATTTCAAGTTACCAGACCAAAACAATCAAAAGATATCTGCAGATATAAAGATCCAAAGCATCAGATATAAGAATAACGTACACTTCTTTCAGTTCCTGAAGTTTTCTGCGAGATTCAGCATCATCAACTAACAAGATGCACATATCTGTTCCCTGTAATTTACTCTTGGAATTTGTTTCTCCAGATTTTGCACAAGATTTGTCACCTTCATCAAATGATATGCATGAATCTTCTGGATGTAACTTTCTCTTGGAGCTCATTTTGTCAAGCTTAAGAAGGGTTGGGGTCGTATGGCCATTGTTAGCAAGGAAGTTGCAGGAATTCCCTGTTTTCTCACTTGAGCTTAAATTTTCATTGTCAAAATTAGACCTGGCATCTTCAGCAGACAAGGTGCAAGAATTTTCTTCTTTAAGTTTTTGGTTGAAGGCCAACGTAGGGGCAAGGGAACTTATGCTACCATTACCTAAAAGTTGATGATTAGGACTTCTACCTTTCACTGCAGAAGAATCATTGCTATTGCTTTGGATATTATCCTTTCCATTTGATAACAAATCTGAATGACTTCTCTCACCATCAATTACAATATCTGAACTTTTAGAGATACCATTTGTATCCTTGAATGGTAGGCCATTATTCTCAGCTTTCTTATTGAAGTTTGAGGCATTTACATCTCCATTCTTCTCACCAGATTCTTTCTTATGAAAAACGAGTTTCACATTATTAACAGGTGTAGATATCTGTTTCAGATTGGACTTCCCGTTGTTTTTTATTGGCATCTGTTGGCTAGAAGGCACATCATCGACCTTGGATATAGTTGTTTTATTTTTATCACAAGGATGATCGCCAGTTTGTTTCATACACACTTTTTTATGTGGACCTGTTTTTAAAACTTTACATGTACCATTGCCGTTGATGCCATTGTACTTCATACCATTAGTATCCGAATCTGTGCTGATAGTTACCGACCTCTGTTTTGAACGAGAGAAGAAAAGAATATAAACCTTCTCTGACAAAACTTCCTTCAGAGTTGAAAGGGAAACAAAGGAATCATTGCAGCAATACCAACGATTCATTGCATCCTGTATACATGAAGGAAGTTAATATTAGCGAGCATATAAAGTGGTAAATCTGATCAGCACATCAGAAAATCGTAATAATATAAATTAAATCAGGATAATTAAAGACCTTGATGTATGCATAGTAGTGTCCAGAATCCGGGGAGAAGCCAGAATGAACAATGGATGCAAAAAGATTATACTCCGGGTGTGGATCCTGATGCATTCAAGAAGTATATTGTATTAACACCATATTAAAAGAATGAAAAAAGCAGATCAAAAGAAACCATATCAGACACAATATAACAGATGCACCATACAAAACAGTTCCATTGTAAAATCACCGACTCATATAATAGAAATGAAGGGATTAGCCAGAATGGTATAACACTGGTAATCTGCGCATGCTATAGCTATAACACCAACTTCCGTGCAATATCTACAATTTTCATCAAAAACAATGTACAGACCATATACAACCAAATATGATGGCTTGATAATCTCAATTTCAAATACAGTATTCAATATACATTCAAATACAGCAGACAGTATAATACTATTTCTCAAGCCGAAGCCCTATCTAAATCAAACCAAACATAGCTTCTCTATCCCACTTGGAAGCAGGGAATGGCCATTACCAAACTGTACCCCTACTCACTATAGTAGAAAGGATATTTTCGTGAGGACCCCCACCTATTTTCCCAACTTGGCTGTTTCTCCTCAAGGTATATGCAAATATTTTTGGACAATTTTTTTTATTGAGATATTGTAAAAAAGCATAACAATTAAAAGACAATGCAAACACATATATACAATCAATAACAACATAACACTGCCCTAACAAGTATGCAAAAAAAGTGTGCAAAGAACTAACTAGCACCTGCAAAGCAGGGAAGCACCACATAGCGTGCCCCCTCCCTCCCCCTTATTTAATATAGGGTGTGACATATATTGTAAGTTTTGGGATTTGTTTTGAGTTTTTCTTTTTCTTAAAACAGCTATTTAAATGTTATTGTGATCATTACCTTACTGTTTTGATGAAATTTATCACACACACACACACAGACACACACACACATATATATATATGTATGTATGTATATATATAATATGTCCCTCAGCGGAATCCCCATATCTTAATATTTATCGTATATCTCCGAACTATGCACCCACGCCTGAATACTTGATATTTGTTTATTGCCTTCCCTAATCATAAAAACACTACACTAAAATATGGTGGATCCCTGTCCCTACCTCAACCATCTCCAAATCCCCAAACCACTAAACCCCTACCTCTAAACTCGGTACCTTAAAACACCTTTAAAACCCTACCTCTAAACTCGACATCCTTAAAACCCTAAAAGAAATAGATCCGATTTTGTTATATGATGTCTCCACAAACTCGAGACTGAAGACTACCATGACCACTCTCACTTGTTCATCATATGTCCTTCATAGTTTGCCTCTTCTCCTCCCCCCATCAACTAAAAATCTAAAATACTCTCTGTTCTCCTTGCATCCTTTATCTCTTTTTACAGTACGTGCAACATACTCATCTCTTCCACTTCCGCCTTCCTAGTCGTCCAATATTAGGACTCATACTTCATAATCGGCCTACTAAGTACCTTATACAACCTTCCTTCTAGTGTTAATAGAATTATTCTGTCACGTACAACAGTCTTCACTTCGGCAACCATGCATGTATACAATGTATGAAGTCATCCTCCACCTCCCTACGCTCTTCATGTTCTTTCCATGATATCACAAGTTGTATAGCCTTGATTTTCAACCTTCTACGCATGAAACAAATTTAATTATGTCCCCACTATTTCACTCCACAACCTAGCCTCAATCACTCTCTCATAGTTTAGTTTCATGGTGCGACTGAGTACCTTTACACCACACAACTTCATGTGTCGCATTTTTACTCATAAAGCGGCACAGTTTTTTCCTAAAATTGCACCATGCTCCACCTTGTCTCGTAAAATATATCAATTAAATGACCGGTCTCATTGTTCTTTTATGTACACGACCTTCACCAACGTTGTCTAACCCCATCCTTGACATTAGGCGGTCCTAACCTCATACTTGATAAACCTTATAGCGCCTAGGTCTCATTATATGCTTTATATAGCCTTCACTAGTTTGTAAATTTCATTTTCCCACTTTTTAGTGTCTTAAATAATTGTACCTCATTGTACACCTTATCACTCATTTTCATCAATGTCATTGTTGGCTCTCATTTAGCTTTTTAGCCTATTTTTGGCCACCTATCTAATGGTATAAATTACGGCACTCCATGATTGGCCAACATCTCATTGCTCAATCAGTACTTGCAAGGAGATCATTTCATGAATAGTGTCGTTACCACCTATTTAAATTTTTCCATAGAATTCTATGTCTACCTTCGTTCATTCCTTTATTAGTCCGCCTTTCTATGGGTAAAACCCATTAGCAACACTCAGTGTTGCAATGCACAAGCCTTATTCGATAAAACCTTGAAAATCCTGCAAAAACCAGATTTGAATGTGCAATGATATTAAGACTGTAACTATATTAAATGAGAAATGCATGGATGTTTATTACATATTAAAATTTATTGGCAGTGTTTTGCATTGATGGATACTTGATACCAAGAAATAAAAACACTAACCTAGATGTGAGGTAAGAAGTGCATAAAAAATATATAAGACAAACTTTGAAAAAGACTCAAATATTATTCTAAAGGCCTAAAATAATAAAAATTGATACAATAATTATGCTTACAAGTCATCATTTTGACTACTACCTAACGTCTTACAACCAACTAAACTAACTAACACATAATTTGGGATTTCCTCCAAGGAATCTTTGCTGACAAAAAGATGTACATAAAAGTCATATATAGTAAATAACATCTTTAAACCAACTCAACTAACACGTAATATGGGATTTCTTCCAAGGAATCTTAGCTCACAAAATGATGTTCGTAAAAGTCATATACAGTAAGATGTTATACATTTTCCACAATTGAGGAAGGGATGAATATATATAAGGATTACCTAGGAGTGAGTATTTAAACACATATCATATGGTCATGAGGAGGAAATGAGTCTTGACACTAGGCTATCAATGGATTCTTACTTGCGCTTCGCGTTAATTATACTAAACTGGAAATACAAACTTAACAACCGTGAGGATCATGTGTCTTATGAGTGCCTTTCATTTTTTAAATTTACGACAATCTACCAAAGTTCATCTTCACAGATGACTAGATGGAAATATTGGTACGTAAATAAAAACAAGGACATTTAGCATAATTATATAATCATTAGACATATAATAATAAGTAAATATCTTTTAATTGGGACATTATATCATCATTTTATCTAAATATGCCTTTTTTCCAACTTAGGGTCATTTATTAAAAGTGAATATTAATATTGTATAATTTGCTTCATTCAGCCAATCCACCCAAGTTTATCTTTACGTTGCTTTTATTATCATGTATCGTTGTTTCAAATCTTTTCCTACATCAAATAGTTATATGTTGGCTCTAATCTTATTTAGTTTATTTAAGATACGCCCAAATATTTACAGGTCTTAGTCCTTTACCTTATTTCATTACATTTTTATTCTAATAAATCCCTCAACATTCAGGGGTACACTTGAATTTATTATAAAATATCAAATTAAGTCTTTCTTCTATAGGTTGTGACCTATCATATTTTCTCCCCCCCCCCTCCAGTTGGGGTCACCCTAGTTTTCATCTTTTTATTATTTTTATTCAACAAATCACAAGCCGGTCAGGCACTCCTTTTTTGTATAAAATTGGTGCATACTAAGTTGTGAACGCCATGCAAAGTTGTGAATGCAAGATGTAGATAATTTGGGTGGTAAGAGTTGACCAGATTATTGTATGTTTTAATAATAATAAATTGAACAAGAAAGTTCTGAGACTTGGGAAGATAATATAAAAGAGTACTGGTCCCAAATCCGTCCTAGTTCTAGCCATGGCTGCCCATGAGGATGAAGACTGTAAATGGAAAAAGATAGTGTTAATTCTGAACAGATGGAAGTACCTTAATTAATGTTGTTAAAAATATTGACAGTATTAATGTTGTTAAAGATATTGACAGAGGTTTGATCATTTGAATGATTTTTCAGACTAAGGACATTTAGTTCTTCACTTGTGTGGTAGAAGACTAGTCCCGCACTGGACCAATTTTTTTGTGACAACTAGTTCGGACCTCTTTTTGTGACAAGCAGTTAAGACTGTTCCTATAAGGCCCACGAAAAAATGTACAGGGTTTGGGGAGGGTAAGATGTACACATACCTTGCCTCTAGAAGTTGGAAGGCTATTTCCTAGAAGGGCCCTAACTTATATAGCATAACAATACATATCTAATACACATACAATATGAGCGTATAAAAGACGAGAAACTATGAAATACCAAACGCTTGCTAGTGCACTACATAACAACCAACAACTGTATGTTAGACGAAAACGAAACATAGTCGGACAGCACTACACACCTGGCTTGCTTTGCACATGTAGCTCGAAAGCACCAAAACCTCCTCGAATGCAATTGCCTTGTCAATTTTCCCACCAAATATGCCCTCAAACCTCTGTCCAATATGATCATATACGCAAAGAAAACCTTAAATCACGGGTAATCTATACCAACAAAGAGTGTACAATAAAATAATAAACAGAGCCCTACCTTAAGTTGGATCACAAGGACATTTGGAGCTTGTAGAATAGACATTTGCTTCTTTGCAGACACCAATTTCTTACAACTAACAAGAAGAGAATAAATTAGAAATGCGTATGAAAAATCAACATATATGTAATAAAAAAAACAACGGGAAGAGACTTACTTATCACATTTGTATTTATTGTTACCATCCAATACCTCAGCTTGAAAAAACTTACGCAACGCTTCCTTAAGAGAACCAGAATGCATAACGTCAAGGCTTATATCCATAATCTCATCTACCTTATTGGACTCCTTCCCACATGACAAACACTTGACCTGGCTCTGCAAAGCACCCCCAAATATATCCTTAACTACGGAATCACCCCCCAAACCCTCACTACAGCCACCTCCATTGACCGCAGGCTTTGCGCCATTGACTAGTACGGCCTTACGTCTGTGGTGCTGAAGCTTCTTAAGACGTAAACAAGTATTGTGACAGGCATCAATGACATAACGCAGAAACTCATGAGCATCCTCTTGGCGACCGAGACGAAAGTGGTCAGCAAACAACCTCAAGCAATTAGTTAGCTTATAAGGAGCGTCTAGGGTTAGATCACTACAAAGAGAACGCACAATTCGCCTCTCTAGTATACAAAAGGGACAATCAGCCTTCTTATCTCGCTCCGCGGCAGCTAAATCACCTAAACAATTCAATCAATTAAACACAATAAATTGCACCAGTGCGTGTGTGTGAAGATACGTGTGTATAGATGATACTTACATAGAGAGGAGTGTTGAGATTTGAGACAGAAATTAGCGAGAGGAGGAGTGTAGGTTAGGCACTGAAGAACGGAGTTGAGATAACAAGAGTTGCCCAGATTTTTTAAACCTAACGGAGGACGATTAATTTTACGCTGTTTATGGTTATGATTGATATTATTATTATTATTATTATTAAGTTGCTGCTGTTGCCAAGCCATTTGCAAGGCCATGAACGACCTCTCTCACCGGACTCCTCCGCATTGATTACCGATCTCCGCCGTTCCTCCGCCGTCCGTACACACTCAACTCCACACAACCACAACAAACAAGAGGGGGGTTTGTTTTGATTTGAAATCTTCTGGTTTAGGTTCGGTACTCTCTGCGTGTCTCTCTCTGTGTGTGTGTTATATATATATATCTTAAAATATAGTACTGTATTATTACTACGCGTGTGTGTAATACTCGTAATAGTTTGGTGGCTTTGAAAAGTAAATGGATATTTTTTTATGACTTTATCCATAATGATGTGGTTTGTTTTTGGAAGTGTTTTGTTATATATTTTTATTTTTATATGAATATTGAGGTTTATTTTAAAAATGATGTAATATTAAATTTTAATCTATTTTTTTATTTGATAATAAATTATTTGATATATTAAATAAAACACTAATATTAATGTTTAATAATTTAGAGAGAGTAATTTCAAATTATCAAGTTTTCTATTCTTTACAAACTTTTTTTAAATATACCACTATACCAGCTTCCTAAAAATATTTACAAAAATACTATAAAAAAACAAATTGCAATCAGAATCAGTTATTTTAAA
This sequence comes from Oenanthe sinensis, assembly GCA_028671895.1. Lineage (NCBI taxonomy): Eukaryota > Viridiplantae > Streptophyta > Magnoliopsida > Apiales > Apiaceae > Oenanthe > Oenanthe sinensis. Next base: position 36,780,013 of record CM053794.1, read on the forward strand.
TAAAATAGTTACAATTGCATTCAGTTAAACAAATAGTTATATTTTCGTAAACACTTTTTAAAAAGTAAGTATCTTTTGCGATAATTTTGCAATTTTAAAATTCATATAAAAATTTAAAAACCTTGGTGCTTGTTTGGCCTGAGAACGTTCTTAAAGCAGTACTGTTACTCCTGAAAAAAATAATATTAGCATCATAATTAAAGTGTTATAAATAAAAAAACAATAAGTATTCATAGTTAACAATAACATGAAAGCAATCGCACGAGAAATATTATGGTAAATTTTAGACGCTTGAATTTAAAATGTTAAGTACAATATATATAGATATGCTAACATTAGTGTTCTTTTTTTACAAAATTATCTTTGTGAACTGTTTGTATAATGTACAGACAACAGATCAACATATTAAAAAATGTCCAACCCTTTCAAGCTATTTCAGACAGGAAGACACCCAGATTTGCACTATTCCTTGTCCGATTTGTAACTAAAACTGCAATGCTCTGTAAAAGAACAGTGTCAGTGTGTCTGAAAGCAACTCTTAAGTACATCTGTGGCTTCCTTGGAGGTAATGGGTGTATGCTGCTCCAGGAATGCCTCCTCAGAGAAGAAAAGCACCTACAATTCGTTTTACTCATCGTCTATTTTGTAGAGGCTGCTGGAGAAGTCAATGGTACAGATTCACCATGTCGTGACCCATCAGGGATGACTTGACTAACTTCCCTTTTCAACTTGGAATTGTTGTAAGCAGCTACACCAGCAATGGCTGCATTAAAATGATACTTCATTCCAGTATCAATATGGTTTCACCTAATAACAAGGCCTCTGCATCTATACATATGTACACAACAATTGAAGGAATGTATTTACAGGATTTAATATTATTTAATACAAAAATTAAAGATAAATGAAAAAAAATATTATAATTATACTTTTAATAGGACCCTAATATAAATAATAATTAATAATTATAATAGAATTTTAGTTGAAGATTTAAAAACCCATATAAGTTCATACTATATAAGATAAATAATTTATACTATTTAAAACCTCATAAGGACCATATACAGATTGACATATTAATTGAAGATAAATAATTTATACTATTTAAAATCCGTAAAACTTATATTAAAGTTCATAATTAAAGCCCATTAGGTCCATAGTACCGACTAACGTACCAACAGATTATCTCTAGTTCGGCTTTAATATAGAAATATATAGAATCTATTAGCATTGTGATACAGATCACTGATTTTGCATCTGCAAGCACTTAACATGACGCTTAAAATGAAACCACTAATACACGACAGAAGTCCATTTTACTCATCAGAGTGCTAAATGTAAAATTGCTTATAACTATTTAAATACTCACCAATCGCATAACCAAATAAATTGATGAGAGTCAGCTTTGTATCAGCAAAAAGAAGGGCTGATAACAAAACGACCACCCAATCCTTCACAACTCCGGCCACACGAATGGTCAAAGCACTTGTTTGTGAGATAACTAGGAAAACAGAGAGATTTAGAGCAAAAGTACAAAGTGAGTTAAGTATGAGCACTAGAGGTTGAAAACTCCATGACCCTTGTGCATCCATCTTCGACTTCTCCAAAAAAATCCATGGGATCAGCAGGCAAAGAGCGCTGCATCGGACACCAAGTTTGCACACAACAACATGATTATATATACACACACTCACACAATAGGTTCACCAGGAACTATAGAATTAAAGCTTTGACCAGGAAAGTACATACCTGCAGGGGCTGACATAGTACATCATAGAAATAGGGTTTAATTTGAGGCCCTTTCTCTTAACAAAAATTTCCATGAATATAAGCCTCAAAGCTTCACCTATAACACCGCCCATTTGATACACAACACCGATCCAATTAATATTTATTTCTCCATACGAAGCCACGAGAACACCAAAACTTATTACAGACATTATGAGAAGCATGCGGCAGCTCATTACTTCAAGTCCTGCAGCTACTCCCAGAATGAAAACAGCTACTGGCACTGCAAATTTCAATTAACAAAGCATTATGCTTTATCACTACTTGCTATCAGGATACTGTTTAAACAAAGCAAGCAGTACCTTGATATACATGTCACATACATCAGATTTATATCTAAAGAAGCAACATTACAACATAATAAAGACGAATATTGAGAGAATAGTTGTACTTACTAATTGCTTTCAACATTTGTGCAAATGAAACAGAGATATAGAGGTAAGCAGTGTTCCCAAGCCAAAGAGTCATTGCAAACATTGCACCAATTGGGACGACTGAAGTGGCATATCTGAATGTTTAGGAAATGCAATCAGATTCTTTTCTTGTTTTCATTATAAGATTAAAGAAATAATATAAATAATATAAACAAACAAGTAAATTATATGTTTATATCCAAACACCATTGCTACTCTCATGTTTATGAGGTATTCACTCATACAGACAGACAGACTTTTATACATAACGAGAAGAGAAACCAGGTACACTTCGCATATGCATGACAGTGGTTCTTGAAAAATCGAGTAGGTGGTAGTGTAAATTTGTAATTTTTTCTCTCATAATCAATTACAGTGTTTTTAGCATAACAATGACATGTACTAAATCACTGCATAGACAGTAAGACAGTACATACATTTCTGCAGTCATCCCTTCTTCAACTTTCAAAATCTGCAAGGAGATGTGAATTACATGGACAGTTGTAAATCCAAATACTATAGAATGTGGGAAAAAGACGTCATATGTTGGCAATTTTACCTTGAAAAATTTGGTCAAAGCAAAACATAATACAGAGGAGAAGATCATATGAAGTAGAGTTAATCCAAGAGGATATGGGAAATTTATTTCCTTTGAAGACAGAACCCACTGCACATTAAAGTTCAGAGTAAGTATTACAATATAGACCAGGTATCCTATACAAACTAATCCAAACAAGTAGAACTAATGTAGTTGGGATATTTTTTTTAAGATTATGATTGATAAACTACTCACTTCAGTGGCCTGCGTAACTAATTTATCCACTAAGGTTGTTGGGGTACCCCAAGTTACATAGAAGAAACCTTACATTATGTTGGAGTACCCTAATCATGGTGCTTAGAGTGGCGGTGATACATTCGTTTCCCAAGGTTTCAATAACTATAAACAAGCTCATAGAAGTTTAAAAGAACATGTTTGAGATGAAGATGGTATTCATAACAAATGAGTAAAGACCGGTTAAGATTGTTTAAGCAAAAACAACATGTTGGACCTTGTATTTCCAACCTAAATATCAACAAATCAGGTAGTTGGTAATTTCTCATTCTTCCAGTAGAGATTGCTGCCCGAGTAATGTGGTTGGTACAGTATAAAGTATCAAAACATGAAACTAAAGAGAACTAAACATTAGTGAAATCAAGTATGTGACTATTATTGAACATATATGTATGGGCTACAACAAACTGAAAACTCAATGACAGCGATAAGAAGCCACGTCAAACTCTATATCCTCTCCTGATGTTAAAATCCTTTCCATTAGTCCTGCCAGGAGACTCAGACGTAATATGAAACATAATCACTGCTCTCTTAATGGTGGCATCTCATAATGATCTCATTGATGAGATCATAAAACCCTTCTGTAATTCTTTAAAATTGGGAACCGATAAATAAATATAGATCAAATTTAATAGATACCAAGAACAAAACACATGATCATCGGACAGAGAGAGGCAAAGAAAAGCCAAATATAAATACATAAAGACAAAAACTACCAATGAATACAAAATCATATTTTTTAGTGGAGGTAGATAATTGGAGCTCACTACTTGAAACCCACTAAACAAAAAATTGCCAATTTCTCTGGGAAATTACCAATAGGATCATTATGTGAAGTGCCCACCTCAGCTTTTACATAATTCAAACATACCAATACTCCAATTCAACCAACCAAAACCCCAAACTAAAGAATTCATTTCAATAAAAACAAAAACTTTTCCAACATTATTTCTTCCAATCAGACAACACAGATGATAACAAACAAAAAAGAAAAAAGCAAGATCATAGATGAAAAGGGTACCTTGTTAAAGAAGATCTGACCAGCGGAGAGGCAGATGTAGAGGAGAATGTAAGCATATGTTATGTATTCTTTACCCACCATTCTTCTCATTAGACCCTCTCTCATTTTCAAGATTCACAAATCAAATATTATTAGGATTTGGGTGAACGCTGCTATGTAATTACTGCTGCCCACTTTATCATACTCGTGAATTGTTGCTTAAACACGTTATAAGTCAAAAGAGTGTGAGCAACAGTCATGTGCTTTGCAGGGCAGGCTACAAAGGAACGAACCAATATTTTATTTGCTTTTCCATGTTTATTTTTTCATTATCACCTTTAGATCATGGTTCTAGAAATCTTTCATTTAATCTGTTAGTTTCTACATTTTTTTGTAAGATTTTATCTATTCACTTTAAAATTTAATTAATCATTATGTATTTATTTTGAACGATATGTGTAATAATAAATTAATTAAATATGAGCACGATGCTCACCCGGCTATAAGCTTAATTGGTCCAAAAAAAATTAATTAAATATAAAATTTATAATATAATAAATATATATACTAAATATTAAATAATCAATTATAATAATAATAGAAAAAAGTTCCGAAGTTACATACATTTTTAATATAAAAATTTAATGACATCTTTATAATAATATAATTAACTAGGTTAATTTTAGATAATTAACTGGTCATTAAGACCTAATAATAATAATAATAATGTTAAAATAAGTGCTTCATAGATCCTTCAATACAACACAGAATTGGATACTTGACCCGTTTGAGAGCTCCACCGCTAACCACAATTCAATCCCTCCAACTCCGTTGCACAAATTCGCACCCGACCCACAACACTGTGTCATACATACATATACATACATACATACATACATATAGTTCTTACTTGGTCGATCATCAAAGTTGATCAATGACAGGTTCTGCCCCTTTTTCTTTTAATACTAATTGATTCAATCTGATTCGCAAACTTAGAATCAAAATGCTTATTCTTTTTGCAAGTTCATCTAGTGAAGTGAATAAAAAAGATTGAAACTTGATGATGAATTGATGGTGATCGCAGGGAAAGGCGAAAGGAGAGGCAGGGCAGCTTTGGTAGTTGTTGGCGATATCGGTCGCAGTCCTCGTATGCAATATCATGCTCTTTCTCTTGCCCGTCAGGTCATTTCCCACCTTTTCTTTTTGTATATATACTCACCCCACTTGTATGTTTGTGTTTATAGCTTATGAATGCAGTAACATTGTTTTAATATCAAAATTGCACTTAACTATTTTTTATCGGGTGCTGCCATCTAGTTAGTATTAGGAACTCTTGCACTGAATTTGTATAATAGTTTAATTGATTTAAGTTTAAGGTCAGTGATTATAAATCTTGATTGGGTGTTGACCTCATATTTTTATGCAGGCATGCTTAGAAGTGGATATAGTTGCATACGGAGGTATGATATTTTATACTTGGAGTTGAATTTGTTCCTTTTAAATCATAAAGATTTTTAGTAATAGAAAATAACATGGCATACATTTATTAATTATTAACTTTATAATGTTCCATATTTCATGTCATGTAACCCCAGCCTGTTGAGTTTCTAAAAATCCCCAGATATATATATATATATATATATATATATATATATTTGTTATATAAATTTAGCTCTTTCATTCTATCTATGTGTCTGCAACCATATGCTGAAGGCCAAGATATGTCTTGCTATTTGCAATAGTTCTATATTTTATGATAAATATGATTTCTTACCTGCTTCGGATATGGGTTGGGGGTGATCACAGAGGGAAATAATAAAGTTTGCAATAGCGAAGAGTTGGTGTTTCGCTCACCAAATTTTGTATCTGTTCAAAACTCTGCGTCTTTTTTTCTTCTTCTTGGAATTAAAGGACATCTAATAATTGTATGTGTGCTGATCTTTTTCCCGTCTGCCTTTTGTCTCCTGGATGTTTGAATAGGTTCAGATCCCCACTCTGCTGTATTAGAGCACCAATCTATTCATATCCATAAAATGGTACTGTTTTTAGCTAATAACTATACCAAGTTAACTTGATACCCTTGTATTCATTATTGAAAATGCTATGTATGTTACTGAATTCTCTGTTTTCTGGTTCTGCAGAAACCCTGGCCAGCAATCCCTCATTTGCCAAAGATACTTAAGCCTTTGATGCTTTTATTCAAACCTGTGTTTCAATTTTTGATGTTGCTTTGGTTTCTTTGTATTAAAATACCTGCTCCTGATGTTTTCATTGTACAGGCGAGTTTAATGTTTTAAGGTTTCTTCTATTTCGGAGTATCATACTGTGATGTTTATATGGTCATTTATTCTTTTCGGACATGTTTTCTTGATTATGTTGCAATTATGTATATACAACTATCTATCCTTATTCTTGATCTAGTTTATTGTGCATGTTTTCTGCTTCTATAGAATCCGCCTTCTGTTCCTACTTTAGTGGCTGTGAAATGGGCCAGCTGGCTGAGGCGCTCCAAATTCATAATTGATTGGCATAATTTTGGATATACATTGCTTGCATTGTCTCTTGGAAGGAGTAGTCCTTTTGTGGCAGTATATCGTTGGTAAAACTTCATTCACATGCAAAATTTCTTGTAATTTTGAGGGTTTAACTGCTATATACATCACCTGGTATACTCTCAGGTTTGAGAAACATTATGGAAAGATGGCAAATGGTTCCCTATGCGTGACACAGGCAATGCAACTTGAATTGGCTCAAAATTGGGGAATTAAGTAAGGGTTTCAGCTCATTAGTTCAATCTTTCTTGCATTTTGCTTGTTCACATTCTATTTCTGTGTAATAAATTTAAATTTGAGTTCTGGTGGTGTTTCTATTTGTAGAGCTACTGTTTTATATGATCAGCCTCCTGAGTTTTTTCATCCTACTTTACTCGAAGAGAAACACAAGGTTAGTCATTTATATCTTCTCACACATCTTTAAGAGTGCATTACTTAACAAATTATGATTGGGTTGGATTCTAGCTGTTTTGTAGGATTGACAAAAATCTGAATGAGCCTTGTGATCATCGAGACTGTGTCAGCGATGGTAATGTACTCAACTAATTCAGTCTTTAGTTCTGTGCTGAGTGAACTTGACCAAGATAGAACCAACTGAATGTGTCCCTAACATATGATTGACAGGTAAAGACGAACATAATCCGAATGCAACTTTATTTACTACTCAGGTTGGCACTGATATAAACTTGAATCAGAACCGTCCAGCACTTATAGTTAGCAGTACAAGCTGGTGAGTTGTTGATGATCTTACAGCTAATGACTTCTAACTTTATTTATATTCGCTGTAATGTATAATTCTTGTCAGTGGTATTACACTATGTGCTGCAAGTCTTTCTTACTTTATTGAGGCATCATAATATATATAATCTTAATGGTAGCAGTTGTCATATCACCTTTTTTTTGTTTTGGACATGTACCATTGCCCTCCCACTGGGCTGTTGGGAGTATTTTTTTTATCGGCCAACCACTAGAATCTTTTCTTTCCGAGTGTAGCCTAGTGGATGCTCCTATTATCGTGGTAACAAGAGGTCTAGGGTTCAAGCCTCAGTGGTGGCATTTGTGGCGAGTATTTAAATTTCTACAATAGCCCAGTACAAAAGAATTATTAATTAATTAATGTTCAACTACATATAGTAAGAGTACCGTGTGAGGAGAAAAAATAATAAGTCATGTCGGTAATAAATAAAAAAATATTTATTTTCAGACTCTTGTAAAGGATATTATGGTGTCGAGTATGCAATGGTAATAATAAGTACTTGAATTATGTTCTATGTACCATCAATTTTAGAGCCAAAAAATTGAAACTTAAATTATTATTTATTTTCTTTGGCTTTGACCATATCAATTTTCTCATTCTGATTTTAGTGTTGCAGATTTATTTTTTTAACTTCCCTTTGTTGTATTAGATGTAAATTTTAACAAAAATTGAGGTTCCGCTCCACTTGATTTAGTTGTTACTAAATGTTGTAGATTTCAATATAAAATTTTGGACCTATAAAAGAAGAATTATTCTACAAAAATGTTGTAGGTTCGAGTCTTAAAAAACATTCATTCCTCATCTGCTATACTTCTTCCTCTTTTGTGTTTTAAAAGTGGACATTGTTTTCTGATTTTAAAAACTCATATTTTTATTGCCCTGACCTTTAAATAATCAGTTACTAGAAAATAGTTATTTTTTGTAAGATTCGAAGACCCTTGTAAAAAAATAAAAAATTGCCCGTCCTCTCTGAGAAATTTCTGGTTTCGCCATTATTTACCATGATATCACTAGACTGCAAATTAGTATTTACCGTCTTTACACAACTAAATTACTGTAGAAACGATGATATTTTCCAGGACGCCAGATGAAGATTTTAATATACTTCTCGAAGCTGCACTTATGTATGATAGACGTGTTGCTGCAATATTAAATGAGGATGACTCAACCCCTGAGGATGTTCTTTCGAGGGAATATTGTGAGGGGAAGCAATTCTTGTACCCTAGGTTGCTATTCATTATTACTGGTACTTGATTCTGTTTCTTGTGTTAAAAAATCATTCATGATATTGATAATATATCCGATTTGCTAATCTTGGAAATAACTCTTTTGGGGTATCATGTAGGTAAAGGACCTGAAAAACAAAAATATGAAGAAAAATTGCGGAAGTTAAAACTCAAACGTGTAGCATTTCGTACTATGTGGCTGTCAGCTGAAGATTACCCATTGCTTCTCGGTAAGTGTATAAATATACACAACCAATCACATCTGATAACTACTTCTTTACCCTTCTACTTTGCTTTGTGTAGGATCAGCAGATCTGGGTGTTTGCCTGCATACCTCATCATCCGGGTTGGATCTTCCAATGAAGGTATAATTTCGTTAAGTTCTGGATGCCCTCTAGTACTTGAAATTGGCAAGTGATATATTATTTACCAGTATAACAATTTCTTAATTTGTTGATTTCCTTTATCAGGTTGTTGATATGTTTGGCTGTGGACTGCCTGTTTGCGCCGTTTCATATTCATGGTAAAGTTTTTGTGTATTTTGTTTAGTTCATTTGGAATAAGATCGTATGTGCAGTTTCGTATCAATTTTGTGACATATATATATATATATATATATATATCTGTGTTTTTCAATCTGCAGCATCAAGGAGCTTGTAAATGTTGAAAAAAATGGTTTGCTTTTCTCATCCTCTTCAGAGCTAGCTGATGAGCTAATGGTAAGATCAGATAATGATAAGTTGTATTCCAAATTTTTTAGTAAAATTGGTTTCTCTACATTTGCAATTAGTGCTGGTTAAATATGTGTATTTGATGTATAATGAGTTCAGTCAAAAATTCCATGCAGATGCTATTTAAGGGGTTTCCAGATGAATGTGATGCTTTGAAGTTGTTGAGAAAAGGTGTACAAGAAACAAGGTCTTCTGTGAGTTGGGAAACAGAATGGGAAGCAAACGCAAAGCCCTTAATAACTGAGGCATGATCAACTTCTTTACTTCAACCTTCTTTATGTTTCAAATATAAAAATAACGGTAAGGGTCGTGTTTTGCAGGTTATATCTGGAAATTTCTGATTATACAAACTTTGCAGCTGTGATGATAGCAAGAGATCATTCTGTATCTCCTTTAGCCCTCGCTTATAGATTTAAATAGCTAAAATGCTTATGGATTTAGATCCGTTTCTCTTGTTTTTAATTTAATTCTCATCCAATTTATTATAATATCTGAATATAATATATTTAAAGTTGAAGGTTTTAGGTTCAGGTAAATTTTGGGTCCAATTTAAAGTTGACTTGAAACACTAGCAGGTCTGGCCAATCAACCCAAAATGGATCCAAAAGTAATGTTGGACTGTATTTATCTTGTAGAGTGTTTTTCATTTAAAGATTTGAAATGTCAATAGGAGCCGTGATTCAGAACGAACCAAATTAGGTCATGAATTCATAGCTGAGAAGGGGTTGGGAAAGAGATCCTCTGTATTTCTCCAATATATATTTAGAATGTATTTTCAAGTTTAAATTGTATTGTAGGTCAAACGTGTCGGGCTAGTTTTAATTCAAGTGTTTTGGTTAAAAAAAATGTTAATGCGGTTTTGTTCGAAAATGCTTCGTTTTGGGTTGTCCGGCAGACAACTTTACGAGTGAATTGAGTAAACCATTTGCGTAAAAAAATATTGGACTATGCACAATTTTTACTAATAAAAGGAATTTTTTAATACTAATAATTATAGTTTTACAATCAAAAAGTATTTTAAAACGTCCAACAAATAAAGAAACGGAACATAGGGAGTTGTAGTTTTTTTCCGGATCAAGTCCTGACAGGCACAAAAATTTGACATGTTGAAGATAACCCGACACCCGACCCATGTGAGGTTAACACCCTAGGGCCTAGTCTAGACTAGACAATGGGCTAAACAGGTCATCCTTGCTGAGGCGGATGAATAAGAGAAAAACATGTATGGCCACTATTTGAGAGTGACATCCAACAGGTTCCACTTGTTAATAATTCGTTTAATAGTTAGGGACCATATTTTTCGTGAATTTTTTTTCTTTGGCAGCAGTTTTATAAAAAAAAATTAAAACAGAAAGGGGTCTCAATGATTTTGTCTGGTGAGTGCACATAATAGTGTTTCTCATTCTGGGCTTGGGTCAAGAAATTGCAGTTGGTATTCTGTATGTTTATAACTTTGTTTTAACAGATCATTCCGCAAACTACAAATAGATGGAATTTAGGGAAAGCATTTGTTCAAGTTTCTACACTAATTTTAAATAGATTATAGAGCTGTACAGATTTGTCGTGCTAACAAGGTAGGTACATAATGGACCACCGGCCCATTTGTTCCACAACTTCTTGCTAGTATTATCTTTACTATATACTGCGTACTATTATCATATTGCGAACCACCTTTTTCTTGTATCTGCCTTGTAACTTGTACGAGTAATTTGTAATACTATAAATTTATGTTCTATCATCATTTTTTTGATCCTTTGAATACTTCAAGACCAAGGGGGGAAATCTGGACTGCAGTATCGGCTAAACTTCAATAATTAAAATAAAATTTTATTCTTAGTTGAAGATGAGTAAAAAGGTTATTTAAATCTCGATTAACCTCCAAAAATTAGTACTAATAGTTATTTTTTAACTTCAATATCTTAATTCAGCCACTATTTAAGACTATATTAGAGAGTGTTTTAACTAAGCCTAGAGTTATTGACCAAAAAAAAACTAAGCCTAGAGTTAATATATATATATATATATATAAACTAGGCCTAGAGTTCAAGCAAGTCTGGGAGAAAAAAAAATGATATCTATCTCATTTAAAAAATTTGTTGAAAATTTAATCAAGCACTTTCCATATTATCAAATAATTTTTTAAAAATAAATTATAAAAGGATTAAGAATAATCTATATGTTTAAAAAATTATACAAGAACTTAAGATCAATTTGAAATTGATCATAAATTTTTATTGTTTTGGAAATTGTAATCGGGCAGTGATATGATTTAGAAAAAAAATGTAGAGATGTGATGAAAAACAGACCATGTGATTGATATTCGTAGAAGAGCATGTGATTGGTATGTAGAATAAGGCCAGGTGCCGACTGCTGCAGTGCATGCAGATTTAAAGAAACTATAGGCAGGCAGGGTAATAGCAGGCTAGCAGCAGCCAGGCCAGTAAAGAGCTACAGAAATTTAGGGCATCAGTCTAAAATTTATGCATGAAATCGATCATATGAATAAACATATATGCTCGCATATCATTTCTTTACGCTAAAACTGTTTGCGGATAAAAAGTTTAACACTTGCCATTCTCTTTCTCTTTTTTTCAACATGAAAAATCAAAAAATCGTCGGTCTTATTCAAAATCTCAGTTATGACATCCTTTTTTCTCCCACTGCATTACTCATAAATAAATAAATTATTCCGGCTGTTTCGGAATTCTCATTCCGTGTGTGAAAATTCACCGATTTGCTATATATCACTGCTCTCATAATTAAACACAGATATGGGAGTTAATAGTACCACTGCCAACAGCTCGGTCTTGACCGTCAATGTTACATCGTCCATCTGAGCCTCTGAGCTGGTCAGGCATTCAATTCATCGTTGTATCATCATATACACTACTACTACTCTCTTGTTTGAAAATAATTTACGTTTGACCTTTTTGAACACATTTTTAGGAGTTTTGACTACATGATTAAAATTATTATTTTAAAATTTTCTTTTTATGAATAAAAATATTAAACTCAAATTTTTATTCAAAAAAAGAAAATTTTAAAAATAATAATTTTAATTATATAGTCAAAACTCTTAAATATATTTGTCAAAAAGTCAAGTGTCAATTATTTTTAAACAGAAGGAGTAGTATTTAGTATTATCCGGAGTATTGAGTTTTGATACAGGATTGCCGCTATGATACGTACTCTTCAGCTAGATCATATCCTTTCAATTTACTGTAGTAACTAATGTTAATTAGATTTGATGAATTAATTAATCATGCATTAGTGCATGCAACCTAAGCTATATATAGTATAAGACTAATTTTTAACAAGATTATTACTCATTAATATTGTGATAGTGTATTGAGAAAAAAAGAGATCTAGGATAATTATAAGCATATTCCTTAGATAACAGGCATTATTAGCTATATATAGAGTACAACAATTCAAAATTTGTTGAGGTGGTGTAATTAATGAAGTTGATAATAGTAATACATTGGCCTACAGACATAATGAATTTGTGGATATGATGAAAGTATTTACTAGTTTTGTCAAAGCTAGGAATGGTATATGATGAAACAAAGGTCATTTCAAATGCCCCAAGGGCTATAGCTTAGCTTATCTTCTTCACTCATCATCTACATATATATCCTCCCCCGGCCTACAAATTAAGATGAGAGACCACATGACGTGGCATGGGCTACAAAATAGGCATTGCGTCCCCTTGATCTTCCTCCTATCTCTAATCCAAACTAGTCGACGAAGCAGGGGGGGTCTTTCATTTTCATAGTAATCGTAATAATTTTAATTATACTACTGTATATAGTGATTAATTAGTAGTAATTAATTAGAATGATAGAGTAATTAGAAATGTTAACAGTGGTGATCATGGTCCTTCATGGGATGCTCACATGCAGCTTACTGACTGTTGGTCTGTTGCATTCATTCTCTGCTCGGGGACATCAATTTAATTCAGATGAGAATCCCAACTTAATTTTATCTATGCATCTGTCTATGCAATCAACTACGAGTAATAATTATTGGAAACCTACAGACTGCAGTCATGTGTCTTTTTCATGTCCTCCTATTTTTACACATTACACATACTACGTAATTACAAGACCGATGTAGCTTAGTAATATCACAATATGGGTGAAAATAATAAATTAGGTAATTGTACTCTATCCTCCTCTACATTTTCGTATGCATCCAGGGAAAAAAATGAGATGAACTACAAATTAATTATAGTCATATCTTAACCGTCTAGGTGTATAGTGCATAAGCCGTCTTGATTTTTGGCTGTGCAACCCCGATTAATAAAGTTATTTGTAAAACATTGTTTACTTTTAACAATAAATCCATAAAATTTAATGCAATGACATAAAGCATTTACGAGAATTGACGGGCAACAATTATATTATATTACTATCATGGTTTCACATCAAAAACAGTTAAAAGTATACACTACATGTAGAGGTGGCGAAATGAGTGGGTCGGGCAAGCCGGTTTGGCCATCGAGGGATTCGGGCACGGCACGCGGGGAAGGCGAGTCGGGCTGGTTTAAGAAAGTTTGGCACGTGAATAGCTAGGCGGGTTAGTGGGTTGTGTTTTTTTTTTAATTTTTAATCCATTTAATATTACATATTTGGAGTCAAACACGAGTGTCGTGCTGAGCTCACGAGGCGGGTTTGGTGAGTTGCATTGTAATATATACTAGTTTATGTTCCGTGCGATGCACGGATGAATTTTTTTAGTTTTTTAATATTTTTATTTTAATATTTGTTTTATGATTTAAATTTATTTTTATTTGAATGATAATGATTTAAACTTTATTTAATATTATATGTATATATTTTTATATAATTTATTTGTATTTATATTTTAATAAGATAATGTTTGTATATTTTGTATAAAGATGTATTTTAGTTAGGAGATTAATGTGAGATATTTTAGTTTAGAGATTAATGTGAGATATATTTTAGTTAAGAGATTAATATTTTAGATTTTATTAAAATTGAATGATTAGGATCGTTTTCATGGTTCACCTAAAATTGAACGGTTAGGATCTCTTCTATGTTTCATCTCAGTGTTTAAAAAAAAGTTCTCTATTTTGGTTATAATAATATAGTATAGATTGAATCCCAACATTTTAACATATATTGAATATGTGCTTTATTTTTTATTTTTTTTAAAAAAAGAGTATGTTTCATATGGATTCTTTAAAATAAATAATAATTAACTTATTTCTAAGTCTTTTTTCATTTGTATATATTTTTATTGAAAATAAATAAAAAATTAAGGTCAGGTTTTATTTCATTTTTAAAATAAAAAATAATTATTTCATACGAATATTTTTGGAATAAAAGAGGACGGTACCTCTATAAATTTTATTAATTAAAAAATATTTTACAAGTAATTTGAGAGGATTCCTCTCTAAAAAAACGGAACAAACCGCCTGTACATAATAAACATATTTAAAAAAATACGGAGCAAATCAAATTTAAAAATACAAAATAATGTAATTTCATTTCATAAAATTGAATATTACCTTTTTATAGATAACTTTGAGTATTTTTTATCATTTTATTATTATTTTTATATAAAAAAAGAAATATTTAAATTAATAATAATAATCACTTATAAGACACACTCATATATTACTAGCTTATATATAATGTAGGTAATTTTAAGTGAAATAATGCATTGCCCCATTATATATAGACAAGTGGGAACTTAATTTGGTCCCCCCCCCGAATGAGATGGGTTGGGAACAAAATATTAATATTAATAAGCTAAATAAACTAACCAAACTAGAATTGCATATATGAAGATTATATTTATACCTCATCTAATAAACGGGCCGTGCGGGTTCCGGTTGAGTACAAATTATACGGCACGTTCCGTTTTCCGGTCTCGCGGGTTTGCCCACCTCTAACTACAGCACCAACTACATAAAAATAAAAATAAAACAATGCAGTAGGATGAAGTTGATAGAAATGAAGTGACGGACCGGTAAGATGTCAAAATCACTTCTTTTAGCTTGCTGATTAATATCCTGAAAAGAGCTTTTTAAAATAAACTTTAGTAAATTTAACAGCAGATACCATCATGTCCTGTTGTGCAAATATAATTGGTTATCCATCACAAGCAATAAAACAATGTGCAATCTCAGTGATTCGAGTAGAATCAATCATGTATTGCCACACAACCCCCTATCATCGTCATTTAAAAAATAAAAAGCCCCCCTTTACGATTCCAACCACCAATAATTTGTTGTTGCAACATAATTTTATCTCTCGCAAATCGCAAGCAATACAAACAAGATGTATACGATATTATAATTTACAAACAAGGGGATACACACAGAGTATGAGAGAGACATTTGTTATACTCGTAGTATTAATGATTTTAGAAGTAGAGTGCTTGTCGGGGTATCTAATACTAAAATGGACAAATGTGTCGCTCGACAATAATAAATATATGCAATTCTACAACACAAACACTTCTCTGTTGGAATCAATGACCAATATAAATTGCCTTCTTCTCAAGGCATGCATGCGATGTTGCCGTTTGTGTGTTTCAAGAAATAATGGAGTTGCGAGGTACAGGATCTTTTAACATTTTTTTTAACCTAATCAGACATATGTTGCAGACCGTCTATTTGAGTAACAAATATTTACATCTCTATTCTTACTATGATACCGTACGGGCTCCGCCCAAAGCAGCCAATAGTTACTCTGCTTTTGGCCCTTGCCAACACAACATAGGTCATCGAAAGGATCTCGGGTTCGAGTCTCAACGAAGATGGTATGAGTTTTGAAATTTCCAGTTGATCCCGACTATGAAAGGACAGAGCAAATAATAAACTAATAGGGAAATGCAGGAACATGTAAAACTGGTAAATCATCAAATTTCATTTAGACTTGAAATTTATGCACAACAATGGGAAAGAATTAGGAAGAAAGCAGCTGAGCTCAAATTCTACCTACACACAAAGCTACAAGCTGGTTCTTCAAAACTTCCCATGAAATTATTACAAACGAAAACTAATACTATCAGAACGCTTCTATGACAGAAGGTTCATAATTTAAACAGCTCGTAGATTTCCGGGGACAAATATGCGATCAATCCCTCTGGTAAACCTCGGCTGCAAGCAAATCACAATCAAACTAGTAAACTAACTGTATCAAGCCAAATTGAAGATTAGGCCTGATTTTCTAAATCCTTTTCACTTATGAAAGTGCCATGAAAACCATATGGCACCCTCGACGGAAGCTCAACCGTGGCCTCCAACTCTAAAGTAATGGCATTAACGATTTGAAGCTCCGACTTCCACTCCTTTTCGTCATGAACAAAAGCTAATATGTATCCATCATCTTCATTCTCTGAATTGGGGTTTCTTGGAAGAAAAAGAGGCTCCCCTCCATATTTGTTATCCCCATAAAAGAACTTTTTGTTTTTGCCATTAAAAAGGTCTACTTTGGCAAAACCAGACACTTTGGGCCACGGCTCAGCAATAGCCAAGTAGGCAAATTGTGTCTTTCTTCCCAACTTGTTTCTGTTCACCATCCCTGCCTCTAAATTCACTTGATCTTCTGCTGAAATAATTGGCCTACGAGTCGACTTCCCTGTCTTCAAGTTAAGCCTAATTTCGGACAAAACACTCTCTAACCCTTCATCACATTCATTAAAAATCGAATCAGCTGGAGTCATACAAGACCCAATCACCACAACTTCATCACTTTCTTTATCTTCCCAAGCATTCCACAAATGAAAACAAAAACAATCCGGAACCTCAACCCACTTAATCCCCGACCCATCTTTCGCATACTTGTCCAAAACACCAAAACGTGACACTTTTTCCTTATCATACACAACAGGCGATCCACCTTGTATCATTTCCGAAATCTTGAAAACAACCTGCTGATCAGGAATCACAACAAAATTCTCGGTAATTGCGAAATCATGCATCATAGTGGGATCAGCTAATTCAATATCTACATCAGAAGACTTGACCCCATCAGGCGAAACACGAAAATACCTGAGATAAGGCTTCTGAATAACATTATAAGTTAATGCAATGAGCTCATTAGTCTCGGGATCAATTTTTGGATGAGCAATCATAGAAGAATCCAACTGACCATCAAAACTGTATCTCTCAACAGTTTTGAGATCACCTGAAGAAGTAATCTGAACATGGTAAGGCAAGTCATCTTCTGACATAGCTAACAGCCTGTTGTTAAAATAAACCAAGCCAGCATTAGCAACACCAGTACCCTGAGAATGATCAACAAGTCCAAAAAGGCCACGAGCATAAAACAGAGCAAGCCGAGCTATCCCTGAATGTCCATGGAGCTCACCAATGGCTTTCGGGAAAACAGTTCGACCAAAATTACGCTCTTGGATTAGTCTCTCTGTTTCAGTGTACCTGCAAGCATAGCTAGCTGCACCATCGTTAAATTTGACAGCATGGACCATGCCGTCCCCGTCAAAAAAATGGTGGCCTCCGGTTGGTTCGAAATGGGGATTAGCCCCGTTTCGAACGTATACACCGGAAATGCATTCGGGTATTTTTCCAGTGACAGGGAGGTGATGACAGACTGGTTGTTCTTGTACAGGAGCAAAGTTTCCGGAGATTTGTACTTGTGGGTCAGCTGTTTTTGGTAAAGGGTGGTTGCGTTCTTGGGAAATGATTATGTTTTCGACAGCGTCTAAGGCCATTGAAGCTGCTTTTTGGAGAAAATTCCATTGTGGGGTTGTAGAAGATGAAGAATCTTGATGTTTTGGTTGTAGAATGGTGGTGGGAATTGAAGGTGTTTGATATTTTTGTTTAGATTGTTTTGGGAAATGAAGTATAGAAGGGGATTGTATGCTGCAATTTACATTGGTTTTTCGGGGTGAATTTGATGACAAAGAAAATGGTGATTCTCTTTGTGAAATTTTGGGTTTAGCCCATGTACTTGTAGCAGTGGCAGAAGCAGCCATGAGTATATGTATCTATCTTGACAAGTTGAGTTTAGCAGCGTAGTTGTGGTGAGGGGGGAGAGATATATGGGGGAGAGTGTGGGTGTAAGTATATTTATAGAGGGAGAGATCAGAGATGTACACCTCAAACAAGTATAAGAATACCACGTGTTAGATTCACGGAAGAGAGGAGAAAAGAAGCACCAATAAACGAGGTGGAGGCGGAGGTGTAATGTAATATAGATGCTCAAAACTTTGACACGATTCAAGTGTTCCACTTCACTCAATCAACCAATAACATACTCTCTATTTCTCTCTTATAAACACATTCTTTTGACTTGGTACCCGCGTAATGTTTTTAGTTTTCACAATGCGACCAAACTCTTCCCTAGAAAAAATAATGT
This sequence comes from Oenanthe sinensis, assembly GCA_028671895.1. Taxonomy (NCBI): domain Eukaryota; kingdom Viridiplantae; phylum Streptophyta; class Magnoliopsida; order Apiales; family Apiaceae; genus Oenanthe; species Oenanthe sinensis. Next base: position 36,798,665 of record CM053794.1, read on the forward strand.
GACCAAACTCTCCCCTCCGTGAATAAAGAATGGGACATTTTTTACAAGAAATAAACAATGAGATTTATGTATGTATATTTTTTTAATTGTTTATTTACCAAAAGTATCTCTTCATTGATTGGGAGTTGAAACAACCTATTTATTAATGATTGGATTAGATGTTTTTGCAGATATAATGTGCGGTGCGGCTCTCCTTACATTTCAGAAATAAGTTTTTATTTTCGGAAAAAGTAGAATAGAGTGTACTTTTTTTAAGTAAAATTTTATTTTTCAAAAATAAGCATTTATTTGGTTTTAAAATTTTAAAATAAATATTTGTCTTTAAAAAAATATGAAAATATGTATTAAAAAAATAATAACTTATTTTAAATTTAAAGAACTCCGGACGATCCAAATAGAGTACTCCTAAAGTTGAGTTCGCCTTGTTGGCAGAAAAGTCGAAAGTAATTCTTTTGTTACCACATATATAGATTTTCACCTCATTCTTGTTACCTAAAATAAAAGCAAGCTTAAAAAATACTCTCTGTCCGGAAAAATGTTTTCTCTGTCCCAAAAAACATTACTTACATATATACTTAAATATAATACTTAAATTATTATTCAGAAAAATAAATCGTAAAAATAATACATACAAGTAGGGGGTTTTACATCTTAAACCACGTGTAAAAAGTCAAAGGGACTGTTATTTTGGGACAGAGGGAGTAAGTAGCTCTGTTTCAAAATAATAGTTCATTTTCAAAGAATAACGCATATTAAGAAAATTTAATATTGATAAATTGTACTCATATTTATTGCATTGACTGAATATAATATATGGTATAGAGTTAATCTTGAAAATATAAATGAAAGATATGTAGAATAAAGTTGATTTTGAAAATATAAACTAGATACTCCCTCCGTCCCATTTTAGATATCTATTTTGATTTTTTTGGAGTCAAATTTACTAATATTTGATTAAAAATTTAAAATTGTTCTTTTATAATTTTAAAAAATTAAAAATTACATTTTAAAGTAGATTATATATACTTTTTAACAATATAAAATAATATTTTTTTTGAATTATATATTATTTTTAAATTATAGTTAAATATGAGTAAATTATAGTGAAATATGAGTAAATTATAGTTATGGTATTGGATTGTTTATTTGTTTACATGAGCATAATTAATAAGCAAATTTAGAGGCAATGAAAGATTGGACGGTGGAGTGGGGATGATTAATACTGTAATAATATAAATAATAAACGAGTTCGTAAATTGAATGCCTAATAGTCTAATACCGCGTTTATCGCGTCGGGGCCACTCAAATGACCCTGTGATTAATGTCCCATCACATAATTATACCAACGCGCATATTTGTCTCTTCCTAGTTTTCGGTAGTGGTCATGGTTTGTACTCCTCTCACCATCCAATTGCTAACGTTTCGAAGAGAGGGTACAGTACGTATTTTAAAATGTATATAAAGTATAGTTTCATAACTTATTTTTAATTTTTTTTCTGAATAAAAATTTAAACATTAAATTTTTATTCAGGAAAAAAAATTGAAAATAAGTTATGAAACCATACTTTATATACACTTTAAAATGCGTACCGGACCCTTTCTCTAAAACGTTAACAATTGGGCAGGGACGGAGGTAGCACTGCCGTATGTTTCTGATACTCCTTCCTAATTCCTCATTAGACATTCCATGAACTTTTAGCGATATTCGGAGATATAAGTATTACTAGCTGTTGGTAATTTCCCCGTTTGAGATTAAGGTTAAAATGCAATATAAATTAGTTGTATAGTTTAAATTAAATGCAACATAAAATGCAATTTTTGTATTTTTGTAAATATTCTGAACTACCGATAACAACAATTGAAGTACGCCACCTCTACTGCAGTTCCGAGTTATATATAGGTTCACCGGAAAAATATATATTATTGCAGAAATATGAACAGCCTTGCCGAAAAATTAAAGAGTTCCCGGAGCATATAAATAGAATGAAAATTAGACATCTATTTATGTGAAATGAAGGTACTTGCTGCGAATCTAAGATGAGAAAAGGTGAAATAGAGTCGGCAATGTAGAAAATTGTTAAGCCCCTTTGATAAAACCCTCTTTCTCGCCGTCAGTATAGAAATAGAATATTATACATACTTGAGAAAAAGACGAAAAGGGGTGGAGAAAGTATGTATATAAAAAGGGATAGGGGCTCATTGAGATATTTTAGAAGTACATGAATTCAAAATCACCAGACACTTTAATACGTACAACGTGTGGCCGCAGCACCGTGGTTATATTTTTAAATTTAAAAAGCATGGTTCGTTGGTGACTTGGTGTGGCCGTCTCATTTGATGCGTCCAAATGCTATTTTCTTTATCCAAGGCCTTTTAACGTGTTCAAAATACGGTTCAAAATTATTAAGAAGGGTCATAGGATTATTTAAGTATTTGGTTAAGCCTTTGTCTTAAAAAAATACTGGGGACTTGTTGGTATAAAGAATATATTTTATTTGTATCCGAAGACTGACCTCATATATTTGTATCCGAAGGCTGAACCCATTTACTTGTATTTGAAGGCTTCATTAATAATCCAAAAATATGGTGAGTCCGATGATTGGATCAAACAAATACAAGAAAGGCTGACGCGTATGCTGAGTCCGATCCAATAAATAAAAAACCCACAAATTATTGAGTCCGATGCTTAAAAGCGGTGGAAATAAATTATGGTATCGGAAACCTAATTCTAGAAGGATCCAAATACCTAAAATACTTTTCATCTAGATATTACTTGTTCCTAAAGTATCGGTCACGGACTGGACCTCAATTATGCCAGAAATACGATTCTAAATTGAACAGAATTACGTGGACTTGATCCTTATAAATAGGGTACATAAACACCTTGACAGGGGATCCAAAAATCACTATTGCTTACAATAGTAGTTCCAAATCATATAAACCATAATTGTGTTCTTAATATTTATACATTTTCTTCTTATAATCTCTATTCGAATACGCGATAATAGATTTAATATTGAAACTTGTATCAGACGAAAATTGGCGTCAACACTAGGTGTCTGTTTGGTTAGACTTTTTTCAAAAAAAATGTATTTGAATTTTCGGAAAAAATATTTAAATAATTTCTTATTTGACAAGTAGATATTTATTTTCTGATAACAATCTAAACCAAGTTCATCTAACGTGTGTATATTGTGTATATGTGTATGCACGTCTAGTATTTTCATACCTACTTACAATTATTTTATGTTATTGAATCTTCATAAAGTAAGTTTCTTGATTTTGTCACTGAATGACTGCTTAAACATTAAACACTAACCTTTCTTCCGTTTCATTTACAGTAATGGGTAAATTTATACGTGATTTTTATTTGATTATTTCACGCAAATACCATTGCATGAAGAAATATCATATATATTTATTAGTTACTAGTGAACCTCAAATTAAATAATCAAAATTAGAATGATACACAAACTAAACTAATTAAAAAAGTACTTTAAGAGCAATAGTATAAATAGACTTTGTGATCTAAAGAGATCCATTAACTCAACTGTAAAAATAGACCTATTAATCCTTTAATTCATTCTAGTTTAATGATTGCTACTTGTATAAAATATAAAAAGAGGTGAAAATTGGTTATGCAAATATAAATAAATAAAATAATTTTCAATTTATAAATTATTTAATAAAATAAAACAAACATTATATCTGTATCATAAGCAATGTTCGCTAGGCCTCGAGCTACCTTTTAGCGATTTATACCGCATGATTTTGATCGTTTAATATCGATTTTGACTTATTTTCAAAAAAGCACATAATTTCGATTTTGACCGCCTAAGTTATCTAATGCCGATTTTGACCAAATTTACAAAAAAAATGCCTAATTATCCTTATTCTTCAGTCCCGCTGCGAATTTTAGAACAACAATCATAAGAGTAAGTCCAATGTAATGCTATATATGGTGTCATTTCTATAATTTGAAATCAAATGCTAAAAAATTCAACTCCAAAGGGAATTTTATACTTGGATGCAAATATGCATATGCATACTTGGTTCTAAATTTGAAATAAATGATGTATTTATGCATCCATGCCAAATCATCAAATAACCATAATATGCTTGTTGATGAATTTTAAATAAAATTTTGAGAGAGAGAGATAAAAATTAGTTAAATTCGAAATTATTTTTGTTACAAAATACAATTAAAATTGGAGTTAAAGTTTTATTTTAACATCAACAAACACTTTTTGCTGTCAAATTATAGCAATAGCAATAAAAATTGAGTATCCAGCATTGGACTTGGGTCCATGAGAAGAAAGTGAAATTGTTTACGGTCCTAAATGGACTGATTATGATGCGCTGTCGGGCGGTGATTGGCTAGAACTCTAGAAGAATTGGGTGGAATTCTTGAGTCCTATAATTTGGGATTTAGAAAGGCTGGTACGGGTAGAGTCGTCAACCTCGTCATGATAAACAATAGGTATATAGTTTTGACTCGGGCGGTATGAAATGGACCAGATGAAAAGTTATTTTAACGGTCGGTTTTTTGTCTAGTGGCCCACAAAATTCCGGCCCAGATATGTTGGTCCGGTGTTGACTGTCAAACAGAAGCTAATCTAGTCTCGACGCAAAGAGTTTTTTACCCTGAAAAATGATGGGGTTTTAAAATTAATTTATTCCCAGAATAGTTCCAAGTTTTTAAAACAGTTTTTATACTTCATGCGATCAATGATCATCATCGAGTGAATAATTTTTTTTAATTGGTACGATTAATATGAATGTAAGGGTTCATTTTATTTATTAGTTTTATGATTAATTAAAATTAAATAAATGATATTTAAGAATTTTTTTAGAAAGATTTTGAAAAATTTATTACAATAAAAATAAATGTATTATTTATTTATTATATTTTTACTAATTATCATTTGAAAGAGCTAGGGTACGTGAATTAAAATAAATGTGTATATGTAATATAAATTATAAATTATTCTACTTTTTGAATCTGTTATAGTTATAGATAAAATGCTCATTATTTATGGGCGATAGGGAAGAGCCAAGATTATAATCATAATATATATTTTATTGGGCATCTATTATCAGATAAGTCTTAATTGCTTTACTATTTTTTTTAAAATAAAAAATCTCCTTAAACCCTTTACTGTGCACAAACTTGTATATATATTATATCCTTATATACATAGGTCGACACAACGACACAAACACATTATTAATATTTCTCCTCTATAAAACATACAACAATAATTTGGGACCGGGTGAGAAAAGACATGGAATACAAGACGACATTGTCATTCATAGCTTTGATATACATATATCGGCTTTTACAAGCAAGTTGTGTTGCATGATCATCGATCAATTATTCTCATTTCATACTGAAATTCTTTGATCACCTTGTCAAAGAGGTTCAAGTTATGAGAAAATATCTTCAAAGCAAATTACTTTTTCTATATACTCCCAGCTAGAGTATTTAGATTGTTCTTGCTTAAACGTATTTGCTATTTCTCTTAAGCAGAATCTGACATGTTCTTTAAAAAAATAAGTAAACAAGTCAATTGGTAGGATGTACATAACAATGAAATTACTCATATATATATATATATATATATATATATATATATATATATATATATATATATATATATATATATATATATATATATATATATATATATATATATATATATATATATATATATATATATATATATATATATATATATATATATTATTTAAAATTTAGCAAAGGAGCTTATTATTAATTTGCTGCTTTTATTTTTTATAAGAGTGATAAACTACTCTGTCTACTCATCTATTTAGAGAAAATCTATCGAATCATTTATCTTCCTAGCTAGGAAAAAAAACTAATTAAGCGCAGCCTATGCATATACCTACAACGAATTTTGAAAGATTATAAAATTCATAATCATCAATAACGACGAATCTGACTAAAGGTAGTTAATACTTGATTTGTACAAATATATCTGAGGTGTTGTAAAATGTAATGCATGCAATAATATTTTGGACCTTGTACGAGACTATGATATTTAGACTTTTTTTAGTTAATTAGATATTTAGGCTTGCATTGCTTTGAACTGTGATATTGTGAAGAGAGAAAAAATCACACCGATGGCAAAATATCTAAATCCGTGATGTCATTTTATTAAAATATGATATAAAGATCTAATTGAAACATTTCTCTAGCAATTTATTAAATTTTAGATGAGTTGATTATCAACGAATTTTAATCACCAAAAGATCGAGGTAGGACTAAGACTAAAGCAGCCAACTAGGTTTAGGTGGCCCATGTGTCTTGCATCTTGTAGCCCAGGCATCATTTCGATCATGCTCAATTATATATAATGGTTTAGTCCTGCGTTAGACTCTCAATTTTTATATTTAAATGGACTTGGAAAAATAAGAAAAAGTAGATAAAAAGTAGATAAAATTATAATTCTTAATAAATAAAATATAATAAATTAGAGAAATGGAAAGAAGTAATGATTTGTTTAATTTTTATTAATTATTAAATCTTAACATTTAAAAAAAAATAGAAAAATATAAAAAAAATAGGATTGATATACAAAAATTTGGAGGGACAGATACTATATATAACATGACAACTGGAACTAATGATATCGTAAAGAAATGCAGACAAAATTTAATAAAGCAACAAGTGGCACGGGGCGCTTTCTTCTGATCATCGATGGACATAAAGAATAAAAAACCAAGTTGCAAATGATTAATATTTCTCATTTCGAAGTTTACTGATTTAATTATAATTATATAATAGTTTATCTATTATTTCATGTTAATTATTTTGTATTGAGCAGATACTAGATAAATATATTTTAAATCCTATTTAATGTTTAGTTACAAACTAGCTTCTAGAAAATAAATTTATTATAATAAATTAAATTCTATCATTTCATTATTCACTTTTAATGTCATTAACTTATAATACTATTACACCTTTAACTATATTAAAATTCTTCAAAAATGTATATTTACAACAAATCTGAAATATTTAATAATAATTCTATTATAAAAAATAATATGTTTTTTATTATTTTAACATGGACATGAATTTTCTGACAAAAAAACATAGACATGAATTTATATATTGGTTGGGGGCGGCCGATATGAATCTCTCTAGGAAAGCAGCCTAACATGCCTTGTATTTGTATGAATTAATTGGTTGCGTCTTTCAGTTCAGGGGAAGGGAAAATACATAAATTTGCTGCATACCTAAACATAGCTACTCTCGTTATTTATTGGAGTATTTATTTATGGAATCCCTATCACCTTCCAAAATGGAATAGAATTAGTAATTTGTTTTATTCCTATCCGTAACCTTAGTTTGCTGATTTAAAAGAAACTTGCAGTAATGAATAAAGATGTTATCCAATATTTAGAAGATAATTACATCTGGAATTAAATACTTCGACGACGTTTAAAATGAAAACTTTTCACCTTAAAACACTTTTCTATAGCTCGTGCTTACCTCAAAAATGTATGTATAGTAAAATTGAATTTAACTAGCTACGTGACTGTTTGTATAAATATATATATATATATTTTTCTACATGTGCATTGATTTTATATATGTAAGTATATGATTGTGTGATAAAAATAAATAATTAAACTTGCAGATCACGATGAAAAAAGAGAGGAACTTTACCAACTTAGTTCCATTCGACATGACGGATCGATGGATTGGCAAATTAATACGTACATAATTAAGGCCATATAATATGTTATTAGTTATAAGTTTTAGGTTTAGATTAAAACGAACAGCATGCATGCATGTATTGCCCACCGTAGTAGCATATAAATCCATGCCAACACGAACCACGCCTACCTAATTACAACGTGTTTAGTACTCCTATTACTTCTAAGTTCTAATTACTACTACTCACTTGTACAGTAACATATTAAAGTGGCTTCTTCAGTTCTTTTTTTTTTTTTTTTTAAAGCTAGCTGATTAGGTAGCTACTTACTAGCTATATCTTTGTTGACGTTATTATTTACACGTGTACGACGGCGCGTTAATGACTACCAGTAATTGTACCCGACAAAACGCACTAGCTAGGTCTTGTCTTTACACACGATACTGTATTTACTTTTAAGAAATGTACCCGTTTTATTTTTAGATTATTATTGTGTAAATAGTTGTAAGCTAGAAATTGATGCTAGTTAAGCAAGTAAGCTTGTCTAAATTTTTAAATGACTTGTGTTTGATCAAGCTTAGTGTATCTATTTTTATTTTCGAATACAGATTTTTTAATTATTTTAAAATTAAACACTATGAAATTGATTTTCATTATTTTTGCTATCTATGTTTTCTGATATATATACTTGTTTGCTTTTGAGTTTGGTGATGATTAATTTAGTAAAAAAAGTGCTCGCTCTATTAGCTTTGCAGTGACCTCGCTCAACACTATGATCTTCCTTCCGCTTCTCCGGTAGGTCGGCCCTTCTGTATACATAGAATTATGTAATGCATGACATCAAGATTTCTTTTCATACGTTCTTGGATCGTGATAGACCCAGCACGGTTAGATTTTTAATTATTATCATTATTACTATCGGATTGTGCATGAGAATTGCGATATCAAGATGTTTTTGCAAATTGGTTAAAAAAAATAGATGTTTTTGTAAACTTTTTCAATCAAGTTTTTGATCAAACAATTTTTTGAATTTTAGTAGTATAAGCATAAAACATAAATTTATTTTTTTTTTAAAAAAAAATCAGTGTATCGAACAACTTGTAAACTAATATTATGCGATACATATATGTATATTATATTATTAAATTTTAATATAATTAGATTTAGGGATATTCTATGTACAATTGGCTTTTAGTACCATCGTATTTTTTACTAGTAAATCTGTGTATTTGATTAACTAAAATGTAATAGGATCGATTTCAGATTATATATTTAAATTTTTTGTGAAAAATACATGAAATAGACCTTTCCATCATGTAAAACATAGTTAAAATGAGTGATATATTCAAATTTCATAATCAAACTTTGATCATTAATAACTCACCCATTTTTATTTCATTTTACATGATTTAAAAATCTATTTCATGAATTTTTCACAAAAATTTCAAATATACAATATGTTTTACAGTGTTAAATCAATTCTATAATAATTTACTTAACAAAAAGATATTATATGTGGAAAACCAAATGTACAAGATTACTAGAAGCAAAATATACCATATATAGAGAAGATTAATGGATCGACTTTAAACACTGATATATACGTTACACTTGCATAAGTTGGTTCTCTTACCTATCCAACGATAATAACAGGCCCAACAATGTATAAGATTACATGAACACAATGTAAAAGGCCTGCTGCTAGAGTAGCGACTCTAACTGATTGAGTTGTTTAGTGGAGCCTGCTAATTTTGTAAAATGACGGGCACTTTTTACATGTATTGTTTTTGCATTGCTTGTTTAATATGTCCACCCCTGCCTCCTTGCTCACTCTTATATTTATGATGTAACTATGAACACTATGCTTGGATATCGACTAATGGGTAGTACTCTATTATGTAACTCTGTCGCTTTATGTCAATGAGAGTATGAGACTGTAATCGGGCTTCTGAACTGGTTAGTTTTGTTGTTTTACAGACTGAGAGTGCCATTATTGCTCTGGATTGTTGTGGACAAGTTATGGGATATCCCAACCTATCATCTCAAAAATATGCATCATGATTTATTTGCTTTCAAGTTTTTCAGGACCGATGCTATAAACTAAGGTGGGGATTGCAAGAAACCAGAACAGAGTGAAAGAATGTAGTCGTCTGAAACATTAGAAATTACACTTTCAAATTTGCAGTTGAAAATGTCATTTTGGATGCTTCCTCCGGAGAATGTTTTGTCAATCTGATTTGCCCAATCTGACCCTGTAAAACAGTTTAGGTAAGAGTTTTCTCTAGTTCTCTTCTATCTACGAGTAGTAGTATCTATTTTGACAAGACCCTGTAAAACAGCCAAGTTTTAAGTCAATCTTGGTCAAAATACAGCCTGGCTACGTATTCCAAACATTATTTTCACTGGGTGAAATTTTCAGCAAATTCATGAATCCAGCCGCGTAGTCAGGAATTAAAGTTATTGGAGTCAAAAAATTTCAATGTCAAAAAATTGTCACAAAAATAAATTAATGGGATCAAAATTAAAATATAATACTACAAATTTATTTTTTAAGTGGGGTCAAAAATAAAATTTACTACTCAGCTATGTCTCAAAATAATAGTCGTTTTGACTTTTTACACGTGGTTTAAGGTGTTATAAAAGCTACTTTATATATTATTTTTACGATTTTCTTTTTCTGAATAATAATTTAAATATTATATTTTTATTCAAAAAAAGAAAATTGAAAAAATTATAAATAGAAGTAGTGCTTTTTTATACCTCAAATTATGTGCAAAAAATCAAAGTAACTATTATTTTAGGACCGAGAGTAGTAAGAAAACATATTTTAAAATATTTAAAATAAAATTTAAAATTTCACTAGGTGAGTTGCCCCCACGGACTATATATTGGCTACGGCCCTGCATGAATCATGAACTAACTTCAACCAACTTTCAGACTCAAATTAACTAATCAATCAATCGACTTGCTTGTCAATGTAAAAATAAATTTTTGATTGTAAATTATTAAACAAATACTAATATACATATATGGGAAGGTTGCATGGTACCCTCTCTTATATGGTAACTCGGAGAACCATATAATAATTAATATTTTTTATAATATAAATATGTTCTACACTATGTTCTATACAATATTATTCAATATAAGTTCTGTAATTTATTTTTTTAATATGTTCTTAAACATATTTTTAATATGTTCTCTATTATGTTATACATTATTGTAATTTTACAGAACATACTTTCAATATTTTTATAAATTTATTAACATGTATTAGCATTCAATTAAACGTCTAATTTACATAATTGGACCTTAATAATTAATTGGGTAGGGTCAAATTAAGAAAATTCGGTTGTTTTTTTAAAGTGGTTCCTCAAGTTTCCCGGCTAATAACGGGTTCCTATTTGAACCTTAGCCTATGTATATATATATATATATATATATATATATATATATATATATATATATATGCAATTGCTCAAATGAGAACTGAGACCCAATCTCAAATCTCTATATTATTTAATACTGACCACTCAATTAACATATATACATCACTCATTCTCTCTCTCTAACACATCACTTCTCTCTTTGGTCATACAACGACAATCTTCTATCACCATTGACATTTGTTCTTCTCTAGCGATCTTCATTCTTCTCTAATCATTCATATATTTCAGATCTCACATTGCCCACTTCGATACATTCATCGAATGCATCTTATTCTTCTTGTCGTATGGCTTAATTTCGATCTCCATTTTTTAGACAGTCGCCGCATATATTCTTGTCCGACGATTTGTTCTTGTCTTCCGTTAACCTTCGTCTTGCTAGAATTTTTGTAATGGCGTGTTGATTGTATCTGTGCTTGATTTTGACAATGATGACGGGATTTTTCATTCAATTTCTTCGCTTATGTTCTAGCAATTGTGTTTTCACATCGATTTATAAAATATCAATGATAGAGATGTTTAGATCTATTTTTTTAGTGATTTGTGTTTGAAATTTAGTAATTTGTATTTAAATTTTTAGTGATTTAAGGTAATTTTTTGTTATTTTGTAGCAAATGATGTTAGAGATAAGCTGATAATGTTATATGTTAAGCAGTGATTTTGAGTTTTATTCCATCACTTCTCATCCTTTTTCTGTGTACGGTGGTATTAATATATTCAGATCTGGAGAAAATATAGTGATTTGTGTTCAAAGTTTTTTAGTGATTTTTGTTTAAAATTTAGTGATTTACATTTAAAATTTAGTGATTTGTGCATAAATTAGGTGATTTTTCTGGAATAACGTTGTTGAGATATGTTATGGAGTTGGTTATTTGTACAGAAAGTGAAGAAAGTGTTCAGTGAGATTCAAGTAGAAATCATCAATGCTAAATAACTAATTTGTATGGCCATATTATTTTTTATTCATTTAAATTATTAATTTTTTGCATCTTATTCATCTTTTTTTATGAATATTGATATATGAAACTAGATCTGGGTATCTAATTCATTTTCAATAAAAATAATTAAATTGGATAATATATTTCAGGAAAAAAGAAGAAGGAAAGTATAGAAACTTTCCGGTAATAAAGTCGGTAGGAAAGCAAATTAAGGATATTGGTAAATACGAAGATGACACATATATTATATTCAATATTGACAAAGACATGCGTACATGTGTCTATTGTTGATCTTTTTAATTAAAAAATAAGTAAATTATCAAATTACCCTTAAGTTCTTCGTTCTCATTTTTTAAAAAAATTCATTAAAGTAACAATATATAGGGGGTTCACCAACCACGGTTGGATAACTATTTTACACAGTCACCAAATCGTGCCCGTTAATTTAAATGATAAACGGCTAAGATTTAGAACTCCCGCAATGAAGCATTGCGAGTCCACAATGAAACAAAGCTAGAGCTCAATTAGCTCTAATTACTATTCTATCCCTTTTCCTATGCTATTATATTAATAAAATATACACTATTATTTTATTCCAATTTTTAAGATAAAAATAATATATTTTAATCTAAATTATAGAGTTTCTAATAAAATTACATTATAAAATATATTTGACTATAAGTTATGAATTTTCTCATAATATAACATTATAAAGTATTAAATAAAATTTAAAAAACTGGCCACATTATATATATTAAAATATTATATAATAAAATATATTTTTAAAGTTGGACACAATATATATATATTAAAATAATAAAATGCATTAAAATAATAAACTTGGAAAACTTGTGGAACACCTACCGCAATGTTTCATTGCGGGTACTCACAATGAAACATTGTGCATGGTGAGCCCCCACAGCCTAACTGGTTTCCCATTATCTTATAAAATATATTGTAAAATTATATTATTTTTTTAATTTTCAATTATATTATATTTCAATTTAAGGGGTGGATAATTTATTTTATTAATTTATTATTTAAAATATGTTTTCTCATAATATGATATTATAAAATAAATTTTATTACTAAATTATTATTTTAGTTCATTATTGAAGGATGAAATAATAATGTATTTTATTATATTTTATTATAAAAATAATTATTTATTTCATTTTTAAAGATTGAAATGAAATATTTTAATATTATTATTTTTATATTAATTTAATTGATAAAATTAATTTTATAATGTAATATATTGAGAAAATCCATGATTTATATTAAAATATTATAACTTACCATTTTTCATAATGAACAGAGAGTCAAAGAAATATGGATTATATACGACATTTTATACATCTATATATAATATTCTATGTATGCATTAAAATCGGATAAAACATAACTTATGTATTTGATAAATCCATTTACATCATTGTTGGATCAAATTAAGTCTACCTTGTACTAAATGCTTGTCTTGTTTAAGTATATTAGATTCTCTGTACTAGGGCAAATGACTTAATTTATCTCATGTATCTTTGCAGTTAGAAGCATATTTCTATTGTAATTTCAAAGTGTAAATATTGTAAGTGAAAAATAAAGAATGGTAGAAGGTTCTAGTTGGTGAATCATGCACCAAATCAAGAAGACTTTGGCAGAATAAGAAGTTGCAGAATGAAATTGCTTCTAAGTCAAGAAGCCAATCGAGAAGTTAGTCTGCTAGAGAAGTCAAGAAATGAATAGTTAGAGAAGTCTAGAAAACAAGTCGAGAAGTAAGAAATTGAGGTTATTCGAGAAGTAAGCAAAGTGAAGTTATTCAAGAAATCAAGAAATTGAAACTATTCGAGAAGTCAAGAAATGTGAGTTATTCGAGAAGTGAAAGACAGTGTAATCAAGCCAATCGAGAAGTCTAGTCTAATCGAGATGTCATCAAAGAACTCCATGCGTTGAGAAGTCTAGCCAATTGATACGTGATCAAGCAAAGGACTAATCGAGAAGTCTTTTCAGTACTCGATTGTGTAACATACTCCAAGAGTTCTCGAATGATAGCAATATTGAGTATTCAAATGTTTCAAATGGGCTAATTTCAAGGAAACTTGCAGAACAACACGACAAACATATTGAAACTCTGTCATTACATGATCAGTGGAAAAGGCAAGTCTTATATATAAATTACAGATGCATGCATATGATTTATATACAAGAACCACTGAACCATGTCTATCAATAAAAAGTATAACTTACCCCTTCTTATACATATATATAAATTTAAACCTGGAATGATAGAGACAAGTCTACAACGAAGCTTAGAAGAAGAACAAGACAAATGACAGAAGGGATAAGGCTGGAAATAAAAGAACTATCATAGTATGTGTTAGCTAGAAATAGATAGTAGTCAAATGTAAAGTTATTTTTGTCTATTTCTATTTTTAGCTTAACTAATTAGTGAGTGCATGTGCCAAGAGACATGTTGTTTATATGGCATTGTACAGCCTCATTAGTTTGATGAGAGTTGGATATTTTGTAAAAGTATTCATACCTTGTTTTCTTCTAAGTACAAGAAGCTGAAATTCACTTTGAATTTCAGATTGTAGCAAGTTCATTCTAATACACAATTATATTGAAAGTTAATTTTCTGTGTTTTTTATATTTCTGCATTTATAATTAAGTAAACACATGTGAATTGATAAAACTACAAACATAACCAAATAGTTCATCTAATGGTAAGAAGAAAAAGAATTCGAAAGTATACATTCACCCCCCTCTGTACTTCTGTAACTCTAATTTCTAACAATCTATTTTATTACCAAATTAATATTTATTAATTTAGTAATAAGATACAATAATTTACTAATTAACCTCCTACTATTATATCATCTACTAGGTTTAGTGGATAATATCATATGAAAAATATTCTATGTAGTAACAGTAGTCCCAACTTATTTTGAAAATTTTTCTAGACTTATGAAAAGAGTAAACTAACTTTTAACTAGTAATTTAAAATTAATTTATAACATAATGAAAATATATTAACTAATTTGAATTCATTTTTTATATTTATTTATGATTTACGATTATTAATTTGAGTTATTTTTATATTTTTATTAATAAAAACAAAAAAACAGAAACTAAATGATCAAGCTGTCATTTACTCACTCCCGTAATGAAACTTTGCGGTAGCGCAATGAAAACATGGGAGAACTCCTTTTTCCACCGCTCGATCCTCTAATCAATGGCTCAAATTTGGTGGCTGTATAATCGGTCATATCCAACTTGGTTGTGGACCGGTTTCCATGTATGTATATATATATATATATATATATATATATATATATATAATTTGTACTGATGAGTTGCAAATCTTTACTGATTTTCTTATCAGGTAAAGGAATGAGCACGGAGTTCTAAAATGGACGTGGAAGAGACCAGCTTGGAGAGAATTATCACAATAAATGTAATTTAAGAATCATGCGAGTGGGACAAAAGTTTGGAACATTTCTTCAGCTCAGCCGAGGGTCCGAGACACCAGAATTAATCAACAATAATCATATTTTTTAGGATTATAGGAAAACAAACATAATTTATTTATTTTATTAAAATGACGATCACAAAAGTCGTTAACTCATAATATATATATACTTCAGTCTTAAATTTAGACCGACTATTTGTCAAAATAAAAATAAAAATTCGACGGACCAAACCAAAGCGGTCTACCATCCACCCAAGTGAAGTTGAGAAAAACACTAATTAGCCTATGAAAAGTATTTTTTTGGAAGAAAAATTGAACCATTGAAAATTTGAAAGGCCTGCTTATCTTTCTTTATCAGCACCGAAAAATAAATATAATTTTAAATTTATAAATTACTTATTAAATAAGTTAAATATATATGGCCAAATTAAATAGAGTGATAATCATTAAAACAATATCATATCTTAGCTTTTTATAGTTTATCATCAGAGTGGATCTCGATAAAACTAAAAAAAACTTCCAATATTTTTTTTAAAGTTTCGAATACTAAAGAATTTTGGATTATTAATTCACATAAATGACATAACATGACGTGTTGTTGTTATTATTGCTTACTCTAAATACTAGATTTTAATCCGTGCGATTCACATATATTTTTCAAATATTTTAGTTATTTATTCTAAAATTATTAATATTTTTAAAATTTTAGAAGTTTTAGTATATTATAATTATAATATATTTTTTAACTTGTTTAAAATATATATTCATAAATCAATTGGATTAAATATAAATAAAAAATTATAAAATAGTCAAAATAAACCCGTGCAATAAATAAATATTTATTAAAAGAATAATTAAAAAATATACAAAAAGTAGTACAAATATATAAAATATTCAAAATAAACATGTACATTGGACCCCATAAACTTAAATCGGGACAATCCGATTAAATCCCGAGCCTTTTTCAAAATCGAATCAAGTTCTGAACCGTATCACGAATAAGTCCAGATAGAGCGGTTGTCCAAATGCAATAAATTGGATTAATCAATTTGCACTACAAACTCTTAAAAGATCATGATTTAGTGATACACTTGATAAGAATACTCTACCATCAGATCGAGTTAAGAGTTGACGGCTACTCGTTGGGACTTCTCTTTGTTGGTTGGCTGCATAAGTTGCACCGAGAAGGCCCCTGTTTAGTTGTCATTGTGAAATAATATTGGCTGATTTTGTTGCCCACACCTCTCCTGTTATGGGATAATATCATTTATTTTTATGTCTCTACCTCCGGTAACTTGACGTAACAAATTTTTGGAAGTCACATTTGAATACTATATGTGATAATACGGGTCAAATCCCCAATCATTTTTAAAATCACATTAAGTCCCGATTCGTATCTTGAATAAGTCTAGACAGAGTATATTGTTACAAATGCAACAATTTGGGGTAATCAAATTGCATCACAAATAACCAAACAATCATGATTTGTTGTTGTACTTGATAATAATAATAGTACTCTAACTTATATACTTAAACTAAAATCTCTCCATTTTCAATGTTGCACTTAGATGTTAAATATATTATTAATACATGAATATGTAAAATTTTAAGCTCCCAAAAATTATGAGCATGATTGTTTAAAATGAATATTGACTGTTAGAGTTAAAATACATAAATGAGAAATCTAAAAAATATTTCATATTTTAATATTTAATACTTTTAAAGATTTATGATTGAATCACATCCCTAACATATTAAAATAAATATTTATATTATTAATTTTAAATATATAAACAAATGTGTATGGTTCAAATCGCATCAATCATGTATTATTATAATTTATTTTATTTCAAATAATTTAATAAATTTTATTTAAAATCTTTTAACAATTATTAGATTTTTAATAATTTATTTTAATTATAAAGTCATTTTACGCTAATAAAATAATAAAATATAGTAAATTAATATATAATTATTAAAACAAAAATATTATGAAATATTAAAGAAGGTAATAGACAAACACGTGTGCAAGGTTTGCATCTTGTCAACCATATATTATTAATATAATTTATTTTATTTTAAATATCTTAATAATTATACTTTATTTTATTTAAATTTCTTAGTCATTATTATGTTTTTAATAATATAGACCAATTATAAAATTATTTCAATTAAAAAAGATTATATAATTTTTCAAATTATTATAAGCAAAAATAAAAATATTAATAAATATTAAATAAAATAAGTGCATCACACACATAATAAAGTAATATAAATATATAATATAATTATAAAATATTAAAGGCGAATACATTATATGAATTATAAGATTATATATATATATATATATATACATTTTTATATATAAAGAAAATTATACTCATATTCATCATTGTATATGATATTTAATTTTTTTGTTAATATCGAACTCGTATAAATATATAAACACACGTATTATAAATATTATAACTTCCAAATAAAAGGCATGTTTGTAAAATGTGGGTATATTAGTTAATTTATTTGACTCATAATATTTTGAAAAAATTGAAATTAATTTATAAGAGAATGTGTTTCAGTGAAATTTATGGAATTCTTATAATTTGAGTATTTTATCATAATATGAAAATATTAAATAAATTATATGTAAATATTAAACAGAGAATCACTTTTGTAGTAATTAGATAAGATACTGTTTATATATGGGATATAATTACTGTATTACCCAGTACCTACAGAGACCGAATCATCCAAAAACATCTAAACTCTATCATATATACATCATATAGACGTCTTTTCATGCACCGCCTAATAAAATTCTAATAGTTGGTACCTATGCACATTTAATTTAATATTTTAATTCCTGTGACGCCATATATACAATTATACAAAGTCCTTGTTTGATCACTTCCTGTTCCTGATCAATGATCATAGTTTCCATTCCCCGCCGCTGCTCTTATTATATAAACGAATCCCCCACACCACACCCCAGGCCGCGTCACAACTAACGTCCCTCCATTTATATACACAGACGACACATGCATATGCACCATTTAATTAGATTTACGTACGTAATCTTATCATACCCAGCTAGCCACTGTATAAACTCAACACATTGTATCGATCGATCAGTTGCATCTCACACATATATATACAAGGACAAGTATTGATCGGGTCATGTCAGCTGCGGCAGGAGGAGGAGGACCAAAAAATGAGAGAGCAGCAGCAGTGAGGGTGGTGATAATAAGCACCCAATACATTGAAACTGACACCGTCAGCTTCAAATCCGTTGTTCAGAGGCTTACTGGTAAACACTCTCATCGCCGCTACTTTCACACCAATCATCGTAAGCTTCCTTATCGAAAACCTCCTACTCTACGTCCACCGCCATCACAATCCAAAGTGGATCCCGGTCCTGGACGTGGCCAAGTAATAGGTTGTACTAGTAATGGTCATAATTATATGAATTCTTCGTCTTCCGTGTCGTTCAGTGACTTGAATAGGCTGCTAATTATGGATCAGCTGCCTTCATGGAATGAGCTTTTTCAGTTGTGTATCGATTAATCGGTATTATATTCTAAGTGTACGTACTATATATATATATATATATATATATATTGTTGCCGAATCTCTTCGCATTGTATTGCGGCTGTCGCGTTTTCAACTAAAGGGAGTAAAATGCAAGAACTGCGCGCTGGCTCTCTTTTCATCAATATGACAACCTCAAGGTCATAATAATAAATAAATCTGTACTAATATAGTACACTAGTATTTTACAGAATCTGTCTTAAAATATTTTTACTTGTAAACCATTTGAATTCATCTGGTATTTGTACAAAGCCTGATCTTACTTGTGAGTGTTGTGACTGCTCAAGCTAGTTTGTTGTTTTGAAAATTCTATATTAGCTTATATTCGGTGACGGCGACATTAATAAATTGTATATTAATTATTTTATATAATTTAAATATTAAATTTATTATAATATTTTATTATTATTTTATTTCTATATTTTTCTATGTAATGTTGTTTACATGAAATATGTGTTTCAAGTTAAAAAAAGGTTATATTTTTAAAATTTATACCCATAATTTAATAACGATTAATGAAATTAGTAAAATATAAATATTTGACTCAAATATCAACCACGGTCGTTCCTGACATATCCGCGATCCGAGGAAAATTTTTAAATAGGACCCCTAAAATTTTTTTCTCACCATAACTATAAAAAATATTTAAAAAATCATATGATACAACAAAAGGTTACGGTAATTTTTTCAAATTTTCACTTATTTACACCAAAAATTTATCAAGTTTGCTTGAAAATCTACTTTTTCGATAACAAATTTAGTCATAATTCCTTTGAAACTCTTCTCACTTATCAAGTCATTTTTTTACTCTTTTCACATCCGTTTTTTAAGTAGTATCATATAAATCTCATTGAAATTCTCATTAAAATTAATATCACAATAACACCCCAAATATATAATTCAAAATTCTCACTAAAAGTTTGAAAAAAATGAATCACATCAAAATGAAGACAAAATATATATGAGTTTTAAGATAAAATTTTATGAACACTAGATTATATTGTTTTGATTTAAAATATATATAACTGAATACCAGTGCAACTCTATTTTCTTTTCTTAATAATGAATTATTTAGTTTTTTTAAAATATATACATATATTTTATATATATATATATATATACACATATGTAATTAGTACTTATTTTTAGTTTTACAGACCAATTATTAATTTATATTTTGCGAATATTATTGAATTTATAATTTTTTTAACTAAGTAAGATATATATATATATATATATATACTAATTTTTTTTTTGAAAAATGTGCCCCAAATATTTTTGGGCCCTGGGCGGTCGCCCCCTCCCCATACCGACCAATCAACTACCAAATTTTTAATATTTCGGTTATAATAATATAATATAGTAGTAAATTTTAATCAATATAGATAAAATAATAATATTATTTTAATATTCATGATATATACTTAATAAGTTATAATTTTAAATAAACTAAAAAGTTTGAGCGGCAATGAAATTGATAAATATCTGCAGATTCTGAATACAGCTATATTATATAATAATTATATTATAAATATGATTCTTAAAATAAAAATTTAGGTTAAATTTTAAATATAATATAATATTATCTGACACAGAACGAGGCCAGATTGCATTGATGATTATGTAGAATATATATTTTTTAAATATTATAATAATATATTATATTTTGTAATTATTTTATAACCCCGGCCAATCACCAAGTTCGACTTTAATAATATAGTTAGGGGCAGAACTAATATATCGGCAGTGGGATCATTTGATACCCTCTAAATTCTAAAAAATAAAATTTTTATACGTACATTTTGTAAGAAAAAATATTTATAATATTAAATTTTAATTTTGACATTATTGAAATTTTCTAAATTCATATGCATTTTGAATGTTATAAATATTTGACACTCCTAACTAAATTTTTATGCATTTTCAATGTTATAAATATTTTTATATTAATTATAAAAATATTAAAAATTAGAACCCATCATTTCTCTTCAAAGAGTGCCCCACTAAAATTTTAGGTTAGGTCCTCCACGGAAATATAGTATAAATATAGATTGAAAGTTGAAACCATTACAATATATAAATGCAGTTTATTGAAAAAAATCAAAAGTTGATCCATAAAATAATATAAGATTCAATTAAAACTTTCTCCTAAAACTTTTAATCTTAAAGGTTTTAGAAAAAAAATTAGAATGATAATTTAATATGATACAAAGAAATTTTAAATTTATATCCTCAATATTTTTGTAATTTATTAAGAACTCACAATCTTTAAAACCTTAAAATTTTACGAACTTAACACATACTTCACCCTATTTCATCTTTTTAAATTAGAAAATTCTATCATTCTCAAATTTTAATTTGTTATTTTATATTCCTCCGACGTATAATTAATATATTCTTGCGCACAGTGTACCATGTCATTGATAAATCTCTTATTCTGTTATTCATACAATAAAAAGATTGGTCGTCAGTTTAAATATTAAAAGAACACATTCAACAATCTCACTTTTATACATACTTTTACCTTGAAAATTCAGTTGAAGATAATCTTGTACTTATTCTTTTTGACACAGTAAATCCGAATAACATCGGTCACTTTTATTTCGTACTCATAGAGTCACGACCAAAGATAGCTTTCGAGCAGGGAAGATATTTCGTACCGGTAATCAAACTTGTGTTTGTTTGTGGGAATTTTTTTCTCACATTCTACTTTTGTTTAACTTTGAAAAAATATTTTTTTAGGAATCAAATAAATATAGAAAAATAAAAAAAATAGAAATTATTTTCGTCCGTTCATTTGATCTTAAAGTATAATTTTTTTCCTGAAAGAGTGAAATGCATTTGAAAAATATTATGAATTTGTGGGAAATGACTTTTCTTTTTTGAAAGTGGAAAATATTTTCAATCACTTTTAATCAATATTCTTAAGATCAATCTAAAAGTCCGACTAATTTAATCGGTGGTTTGGCCAAGTAAAAACGTTTATTAATGGTTACAAAAATTGGGCGCTAATCTTTTTTTAGAAAAAAATATTGATTAACTAGATCTGGGCAGGTTTTGGTAGATTTTGACAAAATTAATCGATAAATTACACAGAATTAATCAATCAAATATTTAAAAAATGGTCAAAATAAGGGTAGAAATTCGAAATTGAAATTTTTTAATAGAAAATAAAATCAATTCATAAAAATGAGAGTATTATCCTACTGTATATGATAAATTAATGGGGGTATTTATATTTCTATTTGTATAAAAAAATTTAATATTAAAATTATCTATATATAAATACTTCACATTAATATTTTAACTTCTCCTAAATCAACCTAAATTCACCGATGTTTCTTACAACATTGATTTGAATACTTCATTTTTTTGTCAGGTATTTTTTTGAAAAGAAATGGCAGGTTCGTACTCTTTCAAGTCCAGTAAAAGTTTACATAAAAAAAAACAATTTTTTTTGATAAATTCTTTGGGATAGGTAGGATAACTCTCCAACTAAGCTATTCTGCGTCCATTACATATAAAAAAACATTTAAACACATTTTTTTGACAAACAAGAAAATTGTATTAAAATAATAAATCATTTCTCAGTACATCCTTGACCCCAATAGGAACACATATCCTATCGAAAACTCGATCCGAAAAAGAATATGACAGGCGAGCTAACTCGTGAGCCGCCATATTAGCAGACCGTTTAACAAAAAACAGTGACACTGTGTTTAATTTTTCCAGCATGTTACGACAGTTTTGAATAACATGGCCAAATGGTGACACTAGTGAATTGCTTGGATAGCAGTCAGACAATCCGTCTCCACCACAACCTTACTCCAACCTTTGTTTTTGATCCAACTAAGCGCCTCTTTTATTGCCACGACTTCAGCCATATTAGCTGATATCATGCTGAAGTTGCACTTCGTTGCTCCCCTTTGTCATCCCTTACAATCAGACCTACCTAAACCAGAGGCATTGTACTCTCTAAATATGGCTGCATCCACCGAAATCTTCATATAATCAACCTGTGGTGCTACCCAAAGATCCTATCCATCTCCATCAACAAAGTAAGGAAAACGAGATTGTGGTTTATTCTTCTAGGCTATATTCCATTGTAGAAGAAACTATTTGGCTTTTACAATTACAACATTCAACCCAGTAAAATTCTTGTTCCAAATAAACTCATTTCTAGCTTTTCATAAAGACCAACAAACTGTAGCTACCCCTGCTCGTTTCTCGTTGTCACAAACTTCCAGAATTTTTTCCCACCACTGATAAAAATTAAATTCTTCGTTGAATGATACTTGTGGTAGAACTCGTTGTCAGGGCACATTTACACATAATATGTTCAATTGTTTCCTCTCCAAGTCTACAAACCTTACATAAAGTGTTTACAGGCACATTTTTCTCTGCTGCAACATAACCATCGTAGACAGACAATTAGAAAGAGATCTCCACATGATATTTAGTACCTTTGGCGGAGCTTTTATTCTCCAAGTCTTTCGTCATGTACTATTCTGATCTTCATGTCTCCATATATGCTTTTGTTCTTGCAGGAGTCTGTATGCACTGCGGACAGTGTACTGACCAGATGCTTCTTTGCCCCAATACACTTCATCTTCATTGTTGTTCTCGCTCAAGGGAATACGTCTAATGCATTGTTGATCACGAGTATTGAACATGTTCCCTAAAATTTCTTCATCCTAACCTATGAACTCAGTGGCCATTAAAGCACTAACTTTATGATTTTCCAATCCTTGGACACTAGAGGTTATGCAGGGGTTACTATCATCAAGCAACCAGGGCTGTCCAACTATATTTACTGATTTCCCCGAACTAATCTTCCATTTCATACCTGCAGAAATAACATGTTTTGCTTCTCAGATGCTACGCCATACAAAGCTAGGATTGTTTCCAATGTTTGCTTCCAAGAAATTACAGTCCGGAAAATATCGAGTCTTATAAACTTTGATTACCAAGCTGTGTGAATTTGTAATGAACCGTCATCCCTGTTTTCCAAGCATTGTTATGTTGAAATCTCTAAAATCTCTGAAACTCATTCCCCCACTTGATTTGTGACGACTCAATCGGTCCCAAATCATCCAATGAATACTTCTATTGTCGTTTTTCTTTGTATTCCACCATAATCTTGAGATACTTCTTTCCAAATCTTTAGTGATTTCTAAAGGTAATAAAAATACACTCATTGCATAAGTTGGCAATGATTGTATTATTGACTTCACTAAAATTTCTTTCCCTCCCTGTGTGATTATTTTACCATCCCAACTTAAAGTTCTCTTTTTCACTTTATCCTTCAAAAATCTCAATGTTGCCACTTTGCTTCTTTGCATCATTTTCGGCAGCCCCGGGTATTTACAATTTTCATTCGCTTCATCCATTTAAAGCATATTGCAGAGTTGTTGTCTAGTTGCTAGACTCATGTTCGTGTTAAAAAATACCGAGGATTTTGACCGATTCACCTTTTGGCCTGAGGCCAGCTCAAATTTTGTCAAAATTTCCAACATCCTTTACACTTCACTTTCTTCTACCTTACAGTATAAGTATGAATCATCGGCAAACAACATGTGGGTGATGCTAGGAGCCCGTTTACAGATCTTAACCCCTTGAATCAGTTTCTGATTTTCAAACTTGTGGAGCATTACTGAAAGGCCTTCTGCACAGAGAATAAATAAGTACAGAGATATTGGATCTTCTTAGCGTAAGCCTCGACTTGCAGAACTGGTCCTATTTCTCTTCGGGCATGAACGATGTGATAAGAAATTGTTTGGACATATTGCAATATCAAGTGAACCCACCATACATCAAAGCCCATCTTAATGAGAATAACTTGTAGATAGCTCCATTTAATGCGATCATATGACTTGCTCATATCGAGCTTTAATGCCATATAAGCATTTATCCCCCTTCTTTTTCATTTTAACGTGTGCATTAACTCATATGCAATCATCATATTGTCTAAAATTAGACGTCCAGACATAAAGGCACTCTGATTTTCTGAGATTACCTGATCAAGCATATTTTTAAGTCGATTCGCAACCACCTTAGTAACAATTTTCACTAAGACGTTGCGCAATGAAATTGGTTGAAGATCACCAACCACCACTGGGCATTTTTTTCTTAGGGATCAGGACTATATTTGTAGCATTCAACTCCTCCAAAAGCATGCTAGTACTAAAAAAATTGTGAACCAGTGTTACTATGTCTCGACCAACAATCTTCCAGTACTTTTGATAAAATCCTGGTGTTATCCCATCGACACCCAGTGCTTTATTCGGGTTCATCTGAAAGAGAGCCTTTTTGACCTCCTCTACCGTAACTGGTTGTAGTAAATGATCATTCTAAGCTCTTGTAACAGTAGTAGGAACGTAACTTACCACCTCTTGCCAATCAACCTCTGAGGCTTTAAACAGATTTGAAAAATAACCGGACATCAATTCTGCAATGTCATTCTCCCATTCCAACCATTGTCTGTATTCATTTTTGAGTTTATTAATCTGATTATTTTTCCTTCTATTGGAAGCATAAGTGTGAAAATATTTGTTGTTCTGGCCTCCTTCTTGCAACCAAGTTGCTTTGATCTTTGACGCCAAAATATCTCTCTTTGGTTTAAAATTTTCGTCAACTCTTTTTTAGCTTCTCTGTACCATTCTTTCAAGACATCATCTCTACCACATCTATACTACTTCATTTTTGTCTTTCAAAATTTAATTCTGCCATTAAAATTACCAGTTACCTCCCTTCCCCATATAGTCAAACTGTGACTGCATGTTTTAATTTTTTGAAAAATAGTTGCCCTATTGTCACTATTTCAGTCATCCCTAACAATCACTTCACACATAAGTTCAGTCATCCACGTGTTTTCAAATTTAAAACGAAACAGAGCATTGATATGTGTAATAACTTGTGGAACTAACAAAATAGGACTATGATCACTAGATGTATCTTCTAAGTTATAGAGCTTAGCCATGAGAAACATGTTCAGCCATTCTGTAGTTGTCAGAGCTCGATCTAGTCTTACCTCCATTCAGTCAGCTGTGTCTCTTCCCCTTTCCTACGTGAATTGATTCCCCACTAGCTCCATGTCCATAAGTCCCGCGTCCTACATTGCTTCATTAAATCCCTCTATCAGGCAACTTGGATATTGAGAGCCCCCAATCTTGTCTCTTACGTCAACCACGTTGTTTACATCTCCTATAACACACAAAGGGAGGTTTGAATCTCTAGCAAGATTACGAAGCAAATCCCAAGTTTTTCGTCTTAAAGCTCTGTTAGGTTCTCCGTAGAGTTCAGTTAAACACCATGAACCACCATTCTCCATATTAATTTTCACATCGATATGGTTTTGTGAGAATCCCAGCAGCCCGATCTGCCCACTCTCCTTCCATAGTAAAGCTAGGCCCTCACTCTTTCCTACAGGTTCGACCACAAACATGCCCTGGTATCCTAACTTAAGCTACACCCACTCCATTTTTGACTTATTTGTTATCGTTTCACACAAAAAAATAATCATGGGCTTTTCTTGACATACTACGTTTGAAAGGAACTGAATATTCCAAGGGAGACCCACCCCTCGGCAGTTCCAACTGAAAGTATTCATAATGATGGGCGGGTCTACGTTGCAGAGCCCGTCATAAACAAGTTTTTTGAACTCGGGTTATCTAGTTTACCTTCATCTGTCATGTCTGTATCTACTGCACTGTTATTTTCAATAAGCCCATTTTCTTTGGGCTCATCTATTCTACGCCGTTTTGGATCCATAATTTACAGCCCAATATCTTCATTTGAATCAATATTTTCCTTCGTTATTATATCTTCTAGAATGTTTGCATTTGTTCCATATTTTTCTCTTGTTCCATATTTTCCTCCAATCACAATCTTTTTTGAGTTAGCTGGTATATCTGTTTTGTTTCCTACTTTCACGGGGTCATGATCATTGATTGCGTCTTTTGTGGCGACAATTTCTCTCCCTTCGTCAACGAACGTCTCTGCCGAAAAAACCACCAGATTTTTACCACCTTGTCTCGGCCATTTAGCTCACATGGTGTGATTACGACGTCTTGGTTCAGCCTTTATCCATATTCCGTATGGTTTTTCGATTTCCTCGAATGGGGTGTCAAAATTTCTCTCGCAGAATTTCTCTCTGTGTCCTACCATCCCACATATAAAGCAAAAGGTGGGTACTCCTTCATATCTAAAGTTTACCCATCTCCAATTTGTATGGCTTTTTCGTAGTTTCATCCGTCTTTTTAATGGCGTATTCAGGTCAATCGCAACACGAACTCTGAGGTACTCACGCCGGACTCCTACAAAGTTGTTGTCAGATTCAATGAATTTTCCAATGTGGTTACCCACGTTTGTTACCACTCTCTGAGACATGAAGCTTGCATTCATATCGTGGAGTTGAACCCACAAAATCCAGTTTATTGATTGCCAGCGTGCGTGGATTATCTCCTTCTTTCATACGTTCAAAAATTAAGTGAAACCTACCAAAAGTCCAAGGGTTGCCTTCTATTACTCTTGCAATGTCAACCTCAAGATAAAACTGAAAAACATATCAATTTCGATCCACTTGTTTGACATATACTCCCTTTCCTGGCCTCCAGAGTGCTGCCATCCTATGCTGCATGGCCTGAAAATCAATGGGTGAGTCAGTTAGAAACCAGCCCATCAGACACCACCTGACATCAATTTCAGAAAGCTCCTCTATATTTTCCTCATACGAAATGCCTCCGTCCTCCTCATCATCCAATTTAAATCTTGCAAAGCTTGCTTCCATTTCTTGTACTGTGTTTTGATTGCCAGTCATGTTTGTACGTCATAATGATTCAATAAAATAAAAGACCTAAACGTTTAACCCAAACAAACGAATCGAGAATTAGGTTTTAGAGACTTCCAACTATGGCATAAGCCAAGACTGTCCACTGTTAGTCAATATAGTTTATGCAACACAAAAAACATTTAAACATATAAATTAAAAGAAAGAGTAGCTCTGTGTTTGATTTGTCATTGTCGTGGAACATGGTTTATGAACCGGTTTTCTTCCGCAGTCTTTTCGATTCGTTGCTAATTAATATAACTATACTATTGTAGATGACTAATTTAAACATATTTATATAGCTACTAGCTATATGAAAGTATTATTACAACTGCTTGGACAATCTCCAAGTTTTCATCCCTCTTATCTAAAAAAGCTGACGTGTCATTTTATTTTAGATAATATTACTATTTTTATCTTCTTCAACCCTCTCATCCTTTAATTAAAAATTTAGATAACGAATTTTACATCTTCTATGTTTAATTAATATCCATAACTTTTTACATAAAGTATAGAAGTGACACATCTTACTAATATCATCCTTACATCATTAATTACTTATATTTTTAACGTATAACTAATCATTTTACATAGTACTAATATATTGGAGTAAATCTTTACATTGATTCAAAAAAATTTACATAATTAATATTTAATAATATTTTACCTATCCAATTTAGATAACTCGATTGGAGATGCTCGCGATGATGTTCTTGTACTGTATTTAATACTCGGCTCCCGAGTTTTAAAAACTGAGGATAACAAGTGAAAAGGAAGTAAAATACTTTCATCCCAATTTTGGAGTAAAAGTTTTGGAATGAAAGTACGCGGCTAAGTTACATTGACTTTCACTTACTTTCCTCCGTATTTAAAACTCGGAAGCATGAACATGTATGAAAATAAAATTACTTTACTTTAATTTTACTTACTTTCCTCAGTATCAATCACAGAGTATCTTTGTGTTCAACTTTCAGTCGAATTTGTGCAAACTTTTCTGGCCATAATTTTTTGTACTGACAGCATATAGAAGTATGGAACTCGTGTTTAATTCGTTGAACAAGTCATCTCGATTTCTTGGCACGACTGCCATAATTCTTTTTATAGAAATTAGATAAAAAGTTACACATATTACAGTTACAGACTTACAGTTACACATATAAACAATAATTCTTTTTATAGAAATTAGATAAAAAAAAATATTTGGTAAAATTTTAAAAATATTTTTAGTTTAAAAGTCGGTTTAAAAATATATTTCCATATTTTTGAAAAAAGTGGTTAAAGTAACAAAGAAAGAGAAAAAGAAAAAAGGAATACAAATTTCGCAATCAAATTTTTCTAAAAACATAATTTTTTAATATTATATTTGAGGACACATAAAAATTAAATATATTATATACCAAAGTATTAAGCCCGAATTTTGCATATACCAATAGTGTTAAGCCCGAATTTTGCATTGAAATTATAAATAATAATTATATGAATTGTTTTAATATAAATATTTAGTTGCTCCTGAACTTTTTAGAATGTCTAAAAAACAATTTGTGCATAATTTGGATCGTTGAACAAATTGAACAATATTATATAGTAATTATTATGGATTTATTAATGTTTAATTACTATGTACCGTCTCCGTCTCATTTAAAAAAATTACGCATATTAAGAAGTTATAATATAAAAATTATTTTCCATTTGTATCCATTTTAATTATATTGATTGAGATAGTTTCAATGCATAATTTTGAGTGATAACTATATTACATTAATTAACAATACTAGTACCAATATTTTAGTCAAAATATTATTTTAGAAATTTATCTATAAAATTGTATTTAAAAGAGACCGCGAACATGTATTATGGGACAATTTTTTCCCTCAAAAGTTACTACTTCCTCCGTCTCATATTATGTGTCTTATTTTGATACTAAGTAGTCAAATTGACCAAGTTTTGACCACAAATTACACATACTATATAATTAAGAAAATTTTAAAAACTTATTTTATTAAAAAATAATTAATAATTTTTTTAATTAATGATCAAAGTTTAATCAATTTGATATCCTAATAATTAAAACAAGACACATGATATGACAGGGAGCGACTTGGGACAGAGGGAGTAATATAGGGCATGTTTGGGATTCCTTATTTATGAAAATAAATTACTTATTCCGGAAAAAGTACGTATATATGTATTTTTTTCTAAAAATAAGTAACTTATTTTTTATTTTGAAAATAAGATTTGGTATTAAAATTTTAAACTAAATCTTAATATTTTAAAAAACTGTAAAAACATGTATTTAAAAAAAAACTTATTAATCATTTTAAGAAATCCCAAATTAGCCGATAGTTACATTAGGAGTAGAAGTCATAATTTTAGCTTTGGTTCAATGTGTGTGTTACTCGTTTTCATGCATTAGCATGTGGATTTTATTGAGTTTGGAACTAATTAAAGTGTGTTGCATCTGTACGTGTAGCAATGCTACAGCAACTAGCAACTACTGAGTATAACTGTTTATAATTTATTTATAAATTTTAATATATATGTATATATACTTTTTAATTGTAAACAATTTATCCCTGACAAAAAAAATTATAAACAATTTATTAGTTAAACCAAATCAAGCATAAAACGTATACACCAGTAACAACATCGTGATATTAAACGTTGATAGATCGAGCTGGTTGAATAATTGGTAATCCACTGTCCAACTAATCAGTTGAACCAAACACTTACCTAATCAAAGTACAAGCAACTAGCAAGTCATTAATCATTACTTTAATTGAGATGTAATACACAGTACTAGCTACTATTCGTCTATTTTGTGTATCTTACATCATTACGGATGAGACTGTAGGGTTAATTAGATCAACTGAATTCTGTAAGCTAATTGGTCTCGTCAGTCTAACGAATTTAGAATTAAATAATTTGGAATCAAGATTTTAATAATACAAGAGGAACAACTATATATAATATTATATGCGCTTAGCTAAATAAAAGCTATAATAATATGCCAAGAAGCAACTAGCGAGTTCAATGGATTGAGTTTAGTTTGAGTGAGGGATTGAATTTAGTTGCACCTATATTAGTTTCCAGGAATTTTTGTTATTAACAACTATCTATACTATATTATTAAAGCAGTAAGGACAAACATTTTGTCCGTCGTCTAGTCATTTTGTCTTTCACTCAACTTCCAATACATGTGTTTTTCTCATACTCAATTTCAAATATACTCTTTTAATTAAAATATAGAGTTGTACTTATAATATATTAACATATTTCAATTTCCTCGTTTTTCAACCTCTTTCATTTATTTAAAATCCTAACTTATTAATTAAATTTTATGAATTTTAAAATAATAATATTAATTATATTATATTAATTAAATTTTATTACTATGTTACATCTATATTATCTATACTTTTATATTATATTATTCTAAAAGAATTTCTCTTATACAGAGTTGTACTCACAGTCTACTAACATGTTTCAATTTACTCAACGCTCAAATATTTTAATTTATTTAAAATTATAATTTTATAAATAATATTTTTGAATATTAAAAATATATTAATATTTTATATATATTAAAACATACATTTTTGTTTAAATTTTAATTAAAATATTTTTAATACATTTGAACTCTTTTTATTAATAAAAATTTCTTAAACTATACTATATTATTAATGCCGTAGTGGCAAATGTTTAGTCTTCTTAAAATAATTAAAAAAAATTGATTGGTTAACTTGGGTGTGATAGACTCGGGTATTATAAAGAAGACTTAATTGCAGATTGGTGGCTTGTAGTTTAATTTTTTGGCACAAAGATGGCTAAATTATTAATCATGCCAAAGTAATTGTTAATTGTTCAATTTCTCAGCACTTAGGTGGCTTCAGATCCTTTCCGTTAGTTCACAACTAACGACATTAGGGTTTTTGAAATAAAGTAAGATTAAATTGCATTTTGATGGCTGTAGTTTAATTTTTTCCACGTTGTTGGCTAAATTAAAAAATAGTTATATTTCAACACATTATGATCCATAATTCTAAGTACGAGTGAGTATAAATATCTGGAAATCCTAATTTCCAATCCGGTATCTGATTTTAAAAATCCAAATATTTGGATATTCGATCCGATTTTATAGACGGGATGTCCGATCCAATTTTTTGGACCTAAAACCAGATCGGTTATATTCAGTCTTGGAACCGAACCGATATGAATCACTATTATGATAATAATTTATTCTATAATACTTTGAATAGTTAAATTACGATAAATTCTAATATTTTATCCTAAAATAGATAATTTAAGGAGTGAAATAAAATAAATATAAGGATTATTTTGAGGTAAAAAATATTAAGTACAAATTAATTGATCAGCATCTTGAAGCACAGACAAATCACAAATTGAAACAAGACCTAATAAATTATTATTTTAATTTAACCAACTATGTGGGGGGGAATAAACTACAACCATTAAAATGCAATTCAATTTTATTTTATTTCAAAAATCATAACGCCGTTAGCTGTGAACTAACGGAAAAGACCTGAAACCACCTATGTGCTGAGAAATTGAACAATTATCCATCACTTTATCATCATTAATAAATTAATCATTTTTATGTAAAAATATTAAATAACAAGTCATAAATCTGCAATTAAATCTATAAAGAAAGATAAGACGTTTTAAGATTCTTTCCTGCGGTACTACTACTACTAAATAGTATTCGCTACTTTGTGTATTAATTTAATTTTGGGTTTTCCGGAACATACAAGCATCATATACAGCCAGAACTTGTACAGATCATTATCATTTATCACACACACAATACATATACGTATACGTATATTTGTGTGTGTGTATATATTAACAGCAGAGAAAGTTCTGATCTTGTTCCCTGTCTCTCGATCTCCATGCCCCCCTCTTCTAATTTAAGGTTGTTTCACTTCCCTGTTTATTATTCTCTGTTTCTTTTTAATTTATATTACCAAGTTTTTGTTTTTATTATTATTATTATTATTTGTAATTTTGGAATGTTCATTCTTGTATTGCAGTTGGGATTTACTGGATTTTCGTATAATATTGACTATGGTGTACAGGTGTAGTGATGAATACTCTATATTGTTTTAAGGGATTGAATTCAATAGATTATTGTTGTTGTTTTAAGATAAAAAAAATGGGGAATAAATTGGGGAGAAGAAAAGAAGCAGTGGATGAGAAGTACACAAAACCACAAGGGTTGTATCAGCACAAAGATGTGGATCAGAAGAAGCTTAGGAAGCTTATACTTGATTCTAAGCTTGCCCCCTGTTATCCTGGCCACGATGATCACACTGCCTTTGACCTTGAGGAATGCCCTATTTGCTTCTTGGTTTGTCTCCTCTTTTTTTTTTTCCCTTACACTTTTCCAATTTTTTATGCACCTATTCGAGTTGTATGTATATATAATTTTACTTACCTTTGCCCTTCAGTTTTTTTAAAAAGCATGCCGAGTTTACTTAAAATAATGGAATATGTTGATTAATCGCAATTCAATTTTTTTTTATATGCATGGTTGATAGTTTGAGTTCGGAAGGCCTTTCTAAGCTTTTGCTTGAAATTTTACAGTATTATCCAAGTCTTAATCGCTCAAGATGTTGCTCCAAAGGCATATGCACCGGTAATATATGTGTGTTTACATATGTGCTGTATATTTTGCAGTTTCTGCCAGTTTGACTGATTGTTAACTTCTATTTTGTACCAGAGTGTTTTCTGCAGATGAAAACTCCCAATTCTACTCGTCCTACACAGTATGTTTTGAATTTTTCCAGTTGCGTTGACTATGTAATATTTTCCTATTTTTCTTATCTCGTCTTTAGAATTTAACCATTTATAGTTTTTTTTCATAACAATGAATTAGGTGTCCCTTCTGCAAGACCTCTAACTATGCTGTGGAGTATCGAGGGATGAAGACAAAGGAGGAAAAAGGCATCGAACAAATTGTGAGATTTGGATATTTCAAGTGCAGTTGACTTTCTTGGAATGCCTTTCACCATCAGTGTGCATTGAAAATCATATAACTCTTTCATTTAGGAAGAACAACGAGTAATTGAAGCTAATATAAGAATGCGCCAACAAGAACTAAAGGATGAAGAGGAGAGGATGCAGAAACGTCAATATGTAAGATCACCAAGCCAAAGCAGATCGGAGGAGATTGAGTATAGTTCAATAACAGGTATTGTAATATATTCCTGGTTTAATTATAATCTGCAATATGTGCCCAATTTCTTATATATGCATTTGCTTTTCCCCTTGTTCTCTATTGCCAGACTCATCATCCTTTGTAGAATGCGAGGAAACAGATTCTCCTCAATACTTATCTGCTGTGCCATCAATGAGACAGCCTTTACCCCCTAGGCAGAATAGGTACACTCTTTTCCATGTCAATTATAGTTATAACTGCGGACTACCCCTTGTACTTATCATAAAGCATCTGGACCCTTTGATATCTACCTTTTTTTACTTCTTATTTTGTATATTTATTTAACTAGAATCTCTGTTTTTACTTACTGTTTCCTTGCAAGAAAGGAATACTACTGGGCCCTCCGGGGGGAGATGACTGACCCCTGTGCTTTTCTCTTATATGTCGTTAAATTTATTTTAATTAGCATTATTTGATTGGTGGTACATGTTTAGGAGCTTTTACTGTTACCTGTAAAAGGCCAAGTAAGTACGGATTATGGGGAAAAGGAAAGAATCGGGCACCAAAGTTATATTTGGCACAGAAAGGAAAGATGGTGTATGATCAAATTATTCAAATTTAGTCCTTTTGCTGACATATATTGAGAGATATGTCGCTGTAGTTTAGACAGCACTTAAGAGATCTTTGCATTTATGTTTATGCTGCGGGTTACATTTTTGAAGTTCCTGTTATCTATGTTCTGAGACTCTAGTACTAGTATTTCTGATGTTAATAGCTATTTTTGTGCTTAATGTGCATTTTGCGAAGTCTTATATACCTTTCTTGCAAGAAACTCCAGTTATGGTTATAGATAAGATTGCTGGATGCAAGGAACTGCTAGAGTGGTATCCTTGATTATTGATGTTAGTGAGTTAGGGAAGTTAAATATAATCTGCATTTGAAATGCAGTAGGAGAGTGGAATTTTTGAGACGTCTATGTTTATCTAGTATGGCTCAGCAAATCTTGTTTCCTGACCTAGTAGATTATCATAAGTTTTGTAAATCCAAATCAAAATCTTAGGACATGTTTTATTGTGCTAGCAAAGTTAGGCATGCCAAAGTAGTAGAATCCAATATACATTGTTCTAATCTAAGCTAAATGCATAATATGAAGCATCTCTATATTTAATGAAAGTGAAACCTGCACGCATGGTCTGGTTTTTGGTATTCTGTAGAACAGTGATCTATTTGTGATTTCCATCATAAGACGAGGCTAGGGAATAAAGGCCCTTTTAGTCAAACTTTGAAGATAAATGGCCCAAAATATCACTACTCACAGAAATGTGCTTTTTTATAACTCACTAACATGAGTTTATGTACCTTTATTAAAAGAATTGAAAACAGTTGTATTGCTATTGGGCTAGATGCTGTTGGGCCTATTGGGTTTTCTTTCAATTTTATTTTAAACATGTGTTTTTACTTCCTTTTAAAAAAAATAAAATAAAATTTCATTAAAAACATAACATAAAGTAGCGTTGTTGAGTGATAAAAAAGGTCATTTTCCTGAGTTGTGATATTTTGAGTCATTTTCCTCCAAATTGTGATAGGAGTGCCATCACTCGGGGGCGGTGATATTTCAGTGAATACATTAACATGTTAATGGTATAAAGATCTGAGGTAGAAACAATTGAAAATCTAGCAGTGTGTTGTGTAAATAGCATATCTTGGCGTGAGGTAGTCAGTTATTTGTGAATTAATTCTTGTACCTATGCATGTGCTTAGCTGGGGTAAGTTGTAAATTCGTGTTAGTCCTATTTAGTGATTCATTCTTTATTCTTGTACATATGCATGTGCCTAGCTGTACATAGATGTAGTTGTACAATTACATCCCTATTTTATCATATTTAATTGTTATAATATCGTATTGTCAACATTTCTATGTGCAGTAGCGCATTCTTAAATCATATAGCCATATAGGGTACTTACTATTCACTTGGATGCATCATGTCTTGGTATGTCTTTTATGGGTGCTTATCTGCTATATGATACCAGGTTGCAAGTTGCAACATATGCATTCAACAAGAAGTCTCATAGTACACTGCAGTGAATGGACTTTCTCGTGAAGTTAAAAATTTGGATAATAATGTCACCAAAATTACTGAATAGAACTCTGATCTGATATTAGCTAGTTTAATTCACCACTTCCTTGTGCACTATGCCACTATATATGCATCATACATGTATAATGTGATTATGCCCATGTAGTGTTGACATTCTAATCATATATACAGGGAAGATGAATTCGATCTTGATCTTGAGGATATAATGGTCATGGAAGCAATTTGGTTGTCCATTCAGGTTTCAATGCAACTCCTTTATTTTTTTGATTTTTTATTTTGTTTTAAAATTTTAGTGACCTTTTCCTTGTTTACTTCTAGTTTTAGATTAGGCCTGGTGGAGGTTATATATTATATGAAGTAAATTGCTTTTATTTCCAGTCATTGTCTTTAGAGGTTCAAGACCACAGTGTTTTTTTGCATATTTCTGCAATACTTTTGAAATCTGAAACACAAGATTCGGATGTTAAATTGTGACTGGACTCCCTATTGCTCAAGTCCTTTATCACGCTAATGATCTTTAAGTGTCTCAAGTTGCTGGTAGTGAATATATTCCTAGCTTAATATTGTTTAGCATGCATTACTCTATGTACTTCATATATGTGATCAAGAAATAATTTTACTATATGGTTTTGTAGTGGGCAGGTCTTCTCTTTATTATCTTACAAAGCATTTATTTCCCACTGATGTTTGTTACTCGGTGAATTTCATTCAATGATGCACAGGGGAATGGCAAACATGGCAATTCAACCTCAGGGGATACTGCTCCATTAGAACAATTCATGCCAGACAATCAATGTGCCTCCGCTTCCATGGTAGCACCAGCTGAAACAGCAACATCTTCATCATCCCCTTCTGGTGGTCTAGCTTGTGCAATTGCTGCTTTGGCAGAGCGTCAGCAAGGAAGTGGAGATTCCTCCAGTAACTACCACGGAAACATTTTGAAATTCAATACGGTGCCTGTATGCAGCAGCTCTTCAAATACAAATGAGCCACCAGTGCCTGTATGCAGCAGCTTTTCAAATACAAATGAACCAGGGCATGATGAGTATTTTACATCAAGCTCCATCCAAGTGGCACCCGGTATAAGGGATGAATGGGGGACTGAAGTTGGACCCAGTTATGCAGAGAATGATGCAACTGAAGATATGGTTGGGAGCAGTAACACATTCCCAGAACAGGATGAAAATGGAAGTGATTTTCAAACTTCGGGTGCAGCCGTTGTTCCCGAGAGCTTCGAGGAGCAGATGATGCTGGCCATGGCAGTATCGCTAGCTGAGGCTCGGGCCTCCACTAGTTCCCCTAGTGTTTCATGGCAGTATTAGGTCTTAGATCGAGAGAATGGTGGATTTCTCTCCACTGACCATCCCTCTTCCCACCCCAAAAACAAAAAAGAAAGGTTTTACAGGTTTGTGTAATCATGTAGAAAGGTATCGATTCCAAGTAAATATAAAAACTTGTTCTGGTTCTGATTTACCAAGCGGTGATCCAAAATCCTCTTTGCATTCTCACTAGAAATGTTTCACTTTCAACATATCAAAGTATTACAAAGTGAATCTTGCCTAGAGTCACTGCCCTCGTCCCTTTTACGTGAGCTTGGGGGTACAAATCAAGTAGGATGTTTTCATGTCTTCATAATTAGTGGAAAATAAATCAAATTACACTCTCCGTCCTAAAAATCGCCCCTCTTGAAAATTAAGGAGAATCCACTTGAAATTTGAAAATATTGATTCGCTCTTGCAAGTTGCAACTCTCGCGGTCAGCTTTCATAATCGTGACTGCTGACCATTTTGGATCTCCATGTCCCATTATTACTAAATCACAGGCCCAATCAGCCTTCATAATAGTAACCACTGATCAATTTTTCTGTCCAATCGTTACTAAATCACAAGCCCAATAATGGTCCACTTTTATATTTACTTTTAAGTTCGGGTAACAGATTTTTAAACATGTATGAAGTCCAAGTCCAAGTCAACCCCTGACAGACTATTAGTGAAAAGTCTATAAAATCGCGATTTCTCAGCATTTCTAATTAAAATATCAAAAATTTAGAAATTACTAATCCCTGATCAATCATATTTTACTTCAATTTTATATATTTATAATTACATTTCGTTTATAGAGTTAGAAAATCATACTCCTAAGGATTAACTTAGGTAATTACTTAAGGTTAAATGAATTTTCCATATAAATACATTCGGACTTGATTGTAATTACAAACTTTTTATATATATTTAAAAAAATGTCACAACCTTTTTGCACTAGAAAATATTCTAACATGAGATATTTTTCCTAAGGTTGACCTTAGGAAAATCCTTTTAATCATAGTTAATTAACTAATGTCATCCTTAGGAGCATGATTTTCATATATTATAGGTTATATATTATTTTATAAGTATATATATAATATAATATAAATTTATGTAACATTATACATATATTATACATTATTTCTAAGATATTATAATATAATATTATCACATATTTTAAATAAAAAAATATTTTTTTATTTAATTTTCGGGTTTGAATTTCGGATGCGGGTTCGGGTTCGGGTTTTCGGATATCGGATTTTATCTTTGAATTTCGGGTATATTCAAATCCGATCTGAAATCCGTCGGATCGGGTCCGGGTTTTAAATTTCGGATCGGATTCGGGTTTGAATAAAATTTTCGGGTTTGAATTTGAATTTTGCCGATCCGACTGGATTGCGGGACGAAGGGAGTATTTTTGTTATCAGTTGAACCCATCTATGTAATATGGGAAGCAGGCTGACCCAGTTTCGTATGGACGGTGTGGCTACATACTTCACTTGGCTGGCCTATAACTGAAAAGACCATACATCGTCATAAATATCTCTACGCAAAAAAAAAAAAAAAATCCCTTACATGTGAATGAGGTAATCTCAGATGAATTATTGACATAATATTTATTACGTTGTGGTCTGATAGAAAGGAAAGAATTCAAAGCTGAGGGTGACAGAGGAGGAGCAATAAGCTTGCTAGATGAAGTAGGTGAATATACTTATAAATTCGGCTAGGCAAAAATCACATGCACTTGTATCTTTCCATTTATTATTCTCGCTACCAAGTAGTGGTGGTATTGAATTTTATGGGTGAAATTTTGAATAGTATGGGTCACAAGATTCATCGGATCAAATTGTATTTTGTGGACAGAAAAACGTTTGTTGTCGAATTAAATTGGAAAATATATACATTTTTCAACTTAAACCCGTAAAAAGATCATAATATAATATTGTATTTTAGTGTGACTTGAGATTCGAGGGAGGCATGTGTGTGAATATCATGATAAGAGTTTTGTTTGGTTACTGAAAAAAATATCAACTTCAAACAATACTGCCAGACGAATTCTTACTGGCTTTGTAACACCAGCAATGATGCCTCATTGTTGTTCTATCTGTTGTTATATATATTTGTAACCTCTAAACTATTTCAATGTGCAGGAACAAGAATTCCAAATAATTTATATACACTAACAATTTCTCAACTAATTTAAATGTAGTATCAATTTCTCGACTCCTCCATCAGCTTTTAAAACACTAATTCCTTTGACTATATGTCTAGGGGTCATGTTTAAATGAGAACCTGATAATTCTATTAATAAAAAAATTGAGCATGAACACAAAGTGCGGACAATAATAATGAAATAAATACTCTTAACATTTGATTCTCGAGTTGTTATTTTGAGCGTAGTTTGCATTTTAGGCTGATCGTATATTTCAATATAAAAATAGAGGAATGTGTATTTGGAATCAGTGGCGGAGCGAGAATCCAAATTTAGGGGAGCCAAAAAGAAATTTTGAACAAAAAAATTCCGGTATTTTTTATAGATTGTAAAAATAATTTTTTAATTAAACTTTCGATATTTTTTTAAATCTTTTTCGGCATGTATTAAACTTTTTAACATTTAAATGTTAAAAAATTAGTATTTGAACCGTTTTATCTCCATTTTTTACCATATAAATATATGCTCCCTCCGTCCCATTTTACTTGTTCACGGATAAAATTTCACCTTTTATTCAATTACATTAAACAAACTAAAATTTACTAAAATTGTGTATTGTTTTTCATAAAACTTAAAAAAAACTAACTCTTAATTTACCATATTTAATGAATGTGGGCAACATTTTTTGGACAAACAAATAAGGAAATGAGGCAAAGAAAACTGGGACGGAGAGAGTATGAAATAAAAAATAGCTTAAATTATAATATAATTACCAACATTATAGGGTCATGTAACTTTTTTCAGTGGGGCATTTTATAAAATACACACATTTATATCATAAATTATCATTAAAAAGTTGCTAATTTTTATTTCTGTGGGGGCACTTGCCCCGTTAAGCCTTTGCATGGATCCGCGCCCTTGTTTCAATCTACAATTTATAACAATTACTCCCTCCGTCCCATCTATTTGTTTACATTTCGGAGAGGGTGTTCGACACGCATTTTAAGGTGCATATAAAGTATAGTTTCATAATTTATTTTTTAATTTTTTTCTCTAAATAAAAATTTAATGTTTAAAACTATAAAACTATAGTTCTAAATGTAAACAAATAGGTGGGACTGAGACAGTATTACATATAAAATTATAAAAAAAATATATTATTATACACCATTTTACTATATAAATAATATAAATTATTTTATTTATAAAAATTAAATCAAGTTCAGTTTATGTATCTTGTTGTGAGTTTAAGATTTGACACAAATTTGGGCTTACTTAGTAGCCACTAGCCAGTGTTGATAAGCAAGCTTAAAAAAAAAAATTGTTTTCAAGAATCCCAGGGGTGAGCGATGGCGGCTTCTCGCCCATACGTCCCTCCGCCCTGTTTGGAATGGTAGATATTCATACATTCCTTCAACCCCCACCTGTCCACCTCCTTCAATTCAAACAATCAAACTTCACACACTGTCTCCTCTGCTCGCGCTCCAAAAAGAACTACTCCATCCGTCTCAAATTAACCGTTATATTTGATTTTTTTGTGGTCAATTTGACTTTTTTTACTGAGAATTAAAAATTATTTTTTTAAATTTCAGAAAACTGAAAAATATATTTAAAAATAAACTAAATATACTTTTTGATGATATATTTTTTATAATTTTTTTTCAATTATATATTATATATAATTTTCAGTCAAACTTTAGTCAATTCGACTAGGGGTGAAATTGAGTCGAATAAGTGTGAATAACAGTATGATTAGATTCGACTCGAATTTATAATTACTCGTTCAGATTCGGTTCGGATTCAAATAAAATTTTTAACATTTTACTCATATTCGACTCGAGTTCGAATATCAAAATTCGTATTTGATTCAGCTCGACTAGAATGGATACCGAACTACTCGTTTTAGCATATTCGAATTCGAATTCGTATGTAATAATTTTATAAAATTAAGAATACTGGAATAATTTTTCACTAAAAAGTAAAATGTGATCATTTTGTAGAGTATTATTTTAATATAAATATTATAGATTGTATATAATAATATATATAATTTACAAATTCGAATTGAGTACGTATAATAAATATGTATTCGAGTACTCTAAAATTACTCGAACCGATCAAAATAAATATGATCGAATATCATAGTGGTAAGATCCGACTCGGTATTTGTTCGAATTATAAAATAAGATTCGAATTCGCTCGTTTTTTTATACGAATACGAATTATATTCGTTTTTAACGAGTCGAATCCGAGTTCGAACCCGGATTACTCGGATTCGTTTTCACCCTAAATTCGACCACAAAAAAGTCAAGACATTAATTTGTAAACATTAATGAGAAGAGGTTTCTACTCCATGACATTAGCTGAAGCTGAAGCTGCTTTGTAGAAAAGAAGTCCAAGCGAGATCCATGTTCTTTCTCAAAATCATCTCTTATATTGCAATCATAACTCCAACTAGACACATTGCAATAATGTTATAATGTACTACTATTTTGGGAGAAACAAATTTATCTCAGATATTATAGAAGCAAAAATACAATTATCTACTTGCTAGATTTGATGAATGACCTTGCGCATCTTTTGATGTGTAGTATGTTACTGGACAAGTACAGAGAATTACAATAAAGTAGTAAATAAAACACTTTTATGCATAGCATGCGCATGCTTACGTTCAAACATTGTTTTGTTGTCTTTGCATATCTCCAACCATGCCTCTTGGCTTTTACCACTTTATAAAATATGCGACCTTATAATGCAATTAGCTAGAGCAGTGGGATGAATCGAAAGAATTTTGAATCAGAGCTCTAGAGTTGTAATATATATTGGCTGTGCTTGAAAGGATATCTTGTTCTAGAAAGTCTACCTCTAGATATTCATCTAAGGATATATCTTTCACTACAATAGTTATATGGCAAGTAGGCCGTGTCCTTTATATGGATATCAGAGAGGCCAGGGGGTCTGTGATTAAGTTGGTATCGTCATATACATTTGTTCACTTGTTATCTCCCTGTGGCACTTTTGCACCTAAATCTGCAGGAAATTGGTACTCCACGGCCTTAGTATATGAACTTGAGCATTTTCTATTTTTTGTTACTTTTTCAACTATGTATTAAT
Organism: Oenanthe sinensis; assembly: GCA_028671895.1. Classification (NCBI taxonomy): domain Eukaryota; kingdom Viridiplantae; phylum Streptophyta; class Magnoliopsida; order Apiales; family Apiaceae; genus Oenanthe; species Oenanthe sinensis. The sequence goes on from CM053794.1 coordinate 36,841,462, forward strand.
GTGTATAACTAGTTTTACTTTTACATAACATTCCTTTTCTTTTATTTTGGTAAATTAAGTAACATTCCTTTAGTTTTGCAGATCTCAAAGTACCCATTCATTTTTTCTCTTCTGACCAGTTATATATACAAGCAGATCAAATGCCAAGATTAAGGTAAGAGTTTCATCCCATTTTAATTGATAGATTTGCACTTGTGCTTATTCATACGGCAGATGTGTTTTCTTAGTGCTTCCACCCAATATTATGTTCTAATGGTCGCATCAATGTGGTATGAGATGATTTTTCCATGCAATATATCAGATTGACACTGTCATAATGTTGGATGCTATGCTATATTGCTTGATGCGTCTACCATTAATATATGCACAAGTAGTCCTGAGACCTCCTCCATTCTGCTTTAGGAGGTAGTCTTTGACTTTTTAGCAATTCTGTAATAAAATCATGAAAGTTCAGCGGTAAAAAAAGATATGGAAAAGAATTTTATTTCGGACATGATTTCTTAATGATAAGAGGACCAAAGCAATTTTTCTGCAAGATCAGATTATTAAATACCCTCATTTTTTTTATCAATAAGAGACTATGTGAAGATAATCCTCTTATTCCAGTACCATGCGAAAACTCATAGCTTCGAGTTTTGACTAAAAACTATTGAAGAAGAGATGCATTTTTACTTGGCCACTGTTATTTAAGGCGTGCAAGGTACAAGGATCGCTTCGAGCCTTGAAAATAAAGCAGAAAATAGGATTTAGCAACACCAAGAAAACTGCAATTTGCATTGTAATAATGTTATCTGACTGGCGACTGCAATCCCAGTAATCTGACTTGGCTGCTCATTTATTTCTTTTGGTTATTCTCTTCTACATATTTATATCTATTTTGGCTAATCCGATTCATCGCAAGGTACTTGATTTTGAATAGCTAAAATACTAAATTTGATTGTTTGAATAGCAGAGGTTCAGAATTGACTCAAAGGAGCTCGAACTTAGGGGATAGCAGAGGTTCACCTCAACTGAGGAAAGCTAACTCTGAATTAGATCCTTCTCATCGTAGTACTGTCAGTGACAGGAGTTCAAAGTTGACAGGTGGTCGATCCCCTCGAGGTTCTCAGTCTGATCCTGTTAATCAAAAACGACTTGGATCTCGTATTACTGTTTTGGAATCTCAACTCCAGCAAGCACAAGAGGAGCTCAAGAATCTGAAGGATCAGTTAACCTCTGCTAAGGCAGCAAATGAACAAGATCAACAGGAACTGGAAAAGGAACCGACCCAGTCACTTATTCCAGAGGCTGAAGAACTATATGAAGAACATTCTCCTCCAAGTGAAATTGAAGAATCCAATGAAACAGAGGCTAATGCAAATGAAAATGATAATGCTTATCAGCAAGAAACTGATGTTTTCGAAGTTCCAGTAAAAAAATCAAACGGGGAACCTAAGCCTGGAATCAGCCAACCAAGTGAAGATAGTGAACTCAACATATCAACCAGATCAGAAGCCATTCCTGAACCAGAGAAACATATAGTTAATGAGTTGGCTTTAAAGAATGATGAGATAAGTTTCTTAACGGCCAAAATCGGAGATAAGGAAAATGAACTAGACTTCGTTTCCCAAGAAAATGAAAAACTAAAAATTCAGTTGCATGAGGCAACTTTGGAGATATCATCAGCTCGAGTCAAGGAAGAGGAACTAATATTTAGGCTGGGACAACTAGAAGAGGAACTCAAAACGACGCAAGGCAAAATTGTTCATTCCAATGAGTTGCTTGAAACTGTGGAAGGAGCAAAGGAGGCACTGGAAATAGAAATGACAAAGCTCAGAGTGCAAACGGAGCAATGGAGAAAAGCAGCAGATGCTGCTGCATTAGTATTAGCAGGGGACGCGGAGATGAATGCAAGAGGTATATCTACAAGGTTTGAATCCATGGATAAGCACTACTGCAGTGCTTTTGAGCCCCCGCTTGGTGGATATGCTGGATTTGCCGATTCACAAGGATTAGATGATGACTCTGATGATGGTTATGGAAGCGGAAAGAAGAAAAGTTCAGGTATTAGAATGTTTGGAGACCTGTGGAAGAAAAAGAGCCAAAAGTGATGATGATCCTTGTCACCTAGAAATAAAGCTCATTCATAGTGTTATCTCCTTGGCAAGAAAGTAAAACTCATGTTTACTAGTTTACCTTATGTTTTAAATATTGATAACTGATGTATATGAAGGATTGCCCTGATTTGTGATTGTGATCTAATTCATGTTGAAAATTGGCCTCTTGCATAAATATGTTTTGTGAATCACACACAACTCTTACCTTTTGGCACTCTGTTCTGATTAGCGCGACAAATTGTACAATATAGATCCATAAATGGGCCGCCATATAATGCCATGTTAAATTGCGAACTCTCTTAAGACCATAAGGCATTAGTAGAGGTGTTTATTCTTCAATGTGCAACCTCTATTCTATTCTATTCTATGTATTGTGGACAGAACTGTTGTGGTCTATTGTTGATCATCTTCACCCATAATGTCGTCATAATGATTGTAGTCCATTTCTTGGGATGTTGCCCTTCTCTTCTTATTGTGAGTTCTGCTCTCCCTTCTATATTTTTCTCTGTTACTGGCTTACTTGAAGCCAGCCAGATGCAGTTTGTTTTGGCGACAAAAACTTTAACTGTCTAGTATTTGAAGGACTTTCCACAATCTTAGCATTCCCAGAACTACCTGCAAATCTTGCAACTGTTATATCATACTGATTTTTCAAATTTCCATGATACCTGACAAGCAAGTTGTCTCTGAGTAATATTCATCAAATTTGTGTACATGAAGAAACACACAAGGAAATATGCTAATATTGTATCGTATAATCGTATTAGTTATATTATACTAGATGTAATATAAAGTTCCAAATAACAAAATTTTCGAAGATCATTTTAAATCGTCTGCAATACTAGTTCAAAGTTTTTTACTTGGTCTGCCTGGTGAGTAGTGACCATGTACCATGTCAATACTAACCTGGGAGGAAAGAAATTGTAACAAATTCATAATAATGCTTTTTTTTAATTACTAAGGATTGGCTTCCTTAATCCTGGAAGTACATACCACGCGAAACACTCAATCAATGATACACAATCATTCAGTAATCCTCCTTGAGAAGTACAAATTCAAGCCAAACATATCCAACACATCTCACTCGTCCACACGGACTCGGAAGTAGGGTTTAAGAAGGTTAGGTGTAGGCAAATCTTACCTTGAGTAGAGAGGTAGTTTCCTTAACATTAAAGTATAAATGGCCTCTAAACATTACATCCATGAGATGCTAGATATTTGTGGGATTTTATTCAATAAATAACAACAAAGGCAGTACAAGACGAGGTAGAGAGCTTCATTGAAATTTCGCATTCAGTGTCAATGATTCAGTGTCAATGAGTGAAGTGCATATGTATGGAAAACGAGTGACTCATGAAACAGAGACTGAAGTGAAGCCCATGCCTGCCAACCAGCCTGAGCTCTACTTGTTCATAAGGGACCATTATCCAGGAGTAGGATGAAAATTTACTCTGGCCCATGCCATATTCCTTTCATCCATCTCCATGCCAGTTCTCTTAAAAAACAATGCTAGTACTGTACTCCTCCACTACTGTTTACACACATCTTCAAATTTATATTCCATTGAAGATTTCTGGTCCACTCTCTCTTTGCCATGCTTTGAATAAGACACCTCAAATAAAAATTTTGATGAATTAAGAGATTTATTAATAACTTTGGAAATTTGAAATTTGACTTCATAAATCCAGTACAAAAATAGTTCTTGTTATAATATTATTTCGCCAATGTTATAATTTCCCTCAACCGTTCTCAATCCAATGTATATAGTTCTTCATTACAGATTTACAGTATATTAGCTATCAGCCCATGAGTGAACTTTTTAACAATTTATTTCTTCTTGTTAAAGTACAATCAGACAATCAGTGACACATCATGCATTGCACTCGGGAACTAGACACCTCGAATCTCAGTCATATGTCTTAGGTTTAAAGATTCCCATGGTGTATTATTTATTTATTTTTAAATTCTTCTATGAAAACAAAAGAATATATATGAAGTTTAACACTCTTGTTGAAATCCTGAGAGAGAATAAATACGACACAATAGTTAGAAGTTAGAACCTAGAAGTTGATCGATTGTTTCGATGAAAACCAAAAATGCATCACAATCGTCCATTCCACGTAAGCTACTGGTTTAACCGGTTTGTACAAATACTGTATATCAGTGTTTTTTTTTTTTGACAATATTATCAATAGGGTGATTTGTACCATTAAGCATTGTGACTGATGAATTATAAAAATTAAATTTAGATGATTTTTCGTAGAACACGAGTCTCTGAACATACATAGGGATAACCACAACCATGTACAAATAAGAAAGAACAACAATACTAGTGATATTTATTAATCAACGACTAGCAATATTACGAGGCTGCAAATTTCTCAAACAGGCAGAGTCTATTATCAGCAAGCCTGGACTCATAGGCTGATTTTTTGTACTCAAACCAAGTGAACTCCTTGTACAAGCTGCTGTCTTCTCCTTCCATAAGCAACGAACGCAATGGAGCTATCTTCTCATTCAGTGGTGGTCCTCCAAAATAAATCATTGACAACCTTGATTTATCACTATTTGCCAAAACCCTATGCTTCACACTCTTAATCCTCCCATTAGTCATTACCTGCATTTTAAATATTTTATACAATTCACCGTTAAATAAATATATTTTGTAAAGTCCATTTCAAGAAAAGGAAATGTCGACAACTATATAAAGTAAAGAACCCTATGAATCACCATGCAGATAGTGTTGTTATTACATAAATTTTATCCCGAGCACAATATTGGCTACTTGTAGTAGAAACATACTGTTGAATACTACTACTTGAAAATGACATATGTACAATGATTTCTATACCTGCAAGGAGTCACCAACATTGATGAAGAATGAGTCCTGGTCAGGTGGAACGGAAAACCAGGAGCCATACTCTCTCAAAGAGATTTGCAGGCCTGAGGTGTTGTTAGACCTCAGAACAGATATGATTTGTGGGTCGGTGTGCTCTCCGAACCCTATCATATTTTTATCTGGAGATGGAGGATAGTGATTCAGTCTAAAAACAGAGTCACTCTGTTTATCCATTAAAAGTTTACTAAACACATTCTTCTCTTCAATCCTCAAACCATCAGCCAAAAGCTCAAGTATCTGACATGCCATTTTCTTCACAGCTGATACATAATCATTCACCGCACCCCTGCAAATTAGATACAAACAATGAAATAAGATCGAGTTTTATAATAAAATTATATATTAAACAGAAAAACCGGCAACTGTGGCTATAGAACCGGACTCATTACATAATAACGCGCAAGGTAATTATAATAATTTCTTGCATTTCATTATGTTAAAAAAAATACCTGAAGTTCTCAGGTGTTTGAGCAGTAACAGATGCAAGTTTTTCATAATCAAATTCAGGGCCGGTTGTTAAGAGAAGATATTCAAGCCAACTAATGTCTCCGTTATGTCCAATGCTTTTGTTTCCATAACCAAAAGGGTTAGGAGGCCCTGATTTTTCTTTCTGGCAGAGAGGTAACGAAAAGAAATCGATTGCTTGCGATTCAAGATTGAAGATGACTTGAGTTGAGATGCCATGGTTGATAACTTTGAAGAAACCAAAGTCTTCACAGGCCTTAACAAGGCACGATTTAGAGTCCGGGTTGGAGAGGTCGATGACAGGAATGCCTTGAAACAGTGTGGGAGTTATGGAGGACTGGACAACATCAAACTCTTGTTGTTCAAGCTGCGAGAGTACCATGGTTGGATAAGTATTGTAAGAAGAGGAAATAATAAGCAAGGAAAGGATGATAATAATATGAAATATGATGAGTGTATACGTATAATATGAGGATATGAAAGGAGGACCGAAGGAGATGAGTTGGTATCGTACTGTAGGGGGAGCAGAGTGAGAGGCAGATGAACACATGGCTTGGTGGCATTGCTTAGCTATTTATAGGCACAATGCACAAGATGAGTGGAAGAATCCTGAGATTCAGGGATTTTTTTTTTTAACTACTCCTTCCCATGTTAATGTCAATAGGCTCTTTTGCAAATATAAATACTCATTAAATATTAATAAAGGTTAGTTGTACAATAATAATTTCATGTGCGTATCTTATTTATTATGACTATTTTATATTAAATAAATAAAATAAGTTTTATACTGGAAATGAAAAAAAAATAACTTTGACTTTTTTACATAAAAAATAGAAATGAATAATTATTATGAGACATATTTTTTTCCCAAAAAGAGATATTATTATGGGACAGAAGAAGTATTCACTAGTTTTTAACACATCCTTTAATAAATATTATTATTATAATATATAACTAAAAAATTAATTATAGTTATTTTATATTCAAAATTGAAAGATATATTTTTCAAATAACTAATATCTCTACGAAAAAAGGTATTAATTTTGTATATTCAATGTATGTAAAAATTCTTATTTATTTGAAAAATAAAATATGAATTATGAATTATATGATATTCATATTCTCAACTTCCAAACTTTTAAAATTAATTTATGAAATTTTATAACTTTTCATTTATAAATGACTTAATTTATACATAATTAATTTATAAATAATTCAATTCACATATTTATATTTTTTCGAAAAATATACTTGCAAGTTTTTTATGTGTTAAAGATTGTAGTACTACTTATATTTATTTAGTTATAACTAATTTTTTATTAGATATTTGAACAGCAAATAAAAATACAACAAATATAATATTATAATTGTTTTAACATGACATATAAATTATGATTGGTATATACATTTACTACTTACATTGATATATTAGTATGTATAACTCAAATAATATAATTTATTTAATATATTTATAATGGGGCTATCTTTTTGAGATATTCAATATATATTATATCATTTAAATAAATTTTATTACATATAAATTAATTTTTAATATAAAATATAAATATGAATATATCAATTGAATTTTTATATAAATATAAATATGAACAAATATTAGACTATATTAAAATATAAAAAATTATATTATATTTATAATTGAAAATAAAAATATGTATTATTTTATATTTTTTTACGAACAATAAAATATATAACGATTTTATTTAGAAGTGTAAGAGATAATTAGAATATAGTATTTGTATTTATATTGTAATTGTAATTATTAAATTGATTTAACAATTGAAAATGTATAAATTAAAATTAAAATTGTGAATATAGTGAAATAAGAGTTTAAATCATGAAAAATTAAAATTCGAAAATAAGTTTTAATGATGTTGTATGTGTTTAGAGAAAAAAAATATTTTCTAATAACAATTGGTCAATATGAGAAATAAAAATCAAATTCATAATACAAAGAATCTATAGATACTAAAGATATGTAATTAATGAAAATTTATTAAATTTATTTAAAAAATGAAATATCCATAAAAAAATAAAAAAAATATCGAATCTTAGATATGTACTATTTAACTTTTATTCATACTAGTTTATATCTCGTACTATGCACGGATCGGATTATTTTAATATTATATATAGATATTTTTATATATTTTTAATTTTATAATAATAATTTAATTTTTATTTAATTTTATATGCATATATTTTATATAATTTTTCATATACTTTATTTGTATTTTAATAGAATAATATTTTTGTGTTTTGTTTAGAGATATGTTTTATTTAAGTAATGTGACATGTATTTTATGTATGAGATTAGTGTTTAAAAATTAGGCACAATAATAACTATCCGACCCAAATACCCATCGATCACCAAATTTTTAATTTTTCGGTTTTAATAATATAGTATAGATATATAAAGATAATGATACCCAAATAAATAAAAAATACTGCAACTGTTACATGTACAAGTGAGATATTAATTAGAAACAGATTTAAATGTATATTTCTTTTCAAATTAAATAATAAAAGCACTTTTAATATAAAATATATTATAAAAATTGAATATCCGACGATCAAATAAAATGAAATCTCTTTTACACTTGTGATGGCTCTCGATTCAAAATCTTTGAATTTATGGAAAAACTTAAATTTAAAAACTAGCAAACTATACTGATTTTAAAATTCATTAACATGAAAAAACAATTAAAAGAATCAGTTTTTATATTTAATTACTGTTCATATGATCACCGCTGATTCTTAGATTCTAGTTCAAATCATTAGCATCTCTTAAAACTGAATAAATTAAGTTTTGGGTCGTTATCTTGTCGTAGGTAATTAAAGATGAAACGTCATTAGACTACTACATTCGTTGTGCTTGTGCAGTTAAGATTTTTCCGTTTGAATATTAAATACACGCGTCATGTAAAGATACTCCCCCAGGTACGGGTGAACATGGGTCGGGTTGGGTCGGGTTTTCGTCAAACCTCGACCCAACCTGATTAGTTGGGTTTTATAAGAAATCAACCCATTAATTGTAAAAAAAAATCGTAACACAACCCAACCCAATTAGTTCGGTTTGGTTCGGGTTGGGTCGGGTTAAATTTGCTAATCGGAAAAACTTTGCAGAAAATTTTGCTTGTTGCAGAAAATGTTGCAAGAGCCGGAAAGTGTTGCAGAATGTGTTGCAAAAAATTTATATATTGCAGAAAATTTATATAGTGCAGAAATTTGTAGAAAATATGTAAAAAATATATAGAATATGCAGAAAATGTGTAAAAAATTCTGCATTTTATGTAAACGAGTTGGGTTGGGTTGGGTAAGGGTTAAAATTTGTTAAACCCTTACCCAACCCAATTAGTTCGGGTTTTTTAAAAATTAACCCATTTATATTTCGGTTTCGGACGGTTCGGTTTATTCGGCCGAAAAAATGGGTGGGTTGGTTCGGGTTGGCGGTTTAATCGGATTTATGTTCACCCCTATCCCCAGGTGATATTATGTGTATTGTTTTGACTACTTAAATTGACTAAGTTTTGATCACAAATTACATTTATTATATAATTTTAAAAAAAAACTTATTTTATTAAAAAATATATCTAATCTAATTTAATTTTTAATTTTTAATTTTCAATTTTTTAAAATAATTAATAAACATTTTTTAATTAATGATCAAAATTTGATAAATTTGATCAAATACTAATCAAAACAAGACACATAATTAATACTAGCTTATATCATGTGCGATGCACGAATTGAATTATTTTAATATTTTATTTATATATTTTTAATATATTTTTAATTTTATAATAATAATTTAATTTTTATTTAATTTTATATGTGCATATTTTATATAATTTTTTATATACTTTATTTGTATTTTAATAAAATAATGTTTTTGTGTTTTGTTTAGAAATGTGTTTTATTTAGAAAATTAATGTGACATGTATTTTAGGTAGGAGATTAGTGTTTAAAAATTAGTCTCAATAATAACTATTCGACTCAAATATCGACTAAGTACCACCAAACTTTTAGTATTTCGATTTTAATAATATAGTACAGATGAGATGGAGAGAGTATCATATTATTTATCCGGTTATCCCCCATCCGCTACTATCATACAAAATATTATTTGGTGGATATTTTCTATATATAAATTATATCATATATATAATTGGAGTAAATGGGTTAATGTGGTCTCGTCACGGTCGACCTGCTAAAAAATAAGAATTTTTTTAAATAAATAAATAAATAAATAAATATATATATATACATACATAAAAAGAATATTACAAATTAAAATAATTAAAAATATAATACTATACTCAAACATGAAAAAGCATTATCCAAACCTTATTTTTATATAATGTAAATATATAAATAAATAATATTTTATTGTATCAGTATTTCTATAAATATGTAGTACATATTAAAACAATTATATTGTAGTTAATATATCTGGTTAATAATAAAATATTATATTCACATTTAATATTATATAAAACTAAAAATATTAAAATATAAAATAAGAATTATTATATATGAAACAAATTATAATAAATATAAATTTTAAATATTTAAAAAGTGATCCGTGCGACCTGGTTTAAACTAGTATACTTTAATTCGAGAACAGAATAGTCGTCAAACGATAATAATATTTTTTATTTGCAGTGCATGTAGCCAGAAAAAAGGAAAGAAAAGAACCCGTAGTTTAGCTGAATGCAGGGAATCGGGAGACACCAAAGAAGACCAAATTAATGTGTTGTCCGATACAGGATATATATGTAATATGTTTAAATTGAATAAATAATCTTGTCTTCACCTAAAATTATGAAACACAAAAGTATTGATTTAAATTATTAAGGATTTAAATAAGAAATAATAATATTGCTAGAATTCTTAAATATTTTTAAGCACTTAATTTTGTTTTGGCATATAAAACTCTTAAACTACGTAACTTGTCTGAAGAATATATAAAATTCATGCTAAACAAAAAAAGAAAATAAGTTTTTTTTAATAATTAGATTAATAGTCTTACAAATAAGTATCGGTTAAAATAAATAAGGAAATAAGTTTAATTATATATAAATAAAGAGAAATGACAATTAGATATTTAAGGAAATACCAATAAGAAATAAGGAAAATTTTAGATTCCATTGATTTTAGTATAATCGAATAAAAATACTCTCTCCCCACCTCATGCTCTCCCCCTTTCCCCCCATTTTTTTTTACTTCTTTTCTTCTTTAAACCCTTTTAAATATCTATATATTTTTCATATATTTCAGATTTGTTTTGTTTTCTCTATATCTATTTTTATATTCTTCATATCTAATGTTTTGAACGAGTTTAGCGTCATGAATATTTTTCTATACATTGGGCAGTGCCATTTTTAGGACGTGTTAGATCATATCTGGCGGTGGTTATATGTCGTTTGTGATGATCTTGTGTCATATTAGATGGTTTTTTAATCATAAATTGAGAGTTTTATAATATAATTGTATACTATATTTACTCTTATATTTCTGTTTTTTTTTACTGTGCCCACGGGCTTACGAACGAGGTAAACCGCACAAGTGCGACCGACTCTGGTCTATTATGACATAATCACACATTCTCCTCCCATGAGATTCGAACCTGTGACCAAGAGGATGATATTCTCTTTAACCAACAGAGTAAAACTTTGCGGGCTATATTTCTGTTATTTCAATCGACTTATTTGTAATTTTTAATTTATTTTATTATTATTTAGATTCAATTGGATGAAAAATAATTGCGGATGGAAAAAGAATGGAAAGATGATTTTGGTGTACATGTACTTGTTGCAGATCTTTTATTCGGGCAAATTAATTTTTGGATTGGAGTTTATCAAACGGAATCCAAATACGTTTTTCTTTCATGTTCTTTATTTTTGAAGTGTACTCTTTTCAGCATTTAAGATTTTATTATTTAAATTTCCAGAGATATCTCTACATGCATCTCGGTTAGATAATAAACTTATGGAATAAAAAAAACTCCTTTATTCGGTATTGTATTTACATACAACTCATTTATGAGTATGTATCTCTTGACAAAATAAATAAATAAATAAAATGGGTCTATGGATTCGCGATATTAATCTCTTAGGCCCTTTTTGCTAATACTTTATATATATAATAGGAGGTCAAGTTGAAAATGTTGGGTCATTTTAATCCTAATAATGTGCGAGTCATTCTATTCACTTGAAATGACTATTTTATCCCTTTTATAATTGAATATTTTGTCCCTTTACAGATTAATTTTTTAAAAAAATATATGTGTATATAGAGTTTGATACATACTCCCTCCGTCCCACCCATTTGTTTACGTTTCGGAGATAGGATTTGTCACACATTTTAAGGTACATATAAAGTATAGTTCTGTAACTTATTTTTACAATTTTTTATTTTTTGAATAAAAATTGAATGTTTAAATTTTTATTCAGAAAAAAAATTAAAAATAAGTTATGAAACTATACTTTATATACACCTTAAATGTGTGCCGGACCTTCTCTCTGAAACGTAAACAAATGGGTGGGGCTGAGAGAGTATTTATATTTAAATAATTTTTTACTTTAGTTATTCAACAATTTATACATGTTGATAATATATTATGACTAGACAAAATTCAGTATATTAATAAAATTATCATGATATTTTAAATTATAATATATTAAAACAAGAATTTAATGACCCTAAAATCACCTTTAGATAACTATATAAAGTTAAGACATATTATAATACAACGTAAAAACAATTTTCCTTGCAATATTGTAAATATAAGAGGAATTAAATCTTCATCAAATTTCGTAGTTAACACGCATATTCCTGCTTCTTTCTTCACTTCTTTCAAAATTATGTCTCTCACACACTCTTCAAATATCTCACGCATAATAATAACTTTTATGACGTGTCATGTAAATTTTTTTTACCTCTGAGTGGCTTCAAAATCAACAACACCCCTAATTTTCCTAAAATTTTACTCTTATGAGGCGTTGGGAGCCTTCAATAAAATTTTACTCCCATGAGGCGTTGGGACCCTTTACTAAAATTTTACTTCTATGAGGCATTGAGAGCCTTCAATAAAATTTTACTCTCATGAGGCGTTGTGAGCCTTCAATAAAAATTTACGCATTCACTAAAATTTTATTCCCATGAGGCGTTGAGCGCATTCAATAAATTTTTACTCCCATGAGGCGTTAGGAGCCTTCAATAAAATTTTACTCCCATGAGGCGTCGTTGGGAGCCTTTAGTAAAATTTTACTCCCAATAGGCGTTGTGAGCCTTTAATAAAATTTTACTCTCATGAAGCGTTGGGAGCCTTCAATAAAATTTTATGAGTTGGGAGCCTTCAATAAAATTTTACTCTCATGAGGCGTTGGGAGCCTTCAATAAAATTCTACGCATTCACTAAAATTTTACTACCATGAGGCGTTGAGAGTCTTCAATAAAATTTTACTCCAATGAGACGTTGAGAGCCTTCAATAAAATTTTACTCCCATGAGGCGTTTAGATCCTTCACTAAAATTTTACTCCCATGAGTCATTGAGAGCCTTCAATAAAATTTTACGCATTTACTAAAATTTTACTTTCATGAGGCATTGAGAGCCTTCAATAAAATTTTATTCTCATGAGGCGTTGGAAACCTTCAATAAAATTCTACGCCTTCACTAAAATTTTACTCTCATGAGGCGTTGGGAGCCTTCAATAAAATTTTACTCCTATGAGACGTTGAGAGCCTTCAATAAAATTTTACGCCTAAGAAGTTTTTCCCTTCTTTTACGGTGAGGGAATGGCTTTGGCGTCGACCCCAATAGTATTGTTAGAAGCAACCTTCATTTCTAGAACCACCATTTATTATGAGCATATGCGCTATTATAAATATCATCGTTATCCCTCACAACTTTACTACTAGGCCTCCAGTTATTATGCTGAATAAAAATTTCTATGATCAAAATTATTCATACCCACCTTATTCCTCCTTTTTTTCCTGCAAAAATCAAGATGTGCAACAACACAACCAATAAAAAAAAAATATCAAGAAAGTTATATTTTTACTTGGAAGGCGTGCCTTGGGAGATGGAGATAGAGATACGGCTCCTCATAAAACTCAGATGTGCAGACCTTTTACTGGGTTTCTCCACTTGAAAATAGAATATTAGACCATCTTCAAATTTTAGAAAATTTTGTTATCTTCACGTGGGCTGTAAAATCATCCAATTCTGACTTCTGAAATTCAAGTTATAGCTGAAACAGTGATTGTTGCGCAATCACTCACACAAATCCGAATTTTCATCTGATTCAAGCCAGAATAGGCTCAATTCTTTCCTCCATCTAATGATCTTAAGATATTTGTCTTCATATAACTTTCTACCTACAAAAATCCAACCAACAACAGAAAATATTAAAGCGTTAGAGTTTACCTGATAGACGCGCTTTGTAAGATGGAGATGCAGCTCCTGATAATTGTGTCCCATCTTTGAAAGTCTCGCTCTCCATGTGCTTATTCTTTATTTAACCATAACCTCCTTCCCATACATAGATTTGGACTGAACGTTGTAAACCAGTTACCAGCAGGTTTTCTAAACCGAGTAGAATTACTCGATGAAAATTCGCAGCTGTCTTTTCTCTCTAATTTCTAAATTCGCAGATGGATTCTTCTTATTTTACCCTCTGAATTAAAGAGAATTCAATAAGTTTCGAGTGGGCTATAAAATCGTCCAAATCCGAATTGTAGAACTCAAGATATTACCCAAACAGTGTATGTAGCGCGTGTATCACAATGTATACGATTTTTCTTCTATTTTGACTCCAAAATCGATTATCCATCAACCATTAAGTCATACTTCAGACCATATACTTCAAACCATGATGAGAACCATAACCCATTGAATGCCAATAACACATACAAATCTTTTTCAATATCTTCCCCTTTGATGTCTCTCATAGCCGCCCGTGATGTCCAACATTAAAACCCTTAAAACCCTAGATTTAATGTAACATCTTTCCTCCCAAGATGTGAATTTTCCCCTCCTTCTAGCGCCAATTTGTTGATGGAGGAATTTGGTAACAACAAAATATGAGGTCGATTATTATAATCAAGATCTAGGGTTGTGTTTTTTATCTGAAAAGTCGTTAGAGTGTGGTGGTTGATGAATATTGGGGGCTGAGATTGTTAGGATTTTTTAAGTGGTGACGCCTCTCAACGTCCAACCCCTAACAATGTGCCTACGTACCCCATATTTATAATATGAGATCAAACTCACATAGTTCTTGCTGAAGTAGATGCCCGATAGGAAAAAATAAGAGAAACCTACTCGTAAGAGGTCTCTATATTAATGCTTGTTTGGGTATGTCAAACCCAGTATAAGGCCCAAAGACTTCATGAATCCGACATTGACCTGGAAACCGTGGGCTCTAGTCGGTCCACTACGGCTATTTCCCGGATACCTTGACTGGATGCCATCACTAGACCCACCTCGAATGTAGGATGCGTCCTAAGCTCTCAGACAAGGGCAACTTGTCTGAGTACATGGAAAGTATTTTCCAAGATAAGGTTAGCAGCATACCATAACTTCCTTACGAGGACAATCCGATAAATATGGAGCTATGACCTTCAATTGACATTAACAGACATAGATGACGGAGAACTTTCAAATTAATCCCGAAGGCACATGACATTTAATAACAACAACAATAATTCACCCAAACAACTATAAATTTAGTCTAATAAATAAAACCAGCTCATCACAAATAATAAATGCTAAATTTTGGGCATAACAAGACCTGATGTAAGAAGTCTGGTAAAACACTGTGAACAGGAGGAGGAAAGTAACGCAACGCAACAAAATATCTGTAATTGAGAAAAAAAATTGAGGAGATGGGCAATGCAAAATGGAGCGTAAACAGGCGACGCGTGTAAGGCCGGGACGGTGGTGACTGTTATTATCAGAAGACGTGGTTTTGTCTTTAATTATTCTCTGATCTAATTATTCCATGTCGGCACTGTGCGCTGACGCACTCAATTTTGCTTTAGCCACCTTGTCCTACAAGCCACCTCATTTCACCCTCTCTTTTCCTTCATTTTAGCTCGCATTTGTTTGTTTCACGTTGTCCGCTTCGCACTCTCTGTTTTTACTTTTGACCTGACCTACAAAATACACTCTTCATATTTATATTATATTGTTAAAATTGTAAGGTCAATTGTTTGATCCGTCGTTTTGTATGGTCATTTTGTCTCCCACCCAATTTTAAGTACATATATTGTTTTTTTGGTGTATCACTCAACTTCAAATACACATACACATGTTAGTCTCTTATTCAATTTCAAACACATTCTTTTAATCAATATACAACCATATTTTTATTTCCTCATTAGTCAATCTCTTTAATTTATTTGAAAATCACAACTTATTAATTAAATTTTATGAATATTAAAATAATAATATTATTTTATTTATTTTATTTATATTTTATTATTATGCTCTATCTATATTATATATATTTTTATATTATATTAATCTAAACAAACTTTTCTTTTAATTATAATATGGTGTTGTACTCACAAAACTAATAACATGTTTCAATTTACTCAATGCACAAACATTTTAATTTATTTAAAATTACAATTTTATAATAAAAAAATTTAAATAAAAAAATTATATTAATATTTTATCTTTACTAAAAGATACTCTATGTTAATATATTCGAAACTCTTTTTATTAACAAAAATTTATTAATGTTTTACACGGGTTATTAACCTATGTTAATTAATATAAATATATAACAATATATTAATGAGACTTTAAACATATAATATAAATATGATTCAAACTAATTTATCCCATGTACAACATTACATAAAAAAGTATTAATAACATAAATAATCAAATTAAATATTTAATTCATTTAAAATATATAATACATTATTTATTATCATTCTCTCATGTTTTGCACGGATTATATACTATTATATATTATTATCTAAACTATAAATAAATTCACATAACAGAGGTGCAGTATTGGTAATTGAATAAGAATATAGAAAGTGACCATGTTGTATATGAATGGATCATCAATTTAATATCTAATATACTATATAAAAAAACGGGGAATTGAGTAGCTAGCTAGTTGTGTACTTACATTATTGAAGAATGATAAGTTAGATTATAAGGTCCGTTGAAAACAAACGTAGCATGGGCTACATATGGTCACTCCTGTACTAGTACTATTGGCTAATATTGCAAGTGATCGATGGCCACATCTAACAGCGATTTCTAGTTGTTTGCAATTCAAATTCTTCATTCTTTAGCGTCTTTAAGATGGACATTTGTTTTCTCAAATAATTCCCTTTATCTACAAGCTAGGAGAATATTCTTTCCCTAATCTATTTATGCTATATTCTATATAAAATAAGTGTTTATTTAGCTGTACGTACGTAAATGTTACAGTAACTTTTAATAGGAATTTGTACTTTGTTGGTATATTGAATTAATAGGAAATTGAAAAAAATTGTTTGATTGATACTTGATAGGTTGGAAGTTTAGTTCCCAGAAAATGCAAGTAATTAAATTGAGGGTTTGGTAAACAAATTTTCATATTTCATAACAATGCACACTTCTATCAAGGTTCTTGATAATTTTACGTTTTTAGATATTTATGTCAATCAAATAAACTTTAATTGTAATAGAGATCTTATTCAAAATTATAGTCGTCATTTATACTAGCACGGAATGAATATATATGAACTGTTGGATCGTAAATTAAATAAAAGAAAATTATTAAATATAATATTAAGGGATATTTTTTATTTTAATAAAAGTTTTTATAACCTGCATGTATGATATACGTTTTGATTAATATTTAAGTACATATAATATTTATAATATATTTTTATTAGTATTTGATATAAAATATTTTTATTTTATATTAACATTTTTATGATTGAGAATTATGTTAATATATATAATATATTTTATTATTTTATATGAATTTACTCAAGAGATGGGTGATAATATAAGAGACGCAACAATGCTATAGTTTCAATTGCCTTTTGATATTTTGAAAAGGTTAAGGAGTGTATTTGTATAAGCAATTAAGCTATACTCTCAATGTATATAACAATTTTTTTTACAATTATTGGAGAGTAACTATTATATACTTCCTTTTTAAAATTATATCCGGTTATAAGAACAGCTAGCATGAAGAGAGATCAATGTCTACAGAAACTAGCAATCAACGAAAGAAATAAAAAAAAACTGAAATCTTAGCGAAAGGAATAGAATATTGTTTTAATGAATAATTTAAACAATTTATCTTCACAGTCTAGTGCTAAGGGGACCGTTTGTCTGGACTTATAAGCAGCTTATAAGCTGAAAAAGTTGGTATATATGTACTTTTTCTGAAAATAAGTAACTTATTTTCAAATTTGAAAATAAGATTTAGTCTTAAATTTCTAAAAAAAATAATAATTTTCAAAAAAAAAATTGAAAATACTTTAAAAAAAAAGTACTCCCTATAAGCTAACTCCGACCTTAGTGTTAAGTTTTATTACTTATTACTTATAAGCTAAGTCAAACACCCCCTAAAATTGTTGCATTTCTACCAGATTCGATTCATCGGTTCAAGACATTAAAACTCTGACCATAGTGTTAAGTTACCCGTTTCCATTTTTGGGTTCAGGGTGGATCATTATTTTTAGGATAGTAATTTATTTTCATGTCCATGATAAATTATGAAAATATTGGCAGTGATTAAAAAGGTTTTAAGAGCCCGACTTATCCAGATTATATTACACCAGCTTATACACCATGCGAAGTATGTATTTATCTTTTTATAATAATTTGCTAATTAAAATTTTAACCTTTTAAAAATTTATATTTATTCTTCTAAAATTATATTATATTAATTATTAATATTAGTTAATAATCAACCTTTAATCATTTTATTTATAAATGATACTTGAAAATATTATTAAATTAATTATGTACTCATAAAAAAATGAAAGCTTAATCACTTAACTAAATATTAGTATTCAGGAATTTACATCTTTACCCTTGACGACCAAACTATGTTAACTCTTTTATTTTAATTATATATAGGATATAATTCTAATACTTAGTATGCATAATAATTTTTTAAATAAATATTATTTTAATATTAGATAAATACCTAAAATCATCACCAGGAATATTATTTTCTTAAAAATAAAATATTATCATCATGTACATTAACACTTTCATCCCAACAAAATATTTATAAATTCAACATCATACTATAAATACAATATAAAATATATCAAAATAACCGATTCTAATGAATGGCATAAAATATGTATATAACCCAAAATACCATTTTGTGTGAAGGTTGGAACCACGACTCAACACTATTTAAAAAAAAAATATCATTATGGAGGGGTTACTAAATTTTAATACCGATTTTAACTTAGGGTCAATTTTTTTTAATCAATTTAGACAAATTATCACTTTAAAGAGTATCATTGAAGATTCTACTGGAATAAGTTGTCGGGGTTATAAATTTAAATGATCGTCCCAGAAAATAACGACCAGAAAACAAAACAGAGTTCATGTAATTTCAACTTATAAATTGTAAAAAAAATAGAAAGTTTCTTGGTTTTTTTGACTAACTCTAATTTTATTAGTAGAAAAGTTTTGCATGCAACTTCAACTAGCAACTAGCAACTTTTATGTGTGTTTGGTCACTGGTGGACTTAGTTTAAACGTTGAAATAAGGAAGTTATCTGTCAGTAAGTATTACTGCGGTTGAAATAATGAAGTTATAAGTGATTCGTAACTTTTATTTTCGTCATAATCAATTCAGGCATTCACGTTGCTCCTTCAGTCCTTTGTGTTAGTACAGTACTATTTTGTCAATGAACTAATTAACCTCCCCATTTACCTCGGCCTCGGGATTGTTACTGTAATATTCTCGTTTTTTTATATATTAATTTTAGTTATTGAATATATATATATATATATATATATATATATATATATATATTTATTTATTTATATTTATTTAATTATATATATATGTGTAATTTTGTATATTATATACAGTCAAAGATATGATTATAAAGATATTAGAATAATTATTTTTGTTTTAATTAGAATAGATATGGCTATCTTTTATTTTGGAAACTTTTTGAAATTTAAATTGGTTATTAGAATATTATAATGAGTATTAATTTTGATATCAATTAGGGATTGTGTTAAGGGTTGTTATAAATAGAGGCTTTGGGTTAAAGAAAAATTAGTCAGAGATTTTTCATCCTAGGTAATGTCTTCTTCATATATATTACATTGAGTTTTTGGTAAACAAATATGAGTTATAACATTTCTTTTTATGTCCTTAGCAATTTCTTGATGTGATATATAATTCATATATATTATATTGAGTTTTTGAGTTATAGTATTTTGTGTGTGTGTGTGTGTGTATATATATATATATATGTATGTATATCGTGTTAATTCATTTACTCATCAGTTAACTATGGTATTGATACTTGTTCTCAAGATTTGGGCTATGTCATTTATTTATAATCTAAAGATTGACAGAACCCTAATTGTATTGTAATATTATAAATGACTATGGTGCTACTACTGTATATTATATAGTATTTTAGACTTGTTTTAAGATTGGAGTATGTTAAACTTTATTTACAATGTAAAAATTGACAAAACCCTATTTGTATAATTGTATTGTATAGGTTATGAATGGTTATAGTAATACATACTCTCTTGTATAGTATGTAATATCTTAGTCATATTGGGTCAAAACCCTTTTTGTAAATTTTGATAATGATTATATTTTCGCATCAGTACTATTTTATTATATCACCATTATTTTATTATATTATCATTATGTTAGTACAAATCTCTGTATCAAACACCTTTTTTGTATATTATTATATTTATTAATTTTATCATTTAGTTGTAGTTTTGTAGCACATATATTTGCCAATGGATTTGGTCAACAATACTGATATGTTATTTTTCATTGTTGTTTGTGTTGAATATGTGATTAATTTAGAATCTCTTCGTGAATAGCTTGATTGTTGACTGAGGTAAGTTTCTCTCCGGACCTTTAGTTGATTTTCGAAATGTATATTTATATGTTTAAACTCTGAAAATTATTGTTTCTGTTCCATATTTTATTTTATTAAAATATGGTCAAGTGGTATTATTTTAATTTTGTTATCGTTAAAATGTCAGATTTTAGTACCCCGGTTTTGTCTTTGTATTGGACTCGTTAGTACTTGCGTTATAATTCCGAAACTAACCTTCGATACCTTACTAGGGCGCACCACTTTTGGGCTCTTCAGGGATGTGCACTTTTATCGATACCTTAGTAAGGGGCGCAGTATTAGCAATTTTGTGTTAAAGACTATGTCACCGGGTAAGTGGCCTGAGTATTAAATTATGGGGATAAATTTTTTGTCGGATTTTGTATCGAATATTGTTATCGTATTGCACATCGAAAATTGTTTCTAATGAGTATATTTAATACTTAAATTGTGGGGATAAATTGTGTGGATAAATTTTTTGTCGGATTTTGTATCGAATATTGTTATCGTATTGCACATCGAAAATTGTTTCTAATGAGTATATTTAATACTTATTTTTACTGTACTTACTTGACCAGACTAGTGGCGAGGTTAGTTACTTGCTGAGTTTTATAGCTTACTCCTTTCTAATATTTCAGGTTATATTTGGGATGAATAAAGACGCCTCAAACATGTTATGAGACATTTTAATTTTATTTTTAAGTTTCAATATTATTTATTATGAGAGCTGCGCCTCTTTATTGTGAACTTTAATTTTTGGTTTGACCTTCAGTTGTACCTTGACTAGACTTATGCCATTAATAAATATGTAGTTTTTCGTTTTATTGGGTTTTCGATATAAGTTTAATATCTCAAAAAGTCGAGATGTTACAGCTATGATTCTTATTACTGTAATAAAAAAAAACATTTAATCTAGAAGCACTCCAGTTGACGGGCCATATACATATATATTACACACATTTAAGTATGCACGGTCAGGAAATGACGCTAATTTCTGCTTATCTGCTCCTGCTCCTCTTCTAGGTTTCGGGGTAGGACGGAGCAAAAAATCGAAAAAAATCAAAACCAAACCGAAATTGATAAAAAATGATGCGTTAAAAATTGAAATCAAAAAATTAAAAACTAAACCGTTCGATCGGTTCTAGTTTTAGGTGAAAATCAAATCGAACCGAACTGAAATAATTATTAAAATAAATAAATTTATTATATATAATGTATATAATTTTTTTAATTAATATATATTTATTTATTTAAGTAAATTACTTTGGACCTAATATCTTGGGCTGACACTACTATTTTTAATAATCTTTATAGATTAAATATACAGTCATGTAGTACATAGCTGAGTAGTTTTTGACTCGTTATGAATGAGATATTAAATCTGTAATTTTTGCTACTCCAAAAAGATGCCACTCAGTAACTGTTCTGAGGGGTGCTCATTCTCTCTGATTTAAATCATAATCATATTTCTCTCTACATGACTACATTTAACTTTTTTATTTAATCATTTACTGGTAGTCTGACCTATATGATGTTTGATTAGAATTTTCTCACCATCAATTTTGCAGATTTACGTTGTATGTTCTGGTATTATTAGCCTGTTAAAACTTGCTCGTCATTTATCATCAATGGCTTTATATAAACAATTGTTTTGCTTTTTAAATTTATTAGAGTTTAATTTGTCTAACCTTTTTTATATAAATTTATTTGAATTTATAATATTTTTTATTTAAGCGATTTTAAAACCGAAATCGATCCGATAAAAATCGAACCGGAGTTTTTGAAACCGAAACCGATGGTTCGGTTGCGGTTCCGGTTATCGATTTTAAAAACCGGAGATATACAGTTTCAGTTCCGGTTTTATCCGAAAATCGAACTGAACCGAGGTTTGGTCTCCCCAGGTTGCGGTGCGTGCCATACTTTGATTCAATTCAAAAACATAAATTATAAAGGAAATCGATAAAGTTTGAACACAAAAATATAAAATAATTGAATAAAGGCAGACTGTTTCGCTTACATATGTCACGAGATATATGTAGGTACGAACATATAGTTGCCATTTGCATATAAATGTACTGCACGTCTGTGTGTATGCTTGACAACAATTGCTCATCCATGCAACCTCTCTCGCAATTGTACAGATACTGTTTGGTGTACGAGTCTTCTTTTTCCTGCTAATTTTTTGCCGCATTCGTTCTCCCCCTACTTCGCACAAGTGCACCTTCTTATCTTCGCGCTCACGTGAATTAATTTGCGTAGTGTGCTAAATGTAAAGTAGATACATCATACATGTTTGTCAATTTCGACCTCATGGGCCACAAGGGAGATGCGAGATTCCCTTAGGCCACCCATCAGATGTTAGTGTGCAAATAAAATATATACTTAAATTTTATTATCCGATTTGTTGCGTTCATTTGAGGTACAGTTAAGTCTTGAACTCTTGATAGATAAATATTTTTACAATTAACAAAATTTATTCATTTATTAAAATTAAAAATAAATGAAAAAGTTTATTAGGTAATATAATTATTCATTTATAAATTTGATTTGAAATTCTGAATTTAATTACATGCTTGAATAAATAAATAAATTGACTTTTAATTTCAAAACAATTAAATATTAATATAAATTTAAAATTTTAATTATAGTATTTAAAATCTATCATTTCAAATAAATTAAATACTCTAACGCTAAATTAATTCTCCCTTGTTTTTGCTCTTAACAATGCAGGTAATAAAATACTACAGAGAATATTAGGTTGCGGTTCAAGTTGGACCATAATTAATTGACAAGTATACTCGGATATGTTGGCTCCTTGCCTGGGAGGATGATACATAATGGGTTATTCGCTGGTCCCAAATAATAATTTTTTGAGTTTTTATTACTCATGTTTATGAATAAAAAATGTATATGTATATATTTAACAAAATTAAAAAAGATTATATCAAATAAAAATTTAGAATTTAAGTAAAATATGTGTATTAAAAAGTCAAAAATCTATTATTTAATATTAGAAGAAGAAGTATAAGTTTATGACGATGATAGCACGCAAGCAATTAAATTATCACCGATAAAAAATGATCGAGGGGGTTGCTATCAGTGAAGTGTACATCCAACAATTTTCTTTGCCTAAAAATATCAACTCTTGCATCTTAGTATCATTATCATTTATCACTCACAAATAAACTTCAAAACCTAAATATACACTTTGTATGACTCATACATATAATATATATAATACAGAACATATATGTTCTCCATTTGGTATTTTATTTAAGATTTTTCGTATAACTTTTGCATATATATTTGTTGGTGACGATTGATGATAATGAGTTGGTAATTGGTATAAGGCTAAGAAGGAGGCGATGCGGTGGTGAAAATGTAAGATACAATGATGGAACAGTGATGGCGATGTGTTATAGGCAAATAAATAATAGAGTCGCTGGTTCGGGCCATGTCCAAGAATATATCGTATTGGATCTAATTTTTAAACACTAATTTTCTAATTAAAATAAATTTTACATTAGTCTATTAAATAAAATACATTTTTAAATAAAAAATACAAACATTATCTTATTAAAATATATGAAAAATATATGAAAAATTATATAAAATATATACATATAACATTAAATAAAATTTAAATTATTATCATAAAAATAAAAATAAATTCAAATTATATATAAAAATATTAAAATAATTTGATTCGGGCATCTCACTCGACATAAGTCAGCATGAATGAATAATGAACTTGTAATTTCATTATCACAAACGTAACTACCCCATTCCAATGTACTCTGTTGTAAGCATCACACAGCTCACAACTGCATGCTCTTTAGTCCTTACCTTTACCTACCTAATCAGTCCATCTAGTCATCTAGATTCTAGGCTAGCCAACCTATTAAACCAACTTGCAATATATCATGCACATTTTCAATCTATTCAAACTCTGCGGTTGAATATATAATTGGTGAGTTGATCCATCTGCGGTTGAATATATAATTGGTAAGTTGATCCATCATTGTTGTGTTTGATTGATGTTACATTGTCATGCTCGTGCTCAAAGATATAAAGTAACCTAGCCTGCATTACATTGACTATCGACCTGCATGATTTATTTTTTATATATATATAAATTGGTCACCCCACGTTTGTTTAACTTCCAAAGATAATGGCAGGGTGGATATGTCTCATCTTCTCAAGTCTAAAGCTTTGAATAAGAGGAGATATTAAAAGTTCAAAACTAAACCATGTTTTAATGTGGATAATTTTCAGACGACACGTGACATGGGATTTCATGTTTATTTTTTTGTAAAGAATAATTATAGAGGAATAAAATTAATTTATAAAAAATTGTTCACAATGTGTGATAGTGTTAATTGATGTGAAATTTTGGAAGATTCGTACTCATTACATATTAATTACAATTAATAGAATATAATATATATTATTTGAGAATTATTTTTATACACAATTTTATAATCCTAAATTTCGAATTTTTTAATATAAAATATAAAGGATGCCCTCGACACATATAAATGTAAGCAGTTACACATCCTCACATAATCATCTTCTTATAATTTTTAGGGGTCTCCGTATTATTAGAGAGGAAATTTATCAATGGTATGCAACTCAACATTTGAATAACTTTTTTTTATAACTAATTTGGTTTATATGCCTTACTATGAGTATATGTTCTAATAAATCTCGAATGAGCGAGAATCGAATCCAGACCTGCGATGACAAAGAGATAAACTCTTATCACTTGAGTTATCTCATCGCGCTCCTCACATAACTTTTTTAAATACTCCTCCTTTTTCCTTTTTTTTCAAAATTTTCTCTCCTATCCTTCAAAAAAATTCGGAGCATGCTAGAAAAAATTTGTTAAACATTTTTTATTTTTCCCCCTTATCTTCTCTTCTACTCTTTAACACAAATCTTTGGAGCACACTGCAAGAAAAACGTACTTAGTATTATCGGATTTCTAATTGATTGATAGCAAACTCTTTTCTTAGACTTTTCACCCTCTTCATAATCCTTTGAAAAGTAGTATAATATACATATAAGGTTAGTCTTGAGGTGAAAAAAATATAATAAAAATTATGTAATTTTTTAATCAAATTTTGTAGAATAATAATAAATAAACAAATATAAATAAATAATATAAAATCATAATTTTATTTATGTGATTATAATAAAAAATTATTTACAGAATCTCAAATAATTTTAATATCTAGATAAGTTCGTAGATTTTCATGTTAAGTAGATTTCACCAAAATGTAATCATATATAGCTACTCTTCATGTGAAAATTCTTTTATAGTGAAAATTTTAATTAAATTTTGAAGAATTATAGTAAGAAAAATAAAAATAAAGAATTATAATTTTATTTACAAAATCGTAATAAAAAATTATTACAATATACATTTCACAGATAATTAGGAAGGAAAAAACCTCAACTTTCTTGTATCTAAGCATAAAAAAATGGAATTGACCTCAATATTCACATAATAAATATGAAAAAGTATGGTGCAGCAGCCGTCATTCTTCACGATTAGGCCTATAACATCATGATACGCAATTACTTCCCAGAACAACAAATATTCAACATAATTACCAATTTACCAATAGCAAATAGATGACCTTAAAATGTCACCTTCTAACTATAAGAGTATTGCAGAAATTGTGCACCTTAGGCACATGAATGATACAATCATACAAGGGTCAAAGAATAAGAAAAATATCAAGAATGAAACTGCAGAAACTATAGTGGATAGCTATATCTGATATCTTTGATCTAAAATTGGATAAGATTTACATCTCATCTTTTCAATCTATGCTCTGGTCATGCTTCCCCACTTCAAACTCAATTGAATATTAGAATACCAGCTTTATACCGTAGGATATTCATAAGAATAGGCCCCCGCCTTGATAACCTACCTTTTCACTGTATAGGATAATGCACTTGTCATGCTTGTTATTTTAAATCTAAAATATTTTTGGACTAAAGGAAAAAAATCATAGCAAAGTATTAATGTTATTAGATGATTTCTTGATCAAAGATATGTGATTTGGTGCTTGCAGAATGCAGACACTTCAAGAGAGAACAGATAATTTAGCACCAGAAGACTTGTATCTGTTTGGGCCTTCTCCAGTCTGTTTTGTAGCATTACCCAAGTCACAATCCTAACTCCAAAAGTTTGCATTTGTGGGCATGCAGATGGTCTGAACTCTGTAATTCCGAGTCCAACATTTTGCCCACTGTTTTATTATTAGTTCTTGAGATTTTACAAGATACTATTTAAAATTTACATACAACCATGGCCCATGTAGGTTTCACTTGAAAATAAAATCAACAAAAAAGATGACATGTCCTGGATTGATAATATATTTTTATTTGCAACAACATTATGCTACTCTTGAATCAAAACCTTCCAATGTTGTTTTGTAATCTTGAGGCTTCCTTCTTCTGTACTGAAATTTGCTGGACTAAATGTCTCGGGGCACAAGTGTAGCAGTTCCCGATGATATAAACATCAAACCAACTTCACTGCATAGTAATTTATGAGTGTCTATGGATGTTGTCTAAATAATTGATTTTGACATCCAGAAAGGGCACTTGTGGTTCATTCTCGGCGTAATTATAAGTTCACTTCTGATTAATAATGACCGACTGTGTACCTATTTCAGATTGCAACCACGGCATGACTTATGACATAGGACAACCACCATCAGACTAATATTCGGTTATTAGTCTGCCACATTATCATGTTGCAGAACTTACTATACAGTAATCCCGCTGTTGGGACCGTGAGCAAGCCTGAATATGAATGTACAGTAACAGATTCGGAACAATGGCTCCCCCTGAGTGATGAAACTGGAAAGAGTTCCTTGCTCTATTTTCTTACCCACCCTCCCCCTCTTATAATTTTTTTTAATAAAACAAAACACAAATTAATGCATTGCACTTGTCATCACAAAGAGAAAAAAAACCAGGACCCATTTTTTCACATAAATGTTTGATTCTATGAAAATATATATGCACTGTATTAATCGCGTGGCCTTTCCCTTCCCTTTGATCTTGCAAGGAAAGTGCATGCAACAAGAAGAGAAATTAGCTCGTAGGAAACAGATATTCAGAATGTAATTGCAAATGAAACGAATTCACATAATATTATAGCAAGATAAATTCATGACTTACTTCTAATGCTTTAAACTATCTACATAACTGCTTTGGCAGCTGTTTCTTTTCCTTCTCCAACCTCTGGTAGTATATTTTCATGAGCCACGTCGTATGTTGCATGAACACCAACAAAGAGATAATATAGCAGCATAATGGCACTACATATAAAAAAACGGTAGAATGCAACCGCTCCCAAAGATCCTATCAGAAACAAATTCATTCCAATAGACAATGACGGCAACCATGGAACAAGAGGAACTCCCCAAATTTTAGGAATTCTTTGCTTCGGAAGCAATTGCATACCTAATGTACCCAAAAACCAGAATACACCAGCTACCGTATACCCAATCCATCCTCTCTGTTTTGAATTCCAGAGAGCCGTGACCCCAATAGAGGAACCAATAACAACCACCATACACAAAACAAATATTCTGAAATCCTGCTTTGAAGTGACATCCTTTACATAATACCTTCTAACAAGCAATGCTACTGCCATAAGCATGAATATAAAAAGTGTAGTAAAAGATAACACACTTGACAAAACATCCAAGCTTGAAAAGAAAGAAACGATGCAGCTAATTATCGTCACTACAAGAGTAGCATAAATAGGAGTCCCAGTTTTCGGATGAACTAGAGCAAACCACGGGGGAATCATATGTGATCTGGCAATCTGTGTGGTGTATCGTGCTTGACCCATCGATCCAACCAACAAACTCGTAGTCATTCCCTTAAGTGCAACAATACTCACCAAATATTTAGCCCAATGCATCCCTATCTTCTCAAATGCAAACGAATAAGCAGCATTCACATCAATTTCAGTATAATTCACCATAGCAGTGAGTGCCAATGTCATCAAACAATACACCACAGTAATGACAGACATCGAGCCAACCAACCCCAACGGAATATCTCTAGACGGATTCTTGGTCTCCTCCGCCATTGTAGCAACCATATCAAAACCAGTATAAGACCAATACACAATCGCAGCAGCTTGAAAAACACCCTCAGCTCCAAATGGAAAAAAGGGTGTCAAATTCTTGCTATCAGCATGTACAAACCCCACAACAGTAATAAAAACAATCACAGCAGAACTAAAAATCGAACTAATCCAATTCAAAGAAGATGTCAATTTAGTCCCATACATTGCAATACCATTAGCAATAGCTAAAATCAAAACAGCAATAGGATCAAGTAAATTAAATCCATTAGGCAATCCCCCTACTTTAATACGAAAAGCATCAGCATTAGGCCTAAAAATAGTAGCAAAATAAGAAGACCAAGACCTACCAAGTCCAGCAGCACCCACAATTGCTTCCAACAGAATATTGGCAGCCGCGATAAACGCAATAAAATCCCCCAATTCAATCCTGAGAAATGAAAAAGACCCACCAGCCACCGGAATCTCGACAGAAAACTCAGTATAACAAAAGACAGACAAGAGTGCAGAGAGCCCAGAAGCAGCATAAGCAAGAACAATAGCAGGGCCAGCATGATTATGAGCTTCTTGGCCAGCAATTGAGAAGATTCCAGAACCAACCACAGACCCAAACCCCATCCAAATCAAATCCCACCAAGTCAAACACAATTTCATTCTATTCTCACTTTCTTTTTTAAGATTATGAAGCTCATTATCATCAGAAGAACGCCCAAAGAGACGATCTTTAAGCCGATGGGGTGTGTTAAAAACAGCTTTCTTGTAAGATGATAAAGATTGGAAAGAGGGTTCTGGAAAGAAGTCATTTTTAGTGAATCGCCAGTAGGGTTTTGGTGGCTGCTGTTGCTGCTCCTGCTCCTCCATTGGCGTGTTATTTTCTTGTTGGAGAAGAGGTGTTGATGATATACTATTATTGTTATTGTTAGAGGGGGTGTGTGTATTTGTGTTTAAATTGGAGTGGGATTCTCTCATCTCTCTCTACTCCCGAACTAGAGATTCTAGAGAGAGAGTAGTGAATGAATTTGGATGGATTTGCCGGATTGGTGAAGTCAAAATCTAATATACTTCTATTTTGTGCACTTTTTGTACAAAACTGATGTGCCTGCAGTAAAAATATGGAATAATACATCATTTTTTTTATTATAGTTTAAAATTTGGGTCATATATGGTTTGGTTTCCCTCTTAATTTTTATAAGTTTCTATTTAGTTTTTTAGCATTTGTATTAAATGCTTTTGTATATTTTGTACCCGGTATATCTTAAAATGATTCTTTACTTTTTTATATGTTTATAAACTAAAAGGAAACTATTCAAATATTGGTGATGCATAGATATAAAAAAATGTGCACGGTTGATATCCCAATATTAGAGAATCTTAGTACCGGTTTAGACCCCGTTTGATATTTGATATTTCAAACAGTTATAACAGTTTTTTGCTGAAAAATTGTCAGAAAGATGTTTGATAAATTATGAAAATTGTTGTGTGGAAAGACGCTTTTTCCAAACGTATGTGGGACATGCTTTTGGAAAAAACTATTTTCAATTTTTACAAGAAGTAGTTATCAGTTTTATCATCAAACCTTCCCAAAAACATTAGTTTTATATATTATATCTCAAAATAAAATATACTTAAATCAAAAAAATTACCAAACAGCCATTTAATTTTCCTGACAGCACTTTTTTCACCAGCAATTTTTCTCACAGCACAACAGTTTTAAACAGCACTCACAAACGGAGCTTTAGTATCTGATCTTTATATTAAAAAAAAGGAGTAAACGTATATAAATATTGTTTATTATAAAATCTAAATTTATAATTCATGTGATATACGGATTTATTTTAAATATTGGGTTTTTTCTAATACGTCTCATTTTAAAAACCGATTTATTAATATATCCCTTTTATAATTGTATTTATAAATATATCATAAATTCAAAATGTTACCAATTTTAAAGTAATCATGGTTAACTTCACTATTTTATTATTCAAATATTATTTTTGAATGACATATATAACCTTTCTACCTGACAAATGAATAAAGTAAATTAATTTTTAATATATTATAAGTTACACAAATTATTTTCATATACTCCCTCCGTCCCATTGAGTAGTATACATTGGGGGACGGGGGCGTGATACGCATTTTAAGGTGCATTTTAAACATAGATTTATAACTTATTTTTAAAATTTTCTTTTTTTGTATAAAAATAGGATTGTTAAATTTTTATATAAAAAAAGAAAATTTTAAAAATAAGTTGTGGAACTATACTTTATAGTTATCTTAAAATGCGTGTCGGCCAGTGAAAAAAAAACGTATACAATTGAATGGGACAGAGAGAGTACCATGTTAACAAATATACATAGCATACATGTATTTTCTTGATATTTCTAATATATACATACATTTAAGTATTAGAAGAGTCATTGTTTTTCATATATTTTTTATTTAAATAATTTTTGATATTTCTGTTAATTAATTATCATCTTAAAACCTAATTATGCATTGCATTAGGAGTATTCTAGTCATGTT
Organism: Oenanthe sinensis; assembly: GCA_028671895.1. Classification (NCBI taxonomy): domain Eukaryota; kingdom Viridiplantae; phylum Streptophyta; class Magnoliopsida; order Apiales; family Apiaceae; genus Oenanthe; species Oenanthe sinensis. The sequence goes on from CM053794.1 coordinate 36,872,679, forward strand.
TAATAGACAAATATTAATATTTATAATTTAATTATATTTATATAAGTTAAACATGAGTTAAAAGTTAAGCATGAGACATATTTATAATTATTAAATAAAAATGAACATATTCATAAACTACCCCATTAATTTGGGTTATATTATACAAATTCCCTTAAATATTTTATAATATTCTTATTTAAATTTAATATAAATATATACATATGTATATAGTATGAATTAGTGCTATAATATATAATATTTATTTGATATTAATATGTATGTATCTGTGTATATATAAAGATATTAAAAATATAAAATTTATTTTTATTATTAAATATTTTATATTTGTTAATACCATATAATCTTTCAAAATTTTTATATTAATATCAAAAATATAAAAATATTTTATATTAGATAAAACTATATACTATTTAAAATTTTAATAAATTTTTATAAAATTATACTGTAATAAAATTTTATAATATTATAATACTTGTGAGATTTAATTAACGCATTTTAATCTTAAATGTATTAAAAAATTTCAACTATGATAAAATCGAAATATTTAAATTAAATTATATTAATTATTAAATTATATTAATTACTATATTATATAGAAATTATAAATAGATTTTATAATAAAAGTATATAAAATTAATGTTAGAATTTAAATATAAATAATATCAATAAAATATCAAATTATTAAAAATATTAGAATAATTCAAATTTAAAATTTATTCAAATTTGAAATAATTAAAATTTAAATAGTTTAATTATAATAATATAATATTGATGAATTATATATATAAGAGTCCAGTTTTTTTTTTAATGTAGATGAAACCAATACCCCACATAATTATTTGAAAAAAGTTTGAAATATTTTGATAGACAGTACTGAGTAAGTGTTCCAGTTTGGGTAATGACTTTGGTATTAAAAAAATGTTATTCCAAACCCAAGTATAGAATGAACATTGTAAATGAGTGTACTATCATTGTACGGGCCCATTCAGTTGCCAGGCCCAATCAAGATTCGAAGTTGTGGCCCTGTGGGCTGTGGAGCCGGAAGCCACTTCATGCACAGCACCAAGTCAGAGAAGACAAATTATTACTATAGTATTTTGAAATTAAAATATGTGCTTTAATGTATCAAAATAACACTGAAATCGAAGCAAGAGCAATCAAAAACAGATATTTGAGACTCGTGGTAATTCAAAAAGTTTGGTGATTTTCCTCACGGAGATTAAATTTAAGTCTAAAGTCTAAACAAAACTAGCCTTGGACATCGAGCAGTGGAGTTTTTATAATCCCGGACGACTACATAACAAAATATCACTATAATTTTAAATACTAACGCCGAGTATGTTTACTAGGAAAGTGAGGTTTGACTTGGTTGACAGTCATAACATGCAATGTCGTAGTAGTAGTAGTACTATCAAATTTGTAATCGTTTGGACAGAACAAAAGAATATCACATGTCCCAAAGACCGACATAACAAACTATATCGAACCTTTCTGTTCTCAAATGTATTATTATATTAATATTTCATTATATTATTCGGATTTGTGGTAATATCAAGTTAACCTATTACATACTGCATGCATGTGACTGCTATTTAACTTCACGAGTCTTCAATGGGTCGTCTCCTCTCAAGTCAAGCATGTCGGGGAATATTTTGTTTTATAAATTTGTCGAGTACGATGGTCCGGTTGAATTTATTAAATAAAATAGTTAATACGTTTTGATTAATAACCAGGACATGAGTTTTGTTAGTGGATTCATAATAGTTAAATATATAATGATTACAGTACTTCATAGGACTACTAAGTCAGTTAAAGTAATACTGCTAGTTGCGCTTTACATCATAAGATGCTTTAGGTTGTACGGTTTGACCTCTTTTCTTAAAAATAAAAACTCGTTGGAAGAAAATTATAAACCAACTTCAAGTGGCCAAGGCATTATGGTTTTCAAACTCAATCCCTAATATGACATTCGTGTAACTAATCATAACTGTTCATTCTTTCCTTTTTATTACTTAATCATAACAATAAAAGTTTAGGAACAAGTCTCAACCAAAAGTTACTGTATATGTTTAACAATTCACAGGGGGAAATGAAATAGTTGTTTGTTAAAATTTAATCTTTTTTTTTGACACGTTGTTAAATTATACTTAAAATTCCAGTTTACATGCTTTCCATGTCTAGTACGGATACATAAGAAAAATCATAAATTTAGATCCCGTCTTGAATGTGGAGGATTTTTGGTTTTTCTTATGAGAGAAACTTTCAAATATTTTTCTGTTTAACCACATACTGGATTCAGATCGGACTAACATTTTTATTTTAAATAATTGATGATGTAATAAAATTTTCGTACTTATCTTTAATTTTAAATGTGTAATTTATATATTAAATTATTTTATTTTTATGAAATAAATTATTTATTCATCTCATTGGCATTAATTTATTTATCAAATAAATAATTAAAAATTAAAAAAAATCCTATTAAGAAAGACAAAAAACCATAAACGACCGTGGACCGGCTTATTTGGATAAAATTAGACCGGGTTCTCACTTGTCACTCCACTGAAAAACCTGGTAGTGTATATCAACTAAAAAGTACAGAACAGGACCCACTAAATTGTTTAAAGGCAAAAAAAGAGCAGAGCGGGAGGAAGCATATACAATTATACATACAGAATGGGTTTGGACCTAAACATTTGGTCACAAAGCCTTCTGAATCTGTGTGTCTAGTGGGGGTGCAAACTGTGAAAAGGAGAATCATATACGTATACACCAGTACATATTCATATACAGTGAGAGTGAGTCGGCAGCTGTGTGTTTGTGTTTGTTTTCTTACCATTTCAGGAATCAAAGAATCTGTTTACCTGCAAGAGCTTCAACTATAATGCGGGGTTTTCTTAATTTTTCTTTTATTTGGTAAAGGTATGACCTTTTTCATTATAACTCTCAAAAGTATATGTCTGATTTTACCATTATGCTTTTTGACATATGAATCTTGTAATTTGAGTTGTTGATTGTTTTTTCAATTGGATTTTTTTAATTTATATGAGCTGGAGCTTTTTTTATTAATACTTGTGAAATTTTTATTGGATGAACATCTCTTTTATGTATCTCATTCACAAGTAATGTACTCTATTGATCTTTATGTATAAAAATCCTATCTTTGGTGCCTTAACTTGCATAAATAAGCTATTTACCAAGAAATTTTAGGTTTAACAACCTTGAATTAATTGATAGCAGAAAGCTTACATTGTTTATTTTTCTCTGTGGGATTGACATTGGTTTTGAATTTTTAGGCAAAGAAGATGGCCTTTGAGATGTGATTCTGAGAGGTTGTTGGACATGAGTATGCTGGTTCGGATATGCTTGAGCCAAGAGAAACTGATGTAACTGCCCTCTTTCTGTTCTTCGTAGTGCTTCCTTTGGTTGCTTATTTCTTACTAGGAAGATGGAGTCAGGTGTCAAAGAAGAAGGAAAGATTAAGTTTATTGACTCAATGTGCTGGTGATGAAGTTCTTACTACAGAATCTATGACTGCTGCAAATCCAATCCCTCTTGTGCCATTGCCAAATATTAATGTTCATGAATGTGCGAGATGCTATGCTCCATCTACGACTCGCTGCTCCCGTTGCAAGTCTGTTCGCTACTGGTATGACCAATCCTTTGTCCCCCACGTCCACACACACACACAAACTCACAGAGTATCATAAAAGCTCACTTTTTCAGGTCTACTGCTGTACTTTTCATTATATATGTCACTCTAAATGCTCAGACTTGCATGACTTGCCAAACAAATATAGTTTCTGTCATGGTCCGAGGGTTTGCCAGTTAAATGAGGAGAGTTGTTATATAAAATAGACGGTAAAATAGACTATATGGCTTGAGGTGATGCATTCGCTGTTGAAATTCACAGGAGCATACAAATGTCCTCAAGGGCACTGTAATACGATTGTATATGATTTCTGTTTACTATTGCTGCAAACTACTTCATGTGAAGTCCCTAGAAATTTGTTATTTAATATTCCAACGACAACCTAAAAAGGAGGCACTTGCCTCTTAGAGTTGCTTCCTAATAACTTCGACAAACTTAATCTGCAGTTCTGGAAGGTGTCAAATAATTCACTGGAGGCAAGTTCACAAGCACGAGTGCCATAAGATGGAACACAACAGCAGAAGTTCGTCTCCTAAGGCAGCCTTAAATGAAAAGCCTACTCAGGAAAGGATCTTATTAGATGGCAGCATAGATTCTCAGTGCTTTGAGCATGAAATGAAGCAGTCTAGGCAGGAAAATATACCTGACCATCATACAATTTATCCCCCTGACAGCACAATATCCTCAGAAGGTGCTGCTTGCACGGTGATGGGTACCTCTAAACCCTACTCGATCAAGAGAAGATCAGTAGACAAGCAGGTTTCTCGTAAAGGTAAGGGAGGTAGATTAATCAGAGAGGACGGAGCAATCTCAGAGTCTTCTGAAGATGCTTGTAGACATAAAGCTACTTCTTCCATCTTATCTAGCAGTATTTTGTCAAAACAAGTTGAATATAAGGTTCTTAATTCTTACTATATTATCTTTTTTTTTGCATTCTTTAATATTTGAAATCCGATAATGTTGCTCGTCTGTTGTTGGATGCAGTTAAATGAGTGTAATATTCAGCCATCAGAAGAAGGAAGCCATGAAAGAAACAAAGTTAGTATCCTTGTTGGATTGGGTAATGTACCGACTACTTTCAAAAGTAGAATACAAGAGAACATGTTTGAATCCAAAAACGGTTTTGGGATTTCAAATCTCGAGGATAAAACCAAAATTGCAACAAGTGTGTGTAACTTAGGGCCAGAGTTAATTCTAGAAGGAAACCCAGCCAACGTGGGAAGTACTTCCGGTAACAAGGATACACCATTAGATTGTTTATCTGAAGAAACTTCTGGAAGAAACACCACCAAAGCTAATAGTGCACCACATTTACCTGGATCAAAACAGCATAGATCATCGAAATCAGCTGTGAAGTCAGTAACTGAACACTCATGTCCAGACATGAAGAGAAAGGGCCAACTTGCTGATGAATCCAGTAGGTCATATTCATCATTTTATTGCTTTGTTATGTATTTGTATGTATAGACAATTTCAGCGGGGCATATGTGTTTCTGTTTATAAGTTACAACTTTATTTTATAATATCATGCTATCGTTCTGCAGAGGTTGGTAGACTGAAAGATGACAATCCTGAACAAGGACGCAATGAAAATTCAAGCATGGGACTCAGGAAGATTATTGGACTTATGAGGTCACCAAAATTTGATCGTGCAGTAGCAACTAATAATAAGCAGAAAAAAATCAAGGTATGTGAAGTGCAAAATAACTAGATGCCGAATACCAAAAAATAGGGAAAACATCCCATTTCCGGCTCCAGATATTTGAACGCAATATCTAATGCATATATTGTTTCCAGATGCTATTTCCATATGACGAGTTTGTGAAGTTCTTTCATTGTGATTTTTTCAACTTGTCACCTAGAGGCTTTATAAATTGTGGGAACAGGTACTCTCTTATATTTGTACTTGTACTTGTACCAAGCATTGAGATAGGCAACTAAAATTTGGTGATAAATACAGTTGCTATGCAAATGCTGTGCTGCAATGTTTAACTTTCACAAAGCCTCTGACTATCTTTTTACTTCGTAGATCGCATTCAAGATACTGTAAGCTAACATCTCATGTACCCTTGTTGTTTCTCATGATGTAGAGCAGATAATTTTTTTCTTTAAGATACATGTTTAAATTTATGATAGGCTGTGCTAAAGATTGGTGTCTTATGTGTGAACTGGAGAAGCATGCAACTATGTTGACAGAAAGTGGAGGTCCACTGTCACCTAGCAGAATCCTTACAAACATGCGAAATATTAATTGCCAGATTGGTGACGGCAGTCAGGAAGATGCACATGAGTTCTTAAGGTCTTAACATCCTCCTTTACTCTCTCTTTGTACGCGAGTACTCCTTCTGAGCTTTGAGCGGGTTTTTTTCATGATTGCTGACAGTCTCTCTTTCCAGTACTGATTGCAACAATTAATATTTTTAAAGTATGCGACAACAGTTTCAGTATATATATAACACTATGTATTTGTGTATAATAGAGAAAGATGCCCATGTGAGCTAGCACAAAAGCCTAAATGTGCAACCAGTTTGTCTAAGAAAAGGCGGAGCTTTGTTTGTGTTTTACATCTTTAAATATACTTATCACATCGGCTTCTTTGTGATTAGGTTTTTGGTTACTTCAATGCAATCTATAGGCCTGGAGGGTTTGGATGGAGAAAATATGGTAGACGCTAGATTGCAGGAAACGACCTTTATACATCACACTTTTGGTGGACGCCTTAGATCTAAGGCAAATATGTCTTCTCCTTGGGACCTTTCAGATTCAATTTGTAAATAATATGTTTCTTTAGATGACTGTAATTACTTACAAGTCAACCTTGTTGCAAACAGGTCAAATGTTTGAGATGTCATAATGAGTCAGCACGGTATGAAAGCATTATGGATCTAACCTTGGAGATATTTGGATGGGTTGAATCTTTGGAAGATGCATTAACTCAGTTTACAAGCGCAGAAGATTTAGATGGAGAAAACATGTATAAATGTGGAAGGTCAGATTTTTTTACCTTACTGAAAATTATTTCAAGTTTCTCCAAGATTGCAGTACAATTAAATACAATGTATTATATTTTAAATAGGTGTGCTGCTTATGTCCGAGCTCACAAACAGTTGAGCATACAGGAGGCTCCGAATATCTTGACAATTGTCTTAAAAAGATTTCAGGTATCTACCGTCCTCAGCAGCATGGTTTAGAATTTGTGAATTATTGTCCCAATGTCGAAGGAAGCCCATATGGTACAAATTAGGTTCATTCCTCCGGCCCAAAATATGATTAATCTGGCTATAGATTTATGCTTACCAGAAGAAAGGGGGTTTGAAAGAAGAAACCTAGATTGTTGAAGTATAGAATTGACTTGTGACTTGTCATAAATGTGCTCAATAATGTCCGCTGACTTTACTGCTTCGAAAAATAGCCTATGACTCTATGTAATGGGTCGACGCTAAGATCTTGTCTTTTTCATCATCTGCTGTCCAGCATTTTAATATTCACTAGTCCATTACAAATTTATTTGCACCCTCACGGCCTCACACCATTTTTATTTTATGTTTCTCAAAGTAATTCACTTGCAGATTCTTCAATTTGTATTTAATTTCATATCTGAAATTATTGAGGCTGATTCAGTTCCTTTCCTGTCTCAGGAGGGGAATTATGGAAAGATAAATAAGTGTATTTCATTTCCAGACATGCTGGATATGATTCCATTCATGACTGGAACAGATGACATTCCTCCACTTTACATCCTATATGCTGTTGTTGTGCATTTAGATACACAGAGTGCATCATTTTCTGGGCATTATGTTGCCTACGTGAAGAATTTTGAAGGAAGCTGGTTCAGGATTGATGACACTGAGGTAACCAGATTACCAGAATAGCATATGTATATATTGTTGGGAGCGCTATTATAATATATGTTTGGAAAACCTATTTCCTATTGATCTTTTAAATGTTTTCTTTGATATATCTGTCTTAATATTCTTTTCTCAGGCTTTTTTATTTTACTTAATCTGTGCACTCCTGAAACCTGTAACTTCAGTAGTGTAGCATAGACCAACCAGTCCACTGCCCTTTTCTCCAGGCATCAGTATGAATGAACTCTAGTAATACCTTATTGGGATAAGAATGTTTTTGTCAGAATTATGCAAGATCTCTCAACTTTAATCTGTTCAGAAGCATCCTTTACAAATTTAATGCATAATATTGGTGCAACTATAAATTCGTACCACTTCTTTTTAGGAAGAAAGAAATCTATGAAATTATTCTAGGTTCTGATAGGACTTTCCCTATGTCCCCAGTGTTTTTTGCTTCACTGAGTAGATAATTTTTTAATGTTTATATTATGCTTCAATTACAGGTCCAGCCAGTGCATATGAGCCAAGTCATGTCAGAAGAAGCGTATATATTATTTTATATGAGGTAAGCATGTGCTGGAGTAAGCTCACTGTAGACCAACCTTTAATTCACTGATATGAGTTGTCTATAAAATGTTTCAGCTCAGTCGTTTCGTTTTCTTCTACTTGGGTGAAAGAAAAACCTGAAACTATAAGACACCATCATGGTCATAGAAACCATCTTGTTCTATAAAGGATAATTAGGAATGATCATAGAGTTGGTTATATGAATTTTTTTAATGAATATCAACCTTGTAATGTACAATTTCCTGCTCTTTATCCAATTTAATTTTAAATTATTTTTTGTAGGTCTTGCCCTCGCCCGGCAAGAACTTGTACCGAAAAACCTATTCGACAGCAAGCCCAAGGTCTTCCAAAGCACTGGTCATCAAAAACTCAAACATTATATCATAAACCAGAGACATCTATGTGCTTCACTAATATGACCGTTGATAATTCAAATAGAAATAACCTGCCATTTATTGAAAGCCACACGAAGTCGAGAAAGATGGAGTTTTTAGATGCCACCTCAAGCGACTGGTCCATTTTTACCAGTTCAGATGATGCATCCTTTACCACTGAAAGTACTCGAGACTCCTTCAGCACAGTGGATTATGCTGATGGAGGCAATATTGATCCTCTGTCCTCGATCTTCAACACGGTATATGTGCCAGAGTATTCCTCCCATAAAACTGTATCATGCTACAGTTATGACAACCGTAAATCTCACAAAAGATATGCTCCGGTGGAGAATGGTTTTGTTTTCGATTCTTTACTCTCAACCCAATCTCCTCAAAGAAGATTACATATTGAAGAAGACTGGAGGCATGTCAATGTACCTTGAGTAAGAGCTCCCTCCCCCTTGTGTTTATGTAAGAGATGAGGACAACTACGAAGATGCTCCTTTTCAAACTTCTAATCATTGTAAATTTTGATGTGCATTACAAGTGATTAGATGAGTAATTAGGTAGTTAAAACCGGGTCTCCATACCATTTTCAATATTTTGTTGAAAAGGAGGCACATAATTACATATTGCAGTGAAATGGATTTTCTTCTATTTTGTAGCTTCATATTAAATCTACAAATTCAAGCCCTATTTTCAGTTCTATAGTTTATGCTTCATAAAAAAGTCGATTATTAAGAGCCTCGTAAAAGAGACTCATCTCAACATCTCATTATATATTGTACAAGCACGTAAACGAGGAGTTCACAATCAAACAGTACAATGTAGCTGGAGTACTGCTTAACAACCGTGTTTCATTCACTGTCAGAAAAGTCAAATGAGGAATTGTACTGAGCAAGTGCGCAACTGTACAAGTCGTAGTGGCCTCCCCTGCATGACTTGTATCAATGTCAGCTGTATAAGTTGTAGTTGCATATTACATTTGCAATTAGTGTTCAAGCCCTGTTTTTGGCTTTACAGTTTATACTTCATACGGTTCTGGTGATTTTCGTTTCCACAATTCTACGAGACTGACACTGACACTGACACTGACAATAAAACCATAAATCTAAAAATTGTTTTCATTTCATAACTTTTGTTTATTACATTTGAAAAACCAACCAAATTTCATTGGTTCGGTTAAAAAGTTCGAATGGAGCGTTATACTGCCCAACAAAGTAATTATGGGCTGGATCACCACCGTGAGATTTGTTAATGGCGTCGATGTATTTGGTCCCAGAAAGACTTTTGATCAAATTATTAGTTTCAAATACAACATTAGTGTCCGATACAAATCCTGCAAATTGCCTCACAGCAGCATAAGTTGTTGGGATTCTTTGAATATTAAGGCCTTCTTCTAGAGGTGGATCAGCCTGATTTTTCTTGGGAATGTAAAAGCTCACAGAATATGCTTGTTCTGATCCTGATAATGAGACTTGGGTAACCACTGGAGCTGCCATGTCTATTCTTTGATGCTTGTCATTTTTACCTAGAATATATGCAAGTAGCCTGCCAAAACAAAGCGTAAATAAGTTAATTAGTAGTTCAACAAATTAAGGTTATCACATATTTCTTCAAATACTTTTGTGATAAGAGGGACAAAGTTCTTACTGCCTGAAACAAGATTGTGTGGCTTTAACAAATCCTAGACCTTGAACTGGAGAAGTTGTAATGAGCACAATGTCAGTGTAATTCCGGATTTCGTAACCATCTTCGGAGTCAATTAGATTATAAGTCGGGCACTCCAGACGGTTACAAGGCGGTGGCAGATTTGCGACAACTCTGTCAAACACTATTATGCTCACTAGAAGTGACACATATATTAACTTGGTAGCATACATCTTTGGGAGTGGAGAAGAAATTTTAATGGTCTACTTGAAAGTGATTTTGAGGGGTTTCTGTAGAGCAATGAGGCTGCAAGGCATGCCTCTTTTTATAGCTACAAAATTTTGTTAGTTGTAATTTAAATTCGCATGAGAAATTATGAAGTTTAGATCCTTAACTCTATCTGTATGTTTAGATTATCAATATCTATATCTATATCTAATATTCAGATATCAAACATTCAAAGAACTAGGTGAAATTTCCAAATGACATTAATTACCTCTCGGGTATGATATCAAATCTCCAAAGTTGCATCTCCCTTCCAAGCAGCTAATCTACATTCATTAATATACAATGTGAACATAATAAAACATTATTTTAATTTTTAATGTTTTCTGTAAAAAAAAAAAAGAAGAAGAAGAAAAAACCGGATGCAAGTTCAGCATTATGGAACATGTTCCAACACTTGCATCGCTGAAGAATACAGCAAGAGTACCATAAAAAAGTCAATCATTAAGAGCCTTGTAAAAGAGACTCATCTTAATGTCTTGTTATATATTGTACAAGCACGGAAATGAGGACTTTGTTGATAGTAAATAATACAATTAGGGAAAATTCACAATCAAACAGTACAATGTAGGTCGATTACTGATCAACTTCAGCTTGACATCTCTGCAAAATTCATCTAGCACTGCTCATCACCATCAATCCTCGCAGCATTATTATTCTTAATTTGTAACTCCATCTTATAGATTGAATAAGAACCATATTTCATTCACTCTGTCAGAAAATTCAAATGGAGAATTGTACTGTGCAACCGTATAATTCGTAGTGGCCTCACCTGCATGACTTTTATCGATAGCAGCTGCCCAGATAGTGCCAGAAATACTACTGTATAAGGCGGCAGCTTCCTCTCCAACACTTAAATCAGCTACAAATCCTCCAAATTGCCTTACAGCTACATATGTTGTTCCCCATTTTTGTGTATGCAGGCCTTTCGCTGGAGGTGGATTGGCTTGGTTCTTTTTTGGGAGATAAAAGCTCACAATAAATGAGGATGCACAGAAGGGTCCATCACTTGGTGATACTTGAGTAAGCACCGGAGCTGTCATCTCTATTTGCTCTTGATAGTTGTTTTCCCCTTGGATGTAATTAAACAGCCTGTAAAGAGACAGAGAGTTATTCTTCTACGACAGTTTGCATCACATATTTGACAATTGGATGATAGTACTACAACTATTTCACAAAAGGTTGTTTGCTGAACTTGTGCATATAAAGGATTGATTATTCACGTTTTCCCCGAAAATGAAGAGAGGTTGTGGTAGCAAGTGATAGCATAACAATCAACCAACTAAACCATGATCTAAAACTAGAGGACATTGTGTAGATCATACTATCTATAAAGTAGACTATTTTGTGTAACAAGTACTAATTATTAGTGTCCCACTTTTGTGGAATAGACGGAAATGTTGAATACAGAGATTTAAAATTTGAAGGAATACATGTTTAGTACCAAAAATGCAAACTCCATTTCCATTCCCATCTCCCCATTTTTCCACTGCCATCAACAATGCAAACTCCCCCATTGTCCTTGGAACAATGCTATAAGCCTATAACAGGACAAGTACTACAATCACCGTAATGCCTCTAAACAGCTCAAAGGATTAGTATATTTCAATTTTGTTTCAGATAAAGTATGGGGATTGCATCGGAGTAAATTTTGATGGAGCTTGCAAGGCGCAACCTCGTGGCCACAATGTTCAAGATTCAACAAATACCAACTCTAGCTAGACAGCGAACCAAAAACAATTTAAAGTCTTTGACATAGTTCTGTTAACACATGTTGTGTAACTACAACTTGTGGCAGTACAAGACTATATACCAACTAACTACTAACAAAATGAATAAAATTGCTAACAAATTTATGATGATCATATATTCATATCCAAAGGCAATTATTCATAAAACGAGAAAGAAAGAGAAGATATGAAAGAAAGACTTACTGTAAGAAACCGGTTCTGGTAGCATCAACAAGTGAAATATCTTGAATAGGAGAAGTAGAAGACCACATGCTTGAATTATATTTCCTTATTTCATACTCATCTCCCACATGCAACACATCGTAACTCGGGCACTCTATTCGCCCACACGTCGGAGGAACCACCGACCCCACATGTTCACTCGCCGGCAACAGCCCCAACTCCGAGCCGGAGAGTAGGTTCAACAGTACTGATAACTTGAACAAGTCAAAAAAAGCCATGTTATCCTCTCTTTGATACTATTTCACTTTCGACTCTTTAACTCGATAATATATTCACTCCGGGCACTCCTTCGTTATACATATACAGTAGTAGTATATGTTATGAATCTGTATCGTTCACACATTTTTTGTTAGATTTATCTTTAGGGGTGATTTTGTTGAAATATTGTGCGGTTGCTACCTGCTCGTCATTTTTCAGGGGTCTCCGCTTATGTCAGACAAAATATTCTAAATGGCGCACAAAAAAAAAAAGATTCTAAATAACATTTCAAAATGTTATAAAGTGTGACGTGCTGGTAAAGGGATGAAAACGTTATTTCGTCTAGTATTTTGTATTTTTTTTAAATTTTTTTAAATTTTTTTAGGACAAAACGCAATTTAAAGTAGTGTTTTGGGGCTACACGCTAGATCGTGTATCGTTTTAAAAAAAAACTCTTAAACCCAAACTCCAAGTGTGAGACTATGTCACGTTTTCAATCAAAAAATCAAAAAAAATTCTACACGCTACACGATATAGCGTTTTGAAGTGTTATTGGGGTTCATTGTTACGGATTGTGCCATTTTGTGCATTATCTTCCCAAATTGTACCACCAAGGGCCTTTTCTCTTCTTTAGGCAATGAGCAGGGGTATGCAAAACCGGATATCCGGTTTTTCGGATTGCTAAAGTTATGATCTAGTTTCAGATTCGGTTTAATCGGATATTCGGTATTCAGATATGCGTCGGAAATCGGATTTATCTGAATCCAAATTATTAATTTAGAATTTAGTTTAATTTATAAATAATTAATTTATATTATCATTATTTGTATGTAACTTTATCAAATATAAATTAATTATACTATTTTAAACACCAAAATATTAGATTTTAATAGTACTTCTATATAAAATTTGGTAAGTTTTAACATTGGGACTGCCTCTCGAACTCATAAATTAAATTAAAAAAATAATATATATTAATATTTCACCTCCATTTACTTTATTTTTAATTTTTTCACCTAATAATGTAACATAATATTTTAAAATAATTATTTTTATTAATGATTACTTTTGAACTAATTTTGTATGTAAGATTTCATTATTTTTCATTGATATAATAATTTATTGTTAATTATAAAAACAATTTTTTAAGAAAAAAATTAAAATCGGATCGAATCTGGATATCCAGTTTTCACGAAACTTGTGATCTGGATCCGAATCCAAATTTATATAAAAAAAATCTGAATCAGATATCCGATCGATTAGATATCCAAATTTTTGAATTTTTAAAATCGAATATTGAGCCGAAAATTAAAATACGCGGATTTCCGGATATTTAGGTTCGTAGGACTACACGTACATGCTGGAGCTATATTCGATTCTTTTTCCTTTTTACAAAAATACTATCTCCTTGTCTTTAATAAGTGTTTTAATTGTATAGTAATAATTATGGTTTTTAAAATAAATATGTAATTATATTTTAATTCAAAAAAATAAAATTTTAAAAATAATATGTAATTATTTTATTAATACATAAATTACATATCATATTGTAAAATTGGATTACATAATTAAATAAGATTTTTTTATTTTATGAAAAGAAAATACTTAAATTAATTTTTTCCCCATGATTTTCAATATAATACATTCAATTATATTAATAAAATAATGATATCAGCTTAAGAAAATAAAAGAATCTACAAGAGCACCTCCAACGTGGATAGTTAAAATGATGTAAAATATATAATTATGTAAAATCTCAGTGTTAATAGTTATAATCAATAACTATATTTAAAAAATAGTTTTTTATTATTTTCAAATTTTAACCATCACTAAATTCTTAAATAAATATATAATATATACACACACATATACATATATAAAATGCATTTTTATAAATTAAAATAAATTAATTTGTTTTCTTATTCAATACGAGTTAATTTTATATTATAAAACATATAAACTAAAAAAATATTTATTATATTATTTATTAGTATTTTTTATAAATATATAATGTGTATTAAAATAATTGTAGAGTTGAACGAGAAAGTTGATTTGAGAGGGAAATGACGTGAAATTAATATAGATGATGACTATTCAATATATGTAGCGAGTAGCGTGGTTGTTTATCTAAAAATATGCCTAATAGGTTTAGTCTTGGAGTCGTCTTTTTTAAATATTATCTATATTTTTAAAATTCTTTTTGTCACCTAAATATTAACAGGTGCAAGTGAGGATGTATAAATTAAGTATGAGGAAAAGGAACCTAAGATATATTTTAGATAATTTTCTAAGATATTAGTATAAATTAGCAGTGTATTAATAATTTTTTAATGAATTATTATCTGACAAAAATACTCATTCCATGTTTGCATATAAAATGAGGTGTATCGTAACTAATTTAACTAAGATGTATCTTGGGTTCCCTAATCTCATTATGTATATATAGTTAAATTTATTTTACATATAAGAAATGTATAATATTATATTTTATTATATGCGCGGAAATCATCATATGCTTATTGATAGATATTTATTAGATTAACTATTTTTATTACTTTTTTTGATTAAAAATATTTGTATTACTTATTATTATAATATTGTTGAATAACAATTATTTTAACTTTTGACATTTTTTGATTATCAGATAAAAATTATTTTAATTTTTGACATATATATTTTAGTACAAAAGACACATAACTATATTTATTATAAAATTTAAAATACTATACATACGATAATTTAATAAAAAATTTATGTATGTATTTTTTTAGACATACGATAATTATATAGGACAGGATCCATAAGCTACTGATGGGTTATGGGCCAACCAGACTTCCGGTGCGGCGCACACGAGTTGCGAACACATACGAAGTGCGCAGGCCTTACGCAACTGATAAAGATATTTGTCAGTCCACCCGGAGGAAATCGACGAGTTTTTTATGAACAATACGACGGGGAGACTAAATTACCTCTGTAAGTGTTTGGAAGCTAGAAGAAACATACACTCCTCGTATGTAACAAGATGCTATTACTATGCTGCTGCTTTTCCAAGCTTCAATCCAGTTAAATATCGTAGTTTCCCTCTTTTACAAGGGACCCTTTTTCGAGGTTAGTCAATATTCCATGCTCCCATGATCAATTAATTTAGGGCTCGCTAGACTTTCAAGGTTTAAATGCATCAGTTTTATACTGGATTAAACTGCTTAATTTTTTTACTTGGGTATTATGTCAAGTTTTGATCTTTGGCTCTTATCATGTATGTATAAAACAAAAAGATTTGATTTTTCTGTGGAGTGAATGGTGATTAATATGTTTTGTTGCTTGTTTTTGAGATGATTTATAAGTTCCTAACTTGGTTTTATTAACATCTCAAAGTTAATTGTGAGTTTGAGTTTTTTTTTTTGAATGAAAGGGATCTTATATTAACTTCTCAAATCATCCTGCATCGAAGAAAACGCAGGGGTACATCATGGACACTCAACCTACGTTCTGGAAGATAATAGGATGCCCTTGCAATGCAATGAGTGGCACTATTAGCAGAACATTTAACATAGCCTAAGTACACAATTGGTAACTCACTAAGCAAATTACGACAATCTTCCACAAATGAATATAGTATTTTATAATTGACAGAACAAGAGATTTTTCAGAAAGAAGAAACAAGTACACTTCAAAAAATCTCCAAGAGTAATAAGAAACTTGTTATATTTGCCATGAGTTACGGTCCCCATAGGTCACAATGTATGAGTTCAAACAAACTAATGCTATGGGAAGCACTTACACTGACTAAAGTGACTAGTTAGTTTAGACAAATTATAGACATGACTCGGTCATTATGACTATGAGTATTTACACCAACCATAAGAGTATCAAGTTTGTTGGAAAAAAAATTAGAGGGATGTCCATATCTAGCATGCCATAAATTAAATCCGGTGTGTGGAGGTGCATATGGGACATGTCATGTTTCATTGTCCCATGTGGGTGCGGTAAGATACGCGAGCCAGGGAGCGAGAAAAGTTTTAAATAATTTGAAGTTTATAAGAAGTTTTTAAAAAAAAATTATCTATCATTACATATTAGAATTGTTATGTATTGACTTCATATGTATTTAAAATATATCATCTTTGTGTTTTCCGTTTTGGACAACCATGTTGCTTGTTTCTTTTCCACCCTTCAACCGGTTCAAGTTTTATTGATGGAATTTCGGTTTACACCTTTTATTTACCTAATATTAAATGTGGCACAATGCCTTTTGTATTAAAATAGTGCTACTGTCATTATTAAAATCATGATGATACCTTTATAATGATCTGCTACTTATGGTGATATTTATATGTTTTTTTGCTGATTACATATGGTGACATCATTTTGTATTGTGTATGTCTAGACTCCAGATTCAATATAATTTCTAGGTGATTTTATAGTCTTATATTGAGTTTTGACCAGGGCGGGGAAGGAAGGTATGTATGCTAGCAGAACCGAACCTGAATCATGTATGAGTGAAAGTCAGTCCAAGAAATTCTGTTGAAGTTGGGAGTTTTAACATTGAAGTTCGTCCAACCGTGAATGTCCCAACTACAAATGCCCTCAATGGAATCACCGGTGAGCTTGTCACTTGTTTTAATTTATATACTCTTTATGAGCTGAAAGATGTTGTAATATATATATATATATATATATATATATTATTTAGATCGAAGGATGGTTCCGTCATCTTTAACATTACCACAAGATGGGACAACAAATCATAAGTTAATATGTGTTGTTATTGTTCTGTATAGTGGTATTATTGTATATATTAAATATTATAAATTCATCAAATTTTAGTATGATTAGGTTTTTTTTAATTAGGTTTTATGATGACCATAATTGTTATCTCACTTCAAATATTTATGTTCTTTTTATTTGGTCATGTATTGTTTTTATTATTCTTTTTATCCAATATGTATTATTCATAAATGTTTTTATATTTTTTCTATTGAAGATCTAATGTATAATTAATAACTTCATATCTTACAATACTTTAAAATATGTATTATGTATTATGTTATTACTTTAAACCAAACCTTTTTTTTGGACAACCAATTATTCAAAATACCTAGTCTCTGTGGTATAGGCATAACTAAAATTTCAATCATTCTTAACATTGATATATTGATATTAATATTATATGTACTCAAGTAAAATAAATCTAAATACATTAAAGAAAAATTGCCCAAAATACTCAGTTTTTAGAAATGATCTTCCAAAATACAGTATTGTAATGGCCCTTTTTACCTCTTGAATACATGTGCGTGGTATGCGTATATATAACAAGAAAAAAATTCTTTGAAAATAGTGCACCACGTAACCAAAAATCCTCTCTCTTACCTAACCCAAGATCCCTAATATTTTCAAAATTTATTATGGACACGAAGACAAATTATTGCCCCCGATATGGCGCCCGTGGTCCACTCTTCGATCAAAAAATGGGATCTCGAGTGAGAGGGAATGTTAGAATAATATATGATGCCTGAGGTTTTAGGAGATTTGATAACTTAACAATGTATGCGTTATGCCCCTCGGCGAGATGAATCTAAATTGCCTCGACTAGCATGAGGTGCATCCCCTGGACGCGACTCATGGCGCGACAGGGGCGCGACTCATCTACCGAGGCGAGAGGTGCAACACAATAATTTTTCTTTTCTTTTTTAATTTATTCATGTGTTTTATTAGTTTTACTTTATATTTTATTTATGTAATCATTTTTTATGTTGCCAAATGAATAAAGAAATAATATAGATAAATATATATTAGTTAATTAAATAAATTTGATCATATAAATAAATGAATATTATGTTATTTAAATAATTAAAAATATCAAATAAATATATGTGATTTTTCCTTGCTATATATATATATTCATTGTGCGCATTCGATGAGGCACGTAGCCTCGCTTCGCGGCTCGTCACCAAGGCTCCACGGGACACTTGCGCCTTGGTGCGCCTCTTGCTTTGAATAACACTGGTGTTAATCCACCTTTGCAACACAATAAGTAAATAATGATATATAAAGGGAGGAGTTAAGCTGATAATCCACCTCTGCAACACAGCAAGTAAATAATGATAGATAAAGGAAGTAGTTAAGCCGATTTAAGATCAATACGCATAAAGAAAATGCAAATCAACATACTACCAATTTGTTAATTAATACTTGATTTATTTTTTCATTGATTCATTGATTGGTTCTTAATAAGTCTTATACATTTTGTCAGTTGAAACAAAGTTGCTTACATTAAATGCTATTATAATATATAGATATATTTCTACAACATATATTACACTAAATTATATATATGCTCAATGCCTTGCTCCTAGAGTTCAGTCAATTTTTAGTAGGTGTGGAAATGTCCACACATATAAGTTGGTACAATCTTATGCAGTTCTACTTATTACTTAAATATGGAATGCTATGTGGCATTTTCCTCTTTAATGCTGGTTGTATGTGGTGACTGGTGAATCCATTTCAATATCTTCGAGCTTTCTTTTACAGGTGATGGTAGGTTTGCCCTTTCACCCATCCACTTGACTCTGTTACTGAACATTTTCCATTCCTTAAACTAGAAGCCTTTCTTTTAATAGTTTTTGGTACAATATGACACGTATACTATTTCATTTCATTTGGTGGGTCTCATAAACAAGTCCGTGGTTTAAGAATCTATTTTTAGGCCCAACACGTGAGAAGCCAGTAATTTCCAGTGCAGTACTAAGATGTTATAGGGAGGCAGGGGTTTTAATTAGGGTTTCAGGGGTTTTCAACAAAGAACTCTCACAAGAGAAATTTAAAGCAAAATAATAATCTCTGTTGTATTACACTAATCACGCCACTATATATGATTATCTACTTTCGTGATTAATTGAAACTCTAAAATATATTATCATATTCATGTAATTAAACCTAGTTTATGATATTTTAATAATTGCGCTTTCAAATCCTATAATATTAGTCCCAAATACTTTCTTTAGGTTTTTTGACCCATTGCCCTTGATTATGTCCCTTTTTCAAGTCATTCCTCGTCTTGTTGTCTTTAATCTTGACTATTTCTTTGGCCTTTTTACTGGCATCTGGAATAAAATCTACTTTCCAGCCCTCTAGGAAATCACTTGTTTCAGTTCTTCTTGGCAGGGATAAAACTTGCCCCCACTCATAATTCATCAGATTTCAATCAATATTTCATGACTGAACACCCTGGAGAGTTCAGAGTTCAGTGGCCTTCTCCCACTAATCATCAACTAAAATGTCTTTTCCCTGGACCGCATGTTTCAAAAACTGTGATGTAGCAAAATCTACGAGAAGTCCAAGTGCGACGCATTTCGTCCAAAATTTCTGGGGGAAGACTTTCCATGGTCTCTCGAACAAATCTATACCAACTGGCACAGGGAGATGTTTTTATGTCATTTTTGACACAAACTATTCTTGAATTCTGGAGTCGCCCACCCACATCCCATGAAAGCCAATCAGGCCCGTTCGAGAAAAATACCAACGAAGAACATTAATTTTCTTTGGGGAAGCTGCGAAGAATAAAACAAAACAGATGCAAAGTTAATAATATACAATTCTGCCAATATATAACCAAACAAGAAATAGAACACAATCTTTATATAGTTTTTAGTGCCCAATCTCTAAAGATTGTGTTCTCTTTCTTGTTTAGTTATATATTGGCAGAATTACTAGGGATTGTATATTATTAACTTGCATTTGTTTTGTTTTATTCTTCGCAGCTTCCCCAAAGAAAATCTATGTTCTTCGTTGGTATTTTTCTCGAACGGGTATAATTGGCTTTCATGGGATTTGGGTGGGCGAGCTCCAGAATTCAAGAGTAGTTTGTGTCAAAAATGATATAAAACATCTCCCTATGCCAGTTGGTACAGCTTTGTTCGAGAAACCGTGGAAAGTCTTCCCCTTGAAATTTTGGAGGAAATGCGTCGCACTTGGACTTCAAAGCATCCAAAGCAGTATCGCGTAGATTTTTCTACATTACAGTTTTTGAAACATGCGGCCCCGGAAAAAGACATTTTAGTTGATGATTATTGGGAGAAGACTATTGAACTCTCAAGGATGTTCAGTCATGAAATGTTTTGAAATCAGAGAAATGATGAATTATGAGTGGGACAAGTTTTATCACAGTGAAGAACTGAGACAATGATTTCCAAGAGGGTTGGAAAGCAAGTGCAGGTAGATTTTATTTCAGATGATGAGTACGGAGTACTTGTCAGGAGTGTGACAGCTATCAAGGACTGAATATCATCCAATAGACCACTCAGACACCATTTGCTATTATGATAATTTTAAAGATTACTTGAGACTGTAAACACATTGGATATTATCAGAAACTGACGTGTGTTTTTTATTGGAACTTATGGTTACTTTGAAGTGCATATGATTCACATTTTGGGAAAACAAGAAAAGAAGGTTAATCTACATTGAAAAAGTGTATAACATTCACAAACTGTGTTAAATTCAACTGACTGTGTTACATCAAGGTCAACAGTGTCCTGGTTGTTTTTTTAAGGATTTCCCTGAACTGCTTTAAATTATAAAATTGAGGCCATCAATCTGTTAAATTTAAAATTTAGCTATCAAACTGTTAAAATATATTTGTATCAAAAATGCAATTTACTCTATTTTATATTATATCAATAAATCATTTTAACTATTATGATGCTCTTATCAATGCAATTATACAGTTGACGCCTATTTCATATATCAAAGTAAGTTTTTTCCAAAAAAAAAGGTAAATTAAGGGAACAAATTTGAATTACCATCATCGAAACGGGATCTGACTCCAATTTGATTGAAAAAACCATCATCTTCTTTTAACATAAAAATGAATAGTATAACAGGAGCCAAGATGTAGAATAAGTAGTCATATATCTCCTCAAAATCTCCATCTCTTTTATTTCTATCTCTAAATTAGGTTAATCCTTCATCTCCTTCCATGTTTTATACTAATCCAGCAGTAAGCTTCAATCCAATAGAGGAGAGAAGAATGAGAAGACAGGCATAATGAGGAAAGAAGAGCAAAGAGGCGGCCAAGGATGACCTAATTTTTGTTTTTTTGGCTAACTTGATATAAAATAAGTAGATAGAGATATGCACAGGTGAACATGTTCATGAGAAGAGCTAAAATTGTTAGTTAAAATATGATTATCTAAAAATTTTGGAACCTGTAAGGATTTATGTTCCACTAGCATTAGATATAATCATTATCTATATTTTAAATATTATTTTATCTTTATTTTTAAATATACAATTAAAATAAATTTAATTAATTTTATTCAATACAAGTTAAAATAAAATATATTTAGCAAAAAAATATTTAATGATAATATTATAATATTTTTATATTTATGTAAATATTTTAAAACAAAAATAATAATGATTTCAATTGAAAAATATAATAACATATTTAAAAATGGTAAAAATAAATTAAAAAAACATTAATTACATATATTATAAAACATATTTTATTATATTAGAATATTAGAATTTTTATAAATTTAGTTAACAATAAAATAATATTTTACACTTAATATTAAATAAAATTAAAACTTTATAAGTAAAAATAAAAATAGTACATTGATATATATAATAATAATAAATATATATTTTTTGTATATTCTAATATTATATATTTAATAAGTGACTTATATATTTTAAATTAAATTATTAAAAAATGAATAAATATAGTACATTATATATAATAAATAAATAATAAAATTTATAACATGACTTAGGCTAAGATTAGGAGATATTTGAGCGGAGTTGATTTAGATGATGACACTAGACTTTACCGATGCAGCGTACGTGTCTCTTGTTATCTAAAATTATATCTAATAGGAATATTGGTTGGAGCGGTGAATATTTTGCATAGTAGTTATAATACATGTCACGCAAATATTATTATATTATAACTAACCGGAGCACAGCGTTATAACCTTGGTACTTTCCTTTTAGGAATACTTGGTTCAGTTCTGTCCACTCACATATTCTGACTTGTTTTATTTAAACCGTATTCTCTTATTAGTAATACAAATGAAAATGGTGCTATGTTTTTTTGTAATGTCATTTGTGTTTAACTCTCATGACTCGTGAGCACT
This sequence comes from Oenanthe sinensis, assembly GCA_028671895.1. Taxonomy (NCBI): domain Eukaryota; kingdom Viridiplantae; phylum Streptophyta; class Magnoliopsida; order Apiales; family Apiaceae; genus Oenanthe; species Oenanthe sinensis. The sequence continues at coordinate 36,895,368 of CM053794.1, forward strand.
CTTGTGAAAATTAGAATCGGACTTCATTGAATAATTAATAAATCGATGTTTACATTGTTTTATATGTAAAGTTATGTTCTATTTATAATAGGGATTTATGTAATTATTTAATTAAAAATGTATAAATTCAGAGTTGAAAGAAATAAATATTCAAAATATATACAATCAAATCTTCATAAATTAACACTCGATATTCCCTATATTTTTAAATAATAGTGGTTAATTTTTCACATATCATAAAAAAGTTTTAATATATAATTATAACTATTGTTTTAAAAAAATAATCGTCAATAATAATATTTAATTAATATTTTGATTTACGAAACAAAAATATAAAAAAAAATAAAAATTTTGCCATGCAGTAAAAAGTAAAAGCTATTTAACATATATACAAAACGATTAAGTAATAATTATTTAAAAACAGAGGCCTAATTAATACTCTCTCCGTTTTATATTAGTAGTTCACTTTCCAAAAAGAATTGTTTAAGAATAATTGACCACTTCAACTTTTAATGTAAAATTTATTATAGTTTATATTTTCAAAATCAACTCTATTCTACATGTTTCTAATTTATATTTCTAAAATCAACTTAATATCATATATTATATTCATTGAATACAATAAATATGAGTACAACCAATGAATAATAAATTTTCTTAATACGCGTTATTTTTTTAAAATGGAATACTAATATGAAATGGAGGGAGTATGACATTAATGGTATTTTTAGGGCTTATTCGCATCCCATGTCAAAAATTATTTATAGAACAAACAATCATGCAAACCATATTTCACATTCATAGTTACTGGTTTGGAGATTACAAATTCTGTACTCTTTTGTGACCTTCAAAACAAAAACTGCTTTCATTTTCTAACCGCACAGTCTTGTTCAAATAAAATTCCTCCCTTTGAAGTTTCTTTTGAGAAATAATATGAGATTTTATGCTGGAAAACTCAATGACTTATGTTTTATCTCGTTTTTTTCATTAAAAAGGGTAATTCAATAAATAATTAAGAGTTGTAAAATACTAACTCATTTGTTGGTGAAAAAAATTATATATGTCATTTAAAAACAATGAAGTAGTGAAGATAATAATGATTAATTTAAAATTATAAAAATTTTAAATTTTAAATATATTTATAAATCATTTTTCAAAACGGGACCTATTAGGAAAAAAAACCTAATTAATAAAAATAATTTATACATGCGAATACTAGAAGACGAGAGCATGCGATGTAAAATCTGATGGTAAGGCTGTAATCATGTAAATGTGCAGATGCAGAGAGTCCTTAATGTATAAAGTTTTCATATATTATAATTAGAGGTGTAAACGAAACCGAATCGAGTCGAGTTTTTTTTAACGAGTTCAAGTTCGAGTTTTTTCTTAACGAGTCGAACCGAACTCGATTATCTTAAAGATCAAATTTTGTTGTTCGAACTCGAGTTCGTTAAGAACCACTCGAGTTCGTTAAGAACCGAGTCGAGTTCGAGTTGTTCACGAACTTTTCGAGTCATATCGAACTCAAGTCAAGTTCGAGTTTGTTAATTAATTTTTTTTTATTTGAATTTGTTTTTAACGGATCAAATGAGACCCAAATACAAATAAAATATTAAACTCAAGTGCCTTACACTTACACTAACATAATTACACACAATCTACTAATGCAGAGTTCATGTATATTTTATTATTTTTACAAATTTTTATGTATATTACTTAACGAGTCGAGTCGAGTTCGAGTCAACTCGAGTCGAGTTCGAGTCGGACACTTACAAAACTCGGATCGACTTGTTAAACTTAACGAGTTTTTTTTCTGATTCGAGTTCGAACTCGATTATTAAACGAGTCAATTTGAGTCTAACGATCATCTTAGTTCGTTTACAACCCTAATTATAATGGAGGTTGAATGAACCCACAACCATGTGAATTGCGACAAGCCGACAACCCCGACGACTTCGGGCGTTTGGTGGCGTTTAATTTGGTTTTGATATTAGGTATGATCTAAAATTATACTCCCTCTACTTATATTATTAGCATGTTTTGACTTTTCAAAATTAAATTGATTTTATTTTAATTAAAGATTAATAGTTATTGTTACATATAAATAAAATAAAAAATATATCAATAGATAGAATATTTGATTTACTATTAGATACAATTTTTTAAAATTTTAAAATATAAAATAATAATATATAATTTGAAGTCAAAGTTTCATAAATTTGACTTTCTAAAGTCAAAAAATGCCAATAATTTTTCATAAAGGTATGTATTGTTGCAAGTTACAAAAAAAAAACAAGTCACTGCTTATTTTAGGAATGAGCATAAAACCGATTTAAAATCGAAACCGCACAAATAATTGATGAAAACCACATCTAAAAAATCGTGATTTTTAAAATCGCAAAACTGCTCAAACCGCATCAATTATACGGTCCGGTTTGGTTTATAATTTTTTTAAAAATCAAAAAATGAAACCACACTAAATATTAATTTATTATAAAATTAATAAATATTATAATTTTTAATTTTATATTATCTTTAATATTATTTATATAATTATTAATATTATACTTAAAATTTCAAATTACGAAGTTCAGTAATCAATTTATATTTATACTAGTATGAATAGATTGGACTTGGTGTACAGAGGCTATAGTAGTAGTATGCAGGCCATTGTGCAGGTGGTCTAATGTTCAGGGAAAGTAAGATTTTTCCATTGCTGCGAGAGATGATAATGCAAGTACTTGTATAAATGTTTTCAATTGTTTACATGCTTCTTGTTAGAAGTTTGGTCTTTTTTTCTTCATTTGCTATAAACCTGTTGTACTATAAATTTCATGTCTTAAATTTTTTTGAAAAATAGGGTATCGCAATAAAAATTTATGCTTTTGGTTTTAAAACTGAACTGCATCATTTAAAACCGAAATCACACATATATAGTTTGGGCCAATTTTGATTTTCAATTATATAAAAACCGCACGCGATTGCGGTTTTAGGTACAAACTGTACCATACTCGTCCCTGGCTTTTTTTAGCAAAACAGAATACATCAGTCCCCGGGAAGTAGAACACAAAAGTGAAACTAGGAAGTAGAACACAAAAGTGAAACTAATTTATTTTCTATTACAAAAAATTGTATTTTATGGAGGAAGAAAAAAACACAACTCGGTCCCGTAATAATAAAATAATGGTCTCTCTCACCTATGACTCTATGAGCAAAGATTCTAAAATAGTTCTCGTGTTTTAATTTTGTTTATATATATGGGGATTTTTCCTTTTTAAATTACAAATTCAATTGAATTTAATAAATAATGTATTTTATATTAAATTTAAAGCCGAGAACTAGAACATTTCTTTAACTAGAAGGTTAAACACACAATACTCTTGAAGTTTGTGCGATTGTACACGCTTACCACTAAAAAAATAAAAAATACGGTTCAATCACCGAAGTATCAATTTTATACACCCTGACCTCCCCGGACATTTGGAGAGTGGGCTGCACTCTCAGATTGGGAGAGTGGGCATATTTTTAAATTTTTATATATTAAAATTCTTTTAATAGATATTTGCAAATATTAATAGTGGTAAATTATTTTTTTAAGAAACGATTAGTCCATAAATTTAAAAACATTAATTTTATTATAAATTTAATTTATTAATAGAGAAAAAAAATTAATAAATTAATTTTTCTTTAAAATATATTAATTTTATTTAAAATAGCAAAAAAAATTAATTTTAAAAAATATGTTGATAATCCTAACTCATTACTGGGGAAGTGAAAACCCTCTTTTATGACCCAAAAAACCCTTGCATGTAATCATCCTCTTTTTCATTAATTTTAAAATAAAAAATCATGAGTTTGATAATCCTATATTACATGCAATTTCGGCTTAAGACTAGTGTAGTAACAAAACTTTATAGAGATATGTACTAATGTGTGTCTGTTTGTATTAGGGGTATGTAAATTAGATTTGGGTTGTGAATCAGAGATTCGGAAATGATAGATTGGTTGAGAAAATTGTGACATATGGGTGTGCCTATCATGCCAGTGTTTGTGTATCATGTTGTGTATGTGTATTTTGCTGGTGTATGTATGTATGTATGTCTTGTTGGTGGTGGTAGAGAGAGGGAGAGTAATGATACAAAAATCGGTGGTGTTTTAGAGATAGCGAGAGGAAATCAATGGAGGATCAAGGGAAATGTCTGAAAAAAAAGGTTTAATACATTTGAATCAATTGATCCTGAAAAAGAAAAGAGTTAAATATGTCCACTCTCTCCACCCGAGATTGTAGTCTACTCTCCAAATTCCTGGTTGCTTTATGGGAGGGGATGGTTCAAGTATATAAAACTCATACTTGGGTGATTGAACCGTTTGTTTTTCTTTTTTAGTGGCTAGTCCGTATATTGGCTTAAAGTATGTTTCACCCTTAACTAAATTATGAGTGCCAACTGCCAATCATCCATACTAGTGTCCATATTCTGGCAATTATCAACACCAAATCTAACAAAATCTTGAAACTTTAATGATTTATGTCCGCTACTACTTATACGTATAGCTGTTTTCGTATATGTCCCCATCTCCCACGCTCTGTGGAGTAGTATTATTGAGTTTTCAATTATACTGTATGTCACCAATATGAAAGACAAGGACATATCATGCATTCCATTACTTAACACAGTATATCATTCCTAATTCTTCTCCCATCCATGCGGACCATGCTTGCTTCACCGTTCATCTACATGCACTGGTATGGTCAATGTAGACTAACTTAATAAATTTTTTTAAATTTATTTGTTAATAAAATGATTAAATTTCGATTATCACCCAATATAAATAATTAACTTAATATTATTTTAGAAAAAAATATATTAAAAATGAATAAATATAAATCTTCAAAATTTAAAATTTTAATTATAAAATTATTATTAAAAACAAAGATGCATGTGACATAAGCTAGTATATATAATATTATACTAGCATCATAGTATATAGGAATGGTTAGACTTATTTTATAAATAATATATATTTTTAATTTATATATAACTTATTAAGAATCCCAAACACTGTCATAATTTTGATAATTTAAATTATTTCAAAACATAATCTGTATTGTTTCCTAAAAAATCTAAGAATCATATTAAAGTCTAATCGCCTTTTCTTCAATAAAAAACTAATATTAATTGTACATATTTTAGTTATCCTGTGATAAGTAGAAATGTTGAATGCTTATATCTTCACATTAATTTGATTATACAACAAACATATATTCCATTTGTCTCTATTTACATGTCTTTTTTTATTTTTTGTGGTCAAATTAATTAGTTTTTGACTAACAATTAAAAATTGTAATTTTATAATTTAAAAAAACAAAAAATACAATAAAAAATAGATTATATATATATTAATAATATAACATTTTAATTTTTTTAGTTATATATTATTTTTAAATTACAATAAAAAATTAATTAATTTTACTGCACAAAAAACTAGTGTTCTAAAAATCGATTCTAGGCGGCGCCTAGGCACTAGGCGGGAGTGAAACGCCTCGATTCGGTGCTAGGTAGGCGTTTTTTAAAAAAATTGGTCAAAATCGGCATTAGGCTGCCTAGGCGGTGAAAATCGGAATTATGCGTTTTTTATGAAAATCAGTCAAAATTGGTATTAGTCGGTATAAATCGGTCAAAATCAGTATTAGACGGTATAAATCGGTGAAAATCATGTTTTTTTTATTTTTATATGTATATCTATATATTATATTTAATTATTTAATCATTAATATTGAAATGATTATTTATAATATTAAAAATAATTTTCTATGATTAATATATATGTAAGTAATTTAAAAAATATATTTTTTATAGTTAATTTAATTATAAAAATTAAAAATAATATTTAAATACATTCAATTAATATCCTGATTAATTATTCCGATTAATCGCTATAAGGTATATATCCAACCGCCAAACGATATTTAGAATCTTACAATAAAGAGGAGGTACCCTGACCGGCCACACCTAGCGATTGTTACAGTCTTACAATAAACAGAGTCGACAACTAATTACGCACGCAGGGGTAAATAAATATCAACATGTCGGTATATTATCATAGTTTGTGCACATGATGCTTGATGACTAATTGGTTGGTTCATACATTGATGTCCGTCAATTTGTTTGAAAAAATGTCACAACATTATTATTGGCACGTTCAAGGGAGCACAGGGTTTTATTAGTGGTTTGATTATACTATTTCATGTGTTTGTTTTATAAGTCGTTTTAATTTTAATCACATATATTTAAGTGCTTAGATTATATAGATATAATTATTTTAAAAAAAAATTATTTAAAATATATAATAAATGAATACCTTTATGAATGTTCATCAGGCAAACCAAGAAAATCTAAAAAAATCCCAAACAAAATCCTAAAAAGACATACATACACAATAAAACCAACTCACAAATAGTGATAATATTTACAGAATACTTTTACGTATCAAAAACCTAAATAAAAACCCAACATTATCAGAGCACAGAGGTAGGAAACGAAGAAGAACTTGGTAAACACAACAGAACAACGGTCAACCATAAAACAAAATCAAACTTCCCAAAAGGGCAATAACACACCTAAAATTTGAAGAAATTTTTTAGAATGGTTAAGATCTCTCTACCCTAATGAACGCGCACGAATAATGTATATTTGTGTATATATGTACTTTTCACAAGTAAAGATAATAAAAAAGAAATGAAAATGTGAGAAGACTTTATATAGGCAAAGACAAAAACCGTGAATCGTTCTAAACCAAAAGTTAAATGGGTTATTTTTTTAATTAATCGAATAAGTTGGGTTGGGTTGGTTTTGAGTTAGGCTTAGACTTTAATAAATTTTAACTCGACTTAAAAAAACCTAACCCGTTACGATATATACATAATAAAATTTGCATAAGACTGGGCTTAGTAGGCTCAGCCCAAACTCAACGAAAAGCCCAAACATGACGCATCCCGGTATATACTTTACACCAATGGCTCCGAAGTCCCATCAAGACCATTCCCTCGTGCGCATGTGCAAGACATATGCCTCATACTCTATAAATAACCATGCATCTCCAACGGGAAACAGGTTCAGTCCTTTTTCGCTCTAGAATTTGGTCGAAAACTTAGTTTCACGCCGGAGGTTTCCCGATGATCCAATCTTCATTGAGCAATCCGTTTCAAGTACCCTCAAGTTCAGTTCAAACACTCATCGGGCTCGGTCTAACTTGGCCCTGACCCAACCCAATCCAGATAAGGAAAGTCACCCACGAGGGAATTGAGACTTATCAGTAATCAATTTTTTAATTCATAAGAAGAAAATTTTAAAAATAATTAATTTTATTATGCAATCAAAATATTTAAATATTCGTGGCAAAAGTCAAAACAACCATAAAAAGGAGTACTTGATAGTTGATACTAGGGGTGAGCAAAGAAAACGAAATGAAATCGAAACCGAACCAAAACCGGTAAAATTGATAAAAATTGGACTGTATAAAACTGAAACCGGAACCGAAAAATTAAAAACTGAACAGTTTGATCGGTTCCGGTTTCGGTTATAGGTTCAAACCGAACCGGAAAAAATAGAACCGATTATTAAAATAAATAAATTTATTATATATAATTTATATAAAAAGTTAATCGAATCGATTATTAAAATAAATAAATTTATTATATGTAATTTATATAGAAAGTTTAAATTAATTAAATATAATTTATTTTAGTCTTGTTGTCAAATATTTTTATAAAAGATCCATTTAATATTGCTAATTCAACGACCATATTTGATATATTAGTGGGTAAGCATGTCATGATGACACTAAGATACTCATAAATGTTTTGGCAATTGAGCTGTGGGTGACAATACTAGTTAAATGAGTACTTATACACCATCTCCAACTCAACTCTAAATTGCACTTTTACATTATTTTGGTATAAAATTCTTCTCTAACCAAATTCTAAAAATTACATTATTTTGGTGCAACACCAAAAATTACACCAAATTTGATATCACACCAAAATTTGGTGCAACTTTTAGAGTTTTTCTAAATTCCAATATTACCCTTTCATTCCTTTAATTAAAACAAATTTCTTCCTTCCATGTACCTAACAACTTTATTGTTTTTGTCTTTTAGTTATAAAAATAACTTTTATAGTACAACAAAGTTCCCATTTGGTGTAAATTTTAGTGTAAATGAGTTGGAGAACATTTTAGAAATATTGTAACTTTTACACTATTTTGATTTATAAATTAAACCAAAGTAGTGTAATGGATTGGAGATACTCTTAGGCCTTAACATCAGTTACCACTTACTACTAGTCCATAATACAAAAACAAAAAAACTTACCAATCCATAATTTCAATTTGAACGAAAACATAAATTTTTAAATAATTTTGTTTTATTTATTTAGATTACATTTTTTTATTTTTATTTCAAAAAATTTTATAACCGAACTGATAAAAACTGAACCGATTTTTTAAAACTGAATATGTTTATCCAATTGCGGTTACAATTTTCTATTTTTAAAACCGAAGATATATGATTCCGTTTTTAATTTTACCTAAAAATCGAGCCGAAACGGCCCATGTTCTCCCCCGATTGATACTTGATACCATGAACTTGTCCGTGCGGGGCCTCGCTTTATTAGTGGCCCTTTCTTAGGGTCATGGCCTATTTATATGCTTCATTTTCTTGTGACTTCAACTCGCTACCTTTTCTTGCCTAGTGCTTATAATTTTTTTCCTCACATCTCTTGTTCCCGTACTTTCACTTCTACTTAACCTTTATTCTACGTATCAATGGCCTCCTTTGCACCTGAAAATTGGGCATCCAGCAATGGTTGTGACGAATACGATACCGGTGCGCTTCTCATGTCACAACTTCTGGATGAATCGCATGTTGAAGATTGCGCTGACGAGAGATTAACAAATGTGATTCGATCATTAGAAGCCGAGATTGAACCTAATATGCTGATTGAAGATAATGATTCATTTATGGAGCTTGAATGGGATGATAATTTGGCAGAGATTTGCAAGAATAATTGGAACGGGGAACATCAAGATGTGATAAACGGTCAAGATTGTTCAACAACATCATCTGATGACGATCTTGATAATTATAATTGGATGGAAATGGAAGATATGAATGAATTTGGAGGAGTCGGGGATTATTATTACCATTATCCTCAGTTCATTAATCATGATAACTTTAGCGTTAACATTTTGGAGGAGCAAAGTTATGGTTCACTGTGGCAAGATACAGATGTTCTTATAATGTAACTTAACAAGCCTATATTAGAGTATAAGATGTTCTTATCTGTATGTGTATAGAGTATTATCTATCTTGAAAGAGACCCCCGATTATTAGGCATATCGAATGAATTTAGCCGTTTTCAATAGCATTCTAATTGCATGGTTTCTTTGATGTTCCATACATTACTTATAATATAAGTCAAACGCACCGGACCCTTAATGTATTCATCTTTTTTTCCGAGTTTGACAAAAACTATGTGAATATCTTTGGATCAAAAGTAAATAAACTAGGATAAGTCGGATTAAAAAATAATTCTCTAAATTTTCAACACAAGACTAAACTCGAAGGCAAATTAAAAAAAAAATCACATTTTTTCCCTAGATCATCAAAGTCTTAGTTTAAATTTGGCCCCTCTCGGGTTTGTTATTGTTCGTGACAGTGTGACCGTGTCCGTTGTCCATGCATCGTCTCCGGTACATGAATCTGTCTGTGGTCGTCTTCCAGGCATGGCTAAATATCGAGCACCTCTGAGGCTCTGAGAAATAATGCGAGATGTACGTGCATGACACTAGGTTGCAAGCCGACCCATGCTGATGTGTTTAATTACAATTGTAGCGTTGGCTTTACGTTGTTTTTTTGTTCTGCTTCTAATTATTTGTTAAAACTAGCTAGCGTTTGCAAAATCCTAATATACCGACATATTGTTTTTAACTTTTTAAGTTGGAAAAGTTTTCAAGAAACATCAGTTTTATAATTTCAGCAGAAAACATTTTAAAAACACATGAGACAATAATTATTGTTTTTTCAATATAGAATCGACAATAATTTCCTCACAGATTCAAATTAATATTATATATCTGAAATCATATTTTAATATTTGACTAATTTTCAATATTTAATAACTTCTCTTCACGATTTTCATTTTTTTTTTTTAGAATAGTAACAGATTGGTGTCAATAAGACCACACTTAAACTGGGTATAGAAAGGTACCTTTAATTTAGTCGGGTGATCTGAATATACAGCTACAATTTGATTTTATATTGCTGGATTTGGGGTAGTTATAAGTACAGTGAATCGATGAAAATTGAATAAGCGTAAAATGCTGATGTATCTTGTCACCTAACACATCAATTGATTAATAATCTAGTAGCCCACCAGTCTCATAGATTGGTGGCATATGGTCCTTTCTATGTTCGGGTTGGTTGAACCGATAAATTATAAAATAGTTCCTGAAAGTGATCCAATTATTTTAACTGTAAATAATTTTTTGAGAAATTCGTATACTTTTTAATTTATAAATTATTTATTAATATTTTTATTTACTAATTATGAGTACAATGATACGCTTATTTGGTCCATTCATCGGTGTTTCTGCATATAATATACGTACAGTATCTTTGGATCTTGTTCCCTGTATTTGTTGGGCAGCAAATAAACCATAATAATATAATATTATCCATTTTGGATTAAGTCTCACAGATTAGTATTTGGACACACACTAAAATGTCTCATAATAATGGAGTTAACTTGACTGCACAAACGATGTGAGATAACTCCCAACAATCTCCCCCTTCACATATTGGACTCGACATCTGTCAATCTGCCGCCTTCAGTATAACCAGACTCCTCCTTGACCCATACTGAAAGTCCATATGGCTCCAATAGGCCCATACTGGAAGGCCCACATGCCTCCCCCTTCAGCCCATCATGGGACAAGTCCATCTACCTCTTTCCAGCCTTTCTGGAAACCCATAACAGTTATAACCTCGCTCTGATACCACTTGTTGGGCTGTAAATAAGTCTTAACTTCACTTCTCCGCTTTGGATTGAGCCGCACAGATTTGTATTTGGGCACACCAAAAAGACTTCAATATAATAGAGTTAATTTGACTGCTTATTAATTAGAAAAGTACCCCTCTCACAAACGATCCGGGATAATTTCTAAGAATATTATCTTAAAGGATAATACTTCAGTGTGAGTCGGTGAGTGTATGTATGACACATATATCTTCGGATCTAGTTCTCCATATCTGGAAGATAATGTGTGTATATATTTATGTAGATCATTTGTCCACTTGAGTCACGGTCACGGGAATCTGCTTATCTGTAAAGACTTGGTGTTATCTGTTTAATCTCCTGGTTAATAATGCACATGTTGACCATATAATATAATCTACTGTAAACCTAACTACAGTTAAACCTCGATCAATGGATATTTGATAAATTAATAATTTTCATTAAATAATAATTGTTTCCGGTCCCTAAATTAATATTATCACTAAATGCACAAGATAATAATGTTTGAGGAAGTTCTTAAAGGCCCTGTATAAATATAAAATAATAATTCACTAAAAATATTAATTTTTCATATATAATACATAATACTTAAATATTTTCTAGATAACTTTACTAAAATATGTGTCAATAGTTGACTGTTTCCGCTTTTCATGAGAATCAAATTCATTTTCACCCCTAATTTTATGAAGGACCTAGAGCATATTCTTAATTTTTATATGGATTATTGGATTATAATAATTTGTTCTACACTGTCTGGTACATGTGTTTGATTTTATAATAAAATTGTCAATCCTTTCAAAGAATCGTGTCAGAATTTATTAACATTAATTTTGTTTTTAATAGATGAATCAATTAATTAACACCCATACCAATATATATAATTTATTATGGTTGTTCATATGAATACATTATTAAATTTTGAATAATTTTTTTATTTAATATGAAATATTGTATAAATTAATAAATATTAATTTATTTATAAAATAATAAAATATTCATTAATCGATAAACTAATAACCTCGCTAAAATAATAAATTTCCCGGTCTCAAGGGTATTAATTTATAGAGGTTTGACCGTAGTTCCTTTATGTTATCTATACATATTTTATTATATTATTAAAATCAAAATATTAAAAACTCAATAATTTGTAATTAATCGATATTTGGGCGAACTAATTAACTGATAACTGAGTTTAGTTTTTAAACATCTCAAAATATATTTTTAAATAAAACATATTTTCAAATAAAATACATAAATTCTATTCATTTTAAACACAAATAAAATAGTAAAAGTATTCGTTAAATAATACTGCTCACTCAATAAATCATGGGTGAATTGGGCTCTGTACAAACAAAAAGATGATTCCAATATCACCTCCAACTTTCAAAATCCTGTTTTTTCATTTTTTGCTAAATTTTCAAAGACCTGGTCCTGAGTAGTGTATGATGGCCCTACATCTCCTGTACCTGCAAATTGGGCCAGAAATAAGAGGCCCATCAAACTTAGTTCATGTTTCTAATCGAGGAGTGAGGACAAAACTCAACCCAAAAATATAACATGCAATCATGCAAATGCAAAGGTCCGCAAACTTTAAATGCATACAAATAGAATAAAAATGATTAAATTAATAGATGGTTTCAGCAGGAGGTACAAATGTATTCTAATTTAAACATATAACAATAGAATGAAAAACGATAAATATATTATGTATTTATACCAACAACAATATATACTTAGTTAGTTAATTAAAGCCCAAAGGGAGCTGCAGGTCTGTAACATTTTTCTCCGGAACGGAGTAAAATAGACGATTAAGCATTAAAATTATAAAATACTGTAAATGCTATTCATAATATGTGTGTATGGAAAGAAAACGACTAATACTAAAAAAAACAAAAATAAAATATGCACTTAAGCATTAAAACGACATCAGAAATGTTATCTTTTTTTTACTAAATAAAAAATGTATAAAATAGTTGACCATGAGGGTCCACTGTCTAGTGTCTAGTAGTCTAGTATATGCAATTGAGTAGTTACCACCGTGTGTGTCATTTGCATCTCCTTAACGAAGAAGTATCGGAAGCGAACACTGCCAAGTAATAAGTCTCCTTTTTGTACTTTCAAGTGCATCTCTTTTGGCAATTCAGTGATGACTCGTATACACACACAAAATTAAAAAATGTATTTATATACTCAACATACATATAATTGCATGCATGTTCCCGCAAATCATATGGTAGTTTGGTAAGCTTTTAGCCTTTAAGATAAAGTTGATGATGGCCCATAGCGTACACTATTACAAGCGCACTTAATCGTTCCAAATCCTTGAACAATTGTTAGCATCCTTTTCAGACTAGTAGTATTACTCTGTTTTTATATTTCTCAAGTTTAGCTTTAAAAAAAGAAAAAGTTGTTTGCAATTTGCATGCAGAAACTTTTTTAATACCAAAGATTTTGACCACTTATATCTGCACTTTTCTTTTGCTGCTGTTCGTTCGTGTTTTCAGAATATAATATGTGTGTTGTGTGAGCTTTAAAATTAAATTATTTGATAAACAATTGTTTGGGATATGGGGTCTTTACAGTTTGCATAAAGTAGAAAGCTTTGCTTAACTTTATCATGTTTATTTACTCTTTTTTCTGAACCTGTTGATACGTACTTAGGAATTACTGTAATGTTGTTTTATTAAGCTATTAAGAGATTCGAAATTCGGTCGTATATTTGGATTCTAACATCAAATTCCCAAGGTATAGTTGTATAGAGACACGTTAAACCCACCAATATATATGCATGTGTACAGTTGTGTATGTATAGCCATTGTATTAATTATTGTTATATACTGTATGATATACGAGTATCTGACTACCACAATTGGTCTACAAACTTTCTCGCCAAAATTTCACATACTTTTATTTTAATTTAATGTTTAAAAATTAATTTTTGATCACACTCATATATTTTATAGGCAAGTTAGTTTTAATTTTGAAAATATTTGAGTGAGTGTAGTTTGAGACATACGTGTATATTTTTCCTAAAAATATAAATGAATTAAACTGTATTAAAATTTTCAATTGAATATAAATTCATATTTTAACTGAGGTAGACAAATTAAATAGAGTTAAATGAACTCGAATCCTCAAATTTATTCGAACTAAATAAGTATAAAATTTATTTTAAGCTCGTTTATTAATCAAACAAAATCTAATATTAAAATTCGAATTTAGTTTCTCCCTCCATTTTTTTAATTTTTTACGCGTATGAAAAATATAGTTAGATAAATTATTTTTTATTTTTAAGTAAAGAAATAACTAAAAAGAGCGAGAGATTTTTTCCTATTTACAGTCGGAAGATGAAAACCCTAACGGGAAAAAGCAAGCAAACACGCCAATCACATACACACACGATGGCGTAATTAAAAATTACAGGCAGTTGTTTGTATGAATTTGGTGCCAGGAATCAGGTCAGGTGGGTGGTATGTGGATAAAATTTTATTATTAATATCATGTGTTTGATTTAGTTTTATAATGAAATTATTTAATATAAAATATTATTCAATTAATATTTAGATAATTTTTTTATTATTAATAATACTTGATTGTATATATCATTATTTTTTGATTATTAATAATGTTAATTATTAATAATAAAATAATATTATTAAAATTGAAACTCATACCCGTGAATGGATTGAAATTAAAAATTAAAAAAACAAACATTAATAATAAGTTTTATCGCTTCTAAACTAAAACACATACAAACGACGCTTAAGAAACAAGAAAACAACAAAAATCCCCGCACACAAGACACCCACAAACTTGATCGAAAAGAAAAAAAGCAAAAGATTAGCAGCACCCAGGAATAAAGCAGATCACAATCAACATGATGCATATACAAGTAAGTAAGATCCCATGTCTCTTACTTAAACATGTATATATACACGCACACATTCCCATGCATTATAGACGATCCAACTACTTGCTTGCTTGTTTTCATTGCTTTACATAATGGCATCATCATCCTCATCAGAAATTGTTGTTGCAGAACCATTTCATGAGACTACTAGTAGTAGTAGCTATAACAGAGACTATATTAGCAGTGATACACGGCCTTTTACACGATCAATTACTTTTGGTCGTCACTACTCGGCTGAGCCTTTTGATAGCGAGAAGTTACCTGTCACTTTAGTTTCGGAAATTCAGAGGTTTCTTCGTGTCGCCAATTTAATTGAATTTGAAAATCCCCGCGTTGCTTATATTTGTAAGTCAGCCTTAGTTGGTGTAATTTGTTCTTTTTGTTTCACAAAGTATATTCATGTGTTTAATTCAGTAGGATTCAGTAGATAGTTAAAGAACCCTGAGAACCATTTGAACCGAAACCTATTTAATTATTACTCATTTGTGCTTAGCATAATAAATATTAGCTACAATAACAATTGATATTAGTTATGTTAAGATTCACTTAAACTTTGGCTTGTAATCGGCTGTTGAATTTATTGAGCAGGTCGCTTTCATGCTCTTGAAGTTGCACATAACTTGGACAGGAATTCTAGTGGGAGGGGAGTAAGGCAATTCAAAACTTCACTGCTTCAGCGGCTCGAACAGGTATATTTCACAACAAATTGTAACTATTGACTCGTGATTAAAGCAAAGGAACCCAAACTTCATATTCAGTTACATTGTAGTTAAAGATGTCTCCATTCCATTCCATATGAAATCGTTGTGCATCGGTTGTGGCTTTCTGTTTGTTGTGTTCAGGTCCTACTTGTTAAAATCCTTATCATTGCAAACTTATGTTTGCTATTTGAGTTTTAAGGTATATCCTGTCATTGATTTCAAAAAAAGCGCGTTGATATTGTTTGAGGATGTCTCAACTCTCTCAACTGTTATATTTTTTCAATTACTTTTCTTACTATATAGATTTTCTTACTATATAGAGTATTTTCCTAGAGTATATGTGTGCGTATTGTCAAATTATAACAGTACTTAGTTTACTAATTCAGTATTTATGCCAATCATAAATGCTTAGACAAAAACAGAGGTGTGACTCACGAGAAATAATTTCTTGAAAGCCTTCTGTTACTGTAGTATTTCACGAGCATTACTTTTGGCCCTCTGCTTTCTTGTCATGTGTTTACAGGATGAAGAAGTTACTATCAGAACAAGGAAGGAAAAAAGTGATATTCGTGAACTTAAACGTGTTTTTCGTTATTACAAAGACTACATTATTGAGCATGGCGGAGATTGTAATTTGGAACATAGGTAACTGATTGTAATTTGCTAAATTTTATAAGCTTTCTGCTATTACTTAATTATTTTTAATACAATTATTGTAGCAATAACAAATTACGTGATTTTATTCAAATTTTGACAGACAGGGGCTGATTAAGTATTGTGCAATTGCTTCTGTTCTTCGGGAAGTATTGGATACAGTGACTAATGCAGCTGGTTCTCAGGTTCTTCTGCGCTTTCTTTGCAAATATCCATTTTATTTTCCCTAGATTTTTAAAGTATTTCTTCCCTTTTATTATAATTATGAAGATCAGAAAATTAAAAGAAAATATCCCTCAGTTTTTTTCTTTTGATACAGGCCCTAGCTGATGGTGATAGTATTAGAGCAAAGTCTGATTTCTATGTGCCATACAACATTCTTCCCCTTGATCAAGGAGGTGTTCATCAAGCAATAATGCAACTCCCTGAGGTCTGATGTTGTAAGATAACTTAGTCATGTTCCCTTTAAATAACCTACGGTACATAATAGTGATTTTAGCTGCATCTATAAAATTATTAAGTTTTTCACTGATGCAGTTGATTGATACTGTGTGGTTCAATGGCCCATTGCAAGGCTAATGCACAATGACTGAGTAATATCTGATTGTATCTATGTAGCATTGCCAAATGTTTTAAAATGATTCAAAAAAAATTGTTTTAAGATGTGATTTTTTTGTCGAGAAAATAATATAAGTTTCACAGATTAAATTTTCAGTGGCTGCTGTTTGCAATGTTCGGGGTTTACCTTTCATTGAAGATTTGAAAAGACGTATAGCCCACATTGACTTGTTTGATTGGCTCCAATTTTGCTTTGGATTTCAGGTAACACTGAACTAAATCTTGTCTGTATCCATTTCTGGTGCTTCTTTCATTTACATAAGGAAATCCTTAACAACTAAATGAACGGTGCTCTTATACGTGCTCATATGTTTTTGGCTATAATTAGAAAGGAAACATTTCCAATCAGAGGGAGCATCTGATTTTACTCCTGGCCAACACCCATATTCGACAAAGTAATAAGCAAGCACATGTACCTAAGGTTCTTAATTCTTGATTTAAAGTTTATTCTATTACATCTGCAATCTATCCTTTTAGTTTGCGATCTAAATGATTCTTTTTGACATCAGTTGGGGGATGGCGCTCTTGATGAACTGATGAAGAAATTCTTTAAAAATTATACTGAGTGGTGCAAATTTTTGGAAAGAAAAAGCAACATCAGGTAAGATTCATATCAGAGAACTATTATCCCTCAAAGTATTAAACAACCTTTGGCTTTAACCATAAATTTAGTTGGCCGCATTCCTGTGTCCTCAGTGTATGTCTTTTTACAATGCAGGTTGCCATATTTAAAGCAAGAAGCCCAGCAATATAAGCTTTTGTATATAGGACTTTATCTTCTTATCTGGGGAGAAGCTGCAAACTTGAGGTTTATGCCAGAGTGTCTATGTTACATATTTCACCATGTAAGTTGGGTTTCATTGCCTTTTTAGGATTAATTTTCTGTACATATTATTAGTTTGACACACGTAGTTCCTGCCAAGAAATTATAAAAAAAAACATTCAGTATATAATAAATATTAATCCCAATTCAAAAGAAAATAACACCATCCAAGACAAAGAGGTTTAGGTAGTTCGTCGGCAACAATACACAACTTATTTTCAATACAATATAAGTAATTCAAATACTCGTGAAATTATATTATCTTCTTTCGTCAAACATCTTCAACTTCTTGAAGATTTTCAAATACTCCTCGAAGTTGGTACTTTCTTATTTTATTTGATTAAATTGACGGTCACAATTCAGAAAGTAAGTCAGATATGGCCAAACTCCTTCCTGTAAAAAGTGCCTAGGGCTTCCTACTTAAAGTGCTTTATGGAAGTGGCTGGGTTTTTCCTAGTGAAGCGCAAACTGAGTGCTTTGCTGGGCTTAAGTCAGCCCTTAAGAACGCTTTCACAATTGGGGCCCAGACCAGTTGTCATGCTATCTGATTTTTTGAGGCCCAAAGTTTTACTTTGAATGTGTTTTGGCATATGAGTAGACATGCAGGAGCTGAATTGTCTAAACAAGACTTTCAATACCTCTCAGCTTTGCTTTGACGATCGTATACACTTGATTATGGAAATAAAAATTAGAGATTAGTCTTAATAGACCATAAGAACGAAGACCATTATACATGATGTTAGTTTACACACTGATCAATTTATAGTGCAAAGCTAGCATATTTGTTAACATTTACTGTTATCGTAGTGAAAATCGGGCAAAAAATTTACTTTATATTCTACTATTCTCTTGCAGATGGCATATGAACTGCATAGTATGTTGTTTGATGCTGTTAGCATGACTGGCGAGAAACTCATGCCTGCTTATGGGGGAGAATCTGAGTCGTTTCTTAACAATATAATTTCCCCCATTTACAAGGTTATTCAAGAGGTATAAAACTTATAATTGTTTCCATCAGCCTCTCGATTTAATATAGTTTCTAATTTATCTGTTATTAATTACAGGAAGCAATGAAAAGCAACAATGGTACAACTGATCATTCCAAATGGAGAAATTATGATGATTTAAATGAGTATTTCTGGCAAGTATTAATCCCATTATGATATACCTGCTTATGTAATTTCCTGTGCAGACCACTAAAAGCACGATTGATGTAGCTTATGTTCTTTGACAACCACTTATTGTGCATGCTCAGGTCTCCCGAATGTTTCCAAATAGGTTGGCCCATGCGTCAGGACCATGATTTCTTCTGTGTCAATAACATAAAGGAGCCCAAACTCAAAAAAGCTCAGGTGTCAACTGAGACTGCTGAAGAAGATAACTGGGAAGGAAATGAAGATGAAGAAATGGGGGTACATCAGTTTCTCATTAAAAAATAAATATATTGAGTTCTATTTACAGAGAGAATTAGTGTAACACTGTAACCTGATTTCTGTGTGCTAATGAATCTGTTATCTGTCAGATGGATAAGATAATTAAGTTTTTGTCGTTGGGGTATACATACAGTAAAGTAGGACACTGATTCATGCACAGAATGTATGCATGTACATATTACATATACATGTATATTGTATGTACAGTAGTCACAAATCCGTATCTATCTAGAATTACGGGGTCATGTTAGTACTTGATATTACAAAACCATCACTTCAAAATGCTGTTAATTTATCCACTATTAACTTTCAGGCTGCTACAGATGAAGGGAGTAAACCAAAATGGTTGGGAAAGACAAATTTTGTTGAGGTTCGCTCATTTTGGCAGATTTTCAGAAGCTTTGACAGAATGTGGAGCTTTCTTATTCTGTCTCTCCAGGTGTGTATAAGCAACATTCTGCATTCACCTACTTCTTGCGTGTGCTAATATTTGCTTTGTCTCCAACAGGCAATGATAATGATGGCATCTAATGATATGGAATCTCCATTACAAGTGTTTGACACTCAAATACTTGAAGACATCATGAGTATCTTTATTACCTCTGCAGTCCTCAAACTCGTACAAGGTTAGAGCTGATTTTAATATAAATTCTTTACAGGAAGGAGGGATACATAGTCCCCACACTAAGGGTATTTCTCAACTAACATACACAGACACAACTTTTTTGTTAGCGTAGAGGTAGAAGTAGTACGAAGTATTTTATAGTTTTCAAGGCATCTTTTGGAATAAAACCTTTAGTTAACTGGAAATGAAGTATTACAACTGTACCGCCTAATTTTAGATTCTACCGAGCTAATTCTAGAAATGATGCTAGAAGGAGTCCTTCTGAAGGACTATGTCCATTGTCGAGAGTCGTGTAAAAATGATATAAATTCAATATCGCTCTGTGTTAACAGGGAATACTAATTATACAACTACATAAATCCAGAGGGAGAACAAATTAATTCAATGAGTTTTTCTGGTTTCTCTAGGTGCGATTTTGACCGTAATATGCCTAAAGCTAAGAGCCTATGACTGATCATGAAGATTATTCTAGTATAAGGGTCTTTAAGTTTGTGTATGACTGTATAATTGTATATATAATATGCATACATTGCATTAAGTCCTTGTTTCACCATTTTATTTATGTGGTTAACATATCTGTTACTACAAGAGGATGATGATGACCACCTTATTGCCTTGTTAACAAGTCTCTGGAATAGACTTGTTGGGAAACAGGATGCCCTATTATATGGACATAGTTGACTTGTAATGGGCCACATAAAACTGTATATTAAGTTCATTTTCAGTATTATTAATGCTTATAGGTATCTTATTTTAGTTTATAATTTGAATTAAAATGAATACGTATGTATTACCCGCTGAATGTTTGAACTTTGAAATTATTAGAGAAATGGAGAAATTAATGGGAATTAGCTGTAAATTAGGTACTGTATATTAGTGTCATTGATGGTGTATAAAATATATTAGCTGTAGATATTATTTAGCCATAAAAGATCCGATTTGATTAGATACGCTAGAATAGGCCCTTTCCCATATTCCACTATATATATGGGACCTTGTAACTCTAATCAAATAAGATAACATATATTTTCTTCTAATTTCTTCAATAGAAATGAATATATATCATTTCAAAGTTCAAACATTCAGCGGGTAATACGTTCAGTCCTATATATATTATTTTGAGACAGACTTTTGAAATGAACATACATAACCGATCAAAATGTACTGGATTAAGCTGGACAAATAAAATAAATGTAGTTTTAGTCCATTGGTCACGAGGCAGGTAAGAGTTAAGCTGTGAGCAATATCAGAAATGCTGATTTTCGGTATGACAGAACTATAGGATCGTAGAAAATAATTTTCTTCAACCACAGCTAGTTTTAGTTAAGTTCTGCTGTGTTAAAACTTAAACATAAACATATCCTATAAGGAAACATAATTTGTGCATTATAAAAGCATTTTCTAACCCGCTTTTACTATTATACAATTAATGCAGCATTTTTGGACATTTCCTTTACATGGAATGCTAGATTCACAATGAACTCCTCTCAACTGAAAAAGAAAGTGCTGAAGATGGTAGTTGCAGTGATATGGACTATCATTCTTCCTATATTATATTCTAGCTCTAGCAAAAGATATACATGTTATTCTTCACAATATGGGAGTTGGCTTGGAGAATGGTGCTATTCCCCTTACATGGTTGCAGTGGCAATTTATTTGCTAACAAATGCACTTGACATGATACTTTTTCTTGTACCTGCAATTGGCAGATACATTGAAACTTCAAATTTCCGAATTTGCACAATCCTGTCTTGGTGGACGCAGGTAGCATTTCTGCACATGACCTTTTTCTTGACTTTATACATGTTTATGCACAGTAGAATACTACACTGGAGGCAAATATCGTCATAAATATATATACTTTTACTCTATTGTCTTCTCTAAAGGTAATAATTGATGACCTTAACATTCAACCAAAAGAGGTGCACCAAATTAAATATTTGGAGACTCAAAAGTTTTTTTGTAGTAACTAGCAAATAAGAATTTGTAGGAGAAAAATAGGAAACATCCCCTAAACTTTCAGGCCAATACTACCGAAACAAACATTACGGATACAAATCTCATAATATTATTGCCTGCTGTCTCTTTATAGAAATCACTAATTTAATTCATTCCAAAAAGAAAACCTACTCATTGCACAGTTCTGGTTCGTCTGTAACTAACAGCTACAGCTACCATGTAGAAAACTCGAGGACTTGGAGTGGAATTTCAGAGACTTTAGACCATATTTTTGCATAGTTTGACAAGTCACAAGTACTGTAGTGACTGGGACCTGGGTATACATTTTCAAAGTCCGTCCTTGCTAGAGATATCAGTATACATATCCGTGTGTAACATGAATACTTTGAGTCCATTCAACCAATGGTTTTAATGTAATAGAACTTTTATCTCTTTCCAAGTTTTTAATTAAGTCCTGC
Source organism: Oenanthe sinensis (assembly GCA_028671895.1). Classification (NCBI taxonomy): domain Eukaryota; kingdom Viridiplantae; phylum Streptophyta; class Magnoliopsida; order Apiales; family Apiaceae; genus Oenanthe; species Oenanthe sinensis. Next base: position 36,917,623 of record CM053794.1, read on the forward strand.
ATGTTGCATATTTTAACCAAATGTTCTGTATCTTGTAGCCCAGGTTATATGTTGGACGAGGAATGCAAGAAAGTCAGCTTTCCATTTTAAAGTATTTTTAGTTTTCCTACCACCCAATGATTTAGTTACTCTTTTTTAACTAACAATTACTGACTTCTGTGTCCTTGTTCCTGATGTTACTTGTAGGTACACGTTGTTCTGGGTGCTATTGTTGCTAAGCAAATTTTCATTTAGCTACAATTTTGAAGTGAGTACTATATAAACGCTCTTCATTTAACACGTCAGCCAAATGTTGTGATAATTAGGTTTATTGGGAACTAAACATGACTATTAATAAACTATGATATTTCGTGGTGAATTAACCACTTTGAAAATCCTAAATATGTCATAGTAGTTAAATTTTCAGCAGTTCTTACCAGTTTATTTCCCTACCAAAGAATTAAGGAACTACTGGCATAGGCTATCTGCAGTTCATGTAGCTGCTTCTTGAAATAAATTATGCGGGTTTTCCTGTTGTTTCTGGATCCTTTCTACTGAAGTCTTTGAATTTATTCTGAGATAGTTGAAAAGTTACATTAGAAAAATTCGATTGTTACATAGTGTAGAATATCGTGTGCAGATGTCCACAGGTTGTGAAAACATTTAATGGCATAAAGTAATCCCTTTCAGGGAATAAGAGCTAGAGCTATCATATGCAATGTGAAGGGAATACACTTGAAAAATTCTTACTTCCGGTGCTTATAAAATTTATGCAGATAAAGCCGCTCATAGCACCAACAAGACAAATCATGAAAATTGGGGTAAAAGATTACGAGTGGCATGAGCTATTTCCGAGAGGTAAATTTTCCACTTAATGTGAATATAAATCGTAAATTTTTCTTGCTTCAATTTTCTGATTTAAGTTGTTCCCAATTCAGTTAAGAGTAATGCTGGTGCAATCATTGCAATTTGGACCCCGATAATCATGGTTAGTGGCTGAAAATTGTCAGAGAAACAGTCTCTTAATTCATATACACATGAACTGGACAAGTACCTGCTTCCATATAGTAATTATGTATCGGTTGAAAATCCATAAAATGTGGATATATACATAAATTTTACGTAGAATCTTCATTTACCAACACTTTAAATGAGATACCTATATTATGTTCAGGTATATTTCATGGACATACAGATATGGTATTCTGTTTTCTGTGCAATATTTGGTGGCTTTTATGGGGTTCTACATCATATTGGAGAGGTGAGATATCGCAGTATCTTCAAAATATTATTGTAGTATGCTATTAGTGTTAACCCAATTTTATGTAGATACGAACATTAGGCATGCTGAGAAGTAGATTCCAAGCTTTGCCTGCTGCATTCAATCATTGCCTCATCCCACCACCAGTGAAGAGTAAAAGTAGCAGGGAGGGATTATTCAACAAGAGCCTTCAAATGGTATTGAAATTTTGACTTGTGATACTTACTTATTTAGCTAACCTGTTTTTATTATCTTTTGTCTATTATTGATGCATGATTCAACTAATTTTTTTTAGGTGTCTCATACAGAGAAGAATGGTCTTGTAAAGTTTGTCCTAGTTTGGAACCAAATTATCAGTAGAATCAGAGAAGAGGACTTGATGAGCAACAAGTTAGGTTTACTTCCAGTTACTAATAATTTTCTACATTTATAGATTGATACATAATGAAATGATGTTTTACTGAAAGCAGGGAGGTTGATTTAATGAAAATACCATTCTCGCCAGAGTTGCTGTCTGGAAAGATTCGTTGGCCTGTTTTTCTTCTAGCAAATAAGGTCATTTACTGCATTCAAAATGAAACTGATACTAGAATGTGATATATATATATATATGGGTTTTGTTCAGTGGAGTACTAATTGGAGACCTATATGTCCTGCATCATGTTCTGCAATAATTTTATAATATATTACAAGTAGAATATATTGCAGGACATATAGGTCTCCAATTAGTACTCCATATAACTTTTGCCTACATATATATATATATATATATATATATATTCCCCCCCCCCCCTCACTTGGCATCTTGTTGTTTGCAACAGGTTTCAGTAGCATTGAGCATTGCAAGAGATTTTGTGGGAAAGGATGCTAATCTTCTTAGGAAGATTAAGAAAGATGACTACATGTTCATGTCCGTCGTGGAGTGCTATGAATCACTTAAAAACATCCTTGAAATACTTGTAGTGGGGGATTTGGAGAGAAGGTAGAGTAGAATGAGTTATGAAGCTATGCTAGACAAGTTTATTTATGTCGTCAACAAAAGAATTATAAGATAACATACTGCTTATCTTCCCGTTTCCATGAAATTTAGGGAAGGCTGCCTTAATCTAGTCATCTAACATTAAATATACTCTGTCATGCATTTATTCATAGGATAATTTCTGGCATATTAGATGAGATTGAGGAAAGTATCGGAAGATCAAGCCTTCTTGAAGACCTCAAAATGAGTGTACTTCCATTTCTACATGCTAAATTAATTGAAATGGTTGAAATTCTGGTATGCCACACTTGAGAACTAGTATATCAATTGACTTTTAATTCTTCCGCCTTTGTAACATTAAAAATTTTCAAGGTTGAGGGAGATGAAGATCACCATGTTAAAGTCGTGAAAGTGCTCCAAGATATTTTGGAAATTGTAACAATTGATATGATGTTGAAAGGTTCCAGGTTGATTCATTGAAAGTTTGAAACATCTGGTTTGATACAGAAAATATTTAAGTTCTTTGTAAGCTTAAGTTTCATTGTCCATGCTTGCAGAACACTGAATGCACTTAACGCAGACAGAGAAATTGAGGCAGACTCGGCTGAACTTTTCAGTCATGTTGTACCAGAATTGTTTGCCTCGAAGCATTCAATACATTTCCCGTTGCCAGATAGTAATCCTCTAAATGAACAGGTATTTATTTTAATTTGGTTATTTTTCTTCCATTGAAACCATGAAGCCTTTTCATCTTTACAGCTCTAGCAGTTGTATTTTATAAATTGTATTGTCATGCACAAAAACCTCTTATGTTTGTGCAGATACACGTGACTAATGTGATATATTTTTCATATGATAGATCAAGCGTTTCCTTATGCTACTTACCATTAAAGATACAGCACTGGACATACCTTCCAATTTGGAGGCCCGGAGGCGTATTTCATTTTTTGCCACCTCTCTGTTTATGGACATACCCACTGCTCCAAAAGTGCGTAATATGTTGTCATTCAGGTTAGTCTTTTTCTCCTTTTCAGATAAGAATTATGGTCAGATGTTTGTACGTTGTCTTATAAACTAGATGTTTTTTCAGAAGCGGTGCTGTATTATTCATGTGTATCAGTATATGCATGCTTGGAAGGTAAAAAATTAACTTCTTTGTTCCATCTAAGATAGATAATTTTAGGTGACAACTTAAGGGCAATCTGGACTTTTTGGTTAATATATTTTTGGGAAGCTCAATTACAAGAATATGAATACTCATGCAAACATTTCTCTCCACTGAGATTCGAAATCTCGATTTCTTATTAAGAAATATCCACTAGGAAACAACGCCGAGATTTGTAACCTAAATTACATTCAGGGTTCATTTGAGCCTTTATTATAAATCTCTAATATACATATAGTATTACTCTAGTTAATTTTTTTTTTCTTTTAACATTGTTATGACTCACTATTTAACTAATCTGCATATCTATGCAACACAGACATACACACTTTTATTTCAAATTGATTATTTCTTTTTTGATTTCTAGTGTTTTGACTCCACACTACCTAGAAGAAGTTACATTTTCGACAAAAGAGCTTCATTCCAGCCAAGAAGGAGTGTCCATCAGCTTTTATATGCAGAGGATATATCCAGGTTACAACGATATCTTACTCTTTTGATTTTTCTATAAAATGAAAGATTATGTTCTATATGTCTGGATTCAACTCTTATAATTCATTTGTTTCGTTCTGTCTTGTGCATCTTGCAGATGAATGGAAGAACTTTTTAGAACGCATCGGGACTGCGAATTCGGACGACACAAGTGATGATATTAAGGAGGAAGATTTCAGGAATTGGGCTTCATATAGGGGACAGACTCTAAGCAGAACTGGTAAGTGGCAATAACCAGTATTCATCCGTGTGGATCTTATAAACGAAGAATTATTCTGATTGTCTTAAGTGTAAATGTCATCATTGTTTCTATGGGTCAACAGTCAGAGGAATGATGTACTATAGGCAAGCTTTAAAGTTACAAGCCTTTCTTGACATGGCAGAAGATGATGGTATGGTGCATAAACTTTGTGTTTTAGGTGAATTTATTCTGAAATGAGATCTAAATTTTATTACATATACACGTAATTTAATCTTTTATTCTTCGTAAATTATTGATATGCAGATATTATACAGGGTTATGATGCCATTGAAAAGGGAAATGATACACTATCGGTGCAGCTTGATGCACTAGCAGACTTAAAATTCACTCACGTCATTTCTTGTCAACTGTTTGGATCACAAAAATCTACCGGACACCCCCAGGCCCAAGATATACTTGATCTAATGATAAAGTAATGTTTTTGCTGTTATAGAATACACTTTGAAGAAATGCGAAGTTGTTTAGTCCATGAATATATTGTTTGTCTAAAGAACAACTTATTTTGTTGAAGGTATCCTTCTCTACGTGTTGCTTATGTTGAGGAGAAAGAAGAGATTATGACAAATAAGACTCAAAAGGTTTATTCATCCATCTTAGTTAAAGCTGTCAATGGTTTTGACCAGGTAATGAAATGGTCATCGGACCAGCCTTCGTAAATTATTATCCTATTTATTGTACTACAGGACTATTCTTATTATCTTATGATATTAATACATGAATGTCTACCCTTAGGAAATATATCGCATAAAGCTTCCAGGTCCACCAAATATTGGAGAAGGGAAACCTGAAAATCAAAATCATGCTATAATTTTTACTCGCGGTGAAGCTCTCCAAGCCATTGACATGAATCAAGTATGCTCCAACCTCACATTTTAGAAGACTAATGGTTTCAAACTTTCTATCCATGTTGACTCTAGTTTTTACAGGATAATTATATGGAAGAGGCTTTCAAGATGAGAAATGTCCTACAAGAATTTTTAAGGCACCAAGGAACGCACCGTCCGACAATACTTGGTATGAGGGAACACATATTCACAGGAAGGTTGGTAATTTTTTTTACTTTAAGCAATAATATATTAGTCTTGCATGTTTCTCTCTGGTTCGTTTTTGTGAAGTTAAGTCCAATATTACATCTTGCATCTTTTTCTGCTATAAAACAAACAGAATTTTAATGATTATTTGTTCAAAGATATCTGTAGACTGTGCTCTCTCTCCTAGGAACTTTGGTAGGTTCATGTTACTCTAATAGTAGGTCACGTAAGTTTGATCAACAATACGAAACCAAGAGATACTTGACTGAATATTTTAGGTTATAAAATAATGTATAAAGGTTCAAAAGTTTTTTTTTTAGAAATGTGTAATAATATATGTGATTGGCATATACTCTTTTTTAAAATAATAAAGCATGCTGCAATTTTCATTTAGGCCAAACTTTGACATGGTGATTGATGGTCTATAGCTAGTGGTTACTGGTTACCTCTATTTCTTAAATTAATAAGTAACGAATCAGGTTAAGAGTTTGAGCCTCAGTGGAGGCATGTAAGTCTGACCATGTGATCACTTGAATTCCTGTACCCAACTATCTTTTGAAGAAAAGAAATATTCACATTTTTTTTCCACAAACTGATTTCTGAACCATATTTTATGACTATTACTTGCAATTTGTAACACTATTGAAATGAATATTGCTTATTCGTTTCCTACCTATACATACTATGCATGTCAAAATTAAAATTCAGATATAACTTTTATATCAGTGCAAAGAAAGCTAGTAGTTCCACCATATGTTAATGAAGCCTCAAGTGGATTCATCATGGTTACATATAATAATAGTCTAATAGATATTATGTTATTACATAAAATAATAAATTTTCCATTCATTGGAAAATATATTTGCATTTGACAGAAAGTTCGGATTTGAGCATTCTCTTATGTTTATAAATGCAGTGTTTCTTCGTTAGCATGGTTCATGTCTTATCAAGAAACCAGTTTTGTCACCATTGGTCAAAGAATTCTAGCAAATCCTCTCAGGTTTGATGTTTCCCTAGCATGGTAATAAGATTCAATATGAAGTGAATTGGTTTCTTGTGAAAAGTTTTTTTTAGTTTAGTTCAACTATGAATCCTTTTCAAAAAACTTGCAAGGCTATCTGTGCACATTATTGTCATGATTCTTGGAGAAAGATAAGTTTCCTCTATGATTTGCATTACCTTATTTGTATGTTACTTCTTATTCTAATGCTACTTAGCCCTTTAGTCGATCCAATTTGCTTGCCAGTACTCAGTCATATATGATTCAAACAGGGTCAGGTTCCACTATGGGCATCCAGATTTGTTTGACAGGGTATTTCACTTGACCAGAGGTGGCATAAGCAAAGCATCAAAGACAATTAACTTGAGTGAAGATGTTTTTGCCGGTAAGATTTATCTACTTTAGCGTCTATTTATCATGAAATAATTTATTTGTTTTTTGTTTTTTGTTTGAAACAACTGGTAATTTCATACGATACAGGGTACAATACTACATTACGACGGGGATATGTTACATACCATGAATATATGCAAGTTGGAAAAGGTCGTGATGTAGGCCTTAATCAGATCTCAAAGTTTGAAGCCAAAGTAGCCAATGGAAATAGTGAACAGACTATTAGCCGTGACATATATCGTCTTGGACGTCGATTTGATTTCTTTCGTATGCTTTCTTGTTACTTCACAACCACAGGGTTTTACTTTAGCAGCCTGGTAATAATACTTCTTCATAGCTGTAGTATCATGATGATGGTATTTAATTGACTTCAAATATATGCTTTAGTTCCATTTAGTTTAATCTCCACTGCTGAAGATGATGGAACAACAAAATGAATTGAAGATTTTATTTATTAGTGGCCACCAATACTCTAGACTTGCTGACATAGACGCTACCTGATGAGTAAAAATATTATGTTTGCCTATCTAATTGCACTGAACCAAATTCATTAAATAGAGAAAAATGATTATTTATTTAATTTTGTTTATATTCCCTTTATCTTTGTACACAAATATCAAAAGTTATCTTCTTCTTTTTTTTTGTTGGAGTACCAGCATGGTTTGATATATGAGAAAAGACCTACACATGATTACCATATAACCATTACGAGACATGTATACCTTTTCATACTGCTCATTATTAAGTTTTTAACCTAGTATAATAAGTGCAAAATTTTGTTTCTTATATCTCATGTGGCAATAGATTGATTACATTTCATATTTGAAATTGTTGCAGATATCAGTAATTGGAATCTATGTTTTCCTATATGGACAACTTTACCTTGTTCTCAGTGGTTTGGAGAAAGCAATTCTTCTTGAAACTAAAATCCAGAATATACAGTCCCTGGAAACTGCTCTAGCATCTCAATCATTTATCCAGCTTGGACTCTTAACAGGATTGCCCATGGTGATGGAGATTGGACTTCAAAAAGGGTTTCTTACTGCTCTCAAAGATTTTGTACTAATGCAATTACAGCTGGCTGCTGTTTTTTTCACTTTTAACCTTGGAACAAAATCTCACTATTATGGCCGGACAATTCTTCATGGGGGTGCGAAGTACAGACCTACAGGTCGGAAGTTTGTGGTATTTCATTCCAGTTTCACAGAGAATTATAGGTTATATTCTCGGAGCCACTTCATGAAAGGATTTGAGCTACTCTTATTATTGGTTGTCTATGATTTGTTTCGGAAATCATACCGTAGCAGCATGGCATATGTATTGATAACTTATGCTGTCTGGTTTTTGTCATTGACTTGGTTGTTTGCTCCATTTCTGTTCAATCCTTCTGGATTTGAATGGGGAAAGATAGTTGACGACTGGAAAGATTGGAACAAGTGGATCAAACAGCAGGGTGGCATGGGAATTCAACAAGATAAAAGCTGGCAGTCTTGGTGGTATGATGAGCAAGCCCATCTTCGTCATTCAGGGTTGTGTTCACGGTTGATTGAGATACTTCTTTCTCTCAGATTTTTCCTTTACCAGTATGGTCTGGTCTATCACCTCGACATATCTGGGCAGAACAAAAATTTTATCGTTTATCTGCTCTCGTGGGTTGTCATTATCGTGATTTTCCTACTAATCAAGGTAGCTATTCCTATTATTATACTAATTATTGTATTACCGATTTATCTAATATAATTGTAAACAATCTTTATATCTAGCATAAAATATTAAATTAAGCTTACTTGCAAAGTTTCATTGTACTAACAGGGAGTAAAAGTGGGAAGGTATTATCTCAGTGATAACTATCAGCTTGCTTTTAGGCTTTCAAAAGTGCTTCTTTTCCTGGGAGTTGTAGGCACCATAATGGCTCTCTCCTTTGTTTGTAAATTATCTTTGATGGACTTAATCGTGTGCTGTCTGGCATTTTTACCAACTGGCTGGGGATTAATTCTGGTAATGATTAGATATCCCTCGCTTGAGAAGCTGAAACTAACATTTTATTGTTGCTTTGTACAGTTAAATATTGATTTGGTGTTTGCAGATTGGGCAAGCTGCAAGGCCAAAGATAGAGGGCACTGCATTATGGCAGTTCACTAGGCTATTTGCTCAAGCTTATGATTATGGAATGGGTGTTATTCTTTTTGCACCTATTGCTTGTCTTGCGTGGCTTCCAGTCATCTCAGCTTTTCAAACTCGATTCCTCTTCAATGAAGCATTCAGCAGGAGACTACAAATTCAACCAATTCTCGCGGGAAAGAGGCAACACAAATAAAATCTCACCGAATGTTACATAGACCATTGGACAGTTTTACAATTTAGACGTAGTCAGAGTCGCGGATAACTGTCATAGTTTCTCATTGTAAATTACAGTACAACATTCAATACTGTAAATAGCATTAATAATTTAGACGTAGAAATATATGGACTTTAAATTCATTTTAGATTATTGCCTAAACATGGAGACTTATTGGAGTCTGATGAGTAAATAATTTGTGAAGGTAAGGAAGTTGCAGCTGTATCAGTTTTAGATGCTGAATTGTCAGTCTTACTACCACTAAAATCTATGCTTATAAAAAGCTAGTCCAACAATAAAATATAATAAACACAATGTCCCAGTAAATACCCTATAAATATAATAAAATATAATGTCATCTTAATTTAGGACACTATATACATATATCAACTCCAATAACATGCCTTATTATTAAAATAATAATATATTTACCCAGTGTGCACCCAAAGGGTAGCGGCTGCGGGTTCTCACAGTAAAAATATATATATATTTAAATGAGGGAAAAATAAAAGGAGGGAAAAGAAGTATAAAAATGAAGGGAAATGAACAGTTTATTGATAACATTATAAGTAAGGCACTTGATGGATGTCCTAGTGTTTTAGGACACCACTAGGACATTGTTGGAGCACTCATTTAGTTAAAGTGCCCTAAATTTTAATGTAAGACAACTATTTAGGACATTGTTGGACTTGTTATTACATACTCTAAGTTAGGGTAGAGCACGGATCAGTTCGGTTACGGTTTTAAAGGTTTGGTTCGGTTTTTGGATAAAACCGCATGTCCTCGGTTTTAAAAATTGAAAACCGCAATTGTAACCGGACCATCGGTGTCGGTTTAAAAAACTTGGTTCGGTTTTTATCGGTTTGGTTTCTTGTTAAAACTGAATAAAATAATTATGTGACAAAAATGGATAACAAAATTTAAAATAACAAAGTTTTTTTTCAACCGCAGAAAACAGAGCAGGTGACTAAATGAAAAGTACTTAAACAAGTAACATGGCAACGTGTCAACATGTATTACAGAACTAAGTGATATATGTAGATAGTTCATCCTAGGGCTGCAAATGAACAGAGCTGTTCGTGAACAAAACTCGAGCTCGGCTCGTTTAAGTGAGCTCGACTCTGTTCGTTTATTAAAAGAACCTGATCTTGAACATAAAAATCCGTTCGGTTAGTAAACGAACCCGAGCCGAGTTTTATGCCTGTTCGGCTCGAGCTCGGCTCGTTTAACTCGGGATCGGCTCGAGTTCGGCTCGAGCTCGTCTAGCTCGGCTCGGATAAAATTTATATATATTATAAAAAAAAATATTATGAATAATTTAAATATTTATATTATATTTAATATATTAATGTTTATATGAAATTATTCATATTATATATATATTGTTAAAAAAAGAATAAGTGTATACTATACATGTGGTTTTTGTTTGTTTTACAGATGCTAAGAATCAGATTCAGGCATTTGCCTCCTGATGTGTTTTAAAATATAATACCGCAAGTGCACAGTGTCTGTTATTAGCAGAGACTGACAAGTACGGGTCGAATCCATAAGGAGACAGGTTTTATCAATTTTAAATCAAGTATCAAAGATTGTTTCAAGAGTAAACGAATATTTGAGAATAATTATTTAATTAAACTAACACTAACTAAATAAAACTAATATAATATATTAAAAACCTAGGGCAATTAGGTCCACCATGCTTACACTATAACTGGCTTATAAACTAAAATATTAAAAGTGGTCATGCAACTAGAGTTGTTAATCTCTCTCAAGCATTAACACTCTCGAAATATGTTTACACAATTAACAATTTTTAGTAATTCAATTAGTCAAGTAATTAGAGCAGTGTTAATCTCTCTCGAGCATCAAAACTCTTAGAAATCCAATGATACTCTCGCACTCAAATTCAATTCTGCTAATCGTATGTATGCCTCTAGTAAGTAAATCTCTCGATCCATACCCCTATTTGCATAGAATCAATTCATGATATCGGCCGATTACATAAATCAATAATTAAAACATATCAATTAGAATTACATAACCCATAATTAAATATGTTACATTTGTATTATTATACATAATATATATATATATATATATATATTAAAAAATATAATACATTAAATTTAGGAATATCATTAAATTAAATATATCTTGACATCTGTACGGTTGGATCGCCGAGAAATATTTTTAAAAAAATGGAAAGAACAATTCGTGAAAAAACACTAGTTACGAATTCTAGTCAATATAGTAGTGATATACTAAGATCTCCAACCAAATTAATTTTTTATTTTTTTAAAATTTGGAAATATCATTATATTAGATATATCTTGACATCCGTACGGTTGGATTGTCGAGAAATATTTTAAAAGAATAGAAACAACAATTCGTGACAATGCACTAGTTACGAGTACTGGTCAATATAGTAGTGATATACTAAGATCTCCAATCAAATTAATTTTTTATTTTTTTAAAATTTGGGGATATCATTATATTATATATATCTTGACATTCATATGGTTGGATTGTCGAGAAATATTTTTAGAAAAATAGAAACAACAATTCGTGACAAAACACTAGTTACGAGTACTAGTCAAGTAGTCAATATAGTAATGATATACTAGAATCTTCAACCAAATTATTTTTTTTAAAAAATTTGGGAATATCATTATATTAAGTATATCTTGACATCCGTACGGTTGGATCGTCGAAAAATATTTCTTAAAAAATAGAAACAACAATCCGTAAAAGTTATTTTTATTAATTGGACTTAATTTAGTAAAAAATATTTGTTTTGTTAGCGAACAACTCGATTCGGCTCGGACTCGGTTCAAATTCGACTCGATTCGGACCCGACTCGATTTGTTCGCGAAAAACTCGTGTTCGGCTCGTTTATTAGGAAACTCGGCTCGACTCGGTTCGTTTTAAAAAAAAGTCAAACTCGGCTCGGTTCGGTTCGTTTAAAAAAAAAGTCAAACTCGGCTCGGCTCGGGCAAAACTCGGCTCGACTCTGTTCGTTTGCAGCCCTAGTTCATCCAGTTTCACTTACAGATACTCAGAAATTGCAAAGCTATATGCAGTACATGACATCATCCAAAGCTTTTAGAAAGGATATAATACAAGTCATCTTTCAATCTGAGGATACATTACAAGTCATCATCTTCTAATCCCTTGACTAAGAATTTAATTCGGCAGAAGCCTAAACCAGGGCCAGGCAAAAATAGTCCCAACTAGTGTATAGTATTTACTTTATGAAATTTAGGATTATTACATGTTATATCCAAGTAATTTAAATGTTTATTACATATTAGAATCTCATTCCAAAGTTTCATAATTTAAACATGTCAAAGGTAGTATACAATTTAAGATTTTAAGCCCCATCACCCAAAGATACTATGCCCAAAGTAATTTATCTAAATATATATATATATATATATTAAAAAAATTATATAATAAATTTATTTATTTTAATAATTATTTCGGTTCAATTATTTTCGATTCGGTTTTCACCTAAAACCGAAACCGGAATCGATCGAATTGTTCGATTTTTATTTTTTCAATTTTAGTTTCGATTTTAGTCGAATCAGTTTATATTGATTTTCACCGATTTCGGTTCAGTTTTGATTTTTTTACAGATTTTCACCGATTTCGATTCGATTTTGACTCGATTTCGATTTTTTTCATTTTTTGGCTCAGCCCTGCTCGAAGTACCTGCATTTTATAGATGAAAACATGAGGTAACTAATTTACTTAATCAATTAAAGTAAAATTATGGAGTACCATAAACAACTGTACAAATCCACGTGGACGGCTTTAATCAGCCGGATGAAGATTAGATAGTACAACCTTTAATAAATACAACTATGCACACACAATATACACCTGTCTATATCATCACTACATCAACAACCGTGTCTGTCGTTTACTTTGCAATTTTATTCATTTTTTCATTAAAAGAAACCCAAGAATCATCATAATATTTGTAAATCTTGAAAACCCCATAAATTAATCTCACAGATTGTTGGGCCAAAGTGAAAAAAAATGGGTCAAGGAAAGGGAAGTAGTCAATATGAACACCACCACCACGATGAAGAACGGCCACCACCGCCGCCGCCACAGTACGGCACTTTTCAAGGGGTGGCTAACTATCCACCGCCGCAGCCGGCGATGGGGTTCCCCCACCCTGCTCCACCGCCTGGTGCCTCAGCTCAGCCCACACCTCACTACTATGCCCATGGTTACCAGGCTGCTGTTCCAGGTACATATTCATATTCAACCTGTATCTATATCTCTATCTATATGTTTATGACTTGAATTTTTACAACTGCTAGTGTAAATTGAGTTTCATAGTTATATTGATTGATCATGATTTTTTATTAGTTTAGTCAAAGTTTACTTCTTTTCTTGTTTTTTGAACAAATGCTCTACTGGTATTGTATAGGCAGAAAGGTGTAATAGTTGAGACACTTATATGGATCGGATCCTGGGTGATCTTAAACATCAATGCTTTAGTATAATTTTGATGTGTATCTTTATGTTTCAATTTTATGAGTGGGAGACAGGCGTAACATATAGACGATAGAAGGATGTGATCTAATATCTGTAGAAGAAGTTGTCTGCAGAGGAGTGGATTAATTTTTGCTCTGAAATCCAGATACTTTGAATTGTAAGCAGATTGAAGTACTTGAAATGTTTTTTGAAATTAAATATTAATTGCCTTTCCAGGATGAAATTATTTACAGGATAATAGGTTGCCAATTGATTAGAACGAGTTCTTTTGCAACATAGCCATATAGGAACTTGGTATATGTTCGTTATTGTCAAAGTTCGTAGGTTTTATAGTGACTCCCTGATTGGAGTTTGCTTCATGACCTTGACTCTGGACTATAGCAAGATTGTAGTTATAAATCATATTTATACTTTTCTTTTAACCTTTGTTGTCTAATTATTTAATTTTAACACCCTTGCCACATGATTTGTTTCCAATCTTCCATGCAGTAACATCTCGGCAGTTCAACTTAGATTATGGTTGACCAATTAATTTAAGCTTGTCCTATAGCCTTTAATCTTGTATGTTCTGTTATCATGGTGACCTAGGTTATGCAGTTGTTGAAGGAAGACCAATGAGAGAGCCTCGTCTTCCTTGCTGCGGTATTGGATGTGCATGGTTCTTGTAAGTTGACTTTTGATACTGTAATCTCATTTCACTTTATCCATATGTTGATAAAAGTATAAAACTAATTTTTTTTAAAAAAAAAGAAGAAAAACTGTGGTCGATGTATCTAATGCTAAATCAAAATTTCAATGAATTGAATTAATTAAGGGCCGGCGATGTATTTATTTATATACTTTTTTTTATGATCCATGTACTTGATGATTAGTGTAACAGTTTTAAGAATCTGGAACTTGAGATGTAATTGGAACTTCGCATTATGTATAAACACACACACAAGATATGTATGTATAAGTTAATTCTATTTTATTTCGGGGAAAGAAAGTGATCAAAGTTTCCTCGATTATTCATGCAACATAAATGTCAACTATCATGTTCCAAGATCATACTATATAGTGAAAGCTTTTGCCTCTAAGAGCAGAATTCCTTGCTGTATAGTGTCTAGTTTTTAAAAGATTCTTCATTAAGTCAGAGTTTCTACCTATATAGTTTATGGTGACTGATGTTTATAAAGTTTGAAAGTGCTTAACTAGGCATATAGTTGCCTTAATGTTCTTTTATATCATCAAATCTTTCATACAATTAATGTTGCATCATTATTTTTTCTGAAATAGTAAGATATCACAAACAAATTACAAACTAAAAGCAATATTCCACTTTTCATGTACTTGAAGGTTGTGACCATTAGATAGCGGAGCTGCAAATTACTCAACAGTGATAGAAATTTGCATAACTTGCTTCAAAACTACTCTCATGTATATCTATATTTCTGGGATTTACAGTTTCTAGAAAGGAACGTAGTCAATTTATTGATTTAATTTTATTGAAAATCAGTATGTAAGATCATAATTTTTTAAATCGGAAAAATACGGCAATCCTAACAGCTTAAAAGTACAGGTGTACCTGTATAAGGCTCTGACACTCTGTCGACAGAGTTTTGTGAAGATATTAATTAATTATCTATTGTATCAAATTTTGAATTATGGCAACTTTTAAACATGACACAAGTGACCTTTATGTCTTTTGAAGGTTCATAATTGGTTTCTTTCTTGCTGCTATCCCTTGGTATTTTGGTGCGTTTGTTCTACTCTGCGCCAGATATGACCACCGAGAGAAAGCTGGATATGTTGCTTGCACAATAGCTGTAAGTAGTTTTGAACTCAGATCAGTTACATAAGCAGAATTTTTTTACCTTTCTGTTAATAGTAATATATGTCAGGGAATGATGTCACGTTTTCCTGAATCCTGCTAGTTACAGGGAAACACATTAAGTGTACTATGTGCATGGTGTACCTTGTGAACATTTTTCTGCTTTAGTAGTGTCATTTGTATGCACTTATCCATTTTGTAACAACTTTTGCATCTACTATGCAAGCGTGTATAGTCCTGCCTTAGTGCCTTGTGTGTGTGTGTATATATATATATATATATATGATACAACCTGAAAACTATGTCCAAAGACTTGAAGAATATGTATGGTGTGTAAATAAACTAAATCCGTTTATGGGCTCAAGCAAGCTTCTTGTTGTCAAGTCTTTCGAGTTATTGCATCTTATGATTGTGAAGCAAATATAATGGATTGTGTATTTACAAGTTTAGTGGGAGTAAGTATCTTTTCTTGGTTTTGTATGTCCATGCCATCTTGCTAGCAACAAATGTTTTAAAGATGATACATGACACCAAGAATTATTTGTTGAAACATGAAGGATCTTGGTAATGCTTCTTTTGTCCTAGGAATCCAAATAACTGAGATCGATCTAGAGGTGTATAAGGATTGTCGCAAAAGAACTACATCAATGAACTTCTTAAATGTACGACATGCAGGGTAGTGGACCATGGAACATATCGGCAAACATGTCAATTTTTTGATATTTTGATATCTGTTGCTCTCCAATTTATGAACGAAATTGTTAGACTTGTTTTATTACTGAGCTAGAAAATATGCATTAACCTGAACTAGGATATATGCATTTACCTCAAAAAAGATGTATGTGCAGTTTCATTTACACATCTGAAGGTGGATAGCTATTAAAGAGTATATGCATTTACTTCTACTGTTTGTGTTTGTAGGCTGTTCTTGCTGCTATTGCTACCATATTTGGTCTGACATCAGATGGCTGGTGATTGATGCATACCTTCTGAAAGCTAGCTAGCTTCCTGTAAAGTTTTTATTACAGACACTTGTTTGAAGTTGTAAAATCGTATTTACTTTTATATCTATTTGTCCATGTACAAACATTCACTTGTTATGTTATTATATTACAGCTGTGAACAGGTTTGCATTTCACAGTGTAGTAGCTTTGTAGGTACCTTTAATTGAAATTGGAGATGAATCGTTGTAATTTGTTAATGTAAAGCAAGACTTTAACCTAAAAGGTTTCTCGGAGCATACAAGTCACCAACAGTTCTATTATATGACAAGGCTGTTCATTCAAATTCAATTCGCTCGAATGCACTGATTGCCTGTAGTTGATTTATTTTTTTACGGTCAACTGGAGATCCAGCTGGGGGGCAGGCCAGTAGGGAAGATATTCTATGGTGTTGGCCAGAAAAAACTCTTTAAAAAAACTTATTTTCAAAATTATCGAACATGATACAATTTGACACTTGGGTATCAGTTTCTAAAAAATATTAGAAAAACTAAATGGCAAATGCTCACTTCATCAAAAAATGTTGTTTTTTTTCATTAAAAAAAGACAAATATTTTTTTATTACTTTTTCATCGATATTTTGACCAGTTAACTTAACGAAAAGATGATATATATAATTCATCAACATGAATAACCTCAAGTCGTTTGCACCCTTTACACACTAAATAAGAAATGGGTAACTTTTATAGTAATATTTATTAAAGTCTATATTAAAAACTACAATCTAGATTTCCAACGCACAGTCATTATGGGATTACGGGATTACGGCTACTCAAATACTATTACACCTAGTTTATACGTACATATAATAATAACTCGTATTTTATTATTTTTTTCATTTTCAAAATAATATTTTATATTTTTAAAATACTTTTTAACAATTCATTATTTTATTAATTTTTACTAGTTAAGAAAATATATTATCTGTTTATATTTTTTGTCATAAAATAACTTGGTATGTTATTAAATATATGAAAACAAATATTAATTAATATATTGTATCCGATAAGTGAGAAATTAAATTAAAAGATTTATTTTTGTATATACTCAAGTACTAAATTTTACACATTAGTTGATAAAAAATAATAAATTTTAAACTTGTTAAAAAAATATTAATTTATAATATATTTTCAAATTTAAATAACAATAATAATTTAAATTAGTATATGAGAATATGAATATTGAACTGAAGTCCTAACACATTTAAATTCATAAATATTTAAATAAATATTAAACCTAAATATTTAATTAAAATAAGTTACATAAAATCCAAGCTAAATTAAAATAAGCCTAGTTTTTTAATCATTTTTTTGCCAATAACATTTTATCAAATAAAATATGTTGTATCAATTATTATTTTTATAATAAAATTTTGAAGGCTGTAATATCATATATATATATATATATATTTATTTATTTCTAAGTAATATGAAAACTAAAAAAATTGGCAGAAAGAAAAACATACTGTATTAGTATGAAAACTAACAAACACTTTTTGTTAAGTTGGTTAATTTTAATCATTTTTAATGAGTGGGTTAATTTTAATTAGTGAGAATTTTTGTGTATGCATGAGACCATTATCAATTATTGTATTATTAATGATAATGGCACCAATGAAAAATAGTCAACTCATCAAAAAGTTGTTAGTGTATGGCCACATGCACACATTAGAAAAATCGAATATACAAACATATATGTGGAAAGTATTTTCAACGTGTAGGAATAATAATAATAATAATTAAATTTTGTGTATTTAACTATTGTAGATTTTTATTTTTATCCGAGCTGAACTTGACCGGATCTGTCTTTGTTAAGAGCATCTCCAATATGATATTAAAACATTAAAATAGTGTCATTTTTAAATTATTTTAGTGTAAAACTAACTCCAATGGGACACTAAAATAGTGCTAAGATGACACTAAATAATTGGAGTGACACCAGATTTGGTATCAAACATACATTTGGTGTCATCTTGAGATTAAATTTGGTGTCCTCCAAAATTTCAACTATACCTTCATAGTTGTTAACAAAAACAAATTTATTCTTTTTAGGTCCCAAATCTCAAATCTTTTTTATTTTAATTTTTATTAACTTACAATTTTTTTTATATTTTTTAAGTCTAAATTTTTATCGACTTCATAATTCCTTTTTTATTAAAAAATTATAATTTTCACCTTTAATTATTTTTGATAAATCATATTGAAAAACATATGGCAATGCCTATTTGTAATTATTAGATAACAACTCAACTCAGATTAGAAAGGGAAGTAAATAATAAATGTGATAACATGAATCAAGTCGAAAAATGTCAACTAGACACGAAAAATCAGAATATCAGAAGAATTCTGACAAAACTGCTACTCAACACTGGAAGAAGTTCATTTATATGTTTAAGCATCGGTGTAAAATAAAAGAATAGTATCTCAAGAAGTTTAGAAGATACAAAAGATTTTAAGTGTTTACTATAGAAAGATTCCAGAAGAATAAAATTATAAAGGAAAAATAAAAAGAGGACAAGACAAGATATAAAGACCACTACAGCAGAAATGAGAATCAACATTGTAGTTAGTCATCCGTGAACCCGACCAGTACACATGGTGTCAACAATGTCAATTAAGATCCGTCATCAGAAATTTCAAGTGGTTAGAAAGGTTATTATTGAAAAATAGAAAAGTTTGATTTACATCAATAATGGTCTTGCAGTCAAGACTTTAATTTAATTATCTATTAATTAATTAAATTAATCAGTCAATTTAATTAGTAAATTAATTCACTTAGAAATAATTTATTTCTTAAATTAATTAAAGGATTGATTAATTTAGAATTATTTTAGAATGAAGAAGACAAGAAGACTCAAGTCAAAACTATAGTGGTTATGCAGTGAAGAAACTAAATTAATTCTACTATCAAAAATTAATTAATTATTTAATTTATCCACTTAAATTAATTCATCTTGAATTAATTTAATTTATAAATTATTTAATTAAAATTGGTGAAATTAATTAAATTAAAAAGGATATTTTATTTAACATTTAAAAAAAGTTTTGCTGCATTATTTTAGGAAGCTCTACCGAATTAAATCGGCAAAACCTTTTAAAAAATATTACCGAATTAAATCGGTAAGACCTTTTAAAAGTCTTACCGAGTAGAACCTTTAAAACCTTTTAAAAGTGTTACCGAGCAGAACCTTTAAGACCTTTTAAAAAGAAGTTTTACCGGGCAGTTTGATTTAAAAAGTCTTACCGAAATTTTATTTAAGACTTTTTCAAAAATCTTACCGATCATTCCAAAAGTCTTACCGAGTTTAAAAAGTCTTGCCCAGCTTATTTCAAAAGTTTTGAAGGATATTTTATAAAGTTTTTAAGATTTGTTAATAAGTTTTATTCAAAAATCTTGCTAGATTCAATCTCTATAAATATGATGTTCTTGTCTTCATTATTTTCGTTGTTGAAAACATTCAAATTCAGTAATTTGTCTGAATTGTAATATTCACAGACTTTCTGTGCTGGTTTGAAATATAATTGTTAAATTAGAACAATTCATGTCAAAATCGTTCTAGAACACTTTATCAGTTATATAAACTTTCATTATATTAATTTTGTAATATTTTTCAAGTTAAAAATTATATCTTCTACTTGAACAATATTTCATAATAATTAATATTTCGTGAGAAATTAGAACAATATTTTAAATTCAATATTTCGTGATTAAATATTAATATTGTATTCAACCCCCCTCTACAATATCAGGGACCAACACATAATTATAGAATTATATATTTAGGAAGTGTTTTTGTAAGTTTATATATTAATAAATAATTTATTAAAAAAAGTTATTTTTATTTAAGAAGAAGAATATTCTATTTTACAAGTGAAAGATTTCTTAGATGGCATGATATAGTGTAACTCTCATTAGAGTTTATTTTATAAATTATGTAATTTTGACACTAAAACTAATGTTGTGTTTGGTTGGAGTGTAAATTCGGAAGGAATGGAATGAAATTTAAATTATGTTATGAACATTTATTTAAAAAATTTATTTTTTCCTCCATTCCATTCATTACACCCTATACTAGTAATCACAACTTCAATTCGAGAACGAATGCTTCATTGTCTCGTATACCCCATTTCTTCTCAAATCTCATTGTAACAATTTTGCACTCGCTCAACTTTTTTTCAAAACTTCGATCAACTTTTTTCAAAACTTCGATCCACACGACCTGAACGCTACTCCCTCCGTCCCATTGATTTGTATACAAATCAAATGGGCACGGAGGACAAGGAAATTTTTTAAAAATGATAGTGTAATAGTAAAGTTAGGTAAAAAGTGGGTAAAGTGGTGGGACCTATTAATATTTAATAATAGATTTGAGATAGTGGAGGAAAGTAGTGGGTGTAATAGTATTTTTATATTATGAATTTGAGATAGTGGAGGAAAGTTAGTGGGTGTAATAGTATTTTTTATTATTAAAATTTTATTATTTTTGAAATGTATACAAATGAGAGGGACATCCAAAAAAGTTATGAATGATCATCTTGATGGCAGGTAATCAAGTACCAACGGAATATTTTTAATTTATATCTTTTATTATCTTAGAGGTACTGATGGGAATAAATTACCAATGGCAGGTAATTTATTTGATTTTTAAGTTCTAGTTGAAAGTTTTGTTATCTTTTATTATCTTTTATTTGGATTTAATTTAATTTATTTTATAATTATGTTGGATGATTAGAATTCCAGTATCCAAATTATACACTTAATTCTCTTTGATTTATAAAATATGTTTATAATATGTTATTTTAATGTGCTATCCAAATGAATTCCTCTTTGATTAGATTTGTTTTTATATTATCTCTATTTTTTTCATCTATTAATAATCTTCCATTTTCTGTTTTATATTTGTTTTATTAGCTTTTATAGCTATTATTTTATTATTAATATGTTTATTATTATATATATATTATTAATAATATGGTTATTATTATAAATTTTCCGAAATAAATTTCATGTTTTTTGATTAAATGATAAATATATTTAATAAAATATTTTCCCTCAAAAATTGCATTAAGACTTGAAGACTTTTTAGCCTCTAAAGTTTGAGGGTGGGTACCCATCGCACTCAATGTTTTACTCATCCCTTTTAAGTTTTAACTCAACGTATTGGTTATGTACCGAATAACCTTCATACCGTGATAGACTGATAAAACGGTATATAACGGATGGGCAATATTGACATTTCACAATAAGGTAGTTTTAAAACATTCAATAAAATAATCATTTCCTCCAAAACATTCATTACTTTTTTCACCTTTTTGTCATAGTGGGGTCCATATATTAATAAAAAATAAAATAGATAGGAAATATAAGGAGCATTGTTGGAGTTGACATTCTTAAAAATGTGTTAAATGTTAATATTTTATATTATATTTAAGAACCAACTAGGAGATTCTTGGAGATGATCTAAAGAATGTTAAAACCTCTGTCATTCTATTATTATCATCTCAAGAACAAAATCAAGTTGCTACGAAGAGTAATCAGTGGTGATTGATTGAGGAAAAGACGATGGATACCGGTGGAAGCTCTGTTGGTAAGTTTCTCAACCCATCTGGTTTTTTTAATATCGATTGTGTGAGTTTAGGATTAATTTATAATCCTTTTAATTATAATTTTATATTTGTTTTAAGGGATAACATATGGATTAGACTATTATCCTTAAAATTTTCTAATCATTTGTTTATTTGATATTGAATTATAATGAAAAAATTATAATACTTTAAAAAATGACTTGTTAGATGGGATTAAATAATAGCTCCTCCAACCAAGTATTAGATATGATTATAATCTTATCTCTTATTTCAAAATATTATAATTCTTGATATAATCCCAAATAAATTTTTACAAAACAAACATAAAATTAAAATTTTTAAAGGATTATAGTCCTATCTCCTGTTTAATCTTATAAAATAAACATGGCCTCAATGTATTGGTTATGTACCGAATAACCCTCATACTGTGATAGACTGATAAAACGGTATATAACGGATGGGTAATATTGACATTTCACAATAAGGTAGTTTTAAACCCTAAAGAATGTTAAAACCTCTATCATTCTATTATTATCACCTCAAGAACAAAATTGATGTTTATGTACAACATTCCAATCAGGAATTTGAAGAAGACTTTGGAAGGGGGAGTGAGGTAGGTGAAGGAGATGTGAGTAATGATGAAGGAGATGATGACTCTGATTTTGTTGACTCGGATTACTCAATAACAGATGATGACATGCGATTTTCTAAGAATGTAGATGGAGTAGAATGGGTGGGTACATTAAGAGCAGGACTTGGACTAGCTGAAGAAAGAGTCATGGAGAAAGACAATGACAGTGAGTATGACAGTGATGATCTTGATCGTTTGGCAGACAATGAAATAGAGGAGGAAGTTGGTGCTGAGGAGAAGAGAAGGAAAGCCTTTCCAATATACAAAGGCACAGACAATCCAAAGTGGAAAGTGAGGATGATTTTCACATATCATAAGCAATGCAGAGAGGCCATCATGAAGCATTCTGTTAGTGAAGGGAGGATGATCAAGTTTGTTAAGAGTGACAAAACTAGAATAAAGGCTGTGTGTAAAGATCCATGCCCCCGGACTCTGTTTGCTTCTTTAAATTTTAACAAATCCATGCAAATAATGAGGGTGGGACCAGGTACATTCCTCGGACATTTTAGTCTTTTTACTATGTCAACTACATGTCTGATTATTGTATTTAATTTGTGTCATTTTCTTTCTTGACAGAACACACACGTGCTATAGAGCAAAAGGGGTTACCTCTCAAAAAAATTGGCTACCTAGCTAGGAGATATCTTGCAGATTTCAGAATTAACCCCTCTTGACCAATAAAAGCATTTCACAAGACAGTGTTGAAAGACTTGCAACTTGATTTCAAGCATTCAATTCTCAGAAAAGCTAGAAGAAAGTGCACGAGGATTATCAATGGTACCCTTGAAGAACAATATGAGAAGCTATGGGATTACAAGACAGAGCTCTTAGAAAAGAAATCCCAACTTCACAGTTAAGATTGAGATAGAGCCAGGTATTCAATTTAATTCAATTTCCCTTGGAATTAAATTTGTGTGTTCCTCTATTGACTTTTCCAGATCTGTATGTGCAGGGGCTCACATACAAAGATATAAAGATATATACCGACAAATAAAAAATCAAACTCACGGAGGGAGTATGTATTTTAACAAAAGATCAGCTCTTAGTGCAGTTTAATCTATTGTATCTTTAACACCGTGTTGTTTGGTTTTGCATCTCTAGCACCCTCATGTCCGCTCTTTCAAAAATCTAAGTACCCTTTTGTTGAAAATATTAAAATTCTAATACAGGTTGCACATGTTGGCGGATAGATAATATGAACTGTTTAACATTATAACTTTACAATAATATTTGCATCATGGTCTGATTGATTGCATCTATAACCACCATGCGTTAAAGGACATGAGCAAACATTAGGCTGCTAGAGATACAAAAAATCATCACATCATTAGGCTGGTAGGATAATGATTAGTTGCTTGAACATTAGGATCATAAATGCATTTCGGCTTAATAAATAACCATGACATTTAGTACTTGAAGAAAATGTTCAAGTAAATGCGAAAAAAGATCACGTGAAGGAGATACATACGCTGTGGATTACACTCAAACAATAAAACATCTAGTAATTCGTTTTGATTGACAACCTATAATTAAAAAAAAAACAGAACAAAACCTTCCAAGATATCCTTAAGAACTTGAATAATATAACTACGGGTTCTTGTAGATAGAAGACATACAATTAGCCAGATAGTCTGCACTTCTGATTCTTCATTGGTGCTATCATTTTTCATGGCAATGGCATATCACTGAGATGTGATAAGGCGACCATCCTCACAAATCTGTGATACAGTGATCAATCCTCACAAATTTCTGATTCCGTCCAAGATTACCTTCAATAATTTATGCAAATAAAGTTATAGAGTATGATACATAAAAAGCTAAAGTCTGAACTGGAGCAAGAAATTGATCCCAAAGAAGAAAATAAATGCACGAGCTAAGATTTTGGCATTCCACATTTCCTTACATAGGTCTATCAAATATCAATGCTGCCTAATATACATGCACTTTATACAACTTGCGGGATGTAACATTGTCTGGCGCACAGTTATTGAGGGAGCAGATTAGGCATTTGCTCTTTACAATAAGTAATGAAATACCAACAATCAACATGTATGATTTAAACTTCGACTATGACTATTATTTCTTGTTAAATGCAATCAAATTTAAACAGTACCCAAACGACAATGACTCCCAAGGCAATCAAGTTGTAATGGGGTTTGCTTTCTAATTCAAAATTACAAAATGAAATGTTGTCAAATTCTATTATATTGCATCACATACGGTCATCAGTCTTGATTCCTGATGATAAACTCACTTACTAGGATACAACAATCATACCTTTCCAGCATCCGATGTTTAATGAACAATGCCACTGCGTACATAGTTAGTTGAAACTTGTTTGGGACAAGTTAAAAAGCTGCTACCTAGTTGAATCTATAATTAGTATTTTAGATAACCCGAACATGCAACTGATACAGAACAATCACATGACAGATCTGACTGAATATAGCATACTTGCTAAAGGAAGTGTACTCTTCTGAAAAACCAAACCAACCAATATGGTCAATCCCTACCAAAAATTGTTTTAACATTTCATATGATCAGTATAGAATACCCAAAATTGGTTGTAGATAAAATGCCTTTAATATGAAAAAGCAAACTGTTTGATCTAATGGGTGGGGTGGTCACGTTTTGAAAATGTTGGATTACAAAACTTCGACTCATACTTCCCAAATGCTAGATATAATGTACACTCTAGGATCCAAAACATCTGAGTTGCTATATATCAGTGTCACGTATTACTTTAGGCCTTAAATAATTAACTGACACAATAGCGTGGATTCTTTAGTTACCTTGGAGAATCTCAGCATGAGGGGAATTACTGAGCAAGTAGTTAATGACATAATCAGTGGACCTGGTAGGAATTTCATCAAGCCCTTGCAGGTAGAGAAACTTGAGGTTGCATAATGGAGAAGGCTGGTATTCTGAAAGATCTGGAACCCTGCGAAGAAACTACAAAGGCAAGCAAGGAAGTGAGTTAAATGATTAGTAGCACTAGGTATCTTCCATAAAATACATTCACAAAATCTAGTGAAGCTATATATATATATATATATATATATATATATATATATATATATATATATATATAATCTTCACAGTGAACTGATTGAAAAAGAAAGAAAGATGCCTGA
The DNA here is from genome assembly GCA_028671895.1 of Oenanthe sinensis. NCBI lineage: Eukaryota > Viridiplantae > Streptophyta > Magnoliopsida > Apiales > Apiaceae > Oenanthe > Oenanthe sinensis. The sequence goes on from CM053794.1 coordinate 36,943,196, forward strand.
ATTGTTTCGTTTGAAAGTTTGAGAATCTGAGTTTCCCTGACTGCATCTAACATAGAAAAATTTGGCATAGCAGACGCCACCCTGTACTCATCGTCTATTGATAAACCCCCGTAATCATCCTTAAGTTCAATATCAACATCCACTTCTTTCATACAAGGGAATCCATCCCCCGCAGAGAACTTTGGTACATGACCAGAACGAAATTCCAAGTAGGATAGTTTTGGTGCAAAGACAACCATATCACAATGTGAGATATCAGGGCCCAAGGCAAGGCATTCGAGATTTAAACAGTTTATAGTAAAACCCTCCTCAAAATTCCAAAAACATTCAAAGCATCCGGACAGAGTTAATTCCTTAAAGTTGTCAAACCCCGAAACATGATCCCCAAACCAAACATTGCGGAGATACAAAGAAGTCAAAGAGGGCAACACCCAATTATCAATTGGCTGTAAATTTCCGCACCAAGTAAGATGCAATGTTTTAAGGGAAGCAGACTCGAGACAAGAAGCATCCCTGAAATGTCCGCCGCACAAACGTAAATCCTCAATATTGTTAGCAAGTGCATAGTCTAAACACAATGCTGAAATGCATTCGTCGTCTCGATCAATGCAATGGACCTTAATAGTGGAAAGACCAGGATCTTGGTTTCGATTTTTGAGAAAATTGGTAATAAAATTGCAACTGAAATCATAGTTATGGGAATTAAAATATCGGGTGTTAATTCTAAAAAGGAGACCGGGGAGAGTAGTCCATGGATATACCCATCTTTTTTATAGCACGGAGGTCTGTACAGATGCATCAGAATCGAGGTAAGTGAGGATGTGAGAGAGCAGTTCATCAGGCAATCTGCTGATTCTATCTTCTTCTTCTTCTTGTGTGCTCGCTTGTTTATAATTTAAACCTTGTGTTATTAACAATATACAATTCTATCTGCTCAAATTGTATCTAGTTGCTTTGATTCTCAGAACGTCTCAAAAACACCAAGAACGTTTGAGAATCAAAGCAATTTTTGAAGGTGATTCTGAACTTAATTTTCTTAATATGAGTAACCAAATTGAATGACATGTGTTGTTCTATCTGTTTATGGGTTTCATTTCATGTAAAAATTCGTGGAATTGCAGTTCGTTTTTTTAATTTTCGAATTTACTAAATATTTTTAAAAAAGGTTTAAATTGTATATAGTTCAAAAATGTAGGGTTAAATTTACTAATTATTTTAAAAATGTTTCAATTGTATATAGTTCAAAAACACAGGGTTAAATTTACTAAATATATTAAAAGAGGGTTTGAATTATATATTGATGAAAACACAGGGTTAAATTTACATTTAAGCCCTCATATTCTTGTAAAACCCTAGGCTTGAAACAAAAGAGATATACAGGGCGTATCTGGGATCACTTACGTACTTACTTCCGGAAAATGCACATACTTTTTCTGTAAATAAATAATTTATTTTTTATTTTAAAAAATATAAAAATACGTATAATTTTTTTTTAAAAAAATGAGCACGGTTGGATAACCCAAGTGATTGAGGGCTTATCCTCTGTCGTCCCAGGTCCTAGGTTCGATCCTGACTCACCCCGAGATACTCATTTGTAAGGCTATAAGCCAAATTAGTCAAAAATAAATAAATAAGTATCTTATTATTCATTTTTAAGTAATTCCAAACGGACTTATAGTTTCAATTTCAAGTGTGAATCTAAACAGACGGGTGTTACTTCACCGTACTTTGTACGTGGTACAGTAAAATTAATAACACCATATCGCTAGGTTTTATTAATTAATCGATGTTAAATATGTATTGTCATTATTAGGTTGGAACCGAAATTCTGTAGTTCAAATATTAATTGGGTCTTTCTAGAACACACATTAATCACTTAATTTTTTTGAAATTTTATGAGGTGTCACCATTTTATTTGTGAGAATTTTTGTGCATACGATATTAAATAAATTAAAGAGGTTTACTAATGAGAAAATTAAAACATGGTTGTTCATTGATTAAAAGAATGTGTTTGAAATTGAGTATTAGACACCCGTGTATTTAAAGTTGAGTGGGACACAAAAGGATTAGACCGACGACAGACCAAATATTTGTCGGCTTTAATAATATATAATATACAATATTTTAAAAATATTATTTAATTTATTTATAGATTACTTTTTAAAATTATTCTTCATATTTAATTGTATGAGTTAAGTTTTATAGTTAAGATATGAATTAAATAAATTATAATTAATACAATAAAATAAGATAAAAATATATTCAAATTATTAAATATATTAATATTTTACCTAATCATTATTTTAACTAATCATTTTACCTAATTTTTTTAGAGTTACTTTTACTTGCACTATATAATGGGGTCGTTTGGGGTTCCTTAAACTTAAAATAAGCTACTTATTTTATTTTTATTTTTTTTACATATTTTCATTTTTTTTAAAGATAAGTATTTATTTTAGAATTTTAAAACCAAATATCATCTTAAAACTAAAAAATAAGTTACTTATTTTCAGAAAAAGTACACACATACCTATTTTTTTCCGGAAATAAGGGCTTATTTCCGGGAAAAAAAGCTTAGCCAAACACCCTCAATATAGAGTAAATAATGCATAAAAAACCGAAGACAAGTAAAACATTAATAATTTTAAGACAAATGAAACTTTATATTTGATTTTTTCACAAAACAAAACTTCATATTTGATTTAATTTTTTTAATACATTATTTACACTATATAATATAGCGTAAGTAATGAAATTAAAAAAATGATTTAAATAAAGTAGGATAATTTGAAAACTATCTGTTGTGGTTTTTATTTTGACGCATTATTTATGCTATATTATATAACGTATATTTTTTAATAAATAAAAAAATAGCAACATATTTAGCAAAAAAAAAAATAGCAACACATTTTTAGGTGATTTTAAAGAATAATTTTAAAAATAAAAAATGACTTATTATATTTATTTTATTAAAATTTGTTTTAATTTTTAATATATATTAATAATTTATATATTATATATAATTATGATTTAAAGTATTTTGATATTACAGTTATAAACATCAAATAATAGTAAATAGTGATTAAAAAATAGAAAGTGGTTAAATTATATAAATATTAGTCTTAAAAGTAAATGTATGAATAAGTTAAAATTTTATGGTTTAAAAAAATAGAAAATTTCAAAAATACATAATTATAATAAAACTATTATACTTAAAAAATATGTATGTTATTTAAAAGTTTTTTTAAAAAAGAATTGGAATATATATAGTATTTAAATGTTTTTAAAAAAAGCATTATCGATAAAATATCCTATTTTATAAAATTATCATTTGAAAACTTATTATTTTATAGTGTTAGAGCGATTACTTATTTATATAAGATATTGTTAATTGTATTTTTTTATAATTTATTAAAATTAACAAATTTTTATATTAAATCAAGTTCGGATTTTAGGAAGTTATTATTTAAAAATTATTATTAATTTATCGAATATTAACTAATAGAATTTTTCTTCAAAAAAAACTAATATAATTTATAGTGTAATTTAGTTGATGTGATAAATAAATCATTATTTTGAATAAGAGAAAACAATGTGTTTTAATTGAAATAAAAAAGCGATTTGTGTTCAATATGTTCAAATTGTGTTAGGCCCCGTTTGGTATTGCTGTTTACAACAATTTTTTGCTGAAAAGCTGTCAGAAAGGTGCTTGGTAAATTCTAAAAGTTGTTGTCCGGAAAAATATTTTTGGTCTAAAAACTGATATTAGCAAAAACATATCCCCCATGCTTTTGGAAAAAGTTATTTTCAGTTTTTGCAGGAAGTAGCTATCAGTTTCATCATTAAACATTCCCCAAAATATTATTTTTATATATTATATCTCAAAATGTGCATAAATCAATAAAAATTACCAAACAGTCATCTGATTTTTCTGACAGCATTTTTTCCATCAGCACATTTTCTCACAGTACAGAAATTTTCAACAACACTCTCAAATGGAGCCTTACTCCCTTTATTTGAAAATAATTGACTCTTGACTTTTTGACACACGATTTAAAGAGTTTTGACTACTAAAAATTATTATTTTTAAAATTTTATTTTTTTGAATAAAAATTTTAGTTTAATATTTTCATTTAGAAAAAGAAATTTTAAAAATAACAATTTTAAATATGTAGTCAAAGTTCCTAAAGATGTATGCCAAAAAGTCAAACGTAAATTATTTCCAAAAAGATGGAGTATATTTTAGGTATAAGTATATAATTTATTCAAATAATAATTTATTTAAGATTCTAATACCATATAATTATAATATACAAAATTAAATAACATTATAGAAATTTTATTAAATATATTAATTGATTATAAAAATATTAAATAAAATTATAATTATTTTTATAAATACAATAATATTAAGAAATATAAGAGTTTATAATTAGGAGAGACTATTAGTGGAAAGATAGAAAAATAATAAACTATGAGAGAGGTTTAATGGAATGAGAGAGAAAATATAGAGAATAAATTAGAGGATGACATATGAACAAATTAGGTTGTATCCCCTTTTTGGATAAAGAAATAGTGTCGCGGATATGTCTCATAGGCAGATTTGCTTTTTATTCATCTCCGATCAGGACTATTCCTACAAATTACAAGTTTTACGATACAATGAAATTTCAGAAAAGTACGAGACCAACAGTCTGTTTTGTTATTTACTAGTTAAACAACATACGTAAAATTAATTAAAAAAACGCCCGAAATCAGATGTGCATGCTTATTAATCGTTGAAGTTAGTCAAAAAATAATTTTATTTTATTTGGTGCATCTGATTAATTCATCGCTAACACTAACATACGTTTCACGATTAAAACCACCAAAATTTAGACACCGCCGTCAAATCTACACTATTAAACACATGCATATATACATACTCCCATAACAAGGAACATGCATAAAAGTTTGCAGAAATATATGTATCGTATAGTATGTGTATGCATGTTAGGGCAGATTTAATAAGAATATGAACACGAAAGAGAGCGTGTTAAACTCCAGAAAAGTAAGAGCTGCCCAATAATTGTTAATGTAGGCCGGGTGAAATAGAGTTCTCACACATATTGGCGTCGAGAACCCATTGGATCGGCACTCATAACAAAACAAAAATACAGTACAAAATACGTATTATACGTTTCGACATATTGAATTTACCCAAGTTGTTATTGTTTGCCCGCAACGGAACGCAAAGCCGCTAATGAAATTACGGATGGCTCTCTCAAAAGGCAGTGTGACAACGTAACCCCCTAGTTACCTCCTCTATTTATACTCCTAACTTGTTATTCTAACTGGCCTGCAGCAAGCCCTATTGATCATGGGCCTATCTTATCTCATTACTCGGCCCGAGCACATATTTCCAGCTCAGCTATGTTATGCAGTATATTTTAGGATCCGATATTTTCTCATTTCTTATTCAAAATGAGAAGATACAAAAATATTAATATGCTGGTTTACAATATAACAATTTATGCATGTTAGCTCATTCCATTCATTACGTAAACAATTTTTACATGTAACATGTTTATAAATCTCTAGCATTTTACATAATAATGATCCTTTCCGATGTGAGTGTACAATTTTTAAATATGTCTTTCTAGGGTGATCAGCAGTTGAAAGGAATTTTAATTACTTGATCAGAAACAATTAGCACTGCTCAATTTTCAAGCTTCAAATTACAGGCTGAAGTGCCAAAAGAGAGGTATTCTTTGATGTGTTGCAGGTTAATGTATCAACTGAGGTCTGAGGGGTGTGCCTAGCTTGTGGCTAGGATGCTACGAAAAATGTAACAGTAGTACTATAGCTCTTTCTGATGTTTTCTTCCGAGGTGATCGAACTAGTCTTTCCATCGCCATAGGCTTCAGCAGCCAACAGCACGGCCACTTGTACAAATTTCTGTTACGCGCTTATTCAATCCGGCCACTTGTACAGATTTCTCCATAGCTAGGTTGAGTTGTGTTTTTTCATTCAATTTTTCAAAGTAGCAACGGAAAAATAATCAGCAAATATGAAATATTTGTATGTGAAAGAGAACTTGTTAGGCAAGCAAGACTTGAGATTCTGTTACAAGCTAGTTAAACCTGTACGTGTTTTGATACGATCAAGCATCTTAACAACCTCTGTCATGGTTGGTCTCTTCGTTGGATCTGTCTCGAGACACATTAATGCAATACTAAATACAGCAATGACTTCTTCAGAAGGATAGGTTTTCAAGGCACTATCAATCACATACTCTTCCCTCTTCTCTTGAACGACCACTCTTACCTGCATTAGCACGATGCAGGTAAAAAAAGATGTAGGCACAGAATTAAGAGCACCACAACAAGAAATGTATTTTACTTATTCTTGGATGTGATGCCCTTGAAGAGCTGACATCAAACTACAGTATATGGAAACTATAGCAAGTATCAAATGCTTAAGAAGTTAAATTACCCATGTTATGAGTTTTGTGCCTTCCTCAATAAAGGTTTCGTCATTTGGTGTTTTCCCTGTTAAAAGTTCCAAGTAAAACAACACCAAAGCTGTAAACATCTCCTTTCACTGTTGCTCTTCCTGTGTCAAAATATTCTGGGAAAAAAGCACTTGAACAAATCATTTATAAAACATCTTAAGAGAGAAAATGGAGGAAATATCAAATTTGTCATATTAACTAACCAGGAGCCAAGTAACCAAAAGTCCCAGCAACTAATGTTGAGATGAATTTTATCTGGCCCCATTAGTGTAGCAAGTCCAAAATCGTCCGTGCCTCCATGTTTTCATCCAGCAAAATATTGCTTGACTTGATATCTCTGTGAATTATGTGAGGGATACAATCATGATGAAGATATGTCAATCCTCTTGCAGACCTACTGCTATTGTGTATCTTGAAGGCCAATAAAGGACCTTTTCTGTTGATCTTCCTGCCATCATGTAATGCCTAGATGTAATATCTGAGTAGAAGCCTATACATAATTGTGCTATAAAATATGACAACTTTATCTCTAGACCGGGAGGTTTAGAATTTCTTGCATGCAGGGTAAATTCTTGTAATTTCTAAGATACAAGACATACAGATTTTGCGACAATTACTTAGGAAACTGGAACAGTACTGAAATGGAGTTACTTGAAACGAGACAAGGCATACCATGAAGCAAAGTATCCAAACTTCCATTAGGCATTAGCTCATAGATTAGGAGATTATAAAGCGGAGCAGTATAATATCCATGAAGAACCACGATGTTTCGATGCTTTATATCCCCCATTGCCTTCAACTCTCTCCCAAAACCTCGGTCTTGCTCTGCACTTCCTCTATTTAGACTCTTTACAGCAAAGGATGTGGAATCATCTATCTCCAGTCTATAAACTGTACCATATCCCCCAGCTCCAATCTTATCTTTGTTGCTCAATTTCATTGTTCTCTTCAGAAATTTTTTAGACTTTAAAAAGACTTCATCTTTGGTGATCCAAACATCACCAACTTTCCATCTATATGCAGACATGAAATGCAGTTAGCATGTTGTTTGGTAAGGTAAATGACAAATGCAGTCTTTACTTGAACATAGAGTTTACCATACAAACTATCTTGAACGACCAGATTCTTCCTTTATAGATAAGCACAGCAATATATAGTTAACTTTGAGATGACAAAAGCAACAATGCAAACTGTGATGTAGAATGCCAGAACTCCAGGATTGCCCATTCCTACCTAGATGATGGGAATGAAATTTTGAGGGTATTAATCTGAAAAAAATTCCTTTAGTATATCATATTCACATTAATTTTATAGTTAACATAATCAAGAAGACATAAACAATATAAAGTGTGCTTAATTGAACTCTGTATGATAATCTAAAAGTAATAATTATAAGGTGCAAGAATGAATAGTAATAATAAACAGCAAGATGTGAAAATAATGGAGCAAGTCATTGTTTATGGTCATGAATCAGTACACAGATATATGCACAGAGGGAAAGCTGGTTGATAGGAAGAAGGATTAGCATCTAAATTCAATATAGAATAGAATTCTAGAACAGTATCTGTTATGTCAACTACAGGCTTGCAAGGATCAAAGCCATCAACTTAATTGTAAAAGCAAGAAGGTTGCCTACAAAAACTCGAAAAAGCACAAAGTTTAGCTTAGAAGATTTATAAATGGGAAAGAAGATGAGATTGAGTTCATGTTTCTTACCAGATAGAAAAGCCTTCGCTTACTGGAAGAGTATGAAATATGAAATGATTTTTATCAAGACTCAAGACCGAAGCATGAAGGCTTCTTTTTAATAATTAGGCGGTAAAGGAGACTAACTTCCCATGTTAAATTATAAAATGTGTACATACTTATTTTAGTTATTTACATTCAATTTTAAAATTATAAAATATGTACTTATTTTCAATTCATCATTCGCAAATAATTGTGTTTATATAAAATGGATGTCTCCCGAAAAGAGAAGAATTAAAATACTCGCATATTTTGCTCTTCATTGGCTTCAGAAAGTAACAACGTAAAAGCAGTTATTTTAAGTCAGTGGTTCTTCGGGCTACAATGGTACAGTAATCAATAAAACCAAACTAATTGCAGTTATCAATAAAACCAAACTAATTATAGAGTTGTGTTTGTTTTGTCTTTGTTAATGTTCCTCAAACAGTTTTGCGTTTTCCATTTATTAATATTAGAGTAAAAAAGGAAACGGTGGAGAAAGAAGTAGATATATGGAGAAGGATACTAGAGGGCTAGAGGCCTTGCCAGAAGAAGAAAAATTGCAACTTCATCTCATAGAAAGAACTGAAAAAGAAAAGCTTTGCGAAAGGAAATATGTGAATCTTCCTGCTGTCGCATACTATTTGAACCACTCGTCCTAAAATCTCTGGGGAATTCACAGAGGCAGCATAATTCTACTTTTGAGTGCAGATACCAAAAGATCTACCACACCATATATCCGTCTTCCATCTCTATCGTCATCTTCGTAAAGTCTACCCAACACAAAAATGAATCATGTGAAACATGTATCTCCTTCAATTTAAATACTTTGTTATATTCTAGTTTAGCTAACAATCGCATAATGCATAACAAACAAAATTTCATAAATGAAAAGGCGTTACTCCTTTATGATGAAATGCAGATCAGTTATCACAAAAGCTGTACAAAATGATGTGCAATCACATGAATTCTTGTTAGGTATATACTTCGACACAACTCACTAAATATATGACCATAGTCCTCACAAATTACTCTCACTCAGAAAGGTGTACACTTTCGCCGGCAAACAGGTTGTACAGAGATATACATCTCAGGCTAGTTAGAAAGTTCTTCTGATCCTGCAAATTTTGAATCATGCAAAATTAACATATAAATATCATAAATTCAATTGAATATCAGGTAAAATATATATGGTGAGGAAGTCTTGCCTCCCTAATCGAGAAAGCTCAGGCTCTTCAAGTAGCATTTCTTTAAGCGGTTTCACATTTGTTTCTTTGGCACTAGAGCTAGCAAGGCAAGAGGGAAAACTGGTTACTATGATGTAAAACTGACAATGAACAAAAATTAGACTGAGAACCATATATGGTCAATAATAATAGGTATACTTTCATGTAAAATTACACACATAATTAATGTCATCGGCAGAAAACCGTATAAAAGAAAAAGAAAGAGAAACACACCTATAGATCAAATCGAGAGAAAGAAGCTTGTGGTGAATACTATAATCACAACCGACATACGTGACTACAAGATTACCGGCATCTGGGTGGGGCCAGCTCCTTGATGTTGGAAACCGCAGTACAAATGTCCCAGGGTCTTGAAACCTTCCATTACCCTGGAGTGAAGCTTCTGCTTCTTCTTTTGTAATGAGCCCTTCAATCCATTTCGGTAACACAGAATCCCAAATTGCCTGTATCCATTCTTGTGATAATGTAAAAGCTACAGGGTATAGCCAACACCACAGCCTCTCGAAGTTTTCACGGGTCACTAAATCTTGGCATCCAGCAACTTTCCGCAAAAGCTCCAAGTCCTGCAAGATTTGTATAAAACAATATTTGCTAAACATAATTAATCAAATTATGAATTCTTGTAAGCAAGAACATTTGCAGCTGTGCGTCTTCAAATAAAAGAGAGACTGAGACCTCCAATGATAAATATCTAGTACTGCAGCATGAGATTTTCTTGAACTGTTCTTCAATCTCAGGAGCCAAATTTTCCCAAAGAACTTGTTTATTCTTCTCTGAAACCAAATTCCAAGCTTTAGTTCCATCCTCAATCAGTTTCTTTGACATAATTATTTGGTGCCTGAAAAAATATAAACTTTCTACGTAAGTACCATGGCTATATAACCCCCTGCGGAACAACTGACATTTGCTGATAGGATATTTACAGAGAAATTCATGTAACGAACAATGCCTAGTCTCAAACTATTACACCCGTAGTTCAGAAATAGATGACCATCATGCTGATATGATACACCATCACTTGCAATAATAATCCAATCATTTTATAAACCTCGAGTAAGGAAGTGTTAACATAATTTGGAAGAGATCAAATACTCAATTTCCTGTGCTATAATCTTAAAGAAAGCATAGATAATACAGGCACCAGAAATAGTGTTTTTCCGATGTCACCATGACTTAAAACTAGCTACCACTTCTGCAGGTAAATCAGACACAAGGCGGCATCTCCTCTACATTATGTTGTATTGCATTTAAGGTCCTAACCAGAGGATATGTAGTATAAATCAAGACTACCATGAATTAATCGTTGCACATGAGGAACTATAGCAGCACAAAATTGGCATTGCCTAAACTTTTTCATAGCTGAAAGCTAAAAAAAGAATTAAGAAATTGCATTTCAATAATATCTAACTGATCAACTGGGTCAATTTTGAACCTCTGGCTGTAAGTCTCACAACAACAAATTCTTGCTAATATGTGGCAAAGCACTATGCTAGAGTATACCAACTGAAACTGCTAAATTTAAGGGGATTTAAAAGAGCAAAAAAATAATATTTATGTTGATTACCTGTGATGAAAGCATCCTGAATACAGAGAAACCTGGTTGGCAAAGTTCACAAGTTCTTGTTCAGATGCTAGCATTGCTATTTCCCTGAGCATACGAGACCTCTCACTTGGGCCTTCTAGGCAGTATTTAAAAACAATTGAATCTGAAACTGGATTTATACAACTTGACATGCTGCGGGAATTTGACATTGTAGCTTCATTACTTTCTGAACCAGATGAACAATGTTCTGCTTCTACATGGATTTCTTGTATCTTCCGCAAACTTGTCTCATATGCAATATTATCCTAATTTAAAGAGTGATAAACAAAATAACTGTGGGTCAAATTACGCAAAAAAAACAGTTCAATCACAAGAAACATGACCATAAATGCACACAATATTGACGAATTAATCCATTCATTAATGATAGATCACTTCCAGTGTTCCAACATAGTGCATACCTAAACTCCAAGAAGCATCACATGATTCAAAAGACATGGCATTATTAAGTGTATTTGCAATTTTCTTATACAGACGAAGGGGATATTAATGAGAAATGAAAATACAAAAAGAGTGCAGGATGGGGCAAGCTGTAATTAAACAAATGCTTCTCACTTTCGAGGTAAGTCAACGTGAGAGGTGACATTAATACAGCTAACTTTTTATATGTTCTTATCCAAAAAATAATACATGTAAATACAACATTTTGATGTACAACAAAACATGTCATGTACGGTAATCCACTTACTGTATATATGATGCATCATAGGTTAAATAAGAAATTATCTCTCAATTCTAAAAAAGGGTTATACACAAGTCAATGCAGTACTTATAATTAATTAATAACAAACTAAAGTGAAAAGGTTTAATACCAACCTTATTACTAATCCAGGCAGGAGGGTTGCATTCCTTGTTGACTTGCTCTGACGAAATACCAAACCTGAAAGCTGCAGGTCTTTTTTCTTGTGCTAGTTTGACTCGTTTTGATGACGGACTTTGTTTTTCTTCACACACAGTATTGTGAATATCAGCGGATTCTTCATCCATACCAAAAGATTGAGAACCATTAAGTATATGCATCGGAGAAGTCTGGTGCTTCCACATAAACGGAGAAGCATGTGGATTACGATTCCGGGAAATACAGCGAATTCGATGGGTTAATGTCTTGAAAAAGGGATATTTTGCTAACTCTGGAATGTCAAAACTAATGCAGAACAGCTTATTATCACACTTTGATGAAAGCTGAAATGAGGAGAGACAAAATAGAGTTATTTTGAATTATGGTGGAAGAAGATCTGTGACGCACTTGTTATAGCGGTGATAAATAACGCTACCAGCTATATTAAAATTAAATGTATAACTGTGTATGTATATGTTAGGAGAAAGCAAACAGTAACACACAAGTTGAGACATTAAACTCATTGTGTCACCATATGAAGCTACCATAAAGATGTGATAACCCTATAATTACAAGGCAGAGATTAAGGTAATGCATGTTCATCAATTAAATATAAATATATGCCTATGCAAATTAATATTGCTCTTCAATGTTACAAATTTGTATGGATTATTAAGCCATAAACATAGTTTTTCCTTCCAAACCACCCTACTAGTATATATTGCAGAGAAATAAATGGCATTATTTTAATTTTAATGGCACGAATTGGGATATTTACAGAAATATTGCAATATACCACCATCGAGCAATAATTGAGTTACTTTCCATGTGTACTTTAACTTTAAGTTTTAATCAATGCACATACATGTACACTGTAAATCTCCACATAATAAATCAAATTCCAGGCTTTATTAAGACACATAATAAAGCGTACAACAATAGGTGTTGTGATAGATTAGAGCAAGGACAATATAAAACATGACAATACAGGAAGAATCTTCACATCAAATATTAGCAAACAAGATTTCCATAAAGGAGATTAAGACCTAACGTAGACAAAAGCTGTTAAAGGAAACCACTTCTTAGATTTCATATTTACATGGCCTTTTCTAGAATCTTCTGGTCTTGTTGATAAGAAGCAAACTTCTACACACAGCACAAATTCCGTAAGTTTTAAGTTCTGACATGATATAGGGTATCTTTAACTTGAAGTGAATATTTTCAGCTTAGCAAAAAGTTAAATGTGTGATACTCATTGCCAAGCAGCATTCCGACAGAAATGAAAATGATGGGGACAGTTACATAATGTGAGAACCTGTTTAAGCAAACAAGCATACTGTTTACACGCAAACAGTACATATCAGAATAAAAGAACAGTACTTCCAGTTCAAGACAGAAAGCATGGTTAAGCTACAACTTCGATATGGCACAATTATATAAATAAGAAACTGTCTACTGTTCTAGACCGAAACATCAGACAGTATACGATACAGTAGTGGATATTGGTTATTAGGAATAGCAACATAACAATACAAGGTCTTGCGGGTGTTATACTGAGGTCCACAAATGTAGCTTATATGTCACACTCTAAAGTCGATTAGGCATCGAAGGAGAAATTTCAGTAAGGATGTTGGAAGAATAATTTAAAAGGGACACATAACTGTAACAGCATATACAATTCGTTGTTTATCTTCTGCCTTCGGGGAGTTGAAATAAAAATTAGTTAGCCAATTGGCTTCCCATGAATATCTGAGTTGGGATCATACATATCCTTGTTAATACAAATGAGAGATACGTGCCACAAGCTTCACCAAGATACCTGTGAGATCTTGAGCTTAAAAGAAGCACGGCCATTCATTAATTTACTTGGTCTATCCCAGGAGGCAAATTCAATTCCATCATAACTAGTAAGAAGAGGAGCTTCAGCATCATTTGGCTTCTCAACAGGTGTCTTATTTTCAGCATACAAAAGTGAAGCAACAACCTACCAAGACAAGAAATGGACATATTAACAGCCTCTTCAACTTTTAAAGCATACTAAAGGTAAATACAATTATACAAAACCTCCAGATCCTTGTTCACAGGCTGGCCAAATGCATTCAATAGGATGACATCTATCGAAAAGTTCCGACGGCAGGATGCCTGCATTAACACAAATCATAGAAAAAAAATGCATTAGAATATACATGAAAATGAAAGAGATCTACCTCTTGCCTAATTAAGCTGACCCCAAAACTTGACGTTAATAAATATGTGGCTACATATAGCTTTATATTAACTTTTTATAAATTTTCTGATGTGAGGTTTCAATGCTAAGATCTTATAGTGGAACAGTAGCAGTACAGTCATACAGATGAGCAGAATACTAAATAATTCTTTTTTTTAAGATACAAATATTTGTTCTCCAGCATAGTAGTTACAACAAAACTCCAATCACATTTAAGATTCTCTCAAATGGCACCATGACGGGAATGCATTAACATTGTGAGGAGATAAAACATGACTAACCTTTCCGCCAACAATGTTCCACACTCCATCATTGCCTTCATCAATGTCCAAGGCACTTGATTCATCAATAGATAGTTGAAGAGGGGGATCCTGGCATAATTAAAAAAACAATAAAAAAATATCTAAAAGTGATGTCAGCAAGAATATGTGAAGGCTGGAAATTTCTAATTATTGCTGCTAGCATGCACCTTGAGGTAATGATCCTTCACAGCTGATGCATGAGACAAGACCTCCACTCCATAGACATAACCCTGTATTTCGTAATCAACTTTAATTTCTCCATGAGTAGAAGACAACGACACTGTCCTCGGACCATTTATATGTGAGCCCTTTTCTGATGTGGATGATAAGGGCTTCTCTCCAACAAGCACCCCATTGTTGTAAAGACGAACAGAATCAATAGAAACCTGAAATGAAACCATCAACATAAACACTTGTAACCATTCAAGAACGAGTAAACACAAAAACAGAGGCCTTTTTTCATAGTATATGCATGTATCTTTTCTATACTCATTTTAGTGGTACATCTCAGTTATCAGCAATCTGAATTTAATTAAAAAAAAATCTGATGCTACTATATTGGCTGAACCAAAGTTAATGAGTTAATATACCTCGCATCCAACATGAACCCATTTCTTTAACGGAAACTCAGTCTTCGAAGAAGCACACGTGTTTTCTATCCATGATACTGAATCTCCAGGGCTAGGTGCTTCTGGGTGTAGAAAACGCAAGGGAAACAGCATCAACTTCTTCTTATCACTTAGCCCAAGGAAGGGGACATTGCAAGCTTTATCATCAACCTGCATAATCACACAAAAAGTAATAAACATAACCTTTCCACCATTAAGCTATATACAGGAATGATGCATGTGAAGTGCTAGAGTTTTGTTTTCACTAGTAATCATAGTGCATTATCAGTAAATTAAAAATTTCATTGAAACTTAAATAGCTTCTCCTCAATGTACACTGTACTGGAACTGATTCATATCGTTAAGGTACGAGTCATGACCTCCACAAATGGAATCATATCTAATTACCAAACTCTCAAATGCTAAATTACAGAGGAAACAATCATACCCTGGCCAAGACCGTTACATCTACACAAAGGATTGCACTTCAGAAAAAAAACATTACACAATCAAAAACCAACAAAGAAAACTAATATTTCACCCAAAATTCAACCAACAAACAAAACACAAACGGACCAACATAACAAATGATCAAACTAACCCCTGGAAACAACAAAATGCTACAACCCAATTTCAAGAAACAGGCAAAAAAATCATTACAACCTCAACTAAAAACAAACTACAAGAAAAATAAAAAGATTGTAGGAAAAAAAATCACCTGATAAAGAATTACAGAGGGAAATGAAGAGGAGAAGCTGGAGATAAAAAGCCAAAAGGAGATAGAGAAACCCCTTCTCTCACTTTCATCTTCTTGATTAATCTTGACTTCAAACTTAAGATCTTTCAACAAAGAGTACTTCTTTATCATCTCAATGGAACCCATTTTTTTAAAAGCAAAGCCTTAATATTTCACAATATATATGTTTGATCAGTTTTCTTTCTTTCTTTCTTGTAAACCCCTCTTAAGGGTTTGTGTGTATATAATTGTTGTATATATATTCAAAGAGTAAAGAAAGTTTATGCGGGTTTTATGTATAAATGATGTGTATGTATAATGTATGTATTGTATTGGGGGGAGGGGATGGGTTCGCAGTTAATTAACGGTTAGTTACTAGTTGGGTGCGGGTCTTCGTAAGTCTTTGGCACTTCAGGACTTTCCTTTTTACCCCCGCACTGTTAAACTGGGTTGTATCGTCTGCATTTAGCCCTAGGGAGATTACTATGCGCCTGTTGTTCGGTTAAGAATTATTATGGTCAACGATATTACGAGGCTGTTCTGTTAAATTTTTAAAAAATTATTATTTTAAAATAAAAAGGAGAAAAGTGAATTTAAAGTTAGAAATGTTTGTCTGACAAAAAAAAAAGTTAGAAATGTTTGGATAATTTTATTGTGTGTAATTTATGAGTTATTAAAAATATAATTTATAAATTGCACATAAGAATAATATTATTAACTTTTATTAAATAAAATTATAAAAATATATAAATTGAAATGCCTTCAACAAACTTTTGACTTTCACCACTTTTTTTAATTTTAATTACAAAAATGCAAATCTTTTAACCCAAAGTCACTCGTGTATGTAAACAAGCTCTAATAGGGAACCTTTATAACAAATTGAAAACATTTGGAAATTAGAAAAGTGCAGTAATAATTATGCATATAGTTACAATAAATTACAGAATGATCTTGGTGCAGAATGATCCGCAAGAGGCATGCAGCTGGTAATTTGGGTATTAAAGATAGCTATAATGAAATCTGATGGACTTACGATGCAGAACATAATACTTATATTATATATAAATCATACTTGCCTATGTGCTTGGTATTTCCGGTAACTATAATATGCAAGGCAACTAGTCAAGGGCAGTAGCAGTACACACTCTACATTAGAGATGAGCAAAAAAGCGGGCGGCCCGGATTTTATCCGAATTTTCAAAAATTTATATTTTTTCGGATCAGATTGGGCCGAACCGGTTTAATAATTTCTCTAAAAAAATAAGACCCATTTAAGGGTCGGAGGCCGAGCCGGACGGGTTTTTTTTAATTTATATATTAATATTATTAAAATTTATTAAAAATATTATATATTTTTAAATTTTCATCAAAAAATTGGGCTTTTTAAAAAACTCGGATTTTATCCGGCTTAAACCGGGTTTTATTCAAATCGGGACTTAAATCCGGGATTTAATGATTTTAAAGTAAACTTTAGATAACTATCTAAAGTTAACATCTATTATAATACAATATCAATGTTATTTTTGTAAATAAAAGAGGGCAGATTCTATTATTACAAAAATGTCATTCACTTTTTATACTCGAAATACTATTAACTTTAGGTAACTTATGTAAAAATAACTTTAGATACTTTTTTTCCTGTAAATTAACCTAAATGATATTTTGGATGAATATTCAATTTACATTATATATATACCAATATTGAACATTGAAAGTTTTTTTGCTAAAAATATAAAAGCTTAACTAACTGGGTCCAAACGAAGATGAAAATAATGTATAGATGGGGTGAGACCTTGACTGCTTTCTGGTTCTGTGGTGAAGCTTTGCATATTTCCTGTTTTGGACATTTTTTAATTGGGCTTTTCAGTTAAGTTTTACACGGTTGTCTTGTTCATGTTATAACAAGGCCCAGTATTCAGATTCCCACCCTCTTTTTCCCCCACTCAATATCATCGTCTTATCCTGCCCCCTCAATAAATTTAAAAAAGTAAAATAACATAATTTTATATATTTATAATTTATTAGTATTTTCGAGGTTTTTCTCAAAAACGAAATAAAATTAAGTGGAATAAAGACTTTATATGCTTTTCTCACAATAATTTCACTCTAAGGGCGAAATAAAAAAGGGAAACAAATGAATTAGTAAAAAAAAGGAAAAAAACTGACGGAAAATTTTAAATATATTATTATTACATGAATATCTTTTAAAATATAAGGATGAAAGTTAAATTAACTAATTAATTAAACTAGCATGATAGCCCGTGCAAAACATGGGCCGCATATTAATTCATAAAATTATTTAATAAATTTTAATATAATACGTGATTTTGTAAAAAATCTTAGAATATTATGAATATCAACACTCTAAAATATTTAATATTTATTTTTTACAAATATACTTTATCTTTAAACATATTCGCTCTTGTTATGCGTTATACCAATTGTTATTACCGGAATATATTATATATTATTTATATTTTTAATTACGTAATGTACTCAAAATATTCATTCACAATAATTTTAATAAAAAATCAAAATGTAAGTAATTAATTATAATTTAAGTTAAATTTTATTATAAATAATAGATAATAATTTTAATATGAAATTGAATATTAAAAATATTTGCCTGTGAATAGGTTTTTCATAAAAATAATCTTGTGGGCAATTGATTAGTCTTGAATTCTCGATGGTCTTGTATCTGGTTGTCTTTGTGTTTCTTTTATTTATAAAGTTTCCTTGCTTTTCAAAAAAGAAAAATAAAAATCACGAGGGTAGCTAGAAGTCTAGAAAAGTGGACTTGAAAGTTGGATCTTAGATCTGATAATAATTGTCACTATGAATTTTGCTGTGATTGGGGAGGTGAGGATGAATAATGACATGAATGTAGCATATGGAGTGAATGCAGACAGCCTGGCTGTATATTTACATTTTCCAGCATATCTTGCATATGCAGCAATGTGCTGTCTTTTATTCCAATATAATATTCCAGTATCTCGCTCATATCTAATACGTCTACATTACTACAGTATTTGCAAATTTCAGTTTTAAGTTATAGCAGGTCCAATGGCTGTGCTAAAATAGAGGGAGTTATTATTATAATTTAGTATTAAAAAATATTTTTTTTGCGCTAAAATAGCATCATGTCTCCAAAACATTGTTTTAAATCTTGTTTCAGATTGATAAAATTGAATATAAAATTAATAAAAGGGGTATTGAATATATTATGTAAAAAAATTGACGTCCCTCTTTTTTTTTCACTTTTTGATAAGGTGTCAATTATAGATTCATCTATTTTTTATTCTATGTAGAACAAATTATAACATTTTGTTATTTTAACATAATGTTTAGCACACCATTGAAATGTAAAATTTTGGTTTTTGTTCTAAAATATAGATATAGAACAAGATATAGCACACCATTAGACTTGCTCTCACTAATCAAATCAAAATTAAAAATATCTCATTTCTTGGGTTCTAAAAGTACAGATATTGAGCGGTTGGATAGCCCAAGTGGTTGAGTATTTATCTTATATTGCCAAATTAGTCCCCAAAAAAAGGTACAAATATTAAATATTATAATAATCAAACTTTTGCATTTTCCTAGTCACACAACGTGGATCTCGACTTATAAATAAGATTAAAAGAATGAAATTTGGACCAATTGGGTTTTTAGAATGATTTTTAATAAAATATATCAATTTACTGATATGAAATTAAAATAGTATATAATTTAGATCAATCAATTTTTATTATATATACACACACACTTTTATAATACAATTTTAATTTTCAAATATAACAGAATTTCAAAATATGATTTTTTTAATATAAAATTGTCATAATTATACATAAAATATTAAGGTTAACATGCATGGTTAAAGTTTATTTGTAATATAAAGTTGTAATATCTATAAATAGTTTCATTATAAAGTTTAACTATATGCAATATATATTAATATAACTAATAATAATTTCATGGCTTCTAATAAATTTAATACAATATGTATTCATTATTATTACTCTCTATGTCCCTATTTATATGTCAATTTTGACCTTTTTGGATTCAAATTGATTAATGTTTGATTGAAAATAAAAAATTATTTTTTATAATTCTAAAAACTAAAACATACATTTTAAAGTAGATTATATATACTTTTGAATAATATAAAATATTAATTTTTTTCAATTATATATTATTTTTAAATTATAAACAAAAATAAATTAATTTAACTGCATTAAAAATAAAGTAAAAATTTAAATAGGCTGGAACTAAAAATAAAGTGTACATCTAGATAGAAACGGAGGAAGTAGTTTATTACCAAACTTAACTGCAAGCCAAAATTACACATCTACTATATGTAGTATTTAAATTAGGTGCAAAATAACTCTTTGCGTGATAAGCGATTTCAAGGAAAAATTCTTTGTGTGATGTTTAAGGTTTGAATTACTCCGTAGCGTTATAGACTTCTAGTACACCTTTAGGTAAAGCACAAGACAACTACAAGCATGTGTGCATTACTACAAATTTAGGATTGTAACATATTATATTTAATTTAATCATAAATTCATAATGCACAATAAGTCTTTGCGCACGATGTCTTGTTTATATTTAGATTTTTTTTTTCTGCGTGATAACTGATTTTTCTGTCTTTAAGAGAAAATCGAAAGAGAAAAAAATTGCGTGGTGCGTAAGATTTAACCATGTACCACACTAGTATAATTACGGACTAAAAGGGAATCTTAGAAAAAAAAGGATTTTATGGTTCACACAATTATAAAATTAATGACTTGGTATCTGAAAATATTTTTAAAATTAGATAATCCACGCATCATATATATACAAGTTTATAATTCGTGCGAAACACGTGATGAATGACTAATATTTAGGTAAATTTATTTTTTATATTATATTTTATTAATATTTACTATAAATTTTTATAACGTTGAGAATTTATGTTAATATAATATAATATTATATGTAAGGAGTTGTATAAAAGGAAGACTATCGGGGTTACAGTTGTATGTTATTTATATATTAATATTCATAAACTTTAATGATATGTTAAATAAAAATTATAGGATAAGTAGGATTCTTATCTTTTTAAAATTAGATTTTATTAAAATTAAATGATTAACGTTGTTTCTATGGTTCAACTCAAATTGGATGATCATAATCTTTTCTATGGTCCACCTTGGACCAAAACTTTTAATCTTTCAGCTATAATAATATACAAGCTTATAACATGTGTGAAGCACACTATGAATGACTAATATTTAGGTAAATTTATTTTTTATATTATATTTTATTGATATTTACTATAAAATTTTATAACTTTGAGAATTTATGTTAATATAATATAATATTATCCGTAATGAGTTGTATAAAAAGAGAAATATCGGGAGTTGGAGTTGTTTGTTATTTTATAATGATATTTATATATTAATATTCATAAACTTTAATGACATATTAAATAAAAATTATAAGATATGTAAGATTTTTAAAATAGAAAATATAGAATATAATTTAAATATAATATAATATTATTCGTGAGTGGTTGTATAAAACGAGGACTACCGTAGAGCTGTATGTATGTATGATATATATATATATATATATTAGATTTTATTAAAATTGAATGGTTAAAATCGTTTATATGATTTATCTAAAATTGAACGGTCATGATCTTTTTTATGGTTCATCTTAAACCAAAATTTTAATTTTTCAGTTATAATAATATAGTATAGTATAAATATATATAATATTTATTGACAAACAAATAAATAACACACAAGATATATGTATATGTATTTAATAAATAAACGTTCATATAAGCTTTTTTGACAAAAAAAATCATATATTTCTACAAATGGTAACATTCTCGACGTCTCGTAAAGATTTAATCATCACAAAAATTTATAAATTATTAAATATTAAAATTTTGAGATTTTACAAATAAAATAATATTTCTGTAAACTTTTTATTAAAATTTTACATTATTTTTTTATTAAAATTTAATAAAAACCAACTTTCCTCGAATTATAAATCTGATGAAAAAGATAAAATAAAGAAAAAGACTGGCCCCTGGTCTGTGTAGCCAACGGTAAAGGGACAGGAGAGAGAGTCTAACTCTAGGCTTGACGGAAGATTTATACCTGATTTTGACCTCCGAGGTCGACTACTGCATCATTGCATTTGCATATTACTCCCACGCTCGCAAAAAATTATTTTTATTTTTATTGTATAGGACGCTCAGCTGCTCGCATAAGACGATGCTAAGTGGAGAAATTAAATTTAATACACCGTCCTTTTCAAAAAATATATGGCCTTATTTGACAATTAGCGGTTAGCGGTAGCGGATTGAATTAGCTGTTTTGAGTAACGGATTGAATTAGATATTTTAATTAACGGATTGAATTAATTATTTTGTATGAAATTGTTTGATAATTAGCGATTTAAATTAACTGTTTGTGACACATTACAAATCTCTAATGCAAAAAATTAGTTTTTTCAAAATTAGTTTTTTCACCTCAATAAACTATTTAAATTCACTACCTAAGAACACTCATGTCAGGTGATTTATATGGTCAAACCTCTATTCTGCCTCAAAAGTCTAATTTTGTCTCAAATCTCTAACTTCCAAACAGGGCATATATATAGCTTTTCGAATGTAAGGTGTAGAGAAAAAATTGATTTTAAATAAAAATTTATTTAAGGAAAGAATATTTTAAAAATAATATATATAATTATTTTTTATATACTTTAAAATATGTATAAAAATATTTTAAAAAATATTTTTTTTAAAACGAGAGATTCATACAATATTATAAAATGCAATAATATATTAAATTAATGTTGTTTTAAATATAAATGCAAAAGAATTTGTGAACAAGATAGACACAGTGTTAACGGTTCTTTCTTTAATTTTTAAAATTTATACTTTATTTTTTTTCAATTGATGTCTAACCAAAGAGATCCCTTTTGGTTAGATTAAACATATTCCTATATTTCTATTAATATCTTATTATCGTATACAATATTTATTATTTAATTATATAATATTATATACTCTTTTTTTATTTTATTTCTAATTTATATTTTTTTGTTATTTTTTCTTATTTGCAGGATGTCGAGATGTGATATTCTATATAAGGGTGTTTTCTTCTCGACATTAAAGATCTATTATCTAAATTTCTCCGATAATCTTTACATGTCCTGTGATTAAATAATAACTTTTTTTTAAAGAAAGGAACTCTTCTCCGGATTATTGTATTATGATATAATTCATATGCGAATACAGAGCGCGTATACCTTTGTCAAAAAATAAACATACACAGTGTTTTTATTTTTTTGATAAAAAGATATACACAGCACTGCGTTGGTTGACGCTGTATATGTGCGAAAATAATATAAAAAAATAGATACACGACCCAGCGGGTAGTGTGTGTATATATAAGGGGCAATCGACGATTGTCTCTCCTCACGTTTCGGTGTTGTGGCTTGCCTGCCTCCCTCCTCTTCCTTTGATTCATTCATACCCGTCTTTACCGCGTCTCTCTTCTTTCAAACTACTATTCTCATTCTTCATCAATCTCGTAAGTTTCTTGTCCTTAATTTATTTTTTTCTATAGCTAATTATTCAAATTGTCCTGTAATAATGTTGTCTGTTATGTAATTTTTGTAGATCTACCTCTACTCTATGCATATCTCAATGTCTTAGTTCTCGTCCTCACGCATTATGTGTGTGGATCTGAGACTTTGAGTTTTTATTTATTTTTATTTTTATGTGTTTGTCTGTGATCGCTCCAATAATTTATGGGATTATTTGTTGTTTGATAAGCTTTTTAATTATAAGGTGATCTCATTTTTTTTATTGCTAGAAATTTGGGGTTTGTTATGGCTAATTATACGCCCAAGAATATTCTTATTACGGGAGCTGCTGGCTTCATTGCATCTCATGTGGCTAATCGTCTTGTTCGGAGCTACCCTGATTATAAGATTGTTGTGCTTGATAAGCTTGATTACTGCTCAAATCTTAAGAATCTTAATCCCTCTCGCACTGCTCCCAATTTTAAATTTGTTAAGGGTGATATTGGGAGTGCTGATCTTGTCAACTATCTTTTGATTACTGAGTCGATTGATACCATTATGCACTTTGCTGCTCAGACCCATGTCGATAATTCTTTTGGTAACAGTTTTGAGTTTACTAAGAACAACATTTATGGTACCCATGTGCTTTTAGAAGCCTGCAAAGTCACTGGACAGATCAGAAGGTTTATTCATGTTAGCACGGATGAGGTCTATGGAGAGACGGATGAGGATGCTGTTGTGGGTAATCATGAAGCTTCACAACTGCTTCCTACTAATCCTTATTCTGCTACAAAAGCTGGGGCGGAGATGCTTGTCATGGCTTATGGCAGGTCGTATGGATTACCTGTTATTACCACTCGAGGAAATAATGTGTATGGTCCCAATCAGTTTCCAGAAAAACTGATCCCGAAGTTCATCCTTTTAGCCATGAGGGGAATGCAACTTCCTATTCACGGGGATGGTGCCAATGTGCGGAGTTATCTCTATTGCGAGGATGTTGCTGAGGCCTTTGAGGTTGTTCTTCACAAGGGAGAAGTTGGCCATGTTTACAATATTGGGACAAAGAAGGAGAGGAGAGTTACTGATGTTGCCAGAGACATCTGTAAACTTTTCGCTATGGATCCCCAAACAAACATTAAATATGTGGAAAACAGGCCATTTAACGATCAAAGGTATTTCCTAGACGATCAGAAGTTGAAAAACTTGGGCTGGGCTGAGCGCACTACATGGGAAGAAGGGTTGAAAAAGACTATGGACTGGTATACTAGTAACCCTGATTGGTGGGGAGATGTATCTGGAGCATTGCTTCCTCATCCAAGAATGCTGATGATGCCTGGTGGAATTGAGCGACACTTTGATGGATCTGATAACCGTGACTCTGAATCTTCTACTTTTGTCAAGAAAACTGCTCCATCACAGTTGTCTTCTACAGATGTAAAAAGGACAGTCCCTCAGAAAACAGCCCTTAAGTTTTTAATTTATGGCAGGACTGGGTGGATTGGCGGGGTTCTTGGAAAATTATGTGAAAAACAAGGAATTCAATATGAATATGGAAGGGGACGTCTGGAGTATCGATCACAGCTAGTGTCTGATCTCCAGATAGTTAAGCCCACACATGTTTTTAATGCTGCTGGTGTGACCGGAAGACCCAATGTTGATTGGTGTGAATCCCACAAGACAGAAACCATTCGCACCAATGTTACCGGTACACTGACGTTAGCTGATGTATGCAGAGAGCAAGGACTTCTGATGATTAATTTTGCCACTGGATGCATATTTGAGTATGATGCTGCACACCCAGAAGGTTCTGGCATTGGGTTCAAAGAAGAAGACAAGCCCAATTTTCATGGATCATTCTATTCAAAGACAAAGGCCATGGTAAGTTTGTTGTAATATTATCATTCAATTTTGGTTTCTATACTTTTATAATGTGATGAAATGGAGACTAATGTACTTAATGATTTAACCAGGTTGAAGAACTCTTGAAAGAGTATGACAATGTCTGCACCCTCAGAGTTCGGATGCCCATATCTTCAGACCTCAGCAACCCACGCAACTTCATCACAAAGATTAGTCGTTATAACAAGGTGGTTAATATTCCCAACAGTATGACTGTCTTGGATGAGTTGCTACCTATCTCAATTGAGATGGCCAAGCGGAACCTTAAAGGCATATGGAATTTTACCAACCCTGGAGTTGTAAGCCATAATGAGATTTTGGAGATGTATAAGCAATATATCGACCCATCTTTCAAATACGCAAACTTCACACTGGAAGAGCAAGCCAAAGTGATTGTAGCAGCTCGAAGCAATAATGAGATGGATGGGTCCAAATTAAAGACCGAATTCCCTGAGTTGCTATCAATTAAAGAATCATTGATCAAGTATGTTTTTGAACCCAACAAAAAAGTTTAGCTGTTGGTTGGGCACTGTAGAATAGTAAACTTCAGGCAACCTCTACAGTCTTGATTACCTTACTATTATTCATTCTTAGGCTGAGGTCATTATTATTGTCATAGTAGATCTGGTGCTGATTCCTGTGTCTTTCTTGATATTGTTTTAAAATATTTCTTTCTTTTACAAGCAAATACCAGTCCCTTTTTCGGAAGTTCTTGGTTAATAGGTATTTCTCCATATATATGTTTTCTTCTTGTAGCTACCACTACTTTTTGTAATATCTGATTTTGTTATTGTTCATTTATTTGCACCTTAGTATTTCTTTTTCTATCCATATATTCTCTCTTTTTTTCCTTCCTGTTTTTCTTTTTTTACATATATTCTACCCCTTTATGTATCTTAGCAGTTGGAAGAATAGATGAACTAATAGCTAAAACCAGCTCCGATACACCAATATAATGTAATTTTGACACTATTTTGGTGTTAAAATCACACAATCTATAAAATCAACTCCAACCCTAAAGAATCTTTTGCATATAGAAAGGAAAATTTTAACCTTGTCCAAACTAGATATCCGATGAATTTGTAATAACTAGCTGTCTTCCAAAGTTACGAGGAGCTACCTTAAAAAATGTTGCCGAGGAGCTCAAAATTGTCTGTTATTATGGTCTCGAGAGAAAATCCTTCTCTACAGTATTAAGAATACTTTTACATTCTACTGCTTCATCTACACACCGGGCACCTAAACACAGTCATATATAATTTCATCGAAAATTGATGGATTGAATGGTAGAAGAAAATGATATGTTAACATCTTTTTCAAAGAGATAGAGTAATCATTTAAAAAAAATTAATACCAGTTAATCGCCCAAGCTTCTGAAGAGATTTGGTTTTTAGTACACAACTGCAAGCACCAACCAAACATTGGTGACATTTTCACGAGTTCTCCATGCCATGCTCCTCATTCTTCCACATCTCCCCTGCAATGTATTTACAAGCACAAAGGTTCAAGTCTCCTGACTATTCTTTTTAGTGTAAAAAAATGACCTGACACAGTAAAATGAAATTAAAAAAAAAACAGGACACAATTTTATAAAATATTAAACAGATTTGATCGTCTGTAAGAGCTGTTGGCAGAGATAGTTAGACAGCTACTCTTGTCGAAATTAGGAATCCACTAGGTCTTTGATTATTATGTTTGTTCCTATCAATTTCAAAGTGGGATGAAAGACAGTACTTGAATCAAGTACTCAACAAGATCAAGATTCTTTAATTTTTAATTGGTTGATGAATTCCAGGTAATGATCCAATCGATTAAATTAGATATTAGGATTAATCGCATTTTAGACAACTATTAAAATAAACCAATTTTTTAGACATAAAAGGTGCATTAATACTTCTTCAACTTGATCAAATATTAGATATTGTCCTGCAGGAATTTAAGAACCCTAAATTTTCAATGGACGCTGTGATGCTAATACTAATAACAATTCAAAGACATGAAACACTTCTTGCATCAGCAAGAAATCGTGAACCACTATTTCATTATGCACCCGGTGTAGATGGAAAATGCATTAGAACTGGAAATTGCTATTTACTAGTTGCACTTTCAACCATCATCTCGCTGCTAAATACTATCTATTTATTCTGAATCCCGCACCGCATTAGATTAAAGTAAATACAGCTATATAGAAGTGGTGAATTTGCGTTGGAGAGGAGCAAACTCTATGATCTGATTAAGTTATATATCCGTCAGTGGCAATTCCAAGGCTCTTGTCTATTTCATTTGCAATAAGTTAAGATTAGCCTACATTTTGCTTTCATGAATACGTTGCTCAGATTGATGAAGCTCCCACAACCAATTCCTTTAGAAAGGAAACCACGTCATCTGAAGATCCAAGAATATATCGAGCATTGGAACGAGTTCGACCAACGGTACAAGAGAAGTAATTTTCTCCTTTGAGATCGAGAACATTCCATGATACCTTTTCTGATGACTGTCGCCGCCCATTCGGCTGTGCACTATTATTACTACTGTTGTTCGTATTCTTTCTTTCTGGGTTTGGGAGATGTCGTTGACTTTTGTTTTGTAATGATTTTGAGCTGCCTTTGCTGGTTTGCAATTTTGAAGCAGGTCTTTTCTCCGCAGGCGACTTTAAGGAATCATTTATCTTCGCTCTTGGAAGACCTATGATGGATTCAGAAGGAAGCTCTGGCTCAAAAAAAGAATAGACATCCTCATCCTGATGCAAACGAAGATACTGGTCATTGACTCATTGTGCCAGCATAAGATGGGGTTAACCACTACATAAACTTTAAGAAACTTGGAATCTAATAATACTCACAATTCAGCTATTCCATTATTATTTGAAAAATAAACTGTGTTGGTCTGTGCTGTGCATCAGTTTTAGGACCTTCGAAATGATGCATGATTTAATTGGAAATGTGTGAAAGCTTATATATACAAGGCAAAGTGTGCGTGTGCCTATCCAGCGCGCACAAGGAATCAGATGCAGATCACCATTTCTTGCAATCACATGTTCTGCGATTTGTGTAACCGAACCACTAATCTAGCAATTAAATATGTCAAAAATCTCAATTTACTAACACTGTCATTGTTCCTCTATGCAAACACAGGTAAGATTATTTATATGCCGTCTAGACCTAGTGTCTACTCTATTTCATATCCAGAGATAAGATTGCTTCTATGATCTATCCCATCTACTCTGTTTAATATTTTATAATAACTATATCAACAGTCAAACAACTAAGAATACTATCAAGGGATAAATATAATCATAAGAAAGGAAGGATCTTCTCACAAGGCATCTCAAGCATAGCCAAACTTGGGTTTAGATCATACCTTCCCAAGGAAGTGCCCTACACACAAGACATAATCGATAGGTGTAGAAATTGATTTGCTGTGTACTATTTCTCCAAGTATTCGATCAATTGCAGCACCCTGTATATGAAGGAGGGGAATGGGGGAACAAAAGTCTGAATGTAAAATCCCAAATAATTCTAGAGGAGAAAATAAGTGATGAAAAAGTAAAATCCAGTCACCTTTGTAACACCAACTGCTCGGACCTCAACCGACCTGCTACCTTGAACGACGTCGACCGATGCATTAGATATCGGACCTGTCCAGAGATGCTGCAACATGTCTCTGGCTTGCAATCTTCCAAATTCGATATCTGCAATTATAGTAACATTTTTTTTGACAGGCACAATTATAGTAAAAACTACAATTACATGGAAAATAGCATTAATAATGCTTTAAAATTTTAACTTGAAATGAGCAAAAAATCAAACATATCGAGTACCTGCATACTTATAATTCCATACAAGTGAAGTCTCACGGAGTTCAAGATGTGATCGAGGAGTTCTCTCAGTGAAGTACTCAAAGACATGCTGCAAAGTTGTCAAAATTTACGTACTTTCAGATTTGAAATTTTGTACGTATTTGATATAGTGTCTTTAGTACATACTTTTACGCTGTCAACCCAGTCCATATTTAAATGCTCTGGCATTGTTGTCATCCATTCTCCTCTTGTAGCTCGTAAGAACATACCATTTTCTGCCGCCAACCACATGTTGTACTCGCAAAAGTTCTGTTAAAGGACTCAGTTCCATTAGAATGAAATATAGTAGCAAAATAAAATAAAATTCCAGAGGTGTAGCTAGAGGAAGTACTTCATCCAAGACATTTCTATCACTTCCACTGAGGACGACAACAGTTGTATTTGGATCATTGCAAAGTTCAAACAAGGGCTCTTTAATATCTGGATGCAATTTTAGCTCCATTGCTCTAATTTGATCTCCACCTCTTCTACCGGGTGTATCGACTGGTTCGGTTAAGGTGGCATTGAATCCCTGTTGACATTAACACACAATTGAGAACAATTATAATTTATAACTTTATCCAGAACAGAATATATTTCTTATTGGATATTCAAACACAAAGGGATGCTAACATAATGTTTGGGGCCTAGCTTATATCAGGTGAGGTTTTGCATGCGATCAATATATGTAGTTTTAGACTTTTAGTGTGGTCAGTGGTGGTGCGATGCCAAAGAGTATCCATGCTTGTAAAAAGCAATGATAAAATAAACAATCATATATTCCAGAAAATCAACAAATATGTGCAATGGGATGCAATATTTATTAATGAAAGTTGGTCGAAGCCACAAGATTAAAAGAAGCAAAATATACCAGTATGAGTAGACGGTTGCTGGATTGCAAGTAGTGCTTGATTGCATCTTTTACTGGAAGTACTGGTGGGACTTCTCTTATCCTTTGCTGAGCTTCAACTACAGTGTCATTCAGTTCACTACAAAACACCAGAGAAGATAATCCAGATAAATGCATTTTGATTTTTCAATAATTCTTTATTACATTTCAGTCATCAGACACTCACATGCATAATGCATGTACACTAAAAACAACACATTGCCTTGTAAAATATTCCAATTTTAATTATTTTTCTTCATAAAGAACTGGACATACTTATCGTTCTTTGGTGAAAGTGTGAAAATACAAAACGCAACTAAATGATACTAATGTTCTATGTTACCTCACAAACGTTTCAGCCCACTCTTGAGCAGTATGAGTTGTGACGTGATAAAAGTTATGGTGATGTCGTTTCTCTCTTTCATCCGCTCTCATATTCAAGGCTTGGCCAATAGAAGAAGCTACTTCTGTAATGTTCCAGGGATTCACGAGGAGCGCTCCAGCACCAAGAGACTGTGCAGCACCTGCAAACTACAATTAAGCCAAAAGAATGACAAATTTGTAGCCTGTACAAAAGAAAACAACAAAAGATTTGCTTATGTAGAGAGTAAAAATAAAGGATCATCAATTATCTAAAATACTTTGTAACTAGGACAGGAGTATATATGTGTGTTTGTAATCGTAACATATATTTTTTTTTGAGCAGGTCATGCAATGTTGAAAATACATGAGTGGGTAAGATTAAGAAAAAATTCTTTGTTTATACGTTCTCAACGAAATTAAAGTCTTAAACCAACAGTCCAACAACATCATCCATAGTGTTTATCCAATTTCAACTGATCAGGATTCAGAAGGTTATCACTATAGACTTGCTTTTAAAATTATAGGAGTATCCTATACAATCTTTATAACCATCAAAGTTAGACGGATGAATAAACAAGAAGATAGCTATAAATTGTTCTCAATTTGTATTATACAAACATAAATCACAGGATATATAAATAATATCAAATTTTAGGGCTGGGTATGCGAAATATATCATTATCATTTAACACTTGAGTTGATTATTGTTTTAAAAAATAATGACTATATAATGTAAAAAGATATGTTACACCTTGCAATGTCTGTTGTCACAGTCCACCACGATCATAGAATTTGTAGGAGCACATATGCAGACAAAAACTAAATTTTGGGCTAAGCATAAAACAGGGTAGCAATATTTACTTCACTCAGAATAAGAACTCCTTTTTTTGAATCTTGGCATGCCACAAACTCATAGCTGACGAGATTCATTCCATCCCGCAAAGATGTGACAAGTGCTACATCTGTATAGAAAACAAACAATCAATTAGTCCTACTGTCATTGGATGAATGCCACAAGTTGTAAGAATGATATTTTCTATGCATTAATTGAACATATATATACATCGAGTAGTTGGGGACACATTTTGGGCTGAATTGTAATATTTGTAATTAACTAAATATTCAATAGTAAACACTTCCATCAATGAACAACAATTTCTGTAATGAACTATTCACATCAATTACATGGACTTGGATATGTTCCCTTACCCTGGACCGTTAATATATTTCCTATCTAAACAGGAAGCTGGCTAAAATGAAAGTAAGGAAGCAGACTGCACATGAGGTCATTTAGGGACGAATTAGATTGAATATTTCTAGATGAATTAAATCAAATTAACGAATGATACAAGGCCAATAACGGATAGATTGATTATCTGAATGGTTACCTAGTAGATCCATGAGAGAGTTACACAGTGATGTACGAGAAGGAGAATGTCTGCTTGCCAATAACAAGTAATAAAACAAATTATACATACATGCATGTATGCACACACAAAAAAGATGATGATATCAAGTAAAAGAGTAGCAATCAAGCCAAGCAGCTTCCTAATAAATGCACAACCGTGCAAACTACAAAAATAGTACAAAAATTGTAAGTAATTTTCTTGATTTAAGTATAGAAAAAGAATTAATACCAGTGACGGCATATAGTGCGCACAGTGCATGAAAGTCGAGCGATCGATCCTGCATGAAACAAGATATGCTATAGATTTGTAGTATGAATTCTGACCTCAAAAGTTAAGATCCAAAAAAGCAGGACATTATTATAAAAAATATTGTTGCAAAGAAAGCAAGTCCAATTGTCCATGATCAGCTAACTTAGTAACAATCACCGTGAATATATTTAAATTGACATTACGTCATACTACATTATAATACCCTGAGGTTAATTAAAATATATTTGAATGCATGAAACATACACATGCAATTTTCAAGCAATTCTTGAACACGCTCCCTTAAATGTATAAACCTAACATGTACATATAAACATGTATTCTTCATGAGGATTCTTGTGGACCATTGACTAATGCAAAATAAAAGTCTTACCAGATGATGTATTGGAACGGCAGACAAACTTCCAAATCTACCGTTGATGCGCCCAACAATTTCATGAACTTGGCTTGTAAGTTTCTGATCTGATAAAATAGGAATATCATAAATGTAATATTCACAATATTATAACTAAAATAACAAACAATAAGAACAAGCATTTAGAAAACATACATTCTGAAACATCTGTTCTTGTTGGCACTGCAATCTGCAGTAAAACAACTTTATCCCGCCAATATGCATTTTCTTCAAGAAACTTTTCAAATGCTAATAATTTCTGGGGAATCCCTTTAATCATATCAAGGCGATCAACACCTAACATTACCTGTAAATAACAGTAACATACTTTTAAAGTTGCTGAGTTTTGATCCACAACTACATGAATGGAGTAGATATAAAAATTAAGTACAACTCTTAGAGAAACGTCAGTAAAATACCAGTCACTTAAATATATCAAGACTGGTCAATAGTGACAAATTTCTTTGGACATACCTCCAATAACTAAATATTTCTCAAACCTTCTTACTACAAGACTAAGTTCATTGTGACATCTAGTGGAAATAAACATATTATCTGAAGTCAAGGGTAAAAAAATAAAACATGTACCTTTCGCTCAGAAAATCTTTCTTTCAATTCTCTGATGTGTTCTTGCACTTGAGGAAGCTCCAGCGCTCGGATAAATCGATCCGAATCTATCCCAATAGGAAACTGAAATTTAGCAAATATGTCAAACTTAAGTATGTGGTAGACAGATGATAAAAGGCAAAAGAGTAGTCTGGCGGTAAGCAACTATGTCCAGGGCAGAATAAGCCTGGAGTTCTATCCTCACCAATCTCCTCACACCAAGTCTCCCCTCCCTCTTATAATATAATTTCATAGAAGAATATTTTCTTAGAAGTTTAGAAAGTAATGTTACATATGTAAGGT
Source organism: Oenanthe sinensis (assembly GCA_028671895.1). Lineage (NCBI taxonomy): Eukaryota > Viridiplantae > Streptophyta > Magnoliopsida > Apiales > Apiaceae > Oenanthe > Oenanthe sinensis. The sequence continues at coordinate 36,976,530 of CM053794.1, forward strand.
ATATTTGATTTCACTCCCTTCCAGTGTGCAAACAAATATTCTCTCCTATCTCCCATCTGAAACCTTCTAAGATATTATTTTCTTCTAATTCTATGCACACTATATCATCAACTTCACTCTCACCTCCATTTATTACTTCATCCCTATGTTCCACTTACTTATTGCTTTTCAAACTTCATTCCTCTCCAATCAACCAATCAAAGGCAGCATTAAAATATTCAACCAATGGAAACAGCACTTGAATCTTATGCATACCGCAGCCACGCGAGTCAGCCTTCCTTGATCTTCCACTCCTTCTGGTGTACCCTCCAGTCCGAGAATTCTAGTGCATGCACTAACAAAGTGCCTTGCATAGTCATATGTATGGAATCTAAGAAGAGAAGTCATCGTTTAGTGACTGTAACTTATTACAAGAAAAAAAACAATATGTAAGAATTGGTAAACTCAGAAAAAAGAGCTCTCAAGTCTACCCAAACGAAGCCTGAACATCAGTCAATATACTGCAAATCAGCTTATTGTATATACAGAGTTATAAAGGGAAGTTATGTCTTTTATATGACTGAGGTGCCACAGTTTCATTTGCAATAAGATAAATTTCAACATCCATATCTAAAAGTTAGTATCTTGTCATGTCAGTCATCACAATTAATATGCTGTAAAACTTGTGTCGTCAAAAGGGAACTTGCAAAAAAGGTTTGTTGTATTAAAAACATTAAGTGTTCACGTATGTGCAGCATAACCTTAAGGTGTGTAATAACAATTCAAAATGAACAAACTGGGGTTCGCTACAGCATAACAATGCTAAACTAGCAGGTATGCGTGAAAAACTATATACATACTTTTTCAGAAGGTAAATTGTCAGCATTCAGCAGCAATAAGAAGATTAAGTAATATGGATATATTCTATTTGGCAGAATTAACTCCTAATATACGCTCGTCACTAACTCCTCCTTACTACGTCATTTCCCTTGGTATAACTGGCTTATGATGAACCTAGTTGCATTTATTGCTCCTATAATTTAAAATAAGCAATTAACTCATTATGCTATGATGATTGATATGTTTGCAAGCCATTATACTACATATACAAATGCTTACCCAACTAAATCCGCAGCAAGAACAGCACGTAAAAGCTCTGATCGAGACGGCAGCGTCCTGTGAATTTCAGAAGATGGAAATGGCGTGTGAAGAAACCAACCGACTTTCATTTTGCTGTCATATTCTTTCAGGCATTTGGGTAAGAACATTAGGTGGTAGTCATGGCACCACACAACGTCACCTTCCTCATAATGCTCATTCACCACATCAGCAAACATTTGATTTGCTTTCTTATATGCAGCAAACTGGGACTGGAAACTTCTGGTAGTTGCAAGACGATCTTCTTGGGGAAGTCCCAGATAATGGAAGAGAGGCCATAATATATTGTTACAATATCCATTATAATACTGATGAACAATCTCTTCATCGAGGAATACAGGAATACACCTCTGCAGGAGGGGGGGGGGGAGGGATTAGCAGATATCAAAACTGCCATGTAATAAGCTAGAAATGAGTTAATCTACAACCCTTTTTTTTGCCACTAGAATTGGGAATCCGAGTCAAAAGGGATAAAGTTGAAGAATAAGATAGTAAAACAAGTGCACCTTCTCAGCAAGTGCTTTTGTAAGTGCCTTCTGCCCAGCCTCATCTGGCACATTCACGCCGGCCCAACCTATCCATCTCGCCTCAAATTCCTTCACGCCTTCAAAATTGTGGCGACTTCAAATTAGTTTTCATGTTGCACGTGTACATTTAAATGTAAAGAAGAAATGATGCAATAGGAGTCAATAAAAAACACAGAAAACAAAATCGTGCAATACTAACCGAGAAGAGCACTGACTAGGCCACCAGCACTTATCTCCAGTGACCACGACTCCTCTCCTCTCCTAATTGCAGAAACGGGAAGCCTATTAGCCACGACCAAGAGCCTCTGTCTAAAAGGCTCACCATCTGGCCTTTCAAATCCATCAGCAAGTGCATGAGCAGCCAAGGCCCCTTCCAAATACTGTTCCACATAAGAAACTCCTAGATCATCACCATCACTCAAACGTACATCCCCGAGCTCGGAAAGGCCTGCAGAAGTAGTCCTGATACCATCACTAGTAGTATCATTTGAATACGAAGCCTTGCTACTCTTTCTGAGCTCTCTTTCACGTAATAACCTCTCTATTCGATTAGACGAAATGGACGCATTGTTGTTGTAGTTATTATTCCCAGGCATATGGCCTGTTTACGCAAATCTCTCGAATACACAGCAATTTGTACAACTCCAAGACACCGTTAACTAGCTCTACATTTGATATTACACTAGACGCAATCAGACTCGCAATAAAACAATATGTAAATTGAAGCAATATATGCATACATACAAAGGTCACGCTCCATCGAGAAGAGTTATAACAAGTTTCACGTGTTTCTAGAGCGATAAAACAAAGATTAATACAAAGTATAGGCAAGTAAAAAAATAAATGAAGGGAGCGCGCGATGAACTGACCTGAGTGATTAAAGGTTGAAAGTTAATTGTGTTGGGGAGAGAGGAGAGCTTGGTTGATCCAAAAGAGAAAGAGAAGCATACATATATATATATACATACGCGAGAGGAGTATAGTATAGTATATGTATATAATGTTGGAAGAATCGGGTTCGTGTGTATAGGTCGGTTGATATATGATGGGGATAGAAAAGGGGGCCGGGGGGGTTAGTGCCATGCAAGTGCCACACAATATACGTATGTATTTTTCCCCCAAATCGTAAGGGGGGCTCTATACTCTCTGGTACGGTCAATCATAACTGGCTAATACATCTCATTATTGTGTTTGTGGTGCCGCTCTTTATTAGCGCACAAGGGGCAATATTAAAATTTTGAGTCGGTTTGGTTTAGATGGTATGAGTTTGTTATAAGAAATTGGATTAAGGTGATATAAGATGATTTGTTTCGTTTAATTTTGGAATAAAATTATCAATCATCAATATATATATATATATATATATATATATATATTACAATTATGTACTCGTACTAAATTTTTGATGTTTTAATTTATAATAGGAAAATCTTATCCATACAACGATTCAAAAGCATCTACTTTTTCCATTTAAACATATTTTGGAAGAAAGGTTTTTATATAGCATTAAAAACTTAAAAATAGTTGCAAGTACCGGCCGATATAGACCACTATAATGTGAGTTTAAAGTGATATTTTTACGTACAATGACCCCAAAAAAGTTGGAAGAAGAAATCATCAACATACCACTACATGGATTTGAGTTTACATGTCCTGATATAATTGAAGCACGTGTTAATGACACTAATATATTGTCAACTATTTTGCTAAAATAAAATATTATAAGTCACACACACATATATAATTTTAAATTATATTCTTTAATATTTATATAATGTTACTGATACTTTATCTAGATGTCGTGATCTGCTTGACCTACATTGGTGGCATTGATATTGTTAGCGGCGGATGAGAAATAAAGAGATCTTAGAATCATAACAAATTAGTAAATTGTGAATTATAAAACACATATATATATATATATATTCAAATTATTATTTGATTTTATAATTTTTATAAATTTAATACTACTATTTTGGTTTAATATAATTTTGTTATATCAAATTTTATCATATTCAGCTCAATCAGCAGTAATGTAACTTTGTGGAGAAAATTTTAATAAATTTAAAATTTATTATGAGGCCGCCGCGAAGCGAGATTTTTTCACTAGTATCAATATATATATATATACACACACACACACGCACACACACACACATATAAAGGAGAAGACTAGGGCGATTAGGTGACGCCCCTCAGATCGCTTCTAACTATTTTTATAATTTTTTTAGAGTTTTGCAATTTTAAATATTGATAATTAAAATTTCTTTTTCCATCATCGAAATTTTAGATAAGTCATTATTATTTATAGGGAAGAAAATAATTGTACAAGATAAGTATATATAATATATATAAGGAAATATTATATGAAAATATTATATAAGATAATTATTAACTATTACCTAAATTGAATATGTTTCCATGTAAAAGGTATTTTACCCACTTATAAATTGAAGATAAGTATCAGAAAAATAAATCACAACAAATTTACTTACATCCAAAATTTAATAAATCATTAATTATACTCGGTTGAATGCTTTCAACAACATAGAGACAATCGAATGAAAAGATCAATAGGATGCAAGATGCGAAAGTCAGTCAATATATACACATGCAATCAATTTAGACTTGACATGATTTTAAGTGATGAAAAGGTAATTTTTTGTTACTTCTTAGTTTATCACAATTATACATTGTTATTATTTTTGTTGTCTTTTAATTTTTGGCAGAAAAATTTTATCCATGCAATAATTCATGGGCCGATATAACTACCATGAAAACGTTAGAAGGAGGTTATGAAATTTGAAAACGAGAGACAGTTCAGTTGAGAGAAACAAGTTCAACCAGAGGCGGCTCAATACCCGCTACGAAGCGCGTGTAATTTGTTTAGTGAATTAGTTTTGGAAAGCGTGTTATTCATAAAATTTGTTTAGTAGATTTATTCTGAGAAGCGTGTTATTTGTAAAATTTGATAACAACAAGAGATAGTTCAATGGAGAGAAACAAGTTCAATGAGAGATGATTCAACGACCGCCTTAATTTTTTATTCTAATGATTATGTAAGTTTTCTTCAATCAGTGTGCCTCCACTGAGTTAATAAGCCTAATTCCGGAATCAGGTCATTAAAGGAAGAGCATATCTTTCTTCCTTCTTGACCATATATCTCTGGTTATATTTATAAACTAACATCTTTAATAAGTAAATAACAGAGGGTTCTTGCATTTCAACAGGGTTGTTTCGTAAAATTTGAGAACAATGAGATACGACTCAATGGAAAGAAACAAGTTCAATGATAGACGTCTCAATGGCTCATGAACTTTCTTCTCAAGTCAAGTAAATTATTATTATCCATAAGATAAGTTTCAAAATTATATCAAATTTAAATTTTTGTTATATCAAATTTTATCATATGCAGTTCAGTCATCAGTGATGTAACTTTGTGATTTTTTTTTAATAAATTTAAAATTTATTATGAGGTCGCCTCGAAGCGCGATTTTTTTCACTGGTATATAATAAAGGAGAATCCCGAGGCGCTCTCAAATCGCTCGAAACTATTTTTCTAATTTTTCTAGAATTTAAGTATTAAAAATTTAGATAATTGTTAGTTGCCTTCTAATAAGAGTTTAATTACTACTTGCTTTCTAATTGAAAGTTTTATAAGGAAATACTAACTTACTCTAATTAAAATTCTAATAAAATTAATACTTAACTTCTAATTAGGATTTCAATTACTATTTATCTTCTAATTAAGAATTTATTTAATAAATATTAAAATATTCTGATTATAAGTCTTATAAAAATAATTGTATGGGAGATCTAAACAATAAACGATAGAGCGACTTAATGGCGAAAAATGTGGTTCACAAAAGGGCGGCTCATTAAGGAGAAACATGTTAATCGTTAAAATTGGAGAATTCTCAGGTGCTTTTAAAGGGCTCTAAATTAATTTTTTAATTTTTTAAAATTTATGAATATAAAATTTATATAAATTTCTATTTGTATTTTAATAAGAGTCTAATTACTATTTATATTCTAATTAGGTGTCTTTTAATAAAATATTAACTTATCTTATAATTACGATTTAAAGAAGAAACGATAAAATCTCGAAACTATTTTTCTACTTTTTTAGAATTTATTTATTAATAAACTTATATAAATTACTATTTGTGTTTGAATAAGAATCTAATTAATAGTTACCTTTCAATTAGGATTTTAATTATTCTAATCAGTAAATATTAACATATTGTAACTATAATTCTTATAAAAGTAATTTTTTTTATACAAGTAAAATATATTATATATAAGTTACCTTATTCTGTAACAAAAATAGTTTTAATAAAATTACAAAAAAAGAAATTGACGACTAATCGAGTGAGCGACATAATAAGGAGTAACATGTCAATAATTAGAATTTAATACTCATATTATGATTTTTATTTATAAATGACAAAAATTTATTAATTATGTTATCAATATAGATTCTATTTGATATTTAAATAAATAATGATAAAATGACTCATTATTCAGAAAAAATGTTTAAGAACAAAACGAGTCAAGAGGAAAGAGCGTGTTAAATGTTAGACAATCATGTTATGATTTTAAAAAACATAAGCTCACATTTGAATATTTTTTTTACTGTGGGAACCTGCACAATAGTCTGCAAACCACGTGAACCAGGTAAACCGCACAAGTGCAACAGGTTCTGGCCCAGGGTGACATAAACACAAATTCTCCTCCCGTGGGATTCAAACATGTGACCAAGAAGATGATATTCCTCTCTTTAACCAATTGAGTCAAGCCTTGTGGGCCTCACATTTGAATTTTGAGAAAAACTAACAATGATTAATATATAATAACATTTAAGATAATTAAGTTTATTATATTTTGTATTTGGGTGTACAGCCTAATTAAAAATGACTATATATACTATAAGATAAATTTTTAAGTTACGTTATAAATGATATTCAAAAGTTAAGTTATAAATGATGTTATTTTATCACACTAATAATAGAAAAATATTTAATTTTTAACTCAATTTACCAAAATAATATTAATATATTTTTCACACACACATATATAAAATACTAAATTATTTAATTATTAATCAATTTATAAAATATTATTTTAACTAATTTATACAGTATTGTAATTCTCTGTTTAATAATTTTTTTAAAATTATAAAATTAATTCCTTACAATTTTTAACAAGTTTATAAAAATATTATAAAGCCACTGCGAAACGCGGCTTTGTCGACTTCCTATTTATGTGTTATTTTTCTAATTTTTCTAAATTTATGTATTAAAATATAAATAAATTTATATTTACCTTCTAATAAGAGTCTAATTAATACTTGATTTCTAATTGGAAGTCTTACAAGAAAATATTAACTTGTTTTAATTAAAAGTCTAATAAAATTAATATTACCACTTAATTAGGATTTCCTTCTAATTGAGAGTCTTATAAGAAAATATAACTTATACTAATTGAATGTCTAATAAAATGAATACTTATTTTTTAATTAGAATTTCAATTACTACTTACCTCTAAATAAAAGTATAATCAGTAAATATAAAAATATTTTAATTGTAAGTCTTATAAAAATAAAATTTACTAAATATCAGTTGACTTATTCATTAATAAAAACAATTTTATAGGAATGCTAAAGAATATTCGATAAAGTGACTTATTGGCAAAAAAATATTCGATAAGGAGAAACCTTCTAATTTTTTAGAATTTCTGTATTAAAAAAATTATATAAAAATTCTTATTTTTCTTCTAAAAAGAGTTTAATTATTATTTGTCTTCTAATAACATGTTAATAATTACAAGTTAATACTCATATATGATTTTTATTTATAAATGATACTCCTTCCGTCCCGGCCAAATATTTACATTTGATTTGGGAACGGAGACCAGGGATAGTGAGTGTAAAATTGTTAAAATAAATGAAGTAGTGGGTGTAATAGTGATTTTATTATCAAAATAAGTGAACTAGTGGGTGTAATGGTGTAAAGTGTTGAAAAAGTGGAGTGAAGTAGTTGATGTAATAATATATTTTATTATTAAAAGTTACTATTTTTAGTAATGTAAAGAATTAGTAGGACGTTCCAAAAAGGAAAGTGTAAATAAATGGAAGGGACAGAGGGAGTAAAATTTATTAATTATGTTATCTATATAAATTCTATTTGAGATTTAAATAAATAACGATAAAATGACTTATTATTCAAAAAAAATTAAAAAAACAAAACGAGTCAATAGTGTGTTAAATGTTATAATTTAACAGTCATGTTATGATTTTTAAAAAATAAGCTCACATTTGAATTTTTAGAAAAATTAACAATGATTAATACATATTTCCATTTAAGTTGATTTCTTATAAAGATTATAAAGTCTATTTATAAATGATATTGAAATGTTAAGTTATAAATGATGTTATTTATTTTAAAGTAAAGCTAGGCGTACAAAATAGTGTACAAAAATATTTCTCAAATGCCACATGCTAGATTGCGATTGATTGTAATTTTATTTAATGTAATGGATTCCAATGTATTCATACAAATCTCACCAATTAAAATTTTCTAAACTGACACATCACCTATGCGGCTAAGCCACATCATTTGGGACAAATTTTTTGTACTCAATTTTGTACCATTTGCATTACTTTTTATTTTATAGAAGTGATAATAAAAAAATATTTAATTTTTATCTCACTTTACCTTGATAATATTAATATATTTCTCACAAACACATATATAAAATTCTAAATTATTTATTTATAAAATATTATTTTAACTAATTTATATAGTATTGTAACTTCTTATTTTTTTAAAATTATAAAATTAATTTCTCATAATTTTTATTTTAACAAGTTTATAAAAATATTATAAAGTCGTTACGCAGCGCGGCTTAGTCGACTAGTGTCAATATAAAGGAGAAGACGGAGACGGTTAGGTGACGCTCTCAAATCGTCTCAATGTATTTTTATAATTTCCAGAAATTCCCAAAATACTTTTCCAAAATGACGTGGTAGAATAGAAAGTTTTAATTCGTGTATTAATTTGAATGTACAAGGGGCCCATCTCATTTATTATTTTGATAACTAATTAAAATTATACAATTGTTTTTGGAAATGTTTTTGAGAAATAATTTTGGGACTCTAGCATTTTTCTATATATATATATATATATATATATATATATATATATATATATATATATATATATATATTGATGATTGATGATTGATTGATTGGTCACTTGAGTTGAGGAGAAAGTTTAGGGGAATATTAAAATGATAATTTTGATTTGGAAAAAAAGTTTAGGAGAAAATTAAGATAGTAAACTTAGTTTGAAGAGAATATTAAGATGATAACTTTTTTATTTATAATTTGAAGAAATTTTAGAAAAATATAAAGTAATTTAGAAAAAATAGGAGAATATAAAACAACTTAGATTTTTTATAATTATTAATATTTAATAATTCCAAAATTTGAGAAAATTAGTAAAATATATTACGACGATTTGGGAGAACCACATCAGCGCCCTCGTCTTCTCCTTTATTGTTGAAGTGCCAACATCTTCCTAAATCGAAACGTGACGCTGACTGCTACAATATAAGGATTATAAGTTGCGTCTTGTCTACAAGTAGCTGCTTTTGGCGTAGTGGTAAACACTTAGATCCTAACAATTGGTATTAGAGCATGTCACGGGTTAGAATCTTACGGAATGCCAAAGGCGTATATTATGCCAATTTTTTTGTATATTTAATATTAATTTAATAATTTTAATATATAAAATAATATATATTCTAACTTAATAATTATAATTAAGTGTATATTTTTATATAATATATAATTGTAGAGAAAAAAGAATCTAAGATACATCTTAGGTAATTTCCTAAGATCTTAGTACAAAATAATAGTATATTAGTAAAATTTTGAATGAATCCTGATTTTACAAAAATACCCTTACCATGTTTGCAAATAAAATCCTATATTTACTTAAGATATATCTTAGGCTCCCTGACCTGGCAAAATGGGTCTGAATCCGAAGAACCGAATCAAAATTTATGGAATTGAATTCGATTTTATATAAGAAATTACATAATCCGATAAATATCTGAAAACCGATTCGATCAGAATAAAAAATTACCCGAACCGAAAATTTAACCGAAAATAATCCGAAATATTAGACCCGATAATGACTTAGAACTGATTAAAACCAAATACACAATCATTTGAACCAAATATGACTCGAAATACGATATTTGATTCTATACAAATATGAATTACATTGAATTAGAAATAAGATAAATTAAATTTTAATCTAAATTTTTATTTATATTTTAGTAATTCATAATCTATAATATTAACCCACTTTTTATTCACTAAATTAATTTATTCTTAAACTAAATTCATATTTAAAATAATTTTATATCAAAAAATTAAAATAGTTATACAATTAAAATTTTAAAAACTTATATTATTTTATATTATAACTAATATATTTAATAATAAGATGATTTTTAAAGTCTCATAAATTGAAAAACAGAAGGAGAAAGATAATGAATAAATTATTACTTCAATAAACTTATTTAATGGCTTTTATTTTAGTTTTACTCTAATTAAAAACTAATTCAAAATTAATCTGGGCTATATTTTTCTGATCCGAAATGATCTGAACCGAATTTAATACGAACCGAACTTAATCTGATCTTGATCCGAAATTTAATCGATTTTAATTCAAACTTGATCCGATCCGAATCAGACCTGATCCGATCCGAACAATGCCCCAAATATATCAGAACTGAAAGTTGATCCGATCCGAATGAATCCGATCCGAAACCGATCCGATTATCTGAATTCCCAGATTTAAGCTCCCTAGCTAATCTCATAATTGAATAGAATATAAAGAAGATACAAATAAAGAAACATAATATTCATATTCATTCTATATCTATAATTTTAATTAAATATTATCTGTTCCATATTATTACCAATTATCCATCCATATTAATCCATACGGATGCGGTTCGAAATTCGTGATTACCATCCATGCGCACAACCTGTCGTGGATATGAGGATTAGTTTTCCTACCCCCCTTTGTTTTGGCTTATGAAGTATTAGGGACCTACTACAAAACATTTATTTTTATTTAAAAATAGCACAAAATGTGTTTACTTCTTTTTTTGGAAACCACAAAATGTGTTTACTTAAAAACTAAGCTAAGTTTATAATTTTAAGTTTTTTCTAAAGTAATGGACATTGTACATGGCGTTAGGGTCATTTTTAATCGATTTTTTTTATAAATTCAAAAACTTATTTTATTAATATTTATTATGGAATATTGCGGAATATAGTATGTACTATGTATACATACATGATTTAATGAATAAAATATTGAATACGTATCATACGGAAGGTCCATTAGCATATCCAACGTGCAAAAAGGTAAGAGCCACAAACTCCACTATGTACTGCCAAAATGGTCACGGCGTTTACGTGACTGAAAACATCTTCACACTCCCCCGATGTTTATAAACCCCCCCCCCCCCCCTCCCTCTTATGCTTATCCCATGATTCCAGTTTCAAGCATATATATGGTGTTTGCATCCCTTTAGTTTACTGCAAACCAACACTTAAAAACAAACGCACACTCTCATTGGCATATATTTACAAATTACATATATAATTAATTGATTTGATTTCGATGCTGTTAAACGGATTGAATAAACAGTTTTAAAGAATACTACCTCCGTCACACCCAATTGTTAACGTTTTGAAGAGAAGGTTCGATACGCATTTTAAGGTGCATATAAAGTATAGTTCCATAACTTTTTTTTTTAAAAAAAAATTCTGAATAAAAATTTAAAATTAAATTTGTATTCAGATTTTTTTTTAAATAAGTTATGAAACTATAATTTATATGCACCTTAAAATGCGTATCGAACCTTCTTTCCGAAACGTTAACAATTGGGTTGGACTGAGTGAGTATTTGTTATGATACTGTGTTAAGTTACCGATTCTCTTACCATCTTAAGAAATGACATTTTAATTGGATCCTATGTTAAATTTTAGTAACCATAGATCGAACAGGACGTAGGGAACATAAATTTGGTAGTAGAGTATTTCCTATCAGCAGACTGTCATTTATCGGGAATAGAATGTGCGTTAATAATGTAAGGAAAAAGAATGGATGAGGAAGAATCTTATACAGAATAATTAAAGATCGAGCAAGTAAATAAAATTGGAAGACAGATAGGCGTAAAAGAGGTTACTAAATAGAAAAAGCAAAGGACCCTCACTTATTTCTGCGGAGAAACAAATACAACATTTCAGTCAGTACATTTTTTTCGTAATTGTCATATATAAATATTTCCTTCGATCAGACTTGCACGATCCCCAAAACATAAACACACACACACGTACACTTTCGGTGCTTAATCTTGAACCATCGTCATGTTTTATTACGAAAACTAAAGATGACGTTGATGTTTTAACAGCCACACAAGTTTATTTGCATGTGTATAGGATACAGCAGGCGGGCTGCATTGGTAGCCTTGGTAGGGAAAGTCATTAAGGGCAACTAGTGCAGAAGAAAACGAATGTCTTTTTGTATATAATAGCGTCACATTTTGTTGTGAAACAGTGTTATGCAGAAATAGGGGTCACCCTTTTTGCGATAACCCGAGTCAAATCCTGAGTCTTTTTTGAAAATTGGGTCAAGTCCCAACTTTTGAATCCGAAATAAGTCAAAGTAAACTGACTCAAATGTAATAATTCACAAGCCCACCACTAACCCCAAAAGATCATGATTTGTTGGTGTACTTAGTGGCAGTACTTTTACTTATATACGGAATAAATTATCTCAATCTACTAGGCAGAGTGTTCATGAGTTGTTTTTCTAGCCGTTTGATTCAGCGGGTACTTTGGATGGGATTCGGGCAATCTTATTTGGACGGTTGAAAAAAATTGTTGGTTATGGTGGGCCGCCGGGTCCATAACTTTTCAGGTGCATAAAATTTCATACTAGATTCACCACTTGACTGCTATAACTGAGGCGCACAGATATTTTCCTTTGTATAATATTCTTCAGATCAAGCAAGCAGGACGGTTTTCAAACAGAACCGTGATGTGCAGCTGAGTGCTACCCCATGTTCACCGAAATTTCTCTCTGCACCAAGATTGCATGCAATATCTATCACCCTGTTTACTAGTGTAACATTGAATCGATCTTAAACAAAAACAATACGTTTGATTTTAAGAACATAATTACAGTACTATAAAACAATAATAATATTGACATCAGTCATTTAAAGTTTGATCAACAGAAATCTATATGTTATTTGTATTATATATTAATATATATTCTCTGGTCACGTGAATGAAGTGGTATATAAAATTAATTAAGGCATTGTTTGTATATAAAGTAAATACATTTTCCAATATATTATATTTATATATAAGTGGGTGTCAGTATGACAAGATTTGAAGTGCATAATCTTCTCACCCGCACAAACAACACTACTACAACGATACAACTTGCATAGTTAATCGTATATATATCACTTATCAGGTTGTATTCCGTTGGCTGTACAGTTCAACCTCATTACATACATTAAACTTTAGTAGTTTACAATTTGTAGTTTCGTATATAGATATTAGACATATGTATATCTCTTGTGGAATATTATATACATGCTTAATTAGACTCCAAAGTCCAAACCCCCTGAAAACATTTTACTAGTTTTCACTTCTTTCTTTTATATCTGTATAATTTTTAGTTTCTAAAACTATATCTATATATAATATTTGACCTTAACACGGTTCCACGGACACCATATCTATGGAGCCTTGGCTTTTATTCCTAGTTAACAATCTAAACACCCCTATTTATTATACTATAAAATAGTCATATTTGAGTTATAGCTAGTTCCATAATGGTTACAACAAATAATTACCCGTTTGTTTGGTAACCAATTTATAAGGTAAAATTGATTTATATTTATAAATGTTTGTGTAATAAATAAAAGCACTTATAAGGTAAAATTAATTATTGAATTTGATTTTACAATTTAACTTTATAAATATGTAGACAATATTTTTGAAAGGTGATTTTTAATATGATATTATTATATTATTAGTTTTTATACATAATAAATTATATAATTTTAATAAATTTATCAAAATTGACAATAATTTTAAAGCACATTGTAACAAATTAACCAGGATGAGATTAGGGGTGGCAATTTCGGGTTCTGGGTCAGGTTCGTGTCGGGTCATATTGTACCTGGTTTTTCCGGGTTGATTTTTTTATAAACCCTAACCCGTACCTACCAGGTTCGTGTCGGGTTTCGGGTAATTTCGGGTTTCACCACATCTACTATTTTTTTTAGATCGATTGAAAATATACTCATATATTATATACCCCATCCATCCTGATTTATAAGGATTGATTGCTTTTGCACAAATTTTAAGATAAAATAGTTCATTTCTCTTTCATTGCACGTGAAAGTTACAATTCAAATGTATAATATATATTGTACCCACTTTGTCAGGTGTAAAAAATGGCAGAACATGTATAAAATATTATTATTACTATTAAATAATTATGAATCAACTAACGAGTATCTTTCATTTTACGTGAAATTTACTTTATTATACTTAAACTACAATGGAGGGAAAACTCGTCACGCTTTTAAAAAGACAAAACTTAATTAACCTCTTGTTGGCTGCCGACAGTCGGGCCAAACCTTTAAAAATCTTTCAATTTTATATATTCTCGACCATGTAATGCACAACTAGGTTTGGGTCCATATAAAGACAGTTTTTATTGGACACCTTGAAGATTATTTATAAAATATAATTTTGTTATTGTACATGTATAGTATTTAAGGTTTTCATAAAAATATAATTTTTTATATTATTAATTTAAGCTTATAATTCATGTGATATATAAGTCTTTTTTAAATTATATATATATATACTATATTATTAAAGCCGAAAGATTAAAAGTTTTGGTCGTCGGTTGGTTTGGTACTGGTGAACCATAGAAAAGATCTTGACCGTCCAATTTTATGTGAACCATAGAAAAAATCTTAACCATTGAATTTTAATAAAATATAATTTTAAAAGAATATAATCATACATACAACTCTAACACCAGTAATCCTCATTTTATACACGATAATAAGATAGGATAATATTATATTGTATTTAAATTATATTCTATAAACTTTTTTTATGAATTATACTTATCCTATAATTTTTATTTAATATATCATTAAATTTTATCCTATAATTTTTATTTAATATATCTTTAAATTTTATGATAAACAATATGCATTTTTTTAGTTTCCATTTATTTCTCTATTTTATTCGCATAACACAAATTATTTATCAAAACAAAAGCTCTACTCAAATTAGAAAAATTTTGCTCAAACTAGAACAACCCGTTCCTATCAATACATGTATGTTCAAATTAGAAAATCGACATCAACACTCTATATACAACTCTAACCCACGTTAGTCCCCCTTTTATATAACTCATCACCGATAGAATAATATTATATTATATTTATATTATATTATATGAATATTAAATTTTATAAATATTATAATAATATTATTATTTTATTAACATTAATTAAATTTTATCACTATGTTATATCTATATTATCTATATTTTTATATTATTTTATTTTAAACAAACTTCTCTTTTAATTAGAATATATAGTTGTACTCACAATTTACTAACATGTTTCAATTTTCCTCATCGCTCAAACACATTAATTTATTTAAAATTAAAATTTTATAATTAAAATTTTTGAATATTAAAATTATATTATATTTTACCTACATTAAAATATACTCTTTTATTTAAATTTTAATTAAAATATTTCTAATATATTTGTAACTCTTTTTATTAATAAAAATTTCCTAATTAAATTTAACGAAAAATAAAAAGTTTAGTCAATTGGTCGTCCGTCCGGTAAGTCCTCTTTTTATACAACTCTTTTTATTATCGTAAGTTTTTTTATATATGATTTTTTTATGCAATTATGATATAATTATAATTTAATTTTAAAACATATATATTTTACATATAACTCTATCATCGCTGAATCATTTTTTGTGCAACAATCTAATAACATATCTCAATTCACTTCTACTTGAAATTACAACTTATTAATTAAATATCATGAATATTAAAACTTATTAATTAAATCCCATGAATATTAAAATAATATTATTATTTTATCTATAAATAATTTTTATTATGTATTATATTATTATAACAGATATAATAATAAATAATTATTATATATTTAAATCATATAAAACAATTAATATATAATTTATTAATCTCATCCTGTGCGTTGCACGGGTTATAAGCTAGTATATATTAAAACCAAAAGATTAAAAGTTTGGTGGTCCTTGGTCGGTATTTGGGCCGGATCGGTTAGTTATTATTGAGCCTAGTTTTTAAATACTAATCTCCTAATTAAAATAAATCTCACATTAATTTCCTAAATAAGACACATCTCTAAAAAAAATACAAACATTATTCTATGAAAATAGAAATAAAGTATATCAAAAATTATATAAAATATATACATATAACATTATATAAAATTTTAATTATTATTATAAAAATAAAAATATATTCAAATTATATATAGAAAATATTAAAACAATTTGATACGTGCCATGCACGGGATATAAGTTAGTATTCACTTATAAACTAAGATATTATTTTTATTTTTAGAAAAGGAAAAATGTCAGAAATAGCATTATAATATGAAATAATTGAAATAATAGTTAAAATATTATTATTTTTATTTTTAAAAAGATAAAAATAGGAAATTACATCAGTTGCAACAAATTTTGATATCTAATTTAATATTTTAACATTATAATGAAAATTTTAAGTAATACATTGAAAAATTTATATTCACTAATAAACTATGAAACCTAATTCATTTATTTTATATTAATCTATACTTATAATTACTAACCAGTTACCTTTGGTCTGTATATATAATCAAAACATCTCACTTAAAATTTTAATCCTACAAAATTTGTGTCTTAAAATTTTCAATTTAATTTAAATAAAAAAATCAACAATATTAAAGAAAATCCGTGCATCGCACGGGTTCTAAGCTAATATATATATATATATATATATATATATATATATATATATATATATATATATTAGCTTAGATAAAATGGTTCTCATTTATTTTTATTATTTACTGTGGGAACTCGTAGTTGCTACCCTTTTTGGGTGCGCACTGGGTAAATCCACGGACTCATGCAATATCCTGTAAACTACGTGAATTAGGTAAATCGCACAAGTGCGACAAGCTCTCGTCTAGGATGACATAATCACACATTCTCCTTATGTGGGATTCGAACATTTGACCAAGATGATGATATTTCTTTCTTTAACAAATTGTGCGGGTCTATTTTTTTTTCAAAAAAAAACTTAACAGGGTGATAATATGATTTAACATACCAGACTATTAATTAATCAACCAAATTTTTGCTATTTCGACTTTAATAATACAAGCTTGTAATTCGTTCAATGCACGAATTTATTTTATATATTTATAATTTTTTATTTATATTTAATATATATATATATATGTAATTTGAACTATAATAAATAAAATTTTATTTGATATTAATATATATGAATATATATATATATATATATATATATATACACGCGTGTGTATATTAAAATTTAAAATATAAAAAAATTGTTATTAAATATTTATATTTAATAAATTTATGTAATATTTTAAATTTTTATAAAATTTAATATCAATAATATATATATATATATATATATATATATATATATATATATATATATATATATATATATATATATAGACACACACAAGTGTGTATATTAAAATTTAAAATATAAAAAAATTGTTATTAAATATTTATATTTAATAAATTTATGTAATATTTTAAATTTTTTTAAAATTTAATATCAATAAAATAATAATATTATTATTATTATATTCATAAGATTTAACTAATGCATTGTGAATTTAAATGAAGCAAGGAGTTTGAGTGGTAATGAAATTGATAATTTTAAGTAAATTTTATTGAATAAACTATTTATATAAAAATTATATTCTAAATAGAATTTTAATATAATATAAAATTTAGACTACAAATTAGATATAACATAATATTAATTAAAAATTGGTATTACAAAAAAATGGTTAATCAAATCGACTACAAAAATCTCAAGTTCGTTTATAATAATATAATATAAATATATAAATCAAATTTTAAAAAGTATAAAAATGTATGTATTTCAATAACTTATTTTAATTTTATAGAAATAAATATAATTCATTTTAATGATCATTTTTAGTATTTTATTAATATTTATATACTATAATATATTTTATTAATAAATTTATTCAAACTAACCTTTTTACTCTAAATGTTTTTGAAGACAAGTCAACCGACCCAATATTACACCGGTTTACGGTGTACATGGACGTATATACAACGTAAAAAAAAGTATG
This sequence comes from Oenanthe sinensis, assembly GCA_028671895.1. Classification (NCBI taxonomy): domain Eukaryota; kingdom Viridiplantae; phylum Streptophyta; class Magnoliopsida; order Apiales; family Apiaceae; genus Oenanthe; species Oenanthe sinensis. The sequence continues at coordinate 36,994,751 of CM053794.1, forward strand.
TAAAGATGTGAGGCTGCCAATAGTAAATGCACACGTAAACGACATGCAGGGGGCTGAGTGGGGCAACAGTGGACCTGCATGTCATCCCATTTGAACTGGCTAAAGAAAAGTAAGATTTTATTCTATTGACCTGTCTGTTTGATGGGATCTCACTCCAACAAACTTTTTCTTATTGGCGGATCACATTTATCTATTATTATATTCTAGATTTTAACTCTTGCGATGCATGTATATTTTGTTTTATTAATTAAATTATTTATTTTAAAATTAATAATATTTTAAAAATTTTAAAAATTCTTAATATATTATAATTATATTAGTTTTTTAACTTTTTTAAATTATATATTTTTACATCAACCGAACTAAATATAAATAAGAAAATTATAAAATATTAAAAATAAATATGCACATCTCACAAAATTATTTATATTATTAATATATAAATATGTAAAATTTTGTGATTCGAAATATTATAAACATGATTTTTTAATATATCAAACATTCATTTAATGTATTTAAGATTATACATATTAGATTAAAATATACTTTTGATAAGATCTGTATTATGTTTTATATAAAATTTAATAGATATTATGGTCAATGAGATATAATATATATGTATCTGTTAACAATATTATAATATAATTATTCATTTGAATAAGTTTTTTTATGTTATTAAATTTTCAATAGTAGAGTATTAATTGTAATTTATAAATAATTATATAATATATATAATTTAAACCTTACATCGATAAATAATAGATGTTATTATATTGCTAATGAGATTTAAAATTTAATTTAATATTAAAAAATAAAACGATACATAACAATTACCGTCATAATAATTTTTACATTCCATTTTTTCATACTAATATTTATTTTATTTAATTCTCATCTAAAGAAGAAGAAAAATGATCGAATAACCATTCTATGATGAAAAGCCTACCCATTATGAGGAGTCACGTATTGCGCACTTCCTGATTCTTTTATTATTTTTTAATGAAATTTCAACTTTCTCAGGGTTTCAATCATTAACAATTTGTGAGGTTTAATTTTTTCTTTTTTGAAATTTGAAAAAGTGTCAATCAATCGATTGGGCCGGAATTGACAGAAATGCACGTTTGTCAAATATATTACTCTATATTGATACTTATGTGTGTTAAGAATTTATTTTTTTTCATTTTTTACTGCTGGGATGATCATAGATAGTCCTGTAAATGGTACATCTATTCATGTGACCACAAATCTCATTTCTCAGCTACCTCTTATTTCTGTAAGTCATAGTGATTTGAGCCTTTCATTTGAGACTGAGATCAAATGTGTGAAAAACAGAATTTATAATGAGAGACAGACACTGGATCTAGCAAAAGGAGAGGTAGATATGAAAAAGAAGTTAGTTACTTCTAGTTAGCAAACTCTGATTCTTAAAAGTCATGAGATGTGTGATGTGAGAAGTAATGAGATTACTTTAAAAGAAAAGAGTAATTTAGGGTGTTCTGTTCTTTTTGCATGTAATCAGAGTATAATTTCTTCTCAGTCTCTAAACTCAGAGTTGCCAAACTCTGATGATGAGGCTGCATTCTTTGATGAGCCAATCTTTGCAGATGAAGAAGAAACGGATGTTTCCATTCCTTACTCTCAGAGATATAGTTCAAAGAGATGGCCAATAGATTCTTTTGATGCTCATGATAGATTAAAAATGGAGTATCCTGATTATTGTGTTGTTGAAAAGTTGAAGGGAGAAATAGAACCTGCTCTTACTGATGAAGGTATAAGGAGTGAAACTATTGAAAGGGGTGAACCATCACATGAAGATCTTCTAAGTTCAAAGAGACAATCCATCTGGGATATGTCTTGGAAATTCTCTCATGAAGAAATTTCTTGGCCCCATGTTCATGATCTTGTACAAAAGGCAGATTCTGAGCTCAATTCTGAAGAATTGAAGACAGTTCTAAAAGAAACTATTGTGTTGACAAATGGTCTTCACAGTGAAGTTTGTGATCTAAAAGATTCTGTTAGCAAAACAAGTGCTGCTATTCAAACTTCTGTTTCTGCTACTCAGCATGCTTTAGAAACCAAGATCAATTTTGTCTCTACAAAGCAGGATGCTTTGGAAGCAAAAGTTGATAAGATTGCTACTGCTGTTACCTCTATCCAAACAATGTTGCATACTATTGTAGACATTCTTACTATCTCTTCTGATGTCAGAAAGGGGGATAAAGTATCTAAAGACAAATGCAAAGAGGACGATGTGCTACAATCAGACAAACTAGGGAGAGATGATGGTGATGGTAGTGGTGGAGACAAAAGATAAGGGAGTTATAAGGGTGGACAGAGTTTACAAACATAAACTCTGACTGATCAAACTCTGATTCCTTCAGGATCTGGAGTAAACTCTGATAAACAAACTCTGATGGATCTTGCTGCAGAATTATCAAAAAGGCTTGAAGAAGAAGAAAAACTAGAGAAGATTGAGGAAATAAACATGAAGGATGCAGAACTGGCAATAAAGTTATTTGAAGAATAAAATCCAGGAATGGATCCAGTTGCTATTGAAAAAGAAGTTAAGAAAAATGGTACTGACAATGCTCAAGTCCAGTCAAGGAAGAGGAAATATGTGAAAAAGACTCCATTTCAGAAAAAGACTCCAGCTCAGAAAAAGATGCCCATTCAAGCAAATCCAATTGTAACCAAACCAATATCAATAAATTCAACTCCAATAATTCAAAAGAAAGCTCCAATAAAACCTAAAACTCCTATCACTATGCTTGGTACTACATTTCTACCAGGAGGAACAAGTTTTGAAGATGAATAAGAAGAACAACAATCTCTGTGCAGAAAGAAGAATCCTGATCTTTTGTGGATTATATCTGAAACTCTGACTCTCAATGCCAGGCTTGGTAAAAACAAAGGTGATATTGGTGATTTTCAAGCTAAAGTCTACGGAGGTGAAGCAAACACTTTCAGAGATCCTTTTTCCTTAAAGAACAAACCTGAGGAAGAGTTATCACAAAATCATTTGGACAAGCTAATTGATGTTCAAATTGTAAAAGATATCTTTGATGGTGTTGTTCCAAAAGAGAAGTTGTTGTATTTTCTTGAAAATGGAAGAACAATGAAGATAACTGAAGAAGATCTAATCCATAAGGCTTCAAAGGAACTTGAGTATGTTCTCTACCTATTGAATGATGAAAATGAAGTTACTGTTAAGTGGGTGAAGATTTTGGAAGGAGTTGTTGAAGAAAAGAAGAAGAATGAAAGGTTGTTGATGGTAAATTCTGAGGAGTACAGACCTGGGTATGTGTTTGAAGATGAGACAGAGAAAAAGATGGTTAAAGGGGATGCAAATGTTAATATAGTGTTGGGAATTCCCACACTAATACTAATCCTGATGGACAGAAAGCCTGTTGCATACCTCTAGATGACAGAATGGAAAGAACATCAATTTACATCTCGAGAGCTGCAATATTCCAGATTGATGATTCTAGTGATCAAATGAAAGAGCTGAAGGAGAAGCTGATTGAATTATTAAAGATTGTTGAAAAGAAATTACTTGATTAGTTTCTGTCTGAAGATTTTTCATATAAGAGAATTTAAGTCAAGGTGAAGAACTCAAACTCAGGTACATTTGTCTATATAGTTTCTGACACCATAAGTTAAATTTATGTTTTACTGAATAAAGTATAAATTGAGGGAGATTGTTAGAAATACAAACACTGATGCTGTCATAGAATATCACAAACATAGTTTATTGAATAACAGAGTTTATGCCGACGTCATAAGAGTTTAGAAGCTGTAGACAAAGTTTACTCAGACAGAGTTTACCCAATCAGAGTTTACTCAATCAGAGATTATCAACCGACAGAGTTTATGATCAATCAGAGTTTGACAAAGATACAACTCAGTAATTTATTTGGATAAAGAAAAAGAAATTCAAATACAATTCTAATTGTCTTTCTGAAAGCGATCTGTTAGAAGATAAAGATGGAAATCGAATATTATCTTTCTTGTATTTGGATATATAGTTGTGTACTATATATACATAGAATTAGGTTTTACATTGATATTCATAAAATTCATATTATTCTCATAACCTAGCAGTTCTTAAGAATATTGATTTTTTTTTAGAGAGTTTTGTATTCAGTTTATTAAATGTCAATACAAAACAATATTTCATCTACATACTTGCGTTCATAATCGATTATTTTGATACTATTATATTCAACCCTCTTCTATAATAGTGTAATATCTGGGCAAAAATAATTATATGAAAAATTATAGTTGTTAGGAATTTATACTATATTATTAAAGCCAGAAGGACAAATATTTGATCCGTCGTCGGTCTGGTCTTTTTATGTCTCGCTCAACTTCAAATACATGTGTCTTTCTCATATTCAATTTCAAACACATTCTTTTAACAATATACTACCATATTTTAATTTACTCATTAGTCAACCTCTTTAATTTATTTAATATAAGAATTTATTAATTAAAATTTATGAATATTAAAATAATAATATTATTTTATTTATATTAATTGAATTTTATTATTGTGCTCTATCTATATTATATATACTTTTATATTATATTACTCTAAACGAAATTCTTTTTTAATTACAATATAGAGTTGTACTCACAATCTAATAGATTGTTTCAATTTCTTCATCGCTCAAACACTTTAATTTATTTTAAATTGCAACTTTATAATAAAAAAATTTGAATATTAAAATTATATCAATATTTTATCTATATTAAAACATACTCTTTTACTTAAATTTTAATTAAAATATTTCTAATATATTAAAAACTCTTTTTATTAATAACAATTTATTAATGTTTTGCACGAGCTATTAATCTATGTTAATTAATATAAATATATAACAATATATTAATGAGAATTTAAACACATAATATAAATATGATGCAAAAACTAATTTATCTAATGTACAACATTACATAAAAAATATTAATAACATATATAATTAAATTAAATATTTAATTCATTTAAAATATATAATATATTATTTATTAATCCCATCCCATGTTTTGCACGGGTTATAGGCTAATATTAATAATAATTATAACTTATAAATAATTAGTATATAATATTACGTAGTTATTAAGAATCGATGATTTGACCTTTGCTAGTATTCAGATAAGATCCATCTTACTCTTATCTTATTATATATAGGATATAATTAGTATTCAGCGGGTTAATCAACACTCATTTTTAATTGAATAAAAATCATTAAATTAAAATAATAAAAATGAAATTATTTAAATAGTTTAGATTAATCCATCCTCTTAACTTTATTCATTGAATACACAAATAAAAACTCACAATAATATATATTATAAATGATAAAAAAAACAAATTTGTTTTAACAGTAAATAATAACATTTATTTTTTATGTAATTGAAAAGTGATTATTTACTCTTCAAAGACAAAATTTATCATTATTTCATAGAAATTAATATACTTTACAATCACATCTTTAAAGAATATAAGCCCATTATATAGACGAATTATGAATATTAGGCCATTTTCAATCATTATTCTATTTTAACATAATTTTATCTACAGTTTTTTTTGTTTTTTTCATTTTATATAAATTTCACTTTAATCCGACTTTATCTCTATATAAAATAATAAAATACATAAAGATAAAGATAGAAATAGAAATAGAAATATTGAAATAGTGTTGTAAGAGAATTGATTAAAAATAAAATATTTAATTGTACAGTGTAAATTCAAATTAGAAGTTGAATCGTAAAATTTTTAAATATTTTTTTATATCATATTTTTTTATTATTTGAAAATAGAATAACAGTTTGTTGAGTAATAAAAAATTGAAAGATAGGGTTGAAAATGCTCATATATAAATGTGTTGTTATAGTATCTACGTTCGTCCTGTATACTGTAGTGATCACGTGCTGTTATATTTTATACTCTCGTAATTATTAATAATTTTATGAGTCAGTTATTTATTTGTTCTTCTCTTAGTTGCATTTGCATCATTTTATGCTTTTACACTTTTGAGCATCAAGTCTTTTCACTTTTACATGCTTTCCAACTTGCAAAATTTTGTTTTAGGCTTCTATTTATAAGAATTAATTGGTCGTGCGTATGTGTAATATTAAAATATGAAATATTAAAATCTGAACCTGATTAAACTAATCTCATGTCCAGTATAAGAGCACGATTGGATAGTCCTAAGTGACAAGAGTTTATCTTGGCTTCGACTCTAATTCAACCGAGAATCTATTAGAACATATTTGTAAGGTAAGTCTAATTAGTCAAAAAAAAAATTCCAACATAAAAAAAAAGTTGAAATCTATTCATAATATTATCATCTTGTCTGTATATTAACTGTATGTCCGTGGAATGAAAATTTGAAAATAATCCTATGACCAATGTTTAATAACTAAGAAAGGTTAGCAGATTAATTATGAAATTAACAGATGTCTGACATAAGTTGGCTTGACCCATAGTCTGAATAGAGCTTGATGTGTTCCAGCCCAGGGACTAAAAAGTAAAACCCAAACTCTATAATATTGTACTCAGATTATCATGCGGACGATGTTCGATTAATATAATATTATTAAGATTAATAATTTATAGTTTTAATATAGAAATTATAAAAAAGCAGTAATATAATTTTATTAAAAAAACTTTAATATCATATTAAAAATATATTACTAATTTTTAATTTATCCACTCATTTTTGTTGAAGTATTATGTTTTTAGCTATAAAAAGTTTTTAAATATTAACTAAAAAAATATACATAAAAAATTTACAAATATTTTGAAAGGTTTTTTATCTAGGGAATTCAAAAAAAATGAGAAAAAGATAAATTAGTAGATATTTATTGTGTATTGATTGAAGGTAGAGTATTAAATAAATTAATAGGGCATTAGTTAAGAGTTTGAAATAAGCAACTGTGATAAAAAAAAAAAAATTGACAAATAATTGAAACACGATCAATTGTAGGAAAAATTGACACAAACAATGTATGGTAATCCTGCTAAACAGCTTGAGGTTAAATATTCATACAATCTATGCACAAGCATAATAAAGATTTATGTGTTTTTTGTGTCTCTGTCTCAAAAGCTACTTCCATATATAATTTTTTCAATTTTCTTTTTTTGAATAAAATTATAATACTTAAATTATTATTTAAAAAAAATCATAAAAATAATACATACAAGTACTCCCTCCGTCCCTAATTAATTGTCTCTTTTGATAAAAAAAATTATCGCATATGGTCCTTTTCCATATTAATCAAGTCATATTTCCACTAATACCCTCATTTGGTATGGATGGAAAATAAGCATATCATTTAAAATTTATTAATATGCATAAATTTTTTTAAAAGGACAATTAATCAGGGACATAAGAGCATCTCCAATAGAGGTTGCCTCAAAGGTTGCCAAGATGGACAACTCATCACATATATTTTTTTTTTATTTCTTCTTTCATCCATATCATTGTTGACAACCATTTATACAAAATTTACTTTAATAGTTGGCAATCTTTAAGGTTGCTAATTTGGTCCCCTAATAATAATATGGAAATGAAAAAAATATATTAAAATGAATAAAATAATATACACTTTAAAGTTTTTATATGCACTTTAACTATTTTAGGAAGTTGCCAAATCTTGACAACCTTGATTGGCAACCTCTTGGCAACCCTCAACTCCAAGTGGAAAACAAGTGGGAAAGGAGATGAGATGAAATTTGAAGTGGTTAAGTTTTCTGTTGCAACCCTACAAGAAATACTACTACACTGAGCTAAATTATGTTAGTCATGTGCAGCAACCGGAGCCTTGACATTAAAACATAATTTGTCAGAACACCTCATATTAGATGATACAAGACTTTGTCCAAAGTGAAAGAAAGTCAAAATCGGAAACCATTGATTCTCAATCACAGACAAACATTGAGGGTGTGATACACAACTCGAAACAAACTCAATCTGATCTAGTCTACAAGGGACATAAAAGCTACAGCTTGTCAGCCTGACAATCAAGGGTGCCATGCCACATAAGCTTGGCAACCCCTATTGGAGATGTTCTGAGGAGTATAAGTTCAGACTTCAGTGCATTCAAATTTGGAGCGGCCAAATGGTTATTATGATGTCATTTGAAGCCGGCCTATTTACTTAATTCATGTGCCACCACGCAGTAATATAAAAGCCAAGAATGATACAAAATACAAATTACAAATATTTTCTAAGGTTTTACTATGGCTACGACAGACTACAGTGCAATTAAAAGATCCAAACATGCAGAGAATAGGACTGGGGAAAGGAAAAAACACAATGTTACTTGAAAACCAGTAAATCGAGTTGCAGTTTGCAACAGCTCTGAACTCCAGTGATCTTATCCACATTTCAAAATAGAACAATAAAATCTGGTGGACGCCTTTCTCCTTTACAGAGCTGCTGCCTATCCAGAACTAACGATAATTTGTAATTTTCAAAATAGAACAATAAAATCTGGTGCACACCTTTCTCCTTTACAGAGCTGCCTATCCAGAACTGACAATCGCAAACTGAGGAACCTGGCAAACATGAATTCAAATGTTCTTTCAGAATCATACATAATAAAAGCCACATGAATATTTAAATTACTAGATATATCATTAAGCAACAATTTAACTGGACGGGAAAATGCTGGAAAAGTATTCAACAGTTCACTTGCAAGTATAGTTAGATAATGTGTAAGACTTCCTAAGCCAGGAAATCAATACTTGATTGATGCATGAAACTACATTAGAATTGATTTTACATCATACAATCTCATGACCTTGACTAGCGTATCTGGAGTTGATACTTGACAGATGAACTAGGAGATTTTTACTGGATTACATTCAGTTACATGCGTCAAATCCTGTCTAAACTTATTGATAGAAGAAAAGAACACAGGGCACAAAATTTCTAGTGGTTGAAGCTATTTCATGACACATTTGAAGTTTGAACCTCATCATAGAAGTGCATTGAACGGTTTGATTTGGAGTGAGCAGTGTTCCATTTAGGCATCAAGTTTTTGAGGTCTGGTCAATACAAACGTACACAGCGAAAAGAAATCAAGCCGCTCTAAACTAAAACCAAAACCAATGTCCAAGCACACAAAGCAAGATCAAAGTGAAATAGTATTTTCAAATAAACAATGAAATATAGCCCACGAAATCCATACCCATAAATACATTAACTAGCTTCAGCAACCGCGGGCAATGCTGCATGGCTGGAGAATTGATTTGGGTCTAATGCAACAAAAGAAGAAAAGTTCAGTAATGCATTCAGAATCATAAATATATAGTGTAGTTAAGAAGAGAATTAGGATATGGCAACCTTCTGATTCTATACGCATCCAATCTTGACCACATACCAGAGCTTCTCGAGTATCAGCATTAAGTGAGGTCAGATGATTGTCGAGCACTCTGCCACGAGTGCTAAATGCCAACTCTGATGTAAGAGTGGAAAATGGAATACACAATATGTCACGTGCCATCATAGATAAGATGGGGTACCGTGCTGTGTGAACCTTCCACCAATTTAATATATTGAAATCATGGTTGCGTGGAAAGATCGGTTCCTCTAAATACTTTTCCAGGTCAGATGCTATGCTGTGACTTTGTGAAGTTTCGTGGAGGAACTTGTCAAAACCCCGTAGCCTATCTCTTGTACCATTACTAGTACTCGGCAAGCTGCTGCATCCTTGATCAAGAGAAGCTGAACCCACAGAATACTCATTAAAAAGCTCCCGCATACCATCAGAAATTTGCTTGATGTAATTTGAGGCACCACTAGTGTACATTTGGGGATAATAATACTCTACCAACTTCATCTTGAACCGCGGATCTAAGATGGCTGCAACTGTTAAGCTGAATCTACACTTGCTCCAATATTTGTCAAATTCCCTTTTCATCTTTATTGCCATAGAGCAAATAAATTCATTAGAGCTCTTGCACCACTCAATCAACTGTATGTGTACATCACATATCTCAGGAAAATATATATTTGCAGTCGGATGATTATTAACTGTAAAAACATTAATAATCTCAACAAAAAGTTTTATACAGCTAGTAACGGCACTTGCCAATTCCCATTCTTCCTCTGAGAGAGTCATGTAGTAAGCAGGATCGGGCTCTTGCAGAAGAGAGAAGGCACCCCTGTATTCTAAGGCTGTTTCAAGCATGAGATGAGTGGAATTCCATGTCATTGGGGTATCAAGAAACAAACGTTTCTCACTATTAATACCAACCTCATTGGCAATTTCATAGAATTTCCCTTGGGTGGCTTGCGAGCTCTTAACATACCTTATTGTCTCTCGTATTTTACAACATACTTCTTGAAGTGCTTCGATAGCTTCGCGAACAAGGGATTTTAAAACATGTGAAGCACATCTCACATCAAACAACTCCCCATTCTTTAAAAGAGGCTTGTTTTGGGATATCCAATCTTTAACACCGCGGGCAACCTCGTCATTGATAGAGCAATCATCAAATGTCAGCGAAAACAACTTGCGGTCAATTTCCCAGTTCATTAAACATTTTATAACAACTTCTGAAAGTGTATCATCTGTATGCGAGGAATCCAATGTTACAAAATTCAACATCTTCTTCTGAAACTTCCATTCTGCATCAACAAAGTTTGCCGTCAAGCACATGTACTCTTCATTTTCTGCCGAGACCCACTTACCAACGGCCATACTGATCCTGCCATGAAAATTCCGTATCATTTCATACGCCTTCTGTTTCTCTTTCTCATAAATCTTCATACAATCATACTCAATACCACTGTTTGTCAAAATCTCGAATGATGGCTGAAGATTTTTGACAAAAATCTTGAATCCGAGATGGTCAACCATGCCCAGAGGGTATCCATGTAACATGATCATACGAGCAAGGTCAAGGCGACTCCGCTCTTGATCGAATTTGATACTTCCAAGGTTGACGGCTTCATCTTTTTTCTGTTCATCATATCTATAGGTGGCTAAGGGAATAATAGCCTCTGCTTTTCGTTTTACCTCATCATAACTGACATTTGGAAGGTCAAGACTATTATTATCTTTCCGCTTTCTCTTTGCAGCAAGTATTTGAGAAACATCAAAATTGGATCTCTTCAAACACCTTATCAAATGATTTCTCAAATGAGTTGTCCCACTGTTGCTTGATCCACTCAGCTTCTTCTTACAATGTACACAAACAGCATAACAAATGTCAGCTTTTCTGACTCTCTCAAAGTGATTCCAAACAGCAGATGTCAACCTCTTTGGTTTCTTAACAGGTGTTTCAATTGCTACCTCCATGACATGAATCTGGTAGTTGACGCGTAAGTACCGATCCTGAAAAAAAACTGTATTATCATAATCTCATAAAGCAAAATTACTGAAGGGGAGAGTTTATAGAATCTGTAATCTGTCAAGGATAGTCACTTGTGAGTTTTTTCTTCTTCTTTTTTCCCCGGAGAGGATAGCGAGATAATTGAAGTCTCAACTACACTTTATACCATGTATACACAATAAAGACAGACAGACACATACATGTGCACACATCAATATTTGACAAAGACAAGCACTCACTTGGTGTATACTTTTTCCCTAAAAATAATAGTCAAGTAGCAACATAAAAACATATCCAGACGTGTATTTAGATAGTACGTTTAAAAGAAACTATGATGACGAAAAGGCAAAGATAGATGGAACTAACATATTCCTGAAACAATTTGAATAATAAAGTTAAATAATAAGGTATGAGTATTACTAAAAGTGGTCAATTTTGTTATGCTCCAAAATAGTGTAGACGCTCTATCAGGTAATTATAAATCTACAAAACACGAATGTTATAAAACAAAAGCCTCAAGGTAACCCAATGATAATCTGCCATTCTTAAAAATAAAAAACCAAAATAATTACAAGAAACTCCCCAGTCTGCCTTTCACTTGCTATTTCCTCGAGTTATATTTTAAATTCAGAAATGTACAATTGAAAGGAAACACAACACAATGAATAGTAAAAGGAAGATTAGCCAGATTACTGTGGTTATTAATTGAAGTCAAGCACACTGCTTACATTATATTTGAAGGTTTATAAACACACACATATGCGGTGTTGTTAAAGGCGCGATTAATTGCGCGATTAATGGCGCTTCGCGATTAGGCGCAAGGTGTGCGATTTGAAATTAAGCGATTTAGCGTGATTCTGAAATCGTCCAAAAGGCGCTACTAAATGTAAAAAGGCGCCGATAACAAAAAAGACGATAATACCCTTAAAAAAAGGGGTAAAAGGAGAAAACCCTAAAGTGTTTCATAAGACCCAGTCTCATCTAAACATCACAGCCTCCATCTAAACGTAAGTCTTTCTCAGTATATACACACAGATATATACGTATATTTGCAGATTTCTCTTCTCAATTTTCTTCTCCGTCTCTCTTAATCTCTCTTCATCTCTGTCTCTGTCTCTTCTCAATTTTCTTCTCTGTCTCTCTTAATCTCTCTTCATCTCTTCTGATTCTTCTCTAATTTGGATGATGTGTGTATTGCTTCTGGAGCAGAAGAGCCACTTTATCGCACGAGACGCTTGATAAGAAGCAAATCCACCTCTAATACAACTCACGGAGCATCTTCTTCAACTCTAATAGATGAAGATGATGAAGAGGAAGAGCGAGAATTTGAGGGCCAGAAATCGAGTTTAATGATACCGAAGCTTTTGAACTAGAGAACCTTATCGATTAAGCCTTAATTATTGACACTATTATCATGTTATTTATGTTTTTTATTATGTTTGAATGTTAATATTATGTTAAGTACTAGTTTTTTGTTAAATTTGTGATTTTTTTGGGTCAAAAGGCGCGCGATTAATGGTGCCTCGCGCCTCGCGCTTCAAACTTAGGTCTTGCGCTTTTTTATAATTTGCGCCTCAAACAACACTGCACATATATAAACACCCTTTTTTAGTTTCATTCTCGATATAAATTGCTTCCCTCCATATTCAAGTCCCAACCAAGTTCAAACAATTCGAGTGAATAACAGCTATCATTTCTGATACAGATTAAGCAAGAAATTCACTGGTCTTGACAATTTCTACACTACCATAGTCTCCTCAAAATCTCTAACATGTATTTGATCTGTATTTTCTTTTCTTAAGCTTTAGTTATACACAAATAATTAAAGACAATTCCAAAGCCACAGCTTGCCTACATTTTCACACGTCAAAATCAACACTAAATTCACATCAATACATATTGTTAGCACATAAATCCTCAAAGATTTACATATACACACCCAGATATGTAACAAATAAGCTACTAAAAAGCCAAAAAGGAGAAAATAGGGAAAATGTTGGAGCCCTAATGCTTGATGAAGATATAACAAAATTGGGGGAAATATAGTTACGAACCTGTAATTGTGTATCCGAAGAGTCCGATTAGATGATCCGAAAGAGGGGATCAATATTAAAGGGGGGGTTTATTTGATTTGATATGAATCGGGTACGAGTTTGCCCGACGGAGTGTTACCGAAAACCCAGATTTGATATATGGTTTGGAGTTGCGGAGATTGGGTGGGTCAACGGCGCTGCCTTGGATTTTTAAAGTGAGTGCTCCATTCATCCGATGTTTACCCTCATATTCGGGTCGGGTTTGATTGATCGACACTGTAATTGAGTTGGGCCGTTTGAGTTTAGCAAATGGGTCTACAAATTTAAAACTTTTTTAGACTGTGATTATTTTATACTTCATATTGTATATCAAAATAATCTATTTTATATGATAAATAATTTATAAATTAAAAAGTATATAAACTTATTAAATTAATATGATAAAATAAACAAATATACCACCACATATATGTAGAATTATTAGCCGTGATGTGATAACTTTTTTCTAATAATATATGCCACTTTGTTTTTGTCTGAATGGCTGAGTTTATATTTTTTAATCATTATTCTTTTCAATATAATATTAATAATAATGTTATTATTTAATTATGAAGGAAAAAAATAATTAATTATAAATTTTCTAAGATAAATCATTCAAAATAGGAAAATAATTTTTCTATTTTTCATAAAAGTCATTTCCACATAATTTTAGTTTGCAGTCTGGTCGGAATTTATAAAAAATTCGAGTTCTTATATATACTATATTATTAAAGTCGAAACGTTAAAAGTTTGGTAGTTAGTCATTCTTGGTCGGTATTTGGGCCGAATAGTTATTATTGAGTCTAATTTTTAAACACTAATTTCCTAAATAAAATACATCTCACATTAATTTTCTAAATAAAAATGCATCTCTAAACAACACACACAAACATTATTTTATTAAAATACAAATAAAGTATATGAAAAATTATATAAAATATATACATACAACATTAAATAAAATTTAAATTATTATTATAAAAATATATTCAAATTATATAAAAAAATATTAAAATAATTCAATCTGCACGGATATAAGCTAGTATTAATTTATTAAATTCTGCATAAATTAATTGGTGCTGCGAAACTTGTAAAATATCTCAATAATTAAAATTTCAAAACCTAAATATCCAAAACAGTTGAACAGAAGTTGACGCTTCAAGAAACTACACGTATGTGGTGACTTCGTATATGGTGACTTACGGTCATAAAAATGACACGTGGTATGAGTTTGAGTTCCCGAGGAGAAGGGCAGGGGAATTATGGTCAAATAAAAAAATGAAATTATTACAAGTATAAGAAGATAATGTTTGATAAATTACAGGTTGATCCCCTTGCCTTTTCAGTCATTAAAGGGGGTAAATTTAAGGTTTTAAGTCGGGTTCGTATCGGGTCAGATTGTACTTAGTTGTTTCGGTTTTATTTATTTCTAATTTTAACCCGTACTTATCGCGTTCGTGTCATGTTTCGGATTATTTTGGGTTTCATCATCTCATCTTTTTTTAGTGTGATTGAAAATATATTCATATATTATATATTCCCTCTATATCGATTCATATAGACAGATTGTTTTTACACAAATTTTAAGATAAAACAATTCATTTCTCTTTGCACGTGAATGTTACATTTCAAATATATAATATTTAATGCACCCACTTTGTTAGGGGTTAAAAAGAACAGGACATTTTAAAATATTGTTATTATTATTAAATAATTATGAATCAACTAGCGAGTCTCTATTATTGCACGTGAAAGTCACTTTATTTTACTTAAATTTAATTATTTTAAACAAAAAGTATTTCAAATGTAGGGTTATAAATAGATGATTCATTAATTTTCGGGTTTCGGGTTCGTGTCTGATTATACTTGATCGTTTCGGGTTAAATATTTATTGACCCAAATTCGTATTTTTTCGGATTGAGTTCGTGTCGGGTTTCGAGTTGGGTCAAAAATTATCACCCCTAGCTGAACGCCTAAACTACTAGTACTATGCCTAACAAGATATTAATACTAGTTATAAGAGCATCTCCAACGCATACAAAATCCATAGTTATATCATATATGTCAATATATATAACCAACCAATATACATAATCATTATTTTCAACCATGTGCCTTTAGCAATTTTTTTTAACATAATATGGAATGGTTGGCTGCATTTATAGAATGAGTGTGGTTGGCTACAACGGTCCATCTCATCACTTTGTCATTTTTAATTAATATTTCTATATTTATAGTATTTCACCTCATATCTTACCTTCTATTAATAATGATAAAATATTATTTTTAAACTATAGCCAACGATGATAGATAACGTCATTGGAGTATAAACACTTTTTCATTCTATGTAATATAACCAACTATTATTTTATATTATTTTAGCCAACCATTATACATAATAGGGTTGAAGATGCTCTAAGAGTAAGTCCAACAGTATCCTAACTCATTCCATATAAATATTATAAAATAATGACATCTAGCAATTCAGGAACACCAATTTTAGTGTCAACTCCAACAACAATCCCCATTCTCATTGCTCATTATTATTATAATAATAAATTTGAATCTAACAATGAGGGAAATGAGAAAAAAGGAGAGAAATGAATATTTTATTCATAAAAATAAAATAGGGGATGACTAGAAAATACCTATTAATAAGACATAGCTAGTAAAATTTAGAATATCGTAGTGATTTAGGGAATCATTAGTATACTGTTGAAGTAGTATTTTATGTCATATTTCATATTCTTGAGCTTGGACCTCATTTGGGGAAACTGTTGGACTTGCTCTAAGACTATCTCCAATGGATGACACTAAAATAGTGCCACTAAAATAGTGTCACTTTGACACTATTTTAGTGTCAAAATTACATAATTTATAAAATCAACTCCAATAGAAGTTACACTATAAGGAATCTTTTACACTATATCCTACACTATAAAGAATTTTTTACTTATTAAAATACTAAAAAATTGAGTTTTGAGATTTAAAAGGGATAAATTTGTTTTTGTTAACAAACATGATTGTATTGTTACAATTTTAGAGGACACCAAATATGGTGTTAAGATGACACCAAATGTAGGTTTGATGCCAAATTTGGTGTCACTCCGATTATTTAGTGTCATCTTGTTACTATTTTAGTGTCCCAATGGAGTTGGTTTTCCACTAAAATAATGTCACTTTGACACTATTTTAGTGGTCGTTTGATTGACATGTATTTATCAGAAAGTAATAATTTATAAAGTTGTTTGGTTGATATTTATATAGGAAGTTAAACTTCCTGTTAAGTTTAAATTCCTATATATATATATATATATATGGGGAAGTTGTTTAACTACTCTCACCTTGGTGATTTGCAATATCTAGGTAATGGAAATTCTTATATACAAACCAAATAATTTTTTTTAATTTCCCATGAATTTCATATAGGAATTAAATACCAAGATATTTTAACTTTCCGTGAAATTAAATAACCATATGCAACCAAACAACCGTCCCATCGGGACACTAAAATTTTGTTTACAAAAATAAAAGATTTTTTATAATATACTTCATATGTTTCTTTTTATTTGTCGCTTGACTTTTGACACGTATTTTTAGGAGGTTTGACCAGATAGTTAAAATAATTTTATTTAAAATTTTCTTTTTTTGAATAAAAAAATTTAATAAATATTATAATTTACAAAAAAAAAAATTAAAAAATAATAATTTTAATTATGCAGTCAAAACTTATTAAAATACGTGTCAAAAAGTCAAACTACTATTAAAATGAAACAGATGGACATTGAAGTTGATTTTATAAATTAATTAATTTTGACACTAAAATAATCAAAATACCATTATAAAGGTAACCTTTTATAGCTGCTCAATAACATCTTAACTTGCAGGGCTGGCTGTCCTCTGTATCTTGTCACATGTTATAGTGTTTGTGTATGCATAACTAACTAGGGCGAAGATGAAGATACAGTGTAACGTGTGTGAGGTAGCGGAGGCCAAGGTGCTGTGCTGCGCAGACGAGGCGACCTTGTGTTATGATTGTGATGACAAGGTACATGCAGCTAACAAGCTGGCTAGTAAACATCAACGAGTTTCTCTCTCTAAATCCTCCGCTCCCATGCCCAAGTGCGATATTTGTCAGGTTAGCAGCCTTCGGGTCTTCACTGTTTACATACCTTTGCTCTTATTTTATGTTACTGTTATTTAATTAAGTCTAAAAAATTAAAAAATATCAAGCATACACTTGGTACTCCCTTTTATGTTAGCCCTGTTTTCTAATTTGTTCGTCTCAACAGTTTTGTTTACATGCAATTAATATCACATGGTTCAAGTTCTAATTTTGTTTATTTTTATCAAAGTTCAAGTGATATACATTTTTGATAACTTTATGATTGAAATTTTATCCGTGGTCAAAATAAACGGGACGGACAAGTATAATGTTTAAGATAAAGAAGTGGTCTTTTTATATATACAGGAAATGAAGGTGTGGTTTTGTGGGTATTGACGCAGTGATAGATCTTTTTATGGCTTCCTATTTAGGAGACTTGGAGCGCTGGCTAGTATCAGCAATCAATCCTCAAGCTTCCAAACTCGGACTTTTCTTTGTAACTTAAAGGGTAGAAGTTCATACTGATCCGATAAGCACTGCACTGTCATACTGATAAAGCACTTGGAAGCTTGAGGATTGATTGCTGATACTAGCCAGCGCTCCAAGTCTCCTAAATAGGAAGCCATAAAAAGATCTATCACTTAAAGGGTAGAAGTTCATACTGATCCGATAAGCACTGCACTGTCATACTGATAAAGCACTGCACTGAGTACTCGAGCAGTTGTCTAAAATATATAGCCCCCCCCCCCCTGACAAAACCAGGCTCCCTTGCGAGGTTAATTTCTGTGAAATGTTTGTTAGTCAGAACCGAATAACTATTTCTTCCATATTATTATTTTTGAGTGTTCCGTACATGAGGCAGGTCAATACCATATATCCTTGTCTTTCACAGAAACATCTTCGCGCAAGATTTATTCGTAGTATTTTATTTTTCTGGTGTTAAATTTTGACAGAAGCTTTGTCTTCTCATCACGATGTTTAAAATTTCTTACAATGTATACAGGAAACAGTTGGATATTTCTTTTGTTTGGAGGATCGTGCTTTGCTATGCAGGAAATGTGATGTCTCCATACATTCGATCAATGTCCACGTTTCGGCTCATCAAAGGTTTTTGCTTACCGGAGTGAAGGTGGGACTTGAACCTGAACGTAATGAGCCATTTTCTTCGGGAAAGTCGCAGTCTCCTGAGAAACTTACTGAAACAGTTACTGAAACAGAATCGAGGCTGTTGTCCAAAAAGAATAACCACATGGCTTTGGATGGTCACCAGAAAAGTGGACAGATCCAAGTTGCTGAAGTTGGCGAATTTGCACCAACCAACCCTCCTTTTGGTGGAGGGTCTGATTGTGAAAGCTTTCAACAGTGGCAATTAGATGAAATATTTGGATTAACTGATCTCAATCAGGACTACAACTATATAGACAATGGCTCATCCAAGGTATACTGTCTATAAATTTGCATCATTACTTTCTTGTTTATATCTATAAAGCATTGCTTTCGGCATGAGACTTTAACAACTTGGAGCAAGGTATAAGTGTAAATAAGAATTGTTCAGCTAAGCATCCTTTCTAATCTCTACCATTTATGAGTCTCCAAAGGTTTACTGAATTCCCTCATCTGTTCCCCTCTCTCTGTCTCTGCTTAATCCTAACCCATGTGGTTGTGTGCTTAATCCTAACAGGCTGATAGTGGTAATCTTGGAGAGTCGGACTGCTCAGCAATATTACTGGCCGTTGGTTTCGAGCTTGATAGTGATGAGTGCTTAGGTCATGTTCCTGAGATAGCATGGGATGTGCCAGAGATGCCATCGCCTCCAACAGCTTCAGGACTCAACTGGCCAAACAACTATGAGCATCAGATGGAAATTACACCTGCATTTGTTCCTGATGTATGTTATTCGACCAGGCAAGATCAGTATCACAATCCGCAAATGGGATCCAGTTTAAAGCGCAGAAGGCAATAGTGTGTCTTCGGGGACTTCTCTCTTTTGAGTCCTGTAGAAGTTTACCCATAACATCACTCAGTAATGGTACTGATACTATGGGAACTGGTCTGATAGTTCTATGGTTCGTAAATGAACTTAATGTAGGCGGTGTAGTTCTTTTGTAACCCCTTTTGTTAAGAGCAAGACATATGTATGGCAACCGTTTGGCTCAATGGTTTGGCAACTACAGTTTTGTGTTTGTCGGTAATTGCTAGACTTGAGACTTCGGAAATCTATGTAGTAACGGGCTGTGATAGCTGTCACAACTGTGTTTGTGAATATAATAACTGGCTGTGATAGTTGATTTAAAGAAGTTTAATTTCACACTTGATAAACTTACTTCTGTAAATAATAAGTATTTTTTTATTGTTTTTGTTTTGTATTTTTATATAAAATAAAATATTATTTACAAATAGTTCTATTGGATGTATTGAAATGAAAAGTGTAAAATAGCTTATTTTGGGGTATCAAATTGCAAGTTGACAATTTTTTTGCAGGTTTATCTATTAAAAAAAAAAAAAAATCTTGTGCAGGCTTTATTGGAGAGTCAAGAAAATGTTATAAGCGCGTTTTCACATAATATTTGTGTTGCATACCACCACCAGGATAATTGTGAAAAAAACCCATCTATAATATGTACCAGTAACAGAATTTCTACTTTTTGACACTGAAAAGGATGCATTTCTGAGTTGTACATTTCGAAATAAAAACTCTGCACATTCCTAAGTTTTAAACTCAATTACATAAAAAAATGTAATGTGCAAATAGGGCTCTTTTGGTACATTCCAGACTGGAAAATCGGGAGAATTCAATGTATTTTGAAAAAAGAATCACCGAGCAGTTGTATAACCTAGAAGTAATTTGGTTAGCTCGTGCTGTTAATAGAATTGCAGATGTTCCTCCCACCAAAACTGCAGAATAGACAGCAACATAAAACAGTTAAACTTGATCGAGGTTATAGATTTAAAATACCAATCCTGGCAGTCAAATTAAAATTTTACATGTCATACATGCGATATCAGCAAATTCTGCCAGCTCCTAAAATCCCGTTGCTGCTGTGCACATAGATGTACTAGTTTTGCAGTACAAGTTGCTTAATGAGGATTGCTAGAATGCTCCCAACGGATATATTGATGACATTGACAACGTCGTTGTTGAGCTGCAAGTTAAGGGGCAATGGACTGATTAGAGAGAATTCCAGATTCCTCGAAGGTTCAATGTGACAAGACAAAGAAAAGAATGAAAGCTTGACTTTTGATAAAATGCAAGAAAATATCAAGAATCAAGAATTATAGATAAAACCTACCCATCCAAACCCTTCTCTGTCCTGGAGTGCAGCACCTATCAAGCTTTCACCAAAATTAGCAATCTGGGCAGCTAGTACGCATATGACAGCTTCAAGTGTGCTAATCTGGTTTCTCAATTTTTGAGAGATCAAACAGAATTTGGGGTCAGAACTCAGAGCAAATGAGGAAACCTTTTCCTTGGGGGAAATAATATTAGAACCAGGAAGGCATGTACCAAAAATTTAAAAACAAAGATAACATAATAAGATCATTGATGTCGACAAGCTTGGCTTCAGCAAAGACTAGCCTTCTTCTTGAGACCCTAAACTAGTAAAGTGTGTTCAGACCTACGTTCTTCTTTCCGTATCCAAAAATTGTTATATGCATCTTCAGACCCTAAAGTGGATCAATTATCATAAGATTCAGCCAAACTCCAATGACAAAGTTGCTTAACACACATCTATGTGAGTGCTAAAAGGCAAAAGCCTTCCAATTATAATATAATAAGGGCCAGGCCTGCAAATATATAGAAAAAAATGCAAGAAAAGTATTGACGAAAAAGTTCAACTGAATATTTTACTAGAGTTGCCATACCTGGCCTAATAAAATAGCGGAGGCGGCTAGAACAATTGCAGCTAGAACTCCAGCAAAGGTTCCCTCAAGACTAACAGCTCCTTCTGTTCCCCTTGGAACCACCTTAAATGTTGTCACTAGGTACCTAAATCAGGAAAAGCAATATTTTAACTTTTTAAGGCCAATTGCAGAAATTTATATGCTCTTTCACACACAATGCATCCATTGAGGATTGACCTCTCCCTCTAATAAAATAGCCATTGGGGAGTAGCAGTAGAACAACGGGCCAGCGGCAGAAAAGGCATTGTTAAGTAAATTACACAGAAGATCTGACTATAATGACCAGCATTTAATTATTAAGTTAGATTTTTTCCTTGCTTCTTTTTCTGCAGATTCATAACAGCAAATATTAAAATCATCTCACAAACACACCCAAAACAAACTAGACCTATAAATTCCACCTAGGATGGGGATCCCAATCCAATTCATAATGGACTCGCAAAGACAAGACAGTATATTGTCATGTATATAACAAATCAAAGGTAATCAGCGCTATTATAGTTTTATATTATCTATTGTTTTGGGAAGAAAACTAAATTATTTTTATGCTGAGATGAAACTAGTATTTGCAAAATATACATAAGAAACTCCAAGCCAGTGTTCAAGTCTATTATAGTCCATCAGAGACGGGTGACTTGAATTTCAGGCGTGCTAGGTATGCGAACTTGCGAATTGCAAATTGAAGTGGAAAAGATATACTTACGTTGTTCTCCCGTAGGCCTTCCCTATCTCACTTGAGACAGTATCATTCAACTTAGTACAGAAACTGGCAACAAAACCAAGTTCCCAGAGCCGAGAGAATGCACTCCCACCAACTCCGTAAATAGAAAGCAATGCACAAACACAACCAGCTGCACTGGAACCTATCACACTTCCTGGTCCTCTCCTTCCCTTTCTCTTCTCAGCAACACCTTGAGCTTCCTTCTCAGCCATTTTCACTTTTGTTGCTGCCGTGCCCTAACTTTAACAGTGGGGATGACCTGGTAACAGTTAGTAAGTATATCCATAATCCAATGACACACAGTAGGCAGAAGACTACTAAGCAAATTCCTTTCTTGTTATAATGAATAAATGTCTTTTCATTGAATTCCACAATTATTTTTCAAATTCTTTTGTCTCCAAATAGTAAAAATCAAGCCAGGCAAATGAATTTGACATTACAGTGGTGGAGTAAATACACAATCTAAGCAAATCAAGCTTCTTATACCATACAATAAGTTAGTAAATTCACCAACACAATTAAAACACTTTTAGTAGTCTAATGTAGGCCTTCACTAAAATCAGAAACCAACAAGATAAACAAAGCTAACAACTGCACAAACAAGTATGCCAATTAAGATATATTTGCAATCACACTAATAAAATTTCTGACTTACAAGAACAAAATAAGCAGCAACAAGAAGATACCCAGAGGGACCAAAAGCGCGCCAAGTAAGCGAACCAAGCAAGAAAGCAGCAGCAATGCCGGAGAGAGACAACCCCGAAACAAGAACCGGAGAACCCACAAGAAATATAGCTGTATTGCTAAAGATAGCAGATTCCCAGGTGGGTGGTGAAGCTTGGACCAACCTTATTGCTTGTTGTACAAATCCCATATCAATGTTGCTACCTGCTTGAGCTTTAATTGAACCAGTCCCTTTCTTGAAAACCCCAGGCCTTGAATTTGAGTTGACAAAAGATAAAAATTGGAGCTTGGGGAAATTAACAAATGGGGGTTTTGAATAGGGGAATCTGAGAGATGGGACTGTTGGGAGACTCATCGTCATTGACATTCGGGTTGTCATTTTTTGCTTTAGAGAGGTAGTTATCAATTTATAACCATTGAAACTCTAATGACTAATCTTTGGGTATTATAGGAGTTGAATGTGAGATCACGTACATAAATATGTACAGTATTAATATATCACCAAACAGGGGCTGTGATTATTTGTATAAATAAATTTAATGTTGGCTTTTTTAAGTTAAAAAAAGAGGTTATTCACCAGTAAAAATAAAAAGCGAGGCAAATTAAAATCCAGAAACTTCTATTCTGAAACCCCCTTCAGGATTTGATGGCGTGGTGTTATTTTACTGTTATATATAGTGAGATATATGTACTTCTGAATTTATGGATAAAAGCTGTGAGTCGATTGATTTAGGGCAAGAAGTCACCTTGCAACAACTGATTCATGGACAAGAGCAATGCTTAACAAACTCAGAAAGAGTCTTAAAGCCAATTGATTTAGACCAAGAGGGCACCTTGCCACAGGTGACTCTCTTTTTTGCTCAGCCTCGTATTTTTACTGTTGCATTTTGTTCTAGGTTGTTCGAAATGGAGAAATTTTTAAAGCATGTGCAGTTTTTTAATTGGGATTCTGGAATTGAAAATGCAAGTTTTTTAGTTGCTTGGTTTAATTTAAGTTTATAAGTTTTACATATACTTGCAGCCGACTAATTTCCTTTGCATTAGACGTTGGTAAGTATTATATGAGTTATGCATATATGACTGAAAAAGACAAACACAATTCGGTTAGATAGATCTCTAATGCTTGTCCGAGTTTAGTACTTTGTTTTTGCACAGATTATAATTTTTGTACTCCCTAGCTATTATTTATCCCTTGCAAATGAACCCAAAAAAGGAATCGAAATTCAGTAAAAAAAAAACTAATAGTCATGCGATTATCAATCCTACACTACAAACATATCCCTAGTCTATAACTGTACTCAAACGAATAAATGCAATTGGCTGTTTTTTACTTCTTCATTAAGGTTAAGAATGCTGGCGGAAACCACTAGTTCAGTCATAAAAATTGGGTAGAGTAGGGACTTAATTGTGTTTACTTATACTCTGACCATCATTTGCTCAAATTGGCAACCCAAGCGTGTCACTGCTTATAAATGTGTTAAAGAATTTGATTCCACTCATTTGCATAACCAGCCTCTGGTCTACTTTCCCTCTCGTATTTTGCATGGAGAAATAGGAGAATCTTCAAATCAGTCTCATTCTTGTTCAAGATTTCTTCTCTGCAGCCCTTCTCATAATACTGGATTCTCATATTTGAAGAGCCTTGGTGCCTTAAAAACTAATTCTCGTGTTTACAATTCCATCTTCATAGCTCGGCATTGAGACAATTCAAGTATCGCATTCATAAACTGTGTTTTGTGATGCTTCTCTTTTACTATCAATATGGATCTGTATAATAACGATCTCAAGATATTATTTGCAAGCTATACTTCAAATATTTAAATGCAATCTGAAATTAGGTGTTGCTAGTAGAACATTTAAATTTGATTTTAGATTTTCTAAAAGTACTGTTATTCCTTTTTCTTCCAGGATATATAGAATAAGACATGGTACCCAAAAGATATACTAGAGAATTTAGTAATGGAGATGACATGGTATGTTGCCGATGCCACTGATACAGTTCTTGGAAGGCTGGAATTAACTATAGCTAATTAGCTGTTGGAAAAATTTGGCTATAAATACTCCTAGCTAGTGAACATGGAGTCATTGATCATTGAGGTATGCAGTTATTGTCACGCATAAGACCCCCCTCCCCCCATTTATTTTACTCTGACAGCACGTGAAAACCATTTCAGCCCAATTACATCATCCTCCATTGTCGATTCTTTAGGCTGCTTGCCTTGCATGCGAAGTGTTGTTTTGTGTCGATATATATGGAGTTTACATGGCTTTCCTGATTTCTGAGTCTCTGATCATCTCTTAAAGTGTTTCCGAACTTGATTACTAAAGTAATAAAAAATAGATTTTTTTTTTTTTTTTTGCAGCTTGTTTGGGGTCTTTCTTTTCATAATCAGTGTTTGCTGTTCAAGCGAAGATACTCAATTCCTCATATACCTACTTATCATTTTTCAGCTGATAATTACTTCACTTTTGCCTTAACCTTTGCAAGAAAGCTATCTTTGTCCCACTAGCCCACCTAGATTTAGTGCTTAAAGTTAAAATCTGACCAATTTTTTTGTCGAAATACTGTACATGGCTTAAATTAAGTCTATATATGCAATTATGCAGTAGGCACACTTTCAAACTTTCCAAATTGTTTTATTCTCTAGTACAATTTGTTCAACCATAATCTAATCTAATCTAATATAATCTGTACTATTGCTAAATTTTGTATATGTTGTAGTGTTTATTATATTTGTGTTATAGTCTATAATATTATTTCTTGCAATCTTATTTGTATAGTTGGGGATGCTTGTGCGTTGTGCCTATGACTTCCATTATCTTTCTGTGGAGGGAAGTTTTTGCACTCCTTTAAAAATATTATTGATGATGAATTAAGAAGTGTATTAAAATATATTAGTTTTTCTTCTGTTTTAGGAAGAAGAATGGCCTGCATATAGGCTACAACCTTTGCTAAATCGACTCTATTTTTTAAAAGTCTTTTACCTAGTACTTAAGTTCAGCTGTTGAGTCAAACTCATCCCTCCTTTTGTAATGTTTGGTGTTTGATTAATGATGTTGAGTTTCAAATAAGATCAAGAAAATTGTTAACTTTTTATTTGGAATCATCAGAACAGTACTTACGTAGTTAAAAAAAAATTGTATCACACTAGAACCGGAAAATGAAGAAAGAAACCTCACAACACAAATATAAAAACCATGACAGCTTACAAGTATCATGAAATCACACTTTCTAACCACATCACTTAAGTCAAGCAGCTTCACATCTTCTTTCCCTAAATCCTAACCGTTAGAACAAATAAACGATGATTGCAAAACAAAAACACTAAACAAGACTTTCAGATGTAAAAAACACTAAACAAGCAAAAGGAGTATCAGAGGTAGCTAGCGACGACAGTGTGCCTTGCACATATGTTTACAGTCATAGAAACATGCACCCCCACAGTGAAGAGGGCAATCCAATCTCCTCCATCTGCATCTTCCTCTCCCCATGCATTGTGCATACTCTCCCGTTATATACTCACCCTTCTCAATATTCCTGTTACCATTATGATTGTCATGGTTTCCCTTTGTGCCACTCCCTCCATCATTATTGTTTTCCTGTCTCCTACATCCCCACCCCCACCATCCGCCACCACCTCCTCCCCACCCCCACCCTCCACCACCTCCAATGCCGCCACCACTTCCACCGCCTCTGTTGTAGTTTCTCTTGTTGTTCATCACAACATTGTTATAACTACTTTTGTTTCTTTTGCTTGCATCTTTACCATCAATATCGGCTTCACGAGGAGCATCCCCTCGACGAAGCAGAGAAGTGACATCTCTCTTTTCGTCACTGCGACTAACACTAATTGTTAATGGCAAAGCAAACAAAAGAATTAGCAGGCATAAGTGACTCACTTTCTGCCCTTCCATGTTAATTTAAATGGAGGTTGATAGTACTAGTACCGAGGTAGATATCTTAATTATTGGATTAATCCTATATATAAGATGCAGCTGGTGATGGTGATCATAGTGAGAGGGGTACAGCTAAAATTAGTGTACTTGCTGATAAAAAGCTCTCATATCAAAGGACAACATAATAACATGAGCTCAAGTTTACTTGGATTGCACTTTGTCCGCCACCTACATAATTACATGTGTACTACTATAATGTTAACGGTCCAAGGTGTACAGTTCACGCCTATATATATAGAATACTATGTTTTGCTATATATTTTGGTAATACAATATCGTAAAATATAGTGGAGTATTACAGAATATACATGCAGTTAATCAGTACTGTGACCTAAACCCCTTGCAGAATATATATTATTGCACGCTGCATTCATTCTTTATGACCAAAGTTTGGTCAATTTGATTGAAATTGTCACTTCTCAGATACTACAACCTAGCAATAACTTGTTTTTTCGTAATTATACTAGTAAAAATATGTTTTTAAAGATTTTACAAATTTTAAAAATGCACCCCTTTTAAGATAAGGATATAAGTTACGGCCGCATTACTACTTTTCATCGTATTAATTTATTATTATATTTGTTAAATACTCCCTCAGTCCCATATAAAGTATAGTTTCATAACTTATTTTTTTTAAAAAATTTCTGAATAAAAATTTAATGTTTACATTTTTATTTAGAAAAAAAATTAAAAATAAGTTATGGAACTATATTTTATATGCATCTTAAAATGCGCGCTGATCCTCTCTCCAAAACGTTAACAATTGGGTGGGACGTAGCAGTACTAATTAATACCACAATTTAATCCATTTCCCAAATGTAAAGAATTTTAGCCCGTAATGAGAGTTAACAGGCCCAATACTAACCTAGCCCAATTCAAGTCTTGTGATTCAACAATCGTGGGCTTCGTCGTCAATAGACTTATCTCATACGTCATCTATCTTCTTCGGGTCTTCTCCAAACACTCTGCGATTTTCAGAACACAAGAATACTTACACACACACACACACACACATGGCGGTCTCTAGCTCATTCCGAATAATTTCTACAAGGTTCCCACAATCTATCCTCCACCCAGCTAAAACCCCTCTCGTCAAAACCTTATTTCTCACCACAACACCTTCACAAACCCCCATAAAAATCTCACTTTTTAGATCAATTTCAATCCAAAAAATACCCAAAACTACTCACTCATCATCATCTTCATCCCCCTCAACTTCAATTAATCTTCAACCCATTTCTGATCTTCCTCCAAAGCTTCAAGAAATTGTCAAGCTTTTTCAATCAGTTCAAGAACCCAAGGCTAAATATGAACAATTATTGTTTTATGGTCGAAATTTGAAACCCCTTGATTCAAGATTCAAGATTTCTGATAATAAAGTTCAGGGTTGTGTTTCTCAGGTTTGGGTCAGGGCTTATTTTGATGATGATAAAAATGTGATCTTTGAAGCTGATTCTGATTCTGTTCTTACTAAGGGCTTAGCTGCATTGCTTGTTCAGGGTCTTTCGGGGCAGCCTGTTGAGGAGATTGTTCGGGTTTCGCCTGATTTCGCAATGCTTCTTGGGTTGCAACAGAGTTTGACCCCTTCTAGGAATAATGGGTTTTTGAATATGTTGAAATTGATGCAAAAGAAGGCTTTGAATTTATTTATTGAAGTTGAGAAAAGTGGGAATAATGGAATGGTGGTGGAGAGTTTGAGTCCGGGTCCGGGTCCGGGTTCGAGTAGTGATAGGGATGGTGGTTTGAGTGTCGGAGATGGTTTGGAAGTAGATGGTGGTGATTCTGGCCCGGGTTCGGAGAATGTGATTGCTTTAGGGAGTAGAGGAGAGAGAATTAGGGAGAAATTGGAGAGAGAGCTTGAGCCTGTTGAATTGAAAGTGGAAGATATATCTTATCAGCATGCTGGACATGCTGGGGTGAGAGGTAGTGATGGAGAGACACATTTTAATGTGAGAGTGGTTTCAAAGGAGTTTGAAGGGAAGAGTTTAGTTAAGAGGCATAGGCTTGTATATGGGCTTTTGCAAGATGAAATGCAGAGTGGATTGCATGCATTGTCAATTGAAGCAAAAACACCAACCGAAGTTGGAAGAAGCTCATGAAAAGAGGTTTTCATGTTTTGAATCTCTTCTGCTTTGCCATTTTTGTTTGGAGTTCAGTTGGTGTACTTGTTTTTATGTTCCATTGTACTTACAGTTAGCAAATAATTAATAATATGATGTATTTGGAATGATAATACAATATAATCAATTATATACTGAAAACTTAATCTGTTTGAAGTTTATGTGTTCCTTATATGCTGAGACATGTACCACTGAATCTTCCCTGATTGTAAACATATTGTAACATAACGGCTGTGTATGTTTAAAGGCTTCTAGATGCTGACTTATGTTCCCTTTGTCATTTCTGGCGGCAACTATGTCTGTGGTTTTTTTACCTTGTCTTTATCCGATCCTGGATCATCTGTATTACTATGTAGATCTTATCACATTGAAATTATCATTTTTTTTTGTTGGACTTGTAGTGTTTGTTTGTCATGCCTTCAGGATCCCAGCTTTATAAGCTGTTTGACAATATCATTTTGGGCATTTCTGGCTTTGCTTTGATGTAAGATGACTTATTGTTAAACTAATTCTCTCCAGTCTCTATAAATTAGTGAAATGTGCCCTAATATATGTCGTGTCTTGTTCTGCGACATGCTTGAAGAGCCGGTTCCAGTACTGACTTGCTTGCACATAGAAGTCTACTAGGTTTCCGGATCATAGAAATAAATTCTCCTTTCGCTGTTTGCTTTACTTCACTTTTATATAAGCTTGTTAATTGACAGTGAATTCTTTGGGGGTAATGGGGTACCTTTCATGATTTACTGGAATTCCATCACTTCATTCTCTGTCTTCAATCCTTTATATATCTCACCCTTTGGTGAATTTTCAGGTTAGTGGGAAGTTTATATATGAATGACGACTTTCCAGCAAAATTTTCTCATAACTTCACACTTAAATTTGTAGATATTGGATGGTGGTGATGATGATATTAATAATAATAACTATTTGTACCGCAGATGCTAATAAATGAAGTTCTCTAGTATGTGACTACACGCCTTGCCTTTTTAAGTTTATTGCTCTTTCGTCGAAAAGGGTCAGACTCGTGAATTGGGAATATCTGAAATGTCAACTGCACCTTACACCTTAATTATCATATATGTTTTTCATGATAATTTTACCATAAGTACGACCAAAACCCCTATAAGGTAGCCCAGATACGTGAATTTATGTACTAAACTCCTAATTCCTTGGACAAGCACAAAACCTGATTTAGAAGTTCTCAAGCTTTAAATTAGTGTATCTTTCTATAGTTGCTCCGATAACAATTCACTCATTTTTTTGTAGTTATTTTACATCATTGCTTCGTGAAAAATGTTACAGGACTTGACTATGCCTTCTGTACTCGTTTATTCTACATAAAGAAGATTTTTTTTAATCTGTTTTTGGGTTAGACACTGTTATAACCTACTTTTGGCATGAATGCTTTTTTACCTTGTGTTTAGCTTTCTGCCATTCAGAACTTGTAATGTTTAAATGTTTTCCTTTTTTTTTGTTAGACCTTTAGGGTAATACCAGTGATACCAAGTCTATCTGAAGGGATTGTAGGTGGGATAAAGCACTGGAGCCAAATTGGTTCAGACCCATACGTATGCCTATATATCTCCTATAAATATTGATTTGCTGATATGCTGAAAATTAGAGGCTCTCCAAACTATTAAAACCAAAAGGAAGCCACTGGGTCACCAACAGAAGCAAGTGATATTGATTTTGAACTCATGTCAGCATCAGTAAAAACAGATCCCTGTAGAAAAATTGAGGTATAACTAGCTATTTAAATTTAATTTCAGCAGGTATAATCCTCCTGGACTATAGTAATATATTCTCTATTTCTCTTACATTCTGTTTATTATATATTATTTACTGTCTAAAGAGGGAAGATTCTTACCAAGTAGTTTGGTAGTTGCCTACCTTTACAAAATAAAAAATAATTTAAGTGGTAGCTTATCACGTGTCAAGTCCTAAATTCTGTTTTCTACTTTACTTAATAAACCAATTGATTTAGTTGCTTCACATCATATTTTCTTCATTATTGACTGAGAGTTAGGCCTGTGTGGCTAAGGCTTATAAGCCACAAGGTTAACAACATCTTGTATAGTTCAATTAATACATCAGTTTGTACGTGTCATTGGTTTCCGTAATCTGTTTAAGTTCTTGTTCCAGAGGAATCTTCACTTTCTTATGTTGGTTTGCTTAAAGAGATAACATCTGTACAAGGTACTGTGACTCATGTTGACCGTTACATTGTCTGCTGTATTTGTCCTTCGTATCAGCGAATTTTTATATTGACTGATTTCCGCATATAATCTCCATTAACTGTGAAATTTTCAAACATATGAACTCTATATTCAAGATTTTCCTGCTATTCTAAGCTAAAAATTAAAAATGGTTAGCTTTCATATATTGATTATTACTTAAATAATGAAAAGATGCATATTACTTTTGTCAGTTTTATAGTGGGTTCTCTGTCCTGTAATCTTACTGTACAATGTGACCTCATGTTCAATTCACTTGTGCACTTTAATATACACAATTCCAAGTTGTCCTTGCTGATCAGAAATCATTGTCCTTGAACTGTTGCGATTAAATAATTTGTTGAGCTGCCTCCCACATCTCAACAAGCACTCAAACAATTCATTTTAAAGTGGGAATTGTTGGAGTGTACCTACCTTACCGAAGCCTGTGTGTTAGTTTGGTACTGTAATCTTGTCAATGCCAAAGGACAATTTAAATTCTAATTGGTTGCTTTAAAAACACACCAATCGTTAGTTGTAGGTTTCTTTTGATGTGTGTTGTACAGTTGTCACAGCCTGAAGTCCACTTAGGTCATTTGAGATGATTGAGGATTCCCATGACAATCTGAATATTTTGCATTCTGTTCTATGCGAGCCTAAATAGATATAGAAAACATATTTCCAACACTTTGCATTGGTTTGGTTGGTATGACATTGTCTGTTTGGCCTTTCTGATGAACTCGTAAAAAATTCCTTGTAAAGTTCAAGCTAAAAGTCGAACATAATTGATGTGTTAATACCTTAGTCGGCAAATTCATTGAACAAGTTTATTCATATTTCCCAGACTATAATATTAATTGAAGATCCAGATAGGCTAGTAGATGGAGCACTTCTATGTTCTTCATTGTGATATCATGTGCATCGGCATGTGTTGTTTCTTGGTGCCTGTCAATCTGTCATTAGTCATTTTGATGTTGAGGATACTTTTAGCTGATTGACTTGTTGAGTTCATCGACAGGAATATGTAATATAGTATAGCATAAGGTCTGTAATTGCAATAAATAAATCTGCATACAGAACTATATGTATGACATATTGACATCAATCTCTACATTTAAAGTTTTCAGTCTTTACTCTATGAAAGAAATTTCAGTGGAGATGAACTAGAATAGGGGAATAATGTGTTTTTCATCTCTTAGTTTTACAGCTTCTGGTGATAAGGATGCCAGTTGGCGGACTTGTCATCTCTAATTGGCATCTTCTATGCAACCAGTAGTGGAAGTGTATCAAACCAAAGCTGACCCTCACCTTAAATGTTCCTCTAATGTCGTATACAACTTTGTTACCAACTACCTGTTTTTGCAGCTCCAAAGCAACTTTTGGAGGCAAATACACCAAGCTGGATATGAAACGCACCGAAATCAATTTGGCCTCTCTTGGTTTTTGGCTGAAAGGTGGAAGAACTTGACTTGCTAGTAGGTTGTTGGAAAAGTAGAGCTCTATTTCCAGGTACTCAATTCTCACATCAAGTTTTTTGTTTGGATTGGAAAAATTGGCAAGAAAGGTGAAGTCGCTATTGAGATTCTCAGGTGTGTCAAAGTAGATGACACTTAGACTGGCGTTGGGTGTGTCGAGCAATGGCTTTCTTGGTTTTATGTCAAGAAAGACGACCAAAGTAAGAATTCCAGAAATGATGAGAGTGAGGCTAAATAATAGACAAAGGATTGCACAAAACCATATCAAAGGATTGGTCCTACGAGGTGGCCTAAGTAGTGGCTGAACTCTTGTTTTTCTTCCACTGCCGGGTAACTCTGCTGGAATATGTTTCTGATTTATACCCTTTTCTGATAAAACAAGCTGGTTACGAGGTGGAACTCTTAGTTTCCGTGGCGGTGGGGTGAGTGGAAACGGAGGGGGGATCGGCGGAGGGGGCAGGAATAGTGGTGGTGGTGGAGGTGGAGGAGGAGCAAGGAGAGAAGGTGGTGGAAGCATTATAGGAATTATGGGAATTATTATTATGAAGACAAAAGGTCTTAAAAATATAGAGAAGATGAACTTGTAAATAATGAAGATTTGGCTTTTTTAAATAAGGCTATAAAAACAGAAAGGGTACTGGATTAAACAAAGTAAAGAGGAAAGAAAGGGGTTTTGATTGAGAGATGGTGGGGTTCAATATGTTTTATATTATTGAGATACGGGATAAAGGAAATTAAGTGGGGTTAGATTCATAGTTTGTGCTGGATAGATTTTTGGATTTGAATTGTTATACAAACGACACTTTGTTAAAAATACTAAAACCATTGGAAATGCAAGTAAAGAAAAAGAGGGTGGTGAATACCTTTATTTTCTTTAACTTTCTTGAAGTTGGAACTGGTGCATGTTGTTTGACCTGTCAAAAAACATGTTGAAATCATCTTCTAAATCCACCCTTACTGATGCATTGTGTAAATAATGAGGATTTGTTAGAACAAAGAATTGAGACTTGATACATGTATATGTGGTTCTACTTTTGCTTTTGTTTGTTAACTGGTATGCAGGGACATCTCCAATTGGACACTAAAACACTTGAATAGTGTCAAAATAACACTATTTTAGTATAAAACCAACTTCAATGGGACACTAAAATAGTGTCTAAGATGACACTATATAATTGCAGTGACACCAAATTTGGTGTTAAACATACATTTGGTATCATCTTGTACCAAACTAGTCCTCTAAAATTTCAATTATACTCTCATATTTATTAACAAAAACAAATTTATCCCTTTTAACTCAATTTTTTTTATTATTTTAATAAATAAAAGATTCTTTATAGTGTAGGATATAGTGTAAAAGATTTCTTATAGTGTAGGATATAGCGTAAAAGATTTTTTATAGTGTACGGTGTTAGTGTTGGTGTCCTACAGACAATACTTTATGATAAACAATTAAAGATTATGTTTACTTGATTATTTAATTAATATTTATTATGTCTTTATTTACTACGTTATAAATTGAAAGCATAATAAATGTCCTTGGAATATTAATGCAAATTATATATCTTTAAATATGTGATTTAAAAATGAGATTATATGAACAGTATTATATTTCTAAATGTCCATAGTCGGGTATTATTATTTAAGGACAATAATAATGCGATAAGACTAGTATGTTAGTTGACTGATGACCACATCTCATTGGTCATATGTATGGTGATACTAAAGTCAAGAACATAAGTGCATGTCTAAATACATGGCACTGGACAGACCCGCTGTGAGAATCTACATGTTAATGAGTGTCATGAGAAATTAATTATCACTGTGATAATGATGTATTGATCCTTTGACTTGAAATCATTATATTTTTATACGAGAATTAATATACTTTGATTACACTCAAAGTTATCTTTAACCGGGTAATGATAAAGGTGGACATTGGGTATGCTATGAATCGTATGAGAAATATGAATGATAGATATAGGATTTAACCCTCCTATTTTAGGAGTGATATTATTGGCTTCTTGATTGAGTAAGACTATAAAATGCATGACCATGCTCAAATGTTGATTTGATTAATAGTTTATTCATTGATCAAGGAAACCCAGATTAAACGTTGAAGAGGATGACACAATACATGCCTCGAGTTTGATCTATAATATAAGGTTAAAGGGATTATATTATATTGTACATTATTCACGAAAGGTTTAATTGAATCACCAATTATTATTATTACTTGGGTAGCAATGATGTATTACTAGATGTCGCTCATTGTTTATAATTTTATTATTAGAAAATAAAATTATTGCCAACGTAATAATAACATAAAGGGTCACACACAAAGAACGTTTAAACGGAGTGTTATTTAAATTATGAATTTAAATACTGTTATTATTATTAATTCGAATTTATTTATTTAATTAATTAAGTGAGACTTGATTAATTATATACATATTAGAATTCGAATTTAATAATAATATAAATCCGAAATCTGAATGGGTTTTAAAAGGTCCAATTAGATTAGGGTTTTGGCCCAAGTCCCTCTCTCCCTTATATATACATAAAGATGTATAGTTCAGGGAAACAGTTAAGATAATTCGTTTTTGATAAAACCCTAGCAGCTCTACGTTTCTGAGAGACTGGAGAAAGAGAGAGACAAAGAGGCAGAAAACATGCTAGTACCTAACTCCGGTGATCGTTAGACGATACGACGTTCGTGTGGATACCGATAGAGAGCAGATTTCTATGAAGGGCTGCTGTGATTCATCGCTTCTAGACCTCTATAATCATCATAAGGAATACTTTAATAAGGTACACATCCGATTCTCCATAATCACCCGTCAATTATACACGGATCCTGCGTTTGGGATTCGTTATTTTTTATTATTTAGCATAATTCCGCTGCGTATATGTGCCCGAATCCCAACATACGGTAGGATATAGTGTAATTTTGATACTAAAATAGTGTCAAATTAACACTATTTTAATGTCATGCATGAAGATGTTCTAACTGTGCATATATTAGGGTTGAGCAAAAAATCGAAACTGAAATCGATCAAAACCAATCCGATAAAAATTGATTCGTTAAAAACTGAAACTGAAAAATTAAAAATCGAACCGTTCGATCAGTTCCGGTTTTGGGTGAAAATCGAACCAAAATAATTATTAAAATAAATAAATTTATTATATATAATTTATATAATTTTTTTAATTAAAAAATATATTTATTTATTTAAGTAAATTACTTTGGACCTAATATCTTAGATTGACACTACTATTTTCTATAATCTTTTTGGATTAAACATACAGTTTTGTAGTATATAGCTGAGTAGTTTTTGATTCGTTATGAATGAGATATCAAATCTGTAATTTTTGCGACTCCAAAATGATGCCTCTCAGGGGTGCTCATCTTCTTTGATTTAAATCATAGTCATGTTTCTCTCTACATGATTACATTTAACTTTTTCATTTAATCACTTACACCTATACAATGTTTGCTTAGAATTTTTTCATCATCAATTTTGCAGATTTACATTGCATATTCTGGTATTATTAGCCTGTGAAAACTTGTTCGTCATTTGTCATCAATGACTTTATATAAACAATTTTTTTACTTGCTAAATTTATTAGAGCTTAACTTGTCTAACCTTTTTTATATAAATTTATTTGAATTTATAATATTTTTTATTCAAGCGGTTTTAAAACCAAAACCGATAAAAATCGAATCGGAATTTTTAAAACTGAAATCAAAACCAAAACCGATAGTTCGGTTGAGGTTCTGGTTCCGATTATCGATTTTAAAAACTGAAGTTATGCGGTTTTGATTCCAGTTTTATTCAAAAACCGAACCGAAGTTTGCTCTCCCTGTTGTATATATAGAAGTATGCGAGGAATGCTTGCTCGCTAAGATAAAGTTATACGGAAAGTTGGTCCTCCTCGTGCCGTGAGACAACTGAATATAAATTAAATTAAATTTGCTTCTACTTTAAGCATATACTAGTTGACAGATAAGACTTAAATTTGAACTATGGGCTCCTTTTAATCTGTATTTGTCAGTATGCACACCATTGGGATTAAAATTTGAAGGCGTGCAATTCTTCTTAAAGCTTAATCAAGTCTAGCAACACCCATTTCCAGTGTTCAATGAATTTCTAGTGGAGTGCGGTCACATTTTCACTTATGTATTATGACTTCTGGTGTTGTTCTCTGCTATGGTCTTGGTATGGGTTGGAAATTGCGTAAAATTATTTTTCAAATATATAAATGGCTGTAAATGTATAGAGACAAGCGTGATAACATCGAGTTGAATTTGACTTCGAGAACAATTTAGAAACTATGTTTACATTCGGCTCTAGAAACATATTTTAATTAACTTTGATTCAAGTACAATTCGACATAAATTAAATTTTTGATGTTCATTGAGTTTTGGCAAGAAAATGATTGTTCAGTTTCAATAAAAATCGTACTGAATTAAAAAAAAAATGCTCGCATTTGACTTGGAGGTATATTTAAGCTTAAAATAAGATTAAAGAAAATTCATACTATATAATTTTTAAGCATGTGACGTAGTTAAGCATGAACGGATATCTGAAAAAAACATGAACCTATAATTTGGTCTAGCTTTAATCTCCGTCCAGGAGTTTGTGAATTTAGATTATCTACGATAATTAAATTTGTTTAAAGATGATTGTTAATTGAGGAATTTGATAATTAACAAAAATTGAGATTATTTATCGAAATTCATGATCATTGCCTCACTGGGGTCAAAGATTGTATGATAAACGTATGATTTTTACTAGTATTGAAATAGAAAGATTTAGGGTTCAAAACAAGTTTAAGTGAAATAAACTGAACTGGAAGAGTTTCTCATGTATGAGACCGAGTATAGCTTTTAGGGAACCTTTCTTAATAAAAAAAAATACTCATACTATATTAATACAGGACGCCATACGCTTATATCATATGGCATATCACTGTATATGTTTAGAGTATTTCTTACTCGAACTCGTTTGAGTAGATTTGGATTGACCCGAATTTATACACGAGTCGGTTCGAATATATATAATTCAAATTTGGATATGTACCAAATTCACTGTATATGTTTAGAGTACTTCTAGGACGCCAAATTCACTGTATATGTTTAGAGTACTTCTTAATAAAAAAAAAATACCCATACTATATTAATACAGGACGTCATACGCTTATATCATATGGCATATCACTGTATATGTTTAGAGTACTTCTTACTCGAACTCGTTTAAGTAGATTTGGATTGACCCGAATTTATACACGAGTCAGTTCGAATATATATAATTCAAATTTGGATATGTACCAAATTCACTGTATATGTTTAGAGTACTTCTGGGACGCCAAATTCACTGTATATGTTTAGAGTACTTCTTAATAAAAAAAATACCCATACTATATTAATACAGGACGCCATACGCTTATATCATATGGCATATCACTGTATATGTTTAGAGTACTTCTTACTCGAACTCGTTTAAGTAGATTTGGATTGACCCGAATTTATACACGAGTCGGTTCGAATATATATAATTCAAATTTGGATATGTACCAAATTCGATTAATATTCAGTTCAAATTCAAAAATTCATTTAACTCAACTTCGAATTTGTTTATTAAATTTATTATTTGAAATTATTTTTTATAGATTATTATATATTTATATTAATTTATAGTTGACTCGCAATTATATTCGACTTGGACTTGTGTACATTGCTCATGAGTAAATTTGACTCAACTTGTTTAATAATCAAAAAAGATTTGAGTTCGTTTAACTTAATTGAAAAGTTCAATTCGTTTAAGAATATTCAGATTCCAACTTGTTTATTAGATATTTGATTCGATTCGAATTATGACTCTAGTGAACATGACCCGTGAAAGATTTTAATTTCTAATCATTGATATTTAAAATAGTTGCAACTTTGATTTTGACCAAAATCCTTCTCAAATGTTTGGATGGATTTTAATGAATCGTCTCTCTATTAAGTTATATTTAAATATTGCAATATAATTTCGGATGGGATTGAAATATTGTTTGCATACACAAAAATTACCTTTATAGCTCACTAAATTATATTATTTCATCGGTTTTTCTAGTGTGTGTCCTGACACACGGTTTAGTTGTCAAATTTTGATTAGCTTGTATTCGTCACTGCATGTATAAAAATTCCATCAATTAAGCCCATCTAGAAAGATCTTACTGTATTTATCAATCGTGTTGTAAACTCAGCCACTCAACATGATGATTATTGATTACATGGACTACTCTACTCATTTACAAATGATACTATAAAATTGGTTGTCATTCTTGTGCAGAAATAAAATAAAAAGATCCATCATAACTACGGAATATAACTACAGAATATGAAACGTAAGGAAATTACTGAAAACACAGATACTACTAATGTCGAAGTATCTATTTTCCTATTCTACGGAGTATTAAAGTTAAATGAATATAGAATACAAAGGGGCATTTTGATAATCGTTTGCTGCATGCATGGTTCAAGATCACATATTAAATAAAACCCTGGTTTCAAAGTTGAATGATCTGGAGGGGGCTTCTCCCATTCTTCTTTCGTATAGTATATATACATGTATATATGATAGGATCAGTAGTATAATTTGAGTAGGAAAAAATGGAC
This sequence comes from Oenanthe sinensis, assembly GCA_028671895.1. Taxonomy (NCBI): domain Eukaryota; kingdom Viridiplantae; phylum Streptophyta; class Magnoliopsida; order Apiales; family Apiaceae; genus Oenanthe; species Oenanthe sinensis. The sequence continues at coordinate 37,034,018 of CM053794.1, forward strand.
TAGTATTTAGTAATGTAAATTTGCAACTGTGCTAATGGAGCTAAGAGTAGAGAGAAAGATAAAACACTACAGCAGCAATCACAAGATACTGCTTGTGGGTGAGGGAGATTTCTCCTTCTCCAAGTGCTTGGCCAATGCATTTGGTTCTGCCTCTAACATGACTGCCGCCTCTCTTGATTCTCAAGGTACGTTTAAAGATTTACAATTGCTACTATAGATACAAATGACAGTATGTCTAAGTTTGTGTATAGTTTAATTATGTAAATAATTTGGTAAAAAGTAGCTTGAATTTGTTCATATAAGTCTGGATTTATTGATTATATAAAGCATGTAATATGAATATTGTTAACTAGCTTGTGAATAATATACTGTAGAAAGCTTAATGTTGAAGTACACGGGTGCAAGAGCTAACATACAGGAACTTAAGGTCTTGGGCTGCACCGTTCTACATGGAGTTGACGCTTCCATTATGATATATGATTCAAGACTCAACTGCTGCACATTTGACAGAATTGTTTTCAATTTTCCGCATGCCGGTATTTTTAAAGAAAAGAATGCATCTGTTATTGAGTAAGTCTTGTTATGATTAAACGGCAATAAGTCTAGGCAAGAGTCGTTTTTTTTTATCAGTGATTTTATGTGTGAATGTGTATATACTATTGCTAGGCTTCATAAGGGTGTAGTGAGGGGATTCTTAAGGAATGCAATTGAGATGTTGGCAACGAACGGAGAAGTACACATTACACACAAGACGGAGACCCTTACATTAGGTGGGGAATTAAGGAGTTGGGCGAGGAAACAGGGTTTCGCTTGGTAGAAAAATCATCTTTCTACATATGGGAATATGCAGGGTATAGGAATAAGAGAGGACAAGGTTCCAAATGTGATGAGAGCTTCCCTGTTGGAGAATCTGCGACTTTTAAATTTGTCAAAGTTTAAGTTGATCAAGCTTTTTGTTTGTGTATTAAGTTTAGTATGCTATCAATGGATGGTTGTCTTCATCAATCTGTAAAAACATGTATGTTTAATTTTCGTACTGATTCTCATCCCCAGTATCTCAACTCCAATGGCTAATCAATAATTTAACAAGAAGTTATCCTGAAATCTATGCAGAAAAGAATTGCATACACCATTATACATGTACAACAAATGATCAAACTACATGGTCTTACGGGAACTCATTCGACTGAAGAGAATAGGCTGCATTCGACAATCAACAATGGCAGGCAGCCCCATCCTTAACTCCTTGCCCAAAGTATGACAGCAAGGTGTTTTTTGTCGTATATTCTATCAAGTATGAAAAAACTTGTTATATTTTTACGAGGGATTTGATTTTAATGAGAAATGTAGAGGTTTTGCAGAACTAAACAAACAAAATCTCTGCAAAACCGAAGCTATATAGAAGTGCAGATCTTATTTGATTCTTGAGTTGCTCAAGGTTCTTAGTTCTATTACTTCTATAGTCGAATCTGCCGTCATCACGAAACAATTTGATAAAAACACGAGGGTGGGAAATAGCAGTGGCTCAATAGATTACTCATAATCAGATCCAAACATACAATATGTAATATACTCAAAAAACCATCAACATTTGTTGTGTATAACAAATTGGATTGGATCTTCCATCTGTTTGTTCGAAACATGAACAAATCAACTCATATATATATGATAGTCGTTCTGACAAACTTTCTGATATTTATACGAAAATTATTAAATGATTTTCAATATGGAATTTACTGAATCAAAAGTACTGGTAGAGCAAATTCAACAAGCTTACCTAAATAGTGTTCTAAGGTAAAATATAGGTAATGTGTCAAAAAATTACACTTCAATAGTGTCATAGTGATTACTTAAATCACTAGTACATGCATCTCGTTACCTATTTTTAGGTAACCATTAGTCATTACTTATTTCATTTCTATGAATTAAATAATTTTTTTCCTACATTTTTCTTCATCGTTTCTCTCTCTTTCTTTTCCCACCTTTTTAGATTCAAAATTATAATAATAATAGATAATAGATAATGAATATATGGATTATTGTTGGAATTCACATGTCCTAGTAATTAACTAAATCACTAAGACTCATTATTTTATATTATTTATAGGTAACCCACTAAAACATTGTTGGAGTTACTCTCGGCGCCCTAGTTTAAGGGATAGTACCAACATCTTCCTTGAAATATATGCAATAGTGCAAGGCATTTTAAACAAAAAAAAAAAAGAGTGGTGCAAGGTATTCCGCTTTATTCTTTAGACATGAAAAAAGTACCGTAGTACTTTAGTTTTAGTGTCACATTGTTCTTTGTATACCTTTAGTTAATTGCCTGTTAGATAAGAGAAGAAGGAGAGGACCTTATTTATTATAGGATGTGAAAAGGAGAGCATTGCTGAGAAGGAATATCAAAAGGAAAAAAAAATCCCACAGTATTTTTTAAAATTTGTGAACACAAAGGGACATGTTAATACTCGATCATATAAATTGCTGCTTGAGTAGTCCAATACGTATATATGTTGCAAGTACAATCATGTATGAGAAGAGAAAAATGGTTTAGATCTCAATAATTTTATTTTTCATATTTATAAGAAAAGACCATATGGGTGATAGAGCAAGAGAGAAAAGATAAAGCACTATAGCAGTAACCATAAGATATTGCTTGTGGGTGAGGGCGATTTTTTCATTTTCCAAGTGCTTAGCCAATGCATTCGGGACTGGTGCCAATATGGCAGCCACTTCTCCTCATACCAAAGGTATATGCATAGTTTCTTTTTGATTAACAGTGATCTGGTTTGCTAATTTTGACAGCCATTTTTTGGTTAGTAATTTTGAGTTTGTTTCGTAGTTTATGATTTTGTGTAACATAATTAATTATAACAAATGTTGATGTTGTGCATTGTACATGACAAAAAGAATGGTTAATGGTGAAGCACAGACATGCAATGGTGCATGTGGAGGAACTCAAGAACTTGGGTTGCACCATCATATACATGGAGTGAATGCGCGATGGATGAAAGATCACGCACAACTGCAGTCAAAGTACTTTGACAGGATTGTTTTTTACTTTCCTCATTCTGGTTTCAGTCACAGAGCAGAATACACTTATCATATGATCAAGTAATGCACGTGTCGTATAATATAATACAACGTTTCTGTTAGTCGTGTTTTTAATTTTTCCTCGCTATAACATTAAACGGGCAATGTTTTTTCCTGCCAATTTCAGGCGCCACAGGAAGTTGGTTCGGGCATTCCTGATCAACGCAAGTGAGATGTTGACGGCAAAAGGGCAATTTCATGTGACACACAAAACAACGTATCCTTATAGTGAGTGGGACATAGAAGGGTTAGCAGAATACACTTAAGAAATCGCCTTTCAATATTAGTGATTATGATGGATATGTGAACAAAAAGGGAGATGGGAATAAATGCGATAAAAGCTTCCCTGTTGGAAACTCCTGTACATTCAAATTTGCAAAGTAATTCAATCAGTTTTCTTCTATCATCTTGAATCTGTTTTTATGAACAGTTCCTTTCGTTCTGGATTTTGATCAGTTGCCTTGGAAGTTTTTTTTCAATTTGACTTGTACGAACTTGAATACTGCTTGTGAAATGTGTGAAGTGTTGTTGAAACGGTCACGGTACAAAAAATAAAATAAAATCTAAACATGAGAACTTCACTCCTATAATGCTATTTATTTTTTTTATAAATCAATAATCAATATGGCACACGACTGACATTAGACAAATGACATAAGCCAGCTTAAAACAGATACACACATCAAGAAGTATCATCTGAATCCATCTGTTGATTTAAATTAGGTTTTAATAACATAGATCATTGATTTAAAGCTGATCAAGATGTCTACGAGAAACTTTAAAGTTTGTGAATAGATAGAGTCAGATTGAACCAAATTAGAATATTACTCGTATACTAATCATTTTTTTTCTGACAAAGATATACTATTCGTATATGAATTGTATCATAATACAATAGTTCGTGGAAGGAGTTTCTTTCATACAAAAAAGTTATTATTTAACAATCGGACATGCAAAAATGACCAAGAAAATTTAGATAATAGATTTTTAATGTCGAGAAGAAAACACCCTTATAGAATATAACGTCCGAACATTCTGCAAATAAGAAAAAATAACATAGGACATAAATTAGGAATAAAACAAAAAAAGAGTATATAATATTATATAATTAAATAATAAATACTGTATACGGTAATAAGATATTAATAGAAATACATGTATATATTTAATCTAACCAAAAGGGACCCCTTTGGTTTAGACATCAATTTTAAAAATTAAAGAAAGAGCCGTTATAAAACACATAAAAAATCATTAATGATACATAAACACCAACATATATGGTCAACAAACCATCATATATGACACTCCCTTATAATATGGTAACAATTTTTATTATACAACAAACATGATTTATTAAATATATGTACTTCCTTATTACCAGCCCAAAAATTGTGCACCAAATACTTATAATTACAAGGTTACAAAGAAAAAATTGGAGTTTAACTAATAAAAATGAGTTGAATTAAGAACAGTGGAAACATGATGGAAGAAGCATAATAGGACATATCAAAATCACAACACATTAATACACACCCATGCAAAATAACAAGAAGATAACATCAAAATTACACTAATATCAAAATTAATCTTGCAAGAAACCAAGATATGAATTTGGGATAACTTTATACGCTAATCAAGATTAAAGCATGAATATATTATATAAAAGAGCAAACACAGAATCAGTACACATTAATAAGAAAGGAGATATTTTACCAATTTTTTGAAAGGAATATATCAATAAACTTGATTATGAACATATATAGAAAATACAATTACGAGAGATTGGCCGATAGTATTTAGATTTTGTAAAGTACAAGTTGTCCGTTTATAATAGTCAACCTGCGGTCATGTAAAGAATCAAAAAGATATATACTAACAAAATATAATCTGTAATAAGAATGACAAGGAGGAGAGGAAAAAATTGCAAGAATGAATAAAGAAATCGTTATTCACAACACACGGAGAGTTAATATTAATAGCACTACTGGGGAGAAATCAAAGCAAGGACTAAAGAGTTGCATAGAGACAGCTTTTTTATCAAGGTGATTATAAAACCTTGAATTTAAATAAATTGAAATGATAAATAAGCACGACCAACAAGACTAGCAGTTGTGCGTGGATACTAATTAAGTGTCCTGTTTGTGAGCTCCTACGACCAACCAAGATTTTGCCGCATAGAATTTAGGGAAAAAATGAAAAACGACAAAGCAAGAAATTCCACTCGTGGTACCATACGAGTATACTAATCAAATTGAATCCAAGTGATGTCTGAAATATTAATTCTCAACTAGAAAACAATAAATTCGATAAATTAATATTGGTAAATAATTTACTTGATTTTAGGAGAGACAAGGGGATTGCATTGGAGGACAAAATGGTAAGATACAAAAGAACTCATACTAAAAAGAGCCTAAATCTTAGAGCTAAATAATTCTTACCTAGTTTTTTCCTTATACGGCCACAATAATCTCTGTTTTTCAACGCTATTGAAAATCTTCTGAGTTCTATGGGCAATTTGAACAAGTATCCGAACTTGGGTTGCTAATTAGTAATTCGACTATAGTTACTTTCCTGGCATCTACGCGGGAGCGAAGAGAATGTCATAGTACTTGGTACACCATTACTACTTCCTGGGAAACTCAAACACATAGGAGTATTATTTTATTTGTATACATATGCGCGTCTACTCGGACAGACTTGATGTATAACATACACTTCCTGTTATCTACATGTATAAATATACTGATGATCTTCACCTATTAGTAGTATCCACAGGAACATACAAACATACAATTTGATTAATCGATCATCCATTTCACTTGTAATTAATTAGCCGGCCTAAATTTCGAAGACTCGTGAAATCCTCTTAGTTTTTATCCACTTTGCTCTTCTAGTCTAGATTTACATAATTCTGCACAAGCAATCATGCAGGTAAGAGATTGATTTTCATCAACGTGGCACTAATTTTTATTTTTATTTTTCTTACAGCAACTATCTATTTTATAAATGTAGTACCAGAAACAGTTGTCACTAGTTTAATTTGTTGACTTATTAAAAATGCAGCAAAGGATTGTTGTTAAGGTACCTATGAAGAAAGAAACAGACAGATCAAAGGCAATGAAGATCGTCGTTGGAATAATCGGTACTTATCACACTAGACGATCTTAAGTCCTTTGATTATTCAAACCAGATCGAATTCCAAGAAATAATAATAACTAACATTGTGGTTTTGTGAATGTATATCAACAGGCGTGAGCTCCGTGAAGATAGGAGGAGAAGATAGAGACATACTGATTGTGATCGGGAATGAAGTAGATGCGGTCACTTTGACTCACGCACTTGTCAAAAAATTTGGCGGCGCGACGACCTTGGTGAGGGTGGAACCATTTATGAACTGTGGATCATTTGGTGAAGATGATCAAGCTGCGGCGGCATCTATGATATATGAGGGTCAACAAAAATATTACCGCAGCAACTATTATTGTCAACCAGTTAGCTACTACAATCCTCCTCCTCCTCCTCAATGTTATTATTCATGTGAGAGGCCTGATTCAGGCTGCTCCATCATGTGAATACATAATTAGTTGTTAGTACACATGCATGCAACAATATGTATGTATTCTGGGAAGCAATGCACGTATATATATGGCTAGGTATTAATTCGTTATCAAAATCCACCTCCAGCAAATCAGCAACTGTGTCGAGATTAATTTTTAGGAACTGTGATCGATTACTTCTTGTGCTTGCGGGTTTTTGCAACATTAATATGTTGCACATGTTTTGTATATTTTTATTCTCCAATTTAACTGGTTTAATAACATAGGGTGATGCAATATTGTTAATTTATCTGTAATTTCTTCTGATTGTACTGTACGAGTTACGACTGTGTCAATTAATTACGAGTATTTCTTATTTTGTATGCAATGTATAAAAATATGCGTGATATCATCTGTAAGCAAGAATTACTGATAAGCCACGATAAATAAATATTTTGGGGTCCAAAATAATCTGTACCCAATTCGAAATAGTAATAATTTGTTAATAATTAATAAATATATATTATTAATAAAACATAAATGATATTTTCATCATATACATTAATTTAAAAAATATTTAAATAAAATATATATTAATTTAAATAATAAATAATATATATATATATATATATATATATAATTTTGAGTAATCCGAAATCAACCTGAAAATGACCTAATTTTTTCAGGTCAATTTTGAATCGGGTACCCAAACCGTTCGAACTAAAAAAATTCTGACAAACTCATATTTTTCGAGTCAAATTTATATCGGATATGGCTAGATTTTATCGTTCGATGTAAGTTACTGGGTATGGTTTTAGGTACCGTTAAACTTCTTTGTGAACTGTGTTAGGAATACTTGACTGAGTAAATGGATACTAGTGTATATAGTAGTAGTATACAACTATACACACGCTAGCAGGCAGTAGCAGGGTTTAGTTTAAAATCAGTTGTCAACCGCGTTGGTTGGTTGGTTGGATGGGGACAGTCGATGGTTGTATAAGTTGACTTCATAAATAAAATTGTTTTTTTCTAACTTGTGATTTAGAATACGCTATTTCCGGCGAGGACGTCGGAATCTCTATTTACGCTCTTTGTTTTTATTCTTTTTTGTTTAGAAAAAGTTTCTGAATTGTGTATTTTTGTTAAAGAGTGGGACGTCTTTTTAAATTGTTAACCAAACATGTATTTTTTTTATTTAGATTTAATTATTTTTTGATACTAAGACTCTCAATTATAAATTTTGAAAAAATATTATCTACAGTTTTATTTTAAATATTGTTCAGAGCCCATATTAAAAGTCCACAACATACATCAAAAAGTAGTCAAGGACCGTCATATTAAAAGTTCAGAGCCCATAAGAGTGGGCTGTACTTGGGTTATTGCCGCAACAGCATTTCTAACGACCACAGTCCACAGACGCATAAATAAATAAATAAGCTTATTAATAGTAACAAAAATTACTATACCGATTAATTTACTACGTATATACTGTATTATTAATAGTAACAAAAATTATGATTGGCTTGCTTGACCTAGAGTACTGAGAGCAACCTAAAAGGTTCATAAAAGATAGTGTATGAACCACCAATCCACTCGCATCCATGTTTTATGACCCCGAGTCTATCAACCGACTTCAATTCTCATCGCTACTCAAAAAAGGTTATTAGGAGGTCGCTTAGTGAGACTTGTCTCTTCTCACTTTCTCAGACATGAAACAAGAACTAGTTTTTTCTTATTTTTTATATAAGTCGAGATAATTAAACCAAATACCGTCTATATGGAAAAAATTGTTAAAAACACTACGTCACGGCTGGCAATTTTAGACCGGATCTGAGATCCAATTCGAAAAATACAAATTCGGTTTAAAATTTTTCTGATTCGGGTCATTTTGAGTTGACTTTAAAGTGACCTGAAAAATTAGGGTTATTTTCTAATCCGAAATAACGTGAAACTATATATATAATATAAATTAAATATATTAAATATTATTTAAATATTTAAATATTATTTAAAAAAAATAATTTTTATTAATTTATTATTTCTTATTTATATATATTAATAAATTAAAATTATTTTGGGTCTGATATGAGTGGTTTGAAATTTTGACTTGAGTCTATTAACTCTATCTAAAAAACCAGGTTGAGGATGTTATGTGTTGAAAGCAAGATTTTGAATATTCTCGCACGACCAGATATACAAGGTCACTTTAATCTTTAGCATCAAATTTTAATTATAAAATAAATTAAAATTAAAATATATATCTATAAATTTTATTCGGGTTCCTTAATTTTTAATATGAAAAAAATCATTATTTAATGAATTTTTCCGATCTAGTATTCTATCAAATATTTATCAGTATTTATTAAATTTATTCCTATCTAACGAAATATTGTGGTCGTTTGGGCTTCCTTAAACTTAAAACAAGTTACTTATTTCATATTTTTTTTACATATTTTCATATTTTTTTAAAGATAAATATTTGTTTTAGAATTTTAAAACCAAATATTATTTTCAAAATAAAAATTAAGTTACTTATTTTCAGAAAAAGTACATACATACCTACTTTTTCCGGAAATAATGGTTTATTTTCAGAAAAAATGGGGAGCCAAACACCCCTATTATTGGATCAAATGATAAAAAATTATGGAATAAAGATTGACTTTTTTAAATAAAATAAAAATTAAATTCATGAAACAGGAGATAAAAATTCCATTCCATAACCGAAAAAGTTTTTGATTCCGTTTTGGAGTGCTGTTGAAAACTGTTGTGCTGTGAGAAAAAGTGCTGGTGAAAAAAGTGTTTTCAGGAAAATCAGATGACTGTTTAATAATTTTTTTTTATTTATGCATATTTTGAGATATAATATATAAAAATAATATTTTTGGGAAGGTTTGATGATAAAACTGATAGTTATTTCCTGCAAAAACTAAAAGCAGCTTTTTTCAAAAGCATGGTGGACATGATTTTGCTAACAGCAGCTTTTAGATTAAAAGTGTTTTTCTACACAGCAGTTTTTATAATTTAAGAAACACTTTTCTGACAGTTTTTCAGCAAAAAACTGTTATAATTGTCTGTAACAGTAATACCAAATCGGGTCTAAATGGTGCATAATTTGCTGGATGGACAATTTTAATACGTAGCATTTGTGATGTTAACGTTTTACTCCGTATTGCAATTTGCAAAAGCTAGGTGTCTGTTGTAGTGTGGTGCTATGACAGTATCATGTTGACCTATGGAGTGAGTGAGGGAGAGGGACTGCAAGTTTACAAGTTACAACCACCATCTTCTAGTTTTGAAATTGCAAGTCGATCACAGGTCCCATTAAATTTTGCCAATTGTTTCTAGAGTATTTTTCTAACCCACTTGCCCTTTTTCGGTTATTATTTATGTGCCCATTATCTTCTAATATTATGCAATTAAAACCCCAAATGACATGTACACCATAAAATTACATTACATTACATAATAGCAATAACTTGAATAATTCGTAATGAATGACATCGAACTTAAAATACCCAATTACTAACTTATGTAAAAAAAAATCGCCAATAATTTATTGCATTTGATTAAGCTACTCTCTTCGTCCCTAATTAATAGTCATTTTTTGACTTTTCATGATCAAATTGACTAATCTTTAACTAACAATTGAAAATTGCTCTTTTATAATTTTAAAAAACTAAAAGATACATTTTAAAATAGATTATATATTTTTTAACAACATAAAATTTTAATTTTTTTCAATTATATATGATATTTAAATTACAATCAAAGATGAATTAATATGACCGTACTGAAAACAAAGTGCATAACTAAAAGGGGACGAAGGGAGTAGTTCATTACACTGAACTTAATCACTGATTCATTTACTAGTGTAACGTAATTAGATTATCATTTTGATTCGGTAGCACTAGATTTCAACTTCTGCAATCGAAGTTAATGCATCGAGCCAGTAAGCCATCGATAATAGCAATAGCTTCTCAAAAAAAAAAATACTCTCAATAATAGCAATAATACAGTGCTGACTAGCCAAGAGAACATAATTGAAGCCTATTAATGCCTAGAGGGGTGATGGTCTTTAGTTGAGTGCCTGTTTTTTTTTTACTTTTAGTTTCTTCTCGTCACCTTTAACCAAAATGTATACTGTATTCTACTCTCTCTGTATGTTAATATTTGATTTTTTGACATATTCTTTTAAGAGATTTGATTACATAGTTAGAATTATTATTTTTTAAATTTTTTTTATGAATACAAATTTTGGTTTAGTATTTTTATTCAAAAAAAAAAATTTAAAAATAATAAATTTAATTATATAATCAAAACTCTTAAAAATGTGTATCAAAAAATTAAATTTCAAATAAAATCAAACAGCGGGAGTATAAGCCAAAATATTCATCGTCTATTTGAGAGGTCGTCATTAAAATATTGGAATTAAGATTTAAGGCCCTGGAATCAAGAATTAAATATATGAAGTTATATATGTAGGTATTCTAGGTAGTATCTCCATGCGAGTCACCGTGATGTCTATATCAAATAGTGCCGTTTATCAGTTAGGTTATTGCGTTTTGCACGGATTTTGTATTTCTTTGACACTTCACCGTAAAAGGGCATTCAATATTTCAATGTTATGTTAAGATTTCAATGTTATGTTAAGTCATGGTCATTCGAAATAATGATCGGGTATTAATCATGCTTAATCAGTTTGATAATATTTGACGTTTGATTTTTTGACATAAATTTTTAAGGGTTTTGACTATATAGTTAGAAATATTATTTTTTAAATTTTCTTTTTATGAATAAAAGTTTTAGTTTAATATTTTTATCTAAAAAAAGAAAATTTTAAAAATAATAATTTTAACTATATAGTCAAAATTCTTAAAAACGTGTACCAAAAAATCAAACGTCAAATAAAATCAAACGAGGGGAGTACTCTATAATGGGCTCGATATAATTTTGAAATTATTAATAATTGTATGAAAATATTTCATGAGCATTGGACAATTTGATATTTGACAATATATATAAAAAAAATCCGAGTTCTACATGAGTTGACAACTCTTCACACTTACATAGTTACATATCTATAATATATTATTATAAGCGAACATGAGTTTATTTGGTATTTGGTATAATATACAATCTATATTATATTATTATAGCAGAAAGAATAAAAGTTTTGGTTCAATGTGAACCGTAGAAAAGATCCTGACCGTCCAATTTTAGATGAACCAAAGAAACGATCGTAACTATTCAATTTTAATAAAATCTAATTTTAAAAAGAATATATATCATACATACAACTATAACCACGGTAGTCCTATTTTTATACAATTTATCACACAGATAATATTACCATAAAAAACAATCTTAACCATTCAATTTTAAAAATAATATATATATATTATACATACAACTTTAACCCTGTAGTCCTCCTTTTATACAACTTTTCATGGATAATATTATATTATATTAACATAAATTCTCAACGTTATAAAATTTTATACTAAATATCAATAAAATATAATATATAAAAAATTATCTAAATATTAGTAATTTATCACGTGATTCGCACGGGTTATAAGCTTGTATGATATTATATATCTGACACAACTACATCAGTTTCATTACCACTTAATCTCTTTAAATATTATTTATAATTTAGTATATTATTATATATCTAATACAACTACATCAGTTTCATTGTCACTCAAATTCTTTAAATACTATTTAAATTATAAATTTATAATTAGGGTTTTTTGAAAAATACCTAAAGGTAAATTTTTTTTTGCAAAAATACTGATTTTTTAAAAAATATTTTTCAAAAATATGTTTTTTTCTAAAAAAATGAAAAAAAATACGATTTTAAAAAAAAATATCAAAAAAATGAGTTTGCAACTTTGCAACCATATTTGTAACTGAAATCAACCACAAATGCAAGTTTAAAATTTTGTCAAAAAATTATTTTTTGGTTTCATAATAGGTTGCTTAACAAATTACATGATTAAAATTAAAATGCAACCAAGATCAACCACAAATGTAACTTTAAAATTTAGTAATTATAATCATATTTAGTTGCATAATGTGTTGCTTAACAAGTTGTATAAGTTAAATTAAATGCAACCTAAATTAATTAATTCTAACCCACTCAAATTACACAAAATATATGCAACCAAAATCAACCCGAAATAACTTTATAAAAACAATCAAAATCAACATAAGCAAATCTGAAAGGAACTAAAATTAGGTAGTGTATTTGTCTATTTATAATCACCAAGATCCATTTTAGATTTATCAAAATTTTCAACCCTCAATCTAAACACTTTTCATCTATCATATATACATGCACAATTACACACGCATATAAATTATAATTATTCTATAATTTTGTGTCATGGTGATGATATTTTCGATTGTCGGGACTCCTACCAACCGATTCCGGCAACGATCATTATATGGTTTAAAACAATCTAGTCGAATATCAAATTGTCCAGTGCTCATGAAAATGATGGTGAACGCGTGGAAATCTCCATCCCCGCCCCTCCGCTACTTCGTCCGGCGCAAAGACGGCGACACCGACAAAATGATTGATGACTAAGGTTTTGAATGGTTCATCAATCTAAATCGAAGAAGGCCGGAAACTAATCGGAGAGAGGGGGGATAACAAAGATGGTGATGAAATTGTGAAAGTAGAGAAAGAGATGATTCGATTGAAGGTAATGAATGGAAGATAGTATATTTGCAATTAAGATATTATATTTGCAATGATTTTGAAAAGATAGTATTTTTGCAAAACAAACTAGTAAACCTAATATTTTTGGTAAATTCCCTTTATAAATTATTATTTGTTATAAAATGAAACAAAAAAAATTAAAACACATAAACTCAAATTATATAAATTACAAGCAAACCTTTTAGCCCGATTTTAAGCAAACCTTTTAGCCCAATTTGAAATTTTTACAACAAATATCAAATAAAATAATGTTCAATTACAAATCGATAATAATCATATAAATAAGATTAAAAAAATATGAATTAAATATAATAGTATAATTTAACAAACAAGCAGATGTAATTACAGTATGTCAGCCGGGCTGTTTAATTAAAATTTAGATTAGATTTATTATTGGGTTTTTTTTTCTAATATGTCCCAAATTTAAAATCTTTTTATAAATATGTCTGATTTTTAGTTGTATTTTCAAATAATTTTAGAAGGACATTTTTATCCTTCTAAAATAAATCTTAATAATTTTAGAAGAACACTTTTATCCTTCTAGTTTAAATCAATAAATTCTAAAATAAATGTAATATAATTATAATATAAATGTAATATTTATAAATTAAATAATCTAAATCTAAATTTGAGACTAAATTATTTTCTTGCAAAATTTTAATATATGTTAAACATATAAAGTTTAAAATAAAACTTGTCTTTAAAATTTTTGTTTCATAAAAAAATATTAAAAAATGAAAATAAAAAAATAGTATTAGGATCTAAACAACCCATATTTCTCTCTCACACACACATATATATAATAAGTTTCGAAAATTTAATCATATCATTATTCAAATAACTAGATAATAAAAAACATGTATTACAAAACTAATCTTCAAAAAAATTAAATTATTATAAGATTAAAACTTGTGAAAATAAAATAATTATATATTTACTCATTATTATTAATTACAAATCATATAAAGTACATTAAATTAATTTAAGGGTATATTTGTCTCAATATTCATATTTAAGTATGATAATAAAATAATATAACATATTTATAAAATGAATATAAAAAAAGAAATATTAATAAATGACCCCATTAATTTGGGACATATTATATAAATTTCTTTTATTTTATAGCAGACAGTTGTTAGATATTAGTAGTACCATTGAATATCTAGTCTAGTGAATAGTGATACTAAAATGAATCTGCTGAGAGGTTTTGGAGAAAATTGCTTGTATTATTAGAATGCTTAGATAGATTCTGGTGAAATATAGATGAATATTCATGTCCCACAGCAAAATAAATATTAGATACTTTTCGTGTCAACTTGGCTAGTTGGATTTTACTTGTTTATTGTCCTTATGATTCCATATTTCCTAGCCATTCCAATCAATGGCCCCAAAACTATATTGCTTTCATTGGCTTTTGAGAATTTTATTATTTTTCTTTAATCAAGTTGCAATTTTAAATTACGAATTTTTCAATATTTTATCATCAGCTAGCGTATGGGTTTCAAATGCTCATAATTTTCTCCCCTGGTAGGGGAAAAATAAGAATAATGTGCACTCACAGTCGGTGCAGAATGAAAATGCTGGTGATGGAAGAAAGTACCTTAACGTAAGAAAAACTCTTGATTTAAGATTCACAACATATCATAATTTGTTTTTTTTTTCAATTAGTAGTTTTAATTAAAAAATATATATCAAGAACCTTACCTCAGCAAATCTGATCTACAGTAGTCTTCAGCTACAAATGATGACTCGTCATTGATTGTGGTCTAAATGTTCCATACATAAAATCAGCCTTACCAACCAACCATAAACTAACCAGTAACCCCACAGCTTCTGTACTTTAGTAATCAATTTGCTAAATAATACTCCATCTATCTTTGAGTACAAAAATATCCACAAAAATTGGTTAATACTAGATAATTTAACCAAAAAAGAAAAACTACTGTAACAAAATATTGTCGACAAACAAATTTCTTTTGTTATTTAGCTTCCCATAAAGAAAGAAATATACTTTGATTTGATGCCCGATTACACAACGCATTTTCTCCATTTTTTAGGAAAATTTTGAATTGTTAAGGAGAAGGCATAAGATAAAAGATATAAATAATATAATTTTTTTGAAATAAAGATGAAACAAGTTACTCAACAATCAAAATTTGAGATTCACATTTAACGAATTATTTCCTTCAATCAAAGATCAATATTATTTTAAGTATTGTTAATAGAACTTGCAAATAGAATCCCCACTTAATAATATTCAATATAGTCAGTTAAAAAAAATTATTCACTATGGTATCTCACTTCAACACTATGTGATTTTAAAGAAAACTAAAAGTATGATTTGATTCTTTTTCATTATCCAGAAATCACAAGTAAAATTGAAGTACAAATTACTTTTAAAAAAATACTACTACAAAATTGTTCTTTTATTTCCGAAGGGCACATATATTTTGCGGACCTCGCTCACACATAAAACAATGATTACACAATGTAATATTGTTGGAATCGTAGATAAACTTGTCATTATTTTGTCTTTTTTGTCGTTAAAGTTCTTGACGGGTCTTGTTTTTGCCACTATTATATGAACTTTTGCATGAATATGCATGTTATTATTGTTTGAGTCATTGTATGTGTTAATTTGGTCACACGGTTAATTTATATTTTTTAATTTGAATGAATTCAGTTAATTCTTGGTCAATGATCTTCTTAATTTATTTTGTACCATTTATTGACAGCCATGATTGATGACTTATGTCTCGGATCTTTAAGTGATTATCTAGTGTCAATTTTTATGGCTTATATTTTGATCTTATAAGAGATAATTAAGTGCGGTATATTGATGATTTGTCTATTCATATGTGATTGTTAAAATTAAAAATGTGCTATTATAGTTTTGTGTTAATAATGTCAACATTTTCATTATTTTCAAGTGTATTAGCTAATTTTAGTTATGTGTTTATCATGTATTAATATATTGCATTAATAGTTTTGAATGATGTTAATGAGTAGTATAAGTTACCTATGTTTATATTTATTACTTATTAAATGATAGTTATTGCCTTTTATTTATTTGATTTATCTTAATTTGATTTTAAAAAAGTTGAATACTGGATAAGTAAATTTATTCATTTATGTTTCTAACTAAAAGAATTTCCTTTTAGTTAGATTTTCCCTTTTAAATTAGATTTGCATTGTTATTTCATATGATATTATTGTAAAATATATATGTAATAGTATTTTGATCTTATTTTAATTTTTCGACTTATTTGTGATTTTCAGGTACATATTATCAATTATTTGGACAGGCAGAAATATCTTGGAATGGATATTGATGGCAGACGCGCTTGGACAAATTTCAGACATTTATTGTAACTTGTATTATTATATATGAATATTTTCTTTTTAGAATTTAATGATTTTATTTACTAAATTTTTGGAGACATCTTGCATGTCTTTCAGTTAGATGATAAATATTTTAGAATGAAAGAAATATTTTTCACATGGTATTGTATTATTATACAATTTATAAAAAAAATGTTATTCTTATAAAAAAAACAATGATTACACAATCTGACTTGGATTGTTGAAATTTAGGCAAATGCCCCCTGAAGTATAGTGTAAGCTAACAGTCTCAGCATTACCAACATCTCTCCCCTCTCTGTATCTCTCTTGCAAACTTCACAATCAATGGCGTAAAGCAAATACTAATTCATAATCCTGACGTGCCCGAATCATTTAAGAAACTGG
This sequence comes from Oenanthe sinensis, assembly GCA_028671895.1. NCBI lineage: Eukaryota > Viridiplantae > Streptophyta > Magnoliopsida > Apiales > Apiaceae > Oenanthe > Oenanthe sinensis. The sequence goes on from CM053794.1 coordinate 37,051,124, forward strand.
GTCCTCCCAAACCCAACAAAATTAATCATCCTGATTCTTATATCAGGGTGTTAAAGATTCCATTTTTATACTGTAATCCATTAGTTCTTGAAACAAGATTGATAGACACAAAAAAAGTTGTATGTCTAATTAGTAAAGCTGGGAAAGCACGGGGATCAGTTGTTGGAAGGATTGTTTGATTGTATCAATGAAATTACATCCATACTAGCCTTTACTAGGATGACTGATTCTTCTGCTTATCGTGTTGAAACCACGTCTCGTCTCGCTCAGTGGCGAATCGACAGCTTGAATTCTTGTACTTATCGCAAATCTGATCCTTTTAACATCGGAAAGTGGAACTGGTAACTAGATTTGTCTCTTAAATATCTTGTCTTTTTTGTATTGTTATGTTATCTTGATCAAGAAAAAATAAATTAGAATTTATCATGTAATTGTTTATGTGTGGATACTTGAAGGTTTTGATTAGGCCCTTCTTTTTAAGAGGGGGGAGTTTTAGTTGTTTATGTTTGATCTAGGTGTGTAATTGTTGTGTTTGTATTGAAATGAAGGCACTTGGCTGTGGAAAAGAATCGGGGTTTGTTTATTAAGTTATTCCCTGAAGTATCGAATGTCACGAGAGAAAATCCTCCGATTGCATCTTTTATCATTCGAGTCGTCTCTTTGATGGGAAATCGCACAACTTTGGCTCTTCCAGGTAAACTAGATTGAATTTAAGTGGTTTTCATTTGAGTTATATTGTAGTACACCAAGTGTGTCGGTAAGAATACTTTTGTTGAAATGGTCTGAAGTCTGTATGATCTTTAGAAATGTTGTATTATAACCTGAAATATCATATAGTTAAATTGTTGAATGCTTTCAAAGCCAACATGAAAAATAAATAATTGTTAGACTAAAACTGTTAAAATCGAGCGGGCTTACTTCAACAAGAATTGTTACTAATGATGTTTGCAGAACGTCTTAAATCTTAAAATTATGGTTATAGCCTAAATGAGTAAATGAAACCTGAATAACAAATTTATAGGATATAATTTATAGTTGAGTTAATCTGAAGTTTTTCCCCATACAAGGTCCACAATTTACCTTCAAGGGGAAAAGAAGTCTTTCCTATCATAATTTTTCTTTCTCTCTGTTTTGCTAATTATGATGTTTTGATATCTTTGTCCCACTCTATTCTTCCAACACTGTACTTGCAGAAATTACTAATAAGCGATGGAAGACCAGCGAAGATTTTGTTTGGGCGCTTGAGGTTCCATTGACGGGGAGATTCATCATTGATGTTGAATTCCTTGATTTGAAGACAGCATCTCCAAATGTAAGCATCCTCTGATGTTTGTTTTTCTTCATCCTCCCTCCCAAATTGTGGAATTTTGTCAAGACTTGAGAGTAGGTCTTATTCTACCAGTGGATTAGGTGGTGGTAGTAATATCCAAAAATATGATGATTTATGAGTGATAATGTGATGTTAAATGATTTTTGTGTTACTTCTTTTGTCGCCAAAATCATCATTAAATAGATTTGGTAGCTAAAGTGCTCTGTTAATTGTGTTGCCAAAATCATCATTAAATAGAGTGGTAGCTAAAGTGCTCCGATAGTTTTGTTTCAAACGGTCTAAAATGTATAAAATTTTGTCACAGAGTGAGGAACCTCGCTCAATATGGGCTGAAGGAGCAACACAAAAAGAATCTAATGCAACAGCTCTTACAGCACTTGGCCAGATGTTATCTGAAAGCATACACACAGATATTGTAATCAATACTTCCGATGGAAGCATAGGAGCTCATCGTGCAATTCTTGCCGCAAGGTCGCCTGTATTCAGCAGCATGTTTTCTCATGACCTTAAAGAGAAAGAACTGTCAACTGTAAACATCTCTGACATGTCAAGTGAAACTTGTTATGCCTTTCTTAGTTACATTTATGGGAATATACAAAACGAAGTATTTCTAACACACCGAATGGAACTTCTTCGGGCAGCTGATAAGTATGACATCTCTGATTTAAAAGAGGCATGTCATGATAGTCTCCTTGAAGACATTGATATTAAGAATGTACTTGAGCGACTCCAGTGTGGTACTCTGTATCAATTGCCTAAACTGAAGAGCAGCTGCATGCGGTATCTTGTGAAGTTTGGCAAGATACACGATCTTCAAGATGACCTAAATACATTTCTACAGTCAGCAGATAGGGATCTAATATTTGATATCTTCCATGAAGTTCTTGCTGACTGGAAAGGTTTCTGAAGCTATAATGTAAATATATATATATATATTTTTGTTTACTACATGGTTGTATACAATATCCAGCAAAATATACTTTAGAAAAGTTGTATTGTACAAAATTTGTTGCATTGGGATTTTAGTATTCTTTTGCTGAGATGAAATTGCTTACCTGCATGTACATATACATACAGTATACAAGTATATTACTGTACTTGTTGATTTCAATGAAACCGATTGTAGTGCTTGGATTATTTGTGGTGCTACAATGGTTGATTTTTGTTAAAGCAAAGGAATTACTCAATTCACAAGATTAGTTGGAGCACTGTTTATACTTTATAGAAATAGGGTAAAGAAAAAAACATTGGAGCATATCATTCTTTCCCACCAAAGAACATGAATGGAGCATATCAAAACATTACATCATTCACGACTGGATCCGCTAATTAAGCAGCTTGAGGAATGTAACATTGGCTCGAAAACTGTATGGTCCAATTAGCCTGCACTTAAAATTTAACAAAGTTATTGGAGCTGACTAGCTATATATATGATCCAATTGATCCTCTCTGCAAACATCTTATGTCTGGTTTTGTGGAGGGAATGAAATGAAGAAATTTAAATAAGATCAAAGGTGATAAAAGGGAAGGATAAAATATTATATCTGAGAGAATGCATAAATTCTGCGGCAAGGTTTGTGAACTAAAGGAGAAGTATGATTGTATGAACAATTACCTAATAAATGATAAGTATTCCATTTCATCCTACCTAAATTCATGCATTCAAATTGAATAGATCGTTGTGGGAGGGTTGTAATTCAACAACTTGTTCACACAACATTTTCATGACCACAGCCAAAATATTCAACTTAATTATGAATGGATCATCTCCATCTACCTTCTCCAGATAATTACAAATATTCATGTTTTTCACTTGCAAAGTGAAATAGTTGTGTCGGAGAAGACTTGCCTAGTTGCAAGTCTTGCAACTAAGCGTGCTTGTTCTATTCTTCAAGAAATTACAAACAGTTGGATAGGGCTGTGTCATCATCGTTCTTTCTTTAAGATTTTCATTATCCTCCTCTCTGTCCTGCCTAGTGTAACTATGGTTGTTCCCAGGATGCTTCTCTTTGGTTACTAATTTACCACATTACCATACTAGATTAGCTCCTCGACCATGTCCGGTTAATATGATATTATTAAAATTAGTAGTTTTTATGTTTTTGAAAAAATAAGATTTTCAATTTCGGTACGCAAAGTGGCAATGTGATTCGAATAGAAGAAGAATTATTTGATCGCCAAAGTACATACTTCATACATATCATGACACAGACAAAATAAACAATAGTAATAATCATGAATCCCCATGTAATAGCCATAAAAAGCAGTTGAATTATCTAGCATCAACCATGAGAGCTCCTGTTATTGCGGATATATATAATAATAAATGAGGAAATTGAACGTAACAAACAATGCAGCAACACAGACGGACAAGAATAAACGAGAATAAGATGAATATATATATCTTTACAATCACCGTAACAAATCAATCAACTAACCAAACATCATATAGAGTAGTATCATGCGACGTGGCCTAGAAAGGGGGAGGAGCAAAGAAGGGCCTGCCTCCTCCTCTTGGGTTAATGGACGGAACAGAATAATGCAAATCGTTGTGGATGGAATGATAGGCTTTCTTGAATACCCCAAAACCAAACAATACTCCTATTGTGATCACCACCGCTATCAAGCACAAGCATGCTGTGCATATCTTGCACCCGCAACAACACATTTTATTTTATTCCTCTATTTTCTTGGTGCGATCTGCAGGGGTCGAAAAACAATATCTTATTGTGAATGTTGGATTGGATCTGAGTTGGTATATATGCTTGTGATAGAATGACCACAGAATGTAGATAGATAGAGATTCTATACTGTACTATATATAAAGAGATAGTTGTTGTTGAGTGTAATCAGGAGAGCTGGTAAATGATACGAGTGTGGTCTTTAAATTCCCCACTCAAACGCTTACTTTACGTTTCCTTTTTATTACTTGCAATTAACCACTTTGCATATATGTAAAACAAAAACCCTTTGCACCCATTCTCTCCCAAAGTCATTGTTTTGTTTATTTTTTTTAAACTAAACTTTTACTAAAAAATAAAAATTATAGAGTAATATATATATTTATCAATTAAAATTTAATTAATTTAAACATAAAAATGTCAAACAAAATAGCTAATTGGGATGAAAGGAGTACTAATTATTTTTGTTTTGTATAAAAATAAAAACTTTATACTTTTATATAATTGGTCAATAAGTACAAAAATATTCATTCTTCTTGTGAAGAATAAAATTAATTTTTCTCTGTGTTTGTATGGGTTGGGCCTCGCTTTCAATTTTGTGGGCTCGTGGTTTTTAACATAATTGTACTACTATTGCATACTTGAGTTGACTCGCTTGACTGCATTTGTAAACGATCTGGCCACTGGCCAGTAATTGATTGTTTCAACTACTACGTACGGAAAAAAGCCTCCTAAATCTATCTTAAAATATAAAAGTGTTATAAATAAACTAAATACATAAATACTAAATATAAAAATAAGCAGAAGAACGTTGTTTGGGCAAAGATTTTAAGGCAAGTGTTTTTATTTCTACTGTTGTGTGGGTCTTACAATCAATCAGCATGGTTCTATTTATAGAGCAAAACAAGCACCGCCTATAAATGAACATCCAGTGAGAATGCTTTGGTTAACTTTCAATGCAGTAAATGTCCCGTGTATTGGTATATGTAATACATGCACTTATCTAGCTGTTCAACTTTGACAATCAGATAGTAATAATATAACACTCTCTCTTGATTGTCAATGTTAGTTATTACAAAGATTGATTGTCTCGTTAAAACTCTGCAAGGAAAAACCAGTGAGATAAAAACCTTGATGAAGGAAAAAAAGTACATTCTCCCCCTGAATAAAATGTCTCATACTTTGACATCTTATTGTAGTAAGTTTCTCAATATCCTCATGCCAATATTATTCCGTAGCTTTTCAAATGTTGATGTGGGTAGTGACTTTGTAAGTAAATCTGCCAAATTTTTACTTGAGCGAATTTGTTATATATCAATGTCACCATTTTTTTGAATCTCGTGACTATAGAAGAATTTTGACAAGATGTATTTTGTTCGATCTCATTTGATGTATCATTCCTTAAGTTGCTTAATGCAGGCTGAATTATCTTCAAACATAACTGTAGGATTGGCTGAGATATTTGATAATTCACATGATTTTCGGATATGTTGAATAATAGACCGTAACCAAATACATTCCCTACTTGCTTTGTGAATTGCCAATAACTCTGCATGATTTGATGAAGTTGACGTCATAGTCTGCTTTACAGATTTTCAAGAAATCGCAGTTCCACAATATGTGAATAAATAACCTGTCTGTGATCGTCCAAAATGAGGATCTGACCTGTACCCAGCATCTGCATATCCAATCAGCTGTGATTTTGAATTGTTTGGAAAGAATAGTCCAAGATCAATTGTCCCACGGAGATATCTCAATATGTGTTTAATTTCATCCAAATGCTTTTTAGTTGGATTAGAACTGAACATCGCCAGTAAATTTACAGCAAATACAATATCAAGTCGAGTGTTGTTTGCAAGATACATGAGAGCACCAATAGCAATGAGATATGGAAATTCAGGTCCAAGAACATCTTCATCTGGTTTTCTAGGGCATAATGGATCCTTTTCAACTTCAAGTGACCAGAAAACCATTGGTGTGGTTAGTGGATGAGACTTGTCCATGTAGAATCGATGAAGAACCTTTTCCGTGTAAGTGGACTGATGAACAAATATTTCTGAAGATAAGTGTTCCACCTGTATACCTAAACAAAATTTTGTCTTTCCAAGATCCTTCATTTCAAACTCATTTTTTAAATAATTAGCAGCGTTAGTAATATCTTCAGAAGTACCAACAAGATTCAAATCATCCACATATACAACAATAATAACAAAACCAGTTTGTGACCTTTTAATGAACACACATGGACACACTTGATTATTAATATACCCAACATTCAATAAATATTCACTGAGCCTATTGTACCACATTCGACCGGATTGTTTTAAACCATATAATGATCGTTATAATTTAACAGAATATAAATGACGAGGCTTAGTTTCCTTTAACTTTAATCCTTCAGAGATTTTCATATCACTATCAAGTGATCTGCATAGGTATGCAGTCACAACGTCCATGAGACGTGTTTCCAGTTTTTCCATACAAGCCATACCCATTAGAAAATGAAAGGTAACTTCATCCATAACAAGAGAGTATGTTTCCTGGTAATCAAATCCAGACCTTTGAGAGAATCATTGGGCTATCAATCAAGCCTTATATCTCACATTTTCATTTCTCTAATTTCGTTTTCGTACAAATACCCATATATTCCCAACATGGACTACACCAGTTGGTGTTTGGACTGCAGGTTCAAAAATATTTCTCTCGTGCAAGGAGTGCAATTTTTCCTGGATTGCAACTTTCCATTTGGCCCAATCATCTCTTTGTTGACATTCTTCCACACTTTGTGGTTCAGGATCGGAATTTTCAAGAATATCATATGCCACGGAAAAAATATATACATCATCAATTTCAGTACTCCCACGATCTAACAATTTCTTATTATGTACATAACTTATTGAGATCTTATAATTTTCAGGTACCTTTGCTTCTATGGAAGCATGTGCCACTTCAGGGGAAATATCATCTTCTAGAGGCAATACCACTTCTGGGGTTTTTGTTACAGTCACTTCAGGGGTTCGAACCTCTTTAGGAGGTAATACCACTTCTGGGATATTTTCTAGAACATTTGCCACTTTAGGGGCAAGTCCAATCAATTTCCGTTTTCGTAGTACAATATCTTTTGCACTAACAGGTCTACCACGCTTCTTCAGGAATTGATTTATGTTTAGGGATTTCAACCCTCGCTAAAACATTAACAACAGGTATATGTGATTTTATTATGTGTCTCGAATCACTAAAAGCATCTGGCATTTGATTATCAATGTTTTGTATATGAATAATTATTTTAACCTCATTTTCACATTGATTAGTACGTGGGTCAATAGAATCCAATCCTGATGCATGCCATGATATTTCAGAATTTAATTTATGCAAAACTTTATCTCTCCCTTATGAAGGGAATACAGACTCATCAAAATGACAATCAACATAACGAGCAGTAAAAACATCATCAGTTAATGGTTCAAGATATCTAATGATAGATGGGAAATCAAAACCAACATAGATACCAATTTGTTTTTGAGGTCCCAATTTTGTTCTTTGTGGTGGAGCAATGGGGGACATATACCGCACTATCAAAAATCTTAAAATGAGAAATATTGGATACTTGACCGAGAACTAATTGATGGGCAGATTCTTTATGATAAGTAGATGGTCTGACCCTGATTATGTTACCGGCGTGTAGTATAGCATGTTCCCAAGCAGATGTAGGTAATTTGGCCCTTAGTAATAAAGGATGAACAATAAGTTGAAGTCTTTTAATTAAAGACTCTGCCAGACCATTTTGTGTGTGTACATGAGGCACATGGTGTTCGATTGAGATTCCTACTAACATACAGTAATCATTGAAAGTTGAGGATGTAAATTCAACAACATTGTCTAATCGAATTAATTTAATGGGATGATCAGGAAATTGTGCTCGTAATTTGATTATTTGGGCAAGTAACCTTGCAAATGCTACATTTCTGGTAGAAAGTAGACAGACATAAGACCACATAGTTGAGGCATCAACTAAAACCATGAAATATCTAAATAGACCAGAAGATGGGTGAATTTGACCACAAATATCACCTTGGATTCTTTATAAGAATTTTGGAGATTCGGTTTGGAGTTTCACAGGGGATGATCGGACAATTAGTTTTCCCAAGGAACGTGCTGAACAAGGAAGTTCATCATGTGGTATGACCTTTTGATTTCTAAGAGGATATCCCATAAAATTCTCTATAATGCGACGCAATATAGATATTCCTGGATGGTCGAGTCTTTCATGCCAAAGGATAAATGATTTTGGGTCTACATTTTTAGGAATGATGATTGTGTGAGATTCGACGACTCTAATTTTCATAGTATATAATCCGGAGGAAATTGAGGGTGGTTTTTCTAAAATCTTCTTATGACCTGAAATAGTGGAAGTGATAAGAATATATTCTTTTTCATCATTATTAGTAGTTTCAACATGAAAACCATTCAGACAGATATCTTTAAAACTCAGAAAATTTCTAGTGAATTTACTAGAGTAGAGGACATTTTGTATGTGAATATGTGTCTCGTTTGGTAGGATAAAATTGGCTTTCCCAAAACCTTCTATTATACCAGATGTACCCGAAATTGTCCAAACATCTGAGTTGATTTTAATCAACTGTGAAAAATATTCTGGACTTTGTAAAATAGTGTGAGTGGTCGCATAGTCAGCAATGCATGTGTCTATCATATTTATGATGTATATATATGTAAACAACGATTTTATTAAGATAAAATTAGTACATAAAGTAAACATATAAAACAAGTACATGAAAATAAAAGAAAGTACATATGAAACCTAGTCATCTAAATCATAATAAAGATTAACACCAGTGTCTAATTTGATTAATGTCACGTTGGTTGGTACATTTTCTATATTTTGATTATAGTCAGTTAAGTTTGTTTCTACCCTTTTTCCATTAAGCCTTTTGGATGATTGGTAGAGTTCAACAAGATGTTTAGGAGTACGACAAGTACGTGCCCAATGCCCCTCATCCCCACACATATGGCAAATATCTCTAGCATCTCCTTCTTGTGGTGCCTTCATTTTATTTGGCACTTCATGTTGCCACTTCTGGTGGCCATGGTTGTTGTAACCATTGCGTTGACACTTCAGGTGACCAGAATGATACTGTTTTCGAAACAGTCCACAAAAATTTCCACGTCCGCGGTTTCTCCCATAACTTCGTCCTTCTCTGTGCCATTTCCCATGTTCATTCTTCTAGAATGACGTGTTATGTACTTCAGGTAACTAGGCAGAGCCTGTAGGACGGATCTGATGATTTTTTTATCAATAACTCATTATTCTTTTCAGCTACAAGAATGAGAGATATCAACTCGTTGTACTTTGTGAAATTGTGATGCCTATATTGTTGAGCCATAATTATAGTATTGGGGTGGAAGGTTAAGAGGGTATTTTCAATCATTTCAGCATTAGTAATTTTATCACCACACAAAATTAATTTTAAACTTGTTTTGAACAACATAAAATTATACTCGGAAACAGATTTAAAATCTTGAAACCTTAGATTTATCCAATCATATCGGGCTGAGGGGAAATAAACAAGTTTTTGATGATCAGATCTGTCTTTAAGATTATTCCAGAGGGTGAGTGGGTTTTTGAAAATTAGGTATTCGGATTTTAAATCTGCATGAATGTGGTGCCTGAGGAAGATAATAGATTTTGCATTTTGTTATGCAGTTGGAGTTTTCCATGTTTCTATAGTGTCTTTTAACCCATTTGCACTCAGATATAATTCAGCATCAAGCACCCAAGACATATAATTATCTCCAGAAACATCCAAAGCAACAAACTCTAATTTTGCAAGATTCATCATTCTGATTTACAAAATAAATATTTAAAACATGATATAATAATATGCGTGCTAAAACATAAACAATTAATCACGTACATACAATAAAATTTATAACATAAAATTACGACGACATAGCCAACTATAAACTTGTAACTAATAATATTAGAAGCATAACAATTATAATATATATATATATATATTGAATAGTAATATAAATTCATAAATAATAACGAGAACAATTATATCAATTATTTATAAAATAAAATAAATAAAGTTAAAGCGTACCTCCTTTGTTAAATAGAACTTATTTGGGCAATACCTCCTTCGTGAATAATGTTTACTCGGGCAACACCTCATTTGTCATTACCTCATTCGTAAATAAAATTTCTCGGACAATATCTCTTCCGTGAATAAAGCTTGCTCGGGTAAAGACTCGTGCTAATAACGTGTTATAAATAAACTAAATATAAAAATACTAAATATAAAAATAAGCAGAAGAACGTTGCTCAGGCAAAGATTTTAAGGCAATTGTTTTTATTTCTACTATTTTGTGTGTCTTACAATCAATCAGCATGGTTCTATTTATAGGGCAAAACAAACACCGTCTATAAATGAACATCCAGTAGGAATGTTTTGGTTAACTTTCAATACAGTAAATGTCACGTGTATTGATATGTGTAATACATGCACTTATCTAGTTGTTCAACTTTGACAATCAGATAGTAATAATATAACAAGAAACAACTTATCTTTTTATATATTTCAATTTCAATGAACTTGAATAAGATATTTATAAATCATATTATTTTAATATTTTTGTTTTGTATAAAAATAAAAACTTCATACTTTTATATATCTAGAAAAATATTATTTATAATTATGTAATACAAATACACTGAAATGCGTGCAAAATGTACTTTTGTAATAAAAACTTGATAATTAATAATCTTATTAAATAGGTGAATACTTTTTCAGTATTAAAAGCATTAATTTATTAAAAATTTATTGCATTTATGTCTACTTTAAATGTTTTTTTAATCCAGCTTTATATATTTTTAGTCTCTCATAAAATAAACTAGATAAATAGATACCTCGTATTGCAGTGGATTAGTCGATTATAGAATTTTCACTACCTATTATTGATATTTTCTGACATCTCCGACGCAATGATGTCGAGTTCATTATTTTTGGATTTGCAAATATTTAAAGTAATTTTGTTGATGTCGAAGCTGAAATCATGTCAAATAAAACCAAATTGTATTTGTAAACAATAAACTGTGCTAGTTTTTTTTCCAGACGGGAAACCGTAAGATGAATTGCATATGAATACAATAGTCAGACCAATGAGTTTCTTTCAAAGAAAGTTTATCATCCAATTGATAGGTCATGCAAGATGATCGCGGACATTTAGACAATAAAATAGGGATGACAACGGGTCGGGTTCGGTCGAACCCGGGTTTCAGTGATATTCAAATCCAAATGATTTCGAGTTATCCAAATCCAAATCGATCGGGTTTCGAATCGGGTATTTTTTGGGTATCCGAAATTTTATAAAAATTTGTAATCAACTTCAGTATCATTAACATATGGGAACAATAATAATCACATTTATAAATTATAAAAGACTAAATTTTAAAAGGTAATTAAATATATTATATTTTATGAATTGTGATATAGATTTATTATTATTATACAATTAACAACTAGTTTATAGTTCAAATATTGATAAAAATAAAAAGTTTGTATAATATAATATTAATAAAATCTATTACACGTTGATAAAATAAAGAACTAGTTCATTAAATGAGTATCGACTATTGAGTATAAATGAAATAATAAAATGAACATATACAAATTGTTTTATATATATATATATATATATATATATATATATATATATATATATATATATATATATATATATCGGGTTTCGGGTTTGGATCGAGTTTCGGGTTGGTAAACCTGAAATCCAAATCCAAAATTTCGGGTTCAGTAAAATTCAATCAGGTCGGAATGGATCGGGTATCCATCGGATCAGATTATTTTGTCATCTCTACAATAAAGCTTTAATGTCTGATAAGAAAACACTCATAGTGTCAGATCCCATAAAACCTTACTGGTTTCTCTTCACGTGTACTTGAAAATCAAGAGAAATAAAGAAATACATAAATCTCAATAATTTGATGAACTATTTACTAAAAAATAAGATAAATTAATACGATGGAATAACATTTATACTATATTATCATAGATGAATTATTAAAATTTTTGGTCCAATGTGAATCATAGAAAATATCCTAACGTTCCAATTTTAGATGAACCATAGAAACGATCTTAACCATTCAATTTTAATAAAATCTAATTTTAGAAATAATATATATCATACATATAACTCCAACCTTCGGTAGTCCTCCTTTTATACAAATCATCACGGATAATATTATATTATATTTAAATTATATTATATATTATATATTTTAAGAATTTTACTTGTCCTATAATTTTTATTTAATATATTATTAAATTTTATGAATATTAATATAAAAATATCATTATAAAATAACATACAACTGTAACCCCCAATAGTCCTCATTTTATACAACTCTTCACAGATAATATTATATTATATTAACATAAATTCTTAACGTTATAAAATTTCATAGTAAATATCAATAAAATATAATATAAAAAATAAAGTTACCTAAATATTAGTCATTCATCCCGTGATTCGCACGAGTTATAAATTTGTATATATTTAAAATCATTTATATAAGAAAGTACAAAATTTTACATTAAAATTCAATAAAGAATAAATAAATTATAATTTTTTTGAAAACAAAACTAATATAAATTAAAGTGAATAAACATTTAAATCCAACCAACGGGGTTTCTTTGATTGGACACGTCAAAAATACATAACTAGGTGAATCAAAATTAATATAAATTTAATGAAAATTTTGAATTTTAAAATTCTATATAAAATAGACAAGCCATCAAAATGACACTTTATTTGCATCTTAAAATCCCAAAATATAAACATGACCACCCATATATGGTACAAAATCACAAATATTCTCCCAATTAATTCAAATTCCTAAATTATTGCCTAACTAATAATCATAGGTCTCGTTTGGTATTGCTGTTGTAAACAACTACAACGCCTTTTTGCTGAAAAGTTGTCACCCTGTAAGGACAGTGTTTGGTAAAATTCAAAAGCTGTTGTTTAGAAAAACGTTTTTGTTCTAAAAGCTGCTGTTAGAGAAAGCATGTCCCCCATTTTTTTTGGAAAAAGTTGCTTTTAGCATGTAGGAAGTAACTACCAGTTTCATCATCAAACCTTCCCAAAAATATTATTTTTATATATTATATCTCAATATATATATATAAATTAAAAAAATTATCAAATAATTATCTGATTTTTCTGACAACACTTTTTCCAACCGCACTTTTTCTAACAACACAACAATTTTTAACCGCAATCCCAAACGGAGTCATAATCTTCTTAATAAATACTATAATTAAAACTATCTAAAATATTGCACATTAACTTAAATTCCTAAATAATAGTCTAATTAAACTCAACCTATTTAGGACACCTTTTAATGCAAATAAAAACCTACCATTATAAAATTAATACTAAATTAATTATTAGTAACTAAAAAATATTTGTATTGCATTCGTGTATTCGTGTGAATAGTAAAAGCTAGAAAAACTCATAACCTGACTCGCAAAAATAACTCAACCTAGCTGACTCATCGAGCACAAAAAGTAAAACAAAAACCTAGAAAAACAATGACTTAGAAACAAATTTGGATCTTATAAAACAAGAGTTGAATCAATCCATAAACAGCAAAAATAGTCTCTCTAACAACAAGAATGATCATAACTGAGACAGAGTATCATCAATACATTCAAAATATATTTTATTTTTTAAAATAAAATATTCATAAAATTGTATAACAAAATCCCCATCGTCAAGCACATATATAAATTCAAGAATTCACAGTTTAAATGATTCGAACAAGTTAAACATTCGAATTTCACTTACCTCGACGTGGGCATGTCAATTCAGAAGGCTCTTACATGTACGTCATTGTAAAATTCAAATTATGTAATAAATTTAACAAAAGCAATACAAAAAACGGTTTTTCTACGGTAAGAAGAAAAAGTGACACTAACCTTTAAATTTATCATTAAATAATTATTGTGGCCAAAAGTTTTTGTTTAATAATAATAGAGATTGAGTTCGATCTCACTTCTCACATAATTTCCGTAAAATGAGATACATTGAAATTTTTTAAATTTAGATACATTGTGAGTGTTTGGTCCCATTAAATTATAGAAATAAGTTCTGATTTTTGTAAAAAAGTAGGGTAAAGTGTTTTTTTTATAAGTAAAATTTTATTTTTTTAAGAAAAGTTTTGTTCTTAGTTTGTTTTTCAGAAATAAATATTTATTTTCAGAAAAAATAGATAAATGTGTACTTTTTTCAAAAATAAATATTTATTTTTTAAAAATAAGTTTAGCCAAATGGGCTCACCGTAAAGAAATGTACTCGTACTCTCGTACTAGTTAAATACTGTTATTTTATTATAATTTTAAATCTTTAAAATCAGACCCTAATGATTTTGTGTCCGATTTGGTGTTAATTCGCATCATACTTGTCTAGTAATGAAAACAGAACTTTTTCTTTTTTTTCAAAACGAGGACTTCTTTGAACAGCCCTAAATCCAAGTATCCAACCGATTACAAAAAAACAAAACAAATTTTTTGATAGTTTAATTTAGTAATAATAATTAATTTTAAATAAATAAAATAAAATAAAATGAAGACATGGCAATCCATCATCATCTTGTTCATTTGCAATACATAGACACACATAATACTACGTTTGGTTTGGTCTCCGAAAAGTCATCATCCCCCACATCCTCCTCGTCCTCTTGACTATACAAAACACGTATACATACATACATACATACATACTTCCACTCTCTCCAAACCATCATCATATTGTGGATCTCAATCACATAAATAACAAATCATCCATTTTGATATAGTTATTATATACATGTACAATCGAATCTGGAAGCTTGATAAACATCGCATATTCATCTCCAATTAATCACACACAGAGAGAGAGAGAGATCTGAATCAGTGAGTTGTAATCGATGGCTTCTCCAGGAAACCCTAACCAACAACCAAACATACAAGAGATGCACAAATTCTTCAACCCTAATTTACAAAACCCTAATTTAACTTATCCTCCATCGTCTTCCGCCTCTTATCCTCCACCCGCTGGGCCCTACCCTTATCCTCCACCCCAAACGTCGCCGTTTCATCTCCCTCCCCAACAACAATTTCACATCCCTCACCAGAGATCCATTCCTTTTCCTACACCGCCTCTCCAGCCTCAAATCCCTAACAACAACAACAACAACCCTCCTAATCACGGAGCTAGACTCATGGCTTTGCTCAGTGGGCCCCAATCGGACATTCAGCAGCAGAGTTATATGCCTGTGATTGCGCCGCTCCAGCCTACGTCGTCGGGTGGTTCGGATATTTCCATGGCGCAGAATTTGCCTGCTTTGCATCCGGTGGGTCAGATGGTGAGTAATGTTGGTAATACGGCTGCTGCCATGGTGCAAGCCAGTCCGATGCGAATGCAGACTAGTAAGTTGCCTAAGGGGAGGCATTTGCTTAGTGATCATGTCGTGTATGATATTGATGTTAGGTTCATGGGGGAAGTGCAGCCTCAGCTTGAGGTTACGCCTATTACCAAGTATGGTTCTGATCCTGGACTCGTTGTTGGACGCCAGATTGCTGTTAATAACAGTTATATTTGTTATGGCTTGAAATTGGGGGCCATTCGTGTGCTTAATATAAATACTGCCTTGAGATCCTTGCTTAAAGGACTTGCTCAGGTTAGCTTCGTTTTACAGTTTCCAATGTATATAGTATAGATAGATAGTCTATATGTCCTTTAGAAGTAGTGTTTTCTTGCTTTCTCGAATTATTGAAAACAGTCTACAAGTTCTTGCACCTGCAATCTGCATGTAAGGCCAGTTTACCTAAGTTCCTTTTTAGGCCCCTCGCATAAGTAGGATCTAGTACTAATTAATTGCTAACCTATCTGGGTTTCTCCATCTGTGCGACGGCTGATATAGCTGATTGCAGATTGATGTGTCAGTCATTTTCAAGTTAATGCCAATGTTCACTTATTTTTCTTTTATTATTGCTGTACAACAAAATGATGTTGATCCTGTTGACATAGTGGCATTGTGGCAATATACATTTCAAAGTTCTGAAAGACTTGTGCCATTGTTTAGGCCATTTTATATTATGTTAATGCTCTATGCTTTTTTAATTATTGTAATTTTTGTTTGCTAGATATGCTGTTCAGTTCAAATTCATAGTTTGAGAAAAATACTAAAGTAGGCTCCAATCATAAGCTTCAATGATCTATTGCTCCATTTCATTCAAATGAATGGAATGAGGTAGTAATGGATATGAAGTTCTGAACAAAATAAAAGGGAAAAAAGAACAATATAGGAGGGATCTGGGGCGTGAAAAAAATGATAGAGTGCAAATTGTTTATGATGACACTCTCGAAGTAAATAATTAGGAAATGAAATGGATTGTTCGTTGTCAAATTGCTGGGTTTCGGCTCTAGTTTAAATATAAATAGAATGAATGGGAACTCTATTCACCCACAAAATAGTAGAAATTTTAATATATTCCTAGTTTGTACTAGGTCAGTAACATTGATTTTTTTTCCTGAATACTAATAAACAATTTTTTTGCAGTAATAGTTGTTTAATTTAATTAGTAATATTTTTATTTTTTTTTGCTTTATTCCTCAGAGGGTCACCGATATGGCTTTTTTTGCCGAAGATGTTCACCTACTGGCTAGGTATAACTCTGATGTCTTTTTTTTCTTCAAGATCTGAATTGTTAAGCTATGCTAACATTTCATCTGTGCAGTGCAAGTGTAGATGGACGTGTATATATATGGAAGATTACGGAAGGTCCAGGTGAGGAAGAGAAATCACAAATTACAGGAAAGATAGTTATGGCTATTCAGATTGTAGGTGAAGGGGATTCTGTTCATCCCCGGGTTTGCTGGCACTGCCATAAACAGGTACACATTCTATCTGTGTAAAATTGAGATCATCTGCTACTATGATTAAACTGCTATGATTTATGTAGACCTGAAGAAGAAATTTGGGGATTTCTAAGTTGTACAATTTCTAGCTCTTTAAAACTTCCAACTCCTATTTATTGTTTTTTTAGGAGGTTCTTGTAGTTGGTATTGGGAGAAGTGTTCTGCGAATTGATACCACGAAAGTTGGAAAAGGTGAAGTTCTTTCAGCAGAGGAACCTCTGAAATGCCCTGTTGACAAATTGATAGATGGGGTCCAATTTGTTGGCAACCACGATGGAGAAGTGACTGATCTGTCGATGTGCCAATGGATGACTACACGATTGGTTTCAGCTTCCGTGGATGGAACGGTATGGTTCTTCTGGTTTCAACTACCTCTATGAGCAGTTGAATATTTTGTTCTCCGTCCTTGCATTGGTGATGGTATAACAGTGATTATTTGAAAGGCCTTTTTCATGTCAATAAATTATAAACTAAAAGGGTGACTGCGTAATTGGTTGGTGGTTGGGAGAATTAATAAATTGCGTATTAAAGAAGTACAAGCTTTTGTAACATGGATGCATGTAAATAAAAGGGGATGGCAGATACCTTTAAAGTTCTCTTTTTGGACAGCAAGTTCCACTCTGGGTTTGAAAAAAACTTTTCTCTGGACTTGGGTATATGTTTGTGAAAATTATTTGTATGCATATATTGTACCTACTAAATACTAGTACTTGAAAATTTTACATCTCTTTGATCTATATTGTGGCTGGTAAAATTAGAAGTAAGTGACACTTTGAAGTTACCTATCAGATGCCTGAAAGCCCTTTTTTAGTTGTGGTCTGTGCTGCATATATTGATATCTTGAACCACAACGGCCCTACTTTTTTTTTTTGCTTATCGAACCTAGTCTTTTATTATAACCCAGTCATATATTTGAAGCCAATTTTTCTAGCTATAGCGAACATATTTTTTTGTGCTGCATGAGACGCGCTTATATGATTTTGTTTTGTTATGGTTTTCATCCGTAACTTTATTTCTGAGTACTCTTGATATTGTTTAATTATTTCTACAGATAAAAGTTTGGGAAGACCGCAAGTCACACCCCGTTGCTGTACTTAGGCCACACGATGGTTTGCCTGTTAATTCAGCTACATTTTTGACTTCCCCTCATCGCCCAGATCACATTATACTCATTACCGGGGTATGTATTGGCAATTATAATTTTTTTTACGCAGTCTAGCAAGCCAATAAAATATTAAAATCCCTATAGAAGTAAAATATAAATCCTGGTTTAAATTTACTTTATTAGGGTCCTCTGAATCGTGAAGTGAAAATATGGACCTCTACAAGTGAAGAAGGATGGCTGCTTCCTAGTGATACTGATTCGTGGCAGTGCACTCAGACTTTGGAGTTGAGGAGCTCTGCTGCACCTAGAGCTGAAGATGTGTTTTTCAATCAAGTCGTGGCTTTGTCACAAGCCGGTCTTCTTCTATTGGCAAATGCCAAGAAAAATGCTATCTATGCAGTACACTTGGAATATGGTCCTAATCCAGCAGCAACCCGGATGGATTATATCGCTGAGTTTACTGTTACAATGCCAATTTTGAGCTTTACTGGGACAAGTGATCTGTTACCTCACGGTGACCAAATTGTGCAGGTTTATTGTGTCCAGACCCAAGCCATCCAGCAATATGCGCTGGACTTGTCTCAGTGCTTACCACCCCCACTGGAGAATGTGCTTGAGAGGTCAGATTCTAGTGTGTCACGTGATGTAACTAGTAATGTGGGACTGACTAATTTTGAGCCTAGTGGAAGTAAACCTAATGAAACACTTTTTGCTAGTCCACAAGTCAGATCAGCGGTACATGAAATTAACTCTGAGAGTGTGACATCTACAGCAAGAAATCCCTTGACCTCCCCTTCTGCGCAGGTAACTACTTCACAGGAAGTTGCTATGTTAAGTGCGGAATCTGTACCTCTTTCTTTGCCGGTAGTGAATAATGATAGTGATATTGCCTCTGTTTCATCACCACCAATTCCTCTGAGTCCTAGGTTGTCACGTAAGCTCTCTGGTTTCAGAAGTCCAAGCAACTTTGAGCCAGGTTCTCATCTAAGTGACTTTAGCGTAGATCAGAATATTAATGAATACTCGGTTGACAGGCAGATGGATGCCGTTCATAGAAATTTCTCTGATTCCACTGTGGATGATCCTAAAAAGGATGTGAAGAAAGTTCCCCAAGAGGATACTCCAGCTGCTCTCAATCATCCTATCAAGTTCAAGCACCCTACTCATCTGGTAACCCCTTCGGAGATATTGAGGGCAACCTCATCTTCAGAAACGAATTATACAGAGCACAAGGGTGAGGGAGAGCCAAATATTCAAGATGTGGTTGTCAATAATGATGCACACAATGTCGAAGTTGAAGTTAAAGTTGTTGGTGAGACACAATTCAGTCAAAATGAAGAACTTGCCTCTCCGGAAGAGCTTCATGGATTTGCCTCAGATAGGAGGGAGAAATCATTTTATTCTCAAGCTGCCGATCTTGGTATTGAGATGGCGAGAGAATCCCACACCCTGCCACTTGAGGCCTATATTATGGAAGAATCTAGACAAGTTGATGGGGCCAGAGAATCTGATGCAATGGATCAACCATCAAGTAACCAGGAAGAAGTTCAAGACTCCCTAAAAGATATCTCTGGAAAGGGTGTAGATTCATCTATGCCTGCATCTGCACCTCCTTCACAGACAACAAAAGGGAAAAAGCAAAAAACAAAAAATGCTCAAGGATCAATATCAGTTTCTCCACCTCCAAGTGTTTCTAATTCAACAGACCTTTATCATGAACCAGCTGTTAGCTCGAGTGTGCCCTCTGTAGACACTGCATTTTCCCAACTTCAGACCATGCAGGAGACGATAAATCAGGTGAATGCTCTATCTTTGCACATGGAAGTTTTTCCTTTTTCTGGTTACACTGCTATTAAGTGGTACAACATTGATGCAACTATCATTAATGAATGTTTTTATTTTCATTTGTGTTTGCATCTTACAGTTGGGGGTGGTTTTTTTAATTGAATATATTATCTACATAATATTTATGCTTGATTCAATTTCTCGACTTGCTTGAGATAGATATATTTCTGTAGAGGTGCCACAATTCATCCTGGGATTGCAGGTTACTGCTGAAGAGAAAATTACTATCATGCCAAGGCTTTTCCGGGGTCAAATTTAACAATAAAATTTTAGGTTTCTGTACTGCACCCATTATAAATAATGTTTAATTAACAGTTATTTTTGTGCTAACTAAATTGAAGTCTTTAGTTGGTATGCATAACACTGAAGTAAGGATTTGAAACCAGTAGACACAAATGATGATGGCATTTTTGCTTAGCTTCTAGGGTAAAGGCTTTAATTACATATAGATTTCTTTTTGAGTTGGGTTAAATTTGGTAAGCTTTATATATAATAAATTTTTGAATTACATGATCTAAATTATTAAAAAGAAAAAAAATGTTATGCCATAGTTTTGCATCCTTTTTTTGCTTCAGAGTTCTGTGATTTCTTGTCCCGTAAATTACTACATATTTGATATTTGAAGGTGTGTATGTGTTTTTTATACATCTGATCCTGTCTTATTTCATCTGTGGACTTTGTGTTTTTTATACATCTGATCCTGTCTTATTTCATCTGTGGACTTTGCTGGAAGGAAAAAAAATGTGATTCTCTCCTTGTATCCTATTTGTCTTATTAAATCTTACATGTCAATCTATTGTTTCTCGCAGCTTTTAAATATGCAAAAAGAATTACAAAAACAAATGTCAGTGATGGTTGCTGTACCAGTTAACAAAGAAGGCAGGAGAGTTGAAACTGCCCTTGGGAAGAGTATGGAGAAAGCTGTAAAGGCTAATTCAGATGCTCTGTGGGCTCGGTTTCAGGAAGAGAATGCAAAACAGGAGAAGGTATTGCGAGAGCGAACACAGCAAATATTGAATTTGGTAACGAACTCTTTGACAAAGGACTTACCAGCAGTGTTGGAGAAAATGGTGAAGAAAGAAATAGCTGCAGTTGGGCCCGCTGTATCCCGCGCATTGACTCCTGCTATTGAGAAAGCAGTATCCACCGCCATCGCAGAGGCTTTCCAGGTTTATTTGAAGACTTGAACTTTACAGATAAAAACTGCATTTTTTTTACCAAATGATATTAATTGCCTCTAATATTTTATATGGCTCAGAGAGGGGTAGGCGACAAAGCAGTGAACCAACTGGAGAAGTCTGTCAACTCTAGACTTGAAGCTACTGTTGCTAGGCACATCCAAGCACAGTTTCAGACTTCTGGCAAACAAATTCTTCAGGTTTGCACAACTGTTGCTCAAATACAGTAGAAAGAAAAATAAAAGTTTTTAGTGTTAAGCAAAATTCAGTAATGTGTTTTTATCAGTTGGTATAATTAATCATGATTCAATGAGATGGCATTGCCAAGCAGGCTTTGAACATGTCTACGCTATGTTTATGGGTTGGCAACTTGGAATAGGCTAACTAATTAAGTTAAAACATAGATTGTTTCCCTGAATTTGCTCTCTTTACGCTCTATATTTTCTTTATTTTAATGCAATGAATCTTATTGATCGATTTTCCTATGCAGGAAGCATTGAAATGTAGCTTGGAAACTTCTGTGGTCCCTTCATTTGAGGTGTCCTGCAAAGCCATGTTTGAACAAGTTGATACTACATTTCAAAGGGGGATGGCCGAGCATACAAGTGCAGCTCAACACCAGTTTGAATCCTCACATTCACCCTTGGCGCTTGCTTTAAGGGTTAGCTTTATATGCCCCTTCTGTGTCATCATATGTTTTATTAACTTACTTTCCGCTTTTGGTATCCATGTGTTATGAACCTGGTATCAGACAATTAATGTTGGATATTCGTGTTTTAGATGTTTTTGAATGGATAAATGGATTGATCATTTTTACCAATTGTAACTTTATACTGTGATTGGCAGGAGATTATCAATTCAGCATCGTCTGTGACTCAAACTCTTAGTACTGAACTGGTTGATGGGCAGAGAAAGTTGATAGCGCTTGCCGTTGCAGGAGCTAGTTCCAATTCTGCAAACCCATTGGTCAGACAACAAAGTAATGGAGCTATTGGTGGTCTCCGTGGCGAGGTTTGTGCTATTTTCGTATCATTACTGGTCTTACAAAGTAAGCAAAAAACTAATTAGTTGCTGTACCAGTATCCAAATAGTATTAACTGTTCAATCATTCATTAGATTGAAGGGCCACTGGATCCTACGAGAGAGCTATTGAGATTGCTTTCTGAACAGAAGTATGAGGATGCTTTTACTGTAGCGCTGCAAAGAAGTGATGTTTCCATTGTATCCTGGTTATGCTCTCAGGTTTGAATCTTCTTTTCAGCACCCCACCTCTAGGCCTTTCAGAATTAAAAAGTTGCATGTTTTGATGCTGCCAGTGGTCATTGACTCATTGTGAATTGCTTCTCTTGTTATCTTATTTAGGCAGGGGATTCCTTAATCCGCCACTATATAGGAGGCTTAAACCATTAACCATGTAATTATGAGTAGTACTGTGAAAAATGGTTTTGGTGTTTGTGTGACCAAGTGAATAAACAAATGTACTGTTAACATATGTCTCTTGTTTGAGGCTGGCTTGATGCTTCTGGTGGGATTAGATGCTGACATCTATTTCTAAAACCATCTAGAATGTAAATAAATATATGTCAGTGCATATTGTGCATGGGATGTTGCAAGTAATTTGCTATGCAACAGCAACAGCAACAGCTGTGCCACTGTTTTTTTGATAAGTTAAATCTATGCCTTGTGTATACTCCTATAGTTTGTTTACTTATTTTGTTGTTTTAACTTTTAAATTCATTGAAGTTGTTGCACCGGAGATCTCTCGAATATAATAAGTTTTCCATAATCACTCTTTAGTATTTTCTGTTCCATTGCTGATGCTTTATTTTGCCTTCTGTAGTTTAAGTAGTCTCTCATGTTAATTGTTATGTCATCATATTTTTTGCCTAGTATCGAGTTGTCTAGAAAGTTATTAGCAGCTGGGGCCTTAAATGTTACATTCTTTTTGTTTGTCTTTAATCAGGTCGATTTAAGTAAAATTTTGTCAATGAAAACACTCCCTTTGAGCCAAGGCGTATTACTCTCACTTCTGCAGCAGTTGGCTTGTGATATCAGCAATGATACATCTCGAAAACTTGTTTGGATGAAAGATGTAGCGATGGTGATAAACCCAAGTGATGTAATGATTGCGCAACATGTAAAGCCAATCTTTGAGCAGGTTTATCAGATTCTCAGCCATCAATTGAATATTCCCACCACACCTACCAACGAGCTTTCAAGTGTGCGTCTCGTTATGCATATCATCAATTCGTTGCTTGTCACATGTGGTAAATCATAAATGATCCCTATGGTAACGATTCTTTATATTTTGTTATAATAAGAGTACGAAACTATTGGTGAAATAGGAACCGTTGTAAGAAATTGTAGGGATGATACTTTTTGAGCAAGTTTTTCTTGGAATCTGTTTGTGGTTAAAAAAAGCTGGAGACAGATGGAAGGATGTGTTGTCAAATATGTGAAGTAGTTCTTCCGAGTATTCGAGGGTTTTGTTTCATTATTGTTAAAAGCTGTGTTGATAGAACGACTTTTTTTTTGTATGTTCCTTGATATTCCGAGTGCATTTGATATTTTCAAGCCTCACTTGAGAGCTCCTTTCTGTAATCTGTTGGTCAAATTTTGTACATTTGGCACCTTTGCATGTTAAAATGTGTCTTAATTAGTTGGTGGAATACACAAAAAACTTCAGAGACTACCATATAGATGGTTAAAATTTAAGTTGGTCTTTATCTGCAGTCCAACCTATGAAATTTTTTAGTAGAATTTG
This sequence comes from Oenanthe sinensis, assembly GCA_028671895.1. Classification (NCBI taxonomy): domain Eukaryota; kingdom Viridiplantae; phylum Streptophyta; class Magnoliopsida; order Apiales; family Apiaceae; genus Oenanthe; species Oenanthe sinensis. The sequence goes on from CM053794.1 coordinate 37,075,026, forward strand.
TAGAGTGTAGCTGCAGAATTCAGAAGTAAATTAGAACAAGCAACCTAACCTTATGCTGAGTATTCTAGTCATCAGACTTGCCTTGTTCCGTTCGTAATAATCAAATAATTGACCGAGGCAGCAGCCTATGTTATCTATATGTGATTTTTTTTTCATGTCATGGTTTTCCTGCAGGTTTGTCATGCATGTATATTTCAAGATTTAGAAAATATATTTTCCCCGAAGCAATAAGTTTTCTCAAATTAAAACCAGTATCAACTATAAGGTTCATTCAAGGTAAAACGATATGTGTATAGGTATGTGTCAAAATTAAATTGTGTCGATAAGTTAATAGAAAACACAGGGGATGAAGTTACTTTTAATATTCTTGTTCTCTTGCTACGCTCTGTTAAATGCTAATAAGAAAAATAGTAGTTGAGCACGATTGGATAACTCGGGTTTATCCTCGATCGTCCCAGGTTCGGGTTCGACTCTGACTCACTCTGAAATTTGTTAGATCAGATACTCATCAGTAAGGTTATAAGTTTCAATATTAAAAGAAAAATAGTAGTCGCATATTTCCTGGTTCCCTCAAAATATTGTTATGTTATGACGTCCTAGGTCCAAATAAATTCCTGGTTCCCTGATTTTGAAAAAGGGGTACAAACCAGAAAGTTAAGCCCGGGCAACTACTTGGTTGGTTCATTAATTCTGAAAAGAAGTGGGAGAAAGCTAGGCACACGCACACCTCACACACTCCTCATTTCCAATGTTAATGAATATTTGTCGTAGTTCGTCGGGAGGCAACTGAAACAGTAAAAAAGTGTGTGTATATAAAGGTCCTGTGGGTAAATTTATTTTCTGAAAATAAGTATTTATTTTTTAAAAAAGGTCCATATTTATCTTTTTTTTAAAATAAATACTTATTTCTGAAAATTAAACTAAATATTAAATTTAATTTTGAAAAATAAGTACTTGTCTATAAATAAATAAAAGCAGACTTCTACTTATTTTTTCTGAAAATAAATATTTATTTCCATAATTTAAGGAAAAGCAAACGGGGTCAAGATTGTAATGATAATTAACACAACTTTATCTATTTGTTTTTAACATATTTGAATTCTTTGCTTTTAGTATTGTTGAGTTTCTTTGGAGATTGTATGAAGTATAAAAATATTACAATCGCAAGTTCAATTGAATATGTATTTCGATGAGTAGAATTTATTAGACATAGCTTGTTTGCCCATTTTAACTGTGCGTAGGTAATTTAAGAAATCCATTAACTTATGTTTTTTTTTATCGAATACTATACTATGTTCATGGTAAATTTGTCTCGATTAAATTGTCATACATACGTTAATCTTGGAAATACCCTTTTCTTTTTTCTTTTAGAAAAAATCTTGGAAATACTTGAATAACTTGAGTTGAGTTTAAGTTGAATTGGATTATTGTCAAATCCAATATGAACATTTTTAGGAGCTGCACTCAAATGGATCATGGATAATTTAACCCCCCTGTAGTCCGAGTATTCGAAAATTCGACTGCGCATGACTTATATAATTTATAAGGAACACATTTTCATAATCTACCATTAGAAGTATATGTCTACTAATCTAGAAAACATTTCAGTTTGAACGGAATTTTTTTCTCTAAATGAAATTTTATCAAATTGAAGATCGAAGAATTTATCATATTGGCATATGTCTTCTTTTAGCGTATGTCTTGTTTGTTTTTTTTTTTGACGTAAGCGTATGTCTTTTTACTCACTCACTCTAGTGATTGCAAATTTATTTAATCTTGCCATTGTTTTTTGTCAGTAACATAATTTGTTTAGGAAATTAATAAATAAACTCCATCTTACCCTGTTTAAACTCTGATTTTCACTTTTAACAAGTAAATTATATTATTATGGTGTGGAAGCTGTATAAAAGTTATGGAATGATTCTCAAAAAATGAAGGTTGTGTTTATTTTGGGGATGGATTATAATCCATACATATCTCTTTACTATTTTCAGAATTATAATCTAATTGTCTAATTTTAGATTTGTTTTGAAGGAACAATTTTGGCATTAAATCATAATAATCTAAATTTTTATATTAGTTTTATTTTAAGGAATAATATATGAGAATTGAATATTATTTTTAAAAAAATTGGAATCAATATTCATTTTACATGAGATTGCAATGAAAGAATTATTATCTTTAAAAAAATAACTTTTTAAAAGGGATTAAACAATATTTTCTCCGTGATGAAAATTGAATTCATGGAATAAAAAATGTAAGACTATAATTATATTTTTACTCCAATAGAATGAGATTAATTTTTTTTTAAATTATAATATTTGAATTACTCGTAATTAAAAATTATAATTATATTTTATATTTAATTTCATAAAATAAACATGGCCGAGGAGTTGGAATTTATATTGTTAAAAGTGTTGTATAATAGTACCAAAAAGATTTATCTTTTTAGTATTATTATTGTTTTCATTATACGAAATAACAAAATGTCCACACAGACAAAATCATAGAAATGAAGTGAAATGTATCATGAGGTATTTGTATTTACTCAAAAAAAAAAAGTCCTCAAAATTTACATGATATATAATACTAATACACTACAATTAGGTTAATCTCTACCAACACTGATCTGTTTCCCACCGTCTCGGCGTATAATATCCTTTCTGATAACTCGTCGGCGCCGCCGCGTATTCAAATCGCCGCCGATCTCTCATCTTCGCCGCCGCACGCAGCGACAGATCGTAAAGCGCTCTCGCCGACGGATCCGAAAGCGTGGAATACGCCTTGTGAATTTCAATGAAATGATCGCCGTCGGATGATTCCGACGAGTCCGGATGGTAGAGCTTCGCTAAGCTCCGATAAGCCGACTTGATTTCCACCGACGACGCGTTTTTGTTGAGTCCGAGAACATCGTAGAGACTCGCCGGTCTTTTAATCTCTGAAATACAAGGCGTTGGATCGGCGACGGCGTGAAGCGCCGTCGTGCAGAATCTCCGCCGCGGCAGTGGAGTTGTAGAGTTAGGAATCGATTTTCCGGCGAAATAGAAGTGACTGTCGCCGGAGAATTGGAAGAATATAGTAAGAGGAGCAGCTAGGGTTCCGGCCATCGGAATAATATAGAAGTAAGAGTAAAAGGTGTAGAACAAATGAGAAATGTCAAGGGCGCAATGTATGTGCGTATATATAAGAAGCAGAGTTAGTAATACTGTATATATATACATAATAATTGTGTATCTATGTACTGTATAGAATAAAAAAAAAAGGGGGTGGTGCTTTCAGTGGGTAGTAACTGTTGGCGCGGCAATTGGGGGGCATATATGTACAAACAAAGTAACAACTACAGTAGTATTGTTTTTAAAGGCTGTTTATGCTGACATGGCACCACACTGGATAGGTATGTTTTTCTCTTTTAGAAGCTTTCCCTTTGTCCTCTTTTTTTTTTTTCTCCAGTGGACTCCACTAATTTTACTTTGAAATAAAAAAATATCTTAACTGTATGTGAAAATATCTCATAATAATAATGAAGATAAAAATCTTTTTATAAATTTTGGTTTTTTCGATATTTTGGAATCTGAACCGAATTAAAAATTTTGATTCGGTATTTGGATATAAAATTTTATTTATTTGAAAATTTGAATATCCATATTAATTTCGGTTCGGTATCCAAATTTCCAAATGCTCACCCTTAGTTATATCATCTATACTTTTAGAGAGTAAGAACATCTCTAAACTAGAAACTCGTTAGTTAAATTATATACGCGGCATCTAAGTGACATCTAATCTAAGTGGCACTCTTCAAAGAATATGTAAAAATTGAGTCACTTCAACATTCTTTCCCATTAACAAAAAATATAGATAAATATCATATTTGGTAGGCTATATTTATTGAACTAATAAACCCTTTAGGTATAATTTTATATTATTATAATTATAAATAACATCATTGGAGTACATATTCTTTCCGTTAACTAAAATTTTACATTATCATAGCAACTCTAACGGGGGAGATTCCTTAGCAATAATATCATAGGTGTTATAATTTTTAGTCATTGATGCACTCCGATGACATTACGTAAAAAAAAATCTTAGCAAAAAATCTAGATAACCTCATATGGATATAGACAATGTCTAAAATCTGGTAGCAAAAAATATATAGACAATGTTATAACCAATGCCATTGGAGTTCGAGAGCTTTTTAGTTATTTATTTTTTAGCCATTCATTATAGTCAATCCCCTTGAAGATGCTCTCATTATACCTAATTAACCATTCTAGCTAATTATTGTATATATTATCATTGGAGATGTTCTAATACTTAAAATGATGAAGTATCTATTTTTAATTGAGCTATTAATATATATGCGGGGAGTTTATTATTTTTAATGAGAACCGAATGAATCTACCTATTATATAATACCACAACATGTACTTTTAGGTAATTATTTTAATCCACCTCATATGCCACATCACTAGCCACGTAGACTCAGTATACCATGTCAACAACTAATTAATTTTAATATCTATATTACGATTATACCCTTTTGTACATTTAATTAGTTTACTCTTATAATTTTGCATACGTATTTTTTATTTAATATGTTGTTATTATTATACTTTTATATACATTTTTCAATTAATTCGACATTTTATAAATGAGTTATATCAAAACACACCGTTAACAAGAAAATATATAATTCATAGAATTTAAGCATGTATTTTGATTCGAAGTGTTCAAGCGCATACCGGCAAAAAAATATAGTTTTTCAAACGATATAAATTTCAAAAAAGAAAATGTGATCGCTAAATTTATATATTTAAATCACCGAATTATACCTTATGAATTTTAACAAAAATAATATATTTAAACAATTTACAAAATATAATTGGAATATTAAAGATTAACCGTGCCTTGCACGGGCATAATAAATAGTATTATATAAGCACAGAATATAGTAGTTATCCGAAAAACTACTTCTCATTCGAGGCTAACACTCATCAACCTATGAGATTAGTGAGCTATTTATGAGATAAGAAAATTTATATATATTTAAAATATACGTAATTGATTAGAAAACTCGAAATATAAGTTACATCACTTGATCATAAAATATTTTAATATCTGTTCAAAGTGAAATTTCGGTAGCTAAAAATTAGTTACATATAAGATTTCAATATTTAATTATTATGAGAAATATCATATAAGTAAAAGTATATTTTAAACTTACTAAAAACTTAGCTACATATAAGATTTCAATATTTAATTATTATGAGAAATATCATATAAGTAAAAGTATATTTTAAACTTACTTTTTTATAACTGATATATTAAAAAAACAATACATTTAAATCAAAAAATTATAAATTTGATCGATTTTAGAGGTTATTCGTGCCTTGCACGTAGTTATTAAATATTAATACATAAACATTTGAAAAAATATATTAAAATTGATTTTAGAGTGTTTTAACATTTTCCAATCTTAAATCCTACGAAAATGAATAGTCTTATTGGCGTGCCCAGACTTCTAGAAGATGTAGCTCTCGTGTAATTGACATACAGTAGTTTGGAGGCACGTATTATTCTACTTATATCTTTGTCTCAATTGTCTGTGTTGTGGAAGTCGATTCATTACTCATTAGATTGGACGAATATCACAGTTCTCCGGAAGAAATTGGAATGAGAAAATAATAAAATTTAAAAAGTTTCTTATAATTGTAAGGATAATGAAGATTTTTTTTAAAAAAATTGGTAAATTAGATTTATTGTTTAAATAATAAGAAAATAATTAAACGAAAAAGAATTTATCTTCAATATTTCTAAATAAAAATATAGGTCATGTTTGAAAGTTAGAGATTTGAGTCATATTAGAGGTTTGACCGTGTGAATCATCTATAATTGATGTTTGGTAGTTAGAGTATTGAAATAACGGTTTGAACTCAAAAAATTAATTTTCAAAAAACTATTTTGAGAATTTTTTCCAATTAAAGAATTGACATGTGCTTAGTTAAAGTACAAAAAACTATTCAAACAGTTATTTACCAAATAATTTCATACAAAACATTTAATTCAATCTGCTAATCAAAATAATTATTTCAATCCGCTAGTCGAAATAATTAATTTAATTTGTTAACCGTTAATTGTCAAATAGGACCATAAATTTCATGCTATTCACAGCCCATTATCCTCTTATTTCCACAAACAATTCATAGTTTATTGTGAATAACTACTCAACTAGTACCAGAGGCCAAACATAGAGTGAATGAGCCCGACACTCCTCTTGCATTTAAATATTCAATATCGAATGTAGTATAATCTTTTCCTAATATGATTGAATATTATAGCTACATGTTCGGTTATAACAGTTGACAGTGACATTGAAGTTATGGTGATCCACTTCTTACCTGAATCTTCAGAAGTTTGTGAATGGGTGCAAATCTGCAATATTATTGTAAGCACATGACTTTGCATCACCCATTTAAAATCCATATAAGATTTTAAGAAATTTAAATTGCCAATATAAAGAATTTATTTCAAATATAAATAACTACATACACATTTGATGAAATGTGAACCCTACAAACTCTGAAGTGTGTGAGATACAGTACTATATACAGCAGCTAGAAATTTTGACAAGTGGGATTAATTATTTATAACATTAAATAAATAAATAAATATTTTTAACTCCATAAATTATGATATATTAATGTATAATTATTGTTTTTCTAACTAGTAAGAATTTGAATTTTTTATTTATTATAAATAATTTAAGAATTCATTTTATAAGTAAGTAGTATCAAAATTTAAATTAATCATAATAAATATTCTTTTTAGTGGTCTCAAAATTAAAATTTATATTTTTATATTTTCCGGGTTCGAATAACCCAATACCACCTGACTATATATTATATTTATATGGAAAAAGAAAATCTACCGGACACTTTAATATTTTTCTACCTAAACGCTTTTGAAATTTACATTTCAATAATTTTACTGCAAATCCAATTGCACAAATGAAAAAATATGTAATAATTAGTGTGTATATTAAATTATACAATTTTAAATCATAGTTGAATATGAAATCTAAACAATTACATAACTATTTCAAAATATGTGCAACTTACAATGTTAAAATAATTATATTTTTAATGTATATATTTTATAAAATTTTGTATATATGCTTATTTTTGTGTAATCTTTTTATCCGTATAGTTGGATGTGCAAAAAAACTATTAAAATTGTGATTTTAAAGCGTTTGGTTAGAAAAATTTCCTAACCTATTAAATAGAAACTCTTTTTAGGAAAATATTAAGAGTAGCCTTTGAGGTTATGATTAATCATTTAATTCGGTCAAATTTTTAATATTTAATTATTTAGTTGAGTGTGTCCGATTAAGTTGTCTGTTAAATGCTTATTAACAAATAATTTTTAGCAAGTTATATAATATACTCCATCCGTTTTTTTATAGGTCGTTTTGACTTTTAACACATATGTTTAGGTATTTTGACCACATGATAAAAATAATTATTTTTAATTTTTTTTAGAAGTTACTATGTTATAGTAATAATTATTAATGAAATATGTGTAGTTTTAAAATCAATGTACAAACGCCGACTCGCACATGGAATGTGGAGAGCTTTTAAATTTAAAACGCTACAAACCTACGACTCAAAAATGGAAACAACGGCCCAGGCCAACTGATTTATACTGTACTATACTAGAGATTGTTGTTTATTTATTTGATGAAAGCCATTGTTTTTTTTAACTGATTAAAGCTATTGTTAATGTTGACTATGCTGAGTAATTTAAATTTTGTTACACCTTTCAAAAGTTTCAGATTCCGTAAAATTAGTTTTGTTCAATATTTGTCCTACGCAAAAATATGAAAACAATATTTTTAAATGCTGATCAATCTGGTTCAATTCTCTCATATATTAATATATATTGAACTGACACTGATGAGTATTTTAAAGAATTAATTAAAAAAAGAAATGCTCATTAGACTTATAATTGAAAATCAAAAAATTAGTACTCTCATGCATTATGTAGTTATCAATCTGATTTATTGTCCAAATGAAAACATAAAAACTCACTTCTACAAGTAAATACATATCCGGTTCTTCTAGCAATCTTATTTATAATCCTATGTTTATATCTGACTGTCTCAGTGCAGACACTCAGTCAATTGGACTAGTACAATTTGTATCCATCACGGCTCGACAACATTAGTTCATTGGTTCAAAAGGCTACTGGATTCAGTTGAGTCGTCCAGACGGGCTCGGTCTGCCAAGACTCAAGACCCGTAAGAGTTTCGATATAGTATTTGCTTAAGTTTATTGTTACAACCCATTGATATTCATGCATTAATTAAGAAGAATATATTTGACTAGGCCTCGTGTATTAATTATTAGTGTTGGAGCCCAATAACGAATTGTAACATTCTAGTTTGATTTTATTCATACCTTCAAAACGGCCCAATCACCAGTGTAGTATCAAAAAATTTCTAGATTTCACTCATACCTTCAAAAAAAATAATGTAAAATGTCTACAATTTTAAAATTAACGGGGCTTGACATAGATCGGAAATTGTATCAACGAGCCAGACGACGGAAATATATTACTTTTTTGTCTATAAGAAAAGAGAGAGAAGAGGACAAGATTCGCAGTGCTATGCTTTAAAAAGAAATGTTGCAGTGCTATGCTTTAAAAAGAAAATGTTGTTTGCAGTGCTGCGTTATTTTATTTATGTCCTGTCGCGTGCTGCCATCTACGGTATTTTTTTATCATTATATTCTTTACTTTTTTACAGAATAAAATTAATAATAAATTAACATTAAAATCTTATCAATAATATATTAAATATTAAAATTTATATTATTAACTCTAAGTAAATTAATAAAATTTTAGAATTAAAATTATATTAACAACATATCAAAATTTAATAATCGTATTATTAATTATTAATATACCAACAAAAAATGAAAATTCAGATTTAAACAATAACAAAAATTTAGTGTTTAAATCCTATTAATAATAGTATATATTATTAATGTAACATGCTACATCAAATAGAATGTATGTGTTTGGACCCTTTATAAGTACAAGTCAACAACTAATATATACCAAAAATTGCTAGTATTTATGGGTTGACTTGTGGTGGGTTGTTGGGTCCGATATGCATTCAGTTGTGGGCTTGACTTGGTTGCTATAAATGATATCATTGAAAAGATACTAAACTAGTATCCTAAAGAATTATATAAAAAAATAAATAATAGTATATATTATATCTAATAATACCAATAAATGTAAAGAGTTTCGATTAAATAACTACTAAAAACTATAAAACATATAAATATAAATAGTTATATTATTAATTATTATTATATCTATAATCTATACTATATTATTATAACCGAAAGATTGAAAATTTTGGTCTGTCGTCGGTACTGGGTCATGGACCTAAAAAATATACATGTATTATATATAATTTTACTTATTATAATACGAGCTCTAACTATATACATATCTATATTAACTAAAATTTTACTTTTTAAGCCCAATTATATATTTATTATACCACGGTCCAAATTATATAATTTTATTTATTATAATACATGTCATAATTATATATTTATCTATATTAACTAAAATTTTACTTTTTAGATCCAATTATATATTTATAAAAACACTGGTCCAGATTATAACATATTTATATTAAATATAATAAATTTATATAAAATAAGATAACATACAATATTAATATAAATTCTTAATATTATAAAATTTTATATTAAATATCAATAAAAATATAAATAAAAAATCAATTTACTTAAATATTAGTTATCCTGTGTCTCGCACGAGTTATAAATTTGTATATGGTTAAAATTGAAAGATTAAAAATTTTGGTCGGTCGGTAGCAGAGCCTATAATTTAAAATTATAGGTACAAATTATAATATATTTATATTAAATAGAATAATATTTATTGTAAACTTTTATAAGTCCAAATAACAAAAAAAATTATGTTAAATAAAAATCTATTTATTATATATAATTATAAATTATTATCAAAATAATTCTTATAATTAATTTAGTATCACTCACATATTTAATAAATTTATATAAAATAAGAAAATATATCATATGTATTAACATAAATTCGTAATATTATAAAATTTTATATTAAATATTAATAAAAAATAAATTTAATTAAATATTAATTATCCAATTCGCAGGATTATAAGATTGTATAAAATGATCCGTGCATGGCCTTACAGAAAAGCTGTTGGAGATTAAATCACCAATTGTTCAATTATTCATTCACGTTTTAATTGTCGGGCATCCTACGTGGATACACGTCCCGAACCTTTTATTTTTGTTTTTAGGATATGTGTGAAAATTTGTACTCCGGTATCGATCACAATCAGACTTCACTTCACGTTCACGACACTTCCAACTTCTTCCTGACATGCAAGATATAATGCGTTTCAGTAATAAAATATATGTAAAAAGAAAGAGTGCCATGATAATTCTAAATTTCATTCTTACTAATAATTAAAATATCTGTGTTACTACAACATTTTTAAAACTGTGTACTCATTTGAAGGTACAAAATAATTTTAAGAATTTACGATAAAATTGACAAAAAGAAGATGACTTCTCAACTACGATTCTCCCTGTTTAAAGGTTTCAGGTGGATTGTAGGAAATGGTAAAGACATTGTGGCATGTCAGGACCCCTGGTTGCGTCGAAAAAGTGATTTCATGGTTGAAAATAGTCACAGCTACGAAGGAAGAAACGAATTGGTAGCTAGTCTGCTTACTCCTGGGACAAAACAGTGGAATGTCAACTTGGTCCAAGCACGTTTTAATGAGGAAGATGCAAGAGCTATTTTGGCTATTTCGTTACCTCAAAGGGAAGTCAGGGACCGTGTAGCTTGGACACATTCTCGAAATGGGCACTATGATGTGAAGTCGGGATACAAACTCTGGCATAATCAATCATCGAGTAGTACTACTGTGACTCAAAGTGAAGGTTGGAACAGGCTCTGGAGGTTGGCCATTCCCCATAAGATAAAAGTTTTCTTATGGAGATTTTGTCGTAATAACGTGCCAGTTAGGAATAGATTGAAGTTTAAGGGTGTGTCCCTGCCCACTATTTGCCCGATGTGCAACAGAGACATTGAGCATTTACTTCACGTCTTTTTTGACTGTCAATTTGCTTCACAATGCTGGGATTATGCAGGTCTAAGTTATAATATGCAGGAGGTTTTCTATGCACCTGACTGGCTTATTCAGAAAATTAACGAGGGAACAGCTGAGGAAGTTAGCAAGATCTCCAGTGTTTTATGGGGTATATGGTATTGGCAAAATAAAATGGTATGGGAAGGCAAGACAGTCTCACCAGCCCTCGCAGTGGATTGGAGTACTAAGATAGTAGGGGATTGGAAGAAAGCGATGGCAAACAAAAAGGCTCGTGCTGGTACAGAAGGAGGAACGAAGCAGAAGGAGGTGGGGAAATGGCAGCCACCGGAGGAAAATAGTTTTAAAGTAAATGTGGATGCATCATTTCAAGAAGGTGCAGAGTCATTCTCTATAGGAATGGTACTTAGAGACCACAAAGGGACGTTCATTGAAGGCAAAAACATGAGGCTCACTAGTCCTGAATCAGTGTATGAAGCTGAGTCGATAGGAATGTGTGAAGCTCTTTCGTGGATTGCAGATAAAGGTCTTCAGAAAGTCACGTTCGAAACCGATTCATTGCTCATTGTCAAAGCTCTGAAGCACAGGGAGGATAATCAATTGGAAGTCGGACATGTTCTTAGCAGCTGCTTGGAACGGCTTGAAGGAAATCATAGTTTTGTGGTGTCTTTTGTTAAAAGGCATGTTAACAAGGTTGCCCATGAGTTGGCAAGAATACCTTGCTTAATCAATTGCTACAATGTTTTTACGTCTCCTCCAGACTTGTTGTTGGAGACTATTATGTTTGATTATCCGATTTAATGAAATCAGTTTTCTTCAAAAAAAAAAACTACGATTCTCTAAATCCATATTTAAAAATATTTTATAAATGATGAAATTATATTTATAAAAAAACAAATATATATGGAGATTTTCTTTAAGGATTCTTATGCGATCATTTCTCTAAGAGCATTTTGACTGCGTTCCCCATTTCCAATCTCATCCCCGTTATTTTGGAAAATTTACAAAATTTTACTTAAATGTGTTCTACATCCGAACCCCAGAAGCGGGGAATAGTTTTGGGGACAAAATCTAAGTCCCCCTATTTTATGTTTCAATATTCATCCCTGTATCTATCCCTCTCTCATTAAATACTCATTTTATCCCATAATTTTTATCATTTTAATTCTTACACGTATATTAACATTTTAAATAAATAATAATTATATAATATTTTTTAAATTTCTTTTTTTATAAAATTTTGGATTTTAAATTTTTACATCAAATAAGAATTTTTCAAAAATATTAATTGTAAGTATATTTTTAAAATATGTGAAAAAGTTAAATGTGACAAAAGTTATAGAACGAAAAAAAATATAATAAAACAAAAGTTGATGGTTAAAATTATAAATAAAAGAAACGAAAATCTAATAAAAAAAGAAAACAAGGATAAAGATGAGGAATGGGATATAGAAGCTTTTTTAATGATAAATAAAATTTGAGAAAAAATTTAAGGAACTACTATTTTTTTTAGTATGATTTTTGGGATAAGCAGGGAGATTCGAATATGAATGCTCTCAACCTACTCCTAACGCTATCCTTGACCTTGATTTATAATCAGTTTAATTAATAAAAAAATTCAGTTGTCTCAATTTTTTTAATTAATTTGATATTGTATTATATTTAAATTATAACTTAAATTTTATTTATTTATTTATAAAATATAAACAGGAAATAGTCAGCTATTTTTTTTAAACCAACATATAACTATGCTAAACACGATCATTAATTCTATGGGGGAAAAAATTTCTGTAATATATTAGTCCCCGACTGCGACAACTAAGCCTTAAATTAAAAAAACGGACATTAGTTGCCGGAGAAAAGGTGTAGTTTGGGCAGGCGACAAAGTGAAAAAAAAAACATGACGGTGGGCGCAGGCATTTCCATAGAAGAAAACGGCAACCTTAAAGTAGTAGGTACCACTATTCTTACAAACGTTAATAATGACAATGTCTTTATTACCCCTGCCGCCGGTGATCATCTTACCAATGCTGCTTTTATCGGAGTTCGTTCCGATCATACCGGTAGCCGACGTGTCTTCCCCCTCGGGAAACTCGAGTATGTTCTTTCTAACTTGTTGTTTAATAATAAAGTTTTGATTTTTAAGCGTTTGAGTTGATAAAAATTGGAATTTGTTTGGTAAAAAATGTAGGGGGTTGAGATTTATGTGTGTTTTTCGGTTCAAGATGTGGTGGATGACACAAAGAATGGGGACTTGTGGTAAAGATGTGCCTTTTGAGACTCAATTCTTGTTAGTGGAAGCTTCAAGTACTGGATTGGAAGATTCTAAATTAATGTATACTGTTTTCTTGCCAATTCTTGAGGGTAATTTTAGAGCTGTGCTTCAGGGGAATCAAAATGATTACTTGGATGTATGCTTAGAAAGTGGTATGTAACTCTGTATGCAACTCAATCAATGTGTCTTTGTCATATATGTGTATATATTATGTGTAGTGCTAATGAGAATGATGGTGAATTGCAGGAGATCCAGCTGTCGATAGATTTGAAGGGAGTCATCTGGTGTTTGTTGCTGCTGGATCTAACCCTTTTGATATTATCACAAATGCTGTCAAGTAAGTACATTTTAGCTTTGGTTTAGTTGCTGCTACAAAACTTTCTTTTTGTTTCACAGATTGTGGTCTTGTAATTTGTATGTAGTTCAGTTATGCGGAGTTATGCTAGCGTACTAAATTCATCAATCTTGATCTTTTAGCTATTGCGTGTTATACAAATTCAATGTGTCAGTTTCATTTAGTTCATTCCAATGAAAATGAAATGTTTCTTTCAGTACACATTTGAAGTCTCCGTGTTCTAGTGTCTTGTTGTCTCAGCCTTCTACTCTATTCTAATTGCAGTATGTAATTTAAGTTGGTCATATTCAAGGTTAATAAATGTCTTAGTTCAATACATTTTTTCTTTCATTGGCTGGAGTTATGAGTTGTGTCAGACATGGTGTATAATACTGTATATTTCTATTGCTCAATCTATGCACTTAGAAAGATGACAATGGTTTTAAATATATGCAGGAGCGTTGAGAGACATTTACAGACATTTTATCATCGTGAAAGAAAGACGGTATAGAGTTACCTTTTCGCTTCTCTTTATTTTGGTGGCATTGGAAGGATTATGCTGTCTATAATTCTCTCTCTCTCCTTTTTTTTTTTTGTGTTCTTCATTATGGTTCAGATGCCTGATATGTTGAACTGGTTTGGCTGGTGTACATGGGATGCATTCTATACCGATGTTAATGCTGAGGAGATAAAGCAAGGAGTAGAGAGGTCTGAAGCTAAGCAGTGTGAAGCTTCAAGTTTTCATAGTTTTAGCATTACATGGGAAGTAACAGAGTAATTTTTGCAGTTTCGAAAAAGGTGGAATTTCCCCAAAGTTCATTATCATTGATGACGGCTGGCAGTCAGTTGAAATGGACCCTACAAGCACTGAATCAAAAGCTGATAACACAGCCAAGTGAGAACTATGAGTGCTATAGTTTTCCATTTCCTTTTCTATAGTAGTTATGAACTTCAGTCTTATGAGTATTAATGTTGACAATCTTACTAATAATACTGTATAAGTATATTTTGGCAGCTTTGCAAATAGGTTGACTAATATCAAGGAGAACCACAAATTTCAAAAAGACGGGAAAGAGGGATCCAGGGTGGAGGATCCAGCAAAGGGATTGAGGCACATTGTTAGTTACATCAAAGAGCAACATGAAGTGAAGTACGATATCTGATCAATCTAACAAATTTTTAGATTATAAGTTTATAACGTTTCTAGATGTACTTATTTTCTGCCCTGGGTTTGCAGGTATGTATTTATGTGGCATGCAATAACGGGTTACTGGGGAGGTGTAAAGCCAGGTGTTGCTGGAATGGAGCACTATGAGTCCAAACTGACATTTCCCATTTCATCTCCAGGGGTTGAGTCTAATGAACCTTGCGGTGCTTTGACATGCATGACCAAAAATGGGCTAGGCCTCGTCAACCCTGACAAAGTGTCTAGCTTCTATGATGAACTGCACTCTTATCTTGCATCTGCTGGAATAAATGGTGTCAAGGTGGATGTTCAGAACATCCTAGAAACTCTTGGGACAGGCCATGGTGGAAGAGTAAAACTGACTAGAAAATACCATCAGGCATTAGAAGCATCAATTTCTAAGAATTTCCCTGGTAACGGAATCATTTCTTGCATGAGCCACAACACAGATAGTCTATACAGGTAAGAAACACACATATCACATTCTTTTGTACATTGACGGCGAAATCATATGTTTTTTGACTATCTTCTAGATTTATTTAACGGTTCTTACTTAATCAATGTAGTGTTAAAAGGACTGCGGTCATTAGAGCATCAGATGATTTCTGGCCGAGAGATCCAGCATCACACACAATCCATATTGCATCAGTTGCTTACAACACCATCTTCTTAGGAGAGTTTATGCAGCCAGACTGGGATATGTTCCATGTAAGCGGGAAAGTTACATTTGGTAGCTTAAATGCCTATCTGTTCCTGTTTCTCAGCTAATCATAAATTATTTTATATTGTAGAGCTTACACCCAATGGCTGAATATCACGGGGCTGCCCGTGCAGTGGGAGGCTGTGGGATATACGTTAGGTACAGTCATTTATCATGTTTATCAGTTTAGGTTTTCAATGGAATATTGAATTGATTATCAATTAATTAATTAAATATACTAAACTTTCTGTAGCGACAAGCCTGGGCATCACGATTTTAAACTGCTGAAGAAGCTTGTACTTCCTGATGGATCGATATTAAGGGCAAAACTTCCTGGGAGACCAACTAGGGATTGCTTGTTTTCAGATCCTACAAGGGATGGTGAGAGGTAAACACATTTACAACAAAGGATATTTTTGAAAATTTGTTACTATAAGTATACTCATGATAGTGTACAACAGCCTTTTAAAGATATGGAATCTGAACGATTACAATGGAGTTGTTGGAGTCTTCAACTGTCAAGGTGCTGGATGGTGTAAAGTTGAGAAGATAAATATAATCCATGATGTTCAACCTGGAACAGCTACTGGCATAATTAAATCTAAAGATATTGAATATATGCATAGAATTGCCAAGGAGGATTGGTGTGGGGATGCCATTGTATATTCACATCGTGGTGGTAAGTTTTGTGAGCTTGAAACATGACACCTGATAATACCTGCATTCCCTTGCATAAATTTATTTGTCCTACAAAGTTTAGCTGAAGATATCATAGATCCCTGGGTCATTTACAATTTTTTATTGTTTAATGCAGGGGACATGGTTTATCTTCCACAAAATTCATCTCTGCCAGTTACACTGAATGCGCGTGAATATGAAGTCTTTACAGTAGTTCCAGTCAAGAAACTCTCAACAGGGGATACTTTTGCAGCTGTTGGTCTAATCAACATGTTCAACTCCGGAGGGGCAATCAAAGAATTGAAGTATGAATCAGAGAATGACAAGTCTGTTAGTATCAAAGTTCACGGGTGTGGTATATTTGGTGCATACGCATCAGTTCGACCTAAAAGGATAACAGCAGATGCAAATGATACAGATTTTGAGTACGAAGAGAAGTCGGGATTTATTACATTTACCCTGACAGAACCAGTTCAAGGTTCATACCATTGGGATATCATTGTCATCTTCTGATTAGTATCTATTAAAGAAAATGATTGTATCGTTGCTTGGAACTCCATAACGTTGGATTGCTAAATAAATAAACTTTTACCTATTACCTCTAGACAAATAAATGATTATAACACAGAGATTTATTTGATAAGATGGCCATATATTGTGTTGTTTGAAAATGGATAAATGCATCATATATGTCCGAGTGTCTAAAGAGTAAATATATTATGATTAAACCAGTATCTTAAAGGTTCTGGTGTTAAATTTATATAAGTTCACATTAAAGTCTTGTATGTTCTCTTATCTTTTATCTGTGAGAGTTGAAGATACAAGCAGCAAGAATATCTAGTAAGTTTGAGAAATGTAACAAATATCATCTGCTTGCTTTTGTGGCCTAGGCACCACAGAAACAGAGACAGGCCTTTTTTACTCCAAACATAATACTGTATAGTATAGTATAAAGGAGCTGATCAGGCGTAACCATTTGCTTTATCCAGCAAATGGCTTCCTAATTGTTGGATCAGCTTTATCCAGCAAATGACTTCCTAATTGTTGGATCAGTTCCTGAACGGTTAGGATTTAAAAAAAAAAATCGAAACGAGCCGCTGTTAATAACCGTGCTCGACTCTTCTCCTTTACCAAAACACAACCCCCATTCCCTTTTATACACACATTATACAACACACATTATCTTCATAAACACAAAATTGAACAGAAACAGCAACGAAAGTAAAAATATATATCTGAAGGGGGCAACTGCAAATACCTAGTTGGTTGTTTGATTTGTTTGCTTCTTTCACAATCCCCCCCCCCCTAATTAAGCCAAGGGTGACATAGAAATGAAATCATTAAAGCATATATGCATATACGTATATTATCTCATCCTTAGATCCTGGACAGCAAAGGGCCCAAAAAATTATTATTTATAGGGTCTTACATATATTTATAGATATTTGTAACAAAAAAATTATAATTTATTAATCAAGTTGAGAAATATTAATAATATTATAACTAAAATCAATTTCGTTGACCTTTATTTTTTTTTACAATATCTTTCGATAGTTTATTTCATTTAAAAAATATAGTTTAATGATTTTAATGTATATTGAAGTATATAAAAGTTTCAATTTTAAAATTTTGTCCAGGATCCAGAAAATGTTTGCTACACCCCCATCAAATCTGGTGTGTGTATGAAGATGAGGTGTGTTGTATGATATATTTGTTTTGTGTTTTAGTAAAGGGTCAGGGTCGAGTTTTTTAAAATCATGAGCGTTCAAGAACTGATCCAACGGTTAGGAACTGGATAAAGTTTATCGAGTAAATGGTTGTCCGGATCAGTGCCCTAGTATAAATAAGAAACATTTATTTATTATTTAAAGTTGTTAATAAAAGCTATTATATCTGACGATTTATATAATTGAATCCCGATCCTCAGATGTCAGGTAGCCAATTATCAACTTCTAAATTCTAGTTACATTAAATTTGAGTCGCTAAATTGTTAATTTAATGATCTCATCTTTAAATTTTAAATAAATCTATTTTTTTTGTTAGATCTAAATCGTTGAAATATTAAAATAACAACCTAATAAACTATATCAAGGATTGTACCTTTTTTTCCCTTTAATAACAGGAATTGTACCTTTATATACTACAGTACTACTAGGGTGAAATCGAATCGAATAAGAGCGAATATTATTATGATTATTTTCGGCTCAAATTTATAATTATTCGTTCAGATTCGGTCAAGATTCGAATTAAAATTTTAATATTTTGTTCAAATTCGACTCGAGTTTGAATATTAAAATTCGTATTTGATTCGGCTCGACTCGAATGAATACTGAACCACTCGTTTTAGCATATTCGAATTCGAATTCGTATATAATATTTTTATAAAATTACGAATACTGCAATAATTTTTCACTAAAAACTAAAATGTGATCATTTTGTAGAGTATTATTTTAATATAAATATTATATATTGTACATAATAATATATATAACTTACAAATTAGAGTCGAGTACGTATAATAAATATGTATTTGAGTACTCTAAAAGTATTTGAACTGTTCAAAATAAATATGTTCGAATATCATATTGATAAAATCCGATTCGGTATTCATTCAAATTATAAAATAAGATTCGAATTCGCTCATTTTTTATATGAATACGAATTATATTCATTTTTAACTAATCGAACCTGAATTCGAACCCGAATCAATCGGATTTGTTCAGCCCTAAGTACTACTACTATAGTTGTGCGGCTAGGAGCGGTCCACACATGAGAGAATAAACCGGCCGGCTGAGACATAAACCTCGCGTGAGACTGAGATTTAACACAGAGAGACGGACAGAGAGAGAACACCATCAAACCGAAGCATCTAAAACCTTTGTATTCATAACAACAAAGAAATGCTCGAAAGCAGATTAATTTCGATTTTGAGGAACAATAAAAAAGCTTATAATCAAGTATCATCATTGTTTTTCTCAAAGATTCAGAGTGGATCTTCATCTTCATTATCTAGGGTTTCTAATGAATCCCCATTATTAAAACAACCTTGTAGATTCTTCCATTCTAAATCTACAAATGTTCCTTCACCTTCTATACCCCCAACAAATCCCATTATCTACAATGGCTTTACTTCATTTCTCAAGTATCACAAGGTATATTCACCATTCACACACACACACACACACTTATGCATTTTGGTATTTTAATATGCCAAGTTTTGTCAACTGATTGATTACACGTATTTCAAGTCTCCTTCTCTTGGCAGTTTCACAAATCATTTTTATTTTTTTATGTATTCTTTTTGTTGTATATGAAAGTTTGGTTTGATGTTTCTGCTCATATTTGAAGAAATGCACTTGTTGTAAATTGTAATTGATCAAATGTTTCAGTTGTGGTTAAGAGTCTTGGTCTTGTTTTCGTTACACTGGGATTCCAATGCTATTTTTCTTTTTCTAGTTTATATCATGAAATTAGGAGGAATCCAATGCAATTACGGTATCATCACTTTGCCAAAATATTGAGGAACTAGCTTAATTGCATGAAAGGAGTAGTGGTATATGAAAATAAATGAACTTTGGTTATGTGAAGCACTTTGAGTATGATGCTTTTATTCAAAATTTTCATTGAAATGCATGGTCAACTGAATTTGTGCTATAACCGAGTTTCTACGGATTTTGTGCTACAATGTACTTGATTACCTTAGGCACAGGTGCCTTTTTTCTCATCAACTCTTTCTTTAGTATCAACATATTACGCCACAAAATTATCGGGACAATGAGAATTTGCTTATCAAGTTAATTTATAAAAAAACAAAAATTGACAGCAGTTATGCTATGTGTTTCAGGGTTTTCAGCCATTAATAAGAAAGTTCTCTACTGCAACTGCAACTGTATGCAAGGAGAGTAAGGAAGGATTAAAGTTATTAGTTACTGCAGGACCTCATGCTCAAAAAGCAATTGGTATATGGCTTTTTGTGTCAGCTGCATGGGTGTTTAGTATGGTGGTTCTTGGAGGTGTGACAAGGTTAACTCGGTCTGGTCTTTCAATGACTGACTGGAAGTTCACTGGTAGCCTACCCCCTTTGTCACAAGAAGATTGGTTACTTGAGTTTGAAAAGTATAAGCAATCCCCCGAGTTCAAGCGGTTAGTTCAAGCATTAACCCATTCATATGTATATGTATATGTATCTGATATTTGTTTTTACTGTTAGAATTGTCAGTATTAAGCTAAGGTGTCATGTTTGAAAGTCTTTCTATTGTCTAATACATGTATTTTAATGATATTTTTTTGAATTCGTGTGAGGTTGCAAGTAGCAAATGTTGTCATTTTGATCATGGAAATTGGGGAAAAAGTTTTAATAACCTATGTGCCCTTTCTTTTGTCTGTAATTAAGTGTCAGTATGAGATAATTTAGATTGACCAGAACTCTGATTAAGATGTTATTTATGACGATATTTAATCTGGTTCAGTATAAACAAAGGAATGAATATGGATGACTTTAAGTTCATTTATTGGATGGAATATGCCCATCGTATGTGGGGAAGAGCACTGGGTATCATGTTTGTGCTGCCCTTTGGATATTTCCTTCGGAAAGGATATATTACTCCGCAACTTGGAGTTAGACTTTCTGGCCTTGTTGGACTTGGTGCTGGACAAGGACTAATTGGCTGGTGGATGGTTAAAAGTGGTTTAGAGGTAAGCTCTTATATGCATTTGCTAATGAAAAATCTGCAGGAAGTTCATCCTTTGCCTTTTGTTTCATCTACAGGAACCGACATCAGAACATTCTGAACCAAGAGTAAGCCCTTATCGTCTAGCAGCTCATCTCACCTCAGCATTTGTTATTTACTGTGGGCTCTTTTGGACTGCCCTTTCTGTTGTTATGCCAGAACCCCCTACTGATTCAGTAGCTTGGGTGAACGGTGCTGCAAAAGTGAAGAGACTTGCGATTCCTATAAGCATTCTTGTCGGTATAACTGCTATATCTGGAGCATTTGTTGCAGGAAATGATGCGGTACGCATTACCCTTGTTTTTTTTGTTTTTGTTTTTTTGGCATCTTTACAAGCATAGATAGATGCTGTGTGAATTCTCCTAGTTATTTTGTTATAAGCATTTTTAAAATATTCTCTAAATTCGAGATTTGCAGGGCCGTGCATTTAACACGTTCCCAAAGATGGGTGATACATGGATTCCAGATGACATCTTTTGTATGAAGCCACTTATGCGCAACTTCTTCGAGAATACATCTACTGTACAGGTATATTTCGTGAAATCTTTGTCTTATCGAAAACCGTGTATTTTTGTTCTGAAAATTTTCTAATCTTCTTTAAACAGTTTAATCACCGAATTCTTGCGAGTGCGACATTAGTTTCTATTGGAGGCTTATGGTGGGCGACAAAAAAACTGGACATACATCCTGCTGTAAGATCTTTAATTGGAAGCACCCTTGGAATGGCTGCTCTTCAGGTATTTTATCTGAGTGATTTAGCTTTGCTTCTTATTGATGTATTGTGACGGTATATTTATTGGTCATGGCAGATTTTTTATTTATCTGCTTGTGTGCATTTGAGAGTTTAGAGGTTTTCAATTGAAATAGCATTCTCTAATTGCAGGTGACTTTGGGCATATCGACTCTTCTATCTTACGTACCTGTTTCGCTAGGAAGTGCTCACCAGGCCGGTGCTTTAACTCTACTAACACTTATGATCCTGCTGAATCACACAGTACGGCGACCATCTCTGGCACTAGTCAAGTCCTTGCCTTTGGTTGCAAGAACTTGAACATTTTGCTTTCAAACTAGAACATAAGGTTATGCTTAAATACTAAAGTTTCGTAAATTAAATCATCACATCATATGCATGGGGATGCTTTCTATTCCATATGTATATCATTTCAAATTATGAGAATAAGCCACGTGTAATACACACACACATAATTGTTAATAGAAGAGTGTAGAAGAGGAAAAAAAAGAAGAAAGGAAAGAATTCATATACTGAGAGATTGATAAGAAGATGCATACATTTGTACAAAAAGAAAGCTACAAAACAGGTAGAAGAGAAAAGGGTATAAACATGTGAGTTGGTTTGGCTTGATAATGAAAGGTGACATACCATACCAGTATATGCTTTATACGTAACTAGCTCTAAAATCGGTGCCGGCACGGGTATGTTCTAGAAGTATATTATATAATCATGATTAATATGAGATTTTGATAAATAAGTGGTAACGTTTTTTTTATAAGTTAACAACACGAATTTCTAATTTGCAAATTTATAATTATTCACCAATACTCATTATAATTGGATGTAATTTTGTTGCACGAGATCTGCATGATTACATAGTAAATTATGATGGAATTGATATCGATTTGCAATAATTTTGTAGATTTTAGGATGAAACAAATATAATCGACCGTAACATGAGTATAACAAAGTAGTAATTACTCTATTTTTAATCAAGCTCTTATGGGTTAAAAAAGAGTACTTTGTTATACCAACAAATTGCTTGATAAAATATGTCAAAAAAAATTATTGTACATAATCTCATAATAAAGTTCTTGTCAAAAATACTGCTAGATTATATTCGTTTTTACTAACAATTACATATTTCAGTCTGAAATCCACTAATAAGCTGAAGATATAGTATCCATTTTCTTCTCGGTTTTTTTGATCAAGAATGTTGAAATATTACACACTTCGAATTATTCAGAAATACTCTTTTTTTAGAAGTGAAATTAATATTTTTATTAATACTAATTAAAATTTTACCATACAATAATGAATTAAAATATTAAATATAATTAAAAATATTAATTATGTAACTATTAATGTATGTAGCAATGAGTAAAGATAAGTGAAATAAATATTTTATTGATAATATTAATAAGTATATTAATGATGTAATAATGAGTAAAAATAAGTGAGCATATATTAATGATTGTATTAATTATTAAAATGGCTCAAAGAAACTCCTTGTTGGAGCTTTAGATATATAAAAGATAGATTATGTAAAGACAATATTAAAGGTCGCTCCACGTGTTAGTTCAAGTTGGTAAAAGTAACTGAAAGTTATTCTGCCCAGTTATGAATGGGGGCCGTTCATAACCCAAGTTTTGAAATTCCGCATTATTGTGGGGTAGTTCCTCGTAAAAATAAAATAAAATATTAAAGGTATAAAATTTAAATAACCCGTTGATGATTAAAAAAGATTATTATTGAATGAGTTGTGATCATTTGAATTTTGGCCAGAGTTTTAACCACAAGTTGAGAGAAAATATTTTGATTTTGTGAAGAGAAAATTGAGCAAGTATAAGTTAATTGATGAAAAATAATTATACACCTCCTACTTTTATGAATAAATATATGAAAATAAGAGTACTAGATTCTTTTTTAAACAAACGGATTCAAAATTATTTGACTGAAAAATGTAACTAATATGAAGCGCAAAGTCTATTTTATCAAACATTTGTTGTCGTACTATAACAGTAGTAGTAGTTCAACATCTTGTATTACGAGTAACTTTGTATACGGCTCCATAGGCATTAATATTATCTTTAGCACAACTTCTAACATTGCATGTCATTGTTTTATGTTGTCTCCAAACAGATAATTGATTAACTGGTTATACTTTCTATTGTTTAAATTTGTGAACATTTAGGTGATCTTGTGTAAGAAAAGTGTGTTTAAAATGTATCCAGTCCAGATTGACAGGAATGTATCTGTGTTTCTTACTTGTTAGTTTTGTATACTTAATTAATTGGAGATCATCGGTACCATTGACTCACTAATAATATAACCCGTAGCTGGTGGAGTAAACTTGTGTGCATGGGGCACCAGTACCTGTCTTGATATGGACGCACCACTACATCTCCGTCTTTTCATTTTCAAATGAATCAATGGCTATTACTAAGTTACATCCCTCGACTTGGATAGAAGTATAGAACTCTGTCGTACCGTATGCTGCTTCGCTTACTTTTTGCTCGATTGATATACAGTTTGTTAGTGCCGATGTTTCATCTGATTTTGACTGCTTGCATCTTTTTCTAAGGATTTGTCCTTTGCTATTAGCCGTCATTGCAAGATAGAATCATCACCTAATTATGGTCTGGGAGTATTGTTTTCCTTTGATTACTGCCGGCATAAAGCAATTAGACAAATGCATCTGTTTAGATTAACCTGCCTGGGTTAAATGACTTTTAACATTGTAAATTTGTAAACTAGTGTAATTACTGTAAGGATTTTGCATCAGTCACACATCGCATACATTAATATATATGTATCTTCCTACTACTTATTTCATTGTTAAGTAACTTCCTAGGATGTGTTCAAGTCGATCATTCCTAATGTTTTTGTCTGGTAGAAAGGCTCATTGACTACTTGCAATATATTGGACAAAGATGGAAGTAGAGCACAAAATCTTTCCGGAGGATCATCCCAAAGATGACGATGGGCATGTAGCAAGAACCGGTTGGGAAACAAAATTATTTTTCTTTCCGAATCCAATATTTATGTTCATTTTAGCTCTTAATAGTCGCTTCTTTAATTTCAATCTTCACATCAGGAACAATATGGAGTACCATGGCTCATATTATCACAGCTGTGATAGGATCCGGTGTCCTCTCACTTGCTTGGAGCACAGCTCAATTAGGATGGATTGGAGGTCCAGTAGCCTTGCTTTGCTTTGCAGTTGTCACTTTTGTATCTTCTTCCCTTCTAGCTGATTGTTACAGGTCTCCTGACTCTGTGACTGGAAGGCGAAATCCATCTTACATGGATGCGATTAGAGTAAACCTTGGTGAATACAACACATTCCATAATTAGTTGAAGTTTCTGCCTAGTGTTCAATTTATGGCAAGTTTGCTCCCTAACTTTCTGATGTGATGATCATTCAGGAAGAAAACAAACATGGATGTGTGGTTTGCTTCAGTATGTGAGTATGTATGGAACTGGTGTTGCTTATGTGATTACCACTTCAACATGTATGAGGTAATTCCATCAGATATTTGGTTCACTATCAATGAGCATAATTATGCTACATAATCTGCCAACTTTGTTGAACTTATATTGCTACAATTTTCTGATCAAGAGCAATTCAAAAATCAAACTGCTACCATAAAGAGGGGCGCGATTCTCCTTGTGAGTTTGGGGTACACATTTATATGCTGGCATTTGGAGGGATTCAGATTGTTATGTCTCAGATACCTGATTTCCACAACATGGCTTGGGTGTCTATTGTTGCTGCTATTATGTCTTTTTCTTATGCTCTCATTGGGCTGGCTCTTGGTTTTGCAGAAGTAATCGGTATGTCGTTTATTTTTCATCTCTAACTGTAATTTATTACTAGAAAAAAAGGTTGCTAGAAACATAGGAAAAAGGACTTCGAAGTTTTTTTTTTTAATATTGTTTGCGTTACGTACTAATGTCTTTTGATTAACAGAGCATAGAGAGATAAAGGGAAGCATCAGAGGAGTCCCAGCTGATACCATGGCAGAGAAGTTGTTTCTAATGTTTCAGGCACTTGGCGACATAGCCTTTGCCTATCCATATGCACTAATACTCCTAGAAATACAGGTTTGATCCCTTTATAAATATTGTCATCATGAGTTCATGACTAAACAATATTCAAGTCGACTATGTCCTACTTTATTCATTCCAAAGTAAGAGAGAAATTGCAGAATTGCTGATAATTAACTTCTTAAGGATTATCTTTTTTACTGAATAAACCTACTTGAAATAAGCAATGACATGTTATCTGTTATTGGGAAAAATATTCGGCTGTAAATTAAAGGATACTATAAAGTCCCCTCCACCAGAGAACCAGACAATGAAGAAAGCCTCAGTCTCCGCCATCGTTGTCACAACTTTCTTCTACCTAGGCTGTGGATGCTTCGGATATGCAGCTTTTGGAAATGATACGCCCGGCAACCTTCTGACAGGGTTTGGATTCTATGAACCCTTCTGGCTTATTGATTTTGCTAATGCCTGCATTATTCTACATCTCATTGGAGGATATCAGGTCACATACATTTTTTTTCTTAAACTATGTACTCAACTTAAAATGTGCTTTTATTAACTATAATTTCAGTTTTTATTTACAACTATTCATACTAATTAGCTATAGGAATATTTTTTGGATAGGTGTTCAGTCAGCCAATATTTGCATTTGCAGAAAGATGGTTCAACAAGAAGTTCCCTAATAATGATTTTATGACCAAATTTTATGACATCAAACTCCCATTTTTACCAGCATTTCAGTTGAGTCTCTTCAGGATGTGTTTTCGGTCTGCATATGTTGCGACCACAACTGGGATTGGAATGGTGTTTCCGTATTTCAACGAAATACTAGGAGTGTTGGGGGCCTTAAACCTGTGGCCTTTAGCGGTATATTTCCCAGTGGAAATGTATTGTGTGCAGAAACAGATTAGAGCTTGGACAACAAAATGGGTTGTTCTTCAGTGTTTTAGCATGGCTTGTTTGCTTGTCACAATAGTGGCTTTAATTGGCTCGATACAAGGACTCGTCCGAGCAAGAACAAGCTAATTATATGCGTATGTGTTATTACAGAATTAAATTGATACTACTTCGTATGCCTTCACGCCACATAAAAGTTTGAGCAATGAATTTAAACTGCGTATTTTTAGTGAAGAATTAAGGGGATACTGACCTCTGCGAGTGTGTTGTAATTGAGTTTACTGAAGAAAAATAAAATAAAATTATGTTACGTGTTATCCCTGAATATTCTCACGTAAGAATCTCATTTTTTCTGAAAAGGTTTACTAATTTATTTTTGTATATGAGAAAATAAATAAATTTATATAATTTCATTTGGGCTAATTAGAAATAACAAATATAGAGTACAATCTTCTAAAAGAGAAAAAAAATCATTTTTAGTGGTGATATGGAATAAGTCTATGTATGCAATAAAACATAAAAAAAATAATCTTAAATATGATTGATACATTACAATTTAGTTAAGTACATTAAAAAAGTAATGAATAATTAAAAATTTTGATGAATTAATATACACTACTCAAATATTGTAATAAAATATATTCCATTTATTTGAAAATAATTTGCGATTAACTAGATAGTTAGAATTTTTTTTTCATGAATAAAAATTTTAATTTAATATTTTTTATGAAAAGAATTAAAATAATAATTTTAATTATATAACTAAAACTCTTAAAAATATATAAAAAAGTAAACGTCAATTATTTTTAAATAATAAAATATTCTTAAAATTTAAATAATAGCATAAATGATAGAGTTTATTTACCGATCCTGAAAATTATTAACCATTAAAAACGGGACGGACATGATGGAATCTGAATATACGACAAGATGGTCAATTCTTGAATCATAAACACATACCTAACCTATATGTGGGGTTATAAACTGCATCTTTATGTGTATGTACAGTAAAATGTGCTGCAGTTTGTGTCCTAAAACAGAGAATAATCAACAAGATAGATTAGAAGATTAGTCATGGGTGAAGAAAAAGAAGAGGAGGTTCATCTTTTACTGCCCAATTCAAACAACATTCATCTCTCCATCCTCCACTTATCACCCGCACTGGTACTTTCTTCTCTTTTGACTTTTCATTTTCATCTCTCTCTCTCTCTCTGCATGTTGCATGTATCTTTACATCTTATTATGTTTTCTCGAAAGTCAAACAACAATGAAAATGTAAACAATCTGCAATCAGACTTGTTTTGGTGCTTAAATATCTTGATTTTTGTTCGTTTATTAATATTGAATAATAATTCAGCATGGTCTATTTGTTTATAATGAAGGGAACATATGGACTGCTGTGGCACATATAATAACAGGGGTAATTGGGTCTGGAGTACTATCTCTGGCATGGAGCATGGCACAGCTTGGCTGGATTGCCGGTCCTTTATCTATGTTTTCCTTCGCACTCATGACTCTTCTTTCTGTTTTTCTTTTATGTGAATGCTATCGATCTCCCGACCCTGATTTCGGACCATCCAGAAATGGTACTTACTTACATGGATGCTGTTAAGGCCATCTTAGGTGAGTTAGAATAATGTCTCATCTAATTGGTTCTTCGAAATATTACCTCGTCATATTGCTAGTTTTGCAATGTAGCTTCATTAGCATTTCTGCTGCTACTCTTACTGCAAAAGATTGAACACGATATACTATTATGATTTCCATTGGTAGAATGAATTTGATGCAAAGCAATCCAATGTTACCTATTTCAGTTGTCCCCTGCATTGGACTTTTTACAAACAATAACCATCTTAAACCTATACTACTGGCATCTAAAGTTCACTGGAACTTGTCCAGTGAGCTGTGAAGAGCCATAATTTCCAAACTAGTACAATATAATTCATAACATATTTCCTTCCATCCATTATCGATGCTAGCATAATGTTTAAACCTAAAAGGATTCACTGTTTCTAATTTTTTCCTTTCTTGCAAAAATAGCTGTAATCAATATTGTGCACATAATTTCAGGGAATTGGAGTGTCCGGATATGTGATATTATGTTTCGATTAAATTTATTCAAGACTGCAGTTGTCTATATCATTACATCCGGAATCAGCATGAGGTATGTAAATAGCCACTTCAGTCCCCTCATAAGTAATTACTTTTATAAGCTTCTCTAGATTTTTATTAGTAGGAACTAAGAGCTACTTGACTTGGAATCTCATTACATTGTTCTTTTACTAATAACAGAGCAATTCAGCAATCAAATTGTTACCACAAGGAAGGGCACAATGCTTCTTGTGAATATAAAGATACTTCTTATATGCTTCTATTTGGAAGTATTCAAATTATTGTTTCCCAGATACCTGATTTTAGTCATACAAATTGGTTATCCATTGTTGCTGCAATCATGTCCTTCACTTATGCTGGTATCGGATCTGCACTTGGCTTGGCGAAAGTAATAGGTACAGCAGACTAATGTCTCCCTGGTTTGTTTTGCTTGTACTGAAGTTCACGAGTGAAAAGTGAATATTGGATGAGATCTGCCCAAATTTTATATGATACAAGTTGATAAACGAGCTGCGTGGCTCAACGTTACTGACATTGCAGGAGATGGACAAATCAAAGGTACTATTCGAGGAGTTCCAGCTGCTACTACAGCTCTGAAAGTATGTTCAAGCTGTCAAGCACTGGGAGATATGACTTTTGGCTTTACTTACTCTTTAATCCTTCTGAACATACAGGTAGATCATAAGAGCAGTGCGTCTTTCTCCTAGACATAATTAGCTGTTAATAAGTAATGTCATATCTGTAAATTTCCAAATTGTGAAGGATACTTTGAGATCTCCTCCACAAGAAAAGGTCACTATGAAGAAGGCATCTGTAATTTCAACCAGTATTACAACTTTCTTTTACCTCTGCTGCGGAGGATTTGGCTATGCAGCTTTTGGGGATTCCACTCCTGGTAACCTCCTGACAGGTTTTGGATTCTATGAACCGTATTGGCTTATTGACTTTACAAATGCTTGTGTCGTCCTCCATTTAGTAGAGGATATCAGGTACGGAAAGAGTAACATAATCCATTAAAATGTAGCTTAGATTTTCTCCTAATACTCTTCCACTATGTTTCACATCTACGCCATGTTTCAACTCACAGTTCCTGGCCATCAATAAAAGATCTCACAATTGTATTTGATCAAGATTTCATGTCCAATTATATTAATTTCAAAAGTGTAGGATTGAATTACCAAAGATTATCTTATACATTTTTGCAGGTTTTCAAAATGTATTAACGTTTTATTTCCACGGTTATGTTAATAGGTATACTGCCAGCCACAGTTTGCACTTGCAGAAAGATCTTTTGTTGAGAAGTTCCCAGACAGTGTATTTGGATGTAAAAAGTTTCCGGTAAAACTTCCATGGTTGCCATCATTCAGCCTAAATTTTCTCAGATTGTATAAACTGTACATTACCTGATAATATCGTTTTAGAGACAAAAGAAACATTCTAATTCAGTTATGTTGTGTTCAATTGTGATGAACGAAATTAATGAAAATGGAATGAATTAATTGTTCAAATTTTTAAAATTTTCCTCTATTTCATTTCTAACGGAAAGTAGAAAGTAGAGTTTAAATATGAGAAGAAATGTTTCCTTATCCTCTATGTCCATTTTCTTCGCAATTTTATTATTCATAATTTTATACTCACTCAATTTTCTTCAAATTTTTCTGCTACCTCCATTTTTTTTAAATTATCAATTAAATTAATTCTTTTTATATTAAAAGTAAATTATATACATTTTTATTATTAATAATACATATAATTGAAAGTTATATAAATAATTTTTCATACTCATCAATTATACCCATCTCGAAAATCCGACCACAAAGGAGGCCGACATAAACAAAGAAAGATTGGGAGAGTGATGGTAGTAGAAAAGGCAGCAGAAGAAGAGGATGATGCTCATGCTCTCACTCCTTTACTGCCCAACTCAACCAACCGCAATGGTCTCTCTGTCTCTCTCTCTCTCTCTCTCTGTCTCTCTCTCTCTCTCTCATGAGAATTTAATTAACAAGAATGTTTGATTGGTTTATGATGAAGGGAACATATGGACAGCAGTGGCACATATAATAACAGGAGTAATTGGGTCTGGAGTACTATCTCTGGCATGGAGTATGTCACAGCTAGGGTGGATAGCTGGTCCTTTATCCATCGTTTCATTTGCGCTCATGACCCTTCTTTCTGCTTTTCTTTTATGTGAATGCTACCGCTCTCCTCACCCTGATGTCGGGCCCTCCACTAATGCTTCTTACATGGATGCTGTTAAGGCCATCTTAGGTGGGTCAGAATAATATTAGTAATTATTATGCTTTCTAAATGATATCTATGAAATTATGGTCATTTCTAGTTTCACACTTATTTAAAGTGTTCCCCTCAGTATTGTTAGGTTTGCAATGTCGCAGCACTTATCTAAATTTGTGCAAGTATAATTATAATTTTTTTGTGCAATATGAGATATTGTGTGCTTTATTTATAGAGATCTCCCTTATGTTTTTTTATCAAGTAAAGCAAGCGGATGTGATCGGTTTCTGTTGCCCGCTGCATTTGAATTTATTACAAACAATATCCATATTAAAGTTAGACTAGTGACATCTAAACTTCACAAGAACTTGCCTAGCAAGCTGTATCGGCAAAGTAGTACAAGATTTAATTTTTCGCCTAACATTATAGATTTTAGCATTGGATTGTTGTTTCTGATTTTTGTTGCAAAATAGCTATAAGCAAGATTTTCCATGGAATTTTAGGGAAATGGAGTGTCTGGTTATGTGATGTATTCTTTCGACTAAATTTATTTAAGACTGGAGTTGTCTATATCATTACATCTGGAATTAGCATGAGGTACGTAAAATAGCCCCTTTGGTCTCATCACAGCTAATTTCTTTTATTATGCATGTCTTCATGTAATGGCAACAATACTGGACTAAAAATCTCATTTCACTGTTGTATAATTTATAACAGGGCAATTCAACAATCAAACTGTTATCACAAGGAAGGGCACAGCGCTTCTTGTGAATATAAAGATACTTCTTATATGCTTCTATTTGGAATTGTTCAAATTATTGTCTCCCAGATCCCTAATTTTAGTGATACAAAATGGCTCTCCATTGTTGCTGCTATCATGTCCTTCACTTATGCTGGTATTGGATCTGCACTTGGTTTGGCGAAAGTACTAGGTATGGTAGAATAATCTTATCCTCGTGTTTTTTTGCTTGTAGTAAAGCATATGAATGAAAAGTGGTAATTGAATGAGATCTGCACAAGTTTTATATGTACAAGTTAATATACGAGCTAGTTGCTGAATGTTACTGAAATTGCAGGAGATGGACAAATCAAAGGTAGTATTCGAGGAGCTCCAGCTGCTACTACAGCTCAGAAAGTATGGTCAAGCTGTCAAGCACTGGGAGACGTGGCTTTTGGCTTTAATTACTCTTTAATCCTTCTCAACATACAGGTAGAACAGTGCGGCTCTTTTATAGACTTAATAAATAAGTAATAACATATTAAACTTTTAAATTATGAAGGATACTTTGAGATCTCCTCCAGAAGAGAAAGCCACAATGAAGAAGGCATCTGTAATTTCAACCGGCATTACAACTTTCTTTTACCTCTGTTGTGGAGGATTTGGCTATGCAGCTCTTGGGAATACCACTCCAGGGAACCTCCTTACAGGGTTTGGATTCTATGAACCGTATTGGCTTCTTGACTTTGCTAATGCTTGCATCGTTCTCCATTTAGTTGGAGGATATCAGGTACTCAGAAGAGCTACATATCCATTTATTCTATACATTTGTGCAGGTTGTTAAAGTGGATTAATTAAGTAATTAATTGTCTCCGTGGTTATGTTGACAGGTATACAGTCAGCCGCAGTTTGCACTTGCAGAAAGATCTTTTGTTGTGAAGTTCCCAGACAGTGTGTTTGTATGTAAAAACTTTCCCGTCAAAGTTCCATGGTTGCCATCATTTAGTCTAAATCTTCTCAGATTGTGCTTTCGAACCGCTTATGTTGCATTAACCATTACAATCGGGATGATCTTCCCTTACTTTAACCAAGTTGTTGCTGTAGCGGGAGCTTTTACTTATTGGCCTTTGGTCATACATTTTCCCTTGGAAATGTACTTGGTGCAGAAAAACATTAGACCTTATACGGGGAAGTGGGTTGCTCTCCGTATGTATAGTATTATTGCGTTGCTTGTGGCAATGTTTGCTTTGGTAGGTTCCATTGAAGGACTTGTAAGGGCAAAATTTGGTAGTAATTATGGTATAAGGTCTTCAAGAATGTAAAATAATAATTACAAATCACTCTGTACACGAGGTTTATGTATGTGTTTGTGTACGCGGGTCGCGGGGTAAGATCATTCTTTACCTATTTTCTTTTCTTTTGATAGGTAAGATCATTCTTTACTTACGTTGTGCATGAAATGGTTGATTTGTTTATTAAGATATTTTTTATTATAATACCCGAGCCAATTAAAAAACTTTAATTATTTTACTACCAATGTTCACCATTTAATTCTAGACCAATTAGATTGCAAGATTCTAAAAATTATACAACCGTAAAAAGACTGTGTAGAACGGGAACAAACGCTGGTACATTATAATTTTTGCACTAAATTAGGAATCTAATCGATCAACATATGACACATGTGAATTTGAAAATGTTCGTTATAAATTCAAAACAAATTTATAATGAGTGATCACGAACAAATTTTGGTATTTAATTTATGCGTGTGGAGACCAACCCTTCTTGAAGGAAAGCTTTGTAATGCGAATATAAATGAACTTGTTTAATCGTTCGGATACAAGAATATGCCCTTTCTTTTTCTGCAATCAAAGATTCAAGACTCTTTTTCTACCCTTTACTTGGTTTGTTAATCTCTTCAGTAACCGTGTGTTTAATGTTTTGACTTCAAACGTAAAAGTGAACTTCCCCCAGACTACTTCTCGTCTTATTTTTCACGTCACACAAACAGTCAACAAACAAATATAGATATACACGCGCGCCAGAAAATGGAGTTGACCAGGTGTGTTGTGGGTGAGCTACCGGTCATCCTCTCACACTCACACTCACACTCACACGCACAGCAGCGTTGAATTCTTTAACCAAATCATGCACATTGCACTATATCCCTCTTCAGCTGTGCTTGCATGCATGACTATGTAGTGACTTTTTAGTTCTATTCCAAGTTGTGACTAAAAATTACCCCGGCCTCTCAATTTATTTATTTATACCCACCCATCTTCACTTGTATATCATTCATCCTCCTAAATGCAAACCAAACAAACTACCCCCCTACCCCCCAGTTTTCTATTCATAATTAAATTCTCAACAACATTATTATTATACCCTAAGTTAGTTTAACAGAAACTAATTGGATTTGATCCCAGTAGTTTTCAGAGAGGAGGAAGTCTTTAAAAGAGATGGGACGCATTCCATGTTGCGAAAAGGACAATGTGAAGAGAGGACAATGGACTCCTGAAGAAGACAACAAGCTCTCTTCCTACATTGCTCAGCATGGCACCCGCAATTGGCGCCTCATACCTAAGAATGCTGGTTCTCAGATGCTGCTCTCACTTTCTTTCTTTTTATTTTGTTTTACTTTTATCAAAAAAATTAATTTGTAATTAATGTGATGGTTAACTTTTAGGCCTCCAAAGATGCGGGAAAAGTTGTAGGTTGCGCTGGACTAACTATCTACGCCCTGACCTAAAGCACGGACAATTCACGGTTGATGAAGAACACGCCATAGTGAAACTTCATTCCGTTGTTGGCAACAGGTATGTACTAACGGACAGCACCTACCATTTTACTACATGCTCCTGATTAGATTCCATATGATTATATATCATATATCTATCTAGAAACACACGTGTCCTCTAAAGTCTAACCCCGCCCAATTTCCTTATCTCTAAATTCGGGGAAAACAGATGGTCCCTGATTGCTGCTCAGCTTCCTGGGCGCACCGACAACGATGTAAAAAATCACTGGAACACTAAGCTCAAGAAGAAGCTTTCAGGGATGGGAATTGACCCTGTGACTCATAAGCCCTTCTCCCACCTCATGGCGGAAATAGCCACAACTCTAGCTCCGCCACAAGTGGCTAATCTGGCAGAAGCAGCACTAGGATGCTTTAAAGACGAAATGCTTCATCTACTTACCAAGAAACGTATAGATTTTCAACTACAACAGTCTGGTGGTGGAACATCATCCCTCTACGACAATTCAGCCGCTGCTTACAACAGCAGCAAACAAGAGGCAAAAGATGACACTATTGATAGGATCCGACTGGGCTTATCGAGGGCAATCATACAAGAACCAGAAATGATACCTTCAAATAAACGTTGGGAATTGACAGGAGCAACATCAGCAAGCTTCGTTTTCCCTGCATCTGTTTCTGGATTCCACTATGGAGCTTCATCGTTTGGGAATGAAACAAATGGGTCTCCATGGAGTCAGTGTACTGGAAGCACGTGCCCAGCAGGAGATGAGCAGGGTCACTTGCATGGGAAGCTTAAGGATGAAAATGGAGAAGAATCTGAAGGTAAAGAAACAAGGGATGGGTCCAGTATTTTCAATTCTGATTGCGTGTTATGGGATCTACCCTCAGATGATCTAATAAATCCCATGGTCTAAATGACTTAACTTCAAAGCTTTAAGAGGCCAAAACAACCACACAACCAGTCATAATAAAAGTTTTGGCAATCATTATATAGATACAATTGTACATTACTCTATTCTCAATACTATATTACACTGTAGAAATACAAAAAACTCTTCTCTCGACTACTTTATTCTATCTTCACTTGTGTATTTCTGTAATGTCTGCTATTTTCTTCTATTTTTTTCTATGCAAAATACGACGACGACGATGATGTATCAGCCAGAACCTGCAGGGTTTTCACATAGAAATTAAATCGACGAAGCAATTTGCTAACTCATTATATCAAAGTGACCTTCATATAACATAGATGTCCGATCCAAATCTACCTCAAGTTGCTCTTCAGTAAATGAATCTTTTTGAACAGTCCATGTATCTGCATGGGTTCGTCGGAATTCTGCAACTGCTTTTGTAACAGTAGATTTGATTGGAGATGGTTCCCCCACAAATTGTGCAAGCAAAGTTACATGATCTGGCAACCAACTGCAACAACAAGAAGCTTATGATCAGATAGCAGAACATCACCAACAAGTTGGTGACAATTTAGTCAGTTCATCCATCTGTAAATGAAATAGTATGCCACATTGTGTGCTGTGAGATAGCCTTAATATATATGACCATCGTCAGAAATAGACCGTGACTCGGGAAATTGATAAATTTTACTTGTTATATGACCATCGTCATACCTAGGCATGTCATAAGGTACGGATAATACAGAAGCTGCCAGAGCAAGAACTGGACCATGTGTAGACGCTATGGACAAACCAGAACGCGAGCCTCTGTAATTAAAAAAAAGAGTAGAAATAAAACCACAGGTACAAGAAAACACTATGATACACAGTGACAATTTATATAAATTAATGCAAGTACTTCGGTAACCATGGAACACTAACTGATGTGTCAAGCATATACAACATGAATACTTTAAATTGTTGATTGCAAGAATAGTAAACTGCAAAACTTATACAAACAGCCTAGTGAAACACATAAAAGAACATATCATTTTGTTTCATCACTTCAGACTTCAGAGGTATACAACAAGGTACTAACAGAACAGCAGCAAGTAAAATAAAATCATGTCCAGTAAGGCTACCTCTGTTTTCTCCTCTTCTGCAAGACTTTTGCTTCCGTGTAAGCTCTGGTCCGAAAGTCTTCAGCTAATTCTCCATCCTCGCTTTTCATCAGGCCTGCTAAAACTGCAGCAGCATGCTCTCTTACCTGAACAAGAGTTCAAGTAAGCTTGAAGTACAGAATCATATACCTAAACTTCTGAAGGACTTCAAAACAGAAGAATATCCAAGAAGATACTTGAAGATTTGATGGGAAGATATTAAGAACCATAATTGAACAGTGTTCTTCAAATTGTTAGACTAAGCTATACTGCTGTTGTAGTCCAAGATAGACTTTAGATAAAAACTTACAAATATATATGGGATAAGGTCCAAATAGGAACTACTTATTAGTCGGGGAACCCAGGAACCTAGTATTAAATCAGTCAATTTGACCCGACCCAACCACTTATTAAGGTTCAATTATCTAGATTAGATGTTTAATTAGGGATTAATACATGTTAATAATGATTGAAAAATATTTGAAGTGGGTTATGTTAAATCATTATAGTACGGAACATAAAAGAGAACATGTTATAAAATATATGTTTAAGAACATACTAAAAAACAATTACAGAACCTATGTTGAATGATGTAGTAGAGAACATAGTATAGAACATACAAATATTACAAAAATGTTAATAATTAGATGAACCTTACCCATAATAAATATATACACACATAATTATAATGTATCAATATATGTACAAAGAGGGCCTCGTTGCAATGCGAAACCAGAATCCTTTTTGGGCCGTTAGATACTTAGATCTGAAAAAGGGGTGGTCCAGATCATCTCAGAGACGTAATGATAACATCAAAGGTAGCGCCACTTTTGAAATTAAGTGAAAAACTATGACCCTTTTGCTAAGAATTAAAATGGTTGCATTTCTGTAAAAAAAAAATGGAACTTTCGTAGTACCTCTGGTTTAACTTGGTGATAGATGATGCTATTTTCTAAAATCATGATAGATGAAAAGAGTTTTCGGTCACTATGTTCCCAAATTTCCTTATAAGTCGTGGATATCTAGTAAAGCAAGTTATACACATATAGGAGACACCGTTTGGACAACATGTCAGAACTTTCTCACAGTGTTCACTCTTTGCTCTTACGAAGTAACTCACAATGTTTACTTCTTAAAAACAACATTGTACAGAGACAAGTTGTGTTAGAAACAGATCATCCAGTGAATCCATAATATAAAGAAAAGGTACACGTAATCAGGTGCCGGGAGAAGTAGGTTTAAATAAACAAATAAAATATCATTGACATTTGTAAAAATAATCATGCACAAAATGTAGCCTAGTTCTCAACAATTGTATTTTTTCCTAGCCAGTTCATTATTTAACATCGATGATTCAGCAACAAATATGTATTGGTTGAGTGCTTGTATTTGCATATTTTAACTGAAAAGAATC
The DNA here is from genome assembly GCA_028671895.1 of Oenanthe sinensis. Lineage (NCBI taxonomy): Eukaryota > Viridiplantae > Streptophyta > Magnoliopsida > Apiales > Apiaceae > Oenanthe > Oenanthe sinensis. The sequence continues at coordinate 37,113,087 of CM053794.1, forward strand.
AAGTTTAAAGATACCGAACTATTGATTCATCATCTCAAAGTCACAAACATACCTCCACTTGAGTGTCTGATAGTAGCATCTCAACTATTTTCCAAATTTGTTGCTTCTCCACAGAAGACAGGACAAAAGTGTGCCTGCATATAAGAAACAACCAAATAAAAAGATGCTTCCATCACAATAATGGAAAGACTTCACAATCTCCCCTACACACACCACAAAATACTTAGTGGCAGCTGGAAGTTGAGGCTTAATGAAAGAAAACTCATTGCAGTGATGTCTTCTATAACTAATGTTCAGTTCAGAGAAATATATAAAAATTAGTGTTAATATCATACCTATACATAAAAGAGCGCAAAAATGTCAAAGTTGCAGATCTCGTTCGCCAGTTAGAATCATTGGCTGATGAAAGAATAATAGATACAGCTTTTTGGAGATGAGAGTCACATAGAAGCCTCCACTTAAGTAACTCAAAGGCTGCCTTGGCCAGTGTTGACAAGTCTTTATTCGAGGTTTCCTTCAAACAATAATTGAAACAATTGAGCAAAGGGAAAGGGTATAGTCGCCAATGTTAGCATCATAATGCAACATACAGCAACCCAAAAGAACACATCACAAATCAATCAGATCTTATATTTTTTTTATCAAGAATCGATATAGTTGAAAAAGACATTTATTCAGTAAGATTTTAACACAACCAGTGTATTTTTTTGCAATTCGAAGGCTTATTTTGTAATGTCTTAATTATATAATGATAAATGAATTTCATCGCCACTTGAATGTCTACAAGAATCCAAAGAAAACCAATTATGGAACTTTTGAATAATTAGGTGACTAGAATGAATCATACTGTACTAATATGATAGCGCACAAGCTTTATTTGCTATATCATATATTTCCTTTCAAGTATGATGCGGCATAAGCTAAGAACAAACAAATCAATTGATTTATTCTAGATATCAAATAAGCTCAGTATAATGTGGCACATTGCTTATAATGGTTTTCATCTCTTGTCCTGGTCAGGCATTTATCAGTTCTCTACTACTTAATTCAAAGACAACAATTTTCATAGCCAAGGCACAAATAATATAACCATATGCAAAAAAAAGTATCTACAAAGTTTACATAACAGAACCAGAAGTTGTAGTTTACGCACCTGTAAGGATATAATAGGGTAAAGAAGACCCACGATAACATCCAACAGCAATGAAGATCTTCCAGATTTTAATGATGCAATCACAAAATGGAATACCTACAGGAATGAAAAAAGAAACGAGGTTATCATTATAAAGTTAATTATGAACAAGAAAACTATGAAGGGGTACAGAGTTGAGAAATGATGAAGGCCTTGAGAAATACTCTTAGGACCAAATTTGCATAATTTGACAGCCTGGCTTGATAAGGTAAAAGTACCAATTAAACGCAAGTTGATTAGTTTCGAAAGAGTACCGTTTCCATCCATTTCATGTCATCCTGAGAATCCCCACTTGGGAAACCTTTTTCAGAGCTGGTACCCTCTGCTATCTCCGTATTGTCAGACTGTGACAAATGCTGTATATTAGCTACAAGTTCAGATGCCCTTTCCACTAAAAATTGATCCCAATTTCCTCCCTTGAGATTTCCATCCTCGAGCAAGTTACTGTCAGCGAAGTTTGCATGAAGGCGTAGATTTGAGCACAGCACAGAAAGAGTGACCCCAATTGATTCCCTCACCTGACCCAAACAAATTTTTATCAGTTCTGTATGAGAAAACTAATTTCAAAGTTAAATGCATAGTAAAAGAAGAGGGAACAAATAAAATATTTAGCTATATAGTTTGACAACAAGTATTGTTAAAACCAAGATTCACACGGGTGGAAAGAGTGTAGCAAATGTGTTTATAGTTCGAAATCTTAAACACTGAAGAAGGATTTAAATATGTTTGACATAGTAAACCCAACAGGCTAGGAAGTGTGCATAAGATTTAATATTTTAACTGTGTGTGTGTGTGGGGGGGGGGGGGGGGGGTGTTGCATAGTAGTTGCCTCAAATGATGGTGATGCCAACATATGATAAGCATGCTTACTTGGGCAGATGTATGATTCATATTACCCAGCAGCTCCTCCAGAAGTTTGAATTGAAGCTGTCTTTCAGCTGTCGGCATTCTAGGTGGGGATATCTCTATGAGTGCAGCTGAAATGAAAGCGTAACGTTTGGCAACTACAGTTGTGGTTGCTGTTTGAGGTAATGGATTTATCAAACAGGTCATGATTCTTTCTCTAAGAAGAGGAATCTTTGTTCCATACTTCCCTTTCCCGGTAACAGCATACCGTATGCAAGCTGCCCACTCTGGAATAGATTCCACAGATGGTGCAAGTATTATACTCTGCAGCTGGACCATCATCCAATCTTCCCATGCTTCTGAGAGACCACTGACATCAGAATGTAACAGCCCAGCCAAAACCTCAGCAGCAACACACTGTTTAGACCTCTCCTTGGCATTTACAAATACATCTAGTACACTTTTAAGCTCCAAAAGAACGGGTATACCACATTCTTGACTTAGCCGCTTAAAAATTCGAGCAAAATTTGGGTAAAATGTATCATTTCCCAGCAAAGATATCCAACTGGGAGTGCGAGGCCATGAAGATGAAAAATCAAAATAGAAACGGGTGATAGATTTATCTGCTAAACTCTGAATAGAGGAATTGTTATGACTTCTGGAACTTGAGCTATCTGTCTCGCTGATGACATGAACATTTGAAAGGCTATTTAAAGTCTCAGTAAAAAATCCCTCTTCCTGAAAGATATGACTTAAAGCCCCTTCAAGAGCTGACTTACTACTTAGTTGCATATTCCCAGAAGACTGTTCCACGGCTGATAATTTATAGGGTGAATCTTTAAGAAGTGTATTTAGAGCAGAGATTGCGAGAATTCTTGTCTGAGGAAGTTGGCTTTTCAAATTTTTTAAGAAGTGACCTGTAAAAAATAATGCAGTGTAGCATCAAGGATTGTTATAAATCATTGCCTTAACATTGAAGGCTGTTTATATTTAAACACATTTTAAATGTATGCAATATTTACAGACCAGCAGTTTCAGTTAAAAACTTTGAAGATGCATTTGGATCGTTTCTAGAGGACATGGCCAATAATAAAAGCACTCTATTAGCCATCAGATTGTACCTGAAATGAGAAAGTACAAATAAAGCTGTTACTGTATATTACAGGAGTTTAAAGTTCAATTATAACTTTTAAATCAACAATGACACAACTAATAGGATAAGTGGAGGAAAGACAAAAGAAATAAATAATTACCGCCAGTGCAAGTTTGACGATTCAAAACTCATGGAACCAATCTCAGACACCAAAACTGTGAAATCTTTCCCATCTGAACTGTTGCCAGGATTACTGTAGATCCTTTTAGAGACTCCAGCAAAATAGATGTTGTATTTGACAAACAACTGTTGGCAATCAAAAAAACAAAAGCATGCATGCGTAAGCAGTAAGAAAAATTATCAGTTAAATCAGTTTGATAAGAGATCATACCTCAGTGATTGCTTTCTGAGCTTTCAGTGATTCATGATGAGAGCTATAAGCAAAACCAACAACGTAAGATACAGTATAGACACAATGGTGTTGTAACAACACTAAGTTCATGGAATAATCTGAGTCGATGCAGATATATGGCTACAACACATAATAGTTACCTTGAAAGAATTCCAAGGAGAAACGAAGCAAATGCCTTTGGATCCTAAAATTGGATAACAATAGAAGATGTATCAACAGCAAACACTAAATGATACTGCTAAGCAGCATGTGCAAAAGATGCCTACCGTTGTCAGACGCTTCAGAATGGTCTGTGTACCAAGGACCGCACAAGAACCTAAAACGGCATACTCCGGTGCCTTGGGGTTCCGCAAGTTCTCAGCAAGTGTTGGAACGCAGTTTGAAATTATATTAGGCCAACGTTTCATCATTTTCAAGAGAGCTTTCCCAGCAAGTCTGGCAGCCATTTAAAGAGGCAACGTTAAATCCAAATTTACAGAAGCAGGCGTTGATATGTATGGCAACATATATAATGATATGTACAGCAACATAAATGATTGTACAATATGCATAATGAAGGAAAAGAGCTGTATGCAAGCAGGTTATTGAACACAATATCTTAAAAGATGCACCATCACTGAGTCATCTTCACAGCGAAGTTTAAGCTAGGCCCTTTGAGCATCTCCAAGAGTCTCATAACTCACTCCTAAAAAATAATATAAATAATAGACCTTCTAATAAATTAGTATATTGGTTAACGTGTCAACTCCAAGTTCTCCAACAATACTTCTTATACTTACTCTTAGTTAATATTTTATTCATATTTTAACCCCAATTATGACAAAGTAGAGGAGAACTTGGAGGGAAGTTAGTACTTTATTAATTAAAAATAAGTTAAGAGCACCTAGTGGTTCTTTAAAAGCGAAGAGAGAGAGGGGGCTCTTAAGTTTTTAAAGAGCCTCCAGGAGTCTATTGGAGCACTAATTTAAGCCATGTTCTTTATATTTCAACTTAAGATAGTTTAAAGAGTCTCTCGGAGATGCTCTAAGTATGCAAAAATAGCACACGGGCATGCTAATCTTCATGATTATGTTAACATACATCTAAATTATTACCATATAGTCATAGATATGTAAGGTTTATGCACAAACTGTGCCAAATGTGAGCCAAAACTTGGTGCATGTGTATCAGCAGATTGTGAAAGTAGGTTACTCACAGGCGAACAGTTTCATAGCTATGTAAACAAAGGTTGAGAAGATCATCCATTAAAAGTGCGGCATGATCTGATGCAGTTATATTCCCACTTGTTCTAAACAAGTGATAGCTTGATTGCGATGATCTCCAGGTACAATGCATGTATGCTTTATCAATAAGTGCCCACCTGGGCCTATAATGAAATACAGAACCAGAGTGTAGTTAAAGGTCATAAGAAGCATTTAACAGAACATAAAAAATGTACAAGAGAAGACCACTCACCTCTTTTTTCCTTCAGAATGAGAAGGAACAATGAAATTAATAGGAGGTTCTATTATAGAAGCGGATTCATGTTTCCAGGTCTGCCTGTGGTTTGCCCATTCATCGTATTCTGAACTTCCTGCATGTCAATTAGAATATGTATAAGTGAATTATAAGTTAGTATAAAAGAACTTTCAGACTATTTACAAGCAGTGTCCAATACCATAGTTTCCCAAAGCATCCATGATACGGATGACAAGTAGCAACAAAATGCTATCATCAGACTTGTCTTCTAACAAGTGCCTGGCAGAGTTAAATACTCATGATGTTAGCAAGTCACATATAACAATTGTTGTTTGGAAGAAAAATAACGCATATAGAAAAGAATAGAACAAGCAGAAAACGCATATGCATCACTAGAAAACCATATTACTTGCAGGCCGCATGGATAATACTAGCAGCTTTTTCTCGCAACTCGGTGCTTCCAACTTTCGAACCTGCTGCTCCGGCAATAAGAAAAGTAGTACCTAGATCCTCAACCATCCTATTTGTAGAAGATGGTCTGAAATCAGGCAAACAAGATGTGACACCTTGTAGTGAAGAATCTATGCGCAAAAGAGTCACTTTCAAGTGCTCTTTCTTAGTTCCTGGTTAAACAAATTTACATATCCATGTCAGATACAAAATTTGGTAAAAAGGCTTTGTTTTGTGCAAATAAGTGTGTGCTTCTGTGATATAAAGGCAGCCACTTCTTCATACATATTAGTCCCGCAAAGATTGTAAATATTGATTACTTAGTACAATTTTAAAGAGATACTAGTTTGAAACTAACTTGTCAGTCACCTTGCCCAAGCTCCATCAAATAATATATTCTAATTTATAAAGGGTGGCGATTTAAGACAAGACTCGTTTGGTGAAATCTTAAATTACTTTTATTTGTATACACACATGTTAAATAGGACCTAGATTCGCACTAGGAAAGTAACCTGTGCAAGAAAACCGTTACCTGTATCTGAATGAACCTTGGTTTGGCAAATTTTTAGAAGATCGTCCAAAGCTGAATCTAAATGCAGGTTAAGGAGTTCATTTGCAAACTGAAGTTCTTCTGTATTTGGAATGTGCCAATTTGGACCCACTGATGACTCGATTTCAAAGTCTTTTGTACTTGTCCATTTCTCTAAACCAGCAGATAAAGCGTGACGTGAAACACACCTGAGAAATTGTAGAGTTTAAATGTATACTCTCATATATACAGCTTGTTGGATCATCGTAAACATCCAAATTCAAATCATTTACAACATGAAAAATATGAACCAGCTAGTCTTATGAGGGAGGGATACATACTGATACTGATCAACAGGATAGTACAGAACCAAGCTGCCAAGAAGAGCTCGGAGGACATTATCACCAGCTCCATTGACCTATCATGAAGTACATATTTCAATTAAATATTAGAATTCTGAATACATCTGTAAAGAAGTCATGAATTATAAATCTGACATTTCAGACACTTACTACATTTATCCTTTACAAAAACTCTAATATAACAAGAAATTTGACAACCTACAAATGTGTTTGTATTTATGCAAACATTTACATAAAAACCTTAATGTTGTTACAGCATATAGTGCGAGCAAAAGATATATAAACCTTCCAAGATGTGTTCGTATTTATGCAAACATTTACATAAAAACATTTACTTAATGTGTTAAAGCATATAGTGCAAGCAAAAGATATATAAACCTTCCAAGATGGGGACTCAAAAGCCGCAAGAATAGCCTCTTTAAATTGTTCCGAGTATCGCAGAAGTGCAGGACCTCCATAACTTATAGCGACTGACAATACTTTCATCTGATAGTCAATTGATGTTTCAAGAGCTGGTGAAAGTATCGCTTTTCCCTGAAATGAAACAACATTGTTTCATTAGAAATGTTGGTGAAGCATTCCAAAACATCATACAAGAGGGAATAATCAGGAAATGACCTTGCTAGAAACTGCGGAGTCAAACTTTCCTCTTCCCCCGAAACCTGTAACGGGTGTCCCATTCAAAGATGATATAACAGACGACAAAATTGGTTCAACAAGGTAAACAACCGCTTCTTCTGGATTTGAATGAACACATGCACAACAAAGCAGTCCAACCTCTGCGATTGCCCCAGGAAGAATATTTGTCTTAACAAATTTTGATATCTTTTTTAGAGCCTGATGAACATAGTGTGGAGGAAGAAGCGTCAATATCTGGAAATTGAAAATTGTTAAATTCATTTTGTTAAATTTATATATAACCTGGTTAAACAGTGTTTTTGAAAGCCTTCCAAGCAAAATTTGTAGCATGCAATAGTAGTAAGGACCATCCTCAACCAGAAAAGTTCCTGCAGTCGCAGGCGAATGAGCACCTTCATTCCTGCAGCACAACCATCACTTTATTCCCAAGTATCATGAAGAAGCCAGAGAAAGTTGATAGGAACAGAGGACTTATAAAATGAAGCTGTCTTCTGAAAGTCACTACTTACAAAACACTATTGGGTTCCAAGTGTTGAAGTAAGGAAAATAGACGACAAAAGAATTCATCAAGCCACTCAGAAAAGCTGACTGTTTGCATGAATGAGGGTTCATCCATTTGATCTTCCAGAAGTGCAATCTGCACATCAAAAAATTATAAAGTTGATCATATTTTTGTTTCAAATTAAATCATGTATGCAAGGAGGGAAGCACTTACATTTGAAAAGATGGAACCAAGCAGTTGCATAGTAGCCAAGGTCTTAGGAGGATCATTGGCATCCATACCAAGCAATGCGTTAGATAATGAGATCATCAGGATATCACTGAAGACATCAAAGCCGCTATCTTCAGTTTTCATTGATGAATCTGATAAGGGTGAGAGAAACAACGAACGCCCAGCAAATGCAACTGATGTCACGGCAGTCTTCAATTGATGGGTTGCTGTCGTCTGAGCATATTAAAGTTGAATATTAATGCAAATAAACAAGCAATCCGAACACATCCTATAAAGTCAAACGAGTAGACAAGTAAAAGTAACTTTATCCACTGTGCCAGAAAAGCAGGCCAATTAAAGGCTTCTCACCGTCTCTAGAGCCATATGAAAGCGCGATGCTAGAAATGGTAGAACCAGAGTGGGCTCTACGTAAGACAAAATAGATGTTGCAGCAGCAACAGTTTCTGCAAGATGTTCATTTTTGCTATATTGGCCACGATTGATTAACTTCAGTACAGTACTGACAAAGGAAGCCCTCTCTGCTTGTCCCAAAACTACTTGACCTTGACTACCATAATTTGACTTCCTGAACACATGTACTACTAGTTAGAAACTGAAAAGGTCTATTCATGTGTAATTTACCTCACCAAGGTATCAGTCTTACTTTTGCTCATTTTGTAAGCGTTTCTGGAAGGAAGCTACCAAGTGGAACAAAAACCGCTCTAGTGAGTAAGTCCAACGACCGCCATTAGAGGGATGGTAAAATCTGGAAAATGACAAGCAGAAAAGAACTGGTAACTACAGGCGATCAAAAATACATATATATACTGTATGTTGGCAACTTAGGCAACAAATTCTCGAAAACAAACTGTTCTAAGAGGTTGACCAATTTCTCGAAGTGCTCTTGTGCTGCACCACCAGGTTTTAGTAGATAAACCTGCATTACCAAAATTATCAAAAAGCTGCATTGATATTACAAAACACCCATCTGGATTACAGAACAGTTTACTCCGTATTTCAGAAGCATGAGGTATTCAATCTTACAATCGATTTTGCAATGGCCTTTGATGGAGTGACAGTTCTGTTAGAGAACAAGAATCTCGTATTTCTAGGAACATCCACTGAGAAAGGATATGATCCATGGCCATTCGCAACCGGCACCTACCAATGCAGAGATAAGTTATAATAGAAAGTTGTAATCATATGAGACAAGAAGCAAAAAGGAAAATTCTCACCTATCACTATTCCACTTACATTTGCTCTCCGTCAGAATAAAGCAAAGGAGAGGGGCACATCTAGAAAGTAAAAAGAAAGGGCCAAGGCCAGTTGGTGGAAGGTTTATGGTTCACAATATATAGACTACTAAAATTTATATCGTATACGTTCTAGCCCTTGAACTATAATTTACGGGCATCTGTGCGAATTTTGAGATATGCAAGTCGGTCAACATAATTGTAGATGAGAGCAACTAAGCAACACATAATTTAACAATTTACTTAATTATATTTAACATATTTCTTTTTATCTCTCCACAAATCCCTATCAAAGGCAGGCATGTACCCCCAACTTTACATGTTCGATCTGTATCATTTTAGATTAAGTCATTTTATGTACTTTTAATGGTTCGCAAATAGTATAGTAATATAAATTGAGGAAATGGTTAAAATAAATTAGTAAAAACAAAATCTGTTATTTATAAGTCAAATTTGTTTAATTATTAGCTAACTAAGAACGAAAATATAATATAATTAAGTTCAGATATTTTGATCTGTGAATGAAACATGTGCCCAATAAAAATTAATAAATATTAGTTTATATTTTAATTAAAAGATAAATATAGAAAAGTTGATTCAAATATTTTAAACATATTATATTTAAATAACAAATAAATAAAATATGCACAAAATGTATATTTAAAATTGAATAAGAAAAAGCTGAAAAATATGATTGGCCAAATGTGTATTGTCATGCTTAAGAAGAGTGAACTTTATGTCAGATATTCGAATATGACGTTGTCAGGGAAAACTATTGCCGTGACAACATTGATTAAGAGTATCTCTGAATGTTAAGGTCATCCTCTCACCTTTTTATCCCCTATATGCTTACATTAATTAATATATACTGTATGTATACTTCATCCTATTTTAGGCTTTTATTAAAATAATAATTGAGAAAGTGGCACATATATATTGCAGTGTTCGCTCTCTACCCCTGTGTCCTTATGTAAAATAACAAAAATACTAATATTCCAAAATTCGACATGATAGCGCCATTGTTATGCTAACATTTCTACTTTCTATCAACAACCTGAAATTTTAGGGAAAAACATGTTACATGCCACATGTTGATAGTTGCAAATTGCACTGATTGAACTCCTTATCTCAAATGAAGGAAAAGCTTCAATGAAAATGAATGCTTAACATTTAGAATCTTGTCATTATTACATAAGTTGTAAAACTGTGAAAATCATGGCAAGGGAGGATTATAAAGATCCTCTGAAATAATCATTTTAATCAATTTTAAACATCATAGTTACCTAATATCACGCAACAATTATCAAACTGACCTCAAACATATTCAAGTATCTGCCGTAAAGTGTTGGCAAGAAGCATTCCCAGTCAATGAAATTGTAGTTCTTAATAATGCGAGCTGTAACAGCCGCCCATTGACTGTTCCAGAACTGGCAATTCGGAATCGAGTCCCAGTGATACAAACATACTCTCATCCACTCACTGTCATGAAAAATAATTGATCATAACAACAAATCAAACATACTCTCATCCACTCACTGTCTTGAAAAATAATTGATCATAACAACAAATTAATCAGTTCTACCATATATTGAGACATAAAACCATATAAAACATATCAATCATAACAAGCAAGGGCATAACTTACTGAGAAAAGAAGTCCTTGTTATCCGAATTTGTTGGAAGAAAAAGTCTCACGAACCCAGAACCTTCGAAAGCTGAGTTATGCCATGGGTTTTCCAGTAGATATCTGTCAATGAGTACCATCAAATAGAATGAAGCAATTAATTAATGAAGATAACAATAATCCGCAATGGCATATTCAGGTTGATCACATTAAGATATTTGGAACTAGGCAACATATCTAGGTAAAAAAGGTAATGGATGAAAATTAGACTTATAGAGCTAGTTTTAGAGGCAATGCAGAAACTATGTAACAAGGAACAACATGCCATGTACATTTCTATTACCTAGGCACCAAAAATCTCAAGCTAGATGGTAATCAATGAATTATCAGGGATACATAGTAAATAAGAAACATGAATTCAAAGATTTACAGACTCACATGAACTCAGACCATATTTCATTCGCAGAACCTGGTGGGAAGAACCTCCGGCAGGAGCGAACAAGAGAAGTGACAGTCTCGAAATGACGCTGCCTTACCCTCCACCCTTCTGGGCCTGTATTCCTGTGTCACGCAATAACGAAATTACCAACATATACCTTTATAAAATATGAAACAGATGCCTCAGCCAAAATCAATGAGATCACCAACCTTGTGAAGTGTGTATGAAGCAAAGAATCATATAAAGGGCGCCACTGAATTTTCAACGACAATTTCTTCCGGAATTTATTCAATAGCTTAACGAGTATATTTCCCCATCTAACCTGATCAACAAAAGTCCAACAAAAGTAGTTATCACCATTACGTAAGAAAAAAACCTCAAATGTTATCATATATCTCGAAACAGGAACACGAAATGCGCCAACACACCTGCGCATAAAGTTTGTCCTGCGATTGGTGGAATAATTGCAATCCAAATTCGACAAGGTCAACCACATCATCCAAAATAACTTCACTTTTTGCCTTAATAAAGCTACATTACAAATCAATCAGACACGAAACCCTCATTATCCCATTCAATCATTACTTAACATCTCTGGCAATTAACTACAACTTGTAAGCATCGAAAAATTAAAACATAAATGTATACTAGCAAAAGGAATTAATCATTGAATTAAAAAAATACATACTAAAACTAAAACCACATAAAATGAAAAAAAAAATTGAGAAATAAGATAGGGGTTAAAAAAGATGAGAAACTCACAGGTCAATAACAGGGATCCACTTAATAGTAGAATAAACAGACTCGGTATCGTCAAGGCGATAAGATTGTTTAACAGACTTAACAACACGGCTGAATGATTGAGTCTCCTTCTTAGTTTCCTCAGCAATTGGAGAAGGTAACCAGGCGTTATAGAGATGCATCTTCTGTATCTATATGTGTATGTATGAATTCAATTTGTGTTTAATTGGAGACAATGAGAATGTAAATAAGAAAGCCCTCTTTCTTTCTTTTTGTGATAATGAAGAGTGAATGGAGTGAAAAATGTATATATAGAGGGGAGGGGCCGAGGGGGGGTGATATAATATGTATGTATGTATGTAAGTCGTTGTTGGAAAGTTGTGTCCTGGTCTTCGATATATCTTTCTTCTCAAGAAATAGAGATTCAAGGGGGCGTATGTGTATATGTATAGTATAGATATTTGGTCGGGGAGTTGACTGGGAACCGGTAACGCCGGTAAACAAAGTAGAAAGGCTGCTTATGTATTCATGACTAGGAGAGTTGGAGGGGGCTTTTTGTTTGTTTCTTAGAGGAAATTTTAGTTTTGATCGCACACTAGTTATACTCAAACACACATTGGAAATATACAAGTACTTCCCCAGTTGTCACATTGATTGGTGGTGGTCAGGTCAATCAGCGGGTGCTACCAGTACAATTTATTGCCTTCCAATCTCAGCCTTCACAGTTATTGTTGCAGTGTTTTTTTTGCTAATCATTGTTTTTAGTATTTTCTTAATGTTATTATTTCCTAGAGATTTTATTTTATTCAAAAAGGTACTAAATAATAAAGTGAATATTAACTATTATATTGTGGTATAATTTTATTGAATGAGTAATTTTTACAATCCAATTATAATAAAATAATACTTTTTCACCGCAAAATTTTAATAATAATATTATTGAGATGTGATATGATGCTATTAAATTACTCTATTAACATAAAATATCAGTCCATAGATGAACAAATATTTCTTAAATTTTTATTTTGAGATACCGGATTATATCTGTAATTCCACATAAAAATAGGATTTTGAGTGAAGAAATAGTATTTCATGGTACCATTAATTATGATATGATTTGGCTAAGTGATTTTATTCTTAAGTTAAGTTATCCCTTCTCCTAAAATATTAAGATGATAGTACAACAAATTATCGGGGTCATATATTATTCAAACATTTTTACTCACTCGAAAACCTAACTTCCATTTTTAGAGTAATCTTATTAATTATGAGAATATTGAGGTGGTAAAAAATCGAAAATAACACTCAGTTTCCATACCATGTTAAGTTAATAATTTTTTTTTTAAACCTTAACGTGATAGTAGAACATTTTATGAGGATCATATATTATTTTAATATTAAAATTTTAAAATAAATGGTAATTAACAAATAATATTTAAAAATAAATAGGTTTAACCGTATGTCCAAGATAAACATAAGAAAAATATACATATCAACATGTCAAAGAAAGCTAGAAAGCATAAGTTGGATGTATATAACATATATTGATACAAGACTATAAGTTTGAGTGTATTTAAAATTCTATGCCTTGGAGAGAAATCTGTATAATTTAGAATTTTTGGAGGCATATTATACCACATAACAGATGCACTTTATATGAATGGGGAGTTTGGGGTTAGGGTGCTTAGAAAATGATCGGATTAATATTCCTGGGTTTGTATATTCATACTAGGTAGGACTTGGGAGTAGTTTATAACTTGTTAAGATTTTGTTCCCCCGCAAAGTTGTTTAACGCAGATTGCATTTCCAAAAAGCTATCTGTCATATCAGCTGTCTTGGGCCTTCTGTCAAACCTTCCAACACGGCCCATTTATCACGCTGGATTTTGTTTATGTCCTTGCAAACTTTATATATTGAGAATGACCAGGGGTCCATATTTTCTCTCGTCAAACTAATCGTGAAAATTGTATAATCACCCACCCACCTTCGACGAACAATTTACGGCCCGTTTGATATCATGTACTAACACATAGTAATAATAATTTTTAAAAACAAGTAAAAAGTATTTTAATAAAATTAACAAGCAGTTTCAAAAAAAAAAGTTCAAAAACTACTCTAACAGAAAATAGGTGCTCCTACTTTTATAAAAAAAAGAATTTGCATGTACAGTTTCGCTATCAAATGTTCTAAAAACATTAATTTTAAAAAAATTATCTTAAAATATGTACAAATTAAAAATATTATTAAATAATCATTTAATTCTGATATTATTTTTTCCAATAAAACTTTTAATAGCATAATAATTTTGAACAATCTATACTATATTATTAAAACTGCAATAGCAAATGTTTGGTCCCTCCTCCCGTCAGCTCATCTCCCACTCAACTTCAAATACACATACCACTCAATTTTAAACACATTTTTTAAATTAAAATATACAATTATACTTACAATTTACTAACATGTTTCAATTTCCTCGTTGTTCAACCTCTTTAATTTATTTAAAATCATAATTTATTAATTAGATTTTATGAATATTTAAATAATAATATTGTTTTATTTATATTAATTAAATTTCTTGCTATGTTATATCTATATTATCTATACTTTTATAGTGACAAATGTTTGGCTATTATAGTCTCTTTGTGTGCCGCTCAACTTCAAATACACTTTTACTTAAATTTTAATTAAAATATAGAGTTGTAATCATAATATACTAATTAACATATTTCAATTTCATCATCGTTCAAACACTTTAATTTATTTAAAATTAAAATTTAATAATTAAAATAATATATATACTATAATTTTCCTACTCAACTTCAAACACATTTTTTTAATTAAATTTTAATTAGAATATACTTTATCAAACATATATATTATATATACAACTCTATTTAGAGCATGTATATTATAAATAAAACTTTATCATCAATGGAGTTTCTTTCTTAATAATAAAATTTAAATAAATTATCATACTAAATTAAATATTTAAACCATATAAAATAATTATTTCATACTATATTATTAAAGTTGCAAGAGCAAGGTCCGCCGTCGGTCTGGTCCTTTTGTGTCCCAATCAACTTCAAATATACGCGTGTCTTCTGCTCAATTTCAAACACATACTTTTAACAAATGAACAACAATGTTTTAATTTCTTCACCAGTCAACCTATTTAATTTATTTAATATCATAATTTATTAATTAAATTTTATGAATATTAAAATAATATTATTATTTTATTTATATTAAATAAAAAATTTATTTTGTTCTATTTATATTATTTATATTATATTACTCTAAACGAATTTCTTTTTTTAATTAGAATGTAGAGTTGTACTTGCATCTAATAACGTGTTTCAATTTTCTCATCACTCAAACACTTTAATTTATTTAAAATTATAATTTTATAATAAAAATTGTTGAATATTAAAATTGTATTAGTATTTTATATATATTAAAACATACTCTTTTATTTAAATTTTAATTAAAATATTTTCTAATATATTCGAAACTCTTTTTATTAATAAAAATTTATTAATGCTTTGCACGTATTATTAATCTATGTTAATTAATAGAAATATATAACAATATATTAATGAGAATTTAAATAATTATATAAACATTATTCAAAAATAATTTATCTCATATACAACATTACATAAAAAATAGTAATAACATAAATAATCAAATTAAATATTTAATTTATTTAAAATACATAATACATTATTTATTATCCTCTTCCCGTATTTTGCACGGGTTATAAGCTATTATATATTATGCATCAACTTTATTACCGGTGTAGTGCTCTTTTTATACAATTGCTTGCGCGTGATATTATATTATATTTAAATTATAGCATATATTTTATTTATTAAAAATAATGTTACAATCCTCCTTTTTAATAATAAAATAAATAAATTACCATATTAACTTAAATATTAATATTATATAAAATAATTTGCGTACACTATATATATATTATACATACAATTCTATCAACGGTGTAGTCCTCTTTTATACAATTGTTCACGGATAATATTATTTTATATTTAAATTATAGAATATAATTTCTATTTTATGAATAATACTATAATATAATTTTTATCCAATATAGTTGTATTCTCAATTTCAGCACCGCTTTTTCATTTATTTAAAATTACAATCTATTAATCATATCTCATGAATATTAAAATAAAAAATTAATATATCATAATAATTATAAATAACATATAAAAAATAATTAATAACATAAATTACTATATTAAATTAAATAATCATATAAATAATTAATCGAGTTATAAGCTAGTGTATATATATATATGTATATATATGTATGTATGTCTCTCACGTTCAATTCAAATAAGGTACTCTCTTAATTTAAAATGTAAATGTGTCTTTTTTTCCTCAAAAAGTATTATTTATATGATATTATTTTACTTGCTTATTTTATCTATTTTTTCTACAAATTCTCTCATCCATCCTATTTTTCTTTCCTTTCACTCCATCCCTCTCAAGTCTCAAGTCTCATCTTCATTTCTCACTTTCTTATATTTCTTCAATATTATTTATAAAAATAATTATTAATTTATTTTATATTTTTATAATTAATGAATATTTATTATAATTATTTAAAATTTTTATAATGCCATTTTATTTCACATATCATAACTGCATGTTAGCTAAAAAAATTATTTAATGGGTGTAATAACTATGAAATACATCAATTGAATGTTTCAATTAATTATATAAAATTTAATTAATGTTATTTAATAAAATAATAGTTAAAATTATAAATTAAATATATTATTTTATCTATATATATAACAACTCAATGTATTATAAAAATATGGTGTACATTATTAATGTATATTTTAATACTATTTATATTAAATTTAAATAAAAAAATATTATATGATCAGATATCTTCTCGGGAACTGATCTAATACTTGTCCATCCCGTTTCACATATATTTTTAGAAAAAAATTTATCCAAACATACTTGTAATTCTCTTATTCCACAATAATTTTATGAATTTTTTGTCAAAAGTTACCTTATACTAATATTTTCAACTTGTGCTACTATTTTTAACTAGCTATTATATATGTGTAAAGAAAAAACAATCTCTAAAAATCGAGTTATTTTTTATATTTTATTTAAGTGTATTATTTCTTAGGATACAAAAGATAATGATTTGTAAATATATATTAGCGATCATATTAATTTTCAAAAAATTAATACTATTAAGAAATATCAATCATTTTTATCTGTACATGTACTCCCCGGATTAAATTACTTACAACAAATTCATCATAATTTATCACAGAGAAATTATATATAATTTTCATATGTGTATACTCTGAGATATTTAAAAGAAAATTGAAGGAAAATGTCTTTCATTAATTCAAAAAATCACTCATAAGAGTCTTCAACAATTGAGTAGAAAGAGACGTAAAAACATTAGAGCAATTAATCAGACAAGGTAATCTAGCTAGTTCATGAGCCACTTTGTTTGCATACTTTCGAATAAAAGACACAGAAAAATCCCAACACTATCTTGAAGACTTAACCAACAACTTCGTAGAACATGTCCTACCTCAACTTGATTTGCGGTACTTCTTTTTAACGCTTGTACCGAAATAAAGGAATCTGTTTCAACCACAGCTCAGTGAATTGCTTTCATTTTAATTTTTTTAATATGGAGAATCGGTTAGAAATGAGAAGGAGGGAGAGACGCATATAGATATCTAAATATTATTAGACAAGGGTTAATTAAATGTTTATAAGTACTAATTTTTAAAAAAAATATTCTGCTAGGCCATTTCTTTTATTTGTGTATATTTTCCGAGTCAAAGTATTTATCCCAAATTTATCATAGATAAATTATATATAATTTTATTAATAGCATGTTATCTAATCTTCCAAGATGGAGAATAAGTTAGAGAATGAAAAAGTGAAGAGGTTATATATATATATATGTAAGGAGATGTTCAAGAAAGACACATGCTTAATGAGAGAACTAGAGAATCTATATATTTACCGTTGACTTACTTTTAATTCAACCAATTAGATTTTCTTTAAGAGAATCTTAGTTTAATAGAATTTATGGCTAGAATTAAAAGAATCTACGGTTATGATTGGGTCTCTAGTTCTCGATAACCTTATATGTGTGTGTGTATATATAAGGCAAATATTAATTAAATATATATAACTGTATAATGGTAATAATATATTGAATAAAATCACTTCCTAAAAATGTGATGTTATAATATTATATAATAAATATACGATTTATTTAATTAATTTATATTTAAATATACAACTATTTAATTTAATATAATTATCAGTGGTCAACGAGAAAATAAATTATATAATTATTTTTATTAACTTTATATTTGTTTATAAAAAAAATTGTAAAAGAGGATGAAACGAGTATTAAATAAAGTACATTGAATAAGAAAGTGGAACATCCCTCGACCCTGCACTCGCAAAATTCTGACCGTTGCAAAAGCCACCTAGCAAATCAGGAAAATATATAGCCGTTAAGTTTCAGGCGTTACAGCACATAAGCACACAACCCCAAATCTACATTTCAATCAAATCTTACTGGTCAACATAACTCTGTTCTATTTAATTTTTGTTGATAACTTTTGTCTAGTTACTTTTATTTTTCAATAACTTGGCAATTAGCAACCATGGCAGAACACAAAAATGCACACCACGTAGTTGAAATTCCTGTGGACGAAGAGCACCAACAGAAAATTCTCTCTGCCATGACCAAAATCTCCCCAATACAAAACCACCCTTTAATGGAAATCTCCAATAGCCCTGGCCATCTTTTACTTCTCAAGCTATGGCAAAGAGAAGAAGATTTATTTGGCCGAAAAATTGCTAAAAAAGAGTCACGGCTCGATTCAATCCGATCAGAAATATTCCAATTATGCTGTTTCTTCTTTCTATTTCACGGATTTTTCTTAACCATTTTATCTGCATCTGTAGCATATTCTAACAGTGTTAATGATCATGATCATGTCCATGTTTGTCACAAATGGTGGGTCCCGTCTATGTTATCAGTGTCTACTTCACTTGCTTTGATTTTGTTGGTTCAGGTGAAACTGTGCTGGTACTGGAAAGTGTGGAAGCAGCTACAAGGAGAGCGAAGCGATAATCGGAGTTTAAGGAGGTGTATCCAAGAGCTGAGGATGAAGGGAGCAAGTTTTGATTTGTCCAAAGAGCCTGTGAATGCGAAGAGAATGAAGAGTTCGAGTGTGGAGATCAAGTGGAAGCCAGTGACCTGGTGTTCCCAGAGTTTGACAACTATTTGTCTACTCTGTTTGACTGGCTTGCTGTTTCCTGCTTCTAGATTCATTCTCTGCGTTTAAGCTGAGAGGAATTGATCCAATAGAGTAGTTTCGTTTGACGAGAATTTTTGGTGGATGAAGCTTACTAACTCAGGATCTTCGTTCTCCAAGTTGAGTATATTATACAAGATTCATTGATTTGTCCCCACAAAATTTTACTTGTTTATTGTTTTGATATGTCGAAGATGCCTCGTCAATAAATATTAGTATTGATTTCTTTAAATAATAATTTCTGCTACAATATCCAAAATAACTTAAAATAACACCACCACAAATGTTTATTAATACATCAACACGGAGTTTAGGGGGGGGCGGGAAGCTAGAAAATATCTTCATTTGTGTTGCCCATGTCTGTGTGAATTTGCTCCATACCCCTTTGTATCCATCCCCACAAAAACTATTTCTTCCATAGTTTGCTCTTAGTTAAAGTTAGTTGGCTACGCACCCTCAAAGCCGTATATGCGAAATACACCTGGAACAAAACAAGAAAGAAACGTGAGATGAAATCCATGTGATATAGAGAAAATATAAACAATGATGATAGCTGAGAGCAAAAGAGAAGCTGCACACCTTCATCGGCCTGATACTTGTTTTTGTCATCTCCAGCATATGCCAACAAGTTGTGCTTGGGATTCCATTCCACACTGTTCATTGCAGCTCGACATGGAATCTGGTGAACTGATCGTCCACTACTAACAACTGACTGTTGCAGAAGAGAATACTTTAATTAGATGTTTTCAACACAAGTACTATGCCAGAAGTATAATTAAGCTCTAGCAACAAAAGTGTTGAAATTGGCATACAATGTCAATGAACAAGTCTTCACTCGCCAAAGCAATATATTCTCCCGTGTGATTGAAACTTATTGTCCTGACCGGCCATCTGAGAGCATGTAACACAGTTATTTTCTGCCAGATAATAATGTGAACAAAGAACAATAATACATAATTCTTTGATTAGTACCAATAATATTACCCTGCACAATTAAAAATTTATTTATATATAAGAGCAGGAAACCAAGAGATGACTCACTCAAGTTTTGTGAATGTTCGCACACACAGCATCTCTGAGATATCCCAAAGGCTTACCAAAGAGTCAGCACTTCCAACAGCGAAGTACCTGGCAGAATGGGTACTATGTGAGAAGGTATTGCCAAGTTACTGAATCTCCAAGTCACTGTGTGAACTATGATATCTAACAATTTTTTCAGAGCATATTCAATTCCATTTCAAGCAACAACTGTCAAACACTTGAACAAGACAAGAAATAAACCAAGAGGAAACTTACACCTATACAAGCAAATCAGCAAGATGGAAACAGACCTAAACATATGCAAACCA
Source organism: Oenanthe sinensis (assembly GCA_028671895.1). Lineage (NCBI taxonomy): Eukaryota > Viridiplantae > Streptophyta > Magnoliopsida > Apiales > Apiaceae > Oenanthe > Oenanthe sinensis. The sequence goes on from CM053794.1 coordinate 37,133,538, forward strand.
CGTCACAAATATTGGAATCCAGGTGTCAAGGTTCATGCACAAACAGAAACTAGTACCCAGACATATACTCAAAGAATGTTCAGTTTTGGTAGCATTACTTGTATAAAGATAGAGCAACCGAGAAAAACAGAAATAGCCATTGACAATATAGACTAATACATGAAAGGTATTTTTTTTAATACTGTGTTTCTCTAAAAGATATCACATCTAATGACAGATGTCTGCAATTAGAATCTCACATACATGCCCGAAAATGACGAGGAAATACTGATGTATACTAGAGATGATTATGGATAATGTATCCATGGTTACTCAAAAGCAGCAAGAGGAATATAATATCTCCCCTGTTTCAAAAAAACCTCTCGGTTCTTACATTCACATTTGTCCTAAAAAGTACTCCTTCCGTCCCTAATTAGTTGTCCCATTGACTTTTTGCACGTATTTTAATGTGCATAAAAAACATAGTTCGATAAATTATTTTTTGAAATTTCTTTTTCTAAATAAAAATTTAATATTTAAATTTTTATTTAGAAAAAGAAAATTTAAAAAATAATTTGTCTAACTATGTTTTTTATGCGCGTTAAAGCACGTGCAAAAAGTCAAAGGGACAACTAATTAGGGACGGAGGGAGTATTGTTTCATACACATACACACACGCGCGCACCCCCCCCCCCTCCGAGCAATAAAGCATGGGGGGGGGGGGGTGATAGTCTTACGACTATCGACGATACTATGATATCAAACTTGAGGACATTCTGTCCTTTTATACTATCAGTTAAAAATAAACATCTTATGTTTAATATAAAAAGAAAACCAATGAGGTTCATTTATAGACTGGAGGGAGTATATATTCAACCACCAAGGGTGGCTGCCACATGTCTCAAGCCATGCACAGGACACACTCAGTGCACCTTCAGCAATGCATGTATATAAAGGCAACTACTACATCTTTTAGGAGTCCAAGGCTATTCAAATTAATTTTAACACTTGTTACTGTAATTCAGGAGAACCCACATTTGAATTAGATAATCAACAAATGATGGAATTTTGAGAGATTTTTGAACTAAACCTTCCTAAAGGATCAATTGCAATGCAATAACAACCAGCTGTATGAGCCATTAATGTGTCGACTGCTCGCAGAGATGGATAATCCAGAACCTCCACGGTGCCTGACAAAACGAATACAAAAAACTTTTAAGTCTTTCAGCCAGGTAGGTGCTTAAAAATCAAATTTAAGTAGGAACATTTAACTTCACAAAAATGACTGATCACTTCCGTAGGTCTCACCATTTCCAGTTGTCAAAAAAAACATATCTCCTGTCATACTCCATGCAATCTCATTTACCTAAAAAGAAAAAGATTCAGTAAGCACAGCATATGAGGACAAGAGAATCAAATTAGGAGATAATTCTGGCACTATTGGATACGACTATAGTCCATGCCACAACATTGGCTTCCTCTACATATGTTTGCATGCCTTTGCAGTTACATATTAGTCAAGCACATGATCATATGGGAGACTCCGATGCACACAAGCATTAAAAATTTCCAACTAGGTTTGAGTTACTGAACTATCAAACCCTTAGTCCCTAACGATGATCTATTCATCAGATTATCCACTTTTATATCTTCAATTTGAAAACGGGATCGGGGTAACAGTTTGTTATAATTCAAAACTATTAACTCAAACAAGAGAGTACCTCATAGTTAAATTTGCGCTTGTGAAGGGGCTTAAATTTCCGGACATCCAGTATTGTTAGTTCGTCATCCTATAACACAAAAGTACATTCATGTTACAAAGAAGTCAGCAAAGGCTATATACTTTATATTTTCTGACATGCAGTATCGAGGAATAGATGTCCAGGATCACCACATAACATAAAGTTTCAGGAGAACTAGAAAAAGAAGATTTAAATTTATATATCAATCAATAAAGGACGCCTCAAAAATAGAAAGAACTAGACAAGACATATGGAGAACTTTTAAATATTAATACCCTATTTCCAACAGCTACATGTGTCCCATCTGGTTTATAGGTGATGTTGATATTCTCTCCGCTAAGTTCTGCTAGCTGTGAGCACTTTCCACCTGTCAAAATTACAAACATTAGAGAGTATGTCCAGGCAGTAGGGGTGGCTTGAATAAAAACCATCAATAAGAGGTTATTTAAGAGAGGGAGCACAGAGAGAAGATAAATTAGACATGAATAAGGGGTTACTTCATTTTACTGTGACCGGTTCCTTTTTATATATATTTTTGTTTATTAAACCTATACATGCACAGTTTCCTTTTGACAAGGCTTGAACCCCTCCCTTAACGCGGGGGTTGGGGGGGTGCTAGGGCAAGAGTTTTGGTTACATCTGCCCCTATTCTTTTTTTTGCCCAACTACACATATCGCTTCTGCTTTTTTATTCTTAAGAATCTACAACATATTCGGGTGATGGTGTAGGGCCTTTAGGCTCTCAATTAGGATCAGGGTATTTTTTGAGGCTGGATTTCTAGAGAAAATCTAAAGGGTTAATTTTGTTTTGATTATGGATGTGATTAGGGGTGGAGCCAAGAATCTTGACGAGGGAACCAAATACAAGGCTCTAAGTATATACATATAGTATATATTATAATTATAAATGTGTGATTCATTTGATTTTTGATAAAATGGAGTATAATTTTGAATCTACGAGCCAAAATAATATTGTAACTAAACAAGTAAAATGAAAAATTAAAAGAGCAAAGTGATGCATATGTATATATAAAAAAAGAATCTAAAGATAAATCATAATACAAAAAAAGAACAAAATGGAATTGTAAATTTTTTTTATATAAGAACTTGAACCAAAGACCTGCGCTACAACAATCATATAAAAAAACGAGTAAGGTTATAGTCCCCTCTCATACTTAATTGTGTCCGCGTCCGCCTATGGATGTGAAGGATTAAACCACACTTGATTTATTGACTCAAGGCTTTAAGGTTCTAGCATTCAAGACCTGGACAAATGCTAGTCGGTGTTGCTGGCTAACTTAGTATTTTACTTCCTAGTCATACTCACCATCTTCTTAAGCTGTCTCTGGTAGTTTAGCCACTCTCACTTCTTTTTTTCTTTTTATTTAAAAAATTGTGAGCATAATACTGGTAATCCAGCCTCACAGATATGATCTATACCTGAACTCTTTCAAAATCTTTACTACTTGCACTCAAACAGAAGCTTAATTTTAATCCTAAATACATCGTGTCTCTAGATTTCTCACCAACAAAAAATTGTAGTAGTTAAGGCAAAGAAGCACTAATAACTCACTACGAGCATCCCACAATCGAACAGTCTTATCACCAGAAGCAGTTGCAATCAAATCAGAATGCTTGGGGTCCCAGCATAACTGATCCACACTATCAGTATGTCCCTTGAGCTCGATATCCTTGACCTTTCCCTGCGCCAAAACACTCATCACAACCGCGTATTTAAGCAACAAATACGAGTAATGCAACATTAAAAATGAGCAAAAACAAATAGAAAAAAAGAAAAGGAAAAAGGAGCTAACATGTCCTTGTGGTTCAATGTGCCAAATGCGGGCAGTTTGATCAACAGAACCCGAGGCAAGTTTTGTGCCGGTGCAATTCCAAGCTACGGAATGTACCTAATTAGTATCAAAACAAACCATATAAGAAATAAATATCTAGGGTTTTGCAAGGGGTTCAGCTTAATTAGGTCACGGATATATAGGCACATGTATATAAATTATGTTAAAAGGGGGATAGAGAGTAGAGAACCTTCTTCTTGTGACCTTGGAATTCTCGAATTTGTAGGCTCTTGAAGGGAATCGATTCCTCCATCACTTTGCTTTAGCTCCCAATTTGGGTTCTGCAATTTTGAGTCATTTTCATCTCCCTCCCCCCATTTTATGATTATTATTACTAGTTTATTTGATTTTTTTTTTATATTTAAATTAAAATAATATCAATAAGTATATGAATTTTTATAATTCTTTTTAAAATATTATTATAATAATAATTATTAAATGCAATACATTATTCATATTTATAATTCTGAAATATTGTGAAATTAAATTAAAAATAAATTTTATATTATTTTTTCAGTTTTAATATTAGAACATTAACAATTCTTAGTTTATTTAGATTTAATAATACACCAAAATTTTTAATACATTAAATGGAATTTAAAATTTTATATGCATGTATACATTTTAAGTTAATATATGAGATTTTAATATATTATTAACTAAATTCAAATTCAGTAAATTACATATGTTATTAATATTAACTTATAACCCTGCAAAGAACGGATGATATTAAAAAATTATATATTAATTATTTTATATAATTTAAATATTTAATTTAATATGATAATTTATTTTATTATTAATTTCTTTCAACATTTTTCTATACAATGTTGTTTATATATTAATACTCATAAAATTTAATTATAAGTCATAATTTTAAATAAATAAAAGAGTTTGAATGGTGATGGAATTGAGTTGAATGTGAGTACAGTTAGATTAAATAAAAATTATAGGTAAGTAGAAATATTAAAATAAAAAATATAGAATATAATATTATTCGTGAGTAGGTGTGTAAAAGGAGGTATATCGATTATAGAATTGTATGCATAATATATATTTCTCTAATATTAGATTTTATTAAAATTCAATGGTTATGATCTTATCTATGGTTCAAATAAAATTGGACGATTGAGATATTTTTTATGGTTCACGTGGTGACAGTGGGGTAACCAAGATATAAAAAAGTTTTCTTAATTTTTTTTTTTGAAAATAAAGATTTCATTAATCAAATGGAAGCAACATACAATATAAGTTCCAACACACATGAAGGAGGAAAAACATATGAGTTCAATGTTCTTAACAAACAAGGCAGTTTTGCCAAACTATGAGCTACACTATTTTCTTGTCTTCGAGCATGTTGAACCATCAAGTCCGTTCTTTGTCGTATAATATTCTTACAACAATCCAACGTGTTACCAATTTTAAAGAAAAAAAAACGTATTCATCAGCAAAGCATTCACCACACCAATGGAGTCACATTCGACCACATCATTCCTAGTACTCATACTCTCGATCCAGTATAAAGCCTCGTGAACCCCAGTTGCTTCAACCTCCATAACTGATACTTCTCCCTCCATACACTTATTCATGTCAGCTATGAATTCACCCTTGTCATTTCTGAGCACCATGCCTACCTTAAACGATGAACTACCTTCAACAATGGGTCATTTCTGAGCACCATGCCTACCTTAAACGATGAACTACCTTCAACAGCGGAAGCATTCACATTAATCTTGTACCAACCAGGTTCTGGAGGTTGCCACTTAATTTGGCTCCTTGGAACATTGATACTAGCCTCTGGAGAGTAGTTCTGATCCATTTGTTGCGCCCATTGCCAATCTGAAATCATTTTAGAGCTAACATCCATTGTTAACTTTGGTGTCATCTGTTTCCCATCCCATACTTGCTTATTTCGAGCAAACCAGATCCCCCACATAGTTTTTGCTAAGCTCACAAGGCTGGCTCCAGATTCATTACATAATTTCTCCAGTACCCAAGTCGACAAATATTCCACATTCGATATATCATATTCCCCACCTGTATAAGACCAATCGTCTAGCAAATGAACATTCAATAAAGATATGACGTACATGTTCAACGTCAACATTACACATATGGCAGATGATCGATGTTTGCACCCATTTACCTCGTAGCAAAACTTTATCTGGTATATTATTTTTGCATACCCGTCACAGGAAGAACTTCATTTTATGAGGTATTGGAATCTTCCACGGTCTATTCCAACCTTGTGAATTACTTTCTGGACCTTCACTGTGGTATCTATCATACCAATAATGGTATCCCGACTTGGCTGTATATTTTCCGTCCCGAGTGTGCATCCATGTTATACGGTCTTGAACTTGATTTTGAGAAATTCTTGTGTTTAAAATGCATCGAACATCAACATCATGAAAAGTCTGCAATATTTTATGTACGTCTCACTCTTTAGTTTTTGGATGGAAATACTCACTAACCTTGTCATTCTTGCTACTGTTCACATGATGATTCTCTATACTGGAATCACTCTTTCCCCTTAGCCATTGATCAATAAATATATTTATACTACGACCATCACCCATCACCCATTTAAAACCTTTACATAATTCCTCTTTTGCCTCACAAATCCCCAACCATATAAAGTTTGCATCACTCCTTTTTTGTGCATTAAGAAGGCGATTCTCAGGATAGTAACATGCTTTAAAAATTCTAGCCACTAAAGATTCAGGTCTGTTTAAGAAATGCCAAATATGTTTGCCAACTAGAGCCAAATTGAAACCGTGTAAACTTCTGAAACCCAACCCTCCTTTATTCTTTGTCATGCACATTTTATCCTAGGACATCCATCGAATTCCTTTGCTGCTACTCTTTCCAGATTTCTACCATTACCCGTTAAGCGTTCTTTCAATCTCATTTAGAAGGGTTTTAGGAATTAAAAAATAGGATATACAGTAAGATGGAATCGATTGCGCAACGTTCTTAATCATAATCGACTTACCAGCTCGTGATATTTTACTGTTTCTCCAACTTTGAACTCGTTTCCACACCCTTTCTTTGATAAAGCTAAACACCTTCTTCCTTGATCAATCAATTAAAGATGGAAGACCTAAATATTTGCTCTCCCTAAGGTCATTATATACCTCCGATATATCAGTGATTTCGCTTTGCTTATCTCTTCTAACATTGGAGCTGAAAAATATTCTCAATTTTTGAAGGTTAATAGCTTGCCCTGATTGTTGTTCATAAGAGTTCAACAATTTTTTTTATAGTGTGAGCTTCCTCTGTAGTTGCTTGGAAAAATAAGAAACCGCCATCAGCGAATAACATATGGGAAATTGCAGGAGCAGACACGCTAACACGACACCCTTGGATACCTCCATTCGTTGCAATAGTATTAAAAGAGTGAGACAATCCCTCAACACACAGGAGAAATATGTAGGGAGAGAGAGGGTCTCCCGATCTTAAACCTCTGTTTGTAATATAGATTTATATATATTTTGCAAGTTAATTATTTTTATTAAAAACGGTATTCACTTATTAAATCACTATTTATTATTTATCCATTTAATGATGTTCTTATATCAAAATTTGGTACTAAACTATAATCATTTATAATTAACCTTTTATTTTTAATTTACATATAAAAAGGATAATAAAAAGGATAATAGATAATTATACATATTATAAAAAAACACAACTTTAAATCACGTTTATTGAAAACGCAACTTGTAATTATGTTTATTATAAATAAACTCATATTTAAATTATATTTTTTCAGGGGAAAAAAAGAAGAAGCGCACCTTAAATTGCGTTCTCTAGAAAAATAAAAACGACAACACAGAGTTAAAGCTGAAGTGTTCCATTATTCATTAAAAAAACGACAAAAGTAAGGTAAAGTTAAGTTACTTTGTCCGAGGATCAATAATGTTATTTTGGTCCTTTTCTCCGTTGTCATTGACCCCCGAGGGCCAACATTCTCTGCTCCCTCACACCCAGCTAAATAAAAAAAAATCTGTAAAAACCTAGTGAAGTGAGCTCAAAAAATGGGGAAGAAACCTGGAAGAGGGGGAAGAAGCATTACCAGCAGACCTGATAGCAGAAATACTCTGCCGTACTCCGGTCGAATCACTGGTGATATTCAGGCGTGTGTCCAAATCATGGTATGCTCTTATTCACCACCCTAATTTCATAAAACTGCACCTAACTTTCAACCTTTCACGAAACAATAAGCTACTTTTGAGTAATAGTTTTAACCCTGTTGCTGACTTTGGCCTTAAACGCATTATTTCGTTACGTGGTGTCAATGATCCCCCGGTCACTGTCCTTCGCATTCATAGGGTTTCGCCTGTTATAGGTAATTACCCCGAAAAGATTAACTTCCCGGATTTTTCTAAGAGAATGGTTTTAGCTGGTTCGATTAATGGCATTGTTTGTTTGACTCATTTTCATGAAATGAGGGAGCGTTTTGTTGGGTTATGGAACCCTGCTATTAATTGCTGGAAACCGGTTCCTCTCCCACAGACTAAGGCTTGGCGCTATGTGAATGTTGGCTTGGGTTTTGACAAGGTGGAGAATGATTTCAAGATTATATGCATTGATCCTCTTACTTGTGGTGAGAATCTTGGATGGTCTCGGGTTGAGATCTACTCTGCAAACCAGGATTCTTGGGTGGATGTTGATGAGAGAGGCTTAATTCCTTTCCGACCTCTTGCACCTTATCGACAGAGTAATTTTATTGTTAAAGCTGTTCCGTACTGGATAGTTATTGATGCACAACAAAGAGATTCGGTGTCATCCGTAGAGATTTTGGGTAGAATTGATCCTTCTACAGGGTTGTTTAAGAAGGTAACGTATCCACAATGTGTTAGGGAGGGTGATTTGATGGGTCTTGTAAACTGGAAGGATTTGGTTGCTGCTTTAATCGCATACCCTGGTGAGTATCAGAAGCAGATGGTTGATTTGTATGTGCTGGATGACAACACTGATAAATGGACAAAGATGTATAGTATTGGCCCACTCGATTTCAAAAGACTGCGGACTCCTCAGTGCTTTTGCACGGGCGAGATTGTACTTGAGACGTGGTCAGGGAACTGTGTGCTTACTTCTCCGGTGGTTTCATATTTCTGTGACCCAAAAACTAGTCAATTGTGTCATAACCATGAAGTTCAAGTCTTATATCCATGTTGGTACGAGTCCTATCGTCACGTAGAGAGCCTAGTATGTGTTAAGGGAATGGTACAGATTGAGAAGGAGCACAAAGGCAAGAGGACCAACCGTAGGGTGAAAGACTGGTATTTGCATTCTAACTGTCTTATAAAAATGTTATGAAATCTGCATGTGCTCAGCTGCTGAATGGTTTTAGTTGTAAAGCATAATAGAACTACACTAGCTACGCCTAACATGTGAGTGAAATAGATGCCGCCAACAGTTCATCACGGAAGAAAGGACTCACTAAGAGTCACGCCACGAAAAGAATAGAAGCTTATCTCTTCTATTCTTCTCGGTTCCTTCTTCTCCTTCTTCCATAATTAGTAACTGAATTAGAATATGGCACTAAAAGTAGAACTGCTCAAAAAGTTGGTCTGGAGATTATTCTGGCAATAACAAACTTGACTTCCTTAAGGACTTAAGGTAATAATCAAGAAAAGATACATGAAACAGCAAAAGGGCATAAAATATTGTTAGAAGCATATTTGTAGCATTAAATATCATCAATCCAATCTTTCTTGTGTACATACAGCTTTTCTTATATTTTTACATTATTCAGTCTTATCAAGCCTTTTCATGTTGATGTGTTTTCTTGTTTTTGCTTGTTTTAATATATGAAACCTTATTGAAAAGCCTTTTATCCGACAGAAGTGAAACTACCATTCTAGAACTGACTCTTACTTTCAATTACTATTGTTACCAAGTACTAAAGAAGAACTTTTTTTAGAGGTGCTTTTTGTAGTGATTGGTTTTTAATAACTTTCTTGCAAATTTGGGGACAAATTAACAATTTTCTGTTCCTTGTGCATCTTGGTTACATGCTTTTGTCCCTTATCTCGTGTAATGTCTCTCTGGTTTGATTTTACATGCAGGACTAAATTGTTGTCTAAAGACTTGAAACGGCTTGGCATCTTTAATGCGGGGGAGTGAAGCATTTGGAAGACTTTTGGAAGGTATGGGACTAGTAGAATCCTTTTTTTTTTTATTGTGGTACTCTTATTAACATGGGTAACGATATGAAGTTACATGTTTCTTGTTTGAATTGGGCGGACAGATGCAATGTCGTTACATTCTTCTGTGGTAGCTTCACCCCAATTATTTTTTCCCATTAAAACCTTTTAGTTTTCAATATATATTATATTCTTATATTAAAAAATTAAGGTGAATTTCTTAGTTTTAAGGGCCGTTTAACTTTTGTTAGCACTTAGTTTCCATGTGCGCTTTTCTCTATTTGTTATTTTTAAAAGCAGGGGAATCTGCGTCCTATACAGGTTTATGAGATAATTTTTTATTCATTTTGTTTTCAGTTTGAAAAGGCCAGCCAATGATTTAAATTTTTAACATTAAGTATTTTCTAAAGCAACTGAAGGCTTTTAAAGGTGTAGTTATAATGCTTCCTTTTCATGAATATACAAATTTCGTGTCAATTCACATGTCAGCTAACCTTTGTTACGCCAATTCGAATACTTATTTTATTATAGTCTTCCCTTGTCTTGTTTTGTTCTCCTTGCCCTTCATTTACAACCAAAGCAATACATGTTCAAGTTACTTTGCATGTATACAAATCCAAGCTATTTGGTTTAATAACATGAAAAACATGAAAGGCAAGAAGCTTTTAAAATCACGTGGTTAAACGGGTGCCGAAAATCACTACTTATGCTTTCATTCATGTCCGCTAAGCTCTAATTCAATACATATATATGTAGGCGCATGGGTCATAAATTGAAGTTCTATAGAGATCAAGCTTATTGTTTGAAATAAGATCTGATATGTATTGGTCAGCCTCCAGTCCCTATTAAGTATTAACCGTCACAGGCACTTAATTGCAATGCATAGTGATGCTTACATACACACATACATAGTGATGTGGAACGGACGCATCACATAGGTTACACCATTATGGTCCTACAAGCACTAACTTTTTTTTACATGAATGATGACAGAGGCACAAGAATGCTGTCTAGTCTATATGCAATCAGTTCTTTTGCTGAACTTAATTAAGAATTCTAGTAGGCTAGAATAGTGTAATTATTTGAATGTTGTAGTATCATATATTTGACCAATGTATCTTGAAGCATTTGCCGACAAGGAGTAACTAGCTTTAGATTCTTTTTTGGACACATATAGGTGATTCAGTGAGCTACCAATCTTCTGTTCTACATGTTTATATTTCTACTTATATTGTTCATATTATGGTTAATATTGAATGTATACTCTGGTCAGTGTTGTAAAGTTTTGTGTGTGCTTACTATTACCAAATACTTTTTCCTGGAGTTCATTCTGTTAGCTTTTAATTATCGATCTACTGATTCCACTTATGATTTTTAGTAATAAATAAAACCTAGGTGTATGCTGATTTGACTGTTGAAGTTCTGGATTGTGTTTAGCTTTGATATGTTTGTGCTGTTGGAAAGTGATTGACATGACAAAGGCTCGACTTGTGTTTTTGCGTGTATTTAAAAAACTGAGCAGAACTTACTTCCTGCATTTTATTTTGGAGTATTGAAATTGATCGATATTAATGTTTAGTTCCTTCAGCCCCAGAGGTATTTTGTTTCACCGTATATGTAGATACCTTTACACGTCAGCAAAGCAGTTCTAGCATAATATGCTTTTAATTCCAAGTCATTTTAGTGCAATATTTGATTTCAATGTTTTCCCACTGAATGGAACCTCCATAGTAATCTTGTACCTTAATAAAATCAATACAGATACATTCATAATGTTTGTCAGCTAATGATTTGTGCGTTGTTATGGTATCAAGGAGTAACAAACAAACCTGGCTCCCATAGATTAATATCATGATAATTAAAATTGCGTCTACAGGGGCACCAAGATTATTAGCAGTTGAATGTGTTTATTTGTACAAAGAAGTCGTGGTTGGATTTGAGAGTCTTAATATTAGTTTCATCTATGTAGTTGATTTTTTGTATCTTTGGAATCCGACTAAACATGCAACTCGATAAACTCATAAACCAATTAGTTATACCACTTTTCCTGGACAATTTTTTACTTTTAAGATATTATTGACTATTGAATAACATTTATGGACATTATCTTAAAACAACTTATTGTATTGATAGAGTTCTTCCGACTGCTTCCTTGTTAAATTATGTAATTCATGAATGTAGCATGTCCTACAATACTGGTAAATACGTTCTTCTTTTGCTTGTATAACACAGACAAATGTGATCTATACGCCTATACATACTGTAATAGTAATCAAATGTTGTTTTCTATATGTCCATTTCCTAGTTGGGTTTATCTTTTCCTAATTCCTGCGATAGCTATACAGTTTCCATGTATTCTTTGTAGTTTGCATGTCTAACATATTTATGTTGGTAACTTGGTATTTACTTCCAGGTATGAAACTTGGCATCGGAAGTGAAGCCCACTAAATGATTTGTGGTTGTGGTGGAAGGAATATGTCATGTAGAATGCTTCCTTTGAAGTTTTTGATTAATCTATGGCTAAATTATTTGTTTAAAAACTTGATGTAGGAGGAAACCTGTTTGTTGCTTTATCTGGATGGTGTTTCAAGTTTATGCTACAGTACTATAATTAAACCTTTGAACTGCATTGAATTAACTTACTAGATGCAGAGTTTTTATGGGTAAACGACTGTAATATATGAACTTGGTTCTTTTAATCTTCTGCTAAAATTTTGGTCTCCAGAATGAATTTAACACGAAAGACGGTCTGAAATAATTTAAATTGTCTATTTTTAAATAAATGTTTGCCGTCTATTACACAAGCCTTTACCGTTCAATTTTGTAACTTGCTTTGTCTTCTGCGACATGAGACCTTTTTTCTTCTGCAACATGGGACTACGCTGGCAAAATGCCGTATAAAATTGAAACAAATGATAAAAGAAGATAATTTTTTAATTGAAATTGACCAAAATAATAATTAGAATATGGATATATCCCATTTATATGAGATCCTTCTGTTGTACGAGTAATTTGTAAATGTGTATTACCAAAAGTTTGAAATTATTATTATTATTATTATAACAATACAGACTCCTTCCCTATTCGAGAATTAGAAAACGAGTATGTCTGGTATAGTATTCTTCATTTACAATTTATCCAAGTATTATAACAGCCAAAGATAATAAATTAGCAAAATGGTTGAGTTGGGTAGTTTTGGCGCCAACACCGCAACTTAACCCTTGTCAATTTTCAAGGGTAAAGTTGCTGAGATCAGATATATAAATAGCACACCGCAATCAAAATATACATATATATATATCCATCACTTATTGTTTCTCACCCCCCACTCTTCTTGTTTATATTCATATCAAGGTCTTGAATTCTGTTACTTCTCCTTCCAAGTTACTAAAGTTTAGTTCATCATCTTCTTCATACCTACAAGTGTATTTTATCACACACCAAAGTAACTCTAACATGATCACCCTCTCAAGGCCCAGAATCTTGATTCCACTGAATAGAAAAAATGGTGAAACATGGAAGAGCAAAGAGAAAGAAGGATCGTAAACCCGCCAAACCCCCACGTCCCTCAAACCCACCACCCAAGAAGAAGGAAACCTTCGCTCTCCCAGCTGAGCATTTTCTTCAAGTACTTTACAGATTTCCGGTAAAGACTCTACTAAGGTGCAGGCGTTTATCTAAGTCTTGGGTAGCTTTGTTTGATAACCCTTCATTCATACAATATCACCTCAAGTCCAACTCTTCAAGAAACAAAAAACTTATATATATATTATATATATATATATATATATGTAACAGTTCCTATGATGATGGTAAACGCAATCTGATTGCTCTCTTGAGTACCAATGCCCCCATCCCTGTTCGGGCCTAATTACCCGGTAAAAATTAACTTCTTTGATTTTTCCAAGAACATGGTTCTTGCTGGTTCTATTAGTGGCATTGTTTGTCTTTCTCATCGCAAAGAAATGTTGGGCCATTTTGTTGCTCTATGGAACCCTGCTATCCGCCGCTGGAAACCAATTGCACTTCCAAAAAACAAATCTTGGCTAACCATGTCGGTTGGCTTGGGTTTTGATGTGGTGGCAAATGATTTCAAAATTATATGCATTGTTCGTCTTGTTGACCGTGAAAAATCTGGCTGGTCTCGGGTTGAGATTTACTCTGCAAATCAAGGTTCCTGGGACGATGTTGATGAGCGTAGGATTATTCCCTTTTTTCCTGTATTAAATGTACTACACTGTAAATTCATCGTCAAAGGTGTTCCATACTGGGTAGGGATTGATGCACAGGTAACAGATTTGAAGGTTTTGGGGTGAATCGATCCTTGTACAGGGTTGTTTAGGAAGGTTTTGTTTCCGGAACACATCAAGAATGAGAGTACTTTGGCGCAGGTTGTGAATCTGAGGGATTCAGTTACTGCTCTAGTTCTATCCCCTGGTGAACATCCAAACCAAATGGTTGATTTGTATGAACTGGATGAGAACACTGCTAACTGGACAAGGATGTACAGTATTGTACCACTTGAGTTTGATACAATGCGGGCTCCTCGGTGCTTGAGCACAGGAGAGATTGTACTTGAGACATGGACAAGGAACGTAGATCATGCTTCAAACAAGGTTAATCATTTCTGCGACCCTGTAACTAGTCGTGTGTTTCGTATTAACGGGATTGAAAAGTTAAATATATATTGGGCCGAGTCTTACACTCACGTAGAGAGCATGGTATGTCTTAAGGGAATGGTACAGATTGGGAAGGAGCACAGAGACAAGAAGACTGATCCTAAGATGAACTGGTATTTGCCTTGATGAGCTTTGCTTTTGTTGTGTTTAAACTGTGTTTCGAGATTGTTATGAATATGTGCTGATTGTGTTGGATGGTTTTAGATGCAGATCATAATTAATACGGAGTACTTCTCAATAAATAATTTCTAGAATATGACACCCAAAAGTAGTAGTACTCTAAAAGTTGGTCCTATGACTTAATACTGTTGTTGCACTATGCATGACTATTGTGGTTCGCCAATCTAACCTTGAAAGGCATGTTCCTTCGATTCTTCACCAATTTAGATGTAATCTTGCAGTTAAGTTGAAGCGATCCATTCAAGCAATTAAACAAATATAATACAACTAAGGAATCAGATATTGTGGCAAGTGAGATAACTTGATCCAATTAGTATTTCGATGCACTTCAATGCAATGCCCTCCATTGTTATGCTGCATGCAGGACCACGATGTTATAAAAGCTAGTTTATTCCACAGACACATGTTAATACCCTTGCATACTCAAGGAAACAAATCTCATATTTTCTATCTCTGCGATTCTATAGATACATATATTATCAGTAACAAAGATCCTGCAACTTCTTCCTTAAATGGATTTACTGTATATTCAAATGTATAGAATTCTAATAAACTGTCAGTCTTTCCCGTGTAGTATTTTTTTTTTGTCTGATACTTAGTTCTATACTTTACTTATGATCATATTTAACAGCGTCTATATGTATCAGAATAATTAAAAATTACACATTGCAGAACCTTATATGCATAATTTTTTCGATACAGATTGTGCATATATCATGCCTTCCTCCTATTGTTATCGATCCTGTTACTATCTTATTGATTTGATGAACCCTGTTGCTTTCTTTATGAATTATAGCCTAACTAGGAGCCATTAGACTTGACGAGGGGATAGTGGGATTGGGATACTACTTGTCCAGAACAAGATTCTTACAACTCTCATGACGGAAGACATGCTATTACGAAAGTATAGTATTTGTTCTACGAAACACTTTAATTTATGCCTCAGGTTGTTTTATTGCTTCCTTGCAACATATACCATTACAAGTAAATGTATATCATCTTCTTTTTTTGCTCTTGGGTAGTAGTCTTACAGTGAATTTGTGTTATGCTGTTATAGACTTATGGTATAGTACATTAGTACGTATATTATTTATAACAATAGTCCAGACAGATAAATAAAATGGCTTGTCAGTTGTCACTCTATGGTTTTGGTGTATACAATTGGTGTCAAACTGTCAATCTTTCCGATGTAATGTCTAAATGTTCAATTTTAATTTGCAGGAGTGAATACTTGTCCAAGGAACTGGAAGAGGCGTTGCATCTTTAACCGAATCTGCAGCTAGATGGGTGGTACAGGCAGGAGTGAAGCTATCAGAGGACAGTCAACTTTATTTTACGTAATGCGGTATCATGTTACTCAGTAGTGTGTAGTGAAACTGAAATTGAGCTCTTGTTGTATGGATTTTTATCGATCTCGTCAAAATTTAGCTTTGTATGCAACTCATGTCAGTTGGAAGGGGATCATTTGACATATGATGGAGAATTGGATTAGTGTAAACTTGTTAGACAAAAGACCATCTCAAATACGATCCCATTAGTTTTTCTTTCACGGCCATGTCAAATCAGACCCTCTCTGATTTATTTTCTCGTGATTAGGAGAAAGTACGTGTCGCTTTTTATTTTCTCAAAGTATTAAATTAATATATTTATGCTGCAATTTTGTTATATAAACTTTGTGCAGTAGTAGTACGTTGTTCGGTATTAAAATTTTAAATTGATTTCTGATTTCAATATATTTACCCTGCTTTTTTGTATCTTAACATTTTTATTATCACTAAATATGGTACGATTGAATTTATCATTTTATTATTATTTATTACGTACGTAAATTTATAATATGCAGGATAATTTATAAGATTTAGCCCGAATCAACGACATTTATATTTAAAAAAATTTGAGAAAAAAATAAATATTCAAAAAAATTGAGATTTACATCGTTTACAAAATCACGAGATATCGGTAATTTTGAAATTTAGAGCATTCACACCAAGTCGTCTATCACTTGCAGGTATCCAGCAAGGCATGTATCAAGCGCCGAACATGACAAATGCAGATTCATTTTCCACCTAATTCTCGAAAAAGGTGTTCCGGATATTTTGGACTATATAATCAATGTATGTTTGTCGGTTTATTTAAAGAATTGAAATATTAGGTTTATTTGATTTATTTAATAAATAATTTATAATTAAAATGTATAACTTTTTTATTTATAAATAATTTGTAAGTATTTTATATGATAAAATATATCGTGCACACCGATACGATTATAACATTCGAGTAATTTACAAACGCATCGTAAACTTTAAAAAATCATAATTATCTTATATAAAATTAAAATATAATTATTCACAACTGGCTGTATGCATTAATTATTTAGTTATCATTATAAAAATCTCAAACATACATATTTTATTTAATATGAGATATTACATAAAATTTTCATATAATTCGATATATCGGTATGAAAACAATCTTCAAATGAGGACACAATGGCAAAATTTGTTATTTTATTAGCTGTGAAATGACTATTGTGCCCTTATATCTTGCATAATTACGTATGTGTCACTGTTTAGAAATTTTTGTTGAAAAAATATAATTATGTCATCATTGAGTAACGAACCAGTAACATCATATTAAATAGTCATAGTTGCAACCATTCAATCTACTTGGACTTCTGTATTTTTTTTAAAAATCTTAATACACAAACCATCAATTTTTCATCATATATTAATTTTTCATATTCTAAATACAATACATGAGTTATTTATTAATATTTTTTTAATATGAGAAATGAAATTCGTATAGTTGAGTTCAATTTTTTTTATTAGTACAAATTAAATGAATTTTTGAAAAGTTGAAACAAATTTAGATTTTAAATATGTTAAATATTTGAATAAAATATGGAATTGAGTTATAATTGCGCTATTAACACTAAAATAATAATATTATATAAAATGATATGATTTCAATCTATATTTATTTTAGAAATAGATAAAAAAATAAAATATGAGAATAAATATTATATAAAAATACAAAATAAATGGGAAAAATGAATTTTAAATTCATTATTCATATGTTACACCCAGTTGTTCGGACACTTGTATTTTGTATAATTACACATATACCATTATTTTAAAAATTTGTAAAAAAGATAGAATTTATATCATTATTGGATATCGAACCAGTAATTTCATGATACATAATCACAATCATATATTACGGGTGTTAGAAAAAATTGGATATTCTCGATAAATCGTAAGTATGATAAAAAAAACTACAAGAGTTTTTGGGTGCAAGAAAAAATATATATTCACGAGATATCGTAATGTGTAACAAGACAAAAATATAATAAGCAATTAATTACGATCTGTACAATCAAATAAATGGGTTAAAAAAATTATATTTAAGAATAAGATATTAGATTGTATATACAAAAAATTAGTAAATTCGGATACAAAAATTAGAAAATTTGTAAAATAAAACTTTTTACAATATATACATAAAATTGTTAAAAAAATAATTTAGTCAAAAAACTAAAATTAAAATATATAATAAGGCATAGATATAGTTGCATAATATATATGTGATTTATTAATTATGTTTTAAATATATATGTAATATTTATAAAGTTTGTATGGAATTCATATTGGTTAATAAATATTTTAATGAAAATATATAAATGTGTTTAAAATTAAAATTTTGTAAGCAAATAATAATAAATTAATTAAAATAAATAATATAAGTAAAAATAAATTTAAATTGGTGATTGTACAAAAAGGTCCGGGCCTTTTTCCCAAACGTATACTGTAATTGGTATTACTCGATTTTTTTTCCCAAAAACAAAGAAAAAATGAAATAAGTTAATGGCGTGAAAGGAGTTATAAATTCTCTCATAATCGATTTTGAGTCCACACAGTTGGTTGGGGTCAGGATTTACACACCTCCTTCAGAATAGTATTTGATTGCTACCCTTAACAAGTTCAATAATTCAGATTTGAACTTTCTAATTAGTTAAGTAAATTTTCCGGTCAAACATAAATAGTACTAACTGAGTTCGATTTATTTCTTTGCAACAAAACTTTAATATATTTAAATAATAATTTTAGCCCCTGCTATCTGGAAATACCGATATCGAATCTGATTGTTTGTAGAAAAGGCAGGGGGCAGGCAAGATATCATGTGAATAGAGTGAATGATGAGGCCTAATAATGAGGTTTGGACCAGCTTGTCCACCACAAAACAAGACGAAATCACACTGTTTTGCTCTTTTTCATCCTCCAGTAATTCACGGAATTTTTTTATTTTTAATTGTATAAAAAATATTTATAATTATAAATTAATAGATATTTTTTAAATTATATGCATGCGAATCGGGCAACAAACTGTTAAATAGCAAATTCTACCCGTCAAAACACACCTTGGTAATCATAAATATTACAGTATTATTTTTATTTTTATTGTTTTAAGAAGTATTTTTTGCGGTAAAAAGAGTTTCAACCGCAACAGTAGAAGAACGCTGACTGTCCGTGTCTGTATGTAAAATCTTCCCATAAATACACGCACCTATACTTACGCGCACACAACGGTATCAATACTTATTTATCCTCATCCCTCTCCACCGACGGTGATAATCATCGGCGATCTGACGCCGATATCGCCGGGAAACATGTCGTCCGGCAGGTACATGGCGTACTCACCTTCCGCTCCTCACTCGCCTCACATCGGTGCTCTTCGCTCCGCCGCTTCTGCTATCGTCGAGCAGGAAAAGTATACATCTCTTCTTTTTTACTAAGAATTATACATACACACATATGCGTGTATCTTGTTTTGTGTTGTGGTAGTTGATCGATCATGTTTTTGAACAATTCACTTGGTTTTGTTATGGATCTGTTACTCGTTTGTTGATGTATGATATATGTATGATGTATATATTTGTTGATCTACTGGTTTGCTTAAGTTGATGTAGCTTTTTGATTTTTTATAACTTACTGTGTGTAGAGACTGTTAAATTATTAGATTCAACTTTTATGATTGACTGTGCAGTTTTGTGGTTAATTTGTGGTGAATGGAGGATTTGTTTACTGGTGGGTTGAGTTGAGTAAACTGCATCGGTTGATCTTAATTTACGACCGATGTAATTGTTCTCACTTCCGTCAACAGTTAACTTCAATGGCATTATTTGTATGTGAAAATGTGTGTTTTTGCTGTTACATGAGAATACTATGACAAACTGATGCAGGTTAGTTTTGGAACTGTCAGAAGATCGTAGAATTATAGTAGTGCTTACACCCAAACTGTGTTTTTTTTTAAACTTTAGGAGACGGTAAATCAGATACTGTGATGCCATCATTGTTATCTTGCATAAAATTGCTTAGAATTTCTTCAATTTGAGTAACAGCTTTTGTTGAGCTCGCTACACTAATATTTTATTGTTTTCGATGTCATGATTTTGATTCATATTGTACTAAATCCAGCAAACTTGTTTTATATTCAATAAACCATACATGTTTATTTTATAAGTTCTGACTTCTGAATTGTTGAGGCAATTGCAGTTGGCATAGTATGTCATATTCCACTCATTATATCCGCAATCATGATAATCGAAAATCCTTGTCTTCTATATGCATCTTCGTAATAGACTGTAATCTAGTTACTTGCATTTTGGCAGGTATCTGTCCGAGCTAATTCATGAACGTCAAAAACTTAGTCCATTCATGCCAGTTCTACCAAATTGCTATCGTCTGCTGAACCAGGGTGAGTTTGGAAATCTCAATAATGTTGTTTTGCCCTCTTATTTTGTTCTGTATAAATCTAAAAATTGAAGTAAAATTTGATTCAGGATACCCAGGAAGTGAGTAATTGATTTTATCCCATGGAAATGCCTTTTTTTAAATCTACACAGCAGATTTAGTGTGTGTGTTTTTTAATTGTTAATTATTCCTAAAGTAGAATTGATTTCAGAGCCCCTTTCCCAGTTTCCCCATTTTGTGTAGTAAGTTCCTTTCTTTCTCGAGACTTGAATTTTGGTGAAGTATTATGCCGGTGACTGCATGAGCATCTTACACAGGCAATAGAAGTGACATTAAGCAATCTCTGACCATATATGTATAGAGAGGCCTTCTTAAATCTGACCCACATGCTCTGCTTGTTATTATGGTATTTTTATAAATACATGCCCGTATTTGTTTGATCTAATTTCCATCTGTTTTGGGAGAAGGTTTTGCCATGATATTTGCAGCATCTCATATTTCTGTGATTTTACTTGTAAATAACAATGGAATTTCACAGTTATGGTGGCTGTAATATTATTTTTTACAAGAAAAACTAAAAAATTTAATTAGGGGATGTAACAGTTGATACTTATTTTAAGTTGGAAATTTTTGCCCATGTTTTGGTCATTTTGTGTAAATATGAGAAAAAAAAGTGTTCTTTTTTGTCTGTACTAATATCTGCAATTGTGTATGATGTTCCCTGATGAAGCTAATGCATCTCCTTTATTTCTTTTCTGAATTTAGGAAATATGTCGCCAAGTCTTGCACACTTTTACAGTGTTAAATTTATGAGCTTGTTTATTTAATTTTACGGTTGATATTTATATTTTGTAGCATAAGAGTTGAAGCAGCTGTCTAAATCAAACCTGAGGTATTAATTCAACCTATAAATAT
This sequence comes from Oenanthe sinensis, assembly GCA_028671895.1. Lineage (NCBI taxonomy): Eukaryota > Viridiplantae > Streptophyta > Magnoliopsida > Apiales > Apiaceae > Oenanthe > Oenanthe sinensis. Next base: position 37,154,791 of record CM053794.1, read on the forward strand.
GTCTTTAGGAGCCAACAGCTAACGTGTCCTATCAGGTTTGATGAAGCCCAACTCAATTTGAAAAGGATAACAATTTTACCCTGACAAACTTAGCAGACTTGCTTAATGTTGTCAGTTTGACCAAGTTAACCTAGTCGCCTTAGTGAATTTTTTTTGTTGAAGAGTATACTTTTTTAGCTGTTCGAAGTCCAGCTACTTCGAAAACATGCTTTAAGGACCAAGTTAACCTAGTCGCCTTAGTGAATTTTTTTTGTTGAAGAGTATACTTTTTTAGCTGTTCGAAGTCCAGCTACTTCGAAAACATGCTTTAAGCAGGTAGAAGTTTGCTTGTACGAGTGTATTGTGGGGATTTGGAGTTGAGCCTCTTTCTATGATTGTTGTGATCTAACATTTGACAGAAGTTTTTGTATAAGTACTACTAGGTTATCTGTGCTTGAATCAGCTCAAGTTTAGATGGGTGGTCTTGCGCAATCTAAACATTCAATAATTTCTTTGAAGGTTGCGCTCCGGCCATTTCTTCCAATGATGTGACGTTTGACTACATATTTTTATTTCCTTTGCTCTAAGCCTCTAAGTTATAGAAAGATCAAGTTTATTAGATAGGGGCAACTTTAATTTTTAACTGACCCAGCTAATTTTCCTCTTGTCTGTCCATTTTTTGGTGACTGGCAACTAAATTGTTAACAAAAGCTGACTGGTACATCTTATTCTTGAAAATTGACTATTTTGGAGCAGAAATATTGCGTGTAACCACACTGTTGGGGAATGCTTCAGTTTTAGAACAAAGTGGGCTTGAACATGCCAGCCCCCTGGCTTCAGGAGGAATGTATTCGAATGGAGGAGCCAATGTGAACAGATGGACATCACCATTCCCATCAGAAGTACGGATACTAACTATTAACATAACCTTTTGTTTAATCTAATTTTGTACTGTTTTGAGAATATTCCTGACACGCTCTTTTTTACATCTAATGCTGACTCTTTTTTACATCTAATGCTGACTAGCTTACTTTGTTATTCTAATCGAAATTGGATCTCGTTCTGCTATAACAGGTAGTTTGACTATGGAGCTAACAATATCAAGAGTGTAACATAGATTAACCATGATTCTGATATGAAAATTTATCCGGTCAGATAGTTTTCACATTTTTGGTATAAATATGCTGTTATATGATACATAATGGGCTGGGGTCATCCACCTACTGTATCTGCCCTTTATGCAATGCGTGCCAGGGTTGCAGATATATAAGTGTAGCCTTGAAAGGGCTCTGGTGGAATTTAAATTAGTTGAAACAATAGTGAGGACTATTGTTCTCATGCATGATACTGGCACTTAACTTATACCACTGTAAAAGGTCATGAAAAACCTCTGTTGTTTCTGGATTTATCGAACTCTTAATTTGTGATCAGACACTGAACTAGCATCTTATTTGCTACTATTTTTTATTATATAATATCATTTTGTTTGGTGTTACGATTTTCAAGAATTGTTGATTTTATTTGCTTGCAGTTATTTGATTAAAGATAATTGAAGGCTTGAAGGATATGATCTATACTAGTCCAATATAGTTTTATTTGTTATTGGTTTACATCTGTCTCGCACATGTCACTGCAGATTAGCTGTTTATTTTTCGTCTGATTGTTTTGTGCGTCCAGGAATAGATAAAATTTCTTGTACCTTTTTTTGTTTTCTTGTTCTTTCTCTTCAGATATCAGGTCTACAGCCATCACCTTCACAGAGCTGGCTTGGTTCTCAAGGTAGTTCATCTGGTCTTATAGTGAAGCGAACCATCAGGGTAGATATTCCTGTGGACCACTATCCTAATGTATGGATCTCAGTGCTCTGTTTAACTGTCAATATTTCATTGATGCTTGTAATATGAAACTCTTGTTTCCATTTCATTTTGTAGTTCAACTTTGTTGGGCGCCTCCTTGGGCCAAGAGGAAACTCTCTTAAGCGTGTGGAAGTAAGTACGGACTGCCGTGTTTTGATCAGGGGACGTGGCAGCATCAAGGATCCAGTCAAGGTGTGTTATCCAGTTGTCCTAGTAAGGACTTCTATTGATACGTGGCATTATTTTTAAATTTGTTGAGAATTTATATATATATATATATATAAGGGAGAGGGGGAGGGGGAGTGAGGAATTGAACTTCTGATCTTTGTCATGGGGTGGGTTGCCTTTGCCACATATATTTAAAGACCTAGTGCTCTGTGGGAACAGATTTTAAATGCTCGTAGGTAAAATATTTGGTCCTTTGCATCACTGTTTAAAAGATTCTTCTCAATAGACGATGTTATATCTAGAAAATAGAAACTAATATTTACCTTTCATATAAGAATAAGAAGACAGTCTGATAATCTGAATAGCGATTTTATGATTCACTAGAAGGCATTGTTGTCAGAATAGTTTCTCATTTTTTTATTTTAAAAATTCTAGTTAAATGCATTAAATTGTCCACAGGAGGAGATAATGAGAGGAAAACCTGGGTATGAGCACCTGAATGAACCTCTCCACATACTAGTTGAGGCAGAATTACCAGTTGAGATCATTGATGCTCGTCTTATGCAAGCACGTGAGATACTTGAAGATTTGCTCAAGCCTGTGGTAATATATCATTCTCTACAATACATTTTGTGTCTTGTAAGCTTGATTAGCTTTTGTCTGTGGAATTCCTTTCAAGTTAAACTTGTAGTTTATGCCACTTTACATCAGTATTTTCCCTGCATTGCGAGCAGCAAGAAATGTCAGCATTTAATTTTTTGGGGACAATAGTCACGACCTTGAAACATTGGGCTCGATGTCACTTCCCCAAACTGTTTCAGGCAGTAGGAAAAGGAAAATCGAAACTTCCATATCTAAATATGAAAAAACTTATTAATGCAGGATGAATCTCAGGATTTCTATAAGAAACAGCAGCTACGGGAGCTTGCGTTGATCAATGGTACACTTCGTGATGAAGGTTCTCAAATGTCTGGTTCCGTATCCCCTTTCAATAGCAGCCTAGGGATGAAGAGGGCAAAAACTAGGGGGTGATGACTAATCTTTATTAATGAGCTTTTGGAGCTTGTGTTGTCTCTGCCATATGATCAGCAGTCTCCATGCTAAAGGAGTTGCTGTATAGGCCAGTTCCTCCAACTGCCATCGGGGCACTGGTACCTTCATGTGTCAGTTCTAACTCGTTTCTATATGATATGAAGTGTGTTTATCATCTATTTTGAGGAGGTTTAATGACAGTATACATATTTAAGGACCAGAGTCTGAGAGATTGCTTGAATATCTTTAGGTAGTTTGGCTATGTAATGGTTTCTCTAAGACTGCCTTGTATTATTGGATTTATTCTAAACTTTTGATGGGAGTTTTGATAGGGTGGGAGCTTGTGAGCATAAGGTATTTGATTTATACAAACGTGTGATGAACAGGAAACTACCCTGTCACATGTCATTTGGGTCAAATTGTTTTGTATTATATTACTTATTGTAGTTCTGCTCTATTTGAATCGTTGAAGTTTGGTGATACTTCCTCATTTCCTCTATTTGTATTTTTTAGTTTTGCAACACATGAGGAATGGGAACGCAGATATGGTAGGGAATTATAAAATTGATCATCTTTGGCCGTAGCTCGTTTAGTTATGTCTAGATTCCTTGTCATCTAATCAAGAGAACAGGAAGAGTTCTATAGATGAAGGCCAAATATAAAAATTGTTGTTTTTGGAGAATTGGAGGTGACAAGTGTGGAGGAAAAAAGGAACAAGGATATACGATAGGACCTCTATAAATTAATATTTCTTTTCTCAGTCGATTCTATGAAATAGTGATTTATCTTAATCTTGATTAATTTATGAAATTCTCAGATTGCGAACTATTTATAGTTCAGTTACCAACATTCAGGTTAACAAAGACGTGACTAGGAAAAAATATTGGAGTGAAGTGAGGATCAACTGGATTATCAAATTTTAGAAAGAAAAAACTTGGATTGAATTTAGCACCAAGTTGCAAGCGGATCACCGAGTGTTATAGCCAACTCATTGAATATTTTAAATTTTTAATATAGATTATTGTCATTAATTCCTTCAATTTTTTAATAGAATACCGACAGGAACTTTTTTTTTTTGAATGGAAATACCGACATGAACTTGTTTATATTCAAAATTAAAAAGAAAACCCACCTACTACATACTCGGCCAAACTAAATTTATCTTTATCATCCCATCCATCTTTCAATCTTAAAAATCAAATTACCGTTACAATTCTTTTTCATAATATGAAAATGAAATTAAAGGACAAAATTCACCTCAACTGTTTTCACTCACAAGTCACAACCTAGACAAATCCTTTATGATAATTTCTTAACTTCTAATCTTTTTACATCATATAACCATAAAACAAATCTAATTTGTCCGACTTTATTGTATTACTCAAACAAAATTCCAAAATAAGAATCGAAAAAATGGATAGTCTAACTGAAAAAGGGGTAGTGATGAGGTATGAGTCAGATTGTGATGAGTAGTTTACATATGACAGAGAAGTGGGTATGAATATTTAGTGTTCTTGGTATTTAGTTTGGGGACAAATTTAGAAATATAACTGATGTGGATAATATGGCATGGGGCAAACTTTTAATGGAAGTGAAATTTGTATCAAGTTTAGTGGTTAGATTACAAAAGATTATTAGTGAACCACCCAGGTTAACAAAGAACTATTAGAAGCAAAAAAAATGGAATTGCAAATTTGTCTTTGCCAATTATCATGGAACTCAAGCTCTGATGGATCATGTAAAGCACAAGCATTATCCTAATTTATCAAAAATGGATATAAAGGTTTCTCCATCTTTTTCTTCCTCCCTTGATCCTTATAGAAAAACCAGAGCACCAACTTGGGGAGGAGATTTCTGGTTCCCCTTGCAATCTTCCAGCTTTAATTTCTGGGTTTGGTGTAACAGAAAAGACATTGCAAATGGAACTAGTTACAAGTGTGACCCTTATTTTAACAACCTACTGCATCAAGTTCCAACTCAACCATCATATTTACGAGCCAACCAGAGGCAAAAAGATAAAAGGCAAGTGCTGGGGGGATTCAATTGAATAGTAGCAAGAATCTGATTCATTTCATTACTCCAGTAGAAATTTCTACTGCTGCATATCTTAGATCACTGGAGGTACTGAAATTTTGATTCACTTCTTCTCTGCTTCATCATCATCATCCTCGTCTTCATTGTCTAGTCCAACCCACCGAGTGAAAGCAAAAAGAAATTCTTTGAAGTTCACCATTCCATTTTTATCCCAATCCATCTCTTCTGCAACAATAATAAAAATTGTTTTTTGTGGTTGACTGGTTTCACACGAGTCTAAAAATAGGTCAACATTCTAGTCCAAACAATTTTTTTTAAAGGCGATAATATATACGATTCCTATTTAAGTTCTATCCGTTGGTGAACAGTATTGTATTAAGATGCTCAAGTCATATGAAAAACTCAGATGTGACTAATTATAATAGTAACTTGCCAGATCAACATTTACTCCCTCCGTCCCGGCCAAATGTTTACATTTGGTCCGGGCACGGAGACCAAGGATAGTGGGTGTAATAGTGATTTTATTGTTAAAATAAATGAAATAGTGGGTGTAATAGTGTAAAGTGTTGAAAAAGTGGAGTGAAGTAGTGGATGTAATAATATATTTATTGTTAAAAGTTACTATTTTTAGTAATGTAAAGAATTGGGTGGGACGTCCCAAAAAGGAAAGTGTAAAGAATTGGTTGGGACGGAGGGAGTAATACATAATGGACATGCTCATTGAATTGCTAAAAACTCTTTTGCTACTTACTCAGGGATTATGATACTATGTGTGAAACTAATTTGGGTTGCAAATAGAGTACATGTGCATGTGTGGGTGTAGATAGAGAGAGAAGAGAGCTGACCAAATCTTTTCATGGCTATACGCCCAGAAGAACGTTCCCCGGATGTTTTTTCATTTATGGCTTCGACCATCTCTTTCCGGCTGACTTGGCCATCACGGTTTTTGTCCAAGAAGACAAATGCTTCAACTAAGGTTTCAAACGTGGACTCCAGATCTGGTAATCCCATCCGGGATTTCTAGTGAACATTAAGGAAGGCACCATAATCAAATTAACCAAAAACAGGAAAGAAATACATATGCTTCCAAGTTCCAACTGGCGCTTTGTTGGAATGATGTGCTAGTATGACACTTGCATGGAAAATATTACATTTACAACTCTTCGCGGTTTCAACTTATAAGAGAATCTAAGTAACATGTTTAAGATAAAATTTATGAAAAGAAACAGGCAAAAATGGAAAAATTAATTAGGTTGAATTTTTAAATAAAAGTTAATTTTAAGCTAGAAGCCTAGAAGTTGCAAATTTCTCTGAGACACATGCTGGTTGTAAGTTTGTAACAAATCAAAGTAACTACACAACTAAGGAATCGACATCACAAACAACAGATAGAATTATGTAATGTGTAATGAAAACTAACGTTGTGTTTTGTTGGGAAGAATGTAATGGAATGAATGAAAATAAAGGAAATTTATTAAGGAAGGATAGAAGATTTGAAAAAAAATGGGTGAGTGCAAAATTTCTTTGATAAGAATAGGGAAGAAAATGTATATGGGGGAGAATGGAGCATTCCATCTCAAATTGGGAGATTTGAGTTTTAGTGTAGGTTGCAAGGAATGGAATGAGAGAATGAATGAAATTTTTAAAAATTTGCCCATAATGTAGTTAAATCTCATTCCATTCCTTCCAAATTCATTCATCCCAACCAAACACAACATAAGTGTAAATGTGTAATGATGTGTACGTCAGAATCTTCCCAAAAACTTGCTAATGTGGGAGTCTTGTGCAATGGGTATGACCCTTTTTTGTGAGAGGGCATAATTATTGTCAGTCAAAAATCCAACAGCAGTTCCATTATCACAAGTAAAGCCAGCTTAAGAAAAAAGAATTATATCGAGACATAGGGTTACGGAGATCTGGATACTGCATGAAGGGCAGTTGAATCCTGCTTCAAAAGATAGACAAGGCAAAGAAGCACAATATATTCACTAAATTTCATGCCCGTGTCATCAGCAATATCGCACGCCTCAAATAGGTCGTTAGCTTCCTCATCAGTGAAACTGATTCCCAGTTCACGAAAGCAATGCTTCAGTTCTTGTCGATCAATTACACCATTTGCATCCTCATCTAATAATAATATCAATAGCCAATATCAGACATCTGAGTCAAAATATAAAGTAAGATCAAAACAATGAAAATGAACAATAACGGAGTGGAAAAAGACAAGTATACTTCCCTTGGTAAGCACTAGTCAAGATAAATTTAGATGCCTGTTAATTACTAGTTAAGTAGTTAACACATATTCTGCTGTTGAACAATTACAAGATGCAAAGGGACACTGGAAAAAAAAGAAGTTCCACTATAACTATATAAATAGTTTTTGGATTTTATAAAAATACCAACACAAGAGTAGCCTCTCCTTTAAATGTTGGTCCACTTGTCACAGTACCAATAACCTAATCGAGGTCTTCAAAAAAATTGGTTTATAATCAAACTTGCACATACAACAACAAATTAAATAAAAAACTATAACTCACCAAATTGTTGAAAAGTAGCTTTGCATTTCCGTAAGTTGCTATCAATTTTTGGAAATTTCAAGATAATGCTGTTAAATGATTTCAGGGAAGTTCCTTCAGATTCTCTGTACTGCATTGCCTCGACTATTTTAGCCTCAAGCTTTGTCTCAGGTATTAAAGCCTTGGGTAAGTTCTCTTTTGCTACTGCACCTCCCATCGTAGCTAGCAAGCCAACACAATGTGGGACCCAACCTGGAAACAACTATATATTGATACTGCAATCAGTAACTTCGCAAAAATGATACTATACATCATAGGCTGTGAAGCTAAAACGACATCATGTTAGATTAAAAAGACAAAATAATTGTGAACTTAACATCTCTTTACAAATTTCTACAGATCAAGAACACTTCTCTGGAAGGCTTAACAGCACAAATACAATTTTTATTTTCATGTTAATTCAACAAGTACAATGATATATAGCTATTTACAATTATCTTTAAGCCAGTTTAACTATATTGCGCTTTCAGATATCACTTGATAAATTACAATTCACGTTGACATTAACCTATGAATGCTGATAAACAGAAATTGGATAATATAGACCACTTTTTTGGAGAATCTGAGATGGTTTCTTCGCTCAAACAGTCATTTTTTCTTTACAACACACATGAATCAAATCTTCTTTCTCCGTCACAGTATAAAAGAGCAAATGACGACACAAACAGTAGATAGTTGATCAGCTTGCCTGGCAATTTATTCAGATAGCAAGCATCTTCTAGCTACTTAATTAAAGAGACTGTAAAAAATTTGTTAAGCCGGTACCCAAATCAGACTTATACACTCAAATCAATTATATGTTGCTCTAGTAGCTAGGTAATTCCGCAGCAGTAGTTTCATAAACAAGCTCCACATAGCTGCTGCTGCTGCTGCTTGCACCCGATATAAAGTTGAGAACTTGACTCTATATAGCTAAATGAGCACTATATCGTATAAAATGGAAAGTATATTGGCTATACAAATAGCTTCTGGGGCTTTTTCATTTTAAAAATTAAGATATCCTATGACCAAAGATCTGGGGTTGTATATTATTCTGCTGTCTTTTTGTTTATATAAAATAGGCATATATAAAGATTACTGAAAACCTACATGATCCAACTAATATAGGCACATTACTCAACAGTTTAATTTAATAACAAATATATGTACTCCTAAAATCATTATAAACACTAGTGATCATGTAAATCTAGTAATGAAATGTTGGAGGGTGGTGGATCTCAGTGAAACAGAAATGTGGGAAAATCGATAAAACAAAAAACAAATTTGTCATTATCAGTAATTTATAATTTTGACATATACAGAGCATAGAAAGAAGATACATTACATAAAGAAATCAAGAATTACATGCAAAACACACAGAAAGGATCAAGTATTAATGTCAGCCTCAAATCTTCTTCTATATACAATCTATCTAGAATAATAAAACACAAGATATGAAGATGAATGGGGGAGTTATTGGAAGAGGTCCTCTGTTTTTTTGTTTTGTCAACTCTTTAATCAAAGACAACAGAGTTACGGAGGAGTATTAAATTTACTACTACAGTAGTATTTTTTAATATGGAGGAGGAGTTTAACGAAAAGATAACTAGTTTTTGATATGGAAAAGAGCAAGGATGGTGCTGCACCCACCACGTATCAATTCAATCGTCTTCCTCCCTTGATCCATGCGTCTTCTTTCAACGCCTCTGTGTATAAATAAATAAAATTATAAATAACATTTTTTTTCTTAATTATATTCATTTCTCAGTACTGGAAAAATTGTCATGTTTGGTGAATAATTATTCAAATGAGATGCTTCGTGTGTAACTACATATTTTACGTTTAATGCAGTTTTTTCCACTCACAGAGAAAAAAAAATCATTACCCAGTAATAAAAAAAATCGTGGCATGTTTTTTTAAGTTTTGTTTATTAATATATTTCCAAAGTCCTCAAAAAATCAAGTTGATTCAAAAAATTTATTTCTTGAATAATATTTTTTAAAATTTTAAAATTAAAGTAAATTTATGATGACATTATTACATAAATTAGTTTTCTCCTGCCATCCGAATCTAATTCCTAGGGGTGAGCATTCGGTTCGAATATTTATATATCGAATGGATAAATTCGAAATAATTTAATTTGAATTTGAATACCGACCCGATAAAATATGGTTCGATATTTGGAATGAATATTAGATTATTTTGGAATATTGGTTTTTTTTTGGATTTTTGGATTATCCAAATTATCCGATAAATCCGAATTAATTTATTTATATAATATTATTTATATATATTATATTTTTTTACATACATTTTAATTGTAAGTGATTTATACAAGATAAACAATATCAACATATAACTCTTATATTTTCCATTACATCTTTATCTAATATACCTTATTTGTATTTATGATTTCGTAGAGTGATGATTTACTCAATGGAGTTGTTGAATTATTGTTTTTTTTATTACAGTTTTGGTAAATTTATGATTCTTTATTTTATTTCTTCTAATCTATACTATATTATTATAACTGAAAGATTAAAAATTTTGGTTGTTGGTATGGTACTGAGATAACCATGGAAAAGATATTAACCGTCTAATTTTATGTGAATCATGTAAACAATCTTAACAATTAAATTTTAATAAAATAGAATTTTAAAAAAAATATAATCATAAATACAACTTTAACCTCAGTAGTTCTCCTTTTATACAAGGTGGGATGAATCAACACCTTGTATATAACTTTAACCTCATGTATCTCACGTAACTTAGCTAAGATATATCTTAAACTCCCTAATCTCTAATTTTTATTATATATTATATTATTATAGCCGATATAATAAAAAAATTTAAATTATATATTTAAATCATATAAAATAATTAATATATAATTTATTAATCTCGTCCGTGATTTGCACGGGGTATAAGCCAGTGCTTAATCAAATTTAAGAGATACAATCTTATATTCGGACTTAAAATGATTATTTAATTTACAAAATCTAACACTTTATTTGACAGTAGTTTATCATGCCATTTTTGTGTTTTTTGTATAAATTTTGGTTTTTTTGGATATTTTGGAATCCGAACCGAATTAAAACTTTCGGTTAAGTTTCCCGACGAAAATAATATTATTCGGTATTTGGATATGAATTTTTATCTATTTAAAAATTTAGATATTCATATTAATTTCGATTCGGGATCCAAATTACCGAATGCTCACCCCTACTAATTCCCATCTCAATAGAGCCCGGATTCAAAAAAAATTCCGAAAATATGTTTTATAAACAAATTGGGAATTGGAGTGAAAACGAAAAGGATTTTTTTTTTCTTCGCCCCATACTGTATTTTCGATCTCCCGATCTCCAATACTCAAATTTAATAAAAAATTGTTTTTATATATCTATTAAATAAAATATTTTAATTATTATGCTTATAATAAAAACTAATTTTTTTTTAAATCATTAAAATATGAACATTGGTTTTACAAAAGTAGGTACATGTAGCTATTTAGAAAATAAAATTTAAAAATATAAATTGTTTTATAATATTCTCGAACCAACGGATTCAAAATTTTAAAATTAGTTTAAGAAATTATCATGACATTTTATTTATATTTGTATATATACAATTTATTTTCATATTTATATTTTATTGAAATATACTCGTAAGTATTTTTATATTACAAAAATATTTTAAATATCGTTTTGTGGAAAAATGTAAATTATATATAAGTCATGCAATAATTTAAGAAAATATTTAAAAATTATTATTATTATTAAATATTAGATTATATTAATATATGAAATTAAATTATTTTCAAATTTAAAAAAGAGAATAAAGATCTTGAGCTAGATGAGGGAAGTTTCCTTGAAATAATTAAATTGAGTTTATTATATTAATTACATAATTATTTACTTTCCTAATTTAAAAATAAATAATAAATAAATATTTAATAAATTACTAAATTTATTTGTTTATGTATATTTTTGTGATTTCAGAAAAAGTATCCGAATTTAATTTCATTATATATTTAAACTTAGAAAAATATGCATCTCATGCATATTAAAATTTATTTTTTCAAGTTTGACCAATATTTTATGAAAAAGAGTTAGAGATTATTTGATCGATATAAATTTTTATTAAATAAAATATAGTATAATAATATGATATAATTTTACAAAATTATCAAATGGGAATATAGGATATGTTTACCCGTACTCCCTCTTTTTTTTTACAAGTCACTTTTGTCCAATGTTCTAAAACACAGTCGTTTTATTGATTAATCAGTAAGACGGCCGGGTCCCGTTTCGATTAATCGAAAATCGGGTCAAAAGACGTTTTTCTTAAAAATTGATCAAAAATCGGTCGAGACGGAAAAAATAGACCGAGACGGTCAAAAATCGGTTGAAACGATCTAAAATCAGTAAAAATTATTTTATTAATTTTTTTAAAAAAATTAATAACTAATATATTTTCATTATAAATTTTCAATAAATATGAGTTGTATGACCCTAAATCCTTCATAAATTTCAAATGTTCTCACAAATTTCAAATAATTATATGATATATTATGTAATAACTATTAAGATTAATTATTAAATAATGATTATTAAGTATAAAACACTTAAAATGTTAATGATACGTGATTTTTTTATAAATCTTAACATTTAAATATATATATAGATTAATGATATATAATATTTTTACATTATAATTTTATAATAATTTAAAAATGTTTAAATATAATTATATATTATTATTTATTAAATTAAATTATTTCCGATTAATCAATCCGATTAATAATCAATTACCTGATTAATCCATACACGGTAATTTCACTCTCTAACTTCGTTTCCTGTCTTTTAGAATCCTACTTTTTGACAAATCATAATTTTTACGGTAGTGGCAAGTTAAAACGAATTATAAAAAAACAAAAAGAGTATATAATAAAAAAAAATAAAGGAAATAAGGACGTGCATGGAAAGGACTCCTCAAGTGGATCCTCGGAGGACACGCGTTGTCTCTACACATATCCACAGTATATATACATAACATAACATAACATTTTGTATCTCTATAGCCGCTCCCGGCTCCACTTTGGTAAAAAAAAGGTTGCACACTCTTATTAATATATTTCCCAAGAACAAACCCTAGTCCATCAGTATGGTTTTTATTCTCGTGATTTATTAGTTTACATGCCCTTTTTTTGCTAAACCAGTTTACATGTCTTTTAATATATGTATATATTTATGATTTGTATGGTTTGTTTTGATTATTTAAAACCTGATGTTTTCTAATTGATCTATTACACAGATCTTTTTAACCCTTTTAGGGGTTGTTTTTTAACCCTTTTAGGGGTTGTTTGATTTTAAACATACTGTGTTTATTCTAATCAAGTTTTAGTCTTTTAAGATGAAGGGCATGTATATAGCTTTGTGTGTAATAGTGTATCTGTATGTTTAAAATATACTCCAATAATAAAGTTTTTTTTATTTGGTATATCTGTCTGTGTTTGTACTTAAAATTTTTGTAATCAATTTTGGTGTACATTAAAATTGTTTAAATTGTTTTGTTTTTATTTTGAAGTGTTTTAAGTAGTTGGTATTGTGGTGGTTGATAGGAGAAAATAAGTGATGGCTTCAAAGAGGATCTCAAAGGAGTTGAAGGATTTGCAGAAGGATCCTCCTGCTTCATGCAGTGCTGGTTTGTTTACTCTCTTCTAATTTACTTGTTTATTCTTTTTTATTTTTTTGGGGCACAATGATATCAATATTCGTGATGATTGCATTAGTCAAAGATGTAAACTTTAAAATTTGTGGAAATTTTTATTGGTAAATTGGAAGTGTAAAAGTTAAAATCTTGGTTCTGCCTCTGTTCATAAACAATTTTATTATTCAAGTATTGAAGCTAAAGAATAAAGTTTGAAACTTTATTCTGTTCTTATTACTTTATTTTGTTTTTTTGAACAATCTTGGCCGTAATGGTTCATTATAAATGATTTTGATGATTACTTTAGTGACAGATATTCCTCAAGTGAACTTTTAAACTAGTGGAAAATGTATTTGGTAAAGCTGAAGTAAGAAAGGTTAAATTTTTATTGTGGTTTTGTTGTCGAGCAATTGAAGTAGAGCAAAAGATGTTAATTTTTATGTTTTCTCGGCTTCTATTTCCAGGACCTGTTGGTGAAGATATGTTCCATTGGCAAGCTACAATTATGGGACCTGCAGACAGCCCTTTTTCTGGTGGGGTGTTCCTGGTGTCCATTCATTTCCCTCCTGATTACCCATTCAAGCCTCCTAAGGTAACAACTCTTGGGAAATTATGCATGAATTATTTTTCCTGTAATTTTCTCTTTTCCTTTTTTTACTTGTTTTGTGGCCTCTCGCCTCTGTGTGTATCTTCTTTGTGCCTTAATTTTTTTATTCAAGTATTTAATTAGGTTTCAACTTTCATGCTATTATTTTTGTCATGTATTAGCTATAGGTTAGTGCATTAGCTTACCTTTACTCTGCTTTTTTTGATCTGGAGTATCACTGTTGTGATTAGTTGCCACTGCATTGATGTTTCTTTCTCTTGTGTCTTAATTCACAATCTGGTGTCTATCTAGGAATTATGTAATATAATTTTCCGTGAATATGAGCCCAAGCCTGGATATTTAACATCCTTGCACCATCAAAAGTTTTAGTGCTCAAGTTGTTTCTGAGTTTGAATCTCATCGCCCGCTCCTTTCACATTAATTTATATGAGTAGCCCACCTTTATGGTTTTGCTCAGGCACCCCATTTGATGCTAGATTTCCTCGATTAGACACCATCCGTTGGTTATAAACTTATAATGGGTTAAGCTATGGTTAGAAATTTCGGTCACATGTAACTATATTAAATTTGAGGTGCTAGGACAGCAACCTACACTTCTTTTAACCCCCAGTTGATTGGCGATGGGATTCATTCGTGATTACGATCAGTTATGGTTGGTGCTCAGATTGTCCGAGTCATTAGCCCTTTTTTATTTTCCTGCTATATTAGACATGTTTTCACTCAAGATAAATGTATATGTGTCAGGTTTCATTTAGGACCAAAGTTTACCATCCGAATATCAACAGCAATGGTAGCATCTGCCTCGACATCCTTAAGGAGCAGTGGAGTCCTGCACTGACAGTATCCAAGGTATAGGGCAGAGCAAGATAACATATGTTAATTTTATTCCAAATGATCACTAGGTAAATACTTAAATTTTTTCAGGTTCTGCTTTCTATTTGCTCCCTGCTGACTGATCCAAATCCCGATGATCCCTTGGTACCTGAGATTGCACATACATACAAGACTGATAGAGCTAAATACGAGACCACTGCACGATCTTGGACCCAGAAATATGCTATGGGCTGAAAGGGAGCATGCTATGTGCGTTCTGAATGTGGCGATCATGCTACTATTATATTATTAAATAAAGAATGAGTTTAAACTTCAAAATATGGCCTGGTTTGTTGTCTTCCTTGTTCTTTGAGGATGTTTAATATAATCTTGTTAATCTAAAACCTGAAATATGTTTTCAAGGTAGCAGAGATCATAAGTTTTTTTGCATGCTTATTTTGATTATTTGTTTCAGGGTCAGAAAAGATGGATGTGATGTGGTCAAAATGCTAGTCTTATTTAATTGACTGTTCTGTTTATTTGCTAGGAAACATTGATTTTGAAAGTGTAGATGTAAGTTAAATGCCTGATTAGAGAGCACTATAAGAGATTGCAATGTTATTAAGCATAACAGGGCCACTTTCCAGAGTAGTATTGCTTGCATAACTATTGGGACTTTTCTCATTTTTTATGTCTGTAAAAATTTAGATGAGAATTTGAAGGGTCTTGATCATGAAGAAGGCTTTATGATTAGAATTCTAAACTGATATTATTACTGTTATGCTAGGTTAATGTAAATCGGTTGAAAAAAAATGTGTATCGTGTTGTAACTTGTAAATGTGTATTGTGTTGTAACTTGTAAATAGTTCAAAGTGTCATTTGGGTTTTGTTCTGGATGAAGAAATTTCACCTATTGATTTAATGGAGGCCTTTCCTCTTATCCTTGTATCTATGGCCAGTACTAATTTACTGGCAAGAGGTATGGGAATTCAGTGTTACATATGTGGTGTTGGGCCATTAATTTACATGTACACATAACTGAAGTGAAGTGCTTATGTTGGCCCAACTCACCAAGAAATCATTCTGGGCAGTGGCTGATATACAAAAGATTCACTTGTTGGGTTTGGCTTTCATTTTTCAGCAAGCAGAGTGTAAAACAGAATTTTTTTTCTGCTGTCATTTTAAGCTCTGTTTGTTAATGGCAGGTAATTTTCTCAATGAAGGAAAGAAAAATCCGACGGGACCACTGATAGTATGAATGTGAAACCCTGCCTACATGTCCTATGTTTTGTTATTTTCCTTATAACCCCCTCTCTTGAGTAGAATAAATGGAACACAGTAGTTTGTAATTTTATTTTTGTCACTGATAACGGCATAACTAACATGTGTAAAGGTTAGGTTTCTACTGTCTGGTGTGTTGGTTTGCATATTGAGTTGGTGGTCCTGGGTTATTGTTTTTGCAGTACAAAAATCTGAATTATTAAATCATCTACGGGGTGAACTGCAAAACGGACACCTTGTTGAGATGTCTTTGTTGATTCTACCTTTTGTATCTATATTTATATAAGATTTGTTTTGTCGACCTTGACTTGTCATCGTGCAGTCTACAAGGACGGGCTAGTACACTCATGTGTGGTAACTTTCACTCTATGTCATCGTGTCTCTATACGTGTGTCCTGATTTTCTATTACATGGCCTGTTAATACCCTGATAACAAAGCATTACACTTTTTTATTTAGTGGGCAGGAGGTGATAACTAGACATATTACAATTTAGTTACGTTAATTTATAGGATTAGACTGGTTAGTGTATTGGTAATGGTAATATGACACTCCTGTTCCAGTGTTCCATATATACACTGTAGAGTAGTAGTACGTATTTCTTTAACCTCGGGCAGTCGCAACTTCTTTTTAATGCATGCCACAATCTGTATTACAGTAGATCATTCTGTTGTTCTGTATTTACTGTTTCCTATCCCAATACAACTACCTTGTACCAGGCTACCAGTATATGGGTTTTTCCAGTGTTTTAATACAGTTCGTTTTTTCTTAACTTGGAGGATTATTCTGAAATTCGTGGACCGAGCGAGGCCTAAAATCATTGTAACTTCTCAAACTTTGTTCGGAATTGAGCTGTAGATTGTAGGCACGTGTAGTTACAAATTCAAGTACTAATGTATGCCATTGTGATTTATTATGCTTATTCTAGATGTACCCTTCAGAGAATAGAAGGAAATGCTTTTGCAAAGATTGTTGAACTTATCTCAGTTGTATTGATGTTTGTAATCAAAACATAAGAAAAGAAGAAAGAGCAAGTACTTTTTTATTAAAAAATTAAACTTAAAACCAAGCAAAAGAATAAAGCGGGGCAGGGGGGCAAGTCCTGCAACATGGTGTCTGCATGCAAGGAATCATAAGCCCTAATCGAGTAAACTTGGAAAATACAAAAGATATGGCATTGAATCCGAAGAATATCTCCAAAGCAAACTCTTGTTTGTTAAAAGCAAAATTAAATGGTTATAAAAACCGGGGATTTGTAGAAAAGATTTGATTCGAGAGAAGCTGGCTGATTTCACGTGCCAGGAACAGAAGATAAGCTTTCTGAAATCTGGTAACCTGCAGAAAACATATATATAGATGACAGAAGAAGCGTAGGTGGATGATTTGGCAAGCTCTGCTCTGGTTCACTTTATGTACTCAGGGACGGGACGTGCTGCCGCTTGAAACAATAACATGCATGTGTGCTACTCTCCATCAGACTCCTTATGCCTGCTTACCCTGCCCACCTAATGAAACCTACTATTCTATACACTACCATCGATAACGATTTCATTTGTATAAATTAAAAAAAATTATCTATTGAAGTTATTTGAAGTGGAAATTTTAATTTGAAATTAATTTATGTTTGGATAATTTTATCAACTTTTAATATGAACATTTTTTTTTATAATAAATCACCTTTTAGGCTATTAACATGCAACGTTAACATTTTTTAACATATTTTCTAACGGGTTCCTGACAAGCGATTATTGCAACCATCTATGTATTTTTTTACACGGATACCACTAACACGAGAAATTTTTGTGAATCCAGGAGGGCTACGTTATCTATCCGCGGGAACTAGTTAAGACTTTTTTAGATGGTTGGTCAATTATAGCTTGTTCTGAACCAAAACCGCTCATATATGTTATTGGATATCTTTTCTATAATGCTGAAGACTTTGGTTACTTCCTCTCCTCGTTCTTTAACATGTAACCCCGCTGATTTTTCTATCAAGGAGCCAGAATTAATGTTCGATTTGTAGCGAAGAAATCACAGCAAAACCGCTAATATGAAAAACAAAAAAAAAAAAAACTACAATATTCGGGAAAGATAAACGTATATTTACTAATCTCCGATAACAAATTGTAGATGACTTTAATGTGAAACGGACCAGAGAAATTATTCAAGTATCCGATCCAAACGACAATAGATATTTTGTGATATACTTGTCGAATTAATTTTAAGACACCCAACGTCTTATAAATGTAAACCGAAATTGCAATAATAAATAACTAACGTGTATTGATATGGGTAGTGTTTGCAGACAGTCTCCTATTTCTGCTGCTGTAGAGTGTAGTCCAGAACAGAAATACAAATAGTGGTGGCAGTACTAGTTATTTCAATTGTTCAAGTACAGTGCTACTAATAATCACAAAATAATTTAGCATTAAATGTATCTGAAATCCTGCCTTGAATTATTTGACCATCCACCTCTGATTCTCCTCCATCAACGTGGCCCATACCCTCTACCAACTCATGACTCAACTGTACACTACACTCTCCCTCCTAGTCTCTTTTATATATTAAAATATTATAATCATATATTTATATATACAACCATAATTATTATATTAAAAAAAATAAGACTGTATTAAATTTTAACATATTCAAATTTATATTAAGAAATGAAATTTCTGTTTTAAACAAACAAGACATGTACATATAAAATAAAATAGAAGGGTATGTTGGAGTATTTGTGTCTCACCTCGACTTTAACTCACCGGTCAAACACCTATCTATCTACTCTTTTTCACACGGACACACAGACACACAGACGGGGGTTAAAAAACACATTAAAACTTAAAAGTAGCCTGCCTGTTTCAAGGGAATAACATTTCTTTTCACCACGCCCACGCTGCTGTTACTTATCTGTTTGTTTTATTTATCGGGATAAAAGAAAAAGATACGGGAATCATTTTTAACTATATATGTCCGGAATTACCGTACTGGGACAGGGTGCAGTAAAATACAAAAATAGTACTCATGTTAAAAGTACACTAGCTAAAAAGTTGACAATCAAGTGTTGTTGAGGCGAAGGGTAAATAAAGAGCCTGGAACCTTCACATTTTTGGTTCAGTTGTGTCACAAATTAGATATTTTATATACATACAGACACATGTATTTATAATTAAAAAAGAACCATAAACATATACTACTAATACTACATATATTTAGAAGTACAACTACATACATGCGATATAACAGATCAAGTTGGTGGTGAAAACTGATGAACACCCTACCTTGTGTAGATTGTGATCCAGACGTGTTTGGGCATTTTTAATTGAGGTTTGTTTTTAAGAATTTGATTGCAGTGTATCATATATATGTCATTTATTTCGATGTTTAGGATGAAGGTGTTTATTATATATGTGAGATCTGTCTGAATATATTCAGCCATTGCAGTGTTTTCATTTATTCAAGCTTTATTTTTTTCATATACATTTCATGACATGAGTAATTCTTGGATACTTGTTGTTTTGTGTGTGTGTGTGTGTGTAATGTTGAGTTGTATTGATGGAGTAAACTTTAATGTCCGTGATAGCATTCAGCTGCATTTTGCAGTGTGTAATTTATTCTATGATTTGTAATTATAATATGTCAAAAAGTTTAATATTTGTATTTATGTTCACTTTTCTCAGACAATGTTTATATATGAATATGAGCTATATGGAAGAGCATTTCTTGTTGCATTCTATTTTGTTCTCGAGCTTCAAAGTTTCAATCTTTTACTCACTATCTTTGAATGGAATACTTCATCTGTTTGTGAATGTGATTGGTGCTGTTTATTTTCAATTTCTTTTAAAGTTAAAATGTCTTTTATTTTTTTTGTCTCCGTGTATTTTCCTTCCGATTTGCTAGAAAGGATGAAGAAAGATAAATGTGTTGTGTCCAAATCACTCCCCACAACTGTATCCTTATACTTTTGAAAACTGTAAATATATGATTCAGAAGAAAAACAAGCGCATGGTTCTCTTGATTTTCTGCTATCAAATTACAAACATAAGCAGTCGCATTGTTGCAATTCTTGACCCTGTAATACTAGTATGCTGATGCCCGATAGTGATGGATTATGTGATTTTTACTATTTACATTGTTGTCATGCAGATACCGGAAATTTGGACGGCTCTTCAGGAGACTAACGTGTTTAAAACTTAAGCCTTAATGCTAGGTCTTTTTCTTCGATATTTGTCTAGAAATGTCAGGTAAGCCTTCATATTATTATAAACTGATTAAAAGTTAATGTTTTCTGTCAATATACATCTTCTCTCGGAGAAATTGTGCAAGTGTTTCTGATTCGGAATGTCATTCTTTAGGCATAGAACGAGTAGAAGCTCATGATGAATTACGAGAACGAAGATCCGATTTTGAAAATTCTGAAGATGAAAGGCGGCAATCAAATATTGGTAATTTTAGAAAGAAAGCTCTGAATGCTTCAAACAGGTTCACACATTCTCTAAAAAAGAGGGGGAAGAAAAAAATTGATTACAGGGTTCCTTCAGTTTCCATAGAGGATATACGTGATGCAAACGAAGAGTATGTGGTTCAGGAATTGCGCCAGAAACTCATTGAGAAGGATTTGTTACCCGCTAGACATGATGACTACTATACACTTCTAAGGTTTATAATATTTTTGAATTCATTATAATAGGGATGTATTAAGATGTCAATTTTGTTGATCTTCTGAGCTCAATTTTGTTGATCTTCTATTGCAAGTTGTTGTTTAAACAATTTTCATGTTTAAATGCAGATTTATATATTTGTTTCTTTTCTGTAAATGCAGATTCTTAAAAGCTAGGGATTTTAATTGTGTAAAAACAATCCAAATGTGGGAAGAAATGCTCAAGTGGAGGAGCGAGTACAGAACTGATAGTATACTAGAGGTAATCACAAAGACATTTTAATGACCCTTTATGGTATTCATCCTGCAATTTGATTTTCTTGATATTCTGTATTCTAGTTTAAAACACTGTGCTGGTGGCCTCCGAAGTAATTTCCTAAATACTAAGAACAGCACTCTTTCAATATTATAGTTTTGGTATATTTACAAATAAAGACACTATTTTCCGGGATATGAAATTTGTTTGTGTTCTTGTAGTAAGATGGCCCCCCCCACCGAATATTATACATTTTCCTTCCATCGATATCTTATACTCATCATTAGCCTTTGGTATTTTTTATTTAGGACTTTGAATTTGAAGAATTAGAAGAAGTCTTGCAGTTCTACCCACAAGGATACCATGGGGTTGATAGAGAAGAAAGGCCTGTGTACATCGAAAGGCTTGGCAAAGCTCACCCAAGCAGGCTTATGCGCATCACCACACTAGAACGTTACTTAAAATACCATGTCCAAGAATTTGAGAAAGCAATTCATGAGAAGTTCCCTGCATGTTCGATCGCGGCAAAGAGACAAATATGTTCAACAACTACAATATTGGATGTGCAAGGCCTGGTATGCTGTCTGTAACTCAGTGTATTTTTTACTTCACTTATACTGATTCTTGTCACATGTTTGGTCCTACAAATACATATTTGAGGTAAATTATTAAGCTTTTAGTACATGTATCAATAATGAAAACAAAATTAGAGTTTAGAATCCAAGAATATCTTTTTATCCAGTCTGTTTTTACGATCTGTGCATTTTCTGAGGATGTGTGGCTTTTATGCCAAGTAGAATTTAATGTTACTGGTAGACTAGTTATATACAGTCTTTTCTATCCATAACTATGTCTTGCAAATCTATATACAATGTATATAACTGTAGTGTATACCCTGACTTGCAGGGTGTCAAGAATCTAACACCAACAGCAGCGAGTCTTGTGTCAGCCATGGCAAGAATCGATAATAACTACTACCCAGAGGTGGTGATCTTATTTTAGTGTTTTGGCTTTCAGTAGACATGGTTTTGTACCTGGACCTCTCTTATGTTATTATTTCCAGACTCTGCACCGAATGTTTGTTGTCAATGCTGGTTCTGCCTTCAAGAAGGTGCTTTGGCCTGCTGCTATGAAGTTTCTAGATCAAAAAACCATCGCTAAGATTCATGTAAAGAAATTTATTTTCTCTATGATAATTTGTCAATTGTCTTTCGAAATAAGTAAATCGAAGTCTTTCATCTATTTTGTCAGGTTCTTGAATCCAAATCTTTGGGCAAACTTCTTGAATACATTGATTCGAGGTATATTGTTTTTTCCTAAGACTTAGGACTTCCTTTTTTGGTTTAGATTTATAACAACTAATTACTTGATTTTACTTATAACAGTCAATTGCCGGACTTCTTGGGTGGTTCGTGCACATGTCCTGCCGAGGGAGGGTGCCTTAGGTCTAATAGTGGTCCGTGGAATGACCCTCATATAATGAAGGTGAAATCTCCATATTGATTTAAGATAATATTTATATAATTTTTCAAAATATTGGATGTTTTCATTTCAACTCCAAGTTTTAAAGAGATAATACTAAATGAAGTTGTTTTTTACAATTTATAGCTAGTACGTAATGCAGAAACTGCATTTGTGAGGCAAATAACTAGAGTATCAAGTGACAAGCAAAAATTTGAATCTTGTACTCAGTCGCGTGCAATAAAGGCAAGTTGCTACCTTTTGTGTGGAGCATGTTATATATCATTAGAAATTGGAGTCTGTATATGAATGATATTTTTGTTCCAACAGAGTAATAGTGATGGATCAACACTAGAAACTGTTACAGAGATTGATGATCCATGCTCTTTAAGTACACAAAATAGTTGTAGAATAACAAGATTGGCACCCATTCACGGAGAGGTGAATTTTCTATCTCATATCGTACAATCTCAAAAATTTTGGCCTCGAATCTTATGACCCTGTTGTAATATTGTATTTTGATTTACTTTTATCTGTTGTTGCAAATGAAAGATACATACCGGGGCATCAGATTTAACGATCTACCACAAATGTGATGATCATTTCAATCATTGTGATAACGATAATGAGACCGACCAAGTACTGGAAAATTGTCAGGATTACTCTTCTAATGAGGAAACACTAGACAGAGAAGGTATACTTCTATTGTACATTTTTGTGATAGATTAGTTCCGTGATTGGTATGCATTTTTCTTTGTTCAGAACTCATGCATTGAATATGTAGAAGTTTTTGGGGCCGGGATTCACTTGCTACTAAGATGCCACCACTCGCCATTATGTTTTGTCTCACAGCTATGCCAGAATCCTTGGGCACTGTTCAACCATCTGTTTGTTTTCCTCCATTTGTGTTGCTGTGCCGAGAAGTTCCAAAAAACACTGAATTTAAATGATTTCATATGCAACAAGTGCTTAAAGTTATTTAGTGATGCATATCATGCAGTAAACCATTTTGCTATCTTACAAGTTTTCAATTCATTGCTATTAGGACAAAATAATTTAAATGTCAAATAATAATGTCTAATGTAAAGTTAAATTATGTTCTAACTATTCAACCACAATAAATCATCTGATACATGTGTCTGTAATAACTGATTTTGTGGTTCAGGTACTTCGGTTTTTCAGTGGTTGGTCCTTAGTCAAGAAAAGGTGGTGAATAGAAGTTTCTGGCGTGTGGCAAAAACATTACTGTATTTTGTGGTCAGAATGTTTGCATTTTTTTGGGGTTTGCTTTTTGAATCTAGGAGAAGGACCAATGTATGTCCATCTAACGTTACTGAAGATAAGCCTGGCGTGCAATCCCCTAGTGGTGGAGAAGCTGTCATTGGAGAAGATCGCATTCATCCTTGTGTGGAGCGCCTCCAAAAAGTAGAGCAGATACTTGACAAACTGAAGAACAAACATCCTGAAATTCCTAGAGAGAAGGATCAAATGCTTCTGCATTCGTTGGAGAGGATCAAGTCTGTGGAGTATGATCTTGACAAAACCAAGAGAGTAAGTCATGTTGATATGAGGAGATATTGGTATGGAAGCTTTATTTTGTTGACCTGCAGTTCTTTTTCGTACAGGTGTTGCACGCGACAGTGATGAAGCAACTTGAAATTGCTAAAATAATGGAGAATCTGCAGGACTCCAAATTTCGGGTATGTTATAAAATTTCTCTGTTAATGATAGAAAAGGCACCCCTAGGCCCTATCCAATTGATTATATCATGCAGTGAGGCACGGAGTACATGCATCACGTATCGTCGATTGAGACACCAGAGTATTGTAGAGCTCGGTGTATCAAATGGTTCTTTCTTCTACTCTGTTGATCAACGTGTAACAGTTCTCTTTACCTTTAATTGTTGCAGAATCGACGGTTATGGTGTTGATTTGGAGAGCTGTATAGGAACAAGGTGTGGGTGCATAGTGATATACCTTCAAAGGTGATTTTAATTTTAAATTTAAAGAAAAAAACAGAGCAACTTCAGAGGCTTGAGATTTGTGGCTGAGAGTAAAGTGGGAGCAATTATAGCGCAGATGAGTTGATGTCTATGTTATAAATTGAAAAGATGTTGAACCTACATAAATCTATATAGCCCTCCAAGCCGTTCCCTGCTCAAATACGAGGGTGTAGAGAGAAAAATGTTACTGTAGTGCAGAGTTATACACTGCGGCACCTTTCTGTGTCTTGTTTACTATCAAGCCAATGGTGCTGCTTATATACGCTGATAACACCAACACGAGTAACTAAATTGTCCAAAAACAAGAAATTAAACGAGCAGGTATTATATTTCGAAGCCAAGTACACCCAAGAAGCCGGACACTAATTTTTATTTTAAAAAAATGTAAAGTATAATATGAATGGACTATAATGCATCGCCTGCGACAACAATGTAATTTCCAAAACTTTAACCGTGATTTGAATTTCGAACACGTAGTATTATAATATAATTAAATTACGAATATTAGGCATAATTTTTTCTTGACCATGTACATATGCAATAAAATTATTAAAAAAAAACACATATGATTTAATTTAAGATTAATGCTAGGGTTATAAAATGGTGTACAAAAATATTTCTCAAATGTCATATGCAATAAAACTATTAAAAAAACACCTATGATTTAATTTAAGATTAATGTTAGGGATATAAATGGTGTATAAAAATATTTCTCAAATGTCATATCACAGATTGCGATTGATTGTGATTTTATTTAATCTAATGGATCTCAATGTATTAACACAAATCTCACAAATTAAAAATTTTCTAAATTGATCACCTATGCGACATCAATTTTTTATATCCAATTTTGTATCATTATCATTATTCTTAATTTAAAATACGTGTCATTAGTAAAGTTCACAGGTAGTACATTTAAAATAAAAGGAGTCGAATTAATGGGTAACCAATTCTAAAATTTGAAAGACAAAAAAAAGACAGTATATAGCTAGAGAAGCTGCTTCTGATCGTAAAGAATGGTTTTCAGTAGCATCTATTCTATGTAATTGCTAATGAAATCTAATAAAAGTAGTTCTTTGTTAAAAATAATAAATAGTGTAGTGGCAGTATCAGAAACAAGAAAAGCGCGTATACACTGCATATACATAAAACATAGCTTAGCTGTATACTAGTTGAGCTAATTTACCACGCGTTCTTACATTGACGAGGAAGAAGAAACAACTACTACAAAGTACAAACCTGTGTGTGTATCTATATCTAATTATCTGCATCTACAACTCTACATACATATAATAGTTACAGACTTACAGTAGATCCGATCAACTGATCAAGTTATAATATGGCGGGTAATAATTGTGTATCTTCTTCTTGTTCATATTTCAAGATTCTAGTTTTATCGATTTCTCTTTTGGTAGACTTCTCTACATCTACTTTCATTTCAGGTATCTTATTAATTTTTTTATTTTTTTATTGCTATTACATCTCATTTTATTTTATTTGTTTTGCTCTTGCTTATATGTATTTAGCTAAAATTAGCTGCCTTAATTTACTTTGATGTCTATCTTATTGGTTAATAATTTTGGGTTTGTTTGTTTTAAACTCTACAGATGATATCTTTGAATCGCATGCCTCCCTAGGACGTAACCTGCTTCAGGCTAAAAAAGGTTTTGATTTTATACTTTACTTTCATTGTTTTTGTCGTAAATGTATTTGTATGTTTCTGGTACAATGAGCCAATGAGGTAGTACATTGTGAGTTTGATGATTGATACCGGTGAAATTTGTTCTTTTACCTACTGAGTTGCTGCAGTTTAGTCCAACTACTGACTATGTTTGGTTTGGTTTTAAGTGTAACATAAGAATACCTGAGTATTTTTGGTGTGGTTTCTTAACTAAGAAAGAATTTGCAAACAAATGAAATTGTTGTACAATGCACCTAGCTTTAGAAAGCTTCTTATTATGCACTTTCTTGTACTTGTTGGAAGCTTGATACTATCTGCATCGAATACTGGTCACTAATTAAGTGTTCCCGATAGCTTTCTGGCATTTATTATCAAGCCCATGTTCAATTTCCTGTTTATTAGCAACAAGCCAACAACAAATTTTAGGAGTTTATATAGTGGTCTGATAGAGATTGAATTTTACAGGGACCTGTGAAAATTTCACCTTTCGGGCATAATTCCATCCTGCAAAGGACCACTTATGGGGAAAACTACCTGTTTTCTAGAATAGTAGAATGAATCTAACTCTTAAAATACGACTTAGAGATAAGTAGTGAGGATTACTATATTGTAAAAGTAGTAGTATCCCATCATTACGCCCTATTGTTTTCAAGGATAAATAAGCACTGTACTTCAAACACTTAGCTTAAGGTGTGTGAAACTCAAGGATCTGAATTTTTTCCTGAAGCTTGTGCAGTGGGTGACTTGTGTCTGTGTCTGTGCACCGTGCTTATGAAGTTCCAAACTTCCAATAGAGCAGTGCCTTTAATCGAAGCATGCTACCTTTAATATTTCAATAAAATTTATTCTACCTGTCTTACAACTAACTTACTAGTATAGCGTGCCTGAATGGCAACATATGCTCATTTGTCTACTTCTCGATTGGGATAGATGAAGCTGCTCACCAGCATTTGGCAGAATTTATTCCAAGTATATGCTGTAGGACTTGAATGAAGCAATTTCTATTGCATTAATACTATTATGCTGTGAGATTTATGCTCAGATCATATTGTACATGCTTGGAACTTTTCCAAGTCATTTATATTTTAATGATAAGTTCCTGTTTTTATCTACAGATTGCCCAATTGACTTCGAGAATAAGAACTATACCATCATTACCAGCCAATGCAAAGGACCCAATTACCAACCCAAACCTTGTTGTGACTCCCTTAAAGAATTTGCTTGCCCGTACACAGATGAGTTGAATGACCTATCAAATAAATGTTCTGATACGATGTTCAGCTACATCACGAACAAGGGGAATTACCCAGTTGGCCTGTTTTCCAGTTTCTGCAGGGAAGGGAAGGCCGGGCTTGATTGCTCTTCATACATACCACCAGATTCAGCTAAAGATGCAAGTGTCGGGAATACACTGAATCAATTTCAGTTATTAATGTTGACAACAGCCTTGGTAGCATTATTTTTCATTTTCTGAAAGCTCTGGAGGTTCATGCTGTAAAAAATTATAACTAAATTTTATTTCTTAATCGATTCTAAAATAGTATTTTATTCAGAGGTTATAGAACAGATTGTTTTTTACTACATGATGTAAAACTCACGAAAATTTTATTATTTAAAAAAATTATAATTAAATTTTTAAAAAACATAATAAATTTAAAATAATATATTTACCTTTTATAGAACATGACATTTTTACCAAATATAATTAATTTTACCGGAACATAATGTTTTTTACATAATATAATTAATTTTTATTGTTTACAAAATATAATTACACAAAATCAAAGGAAATTTATGTAAGTAGCATGGAAAAATTGGGAAAAAAATGGGTGAACGCAACATTTCTTTGATAAGAATTGGTAATAAAATGTATACTAGAGCAAATGGAGCATTCCATCTCAAAATGGGTATTTAAGTTCTAGTTTAATTTATTAGAGCATTCACATTGGGTTCTCTTTTCCCATCCCTAAAATCATACTAAAAATAGTAACTTTTTAAAATTGTCATCAAATTATAATTATGTTTCAAAAATTTGCTACATTTCATTCCGCATCTCTATCCATATTTTGTTTTATATTATTTCTTTCTCTCACTTCTCTTTACAACTTTAACTACTATTTAATATTTTATTATTTCTCATTCCTTTCTATATATATATAACTTGTATATAATACGAGACGAGGATGAATAGCAAGTCCCCATGTTTGGGGACTAAATTTCATGCCCCTAAAATGTTCCTCAAAATGGGGAACCGAATGTGAAGTGAAATTTTAACACATTCATAATTTCCTTAAAATATGGGGATTAGGGAAGGAATGAGGAGTGAGATGAGAATGCTCTTAGGAATGGAACGGGGAAGGAATTAATTTTTTTTAAATTCATTCATAATATAGTTCAAATCTCATTCCATTCCTTCCAAATTCATTCATCTCAACTAAACACAACATTAGTGTCTCATCTCACAAAGTTTAACCAAGTTTTATGGGACAAATGTTTCTTGCAAAATAATTAAAATTTTGAATAATTTATTCTAATTTCCAAATGATAGCATGTTTCTTTTAAGGGTTTTGGTCATGGTTGACCAACTATTTATCTGCATTTTTTTTCCGTAGATAGGAAACTCTCTAGAAATGTCTACGGGCCTCTGAATTCACACAAATTTCACGTGTTAATATTATCCGCGAAAAATTATTGCGGATAGATTGTTCAGGATCAAGACCTTTCTTTTAAAAGGGAATATATAATATGTTTCTAACAGTATCTATAATAGGCTTATCTGACATGTCATTCTTGGTTGTCTATTTATTGAAGTTGAGAGGTTGCCTACCAAGGTTGCTAAAAGTTGGCAACCCCTTGACAACTTACTAAACTAGTAAAAAGTCATATAAAACATCTAAAATGTATATTATTCTATCCACTTTTATATTGAACTAAATATAAAATTAATATAGAGGGAACACATGAACAACATTTAAAGTTGCTTAGCTATTGAAACAAAATTTTAATAAATATTGTCAATAATGACATGAATGTGAAAGAAAATTAAAAAATAATATATTTAATTTTTTGATAAAGTTGTTAGGAATCTATATTAGAGAGGCTCTAAATGCATATTTATTGTGCATTTGTGCCCCTGGACCAGTTGTACAACTTGAGATCCAGTTCAAACCTTCCTAATGCACCACATTACTTGTGTGTGCTCAATTAGTCATTTAGCCCACACAAAATAATATATATAAATATAATATGATAACAACGTTTATTTTTTTTCCTTCAACTTTTTATTATACTATTATAATTATGAAATAATATGTTTCTAATAAAATTTTAATTTGATTATAAAATTTAGATTATCATCAAAATATCAATATCAATATCAATTGTTTATATTTATTAAATTAGAATATTTTAAATTCGGTTAAAACACAAGGAAAAAAAAACAGACGGTGATGGATAGATATATTCCACAAACTTTACCCACCCCAGTTGTATTTATTCCTCTTTCAATATTTCCCCCCACCCCTATTATGATATTGTAAAAAAATAAAAAAAATCTTTGATGCAAGATATTAGGGGATCGAGATCACCAAATAATCATTTTGCTGTGATTATCTGAATTGACCAAGGTCTTTCATTTCTTCAATTAATCTCAATGTTTTGTTTCTATTGATCTATACTTATATATATGCGTCTGTGTAATAGGGTTTTAGATTATTAGGTATTGATTTTGTATTTTGTTTATCTTTTCTGTTTGTGGGTTTTCTTATGAGTTGAATTGGTATTTGTTGATTAATTGACTAAATTTCATTTTATATGTTTATTATTATCTATTTGTGTGTTGGTATGAACTGTCAACATAATTTAAACTAGTTAGATGTAACCATGAGTTTGAAATTTGGGGGTTTTAGAGGATTGTTTGCAACTAGTATTGAAAAAATTATTATCTTTTTGAGCTTGCTGTTTTTGTGTGTTATCATAGTTGTGCTTGTTAGCTTTTCACATCGGCCGATTCTTTAGTTTGAGTCAGTTTTGATATGTTTGGGATTGTTTCAATCGGGCTTTCTATGAGGTTTTTGTATTGGGAATGTAGAGGGATCATGTTGTCACATTTATATTTGTCATCGCATTGTGCTCATATTATTTATGGTTTAACAGACAATGTCCCAATACCAAGGGGATGATGCTGAATACATGGATGATGAATATGAAATGGAAGATGATGACGACGAAATGGATGGTGAGTTTCGAGGAATAGACAACAGGGGCTCAGACTCTGATGTGGATGAGTATGATGCCATGGTATGTGAGATTTACATGTCACAAACATCGAGTCTATCTATCCTATCACATATATTCATGAATAAATATATTGCCTTTTGGAAGAGTAAGTTATGTCATAATATTTTATTACTGTTTTCTATAGAATAACAAAATGGCAGATACTACGGCCTCTCAGGCTAGGAGAGGTAAAGATATTCAGGGAATTCCTTGGGGAAGGCTTAGCGTCACTAGAGAAAAGTATAGACAGACAAGACTTGAACAGTACAAAAATTATGAAAACATCCCTCAATCTGGAGAAGGGTCGGAAAAGGTAAATTATCATTACTCACCCCCATCCAAAAAAATAGAAAAAGAAATATAACAATAAAATTCTTGTTTGATTTGAAATTCTTAGGACTGCAAAATAACGGAGAAAGGAGAAATATATTACGAGTTTATGCGCAACTCAAGATCGGTGAAATCAAATATTCTTCATTTCCAGGTCTAGTGACTCTCTTGAACAATTATGAGGTTTTTTTGTTAAAATTCTGTATGCATTCGTTCTTGGTGCTCAACTCTCTTTTGCTATCCTGGTATAAAAATTAATTATTGTTATTTTACATTTTTACCTAGTAATGTTGTGTTTGGTTGGAGAGATTGGAATGGAATGGAATGGAATGAGTAAAAAGAGAAGAAAATAATTGAGGTAGAATGAGAGATTTGAAAAAAGATTAGTGAATGCAAAATTTCTGTGATGAGAATTGGCAAGAAAATGAGTAAGAAAGAGAATGGAGCATTCCATCTCAAAATGGAGGGTTTGAGTTTTAGTCTAGGTTAATAGGAATGAAAGGGGAGGGGGAATGAAATTTTTGAAAATTCACCCAATATTAGTTCAAATCTCATTCCATTCCATTCCAATCTCCCCAACCAAACACAACATAAGAGTTACAGTTACAGACTGACTGAATTTGGAAACCCCGAAGATCTAGGCTATGAAGCATGATCTTGTCCGGCATACAAATTTGAAAAAAATGAGTGATACATACATATGCGTATATATTAGTTCACCATTCGGGAAATGGCCCTTTATATCACAGAATGAAGTAAACTGGTACAAAATATTACAATTCTAGAAATTGGCCTTTTGCATCCCAGAAAAAATGCATTAAAATTGCGTTTTTGTAAAAACACAATATAAAATTTTGTTTTTGTTATTTACATTTTAAAATAAAAGGGATTTTTTTTAAAAAAAAATATTATGGAAACGCATATTGATCATGCGTTAAAAAAAATATGGAAACACATATTGATCATGCGTTAGTAATGGACACGCACATTTATAATGCGGTATGCATGTAATGTAAGTACGCTGCCAGCAGTTCTGTTGAATTTTTAAAACACTATAAATGTTCACATGGGACCCTTCAGCACATGGACATGACTCCTTTCTTTTGAGTGCTACAAGACTTCAACTGAGTTGACAGCAATTTTGGTTAAAAATTACTCCCTCCGTCCCTATTTACATATCCACTTTGTTTTTTGAGTCAAATTGACTCGTCTTTGACTGTAATTTAAAAATAATATATAATTGAAAAAAATAAAATTTCATATTGTTAAAAAGTATATATAATCTACTTTAAAATATGTTTTTTAGTTTTTTAAAATTATAAAAGAATAATTTTTAATTAGTAAACGTAAGTTTATATAACGTTTCTTTGTGACCCAAAGGGCCATGTTTTCAAATTGTGCCTTTTAGGTTCATTCAAGTTCAAATTGCGATATTATGGTCCATTTTTCTCACCATTCTCTAATATCTCGATGGTGGGGGACCCACGTATGATTTGTTAAGCACACGAGTCTATGCAATCTATCCATTCAACTTTCCGTTGTATAAATTAGATATACTTTTTCAGATTTTCCATTTCCATAATTAGGATTGAAAAGATAGCATATAAATTAGATAATTAAACTGTATACCTGTCTTCTAGGAAATTGATAAATAATCATGAGCGAAGTTTGATAATATATAACTAAATAATATAAATTTGAAATTTTATTTATTGTTGAGAAATTAAATAATTATTATTAACTTATGGATTATAATAATAATACTAACAATTGTGGTCACGTGGAGAGGTACAACAGTGGTGACAACAAATCAACATAGCCAAATATTATATTTCCCAACATATTAAAAGTCACCCAATATTAAATAAAACTCTAATTTATGAGGTAAAATATATGTTTTCATAAATTTAAAGCAAATATGGATAATTAATATTTCTATCCAAAACCATATAAAACCGAACCAAACTAAATTCATATTTTAAAAATGTGGTTAATATATGGTTTTGGTTGTTAAACCAAACCAAACCAAATCCATATTTAGGAACCAAAATCAAACCAAATCCATATCCTGCCACCCCTAAGTGGAGCCGGAATCGATCTAATCTGTTTCCTGTGCTCCAGTTAAACCTTCTGTTGTGATTTTTGACTTTCAATTTTAAGCATTATTGACTGATCTGGAAAATTGTTATTTGCTAATGCAGTTGAGAAATCTGGTTTGGGCTACATCGAAGCATGATGTTTATCTTATGTCACATTTCTCCATCATTCACTGGTCTTCTTTAGCTTGCAACAAGTCTGAGGTTCTCAATGTTTCTGGACATGTGGCACCATGTGAAGTGAGTGTTTCTGTAGATAGTTAGATACTTCAGTTCCTTTTAAGTGCCACTTTTTTGTGAAGACATCAAAATTTTATTTTATTCCCTTTTCTTCATAGAAACATCCCGGAAATCTGTTGGAAGGGTTTACTCAGACCCAACTTAGCACATTAGCCGTAAAGGACAATCTGCTTGTTGCTGGAGGATTTCAGGGAGAGCTTATATGCAAGGCAAGCTAGTTATTGTTTACAGAAATTTCCTTTATCGTGTTAGGCCTTGTTTATTTTGTATATATTTAGAAGGGTTTGGGGGTGCTAAATAATTGCTTCGTTTCTTCTGGGAGGTGCAGAGGTGGTAACAATCACACTTGTTTGAAGTGGTAAGTATGCAACTGTTTATAGCTGAACATTAAAGACCTGGTATCTTGTTTTGACAAGTCCCAGATTTTGTCTTCATTGAGATCAGCAAGCCAGCCACTTGATATGTGAGAGTGTCTAAAGTACACGTGCAAGCAATGAAAATTTAATGTGCGCATATTAAATGCACTTCATTTTTTTTTTTTTAACCCTCGCGAGAGTATAAATTACCAAATTAAAATTATCATGCTTACATGCTGGGGTAAATGAGGGGTGGACACAGTTGCCTTGTGCTACTGTATTCGGAAGTTTATACAATTTAAGCTGATTCATATTTGCACATTGGGTGCAGAATTTAGATAGACCTGGAATTTGCTTCTGTTCCAGGACTACTACTTATGATGACAATGCTATTACCAATGCTGTAGATATTTATACCACAGCCAGGTAAATACATTTAAAATTTTGAATTACTCACGTTAAGTCAATTAGCACTGCTTGATATACATTAATATCCTTTTTGTTTGTTGTATTATATTGCAGCGGTGCACTTCATTTTACAGCCTCAAATAATGATGGTGGAGTTAGAGATTTTGATATGGAACAGTTTCAACTTTCTAACGATTTTCATTTTCCTTGGCCAGTCAATGTAAATACCTCTCTCTGACAGCCTGATGGTTATTATACTTTTTTTTAAACCTTTCTTGCAATTTTGATTGAAGTAAAAAGCAAAGAAAGTATAGAATTGTTTCAGAGATACATGTGCACTTATATGATTGTATAGAACGATGTATCACTGCATGTGGAGGCTCATTCTGTTTGGGGTCCAGTGGGAGAAGGGTTGGAATGCATATGTGACCTTAAATGTGCAACAAGTCTGCATATTCACATCATTTGTCTGTTAATTAATGATAAATGTAGGATATGATACACTCAGGAATATGTTTTGGTGGAAAAATGACTATCGTGTTTTATGTGTGTTTGCAGCATACCTCCCGGAGTCCTGACGGTAAGCTTGTTATCATAGTTGGAGACAACACAGACTGTATGGTGGTGGATAGCATAAGCGGGAAGGTCTCTATTATACTTACGAGATCACTTTTTAGACATGAGTTTCTAAACTCAAATTTGTTCTAATCTTTGGCCTAATTTGTGCAGACCGTTGCACCCTTATGTGGTCACTTGGATTTCTCATTTGCTTCAGCGTGGCATCCCGATGGCCTGACTTTTGCCACAGGGAACCAAGACAAAACCTGCCGGATATGGGATATGCGAAACTTATCAAAGTCGGTTTGTTCCCTAAGGGGTAATCTTGGAGCCATTCGGTCAATTCGTTACTCGTCTGATGGCAGATTCATGGCCATGGCTGAGCCTGCTGATTTTGTGCATGTGTTTGATGTTAAAAGTGAGTATGACAAAGAGCAGGAAATCGATTTCTTTGGTGAGATATCTGGCATGTCTTATAGTCCGGATACAGAATCTCTCTTCATTGGGGTGTGGGATCGTACTTATGGGAGCCTCCTAGAGTTTGGGAGATGCCGGGATTACTCATACCTTGATGCTTTGATCTGATGAGCAGGATGCACTCTGCAACTTAGCGGTCAGTGAAAGCATATCGGCACAATCAGATCATGGCAGTGAGTTTAGGTGTACTAAATTCTCAATTGTGTACAAAGTTGTTAAGCAAGAGTCTAGTTTGGTTGTCATAAAAGTTCAGAAAGTGAGAGATGTACAAAAGGATAGGGAAAATTGACCATGTAAACTTGTTAAATAGGGTTGTGTGGGCGGTAGACTCAAACACCCATCAACGGAGAAGGGTGAACCTGCCTTTGCTTTGGTGAAGTTGACAATGCTGTTTCCTGTGTACTTTTCTGCATATACATTATACATGCAACTGTGTGGAAGACTGGCAGCTACTGCCACCGCTAAAATGAAGCTAAGAAGCATAGCCAAAAATTAGCGCTCCCTTTTTTCTTTGATAAATCTGATTACGTGAAATAATTTGACCTGCAATTTTTTTACTGTGGTAACTTACATTATATTTGACGAGAACACATGACTAATAGCCAGGCCAAACCAAGCAAGAGGATCAAGAATCAATATATCTGATCCGGAAAAAGAGCCAATGGAAGACAGACAACTCAGCTAACACAAAATCAACATCTTCGCTCCCCTCCTCACAAAACTCTACGAGTATTATCCAACTCTCAACCACTCCCTAACGATAATAATAATATCATCATTCCCATCTTCCATTACACCACCACCCAAAATCAAACACCAATAAACAACAGGAGAAAGTCTCAACACTCTACCAACCCCAACAATGGCCTCTGCCTTGTTTTCTGCACCAACCTTCCAAGGCTTAAGGCCACTAAACAAGCCAACCGACTCAACTCTCCTCCCCAAAGCAAGCTTCTTCAAGCCCATCACCATCAAAACCAACAAAAGAGTAGGAGTGATCAAATCAGAGCTGAACCCATCTCTAGTGATAAGCCTGAGCACAGGCTTGTCACTTTTCTTGGGAAGGTTCGTGTTCTTTAACTTCCAAAGAGAGAACGTGGCTAAACAGGTCCCGGAGCAGAATGGAATCACGCATTTCGAGGCAGGGGATTCAAGGGCCAAGGAGTACGTGAGCTTGCTGAAATCAAATGACCCAGTTGGATTCAACATTGTTGATGTGCTTGCTTGGGGTTCTATTGGACATATTGTTGCTTACTATGTCCTTGCCACCTCTAGCAATGGCTATGATCCCAGCTTCTTTGGCTGATCCATTTTTATTACTGCACTATTTTCTACTGTAATATATATGTATAATTCCATTTAATGCTGTACTAATTCATGTTTGTATAGTACTACTTGGGAAATCAAAGCCTACTTATCATCATCAAGTTCCAGGGTTCTTGTGCTTTTATGCTTTGACAATAGTTTTCATGATCTTTAAAATGTTTTTTTCTCCACGTACAAAATACAGTATAAATAACTCGATACGGAGTATCATGATGGCGTGAGTGCACTAATGACTACTTTTTTATGTGTTGCCAAAGTTTTATTAGTGGGGATTTTTTATGCGGGGATCATTATTAAGGAAGCCAAAAACCATATCTTTATAAGCTAAACAAATTAGTTATTTATGGTTTAAAATTGCACGAGCAAAAAAAAGGTTTTCTTTAATAAAATATTTTTTGAAAAGCAGCAAAAGAAAAAATAGAATATTATGGGAAAACATTAAAAAAGGCTAAATTTTTAGAACAAATGCTTATTTATAAATGTATAAATCAATTTATTAAAAAAATTAATTAATATGACTCTTATAAAATATGTACCAATTGCAACACAAATAAATTTGATGTAATGTATTTCTAAAAAAAAAATGATGTAGTGTATTATATTGTGCTATATTTTCGTACCCAACTAAGGATAAACCAAACGTAACAAGAGACCTATATGCAAAATAAACAATGTATTTTTAGGCCATGATTGTTTTCTCTTATAAATCAAAAAATACATATATTTTTCAATCACGAAATTTATTTTCCAAGCAGGACGTGGGAACTGAAAAATAAAATTTGGAATTAGATACGCACAGAGGTTTGATTTGCTTCATCTTCGATAAAAATGTCGTCGACCCATGAGACCAATAACAATGAGAATACTACTAACACCATGCTTTCTCCCTCGTCTTCATCCTACCCTTTACCAGAGGCTGAATATATCGATATTCTCCAAAGCTCTCATCTTTTTCTTGAAAAGCTTCATAATTTTCATGCTTCTTTCGGTTCTAAATTTAAGTAAGTGCCCTCCTTTCTTCCTTTTCTGTTAATATATTTTTATTGTGGTGTTTTTAAAGCATTTTAATTTATGGGTTTTATCTAGATACTCATAATTTTGTATCTATAGAATGGGTTTAAATTTAGGTTGTTTGTGTTTGTTAAGGCACTGAATTATACAGTGACAAGAATGGGTTGTTGCTCTTTTGGCTCCTGCTAAACCTCTTGCTTATGCGAAAGTTTCAAACTTTATTAGTCTGTTTATTTTTAGCTCTTAGTCTAAGTACCTCTCTCACTCCTTATGTGTGGATGACTAACATTACGACGAGCTGGCTTTTTGATACAAAAAAGTATGATACCATGTAATGAATGATCACTTTTTTTGGTCTATGATACATTAAATAGCCATTTGTGGTACCTCTCAAATTTGTTGTAGGACATATAATTGATCCTTTTTACTCTTGTTTAATACGGATATTTATAGCCTTTTCTTGACAAAATTAAGATATATGTAATGTAAACTTGAAGCTTGCCTTATTTTTTTTGGGGGGACGGGGTGTACTTTAATTGGAAGAACTAATAGACAACGGTCACCTCTTTAGATTTGCCACAATATGCCTCATTAAATCTATGAGCTAAGAATTGTTTGTGGCACATCATCAAGGCGCTAAACATTAAGACTCAAAATTGAGATTTGCATGCACGAGGAGTTTATTTTTAGATAAAAAACTATTGGATTGTTTAAATAATTTGATGACAAGTATATTGCGATCAAAATTATGTAGAGGGTAACTTTAGACGGGGAGTTGATTGGGGCATAGTCTTCCGGATTGAGGCTCGTGTTTTGCAACATCAATCATTGGCAATATATATAGAAACATGAGGAAAAGAGCATATAGAGCATTAGAGTCTGACAATAGTATTTAAGAAGACTATTGCCTTAAGATGATTGGTCCGGGAGAGAGAGAGAATTAAGAATGTGGATAAGGATGTGCTCATATGCAGGAAAAGTCAAAGCAGAACAAATGCATTTTAAGGAATAATGATTTGTAAAGACCGGACGAGTTATGAAAAAGGTGGTGATGGAGGCAAATGATAAGACATATGAGGTAATTTGAATCGTGTAAACATGAAGGAAGAAAAGATTTTCATATTAGCAAAGGTTCAAGAGGAGGCAAGGAGATATAGAATTTGTAAAGTTTATTAAGGATAGAGATGATTCGGTACCAGTGATATATAGAATTTGTTTAAGAAGACAATGGGGTGGAAGATGCAATACAGTAAGGAAGATGAAGTTTAACCCTTTCCATGTGATTCCCGTTCTTTAGATTTATTAACAAGGACAAAAAGAAAGGACCGTTACAAGAAGATGAGTATGCTTCAATCGTAGGCCTAGATTAGACATCTATTAAGGTGTGATGGGCCTTAAGAGAAGGGTGAGCGAACTGTTTTAACACCATCCTCACGATATCTAAGATGTGAGATTAGTGGAGGCTCAATGTGGTGGTGTCAATCACGATGCGTAGTAAAAATGATTATGTTCAAGCTACTTAGTCGCACTATGGAATTTAAGGAGAGACCGAGAAAGTGATTGAGCTCATGGTACGACGATAAACAAAAGTGATTGAGAGCTATTTTAGTTCAATGAATGGGAGGTCTGTAACTCAATATCGAGACAATCCGTTTTCCTAGATGTCATATCAAAAACATGAAGTACGTAGTAAGAAATTGCAGTTGATGTTCATGGACTCAAAGATTGCCATGGTGTATGTTTTTTGTTAATGACATTCTGTTAGTAAATAAGCCGGAGAAAAAGATGAACGCAAAGTTCCACAAACCATTCCGACTGGCGAGCAGAGTGGCTTCCTTCGTTTATATGGCTACTTCTTACCTTCTGTATAAATGGGCTATTCACTCTTTCAAGAGTGGCTGCTTCTAGGCAAACCAAGTAGTGGAGAGCGACATTGGAAGCAAAATTCTAGCGTGCTAGTTGAAACCGTTAGTTGATTACCTCTGATGCAACTTGGAGGGGTGTCATTGTGAGAAAAGGGTAGAAGTGACATGGATGAGGGTAATTTTATGGACACGAGGTCACGCCTTAATGGATAGAATACCGAATGGTGTCTTTGACAGAGTTAAAAGTCGTGCCTATTTCAGGAAAAATAAGGACTGAAGATTGCGATGGTTTCGGTTAAAATAAGGAGTGGAGATTGTGATGGTTTGGGTTGTGTATGCGTGGAGGGAGTGAAGGAGAGAGACATCACCAAAGATACAAAATGAGAAAGTGACTAAACATGAAGGCTTTAAATCTCTATGGAGACTTGATTTTGATAAGAATTCTTCGAGACATTAGATTAGAGTACCTGATTTTCTCGTAAGGTGGAAAGATTTAACAGTGAGGGGATTCATGTTGGTAGTATAGGGGTATCTCTTTTACCATCTTTCATCATTGCACACCATGCTTGTAATTCGTAATGTTAGTGCATAGTATCTCAGTGCTTGATATTTGTCATAACTTTCCTCTTTAAATGTCGTCCTTTCAGTGTGTTATTACTATTATTGCACCTCAAAGGTAGGGGTCTTTATGGAAACATCCTTTTACCCCCAAGGGTGAGGGTAGATGTAAATTCTGCGTACATCTTACCTAGATTCCGCTCTGTGAATGTGATGCACTTGGTATGTTTTGTTCGGTGTAGTTTAGTTTTCTTTACAGTTTTCTATTATCCTCAATAGGATCTTTTGCTTTCTTTAATTGTATGTCAAAATCTAAGTTTGATTGATAAAATTGTCTGGGCCATAATAAAGGATTTTCTGCTCTCTTTATATGTATCTTAAGATATGTCTCTTGGCTTAATAAAAAAATGTATGTTTGATCTTAGACCGACCTAAGAAGAGAAGAATTTGCAATAGTTTTTACTGGATTTTTTTAGCTAAATCAATATTATTAACATCAATAAATTTAACACTAGATGAAAAAGGGACCTAAAAACTCCCTGTAATGTGTTATTTATTTTCACACATACATATTACTCTAAAATTATATAAGATAAAGATTCTAGATTAGGAACACTTGTTGTATTATTTTTTTTTTGAAAGCAAAGTTTTGGTGTGAGTCTTTATCTTGATACTCAGTTACTCACGCACACATGCCTTTATCGAGGCTCTAATTCTCAACCTCTTGTTACCGGTATCCACTCTGTTATAATGTTAGGGATTGACATAGCCTATTATCCATATCCAAGCGAGTATCATTTACATCTCGTATCATTTAGGTGGGGAATATCATGTTGGTTGTCAAGTTTGCATTGTCCAAGCGAGTATCATATGAGATTCATCGTAATAATGGAACTGGGTTCTGATGTTCTAGGGTTCTGATGCAAAAACGTGTTCCATCATGTATTACTATGATCTCAATTTAAAATTTATTTCTTATGTTAATATATAGTGAGGATGGGCCATTGGTTATCTGCTCTAAACTTGCCTTTGGTATATTTGGTTCTTTTGAAGAAGGAGGGAAAATGAGGGAGTGGAGACAATTCTGAAGTGCAATTTTACTTTCTTTTGCTTTGTAGGGTCCCTACCATTGGAGGAACTGCTTTAGATTTGCATCGCCTTTTTGTGGAGGTTACATCTCGTGGTGGTATCGAAAAGGTATGGTAATATATGCACCTCTTATTATTTGCAAATAATCTGCATGACTATAGCTGTTTATATATAGGGTCCTGGTCCCTGACAATCGATTGTTTCAGGGACCAGAACCCTTATATATATATAGGCGGTATGTTTTCAGTTTTCACCATCAGTTTTCTTCATTAGTATTTTCTTTACTTAAAGGCTCAAAACATTTTCCCATATTTCTTAAGATAATTTGTATCAGGTTTGGTCTTAGATTAATATTTGCTATACTTGAAAGTCAAACAAATTAATAAATTCGTATTAGATAGCAGTAGCTACTATAGAAATGATATATGTAATCTCTGTTTTTGTTTGTGAAGAATGTCATTGTGAGATATATAGTTGGGATAAATATTAGATATCTGCTGCTTTAATGACACAGGACTGTCTTAAAACATTTAGACTATCCTGCTTTAATAAAGAGCAAACTTAATTTTTTCTTGAGAAAATGCTCCACCATGTGTCTTTGTCGTGGTTTTAAACGCTGGTCTAAGCTGACTAGTAAGAATCTACGGCAAAACTCTTCGATTATTTATTAAAATTGCTTGCCAAATTGTGATGATGGGCATATTGTATGAAGCTTTATTATTACTCTCAGAAATGGAATACAAATAATGGCCTAAAATTTTTTGTAGTTCCAAATTCCGATGAGTGGCTTCTTTCACGTTCTATCAGAGAAGACAACAAATTCAAATAACATAAGTTATGGTTTACTTTTTGTGGGTTAGGGTTTGACTTCACGG
This sequence comes from Oenanthe sinensis, assembly GCA_028671895.1. Lineage (NCBI taxonomy): Eukaryota > Viridiplantae > Streptophyta > Magnoliopsida > Apiales > Apiaceae > Oenanthe > Oenanthe sinensis. The sequence goes on from CM053794.1 coordinate 37,196,351, forward strand.
GCTTCAGTTTAATAAGCTGTAATTTTACATAATTTTATAGTTTGGCCCGTTTTATTTTATGTTGTAGTGCTAAATTCTTTAAATAATATCAAGAAAATATTAATAAATATAAAAATAATGTAAAAAATAATGGTTATACTAACAAAAATGTTAAATTACTATATAAATACCTGAAGATACATGAATGTAAAGAATTATATATATATATATATATATATATAAATTCCTCTGCTTAATTATCCTGTGCTAGATGATCTGTCCGCCACTTAGGTCTGCTTAATGTTTTGTTCTAACAGTGGTCTATATTAATGAATACAATATATCATTTATTTGTATAACTTTTGACAATCAATAGCAGAATGTGTAGAAATTGAAATGCACCCACCTACGTACTGGATCGATTTTATATTTTTATCTAATTTGTAAACATGTTTTCTATCTTCATATACTGTAAAAGATTTTTCTAGTTTTTTCTGCTAGTTTCTAAGATCTGATTTACTTGCTGTGTATACTTGAACTAGTTATTTGTTGCAAATTCTGTATGTCAGGAAAAGTTTAGATTGATGTTGTTAGGCTATTACGCCATTTCAGATTCTTGTCTAAATCATTATTTGGGAGGCCAGTATTTTTTTTAATTTTTGTGTCTGCATGTTTTGCCATCGATTGAAGTTGGTATCTACATGCATGTGATATTTGCTGAAAGTTATGATAATGGTTTCTCTCAGGTTATAAAAGATCGCAAATGGAAGGAAGTCACAATGGTTTTCAAATACCCATCTATCATAACAAGCGCATCTTTTGTCTTAAGGAAGTACTATCAGTCCTTGCTTTATCATTTTGAGCAGGTTTATTACTTCCGGAAAAAAACTCGTTCTGCCCTAGCTACTGGTACTTAAATATTGACTTTGCCGATACTTCTGTGTGCTATATGTAAGTTATCTTATAGACTTGACTAAAAAAATAGGTCAATTTTCTTTGTCACAGATTCGGTAAGCACAATTGTCAACGGATCTTCAGCTCGGAATCTCTTGGAGGCCAGTGCTACTATGCATCACCTTTCAGGCAAGACAGCTCTTATCCTGCTAATGATTACTTGACTACTATAGGGGATCTCAGAATATTAAGTTTCAGATTAGTGTCTATGTTTGACATCATGCTATCAGTTCCAATGAATATATTTTGGATTTTGGTCTAGTATAACATGTGGCATCTCATGGTATGAGGAAAGAACTTTATATAATATGTTACTAAAAGATACCAGGATACAAGGGAGAAGATTTCTGTTGCCTGCATCTTTGGTACCGGATTGTCTCAAGTAAAATCAAAGACTAAATTAAGCTATGTTGTAGATTGGATGTGTAAGCTCGAGGAAGCTTAAGTATATATGAAGAGTAGTGATCAATGCTTGAGCTCGAGGAAATATGTTGGCTCAGCGTCTTCTCTGACACATAAATTAGATGAAAAAACAAATAGTTCTGTTTATTTGTTGGGGGAAATGGATATATATATATGTGTGTGTGTGTGTGTGTGTATTAAAATCAACGTATCATATATGTAGAAGCTTTTGGTTGATCAGAATTAGGCAAATTTATGGTGGTCACCTTTTCGGCTGTACTTAAGTGGCTGAGTTAGGCCCATCAGAAACTTCTGAGTATATCTCTACAATCAAGTCATACTGTAAATTTGAATTTGATATTGATTTGAGCAGGAAGTGATAGTTCATGCTTTAGAACAGATTTCATAACCTTTAAAACGATGGGTTAGATTACATAGATTGAGCACTTAAGATATTGTATGTTGTGACTTGTGAGTACTAATAGAGGGGGTGCAGGGTGTAACACATATTTCATACTTTCTTAGGTGAAAAGAGTCTACATCTCTTTCACATGTTCCTAACTTGATAAATTTATTAACCAAGCTTTTTAGTTTTTTTATAAAAAAACTCATCCTTTTCTCTGTGCCTTTAAATACAAGTCTACAACCAAACTCACCCTCATTGGTTCTGAAGTATCTGGAATTCCTGGCATGGGTTAAAATAATTATTGCTGGTGTTATATAGGTTTGGACTTGATCTTGTTATGCTTTGGCTCCAAGGTTCTGTAAAGTCTTGGTTTGCCACATCATCGCTACACCATCTAGTACATTATATTATGTGCATCAAAGTTGCATACGATATATCTTTCAGATACCTTGGTTTTCCATCTTTATAACACCTTATGGGATATGCACATGCTTATAAACTTGTATTTAGAATTTGTTTCCATTTATATACAGCTGGTTCCAACCTGGGGCCTGGTAGCTCAGTGATCGGAACAATTGATGCAAAATTTGAAAGTGGGTATATAGTTACTGTGAACTTGGGATCTGAGCAGTTAAAGGGTGTCATATATCATACCCCTACAGAATCACAGATGTCTCAAAATTCTAATAATAATACACCTCGTCGCCGAAGCCGGAATAGGTTTGGGGATCCCTCTTGGTTCGAGGAAAGTAAGAGTAGTGGGTATAGCTATTTCTATGCTGAGAATTTCGACAGGCTACAGCCTATGTATGACAGGCAAGAGAAGGTCATGAACAAGAAAATTTGGCTTCTATGGAGCAGACTTACAGAGGCTGAGAAACAGGTACCACATACAATCTCTTTAATCTTTTCTCCCATCTCATTTCTTATTAGTGTTTCTCACTGTGAAGAGGTACTCAAATTTTATTCAAGTATTTAAAAAGTTTATATTATTATATAGCATGTTTCAGAAACAGTATATTGAGATGTTGCAAATGCTAAAAGGCCCAAAATGATATGTAGTCAAGTGAGCAGTTATATTGTGGTACAGTACACTTGATTGTATCTTTTGTTTAAGATTATTTTTCTTATTTCTTTGTGGATGATTAGCCTTGTGAAAGAAGGATATAAAATACTTCTGTCGATACAGATAATGTTAAGTAATATACTTTCTTAGAAAGTGAGATAATATTATATACTTTCAAATTTTATGTGTACTCCATCAGAGAAGAATCTTATTAGTGATGCACTCCTCGTGTAATCACACCAATAATAAATGGAAAGAAAAAAAATTGAAAATAGATGCAAGCAGAATTCATAGTTTAGTTCTATACTTCCGTTGTTTCGCATTTCTGCTCAACGGTAACTTGATTAAATAAATAAAAAAACTCCGATCTTCTTTAGCTCATTTATTGAATAATATATCTGCTGTGTTGCAGGTCTATCATAACAAAGGATGAGACACAAGGAGAGATATAAGAGAGGCATGAAGTTCAGAACTTCAGATTCCCAAAGAGTTGACAAGCTCAATTGACAGTAGAGACTAGATAATATATAGGCCATTAGATTAGCAGTTCTACCCTAAATTTCTTCCTGGTCTGATATCTGTTTGTTGTTATCATCATCGTGATATTTCAGTGGCCATCTTTTTCATTTTCTTCTTGGTCTGCCTTTTATTTTCCATGTAGAAGTTCAATTTTTTAGTTTGGATTGGTGGGGAAACATGTTAATTGCCTTGGCCAGTGTCTTTGAGAACCAAGAGGATACTTAGTTATTGACTTTTAGTCAATTAATCCAGGGTTTACTATTAAAGTGTTCGCTCGTCTACCTCCTGATAATTTAAAGTAGAATTGATTTTTTCCCCTGCTTTTGGGAAATGCCAATTTCATAAAAAAAATGAATGAGCAAAGTGGTGACAAGGCATGTTGGTACTTCAGCAAACAAGTAACCAACAAACTGTACAATATATAGTAATTTATATTTGATTTACATATCACTTGTAATTATATTTTTAAAATTATTATTTATAATATTAGATTTTATATTTATGTACATTTATAAAAAAAAATGTCTATTTTAATTAATTTTTTGAGGACATTTTTTTAATTTTTATTTCAAAAACTATTTATTTGGGTCAAGTAAACATATATAACATAAATATAGTGGATAAAATGTGAACTGAATATTAAAAAAAATGACGAAATTAGGTAAAATGGACAAAATATGTAAGTGATAATTTTTTTAATTTAATATTATAAGTGATATGTCAACTAAAATATAAACAAGTATAAGTAATACACTTTACTCATTATAAAATATAGCACCTACTTTAAAGAAATAGTGTAATAGATGAAGTTAAATCTATCAAGATATCTTCAAAATGAGAATGACATCTCAGCAAAGGAAAAACCGACAAATAGCTTTGTTGAACCCCATTAAAATATTAACCACACACTCCCGGAGAAATGGTATCTAACCCAAACATATGTTGAAAAACTCATACTTCCTGTATAAGCATTTGCAAAGCCACACAAGTGAACCTACGATCAATGTATTGAGAAGAAATCATAACTTTGTACAAGTGGAGGACCATGGTCGTTGTTTTTTATATCAAATATCATGGGACCCCATAGTTGTAGAAAAAATTGAAGAAAGTAGGGAAGAGAATATGAATTTGTTGACCTGACCCTATTTTTTGATAAGAGGAAAATTCAAGTAAAAACCAGTTTAACGTCATTAACAAAACAAAACACTACGGTACTAGCTACGTGTTCATGTATTATCATTTTTGCTTGGACTGTGGTAAGTTTCATGACACAATTTTTGACTGACTAGGTAATTTTTTAGTTGAACTGTTGAGATTCATACAAAGGAATGTAATGTAGTTTACACATTGGCTATTTGGTTGTATCACAGTGTTGGTAAACGTTGCGAGTAAATAACAAGATTTGGATTTTTAAAGAAAACCCTATTTTATTACTTTATTTTATAATATTAAATTAAATATTCTTTTATAACGTTTTCAAAATTTTGTTACAAGGCTGTGTATTAAAAAGGTGTTAATTTTTTTATATACTATATTATTTAATAAATGATCTTTGTATATCAAATTTTTGGGATGATCAATTCAAATTAAATTTGCATTATAGCTTTATTTATAAGGGGATATAATAATATTTTAGGTAGAGATTTGAATTCATATAAAACATATCTACATTATTATGAAAATAATATCCAAGTACTAGGCAAATTATGTCTCCATAACTTTTTATATTTTTGATGTTAGGTATATTAAAACTTTTCCTATTCATCTCCATTCTACAAAAGTTTAACATATATTTTTTTTAATTAATAGACAATGGAATTTTAAAATTAAAATTCAATATTGACATGCAAAAATAATATTAAGTTATTAGATATTTCAACACTCTTATAATCCTAATTTTTGAATATTGTAGTCAAATTTGGTAATTTAATTTGATACCTATTGTATAGTTTAAAAAAAATGTTATTATAAATGAATACAATATGATAGTTAAAAGGATAATACTTGAACAATAATCAAATATATTATTTCGATAATATATCATTTGATTGAATAAAGATTAGTTTGGAAGTAATGATAATATAATTTTAAATATTTATAATTTAAATTGGTTATATCATTTGAACTCACTTTTATACATGTGACATGAAGTTTTACATGTTGTTAATTATCAGTTTCTTGGTTTTAAATATATCAAGTTCATTATTTATTGTTATGTGACTCAGTGTGGTCCCTCAAAAATTAAAAGCCACAAATTCTTTAATTTAATTTTGTTTTCGGTCAAGATTAATATTAATATTTTTTTAAAATGAGCTACCTATGTGTTTTTAGGTTTTTTCTAGAAAAAATTAATAAACATAAACCGCTCAATACAGATATTACTCTCGATAAGAATATTATATACGGCGGATAAAAGCACTTCTAGGTTATCTTTTTTTAGAAATTTAGTTCTAGGTTAATTGTTAGGTTACGTAACACTAATATTACATTTTATATATTACGACAAATAACCCTACTTAGGGTTTATATTATATAGGATTTTTGTGTCAAAATTAAGTTAACACGTGAAAATAAATTTGTAGAATTCTCACAGAAATATATTGTTTAAAAGGTTGGCATACTTGCATCATTTGTCTCACGTATCGTCCTGTTATTCTTAAGCATCTCAACAAAGAAAGATTTAGGAGGTATCATCTTCAACTAACAACCTAGAGTTTTAGAAATTTATATTTTTTCTTAAAATGCAATTACCCTTTAGAAAATAGTTAATTATCAACAACAATTCTAACATTTTTTTAAAAAGGCTTCCAATAATTACTGCCTTTGAAAGCTTGTCAAAGTATATGTAAAAGTGTATGAGAGATTTTAGTTAATCACAGGAGAGTGGAATGGAGAGAAATGGATGGTGATATTTCTCGACTTAAACATTGTTTTTCTCTTTTTTATTCTTTCCCTACTGTTAATGTCAGTCATTTATATAGGTAAGGTTGAACCGGGACTATTACATGGAACTCTAGGAATCACCTAATAATTAATATTTTTTAATATAAATATGTTTTATACTATATTATTAATATATATTCTATAATTCATATTTTATTATGTTCTTAAACCTATATTTTATAATATGTTCTATTTTGTATTCTGTACTAATATAATTTTGCAGAACATACTTTTAATATTTTATAAAATTATTAACCATCCAATTAAACATCAAATAATTCAATCTTAATAATTAATTGGATAAACGATGAAAATTAGGATTTTTGTTAGTGATGGCGGAGTTCGCGGCTAACAAGGGTTCTTATTTCAACCTTAATCTGTATATATTATATTTATCCATATTACTTTATTATTGAACTTAATTTTTACTCTCTTTATTTTTTTTTATGTCCATTTTTAAAATAAATTTCATCATTTTCGAAGATTCGACTCATTTAAAATTTAGTTGGATTCTCATTTCTGAACATAATATTTAGAAACATTTTTATAAAAAAAATATGTAATTAATCTTTTTTAATATATATATAAAATTTAAAATAAACCTATAATCTTTCTCTCATAGTTTTCAAAATTTGTAGTACCTACTACCTACTAGGCCTACTCCTCAATAGCTCAATTCGAATACATACAAAAAACATACAGTCACACAATTAAGAGTACAAGTTTAAAAAGTGCTATAATGGAAAATACTAAATGCCCGTTTTTTTTTAAATAAGTAATTTAATTTTAAAAAAAGTATAAAAATATATACATTTTTTTAAAAAATATTTATTTTCTATTTTAAAAGTAAAATATAATTTTAAAATAAGTATTTATATTCAAAAAAGGTACGGAGTATATAAGTATATACTTTTTTAAAAAAATAAATAATTTATATTTTATTTAAAAAAAGTCAAACGGGCCTAGAAATGAAAATAGGAAGATTATAATGCCATAGAAAGGACTCCATATAGTATGGGATCTAATGGTCATTTAATAATATTTAGACGAGTAATGGTCATTAATTGGATAGCATGTAATTTTGGGGAGTTAAAAGGGAAAGATATATATATATATATATATATATATATATATATATATATATATATATATATATATATATATATATATACAAATGCTCAAATAGAAACCAAGTCAAATCTAGAAACTAGAAATTAATCTAAACCATATATTTAATCTAATTTAATGGCCCTTAGAGGGCACCTCACACAATTAAAATATACCATCTCATACACAATATCATTTAATCCCCTCCGTTTTTAGTTTGAATTTTCCCGCCAATTGGTGAATCTTTTTTTAAATCTAACTTCACCACATTTTTTCTTATCTCCCAACGATCAGTTTACATACCATATGTGCTATATTTCGACGACTTCCATTTTTCCGGCGATCTTTATATATATTTATTTAACAAAACTGGTGATTCTGGTGATTCTTATAATACAAATTAGTGATTCTTATAGTACAAATTAGTGATTGCATTTTTTCTGGTAACATATATAATATAAATTTGTAATTAATTTTGAAGTCGCCGGAATATAGCACATATGGTATGCAAATTGATCGTTGGGAGATGGAAAAAAATGTGGTTAAGTTAGATTTGAAAAAAAGTTTGTCAATTGACGGGAAAATTAAATTAAAAACGGAAGAATAAAATTAGTTTCTAGTTTTTAATCAAATTTAGTTTCTGTTGGAGTAGCACGGGTGTTTGTGTGTGTGAAAACTAGGAGACCTTCCTTCACTTTTCCATTCTTCATCTCAACCGCCTTCTCTTTTAACCCCCTCTCTACGTACATGCATGTGTTTGTATAAGTGTGTGTATATGTCCAAGCAAACCTTTTCTTTTTTCCTGTTTTTTACTCCCCTTATTTATTATAAATTGGATTATTCGGAATATACATTTGACTTGGAGCTACTCAGCTACCTACCTAACACACACACACACACGCTATCTCTCCTCGCTCTACTCGTTTTACTTGATAAAAAAGAATTAGGAATGGTATATTCAATAAAAACAGCAGCAGAGCAACAGTAGCAGTTTGGTAGGGTCTCAACACATACATATATATACATACCCCTTATTACTATCCAGCCTACTCACATATATATCTCCAACTTCTCAAACGCCGCTGCTCTCAATTCTTTCTCTTCTTCTTCGTATCTATCTATACATACACATATAGATATAAATCTAGTAGCTAGCTCCAATGACGACTGATGAGCAAGAAAATCAACAACACCCACCTCAAAAAAATCAAGGCTCGTCTTCATCTTCAGGTACTGATCAGGTGAATGATGGTAATGAAAATAAGCTCTTTCTTAAATTCAAGATTACCAAGATTGATTCAGTGGGTGGTGCTTCATCGATGGTGATTCGTGACAAGACTTTAAGGGTTTGTCTTGAGTGTAACAAAGAGTTTGAGACTCGTCATGCTTTGAGTGGTCACATGAGGATTCACGCCCAAGCTATCAAGAAGAAACAGCGTCTGCACCAGGCTATTAGTGTATCTAATCAACCCATGTTCAAGAATCATGGTAATTATCCGAGATCTGATTCTGAGAATTCAATGTCTGATTCTTACTCAGTTTGTTGTAGTCTTTGTGATAAGAAATTCCCATCTATGAGGTCTTTGTTTGGACATATGAGGTGTCATCCTGAGAGAGATTGGAGGGGTATTAGGCCTCCGCGTCGGAATAATTCTTTGTCTTTATCGGAGGATGGAGATGAAGAGAGGGTGTTTGATCGTTCACGGGTGATGCCCAACTGGACTGTTAAGGCCAGGCGGGGACAAAAAGGTATTAAGAAGGGATTGTCTGAGGTTGAGGTTAGCTCTGAGGATGATGAGGATGATGAGGATGATGAGGAGGAGATGATGTTGCGTAATATTCTTAATGGTATGTTGTTATTGAAAAATAATCTGGATTCTTCGGATTCTTCGGGGTTAAGTACTCTAAGTGCTGCTGCTGCTCTTGCTGCGCAGATGGATGGTAATGGTGTTGATCGACATCCTGAGGAGGTTGATCAGATGAGAATATTTGTGGGTAATTGTTTGGAGCAGGTTGGTAAGGAGGGGATGGACAGTCTTGGTAAGATTGATGATTCTCCTGTAATGAGCAAGATGAGGATTGAGGAAAGTGGGTCCACTGATCAGGTGATGAAGGATTATATTGGTTCTGTAGGACAGGAGGGTAATGCTGTTAATCATGTTGTGGAAAATCATGATGCTGGGGATGAATCTGATGATGGGATGAACACAGAATTGGTGCTTGGAAACATTGGTGGTCTCAAGCGGTCTGATGGGATTAGTAATAAGGATAAACATGGGGAGATGGTAATGGGGAATAGTAAGAATAGCAAGGCTAAGAAGATGAAGATGATGATGAAATTGAATCCAGAGAAACCACTAGCTGTAGGTGGTTCAGTTCACGCGGTAGCAGCTATGATAGATACTGAGAAATACAAATGCAGTACTTGTAACAGGAGCTTCTCTAGTCACCAAGCACTGGGTGGCCATAGGTCTAGCCATAACAAGTTTAAGATCACAGTCATCGATGGTGAGAGTGCTACTAATAAGCATCCTCCTCACCAACCTTTATCTGTCAGTGCTTTTGATCAGAGCCAGGTGAAGAATGAAGAGTTTGATCAGAGGCACCAGCAGCAGCTCAATACAAGTCATGATCAAGTCAACAGGGTGATCAGTGCAGAGTGTGCCGCAAATAGAAACAACATTGATGAGGTTGGTGGGGGCTCAAAGGCTGATCATATCAGCAGCACTGTGCACAAATGCAGTGTTTGCGACAAGATATTCTCAACTGGTCAGGCACTTGGGGGTCACAAGAGGAGCCATTGGACTGCTCCAGCTGATGGCCAAACTGAAGTACAGGCTCTACCTCAAGCACAATTGGCGGTGAGATCAGCAGGTGAAGCAGCCAGTACTCAGGTGGGTGGCAAACGAATTCGACTTATGGGGTTTGACCTCAATGTGCCAGCTTCCATGGTGGATGATGCTTAAGATGGCGGGGCACTGGGGCTAGCTGGTCGTGAACATGCGACAACCTGACTATTGCTCAGATCATGTTGCTAATATTTCCTGTAAGGACTAGTTAATTAGTAGTTATAAGTTGGCTATTAGCTATTAGTTTGCAGCTTCAGTTTTAGCTTTATCTGACCCAGCATTTGTGATTAAATTAGCAAACTACAGTGGTCATATAAGTGCTTGCACTTACATCTGCTGAGGTCCTTTTAAGTTACTTTTTAAGCTGCTGTGATAAAAATTCAGAAGGTTATGACTTTTCTTCTTCTTTTTGTTGTGTAGGATAATATTGTTGCTAAGCTGCTGTATACGTGTTAACATTTGATCAATATCACATTATTAATATCATCTTTTCCTTAATTGATGTTTGGGTATTCTTAATTACATATTCATTAAATACCGTGCTTGTGCGCTTTTAGTTTGTGGTGTATATGTCTCATGTTAGCAAGGCTGAGGAAAAAAACTAAATAAAACCGAAATCGAACCGAAACCGGAGAAAACTGATAAAAACTGATTCGGATAAAATTGAAACCGAACCGAAAAATTGAAAATCGAACCGTTTGATCGGTTTCGGTTCCGGTTATAAGTTCAAACCGAACCGATTATTAAAATAAATAAATTTATTATATATATTTTATAGATAAATTTTAAAATAACATATATATATTGTGCAAGTAATTAATTAAATATATATAATTTTATTTCTTTGGCCTAACATCAGTTGAACCAGCAGTCTGGCACAATTTGTAGAACTGTGTGTCGACCATGGTCAGTTTATCTGTATCAAAAGTTTCAGATATATATTTGGTCACTGTTTCTCACTTCCATTTTATAATTATTTTGTTGTTTTTTATTATTTTTATTTTTATCAAGTATACTTGTGCATATAACCAATAATCTTGATTTTTTTTACATATAACTAGTAATCTTGATATTCTTTAAGAATACTTATGATTTGTGAATATGTATCTTGACTGTATTGAGCAATATTTTGGGGTTTAGTGCCTTATTGTCTGTCCTGGTAGTCATTGTAAGTAAAATTATTTAATCATTGGTTTCATTCAATTCTTTACTCTTTTGTTTTTTGGACGTCCTATCCAATTTTTTATATTTTAAATTTTTTTAAAAATAGTAAACTTTTATATTATATAATTTACTCTCACCCACTACTTTTCTCCACATTTTCAAATCTATCAATTAAATATCAATTGATCTCATCATTTTATCCTTTTTTCCTTCTTTTTCATCCATTTTTCTTTCTCTTTCATAATACTTTATATAATTTTATTAATCCCCGTGTCCAACCCAAATGTAAACAATTGGGTGGGATGGAGGGAGTATAAGCTTAATATTGTTCAATGGAAAATAACAGTGATTTTATTTACTTATTTGTTTATTTTTACCTTGATGGTATAGATATCGCACAAATGTGCTGCATTTAATATTTTTTCTGAACTTTGTAATGTTGCTATTTATATTAGAGACTTTGATTTGCATAAAATTTGAGTACAAAAATATTTTTTTAATTAATTACATTTTATCTATTTAAGTTGAATTTTTTTGCTCATTTTTATTTTATCCGGTTTTGTAACCGAAGCCGGACCGATTGAAACTGAACCGGCATTTTAAAACCGAAACCGATGGTTCGGTTGCGGTTCTCAATTTTCAAAATCGAAGATACATAATTTCGGTTCCGATTTTACCCCAAAAACCGAGCCAAACCGACCCATACTCTCCCCGATGTTAGCTGTGCATATTTGGTTGTTAGATGGCTTCATGTTAGCAAGCTTTGTTGTGTCAATATATGCATGTTGACATCGTATTACAGTATTATACTGCTGCTGCTGCTTACTAGTAGTACTAAACTTTAAAAGAACACTACTATATTCTAGTGGATTGCAAGTGTCCTCAATCGGGATTGCCAAAGTTTTCACTTTCTTACGAGGACTTTTACATCACCCTTTTATCCCAAGCTTACCCATATGTCCATAGGATTATTATGTATGTATAAAATATTTTGAAAGTCCCTACCTCTAAGCTATAGTTGGATGTTTGGAAGATTAATCAAGGACTTGTGGGAAAATGCAAGTGTGGGGTGCAATTCAATGAGTGTTAAAATATATGAACAAATGATGTTTAACTATCAACTTTCAAAACTTGCATATTATATTTATTTTTCTTATTAGAACTATATTTACACGTCAAACATGAAACATGTATAGGATTTGATTATTTCTGTCAAAAATTCAAAGCCAGATGCAGCCTTGCGCTTTTCATTCTATCTCTATATATGTATTTGTCCAAGTCAAGAGGAATTATACATGCACGACTCCTAAGAGGCTAAAGACTATTTTTTTGTATTTTACTTGCTCCCTACTCCACCTGATTTATAGTTATTTTTTAAAAATCGAGTTCCTATTGTTTGTAACTTATTTCAACTTTTTAATTTAATTATTTCACTTCTTTGTACAACTTGAGTTGCCATTATTGTAATTTATCTTATTTTTAAATTTTAATTTTATATATAAAAAATTCCTTAGATAAAAATACCATACACATATTGGTCCTGTTTGTTTACCTACTAATGCATCAAAACGTATTTACTCGTTATTTCAAAGCCAATGCATCAAAAGGTAATTTTTTAAAAATTTAGACCGAGTGTATATAGGCATATCATATAATATGTGTTTTCTGCTCCGTAGTAATCAGTATACATATATAATTATTAATTGTGGTGGATGAAAGGCTCAAATGTATTATAGGTAAATTCTCGTGACAGTAGAACATATGAGTAAACAACTTTCTATTTTCAAATCAATGATTAACATACCTGGTTGGTTCCAATGCTTACTTTATTCTTACTTTTTACTTTCCAACATGATCTATATTCATGTTATAACTTTAAATTATAGGATAATACAACTATACTTATAAAGTATAAACTTCATCCTAATGTAACAAGAAACAAATAAAATGTACACATTCAATTAAAAGTTGTCATACACAAAATTATATATATCTGGTTTACAATAAACATTAAAACTTGGTACATGTATCTAATATTATACTTGTATAAAAATATCTAAAATTAAAAGGCCGCAAGTTGAGTAGAAAAATGAGGTATCTGTGGAATAAAATGATGGTCGACCTTTATAATAGGTAGAAATAAAAAAAATGAATATAAAAATGATAGCCAAAGCTTTTTCCTAAGAGAGTTTAATCTTGCTTTCACTAATTCACTTGCTTGCTAATGAGGGCTTAAAACTTAATAATGGACTAGTAGTAATGCTCTTCTTTTGTTGTATGCTAGCAATACGTAATGTTAGTTGACAGAATGTCATAATGTGTGTTGATAGAAATAGTAACCAAACTATCCATTCACTTTTCTTTCCCCTCGGCTAGCTTATGAACTCGTTTAAGCTGGTCTCCATTTTTATGGTTGATTATAATAGATCATCATAGACATATACATTCCACTGAACACAGAATTAATAATTTATTATTGGTTTGAAATTTGAGGAATGGAAGAGCAATATATGCTGAAAATCTCATCTTATATAAGTTCTAAATTTCATAGTGTTGTTATGATAACGTTACAATCAAAATTCTTGTAGATTTCATTTAATAGTCCTGTAAATTGTAATAGCTTTACGACATAAAACCCTTGTAAAATTCACAAGGTGCTTATGCAAATAGGGGTGTGATGTAAAATCCAAAGGTTAGATGAAATTAATCCAAACAAATTGAAACATCCAAAATTAATGTACGGAAATTTTCATTGGCATTCCACTAGCATAGCATTAGAATAAGCCTGTATTCTACCTACAAAACAATTTCAAATTCTCAAGACGGACATTCACAATTTGGCCAGCTGGCTAACATGTCATCTCTGATAGCCAAATCAGCACAGCGCTTGCCAACATGTGGGAATTCTCAAATCAGAAACAGATATAGATTAGCTAAACTGCTGAAGATTGAGAAACACAACATATATGAAACAACTGTCTATAACTTCTACAAGAACTTACTAGTTACATCATATCGTCTAGGGAAGCTGAAGGTTTACAAAAACAGACTATCTACAAAACTAGGTGGGTACATCCTCAGTGTATTCAGGAAACAACTGTAAAACGAAAACACGAAGGGCTACAAACAGTAGTACCAACTGTATAAAGAAAAGTGAAGCAAGTTTACATATCTTTCGCATGCTCACTCTATTTGCTACGTTCTCAGAGAAGTTCACTATCTCGACTTGTTCTGTAGCTAGAGTCTTTTGTTCTTCCACATATGTAATTTTACCCGGTGCTGCTATTTTCGAACCTCGAAACGATCTAGATACTACCAGCAACTCAACCTCAGCTTCAATCTTCTGCTTGAAGACGCTTTCAAGTTCCGACTTCAGTTCTCTTAAATTTTTCTGTTCCAATTCTATAATTTTTCTGTTTTCTGCCAGATGTGGTGCATTAGAGTTTAGAGAGGCTTCAAGTTCAATAACCTTACCTTCCTTCAACTCAAGTGTAGACCTTGCACCGGCAAGCTTGCTTTCTAACTTGTTAACATTCCGCTTCAAGTTAACTATTTCACATTCCAATGAACTTGGAAGAGTTTGTCGAATCTCACCATATTGCTGCTGTTCAGATAAGTTCGGACTACTATCTTGCACCACGTCATTATTGGAATTATCATCTTTTCCGATTTCCCTAAATTTTTGAAGTTCTGCAAAGTACAAACAAGTAGAGTTAGCCTCACTAGAGTCATGAATAAAACAAGGGAGTGAAAAATATCGGAGCAATACATTGATAAAAAATAGTTATAGATACAACCCTACGTCTAAGGACCAAATTCTAAAACAAAAATAGACAGACACCAAAGTGCCTTTCTAAGAACAGACATCGAATCAAGTCCTTAGAACAGGCTCTATAATGACATGGGTGTGGGTCTGGGATCTGCGGCGGATCCTTCATGTAAAAACTGGACACTTCACCTCAAATCATTCTAGTTCAAAATAATTTACAAGGCTTCACAAGAACTTGTTCGTAAAGAGTGATGCTCATAGATGATTATTTATGTATTATCCCTCCTATGATTTTGACATATATATAGTCAAGTGTATGTTTTATTGGACATTCTTTTTTAAAAAAAAGTAAAATAAATTAAAAAATATGCATAATTTAACTCGTGTTAAGGTTACATGCAGTATCCCCACACCCATATCCAATTTCGGAATGAATCCCAACTATTTTAAGATTAAGAATCTAACACCTGGATCCGCACCCATGTCCGACACCCGTACCTGAGTCCATGTAACATAAATTTCATGATACATACTTATGCATATCTAAGATTAATAATGAGGAGGATGGAACACCTTGAGCAAGTGCTTCCTGGACACACTGGAGTGTGGTAAGAGACTCGAGCAAAGGATCCTGGTCTGCTGATAACCCAACTTTCTCACTGTTGACCCCTTTAGTTTCCCAATTCAGATCAGCAGGCAAGTAACTTTGTGATACATCCTCAAATTCAGCCATGTTTTTCCTAAATCCAGCCTGAAGTTCCTCAGCAAAACGCTGTTCACTGCCCTGAGCTTCATCATCACTGTTTTCTCCATCATAACGTGAAGACCTTCTACTTTGTCTCCCCTTACTGGTCACAGAGCTACCTTCCTGCATAAAGACAAAGTTGGAGCTCTGAGAGTCGGACTCCATGCTGGAATGAGAGTTCTCCATCTCGATTTTGACCTGATTCCCTCTGGGCTTCTTACCAGAACCAGTCCGACTTTTACCCTGATGACCCCTCTGGGCTGCTAAATTATGGTCCCTGTTTAAACTTGCGATCCCGTTATTATCACCAATATATCCCCCCAGTGCAGCCATCTCCGACCTCCACCTAGGAGCACTTGCTGCAGTTGAGGACCTGCTACTCCGATCCTCACTGTTTTCTGAATCTGTGGCTGCAAAATTATTAGGTCCAACTACCAACCCAGAATCAAAACTTCCAAGGGCAAGTCCAGGACTTTTCACCACAGCATTAGTAGACGAAACCGAGCCCCCACTTCTCTGCTTCGTCTCAGCAGAAACCACACGACTTCTCGAATAATTGGTTGCATTCGGCAACTCTCTCTTCCCTACTTTACCACTATCCACAAAATTACCCCGTTCCTTACTAGATTCCCCCCTCTGAAACCTTCTCCACCTCCTCAACCCATGCCCTTTCTTCACCTTAGGGGTCGAACCACTAGGCAACGATTGACCCCCCTCGGGTTTCAATTCACCCAACGATAAACTCTTCCCAATATGTCCATCACTACAATTCCCATTACTATCAATCAAATGATTTCCACTAACAACAATAAAGTCATTATCTTCCACAGATTCAAGTACAGAACTTTCACTTTCCAAATCCATGACTCTAAAGTTTAAAACTTTAAGAAATATACAACACCAAAATATATAAACATGTATAATTTCAAGGGGGCCCAGGCGAATTACAGATCAAGATCGAGAACAATTAACAACCCATCATTCCAAGCCACAGGAGAGAACAAATCTACCACAAAATCTCAAAAACATCAATTAATTTGAAATTAAATAATAAATTAACCCCTAATTTGTTCGGATCTAGAAATGAATTAACAAAAGTAGATAGCGACAAAAAAAGCAAGTGCAAAAAGCAAGTTGTGCGAGTAATAAACTACAAAAGTAAATAAATATGCATGTATGTATGTACGTATGTATAATTCAGGAACAGCGGCGTACCTTTTGCGCCATAAAATTAGAAAGATAGAGAGGCTCAAGAAATTTTCAGGAAACCGGTCAATTTATTCGGGTTATGATTTTATAGTGGCGATTCAAAATAAACCGATAATGATATACAGTACAGTAATTAAAATTAATATAATAATAATAAGTATAAAATGGGAGTGGGTTGGAGAGAGGGCCCACAAGGCCTGATGGAGATAGCAGGGCTGCGCTGTAACCCCACGTTCAGATCAGATCCATCGTACTCTCCAAAAAATTATCGAAGGCCAATCGAAATTAAAATATTCAGTTAAGATTTAGCAAATATATATATATATATAGGCAAGTGATCTTAAAGAGATGAAAACGAACTTGAAGCTCTATAGAAATCAGATGAAGAAATATCGCTCTAGACGAGATGCTCAAGGTCTCCAACAATATAATGAAGCTTGTTGGAATTTCCTTCGTCTAATTGAAAAACAGGAGATATTTTGGCAACAGAGAGCAAAACAAATTTGTCTTGCGGAAGGGGATGAAAATTCCCGTTACTTTCATAATTATGCCTCAAAACGAAGAAATAGAAATCACATTACTGGGTTGATGGACTCGAGCGACGTCTGGCAAGAATCAAATGAGGCAGTCAGAAACATTATTGCTGATTATTTTTCTACGCTATTTCAGTCCTCTCAAGCTGAAAGGCGACTGACAGATAGAGAATATGTCTCAACTGTTTCGGTTGCTATGAATCACACGCTAATGCTCCCTGTCAGTGAGAAGGAAGTTAAAGACGCAGTTTTCTCTATGCATCCGAGTAAGTCACCGGGACCAGACGGTCTTAACCCTGCTTTCTATCAGACTTATTGGAGTATTGTTGGGACAGATGTGGTTAATTTTTGCAAAGATTTTATGTTGACAGGACAACTTCCTCCTTGTGTTAACAACACACTTGTTTGCCTGATCCCGAAAATTAAACAGCCACAATATATGACTCAACTTAGACCTATCTCTCTTTGCAATGTGCTTATGCGGATCCTCTCTAAAGTCATGACGAACCGTTTAAAGCCATGCCTACACTCGATCATCTCAGACAAACAAAGTGCTTTTATTGAGGGAAGGCTCCTCACGGATAATGTAATAATTGCCTATGAAGTAAATCACTATATCCGCAGAAAAACTCAAGGCAAAAATGGGGTGGCAGGCCTGAAAATTGATGTTTCGAAGGCTTTTGATCGTCTCGAATGGGGTTTTATAGAAAACATGTTAGTCAAATTTGGCTTCCAACTTCCATGGATTAAGCGTGTCATGGCTTGTGTCACATCTGTTTCTTATAGCTTCCTACTTAATGGTGAGGTTTTTGGCAACATCACTCCGCAGCGAGGGATCCGCCAGGGTGATCCACTCTCGCCCTATCTATATATCCTTTGTGCAGAAGGCTTAACCTCGATCATTAACAGAAATGAAAGTGTGGGTTTAATTCATGGCACTACGATAGCTAGGGGAGCACCTTCTATCACTCACCTTCTTTTCGCCGATGATTGTTACCTATTCTTTCGAGCTACAGAGGCTGAAGCTAGTACGATGAGAAACATTTTGCATAGATATGAGAATCTATCAGGTCAGGCCATTAATTACTCCAAGTCGAGCATTACATTCAGCCCAAACACATTACGGATTGATCGTGAAAAAATCTGTTCTACTTTGGAGGTCCAAGAAATAAATGTCCCATGTAAATACCTTGGCATGCCTATGTTTGTTGGAAGAAACAAAAATGAAACTTTCGGTTTCATGGTTGATAGAGTGGCTCAGAGGTTGCAAGGCTGGGAAAACATCTCTCTGTCAAAAGGCGGGAAGCTCACTCTCTTGAAAACTGCTGCCCAAACCATCCCAAATTTTTGGATGAATCTCTTTTTAATCCCGAGCAGCATCTGTGATAAAATAGAGAAAAAACTGAATGGCTTTTGGTGGGGGCATGGGAGACAAGGTAAGGGCATTCGATGGACATCGTGGAATCAGCTCTGTACTACAAAATATGGTGGTGGGTTGGGAGTTCGAGATCTAAGCCGCTTCAATACAGCTATGTTAGCTAAGCAAGGGTGGCGGATACTAACAGATGCAAATCCTTTTGTCACAAAGCTCTTAAAGGCTAAGTATTTCCCCCACACATATTACTTGAATGCGGAGTTAGGTGTAAATCCGAGCTTCTTATGGCGTAGTATTTTGTCTGCTAAAGACGCTGTCAAATCTGGTTGTCGACGGAGAATTGGTGATGGAGCTAGTACCAAGGTCTGGAAGGTACCTTGGCTGCCCTGTGCAGACAATGGATGTCTATCTACAGCAATAATTTCTGAGCATCAGAATATTCATGTTCAAAACTTGATGCTTCCTAACACAAATACATGGGACACTGACTTGTTAAAGGAGCTTTTTGACGATCGGGACTATCAATTAATTCAAAGAATTCCAATCCCACTTACTGCAAGAAGAGACTCTTGGTTCTGGCTGCATGATCCTAAGGGGAAGTTTATGGTGAGAAGTACATATAAGCAACTCCAAGGCCCTTTCGATGAATCAGTTCGCAGCTTCTGGCATCGTCTCTGGAATCTTCGAATCCCAAGCAAGGTAACGTGCTTTTTGTGGCGTGTGTGTAAAGGATTCTTACCTACAATGCTGGCTTTGGCTTCAAAACAGGTCCAGGTAAATACGAGGTGCCCTTGGTGCTTCATACAAAATGAAAGTGATATTCATATTCTTTTTGAGTGCGACTTTGCAAAGACGGTTTGGTCAATGACCACTCTCTATGATCATACAAGAACCAACCACAATGAGTCCTGCTCTGATGTCCTTAATAGAGTTTTTCGCACTCTTAATCGGGAGCAATGTGCTATGTTCGGAATGATATGCTGGAGTCTCTGGAACCGTCGAAATAAGTGGCTGTGGAGCCAAGTAAATGGGTCTGCTTTCGGTGTAAAATCTGCAGCACTAAGCTTACTTTCTGAATGGCGACGAGCTCGTGATATTGAACAAGGTGAGAAGCGCCAGGTGCCAGACGAAAGCTCAAG
Organism: Oenanthe sinensis; assembly: GCA_028671895.1. Classification (NCBI taxonomy): domain Eukaryota; kingdom Viridiplantae; phylum Streptophyta; class Magnoliopsida; order Apiales; family Apiaceae; genus Oenanthe; species Oenanthe sinensis. The sequence goes on from CM053794.1 coordinate 37,216,510, forward strand.
ATGGAGTAAGCCTCCTGTGGGTTGGATAACGGTGAATGTGGATGCGTCGCTTTGTTGGGATAAGTGTATTGGAGTAGGTGCGGTAATTAGAGACTCAGAAGGGAATTTTGTTCGTGCAAGATGTCATCGTGTCGCTGGCAAATGGCAACCTAAGGAAGCAGAAGCTTTAAGTTTGAAAATGGCACTTTCTTGGGTTCAAAACTTACACTACGACCATTGCATCTTTCAAACTGATTCCAAGCTACTGGCTGAAGCATGCAAAAGTACAGATGGAGATAACTACTTTCATACGATTGTTTTAGATTGTGTTGAATTGTGTAAGCACTTTAATCATGTTATAGTGCAATATGTGCGTAGGTTTGCGAATGGAGTGGCACATCTGTTAGCTACTCATTCAATGTCTGACCTTAGGGAATTGATTGTTGATCCTCCCGACTTTATTCATGATGTACTGTGTTCTGATTCTCTCTATTAATATAAATCCATTTTCTTTCAAAAAAAAAAATATAGGCAAGTGATCAAATACAAAATAACTTAGAATAGAAAATAGAAAATAAGATCTAAACCACATATTCAGTCTAATCTAATGGCAATGATGGACACCCACACACAAATCAAATAGACTCTCGCACACACAATCCCATATAATCCCTCCGTTTTTAATTTGATTTTTCCCGTTAGTTAGTGAACTTTTTTTCAAATCTAACTTCACCACATTTTTCTCCATCTCCCAATAATCAATTTGCATACCATATGTGCTATATTTCGGTAACTTTTATTTTTCCGGCGATCTCCATTATTTTTTATGAACCCAGGATATATAATTTAGTAATTTCTTTAATACAAATTAGTGATTTCTATAATACAAATTAGTGGTTTCTGGAATATAATTTAGTGATTGAAGTTCGGATCTGATAAGTGACGAATTTATTTTAATTATAAATTATATTCGTTGAAATATAGCACATATGGTATGGAAACTGATCGTTGGGAGATAAAGAAAAATGTGGTGAAATTAGATTTGAAAAAAACTTCGACAATTGACGGCAAAAATCAAATTAAAAACAAAGTAAAATAGATGGGATTGTGTGTGTGAGGGTGTATTTAATTTGTGTGTGGGTGCGACGGGTATAAGGATAAGGTTTTTTATTTCTCATTTAAACTATTTTCAATTTGAGTAGGACTCTCTCTATATATATATATTCAATTAAGATCGAGTCATAAAAAGTCCAATAAAATATTAAAATTTAAATATTAATGAATACTTTTGAATCAATTTTGTTTTTTAAACCTCCAGCCGATATAAAATTAAAATTGGAAATTATTATATTATATAATATATTTTTATAAATTATAAAATATATATTATTTTCCTGCATATTTTAGACTGCTTAAATGAAGAGTACTTTTTGATCAAAAGAAAAAAATTTGGGAATTTGTATAATATGTTCCAAATTAATAAGGTAGTTTATGAATATGTTCATTTTTATTCAATAATTATAAATGCGTCTCGTGGTTAACTTTTAACTGATATTTAACTTATATAAATATAATTAAGTTATTATAGATATTAATATTTGTTTATTAAATTTGACTAGAATACTTATAGTACAATACATAATTAGGTTTTAAGAGATCATGTAAAATATTGGGTGCCAAATATGTGAACTCTTGTCCATTACATCTGCCTCCTCTCAAAACTATGGAGAAAATACAAAAAATTAATTCCTCTTATCCTATAAATTATATAAACTAACCCTTAAAAACAACACATGTTCTATAAATTTCCCAAGACCGTAACCCAATCTTCCATATCATATCTTCTGAGTTCCGCCTATATCATTCCAACCTTTCTCTACATTCAAAGATTCATGGTTAACACAAGCCTTTACACTAGACAACAATAATATCTTAAGAACGCCTCTTGAAAACACATTTTATGATCCCTCCGATGATCCATTTTCCCCTCTTTCCATAAATATGATAATGAAGAACGGGTCGGGGTCTTGGGGGATTTATATGAAGAGAGATACCTTAATTCAAATGTTATTTTTTAGAGCTAGTTTATATAAATCGAAAATACAGTGATGTTTTTAATATTTATCTGTATGTATATACAGAAATATCAAAAATATACATACATGCTATGTATATTTGTTTACATAGTATATGAAAATAATTTGTGTAACGTATAATATATCAAAAAATAATTTACTTTATTCATTTGTTGAGTGTAAATGTTATATATATTATTTAAAAATAATAAAATAGCGAAATTAACCATGATTACTTTAAAATTAGTAACATTTTGAATTCAAGATATATTTATAAATACAATTATAAATGAGATATATTAGTAAATTAGTTTTTAAAATGGGACATATCAGGAAAACATCCAAAAAAGTTGAAGAGTACTTTATGCATGGGCCTTTACAACATATTTTGGTTTTTATATTTCAGCCCAACATCCAAAACAACTCTAGTCAAAATGATAAAAAATAGTTTGTCAGCAGCCCAAAATGATAATTAATTATTATAAATCTTAAGTTGTTAATATACATTTATTTATAAGTTCAAATTCTTGTAGATCGATCTTTGATCTATATTTTTATCAATGAATTTTCGATGGTTGATGTCAGAGTTTTTGAGTTTTTCTGATCAGATATATTTTCGTTGGTCATCAAGCGCTAGCTGCTAAGATCTGATTTTTGTAGTGTGTCGTATTTAAAATTTTTTAGTGATTTACATGGATATGGTATCTTGATACAATTTATCTACGAGTATGTATATGTAGTAAAAAAAATAATTTTGCATTTAAATTTGATAATTTGTATTCCAACCACGGTGCTTTGTTCCAAATTCATGTTGGTGAAGAGATACATGTATAAATTGTGAGAGTGATTTAATTTAGTAAAAGGGCAGGAGTGGAGGGATATATGCAGATGTATTTATCTAATTAATATTTAGAATAATTGATCAGGGATAATAAAATTGGCTGATTTTTTGATGTTAAAAGTTTTTTAAAACCGAGCACGGTTGGATAGTTCAAGTGGTTGAGGGTTTATCCTCTGTCGTCCCAGGTCCTGGGTTCGATCCTGGCTCACCCCGAGAATTTCTTTAGAACAGATACTCATTTGTAAGGCTATAAGCCAAATTAGTCAAAAAAAAAAAAAAGTTTTTTAAAACCAATTTAGGTTATAGGAAACGTACAAACTGTTTAATTAGGGCTTTGGGAATAATAATCACCCACTAGCAAGCACATACTCATGATAAGTATCATGTATGTATATGACTAATTAAACATATAAACCCTCATCTTCAAGGTATAATTTTGTAGGCGAAGAATGAAATAAGTAAATAACTAAACATTTATTACAAATCTTAATTTTAAGATTAAACGCAGTACGATTATCGAATACATTACGACGTACAATACGCTTCAGGTCTGTTCCTGACCACACAATGAAAATCACTTGAGATTTGTTTGACTCTCTGTACAAAAGTAAGTATATCTCTACAAAATCTATATATGTACCAATATTTATCTTCACGATAGATACGAATCAGATGATGGTACACTATTGCCGAGTAGGACCCCAACAAAAAACCGAAATCGAACTGAAACAGAAGAAAATCCATCCGAATAAAATCGAAATCGAAAACGAATTGAAAAATTAAAAACCGAACCGTTAGATCGGTTTTGGTTATAGGTTCAAACCGAACCGAAAAAAACAGAACCGAACCGATTCGATTATTAAAATAAATAAATTTATTATATATAATTTTTAAATTAATATATATATGTAAATAAATAATAAAATATATATAATTTTAATTTTATGGCCTAACAACTAATTGTGCATTTGGGTTTGCGATCATCAGGCTATCTATTCCACTATTTTTTGTTAAGTATAGTATGTTTATACAATTTCTCTGAATCTGTGTAGTCTGTTTTATGTTCTTTTGAGTTAATGTTATAGCCTGTAGGCCCTAAAAGAAAGTTGATGTTATAGAGTTTGGTTGGTTTGATTATAAAGTTTGTGTTTTTAACTGAAAGAAGTGAAGACTGAAAGCAGTAACAGGACCCTTAACTTGTTTATGAATTATTTTTTGTTTTTCTGTTTAAATTTATTATTATATACTCATTAAATATTTGTTATTGGCATTCTGTCTCTTTCAACTTATCTCTTCTTGCAAGTTAACAGATCAAGGTTAGAAAAAGGATTTAATAGTTCATGTTTTAATTCCTATTTTGTTGGTTGTATTTGAAACTTTTTTAATAAATTTTTTGATTTGTATAAAATTTGAAAGTAAAAATATTTATTTATTTATTTAAGTTTAATTTTTTTTCTAATTTTTATTTCATCTGGTAACCGAACCGATCGAAACTGAACCGGTACTTTTAAAATCGAAACCGAAATCATTGGTTCGGTTGCGATTTTCAATTTTTAAAACTGTAGATATGTGATTCCGGTTTTACCGAAAAATCGAGCCGAACCGGTCCAGGCTCTCCCCTATTGCGGAGCATGTAACGGCTATAAATATATAGTGGTTATAGACTTATAGTACTAAAAGGCTAGTTTCTTGTTTTAAAATATTGGAATTGGGATACCAAAAGAATCGAGTCTGATTTATTATTAAATACAGTGTAAAGAAAACAAATAAAGAGGTGAATGAATGAAATAAGCTGCTAATATGGAGTAATAATCAAGGTAAGGTCATGTTTTATTAATCAAATAAATAACTAGTAAATTAAAAAAATGTACTATGCATTTTATTACGTTAAAGTTCCTTGTCAGGACCTTGTCAGGAATCCAAACAATCCCTGATGAAAAAGTGAAAAATGAAAAATACATCACCGGCATGTCCGGAACAGACCAGGCCATTATATATTTCTCTTTCATGCATCTTTGGCTTGCAAGAACGCTTTCATGGGGTCCTTTATATATTCCGCGACATTACATTTAAACCAGACCCTACTAATTACCTAGCTAGCTATAATACATACGACTTTTTAGGCATCAGTACTTATATATATATATACTTGTATTGACGTGACTGTCAATACTGATCAACCGTTGATTGCATATTTGCATGCATACAATAATACTGTAGTCTTAATATAGCTGTGTTGTGTACTCCTACTACAAATCAGTAATGGATGAGTTTAACGAGCCCTACTTTTATTTTACGACGATACACGTTTTAAATTTTACCCAATTAATTTGGGCGACGATCAAGCGTGTTTTTTAAAGAGATATTATGGGGTGTGAGATTCAATGATCTATATGTTTTGTGTGTCCCGTTCAACTAGTCGTTATGTAAAGGCTTGTAACTGATCATCTGTATTCTGTACCACAAATGATCGAACACACACATCAACGTGTGATATAGGCTTCGACGTCGTTCTTGTTGTATTGCTGGGTTTATCTACATTAATGTCCATAAAAGTATGTACGTACGTATATGGAACAACTATTATGACACTACTAGTGGTAGGAAATGGCCTACCAGATTAATGGTTAAATTCATGCATGCACGACAATAAACCATAGTTTACCTTTATCAGTAGTATGTATCATCTGCTGCTGCTGCTGCTGCTGCTGCTGCTTCCTTTAACCCTAAATCAACATCAAGTTGCCTTGTCTATCTCCATGTTCGTCAAACGCGTCATACCATACAAATATTATTAGCCATGCACGTGAATCGATCATGATATCATCTATTCATCTCTATACATGACTAATAGAAGTGATCATACGCACAAGAAAATTGAACTACTGATCAATACATGTATACATTCGAATTAATTTAACTATATATTTAATAGAGGTGGATAATTATACATCACATCAAATCTTCAAGGAATTAAATAGAAGACATGTGGTCCGTGATGATCAAGGAGATAACTAAGTTACTCCGTATTATTTTATAATCTGCTTATACAACAGTCAATGTTTTTACTTGCATACATATATATATATATATATAGAAAGCCTCAGTCATTGTTACTACCTCAACCTCAATAATAAAATCCAACACGATAAATAAGAGAACCACAACTCATCTGCTAGGCTTTCTCGAATAAATTACTGTTTCCTTATTCACCGGGTATATTTAGATTTTAGTATCAAAGCTGCTACCAGTGACTGGCTACCTGATTTTGCAGTTCACATTTAGAACTGAAACTTTCTTTTATAATAATTAGCTTCTGCAGCTTCATAAAAAGCTTGGAGAGTAGTGAAATGTAGGTCTCGTTTGACCAGGAGATGATGATAGAGCACCTAAAGTACTTTGACTCAGTAAGCTCAGACCTTCTAGATTGCAATTCCACTTCACTGGACTTGCATTAGTTCCATCAGAAATTGGCAACTGGAAACTCGTATTATGCAGCACCGGTCGCCTATCATACATGGAACCTGCACCTTCCAATGGATTACTGTAAAATGGATTTGCAAACCTTGAGCTGAGATCATAGGCCCCCGGAACTGAATTCCCAGATAAAGATTCCCGAGTTCTCATTTCCTTATTGCAGATCATACCAATTGCAGAACCAACTTTAATATGATCAGTAGCATCATTGATAATATTTATATCCCTACCAGAGTTTGAACCCACACCCCAGTGTTTGGCCCTAGGAGTTGCAACTTGATCCCCCAAACCATACGCCAGCGAATTGTCCAGTCTATTTTTGGGCCTTTGTACTTCGCTTAACATGCAACTCTCACCTTTGTATTCGTGTGGTTCCATTGGAATCTTGCAAGCATCAGCTGCATTTTTGCTTGAATTCAGTCCATATGCATGAAAGGGTGCTGGCGATGTCTGTACATCATCTAAATAACTTGCACACTTATGCGAAAACTTGGCATCGAATTGTTGCATAATTGCATCTTGTCGTCGATCCTGGCTATTAAAAACAGGACCTTGAGCATATACCTGATGATATGCATGGTAATCCGTGCTATCAACACCACCAGAGGAAAATCTGGAAACTGTAATGGACTGCAAATGTGGCTGGGGATTCATGGAATCCAAATTGTTCTGCATGTGTTGCAAGAATACATCTTCATTTTTATTCACCACTATTAAATTCTTCCCCATCAGCCTAAGAACAGGAGTTGAAGCAGATGGACTAGCTGAATCATGATCCTTCGGACTTGAAAATTTAACTTCATGCTCAGCAGAAAACTTCTTATCAATATGTTCCAAGGCTGATTTCCTTGAAGGATAAATTATGGTTCCAGATTCTGAATTGGGATCGTTGCCGAGCGAGAACATTTCAGATCTCAAGTTTATATTGCTAAAGCTTTCATAACAGTCATTCCCCATGTGCTTTTCAGGAATTGGCAGTGATGACATTGTCCTCCGCCTTAGCAGTTGTGAATCCTGAAAATTCAATAAAGGACCTTGAACACCCTCCCTTCGAGAACAACAGCACAATTGTTCAGATTTTGAACCAACATATGTTTTTTCAGGAAAGTTCACATTGATTCCCAGTGTGTGCCCGTTAGGCAATTCAGCTCCTACATCTGCTGCTTTTGAAACTGGAGCAGCACCTGAACAGCCTTTTCCAATCTCATATGGATTAGCAAGGGGTTTCACAAAGAAGCTTTTTGACGACCTTGATTCAGATATTTCCGATGTAGGATCAAATATATCTGAAATTGCAGAAGTAGGAGAATCTGACTTATCCCTCTCGACATGATTATGTTGATTTTCTGTAAATTGGATTTTGCAAGTGGTCAATGACGAGTACCCTTGAAGATCATCAGACCTCATGTGCCTTGGACTTGGTAAGAAGGAACCAGACGGCCCTTGAATAGGTATAGGGTCAACCTCAGAGAAGTAATTGACTTGCTCATCTTTAGAATCTAGTTGTACTTCCATATGAATGTCTTCCCCAATCATAACATGGCCATCTCTATTTGCAGAAAATAACTCTTGTTTACCATCAACACTTGGTTCAATTGGACTGACTGGATGTCCACAAGAATGCCTCTGATTAACCTCCGCACAACGTTCAGACTTGCTCTCTCCAGAAGAGCTAGGAAACTCGTGAAACTCAGAGTCTAAAGAGTTGCTCGAGCTTTTGAAACTCCCCCTAATGCCTTCTTTAAAGGTTTTCCCAGAGGCAACATGCTTGCCAAGAGCTAGAGCGTCATCACTTTCAGATTCTTCACCATCAACTGAATCATCTAAAGACCGGCAAAAATCTACAGGAGAAAATTCCTTTGATTCGCCCACAACATGATCATAATAAGGAGGTTCCAGTGGTGAATTCTTCAAGCTATCAGGAGCTTCCTCCTTTCTGGAGACCTTCACAGCACCACTATTCTTTCTTATTCTCAAAACTCTTGTTTGGCAATAAGACATCTTAGTGGTGAAATTTGACACTTTAGATTGTTTATCAGTAAAGTCCAGACGATCATCATTATTATGATATGGTCTTCTAGCTATATCAAAATCAGCTTCCGATATGCTATTGACCTGGGATCTCGTAGGAGCTGAAGTTTTTCTCTTGAAATCAGATCCCAATTTTGGCACAGTTCCTTGGTTTGTCAATAAATGTTTTTCCCTTGGAGAAGTGAACTTTGTTGCTTCAGATGAGAATTCCTGATGTCTACATGATGACTTTGAGACAAAACCAAAGGAACCGGAGGTTCTGGTTGGAGTTGCATTGATCTCAATTGCCTTGTTGCTCAGAGATGATGATCCAGATGCTGCACGATTAAGATTACGATTGCAACTATCACGCACGATGGTGCCTTCTTTTCTCGATTTCTTATGCTTTGGTGATCTCATAGACCTCTTCCCGAAACCTACACCTTTAGAACTCAAATAGAATAACTCCTCCCTTTTTCTCTTAAGTGGTGGTTGCTGCCTGCATAAACCAAAGCCAGGTTCATTTGATGAACTTTCCATCCTTTTGCTGCTTTGAGAAGAAACTATATCTTTGAATGACTGTTGTCTATTTAGAATACAGTTGCTTCCCACATATGAGTTAACCAAAGGCGACTGATCCCTCTCATCTACCAAGTCCTTCAAAGTATGTCCTGAATGCTGGTGATAATCTTGACGAGAGGTCTTTTTAGTGAGACCTGTTCGCTTAGATCCGACCCATTGCCTTATGATTCCTGAATTATCAAGTTTAATCCGCTCTGGACCATTTGAACTTTCTCCCAACTGGACCTCTTTTTCACTAGGTTGGTCCCTGGCGGTATTTCTATCAGAACCACCACGAGCCTGTAAGTCAACAGTTGTAGAACAAATGAAGGTTATTTCAAGTATTAAAACAGACTATAGGGGACTGCCATGTAAATTATACTTTAGATTTTAGGCAATAGCATCTATTAATCACCTGAATGTATAGTATACAAGAAAAATTGCAAATATAGAATACAACTGATAATATAAGACCTAGTGATCAGTTCTTTATAATTAGTAAAATTAATAATTAAAATATTGGCCCAAGACTGAATCGGCAAATAGGTAGAGGAAGACCACGCAAGTAGTAACAAAAATAGTGAAACATCATTGTTAAAAATGGAATGTCAAATTATCAACCTACCTCAAACGTTGGATGTGGCTTCGAAGAGCATGGCTTGCCATGAGGAGCAAGTTTTAAGAACTTTTGACGCTTTAGCAATTGAGCCTTTTTCTTCTTCTTGTCTATAAGAAGTTTGCTTTCGATGTCTCCTTTTTGAGCTCTAGTAATCCCTTCTATAGTAGCCACTTTGCTGAACTTTGATACTATTCGAACTTTTTTACCGTTTGTATCAATATAGACTTCACCTTCTTCATGACCAGTCTCCTCAATACCACCAGATGGCATTATTTCCACCCTCTCTTTAACACACAGTTCAGCTGATTGATCAATGGGAGTCGGGTTTATTGCCCAGTTTGTTCCATTTCTTCTATCAAGATCTTCCAGTGTGCAGCGTTCAGCAGTTGCATAAATATCCACCATCGGTCTCATTTTCCTTGATTTTACTCTATGTTTAATCACCTTGAGATCTTCCGACCACTTCATAGTCGATTCGCCAGAAAGGCACTGGTCGATATGTGCATTTAAGGTGGTGTTAGAAGAGGATGAGAAAGTTTTGCAAATTGGGCATACCTTGGAAGCCATTATTTCCGAAACCATGAAGTTGTTATTTGTGCTAGTACCAGTCGAAGTACCCAACTTTAAAATTACTCTACACTTCTTAATTGAAGGTTCTTGTTGAATTTTTATATCAGTCTTGCGAGTTTTTGGAAGAATTGCACCCTCAACTTGTTTGGTCGAGGGGTCTGACAAGATTGCTGCTTCTGAATATTTTTTAGTGTGAGATTGTTCAATTTCAGATATAATTTCTCCCTCTCCCTGATCAGACACACGTGAAGTAATATGCAAACGATCCAAGTTTAGCTTCTGATTACACCTATCACCATTAGAAAAGACGGATTGGTATTGATGGCTTTCCCTTGTTGTCTTCCTGTTGAGATTGCTTAGCTTTTCTTGATCCAGCAGATTATGATTAACAGCACAACCCTTTACAGACTGCTCTCTCACTGAATTAAGAGACTGAAAAGGTGGTAACAAATCTGTCACACCACCCTTCCGACATAGTTGCAAGTTCTTCTCGGAAAATGGCCAGTTGATTGCAATATTCTTTCTCCGGACACTACAAACATAATCTCTGCAGGAGAAGCAGATAAAAAAATACAAAATATTAAGATCAGACAAGTAAACATCTTAATCAAAAGGCATTACCTTGCTTTGTTTTAACTAAAGAAAGCATAAACAGTGCAACTGAAGTGATGTTAAGATTAAGATACGTCCATTATTATTGTATGCAGACAATATTAGGAACATATGGACCATGGTAATTAAAAAATAATATAGGATTCCTGAAAAAGCACAATAGAGGCCCAAAACAATGGAATAAATAAATATCTAAACAAAGAAAATTTACAGCAATAGATGGAGTTGAAATCAACAAACCATTAATTTGAGCTCTTTCATATTACATCTCACATACAAACACAGTAACATGAAATCACACCCAAGTTAAAAGAAAAGAAGACAAAGTTAGACCATGAAAAAACCAATTTTGACTAGATAAATCAAATTGGAGGGGGTGGGGAAGAAGTCATAGTACTCAACAATAGATCTGACCAAACAAGATCTCATCAGATTAAAATCCATGCCCATGGTTAAGATTTGTGAAAAAGACATGACAAAAAAATTGAAAGATCAAAGCAGAAGTAGAGGATACTAGTAAAATCTTTTAAAGGAATTTACCTTATGGAAAATTTGAGAGGTGGGTTAATATTGTTGATGTTGTGAGTATCATCAAAGTCAGACTTAAACAGATCTACTACTAATTCTATCTGAGAAGAAAAAGCATTGATCCTATCAACATCATCATCATCAGCAGCAGCAGCAGTTGGTTTTAGATGGGGATCTGATGAAGGGTTTTCAATGGATAACATCTGCTGATAAGCTTCTCCTTTCTTGTGATGCTGTCTTGTTGCCAACACTCACAAGAACTCTTCCTCTTATTATCTCCACAGCTACTAATACTCGCCCTAATTATCTTAATATTATACTTAGCCTTCAGCATAACAGTAGCCTGCACCACTTGAACAGTAGCAGAAGCAAGATCTAAAATTCACCCCAACCCACCTTAATTAATTTCAAGATGATGCCTTTCTTTAAACCAGTATCATCACCTAATAATAACCTGTGAGAAATCAAAACATATATGAGACCAAGTCACATCAAACAAGATACCATATGTATGTATGTAACATGTAGATGAGCATAGTCTAGACTCCAGCAGAACGTTATTTTATGTGCCAAGAAAGTAGTGATAAGAGTAAAGTGGAAGTATAAACTTATACTATAAAATGAATCATCATCATCATCATCATCAAGAAGTTGTTTATGGAGGCTGATTAAACAAGAAAAGAACATATTTGGCAAAGAGTAAAAGCTTGAAGAAAGGATAAGAATATGTATCAAACTTCTTCAAGTGTTATTTTATGTGGGTGACCCTCCAAAACAAGTAGATGAAACTCATCAAAATTCACCAGATCCAAACTTCTCCAAGCATTTCCATGCTTCCTAAACTAAATCTAGTGAAAGTAAAACAAGAAGCAGCCCAAGCACTGTTCATGAAAATTTTCCAAGAAAAAAAACCACGACATCTAGTGAACAGTACCACAAGATCAAGCATGGAATATGTAAACAAAGAGACCCAAACACAGATCCACAAAGAACAAGACCATATTAAATCCAAGATCAAAGAAAATCACTGAGCATTAAACCCCAGATCAAAAAATTACAATTACTAACCAAAGCCTCAATCTTTAAGAGCTAGCTGTTGAAGATTTATAAAAAGCTAAGCTGAAAGCAGCAGAAACCTAGACCATGATCACACACTTTTAAACTCAAGAAACCAAAGTCAAAGAAAATTTGAGAGGTACCAAGGACAGAAAAAAACTGAGTGGCTGACAGGCTGTTGATATATACAAACCTTGTTAGATCCTGAACATGTTTTTTATCTTAGCTTCTGGGAGAAAAATAGGAGTGAAATAAGCTAGAAATGGTGTATATATTATAGATGGGTGTGGGATATGTACGTACTAGTTTTGTGAAAGTTATGATAGTGGAGATGAGCCAAGGGAAAGAAATGAGAGAGACTGAGAGGCATCAGGTTCTTCTCTCCGCCAAAAAGCAGTTTTTTATTTCTACCATTTACTACCCCACTTTTAATCTTTCATTTTCTCAATGTGCATAACTTGAAATAATAGTTCCCCGTCGTCAACTTTTTTACACGTTATTCAACGTCCATTAAATTTTTATTTAAAAAAAAATTGAAAAATAATTTATCTAAGAGAAATTTATACTTTGTGATTCTTTGGTTTTGAATAATTGCATTTTGGATCTCATAATTTTCAAATCAACACTTTGCATTCCAGAATTTTTAAAATCGTTTCACTTTGCACCCCTCAAACAAATTTTCGTCAATTATCAACGTTAATTTCATATTTCGGAGGGTTAATATGGGTATTTAATATTTAAACAGTTATTTCGGTGTTCATATTTTTTAGATTTTATGTTCAATTCATTCTTAAATATCTCATTTATATGGCTGAAATGCGTTATTACTAGATTATTGGTAAAAAAATTGAAATAATAATAAATAATAAGCTATGATATAAGAACCAGACTTTAATTTGATATAAGAATCAAAATTATTTATTAAGTATTATTTTTTATATCAATAATTTATTAATAACACATTTTAGCCATGTAGATAAAATATTTGGAATGAACTGAACACAAAATCTTAAAAATATGAACACCGAAATAACTGTTTAAATATTAAATACCCATATTAACTCTCCGAAATATGAAATTAACGTTGATAATTGACGAAAATTTGTTTGAGGGGTGCAAAGTGAGGTGATTTTAAAAGTTCTGGGATGCAAAGTATTGATTTGAAAACTATGAGACCCAAAATGCAATTCTTCAAAACCAAAGGGTTGCAAAGTGTAAATTTCTCTTTATCTAACTATGTTTTTAGTATACGTTAAATTACATGTAAAGGAACAAGTAAAAAGGGACTGAGGAAGTAATATCGGCCACATTTATTTCCCGTTATAAATAATTTATAAATTTAAAAATACATACATTTTTTAACTTATACTTACCTTACGAGCGAATCATCTCTCCATGCAATTTGCAACACGGCAGAGCAAGTTGAATGATTTGCACTTTTTGAGAGAAGTTAATGTTGTCGGATCATCAATTATATATATATTTTTTTAATTTTGTCTTTATCAGTGTTATTCTTTTCTGATTAATCCGTTCATTAATAGGTAGAGGTAAGAATCCGTTTCAATTAAGAAAAAATGGATTGAAGAACGTTTTTTTAAAATTAGGTAATATAAAAAAATTCGATTGAAATGGATAAAAATTTGTCAAAATTAATATTATTTTTAAAAAAATTAAAATTTTATAAAAAATTAATAATCAATATATTTATATTAAAATTTTATAATGAATACGAGTCGTACGATCTAAATTTTTCATAAATCTCAAATCATTTCTCAAACTTCTAGTAATTTTATATATTTTATATAATAATTATTAAGATTAACTATTAAATAGTACACCTCTGTTCCACCCGATTGTTAACGTTTCGGAGAGAAGGTCTGGCACGCATTTTAAGGTGCATATAAAGTATAGCTCCATAACTTATTTTTAATTTTTTTTTTAAAATTTTTATTCAGGAAAAAAAATTAAAAAATTAAAAAATAAATTATGGAACTATACTTTATATGCACCTTAAAATGTGTGCCAGACCTTCTCTCCGAAACGTTAAGAATTGGGTGGGACTGATGGAGTAACTATTATGTATAGACCACTTAAATACTAATGATACGTGGTTTTTTTTTTATAAACATTAACACCTAAATAAATATGGACTAATGATATATATATTTTTGAAACTATAAATATAATTATTTATAGTTTAAAAAAAATATAATTATTTATTATCAATTCGATTAATCAATCGGATTAATCACCAATTACCTGATTAATTATTATAAAATATTTTCACCGATTAATTCTGATTCTCGTCGTTTATAACACTGATTTTTACATATTATTTTTGATATTTTTAATAAAAATATAATTTAATATTTGACATCGAAAGTATCAATCTTTACCTCTTACCATAAGTGCAATAATAATAAATTTCACAATTTTATGAAAAATCTAATATTAAATAAGTGATCTTATAACTGATATTATAAAATACAATATTCTCGTGTACGTACGTATAGATACACGCGATGACTATATTATATGTTGACTATTGTGTCCCTTCGACATAAATTCAACTTCGGACTTCGGAGCGAGTACTCTACAGCCATTTTCTTTTTTTGCTCTACTTAACGTCAAACACCTCATTTAATAGATGCTTAAGTGGATCCTTTCTCGTTTTAAGAAAGTTTAACTAAATATATTATGGTAGGTTTAAAAAAAATATTTAAATTGTTTATATGAATATTCAACCCTTACAACATAAAATATTTAATTAAAAATTGTAAAATTATTTTGTCCAGGACATTATAGCAAATTAGCAACAAACGTTTATATATTCAAAGTAAGAATATTTTTCTAAACGAACCGTTAATGAAAATTAAATATCTATACTAAATATGAGCTCTCTTAAATTTTTACTACTAATGCTTATATGCTTAACTTCTTTTATCAAATTCTCTCTTATGTGCAATTTGCCTGAAGAACTTCGTCACTAAAATAATAAATAAATTAATGAAAGTACATATTTAATATTTCAGATATTATTATTTATTTTTTTTGCTAAGTAAAAAAAAAATGTTTATTACTTCCTCTCTCCCAAATTTTTTATTCTCTTTAATTTTTTATACTTATATTAATCAAATTTTAACTGCAATTTATATATTATTTTAAAAATACATATAAAAATGAATTAAATATAATTATAATTATCATGCCGACATGTAAGTGGGAAATTAGAGATAGGTATCAAATATAATTAAAAAATAAAGTGAGGTGATTAAGAAATT
The DNA here is from genome assembly GCA_028671895.1 of Oenanthe sinensis. NCBI lineage: Eukaryota > Viridiplantae > Streptophyta > Magnoliopsida > Apiales > Apiaceae > Oenanthe > Oenanthe sinensis. Next base: position 37,232,119 of record CM053794.1, read on the forward strand.
TATTAATTTTATATTTATTTGATTCTTAGAAGATGAAAACTATTTTAATATTAAAATATATTTTTAAATTTTATATTATAATAACAATTAAATTTATTTAAATATTACTATTAGAGCGGCTCTAAACAGTAATAAAGCCGTCGACGACATCAGCAATATTCACAACAGCTGGGTTGAGGCCGTTTTCAAATCATCAACAGCCAGCCTTGCCTGTTCTTTCGCTTCTCACCACCTTTCCCCAGCTTAATCATCACTGTCATGAAACAAATTTTATTACAATAAAAACACAAATCCACACCTAACACGCTACGTAGTAAACTGTAAATATATAGACCCCGTTTTGAGTTTTTTAAAATAAAAATTAAGTAAAAATTTGTTTTCAAAAAATATATGTATTTTTATACATTTTTTGAAAATAAATATTTATTTTAAAATTTTAAGACTAAATCTTATTTTTAAAACAAAAAAAAAGTTATTTATTTTGAAGAAAAATACACATATACACATAATTTTTTTAAAAATAAGTAACTTATTTTCGGAATGACAAACAGGCACATAATTTTTTCCCCATTTTGTATCCTCCACAAACGAGTGACACTTATATATAGAGGGTGGGGTTTAGGGAGACTCCTGTTATCAAGAGACCCTAAAAATCCCAATCTTAACCGTTCATTATTATTAATATACAGATAATTATTAATATATATTTATATTTAAATATAAATCATTTTATTTTACAAACTCTAAAAGTTTAATTAATTTTAATCTCATTTCAAATATTAATTATTCTTAATACAATATTTATAATGATTTTATATTTTTTCATTAATTTAAATCATATTAAGAGGATGATTTACACTAATTTTATCGAGATGATTTGTATAGTTATAACCATTTGTGTTTGTTATATTTTTTATTTTTTATATTATGTTATCAAGTGATTTTTAAGATAATTATTGATAAATGTTTCATCTAATTTTATCATTAATGTCCTTTTCTAATTTTTTTTAATTTTTAATCTATTTGTAACAGTTAACAAGTGAGTATGACGGTGATAAGACCGGAGACCACGACCCTTACCACTTGGGTTAGTGTTAATACAAATAATCACTATTTTTATATAAATTATGGCACAATTTTATTATTTATTTTATCATATAAATTACAAAATTAATATATAATAAAAAAGAGGCAAATAGAAAAAAAAATCCCCCACACTCCGTGGCGGAACCAGAATTTTTAGATAGCAATAAATCATTAAATTTTTGAAGTTAATCGGAGCTCAAAACCAAAATTTTATCGATATTTAACTAAAAACATGATTTGAGAAACAAATTCTCTATTAATTCTTGAAGGTCATTTGGGGACTGGAGTCTAGGCTGACCTGGTTCCGCCCCAGAAATTCCTAATAGCACAATCGTGTAATTGGCTTTTCTAAATGATACCTTCCACTATTTTGGAAAGTGACATCTCTATATTTTTGACTTCGTCAGCGTCATATCACTCTAACACTACCCACAGGGGTCATTAGGTTAAACATTTATATTTTCTTTTCTTAGCACATTATATTGCATGTTCTATTTATTTATTTAGATATGCATGCAAGACATCAGGGGCAATTTATGCAATACAGGTCTCCGGTGTGAATGGGTGGATTAGCTCCTCCATGGAATTCATCTGATCGCATTAGAGAGGCAATGTAATGTACAATTCCGAGCATCGAGGTTATAGTCGTGATTTGGGTCGAGGTCAGCCAAATTAAAGCCTTTTCAAACGGCCACCACAGCCTCCACCCTGTAAGGACAACAATTTCGATGAATCTTATAAATATCTGTAAGAGCAACAAGTTAGCAAAGAAAGTGGCACCGGAGAGAAGTCCCTATCATATGAAATTGCAACCGATGATGAGGCCTCAAAGGCAAGCTCTTTAATTACTAGAAAAAAATCATGCATCCGAGTTGACCTTGACCCTGCTGAGAAGCCTAGAGGCATGCATTTGCAAGTGTAATAACTGAAGAGGAGGTGATTTTGGACAATTGTGAATTTGTGATAATGAAATGAAGAAGCAAGGTGTGGTAAAGCCAGGACTTAACTGTCCACCATTGTGTGAAAAATAATTCTAAAAGCAAGAATGGGAGCGATCTACTAAGCCTTTGTACATTCGCCAAAGTGCCCACCAGAACCCAATATTCTTCATAAACAATAAAGGCTTCTAAGCGGGGTCACTTTCAATCACTGAATATGAGAACGATAGTGAAAGTGAATCATCTGGAACCTCTGTCGAAGCTCAGTGGTTTAATGGTTCTTCAGGGAATGCCTCACCAGACCAAATTCAAAGCTTGAAAGTTAATCCCGATATCTCAGAAGGAAATGCACATGAACTTGTACAAGGAAATGCGCAAGATCAATCAGATCCTTTCCAGACAGTTCCTTCTTTAAGGAGCAAGAATAAGTAAAGAAGCTGCCGGATTTGGTAGATCCAACACCATGTGGGTATAAATTTCTCTAACACTTCACAGTCATAACCAAGTCACAGTTCAACTTCTCTGTAATATAAGTATGCAGGATCCTTCAAAATTCAAACCTGTTCCAATGTACCTAATGTTGTTTACTTTATCATTATCAATAGTAACAGCAAAGATCCGATTCTTAGCCATTTCCATGAAGCTTAGTAAATTACACCACTAGACATCTTAATATTGCTTGTAAACATCCAATCCAGTTTTTATCCGTTTCCATAATGATAATAAAGGATGGTATAAACATTATTAGAAAAGAAAACCTAATCAAATTTTGTGTCATTAAATATTTTTCAAATTTGTAAACTACATAATACTCTCTTCGTCCCATTTTACATGTTACCTTTGAAAAAATTACGTATCTTAAGAAAAAGTTAGGTAGATAATTTGTTACTTGTCTACCCCTAATAAATGTATTAAATATAGATGAGTTGCTTGTATATTGAAATTAGTCAAATATTGAAAATAGTAATATAAGGGTAATTTGTGAATTTTTTTAAAAAAAACTGACTCAGAAAAAAAGAGTGACAAATATTTTGGGAGATTAATTTTTTTACAAAAGTGACTTGTAATTATGTCCCAGGACAGAATATTTATTAATGTACAACGGTACTCATTTCAATATCATGATTCTCGTCTTCTCGCGTTGGTTAGGCCGGGCTATATGGGCCTTCATTTAGGCCATGAATTGGATATTATGAACTACTACATATGTTGAAATTCTCGGCCCAATAGTAATGCTGTAGACAAGTGGGAAACCATACCGTCGATACCCATGCTACATCAAGAATAACAGTTGGTAATGGGATGATCCCAGACTCTCATTTTGTAGGGCTGACTGTTGAGAGCAAACTTTCTTGTGAAAACTGTTTTTGTCAATTTATTTTTGTTTTTTTGTATGTAATTAAAAAAAACGAGATTACGAAGAAAAAGAAGAGTCTTATAAGTCAATAATGTATATTTTTTAATTTATAAGCTCGGGAGATATTTTTTTAATTTATAAGCTCGTGAGGAATAAACAGACACACTGTTTTGAACTTGATTGGAAAAAAAAATAAGAAAAAAGTGACCACGAGGCACACAAGATAAGAAATATATATAGATAGGGACATATCTATAAAAGCAAAATTTCAACCTCCGATTAGGTAGTGAAGACAATTTTAAATTATAAATATAGCATGACACGGTCGGCACCCAGCAAAATCATCATCACAGTTTGAATTTAATTTGGGTAAAGCCTAGAAATATCTCAACATAATTACAAATTTAATTAAACAAATAAATTCACTTGTTTGTCTGTACATGTATATTCCAACTACACTTGTTTATATTCCAACCTCTTGGCAGTAAACTTTTTATGATTTATTTCAATACTTACAGAGAACGTGGAATAATAGAAATAAAGATCCTAAATTTTTCAATCATTAGGAGGCAACAGTCAAAAACTTACAACTGCATCATTCATGCTAAACATGAGAAATTGAAGCAAAGCAATACACAGTTACACACTGCACTACTCTTCTAGGTTAGACTTAGACATGAGTTTTTGCTTTCATCAAACATCAATATCCTCATTTACTCAAGTTTCTTGCTGAAGGTGCCTATGCATGAATACACAAACTAATCATACAAAACATACCACTACTAGTTTTGCAAGCACTAAAACTTCAAGGAACTTGCATGCTAAATGCCTGCCACTGTTGCAAAACTTGGCAATCGGGGTCTTATTTATCAGAATCCCACTTGGTTAAAAACCCAGGTTTTAAAACACTGGTACATCATATTCATATAACTGTTGTTTTACCGTGATGTCTGATATTCTGGTCGAAAACAAATTAAGTTGAGCTCAACAAAATTTCTTCACCTTATCCTATACTCTTCCAGATTTGCCAACGATATTAAATGAGTTTGCACTATTAACATGGGCAGGATGTTACGAGGAATTTCAGATTTCTACATATTGTTAAAAACATCTGAAGCTTGTAAGACAACTGTACATAAGGAGACTATATATAGTCTCATCTCCAAGTTACTGATTTCTATCAACCATAAAATTGGCAGCTCAAATGCATGCCGCATTGCAACACATCAATAAACAAAACTTTGATAGAAAACATAAGAAAGCAGAAATGGAAATGTGAAGGCCTGGCCAACAATAAGGCTGAATAAAAAGGACTCCACAACTTCCTGCCTTCTCCAGTAATCTATTATTTACACCGGGCAAAATGTCAAGAATCGATACTTTCTCTGCATTTCTGTAGTTTACACATCTACCCTTAGAAATCGTGACCTAATTTCACCGAATTCGCAAAGCATTTATCATTATTTGTCAAGATATTGACAGATGTGATAAAAAGGTTCTTATTATAGGGATTCATCGATCACTGAATTTTTTACTGATAAGCCATCAAGAATATCAGTTTCAGAATCCATTTGAAGTTCTTTAAACATGGCCATGACTTGAATCATAGTTGGCCTTCTGTAGGCTTTCTCATCTAGGCATTCAAATGCGATCTCCAGATAGTGGTACAGTTCAGCATCCCCAGTTTGATGCAGTAGTAATTCAGAATCCAGAATCTCAAGATTTCTTCTTTCTTTATGCAACTGTTTTGCCCACCCAACAAGATTGTTGTCATCACCAAATTCAGAGGGGTCTATTGGCCTCTTGCCCGATAAAAGCTCTAGTAATACAACTCCATAACTATAAACATCCCCTTTTGCTGTGCACCTAAAACTCTGGTAATACTCTGGAGGGACATAGCCTGGAGTCCCTGCAAGGGTACTCACACTGAGATGAGTGTCAAAAGCATTCACCAGTCTTGCCATCCCAAAATCAGAAACCCGAGCTTCAAAGTTTTCATCGAGAAGTACATTACTAGACTTCATGTCCCTATGGATAATGTGAGGTATGCAACTGTGGTGAAGAAATGCTAGTCCCCTTGCCGCGCCAATCGCAATCTTCTTTCTAGCAGCCCAGTCAATCCTTAAACCTCCTCCAACTTTAAGCCTCTCATGAATAACAGACTCCAGACTTCCCCATTTCATGTATTCATACACAAGAAGCCTCTCCTCTCCAATTTTGCAGTAACCAAGCAAAGGAACCAAGTTTCGGTGTTTAATTTTTCCTATGGTTTCCATTTCAGCCATAAACTCTCTATCTCCCTGGCCTGTCACATGTATAAGCTTCTTGATTGCAACGACTCGTCCATCTCCCAGTTTGGCCTTGTAGACATCGCCAAACCCTCCAGACCCAATTAAGCTACTTGCACTGAAACCATTGGTAGCTTCAAGCAAATGGGCAAAAGTTAGCTTCTGGAGAGGTTTCTCAAATGTGGCAACATTAATGCTTAGAGGTTCAGGAACACTAGACAATTTCCAGCTACTACTGCCAGATGTTGGAAGGCTCTCAATGTATTTGTCTCTCTGCTCCTTCTGCTGATACTTCCTAATCCTGTAAAGTGTATATAAAAGAATAAAGATGCTGAAAAGAGACACCCCAATACCAATCACCACCCCTGTAGTAACTGATGTCTTCTTTCCTTGACCATTAGATCTTAGTGGACCCCGTCTATTTCCTGAGCCACAAGCAGGCAAGGGGACTCCACAAAGGCCTGTATTATTCTCATATCTCGAGGATGGAAAAGTAGTAAGCTGACCTCCTGAAGGGACAGAGCCGGAGAGATTGTTGTTCGACACATCAAGATCACTGAGGAATGAGAGTCCTCCTAATGACCCTGGGATAACTCCTTGAAGATTATTATGAGACATATCGAGAACTCCGATATACTTTAACCCTCCAAAGCTAGAAGGAATCCTTCCAGTAAGATTGTTGTGTCCCAAGTTCAACACTTGCAGAGAGTTCAATGAACCAAAGCTCTCAGGTATAGTTCCTGACAAGGCATTGTAGGAAAGATCAAAATAGATAATACTGCCGTTGCTTGCAAAAGTATAAACTGTCCGCCCAGAGTAAATTCTCGTTGATGGACAGGCGAGAACCATAGGAAATTTTTCTAGCCTTTCAGCTCGAATACCTTCGTATTCTAATAATCCTCCAGCACCTCTGCATGCAGTCCCACCCTCGTTTCTCACAAATGCAAATTGCTTTCCAGAAACAGGTCCAGGGGAAACAAGGCCCGATTGAGAGGAAAGCTCTGGAGGAATGGAACCTGTTAGAGCATTGCTATTTAAGTCAAGCCAAATGAGGCTCTTGCATTTACCAAGCCCTGGTGGAATTTCCCCAGTCAGTGAATTGTTTCCCAGTTGAAGGATCGCAAGGTTGAGAAGATTGCCAATACCAGCAGGGATACCTCCTCTAAGCTGATTGCTAGAAAGAGATACCCAAATCAAATTGGTACATTTCACAAATGACCGTGGAATAGATCCACTGATGAAATTATTATTGAGAATGAGGGTCTGGAGATTTCCACCATTGATGCATATTCCTTCTGGAATTTCACCTGTGAGACCATTACCCCACATAACTATGTCCGTAATATATGGCAAAGTCCATATTTCTGAAGGAATTGAACCAATAAGGCTGTTGAAGCTAAGGTCGATAGTCTTCAGATTCTTGCAGTTTCCAAGCTCCAAAGGTATTTTCCCTTTCAGATAATTATTAGCAAGCAGTAATTTTTCCAGTGAAAAGGAAGCTGTAGTTGAGCAAAAACCAGTAGGTATAGTCCCAGTAAAAGCATTGGAGCTAAGGTCTAGCACTTGAAGCTGAGTAGCATTGGTTAGAGATGGGGGCACAGAACCAGTAATGTTGTTGAATGACACAAACAGGTACTTCAAACTTGGAAGAGAACTTATAACTGAGGTTAAAAAATCTCCAGAAAGCTGATTCTTACTAATATTAAGGGTCGCAAGTGAAGTACACATTGAAAATGTAGTTGGAAGCTGCTCGATCAACTGATTCCCAGATAAATCAAGTACCTCAAGTGTTCTGCAAGCATTTCCCAGCTCCGGTGGAATCTCCCCAAAAAAATTGTTTTGAGCTAGAGAAAGGTGCCTCAGCTTCTTGAGGTTCCCTAACAACACCCCTGGAATTTTCAAGCGGATGGCATTGTGCCCCATGTCCAATGTCTCCAGAAATTGGCAATTTCCCAAGCTAGCTGGCAATCCGGTTCCTGATAGGCTATTGTGGGAGAGATCGAGAACAGTAAGGTTGTGGCAAGTTCCAAGTTCCAGATTTACAAGGTTCCCTGTGAAGTTATTGTGTGATAGATCAAGAAACTTGAGGCTAGCTGGCGAATTCGCCACCAAATTGGGATGTATCTGGGAGAAAAAGTTGTAGGAAAGATCAACAGTCGAAAGATTCTTGCAAGAAGAGAGGGAGCTGGGTAATTTTCCAGTTAATTTGTTATCCGAAAAATTAAGCAGATTCAAGTTCTGGCAGTTGGATAAAGAATCAGTTAAGAGGCCTAAATCCGAAATCCGATTTCTAGACAAATCAAGCTGTAATAAAGATGAACCAAATTTAAGACTCCCAGCTGATATTGAATTCCGAGAGAGATTAAGAATCATAAGATGGTCACAGGAGAGTAACAATGACTGTGCATCAAGTGGCTCAGAGAAGTTATTAGCAGACAAATCAAGAACCTCAAAGCTACACGAGGAAGCAGTGGAGGAAAGGTTACCATAAAATAAATTGCCACTCAAATGAAGCTGAGACAAACTTGGCAAGTTATCCATGAGCTGTGAAAGTTGAAGATGGCCTACGATCCCCGCCCCAGTGAGGTTCAGAACTGTGACTCTGCCTTCTAATGAACAAACAATGCCTTTCCATGAACATGGGCTTGAAGATGATGAAGGATTCCAGGTCTTCAAAAAGCCGTTTGGATCAGCATCAACTGAGGACTTCATGAAATTAACCAACCCTTCAACTTCATTTTCTTCAATTGTTAGTTGGGCTGATAGTTTTCTTGACTCGGAATAATTGCATAACAGCATTATAAGGATGAAGAATAAGCTCATAAATTCCATTCTTCTCTGCCTATGCATCTTGAATTCTTGATACTGAATTGCTTTTCCAGGAGCTAATAAAAGAAACTACATTTGTAAGTACCCCTGTTGGCTTTTTTAATCCTGGACTCCATATCTACACGTTTCTTGATGAGCTAGCTAGGATAATAACCTGAAAATTTGTTTTGAATCCAGACAAGAAAAGAAGATAAATAAAGGGTATTGCAAGTACTCATCAGATTGACCAACCCATATCAAAAACTGACAAGAAATCAAAAAGCTAAAAACTTTAAACAGACTGCAAGAACACTGGTGGGAAAATCAAGAAAGAGTTATACTCCGTAGTATACGAGATAGCAAGTACCTAGGTGCAGGTGGAATAGTAGCCAACAACACAAGTACGGATCAGCCCTTTTAAGATGAAAAAATGAATTCAGTGTAACAAAGAAGATGCAGACACAAAACTGGTACCCAACTACCTGAGTAGTAAAATTAGTAGCAGTACGATAGACTTGTTATTGTTTAGATTGAGTACTATGTTCAGAGTTGTCGGCTGTCACAAGAAATGGATGATTGTGAATTTTCTCACTTTACATTAAATGCAAAATATAGTCTTGGATACGCACACACGCACACACATCTAGAAACAGAATCACCAACTGGGGCTGTCTGTCTTTGGTGTTATTGTTGTTGCACAGCATGCACCCAGTTGGATTTGTAACCCAGAGAGAGCCCAGTTTGGATTTTTGGTAAAGAATGAAAAATTCAAAAAAAAAATTGGTTATATAAAATTATAGTCCTATGCTATAAAGTGGGTGTGTGATGTGATGCACGAGAGAGGTAGCTAGCAGAAGAAGACATTTGAGTGGCAATAAGAGGAAAAAGAATCCTTCTTGGAGTATAAAATATACCAAAAGTAAAAATTCTACAGAGTAATATATATATATATATATATATATATGTATGTAATTATGTATGCATGTATAAAGTTGGTCTAGTCTTTGAAGAGTGAGGGGGGGAAGGTAAAGGAGTGCGTGTTACAATTTTGGCTTTTGCGAGAGGAGGAGAAATGAAGAAAAGAGAGGTTTTTCAATTATAAGCAGCCCACCAACATGTACTCTACTGTAGTATGGAGTATAGTATATATTTTTAGGTAGGGGTCCAGTCAAACTTATTGTTACTGCTTTTGCTAATTTATTATTTATTCTTCTTTCTTGTTTCTCTTTTTTGTATCTATTATTTGTGTCTACACATCTACACTAGTCACTAGATGCTACTGCTTTCCGTGAATAAATTTAATTTCATAGTCACTGAGCAGTGAGGGAGCACAGTGTTTTCACAGAGGTGTTCAATTTTCTTGAATGCTACTGTAGTGTTTATATTGCAACTTAAATTTCAAATATCACATCACGTCCCTCCTAGTAGCGCATAACGAAATTTATAGCAATATTTCTGCTATCTGTTTTTATCACAACAAATTATATTATATTTATTATCATTATAATTAGGAATTAAAGGTAATAACAATATCCACCGCTTATATAGTTGAAGATCTGAAGGCGATGATGGTGTTCAAACACTGACAGTCAACGCAATGGTGGAGCGTTTGTCTTAACTTGACACAATCTCTTACCAAAAGTGTAGTAAAAGTTAGGCGATAATAAATCCAAACTCTATCCTCATCTAAATCATTTCTATCATTTTAATATCAAAACGAACTGACTGGGATAAGAAATTAAGAGCCCGTTTATTTAGTTCTGGATAAATATGAATGAAATTTATCTAACCGAATCTGCTTATTCAGGTTGTTTGGCTTTCTATTAACATTACTGAGCGAATCTTCAAACTTTGAATCGTTCCTTTTTAAATTTCTCTATGAACCATTCATGTAAGAGTAATGCTAGGGAACTAAACAAAATTTCCAAAATATTTTTCCAAAATGACGTAGCAGAATAGAAAATTTTAATTCGTGTATTAATTTGAATGCATAAGGGGTCCATCTCATTTATTATTTTGATAACCAATTAAAATTATACAAATATTTTTTAAAAGAGTTTTTGAAAGATAATTTTGAGACTCTAGCATCTTTCATCGTGTAAACATATGTTACATATATAACTCTAACTAGAGGCAAGTTTTTTTTCCAGCAGAAGACAACCCCCAAAAAGCATGAGATCAGTAATGTAACATCAACAGTTAACATCTTTTCTCTTTTCTAATATCTATATATGTATATAGGGTTAGATTTGACAACTAGTTTTCCGGAGAATAAATATGTGTTCTATAAATATTTTTAATAATTTTTTCTCCAAATACATTATTTAGTCTTTTAGTCGTATTTTTATTTACATAACGCATGTGTTCTTCATGAAAAATGTGATATTTTTAATGAAATGAGAAATGTAAAACTAGTATGTTTTGGTCAAAAAGTGTAATTTTCGGATATCTTCTGTAAATCATTTTATATGTTCTGTAAACATTTTTCATCATTTTTTTGAGAATTCAAAAAAAAACATATAATTGTGGTTGTATTTATAAAACACGTGTATTTTGAATAAAAAGTGTGATGATTTTTACAAAATAAGAAGTGTTCTCCAAAGTTTTCCAATGAAGTAGTTCTCCATGGAGTTCAACTCATTGTATATATTATTTAAAGGTTTAAATTCATTTTATATTTCTATATTTTTAATTGATACTTGTTTTGTCTCGGAAATTATAAAGATTTGGAGCTGATCACTCGTAGATTTATTCATACTTATAACACTTGATTGAATTTCAATTTATACTCTTTTTTATTGTTACATTTATATGAAAATATATTTACAATTTATGAAACAGCCTTGTTTAATTATATGGGTGAAATTGGAAAAAGAAATATCATTAAGATATTATTAAAAAGTTTACCAAATAATATTATTCATTCATAATTCAGAATTTTGATTTATCGAGATCATTCAGAAATATTAATCATTCATATATAAATTATTTGGATTTGTCAAATTACCCCTAAGTTAGATAAACAATGGATTAATACAATATCATACTCCCTCAGTTTTTTATAAGTCACTTTAACTTTTGGCACGCAATTTTAAGTGTTTTGACTGTATAATAAAAAATATATTTTTTAAATTTTCTTTTTTTGAATTAAAACATAGATTACACATTCTAATTAAAAAAAGAAAATTTTAAAATAATAATTTTTAGTATGTGGTCAAAGCATATAAAAGTGTGTGGTAAAAGTCAAAACGACTTATAAAAAATGAAAGGAGTAACTTGTTACGAGAAGTACACGTAATCTAAACCATGGAAGTAAAATACATATACAGTAAAATCTATGTAAATTAATATAGTTGGGACTATAGAATTTTATTATTTACAGAGGTATTAATTAATTGATAAATTAATAATTATTAATTTATAAAGAGTTTTCAATATCAAACAAATTTTAATTTAATTTATATAAATTCAAATACAATGAATTGTACTATTTTATATATTATATTTAATTCAATGAATATTATTTATAATTCAAAGTATGTCGATAAGATTTAGTGTACTCAACTCATTGAAGATATTTATTTATTTTTGATATAGTTCGAAAGCAATACACCAGTTTTTGAATGCAATAAGGAATATTAGAGATGTGCTTGGCAAAGATTTAAATTTTAAGGAGAAGCAGACAACAATATAATCGTATTTTACAAAATTGTAATATATATATATATATAATTATAATTATAGTGAATTATTAATTTATGATATTATTGGGACCATATATCTATAAAGAAATTTTAAAAAAATTATCATCTTATCAAAATTGGTCTTTTTTTGAATTGGACCCAAGCCGGGATTAGAAAAATATATTATTTTAGAGAGATTATTAATTTAAAGAGTATTAATTTATAGAGGTTTTATTGTAGAGTGGAGTAGAGGGACAATTTTATGAAATACTGTAAAACAAAGAAACGATATTGGAAAGTGGGTAGCCATTTTCTTATTATTATCAAAATAATTTGTTTAATGACCTAGTTGTTAGGGGGCGCGGGGCGCGATACTTTGGACTACAACTAATTTCCATCTACTCTTCATGATGAGATTCCATCCTTGTCACTTGTATAATAGTGTGTATATTATTTATTTATTTTAATTATTAATTTGTTTTGTTTTAATTTACAATTTTTATTGCTCTTATTATTTATTATCACAGAAAATTTCTACCCTTGATTTCTGCCATCAATTCTTCACCTGTTTAGATTTTATAGGTTAGTTAGAAGTTTGACGAAAAATAAGCGGGTTCACTATGCTAAATCACATGAACAAATCTTTCTACCAACATTTTTTTTGAAAAAGAAAGAATAATATTAAAGTTTTTGCATAATAATAATTCTAGAATTGAACTTTATTTTATATATTCATTTTGACATCACAGTTTTGCGCTTTAATTTATCTCATTGTCCCAATGAATAAATAAATAGAGTATATCACAGTTTTACCCAGACCTTCACGGGTAAGCGTATATCATACTTGCTATAAATAAATATGTATATAATACACACACGACTACATGAGTGTTATTCTCCGATATGCAAGAAACTCAACCAACTCACTCGCCAATCGGTCCCCACAAGGCCACAACACACGCATGCAAGGCATTTTCCATAATAAAGTTGTTTTTTACCTATTTTTTTCAATTGTAGCTTGTTGTTTCTCTTTAATCTCACATATACATTGCGCTTAATTCAAATCAAGACTAAATATACGTACTCTAGGATATTCAAATTGAGAGTCTATTTTCACAAAAAATAAATAAACTGAGAGTCTATTGACATAGGAGTTACCTAGTTCGACTTTAATATTTTATTGTTTTAAAAGCCACTTTCTTATAAAATTGAGAGATTAAATTAAAGAAAATAATTCCAGTGTTATCAAAAATTTCTTAGAACATGTCCAATATTAATCTTAATGTCTATACTATACTATTATATTTTGAGAAAAAAATCCCGTAATGTTGACTTTAGGAAAATTACTCCAAGTTAAAATGTTTTTTCTAGTATAAAAATGTTGTGACATTTTTATAAATATATAAAAAAAAATTTGTATATATAATGAAGCCCCCGTTTATTTATTAGAAAAATCCTTTTAACATTAAGTAATTACCTAAAATTTTCTTTAGGAGCACGATACTCTTATTTATTATATATCATATATATAATTGGAATAAAAAAGTTAATATGGTTTGATCATCAGGGGTAAAAGAGTAAATTCATTAATATTATTAATTATTTAGTTAATTGATTAAGGTTTGAATTCCCATTAATACAAGAATTAATATAACACTATTCCTATATATTATAATCAATCAATATTAATAAAAAAAATATATTAAATTTTAATATTAAAATTGAATAAATTTAAATTTAAAAAATAAAAAAAAAGACTATAAAATTATTATAAAAAAGAAAACTCATGCATTGCATGGGGTATAAATTAGTATTATTAAAGCCGAAATATTAAAAATTTGGTAGTCGGTAGTCCCAGGTCAATATTTGGGTCGGATAGTTATTATTAGACCTAATTTTTAAACACTAATCTCCTAACTAAAATGTATATCACATTAATCTCCTGAATAAAATACATCTCTGAATAAAATACACAAACATTATTATATTAAAATACAAATAAAATGTATGAAAAATTATATAAAATACATACATATAACACTAAATAAAAAGTAAATTATTATTATATAAAAAAATATTAAAACAATTCGATATGTACATCGCACGGGACATAAGCTAGCATACATATTATTTTTTTGAAGAACATATAGTTATTATTATTATATTAAAAAATTAAAATATAATTTTTGATAATTAATATATAGTATTAAAATGACATGAAATATATTCCATTCTTTAGATATTAAGTGTCTTAATTTATTTTTTACTTTTTCACACATTTTCATGCATATAAAAAAATACTTGTAGATAATTTAGCAAAAAAATATTTATAAATATTATTTTTTCCAATTTTTGTGTTCGGTATAGAACGAGGAATTTCCTATTTCTAGACCAAAATATATATATATATGTGTATGTTTTTTATATGTATGAGTATGGAAAATATGTGGGAAAAAATTAAAATATTTATTGTAAAATGGAGGGAATATTGAAATATTACTATATTTTAACTATGTAAAATTTTAATGCATAATCATATTTATTATAATCCGCTCAACAATTACAATAACATTTATATTTAATTTTATATTTAACATGAACTATAATATTTTGTTATCTTATATTTATATTTACCATTATATCCTATATATAATTAGAATAAATTTATAAATTCTTAAGTATTATTGTTAGTTAATTGATATAAGTTCGATTCAAATGAAAATAAAAATTAATCGAATATTATTTATAAATAAAGTGATTAAATTTTATTATCAATAAATAAAAATAATTAATTTAATATTATTTTTAGGAAAGAATTATATTAAATTTTAATATTAAAATTAATTAAATAAATTTAATTAGAAAATTATTATAAATTATTACTAGAAAAACCTATACACGCAGGAGCATAAGCGAGTGAACTGTAATTTTTATAGTGTTGCATCGGATGTGGTTTAGTTTATTTTAAAAAAATAAGAGATTATTTTTTGGGGGAAATATATATTTATATATATTTTCTGGAAATAAATATTTTTTTTTAAAGTAAAATAAAATTAATTTTTTCAAAAAAATAAATATTTATATTCTAATATATACATACATACATACATACATACATACATACATACATATATATATATATATATATATATATATATATATATATTTATATGCCTTTTTAAAAAATTAAATATTTATTTTTAAAAAAACGGATACATTGTCTTAATTCTTATCCAATTGAGAAATGAGGCTCGGATCATATCACTAGAGTCTGGAGCTCACTGTAAGAAACGTCAACACGGGGCACTTAAATGGTCCCTACTCAACGTCTCTACAGGATATTACAACATAAGTGTGCAGTTTGTCCCCCTTCCATTTTTAACAAGAGTTTTAGTGCTGACACAGTGACATGCGATGATTGAACAATTATTTTTCCGTGATTTTTAATCGTGAAAAAATACCTAGTTAACCTTATAAAAGTGTGGATAGATAACGTGATTTCTTTGAATTCATAAAAATTTCACGTGTTAAAATTTTCACGATTAAAAAACACGGAAAGATGATTTCAATTATCGCCCGGTTCAAGACCGGTACCTTTTAATAAAATACAACTGATAATGACTTTTTAAATAATTTATATTGAGCGGAATTTACGCAAAGAAACCAGGCCTACAATCTGGACCCTCCCTTTAGTTTGCTTTGCCGATTCACCTTAGAGTATAATAATAATATTATTACTCGGAGGTTTAATAGACTAGTACATAGTTATATACTTTAATTAAGAAATGAAACAAAAGTTTGGCCTTATTATATGGATTCTAGACACGCAATCCTTCTCAAAGGCTGAAACGCCTCCTCCCCTCTCACTAGATATCCACCATTTTCTACCAGCACCATCCCTGCATCACGTACTACTGTTCTTTAGGTGGGTTGATTACCGAAAATATTAATGAATTTTTTCCTAATTTCTATTTTAATTGCTTATATTTAATATAACATATTATTATATTAATACATTTTAGAACCAACAAAACCTTAAAATTTCACAAGTTTCACTGTGACCTCAATGTTGGATATATTTGGAAGAGATTAAAATTTTATTATTAAAATTAACAACAATGTAGCAATATATAACACAACTATTGTAAGCAATATGGAAACCATGAGGTGCCCTGTATATATCATGTTCACTAGTCTGCAGTGTTCTAAATACTGGGAAACAATCAGACTTCTAAAGATCATGTCCACTTATTTTCTCTTTTGTTATTTTTAAGATTCCGATGGAATTCACAGACGGTCTCCATTTCATATTTATATTAACGTATTTAAAAATAAATCAATCTAAAATTTATATTGGTGAGTCGAATCGAGAAAAAATTGAAAAATTCATAATTTAATTATTTAGTATAAAAATTATGCATATGATAGTGATATATTTTTTCTTTTGTAATTTTCTCCTTTGAATCTTTAAAAAAATTCCATCAATTTTATTAATTTCAACTAACTTAATTTTTAATTGTTTAAATTAAATTTTACCGTTTTTTTATCAGTTTACATAAGAAAGATTTTTAACCCGATTTGACCAAATGTGATCGAGGAAGTGAAGTGAACTTATAACATTTCGTCTTAATTCGGCAGTTGGGTATTTTGAGTGCAATAAAATGAAATAGGATAGAATGGATATTTGTATACTCCCACTGTTTTGTTTTATTAGCCGTTTTAGAAACGTGTATTTATTTTTAAATAATAGTAGTTCTTTATTTCCAATACACTGTTAATAAGCCTCCACATGTATAACTGAGTTGGTGAGAGTACTGATTATTGAGCAAAACAATCAAGGTTCGACCGTTAGTCCGATTTACATGTCACGTGTTGGGTTTAAGGCAGTCTGGAATAGTTTCTGGAGTGATACAGGTAAAAAGACCGATACACTATTAACAAAATTATTCCCCCACACCCCTTATTTATTACCTATGTTTAAAATAAGAATGTAGAAGAGCAAGGGTATGATGTAAAATGGCACCATGTTAATTATTCCATCTATTTCATTTTAATAGTCATTTCATTTTTTGGCACATATTTTAATGAGTTTTGACATCATAGTTAAAATTATTATTTTTAAATTTTCTTTTTATAAATTGTAATATTTATTAAATATTTTTATTCAAAAATTAAAAAAATTATTCTAACTATATGGTTAAACCTCCAAAAAATATGTGTCAAAAAGTCAAGCGACTAATAAAAATAAATAGAGAGAGTGAAATTTAACTCTTCCAATGAGTTTTCATAATAGTTGTGCAATAACCTTTGACGACTGTTTAAAAAAAAACCTTAGATGACTAATAAATCGAAACAGAGGGAGTAATAAATTTTAGCAGTTGACAGTTTATTGCCAAGAAAATAAGCGTAGACATTTGTTTCTAACAACTTATTATTAGTACTCGTTCATTTCATGATACTTCTTTAAAGAGAAAAATGGGTCTGAAATTGTTCTCAAGCATTTTCCATGAGATTATGTGTTTTACCTCGTGTTTTAACATGTGAGCAGACCATTAATCTCATCCTAAAATATTGGGTTAAATAAAAAAAAATCACGAAAACGATAAACATTTTATTGATAAAAACATATTCCCAATAAATTTAGGGATTGTGAGAGTTTATTCTATCTATAAAAGTTTATCATCTAACCGAAATAACACCTTTTAGAGAATAAATTATATAATCGCAAAGATTGTACACCAAAATCCTGTTTTCCCATTCATCTTTCGTCTACAAGTAATAACCCATCCAAGTAAATTTGAAAAACACCCCAAACAAACTGACAAAGACAAATAAGTTGATGAACATGTGAAATAAATATATTGTATAAAATTATATAATAGAACTTTCAAAAAGTAATATAATATGACACAATCGTCATAAACGACATATAACCCTCCAAAATCAAATAAGGTCAAAACACTATTAACAATAGCCATGCCATAAATAGATACAAGAAGTCAACACATATAATATCAAAATCGTTCCAAACTTCAGATCCGAAGGACATGAAAACATATACAGATGATATAAATCAAATTCAAAATATATGAAAACAAATGTAGAAATTTAAAAGGGCTAAAAGTTTCGGATTTGATAAAAAAATATATATTTTTATATAATTGGTTGTGATTAAAACCAAAACATTAATATAAAAGTGTATTTTAAATTAGGATTTGAAGAGAAAAAGGTTGAAGAGAAAAAGGACAAGGGGAGGGGAGATATTGGGTTAAATATTTAACTGAATAGAAAAAACTAAAATCATATACACATTGTTACATTGGTTTTTTTATATGACGATGACAATGATAAAATTTATTATAGTCGTGTTCTCAAATAACAATAATCATTATAAGTTTCCCATACTGTCATATAGTCATATATTTCTTATTATACTATGTTTTTTGTTTGGAGAAATCTTATTATTCTATGTTCAATTTTATTAAATAAGTGGGATATCAGCGTAAACGTAAAAACATTTTATCTATTTACTGAAATGTTAACTTTGCCCCTCATTTTTCGTATTATAATCAATGTAGTTGCAATTGATAGAAGTACACAAAACGGAAAAAATTATATTCCAGTATTTCAAATGGAGACTTTTGAAATACAATATTACAAATGTATGAACCCCAAAGTGCAGGTACTTAATTTTAAAAAAAATTCAAAATGTGCCAAACTATACAAACTATGCGACTGTTTGATCGATCAATTGTTCAACAATTTAGACATATACTATCATAGACGAGTGATCATTGGTTTTACAGTAATATATACTGTTGAAAACCGAAAAGTGATGTCTTATCAAATATCAATTACGGAGTATTATTATTGACTTTTGCCAGATTTGCCTTAATTTGCTCTTGACATTCTTAACCAGCTACATCATCACTTTTGTCCAGCGAAGCCCAATTGGCGCTTCACATGATTATACACTTATAATTGGTCAATTTGACATACTAGGTAAGATATCCTAGGCAATCAAATTGACCAATTATATGTGTATATATATAGAGTAGTGATTAGAGAAAATTCTTTTTCTCAAAAAATTAAAAAACTCTTGTATCCACGGTTGATTTATTGAAAAAAGATTTAATTTAAGATTCTAAATGATTGATGACAATTTTGTAATAATTTTAAAACGCCGGTTCTTTATACTCTAAAAACTTTACCAATTAAGAAATTAAATATAGTAATAATTGCTAGACTTGAATATGATTGATGATATTAATACATTGACTTAATTAACTCGATCATGGGTTACTTTTTTTTATATGACATTTTTTCATATTAAAATTTTAAAATAAATTGAATTAATTATATTATATTACATGTAACACTACATTTAAATATATAATAATTAATAGAATTTTAATTTTAAAATTTAATCGAATACTTTGTACTAAATAATTACTATAATATTCTATTAAGTGTTGTACAAAATATTCAACACATATTATAATCTTATAAAAATACAATATAATCTTATTAAAGTCTATTAAAATTTAAAAACTAATATTGAGTAATTTATTGAGAATTCTAGGATTTTAATATGTATTCCATTATGTACTCTACTATGTACTCCAAATTTGATTCCATTGAATATTTTTTTGAGAAATCTAGGATTCTATTATGTATTCCATTAATTAAGTATTATGTATTCTACTAAGTACTCTAATATTTAATATTTATTTTATTTTAAAATTTTATTATGTATTCTACTATTCTAATATAGTGTTCTACTAAGTATTCTATTTTATTTTAAAATTCTATTACGTATTCTACTATTCTAATAAATTGTAATAAATATTCTAATATAGTATTCTACTAAGTATTCTATTAATTTAAGATTTTATTTATGTATTCTACTACTCTATATTCTACTAAGTATTCTAAATTAATATATAATATTTATTTTATTTTAATTCAAGATTCTATTATGTGTTATACTAGATGTATTCTATTAAATATTCTAACGTGGTATGCAATAGTTGTTTTATTTTTAATTTTGTTTTGACAAAAATTTAAAATTCTATTATGTGTTCCACTATTGTGATATATTCTATTAAGTATTCTAGTGTAATATTTAATATTCATTTATTTTAATTTAAGATTCTATTATGTGTTCGACTAATTTGATAGAGCACTACTATTACATTACAATTCTCTATAAAATACTGATTAAAAAAATATTTTAGTAAAAATTATAATAAAATTAATTGGTAGTAGAACACTTAGTAAAATTATAATAAAATTTATATTAAAATATTTTGTAAAATCTCAATATTAGAATACAAAACATACTTGAACACCTAGTAAAATCTTCGAATGAAATATGATATTAACTATTACTTTGAATACTTAATGGAATCTTAATATAATAAAATTAATTATAAATAGAATACTTAGATGAATTTTAATAAATTTTATACTAAAATATTTTATAAAAAACTTACATTGAAATATAATATATATGTAGTATAATTCTAAAACACCTAGTAGAACACACAATAAAATCTTTACATTAGAATACGAAAGAATACTATTATTACATTACAATTCTCTAAATTTAAGATTCTATTATGTGTTCAACTAATTTGATATATTCTATAAAGTATATTCTAATATAGTATTTAATAGAATCTATTACGTGTTCAACTAATATATTTTAATCAAAATATAAAATAATAAAATTAGAATAGATTATATAATATAATACTGAGTATAATCCATATAGAATCTTACATCAAAATACTTGGTAGAAAATTTACTGCATTTTAGTAATGATATTTAATAAATATATTAATAACAAAATTTTAATAACATTTAGTAAAACATGTAATTTAATTCCATCAAAAAATTGAAATAAGAAAGATTTTATTAAAATAGGTATCTAATTAATCAGTACTTAATTTAAGAGGATAGAGAAATACACATATTTATTATCTAGATACATACATGTATATATAGAAATAATTAGAGTTACTATTTTGTCCCTCCAATTAAAGATATGTAAATCTAATAGAATGATAATGACCATCACATTAAAATCAAATCAATGGATCACAAGAGTACCTTAATTTTCTTCAAAAAATAAGTTTTCTCTTGAGTATCCCCATATATATATATATATATATATATATATATATATATATATATATATGTCATCTAATTTCCTCCTCATCCTCTTCGTCCACCTCCCAAAGAAAGAAGAAAGTATGGCCCAATTATTAACCTTAGCCCTTAGCCCACCGTCCTTTGATTGCAAGATCCATTTTCATAAACTATACGAGTAGCTCACTGATTATTGTTAAAGTATAATATAAGATCCCAACATTTGAGGTCTTTCTTTAAATGAGCTGGTTACTCAACATGGTATTAGATAGTTAGGTTGTCAGGGGTCACAAAACTATGCCCCAAAGATGGACATCCGTGATCCACTCTTCTTTAACCAAAAAATATTTGGACGCTTCCTCAAACACCTTAGAATTTTAGATAAGTTGATTACTCAACAATTATTTATAGCCGCTACTGTATATATATACACCACCAGTTAAGGAAAGAAATTTGAAAAGAATAGTTTGATATGTTGGACGAATCCTGTCAGTTTCTTGACTGCCAAAAAATCAAGTTGGTGGAAAAGAGGTAAGAGCAAAGAACAATATAACTATCTCCACTTCTGCATTGTCAAGACTCAAAGCACATGGCAACAAAATCCTACTAAACTATGTGCTATATAAGAAGAGCTGGATCGAAAAGAGCACGCAGCAGATTTTAAACAAAAGCAGTTCTTCCACCCCATTGACTGTGTCGGTCATAGGCAGTGTTAAATTTGTTAACCAAACCATTCACAGTACTGCAAAAGCACATTATTGCAAATGTTAGTACTAAAAAGAAAAAATGGCTGGCTGCAATTTTAAAGCAATATCTAAAACTTTTTCTGATCACATAAGAATTTAAAAAAATAAATTCAAGTACACTTTTATCTAGGGAAGATATTCTAATAACTCCTAAAACAGGCGTACATGGATGTTCCTAATGCGAAATTAGGAATCTATATCAGATTCTCGGGGATACATATATATACAGGTGTTAGTTAACCAACTACGCTTGGATAAATATCTTACACATCCACCAAATTTTTGCCGTTAATTTGGAAAATAGGCGGAGGACTCCCGCAATGATGAAACATTGCGGGAGTGAAGTCCACCCGCAATGAAGCATTACGGGACGCAATGAGTCATTGCGGGAATCCAATCCAATTTAATTACTATTCTACCTCTTTTCCTATGAAATTACATTACTAAAATATATTTTCTTATTACAACACTACTTTATTTCAATTTTAAAGATGAAAATAATATATTTTAATTTAAATTATAGATTTTCTCATAAAATTACATTATAAATACATTTGATTATAAATTATGAATTTTCTCATAATATAACATTATAAAATGTATTTTATTATGAAAGTATCAAATAAAATTAAAAAAAAATTCTTAAACTTTTCTTCCTGAATCTATCCACACTTTGAACTTAAGACTTTCTTCTTCTAGTTCTTTTTTAACATAATCATAGGCCTTTAAGATTTCAGAATGGTCGTGTTTATACTTCTCATTAATCCTTTTTATATTCTTACATAAGAACTAGTTCAGACTCTATGTGGTTATTCCTAATTGTTAAGATTAGGTTTTCTTCTGTTAGCCTGTGATCTAAAATTAGTCATTAACTTTTTAACCTCACTTTGAACAATCAGTATCTATATTAAAATATTTTAATATAATCAAATATGTTTTTAAAATTGGACACAATATACATTAAAATATTTAGTGAGGTGATGTTAAGGTGTTGGGTAATCTGGGGACCCGAGTTCGATTCCTGCCTTTACAGGTTTTTAACACTCCCACATTCGAACCCCAAACCTCCCTCGTAAAAAGCCATGTCTTAACCATCTTCGCCGCATGCATTTCTTGAAAAACACATATTATAGTGACATTACTAACTATTATAAAAATAAAATAATTTACTAATAATGTAATATTATGAGAAAATTCATAATTTATATTAAAATATTATAGTATATACTCTTTTCCTTCATAAATTGTAATGAAATTATATATATATATATATAAACAAACAGGGCAGTATATAGGCTAAAGCAATACAATGCACGACACGAACTAGGCAAATACACACTCAATTTCTGGAATAATTAAAAAAAAAATTACAATCCATTCGATATCCCGACTCAATTAGCGCAACAGCTGCAGTTTGATTAACTTAGAGATTTATGAATAATCATGTCGGATTCGCGCGCGTCCGAGTATATAGAAATTAGGAAACACCTTTTTGTCTACTCCATACAAAACAAAACACAGTCAAATCACAACATTATACAATCCATACATGAGATTGCTGCTACAAATTTTATGACCTTATGCAAGCCTAGTATATTAGAACACTCTCCAAAAATCTAGAATTTTAAATATAATATAAATAATTAAGTTTCTCCGATATTTTCAAAGAGTCTCTTAATAAATTCTTAAATATAATATAAAATATTAATCTCCCGTTAAGTTATCACTTTTTTTAAAATGTCAACTTCAACAATATATATTGTCTCTCTATTTATATTTAATTCATATTCAAACTCTACTATAACAGAGAGAGAGAGAATAGTATGAGAAATGATGGGAGGGAATGAATATTTTATACAGTAAATTTTATCATCCAATTGTGCCGGGAGTCTGGGACAACCAGAAGAAAGGAACTTAAAGTTTAGCATTAAGAACTTTGAAACCTAAAAACGACTGCAACAAAAATACACACACAGGGAAAAGAAAAGGTTTAATACAGTTCTCCGGGAACAGGTGGTCAAAAAAAAGGTCGGGAGCTTTCAGTTGGAAGACCTAACGTTCTAAAAGTGTAAATTTTTTTATCTCACAGTATAAGTCATATTAATGCAGTTCTGCAGAGGGAATTTACTTCAATCAAATTAAAATAAATTTACACAATTCTATTTGTAACTCTTTCTTAAATCAAACAGACAGTCTAACTTTTCATCATCACTTTCCTCCAACTGGCTGACCCTTTGTCAAAAGACATAAACCTTGGGAGACTCAGCAGGCTATTGACCCTTGTAACACCTTCAAGGGCCGACCATTCCTCTTCTTCCGCCGTTGATATGCACTCAGCTAGACTTCTCTGAGACTGGCCCACCTTTTTCCCAGGATGCTTTTCTTCTGCCGTTTCTATTATGGGTACAATCTCATCAGAGCATCTGACAGTACCAGAATGCTCAAACATAATAGAACGAGAAGGTGATATACTGTCAATATCTGCAGGCTTGTTATCATTTACTGTTACAGGTACCACTTCTTTCGGAGTATCTGTCACATTGTTCTGTGCTTGAGCCACATCAGGTGTACGTACATGATCCAGATAGAGGCAAACAACAGCACAGTCGTCATTCTTTGATGTAGGATATTTGAGCCTCCATGCTCTTGTAGCACAATCTATAAGGGCCCTGGCTGCTGTTGCACGACCAGGGGCCGAGGCCACAATATCCACAGCTTCTTTGTTAGAAATGACATCCCAAACCTGTGCCAAAAATAGTAGAATAACATTAATTTTAGATATACACTAAACTAGCAGGCCAGCTTTCTCCACCTCATTAATCCTGCCTATAACACACTGGAGTTCAACTAAAAAACTGAAATACATTGTGGCAAAGAGAAGGTGAACACCCAAAAAAGGAAGGTTACACATATACGTAACGGTCTCACGTAAAATTGAAACTAATGTAAACGTTTCTTGTTATGAAACACATGTAAGAGGAACTATACCCCATCAGTTGCAAGAATAACGAACTCGTCTCTCTCAGTGATTCCGTGATAATAAACGTCTGGCATTGAAATTAAACCAAAGTCCTTCAGACAGAAATCTCCAAAAGCTCTAGCCATCGCCAAACCGGGTGAGTCACTATTAGGTAACCATACACGTGGGACGTCTGGTTCATCCTGCAGTGCAAAAACCCTTCCTTTGCATTGTGTGATCCTAGCAGCTTCTCCTGTAATCAGATGGGAAATTTTGCAACATTAATTTCTAATTATAAATTCTGATGCTTTAGAGAATTTGTTAGCTGTATACCATCTTACTCTCTCGTTTAAGATTTTTATTACTAATTTTGCATGATCATTATGTTTTTTAGTTCCTCTGTGCTGCTAATGATGATCCAGCCCATATAATTGTGTGTTTTTAGTTTGGGAGGTGGGAAGCTTACTTGGAAGATTGGGTTTTAAGTCAATTGTCAACTGTACAGCAGTCAACGTATTATCCTTGTCTCTAGTTGCGAGCACGGCTCTTGAATCACCAACATTTCCAATTACAAGATCCTGACCCTGAAAAGTCATGTTCATTAGTGTAAAATATTTGTCCACAAGACCAAGTTTATTCCACATAGAGAAATCAATAATATTTTCATTAAACTCAATCTGATGTTAGAATCATCTTTAATGTTCCTTATTCCAGTCACATGAAGCAAACTAAGCAAGGAAATTTTTCAGAATAAAAAACAAAATCAAGATCCTATAAATGTGAAAAGGCTTTGAGGATTACTACCATACGATATTTCAACATAAAATGGCACACACAGAGATGTTAAAGACTGAACAGCTGACCAGAATAATACAAGCAACAGATACACACACCAAATCGCCAAGGCTCGCATGTTTAAAATTTTTGTGGCGGAAGGTTTAGCCTGGCATATAGCCCTCTTCCCTTGGTAATAGGAGGTCGAGGGTTCAAGCCTTAGTAGAGGCATGCATGTGTACTTACATTTCTGTAAATGACCATAAACCAAAGATGAAAAAAGAATTTTTCTTACAAGCTTATTGCTAACGAAATGCAGGTGAACACAAGTTACCACGAGACATCTTCTTACTGTATATTTTAAAAAACAAGAGAAACTCGGGTCGTTTAAAACATCAACCGAGCAAAAGTCAACTTGTTCAAATTAAAATACTATGAAGAACATGTGCCAACGTCATTAGCTGGAAGTTTTAAAAATTCAATTCTCCACAATTATATTCCTCAATTATCCCAATCAAGCTCTAGCTCCTGACTTGCAAGTTTTAGGCTCCTAGCTATATTGCTAATTACCTAGCCCATCAAGGCGTCCGGCAAGAAAATATTTATAATATTTTAGTCTCAAATTAATTATACCAGCATAATAATTATTCAGCTCAAAAAGTGGAGGGAAAGCTGTTGGCTCTATTTTGTGGATAATGATTTTCTGATAGTAACCCCCCCCCCCAAAAAAAAAAAAAAAAAAAATCAATGCTTACTATACTTTCTCATTCTCAAAGCACTGTATTAGTTAAATTTTCATAATACTTAACAAGTGGGTGTAATTATTATAATCTTTAATAAGTGTGCAACAACAATTGCATTGAAAGAGTAAAAGATATGATTGTTTCTGGGAGTATAACAAGTTAACACAAGGCAATATTAGACATAGAAAAACCAAACAAGGCTTGCAGTCCTAATCAAAGATAGTATCGAAATTTTCATGCATATGTCCTGCCAAGATGAAACACTATTCATAGGTGTCCCGTATTTATTCAGGCTTCATACGTAGCCTTTTTAAATCTTCTCTCGTATCTTTATGCAAGTACATCAATCTCTTTTCTTTTTTATATAACTTCTTATAACCATCATCTACTAGAGACGGCATCCAAATTCAGCAAGGTTGGTCCTCAGACTACCTCTGACTTGTAGTCTATGGTAAGGCTAGAACAGAACATATCTAGAAAGAAGGGTAACAGGAAAGCACTGCAGACAAAGGTAACCAACTATTCCTTTTCCCAAGCAGATGTTTATATTTTCCTTTTTGCAACTCTTATCCCGCCCGCCTGTGGGATATTTTGCACGTTTCTTTATCTAGAAAACATATCTAAAGGGATTCGTAACAGGGATGGAGGAGTAATATCAACTAATCTGTTTTTTTTAAAGAAATTCTTTATATTTTCTAGAAAGAATTGTTCTATATTGAAGCAGTTTTATTTTTATATATTTTGAATGTTTGTTTATCTAGAAAGTATATCTAAAGAGATTCGTAACGGGGATGGAAGAGTGATAGCAACTAATTTTTTTTTTACAGATGTTTATATATTTTAACTTAATCACTTGTCGTGTTGGAAATCTGCAGGTCTGTTCATATAGAAAGTATATTAATAGAAAATCGCAACCGAGAGTCTGGAACATAACTCAATTGCAAAGAGAATGCCCAATATGCTAGTAAAACTATTAGTAAAATTCAGACATGCATGAAATTATTAGTAAAATTATAGTATTCTTCATTACAATATTGCAAGAGGGTTACCTGCTTTACCAAGGCAACAGTTGTTGATCCACTACAGAAACAATCAATAGCTGGATGCAGCTTTAGTTCCTTATCCATTAACTTGAAAGCTTTCAACATTGACTGCCTGAGCGGCCAGTATATTTCTGGGAGCTTTGCATTTTCTTCAACTTCCAATGGCTCACACCAACCATCATCCATGTTTTCGTCTGCATCTGTGCTTCCAGCAGCATTTCCATTCTCAGCAACACAATTACCAGTTCCATTTTCATTTTCAGCAATACAACTTTGATCATTGTTCAGATTATTATTCCACTGAGCGCTGAGCAGCACAGGAAGATTGTCACGGACTTTCCTTGCAACCATATGGCCATAAGGACCATGACCGTCAAATACTCCACAAAAGACTGCATCACTTGTTGAACTAAAATTCTATTGTGAAACAATCGAACCAAATCATAATTAACTGGATCAATAAACAGCAGAATTAAAAGAAAAGAAAAAATTGATCACGAGATAGCATTCAAACAATATTTTTTTTGTAAATACAAATAAAAAGGAAAAGAGAAAATAACAGTTAACTCACGTCAATCCAAGTAGATGATATCATAAAGTAATCGGCTCATTTTCCTCGTCAAATCTGATAGAGGTTCATTTGACTCGAACAAATATGAAAATGAAAATTACTACTCTACAAAAGTAGAAATTCCGCACACAACAACATGTATTACAGTATCACAATAGCAAATGAATCACATCGCAATCGAATCTGAAATGATTCACTTGAACTTTTAAAATAAACGAAAACCATGAATAATTGTACAGACTATAACATTAAATCCTTATACGATGTAACCAAAACATCAAAACAGCAAGCACAAGAATAATTACACTCTCACATAAATCTACAAACGAGTAAGAATTATAAGACAGACATTAAAACAGACAAGTAGACATAAGAAACGAACCTCCCAAACGATCATAGCATCTTGATTGGTTCCTTTTTTACCCTGCTGTGTATACAAACAAGCTTTGTTAGTAGCTCCATTCCCAATGAGCCTGCCATGTGCAAGGTGAAGCACACGGTCATCCAGGCCGCCAAACTTGTTGAGGTTCGAATCAGGAGCTGTACCACTAGAGATCTTGCTGTCGTTATCATTATCTCCTCGACATAACGTCGAACAACAAGAACCCATTTAAATATAACAATTACAACAGTTACTTTGAAAAACTTTATAAATAAATAAATCAAATCAAATCAAATCTTTTAAGCAGCTGCTGGAGCTAGCTGCTACAACATGCCCATGTGGTGGTGGTGGTGGTGGTTCATTATTTAAATAAATAAATGGATCGTTACCGAGAAACAAAAACGCTAGACAATTAAAATTCACCGCAAAAGGACAAGAGACGGAGACAACGAGGAGAGGAAGAGAGAGCGAGAATGAGATGATGATGATGATGATGAAGGCAAGTAGGTATGAATTTAATACACCAAATAATAATACGAGTAACTGTAAAAATAAGAAATTATTATTAATAATGGAAAAAATCAGGTGACGTGTGAGGTTAGAAAAGGAACAAAACAACAAGTTTTACTAGACCATTTAGTTTGGTGTTCACTGTTCAGAGTGTGGTGTGTTACAGAGTTAGAGAGTTGATAGTACGTGCGGAAGCTTTGAAAGGACTGGCTGCTGAGTATTATGAATTTATTTATGATGATGATGTTGTGTTGCTTTTCCGATGTTTCAACACAAGTTTTACTCGATGGGGGTAGTAGTGACTAGTGGAGTGCAGTAGCTTTTGTGTTTGTGTCTGTGTGTGTTGTGTGTGCTTTTCTGTAGTTCTCTTGGATCCAAGAATATGTTGGGTTAGTCCACCGCGCCACCCAACGATAACAACGCTTTTTACTTGTCACTTTCTCCATCCACAATTCGTTCCATCAATTCTGGTTTAACTAATATATAAATTTATATATTTTGGATCTTAATATTATATTTAATATTCAAATTTATCCAGTTTTAGATTGAATTGGATTTATTTTAGATATTCAAAATTTCAGAAAAAGTTTGTTAAGTTTTATATTATCAACCCGCGTCACGCGTGCGTAGATAATAATTATTATTATTATATTTACACGTTAATTAAAATAACAATTTTATTTTTATTATGTAGCCAAATATAATATACTGCATGAATAGGAATATTATGTATTAATGATTAATAAATAACTAATATTTTTTGTCAAAATAAATAAATAACTAATATTTCACATATTAATAAAAATGAAAATTCTGTGTGAAATAATAATATAATATAAGTAAAATTTTAAATACATTAATAAAATATTTAACCACTAATTTACTAAATGAGTATTCACTATTGAGTAATAATAAAATAATAAAATTAAAAAATTAAAAAATTTATTTAATATATTATATATAATAAGCTACAATTTACTATATTACATGTGATATGTCGTGTGTTAATTTATTTTTGAATTTGAAATGATTTTATCATATTTAAATCGGGTTCGGGTAAGGTATTGATCAATTATAACTGAAATTCAAATCTAAACCGTTTTAAATTTAAGAGAAATGCCACGTATTAAAAAATTATTCAAAAAATTATTTCAAAAATTGTCTCAAATACTGAGTCGACACGTATATAATTGATAATTTTCCTATAATAATATGAGATCCCACGTACATATCCCACGAATTAAAATATGACATATGTCATGTCACATTATTTGGGGGAAAAATGAGATTAATTTTGAGGTACGTAATATTGCTCTAAATTTAACAAGTAAACTTAAATTCAAATTCTCTAATAAAATCAAAATAAATCAAATATTCATTTGATCAAATAAATTTATACTCCCTCTGTTTTTTTATATTTGACATTTGACTTTTCTGCATATGTCTTAAAATGATTTGACCGTATAGTTAAAATATTTTTTTTTTTAAAAAAAACTACTAAATAAAAATATATAACTTATACTAAAATTCATAAAAAGATTTTTTTTAAAAAAATTATTATTTTAATTATATGATCAAATTATTTTGAATTACGTGCAGAAAAATCAAACGATAAATATAAGATAAATATAAAAAAACAGATAGAATAATTCTAATGTTCTAATGAAGAGGAACGGGGTTGTATTTAATTATTTATTAACCTTGTTACTTAATTCATACACGACAATACGACAGGGTCAAATATGCATGCGTACTGGTAAACTGTTCAAGTGGTTTGGGCCGTTAAATTTACGTTAACCGCCACTAATGTGAATTTTAGTTATAGCCGAAAACGAATTCTTAGTAATTTGGATTCCAACAACGATGTGACTCCTTAAAAATGAATATAATTCATATTTATATAAAAAAATGAGCGAATTTGAATTTTATTTTATAATTTGAACGAATATCAGGTCGGATCTTATCACTCTGATATACGGTCATATTTAATTTGAATAATTCGAATAATTTTAAATTACTCGAATATATATTTATTATACGTATTCGACTCGAATTCGTAAGTTGTATATATTATTATATACAATATATAATATTTATATTAAAATAATACTCTACTAAGTGATCACATTTTAATTTTTAATGAATTTTATTCGAGTATTCTTAATTTTATAAAATTACTATTTATAAATTCAAATTCGAATTCGAATATACTAAAATTAAAACGAGTATTTCGGTATCTATTCGAATCGAACCAAATCATATTCGAAATCGAGTCGAATCTGAATAAAATATTAAAATTTTAATTCAAATCTGGTGAATAATTACAAATTCGAGTCGAATCTGACCCTTAATTTTAGTCTTACGTGTGCTTACGGGAATAATTAAAAATAGTAGATGCATGAATAAAACATGTAACGTCAAAGTTGCCGTCCCGCATTTCAGTGACGTCAAATTTAGAGTTGTATGCATTACAAACAAAAATTATAAAAAGACAAGTGAGAAATAAAAATACGTATACATTCAAATATGTAGTATACATATCCTGAAATTATTATACACAACTTGACCTTGTTTGTCAATTGTCGCTCAATAATTATGGCAAGAGAGATCTAAGCATCCAAGGCTGTAAAAGCAGCCACGGATGAGCAAGAAAATGGAAGCAAATTGCAATATGCACCACCTAGTCAGCCGTGGACCTCTTTTAATATTTGGTTGGTTTAAAATAAATTGGATCACCCGAATCTCTTATACTACATTATTGTATGTATTATGTATACACCACATATACCAAGGAAATTGCTGGAATCCAATGTCAACAAATGTATACTTTATTGTATACATACATACGTTATACATACTCGTGCAGAGTGACACTGAGTGATTCAAGGAAGACGCTATATAAATTTAAATTCCGACTAAACAATTTAATTTAATTCTGATAAAATGTTGAGAAATTTATAAATAAAATATTTTAAATTATAATTAATACGAAGATGAAAAATGATCGAGTCAATCTTAAAAACCCTGGTTATGTAATTACCCGTACTCTTTCCGCCTGCAAGCAACTTGTATAAATAAATCCAGAGATTCTTACTCTAATAGTTTATATTATACGGAGTAGAAATTAGTATAGTATTATATCAACCAATGAATTTTTATCAATAATCTATAAAGCCAGTGAGTGGTGGATCGCTATCGAATCGGGTGTGACTTGTACTTTTATCTCTATTTTTTATTTTGTACAAAAATCGACTGTTTTGCCAATTAGTTTGAGCGAGTGATTCACTATTACTGTCAGCCTATCAGGTGCCTATTTAGCAAGGAGTAATTATTATTAGTTGTCGGCCTAATACTATAGTTTAGGCCAGCGTTCGTTTTTTTTAAAAAAAAACGAATATATAGTTTATAATCAAAAATGTTTTTTTAAAAGTTTCAACTGACGTTCAAGAATTAAGTATAATATTTTTGTAATTTTAAATTTATTATCCTCCTGCATGAAAGTGATATTGTGTCTTACAGACTTACAGGACAATAAAAACTGTTTGTAATTATTTAAATTTGTGATTGTTTAAAGAAAAATGCACGGCATTAAATGTTAAAATGATGCATATTTTTGAGTGGTTGGAAGAATTCTGAATGATGTATGTATGTATGTTTCACCATTTAATTTAGATTCTCATGCAAAGGCTCGCGTACACAAGAGCTGTGTTGACAGTTGAATGGTTAATACTAAGCCTAAAATGACTAATTAAACGGAAGGGGCATCGGATAGTGGAAGTAAAAAATAATTCCAAACTTAAATAATTCGAATTACTACTACCTTTGAGGAGTTGAAAACAGAAAGATTCCAGACAAGAGTATTTTTAAGATATGCGTTAATAAGACAAGACAATCTAGAAAACAACTTCGCCCAACAATTCTCAACTAGTCTCTCTAATAGGACAATCTGGAAGAATCGTATTAAGATAACGATATACACATGGATTCCAAGTAATGAACCATCTAAAATGAGCTTATATTAAGAGCTGCGTTTCTAAGACTTTTAAGAGCACAACAAAGAACAACTAAATTTCTTTCACTTTTATGCTCTATCAAGACTTTTTGAGTTTTTGTACAATAAAGGTTAAAAACTACTCGTTTTTGTTTATCACATTTAATCCAAGTTGGAATAACGACAAAACTGGTATAGAGAAACAAGGGAGTGCTGCATGCCTGCGTTCAACAAAAATTATTTACCAAGGATCCATGTAAATTAACCTATTTTACTCATTAGGGTTAAGGTCGTTCGAGGTGATCTTCTACATTGTTTCGTACCTTTCTTTTGGGTAACTTGAACGGAGTCCAGCTCTTTCTTCGTTTGGAGCCTACAATTTTCTTAAGCGATATAAATAATTTCCCCTCTTCGTTTTAACATTCAGCACACAGTTTTCAGGGGCATCTGCTCGAATTGGATCTCTGTGTTGATTTCTCCGATTCGTCCATGTTTACATGAAAACTAGGACTTAGGACCATGGGCATTTGGCCTGCATGCCATTTTATGAACACAAAATTTCGTCAATTCAAAATTTATTAAGGATAAGTAATAAAGTGATTGCATAAAGTATTAATAGCTCTTTCCAATAAGTATTGTTTTGCCAACTCTAGTTCTGTCCACAACCTGTCTGAACCAGAGCACTTACTTTTATAAAACAAACTATGGACTTGAAGGACAAACTGTCCAGAAATGCAATGTCATCACATGATTCAAATTTCTTACTTATGGATCTCATTTTCTTAACTTGCCACCCACCTCCACCGTCCATTGTCGATCTCCTGTCTTCCCAGAGGCTCCTTTCATGCTTTCTTTATATAGTCGTGTTTCTTAGCTTTTATTAGCAGTTAGCAATTCTATATTTTTAGGGGTATAAATCAAAATCACTTGACAGCTGACATATAGCCCATTCTGATACATCACAAATCTTGCTCTTGGCACAAACAAAAGCACGAAGAATCTCAACCTAAATGCCATGCAAATATGCAATAGGAGTGTTTACGCTTTTAGTAAAGCTTTGGGGATCAAATCTGTATAATCTCAAAATATAACAAGAACCTGAAAGCAATCCAATTGCCATAACCACTGCAGTAGCAGCAGCCATAATCTAAGATCTTACCAAGCTATAGTAACTTAGTTGTCAATTTATACCACTCGAACAACACAAATTCGCTGTGCCAGTAGCTTTTTTAGTGAATCGCAAAATTGCAACTGCAGACAGTCAGACATTGTAACCAATAGGCATGTGTTTAAACATGACTTCAGATGTGTGTTCATGTGAATCAGTCTCAACATGCATCTTCAAATTACCATACCTGAATAAAGCACTGAGAAAACAATTACCTTGGATACTGTAATCACCGTGCTAGTAATTACAATTGCATTTTAATTTTCACTTCCCGTATCATAATGTTTTTTGCTCTTATCCACAAGCTAGTTCGGTTTTCTATCACTTACTTTGCTAACGATCATAACAGAAAACATGACCTTAACAACACCTATTTTTTAGCACATAAACTGGTAAAAATATTTTTTCGGATATGGAAAATAATGTCAAACGGGACCTAAGAAGATCATCTTCTAAGTCATTGACTCTTCGTATGGAGTATGAACTGACACCATATTTCTTTTTTCTTATCTTTTTCTGGCTGCGCTAAATTAAGTTGACAAACCTTCCATTATTGTATGTATTTTACACTCATTTGACCTTTATGTGCGCAAAGTAACAAATATATGTATCTTTCCTGAACGAATATAACTATTATTTTGTATGTTTTGTGCGAAGAACGTTTAATAAAATTGAATTG
Organism: Oenanthe sinensis; assembly: GCA_028671895.1. Taxonomy (NCBI): domain Eukaryota; kingdom Viridiplantae; phylum Streptophyta; class Magnoliopsida; order Apiales; family Apiaceae; genus Oenanthe; species Oenanthe sinensis. The sequence goes on from CM053794.1 coordinate 37,266,998, forward strand.
ACCCTAACGTTTTTACCTGATTCAACAATAATAAAATCGTTCATTAGATAAAAGGTCTGGTTAGGTTACCTAAACCATAATAATGAACTCCCTCTTAAATTTGACTCAATACTCATTACTCCATATGATTTCTGCATGAGCGAGGCATGTAATATCATTTGAGTAGTGAGAAGAAAGGGGGGACCAACAAATACAAAAATATTTTCTCTTAAATATTATGTGCATAGTGAAACTGAGTACCAACTTGGGAGATGATAAAATACGAAGAATGGTATAATTACACCATACATAACAACAAGCCCAATCCTTAAACTGACCTAAAAGTAAAAACAAGAGATACAATAATAAACAAACAAAAAATAGTTGTCCCGCGTTTCTCTGATAAGAGATCAGTAACTTCTATCGCTAATTGCCGTAAAGGTCATAGTTGGCTGTGATGAATCTCTTGATGTAAAGGTTGAATCATTACTGAACAATCCCGAGGATGTATTAGTGTAGGAGTTCTTGTTCATAGCAGGTTCTGGTTTAGGAGCGCTTTTGATTTTAAGGTCCATGAAATCAGATATTAGACCAGGCTTGCTTATAGTCCTGTCATTACAGTTCAACTCACCCCTTAGCATTTTAACTACTGTTGACATGCTTGGTCGAAGCTTTGGACTGTCCTGTGTGCAGAGAAGGCCGATTTTCAAGAAATTGCAAGCCTCTTCGGCATCAAAATCTCCGTTTAAGAACACGTCAACCAACTCATACAGCATCTTCTTCTCAAAATGGTCCCATGTCTGCAACACAGAGATCGACATCATGAGCAGAGTTAATAATTTGGTACTTTAATACTCTGACAGAAACAAATAAGCATTTCACTGGATGTACTGATAGATGTACAATAGGAATTATTGTGTATATAATTTATATGGCCCACAAGACTAATCAGAAGATGAAAGAATGGTTCTCAGGAACAAATGTATAGGTAAAGTTAAAGACTTTTGGAGGTTTCATTGATAGCCTAGTGGCAGGGCTCCTTTCTCCTCCCCCTCATGATCAAAAGGTTATAGGTTTGAATCCTTACTCCCCCTCCCAGTATACTCAAAAACCTTGTGCTTTTGCATCATTGTTAGATTTAGATGAAACAGAATTTGTCACTTTCCCGTAAAGAACAGAAGATCTACACTCAAGGAACGGACCATCCAAGTCCCAATATAGAGTATATGTATAGCAAATACAAGGTGGGCAGGCTATGCAGGTGTAAAAAGAGAGGGTGTTCACATTTTTTTTTCTTTGAGAACTATAAGAACTACTTGCTACTAATCTTCACCCCTTCCTCGTTCATATATATATTTCACAAAAGGAAACCAAATTTACCACCACAATTAAATGGCATTGACGCGGAACACTATTAAAATAATATATACTTAAATATTGTGATCCTGCCATAAGTCCATAACTGTAAATGTGATATACTTCGGAAACTTCGCATCTACATTTTACCGGCTTGTGATGTTTCAATTTACTTAGTTTTACCTGGTTTCTACAACTTAATTCAAATTAACCAATCAGAAGAATCTGAATAAGTTGTGATGATACCAAACATTCACAAACTCCATAGCACAAAATATTAACTATAATATCTATGGCTTTTTAACTCCATACCCTTTCAAGAAGATACTGCTCTTCAACAGGTAACCGTGTGTTTGTGTTGCATCTCCCACAAACTATTTCCATAAGAAGAACCCCAAAACTGTATATATCTGCTTTACGTGTCAATTGTCCTCTTATTGCATACTCTGGTGCCAAATAACCTCTGAAAAAACAATGGTGTTTAGGTAAGAGAGGTATTAAAAACACAAGGGTGTCATGGCATATAGTATCTTATTTCATATCAATATTACTATGCAATATTGTTCTAAAATAAAATAATTAGTGAACTTTTTTACAACTGATTAATAAGCATAACTGGAAAAGAAGTCATCCACGAACACCTACATTGTTCCTGCCACACGGGTGCTAACATGAGTCATATTGTCAGGGATGAGCTTCGCAAGACCAAAATCTGAGATTTTGGCTGTCATGTGTTTATCGAGGAGAATATTGCCTGCTTTAATATCGCGGTGAACAATATATGGTTTCACTTCATCATGAAGAAAAGCAAGGCCTCTTGCAACATCAATGCAAATTTTTCTTCGAGTTCGCCAACTGAACTGCAGGTTGCTGTGACCTCTACCTGAAAGAAGAAGGTCTGCAACATTATATCTTTTTTTCAACGTATTTATTTAGATGCTTAAACGAAATTCAGCTTAAAGCAATAATAGGGCACGTCATAAAGATCAGATTCCTGAACTAGATCTACCCTGTATCTTGCAATAGCTTCGAAAACAAGAAAAATGTTTTTACCAATTGACCATTTTTTTCTTAGTTATCAATTTCAGCGAAAATTCATAAACTTTCTTGTTATACTAACACAGTACTTTCCCACAAAGGCAAAGTGCAGAATTACCCAATAAGGTTTGTGCAAGACTGTTATTTTCGAGGTATTCATAGACCAAAATCCTCTGATTTCCTTCAATGCAGCAGCCAATAAGTTTTACTAAGTTTTCATGCTCTATATCAGCAATAACTTTAATTTCTGTCAAGAACTCTTGTGTTCCTTGTGCTGATTTAGCTGAAAGAACCTTTATTGCGGCCATTTCTCCACTTTTTAGCTTTCCCTGATTACCCATAGTTTGGACAAGCTTGTATTAGTACTCCAACAGATATGACATTATACAGAATGGTAGATAGCATTTGTACATATAGAAGAAGAATTAATGTGTAATTATGTACCTTAAACACAGGACCAAATCCACCCTCTCCAATTTTATTAGTTTCACTAAAATCATCAGTTGCTATTTTCAGTTCCTTATAGGAGTAGACTTTAGCACCTTGTACGCCTGTAAGCTCTGGTAACATTTATGAAGAGAATAAGAAAGTTTTAGAAGTTCGCATTAGAAGCTTAGTGAAACCATCTACCACGAAAATTGATGGAAAATGATTTAATTAGATCTGCTTTACAAGTCTGAACTCACTATACAATTATGTACGACACTTTACCTTCTTCAAGTTCACCAAAACGTTTAGTTGGATCCAATTTCTTCCTCCCGAAGAAAGGTAAACAAGGCATAACGATATGATACAATGATAGACAGTGTCCCGTGGTGGTTTATGAGCTGTGTCCTGGTTCAAACACTGTCAAACTAATATTAGTAAAATATATGTTATTCCAGAAACATCATCTCGCATGTTGAAAAGTTGATAATGTCTAGATTCTAGTACTTTTAAGTAGAATGATTAACAAGTGCACACACAACTATACAAGTTTGCTAATGATAACAGAGGCTAAACAAATTCCAAATGACTTGCGATGTAGGCCAAACAGATTACGCAATATTGTTAAAAATCAACAGGAGACTTCTATTATTGCATTACTATTCAACAACAAAAAAATGTTGAGAATAAACTCAGGTCTCTATATGCCTCAATACATGATAGACTTTTAGAATGTCTATGGTCTGCGGAAACCCAATGAATCAATTTCTACAAAATACAGGAAACCTAAAAGATCAGAATTTTGCTTCATCTGAGTCAACCATCATCAAGTATGCAAGATTTTTCAAATTTACACAGAAATATAGCATCATAATTCATAGCTTATGCATCCAAGATATAATAAAAGTCAAGTAAACATGTATGGCATAGATCAAGCTTTTTAAATTCATACAAAAATAAAAAAACAAGGATGATCAAGATTACATAAACACTAAACATAACAGAAACAACAAGATGACAAGTACACAAATTTGAAAACATAACAAATAAAACAATTATAAAAGAAGGGTAAAAGTGAAAATTAAGTACCTGATAAATCTGATATAGTAAAGCACTAGAGAGATAAGGGGTCTGCAAGTATTTGGTTGATTAAGAGAAAAGATGGGAATGAATAATGATTATATTTATTACACCTCGCAAATTAGTAAATTGAATAAATATATATATGGTATATATGGATGTATGTATGTATGTATATTTCAAGGTCCATGACGGAAGGCGTACGCTCGTTGAATTGTAACCTGTTAGTATTTTTTTCTCCGCAGATGCATTTTGATGAAGGAACAGGCAAGTTGACTGAGCACCTAACACTGGCGCGTAAAGTCAACAACCGCGCGTGACGATAGCCTTTTGTTTGTGTGTCTCCACGTGGTCGTTAGTAATACATTAATTAGTATACTAAAACCTTCGTTTTGTCAAATGTATGATTGGTTGCAAAGTTACGTGGACATTTATTTACAGTGCACTGTGCATATAATAAGAGAGTTCTGATTATTCTTTCGAGATTTTTTAATCAATTTTGAAATACTTGAATATTTTATTTTCATTAAGTAATTGACAAGTGTTGATAAAAATTTACTACAAAAGACTTGCGAGATTTTAATTCGATCTTTGACCGGAAGTGGCGAAAGGTCGTGTGCCCTAGTCCTCAGGTTGGAGTGGGCTGAAAATATACAAGTGTATAAAATTGGGATCGTCGGTTGCACGCTGGTATTAATATCTGTTTACACTTTACACTGCCAGATTGTAAAGTTAGTTATGCGAGAGGGAAGTTATTCAATAATTTAAGGGTTTAATTTGGATTAGACTATGAGGGTGACAATTTAAAATGATCCACCATTAATTTTAGGGTCTGTCGGGGTTGCCTGGCATAGGGTTAGAATTTATTATTCCCCCATCAAACGACGACAACGAGTGTCTTATTTCATTTGATTTTTGTGCGGTCAAATTGGTCCAATTTTGATCGTAAATTAAAAATTAAAAATTATTTTTTTATATTTTTTAAAAACTAGAAAATCCATTTTAAACTTTATTAGATATTTTTTTAGTAATATAATTTTTAATTTTTTTAATTATATATTACGTGTAATATTCTGTCAAAAAATGATAAATTTGACTAACAAAAATCAAAACAGGATAATTATTATTTTGAAACAGATGGAATATTTTATACTAGAATTATGCATTATCCACTTACATGTCCATACTGGAGTATAATGGAATGGAATTAGCTGTAATCATTCTTACAGGGTAGTGCTTCGATAAATAAATTGTTGTTAGCTGAAATTTAAAATACAGTAAGAGAAATAGATGTACTTTGATAAATTAATATTTTTAACATTTTTTTTAGTATCAATATAATAGAAATGATTGTACGATTCTAATAAATTTATACTAACTTTTAAAGATCAAATGTTGAAAAATTAATGTATGAAGGTGTGATGGATATGTTTATATTTAATGCAAATCTTCCCCGTCTTCCAACAGTTTATTCCGGTTGGATCATCTTTTCTTTCCTGACCAAGTACTCTTTCTCAACTCTCTCTGGATTGCTTAGTCAACAATCATTACCCTTTTAAATGAAAGTGGTTAACGAGGAAAGAGAAATGAAACAATGATGTTTATTTTATAAAATAATCATTATTTTTTTAAATTTTAAGTTTTTCCAAAATTCCTCCCGGTCATTTCCCACTTCTTTCAATATATTTTTTCCCCTTTCTTTTATTTTTTTTCTCTTTCATACACTCACCCACTTTCATCATCTACATAATTATATTTTATATTAATCCCAAAAATAATAATATGCACAAAATAATTTATTAAAAAATAATTATTTATTTCATTTTCGGATCAAAACTAAATAAAAAAACAATTTAAACCCATTCTTTTCATTTCTCCTTAATTCTCTTTCTAAACCCCTTTTCATTTCTCCAATGTGGTCCAAACCCCCCGTTCGTTTCATTTCCATAGTTTGGAGTACCACATTCTCTTTATATCTTCGCCTTTACCTGTTTAATTTTAGTTGATAGTGTCAGATTTGTAAATTATCTTTCATAAATTAAATATGTTATTATAATTCTCCAATCTCCAATTATTTATTTTTTTAAATTTTACGATTAAATATTAAATATATTATTAAAATGTATATTTAATGTACTTTAAAAATAATTTTAATTTTTTAAAAATTAGAAGAGAAGAATTCTTGATTTAGATTAAAGTTTTGTTAATTTAACCATATAAAGTAAAATGAAACAATTAATTTATGACAAATGGAGTAATAGTCATAAGAAAAAATATGTCTTTTCTATTTATCTTTTCAAAATTATAATAACAATTACTTTATTTATTTCTTGAGAATAATAAAAAAGATAATGTAATTAATTATTAATAACAAAATAAAATCCGGATTTGGCCTTGGCCCTTAGAAATAAAGAAGGCGGGGAACTCCACCTTAAAAGTTTGAAATGAAAATGTTGTAAGGTCAATAAAAAAATACTAGCTTATAATCCGTGCAAAGCACGAGCGAAATTAATAAATTATATATTAATTATTTTATATAATTTAAATATATAATTTAATTTTTTTTATTATATCGGCTATAATAATATAATATATAGTAAAAATTATTTATAGATAAAATAATAATATTATTTTAATATTCATGAGATTTAATTAATAAGTTGTAATTTCAATTAGAAGTGAAATGAGATATGCTATCAGATTGTTGTACAAAAATGATTCACTGATGATAGAGTTATGTGTAAAATATATATGTTTTAAAATTAAATTATAATTATATTATAATTGCATAAAAAAGTCATATAAAAAGAAAACTTGCAGATGATAAAAAGTGTTGTATAAAAAGAGGACTTACCGGACGGAAGACCAACTGACCAAACTTTTTATTTTTCTTTAAATTTAAATAGGAAATTGTTATTAATAAAAAAGCTACAAATATATTAAAAATATTTTAATTAAAATTTAAATAAAAGAGTATATTTTAATGTATGTAAAATATAATATAATTTTAATATTAAAAAATTTTAATAATAAAATTATAATTTTAAATAAATTAATGTATTTGAGCGATGAGATAAATTGAAACATGTTATTAGATTGTGAGTACAACTATATATTCTAATTAAAAGAGGAGTTTGTTTAAAATAATATAATATAAAAGTATAGATAATATAGATATAACATAGTGATAAAGTTTAATTAATGTTAATAAAATAATATTATTATTTTAATAATCATAAAATTTAATATTTATAGAATATAATTTAAATATAATATAATATTATTCTATCTGTGATGAGTTGTATAAAATGAGGACTGCTGAGGGTTAGAGTTGTATATAGGGTGTTGATATCGGTCTTCTAATTTGAACATACATGTATTGATGGGAACTAGTTGTTCTAGTTTGAACAAAAAAATTCTAATTTGAGTAGAACTCGTGTTTTGATAAATAATTTGTGTAATGCGATTAAAATAGAGAAATAGATGGAAACTAAAAAAATTCATATTAAACATATCATAAACTTTAATGATATACTCCATCTGTCCCAGATTAACTATCGTGTTTAACTTTTCAGGAGTCAAATTGACTCAAATTTGACTGAAAATTACATATAATATATAAATGAAAAAAATTATAAAAATATATCATTGAAAAGTATTTTTAATATATTTTAAAAACTATTTTTCAGTTTTTTAAAATTATAAAAGAATAATTTTTAATTCCCAGTCAAAATTGAGTCAAATTGACCGCCAAAAAGTCAAATAAGACGTTAACTTGGAACGAAGGGAGTATTAAATAAAATTATAGGATAAACTTTAATGATATGTTAAATAAAAATTAAAGGATAAGTAGGATTCATAAAAAAATATAGAATATAAATTAAATATAATATAATATTATCCTATCTCATATAAAAGGAGTACTACTGATGTTAGAATTGTGTGTATGATTATATTCTTTTTAAAATTATATTTTATTAAAATTCAATGGTTAATATTGTTTATATGGTTCACATAAAATTGGACGGTTAAGATATTTTATATGGTTCACCCAGTACCATATCGACGATCAAATTTTTTAATTTTTCGATTATAATAATATACTGTATAGTATACATAGTATATATGTCTCACATTTTTCGAAAAACAAATATAAAATAAATAAAATCTCACCGTGACCTAATTTTTTACGACACCTAAAGTTTTAGAAATTATCGGTTTCAAAGCAAAACCAGCCAACACCTCAGATGCGTACATATCCGTCTTCGCACGCCAGTAGGCCACCATTCAGAGAAGAGTCAAACTTGATAAAAAGACCCTGCATTTATCAATAATATTGAATATTGGAGAATTTAAATGAAAATTTCGATTTTCCATAGCAGTATTCGAGGCAATACAAATGTTATTAAGAAATCATTGGTATATATTCCGCGTTAATCAAATGGAAAACAAATATAAATATACAAATTTGTGTAGTTAAAAATTGCACCACATATATGTGAGATGTACTTGAGTATAAACAAGGTCCTGTATATAAAACATTAAAACTGGCCTTATATCTCCAAAAATGTGAGATGTAATTTTCACAAATAATTTAACATATAAGTATGGATTATAATATCACTTGTCAAATATCACTCCTTTAATATTAAATTTAATTAATTTTTGAAATTTCTTTTTCTTTATTTAAATATGAAATACAACTTGTAAGTTATAACTCTCCCCCTTCCCGTTTTCAAATTATTCATTGCCAATTTAAAAACTATATATCAAAATGTAATCTTTTAATGAAAATAAATACAACTTAAATTAATCATCCAAAAAAGAATCCAGTATTACCATAAAAAATGTATAAACATAAATTTATGATCAAGATCGTAGCTAAAAGAAATTAAGACCGTCAAAATTGAACAAACTAGTGAAGTCGCTTACGTTTTAGTACTTTTAAGGAAATCATGAATGCTGTTTTCCCAGGTGTACGTACACATTCAATCTGGCTGCCCAGGACAAACCGCATTCTCATGATATAATTTTGCTTGTTAAATCAAAAGTCATTCTAGGTAGATTTCTATGCACATATATATTTGTTTGTTCATATGTCAATCCTGACTTTTCTTTGGTGATCATGTGTTTACATAATTATAAAGTAGGACTTTTTTTCCTCCCTTCTCTCTCCTCTTGGTTTTGCTGCCGTTGTTGTCTCTGACTTCCACGGTGATAACCACCAGCCGGAGGCCCCCTCATAATTTTGTTATTACTTTTTTTTCAATAAAATCGAACTTTAATTACATAAATTTTAAAAAAAATCAGTTGAGTTCTTCATTTTGACTTTCAGATCTATTACGGTTAAGAGCTCAAATTTTCAAATAAAAATCAATTTTAGATTCAAAATCTCCGGCCTAATATCATATCAAAATTTAGTGTCACTTCGAGATCTTTGAATTTTTAGGATTTTTCGTATTGTTTTGCGCGAGTTTATTGTTTATGTTATTAGTTGTATCACTTTATGCGAGTACTCTTGGATTTGTTGCATCGAAAATGAATTATATGGTGTATTGGGAGATCTGGATATCTCATATCGATAACACTTTCGACATATCTATAGATGGTGTCCGGCGCTTGGGACGGTGATGAAAATCGCATGTACTCAGCTCTCACAAAAAAAGTTTGTTCATAACATGAGTTATTTGGTAACTCTAAACTCAAATTTTACAACTGAGTCCTATGAACATCGCACTATCCACGGAATTACTATGATGATCAATTGTGAAATTACTGTTTTCAGGGGAGATGTAGGTTGAATTGCTTAATTTTCAGAATATTCGTATTCAATTTGTTAAGCGATCTGGAAACAAAACGGCTAATTATTTAACTCATTTATTTATTTTTCAACCTGGTTACATGATCAATCGAGGATTTATCCGTACGACTTTTATAAGCCCATGTCTCGGACGGGAACCTCGCCCTTGAGCAAACGTATGTTTCAGTGGTTGTCTTAAATGATACTATTATACTAATATAGTTGGACATTTTAATTTACTAGACATGCAAATGCAAATGCAACCAAAGTTTCAATTAAATATATGATGATATATATGGGCTAAGTCCTGGTCAAAATCTTCCACCGTCGATTAATCAATTTTCTCAACTCAGAGTTTTGCAATGACATGCAGTATGACGGAAGTACAACTGATTTACAGTGGGTCATGCGTGTGCACTGTGATTACACGCTTGTCAGCAGCTACCAGCAAAATATTATACTAGTAAAAAATTTACATGTTTCATGTTTATCTATCTTGCGGGACGAGATAAACAAATTTTTGCACGTTTCTCAGCCCAGAGCAAATTTATTTTACTATAAATTTGTAAACGCTATGTAGGGAAAAAATATGATTAAATGTGAAAACCATATAGAGGGAGGGGTGCCTAAAATGGTGTATATATAAGCTAGCAAAAAATGTAGTAAGAAATTAAGTTTAAAAGCTCTGAAACTATGGGGTAAAGAAGTTTGAAAACTAGAAACTAATCATGTGAAACTAACTCTTGAACTTGTAAATTTACAAAAAAAAACGCTTTCCAATATTAAACCAAATTTAATATAATAAAAAGTAATAATAATATTACTTGGCAATTTTTTTTAAAAAAGTCTAATTTGAACTCGTTAAATATCAGATATTCAGGGAGCGATTATCAAATTTAGCAAACTGGCATTCATATGATCATATCATACACATACATCCCAAGGCCCATATTTGGCTGGCGGGCCGATCAACTAAGTGCATAGCCCGGCCAATCACAGCAGGTCTGTAGCTACGCGAGTTACCATCAGTTACAATGAGCGTGCAGTTAATAGCTACAAGTAATGGACCGCACCTCTTCACCAATTTTAAGACTCGAATCATCAATTTTGTGAAAATTGAGGGGAAAAAGTGTTGTTGGAACAAAATATCGCTAATAAATTATATAACTTAACCGAAAAATCAGAATATAAAGTATAAACACATACTATCACATTACATTTTGCTTGAACATTACCCGATTTAAAGCAAAATTCATCATCCAAAGGTTAGAGAGTTATGTCATTTGTTTGGTTGGTAAACTAGTGTAGAAGAATTTAATAATAATAGTAAATAATGTGAAATATTTTCTGCAAGCAACTTGATTGTCTCTTCCTCCTGCATTAAAAAACAAAAAGATAGTAAAATTTACAGGTTGTCATTTGGCTTTTTGCCGACGCTACAAGCCTATATTTATATTTACATATACAGTTTACATGAAAAATAAAAGAAAGAAACAACATACTGTACTAGATTTTGGTCACAGCAAGTACGGAATTCAACACGTACTGTAGTTGTAGTATTAAAGGGTTCATTTATACTGTTTAGATAAATACAGTAGGTACAACAGTAGTATCCAACGGCTGGGATGATAAAAAGGTAAAAGCTGCATCAAAGATGAGTTTAAGGGGAGAGGACACATGTGTGTTTGTGAGTGGCTTTTTAGATCATTCTCCGATCCCAGCGCCCAACTCACTTACATGTGAGTTATTTTTTTGTCAACCAAGAATCAAGCGGGCTCTAGAAAAAGTGGTCATTCCCCGGACAAATTCATTTTCACTTATAATTGAGTCTTGTTTAATTTAATTTTATTTTCTTTAACAATACTTCTTACATAATAATTGAATTTAAATAAATAAATAACATATTATAATTATATTTATAATAAACTAAATAATGGATTCTCTTCAAATAAGAGAAATACAAAAAGTTGAAAAAGCTTATTTAAAAATTATTAAATATAATAATTTAATAGGCCAAATCACTTTCCGTGTCTCAATGTATCAAGTTGACATGCATTGGAGCTGCTCTTATATGTAAATAAAGGTTCTGAAAAATTCGGAATAGATGGATTACTTATATCATTAAGAGTGCTGCTATATACACATCCTAAATTTATTTATACATACCTTGTTTATGTTTTTAGACTGAAATACTATTCTTAACATTATATATTTTAATGATTAAAATTAAAACCGGGGATATTTCAGTCTAAAATACTCAATAAGATGTGCATAAATAAATTCAGGGCGTACATGTATCAACACCTTATCATTAATTGCTACAACCTACCACTCTTTTGATATTTGGATCGATTTCTTTCTTATTCGGGCCGTGATATGTCATTGTTATAATTATTATCCGTTATATATTTTGATAAATAAATTTAATATTATTTTTTTGTAAATTAAAAAGAAAATCATTTATCGGCATTTCATATAATGATTTTATAGTTTTAGCACTAATTTAATTATTGATGGATTCTGTGATTTAAATGAACATAAAACTTTACGTTAATTTTCGATCTATTGTATACATTATTATGTGAATGATTGTAAAAAAAAATAAAAATTTAACCTCCTCTGTGAATGTTTATTGACCTCGTCTCTAATATTATACGAATGACATGAGTTAAACAATCAGTTTACTTAAAAATAAAAATTAAAAAATATTATAACAATTATTAACAGTCATAAACATATAGCTAATTAATTATAAAATGGAATCATGTGTGTTATAATTCAATGCATGATTTTAAACAAAGTCATTAAATTAGAAGGACATGCATTCAATTCACACCATTAATATAATAAATTTTATTTTTAGAATAGGGGTATAATAGTCATTTCAAATGAATAAAATGACTCACACATTTTTTAGGATTAAAATGACTCAAAATTTTCACTTGTCATTGTATTATATATATAAAGGATATAAGCATGAATAACATGAATTTTTAACATTAATTAGAGGTTATAATAGTTTTTTCATTTGAATAAAATGACTCGAACTTTTTTTAGAATAAAATGACTCATTATATCTTCTTGTCCTCCTATTATATATATATAAAGAAAGTCTAAATATTAAAATATATTTACATGATGTTCTATAATATTCACAGTTCCTGTCTTGGTAAGACGACTAATTCCACCGTGTAGGCTACCATTACAATAGGGACACCGAAAAATTTATATACATGTATTGTATAAATGTTAAATTTTTTTTTTTGAATCTCAAGTAAAAAGGGTACCATGTCTAGGATACTCAAGTCTCTATGGCGGGTCCAGAATATTCATAAAATTTACGGAGTATATCCTAAAATTTAAAAACCAATAGTTTTTTTTATCAGATCAAGAATCTCTCCGTACTCGATATAAGATCTAATTACATCAATTCATTTACGAATTATTTTCGGATCTCAATAAAACTAATACTAATATGAATCTAACTAATATTTCAATTAATTATAGTAAAAATTTATACATGCCATAAATTATTAAATCCTAAAAAGATGCTACCTCCGTTTCAAAATAGTAGTACTGTTTTGATTTTTCAAAATCAAATTAACTTAACTTTGACTAAAATTTACATATATTATATCATTAAAAAATATTTAAAAATTTACATCATTATAAAATATAAATGATATGCTTTAAAATATATTTTTCAGATTTTTAAAATTTTAGATTGATAATAATTAAAACTCAATCAAAGAAGAGTCAACTTGACTTTTAAAATTAAAACAGAACTACTATTTTGAAACGGACAGAGTATTTATGATTGTACCATAGATAGAAATAACTCCAAGTTAGTCAATAAATGTATGAATGTATGATATTATGATGGTTACTGCAACACGTCTCTGCTGGCTGTGATTCACAACTCTGTGCAAAATATTTAAAACAGTGACCTTACTACAAATGCATCCATGATTATTCAATACAGAGGGAGTAGAAATGTAAGAAGGTTTAAACAGTGAGTTTGGTACTTGTTCATCTTCCATCTGAATGCATGCATTTAGTACAGTTGCGTTCATACGACTTAACGGCAAACTGATCGTGGGACATGATAGAAACTACTTGTGTTTTTAACTGGGAAATTCGAATGCAAAAAACGGTGGGAAAAACGGAGGTGGTTAAAGCAAGCAGCATAGTTAACGGAGATGTGGTCACAAGAAAAATCTAAAGAAGAGGACAAGTACCAAGTAGGGATTGTGATGATGATGAGTTGTACTTTTTGAGGCAATTAAAAAAACCAATTCTGTTTCAGGCCACGACAAATTGCGGTGGCCAGACCAGCCTCAAGTGTTTACGTTTACACAATGGTGAAGACCCGAAGACTTTGTGTCGTCTATGAATAATATGAGCCTGGTTGTAGACTTGTAGTAGTTGCTTCTTCTTGACAATCTTCTAACAACTCTAGCTGGAAAAGATTGTCACGGGCGTATTAGCATTTGAATCATTTGTACAGTACAAATCTAAAATCTAAATAAATATTCGAATCTTAATTAAACACGATCCTTCAAGGCGCATGGAATATTCAAATTGATTTCGCAACTTGGCTATGAGTTGTAAATGTTCCATTTTAGCTGCATGGGACCATTTCTTGAAATAACAATAGAGTTGAGTTAAAAGTTGTAACGATAGAAAATGTCACGCTTTAATTATGGGATGGTAGATAGCATAGAAACAACAGATAAAAGCTGTCTAGAGACATTTGAAGAAATAAATAGAGCAGCGTAGGGAGGTTTTATATATGCTATCTGCACTCCACAATTATGTGGTTGTACATGTATGATGCATGTATTACACAGAAGCCACAACAGCATATCTGTGTATGATATAGATGAGTGATTGAGATGGAGAGAAGTTGGTGCACAAGGCAGGACGGGGAATCTATACGGATTAATTATGTAAGATAATATGCAGAGACCGACAGACAGTCTATACACCACGTTGTTTTACTGATTTCCGGGCCTATTCTCTTCTCCCGCCTCTCCTCTCCTCTCCTCCCTGTTTTCAGTTTTTAGTGGCAACTGGCAACTCCACTCCGAGTATTATTTGACCATTGCATTAGTAATTATCACATCAAAATATCAAATACATCTATTATATTCCATATCATATACGGAGTATGCAATATATATATATATAATACATTAATACGTAAATCATGTAATTATGTTACGGGTACAGACAAAACAGCCGTCACTATGCGATTTTTTATTGCTGAAAGTGTCTAAAAAGAGTGTTTTAAACTCGATTTTTAGACGTGACTCCTTGAATTCCCATAAAAAAATCAAACGTTAATGTTATCTATGACGGGATGATGGATATGATAAGTGACTGTGAGGGAACCAAATCCTTATGTTACTTATAAATGAAGTCTGAAACGAACTCCAAGAATAGGTCAGCTGATCCCTATGCCTACGCAGAAGTTTCCCTCATAAATTTACATATATTTGATACTAATTAAAAAACTTAATCCATGAAAATGACTTCATTTAGAGTATTTTGTGGTGATGGTGATAAAGACTCCCTCAAAGAGTGAGCGGTAAAACAAATACAAGTAACAGAGCTTCACCATGTCCAATTATACTTGTCTCCAAATGAAAAATACAGTAGATATGTTGGTGGGAATGGAGTAATATACAGGGCCAGGTTACCAACTTTGGACAGAAAAGTTGATAATTTGAGCAGCAGTACTTTATAACATGAAATATGTCAGAAATAATTGGTAAGACAGTAGAGTACAGGCCAGCTTACCAACACAATAAAAGGGAAGAGTGTATTCAAATGAAATGATAT
Source organism: Oenanthe sinensis (assembly GCA_028671895.1). Classification (NCBI taxonomy): domain Eukaryota; kingdom Viridiplantae; phylum Streptophyta; class Magnoliopsida; order Apiales; family Apiaceae; genus Oenanthe; species Oenanthe sinensis. The sequence goes on from CM053794.1 coordinate 37,282,521, forward strand.
TTAATACTCAATTCTTTCCCGTTAAGGAGCCTGGAGCCTGGAGCCTGGAGGAGCTGGTTTCAAATGGACCCTCATCATCACTGGCTATCTGTTATAAAATCTAAACACGACAAAAAACTGGAAAAATGTATAAAAAAGAAATGTGACCACTACTACTGCCGACTACTGTGTCTTCTCCCCTCTGCTCTGCTGCCTGCCTTTCAGTTTCTGCTTCTTGACAGCATCAAAGCCCCCCCCCCAGCTAGTCTCTACAGTATTACACATGATATATTTCAAGCCCCCCAATTTTAAGTACTATAATACCCTCCCTGAGGGTACCCATTCCAATGGTATTTCTGATTCTTCTTACTGGCAACCTAGAAAAAGGTGAACCACATTTTAGTCTTGCCAAGTTGAGACCATCAGTCCAAAGTTTATTTACTCTGGAGGACTGCATTTATAGCGGCACTGCAATGTATCCCTCCCTTACTACCTAATAACTCTCCAGATTTAGTCACACACCCCTCAAATTGTTGTTTTAAAATTATTTGTAGAACTTCTTGATTTTGATTTCTATACATGTATCGTATTAATTTTACGGATGATCTCCTACATTCTTTTTATGTTTTATTGATGTAGATAAGCTGTTTTAATGATTGTAATACAATAAGCATCATGAATGTTCTAAGGATTTAAGTACCATACTAACAATATGTACTATGAAATATCAATTGGCGAGCAACATTCTAAGATTTGAGGCAAAGCAAACAGAAGCTACATTATTTATTGAAATGTACAACAAAAATCATCAAATGGTTTATTTCTAATAGGACATTTCGCCGTTGAAAAGGACAGCTGAATAACTTGACAGCAACATTTACTTGTTAATAAACAGGCTTCTTTCCCTCTCACTCTCCCCTCTCATGGGGACATTTCCTCAACCAACACACAAATTTCAATTCAATTTATTGAATACAGTCAGGCTCCTTTACTGAGAAACTTAGTAGCTGCCAACACAAGAGCCACCTAGTCTTTCGACTCTTTGATTAAAGACTGTCAATGTGTAATATATGCTTATCTTTGTAAATCTAAAATCAGACAAAAGGTGATTTGGCAGGTTTATCTACAACCCATCAAAGCCACCTACTGTAATTGACAAAATATAAATCTAACAAACGCAGTGATAAAAAAAGCTACTTTGCAGATCCCCTGTATTTGTTAGGCTTAGCTTCAGCCTACTACTTTTAAAGCAGGCTTAATCTCACACTGAAACATCAAATCTACCTTTCAAACCTCAAATTATACTTTTCAGGAAACTAAACATTAAACTTCTATAAATTTAACCGGATCATTACTCACGTCTAGTGGACAATGACAGACTCGTATGGACGAAAGGATCAGTATGAGGGCATTTAAACTGAATTAGCTTGTTCATTAATTTCCCAAGGCAAGGAAGGCTAAAATAAAATTTTAACACTAATTTTCAATTTCGTGCCTCACCCCCAAATGTTGTGGGATGGAAGGAGCACTAATAAAACTTAAAAGATGTGTTTTTGATGAAATGAACAAGCCTGAGTTCAGAACCTTGACAGATAATATGTACTTGAGAATTTTAAAATTTGATATGGTCTGTAACAGCGGTCGAACAGGTCTTTGAAATTAGACACTTCTTTTTTTGAATCTAAGCCTCCGTAACTAATCAAGATTGTTTAAACAGCTTCAGAACTAACACCATTGCTCTACAAACATTTTAAAGCTACAAAATGTGAAAGACATTACAATTCCTCATCTCATTTGTCATATCTGATTCTTAACATTGTTAAAAAAATGACAATTGACAAAGTAAAGAATCAAATGGTACGGAAAGAGTAACCATTTAATACTACCGCTATAATCTCAGTAACCAAGGCAAAACCCTTGTGAGATCAGTGTTCTGAATTCGAATTTTTTTAGATGCATAAAATATTCGAAATATGCAGAGTACTAACTATTAATACGTTTAAATTAATTTTGGAGGGGAACATCCGGGAAGCTTCACAAGGCCATTAAGGAGACAGTAGTGTTAAGATAAACATATTAATCAGCTACTAATAAACAATATGCAAGGGGCGTACACTACAGTCCACAACATTTAAACGAGCAAGTTAAAATAAAAAGTTGGGAATGAGAGTGAGATGCAATATAGAATTAGATATAGATATAGGTCCGTTAAATATAATACAGTATAATCAGCAGAGCTGGCCAATTTCTGAAATTTTTTCAGATGTGTAGCGGCATCATTTTCGAAGCTCAACCACTAGAAAACAGTAATTCATCAAATAAAGAAATGCATTAAAGTAGATAATATCAGACACCTAACATGTCACTCACATGTTACATTACATTGCTGCCTCACTACTACTGCAGCTTTCAAATTCCAAACTAACAAAATTAGAATTCAGCATCAGAGTTGATAATAACAATGTACATATATTTCTAACTCAGCAAAAATTAGATGGTTAATTACCAATACTAGACTCACTAATCGACTAGGAAGATCGATCCGTTTTGTTCTTGTTGCTACTCTGATGGCGGCTACTACGGCTTCCACCTCCTCCGTTGTTGTTACTGGTACCAGCGTTATCTCTCTTGTGTGGAGTGGCCGAGAAAAGAGGAAACCCAAACACGCCACCAGACCTGGAAGATCCGCCAAGTGAACAAACAGGAACATTGAGAACCGGAGTCACCCTTACATTAGCTGAATACGATCTCTCCACTCCACGGTGCTTGTGTCGAGGACCGCCATTGAAGCTACTTGGACTACTTGAACTCCTCTCCAAGCTCTGAAACACAATTTTCCCCGATGAATTCATACGGGGACTGTCCAACGACACAGCTCCACGAGCTGTTGCGTTGCCATCTACAGCCTGCCTGCGCATGGGACTTCTGTTGATTTTAGCTTCGGATGACGACACTGTCCTGTGCTTCACCAATCTAATTCTAGGTGGATTTTGATGATGATGTTTTTGTGTTAAGTTAGTGTTATGAGGCTTTTCAAAATCTAGAGAGAGCCTAGGTAGATCATCGTGATCATGACCGGATGAGGAAGACGATAGAGACAAACGAGACGATATCGAAATCGACTCGTTGTCGGTGTCTCTAAGCAAAGGAAGGCTTAGAGATGAATCAATTGCAGACGCTGGAGTAGGTTTTGAATTTCTGTGAAGAAAATGTTTGAGAGACTTAGCAGCACCTGTATTAGTATTAGTATTACTACTACTATTATTATTCTGATTTTGAATAGTAGTCGTAGTTTTTGAGTTTTCGAGCTTAGCATTGTTGTTTTGGTACAACCTCTTCAACCCTAGAAGCTCCTTCCACCGACTCGAACACCTCGGCGCCTTGGGAGAAAACAAGTACGGATCCATTCCGGCAATCTCACAGCTCCGGTGAACTTTCGGCGTGTCCGCCGACGAGATCTCCGCTGCCCGGAATTGAAGCGGCATTAACTTCCCGTCGGAAAATAATTCATCGGCCGGTAACATTGTTACCGGATAATCAAGCCGGAACTCGAAATCTCCGATATCATTACACGAATTATCCTCATCTACTTCGACCTCAGTATCTTTTGGAGGAGACTGGGGTCTGGGCTTGACAGTAGGCTTCGAAGCTTCTTCATCACGGCCAAATGACATTTGAGGACTCAACCAACCGTACGACGGAAAAGTCGCCGGACAGTCCAAGAATTTCTCCGGCGATAATGAAATGCTGTTTATGCAAGCTGAAGCCATCTCCGACGATCATGCAGCGGAATACGAAAACAATTAGTCGGTAGAGAAATGTGTACTGTGTTTGCGTTAAATGAGAGAGAGTTTGGTCTAGGGTTTGGAGAGGGCTTTGATTATTTACTAAAGTGTGTACTTAGAAGACCGTAACATAAGGCGCATATATATAACCATATTATCAGGTGGGGCATATTTTTAACTAATTATAGTTTGACACGTGTAGTTTTAGTCAAAGTTTACTGATGGCGTGGCAAAGTGAGAGGGATGACTAGAACTGCCTCTTTTCATCGATACTTAACACGTTTCCCAACCTTATCTAACGGCCCAGACCTGCTCTTTTCCTTCTCACACACTGTAACATAAAATAAAATAAAGTTAATAACAATATATTTGTAAAAAAGTTACATTTGATTACAAAACATATAAAAAATTGCATTTGCTTTTACTTGCAAAACCATATATTTGTAAAAAAAAATCAGAAAATCAGAAAATCATAATTTTGTAGTATTTATATATATATAATTTTCCTTTTATTTACAGGGCACTTGTACGAGTAGTTAATAACAATAATTTTAGATTAAAAGTTTCTATGACACAGTGAATGATGTAACATGGAGAAGATAGGGAGAGGGGGGAGACGAAAAACATAAAGAGTTGTTTATATGAAAAAGGTAAAAGTGTAGAAAAGATTTTGTAACGTAGAAGACGATTATAGAGATGGTGAGAGCAGCAAGTTAATTGGGACTTGCGAGTAGAAAGATTAAAACGTTGTGGTCATGACTCGTGAAATGGTCCAGCTCCAACAAACCAAGCATCATCAACGTCAAATAGGAATGGATTCACCCCGACCCAAAATTTTGACTCGGTACATATTTCTAGCCCCGCCCCACTCCGCTCCTCCCGCATCTCAAAATGCAAGTGTAGTGGTGGTCCACACCCACACTTCTCACAACCCCACATAGACCACACTTGTTGAATTGAATCATAGTAAATACACTTTTTACTACTCTACAACCCCACCTTTTTAACCACCCTATGCAATACAATAGAATAATAATCACATAAAGATGATTAAACTTTTACTGGGTTGTTACTATATTCTTGCTTGTATTCTCTCTTTCTCGAGAATGGGGCTCCTCTGACTTGTTTCCCGTTATAGGATATATGCGAAGCTCCTTCATTTCATTATAAACGTAATACAAATTTACAATGGGATTGTTGTCATCCTTGTGGATGATACAGAAGATCTCTTAATACGATACAATATAGCTATTCAAATGACCAAATCCTCTACTCACGGGCCTAAGTTTAACACTAACCGACCACCATACATATACATATGCACAAAGGCCTCGTTTGATTGCCAGATAAGTAACTCCAAGTTCATGGGAAGTTGCATAAATTACATTATTTGGTTATATAATTTTTAAAATACATAAGATAATTCATACTTCTCACGTATTTAGGTTTACATCAAAACACTTTAAACTACTTAGCTAGACCGTGGTCACTTCAAGTTACATCCTTATGTAATATTATTATCATATTTTGTTTTTATAATAATTTTATTCATCTTTATAATATTTTATAATTAACATATATTTTCTAAATAGTATCATTAATTTTTTTAACATCTTTAAAAAATTGTTTTTAAGATTCTCATATTTAAAATATATACATCTCAATTATATAATAGTTTTGTATTTTTATAATGAATTATATTTATTTTTCTATTTATTATTATTATTATAATTTATAAAAAATATATATATTCTTAACAATAACCTTACATATTTGTGTTTTTAAGTTAATCTTATGATTCATATTGATTCATATGATAATAAAATAATTTTTTAGTGTCAATTTTTATCCTTACTTTATAATATAAAGCCATCTAATTATAATTAAAAATTTATTTTTGTTATCATTATTTTTAGAAGAATCTTAATTAATAAATAAATTCATTTTCTATGAGTAAATTGATCATATCATTTACCCAGTTATATTTTTTACATAAAATATTTATAAGTTTACAATTAATATCTTCTTCACTTATATTTGTATATTATTATCATTATCTATTAGAAATAAAATTAAAAAGAATATAATAATAAAAATTGAAGTTAAACAGTTATAAACTAAACATGCATTTTTACTCATCCAAGAACTTTATCATGTAATCTAGTTCCAAGGAATTGTAAATTATTTACCTAACTACAAAATTTGACAACCAAACCAAGGCCAAAACCAGAGTATATCTTTCATGATAATGTGAACCTGTCACACAAACTAACACCAACTTGCTAATTTTTTATTTTTTTTTGTAAGATCTCGTTTATTTCACAAACTGCTACTAGAATTTTCTCATATTAATGTTTTGAGTAGGTGTCTGTAAATAGTGTTCGTGTGTATCTGACTATCTGTTTATATTTGCCGTGAGGTTTTTTACGGAAACAACGTTTCTATTCGAAAAGGAGTACGGGCATAATCTACACATATCTTACCTACTCTTAAACGGAACATATTGAGTTTGTTTTTTAATAATTCAATCAGTATTGTTCATAGTTTATCAAAATAATAAATAAATATGATCCTGATTTTAATATTACTTGCTATATAAAAAATAATTAATATATAAATAAATTCTCTCTCTTTATTTGATTTATCCAATGTATATATGTAAATACTCAAAATTACATGTGGTGAGGGTATACAGTTACAAATTTACTATGTTATATTTTTTAATTTGGAACTTGTAAATCTTAAATTATCATTTCACACCCACCAAAAAAACAAACTAGCTTTTCACTCACTTTGACCAAATCAATAAATCAACTTGGTCCAGTGTTCAAGTCCGGCAAGTCCCCACAACCAGCAGTCCCAGCCTCATGGTCGTCTCCTAACTCCTAAGTCATACAGAATGTGACATTTTCTTTTCAATTCTTCCTTTTTCTCCTCATCGCGTACAAAATGGACATTATTTTTTTCAATTGTTTTTTCTCACAAGATATGATAATTTTGAACTAGGCTGGGGTACACCGTACAGCCCTACAGGGTACCCAACACCAAGGGAAACAAACAAAAATCCTGGTTTATATTTCAGAAACTAGATTCATTTAACTTGTTAAATTACAGGGAAGATTGAAAGAATCAGAATGGCCCAGCTAAGAACTTGTCTTTTTGCACATTTTGTTGACTGGCAAGCAGCAGTACTATTGCAACTAAGAACAACTGTACAGTGAGGAAGGGCATACCCTGCTTCTTGCCAAAGCAATTTAAGTATCCAAAACTCAACACTCACAATCACAAAAAGGAAAATTATTATACACCAAGCTTGAACTCAAAAAATTCTACAAGGGATATTCTCACATTATACATAATATAGAATTCTGAACATATGATTTTGAATTTCACACGTTCGTCCTTCGATTTAGTTACAAGCTATAAGGATATATGTGCTATACAATATAAATATTAATGAAAAATAAAAGATGCACACTGTTCATATAGTAATCTGCTCCTTGAAAAGTTTTCAACATGCTGCATAGCAGATCAATGTAAACATAATAACTGTTTTACAAACTTTAGATATTGCATACTTTTATATTTATGTATGTTTAGAAAATTGTTATACCAATACATAGCAAATGCCTGGAAGAGCATCAAACGGAACTAAAACTACTAAGCCATGACATCAAAGCAGTCAAGTATTTTCATGCCTTAAATCATAACTATTTGATTCAAGTATTTCTCAACCACACAGGTTTCACAAACTTCTACCGCTCCACCTTTCCATTGAATTAGAATCTCATTAAGTTACACTCTAAATTGTTCTATTCAACTTCTTACTATGCATGCAAATGACTAGCCAACTTCTTGATAGCGAAAACTGAGTTGCACTCTATACTGTTTTATTAAATTTCTCATTATGCAAATTAGTAGCCAATTCTTGATAGCATGAATAGACAACTACACAAATGTAGGCATAGAGGCAAACCTCCGTCCCTAACACGCAAAGAGCGTTAATTTTTGAACATTTTGTTCGTTGCTTCTACAACTTTAGTGATTAACAGGTTGCTTCCACGAGAAAAGCTGAAGTATAATATACTGCATCAAATAAAAAAATTGAGAGTATTTTAGCACTGATCCATATACTCTATTGCTTTGTTTCAAAGTAATCAACAATTTGCCTATCACTCACATAATCAAGCATATATGGAAAATCAAGAGGAGCTTACAACTTTCTAATGATGTTCAGGATTTCCAGCGGAGGTCTTCTCTGCAAATGCCAAGCACGAAAAAATTAGATAAACAATATATAGCAGAGGAAATCCGGGCTAAACTTGGATCTTAAAAAAGTAAACAATGCAAGAAATAAAATTGCTGACATAATACTTTCCTTAAAACAGAAATATTAATAACACTACAGTGCACCATGAGGACCCAGTTTAACTAATGTCAAATGGTCAAGCAATGATAGAGAAAATTAGCCTAACATACGTAGAAAAAAAACCAGGACAAGAACATGGCAATGCTTATCTACATTTCAAGTCCCATTGGCAATACACATAAAACACAAATTGGGCTATTGAAAAAGATGGGCAGTTTGTTCCAACCCAATGCCCCACTTTCTATACTGATAACCTAAGAATATGAAAATATAAAGAAAAGCAGCTAGAATCAATATTTGTTAGTATTTTAATAAAGTGACATTGAGTTGGTCCGACCCTGGGAGGGAGGGACGATCCCGTTTTTTCACCACTCTGTCCAGCGCACAATGAAGGTCCCAAGTCCATTTCTCATTTATCAAGGCTGGAAGAGGGACGCCACTGCACTTGCTCTAAGGGATATTTTAATTTCCCTTAGTAGACCAACACTACTGCTAGCATAACCATTAACAATGTACACTTTCCATCATCTCTATCCTTCTCTGTTTAACCACATCAGGCATAAAAAAACCCTCCAAATAATAATGCTCAAGCTTGTCACTTCACCCTATCTCCAGAAATATCCTCATTCAATTCATTGTTCAATATATTATCTCTAAAGATGACTTGTACAAATAAAATGAAAATACCAATAAGCTTTCTAACATTAGGTTTTACATGATAGTGGAACAGTATTTGATTTACAAATTCAAAAAAATGAAAATAAAATTTGTACCATCAATTATAACTGTAACTGCTCTACATCTACAATTGTTATTGTTGTCAAATTGCTCAAATCTACTTGACAAGGATGTATTAGACTATTTATACTTTCTTTTGCTTCTACAAAAGTAAATTTGGTAATCAAATATCATATACTTAGAAATAGAGCACATTGCAGAGTGTTTTGTTATCTACTGACAATAAAATTATAAAGGGCTACGTAAAATATTGAAATTACAAAGTCTAGACACCTTTATACTTTAGGACAATGTACTCAATTCAATAGATTCACGGATTTCATTCTGGTAATGCATAAGTTTGAGAGCGAGTTGATTGGGAGGTAGCCAACAACAATAATCAGGCAACTTCTGCATGCATAAAACAATGAAGCTTTAATGCACTCAACCTCAGATTGTCGTTTCAACAAGTAGACCATTACAGTACTATTGTCCCAAATATAAAATCATTAACCATGCACAAACTCATATAAGCCAGAGATGTCAAGTCTTGACATATTCCCCATTTCACACCTTCAATATTATTAAAGAGAACACATTTCAAATACACCCAGGTATGGCTAGTGACTTCAAAGCCAAAATCAGAAATTTTAGCAAATATATAGCAACCATGCATGTAAGATTAAGATGATATATCAGTTGATCAAATAATGCATTAGCTTGCAAACCAGAAATTCTTAAATGGCTTTATACTTGCATATTACAAAAAGGAATGGAGACCAACATGTAATTTAAATAGTAAAATGCGACTGATAAAATAATAGATATACAGACGCACATGATGGACATTAACTATAAGGATATCTTGCCAAAAAAAAAAGGGGAAGCAAAAACCATTTAATTCCTTACAGAATAATGATCAATATATCCACAAAATATAAGTGAAAAGATTGAGCTTGTAGTTGTATACTTGAGTTTGGGTAAAAGTAAATGCAAGAAGCAGTGTAAAGCGAGATATACCATGTGACAAGCCAGCAGACAGCACTCGATCTATATTATCAAGACGTCGTTGTACAGATTTCAACACTGAATTAAGAGAAGAAACTCTTTTTCTAACTCCAGATATCTTGGCAGCATGTTGCATGATAAAAGGAAATGGTGCATCTTCGAGAAGCTGGTCAAGTTCTGCCATGGTACATGATTATCAACTAGTCAATTATATCAAGACAATAATCATGATGCAGATATAAAGCTTTTCACCAAACAGCTTAAGGTTTTAAGCGACTTGGTAACCCAACATGGTGATGTGGACTAAATTTTAATTATATAATAAATGAAAACCTGAATAAGTCTAATTATCCAGGAGACACGAAATATGGGTGTTGAGTACGTCAATTGGTCAGCCCAAAGCAACCAAGCTATGGATTCAAATTAAAGTGGTTGCAAAGCCGTATCCCGTAAGGAATTCAAATCATTAAACCTTCAAACTTCCGCTTTAGTTCCCCCCTCTTGCCTCTTCTGCCTCTGAACTAAAGCTAGCTAACAATTTCTTAATATTGGCATCAAATATAATTGAACTTGATAGAATTTTTTAACCCATCAATATACAGATTTCCCACTGTGCAACCTGATTCTTTATCTCATAATCCGAAACTACCAACACTCTCAAGCTCGTAAACTTCTAATATTTTCATCAGTTTCAACACTAAATAACTTTGAAATAGACATTGTATTACTCTTTATATTATGATTACGGAATTAATATTATTACCGCACGCCGCATGGGCTCTTGTTAAAGTTTCAAATTCTAGGCTTTTGAATCACTTACTCACCACAACAGTGACCAAACTGAACTGTTTTTTATCTCACTGACAAATTTACCTTGATTTGTATTCTCCTACACTGAACTCAACCTCTTATATTGACAAGTGGTAATTCAAGCCTAAACTTACTGCTTAAATCTAATATTACTTCCGGCTTATTTAATCTCGCTCACAACTCAGATATCGAAAAAACCAACTCCCTCCTTTGACGTCTCTATTATGTCTTTTGCAAAAATAGTTTAATCTCCTCCCTTCATCCCTATATATATATTTTTTCCTTACAACTGCTGCAGTACTTTGCATCGAGACCTAAACACAACTCTCTCATTTCTATATTATCCTACACCCTCTTAACGTTTTCCAAACCAGTGCATTAGCATTACATGTCTATGAGAGCAGTAACAAATTCCAAGTTTGCAACCACTTTTGGCACAAAACTATGGCCCTACATACCAAAGTTTCAAACTCCCTGTCTAACTGGGTAGGCTAATAAACTGCTGACCGATATCAATTCATTTGGCTTCACATTTTGAAGTTGCATTCACCCGAAAGTAAGACACTTCATTCCTCACATAGCCATCGATTATTGACATCCAAAAAGCCACATTCCTCAATAATAATCTAGTTGCCTAAAAAAGACAACTCCATAATCGCATTAGTCCATGAAACTACGTTTTTAATATGCAACTCTATAAATTTCTTATGCCCTCAACATAGTTTGTGGGTTGTGATATTAAATCCATGAATCTTTTCGAGAAAATGCCAATCTTTATTGAGGGTGATTTTAATCCAAGAAATCTAAAATGAATGGCAATGGGTTGTATATTCATTAGGACCAAATTCATCAAAACCCTGTATGTTAATAATACTAATGTTATAAAACAACTATAGAAATTATAGAATAGAGAAATGTGTATTGAGCAGAGTAATTAAAATGATGATTAGAGTGGGTGATTACCTCGAGTAAGACGATGGATGGAGAAAGAAAGTTGATCTTGAGAAAGAATGGTTTGTTGAGCTCTGGAATCAAAATCGGTAATTAAAGTAGATATAATTGAAGAAAGCCCCTTTGCCAAATCAGATTCTGATGTCCTGTCGTTATTACCACTGCCACTGCCACCCGTGGATTCATTTGAAGTGGGTTCGAGATTCACGGAATTAGTATTATTATTAGCACTGTCTTCTTCTTCTTCTTCTTGGTTTGAATTTGAATGCACGGTTACAGAGGGTTCGTCTGACATGTTATGTTTAGTTATGAGTGGGAAAGGCAGTTCAGGTCTTCCGACTATGTTAATGTGGCTGGGACTGTTTCCTATATTCCTATCACCAAAATTCCGGTCGCAGAAAAAAGGTGAGTATAAAATATATATTTTTAATAATATAAATTTGAATTCTTTTAATTATATACCATTTTTAAATTAAATTAAAAATTAATGAATCTGACCCCATGAAAAATAAAATATACAATAAATTAGGAAAGGATGGCGTGATATTTTTATTTATGAAATAATTAGCTAAAATTAAATGCGTTTCATCCTAAAAGCATCTAGAGAATCCTTCTATTACAATTTTAAATATGATATAAATTATTAATTTTTTATTTTTTGACTAATTATTCTTATAACCTTACAAAATGAGTGGGGTATTCATCAAACCGTCCACACCGCACAAACTGCGAAATACAATTTTTAATTTTTGCGATGCGGGTTGCTGTTTAAGATTTTGGTAATGCGGTTGAAACCGCATCGCAATTATATATATATATATATATATATATATATATATATATATATATTATTTATAATTACACATGACTATCACACACACATGTATATATAAGTAATGTATATATATATATATGTATATTTTATTTTAACTTTATAATTAGATATTATAATTCACTTACTGATTAAGACTAGAGTTAATATTATAAATTTATTAATAATGGTATATATTTTTTTCTTACAAAACACATGTTACGATTAGTTGATTATAAACTTTTTCAATCTTCATTATTATTTTATCACCTTCTAATATATAATTCAAAATGTTTATACAATTAATGGTTTAATATATATTGAAAATTATAAATATCATAGAACTCTATTTTATAATAATTTTTAATCTTTATATTATTTATATTTTTATTTAAAATAAATATTTTTTAAAATTTATAAACCCTTGTACTATTTAAATTTTTACTCGCGTTTAAATATAGTAGGGTTTTTTTTCTTTTTTATATATTTTTATCACCATTTTTTTTGTTTTCGTTAAAATTTTTGTGGATAAGATAAGCTTACAATAGAATGACTTCCACCCAAAGGCCCTAGATACATTAGCTAAAGAAGGCCACTCTGTCATCATAGTCATGAACCCAAAGCCCATAGAAGCCCACAGGTTCTAGGGTTATGACATTGTATTGTAGCCGTATAAATACTAAACAATAGTCCCATGAACCACAACATCGTTTGGAGGACCGCCGATAAATATACACACAGATAAACACAGAGAGTTGAGAGAAAGGTTTCTTCGAGATGCGTGCCAAGGTAACTCACTAATCTCAGTCTGATCTTACTTATGTATATATTATTTTTATACACGCGTCTGTAATTTTAATCTGTTTATTCTTTTCTCACGATGTTAGAAGCTTGATTATAGTTACAATTTAGTATACAAGATGATTACACGAGCCTGTTTGTTTATGTACATGGTATCTGTTCGTTTGTTTTGCAATAGCATCACTTGTAAACTGTTTTAGTTATAAACAGTTTTGTTTAACTATGTAATTGTTGTTTGTTAAACCTGACAATTTATATTGAAATTGGGGTGAATAATTCATGTTCACAAAACCCAGCATGAATTGTCATAGATCAAGCCCTCGTTTGATGAGTTGGTTGAGCTCTCTTACACCATTAATGGTTTCTGAAGGTTCCCTCTTTTTGAATAACGGGCGTTGTCATATCCTGTCGCCTTGGGGAGCAGTTTCTGCCATTACCTCTTGGGACTGGCCATGAGAAAAACATTTATTTATTTTACGAATATATGCCTATGGGATTGTGTTGACTTTTTTGAGTTCGGTTGTTATGATTGATTGTCTTGACAATTAACAATGTAATTGGGGCGGAGTTGATCAATGTTCGCAAAACCCTAAATTATTTGTCGTAGATCAAGCCCTTCTAATTTTTAGCAGTTGAGCCTTTTGACTCGTGTGAGGTGAGAGGTTCCTGCTTGACGAAGGAAGGGCGTTGTCATATCCTGTCGCCTTGGGGAGCAGAGTCTGCAATTACCTCTTGGGACTGGCCATGAGAAAAACATTTATTTTATTTGTATTTGTAATTTGGTTTCTTTTTATATTAGTTTGCTGAATTTATTTATCTGTGTTGCAGTGGAAGAAGAAGCGGATGAGGAGGTTGAAGAGGAAGCGCCGAAAGATGAGACAGAGATCTAAGTAGACGTTTGCCGTAATAATGAGATTGCTTTCGTTTCTGAGCCTGCATCATCATCATGGCAATGATGAATGGTTTAAGACACTGCAAGGGGAAGTTATCTTGAATTGCTAGCAACTGATTCTGCTTTTGGTTTTATTGTTTCTAGCATGAAGTTATGTTTAGTTTGGTTATCTTACTATAACTTTAAGAGAATTTTGATACTTGGTTGTAAGGAATGATCTTTCTTAATTTATCTCTCATTTGATTTTATGAATCTATGTTGCTTTTATGGGTACCCATGTCTTTAAAGAGTAGAAAAATTACTCCTGTGGGTACAGCTAGGAAATTGTTTGTTATCTTTGTCATTTCTTAATTATATTTAAAAATGACAGAATGAAATTAGGATCTTTCCTTAATATCCTGGGTCAATAGCATCAACGTAGTCCCTGTTACATGTTATTACCTCTTTTTTGATTTAAGAGAGATATACCTGCTGGTTACATGTTTAGTTTTTTTTCATTTCATATTATATGATTTTTTGACTTGTTATATGTTATTTCTTGATTTTTTACACATAATAATAAAAAAGAAATTTTCGCAAGTTGTTTTTCAATTTCTTTTCAATGAAAGTACGAGGGTAAAATCTTTTTATATATATATATATTTGACTAATTTGGCTTATATACCTTATAATGTCATGAGTTATCTCATAGCACTCTCTTTTTATATAATTTAAGATACATGTTAAAAATAAAAATGAGAGGTTGCAACTTGCAAATACAGTTCTCCTTGACCTTATATCTGTACACCCTCGGTCCTAAATTAAATTAACTGTCATGTTTGACATTTTTGGAGTCAAAGTAACTAAAGTTTGACTTAAAATTACATATAGTATATAATTGAAAAAAATTATAAAAAAATATATCATTAAAAAGTATATCTAATATATTTTAAAATATATTTTTTAATTTTTTAAAATTATAAAAGAATAATTTTTAATTCTCATTCAGAGTTTGAGTGAAATTGATAAAAAAATAATTAAATACAGATGGAGTATAATATAAGTGAAACCCTGCAAACTGCGAAGTATGGAATTTAGGTGTGGGCTGGTTTATAAATTTTAAGATCTCAGGGTGGTTTGGTTCAAGAGGTTTATGAGTTTGGTATTCGGTAGTGAAAAGACTGACCGACAGTGCACAGCTAATCTAGAGCTCGTTTGACTGTGATTAAAGTATGTAATTTTATACTATTCTAAAGAAAAACTATGCACGTAATAAATAAATAAAATATTTTGAAATCACAAGTTTATGAGATATATATAATTTTAGCAACTTATGATACTTTGATAAAAATTAAAATTCTCATCTAAATATAATATTTATATTCAGATTTACCTGACATATATATTAGCCTTAAATCAGGTTAAAAACTATTATTCATTCATATTACACCAGCTGCTGGCACATCTTCAATGATATCACGACCACGTCTTTGATCTCTCACAAATTTATAACTAAAATTTTAAATATCCAAAAATTAAATGTTAATCTTTTTTATAATTAAGGATTTTGAATTATTAATTTTATTTTAACAAACATTGTTTTTATAAGTAAGTACTGTTGTCTATAAAAAAAAGTTCTATTATTTTAAGACGGTTTATTTGAAGAAAAATAAGTTCTTAATTTTATTACCAAATATACATTATTCTTAGAAAATAAAAATTAATATAAAATGTGACATGAAAGAATAGTGAAAATCTAAATTAATTCACGAATTGAGTGTAAAATTATAAAAGAGATAGATATGAAAAAAATGAGATAAAATCAGAAACAATTGTTGGTTATCACACTAACGTGTCGTTTAGCTTATATATTTCTTAAAAAGGTGCCGTTTAACCTGATTTAAGACAATATCTTAAATTAGGTTAATTTGATTTACATTTTTCTCTATTTATATATTTCCACTTTTAGTAACCCACTAGATATATAATTACAATAAATTTATCCAAACTACCTCATAAATTAAAGTTTATATATTAAATTTTCCTTTAAATAAATTTAATCTCAAAGGTAATTTTTTAACGGACTTTCAATGTCATGAAGTGAACAAAACGTTTTGTAATTTTAAATATTAAGTTTCCAAACCAAAGCGGGGATAGCTCAGTTGGGAGAGCGTCAGACTGAAGATCTGAAGGTCACGTGTTCGATCCACGTTCACCGCATAGTTTTTAAAATTTTATATTACCCTAAAATTAGAATTTCCCAGCAAATTATACGCGGTCATAAGACTCATGTCTCATAACACCAGAGGAGGACTGACATTGCAAGTAAAAACTCTTGTTTCAGTTGATTATTTTATTGTCAAGGATGAAGATTTGGATGTAGGGTGTCTTCTGTTGACCTCACACATATTTTCTAAAGTTTTATGTCACCCAAATAATGCATAAATATTTGTCAAAAAACTGCAAAATATTATATATAACCAAATAAGATGAATGGCCTTGTAGAAATAAAACTCTTTTTCCTTATTTTTTTTAAAAAAATATTAATCTGACCCGAAAAATAATTCACCATATCATTATACTAATTTAATTGAAACAAGAGTAATTGTGTATTATTTTAATTTGTTCCGTCGTTAAAGCATAGTATGATTCAGGGGAAATCGACATGATTTAAATACTAAGCTTGGACAAATGGAGAAAAATTTATATAAAAAGTAGTCAGCAGTAAAACACTGAAACAAGGGGAGTAATGCATCTGAAAGAACTGTGTTCCTCAACCTTGCTAATAAGCTTGTGTGTAATGGGGTCAAATGCAACAAGTCCCGGATACACTTTATTGATTATGAGGCCTTGCTCGAAGAAATCACAAGTTCACAACTCCCTCGGTTGCTCCTGAAATATTTGCAGCACGGTTATACATCTGATCCTGTTAATTTTCGGTGTGACAGGGCTGTAGTAGCTCAAATTTCTTGAAGATATTTCATACCAAAAACGTCTCAAGGTCATACTGCATAACTAGCCTTTCCGATGTACTTTGACTTATGACTTGTTTTGCATGCAGTTCCTTCAAAACCATAATTGCCAAGTCCTTTTCTCCTTCATGAACTATCCCTTCCACCAATATGGCATAAGTTGTCTCACTAGGCTTGAAGTTTTTCTCAATCATCGTCTCGAAAATCTCCAAGGATATGTCTGTTCTCCGAGATTTGCAGAGCCCAAGTATAAGAGCATTAAAATTATCAATATCAGGTCTGTAGCCACTTTCCTCCATGATGCAGAATATTTGCATTGCCTCATTGTGCATGCCCTCCATGCACAACCCCCTGATCAAAGACGAATAGGTATAGCAGCCAGGAGTAAATCCACATTTTGTCATTTCATACAAGAGCTGAAGTGCTGGATATGTATTCCCTTTCCTACACAAGGCAGAAATCACATTCTTAAAGAAATCGTAAGAAGATGAATTTTGCTTACCACTCAAACCCTGGAATACAGTGAAAGCCTCTTTTACCATCCCCTCCTTACAAAGCCCAGATATAGCGTTATATGTTCCATCATTTGGATTACATTGTCGATATATCATTTGGTCCAGACATGTAATCACATCATCTACCTTCTTCTCTTCGCAGAGACGTGATATTATTGGGTTGTAGCTGGCTGCAGTGGGTCTGAAAGGTCCATCAAACATCTCATCTAACACATTGACGGCATGATCAACCCTTCCGTTGTAAGCAAGGGAAGCAATTAATATATTGTACGTGACTATAGACGGTGCACGCTCCTCACCTACCATTTCTGATAAAAGCTCGTTGGCTTCGTCCCACCGTCCATCTTGGAACAAGCTCTTCAATAATATATTATAGCTCACAACATTTGGATTAAACCCCTGGGATGGCATATTCCTAAAGAATGTAAGTGCCTCGTCTATCTTACCTTCCTTGCACAGCCCAGTTAGCAAAACATTATAACTAACCACATTAGGATTTCCACCCTTGTCAATTATATCATCTAAGAGCCTAATTGCTTCATTGACCCCTTTTTCTTTATAAGCCGCTTCTAGCAAGATTGCATGAGTAAAAGCATTTGGCACTAGCCCTTTGTGCATCAATCTATCAACAAACTGCAAGCTCTGATTCAGGTTACCATGCAGGCAAAGCCCTCGAACTAGAGAATTGTATGTAACGGTATTGGTCGAATATCCATAATCCTCCATCCTTTCAACCAACTGCATTGCATGCCCAACATTGCCCTTCTTACACAAATGATTAACTAAAGAAGCATATGATGCAGCCTCCGGTACAGTGCCTGAACTAACCATCATCTCCATTACTCTAGTTGCTTTACGAAGTTTATTCAACTTGCACAAATCATACAGCAACTGAGTTGCCTGACTGACATCAGGTGTGTGCCCCTTACCAACCATGTATTCCATGTACAAAAAAGCATCATTCAGCCTATAATCTTTAGTTCTACCATCATTCTTACCATATCTCCAATTAGGAATTGTAAAAACAGTATCTTTAGGAGAAATATCCATATGGGTAGATGCTGAAACTCTAGAAAAAGCCTTAGTAAGATGAAAAGAGTGAACATGTAAAATCTGCCAAGAAAATCCACTACATTTTCTTGTCTGTTCCACGGATGGGTTAACTATAGGTGACACAGAATTTATAAAGGCAGCCATGAACTCAAGCTGCAATTGTTAAGTGTATATGTACCCCTAATTCAAGAATTGATCAAGGTGTAATGTTTGATTTAAGAATTTGAACTACTTTTCATTGGCAAATTACAAGAAACCCAAAATCAAGAATTTTGTACTAGTGGATACAGGAGTACTATGAATATGTGTACGTGTACAAATTGATTAAAAATTTAGCTGCAATTTATCACTGTATTATATATGTTGTTAACCTGATAAAGAATGAAAATTTAAGAGGAGAGATGATACATACATGATACACTGGTTTGAAATCCGAAGTCACCATTTTTGAAGAGCATTTCAATGTGTTATGTATGGATTATTATAGAGTGAATGTGTAATACTAATTGGGCTGTTATTTTTTACCAGGGATAGTTGGATTTTTCCTTGGGTCTGCTGGCCCTGTTATCCTTACCGTCGAGTTTACACACATTAATGGCGCGTAAACCTCGCTCTTTGCATAATATTAATAAAAAAAAATAACTCCTCCGGAAATACAGTTTTTTTTCATTTTAAAATTTTATGACACATTGCTTTTTAATATGTATTTTTCAACTTATAAATTATTTATTACAAAAATTAAACAAACATAATATTAATTTAAATATTATAATTGATTACATATTTTTGTGTATTTGCAATATAAGTCAACAAATGTAAAAGTAGATAATTGGACATTGTCATACGATCCAAAGTTGTATAAATTTGTATCTTTGAAATGAGAAAAGCGTACCATTTCATTTCACAAAGCTAGAAGTATGGAACACTACTTTCTACTGTAATATAGATTAGATAAAGAAAAACTGTGTACAAAACAATGTTATCTAACCCTAAAACTTTAAGTCAATGGTAATATTATAATTATCAAATTAATTAACTTTTTTTTAATCTTCATGACCATGTCTATCTGCTTACTATTTATAAAAGAAGAAAGAAACGAAATGGAGGCAACTTGTAAATTGGACAACATAACAAGATGCCACGTATCAAGTTCAAAGGACACGTGTGAAGGGACAATCTAGGTTCTAATATATGGTATGGATATATATATCCATGCGCATTTACATCCGATTCATAATAACATCAGAGACCAGCTGCATAGCAAAAGTTGTAGTTAAAACTGTAAAAGAAGGGCAGAGGGTTCCATGGCAAAGAGCAAGGAATACATAAAATATGCGACAGTTATCAGAGGATGAAGCGCTAAGAGTTGGTTATAAGGCAGACACTCCCCTTGAAAATGGAAAGATTGCCGACTTTGAACCTGTTCATCTTTTCTCTGCTGCTGATAACATCTCTCGTCAACAGGGCATCATCATTGCCGACTCTCAACCTGTTGATCTTTTCTTCCCTGCTCGAAAAATCTCTTCAGCATCGACTGGCGAACGTAAAGAGGCAGACTATGACACTGGTGACCAGAACTCTGGTCACAAACTCAAAACCAACTGAGAAGCCATACTATGTTGCAGATCTTCATTGTATGTTTCCTCCATGTGTATATCGTACTGCTTAGATAATAAGGAGTTTGTTGTATGGAATGGTTTCAATGTATTTTCACGTTTGAGTACTTAGACAATCACACTATAGACAAGTTAGATAGGGCGCACATACGATAATATTAAGGTCAGTAAAGAAATGAACGCTGACACTGAATTACAATAGACTAGTATACCTGTTACAATTACATGAATACAACTACATGAAAAAAAGATTTTCTATATACGCACTAACCTTGAATATCAGAAGCATTCTCAGAAATTTAGAAATACTAAATTTAGTTGGGTAAAAAAAAATCATTTTTCTCAATCTACTATCATCCTAGGCTTACAGCTTCAAGAGGCACTCTGTTGCTGCTCATTATCTCCCCTTGCACAATGCTCCCCCATCAAAATGAAGTTCCTTGCAGAACTGCATGTTGGTATCTTCTAGCCATGTTGCCTTTTGGGAAAGAAAAAAAAGAAGAATCTGGTACTGCAAGCATTATCATTCGATATCCGTGGTTCTCTTTTCAAGCAATGATTCTAGAAAGACTGAACATAACTTAGTGAGGGAAGGTAGGTTATGTGACGACCCACTAAATATTGTTTCCCAGGGCCGACCAGATGGTAGTACTGAGGCTGGTGAAGTTGCATTTTTCATCTGCTTGAACTCTGCTAGCTCACCATATATAGATTCATACCCAACTCGCTCTGTTAAAGAGAGGCATAAAGTTAGACTATTTGGTCTGGTTACTGAAATTTAGGGGTTTGACATATAAACAACCATCCATTTCAGTCAAACCGGCATTGTGATCTATTCATAAGAAAGCTCAAATTTCATAATATTCCGCTTTTTAAATTTAAGTTTCTCTATTTTATATATGTTTACTATATCAAAGAAATAACTTCAATATCAATAAGCTTCTACTGGCATTGGCTAATCATAAGGAGAGGTGTTGAAAGCTTTTAAGCTTGAAATGAGCAACTCATAGCATGGAAAACAAAAAGTTGGCTTTACAAATTTTGATGTTAGAATATGATATCATGATAATCATGTATGAATGTTACTGGGTTTTGAAAGTCTTACCTGTATCCTCAGGAACGACACGATTCTCCCGATGAGAAATGACACGTTCATCCAATTGCTCACCATGTGGGCCAAAAAGCACATATTCATGATCACTATTTATATATGCAAGTAATGCTGGGGTCGGTGTGCTATCTGAAGCACCGTCTTCGATGAATCTTGGATTTAAATGAACGAATGCAAGTCCCCCACCCCTGGCCTGCAACACAGGAATTACAGGGGAAAAAATGAGGCAACCACAATTTTTTATTTATTTTTTGCACAATAACCATGCACTTAAGTTTCAACTAGACAGCAAGCAAACAGCACAATTTTGAGTGAAGGCTTAATCTATATATTCTACCGATCAATGCATTCAACTCGGTAAATAAAAAACTTGTAGACTTCTAGTTACCTTCCTTACAAACCAGGTTGTGACAGGAACAGGATCGTCTACAGTGAATAACAAGATGACTCCATCTACACCATGCAATGTGCTTTCATTGGACGACTTGGGGAAAAGGCCAAGTACAGCAAAATAAGAATCGTCCATGGTAGATGTTATGGCTGCATGGATGCACAGAACGGTAAAATGGACAATATATGGACAGATATAACAGAAGCTCAACAACTGCAATAATTTTTCTCCCAAAAAACACAGTAGAAACTTTTAAACTAATCTTCATGATATAAAATTGCAACTGTATGGTAACTTTTGCAATGGCCTGTTGTAACCAAAGGCTTTATAAAGACACTCTTTTAATATCTGGTTCACCATAACCCTCTGTAGTTCTGCAATACTGTTGGTTATTTGAACTTTAAATTGCACTCTGTAGATATACAACACTAAATCTCTTGTTCAAGGATTCTCTTGTTCAAGTATGAGAACTGGAGGGAAAATGCAATTATGCAACTGGTGTACAAGAATTACTGACACTCGTTACAAAATATTGCTAATGAGCAATATAACTTTTTCACTTGACAATATTATACATTAAATTCAGATTCTTGGCAGTTAACCAGTGGCAATTACATTAATTAAGAATTATATATATGTGTGTGTGTGTGTGTGTGTGTCTATACACGCGCGCGCGTGATGTAATCTCGATAAAATAAAATATTGAAAGTCCCTACTTGGGCTCTAATTAATAATTTAGTAATTAGCTAAAGTTTGGAAATAATGCAGAAAAGTATATAGGTCCCATTTAAGACATAAACTGACATAATTATTTCATGGCAGAATTGTATTATGCACTTTTGAGTCAATAAAAAAGTTTTCAGATAACACAAGTCCAATTAAACTTGTTAATCTTAAATTTGATGTTATTACAAATTTTAATTACTAAATATATATGCATTAAGAAGTTTTAGTATTTGGTTATCATATTGCAAAGAATTGTGCAAACTGATTCCTCTTGTAGAAGTGCATAATATTAATGTTAGCATTTGTTATGCAATGATCTCTTTACTGTTTAAATACAAGTCGTCCTAAATTCCTAATTAATGTTTATATTTACCTTACTTGGCATACATAAAATGTAGGTTTAGCTTATTGCCAAAGGGAATAGATCAAGTTACTAAAATCAACAAAGGGCATTGAAATTAAGTTAATAGAGCTATTGCAAATGTCAATAAGATACTAGTAGTCTAATCACAATACATATAATAAGATGCTAGTAGTCTAATCAAAATTAAAAAATAATTCAAATCAAGATAAAAGGAGAAAATAGACCCTCTAACCTTCGGTATGAAGTTTATATGACCATGAGATACACATCTTGGACATACTCCAAACAGCTAGTTGTGGTTTTGCACCTCCAGATGCCGATACAAGGTAGTCTGACTTTCCAATAAATGCAACTCTTGAGATTGGCTGCCAAATAGAATAAGTTTATGCAGACGTCGGGGGAATTTTTATTTTTTATTTCCAACTATTTAGTTAATCCATGTGAATTTTGAGAAACACAGCAAATCGAGAACATATGCCGCCATTCAACATTGTGGATATGATACATGAACACAGGGACACATACAAACTACAAGACATGATAGAATAGCATTTTTTGATGCCGTCGAACTCAATTTCATTAAGGCTTTCAAGTATGTATGAAATGAACTTGTTAAAATTATCTAGTATGTATGCATGCATGTCTGACCAGCTAAATTCAATATCACAATATAGCTTGTTTGTATGAAGGTAGACAACAAAGCTTCGTTCCATTTCTCTTGTTATTTGTTGAATTCTCTTGGGGAGGGGGAGAACCAAAAAAACAAGAAAGATGCCCTGATGGACAAATTACCTCAAGGCTTTCTCCAATTACAGCCACTAGAACATTCTTCTCAGGATCCCATATTGTGATAAAAGTTTCTGCAGCAACAGCCAGAACAGAACCATCGGCAGAGAATGCAGCAGCTGTCATGGGCTTTTTTCTACCAGGAAGATAGATAAAATTACAGTGGCAATAATAAATGTACTGTAGATAACAGCTCTCGGAATTAAGTGTGAATTAGTGACATCCGCACAGCGTCTATCTATTTATGCTTAACACGATAAGATTGCAAGCTTAAGAAAAAAGTAATATTAGCTTTGCTTCTTAAAACCAAAAAAATCTGGATAAAGATTCAGCAAACTAGAATTGTTATAATATGACACAACATAGACCTAATAAACTATCATGTCCATTAAAACGAAATTTAGAAAAAACTTTATATATGAGAAATCAAATAATTTATGTTGAACATTTTCTTTTACTGTGTGTTATTATAAATGCTGCTGCAGGGTAAAATTATGCTCCAAACAAATTAAAAATGGAATAAGACATACTTGTATGAACCAACAGCATGGCATGCCCAGCCACTACTTGGACGCACTTGATCCTTCTGCTTATTTACATTATTGCTCACCCAAACCTGCAATATTACAACTGTTATATGGGCAAAAGCTTACCAAAACTATAAATTGATCATCTTACCTTAAAATCACCACCATAAGAAGAGCTGACAGCCATGGGACGAGTAGGATGAAAAGCTATTCCAGAAATGCTTGCGTCCCTAGAAAAATCAAGCAAGTTTAACAATGGTCAATGCACTCGTCCATCAGAATCTACAAAAAATGTCTTGGAAATGGTCCGCCAAAATATGAACCACACTCAAGCCCAGTGTTATGAAAGGCAATCTGTGTTCCCATTGCCCCATGCAGACATGGGGTAAGAAACTCATTTGCAGCTGGAATGGAAGGTTGTTAAGTGTGATGAATGGATGTTTAGTGAGCTGCATAAAATCAAAAACTAGGCAGCTGAAAAATATACATTCCAAATAAACTCTTAAGCCAGTCCTAGCAATAAAGTAATGATAGTAGGGAACCTAAAGACACCTTCCCATCCACCATATTTTTGGCCACTTGATGACATCTTCATCTTAGGAAACATCAATCTCCTAAGTCCATGTCTCTTTAGTTTCCCATATGTTTTTCTATATAAAGTTTTTTCACACTGGTTTTAACTTCTGGCACGAAGTACTATACGACTGTACAAGTGATTATGTCATACTACTTTTGTTGGACTGGACATGCATCACAAATTTTGAAATAATTAATACTTTAAACATGCAGAAAATTTATAGCAATAGTAACAAAAAAAAACTTCAATAAAGTTCATATTAAAATTTAGCCTCAAAGTTCATGCTTGACTTGAAGAAGTCATAGAGTCAATATAGGAAGTGCATTATTTTGCCATTTTGATAAAATAAATACAAACCTGTGTGGTTCATATACAATCGTGGACAAGCTGAAGTTTGTGCTCTGGGATCCACATACCCAAAATTTTAGACTCACTAACCCACCAATTCCATCTTCAGGAAGCCTGATTTCAACAGTACACATCACACGTCCATCTGGGGAAAGAGCCACTAAAGAGACTATTACCTGCACAAGAAGCTTGAGAGTTAAAATTTTGATTGTAGTGCTTCAGAGTGGAATATGAAGCGAATCAAGCAAAATAACCTCGAGTAAATATGATACACTATATAACAAATTGCTAAATGTGCAGCAATTGCCCACAGATAGCTACAAATTACAATTTGGACCATTGCTGAATTCGTATGCGACTGGCAAACTTTAAGTGCTACTTTACTTTCATAAAATAGAGTAAAAATTACTTCTTAGATACACTTGCAGAATTTATATATTTTGGCAAGAAATATGAAGGGTCAAATTAAGGGAAAAATTCCAAAACCTAAATTAAAACTATAAGAAAATAGGAAGCAGCAAAAAAAAAGGAGTGATTACATCTGTTCTTATCTTCTTGTTTTAAGAAGATAGGAGGGTGATAAAAAAATAAGGATATGCATCTCAGCTACAACTTATAGAAATACCAAAGACATAAAATATGTTGGACAGCAACGATATTAGCATTTTTATACCGTGACTTCGTCAACTGGCTGATGATTTCTTTCACAGACTTGAACCTGAAATTATTATGAATAGAAACACTTTAGCTTCCATGAAGTATCGTCATAATCGCAAATGAGAACATAATGAAACATATATACTGACAATAGATAGAATTAAAATCCCAAGGATGGTATCAAGTTCTTTAAAATAGAACACATGCTATAAGTAAGCTTTAAAGAAAGATATTACATTTACATTGCCACAGGACTTCTACTAATCATTTTGCATGTTATCAGGTTACATCAAAATGATAAATAACACAAGTGAAACTGCAACTCTGCAAGCTCTATCTTGCAATAAGATGATCACAAGCTATACGAAAACTGTATAGAATGAAATCCCCATATTAAGCATATTATATGAGTATGTCTCACCTCCAAAATTTCGCGGTCATCTAACAAACTGTAGAATTGAATACAGTAATTGTCTGTACATAATGCAGCTACCCCAGAAGTCTGATTAATGGCAAAACCACTACATGAATCTTTGAGTACCTCGGGGGCTGAACAAGGAAGCTGGAATGCAACATAAAAAGTTTCTCAGAAACATATCAACCTTGTTCTCAAATTGGGAAAAAAGAATATAGAGTGTAAATCAGGGGAAAAAATAGTGAAAATGTGCATTGTATATATAATAACTGGAATTTATTGATAAACAGAGAGTATTAAGAATATGTCATGTCAATCTTCCAAGATATTTCTTGAGCATGCTATGAGAGAGAGTACTCGTTTTAAGGACTCATAGACCAAGCAAAGTAAGGAAAAAAAGTGTGATCAAATACCCTGCTCAAACAAATTGGCTTAAATACCATTGAATACTGTTGAGTTCTAGCACATACCTTGATTCCGGAGATCGACTTTAAAATTTCCATCGAAGGCATCTTCAGTACATGAATACGGTTATCAGCACAGGATATCTGCAGAAAAAAACATAAATCCATAATTCATATTGCAGAAGGCCACTTTTATCATCAGAAGAAAATTATAGTGTTTCAGTGCATAAATATGTTCCTACAGTGGAAATTAAGGGATCTGCAGAACTTGTATAATACAATAGCGAAGATCCTATACGAGGTAGAAATTTATTTTTCCCTGTGTCTAGCTGCCAAACCATTAGGACTCCTTCTTTTCCACCTAAAACAACCAAAAAGATATATATGACTTTGCAATGCCATTTTTTTAGGAAAAAAATACTAAGTCGGAGGAACATTAAAGCTCAATAAATGACACATGAGTCATATACTAAACATATTTGTGATATATGAAAAGAATTCAAGATATTTTCAACCTACCTGAATACAAATATGCTCCATCAGAAGAGAAAAAAAGGACCTTCACTTCGGCAGAATGCCAATGCAATGTAGAGCAAGAATCAGCATCATCATCCCCCCTTACACCAGCTCTCCCCTCATCAATGTTCATCAAATCTTCATTAGCTGATTTATCAGAAACAGAGAATGCTTTGTTACCAAAACCCCTCCATATCAAGATCCTCCCTGTTGCATCGCCTGCTGCTACAATTCTTTCAGTTGGATGAAAAGCAAATGCAGTTAGCTTTTTAGTGTGATGCAATCTTATTTTCTTATAGAAGACCCTCTCCGAATCTTTCGTTGGGACTTCCCATATACGAAGTTTCCTCTTATATCTGATCCCAATGTATTTCCCAGCAGGTGAGGAAGATACAGGTTCTGGTTTCTGAGTCTGATAAAAGGAAATACATATACCTTAAATCAGAATGCATATAAAATTACATAATTTGATGAAGTTACCCGTTGTACTTTGCAAAAGATTTAAAAATCTGACCAACCGTTTAACATACACATTATTATAATTTTAAGTAAACCATTTAAATTAGATTTGATACACGCAACTTGACAGGTTACTTTATAAAAAGTTGAGGGAAAAAATGTATAATTTGGTAGTGTCAGAATATAAAACATGCAGCGGGTATAAATGTTGAAGTTGAGAATGTAAAATTCCAATTGTTTATTAAAAACAAAACAAAAAATAAACATCAGAACATATATAGGAATACTCTTCGCTAGATAAATTGGTATTTTGATCATCTTATAAAAAACAACGATATAATTGCACAAGACATGAGAATTAAGTTAAAGATTTTGAAAACCGACTAGAGAAAACACACTTGTGGATGTATCCACTATCCTTTATACAAATAATCAAACATAAATTTGTTATCTTTCCTATACGACATGCTATCTTTCTGTAGCAGCTATACTCATGTGCAGTGTGCCTATGCCATTTATTACACAGTTCAGTTAATTGTATATTGACTGCTGACTATACCATATATAAGATTTTCAGAGCATCTCCAATAAGGGTGCCGAGAAGAGTGCCATTGTCTATGACTCTATGTAGCATGGCTCTTATTTAGGATTCACCATCAGAGTCATAAGGGTGCCGATCAAGGTAGCCCACTGGAATTTCTTGCCAAATTATTTTCTGAACCCATACAAGCTACATTGCATATTATATAAAATGTAATGTGCATATGTGGGAATATGGGACCATGTAAGAAACTTTTGGTGTTGCCAGTTGATGGAGTACTTCTATTGTTCAGGTGGCCAAAAGTGATGTCAATGAAAGAGAAAAATTATTATTTATATAATGATGTGGCAGTTTTCCGCACCCTGCCGCCGCTAGAGATGATCAACTTTTTTTCATTTTCTGGGTTTAAACAGAGAGACACGCACAAAAAAATGTACCATGCTAATACAATATTATTCAGTCAAAAGGTATATGCACTACAATATGAGCATTCGACAGCTTTTACAACAGAACTGCGCACCTCTGCCAAAGTCACAGAACCAACCATGCGAGATTTAGTCAAATTACATTTCCGAATTTGTCCACACAAAGTGTCAGGCAGCTTCTCCTTTCCTTGGCTTCCATCGACAGATAAGTAGGCAAAAAGATCAGCTTGTTTCTCATCACTCTCGGAAGATATAGATGATAAACTAGGAATCACCTGAGCACCATAACAGCAAATCAATCATCTCTTTTAACACTAAAATCTAATAAACCAAACAATTTTCACACTACAGCTCTTAATCCATTTAAATCATATCGAAATGTCACAATCTCAATTCCAGTTCAAATATGTTTATATCAACCAAAAACTATTTCACTAAAAATGCAAAAAATCCGAAACTCGAAAAACTTACCATAGAGTGAATTGGCAAGTCAATAGTGATGGTTTTGACTAATTCCGAAACCGAAAAATCCCAGTACCTAATAGTACCATCTAGAGAAGATGTCCAACAATAATTCACTAATTTACTGGTAGCTGGCACCACTATAACCGATGTCACAAGAGCAGTGTGACCTTCCAGCTCACTTATCTGTAACAACAACTCTAACTTATTTTAATTCTTACTTACAAATCGAAATTTTAAATTAATTAATTAAAATGAATGTAAATAGAACCTGCAAGGCAGTGGAAGTGCCGAAAATTGAGACAGAGCTTCCGGTACAAATAAGTAGCTTTTTGGCGTCGTTGGAAAACGCCGGCGGCAAAGACACGTAGCTATTACCGCCAGTAATCATTTCCGTTGTATCGTCGTTGAGAATAGATACAAGGCGGATGTATGTATAGACTCTGGTGTTGTAAAGTACTCTGCTTGTTCTGTTGGTTTATTGGTTGTAGTAAAACCCTAGAACCGCTAAACCCTCGGTTTAGTTTGTTCTTTCTTTGTTTCTATTGGGTTAGATACAATATTCTTTTCGGGCTTCTTTGGGCTTATTATCAGTTGCAATTTTTAGGGCTTAAATGTTGACATGGGCTTTATTCTCAATAAGTCATGCTCCATCCGTTTTTCAATTTCATTTTAGTTTTTAGCGTCGCATAATAAATATTATAATTTTTAAATAAAATTAAATTAAATTATGTAATTAAAATTTTTATTTTTAAAAATAATAATTAAAAATAATAATTTTTATTACACAGTTAAAATATCTAAAATGTGTGTCAAAAATCTACCGACATGAAACTCAGACAGCGACCAGTAAAGGAAATAATCTCATGCGCTACAGTTAAGAGTAAAGGATCAAACTAACTGATTATGGCCTTATGGGTATGTTTAGTTTATTTAAGAAATAATTTGTAAATTAAACAAATGGAGCCTTCGGCGGTTGTGATTTTATGGGTAGCCTGATTTGACTTTTTGATTATTTGGTATGTCTAGATGACACGATTCAAATTAAGATGCCAGCTTTGTTTAACTTGAATTAAAACAGTGAAAATGATTAAAATGACTTGCTTGACATAAATTTTAAATTTTAAATATCTATTACATCTATAATAGGAGAACACCAAATTCAAACCAGGATCCGAACCTGATTCCTGAGCAAATTTATTCCATATGAAAATACTATTATATCCCTACATGATACCACCAAATTCAAACCAGGATCCGAACCTGATTTCTGAGCAAATTTATTCCATATGAAAATACTATTATATCCCTACATGATATAATTATTACAACCAAATGCTTACATCTATAATAGGAGAACACCAAATTCAAACCAGGATCCGAACCTGATTCCTGAGCAAATTTATTCCATATGAAAATATTATTATATCCCTACATGATACAATTATAACAACCAAATGCTCATTTAGACTTGACTACAAGCCTTATTTCCGAGCAAGCAAATTTATTTTTCTCTTGACTATTTAATTTGATTTACCTCTTCAATCTTCACATTTCTGGATGTAACTATCCAAACTCTGCCTTGAGAAATTAATAAGGTTTTTGATATCATGAACTTTCACCGTCCTATCATAACCTTTGAACTCTAATTTAATAATACGAGCATGCTGGAATCAAAATAAAATTTGTGTGGTGAAACTATAATGCCATAAACTGAAATAGTAAAGTATAGTTACTTAATATAAAATGAATCAATAATGATTTTAAAAATTATAATTAAAAATGAATCAATAATGATTTTAAAAATTATAATTAATCGGAGAATTTAAATTAGCCTCGTGCCTTGCACGGGCACTAATGCTAGTATATTATATATAATAAAACTACACCATATGCCTTTTGTTCTTAGTTTTGTTCAATTTTATAATATATCATAAATAACATATATTTTTTTATTCAAATAACATATATTTTGTATTCAGAATTCATCCAACAAAATGATTTAAAATGTTTTCATTTTGTGGTCTATATTATTTTTGAAATTGTGGTCTCGAATATCAAGTGATGTGGATTTTCTACCCTTCTTGAGAATCCACTCTTGAAAATTAGAAAACAACACCACAAACTGATATTTCAAAGGACGCAGTCAATCCAGAAACGCGAATCTTGAATCTCAAACTCCTTAAATCAATCCAGAAACTAAGTAATTTGAATCTAACCCTCAAAACAATCCAGTAACTGAAGTTTAGAAAAAGAAAAACTACTCAGAGTTTATTCTCAAAAGAAAAGTTTTATATCATCACATTGTTTTTTAAAAGATTACAAGATATGGGGTATATATAGGCTATATAAATAACCTATACATAATAGAAATCTAGAAAAGAATTCAATATCAACTATAATTAGTTAATACTTGACTCCATCTAGGAAATCATCAAAATCCCAATCTAAATAGAAATAGATATAAAAACCAAATCCAACAAGTACAATATAAAACTTAAGTGCTTAAAACAAGAAAAACTGTTTCAAGTGAAAGGTAAAAATTTGCAAGCCAAATATCTACTTAATAAATATATATAATAATCAGTCATGTTGTGGATTAAGCTACTTGTCAAGCGTCATACATCATTCCTTCATTCTACATTATCCAAGTAAGTTTTGTGACCCATGTTTGTGTTTTTGAATCCACATCATTAAATGATGTTAAATGTTATTGTACTGCCACTACACCACTAGTATCAAGAGTTAAGACCAACATACTGTATATATGATAAAATGATTTCAAATTCTATTTTTCTCATTCAATTTTTAAGGCATGAATTTTAATTTTTTATAATATCACAATTATTTATATAATTAATCTCTAATAAACAATAAAGGAAACTAATATAATAATGGAATACTCCATATTTCGTTAATAATGATAAAGCCAACTCCCATATTTTCATATAGAAAAATGCTAGATACCCCAAAAATTGTCCCAAATGTTGAGTTATCGTGTGTGTAATTGATAATTTTTCTATAATAATATGAGACCGCGCGTGCATACATATGCACCCACGAATTAAAACAAGTCACATGTCATGACACGTCATTTGGTAAAAAAAATTGGGATAACTTTTGGGGTACGTATCATTGCTCTTTCACATAATAATATATGAAAAATGTTAGATATCTCAAAAAATATCCCAAATATTGTCTCAAATGATGAGTTGTCGGCTGTGTAATTGGTAAATTTTCTATAATACTATGAGACTTCGCGTGCATACATATGCGCTCATGAATTAAAACAATTCATATACCATGCCACGTCATTTGGGGGGAAATTGGGATAATTTTTGGAGTACGTAGCATCCTTTATATATATAATAGGAGGACAAGGGGATGCGAGTGAGTCATTTTATTCCCTTTTAATTGTAATTATAACCTTATTCTAAAAATATAAATTATTATATTAACGGTGTGAATTGAATGCATGCCTTTCTGATTTAAGTTTAAAGTCATCCTATGATTCTATTTTATAATTCTTTAGCTACATGTTTACAAGTATTAATAATTGTTATAATATCTTTTTATTTCTTTATTTTAGTTTTTATTTATAGTAAAATAATTGTTTAACTCATGTCATTCATATAATATTAGAGGCGAGACCAATAAATATGTATAGAGAAGGTCAAATTAATATTTATTTTTACAATCATTTACATAATAATATATTCAATAGATCGATAATTAAAGTAAAACTCTATATTTATTTAAATCACGGAATCCATCTATAATTAAATTAGTACAAAAAGTCCAGAATATTTCTCTCTATAGATAAGCATACATTAATAAACATATAATTTATATCAACATAAAAATTAATAAATACTTAGATTATGATATGTGAATTGATGATTATGTCAATAAATAATATCAATTTTAGGGGGCATTGTGACGCCCTCCAAATCCGGGGTCTAGATTTGGGGGTCACCAACCAATTAACAATCAATAATAATAAAATAATAAATCAGGTACGCATTGACCCCACCAACAACTAAAGATTGCTAACATTTTATAGTATGAAATCAAACGGCTGAAACTAAAAGTAAACCAAATACTTTATTACAAGCCAAAAAGTAACTCGCAGTTCAAACCAACAGTCTAGATAAATTTTATGTTTAGATTGTTTTTATTACAAACTTTAACCTCAATACCGACACAGGAATAACATATAAATACTTGGGTAGCCCGAGAAGCGAGCCGTCCTAACACCTGATGCTCCCCACACCTGAGAGAGCTACTGTTGTTACTCATACTGGAAATCTGGCAAGATTTAAAATAGAAAGCAAGAGTGAGCCAAAAAAATGCTAATCAAATATATACAAAACAATTGAAATAAAATCAGGATATAGAATCTGAATAAAGAACAGAATGTAAAACAGTTTATTATAAAACTGAACAGTTAATAAATTATAGTGTATCTCAAACTGAAACAATGCAGTATGTCAAAAATGAATCAACTACTCAAAATCAAAATATACTAGTCATGCTGACAATATGGATTGGATACACACAAATAAACACTATTGCCCACTGATCAGATTTCAAAAGCAATAGGACCCCTTTATAGCTCATCGGTACATTTCTATATCCATAAATATAACAAGGATTTCAAAATATAAGTACCAAATAGCCAAGTAATGTTAGCCTATAAGAAGATTGATTGGTTACCATATCCTCCTTAATTCCGCTGGACCTACTCACTGGCCGCTTACGCTACATAAATTTCAATCCAATAGAGCAACTCCAAATAAAATAAGGTATACTTAATTTCAAATACAGACCATATCCTCGTTATAAACAACTTCCAATTTTCAGAGTACGAATAACAAGTATCTCTGATGCACAAAATAATACAAAAATCATAAATAGTTCTGAACAATAACTATTTATCATGATATGAATAATCAAAACAGTAAAACAAAAGTGTTTAGGATGATCAAGGAGGAAATATTTGCCTGATATAGATGTTGTCCTAAATTGGAATGTGTCGACTACACTGCCCGTCTATCTACTACCTCAGTCGTTTCTACAAATAAAATATTCTAATTTAGATTCTAGTGTCTACCCATGCGTTCTATCAATAACGAATACCAAATAATAATTAATAAACAAGTAGTATCAATTAACAAACGAATAGACACGTAAATCATATAACAGGAAGACTCGCAAATTAAAGACCAGTCAAATAATTAAAAGTAAACTCTAAAGTACTATTTGAGTCAAAGTGGGTCATTATTATCCCCTCCAGATAATTACTAGATCCCCTAGATATTTTATAAAATGTTAGTTTATAAATAAATTAGGGAATTGAAACTATTTTTGTCACTTCCGGATTATTTTTAGGGTCTCAAACAAATTTATTTCATTTAAAACGGGTAAGAGAATAATTAAATAATTAAATAATAAATAAATAGAAATAACTAAATCATTTTTATTACTTAAAATAATTAAATCCAATTATTTTTAGTTATATTTAAATAATATTTAATTAGTTAAATTAATTGATTAAAATAAATTAACCAACTAATTATAATTAATTAAATTATTATCTAAATAAACTAGAATAATTAAATCAAATTGATTTTGAAATAAAAATAATTTATTTTAACTTTTAAAACATTTTCCAAAGTAATTTTGAGAAATCAAATCCTAGAAACATTTTCAGGTTGGCCTTTAAAGCTATTGAAGTTCAGAACCACCCAACCCAATTATAGCAATTTTATCACACAAGGTAGCTGCAAATTTTCTAGCCAGTTAAACTATGACAAACAAAACATTACCAAAACTAACTAGATGCAGACAATACCCCCTACCTACACAACTCATACATTATAACCAAGTACACAAACGGAGCCTAGGACTAATTTCCCAATCAAGTCGCCAAACTCAAACTAAATGGCACCAACAAGCTGCTAAACATTCAAACAAATCAACTATGTAAGTAAGATCAAAAACCGCGTTCCGAGGCTCGTCTTCCAACCACAAACAAAGCCCGGTTATGAACTCTGGTGAACTAACAAAACACAACAATACACATAACAAGGGCTCAACCAAAAGCATATCTATATGAAGCTACAGTCACCAAGAGTTTATGTATAACAGAAGCCTTGATATTAATACAGCCAACAGTAACTACTGCTAAACCAACTGATATTAGAAAATCCGGCCAAGTCAAAGACAGAGCATGCCACAACAATAACCAAACTTAACCAAAAACATGACAAGACTTAATTATGATTACCAACAACTCAGATATAACAACAAACACACAACTAAACTGTGAATATGCCAAGACAGACGAGGAAGATGATCGGAATCTAAAACTTCGGTGACTCGAAACACAGGCAAACATACGCAAAAACTATATCCACACGCTACCTAACTTGTATACAACTCAACCGAACATATAGAAACAAGAACTGAGCTTCATGTCTCCGTTTTCGACCAAACAATGAGAGCTCCGGCCAAACTCTGACCAACTACGGCAAGCATATTCGAACTCGGAAATTAGACAAAACAACACGTACATGCTCGCAAATACATGCTCTACTTATCCACAGCTTCAAATCATTCACTAGCCGGTGAGGTACCAGAAAATTTCATTTATTGACTTGGTCTCATGGTGTGAAAGTAATATTTAAGTTTCTAATGTTCATCTATGTTTCGTGGTGTTTGCCTGAACGCCAGGTTTCACAAAATGATAATCTCTACGTTTTATCCATTTGTTTATATTTAGGTGGAGCATGGGGGTTAAAAATATTGTATATTATATAAAGTAGTATGAAAGAAAAGGAAAAGTGGATGAAAGAGAAGGAAAGTCGGGTAAAGTGATAGGGTCAATTGATATTTAATTGATAGATTTGAAAAGTTCGAGAAAAGTATTGGGTGAGAGTAAATTTTATAATAAAAAAATTTACTATTTTTAAAAAAATTTGAAATATAAGAAATTGAGTGGGACATCCAAAAAAAGAAAGTGCAAAATTAAGATAAAGGGAGCAGGTAGTCTCGTAGTGGTAGAAAAAATGTTAACTTCATTTCAACACGTCGAGTACCGATATAAAAAAAGGAGGGGGGATTTGGGTCAAATTATAAAAATTCTAGATTTTATTAAATTAGACCGGATCAGATTTTTCTAATAATTGAGTCAAGTTTTCTTGAAAAAATATTAGAGCAGTGTTAGGCTCCTAAATCGGATTGAGCCTATTTGAAATTTAATCATTTAAAGTTTAAATATTAATATTTTTAATTTTTTAAATAAAAATAATATTTTTATTTAATATATTTAACTTTTATCTATTCTTAAATATTAAATAAAAAAATCAGATAAAATTATAGATATTTCACTAAAAATTAAAAAAGATTATTTTTTTCAAAAAATTTGAATAAAATTCGGACCGGACTTAATCCGAATTGGAACGGCCTTAATCCCTTAATCCGATTCAGATCGGGCTTAATCTAGATTGAGCCGGATTTTTATCATATGCTTTATTTTATTTTTTGAAAAGTGGGAGAAATCGGATCTAAATTTGATTTTTTTTGAATATATATTAAAAAAAAATCGAATGCCAATTTTTTAATAAAATGTATAATTTATTCTAGCCCGCAGATCGGACCCAAACCAAACTTGACTTTTTCAAAATCAGATTTTTTTTTCCCAAAGAGACAGTGAGTCAAAAGGGAAAAATAATTGTCAAAAAGAAACACACAGTAAAACTTCAATAAATTAATACTCGATAAATTAATAATTTGTCCGGTCTCAAGACCATTATAAAATTGGACCTCAATCGATAAAATAATAAGATAATAACTTTTTTGAAATCTTAGTTTATATATATTGGTCAACGAAATTATAAGTTAATAATTATTAAAAGATTTCATATATATACGTGTATGATACACTTCAAAATTCTAAGATTGTCTAGTAAAAAATGAATTTATAGTCACTTATTTTTTTGTTGTACTTCGAATCTATATTAAGTTTATCTTTAAATCTTCTCATTTCATTTAAGAATTGGGGCATTGTCTTTTCGTATTATAATAAAAAGTTGTGAAAAGTTCATAAAATGTTAATTGGAACTTGTTTTTGTAATTTATTTTTCATCTCTAACTAATATACATTGTAACTGGTATATTGGACTTGAAAATTTAAATTTCATACGTAAAATCTCTTTAAATTAATAATTTATCGATATAATAATATCTCGTTAAATTAATAAAATATCTCAATCTCAATATTATTAATTTATAGAGTTTTTACGGTAAAAAAAACCACCACAAAAATCTTCTGGAAATGGCCTTAATAATCCTTACCGACTTTGTACATCTAATCTCGAGTGATGGGAACATATTTTCACTCATACCGACACAATAAGCTGAATGATGTACATATGTTTTCTAATTTTTACATTTATTTTAATAATTAATTTTACTTTATATTTTTTCTTATTAATATAATTATATTAATTAATTTATATAATAAAATCAGTTTAAAAAAATTAGTATTTTATATTATTAATAGTTACTTTATATGATAAAACTGGTTTAAACAATTTTTATTGATTGTAGTTGTATAAAGTAATAATTTATATTTTGTATACAATGTATAAATTTCCCAAAATTATTGACGAATAACCCTTCATATATAGTGGGATAAAATTATTTACAAATTATTGCAACTCCAATGACGATGAGATGGGACGGTATTCTAAATTTTAAAATTATGTATTTATGAGTAAAATATTAAATTTTAACTTCTAATGAATGTTTTTATTTTATTTAAATGTTGGATTTTGTTTGCATTTGTGCGCATTATTACATGTTTACATATGTATGTCGTTTTTGCTTGCCCCCGTGATTCCGTGAACTCCATCAATATTATAACATTTAACATTGAAAAATCTACATAAATTCTAATCACGGCACTAGAGTTATCAAAAGTCATTTTGTAACTTTTCTGTTGTGGAAAAATGGCACGAATTAGCAAATTAAGAAAGGTACGGTGTCGTCAGTTTTTGACAAACAAAATTTAATACTTTTATTAAAAGACTCGAATACAACCCGTACAAATCCCTCGAATTGACAACATAGCCTCATTAAGAAACAAATAAACGAACTAAATAAATAATCGTGTTTTGTTTTCAGATCGCTTAACATACTGAATAAAAAATTTTGAAATAAAAAAGATTACGAGTGTGTTTGAGATTGCTGTTGCAGACAGCAGAACCGGCTTATTTCTGAAAAATAGATAAAAAACTGTTTGATAAATTTTAAACACAACTTCATGGAAAAGTATTTTTTGGTCTAAAAATTGTTTTTAGAGAAAACATGTCTCATACTTTTGAAAAAAAAACTACTTTTTAACTTTTGCAGGAAATAATTATATTTTTCACTATCAAACCATCCTTAAAACATTATTTTTTCATATTATATCCCAAAATATAAATAATAATAATAAAAATACTAAACAGTTATCTGATTTTTCTGATAGTATTTTTTTTTTCAGCACTTTTTTCAACAGCACGACAGTTTTAAATAGCAATCCCAAACGGAGCCTGCAATAGCTTCATGAGCAATCCAAACTACACCAACCGTGAAACTAGTAGCATCACAATTAACATTCACATAAATGTCACCCGTAACCCAATATTCAAAATTTTTAGTTACATCAAATAAAATTGGATAAACAGATACCCCAAACTATGAATAATATTTTGTTGTGAACGATAAACTCTTGCGATATCCACTATGGTCCCAATTTTGATGCAAAAATTCCAGATCCCTAAAAAAAACATATAAATCATTTCCAACGAAACCAATACCGAAATACAGAAGTACTTCAAATAAAATACACTAACAACCAAAAAGATGAATAATCAATTAACAAACTTGATAACAAGGTACCAACAATGTCTCACTTAAAAGAGTTGTTTTTCGAAATTTTTGGAGCAAAATCTCAAATTTATTGAAGAAAAAGCTAGAAAATAGAAGAGATGGTGGAAGAGCGAATGAGACTTAATCCGTGAAGGGGATTGTAGATATGAGAAATGGAGAATGAAAGAGGCGGTTAGAATCCTAGATCTGACGAGGAGACTCTCATTAAACATGTAGTACGGTGTCATTATTTAACATGTTCAATAAGACACTCCCTCTCACTCTCTTTCTAAATAATAGTCTTTTGATTTCGTGGCACACATATTTATGAATAAAAACGCATAACTCTAATTAATATTAACTTTTAAATTTTACATCAAATAAAAATTTAAATTCTAAATTTTTATTTGATATATATTTTTTTATTTTTTATTAAATATATGTATGTGTTTTTTACTAGCGTGCCAAAAAGTGTAATTCTGTTTACATTTGTATGCATTTTAAATTGTGCATTTTAATTGATTAATATTTGATTGAATTGAATTGTTCTTGTGATCAATAAATTTTGAAACTCGGATAACTCTCAATTTTATGCAAGTATAATGAGGAACGAATAGTAAATAAATAAATACCTCTCTTCCCGCAAAGATAGTGTGGTGTGCTCTCAATTTTATGCAAGTATAATGATGAACGAATAGTAAATGAATAAATACCCCTTCTTCCCGCAAAGATAGTGTGGTGTGGAGGGTTTTTTTTTTTTTTTTTTGCGTTACCGTGGAGGTTAATGTGCATGGGTTATCATCCTTCCCTTTTCCATCAGAGACAGAGAGTACTTCTGGTTTGAATATTGTACTAAACATTGACGAGAGTGCTCTTAAGTGTAATTTCAAAACTAAGCGCGACTGGTAATGTTTCCCCTTTTCAGTTTAATATGGATTTTTTTATTTTTTGAAGAACTGTAAAAAGGTTTACTTGGTGTGGTGAGGCTATTACACTAAAAAAAGCGTTGACTTGGATTATTGAGTTAAAATATGAAAAATGTGTGTTCGAAACCGATTTAAAAATATTAGTGCAGGCATGTAATAGAGCTCAGGGTGAGTCGTTTTTTGAAATCATAGAGGGTGATTGTGTCCAATTGTCAAAGCACATAAATCAAGTGCTAATTCAGTTTGTGTTTAAATATGCGAATAGTATGATACATGAATTAGCTAAAATTACATATTTTATGTCAGATAAAATAGAGTGATATGTCACTATTTTCTTTCTTAGAACTTGATATCATTATTTGAATGCAAGTACGATTTATTCAAAAAAAAAGTATAATTTTTTATATGTATATGCTAGGAGCACAGAAATACAGTTTTATTTATTTATTTAAGGTTGTATGTATCTAAATGCTCAAATTTGAAGGGCAAAAAAAACAAATACACCGTTTTTTAAATATTATAATTTTAATCATGCAACAATCACATAGGCCAACTTGACTGTTAAATTAATGTACCCACTAGTATTGCAATTAAATCACATAGCCTGCTACAACTAGCTCGGGTTCTTTTAATCTAATGCCGCTACACCGGGACAAAAAGTCTGCCATGAGCCATTGACACTTGTCCATCTAGGTCTGTCAATTGATTGAGTTCGGATCGGATCAAGCATGATTCATATTCTAATTCATTTTTTTTTTTTTGAATTTGGATCGGATCATGGTCGGATTTTTCAGAGTCTGATTCATTAGGATCTCCGATTTTTGGATCGGAATTCCGATCCATTTATGTTTATTTTTTTTTAATAATTTTTAAAACTTTTTAACAAAAATTGAAAATATAAACACATATAACCAATAACAAATTGTTTCATAATGACAATTTCACATTTGTTGAAAAAGTTTAAACTCTTAAATATAAATTTTAAATACCAAAGTTTCCAAATAAATCTCATAGTAATATTGTACATAGAAATACTGAAAACATCTGAATATAACACAGTTACGACGGAACTTCTAGTATGTCATTTTATGTAAGCAACAAATCTAAGCATCTAAACACTAACATACAACTTTCTATCTATATAATTAGATTAAACCACATGAACAATGAGTTTTTTTAATTACATGTAAATATTATATATATATATATAATATTGGATTAGGTTGTTAACGGATCGGATCTTATTAAATCTATATCCGGTCCATTAGTTTTCGGATTGGATCGGATCTCCGCTTCATTGACATAGGCCTACTCGTGGATACGTAATTGTATGTATCTGATTATCTCATGTATAATTCTATAATTTCACGAAACCCATACGGCTATGTTCTCGCATTGCATCACAACCTGACCAAACAATAACACATCTCTAAGTTGCCAAACAAACAATTTTCTTCATCATTCTTAAATGGCTTCAAGTTTTGATGATGCGAATTCATTGTTCGACTTTGTTGTCCGCCAAGGCAATGGTGTCAAAGGCCTTGTAGATTCAGGTGTATCAGAAGTGCCTGACAGATACATTCAGCCACCGTGTGAGAGAATATTAAAACCATTTGGATACCAGGCGTACGAGCATCTGCCTATTGATTTATCAAAACTCGATGGACCTGAGCACGACAAAGTGGTTCATGATATTGCAAGGGCAGCCGAGACACTAGGCTTTTTTCAAGTTGTCAACCATGGCGTTCCCTTGGAATTACTAGAGTCGCTTAAAGACGCTGCT
This sequence comes from Oenanthe sinensis, assembly GCA_028671895.1. Classification (NCBI taxonomy): domain Eukaryota; kingdom Viridiplantae; phylum Streptophyta; class Magnoliopsida; order Apiales; family Apiaceae; genus Oenanthe; species Oenanthe sinensis. Next base: position 37,324,115 of record CM053794.1, read on the forward strand.
CACAAGTTTTTCGATCAACCAGCTGAGAAAAAAGCTGTCTACCTTAAAGGAGTGAGTCCTAGTCCAGCTGTCAAGTATGGGACTAGTTTTGTCCCGGAGAAAGAAAAGGCTTTGGAGTGGAAAGATTACATTAGCATGCTTTACACTAGTGATCAAGATGCTCATCAATTTTGGCCTCAAGATTGCAAGTAACTATTTATTAATACTAAATATTAGTATAGGCATGAGCCTTGGGTGTATCTCAAACTCTGATGTTAATAGATGAAATTATTTTATTATTGAACAGGGAAGTTGCTCTTCAATACTTAAAGATGTCGATGAAGATGGTTAAAACGATATTGAGAATTCTATTCGATAACCTCGGGGTGAAGCTTGAAGAATCTAAAATTGATGGAGTTGTGGGGTTTAAAATGGTGAACATGAACTATTACCCCGCATGCCCCAACCCGGATCTAACTGTGGGAGTGGGGCGTCACTCAGATGTTGGAATGTTGACGGTGTTACTGCAAGATGGAATTGGAGGTTTATATGTTAAACGCGAAGGCAGCACAAACGGTGACAATGACTGGTTAGAGATTCCTCCTGTCTCGGGGGCTTTAGTAATTAATGTCGGGGATACATTACAGGTTAGGACCTCAATTAGATATTTTTCTTAGAATCAAACTGTACTTAAATTGTGAAAAACTATGTCCAGGTTTAGCACAAACTAACCAGGTTTTTGTTTGGTTAGATCTTAAGCAATGGAAAGTACTTGAGTGCTGAGCATAGAGTGCGTACAACGAGGCAGCAATCAAGAGTTTCAATCCCGATCTTCACAATGCCTAACTTATCGGAGAAAATAGGGCCATTGCCAGGAGTGGTGGAGTGTCACGGTGTGGCTCATTACAGAGACATCTTGTTTGGAGATTACATGGCCAACTTTTTCTCCAAGGCTCATGAAGGAAAGAAGTCCCTTGATTTTGTTTTAAAAAACAATACCGATGTTTAAAAATGTTTATTTCATGACACCTGTTTCAGATACTTATGTGTGTCCTGTTTTAGTTAATTAGAATGTGTAGTTTTGCATTTCAGACTTAAGTTTGTACTTGCTATCAGATTGCTGTGAGATAAGTCAATAGTTTGCTATACTGAAAGAGGAGAGTGATGTATTGGTGTTGTAACTTAAATGTAATCTTCTTCTTCTTCTTCAGAAGACTCCATACCTTGGTTTCTTCTAGTTTCTACTTTCTACAGGTTCAAACATGTATATTATACTATCCTCATTTTGTATATTATACTATTCATAATCAGGCCGGCTCAAGGAATCTTGAGCGGAATCCATAAGCTTTTGACGAATATCAAATTTGAGACCCCTTAAAATATATTTTAAAAAGAATTACTAGATTTTGATGGTGCAAAATTTTTTGTTATAAAAAACTTGTTTGAATTAAAATTTATTTAATAAATTTCATGTATTATTTAAATAAATTACATGTATCAAACTAAAATAATAAACTTTTAATTATAGAAAATATATTTTATTTTTAAAAATAACATATATATTGAAAGATTTATCGAGTTACTGACATATAAACGTAACTAAAATTTTAAAAGTACAAATTTTTTAGTAATAGTTTTATTTAAAACTTTTTATTGAAGATATGATTTTATTTTAATCACTTTTCAAGAATTTAATATAAATTAATATATTTTAATAATAATAATAAATTATAAATATAAGATTATCATATTTTGTGGGACCTTAAAAAATTGGAGATCTTAGGCGATCGTCTTACTCGTCCGGTTCATAATTTTTTGAAAAATAAAATAAAAATGCTGTTAATTTTCATCAAAAAATAAAAATAAAAATAAAACAAGAAAATGAGAATAGACATATTCAGTGAACTATATTTATACAAAATTATAAAAAAATAAAAATCGTTATGATTTTCAAGCACGTAAATGTAAAACCTATTATACCCTTGCCCTAAACTACTAATATTCCTCCCAAGGACCCAAACAGGGTGCTAAAAATCAAACTCTCTCGTGCTTATAGAACGGGCCGGAGATTACACCGCCAAGCGCACACACTGTCAACAGAGCAAATAATGTCGGTTCTGATTGTAACAAGCCTGGGCGACATCGTCGTTGACTTACATACAGATCGTTGTCCATTAACCTGCAAAAATTTCTTAAAGCTCTGCAAGTACGTCTTTTCTTTTTTATCTTTTTCGTAATTGCCTCCTGATTTTGCCTGTGCGACTCGTGAAAATAATTAGTCAACTGTGAACATAGATTAGTTTTTTTTATTTTGATACTTGTGATACCTGGATAGTGAAACATTGTGTCTATTAGGGCTCTAATTCTTGCGGTCGATTTATAAACGTTATTACTCCGGCTGTAATGTGTGTTGTATGTCATCAGACATTGTTCTTCTTATTCGTACTTGGAGTGTTTAAACATTTTATGCCAGTTGCTGCTAAATCTGATATATTAAATTGATATGACGTGGTTAAGTGATGACACTAGAGTAACAGAGTTATTCGATACTTTACGGTAATGATTTGTTGGAGGTTTAAATTTTCCCTAGAAAAGTTGATCGATAGGTGGTGTTTTATGGAAAACTTGCACCTAGGTCAGTTCGGTGTTGTAACTGCTTCTTGTTGTGGTATTTTATTTGTGTGCAGGATTAAGTATTATAATGGATGCCTATTTCACAATGTTCAGAAGGATTTTACTGCACAGACTGGTGATCCAACCGGGACAGGATCTGGCGGGGACTCTATTTACAAGTGAGGAATCAATTCAATATTGCAGTTTTGTGTTTATGGTTACACTTGGCGTATAAGATATTCGTTTGTTATTTTTATGAATATGTAGATTTTTAGTCCAATACATATGAAACTTTGTCCCAAAAAACTATATTATTTGAATGTTTCTTAGTTCAAGAGGTGATTAATTTGAAATTCATCTTCACAGATTCTTATACGGAGATCAAGCTCGCTTTTTCGGTGACGAGATTCACTTGGATTTAAAACATTCTAAGACCGGCACAGTTGCTATGGCCAGTGCTGGACAGAATCTAAATGCTTCTCAGGTATGATTTGTGCTGTCACTTTATTTATGTTATTAAAATTATCTGGTCAACTGTTTATTGGTTGTCGAGTATTTGTTCGACATTTTCTAAATCGTGCTACATATTCTCTCAAACTATAAGTTGTTACTGTCACAAGGATAATACTTTTCCTTTGTTTCTAATTTACTGATCATTTTTTCAGTTCTACATGACACTGCGAGATGATCTTGACTATCTCGATGAAAAGCACACTGTGAGTTTTCTAATCCACATTCTTTCCCAGTTAATACAGTAGAGATAATAAGCTGCAGTAACATTCATTCAGAGCAGCATTACAACCCTCAATTTTTGGTGGTACACATGGCTCGTTGACTATGTTATATTGTTATATGCTTTGGTTAATGGCCACAGTATAAACTTCTTAGTCATTTTTTTATTTTACAACTTGCATAGAGATTGAAAATAGATGGGAATGACATCCAAATGAGAAGTTCAAAACTTTTAAAGCTTTTCCATAGAGTCTTCATTTTCCACCTCATTTAGAAGTACATATTTGCCGATAATATGTAAAAAAATGTATTTAGGCTTGTGATTGTATATATATGATCATGTTTTGTAAATACTCCCTCCGTCCCCTTTTAGTTGTCCACTTTGTTTTCAATGCGGTCAAACTAACTCATCTTTGACTGCAATTTAAATATAATATATAATTGAAAAAAATTAAAATTTTATGTTGTTAAAAAATATGTATAATCTACTTTAAAATGTATTTTTTAGTTTTTTAAAATTATAAAAGAACAATTTTTAATTGTTAGTCAAAGACTAGTCAATTTGACCACGAAAAGTAAAAAAAGGACTACTAATTAGGGACGGAGGGAGTATAATTTTAAAAAAAATAAATGTTCTGCTGTTTTTCTTCTAATAAAACAAACAGAAATTCAGCACATGTTGCGGCAATACTTGTGAGTGTGTGTGACTCTGTGGTCTCTGTTAAACCTTTGAGCAGATCTTTCAGTAAACATAGCGTCATAACTCGCATATGTTGTCTTGTAGTCTTGATATAGGTTGCGCTTGTTAACTGTTAATGTGAACTAAAGACAATGATCATTAGAAGCTAGTTGCTTTCTAAATGATAATAATAATAAACCTCAACTTCATGTGTTTTAGATATTTGGGGAGGTTGCGGAAGGGCTTGAAACACTGAGTAGGATAAATGAAGCTTATGTCGATCAGAAAGGCAGGCCATACAAAAATATCAGGTTTTATCTGCATTCTTGTGCTTGTAATGTATTTTGCTTGTTTCAATGTATGGCAATCAATTCATTCCCGTGTCATCATCACTTACTACATAAATTAACATATCTAGTTTCTATTGACAGAATTAAACACACTTATATACTTGAAGATCCTTTTGATGATCCACCACAGCTTGCTGAGCTTGTGCCAGATGCTTCTCCTGAAGGGAAACCCAAAGATGAGGTGATAACTGATTGCAGAAGTCACAACAGTTTCTCTATATATTTAATTATTTTATCCCTCTAGATCACTAAATTATTGTTAATTCTATGTTTTTGTTTAAGATTTTTGATGAGCAATCATCTCTTATAGCTTTTTGGCTTATACATATTTTTTAAAAGCCTCCCTGTAAAAGTCTTCAAACTTACAAGTCGTTCATTTTGCAATGTAGTCTGATGTTCATAGTCTCACTTCTTTTCCATTAGGTTGATGATGAGGTACGACTTGAAGATGACTGGGTACCCTTGGACGAGCAATTGGCTCCAGGAGAACTTGAGGAAGTCATCCGAACTAAGGAAGCACATTCCAGAGCAGTAGTGCTTGAAAGTGTAAGAATCCTGTTTAAAAAGCCAGTCTGGAGCTAATTCAGAGTGGATATATGTTGGATTTCAAATTATATATCTCTCTCTCTATTGTGCTTTACAGATTGGGGACATTCCTGACGCCGAGATAAAGCCTCCTGAGAATGTGTTGTTTGTTTGTAAGCTAAATCCAGTAACTGAAGTAAGTCCTGTTTTATTTTATACATACCTATCTTTGATGGTTTTGACTAAAATATTGGATGTTTTTGCTCCCTGGCAATTACTGTTCAGTAATGTGTTTTGTTCATGAATTCCAACTTTTGATTGCAGGATGAGGATTTGCACACAATCTTCTCACGGTTTGGAACTGTAACTTCGTAAGTTCTTAAATACTCTTGCATGTTGCACTTTATCCTGTGTTCATGACATGTTTAGTGTTTCTAATAATGTATTGATGGTGGCAGAGCTGACATAATCCGGGATTTTAAAACTGGGGACAGTTTATGCTATGCATTCATTGGTGAGTTCATTAACATAGCTTTTGTTACCAGTTTCTTTGTTTGCTTCTTTATTTTAGTATTTTTATATTAATATTTTACTCCTATGAATTATATTTATTTTTAATTCTTCCAGCAATGATTTTAATTTTATTTAATATCATGTGTAGAAATATTATTATATAATTTCTCATTTATTTTAATCGTGTTTGCATGGAATAAGGTTTGTGTGTTCTATTTAGAGACGTGTTTTAATTAGAGAACCGGTGTTTAAAAATTAGGCCGATAAACAATTATTTAATATATATCGTATGTAGAATTTTTTTTATTTAAGTTCTCATTTATTATATTTGTGTTTGAACTTTGAAGAGGATAAGGTTTGTGTGTTTTATTTAGAGACGTGTTTTAATTAGAAAACTAATGTTTTAAAATTAGGCCCAAATAGCGACCAACCGACTACCAAACTTCTTTAATAATATAGTATAGATATATACTTTAAACAATGAAAAGAAAAGAGAATTTAAGCAACAATCATAAAAGAACAGGAAAACTTATAGGAAACTTCGATGCTTATTATTTTGCGTGTACTCTGTAATAGAATCTATGCTTTCGTCTTGTCCTAGTAACTATTTTCAGTCAGGAACACAAAGCAGGTCCCATTAAACTGGTGGCCCTTTCTTAAGCTGCTGCTGAGTGTTTTCTCATCTCACTTTCTCTTTGGAGTTTGGACTGATTATCTCATGTCATACACTGTTTTTCGTTACTTTAAATAAGAAATTTCTTAGTTTCATATAGTTAGACAGTTGACTAAAAGAATTTTGGAACTTGAACATGTCCAGGATAGGTTGGAACATTGGATTGGCCGAGTATCGTACTGCATGTTCACCTCTGGCTGTTTTAGTCCTGAAATTTTTGAATATTCCTCCATCTAAGCTATATAATAATACGTGAAGATGAATTTCTTTTTTTCTGTTCGAGGGTTTACCTGTATATATATACAGTGATTTCCTTATTGTTATCAATATGGAATCCTATTTCTATTCTAAATGAGTGCTCTTCTTAACATGTCATTCTACATTCAAACCTAATCTTTGAGTCACATTTCACTTTTGCCAGAATTTGAAGATACAGCTGCCTGCAATCAAGCATATTTAAAGGTTTGCTACATTTACTTCAACTCCCCGTTGTGTTTGTACTTGCGCCTGTACACTGTTACACTTGATGCACGTAATCCATGTATCTGATTAGAAAATATCCTTCTCTGATTTTAAACAACGAAAATAGAATTTTGATACTTACTATATTTGGTGGCAGATGGATAATGCTTTAATTGATGATAGAAGGATACATGTTGATTTTAGTCAAAGTGTTGCAAAACTGTGGTCTCAATACAGGCGTAAAGATCAGCAGAATGGAAACAGTGAGTTTGCTTCTTATAATAATTCTTGTTTTTAAATCCATTTTCTGATTTTGATAAATGCTCACACACACACACATGAGATTCACTCAGAAGTCGGAAGGTTTTGTGCAATATGTTAACATATATTTTTTTAATACTGTAGAAAAAAGTTGCTTCAAATGTGGTGCCCCTGACCACATTGCTAAGGATTGTACCGGTAGCCCAACTGCAATGCACCAACCTGCAAAGTACATCTTGAAAGACGACAATACCCAGCGTGGTAGTGAGAGCAAGTCTAGGTTTGTCTGATGCATCTAATGATCGATATCTTCATGATCTTCCATTAATTTTGCAGGAGTCTCATGTTGTATAATTCTTTAATATTTGCATAAAATTAAATGCAGGTATGAAATGGTTTTTGATGGAGAATCTGGTGGAAGTCCACAACGAAATAAGGCACATGGAAAATTTGAGGATGAACGCAAGTCCAGGGATTCCAGGAACAGTGACTTGCATGATAGGCGTAGGCATATCGACAGAAGTACAGAACAGGGAGAGGATGAGAGGGATGAGGGTAGAATCCATTCACGGAGTGGTAGGGATCAAGGTCACAGCCGAAGGGAATATTCAAAGAGTACAGATGAAGGTAGCCATAGGGATGAAAGGGAGTCAAAAAATAGGAGTAATGATAGGGATGACAGAAAGAGACATGCAGAGATTGCATACCATGGAAAAAGACGAGATGAGAGAGATTATAAGCGGAGGAGCACAGATTATGATGTTCGAGCTGATCGGACTGATGACAGAAGTGAAAGAAAGGGAAAAGTACATGATAGTAAGCGAGACAGAAGGGATGAGTCATATGGTAGAAAGACACATAATAATACTCATGGTCACAGAAGCAGCAGGGAGGAGCGGGATTATGAAAAGCGAAACACCAATGCTGCTGCTCATGACATTTGAGTGGATCATGGCGGACTGGTACAGAAGGAAATGAGTGTAGAAGAGGAAAGTGACGTGTCCTTAAACTCTTGCACCATAAATTCCCAAGTCATTGATGTTGGACGAGTATAGTAATTTTATGTATGAGATTACGTATTTGTATCCATGCATCAGCTGATCCTAGAAGAAGTATAATTACTAATTACTGATCAAATTGTCTGTCTGTTGCCGCTTTTTAATTATCATATAGTCTTCCAAACTGACTATACCAAAATTTTCTCTAGTCAGAGTTAGTTCTTTGTAGAAGTTGTATGACAATTAAGCTGTGTTATCGAGTTGTATTGTTGCAAAAACGTTATAGCAGACGGTACCTTGTTTGCCTGAACCATCGAACTGTCAACAAGTGGCTGTTAAGTTTATTTTCTGACTTTTGATTATTCTTTTCTTAAAAAAAAACTTGTTTAATTGTATCGTTGAGATTTGAGATCTGGTTTCTTCTATGCGCACCAACTTATTTGCAACTGTTCACCCTTAAAGAATTCTCTGGGTTTCAACTTTTCAAGAATTAGTGGTAGTTGAAAATTTTCCTAATTTAAATTTGAAATGCCAGGAAGAAAACGATGGAGAGTATTTATTCACTGCCTCGAGATTCTATTAGCTTTTAAGTTTTATAAATGTAAATTGCTAAATATGTTTTACTTTTATGTTTCAGAATAGATGAAAAATGATATTATCCTTTGGAGAATAATTTTTTTTTTTGAAAAACTAACACTCCAATAACGAAAATATTATGTGAGAGCAGTTTTGTAATAATAATTAATTTTTATTTATATGTATATAGTATCAAAAAATTGAGGTAACAAAATGATACATTACACTGCATAAAAGAAAGATTTGAATTTGTTATGTAAAAAATAGATGAATTTATTCGAGGAAAAAAATAAAAGAGTAGGCTAGGGTAGTGGCGGTGACTGGCTTGTTGTTCTCCTCCATATCTCCTCTAGTAGATAAAGAAAATAAAACTCAGGCTATATATTCTCATTGTGTGTTAAGCACAAGTGTAGTGGATTGGACGCACACAGAGATATTATTATAAGATGGCGAGAATAGCATGCCATCAATTGGTACCATCATCAATGGCTCTTCTTCCACTCAAGTCTAGTCTACTTCTTCATCCCAGTCCTAGCTCTGCTCTCCTCTGGCGCCCAAGCTTATCACTAGCAATTGGCCTCCAGAGGCGCCAATACTCTTCTTCTTCTTCTAAGGTCACCATGAGCTTGAGAGCTGGCATCGTTGGTCTCCCCAATGTTGGAAAATCTACTCTCTTCAACGCCGTTGTTAGTCTCTCTCTCTCTCTCTCTCTCTCTCATTTCCATATATAACAAGTGTATACATAGGATTAGACAATTAGTAGACCTTTTTTGGTGGATTAACCTCATCTCTGGATTTCTTGTTGATTTTCCAATCATGTCTTACATTATATAGCTTGTAGATTACAGTAATATGCACTTAAAAAATAATTCATGAATGTTATCTTTGATTGACAAGGCGATTCATTCAATTTTTCTACTACTTTGTCACCTTGAATATACCTTTCAGGTTGAGAATGGAAAGGCGCAAGCTGCTAATTTTCCTTTCTGCACAATAGAACCAAATGTAGGAATTGTTGGTGTACCTGATCCACGTCTTCAAGTACTTTCTGATCTCAGCAAATCTCAACGAGCTGTTCCAGCATCTATTGAATTTGTAGATATTGCTGGGCTTGTCAAGGGAGCTAGTCAAGGGGAGGTGATTTTCAATTATCTAATTTCCTTTCATTTTTTCTTGGTATTATCAGCAATTTTCTCTTTGGGAATGATATGGTCACTTTTTAGATAATGGCATATGATCTGGCATATTGATGACTGCAGGGCTTGGGTAACAAGTTCTTGTCACATATTCGTGAAGTGGACTCCATACTCCAGGTAATATTTATATGCGTAGAGATGTTTCTAGCTTTCAGTACCTTTTGAAAGTTATAACAGTGGTTGGAGTATGGTTAGAATTGCTGTAACAATGCTTCATTTAACCATGCTGATGTCAAGAGGGCAGCAGGATTCTTGATATATATTCTACTTTAGTTGTAAGATTGTTATAATATGGTATGGTATCTGGATGCTCTAAGACTTAAAAGATCTATAATTATATTCTTTCTGTATTACCCTCCTTTTTCTTTGAAGAGGTTGAACAGTATGTGACATATATTTGGAACATGGGTACAATTGTTATAACTTATAACAATGTTTCATTTTACCAGCTCTAATATTAAGAGAGCAGTTGGACTGTAGACACATCTATTACTTTGGGTTGTAAGATCTTATTTATGGTTTCGGTATTTGGAAGTTGTAGCTTTCTATTCGAGCTTTATGATTGTTTTACTCTGAGCAAGTATAAATAATTTAAGGAGCCTTGTTATTCGTTTAAGATTAATATCCAACCATGCAGACAACAATTTAATTTGAAAAGAGTCAAAAGACGCTAATGACTCTATAACACCGTATCACCGACATGCATCATCATTTCTCGATAATTCGAAGCTTAGTGACTTAGTCACTTTAGAAGCCAAACATATGATCGGGATTCAGTATAGACCATGTCTGCACATATATGTTTTTCTTCCCTTTTGTCTAGTCATAGAAGCTTATGTATAACTATCAAAAGTTCTTGAAATTTATAATTCAAACCCCCAACTAATCCTTATTATTAAAGACTCTTTGCATTTTTACAGGTTGTTCGCTGTTTCAAGGATAATGACATTGTTCATGTGAATGGAAAAGTTGATCCAAAGTCTGATATAGATGTCATCAACTTGGAACTTGTTTTCTCAGATGTAGACCAGGTATGATATTATATATTTTATCTGCTATAGTGGAGGGAATATGAATATTGCAGGAGCTAGTCTGCACTTTTGTTTTACCTGAATTATCTTCTTGTTTTCATTGAATTTAGCTTGTTTGGGACATCATACACGATCTCAGAAACTAAATCCAGTAATGCAGTCATTAGATAGTTTTTATCAGCTTGGAAGAGCATAATGGGATAGTTAAAGGATATGTTGGCATTCTAAGTTCTTTAAGTACTTGAGGTCCATTCTATTGCAAGTGGATTGTTGATACCGACTTCTACTTTCTAGATAAATATTCAATATAGTTTGCTTCTTATATCTTGCTTAGATAAAGGGAGTGTTAGGTTTAGCATTTTACCTCTTATAAGAGGTAAAAGTAACTCCGAAGGTACTTATTTTTCTCTTTAGAGGTACAAAAGGATAAACTAAACAGGGGAGAGTCTTGTATTGTCATCGTTCATTTTTTTTATGGAGAAATGCAAGAAAAGAAGAGTTTTGATATTTGTATGATAAAAAATTATAGAATCAGGAATGGCAAAGCTGCAGGGTCTAGAGTTCGAATCTCACCTCCCGCTCCCTCTATATAAAAAAATTTGAATGCATTGGAAAATATGTCAACTATGTTAGTGGATTACCTTATTCAACATTACATAATATATTTTAGGAAATGCTAAATAGATTCATTGACTGTAATTAGAGATACTAATCAATTGTAAATAGCAGTTATGATAGAGATGGTAATTAGCAGATTCTAAGAAGATAGTTAGGCTATAATTGTGGCATGATGTGTGTATCTCTTGTGTATATATAATTGAGACTAAATACAGAGGAAAGCAATTTGAATCCAACTTTGATATGGTATCAGAGCCATAATCATTTTTGAGTTTATATTTTCAGTTTCTATAGCATTGGGTTGTTTCTTGGGATATTTTTTGGTTCAGCGTAAAAGTGCTGATTTTTAGTTTTTTACTAAGCATAATGTCAACCAACAATGGTGATGGTTTTGGTCTGCGTTTTACGGGGAAACTTTATTCTAATTGGGAATTTCAGTTTCGTCTTTTTGTTACGGGAAAAGAGTTATGGGGTCATGTTGATGGTACTAAACCAACCCCTACTGACCTTACGGAACTGGCTACATGGAAGGTGAATGATGCTAGAGTCATGACATGGATGATAAGTGCCATTGATCAAAATATCATGCTTAATTTGAAGCCATACAAGGCTTCCAAAGAGATGTGGGAGTACCTAAAGAAAGTGTATAATGCAACCAAGCGCTTCCAAATAGAGTATGATATTTCTAATTATTCTCAAGGCATTCTATCTATTCAAGGATATTATTCTGGATTTCAAAATTTATGGGCTGAATATACTGATATTGCTTATGCAAAAGTGCCAGCAACGTCTCTTTTAAGTGTTCAGGAGGTTCATGAAGAGAGCAAAAGAGATCAGTTTCTAATGAAATTACGCCTTGAATTTGAGGTAACTCGTTCTAATTTAATGAATCGTGCCTCCTCACCTTCTCTAGATGAATGTTTTAGCGAGTTACTTCGTGAAGAACAACGTCTTGCTACACAATCTGCCATACAACAAACCAACATGCCCGATCAGGCAATTGCTTATGCAGCTCAAAGAAGAGGGAAAGGCAGAAACATGTGGCAAGTTCAATGTTATTTCTATAAGGAATATGGGCATATTGCAGCAAATTGTTCGAAGAAATTCTGTAACTACTGGAAGAAACCTGGTCATACCATAAAAGAATGTCGTACTCGCCCTCAAAATCGCCAGGCAAATGTTGGCCAGGATGCTCTCGGTAATCAAGCTGTTGTTGGCACAGTTGCTGCTGAAAAATCAACTCTTACACCTGAAATGGTTCAACAAATGATTGTTTCAGCTTTCTTAGCCTTGGGTCTTCAAGGTAAGGGTAATTCACCCTCTTTATTTTGGCTCGATTCAGGTGCTTCCAATCATATGACAAGTTGTCTCAATACTTTAAGTAATGTTCGTAATTATAATGGCACGTGCAATATTCATATTGCCAATGGCACTCACTTACCTATTAAAGCAATTGGTGACATCAGTTCTTCAGTAAAAGATGTGCTTGTATCTCCAGAACTTTCTACTAGTCTCATTTCAGTTGGACAATTGATTGATAATAACTGTGATGTGCATTTTTCTCATGATGGTTGTGTTGTGCATGATTAGGTATCGGGGACGATACTCGCGAGGGGGCCTAAAGTTGGACGATTGTTTCCTTTGCACTTTCCTATTCCTAATGTTGTTTCTTTGGCTTGTACTGCTGTGAATAAAAATAGTGAAGCATGGCATAGACGTTTAGGACATCCTAATTCTTATGTTTTGTCTCATTTAGTGAAATCCGGCTTACTGGAAAATAAAGATCAATTTTCTTCTCATTTGTCTTTTGATTGTTCAACATGTAAACTTGGTAAAAGTAAATCTCTTTCGTTTCCTTCTCATGGTAGTCGGGCTAAAGGGTGTTTTGACTCATAGTGACGTATGAGGCATCACTCCTATTATATCACATGTAAAGTATAAATATTTTGTCACTTTCATTGATGACTATAGCAGGTTTACTTGGGTTTATTTTCTTCATTCAAAATTTGAGGTATTCTCCATATTTAAGAAATTTGTAGCTCATGTTGAGACTCAATTTTTAGCAAACATTAAAGCCTTAAGATCTGATTCTGGGGGTGAATACATGTCCCATGCATTCCATGATTTTCTCCAACTAAAAGGAATTATTTCTCAAAGATCTTGCTCATATACACCTCAACAAAACGGGGTTGCTGAGCGTAAAAACCGTCATCTGCTCGATGTTACAAGAACTCTATTGCTTGAATCATCAGTTCCCTCCAAATATTGGGTTGAGGCTTTAAGTACAACAACGTATTTGATCAATCGCCTACCTTCGAGTGTCTTGAATTTTGAATCTCCATGTTTTCGTCTTTATGGTAATCGTCGTGAATACCATGACATGCATACTTTTGGTTGTGTTTGTTTTGTTCACTTGCCATCTCATGAACGTCATAAACTTTCTGCTCAATCTGTTAAGTGTGCATTTATGGGATATAGCACTGCACACAAAGGTTTTATATGCTATGATGCTTTTTCTAACAAATTTCGCATATCACGTCATGTTGTTTTCTTTGAAAATCAATCATATTTCACTATCCATGTTGAGCCCATGCCTGAGAAAATCATTCTTCCTAGTTTTGATGAATTAAGCTCTACTCTTAAAAGATACAAACCATGATTAGTGTACCAGCGACGTCCAACTTTGTCACCTCCTGAGCAGCATCAAGAACCTGAACTTGCACAACTTGACACACATAATGTGTCTTTCGAAGCTACCCCTCGGCATTCTTCCAGAAATAGTAGGCCTCCAAATAGGTTTGGTTTTCCTCATACCTCACTTCAGGCTACTTTTAATACTATTTCTATTCCTAACTCTTATGCTCAATCTGCTTCTCAAGAATGTTGGAAACAAGCAATGCAAGAGGAAATTCAGGCTCTTCAAGAAAATCACACATGGGACATTGTGCCTTGTCCTTCTAATGTTAAGCCAATTGGATGTAAATGAGTGTATTCAGTCAAGTATCAGTCTAATGGGTCACTTGATAAGTATAAAGCTCGCCTTGCAGCTCTTGGAAATTGTCAAAAATACGGGCTTAACTATGATGAAACATTTGCCCCCGTTGCCAAGATGACCACTATTCGGACTATTTTGAAAGTTGTTGTATCTAAAAAATGTCCTTTGAGACAAATGGATGTGAAGAATGCGTTATTACATGGTGATCTAAAAGAAGAAATATACATGACTCCACCTCCGGGCATGTTCACTACACCATCAGACGTTTGTCGCCTCCGTGGGTCTATTTATGGACTGAGACAATCTTCACGTACATGGTTTGATAAGTTTCGATCCAATTTGCTTGCTTTTCAGTTTGTACAAAGTCAGTATGATCCCTCTCTATTTCTACGCAAGACTTCTGGTGGAATTGTATTGCTTTTAGTTTATGTTGACGATATCTTGATTACGGGCTCAAATTCTAAACTAATTCATGAATTGCAACAAAACCTCAAAAAATCCTTTGATATGAAAGATCTTGGTTCATCAAAATATTTTCTTGGTCTTGAGCTTCATCCTACTTCATCCGATATATCGTTAAACCAACAAAAATACACCCAAGATGTGATTTCTTTGGCTGGTCTTGAATCATGCAACTCTGTTCTTACTCCTTGGGAGGTGAATCTTAAGCTTTCGAAAGATGAAGGAGAGCTTCTATCAAATCCATCATTGTATCGACAGACAACTTGTTGGGAGTTTGAACTATTTAACAATTACTCGCCCTGACATTTCTTTTGCAGTTCAGCAAGTCAGCCAATTCATGCAAGCTCCTCGTCATCTTCATCACGCAGCTGTCCGTCGTATTATTCGATATCTAAAAGGTACATCTTCACATGGGATATTATATTCAACAGATCCTTCTTTGCAGTTAGTTGGATGTAGTGATGTTGATTCGGCTGGATGTGTTGATACTCGTCGCTCAGTTACTGGATGGTGCATGTTCTTAGGTACAACCCCCATTTCTTGGAAAAGTAAAAAGCAAAATAGAGTTTCCAAGTCTTCAACGGAGTCTGAGTATCGTGCTATGTCGGCCGCTTGCTCTGAGATAACATGGCCTCGTGGGCTATTAGGTGAACTTGGTTTTCCTCAACTTTGTTCCACCCCTCTATATGCTGATAATACAAGTGTTATTCAAATCACTGCAAATTCAGTATTTCATGAACGTACATATAGAGGTGGATTGTCATTCAATACGGGAAGCTTACGATAAACGTGTGATCACTCTCCCTCACATTTCAACCAAACATCAAACTGCAGACATTTTCACAAAAGCCTTTTCTGGGCCTCGACATCAATTCTTAATGGATAAATTGATGCTTCTGGATAAACCATCATCAATTTGAGGGGGGATGTTAGTGGATTATACCTTATTCAGCATTACATAATATATTTTAGGAAATGCTAACTAATAGATTCATTGACTGTAATTAGGGATACTAATCAATTGTAAATAGCAGTTATGATAGAGATAGTAATTAGCAGATTCTAAGAAGATAGTTAGGCTATAATTGTGGCATGATGTGTTTATCTCTTGTGTATATATAATTGAGACTAAATACGGAGGAAAGCAATTTGAATCCAACTTTGATAAACTACCCAAACAAAGATGGATATAGATAGTCTAATTTGCATCGGCTATCTTGTGTTATGGTGATTGCATAAGATGCCTAGCTGATCGAAAGTGGCTTCTGTACATCCGTGTTGGTGAAAGGATGGACATGTTATTCGTAACTGTTGAGGGCTAGACAGATGATCATTGGTTTATCAGGTTGACTAACATTCAATACACCCTGGTGTTCGGTCCCGATTTACATTAATGAATATGTTTCTAATGAGTTCGTTGCCGTATACCGTGTTTCATATAATAAGACCCAATATTGTACCTAGGTAAGACAAAATTTGGAACAATGAGCCTTGCGCATTTACGTGATTAGTATAGGAAGGTGACCTATAGGCTATAGCAACATAATAGCTATCAGAATGTGAATTTTTTTTTTATTTTGGTAATTAGGATGGGAAGATTGTTGCTGGACTGAATATGTTTGCACTCAGAAGTTACCAATTTTCTGACTACCCTTCCCATCAGCAATCACTTGAGCTCATATCTGGTCTAACATTCTCTAAGATCCATATGGATATGTGGGACCAGCACTAGGAATGTACACAAGATTATAGGAAAATAGGTTGGGTATTGGTAGT
This sequence comes from Oenanthe sinensis, assembly GCA_028671895.1. NCBI lineage: Eukaryota > Viridiplantae > Streptophyta > Magnoliopsida > Apiales > Apiaceae > Oenanthe > Oenanthe sinensis. The sequence goes on from CM053794.1 coordinate 37,340,554, forward strand.
TTACAACATGATGCAGCAGTTTTGTTATTGAAGGCCTTTCTCCAAAGGAATTTATATCATTTTTTAATTGGTTATATTTACATGCATCATGTTGGGCACCGGGAAGTGAACACACTGGACACTCCTAGTTTTTAGACTATCTTACTCTATCACGGAGTATGGAGTATTCAGTCACCAGGCCTCCTAGTTACAAATTACATCAATTTTCTTAATCACATGCCACAGATGCATATCATTGTTATATCCATTATTTACTAGTATAGAGGGTCGGTGCTTTAGTCAGCATATAAGGTCTTTGTTTTTTATTGTTTAACTCGGCACATAATGTATGAAGTGCCTCCCTGCTTGTAGGACATAGCTTGTAACTATTTTTGGCGATCTTCAGTTTTTTCGTGTTTCTGTAAAGTTCCATTCTATCGTACTAAATAAGTTAAACTAATGGAACTAAACTGTAATGTTTACAAGAAATGCAGATTGAGAAAAGAATTGAGAAATTGAAAAAAGGGAAATCCAGTCCACAAGCAAAAGTTAAGGTAGTTCTTGCTTCCTATTTGTTCTTAATTTTCCAAGAAGCGAGTGGGAACTTTGTCAACTGATAATTAAATGTGTTATATTCTAATTTTAGGAGGAAGCAGAAAAGTCTGCATTGGAAAGAATTCAGCAGGCTCTAATGGATGGAAAACCAGCTCGATCAGTTTCTTTAACAGAATTTGAAAAGGATGCTATAAAGCACATGTGTTTACTTACAATGAAGCCAGTCATTTATGTGGCAAATGTAGCAGAATCTGATTTAGCTGCACCTGAAGTAAATCCTCATGTCAAAGACGTGATGAAGCTTGCTTCGGAGTTAAAATCTGGAATAGTAACGGTCTCAGCACAGGTTGATTGTAACTTCTTACTAACACTTTGCACATACAGAGATTTCATCTGGTAAATATCGGTAGTTTTTTTAATGATAAACAAAAAAGGTAGAAATTATGTATTATTGATTTAGTAATTTTTCAATCTACTAATGAATATGATTGGAGCTATTAATATGTAATATTACTTATCCTAATAATAAACTAAGGACCAATTATCATATATAGTTTAGGCATACTTGATAGTCATATTGATTACTCTTTTTCTAATCTTCTCTAGTTGAATGTGATCGGTGGCCATATGTTCTTATCTGTTTATCACTATTGTGAATAGTCACACGTTTATTGATCACAAATGTTGCTAACGCTGCTGCTGTTGCCTTGGGAAAACCACTACTTACTCATTTAGGGATTTTTCCTTCAGGTGGAATCAGAGCTCACTGAACTTCCATCAGAAGAGAGGATAGAATTTTTGAACTCGCTAGGTGTGGATGAAAGTGGCCTCGGAAATCTTATTCGAGCAACATATGACCTTTTAGGACTTCGTACATACTTCACTTCAGGGGAAAAGGTGAAGTAATGTTAACATCATTTTGCAAATATTTATTTCAACCATTAACCTTCTTCTTCTTTCATACAGGAAACAAAAGCATGGACTATACTTTCAGGTGTGTGTTACTTTTTTATTCATATCCTAGATATATTCATCTCGTTTTGTAGTCTTCACTCATATTTTGTTTTATTTGCAACCTTAAAACATGTTATTTTCCAATTTTATATCGGAAACCCCTGTTCGTGCGAACCTAACTGACAAATTAGGCAAACAGAAACAGAATCTCCTAGTAGAGGTCTTACCCCTTGAGGTGGGATGCAGAATCCAGCATTATTATGAAATTGAAAGGCATTCACAATATTATTCTTCAATGTTGTGGACAGATACTAGTAATAAACTTTAAAATGCTACTTCAATTGATAGTTGTGATGTGTTAGGTATGACCGCACCTCAAGCAGCTGGAGTTATTCATTCCGACTTTGAGAAGGGCTTTATTCGAGCAGAGACGGTGAGTAGCAATTTTTTTCCTTTTGGCTTCATTTCCTTAATATTACTTAATATGAATGATGAAACGATATGCCAGTTTGAACTATGCCATTCTAATATCATATCATAGTTTTCAAGGCGTCGCCTAGGCGGAAAGGCTGTAAATAATGGATATTCGTCCTGCCCGCCTTGATTTTAATAGGGTAGGCGAGTTAGGTGGACGCTAGGCAAGTTAGGTGGTGCCTAGGTGTCTTTTACACTAGGCGAATTAGGCGTGAATATATGATTTGACCTTGCATATTTTCGTCTATAAGTGAAGAAATTTATGAACTTGTACAATTACAATTGAACCATTATACTCATAACAACAATTATACTCATAAAAACAGTTTCCAAATTAAACATACAAAAGTTAATAAAATCTGTTTGTTCAATCAAGTATACTAATCTTACAATAGTATAATTATTTTAAAAAACAATTAGAATATATCTACATAATATCTAATATATATGCCTATACATAGTTGAACACCTAATTTGCCTAATGGACGCCTAGGCGGGTAGCCTAGGCCTCCAGGTGGTTTGCTAGCGCATTAGTTCGCCTTTACACCTCTTGACAAGTATGTATCATATGCAATCATCTTCCCTGAAAGAGATATGACCAACACATAAGTACCTTGGATTTTTTACTTGGTTGTGCTTTTAAAGCTTGTTTTGCAGTTTTGTGAATATAGTTTCATCCAGCCGGCGAGTTTTATAACATATTTTTATTTTGCATTGTATTTGTTTTATCAGGTTGCCTATGATGATTTTGTTGCAGCTGGTTCACTTGCATCTGCAAGGGAGAAAGGACTTGTAAGTTGTTATGTTATTTCTGGTTCTTTGCCCATCATTTCTTTGTATGGCTGAAGTAAAATAAAGAGAGTTTTTTTCTGGGGAAATATTTGTCACTTGTTATTTGAGAAGAGCTAAGAATTCCGGAGCCTGTTTTCTTGAAGTTTTTTTTCCTGTTTTCTTGAAGTTTTTTATTGGTACAGGGGAATTTCAATAATTTTGTGTTGTTTGAAAATAGTCGTGCCCTTTTAGGCCATTTAATAAGGATTATATTGTTTTTTTTAAGGAAAATTTCTGGAGTAATCTTTGTTTATCTATTACCTTCTAGACTTTGATTTTAAATTTTTCAATTTAGTAAAGGGTCTAGTCCTTAATAAATAAGGATTTGGGGGGGGGGGGGGGGATCTCTATAGGACTTGTAGGTGCAACCTGTAAAGAGACAAAGCCAAAATAAAAATTTGGATTGGCAAGTATCTAAACAAACCAAAACATTCCCACTATATTCTGCTCATAAAGCAGGAGGAATATGTACCCAGTCCTTACTCAAGTAGAGAGGCTGACAGCATGTTTCAGCAAAGACCCCAGCTTGAACGACGCAAAAAATGATAAGAAAACACAGATGTAAGAGCAACACATGTCAGACTAAATACAAGAGACATCTGATGTGAATATATGAAATACCATACACTAAAGAAAGAGCATCCAAAACAAACTCAAAGTGTATATCTAATAATGTGGAAACCAAGTATATCCTAATTATCTACTAGGTTGTTAAAGAACCTATCCAAGTTAGCCTCTTCCTCGTTCAAGCTTTTAACATGTTCATAGGAAGCTTGAACTGTGAGGCGTAAGGGTCAAGTGTCTACTTGTTATCCGTTAGGTCACAATCCCCGGAAACAACCGCTTTATGAAAAATAAGGATCCGTTAGGTCACAATCCCCGGAAACAACCGCTTTATGAAAAATAAGGATAAGGTTGCACACATCGGGACCTTGCCTATAACTTAAACCTTGGTGATGTGGGATGCCTGTAAACTTAAGCAGCTCAAAATCCATGATCTAGGTAAGGTCCTTCACGAATAAATACGACTAAGTGGAGGCGACAAAGTGCTCATAAAGCTGAGTTGAAATTGAGATGAAAATACAAGAGTAGAAAGACAAAACATTTATTGAAGAAAATTAGGATATCTGAGAGTGAATTACATGACTAAAATTTGAATGTTTTCACTTTTCTCTATTCATGTTACAGACATCAGGGTTGATTTAAAATTGAATGAAAAAGACAAATCAAAACATCAAATAGTGATGAATATTGTATAATAGATGATAAATAACATTATTATTGACAAGATTATGAACTTCTGAACATAAATAATGATAATAACTTATATATTGGTTGATATGTGATGATATGGGTCTATTAAACCATGCCAAGGACTCTTCATGGGTTCTGAGAGTGTTCTTACATCTTCGAACGCTCTTTAATAAGTTAGTAAAAAACAGAAACAAGAACACTGTTTACCATGCACCATGAGTGGGAGCGGGATGCACTGAATATATGTTTGGTTTGGTTTGATTACTCTGTACTATGTTGCACCATCCTTTTACTTTTACACGCAATTCGTGTCAACAGGGGAACTTCCCCTCAATTATGAAATCCATATATATCTTGAAATAAATATTCGCACAACTGTGTTTGTGTGTGTAAATTTCAAATATATTTACAGTTTACATATGTACCTTAGCTACTTGAGTATTATAAGTATATGCAGTTACCGTGTCATATACTCATATAGCAGGGGTTTAACACCCTTTAAGAATGTCATGTGGAATTGGGCAGGGGGAAGCATATGTAAGACTTGAGAGACATCAGATTGACAGTATTATTACCATCATAATGACTGACATGCATGCATGCTATATCCACTCATTAATCACATTGGTTTGTACGTTTCATGTCCTATGCAGTTGAGATCGGAAGGGAAAGATTATGTTGTCAAAGAAGGAGATGTTATGCTGTTTCGTTTCAATGTCTGATCAAAGGGATGTACATTATCAACTGGAGGTCTTGATCTTTCCAATTACGGTGGATCTGTGTTTTAGGTGACATACAAAATCTTTTAAGGATTTTAAAATTTTGACTGAGTTTTTCAACAGAGCAGCTGCAGCAGGCACCAAATTCATTAAAGGTTAAATGTACTTTAGTATGTTGAAGTTAGCATCTATAATACTTTGCTTAACAGTGATACGTATACTAGTCAATCAACTGTATCATTACTTGAATAATATATTATTACATTCCTCTTTGCATCCATATACTTGCTAGTGTTTCTGTGGTATCTCTGCTGATATAGTTTGCAAGGCAAAGAGCAGCACACATTAAGACTATATAGTGCCCAGGTGTGGATTCAGTGAATCTAAGAACTTGTGTATTGTTTGTGCATCATGTTCACAAGTAAATAAATGAGCAATTATTTTTAGTTCTGAATGCACGAATGGAAGGACGAACGAAGGTCCCCTCTTTGTTCTGATGAATTTGTATTCACTTGCTTGTAAGCAATCATTAAGATCTCTAATTTTTTGCTTCAAAGTTAATACTGGCCGGTTTGTTCCTTTGTGGTACTTGGCTACTTGTCATATATAATAGGATATAGTAGTCGGTATTATGTTCAACTGTTGGGTACCCTGTAATAGACCCTCACTAAAAGCTCTCTTATGAATTATGGTATATGTCTGGGTACATTTTGGACTTTTCCTTGTGAGCATTTTAGATCTTTCTTTTCTGGATTTGAATCTTGTCCCGGGTAAAATCCCCTGAACTCTGTTGTGGCATTAACGTGGGGACGATATAAAAGAGAGAATTTCAAAGTGTTATTCATGAAACCACGTTAAAATTGTGTTTAGTAGATACAAAATTAAAAATGTATCTCTTGTTATTAAAAATTATGTGTCGTGTATTTTTCTGTGTTTTGTTGTACATAAATATACCTTTATGTTAATAAATAATTTAATACTACAGCGTATTACTGGAAAAAATTACATTCTGTTCGGAATATATAGGATTAACAAAAATAAGCTACTGTAGTAGATAGAGATAAGCATATTTTTGAATAAATAATAATGACATAATCTTCGTAAATGTATAAAATGACCTAAAAGCAAAGTAGTGGATACAATTCGGACCATAGTGACCAACTGACCATACTCATGTTTCATATAGCTTTAGGCCGAGTCTGTGTGCCGATAATGGCCGTCAAAATTACTGGAGAAGCTATTGTAATATTGTCGACTGTCGCTCCTGCTCCAAACAGTTTACTATATATATTGAATCACATATTCAAGTTAACGTTTTTAATCACTTCAATATATATATGTTCCTTTAAGCAAAATCAATATATATAGTCCATATTCGAGTTTATGGTGTGTCACTTTCTCGTACATTTATTCAGATGATATCGATCCAAAGCATGCATACGTCGAAATATGTAAAACCAAATTGGTAGATCCAGAGTTTTCGATCCATTTAGATATTTTGTCTCCATTTGTGATGAGTACAAGCGTAATAGTACTATTTAAACAGGAAGATGGCTCGTCTATGTCATTGGCTTGCTAAACTATACAGTAGCTTCTTGCAAGTTGTCTCCTCGGGTCCTCCAAGCACCCCAAAAATAATGACCCTTTACCTACTTGTATTCATCCACATAATTTATACAAGTATTTTTTTTATATTGCGAGATCTCTGGTTCTGAGTGCATATCAAGCCTTTATTATTTGCTTAATTAATGCTGTTAAGCTACTACTCATCTCTCTTTCTATCCCTCACAGAAGAATGAATAAGATAAATTTGATGTTAAGGAAGTGCAAGACATTGTCTAGACAACTGGGACGGAGCTCGTCTTATAGTAGTTTGAGGTCCAAGTCTACCAGAGATGAATTATGGGATACTGATCATCAATATCATGGTGTTAATTCTGCTCATCACCAAACTGAAACGATAATCGTTGGGAGCTCAAGACGACGATATGCTGTAAAATCTGAGTTCCTGAGTCATCCTCTGTTGAGTGCTCTAATTGAGAAATCCAAGAAGCAAAATTCAACAAGTGGCGAATGTGGTACTGGTATCATAGCAGTGAAATGTGAGGTGGTGCTCTTTGATCATCTCTTGTGGATGCTTGAAAATGCTGATCCTACCAATCTTACTTCTGATTCTCTTGAAGAACTGGCTGATCTTTATGTCGTTTAGTTCATCATTCAAATCATGTATAATGGAGGAGCCCAACACCGTTTTAACTTTGGTTGGGGATGCCTGCAGTATCTTTCAGTGAGCCTGCAAGATTATTGTATTGCCTTCTTTCACTTGCATTTACGCATCATTCTTGTGCGAGCACATTTGGTTCAAAGAACGGATCAAAACAAATAACTCTATGTATTAATTGTTTGTGTGTTTTAGTTAAAAGCTTGCAGTGATACCTTGTTTGTTGTTCGAATACATTCTTTTGATTTTTGTACTTGTACAAATTTAATTGCTTTCACAATTTCAGTACAGATACATCGTTGTTACTTCGGATCTTGTCTCCTAGGTTTGAAATTTTGGCTCTAGCTTCCAAGTCTACTTTATTATAGTTCTTGTCGGCAACACAACATTCTTTTCCTTTTTTCTTATTATTATAGGAAGATTTTTCTATCGGACAGTATGAGTAATAAATTGATGTAATGAGTGACGTAAAAGTACCGTCTAAATTTATAAATATTAGTTATGCCTTTTACTTAACTAAGAAGAAATTAAAATTAAAATATTTATGATAATAACTTTTATAAAAAAATGCAAAATTAAAGTAAATTAATCAAAAAAAAACCCCTACTCCAACTTCTGATTTTAATTATTTTCTAAAAAATTTTCACTTAAGCATCAACAACCAAGCTCAGTAACTTAAAACTTACGGCTATTAGATAAATACTTACAACTTAGTGATATGGGCTTGACACATTTATCTTCCGTCATTGATAGTCTTTAAATAATAATTTTGATTTTTGGCGTACTTGCCTATTTGGGCTCAAATTGGATAAATATCGGGGTACGCGAGTTCATTAAATGAACCTCGCTGCACATCCCAGAATTATTTATGCACACTCTTTATTTATTTTAGATTAAATTATGCTTATATTATTTTTTCATCTTATTTCCCATCAATTTTGTTGTTTTTTATCATGTAATCTATTGTATTAAACCTGATAATCGGATTATTTATCTCTGAATTTATAATATAAATTTAATATTCTTATAATTTTATTCTATTTTTATATTGAGGTGACACAAAATTTTGTTCGCATTTAATATTTCTTGTCAAAATATTTTTTAAAAGATTATATTAACACACTAAGTCCTTAAAAACACTTTATGATAAAACTATAAATTCGTGTCAAACTCAATTACTTACCGATCAATTTCTTATGCTCGAACTTAAGTTCGTTAATGATCGAGTTCAAATTATTATTATTATTACTTATTAATTAATTTTATCTTTTATGTATTTTATTATTTATTTTTAAAATGCTTACTAGTTATTATTATAGAATTAAATTTTTATCTAGCTAATTTATTGTCCTATAAAATTAGATTATAAAAATTTCAAAAAAAATTATAAACTAATCATTAAATATTATTCCTACATTATTCTCTAAATTAAAGATATTTGATATTTTTTCCGGGGAGAGAAATTATAGTTATGAAGAAAAAAGAAATAATAATTCAAATCACTTAATTAAATATGTACCTTGTTGGTTATTTATATTAATAATTTTTGCATTAAAATATTAGCTCATGGGTATGAAGATCATAAGCACGGCAGACCGAGAAATAGAAATTCATGAATGTGAAAAGAATAATAGAAAAATGGTTGAAAAATAAAATAAGAATATGCATAAATAACTTTAGGGGTGCATATATTACCACCGTAAATGAATAACTAGATTTAGGCTTCTGTATTGCATGGATTTTAACGCACATACAGTATAAAATATAACTTGATAAATTATTTCTTCAATGCATAGGCTCGGGTTATTTTCCTAAATTGTCAGTTTTGGACCCTGATGTATTCTGTAGTACCGCTACTATATGTTACCAATGGATTATGGATGAGACCCATAAATGGGCGCCCAGAACTTAACCAGTGTTTAATTAGGATTATGCATGTTCATAAAAACGGTACCTACCTTTTCTCTAAAGTATGAAAGACACAATTTACTTATAATCTAATTAAGAAATTAAGATTAAGAGATTATTAAGATCAGATTAATATATTAATAGATTGGTCACTTCACTTGCTAGTAACTATGGCATGGCGCCTAAGTGCAAAAAATGGTAGTGTCACATATCACGATTCTACTATTTTATTAATTAAGAAATTAATAGTTTAAGAAAGTATAATTTATTAGCACTAAAAAAACAAAGAGTATTGGCTGAGTGCTACTTTAAAGTTTATGCGGAACGCACGGCAGTGCATATACTAATACTACTAGTCTACTACTGTTCTTGATCAGAGTCTGCTACAATTGTGCAGCCTATTATTCATTTTTCTTTAATCGTATTTTAATACTTAGTTGAAATGTGGGAAGACAATTAAGTGTTGAAATAGAAACTTCTCAAGAATGTTAAGAAATTTTTTTGGCTATAGTATTTTTGATAAATATGTTACTTTTAATATAAATATTTATTTAAAAAATTATGTAAATTGAGTCGAAAATTAAACTCTATAGTCTATAAGATTTGAATAGTAACTAACACACTACCAAACACCTTAATTTTATAAAATGTGCACGGATTATATTTTTATACAATTCTAGATTAGAGGTCTTTGAAAAAATTCATAAATCTAAACGGTTTGTGAAAAGTTAAATTTAGATTATGTTCCCAAATTTTTTATTAAAGAAGAAAATGAAAGAGAAGAAAAAGGGAGAGAAAAAATGTAAAAAAAAACTTATTTAACATGCTTCAAAAAAAATTAGAAAATAAGAGAAAAAATTGAAAGAAAAAATGCGAAGGGAATTTTTTAAAAAAATATGTGGATTTTTCTACTAATCATCCCATTTTTTAGAATAATTTAAGAAAAACCACTCTCAATCTTTTCTCTTCTTTCTTCAAAATAGTTGGGAACACAATTTAAAAATAAATTTTCAAAAAAATTTCCCATTCTTTTCTCTTCCAATTCTGACCTAGGTGCACAATATTTAATATAAAATTTGAACCAATCACTATTTAATAAATATGCAAAATAATTAATTAAACTTATGATTTATTTTCGGTGACAAAGCAGGAGGACCAAGGTTGAATATTAAAATGAATTGTCTACATATCTCTCTCTTTTTATAAAGTTGCACTCCATCTTTCAGACACTGATGACCAATCCAACGGTATAAATTGAATCTTTGTGTATGATCCTGGAGTCTTGCACATACTAACATTCTCCACTACTCTCACTCTTGTAATAGTAGTACACTTTGCAACAGCGTACAAAAGTGTGTATGTATGTATAATGTATATATGCCTTGATGGCCTACAATTTTCTTACATCGTTTATCAAGTGTTACTGGCAAGCTTGCTACTGAGTTGAGGACTCGAAGCTGAACTTCTTGCACAATTTTCACAATCTGGGTATGTGTTATATGTATGTATGTATCATCTCTCTAACTTTCCTCTCTTGAAAAATTATATAATAAACAAACAAATATTGATTCTCTTGTTTTCATTATTAGATGAATTATTTTCTTGATCTTGGTTTTTTTTATTCTTAGCAGAATTAATTATAGACTTATAGTGAAGTTAGCGATTTTTTTAAAAAAAATATGTCAGTTTTTTTCGGGTGTGTGTGATTGTATTGTTTTATGGGTTTTGATGGTTTGTACAGATCAAAGTTTTGATCTTTTATTGAATCTTTTATTTTATCTCCAGTTTTGATAGTGTTTCTGTCTTTTTTATTAGTGCAAAAGACATTTTTTTTGATCTGTTGATATTAGAGAGAGCTTTGAGCTTCTACTAGATGTAATATTCTATTGAATTTCCTGTATTTCAAGGCTTTCAGCTGAAACTGAATTATGTGAATAGACAGTAGTTAACGATTGAGCGTTGCAAAATTTAAATATGTGAACCTGGATGATAATGTTGATTTTAAGGGAAGACTGCCACTTTAAACTTTAATAGTTTAAAATGGCAGTCTCATGGTTTGAAAATTGATTCCCTGCTCCAAGTCTCATGGTTTGAAAATCTGAAACTCTCTAGCTTGGTAAGTAGGAGACATTCATATATATGTCTATTTGTGTGCTTGCTAGAGTGCAAGTTTGCATGTTCTCTGTATTCATCGAGTTCGTTTGTAGTTTGTACGTGTCATGGTTGATGATTAATGTCATTATAATATCTAGATACAGTAAAAATGGAGAGTGGAAGGCCAAATATGAGAGTTCGCTACTCAGGTTCAACACCTTCGGAGGAATCAGCTTTAGATCTTGAAAAGAATTGTTGCGGTCATTCTAATTTGCCTTCATTTAATTCACCAAGTCTTCAACAATATGCATCTGGAGGACAGCACTGTGAGAGTAATGCTCCGTACTTTTCATGGCCTACTTCAAGCCGGCTAAGTGATGCTGCTGAAGAGAGGGCAAACTACTTTGCAAACCTACAGAAAGAGGTATTAAATGAAACTCCTGGTCGGTTGCCAAAAGGGCAGCAAGCAAACACTTTACTGGAGCTCATGACCATAAGAGCATTCCACAGCAAGATATTGCGTTGTTACAGTCTTGGCACAGCAATTGGATTCCGTATCCGACAAGGTGTTTTGACAGACATACCAGCAATTCTGGTGTTTGTTTCGAGGAAAGTTCACAAGCAATGGCTTACTCCACTTCAGTGTCTACCCACCGCGCTGGAGGTGAGACAATTATAACTGTGAATATTTTTCATCAATATATAGACACTGCCATCAGAGTTCACATTCTTTTCTTATAGTTGTACTTGGTTTGGCATTGGTTAGCGAAGGATGAGGAATGGAAAAGGCAAAAGAGAATATTTCCTACCAACCATGATTTTTCTGTAATTTTCTCCTTATCTTTTATTAGTACACTGACTTTTTTCTCCTCTTCCACAACCTTTCCCCTTCTTACATTAGGGTCCAGGAGGTGTATGGTGTGATGTTGATGTCGTAGAATTTTCATATTTTGGCGCACCTGAGCCAGCACCAAAGGAACAATTGTATACTGAAATCGTTGATGACCTGCGTGGGAGCGACCCATGTATTGGTTCTGGTTCACAGGTATGCTGATATCTTTCAGCAAACTTTTATTTTCAAGGGATATAGTTGATTGCTGAGATGTGCTAGATTGGATCCCTGTAAAAGGGATCTTCCTCCATGTAATCTGAACTCTAACATACTACAGAGTATATTCATTGACCGAAGACTAGCAATCAGTATGTTGCCTGTTGTTGTTTGTTGAAATTTCCCTTTTGCTCGGTGAACAGTATGCAGGCCAATCCTTGACCTTGCCATGCATTAAAGCACTTCTATCTTAATATAGCATCTCTTAGCTGAGCTTCCTTAAGTCTATCAACAGTCTTTTAGTAAAAGAATGTAGTGAGTAGTAAACCTGATGCATTCCCCCAAACCTTTCATCAGTTAACTTTTCGATTTTACCCAATATTCACTATGAAACATGTATAGTGGAACAAAAATCATCCAAATCATAATAGGAATCAACGTCAGTAATTCTTGATATGCTAACACATGTTTGATCTATAGTGTTGCCTCCAAATGCTAAATATTATTTAGATGTCTGAAGATTTAATATATAATTTTTCTTATTAAATTAAGTGAATGCACTCATCAAGGAAATTAAGCTTCTTTTTCAGCTGAGTAATAAGGAAATTAAGTTGTACTCCATTTGTTGTACATTCATATATTGTTTATACGTACCTGGAAAAGTAATGTCGGGGCCTCTGTTTTGTCAAGATAATTTATGTTTCTTAGACATCTTTTCATCTGATATTCATATGTAGATAATCACATCTTAGTTTATTTGCTGTGAATAGGTAGCAAGTCAAGAGACCTATGGAACCTTGGGTGCTATTGTGAGGAGTCAAACAGGCAACAGACAAGTTGGTTTCCTCACAAATCGACACGTTGCAGTTGATTTAGATTACCCAAACCAGAAGATGTTCCATCCTTTACCTCCAACACTTGGACCTGGTGTGTATCTTGGTGCAGTAGAGAGAGCTACTTCATTTATCACAGATGACCTTTGGTATGGCATATTTGCTGGCATCAACCCAGGTTAGTGTGTACTGTGTATTTTTATGCTCATCTCAGGCACCTTCAATCACATTGGTTAATATCATCTTATAGATACTCTGACCTAATTGTAAATTGCATTATTTGTTTTACATTGAATCAAGTATAACATCATTAAAAGTTAAAACATTGTGCTGTTCATGTAGTACAATTTAAACATTGTGATGTTAACGTAATACAATTAAAACATTGTCCATGTGCAGAGACATTTGTGAGAGCAGATGGGGCATTCATCCCGTTTAGTGATGATTTCGACTTATCAACTGTGACTACATCTGTCAAAGGTGTAGGAGAGATTGGAGATGTTAAGAATATAGATTTGCAGTCTCCAGTAAATAGTCTTATTGGTAAGCAGGTGATGAAGGTTGGAAGAAGTTCTGGTTTGACTACAGGGACTGTGTTGGCTTGTGCCCTTGAGTACAATGATGAGAAAGGAATATGCTTTTTAACCGACTTTCTTGTTGTTGGGGAGAACCAACAAACTTTCGACCTCGAAGGAGATAGTGGAAGTCTCATCATTTTAAAGGGAGATGATGGGGAGAAGCCAAGACCAATCGGAATTATATGGGGTGGAACTGCCAATCGGGGTCGTCTTAAACTGAAAGTTGGTCAACCTCCGGAGAACTGGACTAGCGGGGTTGATCTACGACGGTTGCTGAATCACCTTGAACTTGATCTAATTACTACTAGTGAAGCACTAAAAGGTTCCGATTTCTACCTTTATTCAACATATCTGTCACTCTTCTGGAATTTTGATAGCATGTATTGTGTATTAATAATATTATACTATTATCGTATAGTGTTTTGTCGTTCTGACTTGCATGGCCTACATTTTCTATAGTCTGGCATACATCTGTACTGAGAAAGGCCTTATCAAACAAATGCACAAGATACAATATAAATTGCTTCCTGCCAAAAAAATGTACTTTTGGGGGGGGGGGGGATGCAGTTTTTTAAAAATGGGAGTTGGGCAATTCAGTTCTGTAGAAAAAACTTTGAGTGAAACTGTCATTCTGGTATCGTTTATTTTTAATTGTCTGGACACTATCGTGGTTTTACCATGTATGTATTGTTGTTTATATAGTTGCAGTGCAAGAACAGAGAGCTGCTTCAGCAACAGCAGTTGGCTCTACTGTTGGAGACTCCTCACCACCTGACATAGTACTTCCAAAGGACAAAGCAGAGCCTCTTGGAATCAACATCCAGCAGATTCCAGTAGAAGATGGAATAGGAGGCCTAGATGTGAACTCATCGCCAGTGGAAACCGAATTTCAGTTGGAAGAGGCGGTCAACATTGGTCCGAGTGTTGAACATCAGTTCATTCCAAGCTCTCTAGGTTGCTCTCCACTGCATCGGGATGAACAACGATGTAATGTGGCATCTGATAATCTTTCTGCTTTGAGAAATGGCTCGAGTGAGGATCTTGGTTTTTCATTGCAGCTAGGTGACCATGAGCCTAAGAGAAGGCGTTCTGATCCTTCACCTAGCGGAGAAACCAAATGAGTTTCCTCTAGTGATGTAATTAACAAACTTTTGAATATTTTCTTGTTAATGCAAGTGGACTAAAAATTGTTGTAGGAGAGTGGAAGTATTGCCTGTCAAATTGTGGGGCGATTAAAAGGCTGAATACTGGGAACAAAATGCTGTTGCCATTGTGTGTGTTTTTTTTTGTATGTTGCCTCCTGTCTTGCTGGTGGAAAAAACGGTTCAATAGATCTCTTGCAAGTTGCAACCAAGAATATTTAAGTACTGTACAACCGTATTTTCATCAAAGTTCATATTGTCCAGGGAAGAACACCTCTAGTCATAAAAAATACTCACGCACGAGGAACGTGAATGAAAATCGAAATACTTGGTATGTTCACATCTGTTCCATCTAATTCAAAAAATTGCGGTATTCCAATATAAATATAAAAATAGGTTATTACTTTTTCCATAGAAAAATGGAAGAAACAAACATGTAAAGGAGGCTAGATAGCTTTATTGTACTTGCATTCTTGTTTTGAATGTGCATCTTTTGTTGAATGTATGCAACTCATGTAGTTATTGATTGTGTCGCGCATTAAATTATGTTCAGCTCCTGCATGTCTTTTTAAATAGTTTATGCTTTAAAGTTTTAGACTATTTCACAATACCTGCACGGACGACACCTCCGAAGGCTGTGGCTGTGGCTGTTGCTGCCGCTTCAAGAAAAGATGCTACCAGGAATGATAATCTTGCTGCTGACGCCGAAAAAGATGGACCAAAGCGTCAGAGAGAATGTATATACGTACATCTCCCTTGTACTTGATTAAGAAAACATAAAATGGAGATTTACTTGATATTTGCTATTTTGGTTAATTACTAATGCCTAATGGTACTTCCAGCATCTCCCCAAGTAAACATGCCTAATGGTAACAGTCAGTGGTTTTATAACTACAGTAAAAATGCTGTTACCAGATAGCTAGGTTTTGCTGATAGGATTCAATTATTTTGAAACTATGTCTGACAAGTAGCGTTTTTGTATTATGTATGTATGGATATGCGAATGGTTCTCTATATGCCAGTGCCTGGACACCAAGTTGCAGAAATAAATCATGTCCAAGTGCATTCATTCATAGTATAATTTTACCTTCAATCCTTGTATATTTGTATCAATGCATACTGTTTTTCAGCATGTTATGTATCGAAATTGACAATTCTAACAAATATACTTTGGTATGCTAGCTCTTACCTGCTTGCTTAGATTGAGCTAAAGGTTTTTCAGGTGCTCATTTTTTATGATCTGCCCTTCCTATTTGTGTTCTAAATACTTGTTGTTATTGACAGATCGAGGTCGAGCTCCACGTGGAAGGTCATCATCTTATTCTGGATCTCGTAGCCCACGCAAGGTCAGTGTTGATACTTTTCAGTAGTATCTGATAGCAGCTTTTATTACAGGTGGTTCGGAAGATATCAAGAGTCGTAGTCGTAGTCCCAGAAGATACTCCTTTTTTACAGTAGATGCTAAAGTAAAAGTTTCATTGTCAGCTCTTTTTCTTTCTCCTCGATCCCCTGGTTATATTTAAAAAATGCTTCCATAGAATATTAGTCTAGTTTCCTCGGGCATGGGGATTGAGTGTATTCGATATTCTAAAAATTGACGACATGGCAACTCGCAAGCTAGCTTGTCCAAAATATGGGCACGTCATAAATTTTAATAAATATGTTGAATATTTTTTTAGGAAAAATCAAACATACTTATTAAAACATGCAGAATAATATATTAATATTATAAATATTTATTCATGTGCAATTCTATTGAAAAATTGAGAATTTGAAATCTTTGAGCCAAGACTTTATTAAAGTATACATGAAAATTTTATAGAACTCACATTTTTATTTTTATTTTTAATTTCTGGGCAACACCTTAATTTTTCCATTATCATGACCAAAAATATTTTTTTTTATGTTGATCCTGATCAATAAGATGAGTGTAACAAATTTTGATTAATATGTTGTGGGGCTCTGTGCCCTCATAGGTTCTAATGTGAACTTGTCAGTGTCATGAGTTGCATGTTATATTGTGCACATTAATTCATTATCAATAATGGGTCATGGTCCTGACAAGCGCATGTCATGGACCAGTTACATAACAATCGGTTTTTTTATCATTGGATCGAGTAGTGAATGGTCTAGATTAAGTAGTGAACGGTCTAGATTAAAAGAAAGTTTTTTAACACTCTGCGTAAATTTTTCGCGGATAGGATGAGTCTCCGCGTAAATTCTACGAAGGGGATGTGCACTCCGTGGAAAATTTATGCGGAGACTCATTCTATCCGCGGAAAATTTAAGTGGAGTGTTGAAAATGGACCGTTCACTACTCGATTCAACACAATAGAAAGGTCAATTGTTATATAACTGGTCCTCACATGCGATTGTCAGGGATCAGGACCCTACAATAATTATGCAATATATTATTTGATACATGATGTAACAATGTACCATTAACCTAACATGACAAAAGTAAGATAATTATGTAATATATTATAAATATAGGATATATAAGTCTTCAAATAGTACTATATATAATTTTTGCCTACATAAATATTAAAATATATTGAATATATTTAGTTTCACAAGAAGTATATATACTACGGAGTATTATTTTTTCATTTATTAAATGCGACGGTGCCTAGATGAGATATTTTTGTCTATTGAATAACTTGTCATTTTGTTTTTGTTTTGATCTGATTTTTTGTTATATATACAATTCTATGGCGATATATGTTTAAGCAGCAGTTCTTTGCGTTAGAAATGATGGGGAATATATACATTGTTTGATAACAGTAACGTTTAATCAGAAGTTCACTGTGGAGGAAAATGAAATGGTGGAGAATTTATACTGAATGTTGCATGACCTTTATCAGTATCACAATATAGAGGGGGACGATTAACTAAACAAAAACTTTTATTTATAACAATTTGGTACACGTATTTCATACTGAAAGATGCAAATATGATTACCAGTAGTCTAGTACTCTTCTCATAAAAAACAGAAGTCCAAGACACAACAGCAACACAAAGCGTGAAAGATGCAAATATGATTCCTGTAGTAGTTTAGTATTCTCATCAAAAACAGCAATCCAAGACACAACAGCAACACAAAGCGGCAGCACTGCAGGGAAGAGCAAATAAAGGAAGAGATATGATATTTGTGGTAGATTACGAATGATATAAATATATAGAAAGAATGTCAGAGAACTACCATCCCTTCAAGAAGCCATCGCCTCTGCTTTGGGTTTCAGTGTCACGAGGAATTTGTAATTTAGCATCATCTTGATGGTCTTTTGTTGGATATCCAACAGGCGGTTGTGGTGGTGGTGCCATTGCTGAAGGATGTTGCTCGTCAATTGACAAGGGAAGAGGATGTGCAACTTGCCATGTCAAGAGAAAACAATCAGATGTGAATACATAAACAGATATGACTAGTATGCTAAGCCAGATAAGTGCAACAAGTCAGTATAGGAATTTCGTGTTTGAGGTGATTCATAACTAAAGATGAGGAGACAGGAATATTTAACAATGTGGAAGATTATAGGAGAGTTGTTGCAAGGGACAGTAGTGTGTACTGCTGCTTGAATAGTTTGGCAGGTTCCAAAATATTAGAAGGGTCGGTCACAACGCGCATGAGAAGATCCAATGCATCATTATTTAATTGTATTAACATGTATCTGACACAACCAAAGATTGAATATTGTCTTTCTTGACCCAAAAACTGCAAACAGACAGAGACTTGATTATCTTGTCAAATTCCTGCTAACAATAATATCAGCAAGACCATTTCCTTACAGCATTTCTTGCAAAGATTACGAGGAGACAAAAAGATAAAGGTAAAATAGCATACTCAAAGGGATCATTTCCTATTGTATGCAAAATAACAATACATCAATAACAGGACTCAACTGGAAGATCTGCAAGGAATTGAGATGATGTATGCAAAATATATGTGAGTTCAGGCATGTCAGTTTGAGACTAGAGAGTGGGGAAGCAAAAAATTGGATATTATTACATGATTGATAATACAAGTATGCAACAGCATACCACATTGAACTGAATTTTTTTTTCTAGGTTACAAACTACTAGCAACAATATCTATATGGACTACTCAAATACAACAATAGAACAAGAGGAAGTGTAACTAAATGGAAGCAAAGAACATGGAAAACAGGGATGGATCTTGCCCCCTACCTTCCCTACTATCAATCTAGCTATCAAAAAAATTTGAACCACCCCTTGAGAGAAGTTCTTGACCAGCATCCTTCCCCATTGCAATCATATCATCATAAGAATATTGGCCTTTTCTAGAAGTTTCGAGTACTGAATAGAAATTTTAAAAAAAAATCAATATTAAACAAGTAGCTGCAAATATAGTCAGAAAGAAGCAAGTATTAGGTTTCATACCGCGGGTTCCATCTGGAGAGGCCACCAATCCTTTAAATACACAGTTTCCATCTTTGTCTCTAGAGGCATATCCAGCAATGGGAGTCCGACAAGACCCGTCTAGAGTTAGCAGAAAGGCCCTTTCACATGCTACTGCTAATCTAGTTTCCTCGTGATTTAAGGAGGCCAAGTAATTAGCCTAAATCAACACAAGTAACACACCAGTATGAGATACCACAACAGACTTTTGCAGAGCACAGCAGAATAAATTGTATAAACATTAGGCATACCATCGTATCATCATTACTTCGGCATGCAATTCCGATAGCCCCTTGGGCTACAGCTGGAAGCATTTCGTCGATAGAAAGAATGGCTGCCACATTATCAGTCATGTTCAGGCGTTTCAGTCCTGCTAATGCCAGTAATGTTGCTTGAACAACACCTTCATTTAACTTTTTCAACCTCGTCTGAACATTGCCCCGAAAATTCTCCAGGACCTTTAAAACAATTTATATAAATGTAGAAAATAGTCAGCAGTGCCGAGACTAAACTGACTATCCACAAGTCATGAGCTTAAAATAGTGAATACTTAACATAACGGAGTTAAACACACATGACTTGCCAAATTACAGCATCTGGTAATTAAGTGGTAGCTCAACAAGATCAGTGCAAATTATAAGTCAAGTTTGACTAAAATAGAGCACAGACTCTTTAAGATATATCAATACATAGAGAACCTAAAGAGCTAGATAAACTTGCATCGAAGAGTCAAAACTCTCATTCACATGTCAAGTTCCTGACAACATTCGTTTAGAAAAATCCTAATTTCTTGCTAACTCAAACTTTGCTTGAACTCTATTGGATAAGTTAAAAGCTTTTACCAAGTAATTGTAGAGATAGGTATCAATTATTTACTGCTCATCTCTGGAGACCAATTCTGCACACTACTTGACATTGACTACTAAGAGATGTAGACTAGCAAGTTAATTTTCATATCTTTTTACTATTTACTAAAGCTAAATTGACAACTTAAGCTTGTCGCCTCCTCCTCCTCCCAAGTTAAAAATCATTTATCTACATAAGAATGATCTGTGAAAGAATATGCCATGAGCTACAGCAACAAAATACTCACGTTTAGTGATGGATATCTATGTAGTATTTGCGATTTTCTTCTTAGTGAAGCAGTACCAATGGTACTTCCAGCTGGAAGGTCTGCTAAAGAAGCTGCAGATAAGGATATGAAGGCATCTCTAACATCCTCACGTTGCATATTACAGGGTAATATTGTCTTTTCTGGCAGATAGGTTGGAACATCTTTCATCGAGTGGACAGCAATGTCGATTTCTGAATTTAAGAGAGCCTCGTCTATCTCTTTGGTGAATAACCCTTTTCCGCCGATGTCTGCAAGAGGCTGAGTCAAAATTTTATCACCTGTCGTTTTTATCACCACGATCTGAATTGCTCCATCTTCTGCCAACTCTGCATGCTTTGCCATTAACTTTTCTCGTGTTTCATAAGCCTGTGCAAGGGCTAGTGGGCTATCACACGTTAAGATAAATATATAAGTAAACCTCGAGATGAGATGACACACAGCCAGTTTGCTTCAAATATCTCCGTTACATGAACTAAGATGAGTGTTCAAGTGTTCAACAGAATACATGTAGACAAAAATTAATCTATTTCAATGTTGCACTACTAGGAATGTTTTACATTCATACTCTTATCCTTGATCGTTCAAGCACTTCTAGGATATGTGAACATGTCATGAAACATAGATTAGCCATTGTTTACATTGTGAATTCAGATACAAACGTAGCGTATTGGATTTAGGAATCCAGGGCAGGAACTGATCATCTTTGAAGTTGTGAATATGCATTTTGTGTCCTATATGGTTTATTCATGTTACCATGTAATTACATCGATGACTCTAAAGTTTACAATCTGTAGCGAAATTTGCAACATTAAGGTATCCAAAGAATTCTGGTCCTGTTCACCCTATTATAAACTGTATATTGATGACATTAATTTTGTGAGACCTCACAAGCACCCTTTTGCATATATAGGGTAGAAAAACAAATAAAATCACCAAAAGCATGGATTTACAGCATTGAAAAACAAATCACAACTTAAATAACCGTGTAAGGCAAGCTCTATAACAATAGTCGATATGACCATAACCGTGTCAAATTGCGGAAATTTTGTATCCTTCATTTTACTTTTTGAATGCATCATTATTCCTAATATATGAAACCAACACTTAAATTGCAATTTTCTAATTCATTTCCGCGAAGACTCCCATCTTAGACAACATAAAAAGTAACCAAACACAACTACAATAACATTATACAAATGATGATAGACATTAGATGTCAATTGGAGGATATAATGCACTAACATATAGAAAAACATGCAAAGTAATAACAAAAGGAGATATACTATAATATAGGCATATGGTCAGTGGCAGATATTATAAGCTGTTGTGACTATAAAAGCTTAATTTAGCATATCTTATGATATTTCAACACAATATAAAATTATAAAATTACAATATTAGATCTAACCAGATATTACAGCTCAGTCATTGGACTCATGGTTCACCACAAAAGGAAAAGTATAATTGTCGACATATCATGTTATCACCATATTATGTCTATCCATATAAGAGAAGATCTGCTTTTTAGCTGAAACGAAGTACAAAAAATTGTCAAGCTATTAACATATTGGTTTCATACAGCAAACGCACTGGATCATGTCATTTCAGACGCACAAAAACATAATTTGCCAGATGCAGTTTAAGATCATCATTGCTACATTAACCAGGCAGAACTTCATGAGAGTGTCTGTGCCCTCAGTTTTTAGTTCATTGTATTTTAAGAGACAAACCGTCAATCCACCTTCGAGCACCCCCATTATACTCACATAAATTCTTGTCAAATTCCAATCATGTTTTTTATATTTTTATTCAATACAGATAATAAAGTAAAATACTTGTTTAGGTAGTTTCCAATATTCGACCTTCCCACGCAATAAAATAATACAAATCCACATCCATTATGAATCTAAACTCTCCAGTGCAATGTATATCAAATAATGCAAGAATTAGGCCTTTAACACAAATAAAAATCATAACTTTCCCACAATTACAAAAGTTTTTGTCTTTTTCGCTTGATCAAACTCACAAACAAGTAAACAAGCACTTATCAAACACGAATATTACAAACACTAGCACACCACAATTCATAGCTAAAATGATAAATTGAATAGCAACAAGTCAAAACTGAGCATCAATATATACAATTAACACATACAGGTCAAGAAATGCAGCAAGTAAAAAAACAAAAAAACACAAGTACCTCCCTCTGGTGCCAATTCTCATGAGAGCAACTTTAGTTTGTGGGTTTTGTTCAACAGCTACTGAAGAAGAAGAAGCCCTTGTTGTGACATTGCGTGTATTGTTAGCCTTGAAGCTTCTGGGCATACACAATACTAGAGCTGACGACATTGACCCATTACTATATTTGCTACTTAAAGCTCTTTGGGTGGTTGTGGTGGGAAAGATAGCTTGATTCAGAGATACCACTATCTCCATTTCAACAAAAGAAGATAAAACTATGGGAGAGATTAGATATATTATAGAGAGAGCGAGAGAGATAAAGATTGGGTTTGTTTTTCTTTTCTTTTCTTTGGGTTTTTCTTTTTTTGGTTTGGACTATTTTACTCGGCCCATCAACTTATCCTCCAGCTCAGCTGATTTGTAATGCCGTGTCAGCACAAAAAGCACCAAAAGATGAGGCTGTGGACCCACTCCTTATCAGCCCAACAAAGCTATTATTACACAGTTATCATTTTATTTGTATCTTAGCTCCAAAACTAACAAAAATGGCTGTTCTTTGTGGTAGTACAACTCTAATAATTTGATCAACTACTAGATCTGTAATCCATTACTGATGTACATCACTTCTCAGATCCACTTTTTACGATTTATGAGTTACTTCCTCCCTCCCAATTCTTTACAACTGGATCGGACACGGAGGATAAAGAAATAAGAAGTGAAGTGGGTAAAAAATAGATAAAATTGTGTATCAATTAATAAAATATGATTAATTACAAAGTTAGTGGGAGTCCGTGAAAAGTAGTAGGTCCATTTAGTTTTTAAAATTATTAAAACTTTACTATTTTTGAAAAGTATAAAAATGTAAAAAATTGGAAAGTATATCTCAAAATATAAAATGTAAAGAATTGGGAGGAATAGATGAATAATATTTTGAATAAATGTGATCTTTGGATACACCTTAAATCTAAATTGTCAAATTGTTATTGGTGTTTTTTCGTAAATAAAATGGAACTCTGGTGTGTGCACATTTACATCGTCAATTAAATTAAGTCAAGTGTGATTTAAGAATATTTTTGAGATATATTTTGAGACCTTGAACTCTAATTCACGTGACATAAAAATTGCTAAATAATATTTCCCATTAGTTATTATTAAGAAATTTGCATTCTAAATATATTACAGTATTATTTATTTTCGCATATATACAGACTATAATTGCCTAAAAGCAATGAATATTGAATAGTAGTATTTTCTTTTTGAAAAAAAAAACTAAATTTAACAATTTGGGCAGGTAACAGGGGTTTCCATGTGGTCCAGAACATGTATATGGGTTCTTATTTAGGATAGACAGTATTGCGAAGCTGACGTAAAATGCATTGGGCCTGTATCGAAATTATAGTAAAACGCAGTATGTTTTTTTGGAGAAAAACCCACTAATTCAATAAGGTATTTGGGCTCAAACAGTTGAACTTTCTTAGCCAATAATAATTCACAACAATTTTCGTAATATAAACAAAAAAGTTATAAAACGGGGGTAAGCAAACTTCTGCAATTTTATATTATATAATTTTTTTTGAAAGAAACTAGTTCACAAATAAGAGCAAGTCCTTTGAGCAGTAAATCGACACCGCAATTAATCACATCACACGACAATACGGCACAAAAATTTAGTATTTATGATTGCATTTTGAATACACGACACAAAAATATACAAACATTAATGTACATAACTGAGATTTAGTGTTGATTTTGTGTTTATCATTTCGTTACACGTCACGACACGAAATACACGAAATAAATAAATATTATATATAGATATATTATTTATATTATAGGTATATCATATATGTATATTTATTTATATAATTATACATAATTTTATAATCTTGTATGTAAATATGATATAAATATATATTTTTTATAATATATTATATTAATATATTTAACTATTTATGTATGTATTAACTTTTTTTGATGTGACACGAAAACCCAACACGAAAAAATACACGACACAGGTGTGCACCAACACGAAAGTACACGAGTTTGAAATGGGTCGTTTTTGGATTTAATATTCTAGACACGATACGAAAAGGTACACGACACGAACGAATTGTTAGGTCTTCCCGTGATTGAATATTACTTAAAAAAGTTACTCTGTTAGACGTTATTTGTTCATTTTGACTTTTTTATTATCAAATTTATTAATTTTTGATTGAAAATTAAAAAGTATTTTTATAATTTTAAAAAACTGAAAAAAATACATTTTAAAATAAATTATATATATACTTTTTAAAAGTATAAAATTTTAATTTTTTATTATATATTATTTTTAAATTATAATTAAAAGTTAATCAATTTAATCACAAAAAAAATAAATAAAATGAACAACTAATTAAGAACGGATGAAGTAGTATTTTTAAAACTCCTGCTTTTATTTCTGACTTGATGGTCAAAATTTACATTTGTCTTCAAAAATTAAACCGTCGACTTGAAAATAATTGTAACTATGCCTTACCTCCTTTTTATTTAAAACGATAATTTTGACCAAGATTTGAATTTCAAATACTGGAAAATCAAAAAAAATTATATATTTTTTTCAAGTAACACGTGTCTCGTTATGTTTGATTGTGAAAATAATTAATGAGATGGACCCTTATATATTTAAATCAATCACATTAATTAAAACTATTAATTTTTTCATATGCATCTTGACACATCATTTTGATTTATTTTTTTTAGAGATTTGTTTGTTCTCTAACATTAGTCAATAATCAAACACTCCATAATTTAGTCACCGCATTTGTATCATTGAGATTAGACCCTCTGTCGAGCTGCGAAAAGTTTTGAGGCAGCATAAAAATCATATTTTTATGGGTAGTTTTTTATTGACCAAAGTGTATCGTGGTGAACATACTTATAAGTTGTGTGTTCAACCTACAATAGCGGCTCACGAGTTGGATGAACAAACCAAACAACCGGAACATTTCAACCCTAAAGCTGACGAGTCGTTATACTAACAAATGTGGATGATAACCCTAAAGCTGCAGCCTGGCCTGCACACAATAAACATGATAACGCCAACGCTAATGGGCCGGGGTCCCATACCCTCATTATAACTCACCTAGCCACTCCCGATCAGCTGCTCAGTCTTTTTCACTTATTAAACAGTCAGATTTATAGACGAATATAAGCAAATCCACTTGAGACCACTAATTTGTTTAGAATACTGGATAATACTCCCCCAACGGAGCAGGCAGGTCTCCAACACAAGGAGTGAGTAATATGATAGCTAATCCACAAACACCCCACTACATCACTCTTTTCATCAATTTATTACTGGTGGAAAATAGTAAACTATCCATACAAGTAAAAATAAAGGGAATAATAAATAGTGCTCTTCCGTTTTAAATTACTTCGTTCTATTCAATTTTTGTACAATTAGATTAATTAAATTTTTTTAAAAAGTAGAAATTATTTCATTAAAAAATATATATCTAACTTACGTTGAACGTATTTCAATTTTTTTAATTTCAATTTTTAATTAAAATATGATGTGCATCAACCTTTAAAAAAATTACACAAGCAAAGGAGTAGTATCGCGTGTTCTTAATTGCATAGGTAGGGGAGCAGCTATTCTTTCGTTTTCTTTGTATTTTTAATATCTTCACTATTTCGGGAACCTCCATCTCCTTACTTTATTCAATGCACTCTTCTTTTTTGAAGCAGAAGTATTTACCCTTGCATTATTAATTTTGGGGAATCACATTCATCAAAAATTGCAGATTTGATATAAAACCAAAGTTTTGAAAGTGTCAGCTAACATGCCTCACTCTTATATAAAAAGCAGAAAAAAGAGTTACTACTAATTACTCCTTCCGGTCATATTTATAGGTCATTTGACTTTTAATTTTATGTGTTTTACCTGCATAACTAGAATTAATATTTTTTAATTTTTTTTTTGTGAATTAAAATTTAAATATTATATTTTTATTCAGAAAAATAAAATTTAAAAAATATCAATTCTAAATATATGGTCAGAACACCTAAATTTATGTGCAAAAAATTCAGTGACCTATATAAAGGACAAAAGGAAGTACTTATATTCTCTTTTACTCCCTCCGTCCCATTTTAATTGTCCTTTTTGAAGAAAAAAAATTATTCCTGATTAGTTGTCATTCTCTTTTTTCAAAACAATTTTATAAAATTTTTTTTAAAATAAAACCTTTATATTAATATTTATCATGTTTGACTAATTCAAATATATAAATAATTCAACTAATTTAATACAATTACAAGGGATAGTAATGAAAATAAGTTAATGTAATTAATATTTTTTTAAGATATGTGTTTTTTTAAAAACGAAGGGAGTATAATGGAGTGCGAATTGCAACAGGACGTGACAAAGAAGATCACACAAACAGTAGTAATATAATGCTTTCGTAGCACTGCCACCTTGAAAAGTTGAATGATTAAAGGAAAGCAAGAGTGAATAAAGTAATAAAAATGTAAGAAAGAGATAAATACATATGCACAACAAGTCAAGTCAAGGTGCTTAAATTGCCCTTAAAAGAGGCGAAGCACAAACACACATGTTCCCATCACCATCACGTACCCTTTGGACCTACTATCCGACATATATACATACAATGATACACAGGTATATACATATGTTGATAATTACGGGTACATCAAATGTAGTAATGGATTGGACAATCGAAAGTCAGTGACTTTTCCATGGACTATGACTCGTTTTTCACTTTACTTGGGCTTGAATAACTTGGAGTAACTTTTTTCCCCTTGTTTTAGATTTCAGTGGTGGTGGTGCTGTGCTCACAAAGGGCGTAGTTGTGGTTATTTTCATGGGAGCAATTATAGCTGTTTTTCAAATGTTTGGAAACAGGAAAGCCATTGAGATTCTTACATCAAAAAGGAAGTGCTTCATCCAATACACCTCGGTGTATTTTTATACAAATGACCATTCATCAACTTCCCAACCATGCTCTTTATTGATTTGCCTGGTTTATAAAATATTTTCTCCACCCATGTATTTTTAAAAGGAAAATGCTTGAGATTTAATTTTTTTTCCTAAATAGTGATGTGTTAGATAATTTTCTTAATAACGAATCAAAATGTGACATATGTCATGTCATATTACTGCATAAAAATTTTGAAAATATTTTTGAAACACTTAACACTACTCTTTTTAAAAAGTTACTCATATTAAAAAAAATAGATATTCTTTTTGCATATGCTCATAGAGTATTGCATTAAAAATTACAATATCTCTAATTTTTAAATGAACTAAATCTAGATATGATAATATATATTTATTTTGAAAAAGGAATACATTTTATTTAAAAAGGAGAGGCATAATAAAGGGACGGATGAAAAATCAGAATTCCGTACAGATTAAGTTACTCCCTCCAATAATTATCATGTTTTAATTTTTGTTTGTCAAAATGATTAATTTTTAATGAATATTACACATAATATACATAACTAAGAAAAAATTAAAAATTATATTATTAGAAAATATATTTAATAAACTTTAAAATGTATTTTTTAGTTTTTGAAAAATATAAAAAAATAATTTTTATTAAATAATACTAAGTTGATAACAGATAATAGATAAATCAAACAAGACACTTATTGTTAGATAGAGATAATACTAAGTTGATTGAATTTAAAAAATGATAAAATAGAATTGTTCAATTGCATTATTAAATACTGTAAAACCTCTATAAATTAATAATGTTAGGATACTGCTTATTAATTTATTGATATTATTAATTATTCGAGATGAAAGATATACTGCTTTTATTATATTGGATTAGAAATCTATATTAAAATATTAATTTATTATGAATTATTAATGAGAATCATGTACTGAGAATGACCTTAGGATACTACCTAAGGTTATAACAATTTCATATATAAATATATAATGATAAGTTTATAAATTCAGAATAAAATTTTAGTATTTACAAAAATGTCATTAAATTTGTATGTGAGGAGCTTACAATCTCACGAAAGTTACCTAAGTTATCCGAGGTCATCCCCAGACCCATTTTTCTCATTGTTAATTTATCAATTATTAATTAATTAAGATTTTAATCTTCACGTATCGAAGACTTATTTATTTATAAAATTACAGGAGAAATTTTAATGCGCAGCGGAGTCAATAATAGTGAAGAGTAATGGGGGAGGCACAGAAAAACGTGAACCTGGGAAAATGGACGAGGTGGGGGGAAGGGAATTTTAATGCTTCATGAATCATGACCCGCCCCTCATAGTACAGTACAGTAGTCTCTACAGCCATAAAACAGGTGCATTTAATTTACTCCTCCTCCGATATTCATTTTCAAAATAAATTTTGTTCATAAATATATTTTCATTTATAATTTTAAATTAAAAATAGTGATAATCCTTCAAAATTATCCGCATATTTATTATTTTTAATGTTTGACTTATTTAAAACTTAATTGACTTGTCATTTTCCAAGCCATTAATTAGGAGTATGTGTATGAAAAATTTATTCTAACTGACTTTTTTTTAATATGTACAATTTTTTTTAAATAAACATTTAAATAGGGACCGAAAGAAGTAATTAATTTGTTAAAATCAATGTGTGTATCAATAAATTGCAATTACTAAAGTGGAGTAGTCAGTACTAGTTGCCAGCAGGCATTGTACAACAAGCTTCAAACTAAGGTGAATCCCCCCATGTGTATTTTAGGATGTTGTATTTAAGCTTTTACTTAAAATCGTACCCTAAACAAATTGACCCGTCTGTAATACTATAAAGGTACAAGTTCAATGCATGCTCTTTTTTTAACGAAACAAAAGCACTCCCTTTCTCTATGTCTCTCTTTCTCAACAACCGTGTTCCTTCCTTCCGGAAAATTACAATGCATCCATTTTTTAACAGTAGTAATTGAACGGACGCGAAACTAAATTTTTAGATCGGTACTCCCCGTTCTTAATTTGTTGTCTTTTTTAGGAAAAAATTTGTCTCATTTTAATTATTTATTTTTTTAATCAATACAAAAATAAAATATGATACTTTTTTCACGAATACACTCATTTATTTGTGATTTTCAATGTTGACTTTTCTATCATACTTATAAACTTAATCCATTAATTATGTGTATGGATAGAAAATAAACATAACATTTAAAGTTTCTTAATATGCATAAATTTATCAGAAAAGATTACTTAACCAGGGACAAAGAGGGAGTAATCGTTGTGTTATTGTGTGTAGAGGTAAAAAGAAAAAACAAAAGTAAAAGACGCATGAACCATCAACCAGCTTAATACTACTGTATATAATTGGACCGTGAATTGAGACCGAACCCAGCCAAGTTGTGCGTATATATAATAGTGCAGGGGGCGACATTACCAAAGTACTGACAGCCCGCCTGCAGGATGGCGTGAGTGACCGAGCCCACATACAATTAACATACCCAATGCTACTCATCAGTACTGTACAGTACTATTTCCCCGAGTAGGTATTAGGGACAATCTTTACTGCTTTCCTACTAATTGTACTCTACTGTATATATTACATATACTGTATTACGAGTAGTATCCTTTTTTTAAAAGAATTGATTCTTTTGATAAGCGATATTTGGTAATTATTTCTTCACGATTTTTTATAACGAAATGATAAAAAAAAACTCTAAAATATTTGTTTGAGCCGTAAAATTCAATATTAATTCTATCCACCTTAATTACGGTGGACAACCGGTTGCCAAGAAAGGGCATCGCTCGTTACACTACTAGGAGAATATAATATTAATTATATAATTTAATACCTTAACTCAAGAATTCAAGATACTTGATATCTGACATTTAATAAATGATGGACAAACGAATAGGTTAATATATACTAATTTTAAAATAAAAATGATGATGCTAGTAGGATAACTGAAAAAGAAGATAAGAATGGGGTGATAG
Organism: Oenanthe sinensis; assembly: GCA_028671895.1. Lineage (NCBI taxonomy): Eukaryota > Viridiplantae > Streptophyta > Magnoliopsida > Apiales > Apiaceae > Oenanthe > Oenanthe sinensis. The sequence goes on from CM053794.1 coordinate 37,370,811, forward strand.
ACTTTAGTGGTAGAACAAATCTGAAAAGATTGTGTAAGTTAAGGCACGTGGCAGAAAAAGAATCACCTCGATGAGCGTAAAGTCATGCGCCCAAACCGTGCTTCGCCCAGTAGTATTTAATTTGTCAACAAATGTAGACTCTGCCAAAACAATGCCTTGAAAAAACGAGACTGCCTAGCCCAGCCTTATCTCTATAAGCTTTCTTTAAAGGGCCCACCATAACGGGTCCCAAGTCCTAATACAGTTTTGGTGCTTACGTGGTGTACAATGGCAGGGGACAGTCGGCAGAAGTAACGTGGCAGATACTCTGATAATCGCCAGTTACCATAATCATTACAGTACAAATCAGAGTTAATTCCCAAACAGCCCCTTACCTTTACCAACAATTACCAATTTAGTAATTACTCCCTCTAGTCTTTTTATACCGGTCACTGGACTTTTTACACGTAATTTTAGATGATTTGATCATATATTTAGAATTATTATTTTTTAATTTTCTTTTTTAATAAAAATATAATATTTAAATTTTAATTCACAAAATGAAAATTTTAAAAAATATTAATTCTAATTATGCATCAAAACACATGAAATTACGTCTAAAAAATCAAACTACCTATAAATTTAAATAGGACCATAGAAGAGAGTAAGTACATTTACTCCACTTTTTTGTAAACCGTAGAGTAGAGATAATAAATCGAATCTAGAAAATTGACAACTAACAAAGCAAGCAAACATCTCTGTCCTATGGATAATTATACGGGATAAGCATCAAAAAGAGTTTTAAGTTTCAAAAGATATATGTGCAATAAAATATTAGTGACAATGAAAATTGACAAAAATAATAAGAAATTTCATTATTTTGTTTAATAACATCATTGTAATTAAATGTTTTTCTTGTATTTAGTGGTAGTGAGTCTTAATGATACCTTTTTTTTGGGAGTGTTTTATTTATATGATTGTCTACGATTAAATAATAAACTTACTCACTACCGTACTTTCTTACAATTCACGAATGAATGGTTATTTGTGTCAAAAATTAACCCTCTCTCTCGTTTATAAAAGAAACTCACCCTCATTTGTTTACCACCTCATTTATTTGCATGCTCTTCGTTCATGTTCTTCTAACCGTAACGCTCCCTCATTCATTTATCTATCTATATTCATACATCAACAAAAGAAACGTAAACATATAGAGATATCAATGGCGGTCGAAGCTCAAGGTCGTCATACGAGTATGTTTTCGCCCCAACTCATCGGCAATAAGTATGTATCTCATTCAATTCCCGCAGTTGTTCTCGATCCGTTCTTTATTTTTCATGTAGATATTGATTTTTTGTATATGTACAGGATAGTTATCAACGGAATGGACGGGAATGCAAACGTGTACGGCGCTCCGGTCGGTTACGCAAGAGTGCCGTTGATGTCCGGCACGACGACCGAGAGTTTTCTTCCGGTGTACGGTTCCGGCATAACTGAAACGTTTCCGGTGAAATCTCATTGTGCAATGAAGGCAGAAAGTGGCCTTACCTGTAATTTTCCGGTGTCTAGAAAGCGACCTAGAGAGGAGATCAATCCTCTGCTTCGTTTTCAAAACAATCAGAGTCTCAATCATTTGAACCGTTCCGGTTCATACAAATTTCTCGGCGAGGATATCTCTCTTCAGATCCAACACCAGCAGTTAGAAATCGATCACTTGATCGCTCAACACGTAAGTATCATCCTTATCAAAACCGCACACATGAAATATATTTGTAAAATGAGTAGGATATTAATTGAATGTTTGAATACAGACTGAGAAGATGAGATTAGAGATAGAAGAACGGAGAAAACGAAACTCGAAGAAAATAATATCAGCGGTTGAGGAAGGAATAGTCAAGAGACTGAGAGCAAAAGAACAAGAGATAGAAAAGATCGGGAAGCTAAACTGGATGTTGGAAGATAAAGTGAAATCTCTATGTATAGAAAATCAGATATGGAGAGACATGGCTCAATCTAACGAAGCCACCGCCAACGCACTCCGAATCAATCTCGAACAAGTCCTGTCTCATGTCCAGGACGATCCGTTTCACAATAACACCGCCCTGGATGCTAATGATGCTGAGTCGTGTTGCGGAAGCAATTACGATGACCAAAAGAGGGGGACTAATCAGGTTGATGGTGCAACCAGTGGTTTATTCGAGAAGGTTGTTGATAACAGGAATCGGTTGTGCAGAAACTGTGGGAAAGGGGAATCGTGCGTGTTGCTGTTGCCGTGCAGGCATCTGTGTCTATGTACTCATTGTGGATCGTCTCTGCATACTTGTCCCATTTGTAAATCCACCAAAAACGCTAGTGTTCATGTTAACATGTCTAATTGTTGAATTTTATCTTCTCCAACAATTACTTGTTACCTTCATCAGAAAATTACTACTAACATTTTAGAAAGTGTCATATAACTTCGTTTTTTTAAATTATCTGTTTGTTTATTCTTTTTGTTTATTTCCGCAACTAATCGGTTCCATGATTCGGTTGTGCTTTGTTTTGAATTTTCGATCTTTTATATATGAGAAATTAGATCCCTTATTATTTTCATTAAATATTGTTTGTTTAAGTTGTAGGCATTGTTTCTCATGATACTCTATATTATAGGCCACCTTACCGTGTCTCCGATTAAGCACTCTCTTTTTTGTAGAGATTTTGCTAAATAATATTGGAAAAACCGATACTTGTGCAGGAGATATACGGACAACAAGCTGTGCCGCAAGTCCTTGTGAATAGGAAATAACAAACTGTACCGCAAGTTCACGTGAATAGCAAATTCAATTCTTTTAAATATATATCGTGGCGTTTTAGATATTTGTAAGTTATAACCATGAATCTATGATGGAAAGAATGTGAGAAGGTATTGAATGGGGCGAATATTATTTAGGCTTATTTACGATTTAAATCTTATGTTATTAACAATATACAATTCAAACCCTATGTTAATATATTTAGTAAATTTAACCCTACGTTTTTTAACTATTTACAATTGAAATCTTTTTTAAAATAATAACTAAAATTTTAAAATAATTAGTAAATTTAACCCTACATTTAGTAAATTTAACCTTGACTTTTTAATTTTGGAATAAAATAAATTTTATATCGAAGAAGTATTTTTGAGAATATATTCGCCGAAGAGTATTTTTGAAAATAAATTAAATTCGGTGATGAACATTCATGAATATATTGAGCGGGAAGTGTGATGACAAGATGGAATAATATAAACACATATTAAAATTTTATTGAACATATATAATATATTATACATATAGATATATTAATATAGAAAAAAACATCTAACTATTCATTTTATAAGAAAAAACCCTAATAATTACAAATATCTATTATGCTTAGATAATATCTATACAAAAAAAATTGACAACAGTGCATTTGACGAATATTTATTCAAAATTTTATCGTAAAATTTATTTTATTCCGAAATTAAAAATTCAAGGTTAAATTTACTAAATGTTTTAAAACGTAGGGTTAAATTTACTATTTATTTTAAAAAAAATTCAATTGTACATAGTTCAAAAACATAGAGTTAAATTTACTAATTATTTTAAAAAAAGGTTTCAATTGTAAATAGTTAAAAAATGTAGGGTTAAATTTACTAAATATATTAAAAGAAGGTTTGAATTGTATATTATTGATAACACAGTGTTTAAATTACATTTAACCCTGTTATTTATAATCCGATACAAATTGAATTGTGAATGGCGCAATTTAAGTGGTCTAGTTTGAGAGTGGGGCCAAAAAAGTATCCGTTTCCTTTTGTTTAAGCAGAAACGATACGAAAGAAGGGGTCAACGGAAGATGATTGAAAGTGACAGGTGTAGTAGAAAAGTCTGACACGTAGGACGCGCGCAAATGTCGTTGTTTGTTTACAGAGGTGGCCCGACCCCACAAAATGCCAACCTCGTGCACTGTGGCTTTACCGTGTGTGAACCGGAGCGTACGGCTTTGATTAGTTTTTGGGACCATGCACGAGTGAGTAAATATACTGATTGTGGAGTCGCGCCAAACCGGTTTTGAAGATGACAAAAAAAATGATGAAAAAGAGTTTTTTTTTTTTAATCGAAGCTTGTAATTGGTTGGTTTACCGTGTGAAAATGGAAATTCCAAAACAGTGAAAAATGTAGAGAAAAGGTTGAAACGTAAAGGACGTAAAGATAAAGAAGATAGGCGTGTTTGGTAGGGTCAAGACCCCGGTAGTGTTTGGATTGCATGTAAAATGTTAATATAGTACTCATGATGATAATTACAGGGGGTTGTTAAAATAGTAAAGGACAAAAAAAAAAGTACTGGTATTACCAAGGAAAGGTTTGAAGCAGAGCGTTTGGTTAAATAAAAAGAGAAAGTGGGTGGGTACTGGGGACTGGGGAGAGGTACCTGTCAAAATTAGACGGTGTTTGTGGGACAATGAAAGGTGCTATGAGAGGTTTTAAATATATGCGAGGCCTGTCCAAGTCTGCACAATATACTATATCTTGCTTTGAACAAATCGACAGTGAGGGCTGGGGCTGCAGTGTAGTAATAGTCATGACATTGTCAGGGACTGTCCCAAAGTTTATGTATAACAGTACTCCCTCTATTTCTTAAAACGTTTCCTGTTTTGACTGGACACGTTTGCCAACGCACACTTTTAGTTGTTAATATCTTTAATTTCGTATTAGTATTAAATATAAAAAATTCACTGAAGTATTCACAAATACGAATCAAACAAGATCACTCATGACTATATTTTGTCTTATAAATTATGCGTAAATTAATAGTCAATCAATTACAATAAATAGTGTCAAAAGTCAAAACAGGAAAAGAAATTAGGAACGGAGGGAGTAATAGATATCGTGATTTTGATTATGTATTGCAATTTGCAAGTTGGTCGAAATCTATACGGTAATTAAGATACGGAATTAGATTTGGGTTATCGTAATTGTAGATTCGAAGTTCACACAACATTGTATGTTTTGTACATGGTTAGATATAAGAATTTGTAGGGAATAAATAAGGTTCATTGCATAATACCAAAGAAAGTGGCGTTGGCATTGTACTGTATGGTACCCGGATTGATTAAGTTCTCGGATTGATTAAGTTCTACCATTGAGTTTCACGTTAATAAAGCCCTGTAGCATAGTGATTCAACAAGTGAAAAGTGTCCTGTAACGACAATGTATGAAATATATAAGTCGTCTAGTATGCTACTATTGTTTTGCTTCTTAAAAAAGGTTACCATGCTATTCACAGCACATTCACCCTTGCTTTCTCTGGCACCTCTTTTGTTTTATAGCTTGGTGTTGGCTTATATTTTAGAGGATGTCTTCAATATAAAAAAATGTAAATAAAAAATTCAAGCACACTAGTCATGATAAATTCAAGGAAGTTCGATTTTTTCAAAGAAAAACAATTGGTTTGTATATATAACAACACAGTTGCAGATTTCAATTACAGTATTTTACTCTAAATCTTCTAATCATTTAAAAGATATTAAAAAAAAGTCAGATATTAAAGTAAATGGCCGAAATCAGGCACTACTGTAGCGTTTTAGCTGTTGCGATAGAAACTCCGTGGAAAGACAGCACATGGACCCAAAGTGATGAAACTGGGCCCGTATATAAAAAGACAGTTACCTCTTGTTTTACCGGATCTCCTGTCCATTACACTGTTTAAGTGTGAAAATTACATCAAAATAGTGTAAAAGTTACGTTGTTTTTAAAATTCACTCCAACTCATTTTCATTAAATTTCACACAAAAAAAATCTTTCTTGTACTATAAAAATTATTTTATTACTAAAGTACCAAAACAATAAAGTTGTTAAGATACAAAAGAAATAAATTTATTTTAGTTAAAGTAATGTTAGTATTTATAAAAACTCTAAAAATCACACTAAATTTTGATGTCACACCAAATTTTGGTGTCACACCATTTTAGTGTAAATTTTAGAATCAAAATGGTGTAAAAGTATATTTGGGAAGGTCGGTTGTAGATGGTGTTGAGGGGCGGAACAACCTTTTTGCTGCAATGGCTTTGATAATATTATACTATATATAAAATAAAAAATTATAAAATATCATACTTTAATTAATTATATAATATTTTAATTACTACTACACTTCAGACTACTAAAAATAACCCTTCACTCCATTGTTTATCAATTATCACCAATTAAGCTTTTAAAAGGATTATATAATTATGTAAAATTTATTTATTCTAAACTCATATTTAATATTTAAATTGAGTAATTTAAATTCCAAATTTATAAGATAGGTGTTTTAAACCCTATCTTGATGTTCACTCTTTCATCTCTTTTTTTCATTAAATGTTTTATTTTATTATTTTATAAAACAAAAATAAAATTAACATTTACTTACTTAAATAATTTTGTCAACCACGCCTAACTTTTTATATTATTTTTTTATAAAATATATAACAATATTATTTCATATTACACATGAATACAAAGTTATTTATATTTAGAGCAAATCCAATACATAACTATATTTAGTCATATAGCTACAATATAGAATCAAAATTATAAAATTCAACTCCAATGCATAGCTAAGTCTTATAAATGCGGATAGTATAGTCATCTTTGCCACATCACATCCAATCACCCACGTAATTCTATTCATTATTAAAAAAAGTTAAAATACATTTTAAATGATAGTTTGAATGTAATTGATCATATTTTAAAATTATGCATTGGAGTCGCTCTTATGATAAAATAAAAATGGATACAAGTAATGATAACCAGGAAAACATATGATTCTTGATATTAAAATTAATTTGATTATGATTCTCAACTATTTTAAATTAAAAAAAAGTTTATTCCAGCATTTTATTCTAACATTAAACCAAACATATAATATTAAGGATGAGATATTAACCTGTCTAATTTTTGATTTCAAATTCATACATTTTACGAACAAAACAATTTTTAAATGACATGAAATTACTAATAATAAGATTTTTTTTAAATAAATGTCATTAAAATTCATATAATATTATAATGTGTCTTACAAAAAATAAAAATTTATTTATTTAATAATAAATTTAAATCCTTAAAATTTATTTCTAAATTTGTCATTGCTACGATCTCGAATATAACACACATGGATTTTTTTCACGTTCTTAAATATACTTAAAAAAATATTTAAAATTAATATTTTTTGAATTAAATACAATATCTATATTTTAATAAATAAATAAATTAATTTTAAATAAATTTCTAAAATACAATTAAAACACAACATGTTATATCTGAAATTATACGAGGATTATATGAGGATTATCCAAAATAAATTTCTTTTTCGGTCAAGGTGTAAAATGCTAAATTTTAGAATAATGCACTTTAAAGTTACAGGAGGAAAACATTTGTTCGAAATTTGAAAGTATAGCTATATATACATGTAAAGTAAAATTTCAATAAATTAACTGATTCATGATAATTTAATATAATTTTTCATGCCCAGCAAAATAGAAATATCATATATATCTCACACCTCACTAAATCTATTAAATTCACAAATCCGAGATTATTAATTTATAAAGCATATCGTAGTTTGATTCTATAATAATTGAGTGGTGATGCACATCCTAAAATTATTTATGCACACACTTATTTTTTTGGATTAAATTACCCTCTATTATAAATTATTTTTCCTCACATTCACCGAGTTTTTATTTTTCTGTCTGCTTGCCATGCTTATAATTTTCATAACCGTGGGTTAATATTTTAATATAAAATTATTAATATAAATAGTCAACATGTTAATATGAAAGATACATATTTGAAATAAACGTTTTGAATTATTATTCATTTTTTTCATAACTATAATTTATCTTCTCCAAAAAAGTATCAAATATATTTAGAGAATAATGTAGGGATAATATTTAAAGATTAGTTTCTGTTTTTTTAAATTCTTATAATCTAATTTTACAAGACAATAAATTGGTTGGACAAAAATTTAATTCTATAATAATAAATAATGAGCATTTTAAAAATAAATAGTAAAATACAGAGAATATAAAATTAATTAATAAATAATACTAGTAAACAAATTATTCAATTCAAACTCGGTCGTTAACGAACTCTAGGAAATTGGTCTAGAAGCAATTGAGTTTGGCACTTTGGCTCGAGTTTATGGTCCTATTATAAAGTGTTTTTAAAGAGTTAGTGTGCTAATATATTTTTTTTAATAAATATATTGACAAGATTTATTAAATATAATAAACAAAATTTTATGTTATTTCGATATAAAACTAGAAATAAATTATAAAGGTATTAAATTTATATTATAAATTCAAGTAATTAATATGATCAAGAAAAAAATTAATTAAAAATAAGATAAGGAAATAAGGTAGGGGTGATTTAGTCCAAAATCAACAGCAGGTGCCAAAAAGTGGGTCCATATCCGGACCAACCTTAAAAACTCCAGCATCTTTGTAAAAACTTTAGTTGGAGTATCCTATTAGTAAGGACCCACCAAACACATAAACGGACGCAATCTATACATACAAGACTATAATAAGAGGTGTTTTCTAATTTGATTTCAAAGCCACTAATTAAAGTCGATTTTAAAGTAACGTAATTTTCTGAAATATATTGTCCCATCTCCCACGAACAAATCACCATTAGACTGACGGGTGGACTCGAATTTATCGTCCACCAAACAAACAGTTGATAATTTCTTTTTAGTTTCTTCACCTGGACCGCCTAGACAGTTGACAATTTAAAATTCACCCGATGCCAACTTTGCATATAGAGTAATTTATAAACAACGTCATACCCTCTTCGGTTATGAGGGGGATATAGTGATATACTGAATTCCAATTAATTTAATTTGATTTCTTTTCCTAATTATCAACAAAAATATTTATATTATAAGATAAATGAACATATCTAGCGTTTTTTTATCCAAAAAGAATTTGTATCATTTGTTACGTTCTTCAAAATGACAGAATTCTTTTCGCAAAAAAATAAAATAAAATGACAGAATTCTTGTTGATTATTTTTTAAGGCATCCTGTTAATATTTAAATACATTTTTTATTCCAAAAATCGGTGGGCTTTAAAGAGGGGAGGGAGGAAAGGAATAGAAATTGAAGCATGGAGTCAAAGATCCTTTTCCGAGGGCCCTCCTCCTCTACATTATTACCCCGTGAAAAAGAAATGGTCCTCTGATTTGAAACGGTAAACTTAAACTAGTTCATCAACTTTGAATATAACAATTTCATTTTGTATATATATGCATTTTTCTTTCCTTGCAGTATATATTCATCTTTTTCAACAAAATCTAGTGCAATACCCCACATGCATTTTCACCACTCAAGTCATGTTACACAAAAATTGCAAGATTCAAGAGTTATCCTATTACACCTAGTCAAATTATGAGTTAGATATGATAGCTTTCATGTAACCAGCATTTATGTCTTTGTTCTTCAGTGTGGTCATGCTATACAACTTTGATTGAACCTTACACCCGAAAACCAAGGTTTACTATAACAATGAAAATAAATATTGCTAAAACACATTTCTATTTCAAAGAGCCTAGGTGAAAATACTATTTCTCTCCGCATCTTTCTAGTCTATACATATAGGTTAGTTGTTATTTTATGACTTTCGGTTTAACAAAAGTATATATAGAGATAGAGGTAGGGTCTAGAATGTAATCCTCCACTTGCAACAAAAAAACAGTGAGAATAAAATCAATATTCTAAACCTAACCAGAAATCATATCCGAGGTTCCCTTATCATAGAATTTCAATGAAGTTGCCTGCTTAAAATATATGGAATTTTGTTGTGCTTGGTGGTGGAGTAACCCTAAAGATCAACAAAAGGAGAACACAGCTTCTTATTGCATTTTGAATCAAAACCCCACCCCAACCCACTATGGATGAAGCATATGGATAAAGAATCAATAAAGCAAAAAAAATTTTGTTGTTAAACTGTTCCAAGAATTGTATTAGTTAAGGTTGATAGGCAGACTGGTGCTAAAGTGTATATAATTAAGCTTTCCCCACTAGCATAAAAATATCAATGTGATAAGATTATCAAGACTTTGTTTGTTCTTCCATCCCCATTAATTAGTGACTTTGAAGGAGATTGTGGCTGCAAAACCAACTCTCCCCATCTTTGGTAGCATCGTTATGTTTTTACTCTCTTTGTGTTTGTAATGTTATGTATAAGTATGTGCCCCCACTAAAACAAAAAGACATGAATGATTCTAGAGGTTAGCTTTACTACTTTAGTGGTGGTGCCTAATGGAGACACCAAGGAACAATCGCATAACATCAAGACAAAGGTGTAGTGGGCACATATGAAATGATGTCTTACAGGGAATGGGGGTTATTTTATTTTTCATCCTTTTCTGAAGTGGACAGATGAGATAATGTGCACAGATTTCACAGGCCTTGCAACTTAAAAACTATTCTAATGTAATAATCACTTATCAAAGACTAAAAAAGATGGATGTACTATGTTACCAAATTTCCTTCACTTTTTCCAATCCTCCTTTTTTGGAAGAAGCATATTTAAACAGTGCAACAGACAAGGACTTCAATTGAGACTGACATAACAAAGAATCAGCCATCACTACAAATCAAGTAAACCAGAGGAGGACACATTTGGTATGATAATCAATACGCAAAAAAATGCATTATTTTGTGTTCTCAACAGCTCATCCCCTTAATGAAGAAAATAACGGGTCCACCATTAATGGACCATAGATCCCAGAGTTTCATGATCATGATCATGATATGGTCCCTCCCCTGTACCCTTTCATATGAGGAAGAAGTAGAACTGAAACTTGCATCTTTACTCATCTCAATCCTGCTAGGCTGGTTTCCATACAAAACTACCATGTTTAACACGTCTCACACCTTGGACTTTTGCGAAATAAGTTCAGCTATGTAAATCTAGAAGCAACTCGAACATGTATTTTAATATCACATATAGTCAAAAATCAAGAAATCAATTCTTACACGGATCAATCCATGTGTAGAGATGCTCTAATGTAATTTGCATTATGCCATTATTTTCTTCCGTACATAGGAATAAAGGTTTACATTACATGAAAAAAGTAAATTACAACATGAATGGTCCATCTCAACATGCATTGGTATAAATTCAAAATATGCCATTAAATTTTGGAGGTATACCTGATAATAATGCTGCATGATGTGGTGGTTGTACACGAATATAATTGGAAGTTCTAATCAAATACATTTCTTTGTAGTCCAAGAAATATCTGCAGAAATAGGTATTTTCATTCAGTCTTTTACAAAAAAAAACTTCAACCCTGTCTCTAGTTATCAATATTAAACTATAAGTAAATAGGTTCAAACATAGTAATTCTTGCTCATCAGAATGTCACTAGTTATCACCAAAATATTGCCGGCAACATGCCCCCTCTATAGGACAATGACGAAACTACATAGAAGGGAGACAGCAAAGTGGCTTAAGTCCCTAAACAATTACATCTGACAAACTTTGTACTGTTCGGAGATATAAATAATATAACCATACATATCACTATAATTCTTATAAGCTCCCCTTTCTACGAAGTACATTGTTGATTGTGCTATATTATCAAAAAATTTCCAAATTGTTATATCAAGCATGGACCTGCCAGAACAAAAGGGGCCAGATGACACCACACCAGAAAACAAAAATAATTTAATGCGGATGGGTCAGATAGTGGGATCAATCGTGAACTGTGATTTTGTTTTTACCTGCCAAAACACCATTTAATGTGCTTAACCAAATCTGATAGTTCGGGCCTTATTATTGATAGTGATTGCCATGGCTAGCCATGCATGTGCCCTATGCATGCAGTGTCCTGTAAGTAATATGACTTCACAAATCACAACCATATTTAAATGAGCAGATATAGCCCATATGATACAATGAATGCTCAAGCACACCGATATAACACTAATGAAGAAAATATTTTGGTATATTTGCCATTTTTGGGACACTAAGAGAACAAGATGCATGATTCATGGAGCAAACCATTTACCAAATGTTTTGTAGTTACGACCTTGTAACAAACACATGGCATTGCTTTCACTGAAGGTAAAAGATCAAGAATTATTTAACCCTGTATAATTATTCCTTCTATGATCTTTAAATCATCCATATGTACCTTATAGCATAAAATAAAATTCTCATGAAACTTTTTTTGCTTACTTGTTTTCAGATTTTTTCTAACAAAACAATAATAGTTCTTTGTGATGTTTGTAGTTAAGTTAGATTATTAAAATAATAAAGTAGTTTGCTAATAATTGAGTTGGTCATATTACTTTTGAATTGTTTTTGTGTTATGTTCCGGAAAAAAATATTTTTATCAAGGATAGAGCATCTTATTTTCTTTTAATCAAGCTTTTGGAATATGAAGAGTCATTTTAAAATGTTAATATTATTACTTCAAAAAAATAAATTACAATTCATCCCTAGTATCTTCTAATCTAACTCTTTTCTGTTACGAGAGTTATATTAGAATGTGATGATATATTGATCAAATTATATATAAAAAATATTAATTAATAATTTAAGTTTAATTAAGAGAAAACTGAATAAATCAATAAATTATATCATTGGAAGCACGGACTCGAATACGGCGATACGAGATACAGGTACAAGGACACATGGATTCACCAATTATCAAAGAGCCCTGGATACGGGACACAGAAAAAAATACATTTTTATATGTATATAATATATAGGATTCGTATGTGTCAAACTAATATCATAGTATTATTGTAAATAATAGCTAATACTCGTGCAATGTATTTTTAATTTTCTTTTAACATTTATATAATAATTGTATTCATGTTGTACATATTTAAGAATTATTGATTAAGTTATCATAGTTGGTTATCCATTTTCTCTTAGTAATGACATTTTACAACCTCATTATTAGATTTAGTTCCTTATTTTCTTATTGATTTTTAATTGTGCAAGATTTTAAAATTACTCAAAATAAATACAAATATCATATCATGGTTAGTAGTTGAAATTGTTATTATTCTATTTTTTTTATATTACGTGGTGACAATCTATTTCTTAGATTTAGTTTCTTAATTTTTCGTAACTTTTATTTTCTAAGAAATACATGATATTATATATTATAGTTAATAAGGATAGATATCAGTACTTGTCAATGTTATAATTCTAAAATGGTAAAAACCTGCTTACTAGATTTATTTATTTATTCAGAATTATTTTAGCTAACAAATACACAATTACATACATTATATTTAGTCGTAAAGTTAGGGTGTCTAGTACTGAAAACCAACTAAATGGAAACCAAAATGAGAACCACTAAAGTGTAACAAAATCTCTATGTTGAGCCGTAACTATACATGATTAAGCCGTTATTATAATCCTGACTCTCCATAAATAATTATATAATTTGGTAGTTAATATATTTTAAGTATAAGGGAAGGTGAGGATCAAGATCTAGACCTGTTCTAAGAAAAGAGAGAAGCTAGTCCAGAAAGGGCTTAAGAAAACAAATCCCAGGTGCAGGAGTACTTCCATAGTGGAAGGCATAGTATGAGGCACTGCCTGGTATAGAGAGTATAGAAAGTAAGGGCTTTTCTTGCTTGTTCAGTAAAGTTTCAGCTTTATGATGGGATTAGGTGCTTGCCAGAGCAGAGCACTCGTCATTTGAAACTAATGAATTTCTCATTATAGGAAAAATAGGGTCTCGGTCAGAAGACCAATCCACCATTCTAGAGGTAATTAAAAGGAACCAGATGGCTTATACACTACCACCATAACTGTTTCCAATGTGAAGGAGCAAATTTGCCACAGATCAGGCACTCCTTGATTTTCTCTTATTTTTATTTGATCCTGATTAATATTTATCTTAATTATTTAATGGTCATAATTCAAAACTAGGCTGTGATTGCTGGTAAACTTGTTTGTAATGAAAGGACTTGCATATTCTGTCTAAGCTAGGTGCATGGCTTACCATTTTTCAGACTCAGTACCTAAAAAATTATCAAAGATTTATTGTATAACAAAAGTAAGTTTAAATAATAAAGCAAAACATCAGCATCAATGAGCATAAACTGTTTAATATGCAAAAGGCAGACAAGCTGTACCATTATGTGCAAAAACAATAAATGATTTTCAGAATTTCAGATGTATAACCTCCAACCAAATGCAGATAACATTTACAAGAGAAGTCCTAATTAGTGTACCAAGTTAAATGGGACCATGAGATAAGACTCATCCCATAATACAAAGTTTTAGTTGATTATATATGTGATAAAGTATAAGACAGTCCAATTTTCAAAAAAGGCAATATTCATGATGCTCAAGCAAAAGATGCACTGAAGATATATTCTGGCCCTACAACAGATAAAGAGGTTTGATGAAGCAAAAGTATGGACCTTGTTGGAAGGAACTCCCTCTTCTTTAACTTATCGTGGTCCACCAGTAAAGGGTAAATTCTTTGTGCAATTGAGTGGCTTCATCGGAATTTCAATGGAATATAGTGCACATATTAGGAGACTTAAAGAATATATTACAAAGGCATGCATATTAGCAAACCGTAAATGTTCATATTCCGTAAAAGTTATTATTATTAACACAAAAGCATGATATATGTATGTATTAAGCTCTCCTCTTAAATCCTTTTAGGAATAAGGTACCAGAGCTTTAACCCAGCAATTTCCAAACATCATAAGTTTTCGGAAAGTCACTAACTTGACTGATAACTATTTTGAAACAATAGTTTTTTGGCTGTCATATTGAAGAATGTATTCAGTGATTCTCAAATTAACTAACAAGGTCTTCACAACATGTTCCAACTATGATGAATGGCTTGTTTTGGAATATTTACCGTGATAAGTGATGACCAAAAACATTTTGTTTCAAGCTCTCACGAAAGCTCAAAACAATTACATGGAAGTTGTAAGATAAGAAACAATAAGAAAAGAAAATGCGAAACGTAAGATGTGCACAGGGTGAAAATTACCTTTTCCTCCACTCGCTTAACTTCACTGCAAATTAGCAATTGCTTAAACACAAAACGAACACGTTAACTTCAACTATGCTGTTTAAACTTTAAACTTTGGAAGGAAACATAGATCGATAAACACTGCTGAAATGTTGATTAATGAAAACCCTATGCACAGTGAGATGAAGATTAAGCTGTTAGTATTAAGATTAATTGCATTCTGGCAATTTTTGGAATCATAGGATATACAAATGTTCATTACCAAGTACAAAGATACATATTGCTCCAGAAAAAATGATTATAAAAAACTCGAAACAGAATTTTCTATGTTATGTAATTGAAATCAGAAAATGTGATTATAAAAAAATGGAACAATAATTGATATAGCACGTGACTGAAATCATGAATCATCATCAGCTGAATCAACTTTGAGGATTTCCTTGCCCACCACATGGCACACATGACTCAATGGTGCATGCATATAGTTTGAAATAGAATTGTCTACTGATGAAAAAACCACAATTGTCAGAGGAGGAGTTAGGAAATTAGGTTCAAATAACAGGGCTCCGAGTAATATAGATTAGCTAAATTCATATAAATCTCTATTAGTGTTCTTATAAGCCTCTATTTTCTGGGGAACATGGCTCTGTTATGCTTTTTCTACCGACATGAGAGTGCACAAAAACTGCTCAAACCAGCCATGGCCTAATAATAAATTTTGATACCAGGATGAACAGAAATTTGATGCATCACTTGCCGACTTGCTAACTAGACAAATAATTATTAATACCCAAAACATTTTTCAAAATCTTCATAGCATGTTACAACTATGATGAATGAACTTATTTTTTGAATAATTTTGTCCTTGAAATCTTCAAACATTACTTAAGTTCACACATACCAATCTCAAACTGGAAATTACCTGATAAGTGCTAACTGAAGCTGTTTAAACAAAGGTACAACAAACAATTAATTGAAGCTGTAACTTCCAGCCACCTGAGGAACAAAGATACAAAAAACAATAAAAAAAATAAAATGTAAAGTTACCTTTTCAAAGTCACTTGACTACAACTGCAAAATACCAATTGTACAAAGTACAAACACACAACAAAGTCATTCACTTCAACTAAGTTGTTTAAATGTCGGAAGGAAAGGTAAATCGATAGACAATAACGTGATGTGGATTAATACCCTTCATCTTCCCGGAAGGAACAAATAATGTAGTATACAGTAGTCTTCGTTGCTTAAAAATGAGCAAATATAATTAGAACAAAAACTTTATAAAAAATTTAACTTTTACCATAAAAATGTGTTTCTCATCACGATCATGATAAAGAGTTATAGATTATTAATCTACACTTTCGACTCTCTAGAATATCATAATTGTTTTTCTAAAGAACTACTCATGTAACAGGCACCCTACTCCAGAAGATCTATCCACAATGTATGGATCTCAGCAGTTACTGGATTTATTAGTTTATTCAGGAAATAAAAAGTTACATATCATAAAATACACAGTATCATGCGATATATAAATGTTCATAACTAAGTACAAAGATATACATTGATCATGAAAACGGATTATCAAAGAGATGAAATTGTAAGGATATAATATGCAACCTGGAATCAATAATCAACATCAGCTGAATCAACTTAAAGGACTCCGTTGGCCGTTGCCCACCACAATGTCTACATGGTGCATGCATATAGTCTGAAAGAGACGTATATGATTTATAACAAAGTGACATTTGTTAGAGAGAATTAATAATTAGGTTGAAATTGTAAGGATCACAGTGATATTAATTGGCTGAATCCACACTGTTGCTTGTGGACATTGCTATTTTATGTTTTTGCTGCTGACACAAGAGAGCACGTAGCTACTTGAAACCAATCATGGCCTATATATATATATATTTTTAGATGTGCGGGTTGAACAGTAATTTGGTGCATCACTTGCTGTATTGCTGTATGCTAAATTATCGGAACAGGAAGCAGGGGATCTTGAGCATTCCTAACGCTTAAATGTGCTTTGGCGAGTTTGGGACAAGATAAGCAAGAGCCTTCTCAGCCAAGAACTGGATATTCAAATTGATAAGAATACCTGAAATTAACCCTTTTCCAGAACATTGATTATTCGTTTCTAGGCAGTCAAATATGGGTAATTAACCATACTCATTACAGAATCACTATATAGTATCCTCAAACCACATTATCATATATAATGTTGTGATAAAGGTTTCTCAGGGCACATACTTATGTCCCTCCTACCAGTAAGTTCTACAAATTTATTTCTAAATGCCAAAAGTGGACATTTATCAATTAAATTTGATCCATCATAAGCTTCTTTAAGGACTACGGTGCTCTTTGCACCTTTATTAGTAATATAAAAGATACCATGATGCTTAATTAAGCAAAGCAATAATCTAGCTGGTAACCGATACTCGGAATGAAATGCATCCAATTGAGAAGAAGTTAATCTTTTCTCCATAGTTAAACTTAGAAGCTCATGAAGTACTGCGACCACACGTTTACGAGCTTTAGGATCAGCAATTTCAAATTTCCTTGCGTTCAGGTACGGAGAAGGAAATTCCATTTTCTGCCACCGATGAACTTGTTCAAGGTAACTCACATTTGGTCTAAAACTAGCAGGAAACTTGAACTGAAAAGCAAAAGGACCTGTAAAGTTGCCATCTTTTGAAATCTTAGTTTTCTTTAAATTCCTAGAAGAACTTGAAATTCCTTCACGAGAAAATCGCTCCTCCCGAGCAGTAACTGCTAGACAAGAATCCCAATTCTCAAGCTGAAGATAAGCCCTCCCATATACATCTCTTATACAAAAAAATTCAGGATACTTGGGAATTAATGACATCTTAAAATCACAAGGCAACCCCAATTCAGATTGAATGAGCTCAATGTTCTCCAGCGGAACCCGACAATCAATCGACAACATTAACAACTTCCTCAAGTTTTTAACTAAAATAGGTTCCATTTGCTTTATAACATCAACCTCTTCCTCTGCAATCTTCTTGGCCTTTTGCGTAAGCATAACAGCAGGTGGAGTTCCGTCACCACCACTAACACAGAATATCGAAGGATACTTGTCGATAATAGCCATGTAATTCCACTTCCGAACAAAACCAACTTCTTTTTCAAGGTCCCTAAGTAGAAGGGAATTGTTTTTTTGTGACTCTATAATGGATTTTAGCTGCAGAATCACTGCAGGTTTCTTCTGAAGGTCCAGCATTCTGTCCAGTTCATGAACTCTGTGATAGACTTTCTGTTTAGGTCTTGATCCCCCACTAGTTTTGTGCATAATTTGAACCCACATATGACTTGATTTCCCAAAAGGGCCCTCTTTTTCATGAAACAGACGAGTGTATATAGGTTCAATTAGGTTTGATCGCTTGAAAAACAATCCTTTCGGCATTTGGGGAAATAGATTTTCTTTGGGACCAAACGTCGAACACTTTGAGTGCTGTTACATGAAGTTCAAAGCTCGTGATTCGTTTGGAAAGAACGAAATGGAATGAACATGTATCAGCATTGTAATTCGAATTTCATTCTGTAATCTAATTCATGTCAACAAACGCAACATTATTATATTAGGTTTAAAACTTCCGGGGGTTGTTTGGTTGTAAGAATGGGTTTTGGAAACAGCTAATGAAGTTAGTAATCAAATTAATTCAATCAAATTAATTATTTATATGAGTTTAGCGAACCTAAAGTCATCTTTAGATAATTCTCTAAAGTTAAAGTTAATTATAATATAATATTAAAGTTATTTTTTAAATATAAATGGACAAATTCTATTATTATAAAAATGTCATTCATTTTTTATACTTAATATATGGGCGACTTTAAATAATTTATCTACGGTTAATTTTAAAAACCTTTTACCCTATTTATAATATAAAATTAAGTAGGATCATTAAAATAGAAAATATAACAATTTTAATTTACTTAGTTGAAAAGTTCTGGCAATCATTTTTTTAAAATTGAATGTTTAAAATCATTTTTATGTTTTACCTGGATAAGTAAGATGATAAAAAAGTTCCATTATTTAGTTATAATAATATAATATAGAAATATAAAAATTTAAAATTATTTCTAATTTAAATATAAATAAAAGGGAATGCATAAAAAAATAACTTGATTCAACTTTTCTTAGGTTTTCGAATCTTACATTATAATTCGATATACAAAATTTCAAAATTTCAAAATTTCCAATCAAATACTTAAAATTTTAACTTAATTCAAACTCATATATTATTAACTTCAATCCGTCCACCGACCTAATTCAAATAACAACTATTAAAATTTTAATATTTCAATTTCAATTATATAATATAAATAAATATAATTTTTTTAAAACAATAATTTAATAAGTTAAAAATTCATGATTTGACAATTATCCTTTATTTTAAACTTTGAAGTAACTTCATTGATATAATAAATATGTTTTTGAATTCTAAGTTATATTTTTAAAGAGAAATGATAAATAAATTTTTGCAATGTATTATGTATGTCAGTGTGTTATCATGCGTGTAAAATACTGTACATTTAAAGTTAATTGATTATGTTCCGATTATGTATTTTTAATCTTATAAAATATAAGTGACTTGGGTCAATCACATTTCTTTTGCAAGACATTTTATGCTTATATCTATATAATGTATTTATCATCACACATATTCTTTTTCCCCGTTTTTTCCCTAATCAATGATACAACATAATAATAGAGTTATAACTAACAATTTCTCCAAATATTTGCCTTTTAAGGTTATTGCACACATACCAATATCTCATTTATTATTCTAAATGTTGGTGTAATTAATTTTTTTTTTATAAGAATACCCCTAATAATCAAATCATTTAAATACAACATTTATTATTTTATAAGAATATAGTTGGAATTATAACATTAATTACACCTTGAAAATGAAATAAAAACAAATATTTTGAAACAAAACTACTTTTCTTAAAAATCATATATTCAAGAATACGGGGAGTATTCAATTGAAATATGATCATGTGAAATGTATTTAGAGAGAAGAAGCACCAGAATGTCCAATAAATTAATGTGTACATTTGGTTGTCAAGAAAGAAATGAAATGGAATGAGTGAAATTAAAAAGAAGTAATGAAGATTTAAGAAAATATTTAGAAGAAAAATAAGAAAATATAAATTTATTACGATAAGAGATGGATATAAAGAAAATGGGTGTTTGGGATGTAATTTGAGAAATGAAATGAAGATAAGAATGGAATTTTTGAACATTTATATATATTATAGCTCAAATTTCATTATATTCTTTCCGATTTCAAAATGGAGATAATAATGAAAATTTCAAACATTTATATATATTATAACTCAAATTTCATTCCATTTTTCCTTATTTCATTCCTATCAACCAAACACAATACTATAAAAGAATTATGAAAAGAAGAACAAGTATACCCAACAGATTAAATGAATTATGTAACGGCTGAGAATAAGCACAAATCCTCACATATATTATTGCATCGGAAGTCAGGTAAACAAGCTAGGCATCACCGTACAACATATATACAAGTTTACAACACACAAATTAATCAGAGTACATATGCTGCTATATATACCGTATATAGTAGATATACAGCCAGCTGCAGCTGCCAAAACGTACTGTCTTCTCTTCAACATTAGGACCATGTCATATGTATTGGAAGACGAAGATGCCTTCAAACACCGGAAGGAAAAAGAAGAGATAGCCTAGAACTGAGGTAGTATTTTTTCTTTATATTATACACTGATCACCAGCAAACTCCACAAAAGATCTGAGTTCTTCCCAATCTCCATATCGCACAAATTCATTCATTTCTGGACTTGAAAAGTTAGAGTACGATGTTACAACACTTGATGGAGCTTCTTGATACATTGAGCTTGTGACAGGTCCCATAACCAAATGGCTCAAATCCGTGACATGGTTATTTGAAAAGACTACTGGCTTCTCATCACTAATATGCTGATCAGTAATTATGGGGGTATGTTGGAAACTGATACTGAAACCTTGGAGATTGTCAGATTCACCACTGCATGTTTTGGAGCTTGCATCGATTAATGGATTGTATCTTTTTTTACTAGTAGTTATCTGATCAGACCTCCAATCTGGTAAACTCGTTTTATGAGATGTATTTCTCTTTAGAATTCGACAGAGTGTCCATACTTCCTGAAAATTTCAACAAATTATATTAAGCACAATTTTCACAGCTACGTCCCCGTCCATCCTAGAAATCAAACAAAATACAGAAATTGTTACAATATATTATCAAGTATGCATAGTTTTATTATCTTACAGCTTCTTGGAAAGCATCGTTGAGCTGGATGATTTTGGAGGTATTTCTGTTTGGTTGATAATCAGGAGGGGGGAGGCGAAACTCATGCATCATCCAATCAGTTTTGGTGCCTTTTCCTGCACTGCCGCGATAATAAACCAATGATTTCTTTAATCCAACACACCGATCACGGTGGCCTTCGGAGTAGATTGGTCTGTCAATGCCAGTGGCTTTCCAAAACCCAGAGCTGGTTACCCTATTGGGTCTAATGCTATTCCTGTACTTTCTGCCTCTTCTACAAAAGAAATACCATTCTTTATCTCCCACATTACTCCCTTCTGCAAATTTAACAGGCCAAAATATATGATCAGAGAGAACTTCTTGACTGATAACGCAAGAAGAAAATTATTGTATATAGATAGCCATAAACATGCATCATCCGTGATGTTTCATACATTCGTACAGTATTCAATTGAATTTAAGATGTAGCCTGTAGGTGGGACTTAACCACTTAACTATATAGGTCAACAACACAAGACTATAATTAGTATTAAGACTTGAAATATTTTTCTTGCACTTAATTAATTAAGTCCATTATCATCTTGAATTGGCTTAGAATTTAAACAACTTAATTTGATTAGTTATAATTAATGTAGAGAATTACTAGCTATACATATATGGAGTAGTTTTTTTTTACACCAAAGTCACTTTTACCAGTGTCCTGAAAAACTATGGTAAATTATAACGGGATGTTCTCTCGTTCATATATAAACTAGCTATTACACTGCATGTCCAAGTGTTGATCTGCACACGAACTTACAATAATATATAGTTAGTTATGCATAAAATCTAAGGTAAACAAATACTAGCTCGATCGTTACTAAGTAGTTCTAAGGTCTAATAGACTGAACTGATAAAAATATAAAATAGTAAACCTACTTGGAAGATCCCAAGGATCGTATTTGTAAATATCGATATGTTTGATGAGCTCAATACTGATAGGCCTCTTGTCAACCTTTCGCCGTAAATAAAAATCTACCAGCTCTTCATCAGTGGGGTGAAACCGAAACCCTGGAAGTGGTGTATAATCTTCATCTTCTGCATCAACACCCGGCTTCCGGTTGCAAGTATTGTCCATTCTTCTGCTACCGATCATCTTCTGATTAGTTTTATCCATTTAGATAGTAGCTATACTTAAGCATGTGTATGTGTATGTACCTATATATGTTTCTTCAATTCTCTATATCATGTGATCACTCTAGCTAGCTAGATACTTGTTCTGGTTTGAACTGTATATATGTTGTGAACTGTGAAAAGGGCTTGTTTGAATATAATGTTATGATTATAGGCTGCCATATACTAGTACGAAGCATATGCTTGGTCAAGTCACGGTTTTGACAATGTTGCTTACATGACCCACTATAGAAACTAGAAGAAGTCGTCTGTCTTTTATAGCCTCTCAAGTACAAGTTAATTATCTAGCTAGCTACCTGAAGACTTTATAATTAAATTTCCACAATTATTACGAAATGGATCTGTAATCAGTATATTATTACTTGAAGAGAAATCTATATCGATCGAAAGCAATTGTTTCTGGCAGCTGGTTTTTATATAAACTGTCTAGCTATTTAAATATTTTCTTTTCGATACAATTAATTTAATTTGCAGTTGCTAATATTGACAAGTCAATATTTTCACTGAAATTTGAACTTTATTACAGTTCTAGGGAGTAAATAAAAGGATAGGGCTGTTAGTCTAGTTGTCACCGGAAAAAGAAGAGAATATGAACATCTTGTTTGTGCTACCATACTGAACGCTGCTGTCAGATTATACATTAATATATGAGTTGTGTACGATTATTGTAATCGGTGCGCAGATTTACTCGTTAGATATGCACATGCAACCATGCAATTTCCTCGTATCACATGATATGACATGCACTAAAAAAAAATCGATCACTCCTTTCGGTTCATGTGCATCCCTCGTGCAAATTAAATACCGGTTGGTGCTCCTTGCAGTACGTTCAGTGCATTTCATTTAGTCAATTACAGTAAATAGCTAGGCCAGCGAAGGAGTCTGTTACCGACGCCAGTATTAAATTGATAAACACACATCAATGAAACGGAATCATGCATATAAAATACATACATATATATGTACCATTTAGCACTGTAATATATGTTTGCAAACGACACACATTCTCATCAATTCAGCTTAATTTTATATCGGCAGATCCCATCTTCAACCATTACAAATGGGAGTGTGTTTATAAAATTAATTCATCTCCAACCATTCATTCTTCTTAAACCTGTCCTAAATTATATTTTATAATAAAATATTATAAATACTATTTCTTTTCTCTCTATTATATAATACATCTTTAATGATGAAAAATGTTTTTAATAATAAAATATAAAATGAGGAATGAATATAAATAACATTGTTGGAATTCAAAATACATATCTATATCCTAAATTATTAAGATTCAATATTTTATATTTAATTTAAGAAATTAACTAGGCCTATATTGGAGTTGGTCTAAGACAGTAAAGCGCAATAAAAACAAAAGGAGTACATCATAAACGTTGAAACCTATAAGCCTGGGTTGGCTTAAAATATGCAATTGAAAACTCCATGTCAAATAACTATTCTCAAGTGATCGGAGGAAAAAATTGAAAGAAGTTGTAGAAAGAGTTGATTTGTAGATATTCCAATATCCAACCACTCTATATTCTTGGAACGATTTAGGAGAAATCCTCTAGACGAGTAAAATGTTTTGACCTTGTCATCAGCCGTCAGCTTATAGTTTGTGTTATATATATGTAGACGTATCATTTTTAATTCATCTTATTAACTAATACTCTTAATATATACTCATTAATACTCCATTATTAAAGATATTATTTGTCGATTTTCACTATCTAAAGCCGCCGCTATAAGACTTAGAGTTAAGACGAAGATATATCATCAGTAATTATCGTCTACCGATGGACTTGCGGGATGAGGACGACATGCATGATCTCATACTGTAGATAATTTACTACTCAGGACAACAAATTTGACCAATCTTTTTATGCATACGTGGAGTGGTATGTGCATTAACCCTACTTTATTGCAAATTATTACTGCTTGATATACATTTTCATATTTTAGCTAAATTATTAATTAAGGAGTGATTAACTTACCTAGCTACTTGTATTATTAACGCTTAATTTTACATAGTAATCTATACGTAAACTAAATAAATGAAAAGTGTGCATCAGATTATGAAGTCTCGTACGTGATTCGATCTAATATTATTCTGCAAACTAAGCCTGAATTCATTTTCTTGATTCTATGACCGAGTCGTATGCCATTGCCAATCAGGCAATCACCAAATTAAATAAGAAATTCTTGCCACAGGGACCATTTCTGCAGATCGTGCTTAAGTTGAGTAGCTAAAGCCTAACTATATATGCACAACCAATCTTCAACTAGTAGACAGAGTCATTGTAACACACATAATTATTACTATATATATAATTCAAAAGTGCTTTGGGTAGGACGGTGGATACTGGATAATGGATCGGTGAGGAGTGAGGACATATATAAGAAGGGTCTTGCCGTTGGCGAATATACCTTAATTAGGCACAAGTGCTCAACTCCCCATAGTGGACATGGTTGCTCCAAACTTATGCAAATGTGTCTTGTCGATTGCTACTAAATTCATTTATTCACTAATATCAGGGCGGTCTCAATATATAAATATACCTGAGTTTAGATATTAATAATAAATTTTAATCAATGATTAATATGTTTATATCAAAATTATTTTATCATACGAAAATAATCCAGTTTTCTCACTCATCTATACTATATAATAAATCCTAGAAAATCTTGTTCAGTTGGGGGTCGTATTACCAAAGATTATTAAAGGTTAAGTTTGCACGAACCTTAATGAATTAATAATAACAATAATAATAATGGCCAAGTTCAATTCTAGATCTACTCAATTCACATTTCTTGGAACCAATATTTAAGCTTGTATACATACATAATGTTGGACTATATGAATAAAATAAAATTGTATTTTATTATTTTATTTTGTAACTTACAAATTAATTTTGTAACTCTCTTCATAATGACTAAATATTGATGTATTCTTTATTTTAGCTCATTATAACAGAGGTTTCATTTTTAATTTAGTATGTAAGTTACACATATTTTATATTTCTATATAAGGAGAGTCTTGCTCCATTGCCTGGGGAGGAGAAAGAAAGCGAAGAAGTTTTCATCATTTTCAAACATATTCTTCTTAGAACTCTAGGTTCTGTTATGTGAGATAGCATCGGTGTTTGTTCAGTTCGTAGAAGGCGGATTTGCAAGTGCTTTAAATCACCTTTGTTCGTTGTATCCTGGGAGACAGAAGTCATCACACCTTCAAACA
Source organism: Oenanthe sinensis (assembly GCA_028671895.1). Taxonomy (NCBI): domain Eukaryota; kingdom Viridiplantae; phylum Streptophyta; class Magnoliopsida; order Apiales; family Apiaceae; genus Oenanthe; species Oenanthe sinensis. The sequence continues at coordinate 37,396,541 of CM053794.1, forward strand.
CCATACGGAAGGGGTTTATCTGTTTTAAGGATAACGTGGTTTTCACGTGTCTCGAACTATTCTTGATATTTTTTCTTGATTTCAGGTATGACACTAAACTATACTTCCTACAAGCTTAAAACAGACCCCATAATTCATATGGATTAGTTTGGTTAATAAACTAATTTATTTAAATTTTTACATGGGAGTATAGTATTATGTTAGAGTGCATGAATTTTGGTACAGAATTGCTATTGACATGTCATGTTTAATGTTTTATGTACTAGTATGCATGTCTGGTTTATACTGGCTCTGTAGTTCGTCTTATATGTATATGACGATTACACGGCTAGATGTTGTAATTAGTGGCAATTTTCCTAATAAGTGGTTAAATTTACTTCACATGTTAATTTTTAATTACTGTATTACATTTGATTTATTTCAAAATCATGTATGTATGATTTGATTATGTCGATCGCATGCAGTGTTATTAGTTTATCCTTTTTTGCCATGTGAATATGTGAATTTCATGATTCGATTTTACGTGAACATATATTTATATGTTTTTTTAAGTGCACTTTGCTTTAATTTAAATTAAACGAGCACATTTCGTATATATATATATATATATATATATATATACATATATGTTTTTTATGTGTGTGATAAGAAGTGTAATATATTTTGTGCCAAAATGTTTTAGTTTTTCAAATAAAATAAAGAGATTAAGTTTTTATTTTTTTTCTCTAGAGCTTGCTCTAAGTCTAATATTTGGTGTCTCACCTGCTTATTTGTATTAGGTGCCACTAATGCTACTTGTACGCAGGTTTTGGTTTGAGGTTTTTTTAGCACTTTGTTTAACTATTGTTTAACTATGTGTGCATGAGACATTTCTGCTCCAGGTTTGGAGAAAAATGTATAAAATTGTAGTTTTTCCTTTGATTATTTTGTGGTGTCTTCATGCCGGTATATTTCATTATTCTTTATGTTCAGTCTTATTCTAATTTATTTTAGAATTATGTGATGATTTGCTAGATACTTTTGAATATACTTTTTAATACTAAACTTATTGCATCGTCTACTTCTTTGGATAACTGATGTAATAGTTTGTAACTCCTAATTTTAATTTACTCTTTAATGGTCCATTAATTCCTAGTTATTAGTCATGTCTTATAGACATTGTATTAATTTACATTGAATAAAATTTCTCGATACCTATTTGTTAACTGGCATATTTATATGTGTTAATACGAAGAGAGAAATGAATGATAAAGATTTCCGACCACGTGTCAGAGACTTATTGTATATGCAATTAATCACCCGTCACGGAACAAAGATAATTCAACCAGGACCAGGATAGGCCATGCAGTACCAAAAGTAAAAGCAAGAGTGATGGAGATACAATAATAAATAGAAAAGTAATATATGATGTATATACACAACTTCACAAGACTGGATCAAAGTCTTTAGTCGAGATACACTTGACAATACAAAATATCCCGAAGCTGACTATATATAACATGGTTATAATTAAATTTATATTTTAAGACCGCTCCGAATAAATACAAAAACAATTACTAATTAAGTTAAGATTATCCCGAACTAAATACCCATATTAACAACAAATGTTGTTAATCTAGCGCTCTCTCTCTCTAAAGTCATAAGTTACAAGCGTGACACTGCGCATGGCAGAATGTAAAAACAGTATAATATTTTTATGGTGTGCTATTTTTCCATACCAAGATAATTAGGGTGGCTTCAAAATTCTCCCCACGATCATTTTTTTAGTCAATTACGTTTAACATATCTGGTGTCTGAACTCTAGACATCTAAAAGTAGGATTTTGTTAGGGGTGGGGTGGTTAATTATTAGTCCTTTAGACAACTGAATAACATTTAACCAATAGTTTTAGCCCAATATTGACCAGCGTGGGTCGTAGCGAATAGTATTAGTTGCCAATTACCTGTCATGCAAGTCTTCTCCAACACTCCCAATGTCTCGGCGACTGCACATATTATTCGGAATGGGTTATAATTTATTACGATCGGTTCAAGAATTTGATTGAACTGTATATTCGATCTCGATCACTTGAATCTGAAATTAATTTCCGATTCGATTAGGCACACATAGCATGTAATTATACTGTTATTAATTTGCAACCTCGATCAAGCAATATATATATAAAAATATTAGTTTCTTATTCAATATTCAATATTAAATTTTAATTATAAAAATTACATTTATACTTATATTAATGAAAATGTTATAAAAACAACCAATCCATACTAATCCTAACTCGATCCCTATTTTCAATCACCATAATTTAACAAGGAAAAAAACATTATTACAAAATTTACCAAATAGGAAAAATATTATTACAAAATCAAAGAAATTTTTATAATCTAAAGGCCCAGCATGCTGGCGGGCTTAAATACTAGTGTGTGTGTGTGTGTATACACTCCAACCTGAATCAACCTATTACAAACACATTTCTTTGTACATACAGTCCATTCATGATGAAAATTACTAAATTTAATAGATTGCATCCCGTATCTTTTGAAAGAAAAAGAAGCTAGATGCAATATACAGGGATTGTAGGGTAGTTTTCCTCTTCTTTTTTTTTCCCCCGTATAATATGTATATCATAGCCATGACAAGAAACAAAGAGCTGCCAAACATGCACAGCAGCAGCACAGAAACAAAAACATCCTGCAGTATTGTTGTTCTCACACATACCCAACAAGAAGATTTTGAACACATAAGAAGCTCTTAAGTCTAAATGATTGAGCAGAAATAAGCAACATGGCCGATAATAAACATTTTCCATGCGGTTGCAGCCTATGGAGACATTTATATATTAAATAAAAACAGACTCCCGAATTATCCAAAATTCAAGGTAACAAGATTCTTAAACAGGAAGCAATCCAGATTATCCAGTTCTGCTTTCATGTGCAGACCATACTAATCCGTGCACCAGAAAGATTAATTTATCTTGTAAGCAAATTTCATTAAGATGACAGACTCTGGGAAGGACAGACCCTACCCCAAACACATGCAGAAGTGACCATATTCTGCATACCACTATGGATAATTAGTCACAGCCCCTTACAACTTACAACTCAATAAACTCAGAGATCAGTAACTAGTAACTTAATGAACTCAACCAAAACCCTGACTTAAAAAATTTAAGACCTGGAAACACTTAGACTAGTTATGGCTAAACAACAATCTTCATCATCTTTGTTCAGTGTTCAAATGCTAAACTTATGGCTTAAACATTTTTCCTTGTTGACAGAGTTGAAAAGAAGACATCAACACCCTCATAGATACTAATAAAGACACAAGCTTTTTCTTTTTCTTGCTAATTATGCAATATATACCGGCAACAATTAATACTCCATCCCATATTTTTAGCATTTCGAATAGAAACATGTATAGCTAAAGGAGACACTTTTCTAATCATTTGATGGATGATTGTGCACAACTTAAAACATCAAACATTGCAAATGCACGAACATAATACTTAATAGTTATTGGAGTCGCTGAAAGAACTGACTAAAGAAAAATTGCACAGCAACCTGACAAACTTATATTTTGGAAGAACGGAGCTGCAGGTTTTACCTTGATTACTAGACATTACTGAAGCTTGGTGATGGAAGACTGATCATAGTTTGATCATTATTCTCTGATGCATATCGTTTCTAGGTGTTATCTTTGGTTTTTGTTTAGATATTGTGGTTGTTGAATATTGAGTTTGTATGGCTTTAATGTCCTAGATATTTCGTTTCTTTGAGCTGGAGTTAGAGCATGTTTTTTCCTTGAGAAAATTCCATTGATCTGTTAGTAGCCCTGTTTTTTTCATTTGATATAATTTGACTTAGCAAGAAAACAAAAAACAAGACAGTTCTAAAATTTACTGAAGTAGTACATTATAGAATTGATCGATCAATCACACTCCTGTGCGCATTACATATAGAGCTGTCCGACAGGAAGCGTTATTGAGGTTTTTTTAATTATTTGTATTCTAAATTGTTAAGTAAAAATACATACTATAAAAAAAATATCAGAAACAAGTAAACATGAAGAAACATCCTTAAACTCCAGTATTGCTCTTTTGAACAAACTCAAGGGACTTCTTTCCTTCATGAGCTTTGCCAAAAAAGTTGGTCATGTAATCTCCAAACAGTACATCTTTGTAACGAGCCACCCCGTGACACTCCACTAATTCTGGCAATGGCCCTATATTCTCACCCAAATTAGGCGTTGTGAATATGGGGACTGAAACTCTTGATTGTTTGCCTGTCGTGCGCACTCTGTGCTCAGCACTCAAATACTTTCCATTGCTTAAGATCTGACCAAAATAAAACATCTAATCAATACTAGTACTTATTTCAGTTATTATGCTTGGAAATTTGTGTTAAACGGGACATTGTTTCTACATGAGTTGCACCTTCAAACAAGATTGTGCAATTATGTATCTATAAGTTAGGCAAAATGATTCGATTGAGGTCCTAACCTGTAATGCATCGCCAACATTGATGACTAAAGCACCAGAGACGGGAGGAATCTCCAACCAGCTGTCATCACAGTTTGTAGTTCCTTCTTGTCTAACATATAAACCTCCAATTCCATCTTGCAGTAACACTGTTAGCATTCCAACATCCGAGTGACGCCCCACTCCCACAGTCAAATCAGGGTCAGGGCATGCGGGATAATAGTTCATGTTCACCATTTTTAACCCCACGAGTCCATCTATTTTAGATTCGGGTAGCATCACCCCAAGGTTTTCAAACAGAATTCCCAATATTCTTTTAACCATATTCATCGAAGTCTTCAAGTACTCAAGAGCCACTTCCCTAAAAATACATAATTTCATATATAAGCATCAGAATTTGTAATATAAAATACATGCATATAGAATGCAATGTTGAGGCCAAAATTAGTATATAATTACCTACAATCATGCGGCCAAAATTGATGGGCATCTTCATCATTAGTGTAAACCATGCTAATGTAATCTTTCCACTCCAAAGCCTTCTCTATCTCGGGGACAAAGCTAGTCCCGTAATTGACAGATGGGCTAGGACTCACTCCTTTAAGATAAACAGCTTTCTTTTCAGCTGGTTGATCAAAAAATTTGTGAGCGGCTTCTTTAAGCGAATTTAGCAATCCCAAGGGCACACCATGATTGACAACTTGAAAGAAGCCTAGTGTCTCAGCTGCTCTAGCAATATCATGCACCACTTTGTCATGATCGGGTCCATCAAGTTTGGATAAATCAATAGGCAAATGGTGATGCGACTGATATCCATTAGGTTTTAATATTCGTTCGCTTGGTGACTGAATGTATCTTTCAGGAACCTTTGACACGCCTGAATCAACAAGGCCTTTGACACCATTGCCTTGCCGGACAACAAAGTTGAACAATGAACTTGCATTATCAAAACTCGGAGCCATTTGTAAATGAAGAATGTTGTTTATTAGTTTTGTATTATCAAGTTGTGATGCAATGACCAAGTGAGAAAATATATGTGCGGGTTTCGTTTATTTATACTTATCAGGGAGACAGGTACCATTAGATTACATATCTGGTAGTGTAAATGGCAAGACTTGGTCCTGGTGTAATGGCGTCAAATGAAAGTTCTAGCTAGTGATCGGAGGCCTAATCCAAAGTGAGGGGCTGATTCAATTGATTAATAAAAACCGATTCAGAAAAATTAGTGGTAGTAACTATGGAAAATGTGTTCCTGCCAATGCTGCCATCATGGAGTAGAAGCGCTTATTATTGACTCTCTAATCTTTCAGACTTGCACATTCTAGTGAAAGTCATCAACTTTTTCCCTCACAGAAAGTAAAAAGATATAGTGGAAGTCAAATATAATCATAATAATAGAGAACATAAGAATTTACGTTCTGGAATGGAAAATGTGTTTCGATCATCATGGCTGTTGAAATGGAATTTACTGTACTTATTTCTCTTTTACCGCAATCTGTTTTTCTATGTTTCCTTGGCAGGGGAAAGTCAGTATGTTCATACCTTCACAAACATAACTATTCGGTTTCTTTCTTTTTCTGACGATAGGCACACGCCAAGAAGCATTATACCTGTATATAAGAAGTTTGTCACCCTCAAAAATAGGAATTTTTTTTGGTATATATACATATACATGTATAAAAAGAATATTATAAATTAAAATAACTAAAATATAATAATATATTTAAACATATGAAAGTATTATACAAACATTCCATTTTATATAATATATATAACAAAAATATTTTATTGTATTAGTATATTTTATATTTCTATAAATAAGTAGTAATATTAAATCAATTATATTGTAGTTAATCTATATGGTTAATAATAAAATATTATTTTCACACTTAATATTATATAAAATTAAAAATATTAAAATTTAAAATAAAAATTATAATATGTGAAATAAGTTATTATAAAATAATAATAAATATACATTTTAAATATTTAAAAGGTGACCATTGCACGGAAGATTTAAGCTAGTATAATTAAAATCTCAACTAATGGGTAAACGAGTTGTACATGTTATGTTGGTTCTTTTATTTTACATTTTTTTAAAATAAATTCTATACATACCATAGAAATAACATTTATTTATTAAAATATAGATAAATATATCAAAATTTGTTTTTGTTCTTTTTTTTAACAAGACATGAATATTTAATACACAATGAAATTTAAGTGCTTGTGAACACAATGAAATTTAGTTAACATTCGTCTACCTAAAAACTTAATGCATGACAGTGACTGAGTCAAAAAATTTTTAGAAAATAGGGATAAAATAGAATAAATATATTGATAATATATCTCTATTATATAGTATTTATTTTGGTGTGGGTTAAAAGTTTTTGATATAAAATTTTTTATATGTAACTTATTTCATTATAATGGCGAGAGAGTGTTTACCCACTCTTCTCTCGCTGACTTGCAAAGTACAAATACTTGCCTCTCAATCAAGTAATAAAATTCACTTCCAAATAACTTCATATAAAACTTAAATATTTATAAATTATAACTTTCATAAAAATAAATAACCATAATTAATTGAACAAACTATAATTACAAGTTCATTCTTGGAAGTAAAGGACAAGAGAGATAAGTAGGCCGAGACAAGTTAAAACTTGGAAGCCCTAAAACTGAAACTAACGTTTGGGCCTAAAGTAGCCCAATTCGATCCAATGTCACAGACCATGACATGATACATGCAAAGTTATTCATGCACACCCCAAAGTTATTCTAGACTAAATTACTCTTATCTTAATTCTTTATCTTATTTTCCATCAATTTTATTTTTAATCATGTAATATATTGTGTTAAACCTAATAATCAGATTATTTATACCTGAATTTATAATATAAATTTAATATTTTTATTCTATTTTTATATTGAGACAACACAATTTTTTTTAATTACATTTAATATTTCTTGTCCAAAATATTTTTTAAAAAATTACATTTATCGAATATATATTATATAAAAAAATTATATATATATAATAAAAATAAATAATATATAATTCGGTCCAGACCGAATTTTTTTATTAAGAATCGGACCAAACCAAACTTGAGTTCGAGCCGACCCAAAAATTGAATACACCGAAATTTCAAAAAAAAATAGAACCGAACCAAAATTACACTATTCGGTTCGATTTTTAAGTTTCAGTTCGGTTTTGCTCACCCCTAACTATAAACTCGAGCCAAACTCAATTGCTTATCAATCAATTTCTTATGCTTGAACTCAAATTTGTTAATGACCGAGTTCGAATTGTTATTAGTATTACTTATTAATTAATTTTATCTTTTATGTATTTTATTATTTATTTTTAAAATGCTCAATAGTTATTATTATAGAATTAAATTTTTATCTAGCTATTTTATTGTCTTACAAAATTAGATTATAAAAATTTCAAAAAAAATTAGAAACTAATCTTTAAATATTATTTCTACATTATTCTCTAAAGTTATTTGATATTTTTTTCAGGAAGAGAAATTATAGTTATGAAGAAAAAAGAAATAATAATTCAAATCATTTAATTAAATATGTATCTTGTGACTCTTGTCAATTATTTATATTAACGATTTTTATATTAAATTATTAGCCCATGGGTATGAAAATCATAAGCAGGGCAAGGATATTGAGAAATAGAAACTCGTGTGAAAGGAGTAATAGTAAAATGGTTGAGAAGAGAAGGTAATTTAGTCCAAAACAAGATAATAATGTAGATGAATAATTTTAGATTGTGCATATATCACTCCCTATTATTAAATAGAGGGTTAAGTGGTTGGGTTTTTTTTTGTTGTTGTACAAATGCCAATTTGCAAGTAAGATGTGATTATCTTAAACCCCTCTGAAATAGTATACGGTATTAATCCGCTTATTTATGACAAATCTTAATTAAAAATTGTCAACAAAATTTTACTTCTCTCTTCGCCTCTCACACATTATATCATATCCCGTGTATAATAATAGTAAGAGGGGTCTTATCCAAATGCTGTCGAATGATCGATTCTTAATAACCACATAATATTATGTACTAATTATTTATAAGTTATAATTATTATTAAGATTTCTAATAATTAATTATTATTAAGATTCCTAATATCTATAATTTTTATTACCCCGATTCAAATTATCTTTAATTGTGAATTGGTCCAACATCCAAAATTCAATTGGAGCAATCCGTAATCTAGAGAGAAAAAACACTTACGAATTTTTATCGAAAAATTCTATTTTATTTAGGAATTTTTTTTATAATTAATTTAAAACATTAAATACTTTTTATATTAGATTTATATAGAGATACGTCATATATCACACATTATTATGTATTTTTATTAGATTTGAGTAGAGATAGTATTAAGGTTTTACATATATGAAAGATGAAAAGAGGCCGTGAATTTTCTTTATGAGAGGGATGATTAATTTTTTTTAATCCAAATCTTTTCTATAAAAATATTTAATATATTATATAAGATATAATGATAACTTTATACGTAGAATCAGTTACACTTACTTACTGGAGAAATTATTATATTGAGAACTCAGAAACCTTATTAATTCATTGGTTTCGATCGAACGGAATAAATAAGGTTTTTTTTAAATAATTATTTGAGTTCCCCGACTAAAAGTTTAACGTTAGCCTAAGATATTAAATATATATTCTATTTTGTTACTATATTATATATAATACTATATCAAAAATACGTTATCACATATTTTGAATTATGCATTTTGATAAATAATATAAATTATTAAATATTAATGCATTTTTTTTAAAATTTAAACAATTTATATATGAAAAAAAATTGGTTCAACAAAGAACCTGTCATTTATCAGTATGAAAACGTGGGATGTAAAAATTATTTTGACGATAATTGTTATTTATCGTTTTAATTTTTAATATTAACTTAATGTTTAAATCTCATTAGAAACATAGTAACATATATTATTTATTGATGTAAGGTTCAAATTATATAAGTTATATAATTATTTATAAATTGCAATTAATATTATATTACTGAAAATCTAATAACATAAAAAACTTATCCAAATTAATAATTATATTATCATATTATTAACAGATATATATATTATATCTCATATAGCATAATATCTATCAAATTTTATATAAAATAAATATAATAGGGATCTTATCAAAAATATATTTAATTTTAATATGTATAATTTTAAGTATATTAAATATTTGTTTGATATATTAAAAAATCATGTTTATAATATTTTGAATCACAAAATTGTACACATTTATGTATTAATAATATAAATTTATATTTTGTCCGATATGCATATTTATTTTTAATATTTTATATTTTTCTTGTTTATTTTTTATTCGGTTGATGTAAAAATATATAGATTAAATAAATTAAAATATTAATACAATTATAATATATATATATATATATTTAAAATTATAAAAAAATTAATAATTTTAAAATAAATAATTTAATTATTAAAACAGAATATCCGTGCATCGCACGGGTTAAAATATAGTATATAATAAGAATAAGATGGATCTTATCCAAATACTACCAAATGTCAAATGATTGATTCTTAATAACTACATAATATTATGTACTAATTATTTATAAACTATAATTATTATTAAGATTTCTAACAATTATAATTTTTCTTACCCCGATTCATATTATAACTCGAACTCTATTAGATGTCTTAGTAATATATAAATTTGAACTTTAAGATCTATTTTGAAATTAAATTAAAAAGAAAATTCGTAATTATTGTGCTAATTACACAATAGACATTGTTTGAGCCATATTTTGAAGTTCAAAAGTCAGAATTGAGTGATTTTACAGCCCACGCGAAACTTACAAATTTATCTTTAATTATGATGTTCCAATATCCAAAATCTAACTGGAGCAACCCGTAATTTAGATAGAAAAGATAGTTACGAATTTTTATCGAAAAATTCTATTCCGTTTAGGAAACCTTTTTATAATTGATTTAAAACATTAAAATACTTTTTATATTAGATTTATACATAGACATTATTATGTATTATTATTATTATTAGATTAGAGTAGAGATAATATTAGATTTTACATGCATAGTGATGGAGGGAGGGAAATCATGAATTTTCTTTATGAGAGGGATGTTTAAAGTTTTTTTTATCCAAATTTTTTCTATAAAAATATTTAATATATTATATAAGATAAGGGTAACTTTATACAGAGAATCAGTTACACTTACTTACATGAGAAATTATTATATTGAGAACTCAAAAATCTTATTAATTTATTGGTTTGGATCGAATCGAAGAAATTAGATTTTTTTAAAAAAAATAATTATTTGAGTTCCTCGACTAGAAGTTCAACTTTAGCCTAAGATATTAAAATACACATTTTATTTTGTTACTATATTATATATAATACTATATAGGCAGGCCCGTAGTCCGTGTGCACTTTAGAAGAGACTAAAGCAGCATCTTAAAAGCATATCAAGACATTGCTTTAAATTAACTAAAGTCTAAAGCACCATCTATATATCTTTTGATCAAACTAAAGCTCCATCTTGAAAACAATTATTGAAAGCAAACAGTGAACTAAACATATGAGTTCCATTGAGGATCAGGAGCAAGTCCAAATTAAGAGATCCTAGAGCCAAAACGAAGCTCTGCAAATTAAAGACGGGGACAAGATTAGAATGATGATGACTGCTTTGAAAGAGTTGCTACTAGATTGTCTATCAATGTTGGAATCCAGTGCAATATATATATATATATATATATGATTATATACAATGAGATGGAAGAAATTAGAACCAGCCATTAACGAATGTAGATTCTATATATGCGGGACCCTCGTAACAGTAAGGTCGTTAGTATTGAAATTGTTGGGGCCCATATCTAGCTTCTGGCTCGTAATAGTTCATTGCACTATCATTTTGTTTTTATCAAATGTGTTTGTACAGATACATATCAATTCTGACAATATCTTTATCTTACCATATATATAGAGAGCAAAAGGTAGGGGAGAACTGATATATATGAAATCACCTTTCCAAATCAAAAATTAGTTGATCGATAAGAATCATTAGTTTTGTTACTGTATATCTTTGTGAAACCTTTGATCGAAAACATGTCGTAATTATTTATTTTTCGAAGTCAAATAATCTCAAGGTCAATTATAGTAGTTTTTGTGAAACAGTACCATGATTTTGCTTATATTCAATCTTATACGTACACTCTAGTTATAGCCTCATAATAAATTTTAAATTTGTTAAAAAATTTCATCCAAAATTACATTATTGATAACTAAACTGCATATGATAAAATTTGATATAACAAAATTATATTAAACCAAAATAGTAGTATTAAATTTATAAATATTATAAAATCAAATAATAATTTCAAAATATATATGTGTATTATAATTCACAACTTACTAATTTGTTATGATTCTAAGATCTTTTTTCTCATCCGTCGCTAACAATATCAATGCCACCAATGTAGGTCAAGCAACCCACTGACATCTAAATAAGTATTAGTACCATTATGTAAATATTAAAGAATATAATTTAAAATTATATATGTGTGTGTATGACTTATAATATCTTATTTAAAAAAAATACCTGATAGTATATTAGTGTAATTAACACGTGCTTCAATTATATCGGAACATATGAACTCAAATCTATGTAGTGGTATGTTGATGATTCCTTCTTCCAATTTTTTTAGGGCAATTGTACGTAGAAACATCACTTTAAACTCACATTATAGTAGTCTATATCGGCCGGTACTTGCAACTACTTTTAAGTTTTTAATACTATATAAAGACCCTTCTTCCAAAATATGTTTGAATCGAAAAAATAGATGTTTTTGAATCGTTACATGAATAAGATTTTCCTGTCATAAATTAAAGCATCAAAAAGTTAGTACGAATGCATAATTGTAATAAATTAATAAATAACAAAAAATTATTAACCTTCTCATCAATTAAAATCATTTCAAGACTCAATTGATTGTCTGTTTGTGTATTGATTGCATTCCACATCATGCAGACTCTCACTCTTATCATCCAATCGTCTCTATTGTTATTTAAAGCATTTAAGAGAGTGTAATCTATGATGTATTAGACGTTGAATGTAAATAGCTCTGTGATAAATTTGTTGTGATTTATTTTTTAATGCTTGATCTTTAATTTATATAAGTGATGGTCTATTATTTTTTAGATGGAAACACATTCAATTTAGGTAAAAGAATAAATTAAAGATAGTGTCTTTTTGAAAAATAAAAACAGTTTCGATTTTTAATAATTTAATGTCTTTCCTAAAATTTCTAATTACCTCACGTATAAGAATGTTTTTTCTAAAATTTCAAAACTTATCTTATGAATAATAATAATTTACTTAATTCGAGGAGAAAGTTTAGGAGAATATAATGTAACTTAGATTTTTCATAATTTGGAGAAAATTTAGGAGAATATAAAGTAACTTAGATTTTTTTTATAATTTTAATATTTACTAATTCAAAAATTCGAGAGAATTAGAAAAATACACTGAGACAATTTGGGAGCGCCACCTAACCGTCACCATCTTTCGCGCTGCGCAGCGACTTTATAATATTTTTATAAATTTATTAAAATTATAAGGAATTAATTTTATAATTTAAAAAAAATTAAAGAATTGCAATACTGTATAAATTAGTTAAAATAATATATTAAAAAGATTAATAAATAAATAATTTAGAATTTTATATATGTGTGTGTGAGAAATATATTAAAATTATCGAGGTAAAGTGAGATACAAATTAAAAAAATTCTATTACCACTTCGATAAAATAAATAACATTATTTATAATTTAATTTTTCAATATCATTTATAAATAGTCTTTATAATCTTATAAGGAATTATCTTAAATGCTATTATATATTAATCATTGTTAATATTTCTAAAAAATCAAATGTGTGCTTGTTTTTTAAAAATCATAACATGACTATTAAATTCTAACATTTAACACGCTCTTTCATATTGACTTGTATTGATTTTAGACATTTTTTCTGAATAATGAGTCGTTTTATCGTTATTTATTTAAATCTCAAATAAAATTTATATCGATAATATATTAAATAAATTTTATCATTTATAAATACATGTTACTCGTTATTAAGTCGCTCTCTCGTTTGATAGTCAATCTCTTTTTTAAAATTTTATTAAAAATTTTTTTGTTACCGAATAAATCAACTTATATTTAATATATTTTACTTTTATAAGAATTTTATTTTGCTAAATTACATTTATAAGAATTTTATTTAGAATATGTTAATATTTACTAATTTGAGTCCTAATTAAAATATAAATAATAATTAAAATCTTAATTGAAAGGTAAGTATTAATTAGAAAAATAGTTTGGAAGGTTTATCGTTTTTTCTTTTAGTCGTAATTAGAAGATAAGTTCATATTTTCTTAAAAGAGGCATAATTAGAAGACAAATAATAATTAGACTATTATTAAAAATAAATAGAAATTTATATAAATTTTAAATACATAAATTCTAAAAAATTAGAAAAATAATTTCGAACAGTTTGAAACCACTCTAGAATTCTCCAATATTAACATGCTTATGCTTTATGAGCCGGAAACATACTTTTCACCTAATTAAAGGACAAATAGTAATTAGACTCTTATTAAAATATAAATAAAAATTTATATAAATATTAAATACATAATACTAAAAAATTAGAAAAATAATTTTGAGCGCTCTGAAAGCACGCGAGAATTTTTCAATTTAAACTATTAACATGCTATTCCATAATGAGCCGCTCTGTCGTGAAACATATTTTTCACCAATAAATCACTCTATCATTTTTTCTTTAGATCTCTCATATAATTATTTTTATAAAACTTATAATTAGAATATTTTTAATTAGAAGGTAAGTAGTAATTGAAATCATAATTAGATTATAAGTATTAATCTCATTAGACTTTAAATTTTAACATGTTACTCCTTATTAAGCCGCTCTCTCGTTTGGTCATCAATATCTTTTTTATAATTTTATTTAAAAACAATTTTATCATTATTTATTTAAATCTCAAATTAAATTTATATAGATAACATGTTAAATAAGTATTATTATTTATTAATAAAAAACATAACATGAGTATTAAATTCTAATAATTAACATGTTACTCCTTATTAAGCCGCTCTCTCGTTTGGTCATCAATTTTTTTTATAATTATTTTTGTTATAGAATAAGTCAATTTATATTTAATATATTTTACTTTTATAAGGATTATTTTTTGATAAATTACTTTTATAGGAATTATAGTTGAAGTAGATTAATATTTACCTATTAGATTCCTGATTAAAATGTAAATAATAAATAAAATCCTAATTAAAGTGTAAGTACTAATTAGATTCTTATTAGAACACAAATAGTAATATATATAATTTTTTTAATAAATAAATTTTAAAAAATTAAAAAAATAGTTTTGAGGTTTTATCATTTCTCCATTAAATCGTAATTTGAATACAAGTTAATATTTTCTTAAAAAATACCTAATTAAAAGACATATAGTAGTTGGACTCTTATTAAAAAATAAATAGAAATTTATATAAATTTTAAATACATAATTTCAAAAAATTAGAAAAATAATTTTGAGCACTTTGAAAGCACATGAGAATTCTCCAATTTAAACAATTAACAGACTCCTCCATAATGAGCTGCTCTCTCGTGGAACATATTTTTCACCGATAAATGACTTTATCATTTTTTAGATCTCTCATACAATTATATTTAAAAAACTTATAATTAGAATATTTTATTATTTACTAATTAGATTCTTAATTAGATGGTAAATAGTAATTGAAATCATAATTAGATTATAAGTATTTTTTTATAATAGATTATAAGTATTAATTTCATTAGATTTTTAATCAGAGTAAATTAATATTTCCTTATAAGACTTCCAATTAGAAGGCAAGTAGTAATTAGACTCTTAATAGAAAGCAAATAAGAATTTATATAATTTTTAATGCATAAATTCCAGAAAAAAATAGAAAAATAGTTCCAAGCGATTTGAGAGCGCACGAGGATTCTACTTTATTATATATAGATATAGATATAGATATAGATTACCCATAATTTGTCTTTTTTAATTTTATGATTAAATTAATTAAAATTTGGTTTATAATTTTAAAAAGCTGAAAATTTTATGTTAAAATAAATTAAATATACTTTTAAGAATATAATTATTATACATTTTTTAATTATATAATACATAATTTTTTTTATCAAATTAAAAATATAAATAAAACAAAAAATATAGGACCAGAGAAATATTAGCAACTTATAATAATCTTAGGTCATGTTTATTTTATGGGATTATAATCCGGGACTAGTATCCATACATTATAATCCTTCATTATTATCTCTAAGTATTATAATCCTTTAAATTATCCAAATTGGATTATAATCATTTACATTATAATTTTATTTTTGTTTTGAGGGATAACATATGGACTATTATCCCTTAAATTTTTTAATCATTTGTTTGTTTTAAATTGAATTATAATGAATGGTTTATAATCCTTTAAAAATGACTTGTTAGAGAGGATTAAATAATACCTCTTACGCCGAGTATTAGAGATGATTATAATTCTATCCCTTATTCCATGAAAACAAACAAGTGATTAATATTTTAAAGAATTATAATCCTTTATCTAATTCCAAATAAATTTTTACAAAACATGACTAAAAATTTTATAGGATTACAGTTATATCCCTATTTAATCATATTAAACAAACATGACCTTAACATTTTAACTTAACTCGTGTTTTTTTAGATTGATGATTATGAAGACGTTTTTGACCTATTTGTGTAACTTGTCCTTTGCCGACTTTATGATTGACTGATAACTGATAAACTTGCGTAATTCGAACGTCCATGCATATATTAAAACTTGTTAAAGCAAAAGTTATTATGGGACATGCATGTTATAAGATTTTGATTAGGACTGAAGTGACTGTATTATGCTCAAGGTCTATATATCACTTCCTGTCATTTTATTTGTTCTCTTAATTTAAACCTGCTCCTAATTATTAGTTAATTAGCTCTTCAACAGTAAATCATTATCATCGCATGGTTTTCATACATGGATCAAAGTTTGGTATTAGTTTTTTTTGTTAAAAACTGTCAGAAAGGTTTTTGATAAAATTCAAAAGTTATTGTAGGAAAAACGTTTTTATCTAAAAACTGCTGTTAGAGAAAACATGTCTCACATGTTTTTGAAAAAGCTGTTTTTCAGCTTTTGCCGGAAGTAATTACAAATTTAATCATCAAACCTTGTTAAGTTATCAGTTCTCCTAAAATCTAGGTGTTAGGAAGGATGCTTAGCAGGATCATATTATTCAACACCCCCCTCACTCGAAAGCTCATTATGGGTAGAAGAGTGGATTACAAGGTGGTTCGTCCCTTTTTGGGCCTTGTGTCCGTCAAATTTTAGTTACTAGGATCTCGTCCTTTTTTGGGTCCACCATAGTACAACATCAGTATTTTCAATAAATGAGAATATTGTGGATAAGAGAGACTCGAACTCGAGACCTGGATTGATGTGTACTAGCACCCAAAAACTGATTCTCTCTCTCTATCTTCCTCTTTTCTCAAAACGGCTAGTGTTTTAAAAAAATATGTGTCTTACTATTAAATCAGCCCATAAAGAGATTATATAGAGAGATGAATAAGTTTTCTAATTATAATCTAATTATAATTAATACTAATCCAAAATTCTAAATTATTTAATTAAGTCTCACTTAATTAATTAATTACTAATTTTGGAATTATTTTAAGTAATTTATATATTCTATTTATATAATTAATTAAGTCATACTTAATTAATATCATAAATAAAATAAATTACTTATATAATTTAAATTCATAATTTAAATTATTTCTCCTTCAAGCATTCTTTGTGTGTGACTATGTAGGTTATTACTACGTTGACAACAATTTTAATATCTAATTAAAATTGTAAACAATGAGCAACATCTAGTAATACATCATTGCTACCCAAGTAATAATAATAAAATCAGTGATTTGATTAAACCTTTCGTGAATAATGTTCCATGTAATATAATCTCTTTAACCTTATATTATAGATCAAACTATAGGCATGTATTGTGTCATCCTCTTCAACGTTCAATCCGGGTTTCCTTGATCAATGAGTAGACTATTAAACAAATCAACATTTGAGCACGACCATGCATTTTATAGTCTCACTCAACCAAGAGGCCAATAATATCACTCCTAAATAGGAAGGTTAAATCATTTATCTATCATTCATATTTCTCATACGATTCATAGTATACCCAATGTCCACTTTTATCATCACCTGGTTAAAGGCAACTTTTAGTGTAATCAAAATATATTAATTCTCGTATAGAAATATAATGATTTCAAGTCAGAAGATCATTACATCATTATCACAGTGAGAATTTCTTATGACACTTATTAACATGTAGAAACTCACGGCGGGTCATTCCAGTATCATTCATTGAGACATGCACTTATGTTTTTTACTTTAGTATCACCATACATATGACCAATGAGATGTGGTCATCTGTCAACAAACATATTAGTCTTATTGCATTATTATTATCCTTATATAATAATACTCAATTAGGAAATTTTAGGAATAAAATATTATTCATATAATCTCATTTCTAAGTCACATACTTAAAGATATATAATACGTATCAAAATTTCAAGGACATTTATTATGCTTTCCTATGTGTTAGGAAGCGGGCTTAGCAGGATCATATTATTCAACATCCCCCTCACTCGAAAGCTCATTATGGGTGGAAGAGAGGATCACAAGGTGGTTCGTCCCTTTTTGGGCCTTGTGTCCGTCAAATTTTAGTTGCTAGGATCTCGTCCTTTTTTGGGTACACCATAGTACAACATCAATATTTTCAATAAATGAGAATATTGGGGGTGAGAGAGATTCGAACTCGAGACCTCCTATAACCAGAGCTCTGATACCATGTCAAGTTACCAGATCTTCTAAAATCTCAAGGTATTAGGAAGCGGGTTTAGCAGAATCATATTATTCAAGAAACCTCCCTAAAAATATTATTTTTATATATTATATCTCAAAATATGTACAAATAAAAAAAATTATCAAACAGTCATATGATTTTTTTTACAGCACTTTTTCTCACAACACGACAATTTTAACAACAATCTCAAACAGGCAAACAGACCATAGACTCTTTTTGCAGCAAATGATAAATAGCCTTAAAATTTTCTTATTGTATTGATATATATATTAATTTTTTTGTGTGTGTTTGCAAAATTTTAGTAATAAAAAAAAGAAGAAGCTGGTGCTGCTTCTGATCATTGGGAGGAGACTTACTGTTGTGGTAGTAAGATTAAGAGATAATGCAGTGAGAGTTGACGTTGTGGCTGGCTATCAAGTGATGGAAAACAAGGAGAAATTATTCAAGTAATGAGATGTTTGAAACTGAAACGCACTAGAATTAGAATAAGGGGCCGACCAGAGGCATAGCATGATTTTGTAAATCAAATTAATTAGCTAGCTTTCGATCTCATTTGTCATTTGCAGTTCAATCACACTATATATATATATTTCTCCGTATATATGAAGTCTATTTCTGTGTTTATTGTATATATACTGTTATAGCCAACTTTAGTTTTTCAAGGACAAGGCATATTTGCCTTCTTCCAGCTTTTCTTTTAGGCGTACGATATATATATATAGCATTTGTTAGATTCCGTAAAGATATATACAACTGATCAGGCCGGTACGTACCTAGGGAGGTAGAACTTCACTAATAAGATTATACCTCCCAGTTCTCTCTTAATCCGGCCAGATGATTTAAATTATTAGTTAAGTATCATCATTAGTGGCCACGACATATATATAGCACATACACTTCGATCGAGCGCCTCTATTACAATAGTAATTATATAAAGATGATAGTTTTTCCATTGTACTCTAATCGAATTTTGTCTTGAGCTAATTTACACTAACTACTGGAAACTAAGAACAGACATATATGCATTTGTGTTTAACTTTCTGCTTCTTATTGCTGATATCAATTATTTTACAAGCTGATAATTAATTTACAAACAAGTATAACCCGTTTCGAAAGTTATTCGAGCTCCACGCCTCCATGCATGCATTAAGGTTTCGTAATGTTGCCAACAATTTGTTGATTTTCGAGAATCGTTACGTAGGGAAACCCTACGTTGATCGAGCCTTACATATGTTTATCCCTCGGTATATATATAGTATAATGTATATATCGTCAACCATTGATATATGGTATATACATGAAGCTCGTTACTGCCTCTAACCACTCATCGTCATCATGCTTGATCTGCGATATATTTAAACGACCCAAGACAATAAACATCAAATGGATAACAGCAAAATTACAAGAAATGGTAATTTATCCAAAAGAAAGTATATATGTTGTTTTACCTTAAAAAAAATGTATACCTGAAAAAAGTTGGCGTTAAATGAATCTTGGTGCAAGTTGTTTTTGTTTTTCATCACGGTTTCATCTTGATCAGATGATGTTTCATTGTTTTTTGCAAATCTTCCACGAACTCGAACTCTCTTATCAGCTAATGTTTTCCGACATGCATACTGTACGTGAATCACGCCAAAAGAGTTAAAATATTTTTAGATAATGTCGATTTGATACACTAAATCAAAATTTAAGATATAAGTATGAAATTAATAATTAAAACACAGAGTTTCAAGGACCTTGATAGTTTTGTTGAAATTCCTTTGATTTCTCTTCTTCAAGTACCTTGAGATTCTGTCCTTCCTCTCTTCGACTGAGTACCTCCCGATTTTCATTGTCGGTTCCTCACTTTCTTGTACAGCCTGCTCACCTTTAATTTCCTGTACAATATGTATTACAGTAATATATATGAGTGTTTTATACATGTTCTATGCACTACAATCAACAATCTGAAAAATCCCACTTTTAGCACTATATAACTTTTAGTTATTTTCTACGTGGACTGAACATCAAGTATGAAATGAGAGTATAACATTTTGATTCCTTAATTATTATGTATACTGGCATGGACGGATCAAAGACTAGTCATACACAACGTGACATAAATTTTGGGGACAAAAAATTTCATAAAATCGAAACACATACCCAGCTGTTGGAGGTAGTGGAATATTGTTCAGCCCAAAAATTAGACGCAAATCCACTGCATTCCTCGCCAAATTCACAACCCTCGGGCTGATTTCCCACTTCAAATCCAATATTCATCTCGGGCAGATGAGCGGCCTGCATATTCCAAGTAGCTTGAGTACTATCATACTCCTGAGGAAATGACATAGTTGAAATTGAGGACGATGTCATATCTGATTCCGATGGCACCATATAGTTACCCACGCCATTCATGATGTTATCAAACAAGGGTAAGTTTTCTTCACACCACATTGCTAGGCCAATTCCATCTCCGCCACTCGCAGGAGGGAAATCGCAGAATCCATTGGAGAAGTTGTAGTTAGAGTAGTACTGAGGAGTGAAAGCCATTGAAGCAATATATATTAGGACTTCTATTAATTGTCAGTCCTTTTTTTATCCAGGATCTGCTTGTATAATTTTGTACAATGTTACTAAGCCGTAAGCGCTACCATTGTCTATTTATAGTATGTACTTGGCGCTAGCATTATTTCCCGCTATTTATCCTTTTTTTTTAATCTACAAAAACAAGATTCTTTCGATTTTTTGTGGGGACAAATTTGATGCATTGTCTTCGGGCAAGTGGTTTTATGTGCTAGTGGGTCAACTGAACAGTGCCTACAATTTTGTACACTGATAAAAAAAAATACAAACTTATATATTAATTACTGTAAAATTTCAGTAAAATTCACATAAATTAGTGCCTATATTAAACATTGGACGTGAATGTAACTAGTTCTGTAGCTAAGTGTCAAATTTAAGAATACAAGTGCCGAAAGCAAGGAAGTGAAGTGAATAGTATGCAGGCTAATATATCTTCAAAGAACAGAGTCTTTATGTTTAAAGGGGATTCCCTTGGTGAAAAGAGATCATTGATTACAATTGTTAGATCGGAGGCGAAAAATACATGGAAAGGTAATTTTTTACAATTTACCATGTTAAAACAAAAAAATTCAGGTTTAGCACAATATTCTTAGAATTTCTAGCAATGAAACAGAGATTTTATAGTTGATCAGCAAAGAAAAACAGAGATTATAAAGTTGGTTAGTGTCTGTCTTGCCCAATATGTGATTATGTGAAGTGTAATAATATTGGTGAAGCAAGCCACTAATTAATTAGCAAGCAAGGGGAATGAAGAAGAAAAATCAAGTGTGGGAAGAATCATAAACAGTGAAAAAAGTGAATAATATTATCATACTGTTAAAGCTGTAGACTTAGTAGCAGAAGCAGCAGGTGCAGCAAAGAAATCTGATCTATGTAATATAGAGCATCATAGGCCAGGAATCTAACATGCACATGGCTGGCCGCACACCAGATTTGCATCAAAGTACAATCAATATACCCTCTTGTTAATAGTTAATACTACTTGTCAATCTCACCCCTTATTTGTGTTTAATTTCTACCCTTATCTACTTCATCTTAATTAGACATTTTCTTATGTTAGTGTATGTCGGCCACACTCCAAATTTGTAGATTTTATATTTTCGTAAAATAAGAACTGACTATATGTACAGTAATCTACGCTTAAAACAATCCTTATTCATAACAGGATTACACAATTATGCAGCAACTGTCCATGTTATACATACATTTCACATCAGTACTTCACCCATCGAATTAGATGTTAATGATGATACGTATCTCAAACTAACCATCATGCTTAGTGCTTACTAAACGTACTCAAAACATGATTATTAAACAGTAACAGGGAATAATATAATGTTAGAAATTGCCAGAATCTGTACTTGATAGCCAACCTGGAAAATATCAGTATTCTTCAAGTTGAACTTTTGAGCTTGTCCGGCCTGGAAAAGGGGAACCAAAAATCAGATTAAAGAGGCTGTTGATAAGATATTGTATACGCTACTTCTACCGAGTATCAGGTGCCTTCAATGGTTTCTTTCTTTCTATTCCAATGTATCCCATCATCAAACTTAGCCAGCCAAATTTCTTCTCTTCTTCTTTTATAGCCAGGCCACTTGCTAGCTCGTTTCCCATGTATCTACATTTTTATTGGTCGATCATATTACATATATACTTGTTTTAATTTAAGTTCTGCCGAAAACTTGTTGACTAAGATCATCATGCAACTAGCAAAATGGGAATCCTCTCAGGTTTAAATTTAAAAAGATTACTAGCTTGGATACATGTTTTTAGCTACAAACATGTCAGTATACTTTTAAGTGCCAGAAACCAGTCAGATATTATTTAGCAATGATATTATTACTATAGAGATAGTTAATTACGGCGTCTTTCACAAATTTAGCTTTCTGTCGAAGTGAAAATTAATGCAATCGATCATAAGATACATTCAAATAAAATAGATAGATAGATAGATAGATAGATAGATGGCTGCAGATGCATATTACTGGCTATAATCTGAGTGGATGGAGCTGTTCACAAGCGGTTTCAGGTTCCAACAAGCACATGTTGGTGCATGTTGCCTGCGGGAAGTGAATCAAAATCTGATTTATAAGGCGCATAAGATCACTGCATCCAGATTTTATTTTTTCTGTTTTCCTATCCTTTTTTCTTCCACAACAAAATTACCAATCTGGATTGATTCTATTCTTGGTACGTTCAACATAGTACATAGTGTCGTTTC
This sequence comes from Oenanthe sinensis, assembly GCA_028671895.1. Classification (NCBI taxonomy): domain Eukaryota; kingdom Viridiplantae; phylum Streptophyta; class Magnoliopsida; order Apiales; family Apiaceae; genus Oenanthe; species Oenanthe sinensis. Next base: position 37,419,870 of record CM053794.1, read on the forward strand.
TTGTTCCAAATCCTTGGTTCTAGAACTTTGATTAACAACTCCAACATTCTAACATGCTATCAGGTTGGTATGCTGCTAGTCCATAATCTCCAGTCAAAGGCATGCAGACGATATCATTATTCTCCTGCACATTAATATATCTTTCATTGTAAACATTTTTGTTATTGACAATGATCTTAAATCATTGAATGCATATATATGTAGAAAATCCTATGTCCCCTCTGGGCTCTGGCATTAATAATAATCGGGAATCGGACATTAATTCGTATATATACGCAAAGATTAAATCATAATATCATGTATATTTTTATTAATAATGAATATATCAATATATATATGACCTATAATAATAATAATAATAATAATAATAATAATAATAGTGCACCATCATATATTAACAAGAAGAGAGAACATATGAAAGGTAACGGGAGTGGGGACAGGACGAATCCAGCCTACGACAATAGAAGGGGTCAAAAAAAAAATTACACGATAATATACTCAAATAGATCAAATATACAAAAAATAATAATAATAAATTTAAAGTAGATCTGTTCCTTCGAATCACGAAATTCATCAATAATTAAATCAATACTAATTTTTTTGATTATTTCAATATAAATAACCATACAATGATCAAGAAACCTGTCATCCATCTTATTACCAAGCTTGGTTTTGATGAATAAAGTATCTATTTAATATACTTATTTCTAATTTTGGGCTTGGTTTAATAAACTCAATATGTCAAAATTTTATTTCGGGGAGGCAAAAATATATTAATATTAGGCAACTCGGGGGGCCATGGCCATCTCTTGTCCCTGTGTAGCCTCGTGCATGAGTGGGGAGGTGACAAGCATTTTCTGCTAAGGTATGTTAAAAACAGTCTTCATCATTATTAATTATTATAGCTAATATAAATAATAAACTGAGTGTACATTACAGTCAATTTACTATATACGAGTAGAATTTGTATGATATTATTCGTTTTGCGCATAAATTTGTATTTGGACATATTTCAAAATATCTCATACTAATGAAATTAATTGACTACTTATATATAAGAAAATTATCTCTTACCTCTTCGACGTGGGATTTAGTTGACATCATCCAACAATATTGTTGGTCTCAATCTAGGAACAAACTTTGACGCATCGCAATAACACATGAATAGAAATTTTTATGTCTAGAACTCCCATCAAATTTTATTACCACAAGTTATAAGTTTCAACACAAACAATAAATAAAATAATAAGTAAAATGAGAAATGCAAAGAAGTATTTTTTTTTGCCCAAGTAAAAGAGCCTTTTTTCTTTTTTCTTGTATATATCACTCTTTAACAAAAAACCTAACCAATTCACTTCCGTTTACCTATTTTAGGAACCATAAGCCTAGTCTAAGAATTAACTTAATAATACGTTTTGGGTCAAAAATACTCGGTACAAGTCAATCCTTGACCCAAGGATAAAACATAACATGTCACTACGGTGACAAACTGTTGTTCAGCCCCTTAATAAAATGACATTCTCGACCTTCAAATCCGATTTTCATCGTTCAGAATTTAGATATTGGAGTAAAGAAGATGTTGTCCAAAATTCAGGACGATCGGACCGTTAGAACTCTGACAATCGGAAAAATAAGACAACTGACTCAACCAGAAAAATTCCTATAAACTTTTCACATTAACACCAAAAACTAGTTCAATCATTCTACCTTCATAATAATTTTCTTCCTTTCTTTCTCTGCCATTTGTCCCTATATGTACGTTATAGGTCGAGTTTAAAATCCCAAACTTATTCACTTGAATAAAATCCATCAAGAATCCAAAAATGTGTTACAATTATTCAATATCCAACATCTTATAATTCAAAATTTAAAAGTACAACTAAACTCTCTAAATTCAAATCTAAATCCATATTTATCAACTCTAATAGATAAAAACTAAGAATTAAATAAACTCCTCAAAATTAGCAACTCACACTTTTCCTAAAATGTAGTCCACCTAATTATGAATATATGTCGGGGGAAATTAAGAAACATAGACCAGTAGTGAGTCAATGGCTCATATACGGATATAAAATAATATAAATTGTAGAAGGGTAAGATATGCTGATAATATGAATATAAACTGAATGCTGAGACAATGAGTAATGACAACAAGGGAAGAAGATAAAATTTCATAGATACTTAAATGCACAATATGAACATATATACATGTATTCTCATAAAAAAAATTACTCTTCCAAAATATATTATTACCACTTACAAATAATACTCAAACTAATTTAGCTGAAAGTCAATATACTTACTGACATGGGAGACAATCTAACACTTACAAGATGTCCTACATTTTCAGTTAACCAGAAATATGTAGTCATCAAAACTTACAGGACTTGCATAACTAAAAACAAATGCTACCCAAAATCTTATAGGGACTTGCATGGCACAAAGCACAATACTACACAAATGGCCAAAACATACATACACAATAGTCATGACTCTACGTGTCTCACAATTTCGGCAACACGTACATACTATTTAAATACACCGTATAGGTGGTGTCAAACTCAAGATTATCCAATCATGACGGATGTCTTACAAAATCTCCCAAATCAATCATATATCACAAATAAATTGAAAATATCTTACTCAAAATATTACACACGCCAAATATCATACAATATTAACTATTAAAGTAAAATCAGACCTGACTTGTTCGAAAAACTAGCAATTTACCCTATCAAGATGAACTCAAATGAAAAAGTGCAAAACGCGAAACTTGTAGACAATTATGTGAGTTTTCCAGAATGATAAGATTCGTCAAAAATGAATAAGTAACGAATGCAGAAAACAAATATGGGCAGTTAGAACATGATCATAGTAGTATTTTGAGATTTACGACATCAAGATCACAGAATTTGATAACGGAATGTAAACAAATAACGAAGAGGTCGAAAAGATTTTTCCATCCAGAATGTTATTACTCATAATTATTGAACAAATATTTAATTTATTATGAATTTCTGAAATTACAAGATAACAACTCAAATATTTTCATCAGATTGCACAAAAGGCAGATTTCGACACACTTACACACCGAATTTCAGAAAACGTAAAGAACAAAAGTTGTAGATAATTGAAAGACCTTTCTAGATGCAATAAGATCGTAACAATCCGATAAATAACGAAGAAGATACGAATTTAACAAAAATCAGAATGGATACAAACTATACACAATATACATACGATTTTGAATCACAAAACGAGAACAAAGAGAGTGTATCGAAGATATCTGTACCTTAAGACTCAAAGATCATGAATGATTTTCAAGAAATCCGGATGTCTCAATCACAAAACATTTGTTTAATATCACAACTCATCTTCTTAAGCCTTTTATTATTCTCATCTTTCTCTTTCTCTCTCTCCATGTTAGAAGTAACGTAACTTCTCCTTCTAAAATCCCTAACTCATTTCCCTTTTTTAATCTATTTTCCCTTTTTTTTCTTTTTCTCTTGTTGACTAATAATATTTTATAAAATATCTTAATAATAAAATAAATATAAATATATACAACTAATAAATCAATAACAATTCACTAATATTATTATTAATAATTAAATATTATAACTAAATATATTATAAAAAAATATACGGGATGTTAGAGCAAATCCAACAATGTCCTAACTCATTTTTTAAGTATAATATAAAAAATTAGTCCCTAGTAACTTATGACATGAATAACCAATTTCATCTCTAACAATATTCTTTATCCTCATTTCCTAGTTAATATTTTATTATTAAAAGTGCTATTCATCATTAAAGTATATAATATACGATAGAGAGAGAAAATAAGTGTTTGTAATAATTTATAATAAAATATTAATTAGCACAAAGAGAGGGTTTCTAAAAATAAGAAAGAAAGTGAGTATTCTAATAATTTAAGGAGTCACTACTAACTGAGACATTGTTGAAACACTTTTTGTTATTACCTTCTTTAAATTTTAACTTACCCAACACATTAAGGGATACTTTTGGACTTCTCTCAGATCGAGTGAGAGGGCTATTTAGGCCACGTGGGAGTCTCGTCTTCAAATAATAAATGAATTATAGCAAACTCGCTTAAACAGTTGAATTCGAGCTCTATCCGCCAATAATTTAGTTGAATGATAAAAGCAGAACTGCAGAAGACAGACATTTATGTGGGTCAATTTGCTTGTACTTAAGACCTGGTAGTAATTATCGGAGCTGCACTATTAATACTCGACAAGTTTCTGGTAATGGTTGCACCTACTATCTTCGGTCTTAATGTCGTGCCTTTCGTGCCTCGAGTTATCAGTATTAGGGTGTAATCAAAACAAGTGTCAAATACGATTAGATTCAAGCAAATATTTGAGAACAGTGGGAGTATTAGGGTGTAATTGAAATAAGCAGTGTCAAACACAATTAGATTTGAATTCGAATTCGATTAAATAATTGAGATTTGAGTTTGATTTCAATTACCGTAAAGCTCAAGCCGAGCTCGGTAAAATATTTAAATAATTTGAATTTAAATTTCAAGTCGATTCAATTACTATAAAATCAAATTCTAATATTTTACTAGTCGAATTCAAATGTCTCACCCCAACAATTTTACTTGTTTATCCCTTGTTGTTTGTATGGAGTAAAAAGTTAAAAATTATAGTTGATACTGACAAAAAATAGATTAAAAGTGCCACGGAAGAGGAATTTTTTTTGTTTTTTGTTAGAAGTCAGTCGGGTTGCGAAGGATTCTTATTCTCTCTTTTTTTTTTTGAATAAAAAATATATTAAAAAACAAGTAAAATGTTTTCAAACGAGAGAGAATTCATATACTCCCACCGTTTCATATTAATAGTCCACTTTAAAAAAATAACGCATATTAAGAAAATTTATTGTTTATAGATTATAGTCATATTTATTGCATTGACGGAATATAATATTATGATATGGAATTGATCTTGGAAATATAAATTAAACATATGGGGAATGAAGTTGATTTTGGAAATATAAATTAGATTATGGGTCTGTTTTTTGGTTTGTTGTTTAAAACTGTTGTACTGTATTAAAAAGTATTATAAGAAAAATCAGATGACTGTTTGGTATTTTTTTTATTTGTACATATTCTGAAAACAGCTTTTTCCAAAAGCATGGGGGACATGTTTAAGAAAAATCAGATGACTGTTTGGTAATTTTTTTTTATTTGTACATATTCTGAAAACCGTTTTTTCCAAAAGCACGGGGGACTTTTTTTTTCTGACAGAAGCTTTTAGGTCAAAAACGATTTTCTAAGAAGCAGTTTTTGAATTTTACCAAACACCTTTTTGATAGCTTTTCAGTAAAAAAACTGTTATAACTGTCTGCAACAGTAATATTAAACAAGCCTATATTTTATATTGAAAATTAAAGTGGACTATTACTTTAAAACAAATTTTTTTTGAAAGTGTACTATTAATATGAAACGAAAGAAATACAAAAGTGTGCTCATAAGAATTTTACGTTACATGCAGAAAAAACGGGCCAGAAAGAGTCGCACATGGTGCCCTATTTAATTAAAATATTTGAAAATTTTCATTATCCTAAGTTGTACTCCCTCTGTTTTTTTATATTTGACGTTTGATTTTTATGTACATCTCAAAGTGCTTTGACCGTATAGTTAAAATAATTATTTTTTCAAAAAAAATTCTGAATAAAAATATATAACTTATGCTAAAATTCACAAAAAGAATTTTTAAAAAATAATTATTTTAATTATACAGTCAAAATATTTTAAATTACATGCAGAAAAGTCAAACGAGAAGTATATATATATAAAAAAAACGGGAGTAATTTGGATGCATCATCTTCTGTATCCTTCCAACATTCTGCACTTCTTATCTAAAAACAGCGAGTTAAATTTGAGTGCACTTGCATGTACTCTATATTTTTGGATAGCGTCAAAAGTCACTCATCAATCATCAATGATATGATTGTCAACTGGTTGCATTGATTTTCTCTCAACTGTCTGATTGTATCAACTAGACGTGTCCGCTATCCCTTTGATTGGTTGAATCTAAGACCACCTGCAAGACTATACGAACCACCTAATTCACTGATAAAAATAACATAAATAATAGGTTTGCTAGGAAATTAGTATATTTTAGTAGTATTTTAACTCCAATTAACGGAGGAATTGAAGGGAAGTTAGTATTTTATTAATTAAAAATAAATTAAGAGCACCGGTGGTTCTTTGAAATTTTTAAAGTGTCTCTCTGAGGCACTTGGAGATGCTCTACTCGTGCATCCCTTGCTCGCCTGGTATAGGATGTATGGTGCCAGTTTTGTGACGACGGAATAGAAGCCTCTCTAGCTCACTCTCAGCTGGTTCCGGTCATTTATAAGGAAAATTCATCAGTGTCCCTTGTCTCAAACTCCACCATGCCCTTCTGGCAACCATAATGTGCCGATTTTCGAATGAGTGAGTATGAATACCAGATGATAAAAAGACATCGACTATACGGAGCTTTTGTAGAATATTTAGTATCAATATATTAAAAACTGATCAGGATCTTGTTCCTAAATCCTTTTTAATACTCTGTAAAAAAAACAAAAAACCAGTAGCATTGAATTGCTGAAAGGGCTGTGCAGCAACCATAATCATCACTCCTGGTTTTCTACTCCTCTAAGTGCAGGGAAGCCAAGCCTTTAGCTTCTCGCCCTTGTATTCTTCAGAGTGTCAGGAAGGCGGTGGTTAGACCTTAAAGACAACGATTTTAAAAATGTTCCCTAGCTCAGCTCTTGCTATTGTAGCACGTGACATTTCCCCTATTCATTTTAAAATTTATGAGTATCTGGTTGCGAAATGAGTATATTTATTTATTGTGAGGGGATAGTAGGCCTTTTGTATATGTTAGGTTGTTAATAACAGCTGCACTAAAATCCAAACAGTGGTTTGTTAAGTATCAAATCATCACCCACCACAGCGGTACTAGTTGTAGGCTTGTATCATCAGAGAATGCACGTTGGACATCAGAAAAAATAGTAATTTACCCAGTAATTAAGCGGTCGTTTCAAACACTGCACTTACGTTGAAATTCATAAAAATATTTATTTTTTGTATTTAAATTAGAAATTATAAAATAAATTCTTTTCTTTATCCTCCTACGACAATTGAACAAAGGACCACACACAGTTGTTGACCTCCCAAGTTGGGTATTGGTATATGATATATAAAGGTCGTAACAGGAGCGGATCAATATGTAAAACTATCATAACATGGCTATCTATGCCGTCATTCAACTTCTCATTCTTCCTCTATCGGTAACGATTTTATACCATCTATTAAATCGCACAAGTCGAAACTCTCATGTAACTAATTGGCCCTTGTTGGGCATGACACCTGCCCTCATAAAAAATTATCATAAAATACATGACTTCGCTACAGATATTCTCATAGAAAGCAATGGCACTTTCGAGTTCAAAGGTCCTTCTGTAGCTAACTTGGACTTGCTCATCACTTCCGATCCTGCAAACATCCACTACATCTTGAGCAAGAATTTCAGCAATTATCCAAAAGGCCCTCAATTTCACAAGATTTTTGATATTGTTGGTGATGGCATGCTTAATGTGGATGATTATCTTTGGGAAGTTCAACGAAAGACTAACATGTCCCTATTTAATCATGCTCACTTTCATAAGCTGTCGGTGGAGACTATAAGGACTAAAGTGGAGAAAGGGCTGATTCCTCTGCTTGATCATGTATCTAAGCATGGAATAGAGGTGGATTTGCAGGATATATTTCAGAGGCTTGCTTTCGATAACATTTGTTCATTGGTTTTAGACCATGACCCTCAAAGCCTTTCTCCTGATCTACCTCATGTTCCTGCGGAAGAAGCTTCCACAATTATTGAGGTGGCGCTGTATTATAGGCATGTACTTCCGGAAAGCTTTTGGAAGCTGCAAAGTATGATTGGATTTGGTAAAGAAAAAAGTCTAAGCAATGCTTGGAAAACTATTGATGAATTTATATACAGATGTATATCCATGAAGCGTCAAAAATTGGTAGACGAGAATTTCTCCGTTGTGAAAAGGCAAGAGACGGAGAAACTAGATTTGCTAAAAGCTTACATGGAATCATACAAAGTAATGACTAGTAATCCTGACAAGTTTTTAAGGGATATTTTGTTTGGTTTATTGTTTGCAGGGCAAGATAGTACTAGTACAGCTCTTTCCTGGTTTTTCTGGCTTCTTTCGAGAAAGCCTTCAGTGGAGTCCAAGATTCAAGAAGAGATCCAAACAGAATTGCATCCGAAAAAAGATGACTCCTGCATACCTTTAAACAACAAGGAAGACTTACGTAAACTTGTTTATCTACAAGCAGCTCTGTCTGAGGCTTTAAGACTCTTCCCTCCAGTTCCTTTGGAACATAAAGCTCCACTGCAGCCAGACATTCTTCCAAGCGGTCATCGGGTGGATAAAGACTCTAAGATTGTGTTATCGTTCTATGCAGTTGGAAGAATGGAGAACGTATGGGGTGAAGATTGCTTAGAGTTCAAGCCAGAGAGATGGATAACTGAGAAAGGAGGGATCAAACATGAAGCTTCATACAAGTTTCCTGCTTTTAACGCAGGGCCAAGAGCTTGTTTAGGTAAGGAAATGGCGTTCACTCAAATGAAAATCGTTGCGGCCAATATTATACATAATTACAAAGTTGAAGTTGTCGATGATCATCCTATAGTCCATCATGATTCTATTATCCTGCAAATGAAGTATGGTTTGAAGGTCAGATTGGCCAAAACAAGTGCATAGTTGAAGATCATCTATAGTAGCTGGTGGTGCAGTCTTTGGAGATGATCTTGGCAGCTGCTACCTATTACCTTTAAATTAAATGTATATGTCGCCTTATGTTTGTATTCTCGTCTCAATTTTTATAATTAAATTTAACAAATATTGATCAAGTTTTTTTTTTTTGCACAGCATTTATATTTCGCTATTCCAGTCTTCCAGACATTGATTTCATAGGATTGTTAACTAGATTTTGCTAAATCATCAATTAAATCATGTTCAGCTATTGAATATCGTAGGATTCTTAGTAGAGAGATTGTAACTAGATTTTTCTACCTAAATAAATTATTGCTTGATGTAATTACTTTTATATCTAAGTGGGCTTCTTAACCTTCCGATCATTTCGTACAAAGCTCAAAGGGTTGGACTTGGGACCCTAAAACATGCAGCGAAACTGTCAAAGTGGGAAATAGAACTACAAGTTCCTAAGAACAAAATCTTCGGACTCAAAGAAAAGAAACACCAAAAACACAACAATGCGGCCCAAACTCATGAAAAACCAAATTGCATTTATATATATTACTTAATGCGGCCCAAATTTATAAATCCTTCCTGTGATATTTATATATGTAACTTATTTTATTCTTTCCTTTTAAGTGTAATACATACTCCCTCTGTCTCAAAATAAATAGTCACTTTTATTTTTTACACGTAATTTGAGGTGTAAAAAATATTACTTACTTATATAATTTTTCAATTTTCTTTTTCTGAATAAAAATATAAGACTTAAATTATTATTCAGAAAAAGAAAATAGTAAAAATAATACACACATGTGCAAAAAATCAAACCGACTATTATTTGGGACAGAGGGAGTATAATATATTATTTGAAATATTCATAAGTTTTTTTTGATAATTAAAGTGGTAAAAAGGAATGTATAAATCTCATATTTTGTATGTCATGAATTATTTTGATATATGATAGTGTGTGTTTTCTATAAAACCAATTCGGTCACAAAATTTAAGTTGAAACTCAGAATAAACAAAATTACCAGACTTGAAAAATATCACAAAATCTACTATCAGACTCGATTCCCTTGATGGTGGACCTTCTTTGGACTGAGCCGAAGTCGGGTTGAGCTGAGCGGCCTGAGCCTGGGAGTGCCTAGGGTCGAATTTGGGGTACGCAAAACGGAATGTCCAATGGAGATTGGATCTCCGGGTACACCTCCGTCATGAAAGTAAGTTTTCGGCCAAATGTTAGAGAGAAAAAATTCTAGAAAGAAGGGAGAGTTTACTATGTGTTTTGGTGTTTGTGTTTCGAATCCCTTTCTTATCGGAGAGGTGTGATTATTTATAAAGTATGGGACACATGTCTTGTACATGGGGAGTGGTCGTGGGCTTCTTGCTTGAGTTTGGGTTGGGCCTATTGGGTCTAGCATATCATTACAAAAAAAAAGATATTCGGAGATAAATCTAGGGCTAGATTTAAATGAAAACTAATTCTTCGGAGAACTAGTATGTTCCGTACTTCCATAACACATGTTCTGTTAACATTTTTTCACTATTTTTTTTTCAAATGCACAATTTAGATTTCTAGTTGTGTTTTTATTTACAGAACACATGTGTTCTTCTAAAAAATATGATATTTTTAACGAAATGAGAAGTGTAGTACTAGTATGTTCTGTTCTGTAAATCATATGTATGTATTCTGTAAACATTTTCATTGTTTTTTTAAGAATTCAAAGAATCTTCTCATATAATTGTGTTTGTATTTATAGAACACATGTATTTTAAACAAAAAGTGTAATGATTTTTACAAAATAAAAAGTGTTCTCCAAAATTCTCCATAGAGTCCAACTCGACAAATCTATACTATATTATAATAAATAAAATTAGAGGACTTTTTTTTTGAAATACTGAGGTGAACCATAGAAAAGATCATAACCGTCCAATTTTAGGTGAACTATAGAAAAGATCATAACCGTCCAATTTTAGATGAACCATAGAAAAGATCATAACCGTCCAATTTTAGGTGAAACATTGAAATGATCTTAACCGTCTCATTTTAATAAAATCTAATTTTAGAAAGGATACATATCATGCATACAACTCTATCCTGATAGTCTAATAAAATCTAATTTTATTGTTTTATATTTTAATTAGAAAAATTATTATTTTGTTTAGATAAATATTTTGGTTAAAAATTAATTTAGTTAGAAGACTAATACCTTAAAGGCTTAAAAACTAAATCCAAATACTAATTTACTAATTGGGCTCAAATTTCGATCATTGTTTCAGATTTAATAATATAGTATAAATATATTAATATTTATTAAAAAATTATATATTTAAAAATAATAATGTGAATTAATTAAACAAAAAATTATGAGTATATTTTAGAAAAAGATACAGTGTATTGCAATGAACAGCTATCATAATAAAATTTAGGGTTTTTAATCTATACCCGACTTTTAAAAGAGTTTAGGGTTTATAATTATAATTTTTTCTGCAAAAATAAGTTCTTTTTTGAATTGTTCTTACAAAATACAAATTTTTTAATTATTGCTTTGCAAAAATACAAATTTACAATCTAATTCAACTAAAATATTTTTTTTTGAAATTTGACAAGATAAAACGTTAGCTTATTTTTGGACGATGTAAGAAAAATGATTTTTATTAATTTAGTTGTATTTCTTGTTTTTAAGAATGTTTTCATGAGAGTAATAAGATTGCAAATGAATTTCAAAAAATAGTATTTTTGTGAATTTTTTGTACTTTAGAATGAAATAAAGTATAAGAAAAGTAAATTAAACTTGTACCTATTTCTTTTCACAATAATCAGTTTTTCTAAACACCACACCCCCTTGACATATTCGTTATCAAGAATTCAAGATCCTTATAAGTTACTCCCTCCGTTCCTAAAAATTTTGCTCAGTTTGACTTTTGATATTATTAATTGTAATTGATTGACTACTAATTTACGCATAATTTATAAGACAAAATATAGTCATGAGTGATCTTGTTTGATTCGTATTTGTGAATACTTTAATACGGTGAAGTTTTTATATTTAATACTAATACGAAATTAAAGATATTAACAATAAAAAATGTACATTGACAAACGTGTCCAGTCAAAACAGAAAACGTTTTAAAGAAGAGAGAGAGTATATCCTAGGATAATTTATGTTTAAAGCTTTTCCATTCATATCCTGACAAAAAAAAACTTATCCATTCATATCAAAATAACTAGATATTTGTTTTTCTTGTAGGGTAGGCCAGTACAATAAGTGATATATAATTATATATAGTGATATGTATTGCGACCTGCGAGTCTAGGACATGCATATTCAACGAGAAAATATTTACTCTTAGTTAAGGGCAATTGGGCCAAGTGGCCAACTATACCTAGCTACTGCCTACTGGACCACATTTTGCATGTTACAGAAGCTTTAATTACTAAAGGAAACCCCCACCATCCCCCACGCACCAGGCCTCCATAGTAAATAACATGATCACTTATTATTTTATTACACTAAACACAGTACTCTATTTCGTTGTTGGGGGACTGCTGTTCTAAATTCAATGTTCGCCAACGTTTTCTGTTTTTCTTACAGAAAATTATTTGACCCTCAACTAAAAATTATTCTTTTGCATTTTTTAAAAACTGAAAAATATATTTTAAAATTTATTAGATATATTTTTTAATGATATAATTTTTAATTTTTCTTAGTTATGTATTATGTATAATATTCGGTTAAAAATTAGTTAATTTGACTAAAAAAATTAAAAATAAGACAATTATTTTGAGATGATGGGAGTATAAAGTATTGTATGCTTGTAGATTTTCTCAAATAATTAGCATAAACTTATGAAAAGCTATTCTACCATAATAATGGTACACCGAGATGAGTATTTAAGAAAATAAGAGCAAATTAGTTGAACCATGCATGCAGAGAGGGGTGGGCCGGGTGGCTGATAGAAGTGGTCAAATGGGCGGGTTGGCTCGCCCCAACTCATCCCGACTCGTCAGTTTAATTCATGTCAGGTGTTTTAAACCGGCCGATTCATGAACTGGCATAAACTGGGAGAGAGAATGTGCAGTATACGAGTTGGCTTTCGCTGAACCGAAACCGGCATGACTCGGCTCGCCAACCAACCAGAACCCGCGACGAAATCGAACAAGCACGTGCGGCTCGCCTAACTTATGAGTCATTTTCTTTGACAATATATATGAGTCTTTGACGGTACATATGAGTCATGCTCTATGTGTTTTGTTTATAATTTAAAATTTTATTTTATATGCTTTATCTTATAATATAAAATTATTTTCTTTGACAGTACATATGAGTCATGACCCTTACTAAAATGAATGTTCATTTTTTTCTCAATTACGGAAATGAATGTTCATTTTTAAATGAAATAAAACCCGACCTTAAATTTTTTATTTATTTTCAAAAAAGATATGCACATATGAAATAAAAGAGTTTAAAAATAAGTATTTATTTTTAAAAAAGAAAAATATAAAAATAAATCGGATTAAATATATATTAAAATACAAGGCAGTTTTACTCTAAGTTTTTCATATTACAAAATTGATAATAACTCGCCAAACCCGCTAACTCGGCACACGGACCGTTGGACTACAATAGATAAATTGAATAAAAATTAAAAAAATCAGACCCGTCAAATCCGACGAGTTATTCACGAACCACACTTTTTCTGACTCGACACGGCTCGCCTATAGCCGCGTGCCGTTCCCGAGTCCCTCGGTGGCCAAACCGACTCGCTGGCAAACTGACACGACTCCTCCGGCCCACTCGTTTGACCACCTCTAGTGGCTGAAACCCCTTAAAATTCATAACTTCTGTGTGAAATTTGTAGTAAAACATTTATCTCAATCCTGAAAAACTTAATAGTTTTTTTATGTTGTAATAATATTCGAGATTTAAAAAAAAAAATCCATTTTTGTCTTTTGTTACCAATTTTTCCACCTTTCTTTCAAAAGATTTAGTGATACGATTGCTAACTCTAAAACATATCAGCATTCTTCTCCTTTAGAACAATTCTCTACGAGTTGGGACCGTAACCGGCACGCCCAACCCGCGACGATCCGAACCGGCATGCCCCCTTGCTCGATGATGTTGTATCTGTTGTAAAGACAGGAATAGCATTATCATGTGTCTAATATCTCCTAGTTTTCTGTGGCATGTTGATCTTTCAAAGTATACTAGCATAACAAGCTTTTTTATAAGCACCTATATAAACATAATATTCTATATTATTATTATTATTTTAGCATCATTAGTAAATATTCACAATGTTTTATATAAAATAATTAAATTTTCCTCATAATTGTATAGTATTTTATTAGTATTGAATTCCATATCATTTGTGTAAACTCAATTCTTTTCAGTTTAATTCAATTCTAAAAGTTTAGGTTGAGTTATTCAACGTTTCCTAATATTTACGGTGTTTACTTTTAATATGTTTATTATGTACAAACTATTTGTTCTGTTTTTTGAGAGAGGAGTCCTGTCAAATTATTTGTAAAAGATTTTTTATTTAATAAAATTTATAAAGGTACCGTCCTCTTTTATTTTAAAAATATTCGTATAATTTTTTAATTCTTTTAAAATATTAAATGTAATAAAAATTTATTAAAAAAACGAAACCCGCCTAACTCGCTTAACCGCACACAAGTCCGCATTTTTTAGCTCGACTCACCTTTTACCATGTGCCGTGCACGAGTTTGGACCTGAGCAAACTGACTCGCCGGGGAACCGGCACAGCACGCCCGGCTAGCCGTTTAGCCAGGTCTCGGACAGCTAGCGGGGAAAAACAGACATGAACGCAACTCAGATGGGCGATATTCAGTATTCAGCAGCTGTTGCAAACAAATGCATTACTCCCTCCATTTTTTTATAAATCGTTTTGATTTGTGTCACACATGTTTAGGTGTTTTGACCATATATTAAAAGTAATTATTTTTCAAATTTTTTTTTTTGAATTAAAACATCTAGTGAATATTTTAATTCAAAAAAATAAAATTTACAAAATAATTATTTTTAATATGCAATCAAATCACCTAAATATGCGTATTAAAAATTAAATCGACTTATAAAAAAACAATGAAAGTATTTGCTTTAAATTTACATTGGTGTAAAGGGGCCAACATCACGTGACACTTATTACCACTCTATTGGAGTACTGGGCATAATTTGTACTCAAACGCCTATATTTATTTCATTTGTACATGTTTGACTCAAACTTATTAATTATTTATTGTATTATACGTGCTTCATAAATTTTATAATACTCGTAATACACTGTATGTAAGTAATTTTACTTTCATTAAACATGCACTCGATTAGTTTTAAAAAAAATATACACTCAATTCGAATGGATTTTCTGCATTATTAAAAGTTACTGTAAAACACAAGAAATTGACCTCATGAGAAACAATATTAATTTTTTTTTGTCTCTGGCCACGCACATAAATATAACATAGAACTTATCAAGTACTATGAATTACTAACAATTTAACGAGATTAATAAATTGATAGAGAATAAGGCACGGCACCTTTTCACCAAAAATAAATGCCGCCATGTTAACTGTTTACAGACGATATATAGTAAAAAAGAATGAGCATCAACAGCTGATGACAGAAAATTACAGTTAATAAATGACCTCCGGTTATGCCCAGTACTGCTATATATGGGTGCATCCAAATGCTCAGATATCATGCAAAATATATCAAGTAATGGCTGTCATATATATCGTCATCAACCTTCTTGTTCTTCCTCTATCCATAATATTTCTCTTCTTTTGGATCAAGTATAAAAGTACAAACTCTCTGGTAACAAATTGGCCTGTTGTTGGCATGACTCCTCTCCTCCTGAAGAATTGTCATAGAGTGCATGACTTGGCCACGGAGATTCTCAGAGAATGCAATGGCACTTTCGAGTTCAAAGGTCCTTTTTTCGCTAACTTGGACTTGCTTGTCACTTCCGATCCTGCCAACATCAACTACATTTTGAACAAGAATTTCAGAAATTACCCTAAAGGACCTGAATTTCACAAGATTTTTGAGATAATTGGAGACGGGATGCTCAACGTGGATGCTCGTCTGTGGGAAGTTCAACGCAAAACCAACATATCACTCTTTAATCGTCCCGACTTTAGTAAGATTTTGCTGGAGATTATAAAGAATAAAGTGGAGAGAGGGCTGATTCCGGTTCTTGATATTGTGTCAAAACAAGGAATCGACGTGGATTTGCAGGAAATATTTCAAAGGCTCACTTTCGATAACATCTGTTCATTGCTCCTAGACCATGACCCTCAAAGCCTTTCTCCTGGTCTACCTTATATTCCTTGTGAAAAAGCGTTCCCAGCTACTGAGGAGGCGCTGTTGTACAGGCATATACTTCCTGAAAGCATTTGGAAGCTGCAAAGTTGGATTGGATTTGGCAAAGAGAAGAGTCTAAGTAATGCCTGGGAAGCTTTTGATGACTTCATATATAGATGCATATCCATGAAGCGGGAAGAACTGCTAAATAAAAAAACTGAGCAGTTGTCTGTGGCTGGAGACAAACTGGATATGTTAGCAACTTACATGGAGGAATACAAGAGTTTGACTTCAAACTCCGAAAAGTTTTTGAGGGACTCTTTGTTGGCTTTGATGATTGCAGGGAGAGATACTACTAGTACAACTCTTACTTGGTTCTTCTGGCTCCTTTCGAAAAACCCTTTAGTTGAAACGAAGATCCAAGAAGAGATTAAAACAGAATTGCATCTGAGACAAGGTGAAAGTTGGATGTCCTATAACAAAAGGGAAGACTTGAGAAAACTGGTTTATCTCCATGCAGCTTTGTCTGAAACTTTAAGGCTCTTTCCACCAGTTGCTTTGCAACATATGGCTCCAATAGAAGCGGACATTCTTCCAAGTGGTCATGCGGTCGATAAAGACTCAAAAATTCTGTTATCTTTTTATTCCATGGGAAGAATGGACAGTATATGGGGAGAAGATTGCTTGGAGTTCAAGCCAGAGAGATGGATAACAGAAAAAGGAGGGATTCATCAAGTACCTGCGTACAAGTTTCCTGCTTTTAATGCAGGTCCGAGATCTTGTATTGGTAAGGAAATGGCGTTCGCTCAAATGAAAATTGTTGCAACAACTATGATACAAAATTACAGGATTGAAGTTGTTCAAGGTCATTCTGTAGTCCCAGCTGATTCTATTATCCTCCAAATGAAATATGGTTTAAAGGTCAGGTTGGCCAAAAAAATTATTGTTTAATTAATCAGTGCTGTACTTCTCAAGAATGTCTCCTTTGTGCTCTTAATTGCAAACTAGCTGTCCGGCCGAGTCCTTGTCAATCAAAATGGTAATGTGCCTCTTATTTTGAAATCTTATTGAGCTTTCTTTTTTTTCAAGATCCCCTTCTATTGCTTTCATTTAATCATATAAATTGAGCATGTTTTGTCATTGGTCACTCCCAAGCAACAAATCAAAGCACATTGGTGTAGGATTATGTATTTTATCAGTAAAAGATACGCTCATTCCATAGTTTCACGTGATTCTATTGTTATGGAAATAAAAAATGGTTTAAAAATCAGGTTAGCTAAAAGAAATGATCCCTAACATCGCAAGCTAGTGGATGCCTCTCTTTTCTAGAGGTTGATTGCATTAGAGAAAGTTCAAAAGCTTGTGTCCGAGTTAAAATTTAAGGAAGGTAATAAAAAAAATGTTCCAAGTGATTTATTATTAGGGCACTCACTTCCTTCCTTATTTTTAGAAACTTATTTCTTTGTCCTAAGTAATATTTTATTATAAATTATTACAAATACTTTATTTCTCTCTCTATTATATACTCTAGTCTCTCTTGAAAAAAATTGTTCCATAATAATTGGTCATTTCTACTTTTAATATAAAAAAATTCAAATTTACCCTTTTTTGTCATTTTCAATATAAAATTTACTTTATTTAGTATAAAATAGCCATGATAAATATGATACACATGAAAAATTATTGTACAACTAACTTTTCTTAATATGCGTTATTTTTTCAAAAGAGACTACTAATATGGGACGAAGGGAGTATTATGGGTCTGTTTGGCGAAGGCCAACTTATGGAAATAAGGGCTTATTTCCGGAAAAAAATAGGGATGTATGTACTTTTCAGAAATAAGCCCTTATTTCCAGAAAAAAGTAAGTTCATATTTGGTTTTAAAATTCTAAAACAAATATTTATCTTTAAAAAAAATATGAAAATATGTAAAAAAAAATAAAAAATAAGCTACTTATTTTAAGTTTATGGAACCCCAAACACCCACTATACTTTAATGATGAATAGTACTTTTAATAATAAAATATTAAATAAAGAATGAGAATAAGTAACATTGTTGGAAATGAAATTAGTTATATATGTCCTAAGTTACTAGGAACTAGTTAAGACATTGTTGGAATTGATCTCGGAGGATTAGTGGTTGTTTAGTTAACATTCATTTATCCGGGAATTTGGAATACCTAGGAAATAATATTTTTAATTGTATTTGGTTGACATATAAAAAACAAGTTAGAATTCCCACAAAATGGGGGAAGTTACTTACACACTCTTCTCTTGGTGACTTGCACTTCCTAGGAAGTGGAGATACATATCTCTCAACCAAACAAAAAATTTCAAAGAACTTCACAAAAAAATTTAAATATCTATAAATTATAACTTTCATAGGAAGTAAATACTCGTGATTAACCAAACAAGCACTTAGTTATGCTAAAGTGTGCAAGCCTATGTTGAGGACTTGACGCTGCGTGTAGTACGCGCATTTAGTCGGTTTGATTTAAAATTGATTTAGTTCGATTCTTCTCACTCATAAATGCATGTTTATAAAATCATGTGCAATTTGTGTTCCCAACTTCCAAGTCAAATGCATGTTACGGAGTATATGATATGAGCAACTAGTTGAGGAGTAGTAACATGTTCATATAAGGAGGTACTCTTGAGTTTTTGGTGCTTTGACAGCATAATTATAAATATTATTTTTAATTTTTTTATGAATAAAAGTATTTGTTTATATTATTATTCACAAAATAAAAAATTAAAAATAATATTTTTAACTATATGGTTAAAACAATTTAAAATATATTAAAATGTGGGCTAAAAATTCAACAATCAAATATTTAAGAAGAGTAGTATATAGGATACATGGTGCCTTGCGTTTTGTAACCAAGTTTCATGTAAAACATAAAATATAAAATAATGGAACTAGGATGTGTGTAATTTATTTTCCTAGGTACGTTAGGCAGATGTTTGGAAAATGTTTTGTGATGTTTGGGAAACCAACACTATTACAAAAGAAATATAGCAACATAAAAAAAATATTAACGTTATACTATTTATTTTGAGATTAATATTTCTGAAATTACTTCACATAATTTTTTTGAGATTAAAAAAAAATTCATATAAATACACGAGAGTGTTATTATAATTATACAAGATTATATACAATTACAAAACTACTCACATTAAAAAAATACTTGCACATTATTTCTCTGAGTTAATCTCAAGAACTTTATTCTTATTTATTTTTACGATATTGTATCAGAAACTCAATATCAGAAGCAAAAGAAAAAGGATGGGAAAGAGAGAGTTCTTAAAGAGGAGGAGCTCAAGTCAATGGTATAGCTATACGGAGCAAATGTGAGGATTGTTCCTCCAGTTGCTACACTGCACAAAGCTCCAGTCCAGTCCAATACTCTCGCAAATGCTCATTGTGTTAATATAAGCAATCAAGAACACTTATATAGTTATATAGCTCCCAATCCAGTCCGATACTCTCCCAAGTCCCAAATAGTACGTCATTGTGTTAATAAGCATCCACGAACACTTGTATCCCAATCGGAAAATTGGAATGGATTTCAACCATAAAGATGGATTACAGAGCAAGGAGGGATCAAACACGAGCCGTCTTACAAGTTCAAGGCCCTCCAATGCCAGGCCTAGGACATGTTTAGTGAAAGACATGGCATTGATACAAATGAAAATCGTTGCAGCATTATTGATTTCATTACAAGGTTGAGGCTGTACAAGATCAATCCATTTATCCTAGTCATTCAGTCATACTTCACATGATAATTGGGTTGAAGTTCAGTACTAAAAGATGTATCCCGTGTATGTCAGTCAGTATGTGTACCGCCTAGTTCATACAATATGTACTTCTTCAGAGCACTATTTTTTTTAATTATATATTTTAAAATTAAATTTATCATTTACATAACATAATTTATTTTTCACTTTTTGTAAAATATTTTTTTAATTAATGCAAAAAAAGACTTTATAATAAAATATAATGTTTTGTATTGTATTACATGAAAAAATTATCATGTTCTGCAAAATAATTTATAAATTGTTCTGAGATTCAAATATTAAGTTGTTTTTACGTGGAAACCGACCCACGTTCATATTACACAAAGTTTGGCCCATACTGTAACACCACTGCTCAGCATGAACAATTGAAGCCCAGTTAAAGTGGTTTACCATGTCTCCCCTCCAAGGCCTTCTGGCTCCATAATATTTGAATATTTCAGAAAACTTCATCTGCTTGATTGAATAATCTACTATTCTACTGTGAAGTTATAATGCGACATATATTCTCAACTCTCATGTCTTGTCAAGCTAGATACCAGCAACCTGGCATGATATTCTTAACAAATCTAGCAGACAACGTCTAATTAAATCTAGCAGACAGCATCTAATCTACGCTGACCTCTAAATTTTGAAACAAGTTCATACATCCTTAACTCAAATTTATGATAATTTACACACAGATTAGTGACTTGATTCGATAGAAGAACGAGCTTAAAGTTGTTTGATTAAAGCTAAAGCTGCTTTATATACTGACATCATATCCACTTTAAAGATAGGGATTAAGAGATAAGATCCAATTAGGACCGGCACAGGAACGTACAACACAATTGGGCAACTTGCAATACAATAAAGTTTCATTGAAAAGTTGTTTTCCAAAAATTAAACATCGCCCTTTGGATGATTAGTCGATCACTTTTTCAATTTATTCGAAGAGAAATAGGGAACATTGCTCGTGCCTCTCCATGTCTCCAAGAAAATATGTAACGAAATGTCACAACATCTAGTACTGGATTTTTTTTTTATCTCTGTGTACCCCTCACATCAATGTAGGACTTCCCCCAATATATTTTGTTCACACTTTTTCCTGTTCATTATATGGTTCCCCATTCTCTAAGTACTTGGAACACCACAAGCTAGTTGGTTATTGGTTTTTTAATTTTCAGTTAAGTTAGTTAATTTTTAAAGAAGGCAAT
This sequence comes from Oenanthe sinensis, assembly GCA_028671895.1. Taxonomy (NCBI): domain Eukaryota; kingdom Viridiplantae; phylum Streptophyta; class Magnoliopsida; order Apiales; family Apiaceae; genus Oenanthe; species Oenanthe sinensis. The sequence goes on from CM053794.1 coordinate 37,440,985, forward strand.
AAATTTACCTTACTCAAAAGGACAGAATCATAGTACAACCATCAAAGGAGCAAAGCTCCTGAACAACATAACAAAATAACTAAGCAAGGCTTAGCCCTAGCAATCACCTAACTACCTGCTTCCAGCCTTTGCATCATCCACTCCTGGGCGAACCTGCACCATCTCCATCTGATCATCCTAAATTTCATGTTCCAGGCTCCTTTGTGTAACAACATTTGTCTCTTCCTGAGTCTGCAACTGCCATGATTCTGCCAGGTCCACATCTGGGAGAGAATTTGTCAACTGACTCTACATCATGCCTCGGTTCATGGTCATGGTCTGAGCACCAGTCAGGTGGGGGATCACTCGAAGTTATCCGGTGAGATAGGACAACCTAGGAATGTCTCCCTATCTAGAATCATATGATCAAAACGTGCATGCTTGATTCTGTAAGAGATTCGAGAGGAGGGCACATAGCTAAGGACAATGGGGATATCAGCAATAAGCTCCGCATTACTCTTGTGAAGCTCATTCTCATCATCATTATGTTGCACAACGTGCAAATGCCCAATTGTATTAGCCTGAAAATCAAGCCCTTGTTTGTTCAGATAAGAGGTAGAGACATTTGACATTGTCTCCCAAACAAATTGAGCAATAGCATCAACATAGTTAAAGTCTATACTATTTTTCCATGGTTTGACAACAAAAACAATATTTTCAATGACAATGTACCCTAGCTCTAAAATGGCAGTCTTAAACAATCTATTAGGAAAACCTAAAGTGAAAAACCCTCTACGATTAAAAGTAATGCTCAAGAACCCAAGGTCTGCCCATTTAGACATGACAAGGTTTAATAGATTCATTAGATACAGGACAACCATGAATAAAGCCAATCAAGATATATTCATTCAAAATTATAGCTTGAGCAGCGTCAATTCAAGATTAAGTTTCAATGATTTGGGGCATGAGAAAAATAATATGTCATTGTGAAATTATATATTTAAATAATCAAAATGATGGTTGTATGAATTTTATGTGAAATATGTAAGGATTATCAAGGCCATTAGTAGAGATTCTCGCCCGTTTTTTGTTTCTTTTTTGGTGTCCGTGTTTTCCTGTCCTTTCTTTATTTCTTTTCTTTCCCTTTATATTTTTGAGATGGTGAGTCATCCGGTCCTTCGTTTTTGAGAGGCGATGAGTTGAAATATTTTATGACAAAAATTTAATTGATTATCCAAAAATAGCGAAGGCTTTGAATATATATATATATATATATATATATATATATATATATATATATATATATATATATTAATTATTTAGAATAAAATATTGCTCAAAATTTAAAAAAAAAACCATTAATTTTCAGAATTTCAACCTAAATTAACCACCCTCAAGGCCTCAATCTCACCACGGCCTGTCACTCCACCACCACCACCCTAAGCTTTTGTTTGGATCGCATAGCTAGTCAATCACGGAACTGTAAATCGATAGTCTCAAGTCTCAAGTCTCGAGTCTTCTTAACCCAAACAACTTAGCCTAACTGCCTATAAAGCACCATTCAACTAATAAAACCAAATTCAAAGTTCATTGATTTTAAACATCATCTCCTAATCCAAGCCTGATTTCAATTGAATGCTTTGTTTCCGCACACCTCAAGCATGGGCCCCAACAGTTTGTCGATACACTCACCAGGTTAGAATTGATACAAATGCTACCATTTCAAAATTAGGTTTGACTTACTCTGGTACGTACATTTTTATTAGATGTTTGACTTGGATAGTATATTTTTTTTAAGCAATTTAAAATCTTTAATCTTCATTCCAACCTCTAAAATACAAAAGTTTAGTTTTGAATAATAATTAATCTTTTGTGAGGATAAAAATATAATTTCTGATTAAGAAAATGAAGAAAATTACAATGAGGTGTCACACACTCACACACGTATACTTTAAAAAATTAACAAGCAATGATGTTACTTATAATTTTAAGTAATACTATCTCCTGCCCAATTATATGTCCTCATTATTTTTTTCAATTAAATTAGCTAATATTTGACTGTAATTTAAAAATAATATATAATTAAAAAATTAAAATTTTATATTATTAAAAACTATATATAATTTACTTTAAATTTTATTTTTTAATTTTTTAAAATTATAAAAGAATAATTTCTAATTTTTGATAAAAAAAATTAATCAATTTAATCATAAAAAGTCAAAAAAGACATTTAAAAGGGAGCGAGGGAGTAATTTGATTTACCGGACGTAGTGAACTTGAAAAGTGAAATGGGCCAAATGTCCGGAAATCTGCTGTCAAATTTAATTAAATCCATGTTTCTCTGAAATTATCAACTCGATTATTCAGAATCAATAACACAAAATAATGTTTATTAATCTCGATTATTTAAAAAATAACCGTTACATATCTATACTATATTATTATAGCCGAAGGATTAAAAGTTTTGGTCCAAGGTGAACTATAAAAAAGATCATGACCGTCCAATTTTAGATTAAATATAGAAACGGTCTTAATCATTCAATTTTAATAAAATCTTATTTTAAAAAGAATATATATCTATACAACTCATCACAGATAATATTATATTATATTTAAAAATAATATATATCTAAACCCCGATAATCATCCTTTTATACAACTTTTCACAGATAATATTATATTATATTTAAATTATATTCTATATTTTCTATTTTAAATATCCACCTTATTTTATAATTTTTATTTAATATATCATTAAAGTTTATGAAAATTAATATATAAATATCATTGTATAATAACATACCATTCTGACCCCCGATAGTCCACCTTTTATACAATTTCTCATGTATAATATTATATTATATTAACATAAATTTTCAATGTTATAAAATTTTATAGTAAATATTAATAAAATATAAAAAAAAATTGACGTAAATATTAGTTATTCATCATGTCTTTCACACCGATTATAAATTTATAGAGTTATATAGCTCGAATTGTTGAAAATTTGAAACATTATTATCAAGTACCCCATATAACAACCCGAATGAGAACACACGCGGAATCTAATAGAACTTCTCTATCTCTTTGACTCAAGTTATGTTTCATATTCATTGTCACAATCACCACGAGTCCACGACATCGCCGTATTTGATCATTGATACAGTAGTATATTAGATATACAAATTATTTAAGAATATATTATTACTCATGCGGCTGGAAAGCAAAGAAGCAAGTTACCTTTTCTCATTTCATTTTAATTTGTGGTTTATTTAGATTTTTTGTGAGTTCTGTGAAGGAGTGGGATTTTAAATAAGCATCCCCTTGATTAGATTTTATCTTCTTTTTTTAAAACAATAATAATTGTTTTATGTATTTTTTAAAATTTATGTTTTTTGTCTTTCTTTTTTATTCAGATGAATACTAATTATTTATTTATTTTTATGTAACAAGTGTTCTGTTTTCAGATATTAAACTCTTTTTGTCTAAATTTACAAAGACATCATGTCCTTTGGTTAGATGATAAATTTTCTTGTATGAAAGAACTATATTTCTTACGAGATTGTATTTTGATACAACTTATTAACGTGAAAGTTGTTAGTGACAAAAAAAAAATCTAATGATATTTTTTCAATAATATTTTAATGATTTCTTCTCCATTCATTCATATATGATTATACTGAAGAAATGAGTTAGGATACGATTGAATGCTCTTTAACTCTTGTATTGTAAAAATATATAGTATAAGATGACATGGAATCCACGTAAAGATTGTTTACTTAAGTTGCTATCCATGTCACACTCCATCTATTATTAACAAGAAAAGATTTATCTAAAATAGCAATACTAGCTTAAATAATGTGAGCAGATAAAACTGAAGAGTGAGAGAGACGAGACGGTGCTTTCCGTATACGACATCCCTACGGTACGGCAAGATTACGGAAAGAGTCTTCAAGCACACATCAAATTCGTCGTCGTGGCTCCCACCCGCCCCGCCTCTTCTCCCACCTATTATATCATATATATATATATATAATAAGAGTAGTAGGGATCTTATCCAAATACTATAAAAGGTCAATGGATCGATTTCTAATAATTATATAATATTATATATTAATTATTTATAAATTATAATTATTATTAAAATTGCTAACAAATATAATTTTTCTTACCACGTTTTATATTATAACTCAAACTCTATTAAATATCTTAGTAATATATAAATTTAAATTTAAAAATCTATTTTGGAATTAACTATAAAAAAAATCATAATTATTGTGTTATTTACACGGCAAATATTAATTGGGTCATGTTTTGAGTTTTAAAAGTTAGAATTGAGCGATTTTACAGCTCACACTAAACTTATAAAATTGTCTTTAATTCTGAGGTGGTCCAACATCCGAAATCCAACTGGAACAGCCCGTAAACTAGAGAGAAAAGACAGTTACAATTTTTTATCAGAAAATTCTATGCCGTTTAGAAAACATTTTTATAATTAATTTAAAATATTAAAATACTTTTTATATTAGATTTATATAGAGACGTGTCATATATCACACATTATTATGTATTGTTATTATATTAGAGTATAGATGGTATTTGGGTTTTACATACAGAGAGAAAGACGAAGAGAGACCGTGAATTTTCCTTATGAGAGGGATGATTAAAGTTTTTTATCCAAATCTTTTATATACAAATATTTAATATATTATATAAGATACAAGTATAACTTTATACGGATAATCAGTTACACTTACAGGAGAAATTATTATATTAAGAACTCAGAAATCTTATTAAATTCATTGGTTTGGATCGAATGGAAGAAATTATTTTTTTTTAAATAATTATTTGAGTCACCCGACTAAAAGTTCAACCTTAACCTAATATATTAAATACACATTTTATTTTGTTACTATATCAAAAACACGTCATCACATACTTTGAATCATACTTCTTGATAAATAAAATAAATAAAATTAAAATAATATAAATTAATAAATATTAATATATTTTTTAAATTTAATCAATTTATATATGAGAAAAAATGTTTTTGTTCGATAAAAAAGCATGTCATATATTAGTATGAAAAAATGAGATGTTAAAATTATTATTACGGTAATTGCTATGTATCGTTTTATTTTTTAATATTAACTTAAAGTTTAAATCTCATTAGCAATACAGTAACATCTATTATTTATTGATACAAGATTTAAATTATATATGTTATATAATTATTTATAAATTACAATTACTATTATATTACTGAAAATCTAATAACATAAAAAATATATCCAAATTAATAATTATATTATCATATTATTAACAGATACATATATATTATATCTCATATGCCATAATATCTATTAAATTTTATATAAAATAAACATAATAAAGATCTTATCAAAAATATATTTAAATTTAATATGTATAATCTTAAATATATTAAACATTTATTTGATATATTAAAAAAATTATGTTCATAATATTTTGAATCACAAAATTTTACATATTTATGTGTTAATAATATAAATTTATATTTTGTGTGATATGCATATTTATTTTTAAAATATTATAATTTTCTTATTTATATTTAATTCGGTTGATTCAAAAATATATAATTTAAATAAGTTAAAAACTAATTTAATTATAATATATTAAAACTTTTTAAAATTATAAAAAAATTAATAATTTTAAAATAAATATTTTAATTAATAAAACAAAATATTTGTATATCGCACGAGTTAGAATCTAGTAATTAATAATAAATATAAATCTCACGTATATATTGGGTCTTCTAATTCCTGCCATTCCAGACTTGTGAGATATCGAGCTGTGTGTATAGTTGATTAGTAGTCAGTAGTCACTAGTCAGTAGGACACCACTATATTAATAGTTGTCGTCGTTCTGTTTTCTATTTTCTTTGATAAATTTTCCTTGTACGACTACCCTTTGCTTATTTTATTCTGTCGACGAAGCTTCTTTGATTTGTATTTATTTTGGATAAAAATGTATATTTTATTGGATGTATTCTATGAATTCTTAGCGTGAACTCTTAACCCTGCTTTTCGAAATGTTTGGTGCCGGCTCTTACAATTACAAGGCTCGTATTAACAATAGTGACTTTCAAATAATAATCAGCAGATTCAGCACTCTATCATATCCAGTATCTACAACCATTACTCGGTAATAGACGAGTGCGGATCTAAAGTTGATCTGCGAAGGAACCTGCATGTGCTTACTTTTTTGACAGCCCATTCAACACTAGTATACTCTATGCACCCATCGGCCATCCCCATCATATTTATCATTTAATTCTTCCAATTCCTCATTTAAAACATACGTACAGTTGAACAACTACCACCATAGTACTATTCCGTACATTCTTTATATTTTAATTAAAATGCTCTGACCCCCTCTTAACCGCAAAACACGACCGCTCCTCCTCTTTCTTCTTCCTCTTCTAGAAATACATGCGTTTTCTTCATCTTTTATAGTTACTAATTACTACAGTATAATTCACCACATATATATATATATATATATAAAGTTATCGAAGACCTTACTCTGATGCTTTTTTAGGCCATAAAACTCTAACTCCTCTACGGTGACGGAACCATGATTTCAATATAGATGGGTACAAAATTTTAAAATAAATAAAATTTTCTTTATTCAAAAAATTCAAAAACACGTTGTGACCTCAAAAATTAGGTTTATGTTGTAAAATAGGTAATGACAACTAAATATATATTTAAACTTTCAGCAAAATTTAACCTCTATTTCGTACAATTGTTATCTTATATATAGGAAAAATATGTGATAAATTTTGATTTTTGATTTTTAAATACTTGAAATTTTCTTATATCTTGGCTGTGAAATCAGTGGAATTATCAAACATTTTTTCTACTTTTTAATTGTTATAAAATATAGAATATGTGTCATCTCTGACTTAAGAAAATTGACAATCTAAACAATATGTATCTCCAATATATAGCATAGTCCAAGCGAATCCACTTAAAATTTTTAGTGAACCATCACCGGACCGGATATCATATTAGCAAATAAACGTATTCATAAGCTCAATGTGTGAAAAAAATAAGAAATGATAATCCATTTTTTTTGAAATCATACAAGAGTAATGTAATAGTGTATTCTAATCAATCATAATGTGTAAATCAATTTAATTGAAAATTTATTTTAATTTTATTGTATGTTACTTATTTGGAAAACTGTAATCAAATAGTTGTAAAATAAGAAGTAAAATCAAGAAATTTGGATAAATGTATAAAATATTTTTTGTGAGAATTGTAATTTAACTATCCAAGAAAGAATAGTCTGATAACATGAGAAATAATGACAACTAAAAAGTACTAGAATTGTAAGTAGATGTATTAAAATTACAAAAAATAGAAGTTACTATTTAACGGAAACTTTAAAATGATTAAAATTATAAAAAATTTATATTAATTATTTTAACTCTAGCCGGAGCTTCAGCCTCCCTTAGTCCCTAGTTACGTCCCTGCTCCTCTAGCTACGTAGCTTGTTTTCCTCAAATATATTGTAAATAACAAAAAAAAAGTCATTTTTTATACTATTTTATTCAAGTAATTAAAGTGCATTGACTGTTCATTCAAAACTCTAAATAAAAAAATATAAATAACTATACCTATGAAGGTATTTCGATTAACTGATTTTTCACTTGCAAGTAAAATAAATACTATACCTACCTAGATACTAATGTTCACTTACAAATATCAAACCATGTTGATTTTGTAATGAACCATTGGTTCTGAAGCAGTTGTGCACTTCGTGTACGCGCAGTTTGTGTGTTAGACCATTTGGGATACCACACTTCAAAAACTATCACGCGCTATGCTGCACTTCTTAATGTCCTAGCACTTTCCTGTTTTCCGTTAGTTTTGGCCTAACGCCGTCAGTTTTTTTGTTTTGGAGAAGAAGAAGTTTTTCGTGTTCTTGAAGATCAAAGCAACTTTTGAGGATGATTTTGAACTTAGTTTTCTTCATATGAGTAACCAAATTGAATCCCATGTGTTGAAGTACATGACTACGTGCTCCGTATTCGTTAGAAATTGCTTGATTTGTAATTCATGATTTTCGGGTTATACTTGAATTTCTTATTTATTTTTCCGTTGATTTGTTGCATAAACTAATTACATGGTTACGTAGATCGGTGAAAGGACATGTTAGTGATATTTTTTATTTGTGTTTATGGGTTATTTTTGGAGCTTGTCGGAAAATTATTTTTCCGGTAAAGCTCGTCAGATTTCTTCAATTTACGACCACATGGTTGCTTGTTTGTATGTATAATTGTTATATACGTACTCCTGGCAAAACTAGTGTTATTTTGGTATAAAAAACGACAAGTTTTGTTTGAGTTTTGTTTTAACGAAAAATAGCAAAGTGCTAGGATGTTAAGAAATGCAGTATAGCGCGTAGTAGTTTTTGAAGTGTGGTATTCCAAATGTTCTGACACATAAACTGCGCGTACACGAAGTGCACTTTACTCTTAAGTTTATATATTTCTTTCAATAAAAAATAAAATTATAAATCCAAACTTTTTGCTTCAATTATTAACGAGGGTATGATTATAATTGTATAGTAGTTAGCCAATCACCATCATTTGGCAGAGCTAGAGTATAGTTTAGAGTTTTAGACCACGGGAAAAACTAGCCTTGTGTATATTTTCGTTTTCCCTTTATTTTTTTTTGAGAAAATTGCAGGGAGGGTAGCCAAGATAAATGCTTTGAGTGATTCGGGGACCATAACAAAAAACCTGCCAACGGGGGTTCTGGAAACATATTTTGTATACATTTTGGGGTATTCCGTCCATATTGCCGTTACTTCCGTTATCCCGTGGGGGTATTTTTGACCAAAAAAAATAAATTACATCTACTTAAAATTCATTTCGATCGGCCCTAATTAACATGGCATGGTTTCAACCATTCAAGGTGGATGAGAATAAGTATGCTCCCCGGTGTTGTCCAGATTACGAAGGATACACCGTTGTCACATAGTGAATCCTTTGCCCATAAAAACTCAAAACAACATTCAAAAAATTAAGCAAGAAAAATGGCTATCATTATTTTTTTCGTTGTATATCATTTTCCTTCTCAACCCTCCCTCCATTTTCTCACTCAAAACCATCACCTTTGATGTCTCCTCTTCACTTCATCGAACTCGTACACTCTTCTCCAACTCACAAAACACGGTCCCCGACTCACTCATGACTCAGTCCGAGTCAACTCATTCACTCCAAACCACCCCATCATATCTCATTCTCCTTCTTCACCCTCATCTTTCTCTCTACAAACCAACCCACAAAAACTACACGTTACTCACTCACTCCCGACTCGCTCATGACTCAGTCCGAGTCAACTCGCTCAACTCGGAACTCGGTAGTGACTCAGTCCGTGTCAACTCGTTTTCCACTCAGAAAAATCTCAGAACCCCGGTCACCTCCGGTATCCATCAAGGAAGCGGCGAGTACTTGACACGTATCGGTATCGGAACCTCGGCAAAACAATATTACATGGTCATAGACACAGGCAGTGACGTAAACTGGATACAATGCAAGTCTTGCTCAGTTTGTTACCAACAATCCGATCCCATATTTGACCCAACCGAGTCATCAACGTATAAAATGAAAATGTGAAAGTGTTATAACATATAAAGAAGATGACCGTTGCTTACTTATGAAATGTCCAATTTACCCTTCAAAATTTAAATTTTTTGACGGTTTTTGTAACGGAACCTGACGGAATCCCCAAATTGAGTAAAAACATTTATCTTGGATCCCACTTTGGCCGGTTTTTTGTTCTAGTCCCCGAAACGCTCAAACCATTTATTATAGGCCTACAAAAGGCGAAGCACTCTTTTTTTTTCAATTCTCACATCTTTGATAAGTGGGTCGTGTATAGGTGTATAAAATATAGATCAGAGAATGTATGCGCGAGATTGATTCTAGTTTATGGGCCAGGCAAGGCACCATTTTTTGGGGATTTTTTCTACTCTCGCCTTTTTTTTCCTGAAATGAGTACGGCAACTCGGCAAGTGACGGTTACTATATTTAATTTGCATTTTAATTTATGCTGTAAAACTCATAAAAAATACTTAAATATCATGTTCTGCTTTCAGCTTTCAGATTGGGGAAAATTGTAATAATCCGATATCTCAGACCATCATCAATCTCGTAAAGTTGTTATGATGACTTGAAATTATTATACTTGGCACTATCATGCAATATGCTTGAAAGTCTTGAACTAAAGATATTGGTAAACTTGCCTGATAGTATATTGTTTAATTCTGTGGATTATAAATTTCAATCTGTCACTTTACCTACCTTCACTTTTACGTTTTGTGAGTTCCCTACTTCCCTATACGGCTATACCTAATAATTCAAACTACTAATAACGCCCGGCATTTAGATTCATTAGATCAACGTTTCAGATTTAAAAAAAACACTCAACAGTCAACACTATTAATTAAGCAACACAGAACAGTATATCCGTAAACTACACTGTACTTATTGAGACTAATCTTATAACTAAGCAAGTAGATCAACACAAATACCTAAATCAGAGATTAAATTTAATGCTTTTGATAACTTAATTTAATAATTTCGATCTGGAGTTCTGGACTATGTATGCATTCGAAATTTCAAAGTGAGAAATTTTTTAATATTCCTAATTTGGCTTTTCTCATACACACACGTCCAAAAGAACGTACTAACTAGTCCATAGTTAAATGTACAACATAGACCTTGATAATTCTTCAGAAAACAGTATTAAACATTTGAGATGGTTTAGACTGGATTTCTTTAATGAAAATGAGGAACTTATTTTTTTAATTTATAATTTTTTATTATATAAACTAAACAGGTTACAGTCCGTACTAGTGATATACTGATATTCCACGATACATTCGATCTAGTGAAATTTGAATATTTAATAATTGAAATTAAGGTGACTGGTGCAAATTTTGTCTAGATTTTCTAAAAATGAATAATGTACCTACTGTTTATTGAAATATAATTTTCGTTTTTAAAAAAAAAACTTGTTTGAAGATTAGTTGTCATTGATTTATTGTATAAAGTGGATATGAGGTGCTATTTTATTATCAAATTAATAAATACAATTTTTGCCCTTAAGGTTTTGTTCGTGGAAGATTCTTAAATGAAGTACATTTACATTTTTATACTACATTATTATATTAAAAAAGAGAACTTTTTTATCGTCTAATTGGTTACCCTGTGAACTATAGAAATTATTTTAATTGTCCAATTTTAAATAAAATCTAACGGCTTATCTGTGAACTACTCAAACTCTAAATATATTTTTTAATTAAACTTTTCATGATATTTGTTATTGTCTCCTACTTAACTTCAAATACAATTTCTAATTAAATTTTAATTACAATACATTATTATACAAGCTCTTTATTTAAAATAAATAAATAAAATAAAATACACTCTTATACAAACTCTTTTTATTAGAATATAACCTTATACAAACTTTTTAAATTAATTAAAATTAAACATAAATAAAAAATAAAATACAAAGTATAATATATTATTATAATATTTAAAACAATGACCGGTGGTCCTCATTTTATACAACTGTTCACGAATAATATTATATTATATCTAAATTATATTTTATATTTTCTATTTTAATAATCTTACTTATCCTGTAATTTTTATTTAATATAGTTGTATTCACATTCAATTCAATTTTATCACCATTCAACTCTTTTATTTATTTAAAATTATGACTTATAATTAAATAGTATGAATATTGATATATAAACAACATTGTATAAAAAAATGTTAAAAAATTTAATAATAAAATAAATTATAACATTAAATTAAATATTTAAATTATATAAAATAATTAATATATAATTTATTAATATCACTTGTGCTTTACACGAGTTATAAACTAGTAATATATTATAAGTAAAATATGATGCATGACATATTTATACTATATTATTATAGTCGAACATGTAAAAGTTTGGTCGGTTGTCCGGTATATAGTTTATATTCAACTATGATATAATTATAATCTAATTTTAAAACATATATATTCTACCTATTTCTGGCGAGCTCTATTTTTGTACAACAATCTAATAACATATCTCACTTAAATATTAAAATAATAATATTATTTTATCTATATTAAATAATTTTTATTATGTACTATATTATTATAAATGACATATTAAAAATTTTAAATTAAATATTTAAATCATATAAAATAATTAATATATAATTTATTAATATTTGCTCGGGTTAGAAGTTAATATGATTCTAGTACCCCTGCAATTTTTATCATATATACATATATCGGTCTATTTAACCAGTTTAGACACCTAGATGAAAAATACATGTAATTTAGGGCTGTTTGGCATGTCTTAAAATAAGTCTTTTTGGACTTATTTTCGGATAAAAATTTCATATTTTGATAAATGTTTTTTATACAAGTATTTAATGTATATTTGAGATTCTATAAGTTGCAAAAAAAAAATTAACTTTTTTCAGAAAAAAGTTAGGAATATCTAATTTTGTCTTAAAATAAGTTGACTTATTCTGGAAAAAAGTTCCCTCAAACACCCCCTTAGTTAATCAGTGGGGCTATGTCCGATTGTAACACTAAAAAAAGACTATGGAAAAGTTTAGATATATTAACAAAGACCCTTTAGTTCTTCTTTTTTTTATTAAAATAAATATTTATTTTTAAAAAAATATGTCTACTTTGTAAAAATTCAAGTACTTAGTTTTAAAAAACGAATTTAATTTTTATTTTATTTTAAAAAATAAATATTTATTTCTAGAAAAAAATACGTAAATTTTTCTTTTTCCTGAAAATAAACCATTATTTTTCACATTTAAAATTAGCCAAACACACGATGAGTGAGTACTAGGCGTACACTACATAAATTATAAACAACATAAAATAGGCAGAAAAAGTACGTGACTCAACCGGAAATCACACTTCCAACGTTTTCTGCGCCTTGTTTCTCTTCCTCTCTGCAATCATTCCGTACAATACTTGTATGGTTAAGCTTAAGGGTGGTCTTTGGCGTATCTAATTTGACAAAAATAAGAATGTTACAACATTTGGCAGGTTTGCAATATATACCTATTCTATGTTTAATCAAGTTCACCCGTTGAGAAACAACTGCTCCTGTTTCTGTAACCGGAGACACAGCTCACTGTTAATATAGTAAGTTGATTAGTACTCCTTAACCTGGTCGTAAAAATTAGAAAACTGAACTCATCGATTGATATATAAATAAAAAATTAGTCAAAATTAATCAGAAGGATTACTCGTAGCAATGGTAGGATATATTATATTATTATAATAAAATTTAATATATTTATCTAATTTATGATCAAATAAATTATTTAAAAATAATTCATAAAAGTTATTCTGATTTTATAAATCATATCGATAAAACATTATATAAAAATTAATCAAAGATTTTTAAAATAATGCTCCATAGTATTCACTACAAATTAAAGCTAAATTAATGTTATGTAAATGACAACATGGGACAAGGAGATGATACAGGTTACAAAAAATTTACATATATTAGGTACTAATGTTTTAGTGAAATGAATTAACTATGACAAAAAAATATTATATCCATGGCGTGCATTTATTCCAGTATATTTTATTTCCCAAGTTGTCATTTGCATAACATTAATTTCGGTATATTTATATTCTTGAACCTCTCAAGAAAAAAGAGTATATTCATAGTGTTTGTTTGATTGCATATGAGTGCTGTTTCGTGTAATATTGTTAACCAAACAATTTTATAAATATTCACTTATCACGAATTTCAAGTTCCTACATATATGTCTGGGCAACCAAACGACTTCTTAACATTCTCATATTTCTAAATATAAATATAAATACCATACGGTTATATTCAACGGTAACATTAGTTCAATAATATACTCTTTTTTGCGAAAGGTTCAAGAATATACTTTGTATCTGTTAGTATTTCTTTTTGTTCTTGAATAAGATAAGTCTACATCTTTATCCATATAAATAAAATATTTATTTTGAAAAATAAAATAATACTAAAAGTCCCGTATAATTTCAATGGAAAGATATATTTGTACAATTTTGGTTTTGTAGATCACCATGGCACCATAGCAGAGTTGGAATAGTGTTGAACCTGTATCCAAACACGCAGAATTCACATGCAAGTGTAAGAGTGAATTTGGGTGTATCTTGGAATGTCTTGTTTTTCTCTCCCCTCCAAACAAACAAAAACAAAAGAAAGAAAATAAGGAACAAAATGTTTCTTTACCTTTGCTTTTTCTACAACTTAATCAGAAAATATAATATTATAATGTACAACAAAAAAAACAATAAATTAATTAATTGTACCTGCCCGGTACGCTTATCTGTACCTCTCGCCTCTCCCCCTATATAATATTTCTTCTTCGTCCCTCTCTCTTTCCCCAGGCTTCACCTTTCACTTTCTCCCCCTCCCCTTGTATTATAATAATAATAACACATACATATATAACAAGGCCCTCCTCCCCTCTCATGAAGACGTTCTGGAACCGATTCTCCCGAGTCGCCGACTCGTCCCAGTACACTCAACTCGGCACCGACGCTGGTCCTCCTCGTCGCTGTCGCACCATGACATTCTTACAACTCAAGCGCCTCCACAGATCCACCAACGGCGTGCCTGTAGGCCACCTCCCTGTCTACGTGGGTGAAGAAATGGAACGTTATGTCATCAGTGCCGCGCTTCTCCGTAACCCAATTATCATCCAGCTTCTTGATAAATCGGCTGAAGAGTACGGGTACGAGCAGAAAGGCGTGCTTCGTATCCCTTGTAATGTTCCTGACTTTGAAACCCTCCTTGATGCCACCCGAACCGGAGTGATCACCCAACAAGTTCACGATATACTCAGCTCTCTTTAATTACATGTAGAATTAATTAATTAAACTTTTTGTACAAGTATTAGATTAGATGGCAGAGTAGATTGTGGGGTACAATTAGATCATGTTTGTATATACATGCTCTGTTATCATAGTATATGTAAGTTGTATCTCTGTTTTTAATATATGTACACTCTCCTAGTGAGAGTTTGAAAGAGACTTGATTAATATATGTATACTCTCCTTTGGGTAATTTAGCACCAATTCACTTCTTTCCATTCATAATTTTTCCTCTGATTGATTGTCAATTTCGTTGACAAAATTTGTGTAAATATTTATTTAATTTAAGCTGGTGTTTTTTTTATGTCATCAGAGAAAATATATTACAATCATATAAGAAAATATTACATTAGATTTGAAATTTTTTATATTAAGGATTATGTTTTGATATAAGAAAATGTCCCTTTTTAAAATTAATTTGTTTAATATACAATCTATACAATTATCAATATTTTGATAATTTTTCATATTATGACATTAAAAAAATGTAATTCTATAACAAAATTATATAGATTAATACACCAATCTACATATTAGTGTACATCCTATATTAAGTTATTGTTTATAACACAAGAAAAATATAATAGAAAAATAATTCACATTTTGTAAATATAGTATTACATTTTTGGTTTAACACGACACAAATATGTTGAGCTCAACTTAAATCATAAGCCTTATATTATATGTAAAGGTGTTAAAAAATTATTGAACCAAAATATATTAAAATGAACTGGCCAGTGAATAGCTATACAGCCTATACTAACAAAAACATGAACATTTAACAAAGTAATTTTAGGACCTATGCACCTAAGTAATGGTTATCAAATATATTTTGTCGTGAACTTCAACCACTTCATTGTAAGTTGTAATGTACATTTGACATAATGCTAAAACTTTATCGTACATGAATATTAGCTATGGATCTCAAAACTCTTTAGGGATAATGAAGTAGTAGAATTCAACAATTGACGTATTTAGACTTTGATCGTATTTGCATGCAACATATCTCTAAAATTTTGTTTTGGTCCAGACAAGTCTAAGCAATGACAGAAACAAGTTCACTGTATTTGGCAACGGAATTTCATTGTAAATTTGCACATTACGTGTAGTGAAAGAAGTTTTAGAAACGAAACGTATATGGATAAGAACGTATCCACAGTAAATGTATAGGTAAGGCTAGTCAGTTTTTGAGGACCAAAATTCAAATTGAATTCATAGATATATCTATCCATAAAGAAGAATGTGATGCAAAATAGGTAGAATAATTTATCAAAATTCAAATAATTTATTTTATTTAAATTACTAAACATTTTATATTTGTCTGCAAACTAAACAAAATATATGTATTTTTATGAATATAATAATACATTTACAATTTATCTCCTTTCAATTTTAAGATAGAAAGTTTGAATTAAACTTTATATATACAATTTAATTTGTTTCAACATTCTACTTGAGAATAATTAAAAAAAATCATTAATTGTTATTTTGTAATAAAACCGAAGTCCAAATATATTTAATTGTTAAATATGACAATTAATATAAAAATATAAAGAGAAAAAGGAACTATCTTAGGTAATTCTCTAAGATATTAGTATAAATTAGTATTGTATTAATACAAATTTTAATGAATTATAATCTGATAAAAATACCCTTAGCATGTTTGTATATAAAATCATGTGTATTTCACCTAACTTACTTAAGATATATCTTAGGTCGCTAATCTCGAACATAAATCTCAATGATGTAACTCTCTTGGAAAATTTTCCACATTAACCAAAAATATTGAACAGCATTCATCCTTGCCTATCTTTTCTTTAATTCTATATGTTATGGTATTATTTTACGTCATAAAATGATTAGAATTTCATGCCTCACCACCGGATAATTGTTTTGTTAAGACCAATTTAAATATTTGTACTAATTTTTTTATATGTAGTTTAAACTTTAAAGTGAATTTTAATATGTACTCACAATTATTTTGTAGGAAGCTGGTTATGGAACATCACAATTAATTGGATTCTGCACATATTATATCGATTCAATTTATTTTTTCTAAGACATTGAAGCACATGATTACATAGAATTAACTAAATCTCTAGTTATCGCACTTTCAATCATCTTGTTTAACAAAAAATAGTTATATTGTTTTACGATTAATTTGTTTTGCAAACCAAATAAAATTATTTCATAATTTGCTTTGATTTTATAAATGTTATTTAATTTATTTTTATATAAGTCTCGATTTAATATGAATATTTTTCAACTTATTTGTGAGAAATTATCAAAAATAAATCTTTTTTTTAACTTTTTTGTAATTTTTTTATTTTTTAAAAATATTAGTAAATATACGATTTACAACCAAATTCAACTTTATATATATATATATACACACACACGATTTGATACAAATACAATTATTTTTTTGAAAAAATTTGCAGTTACTTATGGTTCTATTCAAGGTTGAATTTGATTGCATCCGTTGCATATTTGGTTGTAAAGTAGTATTTTTATAATTCTTTTAGAATAAATCATATTATAAAAATAAAATAGAAAATATATTTTTCTAAAAAAAATTAAAAACGTAATTTAATTACAAAGGAAACAAACGGGTCATCTGAGAACTTGAGTACCTGTCAGTCTGTCACAAGTGCAGATGCACTTCCGTTGATGATTGTGATATATGAACGTACCATTATTATTTATAGAATGAACGTATCAGCTGGAAAAAAAAACTAGTGAACTAATGACAATACTACTATGCTATACATATAATGATGATCCAAATCTTTCAAAGATGCCTTTTTTATCATAGTTTTAAGGATTATTTAATATTGAAAGTAAAACCCAGCCCAGATCAAATCGGAATATAAGAATTAGTGGTGAGAATAAAGAGTCTAATCTCACTGATTGAAAATTAATACTGTATTAGTGGAATAATCGTCCTTTTCTTTATCTGATTGTGCCTACCGGCACTTAGATGATTCAAGTGTGCTAAACTTTATATAAAAGCAATCCTTGATTAAAATGAATTATGACACTAATCATGTATTATACAGTAACATTGAAAGGGCCTTTTGCATTGTTAATAGAAATAACGAGAACGAAGGATATAAATTTTGAATATAAAGAAATGTTTTAATTATTGAAAATAAGATTTTAATTTCATATAACCAAATACCACATGTTAATTATCTAAAATGAGATTTTCATTTTATACTACCAAATACCACGTATCAGAGCAAAAGGTGCAAATATATCAAAACTCTATGGTACAAAAGGGTTGAGCTGGTAGTGACTGGTACGAGCACGATACGACGGTGTGACTGAGTGTCTAAATCATGATCTATAAAAATTTATCAAATGCCAAAACTAGAGTATTTTAATTTTGGGCCCAGTAGTTTGAAAACTAGAGTATTTTACGAAGCCCAAATGATTATGGGCAGAGTGTCTTGGGCAGTTATGACGTATAAGTCAACTGAAACTGGATCTGGTCAGTGGTCACTTATACTATGTAGTTGGACTCTTAAAGTAACTCGGGGGAAGTTATCTATTTTGAGTCCTTAAAATATATTAAATTAATAATTATTTAAAATATGAGAAATCAAAAAACTATTTCATTTCAATATTATTTCTTATATTTATTCTCTATAATTTAAAAACAATATTTAATTAATATTTTAAGGAGGTGAGACAATGCAAGAATAAAAATAAAAGAGATGCAAGAGATAGAAATAAAGTTAAAAAAACATATGAGAATTAGAAGAGAATGATTCCCTATATGTAGGTAACTTGTCTCTTCATCATAAATATTGACAAGGACTTTGTTCTTCGAAGATGCTTTTATTGAGTTTATCCTTTCCTTATTTTAAAATATTTTACTTAACTATTAAAGTGTTGAGCCCAATACATCAATTATTAAATTATAAAAATATTTTATTTCAGTCCATCAAACTGCAATTTACTCTTTAAAATTTAAGTTTTTTAAAATAGAGATAATATAACGTTTTCTCTTAGAAATTTTTACCTAATAAATATTTTTTGTTTTTAATTTGGAAAGAGAGAGAATCTAAATTTTCGGCTAACAAAAAATTTAAGTTCTTGTATTTATCTTAAAAAATTATTAAATCTTTAACCAAGATATAACAACTAAATGTGAACAGAATGATAAAATTTATATTAGAAAATAACTAATACTATATTTATATATACGTATGTGGAGCATGAGAATAGTTAGGATGAGAAAAATCTCATGTTCCGTCAATTTTTATCGAGATGCATGTGGGAAAAAACTTAGTATTTTAGAGTAAGTTGTGAACCATTTGAGACTCAATTTAAATGGTAAATATTTGGTGTTGTGTATTGGTTGGATTGTATTCTACTCTATGAGTGAATTTCAACGCATATTTATATGCTCAAAATGCATAAAGGGTGAATGAGAGTTGATGTTCCAAAGTATAATGGTATTTGAGAAGTGTATCACATCGAAAATAGTATAAACTTATTCCTTGATTTTTCTTATAAATACCTTGTACCACAATGAAAAGAAAAATAAGCCCACTCAAGTCTCTCCTCTTATAAATATAGTCTTAGGATTTCAATTATACAAAGTTGAGAAAATTATAGTATTCTCTGTAATTTTAATCTCTTCAGTTTTAAAGTTCAAAATATTCCGGTGATAATTTCTGTTCGCTGAGAGTATCGTTGATTTATCGGCGAAACTGGCATGATTGTATTGTTATGTTTTCTTGTATGAATTAACTATTATATACATCAATTGTGATTTTCCATATTTGTTTCTTATATGTCTACGATAATTATATATATAATCTATATAGTACAAGATTGTCAACAATGCATGCGTTCACAAATAGTAGGCAATTGTTATTATTAGATGCTACTATATTGAGAGAGAGGCAAGGCTGGAGGTTACAATGCAAGCCAGATTCCTTGGTTGGTCGCATCTTTAAAGCTCGTTACTATGTAGCAGGTGACTAAACTGCGCAACTGGGAAGCAATCATAGTTTTGTTTGGAGGAGCATCTTTGAAGCACAACAGGTGGTTCGTCAGGGGGCTAGAAGAGTAGGGAATGATTCGCAGATAAATGTGTTGGAAGATCCATGGTTAACGTGTGATGATAATCCAAGGGTTACGTCACTTCACCCAACTCTTGTTTATAAGCGGGTATCTTCGTTAATGGAAACCGATCAGTTGACTTGGGGTGTGGACTTGGTACGTGATTTGTTTAATGAACGGGATGCTAAGATTATTTTAGATATCCCCTGAATTCAAGTCGCCAAAATGATGTGTGGTACTGGCATTTTGAGAAGTTGGGCCAGTTTTCGGTTAAAAGTGCGTATAGACATCTGCGAGAAGTCAAGGAGAGGGAAGCACATATAAATAGCTCTGATTTTTGTGACAAGTTATGGAAGCTTAGAGTGCCTCTGAAAGTTAAGGATATGTTATGGTGTGCTGCATCTAATTGTCTCCCTACAAATACTCAGTTAAGATCTAGACATGTAAGTATTAGTCCTATATGTCCGTCTTGCCAATCTCAGAGGGAAACAACTGCTCATTGCTTGGTAGAATGTTCTTTTGCTCGTGCGTGTTGGGAACGGACTGGTATTGGAGTAAACGTTACTGTATCAGGCTCTTTTGCAGATTGGTTAGCGGATAAATTTGGGTCATTTGAAGGAGACAACAGAAACACCATTGCCATGATATGTTGGGCTTTATGGAAGATACACAACGATCTGGTTTGGAACAAGAAAGGCTCGAGTGTTGCTGTAGTTGTTATGCTAGCACACACTTCTATAGACCAGTGGACACGAGCTCAAGATAGGAGTATAGTTCCCTCCGCAGCGTTCTTGACAACATCAGATGGTATAGATAAATGGGTTAAACTAGAAGGAGAAGTGATAAAGATCAATGCTGATGCATCACTCTTTATGGAGGCAGGGACATACAGCTTTGTTTGTGTTGCGCCAGATGCTGCAGGAACTATTTTGGAGGCAATTACGAGGTGTCGTGCAGGACATGTTGCACCAGAAATGGCAGAAGCCATGGGTGTTAGGGAGGCTCTGAGTTGGATGAAGGAAAAAGCATGACACATGGTAGTAGTCGACACGGATAATCTTACGGTTGTGCAATCAATTCGAAGCCCACTCTCTATGTTATACTCCCTCGATAATCTTACGGTTGTGCAATCGATTCGAAGCCCACTCTCTATGTTATACTCCCTCGATAATCTTACGGTTGTGCAATCTTACAGTCTCATTTGACTTTTTGGTGGTAAATTTGACTTAACTTTGACTGTGAGTTAAAAATTATTTTTTTATAATTTTAAAATAAATTAAAGATACTTTTCAATGATATACTTTTATAATTTTTTTAATTTATATATTATATGTAATTTTCAGTCAAATTTAAGTCAATTTGACTTCTGAAAAGTTAAAGATGATAGATAATTTGAGACGGAGGGAGCAATACTTTGGGAGTGTAATTAGTGACTGTACGAGTCCGTTACAAGGAGACCAGCCCATTAAGAAGGGAGAGTCCAGTTTAAATGAGCATTTTGTTAAATGACCAAATATGAAAATGACTCCAGGTTGCGTATTTTCGTACTCCTTGTAAGTGACAATTTTGATTTTGAACGTATAAAAATAAGTTACTTTCAAAATTTATTATTTCAATTTTTTTTGTGAATAAAAATTTAAATGACATATTTTTATTAAAAAAAATTAGACATATATTCAATCACAACTCATTTTGTTAAATGATTGTGAACTTGATTCTTACACAAACTCAAAACGACTTAAATCCTTTTAAATAAATCCAAGGTCAACCTATTTACAAAATTTTGACTCAAATCACATTACTAACAACCATATAAGTTGTTTATTATTTTAATATATATATATATATGTATAATAATTTATAAATTATTTTAAAAATAAATCAAATATTAACTACATAATTTTAATATTCCGAATCCGGAGTATTAAAATAATCAATAGCTCGTATAGTCTAAAATAATTTAGCTGATTTACTACTCCGAATCCGGAGTATTAAAGTAATCCAAGTATCCAACCAGGCAACCAGAGTCTAAAATAATTTAGGTGAAGTAACAACTGCATGGAACCACTACATTTATAACAATAAATATTATTTTATGATTTTGATAGCCTGTTAGATACTACTACTACTATTTGTACAAAAAGACTGGTATAAATCCCAGTCATAAATAAAAACGTACTAGTAAAACAACCATACATGGCATGCCTCTTTGAAAAATATTACTCTCCTCTATCTCATAATATATGTCATTTTTATAAATAAAAAATTGTTTCAAAATATTTGTCACTATCTTTTTTCAAAACAAATTTTTAAAAACTTTTCTACAAATTACTATTGTGTTATTTCCAATATTTGACTAATTTAAATAAACAAGCAACTTATCTAATTTTAATACAATTATTAGGGGTATACAAGAAAACAAATTATCTACCTAACTTTTTCTCAAGATGCATAATTTTTTGAAACTGTTTTTCTACTGTGTGTTCATGAACACACATTAGAAACTTAATTATCAAATTTTTATTGCTTTTTAATTTATTAATAATAATGAACCCCGTATGCACAAAAACTCTAACAATTAAAATGAGTTAAACTCGTAAAATTTTATGTCAATTTTTTAAAAATGACATGTAAAATGGTATATAAGAAGTAGTATTACCGAAATAAACTTAGGTAACCGCTATTTTCAATCATTTATTATACTGCAACCATTTTCCAAATGTATCTGCTTCTTTAGTTGAACTGTTGAAGATTAGGAGATGGAATATTCATTAATAACACAGACTATATTCTAAAAATTCCATAACACATAATCAATACATTGAAACATCACTAAATTGCCTTAGCCAAACAATACATTTTCAGAAAGGTGGACTTGTATGATTGAAGGCAAACCATAAGCTTAGCTTCTGTAACTGCAGCATATCATTATTATTGTGAAAAAATATTAAAATACACTAAAATCATATATTCCTAGTTTCAAGTTTCAACCAATTTTAAAAGTAAATACTCTTCCGTATTTATATTTTAACAGTAAATAACTGCTCTGATATCTTGTTACATGATCAACTGAACTATAATCAACAAAAGCACTTTACTCGAATATTTCAATATCTTGTTATAAAAGACTCTGTACTTGCTCTGATAAGACTATAGGTATTTATTTCGTTACGTTTCAAAATTTATACGGTAAATATTTCAATATATTTCATTCTTTAGGGCCCTTTGCTTGTGTTGAAATGCATTGCCTATGTAACCACATGTTCACGAATCACTAACATATATGTAAGCCAGCAACATTTTATGAATAATAGCAAAAACTACAAATAGTCAATAGTTTCCAACTTAAACTTTAACTGCAGCAGCAACACAAGTGAACACCCAACCCGGACCCCTTCATGCCACACTTCAAACATCTTAAGTACCATTTTGATTATATTTCTTAGTCTAGATCCACTTGGGTCCCATTAAATATCAACATATGCAAATGATGTATTACTTTCCAGAAAAAGTAAAAACTGCCTCTCCTATGTTGTTTGCTCACCAAACCTCTCTACAGCTAGATTTCTTAAAAACCTTTTTCTGTGGCATCAGTAAATTGTCCTAGTTCCTTTGCCATAACTATTCACATGAAACAACCTGCATTTTCAGAAACTCAATTACTCAACAATCAACCACATGAGCAATGTAATATTTCTGCAATTACAATTGATATCTAATCAAGCAATTAAGATACCAACAGCAATTTCCAAACCAAATATACCAAGTATGGTCGGAATCGGTTTCAAGAGGGTAAAATAAACGCAGACCTTTTCATGATTCCATGTAAAAGGGTAATTTAACAAATACAGGAGATTGGCTAGATACTGTGTACTCCAATTGCCAACTGGCAAGCCTACAAGAGCTTGTTGGATCAGACTGAATGTGAAAAAATCACTTCAGTGTTTAGGTCGATCTAGTAGTGTATTTAAACGGATAATAACATTGGAGCAGTATGATAATTCTTATTTATTGAGAGTTAGGTATGTAAAATGAATTGCTCTAGTAAATGCAGCGTATTTAAAATTTTGGAAGTTAGAGTTGCAGAAACAACCATACTGTTACTATTAGTACGTGGAGTACTCCATCTGGCCCTCCGTTTTTAATTAGTTGCCTCTTTTGAGAAATTTTTCTGTCTTATTTTAGTTGTACATCTTTTTAATCGAAACAAAAATATGGTGTTTTTTCCATTAATACCCTCATTTATTTGTGATTTTCAATGTTGACTTTTCCACTATCCTTATAAATTTAATGCATTAATTATAGGTATAGATAGAAAACAAGCATAACATTTAAATTTTATTACAATGCGCAAATTTTTCAAAAAGGACTATTAATTAGGGACGGAGGGAGTACGTTAGAAGGAGTATTGTATTTTGTAGTTTGGGTGGGTGCTGGTTTCATTCATTTAAGGTACAATATTTTTCATTAATAAATCTTGGCATACATGCTAAAACACTACAAACTCACTGTCAAGTGTTTAAAAATAGTAATAATAATAAAGAATTCAATCACTATGATAAAGGCTAAAAAATAGGGATAATATTCATTATAAAAAAGTGGGTTATACTGTTTTTAAACACTTGATAGTGAATTTGTAGTGTTTTAGTATGTGTGACAAGATTTATTTATTTTTCGTTGCAGAAAAGACTTAGTAAATGTGTAAAAGAATGGTACAGGATCTATTTAAGAAACTTTAAAGTTCTTGAAGCTAGTAAAAGATGATATATTGTTGATGCATGAGCACTTAAAGTCTCAAACTGCACGAGTACATGTCACTTTCTGTATTTAATCTATCATTCATAAATCCTCAGCCTTATAAAATTTGTCTACGGAAGTTGTTTCATTATAAAATGATTCTATTCACAAAAACAGAATTTAGTTGGGATGAAAGTTCATTAACACTATTGTTGATTTTTATAGTAGATCTTTGTAATCAAATCCTTCATCAGAATCATTTCTCAGGCATTCGGGTTCCACTGATGCACGTCTATTGTTTTTAAAATTGTTTTCGTAGTAGCCAGTGGCAAAATGCAAAATTTCAAAACTGACACATAAAATGGGACGCAACGCAGGGAGTACCTCCTGTGAGGAGCAGCCGATCTTTGATAAACTGAGAACTATGATAGCAGCGCAATTTAAACTAGCATCTTAAGCCAACATCGACTTCTGTTCTACTACTGCTAAGCATATATTAACAGGTGATCATAGCGTAATTTGCATTAATAAAGTTAATATGAATGTGCTCACTGGCCAAACTATATGTACTGTGAAGAATTTTATTCCTCAACAAGTCGCCTGAAATTAATTACTACAATAATATTCAAATCCAACCATTAATGTCCTTGGGTCAAACAGCTTAAGGTTGAGAATAAAAGGAACGTGTGGTATTTTAGTAATGTAAACACCATTAATTCGTCAAAGGTATCAAGCTTCGACTAGTACAATCTCTATGTTTGACTTTACAATAACTTTTGATTTAGGGAAAATATCCATAAACAAAAGGTTGGCTCATTCATAAGACTTTATTAACCACATCAGTTTTGATTTTTCTTTTTGGGAAGTTCAACATACAAGAATTGATTGAGTTGAGAACATTAATGAATATCCTTTGAATATTACTCGTATGATTTTAATTTTTTCACAGAAAATTGATTGAGAACAGGTTTGCATTCAACTCTTATGATCAGAGGTAGGTTAACCACTTACAAAATTGTAGAAGAAATTATAGTCATTTATATCTGTTAGGTGTACAAGTAAAATGTACTAAATGCACATTGGCTTGAAGAAGCAATTTACAAACATGGACATACCACGATCGAGTAATCTGGTAGATGATCATCTTCAATCCCTTTACTAAACTACCTAACTCTAAAGAAAAATCTCAGCAGGTAAAAGATTATACTTAATCCTTATACTAAACTACCCAACTCTACAAAGATTCGAGATTGCGATGAATGCAGTTAAGAAATAGAGGTTGTTCAGATCTTAAGGATAAATGTTGATATTGAATAACGAAACCAGGATACATATCTCGAAAGACCAATGCTAGATACAATTCTTTTTAAGAGATCAAATCGTGATCACTACATGGCAAGCAAGTGGCAAAGAAAAAGCGAAAACATGTCCATCATAACTACTACAGTTTCTTGCTTGAATTGTTATTGCTTGTGGACTAACAACATCAGAATATTTATGTCAGAGATAAACTCGACAGTCGACAAAAACCACTCATGAACAAAGTTTAAGGTACTGCATGTCAAATAAAAGCAAAAATCAGTATGCAGTTCCTAATCAACAAGCTTCAATACCAAGCAACGAACCAAGACTATAATGTTACACCACCATAACTAGAAGGTCCTCACCCTGCACATCGAATAACATACTATTTATCTTGTAAGTGTTAAGCCGCGATAACCTTTTACAGATCATTAACCGTAATACAAAAAGAAATCAAAAGAAGCATACTATTAATCAAGTTACGCAAACGAAGACAATATGCCATTTATTTTATTTCATAATAGCAATACCATAGATTTGGAATGTATTGATATACCATCACCTGTTAATTACAAAGATAATTCCTATTCTATACAAAAACCAAAATTAGCCGACGATTAGCTAAAACGATAGTTATAAATAATAAAAAAGAAATAAATTGAAAGAAAAGCTATTAGTCTTGCCCTAAACTACTAAAATTCATATATTGAGATCAATCCTAGGTTTCTTCAATGGCATAGGTGATGGAACAATTATATTGCATCGGGGGCATCTAGGGTTGCTCTTTGATAACAGGACATAAAGCAGGCAACTGGGGCAACCAGCAGCAAAAGAAGCAGATAATTTCTCCTCAGGGTCCATGCTTTCAGTTTCAATAACCGAAGATGATAAATTAGAAGGCGACATTGATATGGACCTCTTCCTATTCGTCTCTCTCTCTGCCCTTTCAAGTGCAGATTTCACTTTGTCAAGAGTGCATACACTCTGGTAATTGGTGGTAGATTTTGAATGAGATGATTGCACAAGTTTAAGGTCCAAGCTAGTATCATCAAACAGGTTCAGAGGCTTCGTCGTAGGTGGATAGTTCAAGTCTTGAAGCTTTGATACTGTTTGATTGGTTTGGTGCATACGTTCGGAGGATGCAGATGATTTATTTGGAGAATTGCATCTTTTAAGATACACTTTTCCTGACTGAAATAATCAAAAGAAGGAAATTTAATGCGAGATTGAAGTTTATATCAATAAATTAACTCAGAAGATGTACTCTAGTACTTGATGGATTGAAACATTTACTGTTTTACTTGTAAAACTACTCTGCTTGAATAGGATTCAAGATTCATAACAGTA
The DNA here is from genome assembly GCA_028671895.1 of Oenanthe sinensis. Taxonomy (NCBI): domain Eukaryota; kingdom Viridiplantae; phylum Streptophyta; class Magnoliopsida; order Apiales; family Apiaceae; genus Oenanthe; species Oenanthe sinensis. Next base: position 37,468,407 of record CM053794.1, read on the forward strand.
CAAGAGCAACAACCAATGATATGTAAACCGAAATTTTTAATAAATTATATTGCAGTCATTCATTTGACGAGTAAAATTAAGATATGGCATATATATATATTGATACAAAAAAAAATTAAAAAGAAAATCAGATTACTTCCATAATAGCTACTAATCAATCTTCTCCAAGTGGAATATAAGGTCTGACAACACCAGCTTTATACATACATAATACTAGTATATATTATTGCATCTGGCTCTGGAAATTTCAGAGGAAAATAAAGTTACCTGCGCTGCGCATGATATAATGATAATAACGTATCCATGCATATAATAATTGTTTTATAATCTAGAGATGACAGTAAATTATGACTGGCAAATAAACATTTAAACAATTTGCAGGATAAGCCACTAAAGTATATTGATTGATGCATTATTACATCCTACTATACTATAATCAAAACCAACATTAACCACAATTCCATACATAATATGTACTCCACGTATCAATCTATTGAATCCCTGTTTGATTAAAAAGATTCAAACAGGAAAATCAAAATGAAAAAGAATCCGCAAAATAAAAAAAAAATAAACATATGGCCGGGTAGACAAACATATTACAAAAAGGTACCTTCAAATCAAGACGCTTTTCAAAGCCAGAGGGTACTTGTAAATCAAGTTCCAATTCTTTAGAATCAACGGTTGAACAAGTAGAACCACCACCACCACCACCTCCGAGTAAATCACGAGTAATCAGAGCCGTTGATTTGGAATTCCCATGCTGCTGTTGTTGTTCTTCCTGGTAGCCGTTCATTATCCGAACAAGATAACTTACATCAGCAGCCATATATAATTACAGTATATGCTTATATCTTCTACAGTATCTTCTATATAAATAAACAACAAAGATGGAGAGAACTTTGTGATGGGATTGAGTTACGGAGGCTTCTTTACATCATAGACTACTACTACTACTACTACGGTATATATATAGAGAGAAAACGAGGAGATTAAATTTAAAAATATAGAAAAAGATATAGGTGTGCAATTACTAATTAGTGAGAGCAAGGAGCAAGTGTTAATGAGAATATGAATTGTATTAAATGAGGAGTTGGAGGAGAGAGAAGATCGTCGTCAGTAATGGCGGCATTTAATGCACACAAAGAAAAAGGAAAGATGAAGAGACGTAGATATGTGTGTATGTACAGGTTGATATAGCAAGGGAAGGGCAGGGTAAGTCTAGTCGACAAGTGTGTGTGTGTGTGTGTGTTTTAATTGCAAGCACCGCATAAACACAAATCTACGTTAATCTCTAGTCCACCTTTCTTTTATCTTTTTCTCTCCCAGACTTTTCTCATTTATTATTTCTATACCCCTCCCGTACTACCTTTCCCTCGCATATTTAATTATTTTACCATTTTTATCATTCCCTCTCATCCTAATATTTGACTTTTTAATAGATATAAAAAAATTATGTTTCCATATAATTTTAATTTTAATTTTTTTTTGAAAGCTAATTTTATATTAATATCAATAAAATTTTAAATTTTATTTGATATAAAAATTAAAATTATTTATCAAATATATTTTCTCTATTTTTTATGAATTTTTTTACACTAACTTCTATGAATTTGACTCATTTTAATTGGTGAGATGTTTGTGCATATAGGATTAATCATTATTAATGAATCGAAATTCAATAAAAATTTGACAACTAATCTTCTAATATGTGGTCATGGACACACTAGAAAAAACGTTTTTTATTTATTGTTTTGACTTTTGGCACACATATTATTTTTATTCAATAAAATAAAATTTAAAAAATAATAATTCTAGTTATGCAGCCAAAACTTCTAAAAGTGTGGATTAAATATTGGTAATGCAGTCTTTTTTCATTTGTGAAATACTGTACTGTTCTGTGATTGTTTTTCGAACCATGAAATATATTTACAAACTCTTACATTTTCATTTCGGTAATCATAGATTAAAAAAATATATATTGGATAACGGTTGGGCTTATAAAGTCATAATTATCGACAAAAATGCAGAAAATTGTGGATCTCTATTTTTAGATTGTCATTATCCAATTTTAAATTATCTGTTCGTCTGTATAGTTCATTCTGTATTCTGTATTTAATTTATTTTGTAGCTATCTCCAACAAACGGTAGTTGGCATATTGCTAGCCTTTGTATACTCTTGCATTTATTCTTTTTGTTTTTTACTCTAAAATTGTGATATGCTTCGTTCACGTTTGTTTTGAAGATAAATAAAACTCCTACTTATATTAGTACGAGTTTTTTGACTTTTAAATAAAAAAAATGGCTGAATAATACGAAACGACTAGTATTGTGTTATCCACACGATTATAATTCGGCTAACGTGGGATATAAGGTCGTCACGCAATAAATTAAAAAATTAAAGAAAAATCAAACGCATTAAATGAATGCTACATGAATCTGCCGGGTGGATCGCCACCTAATCCTCTTTTTCTCGGTACTTCTGAGTTTTGTATCAGAAATCGGGTGAGAGAGTGATATAGAGATGAAAATTCATTAGTGATATTTTATTTGATTTAATTTTGGAATAAAATTATTTAATTTAAAGTATTGTTTCAAAAAATAGTTAAATTAAAATAGTTTATTATATATAAAATATATATATAATTTATTATTATTAATAATGTTTGATTGTATATATTATTATTTTTCGATTATTAATAATATTAATTATCATTAATAAAAATAATAATATTAAATTTAATACTCATACATTCCCCTCGTATCCAAATCCCCTTTCATATCAAAAACCCATACAATTAATGGGGTTAAGATTTAAAAAAGCTAAAACAAACCGTAGGTCCGAGTTTTACTCCTCCTAAACTGAGTACCACATTGCAGAACAACCCCGAGTTACTCGTATAAGTTATACTCATAATTCCTCAATCAATGCATCAATGATATTTACTACTACGACTGATTAAATATGAGGAGTCATTAAGACGTGATAAATTGGTTTAAAAGTCAAAATAGTTGGCGTCCTTTTTTAACTCGGCATTTAATGTTGTTTTTATTTTTTACACCAAATATTTATAAGGTAAGAAATTTCATTTGAAGAAGACGATCGAACTCCATAGGAGTAACCGAAAAGTGAACCTGATCTTTTTATTATTGTATGTATTACAGGTCACTTTATATATACTTTAAAGTATTTTTTTATCATATAGTTAAAAAAAAATATGAACCGCTTTAATTCAGATATAATTTTCATTTGGATTTTTTTTTTATTATTATTGAGTATTAACTTGCAATCCGATGCTTCACAGTCACAAGTAAATTATATATGATATAAATTTTATTTTTAATATAATAGTATTTAATTTTTCATTATTCCCTTTTTGTATTTTTTGTTGTTCAATCCTTCATTCAAAATGTTAGTATGAACTTATAATATGAATTTTAAATCAATTATATTATGAGTTTGGGTTATTAAATTATAATATCAGATTGTAAGTAAAATTTTAAATATTATTATATAATTTATTAAATAATTATTTTAAAAATTGAGTTGACCAAATTTTAATGTTAATCAAAATTTAGTAACCGAATAAAAAATACTTAAGTCTAGTATAATGGTATAGTATTTCAGCTATAATTATATTTTGAAATATATAATTTTGAAATTTTAATAAAATATAATATAGATGAAAAAGGATTATTGTATTAGTATAATATAAGAGATTTAATGTAAATAACCCGTTATAATTTTGAATAAATTTCGTTATGCGGAATAGTTAAAATATGTAAATATATGATAACATTATGGTATACGTCGTTTCATTGACGTTTTATATATTTCAAAAATCTAAGTTACTCTGTGACAACCCGGATATTTTTTTAAAAGTTATTTTTATTATTTAAATATTTTATTGGTTTTCTAAAAAAAAAAAAGAAAGAATAAATTTTTTTATATTTTATTACAATTGGATGCATTTCCATATTTTTATCATTATTTTGGAAATTATTTTCGGTTCAGTGAGACTGAGTTCGGTTTAAAATTTATATATTATTTTACTGATCGGGTGAGTATCTCGAGTCGGTATTTTGTTTGGGTAAAAATTCTATTTGAGTAAATTATTTGAATATTCATAATTTAGTATTTTTAATTCTTTAATATTCGAAAAATTTAAATATTTTGGAAAGTTATTATTTTTAGTTCTTTTCAAAAATAATAAAATTTATGTTTTTTTTCTCCAAAATATTTTTATAGATTTTTGGGATTATTTAAAATTATTTAGAGATTAAAAGTGATATTAAAATAATTTTACAAAATATATTTTATATTTTATAAAAGTAAAAAGGAAAAAAAAAATTATTTTTAAAACCTACCCGACCCCCTCCATTTCCCCTGTTTCCCCACTCCCCCAGTTTTCCGAACTAAATCCATAATCCCCCAAATTTTCCCCTGTACCTGCTTCTTTACTGTCCCAGCTGCCCCTCGTTTTTTTATATACTTTATTTTATTAAACACACGCATATTCTCTCTCTCTCGGTTGCTGCCTCCTCTGCTTTGTCTTCTTCGCTGATCTGCCTTTGCTTTTCATCTGTCTCTTTTGCGTACGTTAAATATTATATTTAAAGTTTTAAAATTTCATTATTTACAAACCATGCATCCAATCTTCGATATCTATATATATAAATGACCAGTGTTTTAAGGCCTACACATAGGTATAATTTTGGATGAATTTTGAGAAGATTATTTTCTGGCCAGGTTTTCCATTTTAATTTATTTAGGAGTATAGAAAGGTGATTCGAAGATGGTGATCAAGCCAAGAGGCAGTGCAGCACGTGTATATGCATGAGTATTAATCTCGGATTTTTCTGGACATATTTTCCGGACATCAGAAAAGACTTGTGGGGTGTCCGTAATTGATCTTACGGTAAGACTTTTAAGATCCTGACTTGACGCTTGTAAATATTCGGGCATGTTAGTTTATATATATTAATTTCATAATTTTTAGAGATTGTTTTTATACTACAGATAGTTACCTGTTAGCCGGATTTTTGGGTTTTGATGACTGTGTTCTTTGTTTCTGATAATTTTATGTGTTTAGGTATAATTTGTTTTGTGGGTTAAATTTATTTACGTTATTTTAGTATAGTTGGATTGTATCGTTTGGGACTGTTTTTGAGGGACTGTGATCCCGGGAAAAGTTCATTTTTCAAAGCCCTTATTTCGAAAATTTTTCTTTTAATAAAGTATTTATTTTAAGTTTCAATTATTATTTGATTAAAAATATTAAGTAGTTAATTATTTTGAAAAATAATTTATTTGAGAATGATTAATAATTAATTAATTTGAATAATCAATAGATTTAATTATTAATTGGTTTATTCTTATTAATTAAATATTAATTGATCTGTTTATCTGTTTTAAACGAAATAAATATTTCTATGATCAGAAAAATAATCCGGAGGTTATAGAAATAGTTTGAAATTTTAAATTTTTTTACAAACCCGGAATAAATATTTTACAAGACCTTTTAGTGATCCATTTCGAGTCTAGAAATATTTTAGAAATGCTTAATATTATGTTTAATTGTTTAATTTGATAACGTCATCGAGGGTAGACGTTATAAGTTTTAATATATGAATTAGAATTGTTAGTTTTTATTCCTTTTTGTTCGAGGATTAATTGTTTATTTATATTCGTGACTCGAGGATTAATTGTTTATTTATATCCGTGTCTCGAGGATTAATTGTTGTTTAATATTCAAGTCTCGAGGGTTAATTGATTGTTTGAGGATTAGTTAATAATTGAGTTTATATTTTATTTATTGATTTGTTATGTTTGATGTGAGTTTTCTTGTTAATAGATATATGTCTGAGATAAGTATATAAGTATATTTAAATTATAAACGCTCGTAGAATACAACGGGGTACTTCAAGGACTAAAGTACCGTATTATATTTGACTATAGATGTAGACGTGCGGACTCGATATTAATAGTTCAGACTCGTAGCAACTGCAGGAGCGTCAGATTAAAGAATTATTAAAAGGTGATACCGTGAGACGGGCAGTGTAGTCGTCCCATTCCAGCTTAGGACCGCATCTATATCAGGCAAGTATTTCCTCCTTGATAATCTTAAACACTTTTATTTTACTGTTTTGATTATTCATATCATGATAAATAGTTATTGTTCAGAGCTATTTATGATTCATATTTTATTCCGTGCATCAGAGCTACTTGTTATTCGTACTCTGAATATTGGAAGTTGATTATAATAAACTCGTCATATCCAGCGAATTATTGTATAAATAACGAGGATATGGTCTGTAGTTGAAACTAAGTATACCTTATTTACTTGGGTTTGCTCTATTGGATTGGAATTCTAGCGTAAGAGGCTCTGAAATAATAGCCCAGCATTTATTGAGGAGGATATGGTAACCATTCCATCTTCCTATAGGCTAACATTATTTGCCTATTTGGTACCCATTTTATGAATCCTTGTTATAACTACGGGTATAGAAATGTACCGGTAGGGTATAAAGAGGTCCTATTGCTTTTAGACTTGTTAGGAATTTAGAGGCCCAGAAGTTACAGAGGGGGGGGGGGTGAATGTATACTTCAAAAATTTTCTTGTTTTTGAAAAGAACTTGTTCGAAGCTTGAAGAACAGATGGAATTACGAAGGTGTTTATCAAGACATATAACAGGAAATAATATAGACACAGATGTAACTTTCAATCTAATTTTGTATTAGAATGATCTTTGCTACAATCTGAAATTCAGTTTGAATTTCAGCTTCTTGTTCTGGGATTCTTACTATTGTAAAAATGCTCAAGACACTATCAAATGTGGCTGTGCATAAAGTATATAGACAACATGTCCTGTGCACATGCTCACATGAGACAGTTTAGCTAAAACTAGAAATAGACAGAGATTGCTTTACATTTGACTAATGACTATTTCTAGCTAACACTGTAGTGACAGTCTGCTCCATCCTGCCTTATCTCTTCTGTCACTTTTCTTGGCTTATCTTCCCAGCTACATTGTAGACTTGTCTCTGTCTGTGCAGGTTTGACTTATCCTGCATAAAAAGAGCTGCAACATCATCTGTCTTGTTCTGCAATTCTTCCTTGAAACTAGCTTCTTTTGCAGTCGAGTACTCTTCTTGAAATTGGTTCGATAAGTCAAGGAGATTGACTTCTCGAACAGCTGTGACTTCTCGATTGATCCTGAATACTTGATTTCTCGAATGTCTAGACTTCTCGATCGCATACTCAGCTTGATGACTTCTCGATCAGATTAGACTTCTCGAATACATGCTTGATATTGACTTCTCGAATGACTCAGCCTTATCACTTCTCGAATGCTCCATTTGCTAGCTTCTCGAATTGTTTATTTTCACTTCTCGAATGCCTCATAATTGACACTTCTCGACTGGATTCAATACCTGACTTGTCGAATGACTGACTTCTAGATCGAGTACTAAGCAGATAGAAGTTTTGAGACTTCTCGAAATGTTTCCACAGTTCTGACTTCTCGAATGGCTGACTTCTCGACCAAGTAACTTGCCTTAGTAGAATTCTCAGATAACTTCTCTTTTTATTTTCTTCACAGTCTTCTTTGTCTGGTTGCATGATTCAACTTGAATCTTCTAACTGACTTTATTTCTGACTTAATTTACAATTTGAAGATAAACAGAGAAAACTTCTAGTTACAAATTACACATGAATTACTGAGTCACTAGTCTATTACAGAAGCACAAACTAAGTTACAGCAAGACAGATAATTAAATAGGCTAGGCTTGATTTAAGTCCAACAATCTCCCCCAATTTGGAAAATGATGAATTTTACAAATTAATACAAGATATCAAGCCTACCTATATTGTTGTTGTTGATGAGCTGCCTGATCATATTTTTCTTTTCTTTCCTTTTCTTGCCTGGCCCTGTTTTCTTCAATTGCCTGCAGTATCATTTGTCTGGCCATGATTTCCTCAATCAAAATTGCATCTTTCAGCATGTCTGCAGCAATCTGTAGAGTGAGCATTGGATAGTCTTGGACAAACTTGAGTCTAACTTTGACAGTGACTCCACTTCTCAGTTTGAATTCAACTCTGTCAGGATCTTTGAACACTCTACTTTTACCCTGTCTTCTCAATTCTTCAGACAACTGCTCTATTCTCTCCTCCTCCCTCCTTTTCTTCTCAATCATCTCCTCCATGTACCTTACCTTGTCAGTCTTTTTCTGATACTTCCTTTCCAAGTACTGAGCCATTTCCATCATTCTCAGCTTGTTAATCATGCATTTCTTGTCAAACAGGCTAATCACTCTCCTAATGTCATGAGTGGTAGCATCACTGTTGTCATGATGAAATCCTCTTTCTTCTCCATCAACATTAGTAACAAACATCCTCTTGTCTCTGACTTCTACCTTGACAATTCTGTCAGCCTTCCACAGTTTGATCCTCACCTTGTCAGTTTCAGCAATTTCTTGAATAGGTTTAATAGGTAGACCTTTATCAGGAACAATGAGTTGTTTTCTCCACTTAGGACATCTTACTAGCAAAGAGCTAGTAGAGTTCTTGAATTTGGTTGATGTGGCAGTGTTGACTTTGAGATGTTGGCTTGGCTTCAGTTTCTTTGACTGTTCCTTTTTAATTTCCCTCCTTATCACTCCATGTGCAGTAACTTTCATGAACATCCTTCTTGGAGATTTAGTTTTGATGGCAGTTGCAGTTTCAGAAACTGTTGACATCACACTAGTACCCTGAGATTTGGTAGGTGAACTAGAATGAGTGCCAGCAGCTTGCTGCTTAGAGGAATTTCTTCTTTGATACTGTTTGTTGTCCTCAGAGTTGTCTCTTTTCTTCTTGTCTTCATCCTTCTTCTTCTTGTCTTCTCTCTTTCCTTCCTTATCACTCCTTGTTTCAGACCTTTTATCCTTCTTGTCCTGATCCTCATTGTCATCATCTTTCTTTTTGTTCTTCAATTCTTCTTTTACAAATTCAGAGATTTGTCCAGAGATAAACTTTTTCATTTTCACTACAATTTCATTGTCCTCTATCTGCTTCACCTTCTTCTTTTCAATCAACTCAATTAGGTTAATAATTTGACTTCTGTTGCCTGAATTGAGATGTTGAGGGATCCTGAAATGAGCAAGTTTTTCTTCTCTAGCCATATACATCACACCATCTGGACTACAGTAGGATTCAGGTAGAGCAAGAGGTAGGAGAGGCCCCAATATTTTCTTCTTCAATTCTTCATCTTCCTGGGTTACCAACTCCACTCCCTTGTACAGACATTCCAGTTCAGTATATGAAAGCCTTTGGAATAGAGTAACTGAAACTTTAAAGTAGCCAGATTCCATTTGAATGAGTGGCTCTTTGAACATTTGTCCATTCTGTTCAAACTTAACTCCCCTTACTGCAACAATAGCATTTTCAAGCATCTTCTTATATTTCCAATGATTTCCCTGGACTTGCTTTTTGATATGATGCAGAAGTTCAAGAAACTCCTTGTCAGAGTTGGGCTTGAAAATTTCACTCCTGAGCTTTCTCATAACTGCCTTTTGCCTTTCAGCCTCTATTTCTTCTCTCCTTTCCTTCTCCCCCTTAGGGTTGATATCTTGACTTTGGAGAAAGGAAGAATGACTTGGCTTAATTTTAGTCCAGTTTGGAGTTGGCAAAGAAGCTGGAGGAGCCTGACTAGTTGTGCTTAGGTTGGAGATGAGGGATTGTAGAGAGGTGAGTTGTGCTGAGATGCTGGCAAGAGAAGTCCCTTGATTTGCAGAAGTAGAGACAAACTCATTTTTTAGATTATGAACATCTGAGACAATTTGTGAAACAGTGGATGTGAGAGAATCCACTCTGGCATTTAAGGTATCAATGGTGGAGGCCTTTGCAGCTTCATCCTTGGCCTTTGACTGATAGTAGAGGTCCACTTGGAAAGGTGATAAGGTGTGTAGAGGCACATCCTCAGGCAGCCTATCTGCATGCCTGTTTTTGTACAGAACTTCAACCATACTGTTTATTCTTCTTTGATTGTCTATGATGGTTGTGTGACCTTGAACCATTTCCTTAAACACCTTTTCCATAGAGTCTATTTTGGTGTGAAGAATGGAGGACTTTCCTGAATCTCCTCTTGAAGTGTGAGCAAGAAGACCTCCAGGCTTCAGTTTGTCTTCCATTGCTCTCAAGGTGCCCTCTACTTTAGCTCTGTGATCATCTATCTCAGATTGCACACCTTTGGCAAGATAGTGATTTGATTGCAGTTGGACTTTAGCAGCTTCATGAATTGCATCATACATGGCACTTGGAGTAAAAATCTTCTCACAAGATCCAAGAGAAGTGAGATACTTCTGTCTAGTCCACTCCAAAACTTCTTGCATGCTAACTGCAGATTTACCATCCAGCCAGGCATCCACATTTTCACCTTCATTTTCATCCAAATTTGCATTCTTTTCTTTCAACTCCTCCTGATCTTTTGCATATTCAAGCATGATTGCAGCATAGTCTTTGTTTGGCAAATGAGAAGTCACAAGCTGCTGAGCAATGTGATAGAAGCCCTCCAACTGATCTCCATACAATTCCTTTAGTTTCTCATCAGAAAGTGACCCACCAAGAGATGATGGTCCTGAATCCCTGTCATGTTGCACAGGTTCCAGCCATTGTGACAGAGAGTGAGAGCTAGGGCCACTTGTGACAGTAGTCCCCTCAGCATCTATTTCCTCATCCAATTTCTCAGATGATTCATTAGACACTGGATGGATAGGTGAATTCTCCTGAGGAGACAGTCTTTGAATGACTGGGGAGTGTCTAGGGGATGCCATTTGCATGGTGTGGAGGTCCCCCAGATTACCCAATGTCTGTGAAGACACTTGGCTTTGAAATGCCTGAGCCCCCACAGAGTCTGAAGTAAAAACTCCTGGAACCTCTGTGGTTTTGATGGTGTCATCAGGATATGCCTCAGCATGCATTCCCTCACCATCTAAAGGAGTGTCCTGAGTGGTGAACAAGGTGTCATGCACCAAGTCACTTGAATGGGGCTCACCAGGGAAACAAGAGTCCTGATGATCAACAACTTCATGTGTTTGGCTGGACACATTTGGTTGAGATGAAATTTGAGAGATAGCAGGTAGAGTGTGAGTAGAACTGAGTATTGGCAACTCCCCCTGAGAAAATGGGGAAGTTTCAAGAGAAGATCCTACTGGTGCACAGTGTGTCTCTTTTTCAACTACAGCTTCTTCATTGACAGGAGTGAATTCCTGCAATGGTGCAGACTCTGTACAGGGTGGAGTGGGCTGACTCCCAATTTCAATAGATGCACCTTGTTGAGAAAGTGCACCTAGAAGTAGGTTTAATCCCTTGTTAACTTCTACATCCTGTTGAGAGGATGTAGAGTGGTCTGTTGTGGCCTTTTTATTTTTCTTTCTCCTGGTCAAAGGCTCCACAGGTGACTCATCTGATTCATTTTCTACAACTGTTTCTAACACTCTTTTCTTAACAGCTTTCTCCTTCTTCTTCTTTGCAACTACACCCTGTTGAGAGGATGTAGAGGATGGTTTGCTAACATCTAGGGATTTCAAAGAAGGGCTAGCAGTTGGGTTGGAAGTCCTTGGGTTAGGTGCATTTGGTACTTCTGCAACCTTAGGACCTCCTACTGTATCAAGGTAACCATATTTAGGCTGCACTAGTGGATATCCCTCAAATACACTCCTCATGTGAGGGGTGATTATGAGAGGGACATTCACAGTGGTTCTCCTATCCAATGTGGCAAAAATGATTTTTGACATGGATTTGGAGTAGCCAATTCTTTGTTTGTTCATTCCAGGCAATTCAATTAAATCAGCATTCTTATAATTGAGAATTAATTGAATAAAGCGAGGAAAGAAAATTTCATTACCTCTCTTGGGAATCCTGGTTATGAGTTCCCCAAGAACTAGCTTTCCAACATTGAGCTTTTGGTTGTATGCTAATGAGTAGGCCAGCTTCAAGGCAATGAGGCTTATCTGGTCAAACCCTGTTTTTCTGCAGGTGAAGACTCTTAGGATGGTATCAAACAGGAATGACCATTCCTTTCTCATGTACTTCTTGTTTAATTTACCCAGCTTGAACTTCTCATCAACTCCTCTCTTTAGATTATCAGCATACCTAATGAAGTCCAGAAAATCTAGAAGATCATCTTCAGTAGGTTCTTCATTAAACTCTTCGGTTGGTATATTCAAGCTTGTATTCACATCATTTTCATCAAAACTGATGTCTTTTCTTTGGATTTTGCAGGTTACAACCACTTTTGACCTACCATCCTCCAAAGCTATATTTTCCCAGTCAGCAGTCTTCCAAAATTGCTCAAGAATGTCGAGATACAGTGTGGGGTTTGCCAACAGAGCTTTATTCAGATAGGAATCGATGAGAAACCTAGTGAAGCATTTGTACTGCGCCTTAGCATCTGCGTCTCTTGCAATGGCGAGAAAGTTGGTTTCAGGAATTACGTACACTTCAGTTGCAGGTTTCGAGCTTGAAGATGCCATAGAGTTGTGTATAGAAAGAGAGAAACGAAGAAATCGAAGGTTTTAGAGAGTAGAATGGCAAGGGTTCAAGTGTAGCTGTAGAATGAGAGGGTTTCTTTGAGTTTGAAATTAAGTGTAGAAATGAAATGTTATTTCTACTGTGCTATGTATAATACTTAGACAACTCGACTAGAATTGTAATCGATTTTGTATGTTCGAGAACTCAGAGAAGAGTAAAGTTAGTTTCAGTAGAGAACTGTCAGAATTTGATCGAGAACTCTCAAGAATATATATACATGATTCGAGAACTGAGATAGTCGAGAACTCTGATGATTCGAGAACTCTTGACAGTACTCGATTGAGAACTCTAAAAATGAGCTATTCGAGAACTCACAAAATCATGAGTCGAGAACTCAAAAGAAATAAGTAACTAGTCGAGAAGTCAGAAAATGATGGCAACTTAATCACAAACTCTAGTTTTTGACAGATTATTCCATTTTCACTTAGAAAATAGAATAATAATTTACAGACTTCATTTCTTAGATAAATAAAATCCATTTATTCATCTTAAAAAGAGAAATGTGTCTGATTGATATTCCTGAATCTTTAATTATCACACTTGTTATTTAATAATGCACAAGTATAATAATTCTTTTCAGGCTTTCTCAGAACAAGAAAATAGTTCCAAGATAGTTTTAAAAACATTTGTTAACAATATGTACAACAATATAACTGACATATTTATAAACATATACCAGTTTTGTTTCACTTAGATAAATCATTTGAGTTCATGTCTGTGAAACAATTGTTGTAACAGTTGAAAAGATATATTTATTTGGCCACCTAACTTGAAGAGTTTAGCATTCCAATTTCACTAACCAACCTGTTGAAGGTGGCTTCATCAAGTGGTTTAGTAAATATATCAGCCAACTGTTTTTGTGTAGGAACATAGAATAATTTAATTACTCCATTTTCTGCATGTTCCCTTATGAAATGGTACCTTACATCAATATGCTTTGTCTTGGAATGGTTGACTGGATTGGCTACAATTGAGATGGCACTAGTGTTGTCACACAAAATAGGAATTCCTTCTAACACTAGTCCATAGTCCCTTAGTTGATTCCTGATCCAAAGCACTTGAGCACAACAACTTCCTGCAGCAATATATTCAGCCTCAGCTGTGGAAGTAGAAACTGATTGTTGCTTTTTGCTAAACCAAGATACCAATCTCTGTCCAAGAAATTGACAGCTTCCTGAGGTACTTTTTCTATCCACTCTGCACCCAGCAAAATCAGCATCTGAATATCCAACTAAGTTGAATCCTGTTTCTTTAGGGTACCATAACCCCATGAATGATGTTCCTTTTAGATACCTCAGAATTCTTTTGACAGCAATGAGATGAGATTCTTTGAGGTTTGCCTGGAACCTTGCACATAGGCATGTAGAGAACATTATGTCAGGCCTACTAGCTGTGAGATAAAGGAGAGATCCAATCATTCCTCTGTAGGTCTTCATGTCTACACTTTTTCCTTTCTTATCTTCATCAAGTTTTGTAGCTGTAGACATTGGAGTCTTGGCAGTAGAACAGTCTTGCATGTCAAACCTTTTGAGTAAGTCATTGATGTACTTTGTTTGACTTATGAAAATGCCATCATCCCTTTGACTTATTTGAAGGCCTAAAAAATAATTGAGCTCTCCCATCATGCTCATCTCATATTCACCTTGCATTAGCTTAGAGAACCTTTGACACAGTTTTTCATTTGTAGATCCAAAAATGATATCATCTACATAGATTTGAACAAGTATGATATCCTCACCATGCTTTTTGTAGAAAAGAGTTTTGTCAATAGTTCCTCTAGTAAAATGATTTTCTAGAAGAAATTTTGACAAGGTGTCATACCATGCTCTAGGGGCTTGTTTGAGTCCATACAATGCTTTAATGAGTCTGTAAACAAAGTCTGGAAAATTTGGATCTTCAAAGCCAGGAGGTTGCTGCACATAAACTTCCTCTTCTAATTCACCATTGAGAAATGCACTTTTCACATCCATTTGATATACCTTAAAATTTGAGTGTGCTGCAAAGGCTAGAAAAATTCTAATTGCTTCCAATCTTGCAACAGGAGCAAAAGTCTCATCATAGTCAATGCCTTCTTCCTGGGAATAGCCTTTTGCAACCAGCCTTGCTTTGTTTCTTATAACTATTCCATGTTCATCCATTTTGTTCCTATAGACCCACTTAGTGCCAATTACCGACCTGTCCTTTGGAGGTGGCACTAATTCCCAAACATTGTTTCTCACAAATTGATTCAATTCCTCTTGCATGGCAATTATCCAGTCTGGATCCAACATGGCTTCTTCAATCCTTTTTGGTTCATTTTGAGACAGAAAGCAAGCAAATAGGCATTCATTTATAGTTGCTCTTCTTGTCCTTACACCTTCATCAGGATTTCCAATGATTTGATCAGCTGTGTGAGCTCTACTCCATTTAATTTGATGAGCTCTATCTCTATCATTTGAACTTGTTTCTTCCTGATTGAAGTGATTGCCAATAGTTGCAGATCCTTGAGAATCTCCCCCTGAGTGAATGCTAGGATTGTGTGGAGAATTCTCAAGTTGAATATGACTGTAGTCTTCATTTTCTCTTTCCACATTTGTTCCATGTGAGATATCTACATGTGACTCTTCATGCATATTGGTAACATTTTCAGTTGCAAATGTTCCAGTCTCTATTTCATTTTCAAACCTCAAGGTGTCACAGTTTTCTCCTTCCAGATTCATAGTAGGGAACTTGAAATCATCAAATGTCACATTTGTGCTTTCCATAATCTTCTGTTGATCAATCACATATACTCTATAGACAGTTTTGTCCAAAGAGTATCCCACAAAAATTCCTTCATAAGCCTTGGCTTCAAACTTCCCAAGGTTGTTGACATCATCTTTGAGAACAAAGCACTTGGTTCCAAACACATGCATGTATTTTACAGATGGTCTTCTATTTGTCATGATGTGATAAGGAGTTTTTCCAACTGGTTTTGTGATGAGTGTCCTGTTTTGAGTGTAGCATGCAGTTCTAACAGCTTCAGCCCAAAAGCTAGTTGGTAGACTGGCTTCTGCTAACATGGTTCTTGCAGCTTCAATGAGAGTTCTGTTCTTTCTCTCAACCACTCCATTTTGTTGTGGAGTTCTTGGGGCTGAAAATTGGTGAGTGATTCCTTTTTCCTTGCAGAATTCATTGAGTATAGCATTTTTGAATTCTGTACCATTATCACTCCTTATGGCAACTACTGGTGTAGGGCCTTTATCCAATCTTTTCAAATTTTCAATGATGATCTCAGGAGCTTCATCTTTTGAGTGCAAGAATTCCACCCAAGTGTATTTTGAAAAGTCATCAACCATGACTAGAGCAAATCTTTTCTTAGACATGGACATGACATTTACTGGTCCAAACAGATCCATATGAATTAATTGTAGTGGTTTTGTGATTGAAGTGAATTCCTTACTCTTGTGACTAGATCTCTTCATTTTCCCTTTTTGACATGCCTCACATAATCCTTCTATGCAGAATTCAAGTGTGGGCAGGTCCTTCACTAATTCTCTTTTGACTAAAGAATTAATGTTCTTGAGATTTAGGTGAGATAATCTCTTATGCCAGAGCATACTTTCATTTTCTGAGGCCTTTGTGTAGAAACAGCAAATCTTCTCCTTGTTTGCAGAGTCCAAATCTGCTACAAACAGGCTTCCTTTTCTTACTCCTTGCAGAGCAAATTCCTTTGTCTTCCTGTGTGATATGAGACACAGTTCCTTATCAAACTCCACCTTCAAATCTTTGTTGCAGAATTGAGTGATGCTGAGAAGATTATGCTTCAAACCACTGACTAGGGCTACATCTTCAATGACAACATTTCCATGAATCAATTTGCCATATCCCATGGTAAAACCAGTGTTGTTGTCTCCAAAGGTTACCATTGGGCCAGCCTCATCCTTGAACTGTGACAGCAGGGCCTTGTCACCAGTCATATGCCTTGAACAGCCACTGTCCAAAATCCACATGACCTTCTTCTTACTTGTGCCCTGCAATCAAGCACAAATCAAGTTTTCTTTGGTACCCAAACAAGGTTGGGTCCTTTATGCTTAGTCACATGAATATCCTTCCTGTTCTTAACAGTCTCAGTCACTTGCACATGCACATTTTCATTTTTCTTGTTTTGATTTTTTGCTTGATTAGTGCTTTCAGAACTAGATGCATGCTTAGGTGACATGGAGTGTTTTCTGTGTTTCACAGGACTAGCAGATTTAGGCCTAGGACTGTTGATATACAAATTCTGACTTATGCATCCATCAACAAACTGTTTCCTGAGCCTAAAGCAGGTATTCATGATATTCATGTTACATGGCATACAATCAAATTTGTCACAAAATTTATGATTATCATGCATTAAAGGCTTAACATAACCACATGCAAACTTATCATTTCCCACAACAGGTTTCTTGCACAAGTGAGTAAGATGATTTGTTGAACCACAGTTTTTACAAATCTTTCTTGGTGCATTATGAACAGGTGCATAGTTGTTGTGTTTGTTAATGCCTATTTTTCCATTTCTATTAGCCTTTTTCTTTTTAGCATGCATAGCATCATTTTTCTGAGCATCCTGTTTAGTTTCAGTTTGAACAGGAGTGGACTTGGTTCTGATTGTGGGTTCTTCTTTTTCAACAGAGGCCAAATTTCTTTCAATTGCTTCCTTATCCTCATCATCTAATTGTTGTTTGATAACCATACTGGCTTCATCTACTTCAACAGTAGCCTTCTTAAAAATTGGTTCTTTGACATTTTTCAAAATATGAGGATTACCTTGGATTTCAATCTTTTTGCCTCTTGTTAAAACAGATTTTTTCTTTTTAAGATTCTCATAATCAAAACCAACTCCAATCCTAGTGCTTTCCTTGTTCTTCTCATGAAACTCTTTAACAATGGTTGCTGAGTTTTGATAAGATCTAATTTTCAACTCATTTTCAGAAATTTGTTCTTTAAGAAACTTCTCAATTTGTTCAGAACAAACAATTTTGTTCTTGAGATACTCATTTTCCTGTTTAAAGTTTTCCATGTTTATAACAGACAATTCTAGAGTCTCATTTCTTGCAACTAGTTCCTCATTAGCTTTCACTAACCTAGCAATCTCCTCATAAGCAGCAGTCATACTGGTGTGAATATTAAACATCTCAATACTTAAATCTTCCACAGTTTTCTTGTATTGAGAATTTGACATATCAAGAGAGATTAAAGAAGGTACCTGAGAGTTCGAGGATGAAGTTCCAGCATGTGAGTTGGCCATGAGTGCCAGATTCCCATATTCTTCCTCCTCATCTTCATCTGTATCATCCCAGCATTTTCCTTCAGCAATATAGGCTTTTCCTGTCTGCTTTTTGAGAAGAGCTTCATACTTGGCTTCCAACTCCAAGTAGTCTTTATCTTTCTTGATTGACTTAGGTTTGTTGCATTCTGTTGCAAAGTGTCCAAGATCATTACAGTTATAGCATCTTATCTTGGATCTATCAACTGTTCCAGTCTTGTATCCTCCATTATTGGAACTTCTCTGTGGATTCCTTCCTTTGCTTGAAGACTTGAAGGTTGGTTTTGGTTTGAAACTTTTGTTTCTTTTGAATCTCAAATTTCCAAACTTCTTTGCCATGAAGGCCATTGTTTTGTTGTCCATGCCTTCAAGTTCTTCAATGGTGTAGAAGTCATCTTCTTCTGACTCACTCTTGATGGAGTCCTTGTCTTCCTGTTCCTGATCTTCAATCATCTCAGATTTCAACTTCCTGCTTGTACCAGTCTTTTCAATTGTTGATGGTTCCTTAGCAACCAGGGCATTTGAGACATTTGCCATTTTTCCTCTATTTGCTAAAATGGCCTTCTTTTGATAAAATTCCAGCTCATATGTTTTCAGTATTCCATAGAGTGTCTCAAGTGGAAGTTTTGTCAAATCTCTTCCTTCTCTTATTGCAGAGATTTTATGCTCCAGGTGCTCTGGGAGAGTTAACAAAAACTTCATGTTTTTCTCCTTTGTTTCATAATATTTCCCATGAAGTTGAAGATCATTGATCAGTTTATTGAACCTTTCAAATACTTCAGTTATGCCCTCATTTGATTTTGACATGAATGCTTCATACTGGGAAACAAGGAGCTGCCTTTGATTCTCTCTTACTTCCTCAGTTCCTTCACACAGAATTTCTATTGTCTCCCATATGTGTTTGGCAGATGTACAATTGACAATATTGTTGTACATCACAAGATCCAGAGACTCAATTAATATTAACATTAAGCTATTGTCAAGAGAAACCTTTTCCTTCTCTGAGTCTGTGTACTGAGATGGATCTTTAGGTATCCATGTTGCAGGAATAACTTCAGACCCACTAGTAGTTTCAGGAACTAGAGTTACTGGCATGAAAGGACCATTCTTTAATATTTCTGGATACATGGGGTTTGCAGCCTTTATGAACATCAGCATCTTCTTCTTCCATAGGTTGTAATTTTCTCTGTCAAAGGTAGGAATCTTTATGCTGCTTAACTTCTGAGAACTCATCTTGATCTTTAGTCTGTATGTTTGTTTACAGCCTGGCTCTGATACCACTTGTTAGGAATTTAGAGGCCCAGAAGTTACAGAGGGGGGGGGGGTGAATGTATACTTCAAAAATTTTCTTGTTTTTGAAAAGAACTTGTTCGAAGCTTGAAGAACAGATGGAATTACGAAGGTGTTTATCAAGACATATAACAGGAAATAATATAGACACAGATGTAACTTTCAATCTAATTTTGTATTAGAATGATCTTTGCTACAATCTGAAATTCAGTTTGAATTTCAGCTTCTTGTTCTGGGATTCTTACTATTGTAAAAATGCTCAAGACACTATCAAATGTGGCTGTGCATAAAGTATATAGACAACATGTCCTGTGCACATGCTCACATGAGACAGTTTAGCTAAAACTAGAAATAGACAGAGATTGCTTTACATTTGACTAATGACTATTTCTAGCTAACACTGTAGTGACAGTCTGCTCCATCCTGCCTTATCTCTTCTGTCACTTTTCTTGGCTTATCTTCCCAGCTACATTGTAGACTTGTCTCTGTCTGTGCAGGTTTGACTTATCCTGCATAAAAAGAGCTGCAACATCATCTGTCTTGTTCTGCAATTCTTCCTTGAAACTAGCTTCTTTTGCAGTC
The DNA here is from genome assembly GCA_028671895.1 of Oenanthe sinensis. NCBI lineage: Eukaryota > Viridiplantae > Streptophyta > Magnoliopsida > Apiales > Apiaceae > Oenanthe > Oenanthe sinensis. The sequence goes on from CM053794.1 coordinate 37,488,117, forward strand.
GAGTACTCTTCTTGAAATTGGTTCGATAAGTCAAGGAGATTGACTTCTCGAACAGCTGTGACTTCTCGATTGATCCTGAATACTTGATTTCTCGAATGTCTAGACTTCTCGATCGCATACTCAGCTTGATGACTTCTCGATCAGATTAGACTTCTCGAATACATGCTTGATATTGACTTCTCGAATGACTCAGCCTTATCACTTCTCGAATGCTCCATTTGCTAGCTTCTCGAATTGTTTATTTTCACTTCTCGAATGCCTCATAATTGACACTTCTCGACTGGATTCAATACCTGACTTGTCGAATGACTGACTTCTAGATCGAGTACTAAGCAGATAGAAGTTTTGAGACTTCTCGAAATGTTTCCACAGTTCTGACTTCTCGAATGGCTGACTTCTCGACCAAGTAACTTGCCTTAGTAGAATTCTCAGATAACTTCTCTTTTTATTTTCTTCACAGTCTTCTTTGTCTGGTTGCATGATTCAACTTGAATCTTCTAACTGACTTTATTTCTGACTTAATTTACAATTTGAAGATAAACAGAGAAAACTTCTAGTTACAAATTACACATGAATTACTGAGTCACTAGTCTATTACAGAAGCACAAACTAAGTTACAGCAAGACAGATAATTAAATAGGCTAGGCTTGATTTAAGTCCAACAAGACTGATCAGGGAGCAATAGTGTTTAATTATGTTGTATCCAATCCATATTGCCTGTGTGGCTATTATACATTGATTTTGAGCAGTTGATTCATTTTGATGACATACTGCATTGTTTCAGTTTGAGATAAACTGTGATTTATTTACTGTTCAGTTTTCATAATTAATTGTGTTATATTCCATTCTCGATACAGATCTCATATCTTGATTTAATTTCAATTGTTCATATACTTGCTGAGCATTTCTTTGGCTCACTCTTGCTTTTCATCATACACTTTTCCAGACAGGATGAGAAAATATTAGCCTTTCAGAAAAAGTAGATTGACGAGATTTATCCGCGTAGCTCGGAAGAAGAAAGTAAGATATCTTTACGAAGAAGTTTTCGGATCCAGAACGTCTGTATCTGGAGTAAGTTTTATTTATATATATTGGTATATTATATATTATATATATTGCTTGGTATAGACCCGTCCTAGCTGCTGGTATACTTTTTATCGAAGTTATACTGGTAATATAAGATTGATTTAAAGAGATTGTGGAAATCAATTGTGGAAATTTTATGGATGGGGTCACAAGCGAGATGCGATTTGATTATTTGAGGTTTATAATAATTGATAATTGGTTTTTGAATTCTTGTTTCTAGAACTATAATCTAAAAGATCTCGGTAATTGGGGTCGTAGCTGTAGTTTTCAGATATTGAATGACTACAGGTGGTTTAAAATATTATTAAACAGGTGATTTTATATTGAGGATTTTCACGTGACGACCAGATCCCCGACCCCGGATTTGGGGGCGTTACATACTCTCTCCGTTTTATATTAATAGTTCACTTTAAAAAAATAACGCATATTAAAAAAATTTAGTATTGATTGGTTGTACTCATATTTATTGCATTGAATGAATATAATATAAAGTATGGAGTTGATCTTGAAAATATAAATTAGAGCTATGTGGAATATAGTTAATTTTGAAAATATAAATTAGATTAAATTTTACATTGAAAGTTATAGTGAACAATTATTCTGAAATAAATTTTTTTGAAAGTGGACTATTAATATAAAACGGAGGGAGTATATAATTTTGATTGTAAATTAAATATTATTACATTATATTTTTATAAGAATAGAAAACGTAATATAATTTTTAATAATATTATTTTCATAATTTATATTTCTAACAATAATTATTAATTAGTGGTTAAAGTTAATTTTTTAATTTTCATAAACCGGCATTTTTGTGTGAAATGGAGGGAGTATTAAATTAGTGGTAGAGTTCTGAATATAATATCATTATTAAAATAAAATAAAATATAGAATATTTATCGTAGACGTAGCGGACGACATCCTGATAGTAAAATTTAGGGTTATTCAAAGTATTAAGTATAAAATATTTCAAATTCATATATAATGATATAGTATGGAAGGATACTGGCCCCGTTTGTCTAGACTTATAAGTAGTTTATAAGTCAAAAAAATTGATATATATGTACTTTTTCTGAAAATAAGTAACTTATTTTCAAATTTGAAAATAAGATTTGGTCTTAAATTTCTAAAATAAATATTAATTTTTTAAAAAAATATGAAAATACTTTTTAAAAAAAAGTAACTTACTACTTATAAGTTAAGTCAAACACCTCCACTATCTGTATTACAATAAATTTTAAAAACTTAAATTTTTTCTCAGAAATGTAAATTGGATTGCGTAACTAGAAGGTCGGAGTTCGTTTGAATGAGTCAGGACTCACGGGCCTCTGCCACGCAAGACGCAACACAGGATTTGTATTACTACTGCATCCTCTCGTCTAAATCTTGATAAGGACTCCCTCCCTTTTGCCTGTCTATTTTTAAATACATGTTTATTTTTATTTTTAAAATAAATATGATAATAATCTTTTAAAATTAACTCTATATTTATTATTTTCAAAGCTCAACTTATTTAAAATTTAGTTAGATTGTCATTTTTTAAAATAATATTTAATAACTTCGACTATTGCTACTTCCTCGCCCGAGATTTCGAATTCTTTTAACAAAGAAGTATTCGATCCCGAATTTAACATAATCTTGGCCAAGGAGTAAATACTACGAGTAGTACTGTTCTGATACAACAATAAAGTATATAACTACAACCATACAGAGAACAGAGTACATAAACACCAGACGAAGTTATGAGAAAAACAGTTTCATTTATGGAATATGAAAGTATGGGCCATCCTCATTAAATGCATTATTCGGAATTACATTATTTTTTGATTTATTGTTTTGATGGGTACTTTTAACTTAGGATTTTATATCAATCTTTAGTACGAAGCTTCCCCTCTCTTTTTCACGCTGAGAAAAAAAAAAGAGATAATCAGAATACCGTAATTTTTATTTTATTTTAAAATAATCTTGACTTGCACACTTATACAGTTATACACTGCCAACACATTGCGTTATAATTCTATATTAATCTATTTTTCATATTTAATTTTGCCAGGAACAACCGTAATATCAAAATCTAAATTATTTTATTATTTATTTACTAAAGTCTCTTTTAGACTAGTTTTCTGATGTTTGCAAATTTGATATTCTTCAAAAGTTTTGTATAATTTATATTTATCTACGACTAATATAATTATAAAGATTTAATTATTAATTTTTGGAGAAACAAAATAGTACATCGTTTAAGGTTAAAATTACAAAATAATATAATTAAGATGGTGTAGTTTTATATTTTAATACTAAAAATTGCACTTTAAACAAAATATGAAATACAAAATATTAATAACATTATTTAATGACATGAAATTATAATATGTATCCAACATTGCTTTTTTATTTTAAAAAATGGTACATGAAAATTGCAAAGGAAAAAAATGAAAAAGAATTGTTCTTAAAATAAAAATAAAAAAATATTAAATGACGTTATTTAACTAAACAATATAACCAACCAATATGTAAGTTTGCATTTAACTTTAGAAAATAATAAATTGATGGAAAAATAAAAGAAAAAATGAACGAGTACCGAACAATCAGTGGGCTAATACTGTGGGTGTTTGGCCCCCATTAAATTATAAAAATAAGCATTTTTCCAAAAAAAAGCAGGGTAAAATGTATTTTTTTATAAGTAAAATTTTATTTTTCAAAAATAAGTTTTGTTCTTAGTTTGTTTTCCGGAAATAAGTACTTATTTCCAGAAAAAAATAGGTAAATGTGTACTTTTTTTCAAAAATAAACACTTATTTTTTATAAATAAATTTAGTTAAACGGACCCATTATAAATCCTGGAAAAAGGGATTTGTTTTAAGAGCCAAGAGGCGATAAAATTGATTTTCTATATTGAGGCCCTGTTTGGCTAAACTTATAAGTAGCTTATAAGCTGAAAAAGTTGGTATATATGTACTTTTTCTGAAAATAAGTAACTTATTTTTAAATTTGTAAATAAGATTTGGTCTTAAAATTTTAAAATAAATATTAATTTTTTTAAAAAAAATATGAAAATACTTTTAAAAAAAAATAACTTATTACTTATAAGCTAAGCCAAACAACGAAATTGCGAAAATGATTGTGATGCTTTATCTTGAACTTGTCCGTTTGTTGTGCGTAAAATAAGAAAAACGAACTCTAGGCGCAGACTAGGCCTATCGCCTAAGGCCTCCGATAGGAGTTTGGCCCATACTTAACAACTCACTGTTTCAGTCAATGGGCTATAGTCTCCTCGTTTGGTATAGCTTTGGTGTTGACTTTTTTCATTACTCTATTTGTTTTTCAAAATGCTATGGAATTTGACTTGCCATTAGTTTCTTTTGACAAAATTAACTTTTCATTAATAAATTGTATCGAAGTACAATGACCCAAAAAATGAGTTTATTTCATTCACCAAGTTTATCATGTAACTGAAAGGCACGCATGTTGCCTCCGAACATTTAGACAATAACACATTAATGGTTGAAAATAAAACACTATCAAATAAAGGTCTCGTTAAAAACTCCACATAAGCAAAACCCTCCGGAAAAAAACTCAAAAGAGAAAAAGAGTGTACTACTAACAACAACTAAAAATAAGAAAAAGAACATATAATTACAATGAGGTTATTAAATCCAAATTCAATATTAGTTGAGTGCAAAATAAAATAAATAGTTCCTCCGATTTCAATTAGTTATCTTTTTGATTTTATGAATAATTATTTTTTGATTTTTTATTTAGAAAATATAACTTACATAAATATCTTATCTTAAAATGTGTATAAAAAGTGAAGAAAACATTTATATTATACTAATGTTATCATTTTTGGTTGAAAGTAACTATGAAAACTCAAAGGTACGTGTGTAACCGAATTAAAGAAATTCCCTACAAATTTCATAGTTCAAACTATACATATATTATACTTCCTCCTTGTCCCATTATAATTGAAATAAGTTTATAACCCGTGTAAAGCACGAACGATATTAATAAATTATACATTAAATATTTTATATAATTTAAATATTTAATTTAATATGATAATTTATTTTATTATTAATTTCTTTCTACATTTTTCTATACAATATAGTTTATATATTAATATTAATAAAATTTAATTATAAGTTATAATTTTAAATAAATAAAAGAGTTTGAATGATATGAAATTGAGTTGAATATAAGTACAAGTGAACAACTATATTAAATTAAAATTATAGGTTAAGTAAGATTTTTAAAATATAAAATATAATTTATATATAATATAATATTATCCGTGAACAATGAAAGAAGGATAGTCAGTGATAGAGTTGATGTATGATATATCTTTTATAAAAGTAGATTTTATTAAAATTGGATGGTTAAGATATTTTCCATGGTTCACCTAAAATTAGATGGTTATGATCTTTTATATGATTCACCTAAGATTGGAAAAAAGTTTTTTTGTTTGGTTATAATAATACTAGCTTGTAAGCCGTGCAAAATAGAAGTTATATTAATAAATTAAATATTATTTATTTTTTATAATTTAAATATTTAATTTAATATAATATTATTATTAAAATATATATTTTCTTAAAAATTGGACGCTTATGATTTTTTTTATTGTTAGGGGAAACCAATAATATTGATAAAATTTAATTAATAAATTGTCATTTTAAATAAATTAAAGAGTTTGAACGATGATAAAATTGAAACATGTTAATAAATTGGGAGTACAACTTCTTATTTTAATTAAAATTTAATTAAAAAAATGTGTTTGAAGTTGAACATGAGACGAACATAACAAAAAAAACTTTGGAATCGTCCGGTTTGGTCATTAATTTGTTATCCGCGTTTGGGTTCTCCACTTATGTCGGTGAATGAGCTCTGGGTTGAAAAGTTGTTTAGTTCGATGACTTAGTGCGGAATTGTTTTTTAGTTCATGTTAAAAATCTGAAGAAAGAAATTAGTATTAGATTGTTTTTTATTTAATTTTAATTCAAAAAATTAGAATAAGAGTGTACTTTAATTTTTATTAATTAAAAGAGTTTAAGTATGAGAATAAAGTTCCAGGAATTATCTCAAGAAAATTAGCTAAGGTGCTAATGTTTTTTAGTATGTGTATTTTTGTAATTGTATATAATTCTATGTAATTACAATAACACTATCGTGTATTTATATGAGAATTTTTTTAATCGTGTATTTATATGAGAATTTTTTTTAATCTCAGGAAAGTTAGGCGAGGCAACATCGGGAATATTAATCTATTTAAGTATATTAGAAGTGTTTTATTTTTTTTAAATTTAATTAAGAAATTTTTATATAAAAAAGAATTTGAAGTATATTAGAAGTATTTTAATTAAATTTTAATTAAAAGAGTATGTTTTAATATACGTAAAATATTAATATTATTTTAACATTCAAAAAAATAAATAATAAATTTTAATTTTAAATAAATTAACATATTTGAACAATGATTGTAAATGCACCTAGAGGGGGTGAATATGTGCTATAAGGCTCACTATGTCCAATTTTAATTTTTACCAACTACAATAGTTAACTGTTATGAAAGCAGTCTGTTGTGCCTTTAATAATAACTTACTGTTTTAATTATATCAGAGTGTTATAGAAAGCTAATACGAATGCAATGTATAAAATAGTAAAATACGATAATGTAAAGGAGACACACGATATTTAGTTAGGTTCGACCCCTATGTCTAATAGTCGACGTCCTGGTCACTTAACAACTTGGTAAGAAAATATATATTAATCAATAATATTTCAATTACAAGTTTAAGATATACATACCTTTAACCCAATCACTAAAGTCAACTTGCTACAATCCCTAGCAATCCTGAGCACTATGATTTCAGCTTGTTGTTATCTCATGCCTTGCAATATGTTCTTGAACTTCTAAATTCCTTGAGTCCCACTCTTGAATTCCTTATTCCCTGAACTCTTTGTCATGATGGAATAACTCAGCTTCAATCCTACACAGCTCCTTGTTCTAACTTCGAACCCCCTGCTACTTCGTGATTACCAATACAACGAGATGAGAAATGTTTACAACTCAAAAAATAGATTCTCTAAATATCCAATATTCAATATAAACCCATGCTCAATTTAGAGAAGTGTATAATCAGTTTTTCAATATATCAAAACTGAGTTGTAGTATTGTTACATATATATATATGAAAGCTAGGCATGTATATATAATTCAAATTAAACATAGATATACGAGATAGAAGAATAAAACGTTTGAAATCGAAACTCCTATAAATATGAGATAATATAGAAGTAGTTGTTGTTTGAAAAATGAGTTTAAACCAAGTCAACTACATCTTATTAATCTGGAAAATGTTTTTAGATAAAATATACGAGCTTGAATAAATATTAAAAATGTGATATTCAGTGAATTAACATAATAAGAATCCTGAACCTAATAAACAACTAATAGAACAATCATGTGCAGAAGTTGTAGATAGGCTCGGCTTACTGTTATGCTGACACATTAACTTCCTACAAAATCATATTTGTACTAGTAATATAGCAAGCTTATAACAGTCATATAGATAATAACAAGCTAAAATATCCTTACAGCTTGTTGTTGTGTGTCATCATCAAAACTTGGGATTTACAATGATGAAATTGGAACATGTTAATTAGTAGATAATGACTCAAAAAATTGGAATAAGAGTGTACTTTAATTTTTATTAATTAAAAGAGTTTAAGTATGAGAATAAAGTTCCTAAGATTATCTCAGGAAAATTAGCTAATGTGCTAATATTTTTTAGTGTGAGTATTTTTGTAAATGTATATAATTCTATGTAATTACAATAACGCTATCGTGTATTTATATGAGAATTTTTTTTAATCTCAGGAAAGTTAGGTGAGGTAACCTCGAGAACTTACTGTTTTAATTATATCAGAGTGTTATAGCAAGCTAATATGAATGCAATGTATAAAACAGTAAGATACTATTATGTAAATGAGGCACACGATATTTAGCCAGGTTCGACCCCTATATCTAATGGTCTACGTCCTGGTCTCTTACCAACTTGGTAAGAAAATATATATTAATCAATAATATTCCAATTACAAGATTAAGATATACCTACCTTTAAACCAATCACTGAAGTTAGTTTGATACAATCCATAGCAATCCCGAGCAGTATGATTTCAGCTTGCTGTTATCTCCTGCCTTGCAATATGTTCTTGAAATTCTAAATTTCTTGAGTCCCGCTCTTGAATTCCTTATTCCCTGAACTCTTTGCCATGATAGAATAACCCGGCTTCAATCCTACACAGTTCCTTGTTCTAACCTGAACCCTTGTTAATTCAGTGATTACCAATACAATGAGATGAGAAATGTTTACAACTCAAAAACTAGATTCTCTAAATATTCACTATTCAATATAAACCCATGCTCAATTTAGAGAAGTGTATAATCAGTTTTTCAATATCAAAACCGAGTTGTAGTATTGCTACGTATATATGAAAGTTAGATATGTATATATATGAAAATTTATAATGACTAATTTGAATTATAGATAATGTAGACGTTAAGAGAATAATATAATTCAAATTAAGCATAGATATAGGAGATAGAAGAACAAAACGTTTGAAATCGAAACTCCTATAAATATGAGATAATATAGAAGTAGTTATTGTTTGAAAACTGAGTTTAAACCAAGTCAACTACTTCTTATTAATTTGGAAAACGTTTTTAGATAAAATATATGAGCTTGAATATATATTAAAAACGTGATATTCACTGAATTAACATAATAAGAATCCTGAACCTAATAAACAACTAATAGATCAATCCTGTGCAGAAGGTGTAGATATGATGAACTCTATTTCAACAAGCTGTTATTCCATTACAGCTTACTGTTATGCTGACACATTAACTTCTTACAAAAACACATTAGTACTAGTAATATAACAGGCTTATATCAGTCATAGAGATAATAACAAGCTAAAATATCCTTACAATTTGTTGTTGTGTGTCATCATCAAAACTTGGGATTTACAATGATGAAATTGGAACATGTTAGTTAGTAGATAATGACTCAAAAAATTAGAATAAGAGTGTACTTTAATTTTTATTAATTAAAAGAGTTTAAGTATAAGAATAAAGTTTCTGAATTATCTTAGGAAAAGTAGCTAAGGTGCTAAAAAATTTTAGTGTGGGTATTTTTATAATTGTATATAATTCTATGTAATTATAATAACAATATCGTGTATTTATATGGGAATTATTTTTAACCTCAGGAAAGTTAGGTGAAGTAACCTCGAGAATATTAATATCTTTAAGTATATTAGAAATGTTTTATTTTATAAAAATTAATTAGGAAATTTTTATATAAAAAAGAATTTGAAGTATATTAGAAGTATTTTAATTAAAAGAGTATGTTTTAATATATGTAAAATATTTGTTAGGAATCTACATGTAATTTGGTGATAACATTAATCTTAGAATCATAGAAATTTTATTTGATGTAACTGATCAATTGATATGAAAGTTATAAATATCAATTGATCAGAAAACCATTTATCAGTTGAAATGTTTATCTGAATCAACTGATAATTTGGATAGTAGCATAGGTGTACTTAGTCTGTTTCAATCGATAAGATGTAAATCAATCGATATTTTATTCATCAATTGATGTGTAAATTAAACTGTCAAATTGTAATTATGTGAAGACAAGAAATTACACAAGTGAAGGATGATCAATTGATATTGAAGCATCGATGGATGATAGATCAATCGAAGAAACCAAGTCAAGAGTTGAAGACCATCAACTGATGTGAAGACCCATCGATTGATATATCGATTGATATCATTTATCAATCGATAAGGCAACTTACTTATCAATCGATGGATATAAAGATCAATCGAAGAACATTATCAGTTGATGAATTAAGGAAGAGTCAATTGATATGCTTAACAGCAAATTATCAATTGACTGTGACAAAAAGGCAATCTGTTAGAGATCCAAAAAGGCAAAAGAACACCTATGGAAGGCAGTCTATGATGGCTGTGAAGACTCAATCAGAAGCTGTCTTTCAAACCTATATTCTAAAATAGAAAAAGGAAAAAGGAAGGTAGGTAGAAACAATCTTAGAATAGGAATTGTAAAAGCACACTTGTGGTATATAAACAAGTGTAGCAGCATTATTAGAAAACAGACAAGTTAGACAATATTTCTTAATCAACTGTTCTAGTTTGATAGCATATTTGTAAGAACAGTTGATTTGTTTTCTAATCTTGTAAAAATGCAGCTAGGTTTCTTTTAACCTAGGAACATTGAGCAAAAATAAACATTGATGGAAAAACCAATCCATCAGTAATTTTAAATCTGTTTGTTCAGTTTATTTTTCAGTCGAAATTTGTTTGAACATATTCTCTCTAATTCTCAAACATCAAGAACAAATATTAGAACAAGCAAAAAGCTTTAATATTTGTATTCAACCCCCCTTCTACAAATATTGACATTGTTCTAGGGAATAACAATATTAATATTATTTTAATATTCAAAAAAATAAATAATAAATTTTAATTTTAAATAAATTAAAATGTTTGAAAGATGATTGTAAATGCACCTAGAGGGGGGTGAATAGGTGTTATAGGACTGACTAGGTCCAATTTTAAGTTTTACCAACTATAATAGCTGACTGTTATGAAAGTAGTTTGTTGTGCCTTTAATAATAACTTATTGTTTAAATTATATCAGAGTGTTATAGCACGCTAATATGAATGCAATGTATAAAATAGTAAGATACGATAATGTAAAGGAGGCACACGATATTTAGCTAGGTTCGATCCCTATGTCTAATGGTCTACGTCCTGGTCTCTTACTAATTTGGTAAGAAAATATATATTAATCAATAATATTCCAATTACAATATTAAGATATACCTACCTTTAACACAATCACTGAAGTCAGCTTGTTATAATCCCTAGCAATTCTGAGCAGTATGATTTCAGCTTGCTGTTATCTCCTACCTTGCAATCTGTTCTTGAACTTCTAAATTACTTGAGTCTCACTCTTAAATTTCTTGTTCCCTGAACTCTTTGTCATGATGGAATAACTCAGCTTCAATCCTACACAACTCCTTGTTCTAACTTCGAACCCTTGCTACTTCAGTGATTACTAAAACAATCGAACAATACAATGAGATGAGAAATGTTTACAACTCAAAAACTAGATTATCTAAATATCCAGTATTCAATATAAACCCATGCTCAATTTAGAGAAGTGTATAATCAACTTTTCAATATATCAAAACCGAGTTGTAGTATTGTTATGTATATATGAAAGCTAGGCACGTATATATATGAAAATATATAACGAGTATTTTGAATTATAAATAATGTAGACGTTAAGAGATCAGTATAATTCAAATTAAGCATAGATATAGGAGACAGAAGAATAAAACGTTTAAAATCAAAATTCCTATAAATATGAGATAATATAGAAGTTGTTGTTGTTTGAAAACGGAATTTAAACCAATTCAACTACTTCTTATTAAATTGGAAAACATTTTTAGATAAAATATATGAGCTTGAATAAATATTAAAAACGGGATATTCGGTGAATTAACATAATAAGAATCCTGAACCTAATAAACAACTAATAGGTTAACCTTGTGCAGAAGTTGTAGATAGGCTGGACTCTATTTCAGTAAGATGTTATTCCATAACAACTTGTTATTATGCTGACACATTAACTTCCTGCAAAACCATATTAGTTCTAGTAATATAGCAGACTTATATGAGTCATAGAGATAATAACAAGCTAAAATATCCTTACAGCTTGTTGTGTGTCATCATCAAAACTTGAGTTTTACAATGATGAAATTGGAACATGTTAATTAGTAGATAATGAGTACAACTATATATTTTAAATAAAATTAATTAAAAGAGCGTGTTCAGAGTTAAGTGAGATACATATTGTTGTACAAAAGAAAACTCAATAATGATAAAGTTGTAAATTAAATATATATTTTTTTAAAATTAGATTATAAGAAAACTTACCTGACGGATGACCAACTAAACTTTTTCCATTGCGGTTTTAATAATATGGTATAGATTTAACAAATTCAGACTTATATATAATTTAAAATTAAATGAAAATTTAGAATTTTTATTTGATATCAATATTAATAGATAAATGTAAAATTATTAATTTTAATTTAAAATAACATGTAAATTTCAATTTATTCCTCTTTTTTTTGTATTTTCTATCTTCATGCTAAATTCATAGTTAAAGAAATGAGTGATACAAAAAGATAATATTTAAAACATATCAAATTTGTAATAAAACACGACTCTAAGATCACATTTGTGGAAACTTTAAAACAAAATGTCTTATATTAAAATAAAATATTTTAATTTTAATTAATATCTATTTAGATAATGTTTATGGATATTTTATAAATAATTAAAAATAAAATTTAAAAATTCTACATGAAAATAAAAATAAAAATATCTAATTTTATTAAATAAATTAAAATAAATCATTCTAAAAATATCTTTTATGAACCTTTGGCATTTTTTTCATTTCATATAAATTTTAAATTATTATATAAAGATAGTTTTTTTTAATTAATATAAAAAATCCTTTAAGGCTGTCGGCTTTAAGCTTTAGCCTAAATATGCATACTCCTATCAAAGTACGTATGATTGTGTGTGGCCCAAATCACCAGTCCTAACTGGATCACAAATCGAGAATACATCGGGGTCCATGTGCGACACACAGATTTATTCGAATGAAAAGAGAAATCACAATAAATCTCTCTCTCTCTCTCTCTCTAAATAAACAAATAAATTCATTCATTAATATCCGAAACCTGATTTATAATAAAAAAAACCCTGCCTTTTATTATTCTCTTGTGCGTAGTAGCGAAGCTAAGCTCCAAAGCAAGCAACGAGAAGAAGAAAAGGCATCATGCAGATCTTCGTCAAAACCCTCACTGGAAAGACTATTACTCTCGAAGTGGAGAGTAGCGATACTATTGATAATGTCAAAGCTAAGATTCAGGTCTCTCTTTCTTCATCCCCCTTTACTTACACTTTTTGTATGTATTTTTACTGTCAGTAGTTGATTTATTTATTTGCTTTTGTGAAATTGATTGCTATGTGTGTATTGTTGATTAGTAGGATTTGTGGATTTAATTTTGTTGTGTTGCGATTAAGCTGTTGTTATTAGTTGTTGTAATTAGGGTTTTGTTGGTTTGTTACGGTTTGTGACTTTTAGTACTCCCTCTGTTTGTGTTTCTTACATGTCGATTGATTGGATTTTAAGTACGTATTTTAAAGAGTTTTAGTAATTGTGTAAGTCTTGTTTATTTGCGATTATTGTAAACTGTTTCCGTTTTTTTGACACCTTAATGGGGATCTTTGTGTGTATGCTCTGTTTATGCTCCTTGATTATTGTTGTGGAGCACTTGATTATTGCTGTGTTGATAGAAGATTTCAGATTTGGGGTTTTTTGCTAATTTTTGGTTGTATGTAGCTATGGTTGTTGGATACTGGATTGCTTACCGTAACTTTTATTGTCTATATTCTTGCCTACTAGTTGCTGATCAATTTATGCGAATTGAGTTTTTTGTGTTATTTATATCGTGTTTGAATGTTATTGTTGTACTTGATACTAATACTATTTATTGAGAAGTAAGCTATATATAAATGAATGGAGTGTTGTCTTTATAATTTATGTTGGTGTTTGCAATAGTGAACGTTTTTTTCTCGGACCAAATTTATGTATGCTTTTTAATCAAATTAGGGTACTAGACAACGAGATAGTATGTGATGGGAACAAAGAGTCTCGAAGACATGGTCAGTTTCATAACACACCAGAGAATTATCTTTTTTTATATCATCAATTCTAAATTTAGAATGTATCAGTATAATGAGGCAGGGCAGGGCAGGGCTTGAACCTATAGCCAGTCACTTAAGACAAGTCTAACATTAGAAACAAACACAAGGAAAAGTACTTGTGATTAATGATTAGAGATAAGCACAAGTAAGGGTTCACTTACTATTAATCGTCAAAACTTTAATATATGCAGGTACACAAACTAATATTAGCTCGAATCATCCTTGATGACTCTTAAATTATCTTCTGATGGCTTTAAATTTATTAATATCTTTTTTTATATTTACTTTATAACATCAATGTCTATATCAGGTCTCAACATCATAATTATGGAGATATCTTTTTGAAGGTTTTGGTGAAGAGTAGGATGTTGATTGTTTAAAGGCATTCCTTTAGTTTCATATTTTATTCGAACTTAGAAACTGGTAATTTTCAAGTTTTTGGGTTTTAGATGGTTTTTAAGAATGTCAATGTAAACACACTTGATTAATTATTTGAAAAGTGGATTTTTGCATTTGACACGTGCAAAGACAGCAGTGCTATCTTTTGATTTTGTCTGTCTTCCACCCCACTGCCATGCTTGAGCTTTTCTGGGGGAGTACCTAAGGATAATGGGTCCAAATGTGCATAGTGGGTCGGGTTTATATATCCTAGGAGACGTGCTATTTTGGTGGTTAATTTTCCTTCCTTCTTGTTGGAGTGGTTGTGGCTGTAGTTAGGTATTTCTTGTATGTTCGTACCTCATCCAGGTAATTGGACTAAGAGGCTTGTGTAAAGAAAGAGAATTTACCCAACTACAAAGAAAACGTGGTTGCCTATTTAGGGAGGTCGATTGACATCTTCCCCATAGTTCTTGGGCTGTGTCTCGAACTCCTTTGTGTGATATTAAAATGATTAATTCTTTTGGTGGTTCCACATCATATATCTATATATATTATGGATGTAAGATGCAATTTGCAAAGAATAACATTTTAAATTTTATCAAACTCCTTTGCCTATGTTCTATTTGTTTCAATTTTATCCTCATGTAATACTTATTGATGTGCTATCTTTTTTTCTTCTTTAAATGTTAGAACTCATATTTGTGTACTTACCAGGACAAGGAAGGTATTCCTCCAGATCAGCAAAGGTTGATTTTTGCTGGTAAGCAGTTAGAAGATGGAAGAACTCTTGCAGATTACAACATTCAGAAAGAGTCAACCCTCCACTTGGTTCTAAGGCTTCGAGGAGGAACAATGATTAAAGTGAAAACTCTTACCGGAAAGGAAATTGAGATTGATATTGAACCAACTGATACAATTGACCGCATTAAGGAACGGGTTGAGGAGAAGGAAGGAATTCCTCCGGTGCAGCAAAGGTTTTTGTTGTTTTCTCTTATATTGATAAATTTAAATTACAAAGACTTCTCTCTTGTTTTAACAAAAGCTTAACCTAATAATATATTATGGAAATTGATAAATCTCGTATCTACTTTCCATGTTGCAGGCTTATCTATGCTGGCAAGCAGCTTGCAGATGACAAAACAGCCAAAGATTATAATATTGAGGGTGGCTCTGTACTTCATTTGGTTCTTGCACTGAGGGGTGGTAGTTTCTAAATAATATTTCAAATATTAGTGAAAACCTGTTGTGGAGCTTTATGTATTGAGGAAAGCAGAAATTGCATACTTTTCTACAAATGCTTTCATCATTTGGCCCAGTATTGTTTTTCATTTTTTAAATTTGATACATCAACTCTGTGGATAGTAATACTCTATGCTTATCTTTTACTCAATTTCTTCATATTGATTTTCTTTGTGGTTCTTGATTGTCATTATGTTGGTAGTCTCTTATGCATTCAGCTTCGTCATATCTTAAAAGCCGTGGTAGATTGATTCATACAGGAGTAGAATTTAGGTTTGTCCACTTGGATGGAATAAAATATATACTCTTTTTTGGGATGTTTGGAGAGATGTTTATAATTTTTGCTCCTTTATTCCTTTCCTTCCAATTTAAACCACAAGTCTAATCTAATTATTTTGGAAGGAATGCTCCATTCTCAACCATTTCCCCTCCAATCTTCATCATAGATTTTTTTTAATCATTATTTCCCCTTACATTCCTGATTCCATTCCTTTTAAGTGGATACAACCTTAGTTATTTTACTTCTGCACAATGATCCCCATGAGTCAGTAGCTTCAGTCAGTTGGAGTAGGTTGCTCTTTGTATCAAGTTACTCAGTAGGTGTTTCATGTATGTGGGGTTGGACTCGTAGTAGGAATAGGATTAGGGACTATAGCCTTAAATTTATATCAGAGGTAGTTTAGGTGTTAATTTTCAGTTTATCCACTTGTTGAAGTTAAGTTTTGTTATATTTTTTCCTTTTAAATGTAGTATAAATAATCTTTTGTCTTCTTTTTTTAAATAATATTTTTGTCTGTTCATATGTTATTTCTCTTAGTTTGAGAGTAGATTTTATGTCGGCCAGCACTTTGGGTTGGTTTACTCTTTGGGTGCCTGAGGTATATACAACCTGTGGTGTCTTCTCTGTGTTTTATTCAGAGTGTGTTCGGTGGAGAATGAAATGCTATTGGGATGAGAATTATGTAGGATAAGAATGCTCATTCAATTCCTTTGTTCGTTTAATTATATTAATTTTATTAGGAATGGAATGATCATTCTTATTCATTTGTTCGTTTAGTATATGAATGAAATGAATTATAAAAAAAATTATTTTATTTAATAATCAAGTTCTGGATAAAAATATAAAAAATATAAATGAGGGAAAGGTAATATATACATGAAATAAGATAATATATATTTTTTAAATCTAAAAATGCTAGCAATTAAAATAGCTAAATAAGTTTTTTCATTAAATATCTCAAATTACAAACTTATTGTATTCAAGAACAAAAATAAACAAATCAAGCACATCTGCTTTGTTCTAATAACACAATTCAAGTTAAGCACTATGATATATCAGAATTTTCAAATAACGCAAAATAAAATTATTTTAAATGTCATATAATCTCACGAAGCATAGCATCCCCAAAAACACTCTTTTCCTCATCCACTGTAGCAAGTAGCTGAGCCAATAACATATCATTATTTTCCAACTTTTTTGCAGCTTGAAATTTTTGGACTAAAGTGATTCCGCCAATTTTATCGAGCTCTTCGTTGATTTGTTTCATTTTTTCCCCACTTTCTTTCTTTATTTCCTCGGCATTTTGTTTTTCAGAAACTATAAACATCTTCGTTGCAGCTTCAAATTGTGCAGCAATGATCTTTGAAGCATCACATTAACCTTTAAAAAATTTCGGATTCGGATACAGATACGGATTTTCGGATTCGGATACGGATACAGACAGATCTGTATCCGAATTATCCGTTTGACAGCCCTAGTAGAATGTGAAGAGTCATGGAATGCGCGAGTTCAGTTGTCTTTAAATCACAAAGAAAGCTATCAGTAGGGAGGAAATATATAGGTTAATATGGTATCAACATGTAAGATGGACAAGAAAATCGGAACCCAAATATAGGTGCTTTTTTTATTTTAGAGAGCAGGGTTTGAGGATAAATAGATCTTACGTCAATTCTTAGGTGTTGGATGTACGGTGATCTTATATCAACTCTTAGGTTTGAAGAGGATTGGATTCACAATGATCAAACTGTATATGCAAGTCTTTAGTGTAGATAAGCTGTTTTTCTGAAGATCCTGAGCCGACTTTGACAACGGAATTGTCAAGTGATTGATGTATTTTCCACCGAACTGTGAGTGTGCAGTTTTTTTTACCAATGTAGCAAGTTTTGTAAGCATGGGGTTTCTTCAGTCCAAGCTGAGGTGGTGGAGGTTATCGATAGTCAAATAAACCTACTCAATCTACCATTTTGCAGAGTCATATATATTGACCACCACCTATCTGTTTAAGGTCCACACTCTAAACTCTAAAGTGTGTCCCGCACCTTATTTTCCTCTAACAATTCCCATCTTCCCAGTCCCACTTAGAAAAATGCGCACATGATCATATACAATTTGAGTTTCACTTTCCCAACTTGTTTTTTTCTTAATCATTGTTGTGGTATGAACACACAACAGTAAAATACATTTAATATTTACAACAATAAGTCTTAGAAATCTTTGGCATGTAAAACAATTAAACGAAAACACTCCGGCGGAAATCATACCATAAATTCGGATGATAAATAAGAATTTTATGGCATTAGACTACCAATTGTGGTGTGAAAATCGTATAGGAATTAGGAAACCGTCTGATATGGCCTGATACTTTGTGCTCAGAATTTATTCACCGGGTGTGCGGAACTAGAATTTTGCTCTGAAGTTGAGAATAGGGACATGTCAAGTGACAGACATGGACACCCGATCTATGTATGTATGCGGGATTAGATATACATATGTGAATCTAATCATTTTTATCATCAAAAAGTTGTAGTCAAGATCGTTAAGTTGCCATGTAGCCAAAAACTTAAACTGTTTCAAGAAACCATTCCATACAAGACTTTACATATTTCTAGCAAGTTTATGTTGAGGGCCTTCCACATCTTTTACCGCGACCCATTACCATAATATTGTGCTCCAATTTTTTAATTCTGATATCATTTGTTGGACTATAAATAAATTTTAATTTTACAATATTATGATATTATCTATTATGAGATAGATCTTATACAGATTTATTTTTGAATATTTTTTTAAAAGTTTCAAAATAATGGAATTAAGTGCATGTTTATATACAAGATAATAATCCAACATAACTAAAAATGATACAAAATTATATCCAACTTCAACCAACTTACTTTTAAATATATAATATATTTTAAACTATTAGTTCAATTATTCAATTTTCTAAATTTTACTTATTGCACACATCCTATGTAATAGTTATATCAGCGTTTATATTTAAATTTTTATTTAGGCTATGTTTGGTATTATTATTTATACGTCATGCATACAATATATATTATGTCAAAGGAAGATACATTAATATAAAGTCATGTAAAGTTGGTGGGCAGTAATTGAAATTATACTACTAATTATATTGAATTTCAGAAACTCATAAATGTCAAAATTAGGTACTAGCTAGTAACGGAAAAAAAGGTTTTAATGTTAATTTCCCTAACTGCTGACTGACTTACTATAGGGGAGCCCAATTAAATATTTAGCTTAGACTCGTAATGACATGCTTAGAGCAAGTCTAGAGCTTATTTAAGTCATGTTATAAGTTAAAATTTAAGAAATATAACAAATTAAGTTATTCCAACAGCTTCTTAGTTGTTCTTTAAAATGATAGAACATCACTTTTATTTCATATTTTTAAGGATGTCATATCAAGTTCTTAATTCACTTTTATTAATAAAAAATTACATTCCCTTTGTTTTCACTCATTTTTCCCTTTTTTTAACAATTCAAATATTTTATTATTTTAATAATAAAAATAGATAAAGAATGTTGTTAAAGTACATATTTACGAATAATGTCCTGAATCACTGAATCCAAACAATATTTTACTGAGGAATCTGTGTGGAAATGTAGAAGTTGCTCTTACGTGGTACTAAAACTATAAAAGTGGAAGTACTATTTTGTAATCACCACTTCCCACTATATAATATACAAAGCCGAGTCAATACTTAAAATATACACATTTTGTATTTGATATTGTAATTAATGTAAAGGCACTTATATTGGCGGGTGACCTAATTATTTCACTAGATCAGATTAGACTCGCCACTCTTTATATAAACAAATTTGAAAAAAATGAAGGGTAATTAATTGATATGACCCTCCCTTTTGACATTTTTTAGATTCGCATTATATATCAAGTATATTCCATCTAATTAGCTCCCTCACTTGTTGTTTCGAATCACATAATTACAAATTTATAATTAGTCAGAAATGTTTATTGTTGTCCTTTTATTTAGCACCTAGATAGCAACTTGTATGATTTTTATTTATACGTACGTAAGCCTTCATCATAAGCCCTAGAAAATGTAAGCATTCATAATGCTTTATCAAATTAATTAACTTTATTACGAGGCTCTCCAGAGTTACAGTAAATAATTATAAAAGGTAATTAGCAAAAAAATATATAAAAGGTTCCGATTCTCTCTCTCTGTAAATAGCTGGCACGGCATCTCAATCCAAACCATCATTACACACATAAATACTGTGGCCGTTCCTAATTTATCGAATATCCCGGACGAAATTTTTAAATAGACCTTTAAATTTTTTTCCCAGCCATAATATGACAGAGTTTACAGTAAACTTTTCCAAATCTTCACTTATTTCCAACAAATTTTTATCAAATTTACTTAAAACTCTACTTTTTTGATAACAAAAATATTCATAACTCCTTTTTTTTACTCTTATAACTTATCAACTTGTTTTTATCCTCTTTTCACATCGAGATAATTGTTTTTTAGGTAATATCATATAAATCAAAATTCAAACAATTGACTTACAAAGAAGACCTGAAATAGATAGTTTGAGTTCAAAATTCTCACTGAAAATTTGAAAAAAAATGAATTTTTACATCAAAATAAAGACAAAATATACATGTCTATATGAGTATTAAGCCACGAAGTATAAGTTTAAAGACAAAATTTTACCTAATTAGAGTTTTTCAATCATTGCACAATCTTTCCACTAACCATAAAATAGTAGATTAGTATTGTTTTGATATAATATATATATAACTGAATATTAGTTCAAATCTATTTTTCTTTTCCTTTTTAATAATGAATTATCTAGTTTTCTAGAATACATATATATATAATATATATATATATATATATAATACTTATTTTTAAATTTATAGAACCTGTAATAATACATATAGTTAAAATTATCAATTTATATGTTGTGAAAATTATTGACTTTATAATTTTTATAATATATATATATATATATATATATATATATATATATAGAGAGAGAGAGAGAGAGAGAGAGAGAGAGAGAGAGAGAGAGAGAGAGAGAGAGAGAGAGAGAGAGAGAGAGAGAGAAAGAGGTTATCGCTCCATAAAAAACACTCTTATATAAAGAAAAAGAAAGAACACAATAAAATCTTGCATAAAAATTCATTTAGATCCAAATGTTAGCATCAAATATGTTTTTTATGAATAATAATAGATTCTAACATGAAATTAACAACAAATTAGGACTAAAAATAACATGATTATATGTAAATTTCATTGTTACAAAAATGTATATAATATTCCACATTGGATTTTATGTTAGATTATCTAGCATTTGATTTTTAAATTTTAGATAAGATTCGATGTTAGATTAGATATGTTAAACTTAATTATTATTAAATTTGGTGATTTTAATCTTAACAGTCAAATTTTTATAAAAAATGAATTGTTTTGATGGTGTTTTTCCGTATTCCTTATATAATGTGTTCTTTATGGAGTGCAACCCTATATCTATACTATATTATTATTGTCGAAAAATTAAAAGTTTTGGTCGGTCGATCGGTACGGTACTGGCCAGATCTATTTATTGGGTCATGGATCAAAATTTTCACTAATTTATTTATCCTTATTTCTTAAATATATCCGTAAAACAAACTACCACCTATTATCCTAATTCAAATACATATCACTTCTTCTGGGCTCATTCCAGTGGACTAATTTTTTTTTACTACATCGTGTTTCAATTAAACAACTCTTTTATAACAACTTCGTTATCCATCTGAGATCATATAACCGAAATATTAAAAGTTTTGGTCGGTCGTTCGGCACAGGGCAAGCCTAACAATATACATCTTTATATTATATATAATTTTACACAGCTGCTCCAAATATATATATATATATATATATATTAACTAAAATTTTATTCTAGACATGTCCAAATTATATTAGAATAATATGTATCATATTTAATTTTTATAAATCCCAATAATATATATATTTATTAAAAAAATATTTATTATATATAATTTTTAACTATTATCAGAATAACTCTTTTAATTAATTTATTATCACTCACATCGTTAACAAATTTATATAAAATATGACAATATAACACATATATTAACATAAATTCTCAATGTTATAAAATTTTATAATAAATATCAATAAAATATAATATAAAAAATAAATTTATCTAAATATTAGTCATTCATCTCATATTTCGCACGGGTTATAAGCTTATATATATATATGCTGAAATTTTTTTAAAAAATATACCCCTAAAATTTTTAGGTTCCGAATGGTGCCCTCCCTTTATCTGTGTAATTGTTTAATTTGTGTTGGTGAAATGTGCTTGCCCCCCTAGGCCGACCCAGTATGTGTACTATAGTCACAGTATAATAGTCTCTTACGCAGAATTAATGAGTGCACATTATTAAACGTACTCCAAGTTGCAATATAAGCAAAGACACGAGGTTGCCACTCTACTCAACACGTAAACCACAATATCCACACAAACCATAGCATGTACGTACGAAGTCACTTAAATATGTACGGAAACTAACAATTATATTGTTTAATACTCCCAACGTCCTAATTTATTTGTTATTTTTGACTTTTACATATATTTAAGGTGCATTGACAGTATATTTACACAAATTATTTTTGAAATTTTCTTTTTATTAATAAAAATTTAATATTTAAATTTTTATTCAAAAAAAAAATTAAAAATAATTTGTGTAGGTATACGGTCAATGCATCTTAACATCATGCAAAAGTCAAATGACAGATAAATTTTGTATTTTTTTGGGCGGGATGAAAAGGATAATATATATATATATTGATATTTTTTTATTCAATAAATTTTTTATTATAATGTTTTTAAATTATGTCTGAAATCCGAATTAAAAATTATTAACAAAAAATGTATTGTCATTTTGAAAAATTCAGAATTTCAAATGAAATACAAATCCGTTTCTAAACGAATTATAATAGTATCCAGAAAGTATTAGCATATTAATAAATTAAATTTCATTATTCTGCCCAACATTATTTAGGTTGATTTAACTACGCGTAATTAAAAAAATCTAATTAAAATCTAAATACTTAATTAACATCCACCGTACGTCAATGCGTAACAGGTACATACTTATCTGTAGTTAATAGTTGTAATTGCTACATGCATCTATGGACACTGCTTTGTCCGGCTAGCAAATACTCTCTCCGTCCTTGTACATAGATACATATAAGCCATGAATAGAAGACATAGTTCGTTACTGATGTTCAAACATATGAACCTATTATATACTGCTAAACTACGAAAAAACAGAAACAAATTAAAACAAACTATTACATGATTAAGACATGGCTTGGAAGTTGGAATGCATTTTGTTTGCAAATTTTTAACATAATTGTTAATCAGGGAAAGAAATTTTCACAACCCTTAATTATAAATAAGAAAATCGCGATAGTTGTATGCAAATTTAGAAACATGATACAATTTTACTTTGGAAATTAAAAGTAAACATATTATTGTGTTTATATATCAAACCACGTCCTGGAAATGAAAGTCGAAGGATAGACTGTTCACCTACAATGTGAAAGTAAATTCATCTACCAGGAATACAGAGACAGTTCCATTCTAGATACGACTTACTAGTCCAATGCATGAATAAAATGCGGGAGTCATTTTCTGCGGGTTTCACCCTTTTTTCTTACCTATATGATGACGCATACATTCAGAAAAAAAAAAAAGGAGAAGCAAAAATAGTGTAGGTTACCATAACCTAGTGATATCAATAAATATATACTTAACTGATGTTAAACTAGTAGAAAATATTAGTTTAATATAAAAATATACATTATTTTAAAAAAAATGTTATGAAATACAAGAACGTAGAAAAATACAATCTTTCCTGGAATTTACCTTAAGATGTCCACATATTTTTTTTCCTTTTATACATAAATAAATCAGGTTACTTGTAAATAGATTTGTACATTAGCTAGATTAATTATATTGCTATTAATATAAATAGATATGATTCCCGCCAGATAAATAAATAACAAGTGGTAGGAAATAATAATAATAAAAATAAAAAATAAAATAAATAAGCATGATCTAAGGCTCTTAGCTTGGTTGGGGCAGTCAAGTTTTGAAGTCTCTCTTTTGAGCCTGCTATATATATAGAGGTTGAGGAAGGGAGGGCTTTATCAAATATCATATGTGGTGTACCTGATCATTTTACACTTTGTACTTGCGCAGCCCTCTGGTACATAAGTTAATTTGTAT
This sequence comes from Oenanthe sinensis, assembly GCA_028671895.1. Taxonomy (NCBI): domain Eukaryota; kingdom Viridiplantae; phylum Streptophyta; class Magnoliopsida; order Apiales; family Apiaceae; genus Oenanthe; species Oenanthe sinensis. The sequence continues at coordinate 37,512,284 of CM053794.1, forward strand.
CATATCTAGAATATTATTATCTATCTATTCACATAGCTATATATATAGTTAGTAACACAGAGCTAGAAAAGAAATACATAGAGAAAAATCTAGCTAGCTAACTATATAACTGTAGAAGATATATTTATATATATATATTGAGAAAAATGGGTGGAGGGAGAAGCCCTTGCTGTGACAAGAAGAATGTGAAAAGAGGGCCGTGGAGTCCTGCAGAAGATTTGAAACTTGCAGCTTTTATCCAGAAGAATGGACATGCCAACTGGCGCTCTCTCCCTAAACAAGCTGGTGCGTCGTCTCGATCTCTGTTTGTGTGTGTGTGTTAATATATATCTCTGTCATCAATATCATACAGGTATGTGTGTGTGTTTATAGAATCTCGAATTTGTGTGTTCCAGTTCCTAATCAACTTTTACTGCTTCGATTTACTGGATGGTATACGGTAATTTCAATAAATCTGTTTGCCGTATCGTAAAAATTAAAAATTATATGTATTTTTCTTTTTATAAATTATTTGTAATTAAGGTACGTGGCCCAAGTCAATATTATTTTGATCCTCATTTCTCCGTTCGTACTCCAGTTAATTTGTGATAACCTTACATAGATGCAGGATGGTAAAAGTTAGGCATATATATATTATAATTAAATCCTACACTCTCTAAAATAAAGTAAATTATTAAGAAATCTATCAACTGATTGACCAAAGCACTTGTAGCAGACCATAGTTTCCTTCTTTTGACTCGTCTGTCTTTTGTTTATGATAGTACATAATTACCATGCCAAATTTATATATGAAATTATATAACTCTACTACAAAACTAGAAGTTATTGGTATTCATTATACAACGTAACTTAACTACTCAAAAACGTACTTGTGTTCTACCAGCAAATTTAATTATAATGTAAGTTTTCTAGATTAGGTAGTTCGCCGGTCAGTTAACATTTATCCTTAAGCCCTCAATGTCGGTTCACCTTGGAGATTGAAGAAACGAAGAGTCTATTTAGCCCATTTTTAGATATATTAGTTAAGATTATATACTACTCTTTCCGTTCTTCTTGATTGTGTGTTTTGACGATTTTTTTGTCCCATATTATTAATTTATATTATCCATCTCTTTTTATAAATACAAATTTGTGAATAATTTTCTAAACTTACTTTCCAGCTTTGTTTGTGTTAACTATATTTTAACTCTGCATATGATTAATGAATAGGGCTGCTGCGATGTGGAAAGAGCTGCCGATTGAGATGGATAAATTATCTAAGCCCTAGTGTGAAGCGAGGCAATTTTACTATAGAGGAGGAGGAAGCCATTATAAAGTTGCACGATTCTTATGGAAACAGGTAACCTCTTATTCACATTTAAGATATCTTTCGACTAAAATAAAATTTAAATAGATTATATAATCAATTCTAATATTTGCAGGTGGTCTAAGATCGCTGCTGAGTTACCAGGACGAACTGATAACGAGATAAAAAATGTCTGGAATACACATTTGAAAAAAAGATTACTAGGGAAAAATATTAAACCAAAGAATGATGAAAATTCATCATTAATTATCTCATCATCTTCCCTGTCTTCATCGAGTGCTACTTCAAATAATACATGCGGTGAAGTTCTATGTCCAGAAGACAATAGACTACTTACAAGTGATCTACCTACAAGTGATCAACATCCTGTTGCCACAACGCCAACTAAAATTTGTCTGCATAATGGTAAAAAGGAAACATCTAGAACAAGTTCATTTTCTTCCCATGCATCGGATTTTTCAAGCTCTAGTACTCAAGTCTATAATCATGCTGCGGATCCAGATAAAGAAATGGAGTCACTCTTCAGTTATTCGGAGGAAGCCCCTAAATCGAATAAAATCGATATCTTGGATACTGATTTTGATATTTGGACTGTGTTGGAAGACTTTGAAAAGTTTGAATCACAACAAGAGCAGCAGCTTGTGCCCTCCCGTTTGCAAGGCTCAAGTTTTGGAGATGAGAATTACATAATAAATCATGACATAGAGTTAGCTGAAAAAAGTGAGTGGTATAAATACTTAGAAAATAATGATATTGGACTTGTGGGAATTATTGGGGAAGAAGACCAAAACATATCAAAACAAAATGAAAAGGCTGAAAATGGCTTCGACGAGGATATCGAGTTGGAGCCAGAAATTGATCCTGACCTGAATTATTTTCAATATTGGCCACCTTCACCTCACAATTTTTGAAATTTATATTGATCCTGTAACGTAATTCTAGCTAGTAGCTAGCATATGTTTCAAAAAAGAGGAGTGGTGATTAAGGAAAGAAGATTATTATGCTTGGAGGTAGTAATTATATATTGTGAGGTTAAACAGCTAAAGAATATACAGAACTTTGTCTGAAAGAGCATATATATATATATATATATATTATTTCTCTGGATGTGTACGTGAGAGTTTTTATTCTTCTCAATATATACAAATGTTATTCACCATTTAATTGTAGCAGAAAATTTGGTGCAATAAAAAAAATATTTAGATGATCTCTTGTAAGTAATTTGAAAAATGACAAGATGACTTCAGAGATAATTAGAAATAATGAAAAATGCTCTCGTTGAGAGTCGAACTCAAGACCTCCCGCTTACTAAACGGGTGCTCTAACCAACTGAGCTACGAGAGCTACCTGGCTTTTAGTTTGTTGTTAAGAAAGTTATACAAAATTATTAACTCTACAGACTTTGTAACTTAATATTAATAGATTTCTACTACTAGGTAATTCAAATTATTTCTCATATTGCTTTCTGGGTTATTTAAGGAGAACTAATTCCAGTTGCAAGATTGTGAACTGATATTTGACACTTTTTTTGTGCTATTTAGATACTGTAATAAGTATAAATACAGAGCAAGAATCCAATATTTTCCGGTTTCAAATTATTTTTCCTTGGCAAAACAGTCTTGTTCCATAATGGCTAGAATATATTTATTTTTGCTAAATATTGTCTAGAATTTTCATTCAACTGTAATTTAAAGAAAGATCAGTCATTTTATCACTAAAAACATAATGATCAAGCATCTGTTTATAATTTGTAGAAGATACAATAGGTTGCTCAACAATAAAATCAAGGTCACTCAAGAAGCTCAACAATATAGTCATTTACCAAATAAAAAGTACCTCCCCAGTAAGAAGAAACTAATGTTAATCCCCAGCTTCTCTAAGAAGGCTAATTCCCTCCACACATTAAAGAAGATAAATTTATTCAACTTCTTGTAGATAATCCTCGATTTCAGCTGGTGTTAGGACCCTGCAATAAAATAAACATCAAAAGGTTTAAATTAAGCAATTTGAAATCCTAATAGATTCCAGAACTCGAAAGCTGAATGAAGACTTACCTAAATTGCTTGTCAGCGCCAATAATTCCAATCTCTATATTTTTCCCAGAGATTTGTCCTTCAAATCTGAGAAAAAATATATTCGGCAATATTAAGTCACAGATCACATGTATGCGCATCGTCTAATCCTCACTTTAACTCTCTTTTTCACATTAAGGATTCCTGATTAGAAGCACAAACTTGCTAATACTGCAAAAAAAGAAAAAAACTAACCCCTCTTTCAAGGTCAAGATAGCAGTGTGGACAGCATCATCAAGTTCCATATCATCGGTGTATCTACAGGAAATATTTAGGTTGATAATGAGTCGGAAAATTACAGAGAATCAACTATAATAGTGCAATAAAACTAGTTGGAGGTAAACCCAGAAATGTTTCAACGAAGAAGCTTTAATTAAATTATAACAGATAACAAGCACCAGTAAGAAATTAGACATTCAAATGATACATCACATGCTTCATGTATAAATACTTTTTAAGCGAGGGGGATGTGAAAATGGATAATATTGATCCTCCTCTGGTTCAAAAAATTAAAGCAAAAAACATCACAATTGTAACTAGTTTTTACTTTACAATATGGGTCCACCATCAATTAATAGCAGGATTACATCATGATATATAATGTTCTGTAGTTTGATGCTTTAAGCCACTAGTTTTTGCAAGAAACTCTCAATTTGGAGTAGACATGGAAAACAAATGAATTTATAATATTAACAGATATTCCAAATTGGACAATTTCTTTGCATTATCCCACACTCAACTCAAATATATTATGATTTATACAAAGTAATGACGATCCAGTACAGAACCTACAAAGACTTGAAGCGTTTATGTCGAAAACAATCTTCCTTACTCCTAGGTCTCTGAAAAGATTGTTTCTTGATGACATTTGTTGCACACTCTTCTTTGATCTTTGATTGAGATCAGTTAAAAATGATCAAAGCATACTTTTAAAACTCAACTTGGTTTAAAGTTCTTAATATCATGCATAAGTTGAATTATATATCAGGATCTCCTGCCGTCCCACCCCACAAGATGAAAAAAAAAATTCAATTGATTGCAAGTGATCAGTTTTCAATAGGCAAGAATAGAGAAAATTGTAAATGAAAGAAGTGCATGGAATAAGACCTCTTCTCCAGAAATGTTTTCGCATTTGAGACATTTTTTCCCATGGCTGAAGCTTTCCAGGAGAAGTATGAACCTGATGGATCCACCTGCAGTACAGACAATTAAGAAAATCCAGGTGAGGTCCAGGCTTCAAAATGACCTACAGGACAGAGCATGCCTTTCAAAATAGATGTCCCGGATTTTATACAAGGACAGTACTATAATGTATAAACTCATACGACGGTTCTACTTTCCTGGACTACCAAGCTTACTACTGAATAAGTCATGCACATGAACAATTACAGAAGCTGTTCTTTGTTGACATGGCTGCTGTCCTTGTAAGTGGGTAACTTGGTACAAGGTGCGAAACACATTGTCAACTGCTCATTATAAGATGTACTTAATATGCAGTCAGACTTTGATTATAGTTCTGTACTTTTCCAATTCAAATTTTGTATCATGGATATCTTTAGAGATATAGTCAACTGGCACTAAACATGCTAGGTTAAATGCATATCAGAAGTAGGATGTTATACCTGATACAGTTGTGGACCCTTGTCATCATACCCAGCAACCAGAAGCGAAACACCGAACGGCCTTACACCACTTCATAACAAACAGGAAAAACAATATTTTTAGATATACATACAATCAAGTGATAAAATCTCTTCTACACTCTAGAGTGGAATAAATTTGGAAATATTAAATCCGTATTCAGGTGGCCAAACTAAGAGCTAAAGAACCATTGTCGGTATAAGCAGACACCATGAATTGCTATAATGAGAAGTTCGCAAAATTAGTTATTTTCTTATCAAGCCATTGCCTATGCGCAAAATAACTTTCATTCACAATACTAATAAGTACAGAGGGTATGCATGTCCTATTATATTATATGACTAGGCAATGTTTGATAATTGAGGCTTTGGCCTTTGAACTCCTTCTCTCCTTCTCTTCACCGCAAATTAGTTGATATGGAAAGGTTAAAGCAAAAACAGCAAGGAGAAGGCAGTTCACACATGAGAGTTAAAAATCTTACAAGATCATGAAACAATATAGAATGCTTGAAATAACATTACTGCTTAGTTACACTTGATTACGACTAATATTAAAGAGAAGGTTACATTACAAGCTAAGAAGTACTTACCCCGACTGAGTAAATTCTTGCATGACAGCTGCTGTTTCCCGAACAAGTTGTGTAACTGGGATAGCTTCCTAAGAATTGCCACAAAAAGCGTAATTTATTATTTACGCTGTCCACAGAAAAGATGGTGACTTATAACACAAAGACCAAATATAATTAGACTTGAAGCACAGAATAAGTTAATAGTGCACTGTATAAAATCAGAAAATTTGATGTTAACCCATTATGTTGTAATAGACAAAAATTGCAAATGCTTGATACTCGCTCTATATATATGACAAAATCAACTAGACCGTGATGATAAATGAACAAGGATAAAGATGCAAATGGGAAGTATGCATTGTAACCTTAATTATATTATGCAAAACTTCATGAGACTAATAGAGAGGCATACTTTGTACAAACGGTGATATTGTTCTGCTTGCTTCCTACTTTTTCGAACTAAAACTCGAGAATCAGGACCCATTCCACTGCACAACCGAAGAATATTAGCCAAAAGATATGCATGCATATAAGAAGCATTTACAAGAGAGTGAAGGAATGAGGGTGAGAATGTGGGAGGAGAGGAGGGCCACAGGGGGAAGAAAGAGAAGAGAACTAAAGAAGCATTTTACCAGATATCTTTCCATATATAGTATAATCTCGATAAATGAATATTTGTTAAACAAATAACATTGTCAAATAAATAATTTTTTCTGATCCCAATATAATAGAGATAGTGGTATGTTTAACCTTGATAAATGAATAATCTCGACAAATGCTTAAAATTCTTTGGTCCCGAGGGATTTCATTTATTGAGGTCTCGACTCTTGAGGGTATTCAGTTATTGAGGTTTAACTGTACATCTCAAATTAATTTTTAGTTAAGAAATTTCATTGAGGGTATCAGTCAACTACTGAACTACCCAACATCTCCCTCACCCCCAAGCATTCACTTTTCAATATCTTAAGATGCAAGATAGATAATCTAGACTTTGATTACTACAAAGAAGTAATTTTCTGTAGTTTTATGTTAAACATATCAAATCTTATGAAGTAATGCAATCTCTGTTGATACATATGATTTACAATGTGTTGGTGACACTTTTTTTTTTTTTGCACAACTGAAACTATATACTATTTAATGGCTTCTTTTAGTATCCATATAAGAGTAGCTTGCTATGATTTTATGTTAAAAATATTAAATCTTACAAAGTAATGCATTCTCCCTTAATACATATGATTTCACAAAATGCTGATGAAGACTTTTTAATTCGCATTTGAACCCGATGAGTTGATACTTAATATATAACATTAGAGGCTTTTTTAACTTATTCTACTTTATAAGCTATAAAATGCCTTTTTTAACACTTTTGGATAGGCTTCACGATGTGACAGCATTTTTTTACCATGTCACTTTTTGGTAGGAGTCTAGGAGACCCCAAGATATAGAGTTCAGAATATTCGCTTTTTAAAAATTAATTTAAAATTTGCATATCCAACCTTCCCAATTAAAAATTTGGTTAAGAAATATGGGGACCATAGTTCTTCTATCTTCGTAAACTTATAATATGTGATGTGTTCCTCCCTGACATTATTTCTGTAAATCCCTTATAGGATTTAGATTGGGGTTTCATCAGGCCGGAAGAATAGCTAGAAAATTTCTGCTGGATAACATTCTTTTACCTGCGGTAATTAACTCCATTAATATGTTATATTCTCTACACATTTCCAGTTTATTCTAAGGGAAAATTTGAGCTGAATTGACGAAGTGAAGATAGTAATTATATGAAATCAAACCTGTAAACAACTCCGATGTTTGGGGTCAAAATCTGGATCTTTTGCACCTACAGTATACAAATCAAGCCAATACAAATTACTCTATAAAGAAATCGAAAGGAAGAAATGAAGATATAATTGAAGTAGATGCCTTCGATAAGATACTACAATTCTGATGTGAAGTAGGCTTCAAGTGTTCATTGACAGTCAGAAAGAATAAAAAAAGATGATGTTATTTGACAATCAAAAAATTGAAATCCTAACAATTTTACAGCAAAACTCTTATCAAGAAAAGGAGCCACCATGGGACCATTAACCATGCATAGACAATGCGTTGTTAAGAATCGACAACTATGGGGCCATTGGTAAGCACACGAACACTATAATACATAGAAATCTTCGAAAATCAACAATATCTTACAATGGATGAGGTAGCATATATAAACCATTATTATTCAAGGCAGTTGTTGAATATATGTGCTTCACATCAATACATGAAACAAGATTATTCCTAACTGATTAGAATCCAGAAGCTGTTTAAATAAGGGGCCTGTTTGGCAAAACAGACCTTATGGAAATAAGGGCTTATTTCCGGAAAAAAGTAGGGATGTATGTACTTTTCAGAAATAAGCCCTTATTTTCAGAAAAAAGTAAGTTCATATTTGGTTTTAAAATTCTAAAACAAATATTTATCTTTAAAAAAAATATGAAAATATGTAAAAAAAAATAAAAAATAAGCTACTTATTTTAAGTTTATGGAACCCCAAACACCCACAAGATATGCTATGACAGTATGATCTTTCTATGTGACAGATTTAAAAACAAGGTCACTAAATTTATATAAACCGTTATTATTCAAGGCTGTTGTTGAATATATGTACTTCACATCAATATATGAAACAAGAATTGTCGTACTTGATTAGAATCCAGAAGCTGTTTAAATTAGAAATGTTATGAAAGTGAAAACTTTCTACGTGATAGAGATTTTAATACATAATCAAACTTTATCAAAATTGAAATTATAAAGAACGACAGATGAGTGTTCCGGCGCGTCATCACACACACATATGTCTTTAGTCTTTACTGCTGTCAAGCTAAGAAGGGTTAATATGATTAAATAAACAACATACGGCCACTGCTAATGAATGAAAGGAGAAAAAACAATTCTTGCATATCAGAGGAAGTAAGCCTAACAACAGACAGAAAATATACTCACAGATGTTTCATCAACCAAAATAGATGGCAATTTCTTTTCAGTTGCAATAACAACACCATTAGCAGCTGCAAACATCAGGAAGCAACAGGAGAACACATACGTTTTCGGTATAAGATTTTCTTCTATTAAACATAAGCAACAAAAGAATTACCAAAATGTAGTTTTTTTAAAAAAAAATTGGAATTACCTTTGATTCCTAATGATGTTTGACCGGATCCTACAGCTGTTAAAGCGTGTTCGATCTGAACAAGCTTTCCAGAAGGGCTGTTCCAAAGCAAAACATGCATAAAAAAATCTTTAGATACTTACAATCATGAAAAAATAAAAAATAAATGTATATGTGTGTGTATTAGCTACTTAACTAGATAGATGGGGTAATGAATCGTGTACCTGAAAGTAGTGAGCGAAAACGAATACTGGGAATCACTCATTGCGTACTAAAAAGACTAAAATATACCCTGTAAAATAAACTGTATCAAAGGAACTTTGTCAGCTAAAAAGATTGAATCTTTAATACTTCCACTCCAAATCACTGTGAATCCCTAGATATATAGATTTTCAAAAAAAACATATAAAGCTATAAAAACTTGAACTTGATCTATACATACACAAAATTCAATAAAACAACCAAATAATGTAAAATAACAGTAATAAATTATACCAATTACCCAAATATGAATACCAATTTGCAGTGATCTTCAAATGCAATAGGGCCTCAAGTATTGTTGAATACACATAAATAGATAGATACAAACGTGCGTTTGTGTCTGTGTGTGTGTGTTACTCAAAAACTGAAACACAAAGTTACATATAAGTAATCTGTACCTGCTGCTACTTGTCTCAAAGTCTGAAGCTTTTCGATTTGATTGTTCTTTCTCCCCAAGCAATGTTCTTTTTCTCTCTGTATGTATAATTTTATTTGTGTATATATAAGCCCAATGGTAACATACCATTTAATAGGCTTCAATCCTGGCCTATTTTAAATTGGGCTTCAATATTGGCCCATTTTTAATTGGCCCTCACGTTTAGCTTCATTGTAATATCATCACGAGAAAATGACCTATATGTCGTAAAGATTCAATTTAGGGATATGTTTTTTATCTAGCGTCCTAAAATATAATAATATAAAATTGAATTTTAGCGTCTTAAAATTCTCCCCAAAATGCTATTTTGTGTAGCGTTTTGTATTTTTTTTTAAAAAAATAATTTTTTTTAGAAAAAACGCTACTTTATCTTGGGTTCTGAACTCAAAACGCAACTTAAAATAGCATTTTGGAGAGAATTTTTTTTCCAAAACACTACACGATGTAGTGTTTTAAAATATTATTTATGACCATTTTTTTTAATATGACATTTAGGACATTTTCTCCCCAAATTATGACCTACATCACTCTCCTCTGCTTTCAAACATTGCCAAGACTCCTTTTCATTCTCACCACTTCCGGCAATAAGGGTCAGTTCAATTCATATCTGTTGTTTATATATATAGTGTTTGTATCTATATATCATCATATTCCCAGTCTGTTTAGTTCAGTGCTGTGATTATAGTAATCATATATGTGAATTCTGTTGTATATCTGTATGTATAGATTTCTTATATAGTTTAGTGAAGTGAATATGGAAGCTAAATTCAATTCTTTAATTCGTATTGGCATTTTTGTATCGGTTCATCAACAGCCTCTCTTTAATTCCCTTTTTTCGAGAACATTTTTATCGAGTAAGCGCTTGTTTTGTACTGCATTGCCTGTTCCTACTAAAACCCTAATTAATGAAAGTGATGGTGAAATCGAAGAAGAACAAGTTGGGGGTAACGAGCAGCTAAAGGACTCGAGAGAGGTTTTAATGAAATGGGGTTGCACCGAAAATGATATATCTGTGATTTTTAAGAGGCTTCCTTCTTTACGAAATTGCAATCCCGTTGGCCTTAATTCTAAGCTTAACATTCTTGGTGAAGTAGGTCTTGATTCTTCGGATTTGATCAAAGTTGTTAATTGTCGACCTCGTTTCCTTTCTTCTTGCATTCATCAATTATTTAAGGAACGCCTCGGTTATCTTGCTGACTTGTTTGGTTCTAGGGAGATTCTTCGTAAGGCCATTGTACGGAATCCTTCGCTTCTTGTTTATGACTTGCATAGTAAAACTAAACCTGCTATTGAATTGTATGAGAAAATGGGGCTGAGTAAGAAGGATTTGGTTCCAATGCTGATATCGCATCCAACACTAATACCGCGGACGGTTTTTAATGAGGAGAAGATGTCGTATATCAGGAAAACAGGTGTCAGTAAGGATTCAAAGATGTATAAGTACATTGTTTGCATTATTGGCATTTCACGCGTAGAGACTATTCAGGAAAAAATTGCGAATTTTGAGAAGTTTGGATTTCAAGATGATGAGGTTTTCCAACTTTTTGGACGTTCTCCTCTAATGTTAACGCTGTCAGTTGACAAGGTACAGAGAAACATGACATTTGTACTGGGAACACTGAAATTATCTGCTAAGGTGACACTTAATTATCCATTTTTGTTATATTCCAATTTAGAGACTGTATTAAAGCCACGAGTTCTTGTAGCAGACAAGATAAAGGATATGGGCCTTGAGCCTGAAATTAAGGGCCCTGCATTGTTTAGGGCATTAAGGATGAAAGATGACCGGTTCCTGAGGGCATTTATCTCATGTCACCCCAAGGATGTTGCCAAAGAGTTGATGGAGTATTACACAAATGCAAAACGTGTTAAGCGGCTGGCAGAATCCTCTAGGAAAAGTCATTTGAGGGGTTTCCCTTTCTGAATTTTCGATGAGGTGATTGCCTTTGATTCTGTTGTTTGCATGATTCTTATTTCTGAAAATCGAAATGATGGCATTTATACTGGTTCTATTCCTTGGTCCAGCCGTCCAGGTGTCAATGCGATACATAAGTAAATTTTCTGTATTGTATACCTTCCAAACTACATTCTTCTTTGTGTCCGAGGCTCCATTGTCGGTGGTGCCATTTAGGCAATTTTTTTAGAGCTACAAATCAATGATTCAGTCAACTGACATCAAAGTGTTGTGACTGCGGGACATGTCTCTTGTGAACTAAATGTTAACATCACAGAGTTGTCAAGAATAACAAGTTCACATTACTGAACATTATAAATTTGCTCAACATTTCTTTTTAACAAAATAAATATACTCAACATTACTTCTGGTTTCTTGTACAAAAGAAATTACACCGTATTAGATGATAATGGATTCCACTTAGAGTTTGACACTCCTTCCCCGCACTCCACCCACCACCACAAAAAAAAAATCCCCATTGTTATTTATTAAAATAAAATATAACACATCTAGTTTTAAAAACATCGACGAGGTGACATATTTAATAAAACATTTTGTAAAATAGTTAATAGAACAATTAATAAAAATATAATTAAAAAATATATTATTTCTTTTAAAATATTTAATAAAATACTTAGTAGAATAGTTAATGGAATCTTAATATTATTTTAAAATAAATGGTGTAGTAGTAGAATACTTAATAGAATTTTGAAAACTGTTTTAAATTTATCTTACATATATGCACATCATTTAAGTTTTTATTAAAAAATTTAATAAATTATACATATATAAATATTAAGATTGTATTAAGTGTTCTAATAAATAAAAAATATAATATATTTCGAATTATAAAAATATTAAGTTTTATTGCTTATTTCACGGACCTAACATGCTAAAAGTTCTAATATTCTAATGTGTATTTTTTGATAAAATTCGAGATTTCATAATATTTTTATTAAAATACTTAGTGAAATACGTAATAGATCATTTTGAATTAATTTCAAGAATATATGACACTATGAATTTTAATAAGTAAAATTACAGTAGAATATTAATATTATTAGAATAAAAAATGGAACACTTAATAGAATCATAAAATTATTATTTAATGAAATAAATTATATCACATCTAATTTTAAAAACATCGATGCGGTAACATATTTAATAGAACACTTTATAAAATAGTTAGTAAAACACTTAATATAATTCTAATTAGGAAATATATTAAATTTTGTTTGGTAATACTTAATAAAATACTTAGTAGAATAATGAATGAAATCTTAATATTATTTTAAATAAATAGTGAAATATTTTAACTGTTTTATATTTATATTATATATATGCATAATATTTAAGATTTTATTAAAAAATTTAATAAGTTATACACATAAATATTAAGATTCTACTAAATGTTTTAATAAATATTTTAAATATAAGATTCAAAATAACCCAACTTATTCAATCTACATAAAAATATTTAATAAAATCTTATTCGTATATGTACTGTATTGAATATTTTGACGTGGTATAATGTGTATTAGTAGTAGATAGTACATTGACTTAAGTCACTTGACAGTGTCATAAAGCCATCGAATTTTGTCTATGTGCAGCGTTCTCATCTTGTCACTGAAGCGCTAAGCTATAGCTATACCAGGAGAAGGGTATGTAGACACACACACACACATATATATAGGCTTTTTCTCAGAACCTACAATAAAATGAGATATGATATAGTCCTGGTCCACGATTTTTTATGACAACTAATATTAAAACTAAGTTTTTGATATAAATACAGGGTTACCTCTGGGCTAGCTCTTAGATTTTTTGCTATCTCCGGTTAAAAAGCGTGAATAGATGGTTGTTAACAATCATGTGGTCAGGACGAGCTGCCATATATATATATATGTGTGTGTGTGTGTTTGCTGTTGTGTATTTTTGTTTGTTTTGCAAGTGAAGTTGGTATTTTATAGTGTGTTCATTGTACGATGTACTTCAAGTCTCCTGCTTTGTTACATGTCTCTCTTGATGTGATGAGTCTATTGATTCCTATCCATAGATTTTGTTACGTGGCTGCAAATTAAGTCAAATACTTTTTATGTATTGATGGTTTACTTCTGACAGTTTTCTAAAGGGAAATTTCCTTCAACCTTTTGGTAATTGTTTAAGTGAAAGTACATTTGTTCTATAGGCTCTCTTAAATATATGTTGATACTAAATTTCAGAAGTTCCGTGTCGATTTTTGTATTTTCGAGTTCCTTAATTCTAAGAGCGATGAGGACCTGTTAAAGGCTACCAGAGCATTAGCATCTTATTTTCAAGGTAAAAGATTTTTAGTGTATTTATTCGTTTTATTAGCTAATTAGTACAACTAAAATATTGTATACTGAGATAATTATGACAAACAGACCAGGTATTCGCAGATTGTCTAAAACACGATCATGTGGTGCTCCTTTTTAATATTTTGGAGCAGCAGACGTGGCGGCAAGATATCCAGGTCAAATGTGCTCATGTGTTGTGTACATTCTGAATGTTATTAGGAATCTTTACTATTTGAAGGGCACGTCTCTGAAACAATTTTGCACTTGTATCACAGTGTGCAGTTCTTCAAATCCTCTCGCGTGTAAACTTTACTGCACACGAGAAAGCAATGGAAGCAGCTAGAATTCAACTACTTGTGAAGGTTATTAATGAGAAGGTTTTTGCTACTTATGACTATGAAATGACGCATGTGGTAATCTTTACTAAATTAGATACTCAGTTTCCCCATATCGGTCAATTAAAGCATGTGTAGTTAGTTAACTGGTGATGCAATTCAAATGTGCAGGCTGTGTTCACATTGACGAATATAGCTAAGGCTCTGCCCAAGTTTGTAGTAGATATACTAAAGACCGATGCTTTGGAATGTGTGAAAAGGGTTATTATGGCGCGTTGTACAGGTGATATGGTGGATAATATAGCCATGTTTTTGGCAGCTGTTTGTCGCACAGAAGATCTTTCTCGTCTTAATAAGGTTATTTGATCGGATGTTATTAATCTGTTTGAGTGATTTTATTCTATAGAGCCATTTGAAAGAACCTGGTGCACTCATAAAAAAATGCAAATTGTTGGCAGGTAGATTTAGCTCGTATCACATTGCAATTACTTGAAGCAAGGGCATTTAGTGAACACCATATAGAGCAAGCATGCCACGCAGTCCAGTATCTTACTTATGGAATGGAGCTGCAAATTGAAGAATTAGCGTTGAAGAAGCTTATTGAAAGGCTTATTGAGATCATCCAGTAAGCGGGTTGGGTTTGTTTTCTATTGTTGTCCGTATTTACTTGCAATTTTTACTTAGTACTTGTTATGGTTGTTGGTGTTTCAGCAAGCCTCCCCCTGGTAATTGTCTATTTCCCGGTTATGCACTTGGTATATTTGGAAATATTGCGATATGGGGAAGTTTTGACCAAATTAAGGTATGATCATGCACCAAACTTTTTTATGTAATACAATTACAAATTATGTTACGTGTGTGTGTAAACCACGTGTGTTGTCATTACGACTTAGAGTTTCCTTTTTAGTTTTGCGTGATCATGGGCTGAAGCCCTTGGGTTCGTTTATTTTACTCGTAAACTAATTAGAGTTTTTTACTTTTAGTTCTGTGTGCTCGTGGGCAAAAGCCCTTTGATTCTTGTATTTCACTCCTAAATTTAGAGTTGTCTTTTGAGTTTTGCGTGACTCTGGGAAAAAACCCTTTTTTATTTTATTTCGTATGTTGTTTGCTAACATTCAATAATTTGTTTATATCTGATTCAAGTGCAATTCTAAATTCTACAATAGTATGTAATATTAATAGTCAATTTACCATTAGATTGTTATTAAGATAATGATATAATATAGCGATTCTTAATAGTACCATTTAATACTTGCTTTTGACAATAGTGACATTGTCTTTTTGCCCAATTAAGTACCCTTGTATTTACTTGTTTTGTATGTACGGTACATTTCTGTTACTCAAATGTCAATGAAACGTTGAAGAATGCTTAAATGATCTCCGTACCGAAGTATGCTTAAATGATCTCCGTACCACTTTTAAACTAATATTCACCTCTTTTTTTTTAATAGTCAATTGTATGCCTAAAGCCCACATTTACAAACATAACTACCCACTGAAAAGTAAATTACCGTCCGAACTCCAAAAGCAAAAAGAAAATTTTATCATGCACCTGCGTTTGGATATGAATAATTTGAAAGATGAAATATCCTTTTCATCACTGTTGAGTTTGTGAAATGTGTTGATCTCATGGTACATTCTTCTTGATGGGTGTTTGCATTGTTGTGTCTAATAAACTATGCATTCTTTCAGATTTTGACTTCAAATTCCAAGTTTCTGGAAAGCCTTGAGATGGTCTTGATGGCTGGTTCTAAGAAGATTCAGAAGGAAGCTTGCCAGATAATTTCAAACATTGCTGCAAGAATGGATGGACTAATAGAAGTTAGTATTATATATTGTCAATGACCAGATTATGTTGGAAGTTATATCTTTTGTGTATAAATGTACATTTGGGTAGTTGAAGCAATCTAATTTTGTTACTGAAATTAACAGGAAATGCATACTGCCGGATTGATAGAGGCTCTTTGCGGACTGCTTGAAAAGGAGGAGGCTCTTGAAAAGGATGAGTTTGATGTAAAGATGGAAGCTGCATGGGCTATATATAATGGCATCTATGGTTCTCTATTTTCCCCCTCTCGCCCTCCACCCTGCCCCTGAGAATGAAAACCGTTTTGGAGAGGGAATGAAAACTTGTTTGTATGGTCTTGTGAATCTCTCGACGTTGTGGTCTTGAGAATTAGTTCCTTTGAATCATCTCTTGGAATTATCTCTTCTAAAAAATCTATGCTTCTTCCATCGAATCTCTCGACGTTGTGGTTTCGAGAATTAGTTCCTTTGAATCATCTCTTGGAATTATGTCTTCTAAAAAATTAAAATTTTATATTTTCTAAATCGGAGCAGCAATATATTTGTTTTAAATATTACCTTTTTCACTTATCAAAAAAAAAAAAACTTTTTCATCATTTTTTTTGTTGAATAGTATCAAGCAGTTCTGTATGTAACTTGGTTAGCCTGGAATAGCCTAAGCGTTCTCATGCATGTTTTATCGGTATTAGTCTTTCTAGTATGTGCTAATAATCACACATTAGTCACTTACTTTTCTGAAAAACTCGAAATCAATTATAATTAATAAATACTCGAAATCAATTATAATTTGACAAACTCGTCTTTTTTCGTGTGCCTACACACTAGAAAAACATTTCAGTATAAACATGTCCCTAGCATCGCTCATGCTAATTGCTATAACCACTTGATGTTTTTGTGTGAGTCAGTGTGTGTGCTCTTTGTATATTTTTTTCCTATTGGAATCACATAAATTTTTGCATTCTCGTGAGTTTTAGTTATGATTTTTGTTTTTCTTTTTTAAAGTTTCAATATATGATCTAACTTACATAATTATTTATTTTTAAATTTTTTTAAGCAAGGCTAACATCTACATTTTGTACTTCTATGATGGCTGTTCTTAAATTTTTACTAAAATTATATTTATTTAAGGATGATATTTACAAAGACGTTAAATCCTAAAAAATATCTATCTATCTATTACTATATATTAGCAACCACTTGATGTTTTTGTGTGAGTCAGCGTGTGTGCTCTTTGTATTTTTTTTTTCCTAGTGGAATCACATAAATTTTTGTCATAAATTTTTGTATTCTCCTGAGTTTTAAATTATACCCTTATATCTTGCATAATTACATATGTACCATTATTATAATGATTTTGTTAAAAAAAATCCATGTTATTGTTGAGTATCGAACCTGCAAACTCATGATGTATAGTAATTTTTATAACCACTTAATCTACTTAAATTTTTATTTTACTCTTGAAAGCCTTAATATACAAACTATCTCTCATTTTATCGTTTATTTATTTTTTATGTCATAAATACATGATGTATGAGTTATTTAATAATAATTTTTTAAATATGAGAAATGAAATTCGTAAAATTGAGCTCAAAATTATTAATTAAGACAAATTAAATAAATTTTTCAAAAAAATTTAAAAATAATATATAACAAATTCGAATTCTAAGTAAGTTAATATTTAAATAAAATATGAAATTGAGCTATAATTGTGTAACACTTAAATAATACTAATAAATAAAATAATATGATTTCAATATATATTTATTTTAGAACAAGATAAAAATTTAAAAATAGGATAGTAGATATTAAATAAAAATATAAAATATTATAATATATTAAACAAATTTTAGGCATTGAAAATACTTAAATTTTAGATGATATATTTTGAAAAATAAACTTTTATAATGTATGGATATATTAATTAAATTATTGGTAAAAAAAAATAATTTTTTTGAATATGATCATGTGTGTGTCTATATTAAATCTATATTTTTATTAAAACAGATAAATTTTAAATAAACGTACATAAATAGTATATAATTTCTCGTACATGAGTTATTTCATTTGTCTTACCCAATTATTTAGGTATATAATTTCTCGTACATGAGTTATTTCATCTCTCTCACCCAATTGGTTGGGTAGGACACGAAAACATCATGTGTCAACATTTGGGTCATAGAAATTAAAAAAATTAAAGAGAAGAAAAGGAAAAATAAAAATAAAAGGGTGAGACCTATTCAATTTTGTAAATAAAAAAATATTATTTAAAAAAATATTAACAAATATATGTGTCATCTAAAAGGGGAAAGTGTTAAGAAATGCATGAGACGAATGAAGTACTTATCAATATATTTAATATATGAGAAATAAATTCCATAAAGTTGAGTTTGAAAATTTTGATTAATTAACTAAATAGTCAAAATAGTCGTATTATAAGAGTTAATAAAATATATAATTAAGTTATTAAAAATCAGATCAAAACTTATATATAAAATGTAATTGAATTATATTAACAGCAGATGAGATTCTAAATATAATAATAGAAAATATGTAATTAGACAAAATAAAATAATCAATCAAGTATATATTATATAATAATAATCAATTAGCAACATATATAATAATAATAAATCAATAATGGATTTAATTTAATTATTATACGAAAATTTAATTTGGCGATTATAAGAAGAGCTCGTGCCTTGCACGGGTTGCTGCGCTAGTTATAATCACGTTAAATAGAATATGAAATAAAAAATATATTAAATGATATTATTATTTTTTGAAACAAGATTTATTGATGTTTAAACTCAGAGCCACCAGACAAGTATTCAAGAAATGTGGACTTCTTTTTTTTTTTAATGGAAGAAATGTGGACTTCTAATTTCTTCTGCTTCTAATTTTGTATTTCTACAATAATTCAAATGTTTTGATTTATAAAGTCATCATTTCTGCCATGACAAACATACATATACTGTGGTCTGGTTGGAACGGAAAAGCTGTTTTCTAAGGTTCTGAAAAATGATGTTGAACCGGCTCTGCGTGTAGAGTGAACCGATATGCCGAAAATAGGAAACTGAACAAAAAAAGGAAAACCCCATCTTATTAAGTGTTTGAAAGGCAATCCCTGCCTCATCGTTTCTCTGCTAATTTGAACAAGTAAATAGGAGGCAAATTGGGGCAGCCTTCTACCGAAGGCAATGGTAAATCATCTACAGGACCTCATATATTCCAACAACATTTCTCAACTTACATATATAAAGGAAAAACAGAATCTGGGTTAAAAAGAAAAATCAAAGTATAGATTTTTTAACCATCTTACACCGTCACTGCTTCTTTCTCGTTTAGAGCAACGACACCGGGGAGTTCTTTGCCTTCTAGCAATTCCAAACTGGCACCACCACCTGTTGATATGTGGCTCATCACATCAGCTACTCCTACTTTCTCTACAGCTGCAACTGAATCTCCACCTCCAATGATTGTTGTAACTCCCTTTCCACTGAGTTCGGCTAGTTTCTTTGCAATTGCCTGCAGATACATTTAAAATGCTGCTTAAGCTCGCTCATATCAAAATACTTATTTACTACGAGTACACAACTACTTGCATATATTGCAGTCTAGGTTGTTCAGTTGTCAAGTACAAAATAATATGTAAATGGAACTGTTATCATGTTATATAATTTATACCGACTGGTAGTGATTACTGATTGGGGATCCCATTCAAGTCAAGCAGTTGCACTATGAAAATATATGTTTAAGTTACGAGTATAAAAAGTTTGACACAAGTTTATATATATATATATAACAAGTGATTCTTGCAAACCTCTGTTCCAGCGGCAAACTTCTCCATCTCAAACACTCCCATTGGTCCATTCCAGATGACAGTTTTGGTAGTGTCCAGTGCTTCATTGAATGTCTTCACTGAATCTGGTCCAATATCCAATCCCATCCATCCATCTGGGATAGCTGACGCTGGCACAATCTGCAATAACGAAATGTATTATTAGTTAAACTCCGACTGGAGCCTTGGAACACTGACTTCAAAACAGAAACTTGTTGGAAATATTATTGCTTCCTTAAATGCTCTTTCATCATCAAACCTTGCTGTTTGCATCAGGAGCAAATTTGTCTGCCACAATGACATCACTCGGCAACATAAGGGCAACACCCTTGTCCTTGGCCTTCTGGAGAAGTGTAGTCGCAAGTTCAAGCTTATCCTCCTCTACCAAAGAAGATCCCACTGATAGACCTTGTGCCTTGTAAAAGGTGAAAATCATACCTCCGCCCAACAGCAAAATATCACACTTCTCTAGGAGAGACTCAATCACTCCAATCTTTGATGACACTTTTGAACCTCCAACAATAGCAGCAAATGGCCTCTTGGGAGTAGAAACTGCTCCAACAAGGTAGTCAAGTTCCTAACCAAAAATAAATTAAATTATATAGAAGTTAGTCGACTGGGATATCATACGGATAAATAATCAAGAATTTCACTTGGGACAGAGCGACTCATTTGTTAAAAATTTGAAAATTCATGAAGAACATGTTTCATTTTAGTTTCAACCAATAAATGATAATGAACCTACAAATATTATAATTTGATGACACAGTTCATGCGGAGTCTACCCTCCAATATATCATGAACTCATTTTCTAGAATATTACTTCGCCCAACAAGACTCCTTCTGAAAAACAAAGTGAAGAAAATACTTAAGAAACCACATACGTAGTCCAGCATTCAAGAGTGACTCAGGACTTGTAGATGCTTCGCCTTACCTGACTATATGCTTACTTCCATTTGTGTTTAAAACACAACTAAATAAAAGTCAGAAAAAAAAACTTATTTAATAATTTAATAATCCCACCTTTTGCAAAAGAAAACCAGCAACAGATGGTGACAAAAACTTTGTGACTCCCTCAGTAGAGGCATGTGCTCTATGTGCTGTGCCAAAAGCATCGTTCACAAAAAGATCTGCTACCGAGGCAAGCTTCTTTGCAAATTCAGGGTCATTCTTTTCTTCCTCCTTATAAAACCTAACGTTTTCAAGAAGAAGAACACTGCCTTCAGGAAGCGAAGCCACCAATTTCTCCACCTCTGGGCCAATGCAGTCATCAGCCTTTACCACCTGTTTATCGAAGGAGTATGAGCAAAGAAAGAACCTATTATCTCTACTACCATTTTCAAGCTCACATGAGTGAGTAAATTTCTGTTTATATTTTTTCTCAATTTCCACTCAGCAGCGAGAAAAAAGATATGTACCTCAATTCCGAGGAGTTCAGATAGTCTTGGGACAAGAGGTGCCAAGCTGAATTTGGGAGTGACACCTTTTGGACGTCCCTGGAATTCAATTACATACAATAAATAAGCTTGAATACTTTGGTGAAAGTGATGTAATAACGTTTATTATCATAACAACTTACTGTAAAAATAATAAGTTTATCACCTTTACAAAGACAATGATGAACTAACAAGTAAATAAAGTTTTCAACTTCATAACCATAATAATTCCAAATCCAAACACATTCAAAGTCCAGCATATTATCTTAAACTAAAATTACTTGGTAACTACAAGTTGACCAATACTCATTACTTATTTCTTCTTAATTCTTCACTATATTTAGTACGTATATATACACACAATCATTAATTGAAAAGATAGCATTATTCAAATTTAAATTCTAGAAAACACACCTTGGCTGAAATTTTTCTTGAAAAAAAAAACAATAATAACAATAACAAACCATAACTGATCCTGTCCTATATATTTGAAATTAGGATAAATCGAGCAATGAGCAAGAAAACAATCCAGCGAAGAGCAATGCGAATGAAAGAAATGAATAGAGAGCAATTTAAAACTTAATAATTCCAATTAACAAATCACACAGACACACAGAGGGGGAGGGAGGGAGAGAGAGAGAGAGATACCAAGTGACTGGAAAGAATGACCTTGGCACCATTAGAAATCAAGTATTTAATAGTAGGAATAGCAGCTCTAATTCTAGTATCATCAGTAATTTCCTGGGAATCATTCAAAGGTACATTCAAATCAGCTCTGACAAAGACGTTCTTGCCCTTCAACTCAGCTTCACCCAAGTCTCCCACACTTTTCTTAGCCATACAAGCAACACCCCTGATGGGTTTCGAGTCTGAAGCAAACGATCGGAGTTTAGAAGCCACGTGGACAGAGAGAAGTGGGTCAGCTGCGGAGGCGGCGAAACCGAGGCCGCGGCGGAGAGGGGAGTTGAGGAAGCGTGTGTTGAGGAATGCGCGAGAGCGGGTAGAGGTAGAGGAAGAAGAGGAGGTAGTGGGGAGGAGTGAGAGTGAGGTGGGTGCTGTTGTAGCTGATGCCATTTCCTTCTAGAGAGAGATGTGGGAGAGAGATTGGGAGAGAGAGAGAGAGATTGGAGGTGTTATATATGTGGAGGGTGAGACGGGGAGATTGAGGGGTGTTTGGTTGTCGTTGAGATAAAACTCTTATCGTTGAGGAGAGGTAGAGAGGGATTCAAGAATCAACCAATATATCATCAGCTCATCGATCAATCACTAATCTTCCCCTATATAATATATTAGTAATGATTAAATTAATACCTCAATTAATATAATATATTATATTTAACTATTTTTTAAATTTAATTATTTATAAATATATAAATTATATTGCACTTGATTATACTTTTAAAAAAAAAACAGACACTCAAAATAAACCCTATTCGAGATGAATTTAAATTTAAATAACCCGAAATTATTTAAATTTTGTTGTGTTTAAGCTAGGGGTATTTTATATGAAAGTTTTGTGCCTTAGCCCAACCTTAACAAAAAAAATTTGATTTGTGCATGCATATATACAAAGTAATGTAGATTTGGTGGACAACCAAGCCTATGGTAGCACATTTCTATATTTGATTGAACTTGAGTAATATACTTACACATATACATTTGTGTGATTTGAGAAATATGTGAGATTTTCTATTCATAGCATGTTACTTATTAAATGAAATATTGATGTTTATTTCATGATATTTTTGTCTAATTTAGACAATGTGTGCATATATACTTGGATAGTTGTGTATAAATGATGTTTTAAGTAGAGAGACTTATATTTTCTAATTGTGTAATTGAGATTTACATGTGTGGTGTACTGTGATATGTTGTATGCTTGAGATTTGACAGAAAAAAATGGATTTTGTGGGTAGATTCATTATAAACCCTCACGAGACAAAACTCATCCTACTAGGGCTGCCTAAGGGTTTAACTGCTTGTTTCATATGCTCAATGCAATCGTGCCATCTACGAAAATGGTGTTAGTTAGTTAGTTAGGATTTAATTTTTAGTTCTTTTATTTATCGATAACGTGCAAATATTCAGTATGTGGATGTTTGATAGAATATATTTATATATATATTCTATAGGATTTTATTCTCATATTTAATTATATTTTGTATTAATTGGATATTTATTTAATAGATTTTAATGGTTTATTGCAGAAAAGATAGAATTTCTATACTTGAAAGATTTTGGGCTTAAAGAGCTAATTTTGAGTCAAATTATAAGAAAATTCGTATTTATTGGGCTACACGAGTTGACTACACTGTTTGGGCCATATTTTGAGTTCCAGAAGTCAGAATTGGACGATCTTACAGTCCATGCGAAGCTTAAAGAATTCTATTTAATTCAGAAGTGTGCTAATAAGTAGAATTTTATTGGATCAGCCCAGAAACTGGACAGAACATAGAACTACGAATTTTAAATGAAAAATTCTACTCGGTTTAGGAAATCTACTTGTATTTATTTTAAAGCATTAAAATACTTTAGATATATAGAGACATATCAGTTTATTATGTATTATTATGAGACATATTATTATTATTAGATTAGAGTAGGTTAATATTAGGGTTAGACAGAGATGGATGAAGGCATGACTTTTTCATGTGATAGAGAGGATTCAAGGTTTTATTATCCAAATCTTTTATGTATTATTATTAGTTTAATTATGTTTCTTTATTATCTTAGTTGCTTTACTTGTTTAATTATTAGCGAATATTTGTTTCTAGGGCTTAAGGAGAAACCATGTTTGCACCATAATTCTGGCATAATTTTTACAGTGGTTTGATTGATTATGGTTAATTCTAATTGATATGTTCTAATTATTGATTTATGTAATCGGCCGATATCATGAATTAATTTTATACAAATAGGGTTATGGATCGAGATATATACCCACTAGAGGCTTACATACGATTAATAGAATTGAATTTCTGAGAGCGTTGATGCCCGAGAGAGATTAACACGGCTCTAATCACCTGATTAATTTGAATTACTAAAAATTGTTAATTGTGTAAGCATGTTTCGAGAGTGTTAATCTTTGAGAGAGATAAAAAAACTCTAGTTATATGACCACTTTTGATATTTTAGCTTAGAAGCCAATTATTTTGTAAACATTGTGGACCTAATTGTCCTACGTTTCTAATATATTATATTAGCTTTATTTTATTAGTGTTAGTATAGTTTTAATAATTAGTTAATTAATACTTTCATATACTCGTTTGCTCTTGAAACAATCTGTGCTAATTGAATTAAAATTGATAAAACCTGTCTCCTTCTGGATACAACTCGCTTGCCAATCTCTGCTAACAACAGACACCGTGCGCTTGCGGTCATAGATTAAAATAAAACCCATAAGAAATCAACAATTGATAAAATAAGAAGTATAAGATGGTTGGAAGTAGTAATAAAAAGAAAGTACATTTTTGTTTGTTTTATGAGTACTCGGAGATTTATGTGTCTAATCAAAGGGGACCTCTTTGGTTAGATATTATAAAATTCTATTTATTAAGTATATTGAATATAATAAATATTAATTAATATTTTGGTAATGTTACCTTGACTCAATTTTTGTGGTTGATTTGGTGATTTTTCAGACTCGCTTGGATGAGAAGAAGGGTAAATAGAAGGTGGATGGAGACATGAATTTGGATTTAATGTCGGAAACAACAAGACGTGACTAATTTTTAGCATTGGAGATTCACAAAATTTCAAGAATTTCCGATTTTTGTGTTAGGAGGCATTATGTAAATTGATATTTTTATGTTTGTTTTAGGGCATTTTTTTTCCTCTTTGATGTTTTTTCCATAGTATTTTACTCAATTGGGGTTTTAACGAGGTCCTGCGGATACAAAAGTTTTTTATTATCTAAATTTTCGGGAAATCTTTTTTTTTACGGATCGTTCGACTCATGCATGCATTCGTTAATCATACCTTTTGGTTAGATGATAAATTTTTATTATCTTTGTAATCAGATATTTTATATCAATAAAATGATTTTTCATTTTTCTGACAAAAAAACCTAGGGGTATACACGGATCGAGTTGGGCGGGTTGATGGATTTTAACAATCCAATCCAATTTAATCGGGTTTATAAATTTCCAACTCAACCCGTAAAAATAGAATTTGTAAACCAACTCATTTAATGTATTTCGATTTGGATCGGATTGATCGGATTAATAAATATATAAATAAATTTTTTATCAAAGGAAAATAAAATTAAAAATGAAAGTTCAAAATAAATTAGAGATAATTAAACAAAATATTACAATTATCCATGCAACACAAATAACATAGGTCTTAAATATCTGAATTTTAACACATCAAAAGAAACTGATAAAACACCGGACATAGTTTTTAAATTTGAACGGTATCATAACATAGATGAATCAATCATTAAATTTTAATGATGTTGATATTCTTGGATATTTGGATTATTTATTAATTATCATATTTTTAATCGGACTAGGTTGGATTGTATCGGATTTTAAAAATCGAAATCCATATCTAATTGGTTAAAACCGGGTTGACATTTTTTTAATCCAAATATACATCGGATTGAAATAAATCGATTTGGATGGGTCGAAAAATTATCAGTTTGGAATTGATTTGATTTGGATTGGTCGGGTACGTTTAACCGTTTACCGTTAAGAAACTACCGTATTCCCTGCCCAGGAAATCAGAAAAAAATAGATTAGAGAAAGAGGGGATAAAACCTCTCAAAGTCTAAAACCCCCTCTGCCCAGTGGCCTGCTTGCTCACTGTTGACAATCCCAATCCTTAACTTTTCATTATCAAATTTCCCAATCCTACACAAAATGAACCACCTCTCATCAACTTCTACACTCCAACACAACCCATTCCCATTTCCTATTCATTCAACTAAAACACCCAACAACAACAAATTATTATTCACCCAATCTCACCCCACAACTATTCTTTTCCGACCAATTTATACACCTAACCGACCCATTTTCCGAGTTTACTCATCTTCTGACCAAAATGGCTCAGACGATTCTTCTTGGACCCGCCTATCGGAGTCGATTCGTCGTGGGTCTGATAGGGTTTTCAAGAAATTCGGGGAGTCGGTGAAGAAAGAAACTGGCTTTGATGTGGGTGTTGTTAATGATGAGGTTTTCGGGTTAGTGGGTCGGGCTAAGGAGGTGGCAAACAAGGGCCAGGCTGAGTTTGACTCGTTTAGGACTCGTGCACTTCCTCAGTTTGTTGAGTGGAATAAATGGGATAGATGGAAGGTCATTTTTTTCTCTCTATATAATTCAATGTTTCTTATTGCTTTTATCCTAAAATGTGTCTG
This sequence comes from Oenanthe sinensis, assembly GCA_028671895.1. NCBI lineage: Eukaryota > Viridiplantae > Streptophyta > Magnoliopsida > Apiales > Apiaceae > Oenanthe > Oenanthe sinensis. Next base: position 37,538,771 of record CM053794.1, read on the forward strand.
TATGTAATGAGTGATATATCGATTTGCATTATAGAAAATATTAATAGTTAGCGTGTTTGGTTGCAGGACATCAAGAATTGGGAATCTAAGAGATTAGGTGCATTGGTAGTTTATGTTTTTATTCTAGTTTTATCTTGTCGGAGAATTTATATGGGGGTTCGAGCTCCTTTCATTGCTCGCCAACAACAGGAACTTACTGAGGCTTATATGGAGGCCTTGATTCCGGAACCGACTCCCGCTAACATTAGGAGGTATCTGCTCTCCTAAATGTTGCTCATTTTTACAAGCATTAAACGTGCCTCCTTTTTAACAGTAATCAGTGTCTCTCTTTTAAAGTAGTTACGCACCTTATACAGCTTGCCATTTTGTTATTTACTGTATTATGCTTCTATGCCTCAGTAAAAATTTAAGTACATCAACTTGTTGCTCATTAGGGCGTGGTAAACCTCTAGGAGTCGGTATGACATAGTTCACTTTTTACTTATTAGCAACTTCAAAATCCCTTCTTGTACTGCTGAATTATCTTATTTTACTAGATCACAGTTTCAGTTTAGAATCGGATCGGAGGTACATAATATTCAATTTTTAACAGTCTATGATTTTCTGAAACCTTCTAGGTACAAGAAAGGGTTATGGAGGAAGACAACCCCAAAAGGCCTTCGATTGAAGAAATTCATTGAAGAACCAGATGGGACAATTACCCGTGATAGTTCCTATGTCGGGGAAGATGCATGGGATGATGATGATGATGTTGAGAATCCAAATAATTATGGAAAACAGACCAATAAGCATGACGGGGAGTTGAGTACAGAAGACAATAAGTCTCTGCAAGGAGATTTGGAAATCTCGGGTTAGTTATTGTTTGTATTTTGCTCTTAATTTTGCAACATACATCTGATATCGGAGAAATAAATTGCTCATGGATCTGGTTCGTGCTAGTAGATTGTGAATTATAATGTTAGCATATCTAGTTAGTGATGAGTTGCTTCTTGTTGCAGCTGGAAGCACAATTACTATCTGCTTTTCTCTTATGCAAGTTTATGTCTTGCTACGAGTATGTTATAGCTAATTATAGATTCCATGCATAGGTATATACTTTTTCCGTAAGGAAGATTCTGTGACCCAAAGTGGAAGGTATATTCAAGATATGTGTTTTCAAAATTATAGATATATAAGAAATATTTACACGTTATTCTCCTTTTTTATCCTATCCTTTGTTCATCCATTTCATTTAATCCCGGCAAGCATATACATATTGGCCTTGCAAACTGGTAAGCTTATACTCAGTGTTGTAGACAGCTTATTTTATCATACCTGTTGTATTCATGGACGATGAACATGAAAATCTTATATTGTACACAACTTTTATTATCACGTCGGGCAGAGCACCCCCTGAAAAGGAAAAAAAATGAAAGGGAGGAATTCTGTGGGAGTAAAAAGTATCAAGGAAGTACCGATCCTTCCAGAAATAAGTAATACTTTAGTTGGTGAAACGATAACGAAAAAGTTTTTCATTTGTCTATGTATGCTTGTTAGCCTTTTGTATTTCCCGTCTACTATTCATTGAGTGGGAAATTTCAGTTATTCAACTTCATGCAAATGTCTCTGGCAGATCAAAATCAGGAAAATAAAAGAACATGGCAGGAAAGGCTTCAAACATGGAAAGAAATTCTCAGGAAAGAGAAATTATCCGAGCAATTAGATTCTTTAAATGCGAAGTATGTTGTTGAATTTGACATGAAAGAGGTTGAGAATAGTCTCCGCAAAGATGTTGTAGAGAAGGCCCGAGATGCACAAGGAACAAGGGCTCTGTGGATTTCTAAGCGTTGGTGGCGTTATCGTCCGAAACTTCCTTACACATATTTTCTTCAGAAACTTGATTGCTCTGAGGTGAGTTTTTCTTTCCCATGCTACATACTGGGCTTCCTCTTCTTTATCCATAAACCATAAGAAAGGAATTAAAATAACTAATTCTCTAAAGTACACATGAAATTGGAAACATGTGGCTGAAATTTCCCTGGGAATCGCAGGGGAAATAATTTAATCATTGCACAATACCAAAAATAAAAAATTTATTGCCTGTCATTTGTTCGTCTTTGAATGTCGTCATATATTGATTTGGCTAGACTATTGCTTTGTAAATAAGGACTTGGCTCCCCTGCAGTCTTACTTGGAAACTGATCAGAATTTTAATAAAAATTGGTTATGTTTTGAAAGTTTTGGTAGTACTCTCTCCGGTTCTACTTACTAAGATAAGTTATTATCTATACTTATCTTATATAGGTATACTATGTTACTCAGACTCGGCTAGAAGTTTCCAACATGGATACGTGTCGTCGTGTTCAAGTATCGGACTCGGCAACATTTTGAAAAATGTACATGTTTTTGGCCTAAAATAAGTGTCCAAATCCGAGTGTCTATGTCCGAGTGTCTATGTCCGAGTGTCGAGTGTCCGACACGGGTACTCGAAGGTAAAATGTTGAGTCCGAGTAACATAGTAGGTATATATTATTTTTTAGAAATATATTTGATATTACGTAGGGAACACGGAAGATAATATTTAATTAGGACGGTTCTTGGTGAATTGGAGAATACGTTTGCTTCTTGGATGGCCTGATTAAATTTTTTTAATTCAAGCATTATTTGTGACACTCTGGAGTGTTTGTGTTTGTGTGTGTGTTATTACATATTAGTGCACCTGCATCTATGTTACTTAAACTCAGGTACGAAATCTTAAACTCAGAATTAATGAAAATTTTGGACACGGGGACACTGTCGTATTATTGGGCAAGGGTTTGATGACAGAACATAGTTTATTTATTAAACAAGTATATTAGAAAAATTTTGTTGTAAAAGTTCACGATGAAACTAAAACTAAACATGATTTTGTAAGGACTTTGCAAAATAGGCCTATTCTTCTTGTCTTTTTTTTTTTACCCCTTGTTTAAATTTATATTTTCTTTTGCAACATATTTGAGTTAATCAGAGTATCCACATTTAAGCCAAAGGTTCCGACACGGTTACAGCTGAAACCAAAGAGTCAGAGTAACATACTAACATAGACTTTCATTTGCTTCAAACTGATTAATATCTAAAAAGCGAAATTAGAATTGATGCCCATTGTGGAATTAGGAGGAACCACAATGTTTTCAGCTTGTATCTGAAAGTAAGTAGTGATTATTCTGAGTGCTGGACATTGGAAAAAGATAAATCATAGTTGCACTGTATCAATGAAACATTCACACATTTTAACAGTTTTTGACGTTCAGAAGACATTGTTGGGCAGCTTTTAAGTTTCTAATACTTTGGGCAGGTCGAAGCTGTTGTCTTCACAGAGGACCTGAAAAGGTTGTATGTAACGATGAAGGAGGGATTCCCACTAGAATATATTGTGAGATTTATATTCCAATTTATATATATATATATATATATATATATTTGGTGAAGAAAAGGATCATTTTATCTGCCTATACATTGATAGTTCTAATTAATATGCACTTCACTCAGGTTAATATTCCACTTGATCCACACTTGTTTGAGATGATATCAAGTTCTGGAGTTGATGTAGATCTCCTTCAGAGACGGCAGAGCCATTACCTTTTTAAAGTTGCAATAGCATTACTACCTGGAATATTGATATTGTGGTTTATTAGGGAAGCTGTGATGCTTCTCCATGTTACTAATAAGAGATTTCTTTATAAGAAGTACAATCAACTTTTTGACATGGCTTATGCTGAAAATTTTATCTTGGTAAATGTCGATTTCTACTGCAAACATTATTCATTAAGTTTAGGCAACTTGTTTATTTTATCTTAATATTTCATTACCCACTCAGCCAGTCGGAGAAGGTGCTGAAACAAAGTCCATGTATAAAGAGGTAGTTTTGGGCGGTGATGTATGGGATCTCCTGGATGAGTTGATGATTTACATGCGTAACCCAATGCAGTATTATGAAAAGGAAGTAAAGTTTGTACGGGTAATGGTCGAGTTCAGCAATTGAATATTGAAACTTTGAAAGGTTCTTCGCGATCGAACTGTGTTTAGTTGTGCTCTGTTTCCGTTTCCATTTCAGGGAGTACTTCTGTCAGGGCCTCCAGGTACAGGCAAAACACTTTTTGCACGAACACTCGCTAAAGAAAGCGGGATGCCTTTTGTTTTCGCTTCTGGTGCCGAATTTACGGATAGTGAAAAAAGTGGTGCTGCACGAATTAATGAAATGTTTTCTATTGCTAGGAGAAATGTAAGCTATATTTCTTGCATGCTATGGGCATTTCTATTAAATAATTTAGTTTATACAGAATTATTGAATATGTATTTCAATGGTAATTGGATTTGTTAAGTCAAGTTATATTGGGAGGATTTTGCAAAAGCTTATGTGAAGTAATTACACCTAATAGGTGAAAGACCGAAAGCTAGAGTTTCCATTCTAACCTAGGATTCAACTTGAAAAGTTATGCATACAGTAAATGGAGAAGCTACACACAGATGCTAGGGTGATAATCTAATCATAAAGAGATAAAAATAAGCAGCTATATTAACAGAATGTTTTGAATCTTCCTGATCCTTTGATGAAGAATTATGAGCTCCAAGTTAAATATATTGTTGTGTGCTGTTTTCAGGCTCCTGCTTTTGTATTTGTTGATGAAATCGATGCTATTGCTGGGAGGCATGCAAGAAAGGATCCGCGAAGAAGAGCAACATTTGAAGCTTTGGTAGCACAGCTGGATGGAGAGTTAGTATCTTACCCTTGCATCTGCTTATCACATACAGCATGTGAAAAGAAGGCTTCTATTATCTAGGCCTATTCCTGATTGGTGTAATTTGTTCAAAAACTAATCTGTGAGCTTGTAGGTATCGTTAAATCAGCATATTAATAAAGTACGGGTGATCGTCATGAGTTAATGTTGTCTTAGGAGGCATTGATTTAGTGAAAGACTCCACAATATATATTTTAACTGCTGACTTTAGGTTTCAAATAATCAATGCTGCAATTTTTTGGAATAAGTGCCACTATTATGAGAAGTTAAAGTATTAAAAGAAACACTAAGTTTAATACTTGGTATTTATATTGTCTTCAAACCTGTATCGGGCATATTGTTTGTTTTATATTATAAGCTTATAGTTATATTTCGTTCCTTTTAATTATAACTAGTGAGTTCAATGAGGTATAGGTCTAATGATAGGTACAAGGATCAGATAATATTAGGGACTTCTTGCTGGAAAGTATCTCCACTATATTTTTTAGGGCTTCTTCTTTGTATAGGGTTAATATTGGTTATCTGTCTCCTTACCTCAAATATCTATAATTATTAGATTAAAGCTAATTGATTATTGCTGAAAATTTATGCTAAAGTTCTTTTTAACTTGTCAGGAAGGAGAAAACTGGTGTCGATCGGTTTTCACTGAGGCAATCCGTGATATTTATATGTGCTACTAATAGGCCTGATGAACTGGATCTTGATTTCGTTCGACCTGGAATTATTGATCGTCGTCTGTACATAGGCTTACCTGATGCCAAACAACGGGTTCAAATTTTTGGTGTGCACAGTACTGGAAAGCAGCTTGCCGAAGACGTCAACTTTGAAAATGTTAATTTTTTGGAGTCTCTTCTATTTTTTCTCACATCTTTTTATTATCTTTCCTCAACATTTAATGAGTACCAAATAATATAATACACTAGGCGTAGGGTTTACGTTTACAAATGTTAGATGTGTATCTTGGAGGAAGGTTTACTTGTTAATTACTATAATTGATCTTGCACTGCACAAAATTCATCGAGTTATGTGGCTGTCTGTGTGCAACATGTAATATGAAAACTTGAATTACTAATTAAGATGTAATGACTACACAACATCTTTCCAGCTAGCCTGGGCTTACTCCTACTTTTTGATTCCTCAGCTTGTTTTTCGCACCGTTGGGTACTCTGGGGCAGATATGAGAAACCTTGTCAACGAAGCAGGGATTATGTCTGTAAGTCAGTTAATAGGTGTATAAATTGTGTGTGTGTATCATGTATCTGTTGTTCTGTGCCTTACGCAGCTTCCATAAGTTGCAGCATTAATCATTGTATCTTTTAATCAACATCCCTTCATATGCATCTAGCTCCTTTTGCTCTAGTGTAGTAATTCTGAAAGATACAGAATGTGGAAAGCCACTGTTAACTTTGTCATACTGTTATTTTTTTACCATTTTCCTTTTTGCTGCTTCCTGTTTCAGGTGAAGCTGTGTAACTGCTTGTGCTTGTTTCTTTATTTGTCTCTTAATGATTAATTAGATATTTAGATTTCATTTTGGTCTTCATTTACATTTGCAGGTTAGGAAAGGGCATTCTAAAATTTACCAGCAAGATATAGTTGACGTGTTGGATAAACAATTGCTCGAAGGAATGGGTGTGCTTCTAACAGAGGAAGAACAACAAAAATGCGAAGAAAGTGTAAGTATCTTCTTTTGACAATCTTTCTTAATCTACCAACTATGATATACCGTTAAATAAGTTTTATTATTATTTAACAGGTGAAATTTGAGAAAAAGAGACTACTTGCAGTACATGAAGCAGGCCATATACTGTTGGCTCATTTGTTTCCTAAATTTGACTGGCATGCATTTTCACAGCTTCTTCCTGGTGGCAAGGTACAATTATTATCGTATATATTTCGTCTAACATTTTGTTGAAAGGTATTCTGACTCTTCATTTAACCCACTTGAGCAGGAAACTGCTATTTCTGTTTTTTACCCTCGAGAAGATACAGTAGACCAAGGGTATACAACCTTTGGCTACATGAAGATGCAAATGGTGGTTGCTCATGGTGGACGTTGTGCTGAGAGAGTCGTCTTTGGTGGTGACTTGACTGATGGAGGAACAGATGATTTGGAAAAGTTAACAAAGGTAGTGCATTTGCTTGTATATTGTTTAATCTCAGTGTGTTTTTCCAGTTTCCAGATGTTCTTTGCAATTGTGTTGTGGATATAGACCTGCAATCATTGTCCTGGTGTTTTGTCCTTTCACCATTTTCATCATATAGGCATACATTTATGGTTTATCACGTCTTCACAAAATTAGATGAAATCATCCCTTCACTTCTTATTGATATCCATAACCCTGGTTAATCAACACTGACGCTATACTTCCAGTTATTTTGTATTTTGCTTCTTAAACTGTCAATAGTGATCAGCTTCATCGTCTGTCCTACTATTGTTGGGAACTCCATATTCTTAAATACTCTGTCTACTAGATTCTGTATGACTAATTACCTATGTTTATGAAACCTCAACCATAGTTTGACAACGTAATTAACATTTAAACTTGTAGATTCATAATACTTTTATGAAAATATTAGTCAATTCCATGTACACTTTGAACTTATTAACAAGTGACTTGGGTGTTGATATATATTTTGCTAAAGTCAAGGTAGATTTAAGTTCTTACAATTTGTTTTCTTTGAATCAACTCTCTTGGATTACTCTTCAGATTGCTCGAGAAATGGTAATTAGCCCAATGAATTCAAGGTTGGGGCTTACTGCTTTGACTAGAAGGGTTGGACTAGTTGATCGACCAGATAGTCCTGATGGAGAATTGATAAAATACAAGGTGAAGTTATCCGATACCACTCTAGACATATAAACCCTGGGTTTTAGGATTGATGACCAACATATGCTTTTTGCATATGTATATATCAAAAACTGCTTTTCGTTTCATCATGAGTATCTTTTTCTTTTCTTTGTTAACAGTGGGACGACCCTCATGTAATTCCAGCTGATATGACACTCGAAGTTTCTGAGCTATTCACTAGAGAATTGACAAGGGTAACTTTTATAATGTATTTTTCACTGACAACACATGTGGCTATTATCTGCATATGAGAAAATAAATAAAAAAGTCATAGTTATGGTTGTGTTATCATCTGCTGGTTCTATGAAAGCAATTTATGGCCAATATATGCACTTTAGGCTCCGTTTGCGTAAAATATTTTACAGCTTTTCAAATGTTTTCATGGGAATATTACTGAATGAAAAATATTTTGCAAGTTGATGAAATGAGACAAAGAAACTAAGAAAGTGAAGAATACATACATGTCCAAAAGTCAGCAAAAATATTTTACAAACATATTAATTTCCTTGATATTTTCCAAAGAACAACATTTTACACCAATCAAACGGAGCCTTGGCTAGTGAAACTTTCGTCAGGTCGTAAAGGCGGGACGAAGATGCTAAATTAGTGATTATTTTTACTGTATCATTCTAAATGAGGAAATTGTGCTTTTGTCATAAATAAAGCATCAAGTACAGTTTGGTTGGCCGAATCTATATGTAATTTAATCACATGCTAAAGGGGCTCAATTTCTAGAATTTGCTTATGTCAATAAACTGTATTTGGTGATGATGGCAGTATATTGAAGAGACGGAAGAACTTGCAATAAATGGACTGATGGCCAACCGACATATATTGGATCTAATTGCGAAGGAACTACTGGAGAAGTCGAGAATAACTGGACTGGTATAGTCGAGACATCTAGATGTTTTTTTTCCTTTCTAAATCTCATGTTCACATGACGTTTAATGATAAAGTTCGTAATTTGGATTAGTGATTAAAGCCATCAACTCATATAATTTGATGCAGTCAGCACTATTGTGGTTACTGCCTTGTTTAGCTATCTACATATTTTACTTCCCGTGTGTTTCTATTATTGTTCAAATGTATCTGATAATAGGTATTACGATTTGGTAGACAGCCAAATAGTTTTTGTATCTTCTAATAATTAATAAAAGTGTTTGCCACTTAATTGTCAATTTGTCATTTCAACAGTAAGAAGTGAACATGGCAAATGCTTGAACTTTGACAGCCAGGGCTTGCTCTGTAAACAGAACATTTTACTGACATCAAGGTTAAGGATCTTTTCTCATGTCTTTGTAATTCCAGGAAATTGGAGAGAAAATCCGAGAACTTTCCCCAGTTATGTTTGAAGATTTTGTGAAGCCTTTCCAGATTAATTTGGAAGAGGTAATAATTGATCCTTTTCACTTCTTTTCTTTATTTTCTTGACAGTTAAAACCTAAGATTAATATTTGTTTAGGAAAATTATTTTCTTATTAATAATTCTAGATTGTGAATGTGGACTTTAATCTTTGCAAATAGCAAGCTTTTACCACTCTGCCGAGTGCCCGACCTTAAATTTCCATAAACAGTTAATTTCGAAATTCACCATAAACATTAATAATACTTCCGACTTGTTCCCCTGTTGAAGTTGGTGGCAGTTCATATAATCATATTTGTGAACTTTTATTGTGCTCACTCGTTCATTTCACTCTGAACCTTCAATTTCTCTTTCAGAATTGTTGTTTAAATTGCAGCTAGTAAACCATAGCTATTAATAGTACAAGTTCTTTTGATTTATTTCAGGATGGACCATTGCCTCACAGTAACCAGTTGCGATATAAACCATTAGATATTTATCCTGCCCCGCTGCACAGATGTTGAAGTATATGCTATTAATTTACCATGCATCACTACATGGTACTTTTTGATGTTTCTTTGCTTCCGGTGGATGGTTGTGTTGTTCTATCTTGAGGATTGCCAAATTCCAGAATAGGATGAAAGCATTTCAGCCACAACATGCTCTATGCCAAATTGAACTCAGCGACACCTATATGATTCATATCAGATAAAATTAGCTTTGAAATGACTGGATGATGGACATGTACATATGAATTGTTGTTCAATGAAGATCAAGGATGCACACAAGAAAGATTATAATTGGTGAGGAGTTGTACTTGCTGTAATTGACCTTCCATAGAAAAAAAGGTGCAAATGAATTTGACTTTTGGAATGTACGCCACTTCCATCGGAGCTGAATGTAGTGATAATTACTCTCCTTCTGTCTTTCAAATTTCAACTAAATATTATACTTTGGCTGAATTGTCGATCAACAACTACGCATATTATTGTTGAAATTACAAACAAATATATATGTGTGTGTGGGGTATGGTTCAATATAAATGTCAATCTATAAATTTTACAAACTTTCTGAAGTCACTAATATTAACATGCAAAATAAATAATGATTAAATTTACCAAAAAATTGAGTAACAAAATGTATATGTAAGAATCTATTTACAACTCAAATATTGTCATCAATATAATATTTATTATAATATATAAATTTACACAATTTATTGATATAATAATGTTTCTTTAACTTTTTTGTTATTAAAATATTTGGTGAATTTAACATATGATTTTAATTTATTTTCTGTTATTATTTGTGAATTTTTCGAGGTTGTAGGATAAAAAAATTATATTTAACACAATTCCATATATTTATATCTAAAATTTTCCATAGTACGAACTAGTATAAATTTGGGAAAAGAAACTTGGTACAAAACAACAGTGGTAAAAAAAAACTGAAATAATATAATAATTTGGGCCCCAAATTGAAGGCCCAAGGAGCAGTAAAACCCAATATAAAGTTAGTGAGTCGCCGTTCAACTTGTTCTCGGATACATAAAAAAGTGGGCGGCACCTATAACCAACAGCGCGCGCACAAATATATTGGCGTCATGGAAGAAGAAGAACTCACCGGTGACTTCCCTTTATTCTCCGTGCAAAGAACACCCAAACAACCCCTAACAACTCCAACACTACCCACTCAAACATCCAAGCCCCTTTTTTTGAAAGAAACATCCTCAAACCCTAATCTCACTTGTTCATTTTCCCAACTGGGCCTATCCGATTGGGCTCTCCAAACCTGCAAAGAACTGGGCCTTAAAACCCCTACTCCAGTCCAACACACCTGCATTCCTCGTATTATTGCCGGAAACGATGTTTTGGGTATTGCACAAACCGGTAGTGGCAAAACGGCGGCGTTTGCTTTGCCTATTTTGCATAAATTAGCTGAGGATCCGTATGGGGTGTTTGGGTTAGTGATTACTCCGACCCGGGAGCTGGCTTATCAGCTGGCGGAGCAGTTTCGGGCTCTCGGGTCGTGTTTGAATTTGAGGTGTATTGTTGTGGTTGGGGGAATGGACTCGTTAACGCAGGCTCATGCGTTGATGCAGCGCCCACATATTGTTATTGCTACTCCCGGGAGGATTAAAGCTCTTATTAATGGCAATCCAGACATTGCTTCCGTGTTTTCGAAAACTAAGGTAACCTTTTTTTTTGTGCCTTCTGTGTGTGTGTAAATTAATGCAATGCACTTGTATTGCAATGAATGTGAATAATGTTTTGTTATTGATTGTTGCTTTAGTATTCCTGGCGTTTGATTACAAATCATGAGTTCGAGTGGGGGATAACTAGGAAATAGAAATGAAATATAGAAGTAAGATTTTGCTAAAATTTAAATTCAAGGAAAATGCGGTTTTAGCAAATTTGGAAGCTAGACGAGCTCTTCATATACAAATTTTGATATAAGTATATTAGTACTAAATTTTAAAAATTTATGGGAAAAAAACTTTAGGAAGAGTTGGTCTTTAATCAGAAGGGAACTCTTTTTGTTTGTAGAATTGTAGTTCCTAATTTTCAAAATGCATTTCTCTTTTGAGTTTTACGGGGGGCACAATTTGTAATTGTTTTTCAACTTTCACCAAGTTTCAATTTCTTTTTCACTCTATGTACTATATAGGGAATCGTAAACTCCTTCCGGCAATATCTGTTCCAGAGAGTACCACTCAGGACCTTTAACCCTATACTTTTAGAAAAGCTCCAAGGGCTGCTGCTTATTTAACCTGGTTGAAATTATATATTGTGTCTTTGCTAAACCTAAAAATGTTACTATTTACTTGATTTAGTCATAATTCAGTCGTACTCTCGATCCGTTAATAGATTTGGACTTCCAAGAGGAGCAAACCTTAGCATGCAAAGTGCAGAGTCCACTGAAGAGTTAAAACTCAAATGTAAGCTGATGTGTTTATTAATGAAAGGCCTATAAAACGATTCTAGCTTGAATAGACTGACAGTGGACCGGCGACTTATCGGTTTTGGCGTGTGGTTAATTGTTTATCTATTCTTGTATTCACCCCCATAAATGATGCATACCCATTGTCTCAAACAAATTTATCATATGAAACGGCCAATTTTGGTCTCGATTAGTTCACAAGATTGAATGCAGGGACTTGTGGTAGTTTAGAAGAAAAAATTTCTGGTCTATAAGTACTCACATTATTTGTTTCTGATTTTCCGCCAGTTTTTGGTTTTGGATGAAGCAGACAGAGTTCTGGAACCAAGCTATGAAGATGAACTTAGAGTGGTATTCCAGTGTTTGCCAAAGAATAGACAAACTTTATTATTTTCTGCGACAATGACAAGTGATTTAGAAGCACTACTTGAGCTTTCACAAAACAAGGTTTACTTTTATGAAGCATATGCAGGTCTTGAGACTGTAGAATCCCTCAAACAGGAGTATCTACTTATACCCAAAAATGTGAAGGATGTCTATCTGCTGCACATTATGTCCAAAATGGAGGACATGGGAATCCGTTCTGCTATAGTTTTTGTATCAACCTGCAGGTATGTTTCCTGTAGCTTTAGTATTTTATTTTTTTTTCTATTAAGTATCAGTTCACAATAATCCTTCTGAAAATTGTTGATTGGAAGTTATACAGTAATTTTTTTTAAATTTTATCTAGAAAGATGTTTATATACTTATACAAAATTATTCACTCATATTTCCCAGTTGCAACTAGTTGTAAAATATTTATAACAATTTGATGATTGCTTGTTAGAGCAGAACTTGCCATCTTTTAAGTTTGATCCTGGAAGAGCTTGATCTGGAAGTAGCAGCATTACATTCGTTCAAATCTCAGTCTCTACGGCTTTCAGCACTACATAAATTCAAATCTGGGCAGGTTTCTGTATTACTTGCAACTGATGTTGCGAGCCGTGGGCTAGATATTCCTACTGTTGATCTAGTAATCAATTATGATATTCCAAGGTAACATACTTCTGCTTGGACCTTGGAGTTTGTAATACAGAAGTTCTTGTAATTTAAAATATTTACTTCAAATAATAAGTTTTGCAGATATCCAAAGGATTATGTTCATCGTGTTGGACGTACTGCTAGAGCAGGGAGAGGAGGTCTAGCGGTGAGCTTTGTTACGCAGGTAAGAAGTATAATAAATTTGATTTTTTTTTATCAAACTTATGAGTTATGGTTTAGTTCAATTTTATAAACTTGATCCTATTTACAATTGTTTTGTGTGCCAAAGAGTAAACAATTTGGGTCTTAAGAATATCTAAGAAATTGTACATGATTGCAAATCTGTGACGATATGATTGTTCATGTAATTGTAATTTGTGTCTCTACTTTATTAAGGAACACAATACATGGTGTAATTTGACTCTTAAGTCATAATATATCTGCAGAATGACGTAGATCTTTTTCTACGGATAGAAGCTGAGCTGAACAAGAAACTAGAGAAGTTTGACTGCAAAGAAAACGAAGTTATCGCTGATATTACAAAGGTAAAATTTTTAAATCCTTCCTTAGCAGATTGTTACTAACCGATAACCCACATCAATTGTTGTAGTTGTGGCTCATTTAGCATTTGATTTTCGGATTGGTATTACCTGTGGTCATCTTTTTATATTATACTTGGCGGGACTTGTAAGCTAGTGATAATTAATTCTTGCAGTTCGATGATGTCTAATCAATCCTTTTAATTTTTGTGTTCATGAGTTCGGCTTGAATTCTAAATAATTTGTAGGCATATGATTCATTATTTATTAAATTTGATTTTGATTTTTACATATATTTAAATTTTCTGTAATCATGTGCCCATCTTTGATGAGACTGCGAAGTTCGCCTTGCTGCTTCGCGCCTAGGCTACTGGAGGGTCTTGTGGCTCGGTGTGTCTTTCCCAGTTGCATAAACCTTGTAAACAATGTTCCTAATTTATCTATGGTTGCAATACTCAATGACAGGTTTACAAGGCCAGACGTGTTGCAACAATGAAGCTATTGGATGATGGCTTTGAGGACAAGGAAAATGAGCGCAAAGCTCAAAAACTAAGGATGCTCGAAGAGAAAGGACTATTGAAGGGGAAGAATAAGAAGAGAAAGAGAGGAGGAAAGGGGGGACATCACCAAGTGCAGCTATAGAGCAGCATGAACTTGCAGATACATATAGTAGGGTCATAATCTGTTCCCTTGGAGAAAATCTCTTGCAATTTTGTATTTTGTATTTTGTAATGTCTTTTTTCATAAAACATTCTAATGTTGACCAAAAGGCAAAAGGTGTAAAGAAATTGCAGTTATTATTTTAAGTTTGTAACATCTCTAAAATACTGAAATTGCTTCGAGTAAATTAAAGGTATCTCTATCTTTTGAAAGATCAAAAATCTTTCATAAGAAATTGGCTTTCGTAACTTTATTACAACTATGATTGCAGAATATTGTGCCAGAATACTCGATAATAAAATTGTGAAAGCAGGATTCTGAGTGTTAGGATGGGTTACTAATGGATTCTCAAATTGTCGAGTCACAACGAGGTTATCCCTGAGGCCCGGGACAGGTTACAGCTCTTGAGTGGATAAGAGTCTAGACCTTAAGGTGCCTGTTTGGTAACTACTTATTTCCGGAAATAAGCCATTATTTTCGGGAAAAAGTAGGTATGTATGTACTTTTTTTGAAAATAAGTAACTTATTTTTTATTTTAAAAATAATATTTGGTTTTAAAATTCTAAAATAAATATTTATCTTCAAAAAAAATATGAAAATATGTTAAAAAAATATGTAATAAGTAACTTATTTTAAGTTTAAGGAATCCCAAACGGCCACAACATTATTTAGCCACAGCAACTTTTACAATATTTACAGTGAGAATTTAGTTAGGTATGTGACAAACAGTAGCATTGCAGTCCAAGTAGCGAAACAGAAGCATATATGGAAACCATTTTCTATCTTTATTTAAAATATTATTGATAAAAAGGCACAGGAAGGAGATTTAGACTAGGTGCAACTCATTGTACATACTTGAGATGTTGAGCACATATTTTAGAGTTAGAGTTGCATAATTTAAACTACCATGCTACTTGACCACTCATTGAAACTAGGGAATTTCATGATTAAATCTAACACCCTAAACATGACCAGACAGATACTCGGCCTTATTCACAGTTGCCATTTTCCTCCTGGTTTTGTTGTTGTTGGGGCTGCTGCCAGGCCGTATATGGTGGGGGTGGGTGGGGATGCTGATCAGGATAAAACCCTCCTTGTCCCACAGAGTGCATATTAAAATATGTAAACACCAGAATGATCCTTGCGTCTTGCATCATTTGATTGTGTTACAGTCGAGCAATGCACCTCGTTAGATGCTATCACAATAAAACTCTCATTGATCAATAATCATATAGATTTCTATTTTTTCCGCTTCAAATTACACAAAGTTAAAAAAAAAAAAAATAGCAATCTTTACGTTCTTCCGATGCAATTTATTTAAGGTCATTTTATTTTTTGAAGTGGAATGTATTTTTATTTTATAAATTATTATTAATTTCAATAATTTTATTATAAATGTATAATATAAATGTATAACTTATAAATGCATATAATATAACAAAAAAAATATTAGAAGAAAGTTATTTATTTTAATAAAATAAAATTGAAAAATCAAAATAAATATATAATACATCATTCTTAAAAATTAACTCACCTTATATATATGTTTCTTGATGAAAAGTGTGTGTGTGTGTATATATATATATTATCAGATGATGAAAAATATATTAAACAATAAAATATATCTATATATAAAAGAACCATACGAAATATAATTGAAGATTAAAATGTTTATTTATATTATATATAAAAGATCACCAAGATGCATTTGTTTTTACCACATGTCCTTAATTGTCTTTTAAAATCAATCACGCACACATATTGACGAAGTAGAATCATGATATGAAACCTGGTTTTCTTTTTTCTTTTTTTCTCTTTTAGAGTGTATAAAAAATACTTCATAGTATCATTTTCCGAATTTTCTTTTTTATTTCTAATTTAAATAATAAATTTTATCCAAAAAAATTCTAACAATAATATACGGAACATCTAAAATACAAGTACGTATAAAAAGTTAGTTAAAATAATGTGTAAAAGGGTAGTGGGTACAAGGGTAGTGGGTACAGAAGAATTTGCTGGGACTGAAACGCTAAAATTTGGTACCGCCTACCGGGATCAGAGAGCGATAGAATTGCAAGAAACAGAGAGGCTGTTTAAAACAATAACTTTTGAATTTGGGCTGCTTGAGTAAACATATATACGTAGGGGTGTTGACCCTATATGTCACAATTTGGGGAGAAAATGCCTTAAATGGTATACCCCGAAAAAATGGCCCTAAATAGCACTCTAAAACGCTACATCGTGTAGAGTTTTGAAAAAAAAAAAATCTCCCCAAAAACGCTACTTTAAATTGCGTTTTTTAGCCCAAAACCCAAGATAAAGTAGCGTTTTCCCCCCAAAAAATTAAAAAAAAATACAAAACGCTACACGAAGTAGCGTTTTTCCCCGAAAAAAATTAAAAAAAAGTGCAAAACGCTACACGAAACAGCGTTTTCACCTTTTTTCCAGCACGCCACACTATGTAGCGTTTTGGAGTGCTATTTAGGGCCATTATTACGAGTTGTGCCATTTAGGGCATTTCCACCTCAAATTGTGACATATAGGGCCTTTTCTCTATACGTAGTTTTAAAATTATGACTAACAAAAAACATAAAAATTCAATTAAAGATAGGTTTAACGTCAATATTCCAATATCTACTAGGGTTGTACTTCATCAAATCAATTAACAGATACTATATATACAGGTATATTTAATGATCTTTCTGCGATGAAATATTAATCCTCTACTCCATAATTTAACCTTAAACTAATACTTTACCGTTTACAGCAAGTAAGTTTAATTTTTATCTCAATGTAAATTTTTTCTTGGTATTTTGATCATTAATTTTTATCAATCTTTTCTACGTGACATACTTCTCAATTTCTCATGTTATGCTTTTGTTTTGCAGAGATGGTTCCATTTATGGATAACTTGTTTCATAAGAGGTTCTTATTTAGTTCTTTTGTATTTTACCACAAATTACATTATTCGTGTTAGATGTGTAGCTACTAACCTTAGCATATTTTTTTACAGAGGTTCTGTTAGAGAAGAAGGTTTAACTGAATTGATTAAAAAACTAAAAAGTGACATACAACATGAACTTGTTGAAAACAAGTAAGTGTTCCTCTTCTCTATTTTAAATTTCTAGATACTTTGAATAATACAGTAATTTTGTATGATCTTAGTCGAATTTATATCACCAATGATGAATAGAATTAAACATGGTGGTTTTATAATTATTACATTGCAGTTACTTTACTATACTAAGTAGATGTGAAAACTCTATTAAGAAAGGGTCTGCAGTGGAGATCAAGTTAGCTACTCAAGTCATAGGTTTGTAGTTCTTTTAATTTGCATTCTATTACGTACGGACTTGCATACTTATATGCAAATTTTGCAGTTTTAACATCAAGTAATATGCAGGACTACTTGCTTTTAACTGTTGGACCTGGAGATTGTGCAAATGAAATATACAGTGAATCACTCCGCATATTTCCCGTGCTCTTAAAACCAATTCTCAACCTATACCGGTAAATTCTTATTCCTCTCTTGCTATTCTTACGTACGTACAATGCCTTTATGTCTGCATTATATTGGATAAGTTTTTTTACTCTTAGCATTGTTTGACTTGTTTCGTTGGGTATAGATTTTGGAGTGCTTGGCTATTGTGACTTTTGTTAGAGACAATGATTTTGATGAAACGGAAAGATCGATGAAAATCATATGGGAATATACGAATAAGGTAACAAGCTTCATTGTATTCCTAATAAAAAATCTTTCAATTCATCGAAATTAATAATAAAACAAATTGAGTTAGTGATGAGTCTGGATGATATTTACCATTTATTTACTCTTGGAGCATGTCATTGCAGACTGTTTTTTTATTGTGTATGTAGTATGGGTCCTATGGGACTTGATAGTTTAATTTCATCTCTTACGTTCCAGGAGATAGAGATATTCGTAATATTCAGGTATGAACAATGTACGAAATATTAGTATATCTTGTTTTATCTTAAATGAACTTTCGATTCCAGTGTCATCAACTGTCAATGTCTTCATGTTATACAACAATCTTCTTATAGAGGCTAAGTGGTCATTCTCGTAATTCTATAATGCGTAAAGGAAAGACTCAGCATAGGAACAAACTTCGCAAGATATCACGGGTATATTCCATGTACCTGTTAACTCTAAATTTTACACCATCATTCTAATTTGTTTGTTGTTGAAATGCTTGCATAAATGGTTTTCAAAGTTGTCTAGATATAAACTTTAGTTGTAAGATTATGAAGTTACTAGCTTATTTTAAACTACTGCTAATTGATAAATGTTGTAATGGCTACAGGAAAAGAAAGCATGCCATGTTCACCAAGATATTGACTGATGGCGAACGTGTAGAAGTAATGAACTTTAATAGTTACTTTTTCAGAGTATGCATTTCCAGTTCTTTCTTCTATGTAATCTCTAATAGGCTTCAGGGAGGGGAATACTATACATTTTTGTAATACTTATGCTCAAATTTGTAACAAATATTGATCTCTTTCACTATTACTTTTTATACATTTGCTTTAGTTTTATTCATCTCATAGGCAGTATCGTTGACCTTATTTTTTATTTTTCTGGTGAAATGTTTCAATTGCATAAATTCAAGTACTACTCACCCATGGCTTCGATGAGTCTCGTACTCTCGAGATCTTATCAGCAGAGAGCTTAGCTAAAGCGAAGAGATACCTAGTCACAACAGTGTAGAGCATCATTATTTCCTCATAGATCACCAACATTTGTGATTTTGTATATTTTTGTTTCACATCTCCAAAAAAAACACTTCAATAGTTCCCAAAAGCTACAACATAGTTGCACTTATAACTCGCAAGCTTGTAGCTGGTCCCTTTCATTGTTTTCGGTAAACTGAAGGTAGCTTAGTTCGTTACAAGAATGCAGACCTTCAGATGTACTCCCTCCGTCCCAAATTAACTGTCTTATTTGATTTTTTTATGGTCAATTTGACTTAATTTTGACTGAGAATTAAAAATTATTCTTTTATAATTTTGAAAACCTGAAAAGTACATTTTAAAATAGATTATATATACTTTTTGATGATATATTTTTTATATTTTTTTTCAACTATATACTATATATAATTTTTAATCAAAAGTTGATAAATTTGATCACAGAAAAGGAGACAGATAATTTGGGACGGAGGGAGTAGTATATTTCACAGCTTATTTATGAAAAGATTCTCATTTGCCATGACAAGGCAGGATGGGAACACTAAAAAAATCCTGTCAAAGAAACTTGTTCAAATTATTTTTATTAGAAAATGCACATGGAAGGGAACACCCACAAAAAGAGACTAGGGGCAACTCATTAGGCAATTTCATCGTGTCCTGCTCATAAAGTAAGGTTGCATAGTTTACGGTACAATATCATACCACTCGACCATCAATTAGAAGCTACAGAGATTCATCTTAAACATCAACAAAACACAAATGTACTACAACAAACCCATAAAGATACTCAGCATTATTATCAGTTTCCATTTTCCTCCTGATTATTATGTTCTTGGGCTGCTGCCATGACATATATGGTAGCTGTGGGTGGGCCTGCTGATCAGGATAGAACCCTGCTTGTTCCACTGTGTGCTACTGCGGAACATAGTAATATGGAATAGAATCAGCAGGTGGACCCAGAAGCGGAATTGTAGCCTTGGTGATACCAAGACCTTCTTCCTTCAACTCATCGCTTGGGATGATATCAACCAGAAAATCGAAAATATCAGTCCTTGAAATTGCAGCAGCAACGTCATTCTTCTGCAGCGTTCTCCTTTTGTTCTCCTCGGTGAGTAACCAAGAACGCATAGTCAGTTCCAAGATAAACATCTCACAGGCCTTTGCGAATATGACAGGGGCCTCAGATGAAATCATCCTCACATCTTCATCAGCTTTCATTATCTTTTTTATGCGAGCAAGCGGAAGGCTATGGTTCTTGAAGTCCGGCGTCTGTCCAAATTCCTGTATTTGGTTAGCCCAGAACGTCTGTAGCTGAGTCCGTAGGTGCAGCTGCTGTTGCTGGTAGAGAAGTTGCGCTTGGAAGTATTCAGGCTGCTGGTGAGAAGTAGCACCAGTTGGATGCTGAGTTGGTGCAGACACTGGTACCACAGGCGTACCAGTTGCAACTCCTAGTCCAGCAGCATGGTAATGAGGCACACCACAAGTCATCTGACCAACACTATCTATGACAACTTCCTGTTGTTGCTCAGGTTCTTCTGATTGATCCATTGAGTTCCTACCAGCCTTCACTTAGATATTGCTACTATTAAATATATATTAATGTCAACTAAATTTCATTAAACAAACTTGATAAAACATAATCAACCTGCTTGACAATAAAAAATATTGACTTGTGTTTAATTTAAGAAACTAATAGCATCTTAATGAGCCTCTCTATTCATTATTCAAACTCCCAAGTCAAAATTTGTGGAGCCTCCTCCAAAATTTAACTCCAAGATTCTCTCAGCCCTCTCCCTACTTTGAGTTTTACCAATAACTTTTGTTTCTATTCCCTCCTCGAATCTTTTAGTAGATTGTATTAATGCCAAGGGTTAAAATTTACAAAATTACCATCTCCATATCACTACAGCTTGTGGCTGTTAATATTTGTTCAATTTTTTAAATTTTGAAAATTCAAATTTATATAATGTTTATGTAATAATCTCTAGTAGAATAATTTTTTTAAATCAAAATATAGAAGTTAATAGATAGTTAGATACAAGGTAAAAGAAAGTATTATTGAAGACAGCCCTATATAATTAATTTATTTTGGATGCTAAGACAGCCCTATATAAAATGTACCAACTACCAACATCTTGACGAGTTAAGCTGCAAATAGATTAATTAAAACATATTACTTACAAATAGAGGTTCTATTATTATCACACAACAAAATGAGTCGCACATATACATGATCGGGGGGGTTTTACGATGCAAGAAATAATTTTTTTTTTAAGAATAGATTTAAAATAATTTGTGGAGACTAATTTTTCCCAGGCCTTGAACTAAAATACGTGGACAAATATTTCAAAAGAGAGGGAGGGACTAACAAATTATAAACCACATTACCCACTAACCTCTAATAACAAAGATTCAAAACAGATTATCAACGCCTAAAATTGTTACTCATACAAAAAAGAGGCCCCAGATCTTTGAAAGTTATTATAAGAACATGAGCCTAAGGCAAAAAGATTTTCAAAACAATATAATATTACAAACAAAAAAGTAAGTATTTTCAACATAATAATAAAAATCATAAAAGACAGTGTTATTCAAAATGCTGAATACCCAAGAGCTTAAAACTTGGATACCAACAAAGAAAATACTTACACGAGATTTTGCAGCGCAAAAGTGAGAGTGAGAGTGAGAAGCTGTGAAGATATTACACATACATACATACACACATACATAAACTTTGTAATAAAGTGAGAGATGGAAGCAAAGGAGAGGGGTAAATTTTATTTTATTTTATTTTGACAAGAGGAGAGGGGTAAATTAAAATAAATAAAATCTTAGTACTGGCTTCTGCTGGGGAACAGCTGTCGGTCCAAGGAGACGCCAGGACTTTGGTTTCGGACTTCCACGTGGATTAATATGAGAGTAACGTTAACATTATTCAATTTAAATTTTAAAACCCCCTTGCATTCGCACTGTATTTTCACTCTTTCCATTGGACCAAATTGCCAGGTATAATATTTTATGAGAAAAAAACCTCAAGGTTGAACTTAGGAAAATTACCTCTTATTAGAATGTTTTCTAGTGGAAAAAGATTATGGTATTTTTGTAAATATATAAAATTTACTGTAATTACAATAAAACCCTAGTGTATTTATATGAGAAATTCTTTTAAATTTAGATATTTACTTCAGGTCATCCTTAGGAGCATGATACTCATATTTTATTATACTAATTGTCTATTTGGCTTACCTTATAATTAATTTATAAGTTAACAAATAAATTAAAAAATGATGTATTTTTCAACTTATAAATAATAATAATAATAATAATAATATATTACCTTAAAAAATTAAAATAATAATTTATAAAGAGCACATAATTTTTTTATATATTTATTAAATATATATTGTTATTTATTCGAGGGCTGGGCAAAATTTTCGTGAGAATTATATCATATATATAATTGGAAGAAAGGAGTTAACGTGGTTTGGTCGTCATGGATAAAAGAGTAAATGTCTAAATATTAGTTGTTATTTAATTAATTGTTCAAGGTTCGATTTCCCATGAATACAAAAAAATATTAAAATTATTCTTAAATATTATTTGTAAATAAAATGATCAAAATTTGATTATTAATCAATATTAATAACTAATTTAAAAGAAAATATATAATATATTGGTATTAAAATTGAATAAAATATAATTTTTTTAAAATAAACAATTTAATTATAAATTATTTTTTAAAAGGAAACTCATGAGGTCTAAGTTACTATAAAAATACTATATCCATCCTTTACCACATTCGGGTGAGCCATTCCCGTGAAGAATCCTACTTAACGCTAAAATAAGATGAAGCCGTGGAATAAGAATTAGGATAAATTTTCACATTACAAGACCAATAAAATATAATCGCTCCGTCTCAGATTACTTTCTTAAATTATTTGTTCATTGACCGCATGGTTACAGACTTACAGAGGGATTGCTACTGTAATATATTGGCCATTTCTCAGATTATACTGCAGTAAAACATATGCAATTTGATATGAATCTTGAACTATGGAATATAAATCTCACCCTGTAATCAATTTGATAAATCTCTCCCTGTAATCAATTTGATAAAGTGACCTTTACAGAATACAATTAAAATCTACAGATGTAACGAAACTGCCATATGAGATGCATAAACCCTAGCTAGATGCCTTGTGGATGTGTGCTCTAGTTTGGCAAGCTGCAGCCATTACACGCAGGCGATTTGTAATCTCGGTGAAGGTCGGCCTAACCATAGGGTTAGGAGCCCAGCATTGCTCCATTAGTTTTTTCCATTCAGGGTCACAAGAGTTTGGGATAGATGGTCTTAGTGTGTTATTCACAATCCCTCCTGAAAATGGGAGAAAACCCGAGTCAAAATTCAGGGACATTAGAAGATTATAAGTGGTAGCATCAATAAGTAATCCAACTGATAGAATTACTGGATTTACACACTCAAAGATGACCATGTATGAAATCTATATTTAGTTACAAGAATATCATTATCATTAATATTACAAAAGGTAAACAACTACCCAGTTATTATTTTTTTTGAACTCTAATAACTACCCAGTTTTTCAATATTCATATATACATCAGAAACTATATTTCTCCCTCACTGAATTGAAGACCATATTAAATAATTATACTAATATCCATTTTGAAAATGAGGTTATATTCTTACTATTTAATAATCTTTTGGAAAATTACAAAGGTATATAACCAAGCATAATATTATAAATATGTATATTGACGACATATACTGTGTGATGGGCTGATGACAGCTAAATTGTAGAACCAAGCCGGATAAGTCGGTGGTCTACTTTCGACATCATACTTAATGAAGCTACTTTACTAAAAGATGCACTGAAAATAAAAATTGTTCAAACACAATAGTCTCATAATTTTTCATTTTTATTACACCACCATCTAGCATTGCCAAAAATATACGAACCACTAGCTTTAAAACTTTAGCCCCTAACATAGAATCTAAAATGAATAGCCTCTACCAAAATATCATACAACAGTCCAGATGGGCTCACATCAGCTGTATCAAAAACTACCAATTAACTTGCGGTTTTTTGTATTTATCTTGGTGTATTGCTATCAATGTACAATGTATTATTGTATTTCACATGGGATACAACATGGTTTTTCATTAAATCAGAATTACATCAAAAATTAGCTACCCACTTCAGCAGTAACAACCCGTAGTAATTAGCTACCTACTTTATTATTGTGTATCTACTGGGATGATAAAAGTTTATTTGGACGACTTCAAACAAGTAATCAAATTCCAGTTTTAACTGAATTTAAAAGTAACAATGACAAAAATGCTAACCGATGATTGCACCATAGTGCATGTTTGCATAAGGCTCCTCACCAGTGAGAATCTCCCACAAGACAATGCCGAAGGAGAAAATGTCAACCTGCTTAAATATGCAAGGAAAATTAAGAAGTAAACTAAAAAATAATTTTCAGAAAAGGAACTAGGAAGAAATATAGGGACCACCGTATCTTACTGTTATTTGAGCTTCATTTAATATCTATGCTCACATTCCTACTCGAGGGATTGAGTGAACCAAAAAAACACTAAACTTCTATTACTTCTAATATTAATAGTTTTTCTTTCCTTTATATATGTCCCATGTGACAATTGTCGGCCAAATTGACCAATTTTAAATATTCAGTAATAACTACAATTCTATAAGACGTTGATGTAATCTATATATAAAAAAAAAATGGCAAATTTTTTTTTGAAAAAATTCAATTGACCAAAGCATTTCCGAAGGGACTTAATATGGCAAGGGAGGAAGTACTTTTTGGTAGGTGAAAATGGTCATTTTAAAATACAGACAACAATATTTTCAACTACTAAGCAACTTCAAAACCTATCCTTCCATCTCGGACACTGAGAATTTTCCATTTCAAGTATATTGTACATCCACAATCTCTTCCATGTATGTTGCAACTAGATTCCATATTCGTTACAGATATAGTGCAAGTATCGATTACCTTTGAGAATTCTTATATGTTGTATTCCAGGTTTCAACAGATGTGTCATTAAGATAGGATTGGCAGAACCATACCTTCTCAGAAACTTTACTGCTACTTCCATTCAGCAGTTCTGGGGCCATCCAAGGTAGGGTTCCCCTAACTCCGCCAGAAACCAAAGTGTTGCGCTTGATTTTTGACAGACCAAAATCAGCAACCTGAAAAGTAGTAATAAACCAAAGACGAACAAATGGTATACTTGAAGCATTCTTTAAGTAACAGTATGTACCAGGTAAATCATCCATGACCACAACTTCATTAGAGAAACATTTAATTTATAAGTAATTTTAATTATAACCTTGCATATGGGCCGAGAAGGATCTTTTAAGTTCACCAGTAAGTTGTCACATTTCAAATCAAAATGCACAATGTTTTTTGAATGTAAATACTCCATCCCAAAGGCTGCATCCATGGCAATAATGAGCTTCTTCCGGTGATCAAGATGCCTTAAAACAGAAGCATGAAAGGTATCCATCAAACTACAGTTATTGGTCATGTTGGGGCCACAAGAATAAAAGTTTACATAAGAAAGAAGTTTTATAATAGATATGATGATTAAGGATTTTCATACTCACATTTACAAGATTAATCATTTGCATTAATGTAGCTGTATCTCTAAGAAATTTGGTTTTCGTTCATTTAGTTTAGAAGATATCTGGAAATAACATATAACTTGAGTGCGATAAGTGAAAGTTTACCTATCCTTGCGCAGCAAAACATGCCTGAGAGAACCATCGACCATGAACTCTGCGACAGTAGCTAACGTACCCCCAGGTCCATCTTGTACCACACCATAAAATGCCACCACGTTTGGATGATGAAGCTTTGACAGAATTTCAGCTTCCCGCCAGAACTCTATGGTCTGAAATTCAAGCAGTTAAAGAAACCAGAAGTGCACACAAATACTCTTACTCAGGACAAAGCAACAATGGCGTGTGTACAAATACAAACTAATTTTGCCCACAAACTTTTAACTAGGTGAGTCATAATT
This sequence comes from Oenanthe sinensis, assembly GCA_028671895.1. Lineage (NCBI taxonomy): Eukaryota > Viridiplantae > Streptophyta > Magnoliopsida > Apiales > Apiaceae > Oenanthe > Oenanthe sinensis. The sequence goes on from CM053794.1 coordinate 37,564,657, forward strand.
ATATTTTTTTTGTAAATCTTATCTGTTTCCATATTATTGAATTATAAATTTTAGTGTAGTAGAACTTGATCTTGTTTGTGTGTGCATGGTAATGTGAATGAACTACTAAAACCAAATTATATAACTTGATTATTTTTAGTTGCAACAAAATCTTCCAACGCTTGGTTTCCCCTTTAAATAGTGAAAAATCTTCTAAAAGATATTAGCAATGAAGATATGATGTAATACACTAGTATAAGATACAAAGTACCTACCAATCTCTCTTGCTCTGATGATCGACCTGCAAAGCAACTCTTCTTTATTCTTTTAATGGCAACATCCGATCCTCTCCATTTTCCATGATATACAGTTCCAAATGTGCCAGAACCAAGCTCCTTTAGTTCCTCAAGATCTTCATTCTTTATGATCTGTACAGGCAATCAGAGAACTTCAGATGGCTATACTATGTCCTAAAACTGATGTCAGAGGATAAGATGCTGTCAATTCAACTGATTTTTCTAGATTTGACATAGAGAAACCTTGTAGGCAAACACTATTGGCTAAACCACCTGAGCAAATGGTACAGTGTGTGCCGGAACACTTAGCCTTGCTTCATAATTAGAGAAGCAAGCACTCGCTGCCAGTAGCTGACCTTAACTACTGAAATTCTATAATTTCTTAAAACAGAAGAAGACAAATGATACTAGATGGCGACGTTTAAGTTGCATTGCTAAACATTTCCTGACATGGCCGGCACCAAGTCTGTATAAGTAGTCATCATACTTTCACATTGGTTGATTTCTGTGATGTTATAGACTAATAACACAGTATTCAACATTTTATATGACTTGATCACCTCAATAGTGATTAATTATGCTACATAGTTTATGTCTTAGTGAGTAATTCATTAGTTCTCAGATACAATTGAGATGAATATGACATAGCATGTTTGTCTTCTGATAGATAAATAGGTCATGTATACTTTAAAAAAAGTGTGAGTAACATGCTCACGCACATATTGGTAGAACAGACCTTACCTGCAAAGAACTGATATCAAATTCAGCAAAAGCAAGATCCAGTGGAGGTAAGATCCTGATTCCATCCTGCAAGCAACAAAGCTTTAAGAATTGGCTCCCTAAAACACATATATACAGGAAAAAGATATGTTAATCTAACACTACCAGAGTATGCACCTCATACTCAGATTCTGGTATTCTTATGATCTCATTCGATTCATCTAACTGCATCACATTGCTGCCTTCCACCTGGGAAGGATTATAATCAGAATGCAACGCTGTAGTGGAAACTTTGCTTACACCAGGTAGTTCTTTCTGATCACCAAAATTAATTCCGGAATCTTCTAGTGGAGTAAGTTTATAAGCAGCTTCTGATGCATCTTCTTCCACTTTTGGAAGTATAGATGAAAAATCAAGCTGATCTTGGTCCATAAGAGAAACATCTTTTTGAGAAAATTCACCCTGTGCCAATTTCTGAAAAAAAGACCAGTGTTTAGGCTCATGGTTGGCTATGTTCATGCTCAAAGCTCCATCTTTCTGCAGTGTAGTACCAGAGGAATTCTCAGAAATGACAGCTCTTGAGAATATATCAGATAAAAAATCGTGAGGGAATCGATCATTTATATCAATAGATATGTCTCCTCGCTCTGGTCTGGAAACACTAACAGAAGAATCAACCCATGAAACGTTTCTAGGTGTGATCCCTGTCCCAGCTGTAGGTTGAAAGTTCCCCTGATTGTAATTAGCAGCAATATCGCTTTCAAACCTGTCATCCCAGGGATAGTCTGGAAGACTAGATGCAGGATCATTGTGGTAGTTAGCTCCTGCAGTTTCATCAGCCGAGGAACTATTCGTGTTATCATTCATGGAGCTTGTTTTGTCACCAGACTTAGGAAGCTGATTATCTGTTTCATTCTCTTTATCATTTAAATAGACCTTTGTTGGCTCGTTATTATTTTGGAAATTTTCAATTCCATCATCAGAAGTTCTAGGGTTGTCAAACTTTGCACTTGAGTCACAATGGTCAATCTTACAGGCCTGTTCAACATTTTGCAAATTTTTGCCACATTCTTCCATAGAATCCTGCTGTGCAATATCAGAACGAGAATGAGTAACAAATAACTGAGAACCAAGATCATCTGATTTGGTTAATCGGTTTAATAACTCCTCTTGCTCTCGTGGATATCGCTCAGAGCGAAAGAGACTTTGAGGAGGTAGAGGAGGCTCAAGATAGCTTAAATCAATCAGATCAGTTTGTGAGTTGGTATTTTCAGAAGCAATGGCACCACTAGATGTCAACAACTCATTGTCATTTGACATGGAATCTCTTGTGGGATTAATCACATCCAGAGGTGAAGAGACTGGAAAAGACTCCAGGTTGCCTTCGTTCTTTGAAGGTATGATAGAAAATTTTCTCTCTGGTGTTGGTATGGCCACTGATACCTCTTCAACGGGAAAGTGATCAACATCTTTTCCCATAGATCGAATAATTTTATGTTCAATGTCTTGATTACTCGAATTATCACCTATCTCATTCACCTCTACTTCTTGCTTATGCGTAGCCTGCGAGCCTAAAGCACCAGATGGCTGATCCTCCGGCAGACCTCCTTCTTGAGTCACAAGTGCAGCAAAAGGAAGAGGAAGAGTACTATCTCCAACGGGTGTAGAATTAGAAGTATGGGGTTCAGAGCTGAAGGGAAAGCGATTCTGAGCTTCTTCATGATGAATCTCAACTTGATGAGAATGAGACTGTGAATGGGTTTCCTGAGCATCGGAAGATTTAGGAAGAATTAGTGGAGAATATTGATTCGTTGATGATGCAGCAGTAACACTTGCAACTCTACTTGTGTCCCTTCCCATTCCCATATCCATTCCATTGACAGCAACTACATACTGGACTTCAGAATCACCACCAGATCTGGCCAAACCAAAATCAGCATCATCTAAATCATTTACAGAGAATAAAAACATCCTGAGCTTTTTTGATCCATCTCCATCTCCTAGGACGTTGCACTCCTCCATCATATTCTGTAAGTCCTCGTCAGAAGATACTGAAACTAAAGCATCAAGATCCTCCCCCGGAAGCTGGTACTTAATTATATGTGTGTATATATAAATTGTTGTAGTTTTCTGCCATATCTCTTGCCAAGAAACATCCGGCCTTATTCTAATAATGTGTGTTTCTCCTCCAACGTATCTGAGTTTTCCATCACGAGGCCTGGGAAGAATTTTACCACCAAAGCTGCAGAGAATTTTAATTTTCCTTGATGAACCATCACATGTGCTGGAAGAGAAATAACCATGAACTATAGGCTGGTTACTATTATAACCTGAATTACGTTGTACTGAAGCTACAGACCCATAATTACTTTTTTCTTCGTACAAAGAAGGGTTTCTCTCAAATTCTTTTGGCTCCTTCTCTACAACAGTAAGCATAGAGATATCCGAACTACTTTCCCCAGTATGACTGATCACTGAAATGCCCTTAAAGTCTAAGTAACCTGTTGTAAAACTAGGATCACTAGCAGCAAATGGATCAAATGGCTTTCTCGGATTCACCCGATCACGCATAAATTCAAGAGCAAACTCCTCACCTGTCTGTATAGAGTAATTAAGTACTGGTTTAGCTTCAGCAAAATTGAACTCTGAAGGCCTCACACTGGTATTTATACGACCCATGGGATCCACCATGTATCCCTGAGATGTATATCCAAATTCTAAATTATCTGGAGCTGTATTATTGAGTGCAACATGATTGTAGTTTTTTGAATGTTCCATCACACAACTATCAGTTTTCTGACTCTTCAGAACCTGGGGGGAAATGTCAAGGTTGTAAAACCATGAAAAAAGTATGCAGGTGATACACGGAAACACATTTCAAAAAATATCAATTTATAGAGTGTAGCCTCAAGTAGTGAGCATAGCTACTAGAGATTACACAGTTGAAGGTTTGGGCTTTAGACGAGACTTGGCCACTCAGACCGAAATTCAACTTCTTCTGCTGGTTGAGAAAACTAGATTGTTGACCCCGGGAGGGAATCAGGCACAGCAGACCTTAGAGCATGTCCAGTGCAAGAGCCCATTTCTCACTTTGTTGGGTCCCTTTGATGTTCCAAATAAGCAAAAAATGGACTTGGTACATAGTTGGCCAAATTGTTCCAATGCAAATTCACATTTTGACAGTAATCTAACCTCCTTTATTATATTATGAAGAAGAGTAAATTACATTTAAAGAATAAAATATAATATAAACACAGGAATTGCACAGATGGGTTTGGCCCGGCTTAGTGGGACTGGACAAAAAAAAAATTTATGCTCCAACGCTAGAATTGCAAGTCGGATCCCTCTTACAGTTTCCAAGGCAGGAGTTAGGCCTGCGTTGGACTTGCTCTTAAGGATTGCTAGTGCTCCTGCACTTTCCCAAGTTACAAGTACCAGATTACATAATAAAATCTCAATGTTAATATGGTTGGAGTACGATATATACATACGTTTTCCAAATAAATTACTTGGTAATCAAAGAATCTAGCACAAAACTATATATGATTCAAACAGAAGTATCTTCAAACAAAAACTTTTCTAGTCTTCTTCAAACAAATGTATAAAAAAATCAGGTTTCAAGCAAGACAAGTCCACGGATCCAAAATCTCAATAATTTGTCGAGACAAGTACTTTAAATATAGATAAAAATTTCATCTTTAAAGTTTTCATCACCAATATTTAACGCAAGACTCCAGGGGAGAACAATTAAGTTCCTACCTACTACGGAAACAAACAGACAGTTATAAAAAGTATCAGAATTATGTACACAATACTCAAGTCCACTAGCTATCGGAAACATGAAAACTGATGATCTTACTGATGAAATCTAAAACATGAGCATCCACTCTACTTAAAATATGATTAGCAATAAAACCAATCCTATTGCAAGTTACAGTGCATGAAAATCATATTAATTAACACAAAAATCAACAGCAGATCTAAAACAGTAACGATCCAACAAATATACGCAATCATAAGATAATAATTCGAAGATAACAAAATTAATAATAAAGTGGGAGATAACTAACACTCACTCACTCACTGTAAAGTCGCCTTGATTAACGAAACAGCAAGGGGGAGAAGAACCGTTGTTGTCAAGTGTGTGTATTAGTGCGTGTGTGTAATGAATGAAGGTATATATGATCAACAAGTTGAAAATAGGCTAGTAGTAGTTGACAGTGAAAGGGGGTCATAGTTCTAATTCTACTGGACAAACAAAAAGTTATTCGACTTTCCTCTGCTTGTCTATTCCTACTGTATCTCTTTTTATATCAATGTTTTTTATTTTATTTTTCCCGCAATAATTTTTAGTGCGACAATTAAAGAAAGAAGAATATATAATTTTTGAGTTATGGCGTGATTAGTACTCGTACATATTTTTCTCAGCAAATTCGATCGGAATATCCGTATGGACTATAGTACAACTATTTTTGAATTTTGTTTGAAGATTTTTTTCCCTTTAAAAAAATTACTCATTTAATTTAGCAATCAAAATATTTTCCTTGTTACTATAGGTAATTTTTTACTTAATATCGTAAAAATCTTAAAGTTTACAATTATTTAGATATAAATTACAATTTATTTATAATGGATGTGTTATAATTTAGAATAATATTACTGTATCGTATAATCATTTTAATTTTTACAAAATTTAAAATAATGTAGAGTATATACCTACAGAACTTGAGTATAAACCCAAATCATGAAAATGAGAAAGTAAAAACTGCAGGCAGGCAGCTCTTTTTTAAACCACTCAATATTTCATAGACTGCAATATTGCCAGCACGCGTCCAACCCAAATCTCTCTCTCTCTCTCTCACGAAACCTAAGCTAAACTGAAACCGCACAACAACTTAGAAGAAACAAGTTTAACTAGACATTAGTTGTAGTAATGGCTTTTGTTCTTCCCAATCTCTCTCCTCCATCCCCTGCTTTATTACAACACAGAGACAAATCATCATCCACTTGTACTTTTCATCCCCAAACACCTCTCATTTCTTCTCCATTATTATTGGCAGCTAAGCCCATTACCAAGCTTGATTCTCCCCCTAATCGTGTGGCCCAGATTAATCAAGCTCCCTCTGGTGGTCAGAAGCAACAAAATGATGATTTTTATCTCAATCTTGGCTTGGCTGTCAGAACTCTACGTGAAGATATGCCTCTCCTCTTCACTAAAGATCTTAATTATGATATTTACAGGTACCCCTTTTGTTTATTCTTTTAGTTTTGTTGGTGATTTTTGAATTTTTTTCTGCTAAGGGTCTGTTTGTTTGTTTATGTAAAGATAAAGTTGGGATTTTTTATTGAATTTTGGACAGGGATGATATAACATTTGTTGACCCTTTGAATAAGTTTACTGGTATTGAGAATTACAAGTTGATATTTTGGGCTTTGAGATTCCATGGCAAGATTTTGTTTAGAGAGATTTCACTGGAGATTTTTAGGGTTTGGCAGCCTTCTGAGAATGTGATCTTGATAAGGTGGAATTTGAGGGGTGTTCCTAGGGTACCCTGGGAGGCTAAAGGCCAATTTCAGGGTACTTCTCGTTATAAATTGGATCGAAATGGTAAAATTTATGAACACAAAGTCGATAACTTGGCGTTCAATTTCCCACACCAGCTGAAACCGACTGTGTCTGTGTTGGATTTAGTGGTAGCTTCAGCAAGCCCCAGGCCTACATTCTTCTGGGGTCCCGTCGACAGCTACTCTTCGTCTTGGTTGCTGTTTTACAGAGCTGTTCGAGAGACTTTGGAGAATGAAGGTTCCTCTGTAATAGCTCAAGATTGCTTAGTTTCTTGTTCATAGTGAGGGGAGGTACTTTTTGTATATTGTTATATATACAAACACATTACTTTGGACACCCAATACAAGTGTATCTTCTTTACCTGTATGTTAGCCTGTTAGGTATTGTATTGGATCATAGATACACTTCATGGGGTTTGTTTTCGGCTACCATATGTACAGACTGTGATGTAAGTGGTTAAATATACTTCCTGGGTTGGTGGTAGAGGGAAAGTTTTAATGGATGGACCAGATCTGGGATTGTATGTATAGTTGGATACAAAATCAATAACGTTATTTTGCTATACATAGTGGTGAAAGTATACAATATGCCATACTCTTGTTGCATCAGATGTTTGATATTTAAAGTTAAAGCCTATATGGATTGAGCAAATAGCCTGTGCGCTGATTGCATTAACGAACGACTTGAACGCCCCTTTGTTATTCATAAATACTTGGTTATTGTTTACATCTTCAAATTAGTAGCTTTACCCGTAACTAGGAGACCAACTTGTAATTAGGAGACAGGCTTGATGCTAAGTTGGTGATAAACGTATAGCAAAATTTGCAAGATATTCTATATGATTTGCGAGCATGAATTTTCCATGCTTTACTGAGCACTTCAGCCACTTCTCTTGAAATTTAGTGAAATTTAGTTGATTATCAGTAAAAATCTATCTTTACTTTGCTAAATTCTTCTATGAATATTTAGTCGGAGCAAATTCCCAGTAGATAGCTATGTGCGCCTCACAAATTTTTTTTAGATATTGTGACCGTTTGGGTTTCTTAAACTTAAAATAAGTTACTTATTTCGTTTTTTTTACACACTTTCATTTTTTTTAAGATAAATATTTATTTTAAAATTTTAAAACCAAATATTATCTTCAAATTAAAAAATAAGTTACTTATTTTCAGAAAAAATACATACATAACTATTTTTTTCCGGAAATAAGAGCTTATTTCTTGGATAAACACCCTCATTATCAATCCCCTACTCCCCTAATATTTACATACGATTTCTAACTTATAAGTTATTTATAAGATAAGCCAAACAGGGTCATTTCATCATTTTACTTCATGTGTGGTATTACAAACTAGCCAAGTTCTCGCTAACTTGTCTATGTACCTGATGCAACTTGTCAGAGGTTGACTCATCTGATACATGTTCAAGATATATATCTCTACTGTTTATAATTTCGAATAAAACGCCACTGTAATATTTGCATGGATCCTTCAGGTTGCAATTAAATGCATTCAAGGACCATTCAAATCCGTAAATGTAGACACTTTGTATCGCAATTGAAAAGCATTCAAGGACAATTCAAATCCGTAATGTTTTTGATAACTCTGTGTTTGAGTTTACAACATCAAATAGATGTATTGAGTTTACAACATTAGATAGAAAACTCAAACAACATCAAATAGTTGTATCGAGTTTACAACATTAGATAGAAAACTCAAACAACATCAAATAGTTGTATTGAGTTTACAACATTAGATAGAATACCACTGTAACATTGCTATATGTACGTAAGTTTTAATATGACAAGACCCCATAGATCCTTCGTTCCCGTGTAGCTGCTTTAAAGTGGCAGCCTATCCAAAGGCTTAATAGCTGCAACCTTGCTGTGATCAGGTCTCATGAATTTCTGGTATGTAATTTTTAAGACCCCCTGCTTGGCAGCTTTCTGGAATCTCAAAAGACTCTTTGCACAATCCCTGCAACATTAGAATACACAAGTCATTATAACCATGATGGTGAAAGAAAGTTATCATACAAATGGTCCGTTTGGTTAGAGAGAACAAAATGAAAAAGGAATGAAATAAAAAATTGTGAATAAAATTAAATGTAAAAAAGTGAAGAAATTGAGTGCGTGCAGATTTTATGATGAGGTTTGTGGGAAAATTTAGAAGTAGGAAACATTTATCCTACTAATTTGTGGGTTTAGCTCTGGTTTAATTTGTATGCAAGGGATGAAATGGAAAATATATCTACAAAATATTACAAAACAAATTCCCGCCTAAATTTATAACCTCAAAACAAATGGCAAAGGATATTACCTGATTTGTGATTCTTCATACTGTGCATGTTTGCTAAGAAGTGGGGTCCATGCAGGAGTCATCTGTAATGTACATCGTGCAAGGTAGATAGAAGATGCGCATAGCAATGAGGGCTTGAAGTCCACGGCTTCATATTCAACTAAAGAAAGCTCAATGAGATAGAAGGCCAGATGTTCGAACTGCAGAGAATTTAGCCAGTAAAAAACAAAATTTAGTAATGTGCACAGAAAACATGAAATCAATCTCAATCAATTTAATTTAATTTCCAAGTGTCCAAGTGTTAATTTAATTTCCAAGTGTTAATATAATTTCTGGACCAATTGTTCTACTTCAATTCCATTTCAATCAATCTGATGGATAAAAATATTGATTAATGTACAAAATGTATAACCCACAATCTCAAGTCCATTTTACATCAATTGCGCCTCTCTTTCTTCTTATATTTTCTGCTTCTCTTCCTTTAAGAGATGAGTTATCAAAATTAAAGATGAGATGAAGTGTCATTTTCTAGATGGCATTCAGATCCGGATCCAAGTGTCCCTGTCGTGTCGACACGGATATGGTTGGGTTCTCCGGAGATTCGAGCATCACAACTCACGTCGATATATGGTAAAAGGTGTAAGGTGTTCATACAATCTGCCATAATATAAATATACTACACACCTTTGTGTCCGATTGAGCAGCCTTGAGAAATCTCAGCATAAAGACGTACGGAGTAGGTGCATTTAGCCTAAACTTCAATTTTCCTAGAATAGCCGACTCCTGTCAAAACAAGCTATGTCATTAATCAGGGAATGCATTTTATTTTAACATAAACATGCAATTAGCTGTGAGTGCAAAACTAGCAACGAGTGCCATCAGGTATCAGTTATCGTTACTTTAATGTGTTCAATATTATGCTTTTATATTCTGTCAAAAAAAAAATATATTATGCTTTTATATGTTTCATGTGAACAGAGTACAACAGAACTTCATAATATTGGAAAAGGCTGACATGAAAATCAAAAATCTGTGTTGCAGTCTCACCGATTAGAGTTGATCTATCTAGGACCTTTGGCAAGTAAGATATGCTAGTAGAAATTAAAGTCGTTACACAACTACGATCTGTGTATCAGTTGTCTTTGGAGAGCCAAATATGCGTGTAGAGTTTTTGTGCAAGAATTAGAGTGCCTACAATATGGAATTCAAGAATGAAGTACTGTACCATTCTAAGCATTTGATCCCTCGTATATGACTCTCCTGAGATGCCAATTAGATCTATAACCTGTAAAGAAAAGAACGATAAGATGGTAAATAATGGCCAACAACTCTGTACACAAAAATACTTGGTGGTTTCAGATTTGCAATATACAGTATGATCAAGTGACAGCACTACCTACCTTTGGATGCCAAAAGTCCTCATATTTTGATGCTAGCAACAGTGAAGTAAGACCAACTAGCTGCATTTCATTCTTCTTAATGCTAACCAGGGATAGATATTTGTCCAACAGTGTGACCATTAGATAAAGGGTTTCTTGCATCAAATCAAATTTTTGATGTACCTGTATGAAAGAAAGCAAAGAATTAACTCGAGATATCTAGTAAAATTGAAAATATGTTGAGAAATCCAGGTCATATATAGGCATATAGCATAAACAAGCATGTGGAAATGCATCTGAAAAAGAAGAAAACTAATTACTTCAATAAGCCAATTGACCAATATCCCCCTCATATGAGGTGTAATCTCTTTCTGCATTTCCATGTAATTTTGTAGTGGTTGATGATGTGCCTGCAAGAGAAAAATAAGTAATCATCACAAAGAGGCTGAGTGCATGATTAACATGCCTATTTTTTTAAAGTTCTATGGTCCATTAATAACTGTCAAGTTACTATACGCAAAAGAACTCTGGGTAAACATTAGTTTAATTATGGGTACTTTTACGGATTCTCGAGGATTAGAAACAAGATTAGTATATGTAAAATTATCAGAATCTATAGTAAAACATTAAACTCACATTGCATTCTATATGAACTTATGAAGATGCAGGCTTTATCATCCAATGGAATGGTTTTACCATTCTGCATAGTATACCATTTCCAAGGAGTGCAGACAGTAGTGATATCAGAAAACTCAAGCTTCTTACTATACTTGAAAAAATCAACTTAGATAAGTTGTAATTAGGATCGGCATGCTTTCTGAGTATACCAATGTGTCAGCATTGCCATACATGTATTTGAAGAATTCCAAAGTGCTGCCAGAACTTTGAACTATCCTGGCACGTGTCTGTCACACAAATAGTAACAAGGTCACCTCTTTGAAAATATACAAAGATGCATCGCATCCCCCACCCCCCACCCCCCTCCACACTGACAGACACACTTCCCCACAGTACTGGGAGAATCAAGTACCCGGCCTCTCTTTTTGATTATGGCTTCACCATTCAAGAATTTAATATATTATTGATAAACAAGAATTGGTATGCTTTTCCTGAAGCCTATCAGTTCGGCAAGCAGAAAACCAATCTCTTGTCTTGACAAATATGTCCTTGATAGTATTAGCCAAAATGCTACATACATTTGATAAAAGCGCAAGCAAGGTTTATAAATCCATTTGAGGTAAACAATAAGATGTGAACCTGGCTTGGACAGTTAAAATATACTTACAAATATATATATATATATATGTATGTATGTATGTGTGTATATATATATATATATATATATAGAGAGAGAGAGAGAGAGAGAGAGAGAGAGATTTTTGCTTTACCATATAATTTTACTCGACTTATAATTCATAGTAGTCTTTAGCTCTACTGTAGCATAATATATGCATACAATATAAGATTATAGAGTGCACACATAGTCACATGTGAAAGTTCCATTTAGATAAGTTATACCTAAGCATAAAGTGCACAATCACAAAGGAAGGAGAGACAATGAAAGGTAATCACCTCCATAACCCAATAATACCGGTAGATCTCATCAACATATTCAGCAACATCAAGGTGATTGCAATCCTGATCAATATTTGGCAGAAAATCCTGCTCTGTAATCTTAACTTGTTCCTTCAACAACTGCAGGATCAGTTAACTATTATATATATTACCCAGAGAGAGAGGAAGGGGAAGGGAGGGAGAGAGGAAGGAGAAATGTTCAAAAAGAATAAATAAATTATTTGCATCTACCTTTGATGTTTCCATCAATAACGATGTATACGATCTCCTACGACCAGACTTTTTCCTAGTTATGTCGTCTGATGCACTTTGAACTACATTGCTGTTGCAATCAGAATTAAGCTCGTCTTGAGCAGGTTGTTTACTGGGGACTACTAAGGGTGGTCTTTGTGTTGATAATGAAGTCGTGAGCACTCTATCCTCTCTCTTAGACAATGTTGCAACACCAATTTTTTCCAAAGTTCTAGAATCAGAATCTACAACCTTCGGTTTTCCTGTTGACTGCAACATCAATTGAAGAGTGTAAATACTAAACAGTGGTACTGATGGTGCAGGAGGTTATCACTTCAATATATTAATTGGACCAACTGACGTGTGGGATAACTAAAACAGAAGTTTACACAGGAAGTCTTCAATACAATCCTAATTGCATTATAACATTACTGGGGATTTTTTAGCCATTTTCTTCGGCTTTCTGCAAGCACCAATTCAAAGATAAAACGTGAAACTAGAACAATTCTGTTATGATTAAAGCTTGTAATTTCAACCTCATAGTCACTTGTCCTTTGTATTGTATATATAGTATTTTTATAGTTGTATTTTCAATAGGAAAAATGAACAGATTCTTGGCTTCAAGAGTATTGTTCAGTATCCGCAACCTAGTCCTAGTCGCATAATCAACCCAATCACGACTCTCCTTGCACCTTTCACGTTTTGGTTTACATCAATAGAGTTTACCCCAAATGAACTTTCACATGAATTGACAGGCAAACATTGCAAGGTAACATAAGAAGTACAATGAAATTAGTCAATAAAAAATCGGAGCAGTATGGTATCTTGCCTTCACCACTTTTTTGGAGATAGCCCTTAAATCCATCTTAACTTGACCACCAAATCCCCTAGAAAACATCACAAATACAATTCTGTTAAACAATAACATGGGAAAAAAGTAGCTGCTAGCTGATCAATTCTTATCTTCTGAAATTAAACACCTTCTGTTTTTAAAAAGATAGAATTGGTATAGAATGTAATATAGGAAAATTATGTTAAAATGACTAAAGAAAGAAACCAAAATATATCTCCGGAAAGTACGATTTCAATAATGTATACGCAAATTAGTTCAAGGGGGCATAGAATGAGGTTTAAGGAAGTAGGTTAGAACAAAATTGTTAATCAAACTCTTTAAAAATAATAACAATAAGAAGAAAGTGTGAATAACATAAACCTTGATGCAAATATTTTATATTTTTACTCAATAACACTTCTATATTGTTTAAGAAATTCGTAGACACATAACACTGAATAAGGTTCAATATTCTTGGTCCTCAGATCTTTACAAGGCCATACCTAGCTTGATTCGTTGTACTTCCACTACTGCTTGCAGAGGTTAAGGTTTTCCTACCAACTTTGAGCTTAACTGGAGAACGGATATCAATAGCAGTAAGCAACACATTGTCACATTTGCTGCTATGAAAATCGTACTTAGTATTATAACTTCTCACCAGAAAAACCACAGTTATCTTTAATCTTTCCCGTATATTCAGCATTTCCCTACAAGAAATAATTTATCAGAAATTGGAAGGAAAAGATTGCCCCCAAAAGAAGTATATTCTTTGTACTTTGTAAGGTTTTCTATTAAAACATGTGTATTAATAAAGTGAAACAGAATCACTGCATGATACCAACCTTCTCAGCTTCACTCGAATAAACTTTGTTCACTCGCTTTAGCATAGGCAAAGAATTCCTTTGAGATGGAATAATAAAAAATATATAAATGGTGTGGATACATATTAATAAAACACCCAAAATAATGAACAATTCTTCAATGAAAAAAACCTTGTTGGTGGCCGAGGAATTAGAGATGTCCTGACAAAACAATAAAGAATTCTATTACAGTTCCATTCAATTAACGGCTATGCAATTAAAAGGGATACTAAACCCTTTTCACATTCAAGCAATTATGAACTGATAAAATCATGGCTAGACAAAGAAATATAATTTTATAATAATTGAGAAGGTACTGTAACAAATACCTGCCAACATTGTTGAAAGATTTACGACCCTGGGAGTTGGTCCGTAGGTCACCAGAGGACACCTTCGGATCACTTCTATCCCTTGTATCTATAAACATAGGCTACATATATAAATTTTCTCAGAGGTAAGAAATGAAATTAATCATAACCGCTAAGTTCTACCTCTATGACCAGTATGATGGTTCCCGGTGACTTGACTCAGGCTTGCTCTTGAGTTTCCCTATACCAAAACAACAAAGCCAGCAACTAGTGGGTAACAATCACAAAGTTGGGTTGGGGAAAGTCTATGGACTTTATTAGCTTAAATTCTGCACATGTAGTTCCGTCTTAAATCTCCTAAATTTTGATTTACTTCATCCCGCCTTTTCAGCCTTTTTTACCTAATATGTCCCTGGGTTCATGTTCATTATCCTCCATCCAATAGGAATTTGATTGTGAAGTGGTTTACTTTATCTACATGTATCATATCGATATATCATCCACCATTAGTTTCTGATCTCAATGTATTGCCACTTCTTCACATTTGAGAAATAGTAAAGACTAACCTAAACCTCACTAGAAGTTATATATTACTTTTTTCCAACACTGCAACATCCATGACATGTAATATCCTCTGGTGGTCTTAGCACCTAAATCCTCTTGCTGGGCTTTACATCATCTTTTTTTAAGCACTTTGTACCTACACAGGCAGAGGTACATTTTTCTTTCCTTGATCCTAGTTCTTGGCATTGAACTTATTAACAAGAAAATTGATTAATCTTTGTCAAATAAACAGATATTTCTTCTATTAAAAGTTCTGATGCTAACATTATATAATACTTCTTGGGTATGTAATTCAATTGGTCTCTCACTTATCCAAACCAAAAAAAATGGTCTCTCAGACTATTTATGTACTAATCTGACATCACTAAAGATAAACAGGTAACCAATATTTGAAATATAACACACAAAACAAAAGCAATTGCATACTCCATATTTGTTAAAAATATGCTATGTATGAACAAATGTGTCCTGTGGAAAAGGAGCAACCTACTGAGCCACGATAAATAAAAAAATACAATTTCCTCATTCTATTTAAATATTTAACAATATCAGCTGGCAAGTAAAAGTATAACTTTTTCTTATTTTCAAAACAAACAAAATAGTAGAAACTTCTTATTTTTCACAAAAATCGTATAACTTCTTTGGGGAAAAAAGAAAGAAAGTCAACTTCAAGGGAATCAAATGGGAATATATTTTTCTCATTCGATTTCTTCCATTTTTCAAAAAAAAAACTTAATATGATTTTTGTGCATCGCATTATATTAATAAACAATTAAATGATAATCGTTTCACTTTAGAGAACATGTCGCATTGCAGGCCTCGTGCCTCTAGAGCAGCCTCACCTTGGGCAAGGAGAGGAATTAAAGCTATGATAGGATGGTCTTTGTGACTTAAAACAGCTATGTTATCTTTTCTAGTAGCAACATAATTACTGAACTGCACTCTATATTTACAATAAACATATATAACCATATTAAATAAATTATTATTGCATTGCATAAAAACTAAAGTTGAAAAACAGACTGCAGACGGAAAAAAATGGTATTTTCAGGATATATAATTAAATCATAAATACGACAGCTAACTAGCAAAAGTTGAATAAATATATATTTACGTAGCCTACCGTTAATGGTTTTCTTATTGAAGAAGTTGCAGTTGTAAAACCTGTACCCATTGAAGACCTAAAAGACAATGTAGAGTAGGGGAAAAACTTTATAGTCAATCGTAGATGTACATACATAATAGATCATGATACATTTCAATGATGTGTGCTGAATGCTTAAATAGATTGAAAAAAAATTGTATACAGAAACATATAAAAAAAACTTGTTCCAGCATTCGTACATATCTTACATTAATCACTTCCTCTATCCAGTTTCAACCGAGATGATTTTGGGATGCATTTTTTTAATGCATGTAACCAATAAATAATTCTGTATTCTTAACATATTTGCATATAAATATATTCTCATATAAATGATATATATCATAATATTCTTAACATGTGTTTTTTATTGTCTTAGTGTCAAAAGCAAATTTGTTAAATATACAGTGACACCAGGAAGTATCCATTTAATGGTTGTAACATCTAGAATAATATGATCAGAGCTAAAACATTTAAAAGCAATAACAAATGTACCTTTGCAAATGCATAATGCTTTTGGCTTTAGTTGTCCTGCATCATAAAAAAGATGCAACTTTAAAATAACTACATCCAAAGGAAATGATATATAAGTACGTATAGGCAAATTGAAAGAGCTCACTTTTCAAGCCACAATGAGATGATCTCGTCTATCTAAATGATAGCATTATATTTTATAAAATTACAGGCACTGTAAATCTTGTAAAAAGTAAAAACATGAAGCTCCACATGGTTCCATAAATTGGAGAAAGGCGGTGAATGCTCAATATTGCAAAAGACACAAATGAACGCATTTCCGGGTCTTTAAGAGAGCCAAAGATGATACAAATGAAAAATGCAAATTAAGATAAAAAAAACCAACACTTACAGTGGTTTAGCAACGCCATGCAATCCAGTCTTTAAGGCATCACCCTTAACATTGCTGATATCAGCTAGAACTTTTCTTCCAGTGTTTCTCATCGCTGGGGACATAATAGGTATGTGTGTCAAAAAATTAGTCGAGCATTGGATTCATAAAGAGAATCTAAGTCTAACTTACCAGATTTATCATTCTTTCCTCTAGTGTTTTCTATGTTCTTGAGACCTCCCTTCATCTTCAATACAGTTGAATAATGGAAGAAAATCAGCAAGAAAAGAATGTGCTAAATTTCTTTACTTACATAATCATCAGTTCACAGTGGGAAAGTATGTCAGGGAAGAAATATAAACTGCAATAACCTTAGAATTGTTCGCAGTGGCCTGACATCCATTGTTAACAAGTAGAGATTTCTTTCTGCATGGAATATTAAATTTAAATTAATAAATGTTAATATGGCAACGAGACTACCACAAGCTTAAATCAGGAAAAACATAACATTCTGCCTTCTCTGTTCATCCATTATTCTTTGCCTATGATCTTTCTCGTGAATCAAGCCATAGAATCAGAAAATATAATACCAAGAAAAAAGGAAAAAATAAAGTCATCTTACACCAGTGATAGTAAACATCTAAAAAAATCATTGTGAGAACATACTTAACAAACTTACTTTATTTCATCATCAACAGAATCGGTCCGGCGAGGTTTAACTTTATCGGTTTCTGCATAGATCTTGAAATTTCTATGTCCAACTGTATCACAAAAATTAAAGGCCCAAATAAAATCAAGAAAATAAAACACAAGAGTACAATGCAAATAATAACACATAACAATTAATTGGAAATAACGGATAATTACCGCTCTTGGTAGTAGTAATGTCTTCCATTACACGACTTGCAATGACTTTACCCTAAAAAATCATATACAGAGGAACATCAAGTATCAGTAACCCTAAATTCTCAAAACCTAGGTCGTTAATTGAAAATGAAGAATTTAGGGTTTGGGCGTACTTTAGCAGCTACCATTGTGTGTTGAAATCTAGTTCCGATTACTTGTTGGAGAAACGACAATTAAGTTTCCTAGCAATTAAACAGGTATCACATCACGGACATTATTCTCAATACCTACAAACACACACACACACACAGAGGGGAGAGAGATTGAATTTACCTGGAAAGAAACCATCGGAGAATGTTGCTTTCGATCTTGAGAACTAGAAAATTATTTTGTGTGTGTGTGTGTGTGTGTGAATTTATATAGTGAATCCTGCCGTTGGTTAGCCGACTGAGAGCAGTTTAAAAACCCACACCCCGCCTGTCTGGGGTTTGAATCGCACACAAAAAGTGGGGACATTATACAAATTAAAATAAAATACATTAAAAATGTATTTTTCATTTTATTGGTGATTTCATGTAGTATTATACAAATCACATTTTATTGGTGATTTCATTTATTGGTCTCCACTTCCATAATCAATCCGATATTTAACTCTTTCATTTTATGTATAATATATAATATGTATTTGAGCGTAAAATATTTAAAATTTTATTTTATAACATGCATTTTTCTGTTTACTCATTTATAAATACGTATATTTCAATCATTAAAAATGTTTAATTTAATTATATATAAAAAAATTACATATGTTTGCTATTCTTGTTTGCCAAGCATTTCTATAAATAAATTATCTTAAAACAAATACATCCCTATGAGTACTGTTAGAGTTCTCTTCCAAACTGAATATAAAATGTCGAGTCAGTATATTTTTAATAATTATATATATTATTATAAATGAGGGGTATTCCTGTATACCTAGTATTTGTTTAAAAAATTACTCCATTTCCTATGGGAAATGCATTTCCAACTCTCACTTTCTTTATTTGTTTATATTAACGAAACAACCATTTAACTAGATTCTATAAAGATTTTTCGCAAAAGTTTGAAAATTCGTGATGTACAATATTATGGTTTTATGATTGGCCTTTACAAGTTTTAAGTTAAACAAGATATATTAGTGTAAAACAGACCGAGCTAATTTTAAAATTTTAATAATAAATTTTATTTCATAATATTATATGAATGATTTAGATGATATAAAATTGGTTTAATACAGTTCACCTATACGCCTTTATGAAAAAATAATAAAGTTAATTCATCAATTTTATAAATGTAAGAATAAAAGTTATACACAACGAATGTCTGTGATTTCCTGGTCAGGTCTAAAAATCCAAATGTAAGCATTCAGCATTAAATAAACCACAACAGTACAAGGAGAGGCAGCAGATACTTAGAGCACATGTACATGCCAATTCTGAATAATAGGGTGGGTATTAGGTGCCACCACATGACCGAGTGAATAATAGGGGGGTATTACTAGCTCGCCTGTTAACTGCATGAATGAGAATTTAACGTACAAAACAATATATTAGAAGAATTAAAATCAAACTTGTAGCTACAAGTAACTTAAAAATAGACATGAATCAGGAAGAAGATTATGTGATATGATATATTGATAGTATTTAGGATAGCAGTTAAAAAGTTTGCTAATCAAAGTGAAAATTTAGAAGACAGCAGCATCACAGGGATGAATAAACATGGGACTAGAAGATTACAAGATAACAATTACCGTAAAAAAAGCCTCAAGTTCTGCCTAGCCACGGAATGGAGTGAGATCAATCTTGAACTGTTTTTTCCCCCTGGTAACCCTCTTCAAAAAAAAATTATGGAAGATATTACGCAGAGAACAAATATAAATACACAAACAGAATGCAGAATTAACCAGTTTCAGAAACACAGGTTCCAACAGGAAATTAGACTGTTAACTCAAGCAGATATGTCCTAAACAAATATTCCTCGTAACTTTCCAGAATAAGGCCTATAATAACTTACAGAAATTGCCACAAGCTCTTCTAGCAGTTCCTCTAAATGGCGCAGAGGCTGTTTCAAGATTAAACAAGAAGATCAGTTGATGCACATTAAGATAATCTCCCAGCTTCCAGTAGTCTCAGGCTCTCAGGAAACTTACCCACTGTGTGGGGCCATCCACAGGAGCACTTAGAGGATCATCATGAACCTAGAAAAACCCAAAGTTTGCTTTTAAAAAGTAAATACAGCAGAAATAATTAGAATATAGACATTGTAACAGAAATTCAGTGAGTAATTAAAGTTACTACGAGCATCCAAGAGAGGAACAGAAATTTTATGAGAAACTTTGATCTCATACCTCCATAAAGATTCCATCCACTCCAACGGCAACAGCTGTCCTTGCAATGCAAGGTATCAGTTCACGAAGACCTCCACTGGCGACACCCCCTCCTTCTAGCTATATAGTGTGAAAGAAGCACAAAAAATATTACCAGGCAAAATTACATATCAATTAAACTTTCAAACTATTCCCTGACTATAGAGATTAATTGAATGATCTAACCCTTGATTTCCAAGCATTCAAACCACCCAACCATAATTTCATTCAATTCAAAACAGTTAGTGATGCATCAGAAATACAAAGGTGGAATTATCTTATATGCAACATGTTTGTTTTGAAGACATTGCTCAATGTAATGCTTATATAATTGCAAACGACTGGATGATTCACACCTTTTTCCCAGCAGGTTGTTGTAATGAATGAGTAATATCAGCTACCTGAACCAATGTAAAAGTAAATTAACCAAGTAAAAAAAAAGGTAGCAACTGTAACCAGCAAATGACAAAACCACATTACTACCACAGGGTGCGACTGCTTTTAAATACTTACAATTGGACAATTAGCTTCCCTCATCCATTCCAAGTTTCGCGGATCAACAATCAAATCACCTGCATAGAGAGCCCAATACTACCTTAAAAACGATAAGAGAAACTATTATTAATGCACCAAGCAGAAAACTCAACTATGGCAGTTACACAGCAGAGATAGTTTAGTTTTGGCTTAATATCAAACTTTATTTTTTGTATCTATTTTCAAGAGCTCTAATTCACTGAGCTCCAAATAAAGTAACTGGACCGACTTAGATAAAGATACATATGTTTTGGATTTTAGTAGCTCTGAATTCAATGCTCTACTCGGACTCGGGTACAGAGTGTCCGTGTCAGACGCGACACTGTGTCAAATTCAAAAAAAAAAAAATTGGAGACACATGAACTTACTATAGCCAAACATAGTTCCTCTCTCGCAAACCATAACATTCTGATTTCCAGCTAGCCTAACTTTTTCAGCAGAATTTGTCATCACCTAGAAATACATTTATCATTAGCAGCAGACTGTAGCAACTGAATTATACCAGATCCAGTAATCTTGTCTACACAAGCTAAACTAAAAGATGCAGGCTATGCATTGGAGTCACTTACAGAAGGGGCGCAAAATTGGCCTTTCTTAATGTTAATAATCTTTCCAGTCTGCGCAGCTGCGACTAGGAGATCTGTCTATCATTCCAACAGGCACTTCAACTTGTAAGTTCAAAATTTCATATACACCATCTTAAAGCGTGTTGCTAAATGTATTCAAGCTCATATTGAAACTCTCGATTATAGCATTACACAATATTCATCAATCTAACCTGTCTGCATAGAAATGCAGGAATCTGAATTACATCAGCTACTTGACCCACCGCATCGCACTGAGATAATAGAAGTGCTAAATATAGTTACTCTTACACACTGCTGAAAACCATTTCAATCCATTTTCGTAGCAATTAATAACCACAAAGATAAGATATCAAAGAGTGCTAATAAATGATGTATGCAATCCAATTTTAAATATAGAAACAACAGCATTTGTAAGGCATTTGACTTAGGCAAAGGTAATATATAAGGCTACCTGACCAGCCTCATGTACATCAGTCACAATGGGTAGGTCATAAGCCACTTTCACCTTCTCAAGAATCTGTAATCATTAACATGGGCCATTGTTCACAATTTAGTTATATATTTTTGGTTTGTTGAAAGGGAAAATAATTGTTTTTCAAAAACATTAGTTTCTACCGATCATAATTTAGTGACATTAGACATATTCAGGGGTGTAATCAGCAGAGCTCTCGATTTTCAAGAAACAACCACCAAGTGAATATAATAATGAACAAAATCAAAAGATAATATATGCAAATAAAATTTGCAGCTGGAATAGAATATTCGAACAATGTTGACAAAGAACCTTGTAGCCAGTTTGGTAGAAACATGTGAGAACAGAACAATATGAGTGTTACCTTCAAGCCTTCGGCTAATCCTGGACCACGGAAAGACTTAGATGATGTTCTATTAGCTTTGTCAAAACTGGATTTGAAAACCAGTGGCAGCCCAAGCCTATCAGTCAAAGGTGAAATGTTAAGAGAAGATACACTAATTCATCAAAGTATAAAAGCTTCCAAAAAGTGAATTGTGGCGCCTAAACTATAAACCCGGTTTCTTTCCTTTTTTAAAGGAGGGAAAAGGAGATTTAAAACCCGGGAGTAGAAGTAAGAGGCGTACTACTCTACAACCACACAGATTATATATATCCAAGAAAGAAACGTACCAACAGGCATTAATGCATCATCTATTTATCAGGAAAGGAGTACTCAAACATGGTGCTCTATTTTCTTAAGGTCATTTACTTCCTATGGTAGGCAGAGTGTGTGTTAATTGTTTTCTTACTTATACAACATACGAACTAATATAAATAGGAACTTCACTTTTTCGCCTTTCTTTCTTCCCTCGCGAGCAGGAATTAAAAACTTGTTTTTCTGCTTAGCAAAAAAAAAACTTGTTTTTCTAACTATTACTGGGCATACAATATCATGTTCTTCATTTAGTTTCCGGTTAAGAGATTTTTCTTAGAGGAGTTGCCATCTGTGATATACATGGGTGAGGTGGGAGTGCTGCATTAGATTTCTTCTTGACAGGCTTTTATTTCATTAGAGTAATCCTTGTATTCAAATTTTATCTGAACTCATTTAGGTTGTACTTGTTGCCTTGTTGGGTCTTAAATTGGTTCCCAGAATGGATCCCCTCCCCCCCCAAATGCCATGTGGCATAATTTGATTGGTTATAGCACTATTAAATAAGACAGACCCCCCCCAAACGCCATGTGGCATAATTTGATTGGTTATACCATAACATCATGTCACCTACACCACATCATTTGGGAACAATGGTACCCCTGGCACTACTCTTTTAAATAACCATCAATGAGAGGACGTACTTTGAAGTAATAGCCTTTATGTGACTGGCCATACGTAAAACATGTTCCTCTGATTCAATGACATTAGGACCAGCAAATATAAAAAATGGTTCAGCTGACTGTTACAATGTAGAAATTAGATAAAAACATAAAGTTAGCAACTGAACAAGTTTATGATTGCAAGGGAAAATTACAAATAGTCAAAGCAACCAAGTAGACAGCGCAAAAGATTAAAATTATAACCTTGAGCTGGTTATATAACAATGCTGATGAATCCATTTGCCAAGCTTATGGTTCTCAACCTAGATACACTTCTTTCTGTACAAAATTATACCACAACTTGAAACCCCAATACCAAGAATGAAAATTCAGAAAATCTTACGAGCAAAAACACATTTTCTTCTCTGTTAATATATTCGTAATTAGCACAAAAGAATGAACCATAACTATTGTGCAGCTACATTGCATGTACAGTGGAGTATACATTATTGTGACTTTCTGAGTATTTTTATAAGCTACATTTGACCAGGCTGCTTAATTAAACAATTTTCGATTCTCCAAGATTCTGAACATAACACAGAAGAAATAAACTAACTGGATATATATGGATGCAAAATCATGGAACTAGGAGTAATTAAACACCAAATTAAATTTAACCAACGGAAATATACTCATAAATAGTTAGATGATGCAAGTATAACATAACAAATCAGAAAAATTAGGCAATGATCTAAAATGTACAAAGGCATCTTCTCGCATTCTAATTTATAGATGCAGAAATATATATATATATATACATACATACATATGTGTGTGCAGCGCGGAGGGAGTAAGAAATGCACCCTCACAAATGTAGATCGGATTGGTTGGAGTTGCAAGAGAGTAGAGACTGTGAGTGTAGAACTACCGTCGCGGCCTTTTGGGCTGTCCAACTAAATTGGGCCTATGATTTAATGACCCAAATGGGAGTTGGTACACTTTGAGCCTGTTTGGGAGTTTAAACTGCCACAATCTGTTTTATGTTATTAGGGGCCTGAATGCAACTTATGGAAATAAGGGCTTATTTCCGGAAAAAAATAAGAATATATGTACTTTTCATAAATAAGCCCTTATTTCCAGAAAAAAGTAAGTTCATATTTGGTTTTAAAATTCTAAAATAAATATTTATCTTTAAAAAAAATATGAAAATATGTAAAATAAAATAAAAAATAAGCTACTTATTTTAAGTTTATGGAACCCCAAACACCCACTAGATTTTTTGTTTTAAAATTAATTTTAATTTAAAATTTTTAAATTGTTTTTCAACTTATTTTTTTCTCATATCAAATTCTAATATATACATACACATTCGAGACATTATTTAATTTAAATTTTATTTGTTGTATATATTTTTATTTTTTTTAATATATATTTTTTTATTTTTTTAAATACATGTTTAAATTTTTTATTCCTAAATATACATACCAAAATATCAAAAACCTATTATGTGACATAAAGAAAACACTAATGAGTTATGTATCTGTAGACCGTAAGTACTTAGACCTCTATAGACGTTTTTTTTTTTAGCAAATAGGGTTTGCATCTCTCTAGAAAGGCAGAGATCTATTTTCTCGTTTAGGATTCTTTAATTTACTTTCTTTGTTTTTGTTTCCTTTAGTAATCTTCTTTTTTGGGAATGATTTTTTTCCATTTGATTTGTCTTTTTAGATCGAAGTTCCGGATTTTCTTTCGTATTCGATTTAAGCAGAGCTGTCGAGAGTAGACCAATCATTTTTTATCGTTGTTTCGTTTTTCAGATCTAAGTTTTTTATTTGGAATTTTAATTTACAATTTCAGTTTCTTTACTCTATTTGGTGAGAGGAGAGGATGTTTGTTTTCTTATTTAGTGTGAGTGTTGGTTCTGATTTAATGATTAAAGTTTGTATTGAATTGCATTTATGGTCGATAGCTCAAACAAGTAAATATATAATCTTCAACATATCGTTTGATTTTCTCCGCATGAAGACTAACGATTTGATATATTTTATGTTTGTTCGACTCGTGTATAATTTTTTATTATTGAATTAAATCCATTTTTTTCAAAAAAAAAATATGGAGACCACTCTATTACTATTATTATAATCCGTAGTAGATAGTAACAGATACTCGTAAATGAGTATAAAAAAGAGACGATTACAACATAATGAAGCTGCTTTTGCTAATCATAAGCTGGAGTTCGGTGAAAACTACACTCTCTTTCTTGTTCAGCGGCTAGAATGACAACATTATGCAAACACTATCATTTTCCTAGCATTTATTATACTTGAGCAATTAAATATAGTACCAACTCCAATCACCCTCGTGTTGCCTTGCTTTAAATCTCCCGGCACTTTGTTTTTCTTTGCAGATCTCTTGATTACTCGAGTAATTCGATACCATCTTAACTTTATTGCACGTCTAATACATTTCTATGTAAAACTTGAAAGTTCAAACACAGTAGTAATTAAAGTACTACAAGCTAAAATGAATATTCGTAAAATATAGCGGAAGATGAGTTTGAGTATTTTGTAATACGTACCTAAATTGCACTAGCTTTAGAAGAAAAAAACATGTATCACTTATCAGTGGTGGGTGGGGCTAATTGGCTAAATCATCATGTGCTCAACAGGGAGACGTGACAGTAGGTTATACAGGGAACGGGTGTCCATTATTTCCGCTTGGTGTTTTTAACGAAATTTTGAAATTGTACTCTTTTTTTATAATTTTAAGAAAATAAAAGATAAAATTTTGATACCCTTATCGTGATGGTCCCTAAACGGTTGCCATGGTCGACTTACCAAGTGTCGGCCCTATTTCCGCTACTAGCATATCCCAATTTATCTTAACATATTTCTTAATAATAATATATTTTATTAAATTTTAAGTTATTTAAAACATTTTTATAATTTTCATTTCCAACTTCCTTGCCCTTCCCTATAATAATATTTTATTATAATAAATTTTAAATAACAATTAAACTTAATGTATAAATGTACAATCTCATCAAAATTTTAGAAAAACTGACACAGGAATGACAGGATTCAGTATAAACTTTCATTTTATATACCTTTTTGTTATAATGAGATTTTACATGTAATTATATTATGTTTAAACCTATTTTTTGTGTGTTAATTTTATATTAAGTTCTATTTTTTGTGCATGAACAAGCTTAGTTGATAGGTTTAGGATCTAAATAAGTATTTATGCTAAATTATATATTATTGTATATTTTTCTTTATACGAGAATGTTATTTATGAAATATATCTAAAAACTTATAAGCTCTCTTTAAAAAACACATACTGTATAACACAATGAAATGCATTTAGTACATCGGAAATATGCTCTTCTATTTGTTACCCCGTATATAACATTTACAAGGCTAACAGCCTAACACATATTTTACTTGTGTTATTACATCCAGTTGCAGTGAATTAATAAATTTTATTTGTCTGTATTATGTTAATCATTAATATCAATATAGTATATTATTGCATACTCGGAGATATATATTCTTTTTTTAAAAAAAAATCCTTCAACCCAAGGTAGCCAGCCTTGTCCTGGCCGCCCATATATATTAAAACAGCCATCTCCATCATCAACAGGCACATTCCTTTCCTCCAACCTGCTCTATGAACCACGCAACTTCCTCCTCCCCAACCCAACATTAAGCCACACACACCGTCACCATGGTTGATTCTCATCAAGCTTGTTGCAAAAACAATACAATTATCTTATGCCTACTTATCCTGCTGCCCTCCACAGCTTTAGGGAACTCTAAATGTGAATATGAAGCCGGGCAACAGCATAACAGGCACGAGGCCCTTAAATTTAAACTCATTGCTATAGCTACAATCCTAGTTGCTGGTGGAATAGGAGTGAGCCTTCCGCAGCTTGGGAAGAAAGTAAGTGCATTGAATCCAGAAAACGATATCTTCTTCATGATCAAGGCTTTCGCAGCTGGAGTGATTTTGGCGACTGGATTCGTTCACATACTACCAGACGCATTTAGCACTCTGACATCACCATGTCTCCAAAACACGTGGAAAAAATTCCCATTTGCAGGGTTCGTTGCAATGATGTCTTCAATTGGAACATTGATTGTAGACACAGTGGCAGCTGGCTACTACAGAAGGTCACACTTCGAAAAAGATAAGCAAGCAGTTGTGGATGAAGAAATGGTTCAAGAAAATGAACATCAGGGTCGTGTAAACCTTCATACACATCCTACTCATGGTCATGCTCATGGCTCTGCATTGATTTCTCAAGATCAGCAACATAAGTTAACTGATCTTACAAGGCATAGAGTCATATCTCAAGTAAGTGAATTATCAAAACTTTATCTGTGTTCTGTTCTGGGAGAGATTTAGTATATGCCAAACTTATAATTGCACTGTCAATAGGTTCTTGAATTAGGAATAATAGTTCATTCAATAATCATTGGAGTCACGTTGGGAGCTTCTGAAAGCCCAGACACAATAAAGACTCTCCTTGCAGCACTGTCTTTCCACCAATTTTTTGAGGGCCTGGGACTTGGGGGATGTATCTCGCAGGTATCAACACTTCGTCATGATATCTTCTACTATAGCTGATATAGCTTCGAATATCTAGATTGCCCTGGAAAACATTATAGATAAAAGTTACTTTCCTTGGATAATAATTGTTATTATAGTTTTAGCAACTAAGAAGTCAAATTCAATTATCATGCACTAAGAATAGCCAATTTTAAGCAACAGTTCAGATGTACGAGGATAGAAAATGGTCTCAATGTGGAAGTTCTTCAGAATACTCTAAACCAAAAGGTCCATATTTAATACACAATCAATACAAGAGGACAAAAATAATGAACTACAGATTTCAGGGTTACAATAACAATATCCAGACCAAAAACCAAAACCAAAAATAAAAGCAGAAGGTAAATTTTATGGTAGGGTGTCTAGCTTTCCGCTTTAATAGGGTATATCACTACAAAGTAGTTATAAAAGCACAACTTTCCCATTATCCAAGGGTAATGTTGAACATACAACAGACTACAGCCTTATTTTGCTTTCTTATAACATGCATGAAATGTTATGGCAGGCAGAACTTAGTTTACTAGTGCCTTGTACTTTATTTGGTCCTCTTATTTGCATATGCAGGCAAAATTCAAATCTCTGCACTCAACAATAATGGCTGTATTTTTCTCCCTCACCACTCCCATGGGAATTGCTATTGGTATAGGAATATCTAAAGTATACAGTGAAAATACCCCCACTGCTCTAATTGTTCAAGGGATATTCAATTCTGCTTCTGCCGGAATACTAAT
This sequence comes from Oenanthe sinensis, assembly GCA_028671895.1. Classification (NCBI taxonomy): domain Eukaryota; kingdom Viridiplantae; phylum Streptophyta; class Magnoliopsida; order Apiales; family Apiaceae; genus Oenanthe; species Oenanthe sinensis. The sequence goes on from CM053794.1 coordinate 37,592,733, forward strand.
TTATATGGCCCTTGTGGACCTACTAGCAGCAGATTTCATGGATCAAAGGATGCAAAGCAATGCAAGGCTTCAAATAGCAGCAAACATTTCACTACTTCTAGGATCTGTTTCTATGTCTGTCTTGGCCATATGGGCTTGAACCGCAAGAGCAGATGTACCCTTTTCTTCTAAAATGAAAGATATGCTCCTGTCTAGGATTCCATTAGTTTGCTAAATTACAATTTACGGCCATGCACAAAACTAAAAATGTATTTGAAGTGAAACTATTAGACTCTTAATTAGGAAAAAGAACTATTAGAGGTACTCCTCCATGATAGTTATGTATCAAACAAAGGGAAAAAAATAGACTCTTATTATCAAAAAGCTCGACGCTAATTAGAAAAACACAAAAAACTTCAAGCTGATGTTAAACGAATAACAGTCTGGATCTCATTGATCATATCTACCCCTATCCCCACTATAAAGGGAAACGAGGAAAAAATAATAATTATACTACTACCGTGATAATGTTGCCGTGAATAAATGGTAAGGACATTCACAGCTGAAATCAAATTCCTATAACAAAATTTCTAGCATTTTCTTTTCTTGAATTTAGACGCATCTTTTCCTAAGGTTTGCCTTCTGCAGTTTTGTCGAAGAGAAGAATCTTCAAGCAGTGGGGTAATATAATAATGACACTGCAACTCAAGCATCTAGATGGAGATAACTGTTTCTTGGCATATCTATGATATTAACGCTACAGGAAAATGTTAATGCTGGAACAAATACTTACAAAATCACTTTTCCCCAAAAGATATATCTGCCATTATTTCAGTGAACCTCCCCCATCTATTGCTCTGCCAGGATCCAAAATTAGCCAACCAGAATTTTAGTTACATTAAAGCCTTCCCTCCTTTACTCACTACTGATCACATCAATTTTCTACCAAAGCAATAATTATTCTCAGATGTGATAATTTGGTATTACGATTTACGAGTTCCTAGGAGATGCTATATGGACAGTACAATGTACCCACCTTATACAAAGAGGCAAGTCCTCAAAGTGATGCATGCTGAATTACATCCATACAGTCTGCTCCATATAATTTGTCTATACACGAAGCATAAACGCCAAAAGCAGTTCCACTGAAGTTCCTCTGTTAGTATTGTTAAAGAAACAATGCAAAATGCATGTTAAGAAAAAGCAATCAACTGTGATATCTGAAGTGGATGACCATCATTATGTTATGTTATAAACTCAACTCAATGACAGGGCATTTTCTCTACAAATTGAGTGTGATATTGTAACCTTGATTTCAGCTAATGGACCAGGGAGCTTATGCCCCACATTAGAGGGCCGCAATTATGCCCACAGCTCTTTCTGCCAGTCCCCATAAAAATGCATAGCATTTGGCAGACAGTTGTAGACTTGTAGATAATATGATATATGTACATGTATAATATATCCAAGTGTGCCATAGACGTAATTTGACCAATGATGGTGGGATCGTGAGTAGTAACTGTTCACGATCGTTACTGTGTTAGTGTTACACTAGTCCACTTTCACAAGTTCACTACTAGCAGCCCAGGAGCTGCATACTATAAATGTGAACAAGAGTTAAGCACACAAAAGATTGATAAATGAATAGATATATTGAAAGAAAAAAGCAATAAATGTGAATAATGTTCAAATGAAATACAGTATACAAGATCAATATTAGCATGAAAAGATAATACTTTCACATTATATAGCTAATTGCAATCTGATATCCATACACTATAGACTATCAACTTTGAACCATAAGAGGTCAGCATAAATGGTCTAGATAATTTCAAAGCAGCGATTTTATAATTTTAGTTACATTATATCTATGGCCTACAGAAATTTAATGCAATACAGTCACACAGACCATACCCAAAACGGTGGAAGGACTGAAGAGGTGCCAAGAAAGGTATCATTTTAAATATTATGACAAGTTTCCTACTAAATATATCAACGGAACCTAGAATTATAATAACACATCAAAAATTTAGAGCTTCCAACCCCAAAAATATATGTTCAATGAAAAAAGCAATTGTAAGAAGAGATACCAGTAGAACAGCTGTATCTTTAATTTTATTCTATGCTGGCGTGCAAGATGATGGTGTGCAAAAATTATAAAGAACTGCCTAGGAAACAGGAAGAAGAACATACAGTTTCATATATTAAGAGTGCAAGACCAACAAATATATACATGAAAGAGCCACTGGACCGGCGAACACAATAAAGACGCTTAGGAATCTAATTCAGCAAGATTTTAGTATGACATATTGTACCGACAAGGTATTTTAATTCAAAAACAGTAAAAGAGGAAGAGCCAGCAAGATTTGAGGATGACATTAGTTATTAGTAAGTATGTGAGAACTTAATAGATGGTTACCAACTCATGTACATGGGGTTAAATATCTTATTCATAATTAAACTCGCACTCACTTTGCAAGTGGGTTACTGAACTCAAAAAACTTGCACTTGAATAACTGAACTAATATAAACTTGCAATCGATTAACTGAACTAATCAAAACTTGAAATCAACTAACTGAACTGATCCTCAACTTGCAATTGGGTAATCGAAGTCAAAAAGTTATAAAATATCACATACTGAGAGATATTGTGAGAGGCAGACAAGAGGGTTGAGTTCAATTTTGTATAGCTGTCAAACGGATAATTCGGATACGAATTTGTCTATATCCGAATCCGAAAATTTGAATCCATATATGAATTTGAAATATCTAGAAAAAATATAAGTATAATAATTATATATATCTTATTAAAAATATATTATTTAAAAGTAAATAAATATATATGTATATATTATAAATTGAACATAAGAAAATATATATTTATATTATATATTTTTCTATATAATATATATAAACTCGGATTCAGATATTATTGGATACGGATATTCCCATGTCCATATTCATATATGAAATTGTCGGATTCAAATACAAATAATATTAGCTTTATTTCGAATATAGATACAGATATTTCGAACGGATATCAGATATTTCAAATTTTTTAATAGCCCTACAGTTTTGTAAGTTGCGAGTTTATTTTTGTTTAGTACCCTAGTTGCAAGGTTATTTTTATTCAATACCCTAGTTGCAAGTTTTTATTAATCTAGGAATGTAAATGCAAGTTGGGGTTAAGTTCAATTTTGTAAGTTGCAAGTTCAGTTTTTATTTTGTTAATGATGTTAATGATAGTTACCTAAATGCAAATTTTAATTACTTGAGTTATGTAAATGCAAGTTTTTTTTTAGTTCAGTGACTCACTTGCAAGATGAGTACGAGTTTGATTATGAATAAACCATTTAACCCCGTATACATGCAAATATACTGTTCACACAAACCAGAACACTATGAGAACATACATATATGGAGAACTCAACAACTTACAATAACAATCCATTCTAATTTTTATGTTTACACCGCTCTTCCAGAAATAAGAGCTTTAGGAGGTGATAAAGATCTAAGTTCAGGTGCAGAACTAGGAAAAAGGGTATTAAGCTTGTGCATCAGAATATCAGCCCTTGATGGGATCTCATTTAAAAGAAATTGCTGAACTATAGGCTTTTTAAACCACTCCAAGACCGAATCCCCAGGGGCCCTCAGTACAACCTTACTAACCTCAAATGGTGATTCTACCGAGCTAAGCATTTGCGCAATCACGATTTTTAATGTTGGTCCAGTGACCAGCTTGATGCGTCGAGGAACAACACCATAGTATAACATCCGCTTCCTAAAGCGATGAAGAGTGTGTACAACTGCTATAAGAGCAGCCCCAACTGACAAATTTCTGACATCAAGGGACCAAGCAATGTGCTGATCAAAAACAATTGCCTTTGGGAAAAGCTTATTCTCATAGGCAACTTTCCACACACAGCGTGCACGGTTTATCTGGCCCATTAGAACAAGATAATTAAGGAGAACATTAACGAAGTACTTTGCAGCTCCCTCTTCCATCTCATAATCAATACCCTGGAAAAATTCTCTAACAAAAGATAAAACTGGCTGCTTCCTCTGTTCTGGACCTGTAAAAAGTCCGCACATAAACGTGTGAGCTTTATGTCTTGCAGCACTGAGGATCAACATCAAATGCTTCTCATTGTCCTCTTCCTGACATCTTACAAGATGAGCTAATATCGATGTGTAAAGTATTAGATCAACCTTTGCAGCAGAATTCACATAAGTTTCGAGAAGGGGTTTCGCAGACTCATACAGGCCACTCTTCATGCATGACTCAAAGAGCTGCCTCACTATAAAATTATTAGTTCTTATACCAGACGAACCCATGAAACGTAACCATCTCAGGGCAAGATCAACAGAAGCATCCTTGATATAAACCATTAGAACATCACTGGCACTTACATCAACAGAATATCCCATGGCTTTCATTTCAAGTAAAACTTTTGCAGCCATATCCACAAGCTTTTTTTTAGCTAGCAGTGTCAACAAGGAAGTATAAGTACTCAGTCCTGGTCTCAGACCAGCATTAGTCATCGAGTTATACAGCTTCATGGCAAAATCTACTTGGCCAGTGGCAGCATGCATCTCCAAGAGACAAGAATAGGTAGATGGAGTGGGTAAAAATCCGGCCTTCTCCATATCTGAAAAGACGGACATTGCTATCTCAAGCTTCCCTGACTTTGCATGTGACTCAACAATCATCGTATAAAGTCCATAATTAGGTCGAAATCCTGCTTTCTTCATCTCATCCCAAATTTTGAGAGCTGTCTCTAATTTCCCAGCTTTAACAAATGAATCAATTAAAGAAACAAACATGGTCGCAGATGGCCTAAGCCCAAACCCTTGCATTTCCTTGTACACCTTCATTGATGTGTCCAACCTCCCAGCTTTACCCATCAAATCAACAAGTGCAGCAAATATTGAATATCCAGGACGCAGGCCTTTCGCTTTCATCTCCTGGAAGAGCTTGGATGCAGCATCCAAACGCCCCGATTTAGCCAGGCTTGGTATCATCAATTCATAGGTCGATCCATCTAAAGAACAACCAGCTAGTTCCATGCTTTCATACATCTCAAATGCTTTATACGGCAAACCCTTGTTAAGAAACAAAGTTATAAGACAATTATGCGTTTGAGTGTCGATCTTACAATTAGACTCCTGAATCTTCTTATAACAACAAAAAGACACCTCCAATTTCTCAGCTTTAGCTAAATATTGAATAACTTTATTGTATGAACTAAAAGTAGACAATACCCCACTTTTCTCCGAATCAAGAATCAACTCATCAAACATCGACTGAATCCCATCAAAATCTCTACTTCCATTCAACGTATCAAACAAAGTCGCATAACATTCATCACTCGGTGAATACCAAGTCTGCCTCTTCGCCCACCTAAACAAACTCAAAGAAGCATCCCCATCTCCCACAACCTTCAAAGCCTGAGTGACATGAATCATATTTGGCACAAACTGTAACTTATCCAACTGGGTCTCCATATCAGGCCCCCATCTCCACCTCTTGACAATCTCAACAATTTTCGCAACCGCCGAAGCATTCAAAAAAGGTCTCTTCACCCCTCCCACCATTACATGGTCATCAATTCCAGGCTCAACTGACCTAACCCCCTTACCCCTATAAAGAAACTTTCCTGATTCATCTAAATAATCAATATCTTCAGTCCATTCTTTAGACCCAGAACAGTAAGTTCTAACATTATTTTTATTCAAACCACCACTTAAAAATCTAAACTTTACAAAATGCTCACTGAATAAATTAGTATTACTAAAATTTAATCTGAGATTTTCTTCAAGTGGGTGAAAATTCTTAAAGATGTATTTGGTCTGTTTAATATTTCTTGATAAAATAAGGTAGCGAAATATCATTATATATATATGTATTGTGTGTGTATATGTGTAAGCAAATTATACAGGGACGTGGGTTACAGTGTTCTTACCAGCAATTGATCGTAACAGAACTTTCTTAAACCCAAAACCCTAACTTGAAGCTGCACGCCCCCCTTTTCTTTTTCTCTGTTTTTTATTTTATTTTCTGCTCCGGCATGTGTAGAGCAATAAAGTTAACAATCACCGTGTCATTTTGGTATTTAGGATAAATTTATTTGCAAGGCATGTAAGGTTAATTAGTTAAAAAAATTATTCTTATTATTAAAAAATAGTATTTGTTTTTTTAAAAATTTAGATGATGCTTAAAATAAGTTTGGGTAGGCTTACTTTAAAGAAAAAATATTTGGATGTCACTAGATTGTTGCTATAAACTATTACATTCGATTTTGTTCGGTCAAACTAAAAATTTTAGAATATTTTTAGAAAATAAAAACCTGGTATTTAAATTTCAAACCCACATTCTGACATTCATAATTTGTTGAGACTGTTTTGTGATGCATTACATAACAGTTAGTTTAAATTTAGTTTTTGCATTCCTTTTATTTTGATAAAATATAATCTAGAAAGTGCACACTATTTATCAAACTATTCAAACAATGATAATTAGAAGTTTAAAAAAATCATCTACATGTCGTCTGGTATTCGTTTATTTATTTGGGAAGTTAAAATTCCCAAAAATTGATATTTAACATAGTTACAAAAATACATGAAATGAAAATTACTCTGAAAGTTTAAATACCCATATAATATAGGAATTATTAGAAAGATATGTTATATATCTAATAAAAACTTAACATTTTTAAAAGATCATATAAAAAATAAAAAATTATAACAAACGATATATTGGAAGTTAATATCTAGGAATTACAAACGCCATCATGTTAAACAAACAGAATTATACTATTTCGTACTAACTTAATATTAATATTAACGGGAAATACTATGTAGCAAGTTGATTCCATTGTTATACCAAACCACCTCTCAGAAATTACAAGTGATATCCCATACTTGAGCAAAACAAACATAGATAAATTCAATAAATTGATGAATATTCGTGTTATACTTTATCTGAAATTTATACATATCTTCTGACTGTATCAAAGTATCAACACTCAAAAACAGTACAACCAAATGCTGCTCAATCGGCTACACATGTATTTAATTTAAAAGGCTTACACAAATACACTAGATTTTATAGAACTTCAAGAACCAAGCACTAAAGAAATTCCACTAGCTTGTTAAACGACCACCTGGATTCATGTTCCATGACAAATAGGAAGGATCTCCAAGACGCCTGAAACAATGAAAAGAAGTTAGATACAACTTACAAGTCTCGTCGAACAAATTCCATTCGTACACTAATGTTTATAATGTTGCCTCCTCCCAGAAGCTATTACAAAGAGAAAAAAGGCAAAGTAAATGCTAAAATGCAGCCAAGTGCAGGAACTGAAACCTTGTATATATTGCGGTTATAGGGTAACCATCAAATTAAAGAAGATCGGCACTCTCTTTCGAGTGAAATTGTGGCCTTGTTGATATTGTACAAATAAATATGTAATTAGTCCTGGTAAAACTTGTATGAAGGCAGAATCAATAAAGCCACAGCCCAAACTTAAACTGAGAACATCCGCCACACACACACACACACTTGCTCATCCAAAATAAATATCGTATAAACAAACTTCAAGCAATTAAGAAGCAAGAAAATAGATTCACATTCTAAAATATTTTGGAAACGGGATATTCATTTAGATTATACAAAAGGCTGCTAACAACTCTGAAATGCAGAAAGAAGATAATGAAACAGCAAACTAAGCTGCTCACATTACTTAATGTGTACTAAAATACAAATGTAGCCAAGAACAGAAGTACAGAACATGTACGGCAGAGGATAAACCTAATGGACAGTAGTTAAGGTCTCAAGGAACATAAGGTCTGTCACTATCACATATGATCCTATAAATACTTGGCATATAATGCAACTGATACAACATATAAAATTTAGTGATCACTATCAGCTACGCTAAGCTTTATTCATAAACTTCGTTTAATTGACTGTAATTTTTTGATCGGGTGTTGGGAGTAATTTTAGCAAACACAGGAAAAAGAATATATACCTTGGCTTAACTAGATATATAACTGTGAAGGACACTGCCAGTAAAAAGCACAACCCGCCAACAGTGAGATATGCGATGCCAATAAAATTATTCTTTCCACCAAGCCAGCTAGTGGTCGACAACACCAGCTTCTTCTTACCATTAAAGCTATAGGTGTTGTAATTGTTCTCCAGTAGAACATCAATATATTCACCTTTCTTAAGATCCTCCTCTATCTTTCCGTACAGTTTCCTAAAAGTTGGAAGAGCAGCAGTTCTCATCCAGACAATGAGGTCTTCTTGTTTACTTAGCTAATACCCATCAAAATTACAATGAAAATAAAGGTGTTACAACTCAATCATCGGCAAAAAAAAAGTGTTGAGACATCAAAACATCTAGTTATTTATATATTTATTTGTGGTACCGCTATTTCAAGTTACTTAAAGACTTAAAGCACTGTTTTTTGGGATGGGGAAAATTAACAAGTCTCTTATCGTTATCCAAGTTATCAATAATAGCCTTTATTGAAATACTTTACAATGAAAAAAAAACAGATTGTTCATTCTGTGGGTAGGTCGACTGGGATTTGACAAAAACCAAACCGCACGAACCTAACCCGAACTGTCAGGTTTTGGTTCGATTTTACCAAACCAGAATATATATAATATATAGTACGTATATACCGATTGATACCTGATCCGTTACGAATGGATTTAACTGAACCCGATTGTTTGGTATGTTTTATTTTGAAACCTGAATGACTTCGGGTTTGGTTTTTTTACAAACGAAACCCGATCAGAAGCCTGAACCAAACCCGACCCAAAACCCGAACATTTCTATATGTATTGTGTTTTTTATACATTACATATTATATATACATTATTACCAGTTACTTGGTTCCACCTTGAGTATTACAGTCAAAAGCTTACCGGGATGGAGGCGTCAAGCTTTTTTCCGCCAATGACACTTCCATTCTGAAAATTCTGAGGAAATACATCTTTCCCAAACTTGTGTTCCCTATCACTCTTCCATGAGATACCGTCCTTGTTAAGTTTCAGTGATATGTTAGTGCGAGAGAAGCTATATGTATCATTGAACATACTCCATGCTATAAGACCGCAAGGAACAATCGGCTTCCCATTAGCATCGTCTTCAGGTTTACAAGAACTTATATCGTTTTCATGTTTTTTATCTTTCAACTGCTGATCGCTCCGGCTCTTCACATATCTGAACAAAAGCGTTATCAGATAAAACTGAATAACTTTCCAGGACAATACTTATTTGATATATTCCAACGAAATTATGGATGTGCAGAAAGGACACTTGCACCTCTATCTGACCCCAGGAGTACTGGACCACTGTGGTCCAATTTTTCACTGTTTTTGCATGCTTAGTTCTAATACGGTTCCATGTTTCACACTCAAGAGACCATCATGGTTTAGCTGTCAAAACTAGACCTCTGACTTGTCTAATCAATTTAAAGAATACTTTTCAACCTTGGAAAATTTAAATTCAGTGTCTTGCCAGATTGTTATCTTGGTGATTGTCAGATAGAAAGAAGTTTCATATCAAATAAGCTTATATACTATATACAAATAAAAATGACAAATATATAAAAACACTATGAGAAGTGCTAGATGTTGCGTTCTTGTGCTAGCTTTGAAGTCGATAAACTTCTGCAAGTGATTTGCAAAAACTTTTTCATGCGTTTGGAAACTCAATTTATTAAGAAAGTATGACTTAAACATATGAGAAAATAACACGACTAATATATATATCCAAAATTATGCTTGAGACTCGACAAATTAAGTCATTATGAACAAAAACATGAGTTTGATATTATTCAAATGACATAGTAAATTTGTAAATACCTGCGATGATTCTGATAAAAATTGTCAAGCTGATAATACACATAGATTGGATGATCCATGTCCTTTTTCACCTAAATTTTTTGCACAGGAAGTCAGGAACAATAATCATTTTTAGAAACCGTGCAATGAATCTTGACAAAATACATACATTCACAATGAGGACACTTTTGATCCAAAAAGTAAGTTTACCTGCAATCTTCTACTGCAATTCTTATTTGTAGAATTTTGAATATATCCAACTTTGTCGTTTCTTGATTCTTGAGGAATGCATTCATAATCATAGCGGTCAACGATTTCTACGACCTAGTGACAAAAATAGAGCTCAATAGTCAGTTAAAAGTTTGCTGATAAGATCCTAAAATCCAAAAAATAATAATTATAATTCTGTATACATCTTTAGACGCAAACAACGACACTAGTCCAATGGGGATGAAGATAATGCTAACAAGCAAGAACGATGAAATAACCTGCAAATAAAAGCAATGTTATCACTACTACATACAAGTTTCCAGATATGTTTAGTAACAACTTTCTGAAGTGCAAAAGAATGAAATTATAATTACCCATCTAGGTGTAAGAATTGGCTTGCAAGCTGGAAGCTCCTGCTGAGTAAACTTTGAATCTGACATTAAATGCATAAGAATATTTAGATATTTCTTCACTAATAAGCAATTTATAATTTACTTTGACGAGATTCATAAAACATTCTGTATCTAAGTTATCACTGTCACATAAATGAGCATTATACATTTCAATAAATTGTTGAAAATATTTTTAAAGACATAAAGGAACTGCGAAGAACCAAAACCTCCTGTTCACACTGTCGAAACAATATACTGTAGCAAAAAACTAAATAATATAAAATCGGCTCAATTCTATTTTTTTGTTGGAAAATTTGTCCATATTAAACATAAACTTCTAGGTTACAAAATCGAAAACATCAAAACCACAAGTGCTAACTTGTGCAGTGTCGGTTACATGATGTCAGCGTAAGTTATATTATCCTCTTATACAGAGAATCCACTAGAGACAAAAATTCACTAATTTATACTCATTCTAAAATCATACATACAGCACACAAAAACAGCATTAAATTCAAATAATAAAAAAATACAATTAAATAGACGTATTATTAAATTAAAAAACAGAAGAAAATAGAAAAAAAATACACTTAGGGCGCTTAGAATTTCGTCTAGGCGTAGCAGAATCGGCCGATCCAGCAGCTCCAGAGCTGGAAGAAGGAGCGTCCGAGTTCATCACAATCACTCACTGACTTTCAAACTATGCGATACACACACAAATTAGATAATATATATGTATTTATTTAGATTAAAAGAGAGAGAGAGAGAGATAATAATATATATTTGTAATGATAATTAGAAGATGTGATTAGAGATGAAAGTTTCGGAGAAAAAGGAAAGGGAAGTTTTCTGGTTAAATTATGATTATGATTATGATGATGATGAATCTTCTACAAAAGAATTGTCGTTGTTTGACTTTGAAATCTTCACAACCAATTGGCGTGCTACATTACATACATGTGTGTCTGTATGTATCTATATTTATATATGTATTTCATATTCTTTTGGGACGGCCTCCCCGTCAAGGCGAAGAAACGACCAACTGCTGACGGGACACGCTTTTTCTATTACTATTACTCATATAATATTTGAGTACTGAATTACAAATTTAAACCCGCAAAAAATTAAAAATTTTGGTTCAAGCTAAATCATAATGAAGCCTTCAATTTTAGATGAATCATAGAAATGATCTTAATTATTTAATTTTAATAAAATTTAATTTTAAAAAGAATATATATCATATATACAACTATAACCCGATAGTCCTCCTTTTATACAACTTCTCGCAGATAATATTATATTATATTTAAATTATATATTTTTTATTTTAAGAATCTGACTTATCATATAGTTTTTATTTAATATATCATTAAAGTTTATGAATATTAATATATAAATATCATTGTATAATAACATACAATTTTAATCTCCGATAGTCCTCCTTTTGTGCAATTACTCACGGATAATATTATATTATATTAACATAAATTCTCAAGATTATAAAATTTTATTGTAAATATCAATAAAATATAATATAAAAAATAAATTTATCTAAATATTAGTCATTCATCCCGTGTTTCGCACGGGTTATAAGTTTGTACATTTTATTATTAATATATTATATTATAAGTTTTTTGGTAAAAAAATATTTATGTTACAATTTCTAACATCAAATTTGAATAGAATTTTATAATAATGTCAAATAAATTTAACAATCTTTTTAAAGAATAATAGTCCTAATAATATTCTCATGGACTTATAAATTTAAAATATTTTTTTGTATAAATATGTTTTGTAAATATCATGTTCATACTTGTATTAACAGTTATTTTGTATTATAAATTTTACATCGATTTAAAATCATCCTCATTAGTATGAAACTGAAGTCATCCTCAAAATTTGTTTTTAAATTTCATTTAACATAATATTTTTATAACCCCAGAATAGTGGCTCCGTTTGAAGTTTCGTATAAATTATTTATAAATTAAAATGTATTTTTCTAACTTGTAAGTTACGGGAAACAAACGGGACAATATTGTCCACGCTTAAGCAAATGCGAATACAGTCTGCATATCAGATTTCTAATTTTACATGCATACGCATTCAAAATTTATAGGCTGTTTGACATATTTGTATTATATTTGCTACATGCTTCAGCTACAAAATATCAAGTACTTTGATACAGAAAACTATTACACGCTTTTCATACTAAGTATATCAGATTTAGACAATTTTTTGTAGTACAAATGACACATCTTCAAGCTGTAACATATTTTTCTCTAATTGTAAAATACCAATCAGTAACTCACGGTCAAAGACAAGCAACAAGCCTCAACAGCAATGCAACAAGTTACCCTATGGAAACAATAGTCTTCAGATGTTATGCAAGTTTCTGATAATACATGAAACCAAATGGCCATATGGCACGAGAGATGTCTCAAATCTAAGAGGCCAAACAATCATAACAAACATTAACAGGCACACTGTCACATGCAATGACTGAATGGCAAACAAGAACCTAAGATCTCTTATACACCTAATAAAGAGAAGTAAAAGGTAGACTATATTGTCTAAGAAAACCGTGCAGAATTGCGGTCATTTAGAGCAATTGAGACTAGTGCCCCCAGCCTATTCCGATTTCACGATCTCCATAAAGCTGAAGAAACCATTAGGTAAGGTCTGGTACACATATTGATACATAATTCACAAGCATAAAACATTATCGTGACTTCCATCGCTATAAAGCAATCCTATGAAACAGAGACACGGGACAGAGACAACTAGGAGTTTAGAACATCACCATGAAGCAAAGTGTTGGACATACAGCCATTCCTAAAAAGTTGTTATTAACATTCAGCAAAGTCACACATCAGTACTTGAGTAGTTTGCAGTCGACTATCGACACATGACTCCTATATAATTTTATTCTCCTAAGCATAGCATCATTAAAGCAGCAGAATGAAAATTATAATTCAAATAGGCCCGTAATGAACAAATATATAGAAAATGGACTCATTTAATCTTAATCCCCAAGTCACTGGGAAACCATCTACTAAATATGTACAAAGAGCAAACAATGAGACATAGAGTAACAATGTGAACCAATGGGAGCTTAATCCGATACATCAGTAAGCGACTCCAATGTAGCTTAGTCAGATGCACAAAGTACACAAACAACTAGTACTCTAGTAGTCTAGGACATTACAATGTCAAATAAAGTGCACACAGAGCAGTTGCTTTAAAGTTTAAACCAAGTATCACTAGAGGAACTTGCAGCGTAATCCTCCGATATTTGACTCGTAGAAATAAGCAACTCATATATAATTGTTATTTTGTAAACCATGAAGCATCAATAAAGCAGCAGATCCTTTTGCATCCTTTATCCTCGTCATTTCCTCTCCTTCTTCACTAACTTTGGCATCTGCAGTTTCAGTACTAACGGAGTATACAAATTTCCTCTCATGGGCTGGCCCCACCACCTCTTTCACGATGCTGCAGTGTCAAGTAAAAACTAAGTGTTAATCTATTTGTATCAATGTGTGGGTGGGGGGGGGGGGACAGATAATCAAACCATACCATCAATCGCTTAATCTATTCCAAGCATGTCAGTTTATCTATAATTGTCATAGAACTTCTGTTAAAAGAACCAGAAAGGTTCAACATGTTTTATCCCCCCTTTTTCCGGATCTGAATGATTGAATGAGAATCCAGTGTTCCAAATTCTTCTTGACAAAGAATAAAACCACCACAACCTTAGTTGATATATGTTTTATTGTCTACAAAAAGTATGCAAACTTAATGTTGTTGGTCTGTTTTTTTTTGGAAAATAAGATAACTGTGAGTTGTGCCTTGGACAAACTGCAATGTAAAGTTTAGTATAGTTGTACACTTTTATCCAGATTCACTTCAAGTGCAGAGAGTGCAACTGAGAACAAGAAACACCGTTGATTATTATGGAGGAAAACATTCATATTTCAAGCACACTATTCTTTTATACATGTAAAGTGGTTTTGGCCATTTTTTCTTGCGACAAAGTGAATGCAACTCCTGATTTACACCATCAATTCCACAGTTTTCATTAATACTAACACCCATTTTACCACTGAGGTGTGGTAATTTCCCCAGAGCGGCCCCAGCTGCTTGAAGTTTTGCATTTTCTTTTTGATCCGAAGAAGCGGAAGCAATTAACTTGTCATTGATGTATATGCTAGCAATGTTTAGGTCGCCTTCCCTTGTGTAATTAATGTCAACTTGATGACCTTCCTTTTGGCACACCTCAAACAGCATTGTCACTGGTTGAGGTTGTAGTTGTAGCATGTCAAGAGTGATTAAAGGGTCCAATAATCCTCTAATAACCTATAGGGGATAAAATTTAGTCAATGCAAGTTATAAGAAAACATTATCTTGGCAATAACCAAAAATAAAGGTAATATAAGTGGTATGTTTTTTCTTTTCTACTTATCTATTCTTAACAGTAAGTTTGAAATTTTTTCAATCATATTATACCCTCTTGATCAGGGATCGATGTTAAGCATAAATGCTATATCTGGTACATTTTTCTACCTCCAGGAACTGCGAATGTTGTAAATTTCTGGATATTTTCGTACAAATTCTTTTTTTTCTTTTGATAATTAAAAGATTTGGATGCTTGACCTCCTGTAGGAGGACATATTACAGAAATAACAAAGTGATGATAAAACATACCACCCACACAGCTCGCAAATCAAACTGTAGGTCCTCAAGTACAGCACCTATAAGCGCCTCCACAATGTCTGCAAGAACTTTAGGTGCTTTCATCGCACCTCCATGAACTACAGAACCATTTTCTTGTTGTACTACTTCGCAGAAATCTTTCACCTAAACAAATGTGGATAAGAAGTGAATCAATTGCAGCAATACACAACAAGTATATATATGTAAATGGAAAAAATTAGCAGCTGCGCCGGAAATAAACACTGCACATTGAAACTTTGAAGATATAGTTAACTTTACTCTACCTCTATCTATTATATAATCTACAACATGTCTAAACAAAGACAATATATACCCGTACATAATTAACCAGATAAAGGTCCTTTGGTTTTGAAAATCTTATGATCATTCCCTAAACAAAAATCTAGTCTTTATTTCATTCAATCCACATGCATCTGTACCCTTATTCTACATTTTCTGCTATCTGAACAAAACATAGGAATTTAGCATAGAAATTGTCACAATCTCAACTGCAGTCGGCTCTGATTTGTTTCTCAAGCCTTTGGTCTGTCCTTATCTTTGCAGCATGCATCTATTTCTGAGAATATCATACTAGAATTCTAGAAATATGGTGGTTTATATGTCTCCTGTTAGTCATGTCAAGCAATTTTTTCTTTTTTTTGTTAGTTGTAACCCAGTAAGTAAATAAAGGTAGGTAAAGTGAAAGGAACTCATATCCATTGTCTAGGTGGAAAAAATTCAGAATAAATTCTACACGAGCTAGTGTGTACTGCCTCTGAACTAAATCAATCAACATTTTGGGAACCAGTTTGCTACTCGTTACTACTTCCACACACGTGAATTTCTATGCAAACACAACAATAGAATTCGACAAAAACGTTTTACACAACAGTTATTCGTCAAAATTAATATGGAAATAACTTTAACTAATGAAATGTAAAGCAAACCATCCAACCTCAAAGTTTCAGTAACATTCCTGTCCTCTGTTTAGTGTACCATTAGTAGGTCCATTACCTTGATATACCTCTACTTTCCCTTTCAATAATCTTGGAAACTAGTTGAGTTAAAATTCCTATATCATCACCATTCACCAAGATATAGCAATCACCTCGTAGTCATTAACAACAAATATACTAACATTTTATTTTTAACAAGAAAAAGAAATGACCACGAGAAAAAAGTAGCACCACTACCTTATTATCCAAAGAAGCAACATTGTGTCGAATGTACTTGTAAAGACCCCGACGAACAGCAACACGAGCTAAATTCTCAGTACTCACATTAGCTGCCCTTATGAGTGAGTGCTGACCAGGTTGAAGCTTGAGGTAAGTAGTGTAACTAAAAAAAGTTATCGCTGATCCCAATGCAGTATCACCAATGTGCTCGAGGTTTTCATAAACTCAGATTTGACGTATGATGAGTGAGTAAGTGCCTTTTCAAACAATGTCTTGTCTTTGAATTCATACTTTAAAATCTTCTCCACTGCCTCTATATTTATGCACTCTCAGTGGTTTGCCATGTTATATATATATCTACAAGTCCGTGGAATCTATTTTAGAATCGAAATCCATCACATCACTGCTAAATAGGAGAGAACAAAATGGAAAAAAAAAGTATACTCTAAATTTTCTTTTCAACCCGAATGAGCATACAAAAATTCACGCAATCATAGAAGTAATTTTAACACAAGAATCTTCTAGTAACTACATTCTGTGAAGCTGAAGAAAGAGATTTAATAGGAATGACAATGAGGAAATATATCTTGAGAAATTAGACCGACAAGTTGCTATTAAGTGGATATCTAGGGAAAAAATGTTAAGAGAGAAATACAAGGTAAAATTAAACTTAAATAAGTCAACTAGACTTGATAAAAGAGCAATGAATGACACGATTAAAGTCTAATATCTCACAAAATTTTCTAATTATAAGCATGATAATATATAGAACAACATATCTTATTATACTCCTATAATTTGAGATGCAAAAACAAATAAAACTCTCAGAAGTTTTTGAAGTTTAATCAAGCTAATACCTCCAAAAACTTTTGTTTGTACTTGAATTAAAATTGATTTGAATCCTTGTTGATCAATCTCCAAAGATGCCCTAATTAGTTTGCTGTTCCTTGTAATCTTCTATCTCACCACAAAACTATTCACCGACTTAAGTGAGCGAGAGTATTCTTCCTCGACAGGTGTGATAATGCATGTCAGATTCTCCGGAAAGAAAGATGTGAGATGTTAACCTTTGCTTTAAAGCTGGGGTAGTGCCAATTCATACACTACATTTCCCACTTTGCATACCACTTCAACCCATTTCTTGGAAAGAAAAACCACGTTTGGCAAATATTTTAAAAACAGGGGTTGGGTTGCGCGGGGGGTAAGGGTTGGAAGGAATTAGTATCTAATATAAAATCATAGTATTTTCAACACCCCAAATCGGGGGTGTTAGTCACGCACGATTATCTTCTCCCCCACTTTCAACTGCTTCTACTCCGCTCCTCTCTCCCCGACATTAACATCCCAAATCAAAGGTACACTCAATTTTACTCTCTCAGCACACAATCTATCTCGATCGATACATATTCAGTCTTTCACACAAATAAATTAATTTGTATAAATTTGTAAAGATTTATCCTTTTATGTACATGATTCATGTGTGTCTATATATATATATATATATTGACCAAATTAATGTATGTACATAACATGCTCGATGAAACGCTTATAAGATGTGTAGTATTTTTTCAGTTCTTTTTATAAGCCTAGATGATGAAATTTGAAAATTGCAGGTGCTGGTGTATGTTTTATGTAGTCATTTAAACATGGGTTATGGTTTATCCCAGCACTGGCAATAATGAAGTTCCAAAACTCATTTGCCATAGCTATAAAAACAGTTGATAGTAGAGTAGTACAATTGAAATAAAAACCGCAATTGAGACAAACTGGAGCAGAATCACAAAATATATAGTCATAAATAAAATAGTATCTTGTTGTTTTGCAATCCTGGGATCAACCAATCAAGCATCTTGATGTCCTGGGAGGATGCAATTGTATTGACGAGTTCGGATGACACTAGTAGAGTTTATAAAAGAGAATAGTGTCTCCAAGATCAAACTCATTAAGATTCACGATGTCAACTCAGTAACTTTGGCCTAGGTCTCAATAGGATGTTTAGACAAAGTTTTTTATGTTTAAGCTTACTTGATATGCCAGATATTGATCCTTATCTTATTTTGCATTTTATTGTTAATGTAAATATCTGATTGGGTTTGTTTCTTTCCAGTTATTATGAAATATCAAGGACAGAAATTTAGTGCTACTATTCTATTAATTCTGAATGGTTTATGTATGTTCTCTGTTTTTAATTTGGTCAAACTAGTTAGCTTTAGCTAATTGTGTTTTTAGTTTAGTCAAACTAGTAGCTTTAGCTAATTGTTGTGTGCTGATTGAAACTGCCCGGTGTAACTTTAGCTAATTGTTTGGTCAAACTAGGATTTGCCTCCTGTTACGTTACATTCATATGCATTTCCGTGGAGCCTCATGATAGTTGCTGCTATATTTTGCGATTCTTCATCTATTACTTGGTTTGTGATGCATCAAATTGGGGTGAAGAGATTCTACTAATTCAAATGAGAGCGCCCATCAACGTGCACTAGCTATATTTTTATTTCTTGTTACCGCTTCTGTTGTACACATCCGTGGTCAGGAACTAGAGTAGGTATTCAATTATATCTTGTTAGCACATTTGTTGTACTTTTCTGTAGCCCAGGGTTTTACAAGTTCTTATAAGAAGCTAAAATACATTGCTCTACTGTAATCTTGTGGTGTAGTGTTAGTTCTTTACGGAAGCTTTGGCTGCTAACCTACTGTTATTTTCAAGTGTTTTCATTATCTTATGACATGTCCAACAGATCTTGCATCCTGTGAAGCAGGCGCAAAGCATGTACATAGAAAAGTCTATCAAGCTTAAAAATGACAAATTGGAATCTAGAACAAGTTGTTTTTATTATTGCAAGTTGTAAACCTCTCTCAGCAACCACACTGATCATTATAAAATGGATGTAAACCTCTTTCTGCAATCACATTGATCATTATAAAATGGTAGACGAGATGCTTTATTTTGCCACATAAAAGTTGTTTTCATGGAATGATCTTTGAGATTTATGCTGAAGTTATAAATTTTGATTGTACATTGTTCATTTTCAGGTATTACCGATGTCGGGCTGGCAAAAATTGGATCATTTCTTTCTTATTTATAGTTCTCAGATGTATCTTACTGCAGGAAGCTAACAGACAAGGGGTTGTCAGCTGTTGCCGAGGGTTGTCCTAACTTGAAGAGCTTACATGTTGGCGGTTGCAGATATGTTACAGATGCACTACTGAAAGCTCTTTCAATTCATTGTCACAATTTAGAAGAACTAGGGTTGCAAGGTTACACCAGCATCACTGATTCTGGACTGGCCTTTCTTGCTGATGCAAATTTTTTGATGGATGGATTAGTGTTTGAATGTGTCCGAAGTTTTGTTTAATTACTGTTTGATGTAAATTAGGTCTTTCTTCATCATTTTAACTCGGATTTAAGTTGCTGGATTATGCTGGAAACTATTATGCTACCTATGAATTGTACTTCTTTTTGGTCCTATATTTCATTGACACAAAACTTGTCACTGTTATTTTGTTGGGTCAAGAGCTTGAGATCATTTGAAATGTATTGTAGACTTTTATTAAAATTTGAATTTACATTTATTCGTAATTTACAGAAAATTTAAGTTTTAATATTTTATTTATTAAATTTTTAAATATGTAGAAAATAAATTTTTAAAATATATTAAATTGGAATTTATAAATTTTTAATATTTATTTATTGAATTGTAATATTATGACGTTATATTTATTTAAATATTAACCAACTCATCTATAAATTTAAAATTTAAAATTTATTATTCATCCAACTTTTCATCCAAATAGGTGAAGGGTTGAACCATTTCTTTCTCAACCCTTGCATCCAAACAAGGTAAGGGTTCAACCCTTTCCAACCCAACCCAACCCTTACCTCCTATCTAAAAAGTTTTCTCTAAATCCCTACTCATAGGGGAATACTCAAAAGAAAACTAATATTTTGGAGAAAACTAAGGTACTTTTATCAACCGTTGATTTCTAATTGATCTGATGGTTCATATTAAATTAGACTATTAAATTAGAATATTAGTTTCCTTTTCAGTTGTTTGACATTTATTTATCTATATTTGGAAACTATTACAATTTTGTTAATTATATAATGAACGGTGTAGATGATGGTCTCTAAGTTTCCTATCTAAAAAGTTTTCTCTAGATCCCTACTCTCTATATATATATATATATATATATATATTAATTTTTTGATTAATGTGATTTTTTGAATAATTTTAAAGATTAAAAAAAAAATGAGCCGACTTATTTTAATTGGGGTGTTTGCAGGTTGGGAAAGGGGTTCATTATTTTTATTATACTAGATTTTAACCCGTGCGATGCACAGATATTATGTTTTATTAATTAATTTATTTATTTTAAAATTACTAATATTTTATAATTTTAAAAAGTTTTAATATATTATAATTATATCAGTTTTTTGACTTATTTAAATTATATATTTTTACATCAACCAAATTAAATATAAATAAGAAAATTATAGAACACAAAAAATAAAAATGCATATCGCACAAAATATAAATTTATATTATTAATACATATAAATATAAAATTTTGTGATTCAAAATATTTTGAACATGATTTTTTAATATATAAATAAATATTTAATATATTTAAAAGTATACATATTAAATTTAAATATATTTTTGATAAGATCCATGTTATGTTCTTTATTGAATCAAACATTTTTTCTCATATAAAAATTGATTAAATTTAAAAATATATTAATATTTATTAATTTATATTATTTTTATTTATTTTATTTTATTTATCAAAAAGCATGATTCAAAATATGTGATAACGTGTTTTTGATATATTATTATATATAATATTGTAACAAAATAGAATGTGTATTTAATATCTTAGGTTAAGGTTGAACTTTTAGCCGGAAAACTCAAATAATTATTTTTTTTAAAACCTAATTTTTTTTCGATTTGATCCAAACCAATGAAATAATAAGATTTTTGAATTCTCAATATAATAATTTCTGAACACGTTATCTTTTTTTCTTTTAAAATTTTTAATAGTCCGTATGAAAGTGAAAAAAAAAAGATTTTGAAAAGTAGAAAAAACAATACTGATATATCCAAAATGTGATATAAAAAATATTGCATATATGTTTTTTTTTGAAATTATAAAATATATTATATGATACATGTTCACTAGCTTGCATATAGAAAATGGTTATTTTCAAAATAATAATTTTAAACTGGTTTATAATATATAATACTAATATACAAAAAAATAGATAAATGATATGAAAAGTAAAAAGTTTTAAAGAAACCTACTTTAAACGTATCATTTCATATACTCCCTCTGTTTTTTAATATTTGACGTTCTAGTGTAGAGTAGTTGTTATTTTTTATTTGACGTTCTACTCTTTTAAAACAAATTTACCCGTTTAGTCTATTTTTTGGAAACCTAAACATTTAACCTAATTAAAGGTAAATATATCGTCTAACTACTCCTCTTAATTAATACAAGTACTACTACTACATCCAATTTAAAAACACTAGTACAACACTACTCACCTTCATATCAAACCTGTAAAACTAATGAATTCAAATTACCAATATCAAGAATATGAAAAAAAAATTTAAGCTCAAGAAACTGTGAAGATTGGAGTATCAACACAAAAAGAAGAAGCAATAAATTTAAATAAGGAGTATCATCAGAATGATGATAAGAAAAAAAAATTGGCAAAAGATCTCCATAAAGAGGTAATAACAATGACAAAAATATATTTTCCTGTTGTGACAAAATTTTTGGAAACTCCAGATGGTGAAGAGATTCAAGAAGTTAAAAAAAAAAAAAATTTGGTTGATAATGGAGGAGACAACAAAAAAGATGAAAATTATCTATTTGATCTAAATCAATCTCCAAAAGAATGAGTACGTGAAAGAATATATTTTCTATATTATTGTTACAAAACAATCATATATGCTTCATTTCAAAATAATTGATGATGATTTTATATTAGTGTTGTGTTTATATTGGCCCATTTTAGTCTACTTGAAAACATATTCTGCATGTTTAATTTTTTTTTTGTCAGTTTAATTTTAATTGAGCTAATTTTGTTTTTTAAAAGAATTGGAATTAGATTAATTTGTTAGTTACTCATATTTACATAATTTATTTTTTATTCATTAAAAAGTTATTTGTTGTGTACTGTATTCTTTATTCATATTTATTACAAAAATTATTCTATTTACTTAAATTTCTAGAATCTATCTAGTGAAAAATTAAACTATCACTAAAAATAAAATGTTTTAATTAGTTATAATAAAAAGAATTCAAACTGAAGTTAAATTTAATAAATTGAATGACTTATAAATATAAAAATTTGAAAACTTGTTGAAAACAAGAAAACATGACAAGAATATTTTTATGCATAAAAAAATAAAATACATTACTAATTCAAAAAATTAAGTACTTCGGTTACAATTCTTTCATCACAACATATTTGTTCAGGTAATTGCCTCATTCTTTCTAGTCTAGATTTACCAATATGTGGAATTTTATAATTGTTTCCACCTTTTCCTTTCATGATCTCCCTCATGCATAATTGTAAAGTCAGAAATATATTATTAGATTTTTTAGGGGAATACATTTCAAACGTCTCTTCCACAGCTCTGACGTGATCATCAATTGTTCTTGCAACTGATTTATACATCAAGGACTGGATAGCTCTAAAAAACCTAAGATCTAATATATTTAAATCCAGAGAGTTTGCAGGTTGACACATCAAACGAATATCAAAGCCATCTTTTTGTGCAGCTTGACAAAATTCTATATCTCCAGGATCCACGTGTGTCCTTGCATTATCTTGTTGAATCAATATAGGTTTATTGGCATCTTCTCGTGGCCATTTTGCTCTAATTACCGGCAGTACTTTCTCAATCAAGTAAGATTTTATTGTTTCTCTTTTAACAGAAGTCATTGCTTTTGTCTCGAGTGTCCCTGCAGGCCTATTAACACTGCTTCTTTTTGCAGGCTCTTGAGGAACAAATGGAAATATACTAATTTTTCCAGAAAATTTCACATTCCCTTCATCATCGAATCGTGGACGAGCCATGGCTGCAAGAAACATAATTTTGGCAATAAATTTTTTACTTTTGCATGTGCGATGAGGCTCCTCTTCATCTTTCATAAGATAATAAGTCTCTTTTTTTTCTCGTCAAGTCAAACCATTTTTCATCAATATGAATTATATTGTACATGTCATTAAACTTTGGATTGCATGGAAGACTATAATGGTCGAGCATGGATAGGCAAAATTGTAATCTTCTTCTCTTGTTATCCTCGGTTAGAAATGGTTTCATGGAACTTGAATGTCGTCTAATATCACCTACCTTCATATTATTGACAATAACTGATGTACCAACCTTCATGACACCTGCTTAGATCACGGATGGTTGTTCGTTGTGCTAGAGGAATGCTTCGAAATTGTTCTCTATCAAGTTTGATTCGTTTACGGCCACAATTCTTTGTTCTAGTATGAGATACATCGCTAACTCCATCTTTTATGTTCTTTTTTGCTTTCTTCTAAATACGTTGAACTGTCTTTAGTTTGGTGGAAAATGATGCTGCAACTTCTCTTGTTGAATTCTTTTTAAGTTTTCAGTTTTCACTTTTCCTCAGTAAAGTAATATAAATTGCATGTCTTTCTTCGTTTGATATGAATTTGTATTTTTTTTAATTGTTTTGTTTGTCTCTCATTTTCTCCTGCAAATAAAAGTGAGAAAAAAACTTAAGTTACATCAAATATCAAACACAAAAATGAAAATAAATTTATAGGTTACATTAACTGTGTACTATTAATCCAAATAAGTTGATAAAATTATTTATAAATGGGTATTTATTTAAAATTACTTATATGCTAGTTTTGCAAAATATTTACTCCATATTTTAAAAAAAATATTTATAATTCAGAATGCAAAAAAAAAAAAAAAAAAATACTTGCAAGCTGAGGTTCATTCAAGTCAATATTAAATCCTCTCTCAATATTTTCTGCTTGTGCAAGAAAATTTCTTTCTGCTTGACTATCACCTGATGCAACAAAAAAAAATTAAAGTTAAAACTTGAAGTTTTAATATTTAGAAATATACACATATAAACTTAAAATTAAATAAATTAAATTACCTAGTGATTTATTGATATCAATATCAATTATTGTATAATCTCTGTTATAGAAAATTCTTTCTACTTCAATAAAGTGATTATCACTTAATATTGTAAAAGAAAGTCAATTAAACCTCAAAATTTAGAATTGAAGAATAAACACGTATAAACCTAAAAGAAAAGAAATTGCTCAACTTGTTGGCGGAGGTTCATTCAAGTCAATGAAATTCATTGCAGGTCTTCTAGCCAATATGTTTTCTGGGGAGTATGAGTACAATTCACCTTAACAAAAGTTAAAAATATTAATATTAGCAACCAAAATCTAATATAGAAATTTAATATTATAAAATAATGTCTAAAATTAAAATTTATATCTTATAAATAAAATTCTAAACTAAAATTTTATATACTATGTATTATACAAATTTAGTACTCTAATATATACTTGTATAAAAAACAAAAATAATAAAATCACTTGTAAATGGATGTTCATTCAAATCAATATGATTTGAGGTAAATCTTCCGTATAATTTTGAAATATTTCCATCCTCATTGTGTTGTGCATCCATATCAACCGCAAATAAAAAGTAAAGACAACAACAACAAAATAAAACGAAGATTTATTAAATAAACTAATAATTGTATGTACAGTATACACACAATGAAAAGACTAAGGAGTATCTTGATTGTTGAAGACAAATGTAACTTCTTTCACGTTTATTAGAAAATCTAAATCAACCCTCCATAATTATCTCAATATGCCTTTTTTGTATTGCTCCTGGCTGCTGCAAGTTTAATGATTTAACTTCTGTATTCCTCACTATTTATAAGTCATGGTCGGAGGGAATAAATGGAGGGAATTTTTATTTGTAAATTTTTATTTGAATCGGATTAAAAAATTTGGAGGAAATTTGAGAAGAATATGTGAGGCCAATAAAATTTTAAAGGAATAAAAATAGAGTGGTAAGAATAAATATTGTTGTGAGTTTCAATATACTATCATTAATAGGAATACTTGTGATAAATAATTGGCATGGGAAGTAGGATTTCACGCATGTTTATCACCTTTCTTAATATATGTGCTAAACCCTTAAACGTCAAACATTAAAAAACAGAGGAGTATTAACTATACATGTTGGGACTAGGGCTACTTTAATAAAAGCTAATATCCAAAAAGTAGGTGAAGTATGATAATTAGTATAAAAAATATCAAAATGTTAATTGTTGGCACACAACAGAAAAATGCGTAGAAAATATCAATACATCCTCTAATTATATATAATAAATTTATTTTAATAAAATCGGTTCAATTTCGATTTTTTCAATTTGATTTTAATTTATAACCGAAACCGATCAAACGATTCAATTTTTAATTTTTTGATTTCAATTTTATATGTATCGGTTTTCATCCACCTTCACCTATTTTAATTCGGTTTTCTGTTCCGCTCTACTATTTGGTACCAAGAGTGTGTTTGCTACCTCCGATTTTTTACAAGTCCGTTTAATTATTGACACAAATTTTATAGTTTACATATTTTAATTAAAAATCATGAAAAACGGAGGCGAAGAGGAGTATATTAAGCACATCCCCGAATATTTATGATTCTTGCGTCTCAAATTTGACATTCATTTTCAATCCAATCGAATCAGAAAAAATACACACAGAGAGGAAGCGAAGAGAGAAACAGAGATGTCATCTACAACGTTTCAGCGGCTGTCGGAGAGAACCAAGAACTCGAAGGCGTTCTTCTACAGTTTGTGCGCAGTACTAGGTTCAATTCCTGTTACACTTGGCTACTTTACTATGAAGTTAACTAACTCTAATAACGCTGATCTTGAAGCTCGCTTGCGCAACTCTGCTGACCCCAATCTCACTGTAATAACCATCTCTTACTCTTTTTCCCATTGTCTTATTATTATTGTTATTGATTTACAATTGTTATTTTATTTTAATTGGCTATACCTTATTGAAATTTATTAGTTGGCTCATGTTTTATTAGTCATCAATTTCTTTGAATTTATTGTTAGAAATTAAGAATCCTTATTTTGAGTTGGAATATAAGAAACCCTAAATTAGCTATTACGTGTGGAGTTGTAACTGACCTAATTTTCTTGATAGAACATGGTACTATTTTCCCCTGTTTTGTTTTTGTAGGAGACTTTTGTTACGATTTTGTTTTCTCTTGTTTATTATTCCCAAATTTCGTTATGCTCACTGTTAACTCTAGTTGTTGCAGAATAGTTGGTACTTGGTATGTTGTTTTAACAGATAGGCTTGATGGCCTTGTCGGTTTGTTTTCTTGTCAAATTCAGTTGATACCATTTGGATCTTAATAAACAACAAATTTTCTCTATATAAATTGGATTGGCCCATTGATTATGATTTCAGTTTTTGACAAGCACATTTGTAGGTTCTTGGTGCAAGTTTACTAATGTATGGAGAAAACTAATGATGACATTTTTGACTTAAACATGTGTTTAGAAAATTGGGGAGGCTGAAAACCTCTATTTTGAATTTTGGTTGTGACACTGTTATTTAATTACCATAAGTTTCCGTTGTAACTGCATCCGTGCATTAACTAAAATCTGTTGATATATTTTGGGTTAGACTTTGGAGTTGCGATGTTCTGAAATTCAGCACTTTAAAGTTCATATCATTTGTATCTTAATAAACAGCAATTTTTTCTATAACAATTATGTGTGACCCAGTGTCAGTGATTTGAGTTTATGGAAAGCACATCTGTTGGTTCTTGCCTTCTTGGTGCAAATCTCTTTATCTGTGAAGAAAACTAATAAATGGCATTTTGACTTGTATATGTGATATAGAAGGTGGGGACGGACACTACAGCGAAAATGAATGAATTTCTTGGGGAATTGCAGAGGAAAGAGAAGCAGAAGGCAGATGATAGATATTTTGCTGCTTTGGGGTGGAGACCCTCCAGAAACCCAAGTGTTTCAACTCAACCAGATGCAGAGGCAAGCCAGAACATAATAGATGGGGATATTAAAAAGTTTGCTTGATGATTTGCTTTCTGGCTGATCTTGGATAAATATTTAACTCTGCAACTAGTTTATTACCAGTGTCAAACCAAAAGAACACCAAAAAAGATGAGAAAAAGTAGTCTGATGTTGGTTTAATCAACTTTGTGGTTGGATGGAATCATTATGCGGATATTAGGTTTCAATTATTGCTTTTGGTATCTTGAAACTGATCTGGTGTATATTTAACTTTCTTTCAATAAATTTAGCACACTTGATGAAAATATCAATTGTTTTGTATTTCATAAATTAAATATTCTACTTTATTTTTGTGCTGCTCATTTTCTTTTAGTTGCAAAAATAAAAAGATTTAATAACAACATGTATGCATGAGCTGGTCTTCTTAGAATATGTACATTACTTTGTTTTAAACACATGGGATCAGAAGGACAAGGTTATCCGGCCATCCAGGTCCCCTTCTGTAAGACATGAATACTAAAATCTACTGTATTGCTTGGAACAAATGCAAGTGTTAAATGTACCAGTTGGCGGTGTTTGCATGTAGTTTTCTGCAGCCGGAAATCATAAATCACCCAGTATACAACCTAATACGGCTGCTGATCTGCTGTCGGCAAATAGGGCAGTTTGACACTTTCAGACCACATTCTCTACAAGTCTGCCAAGATAAGAAAAGAAAACTTGCAACTTATCAACGGTATCAATCTCCTTACAAGTTTGTAATAATTGGTGAACCTCACCATGTGTCCGCAATTGAAAGCCATGTCCTTGTTGTTGGTCAGGCAGATAGCACAGACCTACATCCAGAAATAAGAAAAAGGTTACTAATGCATATAAGTTTAATTAGCTTGTGAAACATTATACAAGCTTCTGTTTAAGAAAAGAAACACTTCAACTATTTCAAATACCCAAATATAAACTGATATAAAGAAAAACCAACCCCACAAACGTTTAAATGCAATCGAAGAATAGTTTTAATGAATTTGACAACAAATATAGATGACAGCCAAACTAATACCAACTAAACCATCCGGTTGGTGATTGCTTAAGACTTAAAACCCATACAAACAGAATTGTGCACACTCAAACAAATATGCGCATGAGACGGTGAAGTTTTGTACCATCTAGAGTCTAATTTTCCATTTTCATTTTTAGCTACTTTATGTTATATCTCAATAAGTTTGAGATCAACAAAAAATGGACTTTCACATGAAAATGTTGAAAAGAAAGCATAGCTTGTTTTCATGCCTGATTCCCTTCTTCTTCAGATGTTGAAAGATTGGTTGGTTCCCTGGATGAAGATACTGCACGACGTGTGTAGGGAATTGGAGAAGGGCGTGGAACAATTTTCTTTGCTTTGCCTGTAACATTCCTTTTATTCCAACACAAACGAAATTATCAAACAAGCAAATCAGCAGATATAGGATACCAAGACAGTATACCTAAAAATGAAGCTAGTTAAACTGTTACTGCAAGGAAACACAAATTGATAATAAAAAAATTAAGGATAACAAATAGGCCAAGATGAAAATTTCCTACCCAACTAAACCAAACTCAGTGGCAGCTTTATATTGAATGGGAATCTCCATGAGAGCAGCAACTGCAAATGCAGTTTCCTTCTCTGACAGAGTCACATTTTTGGACATAATAGATGTAAAATTAACAAACTGCAAATACAAAACCAACCAAATATTATCATCAGATGGAAGACACATGTCTTTCTTGTACACTCCACAACAGTGATGAACTTGATATCACCAACACGAGAGGAGCTATACCTGAAAGTTATCAAATTTACGTGCAGGTATCTTGTCATCAAATTTTTTCATATCTTCCCAAGGTCCATCTCCGACACCAACAAGTACAATTGAGAGAGGATACACACTAGTCATCAAAACATTTGAACTTAAAACTACATTTAATATTATAGAAACAGACCACACTTGATTTTTTAAAAAGAAGTTCAATCCAATGCGGGAAATTGATGTACTTGAAGAGACAGAGCAAGTATAATGAAAAAATGCAACCAAGGAAAATACAGAGGGAATACCGCAATGGTGTTTCTCTAGGCATGACACAGACAACTGGAACCACAATGATTCAACTAAAAACTATAATACCCAAGAAAGAAAACATCTCCTTGATTATGTAAACATTAAATAGCTATAGAATTGTGCTTTTTAATGTGTAGTACACAGTACACACCTGCTCTAAGTCATTCAGAACACATCACTACTCGTATTATTCAACAAGGAAACTTAATTCTCTGAAATGGTGTGCATCAAGTTTATACAGAATACTTGGATCTATAGTTGTTACAGTTGCATGGTGTGTAATTGTGTATGCTACACTTGTACCTAAATCCCCACATGAATGGAACTCAGAGAATTCACATTTAAGGAATTCCAACTAAATTATGAAACCGTCTGACATGGCCACATGTATGAAAAATGAAAAACATGGTCAAACCTTGCATTGACAATTGATTTTATTGTTTTTTCTTCTTGCGGACTAAGTTCCTTTTCACGTATATCGGCACTGCGTGTGACCTTGTGATAAAAGCAATAATTAGAACAGTACTTGGGATACTTGCCTGGTGTGTGTGACAGAGATAGAGAGAGAGAGATTGAAATAACCTGCCCATCTGCTATTATGACCAGAATGTGGTACTGTCCGCCACTTTTTTCCACTATATCAACTGCAGCATCAACTACAGGTCCATAAGATGTTGGACCTTGAAGACAATCATGTGTGTTAATGAAATAATAATATGTATGTATCATTCATGGTATCAAAGAATAAAAAGGTGATATTCAAGAAATGAACCGGTGCTTCATAAAAATCATAGTACTTCCTGGCCAGGAAAATAAAAATTAAGAGCAAAAATCTCACCTGACAATTTTATGTGGGGGGCCAACCTCCTGTAGCAATCTAAAACTTCTTCAAATCCATGGCAAGGCGAATGATCACTGTGGAAGCTGAACACTTCTTGATCATGAGTAGTGGCTATCATGAAAAATTGCAGATTATCCAAAAATAAATTTGTATCTGAGTAATTAATTAATAGGAAAGATATAGCAGTTGTGAAAAAAAATTAGGAGTTTGGAAGAAAGTAATTGTATAGTTTAGTTTGATGTAAAGCTCAAACTAACCATCACCAAACCCAAAACAGGGTATTAGGTTGTCTTCATCGAACGGAGTCAAAGTCTTTCCAACAATGGATATGGCTTTCTCATAAGGATTACGAGTATCACCAATAGCGTGCAGGCTGCGATTGTTGAATGAAACTTTCCCTTCAGTTAGAAACTTTACGAATTAAGAATATTGAATTGAAGAACAATACTACTATAATAACATAATAACCTCTCTACTCTCAAGAGTGGAGGTAAAATTTGCTTCATTACTCTGCAAGTGAGATACAGTGTGTATGTTTGGCTTTGTTCAGTTTACTAATGTAAAAGCATTATCCTGATCTAGATTGTATGTTTAACCAATAGCTACCACAGCATCTAGAAACTGACACAAAGTTTCAGATGAAAATATCTGATTACAAGACTTCCATTGCATCATGATCATCCCAGCTTGGGATGGATTTGTGCAATGTATTTATATGATTGTTCTGTCATTCAAAATAATATTGAAAACAAGAGGCAACATATAAATTCAGGCTTCTGGGATCCTCTTCCCGCCTAAAGTAAATAGTGATAAGTTTTGATATAATTGAGAGTATGCAACTTCAATGCATCTAATAAAATGCCTGCTCGGAGACATAGTAAAAGAGGTTTGTTGATGGTTCGTTTTCTTTTTCTAGCAATTTGAACAAAATACAGATTTATGATCATTTAAGCTTCCACAAACGACAAACCTGTCCATTCATTACTTTTCGTGAAGTCTATTCCAAGAATAAGATTTGATGACTCCAGGCCTGATTCTCTCAAGGCCTCTGTAACCTGTATAGAATTAGAAAAGAAGAATGTTTAGCATTATTAAGCTAAATACAGAGCGAAATTAATGACTGCAATTTGCAACTCTAACGCCCGACTTCAGCAAACTAGTAAGTGCTGATATCCAAATCTAAACTCTAAAACCAAGTGCAAGAAACAAATCATGAACGTTTAAATGCATCAGTCTCACGATTACATGATTAATCTCATCCTCCTAATAAATTCTAAGCACGAAGCAGCAGTGATATAATCTTCATAAAAACTTCTAAAAAGTCTTGTTATTAGAAAACCTAATGAACTCTAACATCTGCTAATTAGTCCAAAAAACAAACAGCTTCCTAAATCCTACATAAAATAGTGCTAAAAATTGGACACGGTCACAGGGTAAGAACATTTACTATAGTAGTATAGTTAGCTGAGCATATAGTTGCAATTACTCGATCCCCATGTGAATGTGCAAAATAGACTGTATATACGAGAACGAAACCTGTTCAAGAGTGGAGAAATTATCCGGGATGAAAGCATACTTGTTTCGCTTCTTGTATGAGAAACTCTTACTACTAGCTTTAAGGGATGAAAACGATGATTTCTTTTGCATAGGAGCTTCGTTAATAACTACGCTTCGGCTTGAAACTGATCTAGAACTACTGCTACCGCCATCACCTCCGGTGCGATCAGACGAGAGCGAACGTGTTCTTTTATTAAATGAAGAAAATGTATTCCCCATTTTTCATGTCATGCTGCTTCTACAATTCAGTTTACTTATTGTTATTATTATTCTTACTACTTTTTCGTGTGTGTTTTATATAGTACATTGGAAATTTGATGATGGGCTGTGATGGCATGACGTGATAGATGGGCATAGAATATATGTGCGGCCAGCCAAGTAAAGATTTAAGAATCGATTCCACAATGGGACTTTAAGGAAAGATGGTGCAACTTGTTAACTATAGGGAACTAACTATTTGAGTTGAGGTACTTTATTCCCTGCAGGAAGTGACTTTCATTGCCGGGCAAATTAATTCCAAGAGCCCTGAAATATTAGTCATTTTTTATATAAGTTCCTGAACTAAAAATGTAAATTAAACGAGAGTTGACTCCCATCTTTAGATCTAAGATTCTAGACGGCTCTTCTATTCTCCATTTCCCATATCTACAATCCCCTTCACCGTTTAAGCCTCCTTCACTCTTCCATACTCTCTTCTATTTTTCGGGTTTCTTTAATAAATTCGAGATCTTACTCCAAAAGTTTCGAAAAACATCTTTTTTGGTTGAGATCTTGTTGGTACCTTGTTATCAAAGTTGTACTCATCTTTTTGAGTAATAGTATGTTTTATTTGAAGTTTTTGTGTTAGTTTCGTTGAAAATGGTTTATATGGTTTTTTGGGAAATCCGGAATTTTTGCATCGAATTTGGGAGGGTGGTGGATATCACAAAATCTCACATTTCACAATAAAAGTTTGTTCATAGTTTAGGGGCATCTGTTTCCCCAATTTTAGTTGATGTAACTAAATTTTTTGAATATTGAGTTACAAGTGGCATGTATGTGAAGGTCAATTGTTATGTTACTAGTTTCAGGGTTGGTGTAGTTTGGATTGCTCGGAAAGCTATTGTAATCCTTTTTAATTCAAAGAATTTTATTCTATATGTTAAGCGATTTGAAAACAAAATTACTATTTGTTTAGCTCATTTATAGAAATTGCGGTATGAACTTGATTTCCACACCAATGACAGGACCAAATCTCGTCCGTTATGGCTCCTATACTGGGCAAACCATCAGGTTGATAACAATTTTCATCTTAATTAGTCTAGTCAATGCATCTGTATTTTCTTGAGTTTATTGTGTCTGTATTTTATTAGTTATGTTTCTTTCACTAATATTGTTATAGGTTTTATGGTTGTGTCCTTTAGCTTTTCTTTAAACACATGTGTATGTCGGCAAAGGTCCCTGCTGTTGTAAAATTATGCCATCAAGCTTTAACAGAAGATAAGTGTGTTGTCATTGGTCTCCAAAGCACCGGTGAAGCCAGAACCGAAGAAGCTGTAGCAAAATCTGTGAGTATATTGTTGCTAGTTGCTACATTCTTGAAACTTTCTTCTTCATAGGAGAAAAATGAAATGCATTGTTATTCTTAGTTAGATATCCATTAATATTATGGCAGGGTATGGAGCTTGTTGATTTAATTTTGGGACCTCGTGAGCTATTGCTAAAATTTGTTGAAGAATATTATCCATTGCCTGAAAAACCTGAATCTTTGTCAGGTAAATTGTTTGTTTTTTGAGATCAACTCCTTTTGCCGAAAAGACAAAATAGTAAAATTTTCTAATGGCAGACGAGGATGGGGTAACAGAGTTGCAACGAAAGAGACGCTCAGCGACAACTGATATTTCTCTTGAAGGAAGAGCTTCTAAAGCTGCCAAATTGCAATATGAAAGTGATCCAGAAACTGAAAGTAATTTTTTGAAACATAATTTCAATGTGCCATGCTTTGTAATTTCTTCAGTCTCTTCCTGGTTTTTTATACCGAAATCTGCAGACTATGTGTTTGGTACTTTCTATTTTCTCTAATATAAAGATTTATTTCACATATATATTTAAATTCTATATTTAGCATGCTCTGGTTTAGGGTTTTTAACTATATGCATGCAAGGATTGGCTTTATTCTTTTTTATATGATATTTATTACTTCAGACATAGTGGTCAGTTGAGAGTACATGAATTGCTATCCTGATGTCTATTCCTAAAGTTTGCTCTGTAAATGCAGCTGATTCTGAGCCTGAGTCCACGGAATCTGATGATGAATTTCAGATCTGTGAGTTTTTCTTCTTTAAAGTTTTTTATTTATAGTATAATTTCCTATGAAATCTGCAGACCATAATATGCGACTTTGTGCTTATTACTTTCTAATGTTTTCCCATTTTCTTTAATGTAATGTTTACATTCAGTATGCACTGCTTTAAGCTTTCTTTACTATACGCACTCAAGGATTGGCTTGTTTCTTATTTATATAATTTATTGCTTCAGACATACTATAGAGATAAGAGTCTTGAGACAAGAATTGCTATCATAATGTCTATTCCTAAAGTTTGATCGGTAAATGCAGCTGAATCTGAGCCCGAGTCTATGGAATCTGGTGATGAATTTGAAATCTGTGAGATTTGCGATTCTGATATGGTACTCTCTTCTAATTCATATCTGACCTGTTTGAGTATCTTTGGTACCCGCATATGTTGTGTCTGATCATCCTTAACTGTAGGAAAGGGAAAAATCGCTCCAATGTTCATGTTGCAAGCAGCTCATGCATCCTGCATGTTTAGTGCCGCCTGTCACAGGTGTAGTTTCTGCAGATTGGTCTTGCCTTTCCTGCAAAGAAAAAACAGAAGAGTATCTCCAACAAAGACGTGTGTATTTAGCACAAAAACTAGAGAGGTATGTATATTGTACAGATATAGAAGGAACTTATACTGGTCTACCTCTCAAATTGTCTTTCTCTTTGCTTATTCAAAATGTTTCATCCTTCCTGGCACAATATGTGCATAATCATGAATTCAATTTAGTTGACAAAGACTTTATAATGTGATGTAGGTATGAAAAAGCTACAGAGCGCAGATCACAAATTTTGAATGTTGTTCGTTCTTTGGATCTTCCCTACAATCCACTAGATGAGATTATTGATCAGGTTGTTAAAAATGCCTTCTCGACTTCTCTGATTTTTTATGCAATTGTTGAACGATTGACATACGTGATTATCCCATTTCCATTTTTACTGCTGTGCTTTGGAGTATATCTCAAGACCCACCATTAAGTGAAATATCTTTAAACTTTAGAAATCTGTCACCATTATGTTTATAGATCTCACCTTTTGTTCTACATATGGGTGCATTCCCCCTTTAGTTAATCTCATTGAACCTTATGTGTGAGTTGCATTATTAGCATATTTTGAATAAGTTCATCATTATAAGCTTATGAATAGTGCATTCTTCTGAAAACGAATATTAATGACATGCAGCTTGGTGGTCCTGATAAGGTGGCAGAAATTACAGGAAGGCATGGCAGACTTATCAAGGAATCTAATGGAGGTGTCACATATCAGCCACGTAACACGTGAGTTTTGACTTGATTGCATACCTCTGTGTTTGCTGGTATCTCGTGGCTGCTGACGTGCTCTATTTGCTTGCTTCAGAAAGGATGTTGCCATGGAAATGGTCAACATGAATGAAAAGCAATTATTTATTGATGGAAAAAAGTTAGTTGCCATAATTTCGGAGGCAGGATCTGCTGGTGTATCGTTGCAAGCAGATAGGAGGGCTTCAAATCAGGTATAAGTGAATACTCGACAATATTGTACCATTCTATTTCCAAATTTAACTGTGAACTCAAACTTCAAATCTCCTTTTTCTTTTCCGTTCTAGTAGAGATTGCTCCAACTGTATCCTGGCAGGCTAACTGTTTTTTCAGTTTGTAATTATATTATTAATATTGATACTTTTTATATCAGAGGAGGAGGGTACACCTGACCCTAGAACTACCCTGGAGCGCTGATCGTGCTATTCAGCAGTTTGGAAGAACTCACCGTTCAAATCAAGCTTTCTGCACCAGAGTATAGGTAGACAATAATTACTGATTTTATATAATCATTCTTTTAGTTAGCAATAATATGTGACTTTCCATAATAAAATACTATTCTTTTGGTTCAGCTCTTATGTTGGATAAAATAATTTTTTTTTTGTTTCATGTATGACAGGTTACTCTTCAGTAATCTTGGTGGTGAACGCAGATTTGCTTCCATCGTTGCAAAGCGACTAGAATCTCTTGGGGCACTTACACAGGGCGACAGACGGTAGGCTGATTTATAATCAGCAGGAATCTGTGCTTTTGTGTATATGAATAACAATACTACTACTATCACAAACAACTAATTTGTCTTCTTAGAGCTGGACCATCACTTAGTGCTTACAATTATGATAGCGTGTATGGAAAAAAGGCCCTGGCAGAATTGTATGATGGAATTGTGAATCAGGTTTCTGTATTATAATAGTGTCATATATAATGCTTCCTCCTCCTGTCTTGGTTGGTAATTGGTGAGTTGGTGGTATTGGTAGAGAAAATATATGAAACAACTAATTTTCATGCTGCAGCGTCCTCTTCCAGTCGTACCTCCTGGATGTTCCCTTGAAAAGCCAAATACAATTGAAGATTTTTGTCAGGGAAAAGCTGCTTTAGCTTCTGTTGGATTAGTTAGAGATGACACATATGTTGGTAAGATATTATCTGTGTTAGGGTTACCTTAATTTATTCTATGAATATACTGACATTTATTGGGTGAAATCATTGGGCAAAACTGCATATATCTTTATCATAGAATATGACATTTTATTTAATTTAACTACGCCTAGATGAGAAGGACATCCACAATGTTGGGCATTTCCTGAACCGGTTGTTGGGGCTACAACCAGAGATGCAGAATTCGTATGTTCTTTTTTATATATTCTAATACACATCATTTATTTATTTAAATTCGTGTGACATAGGTGTTTAAATGCAGGCTTTTTGAGTTATTTGTGAGCATCCTTGATCTTCTAGTTCAGAATGCACGAATCGAAGGTCAATTTGACTCGGGAATATCAGATTTAAAAGCCAATACAATTGGACTAAAAGGACCGCCAAAGGTTACGACTCTGATTCAGCTTTTCTTTAGCTTCAACATTGAAATTTGATTTATGAAATAGTTTCCATCCTTATTGCAGAATGTACACATTGACCATCTGTCTAGAGCATCCACTGTTCTATTTACATTCACATTGGATCGAGGGTTCACTTGGGAGGCATACTAACTATCTCCAAGAATTTAAATGCTGATATTTAATGCAAAAGTTGCATTGGTAACTCTCTACTTGTTTGCAGGCTGCATCAACGTTGTTTGATGAGAAGAGAAAAGATGTGTCTGCTTCCTCTGGTACTGGGTTCTATGAATCTAGGAGAGAATGGTTCGGAAGAAGCCACTATCTTTTAGCATTTGAAGGGCAACAAATTGAGTTCTGAAGTATATTAGCAGTACTTTAGCCTAAAGACTTTTCCTTAAACTGCTCTTTATGGCTTATTAGAAAGCTATGCACTGACCCTTGTTTTCACTTCTTAACTTCCAAATTGTCATTTAGGTCTTCAGGAATGTATAGAATTGTCCGCCCTGCTGTCGGGGAGGCAGTCAGGTAGTGTAAACTAATACCAGCTCCATATCTGTTCTGTGGCAATCCAAATATTATGGGTTGCTCAGTTGCTGTTGTCTTGACTTGTATTCAACTTCAACTCTTCAATGCCCAGGGAAATGCCTCTTCAAGAGCTAGAAGAGAAGTACAGGAAGTTATCATCTTTGAAGATGGCTCGTACTTGTTGGGAAAATGAGTATCATGTATTATCTAAACAGGTTAGAGATATGTCCAAATGTTAATTTGTGTTTGCTTGGCAAAAGTGGAACGTGATGGGTTTTTAATGGAACCAGTCACAAGGTTATTAGGATTCATATATTTCATTCACTCCATTCATATTATTTCCATCTCTCATCTCCCTCAACCTTCAGTCCCATGTCTAATATTACACAAAATACACTGTGTTCCTGCCTGATCCGTTCCATATAAAATTCAATACGGGCAATGCAAATGTTCAATTCCTCTTGGTTTATTAGGTCTGAGATGCACCCTGGTAGTATAAAGAGTTTTTTTTGGTGACATCACGTGTCATGTTTTGGCTGTAATTGCTAGCTTTTTGAGTTGCAAAAGCAACATACTCCCATATTATGTTCCTTTTTGGCATCAATGATTTACCAGCCTGTACATACAACAACTTGCAGTGCATGCATGGTCCCAATTGTAAGCTTGGTGATTACTGCACCATTGGCAGAAGATTGCAAGAAGTAAATGTACTGAGTGGCTTGATACTTCCTGCCTGGGAAATTATAGAAAAGACCCTCGTCAAGCAGGTAAGCGAAAGTCCATTTTGTGCCTGATTTCTCCATTTTAATTCTCTGGAAAAAAAATTCCCCACTGCAAGTTTTGTTCTTGACTATTATCTTGATTTTAAAGGTGTGTATCACTTGTGAAGCCATTTATTTATCTGGCTGATCTTAATTTTGTTACCCATGGTCAAGAAGTTATAATAATGATGTTAGCGCTTAGCGCAACCGTACACATTAGAGCATCTAGTTGGATATGGATTCAGCATCTTAATGTGGTTACATACATATCTCTATGCTTGCCTGCTTAGATGTTTTTGAACTTATATCTATGAAATTATTGGCCTTCTGGTTCCCAAGTTTCAAAGACCCATTCTAGCAAACTAAACCTAGTGGCTGATGGTGTACATATTTGTGGCCTTGTAACTTTATGGTCACTCGTATATTAAATGAAAAACTATGCTGGCCAGAATTCAGTTGACGGGTTTTGATCACAAATTGTCTCGATATAATAAAAATGATGCTCTTATTTGGGAGACAGGCTTTTTTTTAGAGTTCGATCTCATTTGCATTATCTTTGAATTATATTGATTAGACAACTTTTCTATAGGCTAGGAAAAGCCATAGACGACTACGTATTGTGCGTGTAGAGACAACTATGGATAACCAGAGAATTGTTGGATTACTTATCCCAAATGCTGTTCATTCTATACTAAAAGGTTAGTCTCTCTCTCTCTCTATATATATATATGCTTACTGGTGTGTGCGCGCAACGTCTGCACAAGGACATGTGTTTGTTTTATTTCTTTGTAATGGTTTGAAAACTCTGTATGTGACTTTTGTAATTCTAATATTATTTCTTTGAATGTTTATCGATTTGGGTCTTTCTACAGATTTGGCATGGGTGAAAGATATTGATGATTCACATGCAATGGAAATGTAGATCATTTGAGGAATACTATTATGTACATAGCTCTTCATCGGTTAATATACAGTGTTCTCTTGTTCTACCAAAATGCAATAACCTTTTTTGTCAAGTGGCTCTTAACTATTATGAGATGCGCACCAGTTGCTATGGTTTTGTGCACTTTTTGTATAAATTGGTGATTATTTAAGCTCCGGTTCTTATATTTATATTTATTGTTAAAGAAAAGGCAATGTAGTAACATTGTCCTGTCAGGAAAAATGAAAAGGTTCTTTATACTAGTAACAAAACCAATATTATTTAGCCAAAAAAAACCAAACATTATTTTGGAATATAAATTAGAATGAGTGTCATCCTAGAATTTGTTGGGCCAATTAGGCATACTTTGCTAATAATCCATCCCTGTAACACCCATGGTGGGTTGAGAGAGTAGGATAATTTTTTTTTTTTGAAATTGAAGTTGTTTGGACATCCGGTGATATGATGTTTGTCACTCTTTTAATCTTTTTGAACTATATTGACAAAAAATGATTGAAATAATTAGAAGGAAAAGGTGGTTTAAAAATTATGATAAATTTTTATTGAAATTATAGGTTTGTATGAAAATTGAATATTATTAAAAAAAATTATGTGGGAAATAGATTTTTTTTTTTCAAATATGGATGTATAGGTGTTTGCTTGAAGAGTTTATTTACCAAATAACAAGGTTACAAATCACCATAATTTATATTTTTCCTCGTTTATCATTCATTTTAATTTCACGATTATATAAATTGAATTCAGAAGTAATTGTTGGATTAAAATAATCGTCAATGAGAAAACATTTAGCTTATACGAGTACAAGTTAACCTAGGAATAATGAATTGCTATATAAAATTCATGATAGACTGCTCGCCATTTAAATATAGGACAATTTTTTTTCATTTTAAATGGAGTTCGAAACAATAGTTTTGATGATATATATATATATATATATGATAAAAAAAAATTAGATTTTATATTAATCTTTTAGAGGAGTACATAAAGTCATAAATGAATAAATACGTAATAATTACATATTCGACTTATTATGTGTTTTAATAAATAAAATTTATATATTAATGAAGTTTTACAACACATTTCGTTAGCAGTCACGTTTGTTAAATATTAAGCATTTGTCATCATAATAATAAGCATTGAAAATAATATTAGTATCTTATTATAAGATTGTTGATTTGAAGTAATTTAGTTCAGTTAAAAAAGAAGAAAAAAATTCGCAAAAAAGAAGAAGAAGAAATTAGGCAGGTGTGCAACATTTTTTGCTCCTATGAAATGTGTTGATGGGGATTTCTAGTATTAAAGGATATAAATGAATTGTACATGTCATATTACATTTACAATACTTTTTTATAAATTATTTAGAGTACAAGTTTGTAAACAAATCATGTATCAATGAGTTGGTAGTAAATAATTTATTGCTATTAGTATTTTTTTAACTAGATAAATTCAAATATTTTTTAGTCAAAATCAATAATTTATTAACAAACTGAATATAAATATTATAAAATTGAGCTAAATTTATTTTTAAGAAGATTTTTGAAAAATTATATTCAAAAATACAAAAAGTATACGTTTCAAAAATGGGAAGAAAAGATGCAGCAATCTGTAAATTTACATATTTG
Organism: Oenanthe sinensis; assembly: GCA_028671895.1. Classification (NCBI taxonomy): domain Eukaryota; kingdom Viridiplantae; phylum Streptophyta; class Magnoliopsida; order Apiales; family Apiaceae; genus Oenanthe; species Oenanthe sinensis. The sequence continues at coordinate 37,633,671 of CM053794.1, forward strand.
ACCTTAAGAGTATACGTTTCAAAATTTAAACGGTTGCTAGTAATGCCCTTTGACATATATACCCTCAATCTATGAGTAGTATATAAATAGAGAGGGTCATAGATGCATGCATTTGTGTTGTAGAGGGCGGAAAGCAAACAGCAAGAGAGAACTCTCAGTTTTTTGGAGCTATATAAACACACACCACATCTCAACCCTCAACCCTCAGCTCATCTATCTCATCTCAATCCCCAATTCTATTCTCTCTCACACACACACATTACAAACCCTAATCTCCAATTCTCTTTTTTAATCAACTCACTTCATTTCAATCTCCACTCTCTTCTCTTCTTATAACTCATTTAATTTCATTTCTCCATAATTAATAAAATGGACAATGACGAGGTGTCGTGTTTTTCTCCACCGATGTCGCCGGAATCCTGGTCCAGCGAGGTTACTTCTTTATCTTCACTTGTTTAGGGCCGGTTTTGTAGTTATGGTGTCTGGATCTGTTTATATGTTTATATATGTGGTGTTCAGTACTTTTGATATGTTATATATACTTATCGTTTATGTTTATGTCAAATGATTTAGGGTTCTATAGGTGATGCTGATCCGTCAAGGCCTCTTGAAGAAATCAACGAGGTTGCTTCTCTATCTTCATTTGTATATAGATTATTGTAGTTCTGGTGTATTCAAATTGTGTTACTGCTTTTCATATAAACAGAAAAAAAAATCTATACAAATTTTAATTATTTTTAACATATTAAAATTTAGTTAATTATATTAAGGGTTCATGTCTTTAAAAAAAACATCTTTCTCTATCAAACACATAATTGAATTTTTTATATAATATTTGTTTAAAGCATATATAATTGAGTTCAACATTATTTGTCTTTCTTTATTAAAAGTCATATAATTAATTTTTATGTAATATTTGTTCACACCGCATATATATAGTTGGTTCAACATTATTTATTGAATAAATTATATTTAATTTTCAACTAGTTTTTTGGGTTTATTATTATCAAATTAGGGTATAATAATATAAAATATTAATTATTTAATACACTTTATTTAAATAATTATGTCATTGTAAATATATTAATGTATATACTTAGATTTAATACAAATATAATTATTTTAATTAATAAATAAAGACGGTCCTTTTTAATTAATGGACAATTGTAGCAGTTTAAATAGTTGAGATTTAAAAAGTTTATAATTTTTGTAGATTACTTGAGCCTAACGTTATTTCTTCAAGAAAAAATCATTACAAGTCTATGTTAGGGTAATTTTTGGGTTATCTTCTTGATGAATATATAAATTACTTTAATAAGATCGAGAGAAGGTGTGATATTCATTGATTTTATTGTTTGTTGCCTGTTTTGTCTAATAAATATATACAGTATATAGTGGCATGAAATTGAAAATGGCAGCAATTGATTTCACTATAGAGAATAAAGCTTTTTAGGCTCTCAGCTCGACATTGTTTTGCAAAAGTTCTTTTCTAAAAATGAAGAAGCATATATGTGTTATTAACCATAATTATCATACACAGCGCGCACTTTAGTTTTTTCTTGGATTTGACTAGTATATATATAACATTTACATCGTTTACAAATATGTCAATAAGTGTTTTAATACAACAATAAGCAACATTATACTGGTCTTAATTAATTTTTATAGTGATCTATATATATATATATATATATATATATATATATATATTCTATATCAAAACTTCAGATAGCTATTGAGGTGGAGCAGGAAGAAGATAGTGGTACTGCAATCGTGGGAGAAACATTTACCGACTATGTACGTGCATGTTTTTCTCCGTACAGGATTAATGTTTATATATTTTTTACTATTCACCTTAGATTACTTGTTTTAAAACTACTGCAGTTATGTACTTGAAAATTTCTCGTTTTAAAATTTTGTATTCAATTATATATGTTTTCATGCAGCGTCCTTCGAAATTATCAATTGGTCCTCCTCACCCAGATCCTGTTGTAGAAACAGCTTCCTTATCAGCAGTGCAGCCACCTGAACCCACGTACAATCTTGCAATCAGGGATGACCTAGAAAGGTCAAAAGCTTTGTCATGCTTGCAGATTGAGACTGTAGTATATGCTTCTCAGGTTTCATCTTATAAACAAATTAAAATATATACCACCTGTATTTGCTTTTCCTGTGTAACATAATTTAGTTTGCATTGCAGAAACACCTTCAGCACCTTCCAGATGATTATAGGGCAGGTTTTTTTATTGGAGATGGAGCGGGTGTGGGAAAAGGCCGAACAATTGCAGGGTTGATCTTGGAAAATTGGCAGCTTGGGAGAAGGAAAGCTTTGTGAGTTCATGCTCTTTACTTTTTTCCGTGTCCAGTGTGCAAAACAGTTTAGTTTAGAGCTTTCAAATTTTCAATTCAATATATATAATCTATGGTCGGTCCAATATATAAGCAGAATGGTCACGGAATTTTCGTTTAGACCTAGCTAGATGTCATTAATTTGTGCATTATTCGATGTAATGTGATCGATGATGTTCGTATATAGGTGGATTTCTGTTGGTAAAGACCTGATATATGATGCAAGGAGAGACTTGGATGATATCGGTGCTAGGTTTATTGAAGGTAGTTTAAAGTTCAAATCATTGTAATAGTAAATGCCTTTATATATATCCATCTATATATTTTTACGTACACAGAATTTCTCGAAAATATGTTAACTTGTTTAAGCATTTACGAGCGGGAGTTCTTACATTAAATACATATGTACTTGTAGTGCATGCATTAAACAAGGTCTCGTATTCAAAGCTTGATTCGAAGACTGTTGGTATCAGTGAAGGAGTAATTTTCCTAACTTACAGCACCCTTATAGCCTCTGATAAAGGGGGGCGTTCTCGCTTTGATCAGCTTGTACGGTGGTGTGGGAAAGATTATGATGGCCTTATTGTGTTTGATGAGGTATACCTAGCTCTTATATATCCTTTGATAAAGATGATGTGTTCAGTTGTTATGTGTATGCATATATAAGAGTATTGGTACACATAAATGTACAATTTATTGCCTGTATATATATATATCTTGTACGTCTTGTTGCTAAGAATTGGAAGCGATGTTGTAGTGCCACAAGGCCAAAAACTTAGTACCTGAAGATGGACGCAAGCCAACACACACGGGTGAAGCAGTTCTTAATATTCAGGTTTGGTCTTCTTAATTAAAGAAGCTAGCTAGCTCATATTGCATACCTTTTAGGCTAATATATTATATATATTTTCTTTAGTTTCCTAAATATTAAAGGATACTATACAATATGTCAGGCTTCTATTTTTATTAATAATATATATATATATATATATGTTCTTTTGGCATTATAGATCCTTTAATCCACTTGGAATCTCTTACATGCCCTATTATATGTATTTTCTTAACAGGCTAAGCTTCCGGAGGCTAGGGTTGTTTATTGCTCAGCTACTGGTGCTTCAGAGCCGCACAACATGGGATATATGAATAGGCTTGGTCTTTGGGGAACTGGAACTACTTTCAACGACTTCTATGAATTTCTAAGTACGTTAATTATACCTAATAGTTACTCTTTGCACATAATCGATGTTAAACTTTCCTCTACTTCTAGCTAGCATGCCTGCCTCTCTCGTAATTGTATTCATTAATTCTAGCTATATATATATATATATACAGACCAATTTTGTCTTGGTCCACTGCATGCGATCCTGGTATATACTCACTATATATATGGTACATTTTTAAGTTTAAGTGCATGCTTGACTAAGAGCATGTTTGTCGAACAGAGCTTATAGCTTATTTTGACTTTAATCTGAAAAAGCTTATAAGTTATTTTGACTTTAACCTGAAAAATGTTTATTTGTGTAATAAGACTTAAAGTCAGAAATAAGTTGAGTTAAAGTCAGAAATACGTATTAGATACTTTTTTAGGTGACTTTTTTTTCAATTTTTCTATTTTGATAAAACTTATCTATATATTATAAATTATTCATAAGTCACTTTTATTTTTATTTTTATATTTTTAAAAACTCATAAGTCACTTATATTTATATACTCCCGACTTGTCACTTTAAACATCTTTAAATTATAAATCACAATTTTAAGTTTAGTCAAACGGTCTCTATTTCCAAAGGTAGCTAGACTTTGTGAAGCTCTCTCACTCTATCTATATATATTATCATTTTTTCATGATTATTTAAAAATTTAAATTAATTTATATTCCAACAACTGTTATCGAATTGTTTACACAGTATTTGGTACAATCACAGATTATAATTTAAGATTGTGATTGTATTGTAATGAAAATATTGCATACAAGGATATAATATATATCACTATATATGCATATATTTTTATTGTTGTTGTAACCTAATTCAATGAATTAGCATATACTGTAACCACATATTCAATTCACTAAAAATATTAATCATACTGTATATATGATATAGTTTATAGAATTAATTATTCTTTTCAATCCTTAATTAATTATTATTAGTAGCATTATTATTGTTATTTTTTACATTTTAATTTATTGTTATATATATTTTAATTTTAATGTAAATTTGTTAGAGCCGGATACAAATAAATTGATTAAAATAATTAGTTATATTTAATATTTACAAATTCTTTATATTAATTTATTAATATGGGCACATTTTACCTCACAAATTCTAGAAAGAATGTTTTTATTCAATGTTTTTATTCAATTGTTTTTATTTAAATTATAAATTATTACATTATTGATTTTATTAAAAGAGCATTTTTTTGATATTTAGTACAGTATGTAACTTTTTAAAAAGTCAGAACCGGCCCCGCTTATAAACGCGTTGACATGTTAGACCTCGAAAAAAATTATTTTAACTTTTAGTTTCCTACATTTTCTATTCTATATTTTGCAAATTGCTATATTTATGGTGGTACCCTTCCTTTTGTGTTTCATTGTTTCTTTACTTTTACTGTACTCGATTGTTTTATGTAAATAATTTATCTATTTTTGTCTTTAGACATCTCTCTAACTTTAGGCCACAATGCCCTTGTTTCTTTTTCTCTCTAAATTGTAAGCAAATTGATATTTGTTATATTGATTTTTTTTGGCAGATTCACTGGAAAAAGGGGGTGTTGGAGTTTTAGAACTAGTTGCCATGGACTTGAAAGCAAGGTTCTTTTTTGGTTTTACTATACTTTATTTCAGTATCAATTTATCTATATCTAAAGAAAGTTAATCACACCTGGAAGATATTTTATCATTCAGGGGAATGTATTTATGCCGTACTTTGTGTTACAAAGGCGCAGAATTTGATGTGGTTGAAGTTGAGTTAGAAGACAGAATGACGGTATACTACAGCTTACTGGTTGATGATTTTAAGTACTGAGGTGGTACCTAGCTACATTAAAATTTTATAATCAAGTTAACACATTGCGTTCTATGTAAAATCCAGGACATGTACAATAGAGCGGCAGAGTTTTGGATTGACTTGAGAGTGAAATTGCTGGCTGAACTTGCTTTGTACAACAAAAACCCCGAATCTGATATGTTGTGGCGCTTATACTGGGCAAACCATCAGGTTGATGACCGCCATTTACATCTCATTTAAAAACAACTTATTGTGTCACCAACATATAGTTTATATGTTTTATGGTTGTGTTCTTTAGCGTTTCTTTAGATACATGTGTATATCGGCAAAGGTGCCTGCCGTTGTAAAATTATGTCATCAAGCATTACAAGAAGATAAGTGTGTCGTCATTGGTCTCCAAAGCACTGGTGAAGCCAGAACCCAAGAAGCTGTTGCAAATAATGTGAGTGTATTGTCTGCTACATTCTGGAAACATGTTTTGTCTTGTTCCAGTCAGAACAATGAAAATGCATTGTTGTTCTTAGAATCTTAGATATACATTAATCACATGGCAGGGTAGCGAGCTTGTTGATTTCATTTCTGGAGCTCGTGAGCTTTTGCTAAAATTTGTTGAAAAACATTTTCCATTGCCTCAAAAGCCTGAATCTTTGTCAGGTAAGTTTTTGTTTGTTTTCTGAGATCAAGTCCTTGTGGTGAAAGACAAAATGGTCAATTTTTACCAATGGCAGGTGAGGACGGGGCTAAGGAGTTGCAACGAAAGAGGCGCTCAGCGACAACTGGTGTTTCATTTAAAGGAAGAGCTAGAAAAGCTGCCAAATTGCAAGATGAAAAAGACAGAGAAACTGAAAGTAATTTTTTGATACATAATGTCTCTTCCTCGTTTTTCTTTTTTTAATGTTTGACTTTATACTAAAATTTACTACGAAATCTGCAGACTATGTATCTGTTGCTTTCTAAAGTTTTCCCATTTTGTCTAATATTAAGATTTTTTCATATCATGAATTTGAAGTCTGTATTTAGTATGCTCTGCTTTAGGGATTTTTACTGTATGCGAGCACAAGGATTGGCTTTATCCCTTTTTATAATATTTATTACTTCAGAAAATGCAGCTGATTCTGAGCCCGAGTCTACGGAATCTGATGATGAATTTCAAATTTGTGAGATTTGCAATTCTGAAATGGTACTCACTTCTAATCCATATCCTGCCTGTTTGTATCTTTGGTACCTGCATATGTTGTGATTTATCATCCTTAACTGCAGGAACGGGGAAAATTGCTCCAATGTTCATGTTGCAAGCAGCTCATGCATCCTGCATGTTTAGTGCCACCTGTGATAGCTGCAGTTTCCGCAGATTGGTCTTGCCATTCATGCAAAGAGAAAAAAGAACAGTATATCCAACAAAGTAGTGGGCATTTAACACCAAAACGAGAGAGGTGTGTATACTGTATAAATACAGATGGAATTTATCTTGGTCTACCTCTCGTTTTGTTTTTCTCTATACTAATTTAAAATGTTTCACCTTCCTGCCACGATGTGTGTTCAATCTGGAATACAAACTAGTTGATTAAGAATTTTATGATTGTGATGTAGGTACGATGAAGCTACAGAGCGCAAGTCACAAATTTTGGATGCCGTTCGTTCTTTGGATCTTCCTCACAATCCATTAGATGTCATTATTGATCAGGTTGTTAAAATTTTATTTTCTGATGTCCATTTAGACTGTTGGTTGTGCTTTCAAGCATATCTCCAGACACACCATTAAGTAAAATCTCCTTAGATTTTATAAATTTATTACTGTTGTGTCTATAAAACTTTCACCCTTTGTTTACGTATGGCCGCATTGCCCTTTTCTGTAATTAGATTGAACATTTTGTGGACCCTACTGTAAATCTGGATCTATATTTATGAGATAGTCGATCAATTTGGTAAATATTGTTTCTCAGCCATGCTTCAGAAGTCGCAATTGAGGGGGTGTGAGTCGCATCATTATAAGTTCTTCATTAGTCTCTCTTGGATAATGCATCCTTCTAAAAATGAATTCCAATGATTTGCAGCTGGGAGGTCCTAATAAGGTGGCAGAAATTACAGGAAGGCGTCACAGGCTTATCACGGCATCCAATGGAAATGGTGTCACATATCAGCCTCGAAACACGTGAGTCTTTGGGTTGATTGCATCCATGTGTGTTTGCTTTTGTCTTGAGGCTGCTGACATGCTCTGTTTTTTTTGCTCCAGAAAGAATTTGGCCATGGAAATGGTCAACATTAATGAAAAACAATCATTCATGAATGGAGAAAAGTTAGTCGCCATAATCTCAGAGGCAGGATCTGCCGGCGTATCGTTGCAAGCAGATAGAAGGTCGTTAAATCAGGTATCTGTGAACAGGACCGACCCCGAGTTTGGAGATACCCTATGCCAACTCAAAAAAAATTTGCCCCGTTAAAGGATGCTCATAATAAAATTGAGAATTTCGCTTTCATTATTAAATACTAATTTCTCATGACTTAAAAATTAGAATTCTCACATTTCTGCTAGCTAGCAAAATCAGTAATCAACGGTTGGGCTGAAGTTTGAATTAAGTCTTCAAAATTAGAATTTGTTAGCATTTCCTTCTCAATTAATAACATAACCAACCCATTCAACCATTTTTGCTACATACTAAAACGGAGATACGATTTAATCAATTTCAATTTTTAAAACAGTGCTCCCTTTTAGTAATCCCTTTTGCATAAACCACTATAACCCATAATAGTTAACAATATTCTCTAAGTAATTGTTGCAGTCGGAGTACTTATAGAATATTCATAATATAGATACAAACTGAAAATCAAGTCCTATATTATGAATATTGATAGCTGTTATATCAGAAGAGGAGGGTACACCTGACCCTAGAATTACCCTGGAGCGCTGATCGTGCGATTCAACAGTTTGGAAGAACTCACCGTTCAAATCAAGCTTCTGCACCACAGTATAGGTAGACAATAAATCCAATTTTTTATAATCATTCACGTAGTTAGCAGTAATATATGACTTTTCATAGTCATTTTTAATATCTGTTATGTCACTTGTATAACAGGTTGCTCTTCAGTAATCTTGGTGGTGAACGCAGATTTGTTTCCATTGTTGCAAAGAGACTAGAATCTCTCGGGGCACTTACCCAGGGTGACAGACGGTGGGTTGGTTTATAGTTGGGGGAGTCTGTAACTGTGTATATATATAAACAACAATACTACTACTATTACACCACTAATATATCTTCTTATTGTTGTTTGTGTTGTAGAGCTGGACCATCACTTAGTGCTTACAATTACAATAGCCGGTACGGAAAAAGGGCCCTGGCAAAATTGTACAGTGGATTTCTGGAACAGGTTTCAGTAACTGTGTACTATAATAGACTAATAGTGTCATATTCATCATAAAATCGATCCTTCCTCCTGTCTTGGTTGGTGGTATCAGTAGGGAAAATATACGAACTAACTGATTCCAGTGCTGCAGGGTACTCTGTCAGTTGCACCTTCGGGATGTTCCTTTGAAGAGCCAGGTACAGTTGAAGCTTTTGTTGTCAAGGGAAAAACTGCTCTTGAATCTGTTGGGATAGTCATGGATGAAAAAAATGATGGTAAGATATTATCAGCATAATGGTTACCTTAATCCATTTTCTGTTAATACTGAGTTACTGACATAGTGACATTTATTGCAAATGGATGTTAATTATTAGGGCAGAATCTGCATGTATCATTCATTATATAAAAACAGAGCAAAATCTGCATGTGTCGTTATAAAAGAATATAACATAAATTGTCCAACTATATTTGTAGGCGGTCTGGACTCGCACAATGTTGAACGTTTCCTGAATCGGTTGTTAGGGCTACAACCAGAGATACAAAATCCGTATGTATTATGTTAATTACATACTAAAACGCTTCATTTTTTATATAAACAGTGTAACATAGTTGTTTGAATACAGGCTTTTTGAATTGTTTGTGAGCATCCTTGATCGTCTAGTTCAGGATGCACGCCTCAAAGGTCATTTTGACTCGGGCATTGCAGATATAAAAGCCCACACAATCGAATTAAAAGGATTGCCACAGGTTATGACTCTGCTTCAATTGAATTTGGTTTCACAGTGGACATTTGAATTATAAAATATTCTCCATTATAATTGCAGAAGGTTCGCACTGACCGTCTGTCTGGAGCATCCACTGTTCTTAATAAACTCGCACTGGATCGAGGGTTCAATTGGGAGGCATGTTAACTATCTCCAAGTGTTTAAATGATAATATTCAATGCAAAAGTTGCATTTTGGTAACTTATCTGCTGTTTGCAGGCTGCTTCGACTTTGTTTGATGAGAAGAGAAAAGATGTGTCTGCTGCCTCTAGTACTGGGTTCTACGAATCTAAAAGAAAATGGTTGGGGAGAAGGCACTATCTTTTAGCATTTGAAGGGTAACAACTTGAGTTCTGAAGTATATCCTACCTAAGTACTTAACATTTAATTGCTTTTTATGGCTTATTAGAAAGCTATGGATTGACCCTTGTTTTCACTTCTTAACTTCCGAGTTGTCTTTTAGGTCTTCTGGAATGTATAGAGTTGTCCGTCCTGCTACCGGGGTGGCAATTAGGTTAGCATAAACTAATACCAGCTCTTTATCTTTTCTGTGGAAATCCAAATATTATGGGTTGCTGCGGGTTCTGTTGTATTAACTAATACACGACTTTCTTCAACTCTTCAATGCCCAGGGAAATGCCTCATTCAGAGCTACACAAGAAGTATAGAAAGCTATCTTCGTTAGAGGAGGCTCATACTCTCTGGGAAGATGAATATAATGTATCATCTCGAGAGGTTAGATATACATCTGAAAGTTAATATGTGTTTAATTACTTGGTTGGAGTGGAACATAATGGGTTGACAATGGAATAAATCATAAGGTTATTAGGATCTGTAGTTTCACTCCTAACCTTGTTGCATTCCAACAATTATGTAAAGATTCACTCATTCCATTTCACGAGTTTATCATCATTCGATTTTCACACGATACTATTTACACTATTTACCATCTTGTTATCATTATTTTAACTTTGTTACGATCCTGTTATAGCACTGCATCATCTTTCCATATGTCATCTCCCTTTATTTTTAATCTTCAGTCCTATCTCTAATATCCTACAGAATACGCATTGCGTTCCTACCCTGATCAGTTCCAAATCGATTACAACCCTTCACTTCATTCTGTATTAGATTATACTTTAGATGCTAAAATAATTCAGCTGTAAATGTTGGTTTGAGTTGCAAAAGCAAATACACTCCCATACTATATTCCTTTTTGGTATTGATGATTTACTAGTCCGTACCTACACACTACAACCAATTTGCAGTGTGTGCACGGCCCCAGATGTAAGCTTGGTGATTACTGTACCATTGGCAGGAGATTACAAGAAGTAAATGTACTGAGTGGCCTGATACTTCCTATTTGGGGAATCGTAGAAAAGACTCTCTCCAAGCAGGTAAGAGATTTATTTTTGTGCCAGATTTACCATTCTTTAGTGTCTGCGATTTTTGTTCTTAACCATTATCTGAATGGTCCTGATATTGTTGCTCATGGTCAAGAAATTACACTGATGATGATGTTAATTAGTGCACTAGTACACATTTCTGAACGATGTTACTTGCTGTTCCATGGAAAGAAATATATTGTGTTTCCCAAGTGCTTCTAGTTGCGTATGGATTCAGCATCTTAATCTTGTTACATGTCTTTATGCTTTCGAGTTTAAATGTTATTGAAATCACATATATGAAATTATTGGCCTTCTGGTTCCTAAGTTTCAAAGATCCATTTAAGCACATTAAACGTAGTGACTGACAGAGTTGTGGCCTTGTAACTTCATTAGTATTTAATCTTCAATGGCATGGACATCAATTATTGCTCTAGAATTGAGGTAGTTTGAGTTGTCTTTGTTTCACTTATCACTGTAATCTTGATCTCTTTATGGCTCATTACACTTTTTAGCAGAATAGCATGTGTTAGTCCCCTTGAATATAAATATGTGTATATCAAATATAAACTATGCTGGCCAGGATTTAGTTGGAGGGGTTTGATAACAGATCATCTCAATATAATAATGACTCGATGAGTCTCTTGTTTAGGAGACGTACTGCCTTTGTTGTTTTTGCGACTTGGAACTCGTTTGCAGTATTAATATTGACTAAACTATTTCGTAGGTTCGTCCAAGCGATAGACGGATCCGTATCGTGCGGGTAGAGACAACTACAGATAGCCGGAGAATCGTTGGATTACTTATCCCAGAAGCTGCAGTTGATCAAATACTAAATGGTTTGTTTCCCCCTATATATGTACATGTGTGTGTGTGTGTTTGATATGTGTGCGCTTGCTCGCATTTGTGCATGTTTGATTCTTATGTCTTCAAGTGTTTTTGATCTCTTAGTATATGACTTTTGCATTTTTAATATTGTTTCTATAAATGTTTATCGATTTAGATCTTTCTACAGTTTTGGCATGGCTTCGAGATCTTGATGAGGAAAACTAGTTATGGCTCTCAATTAATTCCCTGCTCTGCTGCCCTGCCTTGTGCTTGTGAAGTAGCTCTGTGCTCCCAAAGATGCAACAGTTGCGGTTGCTATGATACAAAATTTCCCCAGCATCCATCCGTCAAGGCGCCGTCGTACAAAAAATGAATCGATGCATGTCTTTTGTCACTCTTTTTTGGTTTACAATTTAAATTTTGCATGAAAAATTTGGAAATTAATCTTCTCGTCGACATGAAAATAATATTCGACAATTTAAAATGTGGATGAGTAGTGTTTATAAGCAGTTTTAACATGTTTATATTATGCTGAATGTTTAGTGATTGTTTTTATTGAGTTAGAACATCTCCAACCATGTTTTCTATATTAATTGCCTTAAATAATATATAATATTGATTCTTTATATTATAGAGGATGAAAAATGTGTTGTTATCCAATGCCATTCTCTATGTTGATTAGTTATAATTTAAAATTAATATTTTATTATTAGTAGTATTGAAAAAAGTGGAGAATTTGAGAAAAAATGGGTAATTATTATTAGTAGTATTGAAAAAAGTGGAGAATTTGAGAAAAAATGGATAATTATTATTAGTACTATTGAAAAAAGTGGAGAATTTGAGAAAAAATGGGTAATTATTTTAGTAGTATTGACAAAAGTGGAGAATTTGAGAAAAAATGGGTGAGAATCTAGGTGGAATCTACGTAGACATTATGTATAATGAGATTGATTATGAGAATGCATACATACAATTGTAAAATTTTACATAAGGGGTCACTGGGGTTGAAGTTGAAAATTTTGCTACCATTCTCTAAATTAGGCTGGAAGAACTTAGAAAGAGAATGGCACCCAGCATTTGAGAGCGTTTGTTGTCAGAGGAACACATCACGATCTTGGATCGGCCCCCTTGGCATGACCTAAAAAGCAAAAAAGTCCATAAAATTTGTAGACATGTAAGCACCACATATACATATCATTAATAAAGTTGTCTATCACTATTATTATACGATAGTGCTTATTTAAAAATGACCTCCTTGATTTTTATTTATCATTTAGTTTTGATTTAATATTCTAACACTATCTATATTATATATCTTTTTATATATAATTTTTCATCTAAAAAAATAATCATATAAATGTGATAACTCAGGTTAAATCCTGAGCCCTTTTCGAAAATAGGGTCAAATTCCGACTTTCGAATTCGAAAATAAGGCAAAGTAAACTGACCTAAATGCAACAACTTGGGTAATCCACAAGTCCACCACATGCTCCTAAAATATCATGATTTGTTGGTGCACTTAGTAGCTTATATATATACTAAACAAATTTTCTCAATCTACTCGATGTGAGACTGAGGTGTTATAAACTTCCCCACTTAAATTCCTAACGTCCTCGTCAGGCCGAATAGATAGCTCATAAGCCCAGATTGTACCTCTCTAGCCATTGTGAGATAATACCGGCTAGCTTCGTGTCCCCACCTCCGGACCTCTGTCCAATGTGGGGTAATACCACCAGCTTTTGTGTCCCCACCTCCAACAACTTGACGAATCAATCTTTCGAGAATTGACTCTGATACCATATGTGACTACGCGAGTAAAATCTCAAATGTTTTTCGAAAATCGGGTCAAGTCCCGACTTCCGAATAAGCGCAAAGTAAACTAGTCCAAATGCAACAACTTGAATAATCCACAAGTCCACCACAGGCCCCCAAAAGATCATGATTTGTTAGTGTACTAGTAGCTTATATACTGAACAAATTTTCCCAATTTACTCGATGTGAAACTGAGGTGTTACAATAAAAACGATTATATAAAGAATTTGAAGTTAATTTTTATTTACTCGCATGTTAATAAGATGATTTATAATAAATTTAGGTAAAAATAATTATAAATAAATCTAATTAATTTATTAAAAAATATGAAATCAAAAATAATTTACTCACATGTTAATAAAAACAATCAAAAAATTTAATATAAAACATAAACATTATAATAATAAGTACACTTGCAGACACATTATTAGGGTTGGCATAGCGACGCACAGCAAGAATGGTTCGCCTAGGCAAAACTTTGATTTAACGTCATATTTTCGATTAAAAAATTTAATATAAAACATATTAATAAGTAATGTTTCATAATAATAATAATAAATAATTTAAAATAATAATAAATATCTTATTATAATTTAATAATGATTAAATATAATTTAACATACTCTTAATTTAAAACAAAAATATAAGATATAAAGATATATAATGCAACAAGATATAATAATTTAAATTAATTAATTAATTTATAATAAATGATCATAAAAAGAGATATTTTGACTAATTATTTATAAGCTAATCTTATTAATTATAAATACATCATTTATATATTGGTCATTTGTTTTACTCACATATTAATAAAAACGATTCAAAAGATTAAAAATACAAAACATACTGATAAATAATATTTCATACCTATAATATTATGTTTTATATTAAATTTTTGATTGATTTTTATTAACATGTGAGTAAATTAATTTTTATTTCAAATGTTTTAATAAATTATTTATAAAATTTTACCTAACTTTATTATAAATCATTTTATTAACATGCGAGTAAATAAAAACTAACTTCAAATTCTTTATATAATTGTTTTTATATAATTATTTTTTAGATAAAATAATATATATAATGATATGTAATATAAATAGTATTAGAATATTAAATCAAAACTAAATGATAAATAAAAATCAAAATAAGCCCATCATGTTTAAATAAGTATTATAAGAATAGTGGCAGCCCTATTAATGATATGCACTCCACTACAAACCTTTCTCCTTGCTCAAGATGAAATCTCTCTCTTTTCATACATCTCGTCCTACGAAAGTACTTGTCTATCAAAATTGTCTTTAAATCTGTCCGTAGTAATGATTTCCCCCATTCTTCCATTAACCACCCCGGTAACTCGTACTCAAATTTTCTGTCCATCATGTCAAGTAATTCAAATGCCTTATCCATTTAATATTAACTGAAAATTAAAAAATATATATTGACAGCCACAAGACATGTGTTATTTTAAATATAACTATATGCTAGTGTATGTGCTTGCATGTATTTTACTTATTAATTAAATATTGTTATAAACATTTATTGATATATTTTTATAAAATTAAAACTAAAATTATATATATAGGAAAAAGGTGTGTATATATATATAACAATATCTTTTATAATTTTTGGTCACTTAACAAATTACTTAACATGGTTTACTTTTTTTTTTTTTATGATAGTGATTATTCGAGTTAGTGATACTGTGCGTTCATGTCTAATGATTTAATTTAATGAAGATAGTTCGTCTTTATTTAAAAAAAATGAACTATCAGTTATAACTAAATAATAAATAATTATATTTCAAAATTTAAATTCGTAAAATCAGTTATAATTTAACACAATTATATATTTCAAAATTTTCAAAAAAACATAAATTTACATTATTTCCGTGGTAAAAAAAGAAAAAAAAAAAATCCAATTTAGCAACACGAACGGTCAGAGTACACAGGGCTACAAAATAAATACATCCCGCTTGCTGTTGATCCCACTCCCAAATGTATCTTTCATTTTCTGATGCATAAACCCTAACATTCTCTACACTTTCTCCGATTAGATTACGGTAAAAAAAACACTCATAAATACACATCGTATACGTATACACAACAACAATCGACGGAGATGCCGATTTTTCTGTCGGACGAAGAGTTCTCGCGGTGTTCGCACGACGGAGCTCTCGTGGCGGAGAAGGCAGACACGTATATTAGGGATTTGTACAATCAACTCGAGACCGTTAAGGCTCAGGCTGATGCCGCCTCTATTACGGCGGAGCAGACTTGTTCTATGCTTGAACAGAAGTATGTTTCACTCTCCGGTGAGTTCAGTGCTCTCCAATCTCAGCACGCGCAACTCAACGCTTCTTACGAACAGCGTCTTTCGGAGATTGCGCAGCTTCAGGCTGACAAGCGCCAGACCTATTTGCAATCGGTGAATTTTTTTTGTTTTGTTTTAATTTTGTGTTTTAGGTTTTCGTGATTAGTTTATGTTTGTGTTGTTGAATCTGATTGTAATTTGCTTGTTGTGAGAGTAGATTGAGAAGGATGGAGAGATCGAGAGGTTGAAAACGGAAGCATCCGAGTTTCATAAATCGAAGAGACAGTTGCTGGAATTGTTGGAACAGAAGGATATTGAGATTAGTGAGAAAAATGTCACTATGAAGAGTTACCTTGATAAGATTGTGAGTAGCATTTTTATGTCTTTAGTGCGCATTGTTTACCCGGAAGCTTATGCGATTGTGTTGGCTTATACTTTCTTATCATGTTTGTTTTATGTCTACTATTTTCTTATAATGTTCCAGAATGGGGGAGTTACATTGGTTTTGGTACTCACCGTGATGAGTGCTACTGATGACTTACTTTTATAACCTATAAGATACATTGTGAATATCTTGTATCATGTCTATGCTAGTTAATAAACCAATGTACCACTTGAAAGTGGGGTTTTAGTCTATACGAAAAATAATCTGTTTTTCTGTTAATGATATTTTATGCAGTGTGCTACATCTCTTTATTTTCAAAGTAGGGGAAGTAGACTAGTTTTTTCTTTTTCATTGCAACAAAGTTCTTTAATGTTGAATCATTTTACTTCACTGATTAATATTATATCAAGGCATTGTCTTTATTCTTTCCGTTTTATAGGTAAACTTGACTGACAATGCTGCCGCAAGGGAAGCCAGACTGTGTGATGCTGAAGCAGAGCTTGCACGCTCTGTTGCTCATTGCACGCGTCTCTTACAGGTTCGATATAATTTAAGCATCTACTCTTCTATTGTTGTCTGCTTATAATTTTATACTCCTTATCAAATAGTTCATTGTGTTGTCTACCCGATTTGCATGTGTAATACACCACATCTTAGGAAGCGTATAATTTTTGTTGTTTTTATTGGCTGGATTTAAATTTGGCTCTCAGCATGAATTTGTTTCTCTCAGCAATTGTTGGTCGTTATCTATGCCTTCTTTAAAATGTTGTAAATCATGTTTATACCTTTATAATTTTATGTTGCTCTATTACTTATTCAAAGTCTTGAACATTTTTTTTTGACACAAGCAGGAGAAGGAGCATATTGAAAGACATAATATTTGGCTTAATGATGAGCTGACAGCAAAAATTAATAGTTTTAATGAGCTGCGTCGAGCACATAATGAATTTGAGGCTGATATGTCTTCCAAGCTTGCAGATGTAAGTTTTATTGGTGAGTTCTACTTGTATGGCAGTTTTTAATTTTTTTCCTGATGATGTTTATTTTATTTGGTTAGGCTGAGAAACATTACAATCAAAGTCTAAGTACTTTGGAGCGGAAGCAAGACAGGGTAAAAGACCTGGAGTCGCAGTTGACGTCTTTGCAAGAGGTTAGTGCCATGTCATGGTCTCTTGAATATCTGTATGGAATACGAAATATATATTTTTCACACATTTTTTTGGTCCTGTGAAGGATTTGTGTTCTTCAAAGGAAGATGCTGCATCTGCTGAGGAGCGATTTCAGGCGGAAGTTGCAACGGTAATTTCATCTACGCTGTAGCTGTTAGACAATTTTTAAAATTCCTTATCATGTGAAATGAAGTATTTGTTTGGTAAATGATGTGTCAAAGTAATGCTAAATAACAAACCGAACAGAACTTACATCTGCTGTCTTGTCAACCACAAAAAATTGACATAACCATACAACTACTAAGGGATTAGTTCTGTGTTTTATGTTCAATATTTTCCTGCTTCTATAGAAAGGCTCATGGAGAACAATGGTTAAATTTCTAACTCCCTTGGTATGCACACGACCTTTTGATCGATACTAGGATATAGTATGTTGTTTAATGGGGAACTAAATGATATCAATACATTCATTTACGCCTTCAGAAATTTAATCAGCGTATTCTGTGTATACTCTTTCCATGTGTGTATATGTATACTTTGGTTCAAAAGGCGTGAGGGAGGTAACATTTTTATACATTAGAAGCGAGCTACTTTGTGAAGTGCTAAAAAACAGCCCAAGGTGCGAGGTGCCTCCAAGTGTGTGCGCCCTGGTGTTATGAGGCACTCAATAAAGAAAATCTTTTCCTTGTTTATTTGAATTCAGTGGTTTTTTTACAATCACATTATTTATAATTATTGTTACACAACATACTACATTAATTAATTGTATAAACAATAAATTAAAAACGGCTGCCTGTTTTTTTTCTTTGATGCCTTTCAATTTTGTGCTCTATTAATTCTTATAATACAAATGTACAATACTAATTATGAAATACTAAAGACTTAATTTCCAGCCCGTAGAGTATCAATTTAAGTCTATTTTCTTTAAACACATATCATTTGCCATAACATCTTTTATTGCTTACGGCTTTGCAGTTAACCAAGCTTGTTGATCTATATAAAGAGAGCTTAGAGGAATGGTCTAAAAAGGCTGGAGAGCTGGAGGGTGTGATCAAGGCTTTGGAGGTTAGAGGTTCTACAGAGCAATATATGATTGTGCCTAATCTGTCTGGAAGTTGGGGAAGCCATATCATTTTTTTTTTAATTTGCAGATACATTCTAGCGAAGCTGAACGTGATTATAAAGAAAAGCTTGACAATGAAGTTTCTGCAAAGAAAGAGTTAGAGAAGGTATGCGGTCGGCTGGTATCTCTAGTGCACCCCCTGTTTTAACTCTTAAAAGTTTAATCATCTGGAATATGTTAAGGAATAGCTCTGTATCGGCCAAGTTCATGAGCTAAAAATATGCATGTTCGTTTATGTATTAATATGCGAAGGAACTTTGTTGCTATTTTTTTATATCGGCACACTTATATGTTATTTTGCAGGAAGTTGCATCTTTAAGGGAGAAACTTAACAACTGTGAAGTGCAGCTGGAAAGTGCTAGGAGTGCAAGTGAGATGAATCTTATAACTTCCGGAGCTGCTAGCCAAAACATGTACGTCAGTTTCAATGGGTATGAATATCATACGTGAATAATCTCTTTGTAGTTTTGCCCCTGTTAAGAAAATTGAACAGACTTGACTGAGAACTGCACTTAAATCAATACATTTATGATACCAAGGCTGATCGGTGAGGTTTGTATTGAAGCATCATCTGAAAGACATGTTTTAAGGATAGGTTAATTTCCTTTATGTCTACGGGTCACAGTTTGGTATTCATTGAGTCCTTTTACAACCCGTAATTGAACTGCTAGTATTTGATATGCGTATATGGTTGATTACAACCCGTTTGGATTACATTATAACACTGTACTTTATATGTGCCCCTCTTAAGTTATTATTTTGAATTTTTTAGTAGAAATAATTTTTTTGACTTATAAGTAATTTTGTGCTTGGTGAGTTTTATTGTTAATGTGTAACATATAGGTTTCAACCTATTATTTAATATGCAAACCAACCAAGTTTACTTTTAAGTTAATAGATTTATTTATACAGTTCGACAAAAGGACACATTTTATTCTATCCAAAGCATTTATAAGTATGGAATAATATGTTGCTGAACTAATATGTAGCATACTTGCATCCTTGCACATTTTTGCACGTGGTTAGGGACTTACAGAAATGCAGCATTCTGATTGTTTGAAATGCTAAATTCTCTAATGATGGAAGCCCTAGGTGCCTCGTTTTCCATGTTCAACTTCTGATGGTCTTGTATACAATTGAGTGGGCCTTGTTATCATATTGATACTTTGACTCTGTGTTGATTGTACTTTTTGATCAAGAAGTATTATATCTAGTGCCTTTTCTTGTCACAGTTGGGTTGACAGAGAAGAAACAAGCGACACAGCTGGGGGTAATTATATGACGGTTCCCACTCTTCCTGCAGGAGTTTCAGGAACGGCATTAGCAGCTTCACTTCTTCGGGATGGATGGAGTGTATGTAACCTGTTTTTTTTTTCAATTCCTTTTTATGTTATATTTAAGAAATATATATTCTTTTAAGTGGATGATGTTTGTGGTTTCGAGGATGCCACGGTGATTCCAAACCTTGGTGGGGGGGGGAAGGGTGCTTGTTATTTAGCAATTATTCTTCTGTTTATCTTTCCTTATTACTGTTCTTTCAACTGGTGGAAGGGTGCTCGTTATTTAGCAATTATTCTTCTGTTTATCTTTCCTTTTTACTGTTCTTTCAATTTGCTTCTTTAACCATCTGTAGCTAGCCAAAATGTATGCCAAGTACCAAGAAGCTGTTGATGCTTTACGGCACGAGGAATTGGGTAGGAAGGAGGCCCAGGCAATAATGGAGCGGGTACAGCCTTGGTCATTCATATAACTAGGATGACATGTTTTTCTTTGTTTTCTGCTTATTTTTGCCTTTTTGAGTATAAAATGGTTCTGCTTCATCCTGAATTGAGTTTTTTCTGTTGATTGTTGATGCAAGTTCTTACCCAAGTTACTCCCAGTTATTCATTTTCTTTTATATTTGTTACATAGGTCCTATATGAGATTGAAGAGAAAGCTGGTCTAATCTTGGATGAGCGGGGTAAGTGCTTATATGTGATTGAGTTTTTTACATAAGCTTCCTGCCTGTCTGATTCAATTGACTTAATTTGTTGCAATGCACCAAATCAGTGCCTAGTCAAGGCTGCATGAGATGTATAAATAGAAATTAACTAAACGTTGTTATCTTTTCATTTTCTGGGTAGTTTCTTCTACGATTTGATTCATGATCTTCAACTGCTTCCCCCCTGTGTTTGTATTTGTTCTTACTGAATCTTATCTTAGTAAATTAGTCAGTACACACAAGTCTTGCATTTGTTTGGATTTAATGTTTTTGGGCATTAATGTATATCGTTTAATGAAAAATTAGGCTCTACAGAGGTCAATATTTTTTATTTACAGGGCCATGAAATGATGAAGAGAAAAGCCTCTGTGAAAATATTATAATCCCAAAAGAGTTATAGTTATTTTTGATCAATTTTGAGTTGCCGCTTTCCCTTCAATTATTTTTGTATACTGTGCATCCTAATATGAATTCTACATGATGACTTCGGCATGCATCAAAACTAAAAAGCTTCCTTTTTTCTATTGATTATAATCTTTTAGATTTAATTTACTCGGGTATCGTGTAGACTACCTCCAATCTCACTGTCAGTAAGCTATCCATTTGTGTTAACTCTGTATCTTACTGCAATGCAATGTGGACTAAAGATTGAAGTATTTATATGCATCATTAATGTCAAGAACGGCTGTTTTTTTTCTTTGCAAAGTAATTTGGCTATTAAAACTTCACTCTGATTTGCGCACATGAGAGAATCTATTATCTTGTCGGAAAACATACATATATTTAGATGACTTTATGTTTTGTAGTGTACAGCAGCGTTGTTACTGTTCAATCATGCAATTGTTTTTGTTGTTTTGCAGCGGAACATGAGAGATTGATGGAGGCTTATTCTGCAGTTAACCAAAAATTGCAGCATTCCCTATCAGAGCAAACTAGCTTACAGAAAACAATACTGAATTTGAAGGTTTGTTGTCTATCATTTTAGTTTCTCTCTTTCACCCATATTAGTCCTTATTTTGTGCTCATGCATGTTATTTCAGGCTGATTTGAAGCGGCGTGAGCGTGATAATGTTGTTTCACATAAGGAAGTCGCCGACCTCCAGAAACAGGTTAGCTTTTGTAGTTGTAGTTGTACATAGATTTGATTTATAACTATTAGTAGTTTCATTTTGTGTACAAGATTCAATCATTGCTAGAGTTTCAGCTGTTTATCCCAATGCCAACATTTCCTTCAATTTATAAAGTTTTTTTTTATTAAGAGCATGTACTATAGATTTTGGATACCTTGCATGGGCGAATAAGTTGTGTTTTGCATCAGTAGGCTACGGCTAATTATTGGATGTGAGCTATAATTGGATTTGATTTTTCAGGTGACTGTGCTCCTAAAAGAATGTCGTGATGTACAGCTTCGATGTGGGTCTGCCAACCATGACGTTGATGGTAATGCCATGATAGTTGCTGCTGATCAGCTAACGGCCGAGTCCGATGCTCAAAGGGTTATATCTGAACGTTTGGTATGCTCAATCAATTATGGCACATAAGGATTAAGCATTAGTTGAAAATAAATCAGAGTTTTGATGAGGTTTATGATTAATTACATACAGGTGACTTTTAAGGATATGAATGGCTTAGTTGAACAGAATACCCAGTTGCGAAGCCTTGTTCGTAGGCTTTCAGACCAGATTGAGAACAGAGAAGTAGAGCTGAAGGTTTCTTCTAACCATTGTCATAATTCTTTGATTTTTTTTATTGTAAATCTTATCCAAGGGTTTACATGTTTTGGATAGTTTCTCAATTATAAATATTCATCTAATCATGTTTCTTTTGGATATCAGGAAAACTTTCAGGAAGAGCTCCAAAAACGTTCGGCTGAAGCTGCCTCTAGAGTTGATGCAGTATTAGCTAGAGCTGAAGAGCAACAACGCATGATAGAGTCTCTTCATGGTTCGGTGAGCATACAAATTGGTTTAAGTTTTGAGCTTTTGGGACATCTCATGATGACAGATATAATGTAAAAGACAATCGTTTTGAATTTTTTTAGAGTTCTTTTCTATTTTGACAGGTGGCTTTGTACAAAAAGTTATATGAGGATGAACAGAAATATCACTCTTCATCTCCTGGCTCACCAGAAGCTCTTCCTGGTACTTTTTTGCTTCTATTTGTAACTGTCATATACTATTTTTTTTTGAATAATTAGGCTTATAACCTTACAAAGTGAGTGTCTGTTCTAAATAAATTCTTGGGGTGAGCCATAGTCGAACCCAGGACCTGGGACGACAGAGGATAAGCCCTTTACCACTTGGGCTATCCAATCATGCTCTCATATCTATTGTTTTTAATCATTTGCCTTGATGCTAAACACGTGTATGTTTCGTGGGTCGTGGTCTTAAATGAGGAATAAGGCCGTGGACATCCTTTATCGTTGGTTTATATTTGTATTTAATTAGTATTTGTTACAGATGGATTTAGAATCTGCCAACATGTTAGAATATCTTAATTCTGTAATGCTCCTTCCTTTCTTAGGAAATATCTGCCTGTATGATGCATGTTCATGTTTGTAATTATTACCTTTTGTTTTATCAAAATGGCTGTCCGTGCTGTCTCAGAAAGTCGAAGGAATGGCGTCAGGCTTTTACAGGAAAGCTCACAGGTGAGGCTGAGTTTTTTTTAAATTGACTATATAGTTTTTGTGCAATGTTGGTGTGAGTGGTTTACACCCACGCATACATGTCTACATACTGCAGGAAGCTGCAGGAAAAGCCCAGGAGCAGGCTTCTGCACGCGCAAGGAGTCTAGAAGAAGACTTGGCAAAATTGAGGTACATCTCTCTCTCTCCCTCCCTCCCTCCCTCCAAACACACACACACACAGAGTTGTTAAGCTGTTATATATAGTTTATGGAGACAAGTTTGTATGCTTGCGAACTCGGTTAACACGATTATTTTACTTTTTGTTCACTATAGAAGAACTTATTATTGGTAAAAAAATTTAATTATGAACAAAGTTGGGAGTGTGTTCAAACAGTAAAATTTGACCTTTGAGTTTAGGCCAGATAGATATCGACTCTTGTAACAAAAAGCTCACACATTGAATTAGGACTCTATTAGAGTTTTCAAATTACTACTTTAACGAATTTATATGCTGGGGTTCCTTCTTAATGCATTCATATGTTCTTAGAGTACTCTATGGAACTTGGTCGAAGTCACATATTTATTCTCCTTGTTAGTTAGGGGTTCCTTTTTCTTTCCTTTTTTTATTTCTACTTGGATGTCAAAATGGCCATTTGTTAGTCTTCATAAAATTGTAGAAGGCATCCTTTCGTTTTGCTTTTATACTCTATTGTAATGTGCTTTTATTTATTTGTGAGTAGGAGTGAGCTTGCAACACTAAGAATGGAGCGGGACAAAATGGGTTTAGAAGCAAAATTTGCACAGGAAAAACTTCAGG
Source organism: Oenanthe sinensis (assembly GCA_028671895.1). Lineage (NCBI taxonomy): Eukaryota > Viridiplantae > Streptophyta > Magnoliopsida > Apiales > Apiaceae > Oenanthe > Oenanthe sinensis. The sequence continues at coordinate 37,657,582 of CM053794.1, forward strand.
GATCTATGAAAGAGTTTCAGCACCAGGTGAGCATTTTCTTAAGCTCACAAATTTTAATAATCTTCTTTTTCACATTCCTATATGTGTGCAATAATCTGTTTATCTTCACTGTATCCTTATGACAGAGAGCTGATATGGATAACCTTATTTCAAGAAATATCGAGTTCCAACGACTGTTAGTCGACTATCAACAGAAAGTTCGTGAAAGTTCAGAGTCTTTACAGGTTGCTGAAGAACTTTCAAGAAAGCTGTCTATGGAGGTGAAATTAATTTTCTTTCTGTTGCTGTCAATAGTTGAGAGAAAATTATTACTTGGCCAGTTCTATTTTTTGTCCTATTGAATATTTTTTCCCCTATTAACAAAATAGATTGCATGACAGGTCTCTGTCTTGAAACAAGAAAAGGAAACTTTAATAAACTCTGAAAAGAGAGCTTCAGATGAAGTTCATAGTTTGTCAGAGAGGGTTCATCGATTACAGGTTTGACCTATATAATAATTTGTAAAAGGGCTTGTAAGCTTTGTTGTGTAGTTCTAGTTTATTGACAAGTCATTACATTGTGTAGGTTACTCTGGAAACTATACAAAGTGCAGAAGAAGTTCGTGAGGTAGTCCTCTTTTTGGTAATTCGTTTTTTCATGGCAACCTTTTACTTGAATCATTATAATAACCTTTCTTGGATCTGTAGGAAGCCAGAGGCACCGAGAGGAGGAAGCAGGAGGAGTATATCAAACGAATTGAGGTGATGCATTTTCTGTTTTTTAGTCCTTATTGGACATCACTTTAGAGTTTCTTTTGGTAGAAGCCAGTTGTTTATATTATAAACTACTTCAACCATATAATATCTGTTATGCAATTCTAGCTTAATAAACGTTGAGATGTAATTTGCAGAAAGAATGGGCCGAGGCAAAGAAAGATCTCCAGCAGGAGCGTGATAATGCTCGCATCTTAAGACTTGAAAGAGAAGGTTCCTTAAGTAGTGCCATGAAACAAGTGGAAGACATGGGGAAAGAATTAGCAAATGCTTTGCGTGCTGTAGCTACAGCTGAGTCAAAGGCAGCTGTTGCCGAGGTTTTGAGATTTTTCATGGCAATTTAGTATTTTACTATTCTTTTCTGATATTTCTTGATTTTTATATGAAGTACTTGTTGAATTCAGGCCCGGCTTTCTGATCTGGAGAAGAAGATCAAGGGTTCGGAAATAAAGGTATTACAGTAATTCTGATTTGAATTCTCTACAATTACTAGCATAGTAGCAGTTGGTGGACTTATCTGAAGCAAGTCAGGTGGATTTTGTCTTTTCGACTGCCTGCTAGCTTGATGTTATTATTACGCTTGCATTTGTTTCTTTGCAGGTCTCTGCATCTGATGGACTCTTCCGAGATTCTACTGATGAGGTGCGTATGGCTACTTTTTTTTACCAGTATGCATGTGGTTGCAAGGTTATGGACGTCGGGTGATGTACATCTCAGATTTTTAGATAGAGGTTATAAAAATAAATGCAAGATGTTTCCTTTGTTGTCTGTGAGACACAATTTATAAGATCATATCTTATTTGATCAGGCGGTAGGTTAGTTACGGAAAGTTACCCATGGTATGTATTTCTTGTGTGCTATAGATATATTAAATCAAAACTTCGTAAGGGAAGAGGCCAAAACGGAAAAAAACACTTCACTGTAAAGAGTAGAAATCTGTAATAATGAAGGTAAAAAAGAACACAATTTTTTCAAAGCTCGTCTTAGGCCAAATTTAACTTTTTAAAGTTTGGTTGTGTAATTTATATAAGATATACATGCTTTGTTAATTTTAAGGATTACAAGAACAAATGCTTATCCTTTGTGCTTTACCAGGCTGTTGCTGACTTACATTCTGCAAAAGAAGAGATTGTCAAGCTGAAAGAGGAAGTGCAATCGAGCAGAGACCATATGCTACAAGTACTTACGATTCGTATTGAAAAAAGCCAATTTAGCAAAGATTAATTTGCATGAGAATCCATATCTGAATCTGAGTGTTATTAAATGGCAGTATAAAGGAATAGCACAGGTGAATGAATCTGCACTTAAACAGATGGAAGTTGCTCATGAGAACTTCAAAGTAGAGGTACCTAGTGGCGGTTGTTGCATATTACTCCCTCTGTTTTTTTATATTTGACGTTTGACTTTTCTGCACACATCTCAAAGTGCTTTGACCGTATAGTTAAAATAATTATTTTTTTTTAAAAAAAATTCTGAATAAATATATATAACTTATACTAAAATTCACAAAAAGATTTTTTTTTAAATAATTATTTTAACTATGCAATCAAAGTACTTTAAATTACATGCAAAAAAGTCAAGTGACAAATATATAAAAGCAGAGGGAGTATTTGTTTGTAATAAATATATCTTTTTTCTATTGCTTGTCTATACAAGTCAGCATGACGAAATTGCTTGTCAGGCGGATAAGCTAAAGAATTCGCTCGAGTCAGAGATCTTATCGCTCCAGGAAAGGGTCAATGAACTTGAGGCTGAGTGTAGTATAAAGAGAAAAGAAGCTGCATCTGCAACTGCGAGGCAAGAAGAAGTTTATAATTCTTCATTGTCTGAAGTTGCCCTTCTAAAGGAAGAAAATTCATCAAAAATGTGGGTTTTGACCATCAAGCAACTTTTCTTTTCAGTATTTTTTTCCTTTTTTTCTTTTGGATTGTTACAGTTTGGTGCCCCACGCAGGTCTCAAATTACAATTTTGGAGACACAGCTATTGGCTATGAACGATGGTTTGGAGGAGCAGCAGCAAAAGTGGCGGACTGCTCAGAACAATTATGAAAGACAGGTCACATAAGCCAAATGTTTACTGTGGAAATTTAGTGGGTCAAATTGAAGAATTAGTGTTTGATTTGGTTTGCCTACCCTAATGTGATAAATTTTTTGTTTTATTTTATATGTCAAGCTCAATCTTTTTTTAGAAATAATTATCATTGATTGTGCTTGTTCGATATATGCAAAGCTGGTGCATATTTTTGGTAGTGCTATGTTGTAATACATTTGTGATTTTGTGTTTGTTGTGGTCAGGTTATACTGCAGTCAGAGACTATACAAGAGTTAACAAAAACATCTCAAGCTCTGGCATCACTACAAAAGGAAGCATCAGACCTCCGCAATGTGGCAACCTTGCTTAAGGCCGAAAATGTATGTTTCTTGTCTGAATTAGCTTTACGGGTGTTTGTCGTTTGCTAGGGGGTTACTGCAAGGACTCATTTTAGTCACTATGCATCAGAGGATAACAAGTTTAAGATCATCGAACTTGGTGTTTTTAACTTTGATTTATAAGTTTAAAAAATTAAAATAATTGAACTGCATTATATGCCGGATGGAATAAATTGGTTGCTCTCATCTGGCAGGATTTTCTTAACAAGATAAAAGACTGACAAGTATACTGGTAGAAAATCCTGGTTTGTGTTGTGAGTATATTGTAGCTAGTCTTTCTGTGGTTCAATTAGCAGTATAGTGTGTGAATACTGTCACACATGCCCTATATTTAATATGTAAATGTTTTGATAAATAGAAAGATCATGACTTCTGGAACACATAAAAACATGCAAGTTGGATTAGTTGGGGGCGTGCCTCTTTAACAAGACTACCAAAGGAACCTGATTTGTTACCTTTGAGTTTGCTTTTGGTATTTCTTGGATAGTGGTTGAACCCTTTATTTTGAGGACTCAGTTTCAGTTTAGGCTATGTTTGCTTTTCTATTTCTTTTATAGTAGCAAGTCATGTTCGTGATTTTCTGAAAATTGACATGTTTAGTAGAATGCTAGTTCGGTTTATTTTATAATGTTGTATCTTCTCGATTTTTTTTACTGATCTAGCATATGTATCACAGAGTGACTTGAAAGCCAAGTGGGAAACGGAGAAGCTGATGCTTGAAAACTCAAAGAGTGAAGCTGAGAAGAAATATAATGAAATTAATGAGCAGGTATAGTGTAAAAATGTGAAAAATACTAGGTTGATCAGTTGATAGTCTGAAATACTAATTCATCGGTGGCAACTGGCATTTAGACGCTTGTAAATAGTTCAATTGTGCTATATCCTTTCACTTAAATATATAGTGTAGAAGCACAAAAATCTCTTTGTATTCTCTTTTTGCTCTACTTCGTGTGGTGATGGAGATTTTTTTGTACTCTAGAATGTGATCCTTCACAGTAGACTTGAGGCCTTGCACATTAAATTTGCTGAGAGGGAACGTGGTTTGGCTGGAATTTCGTCCCAAAATGTTGACCAAGATTTTTCTGGTGATGCTGGGTTGCAAAATGTGGTGAAATATCTACGACGGTCGAAGGAAATTGTGAGAGTTGCACCTAATCTTGGTTAATTGTTTGCATTTCGAGGTGCACTAATACTCTAATTTGCTTATTATCAGGCAGAGACCGAGATTTCTCTACTAAAACAGGAGAAGTTTCGGCTACAAGCACAGGTTAGCGCACCTCAAATTCTATTTTCTGTGAGGCTGAATTACATATTTGACCGTCTTTGTACCTAGATTTCCCCCCTACCAATTTGTACATATGTATATGCCATCATATCTCTTTTTGGCTAGTGACCTATATTTGATTAATTATAAGAGCTGTTCAGATTTCTTGCAAGAGTAGTTAGACAATATTTTTCACTGTTTCCTCTGGTTTATAATCACTACAAATAGAAGAGAATGAGATCATTGAACTGTTTAGTAATTTTCTTTTTAAGCACCACGATTGTCAATAAGACATCAAGTAGACCTAAATTTCTTGTTATGTGGAGCATCTATGTTTACTCTGCTTATATCACTATCAATAAATTGCATATCTTTTAAGGATACTTGGCGGTATGAACATTTGTTGGCTGTTTTCAGCCAAACACAATATGCTGTTATGTGTGATTTTCACCTATGGATCTATCACTTCAAAAGATTTTGGAGTTTTTTTAAATGAGGTTTTTTTACCATTTAGTTTACTGTTACTTGTTTCCCTTAATATAAGCTTGTGGATGTGCATAATCACTTAGTAATGGTTTTAACATCTATTTGATCTTTGCCTGAGTCCTACGTGCTTCGCATCATTTTGATGCTGTGATAGATACAGACCAAGGCCCAATAGTGAAGGTCTATACAAGATGTAGGCCCAAGGGTAACATTGTCAATTCAGCTTCAAGGGTAAATGTGCCAAAACAGAAAAATTGCCAAGTGAGAGGATTATAGGAAAAGGTTTGGGAGCAGAGTAGTGGGGTTCATTTTTTCTTTTGTGTGTTCATTTTTCTTTTCTGGAATGCACTGAAACCCTCGAAAGTTCAGATATCAATTTTATTACTATTAAGTCAGTAAAGAGCTTTATATAAGAGTTCCGTGTCAGTTGTCTTGTCTACTTTATTTTAATATAGTAGGTGGTGTTATCAATTGATTATCGATCTAATTCAGATGCACTGTCCTCGAAGTGAATTTATGTGGTTTATGTTTCCTGTATATTCTATACAGCTTGACAGTGCCACAAAGACATCAGAGACATCCCAGGCGTCACTAAGAGCTGAGCGAGCAAATTCACGAGCATTGTTATACACAGATGAAGAGTTTAAGTCACTTCAACTTCAGGTCTTATTTACCCTAGGGAATGATGTTTCTTGTTCTCTCTTTGACTTTTGATGTGATATTCTCAATCACAGACCTTTATGTTTTTTCGAACCATATTTTGTTTAACTGTCATCAGGTCAGAGAGATGAACCTGCTTCGTGAAAGTAATGCTCAACTCAGGGAGGAGAACAAGCTTAACTTTGATGAATGCCAGGTTTGTAGTAGATGCAGTATGTAACTATATAGCATGTCAACTCCATTTGCAAGTGTCTTTCCCTAATAGGTAATATTAATCAAATTCTCAGAAGCTACGTGAAACTGCTCAAAAAGCGAGGGCTGAAATTGAGAATTTAGAGACAATACTTGCATTGAGGGAGAATGATGTGGCAGCTTTACAAAAAGAGAAGGAAATACTAAAGATGGAGAAGGAGCACCTTGAGAGGAGGATTGTTGAGGTATTTTATGGTCTTATTTTATTTGTTCATCTTATCATGTCTTTTTTTAATGTTAGTATTTCTAAAGACCATTTGTTGTTTAAGCTGCTTGAGAGATGCCAAAATATCAGTGTAGAGGAATATGATCGCATGCGAGAAGATGTTCAGCAGATGCAGGTTATCTACATTTTCATTTTTGATACTGCACTTCTAATTGAATGATTATTTGGTGCCTCGTCGTATTACTTCCAAGTTAAATTTTTGAAGACTTAGGTATTGGTTTTGTTTTTGGTTGCATATGTTCAACGTGGCTTGATAATTTACTTATAAATTGCCATACGAGTAGCGTGAAGTTAACGAGCTTAATATATAATTTTATTTTATTGTGTGATTTGAATTATGTAGTGTAGTTGTGTACGGTGTAGCACTCAGCTGTTAGACAGTTTCCTTGTAATACATTTTTTATATGTTGAAGAGAAATCTAAAATTTTGCAAACCAAATATAGAATCCCATCTGCTCATTAACTTCTTTCCATCAGCGAAATTTAAAGGAGAAGGATTCTCAGTTACAAGAAATCCAGAGATCCATATCTGAGAAGGAAGAACGGATATTCCACTTGGAGCAAGAAGTAGGAAGAAGCGGAACAGAACTAGATGACAGAGAGAGGCGAGTAAATGAACTCCTGAAAGTTGAGGTACTCTAGACCAGCCACCCGACCCGTCATTACATCCTAACATATACAAGATTAGTAATTTATTACTTCAAATGCAGGCATCTCTGAAATCTGATGTTGAAAAGTACAGGAAAATGTTGCTTCTGCAAAAGGTTGACCAACATGTTGCATTCTCTTATTGTGATAGATCCACATGTTTGTCTATAATGCAAACTCATATTTTGTAAAATTATAATTCTTGATTATTGCTTCTTTACTCCTTTTTTTTTTGCAGAGGAGGTCCGAGAGCTTATCCAACGAGAACCAAGCTTTGTCCAAACAGTTAGAGGACTTTAAGCAAGGTGGATTTTTTTTCTGGCGATAAGCTTTTCTTTTGTGCCATAATCTGCCTATGTACCTGTTTGACTCGTGCTTTAGCTTATATGATAGGAAAGAGGAACATGACCGATACTGTAGGTGAACAGACCATGAGAGAAAAGGAAAAGGAGAAGGACACCAGGATCCAGGTTTGTATATATTGATCATCCTTAGATTTTATCCTTAGAGTTTCCTTTCCCTTTTCAAGCCATTCATGTGGTAACTCAATGAATAGATGCTTGAAAAGACTGTGGAGAGGCTGAGAGAGGAGTCAAAGAAGCAGAGGGATGACTATAAAATGGAAAAAAGCCAGCGCATAAAAACCCAGAACACAATTAAAGATTTGTATGGTCCTATTAATCAGGTACATATAGTTCTTGTAGAATCTTTGTGCTTAGTGATCTGATTTTCATACTATGCAAACTTGATATACCTTTTTCTGGTATGACGAGAACAATTCTTCACAATTTTTAATTCATTTTTCTTTCTTCTGGAATTTTGTTTCTCCTTTATTGTTAGACTCAGATACATCATACATCTGATTACTCGTGTATATATTAGGAAAAGAAAAAGCTAGAAGAAAAGTTATCAAAACATAAGCATGCTCTGAAGATTGTTGCAGATGAAGTTCAGACACTGAAGCATGGTGGTAGTCAACCAGCGGTATGTTTTCACACTGAGCATATGACACCCAGAATAAGTAATAAGCTAGAATTAAATAAAATTCTTCTTGAATTAGTCCTTCCTGTTATACGTCTGTCTGTCTCTTCCAGAACCTTAAGGTGTAAGGAGAAAGCACTGAGCGGATCTTTTTAGCATTTCGTACTTGGGCTATATATCTATGTTGAGGTGGTTTTCACATTGTAATATATTAAGTCTTCCATTTTGCATTTACCAATTTATGTTTTAATTTAATATGAAGGTTTGTATATTGTGAGGTTGTATTCACTGGATGCCTTAATCACAAAGTCCAACGGAGAAGTAATACATTGTCAACTGTTTCATTGACTTTTATTATTATTAAATTATGAATCGTGTGCTTCTGAACAAAAAGTTTGACTTCCGCTTCTATGAATTTAACTTTCTTTATGTTAATCTGTAGACAAGATACTTTTGATGTTGAAAGCTTAATGCCTTCAATTTCTCCATGTCATTTAATACTGTTCTTCCTGACACATTTGCATTCTGTGTTGATCATCCCAGGGAACATCGGCTCTTCAGGTCTTTTCTGGAAACCTCTTGGATGAGATGGCTACTGCTTACTTACAGTCGGTTGAGAATTTTGAGCAGGTTGCACAGCCAATTATTAGCGAAGTTGAACATCCTGTTCCTGCAGATTCTTCTGTAGCTGCAGACACCATGGGTTCAGGATCTTCAGGTTCTTATCTTTTCTAAAGTTGATTGTAGCACGCGTAAAACACTAATAGTATACTAGAAATTAGAAAATAATATATTATTAAAATTGCAACTACATGTTAATTGATTCTTCCAGACTGGTATCTAGTGTTTGTGGGGTTTGTACACACAGCGTAGCAAATAACTTAATTCCCAATACTGAGAAATATGAAAGGTAAAATTAGAAGGCCTTTAGAACCTTAAATTTTTTCATCACTTCACTGGCACTTCACATATACGGATGACAAAAAAATCCGATCCTACGGATATCCAATCTGAAAATTTTTGGGTTTCGGCCTTTCAGGTATTATCCGAAGCCGATCCAAATATTTTCAGGTTTCAGGTATATCTAAATCTGATCCGAAATCCGTTGGATCGGATTTGGATTTCGGTTTCGGATCGGGTTCGGGTATGGCGAAAAAATCGGGTTTGGATTTGGATTTGCAATCCCTATTCACATAGTGGTAACACTTGTTTCCACTTAATGCGACAAACCAAATTCATTTGTTGCTCTTTCATGCTTCAGGACTCATTAATTTGTTTTGGTAACCTCAATTATTTTATTATTGTCCTTGAATATATAAAATATTGTTCTTGGGTACCTCTTGTTGCTATTATGTTCCATTGTTGAACTTGCACTCTACATTATATGTTTTACTCAACTGATAATCTGATATCGAAGGTCCTTAGTTATATTTCTATGTTTATTGCTTTAATTCTTAATGTAAATGAGTGTCATCTGTATTCCTCAACAGGCCAGACAGTCCCTATACCGGCTCCAAGTATGATAACTCCAGCACCTACTTTGTCAGGCATCCATTCAGGAAAAACAGCAGAAGAAAGAGAGAGGAGGGTTAATTTAACGAAACAATATGCTGAAACTCGTAAAGCTGGGAGGAAGTTGGTCCGTCCTCGTATTGTGAAACCAGAAGAACCTCCAGCTGATATTGAAATGTCTGAAGCAGAGGAACCAAACAATGGAGGAAAACCTCTATTATCCCAGAATGTTGAAACTCAGGGGAATCATACTTTATTGACCCAACCTGCCACTCGGAAACGCTTGTCTGCTTCGGATTTGCAAGAAGAGGCCGTTATTGCACATGATAGTAACACGGAGCTCTCTGCTCCTTTACAAAAGAAGTCTAAAGGTTCAGATTTCTCTATTGAGGGCATAGAATCACAGTCTTCACCAATTGTTGAAATTCCTAAAATACATGCTATTGAAGCTTCTGTTGATGTCACACCTTTACCTCATGAGGAAGCTAGTGCTGGTGGGAAGGATGAAAGTGAGCTTGTTTCTGAGCAGGCCGAGCTGTCAAAATCTGATGGTCAGAATGAAGTTGAGTTGCAGAATGAGGTAATTATGGGCGAAGAGGTTTCGGCCGGACCTAGTGACATAGCGGGACAAGACCTACCATTCACTCAGGTTGAGCAGGATGAACTATTGGCAGAATCTGGAAGTGATCGGGAAGAGGGTGAAATGGCTGCTGATGCTGGGGATCTCGAAGGTGCCGGAAGCCCGGAAACAGAAGGTCAATACGAGGAGGGGGAAGGTCCTGTAGATTCACCTGATGAAATGGTTGTTCCTGTAACTGATGAGATTGAAGCCATAAGTTTTCCTCAAGTTGGGGAAGACAGCAAGAATGAAGAAGGCGAGATAATGGAGGAGACTGTTGAGCCAACAGATAGATCAACTGTGGTTACTGATCTGGCAGCTGTGAAAGCTGAACAAATTCCTACGACTCTAGATACTGGTGGGAGAACTTCAAATACTGCTGTAACTGGTGTCACAGACCACAGCAGTGTTGCTGCGCTGGCACATGATGAAGTGAATCAGGCATCGCCTTCTCGTAATAGATCGCCTTCTGTTGAGCAGGTTTCCCCTGCTAATAAGAGCTCTTCTACTGTTAATTTATCTGTGAGAGCAATGGAAAGGTCTGCGCTAAGGCAGCATCCGCAAGCTGGTAGGGGTTCTACATCGGTTACTAGAGGGCGAGGAACACTGCGAGGGCGTGCTCCCACCCGTGGTTCTCGTGGGCGTGGAACATCTGGTCAACAAGGCTAATATCTGCTGGCTTAGTAAATAGATGACTAGATATATGATTTGACTATTTGAGTAATGGTAACTGCACAATTTTTTGTCTTTTTCTACTCTTGGATGTGGTATAAAAAAGAATAAAGTAAAAAAGACTATATATAATGTAAAATTGTCATGCTCCTAAGGAAAAATTTCTTATATAAATACATTAGAGCTTTATTGTAATTATAGAAAATTTTATATATTTATAAGAGTGTCACAACCTTTTTACAATAGAAAACATTCTAAGGTAATTTTACTAATATCAAACTTTAGATGGGCCTTTTTTCTTGTAATGTTATTAAGTATAAACAGTTGCAAAGGATCTCAGTCATATTTTAGGTGTATTCAAATTAATAACCTAATGGCCTGTTTGTGAATTTTGAATTCACTTGAAAGATTTGCTCAAATCACATATAATCAAACTAATTTGAATTTGAATTTAATTTTAAATTTAAAATATTCAAATATTATTATAACTTTAAAATTTTAAAATGATTATTCAGTCTATATTTTTTAAAATTTGTCATTTAACAAGAATTATGTAAAATATAATCTAAAAGTTTCGCTAGATTTTTAATTGACCATATAAATACATGAAGGATAACGTATTCAATGGAATAACGACCTCTATATTAATTTGAAATTCATAATGGTACCATTGTAAAATTGATTTTTTCAAATGATACTATTCACTATTTTGAAATTTCAAGTGATAACAATGTACTTTTTATTCCATCCGTATCGTACCACTCTGTTAGCTAAACGTTAATATAACATTAATTTCTAATAATATCATTTAGAAAAATCAATTCTACAATGGTACATTTATAAATTTTCCAATTTCTAGGTTTTACTTTTTAGGGATGATAATAATATAAAAATAATTATAAAAAATCAATATCTATTATATACGGTAAAAAATGTGTTTTCTAATCAGAGATACCCCCTCTGGTCCTTTTTATAGGACACTACACGTAACTCAAGATCCAAATAAAATGAGTTCTATTTATTATTTTTTAATATTTCTTTTTTTGAATAAAAGGGTTTTAAAAATATTTTTATTCAAAAAAAGAATAATTAAAAAATATTAAGTAGAACTCATTTTATTAGGACTTAGAATTGCGTGCAGTGCCCTATAAAAAGAATCAGAGGGAGTACACACCTTCAAGTTCTAAAACTTTCACCTCATACTAAGATCGTAAATTGATTCAAAGTTTCAAACTATTCAATATCTCGACATATGAAAAGAGTTAGAGGTCATTTGTTAAATCTAAATCTGAACTATTAAAATTTTTGAATGATTTGAATGAACAATTATTCTGAATATCTGAGTGAATAATGTTGTTTGTTAATAAAAATTTAAAATTATCTGAATGATCATAATTTACTATTATACCCTGCTGAATGATTAATAATATTTGTCAAATTATATCTGAATGATACTAAATACATGCCCTTTCAATCTTTCATACATTTAAAATAGACAATAAATAAAACATGAATATTGATATAATTATTAAAATTTTCAATCCTAAAAGCAACTATATAATCTTCAAAAGTTTTTTCAAAGTCTCAAAGCAATTTGATCACGAAGATCATTCATATAATGTGTGGCTTGAGATCTCCATTGTGTTTCATTTATTGATTCTTCCAAATCCTCCTCATTTTCTTCTCCATCACTATCACAAGAGGCATTTTGATCACACTGATCAAATAATTCATCTTCCAATTTCTTCTTCCTTATAAAATTGTGAATATCAAAGCAAGCAATCACAATATCTCGTTGTGTGGAAAATGAGTATGGAGCCATTTGTTTTAAGATTGGAAATCTTGCTTTTAATACACCATAAGCACGCTCAATAACATTTCTTAGCTTTGCATGGGCATGGTTTATTTTTTCCTCCTTATTTTGTGTTACGGTATGGAGTTAAATAACCACAAGTGTTCGTGTATGCTGCATCACAAAGATAATATTTCTATGCAATAATATGTTTAAAATGGTTAAAGATCATAAACTATTTTATATATCTTAATTAAAATAGTCTTTATAAACGCAGATGCATACCAAATAAAGAATAGATCCAAGTTCAATAACTGGCGAAAAGAACAAGCCAAAAACAAATTACAAGTAGCAAGAACACTTTTAAGGAATCATAATATGACAACTAATTCATATACCAATTAAAATGATGTGAAAATAAAGTAATTTCAATCGCTCAAAAATTACCTTTGTTAATTGGAAGATACTTAGAAATTACCTTTGTTAATTTTAAGAGGGATGAATGATGGAGTAATCGCTCTGGGAGAAGATATGTAAAAAATTGCGGGAAACTAGCAAGAGATGATTATCTAGGTAAATAGATTATGACGAGCCATTCAGCGAGAAATTTTATCACGACTCATCCAGATACATTTTAGACTCGTCCAGAATATTTCATGAGTGGTCCAGCCCAAATAAAATAGGGTCTTTCTATGAACACACATCAGTCATTTAATTTCGTGATATTTTTATTGGTCTTCTTCTTTTTATTGGTGAGATTTTTTATGGATAGATAAGAGTCTATTATCATTAATAAGTAGGAGACTCAAAATTTGACAACTCATCTTCCCCATCTTCTATTGTGTGGGCACACATTAGAAAAATCAAATAAAATAAACCAAACAAACTGAACAGTGTGTCGTCAATAAATAACACATTCATATTTCATTCACTTGTTAACAAATGGGCCTTAACCTCCCTTAAATACTACAAATTCACCGAGAATATTAAATTATTTAACTTTTTTAATATATATGTTTTCTTCTAATACATTTTTATTCTTCTAATTTTTTCAAAATAATTTACACTAATATATTCATTTTAAAAGATTTCAAATTTGAGTTTGCTTTTTATTATATATAATGCGATAATAATATTAAAGTTGAGCTTTAATTTAAAAAGACAAAACTATTAATAATTTATTTTAAAATACATTTGATTTATATCAATCTCAAAATGAAATAATAGTATACATAATATTTAATAAATTCATTAATAAGAATAAAAAGTAACATCAACAAATGATTTAAATAATATCTATGCAAATAATTATTACAAAAATAAAATCCTAAAAATCATTTATTATCTTATTTTTCTACTTGATTTGAACATAAAAATAAAAATGAGTAGGTTACCAAACAACACACAATTAGTAAATTCATTAATTTTAATTTGAGGTTTTTAATTATCAACAATTATTCTTATTTTATTTTATAGATAAAAAATAATTATGTGCATATTTTATTAATATTCTAGTTTATAAACTAATATAAAGTTTATGAAAGAAAAGCATGTTTTCAAGAAAATTACCGTAGAAGATAAGCACGATTGTAAGTAGTTATCCCTAAAATGTAGGTAGTATTTATTCGAGGTGTTGCGGAGTTAGAGTACCATTGATCAACACTAGGCCACCCCTCTGTATTCCTGCTCTGCTACAGAAAATAGAAATGCACGCCAGCAATTCATTTAACTTTGAGTTTCTTACCAAGAAAACATATGATCCTCCTTCTTGGGCCACACACCTTAGTCCAATCCCCTCTCACACCTACTCTCTTGGACATGTAATTCTCTCTCTCTCTCTCTCCCCTCTCCCTCTCTCTCTCGTGTTTGTGTGTATTGTTTTACTTATTATTGATGAAAAGGGTGTATGTTGTTTGTTTCAGTTCCCAACTCCAATTCATAGATGGAACTTGCCTAATTTGCCCAAGAACACTGAAGTTTGGTTAAAGGTTAGTAATTATATATATATATATATATATATATTTTTATATGCGTAGTGTATTTGTTCTTAATAATTGTTCTCCTAGAATATTTGTGTGTATGTATATTGTTTGTTTCAGTTTCTAACTAACAATGTGGTAGTATATATTCCAACCCAATCAACATACTGTTAACTTATTATCCCCTCGATCGAAAGCCCATTTTTGGGTCGAACTGGGAATCACGGACGCCCTTCTTTTGGGGCAATATTATTTGAGAATATCGGTGGTAGTAGGGAATCATCGAACTCGAGATCTCTCTGCTAACCCGAGCTCTAGTATACCAGGATCATATATTATACTGTAACACATAGAATCAGGCTTAGAAGTGCACTTTTATATGGGTTAGTGACTTGTGTCAAAATGGTGCTTGACACTTGACACTTGGGAATTGGGATATTATGATTATTATAGAATCCTGCACTATAATTCACAAGTGGAACTTGTTTAAGATGATTTATAGAGTTGCCAGTAAGGAGGTTTGGGATGTTTAAAAAGGCCTTCTTCTTGTCATTTGAATTTGTATGCGCGCGCACACACACATTCACTTTGTAATTGAATCAAAAATTAAGTAGACATATTTTTTTCATGAGTTATTGTTCTTTATGATGCATTTCCTGTAAAATAAATCTGGCTGAGTAAACAGTAAAAAATCAAAGATGTAGAATAAGTAGTTTACAGGGTGTAACTATTAAGGGCCAGTTTGGCATTACTATGACCAGGGATGGCAACGGATCGGGTTCGAGTGGGTTTTGTGAAATCCAAATATTTTCGGGTTTTAAAATTAAATCCAAATCCAAAAATCAATATCCAAATCCAAATTTATCGGGTTTCGGATCAGATCGGTTTTTTTCGGATATCCAAACTGAAACATAATTTAACTATCGATAGCGCACATAGAAAATTTGTTCAATATTCATTATATTTATAAAATAATTTATATTCATCATTCACCGATTAATATCTTAATATAAAATATAATAAAAATTTAACCAAAAATGTGCTTATCACTTTATTAATCTTTTTTGTTTAAATCAAATCACAATCGTTACATATTTTGAATATTTAAATTATATATATATATTAACAAATAGATAAATATTAAAACAATTTTATCTTGAACAAATCTTAAAAGAAATATTGAAGAAAATATAATAAAATTCTTTCTAAAAAAATAGTAAGTAAGTTAATTATATATGTAATCAATATATATATATATATATATATATTAATCGGATTTTTTCGGGTTTCGGGTCTGGATCAGATTTGGATCGGATTTCGGATATCGGATCGGGTTTCGGATCGAGATGCTTCAAATCCAAATCCAAAAAATCGGATTCGGTAAATCCAAAATTTCGGGTTTCGGATCGGATATCCGTCGGATCGGATTTTTTTGCCATCCCTAACTATGACCAACAGAGCCAATTATGGAGTATATTGTTATGGGAAAAAGCTTCGAAGTGTTTCGTGTACTGATGTTTGGTTCTTGATTTAACCTTGATCCAAAAGTATACTAATCTACATTAACCCAATTAATCTTTATTTTATTTTATGTTATAGCGTGATGATCTTTCGGGAATGCAATTGAGCGGTAACAAGGTCCGGAAACTTGAATTTTTGTTAGCAGATGCTGTGGCACAAGGGGCAGATTGTATTGTAACTATAGGAGGCATCCAGAGTAATCATTGCCGTGCAACTGCAGTAGCTGCTAAGTATTTGAATCTCGACTGCTATCTTATATTACGCACTTCTAAGGTAATTCTGTTGATTTTTCATCTTTTTGTTTCAATTAATATGCCAACGTCGTAGGATTTGTCTTTACACATTGCAGGTTCTTCTAGACAAGGACCCTGGTTTGACAGGCAATCTTTTGGTTGAACGATTAGTTGGTGCACATGTTGATCTTGTGTCAAAGGAAGAGTATTCCAAAGTTGGGAGTTTGGTATATCCTATTGCCTGTGTACTGTAATTTGCATTTTTTTTACTACTGTACTTTTTCCTACTCTTGCTATTAAATTCTTCCTTTTTTTATATCAGGGATCAGTGATTCATTGTTCAAGAAACTTTTATTAATCAATTCATAAAAAAACAGATATATTCGTGATAGAATAACATAAACAATGACTTGGTAAAAAAAAACATTAACAGTATCAGACAAAATTCTAGGGACAAATCAGTTTTATTTCTGTAAATTAGCAACAAACAAATCTGTTTCTGGGCGACGACAGCCAAGCTTAAATGCCAACAGTATGATCTAAAAAACTGTCCGAGAATTCCAAAAGTGCCGTAAAAACCCAAGTACCCAGCCTAGTAAAAATATAAAGTCACTTAAATCCTCTGAAAACTAGCTGTTTATGTGTTTCCAACACATCCACAAAATGTTAAGCTGTTTAAATTTCCACCAAATTGCATGTGTAGTGAATTCTGTTTTAGTGTCAGTTCAATTTCGACCTGTAGCTCACCAACCTATGCCAATTCCAGCAGTTAAACCTACTTCTGCACAACTTCCTGGTCTAGTAAATAACTTTGATTGCTTAGATATGTTGAATAGCCCATGCAGTAGCTTTTGCCAACTAAATTTATAGGTTTCTGGTGCTCACTTGAAGCCTCCCATTCATTTTGACCTATTTCTTGTGTTTGATCTCAGGCTCTTACTGATTTATTGAAAGAAAAGTTGCTAAAAGAAGGGAGAAGACCATATGTCATTCCGGTTGGTGGGTCAAATTCTCTTGGAACATGGTAAGTGACACAAGAATACCCTGGAGTCGAATGAATGTACAGGCAAAAGTTTTCTTATCCATACTTATTGCTTATATTATCTGGTCTTAATAAATTTAATGACCTCACTA
Organism: Oenanthe sinensis; assembly: GCA_028671895.1. NCBI lineage: Eukaryota > Viridiplantae > Streptophyta > Magnoliopsida > Apiales > Apiaceae > Oenanthe > Oenanthe sinensis. The sequence goes on from CM053794.1 coordinate 37,674,743, forward strand.
AACACTTATTATTTGCATAATCATTATATAACCACATGTAATTGGATGGAACAATCAGTTAATTCACTCGGCCTTAAGTTAAACGTGTCTAAGGATTTTGCGAATGATGTAAGTTTTCAGTGTGTCTCAGGTGCTTACATGAATTTTATTTAAGATACTTGTAGGATATGCTAACAATGCTTGATTGTTACCATATTTACAAAAAGATTTTCTGTTTTCAGGGGATATATTGAAGCAATTAGGGAGATTGAGATGCAGCTTCAACAAAGTGCTAGCAGTCTAGGGTTTGATGACATTGTTGTAGGCTGTGGCAGGTGTGATTCTTCATATATCAAGTTATACTATCTATTAGTGTATTTTGTTTAATGCTTAACAAGTTTTTATATAGTTCAACCTATTGCCTGTTAAACCTGGTAAATTGATATGAAAGGATTCAAATCAATGAGATATATAAAGACAATCGATTCCCTGATCACACCTACAATCAATAAATAGAAGACTGCGTGTATCTGTGTTTGTGGGATATGGATAGTCCTTGGCGGGACAGCTTCACTTTCTCATAGAATATTTATACCTATTCCCACCACTATCTCGCTACTTAAAACTAATTTGTATAGCAACCATTCGTTTTCAAAGTCGATCATATCATCCCCTATATTTTATGGTTGATGCAAACTACTTCAAAGTCTTTACTTAATACTTGCGCAAAGTCAACACTATGGAGGGAAAATATCATATATGTGAATGCGAAAGGTCCATACCTGCATAGGAGGTTAGTTTATTGCAAGAACCAAAAGCTGAGCATTTGTTAAATATCATGATGAAAAGACAATTTATATTGATCAGATTTCAGAGACTAAAAACTGCAATAAATAAAATCCCTGAAACCTGTATTTTATTGAAATATGTAAGCTACTAATCCTTCTACTACGAAATGTTCTGCATTGTATTCCCCTGACTTTTCTACATAACCACTAACAAAAATCAATCAGATAAAAGACCACTATAATTAGCATTTCTTTTATTATTCAAATGTTTTGTAAGCTAACAATTTATTTCTTATATGTATGTTTCCCAGCGGAGGTACAGTTTCTGGTTTGTCGATCGCATCATGGTTGAGTGAAGTCAAAGCGAAAGTAGTCATTCTCTTTTGTTTTTAAGTTCATTAGACTTGGAAAATAAAATGAAACTGAATTCATTCGAAGAATGCTTGGATGCAGGTCCACGCATTCTGTGTATGTGATGACCCTGAATACTTCTATGATTACGCCCAAGGCCTACTTGATGGACTCCAAGCTGGTGTTAGATCACGTGATATAGTTAAAATTGAAAATGTGAGCACATTGCTTATGTCAACTGTTGAAATTGATTTATTTATTCAAGTCTATTTGAAATTTGAATATTTATTAAAATTTATGGTTCATTGTTTTTGATCTTATGTAAATAGTGTGCAACTAGTCGTACAACTATTTCATATGTAAAATATGAAAAAATCAGTTAATTGTGTTCATCATTCATGTTATTACATTTAACGTCTGATTAAATTCGTTTCTTTTATGCTGCACAGGCCAAAGGAGTTGGCTATGCTATGAGCACAACTGAGGAGCTGAAATTTGTCAAAGAAGTTGCTGAGGCCACTGGTGTTATACTCGACCCTGTTTACAGGTTTAAGATGTTAAATTCTGCAGTAAAAAATCACAAGTTCTTAATGCAAAATTGCCCATCCTTATTTAAATGTTGCACTCATTTTCTGCTGACAGATATTGTGAAGAAAAATGTGTGTTTGTTTTGTTAGAAAACGTAATTAAAATCTAAAAGGTTTCCAAGTCACCCGGCACCAAGATTATATGGCTGTCAAGAAACTAATTAAAATTGCCAGAAATTAATTGATTACAGTAGTTGATTGGTAATATTATGTATGTGATCAGTGGTCCATATAATCTAATAACTATATTAACGATATATCAAATGAAAATATTTCTTGTTAAAATTTGTTGCAGCTATGGTTTCACTAAAGGCTAGTTGATAAGGTTTCATTTCCATTTTCCTGTATTGGTTTGTGACATTGTTACATTACATGTTACTTGTAGTGGAAAAGCTGCTTATGGAATGATGAAGGAGATGGCTAAGAATCCAACCAAATGGGAGGGAAGAAGGGTCCTTTTCATTCACACTGGTGGACTCCTTGGTCTGTTTGACAAGACCGAAGAGATGGCAGCGCTCGTTGGAAAATGGCGAACTATGGATGTACATGAATCTGTGCCACGGGAGGATGGCACTGGGAAAATGTTTTAGATGGACAAACCAAGCAATGAATCATTATATCTCTGGAATTGTTTTGTCAAATGCAAGTCAATATCAAACATTTCACTGGTTAAATGTTGTCACTGTCTCGCCTCTCCTTGTTTTGGTGCTTCTTGAGTTTTACCGTCAACTTAGTAATTCTGGATCAAGAAGCTAATAAAACCCACCAAAAGCAAGAGAAATCTTAGAATCGTGTTAAGTTTGAGCTCCCTGTGTAAGTTTGAGCTCCAGAATAATTATATAATATTAAGTTTGCGAAAAATATTTCCCAGTACTCAACTATGTAACTTTAATGGGACGAGTATTTACAACTGTTATCATAGATCAGATGTGTTATATATTATACAAATAACTTTAACATTGTGGTATAATGGCCCTGTTTGGCAAAAGTTTTTTTCCGGAAATAAATCCTTATTTTCGGAAAAAAATAGGGATGTATGTACTTTTTCTTGAAAATAAGTAACTTATTTTTTATTTTGAAAATAATATTTGGTTTTAAAATTCTAAAATAAATATTTATCTTTAAAAAAATATGAAAATATATAAAAAATAAAAATAAAATAAATAACTTATTTTAAATTTAAGAAACCTCAAACGAAAATATAGCTTTAACTTTAGATAATGAGCTAAAGATACTTTTTTTATTATTGGAAAGTTTTTCAAAATCTGTGCTGTACTTCAATTTAAAATTAATCCGAATAAATTGAGGTAAAGTGAACTACTAGTGTTCCATTCAAGAAATGAAATCAAAAGCATCTCTCCTCCTGCGAACGTACCTCGAAAAATACCAACAATGTCCCTTAAATCATTCTCTTCACTCTTTAATCCCAATTCCAAACAATAATCTCCCTACACCTCAACTAGTTAACGATCTCTCTCGCATTCTCAGTGACTTTCGAAACCCCAAACACGACATCGAATCCGCTCTCACTCCTTTCTCAAACAATATTTCCATCAATTTAGTTGAACAAGTCTTGAAACGTTGCAAAAATCTTGGCTTTTCAGCTCACAGGTTCTTTCTTTGGGCTAATCACTTACCGGGTTTTCGACACAGCAAAGATAGTTATCATATTTTAATTGAAATCTTGGGCCGCAGTAAACAATTTCCCCTCATTTGGGACTTTCTTATTCAGATTCGAGAATGTAAATCTTGTGAAATTACCCAAGAGATTTTTTGGGTTATTTTTAGGGCTTATAGTAGGGCTAATTTGCCTGCTGATGCGATCACGGCTTTTAATAAGATGGTTGATTTTGGGATTCAACCGGGGTTGAATGATCTTGATCAGGTTTTGTTTTCGTTGTGTAAGCGAAAACATGTGAGGCATGCACAGCAGTTGTTTGATAGAGTCAAGTGTGAATTTGAGCCTAGTGTGAAGACTTGTAGCATTTTGATGAGAGGGTGGGCGATGATCGGGGAGGGGAATGAGTCGCGGAAGGTGTTTGATGAAATGATGGAGAGAGGGTGTGTTGCGGATGTGCTTGCGTTTAATTGTGTTTTGGAGTCTCTGTGCAAGGGAGGGAATGTGGATGAAGCTTATAAGTTATTTGGGGAGATGAAGAGTAAGGGGTTTAAGCCGGATGCGTTTAGTTATTCGATTTTTATTCATGCTACGTGTGAGGCCAATGATGTTCATTCGGCTTTTAGGGTTCTTGATAGGATGAGAAGGTATGATCTTGTGCCTAATGTTTATACTTATAATTGTATTATTAAGAGGCTTTGTAAGAATAGTAAGGTAGAAGAGGCTTATCAACTTTTGGATGAGATGACTGAAAGAGGAGCAAAACCGGATACGTGGAGTTACAATACAATCCTAGCATTTCATTGTGATCATCAAGAAGTTAACAGCGCACTTAAGTTAGTTTCGAAAATGGAAACAGATGCTTGTCAGCCGGACAGACATACGTATAATATGGTGCTTAAAATGTTGCTCAAGATCGGGAGATTTGATAGAGTCACAAAAGTGTGGGAGAGTATGGAGAAAAAAGGCTTCTATGCATCAGCCTCAACTTATGCTGTTATGATCCATGGTTATTGCAAGAAGAAAGGTAAACTAGAAGAGGCATGCAAATACTTTGAGATGATGATTGAAGATGGGATACCGCCATACGGGAGTACCTGTGAAATGCTGCGGAATAGAATTATAGGGTTAGGATTTTCTGAGCAAGCAGATCATCTTGCAGATAAAATGGAGAGGAGCAGTTCTTGTTCAATACAAGAACTTTCCAGTGTTATGAGAGGCAATAGGACCAATGCTAGAGTTAAAAATGAAGAGCCATACAGCTCCGATATCGAAAGTGATTAGTGAATTAGAAACAATGTACTGTAATATTTTATATGCATAATGCCATTTTGCCATAATGCGTCTATGCCTAATGTAATTATTAAAACAAAAAGTTGCGTGGACAATTTAAATTCACTCTTTAGATTAATAATTATTAATTTATTGGTCAATAATACCTGATTAGATTAATAAAATCTCAACAATATTAATTTATTGAGATTTTCCTGTTTGTATTTTAGTACAAGGTGATTAAGATTTATATAGTTTAAAATTTTACTTTTGTACATTATGAGACCTCTTTTAATTATATGTTTGCATTCGAGTTTGTCTAAATGGTTTTTTTTCATAATTGCTCTCGAACTGATCAATGGTTTTCTTATAATTATTCTCCAACTGGTAACTTCTTAAACCGCTGCCGAACAGCTAAACAATCTGGCTTGATTTTTCTACTATATGAACACTATTCCAGCGAGACGCATTAAGCTATGTTTATAAAGAAAACGGAATTATTATCTTTTTCTCCCAACTTAAGTTCAAATAAAACTTAAACTAAGGTAGTGGGGAATATGCTTCAAGAAAGTCGCACATTGATTAGTGTTCGCCGATATTTCTATCTCGTTTGTAAAAAAAACAAGCTAACAAAGTAGTCCACATCTTAGCTAGGGTGCCTTGTGAGGTTAATTGCTATAACGATTTTTCTTCTCCTCCACAGTTAGTGTTGGAGAATATTATGCATGATGTTTCGTTGATTTAATAGAAAAGCCTACTACTACAAAAAAAAAAAACTTAAACTAAGGTCTCTATCTTTTTTCAAATATGGCAAGGTCTGTGTTGTTCTGAATGCTCCACAAAATCGTGTTTTTTTTTTTTATAAATATTGATTTAATAGAAAAGCCTTCTACTTCAAATAAATGTAAACAGTACTCCTATAAATATTGCAAGATATTTATTTATAACCGCTATTGAAGTTCCTTAGAGTATCTCCAATATAACACTAAAACACTAAAATAGTATCATTTTAACATTATTATAGTATAAAACTAACTCGAATGAGACATTAAAATAGTGTCAAAATGACACTAAATAATTGGAGTGACACCAAATTTGATGTCAAACATATATTTGATGTCATTTGACACCAATTTTGGCGCTTTTCAGATTTCCAACTATACCCTCATATTTGTTAACAAAAATAAATTTATTCCTTTTGAGTCCCAAAACTCAATTCTTTATTATTTTAGTAAGTAAAAGATTCCTTATAGTGTAGGATAGAGTGTAACTCCCATTGGAATTGATTTTCTAAATTATGTAATTTTTACACTAAAATAGTGTCAAAGTAACACTATTTTAGTACACTTATAAGTTACCTATAAATTAAAAATGTATGTTCCCGTTTGGTTTAACTTACTTTTTAGAATAAATACTCCAGAAAAAAATTATGTAAATGTGTATTTTCCGATTAATAAGGATTTTTTTTGCTAAGCACAATCTTTATTTTCAAACTTGAAGTGTCTACAACAAACAAAATATATAAATCCACCTACCTACAATTGTCATGTCTCTGGGTTATAAATACTAATCTGAGGCCCAACCTGTCCTGCTATACTCTTCAATCGCTCACTTGAAAACTTACTAATCCCCCTCTCTCCCTCCTCTAATTATGGCAGCTGAACCAAATCTCTAACACTTCAGGTACTGTTTTCTCAGCTTTCTTCTTCTCATCCTTTGCAGTGAACTGTTTATGTCATTGACAATGCTGGTGCCGACCATGGAACACTAATTAAACACCGTCCAAAAATTAATACTTACTCGAAGGAGCTGCATTATCATTGTTGTCATCGAGAATTAGTTTGACTCCATTATTCTTGAGAGCATTAACAATTCCCCATACCTTGGTGCGACTAACCAAGCCTTTCTTAGCAATTTCCTTGCTTACATCAACATGAATCCCCCTTTCTTGTCCCTGATCAAGACCCTCAACCTTTAGTCGCATTGCCAACACCTCTCCAACAACCACCGCTGCTTTAGCATTGCAAGATCGACCGCATTCAAGATTGCCCTTAATAGCATGTTCTACTGTTGAGGCTGATGCAACGATCTTTCCATTATTTCTGTCGACAACATTTGCTGTGATGTACTTTAATGATATGAAGAGCCTCAGCACATACCTCTTCAAGACTGTCATCCTTTGAAATTTCAGTAATATTCACTCTGAAAATAGATAAAGGTTTCAAACATCAATTCTTCACTGAGGGTGAGAGCTCAAAACCTTGGAAGTAATGAAGGTGGGTAGGCGTGTCCTTGACTAACATTAAAAGGCTAGCCAGGAACGAGTAAATAACAAAAGTCTCCTAAATCCTAATAACCACCATAATGAAATGTCAAATGTTCCTACGTTAGTACTTCCTAGGCTTATATTAGAAAGAATGCGATAAAAACAAACCTGTTAAGCACAACCGAGTTGTTAAAGAGAGAATAGAATAGAAGAGAAAAAAGGTTAAAGAAGAGAAACCAAAAAATATTTAGAAAACTTTCTTGAGTGTGCTCCCAAGTTTATTGTAGAAAGGGAGAGAAAATTTTGAAACTTTCTTCTCTTATCTCATTTTTTTTAACTCGTGAGCACTGTTTCAGTAAAAATAAGCACAAAATGTACAATTCAAAAGATAGCCAAAGCAATAGCCCCCCCCTCCCCCAATTATTCCCGACATCCTATTGCGACCTCCTGAGGCTAAAACCAGCAGGACCTTCAACCCCGCCCCCCTTGAGATTTTTTTTGGGGGTGTGGGGGGGGGGGGGTCTTGCGAAGATCATCAGTTGAAACCCTTAAAACTATCACCTAAAATATATGAATTGCAACAGCAGCATCTACATTATTCAAGGGCGAACCAATTCAAAATTGTATATTAGCCGAGTCACCAATGCATTCACATAAAGGATCAGGATACAGTCTATTCATCAAACAATCTCAACCTAAAATGTTAAAACTAGGATAACAAAATGTGAATTTATGCACAAAAGCAACAAACAAGCAGCGCAAACCAAGTAGATGTATATATACATACAATGAAACCTAATATATAAACACAACTGATTGAATGAAATATATAAGTATATAACTAATAATATTAGTTTGCAATAACAACTCACCTTCAAATCTGAACCAAATAGATTTCAAGAGCTGTGTGAGTGTCAAGGTAATGGACGAGCAACGATGAATAATAAACCCAACGGAGAACACGACTTGATAAAAACGAAATATTGAGAAATTGAAAATGAACACATTTTTAATAATGCTTTTTTCTAAAATTTTCTATTGTGCTTGGTTTTTTCATAAAAAAATAACTTTAAAAAAGGATTTTTTATGTAACGAAAAATAAATAAATAAATATACATTTTACGCAAGGAAATAAGTTTTTGTTTCAGAGTTTTGCGTAATAAATATATATCATTTTTAGTTTCTATATCAAAAATACAAAAAAGAATAAAGTAAATGAAAATGAAAAAAATTATAATTTTTTTTAATTTCATTGACAACTCTCGGTTCTTTTTATGATATTCCCCTTCTACTTCCTCCTTTTTATAGTGTGAATATTTTTACTCTTAATGGAGGTTTGAATAAAAACGAAAATAAAAATATAGTCTTCCCATTTATACACACCAAATATTAAGCAATCTAGGTTCAATTTATATATTTTGTATTCATATTGCTTAACTTGTATCCTTTGCTTTAATAAAAAGATTTTGGGGCTTTATTGCATTCAATGAGATACATTTTTGAGAGGAAACTAGGAGGCAGCTTAGAAGCAGTAAAATGGAACGCAAAAATTCATGAAATATATTATCAAGACAGATCAGATATAGGAGTATTAGACAAAATAAGCCAGATAGCTATCTTCCCCAGTATGTTCTTACATAATTAGAGCATTAAAGTAGAGATTGATAGATTATACTCACATAATTACCAGTCACAGTGCATTGATGCACTAAATACCTGCCTCAGTTTAACTCGAAACATCAAGAATTTTCAATTAATCGTAGCAATTCCCCAATACCATATAACTGATGCATAAGTTTCGGTGAAGCCACTCGAGCAATTAACAGCTTGAAACACAAGTTACTAGGAAAAGAAGCTGCAAAAGTAAAACTTTAAACTGGAGGCAGCCGCAGCATAAGCAACTCAACAATATAGTTACTTAGTAATTCACTGATTTACAGCTTCTTCAGTGAGGCTTTCAAGTGCGGCTGAAGATTCACAGCTCCAGTAGCCATTTCAACTTCATAGGTAAGTTCTCCATCAATCAGCTTAAAAGTCCGAGTGATCTCTTTCACCTGTTCATTGCAAGACAAACATGAATATTTTTTAGCTTCATATTTCAAAAATGTCGACCTTTAAATTTTATGGAAATTTGTGCTACGAATGTACATATGTTGCAAGTTGCAACTACAGAAACGGAGCCACTTTAACCTAAACTTAAAATAACACTTACAGAGAAAAGATACATTAATGTAAGAGCAAGAATTAGAGCACGCAATAAACTATGCAAGGACATATCAAAGAATTTGCCTGTCAAATAGAGATAGGATATTGCACTAAATCTACTTTCCACGACATCAATGAATAAATAACCTTATTCTGACACTCGTAAGAATAACAAAATTTGTTTGATATTAGAAGAAGATTCGTGAAAAGAAGGAAAATACATCGGCCATGGCTTCCAGTCACGATCACTTTGTTTGATATGTACATAAAACAATATAATGCACAAGTTTACCAAGCCTCTTAAACATGGGAAAGAAACTAAGCCTCCACTGAACTATCATAGGAACATGAAACTTGTACAACTACAATGAATAATCAACCTAATACCAGAATTATAGCAAGTTCAATTGTCCATAACTACGAACTTCAAATAGCTACAACTAGCTACAACGAAGAAATATCCACACAACAATCGCTGTGCACTCGTATGCTCTAGTGAACATTTTATAATACCTTAGAAGCATTGCCCACGAGTTCACTACGAAGCTTCACCACTTTCTCTTCTGCATCAAATGTTCCTTTCTAAAAACAGTAAATCCAATAAACATGACAACACATTAGAAACAAAATATAACGAAAAGAAAATGAAAAAAAGGCAAATACGAACAAAAAGAACAGTAAACTTGAACAGTAGGGGGTTACCAAAACTTCAACAAGACCAGTACTCTGTGCAATGACAACTTCAATGGAAGCATCAGGTTTGGGCCTCCAGTAACCACTCTCCGCGTGCATTGGTTCCCCCGAGTTTGATTTCCATGTCTTTTGTGAATAAATTATAACAGGCTACAATTTCGCAAATAATAGTAATACAAATCATAAATATTGGTGAAATTAGAAATAGAAAATGAGCAGGGGGTGTTAAAAGAAACAGACCTTGTTACCAGGGTGAGAGAAACAGAGCTCTTCAGTATAATTAAAAGAAGAGATGGTTGGGAAGCCACCTTGGCCTTGACCTCTCCAGGTTCCTAATAAGTATGAAAGTGGTTCTACTAATGGATGCACCGCTCCGGCACCTCCTGTACTCATCTTGTTTCCTTTTCTGACCTATCGATCTCTAGTTTTGCCAAAGTCCAAATGGTCGGCTGTAATTAGTTTCACACACTTCATGTCAATTTGTCGACGATTAAAAATTGAGATACAAAATTTATTACGTTCGATCCGTCTCCAAATGTGGACTGATTTTTATTTATTTATTTATTCCAAGAAATAATTCGTTTATTTTAGGGTTTGATTAATTTTATAAATATTTTATTGATTATATATATTATATAAAATAAATTTAATTATATATAATTAATTTGTTTTTTTAATTTTATTGAACTTTTATCATATTAAAATTATTTTTATCTACCTTTCACACATATCATTATTTAAGTAAATTTATCTTTTAAAAACATAATTAATAACTGTTTGAATGTATTAAATTAAATTTATTAAACAGAAACTAACAAAAATGTTTGATTCGGACCAAGAATATAAGAAAGAAACAGGTATAAGCGGCTATCCATGAGGACTTAGGGCTGTCAAAAAAATCCGAAAAATCCGATATTCGTCCGAAATATCTGTATTCGTATCCGGAAAAAAGCGGATATTATCCGTATCCGGAAAAAAGCGGATATTATCCGTATCCGAATCCGAAGATTCCGGATACGGATATGGATATAGGCACATCCGTATCCGAAAATATCCGTATCCGAAATTAATTATATATAATATATAATTATATATTTTTTTTAATATATATAATATATAATTATATATTTTTAAACTCATTTATAGTTATAAGCCCATTTATATATTTTTATATATACACTTATAGTTATAAACCCATTTAATTTGATTCAATTATATTTTTTAATTAGCTCAACTCTAATGTCTATTTTAATTTAATAAATTAATATATACACTACACATGGTTATACTTTAAAATATATATTCAATATATATTCAATATATATATATATCAATTTATATTTCTATAGTATTTTATGCATTTTAAATCGTATCACATATATCACATAAATAATATATATATACAATTTAAAATTTATTCTATTAGTTTTGTAGTGTGTATATATATTCATTAAATAATATATTTATACAAATTTTATATAATTGTAAAAATATTATAGACATATATAAAAATATCATTTGAGTTTAATATTATTAAGATAACAAAATTAGATTGAAAATATAAATAAAAATTATTTTTTTTTAAAATAAAATAGGCTTAAATCCCTTTAACTCTTAACTCAATTAAAAAAAATAAATTAATTTTTTAATTTTTTTGCATTTTTTTTTGAATTTTTATTATAAATTTAAAAAATTTATTAAAAATCGGATTCGGATTCGGATTCGGATCCGGATATTATCCGTATCCGGATAGTATCCGCCGGATCCGGATTCGGATATTAATCTTTAAAATTTTCCGGATTCGGATACGGATACGGATACGGATTTTCGGATTCGGATTCGGATACGGATATTGACAGATCCGTATCCGGATTATCCGGTTTACAACCCTACATGAGGTATGCATCCTGCTAATTGAGACCCTTTCTCTCCATTTCTTTCATCCCTCCACATTCTTTCTTCAACCCCCTATTTATTCATATATATATATACTTTACATGTATTTATACATGCAGATGAATTAATCTGTTGATCTCTCTCGTTTTGTTTTGTTTCTGTACTGAGCGGGCCATTTTGCTATCTTTTCTCTTATTTTCTCTTGTTTGTCTACATGTACAAAACATACACATGAATATAATGCTTTCAAGAATTTAATCCTGTGAATTAAAGACTGGGGAGATCTTTAGAACAAATCATATCGATCAACTACTACTGGTTTGTTCTCTGTCACCTCTTATATACTAATATACATGTATGTTCATTGCATGATTAAAAAAAATGAACCTGTACAATGTACAAGTGTATCTCACATCATATCTTAAATTCTTGATCATTTATCTTTGTTGCATATATGTTAACTTATGGATTAAAAGTTTCAAGTAAAAATTAATTATGCTTCTCGATCTTATGACAAATCATTGCAAGTGGATTTGAATATGTTAAATAAATAATAATTTTTATTATAAATAAAGAACACTTGACAGATTTTGATTTTGGTTGGGGATAAATTACTACCATCAAATGGCAGGTTCTGAATTATTTTATTTTGCTTTGTGATAATATTCCTTTATCAGTGTAATGTTTTCCTGCTGAAGTGATGTACTTGATCGTAGAAACTATCTTCATGTATAACTTGACTGAGTGAATTTTAGGTAACAAGACGTGCAATGTATGTTAATATCCTGTCATGCTAGTCATTTTTGTGCACCCTAGCCTTTCTTGAACTTGCCAACTATACAAGTTGTCTCATAAGAGATCTGTGGAGATACAGTTGCAGGATTTTCTGCAGAGCGGGTTGTAGTGTTGCACTGTCAATGTCATCAAATGCCCGACCACAAGGCTTGACAGAGGCACCGATAATTTGTTTTTTATCTAAAAAGTTGCATTACATAAGGATCTTGATAATTTGCAGTGCAATTTCAAAGAATGATTAAATCATTTACTTGTGTTGTTTTCGAGTGAAATAACACTCGAAATAATTCACTCGAAATCATTTACATGTAATTTTTTTAAAATTCACTCCTCAAAATAATTCTATACAATGTTACACATACTGGAAATCATATGACAACTTAGATAGTAATTCTGCAAGATAGATGTTAATAATTTGAAGAAATTGAATGAATGACTCACCAACTATTTAACTTGCAGTTCTATTTACCTAATTCGTTTTGGGATTGTATCCTAAGTTAGGCTCTAATTTTGCATAATTAAGTAATCTTTAGGTTGCTTTGAGTATTTATGATTTTGAATGGGCCTATCAAGCTATTCATACACTTATACACATCTGAAATATTAATTAGAAGGGTGTGTGTATTTCACTCACTGACGGTCATTTTTCCCCTTGTTTTTACTAAAGTGTGCTGTTGCATAAAGATGCTATGAGCCCATGATAAGTTAAACTGATCTTTATAGCTCTTGCCATGAATGCCCTTACTTTCCCAGCTTATTTTAGTAGGATTGTTTTATTAATTTTGGTCATTAGGAAAGAAGTAAAAGTTAAGATGCTTCTCTAATGCAGATGAAGTACATGACACCAACACCAGAAGAAGCAAACTCTGAACCTCGTAAAATGGACCACGCTGCCATGAACAAGAATTCATATTCAAATCAGGGCATACAAGGTATTCTTTGTATACTTGTTAAATATGGTGCAAATGTGCAATTGCCAACACTAACGCACCACCTCTTTGCCCAAGAAAAACTAGCACACAACCTCTGCCAGGTTCAAAGACATCTGAAATTTTGACAGCAAAATCGCCAGTACAACAGAATTCCAAGTCAACTGATGCTAGAATTAGCCATTTGGGTAACAATCATGGAAAAAGTAATAACAATAGCACCCATACTAATAGATCAGAGAGTCCAAATTTTAAACCCCATACTGGTGGTGACATTCGATGGGATGCCATTAACTCACTCTCATCGAAGGACCTATTGGTCTCACCCATTTTCGATTACTGAAGCGTCTTGGTCATGGAGATATTGGAAGTGTCTATCTTGTTGAACTTAGAGGAACATCTGCCTTTTTTGCAATGAAAGTCATGGACAAGGGCTCTCTTGCAAGTAGAAATAAGCTACTCCGAGCTCAAACAGAAAGAGAGATTATTGGTCTTCTAGACCATCCATTTTTACCCACTTTATATTCATACTTTGAGACTGATAAATTTTATTGCTTGGTCATGGAGTTCTGCAGTGGAGGTAATCTTCATAGTCTCCGACAAAAGCAAACCAACAAGCATTTTACAGAAGAGGCTGCTCGGTCAGTAACCATTCAATTTTTCAATAGTTTGATTCTTTTACTTATGTGATCCATAATCTAAGTTCTTTAATCCGTAATTAGCTTATTTTTCTACTGAATTTTGGGTGACATAATTATAGATGGTTTTCGTAATTTAGTATCACATTGATATGTAAATCTACCCATGATTAAGCTGCTTTATGTCAGGTAGCTATATGTGTAAGATGTCTCATTTGTTTTATGAGAATAACTACCTTTCAATGCCTGATCACTGCCTTTGATCTTCTGAGAAAAATATTTTCATGAGAAGTATCTCCAGTTTTTATCCAGAATACATGGCTCTTGTTTATAATTTTACCCGATGAGAATTTTTCTTCATAAATTAGTTTTCAGAGCAAGATAAAATGACAAAATTATATTTTGTACTATTGATTGATCTACCTCATACATAAACAGATTACACCGTACCTTGCTCTTTCTGACTATTCCCATATTTTTGCTTATTTGTAATGATTTGCAAGAATGAAAGAAAAGTTGGACTTTACAGAGTGTTTCTAATTTTAGTAGCAATGATAATGGAAGAATACTGATGTGGAATGTACTAGTTACAAATAAATATAAACCTAGTTTCTTAATGTGATCAAGTACTTCCACATGAATTCTGCATGCTAATTTGGTTTTCAGTGAATTTCTTTGATTTTCAGGTTTTATGCATCTGAGGTGTTGTTGGCACTCGAGTATCTACACATGTTAGGAATTGTATACAGAGATCTGAAGCCAGAGAACGTGTTAGTAAGAGAACAGGGTCATATCATGCTCATATCATGCTCTCTGATTTTGATCTATCGCTACGTTGCTCTGTGAGTCCAACGCTTGTTAAGTCCTCGTCATCGCACGTGGCTAGTGGCAATGCAAGTGCTGCTGGCATTTTAGAGAATGACAACGTGGTTCATGGTTCCTCCCAAGCCTCAGGTTTCTTCCCTCGCATCCTACCATCAAAGAAGAACAGGAAATCTAAATCAGACTTTGGTCTGTTGGTGGGAGGGTGCCTCCCAGAACTGATGGCAGAGCCCACTAATGTACGTTCAATGTCATTTGTTGGAACTCATGAATATCTGGCTCCAGAGATTATACGGGGAGAGGGTCATGGCAGTGAAGTGGACTGGTGGACATTTGGCATCTTCTTGTATGAGCTTTTGCATGGAACAACTCCTTTCAAGGGCTCTGGCAATCGTGCCACGCTCTTCAATGTTGTAGGACAGCCATTAAAATTTCCAGAACATCCGCAGGTAAGTCTCGTGGCCAGGGATCTAATAAAAGGCCTGTTGGTGAAGGAACCACACAAGCGGCTCGCCTATAAAAGAGGTGCAACAGAAATCAAACAACACCCGTTTTTTGAAGGTGTGAATTGGGCACTTGTGCGGAGTGCAATGCCTCCTCATGTACCTGACCCCGTAGATTTTTCACAATATGCTTCTAAAGAGTCAGGTCAGGCCGATAAAAAGGTGCCTGAGGTAGGAGCTGATAACAAAAACAATACAAGTTCGAATGATACTTACGTTGAATTTGAGTACTTTTAGGACATGCATTTTCTACGCAGAGTAATATATATATGTTGCACAAAGGAGAACGAACCTGTATTAAGCACATCTGTACTGTATTGAGGATATCGTGTATAAAGGTACAGAATTGTTGTCTGATACACAGAGCCTGGAACTTAACATATGCAGCATATGATATGCTTAATTGGTCTATATGCCTACTTACATACATAAATTTTATCCGTGGTGAACCATTGTTTTAACCGCCGTTACTTGTCTTTATTTTAGGAAAATATTTTCAGGCTTTTGGAACTATCGATTAAGATCATAAAAAAAATACTACAGTAGAAAAATAGCAATAACATATATGTAGCGGACACGTGTATAGTGGAGAGAAAAGCGTGGCATTCATGAAGAGCGGCCACGTTAGGCAATAGAAATGGAAACGTGTCGTCAGTTGGAAGCGATATGGATAATTCGTCATCCCCCACCGCCATAAGCTCAGAAGTAATATCAAATATAGGATAGGATAAACGTATGCACTACGCACCACATTACTTGTATATTGAAACTTGAAAGGGGTCTGACATTGATTATTATAAGTCGGTTTTGCTGAAAGAAATTCTTAGTACTGGGGAAGAAGAGAAGAGATACAGAGATATTGTACGCATAACATACAAGTAATTAAGAATGTCAGGAGCACAAGGAGCGCAGCCAAAGGAGTCACTGACACCAACAACGTACGAGAGAACGAGAGCAAGACAGATATTATAAGGTCCAGGGAAGATCAAGGCGGGGTAGAGATTGATAAAATTCAAGATCAAGTCCAGGATGCTGCCGGCAAAGGTGGTCCTGTCTTCGGTGCCGGCAAGGATGACAACAAATCGGACTTGGGTGTTACCGGAACCATTTAACTATGTATATGATATATCTATGGAGTAGATCGAATAATCACATGTACGTGTGTGTCTCTCAGTGTCTGTGTGTAGCTGTTTGTGTTAGTTTGCTCTATGACTATGAGAGTATGAGTTTGAGAGCGTAGAGCTAGCGGTAGCTAGAAATTAATCATGTCTTGTATTAATTCTGATGCTTTGTGTGGAGGTGTTTACTAGTGTACCGTGCATCCCAGTCCTTTCATTTTGTACTGTTCGGGTCACATAGGTGTTCACGTTTATCGTCAAATCATGTGCGTGTCAAGTTGAATATTACCCCCAGAAGCAAAAAAATGAACAGGTAAATATACAATTAAAATTACCATTACCCCTGCATCGACGTGAGTACGTGACCACATCCGCCAAAGTTATCGGTGAAAAATGAATTAAATATAAGATTCATTTAGTCTCTCACTAACACCCTGATATTTTAGATGAGCCGGTTACTCAACATGATATTAGAGTTCAGGTTGGATCTACTCTTCAACCTGAGTGAGGGAAATGTTAAATAATAATATAATTTTGTAAATACATGCTCAACTCTTTCTTTTATGTAAAAATTCAAATTATTTTACAAAAATGCTGTTCTTTCAAATTTCTGTTGCACAACTTTATTTGCAAATCGTAACACATGAATAACGATTATCGCCGCTTATTTTCTGTTGTAATGTTAACCGTTTATTTTCTGTTGTTCAGATTGTGGCTCACTTGCGAGATTTTCTTTTTAGAACACATTATAATTAGAGTAATACTAGAGAACCAAATAAATTTTTCAAAAAGTTTCTCAAATGTCACATGTCTTATTCTGATTGATTGTGAAAATAATTAATGAATCGATTGTGAAAATAATTAATGAGATGAACTCATGTAAATTCAAATCAATAATATCAATTAAAACTACACATCTTATCGTATAAATCATGTCACATCATATATGGATGGTAACAAGTAAGTTTAGAATCCTAGAACAGGGATTAACATTCTTCGACCCTCGATTCAATCTCTACATTCAACGAGAATTCCATCGATTCAATCTCTACCTCTAACGATAATTTCGGGAATTTTTAAAGTATTGGTCGGAGAACGGATATCTTTATATTTAATAAAAATAATATATATTAAATAAAGTAATAAAAATATTTATAATTTATATGTATTATAATTTTAAATTTCTAATTCATATTACTCCATTAATTTTAAATTATAATACCATTCGTGTAATTGTAAATTTGGGATTAGTGGAGCCGTGGAGGTGGGTGTAATCGGGTGGGTGCAGAGGTAACAGGTGATGCGTTGATGCCTCCTCTTCTGTTGATCCTCTTACCGGCTATAAACGCACCGCAGCTCAAGGTACCCCCACTTCTTTATTTCTCTTACTCATCCTTTTATTTCTGTTGTGGCACTAGAAGACTTGGGTTTCATTTTTATAATACCACGCCAAATTTCACTACTAGCTTAACCCTAATTTAAGAAATGGAACATTGACCCTAGAATAGTAGGCCAAGTAGGATGGTTTAGATGCTGAAATGTCATCGTGTAATATATTTCGCACATGCCCCGTGTGGATGATAAGGGTACTGTAGAGCTATAGCTTATATTTAATGAACATGTATCTGCAAGATTATTGAATTTTCGAGATTTCTGAACCCCTTGAATACCTGAAGCCCTTCCAAAAAAAACTACACTTTTTTATTCAGAGAAATCCTTGTGATCGGATTGCACAATGTCATGATAGGAAATCTTTACCATTAAGAATATATTCGGATATGACGTGCTAAACCATTGTAGAATGAGTGCCCTCATTAGATGTTTTATTAAATTTTATTTTAATATCTTATTGCTTTAAAAAATATTCTTATATTCATATAATTGTGTTTATACAAATAATTCTAAAAGCTACACTAAAATGATTATAAGTCTTACTAATATCTTAATGACAACTTTCAACAGTATATCAAACTCATGGTTTCAGTTATAGACTTATAGTCCACAATTTTTTTGGCAATCCTCAAGTTTGTTGAACATTAGAGGATGGTTGTATTATATGTTGGACATATATTAGGAATAATCAAAGTGGTAGCAAACTAGCAATTTATATTTAACTACTGTGTTTCAAGGCCTTATATTGTTATACACACTGAAAACAGATTATCAAAAAAATATAATTATGTTATAAGCATACAGATCTAAAAGAAAGCTTTTGGGATATTATTAACTTGTTTTTTATTTAATTTTATGTGATACATTATTAGTCAATTATCATCACGATGAAACTGTCTTACTACCAAATCTTTATTGCTGCAATCATCACATTGTTGTAAGTCAGCTCTATAAAACATATTCTAGCAGAGAATTAATTATTGGTTTTAGTATGAAAGTGTATACCTGCAAAAATACTAGAAAGATTTTTTTTCTGGTGTCGCTAAGTCATATTTAAGATTATGTTAAATTATATATGTGAAGTAGAACCTGGGAAGTTATGTATTCAAGTGTAGGAATAGGTAGATAGTTTATGTGCAGGCTGTTGTGCAACGTTTTGAACCTGTTTGTGCCTTTCTATTTCCTTCTGTTTGAGGAGTGCAAAGTAAATTTAGCAAATATTAATTAACTTATATTTTCCGGAGGAATGCATAAGCAGTGGTGTATAATGATAGTGTACCTGGAGATGAGAGTTGATTCACGTTGGTTGACTATTGATGCAGGACCAATGTTGCACGGTTCACCGGTCATTCGGGTACGTGGTACGGGATCGGGTACGTGAAACCGTAGTTTCTATGAATCGGGTACGGTGACCCGCGAATCGGATACGTGGGTCGATATAAGGATCCCTTTTATAGTTATTTTTTTAGAAAGCATTATATATATTTGCTATTGTATCTATATTTTAGTTATTGTTTTATAACTAAAATATATAAGTAAATTAATCGGGATATGTAAAATTTCAAAGTTACTAGACATAATATTAAGGGGATTCAAATATGTTCAAGTAAACGAGGCATGCCTTGTGTGTCATGTTTTTATTCATTTTCAAATTTATGTTTCAAAATTAATTTCAATCTAGATGGTATCAAGTTATCTTCCTTTTTTTATTCTTTCTCCTTTTTACATAATGTTGTCGGAGTTAAAAGGGGGATCGCCGAATTTGGCGAACTGGAGCGTGACCCCGAGTGATCCGGGTCGAAAAAGAATCGTGTTCCGGAACGAGGGAACTGGATCACGGTTCCATAGGCTGACCCACGAACCATGCAACACTGTGCAGGACAGGAATAAAAACACAGTAAAAGGATAGAATTATGTGGATTAACCGCAGAAAACGCACACGCCTCAAGGTGATCCAACTGCAGAAGAACCACTACCCCTAGGATTTCTTAACCGCGGAAGAGAGGAACATGCATGGATCACAACCCATAACAAAAGAGAGAACAATCTCAATTTTAATATCAATCAAAGTCTTCCAATAATAAAATATTACATCTCCTTATATAGGAATGAGTAAATCTCTAAATTTAGCCACCAAGTAAAATCTTCATAATAAAGTAAACAAATCCTTTTCTTATTCTCTATCATATATTCTAGAATATTCCTAATATAACACAAATATATAATTAAACTTTATAATGAATTACAATTAACAGGCAGATAGAACCAGGATGATTGACTTTGCCCTTTTGCTTCTGGCTCGTGCCTTGTATTCTGGAAGACTGATGTGCGTTGTGATCTGTAGTTAGTTTTTCTTTTTCCGATGTTATTTCATTACATGTATGAGTGTATGACAGACTTCTATGGTTGAATGACAACTGTCGACCTTATGTTGCCTGTTTGTTTTCGTAATTTTGTATTTCGATTCTATATAGGGTGTTAGAGACTGATTGTTAAACTGTGGGGTGTATATTTTTATTCTCTAAAATCCTAGTTTTTTTGTAAGTATTTAATGATGGGCTATTCTTCTGAAAACGGCATAATATTATGTGAATGAAAATTGTTGTATAACCTGGCTGGTGGACAAGTATAATATTCCTCTAATATTTTTCTACTCTTTTTTCTTTGAATATGTATAATTTACCTAAAAACTGGGGGGTTAGTGGCATCTTTCTATTATTTAGCAGGACTCTGTATGCCTAGATAGTTCATGCCTAATACCTTCCAAGATTTATGCATGTTCTATAGTTTAAAAAAAACCGTGATTATTGGTTATTGAATATTGACTGCAGGTGCCCCTGAATATTACAAATGAAACCCTTCCTGAGAGACTTGGAATTCCTGATTGTCCAGTGAGCATATACTGGAGTTTTTTTTCTTCAGATGTATTATCTACGAAATTTTTTGGGGACGCCTATTGGTGGATAAGTTCTGTTTAACTATTTTGATGCATCATGGTACTTTTTGAAGACTCAGAGATGCAAATTTGGTTCAAGGTGTAAATTTAATCACCCAAAAGATATACTTGCACCTTGTCTGGTTTAATGTTTAAGCTGTTGTTTCATCTTTCTATAATTAATGAATTTTCTTTGTTTGAATCTGAGTTTAGGCTGCTCTAGGGAGTGTTGATGTCTCGGTCTTACCTGAGAGGCCATCTGAGCCCCCTTGTGCAGTATGTTACCATCATTCTTATAGTATGTATAGGCACTCGATACTTCTTGAGTTGCTGATCCTTTATCTAATGTCTTCTCAGTTCTATACAAATACTGGAACATGTAAATTTGGCGTAACCTGCAAATTCCATCATCCATAAGATATTGTGATTCCTTCAGCTGGGCAACATAAAGGTAGTGGCCATGCTGGCGCAGTTACAATATTGTGAAGGCAATTTATACTCCTGCATTGTTGCACGACACCAAAGATCTTCCTGTCAGACCGGTAATATTTGTGTAAATAATTATTGTTTTTTATATTTAGGTAGGTAACTCCACTTACTGGTATATTGCAAAGAAGGGGCCAGGGGCCTAGGGTGATGAACCCACATGCATGTGCAATTACGAATATATGTCAGAATAAAGGCAAACCAGGCCTATCTTTGAACAAATTAGCCCCTCGGCCCCACCATACAAGCGGAATCTCCTATTAAGATATTGTACTCTACTTATCGGGGTATTGAAGTTTTTAGCCTTAAATTCCACCCATACAAGACTGTAGAAAATTACATTTAATTAAAAATATACTAATTTATGGCACCCAAAATGCACAACCATTGTGCAGACACCATAATCTATGGACTGAACCATTTTTATTTAATCCTTCAAAACTAATCACTCATTTAACAGTTCAATCAGAAGAATTAGGTAGAGGGTATGGGTCTATGGGATCATCTGCAGGGGAGAGGGAATGGGTAAATCTCTTCCCTGAATTATGCCTTTGTTAATTGATGGAATCTGTACTCCAAATCAAAGCTATGTTGTTCCTCATATATTGAATTACAAGATATATAAATTGCACATTGTTTTACTTCTAACATTATTTTGGAACAATCATTGAGAGAAAATAACTGAAGAAACTGCAGGAACTGAAGGTTCCTGAATGAGTTTTCTGAATATTTTTGTAGTTTTCTGTATATTTGAGTAAGAAATAGTGAAGATAAAGCAAATAGGGATGAGAGAATAGCAGATTAGAGGTAGAAACAGGGAGATTAAGAACAGAAATGTATAGCTACATCAGAGAGATAGAGATAGAGATAATAGTAAGGAGAGATAGAAACTTGCACAGGAAGATAGAATCAAGAAGAGTGAAAAAGTTAGTTAGAAACTAGAGAGAGAAAGAGTGATGGAACAAGTTCCATTTTTCATATTATCATTGCATAATCATCAAATTACAACTGCAACTTCTATTTATAGTCACTCCTTGCTAACAACTGAGAAATGACTTAACTGCCCTTACTCCTCACTAATACTTCTACTACTCTATTGTTGCTTTCCTGACATTCCTCCCTCCTTGAAATTGAACCATGTCCTCATGGTGGATCAAACACTTCAAGACTACACCCTAGCTGTTTTAAGCAGTTTGATCCGTCAGCTGATATCAAGATGCCATGACAAAAGACCGACAAAAGCTGCTGGACAGACTGCTCAAGAAGACGACCACAAGTTGAGGCCATCACTGCAACTTCTTGTTTGCCTTTACCACCTCCTTTTACTTGGATCGAATACACCACTGATAATGCTTCTGGTTGTCTACTGCTATGGTTTATTTCCTTTCATATACATCACTTTTCCATTGAGAACATCTTGTAACCATGGGTTGAACATTTAGAATTCCAGCAGAACAATCATCAAGTTGAGCCTTATAGAAACTCAAAAACCCTCCTGGATCAAAAACAATTATTACAACACTTCTCCTCGAGGCCTTATTGTTTTCAAGTCTGACTGACTTGTTTATTTCATGTTTGCATTTTCTAGACATAGTGTAACTGTACTTGTAGGTTAGCGCATTTAACCTAATTTTCACAGAATCAACAAATTGTTGATTAATCTCGCTTATAATTTTGTCAAATCCATCAATATATTCATTAACTTCTTGAATGTCCTGGTCATGCATTTGCTCAAGTCGATCACAAGCTACGATTATCACTGGCATGCCATCTAGTTTCACACCATTCTTAAACAGTTCTTTGACAATTTTGGGTACACCTGTTGGCTCATGACCACCAGGATCAAATATAAGCGCATTCACCTCACCAAAGTTGCTCTTACCCAAGCCATAAGAACCCTTCGCTGTCAGAAAACCTTCAACAATTATTTTGCTATGGAAAGTTTTAACCATGTCTCTCATGTTGGTAGGAATTCTGGAAGATACTTCTTCATTGGGGCATTGTTTATTTTCAACTTTATAACTACCAATAATCTTAGGCATGTCACCACCCAAGTCTATAGCACCGTAACTTCATATCACTTTTCACCTCATCTCCACTATCATTTTCACCAACTAAGACTGTTATTCTTTCAATACTTATTTCAAACTGCTTAGTCTCGAGTGGTCGAAGAGGAGCAACACTAATTGTAGGGATCTGTGACATGGGGGGTGTGGCATCTTTAGTTGTTTTTGGACGAGTGACGACTAGAGATGGTTGTTCTGGAGTAGGTAGTTCCAGCTCTTCACCTAGGCCATTGTGTACCAAACTCAAGGTATTCTCTCCATCTCTCAGGATGTTGAAATTTTTATCTTCATAACAACCTTCAGATAGTAAGGATTTAGGTGAGTTTGAGTGGTCTCCACTTGGTGCTGCTAAGATGAATTCATTTTCTGGCCAACACTCCTGGCCCTCCCCTGATTCTCCATCATAGATAGGTTCATCATCATATATAGGTTCAACAGCCAACTGGTGCTCACAGTCCTGTGAACATTCAAAGACTTCTGCTCCTTCAAACTTAGGGAGTCTCAACTCCAAATGAGGTACTGAATCTGGTAAAACACCAGGTTGTTGCACATTTCTATCGTGCCTAGCATTGGCCTTCCAACCAGCAGGAGTAACAAAACCTTTCTCTTGGTGTTTAGTTCTCTCCTTATGTGCCAAAAATTGTTATTGAACCTCACAGAAAAGATCATTGAAAGCCCTGTCTCCTTCATTTTCCCTTATGTAATACATTTCTGATGAATCTTTAACCTCAATATCTTCCCGATTCAGAATCACAACTCAGCAACTAAAATTCTCTGGTGTGCAGAATTCATAACTCTCTGAATACTGCTGCGATTACTAAACTTTCAACTTCGCTGGACTCGTTTTGATCTGCACAACATGATTGAAACAGTGGCTGATCAAAATTATAGCTCTGATACCAATTTGTCAGGAACTGAAGGTTCCTGAATGAGTTTTCTGAATATTTTTGTAGTTTTCTGTATATTTGAGTAAGAAATAGTGAAGATAAAGCAAATAGAGATGAGAGAATAACAGATTAGAGGTAGAAACAGGGAGATTAAGAACGGAAATGTAGAGCTACATCAGAGAGATAGAGATAATAGTAAGGAGAGATAAAAACTTGCACAGGAAGATAGAATCTAGAAGAGTGAGAAAGTTAGTTAGAAACTAGAGAGAGAGAGTGGTGGAACAAGTTCCATTTTTCATATTATCATTGCATAATCCTCAAATTACAACTGCAACTTCTATTTATAGTTCCTCCTTACTAACTGAGAAATGACTTAACTGCCCTTACTCCTTACTAATACTTCTACTACTCTATTGTTGCTTTCCTGACAGAAACTAGAGCACTGAAGAAACAGAATAATATACCAAAAATAATGGTGAGGAAAGAGATGGTGATCGGGTGTTTGGTTGTTGCTAATGTGATGGACTTATGTTGGATATGCATGGTGACGGAGTGAGAGGTTGACCATAATAATATATGATATTATGTCAATGCATTCTTCCTTCTGTCTTGAGGAATAATATAAGTTTTTTCTTCTGCTACATGCCTGCATATTCTTATAGACATGAAATTAATCTTGTTGGTGTTGTTACGTGTGTCTCATCCTTTATATATCATACTTTTCTAATATTTCGTAACAGGGTGAAGTGGATTGCTCGTTCTACCTGAAAACTGGCAGGTCAGCTGCTCTTTGTTTGTAACAAGTTATATTATTATGTATGGCTGATTCTATTAGATTAATATATTGATATTGTCTGGAAAAAAATATATTTTTATTTCAGTTGCAAATATGGTGCGACTTGCCGCTATAAGCCTATAATCATCCAGACAGATATGGTATGTTTAGTTTTTTTCCTTCATCAGCATTACTGGAGTTCAATGTAGTCATCTTGAGTTATTTTGTGTGCTTTAGCATTTACTAGTAGTGCTTTTGGCAGCAATTAATCCACCTGCTGTTGCTGCTTTTGTAGCTTCTCCTGCCGCTCACTTAAATATTGGTCTCACCCCCATCTGCATCAATTTTACAAACTGTTGATCCTAGGTTGACTCAGGTTGCGGTAAAGTGAACTGTTTATGCTTAAAATGGGCATTTAATTTATTGAAGAATTTTAGTTCAACTGGTTTAACACTCTAGATATTTCTGTATTCCTTTTTCTTTTAGGCGCTATATGTTATTTCACTCAAGTATGAGCGACTTGCAAAGTGAATTTTTGTTTTATAATTAAAGTTTGACACTCTTTCATTGTTATGTGTTCAAGGGGTACGACAACTTTATACCTTGTGTGATTCGTGAATTATGACTTTCTTCTTCCAAAAGTAATATGACGTGTGACATGTATTCCTTATTGCATTGTTAAACTTTTATACATCCCTGCACACTTTTAAAAGCTGACATTTTTGCTTTTGTATAAAATGAATGGAATAGAGTATCATACATTGACAAATATTCTGGCCTATTTGGGGTGGCAATTTCGGGTAATGGGTCGGATTCGTGTTGAGTTTGCTGTACCCGGTCTTGTTTCTGGGTCAACCCGAACCCGACACGAAACGGGTTGAAAAATCTCAACCCGAACCCGACCTGTTTGTTATGTACCTGGTCAACCCGAAAATGACCCGTTTTGACCCGAAAATTATTAAAAATTAATTATTTGATTTTTATATAATTATTTTTATTTATAATTTATTAAATAATATATAATAGTAACTTCATGAGATGATATTTGAATATAATTATTTAAATAATATGTAAATATATCACAAATTTATATTTTTATAATATAAATTTATATATTATATATTATATATATTAAATTTTTGGGTCGGGTTCGGGTACTTTGGTTCAACTCGAACCAAAAAAGATAAAAATTTACCCAACCCGAACCCGACCCGAAACGCAAAAACCCTGCCTCTAATTCGTATTTTTCCATGTCGAGTTCGTGTCGGATTTTGCCAACCTATTTTGCAGCTTGTATTAGGACCAAGTGTCTATCCCCAACGACCGGGACAAATTGAATGTGATGTGAGTGATAGTTTTGATTTCACTCAGTAATCTCCTCATCAAATATCCATTTTAAATATATTTAGGCCCTGTTTGGCAATTAACGGTTAACGGTTAGCGGTAGCGGATTAAATTAGCTGTTTTGACTAGCGGATTGAATTAGATATTTTGACTAGCGAATTGAATTAGCTGTTTTGTATGAAATTGTTTGGTAATTAGCTGTTTAAATTAGGTGTTTTTGACACATTACAAACTTCTAATGCAAAAAGCTCCTAAAAATAGCTTTTTCAAAATTAGTTTTTTCACCTCAATAAGCTATTTAAATCCGCTAACTACTAAACACTCATGTTAGAGGATTTATATGGTCAAACCTCTATTGTGCCTCAAACCTCTAATTTTGCACTCTAACTTCCAAACAGGGTCTTAATATATGTCCTGTTTTCATGTTTGTAGTTTTATATGAAAATTGGAGTGTGCGTGTTTGGTGAAAGTTGCAAATATCATCATCCTATTGATCATCTGCGCATGCTCTATCAGAAGTCCTACAACAAAATATCAAGCTGACTCTTACCCCGGAGAGAGGTATGGGTTGCATGTTTTTAAAATGTAACCATTTATAAACCCCTATAATGTGATGTAACATTTTAGTCAATTTATTATATTAAAGAAAATTGTTGCTAGTTCGAAAGTGGGTCATTTATAAGCATAATCTACTAAAAATCATATATGGCATGTTAGAAAATGGCAAATATCTCTCCTTTTTTTCATTAAATTGCAATATATTCCCCCTCCCTAATTAAGTTAGCAAATCACGTATGGCATGTTTGGATTTCTGAGGGTTGTTTAATTGGAAATAGATTCTTGAAAAATGCATGTGCATTATATTTTCAGGCAATGGAAATCTGATGTTTCCATACACATTTGTAGACATCTTGCTTTGTTGACAAAAGAATAATAGTACTTGCCTTCTTAAACCAGTGGTAATGCAAGGAGAAAGACACGTTAAGAAAAATGATTAGATAATTTCTATATGTTTTCTCCGGTCATATACTCAAGATATATCTTTAGTAGGTACTTGTTCATATGCACTCCTTTCAGTTCCTAATCTAACAATTTAAAGTTTAAATCGTAAGAGGAAAAAAAATTGTGCAGTAGGATGAGTTATTATTTTTAATATAGTGTTTTTGTATTTAAGTATCTTTAGTTGTTAGGAACGAGTGGCCCCAAAGTGACGATTCCCCCTTAAATATATTAAGTTGCA
The DNA here is from genome assembly GCA_028671895.1 of Oenanthe sinensis. Lineage (NCBI taxonomy): Eukaryota > Viridiplantae > Streptophyta > Magnoliopsida > Apiales > Apiaceae > Oenanthe > Oenanthe sinensis. The sequence continues at coordinate 37,702,328 of CM053794.1, forward strand.
TTTATGGCTGTTTGCATTTTGCCCACATAGTTATGCGAAGTATCTGTGTGAGGTGAATCTTGTGCAAATTATGTGCTCATGGTTAACAGGGTGCTATCAACTGTAAGTATGGTGCTGCATGCAAGTTTGACCACTCAACTCCTGTGGAGGTATGCCTACTACAACAGAAAAAACGTCTACCGTTGGGAGTGCAAAGGTGCAAAACGGCTGAATGATGGCATAGTGGGTTGTCGCACACTGTTAATGGGACTTCTGAACGTGCCTTAAAGTTGTGTCCTGTAAAGCCATTGCAGTTCACTAGATTATTTTTTCTTCATCATGACTCCGGATTGGGGCTCGGATTCTTTTAATATTTCATTTATGTTGTGGAGACCTATTTCATTGTAGGGTTTTTGCTTTGCTAGTGATTATGGTAAATTGTTACAATATATACTAGGGAATTTGCGGTGCCTCGCACACGGGTAAAATTATAAAAAATAAAGAATTTAATTAATTTGTTTAAAGTTTTTTTTTGCCGGAATTTATATAAAGTTTTTAAAAATTTAAACTAATCTTACATATATTTCAAAAATATAAACAAACATTGCACATGAAATAAAATACAAATATGTCTAAAAACATTTTAAAACATGTTGAAGAAAAATTAAGTACCAATCATCCTATATGAAATAAAATTCAAATATGTCTAAAACATTCAAGAAAAATGAAATATCACAATAAAAAATGTGTGCTCCAAACATTTAAAGATCTCAAGTATCATCCATCCAAAAAACAGAGTTGGGTCCTCATTTTTCCTGTCATATTGAAAAATATAAAGACAATTTAATAATTAAAAATTATAATTTAATATAAATCATGCATATAATTTAATATATGATTATGGTAAATTGTTATATAAGCACGTTTTAGTCTTGTATCCCTAAAAACAAAAGATTGTATTTTCGAAGGAAAAAACGAAAATCACAAGGTTTCATTAATTTGTGCGAAGATATAGTGTATATTGCCAAACTTTTGATCCAATCCAACTACACAATTAAGCTGTAAGAATTTACTAGTTACAGTAGTAAATACGTAGTAAAATAAAATTGATCTAAGAATAATATAATGACATTAACATGTACCCACCGTCCCATACACCACATTGCTCTTGCTCGTGTGTATAAAAATGGGAATATATACAAAGCAGGTATACGGCCAGAAAAGGGAAAGCATGCCCCGTAGATGATGAAAGATTCCGTGTAACAATCGACCATTGGTTGATTTTAGTTAGACAGGTGTAATAATATCAAGTACAGTAAATAATATGCTCAATCACCTCAATTATATTTATACCCCTCTCGCCGGCGGTATTATTTATTTTTATTTTAATAATAATAATAATAATATTTACCCATATAAGTATTATATAGTTTCCAGTTGAATTTGAATTGAGAGAGAGAGAGGATGGGTGCGATGAGAGCTGCGATCTGTGACGGAGTATTGACATTCATGTGGGTGTTCTGTGTGTCTACTGTGGGTCCTCTTACTTACGTTATAGCCGCTGCTCTTGCTATTAAAGGCATTTTCTCTCTTATTATTACCACTAGTCTTGTGTTTCTTCTCTTGTTTATCTTTGGCTTCTTTGCTGAGATTTTGGGCGGCGCTACTTTTAATCCTACTGCTACTGCTGCCTTTTATGCCGCCGGTGTTCGCGGCGTCTCCTTGTTCTCCGCTGCTCTTCGTTTTCCTGCTCAGGTTCCTACTTGAAACTTGTCATTTACCCTCTACGCTTTACCCTCCATATTAACTTGTGCATATGATATATGAATGTGTATCTAGTAATATCATCTTCAAATTTGGAGCTCATCTTTAAACAAACACAATTAAAAAAAGATATCGAGGTTGTTCTTTTTGTTTTATGGGTGGAGATCCCTTGACAAGCGATTTTTGTGAGCCATCACCCCTAGTTTTTTATAACAAAGAGATAAAAACCCTAAAAGACCTGTCTGATTCACGTAAAAATCAAGTGTTAATGCTATATGCAATTAAAAAATCGTGGATAGATGGATATGACAATCACTTGTCAGACCCTTGTGTTATTGAATCATTAGAATATAGTTGTGATTTTGGTGTAAATTTATATACATATGGCTGCTATTCCATTATGTTTTGAGAATGGACTTTGAATTTATGTATGGAAAGAAAGCCTAGTATATGGTGACAGTTTCAAAATGGGATCATATTAAGGCTGAGGTTGATATATATAATTTATGTGATATCTTAGTATGCTTGACAGGCAGCTGGAGCGGTGGGTGGTGCATTAGCAATCAAGGAGGTTATGCCTGTGCAATATAAACACATGTTAAAGGGCCCTTCCTTGAAAGTCGACTTGCACACTGGAGCTATTGCTGAGACATTGTTGACCTTTACTATTACCTTTGCCGTGCTTTTCATCGTTCTAAGGGGTCCCAGAAGCCCAATTGTGAAAACTTGGTTGCTTGCCATGTCAACTGTAACATTAATTGTCTTTGGTGCCAGTTATACAGGTCCTTCCATGAATCCTGCAAATGTAAGTGCCACAATCTTTCTCTGTTCTATATACCAAAGGGTAAACGACAATAACTATCCCTAGAGTTGCACTAATCAATGTTTATAACTTTTCAATTTTGACAACTATGTTTTTCGCTTATTTCCCTCCAGCTGTTTGACATGACTTGTGACATTCTAAATATATGGTATGAATTAGACCTGACAATTTGGTACACGACACGAAAATTTAGTGTTTGGGTTTGAAAATCAAGTACACGAACATATTTAGTGTCACGTTTGGATTTCAATATAGGTACACGACACGACACGAAAGTACACGAAATAAAATATATATTTATATAAAAAAGATATTTTTATATTTAATATACATATTTATATATATAATATAGATATTTGCAATTTTTTATAGGATTGTATGAAATATATGCATGTAATATACATATTTTAAGTATATTTTATATAAATATACATATGAATATAATATTTTCATAATTTTTTTTCAATAAACACGAAAACACGACATGAAAAGTACACGACACGAATACGAAAGTACACAGATTCAATTAGTGTTGGGTTTGGGTTTAGGATTTAAGTACACGACACGAAAGTATATGAAACGACCCAATTGTCAGGTCTAGTATGCATGACATATGGTTTAGTTAATCCCATATACTGTAATAAAATTACGCTACAACTGAAAAGACTATACATTAAAATTAAAGAAGAGATAGAGAGCCGTTGTATACTAAGCACAACTATTATACATTTATCTCCTTAACTATTTATTCCAACAACCAGATCATTAAGTGACATTTATAACTTTTTTTAGACAAATCGTTTAGCTATGGCTGTGATCAAATTCATCACTAGATCCTACATCAGCAACATCTCACGAGAGATGGGTAGCAAGTAGCAACACATCAGGACTAAGGCTTCGTAAGAAAATTTTATTCTTTTTCATCTGGAGCTAGAGCATAGTAGTATGTAGCTAATATGTATATCTGATCCCTTTTCCGCACGATGTGCGGCTTTATAAAATGTAGTTTATATTTTATGAAAACTATTTGACTATCAGAATTTAGAGGTATGCGAAAAATTTAAAAAGAGTAGTTAATTAGAATGATATAAATAGTATTCGAATTTTCTTTTAAGAATAGTGGTTCGAAAAAATACTTTCATAGAATATTTAGAAGTGACAATTACAAAAAATAAAAAAAAATCAATTAAATACTACTAATATAATAAGTATTCTACAGAGGAATAAAAATGAACATTATTAAATATACTTTACCTACGGTTAGATAGCCGACACCCTGGTTCGAAACAATACTTTCATAAACTACATTAAATTTAAGATTATGTAAAGAAAATATTTAAAACTACTAACTATAATAATATTATTATATTGCTGTTTTGGGCCTTTTGGCCATCATATCTTTCTATGCCCACTTTTGATCGTCCGTCAAGGCATCTGTGCTGTCTGCTTCTCCCCATTGTCACTTCACGAGTTCATGCCATTTTTCTTAAATTCAACCAACATGCATTGCTGCCGAATATCAACTACCCATGGGGATTGTGTGCTGTATTGTTCATGTTTTCAAGTAGGAGTCTTGGTTAATGTATTCAGCATACTATTGTTCAATTAGATGTGTCTATGTTGGTATGAATTTAAATTTAGAAATAATATGGTTGTAATACCTCTTGTCCTATAATTACAGTTGCAATCTTGTATATAGTTGATTCAGAATTCTTTAGCGCTGTTATTCTGAATCGATGTATATTCATTATTCATGGTACTTGTGTTCATCTCCGCAGGCTTTTGGCTGGGCATATGTAAATAATAGACACAATACATGGGAGCATTTATATGTTTACTGGATATGTCCCTTTGTTGGGGCTATATTGTCAGCTTGGATTTTCCGTGCTATTTTTCCACCCCCTGTAAAGCAGAAGAAAGCCTGAAGAGGCAGAAGCAGAAGAAAATAGCTGTTGTCCTAATATTCAGATACAAATTTGGAATATTATTATTAGTGTTAGATTAAAATTCGGATGGTGCATTAATGCAGTAGTAAAAAAAATCAGGCAGATTGTTTCTGTATTTGCATTTGATGAGCAACTGCTTTGCTTAAACAATAATATTCTAGTAGATAAAAGCTTATCAATTACTGTATGGTTAATGAACCTGGAACATGGAAATGGACCTAGGGCATTAGTTTGGCGCCTCATTGTACAAGTTCGTAGAATTGGAACATCCCCTTTTACAAGACTGTTTCGAGCAAATCTACGGAGTTTTGTAAAGCTTATACATGGGACTTATTTTTTCGTTCACATTTTAATTCTATAAATTTTCTCAAAAAAATTTTGAGCAGGCAAAGTGATTTAAAGAGGACAGTGTTTAGACCTGACAATTCGTCTACTTGGGTGTATTATGTATTTAAAACTTGCATGTCAACATGACATGAAATGATTGGAAGTATACAAATTTTTTAAGAACGCCAACATGAAACGAAATGATATACATTCGGGTCGGATTACGTACTAAAAAATTATATTCAAATAAAATATTAAATATTAAATGTAATTTTGTATTTCATTTATTAAAAATCAAAATATATATTCATTATGTTGATGTCATGTTTTATCCAATGACAGCAGCATAGAAGATGGGGGCTTTTACAAATGTGTAATTCCAAAATACTTTAACAAATGACGACTTATTTTATCCTTTTCTAGATCACAAGAACTTGTTTACTCTGAGTCTCAGATCATAGTTTCTTTTATCTTTTTGTCCCTGGACCCAAAATCCAAATACGGTAAAATGGTGAACTATGTGCAAGGCAATTGATCAAGTTGTCAACTGATATATATATATATATATATATATATATATATATATATATATATATATATATATGTATGTATGTATGTATGATTTTTTATGGTCAAATTTACCTAATTTTGACCGAAAATTTCATATATTATATGATTGAGAAAAATTATATTATTAGAAAGTATATATAATTTATTTTAAAATGTAATTTTCAGTTTTCTTAAATTATAAACTAATAATTTTTAATTATCAATCAAGATTTAGTTAATTTGATCACAAAATTGGGACGGTGGGAGTACGAGTGATGAGTAATAATACTTACTCGATTTTCCACTTTAATTATAAAATTTAAATTAAAAAAGAACAGTTAATAAAAACGTAAAACAAATAAAGTTGAAATGAAGTAGATTAGTAGTAGTAATATAGCAGAAGAGTAATTCAAAACCAAGCGCAACTCAACTTTACTGAAAATTCAAGAAACAACTAACCCAAGAAACCAAACTCCAGTTTTTAAATAAATAAAATATACTGTTCGGACCGGCCAGTCAATTTCAATTACCACAGCATTGGTGGCATCAGCACCAAAAGGAGAGCTGGAGTCCTTACAAGAGTCTCAGTCATTGAAGCCTCCTTCCACCGCCGCCGGAACCGGTCAGATCCGGTACCGATCACCGTCCGCTGCCGAACTCGTCGACGTTCAGACTCAGTCTCAACTCGGTGACAAAACTATGAAGCGCAATCGCCAGCACGATTCGTTTTCGGATAAAATTTACAGAAATCGAGGCGTAATTCTGGTGATTTCGACTCCTCTACTTTTAATTTCGTGCGTTTTGTTCCTTATGCCAACTCGTGACGACGTCGTTTCGCTCAATCGGAAGATTTCGCCCCGTTCTGGCCGGGATTACAAGTACGCTGTGATTTTCGATGCCGGTAGCTCCGGTAGTAGAGTTCATGTATTCTGTTTTGATAACAATTTGGATCTTGTTCCCATTGGCAAGGAGCTTGAGCTTTTTCGACAGGTATTTTTAACTATTTTACTTTGTTTTCTATATTAATATTGCAATGTTTGTTTCATGAAGTTTTTCGGAACCTAACTTCGTGTATTCCGAACTTTAAAGCCCTAGCATAGGCTCGAAATGAACTTAGGATTGTTGCCACTCAAGTTTGTGTCAAAACTAAGCATCATATTTAAATTTGTGTGCATCAGCTTTGGAATCGAGCTTCAATTTAAGTATATATGTAACTCATTCTTGCAATGTACCTTATGTTTTATCTACTGTTGAAATCTGGATGTGTCGTTAATTTACCAATGATCAGGCGGTGTTTGCTTTTGCTTTTGCAGTTCTGTGTCATGCTATATTCATTGTTTCTTGGGTATAAGAGCTTAATAAATATCTTTAAAGTATAAAAGAGTAGACGAGATAAATCCTAAAGAATGCATCATTAATTTTTGAAGGATGGTAAGTTGAAAGTGCAACACACGGCTTAACTCAACGAGTCTTTTAATTTTGTATAATAGTCTCCCTTTTTCTTCTTTTTTCAAATGTGGTTAATAACATACTGCTGTATTATTGCTTAGTTAAAGCCAGGGTTGAGTGCATATCCAAAGGATCCAAGGGCTGCAGCACTCTCTCTAAAACCCCTTTTAGAGAAGGCCGAGGCTTCTGTTCCTCAGGAGCTGCGTCCTAAAACAGCAGTCAAAGTTGGGGTCAGTGAGTTCTGTGGCTAAGGAGTTATATAGTTATATGTATACGAGTATCTCATAAAACATGGTACTACAATTTTGTAATATGCCTCCCTGATTAAGATTGGTATATGTGGTCTATTTAGGCGACAGCAGGTCTAAGACAATTGGGAGTTGATGCATCTGACAAAATTTTGCAATCGGTAGGGGTGCCAGACATCTATTTATATATATGTTTATATATTTTCTTTCTTACTTATGACTTTGATCTCTCACACACCCACTACAGGTTAGAGATTATCTCAAGGATAGCAGCAAACTCAAGGCCAAATCTGATTGGGTTACTGTTCTTGATGGATCACAGGAGGGTGCTTATCAATGGGTAGGCTAACAATTTTTTTATCTAAATATTTGTTTTCCTTTTAAGTGTGAATTCCATGTTATATTTTCTCAGGCTAACTGGTTAAGTACTTAAGTGTGTGTGGCATGCATTGGTTATCTTCTTTGTGCTACCACTTATAATTTTCAACAGCTTTAAGGAGATTGTTAAGCTCCACCACTGATTTTATCATAAAATGTTTTGTATATAAATAATTTCTAGAAGTGAGTTGGTGAATTTACGAAGATAGTTCTCCTGCAATATTCTTATGGAATTTTTTGCATAACTTTCTATTTTATGCTTGTGCAGGTGACCCTAAATTATCTGTTAGGGCGCTTGGGGAAAACATATTCAGATACAGTTGGAGTTGTAGACCTTGGAGGTGGATCTGTTCAGATGGCATATGCGATCTCAGAGAGCGATGCTGCCAAGGCTCCAAAAGCAACAAGTGGAGAAGATACATACGTGAAGGAGATGTACCTGAAGGGAACAAAATATTACCTTTATGTACACAGGTTACTCTCTCTGGTGATTTGTTAATTGAGCTTTGCATTAGTTTGAGTATATTCTTTGACAGAGTTGCATACTTGCACGTCATTGTTTGAGGCGTATTTGATTTTTTTTTATGATAAAATTATCATCATGTTTTACTCCCATGACATGATTTTATTATGCTTTGTACAGTTACTTGCGCTATGGTTTATTGGCAGCTCGAGCTGAGATATTAAAAATTACCGAAGATGCTGGAAGCCCATGCATTGTACCAGGCTATGATGGTATTCCCAATTTTTTAAGAATATTATACACATTTATAATGTATTGAGAACTAGACAAAGTACCTTTTGGTATTTAGAAGTTATATAATTCAAAATATGATCAGACCTTATTTGAGTTTTTTTGAAACATATCATGAACTTACTACTTTAAAATTAAAAGTTGGAAGGTATATGTTTGTCTGTTGAGCCCCCACTTATATTATATAGTTGTGTGTGTGTGTACATATATATATGTCCGGCTTGGTCATCTGACGGATCCCATCCAAATTACAGAAGTCTCATGTATGATGCTTCATATAGTACTTTAACGACTAGCGTGAGCATATAGGTTAATTAAATATTCTTGAAGTATATTAACATAGTATACATATCTATACAAGATCTATGAAAGGAGAGAGACAGAGGCGGTGTATATATGTAGCATAAATTGTATATACTGATTGTGTTATTATAGAGAGGAGGCTACAACCTCTATATAAGAGTGAAATACTTGGTCCCCAAGTATTGCATGGTAAACCTTAGTGATGACATAAGCTAGCTGACCTCATGATGCTTACATCATGTTACTTATATCTTGACACTCTCCCTCAAGTTGATGCATATATATATCACTCATGCCCAACTTGCTATTAAGAGGATGAATCATTCTTCTACCTAAGCCTTTAGTTAATATGTCAGTTATTTGATTTTCTGATCTTACAAATTCATTACTAATGATATCATTATTGACTTCTCTTTGACAAAGTGTCGGTCAATCTCAATCTGTTTGGTTCAATCGTGTTGAACTAGATCATGTGCAATGGAAATGTGTTGAACTAGGTATATGTTTATTACTAATTTCTTTCATTGAGGGGAAGGAGTGAAGGTGTGGCAACTTCTATATAAAAACATTATTGGGATACTAGTCTCTGAAGAGGCGCTACTAAGCCTTATGTTTATTTTGTCTGTCTAAATTTGCAACCAGTCAATGCAAGAGTTACTTTTTGTGTTAATAAATGGCATATTTAGCTAGTCATCCGATATCTGTTAAATTAACATCTCTTCATTTAAACTTGGTTCGTTGATCTCTTAGCAGACTAGGTAATTTCCTTGTGAAATTAATCGAAATAATATATAGCGACATGGGTTTAGAATTGCTACCATGTTTACCTTTTTTTTGTGACAACATAGCTATTTAATACCTTCAGGAACCTATAGATATGGAGGAGCGGTTTACAAAGCATCACATTCGCCATCGGGTTCGAGTATGCAAAAATGCAGAGAAGTAGCTACGAAGGCCCTCAAAGTAAACGAGTCAGTATGCACTCATATGAAATGCACATTTGGTGGGGTATGGAACGGTGGAGGTGGAGATGGACAGAAGAATCTTTTTGTTGCATCATTTTTTTTTGATAGGGCTGCTGAGGTATGTCATTTCCTTGGTTAAATGTTACGAGTTGTGATAGTGGAACTTAAATTTTCAACAGTAGCTGCAAATTTGGGTTGACTGTTATGATGTTATACCTAGGCTGGTTTCATCGATCAAAAACTGCCAGTTGTCAAAGTCCGTCCAGTAGATTTTGAGGATGCTGCTAAGCGTGCTTGCGAAACGAGTCTTGAGCAGGCCAAATCAACATACCCTAAAGTAGAGGCAGATAACCTGGCATACTTGTGCATGGACCTTGTCTATCAGTTCACATTGCTGGTAGATGGATTTGGTAAGTTGCATACTGCAGTATGAGTGTATGACATTTATATGATTTGAACTGTGGGCATAGATTTTGGTTAATTAATGGCTGCTTGTGTTTTTCTTAATCACTGACTACTCGTGCCTTTCTTGAATAGCCCTGGATCCATGGCAAGAGATTACATTGGTGAAGCAAGTCAAATACCAAAATTCTCTAGTTGAAGCAGCATGGCCATTAGGCAGTGCCATTGAAGTTGTCTCCTCGTCGTAGTAACCCAAATATCTGTAGCATTACCCACAATGGGACTGCAGTAGTCGTCTAAGTACTACTGCAATTTTCAGTCCGGCTATCATTTGCATCATACTCCCGAGTCCTAGCAGAGAAATTGATTCGCTTTGTTTTTGCCCCATATTTAAGTCGATAATTTAATTTTTCAGTTGTGTTGAGAATAATGATAATCCAAAGTTCCCTTTATCTTCTGTAATTAGTATAGCAGATTATGCTGATTTAAGACTTTTGAAGTAATTATAGAAATCAATTGATTATTTTGCCATGATGTTACAAAATCGTGTGCTATTTAATAAAAAAGTGTGGTCACAGTCTCAGCGTCAGACTCGATGTTTGCATATAATTTTCCTCCGGGTTGCTGAATTCACACTATTCATGTATGTTTCTTCAATCATTGCCAAACTGTAAAAAGGGTTGGTCCTTGTTAAGTTGGAGTGTTGTACCGTTGAAATTAGATGTGGTAAGTTGTTTATTTTGTGAATTAGGAGTCAATTATCCTTATTGCTTAGATTTAGAATTTTTGTGTATTTTATTTACGGTGAATCTTAAGCGCGGTAACACACGTCGGGACCATTTGCCAGTATAAAAACAGGCTTTGACAGAAGAAAAATTAAACCCACTTAACCTGCTTGTATCTATTAAAACTGCATAAAAGTAGTTTAGCAGCAGCCTTTTTTATTTTACCTTACAGTTGGTAGCCGTAATAAGTAGTACAAGTCTTCTATCAACTGTAGCCTGTAGGAACTAATGCTCGAGATGGTAGCTAGTCATATACGCAACACTTGCACAATTTCTACATAATATATAATTAAAAAATATAGCTGAGAAAATACGTTTAGTTTATTATTTGTTTTTGTTTGTATCTGCGGCTAACTCTATCGATCCTTATTTTAGGTTGGAGTGGTTGTGTTTGGACGTTCGGTAACAGGAGGTAGAGAAACAAAGAGTTGGCCTGCGTGGCCAAATGGTAACCAAACTACTACGTAGTACGTACTAACTCGAAGAGGTAAAAAATCAATATTGTTGACTTTTAAGAAATTATCAATCAAAATCCATATGCCTATGGATTTGTTTTTTGTGCTTAGCTGGGGACTGGGGTTATGAATTCAAAAAAGTGATTTTAACTCTTTTTTTTTATATAATTAATAAATTATGTGGAAATATCATTGATAATCTGACCAACATATCTGGTAAGACCACTTCAACTTTGTTGTCTTTGTTTAAAAATCAGCATAAATAATTAACTGATATACTAATTGAGTCTATTATAGATCTCTTCTCTTGATTTATTTATAAATATAAATCAGTAAAGTATAAGGGATGCTTGATAGTAAACTTGAGCCCTCTAACCCCTTCTCCTCTCATAAGCCTTGGAGATTAGGATTATATAAACATGTAATAAATAAACAAAATAAAGATGTAAGCCAAATAAAATATATGAATGATATCATGTGATCGGATTCCATACTTTGCGGCCGGCGGAAAAACCGGCCAGACACGGATTGCAAAGTCTTCTTTTTACAGGTGGAAACTGGTTTAAGGTCAATGATTAAATATATTATTTTTATTATTTTTTTAGTTTTATACATCACCATTCACCGCCATGTCTCGTTGTTAAGATTACGAGTAACTTGGACGGGTTAAGTTAATTGTGTGGTATATATGTACACAATTAATCATATAACTATATACATATAGATTATCCTCTGTACTTTTTGTTTAAATATCAAGATTAAGACAGCATCGTTACGTGACGGGTGTACGCATTTGTAACTTTTAGACAACGCTTGATCAACTGTTAAACATACTAGGCGTAGCATAATAATATTCGATATCTGATGCACGTGTGTGCGAATAATCCAATAATTTTACTATAGAATATGATGATAAGGATTAGTGTAATATAACTACTTAGATCATCTCCGATCATTACTCTATTTTAAAGCAACTTAATTCATCTTTATTTTTTCACCTTTTGCTCTTCATACTACTATTTCATCTCCGATCATTACTCTATAAATTTCTTTATATTTTATCAATTAGACAATTACACATAACTCTAATTTTATAATAATATTGTTGGATTGGCAGAAAGGTTTTTACGGACATGATAATATGCTTTATATGTACAATACAACTCTATATTTGAAGACAAATAACGCTCTACTTTATTTTTGAAGATAAATCTGTCCGTACTTGGAGAAGATTTCCTTCCAATCTTACTCTAAAAATGAAAGATTTAGAGTTATAAAAACATGATTGGAGATGCCCTCACGTGAATCACATAGCATTACTTAAAAAAAATTAGAAATAACATATTTTCAAGCAAAATGATGAGAATGATTGGCTAGTCTAATTAATAATAAAAGTCTTGTCATCTATCGATTTATCGGAATCGATTCTAACTGAAATTTTTTGAATTTATTCAAGTATAATAATAATAATAATAAGTGCATATGGCGTCAGGTTTGATCACTCTTACGATTCATTTGGTTCTCGAAAGAAATGGAAAATGTTGGTATATATCGGTGCATGTATAGTTATATTGTAAGCAAAACAGTGCTTCAACTTCAAGCAGTAGGAACGAATAGTGCATGGCGGTGGAGGATATTGACATCTTTGATCTTTATATACATAATACATACAACCATATATATATATATGCTCGTATGCTACCGGTGCTTTGAATGCTGTATACAAATAATTATATACTGTACGTATATAACATGCCGGCTGTTAAGAAAAAATATAATTGGCTCATAATAACTACAGACAGCCTAGCTACTAATCCAGTGTGATAAATACGGGTTTAAGAACAGTTAATCATTACAGTAGTTGCACGCACGGTCAATTAATTGTGTAATTGGAGTTTTGAAGCATTCAATTGGGAGGCACGGGTTAAACAAACATTACTAGTAATTCTTATATCCAAGAACTAGTATAATAAAGCAGTAAAGCGAGACTTTATCTACATTTGTAGCATTATGTATGAGTATCATGGGTTGGACTGGGATTTTCATATCTGCAGCTTCCTCCAGATCAAGTCAAATTAGATAACCTAGCTTGATCAAACTGAATATTATTCCCTAGCTCGCCTTTTAATATTATTGTCACTTTGAAGACCGGATTAATTTAGTAGAACAAGTGAATTTCCGCAAAGTTAAGTTATAGCATTAACGAAAGATCTTTTATAACTGTTCTTTTGACATTTATAAAACTTCAACGTACACTTCAACATTTAAAGTTTTCAAAAATTTCGAATCTTAGAGCGCCTAACACATAAAAATTTGAAAATTTTCAAATTATTTAAATATGAATATATATATTTGTAAAGTTGAGGACCGATATTGCTGCGAAGACTAACTTTAAAAAAATTTAATTAATATCATCAGAGAAGTTCAGTAAACTACAATTTTTTTACAGTGCTGTTTCCAAATTAAGGTACACACACATATATATATGGAGGAGGATAAGTTGATGGCAATTAAGTGGAATATACATATGTTTATACTTGAAAATTCTCCACCAGTTGACAGTTGTCCCCACCTGTTCACAAAGAAATTAGCCTTTCTTTTAACCTTGTAGCTTAGGTAGAACCAAAAATACTGAGTACTCCCTCCGTCCCGGCCAAATGTTTACATTTGGTCCGGGCACGGAGACCAAGGATAGTGGGTGTAATAGTGAATTTATTGTTAAAATAAATGAAGTAGTGGGTGTAATAGTGTAAAGTGTTGAAAAAGTGGAGTAAAGTAGTGGATGTAATAATATATTTATTGTTAAAAGTTACTATTTTTAGTAATGTAAAGAATTGGGTGGGACGTCCCAAAAAGGAAAGTGTAAAGAATTGGTTGGGACGGAGGGAGTATAACTCTTTCCTTTTCACATCTTTTCAAACTTGTCGTTGTGTACTCGTATATCTATAGATCGAGAGAGCCAATATATAATAAGGCCAAATATTTGAGTACTCACGACTCATGATCACGAGCCTTCCTAAAACAAGTGCCTTGTAGCATCCGGATCTATTTTTATATTAAGCCGCGGCTGGTTTTGTGGAGCCGCAGTTTCTCGATCTCTATATAAAGCCCCTTCACTTGCCATTCCTTTCTTCTTTTCTAAACTCTCCCTGCTACCTAGCTCCATCACCTTCTTTTCTCATACAAATCTCTCTCTCTCTCTCTCTCTCTCTCATTTCATATAATAATAACTGTTTCTATATTTATGGAAGGAGGTCCGATAGTAGTTAACCTAGAAGGAGAAGAAGAGGTGCTGAAATTGCCACCGGGCTTCCGCTTTCATCCAACAGATGAAGAGATTATAACTCATTATCTCACCCACAAGGTTGTTAACCCCGACTTCGCTGCAACTGCTTTAGGACAAGTTGATCTCAACAAGTGTGAACCATGGGATTTACCAAGTAAGTAATATTTTTACATGCAACCATATTAATTATCATTCACTTTACAAAATTAATATTTGCATTCGATGCTTATATATTCCCTAGCTTGTTTTTTTTTGCTTCTTATATGAATAATTTATCCAGTGTTTTCAAGAAAGTAAACATTTAGAAATGATAATTAATTTTGAAGCTATAATCTATGTAGTATATATATAATATTCACTTTAATTTGTATATAGCGCTTTTAGAGTTCGTTTTTAGTAAAACTGATGGATCTCGATCATGTATAATTCGTATTCATATTAATTAATTAATTACCTAGATCCAATATACTAATTAATTAATTACTTGCAGAGAAAGCTAAGATGGGAGAGAAAGAATGGTACTTCTTCTGCCAGAGAGACAGGAAGTATCCCACGGGGATGAGAACAAACCGAGCCACGGAGATTGGATACTGGAAAGCCACAGGAAAAGACAAGGAGATTTATCGCAAGGCCAAGAGCCACAGCACCCCACGGCTGCTGGTTGGTATGAAAAAAACTCTGGTGTTCTACCAAGGAAGAGCTCCCAAAGGAGAGAAATCCAATTGGGTTATGCATGAATTTAGACTGGATGGACAATTTTCTTACCATAACTTTCCTAATAAGTCAGTAGCAAAGGTACGTACGCACCCTATGCGTATATTTCTGCCTCACTTTGTTTTCTTTTGCAGGTTAGCTCCTTGGTGTTATAATTACATCATCATATTCCATTCTTTTTAGGGTTTGTTATTTTAACTTCTAGTAAGCCTTTTAGGACGGGGGACCACTATTTTTTGTTTTGCAATTTAAAGGAATTAAAAGGCCGGAACACATTTATAATGCGAAACAAATAATGAACCAAACTAAACCAACTTTGTTTTGACTAATCAACTAATTGAGTTTTGGCAGTAGTAGCAGAATTATTATCAATATACCTCATGCATGCCTCATGATCAATGTCACGGAATCCTCCTCCGATATGAATATATGATCCTCGCCTTGTGTACTTTGAATAAATAAATATTACAAAGAGTGACTTGTTTATTTATAATATGGCAACTTATAGCTACATATTAATTAGTTGTTTGGCACACATGTTATTTGTAGCAGATACAATTGACACACACATATATATATATATATATTTATTATATATATATTTTTCATTCATATATATATATATATATATTATATGGTGAAATAATTTGGTGCCGTTTGAATCATGAAATTTCAACTATATTAACTATATTATACGCGCGTAATGCAGGATGAATGGGTTGTGTGTAAGGTTTTCCATAAGAATGCTGCAATGATCAACAAGAAAGATTCAGTGACAGAGCTGACGAGGATGGGCTCTTTTGTACAAGGTATTTTGGACAGTCCTTCTCTGCCATCACTCATGGATTCTCCCTATAATTCAAATGCAAATAACAATGGCATCAAAACTCTTACCACTACTAGTCACGAAGAAGAAGAAGGTTTAAAAGGGACAATCTTTGCACCTAATTCTTATTCTATAGCCGCAGATGGAAACTTTACAAACCAAATACAACAACATAGCTACACCACGCTCAATCCTAGTACAACTCATCAATCTTATCAAACTAGTAATTATTATTATTACAATTATGATCAAACGATGCCAAAGTCGTCCATGTTCTACTCTCAAAATGCAAATTTTGCCTACCAAGCTTCTACAAGTTTAGGCAACTACTTGCACCAACAAAGCTGCAGGTTCAATTCAACTGCCAATAACCCGCCGTGCAAACTGGAGCACTACTCATCGAATCTCAGCCGTTCACAGGACACCGGACTCAGCACTGACTTGGCGACTGAGATATCTTCCAACCAACAAGTCGAAAGAATCAAGCCAATTTATAATGCAGATGTTGAGGGTGCTTCCGCTGGTCATCTTGAAGACTTTGATTCTTTTTGGAATTTTCAAGTACTTTAGGATTATTAATTTGTTCACCATAACTAATACAATATATGCTTAATTTATTATTTCATCAGGTTTTAGCTAGCTAGCTAGCACTTTAATTACAAACTGGATGTCCTCCGTTGTATCGTATGGCTTTTGATCATTTCGCAGCTGGATAAGTACGTGTACGTACCATTCCAGAAGGGACATATTGAAAGTAATAATTATTTGAAATTAAATTAGTCATGTACATATAGCTAATAATTAATTGTTTAGTTTAATTTATGTATTTTCTCAAGAATACCAACAACTCCAAAACCCCAATTTTTTGAAACAATAAATTTATAACAGTACTGCAAAACATGTATATATACTCCATTTATATGCTTATATTAGGGGTTAGCAAAAAATCGAATAAAAACCGAAACCGATCCGAAACGAAGAAAACCGAAATCGAAAAAACCGATCCGAAATCGAAAAATAAAAAACCGAACCGATTGATCGGTTCCGATTCCGGTTATAGGTTAAAACCGAACCGAAAAAAACCCGAACCGAACCAATAATTAAAATAAATAAATTTATTATATATAATATATATATATATATATATATGTGGTAAAATGTATCTACCGTTATTTTTAGAAAATTTTCTAAAGTTAATTATATAAAACTATATCATTTAGACTCTATCAGAAAAATCTAAAATTAATTTTGAGTTATAATTATATACAATAGTTGTCTCTCTTATAAATGAATCAATATAAATTACAATACATATTCATGATTCATTGTTTAAAGTAAACTATGCTGTTGAAAATCCTCTGATTAGTATATACAATGTCGATTGACTTCACAATTAAAAATGCTATAGTTTAATAGAGTTACATATTTGAATATTTGTATGAGAAGACATGATTCTGATGATATAAAATTTATATAAATTCATTAAAGTTTTTTACATGTTACGGTAAGTTTAACTTGTTACAGTTTCTTATCTTTTTTTGTAGTGTTATTTTGGGGAATGTGATCCAAATATTTGAATGTAAATATATAATAATTTAAATTATATACTTTTTCATTTTTTTTATCCGGTTTTTAACCGAAACCGAACCGGTAAAAATCGAACTGGTCTTTTTAAAACTGAAACCGATGGTTCGGTTGCAGTTGCGATTTTTAATTTTTAAAATTGAAAATATGCGATTCCGATTCCAGTTTTAACCAAAAACCGAACCGAACCAAACCGCGTTCTCCCCTAACTTATATATAAAGCGAGACACAGAGACACAGGATTCTGGCATAAAACATGCGTCTTGTTTTTCTGTTTTCGGGGCGGGAAAATTGTTGCAAAACCAAACTAACCGGCCGGCTTTGAATATATAGCTGTAGGAATATTTTTGTGCTATTAATTTTTGCTACGTACTTACGCGTTGGATTACACGTTATCTTGATAATCTCCCGTATGTAGAGTTAATGGAAGATGATCATGATCATCTGTGGGAAATTAATTAACTCTTTTAATTAAGTATTGTTGTGGGTGTGAACGAAACATAATTAAATGAGCTGGCCTGGGGGCACAACCTATACCTATACACTTTGCTTATATTCCTAGTTTACGTGCGTCAGAATACACCCGTCCTCAACCCCCATGATTATTGTTTTGGAATCCAACCATTTTAGCCGTGAATTGTGCTGCAATTTTGATGATGCTCCTGTGCACATATATTATGTACATATCACACACATGAGATTATAAGAGGGTAGAGGGGTTATGATACCATATGTTGTTTGACCGACTTGTTGGCCAGGGTATTTATAATTTTATTATGAGGATTTAGGATGGAAAAATGATAAAAATCTCAGGAATTTATCAAATTTTCTCATGACGTGCCAGTGTGCAATCGGTAGACCTGTATATATACCTGCCTTCATAAATTAAAACGTGTCATATATCCTATCATATTATTTGATAAAATTTTGAAAATATATATGTGGAGGATGAAGATAAAGAGTTATATTTAATTTTTTTAAAAGAATTACGTTGGTTGTTCGATTCTTTTATTTGATACTCCCTATATTCCATCCAATTTTTTACACTTTTTTGGATGTCCCGCCATATTTTTTACATTTCAAAACTTTATAAAAATAGTAAATTTTTATATTATAAAATTTACTCTCGCCCGCGGCTTTCCTCCACGTTTTCAAATATATCAATTAAATATTAATTGACTTCACCACTTTACCTACTTTTTCTTCTCTTTTATTTACTTTTCATTCTCTTTCATAATATTTTATATAATTTTCTTAACCTCTGTGCCCAATTCAAATATAAACATTTGGGTGTAACTGAGGGAGTATATAAATTTAGCATGATAATTATGTTTTATCATAAACAAAAGACAGACAAGTCAAAAGCAGGAAACTATGGTCTGCTACAAGCCTACAAGTGCTTTGGTCAAGCAGTTGATAGATTTCTTAATAATATATAATGAATACCAGTAACTTCTAGTTTCGCGGTAGAGTAATGTAATTTCATACTACTCTCTTATTCGATTCTTTATACTTTCCTTTTTCGGATGTTCTGTTTAATTTTTTATATTTCAAAATTTTTTAAAAATAATAAATTTTTATATTATAAAATTTACTCTCACCCATTACTTTATTTCACCTTTTCAAATTTATCAATTAAATATTAATTGACTCCACTACTTTATATTCTCTTTCATCCACTTTTCCTTCTCTTTTATAATATTTTATATAATTTTTTTAATCTCAGTACCCAATACAAATATAAATAATTGGGTGGGACGGAGGGGTATATGTTGAGTTGATTATGATTTTGAGTTGGTTCGACTATTTTATTCAATTTGCTGCTCATTGTGAGAAAATATACAGACACTATTTTGAATAGAGATTAGAATTCATACACCTCCTCAAATCCTACTCTTGAAGTCACAAATTTATCTTTTTTGTCAGAGCCTCCACAATTTTTAGGTACTCCCACTATTTCTAATTAATTGACATTTTCAACTCTCATTTATATTGACGTTTTCAATGTTGAAAGTATAATGAATGCCTCTCTTTCCATAGAATGTCCTGTTTTCTAATCTCTCTCTATGCTGTATTAAACTATAATGAGGTGAATTTAGCAGTTTGATAATATATTAATTATAATATAATGTACGTACTCCTTAAAACTATTACTATGGGAAAAATGTAATATGTGTTTACGTAGGTATTGGTGTGCAGAATAGAAGTAAATATGTAAACTTAAAAGAAAGGTGGTTGTTAGAGCGTGGTGCTAATAACGCGAAGGTCGCAGGTGGGCGAAACTACCGATCCATAAAAGAGAAACGTGTCATTTACTTATCCAAAAGAAAAAGAAAAGGTAAAAGAACACGCGGCACGTCCAGGACCAAAACATACATTATCCACCGTTGGATTAAAGAAAGAGAAATTGTACTTTGCTTGTGGATAACGATCCCCACTTTTCTCCTCTTTATCCTCTCTTTTTTCAATCTCTCATCCACTTTTTCATATTAACACCCAATTATTATCATCTTCTTCTTCTTCTTCTCAATCCACCGGAAATTTTATAGAACAATAATCATACTATACAAATATGGCAGAAGCTGTGTGCAAGGCTAGCGTTTTCTCGCGAATTAGTAATGTTAATATTCAACAGCAAAAGCGGTATAAACCTGCGAATGTTTCTTTGAGATCGAATACTTGCTTTTTTGGCCGGAGAGTCGTCGTTGCCGCCCCTAATCGGCCGGCTTTCGTTAGTACTCGTCGGAAAGCTCCGAATGTTCAGGTTTCTTACCTGTTATATCTCATGATTATATTTTATACGTTTTTCAATTTTGTTTTCATGGATCCGTTTGTTTTTTTTAAAAAAATATTTTGTTGTCTAGATCCATTTTTATTGGAGAAAAAACAAGTATTGCTCGTATTGTAAATTTTCAATTAATTAGATGTGAATTATATTTGTTGATTTATCTTTGCTTGTTTGTTAATATTTATATTTATATGTGAAATTAATTAATTAAGTGATTAGTAGGTTGCTTTAAAAAGGATTATTAAGAATTGTATGAACTATGTAGATTTCAGTTTTTAGCCTTAACTATATGATCTAATTGGGGGATTATGTATGTATTCTGTTTGTTTGTATATATAGATGAGTCTCGGAATTGCGAAAGCTCACAGATGGTGGGAGAAAGGGACTAAAACAAACATGAGACAAGTTGAGGGAGCTCAAGACCTTGTCGATTCTCTGCGCAATGCTGGGGATAAATTGGTGGTTGTTGATTTCTACTCTCCTGGTTGTGGGGGCTGCAGAGCTCTTCATCCTAAGGTATTATATCATGCGAAATGAGTATTTTATGCTGAGAGTTGTGTTCCAATGTTTGTGTGTGGATGTGTTCTTTTACGGAAGTAAGGTGAAATATGTTTGTTGTCTTGATTTGAGTTTCTTTGCTTGTTGGTAGCTATGTCAATTAGCAGAAATGAACCCGGATGTGCAGTTCCTTCAAGTGAATTATGAGGAACACAAGTCCATGTGCTACTCACTCAACGTTCATGTGCTTCCCTTCTTTCGTTTCTATAGAGGGGCTCATGGTCGTCTTTGTAGCTTTAGCTGCACCAATGCTACGGTTAGTTTTCTCAGCTTAGATTATAAAAGTTTAACTATCCTTTTTAAATTCATGTCTGTTAGGGTTTCAAGTTTGAGTTAGTTTTTAACAAATTTGAATTTCTTATTTAATTATAGTGTGGGATGTTCTTTCTGTTTTTTGCTTTTATTTTATACGATCATTACAAGAGTACTCACGGTAAATCATTGCAAAATGATACAGATTAAGAAATTCAAAGATGCTCTTGCAAAACATAGTCCAGATAGATGCAGCTTGGGTGAACCAAAGGGGCTTGAGGAGAAAGAGCTCATTGCGCTTGCTGCCAACAAGGATCTCTCCTTCACTTACACACCGAAGCCAGAGCAACCAATTCCTCCTCTGAAGGAAGAGGAGATCTTAACAGAACCAGCATTGACATATCACACAAATTCATATGATCCACTTCCTCTTCCTCGCTCTCTGCAGCTAAAAACTAATACCGCAAAGGAAAGGACATTGGTTTCTTCGTGAAGATAATTGATATGGTTTCTTCGTGAAGATAGTTGATAGAGTTTCCGCTACAACCTTTGTACAGTTCTATTGTGTCAATGGTCAAGGGCCAAGTAGTTAGCTAGAGTTGGGAAGTGAGTAGTATATATTATGTTGGAGTTGCAGGCTTCTAGGATATCTTTCTTTTTTTACCATTTCAGATCCAAGCTGCAAATATCAAGTAAAACAGGAAGTGCATACAAGTATGTTTGATTGTTAGCTCTCTGCAATTTTAGTTTAGAGAGAGCCTTCTGTTGTATAACCTATATTAAAAAAGGATGTGAATATAAGAGAGCATCCTTTTGCTTGTATAATTATGAATGATCATCACTCTCTTAAGTAGTTTTTTAGCTAAATTATGATTATGATTCATTGCGTTGCGAACATATTTCTAGTTCAGTATTGTTGAAGTTTTTTGATTTTATGTTCAAATCAAAATATGTGTTTTGTTTCACAGGTACATTCTGACAATATGTATGTTGTATGTAAAAAACTCCGTAGATGTACAAGGCAAATTGAGAGAGAGAGAGAGAGAGAGAGAGAGAGAGAGAGAGAGAGAGAGAGAGAGAGAGAGAGAGAGAGAGAGAGAGAGAGGTTTTTTGGGCGACAAGTGAAGCGGTAAAGCGGGGTTGAGGACCAGACAGAGAGATAGAGATGAGTAGATGTATTTATCCAAACCGACGAGGAAGTTAAAAATTAAAATGAGTGTGGATATAATAGTTTGCTGGTGTACGCTTCTGTAACGTGGCCTGCCTGCTCTAACGCAAACGTGACGCGACTTTTTGCTGGCTGGTCAGCTGTCTCTTTATTTTACTTAATTACTTGTACTTTACCGACAGAAACCGACCTACATATTTTGTTTCTTTTTATTTATCGACAGCAAAAACAATTTCCTCAGGATAATCATAGTTTACAAATTTTGAGGTTCATATAATTTACAAAACTTACGAAAAATAACATTAAATTAATACTCGTAGATAAAAACAACCTGATTTTTTATTCGAAACAGATCTAACTTTTAATTGTTTTTACTTTTAAATTTATATCTATAGTATATTTACTGTTCTCAATTTTTATAAGCCCAAATAATGAAAATATTTATGTTAAATAAAAATCTATTTATTATACATAATTTTTAATTATTATCAAAATAACTATTCTAATTAATTTAATATCACTCACATCTTTAATAAATTTATATAAAATAGAAAATATATTATATGTATTAACATAAAGTCTTAATAGTATAAAATTTTATATTAAATATTAATAAAAAATAAATTTAATAAAATATTAGTTATTCCGTACTTCGCACATGTTACACGCTTGTGTATATAATTTATAAACCATGTTTAGTTTTTCTTCGCATCAATTTTTTCCTAAGAAACTTTCTATAGCAAATAATTTGTAACCATTTTTCAAAAAAAAATAATAATCTAATTACAGTGAATTAAAGTAATAATCATGTACTTAACGATTAATGCACAACTTTTGAAACACGGAACAAAACAAGGTGGATACACCAGCAGGCTAAGACCCTAATATTAAATGTTTCATGTTTGGGATATTTAGGCCCGAGCATCGCAAGCAAAGAAGCCTGCAAACTAAAGTATAGCTAGTTGGAGGAACATTCTAATTCAGTCATCTAACAACTCATGCCTGGTCCAACTTACAGATCACATAGCCAAGTGGTTGTTCACTATTTCTACCTCCATTATTAAAATATAATTTGAAAAATAACGGTAGGGGTACAAAATGGTGTAGAAAAATATTTTCCTAATGTCACATAATTTATTGTGATTGATTATAATTTTATTTGATGTAATGGATTCAAATGTACCCCGTCATTACTCTAATTTGAATATGAAATTTAGTTTATTTCAATTTTCAATTCCAATAATTATTTGAGTCATGTCAATGTTGGAAGCAGTTACGGTACGTCTTTATGATCCTAAAAGTTGTAGATATTCCAATAATTATTGACAAGTTCAAATTAAGCGGCTACATATAAAAGCTAAAGATACATAGACAAAAAGGCTGGGAAAAAACGATTAAAAAATACATATAAAATTGAGAAAAGGGCCATTTCAAGGACCCACCACCCCAATGATGAGAAAAAAAAAGTGTGTGCGCGCTAAACGTTTCCGATGCAGATTTGTTACGGATCGACTACTTGAGTATATTTGTTCACCTAAAATTCGAGGCCAGTTTCTTTTTCTCTTAGTATCTTTTAAAAATTCCTTTTTGTGCTCTTGTCGTTTGTAATTTTATTTAAATAGTGTTGAAATAATACTTGTTTGTAGTTAATATATGTAATCATACTATTTTATTATTATGGATACAATGGCGGAATTGTTTTAAAAACTAAAAAAAAGGAAAGGAAAGAGGTGTGGATATGCAAGGAAATAAATGGGAGACAGCGATGTCCGTTGTTTTTTAGCAAGGCATTTTTATTTACACTTCCGAATCTTTAGCAATTACTACAATCTCTCTCTCTCTTTCTCTCTCTCTCTCTCTGCTTGAAATCAATTCATAAACTTGAATTTTTAATTACACCCCACCCAAACAAACCCTCTTCCACCTATTCATGCTCGCCCCTGGTCCTGCTCAAACCCTAATTTCATCCTTCTTCTTTCACCTTATCATCTCATTTTCGACTTTTATTCGTCAAACTAATACTTTCACCTGTTTCTGTAGGTACTCTCTCTCTCTGTGTGTGTGTCGGTTGAAGTGTTGAAATACCAATGTTTATTTTCTGTATATAGGAATTGATTTTGTAGATATAATTGTTATATTTTCTAATGTAATAGTACTCTTGTTGCTGCTACTTGTATTTCTTGTTATGAAATGTATAATAATTGAATGTATGCTAGAGATGGTACTCCAGTTGCGCCTAATAATTTCATAAATTAGGCTTCTTTCGTAATAATAGGCACTGACTGAGCTAGTGAGCTATAAGTGGCAGGGCGTCTTAGTTTTACCTAAATTCGGTGTTGGTGTGGGAATTATTGTACATTAGCACCCATTGATTTAGGCAACTTAGCGTTATTATGTATAGCAACACCATCAAGGCATAAAAAACACACGCCAGCGTAGAAAGGTTAAATTATACATGGTATAGATTATTTCCGCTATAATCTAATGGGAAATAGAACATGGGTGACATTTGAGGAGATGGAAATTATCTCATGTACTCCATACTAATATTGGTCGTG
Source organism: Oenanthe sinensis (assembly GCA_028671895.1). Classification (NCBI taxonomy): domain Eukaryota; kingdom Viridiplantae; phylum Streptophyta; class Magnoliopsida; order Apiales; family Apiaceae; genus Oenanthe; species Oenanthe sinensis. The sequence goes on from CM053794.1 coordinate 37,727,189, forward strand.
ATGAAGATAATGGTTTCAAGTTATTACCTTTATCATATATAAGGTATTTCTGCCAACATTTTGATTATTAGTAACGCTAACATGGCCTCTTAAATGCCTTAAGCTTTCCATTTGATTGTAATGAATGGAATAGTGCGAGGCTGGAGTGAAATTTGTACTATTCATATAGATAATGCATATTCATAAATTTTGTTTCTTCCTGAATTCAAAGCTACACATTTAAATTATAATTGAATCCCATTAATCTAGTGGTGAATGCTTATTCCTGCCTCCTTTTAGTGTCTTTCGCAAACTCAGTAAAAAAAAATCATCCTCCTTTTTCATTTGAATCCTTCCTTTCCACTTTTTTTTTAAGGAATTGCATTCTCTTTCTTCCAACCAGAGTGTATTTTTTTGGCTTGGGTTATTTAAAGAAATATTGGTCCACAAGTGGTCATTTTTTGCATGAGAAACGTTTTATAAAGGAATTGAGTACTTCAAAGTAATAAATTTGAGGATCTCTAAGACTCTAATCTTGAAATGAACCTGATTTACAATTTTGCAGTAAATATAACAGGAACATAATTGATTAATTGTCTTTATTCGTATAAAAGGGTTGCAGACAGAATATATATTATCAACAAAAAACAAATACATATTAGATTAAGCTGAATTGGTGGATTTAACCCCAACTATGGACCAAGCTAATACGTTACAATTAAATATTTTTGGTACCTCTTATCTTCTGAATTACTCCTGTATAATATATTTCCTTGTACTATCACATTTACATGCTCAATATTAACTCTTCCAGTTATTAATATAGTCCTCATCAAGAATTTTTTTATTGATTTTACATTGTTTTGTACACTCACTACATTAATTTAAGCTTGACCTTTTCTTTTCTTGACATCCTTGCTTCACAGGTGAATGTCATATGATAGAATGATTCCTTGATTGACGTATAAAGGAGCTGTCATGAAATTATATAAACGATGTTGGGGCATTGGTCTTTCTCATATTTCGGTGTGAAGCTAAAGTATAACGAATCCAGGTATCATTACCGAGTTACAAGTAGTATCCAACCAAGACAATTGTAATATTTGCAGTTAAGAGTAACAAAGATGGGCGCACTTTGTTGTGTGGCTTCTAGGCCACGCGAAGAAAACTCTGGAAAAGGGGGGCGAGAATATTCCATGGACCCTGTTGAACCTCAATGGAGGACAAACTTTAGTTTTTCTCCTCCTGCTCCATCTAGAATACGGGACTGTAGATTACAAACAGATACTTTGTTGAGTAGACCTGGGCATTTAGTTCATGGTACATCAAAATCATCAAATAGTAAAGAAAGAAGAATCGTGTTTGGCAGTGGTAGACACACCAACCATCAGCATTCCGTATCAGATGGTGTTCTCTCTTACTCTGGTAGCCAGTCAGATGGCCAGGCCCCTCGTTGGACATCACCTGTTCAAAAGTTAAACTTGCATGGTTTCTCTACGCCATCTATCAGAGGAAAAATGAGTATGATTCCTTGTTCTCAACATGGAATAATGAACCAAGTTCTTTAATTTAATAAAGTAACTAGCTAGTTTTAATAATTTTCAAATGTGATAATTTGTTCATTAGTTATATCTTATATGTTATCTGTATTCTTCTATTTTATTAATATATGATTAAGAGTTGGGATAATTGACCAGGGTCAAGGCCAGATATTGCTTGGATTCCTCAATCCTCTGAGGTGAATAATTGTGTATCTCACTCTTTGCATAATAGTAGGCGCTATTTTAGAATTACAACGAGTTTATACTATGGGTCCTTTGATTGCAGAGGCAACATGTTGCTGACACATATGCAGCATCCAGCAGTTATGGATCTCCTTTTTCACTTTCTGAGTCTGGACCATGGGAATTACCTGGCAGACAGTCTTCAACTATTTTCCAAAGTCGCAACTTCCCTAGTCGCCGCTCTTTCATGTCAAAACCTGTTTACCCTGTACTCATACACAATCCAGTGTCTGATTTCGATGCAACAGGTGGTGCTGAGACTTGCAGTATTGGAAGATTGACCCCTGACAGTGATATGGTATTACCGTTAAATTGGCCTGATAAAACTACAAGAATCGAGCAAGAGTTTCAAACTCTCAGTCAACTCCAAGAGTTGGACACATCACCTGACCCAAGCTCAATTTCTAGAAGAGAAGGTTATCGATGGAGTACTTCCAGCAGTTACGATATGGAATTTGAGTCTGAGCAAATTGATATATCTGAAAGCATGGATGTAGATAGTCTAAGATCGCCTGATTACCAAATGGATGATACAAAATGTGGTATATGTGTAAAGTTCTTGAGGCAGAAATCCCCATGGGGTTCTAATAGAATCATGAGAAGTGGGGATCTGCCAGTAGCCGGAATACTACCTTGCAGTCATGTGTTCCATGTAGAGTGCTTGGAGCAAGTAACTTTCAAATCCCAGATTCACGATCCTCCTTGCCCTCTGTGCATAGGATTGTCCGAAGATTCGTCATCATTTTCAGAACCCTTGATGATGGCATTGAGATCTTTACGAAGGAGGAGAGGAGTTACAATTAGTGATGCTCCAGAGAATTCTAGTATTGATGATGTTCTCAATTATATGAAAGACAGCACGTTTAAAATTACGTCTAGTGCAAAATCGCGACCCACAAGCAGTAACAAGTTCAGGAAGCATTTGTCATCGAAGGGGAAGTTGGCTAAAAAGTTCTTCGGTGCAAAAGTTTTCCGCAGGACATGAATCTTGCTTATCAGCTAGTTGTTTCGACCGATGTCTAAAAAAATCAGAGTATTTATATAGGGTGCACACAATCGACTTACTATGTTATAGACTTTTGTAAACAATGTATGTTGGGACTAGCAAGGTGTTCGTTTTTTAGTCAAATATTACCTAATGCACCTCCGTGACTACTTCTGCTCTATATTCCAGGGTCATTTACTTTGCAAGTCAACTTTTTTTTATATTCCAGGGTCATTTACTTTGCAAGTCAACTTTTTTCCAGAAAACAGAATCGTATGTATTTTGTACTCCAATGTATAATTGTATATATGTCTCTGGTGTGATGATCTGGAAGCACGCATCAAATGTGTTCTGGGTTTGACCACCTGAATATAGATGATAAACATGTGCTGCTGCGAATAACATTCTGTTGGCAATACAATCATATTGTTTTGAGCTGTCAATTACAAGAATTTGATTATTTGCATGCATGCTTATGCCCTGATTTGAACTCTCGGCCTTTGTCACTAGGCCAAAGATTTGCAGGTTACTGCAATCATATCGTCAGTATTGTGTGTTTGAATCTAATGCAATCATATTGCTAGTATCGTGTATTTGAATTAGTCATCGGCCACGGCACCTTATGTTTCACTCCCACCTACTTAAAAAGGTATAGCAGGTACATGCCACTATGCAGCCAGCATCACATGAAAACATTGACGTAAGTAGTACATTTATGACATACAGAAATTATAATATGGAAGTGACCTGGAATTGAAATATCTGATATTGTGTGCGGGATGCGGCCATCGGTAATGGTTCATTCGTGGGGCGCCTAACATTTGCACTCACATATGACATACCACATGAGATAGTAATACTGAGGCACTGAGCTACCTTAATTGGTGTGTGATCAGGACCATACTGTCTGTGACGTAATGAAATAGGTCCACTCACCGACTCTGTAAATCTATGAAAATTTTGAAAATATAAGGTACTTAAACAAGTTTGAACAAATAAACAATCATGCACTTGTACTGGGATTGAAATAAACCCACTTAATTGTCTCTAACGAATGATGGAACACTTATTTGATATAGCAAATATGTAAAATGTTTCATGCGACAGTAAGGAGGGCAATTTCATTTCATGAAAAAAAAACCTACTCCGTATATTAATTTGTGAAAAGGGTAGGATGGCGAATGGGACGTAGCAGAGGTCTATGTTCTTGTAGGCCGCCTTTCTATGCCAAGGAGAAAATGCTTTGTAACTGCCAACTGCCCATGTGCACCTTCTGTGTCTTCTCGTATCGTCGTCTCCTTTTGATTTATTATACTGCTCAACTCAACCCACCAACTGGTGGTGCACTTGTGCCTGCATGTTTTCATGTATTTATCGTTCTCCTGGACTAGGTGCGGTGTATCTTGTATTTCATTTTCCTACCTTTATTTTTCGATAGATTTCGCAAGTTGTAGAAATAATAATAAGAACAACTTTAATTATTAATTCACTGTCAACATTCGATATACAAACTCTATATCATACCTGTTTCGACTCGAACCATCAACCTCTTGTATTTGAAATGAAATTGTTGTGACATCAGGACCATCATTTCTTTACTTGTATGAATATTGTTATTTGAATATGCATAATCTTTTTTAAAACCTTCAAAAAAGGGGTACTATGTCAATAATTTATCTAATTACGTCCGAATCTTTAGAACCGGGCCTTTTGTAACACTTTATGAACGTACTTAATTGTAAATGTAAGAAGATAACATGGAGTTTGAGTTGATTGGAGCGGTTGTCTCAGTAGTCAGTATATATGTGTCACATCTATGTACACGGTACATAATATTGATCAGACCAGGCTATCGCGTGTATATCAAGTAATAATTTCTAACAAATCCTCCTATGTAATAGGGTAAGTTAGAGTCGATTCTACAGAGATAAACGTATCAATCACTAGTTATTCTTGAGTTATTCTTGACTCGATTAAGCTAAGCAAATAACACAATAAAATATGAGGAGATTATTACACTAAGATTATATACTAAAGCAAATAATGTGTATTATCAATTAACTAAAAACATCTAGAATTAAGTATCTCCGCTAGCATGAATTAATGCAATTATAATTTCATACTCCAATTAATTATAATATAATACTCACAAGGAAAATGCGCTCTACAAAATACCAATAACCTCTCTCAAGTATTAGTGATTTCTCTAAAATACAATCAAGCCTATTTTCATGGTATCATGCAATTTAGAGACATTAAACACAACACCCTAACTTTCTAACAATCCGTTCCACCTATTTTCATGGAGAAATTCATGTCCTTGTTGAATTAATCACAACCATCTAAATCCAACTTTCGTTGATAAATAGATATAAGATTCAAACAATACACATAATCACGTCTGACATGTTATTGTTAATTAAGCATAATCCAACAAGTAAGAGCATATAATACAACTATATTGGGGGTTTAGGAAAAATCATGCATCAATCATAACTAGGGTTCAACTTAACCCTATAATAAAAATCTACTCAATCATAATTAAACTAATAACAAAAATAATATAAAAAGAACACATAATTAATATTAATGAAAATAGAGATGAAAACCTTCAATCTTTTACCAGAAGAAAAGTGGAAACCCTCCTCTCTTCTCTCTCTATGTATGCGTGTAAGTAATAATAATCTAATGTATGTAAATCTAATATGTCTCTAATAAAAGTATTTTAATGTCTAAAGAAAATTACAAGTACGTTTCCTAAATTGATTAGACTTCTACAAGGAAAATTCGTAGTTGACTTTTCTGGTGTGATTCTGGACCGATCATGTTGGTTTTTGATATCTGAGCCACTTTAGAATGAAGGAGAATTTAATTATCTTCGCGCGGGTTGTTGAATCCCTCAATTCTGATGTGTAGAATTCAAGATATTACCCAAACAGTGAAGTATGCGCGTGCAACCCAATTAATTCGAATTTTCTTCCCATTAATCACCAAATTGGACTCTTTAATCTTTAAATTTTCCAAGTGTAGGATTTTCTTGCAACCTACAATAAAACATTAAAATCTTATTAATAAAAATTCAATTACATGCAAAATATAATAAATATAGGGAATAAAATCATATAAATTATATATAAATATATATTTTATCAATCACGTACTCAAAAGTGATGTCTACCACCCATCAATTAGGAGGCACAATTAGAGCCGACAATCGTATCATTTTGTGTACTAATAATTAAAATCGAAAACGACTCTTATATGTACTTGTTTAACTCATCTGAACACGAAACGAAATGAAAAGCACTCGAAATTTTTGTATATTTTTTATTTACCCGAAACGACCGGAAATAAGACGAGACTATCTTTTGGAGCGATTATAAGTAAAGGGACATTCATGTATAGCTCATGACCTTAAAGGACTGTCAAAACATAAACTTTAGCACTTTCCCAGGTACAGAGTTATATTGCAAATTTGCAATGTTCAGATAAAATCGACACGCATGCATGATATTGGAATTGTACTCTGTTCTAAATATGATGACGATATTATAGTTTAGTAATGTTAAGCTGTAAAGGTTAATAAAAGGAAGTTCATTGGCAGTCTTTAAAAGAATTTTGCAAAGTATGTTTCGGACACAGCTAAGATCGATTAAAAGGAAGGAAAATAAAAGAACCGGCCAAAAGTATAATAATAGATAACAAGATAAAACTTTATAAATATAAGAATTTCACTTTTTGTTTATAATAACTTAATTTTGATATTAAGAATATATAACATGGAAGGTCCACCACATGGCCGAAATTTTGTAAAGGAGCTTTGCTTGCTCTATAAATCGCGTACTTAAAAATTTCTTCCATCGAAGTTGTTCGAAAAGTGATTAGCAAGTGAGATATGGTAATTTGCATTAATCTGCCCGCTCGCTCACATGCGACTCATTAATTCTATCCACCATCCCCACATGCCGCGTGGTTTAGGCATCAAAATCACTTTCAAACACTTGAGATTAGCAATCAAGCCAATAACTTATGTTTAAGGCTGACTATATTCGAATAATTGTAAAACAATAAATTATCACGTGACTTTACGTATATGAATTTTTCTAGTGTTATTTTTTGCTAACATCTAGCATTTCGAGGCGACTAATCAGCAATCAACACAAATCTTAACATGGTGAGTTGCTTAAGAAACATAATTAGAGTAATTTAGGACATGTAGTGTTTAAATGTTGACTCTCTGACTTTAATAAATAAAGAGTACGACAAAACGATGTTTACTTGCTTATTAATATCAATAACATGTCACCCGTACTAACAGTACTACTAGTCTACTGCTACTCAAGTTGACAAAATGCACATATATCAAGGCTTCAAGTCGTACATCAACTAGCAACTTAGATTTTAACTAGTTAATGACGACACATGCAAGTACATTTTATTTGTGCTACTTGCAACCGCTGCTATATAGTACGTTTCAGAAATATTTTCTAATATTAGAAGGTGAATACATCGATCAAATAACAAGTAAACACTTAGACGACTATTATGGACATAACTTTAAGTTCTTAAAGACGCATTAATTCATGTGTTGGGACAAACTCAAGTAGCTGGTATTAGCAGCAATTTCAGCTTCAAAGCTCCTGCTAATCTGTTGAACCACCTCATCTTTCAACGGTCAACCGTCCATTGCATAATCCTTTCCAATCATATGAACAAGTGGGCAACTACTTATCAATTCGTGGATAGACACAGCATGTGAAGTAACGGTTTCCTAAAAATATGCAAAAGAAGATGGTAAAAAGTTTGGCACTAACTAATAACTACTGCCCAGTTGCCTCGGTTGCATTAAAATATGATGACCTCCATCTTCTACTACACTATTATATTATCTCTTGCAACTTCACTTGCATCTATAAATATACTTCCATTTCTAAGCCTTGTTCTTCAGACTACTCTCTTCCTTCAAAAATCAACTTTCTAAGTATTCAAAGCTGTAGCATTCTCACAGTCAGGTTAGAATTTATTTGCAAGTACAATATTTCCACAGCATTTGATTCATATTATATGTATACTGATATTTATAAAATTCTGAAGTAACCCTTTTCTGTTGCAGGATCATGGAACACTGTGCACTTACTTTCTTGATAATATTATCTTTGGCCACAATGAAATGTACTTATGGACAGTGGTCTAGTGCTCATGCTACCTTTTATGGAGGTGGTGATGCCTCTGGCACAATGGGTGAGTAATAAACATTTGGTCCACATCATAATTGTTCACTAATGATTCCTACATTTATTGTAAAATGAAAACGTTGATTTAATGTTTTGGTGGGCTTATAATATGCAGGAGGAGCTTGTGGGTATGGAAATTTATATAGTCAAGGTTATGGAACAAACACAGCTGCACTAAGCACTGCCCTGTTCAACAATGGCATGAGTTGTGGAGCTTGTTTTGAAATCAAATGTGTAAACGCCGGAAAGTGGTGCCTCTCAGGATCCATTGTTGTCACTGCAACAAATTTTTGTCCTCCAAACAGTGCACTTCCTAACAATGATGGAGGGTGGTGTAACCCTCCCCTGCAGCATTTTGATCTCTCCCAGCCGATCTTCCAACGCATTGCTCAATATAAAGCAGGAATTGTCCCTGTTCAATACAGAAGGTATTGATTACATTACATACATATAATTCCAAAGACACCCCACTATGGCAGTATGGCACTACCCCCAGACAATCGGATTGCAAGTTGAGACTAATCTAAATATATTTATTTTCCAACTTGACAGGGTTGCTTGCAAAAAGAGTGGTGGAATTAGATTCACTATTAACGGGCACTCATACTTCAACCTAGTGCTGATAACTAATGTTGGTGGTGCTGGTGATGTTGTCTCTGTGTCTGTCAAAGGCTCAAAAAGCAATAGCTGGCAACAATTGTCACGCAACTGGGGCCAAAATTGGCAGAGTAACTCTTACCTTAATGGTCAAGCCCTCTCTTTCAATGTCAAAACAAGCGATGGACGCTCCGTTATCTCTAACAATGTGGCTCCTTCTGATTGGGGTTTTGGTCAGACCTTCACCGGCAAACAATTCTGATTGTATAACATGTCACCCCAGAACTAACTGAAATCACCAATCTCCTAGTGTTTACTACTTACTACTTTAACTAATTATAAGTTTTCCATATGCAATATAACGAGCCTGCTGAAATATGCGGAGCCAACGGGGCTAAGATATAATGTATCATCACTGATGATCATATAATGAGAGGGGTGGTTTTTTACCCTGATCAAATGATTTAATCCTTTTTTTTCCAAGAGTGTTGTTTGTTGAGCCCCGTATTGGAGGTTAATATACACACAGCATCGAAGGTCTGCTGTGATGTTTCGTACTTGTTTTAGCAGTAAATTTCAAGTTGGAGTTGAGGAAGAGGTATTGCAACTTTAATTTGATTTTCTCTCTGTAAGATTTCCGAGTTGAAGTGAGAAATGAAACCTGTGAAAGTTGTTTTTGTAATCACCAATGATAAAGCCTAAAACTTCCGGTTTCAATTTACACGTACACCGTCTTTGCTTTATTCAAACAAAAGAATTTCGCCTGGCCATACACCCCAGAACTTCTGCAAAATCAGGTGCTGCTGATTAAGTCTCTCACATGAACTTGACAGTAGCCTTTATTAACAGAATCATTACCAGTGTCCAAGTCCTGCATAGGCATCATTTGCGGAAAAGTCCAGACTATAATTTAATCTGCAACATATTCTATACATTTATAGCTGGATGGGGATCCCCGGTATTACACTTTTCCAGCATGCCCCCAAGTATTACAAATATTAGAAAAATGTGAAGGTATGCTTCCGCTGTTCACGTTTTTAGCACAGCCAACCTGGCTAATATATAAGGGCACAAGCACAAAGTGTAGGTGTATATACATCTACTTATCTATATGACTGTATCCATAGTTCTGTGTGTGTGTTAAGTGAATTGCTGTTGGAGTACACTGTAGATAATGCCCTACAGGTAGTATATTGTATGATATAGGACACACCTTCTGGTTGGCCAAGTGCATCCTCCATTTCTTTACCAATTGCCGAGAATAAGACTAATGTCACAAGCATGAGAATATTATGAAGCCAGTTTAAAAGGAAGTGGTTAAACTATAGTCTTAAACATAAGACCAGAAAAGTATTCAACCACCTACAAATATTACAGTCCGCATAAACATATAGAGTGCGATAAAAAATTATCATTCAAAAATCAGATGAATGGCTTATGATAATCATTTCTAAATCCCACATAGCAGCCCTCAGTTAGAACTAACAATGTTGGTTACACAAACTCTCAGTCACACAATCAGTTGGCCACCCGGCCATCAAAATCTGAGTCATTCCAGTAACTCCATTGTAGTGCAATTCAACAATTAAATCTTTGCAAGAGTAATTAAACTCTGCATGTTCGATCAGACACTACAAAATACAAATACACTTTCTCCTTCGAATAGTCTACCGTTGGATATGATAAAGGCACCATTCTAGATGTAAAGGACCATGGTTTGCCTAAACTGATAATTGCACGACCAATATACTAAACAATTAAGCATATCTGGCATTATCAGACACAAGACTAGCATATACTTGGCCTATATTTAAACAGCGGCCTTACTGTAGTTCAATAAATGACTAAACTGTGTCGCCCCATCTGACACCAACTGTAAATACTCGCCCATTACTTATTCGAAATGTAAAAATATATTCATTATAAGTAATAGATATTTTTGGGGGATAACTGCAGCATAGATATTTCCATCCAGTTATATTTAGAGAAGCTTCTGAGTACGTTGAAGAAGGGAAATGAATGCTGAATAAATCACAGATTTTCAAAGTTGTCCAGAGGTATTAAAGATTTTATTATGCCTCTGGAAATAGTTGAACTTGCTCAGAACCTTTCAGCCCTGTTCAAGCATCTCCAAGTGCACGACTACAAAAACCGCATATGGACCAAACCTACAATGGTTAGGTAGTAAGCATAAAGTTTTAATCAAACATGGTCATACTCCAAACTAACTTGTTCGTTTTCATAAATGGCAATTTTAGTTTTATATCCTCTGTGACGCCAATTTTCTGTAAATCTCTTCTAAGCTAAGCTTCAAAGCAATAGATGCATAAGAAAGGAGTACTACTCATCAAGAACACAATAATGGATTGTGATTGTTGAAAGGCATCAATCCTAATCTAACTACCTGAATTTAGAAAGAAGTTAAGAATTGGTAGGAAGTGGGAACCCATTTTTCGTGGTGTTGAGCAGAAAGAATATGAAACAAAAATATATTCTTGGCTTCAGAATACAATCTAACCCTGGTGGCCGGCTTTACTTTTAGTTAAGATTCTCAAATTCCATACCTTAGAATCCCTCCCAACTTTTTCTCCCAAAGAGAATATCATTCCATGGTCATTTTATTTCTTTATGTTCCTGCTGGTCCTTGTCAGAGGTGGTCATTTTACGCTTCACATCAAATGCAAGTATGATCATTTGATAATTTCCATCAACTTCAACAAAGGGCAAGCTTCCCTATACCAGTTGAAGAAAAGATATATATTTAATTGGGGCCCTTGTACCTTCGTTTTTCTAATCTGAATAAGCTTTAACAAGTACCAAAAATATGGAAGTAGACAAAATTGCATGTATTCCTTATTCCATTCTTGGCTTTTCATACAATCTTAAAGAGGAGCATCTTTTAAACTTTTCTACCTTTCTCTAGTTTGTATCCAATTCTGAGTTTCAGATGCTCCAGCCATGAGAATCTTCTTCAACATTCTCCAAATTAATCAGTGGTGATTTTCTAGTCATATTTGCAATGCAAATGAAAATGAAGGACAGATAAGCTTCAACAACAACAACAACAACAACAACAACAATAATAATAATTTGAGAAGGCCATGAAAAGGAAAAGTAGATGGGTGTTTTATGAACTTTCTATTGGTTAGAAAAAATGGCCTGATAGTTTACTACAACAGAGAGAGAGAGAGAGAGAGAGAATTCTTCTAAATATATAAGTCAATATATTCTACTTTTAAATCCATGTAGAAGATTCCCCAACTAGTATAAATGCACACGATGTTCTGGTGGATGGATTGATTGGTATTTATTGTAGGGTGTTAAGTGTGGCAGAACATGGAGTAATTTAGACTGATTGAGCCTCCTAAGAATAGAAAAAGATGAAGTTCTAAAGTAGGTCCCAAAAATGCTATGGGGTTGGGACTGAAAGGACAATATATCTTTCTGAGTTGCTGTGAGGATTGGACGGGGCCATCATAGATTCTATGCCTCTACTCCCCTTCCCTTAATTTCCAAGTCCTCCCATTTGCTTTATAAGGACATGCTTGATCACAATCTTAACTATGAGAATCGGTCACGCGAAGGAGGACATGAATAAGGGCTGCAGTAGACAGTCTTGTTAACTTTTTTTTTTGTTAGTTCCTAGCTTGCATTCCAAGGATGAGGTAGCTGTATTGCATAATATAGCAGAATCAAATTTCAGATTTCAGTGTGAGCATACTAATCAGGAGACGATAACTTACAGGTAAATTCACAAAGTTATTACATAGAATCATCATATGTGCTCTTGTCATAAAGCTAATCATAAGGAAACCCTTTTGAAGGTAAAAATGTATCACCATCAACATTATCAGGGAAATAATATGCAACCTACCCCGAGAATGTCCATTACTCCAGAAAGACATCTGTTCCTGCAAGGTGGGAATGCTGCAGGAAATTCAAGTCTTGTCCTCTCAACTGATGCAAAGCCTAGACTGAAGTGGACCCCAGACCTTCATGAGATATTCATAGAGGCAGTCAATCAGCTTGATGGAGCAGACAGTGAGTGCCTAGAGTATCGTAATGTTTGAGATCGCCAAGATAAACTTTACCGTTACCTGACGAAAGTGTCTATTCTTTTTCTGCAGAGGCTACACCAAAAGCAGTTCTGAAACTAATGGGGATTCAGGGACTTACATTATACCATTTAAAGAGTCATCTTCAGGTATATATATTACATCCATATTTGAAGTTCAGGGCCTCAACCTAGGTTTTCTTTTAATAGTGATAGCTCAGCACTTTATAGTAAAGTAGTAAACCATAGCACATAATCAAGAATGTAAACATAAGCATTGTTACAGCCTTTCACCTGCACAGTCAAAATCCAATCTTGCTTGGCAAATTGTCAAAGGGAGCATTCTAGGAAAGCCAGAAAGCTCTAATTTCTCTCATGTTCTTATTTTGTATTACATTTCTAAGAAACAATATGTATACATATATGTAGCCAGGAAGATTAACACTTGCTTTTTGACCTGCAGAAGTACAGGCTTAGCAAAAATTTGCATGGACAAACAAATAACAGGGAAAGCAAAATTGGTGAGCTTCTCATGTTTCATTAGACATGCATATTTTTTTGCATATAAGCAGTTACTTCAAAGAACACATAACATTGATTTTCATCTATCGCAACAGTTGCTATGGCTGGAGATACGATATCGTGCACAAGCGGAACTCACGGAAGTAATTCAGACATTGGACCTCAAACAAATAAGTATGCCTGCAAGAATAATAGACCACACATGTTCTTTTGATAATTCATGTATCGGTTACTCTAACTACAAGAATTTCTATGTAGAAGTTTACATATAGGTGATGCAATACAGATGCAAATCGAAGTGCAGAGACGACTACATGAGCAGCTTGAGGTGCGGTACTTTGAATAATGGTTACATGTGCAGTTTACTTCAAATATCAGGATATTTGTGTACAGCCCAAAGCAATCATTTGTTTCAGTTTTTTCGCTCCTAAAGTCTGTAGGAAATTCTAAGCAACCATGTAAATCAGTACTGTTCTAATTGACAGGTACAACGGCACCTACAACTTCGAATAGAAGCTCAAGGAAAATACTTACAAACAGTGGTAGAGAAAGCACGAGATACTCTAGGAAGACAGAACCTAGGCACGGTAGGACTGGAAGCTGCCAAGGTCCAACTATCTGAACTAGTCGCTAAAGTATCCACTACCAAGTGCCTTGACTCTGCATTTCCAGGGACGGAAGAAGTTCCTAGTTCCTGTCCACAACATACACAATCAAGCAAGCCAATAGATTGTTCACCAGAAAGCTGCACGGCCTCCTATATAAGTTTCCAACAGAGCCAAGAGATGCAAGATAGATGGACCAGAGACCTTAAAGTGAATAGAAACTTCATGCCACCTATTGTTCAAGATGCAGATAGAGCATATGAGATGGAGCTTCGTGCCAGTGACTTGTCAATGAGAGTCGGAGTTCAGGGAGGAAGCTGGAATAGCAACAGCAGAGATGTGGACAAGAAAATGGACAGGGATATCAATGCTGATGTTCTACAGCTAAGAACAGACTCATTTAAACAAGAGAACGAGAGATTGAGGCAGGGGTTTCAAATATTGCACTCTTCCCCAAAGTTGGACTTGAATATCCACGACGACAGTGATGCTACTTTGAACTGTAAACAACTCGACTTGAATGGATTCATCTGGTCCTGACTCCTCGTATGAGTCCACTTGTCTAGAAACAAATAACAACTTGTTCAGATATTCCAGGTATGGAAGAGAGGTATTGAATCTCGTAGAAATTGACTTGACTTGACTTCTCTCTAGTTAAGGGAAAAGAATAATACTCCCAGTAAAGGTCTACAGACATGTATCTGTAACATGTTTACTTGTGATGTTGCATTTATTTACCTCAGTTCCTAATTCTGATGAAATCAAAGAAAATATTATAGCAAATGTAAGAGGAGTAAAAATAGAATTCATAACAGGAACGCAAAACTATGCAAGGAACATTATCAGGCTAAGATCATTTACATGTTATTTCTACGTCCGTGTGCATGTTTTTGCGTTTGTTTATTGAGACAATCAAGACATGCTCGTATTCAGATTGTAGAAAATCGATTGACTAGGAGTGCAGTGTATTGAAATCAGTCCACACTAGGGGTGAGTATCCGGTCCGGTTAACCGAAAACCGAACCGAATAACCGAAATATTTTCGGTTCGGTTAACCGAAATTAAAATTTCGGTTCGGTTTTCGATTTTGATTTTTCCTGAAATTCGGTTTTTCGGTTTTTAACCGCGGTTAACCGAAAAACCGAAAAAACCCGAATATATATAATATGTAATAAAACAGAATATATAATATAATATGAGGTAAGTTGTGATTTGTAGTTTAGAGAATTAGGGTTTACTTTGTGCCCGTTTGACTTAAACTTATAATCTGAAAATAAGTGCTTATTTCTAGAAAAAATAAGTATGTATGTACTTTTTCTGAAAATAAGTAACTTATTTTCAATTTTGAAAATCATATTTGGTTTTAAAATTCTTAAATAAATATTTATCTAATTTTTTTTTTGAAAATATGTAAAAAAAATAATTAAAATAAGCTACTTATTTTAATTTTAAACTACCCCAAACGGGGCCAGTTATGTGAAAAATGAGGTAGTTGAGATTTGTGTTGGGGTTGGTGAATTGAGTCGTGTGTGATAAGTTTGTGTGGTAATATTATTATTTTTTTTCCAGAAAAACTTGTTGTATTTTGAATTGATTTTAAATTTCGGTTATTTTATTTCGGTTTTCGGTAATAACCGAAATAAATATTTCGGTTCGGTTAAAAATCGAATTTATTTCAGTTCAGTTTTCGATTTTGATTTTTCTGGAATTTCGGTTTCGGTTAACCGAATTAAAATTCGGTTCGGTTCGGTTAAAACCGAATACTCACCCCTAGTCCACACAGAGGTGAGAACTCCCTGGGAAAACATATAGTAATCATATATGTTATGTAATGTCTCATTGACTTCTTACCATTCATGAAATCAATTCAAAGCCAAATATTACCTATAATCTCAATGTTTTTCAAGAAATACATTTGAAAATATATTAGATATGAGAAAAAGAACTTTTTATTATCCCAAAAAATCCTAAAAGCCCGTCTGATCTGAAAAAATTGGATTAAAAAAGTCCGATTCGGGTCCGGTCCAGCCCGCGAGCCTGAACGGCCACATATTTTTTAGAAATATTCAGCTCAATTCAATTCGGAAAAAAAATCGAATTTAAGTCCGGTTCGAAAAAATCCGGATTTAAGCCTGATCTGAATAAAAATTCAGTCCAGCCTGGATTAAGCCCAGTCCGATTTTAGCCCGGTTTTTCTCGAATTTTATTTGGATATTTCAAAAAACCCGAATAAAGTTTTAAATATATTTAAATTTTATCTATCTTCATAAAAAAATTGAATTAAATATCGGATAAAAGTACACATATTTAAAGAAATATAAAAAAAACTTTTTAAAAATAATTATTTTTATTTATAAAATTAAAAAATATTATTATTTAAATATAAAAAAATAATCTGGACTGACCCGACCCAATCCAGCCCGTTCCAAGAACCTGAAATGGGTCAATTACAGTGGAACCTCGATAAATGAATAATATCGACAAATGAATAAATTTCGTCGTTCCTAATTTGGGCAAATAGGCTTAATGAATAACCTCGCTAAATGCATAAACAAATAAATAAAAATGTAGTTTTTATAGGTCCTGTGTAAATATAAATGAATAATCACCATATTTCAAATAATATATTTTTATTTATATAATATATGAATACATTTCATACAATAATAATTTTCAAAAATATTAACAAGTGATATTTTTTCGAAAAATGCCTTTAAAGTTTATTATTTTTCCATCCACCAAATTGCATCTTATCCTTAATTTTGTGTAATGCATGCACGAAAATTTTTGATCATGTTGCAACAAATAATTTTGTACGGTGACTGTAACTTCAAAGGACTTGTTTTAAAGACACGTGTGGTATGATGATGAATAAATAATATATATAAAATAATATAATTAAGAAAAAGATTCGATTTTTTCGAGATTCTACCCTAGTTTTTTTCAAAATTTAGCCCAGCAATTTAGCCTAAAATAATTGGCCCAGCCCATCTGATTTTTACCAAAACCCAACCCCATCCAGTTATAAAAAAATTCAAATTTTTTATAATTCAATCCGAATCGTGCCGATCCGGTTGTTTTTGCACAAATAGCCCAGCGGCCCCGGCCCATGTTTGATAATGAGCTTTCCGGCTACATCTCTTCACTGATAGTTAGTAGTAACCGGAGTACTTTAGTAGTGTTATCGCCGAGAAACAAAAAAAAAGCCCCAAAATTCTACATCTTACGTAACCTAACTGACCGAAGCCATTATTTGAATTACATACAGGTAGGCTAGGGTTTTGAATGATAAACTCTTCTAATTTGATCAGTTCATCGCAATGGGAGCAAGCAGAAAATTACAGGGCGAGATCGATAGAGTTCTGAAGAAGGTTCAAGAAGGCGTTGATGTTTTCGATAGCATTTGGAACAAGGTACAATCCTTTCATTTTACGTCCTTTAGTTCATTTCAATCTCTCATGTGCGTGATATGTTTGGCTCTGTAGGTGTATGATACGGACAATGCTAATCAGAAGGAGAAGTTCGAGGCGGACTTGAAGAAGGAAATTAAGAAACTCCAGAGGTATAGGGACCAGATTAAAACATGGATTCAATCAAGCGAAATTAAGGATAAGAAGGTCTGTTTTAACTCTCAATTATCATTGCAATTTATAGTTATCGTGAACTCTATGATTAATGTTTTTCTTTTACGTATTTTCAAAGCGAAAGTAAATCTCTGTGTATACTTTTATGCAACTCCCTCGTAAATGTAGTGGTGTAAACAAAAAAAAAGTAGATATAATAGTGGAACAATTTGTTACGCAATTGTAGTATTTGTCATGTATGTATATGAAGCTTGCTTACTTTTACATACTTCTAGGTAAACTTCCCTGTAAATCTAGAGGAGGAAACTAAAAAAATAGTAGAAAAATTAGCTGCACAATTAAAGTATTTATCATATTTGTATATGTAGCTTCCTTACTGTTAAGTTATAAACGCACGATAGCTAGAACATGTTTGGAACACCAGAAACAAAGTCTTGGATGCCTAAAACATTATGTGGCATACGTGAACAAAAACTTACAGAATTACCATGAATAATCATAGCAACTGTAAGAATTATGATTAGCATAAAAATATCAATGTCTGGGGAACAGATGACAATACCTGTCTACTTGTATGTAAAAGTTTTCCTTTTATTTGTAATTTTGTGTCTAAAAATTTTCACCGTAACTCTTATATTTGGAATTGGATCAAGGAAATGGACTGCAAACAGTGAAAGAAAAACCTAGTTGAGTTATGTTAACATCTTTCATGTTTTCAGAAAGTAACCTAAAAACATAGAAAGTAAAACAGGGTCAGAGTGAATAAACCACCGAGTACATACTGACATACATATGTATATCTCCTGATCCAAACAATTGTAATCTTCTAAAGACAAATGTTTGCCCAAATTGATCATTAGAGTGTGTAAACCGACTCCCCTACCTAAATCAGAATTATAGTAAAATTAAAGTACAGTTGATAAACACTGAAAAAAGACACAGATATACAACCTATTCGTTTCATTTGTCTTCAAAACAACAACATTATGTTACTTTAAAATGTCTGTGCACAAACAATTAGCTATCTTCATTCACGCTTTCCAACATTATCCCATGATATGTTACTCCGACTCTTCTGTTTCGGTCGCCGTACCCTTGTTGGATACTTGGACGCCCGGAGGCCCCAGACACGACACTTATTTCGTGTCGGATCCTTTGACTGATATGTGGATACTTTGACCAACTTACAGATCACATGAGTCAAACTAAAGATTCAAAACAAATATATGAGAAGAAAGACAAAAGCAAAAATGAGATAAATTAGACAATACACCTAATTTTCAAAATCCTTTACAAATTAATCTTAATATGAGTTATATTGTTTCTTTTAGTCAAGGTGTCTTACTTAATTATACTTGTTTATTAAGATATTGTATCGTGTTCCTGTACCCGTGTCCAAAAATTGGACAGTGTCCCCGTGTCCCTAATTTTCATATTTTTCGAGTCCAACACTCGGATATGTGTCGTGTCCGATACTCTGGACCCGAGTCAGAGTAACATATTGACACATTTGTCAGCCTTATAAAATGGTTTCTATTTAAGAATTTGCACTAAGATTTTCTTGTTGCAGTTAGATAATAGGTTTATTTGTATATTGTTTGGAACCCAGTATTCATCTATATGATGGTCACCTTAGAGCGATTTTGAAACTAGAAAACAGCTCTGACTACACAAAATTAAAGACCAACGACAAATGAGATAAAAGGCAATCAATATATCGATGGTGTAGTGGTATTTGGGTAATGATGAGAAGGGAAAATTCATTGGCTTAAATTGGAAATATCAACAAGTCTTATTATTTCTTGCTCCTGTTTGATATCCTCCCTAGCTGCAACTCTTAATCTAAATTATTGAATGCTTGATATACTTTGCTTAAATAATTATGTTGTTTAATTAGTAGCTTAAGTAAAATTTATGATTAAAAACAATCAAGCGAAAGATGACTTGTCAAATGATCCTTAAGGACCTTAACTTGTATGTATTAAGGGTTTTATGAGTGAAGATGAATCTATTTTTTGTGGTAACTTTTCTTTGTCTTATATATGTATCATTTATTCATTTTCATATAATATGTACATATCCGTTTTAATTAATATCTCATTTTTTGTTTCATTGAATATATCGTATCTTCATCTTACTAAGCTCCTTCTAGATAACATTTTGTTGCATCATAATTATACTGATGTCTACTTCATTCTCGATTTTATGATAATTTTGTTGTTCATACATGTCGACATAGGTCAGTGCCTCCTATGAGCAGGCTCTGATGGATTCTCGAAAACTTATTGAGCGTGAAATGGAACGATTTAAGATTTGTGAAAAGGAAACAAAAACAAAAGCATTTTCTAAAGAAGGTCTTGGTCAACAACCTAAAACGGTAAGCACTACTAACTGCACTATTCTATCTATTTAACTATTTTACTTTACTTTGGTTAGTGATTATTTATTAATTTTAGGAATGCTGGCAGTATTTTTTTACTTTGGAAGTTTAAAAGGCACAATTAGTATGTTAGTTTTATTTTGGTCTCTGTGCTGACTTGATTCGAATATGGTTGTTATCTACTGATAGGATCCAAAAGAGAAAGCTAAATCGGAAACAAGGGATTGGTTAAACAATGTGGTACAGTACCATTTCTACTTGACTGACTTCTGTATGATGATGAACAGAAAAACATTAGCATGTATTTGTATATACGATATACCTCTTTTTGATTAAATATGGCTTAGAGAATAAAATATGTATATCACTAGTCTAGTATTATGACGGAGGTTCCACAAGTTTATGATATACTAGTCTTCTTTAAAATATCAAGTAACATCAAGGAATCGTATAATGTATTCATGTCATAAGAGTAGGTTTCAGAACTGGAATCTCAAATTGATAGCTTTGAAGCTGAGATGGAGGGGCTGACCGTCAAGAAAGGGAAAACCAGGCCACCCAGATTGGTAACATATAAATGTGCCTTCGTAGTTTATTACTTTTTTCTTTTGTTCTATTCATTAATTTTAATGGGTGTTATTCACTTCAGACACATTTGGAAGCTTCTATAACTCGACACAAGGCTCATATAATGAAGTTAGAATTGATCTTGAGACTCTTGGATAATGATGAGTTGAGTCCTGAGCAGGTCAATGATGTCAAGGATTTCTTGGATGACTACGTGGAACGTAATCAGGTCTACCTAATTCATTTGTTTTTGGTTGTTTTGCATTATGTTATGGTCAAAAGGACCAGTAAATATATCTTTTTCCCTACCAGTATCCTTACTATATATATAACATCAAATTAAACTGCATGTCATATTTAGCTTTACTCATTTTTTAGAGGACAAGTGTCAAATTCTCTTATTAGCACTAAAAAGCTATTTTTATTTTTTTGCAATTAATTATAGGAGGACTTTGAAGAGTTCAGCGATGTGGATGAACTTTACAGTTCGTTACCATTAGAAAAGGTGGAGTCTCTTGAAGATCTGGTGGCCATAGGTCCTCCTGGCCTTGTCAAGGTGAACTATCTGAGCTGTATCGCATCATTTGTCTAGTATTGTTTTTATTCTGTGGGCTTGGGAATATCTAGAATAATATTCTTTAATAGCCTTTACTATCTTGTTAAGAAACAAACATACTTAAAGAATGGGCATGCCGCAAGGAGAATTGATGTCATAGTTAACCAGAAACTGGTAGCAGATCTTCATTATTTTTATGAGTGAGGATCATTAAGTTAGAGTTTAGCGACTTATTTAAAGAACTTATAATTACTGCCGTCTATCTCTATTTCTGACCCCATCAGTTAGCAGGTAATCATTAAGCGGATGAGATCTTGTGTTATGCTGCCAATATATGAGTGCTTATCCCTGGGTTTCATGTGCTTAATTTATGTGGTCATAAATAGACTCTTGTCGATTTGTGAGATTTAAGCCTTCTCCCTTTGATGCTTATACTAGTGCTTACTTTAAATATTAAATTGTTATAATATTTATATCTTGTAAGGTAACAAAAGATTACAAGTTATACGATGATGGTCCTTATATGCAATGTCAACACAACAGCTTTACTGACCAACAATTTCGAACATAGATTTCTAACAGCTCCTGTGTTCCTCCTTCCTTTAGAGAGGTTTTTGACTAGAAAAGAAACCGGAGAGAAGCTTGCGTTCTAGTGGGACTTGTAGCCTGGTGCTCTTGGCTTGTTGCAATGTGGTTATGTGCTGTAGTATACTAGTACTTCCCTGTTAGGGTCAGTGTTGCAAATGGTTTCCATTATATCATACTTAAGTTTCTGTGCAACTAACTACACAGCTTCCACACACATGTTAACGTCAGCGTACTATAAATGAGCATTTAGAAACTAAAGACATCTACTTAGAAAAAGGCTATATCTCATCTTATACGAGTATTTTCTAATTATTTAAGAGGGATGGCATATTAATTTCTCACAGTTCTGTAATTGATCTCCATAACCACGTCAAGACACACCAATGTGTCTCAGCCAGTTTGAGTTATTCGTGGTAGTTATGTTTGTTAATGTAACTAAAATAATAAAGCAACTGGATGAATCAAAACTTATAAACTAAACTTGCTTGATACTTAATGCCACATGGAAGCCTGTTTACTATTCATGTGTCTCTTTGTAATCGTACGAAGAGATGCATTGAATGTGCTCGTTTATGTTTAGATGCTTTTATAAGAGAGTAGTCTCTTTTTCTGTTTCCGCAGGGTGTTGGTGCAACCAGTGCCATTTTAAGTTTGAAAACCTCTTTGATGACTTCTTCAGCTCAACCGCCGGTATGTTATCTCTCAGTATCTAGATGGTATAACTTGGAGGTGATTGTTTCAGTTAAGAAGCTAATTGGAGATTTATTTTTTTTATTTTAGATTTGGTGCATCCTTTCAATTCAAAGATCATTTGATAACAAGGAATAACATACCTTACTGAAGGCATAATCAATTTTGACACAGTTATTCCTGTGTCATATGCCTTAAGAATTAAGATTGTGTTGAGTTGTAAATTTATTAGAGATATTGCTGAGCTTGCCGCAAAAGAGTTTCTAAGTATAATTAAAATATGGCACATACTCATCTCTAAATTTCTAATACAATTTTCCATTTGTTTGGTTTCTTCTGTCTTTGTATTATGTGACTGAAAAAGGTTTCGGATTACTTTCCCCAGGCCCTTGGTTAACAATATTATTGGAATTCGATACTTGTTAATTACTGATACTTGAGGATAGCAAAAGAATCCGATGGATACCCAATCCATTCCGACACGGTTGAATTATACTGAACCCGGAATTTTGGGTTTACCGAACCGATACCCAACCCAAAAGCCAAAACTCGATCCGAAACCTATCCAAACCCGAAAAGAACCTGATATAAGATATATATATATATATATATATATTATGCGTTATTTATAAAATAATGTATTATACATTACATAATTATATATTTTATAAAAAAAATTACTCAATTTTTGGGTTCGGGTTTTGGATTATACCTCTTTATTTTTGGGTGAACTCGAATCCGGTTCGAAATCCACCATATCGGGTTTGGGTTTTTTGGGGTTAAGATCGGGTTTGGATTTCCCCAAAACCCGACCCCCCCTGCGGGTTGCAATCCCTAGTTCCCTACTTATACTAGTGATTGATTTGTTTATTTTCACTTTGAATTACTGTCATTAATGACTGATTTATTCTTTTACTCTCTAAAGTTTCACAAAATTAACTTAACCTTTAATAAAACACCCATGCTATAAACTGTTTCTCCGTTTCCAGCAAGCTCGTATTTTGTTTATTCTCATTCACTTGTCATATTTGATCATGGAGGCAAGACGTGAATTTCTTTATTATTATTAACGGCGTTGTACTTTAGTTATTGTATCAGGGGATACAGATCGATAAAACAAGCTCTCATATGCTGCTAATATCATCTGTTTAGAGAGCCTTATAGTGTCATTTATTTAAGTTTGCTTTTACTAAAGGAAACATAGCGTGGTCCTTAATTTCAAGAGGTTTGACATGCGATGAGTAGCTGTGCCGATGCTGGCCAATTATTGACTATTTTTTAAATGTTTAGTGAGTTTTATAATAAATATTTAGCCCGTTCCAGTGGATCACAAATTTTCTTTAATGGATATTGCTGTGTATTTTAAAATTATCTTAATACGTTCGCAATCCTAATTTATATTGTTTTGCATGTTGGCTTGTAACAGTTATAATTAATTTCTGATTTTTATATATTGTCTTTTTATCTGGCCAAGACAGGGTCCTTCTGCCCAAGAGCAAGTTGAGGAGACAGCTTCTCAAGACAGTACAGATACTGTTCCAAAAACTCCATCTAAAAGTAGTACTGTTGGTGCTTCTGCTCCAACAACACCAACAGGTAGCCATGTAACTGGGACCCCGAATACCACTTCTCATATTTTACCTGGTGCTTCTACTGCTTCAACAATACTTTTAGGTCCCAGTCCTGCTCGGGGGGTGTTGGAAAGTGCTGCAGCTGTTGTTTCTTCAGCTCCGATAAGTATATCTATTCCAACCAGGGAAGAAGAGGTTGCCAGTTCTCCTGGTCGTAAAGCATCCCCTGCTCTGGCTGAAACTGGTCTAAGGGGTGTTGGTAGAGGTAACCTGGCTAGCCCGTTATCAAGTAGTAATGCTCTAAGTTCCATCGGTACAGTTCCCAGCAATGGAGCCTTTGGTGCATTAACTCCTTCTGCCTCTGAAATTACAAAGAGAAGTATGTTAGGCAGTGATGAGAAATTTACCAGTACTGGGATAGTGCCGCCTCTGGCATCCCCGCTGAGTAATAGAATGATGTTGCCGCAAGCTGCCAAAGCTAATGACATGACTGACAGCGGGAATGTTGGAGAAACTGTGGGTATGTCCGGCAGGGTCTTCTCTCCTGTAGTTCCTGGGATGCAGTGGAGGCCTGGAAGTTCCTTCCAAAACCAAAGTGAAGCAGTATGTCACCTTTTTCTTTTCTTTTTTGGAATTTAAATTTTAGGCTTTTTGCACAGTATTTGATAACTGCTTTGAACGTCAGTCTGGGTACATGTATTAATAAATAATAATAATAATCTGTTCCTTAGTGAACTTTTGTCCTTCTAAAGCCATTGTTGCAGCCCTTTTGTTTTATCTTACTACTTGAAGGCATAAAAAAAAGAATCATACCCTATATATTGCCAGAAATATTTAGTCAATTGTCTACGGTTACATAAGAGTTAAGCCAATTTACCACTGCTTGCATTCAATACACAATTATAGGCCTCTTGTTAGAATCTGATTGTAAAGTATGTTATTTAGTTTTGTGCATCATATGCTTGCATTTCAGGGACAGTTTCGTGGAAGAACTGAATTTGCACCGGATCAGAGGGAGAAGTTTTTGCAGCGTTTCCAACAGGTACAACAGCAGGGTCAAAGTACCATGCTCGGCATGCCTCCCCTTTCTGGTGTAAATCACAAGCAGTTCTCGTCACAGCAACAGAATCCTCTCATGCAGCAGGTAATTCTATATATAATATAAAAACTTCCTTGGCTGTAAATCTGTTATCCTTCAGGATTTGTTTTGTAGTTAACGTAGACAGTAATTGCCAAAACTGTGAATGTGCACGGGTAATCCATATTTTTTTAAGTAGCAAACAATAATTATACTTTGTTTCTCATATGGGCATCCACATTAGTAGAAACTAATAAATACTAGCTTAATTTTGATGTCAACTTGCCCGGTGTATTTGGAAATATTTATATGAATATGAAAGCGAAGGGAAAGGAAGATCTAGTTCAAAATTGCAATATGGTGTAGGTTAGAGGATAATTGACTTTATTAAATGTGGGTAAATGACATGGAATATGAAGTGGAGGTAAATTTTTAGAAAGAACTTTTTGAAGTAGTAAACTATGTAATCCTATATTCGATAGGTGCTACTTATTTACCAATTAGTACTAGAAACTGGCTTCAAGATGTTGCCTAAATATAGTTTAACTTCTAGTGTCAACTACAAAGAAATGCAGTGTTACATGGATAGTTATCCTTGTAGGGTGCAGGGAAAATCCAAGCTGAGTCTCCCGTATTCTTAAAGCATTTTGGACTAGAGTTATATGGTACCGAGTTACCATATTGGGTTTTAGTCCACTCGTATTGAGAATAAAGCATTATCGACTTTAGGTTCCGTGCAGAAAATTTTAATTAGAAAAAATAAGAAGCAACTAACTTTCGAGGAAATTTTTCTTCTAGAAGACCCTAAATAAGTACTCTGGTGCCTGAAACCTCAAAGCTCTTAATGCTTGTGTTATATTCTCTGGTACATTTCTGGTATTTGCTGTTACATTTTACTGGTGGAGTAATATAATCATAGAGCTCCTAAGTCCTATCACATTTTCAGTTCAATTCTCAGAGCTCAGCTACCTCTCCTCTAGTTGGGTCAGGAGTTGGAGTTCAAGCACCCGGTCTTAACGCGGTCACATCTGCCTCCTTGCAGCTGCAGTCAAATCAGACTCTTCAACAACAGTCCAGTCAGCATGCAACTCTGTCTAGTCATAAAGATTCAGGTTTCTTAGTTTAATTTTATGTAATCTCCCAAGCACTCTTCCTTTCCCTCTTTATTTCTGATGACCTTTCTCCCTAAATAAGGATAATATTTAATTAGAGTGCAATTGACTTTTTCTACAAGCCCTTCCAAAATGTGTTAAGAAACTTAGGGATGTTAAAGGTCATTGAATTTCTATGTTTTTGTTGCTGATGCAGACTTAGGCCATGCAAAAGTTGAAGAGTTGCAGAACCAGCAGAATTTATCTGATGACATAGCTGCCGAATCTGCCCCCAGCACGGGCATTGTCAAGAATAATATGAATGAGGATGAATCAAAAACTTCATATTCTTCAGATATGCCAGTATGTTTCATTTTAATATATGTTTTTTTTTGTATATCTTCGCATGATGGGTTTCAGATGTTGGTTAAAATCTTGAATAGGATGGGAAAACCTTAGATCTTTACTTTTGCTTTGTCCCAGTGTCCCAAAATAAGCACATTTAAAATATCGTGCGAGTATGTTTTCTTGAAGCAATACTAGATACACGTCAGATGAAATGTAAGTAAGCAAACTTGTGAATGAATCAATCAATAAACATCAGTTGGCATATGATCAATGAGAGATTCATTAGTTAAAGCAGCTCTAGCTTTTCTTTAGATGCTTTCCCCAATCATCCTCTTATTGAGTTGCCGATTCGGAATCTTTAGAGGATCTTGCCACCTGTTCATAGCATACTTGGTGCATGATAATGTTGGGTTTCTTTTTACTTGGAATAGTAATGATCTAGAATTTCTTTACAAAAACACGGAATGTGAATATCAAGACATTGCTGAGGTGACCAACTGTGAACTCTTATGTGATCTCTACTGCAGGCCGGAGTAAGTGGATCCTTAATAGAGACCGGCCAAATGGCAAGGGACGTTGATCTGTCTCCTGGGCAACCTCCACAATCCAATCAGGCATCTGGCAGCCTTGGTGTCATTGGGAGGAGAAGTGTTTCTGACCTTGGTGCCATAGGTGATAACCTTGGTGGACAGTCTCTGAATTCTGCAGGAATGCATGATCAATTATACAATCTGCAGATGCTTGAATCTGCATATTACAAACTCCCTCAGCCAAAAGATTCCGAACGTGCCAAGAGTTACATTCCTGTACGATATGATAATTACTATATGCCTATATCCACTTCTTGTTGAATGATTTTTATATTTTATGTGAATTTACTGTGTATATTCTTTTTGGAATTCACAGAGGCACCCTGCCGTTACTCCCTCCAGCTATCCTCAAGTACAAGCCCCTATTGTCAACAATCCTGCCTTTTGGGAACGACTCGGAGCTGATAATTACGGCACTGATACCCTATTTTTTGCCTTTTACTATCAACAGGTAGTTTGGAATCCATATTGACCATTTTATCCAGTCACATGTTTATTTATAAACGGGGGATGGATATCTGTTATGTAGATTGTTTCTACTAATAGACCTTTATTTTGTACAGAATACTTATCAGCAGTATTTGGCTGCAAAAGAATTAAAGAAGCAATCGTGGAGATTCCATAAAAAATACAACACATGGTTTCAACGTCACGAGGAACCGAAACTGGCCACTGATGATTATGAGCAGGGGACATACGTGTACTTTGATTTCCATATTAGTGATGAGTCGCAACATGGATGGTTTGTCCACTCAACTCCTTTCTTAATTTTTTTGGTTATATACACGTATTTGCAGCCTTTTTTGTGTCTTTGATATTTATAGATTTAACAATGACCACAACTTTCAGTTTCGAAAACTGATTTGTCAATAATTGTAAATTGGGAATTTATGGAAATTAAGTTCATGGCTATCGGTTGAGAAAAATGCTCAGGCCAATTTTGGTGGACCTTGAAGAAACAGTTATATGTTCGACATAATTTTCTTAAGGTCTGAAAAGTTTTTTGGAACCGGTGTTCTTACTGATAAATAAGATTGGGATTTTTTATCAAAAACATTTTCAAAAGCCGTATGTCTTTACGATAAGAGCCTCTTTACTCTGAGTAGAGGTGAGGTCTGCATACTTTCAGACCCTACTTTCAAGTTTCAAGGGGGGACATGTGACCTGGAGTTGGTTTGGTTTGGACTGGCCTGTGATAATATGACATTCAACTCCCCTGTTCTTTAGCGCCTGTAGATTTTATGTTCCGTACTTTGAAGTTGGATGTGTTGTCATCTTAATTCTAAATACATGTGTGCGCGCGCGCATGCATACCTGTAAAATATGATCTTATATGTCCCTTCAAATTAACAGTCCTTGCATGAAATTCTACACAGTTAAAATATGATTTTTTATTCTTTTTTACTATTCATTGCATAGGTAAAGAAATTTATTTCTTATGGCTAAACATATATTGCCATCTATTGGTTACTGTTCAAACTATTGTCAGCACGTCAACTTTATTGTGTCATGGATCTAATGGTCAAGTATGTCCAAGACATGGATGCCTTTTGAATTACTTTGGTATCTCAGTCACAACTATATTACCATATGCATCTTACATTAATTGTTTGACATCTAGGTTCTGGCTCTTCCAATAATTGACATTTGGAAGTTAGTCATTGATGACTCGTCACTGTGTAAAATGAATTGCTGATCCATTATATTCTGTGAATGCTGTAGTGTTTCATCTGCTTTTCATTGGAACAAAATTAATAACTTTGTTTAGATGAATGAATACATAATGTTCATATGTACTATCCATTTGATGATTTTGATAAACTTCAGATATGAAATAACACCTATTATCTCATAGTTGTGATGTATGTATTAATTTTGTTGCTCAGGTGCCAAAGAATCAAGACTGAGTTCAGATTTGAGTATAACTATCTTGAAGATGAACTGATCATGTGAAACGTTATAGTTCCTAGACATTAAGGATTGGAGATGAAACTCTAGTTTACCATGCCTAGCTCTGTTTCTTCTCCTGAACAGTTTTCTTCATGCTAACTGTGCCCAGCATCCAACTCTGGTGAATTGTTTAATTTCACAACTCAATTAATCCATCACAAATTTCCATATCTACTTTTTCCCGTCCTTGATTTTTTGGATGCTGAATACTGTATCTTCAAATTTCTTTTTACGAAGGTAGAGAATTTGCCAAGTATATTCATTTGAATGTGTATTTTGTATTTACTTGTTCATAGTCTATGCAGTCAGAAATTGTAGCCTTATACTTGTAGGTGGATTAATTTGGAATATATTATCGCTAACAAAACAGCCCTGGGAGTTGTATTTTTGAAAAAGACTTTAGTAACCTGTCAACTCAGTTAACAGAATGATTGCAGGCAGGGATGATTCGTTGAGTAGGATGTGAAGCAAAACTAAACCAAAGACAATATGATGTACGAGTATGGATAATAATTCGTTTAAAGCATGTGAAGAGTGGGCAAGACGTGAAAGGATGATAAAGCTGTCCGCCCAATGCCCAAATCCATTTATTAATACTTCTTTCTGTAATGTCGGTCATCTGATTCTGGACTTGAATGGAAATGCACCCGTTTCAAAACACTCGACTGCCACGTTAAACTGTCTTTTCCCCATCTTTACTTTCTAGTTTTTTTAACCTCGAGTATGTTTCTTTCTTTTTAAATGCAGCCCGAGGCATATTTTTAAAATATATGATTAAATTTAATATTCTTTAATCAAAATGTTAAAGCTATGTTTTCATTCAAAAAATTTATAATAATAGAAAAATAATAATATACAATATCCGGGGCACGTAATCCGAAGCAAGAGTTCGCCCATCTTTGATCTTACTGCGATGATGTAATAGCGTGGAAATGCATGGTTCAGGTGGGGAATAATGTGTGTGATTATTAAATTGGATTAATAATATTTAAAAAAAACTGATTAGCTAAGGTCTGACTCTGACGCTACACTGGATGCCGATTGCCGACCGACTTATCACCGTCTCAATAAGCTCGTGGGTCCCACCCTCTTCTCAAAGTCCATATCTCCACCTACGATATGACCTTTTCCATTTTTTATTGCCGATTTTCAAAGTAGATGAAAAGAAGAGGAACAATTATAAATATCAGCAAAGTACGGTAATACTAAAGTATTTTAAATCCCCTACTACATAAACATATACATGAATTAAATCATTGTGGTCTCTTTTACAATTCGAACTTTTACCGTCACATCCACATCTATTATTATGGGAGAAGTGATGAAATTGATCAAACATTTAGATAGTAAAACAATTCTAGACAGAAATTAAATGAAAAATGAAAAATGCAAGCTTATTGATTACTCGTACATTCCACTCTTAACAATTTATGTGTTGGTGACCCTGTGAAACAGAATGCAGGTATCCTGATTTTACATTACACTTACAACACTGCTCCTTTCTGTACTTAAATATTTAGTATGTGTGAGGAACAAAAACCAGTCTTTGTCATCTTTCTTGTTATTATTTTGCTAGTTATCTTATTTGATACTACTACGATTGTTATCCACATCTATTATTTGTACTCGCCGGGTATATTCATCTTTTCACAAAAGTTGGTCTGTGGGGATATTTAAATACTCGTCCACAGATCACTATATATACATAAACACATGTACAACTTTAAATCTATTCTGCACCCTATAATAATTATAAAGAGGAGATCAATTATATAGATATTTATTCACCACTTAGTTTCATCTTGTCAAATTCCATTATTCACTCTCTTTAATTTATATCCCATCTTTCCTACAACCAACAAAATAACTCCCTACCTTTTTCTTGAAAAATTTCATTTTTTTTTTTATCGAATATTTATTTCGTTGTTGATAGAAAACAAAGATGTCAAGAGGGCATATATGGATTATCATCATACATGTGTTGTTTCTGGGTGTAAATATTAGGAGTGTTCAAGGTATAGGTGTCAACTGGGGTACTATGGCTAGTCATCAGTTACCAGCAAAAGTCGTGGTTAAGATGTTAAAAGACAATGGAATCAAGAAAGTGAAGCTTTTTGATGCTGATGACACCACCATGAATGCTCTTATTGGCTCTGATATTGAAGTTATGGTTGCGATTCCTAATGACCAACTAGCTGCTATCAACACTTACAAACGAGCTAAACAATGGGTCCAGCGTAATGTTACTCGTTACAATTACAATGGAGGTGTTAAGATCAAGTAAGCCTTTTTGCCTATTGAATGATGATTTTATTTATTTGTTTGTGTGTTTTGTTATAAAATTTCTGTTAAACTTAAGCTGTACCCTGTACCTGTACATGCGAATCATGTCTGTTAGGAAGTGTTAACCATGTTACTTTTTATGTTGACTAAATTAGATAATTATAACTGTGCTTACATTCTGAGCTAAACCCTGTAATTTTTCATACCATCTAAGCTCGTTCAATTCTATAGAAAAGGGCTTATAAAATTTTAATCTTGCAACTTGAGTATCATACAAAATGCAGGATGAAATTATTTGTTTCTTAGCTGTGTGTATATAACATATGTTGTATGATTCTGAGTGAGCAACTTCCAATTCAGATTTTTAATCTTTTG
Organism: Oenanthe sinensis; assembly: GCA_028671895.1. Classification (NCBI taxonomy): domain Eukaryota; kingdom Viridiplantae; phylum Streptophyta; class Magnoliopsida; order Apiales; family Apiaceae; genus Oenanthe; species Oenanthe sinensis. The sequence goes on from CM053794.1 coordinate 37,758,600, forward strand.
ATCATAGCCTTTTCCTGGTATGTCCAAATCTGTTGATCCAAAATCTAATTATTTGTGCATGCCCAACTTTATGGAAACATTTGATGTAGCTGGTAGTCTACTTGTAATTGATCTCTAAATTTGCTTGCACAGGTATGTTGCAGTTGGCAATGAGCCTTTCTTGACCGCCTACAACAACTCATTTCTAGATACTACATTCCCAGCACTTCAAAACATCCAAAATGCCCTCAATGAAGCTGGGTTTGACGATATAAAAGCAACTGTTCCTCTAAATGCTGATGTCTATAATTCACCCGATGTAAATAATCCGGTCCCTTCTGCTGGAAGGTTTAGGCAAGACATACTTGGGGAAATGACCCAGATTGTCCAATTTCTAGCAAAAAACAAGGCCCCTTTTACCGTTAACATATATCCTTTCCTTAGTCTTTATGGCAATGACAACTTTCCCATTGACTATGCCTTCTTTGATGGAGTAAGCAGTCCTATTGTTGATAATGGGATTGCGTATCAAAACGTCTTTGATGCAAATTTTGACACTTTGGTCTCAGCCTTAAAAGCTGCCGGATATGCTGACATGGCAATTATCGTAGGCGAGGTTGGGTGGCCCACCGACGGAGACAAGAATGCTAATATAAACAGTGCATATAGATTCTACAACGGCCTTTTGCCAAAGCTTGGAGCTAATAAAGGCACACCTCTTCGACCTGGATATATAGAAGTGTACTTGTTTGGACTTATTGACGAAGATATCAAGAGTATAGCTCCTGGTAACTTTGAGCGTCATTGGGGAATCTTTAAGTACGATGGACAACCAAAATTTGGAATGGATTTTTCAGGGCGAGGACAGAACAAGCTTGTTGTGGCTGCACAAAATGTGCAGTATCTACCGAAGAGATGGTGTGTGTTCAATCCAAATGCTAAAGATTTGAGTAAACTTGCTGAGAATATTGATTACGCTTGCACATTTTCCGATTGTACAACGCTTGGTTATGGATCATCTTGTAACGGTTTGGATGCATATGGAAATGCATCATATGCATTTAATGCCTACTTTCAGGTACAGAATCAAGGGAATTTGAGCTGTAATTTTCAAGGTTTGGCTGCTGTTACTACACAGAATTTATCGCAAGGCCAATGCGATTTTCCGATTCAGATTTTGCTATCACAGTCTTCTGGAAGAGGCCCGTCTTTGGTGGCTTTGCTAATTTTAGCTGTCTTCACATTTTTCATGTAGATCTCTTTTTGGTAGGATAATTTGCACAATTATATTTTTACAGAATATTTTAGTCATGGTAGCTTTTTAAACTACATGTACACGATTGCTCAAATTGTATGAACATATGCAATTATTATCTTACTATCACTTCTTATAGTTATATAAACCAATTAAACAAGCTGATATCATCGTCTACTTGTAAGCCAGTTAAATAAACTAAACTGGTCTTCTCTTGCTAAATTGGCAGGGGATTTATACTGTCAACTATTATGAAGACAAGATGCATATTGAAAAAATTCATGGAGATATAGATTGAAAGCAAACAAGTTACGCCATTAGTTCTTTTTGGATGACGAAACAAAATAACCAAGCTGATCTACTAATTATATTGTATAGTCCAAGCAGGGCGTAGCAAATATTTTTGAGGTCCAGTGCCAAATTTTAAAATTGGGCCTTCATATATATATACTTACATATATATTAAAATCATTTTAACTATATTTTTAACTAAAATAAATTATCGAAAGATATTGTATACAAAAAATAAAGTCTAATAAATTCACTTAAAAAGAAATGCTTTTCTTGCATGTTTAATAACAAAATAATTTATAACACTTTCGACGTCAACTGTATCCAAAAGATCACTTTCAATTGTCATCGAAACAAATTCATATAAGATAATATAAATTTTTGGAGGCCCTGTGCGATCGCTCACCTCGCACTACCCCAGCGCGGCCCCGAGTCCAAGTAAAATTAAGATCATGATAGGGCAGATAAAATTGTTCATCAATATAAAAAAAAAGCTTTTAGAATCAAGTGAAAGGCATGTCACACCATTTAGCTCAGCACTTAAATTAGCATGACTGGTATAATCCAGCAGATGATGAATCATGACTATAAGATCTGGAGTTGTTATCCGACATCCCGACCTTAGAAATGTTATACAGAAGTTGCTTTCCATCGAGGTCTGTCATTAATCATTTTATATTTCTCCAAGACTACGACACAGGATGCAACCTGTTAGCAACCTGTTATGTGGCTGCTAAAACAAGAAGATAAATATATTTGCTAAAATTTTTCCAATTAATAAATAAATCTATTGAATTGTTCAAATAATATAACATTCCGTATAACATATACTGTACTAATTAGCATTATACTTACTAGATATAATACAAATGCTTAATTCGTATTATGTTAATTATGAACAGATTTCTTAATTCAAAATAAAACACCTATTCCCACAAAAATACAATAAATAAAATAAAACAAAACACCTACAGCTCCGAAACATGTCTCTCCATGTTTGTTCCGTGGCTGATCAGCTTAGCCAAATGGAGAATAACAGAATGTTTAATAAAAAGACAGTAACATAATGTTTACCTCCCCGATTAACCATGGAAAGAAGTTGGTTCTTTCTTTATATTAACAAAACTTATCTTCCAAACTCCAACCAAACAAAACAACATTGGAGAATATGTAACCCAGTTAATGAGAATGGGTTTTCTTATTCAACACTTTGAAGTCTTCACCTAAACACCAACACATGATAATAACAATCCAAATCCGCCAACCGGATTAACATACATAAACCACGGTCTCTTATTTTTCAATGCTTCTAAGCATGCAAGAAAAGAGTGTCTAATTAACTGTATATCATAAAAACAAAAAACTTCATATGATCGTCTTAATATATGGAATCATTACATGAAAAACTCTAAAACGCAGCCATGGCAATTCTCATAGCTGTCTCATTAGAGCCTGGGTGCGTGCAGCAGAACGCTCTTCACTATCAAGTTGATGCTTCATCAAGCACAAGTCTGCAAACAAAAACACAGGTAACATAGGGAAGACTCCAAAGTTCTGCAGCACAAAGAAACATTACATAACAAGCAGGATACTTGCACTTGTATACAAAAAAAATAGCAGAAAAGAAAGTGCATACCACTGCTGATTCTTTCTGAACTCTGTAAGAACAGGATATATGTTCTCAAATGCTGTATACGTTTCTTCTCTCACCTGTGTACGAGCCATTGGCAAGTCTGTAAGACTTTAAAGGCAATTAAAAGTTTACAAATATATGTTTATAACAGCTTGCAATCTTGCATCACCTTTGCTCCGGTAAGTACAATTTTTCCCGACACGAAGATGAGGAGGACAATCTTGGGTTGCTTCATACGATATATTAGACCAGGAAATAGTTCTGGTTCATACTGCAAAACAACCATAGTTAGCACTAGAAATGAAGCATCATTGTTTTCTTGCCGTAATTAAGAAATGCCAGAGGACAGCTTAGACTTACACTAGAAAAGGCACCATGGGAATATGCAAGACCTTCAAGTCTGATAGGAAATTTCACATCACAAGAACCAACAATATTTTGTATCTTAAAGTCCTGCCATATCAATGCAACACAATATTATGCCATCAATTTAACAGTAATCTTCTGACAAGTAAAACTCAAAGACGTGGTGTTTTTGTAATGGGTAATGTAAAATTGTCAGCGAGAGGATACCTTGAATTTGGCAGGAAAACTAAGCTTTTGAATAATTCGTGCATACTGGACATCAAATATAAACGTTATATGAATATCATCCAAGCATCTAATATAAAAAGTCTTTCAATAAAAAAAATCACATCTATAACAAGGATTCTCGTTATTGGGTATCAAAGGATTTAACAGACACAACGCATAGATGTTTCATAGTATACTCAGCAAAATTCTACACAGAATTCATTGAAAATCGCCAACCTTCCTTGCAGCCAATTTTGACTGTTGTTCACTCTTTGCTCCAGTACAAACCTGAACACATCATTAGGATTATATCAAGAAGGAGAGTTTTAAATTGTTAACATGAAAAAATAGATACAATAGTCAGGACAAGTGCAGCGACCATATATTATATAACCGAAGAAGCCAAAGATGGCAAGTCAAATCGCCCATCTTTTACATTACGAAGTACAAACTAAATTGGCCTTGCCATTAATAAATCCAAGAAATTTAGCTAAAGATTGATTCCACAAACAGCAAAGCTGTTGGATGCTTAAGCCATATAGAACAACATCAACAAAACCAGGTGGTTACCATCAAATGGTGTAATAAGACACATGCAGTTGCGGAACCACCATACGGGTTGGGGTGCACCCACCCACCCTTGCTGCAGACTGTGGTCTACGACGAAGTGTAAAATATGGGAAGATTTATTCATATTTTTTCTTTTTGCCCACCCTTAATGCTACTATGAGTTGGTTAGATAGATATAGAAAGAGAAAGTGAAATTGCCAGGAAAAATATTGCTCCCCCCCCTCCAGTTTCTAGTTCCTCCACTGGACACACATGATGTTTGATATATATATACACACACAATGGTTAAAAATACCATTTTTTAAGACTCCATTAAAAAAATACCTATTTGAAAATGACGGGTGATTTATAACAAATGGGATACGCATTTGAGAAATTGGGTATCTCATTTTATATATGATACACATTTATGAGTGGGATATCTCAATTTTTTTATTTATAGTTTTATTTGGATACGATCTGTGTAGTATCTTGTATCTTATACAAAATGGGATACCCCATTACCAAATGCACATTCATCCGTTAAAATCGCCCATACATCCAAAAATTATTATTCTTGTCATTTTTAACTCAAAAGTGGGTATTTTTATCATTATTATATATATAAATATAAATAGAGAGAGAGAGTTAACGGACAAAACTCACCATTTTTCCCGAAGCAAATATAAGTGCTGTTGTCTTTGGATCCCTGATTCGCATAATGACAGCAGCAAAACGCTGTGTAACCATTTAAAAAGCATGTTCAACATGGCTAAACATATAATTAGCAACTAGAACTGCACAATGCTGTGTAATCATTGAAAGCATGTTCACAATGGCTAAACATACAAGTAGCAACAACTTCAATGGTTTTCAAACGCTCAAAATGCAAAAATGCGCTTCAAATATAAGGATTCGTAAACTTGTAATGAACAAATAAACTATGCAACCAATGGCTGTTAGCTATAGGCATTAACAACTGAAAAAGTATTTATTTCCTAGACCTGATCATCCTACAAATAATTCAAATGACATAGAATCATCCGAGCTTTTTTCCGTCACTTCCAACAGAGAAAGCTAAAGTGAAACAATATTATAATGGAGATTCATACCTTGGGGTTATATTCAGCATTTCTCGCTTGCAATGCAATGGCTTTCAAATCTAACTTGCAATCCAAGTTGACAGTTGATACTATATTCCTGTTAGCAGATATGAGAGTGGCGATCAAAATTTTGTGATTTACTGCATTTTAACATGTTTCACCCCATTCTCTAAAAACCACTTTATGCCATTTAATGAAAATATGCACACATATATATATTAAGGTTTGACATAACCGATAATAGTTTTCTTTCAATCGCATGTTACTTGGATATCTTCTTATGTCTGTGGATAAACTGTAGTCTAAGCAATCTTCAGTTCTATAACTATGCGAATATTATAAAAGGCAACCGGAAAACTAAGTGAACGCAAATAATTTTTAAAAAGGTATAAACATTAAACAAGATCCGGAATAAAGAGCAAATATAAACTAAAGTCAAAATTATTATTATGACAATTTGATGAGGTAATCAATACAAAACATGTTTCCGAATTATCCAAAACATTGTATCTCCAACTATATATCCACCCTAAGAAGCAAGGGTACGGGTGTGGCAGGGTGCATAGCAGGGGGATACGGGGATACGGGAATTCGACAAACATAATAATATGGCAAATTACACACAGTAAAACCTATTAATAAAACCAAAAGTTGTCCGAAAGTTGAATCAAATGCATAATTTATTAATCTAAAACAGAAAAGTAAAAGTAAAATCTTTTCATTTATACAAAAATGAATATGAGAATCGATACTTTCGTATTTGCTAATAAATATCGATACTTAATTTTGTGAAAGTGGTCAGTTAACACAAATTTTAGTTACAATTATGATAACAAAATTCAAAATTAGATTGCGGAAGAATCCCCATATCCAAAACAGGGACTCGCATGTGTCCAAGTATCCGAGACAGGGACCGACAGGTAACCCAACTGCTTCCTAGACTCCACCTCAATGACAAGCACCGACTCTCTTGTAGAAACACCTCCAAACTACCCTAATACTATCAGCTCATCATCAATCATAAAATCAAAATGTGCGTGACTGCATGTTAGACAAATCATCACATTCCCCAAAACCCCATATGTTGCAGCAAGAAAGTATGGTTGGTGAGTGTAAATTAAAAGAAAAAACTTGGAAATTTCAAGGCAGGCATGAATTAATTAATGAATGAAAAGTAAAATAAAATTAAAGGCGATATGTATGATAAAATAAACACTTACTGAAGAGTGGGTACAATTCCAGATGGATGCTTGGAAAGATCCACTGGTTGGCTACCTTCCATTCCCTGTTCCGCCATGTGTGCGTGTGTGTGTGTAATTTGCTTATTCCCCCAAAAGGTGTGGTGTAAAATTGATCAATTAAATTGTAGCAAATGAGGAAACCCTAATTTAATTGAAGCTATGGGATGTTAACGTTGGGTTTGAAATTGAGTGACGATTATATATATAGAGCAGAGCGGAGCGGAGCGGGTGTGGATTTCACGTTTGGAGGAGAAATGGATACACACACTACGTATATATCAGGAGGGATGCACAAACGGGTAGGCGGTTTTTTTATACTTGACCACCGGTATTGGGCCGGTCATTTTTGCATTAGAGTCTAGGCCCACTACCAAGTTGTTGGGCTTTATATGGATGGGAGCCTGCGTAAATTATTTAAATATAATTGAGCGACTCCTTTCAAATCTTTAAATATTATCAAGTGGAACTTTCTAAATCTTAGTCTTTATAATTGTAGTATTTCACTATTTCAACATTCGAATATTTATTTTTAACATCTGAGTATTTGTTCAATTTCATATCTTGGTTATCAATCGTTTATTCGAAAGAATTGATTGATTTTTACAATACTATAAAAAACAGAATTAAATAAAAAAAAAATATCTAAGAAAAGTTTATATCAAACGCACTTTTTTTTTATAGTAGTACGTAAATTGCATGGATCGTGAAAATTGAAAAAAGCGGTACCAGCGTACGTATAAGAAAATGACCACAAGAAGTGACAGTCACAAAAATGAATCTGTCAACCTCGCAGGAAGCGGTGAAATTATTTAATTTAATTACAAGTCCCCGGACCCCGGGACCTTCCTGGTTAAAAACATTGTAAGCCCTAGCCTAACACACCAATCAATCAGGCGACAGGCGGGACGGGAGGGCATCATGGCAATTGCAAGAACTGGAGTCTTCGTCGACGACTACTTGGATTGTAACTCTCCCTCCTTTTATTAAACATCGTGTTCTATCTTTTTATATATATGTGTGTGCGCGCCTGTCTATTATGTTTAATTGTTGCTACGATTTTTGCAAAACAGACGCAAGCACATTTCCTGCTGAGCTCCAGAGGCTTCTCAATACTGTCCGAGAACTCGATGATCGTTCTCAAGGTACAAACCTCTCCTTCATTTTTTCACCATTTCTAACATTTATTTTTCCTGGCATAGTTATATGGCTTCGTTGCATTTATTTGTATACGCGTAATTTGTAATTTGTTACTATATCAAAAACCTAAATGCGCGTAAACAAAAGTTCAATTTTGTAAATACAGCGAGTACAAGTTTAAGTTAAGCTTCATTTCCCCCCCTAGTGTTTGTCTATTTCGAAACCTAGCCTAACTGATTGATATAATTTGTGAATATAAGCTATGATCAATCAGACGAAGCAGCAGACTAATTACTTTTTGGGACTAGCTTCTGAAAGCTCGAAAAAAGGGAATTACGAGGAAGATGATTTAGCTCTGAATAAAGAGATAGAAGAGATCCAGAATAATGCTCTAAGCCTCTGCACCGAGAAGGTATTATTGGCACGCCAAGCATATGACCTTGTAAGTTTATTTTCTCCTCCCTGTTTCAAATTATATATACTTTTTCTTTTGATAATTGATTCGATCTTTTCCAAACTAGCTTACTTCATTTGTATGTGATAATTTTGTTTCATTACTAAATTCTGTGTAGAATTTGAACTAGCATTTCATAGCATGAAAATGTTGTTGAGATGAATTCAAGATATATAGTGACGAATACTGTAGATTGCTGATTGTGCCCAAATTTGTCCATATTCTATTACGGATTTACCCAGAAACGAGACGATGCAACACAGTTTTAGTATGTTTTAGGTTAAAACAAGGATCTATAAAATCAAAACATAATTTACTGATAGTTGAACTCTATATACACGCATTGACATGCATTTTCTTCTTCTTTCAGATAGATGGTCATATAAAGCGCCTTGATGAGGATCTGAACAACTTTGCAGATGATCTAAAGCAAGGTGCAGTTTTTTTTTACCTGGAAGCATTCATGTTTATGTCGTATACTTCTATTTATTGAAGGATTTGAATTGTTTTATTTTGTAATCTCTGTCTTTAACTAATCCAGATCTGCATGATATAAAACTAACTATTGTTTGAATAACGAGGGGAATATATATTAATCAAATCGAAACCTGAGTTTCTTTAGATTACTTGCTGAACTTTTTATAAGTTGAAAATATATTGACAAAAGACTAGAGAAAGCAGGAAAATCAGGTCCTTCTGCAATTCATCCCAGGCTTATGCTTTTTTTCCTGTGCTGTGCAGAGGGAAAATTATCACCAGATGAACCGGCAATTCTTCCCCCATTACATTTAGTCCCTAAAAGTGAAAAGCGGAAATCAGTCAATGTAAATCCTCAGTGGAGGAAGATTAATTACATGGATAGGGATTGGGAACAAGAGCGTGATAGAGACTTCGAGCTCATGCCTCCTCCAGGAAGCCTTAAGAAGGATTATGCCCCTATTGAAATTGATCAAACTATTGATCCTAATGAACCAATATACTGTGTCTGTCATCAGGTTTTTGTTTCTAGTCACTTTTATTGTTTTATTTACATTAATCCACTGAGCTATATTCATTGATCTACAATAATATTTTTCACCCTTCAGGTCTCATTTGGGGATATGATTGCTTGTGACAATGATAATGTAAGTCACTTCTAATTTTACTTTGCATGTTCTATATGTTTTTCTCCAATGTAATTGCAGAAGATGTGCATATAACTACTAGCCTTTATTTAGTTTTCTTCATATGTCCCCCTCTCCCACTCACTATTTTTTTTCTTAATTATTTTCTGGATGCCTCTTTTGCCACAAACAGGTTGAGTGTTATACACAAATTTCTTAAAAATACTACAGTTATATGTAAATGAATGTGCATTTGTTCAGACAAGTTTAAAAATATATATTTTACTGGTCATAACACAAGACCAAGATTGGCCCCAAAGTGACATATACGCATTCTAGAAGTCACACCCTTGGCACTCATTAAGAAATAACTGCTGCAGGCTATATAGTTCCTATCTATAGAATAGTTCTGTAGCATATGTATAATCATATAATTATAAACAGTCATTTTTTCAAGCCAACGGAAATTGCTATTAATTAAGAAGCATGGTTTAATTTTAATTTATTGAGTGTGTTTTGTCTTTCTGTTTGCTACTTACTGCCTTACTGGTTTTACTTGTAATCCTTCGTTTACCAGTTTTTTTGTAATCCTTTCACAGTGCCAAGGAGGCGAATGGTTCCATTATCAGTGCGTTGGGCTCACACCAGAGACAAGGTTCAAAGAGAAGTGGTTTTGTCCAAGCTGCAAGCAACTATCTCTGCAGTAGTTCTGTGCATTATGCTGCCAATAGCTTTCATCACCTATGCTTGTGATAGACTGGTATATAGTTAAATCAGAAAATTATGAAAATACTGTCTGTAATTGTGGAGTAGACGGATAGAGTTTAACTATCAATGGTTTGCATCCCATATAATTTGGCTAATTGAAGACTCTTGTATCGGATTGATTTCAGCTCTCGTTGGCCTTCGCACTTTGAGTTCTATGTTAAGTGCCAGTTTTATTTTATTTTTTATTTTTTTTGCTAATCCAGTTTCATGTTATCCTACCATTATTAAACTGAATTTATAATTAAAAAGTTTTTTATTCCATCTTTACCCATACGAAACTTATTAAAAATGTGAAGCTGTAGTAATAAATAGGGATAATTATGGAAAAATATGCAACAAATTGAAATTGAAATATGAGAATGACATTCAAAATGGTGTTGTATCATGGCCCCGTTTGCCTCAGCTTATAAGCCGAAAAAGTTGGTATATATGTACTTTTTCTGAAAATAAGTAACTTATTTTCAAATTTGGAAATAAGATTTGGTCTTAAATTTCTAAAATAAATATTATTTTTTTAAAAAAAATATGAATATACTTTTAAAAAAAAAGTAGCTTATTACTTATAAGCTAAACCAAACACCCCCATATCATATACTTATTTAAGACCCCGCATAAATTATACTCTCTTATTTAAGACCCCGCTTTAATCTCTCTTGCCTAATTCAAAATTTGCATTATGTATATTTGTAAAATTCAAGAAGAGGTGTATTTTTAAACAATGAAATTAAATAATAAATAGAATAGCAGGACAAATTTGACTTTAGAAAATTACCATTAAAATAATTAAATTATTGGAAACAGGAGACCTTTTTCCCTCCTACTTAGTCAGCTACAAATTTGAAAATTTCATATAAAATGACGATTATATCCTTCTAGCTTTGGTACCAATATGCAACAAGGTAGTGAGATAAAACAAGGGACAAATAGTGTATATTTTATTTCTTGAAATTGAAAAGACCCCTTAGAGTTGAGGGGCAAAATGGTGAGAGAGAAAAAAAGAATCGGGGGAGAGGATAGCGGGGTAATTTAAGACAAAGATTTGAATGAAAATCAATGTAATAACAACACCCCCGCCTCTCTAGTATAGCTACCCGATGCAAACAAACAAAACGGACAGCTCACTCTCCTTTGCTTACGTTACACTAAATTACAAATAAATTATACTCAACCCCTCTATCTCTCACACACAGTCACGCGCACATATTCTTGAAATTTGAATTAAATCATATACAAATCCTTTTCTATCTCTCACCCATTTCTTGAAATACCCCTTTCTCTCTGTTCCTTTCTCAAACCTCCTGCCATTTTCAAGTTCAAGTTCTTGATGACCAGTTAGATTTGAAGAGCTACTAGCAACACCCTCTTTTATTTTTGATAAAGGTACAATCTTTTCATTCTTTACAGCATAGTGTCATTGCACATGTATATGCATGTATGTATTTCTTGAAATCTTGGATACCCATTTAGTTCTTGCACTTATCTCTATCAAACTTGCATATGCATTTGTTTTAATATTTGTTTCTTGAATTTTTCTAAGAATTTATGAAACCTGTCTTCATAATGTTTGTTTGTTGTAGCTCAAGAACCCAAGATTTCGATGTACTTTTTGTTTCTTTGTTTAATAAGATAGTGTGAATATAAGACTCTTGTATGCACACTAGGACTTCTATATTGGCACCATTATATATATTTTTTTCTTATCATCTTTACATATTTCATTGAGGAACCCAGTTTTGGATTTACTGTGATTTTGGAGAGCCCTTTAAATTAATCCACTGTCATCCTTTAACCTTATGTTCACAATATTATTTCTAAATTGTTTATTATACTACTTGGCACACTACACATACAATTTTATGATGGTAACACTCAGATAAATAGGTCTATGCAGTGAATATTTTATGTATCTTGGGGTTGGTTGTAGTATGAAATGTATGCTTTGATATACAGATGAGAAGAACTGTTGGACCAGTAGTAAGGAGAGAACTGGAAAATCTTGACAAGGACGCAGATAGTAGAAAATCAGCTATGAAAGCTTTGAAACATTATGTTAAGGAGATGGATTCCAAGGCGATTCCTCTATTTCTTGCTCAGGTTTCTGAAACCAAAGTGGCGGGCTCTACTGGGGAATATACAATTTCTCTTTATGAAGTGCTTGCTCGAGTTCATGGCCCGAAAATTGTTCCTCAGATCGAAAACATTATGACTACTGTAGTAAAGACGTTAAGTTCTAGTGCTGGTTCTTTTGCTCTTCAGCAGGCTTGCTCAAAGGTAGTTCCGGCAATTGCGAGGTATGGAATTGATCCAACGATGCCAGAAGACAAGAAAAAACATATTATATACTCTCTTGCTAAGCCACTTTCAGATTCTCTTTTAGTCAATCAAGAAAGTCTATCTTCTGGATCTGCCCTCTGCTTGAAGGCACTCGTAGATTCAGATAATTGGCGTTTTGCCTCTAATGATATGATGAATGAGGTTTGTCAAAGAGTTACCGGAGCTCTGGACAAACCTACGCAAACTAAGTCTCATATCGGACTAGTCATGGCTTTGGCCAAGAGCAATAGTCATGTCATTGAAGCATATGCGAGATTGTTAATACAAGCTGGATTAAGGATTTTGGCTGCTGGAATTGCTGAGGGGAATTCTCAGAAAAGGCTTTCAGCCATCCAGATGGTGAATTTTCTGATTAAGTGCTTAGATCCTAAGAGCATATTTTCAGAGTTAGGGCTGATAATGGAGGAAATGGAGAAGTGTCAGTCAGATCAGATGGCTTATGTCAAAGGGGCTGCTTTTGAAGCGTTACAGACAGCGAAAAAGATTACTGCTGAGGAAGAGAAAAAAATTGAAAGGGATATTGGTTCAAACAGTGGATCAAAATTTTGTAGGAGTCCCAGCCCAAGGAGAATTTTTTGGGATATTGGAGTTCAATCATCTCTATCTACCTCACCAGAATCACAGGCTATTGACTCATCTTTTGGATGTGATTCTTTCATGGAATCACCATTCTCGAGCAGTTATACATCTGGGAACTTGCTTATCGATCGGAGAAGTGCAAACCGGAAACATTGGAGAAGATTTGACAATTGTGGTCTGGATGTTTCCCTCAAAGATGGGATTTTCTCAGAGTTGACTCCCAGAAGTGTAATTGATCATTCTGAATATGATGAATCTTCTGGGAACAAAGACGACTATGGAAATGGATTTGCAGGATTTTTCCAAAGAAGTCAAAGAAATGCTCGGATAAGAAGTGCTACTCCTAGCCCTCAGGTACTTCATCATCACTCATTTGCTTACTTTACATTTAATCAAGAACCATATTGCAGTAAAAATTTAGGGTCCTTTTGCATTATACATTGAAAAAAAAAAACTATACAAATATCCCTGATAGGGAGTACCTCCAATAAGATCAAAGAATGTCAACTGCAATATAGCATGTGTTCTAGTCAATTGTCATCTTACCAACTGGCATATCAAAAAGTAGATAGAATTTGTGATCCATTGGCATTATTAACTAAATTTTTGCCCTTGGCTACACACTACTAGACTAGTACTAGCTTATGGACTCCAGTGGTGAAACTGGATAAGAAGTAATTTGTGGGTGGTAATATGCATTTTTTTTTTTTGCTAAGTGGTAATATGCAATTTACTTCTGAAAATGTAAATATAATGCAGCCAAATCAAGTTTCAGTGACATGAAACTACAGCCAATATTATTATATTAACACAAATATTGAGAGTCAATTGACAGATAGTGCATTCTTGTTTCCATGTATTATATTTTGACCAGATTGAACTTGACTTTGTTATTGAATAGTGATCATGTTAGTACTCAGTGGTGTCTTCATCACATTTTGTGCTGCAGAGATCACGATCTCGCATTAATTTTAATGATGACCACATATTTGAAACACCAAGAAAGCTGATCTGCTCCCCTCAAGATCAAAAGAGTGGGAACTCTGAAGTCTTCGGGAAGCAAGGCAGAATATTTAGAAGTCCGTGCACAGGCAAATTTGAGTTGGCATCAAAATACATTCAGAATGGTTTTTCACGTCACCCTGCATCAAATAATGACCATATCTTTTTTCCTAACATGAACCATGTTGCAAACAAGAGTGAAGACGGCAAAGAGGTCAATCGTAGCTCAGAATCGGTGTCTTCATCTGAATCTGTTCCTATATCAGCTGATGAGAGAGAATTTAAAAAGCTGGTTCCCACAACTAAAATTGATTCATTAAAGATCTATGCCCCAAAAGAAAAATATACGAGGTCTCTTCTCGGTATGGTTTGTGGGCTCTTTGTTCTAGTATTTGCAGTTTCTGTTTGTTTGTTGTGGATTGATGGCGATCAAAATGAAGGCTATAACCTTCTCCCCACGTAGTATCATACCGGATGTAGTGACAAACATTGAATATTGTTTAAAACCTTTTAATCTTCTAGTTATGATTTTATTATTTGTTGAAATCTTGAAACCCTAGATAGGAATTGGAACATTTATCAAGATATTGATGTTCATTCTTCATTAGTAGGAGTGTTGAGCAGCTGTGTTCTGATACTCTGATCTATATTATAACTTACTGTTTCTCAGGTCCTCTTGCACTTTTGAGGCAACGCAACTATCTTCATAATATTGAGGTTTCCATAAGATTCTAAGTAGGATATTATTCTAAAAAGTTCATTTTTAATATATTTTCTTCTCAATCCAAAGAGAATAGTTGATCAATGATAAATCTACATCTACAAACTATTTTCTTCAAAACATATACAAGATTGTGATCCTATTTGAAGATCTTGCTCACATGTAACTTAAAGGGGAACTGAGACATCCTTCACGGCTGCTGCATGATTTAGAGATTTGGGTTGTGTAGATGCTGTGCCGCTCGCCATTCACTTTCCGGAGCTAGAATTATTGGTTCAAGCAAAGCAGCCTGACCGAGACATATGTAAGCATACTTGCTGTAGGAATTATGGTTGGAGCCAGGACTGAAAATGTACAGTTCGTTAAACCCTTCTCTTGCTACCACTACAGAGTTTCTTCTACCCTGTTTAGCATTGAGAGACAAAAGGCACTTAAAATAATCAATAATGTGCTTGCAATGTTAATATTAAAATTATAAGGAAATATGGAAAATTTATCAGATTTCAAGTTCTTTTCATTCTTAAGTTTTATGAAATGATATAATTGGGGTCAGTACTAGTACTATGTAATGTGCATAGATAGAGTACCCTGTCCAAGACTGTGAAGTTAGTAGGAGCGCTGGTGTAGATCCTACTCATTTCCTCTGTTAGCTTCTTATTATTATCGTCTTCTTCACCTTCCAGCTCTTCTTGCCTCTCATATAACATTTTGTCTGCATCATCCGCGATCTCCATATTTTTTGAACCCCAACTAGAAAAGAGTTGCCATATATTTCTGGACCCAGATTTCTTTAACTTGCCGAAATCTGGAGGTACTATGCTGAAATTTGACAGAATTGGTGGCCTGATGAAGAAATTAGACCTTTCTAATCCCATTGCATATGTTGCTTCTGGAGTGCTTACTGCCAAATGACTTACAACAGAGCCCATTAAACGAACTCCAGAAGTGTTCGAGTTAGTTATTACAAGTTCTGAGCTCAAGACATCCTTTCTGAGTGTCACAATGTGTTTCATTTCAACCATGCTCTCCCGGTTGCTGGTAATCAGTTCTACCTGCATTTCTTACATTTAATTTAATATTAAAAACAACTATCAGAAAAAAACAAATATTAGAGAAACTAAATACAGAATGATTATTGGTCAATATCAGACCTGAATGAATTCTTCAGGGCTTCCTTTAACACCATACAGAGCCCAATTACTTGGGGACCATGACACACCTTCATCACTTTCACATTTGAAGGCTAAAGACACGCCACCTTGAACAACAACACCACCATCCTCTGCCTCAGAGACTACGGTATGCAGCAGTTCGAGCAGGCCTTCGTGCCACATGGGAGCCTTATAGGATGTAATTAGGCCACTTGGAAGCATTATACTGGCAAGACTCCCATTTTCCAATTTCATCTTCAGAACGCAACCATCACCGACACTTGCAAAGTTTACTCCATGACCTTTGAATTCAGTTTCCAAGTAATCTACATTGATGGGCGAATATGGAATGGAAGCTACCGAAGGCAACTGAAAATCCCTCTTGCGGTTGTTCCATCGGATTGTAGTATACAGAGGATAAGGATTTGAAGAAATGATTTTTGTGATAGGTTTTGTGGAGGAAAGAGCAACGAAGTTGGGAGAGAAAAGAGAGCTGTAAATTGTATTCATGTTATTACACTATGCGATAATATAGTGTATGCATTTCCAGAAGTATAGTTTCACATTTTTCTACATATGATGAATACTGAAGGAAAGGGATAATATTAGGGAAAAAAGGAAATGGCAAAAACAGGTCACCATTTTTTTTGTGATCCCACATGTGGATAACTTACTAGTTTATTTGAATGGTTGTCATTGAGGAATAACAAGATATCATATATTTGTGTGTGCTCTGCTCTTTAGTCTTACATTACGTTCCCCGTCTATTTAACAAATGGGAAGTATGGAATTACTGGTTCAATGAAACTTGTTTTGCCAGGGCTTATCAAGGTAGTTAAAAATATGTGCGCGCTCTGCTCTCTAGTCTTGTTCTCTGTTGAGTGTTTTTTTTTTACTCCAGTGTTTATCTTGAATCCCATTTATACTTCCAGCACATAAATATGGTCCTAATCATTCCATTATTCACCAAACTTTTTTGCTAGGTATTTTTCACCATATTATCAAAACCTGTGCAATATATTATATTGTATGAAACTTGAAAGTCTTGTCTTTTGATCAAGTATACTAACATCATATTAATATTTTTGGGGTTACATCTATTGGGAGAGAAAAAAAGATCATTTGATTCAGTAATCTTATATATGAATTTTGTTATCACAAATTATCATGCTCCATAACTTGTGCCCCTCTCCACTCTTCACCAGGATTTACAATCACTGGTACCAACATTGAAGCTGGACCAGTGCAGATAAAGTAGTCCTTCCCAAACTTCTCTGAGATAGAACCCGGGCTAGACACATATATATCGTCAAAACCCATTCTTATCACTCTGTAAAACAGCTCCTTCCCCTGAAATCAAGCCGAAAAGTTAGTATGATGTAGTAGACAAACAGTATTGCAACTTTTAGAGAAAAATGAACAGCTACATATCTACCAGGCCTACAGAATAGATCATTTTAATCGTTATTTTGAGAAAGAAATAACAAAAAATAAAATAAAATGTATACAGTGAATGTAATAGGCATGCAAAAGTCAAGCAGACCTGATCGATGGTCTCATATTTAGAAGGTGGGGTGTTGTAAAATGGCTTCAGTCTTTCTGCAGGAGGAGCAGTGTAAACTCTACTGAGCTTATTCCTCAAGATGGTGATGGGCACATCTTGTACAGTCCACAATCCTGGTTTCTTTTCAGGCTCATAGCCGAATGAAAACAGACCAGGATCCTCAGTTTTCATTGCTTCAGACGGAGACATGATTTCAAATGGTGAAGATAAAGGAGGGTGTGTGCAGTAAGAGCAGTTTCGGAGGCCTTGTATCCCTGTCCCACTTCGTTTCTTGAATTTGAAATGACTTAGTATTGCACCAGTTAAATTGATTGCTTTGCGACCATTGTTCTTCACTTTAACTGCTGTTGCCATGCCCAGGGGATAGAGGGATACAACATAGGTTATGTCGAGAGTTCCACTGCTACAGCAGCTCAATTCTACCTGATTATGCGCAATTCCAAAGGAACATTATTTTTTTATCTTAATATTGTGACCCCTTTTGCAAAATAACTTGGCATGCCCAAGTTTCGTGAAGAAAAATATAATGCAGATTGAAAAACTAAAAACATAGTTGCAGTATGCTGAGAATTTGTGGGGTCCATAACATTCATCCAAGGATTAACGAAATGGCTTGCACCCAAATATAGCGGACGTCATCCACTTGACAGATATAACAGAATAACACAGTTCACTTAAACCTGGTTACTGTAAGAAAGTTGTTTTCGAAGTCGGGTAGTTCAGACGTATATTTTAGAGGTTTTAAGTAACCAATAAAAATCATCGTAACTTAACTTCTTTGCTTTTTTATATCCTGATCTTGTAAGGATAATCAGAAGTTCAATTGAAACAGCAATTAATATATCAGAAAAGCCTTCAAATGAAAACAAGAGGGAAGACCAAGAACAACAATGAACAAAAAATGCAATCGATATATGATTCTCTTAAATATTTCAGGTAAAATTTAAAAAAAAAAATGAAATATCAAATTGGCCATTACCTGAACAGCATCAATGGAATCAGAATCAACATCCTTGACAGTCCATTGAGAAGTATCAACAGGAGCGACTGAGCCTGAGATTTTAGACTTTGGTTCAGCAGCAGCTGATACATTATTCAAGATCAAACCAATTCCACCTTTGGCTGATCCTGAAGATGAATTAGGCTTAGGAGGAAGAGTATAAAGAATCTCCTCAAAACCATCATCTTTCCAGTAAACCTTAGGCTTGTAAGATGTAACATGAGCATTTGGTATTTGAAGTTTTAGTGAACTTCCATTTCTAACAGTCAGCTCAACATCACCTGAGTCTGAGAATTTGATGCCTTTACGCCCAAACTTCTGTTCAAAACTCTCTGCAGTTGTCGGGGTTGTGATTGTAGTTGAAGTAGGTGTTGTGATTGCGGTTGCTCTGGTAATGCTTGGTTTTGGTAGACTCAAAGATAACAGAGAAGAAGAAGCCATGGACAAGATAAATAGATAGATATGAAGTCTCTTCAGACTCCACACACTCAAACCACTGCCTACATCCTATATTAGACTCATCTCTTTTTCTTTCTTTTTTGTCTTTTTCCTAACTGTTTTTTGTATTTTGGCTCCCCCCCTCTGTAGATTTTGAACCTTTTTATTAATCTTCCTTTTTCATAAATAAATTCGGTTTAACCACGAACTGACATAAGTCCTTTGTAATTTATAAATGACACCGTTGCTGTTTACTAAACCAAAAGCCAACTTTTAACTGTAAAAAAAATAAATGTTCCAAGTTCCTTTTTACTCAAATTAGAGCATCTCCAACCGTTCTAAACCCTTGGTTATAAGACGTGGCGGGTGAACAGTACAAAATATATCTAACAGTACAAAAAAGAAATTCTCCAACGCATTAAAGCCTTTGGCTAAAATTTTAGTCACTCTTCCATTGTTGGCTATATTTATCAAAGTACTACGGATCTGTAGCAATTGACACATCATCTCCGGCTTTTTTTCATTTCCTCTCCTGCTGATTTTTTTCCTCTCTCCCGCGAGTTTCTTCCAACAGGTATGTCTTACATCAATTTTTTAACTTTTGTGGATTGTTTTACAATTTGAGATGTGTAATTTGTTGGATTCATATCATAATCAATGTAAAAATTGTATAAATTAGGGTTCATATGATTTTTTTTGCACAAATTAGGGATTATTAGTTTGTTGCCAATATTCTGACAGCAACTTTTCTGTTCTGATGTTCTGACAGCAACTTTTTTGAATTTAAAAATAATAATAAATTACACTTTTCAAAATATAGTCAACCCCATTGGAGCAGAACACCTTACAAATTCAGCAAAATTTAGTCAACCACTATTCTACATTATTATAGCCAACCCCATTGGAGATACTCTTAGATATGCCATCTTTTCTGTGAATTGTATTGCGTCTATGAGCATCATAATATAGTGGTACAAAAAAATTTCAGGAAAGGCAGAAGCAACTGGTGTATCCTGATATTTAGCAAAAACAAAAAAAATGTCATATCAAAAAAAAAAATGGTATATCCTGATGACATGGAGTCATTAAGAGAGCTTCACCAAAGCCAACATACATAAAGTAACTAATGTTATCAATTACAATAGATTTTAAGATTGTGGTTACAATTATTTCTAGCATCCTCAAGAGCAACTGAAAACACTAAAACCCCAAGACTTATTTTGTTGAAATATAGTACACACACTTAAAAACCCAGAGCATGGGAGTCTGAGGAAATTCAGCTATACTCTCCTCGGACAATAATACTATTTGGAGGAGTATACTTTCTGGGTAGTAAAAATACTCAATACATCAGTCTCTAATTTTATATATATAAACAAGTAGTGTCACTCTCTAATTAGGAAGTTTTAATTCCTTTAAAATCTTTGCGGCATCCTCTGGGAATACAGGATTTATGTAGCATCCACTTCCCATCTCAAAGCCGCCTATAGTGCCCAACTGGGGGACTACATGCAAAAACCAATGACAATAAGGAAGTTGTGGTTGAGTCGCTTGCAGTGGAGAAGAGTGAATCATAAAATTATATGGTGGGTTGTTCAACTGTAAGGACATTTTCTGAAGGACAACTTTAAGTGACCTCCCAAGATCAACTGCCTGTAATAATGCATATTAAGCACCATCTCAGTAAAGAATATTAATTGTAGCATCTATATATGCAAAAAAATAGCAACTCACAGTATTCACTAGAATTTCCAATTGTTACCTGCTCCTCGTTTATTTCATGAAAATGAGAATAATGGTTCTTGGGAATTATCCATAACTCAAAAGGAGAAGTTGAGGCAAATGGAGAGATGGAAACAAAATGTGTTGACTCATTTATTTGAAGTCGGTCCAAATGAATTTCACAAAGGCTACACTTTCCTGTCTGGTCAAAATGCTCCTTCATACTGTCCATACGGGCAGAAACTGTAGGAGGAATGATTGAAAGAGCTATCATCTGACTATGAGAATGACTCATTGAAGCCCCAGCTGAGGGGCCATGGTTTTTGAACACCTTCAAAATAAAAATAAAAAAAAACAATCACAAGTATTAGCATATGGTGAATATAGGTATATGAACACACGTAAACTGAAAACACTAAATAAAAAACCAAAGTTGAAAAAAGAGAACTAATATCATATGAAGCCTGAGTCGGGAGAACAAGGAATTGTCCAAATTCAGGAAGATGAAGATTCTAATTATCCACGGTGATGAAATTTTTTGGATAAGTAACTAATGGTAATGCACATGTGCTTCTAAAACATAAAAGAGAAGAAGCTCACAGGTCACGGCTAAGTTTCCTAAACATCAGACATACGCCTTCCACATTCATATAGATTATAGGGCACGCAATTCGAAACCTGAAGCCAAATTGGCGCAAAACTTTATATTCCTAAACATTTTTATTACAAGCACGCAGTCTTATCTCATAGGAATACTGTTGCTTTTTAGTTATTGCTACTAAAATGACACTTTAATGGCCATTGCAGATAGATTGTCTTTCGTTAAATTTCCATTTCATTCCAGGCTAGTGTGCTAAATGTTCAAGCAACCTTTTACAAAAACAACAATTGGCAGCACAATGACACGATAAACGAAGTCACCGATATTATACTGTAATAGTATTACAAAAACTGTATATTGTGCATCTGTTAAAGACCATAACCTTATGAATACATGATCAATTACGAAGAAATTATGTGGAATATTAGAATATGTAAACAATGTTACCCATGCATAATCAGTTAATGTGATTAAAGCAAACATAAAGATGGTAACTTTAATAGAAAACAAACATAAAGATTCAAACTTTAGTACAAAAATAGTCCGTAAATAAATACAAACCTGAACATATTTGATGGATTCATAACAAAGAAGCTGTTGAATCCTCTTTTTATAAGCAAGCAAAACCTGACCAATTTGAACCGGAGAAAGATCAGGCAAGTGAACCGAATGAACCGGTGACTCAATCACCACATCGTGAAACCCAAACCCACTCAAACTCATTTCACCCGAACCGAGCTCAGTCACATCCGGTAAGTCTCGGCTGAGAGCCGGATATAGGTTTTGAATGACTCGGATCTTCCACTCAAAGGTGGAATCGGATGGAACGCGGAAGATTTCGGGAGCGCATTCGTGTTCGTGGCCAAAACAAAAGGGGCATTCTGATTGGTCGTTGGAGTTAGGGTTAGGGTTTGATTTGGATTTGAAGTCGGAGGGACGGCGTGATCTCGCCGGAGAAAATATAACCCACCGGTTGTTGACTGTGTCTTTTCTTAGCTCCGGGTTGCGTTTCGGAGCATCCATTTTTTAGCTGAACACTTGTGTTGTGTGGCATCAGTGTCCAGCACAATCATATCGTATCGTATCGTATCGTTCGTTCGTATACATGAATAAATTAAAGGAAAGGAAAAATGTAAGTTTGGAGATTATAATAATAACCCTCCTAAACTTGCCTGTAACAGCTGAGTCATTAATTGTACCCTAATTTTTTGTGGAGCTTAAAACAGTTCTAATTAATATACTAAAGCAATTTTGATACAACAAGAAAAAAATACCGTAAATAGTATTGTAATTCAACTTTGGAGATTATGATGTACGCATCATAAATTTTTTTCCGGTACACACTAAAATACACATAAAATATTATTAGTGTTATATTATTTTTTCAAATATCAAATTAAAAAAATTTATAATTTCAATTCTAAAATAATAATATCATAAATTAATATAATTATTAGCTATTAAAAATGTTAAAATAATATTTCTAAAATATTGTGTTATGGATTGTTGTGTAATCAACTAATGTACTTAGTTTTGAAGTTAATTGAGTTAATTAAAACTTACTGTCATATGTATTTTGACAGTATTGTTAGGAGTTACTCGTAGACAGTGCATTTGAAAAATATTAGTTAGGTCACAGTACATTTGAAAGTTAATGTCTTGTATAAAAGAATAAAAATGAGTCATGTAATAGAAGTTCACTAAGTGTTCATGCACAACATGATTCAAAAATTCAGACAGCAAGTTTGAAGTACACAAGTCTATGACAGTACATTACAAGTAACAGCACAATTGGAACAGACGACAACAACTATTCCATTGACAATAAACTTGGCGGAGAATGAAGATTTGAAGACAACAAATATTAGTGACATCAACTTTGGCGGGAATAGCTGACAGCAACATTAGTCGGGATAGTTCATAGCAGATTTGAAAGACATCATGTTTCATGGACTATCAAACTTGACAACAAAGTATGTGGAGCCGAAAATACTATCACCAAAGGGAAACTAAAAGTTGACAGTAAACTTTTAGTTAAACTGACAGTCTATTTCACGTGGCATACTAGATAATGAAAATAAAATGAATTATTTTAACATTACTATCTAGTCTCTCAAGTTTACTACTGCAACTTGGGAGAATTCAAACAAAAGGTAAAGCGTGTTTAAAGAGTCGGAGATTTTCTGTATATTTCATAGCTGTTTTATCTACAAATGTAATGAATACAAATTTGAATGGAGAAAGCAAAATTTCTATTTCAAGTTTTGTTCTAGGAACAAGGGAAAAGACATTTGTTAGTGGGATATGTGTTTCAGTATAAATACACATATCTCACAAGTACTTTCAATTATGCAACTGAGCTATAATTTTCTCTAAGTATAGAAACCTTAGCAAACTCATTGTTATTATATTTATAGAAGCTGAAACTATTTTTCAGACAGTTGTAGGGAAACAAAAATTAATAAAATTAATTTTTGAAGTTTAAACATTTTGTCATTTTATCTGCTTAGTTTGTTTGCATCTTTAACTCATTAATTATTATTCTTGTTGTTGTTAACAATAATCTTTAATAAGTAATTGAGTTGCATTCAACCCCCTCTCTGCAATACTCATCTAAACTAACATATTGTGGTACCCGTTTTTTAAATTAAATAAAAGCATAAAAATAAATATTAATAAAAGAAAAGAAAAATACCATTAATTAGCGTATAAATGAAAACTTATATACACCAAATCATATTAAAAAACCATACAAAAAGGTATAAGAAAAGAACTAAAAATATAAATTTTATTTAATTAAGTTGTTTTAAATATTTAAATTTAAAATATTTAATTTTTTATTTTACTTTAACCCTGATTATAATATACTTATATGTAAGCTATTTCTGGCACATATTATATTATATTTAATTATAATTTTAATTATATTCTAAAAAAAATTATCAATATTAAAATAAATAAAAAAGAGAAAGCATGCAAAAATTAAAACTAAAATGATTATATATGTTTTTATAAACATATTCATATAAATGAATATTTATACTTATTTGTGAAATTTTTTTCTAATTCAATTATTTTGAATATATTTTTTCCCGAAAAAAGTTAAAATATATGTTGCTTTCTAACTCTAGTTATAAATATACTCTGATGTAAATTATTTTTAAACTATGATAACTCTAGCTATATTAAAGTATAATTATAATTACAAAATAAATAAAAAATGATGCACGAAAAAACAAATAATAATTTTTTTTGAAACAAATACATTAATTAAATTTAAATTGTATAAACAGAAAAACGGGTGAAATCAAAAAGTGAATATTTTATTATCGATACGACCTACTCAGCAAAACGATCTATTTAATAGAATATAAAATTAACGTTAATCAAAGCAAAACACTATCTACAAGAATTTAATACATTAAGGACATAAATGTAATTGACTAGTGTGTGTTAAGTACAAATGAACTATATTTAGCAACACCCATTGATTTTAGTAATACATAACTACTTAATTAGATAAATATTTATATTATTTGGAAATTAATATTGGTATCAAAATTAGTATTTATGGCAATGTTGTTTTTTGTCTAATTTCAGTGTACACCTTGTTCAATACTCTTCAAGTTACATAGTGTACATAATTTGGTAATGAAAAAAAAACATAAAAATATAATATGAAGTTGGGGTTTTAATGCATATTTTGTGTGCTTGTAAATCAATAGAAAGGGGGAAAACAAAAAGAAAAATCTAGATAAAGAGGTTAGTATAAGAGTGAGTCATAAATTTAGGATAAAATATTACTTAAAAAATTATGTATTGCTTATAAAATTAATATTATGATAAATGCATTGACTGATTACGCATATCTTTAATGCGTGTTTACAATAATTTTATAAATTATAAAGTGTCAGTATACGTATTTATTATAAATACATCATATAAATACGTATTTTACGAGTATTAAACGCCACTTTTCTTCTAATCAATATTTTGGTACATATTTTTTGTTGAAAAAGTATAAAATGGTCCATCACCTTTTTTTTCATGAAGGTAAAACAACTCGAATAATATTAAAATTATTTCTGTTGACATTTATTTTAATTTTATTTATATTAAATTTTAAAAAAATTTAAAATTTAAATATATTTAATTTAGTTTTTGAAAAGTTTATTAACATTTGACAGTATTATATAAAAAATATTAAAATTTTATATTATTTAATTTAAATTATGTTAACTGACTAACAAATTTTGCGGCTACTATTATAAAAAGTATCGATCTTACGTTCTATTTATAATGTAACTGTTATGTATATGTACGGTTATTAATATCTTGTCGTTTCTCTTGAATATAGTTCAACCGACTATACTTCTGTTACGATAATAAAAAGTATGAAAATGGGTAAAATCTTTTCTAAATGTTGGGGATAAAATTGATGAATAATTAGGTAAAGACTGTATTCAAATTTTGATCTAAAAATTTTAATTTTAAAAGTTTATAAATCTTGATTTAGACTTTAATTATTTATAAAATAATTTAAAATTTTGATTTGTTAACTAATAGGATAATAGACTTGTATATTACTCCCTCCGTCCCACCCAATTGTTATCACTTTTTTTTCACTTTCTGGCACGCATTTTAAGGTGGATTTTAAGGATAGTTCCATAACTTATTTTTAAAATTTTCTTTTTTTGTATAAAAATAGGATTGTTCTATTTTTATACAAAAAAAGAAAATTTCAAAAATAAATTATGGAACTATCCTTAAAATTCACCATAAAATGCGTGCCAGACATCCCATTTTGAAATGATAACAACTCAACGGGACGGAGGGAGTATAAATTTATATACTATTACAGGTATTTATTCTTCAAGATTTTTGTAAAATATTCAACGAAGAGTTAAAAAAAAGAAAAAGAAGTCCACCCTGAAACCGAGTCGCCTAGTAATTTTCTAGAAAACCATCGAAATAAAATAATTTTGAAAGGCCACATATTACATATGTATTGCTCATGTTTTATTTTTCTAACCAAATCAGGACAAAAAGTAGAAAACAAAATAAGATAATAATAAAAATAGTGGTATTTGGGACCCCACGCCAGTGAAACTGAGCAGAGAAGTGTGATATATATAGATAGATACACAGATGCATACAGATAGAGAAACCAACAGATACCACCAGCCTAAAAAAAGTTTATATTTTTTCATTCAATTTTGATCGTATACTCTTGGGTGTCAGATAAGATCCCTGTTTTATTTTTCTATTTTAAATTTTATGTCATACACATATAACAAAGATCTATAACCGATCCATCTTCATTTTTGTTTCGACCCTTCAAACATTTATCACCGATCATTCTTGTTTTCTTGATTTTTGAGGTACCATCTTAATTTTTGTTTTGTATCCAAGATATATGATTGCTTGTATGTATTATCTTTGATGATCGGTTTAAGTTTAAGTTATGAGTTGATGATGATTGTACTAGATTTTGTTGTTATATTTTATATGTTTTGTCTATGATATTTTAATGATTTATGAACTTGTTTGTGATGCATTTGATCTGTTAGATACGTTATTGTTTGTTGAAATGATTAAAATAAATGATTTTATGTGATGATTAAAGGAAAGTGTATAATTGAGGTACTTCTTTTAGCTTGTTAACTTTGTTGTGTTTGAATATATTCTAGTTTCAGCTTTATTTATGTTTTATCATTAAGATGGTTGCATCAGTATTAAGTTTTGATTAACTTTTTGGTTTTAATTTTTTATAAAGTTGGCTGCTCATGTGTTGATTTGATTGATGTATAATTAAGTGTTTCTTGATTTCTAATGATGAAATTCATACTTATAGAAGTAAATAAATGTGATAGCTTTTGTTATGCAGCGGTCTTGCTGATTCGTTTTCAAGATTTTGTGTATAGAGTTGAAATGGTAACTATTTGCCCCCCCTCCAAACCAATTGTTATTATATCGAGCAATTTCCGAGTTGTTGGTATTAGTTTTTTACAACTATGGAGCTTACGTTTCGAGTCTTGTTACCCAAAAACGTCATCACTACCAATTATTTTACTTTTATTTGTTGGTATGATGTATGTATACTAATGCATTAATCAATTTCCATTTTTATAGATGATTGGAGATCTAGATGCAGTGCCAGGAAATTGAGTTGCACGTGATTTGCATGGGGTGACAATGCCACAGCTGCGTAGTGGAGCACGAAGATCAAAACAACTTGGTGATCTGCAGCCTGCCCCTCAGCCTGTTGAACTAGCAGATAATTTTCTATTGCCTACTCAGAACAGAACTAGAAGAAGAGCCGGCGCTGGAAGAGGAAGGGGTTCCAATGCAGCAGTAACTAACGGACCTGCAGTGGCAATTCCAGGGAGACCAACTTATGCTGGTGGAGGCAGGGGGGTTAGATTAATAGATCTAGATCCGAAGCCACCTTGTGAGGGTCTTCCACAGCCGATCGTTGTTGGGGCGGCTGGAGAACACATTTTAAACAGAGTAGAGGGTGGTGCAGAGAAAAATATTGCAATGGAGGGTGCGAGTGGGGACAAGATACTGGGAGTTGAAGACGACACAAGTGCAGCTCCAGTTCCAGAAAGGGTATATTTTCAATTGTGTTCAGTAACTGTTTTTATGTTTGGAGTTGTCATTATCATGTCAAGTGTGGACAGATGTAGCTCTACATACAACCTACATGAACCGGTGATATTATACATTTACTTAATATGTAACGGATTTGTGGCGATTAATACTTGTAACCAATTCGACTTACTTAATAAAACACTCTTTGTTGTTGTTGCAGGTACAAGTGGGTAACTCACCTATATATAAGACGGAAAGAAAGCTGGGTAAGGGAGGTTTTGGTCAAGTTTATGTTGGCCGGAGGGTAAGTGGTAGCACTGAGAGAACAGGAGCAGATGCAATTGAGGTACTTTTCTTTGCAAGCTTGCTTTGGAATGATATTCGTTGGTGCACAACTTATATTTGGTTGTGCATACTTATTGTAGGTCGCTTTGAAGTTTGAGCACCGAAATAGTAAAGGTTGCAATTGTGGGCCTCCATATGAGTGGCAAGTATACAGGTATGCTTCATCTTCTAAATATCATGACATATACATTTCCCTCGTAGGTTTCAGTGATCATGTCTTAATGTCTTACTCATGTAACAGCAATCTTAATGGATGTTATGGGATTCCATCAGTTCATTACAAGGGGCAACAGGGTGACTTCTACATTCTGGTAAGATATTATGGGCATCTTCGATTACCAGGAATAGCAACTTTGCTGAATCTTCTCAGAAAAACATGCAAAGAAAATTGTGGAACTTAAATCTTGAATCCAATTTTCAGGTCATGGATATTCTTGGACCCAGT
The DNA here is from genome assembly GCA_028671895.1 of Oenanthe sinensis. Classification (NCBI taxonomy): domain Eukaryota; kingdom Viridiplantae; phylum Streptophyta; class Magnoliopsida; order Apiales; family Apiaceae; genus Oenanthe; species Oenanthe sinensis. Next base: position 37,787,182 of record CM053794.1, read on the forward strand.
CTTTGGGATGTTTGGAACTCATTAGGCCAGTCGTAAGTCTCTCTCTCTCTCTCACACACACACACACAAGTAGATACAGAGACACACTGAAACCTTTGGTATCCGAGAACACACAAAAACAAGTGATCGGATATAACACAATCTTACATATTGGAACTAAATAAACACACGCTTATATTTTGAAACTAAAATAACACACATAGCATAACTTTTCTCAAGTTTTATAGAACTCACATCCTCTTGATTCAAAGGGGGTGATACTAACCATTAAGGACAAACTCTTTGAATGCATTGTATTACATCCATGCATCTCTTTTTGTTGGTTATTCATTAATTCTTACTACAGGATGTCACCCAACATGGTGGCTTGCATTGCGGTGGAGGCGATATCAATTCTGGAAAAGCTTCACTTGAAAGGGCAAGTCTTACTGTTTGATACATGTCTTCTATCATTTTTTTTCATGATCACGTCCTATCCTATATCATCAATATCAAATTTTATCTTCGTCTTCATCATGCTAAAAGGGAAGTCTTTTTCTTACTTATATGCAGTTTTGTGCATGGAGATGTAAAGCCTGAAAACTTCTTACTTGGTCAACCTGGAAGCCCTGATGAAAAGAAGCTCTTTCTTATTGATCTTGGATTGGGTATGTCATACTTATATCATAAAAGCATTTGGTTATTTTATATTAGCATATTTGCACAAACCTTTCTATTTATTATTATTTAATTCTCTACATGTGTTCTATATTTGTAAGTATGGAAATGTCGTATTGATGTAAGTAACTGTTTCTATTTAAACCTGGTTTGTTACTGATACAGCATCTAGATGGAAAGATTCATCTTCCAGTCAGCATGTTGAATATGATCAGCGGCCTGACATTTTCAGGTTTGTGGAATTCAAAATGTCAACCAAAATTCACTTGCTTCAATATATTAATAATCTCCTTTGGCAGGGGGACGATAAGATATGCGAGTGTGCATGCACATTTAGGCCGAACTGGGAGTAGAAGAGATGATCTTGAATCACTGGCGTACACATTGATTTTTCTCATTAAAGGGAGGTTACCATGGCAAGGATACCAGGTAAAAGCATCATTCAAAATTACGTCTATAATGAAGTTGAATTTTAGATCAGCTTGTGCTGCGATTGATACTCTCTTCTTGGTTGATATATGCAGGGAGACAATAAGAGCTTTCTTGTATGTAAAAAGAAAATGTCCACCTCACCTGAGTTGATGTGCTGTTTTTGTCCTGCCCCATTCAGGCACTTCCTTGAAGCTGTTACAAATATGAAATTTGACGAGGAGCCAAACTATTCCAAGCTAATATCTTTGTTTGAAAATCTTATTGAACCATGCACATCCTTGAGACCTATCAGAATTGATGGTGCCCTGAAGGTTATAAGCTCGTTGATATATATAATATTCCTATTTATTTGTATATGCTTTTATGTTATATCAATTAAATTTCCTGTTTTATGTTGTATGATTAGGTTGGGCAGAAACGAGGGCGGTTGCTTATTAATTTGGAAGAAGATGAACAACCCAAGAAGAAAGTGAGACTAGGTAGTCCTGCAACCCAATGGATTTCAGTTTACAATGCTCGTCGTCCCATGAAGCAGAGGTAAATGCATTTTATTTAACTTGAAAATGTGGAGGTATCTTCCTTAGTGAGAATTATCATATTAAGTATTTGCTGTTATACGTATTTAAGTATTTTAGACCTTAAAATGGAAATGTATTAAATAAGTTCTATTTATGTCTGTTCTCGTGGACCTTCGAAACTGCTTGTGGCTTGGGTGCATCATGTATATCAGAACGGATTACAAGTCTTTAAATCCTTGTAAATTTCTCATTTCTCATGTGATTTCTTGAAAGCCTCCAACTAATGGTCAGATGTCGCTGAAGCGTCGCTGAAGCCTTGAGGTTGAAGGTGAAAGGCACGAACATAGATAAAGATTTTTGACGAAATACTAATGTTTCCCTCTGTTTCTTTAAGGCGGTAACTTTGGGTTTTTGTTAAATGTTGATGATGTGATTGAATTAGCGAGCAGTCGAGATTGATCAGTTAATTCATTGTTCAAACTTTTTCTTCGAGAATATTTCTGCTTAAGATGATTATATATTTCCCTTGTAAGGTTTGATAAAACATTTAAAGCTTGGTCAGGGAAGATATGACAATAGATAAGCATTAAGTCTTAGTAAGTTAGCAATCTTGATCTTCCAGAGCTCTTCCAGAGCATGCCACAATAGGTTACCAAGTCCTGCAATTAACCATGCAGAATATGGATTTATGCAGTATCGCAAGAAATTATTTACACTGGGATTCGTAATGGATTTGTGAGAGGCATCCACTCTCTCTGTTTCTCTCAATCACATCCAAGAGGGAATCTGCTTTCACAAATTAGTAGCCACAATGCCGTGACTCACTAATGAAATGAATTTCTAATTCTTATTCTCCTCTATTGATGGAAATTTTAGTTTAAAGTACAATACTCAAGGCAATGTTTGTATATTTTCACAAAGACACTTTGTCATGGGTTTCCTTTAGTTACTAAATGAGATTCAGTTTCTTCCTTCACAAATAAATAAGATATGGTTTCTTCCTTGACAAATAAACTCATGGTATTCTTCAATGTGTAGATATCATTATAATGTTGCAGACACAAGGCTGCGTCAGCATGTTGAGAAGGGCAATGAAGACGGTTTATATATCAGCTGTGTGGCTTCAGCTGCAAATCTTTGGGCCCTAATCATGGATGCTGGAACAGGATTTTGTTCTCAGATTTATGAGCTTTCGGCAATCTTTCTTCACAAGGTCATCTCTAAATTAATGTCTGCTTACCTGTAATGGATTCTTTTTTCTCTAGTTCATGCTTTACCTTAATTATATTTAATTGTTGTTTTAGGATTGGATTATGGAACAATGGGAGAAGAATTACTACATTAGTTCAATAGCTGGTGCGAGCAATGGGAGTTCTTTGGTCGTTATGTCTAAAGGTTAGTTTAGCAGATGAACAATCTGAAACAACATTAATTATTTTCTATATATGTATGTGTATTATGTTTACCTGTTCGTGTTTTTGATGATGCTATTGTGCATATTCATATTTCTCTGCATGTTTTTTTTTGGATCACTGTGATAGTGGCACAAAACTACAAAAAGATACAATTGCTGATAGTTTGGAGATGTGATCAAACTGTATAATGTGAGTGTGAAGTATTAGAAACTTCTTTGCTTGGAGGAATTGCCAACTTTCTAAAATTTTGCATGTTTTCTGGTTAGTTGAGTTGTTGAATTATCTAGTAGAGCACCCAATTTCCTTGCCAGCAGATTCTTAGCTTGATCCATCAGGGGCTCAATGCTTTATACAAGTCTCGTTTGGACAAATTGTCGTTGCAAGGCAATGCCATTAATTTACCCAATCTCTACTGCCCTACATGATGACGATGATCTTACCCTATCATTTCTAGTTTGAGTAATATCTATGTAGAGCTTTTAATATTTAGAGGAGGTTTGGCTATACCAGGAGATGTGTAGATCTTCAATCATGAAAAGTCTTATTCACCTATATTGGGTGCCTTGTCCAGCATGCTTGATTTATGGAACTCATGCTGTTGAATATATACTGATTTGGGGTGGGGGGGGGGGGGGGGGGGGTTGAATATCATGTTGGTCTTTTGGCTTACATGACCTGAATAACATGGAAATCTCTTTTAATATGCAGGTACACCTTACACCCAGCAATCTTACAAAGTGAGTGAATCTTTTCCATTCAAGTGGATTAACAAGAAGTGGAAAGAAGGCTTTCATGTCACATCCATGACTACTGCTGGCAATCGTTGGGGTGTTGTAATGTCTAGAAACTCGGGATATTCTGATCAGGTACGTTTTTTTTGGAATAGGCAAAATAAATTATCTTTACACTTCATTATTTTTTTCGTTATTAAGCACATCCGCAAATGGACTTGTCCATTGTAGGTTGTCGAGCTTGATTTTTTGTATCCGAGTGAAGGAATACATCGTCGTTGGGAGAATGGATACAGAATAACATCTATGGCTGCTACTGCTGATCAATCAGCTTTCATACTTAGTGTTCCAAGACGTAAGATGACAGACGAAACTCAAGAAACTCTACGGACGTCTGCCTTTCCTAGCACCCATGTCAAGGTAAATGTTTGCAATTCTATCTGCCCAAATAATTTTATATGATGAACATAATTATATCAATTTTTAATTTGCTTATTGTGATATTTACTGTCTATATTATACAAGTGAGTATATCGGGCTTTGGGTTTATGCCCTAACCAAGTAACCATATACATAATCTAAGTAAATATAGGATGCTTCCGAGATGATTGCCGCAATTCATTTTTGTGGTGCCTAGTATTTTTCTTTGGAATCATCGTATCGCTCTTAAGTCTTAAATGCCAATATAGTTTATCAAATGCGCTTCATTTCTTTTGCAGGAGAAGTGGTCCAAAAATCTCTATATTGCATCTTTATGTTATGGCCGAACCGTTTGTTGACAGTTGTGAATTTGTACACGGATCTTGCTGTGGATACAAGAGGGGGGGGGGGAGCTAGGGAGCTAGGGAGCAATGTAATGATGTAATCTTGACATCTGCGAGAGGTGTGAGAGAATTAGTTTTCAGCAAGGAGCTAGACGTCCCAATGTCCCATGTAAAGCCCGCCTTTTATGGTTATGTTTTAACAAGAAAGAAGTTAGTAAGAAAAAAAAAGGAAAAGTTAGCCAAACATGTTTCTGAGCAGATATTACAAGTTGGAAATAAAAGCCATAACTTTGATATTACAAAATCAGTCTTGCAGATTTGCCGCTATATTATGGTTTGCAAATTTGCAGCTATATTATGGTTTGCAGGCTTTGTACATTTAACTTCTAAAGTTAAGTTATTAAAAATGTTTACGTCCATTTTATGTCAACTATCAACTGATATAATCCGAGTTTGGTTGCATGTTGTGCTGCCATTTTCTGCGTAGAGAGCTTCATCTAGCTATAACACATACAGTGGCTGGAACCGGAATTTTGAAATAACCGGGGCTAGATTACTAAATTACTAAATTTTAGAGATTAACTGGGGCTCAATACCAGATATTTACTAATTTTTAACTAAAAATCATGATTTAAAAAACAATTTCTCTATTGATTCTTGAAGGTCAGCAGTCAACTGGGGCTGAAGCCTAGGTTGACCCCCTCTGGTTCCGCCCCTCCGCACACACTATAAATTTATGAAACTATGACCTAGATGATTGTTGAAAAGAATCCATCAGGCTAGGATAAAATGCTACCAGTGTTTTCATTTCATCAAAACAAGATCTCTGCAGGAAAAAATATATTCTATTCTGTCACCCCGGCCCCGCCCGCTGCAAGTTCTGGTTATATAGTTGGAGTTTGATTAGTGTTATTAATCACACTAGGGAACGCGCGCTACGCGCGGCCTAGAAAGAGTTTCGTTTAAATTTTTATAAAATATAATTGATGAAAATTATTTTAACTATATTATTAAATGAGTTAAAGTATCTATCAATGCGTAAAACTTTAGTTAGTACAATAACATCAGAGTAAACACATCCTATTTCTATCATTAATAAATTTTTAAATTTATAATAAAACTAATAACATGTAAGTTAATTTATCATCACATGATTTAAATAATTTTTATTATTAAAAAAATATTTACTAATTAATATAATAGATTAATTCAAAAATAATAATTAAGATTTCAAAAAATAATTATATAAATTTAGTTGAAAAAACAATATCATAATATATATATATATATATTTAATAATTTTAAAAATAAAAATTAAATAAAAATATGAAAACAAAACTTACGATAAAATTTTAATTTTTAGATTATAAATCAAAATATTAAATAATTTTCTTAAAAGCTGACACCTGCTCATATCAGACATGGCTTAATAATGATGTAATAATTTATCTCAACAAAGTATTAATGTATCTCAGTATAATATATCATCGTTCTTGTATTACGAATTAAAAATATTAAATATAATTAAACAACTCACTTAAAAGCCGACACTCTTTTCATATTATAATAATGTAAAATTTTACTTAAAAAATATTAATTTATCTCAGTATAATATAATAGAAGATTGTTGACATGTTTATGGTTAAATTAATTAAAATTTGGCTAAAATTTATAACTGAAAAAATTAAAAATTTATATTATTGAAACTTATATTTAATTTATTTTAAAATATATTTTTCATTCTCTTAAAATTATATATAAAAAGTTATTTTTCAATTAAAAATTTGTTAATATAGAAGAAAAAAGTAAAAAGTAAAAATAAACAATTAAATAAAAATAGATGAGTATATTATGAAAAGAGATAATACATGTATGCGGCTTGTTTAAGGTTATGATATGCTTTTACTCCTAATATGTATTTTATCAATTGAAATTGTTTATCGTGGATTTCAAATATTCAAGTTAAGAGTAAGAAAAATGTTAGAGTTCCAAAATTATTTCCCAAAAAATACTTGTATAATTTTAATTAGTTATCAAAACAATAAATGAGATGAACCCTTGTGAATTCAAATTAATACAAAAATTAAAATTTTCTATTCTGTCATGTCACTACTGTCACTTCATTTAAAAAAAATATTTTGAGAATTTTGGAAAAATATTTTAAATTTTTTATTTAATTCCCTAACATCACTCCTAAAATATTTTTGTGAAATCATACGACTTGTGCTGCCCCAAAATCGGAGGTCAGTTGCCGAAATTACAGAATTCATAGCTCAAAGAAATAAGAGACTGTCACGTCATCCCTGCTATTTATTATATATAAATAGATGCTTATTTTTATGAGATATACATCTATTGTTATGGATCACTAATATCGGGTAATACTGTATTCTATTAAATATACTAATATTAAAATTTATTTTATAACTAATCTTAAATTAATTAATTAATTAATCTATCCAACCTTGTCGAATTAACAGATGAAGAGGTAAATTGGGGAAGCAGTTAAAAGTGTTTTTTTTTCAGTTTCACAGGAGGGAGGGAGGGAGATGAGCGTAATTTCAGCAAAAAATTACCAAAACATGCTTAAACCCTAAATAATTGTAAAATCTTGAGTCAATAGTATTGAGGAATAAAACAAATTATATTTGGCATCAAATAGACTCAATACATACATATATTTATATCTCACCTTGAGCTCATTCACTCCATCCTCCGACCAAACAACACAATGCGACCACCAAGAGGCCGTGGCGGCGGTGGCTTTAGAGGCGGTCGTGGTCGTTTCGGCGGCGGTGGTGGACGTGGTTATCAAGATGAAGGCCCTCCTGCTGAAGTTGTAGGTCCGTTGTTTCATCTCTCTCCCCCTCTCTCTTTGTATATACCTGTTTATATACATATATTTACTTATAGTTTGATTAAAATTGAATGTAGAGGTTGCCACATTTGTCCATGCTTGCGAAGGCGATGCTGTCACAAAACTAACTAAAGAGAAAATACCTTACTTCAATGCCCCTATTTATCTTCACAACAAGACTCAAATTGGAAAAGTCGATGAAATTTTCGGTCCAATTAATGAATCTGTGAGCCCCCCTGTTAGAGCATTTTTTGGTTTCAAATTGTTGTTATTGTATTTGTTTATTTATTTATATGTATTAGGATGCCTTTGGTTCTGATTGTGAAATGTTTCTAGTTATTCTCCATTAAAATGATGGAAGGAATTGTAGCTACTTCCTACTCAGCTGGAGATAAGTTTTACATTGACCCGTATAAGCTTTTGCCCTTGGCCAGATTTCTTCCTCAGCCAAAGTAAGTTTTTTGTGCACTAATACTCTGGTCGATATGATATTATAATTATACTTAACATCCTGTCTTAAAAAAAATTATATTGTTTCCTTGACCAAAATGGATATGTGGCATTTATTGTGGAATTGATTATGTTACAGTATGCTGTTTTACCTGTCAAGCTACTAGTTATAGAGGAATCGTTTGACATGTTTCTTTAGGTTGGAAGTAGCATGTTAACATTTTAAAGACGGTCAGTTCAAAAACATAAACAGTCTGTGAAATGTAATTAGGAGACTATCCGTGGTTGGTTTTTCGAGATCCCTTCTGCTAGTTCTTGGAGTTTTGGGACAGCTAGAAGTTGTTCTGATTTATCTCTAGACACTGATCATGTATATTTTGCTAGCATTTGTACTACATTAATATTTGTGTATTACTATTATCAGGGGACAAGCACCAGCTGGTGGTAGAGGTGGAGGCCGTGGAGGGGGACGAGGGGGTGGACGAGGATTTAGTCGTGGAGGAGGAGGAGGAGGTTTCCGTGGAAGGGGTGCTCCGAGAGGTGGGCGAGGAGGTGGCTTCCGAGGTGCAAGTCGTGGTGGTGGTGGTGGAGGTTTCAGGGGAAGAGGGAGATCATAGAGAAATTTTTATTTTGGTTTGTGCTTGTTTAAGTAATCATTTCTGGATTTCAAATTTTAGTTTGAGTATTAGCTTTTAATGCTAATTTTGTTTGTTGTGTGACTGGCCTCCGCAAATACTAAAGCATTAATAGTTTTTACAATGTGCAATATCATCCCAGTTCCAAGACCTTACATTGCCTCTAAATTGTCTACTAGTATCGGTGCCTTATTTATAACCATCAGAAAGGAACATACTCTGGCAAGACACTGATGCCATTAAAGTATCAAGTTTACGTGGACTCAAGCTTATGATCTTGCAACTACTTTTTTCATAATTATTATACATGTTCAATATTCTAGTTTGTTAGTTTGTTTACAGGGAGAAGTATATGTATAGTGTCATATGCACATGAAAACGATCCTAGTAGGAATAAAAGAGCTAAACATGCAATTTTAGCTTAATAGTTTAGAAGCACTCTATGAGAGCATGTGGAGATGACGTTCCAATGCAAGACGAATTACCCAAATCCAAAGAAGCATTATATATTTTCAAGCAATCAATTCTGCTCAGGCTTCCCAACCCCTAAGAACCAAGACTAAAAGCTGTTTCATATCTTTACACCCCTGTGTTATGTATTTCATTAGCTCTGCGTTTAGTTTACTGTCTCCTCATCCCACGTAAACCCATTAATGTTCTGCATTTTTACATGATGATTCACAGTTGTAGGTTTTACACATCTGTTTTGACATCTTTACACCCGTGTCATGTGTTTCTTTAGCTCTGCGTTTAGTTTAGTTTCTCCTTATCCCACAAACCCTTTAATGTTCTACATTTTTAAATGACGAGAAAAGATAGACGATGATAATAGATTTACGTGTAATACCTGAGCCAAGTCAATATAGGGGAGAGTAGTACTCTCTCCATTCCAAAATAAATGTCAGTTTGACTTTTAATAATTTTGATTTTTAACACTTATTTTAAAGTGTAAAAAAAATTATTTACACATTTCATTTTTTTAATTTTCTTTTTTTGAATAAAAATATATAATTTAAGTTTTTATTCACAAAAAGAAAATTGAAAAAACAAGTTGTGGAAATAACTTTTTTTTAGACCTTAAATACGTGCAAACTTTTTACACATTAATTAATAAAAATATAGTTATTAATCATATACTTCGTATTATCAAACAGAAGATATATCATGTGTTAGCTTCAAAAAATAGATACACTACCATTAATCACAGTGAGATACATATCTGGAATTCCTGGGCAATTTAAAAAATATTTGAATTCCATAAATCATTGATAATAGGAGTAATTGATAGTACAATTTATAATCTGTTAGAAATTATTATTATAATCTATCTATATATCTATCTATATAATAGCTGGGGATTTGAGTGCAGCTTCAAATCATTTTTAAATATTTTCTATGCTTCCTGATTATTCCTCTCCCGCAGCCAAGCTATATTTCTATACTATGTGTACTGCAGAAAATTAGGGTTAGATTCCTCACCATGTTTTATTTATATGATTTTATTATTTTTCAACAAAACTGCCATATTTTAGTTACATGATTTTATTAGTCTTCAGCATTACACAATTCCCTACAAGTCAACTCCATAAGAAAATAAAATTTTCATTTTCATTTTTCTTTTAAAAAGTTTTATAAAAATAATGGTCGTACAATAAAATTAAATTTCATTAGTAAGTAAATTTTAATTTTTTTATCAACTAAAATTAATAAATGCAAGTATTGTTTAATAAATTCTTTATAATATTACCTACTTTTAATATATATGAATTTTTTAATAATATTCTTTCCAATAAAAATTTAAAATTTAATTCTATTAATATATATATATAATGTTGAAACATATATTTTATTTATAATTTTATATATTAATTATTACATTTGTAATTATTTTTATAATACAAAATATTAATTATTATATTTTTAAAATTATTATGTTTTCTGAAAACAATAAAATATTATTAATTTTTTCATAAATTATATTTGTAGGAGTAATGTCGACTAATTAAATTATATATAATATTTTTAATTTTTATTCCTAAAAATTATACTTAATAATAAAATTTTTAATAATTTTATTATTTTTAATAATTTTATTATTTTTAATAATCTTGAATTTATAATCTACATATAAAAATATTGTTCAATATAAATTTGAGGTAGGTATTCGATCAGGTATATAATGAATCTTAACTTTTCGTAATTATAATTTTCTTAAACCAATTAACATTAATTATCATTATGGGGGCATAAATATTATAATTGCCTAATTTTTTACTTTTAATTAATATTAGTGGAATAATTAATAATCTTGAAATTATGTAATAAAAATAATTTAGTTAGTTTAAACAATAATTAATGAATATCTCATACAATAATATATTATGCTGGGATAAATTATTATATCATTATTAAACATATATCATATGAAAAGGATGTCGGCTTTTAATAGAATTATTTAATTATATTTAATATATTTAATTTTTAAATTCCCAAATTACATTCTTGTTATAATTTTTATTTTCATATTTTTATTGAATGTTTTTTTAAAATTATTAAAAATTATATATATATATATATATACACACATATTAAGATAGTGGTGTTCCAATCTAATAATTTATATAAATATTTTTTTTAAATTTTTAGTTATTATATTTGAATTAGTTTATTACATTAGTTGTTAAATACTCTTTTTTTAATATAATTCTTACATCAATACCAAACTCTATGCAATATGAGAGTGGCATCGGCATTCAAGAGAGTTATTAATTATATTAATTATTTTTAATTTGTAATAATAGGAATTATATTATTATTGTATTTTTATATTTTTAATTTTTAAATTATGACAAATTATCAATTTATATATTATGATAAAGTTTTTCCAATCTAATAATTCATATAATTATTTTTTGAAATCTTAATTATTATTTTTGAATTAAATTATTATATTAGTTATTAAATAAATTTAAATAATAAAAATTAATTGAGTCAGGTAAAAATAAATTATCAAAATTGATAATTTTATTTTTATTTTTATTTTTATGTACTCATCTGGGACATAATAGAAAATATATATTTGATAACTTGCATTATTATTATAAAACGGTAAATTCAGTACACTAATGTACACAGGTGAGTAGCAATGTAGCATACCTCATCTAAAAAACATGTTTAAATTTTTTATCAATTTTTTTTCAATAAATATTAAATATAAAAATTTTAACAAGAATTTTTAGGTTTATAGTTTGTATTAGGATAATCAATAATATTCTGTCAAAAAATTCTATCGCTCCTTGTACATTGTATACAAGTATACAACTATACATCCATTACAAGTGCATGATGGGCTGTGTGATAGAGATAGTTCAACAACTTATTTTTAAATTTTTTTATTTAGTTTTTTAAAAAAAAATAAGTTTTGGAATATACTTTACGTGTCGGATCTTATCTCCAAAACAGTGAGACTGAGGGAGTGTATAATACCTTTACAACTTTTTTGTTAATATATATATATATATATATTTTTGTCATAACTACTTTTACAAGTATCGAAATATAAGAAACTGAGTTGTTTCATAATTTTTTATTATTATTTAACCATTTGAAAATTTAGACAGACTTTAATGTCACTGTTATAGAAAAATAAACAAATAATTAGTATTCATTTGAATAGAAAAAAAAAAGAAAGAGAACATAAAATTTTAAAAAATACATAAAGTAATTTAAAAAAAATAAAAAAGATAAAATCTAACCAAAGGGATCCTTTGGTTAGACCTATAAAAAATCTATCATTTATATAAAATAATACTTTAAAGTCTTGTTAATATTTATACAAGTATAGATTTTGTAGTATTATAAACTTTTATAAATCATAATAAAGTAATGTATTTTGCCAAAAATCTTAATAAATAGTTTTTTCAGCTTCAAATGATATAAAGATTAATTAAATAATGTATCTTAAAATTTTATTTTCTATCAATTATGTCGAGTTGCACTTGATTAATGTTTGTATATCACATATTTATTTGAGTTTATAATTTAATTTTTTTTTAAAAAAATATTACTCTCATCACATGTAACTTTAATAATTTTATTATTATTTTTTCATCCTAATTCATATGTAAATATCTTTTAAAATATAGTCAGATAATAAAAAAATAAATTCTGAAATTTTGTAACAATTATACGTATAATTAATTGTTTTCAAATTATTGAAAATAAACGAATAGAAAATTTGATATTTTATTTTAAAAAACTCGTAGTAGACTAGTACAGTAGTTGGTGGCACAACAGAACCCACCATTGACTTTGTAAAAACTGAACGAACACACGCGTCTTCCAATACATTCCACTTATTGCATGCTATTGTTTACTGTGTATATATTGTCATTGCCCCTTGTTTTGAAAGATACATAAATTGGAAAACAAAACAAAGACTTTGCTGTGTCATCTCCTTTTATTATTATATTCTCGTGTTCGTTTTCTCACATTCTCACAAGCCCAAGCTATCACAAATTCACAATATATACATATATACTGTATACACACAGGAACCCCATTTCATCTGTTCCAAACTTGGCTTAAAGAAAATTGAAGCTCTGGGATCTTGTTGAAAATGTGTCCAATGAGATTCATTTTGGTGTTTTTCTCCGCTATATTGGCCGGTTATATGGCCTGGAGGACCGTCCGATCTACCCCGGATCCCGATAAAGATGATACCCGGGAAGCAAAAGATAAACAAGAAACTAATATTGTCAAGGTATTCTATAATAGTTTGAATTGGTAATTAATATCGAGTTTAATTGTATAATTTGACCTTTTGTTGTAATTTTTGTTGGGTTTCAGATGATGCAAAATGGGTTCTGGGTATTTGTTGACATGGCTAGTGGAAGGTATCTGTGGAAGAATCTCAGAGAGATCAACAAAAATGATAAAGTTGAGACTTATTAGAAAGGTGGAATCAACCAACCTGGGAAAATATGTTTTCTCTGTATGTGCAATACATAGTCTAAAATATATATTACCACTGTTTCTGTATGAGCATGATGATTATCTGTAAATCGACACTGGACAAACTGAGGCAATGTACTGTGATTTTTCTAACTTTTTTGTGAAATAGCTAGAAGTTAAGAGGATAATTGATTGCTTGAGAGTTTAGCAAGGCATATAGGATATGCTATAGAAGAAAGATGGAAGTGTGTTTGTGTTTGAAATTGTGTGATAAGCTCCTTAAGAATGCGGTCATGTACAATAATAAAGATGCTAAAATTTGTTTGCAACATATGCGATACCTTCTCCAGTTGTTTTAACCTAGTAGTCCACAACATCTCTGCCGGCCTGTAATCTTGATAGGATATGTTGTATTTGACATTCATATGTTAAAACTATAGTATTTGAGCGTACATACTAGGATATGTTTACATACAGAGTCTTGAATTCCTTGAGAAGAAGAATATAGCTTTGAGTGCTGCTAGTCTGCTAGAGGAAGAGGAGCAAAGTAGTTTTACAATAGAGAGGTTGTACATTTCATGTCTTAGCATAGATAACGGGGCTCCGATTGTACAATAGATGAGTAGTCTTACATACCTTACAATAGAAAAGTTGCACATTTCATGTCTTACAATCCACAGTACAGCTTTTGGTTAATCAAAGCCGTAAGGCTGCTTAACATGAGAGATAACCGGGCGGCCTCTTATTGTTTGAATGATCCCCTCTTTATCAGGAGTTATTCCTTTGTCCTTTTCATCAGAAAAGGATTATTGTCCACTCTAACAGTTCCCACATTGCATTCTTCGGGTTAACTATCCTATCCCATCTCGAAATTCAAGTTGAAAATCCCAATTACATTCCAAGGATCTGCTAGTATCAGCTTCAAATTGAATTACTCTGTCATGTTAAATTCTAGTTGCATCAGTAGATAATGTCTGTCAATGAACACAGCATTTAATGATATACTATATCAAACTTCAGCCCAGATTTGTGTTGAATGTGGCATACTCAAGTCTAGCGCGAAACAGCTTAGCAAAAAAAGAAAAAATTAGCGCAAAACAGAAGAAAAAATGATTGATGTTTTTCTCATTGACAAATATCACAGTTCTTTTAGCCAAGTATGAAGATGTAATACTTAATCACAGCTTGAGAACCATTAACATGATAATGAAAATAAAGAAGCTAGCCGGGGTCTGTAGGTTTTGAGTCGCAGCATGCCAAAAAGCATATATAGTATCTCTTGTCATTATTGATCAGAATGCAGGCACCACCAAGAGTGCCAGAAGATCTCCATATATTGAACGAAACTTCAAAACGTGATTTCGGGTAGCGTTTTGAGCAGAGTACAAAATGATACTTCGTGTAGTGTTTCTTCTCCACATAACGCTACATTAAGTTAAATTATAGACTGAAAACGTCACTTTAAGTTAACAACACTTCAAGTTGCCTCCACAAACACACACACTCACATATACATACACACACAAATACATATCCACATGCAAATAACTTATAAACGCTATTTCGTATAGAGTTTTCGGCCATAGAGGAAAACGAAACCTCATGTTGAGTTATAAAGTGCTATTTGGGGCCTTAATTCTCACTTGTGTCATTCTGGGCATTTTATCCCCAACATGTGCCATGTGGGTCCTTTATTCCGGTTATTCTCAATCTTGATTTTGGTAACCCTTTGTTGAGAAAACAAGTAAAAATATTATTATTGAAGGATTTCATAAACAAGACGATCAGACTGAACCTTTTTCATTGTAAAATTTGACAAACAATCAAGCATGAAGCAGCATATTCAATTCGTCCAATTGTATTTAAATTTTAACCATTTACTTCCCGTTTAAATCGTAGAATTCGTCTGATGAAAATAAACACTAAAGCATCAACAAACATGCAACAATAATACCACTATACCACAGACAGTGGCCACACTAAGAGATCAGGGAAATCAGATATATACAAGTCATAGGAGGAATTCTTAGCGGAGACATTGAAATAGAACTGATATACAAGGTCCATGCCAATCCATAAACAACATTTTGGCTTGGAAAAAAGAAACTCACGTACGCCTCAGACCGGTGTTTGAAACATGTCACTTCACCGATTCTAAAGGGAAGGAAAATGCTAATTATTTGATAGCTTAAGATTTAAAGACATAAAATCAGCCACTCATACTGTCATCTATACTAATATTATTAAAGCCGTAGTGACATTAAGTTCTATTTTTATACAACACTTTTTATGTGTCTATTATATAATTATAATTTAATTTTAAAACACATATATTTTGTCTACAACTCTATCATCAATTAATCCTCTTTTTGTACAATAATCTAATAATATATCTCCCTTCTATTACCGTTCAAATTCTCCAATTTATTTGAAATTATAGCTTATTAATTAAATATCATAAATATTAAAATAATATCATTATTTTATCTACATTAAATAATTTTTATTATATATTATATTATTATAACCGTCATATTAAAAAAATTTAAATCATATAATAGATACATAAAAAATTTAAATCATATAATAGATACTATAATATTATTATAACCTCTGTCCCCTAATACATGTCACTTTTGTAAAAAAAAAATGTCTCATAATAGTTGTCACTCTTTTTTTCAAAACAATTTTTTAATTTTTTTTTCAAAAGTTATCTTATTTATAATATTTGACTAATTTAAATATATAAGTAACGCATCTTTATATAATGCAATTATTAGGGATAAATAAGAAAATAAATTATTTACCTAATTTTTTCTAAAATGCATAATTTTTTTAAAAGCTACTTGTAAATGAGACGGACCCCCTTCGGCCTTCTCTTCACCTGCTCCTGATACTAGGCAGTCGAAGTCCTTTAAAGCATGGCCACAGATGTTGCAAAACTTTCGGGGAAGGATTACTATCTAAACAATGCGTTCAGTGTAAATACTAAATACCATCATGATCTTCTCGTGAGTCGTGATTCACAATTGTTCGTCGGTACAAGGACAGCAGCATCAGATAGACAGATCACAAGATACAATTGACGGAGGTTACACTAGTGAGTAGTGTCACAGCGGGTCAGTGACAGACGAATTCAACGTATCCAACCCCGCCTATATGTCTGTTTAGTTAGTATATTTATTATTATGAAAAATGAGACCCTAAAAAATGCTATCAAAATTTTTATCAAATGATGATTTGTCATTGTATAATTTGTAATTTTTCTATAATAAAATGAAATTCCGCGTATATATATGCGCCCACGAATTAAAACAAGCCATATGTCTGCCACGTCATTTGGTAAAAAAATTTGAGATCTCTAGCATTACTCTAATATTATTATATTGGATAGAATAACATTTATGTGAAAAATTTTGACATTGAAATCCGTGAAATTTTTCAGTAAATTATGTGAAATTTATTGAAAATTTTCACAATCTTCGTGCTAAAAATATATGTAAAAATGTATTTTATTTATATAAAAATATATTTTCTTAATATGATACATATATATTTTTAGTTACTATTTTAAATTCTTATTTTTTATATATTTATTATTAATTAAATAAATTTTAACAGATAAAATAATATATATTTATGAATAGAAAAAACATGATATATACCATCTCGGCCACTACAACAATTTCATGTTTCGGGTCGGGTTGGTCAGAATTTCAATTCAACCCGAGTTCGATTGAAATTTTAATATGTTAAAATATCCAACCCAAATCCGACCCGAAATATTCATAATCAACTCGAACCTAACTCGAAATAATTATAAGTTAGTAATAAATATAAATTATTTTAAATTTTAAATTTTAAATTATAAATAAAAATATAAAATATATTTATATTTATATTATAAATATATATTTTTCAGGAAATTATATATGCTGAAACTGACCCAAACCTGGCAGCATTATCACGATTTACGGATAACAATTTTGATCCCTATACTCAACAGTCAATGCCGGTCTTTAGAAAAAGAAAAATAAAACGCACGCGTCATAATAAACGAGAGAAATGCATTTATGTCGGCCCATACTTACGGACCAATGTTTTGATTTTGTTTATATCGTCATTAGTACGGCCAATTTAACAGACAGGAGGAGAACAAGGAAGAAGATTTATCAAGCACAAAACACCGTCCACATTCATCCACAAAACCTAAACAACAGGTAAACAACCTATAATATACACACATATACTGTATATATTATTCACCTTGATGTTTTGTGTTATCATTCCTCAATCTATCTGTAAGAATAGTTGAAAGGGTAATGTTATTGAATATTCCCATCTCTCATTTCCTGACTACACTTTCTTCGCATGTTTATTAAAATGTTGCTTCTTTTATTTTATTTGGTTTTTTTCTTCAAATATTTTGTGCATTGCATTGAGAAGACAGATTATTTATGATGATTTCCTCTAAGACTCTTCTTGTTTGCATCAATTGGGTATTAATTAATTAATTTATTTATTTTTGTCTAAATATTGGGTTTTTTTTGGATTAAACAAAAGATATCGCAATTGCTTAATATCTGAAGCATTCGGCATTCTGTGCCATTATTTAAACAAATTGGATATATTTAATGTACAATGGTGGTGGTGGTGGTGATGTCATACTATGTTAGTGGCTATTCTAGAAGCACATTTTATGGTTGGTATACAATTTTACATTGTAATAGTTTGAGACCCGAAATTTAGTCTGTAGGAAAGCTTTTTCTGATACAACACCCTGTGTTGCGGAAGTTCTTTCATAAATATAATAATGTGGTTTGGCTGGTAGGTCAGTTGGTTTTAAAGTTTTATTTATATATTCTTGTTTGTGCAGGAAAGAAAAGACAACCATTTCTAATGTCGGTGACAGGCAGTTCAAATATTTTCTGGCACGAATGTCCAGTCGGGAAGGTAGAACGGCAAAAGTTGCTGAACCAACAGGGTTGTGTTGTATGGATCACGGGTCTCAGTGGATCAGGTTTGTAGAATTAAGTCTCACAACCCAGTCCCATTTTCTACAATCTACATGTTTTGTTGTTTGTTATGGTTACCTCTCATTTTCTCTTGTGGAGGCTGTGTTGTGACTACACACGTATTAAATGTTAATATTTTAAATTTCAAAATTATTGAGTTACTTGATTTCAGTTCGTGGAGCTTACTCTTCTAAAGGGTGTTCACACATTTGCCGCTAGTATTAAACACCAGTTTCAGTTATTTAAAATATTCTTGCAACTTGTCAAACAATTCCAGGAATTGTCTGGAGTTCTCAACCAAGTCCTTCCAAATCAGTTTGACCTGTAGTTCCTGTTATTATTTTCAAATCTTGATGTTTTCCTTCTAGTTATGCGTCGATTGTGTGCTTTTTCCATGGAAAAAGCCATGTAAGCTATGCTCTCCCGTGACTAGCTTACACGTATTGGACTACTGACATATTACATATTCTTAATTTACAATTTAATATTGAGATATAGTTGATATTGGCCCAAGAGGGTATAATTCATTCATCAGAACATGATTTGATAGGATGCTTTTGGTATCCTTATCCGCCCTGCACTGCTTAATGCTGAGCAACTGGCTAGCTGACATCTTGACTGCGCCAATTTTCTGAAAAAGTGAAACAGAAATTGCAAATTTCAAACCTTATCCATCTAGCTTTCCAGGATCCGATGCCTGAAAGTTATTGATTACACTATCATATGACAGTGGAGTTGACTATATTAAGGATTGCAGGTCATATCAGAATAGCAAAATTTCTTAATACATATCCTCTCTCTGATGCAACTCCTCGCCAATTTTTAGGTAAAAGTACTCTTGCATGCTCATTGGATAGGGAATTGCACTCCAAGGGTAAGCTTTCATACATTCTTGATGGAGACAACATTAGGCATGGACTAAACAAGAATCTTGGTTTTAAGCCAGAAGACCGAACTGAAAATATACGCAGGGTTGGTAAGTATCTTATCCACCAATAAAAGCTCATTTTGCAGCCGAGGTCCTAAATAAATTTAGCTCATTTTGCAGTATACACTTGTATCTGGTTATAAATCATATGCTGTTGTTACAAATGGTATGTTTAGAATTATGGAGGAGCAACAGAAGATAATCTTTAATGTAAATGGCCAATGCTGATAAAAATTTAGGGGGTCCCTTTGATTAGTGTTGATTTATCTGAGCTGCATTTGTATTGTACAGGCAGTTTAGTGTCTAGACCTTCAATTTATGGTACCAGATTATAAGGGAAGAAAATACAAGACACGTGCTTGCATTCTGATAGGGGTAGGGTTTACAACTGATAATATTAGCACAAAACTCAATATCAATAATCTGATTCAATAACAAGTAATTTCTATATGTAATAAAGCTAAGCAATCTTTCCTAATTAAAATCAAATCCTAAAAAGCTAAATTTCCTACTATAGCATAATTACTTGTTATTTTTAGTATAACCGACTTATTGGGACTCCAAAGCCTATAATATTGTTGGATCCATGTTCTTTGGGCTTAATCATACGTTGTCCTGAATCACAATCTATACTGACATTATAGTGTAATTTATTTATTCATTATTTTATCTTGTTTTTTAACTTCTTCCTTGTATACATCTCTCTCATTCATTCAGGTGAAGTTGCAAAGCTCTTTGCAGATGCTGGATTAATATGCATCGCAAGTCTCATATCTCCATATAGAAATGACCGTGATGCATGTCGTGCAATGTTGCAAGATCCTAATTTTATTGAGGCATGCATTCTTAAGCTATGCATTTCACTTATGCAGGCTCGGTACATGTTTGGAAGTATTAGGCATACTTAGCTTATCTTATTTCAGGTTTTCATGAACATGCCTCTTGAAGTATGTGAAGGAAGGGACCCTAAAGGTCTTTACAAGCTTGCACGTGCTGGAAAGATAAAAGGTCCACTTGGAAACTTCTCTTTCAGATGTCAATGTGTTAATTATATCCATTATGAATTTTTTTATTAACGTTTTGAGGATAGAACATATCACTAAATTTAAATTAGAGGACTGAATACAATAGAGAATGGTTTATATCATAAAACGGGCTTTCTACAGATCCCCAACGACCAATCTTCGCATGAATTGCTAAGGATGCTATCAATTCATTGAATTGACTTTCCAGCAAAGAGAAGTAACTTATAGGAGTGTCATTTAGTAGTTTTTCTGTTAGCAAGTGGTCATTGTGATAAAGGGTTCTGCTGCAGAGGGAAAGGTATTTCATTTGACGGTGTACAGTAACTTGATCTTTAATTTGGATCAGTGGAAAAGGAAACTGCTGTGTCATCTGCTTCCTTCTATGAAGTCCAAAACGATGTTAATGATGATATAGTTGGTAGAAAAGACCCTCCATAGGCTGTGATACAATATAAGTGCAATATTAGATACCTTCTGGGTTTTTGTTGTTATTAACGTGACACAGCCTCTGTTTTCCCTGGAAATCAGCTATTCCTCTTTTTCATTTTTTTTTGGTTGATTTAATCAAAGTTGTTTCTTGATGCTTTGCTAGTTTTGTTTTCTAGTGTTTAGAATAGAAAGTTGATGTGATATAATTAGATGGTCTTATCACACTGCAGGTTTTACCGGGATAGATGATCCTTATGAACCACCATTGAATTGTGAGGTACGTGCTTGTGAATAAATTGCATCTCAAGTTATGTAGCTATTCTATTTTAAGAGATACTAAAAGATCACCACAAAAACATTTAATAAGGAACTAAAGAGATTTCCTGTCTGTCTCCAGATTGAAATACAACAGCAGGATGGAGTTTGCCCTGCACCGTCTGAGATGGCTGTACAAGTAGTTTCGTACCTTGACCAGAAAGGATTTCTGCAAGCTCAGTGATCAACCCTCATCAAAATCTTAATCCTTTGTTGCTTATGAAGAGATCTGTATATATACTCCCTCCAGAAAAGAAATATGGGAATACTAGTAGTGCTGATAGTAGTTAATTTAGTTGATAAGCTCTACAAGTTTGGTAAAAACAAAGCTATAGAGTTTTGGGAATTGCATGTCCCAGATATATTGATGTCTTTTCCTTGTTGAAAAATGAGTATAACTTGAAGAAACAGTTGACAAATTATCTATTTGGAATTATCGCATTTATAAAACTCTGTCTCTCGATTTCTTTATATTCACATTTTGCTTCTCAATGACTATGTTTGCCTCTCTTACAAAAAATAATAATAATAATTTATGTCTGCGTAGAAGCATGACAACGTGCACAATTTTGTTTTATGAAAATCTTCTCAAGTAGTGCGAAAGGAAAAGATGCTTTTGTATTTATATTTGTAAATTAAAAATACCCCCAATGGCCTCCACGTTACCATCAAAAGGTAAATAACAATTTCATAATTCAATCCGACAAACATTTTACTATAAACAAATTTGAAATAAAATAATTAAACAATTGATTAATGTGATTCAGAGAATTACATCACCTTACTTATATTATTTAAAAAAATTCCTATCCAGGAAATATATAGACACACACATAGATACGTAAAAGGAGCAGAGTAGAGAAAGGAAGAAGAAAGATGAAGACGCTACTGAGCCCACCTTGTTCTCTACGCATCTGTGCTTCTTCTCTTCCTTCATTCTCTCGCCCACCTTCTTTTTTCATTATTAATTACTATAATCGCTTCAATAATAATAATAATAATAATAATTATGGTAATTATTATATTTCTTGTCCATTTTCCACCAAACCCTCGTTCCCAATATTTTCATCAATCCGTCGCACAATTTCTCCATTTCTCTCCATGGCTTCTTCTACGCACTCAGCCACTCAGGTTTATAATCAATCCTTTTCTTACTTTTTTCTTCTCACTATTTTTTAGTTTGTTGCTTTTAATTAATTTTATTGTTTCTGTTGTGTTGTGTGTAATTAGGATGAATCTACTTCTAGTAATAATGATCTTAATGGCTTTCAGCTCATTCAAGCTCACCAGGTCTGCTTTTTGTATTTGATTACGTATTGTGCTTGTGTCTATAATTATTTGTGTAGCTATACGATGCTCGGTTTGTGATTGCAGGAAAAGGCTGCCAGGCTTCCTCCGGTTGAGGAAATTAAAACTCTTCTCGACAACAGCATTCGTGCTATGCTTTCTACTTTCTCTCATGTACTCTTTTATCCGCTTCTCATTTCCTCCTTCCCTAATTGTATATGATCATATACATGTGTGTATTTGTATGTGTGTGTTTATGAAACATACCTTGTCATCAGTGAAGGCAACAAACAGGTCTATGTTTAGTATTGTACTCTCTTTCGATGGTAAGGGCAGTAAGGCATTGTGATGGTTTGATAGATTGTATTTTTTATGCCACTAATTTTTTGCCGCTTGCTTCACAATTTGGTTGACCTTTGCCATCTTATTTTCCATGGCAGAAGCACGAGGGTTATCCATCAGGTTCAATGGTCGACTTTGCTTGTGACGCTTATGGATCCCCCATACTAGCCGTGAGCAGCTTGGCAGTTCATACCAAGGTTTTCCATCCATTTGAACTGAAATATTAAATAATCATATGATGAAATCCAACATTAGAAGACTCTGAGCATATACAAAGTGCTTGGAATTATTTACCATTGTATTGCAATTAATGGCAAGTAAATTCTTTTTAGAGGATAGCTAAAGTTCGTAAAATACTTTCACTTTTCTTGTACATGTGTGCGTATTAATATGTGTTTTTTTTAAAATTTTTTTAAAGAAGTTTATTGACAATTACTTTTGGCAGGACCTCTTAGCCAATCCCAAATGCTCGCTACTTGTAGCTAAAGATCCTCAGGATCGAACTGATTTAGTAATAACTGTGCATGGAGACGCTGTTTCTGTAAGTTATACTCCTTCATAAGTTTATAATAGTATACTTTCTTTTGAGATTGGATGCTTCCCTTAATTATTTCCGGGGTTCTGGTACTTTCTTATTAATAAATATTGAATTATTTACAGTCAAACATCATACCTGATCATTATTGTATCGGTCGTGATCTACCTACAGGTTCCTGAAGGAGATAAAGCAGCTATTCGTACTGCATACTTGGCAAGACACCCTGATGCTTTTTGGGTATTACCTGCTCACATTTATAGTTTTTTAATATTCCATTGTATTATGTCGTTTTTTATATATTTAGATTACTAATATGACAAACCATGTTGAAGGTTGACTTTGGAGACTTCCAATTTTTGCGCATCGAACCCAAAGTTGTACGTTTTGTATCAGGGGTTGCTACAGCTCTATTGGGTTCAGGAGGTCTGCATGCTCGCCAGTTTTTGTTTTCATTTAATTCTGTCCACTTCTGAATTACATAAATCTGAATTCCATTTATATCATGCATTATTATGTTATTGTTGTGCTGGATTTGGAACATCTGGATTCCTCGTTCACATAAGTGACAAGGTTAATTGGGCAGTCAGTGTCTGTTATTGCAGCTTAAGTGGATTATAGTGTTCTATGTATTTTTTCATCGTTTGTTGCCTTCTCTGCGTCATGATTGTTTTTCTTTTAAACTACTTGCAGAGTTCAACCCAGAGGAATTTAGAGAAGCAAAAGTGGATCCAATATATCAATTCTCAAAGCCCGTGGCAGTAAAATTCCTTCTACTCTGTACATTCCTTTCATCGTAAAGTTAATGTTATGGAGTCCAATGTTAAAGCATTTGTTTTCACTTCCAGTCCCACATGAACAAAGATCATGGAGAAGATACAAAGCACATTGTGCAACACTCATTGTCCATCCCGGTAACATAACTTCACAACTTCTTCAATTTCAAGATCTGATGCTACTGGTGAATTATATTTAGTATTAGAAGAAAAGTAATTCTTGTAATTTTATTTATTTATGATAATTTAGTTAACTATCTCTTATAGCAAGCTGAGAGTCGCATGGGCTTGTATGAAGATTAATATATATTTTAATCAGAATTACATGAAAAACATGTACACATCAGAGTAACAAGCACTGTTTTCTATCTCCAGGTGGACTTTGCTGATATTTTGGATTTGGACAGTCTTGGTTTCAATGTTAAGGTAACACAAATTTTCAATCTATCTAGTTGCTCTATTCTTCATTATATGTCGTTATATCCACTGTGTTTGCATTCAGTTGTAGAGCATATGCAGTATTCCCTAGTTTTTCTGGTTGAAATGTCTAAAATGGCTACTTTCACTAATTAGAATCTGTTGAATTGTTCCTCCTTGCCATTTAATGCAAATGTACTTGAAACATCGTATCTTAATATTTACGGAACTATCATGCTAACAATGTTGTTTTTACTAGGCTGGCTATAAAGGATCTACCCTCAAGCTTCGAATACCTTTCCCTAGACGTGCAGTAGATAGAAAGTGAGTATGCACAATTTGGATGATTGTCTGGAGTTTACAAGTTACAATAGACGTACTCGTTGTTGTTATAATAAATTGTCATATGCATGCTTGAAAGTTTAGTGATTGAATGTTAGATATCATATTGTTTTCAAGGACACTGATACGATTACTAAGAGTCTAAATGCATGTCCAATGCAATACTAGAAGAGTCGCTATATCTATAATATAGCATCAATTATAAAATACACCCCTGCAATGCTATACTTGGTAAAATAGGAAAATGCTAGAACCAAGTATAGATGTTGCTATAATTATCATTTAGACATGCATAATCAAAACAATGGTGGCAAATGTGATTGTGCATTTAAAAGTAGGGTGATAGAAAAGTTGGTTCAATTTTGATCTATTTTGTGCCATTGTAAAACCATGCATTGGACAATAAGTTCTATTTTAACATCAAAAATCACTTTTTAGTTTTATAATATAGCAACAGGTATACGTACTTTAGCATTAGCATTGAACATGGTACGGACTTGAGAAGCAGGGGTACAGAGCATTTTGCTTTATTATTACTTTGTCAAATATGGTTCAAACTTCAAATATCCTTGGTGTATAAATGTTGGTCATGCTTAAATTTTGCTGTCCCTAAAATCTTGCAGGGATGTGAAAACTCTCATAGTTGAAATGCTTCAAGCTGCTAGAAGTCCAGTTAATTGATTATGGCATAAAGGTAAAGATTTGTGTTTTGAAATTTCTCGACTTTTGTACTGCAAAATATGTATATGATGTGCAGATAATTTTAATATGGTTTGAAAATGTTAATAATGAAAACAATATTTATGTTTGTCATGCTTTTACTGTACGCGACAAGTCTGTTGTGATATTGGGAATAGGCTAACTATTAGAATAGATTTGTTGATTTCATTGCTGGTCACAAATAACTTTGATAATTGATGTCCCTTTTGTGCAGGATAATGCAGAATACCAGTATGTTGCTTGTTTTTTTCATTGTGAACACACAATTACACAAACAATGAAACAAACTGCAAATAAGCTTTCGATATGGGTTGTGGTTTCATTAGTAAATGAAAGAGTAATGGAGGACCCAATTTGTTTAGGCAGCATTCCCAGTTGAACTGAGCAGGACCAGTTAATTGGTGAAAATCATAGTGATTATGTAAAGCTCTCTCTTATCACTTACTCGTATCAGTTATCCCAAATTCACATTCTATATTTCCAAGTTTGATATTTACAATTCAGCTTTTTTATTCCGTACTTGTGAAATGATTGTTATTTAAACATGTTAAATATATAGTATAACTTTAAAGTTGCCTGACGTCCCAGTAACCTGATTTGTGTAGTGATTAGTGACAAGATGTACTTGCATGTATATAAATGTCATTTTGGACGAGGCAATATAATTTTTGTTACTATTATTCTGTCAAATTTGGTTAAATTATAAATAAAATTTTCAATAATTTATATTAAAAAATATTTGCTGATTGTATAATATATTTATTTATTTTAAAATGGAGTTAATTTTTCTGGATGTAACTGATGACTTAGGCCAAAATTGTTGGACACCTCTCGAAAAGATTCCGCAAAGTGCCTTCTTTTCCGAACACTAAGTTAGAAATTGCATGTAATTTTCAACTTATAAGCTTCTTATCTGGTATTTTAAAACAGTGCCGGCATCCGGTCCTCCATGGTTCATGAGTTCAGATAACCAATATGGACCATAGTATTAATAAAACTAAAAAAAAACAGGTAATAGGTTTTTTAAATTAATACCGCCACTTTAAAGTTTAAACTAGGGGTGTAAAATGATCCGGGTAGAATCTGACATCCTATTACTCAAGTCTTGGATCATTTTACTTTTACTGTGTTCAGATTTTGGTCTAGTATTATTTTATTCGAATATAAACCAATCCCGAGTATTGAGGTCCGGATCCAAACTGAATATAAGTGAGTACCGTATTTTTAATTTTTTAATCGAGTGGTTTGTGATTCACCAAATACGAGTCAAATATGATCCATTAACATTAAGTATCGTTTTTATTTGAAATATATAAATGATTATTTATTCTAAAATAAATATAATATTATAAAAACATAATAATTACGAATTAAAAACATAAATATATAAATTATAATTTATTAAGTATTAGGTATATATGATAATAATAGATAAATCATATTTTGTGAAAATTTAAACTTATAAAAAATACTAAGCAATTATAAAATGGTTATTTACTTCGAAATATAATGAATTAAAAATATAATCCATACGAGGGTTTGAACCGAATACGAATCATGGATCATATTCGGGTATGATCATTTTATGAAAAATAATATGAGACATAATTTGAGCGGGTATATGAGTGCTCATATTCAGGATCATATTTTATTCGGGTTGAATTTTTCCTCCAAATTTAGATCATTTATAAAACGAATATGAGACATATATCATATTTTCGAACCGGATATAAGCCGAGATACCGGATATTCCAGATCAATTTACGGGCCTAGTTTAAACTGCTCACAAAAATTAAAGAATTGGGATATGTTTAAAACCGAGTGAATCGGGAATTTAAATAATAAAAAACAAAACAAAAAAATGCGGCTGCGGTTAGTTCTGGAGGGATGACTGGAGTATTATCTAGCTCTGCGTAGTACAGCAGTAATTTTATAGGTTCAATAAAGCTGGTCAATCTTTTCTACCTCTCGTACAACCTTTGCGTATACACACGACACTTTAAGTAATTCACACAGGCCGAGGGGTATGCATGCATAGTAGTTGAATACTTGCATATACATGAATTACAACAGCCAACCAAAGAAAAAAGAGCACTCTCGAAAGATTCATTGGTGGTTCATATACAGAAACTGAACTGTGGCAAGCTTGATGAACGAAAAAGATGAGAAGAAATAAATTAGATTCTGAAATAAATCATTTAAAACTCTGTTAATTCTGCTACAGGTAATGTACATACTACTGCAAGCCACTAGAGGGGGAGCCGGGAGGGCATGATGAACAAATACATATTCCTATTTTCCTCGTATGGCTAGTAGATGCTTCAAAATACACATTCTTCTTAACCAAACCCATTCAACCAACAACTTCAATTATTTAGAGCAGCAGCAGCACCCCCACCAACCCAAAACCCAAAATAACCAAAAACTAGTGTATAAAAAGAGGGAGGAGAGATCTTGAGCAGCTTCTTCTTCTTTAAGCTTCTCTGATTCATTCTGAATCGCTTTCCAAGCTTCCCATTGCCTTCAAACCACCTCCTCTTGCTCTCTGCACCAACACAAACACAATTATTAACCCCGTGTCTTCAAGACCTTACTCATTAAAAGTTGATCTTTCTATATATTTAAATTCAAAAAAGAAGAAGAAAAGTCTGTTCATTAAGAGAAAATATAAAGGGTAAATAGGAGATTTTATTTTATCTGACTTGGATTTAAATCATAATATTACAAAAATAATACCATGATTGTACACAAGCAACAGTAAAGAATATGTTATTGACCAAAACCCACCAACACATTGAATCTAAAGAAAATACATACAACTGGGTACAATCTCTCTCCTCTTATTGAGATGTAAAACCCAATCTTTTGAGCAGAGTAGATTTTATATATTCCACATAATTATACTTGCACAAATTATCAATACATACCTTCTTAGTAGTCTTCTTCTCCCTCACCTCATATCTCTCTTGACATAGATCAGTTAACCATGCTCCTGGACTCACCAACTGCTCAATCCAAAAACAAAAAGAATCAAATTCAATAATCAAGAACAAAACAAGACCAGATCAAATCTTGAAAAACCCAGGTCAAAGATTCAATCTTTTTCTTCACAAACATACATACATTAAAAATCAGAGAAATTAGGGTAGGTTGTATATCAGATCTAAAGACAAAGGGCATGAAAAAACAACTTACAAGCAAAGTCCTTTGAATAATCTTAGCCCTTTTCTTGGGTCTCTGAGGTAACTTACACCCCTTCATAGCCATAAAGTCTTCTTCTTTCTCTTTACTAGATAAACTTATATATAATTTAGGCCAAACAGCCCCTTTACTTTTACTCTCCTCCCCACCATTTTCCCCTGTAACAATCTTCCCATTTCCACCCTTTTCATCCAATCCCACCCCAGACCCTCTCGTCGAATAATGCTTATCATCCTTCTCCGGTGACACCTTCCTCTTCTCCAATCGATTCGTCGCAGCCTCAGAATTTCTGTACACCCAACAACAACAATATTGTTTCAAGATTTTCAAAAAATAATAAAAATTGAAATTTTATTCAAAAAGATTGAAACTTGATGTTGAATAGATGAGTTTGAGTACCTGGTCAGACGTGTGGATTGTTGGGTGAAAGTGTGTTTGTTGTCAGGGAAGGTGAGGAAGCGTGACGTAATTCTCCGGCGAAGTCTGCCGTCGGCGTAGGATGAAGAGACCGGAGAAGGTCTGTCTCTGACTCTAACACATCTCAGTCTTTTTCTGTTACCCCACTTCAAGAACAAATCTGCTTCTGCTATTTTACAAGCTGCTGCTCTCTCATTCTTTTCACCTTTCTCCATATCTCTCTCTCTATTCCAATAAAAAAAAACAAGAATCACAAGTTATATATTTATGTATGTGTGTGTATTGACCTGGTTAAGATCTGTGCAGATAATATATAACATATAAACTGGGGTGTCGTGTGTGTGTGTGTTATATATGTAAGGATGAGCAAACAAAGAAGGGAGATGAAGAACGAGAGAGAGAGAGTTGAGGATGTCTTACAACGAATGAGGTTCATCAAGATCCAGAGACTTTGTGTTTTGTTGTTAACTATACACAAAATGTCAAATTTTGTGTGTGTGTGTATATCTTGGAGAATTGTGTGTATTTTGTAGATGAGATGATGAGGAAACAACTCACTCACTCTCTCTATCAATCTCTCTAGCCTTTGAACGTAATTTGTAACTGTTTTGATATTATCAAAAATTTTAATGGAGGGGAGAGTTTTTTTTCCTTCTTCTTTGTGTTCTATTTTCTTCCTCCCCTGTTTATATATATCTCACTCTCTGTATTCAGGGACAAGGATAATTTCAGCCGTTGGATTAGACTATCAACGGAGGATCATTTGTTGTTTATTTTTATTTTGTACACATGGATTTAATCGTATAATGCCTAAATGGAGTTGATTGTGTTGTTTTGGGTTTCTCTTGTGGCCCAATGTCCTATTTGTACAAGCCCAAACTTGATTTATTTTATGTACTATAGCTTTGATTGCATTCCTGATAAGCTATGGATGATCCCCAATTAACCCATTTGTTAATCATAAAGAAGCATTTTTATCGTCTTGGGCTTAGGCATCACGAACAGTACAACTGCCTTTATAGTCTGCGGCTCTATGCCTATATTATTGTGTGAATTGTTTTTTACGGATCGAACACCACCAACGTATTTTTTTTTCCAAAGCAATATAACATGTGACGCAAAAAAAATTCAGATATTAGACAAAAATAAAAGCTTACAACTTTTTTGTAAGATTTTTTTTTTTTGAAATAATTTTTTTTTGTAAGATAATCAAATTCATCAAATGAATATTTGATAAATAAACAAATTCATCAAATGAATAGTTTTTTTGGGTCCAAATATAATAGAAACAATGTATTTTTGATCTCGATAAATGAATAATCTTAATTAATGAATATAATTTCCCAGTCCCGAGTATATTCATTTATTGATATTTAACTATACTTTGTATGTTATAGAATTTATAAGCAGCTGAAAACTTTAGTGAGAATGTTATAGAATAAATAACTAGGTAAAAATTTGAGTGAGTATATTTGTTAAATGGAGAATGTCCAAAAAAATTAATTTCGAGATGTGAATTAATCTGTATTTTTTTTTTGCACAGTTTAGTGTTAAATGTTAAAATGAGATAATTTGGCTGAAGAATAGTTGAATGAAATATGAATGGAGGCAACTTAAACATAAAGAATGTGAATGAGATCGTTTCAAAAAAAGAAAGAAAGGACGTGCATGAGAAGCTGGGTAAACCCAGGCAACAAAACAGCTCACACAACCATCATTGCCTTTTTATAATTTTCCGCGACAACAAAAAATTATATATATAAATAAATCATGCTACCTTAGAAAACAAGAAAACACTCTAGAATTAGTTGAATGAATATATAAAAAGCAGTAAAATGATGTTAGAAACTTCACCCACTAAAATCATCACAAACACAGCCAAAAGACAGATTTAGCCTTTGAAACACGACATATAACCTCAGAACATGCTTCCAACCAAGGACATAACTGTCAGGACCCACTTGCGTGGTGCTTGTTGAGAGGATCCGTTTCATATCTAGGCCAGCAGCGGAGTTCCTTTTCGAAAATGAGACAGCTTCGTTCATGTTTTCAAAAATAGCACAGCTAAATGCTTATGATGACGGTCATCGAAGGTAGAGAGTTGGGTGACAATATAATCATAACCGCCATGTAATCTGGCGGTCAGTATATGAATTAAGAGATATTATAACCGCCACATAATGTGGCGTTCATGCCTTAGTTTATTCAAGTAATGACCGCCACACAAAGTGGCGGTGGCATGCGTAAAACGACGTCGTTTAGATACTTACTTTACTTAAAAACCTAGACAAGCACACCCAGATCAGTTTGTTAAAATATCGCCGAAGGCGCTGGCGGCTACTGCTGTGATCCAAATTAATGACATATATCACTCAACTCAGCTATCATTCGAGATTTCACTGTCACCAAACTTGTAACTTTCATACACTTCAAGAAGCACATCCCTGCATGGTACAACAGCTCCAAGCTTGATACAGGCAAGGAAAGCACCAGAAAGTTTTCGGTGGAGGCTGTAAGCTTCATCAGGGTTCCGGTGGAGGTGGCGGTATAGCGACACAACGTCAACCTGAACAATCATAACCCGGTATCATCTAGTTTCTATTTCGATTTGTATCATGTTTTATGTAACTTGTTCAACTGCAATTTTCCTTGTTGGCCTGAAGATTGATATTTGCAAGTGACAGGATTGTACTTCGTAGCATTAGGGCCCTGGATGTTTAAGATTTTGCTGCTCAATAAATTTTTTAGTTGCCATGTTCTAAAAAAATAAAATATAAATTGTTTGTGGTTTTGTGAAGCAATGATATATGTAGCAGTGACATATACTTGGTCAATCATCTGTTTGCTTGTAGGAATAAGGTTGTGTGCATTTACCACCCCTGCTTGAGCTGATATAATTTAGGACTTTAGGTTTAATTTAGTTTACTTTCCCCCAAACTAGTCAGCGTAGAATAAAGGGATGGCTCTACTACGATTTTTGAATAGCAGTTAAGAATAAATAATTAAATTTAAAAATAACAGATAATATTTACTAATAATATAGAGAATAATAGAATATAATATTAATATATGTAATATATTTAATTATGATAATAATATTAACTTTTTTATTACAAGAGATATATATCTAAATTATATATATATATAGTTTTAATATTAATATTAGAATATTAAAATAATTATAATAATATTAAATTTCTTTAAAAAATGACCAGTATTTGTATTAAAAGAGGATTATATTCTAAAATATATTATTATACAAATATTAATATTATAATATTATAATTATGATAATAATAATAAATTTGTTAATAAAATGACAAGTAATTTTATTAAAATAGGATTATATTATAAAATATATAAATTTAATATTAATATTAAAATATTAGAATATTTATAATAATATAAAATTTCGTAAAGAAATGACCAAAATATTTATTAAAAGAGGAATATATTCTAAAATATTGATTTGGATTGAGTTGAGAATTATTAATTTAACAGTAACTTTAATATTCAGTATTATTTGATTTAAATTAAATGCAGGAAAAAATTAAATTCAAGATTAGGTTATTATTATTGTCGTTAAAAAATAATAATTATTATGAAATTCTAAATTCGAAAAGTGAATAATATTATTATAAGAGGATTATAATAGAAAAATTAATAACATATACATATAATTTTTGATTTAGATTGAGTTGATAATTATTAATAAGTTAGTAACTTTAATATTAATGATTCTTTGATTTAAATTAAATGCAGAAAAAATATGGATTCAGTTAATTATCACCCTGGTCCTATAGACGAGTCTTTACTTACCCAGCAGTCCGAGCATCGATCACAGTTGCATTGGGATGGACAGGTAATTTATATATATATATATATATATATATATAAATATATATGTATATGTATATGTATATTAATTTCTATATATATATATATATGTATATTAACTGCAGGATCTTGTTGATTTGCGTTTGCGGGTGAACTTTAATAAGTATTGGGATACCGTTAGAGAGTACCCACCGCCACCAGAGATACATGCAGTTATTTCGTCATCTGGTTTTGATGGAGTATATCAGATAGGGGCATTTACACATGATAGGGGATTGATCACAGCCTTTGTGGAGAGATGGCGACCTGAGACTCATACCTTTCATTTCCGTTTTGGAGAGACTACCATTACTCTTGAGGATGTTTATCATATCTTAGGGCTTCCTACTGGTGGAGCTCCTGTGATTCACACATTTGTAGAGCATAGTATAGCTGAGCAGTGCCGCATGTATGGTGAGGTATTGGGTGTGTACCCCACGACAGAAGAATTGAATAGAAACGGCTTGAAGATCAGATGGTTGGTTGATCACTTTGCTAGTTGTGAGCGACTTGATATGGATTCCGATGATTATGAGAGGGAGTTGTTATTCCACACACGGGCTCACATGCTTCTCATTATTGGATCTGTATTTCCGCACTCATCAGGGAACCGGATCCCGTTCCAGTTCCTTCACTATGTACGGGATCACACACAGATTCACACTTATAGTTGGGGCAGTGCAGCACTTGCCTATTTATACAGGGGGATGTGTTCTGCTTCTATTGGCGACAAATCAGACATATGCGGGTGTATGACATTGTTGCAGGTACTTAGAATAACATTTGTTTTTGAATACTTCCTTGTTTGCAGTATTTATGCACTTATATTATTGTGTCATGCATTTAGGTATGGATTTGGGAGCGTTTTCCATCCCTAGCCCCTTCACCCCGGGATGATGTATATATGGATTTTCCCCTGAGCATGAGGTATTATTTAACCCTAATGCAGTTAATAACTAATTTTGTTGTAGTCGGTCTTTTATGTAATGTCTTATATGTGGTGTAAATATATTTCAGGTGGAAGGTACGGTTGAGCATGATTAGCGTACCTCGTTCACAGGCGCGTATTTTTCGTTATGAGCTAGATTGCATGGGTACAGATGACTATATATTGTGGAGGCCCTATAGAGGTATTAGTTCTCGACTTCTCCCATCTGTTGTTGAGCGGAGACGGTGGTCATCAAGGTGTCCGCTGATATGCAACGAGATTGTGGAGTGGTGCTACACGGACAGGGTGACTAGGCAGTTTGGGTTCCAGCAGGCCATACCCCGGTTATCGCCAGAGGATAACCATCAGAGACTACATAACACTGTCAATGCGAGAGTAGATTGGTTATTCATCCGTGGTGATTACATTCAGCTTTGGGAGTCACGACTTGGTCAGTCACTCAGTCCCGGCCATTACCGTGCGATTACGGAGGGTGTACTTGGAGTGACACCAGATTATCAGACTTGGTATGATAGTGTGACCCGGCGATTCATATTACATCCTAGGCACTGGTCCGGGCAGCAGGGATTTCAGGGGTCACATCATTACGCGCAGTACTATGTAAGTTGTTCATAGTTTGTAGTATAGTATCTTCTTTATTGTCTGTGTACATATTATTCCCTTAATGTTTTTGACTTGTGAAATGTTATATAGGTTGAGGGGATTTCACAGGCCTATCATGCCATTGACCCTAGTGATCCGCATGTGGATGAGGCACGTACCATTTTGAGCCAGCGCATGACATCTACTGGTTATGATAGGTACCGGCACACACTGCCTCCGCAGGCTCCAGCATTGGATAGAGGTCATCGTGG
Organism: Oenanthe sinensis; assembly: GCA_028671895.1. Classification (NCBI taxonomy): domain Eukaryota; kingdom Viridiplantae; phylum Streptophyta; class Magnoliopsida; order Apiales; family Apiaceae; genus Oenanthe; species Oenanthe sinensis. The sequence goes on from CM053794.1 coordinate 37,822,022, forward strand.
TAGCCGACGCCACACTGCTACAGGTAGACCTCGGGGAAGACCGAAGGATGTACATGTTGATCCTGAGCTTGGGACATATTATGATCATGTCACGAGAGGACCCGGGTCTTCAGATGTCCCTAGATCTCCAGTAGCATCGCCCACGCACTCAGTAGGAGGATGGAGAGCTTGGACAGGGGGTCCTTCATATCACCAGTCACAGATGGGTGATGATGGCGGTTGGAGAGGTACGACAGAGGGCACGTCATCAGGTACTGGTTGGGATGCTTTCATACAGACACATGACCCTGTACAGACTCAGACGGAGGCAGGTGATTGGGATTCTTGGATACAGGACAGTTCTGCTAGTTTTGGGGGTTGGGGTTCACAGACACCTTACCATGTCGACTCTCAGGGGGAGGGAGGTACTTATAGTTCACCTATTCAGGCACAGATGGGTGGTAGCGGATGGAATGTTGGTGGTAGCCAGTTAGAGTCTCATGTACCACAGCCTGCTTCTTCACATGGTTACGACACGCCTGTTCGTGGTTTTGCAGATTTTGCATCTCAGAGTAATGCATTCTCATCTCCAGAGTCCGGTGGTAGAAGAACACATGACGATGAAGTGCAACAGAGACAACAACCAGGGAGACGTGTTAAAGGTCGAGGTAGAAGATGTTTTACAGGCAGTCATATATTGTAGGTTTGCATTATTGTTCCACTTACTGTTACATTTGCTGTCCCTAAAACATTAGTTGTGTACTGAATGATGATTAAGTACATTGTATTTGAAGCAAATGTTGTTAGAATTGTCCCTAAAACATTATTGTTGTATTTCAAAATATTAGTAACAACGAGAAAGTTTATAGTTAGAATTGTTGACAAGTACTTTTAAACCCCCTAAAAAGGGCTTTAAAAACACGAAAAATATGAAAAAGTTGTTATTTTTCCCAAATTTTAAGGATTAGTCATTGCAACTTTGACCTAAAAATTTTGAAAAGTAAGTTACTGATTAATGCTTGAAAAGTTCCATAAACATAAACATTGGAAATTCATGAAAGGTACATAGAATACATGAAAGTTACAGAAGACAATCAACATAAACAAAACAGAAATGAAATTCAGATGAAAAAGTCAGGATATTTTTTGCATCTTCCTAAATCATTAGTCAGAACTGTCATCTTCATCTTCACCATGTGGATGAGATGCCCACCAGTCAACAAACTCACGTTCCTCAATTTCCTTATATTTGACGCGATAGTCTTGATGGATTTTGTCCAGCGCTGCTCTTCTTTCAGTTTCACTGATGCGATTCGCATCTCTATCAGCATTCACCTTCCACTTTGCATTAAGACTCTCATCCATTATAGGACCCGCGTCAGCAGGGAAGTGCCAATATTCTAACTGGGTTGGTACCCAGTCTTTACCCATCCTTTCTCGTCGTGCCTTCATGACTCGGGCCTTTTTCTTTTCCAAACTCCTCGTTTGATAGTCCTGCATTCTTCTCTCCCTTTCAGCTTCAGAGATCCCTCCAACCGACTGCACAATACTTTTCAGGCTTGTAACCCCAGTTAGACTCATAAATTTCTTGAGCATAGCTTTATCACCCCCTTTTTCACTCACATCTCCCGGATTCATCGGTTTCTTTCCCTTATCCATTTGATGCATCTTACCTACAATATATTATGAAAATGATTAGTAAGAAAGTGTACAAGTATATTCAAACTCTTAAACTCTCAAAATGATTAGTATAGGGTACCATTAGCTCACTTATCCTTTTACTCCCTTCTTACCTTTACTCATATCTTCAGGATTCATTGGTTTCTTCCCCCTATCCATTTCGTTTTGCTATAATTATAAAAGTACATTTACATGATTTCAGATATGATTATTTATAGAGAAATAAGAAACATAACTTCGGTTTGCATGTGATAACATACATGAATTACTTTGCACTGTTAGTAATTGACAAGACATGTCAATTTTTTCAACTTTGCAGAACTTTACTTTTACTTTGCAGCTAAATGACAAGACATATCGAGTTTTTCAACTGATTTATTAGTTTCTCCCCCCTATCCATTTAATTTACCTATAATTTTAACTTTGGTTGGCATGTGATTAAACATGAATTATTTTACACTGTTAGTCCTTGTTGTGGCTAATTGACAAGACCTATCGAGTTTTTAAACTTTGCAGAACTTTACGTTTACTTTTACTTTTACAACATTGTAGGACGTAACTTTAACTTTACGTGATATTTTATAACATCTTAATTAATGTGATATTTTATTATTTAATGTTGTTGAATGTTGTTTAATTTACCTAAATGGTAATTTTATGAGAGTTGTTATTTCTATGTATTGTTAAATTGATGTTTGTTTTAATGAAATGACGTGTCTGAATTATGTGCTTTTTGTCATGGAAGTTTAAGAATAAACTCAACATAAACTTTACATAATCATAATTAAGATCATAATAATTAAAGTTACATAAAAATAAGAAAACAACTTCTTAAAAAGCACTAAGGTCAACGGCTTTTGTTAAATCTTCATAAGAACTTTCATCTGCATCTTCATTAAATTCATAAGGTTTAGCAAGTTCTTCCATCTTCTCCCATTCATCTTTCATTTGTTGGTCGAGATCCTTCACTTTTGATTGTGCAATTTCAATTTTATTGAGTGCTTTCTGCTCCTCACTTTTCATCAACGAGTATGAGATATTCCCTGCCTTGTATCGTTTATGGATCTCCTTCATTTTCTTGCAATATACGTCTAGGGATTGTGAGTATACAGAAAATCCCTCCACTTTCTTCTTCATGGGTAATTCCCCACCACATTTTGGGAAATTAGGTTGATATACTTCGGAAGGGTCAAGATCCGCAACACTTTTTTCCTTATCCATTGCTTGCAACCTAACATGTAAACACTGTTGCAGGTAATATAATTTTGTAGATATATGATATGACAAAACTACTGTAACTATAGCTGTGCAGAGATTCTTTTTTTCCAGCCTTGTAGCTTTATGTCTATTTTTGACATTGTATACTGACATTAATTGATTCGTCATTTGCTATGTTAGAAGATGTCATATAAATAGATAGCATTGTGTGCATCAATTAATACATCTTGTTCTCTCTGAATATACACACAATAATTTAACTTTAATATTACATAATGAAGAAACACACATAAACAAACATACAAACATTACATAAGAAGCATAACAAACTAAAATAACATCTTACAATCCACTTTCATGGGAGACTAAGATCAACGGCCTGTGTCAAATCATCATATCCATCATCATCTTCATTTTCAAACTCAACAATTTTCATTTTCTCCCATGTACCGAACGCCTTGTCATCAGCCCTCTTCATTACATGCTCAAATGAAGCATCGAGTTTGGCCCAAGCAGTCTTCATTTCATCCTTAGAGATTTCCCCAGCACGATAACATTGGTAATAATACCTTTTTTTATAAGACAACTGTAGTTGGATCATTTCCATTTTGTTGTACTTCTTTTTATCAATCCCTGCTAGAAAACTCTTCCAAGTAGGGTATTTTTGTTTTTCGTAATGTACCCCTTCCATTATGGGATGCCCCTTCTTCTTCAAATCTTCCACAACGTTTATCAACCAATACTTTCCTCGTTCCATTCTTTCAAACTCCAACTTCTCTTCCCGCTCCACTACATTCAATAAAATATCTAAATTCTTTTCATGCTCATCAACATGGGGATCAAGACTTGGAATGCAGAAGCCTACTTTCTTCCCCTTCTTTGGAGCAACCCTTTCACGCACATCTTCAGGATTCATTGGTTTCTTCCCCCGATCCATTTGATGCAACTTATCTACAACAACTTATAATAAATCTTTGGGTAAGGAAATCGTTAAAAAAATGCACATTTATAGGGAAACAACTGTCAATATTGATGACCACCCTTTTAACTTTGGTTGGTCTGATTTTACATATCATTCACTTTTACTTATACTTTACAGAACTTTAAGTTATACTTTGCACAGCTTGTTTTTTTACTTTTACTTTTACTTTTACTTTGCACAGCCTTTTTAACTTGACTACTGCATTTAACTTCGCTGAAATTTTATTTAACTTTGCAGAACTTTATTTTTACTTTCACTTTCAACAGCTTAAATATAACTTTGCAGAACTTTAAATATACTTTAACTTTCAACTTTATTATTTAACCGGGGAGAACTTTCTTTCACTATCAACCGCTTAAAAAAACATTTAACTTTTAACAGCTTTAAAATAACTTTAACTTTAAACACCTTTCATTTCACTTTACTATTACTTTAACTCTAGCAGCTTTAATTTAACTATTAATTTTCAAATCCATTTTGGAATAATCCAAAACTCATGACAGTCATACATATAATAAAAAAACAAAATTAGGCATACAATACATATATTATTGTGAACATCACACACTAATCAACACGTTGTGGACATCTTAAACTGCGTCTTGTATGTCCTTCTTGACCACACCGACTACACTTCTTCCCTGTCCTAGGCGCATCCATCTCTGTTCGAATTCGAACTGATTCCCCCTTCTCACCGCGTTTTTTCTTAACCTTCATTAGCCTCTCATCGGGTACTAATGTGCCATACTGCTGCCAACGCCTCGGTAATACATAATTCCAATACTCAGTTGGTTGTAAAGGCAATATCAAAGGTTCCCACAACTTCTGCAACTTCATGGTATAATGGTAAGGCTCTATCCATTGCCTCCAGTTAATGTTCTGTTGCATACATCCAGCCACAGCATGTGAACAAGGCATGTGGTGGCACTCCCATTTTCCACAAGTACAAGTAAATGTACGTATATCAACATTCTGCCTGTGACCACCCTTCCACATTGATTTCAACCGATATCGGTGTGTCATCACCGAAAATATGCCGCGTTGTCGACTAAAGGTATCCACCTTATGTGCAGTTGCCTTCTTCTCAATTTTCGCCAACATTGCATTACTCCTAGCACATAATTCCTCGCCTTTTTGCATGCTATCCTCAACACTGTTTCGCCGGTTATTCACTATCTTCACACTTTTATAGAAGAGGTATTCCATCATCGCCGTTACCGGTAGAAATCGGGCCATTCTAATGTTCCCATTAAAACCTTCCATAATATTTGTTGTAGCTTGGCCGAAACGAGCACCACCAGTGTCATGTGCTAAGGTCCACAATTCTGGTGGAATGTTGCGTAGGTATTGTAAGGCAGGAGGTGAGATCTCACCGATTTGTTTCATGTAGGCTTCGTGTTTCCTTACCTGGGTGGTTATACCAGCTAACCACATCAAATGCTTTAGCTCTCCCCCGGGGTGGTGTGAGGAAAAATTACTTCGCACATGAAACAAGCAAAGTCTATGCACGCCCAAAGGTGATGCAAATCCATTCCTTGAGTCCCTCATCGCAGCAAGAATACCCGGTGCCCGGTCCGAAATTATGCAAACACCATGCCTTTCCCTACATACGTGTTTGCGCAGCAGTCTTAAAAACCATGACCAGTTCTCGGTTGACTCCTCATCCACCAACGCATAACATACAGGATATTGATGGTTGTTTGAATCCACACCCATAGCAATAAGTAACTTGCCGTTATACCTTCCCTTCAAGAAGGTACCATCAATTGAAAGTACAGGACGGGCATGCTCCCAACCATCCATCATTGCTTTTAAACACCAGAAAATACGCTTGCATACCGAGGACTCGGATTGGGTTTCATGACTAACAGCATCAATCACAGCAACACTACCAGGATTTGAATGTACCATTGCCGTAAAAAACATTGGCAGATCATCATAAGTTGTACTCCATTTTCCATATACATCCTCCACTGCAGACTGCTTCCCTCTCCATGCTCTTAGATAATTCACACGATGATTATATTCATCATTCACCATTGTAATAACAGTCATGATGGGTATATTAGGCCTCTCCATGACCTGTTACAGATTTAACAAATAGTTACATCAACTAAAATACTAAATCAATCAACAACATATTAATTTAACAATTCTATTTCACTTACATGAGGTTTAATGAGCCTAGCTATTAATTTTGCAGATATCTTCCTGTGATCCTGCATGGGCTCATTATTCAAACATGTGTGATTACCCCTCATCTTTGTTATTTCAAACATACCGTGTTTCACCTTTTTAGCAGCTCTTAATCTCCATGGACAGTAACCGTAAACACACTTTGCAATGAACTGAGTTGGATTACTCTTAAACACTTGGTAGTTCCGGTCACTCTTGATATGAACCCCCCTCACCGCTGCTATAAGGGTTTCCTTATCACGAAACATACAACCAACTGATAACTCTGAATGTTGTGGATCGAAACCACTAGACATGCCATACTCATCTCGCACCACAATCGGGTTGTACTCTTCATTTTCAAACCAAGGTGCACCAGCTATATGGTGGGCTTGATGTATATGCGTCGGGACTTCTTCTAATTCATCCCCGTCAAGTATAGAGTTATCGCTATCATCCTCGTACTCATCCCAATCCTCACTACTTGAAATATGTGCATCAAATTCTTCATTCTCATGGATGAGGGCCAAGTCTCTGCCAGCACTTAGTGTAGTTGTATCCCGTGGGGGAGAAACATAAGCATCAACATTTTCATGGGGGAATCGATTTTCGAAGGCCCTACTTGTGGAACCACCAGTATTTACTTGGTTGCTTGAACCGCCAACATACGTTTCGGGGTTACCTCCTCTACCAAAATAGTAGTCCGACCAACCCGGAGTGCCGTACTCAGGAAACTGTCTCGAACCATAATCAGGTAATTGGCTTGAACCATACATTGTTTCACATGTTGCATGTGTCGGTTGTGAGTACCAACCCTGGTCAGCCATATGAACCTCGTCCGGAATAATCTTTTCAGCCTCTACATACAAGGAAACATCACCCATTCCCATCTGCATCTGCCTAGGCACACTGAGCATCCTCCGTACATCATCATCACATGTTATATCAGCTATATAGTATCCCGACACCAAATTACCTACACCTAACTGGGGATATTTAAAACTCATCGTCAAATTCCAAGATGAACTGTTAATATTCATTAATACATACACCACTTCCTTCAACTCTTCATAAGAAGTTCCCCATTTAATATATTGCATTCTTTTAGGGTCTCCAGTACTATATCTTATATCATCATCTCGTCTGATAATTTCTCCACCCCAAAAAAAATTCACGTTGACGTAATCTTCCATTTTTCCTATTTTCAACACCAAAATACATATTTTCATACTCAATTACATATTGACAACACATACAATTTTAAACATATGTATCAATACACATAATATGATAAATAATTATAATATTATAATTATGCTTAACATTATTATTTATTAATTCTTAACTAACATGCAGTTACAACAAAAATTCTGATAAACTCAAATTTGAAGCCAATTTATATAAATTTATCATACTCAAAATGGCCTTAATCTTAAACTTATAATAATAATATTCACTTTACGAATTTAGAATTTCATATTAATATCATTGTCATTTTATAATGTAATCCTCTATTGTTAAAAAGTTTAATATTATTATCATAAAATACTTTCAAAAAATACTTGTCATATTATTAACAAATTTAATATTATTATCATAATTATAATATTAATATTTCTATAATAATATATTTTAATATATTTATCATATTTATCAATTTATTATAATATTAATATTAAAAATATATATTTTATAATATAATACTCTTTTAATAAAAATACTGGTCATTTCATTAAGAAAATTAATATTATTGTCATATTTATAATTTTTTAATATTAATATTAACTTAATATATTTTATAATATATTCTTCTTCTAATAAATATTAATAAATTTATTATTATTATCATAATTACATATATTACATATATTAATAATATTATCTATTATTCTCTATATTAGTAAATTTAACATGCGTTAATACATAATTTAACATGCGTTAATTAACAACACATACAAATTTAAACATATGTATCAATACACATAATATGATAGATAATTATAATATTATAATTATGCTAAAAAATTATTATTTATTAATTCTAAACTAACATGCAGTTACAAAAATAATTCTGTTAAACTCAAAATTGAAGACATTTTATATAAATTTATCATAATCAAAATGACCTTAACATAAATTCTAAACAAACATGTATGAATATATAATATTAATGAAATGACATATCAAATTTACAAGCAATCGTAAACAAAGTAACAAAGTAAATAAATAACCTCGAAGCAGAAGAGTAGAAAGTTTGAGAGGCAAGCCGGAATAAAAACTAAACTAACATGCTTAAATATATAATAAAAACTGACATATAATCACAACATATTAAATTGACAATTGTAATATTATTTTGAAATTATAAAAGCATACCTAAGCAGAGGTAACGAAAACTACAAAGCAAGCCACAAAACAATTAAGCAAGCAATCTGAAGATGCAGCAGCAAAGCGCAAGCAGCAGAACCGAGTAGGAAAAGAGGAAGAATAAATGACAAGCTGTGAATGTAAAATGAAGGTACATATAGGATAAATCTAGGATAATATACAAACAGAAAACGCAGATATTCAGGTAAAAGTAGATTTTCAGATAAGATAAATCATAGATTTTCAGATAAGATAACATAATTGATTTCTAAAAATATAAAATATTTTTTAAAATTATGTGGTAACCGCCATGAGGTTTGGCGGAAACTATTATTTTCCTTTTTCCATGCACGCCAGATAGCATGGCGGGCATCACAACAATTTTTTATCTCATGCACGCCACATAGCATGGCGGTCATCACAGCATTTTTTTATGTTCTAAGTCGCCAGATAGCATGGCGGTCATCACTGAAAATTAACAAAGCTGCTGGCTTTTGATGACCGCCGAGGAAGGGTATTAGCTGTGCTACTTCTGAAAGCACGAACGCAGCTGTCCCATTTTTGCAATCGAGCTCCACAGCTGTCCCAGTAAAGAAATGGAGCCCTTGTTGAGACTTAAGAAAGATTAGCAGGATGGGGGTGGAGCCCAACAGTACCATTGGCGACAGCTGTTTCTAGTCTGTCAAAAAACAAGGGCAGTCCGGGCAATGATGAAAATGGGAAAAGCCAAAGTAAACTGCTACACAAAAGGCTAATGTGGTCACCACGGGCAGCCCTCAGTTGGCTCTTGCATGTGCTTATAAAATAACTAACTTTTCTGTTATTTGTTGTAGCATTTATTTTATTAATTCATTCTCTAGCTTACAATACTTGCTCCGCTTCTTCCTTGAGTACTCTTTTTTTTCTTTGATTTAAATTTAAACATCAATGGAGGCAATGAAGATGATGTTTGTTGGCGTGTTGATGATGATGATGGTTGCTGTGCAGCAGGGGGCGGCGGCGGATGCTCCGGCGCCGAGCCCTGCTTCAGATGCGTCAGTTGTAGTTGTGCCAGCAGCAGCAGCTTTGGCTTCTGTACTTGCAGTGGTTTATGCTTTCATCTTTTAGTTACACAACACACGTATCTATCAATACACCATTCGATCTGTATTGTGTTTGATATCTGAATCCTCTGGATGGGGAATTTTTTTACCTGCCTTGTTTTATTTTTCTTTAGGCTTTTTTTCTTCATCTTATTTGTATGTATGTACAATGTAAGGGATGGTGGTGCTTATGGGTGGAGGGAGTTGTTGAGCTCCTGCAGGGCTGATTTGTTTGGTGTAATTTGGTCATTTGATTGTTTTGTAACTAGTTAAATCACTTACCTCTTTGTATCATCTACACGTACGTGTTCGAACTCATGTATATCTTGGACAGTTTCACATTTCAACTCATCTTCTAGTTTTATTTTAGAATGCTTTGAGGTCTTCCAAAACTATGTTATTCTCGCTGACTCACCTTAAAAAACACAAATTTGTTATTCTTGCTGACTAACAAACAGATTGATTGACTCAATTCCCATTAAAATTTTGTTAGGTCTTCAAATATTTTTATCACATGATTTGATTGACTCAATTCCCATTAAAAATCCCTCACATTAATAGTCCAACTAAAATTAACCACATCATCATTTTTTTAGCCACGAAATTAATAATTCAAAATTTGGAATTAAAATTGAGGTATATATGACATATCTAAGGGGTTGAATAACCTAAGTGATTGAGGGTTTATCATCTGTCGTTCCAGGTCCTGGATTCGACTTATCTCACCCTGAAAATTTCTTTAAAACATGTACTCATTTTGTACAAGTCAAATTAGTCAAATATACTCATTTTGTACAAGTCAAATTAGTCAATATATATATATATATATATATATATATATATATATATATATATATATATATATATATATATATATATATATATATATATATATATATATATACTTGTAAGCAGTTCAAACTTTATTTTAGACAAGGCAACTGTGGCAGTTTGGGCCTAGCAGTAGGCCTATTGGGCTGAAAAAGGAGGGCATATGAGTAAAAGGATAGAATATACAAAACCCTAATAATCTTTTTATTAAACCAAGAGGAACCAGAATGTTGTAGATAACATTTTTCACAATCTCCATTCAATTCAATCGTTTCCTGTAAAAATTAGATTCTGATGATGATGTTGTCAAGTGCCTCTTCAGAGTAGTCGTATGAATAATATGTATGATATTCAAAATGGCTTAGTTAGGAGGCATATATTAACATGTAGATCTGGTAGTGTTTTATTACCAGCATCTCTTTACTCTGGTCTCTTGAGGGGACTATTTGTTTCATTTTACTCGTCAATCTTCCCCCAAGCAGCCTTGGACATGTTTTATTCTTGTATCTATGTGTGTGTATATGTGTATGTATAATTGCCCTCGAATAATCGAACGGTTTTGCAGTCATGCATAACATACTGTTCGGTTCAGACAGGGGCGTATATTAAACGAGAAGATTGATCCTATCATCTGTTGTTTGACTTTATATATCTTATGACTTGATGATGTTTTTATCTTCTTAATCTGAATTATTTTTATTTGCTGGTGAGTGATTAGCTATTCGTAGCTTAAGATTACTTGCCTGGATTGATTCAGATTACATTATATTTTCAATTGTGTGTGTATATGTGTATGCATGTATATCTATATGCTAGAATTACTAGTAGCTAGTTTGTATTGAAAAATCATACTGTATGAATTTAGTGGAATGTTGTATTATGTTTGTGGAGGCTCGTGTGAAGAGCAGAGAGCCACTCGCTAGCCTCTTTTGATTAGGTCTCCCTATATATAATTTGCCATTTGTTATTACAGTGATGATAGCTGATGAATAATCTTTCATCCTCCATGTCTCGTTACTTGTGATATGGCGGCATAAATCATGAATAATCAATTTCTAGCCCCCAAACATTCATACACAAGATTGTTTTTGGGCTGTGACGTTCGCTTATTTTAAATAAAATGGTTAATTTGGAATTCAAATTATTTATAAATAATAAAAAAGAGTTTTTAAAAATTGAACCGGAGATGCAGTAACAGAATGATTGTTTGTTTCATTTACATTTCAGCGAGCCTTTTTTATTGCTCTTCCTCCGATGAAGAGCTTGTTTGCTGAATTTGACATCATGTAAGTGCAATTTTGTTCAAATTGGTTAGTCTTGTTTCCTCAACACGACATACATAAAAAATTGAATAAATCTGGTCACATATACAAATTCTCGACACAAAACCAATAAGCTGGGTTCAATTCTCAACACAAAACCAATAAGCTGTGTTCACCAGAGAACTCGGAGAGAAATTTTATACATTTGGACAAAATTAAGTGAAAAATATTTAAAGAACACTTTTCTTATTTTGTATAAAATATCATTTTTTTAATCAAAATCACATATGTTCTATAAATAGAAACATAATTATTAGAATAAATTATGTATTTGAAAAACTTATTCTCTCCGGTCTTTCACATAGGTCACTGGACTTTTTATATTTAATTTTAGGTGTTTTGAACATATATTTAAAATTGATATTTTTTTTAAAAAAAATTATAAATAAAAATATAATATTTTAATTTTAATTCACAAATTTTTTTTTAAATAAATATTAATTTTAATTATACGGTCAAAATATATAAAATTACGTGCAGAAAGTCAAATGACCTATAAATAAGACCAGAGTTTAATGAAAAATGTTATATATGCCAAAATGAAAAATAAGAAATTTTTTATTAAGAATGCTATATTTTATACGAAATTATGGCTTTACCGCCTTTGAAAAAATATTTGTAAAAAATTGTAATTAAATGTGATTAAATTTAGTGTTTCAATTTTTTTAAAAGAAATGTTTAAATTCACATTGATTTTTTGTTTGATTTTAGTTGCATTTATTTATATTTTGTTTGCGAATTTGTTTTTTTCCAAAAACTTTTTGCCAAACATATTTTTGCAAAATAATTAAACGAAAACGTATTCTGCATAAAATAATATAAAACTCATTTTTTTTAAAAACCTTTGAAAATAAAGTCAAAGATATATTAATAACAAATTAAATATTCAAACCTCCGTACTTCGCATACAAATACAGCCGGTTCAGTTTAACTAGCTGTGTAGTTATTCCTCTTATGTTTTCCCACGTTTTGGATAAAACTCTCATAAAAGTATTTTAACAATATTTTCAGTGATATTAATAGATGCTGTTCAAACCACCTTTTTTCTATCCATATCAGCATTTCGTATAGAAGTTATCAAGTCAGTAATGGTGAATTAAATTTCTTGGTGCTTCAAATTTTGATATAATCAACATATTTTTTTATCCCAAATTTATTTCCCAAATGAAATGGTATGACATATGACTTGTTTTAATTCATGAATGCATATGTATGCAGACAGAGTCTCATATTATTATATAAAAATTATCAATTACATACATGACAACTCAGCATTTTAGACAATTTTTTGATACCTAGCATTTTTCGATATGAAATTGGTTCGTCCGGGCCACTTGCTTCCATATAATAACTTCTACAGAACTTAAATTATTTTACCTAGCATTTATTTAATAGAAGTTTTGCCCCGCAAAAAGATAACTTCTACAGAACTTGCATCATCCCAGACAACACAACAATACCAAGCTAGCTGCAAGATTGTAGAACTTAAATTCTCCAATAATTAATCGAATTATACAAGGGTAGCTCTGTATCAGATAATATACAAAAACAGATACCTGGTCTACATTTACAAACTTCCATCTATGCTTCATTCCTCAGCCACAACTCAAACACAACAGACATGTCTACCATCGATGATAATTTAGGATTTGACAGACTCATGCAAACTTAATCGAATAATTAAAAAAGAAAAAGACAAGAAAGTAATATAAAGAAAATTGCTAATCCACGGAGATGAGAAAGAGGGAAGAGTGGGAGTGTGCTGTTTGTCCTCTCTTTTCCTAACATTCTTGCATGATGCTCAGGACTCTTGTCAAAACCATGTTATCAGTCAGTCTTAGGAAGAGGATCTGCATGAAGCTGTTTTTCCCAAAGAGACAGAAGCAAGGGAAGACGCCCACACACGAGCATTTTTCGCCCCGCAAAGAAAGTTTCTCGTTTTGCATAATTTCAACTTGGTCCAAATCCTGTTCACATTAATTATCTGAAGGATCCGCCCCAGTATTTGGCTTGTCTCTCCAAATATTTCCAGATTCAGGTGTGGCCCATATGACACCCACAAGGCTTTGAAGTGAGACAAAACTCTTGGGAATGCATATGTAAATCCTACTAAACAGAGAAATAATAAAGACAATACCAAGTATGGTTCCTTTTTTAGAATCTCAGTTGGTGATAAACCAACCCACGATTGCATAACAAATTCTTTACTGGATTCCAAACTCACAGGTTGATCTGCAGCAAGATAATGCACTGGCTCCAATCCTAGAAATTTAAGCATCGTGTTAGGAATTATAATCATATTGTTCTGCATTTAAACACATCTAACAGATAGAAGTATGAAAGTCACATAATTCGGATTAAGGCTATTGTTTGTTTACAAGAACTATTTCATCCCTACTTATGATTTATACTCAATACTTTGCCCCTTAAAATAATAATTCCATGAACAAGTTTTGATCATTTTTGATTCATTTCGAGGTTATTTAATACCATCCTCTCACTAGGCATAATAATCTAATGGAAATGAGCTTGGTCCCTGAGATAACTTAAGGATGAAATGTAACAGAATATCAGAGGAGATAAGCTAATTAGTACGAGGAATATAACCAGCGTAACAAACATAGCCTAAGATTGAACTGACTGAACACAACATTAGGGCAATATAAGTATTACCCAAACACAAAATGTGTAACCGTTATATAGTAAGGGACTGCTCTTTGACACATCGTAAATAAGAAAGCCTGTGACTGCTCTATAGATTAGTTACCTGTTGTTTTCCTATAGAATCTTGAAAGGGAGTGGAGATCTTTTGTTCCATGGTACCGCACTTTAGATGTTTTCTTTACGATTAATATCGTGGGGAAACTATGTATCCCATATCTAGAAAGTATGCTGCAATTAGGTACAAAAGGAGATAAGAAAAACAGGTCAATAAAATCTCACACGGATCGATAAAAATTATGTAACACTGAGACATCATGAATCGCCATTGTTCTTTAGTAGATACAATGGGGTTTTAGTAGATACCTTGGCATTACCAGGGATTCCTCAACTGCCAAATGGGTCATTTGAGGAAACATGGAACTCAAGATTTTGAATGTCTGGAGCACATCGTTGGAGAACGGACACCAGGAAGCATAAAACAGTACAGAAGCGTACATATTTGCATCTTTTGAATTTAATGCTTTCTCAAGGAAGTCACCACCCACCTGCCACATATCCAAATGTATTAGCATATAATTAGCAATAATCATCATAACTTAAAGATCGAATGAAGGTGGAAAATATCGCTCACACAAAAAAAATCATATAATATATTGTGTATTATATAAATGCATAGATGTTAGCTACCAATTAAAAATCTACCATAAACACTAAACATCTATGCATTATATTACACACTTTAATATATAGCGACTAAGAAACATTGCCATCATGATTTTTCTAGAATAATTGCCGATCGTGACTCTGTTTATTAGAGATGGATTATACACTTGTGCAGAGAATTCCTTTTATATACTATATTTCGTGAACTTATCAGAAATCAGTATTCATACAAACACTGTGCCGAAATAGAAGTGCACGTTGGAAATTTTGTTGATAACTAATACATCAGAGTCATACAAAGTTAAACATCACTATGTAGGAGAGGTTATTTACAATGTTCATGTACCTACTAAGGCCTCTTTGTGGACAAATTATAACACGTATGACCCATTGACAATCTGCTAATACATGAAAGTGAATATTTAAAGATTAAAGATTGACCAGACTTTGAAAAAGCCTATATTAGAAGCTTCACTCGGACTTAAAAAGCATTCATTCTCTCTCAGGAAGAATAGCTACAGGAGCATTGTTATGCATTACTTTCAGCTCAGACAACAGTGATGCTTAACAATTTTATGCTACTTTTTCCCAAAATGGACCATTGTGGTTTGAGACCTGCAGATGGCTGAGTAATATAACTAAATATGACAGGCATCATAAAACAAAAATTTTAGCACCTCTGAAGTATAATAATTGTATTTTCTGATTGGTAAAATACCTAAAATATATGCCCCAAAAAAGGCCATTTACTGTACATTTTCAACATATTAAAACCGAAAAAAATTATACTTAAAGCGCATTAACTTCATACAAGCCCTCATATAGCTATTTATAGCCCTTAAAGAACTCACAACACAAAACGCACCGCACTTCCATTTCCAAAAACATATAATATTTAAGCTCTTGTACTCTCATATCTAACATCTAAACGGAGACAACCTTTTGCTCTGTGAACAAAAAGGTGGAAGAAAGTATTGGATGAATGATTGGAAAAAAAAATGAAAGAGGGCCAATTCTTTCAATGAGGTTTGTGAAGAAAATGGATAGAAGCATGAATTCATTGTTAACAGAATTGAGGAATGAAAAATTATGAATATTACTAACAAAATAGTATATATTTCATTCCAATTCAAACCTAATCTCTTTCCTTCCAACCCAACGGAGCATTTATTTCATATTGGCAGAGGAGAAAGAAAGGCTAGATTCTGGTTATGCCTCAACAGCAACCCACAATCTTGAATAAAGTAGAACATACAAGATTGTTTGAAATAAATATTCAATGATTGTCAAGCAAGTGGTGTGAATCTACGCGTGTACAGCACATCAACAAGGAAATAATGAACATTGATCCTCTATTCTAAACCACCAATAATATCTTTACATCTCTTTGCAACAAGTTCGGTAGAATCTTTATAAACTATCCCCATAATCAAATTTCAAATCCAGCAATCATTCAAGAAACCAGGAAAAAAAGACCAAATTTCAATCAAGCACAAACACCCGAAAAAATATCATTACATTTTCATCAAGAATCTGTTATCAAATTTCAAGAATTACAAAAGGGCAATCAAAACAATCAACAAAACACAATCTTGCCAGCAAAGCAGCCACCTTTATTAAAATAAATAAAATAAACTTAAAGAACAACAACAAATGAAAAATAAAAATAAAGAAAATGATGAGATTCAAAACCTGAAGAGGTGGGGTTGGAGTAAATGAGAGAGGAGATTGAGCACGCAAATTATTGAGAAAGACCATGGATTGATGAGGACACATAGCTGGTGGTGATGGTGACAACGCCGACGCCGACGAAAATGCACAAATTATATAAATAAACAACATAATCAGTGTGAATTTCGACATGGGTGTTGATTAATTTGCAGAAAAATTCTAAGAATTTATTTAATTAAAGGAGGGGGAGATGATTGATTTTTAATTTTTTGGAGAAAACAGAAAGGAGGGTGGTTATTGTTCTCTCTCTTCTTTTATCTCTACCTCTCTCCGTGTTTATATATCTATTTTGTGTGCATGTATCGTATCTATCTATATATCTGTACTGAAATTTAGACATGTACTTTTCTTTTTTTTCAACGCGGCATTATTATGGGGACAGAAATACTGTACCTTAAATTTGTGTATTTTTTAATTAATTATGTAATAAACATATAAGCACGTAGCAAAAGAGAAAAAATATCTTGAGTATAAAAAAGATTATAAATAATACTCTCTTTGTTCCATTATTTTAGGCTGATTTGACTTTTGCAGACTTATTAAAAAAAAAATTAATCAAATTTGCAACATAATATCGTTATATATTGAATTTAATGCATCTGACTTTTTCATTGGAAATTTACAAAACTCATTCATAATAGTATTAGTTAGTGTATATTTATTGATTATGGTAGTTATTGAACAAAAAAATAGATGAAATTAAATTTTCAATGTGTAATTAATAAAGGGTAATAGTCAAATTAAAAATATAAAAATAGAAACTATCCAATATTTTGGGATAACTAAGAAAAATAACTCAGCCAAAAAATATGAAACGGAGAGATTATGTGTTTAAATAAAAATTAATTAACATGAAATGAAATAATATTTCAGGTATAGATAGATGTATAATAAGTGTGTATGATATATAAATACTGAAAACATAAATACTACCGGTATTCATACACACTTATTTATGGGACAGAGAGAGTATGTATAATAAGTGTGTATGAATACGGGTAATATTTAAAAGTAGAATGGGGAAGAATAGTGGTAGGAGAAAATTTTAAAAAATATTAATATTATATATATATTAGTATATTACCATCTATATTATAATTTTAAATAAAAAATAAAATTATAATTAATTAATTAATCATATATTTTTCTTTAAATTCGAGAGACATAAATAAAAATAATTTATCTCTTTAATTTGAAATTTTTAAAATAAATAAATGAAATTTATTACAATTTTTTCATTTATTTTATTGACATTCTTCAATTTCCCAAAACTTGGGTGGTTTAAAAAAAACTCGAGAATATGGCCTTAGCTTATACAGTAAATAATATCATATTACGTCCCAAAGTGACTGGTTTTTGAGAGTGGTAAAGTAAAGATCGGTGGCTACATATTTTTTGAAACCCCCATATTTTTCCATACTCGTTGACTTTAAAGTAGTCTCACATGACATGAATTGTTTAGTTTCATGTATAGAATGTAAATGTTTCCATGTCTACCTTGTTCATTATCTTTTGTAATTCCTAAACATCCCCTTGATATGATGATCAGCACAAGTTAGTATTCTGGTAAAGTGGGACACCAGGAGTTTGGTCCAAGACATCGGTCAGCAATACAATAAACCCTATTCATCACTGGGGGATATTTTTTTAAAAAAATTTAGGGGATAATTTAGAAATAAAAAAATTCAAAAACTAAACTAATTATTTAATGTCAAAAATCAAAAAAGGCATACTTTAATGGGTGAATAAAAAAAGGAGCATTTTTTTTAAAAAATAAATGTAGAGATTCATTCATTGTTGTTTAATAATACATATATCACAAGATTAGGAGGAAATAAACAATAAGTCTACATGTAAATAAACAATAAACCTACATTCTTTAACCGATAACATATGCTCCTACAACCAACTTAACCAACTAAGATTTTTTCTTCAACCAACTAAGGGCTTCTTTTATCGTTATTCCTCCGGCTAGTTCTAGTTCTGGAGCAACTTAACCAACTTGAGAGAAAGTATGTACTTCCATTAAGTCGCCTCTGGAGCAACTTAACCAACTTGAGAGAAAGTATGTACTTCCATTAAGTCGCCATTATGATCACGAGTAGTAAGTAGAAAAAGGGGATTGATATGTTTGAACTATTTGAAGAGTATAGAGTTTTATCTGACTATAACAATTATTTATAAAATATTGTTAGGTATTCTGAGTTATAATGGTTTATGCAGAAGAGTAATGTTTTAAAAATTGAAATTGATTAAATCGTATCTCCGTTCTAGTATGTTACAAAAATGGTTGAATGGGTTGGGTTATGTTATTAATTGAGAAAGAAATGCTAACAAATTCTAATTTTGAAGACTTAATTCAAACTTGAACCCAACTATTGATTAATGATTTTGTTAGCAGAAATGTGAGAAAACTAATTTTTAAATCATGAGAAATTAGTATTTAATAATGAAAACGAAATTCTCAATTTTGTTATGAGTATCCTTTAACGGGGCATTTTTTGAGTTGTCCGGTCCTGGAGACAACATCGAGTAAAGAGTTGATTTTAGTTGCATGTGGTCATCGTTTGTGTTTCTTAACATTCTAGCCCAGGCCTAGCTATATGATAATCGCATCTGATCATAACTTTTCTCCAGGTTGAAGCCTCTTGGATATGTTGCTGCCATAGCATCGTTGCCAAGCCCTATCAATTTGCATCTTTTAAAGGAAGCCATTACGGCAAGTGATCATCATTAATTAATTTCCATTTTTCATAATTTAAACTTTTTCCCGCTTCTCTGGTTTGTAGTCTAATATGCATTTGACCATTATATTCTCATTATGCTACCCTTTCTATTTTTGCAGGGTATCGCTAATTCCAGCGGTGGTAGGTGGATAATAAGGTTACGCTAAAAAGATTGCAGGAGAGTGTTATCCCGTATAATGATAGGTACATTAGGCCGTACTTGAAAGGTGAACAATAGTTATTTCGAACTAACGATCTAGTATTTCCTTGAAAGTCATGGTGAAGCATACATGTCTGTGTTTTTGACACACTTTAACACCTTTAGTAGTATGTAAATGGCTTCTGTCCCCACCCGTTCGCTAAATTTTTATGAATGCATACATTAAAATCTTGCGTATCTAGAATGAACCTGTTTTTGGCACCACATTTCTTCTACTAAATCCATTGTTATCAAATAACTCCACATATAAATATAGAAATTGAATACTGCAAAGTAGCAAGGGGTTTCTTTTAGACTACTAGGGTGCCTTATTATGTAAGACATACTATAGACTTGGAGCTGGTGCTTTGTCGTGTTCAAGCTACTTGAAGTTAACTGGGAATAGATGGAGCTGTGATTGTGATTATGTCTGGCTGCTAAGATGGGAAAAATGCTATTCATGTTTAGCACGTGCTTACAGACGTCACAAAGCTTACATCGGTTATTGTTCTTTTCACCCTATTTTACTTGGCAGAACTAATTTGGGATGTCCAAGAACTTTTACAAAGTTAGCAAGTGCTGTTATAAATGTAAGAGATGATGAAAGTGCGCTGACATTTATTTATTACACAATTTGGACAATGTCTGGCCGTTATGGAATAAATTCATTCAATAATCACCTGCATTATCAGCCTCAATTTCCCAGCACCCACCATGGTTTTCATTGGGTGTTTTAAATGTTGTCAATCTTATGTGCTGACAAATTATGTGCATTCAGGTTCTGGCCTTGGTATGTGACCCACTAGATTATGGAGATAATGTATGAGGTGCAGAATTAGGTGTCCGTTTTAGTGAGGAAAGTAAGTGTGTGGAATTGCAGTGCATCAGTGATCAGACCATCAGGTGGACCAGTTTTTAGCAATCATTCTTTTAGACCTTACTTCTATTTATTTATTGCAAAATGTCCCTTGAACTTAATACCCTAAACTTGTATTAACTTTACCAGAATGTAATGTCTTTGAGAGATGTGAACAAATGGCACTTGAAGCTTCATCACAGCTATCTTTGTAATACAAGCCTCATGATGCTTCTCTGCGAAACAACTCATTTTATTGGAACACTGAATGCAGAGTAAAGAAATGCTGTAATTACTTGTATTCACGAGGATGTGAATGCAGAGTTCAGTTGAATAGTAGGAGATCTTGACAAAGTGCTTTGGTTGCTGAGAACTTATTACAAATGTAATCAAATAATCATCATTGATGCCGGGCAGGCCACATCTTGATAACAGTATTCATGAATAACATGCTACTATAAAGTCTTTGCCTCCCCTGCTTTAGATATCTTAATAGGTTTTGTCATTTTGAAGTGTAGCCAATAATGTACTGTTAAATTCATTTTGGCTTAAAAATTTTTATCTACAGCTTTTCCTTCTGTGTAAGGTCGGGTTTGCCAATTACTTCTTTTATTGCTTAAATCATTTTAAATTGCTGTTAAATTCATTTTGGCTTAAATCATGATATGAACATTTCGAGATATAAGATGACATCTGTAGATGATGCTAATCAATTGTTGTTTTGCAAGGTTTTAATACATTCAACCGTACGAGACTATGACATACTAAAATATATTCTTTCATATGACACACTAAAATATATTCTTTCATATTTTTGCCCATTGTAGTGCATTATGTGTGTCATGGACTCATATTCTTGTATAAATAAATATGATACTATTCTTGGTGATCAAGTATTTAAATTTTAGATTAGAAAAGGGTTCGAGTTTTGACCATTTTATTTTCATTTACAATACTATATATATAGAATTTTAGCAAACTATAAAAAAACAAAAAATGAAGAGGTTGGCGCCAAGTGGTGGGTTGGTCTCAATATCCGGACTCCAGAATCACCTCCTCCTTTCTTTGATATCAATATCAAATATTATGGTTCATAAAAGAACAACCATATATGTATATCACTATATCTATATTTTTCTCTTTCACCTTCCGTCCATCCCCTCTCTCAAACATCAACCAAAAAGTTTAAAATTCATTCAAAAAAAATATAACATTCAATAAAGAATTAGGTAGCTAGTTCGAAAGAGATGAGGGAGATCATAAGTTTACATATAGGCCAAGCTGGAATTCAGGTGGGCAATTCATGTTGGGAGCTCTATTGCCTTGAACATGGCATTCAGCCTGATGGCAAGATGTCCAGGTCTGTCATCTTTCTTTATGTTCTTTAATGCATTTTATTGCCCATGTTTGGTTTCTTATGTTTATGTTCTTACTACTTTATTCAAAGTTAAACTTAAGACTCCAAAGTTTCCTAACTGTAATCCTTTGTAGATGCTGCAACAGGATCTATGTGATTCTGTCCTTTGGATGAAAGCATCATATGACATAATGTGATTTTAATAAATAAAGTAACTGTGTTTTAGGTTGAGGATTAGAATAGTGTTCTATTTGGAAGGAATATCATGCTTGAAACTTTTCAATGCAAAATAAAGATTCTTCATATTGAAATCTTGAATGGCTTCTAGCATTTAGTTTCTTTCATCACCTGATAATGATTCTTCCATTTATTTCAGCGACACAACAAATGATTCTTTTGGTACCTTCTTTAGCGAGTCTAGTTCTGGCCAGCATGTGCCTAGAGCTGTATTCGTCGACTTAGAGCCCAATGTTGTGGATGAGGTTAGGTCAGGAAAATATAGGCAACTCTTTCATCCTGAGCAACTTATTTCTGGCAAGGAGGATGCAGCAAACAATTTTGCAAGGGGACACTATACAGGTAATGTCTTTTGCACAAATTATTGTATTTTGACACATATGACTAGCTTTGCTTAACAGTATTTGATTGGAATCATCTGGTGCAGTGGGGAGAGAGATTGTTGATTCGTGCCTTGATCGGGTGAGAAAATTGGCCGATAATTGTACTGGTTTGCAAGGATTTTTGGTGTTCAATGCTGTTGGTGGTGGCACTGGTTCTGGCCTAGGATCCTTGCTTCTGGAGCGCTTGTCTGTAGATTATGGAAAAAAGTCAAAACTTGGCTTCAATATATATCCTTCTCCTCAGGTGATTTTTTTAATTAATTTGACCTTGAAAGTAGTGATCTCAATTTTAAAGGTTTTTATACATCCTAGAATAAGGAAACTCCGTTTTTTCAATTCCTTTTAATTTATTCAGAATAGGATTTACTACATCTCCTTTCAATTTAATGCAGAATAATGTGTTCAAATGTTCTTGAATATAATTGAAAGCAGTAGTCGTTAACACATTAGCTCAAAAAGTCTTCTCTGTGAATTTACAGGTTTCAACTGCTGTCGTAGAACCTTACAATAGTGTTCTGTCTACTCATTCCCTCCTAGAACATGCAGATGTTGTGGTGCTCTTGGACAATGAAGCCATCTATGATATTTGCAGGAGATCCTTGGACATTGAAAGGCCTACTTACACTAACTTGAACCGCTTAATATCTCAAACTATTTCATCTCTGACCACTTCCTTAAGGTTTGATGGAGCCATTAATGTGGACATCACCGAGTTTCAAACCAACCTTGTACCTTATCCTCGTATTCATTTCATGCTCTCTTCTTATGCCCCTGTGATCTCTGCGGAAAAAGCTTACCATGAGCAAAGCTCTGTTCCAGAAATTACAAACGCTGTGTTTGAACCTTCAAGCATGATGGCTAAATGTGACCCAAGGCATGGGAAGTATATGGCCTGTTGTTTGATGTACCGCGGAGATGTTGTACCAAAGGATGTCAACAGTGCTGTTGCTGCCGTCAAGACAAAACGGACCGTTCAGTTTGTAGATTGGTAAGGATTCTTAGAGTTTATGTTGATATGCTTATTCTCAATGCACTAACGTGCCATCCCTTTAATCCTATATGCAAGTAATATATCCTTTTGTCTTTGTAATGCTTATGATTTGTTGGATCTTGATATTGCTAAACTGAAGGTGCCCCACTGGATTCAAATGTGGAATCAATTACGAAGCTCCAACAATGGTACCAGGAGGTGACCTTGCCAGTGTGAAGCGAGCAGTGTGCATGATAAGCAACAACACAGCTGTAGCCGAGGTGTTTGGGAGAATCAACCACAAATTTGATCTCATGTATTCTAAGCGAGCATTTGTACATTGGTATGTTGGTGAAGGTATGGAAGAAGGTGAGTTCTCAGAAGCTCGCGAAGATCTTGCTGCACTTGAGAAAGACTACGAGGAAGTTGGGCAAGAAGGAGCTGACGAAGAGGAAGCTGAAGAGTACTAGTTTAAAATTTTGTTGTTGGAATGGCATTGATCACTGTTCAAAAAGTGGAAATCTTATTATCAAGCTCAATCCAGCATCTGTCATTTCTTTGGAACTATTATCTAGTAAGATCAACACATTCAGAAATACATAAGATTATTATTTTTAGGATTTAATCTATATTTGCAATGGAAATAATAATGATTCATCGTCATCTTATTGTTAATATCCAGCACATTTGAGTTGAATTTTTATTTACATGTAGAAAACAAAACCATGATTTAGCAAATATCAACAATGAGCAATAATTGAAGAACACTAGAACAGGGGCACATATGACATATAGACCAGAAAGAACACAACTTTTTGATTGCGCTAGGTCCTGACATGTTCTTGAATATTAGAACTTGAACTCTTCCTCTATTTTTCCAACGGGAAAAAACATAGAATAGAAAAAAGGAGTAACTAACTTTATGATCCTACAAAACCATTAAATTTTAACAAAACAGTGAACATAAAGCAGGAAGATCCCAGATAGAATCATTAGGATCATTGACAGTCTGAATATATTCTTGGACACCATTCACAGCACAAAGTGATGCTGATATTTGTCGTTCCACTTTCATGTGCTCAAACTCTGAAAACTCCAATCCAGTACTTGTCTCAGTCATATCATTCCTCGGCAACTCCCACATTTCTTGAGCATATGCAAATCTCTCATCCCCGTTACCTTCCAAACCCCATGAAATATTTGATTCATATGAAGAGCTCAAGTGAAATTCACCATCAAAATTTTGCATATCAGGTTTGTATGCATCATCAAACAAGTGATTATGATTCTTTACCATTTCTCTTGAAGGAAAGTCACCCCCACTATTGGTTGGACTACTAGTAAAAGAGCTAGTGATGGTACTAGATGTATCGAGATTCTCTTTTTCCCCGGTGCCGTTCTTGCTCTTAAGCAGATTTTTAATCCGCGAAGCTAGAGGAGAATTAGCAGAAACATGAGTAACAAAGTTTGTTCGAGTATTGGTACCACGAAGAAGACATGCAGCCTCATCGTAGGCACGAGCTGCAGCTTCAGCAGTTTCAAATGTTCCAAGCCACATCCTTATCTTCTGTGTTGTGTCTTTGATCTCAGCTACCCATCTACCAGAAGGCCTCTGTCTTACTCCTACAAACTTGTTACTTCGACTAGCTTTGTTGTTGTTTCTTCCCTTGAATTTGCCCATTTTTCCTTCCTGTCGAAATTGGATTTCCATTACCGAAAGATTGAAATTTAAAATATACTCGATGTAAAAAAGAAGGGGAATGAAAACGAGTTAAAACTAGTATCTGCACCTCTAATGGTATAGTAGTGGAGGAGTTGGATACATGTTCTTGTTGTAATGGGTTTATATACTATAAATTTGAAGTCTTTCTTATATGAAAGTACTATTTCACTATTGTTTTCTTTTGTATCGGTTATTTTGTAGGTAGATATTCTTTTTCCATGCACACGAAGTATCTTTTAGCAACATATTTTAAGACATTACATATTTGATTTCATAATAATACAAAATGGTCAATAGAATGACTTGCCTGTCCTTGTTCCAAAATTTATATACGTATGGGTGTAGTAGATAGATGCCAAGGTATCTATGCATCAAGGTCAGGTTGTGGAAACTGGTGGACCTGAGTTGGACAAAATTTCATTAGTTTTAAATTAGTTGCTTACAAGGAGTTTGAGAGATAATACTCCTTGTCTCCTTTTACCTCGCCTATCTCTATCATACAGAATACTCATTCATCTGTCTTACTAGGTCAATTATACGACAAGTATATCGTGAAGGCACCACGTATTGCCACTTGGAGGTGTGCCAGTAATCGTTCAGATGACAACAAAGACAAAAGCCATAGAACTAAGTTAAATATGATAATGGCTTGATTGGGATTAGGTTATCTTATCGTGCACACTGAGTTGGTTCAAACCTCACCTTTGCATTAACCAAGTGAGAACCACTTGTGCTTTTATCTAAAGACAAGAGATCGTCTAGTCACACACACATAGTAAATGACTTCTAAGCCAGCGGAAGTTTAGCAGTGTCATGCAATATAATATGCAGTTCATATCTTCGTAAATCATTATTCTAATTCTCTCAATTTTGTGGACAATGACGAAGAGCGTTTCCAGTGCCATGCTTTAAACAGAAAAGTACCCAACAGCATGAATGTTATTGAGAATTTCAAACGGCCTAGCAGAAGAAGCCCATTTGAAATTTATGATACGGTCTCTTAGACGCCATTTCAAATCCCTGATGCCAATGATAATTGACAAATAACCAAAGCATGAAAGCAGCAACATTCACCAACCAATACAACAAAACAGATACCAACTAAAAATGGTACCCCTAAACAGAGCTCAACTGCCAATAAGCAGTCTTTGTAATCGGGGCTTATTTGCAACTGTGGGCAAGGAAAAAACGTCAATAGACATGTAATAACAGAAAATTTATTCACATAATTTGACATGAAAACTCCTAAAAGAAACCACATACGGTTCGTATCAACTTCGTGGGTAAGCTTGAATTTTAATAAAACTAACCACAGCATTTTCAAAATGTGGAAGTGCACTGCCTAAGATGAGTCTACAAAAGGGCTCACAATAACAAGGATTCTCCGAGAGTTTGATTCCATCAAGTCTCAGTCTCATTAGAAAAACAATAATACAACCTTTAGGTATTGATAAATTTAAGTAAAATTTTAAGCAATCAATTAACTTCAAAATAGAACAGACAATTGTTGGATCTTTTGACAAATATTAAAACCACGAAAGATTATCCCTTAAATCCATATATCATGGAAGGTTTCGTATTACAAACAAAAATGCGGCTACGACAGCAAATTCCTCCTCAACGATTGGCCTTGGCAACCCTTTCGATCTCATCCTTCTTTTTGATTGCGTAGCTGCATTATATATGTAAAGCAGATCAGTAAAATACACTTAGATTGTTCTATAATTAAAGAAAACTGAACCTACAGTCTAATCTTAATTCTCTATCATTAGAGAACCAAAATAGTACAGTCTAGATACCTGTTTGAAGAACCTTTAGCAGCATTGATGAGTTCATCAGCAAGGCACTCAGCTATTGTCTTGACATTCCTGAACGCACTCTCCCGTGCACCAGTTGTGAGAAGATATATTGCCTGATTGACACGTCTTAATGGAGAAATATCAACAGCCTGACGCCTAACCACACCAGCAGAACCAATACGAGTGGCATCTTCTCTTGGACCACTTTTGTTTGAAGATTATAGAAGTCAGTATATTAATATGTTTTGGAGAAATATTTAAAGAGAATGTGCATGCAAAGACAATTAAGTAGATTGCAAGAGCATAAAGAAAACCATTCTAGCAACTTGGTTAAAAAATAACTCAGACAAGAGCATTGAAGGAAAAAGGCAACGACATTTGTGAAAAATACAATCCCACCAGAGATGCTTTCCCACTAAAAATTATGAAGACTCTTCCGAATATATTTGTAACAAAATAATAGTTTTCCAGAGGATCAATGAAAATTATAAATGTTGAGCAAGTTTTGGGTACAATGGTCACATAGTTTCACCCACATTAGATATTAATGCTTCATTAAACAAATAATACTATATATATAATAAAGATGGATACCTGTTGATAACAGCATCGACAATGACTTGGATTGGGTTCTGGTCAGTTAAGAGGTGGATGATTTCCATGGCATGCTTAATGATGCGAACTGCCAACAACTTCTTTCCGTTGTTTCGCCCGTGCATCATAAGAGAGTTGGTCATCCTCTCAACAATTGGGCACTGGGCCTTCCTAAACCGCCTAGCTTGGTATCTTCCAGCAGTGTGAGGCATGTAGGTTGGATGCTTAGAAGCAGTTGCAGTTATGTAATCCTCGACCGAAAGATCTCCAATCTGTGGAAGAGCATAGGAATTGGCGTAAAATTAACAAATACACATATAAATGGAGGATGACAAAGCAATTTAGTTGTGTCCATATGAAAAAATGTACCAGGGTTTGACAAACTGCAAATGCGCAAAAGTAACCAGAGCAATAATATCACAGGACTTTAGATGTATGCAGTCTATATGAATCTAAGCAATGTAACTAACACCACCATGTAATTAAAGATATTGTGGCCACAACTTAGAGCCAACTCATAGAAATCATAATGCTTACGTAAAAAGTAATACATTATTCCTGTGAAATAACGACCATCTAGAAACACAAAAGTTTAGATGCTTAGAACTAAGGAGAACACTATCAATTAAGAATCCGTTTTAGTACCATTTAGTATTACTCTAATAACATCGCAAATATATCAATTTTCTATCCGTGTCTAGAAAAAATATCGACATTGGCAAGCTTTATCTCAATATTCAGTTATTACAACATAAGCAACTACGACTAATCAGTTTTATTAAATTCAAGCAGAAATATTCATAAAAAGTAGAAAGAATGTAATAAAATTACCGAAACATCGTCGTAAGACCAACGGTTGAAAAGCATGACATCGGTGTGAACAAGATTCTCATCATTCTTAGGTACAGCAACAGCAACAGCAACAGCTTCAGTAGCAGGGGCCGCCATGTTTGATTTATCTAATTAACCTGTTATTCAAATCATTACATACATCGATTATTACCAATAAATATGTATGAATTTATGTAGATTATTATAGAGAGAACAAGTGAGTGAAGAAAGCTAACCCTCGTCTTCGGTAAGGGATGGAGATGAATTGCAGCGGCAACTTTAATGTAAGATGATAGAGAGACCCTAATTTAAAACCCTAGCCCAGATATGGGCCTGTTTTATATTCTCTTCAAATTGGGCCTGAGTTCAGATGAACTGCGGCCCATAATGCTTTTTACTTTTCATCTACATTTTTATTCGTTTTCATTTTTTTAAGTAGTATTCATTTTCCTATTTTTATTCTTTTATTTGCTAAATAGGAGTATCAATTTTCACTTTCGCTGTTTTAAAATAAATAATCGTAATTCAAATTGTTCCGGTAGATGTTATTACAAATTTTTCTGTTTTCAGTCAGATTTTGGCATACTATGTTTAAATGTCAGACGCTTGAATCATCTCAACAATTATTCAAGTTCATAAATCCCAACTAAAGTGATAGCTAAATTATCAACAAATGATATAAACAAATATGATGGTATACAGTTATACACCACTCTAGTTGTCACCGCTTATGATATATGCTAAAAGAATTTAAAAAATTTCAATCCAAACTCACTAACCTCTGTTTAGTATTACACAAATAAACAAGCAAGTTCTTGTAAAAAAATAAATAAATAAATAAACAAGCAAGTTAGATATCAACAACTTATCCTCCGATGATTCTGATTATGTTCAAATACTGCTACAAATATTCAAAAATGTTTTCTGATATTATACAAGACCAGTAAGACAATACGCAACATTGCAAAAGACTACATACCTTAACAAGATTAGAGACAAGAATATGCATAAGAAAAAAAATTGATATTTAAATTGTAATCTACTTTTATTTTATTAGGTTTTGTAACTAAAATCAGACCGATTGAAACAAAATCTACATTTTTAACTGAATCTGAAACTGACTCAACTCGTTTAGCCCTGTCTTGGTTGAGACTTGAGACAGGGCTGTACGAAATCATTTCTGTCGCCGGGTTTCATCATCATCATCTCACACAAATTTGACATAAAACCCTTCAACAGAAAATTGCTTTACATAATTTGACATTTTAAACTCCTCATAGAAACAACATATGGTTCATGTTCAATTCTCATTTGTACAATTGACATAGTGTTAAAGTGTGTAAGCTTGAACATTAATAAAACTAACCACGGCATTTTCAAAAGGTTGAAGTTCACTCTCTAAGATGGGTTTACAAAAGGGCTCACAATAACTTTGAGTCCAAGTCTCTCGGTCTCATCAGTAAAACAATATTAGCACATTTAGGTATTGATAAATTAGCACCCACAAAGCAAGCATAACTTTATGCAATCTAAGTAATATCAAAATAGAACAGACAATTGTTGGATCTTGTGACAAATATGAAAACCAAGGAAAATTATCCCTCAAATCCACACATCATTGAATGGTTTCATACTACAAACAAAAATGCGGCTATGAAAGTAAATTCCTCCTCAACGATTGGCCTTGGCAACCCTTTCAATCTCATCCTTCTTTTTGATTGCGTAGCTGTATGATGAATGTAAAAAGCAGATCAGTAAAATAAACTAATATGTTCAGTAATAGAAGAAAATTGAACCTACAGTCTAATCTTAATTCTCCATCCCTGGAGAACCAAAATAGTACAGTCTAGCCTCTTACCTGTTAGAAGAACCTTTAGCAGCATTGATGAGTTCATCAGCAAGGCACTCAGCTATTGTCTTGACATTCCTGAATGCACTCTCTCGTGCACCAGTTGTGAGAAGATATATTGCCTGATTGACACGTCTTAATGGAGAAATATCAACAGCCTGACGCCTCACCACACCAGCAGAACCAATACGAGTAGCATCTTCTCTTGGACCACTTTTGTTTGAAGATTATAAAAGTTAGTATATTAATATGTTTTGGAAAAATATTTAAAGAGAATGTGAATGCAAAGACAACCAAGTAGATTGCGAGAGCATAAAGAAAACCATTCTAGCAACTTGGTTAAAAAGTAACTCAGACAAGAGCATTGAAGGAAAAAGTAAGGCAACAAAATTTGTGGAAAAAAAATAATGCCACCAGGGATGCTTTCCCACAAAAAATTATAAAGACTCTTCCGAGTATATTTGTAACAAAATAATAGTTTTCCAGAGGATCAATGAAAATTATAAATGTTGAGCAAGTTTTGGTACAATGGTCCCATAGTTTCACCCACATTAGATATTAATGATTCATTAAACAAATAATACTATATATATATGTGTGTGTGTGTATAATAAATATGGAAACCTGTTGATAACAGCATCAACAATGACTTGGATTGGGTTCTGGTCAGTTAAGAGGTGAATGATTTCCATGGCATGCTTAATGATGCGAACAGCCAACAACTTCTTTCCATTGTTTCGCCCGTGCATCATAAGAGAGTTGGTCATCCTCTCAACAATTGGGCACTGGGCCTTCCTAAACCGCCTAGCTTGGTATCTTCCAGCAGTGTGTGGCATGTAGGTTGGATGCTTAGCAGCAGTTGCAGTTATGTAATCCTCGACTGAAAGATCACCAATCTGTGGAAGAGCATAGAAATTGAAACAATATTTATAAATATACACATATCAATGGAGGATAACAAAGCAATCTAGTTGTGCCCATATAATAAAGGTACCAGGATTTTGAATAGTGCAAATGTGCAAAAGGGCAATAATAAGGTCACAGGACATTAGATGTATCTAGTCAGTAAGAATCTAAACAATATAATTAACACCGCCATGTAGGACTACATAAGAAAATTTCTGATTTTTATCGTTATCTAGCAACAGAGGCAGTCAAGAGGCCCGTCCATAATGGTTAATCATTTTTAACAATAAAGATTGTGTCTTCTATTACTTATGCTCGCAACAGGAAAAAAATAATAAGGATACATGTCATCCGAAAGGCTCATTATAAAATATCCAATGATTAACAAAAACAAATTAGGAACAAGAAAAGCACATAATAGAAACCATAATGTTTATGTAAAAAGTAATACATTATTCCTGTAAATTAATGTCCATCTAGAACCACAAGTTTGGATGCTTATAACCAAAGACGACGCTAACAGTTAAACCAGTAGCATATATTTAGTTCAACCGCCGAAACATGTAGAGGTCCACTTTTCATATATGTAAGACCATTTATAATCCTTCGTAAGAATATTTAGGAAACTATTATAGTACCTTTAGCATTACTCTAATATTGAAGTAAATACTGAACATAATTTTTCTATCCGTTTCTGGAAAAAATATCAAAATTTGCTCGCCTTGTATCGATATTCAGTTATTACAACATAATCAACTACAACTAACCAGGTTTAATTAAATTCAAGAAGAAATATTCAAAAAAAGTAGAAAGAATGTAACAAAATTACCGAAACATCATCGTAAGACCAACGGTTGAAAAGCATGACATCAGTGTGAACAAGGTTCTCATCAGTCTTAGGTACAGCAACAGCAACAGCTTCAGTAGCAGGGGCCGCCATGTTTGATCTCTCTAATTAACCTGTCATTCAAATCATTACATACAACAATTATTACAAATATACATGTATGCATTTTCTGGTTATTCGTGTAAATTATTATAGTACAAATAGAACAAGCGAGTGAGGAGAGCTAACCTTCGTCTTAGGTATGGGATGTAGATGAATTGCAGCGGCAGCTGTAATGTAAAATGGTAGAGAGACCCCAGTTTAAAACCCTAACCCAGTTATATATTTTCCGGGTTTGACTAATGATGGCCCTATTTTTTTGTTTTCTCTTCTATTTTGGGCCTGAGTTCAGATCAAATGCGGCCCATAACACTTTTTTTCATACCTACTTTTATTTCATACGGTTTAATTCTAAATAAAAGAAAAGAGAGAAAATCCAAATAAACTGAATATATTTAAATTTGACCAAAAACTTTTGAATTGGAATAAAATTAAATTTTGGATGGGTTAGTTTATATCTTTTCATTTTAAAAATCAGTATATTATGATATTTTAAATTAAAAAAATATGCTTTCTCGATTACTAAATAATACTCAATTTAATTTTTAATACGTTGGTTGACATGTAAAAAAATATAATTATATTTATTATTAAATATAAAATTTTATATTAAATAAAAATATAATTTAAACTTTCTTTTAAAAATCAAATCGCTACCAAGCATAAATTTTGAACTCTACATTTATGTACATTAAAATACCTACTAATCAAAAGTTTGGCCATGTAAGGAAGAAAAAGAAAGGATAAAAAGAATTAAAAAAAAAAAAAGAACCGGGAATTAAAACAAAAAGTAGGGGGTGATAAATATAAAAGGAAGAAAAGAAGAGGGGCATCTCTGCAAATAATTTCCAAGGAACAAAACAGATTGTGCAAGTGAAGAGCACCACTGAACTCATTCACTTTTTGAGATGGAGCTCTCTGTCCCAACTCATTTGTCTCCTCGACTTTCATCTTCATCTTCATCTTCATCTCACACACATTTGTTTTATAAATATAACAAACCCAACAACTTGCTCTTCAAATCTTCCAACAACTTGTCTTCAATTCAGATTTTTGATCACAAGAGATGCTCAACAACTGTGTATAAACAACAAAACAAGAGTCTTTTCATCAGGGTATGCTCTTAATTTTCACTTTTTTTTATTTTTATTTTCGGACTTCGAATTTTATATGGGTGTGTTTAGATTTTTGAAAATAATGTTGTATTGCTGGAGCAAAGCCTCTGTACATTTAACTACTGTGATTGTTGCATTCACATGTTGTTATTATTACGCATACTCCTAGAACCGGACTTTATAAATTTAATTGAGAAGATTTATAACATGTGATATTTTATATATTTCATCTTAAGCTTTGTTAGTTTATTGTATTTAACGGTCTGAATTCTGCCTCGATTTTTTAAGTCATTGATTTTTACATCAGCATATGAAATATTAAAATTTTTCTATACAAATCCAAATCATATGATTGCTTTCATATAACAATCAAATACTGTATTACAAATAACCTTTGCTTGCTTAATTCGTTGTGCAGTACTCTTAAACAGTTTGCAACTTGTTGACTAACCTGGTTCATATCTCTTATAACTTTATAAATCTTCATCTACAAGTACTTAGTTTATATGTTTTACATTAAAGTGAATATATCCAGGCCTGCACTCAAGTTGGGGCTGCTGGCTCTGATCCTGCGTTGAACAGAATTTCAGAGTTTGCAGATGCATTTTGGAGATTTCTAAGGCCCCATACAATACGTGGAACAGCATTAGGCTCAATGTAAAAAGTTCATGTCTATACACAGTTTTTGTTAATATACATATTTTGTTTAAGAGCATGTTTCAGTTACATTTACTGATTTACATCATTTTATTTTTTGTAATGTTGACAGTTCTTTGGTTACAAGAGCTTTGATAGAGAACCCGAATCTGATAAGGTGGTCGTTGTTATTGAAGGCAGTTTCTGGGCTTCTTGCTCTGATATGTGGCAACGGCTATATTGTGGGAATTAATCAGATTTATGATATTGGGATTGACAAGTAAGCAACACATAACAAATAAAGTATTGACTTCCTTAGGTGTATTTTATCCCTCAACTACAACAATAAAAAAAAAATCCTTTCGTTGTTTTTGGTTACAGGATTAACAAACCTTTCTTGCCTATAGCCGCGGGAGATCTTTCTGTTCAACATGCATGGATTTTGGTGTTATTTTTTGCAGTAGCTGGCCTCGTGACTGTTGGATTGAACTTTGGTCCATTTATTACTACTCTATACAGTATCGGTCTATTTTTGGGAACAATCTATTCGGTTCCCCCTCTCCGAATGAAGAGATTTCCTATCATAGCATTTCTTATAATTGCCACGGTATGTTTCTATATATAGACCCCTACACATTTATGTTTGGTCAAAGTACGTAATAGTAATATGTGCAGTTAGTGCAGACATGATATTGATATTATAACAATATAGACAAAGCAAAGCAGTAATTAAGAGGGGAAAAACAACAATAACACAAGAGAAAGATTCTTACATAAGCGGCACTAATCCCCCCCCCCCCAGTTGTGTTTGGGTTTTACAAATTACAATTACATAAGAGTATTATGTCAGACTTAAATCCAGGTCAGACCAGAAAGTCCCGAAGTCAGGGCCTTGATGTCTAAGCTCGCGACCCTGAGCATTCAGCTCATGGCCTCGAGAATATGCTGCTTGTGTCTTGTGTCAGGAACCTGAGCCTCCCCGGAACCTCTAAGCAGAGACTTTACAAGCTTAACATATGAAGATGCTATCAGCCCGACAACAATTTCTAAGATTATTAAAATATTTTGCAGGTGCGAGGTTTTCTTCTTAATTTTGGTGTTTATTATGCTACAAGATCTGCGCTTGGACTCCCATTTGTGTGGAGGTAAGTTATCACTAAATATTGGCTGGGTCATGCTCCGGCCTCTGGACGAAAGAGCTTCAGAAAGGAAAAAATCACTCTTCAAGGCATAAATATTGCATGTCAAATAAAAGCCTCCCTTGGGTCCAAAACACTAATAGTTAATACGTTAATCCCGACACGACAATACATAATTAGACATTCTATGAGTGTAGTCTTAAACTTGCTTCTTGTCTATGTTATCCTGCAAACTGAGAATGAATTAGCATGATGCTTCAGGATTGATCTATGCTTACCCACCATATTATCTTCCCGTCCTTTAATCTTTTAAAAGTTCTGATTCCCTATTATTTACCTGCAGTTCGGCAGTGGCTTTCATCACAACTTTTGTCACGTTGTTTGCATTAGTTATTGCCATAACAAAAGATCTTTCAGATGTAGAGGGGGACCGGAAGTAAGTTGCAAGTCCAATATTTTGCTATATTTCTTTTCATTTGACTTGACTTTTGTAGCTTATGCATGGAAAAGTGTAGCTCTTTGACTCATTTTTGTATACATCCCTCTTTCTTTCTTGAAACCAGAATTTTAAAATAGTTACACTCACATATGAAGCCCATAATTAGATGTCCTCAAGAAAACTTTGTTTTCCAGAAGCACCAGATAGTTGTATTTTAGGTTTAGAATACCTGAAACAAAATGTCACTGTCAGTGCTAACAATTTTCATTCTCAAAATGATATTTCAGGTTCCAAATATCTACTTTAGCTACAAAGCTTGGTGTCAGAAACATCGCGTTCCTTGGTACTGGACTATTGCTTATAAATTACATTGGCTCTGTATTAGCAGCAATCTATATGCCTCAGGTGAATACACTTGAAAAACAGCTTAATTATTAGTAGTTCTCCTGAGAATTTTGCTTGTAATCAATTCCCTTCTCATCAAGTAGAACAGAATAGGTATATCTGCTTTTTTGCTATCGTATGCCAATTTAACCCGACGGAGAGATTAAACCTTTGATTGACACTTGTTTCAGGCATTCAGGGGCAGCTTAATGATACCAACACATACCATATTGGGATCTAGTTTAATTTTCCAGGTTCATTTTTAATATATATTTATATTTATGTGTGTGTGTAGAGGTTCTTGCTTAAAACATGATACCATTTCCCACAAATCCTTTGTCTATTTTCGTTTTTTATTTGTCAGTATCACTTACAACAATGATGTCGATTTCCAACAATCTCATTTCCATTTAGGTCCTCTTTGGGAACATGAAATTTATTTCAAATGAAGAATTTGAGATCCACAATTTCAATTCCAAATTCTGTATTTGGGATAGACTAGAATTTTGATTCCGGAACTTCAAATCTTATTTTTAAATGCATTGGACTCGTTGCAAATGTGCTCTTTCGAGCTTTGATCTTTTACATCCATACTAATCTACATTGCAATCCCCATCCTGTGCATCACACAAAGCTTCACCATAAGTAATCAATTAAACCACTATATTTTCAGGGTAAAAATAACTAACTTACCCACAATGTGTAAAAGCACTAAAGAAATACATGTAGTTAAGGACATTCATCAAACAAGTGGTGACACAGAGTACCTCTAATATAGCAAAGGCATATTTTGTTTCTACTATTCCTATGTGTTTCAATTTATATAGCCTCTTTATGTCACATTCACCAAAAATTCAAAACTTTGTACATTATGCATGTGAGTATGAACGCACACAGTCATACATATTCAAATCTTTTTGGAATAATTTGAGCTATAAATCTGGAAGACAATGTATCAATTTAGATATATACAAAGCTCATAGATTGATTAAAGAGTCTAACTTTGCCAGTTAGGGTTCAATAGAATCTCAATTGAAAATAAGATGAGAAGAAACGCAAGAAACAGAGTCATACAGGAAAATAAGAGGGAGATGCAATTTGGAATTTCAGATGAAATGTATTAAGATAAGATTTGAAATTCTCAGATCTAAAGTTTTTAACAACTGAACTGGAATCTGGACGAATCCAAAATCCTTTGAATTTCCTAAACAGAATTTTTTATCCAAATCCAGCATTTGAAATGAAATGCTGATTGCAAACAGACCATTAAGTTTTTTTTCTTTCAAACTGGTATTATTGTACTTGTTTGTCAAACTGATAACTGCTGAGCAGTTTTTTTTTCTTTTGGGTCTTTTAAGTGGTCACTTCTGTATGAGTTAATTATTGTTGTTACTGTAAACATTCCTTCTTTGCCTTGTGCTAATAGAATTATTTTATTCTTTCCCTGCAATTTTCCTTAATGGCCCGTTTGGTAACATGAATTTCATTTGAAATTCTTGATTTAATCAAATGATATGTTTGGGTAATTATAAGAATTTTAATTTGTACTTCATTTGAATTCTAGGGTATTCTAATATTAGTACAAATATGAGAATTTGAAATAATAACTCAAATCCTGTCATTTGAAATGAAATTAAAGTTCCCAAACACAATCTAAATGTAATTTGACTTATTATAGGATGTATAGGGACTTGAGATTGTCATTATGCGCTCTTTATATTTGAAATCATACTTTGTTGTTTGCCACCGGATAATATTCTCCTTCTCTTTAAAGTACTTAAAATCTGAATTTGACTCCGATTTATTTGATGTCGAGCACAACCCAACCCTTAATGTTTTTTTGGTCATATTGGTCTATCTTTGTTTAAATGAGTTGGTATTATGTGATACAGGCATGGTTACTGGAACAAGCGAACTACAGTAAGGTAATATATCACCCAAGATTTTGAGGATATATGCAAATTAACTAGAGTTTCACGTTTAAAAAAATCAGGTCAATTTAGTTTGTAAGATGAACTCTTTATTTGTTGCCTTCAAATTTTCAGGAAGCAATCTCGGGATTTTATCGGTTTATATGGAATCTCTTCTACATTGAGTACATCATATTTCCTCTAATCTAATGAGTGTAATCAGTTATGTACAAGAAGTTGCTCAAGTATTATAGGGGAGTCATATGTGACCTTAAATAATGGCTTCTTGGAGTCTAAATGATTAAAGCTGAAAGTGGCATATTGGTAAATCTGCTCAAGTGTCAAGAGAGAATAAAGCTCATTTCATAATTTGTGATGAATGCGACAAGGGGTAGTGGTAATCTGAAGTATCGGCCTTTTGTTATTTATCTTTTTCCTATTATGAATGTCTTATCAGATGGAGCCTAAAAACATGCAACTAAGAGTTGTTCGTCAATACAAGGTTCTAGTTTATATTATAGTAATATAGTTTTGCTTCATATCCTATCTCAGAAACTGTAAGTAGATAGATCTGTTGGTTGATATTATAACCTGAGTTTCAGTTCTAGTCTTTTTCTTTCCTGAAATCCTGTAAATGTATAGATATGTGTGTGTTTGTGTGTGTGTGTGTGTTCCGCTTACCACTTGCTTAGAATTGATGGTAAATAGAGTTCGTATAAAACATCCTGACAGAATATAAGACTAAGGGCATGCAGGTGTTCATAGCAAAACTTTCTATGAGAAGCAAAATGCCAAAAGAAGAAAAAGAGATTGATCCTTTAAAACTCATATTTGAGAGCTAAAAGCAAAATAGAGTCCTTTGATACACCAAAATGGATATGAGAACCTATCGGCATAACGGCATTCGCAGGCCAGGACCGCCAGGTATGCTGACAGAAGTCATACTGCCATGTACTCGACACCCCTATGCTCAAAACATGTATAGAGATAAGCTATGAAGAAAACATGTATAGAGATAAGCTATGAAGAAGTTTCATTCTCTGTCTCACTTGAGATTTTAACATAAAGCTCTATTTTCTTTATGTAGTTCGTTCAGTTTAAGGTATAAAATATAAATGCACCAAAGATCTAGAGGTTTCACTTTCAAAAAAACACGTAAACTCTGTAATATGCCACATCATATATTCCACTTTGACATTTATGCTAGTAGCATGTGCCATGCTGTATAAAATAAATTTGAAGAAAAAAATTACTCCTGCAATCATTCTTGACTTGAAAACCAGGTAATGACCAGTCAAACATCCAATACATGCAAAATAATTATACAGTTGCTATTTTGAAGAACTAGTTGCTCCAAAGGTAAAGTGCTCTTCGGGAAACTTACTCTGAAGCAAGAGGCTTTGCAGTTGTTTCTCAACGGGTATTGGTTGGAGGCCTTGCATTATGTGGTGACTTTCGCGGAGAGTAATGACTGCCTTTTGGAGATAAGCTCACATCCTCCAGAACTCTGAATTGAAGTTCTGAAGGATAGTCCCTCATGC
The DNA here is from genome assembly GCA_028671895.1 of Oenanthe sinensis. Lineage (NCBI taxonomy): Eukaryota > Viridiplantae > Streptophyta > Magnoliopsida > Apiales > Apiaceae > Oenanthe > Oenanthe sinensis. The sequence goes on from CM053794.1 coordinate 37,861,256, forward strand.
ATCCAATCCTCGGACCAGCTCCTGTTGTCCATCTGCAACATACCTGTTGTGCAAACTGGTAAGACATCATTCCTTTGTGTGAAGCTATTCTTTCCATGATCTTTTCTCTGGGAACGGGTTCTTCATATTCCTCTTCGTCTTCATCAAACAGATTATGCTTAGAAACCATTAACTCATCATCAGTTTCCTCTGCCGCTTCATAGCCATCCTCATCCGATGAACAGTATATGGGGCGAGAATTATATCTAGCTCTTTGCTGTTGTCCTTCCTTCTTAAACACTTCAATCAACCTCTCCTTTTTGGGTATTTCAAGAGTTGTTAGTGTTAATGAGATTCCTCGTGAACGTCTTGCCATTATGTTGTTTTCTTCTTGTTCCCTCATATGATGAAGATCTGATTCCGATTTGCTGCTATGCAAACCACTTTCCTTCCTGATAAGAGGGGCGGCTTCATCATCGCTGCAGTTTTTCTGCAGAACCACAAGTTAAAACAGAGTGTTGATTAACCAGTGGCCCCAAAAAGTTTTGTTCCTCCACAATGCCAAGATGAATGATATGATAAATGACGTCGCACAAGGCTTTGGTTAACAAGATACACTCATCATTGCATATATACCCACTTTATCAAAGCTCAAACATTATATAACATACTTGTTGACCATTGTAATCTGGCAAGGATGTTTCATGCTCACCCTTGCATGCATATCTTGTTACTGTTAATGGATTAAACATAGTTTTTTACCTGGACCGTATCGAGATCTACATTGTGTTCCAAGAGGAATAACATAAGTGCCTGAAAATTTTCTTCTGTTGGGAGATAGTGTCCACTGTGAGGCCAAACCGCCTGTTAAGTAGCAAACTAGGAATTAATGATTTGAGCAATGCACTGTCAATCTGTCATGTCAAATATATGATTTAGTGACATTATAAAGAGAGCATGCCTTAGAATCTTAGATCAGTACCTTTAGAATACCATTTTCCACCACCAATCTCCCAGCAGACAATGTTGTGCCACCAGCCAAGAAGCTTGAATGTTGAAATTTGCCTTTGTTTTTCATCCCAACATACAAGATCCTGCAAGCGCTGAGAACAAATATCCACTTAACATCTGCAGGTCCTTCTTTGGCATCAATAACCTTCCCGCTCTGTTTGTAGATGAAACTTCCATTTACCACTTCGACTTCGTAATCCTTCCTTTCTGCCTGTAATTGAAGTTGGCTTTATTAGGTTTATAACACTATACACTCCACAAATATTAGAAGAGCTCTTGGTATTACAAGGTTGCGGGTTGATATTTATTGTAAAATTTGACCTTGAGACTTGTTCATTGGATACGACCTTTACATTGAAAATTTACAAGTATGATAGTCTTGGGTTCATGGGAGTAAGGAAGTATGATAGTCAAGGAGCTAAAATGAAATGTGATGCTCACCGGACCAAGATACTTTATGCATTGTTGCTGAAGCTTTGATCTAGAGCATCTTTCAAGGTTCACCTCTCTCCCTGCTCCTACATCGAGCCTGAATATTAAGTGTGGACGATTAAGAATACTTGAAGTGATTAATCTTGGGGAGCAGGCAAATGTTTTTACGTTGTTATTTAGTCAAATAGGTGTTACCAGTAGAAAAAGGGTTGTCTGCTCGCACAGTGGAGCCAATTAGCATAGTAGAAATGAAGATTATGACCATAGCGGTGTCGGGGATCAATCTATATTACATAATAAAAAAGTATATAAGCGAGTATTCAATGAGAATAGAAAATATAGGATTGTGCAACAGCACTGCGTGTTCAGTATCCTAGAGATGAGACTTACTGCTTCTAGCCAATGCTGTAAAGCAAGTTTGCGTGCCTTCTCATCCTTTGATAATCCTTTCCCCACCTGCGAAACAAGAGAAAGGAAAAGAGTTAATAACTAGAAGATTGTCCAATAAAATTGGATGCCTTAACGACTCAGAACCTACCTTAGCTGCTCTGGTACTTGCTCGGGACCAACGTGAAATGGCAGTTTCTGGTTTCTCAACCTCAAAGAATGATACAGAAGTGCGCTCGAGTTGAGCAAATTCTAATAACTTCCACCTAAAAATCAAATTCGCAAGCTCAAGCTCAAAAGCACAGACATATGATGGACAAGAAGGGATGCAACTATCCAAACAACTTAATTAAACCAATTCGCTTCATAAATATATTTAGTATCCAATAAACTGATAGTATATATACCATTTGTCCAATTGTCAGAACTACCTCAAATACAAATATTTTACTACGGGTATATGAATTGAGTGTAGAAATATATTATTTATAGTAGAGGCTTGTGAATATTCAAAAAATGAATAAAAAGAAGTGAATTAGACTAACCATCTCTGTTCAGCGAGAACTGCGCAATCTGCAAGTTGTCTTCTGATTCGGAAACTTTTGTATGTTTTCTGCAACCTCAATGCTGCCAGATATTTTGGGTCATTTGACCTGGGTGTTAGTTTAAGGTTATTATCACAACTTGGTGCGCTTTTCCTGCCAACTTTCTCAAGAGTTGCACTGTCTTCTGCATGCAAGGATGGAGATTCGATGGCGATAACTGTGTCCAGATCCATTCCTTTAAAGTTAACAGATCTTTCAAGTACCATCTTCTGGGGATCAACTGATTTCATAGCGCCAGACTCAGAATCTAAACATTTAAAACTAATAGATGGCAGTGCAGTCTTTACGTCATCACCCTCAAAGCTCAGTGATCTAGCTATAAAAGATTCCGCGATGGTCATAAAAAATATCCCTGTACACTATAAAACCAGGATATCTAAGATCAATGTGATCACTGTACCTGTCAATGGGAGCAAAACTAAACAATTTAATTCCTTGTTTTGGAAATAGTTGTCACTCTGAAACATAACCTGCCATACTTTAAAAACCAAAACTGCAAGGTATGTGAACAGAGAAGTTGAAAGGTTCTACAGAAATCCAAACTTTTTAAGCTTTGTTCTCATTATTACATGTTCTCACATGAAACCGGATAACAGGGTGGCATTCGCCTATTACCGGAGAAATGTAACTAACATCAGGGAAGTCGAAATTAATGTCAATATGTAAACCAAAATTTTACGCAATGCGGCAATTAGACATACAAAATAAAAGTAACATAAGCAACTAGTGATGTTTCTTGAATCAAAGAAAATAGCAGATAAATTTATTGTTATATCTTCATATGCCTGATTATTTTTCACCAACTGAGATAAAGTTGAGATAAAGATGAGAGCTTTATTACATAAATGAACAATGTAGGTTAAATCTTGAAACCAATATAACTCTAATCAAACAAATTCCACTACCTGCTCAAATCCTAAACAATCTACAAAACAAAGAACTCCAAAATCATGAAATGAGAAACCCCATTTCTTATTAAGCAAAATAGTATCATCACCATTATTAATCTAATATAAAACAATTTATTTTGTTTAATATGAACAGAAGTAGCATGAGACAATGAGTGATTGTACCTTATTGTAGGAGGTTCACAAGGAGAGTGAAAATAGGGGGAAATGGAATTCATTCGAGAGAGAGGGTAAAAGGAGAAGTGCAGAGGTGGAATACGTGTGATGTGATTGTTGGGCACAAAAATGAGAGAGCCCGGATAATGTGGCCTGCATGTCTCTTTTGGTTTTTAAAGTTTTTTGAGGTTATAACTTTTGCTTTCTTTCTACTTTCTTGTTCACAATGTCTGCAAATACTTAACACACCCATATATATACACGAGAGACTACATGAAAATTTAAGGAAAAAGGTGGATTTTTTTTTTTTTAGTTAATCTCTCTATAGATAAGTTAGTAAGAAGAAAGTGTTATTTATGAAATAAAGAAACTTAAAATATATCTTAGGCAATTTTTTAAGTTTTTAGTATAAAATAATAGTACATTGATAAAATTTTGAATGAATCTTGATTTTATAAAAATAACCCTCCCATATTTATATATATAATTTTATATGATTCAACTAGTTTACCGGTTAGACTCCCTAAACTCATTATTTATTTATATTTATTTTATAAAATATAATTTTTTTAATTAATACAGAACACATAATTATTGTGAGTAAAGTATGACTTGTTCATTTTTGTAAGGAAAAAAATGAAATGAATTTTTTTAAAAGAGGAATTAATTTAATAATGAAAAATCATACGACATCTACAAATACAATCAAAATTGAACAAACGCTTAAATATATCGCTATGACCTCTGAGAGATCAAATAAGCTCGTACTTGACAACTGAAAATTTGTTGCTGCCTTTTTTATTTTAATTAAGAATTTTAAAAAATAAACAAAATAAATAAATTGGAAACTAAAAATAAATAGAATATGCTATAATTTTAGTTAATGTAAATATAATATTAGAAAAATAAGGAATGAAATATATTTATTCAAAAACATTTTTTTCCAAAAGCATGCATAAAGGGTAAGGACAATATAATATACATATATAGTACAACCCTGTGGCGAAACCGGGAATTCTTAGTAGTTGGGGTTCAAAAATTTAACATTGGGAAAAAATTATTTAAAAAATTAAAATTTTATTATGATTCAGAAATAAAAATCTTAATGCAAAAATAATCGAAACATATTTAAACTTGAATTCAAAATGTCGGTGATACTCAACTCTATCTCATATTTTTGTATAGAAAAAATATGTGATATCTTTTGCTGATATATTTTCCGTCTGATACAGTTTCATAGTAGAATTTATCTAGATGCTTAAAAAGATAACATTATAAATAATATGAGTACTTTCCTCTTTTGCTCATATTTTCTCTAATATCTCAAGACGACACATGATAGTGGTGGTGAACTAGTGATTATGATAATGGAACAGGAGCCTGTGTATATGTTAGGTAATTCTATATTTCTTTGTCTTGTTTACAGAAAGGTATAAACTTTGCTTTAGATTGCTTATAAGTTATAAACTTTTTACTAAGATTGCAATTTGTTTTTACTAAAACAATGTATGATTTTTTTCCTATCACTCAGCAAATGGTTTATGTAGAATATAAAAACGTTTTAACATCTTATTAGATTATAAATCTAAGATGAATAATAGAGTTTCGTGTTGACCATCTATTCTTTTCTTGTTTTCCGTATTAGTTTCTTCAGTTAGGTTTAGTCACCAATATTAACTATTCTCAATTATTTACACAAGTCATACCTTCATCCAATGTGTGGTAGTTCTCTGGTTTAAAAAAAAGTCATACCTTCAACCAGAAATTGATTCAAGTTAGAAAAAAACACCATTTCTCACACCAGTCACTAAACTTTGTCAAATGATATAATCGAAAAAAGGGCAAGGGTCTTGAGAGATGTGGTTTTTGTAACAATTTTGACTATTATGTCCCTTCACAAGTACTGTAGTTTGTTTTGCTTCTCTATAATATACTAGAGTTTTCTGTTACTACCTAGTGCCTATCTAACTAAATTATCCATTTCACAACACATCACACAATGTAAGTTTTCTTCATTGTGTTTATGTAGTTTCATGTCAGAATGTATTTTAATAATCATTTCTTTGTGTATGTCATTACCTTGTTTGATAAGCGGTAAATCTTGTCTGTTATGTTTTGAATGTATTCATTACTTTTGTGGTTTGGGGGACATGAATTTCATTTGAAATTATAAATTTGATCAAATAATATGTTTAGATAATTATAAGAATTTGGATTTGGATTTAGATTTGGATTTTATTTGAATTTCAAAACATTCAAATTTTAGTACAATTCTGAGATTTTGAAATGGTAACTCAAATTCTATCATTTGAAATTCATCATCTAAAATGAAATGATGTTCCTAAACATAATCTTATATAAATTTGAGTTTGTAAAGCTTTTAATAGGCTATTGTTTGTTATTGGTAAAGATGTTTTTTTATAATATGAAATTGTGATAGTTACACATCACATTAACATGATCAATTCGATTAAACTCGTTGTCCATAAGAGTCATAACTCTATATGGAAAGACTTCCTAAGGAAAATGATAGAAACTTTTTTCCCATATATTGTTGAAAAACCTTCTCTGAAATCTTGAGTTGGATAATACTGGCCCTCAACATAGTTGCTGACCATTATTTCAAGCAAATGGGTAAAAATCTTCTGAGACACTAGTTGCCTTCTGCCAATAGTCATCCAAGTTAATGATTGTACCCTAAACAATATACTTCAAAAATTGATTGGAAACAAACTCAATAGGAAGTTCATAAGTGGGCTTACTACTGAATTATAGATTTTCTCTCTCACACAGTAAACGAACCATAGATTTTCTCTCTCTCCTAGCAGGTCTTCTGGAAGTTAAGATACTTCTTTCATTATCCTTGAAAACTTGTATGGATGATCACATGTCATGTCTCCATGAACACTTCAATTCTTTTTCATGTGTTAATGCTAAAGGAAGGCCAATACGCGTGGTATCAAATATTGACATACCTATTATAACGGTATAAATGCAACGGTATTCGTTTACCAAATTACACACAAATATTCACATTACTTTTTAAGGGTTTCTTAATTAATTTTGAATATTTACATGTTTATCTTTATTTATATTTACATGTTTCTTTTATAATACAAAAAAAAATGTGCTTCTAATTGTTTTTAATTTTTGTATTACTTACATCTTAAATTATTTATTTTGGTGCCCTTTTAAAAACAATATATGCCCCTAAATTTTTTTTTGTGCCTACATATTTTTTAAAAAATTTAAAAAAATGTGCTCCTAAAAAATTGATTTTGTTGGTACCTATTCAATAGCATAAAAAGTTTGGTTTCAGGATCGGCTCTGCGTATATGCCCCATAAACATTTTACGGTGGAAGAACCATTACATTTAATCTAGTTTAATCTTAACCTTTTTAATTAATAAGTAAATTTGACTATTTGAATGAGTATTAGGAATTTATGAACGATTTAAGGTCATAAAATCCACACCCATTGTAAATTTCTAATATAAATATATTAATTATTAAAATTTTAACTTTTTTATAATTATTAATTTTGATCGGTTTTGACCGTTTCAATTGATTTTTCTCATCTCGTCCGATTTTGACCAATTTTTTAAAAAACGTGTCATTCAACCTGATTTTCGCTTAAATCGAAACAGAACCCGTCCTTTTACCGATAAATCAAATTAATCGTCATTTTCAAAAACACTGCCCAGTAGCATCATGAATTAGATTATCATATATAAAAGCATGGTCAAAGTGGTCAAGTTTAGTTAGAAAAACTATGTCAATGCATATACCTCTGCAAATATGTATAATGAAATTTTTGATTAATATATATTATTTGTTGTGAACTAAGAGGTGGCCAGTTGTGCGGGTTGAGTCTACAAAATCGGACTCGAATCGTCAAATTATTCGTTAAATTCGGCCTGAACTAGATCAGTTCAAAACTCACACAATACGTTTAAATGTTAGTGCCGGTTACGGTTTTAAAAATGAGAAACCGCAGCACGAACTAACCCGACCCATTGGAAAAAAACCGGACCATCACAGCACACGAGCTCGACACGGCCCGCCCAAGCACCGCACATCACCTATGTTACTCCGACTCTTCTGTTTTACTCGTCGTACCCGTGTCGGACACTCGGACACGACACTCATTTCGTGTCGGATCCTTTGACTAAAATGTGGACACTTTGACCAATTTAAAGATCAAATAAGACTAAAACCTCCGATTCAAAATAAACATTCAAGAAGAAAAAAAAAAGCAAGATTGAGATAAAAGCAGAGAAGACACCTAATTTGCAAAATCCTTTACAAAATCATGTTTAATCTAAGTTTTATTGTAACTTTTTGTTAAGATATCTTACTTACCATACTTGTTTATTAATATATCATGGTGTGTCCCCGTACCCGTGTCTAAAAATAGGACAGTGTCCCCGTGTCCCCAATTTTCAGATCTTTCATGTCGGACACTCGGATATGTGTCGTGTCCGACACTCCGTACCCGAGTCTGAGTAACATAGCACATCACACGCATATACTTCATTCTAAATCGTTTATGTTATTTAGTTGTTTATAATTAGATTAATCATATTATATAATTTATATATTATTCTTTTATAATTTTAAAAATTATAAATTCATATTAAAACATATACTTTCTAAAAATATAAATTTTTATATTGCTTAACCAGTTGAGTTTAATCCAGTGAGGTGTCTTTTTTCGAAACAATCTCAGAGGACACTTAACTAGTATGGAAATCAACGCGTCAGTATGGAACCATCTTTATTTTAGTTGAAGGATAATTCAAATTAATCGGGATAAAAAAATTTCAATTCGAACAAAATATGAATTGAAATAAGAAAAGATCCAAAAACAATTGAACCAAATTTAATATAAAATTTATCCAATTTTAGTCAAAAATTTGATCCAAACCATTCCAAATTATGTAAAATTGAAACTGAATTCACACTAAATCAGATTAAATTCGATCCAAACTATATCTAAATATAACATAATCAAAAGTTGATATGATCCCAAAACGAACCGATTATTCAAATTGTTTAGTTTAAGCATAACCATGTTTAAAGGCAATTTATATAATAACAATGGTTAAACCAAATTAGATCAAATCCAATCCAAACCATATTTAAATATATCATAATCGAAAATTGATACGATCTGAAATCAAATCGATTATTCAAATTATTTAATTTAATAATAATCATGTTTAAAGGCAATTCAGATAATAATATATTCCGTATGATGTAAACTTATAAGATATAAGAAAAATTAACACAAATTATTATCAAAAGCATTTTTTATATTCATAAGTTATATAAAAATATTTATTTAATCGAAAATATTATTTTATACAAGAATTAAGGATCAAAATTTGATACTATAATTATTTTAAAAATTATTAATTATCACGATAAAGTGATTGTTAAATTTTAATATTAATTCTCTGACAATTTTTTTAAATATTAATTCCAACTTAAAACTAAATTCTCTTATTATTTTTAAAACGTTATTAAAGCGCATTAGTTTAGAAAGGTTACGCTCCGCAAGGGCAGAATGTCAAAATTGGGCATAACCGAGACAGAACTCGGGTCATCGGATAACACAGAGAATTTTCGTACATATATCGACATGTATTGAGATCAAACAACTAAATCTCCACACAACAGCCTGACTGCACAAACGTGGAGAACTCATCAGGAACCTCAATTTTCACTGATTTACAATTTTGCCCTTCGTTCTTCTCCATCAAAAAGAACCCTTGTGATGCACCCTGGTATTCCGACCCGGCTACTAGACTCCGATTACCCAAATTAACTCCGCATGCTCCAACTCGCACACCCGTGTCAGACTCAGCCCTACAAATCAACTCACCATTTTTTCCCACACCCACACAAGACCTCGGACACTGACTCACTGTCCAAGCGTCTTCAACTCGCCTCCACTTACCCGTTTTGATATTAAACGCTTCCGCCGTACTCTTAAACTGTCCTTGAGCATCCGTGTCGTACCCACTCACCACCCAGAACTCGTTCCCGATTAAAATCCCCTGGCATTCATCTCGCTCCTCACTCATCCGTGTCAACTCGGTCCACTGGTCACTACCCAAATCATAAACCCACGCCGAGCTAAGCGCGTTCTTGCTATCATCGTGTCCTCCAGCAACGTAAACCTTTCCTTCCAACGCACTAACAGCAAAGAATGAACGCCTCGATGGCATATCTTTACACTGAGTCCACCTCTGAGTCGTGAACTCGTAAACAAACACGTCCCTAACAGGTTCCCAACTCGCTGGATCCCACCCACCCATTAATACAAGTTTCCCTTCAGTACTTGCTAATTGACAGAACAGCGGCATCCCATCTGGATACTTTGGAACCGGGTCGACCCGGTACCATGTTCTCGAATCCGGGTCAAAAACGGATACCCCATATCGCGCATGAGCTGCGGGTTTGGACCCAGTTGGCTCTGTAGGAACCGGAAGTGACTGGACTAAACAGGCAACTTTCCGGGTCAGACCCGATTGCCTTCTGTGGTAATAAAACTCCTTGCTCTGGAGCAAATGTCGCCAACGGCGTGCCACTTGAGATCCGACCCGGTGAGCAGAAAAATGTAATCGGATTAAGCACTCTCGTGCGATTTCTTCGGGTAAACCCGGAAACAACTCAGTGAATTGTATTGACATAGAAGTGTATAGTTTATATATGTAAAGTTGTAGATATAGATTGCTTGGTATAATATTAGAAAATTGAATGATGATTATGGTCCCTCAGTTTGTGAATTTATAGCAAGGCTAAGGTTTGCACTGTGCATGAAATTATCTAATCCGAATCGAATGAAATAATGACGCGTGTCATGCATGGCTGGAGCTGACTTTACACCAGTGCTAATAAAATACAGTAGAGCCTATTGTTTATGCCTCCGGTTTTCCACTAAAAATACTGTAATTTAGACCGCTAGTTGTTAATCTCCGTTTGGACATCTTTCTAACCTCTTAAAAAAATTTAGATGTATTGATTACTCAACATGATATGACAGTTTTCTATTTCTGGCCTGAATATTATCATATTTCTTCAAGCTAATAAACCTTAATTCCCTAAATTTCTTCTTAGCTTTACCACATTCCATTGATACAAATGGTTGTTTTTCGATTCTAATTCCTTTTAGTCTTCTTTCTCATGGCTTATCGTTGTTACTCAAGCACAGTTTCAAAACTACATTCACAAGCGAAGAAAAATCTCACAACCAATTGGTTTGTTACCCCTGTCAATTTGAACTCTGATACGTAACCAGCTCATCTAAAATCTCAAAATATTAGAGAGATGACTCAAATGGATCTTATATTATTCTTTAACCTATGATTAACAGCCGTAACCTATCCTCTATATTTTTTGAACAATTAACTTTTATTCTGTCATTGCTTAACTTTACAATTAAAGTGTTTTTTTTTGCTAAATACTACTTCCTCCGTCTCCGAAAACATTTCCTGTTTTGACTTTTTGTACTGTTCATTGTAAGCGATTGACTACTAATTTACACATAATTTATAAGACAAAATATAGTCAGCTAAGCATTTTATTCGAACAAATATAGATCCAGAATGGATGGTTTTGTGTCTATTACCTGTTCCATACATCACACTAGATAGATATCATATTCATGGAATACGATTCACTGATTTTGTTTGATTCGTATTTATGAGTACTTTAATACAGTATTTTTTTTATATTTAATACTAATACGAAATTAAAGATACTAACGATCAAAAAGTATGTGTTGGCAAACGCGCACATAATTAACAGGAAAAATAATAAGAGACGAGGGAGTAATTAGAGTGTTATTTTTATATCTGTCTTGTTGTAATAATAGTATAATCATTGTGTCACCGTACAATCCAACATTACATTATCTGTATGTGTATGGGGGTCATTCACTATGCCAGATATGATTATCATCTTCAATTTGCAAATCAAGTAAACAACTCGACGTTGGTATCATAAACAAGTTAATTAATACTTCTAATTATCTTGTTTCTCACTGTTCAGATTCTAAACATACTACTCATATACAGTATATTTTTTCTGATAAATGATTTCTTCATTCTTAAAAGAAATCGTACATTTTAACATTAAATTTCATAATTGTAATTTGTATGCATACTTTATGTACAAGAAATGTTTAGAACATGGGATTGAGATTCTAAAGGTGACTGCTTATAAAATACTCGTATATATATAAAACATTGGATTGGCCGGTGAAAAGATAAGGTATGCTTTATAAGTTGGCCCAGCGGGGCATGCTATGCTATCGTTATGCGGCGAGTTGTTCTGACTTCTGATCCCCTGCTCGCCGGTATTTATTTGGCTTCGTCGGCCATAATTCTATAAATTAGTGTCAATTTTTTTTTAAAATTTATGTTGTGTGTTTTAACCCCTATCATATTTTTTGTTAATTACTGCATTATTTTTATCTAATGCATAGGGTTTAATTAATCAAATGAATCTTATAGTATTTTTATCTATTTAATTAACCTAACTGAAGAAAAATTTACAATTTAACTAAATTTGTATATTAATTATTGAAACTAAACGTAGAATTTTCATCACAAAGATCCGCAGGGATCAAACAACTCAACCAAAACTTTTAGAACTAAAATAAATTAAAAAATTAATTATTTTATATAAATTTTAATATTTATGATACTGCTGAAAATATAATAATAAATTAATAATATATTTAAACATGTATTTATGAAATGACTTCTAGGACATACTTATTATTATTATTATTATTATTATTATTATTATTATTATTATTATGCTATTATTATAATAATAGGTCACGACTTGATGATAAACACATCTCTAGGGGGCGGGCCAAGCCAAGCCAGCTTAAAGATCGGACAGTGTCAGTTTGTCACCCAGTGCCAGCCATTACCTATACATATTCCGAATGTTAGAATGAAGTATATCGGTGGTACTCATCTTTTAGTATAACTTAATGTATGTCATAAACAACTAAACAAGGTATGTTTTATACATGGCATTTTTACATTTAAAACCGGAAAAAAGCTGATAATTTCAAGTTCCTCTTCTCTAAGCGTTTTTTCCAAATAAACCATATACTCTCGACCCAAATATGCATTTGCAGTTTTGTATAAACATTGGCCCAGACTGGACTCACTGTGTATGCAGTAGCGCATTTTCATAAATCTTAAATTCCTAAATTTATTAATGTTATATGTTGTGTATGTATGACAACAATGAAATTAGGATCTCGAAATAATCTGAACTGAAAAAATAAATTTATAATTTACTCCCTCCGACCCTTTTTAGCTGTCCCTTTCAAAAAAAAAATACATATCTTAAAAAAATATTAATTAGATAACTTATTTCCATGACTCCCTCATTAAATTAGTTGAATTATTTATATATTTAAATTATTCAAATATTGAAAATAATAATATAAGAGTATTATTTGAAATTTTTTTATAAAATTGTTTTGAAAAGAGACAAGTACAAGTAGTTAGGCATAATTTTTTTTTTAAAAAGGGACAACTAAAATGAGACGGAGGGAGTATTTTTTAAGAACATTCGGAGCTTAACTTGTATTCCCTCTGACTCATATTAATAGTCTCTTTTGGAAATATAATGCATATTAAGAAATGTTAGTTGTACAATAATTTTCCGTGCGAATCATATTTATTATGACTATTTTATACTAAATAAAATAAATTTTATATTGGAAATGACAAGAAAAGAGAGTAAATTTGAATTTTTTACATTGAAAGTAGCAATGAACAATTATTGTGGGACAAATTTTTTTTCTCAAAAGAGATTATTATTATGGGACGGAGGGAGTATGTTTTATACCAACTTATGGATAAAAAACAGAATTTGAAATAACTTATTTTTTTACTGATGTTATATATTTCAAAAAAATATTTTTTTTTTTCAAATAATGTGTCTGAATGAAATTTTTTAATTAATATGTTTAATTTAAATACAGATGATCCATCTTATTTTTTATTTTCACAACTAATTAAAATGAAACATATGGTATTTAGGAATTTTTTGGGGAATCAGTTCGAGAACTCTGACATTTCTCATTGTTGAATGTCTATACTACCGTATATTATATAATTTTCTTATTAATTAATTAGGTCATTATATATATATTTTTTATTTTTAAAATCTAAATTAAAAAATCACAACCCTTGAATAATGCTCCGCTTAAGATAAGATTGTGGATATTATGAAGAGTTCACAAAAATATCCCCTCCAATGTAATGTTCTTCGCCCATAAATTAAAGATTACAAAAAGTGATCCCTCCAGGCCTCAATTGAAAGATAAGGAAAACAACATGGCAAGTTGACAAAGTTCTTTTTTTTTTTTACGAACAAATAATTTTCATTAAATAGAATATAACATAGTCGGGACAAATCCCAACTGATGATACAACCAGGTTTAAAAATAAATAACATACTAAAAACAATTACCGATTTGTTTTCTGATCGTTTAACACACAAAATTTAAAAATTCTTGAACCTAAAAACGAAATTGAAGATATCTCAATCGATCCAAACTGCACCAACATCCTGAAAACAGCAACATCACAATTGAACTTATCACATAAAAATCATCGTTCAATTGCATAAATTGAGGTTGGAGGAGCGACACTCGAGCTATCTACATGCCGGATAACAGTTATACACATGCCGAAAGTATAAACCTCCAAATGATGAACAATTTTTGGTTATGAAATGTAAGCTTTTGCAATACTTATCACCGCCCCAGTTTCGATATGGACTTTCCAGATCCCCAAAAATATCAACAAAATCATTTTCAAAATATTCATCACCGAATAAACCTAAACATAACTAAACACAATAAAAGGAGAGACAAACAAACACTCCAAAAGGAGAGACATACAAACACTCAAAAAATTGGGTTTTATTGAAAGGAAATCAACGAAAACGGAAAAACTAAGGGGTTGAGGCTTTTCAGCGGGAAAACTCAGTAAAAGCCCCTCAACTAGTTTGACAAAAAACAAAGGGGAGACGCCTCTTTGGAGTTAGGATTTTCTATGTGACAAAGTTCTTTATTCAATTATACAAGGCAATTATCTAACGAAAAATAAATAAATAAATTATACAAGGCAATTTACTCAATCAATTATTAACGCAATACATTAATTTATATATGCAGCTATTATTGGGGGATCAATTATGCAGTCAAATGTCTGGGGCAGCCAACTAGAGTCATTTGATTCATTCAGCTCTCCAAACAAAAGTAATATTCCTTCGTAGAATACAAACCATGGATGCTTGTATAGCTAGCGATATACCTGTACTCGCGTATTGTACAATGTACATTCATAATAATGTTATCTTTTAAATTATCATAAATTAAATAATTTAACCGATACAATACTGTATGCTATTTATCTTTTACATATAAACTACTTCCGTCCCATCGTTAATATTTGATTAAAATATGAATATATAAAAAAATGAAATTTGTGTCGATTAATCACATTGCATCGGCTATCATTTTGAGAGTTCTAAATTTGTTCTCTAATAAATTTTGGAGCATACAACAATGTAATTTTTTAGATTTTTGATACATGTTTAATCCTTAATCAACTTTATTTACTTTTAAGAGAGAATACAGAGATAGACAAGGTGTAGCAAGCCAGGTTGACAAATCTGAAGAGAAAATTCGAACTTTTTAAATTTATGCAGAGAGCAGTCACCTCCATTTCTTAGAAAAGACCAACTCGTTATCACTTATCAGGGCGGACTCACATTCACTTAGGGGGGCAAGTGCCCCCACTCAACTCTCTGCCCAGATTGAAAGTTTATATATTTTTCTAAATTGCTCCAACTAAAATTACTCAAATGTCCTAATGCCCTCATAATAAATAATGATTCTACTGAAATTTACCAAATCTAGTCGAGTTTAGTATCATATATACTCTTAAATATGAATTAACTACTCCAATTAATTATTTCATCAAATAGCATTTTTAGCAGGGGCTGGCTGGGTAGGGCGGGGTGAGCGATCGCACAAGACCCCCAAAATTTAGGGTCCCAAATTTATGCAACTTTATATATATTTATAGATATTTATAACAAAAAATAATTAAAATAATTATGGTTTATTAATAAAATTGAGAAGTATTGATAATACTAAAATTAAAATTTGTTAGATTTTAGTTTTTTCTTATAATATATTTGAATAGTTTATTTTATTTAAAAATTATAATTTAATAAGTATTGAAGTACATACGTGAAAGACCCATTTTAAAATTTTGCACAGGATCTGAAAATGTTTGTTACGCCCCATATTTTTAGTCAAATTTTACTAAAAATATTGAAGAATTGTTTGCGTGATTGCCCCTTCATCTTTTTCTAATTCTCTTTTAAAACACATTATATATTACTGCTTTCATTTTTAAATTAACTTTTAAATTTATTTTTTTACCCATATTTTAAGGTTTATTAAAAAATAATTTCACAAATTATTTTTAAATTTAAATAATAGTTTATTTGATTTATATATTAAGTGATTTCTTTTATTTTTGTTTTGAGATATAAAAGATTTGAATATGTCATATATATAAATCATATACTTGAAAAATATAATATATCACGATATAAGAATATAATAAAAATTATAATTTATTCAGACGGCCATTAATTCTATCAATTGGGTTATAAATTATTTATTAAAAAGTTATAATATAAAAATTTATAAGAAAAATATTAGGAACTCTTTGAACAAAATTATCTCTATAAAATGCCCCCACTAAAAATAATTTATGGGTCTGCCACTGAGACTTATACTCGATTCACTTATAGTATAAACATACCGATCAACTTAAAATGCTTCTGTGCACGAGAGCTACGAAAGGCTGATAGGAAAATTTTTTTATGATCTTCGTTGCTGACATAAAAAATTTTACTAAAAGAAAAATTGAAATTAGAACCCAGATTCACAAATTATAAGTTAGCACTTTTTGATGGGATCATTCTCGCACATTCTTTCATCAGAAATATCATATATTTTTTTGCCTTTGATTATTATTACAATTTTTTATTATGTTATTAAATAATTTTAATGTTTTTCAACTCACAGAACATGAATTGGGTTCGTGGATATAATTTATGCAACACGAATAGTAAGTTGCACACACTGCGGAGTTGTTCCTCCAGACTCCGAGCAGCACTAGTGGAAAAGGGCCAAAAGGCACAGTAACACTTAACAACCACGTACATAATCGGTCTATCGTACCGAAAAATCTTGGGTAGCCGTATATATGCATGCACAAAACCAAGTACCTAAGATTTTTCGGTACAAATAAATCTCATGGTACTCGATCCATGTCTCCACTGATAGAGATTGCCCCATTGTACTTAAAGATCTTACCAAATATAGAGTGACTTAAGTAATTCTTTCAAAATATATAGAGTGACCAAGTAATTCTTAACAACTATACAGTATTCTAAAATATATATACGTACTTTGGCTAGTAATAATCAGAATGCATTATGTAAGGTCGAGCATTTTTGTGTAAAATACTTCATTATAAGCCTGAACATTGCCCTAGAAACGCTTAGCTTTGAATAAGCACAATACTTATCACCTGTGCATGCTGCTAATTAATACTAGAATGAAGGTGAAGAAATTGCTGATGAATAGAACTAAATTAAAAAAAAAACAAGAGGATCCGTGATTTGGACTCCCCACCTCCAACTCAATATCCATCTATCTTCCCAACTCTACTACTAAGTAAGATATCAACGACAGGTATATATTACACGGTGGATCCACTGGGATGTGTACATACGATTTTGTAATTGACCTCTACCAAAAAATATACATTTTCTTGCCTTTTTTATTTTTCCGTAAGAAGGTTTATTTTTGTAAATTTTTTAATTTCCACCGTGTTAACATAATTTAATGACTCCAGAGTCCATCATGAGAATTGCAACTACCAAGTTGGGAATAGTTAAACATGAAAATGTAGGGACAGCTAGACAGAAGGGGAAGGGCGCAGTAAAGAAGATCGAAGAAGAAATAATACTGTAGTAATGATAAGTATAGTAATATTGTTGTTTGTAGAATCTTGAATGAAAATTTAAATTGCACAAATCAAGAATCATAAATTTCGATGTCAGTACATAAATATATATAATACAAATTCTGAAATAATTCATACTGGTTGCAAGTACATAAACACCATTTAATGGAAAATATTAAGGCAAAGTGTCTATTTCACCAACCTTGTAGGGCTGTTGCTTTGGTTTTGTACCCTGGCTTAAATTTGACACCGAACAACAATAATGTGTTGTTGAGTGCAGCAGCCTTCTTTAAGCTGGCCCAGTCGGCGAAAAAGACGCTTGCTTTTTAAGCTAATCTTGTAAGTTAAATTTGTAATTTAAAGGCATGCAGGAGAAAGTGTATTAGAAGACTTATATATAATTAAGTCTGAATAGTTCAATTCATCTTTAATTAAATTGCGTCGGGGACCAAGTAAAAATCAAAATAAATCAAATGTAAGAATAAGTTAGCTTTAGTTCAATTAGTACCGAGTAAAAAAGCTTAAAAAAAAGGGTGAGAATAAATTACTTCGAATAGTTCAGGTGTGACAATATTTTTTTCTAATATAAATATCGAAGATCTACTTATTACTATATCGCGCATATGATATAGTGCAATATATATGATTATGTTGTGAATCTGACCCTGTATACATATTAAAAACAAAGCTTAAGTCACTCCACAGCTTTTAAAGCTGAAGTACTAGCTTTAACTAAAGGACTGGAATTTGCATGAAATCTTCAAATGAGGCATTTGGAAGTAGCTGATAGTCTTCACTTGTGTGCAAATTCTTAAAAACAATAAAAATAACATAAGTGAATGAGCTCCTAAATATCTTAACTATTGTCACATTATGATTGAAAACTCAGATCGGATGGTGAAGGACTGAAGGTGAAGCATGTGTATAGAGAAGGAAACCGTACCACAGATTGGTTAGCAAACAAGGTAGTTTGGCAGGACGTAATATTTCATATTTTAGAAAATTTTCCTATAGAGTTTAGTAGAATCTTAATCGAGAATATTAGGGGTGTGAGTGTGACATGGCCACGCTCAGTCTCTCTGTAGGAAGTCTCATAACTCGTTTTTATTTTGTTTCTTTTCTTGGTTGGTCTTTTCCCGCCTCATATGATTAAAAAAAAACATATGGTAAGGGCGATTGTCAGATTATATGGTTAGACGCACGTTCTCGAATTCGGTTTCTCCTGAAAGCAATTCGGATTCAAGTGGTGGCCTTGACAGTGGAATGCTGAGCTAGTCATCCAATAAGATTAATTGAGTGAAAACTAGCCCGAACACCCAGTATAATAAAAAATAATATTTGATTTGTCAATTCAAACTTAAAAGCTAAAACAAACAGGCCTGAACCTCACGCCCTTTCTTCTGATTAATTTTCTTTACAATTTATGAATAAAAGTTAAATAATGAGATAAAGAGGAAAAATAGAGTTCCCGCCATATTCGACGTTGATGAGAAGGATGGCAAAAAGAGAGCCTTAATGCATATTCCTCCTAATTCTCATCTCCCTCTTCCTATAAAACCTCATACCAACCCATCTTTCTCTTCTCATTCCAACCTTTCTTTAAACTTTAAAGAAAACCAAAAAAATACAACCAAACCCAACTTATACATTCTTGTTTGTTTACTTGTTTTTTTATTCTTCTTAATTGGTGATGAATAGATAAACTTACCATCTTCCTACCTTTAGCCAACCATAGTCGAACCTGTAAGGCTTTAGTCTGTCTCTACTTCTCTTCTAAATCTTTTTTGCCCACTTTTGTTGGACTGATGGAATCTTTATCTCTATCATCTTCCATCCCCATTGCACCTAAAACAGCTTCAAGATTGTCACAAATGCAAAGCCGGTGCCTTTTGACAAAGAGAAATGGCATGATATATTGTCAAAGTGGTAAAAATGTTGTCAAGACAAGTAAAGTGTCTTCTGTTTTGACAGATAGATCCACTATAATAAGCCCGGATAATGGTTCGGCTCTTTTGGATGCAGCGGGGAGCTTGGTGTTGAATCCAAATGGGAATGGACAGACTGAGATTGTAAACAAGGATTTGATGCCTTATAATGGAACTCTTTTGGATGTGCATGAGAAGGGTATTGGCATAGTCAAGTATCTTGAAGGAAAAGGGTTTCTAATAACTGGTGCAACTGGATTCTTGGCTAAAGGTGCATTCTGCACCAACAATAGTCTTTATTATTTCACATAATACTTATGTAATACACACACGCACATGCACACTGCACGGCATGTGGTTTATATCAAATAAGGTCTGCGTACTTCTTATCTTGCCAGACCCTACGATTTTTTTTTTGCTGAATCTCGTATATTCATGTTTGTGGCTGGTTATGGATTTTGCAGTTCTCATAGAAAAGATACTACGAACCGTTCCTGACGTGGGTAAAATTTACCTCTTGATCAAGGCAAAGAATAAGGAAGCAGCAAATGAACGAATGAAAAATGAAGTGAGCTCATTTCTTCATGTGAAATTTATACGTCAATTTATTTAAGGGTAATTTCTCATTTTTAAGTGCAGTTCTAACTCAGGTTGTATTGCAGATTATTAATACTGAACTTTTCAAGTGTCTTCAACAAAAACATGGAAAATCCTATCAAGCTTTTATGTTGAACAAGCTGGTTCCTGTTGTTGGGAATGTTTGTGAATCTAATTTAGGTTTAGATGATGATACTGCAACTGCGATTATGCATGACGTTAACATAATTGTAAACTCTGCAGCCAATACCACTTTTGATGAAAGGTTATTAGTATCATGTATCGTTTACTTCTGAATATTATCTTAGTGGACTCTATATGTAAGGTAAATAATTTGCAATGTTGTAACGAAATTGCAGATATGACGTTTCTCTTGACATAAACACTGGCGGACCTAGCCGTGTTATGATTTTTGCTAAAAAGTGCAAGAAGCTTAAACTCTTCCTGCAAATTTCTACAGGTAAAGCAACATGCCAACTATATGATAACACAACATCATTTCCCATGATCTTCAAGTGAGTAACTTATAGATTTGTAAACATATATCCAATATAGATAGTTTTAATTGTTGCATGCAGCTTATGTTAATGGACAGAGACAAGGAAGAGTCATGGAAAAGCCATTCCGTGTTGGTGATAGCATAGCAAGAGAGAGTCTACCATTTGGCACAACAGAAACATCAGGTTGTCCTGTGCTAAATGTTCAGGATGAAATAAAGTTAGTTTTAGACAGGAAGCTAGGCTTAGAAGGCAATGCATTGGCTCAAAACATGAAAGAGTTGGGATCAGAGAGGTAATGGTAATTGCAGACAAACTTTTTATAGTTGAACTACTAAAGTGTATCATTCTAATTACGGTGTGCTATCTAATTTATCGATTTTTAGAGCAAAGAAGTATGGGTGGCAAGATACTTATGTATTCACCAAGGCTATGGGGGAAATGTTGATTGATAATCTGAGAGGAGATGTACCTGTAGTCATTATTCGACCCAGTGTCATTGAGAGTACGTACAATGAACCATTTCCTGGTTGGATGGAAGGAAATAGGTATGTATTTTAAGGACTAAAGCACAAGTTTGATTTAAACTCTGTGATTTCTAATCTTTTGTTTCGTAACTTAGGATGATGGATCCAATTGTTTTGTACTATGGTAAAGGGCAGCTCACTGGATTTCTAGTAGACCCAAATGGAGTACTTGACGTTGTAAGTGATATATTAATTCAGAATCTTTTACCTATTGAAAATTGTCATAGTTGATGCATTTGGAAAAAAAAGGGTTAAAGAACATGAGTTTTTGTAGGTTCCAGCAGACATGGTTGTGAATGCAACCTTGGCAGCAATTGCGAAACATGGTGCGGCAGGAAAATCAGAGAGCAATATATACCAGATAGCTTCATCTGTTGTAAATCCATTAGTTTTCAGGGACTTGGCTAATTTGCTCTATGAACACTTCAATTCTTTTCCATGTGTTGATGCTAAGGGGAGACCAATACGTGTTCCAACCATGAAAGTCTTCAACTCTATGGAAGATTTCTCTTTTCATCTGTGGAGAGACACGATTCGTAGAACTGGATTGGCAGACTTGCCTAATCCTAATGGAAAATATTCACGGAAACTGGAATATATTTGCAGAAAATCAGTTGAACAGGCAAAGTACTTGGCAAACATATATTCCCCGTACACATTCTATGGTGGAAGGTACTATAGCATGCTTCAAGAACCAACATTTAATTTAGACTAATATTAACCTTCTTAAGATAAAATATACATAAACATTAACTTCAACATCTACCAAGTCCCTTTTCTTAATATGCATATATGTATTTCTTCTTGAAAACAACAGGTTTGATAATAGCAATACAGAGAGATTGATGGGTTACATGTCTGAAGAAGAAAAGAGAACGTTTGGGTTTGATGTGGGGAGCATTGACTGGAAAGATTACATCTCAAACGTGCATATTCCAGGTCTGAGAAGGCATGTTATGAAGGGAAGAGGAATGTCAAGCTAAACATATATGTCTCAGTTGATATCTCTGGCACAGGGATCCTATGTTAATCCATAAAACTTATTGTAATAAATTTGTGTTTATTATTTTTCTTTTCCTGGTAATTTCTATGCTTGAATGTAATGCTTTTCAGATGAAGAAGCACAAGAATGTAATTCGGTTCCATAAGTTGAGCTTTTATGTAGTGAAGTATATGTTAGTTTCTTGCCGGTTCACTTTCTAAAGTGTTTGTTTTTTTGTTGCTAACTTTTCTATGATGTTCATAGCCGAACTTTTCAGAAGGCTAAAAACTTTTTTGCCTTCCAAAATCAGAGACTATAATAAATGGCCGAGTCGGAGAAAGTACTGGCCTGTTCAAATTTTAATTCATCACAAGTACTTGCATAGTTTAACATTAATATGTAGATATTTGTTCAAGACAACTAGCTGATTACTCAAAATCTGAATTCAAGATTAGTTTATCTCGCTTATTACTCAGGTGTTATCTCGTAAATTTTATTTTTTCAAAAGAGTAATTTTTTAGAATATATGGATAGCTTAAACAACAGTAGACGTGAAGCCATGATGTCAATGCAGTACTTCATAACTGATTTCAAACTCTATCTGCATTAAAAATTACAAAATTTCTTAAAAAATTGCTATTAGAAGGTGTTTAATATGTCATTTCTGCCATTCACCTAGTACAAAGTTGTGAAATTATATACAAAGGAGAGAGGTTTGCCGATATATACAGTAGTTCAAAATTGACATGATAGTACCAATCAAAATCAGGCCTAAAGAGGAAAATGAAAATTGTGTCTATATATTACGCTAATTATGTGAACTACTATAACCTTAGGTGAGAAAAAAGAGAAGGAACAAGGTCTACTACAGACCATGCAAGACCAGCATACTGAAAGAGCCTGATACCAGTATCAACATCAAATGTTTCTTGATTGGTGAAAAATAAAAGCTTTTGAAGATAACCAGACTGTTTTGCTTCTGCTGACTTTTTGCCACTTGGTGAATAAAGTAGTGCTGGGAGGTAGCTAGTTGATCGAATTGGGATCCCCAAGGCATTTGCTGATATTGGAAGAGTCCATTTCGCTATAGTCTTGCTACAGAACTTGACAAGTAGAATAGTGGAAATCCCCACAAAAACTCTTCCTGTATACATAGGAATCGAGAGCTGAGAAGTAAAGATGCGGGGAACTTTGTCATGGTGAAACTGATGGTAAGTTTGTTGGACCCCAGCTACCTGTACAATACAATTACTTTCCTGTTTAGGATTGTATACCAGGTAGGCGTAAGGTGAAGAATTTAAATAAGTGAATAACTAAGACATCTACATTTCTCAGGACTTATAAAGAAGTATCTCATGCAGTTACTTGGAATGGTCACATATACTTGATCAACTTAAAACAGGTAAGACTCGCAGCAACCAAATAACAACAAGAACATTCAAAATTGAAGTCATACAGTAACATTGGAAAATAATACTTTAAGAATGTGAATTTCATACTTACAATTCCCAGGGCCACACCGCTGAAGGCTGTATGATACTCAAAACTTGGAGTTGGATTCTCTGGTTTCGGATACGCAAAGAGCAACAAGAAAGTAAGTGCAACCCAAAACGATGTGACTGCAAGGAAATGTAAAATGAGTGTTAGGTACCAAAAGAGAGAAACAGGATCGTGAGGTGCCTATTTATATTTATCTCTAGTGACATTAACAAACCACCAAAATTCAAAATTCTGGCTAGTTGGCTCCACCAAAATTCAAAATTCTGGCTAGTTGGCTCTATCTTAAATGGAGTTAACATTGCTGGAAAATAAAAACATTTATTGATAAATACCTACAATTTTGTGTAATTATTCAAACTACCTGAGATATAACAAAGAAAATTTAGCATATTTTAAGGCTGCGTTTGAACAGCGGAAAATGACTTGACTTTAGAAAATAATTTCAAGTTAAACACTTTTTTTAGAAAATAATATCTAGGTAAACATTTTTCTTAAAAATAGGGAAAATATTTTTTCTGTAAAATAATTTGTTTCCTTTGTACGACTATCATTTTATAAATTATGAGGAAGACAAAGGCAGCAATTTAGCTATTTTCTTTTGCTTTCATCTAATACATTGGCCGGAATTCTACTTGTCCAAAGGTAGGAACTTTATCGAGAAAGAAAACTAGGAGGCCAGTCCTCTATACCAGTTCCATTGCTGCAGCCTTCTGGTCTGAAGACAGCTACACTAGTGAACATTCACTTTCATGCAGGAAAATCCACAATAGATCCATTGGAATCTGGTAAATGTTCTCATCCTTTGAAAAAGGGAAGTTATTTTCCCTAAATCATGACATTTTCTAAGGGATTTTCCTCCTTTAGGAAGATAAATTATCAAGAAATTGTTTTCTTTAAACTAAACAACCACCAAAAGATTATAAAATAAGGAGAATATTTTCCCTAATACTAATCAAACACCAGAATTTTTTTATTTTTTTTTGGGTAAAACCAATAGAGCCCAAGAATATAAAAATCAATATCAACCCAGAGAATGGCAGGTAAAAAGCATCTCCTTTACGTTTTAACTATACACGTTAGGAGGTTCGCCCATAGACATACTTTATGTTTTGTCCAAGAAATAGCAAAAGAAGACCGTAATTACATTATACACTTATACATCCCACAAAACTTCTGCTTTGTTCAGAGCCATAAAAAGCAGTCTTTAAGATTGAACATATATACTTGTATATGTGAGAGTAAACGAGTGAAAGTGTTCAGGAAATGCATACGGTCATGTCCAAGTCATTACTAGCACACAATGAATTGTAGATATATATTGCACGAATTGATTCTTTTGATATATAATGTAAGATATTGGTGTTTATATCATACTCCCCGCTGCAACCTAGAATATCAATAAAATACTTCTCACTATGGCGTAATTTTGTGCTACTAGGAATGACACTTTCGGTTTTTTTAAATTACTAATGAAAATGTATTACACAGAAACTACACCATTAAGAAAGAGTAGTCAGCACTTTAACATTTATCATAAAAATATGTTGTACAGAATCAACATACTCTAACATGCTAAATACAAGTCCACGTACCATTTTGTCCTGAAACTACAAAACTGTCGATGTTTTCATGAACAAGGAGCCAGAATGTCAGTGTTATCAATCCAAGACCTAGACCACCTATAACATCGATCAAGCTGTGCATCCCAAGGTAGATTCTTCCTGACAAGAGAAATAAATGTCAACTTCGAAAGCGGAAAAACTAAAGAAAAAGGCATCAATCACAAACTTGTGGGGCAGAAAAAAAATTACCATAGCCAATGAGGCCCACAAACAAGAAAACAATTGAAAATCCTGCAATTTGGATGGCAGCATCTTCACTTTCAATGTACGACAAAACATAATGCAATAGGTACCTAAAAATGCCTCAGCGAGCAAGAGAGATTTACAACTGAATTCTATATTAGTACATCACAAAGAGAAGGTTATGAACACAAAATTATTGATAGTATAATGATAATTCATTACATATCAGTGAACTATATTATCACAATCAATGCTGCCCAATAGTTTAGAACTTAAGATTAAAATTAGCAAAACAAACCCCCTATATACACAACTTCTTATGTCTAGACTTCCAAACCATACATTTCTAGTTTTATAACCTAAAACAAACATAATTTCCTGACAATTTCATATATGGGTAATAGTCTGAGCAAAGTCATATGAGCATACAAGTTTGACTATTGAACATTTATAACTATTGCAATTTTTCAACCCTTATAAGACATACAGTTTTTCTTTAAATTTCATGGACGATCTTTGATGATTCTTATAACAATTCATCTTGACACTTGAAGATACAAGCTACAAAGAACTACTTCTTCATATTACTTAAGGAATTTGGGTGAAAATAAAGCAGAGCTACCAACAATTGTAAAGCAAAAATACAGGAACAAGAAGGAAATCGCTTCCATACCCTGATAAGCAGACTGTGTTGAGAGTATGAGAAGAAGGCAATCCATATTCTAACGCATTTTCCTTTTCATCATTGGTAGCTGTTACTCTCCTGACAGGAGGTGAATCTGGCCTAGGAGCTGACACCATATCCTACGAAACAATAAGTTAGATAATTACATATTCAAAATAAAAAATAAATTATACGCTGACTAGTATGACTTGATGAAGAAGAGCTTAAATATGTTACCTTAACACAGTTCCCCATATAATCGCAAAAAGCCATCAGAAGGGTCATTTGTCTAGCCAATTTGCCATGCCCACTCTACAATATGCAAACCCCATAATTGAAATAAAAATAATGCAGGTTGATTCATCAACAAAAAGACTCATAAGTAGATAATGAAAAGGGAGAGGATACCCAGAAGAGCAAGGGAAGAAAAGCAGTGTAAAAAGGCACAGAAACAACACAAGATAAGCCTGAAAATACAGCATCTAAAATCCCATGTTGGTGTTTCTGCAGATCAAACCAGAAAACAAGCTAAATTAACAAATAACGATAATCAAGAAACAGGTAATAACTAAAGATACATATAAATTAGTAACGCCCATAAAAAAAGATGAGTGTTTCAAGAACCTGAATCTCAAGTATAATGTGAATTTCAGAGCGGACACGAGTAGAAACCCAAGGCTGAATGAAAGATCTGAGCTTTTGGGTGAGCTTAATAAGGGAAGATAGATATATCCATGTAATTATTCCACACAAAATTGCCATCTGCCCTCCGGGGATCATGCTCACCATTGCCTCTCTCTCTCGTGTATTTTTTTCTTTCTTGACCACTTTATAATTACCCAGTAATTAGGAGATTGACAAACAATGAAAAGGGTTTTAAGGAAAATTAGTAGTAACTTTCATCAACATGTTTACTTGGGAGAAAATGGAGGGAGAGATCAACAGTGACTCTCTCTCTCTCTCTCTCGTTCTAGGGTGATGGTTTTTATATTTTTTTTCAGAAATTTTCTAAAGTAGGCAAAATAATGAGAACAGTCGGACATTTTTTTGAATTAAAATCATCAAGAAAGTACTTTGAATTAGCTAATTTGCGGGTAAAACATTTGTCCTTTTCTAAAGCAAGCATGGACGTACACGGATCGGGTTGGGCGAATCGATGAATTTTAACAATTCAATATAATTTAATCGGGTTTGTAAATTTCCAACTCAATCCATAAAAATAGAATTTATAGTTCAACTTATTTAATGTATTTCGGTTTGGATCGGATTAATCGGGTTGATAAATATATACATAATTTTTTTTTTAAAAAAAAGACTGAAAATGAAAGTTCAAAACAAATTGGAGATAGTTCAACAAAATATTACAATCATTCATGCAATACAAATAACATACGTCTTAAATATCTGAATTTTAACACATTAACATAGACTGATTAAATACTAAATATAGTTTTTAAATTTGAAATATATCGTAATATAGATGAATCAATCATTAAACTTCAATTATGCTAATATTCTTGAACATTTAGGTTGTTTATTAATTATCTTATTTTTAATCGGACTGGGTTGAATTAGATCGGATTTTAAAAATCGAAATTCATATCCAATCCGTTAAAAACAAGTTGACATTTTTTCAATTTGAGTATATATCAGGTTAAAAAAAGTCAATTTGGATCGGCCGAAAAATAATCGGTTTGGATTGGATTGATCGTGCTGGTTAAACCGTGTACACCTTTGGTAGTAAGTACGGATGTTAAGTTTATTTAAATTAAAAATCAAATGATAAAAGCTATTGAAATTCTAGATATTCAAAGCTTAAATAACAGTATAATTATAGTAAACCTACAAATCTATCTAGTTTTGAAAAATAACTAGATTTATTTTATTTTGTTAAAGTCAAGAATCAGATTTTTTTAATATTTACAGGTGCAAAAAGTCACGAATAAGAATTAATTCTACACAAAAGACATTAATGAAATATAGTTATGGCAATTACTTCTGCTAAAGAACTTTTCTAATATACTCCAATAATTAACAGATACTGTAGCACTGTTTAATAGTCAAGATTAGAAAAATCCAACCCGACGTCAGCCACTTGCTTAGTGGGGAGAATCGGAGATACATGTACACAATAAATTAAATTAAATTAAATTGATATATTTGCTTTTTGTCACATTCAACGCGTTTCTGATATTCTACGGAATTCACGTAAATGTAAAATGACTAGGACCGCACATTTTTTATCATTCAAATATATTTTTTTATTTTCTTGGTAAAAGTCTTGTTTAATTATTTCTTAAAAAACGAAAATACGGGTCTATACTCTATACACATGTCCTCTACGATCGAATTTCGAATTTTATCATTCCAACTTTCCAAGCATATATTCTACGATCTTGTAATTATTCACATTATTTAAATATAGATATTATCAAATATTTTTTTTGAATTTTTATTTACCAAAGTTCTTTGTCAATTTACATATAAATTTACTATACATGCACAAGAAAATAAAGATTCGGGAAAATCAAATGATATGTTAATATGTCATGTTTTCAGAAACAGGCCCAGATCGATTATACGTGTCCTCTCACAGTGCGACCCAATTTATGACTTGCTTGAGGACCAACGTGTGTCTACACGATATGGACAGATCCAAGTCCAATAAAGCTAGTGGGATTACTGACTGTTACTATCTGCAGTCATATAGTTTGTAGCCCAGCCCAGTTCCTTTTGCTAATTTTATTACCAACTTATTAAGGTTGGTAGGTAAGGTCTGAGAATATATTTCAAAAAGTTAAAATTATAAATGAAACCATTAACACTAAAATTTTAGCGAAATAATATATGTTTAGATTTAATATATAAAAAATATTATAAATATATTTTTTGAGGGTAAAGAATATAATTATGTCATTGGTAATGACAGAGTACTCAAATTGAATTAAATATGCATCATTAAAAACCAGTGTTTTAAAAATCGGCTGAGGCGAGGTTAGGCGGAAATTTAGGCGATTTTTACGTAAATTGGTCAAAAAACAATTGAAAAAGTCAAAAATTGACAAAAAAATTGGTAAAAATTCAAAAATCGGTAAAGTTATTTGGCAAAAATATTTAATAAATAAAAATATTTAAAATAATATTTAAATACAACCGATTAATGCTCTAATTAATCTGTCCGATTAATCTCCACCTACCTAGTTAGGCACTGGCGGTAGCCCAACCACCCTTAACCGCGCAGCAATTTGTATAACACTGCTAAAAACTGAATTAAAACAAATAGACTCCAACTCCATGGATAGTAGTACTTTACTCTCACTTTCGCATGTCAATATTACCCTCCACAAAATATGTACCAATTTTTTTTACGTAATTGAAATAATTCGTCCTATTAAATCTTGTATATAAAATAATTAAAATAAAATAAAAAAGAAAGCAAAGAAAAGCAAAATGTCGCCAAGTCCAAAAGTAGAAAGGGGCAGGACTGTTTATATGTTGCTTATTGCAAGAAGACAGTCAGGCATCGGAATCTTGTTTTTCTTTTAATATTAATTATAATTATAATTATAATTACATATATATAGATACTCCCTCCGTCCCGTTGAGCTGTTATCATTTCAAAATGGATTGTCTGGCACGCATTTTAAGGTGAATTTTAAGGATAGTTCCATAATTTATTTTTGAAATTTTCCTTTTTTGTATAAAAATAGAACAATCCTATTTTTATACAAAAAAAGAAATTTTTAAAAATAAGTTATGGAACTATCCTTAAAATCCACCTTAAAATGCGTGCCAGAAAGTGAAAAAAAAGTGATAACAATTGGATGGGACGGAGGGAGTAATAATTATTACAAGGGGGCAGACAAAAATCTATTAGTTCCGAAATCTCAGTTGTTAGGGTTTGTACTAGTTGAGCTTCTTGTTCTTGTTCTTTGAGATTGTTAATTATCACATACCAGTCCATGCTTACTAAAGGTTAGATCTTTTTGCTCACTCAACCCCTTTTAAGCTTCTCTTTATACATTTCTAATTTCGTTTATATGTACCTGTATGTCTGCTTGTATGTACATATGTATCTCAACGCATCACTCATGTTTATTCTTTTGGAGTTTCTATTCTTTGATTAGTAGCTTCAGTTCGTTTTGTTTACTTTCGTGTTTGTTATTGTGTGCTTGTTGTAGATACGATCCCACACTTTCTTTGTTCATTTACTTATGAGTAGCTTCACAGCCTATTATCTTTAGTAAAGATTAAAAAACAGAAACAACACAAAATCTTGTTATGATTCGTGTGTGTTTTTGTTATATATATAGTTTCTTTTGTGAATTTTATGCTTACCAATTCGTTATTCACTGATTGTTTAATGCTGCCTTTTCCTTTGTTTTGTGCATTGATCAGGGTTTTAGCTTCTCGATTATAGACGAAAATTTCTGCAGCTACACAGGGTTTATAGGGTTTTGGGTTTTGATCTCAAACTAGGACTTTAGGGATTTCTTTAAGTTGGTTCGATGATGAAATCTTCATGGGCAGATGCTGTTGCTGAAGAGACTGCAGCTTCTGGGTCTTCTGATAGCAATGTAACTACGGGACCTTCAGCTCCCACCAAATCCACCTATGTTCCACCCCATCTACGCAATAGGCTAGTCGGTACACAGCCGCCCGCTTCGTCCTTGAGTGGTCCACCATCCGGTAATAACATAGCTGGTTATGGTGTGCGTGGGGTTGGTCAAAGATCTGACCGCGGCAGCCATGTTTACAGCACCAGCAGCAGAGGTGGGGGTGGTTGGGGCAATAGGGGTGGGAGGGAAAGGGATGTAAATCCTTTTGGTAATGACAATGATAATGTTGACGATGAGCAGGCATTCAGCGGGCATGAAAATAGTGGTATTAATTTTGATGCTTATGAAGACATCCCAGTAGAGACTCAAGGAAATGATGTACCACCTCCTGTCAATACATTTGCAGAGATTGATTTGGGGCAGGCTCTTAATTTGAATATTCAAAGGTGCAAATACGTCAGGCCTACTCCTGTGCAGCGTTACACAATCCCCATTTCCTTAGCAGGACGGGATTTGATGGCTTGTGCTCAAACTGGGTCTGGAAAGACAGCTGCTTTTTGTTTCCCTATAATTAGTGGAATTATGAGGGGGAATATTGCCCAGAGACCACGAGGGACCCGTACAGTGTTTCCACTAGCTCTTATTCTTTCCCCGACAAGGGAGCTTGCGATTCAGGTAAGTACATGAACCACATCAAATATTCGGTAATTTTACATTTTTGAGTATATTAATATCTCCTTTTTAATAAGAAACAACCATCACTCCATTGCCTCTTCGCATGCAGATTAATGAGGAAGCGAAGAAATTCTCTTATCAAACAGGTGTACGGGTAGTGGTTGTTTATGGTGGAGCACCAATCACTCAACAGGTATCTTTCCTTTATTTAAATTGTACTTGCACGGTTGCACCCATGCAAGGACACTGTAGTTCCCGTAAGTCTTTCAACATTTGTCCAAATCTTTGAAAAGCGCCATGTAGTGCTAGGCGCAGGAAGAATCTTTTAACGCGCAAACCTAGTAGGCGACACCTAGAGGGGTCTTAGAAGTCACACTAGGTTGTGTAAGATTTCATTTTCCTTATTTATTTATGTGAATACCAAATATCATGATACAGTTGTAGTCTTATAGAACACATGAAGTATGAGGTAAGATTGGAGCATTGGAAGTTTGTACTTTTTGTGAAACTTTTTTTAGTTTAAAGTGATTAGTAAAATTTCAATCAACCAAGGTATATTTATTTTTATAAAATTCCAGTCCATTAGAATTATGCATATTTTATGTAATTGACTTCTCGTCAATACTGCAGTTCTTATCATAACTTCTCTTCTAAGAGCCTCGTCTTTTTGAAAGTCTAAGTAAGTATCATCAACCTATCACTGACTTGTTATGTGCTGTATGCAGTTAAGGGAACTTGAAAGAGGGGTTGATATTCTTGTGGCAACCCCAGGGAGGCTAGTTGATTTGCTTGAGAGGGCAAAGGTCTCACTGGAAATGATTAGATATTTAGCTCTTGACGAGGCTGATCGCATGCTGGATATGGGATTTGAACCTCAAATAAGAAATATTGTTGAACAAATGGGCATGCCTCCGCCAGGCGAAAGACAGACGATGCTGTTCAGCGCCACCTTCCCAAAAGAGATCCAGGTTTACTGATTCTCTTCATATTAGGTTCAGCTTAGATTGGTTTCATTGCTACCCTGTTTTTTCTGAAGCTAAGGTGCATTTGAATTATTAAATGACGTGTCTTCCATTTTGAAATTCAACCAATCTTCTTGGACTTTATTAAATTTCCACCACTATGTGGCAGGTGATGTAGGTGTTGAATGTTAAAGAGTATATTCAACATTCAACACCTACATCACCTGCCACTACCTATAAAGAGTATATTGGCCAATCAAGTTTGGTTCCTTATTGTTTTTTCGTTGAGAGTAGGACTGTCACAGAGTTCAGTGTATAGGAATAGTATATATAGCAGTATCTGCTCTGCTCTGCCAAAGAATTGCTACATCGTATTTCAAAGTGGCAAAGTTTGCGCAGACCCGGTCAATGTCAAATTGGCAGATCTTGACCAAAATTCCGAATGCCTTGACCCTAGAGGCAATTTAATGTCTAAAATCTTTTCAAATGCTGCTGGTCAATTGCTTAACGGGTGAGATTAATCTCTCTCCCATTATCAGATTATTTCTCCTCTGTTCTTCTCCAATTGATCTATGTGCGACTCCCTCTCTTCTTATCCAATTAATCTCTGCCCTTCTTTTTCCTCATGAACTTCTGCCTTTTTTCTATATATATTTTGCTATTTCTACACCTAGCTCTCTTTCCACATATTGATGTAATTATCAGTCTTTGGGAAATGATTTTCATCTCTGGGCATTAGATCTCTCACTCAGATAAAGTTATGTAATTTTAGCTTATATATGATGCATAATTATGTAGTCTCATCATATTTTTTCTTTGCAGAAGGTAAAGTTTCAGTGTTCCGTAAATTTTCACATGTATCCATATTTTCAATTTATTTGTGATAATCTGTGCTTGCATGCACGTGCACACGTAGCTTGGATCATTGATTTTATATTTAATATGTATAATGTTGTGTAATTCTAGAAACAAAATTACTTAATATCTCTATCTAGCACTTCCTCGAATCTTTATTAATATTAACAAATGACTATGTGTTGAACCACTGAACTTTTGGATGTAAAATCTTAATTCCGTACCACATGTCATTCGTAAGTTGGGTATTGCTGCTCATGTATCCTTGCTGCTAACATTGGGATTAGCACTACTTTAAATTGTTGTTTCCGTTGGTAATGTTCTGAGGTGCTACTTAACAGGAGACATCTGCTGGAACCTAGATATTGACTTCCTTCAAATTGTATTTATCTAGTAACATTTATTTTTGCAATTTTTGGCTCTTTTGCAGAGATTGGCATCTGATTTTCTTTTGAACTACATATTCCTGACTGTTGGGCGAGTCGGTTCAAGTACAGATCTGATTGTTCAAAGAGTAGAGTTCGTTCAAGAGGCTGACAAGAGAAGCTACCTTATGGACCTCCTCCATGCACAGAAAGATGACGGAGCTCATGGAAAGGTGTGTTTATGTTATGTTGTATACTGTGTTCCCCAACCTGGATATCTTTCATTCTCGATTTGTACTGAGGATCTGTTCAGTGGTTCCCTAAGTTGGAAACTGGGATATAAATATATCATTGGCTCTATTTTTTTACTCTATAAGTGATACTTGATGCAATAATTCAACAGATGTAAGTATGAACCTTTTCATATAGATATCAGCTTGATTAGCCTTCTGAACATGAATAATTTTTTGCGTCAGACGGAAAATTGAGTTGTCTGTTTATTTTTGCAGCATTCCCTAACGTTGGTGTTTGTGGAGACAAAAAAGGGAGCAGATTCTCTTGAACACTGGTTGTGCCGCAATGGGTTTCCTGCAACAGCTATACACGGTGATAGAACTCAACAGGTAATTCATGAGTCTTGATATTTTTAGCTTTGACTTGCAGGCATTTACTAGTTTGGGTTGCACTTTCAAGTACAATAACAAAATTGAGAAAAGAAATTGAAAGAAATGTCCTGGAGATGGAGAAAGACAAGCAAAGTATTTAGGAAAAAAATCCAAATTGTTAAAAAAGTCATTTTCAAGTTATGAATAGGAGTGTATATGGGTCTAGTATGACCTATATGCGACATGTCCTCGAATTGCATGAATGGTAACATGCTATGTATCAATGATCCCCCTGCTCCTCGAATGGCTCCATCTTGGTTTGTTCAATCATGTCTGCTTATCTTTCTGCATAACGGTTGATGTTCTTTATTCAAAAATCATTTGTATATCAAGTTGTATAAATATAAATTTCCTCCATGTTTTCTTTATGATTCTTTCTAGTTTGACTTATTTTTGTAGTCACATTTGCAGACATTTTTTGTTAAATCCCCTTGCATGTTTGTACTTTGCAAAGTTCTCTTGGTTCTAAGCTAATGTTGTGTTTGGTTGTAGAGAAAGAAATGGAATGAAATGGGTAAAATTAAAAGAAAAATAATGAAGTTTTAAGGAAATATTTAAGAAAAAATGAGAGAGTGCAAATTTGTTATGATAAGAAATGTGAAGGAAATAAGTATGAAAAGGAATGGAGCATTCCTTCTCAAATTGGGAATTTGAGTTGTGGTTTATGTTAGGAATGGAATGAAGGTAAGAATGAAATTTTTGAACATTTACCCATATTGTAGTTCAAATTTCATTCCATTCCTTCCGGATTCATTCATCCCAACCAAACACAACATAAGAGGAACAATGAAAATATTATACTGTTCACAATTGGACATTCTTGTTCTGCAGAATTTTTACTTAATTTGTTACTATACTTACTATTCGATCACTCAGAAAATTTAGGGAAAATTTAGGGAATGATCGCCTGATTACTGTACATTAAAAAATTCTGAACCTACTATTAGATACTGTGGGTGTTTGAGGTTCCATAAACTTAAAATAAGTAGCTTATTTTTTATTTTATTTTACATATTTTCATATTTTTTTTAAAGATAAATATTTGTTTTAGAATTTTAAAACCAAATATGAACTTACTTTTTTCTGGAAATAAGGACTTATTTCTGAAAAGTACATACATCCCTACTTTTTTCCGGAAATAAGCCCTTATTTCCATAAGTTGGCCTTTGCCAAACAGGCCCACTGTTACATTATGGATAGGGAGACGAGGGTATACTTAAAAGATCATGTTTAATTGCATGTGTTGTAGTTTCATTTATCTTGTTTTCTTAACTTATATATTTACATGGTAAATGCCACTAAATGGCAGGCATCACTAATTTTTGGTTGGATATGTGCAGGAGAGAGAATATGCCTTAAGATCGTTCAAGAGTGGGAATACACCAATTTTGGTAGCGACAGATGTAGCAGCGCGAGGTCTTGATATTCCACATGTTTCTCATGTGGTCAATTTCGACATACCCAAAGACATTGACGATTATGTCCACCGGATAGGAAGGACAGGGCGAGCTGGAAAGACAGGATTGGCGACAGCTTTTTTTAACGAAAGCAATATGTCATTAGCAAAGTCGCTAGCTGATCTGATGCAAGAAGCTAAACAGGAAGTACCTACTTGGCTTACTCATTATGCTAGCAGAGCTCCTTATGGTGGTGGTAAGAACAGACGATCCGGAGGTGGAAGATTTGGGGGAGGAAGATTCGGGGGTCATGACTTCAGAAGGGATACCTATTATAATAATAGTAGTGGAGGTGGTACTGCAGATTCCTACGGAGGAAACACTGGTGGAAGATATAACAACAATTACGGTGGAGGGTATGGTCCTGGACCTGGAGCTAACAGTGCATGGGATGAATGAGTCATGAACATGATATATTGATAAAGTTATCTGGGATCCCAAAATTTTGATAGGATCCATTTTTAAAACATTAGTACGTTTTACAGAGTTTACATAATATTCATAACAGTCATGTATTGAAAAAGATCGAAAGATCATTATCTATTTGAATTGGATTTTGCAATGGGAATTTACAATTGATCTTATAATTTGGAATGGAACATCTAGATTTACATTACATATTCATAAACGATAATAAGCATCTGCTTGGTAATCGTTCTCTCCCTAAAATTTTTATGGGGACTATATAGAACAGTGATAATAGAGTCTGTGATTTCACATTTAAATGAAAAATTTGGTGGAAAGAGAAGATGATGCAAAATCGAATAGGTACTTGGACGTTGCACAAAAAACATAATTTTGCATCTTCTTCGACTTGTTTGTCAGGTAGTCTAAACTCTAAACAATGTGACCAGAAAGTTTTTTTAAGGCGATCAGATATTTGGCCGGAGGGTTCTTCCCCTGATTTTCAGTCT
The DNA here is from genome assembly GCA_028671895.1 of Oenanthe sinensis. Taxonomy (NCBI): domain Eukaryota; kingdom Viridiplantae; phylum Streptophyta; class Magnoliopsida; order Apiales; family Apiaceae; genus Oenanthe; species Oenanthe sinensis. The sequence goes on from CM053794.1 coordinate 37,897,782, forward strand.
TTTGTTACAAGGAGACCAACGGCATACATCTTTCTTTCAGTTTTCCAATCCCACTGAATTTTACTAGCCTACTGGCAGGCCATCAGCCAATACTCATTCTGTGCGAAGTGCAGACTATACCTTATATCCGATTTACCAAAGCATACAAGCATAGCAATTCCAAGATCAGTTTCCAGAGAAAGGGCAAAATACATAAATAATAAATTCAAGGCTAATTTATGTCCATAAACTCTCTAAATCTACAAACTACCATCACCAAATACATCCAAAATATCACCGTCAAGCTCTTCTTCCGAATCTGAACAAGCATCAGCACTGCCGTCTTTCCCCGTTTCATGCTCATCTCCTTCGTCACTATTATCCTCTCTGTAACCACTACTAGATAAACCAGCAAGTTGAGGTAACATATGCACACCTTTATTCTGATACGTCAATCCAGTTCTCATTACATGATAAAATTTCCCCCTTAACTTAGCAAGTGGACTTGGCTCCGCTAGTTTACCACGACGATATCCTTCTCTCAATGCAACAGTAGTCGTCTTACACTTCATTGAGAGGTAAAAAATTCCGGGATATCTAGTATATATTCTCGTAAATCTCTCAGGAAGATTCAATTCACCTCTCAAGCTTCCCAAGTAATTCCTTTTCGTCATCTTGTGTTCAGTCAAGCTCAAGAACTCATGTAGTAAACCGACAATTCTCTTCTCCATAAGATCACTATTCATATCAATGCCAGTTGAATCTTGATAAGGTGAAATATAAGGCAACTTCTGAAACTCTTCCATCCACGCCTTGACCTTCTTCTGACCACCATAACCCTTTGGAAATCTAAGCGAAAACGCCATCGAAGATTGCCCTCTCCTAAACTTCCTAAACTCATTTTCACCACCACACTCCACATTCTCATTCCTTTTTTGCAAAACAGAAACAGCAAACTCATCATTCCATTTCAACAACTTCAAACAAGACACCCCATTTACATCCTTAACAACCCGAAAATAATCCGAATACTTAGAAATCAAACACCTATCGAAATCATCAGGCAAACCCAAATCCCATTTCAAAGGATAAAGTGACTGAAAAGGCACCATCTTGTTTCTTGTCATCATCAAAACTTTACAAAGCCTTTCCACTAAAACAGCCTCATGGGCCTCCAAGATTTTGAGTTGTTGATCATGTAAATTAAGCCCAATCTCAGTAAGGCGAAAACAAGGCAAAGAAGGGTACTTGGGGTGAGAAAATTCTTGAAAAAGAGTTGGGTAACGACGAATAAAACGAAGAGGTGGGATTGTAAGGCCAAGATGTTTTTGGCAATCAGAGATTGATTTGGAGGTTATGTAAGCAGCAGAAGAGCGAATAATAGAGTGTTTGAGTAGATAAGCAGCTTTGAGCTCAGTATGTGTATCTATAATGTTGTCTAAAGTGTTGTTTTTGGCCCATTTGAGGCGGACTTTAACTAGGGTTCTGCACTGCTTAAGCGTTGCACTTGACTTGAAATTCAAGGCAAGGACAAACAATGCTTTTCTGCTACCCTGGTTCATCTGTAATATGTGTGCAGTATATTTGTGTGTAGTACCAGCTTTTGCGACTATTATTCAGTTTAACGATGTCAAGAAGGTGCAGTCGGCGAGTCGCTTAAAACTACTCTCTCCGAGGGATGATAAATTAATTATAAGATTAGTTTGATAATAATTAGTAAAAGTTAGATATAATAAATAAAATTTTATTATATATATAATTTGAATCAATAAAATTTAATTATAATAAGTAAAATTATATTTAATATATATATAAAATTTGGAACTGTATCAATATATCAACCAAACAAAATTTTATATAAATATTTATGTATTTTATTTAAAAAAATATTTTTATTAAAAAATTAGAACTAAAATCCGATCAAATAAGCCAGTCCAAATACTGATTGGTTGATTATCAAATTTGTTATGTTTATCTTTAATTTAATTTTAATTTAAACCCTAATATTTAACATATTTTATTTATTTAATTTAAAATCTAACCATACTCATTCAGTGGTGCAGATATTAATGGTATAGACAAATACTCCATTCGGCTATTCCTATTGGTTCTTCCCCAAACCCATTCCAGATAATTTGTACTATTTTCTCTAATATCATTGCTTTCACCTTCAATTTTTTTCCCCTATTCCATTCTCTTCAACAAGAAGAGCCTAAATAAATAAGTTCTTGTGACAAACAAGGCATATTTACCTCATCAAGCCATGCCAGAAAATTACAAATCAATAAATCATCACTTGTATTATTAGAACCAATGAAGATCCTAACTCATACACACAAGGGCCGACCTCAAATCACCAATGTTACATATTTGTATGATAAATTTGAGAATCTATTAAGAATATCTTTCACATGGTACAACTCAAAAAATTGATACATCACGTACAATATCGTACACTGAAATCCTATAAGCCGAGTGTTTCAAAAACTATACTCTATTTAGCATGTTTGGAGAAGCTTGTCAGTGTCTATGGGAATGCTTTCGATTGCTATAGTAGGCCTCTCCTCTCTCCCTATTCCTTCTATCTACAATTCTAAAAGTGAAAGCGATAATCCTTATGCAGGCCATTGCATAAAAAGCTCCGTAAGGAGCCATGGACAAGGCATATAAACAACAAGTGAATCCACCAAGCAGGTAGCCAAAACTCTGTTTCACTTCCCATCTGTCACTGCCTGGCAAGGGAAACCAAAAACTGTACTCGGGCTTTGAACCACACACACCATGGAGGATGATACAAATCGTCAGCGCTGAATCCAAGAACCATGGAAATCTCTGACCAGTACCGATTCTCTGGAAGCAAGAAGGATACCAATGAGTGCCACCCATGGGCAAAAACAAAAGCATCTCGCAGAAAAGCTTAAGAGATACACTTAATATGCATGTGTTAAGGTTCATGTACACAGTGCAATTCTTCATAACAGCATGCTAAAATAATTGTAATCCAACATATTTAACACTATAATGTGCTGAGTGTGTACAGGCACATTGTCAAATGACGAGTATACAGATAATGAAACATTCAGTACTCCAGTTCAAACAAAGGAACAGATCATACCCGGAACCAAGCCACAAGTGATGGAACAAACATCAGCATAGACATAAGATGTAAAACCAGCAAGCCGTGCTGGTGGTGGAAGATCTCCAGCTGTGTATCACCATAGCTTCTTGCAGAGTCGGGACTATTAGTACTGTGCTCATCAGCAGGCCAACTCTTGCTCATTCTACCATCAGACTTGATTAGTAACTTTTCATATTCATTGCTGCCTCTATCACCAAAATCAAACAATTCCTTACTTCGAGCATGGCTGCGAAAGGAAGCTGTCAAAAAACTGTCACAACATAACAATGACTCTTAGAATATATAGACACTATGATCACATGACTGGACTGTATACTACCCCGATACCAAAATAGGAGCTGACAAACTTTTGTAGCTACCATTGTGGATTCTAACTCGATCATATGTCGGGAAATTTTGATGAAGCTACAATTCAATATTGTAACGTAAATGAGAGACTATAACACATTAAAGTTATCATTTAACTAAGCAGAGAATTGGCAATGCCTCCACATTCTTTCTAGTGGTTGCACTCTTAATGTAGATGTATAAGATACTTATTTATAGGGACTTGCATAAAGAAAAAAAAAGCTGGCCCTACATAAATTGCAAAACTCCTATTTTTGGGTAATCAACAGACAACAATACATACTTATTGTTTAGATGTTCACTAAGATAGATAAGTGAGGGGTTTTCTTGTTATACCAGAGCTATTTATGCGCTCGAGTATCTCTACCAACCCAAAACCTTATAATCTATCTTGCTAATTGATTAGAAAATTTTAAGAAAACTTGTCAACTTTTTAAGTAATCAGATATCACATAATACATGTTCTTAAAATTATATGTTGCCAAAATAATGTGCTGCCAGCAACCCCGTAAGTCACCACATGAAGGCAAATTTTACCAGCTATAATCAAAAGAAAAAAAATTAGCAGCTATAATGCGATGCACGGATGCATTTTTTTAATTTTTTAATATTTTTATTTTAATGATTTGAATTTATTTGTATTTGTATAATAATAATTTAAATTTTATTTAATATTATATGTATATGTTTTTATATAATTTATTTGTATTTATATTTTAATAGGATAATTTTTGTTTGTTTTGTATAGAGATATATTTTACTTAGGAGATTAATGTGAGATATTTTAGTTAGAAGATTAATATGAGATTGTAGTTTAGTAGTAATGTTTATATTCTTTAGAATTATAATGTTTATGAATTGTTTGCATAAAAGGAGGATTATTGGTGTTAGAATTGTATGTATGATTATATTCTTTTAAAATTATATTTTATTAAAATTCAACGGTTAAGATTATTTATATGGTTCACTTAAAATTGGACGGTCAAGATCTTTTCTATGGTTCACCTAGTACCATACCGACCAAAACTTTTAATCTTTCATCTTTAATAATATAGTATAGATGTTCGATTAAGGTGTGTCTTTCTATTATTAAGATTTTACAAAATATTTCAGTATAAAATTTATTTTGATTTTTTTAAGCATTCTACTAACCATTAATTTTATTATAATTTTAATTTAAATATTTTTTTTCATATTAAATTTTATAGAGTACTAATAATATTCTTATTTTATTCAAACCTAGGATTGTATTGTGTGTTCTATTAAGTACTTTAAGATTTGTCTAAACGATATATTTTAATTTTAGTAATTTATAAATATTAGAATATTCAACTAAGTGTTCCATTATCAATTAATTCTTAACTTTTAGCTACACGGAGTCTTGGAGCTCGTAACCGCAATTACATAGGATATTAACCAGATGTTGTTACTATTGAAATACTTTGCTTTCTGATCAGTTTTTCAACATGTTAATACATACATTAGCATATTTCTACTTGTCCTTTTTTTAGCTAAATAAAATGATACAATTATTTATTATTTTGTGTTTTTGGTATCCATAACTTTATACTTGATTATTCATATAAAATCATTTATATAAATAAATATATAATAACAATATTAAATTATATGTGAATAATAATATTAAATTATACGTGAATAATAATAGTATTCAACTATACTGAAGGCCTTAGGTCGCTAGTAAAAGAGTCAAAAGGGCTTAGGCAAAAGTACGGATGACCATCGGGCTAGTTCGGGGCCGGGGAGTGCTAACCCGATCCTGCGGGTAATCGGGGAAATCTTTTTTTCTTAAAAAGAAATAATTATTTTTCAATCTATATTTTTTAATAAAAATATTTAAAAACTAATCATATATAATATATTTTTAAAATTTTATATCATATTTTAAGTTTTAATTAATATTAATTTATAATATAAATAAAAGACAAAAATAAAATTAGTATAATAAATTGATATTATAGTTTTAAAAAATTAGATTAAAATAAATAAATTATAATTTAAAAAAATAATATTACATACATATTATATATATTTAATATTTATTTTTAATATATGTATATATATTATATATTTTATTTTATTTAAATATAAAATTCGGGAAACGGGGTCGGAGATCAGGCCGGGGAGATACCAATCCCCGTCCCCGCCCCGATCCCCGAAATTTTTATGATATCTTCCCCGTTCCCCGACCTGAAAAAATCTCTGCCCCGTTCAATGCGGGGATCGGATCAGGACTGGACGGTGCAGGGAGAATGTCCATCCCTAAGCAAAAGAGACGAGTGCCTTGGTTAAATTGAAAAAAGATACTTTCTGTTACCAGTCCAGAAATTAGCTTCCAGTAACCACTCATCGGTTGGCCTGATGCTCCCTAGTCAAGTAACAATCTATTACAACTAATTTTACACTTAATGTTTTACATAGATAGCATTCCCAGATACACTGATATAGCTTTATTAAGTTGACAATGACAATCAGAAAAATATTTGGGGGAAAAAAAGAATAAAACAACAGTCTGAAAATAGTGCTTTGCTAAGCCTATCAAGGGTGCCGTTTGGAAAGTGAGTTGATTAGCAGCCCTCTGTACTCGCTGTCCCATTCCGACCATTGATAATGGTCATTTAATTCTAATAATGCCTCCTCTTCCATATCAGCAGCATAAAATGGAAAATCAGTACAATCAAATGAATTAGTGTCGTCGAATTTAAGACGTACTGATTTTCTAACAAGTCTCCCATCTTGATCAAAGGCAAGAAGTGTGGAATTTTTACCACACCAATCAGGTGGGCAACAACAGCCATATGGAGACTCGGGCTGACAATAGCAACAATACAAACTAAGATCAACCGGTAACAACTCAGATTCAACTGCAAAAAACCATGGCACATCAAAAATTATATCTTCGTAGATGGCTCTCTCTTTGCTAGAGGTGATGTATATCACTTCAAACCCATCATCTGCACCCTTCATATCCCTCATGCGGGCATACCTTGTTTTTAAGAATTCTAGGAATTTTGTTGCATGGTTATATAAAGTCTTGCCCTCAAAAAAGATAATGATCCTCTTTCCAGCAAGTTCATACAATGGAACCTAGAAAGTGAGGATGACATTGAGCATAATTTTGAGGATTTACAAACACGAAAAATTAACACAAACATATCGCTTCCCAAAAAAAAACATAAACATATCAAAGAAACTTAGTATCCAAATTAACATTGTGTGTGTGCTTGTTGGCCACACGTAAAGTATGGATAATTCACTTTTGGTAACTAAGTCTCTGAAGAACGAACATTAGTCATTTAAATTGGGAACTACGGACGAGGAAACTTGTATGAAAATATCAAAAGAACTCACCTCAGTATCATCATTTCTTCTAAAAAGAGTGTTTCGATCCCAGAGCATCTCCAGCTTCAGTTCCTTTATTTTTTCGGTCTCTAGCTTGGCAACTTTCTCACGGGTGAACGGGTATGCCGGAAGCTTATATCTCATCAAGATGTCAGCACCCCACGGTTCAATAAAATCCCCGTGAGGCCCAATAATTACAAGTGAAGGAGTTTCTGTTGGTAGAACAATTGGTAGATGGAGATGAAACCTTTCTGCAACACCAAGACCTGAAAATAACTAGAGACAAATTGCAGCTTTGAGGCGTGATATGATCACTTTCTTTAAGGATTTATTCCGCCCCAATTGTATCACAATTTGCTACGAGGTTACTGGCGAAATTATTCCTACAGGATACAACAAAGCATGAAGGATAGCAACTAGCAATATTGATACCCTTCCTGAATTACTTAGGAACAAATATGATAGTGTGTATATATTTTCTTGTTAGAGAGAAAACTAAGAAAGCTGTGTGTCTTTTCCCAATTCTCATCACAAAGATATGTATATCTTTATAATATGTTTTTTAACAAAGTAACTCATCTGTATATTAATTCAATTTATGGCCATCTCAATAAATATTGCCATTTATTTTATGAGTTATACTTTGAAAAGTCATACACATTAATCAGCTTCTTTATTTTCTCACCTCCTTTAAATATAATATATATTTAAAAGATATAAAAGATTTCACAAATATCTTTTATATTTTATTGGTTCTATAAAACAAAAACTCCAACAATCCCCCACTTTTGTTTATAGAAGCAATAATCTCAACACACTTAATCCACACATAAACAATATACATAATAGAGGTATCTTTCGATTTAAACCTATACTTAGTACTAGCATCTCAAAGTTTATCAGAATTCTAGTTGCCTTAGCATTAAACTAGTCATCTATACGATAAACCGGAGAATACTGTACATATAATTGTTTTAATGTTCCAAGTAGTAATTCTCACAAGTTTCTGCACTATTATGGCCATGTGCTAATAATCCTGTTCTCATGAACTCTCTTGAGAGTAAACTCATAACTCCCTTAAGAAGCGGCACCACTTCTAAGTTCACATAGGTGAAATGTTTCAATGTGTCTCCGTTATTTTCAACACACTACCAATACAGTCAAAACATTTCATTAAGAGTCTAATTCAACCTCTTCTCATAACGGACGATATTGACACCACATGTTGGGACTATATACGTCAATATCAACAATTATCTTAGTAACTTGTTATTACCCATTAAACCTTTAAACTAATAACTTATTAGAATAAAGGTTGGGTTACCATTACCAAATGATTTAATCAATGAGTTTTAGTCCCATTTCACAACTAGTTGTCTTCACTACCTCTCTCGAAAGAGGTTTAGTAAAAGGATCCGCAAGATTTTTACATGATTTCACATAAACAATTGTTAAGGTACCATTCTCTAACAATTGTTTCACATACCCATGTCTCAAACTTATGTGTCTAGACTGCCCATTGTACGTACGTTTATAAGCATTAGACATGGTATTTTGACTATCACAATTTATTGAGATAGGAGGCATTGGACTAGGCCATAACTTAATGTCCAACAATAAGTTTCTAATCCATTCAGCCTCTCTACCACATGCTGCAAGAGCAATAAACTCCGACTCCATAGTCGAATGAGATATGCATGTTTGTTTCTTGCTCGACCAAGAAACTACACATCCTCCCATAGTAAATAACCAACCAGATACAGATTGATTATCTCCCACACTTTGAACCCAACTTGCATCGGTGTATCCCTCTAATACAGCCGGATAATCATTGAAAACTAAACCAAGATTTTTGTATTTTTTCAAATAACCAAAAATCCTAGTCACACATTTCCAATGCTCCACATTTGGATTACTAGTGTATCTACTCATTTTGCTTACGGCAAAAGCAATATCTGGTCTTGTGCAACGCATTGCATACATTAAAGAACCAATGGCACTGGCATACTCAAGTTGTGCAACAGCTCTTCCTTTATTTTCACACAACTTCACACAAGAATCAAATGGAGTATTTACCTCTTTAAATCCTAGATGATTAAATTTATTTAATATCTTCTCAATATAATGAGCTTGATTTAAAGAGTAACCTCCACTATGTTTTCTCACTTTAATTCCCAAAAAAGTATCCACTTCACCCAGATCTTTCATTTTAAAAATCGAGGATAAATACTCTTTCACTTTATTTATGCCAATAATATTAGTTCCAAAAAGTAACAAGTCATCAACATATAGACAAATAATTACTCCATACTCATCTAAGAATTTAGAATAAATACATTTGTCCGCACCATTATGCACAAAACCATTACACAAAATAGTTGAATCAAATTTTTCATGCCAATCCTTAGGTGCCTGCTTTAAACCATAAAGAGACTTCACAAGTTTATACACTTTATTCTCATTTCCTTTCAGAACAAATCCTTCAGGTTGTTCAACATAAATCTCTTCGTTTAAATCACCATTCAAGAATGCTGTTTTAACATCCATCTGATGCACATGCAAATGATATATAGATGCCAATGCAAATAAAACTCTAATCGAAGTGATACGAGCTACCGGTGCATAAGTATCAAAATAATCCATTCCTTCTTTTTGTTTATAGCCTTTGGCTACTAATCTAGCCTTAAAAGAGTGCACCTTATGATTAGTATCATATTTCCTTCTAAACACCCATTTACATCCAATAGGCTTAGAGCCTTTGGGTAGATCCACTAAAACCCAAGTATTATTCCCATTTATGGAATCCATTTCATCATCAATAGCTTCTTTCCAAAAGGAACTATCTCTAGATGACATGGCTTCACTATAGGTTTTTGGATCATCCTCAATGTTTAGAGCTACGTTGTGCTTATTAACAACATTATTATGTTGATCTCCTTCTACTAAACAGACTATAAATTCTGAAGAAATAAAATCAGGATGTAGTGATTTTTCTTTCCTTGGTCTAACACTTCTTCTTGGCTCCACCACATGAGAATCATCATTATTCTCTATAATTTTATTTGAACCATTAGAAGTGCTAGAGCTAGGAATATTGGAATTATTTTCCCCCACTATTTCATCATTAAAATGAAATTTATTTTCAAAAAATACCACATCCCTTGATTCCACAATTACACTTGCACTCATATCTAGAATTCTATATGTCTTACCAGCATAGCCAACAAAGACACCTTTTAGAGCTCTAGGCCCAAGTTTAGTTCTTTTAGGATCAGGCACTCTATAATATGCCAAACACCCCCACACTTTAAAATATGAAAGATCTGGTTTTCTTTCCTTTATAATCTCATAAGGTGACATTTTTGTTTTCTTTGAAACAACTCTATTATGAATATAGCATGCAGTAAGTAATGCTTCACCCCACAAATTAAATGGTAATTTTGACTTATTAAGCATACAATTAACCATTTCCCCAAGTGTTCTATTTTTTCTCTCAGCAACTCCATTTTGTTGAGGAGTATAGGGTGCACTAGATTGATGAATAATTCCATGCTCTTCACAAAAAATATTAAACTCATGCATAAAATATTCACCACCTCTATCCGATCTTAAAACTTTAATCTTTTTACTAAATTGATTCTCAACCTCAGCTTTATAAATTTTAAACATCTCAAATGCTTCACTTTTTGTTCTTAGCAAATATACATGCAGGTATCTACTACAATCATCAATAAAAGTAATAAAATATCTTTTTCCTCCACGAGTAAGCATGCCATTAAATTCACAAATATCAGAATGAATTAAATCTAAAATTTTAGAATCCCTTTTTACACTTGGAAAAGGCTTCTTCACCATTTTAGACTCTACACATGTCTCACATTTATCAAGTGCATCGGTAAAATTTATTAATCCCAATTTCTTCATCAATTTCAAAGAATTAAAATTAACATGTGCTAAACGATCATGCCACAAATAAGAGGACTCAAGCATATAAGCAGAAGATTCAATCTCATTATTAATAGAAACCTTATACATACCATCACATGCATAACCTTTTCCTACAAACATACCACTTTTTGACAAGATAACCTTGTCACTCTCAAATACAACTCGAAATCCTTTCTTACAAAGTAAATCAACAGAAATTAAATTCTTCCTCATATCAGGAACAAACAAAACATTAAGAAGAGTCAACCTTTTGCCACTTGTGAAATTAAGTTCCACAACTCCTTGGCCGGCAACGTTAATGCATGCAGAATTACCCATTTGTACATCTTTAACAAACGAGCTCGCGTCAAATGTCTTAAACAATGACCTATCTTTGCATACATGAACAGTTGCTCCAGAATCAAGCCACCAGCCCGGTTTCGTCGAAGTTAAATTAACTTCAGATATCATGGCAACCAAATTCTCTTCCTCAACAATATTTGCAGTAGCCTTTTTTATTGTTTTCCGAAAACGACAATCTCTTGCAAAATGCCCAGGCTTACCACAAACAAAGCAATCTCCCTTTTTCTTGAGATTATTACCCTTCTTTTTGAATTGTTCCTTATTCTTTTTAGTTTGTAAAGAAAGGCTTTTTGCTCTAAAATTATTTCCCTCTGTGATATTGACTTTGGAATCAAATTGACAAGAAATTCCCACATCTCTGTTAAGAGATTCTTCTTCAATTCGAAGAATTTTCTGCAATTGTTCCAAAGAAATATCCTCACTTTTTCTAATCAGCTTCTTTCCGAATTCTTTCCATGATGGTGGTAATTTTGCAATAATAGCACCAACTTGGAAAGTTTCCGGAATTTCAATTTTGAGAGAAATAAGTTTAGATACAATCACTTGTAATTCATGTACTTGCACCAACAAAGGTTTTGCATCAACCATTTTAAAATTTAAATATTTGGCAATAAGAAATCTGTTTGTACCTTCTTCCTCAGCCTGATATTTAAATTGAAGTGCTTCCCAAATCTCCTTTGCCGTTTTCATTTGTTGAAAATAGTCATAGAGACGATCCGAAAGAGTATTGAGAATATGTCCACGACATAAGAGTTCATCCTCATCCCTCTGTTTACGCTGCTTCCGCACTTCATCAACCGTGGCTTGATTCGGAAGAGTACCATCTTCACTCGGTTTTGGCTCCTCGGGAATAGGTGGCAAATTCGGGTCCAAGATATAGAAAATTTTCAACGCCGTGAGAAGGAACTTCATCTTATCTTGCCAACGCGAAAAATTGTTTCCATCAAACCTATCGAGTTTCACCATGTCTTGATTCATCAATTTGAGAGACTCCATATCCATCACTAGCGAAGAATAAATCCTTAAAATTGTTGGTAGAACAATTGGTAGATGGAGATGAAACCTTTCTGCAACACCAAGACCTGAAAATAACTAGAGACAAATTGCAGCTTTGAGGCGTGATATGATCACTTTCTTTAAGGATTTATTCCGCCCCAATTGTATCACAATTTGCTACGAGGTTACTGGCGAAATTATTCCTACAGGATACAACAAAGCATGAAGGATAGCAACTAGCAATATTGATACCCTTCCTGAATTACTTAGGAACAAATATGATAGTGTGTATATATTTTCTTGTTAGAGAGAAAACTAAGAAAGCTGTGTGTCTTTTCCCAATTCTCATCACAAAGATATGTATATCTTTATAATATGTTTTTTAACAAAGTAACTCATCTGTATATTAATTCAATTTATGGCCATCTCAATAAATATTGCCATTTATTTTATGAGTTATACTTTGAAAAGTCATACACATTAATCAGCTTCTTTATTTTCTCACCTCCTTTAAATATAATATATATTTAAAAGATATAAAAGATTTCACAAATATCTTTTATATTTTATTGGTTCTATAAAACAAAAACTCCAACAGTTTCTACCAAGTCACCCATATCAATATTATGGCCAAAAAAGCGCTTCAACTTTCTATACGTTGGATCTTTAAACGGGAGTGCCAACCAAGGCATGGACATAAATGTTTTGTAAAATGAATATTCATTTGCATAGCCACAAGTGTCCTTTGTGTCATATAGGTATATGAGCACAACCTCAAATATTTTTTTCTTTTCTGCAAACTCTTCATAAGCCAATTTAATATCTGTTGTAAGACTACTAAGAGTTTTACCCTCTTCATAGAAGTACAGCGCCACAACCTTTTCTTCAAGAGTGTCAATAGGTACCTATTAATACAAGCAGGCAGTACTAATTAAATATACTAATGATCGTCAAAATTAAGATTTCAAATAAAAGAGGTATTCTGGAAATTAAAACAATGTATCAGAGATGAATCCATGACAGTAATGTCATAATCACCCTAAATTATGCAGTCAAATGCCTTGATTCATACCTTATCTCCTTTGTTTGTAATGACGTAATCACGTTCAGGAGAAGCTAGGAGCATTTTCAAAGAGGGTTGCTCAGCAATTGCATCATCATGAGATTTCAGGAATTCTATTCTTCCATCGGTAAAAGGAAAGCCCCGGCCTCCATACTCTTCAAATATGGATAAACAGTAATTTTGCAAAACCATGCCTGTCGAATCAATGACAAATGAATCAAGCAAAGACTCAGATCTGTAGTAACCATATCTCCTACTCAGATGTTCTCTGGATGTTATATCTGAGAATGGGATGGCAGTCCACGGCATGCGAGAAAATATAGCTTCAAATTGCTTCTCAGGGTTTACTTGAGGATCACTATGCCATGTCTTTAGATCACTCTCATAAGCGACCAAGACAACCTCAAAAACATTGTGAGGCAGCAAATAGTTGTAAGTTTCTATCAAGTATGTTGTGGCCATCCTCTCTCGCGCAGAACCAGTAAGTAAAGGCACAAAATACACAGCAATAACCTTGCCTGCCAACTCCTCAGCCTTCACCTAAAAAATATAATATTATATATATTCAGCTGGTCCAACTTCTATATACAGTTTCGAATTAAACTTGCAACTCTTGAAACTTCAAAATCAATATTAAGTAAATACTTGCAATGGGGCATTTACTTAATATAAATACAGAAATTAATAAATAATACAAATTAGAGGGTTACTAAGGCTTTTATATTATAGTATTTATCACGGCCGACTAGTTTCTGTTGTTAGGTTTGGGTGCAGTCTAAAGAATCAAATACTCTTTCAGCCTGTGTTACTCGGACTCTTCATTTTAACTTCGAGTACCCGTGTCGGACACTCGACACTCGGACATGGACACTTATTTTAGGCCAAAAACATGTATATTTTTCAAAATGTTGCCGAGTCCGATACTTGGACACGTATCCATGTTGGACACTTCTAGCCGAGTCCGAGTAACATAGCTTTCAGCAGCTTCATCTAATTCATCAGTGTGAGACTTGAAAGAACAATATATCTAAAATACTTAAAATACTTATCCAAATAACTGACGTAGAATATAAATGTAGGATAAACAAACGTTAATTCTTAAGAACATAAACAAATGACTTTTACACGGAAAATTCATAAACACCTTAAATCTATAAGGCAATCCTTGAATCCACAAAGAAAAATAAGAGAAAACTCTTAAGGATTTTTTTATTCAATTAATCAATAATTAATCTTTTACAATGTTTAGAGATAATATATATTATTTCTGATAAGGAAATATACTATTAATCAGTCAATATAATTTGAAAATTTTCTCACTTAACTTCTAAATATAGTATAATAGAAGTAATTTTAATATAATTTAAACTTCCTCTTCTAAATTTTAGATACTGAAATCTAAGACCTCATGTCTTACTAAAATATTCTTTTCCTTGTTTTACATAAAATTTTAGACCACATAATATATACATATATATATATATATATATATTATTTTTCTGAAAAAATTGTGCCCCTAAATTTTTTGGGCTACGGGGGGTCCTCCGCCCACCCCTCAGGGCTGGCCCTGGTGTGTGTGTGTGTATGTATATATATGAACCTGAAGTAATTATGAAGAAGTGAAGATGATATGTGCAGATCATCACTATTGTAAAAATCAAAATTCGTCCTACTCGGTTGGGTCGCTGCATAACAAAGATTAGTCGGGGATAGGGAGTACTCGGTGAACTAATTGGATATATTAATATGCATTATTGACATTTGATTTCTAATAAATAAATCACTAATTACTAAAAAATATTATACGTAAATTGTTAAATTATACTAATTATTATAATTTATTAACCTATTCCAATTTTAAAGTAAAATTATCTTTGATTTATATATATTAGAAACATTAATTATTATAAGTATAAGACAAGCTAACATTATATATTTTATAATACAACTAATGATGAATTATTAGCGTTCATATACTTAAATTGATTTTTTTTTTACAATTTAGAGATTTAAGCCAAATCCAATTTTGACCCGAGTACTCCCGATTTTGACCAAGTATCCCTGATAATGACCCAAGTAGTTAAAATCAGACCGGTTAGCACCCGATTTCCAAGTACTCCCAATTTTTAGAACAATGCAAAGAACCAATTATTAATTCCAAGCAATGATGAGCTAGCATAGGATCAGTTGCACTAGTAACGAGGTTTATTGAACTTAATCTGGGTTCAGGACATGAACAAAATAAACTGCTTGAAGGGGAGACGATGAAATAATGGTTAGATGCATCACAATTGTTCAAGTTTCGTGGAAAATCAAGTAAAAGTTTTATTTCTTCCAAGCATGCTCAAGGCAACAGAATAACATAGCTTACAGATTGATATGTGGATTATAATCATGATGTCTATTTTATTGTGCTTAAAAGGGGAAACGATGAAATAATGGTTAGACGCATCAAAATTGTTGAAGATTCATGACAAATCATTCCAGAATCAAAAGATGACAGGAAAACTCAAGTACAAGTTTCTAATTTCTGCAAGCATGCCTAAGGACAAAAGAATACCATAGCTTACAGCTTCATATGTAGACTATAATCATGATGCCTATTTTAAGTAGGAAGAAAATGCACACCACCATTAGATGACATTCAAAAACTAATTATGCATACAGTTTATGATATACAGACACTAATGTGTACCTTCTGACCATTGTATCTGATGAGATAATCCCTGTTTTGGGTGAAAAGAAGATCGTTCAACTTAATCACATCCCCTCTTTTTATGCTCTTAAACCATTCCTTCCTTTTGGTGCATTTATCAGTTAGCATCATCATATCTTGATGAAGTCCTTTTGCTTCCTCCACTTTCTTTTTAGTTTTAAGGTCTCCTGTAGATAAATTTGTCATGTTTTAAGGAGTTTAACTTTTTATAGAACTTACTTAAAAACACACTTTTTCAGTCTAACTTGCAATTTATTCCACTTGGTTAGCCATCCGAGATTTTAGGTGCTAATAAGCTCATCTCTAAGAATGAGCCATTGTAATACCCTATATTTATTCCAAGTAAATACTACATAGGTATAATTAATTTTTGCAAATAAAAGTTTTCTGGATGAGTAAGTTATTTAAATAAAGGTTTGATCTATTCAGATATTTATTTTTCATAATAGATAATACTCCTTGAGCTTGGACAGAATTGTAGAATTTTGTTAGGTTAAATTGGATTTTACATTTTAGAAGATACCGTGATAAGCATATCCTAGATAATTGATAATTACGTATACCAGGCCCTAAAACCTATATCTACCTATATACAGTATATGATAGCATGCTTCGAAGTCAGGAAAAAGAAAAATAATATTCTCATCAGAAAATTAGTATAGCCTACAGGAAGAAGAAAAACTGATAATAGGAAATTGGATACTAAGTCTAATCTCTTAAAGGTACAAGACTTCTAAAATTTATGTTACGTTAATCTTTTATGAGTTATAACTTATAAGCATCAAAGAAGTATGTGTCGTAACTTTGATTTACATGTTCCAACTCACGGCCAATTAGTAATTATGTGTGCTATTATTATGTATATATTACAATAACCTTTGTTGCTAAATGTATCTGTTCGTTTAAAATTTAGTTATATTAAATTATTAATTTTATATATTTTATGTAACATGTGTATACATTAAAAGGTGTTGTGTAATTGGTAATCACATGCCAATCACTGCAATATGTTACAAATTCTGGTCAGACTACAGAGGAGCAGGGCCCGCAACCAATTCTAGTTTACAAGAGACGTCCCAGAAAATCAGGAAAGCATATATGATGATTGCTGAAGAATAAACAATATCAATAATATATATGCGCCCACAAATTAGAATAAGTCATATGTCATGTCATGTCACGTCATTTTTTTGAAAAAAATTGGGATAACTTTTGGGGTAAAATCAAATCCCATAAATCATGGAAAATGATGACCAGGTCAAATCCCATGTCACGGAAGATGATCCTTGTTTCCTTTACCAGTTTATTCCTTGTTCTATTTAAGTTTCAGTTGTACTAGCCTCGGAGGCACTGAGAATATTATTAATATAAGTCTGGGAACAAAAGGATTTATCTCTTGTTTATGCCTTCGTTCCGTCTTCACTCTAACAAATTGGTCCGAATTGCCGGATACGATGACGCTGATGCGAGGAGCAACAGAATCTCGAACTCACAATTAACTCTAAAATCTTGCATCTTCAAATCAACTCATCAACAAACAACGCAATAAAATCTATTGTTCCATAGAAAAATCAAATCTTTACAGAAGTAACCAAGTAATAAATCACCCATATTTCGCGCAGTAATAATAGATTTGAGTAACAAACTGTTGGAAAAACTTGGTATTTTAGACTAAGTTGTGGACCATTTTGAGACTCAATTTGAGTGGTAAACACTATGTGTTAGTGTTGTGTATTGGTTGGATCGTATTCTATTCTAAGAGTGAATTCCAACGCATATTTGCACTCAAAATAAAAATGGATAAATGGTGAATGAGAACCGATGTTCCAAAGTACAACCCTTTAAAGTGGTATTTGAGAAGTGTACCACAATGAGAGTAGTACAAACATGTTTATTGGTTTTTCTTATAAATACCTTGTACCACATTGAAAAGAAATAATAAGTTCTTTTAAGTCTCTCTTTATAAATAGAGTCTTAGGGTATCAGTTTCATTAAGTTAAGAAAATTATAATCTTATCTATAAGTTTAATCTCTTCAGTTTTACACTTCAAAATATTCCGGTGGTAGTTTCTAACTCAGTTCAATTCAAGTTCGCTGTATCGTCAATTTCTCAATTCAAGTTCCCTGTATCGTCAATTTCTCGGTGGTATTGTATCTCGTTTTATCCTAGGAGGCAGATTGTTATGCTGATTAGAGAATGTATACAATAGACAAAATACAACATATAGTTTAGGTTTCTATGTTCCAACGTTTGTAAAACTCCATATGTTTATAGGTGCTACCTTTTATTGATATTGTGACTAAATTATCCCTTTCACATGAATTAAATAAAGTCAATAATATTTTATAGGTAAAAGTAATTTTGTCTCAAAATTAATAAAGGGTGTGCACTTGTAAATATAGGGTGTGAAAATATCAGCTCCTTAAAAAATTATCTAAATAATCTTAATAAACTTGAATAAATTACTTAACTAAGGGCATGACTGGAAAAATGAAAAGTTGAGGTTAGTGAGAATACTAATAGTACAAATTATTACGGAGGACGGACCTATATATTTGATTATTTAATTTAATATTAATGCAACTCTTAATATATAATATATATTTTTAATATTTAAATATTTGTTAAATCCCAATATTTTTGCCCAAGTCTTGTACCCAGGTAAAATAAAAAACTAGAAACTTTTTAATTTTTTTACTCAAAGTCAATAGGAATCCATAACTCCAATGAAAGCAAGATCGGAATAAATTGTAAACAAAGGCTCGAGTTTTGTTCAGCTTTGTTTATGTTTTGATCGGAATAAATCTCGGTTTGTTTTCTTAAACCATTCTCCTTAAATTATAATTAATTCTGTAATTGCATTATTCTTTTTTTCGAATGTAATGGCATGATTCTATTGTTATGCTTTACATGGATTAACTATCATGTATATGAATTATTTCTATTCATATTTATTTCATGTATAATATAATTATATATAAAGTCTATATCATACAACTATATAAAGTCTATAAATCTTGGGTACATCTTGAGTTGATATTTTTTTTGACTAATTTGGCTTATAGCTTTACAAATGAGTATCTGTTCTAAAGAAATTCTCGGGGTGAGTCAGGATCGAACCCAGGACCTGGGACGAGAAAGGATAAGCCCTCAACCACTTGAGTTATCTAACCGTGCTCTTGAGTTGATATTTATGTACACGTAAATATCATAATTGAAAATAAAATTTTGTTAATCTTTATAATAATATAATATTATAAT
The DNA here is from genome assembly GCA_028671895.1 of Oenanthe sinensis. Lineage (NCBI taxonomy): Eukaryota > Viridiplantae > Streptophyta > Magnoliopsida > Apiales > Apiaceae > Oenanthe > Oenanthe sinensis. The sequence continues at coordinate 37,916,938 of CM053794.1, forward strand.
ATTACTTTTACATATAATAATAAAAAGAAGAGATTTAAATTATAAGGTATATTATATCTACAAAAATATAATTTGAGTCTTGCTCAAGATAATTTCTACATACATATAAATCATTGTTTGGAATTAAATATGTTTTAGAAAAAATTATGATGATGTAGATTGTTATCGAAAGCACAAAATAAGTATGAAATTCAAAATTTGATAATTATAATATTTATATGCCACTTAAATTAATATTAATTTTTTTATAGTATAAAATATTTAGTTTTTCATTAAATGTTTGTATAGTTATAATTTTTATATTTTCAACATTAATTCATTATTAAATTATTTATGGTATTTCAATCATAAAATCAAAGATTATAAATAAAAACTAAAATATTATAATTTATATATTTTAAATATTTAAGGTTTGGTTTAGTTTGGTTGTGCATTTTACGGGATTTAAGATAATATTATTAAATTGCAATAAGTGTGTAACATGTATATTATTGTATATTTATTTTGCTCAAGTCGTAATTGTTTATTTAAACATATATAATTAAAATATAATAAAGGACCTATGTTTTAATGCTTGTTGTAAATTGTAACGTGATCTACATATGCATGACAAAGGTAAAAAATTTGTTAAATAATATTTGAAACCACGTGAAAATCCATAAAACTATTGGTGTATAGTTTATTTATTTTTTACAATTTTTGGTAATTATTTCATGCATGTTAATTTATTCCTATATGTAACATAGTATAAAAATTTTGAGGTATTATTTAAAAATTAAATATGTGTTTAGTTAAAAAGTAATGCTTGTAATTTTTTCATAAATTACTTTTTAAAAGTATTATATACTCGTATGTTTCTTTGCCTAAGATATTTCTTCTTTTTCTATATCAAGATTTATTATTCATTATTGATTGAATCTCTATTATGAATATTTATAAAACTTTTTATATCGTTTTACCTGAATAATATTATTTTAATACTTTTAAAATTTAAAAAGTCGAGCAAAGTACACTAATTGATTTAAAACAGTTTTCATTCAAGTTCACATTTTAAATAAATTACTTTATTACTTTATAAATATGATGTATCATATAAATTACCTTTCTCGCATTCTTACAACCTCCACGTGATCAAGATTAACAAAAATCTTTGTAGACCGCGAATTTGTTATATGAATGATACCTGATTTGAAAATTATAAAATTACATTTTGAAAGTATTATAATGGAGAATTAGAACAATTAAATAAATATGTTACCTCGATCTATAAAAGATATATGAGTATTGACCACATATCAACTTAAAAAGTATATAATTATTTGAAATAAAGTATATTTAAAAAAAATTAGTATATTGATAATAATTAAATTATTATGAGAAATACAAAATATGTATGAAAAATCAAAGTTGATAACTGTGGTATTTATATTGCAACTTAAATAACTATTAAAAATTCATATTATAAAACTTTAAATTTGTCCAATTTTAATTTTTGTATAATTATAAATATATTTTATTCACAATATTGACAGACTGGATGAAAGTCCGGCAAATGCGTAACAGGTATTTGATGAATAATTAGTGTATTTAAATTTTAATTATTTTATTTATGAATGTATTATACATCGTACTTTTAAAAAAAAAATTATTCATTTTCTATATCAAGTGTTATTATTTTAATATTGATGAAACATGTAATATTAAATATTTATATTATTTATTTTGGATTTGAATATTAGTATTTAAATAATATTTTTTATTTATAAAATAACACAATAGTAAAATAACAAAATAATTATATTTTTTTAATCCTAGCACAATAGTAATATAACAAAATAATTATATTTTTTTCAAGTTATTTCATTTTATTTGTATATTTATATATTATTACACGACATGTGGTTGATACATAGCAAGATTGGTTACATTTTTTTGGTGTAGTACCATAATGAGAATTAAAAAATACAACACTATAACTAAAATCTAGATCAGCAAATGTTACATGTTCAATATGTGATCACCAGCCTCTACAAGAGTTATCTTCGCATACTGTTTAAGCATAGGATACAACTTGGCTAGATCATCATGCACAAAGTCATAAAGTTCAGCTGCAAACTCCACTCCTGCAGGACAACCACCACCAATTACAAAATGCAGGATTCTCTCCCTCTCTTTTTCAAATACACTTGGAAGGCTAGCCCGTTCGAAGCAGTCAATTACACTCCTGCGGATCCTCTGTGCATCTTCAACTTCCTGTTTTTAAGCATCTAAATTAGACCCACAAATCAAGTTTTAGCTTTAGTAGGCTACATTGCATGATGGGAAACTGAATAGATGGTTTTATCCAAGCAAAAGTGTACTTGGTATATATTGTGGCGTTCAAAAGTTACAACTCGTGCAGAAACATCTGAACTGATAAGAAACAGGTACTGGTAATTCAGATAAGTTACCTTCAAGAAGTGAGCATTCTCAACAACACCAGGAGTGTTGAATGTATTTGAACGTGCTCCCATTGCTACCATCAAGTATTCATAGTCCACCACAAATTCTTCTTTCTTACCCAAATTAGATTCTTGAGTGGATCTGCAGTGAACTTTCTTGTTCTCAGTATCGATCCTAAAGCATTCAGCTTCCCTGTAATTAAAATCTAAACCATTCTGCAAGACCAAACAATATATGTAAACTTGAAGCTGGAAAATTAGTCTTAGATAAAACCCACATGTTAACTCACCACCCACATGTATATACTCTTCCAAAGATTGAAACGAATTTAAATCCTGAAACTCTCTGCAGCAACCTTGCAAACCACTCTAGAAAAGCTTATTTTAATTTTTGCTTGCGCCATCTTTCAACTGCTTCTGTTTATCAAGAAACAAAAGAAATTGTTATACACACAACAAATACACACACATGATTACTTCACAGTGACGGAGGCATAATATATGAGAACCAAAATTGAGAAGAAACAACTGAAATTTTGTACTCTTCCTATAACTGCTGACCCCAAAGCATATCTCATTTCTGAATAAACCAATAAGAAAAATAAGAAGTATTTTGAAACTAAAGTCTACGAAAAACTATTTGTTCAAGAGAACAGGTATAGATATAGTCATATAGATTAAAGCAAAAATCCACCAATATACCTACATCCACTATGCAGACAGCAGACATGGTCGTACAATTCCATTAGACTACATAGTAACTACAAAATAAATGGTTAATGCGCTTAAAATATAACAAATATATTATATTAACTACCTGCTGTCATGAAGTTATATGCTTTACACCAAGGCACGCTCTTGTGAATGAGATTTCCAATTGCCCAAAACATAGAATTAAAAATCTTATGTGGGTAGAATTTGTACTAACACTGTTAATAAAAAAGAAATATGCCTGCGGATAACATAAATAAACAATTTTGCAGTTATTAGTAAATATCAGACACCCACATGTATATACTCTTCCAAAGATTGAAACGAATTTAAATACTGAAACTCTCTGCAGTAACCTTGCAAACCACTCTAGAAAATTTCTCCACTCTTGAACATAAAATCCCCTATACATCTCTTAGATCTGTACCATGTGTTTAAAAAACATTTGCTTACCAAACTATGGGAATCTTGGCACCTGCCAAACACCTGTCTCCCAGATACCTGGCCCCAACCTGAAAATAAGATCAGTTTTTAAATACTATTTGCAGGTTAAAGCAAAAACTTGTACATGTATGGGTAGAAAGTATTTAAACTACTTGTGACATCTTTCATGTTTTACAGCTTGCTATGTTGTCTAAATGATCGGATCATCTGCATAGAAATACTCATGAGAAAATGCTTACAAAATGCTTTTCTCTCATTTATAACAAAGAATGAGAAAAAAAAAGTGTAGTTTATACATATAAGATCAAACAAAGCACATCACTCTGAAAATCTAACCAGGTAAAAAGATCATGAACTGTTAAAAAGTGCGTACGTTGATATAAATTAAAATCAGAGAATGAGATTAAAAAATGCAATTCAGAGTATGAAAAATTAACATAAATCCCCAACAATAAGTAATTGGAATTAGAAGGTAAACCTCCATACTAAAAAAGACACAGTAGATGAGAATACTTGGAGACCATCCTTGAATCTGAGTCCCTGCCATTGATAGTGAGAGTAACTTCACTGAAAAGGGTCCCTGATCCTGCATCAATGAGTTAGTTTGCTCCCTGTACATAATATGAGTTTATACAGGTTTGATATCTTGACATTTATGATACAATTTATGAGTTGTATTTATTCCGAAAAATCTGGTAACTTTGCCAAATTGTATAGTTATAAAACACTAAGCATGTAAACCTCAAAAATACATAAGTGAACAATTGATGAGCCTATGTACCACTTGCATTTGGCAAATTATAAAACACTTCCACGTACACAACATTAGCAGTGACACACAACATTAGCAGTGACATACATGGGATTCTATTGCATCCCAAACGACACCGTAATAGAAACCACAATAGACTTGCATGAAAAAACTCACCTCCAATACTCTTTAGTCTTTCTTCCCAAATCACGAGAACCTTACCCAAAAATAATGATAACCTTGAATTGTTGCAGAGAAGCACCGGGATAAGGCATGGATGTAGTGGCTTCCATGTTTGTGGGAAAAAATCGATGCTTTCAAATTCAAAAGTTGGTAGTTAAGATCAATTGCTACAATTACGGTGAGCGGATTGTATATACACGGGTGGATCCATGTGGGTGGATAGTCCGAGAGAGTGATATAATAAAAGTTTCGATATTAATACATGTTTTAATAAAAGTTGATATATATTATTTTAATAATATTTATTACATTCAATATTATCACAATTAACGTTTTCAGAGAGGTGATGGTTACCCCGCAACATCTCCGGCGAGAATAAGGAGTGATTTTTGGAGAGTAAAAACAAAGAAGCGGTTAGAATATCAAAATGTGTGTATGTGTGAGTATTTTTCAAAGTGTGTAAATGGGATAGGATTTTAAGATTTAGGGGTTTGTACCTTCCTGGACAAGTGGAGGGGCTGATGGGTGTCCTTGTCCGTCTTCTTTTGACCTGTGCTTCTTGTCTCCTGTGGTGTTGGGATTTTTGTCCTCTTGCATTGTGCTCATTGGGCTGGGCCCAAAGAGCCGGGCCGTGGGAGATAAAAGGCCAGGGTTTGGATCCTGGACTATCAGTAGCATAAATTCATTTTGCAGTATAAATTCATTTTACGGTCTCTAATACATCTTAACGTCAATACAATTCCGGTTTTTTGGAATAAATCATTTTAATATTTGGATATTTAAAAAATATCCGTGTTTCGTACCGGGTTTAGAACTAATTTAATTTTAAATATAACATTTATTTATTACTTATGTATGTACTTCTTCCAAGTAATTTTTTACTGTTAAGATTTGACCGAATATTACTTATTTATGCTATATTATTAAAACTGAAATATTAAAGTTTGGTAGTCGACCGTCCTTAATCGGTATTTAGACGAGATAGTTATTATTGACCCTAATTTTTAACAGTAATCTTCTAACTAAAATATATCTCACATTAATCTTTTAAATAAAACACATCTCTAAATAAAACACATAAACATTATCCTATTAAAATACAAATAAATTATATGAAAATTTATATAAAATATATACATATAACATTAAATAAAATTTAAATTATTATTATAAAAATAAAAATATATTTAAATTATATAAAAATAATATTAAAATAATTTGACATTTGCATCGAATGTGATATAAGCTAGTATTATATAATTGTAAAAGATTTAAAAAGTTATATTATTAAAAAATATATTTAATTTATTTTAAAATATAATTTTATATTTTCAAAAATTATAAAAATAATTATGACTACTCTCGAATCTAATCTAAGCAAGGGTTATCGATCAAAATTTGATGAATTTAACCATTAAAAATTAAACAAAACATTTAAATCGGAAAGGAGGGGCATAAAATATTGATAGTATTGGTATGTTAAAAGAGAGAAAATTGTGGCCCATACGTATAGGGGCAATGCCTACTTCGTACACGCATGTAGAGTTGATCAGGTGAGCCTACTACGCATGTAGAGTTGATCAGGTGAGCCTACTTAGGGCCAGTAAAATAAAGCTGGAACTGAAAATTTGAATTGAATAATATAATTTTGGTTGGATTTGGTTTTATTTTTTTCTGAAATTTGGGTGTATTTGATTTTGTAGCCGAACTGAATTAAAATTTTATCCTGTCAGAATTGGCAAAAAGGCTTGAAGAAGAAGAGAAGCCTGAGAAGATTGAAGAGCAAAATCTAAAAGATGCAGAAATGGCAAGAAAATTTTTTGAAGAAGAAAATCTAGGAATGGATCTAGTTGCTGTTGAAGAAGAATTGAAGAAATCTGGTACTGACAATTCTCAAGTTCAGAAGAAAAGAAAGTATGTGAAGAAAGTTTCAACAAAAAGGAAGGCATCTGCTCAACAAAAGAAAATTGCATCTAAGCCTGTCCAAGCTAAACCTGTTGAAGAAAAGACAAATCCAACTCCTGAAATTCAAACAAGATCAACTTCAAGAATCCAGCAAAAAGCTCCAGCAAAACCAAAAACTCATTTCATTATGTCAGGAACTACATTTCTCCCAGGTGGATCAAGTTTTGAAGATGAAGAAGAGGAACAACAAACTCTGATCAGAAAGAAAAAGCCTGATCTTCCGTGCACCAAAACTCAAACTCTAACTCTCAATGTCAGACTTGGTAAAAACAAGGGTGGTATTGGTGATTCTCAAGCCAAAGTCTACAGGGGTGAAACCAATATTTTCAGAGATCCTTTCTCATTAAAAGACAAGCCTGGGGAAGATTTAACTCAAGAAGATTTGGACAAATTAATTTCTGTGAACATAGTGAATGATATTTTTGATGGTGCACAAGCAATGGAGAAACTTCTATATTTTTTGGAGAATGGAAGAATTATGAAAATTGCTGAAGAAGATCTGATTCACAAGGCATCCAAAGAACTTGAACATGTTCTTTATCTTCTTAATGATGTAAATGAAATCACTTTCAGATGGGTAAAAATTCTTGAAAGTGTGATAAATGAGAAGAAGAAGAATGAGAGACTACTGATGATAAACTCTGAAGAATACAAACCAGGGTATGTACTTGAAGATGATTCTGAGAAAGCCATGACAAAAAGAGATGCAAATGTCAAGATGGTGTTAGACATTCCTACACTAATTTTAAACCCCGATGGAAAGAAGACCTGTTGCATTCCCTTAGATGAAAAATGGAGAGATCATCAATCTATAATCTGAGAGCTGCTATTTTCCAAATTGATGATTCTTCTGAACAAATGAAAGAATTGAAGGAGAAACTTATTGAGTTGTTAAAGAATGTTGAGAAGAAGTTACTGGATAGTTTTATGAAAGAAGACTTCTATTACAGAAGGATTTAAATCAAGAATGAAGATTCAATCTCTGATGCATTTGTCCATATTTCTGACATCATAAGTGAAATTTATGTTTTACTTTATAAAGCATAAATTGGGGAAGATTGTTAGGAAATAAACACTGATGCTGTCAGAGAATATTAGAACAGAATTTATGCTGACATCATCAGAGATTAAGAAGCTTTCGGTCAGAGTTTACTCTATCAGAGTTTACTCTAACAGAGCATGCTCAATCAGAGAATGACAACCGACAGAGTTTACAAATCAGAGTTTGTGAAAGAAACAGTCAAATCAGAATTTGATTGGGATAGTGAAGAAGGAATCCAAATACAAGGTTATTGCCTTGTTGAAACTTCTTTTCATAATATGTTTTGTAATTGAATTGTAACTGTGTCTATATAAACATAGACATAAGTTAACATTATTGTAACATTCAAGATCTATCTTTCATAACTTTGTAGCTCTTAAGAACAGTGAATTTCTTGAAAGAGTTTTGTACACAATTTATTATTAATAAAAAGTTGTTCTTTTATACTTGTGTCGATTATTTGGTACTATTATATTCAACCCCCTTCTATAATAGTTTATCATCTGGGCAAACATAAAAATTTATTAATGTTTTGCACGAGTTATTAATCTATGTTAATTAATATAAATATATAACAATATATTAATGAGACTTTAAACACATAATATAAATATGATGCAAAACTAATTTATCTCATATACAACATTACATAAACAATATTAATAACATAAATAATTAAATTAAATATTTAATTCATTTAAAATATATAATATATTATTTATTACTCTTCTCCCGCACTGCTAGTAATAATATATACACATAAAGAATATAAACATACCAAATCCACAATCTCTTTTCTCATATTTTCGAAGCCGAAGATTTCATAATGGTTTAATATATACTTAATAGATTCGTACATTAAATTTATATATATAGATATTTGTCTGAACACTTAACCTTTGGTCTATATATAGGATATAATTGACAGATACTTTATTCCCACTGGTTTTTCCCCAACCCCTATTCCAGATAATTTGTACCATTTTTTTCCCAATATCATTGCTTTCACCTTCAATTTTTTTTCTATTTCACTCTCTTCAATCAAGAAGAGCCTAAATAAATAAGTTCAATAACAGTTCAACTTATGACAAACAATACATATTTACCTCATCAAGCCATGCCAGAAAATGTACAAATCAATAAATCATCACTTGCAAATTATTAGAACCAATGAAGATCCTGACATTATACACACAAGGGCCCGACCTCAAATCACCAATGTTACATATTTGTATGATAAACTTGAGAATGTACAATATCGTACACTATCATACATATTTTATGATAAACTTCATAATGTCTTTTGCATGGTACTACTCAAAAATTGATACATCACATGTACAATATCGTACACGAAAACCTATAAGCCGAGTGTTTCAAAAACTATACTCTATTTAGCATGTTTGGAGAAGCTTGTCAGTGTCTATGGGAATGTTTTCGATTGTTATAGTAGGCCTCTCCTCTCTCCCTATTCCTTCTATCTATAATTCTGAAAGTGAAAGCGATAATCCCTATGCAGGCCATTGCATAAAATGCTCCGTAAGGAGCCATGGACAAGGCATATAAACAACAAGTGAATCCACCAAGCAGGTAGCCAAAACTCTGTTTCACTTCCCATCTGTCACTGCCTGGTAAGGGAAACCAAAAACTGTACTCGGGCTTTGAACCACACACACCGTGGAGGATGATACAAATCGTCAGCGCTGAATCCAAGAACCATGGAAATCTCTGACCAGTACCGATTCTCTGGAAGCAAGAAGGATACCAATGAGTGCCACCCACAGGCAAAAGCAAAAGCATCTCGCAGAAAAGCTTAAGAGATACACTTAATATGCATGTTTTAAGGTTCATGTACACAGAGCAATTCTTCGTAACAGCATGCTAAAAAATTGTAATACAACATCTTTAACACTATGATGTGCTGAATGTGTACAGGCACATTGTCAAATGACGAGTATACAGATAATGCAGTACTCCAGTTCAAACAAAGGAACAGATCATACCTGGAACCAAGCCACAAGTGATGGAACAAACATCAGTGTAGACATAAGATGTAAAACCAGCAAGCCATGCTGGTGGTGGAAGATCTCCAGCTGTGTATCACCATAGCTTCTTGCAGAGTCGGGACTATTAGTACTGTGCTCATCAGCAGGCCAACTCTTACTTGTTCTACCATCAGACTTGATTAGTAACTTCGCATATTCATTGCTGCCTCTATCACCAAAATCAAACAATTCCTTACTTCGAGCATGGCTGCGAAAGGAAGCTGTCAAAAAACTGTCACAAGATAACAAGTGAATCTTAGATTATATAGACACTATGATCACATGGCTGGACTGTATAATACCATGATAAAATAGAGAGCTGACAAACTTTTGACTAAACAAAGAATTGGAAATGCCTCCACATTCTTTCTAGTGATTGCACTCAAAGTTATCAGTCCTTATTTATAGGGACTTGCATAAAGGAAAATAAAGCTGGCCCTGCATAAATTGCGAAACTCCTATTTTGGGTAATCAGCAGACAACAATACATACTTATTGTTTAGATATTCACTAAGATAAGTGAGTGGTTTTCTTGTTAATTTGTTATACCAAAGCTATTTATGCGCTTGAGTATCTCTACCAACCCAAAACCTTATAATCTATCTTGCTAATTGATTAGAAAATTTTAAGAAAACTTATCAACTTTTTACGTAATCAGATATCACATAATACTTGTTCTTAAAATTATATGTTGCCAAAATAATGTGCTGCCAGCAATTCCGTAAGTCGCCACATTAAGGCAAATTTTACCAGCTATGATCAAAAGAAAAAATTTAGCAATTTTTGGGATTTAAGAACCACTATCCCGTTTGTGAGTTTAAAAAAAAACTCCAAAATACTCTGTATAGAGAATTTATCTCCAAGGCCTTCTATATACTTTCAGTACAACAGCAGGCCTTCTACACATACTTTCAGCACAAGTTTCATAATTTTAAGGAATTTAACCAGTGACCCAGTTCATCCTAATTTAATTCTACAGGTCACTTACAATAGCAAAAAAAAGTGCTTCATTTTGAAACGGTACCTGGACAATGCACTATGGCAGCACAAGGCATGAGTCAACAACAATATAGCAAGACCAAAAGCTGGATGAACAAAGCAATCCAGTGACATAGCCGCAAACACCGTGACAAGTGATGGATTGAATCTGACAATCCTTACCACCTGTTTAATGAATGGATTCGTAATTAAACCAACTCTCAAACAAAGAAGTTGGGGGGGGGGGGGGGGATAATGATACAAATGAACCTTCATTCCCTTAATTCTATTGAAATTGTGCTTGAGCTGCTGCAACATTGTTATGCTGGAATTTAGATATTTATTTTTATTTCTTAGTTGATATATTCCGCTAATATAAAATTAGTGGTAGTTGTAGACAGTTAGTAGAAGTTGCAGATCATGTAGTTGTTCTCCATGTAGTGCCTTATTTCTAGGACTAGCAGTTAGTGACTAGCAGTTGGTATTTTTGTGATAAAAACTCATGTTATCAGTTATGTAATTCTTATGTCTTTCTATAGAAAATTATTTGTGTTTTTTTCTCCTGCATAAGACTCCAACAAATTGGTATCAGAGCCCTCTTCTCGAGGGACCTGTGATTGAAATTTTCATCTTTACTTATGGATTCAGAAACTCCATTTACTGCACTAGCGCTACCAGTTTTCAATGGTGAGAATTATCATGTCTGGGCAGCAAGAATGGAGGCTCGTCTAGAGGCAAATGACCTGTGGGAAGCAGTGGAAGAGGACTATGAAGTTCCTCAATTATCCAATAATCCAACCATGGCGCAGATTAAGTGGCACAAAGAGAAGAAATCCAGAAAATCGAAGGCAAAAGCAACATTATTTGCTGCAGTCTCTGCTGAAATCTTTGTGAGAACCATGACGATAAAATCAGCTTTTGAAATATGGAATTTTCTAAAAAAGGAGTACGAGGGGATGAGAAAATGAGAAAATGAAGGGAATGAAAACTCTGAATCTAATTCGAGAGTTTGAACTCCACAAGATGAAGGATTCTGAGACTGTGAAAGAGTATTGTGACAAGTTGCTTAGTGTTGCAAACAAAATAAGGTTATTTGGTTCTGAATTTCCAGATTCCAGAATAGTTCAAAAAATTCTTATTATTGTTCCTGAGAGATTTGAAGCTACTATTTCTTCATTGGAAAACACAAAAGACCTCTCCAAAATCAGTTTGGCAGAATTGATGAATGCGTTGCAGGCCCAAGAACAACGTAGGCTTATGAGGTCAGAAGGGTTTGTTGAAGGTGCATTACCTGCTAGAGTTCAATCAATTCGAAGAGGACAATGGATGAAAAATGAAAAAGGACCAAAATCTGATTTTCCTCCTTGTAAGCATTGTCGAAGAAAGGGTCATCCACCGTTTAAATGTTGGAAAAAGCCAGACCAACAATGTGAGAAATGCAAGAAAATGGGACACCATCAAAGAATTTGTAAGACTGGCACAATGCCGCAAGTGGAAGTAGAGCAAAAGAATGTTGCTCATGTGGCTGACATGGCTGATGATGATGAAGAAGAGCAACTCTTTGTAGCCTCTTGCTTTGAAACAGGTCATTCAAGTGAGAAGTGGTTGATTGACAGCGGTTGTACCAATCATATGACATATGATCGCAAAATTTTTAAAGATCTTGACACTTCAGTGGCTTCTAAAGTAAAGATTGGAAATGGAGAATACATTGAAGTCAAGGGAAAGGACACAGTGGCGATTGAAAGTATTTCAGGTACAAAATATATCAAAGATGTGTTATTTGTGCCTAATATCAGTCAAAATTTGTTGAGTGTTGTTCAGTTGACAAAAAGGTTTCAAAGTTATTTTTGAAACAAATCAGTGTGTAATCAAAGATGCAAATGATAATGATGTATTCGTAGTGAAAATGAAATCAAAGAGCTTTACACTTGATCCATTAGAGGAGGAGCAAGCAGCATTTTCTGCAACAAAATTCAATGCAGAAATTTGGCATAAGCGATTTGGACACTTCAATCATACAGCTATGGTAAATATGCAAATGAAGGAATTAGTTCAAGGTCTCCCTTGCCTTGAATCTGAAATATCTAATTGTAGAGTTTGCCAGCAAGGAAAACAAACTAGACTTCCGTTCAAGCAATCAACTTGGAGAGCCAATGAAAAGCTGCAGTTGATACACACTGATGTTGATGGGCCTCGCAAAACTCTATCACTCAATGGAAGTAGGTATTATCTAATTTTCATTGATGATTATACTCGAATGTGTTGGATTTATTTTCTTAAATTCAAGTTAGAAGTGGATGGTATTTTCTGGAAATTCAAGCAATGGATTGAAAAGCAAAGTGGACATGAAATTCAAATATTAAGATCTGATAATGGTAAAGAGTATACTTCAGATCAATTCAATTTCTTTTGTGAAGAGGCAGGAATTGAACATCAACTCACGGCTCCATATACTCCACAATAAAATGGAGTTAGCGAGAGAAAGAATCGTACCATAACAGAGATGTCTAGATGTTTGATGTTTGAAAAGAATTTGTCAAGAGAATATTGGGTTGAAGCTACACACACTGCTGTATATCTCCTTAACAGGCTGCCTACAAAAGCTGTAGCCGGAAAAACTCCTTACGAAGTCTGGTATGGTTGCAAACCCTCTTTGGAAGATTTAAAAGTATTTGGATGCTTATGCTTTGTTTATGTTCCTCAAATTAAAAGGGATAAACTTGATTAAAAAAAAAGCAGAGGCAGGAGTATTTATTGGCTATAGCACACATTCTAAATTTGCTTATAGAATATTCCAACCAAACACTAAGAAAATTTTAATAAGTAGAGATGTGCATTTCATGGAGAATGATGAATGGGATTGGAAGGAAAAGCAATCAGCCTTGTTTCCAAATCAAGTTCCGAAATTGCAGCTTAATGAAGATGAATTGGTTGATGATATTCCGGTTAGAGGTATGAGATCTCTTTCTGATATTTATCAAAAATGTAATGTTGCTATACTTGAACCTGCAAGTTTTTGGGAAGCTAAGAAAAATTCAGAATGGATTGCTGCAATGAATGAAGAGATCAAGATGATAGAGAAAAATAATACTTGGACCTTAGTAAAAAGACCAACTAATCGGAAAGTGATTGGAGTGAAGTGGGTATTTCGAACGAAGTTAAATCCAGATGGCTCAATCAACAAGCATAAAACTAGACTTGTTGTTAAGGGCTATGCTCAAGTTTTTGGAGTTGATTTTTCTGACACTTTTGCTCCTGTTGCGAGATTAGATACAATCCGGTTGTTACTTGCTATAGCTGCTCAAAAGGGTTGGAAAATCTATCATCTTGTTGTTAAATCAGCATTTTTGAATGGCATTCTGGAGGAGGAGATTTACGTAAGGCAGCCTGAAGGATTTATTGTGAAAGGAAAAGAAGATTATGTGTACTTGCTTAAGAAAGCCTTATATGGCCTGAGGCAGGCCCCTAGAACTTGGAACAGCAGAATCGATGAGTACTTGATGCAGCTCGGCTTTAAAAGAAGCTTAAATGAAGCTACTCTTTACATCAAAGGTGATAAAATTGATTTTGTTGTTGTTTCATTGTATGTGGATGACTTATTGATTACAGGAAGCAACGAAGAACTTGTGAAACAGTTCAGAGAAGATATTAAACAAACCTTTGAGATGACAGATTTGGGAGAGATGATTTATTTTCTGGGAATGGAAATAAAGCAGAAAAAAGGAGAAGTGTTTATTTCTCAGCAAAAGTATGCTAAGGAAATTCTTAGCAAATTCAAAATGGAAAATTGCAAGAGTGTCGATACTCCAATGTCTCAAAACGAGAAGCTGATGAAAGAAGGTGAAGCTGAGAAAATCGATGAAAGTTTCTACAGAAGTCTAATTGGTTGTCTGATGTATCTCACATCTACAAGACCTGATATATTGCATTTTGTAAGTCTGTTATCAAGGTATACAAATTGTGCAACTGAAACACATCTTAAAGCTGCGAAAAGAGTTCTTAGATATGTGAAAGGGACACTGGATTATGGAATTAAGTTTCGGGCAGATCAAGATTGTATTTTACAGGTCTATTCAGATAGTGATTGGGCTGGTTCACTTGATGACATGAAGAGCACAACTGGTTATTGTTCTAAGCTGGGTTCAAGTTTGTTCTCGTGGTGTTGCAAGAAGCAGAAAACAGTAGCACAATCAACGGCAGAAGCTGAATTTATTGCTGCTGGTGCTGCTGTAAATGAGGCTTTGTGGTTACGAAAAGTATTATTGGATTTGAATATGCAGCAAGAAAGACCAACAGAAGTATTTGTTGACAATCAAGCAGCAATTGTTATCTCGCACAATCCTGTTTTTCATGGTAAAACTAAGCACTTCAACATCAAATTATTTTTTCTCAGAGAAGTGCAAAAGGAAGGATTAGTTGATCTAAAATATTGCAAATCTGATCTTCAACTAGCTGACATATTTACAAAGGCTCTACCCCGAAGAAAGTTTGAGTTTCTTAGAGAGAAGCTTGGAGTTTGCAACAACCAAAGCAAGGAGGAGTGTTGAAATTGTGCTTGAGCTGCTGCAACATTGTTATGCTGGAATTTAGATATTTATTTTTATTTCTTAGTTGATATATTCTGCTAATATAAAATTAGTGGTCGTTGTAGACAGTTAGTAGAAGTTGCAGATCATGCAGTTGTTCTCCATGTAGTGCCTTATTTCTAGGACTAGCAGTTAGTGACTAGCAGTTGGTATTTCTGTGATAAAAACTCATGTTATCAGTTATGTAATTCTTATGTCTTTCTATAGAAAATTATTTGTGTTTTTTCTCCTGCATAAGACTCCAACAAATTCAATTCAATCATTTAACCAGCACTTAAAAATAGGTTCTATAAGCAATATCTTGCTCTTAAATGTGTGATAATAACCTACTACTAAAAAACAGGGAAAGAAATTAAAGGTACCTTGAATGACAGTATACTAGTCTCCCATTGCCACCTGCAAGATATATCCTAGTTTCATTAGCTGACTACAACAGTATATAGAATGTAAACTTGAACTAGCTATCTAAAACTGTAAACAGTTCATGTGAGCATTCAAATACTCTATCATAATAACAAACAATAACAAGTAGCACTCACCCACACTGGGGATAATGAAAAGGGAAAGAGGGATAGATCACTTACCATTTCCTGATGAGAACATGTGTACTGGCAGCCATGTAGAAAACCCATTGGGAGATCAATATAATCATGACAACAATCCCATTAGCGGATGCATAGCAAAGTATCGAGATAATAAAAAAGCTTATGATTGAAGGAAACCGGTGAAATCTCAGAAAGGAATAAAATAAGGCAGCCACAATGGGGGTAATGACTAGAGAGAAAAATGGCAAAGGCATTCTCATATTTGATTCCAATGCTGTTAGCATCGAGGGAATAGGCTGATCAAGCTCCCATAAATATGCTTGCTGCATCAGTGCAAAAAACACAACAGCAAAGGAGAAACCAATGATCTGCATGGTAAGAGTACAAGATCTGATAAGCTAAAATATATACCTAAGAAACTCATACAAAATTAAAGTTGAGAACTAGTCTATGATATGAATATAGTAGGAGGCAACTATAGTTGCCATAACTATGTACGGTGTACCCCACTGATATAAGTGCATGTGTAAACATCAATAACTTTGTAGTGTGAAATATGCAACCTGAATTACATTTGTCCAAGTTCCAAAACGAATATATTAAATTATGGTCCGCTATAATAATAAAGCAATATAAACATGAATCAGAATAATTTTTGGCATGTGCAGCAGTATTCAAATCTTTAATACGGGATAGATCAAATGAGGGCCGGCGTACTTAATTTCGTTCCCTCTGTCCCAAATTACTTGTTCACTTTAACTTTTACGATTATTTAAGGTGCATTGAAAGTATAGTTGTATAAGTTATTTTTAAAATTTTCTTTTTCTATATAAAAATTTTGATTTTAAATTTTTATTCACAAAAAGAAAATTTTAAAATAATTAACGGATCCATGTGTTCAATACACCTTAAAGTATGCGTAAAAGTCAGAGTGGACAAATAATTTGAGACGGAGGGAGTATGTTATTACTTATATGGTCTTAATTAACTCATCATTTAAAAGGATTGCATATTCTGTCACTCATTTATTTTACATGAACAATAAAAACGAGGCCCCTTGCACGCCATGTAAGAAAAGTTAATATTCAAGTTATAAACTAAACCCTCTATTTATTGGACGGGAATTTTGAACATTGTGAGTTTTTTTTCTCAACTAAGCCATGCCTTTATGTGAAGAGTATGCTTCAGTCAAAATCAGACACTTGTTCTGAGAGGTCCAGGAATATTATAACATCATTTTAGAAATAGAACTGTGCAGGCTCTGCAAGATTGAACTGTTCTACCTAGAAATCTATTAATGCAACTTCTGTTTCTCCAGAAAACAGTTTTTGACATAAATGGAATTTAATAATATCTGAACAAAATAGACTCATGTAAACTTAGAACGTCGAAGTAAAATAATCATTTTCATGATACCTAAGACTTAAAACCTTGGTTTTAGAACTTAGTGATATGTACAGCATATAAATAAGTACTATCATCACCTCACCTGTGACCAATATAAAAGCATAAATCTACCAGCAGTAGCAGTAACGGATACCGAAATACTAGTTTTGTATGAACAATGTGGGTCAACCTGCAGAAAGATGCAGAAGTCAAACAATTTAATGATATCCAATGATCTCAGAGAAGAGAGTTTATTCGTGCTGAAAGTTTTCCTTGCTGGTACTAATTATTAGAGACTTATTTACATACCAGTAATAAAAGAGTGGTCTTCTCAGAACCCTTAGGTGAATTCCAAAGCCCTGGTGACGAATCCACCATAATTGTCTGAGAGTACAAGTTTGGAAATATGTGTAGACCAGAACTCACATCCCAAGTAAGTGCTACAGGTGGAAAACATCGACGTTTGCACAGCTCTGCATTAAAAGTAACAAGTTGGAATTCAAAATGGTCCAAACATAACTCTGAAATTAGTACCTACGACCTAGCATCATATAAAAGATCAAAATAAATTGAAGTTTAGATTTTTCCCCCCGGATATGAGCCAGCTAAACCAGTAAGGTAATAGATATCTTATGAATAAATTTTTAATAAGAACAGGAACTAGATATTAACTTTGTCTGCTATATGCCTACATTTCAGCTGCTTAATATTCAGGATTAATAATTGTTCACTGTACTTCTTTTGCACCTCATCTAACAGATCATTACTTTCTAACGCTAAAGCTCAAACATATGTTAAGGCCGAAAAGATTCTAGAAGATTAGGGTGTTGGATTCCGCACTAACCTTTGTAGATTACACTGCTGTGAACTTTTTCTTGGTTATCACAAGCACCAGAAGATATATGAAGACAGATTTAGTATTTTTTTTCTTCATTATACGAGTGTGTGCGCATAACAGAGAGGGAGAGAGGGAGAGAGAGAGAGAGAGTCGTTAACGGACAGACATACTTAGCAAAAAAAAGAGAAGAGACAGGCATTAAATTGCATTCATTGCCACAAAATAATTGTTTACTGACTACTGTTTATCAAAGTCATGACTTACTAATTACATTAGATTCCAACTGAGGTAAGTATAGCCATGAAGAGTAAAAAAATATTAGCAGGTCTCAATTACAGACTATATACTGCTACAGGACTAGAGCCTAAAAGATATAATATGTATTCATCGACAGGAAAATTATTCAAAAAATTGAGGTTTAATATTGGATAGAATCCTTACTGCTATCTTCCATGTCGTTAATCTCTTCAACAAGTTCTGACTTTTGTATACCACATCCTGTTGGCTCTAGAGAGAATTTTACAGGCAGAAGGCCCAAACTAACAGAGAAAGATAGATCTAAAGCAAGAGGATGATCCTCCTTCAATATCAAGTCCTACATGATTCCATCCACATACATGTTAACTCAGTCAGTATAATGGGATGGAAATAAATCAAAATTTTGACTGGAGAGTTTACAGAAAATTAGATGGACTCTTTGAGTAGTAAGTACTTGTTGAGAAACCATTGATTGAAGTAACAAGTAAGGTGAGAATTCTGTTTTCCCTTCATCTGGATCAAAAAACTGTCCAACTGCCATGGAAGTTGCAGGTGGAGGTCTTCCTGAAAAAACCTGTTTTTTACATCCGCAGTCAGTCTATATACTGACTTACACTGCAAAGTTTTCCGATTTGTAATATATATATATATATATATATGTGGACGTGTATCATATTCAATAGACTGAAGAAGCACTCGTATGCCAAATACATCGATGAGCACAGAAATTAATAAACAATAAAACCCAACCACACAGCAGCTTATACAATAAGTTTGCATAACCAGGATAGCAGAAGTGCAAAACCATTTGATGAATGACAGCTGAAAATTGTCAGGATTATAACTTTACAATTTTCTAAGATTAAAACGTTCATAGGTACTTAATAGGAAATCCTCACTTCACATACAAGTTAGAACTGCAATCAGATGGGTCACTGGATTGTGAAGGCAGCAATAATATAAAACCATTTATCATTTTGGACTAAAGGCTCAAGCCCTCGCACGCGGTGAGAAAAATTGAACTAACTCTTGATACAGTGTTCTGAGAAGAATTTATATATTTAGAAATCTAAGAAATGGCATCAAGCTGTTTGATATTTGATATAGATGTTTAGCAAAAATAATATAAAAAAACGCAGAAAAGATTATGGAAACACTACCGGAGGAGGTGCAACTGAGATGGTCAAGAATTTGAACCCATACATATCCTTCGGATCCAGCATCAATATGGCAGATGGAGGTGCTTGTTCAGTCTGACTACCTGGTTCAACCTATAAAGAAACAGCAAATTTTTTATAAGATCATTTCATATAAAGCTGCAACCAAAAGATCTTTTGGCTCCGCGTATATAGTTAGTACCTGCCTTGGAGCTGGACCTGATGGGATTTTTACCATCTTTGATGTCACTTCCAGAACCCTTTTATTAAGAGGCAAGTCAGAAGCAGAATTGCCCTTTTCAGGCCAAAGATGAAGTCTAACCCCAGAACAGGGAACAAGGTTGGTAACAAGTACGAAGTGGCTTTTTCCATTCAACCCCTAAGCAAAGGAAATGAAACACAACATGAAAATCATATCAACATACTAACTTGTCGATCACATTCTGGACTAAAGCACTAATCAATTATTAAGTTCACACTTCTTAAAATTTTTATATATTCCATGAGTAAGATCTCATCACTACAGAACTAAAACAATTCATTTCTAAAACAGTGAGTTTATCATAGATCGAGAAAATATTATTGTAAATGTTAATATTTGGTAACAAATAAACCCTTGTTCAGAAGGGGGGAGGCAAATTGCAAAACCTGAAACAGTAAGATAGGAGCTGAGACTGACCAGTTTTTTAATGTCCAGCCACCGTCTTCTGCCATCCATTGCTAAAACAGTGACAGTAGTGGTTTGAATGTATAAATCCCTTTCTAATCCAGCTTCGTTCCAACGAATATTACTAGGGCAAGCAGGCAAAGTGTGTACAAGAGATCCTGCAAAATAAAGTAATTAGTGGTTGGTCTGTCTCTGGTTGGATGTGCAAAGTCGATGAATATGTATCTGTCAATTATGGTTTCCTTTCATGATAACTATCTGTAGAATTTATTATAACTTAGCCTAAATTTGATGACCTACAGCACCATCATAGGCTAAAACTAGAAAACAGTGATATAGGAAAACCAAAAAATTTTGAATCATAGGAGAAAGAAATAAGATATTGTTTAACAAAAAAACCCGCAGGATAAGTCTTCATTGTTCTCTTGTCAACAAAAAAGTGGCAATTATCATTTTGATCAGTCAAATTGATTTAATTTATTATATTTCTGCAATTTAAAATGTTATAAATTTTCAATAAATACTTGTATTTAAAAAAAATAAAATGTACATTTCAAATATCACCACCGATTGATCTTTTTTCGTAAAATTTTTTATTAAACTATAGATCCAAAATTTAACATTTTACTCTTTTCAATCAGACAAATTGACCGGTCAATATCATAAACCACCGCTTCTTTTTGTGGACGGAAGGAGTAATGCTTGAAATATAGAATGATTTTATAATTTCCAATGTTTGATATGTTGATAATTTATAGGTATAATGAATGAAAAATCAAGGACACCTCACTATATAATATTGATAATTAGTGAACTATGTGCAGAAATATTTAAACATGTAAAGATATTTGTATGAAGGAAACTGGGAAGAATAAAAGAAAATATAAGAAGATTTGATACCAAAAGTTCATATCCATTAGTTACACGTCAAATATCCTACTCCTCTTTCAAGCATATTTTATTATTGTACCAAATCATTCCAACCAAACTCAAAATTTCTGGAAATTAAAAATTTGATATGTCTAGGAAAATCATGTTATGCATATAATATAAATATATATATAATTTTATGTTACTAATGAAGTAATGTTACTTCTGTGTAAATTTATGAATATAGAGAGAAATGCACATTCTTAAAGTAAATAGATTAGGCAAGATTAAGTATGAGAAAATGATCAAAAAATACAAAAGCTACAGACTTTTTCAGTTGTCTCCAAGAAAATATCTCTTCAGTAGATATAATAACTCAAAAAATCATTTTTCATCTGAAAAGTAGGATTCATAGTAATAAACTAATAATAAAGTGGAGAAGTTCATAATCAGTATTAACCTTTGCTAGAAAACCAAAGTCTATTATCAAAATCACATAAAAGTTATCAGTACAAAAGGCTGAAAATCAATCTCATTAACAAAAGCTAACATAGTCAGCTAGATTTTTAAGAAATTATAAGATCGAACTGATTCCAATAAAATGATACTTTAAAAATGTGTGGATGCGAACGTACCAATTTATGATACAATTCCATATACTACACCATCATACATACAATTCTAAAGGTCCTACCATCATTGGGTCAAGGGACTCAGATAAGTAGCAGATTGTATAAGTAATTGTTCACACAAACAAGTTACAGATTGATGATACCTGTTAGCATTCCATTCTTTAACGGAGCATGTAGGGACTTCTGAGATGATTGTGACTGCTTCAACCAACTCTCTGGTACTCCACTATGCAACATTTTTGTAAATATTGCAAGCCTTTCTCTTGAACCGGTAAATGGTTGGCTGGTTTTAGAGTCAATTAGATGAAGCAGAGTATGTGACACCTTAAACATCACTTTAGAAATTCAGTACTCGCTTTGTCCAAAAGGATGATCTATATTAGTATTACAGATAATGGATGCTAATATTACTTACTTGCACAACGACTTGATTGCACCATAGAATAACCTGGTGTTCCATTGACAGCCAAACATTCTGCATGCTTGTACTACTAATCATAAAACCGTGGGTAGGTGGCACAATGCCATCGAGGGATTCTAATTTTGACCGTACCTAATATCAAAAACCAGATAATTAGCCTTACGCTATTGCACAAACAGTTCAATATTTGTAAAGCACCTGAACCAGTACATGTTACTGTAGAAAAGAAGGAAGGATGCGAGGGAATATCAGATATGTGTGTGTATCTATAGCGTTGCATTTTACTACAAACTCTTATAATACGAAGTACGAACAAATCTTAGTCATTAATATATTAAATCTAGTGACTACTATAATAAGGAAATATTGTTAGTTTTATAATAACAAAAGATTCACTTGGCTTTATTACATCAAGATTATATATAATCAGAGTTGCAATTCAAAGTAAACCTGACTAATCCTTGGTAAAATTTATGGCTCAAAACCATCACCTAAATTATTAATATTAACAATTTGACATGCAATGATTAAGTATATTTGCTCAACCCAATATAGTGTTGGGATCACTTTTTCCTCTGGAGAATAAGCAAAAGACAGCACATAATTTACAGATTAGCCATCATTATGGTGCTGTTTAAATCAAGGGATTCCAACCCACGAGAACGGGAATGAGATTTCAATACAAAAATGTATTAGAATCTCATTCCCTTTCCATTAACCAGGTTGGAATCCCATAATCCAAACAGCACCTAGATGTATAACTAGATAAGAGGGCCCAATGGAGCATGTGGTCAGATATTCATAATAGAGTTTGACCACAACAGCCGAATTGATTATCACTGCATAATATTTATAGTTCACCAATTATTACCAAATACACAAAGCAGAAAAGGTTCTGCAGCTAAATGAGATGAAAAGATTTGTTCAGGTCATAGCTTATCTATAGGGAAATGGTATTTGCTCTTTTTGTGATAGGTTGAGTAGCATGTTCGGCATCGTATAAATTTAAACGTGTTCAACATCATATAATGTTGCACCCATCGACTTACAACTTAAAGATCACAAGTATTGAACATGCAGTTTACTCATTATTCGTTAATCCCATTTTGAATGATTTATATCGGGGAGCAATAAAAAAAAAATCACCTTCAATCAAATAAATCACATGATTATAATTTATACCATATTGGATTCATCATATTCCACTGTGAGGTTTTAAGTGTTTAACAATATAAATTTGAGCTCAGCACACCAATTTGCATGAGAAATTTAACCGATAGAATTAAAATAGTTTGAAATTTAAAATCTCCAGCCCTCATTTGGACCAAAATGATAGATTGAATTGTAGTTTCGAGGGTTCGAATTAAAATTAGTTACTGAAATAAATAGTGATTTGATTTGATTACATTAATAATCTCTCAATATAATTGCCACTAATGAAAAGATGTGCTATTTACCTACTATCTTTATTAAAGATTATAAACAAAAATGAATGTCGATTATATGATTACTAAAAAAGATGTAGGGTCCAGAAGTCTGTGTGTGTGTGTATGACAAATGCAGAAATGGGAACACGCAGCCCAGGCCTTAGTTGATTACCAAATGATACATGTTTGACTATTTCTAGTTATCTACTATAATCCTGAAACAACGGATTCATCAAACAGTGAGCTAATGCTAATAAAGTAGGTAGTACAAATGAAAGTTTATATAGTGGAAAGGTAACTATGACAAAAGCTGTTGCAAAATGCAGTATATAAGGGAACATCTAGAGAGCATTAAAGCATAAGTGAACAGGATTACAAGTTCTCAATTTGGAAATAGGAAAAAGAAACTTTGCAACCCTTATCTATTTATGATAACATGGATACAAATTCAGTATTGAACAGGAAACAGTTTACTTTACAAGTATCAGAATAAGATTCAATCAGAATATACCTGCAAATCATGGATACCACCCGAAATGGAAATAACAACTACGTGTTCAAGTTTTGGACCAGATATGTAATGCCCACTTCGAGATGTATGGACCTTGTATCCCTTTCTCCATTCCTGATTTACGTGTGTATAATAGTGACCTAAGGATGGCTGCAATGTCACAGGAGGTGACCTGAACAGAGTACGAGAAACCGATAAATAAGTAAATAACCAATTAATGAATAAAATGCAGCCTTAAGAGAAACCAAGAAGCTCACTGGTGCGGGGTTGAAAGCGTAAGTATAGTTTCCACAGCAGACTTTCTTAAATGGGGGTGAACTATTGCAGCTCTTGCAACAAAACCACCCATAGAGTGACCAACTAATATAACACTTCGGGGTAAACTTCCATAAATTGCTGCACCTTCACTTCTCCGGGCATCACAAGATTCTTTATATTGATCCAAGATCTATAAGCATGGGACAAATAGAGGGAAGTGGAAAAGAATACATTAGCCAAAAACCAAACAAGAGGTAACATAAGTCAAAAACCTGATAGAGTAAAATGAGTAAATATGTGCATTGCACTAGAACAAACAGAATAAGTGGCTTATTAATTTGTAGAATCAACTTTAACTGCCTTCATTAGGAACTATAAATTTTAAGAACCAAATTTAGTTATCTTCAATTCGATATGTACTCTTAAACTAGGGGGAGAAAAGGTGCTGTGAGAATCAAGTTGGACTACGAGTAGGAGTACAATTAAATGCAAAACATGTCACAAAACATTGCTTAAGTATATAACATAACATATCTATAATCTATTGCAGAAGTCAGCAATAAGCCTGCCTTCCACAACCTAACATAAAAATTATTGCAAAGTGGAAAATGTGATACCCTGTGAATAGCATATACTACGTATTCTGTGTGTTCTTCAAGTATTTGACCATCCATTGCAGAGTGTTCACCTTCAAGATCCACAGCAAACCAGTCCATGAAGGAAATATATTGGGTAGGTACTGAAATATTATTTACGTTCATATGCCCTCCGTCCTCTTCGAGTGTTAGGGTAATTTGTTGGTAAAGCTCATTTTCAAGCGGACCTCCTTGATAAGCCCTTGCAGACTCTGCTGCCAAGGACCTTACCTGTATGATATTGAAATTATAGATAAGAATAGAGATAAAGATATGCAGAACATGATAATTTGACAATTCCGACCTGACATCACAGTTTTACATTTTTATCACAAAAGAAGTTGTAAGCTTTAAATATCTTAATCAATTGATGTACTTGGTTCATAGTGAGTGTCAGTGTGTGGAGCACCTAAAATATAATATCTTATTTACCCTATATATGCATCTAATAATTTTTCATAAGTTTTTGGTGCTCTAAAGTCCGAAGACAGCCTGCTGAAAGTAGTAGATACAGATAGTGAATAGAAGATAGAAGATTTATCAAGTCTAGCAAATCACTACCAGACATATTGAAGAAAAATTCTATCTATTCCACCTACAAGCCTGCCCCTGTGAGACAAAGTTCGAACTGTCATGAAGAGAATATAAGATTGCCTCCATACCACATTAGAATTAATTTTTGGTCTATATTTACAAATTACGGCAACACCAAGCTACTAATGAAATCATGACTTAATGAATAGAATTAACCAACAGAAACATGCATATTTGGTCTAGAAGCACCGGTATTGATTGACTATTTATAAGATTTTATTTCGTAAAAACTGGAGCAAAAACTCAGGATAACATGTTTATACTGGGTGTAAATGTTCAGATGGTAAAATCAACAAACAGATAGCATGAAACGTCATAACATATGACAGAGCACAATACACATCTACCTGTTTGTAGCTACCCCCATTTCCCGGAATAAATAAAACTGGAGTGCCACTGAGCTGCTTGATATGCTCAGCGAAATCAATCTTTTGCCATCCTTCGTGATACAAGTACAAACCATACTTTGCAGATGACACATTTTTTGGCATTGAAATTGGGATATACGTAGGATACATGTACGTCATAGTACAACCATTCGAAATCGGTTTGAGCAGACCATAAATAGCAGCAGCAATGATCCCTAAAGAAATAAGTACTAGAACAATGACACTAAACCTAGCTTTAAGACCCTGCATTACAGAATTTACTTCTATCGCCATCTTAAGTTCATATCAAATCTCTTCCTTGAATCCTTCACAGCCAACCTAATCGCAACAAGCAAAACCAAAACCGAAACAAACAACATTCATCGACCGAATTTCTATTAATACGATGTAAGCATTTACCAATAATTGATTCCAGTAAGTTGGCTGATGTAATTATATGACTGACTGAAAATACATGGAGTAGGATAAGAAATCCAAGTATATAGTTGTAATTGAACAAGTAATGTATATAATATGATTGTAAGAACATATGAAACAGATACAGAGAGACAAAGAAAATGATAAAATCGAGGTGGATCTAGAGTAGGAACATGCCTGGAATTGAGTTAAACTTAACAGCTCCTCCTTCTTGTTGGTACTGATGCAGTTGTAGTGTTTGGATTTAGAACACACAGTTTAGAGTTTACACGTATACCTAGGCAGACATTCTTAAAACTTACGGTTACAACAAAGATATACTACTATTACGGTGTGTTATTATAGTGGAGTAGTAATATATCTGAATCTTGTTCCTTTCTCCGATCTCAACTAGTGTCACTATATTTTCAAAACGAGTAATGCCACACAGAAAAGGATACCGAAGAGGTGTTTTTATCAGCGGAGTGAATTTGATATTTTGATTATCCAATTGAATTAGATGGAGTATTTTGCATGAAAATGTTTGATAATTAATTATTTAAATTAGCTCTTTATGATATATTACAAACTTTTTACGCATAAAACTCTTAAAAGTAGATTTTTTAAAATTAATTTTTTCACTTCAATAAGTTATATAAATCCGTTAACTACCAAACACTCGTATTATAATATTTATATGATCAAATTTCTAATTTTGTTTCAAATCTCTAATCTTTATTTAATATATTTCTTCTTTAATTTCATTTTTACGGTTTCATATTATCTTACTGGTATCGTGTTAATGGTTTCTTTTCTTTCTTTTTTGTTTTGATAATTTTATTAATCGTAATATATATGTAAATTGGTTATAAATTAAATATATAATTGGAACAATATTTTATACATCAAACATTTAGTATAATATTTCACACTTTTATTGACAGGTTAACACTTTTTTTTAATGTTGTTTGATTATACTAATATTGATTTAAAAATTTATTTTATTTGTATAATATTTTATATTCTCATGTGCTCAATTTAATAGTACTAAAATTATATATATAATTGATTACAAAATTAATAGCTTTTTTAATTGATGGGATATTAATTTTTCTCTATTTTTTAAACATTTAACGTTTCATAATAATAATAATATATCGATAATGAATATGACTATTAGTATTTTAATATACTTTATTCTTTTGTTATATTTTTATGTGTATAATAGCGTGCTTAAATATTTATATATAATGATTTTAATTTTAACCACTATAAAGATTATTACAATTTTACGGATAAATCTTTATTTAAGATAAATTTGTATGGAATAAATGAGTAGTTCAATTTTAATTTTTAAATGTCTATTTTCATGAACATGTAATTATATTATTTACACATTTTGTATATAGTTTAATTTTAGTTCATTTTTAAAAATAAATATTATTATATTATACTATTCTCTTAATTTAATTTCTAATTATTAAGATTAAATTATGAATTATATATTAAAATATACACAAAATATTATTATGCATATTAAATTTATAATTATTAAAATATAATATAAGGTTCATATTTTAGTTAATATACATATTTTACAAGTAATGATTTTTAACTAATATATAAATATAGATTATAAAATGATAACATAAAATTATTTAAGACATTACTCGTAACTTGTTAAAAAGGAAAAGGGGAATGTTTAAAAGGAAAAAAGGAAAGATTATTAAATAAAGACTTCTCTGTTTGGGAGTGCGGATGACTGTTTGGTAATTGTTTTTTATGCATGTTTTGAAATATAATATATAAAAATAATGTTTTTGAGAAGGTTTGATTATGAAACTGATAGCTACTTATGGCAAAAACTCAAAGGTGTTTTTTCTAAAAGTATTGAGGGACATACTTTTATTATCAGTAAATTTTAGACTAAAAGCGCATTTACAAACAACATCTTTTAGAATTTATCAAATAGTAGACAGATTTTCAGCAAAAAACTGATATAACTGCATGTAACAGTAATATCAAACGAGACCTAAACCAATGATAGTGACCGATAATATATTAATGTAGCTTCCACCCCATCACGCCAACTCATTCTGTACCTTTTTTTGTACGTAGCATTACTTTCAAAACAGTCCTCCCATCTTGTGTAAATGCTAATATTTCTTTTTTGCCTGCAACTTTTGTCTATTTTATTGAGAAATTAATATAAACTTTTACTGATTATAAAGTACCTTTTCCAATTATTGCTATATGGACTCGAACAGGGCTTGCTTTTAACTATATTTGGGCTTATCGTTGGAAATATGTGTTCTTTTGGGCCTGACTTACCTATCTCTATGACTATATTTGTATCCATGATCTCATTGTTTCTTTTTTATCAAGAACAACAGTTTTTTTATATTATTTGTTCTTCAAAATTTAAGTTACACATATTTCAAATTGTCCTGAAAGTACCAAATATGTATTGGTGTCATGGTTACATGAAATTATTACAGACAGTTATAATAGTTTTTGAAACTGTTAATTAATTTTATTTATGTGAACATAGAAGGTGCATTATATTTTATAAAAGTTTAGTTAATTAAAAAAACACGTGATACTTAAGATTTATTTTATGATTTAAAATAAATATACATATTATATAATAAAATAAATATACATATTATATAATATATTTAAATAACGGGATTTCAGCATCATACAAAAAAGAACCATTTTTATTAATTATATTGTAATTATGGCGGGCCTAATAAGTTGTGAAATTATACAAAATCAAAACAACTACCCTAAAATTAATAAATTCAATAAGTTTGACACACTCGAAAGTGAAATGTAAACTGGTCTCAAAGCCCAATATGAAGTGTATCATCTGGGCTGCTAGGTCCAGCCCAACCCAAATTCATGAAATGAGAGTCCAATCAAATGTTTCACAGGGAAAGTGCGGATAGCTGTAGGAATAGCATCGAAAGCTTCAACCATTTGAAAGGAGGAGCTGCTTTGTATGTGTCAAAGTAATTGTTTATATATATGTATGTGTGTATATATTTGCAAATTTCAGTTGTAAATGCTGAGTGGTATTTACCTATGAATTCGTTGTACTTAATTTGTATGTATATCAGTTGTATGCATCTACTTGTTTGCTCTTATGAAATGCTATTTCACTGAATTATTTAATTATGAATGTAGTTGAGGTTGTGATTAGTAAGTAATTAACTCTCAAGTTAACCCTTTTATTATCTGGAATTGTAGACTTGTTTTTTTAGCTCTTATTCTGAAACAGTAAAATTATTAGTATAAAGAAAAGGAACCTTTTTTCCACACATAGGAATTGCATACATTTGTTGCAGGAACATTACAACAAAATGGTGTTATCGTATGTTCTCTCTTTTTAGTGACCTATATTTACGATCCCACTGCTACATATATTTGTGTTCAGTGTGTGCGTATTATATGTTTTCTGAGGACAAAGTTGTGTGTTTTTTGCAGGAACATTGAATAGTTGTTTGACTGATTTGGTGTCACTGTAATATAGGTTAATTAATGAGATAAGGACGGCATTTGAATGTTCCAAAACATTATTATCTTGGCATCAAGTATTGGTCTGGAAATCTAAAATCATCATCGTATCAATTTCACCTTCTGCGGGAAAAAATTGTTCGAGGCTTCTGACTTTTAGCCTAAATTTGCCACTTGATTTTGCATATATCCCATCATGAGTTCTCTTGTTTTATCAACCCCTTTCCTCCACCATAAACTACCAGCATCTAGTCATCATTCTCAGCTTCAGTATACTTGCTCTTATCATCGCCTGCCAATAAGTGGTTCTTCCATCGCGCATCGTTCCTTAAAAAATGGTCACTCAACAATTAATGTGGTAACTCCTTCAAATGAAGGTGGAATCCCTGTCATGAATTTTGAAGATTTTTTAGAGAGAGATTGGTCTTTTCTTGATCCAGACCATACACGTGCTGCTGAAGTTAATAAGAAGATTGAGAAGATTATATCTGCTGGAGAAATTGAGCAGATTTCAACAGTTTTGGTTTCTATTAGCTCGGAAGAATTCGTGGATAAGTTGGTTGATTCATCACCCTGTCAACAGTTGCTCGTTGTTCATGACTCACTTTTGACATTAGCCTGCATCAAGGAGAAGTATGACAAGGTTAATTGTTGGCAAGGAGAATTGGTCTATTTACCAGAAAAGTGGGGATCTTTTGATGTTGTGTTCCTCTATTTCTTGCCCTCTTTGACAGTTGAACTTGATCAAGTGTTAGAATCACTTGCTACTCGCTGTTTGCCAGGTAATCTTGACCTTGATACACATTTTATCTCTATAAAGTTAAGTTTGTATTGTCTTTCAGCTGTTGTTAGGGATGTATTTGGATGTTTGAAGTTTATGCCTTGTGCCTTATCTTTCTTAAAGATTAAATGCTGAAGTTTGCAAGTTCCTTTTTTATTTTTCGGAAAAAAAAACCTTTTGTACCACAAGATTGAGCATGTTTAGCAGATAAGTACAGTGGGATGCCACAGTTGAGCACTTCCATATAGTAACTTATTGGCATTAAATGTTGTAGCTTCTTCCCGAGCGGCCGAGCAGCAAAAAGTTTATGTTGCATGGACTCTTTACTACTCTTGATTATTTATAGCAGAACATTGACAGCTAGCCAAAATCTTGTTTTTGTACCCTTGATTTTTGTATCCAAATTTGGAATACTTAGGAGTAGTCATGTTTTACTCTTCAATGTATGTGCATTCCACCTAAATCCATCGAAGTCCATGCAACATTTCTGGTCATTTGCTTTATTACTGTTTTATCTTACTGAAAGTCTTTAGCAATTACAGGCGCAAGACTTGTAATCAGTCATCCAGGTGGAAGGGAAGAGCTTGAACGACAGAGGAAACAGTATCCTGATGTTATAGTATCCAACTTGCCTGATAAAATGTCCTTGGAAAATGCTGCAGCTAGTAATTCATTTGAGGTGATTGAGTTTGTTGACGAACCTGATTTTTACTTGGCAGTTTTAAAATTCAAAGCAAAATATTGACAAGTTAGTAATTTAATTATGGAACTGGCGACTTTTGTATTAGACGAGTTCAAAGATAAACATCAAATAGAAATTTTGTTTATTCTAGTATAGCCTTTTTAGTTTGTCCTCATTAATTAATCGGTTCCCGAGAGAATTTTTTTGGGGTAACCCTCTAGATCAACCTTATATGAACAATGAATTAAACTTATACTCAACCTATTCTCATAATCTCATCCCCTTGGACTACACTAACAGCTTGTTATCTTGTTCTTTATTTAATGATAAAAGAAAAAATGTTAAATGAATTGAAAGAAGAAAAGAGAAGAAAAAAGGGATGGCAATTTCATAAAGATGTGATTGATAAAAATTTCATAAAGAGACTTCTGTTGGTAAAAAAAATGACATCAAAAAGCATAAAATGGTGTGATTGATGAAATAGCAAGACAAAGGTCCCCAACTACACAATATAATAACATACGCCGTGCCTTCCAAAGTCCAAACTGAGGTGAATGGTGACTCTCAAGTCTCAACCCCGTGCTTTCCTATTTAAATGTTTAAAACATGTGCCCTGGGTTTTAATAACGAGTTAAAAAACTACTGTAACATATAAATAGGGCTTTCTTATGCTAAGACAGGACATTTTTAAATTATAAATTACGTGGGGGGGAAGTACATTGTATTAAGACGTATCATAATCTTGAAAATATATAGCAAGACACCAAGTGCACACTGAAACATCTCTGGTTAATTGTATCAAAAAACTCTGCAAAATTATTTTTATAAAAAAGAAAATCAAAATTCAACTTCATCTATCAAAATAGAAATAAAAGACAGCTATGGCAATTGCCCTAGCTGGTTCTACTTAAATAGACCACCAGTTGTCATGCCAAAAGCATTCAAACAATATGTCTTTCTCAAATTCTCTCTATAAATAAGGAAAAATAATGAGATAAAATCAAACAAAACTAGAGCACAAACAAATGTCAACTTTGTTCTTTTCGGGAAGATTATTGTGTACCATATAACCAAGTGATCAAACTTCAGTTACTTGGATATGAAGATAGTAGGGACTGGTGTATCTGGCAGCCTCCTCACTTCCATCACACTAATTTAGAAAAAGGAGAACCTTATTCCATTACTAGCAGCAAATAGATTGTATTCTTCAACGACATCTTCCTTGTTTGAGTTGTGATCACCAACAATATGATCGGTTGACTTACTGGAAGAAAGATGACCAACTGCTTCCTGTGGTGCCAAAGGAGCTGACTTGTAACCATTAGCAAGAGCAACTGGACCGCCACAATGGAAAAGCGAGAAGCCTGCATTGCCAGCCGTTGGTTCTCTTCCAGATTTTCTATCTGGCTCGGATTCTGCATTTGTCTGTGCTTCCACTGGACCTTGTTCTGCTTTGGTGACTGCTTGAATGTTAACTTCTTGATGAGCTTCTTTAACCCCACCAAAGTCAAATTTGTTGACACGCTCCTTCAAGTTGACATCGTTAATATGGGAAACAGGCTGGTACACTGGCACACTGGCCGTATTTAGGATGGGAGGAGGCATATGTGGCAGGCTACTATATGGCATGAAATGGGAGTTCCCATTAATATCATATCTGAAAGGACCAGGGAATACATAGTGATTACGGTGGGGCAAAGCCACCAAACCATTTGAAGCTGCTGGCCAAGAAACTGGGCTTTGATGATAATAACCAATCGAAGCAGGCTGAAACAAGGGATAGGGTATGCTTTGGGAATGCAGCGGCGGAAGCACACCATGAGGTTGGGGGTTCAAATTACTAACATTTGGCATTCCATTGCTGTACTCTGGGGAAGTTTTCAAAGCAAAACTCCCTGGCTTGTTGTTTCCTCCACTATCTGCAACTTTGTTTTTAAAATGCTCACTGCCGTCTGCACTTTGCTTTTTTTCCATCCCAACATCCTGATGTTCGTGAAAGGAATTTTCTAGGCTTCGTGACTTTTCTCTTCCTTCTGAGTGTTGGCTGGCATCATCTGAATCAGATGCAGAAGAGGTTTCAGGATTTGGGGGGTTTAAAGATGACCCGTTGCTATCTCCCTCGCTAAGGCATGAAGAGCAGCTGTCAGAGTTGGATGTGCTGCTCATAGATGGATCAGAAGTGCCGGTTAAAGATGAGGATGTCATGGGGCTGGATTCTGCTTCTTCATCCAGCACATCCTTTTTAAAGTACAGAGAGGATTTTGTTTCAAAGTGGAATCCACCTTGAAAGTTTTTGCCATTGTCATCATATTCGTTTGAAGCAATGTTCCCATTGACTGCATCACAACTAACGGCATCAGACGATTCAAGAGGTTTATTAGGTTCCATTGTTTCAGTGCCAAAAGTAGATCTCATGGTAACATCGGAATATGAAGTGCTCCGAACGTACTTCTTCTGTGACTCCATGGGTTCCCAAACTTGCTTAGTATGAGGTGAATTTGTATAAGAATTGCTCCCTGCAACAAATTTGGTCTTGGGTCTGCCCATACCCTCGCGTGTGTGATCTACTTGGGTATACTTGATACCACGATGATATGGCTTCATAACATCTGAAGCAGATTCAGACTTGCAAACTGATTTTCCCTCCCAACCTGTTCGGACAGAACAATGCGACTCTATCTTTGTTCTGTAATCATTGTGCTGGTAACTACAATTATGAAAGTCATATCTCTCGCTCACCCTGTTGGAAGCGTGCAACCTATCGGCAAATTTAGACCCACTGGTCCTAGGATTGGTTTTCGCAGCATTACACCTTGATTGCTTATTCATTCCAGTGATGGTCCTTGAAGTGTCAACATGATCCACCTGGTAATTGTGGTCCAATTTGCTATTCATGCCCCCATTTTCAGAAACAGATGAAAATCGTCTTCTGTCAGACCATTTTGGCTCCAGTTGAAAGTCTTTCCGATGCTTCAGTTTCTGGCGAGAATAATTAGAGTGCTCAACTCCAAATGAAGCACCCTCATCTTTAAAAGTGGCAAACGCATCATCAAGACAGCCATCAGAGTTGGCAAACGCATCATCAGGACAGCCATCAGAATTGTTCTGCATTCTTGCAAGATGATACCCATTCAAGACGTGCTCATCTTGAATATTTGGTGATGCAGGCCTGGATGACCCGGCATCGCCTGTTTCACTATTTATTACATCCTCACTGCCTATGACATTAGGCTCCTCCTCAACACTTGGTGTTAATTCTTCAATAGTAACATCAGGAGCTACATGTTGGTCAGTTTCGGAATTTTTTTCCCCTTTGTCCTTTTCCTTTTCCCTTACTCTCTCTTTTCTTCGGAGTTTTTTCTCCTTTTCTTTCATTCTCCTCCTTTCCTTTCGCTCTTCCTCTTCACGCTTTTCTTTCTCCTCTTCTTCAAGAAGTTTCGTCTATATACAAATATTAAACTAGAAATCAGGATGGTTCCCCGGGGAATTATTAGCCTATAAATTATTATTTTTACCTGTTTTTCCAAAGTGACAATTTCCTTGCAAGCAACATGAATTCGTTCTTCCAGCAATTTTAGTGCAAGAGATACAAAAATGCTGTGGGCATTTTGGCGTGCGGTACCCTCCCTGAAAGCCTTTTCAACCTGCAAAATTGTGTCCGGTAGTTATACAACCATTATCTTGCAAGGACAATTCACAAATTTGACTAGAACATGGATATGAGGGAGAAAATTCTAGATTGATGCAGTTATCAGCACATACAACATAAGAAAACCAACAATGTAGTGTTTCCATATCGATATATACATGCATGGGCATGGTTACAAAGTTACTAATACGACACAAACACTGCAATACTACTTCGAGTTTAGTCTACGAGTTTTAATTCTTATCATGCAGCTCGACTCCCACAAATTCTACCAGATATTGTTAGTCACAAAAAGTTGGTTAAATTGCTTGCACCTTTAAGCATATACAGAGCTATATGTAAAAAACAGTAATGTTAATTGTGTGTGGCATGTGTGCGTGCATGTTCTTTTTGTTTCAATTTTATTGAGAAAAATAATTAAAAGCAAGAATGCAGTAGAACATTTTCAGTAGACAGTACATACCTGTTCTTTGAAAATTACAGTTGCGGCATCTAGAAGAAATTCTCGTGCAAGTTCAGGACTCTTCGCATGTTTTTGTAGACGGGAGCATTCTCCATCTAGGTCATTTCCATCCTTATCCATGGAATCATCATCCTGTAAATAAAGCGTTACTAGAACGAAGGAGAAATAAAGCAGCAGTGCCAAAAAAAATTGAACAGAATAATTAGTCTCACAAGACTTGCCTCTTCTTCCTCGGCCTCTTCAGCATGTTCAAAAAACCTTCTAATGCTTTCTCCTCTAGTAATTGTGACAAAACCATCACCAACCACAAGCCTACAATGAACACATTGCTGCCCTTTTAATGCATGCGCTTTGACGGAAAGTTCAGTACAGCGTCCGTCCATTTTCCATGCCCTTAAAGTGATATAGCATGCATTCAAACCACAAAGATCTAGACCATTCACTTGCACCCTTCCACTCAAGCCAACATTTTCAAACTCTAAAATGTCAAATTTTCCCTCTCCAGTTCCAACTGCCCATTCAAAGTGATGGTATGTTGCGAAGGTTTCTAAGAAGGTCTGATGCCAATCAGCTTGGACTGTATCATGTGATACCTATAAAGCAAGAGAGAATATATGCCACACTTAGAAAACTAAAACAAATTAGAATAACAAGACTGAAACATGTAAACATCTGGACATATTTATTGAATACTGAAAAAAAACACCAAGTACAACAAAAGTTCAAAATCCAAGTGTGTGAGATGTGTGCTTGTGTGAAAAAGTTTCTACAAGATCCATAGAACACACCTCGTATTGGAAGCTTGTATCTGCACCACAAAACCAACTAGTGCAGCGAGGTTCTCTTCTTATGCGCTTCAACTCCTTCAATTCTTTGAACTCTCGAATAACATTCCTTCTGCAATCTCTACAAAACCTCTTGCTGTCAAACCTGTAGTATAAGACAAGTCATTTGATTGGCAAAGTATAAATGCATAATATTCTTTACAGGTTTATGTGATAAATCTCATAGTTTATAGTATAATTAGTATTATACCAATGAAAGATTTCTTTAGCACATGGATAGAGGTTCTTTAGCAACTTGATCGCTACATAACTATACAGGATGCTGTACTTATTCTATAAAGATGCTTCATCAAGGCATTCTTTGTGAAAGTTGACAAAGGCGAAAGAAGCTAATAATTATTTAATGAACAGATCATAACTGATGCAGGAAATCCCCGAAAAAGACCCAATGAAATTTGGATTGAACAATACAACAGACTTAGGAAGCCCAGTTCTTGGATAATTAGTATTTATCTTGTTTCTATCTAAAAAATAATTAGCTTTTGGATAAAATAATAAAGGCTGATTAGTTTTCAGCATAGATGTATATAGGGATCAACTATCAAGGGTTTTTGTATCCATTTATATTTAATTGAGAGATATCCTTTTGTCCTCATTTGAGAGTTTAAAATCCTGGGAAAGTGGGAGTAGTCCCAAAATCCCTTCCCCATACTTGTTCCCCACCAACAATCCTACTAAGCTTTGGAGTCGGGAGTACCTCACAACAAGTTTCACCATACTAAGGATGTCAGAGATTTAGGAAACAATTCTTCAGCGACTATACTTGACACAAAACGCTTAATATACTTGACAGGGACTGACTAAAATGCTAGATTCCTGTTAAGCATAAGAACAAACTCAACAGTCAACATATAGTCATATACTTTTATCCAATACACAGTTGACAGCTGACATGTTGCTTCATGGATATCTTTCCATGTGTGATCTGGAATTTTCTACTTAATGAGAAGTAATCTTGTACCAAGTCAATTACCATATCTTGTGGTTAAATTATACTCTCTTATCAGTCCAGACTCTAGGGCGTTACTTGACATTTGATCGGTACTACCTCCTCGGTAAGGCCTTATCCTTCTAAAAGTTACATTGAATATATATTTTGTGCTACTCTTAACCCAGCAGAAGATGGTCCAATCAGCCACAGCAAAGCTTTTCACAAGAGAAAAGAGTAGAGAAAGCAAGTCACAAACCTGTACATTAGCCTTTCAATGAAATCCTCTTCTTTCATTCTTAGGAGCGATTGTCGAGTCTCATCCCCTAGCGCTGACCAAAAATCAACCAATGTGTCAACAGAAAGCCTGGCAGTGTGCAGTGCACACGTTTCCCTCGTCCCATGCCCTCTGCCATAACTGGTCATTGCTTGACTTATCCATCCTCGACCTCCACCGCCACAAGCATCTGGATAAAGAAGCTCCCTTTCTCTTTCTCTTGCTCGGGCATTGTCGAAGACCTAATTTAAAAATTTTCAAATTGCTGTAAGTTAGAAATAGATGATGGCGTGGAAGACAGTTGACAAAAAAACAGATGGGTAATTACAATTTGGAGCCCCTTAAGGGATTTTGAATACAAATAGCAATCCAAAAGAGTAAGTGTGCCATCTCTAGTAGTGGTCAGACCTCCCCAAGGATGGACAGATGGATCTTGCAAATCATCTTGACACCCATTGGCAATGCACAAATCGCTATCACTTTTACTTTTCAAAGTCACAACTCTATTACAAGGAAGAGGTACAACAGCTCCATCCTGCAGCAAAGACTTCCCATACATGACAATCTGCAAAAACCCTTCGAGCAGCAAACCATTACATCTTGAACAGTACATATTCTTGCGAGTTTGCTCGAAAAGCGTTTGCTTATCAATTTTCAAGAGCTCTTGACGAGACTGTGGCGACAGCTCACTCCAGAACTACAGCACAAAAAAATACACCTTATCAATTTTATAACAAATAATCTGATGGACTCAGTTTTATTCAAGAATATAATATGAAACATTCTTGCTAATATATAAAATATAATCTTGAGTTCTACTCCTAGCACCTTGAGGTTTTAGTAGAGTTGGTTATTTAACATGGTATCGTTGGGAGAGGTCTCGAGTTTAATTCCCTCCCACCCCCCAATATTCTCAAATATTGATACGGAAGTTAAAAAATTGCTCTAAAGATGAGTTCCTAGTGATCCACTCTAGACCCAACAATGGGCATTCAAGTGGGGGGTTGGGGGTGTTATAATATACAGTATGCCCTCCTAACCAGTGGCGGACCCAGACAAGAAAATGAGGATGGGCCAAATCTATTAAGAATTTTTTTTTGAGACGGGCAAGATCTGATTAGGTGAAAACCTGAAAAACAAAAGGTAAAAAGAGTCGAACCGTGATTGTCTCTATTAAAAACAGTCACAAAACCACTACATCAATCATCAATCATTCTTTAATGTGACATTATAGTAATACATTATTTATATCCAAAATTCCAGGGTGGGCCAAGGCATACCCTCGGCCCAACCTCGGTCCGCCACTGCTCCTAACAGCTTATAGTTCTTATAGTTCTGGAAGAGTTGGTTACTTAACAATGATGTAAAATCCTGAGTACATATAATGGCTTCTAGCCCAATCGCGTTAATAATAGGGTTACGCTAGAAGATAGGTTTCAACTTGTTTTGGTTGATAGGAATAGAAAGTACACGAAGTTACTAATTTGTAGTTAAGCGCGGTAGCAAATACATTACTAAAGGCATAGTTCTATGACTGTGGAATGAGGGGATGAAACAATATTACACGTTTATGTGAATTCTGTGGTTCGGAAACTGTAAACACTCAAAACCAGTATACTCCCTCCGTCCCATAATACAAGTCACTTTTGGATTTTATTTTTCCCATAATACTTGTCCACGTCTACTTCCAATGCAATTATAATGATAAATTGTCAATTACTTCTCTTTTAATTGATCATTCCCAAGACTAATATTGACCTTTTCCACATTATATGCTTATTAGTCAAATTATGTATTGGAATTATGTG
Source organism: Oenanthe sinensis (assembly GCA_028671895.1). Lineage (NCBI taxonomy): Eukaryota > Viridiplantae > Streptophyta > Magnoliopsida > Apiales > Apiaceae > Oenanthe > Oenanthe sinensis. Next base: position 37,956,023 of record CM053794.1, read on the forward strand.
TATTATCTTTAATCAAGACAATGAATATTGGTGAAGATTGAAAGAGAAGGTTAATGTTATAAATCCTTACTAAGCTTGTTTTTTTCAAAAGTGACTAGCATTATGGGATGGAGGGAGTATAACTTATGTCAATACACAATACGCCTACAACAACCATAGACGGTATGCAAAATATAAAAACATCAGACGTGTTCCCTAATTACTCAATATAAACTAAATTAAATCCAATCACGCACTCAGGCACATCATCAAACACTTACGGAACACGAAAAAACGCACACTCAATTATAGATCCGAGAACCAACTCGAAGCAATTCAATCAAAATCGATCCAATGTCAACACACCAGAATCTCTATACTGCAATAAAGTACAAACACATCACAAATCACAATAAAATCTTGATAAAAATTCCGCAAAATCAGGTACCTTCTGGAGCTGATTGTAGCTAATATCGCAACGCTGTTTGGACCAGAATTCATTAACAGAAACTGATCCATTAGAACACGACAACGACGTCGTAATGCTACTACTGAATTGATTGATATCATTCCTCTGCGCTAATCCTGGCATCTTTTTAAACTCTTTTAAATTGATTCACCAATCCTTCCATTACAATTTAAACCCCTACACACATATATATATATATGCCTAATTCAATTTGATAATTATCCGATTCAACGCAGATCAAAAAATCGAGTGGATTTATTAATTTAATTGAGATCGATTAATATGTGTGTGTATGCAGGTGAATCCGATTGTGTACAGATTCGAAACTGATGATGAATTTGATTCGAACAATATAGATAATTTGGAGGATATATATATATATATATAATATATGTGTATGTATAGATAGAGGCGACGTAGGGGTTTTCGCTGATGAGATTTGTTCTTGTATGATGTGTTTCTATATAACAATAATAATAATAATGATTATTGCTGTATATATATAGAGAGAAAAGAGTATTTTGTGGCTTGAAAGCTAAAACAACCGCCCCACGGTCAAATTATTGGCCTGTTTGGCCTGCCTTAAAATAAGTCCTTTTAGACTTATATTCGGGTAAAAATTTTATATTTTGATAAATGTTTTTTATATAAGTATTTAATGTATATTTGAGATTCTATAAGTTGCAAAAAAAAGTTAACTTTTTTCAGAAAAAAGTTAGGAATCTCTAACTTTGTCTTAAAATAAGTTGACTTATTCTGGAAAAAAGTTCCCCCAAACACCCTCTATATATATAGACAGAGAGCTAGAACTCTCTTATCAATATAATTTTATAATTAAATTAATTTATTTTATTATAAAAATTAAATATATGCAAATATATAATTCATATTTATATATCATCATCATCACATCACACACACAACATTTTTATCATCACAGCACCAAAATGATCACAGTTATATCACCGCAATTATTATAATCCATCTCATTACTACTATCAAACTACAACACCATTACCCTCGTTACAATCACCGAATCGCAACCAGAATCTCCCAATCAAAATCATTCAAAATTTTTCTACAACCATAATCATTTATAAAAGCATTAAATTCAACACAAATCATCAAAATTTAAACAATCATTGTACCGCCATTGCCACGACTTATTGACTTTCCAATTTTAAAGTTAAATCATCAAAAAATTTGAACACGAATCATCAAATTTTGAACGTAAATCACCAAATTGTGAATACAAATCACTAAAATTCAAAATCTTAAAAATATATATTTAGATCTATACATATCGTCTCCTTCGTAAATAAAGTCATCAATAAGCATCGAAGAACATCATCGTTGTCTCTTTGCTCTAAAAAACTTCACATCAATTTCAAGATTAGAGTGTGATTCAACAATTTTAAAATCAATATTTTAGATCTGAGATGTCGGTGGTTGCCACTGATGGCAAGGGATGAGGAAATGTGACTAGAAATGAGAAGAAAGATGAAGAGAGATGGGGTAACTTCAAATCTAATAAGAATAGTAGGAGATTTAAAATTATATATATGATTAGAAATTATGATGGCTAGAAGTGGTTGACGATGTGGTAATGATGCAATGGTGTGAACGACCAGAGATGGGAAAATGAAACATGTGATATAATATGTACGACGATGATTTAATATAATTATATAAAATGTGGGCCTGACATTAGTTCTAAGTTCTCATATTAATTTGAGTTCTCATTTAAATAACTGCATATATATATATATATATATATATATATATATATATAGGCAAATACTCAAATAGAAACCAAGTCAAATCTAGAAACTAGAAACTAATCTAAGCCACATATTTAATCTAATCTAATGGCCCCTAGAGGGCACATCACACAATTAAAATACACCCTCTCATACACAATATCATCTAATCCCTTCCGTTTTTAGTTTGAATTTTCCCGCCAATTGATGAATATTTTTTTAAATCTAACTTCACCACATTTTTTCTTATCTCCCAACGATCAGTTTGCATACCATATGTGCTATATTCCGGCGACTTCCACTTTTCCGGCGATCTTCATATATATTTATTTAACAAAACTGGTGATTTTGGTGATTCTTATAATACAAATTAGTGATTCTTATAGTACAAATTAGTGATTTATCTAATATAAATTAGTGATTGCATTTTTTCTGATAACATATATAATATAAATTTGTGATTAATTTTAAAGTCGCCGGAATATAGCACATATGGTATGCAAATTGATCGTTGGGAGATGGAGAAAAATGTGGTGAAGTTAGATTTGAAAAAAAGTTTACCAATTGACGGGAAAATGGAATTAAAAACGGAGGAATAAAGTTAGTTTCTAGTTTCTAGTCAAATTTAGTTTCTATTGGAGTAGCACCCTATATATATATATACTTTGTGTACGCTTCAGGACAATTTTTATTCTACTTTATTCTCCTAAAATGTATCGAATTTATGATTATTGAGGTTTTAATTTTAACTAGCTTTTAATGGTTTTATAATATATTTTTAAATTTAAAATCTTTAATAAATAAATAATTACAATACATTATATAAAATTATTTATTAGATTGATTTTTGAAGGAATAAATATTCATTTATCATATATGATAAATAATAAAAAAATTATATGGAATTAATTTTAAAAAATTGTAAGGAAAAATAATTTATTTTTTAATATAATTTTAAAAGTTATTATATCTATTATCATTGAAAATTTATCCACAAAATTGAAATAATAATTTATTTTTATAAAAAAGTATAGCATGAATATTAAAATATAACAATTAGCATACTCATTGTTATATTTTAATATCCATGCTATAATTTTTATACATTTATAACAATAAATTACTATTTGAACGATTCAAATGTAAATGATTGTGCAAATGAATGAACGAAACAAAGAGGCCGTTTGGGTAAGCTAAAAGCTAATGAAAATGGGCTTTTAGGAAAAAGGGACTTGTTTGGCAAACACTTTCTGAAACCTGCTTTTAGTAAATTTAGCCCAATAAGTAAAAAGTACCTCAACGGTACTTTTAACTTATCACTTCTCCGCTTCTTTGCTTCTCTTCGTTTCTTCGTTTCTCTGCTTCTCTTTCAGCTGAATCATCCGGTACGTCTCATGCAAAGCTGTAATCTTTCAAACTCAGGTACATATTCAATTTCTCTTCCCGATCTGTGAAGTAGTTATGATTTTCCTTCTATTTTTTTTTCGAAACTCATGTGTATATATATATACACACACACAAGAGAAAAATCGCATATATATATATATATATATATATATATATATATATATATATATATATATATATATCAGATATGTAATTGGTTCTTGTCTCTGTTTATGTATCGAATGGTTAATAGTTTTGTTCGAAACCCTTTTTGTTTTGCTGTCATTACAGATGGAAAATCGTGCAACAGCTAAGTGGGATACTGCTCTTCATGTCTTATTTGTTCGATTATGTGAGAATGAGGTGCGGAAAGGCAACAGGCCAAACACAACATTATCGAAAGAGGGTTGGGCGAATGTAGACCGAGCCTTCAATGAACAAACAAAGTTAGGTTACACGCGCAAACAACTCAAAAATCATTGGGATTCAATGAAAGCTGACTGGACACTTTTTAAGAAATTGAGGCGTGGCCACACTGGACTTGGGTGGAATGAGGCGAAGAAATCGATCGATGCACCCGATGAATGGTGGGATGCTCGTTGTGAGGTATGTGTCTGAGAAAGGAATTTGTATTACTGTTAAATGAGATTACAAGGTGATGTTAGTTGTAAATGGTTGTATATGTGTTTGATAGCCTCTCTGATGCTTCCAATTTGACAATGCATAGAGCCTTGAATTGTCTTAAAATCAAGATCTTTAAGGTATGTGTGTGAGTTTTTGTTTTTTTTTTGCCATATGTGTTTTAGGTAACGATTGCGACCTTGTTTGTCTTCATATGTAAAGCAAATTAAAATATAATTAATAGAAAACCGAGGTCTTAAAAGAAGATATATGTATCCAAAAGCAAAGGAAACGTACGGATGATAAGCACTCCACTGAGTAGCTCTTTTGTGCGCAATATCACATGGCCATGAAGCCTTTCAAGGACAATAGATAGTGGTTTATTAGTGGTCTTCATATCTAGGGGGGGTACGTATTCAGGGTCGACTTTAACTAAACTTATGTCTTGGTTAATGTAATAAATCACCTATGCTTATTGTTTTGTTATATACTATTAGAATGTATTTTCTGGGGCCTCGCATGCATTGTTTCAACATATCCAGAACCTTTGTTGTACTTTAGCCTCACAAACTGCGGAACTAGTGTTATGCATTACTGCATACTTGTGCATTGAATTTTTTTTCCCATTATTAATAGTTACTACAAAAATTATATTTATATCTTTTTTGAAAGTGTCACTCAAATCATTTCTAGACCCAGTCAATTCTGTGCATTTTTCTTCTTTTAAGCATAATATGATTAATGTCTAAAGGAGGTAGCACACAATGCATAGATGATAGATCTATCACAATTCCTAGTGTCAAAAACTGACCACTCAAATTACATGATTACTTGTATCAAATCAGCAGTCTGCAGTTGGCGAACAATCTGCTGCTGAAGAAGAATTTGTTCCAACACCGCCAGAGGATTCCAGAAAAGAGGGCAGTGGTGACAGCGACGAGGAACTTAGAGATCCGAATAGGCTGTTTCCGCAATCATATACATTTGGACAAAAATCAGGAAGCAGTGGCAGTAAAAGAAAGAAGTCCGGTGCTGAAGTGATTCGCGAGTGCTTAGAGGGTGTTACAAAAGCTTTGGTCAATAAAAGTCAAAGTACAACAACCACTGCAGCAACTTCTGATGACTATCCACAAGCTTTGGACATTCTAGATTCAGTGGAAGAGATCGAGTTTATGAGTCCTAAGTACCATTATGCACAACAGTTTTTAAAGGTAAAAGAGAACAGAGTCATTTGGTTCAAATGCCGTAACAATGAGCAGCGTGCGTCAACCATTGAATATAATTATGAGCAACATGTGCGGAAGGGAGGGAGCTAATTTGTTGTAGGCAATTTGTTGTATCCTATTTTTTCTTTTGCCAATTTTATTTTCAAACTACTGTGTGACCTTATCTCTATTATCAAACACCAATTTAACTTTAAGTAAAATTACCCAAACAGATTCATTCAACTTAAAGTAAAAAATTTTACTTTTAACTTTTAGTTAAAATAAAGTATTTTAAATAAAAAGTAACTTATTTTAAGTACTCTCAAACGGGCTCAAAGTCAAACTCCCTCCAACAACAAATTAGGGGATATTGCATTTCACATGTTTGTATAGAATTGTGCAATTAGGGGATTTATGAGGCTAGGGTAGCAGAGTATGCCCGGCTTTAGAGTTAGTTAATAAATTAAAGGGGGTAAAAACGTTATAATACAGTTCAAAATTGAGGGAGGACAGAAAGAGCTTGATTTAAAGAAACAAGATATATTTGATCACTGGGCCAAAGTGAATGGACTGGTACTCAACATATAGGATCGGCCCAAAGAGCTTATTCCCAAGTTACTATAAAAATATATGTAATTGTTGATAGGTTTTCAGATCTAAAGAATGGGTATGTTGTTTTGCAGTTGGACAGATGCAATCACCAAATACTCATGGAATCTTGGGGGCCTCAAGGTTTTAGTATGAATGGTGGTGGTGGACATGGATTTGCTCCAAGTCATCAATATGCACCACCTCCGCGTCAATTTGACAACTACTATCCATCAGGGGACATGCCTCCTATTGAAAAGCCACGGGCAGGTCCAACAGCGTATGGCAGGGATATATGTCCATGGGAAGTGGGAACTCAACCAAATATGCAACCGATGGTCGCTCACCAACGTGTATTTCATTCAACTAATATTTGCTATCAAATATAGTTGAAAATTCTTCATGTATGTGAATTGTCAAGGGTGGAAAGGGGAAAACTGAAAATTGAGATCTTGTTAAGACGGGCAAAAGGGCAGAAACAATATTAAGTATATTGGAAGAAAATACAGGAAGAATATGCAAAAAAATTCATTGGCGACACTTTTGGGAACACATTAACCCTTAGGGCAATACTGGAAGAAAATATGAAAAAACGGTTAAAATGTACAAATTTCATACCTGGAAGGTAAGAAAATATAAAAAATTTATTCAAGGGTTTATATGTACAAAGTGATACACTTCGAAGGCCAAAATATAAATAAGACTTTTTTGTAACCACTTTCTGCCTTTTCTCTGGATTCTTGCATACAATCGTAGCATTTAAGAACTGCACTGTAAGAATGTGATTGATATAAGAAGTACCAAGGAGACGGGATGCTAAAAAGAAGATAACCAAAACAGACAAGAGAGCATATTTTTATTTGATAAAAAATAGAATTTCTCAGTTTCACAACTAGGCAACATAGCTGAAGGCAATATCCTTGTTGGCATTCTTGCCGATTTAACCTAACATGCATTTAGTGACATACTTGCATTCCCAGCCACTAAATTATCTCGTTTTTGTAATACATTTCCAAATGGTCCAGAGAACTGGAAATCTTCAAAGAAGTAACGGATATTTCAGCTTGCGAACTTGAAAAACATCATTTCACCAAACACAGATAGAGCAGGCTTTGCACAGAACCAAGACCAATCCAACTGTTTATAGATGATCCAGACTTTTTGTAGCCTGGATGTTCTCGAAACCTTCGTTTGTTGGAGAATGGCAGTAAATTTAGTTTAAACCTAGTATCTGCTTCTTTATAAATTGGTCATCCAACGGTAACATTGCGTTTCAGCCTACCAGAATCAAGTTTAAGTAAAACTTCAGACCCCACCTTCTCAAGGGGAACATGGTTCAGCTTGTTGGTATTTCCATTTTCAATCATAGTTGAGACGATTGTAATCTCCTAAACATTTAAAACTTCATCAAGTAATTTATTTTATAAAATTGTCATCTTCGTTGATTTTTAATCTTTTCACGAGTTCTATGACTTTTTCCAGGGTTGCCACAGCCCTGCCAGCACCAGAACTCATAGCAGTTGCTGCACCCACTGCGTTTGCAAGTGTCAATGTATGTAGCAATGGCAAACTTTGTATGTAACCGAATGCAATAGCTGCACCGAAGCTATCACCACAGCCAACAGTATCAACAACATCAACCTGTAGAAAATATTTTAATATTAGAGTGCCAACAATAGATTAGCAAATAAGTGCTGGAAAAGGATTTTATATTGCTACAAGAGACTTAATGTAGATCCCTTTAAAATGCTTTTAAATGTTATTTTTACAAGTTATCTTCTTAGTGTCTTGTAGATGGTCAAAAAGTCACTCCAGTCGGAGCAATCTTGAAGGAAAGAAATTGTTAATAACGAAATTGTCAAAAAGATACCTTGAATGCCGGTGCAAAAGAAATACTCGACTTAGTGATCAAAAATGAACCCTTTGAACCCATCTTAACAACGACCCATTCTGTGCAGATCCCTTTCCTTAGAAACTCCATTCCTGCTAGAATTGGGTCCTTTATGCCAGTCAATGATTCAGCTTGGCACATCATCAACATAAGTGATACAAGAAATTGTCAAGGGCGGAAAAGGAGACTAAACAGAGTGCATCAACTATATACATAGGCAATAAATAAATTTAAGTAACAAATACAAAATGGCTGTACAAGTGGCGAACACATTTATTTTTATAATTTGATTATAACTGCTATATATGCCAGAGCATTATTATCAATTTCCACTTGTCAATTTAGTACTTGTAATTTAAGATGCCATTTTAGTTAAATCTAAATAAAACTTGGTCTTCAACACATTGTATATCAGTTAACCGGATACTAAATTTGTCTCCAAATGATACTGTATATTTTTCATAAAAGATATTATAATATACTGTAACAAACTAACCATGTCCTCATCCATACGAGGGAATGATCTTAGAGAGAGATATAACTACAAACAGGATTTCCCTTATGTATGTTAACTGACTTCACTCTCTATAATCTTATTGATCAGGACAAAGTCGCAAAATTGACATAAGCAAAATGTGTAGTTGTTAAGAGCTTATTGAGCGCTTTTTTCTCTGCAGGTGTTCCATTAGCAAGGAGCTTTCCTCGAGGTCCAGGATCGAAAAAAATTGATCCTCCAACTTCCTTGGCATAATCAAGAGCAGAAACAATCAGATCAGGCAGGAGCACCACAGAACAAGATCTTTGACTGTTTAATCGCCATCTTTACTTCAGTTTAAGGCTGGCTCCTTCACAAAATCTGCTGGACTGACAACAGAAAAGAAGGAAAGGTAGTCAGATACATCACAATTTGCCAACAAACGAAAATTTACTCCACTGAAAAGATGCATATGAAGAAACTTCAAAATCATGTCACCTGCAAAAGTCATGTTCTTGTAAAGGATTCACCAGTACAAAACAAAGATGTGTTTGATATAAGGTGCTTGAACTGCTTAATATATGACCATCTTCAATCATCGCAGCCATATCAACATTTTCTTTACGAAGCAAGTCAGAAAGGAAATTTCCATAGATATCGTCTCCAACTTGACCAATCTTAATGCAGTGGAGCCCCCAACCTTGCTGCTGCTATGGCCGTATTGGAGATTCCACCAGCTTCCCAGTATTGCTATTGACATGATAAACAACATAAGGTGATGTCGAATCAGAGTATAAATAAATCAAGAGAAGTATGGAGCATCTCCATTTCATATTATAATCTGTTATAAAAATGTAACATAAGAGGTATGATGAATGTAGACTGAAAAGTAATTGTTACATCAATAGGATTGTGTGATTGTGTGAAGTGCAAAAGTGGGCACATTCTGCCAACATTGCGAGCAATTCTGACAGGTATAGAAAGAACTACTGTAGTTGCCAAAGACTATAGTATATCTTTAACGGCTGGAGTTTAATTAGATTATATATATATATATATGGGAAATTAGATTATTTTTTATATATATATCTAAAAAAATTTCTCTACATCCCTACTCTCTCTATATATATATCTTCAACGGCTGGAAATTAGATTATTTTTTATTTACCAAAGACGGTGATAATCATCCCTTAAAACAAGGACAAGTTGTCCAAGAATCGGCTAAACCCTAAAAATAAACAAGTATGAAGTACCCAACCAAGTGTTTTAACCAGATTTTGTAGGGTTAATAGCTAAGTCTATTTGATTTTGTGTTTGGAGGACAAGTAATAAAGTAGTAAGACAAGTGCAAAAAAGTAAACCAAAGAACAAGAACACAAGGTTTTGGTGACGCGGAAAACCCCTTGAACAAGGTTAAAAACCGCGGGTGGGAATGACCCAGCCAAGATTATCCACTATAATTGTAATTGAGACGAAGTACAAGTGATTTGAATGAAGAAAAATACATGAACTGCCTACTCGTCAACTATGCAGCAGCTACTCGTCGACTATGCAGCTGTTACCCGTCGGCTGTATGTATTATGTGTATATCATTCTGGTCCTCCTTTTTTTCCCTTTATCCATCTCTTTAATCATATTTATAATGCATTTTTCTCCTCCTTCGTGATCCTGTTTTCATGCCACAACTCCTGATCACGTTCCTTGAATTATGGGATCGTTTCCTTATCTTCTCATGTGATTGAATTGTAGTTGAATTAGGATTCTTATCCTTTCCTGAAAATTCGCCCGTCGAGTATACTCAGTCTTACCCGTCGAGACCTGGTCTACCCGTCAGCCTGTCTAGTTCCTATTTTAAAGGACCCTTAATAATTATCAATATAATTAATAATTATCCATCTATAATTGAATAATTCAACTGATATTGAATTATTAATGAATAATGCTGATAAATATAACCAAATAATTCGTGGGTCGTCCAAACAATGTATACTCGTCAGTTTACTCGTCAGCTCGTCGACTATGTTGCTACTCGTCAGCTCGTCCATGCAGTCGTCAATAGAGTTTTTCACCCGTCAATACAAACCTGGACGTGTAAAAATTTGGTACAAACAATTGCCCCTAATTTTATTGGGTGAAGACATACAACCAATAAAATTCTTCTTCATCTCGAATATTATCTCGTTGTTGTTGGTTGCATATTTGTAGTCGTCCATTTAATCAAAATGGCTTGTTGACAGGTTCATGTGATTCCTTAGCTCGTCGTAGTAATATGCCACTTGTAATATGTGATTTGTTGTGTGTAGTTGACAACTTGTAATATGTATTTCGTCAAATGTAACTTGTCGAGTGTGACTTGTAACTCGTCACACGTAATTCATAACTTGTCGATGTAACACGTGACATGTAGTCGAGGTTTGTAATTGTAGTGCATAATAGGGATTATTGAGCCTTGATGTCGTAATGTCAAAGATGTTTGGAAGGCCAATCTCATGTGAGACATGAGCCACGACCATAATACTTGTTTCATAAGCGTAGCTCGTAGTCGTAATTATTTCAACTTGCAGTTGAAATACGTAGATGCATATACGTAGCTTGTAATCATGAAATGTAACCATAATGTGCAATCATATTCGAGATTCGTGAATGTGACATATACCATGTCGATGTAACTTGTAGTCATAATATATGAAATGTCGTAGACTTGTAACATGTAACATGTTGACGAGATGTATAACTTGTAATTGTAATATGTCAAAATGACTTGCAATTCGTAAAATGCCAATGAGACATGTAATTCATAAAACGTCGTGTCAATGTGATACATAAGCTTTTCACGCCGTATGTCAATATGACATGTAATCGTAATATGTTGTATGTCAATGTGAAAACTATTTGTAATATGTCGTATGTCAATGTGACATGTAAATTGTATCACATCGTATGTCGAATGTAATCATAATATTTATTCGTCACATGTAATATGTGTTATATACGTCGATTGTATATCGTCACTTGTCGTAAATTGTCATTCGTCGATTGTATATCGTCACTTGTCGTAAATTGTATATCGTCACTTGTCGTAAATTGTCATTCGTCGATTGTAATATATTCGTAGGTGCATGCACAACGTATAAGTGGTTAAAAGGCCTTCCCCTCTTGAAACGACACTTATTTATTCGTAGTTTTTGGTTTTAATGTGGAGAATGCAGAAAATTATTACTTAAAAGTAATTAATTTTGTTTCTCATTTTGTTGGTTTCGTAGTTAAAGGACGGGGCCTTTAGTTTTTATTCGTCGTGGGTGATCAGCCCAATAATAGATAATATCGGGATACAATGCCCCTAATTATCATGTAATTGTAATGGCCATGCATCGTAGAATCGTAATGTATTTATAGTCATGCAAGTACGCTACGTAAAGAAAAACTTAAACATCGAAGATATGTTTAGTAGATTAACAAGAAACAAACGGCATGCATGTTTTACTATATTGCATAGATAAATCACGTAGCTTATAAGCAAGTTGGGCATATAAATTCATATAAGGCATCACACATGCAAGAAGTATCAACATATTACACATATCAGACTACTAACATGACAATGTATTGCGAAATAAAACATTTAAAAGACGCATGAGAGATTACTTGTGGTATGCTGTCAAATGAATTGCATTCTAACTCATTAGAATTGGCGTCCGTCAAGTGTTGATGGCATGTATGCCCCTCGTCCAGCGATGATGTCAGTTAAGTAAGGTCTTTACATGTCAGCAAACTTTCCTGCATTGACGTCAACAGTGTTTGGAAAGACCTTCCTCAAGACGAGGTCTCCCACATGAAATTTCTTGATGTACACGTTGTTGTCATAACCGTCGATCACTTTTTGTTGATACAACGTCATTGTAATTTTGGTCATGTCGTGCAGCTCGTCGTGCAGCTCGTCGACAATGTCCAGGTCATGTCGTGTAGCTCGTCAACAGTGTCCTGGTCATGAACAAGTTTGTCGTTGTTGACATTACTCGTCAGGAGGCCATAATGAGTTGTTGGTGTCATTACTTCTGTTAGTAGGACTGCATATGTCCCACACACTAGAGAAGCTAGTGTCTGTCATGTCGTTGTTTTGGGCGTCGTCCTCGTTGATTGCTAATGTTGTAATTTTCGCATAATGTCACTGTTGCCCCTTGTCTTAAATGTCATGAGGTACTGCCCCTTGTCGTTGTGTCCATGTATGAGGATCAGAAAAATAAATGTAGATGTCATGTTTATCGACATGTTAGATGTCGTCGGACAGGTTAGATATCGTCGGATGGGATAGATGTCGTCGGATGGGTTAGATGTCGTCGGATAGGTTAGATGTCGTCGGACAGGTTAGATGTCGTCGGATGGGTTGAATGTTGTCGGACAGGATAGATGTCGTCGGATAGGTTTGAATGTTATCGGACATGATAGATGTCGTCGGATAGGTTTGAATGTCGTCGGACAGGTTGAAATATTCTGACAGTTGATGTTTGACAAGTGCATGTTTTTGACAAGCATCACACCTTTTGACATAGTCAACAACATCTTGCCTTGACATCCTCATTCTGAACACTCTGGTCTCGTCATTGTTGGTGGGTTGGACACCACTCGACAGGTACTCCTTGATTTTCAGCGTCCGACTAGTCAGCTGCTCGTCGTCAGCTTTCCGTCCGTCGACTAGAACCATAACATCGTTCAACTCTTCATACTTGTTTGCATCATTGAGAGCCATTACTTCTTTCAAGGCATCTTTCTATTCTATGATAGGCTTAAAGACATGTATGCTCGATATTTGGACATCTCGACTTGACGAAAGATTGCCCCTTGTCATGCCAATGCGTCGAATCGACGACTTGTGTATTCAAGTCTTTTAGAACCAGTCGAGCTCAGCGTCGTATCTTTGTGTCATGTCACATTGTCGCGGGTATTTGTGTGAGTGTCCTTCTTCAACATATTGTATTCATCCCAATCAGCATCTACCACATGTCATCAACATCTTGTTGTCGTCATCAAGTATACTGTCCATATTCAGGTGTCATACCACACTTGCAGCTGTCCAACTCTTCGTTTATTGCATGTCAGTACATGTGGGTTGTCTACTATCAACACATTTTATGGGACATATTCTTCTTCGATTGTAGACTTCATGACGTGTATAAATGACATATTGGACATATAGAATTGATAGAAGACTGCCCCTAGCCCAGCCAAGGCGTCGAATCGATGGTACGTATATTTAAGTCCATTGGGGCCTGTCGTATGTCAAGTGTTCCTGTCGAGTGTCACTGTCGAGTGTTGTTGTCGAGTGTTGACAGCATGGATGCCCCCGTCTGGTGATGATGTCAATTAAGTACGGCCAGGGGCACTTGTTTCTTCCCGTCCACATCTTCCGCTCCCGTCGTGTCCAATCCACTCGACGTCAACTTCTTCATGTCGTGTTCTTTTTGTCACATCTTCATTTTTTCATGTCTTGACACATATCCATGTGATTTGTAACTTCTATGTTTAGGCCTTCTGTTGGACATGTTGTAGTTAGCGTCATGTCCTTTCGTCGTGTCACGTTGTCGTGGGTGTCCTGTGTTAGTGCATCCAATGTGCCATTTTCATCCATGTTAGCGTCTACCACATGTATCATGTCATTTTCCTGTTATTTGTCGTCATGTATGTTGTCCATGTTCAGACGTCATACTACATTCTTGCAGTTATCCGTCATGACGTCATTTTGTTGTTAGATTTACTTGTATAGAACTCCGTTTTGAGCGTCTCATTCTCTGATCGTAACAAAACCACGTCATGTTGTAATTTTTTCATGGCCAAAATTATGTCATCGTCCGTCGTCATGTTGTTGCCTTCATTCGTAGTTTGTTGATTGTCCTCCATCATTCTTGAATTCGTATAGACTCTTAGCTAATTTCCCACAGACGGCGCCAACTGTTTTAACCAGATTTTGTAGGGTTAATAGCTAAGTCTATTTGATTTTGTGTTTGGAGGACAAGTAATAAAGTAGTAAGACAAGTGCAAAAAAGTAAACCAAAGAACAAGAACACAAGGTTTTGGTGACGCGGAAAACCCCTTGAACAAGGTTAAAAACCGCGGGTGGGAATGACCCAGCCAAGATTATCCACTATAATTGTAATTGAGACGAAGTACAAGTGATTTGAATGAAGAAAAATACATGAACTGCCTACTCGTCAACTATGCAGCAGCTACTCGTCGACTATGCAGCTGTTACCCGTCGGCTGTATGTATTATGTGTATATCATTCTGGTCCTCCTTTTTTTCCCTTTATCCATCTCTTTAATCATATTTATAATGCATTTTTCTCCTCCTTCGTGATCCTGTTTTCATGCCACAACTCCTGATCACGTTCCTTGAATTATGGGATCGTTTCCTTATCTTCTCATGTGATTGAATTGTAGTTGAATTAGGATTCTTATCCTTTCCTGAAAATTCGCCCGTCGAGTATACTCAGTCTTACCCGTCGAGACCTGGTCTACCCGTCAGCCTGTCTAGTTCCTATTTTAAAGGACCCTTAATAATTATCAATATAATTAATAATTATCCATCTATAATTGAATAATTCAACTGATATTGAATTATTAATGAATAATGCTGATAAATATAACCAAATAATTCGTGGGTCGTCCAAACAATGTATACTCGTCAGTTTACTCGTCAGCTCGTCGACTATGTTGCTACTCGTCAGCTCGTCCATGCAGTCGTCAATAGAGTTTTTCACCCGTCAATACAAACCTGGACGTGTAAAAATCTGGTACAAACACCAAGCTAAAAACCAAAAGAAATTAAACCCAAGATATATAAGCATCAATTTCAAGATTAAATTAGAAAATTTAATCTTAAACACTAAATTAGTACAGTAAAAGAAATTTACTCCTCAAGTACAGGCTGACCAGTAAATTGATGAAAGTGGGTAAAATCTTAAACACCAATGAAGAACATCATCACACAAGTAAAAAAATATATAACCTTAGGAGGTGGGGTTTGGAGCAAGTGATGCAAGTAAGCTTTACGTAGTTGAGGAGACGAGGGAGGCAATTCAAGAATCATGTCAACACAAAGACTTCCCAGAGTCGCCACATCGATTTCCTTCTTATTCATATTCATTATTGCTTACACAGTTACACACACTGCATATTCACTATACTCCTGCTCCTGAGGTGTGTTTTTACTTTTTCATGGTAACAAATCCTGGTCGGGCGGTGACCTTTTTTTAAGGTAAAAATGCGGGTTCGTGTAATAAGTTTGAACAGTTATTTAAAATTAAAAAAATAATTTAAAGTAAAAGGTCGTTAAGATGTATTTTATTTTATATTTATAAGTTTGTTTGTTAGAAGTTAATATTATATATATATATATATATATATATATATATATGTTATTTTTACTTTTTTAATAACTCGTAAGTTATATAAAATAATAAAATATTTACAAAATTTAGAAAACTATTTTTGTGAAAAAATGAAACTTTATGATATATTATTTACGGTAGCTGTCTATAATTTGTTCGAAAGATATTTTCAAATTTCAATGATTCATTTTTAAATTTAAACGATCGATCGTCTAAATTGAATTGATCAGAAAAAATAAATTAATATGACAATTTTAGTGTCATATATAAACCCGTGTGAAAAGTGGAAATCGGTTTAGATTTTAAAATGACACTGGTTTGTTGCAGAATGTATCTTACCAAAATTGGTTTACATTTTAAAATGATAGTGTTATTTTAATTATTTTTTAAAACCAATTTCTAATTTATGCATATATTATATACTAGATTTTAACTCATGCACGTATATTTTTTTATTATTTAAGTTATTGATTTTAAAATTTATTAATATTTTTATAATTTTAAAGGTCATAATATATTATAATTATAATAGTTTTTTAACTTATTTAACTTATTATATATTTTTACATCAACCAAATTAAGTATAAAAAAGAAAATATTAAAATATTAAAAATAAACATGCACATCGCAAAAAATATATATTTATATTATTAATATATAAATATATAAAATTTTGTGATTCGAAATATTATGAACATGATTTTTATTATATCAAACATATGTTTAATATATTTAAGATTGTACATATTATATTTAAATATATTTTTGATAAGATCTATATTATGTTTATTTTATATAAAATTTAATAGATGTTATTGTATATGAGATATAATATATATGTATTTTTTATAATTATTTATTTGAATAAGTTTTTTTATGTTATTAAATTTTCAGTAGTATAGTATTAATTGAAATTTATAAATAACTATAATATATATAATTTAAACCTTACATGAATAAATAATAGATGTTATTATATTGTTAATGAGATTTAAACTTTAATTTAATATTAAATAATAAAATGATACATAACAATTTCCGTCATAATAATTTTTACATCTCAGCTTTTCATACTAATATATGACAGGTTTTTTTTATTGAATCACACATATTACTTTATATTAATTTTTAATGTGTGTTATGACGATTCAACTTATGTAATAATATTTTTTTAATTTTCTCATATATAAATTGATTAATTTTTTTAAAAAAGATTAATTTATATTATTTTAATTTTAATTTATTTTATTTATCAAATAGCATGATTGAAAGTATGTGATAATATGTTTTCAATATATATTATATATAATATATTAACAAAATAGAATGTGTATTAAATATTTTAGTTTAATGTTGAACTCTTACTGGAGACTCAAATAATTATTATTTTTCTAAAACCTAATTTCTTCAATTTGATCAAAACCAATGAATTAATAAGATTTCTGAGTTCTCGATATAATAATTTCTCCTATAAGTGTAAGTTGTCCGTATATTAAATATTTTTATAGAAAAAATTTGAATAAAAATAACTTTAATCCTTCTCTTAGAATGAAAATTCATGGTTCCCTTCCATCTCTCCATATGTAAAACCCTAATAATATTTTTACTCTAATCTAATATTAATACATAAAAATGTATGATATATGATATATCTCTATATAAATCTAATATAAAAAGTATTTTAACTTTTTAAATCAATTATAAAAAAAATTTCTAAATGGAATATAATTTTCTCATAAAAATTCGTAACTATCTGTTCTATCTAGATTACGGACTGCTCTAGTTAGATTTTGGGTGTTGGAGCACCACAGAATTAAAAATAATTTTGTAAGTTTCGCCTCGTTCAATTCTACTTCAAAAACTCAAAATATGGCTCAAACAATGTGTACTAGATAAGTAGCACAATAATTACGAATTTTTTTTAATGTAACTCCAAAATAGCTTTTTAAGTTTAAATTTATATATTACTAAGATATTTAATAGAGTTTGAGTTATAATATGAAACGATGTAAAAAAAATTATAGTTGTTAGAAATCTTAATAATAATTATAACTTATAAATAATTAGTATATAATATTATGTAGTTATGGAGAATCGATCATTTGATTTTGTTAGTATTTGGATAAGATATCTCTTAGTCTTATTATATATATGAGATATAATTTACATTTGATCTCTCTTTTTTTCAGCAAATTATAGTTGATTACTTTTTTCCAAAAATTTTAATTTTGCACGGAAAGTGTTTCTAAAACAACAAATTGTATTAAAAAAGTATCCAAGTCAATAGACTGTATATTTAATTTTTAATTGCTAATTAACTAACTTAAATTTGGTCTATAAATTAAGTAACCGAGAATGTATATAAGTATTTGATATCAAAAAAATTTATTCTATTTTAGCAGATTACAATGACAACTAGTCAGTATATTTGATATTTCTCAAATAAAACAAACATATTTAGAGATTAAATTTTTTTACAAGAAAATATGCTTGACACCCCCAAAAACTCAGCATAGTTGACTAGTTGTATGACACTAAGAAACCAACCCTCTTACATAGAAATCACATTACCGATTATTACATATTAATCGCTCATAAAATCTAACAAAAATTCCTACACGTATGATTGCATGTTTTATTTATAGAAAAATATAGGTTGATAGATATAGTTGTAACTTGTAAGCTTGTAATATGCAAGTATGAAGCCATGATGTGATGGGCAGCGCAACAGTGCACACACATGTAGGAAGTTAAGAAGCAACGTATCCATGATTCCACATCAAATCCTTGGAAAATCTACATGGACGGTGATGTTTCACCAACAGTTTCTGCAGAAACTAAATGAAGAAAGCTCAAATAATAGTGTACATCTTCATATACATTCTGTCGACGTCGGTGTGGGGCATCTGGTTCTTCTGGTCCTAGCTTGTTAGTTTATAAAATCAGTAGTGGAAGAGAACGAGCTATACAAAATAATGATAAATATCAAACCAAAACAAGTAATAGGACAACATTACTAGCTCCATACTTGATTGTTTTTATAATTCTAGAAGGTCCCCGCTATTTATGATCATATTGCGTTTCTTAGGGAGACAATACGGATACAATTAGAAGAAGGTATTAATTAAAACTAATTAAGTTTAACAGCTATGTGTGCGCGCTTGTATTAACAGATCGAAGAGAGAGAAATAATGTAATGACACAAAAAAGGACCGCATATTAACAATAATATATGGCATGCAAGTCTGAGGATTATCTACCCATCAGTACCCAGCGATGATGCAACATATGTATGAAAAGATATATGCTTTTGGTGGTCCAACTCCAACACATGCATCCAGTTCCAGAACGTACGTACTCTTCTCAAATTGATAGTTAAGTAAGAAGCTGATCATTTATATATATACGTACACATGCCTCATACGTGTAAATATATTGTTAATCAATATATATTGTTGTATATCTTTTTATTTCAATTAATAAATATAAAACGCTAGCTGATTAACATTAATTCTAATGTTAAAAAATAAATTCAATATAAAAAATATATACACTAGAGTACGTGATATATGTATGATCAAAATCTTATAGCCACTATATATATTAGTATGGGTGCTCACTTTGCCGGATTTGATGTTACAAGGTTCAGTTAATTAATCTTCAAATATCTCTACTTGAATATGTTATCTGTTATATATGAAAGTTTATTATTTGTTTTTGCGCCTTTGTGTTATGTATCGAATTAAACTTTATTTTGGATAAAACTTTTTTTGTAAATAAATTATTTCAAATATGAAATTACCTTTCAAGAATAATAAAAAAAGAATAAAGTAATTGTTTGAGTAATAAAGTAACTGTTAAGATGTCAGGATGAAATTGTAAAATGTTCATATTGGACATGAAAGGTAATGCTGGGAAAAGGAGGTGCAAAGACAAAGTACCTGGGTCTGGGTGTAAATATAGTGTAGTAAGAGAGTAGTATATATTATATATATATATGTATATGTATATTGTGTAGACAGCTCCAATATTAACTGTTGGAATTGGATTATCACTATATATATATATATATATATATATATATATATATATATATATATATATATATATATATATATATATATATATATTGTGTAGACAGCTCCAATATTAACGGTTGGAATTGGATTATCAGTATATATATATATATATATATATTTTGTGTAGACAGCTCCAATATTAAGTGTTGGAATTGGATTATCTCAGGTATATATGGACATATATATCATGTAGAGTTCTCTTAATGATTTGATTTAATTTAATTTATTGAGTGCCTAGATATTAAATACAGTCGTATAGATTAGCTGCAGTGCCCGATCGAGATCAGCTGAAAAGGCTAATATATATATATATATATATATATATATATATATATATTTCTATATATATAAGCTGAAAAATATATAGTAGCCCTAAAAAATTTCTAACTTTGCTAGCTCAGTATACCGTAGCTCGTAGTGGCAATATCAATTAACCTGCATATATATATATATACATTGAGGATAGACATGCCCGGTCATGCTGTATGCACTTGGTGATCCACTCACATATACACAGCCACACAGGCCGCAATCTCCATAGATAAGCCCATCGATCTGCCTCCTCATGACTAGACATGAGTGTTTTTACTCGTTAATTCGAATCCAACCAAACACAAATATTTCCAAACATTTCAGACATGAGTTTTTTAAAATGTTGTATCAAATAAAGAACATTGTCATCTATACTACATTATTATAGCCGAAAAATTAAAATTTTTAATTGGTCGGTCAGTCATCGGTAATGGGCGATGGACGGCCTAAAAAATATACATATATTAGATATAATTTTACTTATTATAACATGAGCCCTAACTATATACATATCTATATTAACTAATTTTTTACTTTTTAGACTCAATTATATATTTATTATATGAGTCCAAATTATATAACTTACTTATTATAATATGAGTTCTAACTATATACATATTTATATTAATTAAAATTTTATTTTTAAAACGGGTCCATATTATAACATATTTATATTAAATAGAATAAATTTATATATAAAAAGAGAACATATAATATTAACATATATTCTTAATACTATAAAATTATATATTAAATATCAATAAAAATATAAATAAAAAATTAATTTATTTAAATATTAGTTATCCCGTGATTGGCACGGGTTATAAGCTTCTATATGTATAGACATAGATCACGGTTTCGTCGATTGATGCCATGTCAACCACTGATTAGCAAAAACATATATTTTGCCGGATGGGAAAAAAGGGATTGAGAGGACCCAAGACAGGGGTTGTTCATAGGCTATGTCATTTTCAAGACAACTTTTGTGAAAACTGGGAAATCATATATTGAGAGGAATAACTCAACACACGAAAGCAACTTCTCCTCAAAAAAACACACAAAATTATACACTCGCTCGCGGCTGCCTGCAGCTTCAGCAAGCTAGCTAGAGAGATCAGAAAAGCCATATTACGTGCATAATTTATGTATATATAACAGAAGAAGAAGAAGCCGTCTCAAAAAAAGAAATGAAAAAAGAATGTGTGATATATTATTCTCAAGATGTTGACGCATCAATCTTGGTGGCCTTATTAGTTTCAAGAAGGAGCTAGGGGACCAGATATTTGAATCTATAGTTTACAATTATTTCATGTCCACAAGTCACAAGTGGATCGAGTAGTTACCATCTATCATCATTATACGACATAGGATGAATGCAATTATCTTCAAACTAGCTATATGATGTTTGGTGTCTGTTAAATATTGTACATGCATGTATAATATCTCGATCAAGTGGCAAGAAGCCCCATATATCTTGATTAAAATTTAAAACCCTAATTTCTTTCATTAACAAAATAATATGAGTGATCTATATATATATATTAAGAAATTAATAGAAAACTGATAACATACTGCAGTAAAATACACAGGGCCCGAGACGAACCTAATATGTATATATATATATGTATATATATATATATATATAGTACTATATATAGGGCCTACCGACCTAGGCATGTAATGTACACCCACACATACATATATATCATGCGAATCAATTTAGTGAAAAGCCTTAATTATTTAGATAGCAATGACGTACGTTACGTAGCATGGGATGCTGCCACAAGATGACAATATTCTTGAAGTATATTGAAAAAATACCATCATTAACCAACACTTAACTAATTAAAGCGTCAATTTTATATCTATGCATACTAGTTTTAAGATATTGAAAAGGAATGAAGCACAAGTGGTGCAGTTGAAATTTAAAGTTGAAACCCATCATATAACTAAAATCAATGGTCCCCTCATAATCTAGCTAGCTCTCTTCATCTATTAAAACCACTTTAATTTTAATGGGCAAGGGGACTCCAATCAATGAAGGGTTGTTGTTAGGGTTCCCTGATGTGGATTTTAAAGCAATGTCGGGTACAAGCCAAGCGGGGACCATCTTTTGTGTTTGTGTGTGTGTGTGTGTGCAGGCCGAATTTTGAATACACACATAACACTCGGGTAAGTTGATCAAAACAAGAAAAATAAAAGAAAAGGCAGTGGCTTGAAATGGTGTAGCAACGAAGATAGTAAAAAGGCTAGCTGAGGAAAAAAGACGGAGAGGGACTTGTCCTGTATAATGGAGAAGAAAAGGAAGAATTATACATGTATGAAGAAGATTGGAACAGTTTATATATACATCAATGTGTGTGTTTATATATCATTAAATTACCATTTTAGATGGATACTCTATGCAGACCTAGCAGACGCTCAGAACACACACAACCCCTTTCAACTATCAAACAACTCATATTATACCCAAAACAAGACAACCACTCTCTCTCTCTCCTCCGTATATATACACGCACGTACAAAGTCATAGATCTCTCTCCGTGATGTGCGTCAAATTTAGTTTAACCGACAGTAAAAAGTATATATACTTTTGAGTTTAACCGACAGTAAAAAGTATATATACTTCCATTGAGGAATCCGAGAAAGCAAGCACTAGTGCAGTACTGATGAAGTAATCAAGCAGGACTTTTCACCATCATGTTAGAAAAAAAGACATGAGAGTTACTCTATTAATTTATTTTATTTTATTTTTAAACAACACAAAGCTCAATTAATAGCATTAAGATCGATCGAGTTGCATCTAAATGAACATATAAATTGCACATATATCCGGTTACTAGCAGCCAGGAATTAAACCTTAAAGGACCTGATTAAATTATATAGCAAAGGAGATCAATGGGGCATTGTACATTTTAATGTATTATTGGTTTTACCAATTTCCTGTGCTTTTGTGCAAGTATAGTACAATGAGATAGGCAGGGAGCTAGAAAGAGGTGGCCCAATGTCCTTTATAAATTTAGAGGGGGGGAGAGGATGATTATTATGTGTTCCCAATTCACTTAAACTTGATAACAAAATTAAGGAGATTGAGGACCACACTGCAGAAAGGACGGCTGCAACTTCACCTTGCTAAACATGTAAATATATCCAATTAACCAACTAGCTATGAGGGAAGCAACGCCAACTTCAAGTACCTGGTCCCTGCTACAAATTAACCCTCCCATATATACTTAATTACTTATAGGTATTATAATAAATCTAATATTATAATAATCACTGATCGATAGCTCTATTTATATTAACCTAGCTATGACAGCAGTTTCTAATATATATAGCAATGTTGTTGTATATGTTAACTGCAATGGATTATACATTATTAAGACATAGTATCACTCCTTAACAGAAAGTTGCTACTGATTAAAGGATGATTATAACGTTTGCTTACAAGCAACTGATACTAAGGACATATATATGTATCTAAAAGAGCATTCCATCTAATGCTGCAAGTAAATCAAGCACTTATCCCAATCAAATTAAACTACTCTTCGGCCGTACGTATGCATACTAAGTACATGCACTGTGATGCATGCACATGTGTAAAAGACGAGGCTTTTTGGTTCATTGAAGCTATAAAACACCCTCTTCGATCATCAACTCTCGGGACTTTAAAGCACATGATGGTCTTCTTATATATGCTGCGCGCCTAAAGTTATGATTATATATATTCACTCTAATATGTGATTTAACTTTTTCACACGTATTTTAAGGAGTTTTAATTAAATAAAATATTATTAAAAAAAAATATATATATATATATTCAATTATAGGATTAAAACTCTTTAAACTATATGTTAAAAAGACAAGGTACCGTTTGCCTATACTTATAAATTACTTATAAGTTAGAATTTACGTACAGTTTTCAACTTATAAGTTATTTACGGTATAAGATAAGTCAAACGCGGCCTAAATAACATGTTTTCAGATAAGAGGAGTATATAATCATCATAAAAGCTATTCCTTGAATAAAGCACGCTTATATGATTAAACTTGATGCATGTGAAACTGAAATATGCACATAATTTTAATTACAAGCAGGGGCGGACCGAGACTTTGGTTCCGGTGGGCTCTAGCCCGGTCAGACTTTATAATTTTTTAAAAATTATCATTAATATTATCTGTTTGTTTATTTCACTTTAACCCGGTTAAATTATTTGTAAAAAGTCTTGCTAGGATTGTTTAAAAAGCTAAATTTGTAGTAAATTAGGGTAATATAAATTTTAGTCCGGGTGATTAACTTCTAAAATTTGTAATCTTGTTTGATTAGATAAAACAAAAATTAGACAATTTTTTGTAATTATTTTCTTAAAAAGATAATTTATTTTTATTTAACTTAGTACTTCTTAAATTTTTAAATGGTAAAAACATTAGAATTTTTTTAACTTAGTACTTAAAACTTTTTTAAAAATTGACATTTGTTTTGTGATGTTTGTATTTTTAAACTAGGATTTTAATAACAAAAAAAGTGAAAGAGTAATATAATAAATGTTATTATTTTTTTATAATAAATTGATAATTGAAAATATTTATTAAAAATTGGGTTATTTTCCTCCGACATCTAGTATTGTACATATTTAATATGTATTTGATTTTTTTACAATTAAATATGTATGATTATTGATATTTGTACGGTTATTTTCTATATTTATACGCTAATTTTTTATAGAACAAAATGCTACTTCTGTTTTAAGTTATGAATTTAGTTTATATTTTTTCTCACAATTTTTAATTATCAAATTTTATTTTATTTATAGATTTAAAATAAAATATAAAAAATAAAATATTTATACTGCATAAGCAGTATATATGCACTTTTTTTTACTAAATAAATATGTTTAGTTCAACATACATATATATGATGGTCTAGGATGTTTAACTATTTATATATGATGGTCTTGATATTTGAAGGTTTAAGTGTGTAGATTTTTTTTAACCCGGGTGTTGTAAATATCCTGATCCGCCCCTGATTACAAGACATGGGTCAGCTCTAATTATCCATGACTACATGTATCTCTCCGACCAGTTAACTAGTTTGTTAGCCACACCAAATTCTCTTCCCACACTGTACAAAGAACGACTCTTTCTCATTCTCCTAACCATTTCTTCCTCGTCATTATTTCCCACCAGTATTTTCAAAGGTAGTGTACGTACGGCGGCACCCACTAGTCTTCTTCCTTTCACAAACTAAACCGGCCAGCTCCCCCCTCTGTTCTCTCATGGATAAGGAAACTCACGACTTGATGAATGTAGATTCTTTCTCTGAGTTGCCTTTTCTACGACCATCTCCACCGGTCAAAGAAAAGGGCATTCGCTTATTCGGCAAACAATTCAGCAGCGGCGGGGATACTTACAAAATCGCCCCTGATGAATCAGAATCCGTTGATAAAAATGCTCGAGGGGAGTTGACTAGTACTGCTACTACCAAAGAAAATGAAAACGGAGAGATCAGTAATAGAAAATTCGAATGTCATTATTGCTGTAGGAACTTCCCTACTTCACAAGCCTTGGGAGGTCATCAAAACGCGCACAAGAGAGAGCGACAACAAGCCAAGAGAGCGCACCTACAGTCCGCTATGGTTCATGGAAGTTATCCCGAGGCACACGTGTATGGGATCATGAACTATAACCGGTTTGGCTCAGCTCCATCACCAGCAGCCATGCCGTATCACTCTTCTTCTTTATGGAGTTCTAGCAGTGATAATAATAGTAGGTTTTATAATGGAGGCCATGGTCTTTATAATTCTCAACGGCAGCCCCCGATTACTGCTAGTCCCCTGCCTTTGTGGCGAGTTCCATCAGCACACAGTTCGTCCGGGTATAGTAGTTATGAGCGTGCCATGAATCCGCCTCCATTGTTTGCAAACAATGAAATGAAAGCGTCGGTGAATATTGGAAGCTCAAGTTCGCAGAATCGGTACCTCTACGAATCCAAGGCAGGTCATGTGAACAAGGACCATGTGAGTTTAGATCTACATCTGTAGTGACGACTTCTTAAACAATTATTAATAAATTTATTTTTCATAATTAGGATATCTTTCTGATTTAATTTACCCTAGCCGGCCAGGAGCAAAGATTTAATTTAGCCGACATATATTTATAGTTTTGCTACCTTAATTTTACTAACAATATTTATCTCTCTCGATCTCACTATATCTAAATGGAATATTATTTAATTAGTAATTAATTAATGTGGTTGAATTATGAACCACTTTATTTCTTCTTCTAAAATTGCAGTAGTATATATATGAGCATTCCATGATTATGCTTAATTTTCTATGCTCAGCCCTAATTAAAACGTGCCAGCTTGCAATTACTTCAGTTAGCGTATAACTAAGAGATTGGTACTTTCAATGGAAAGTTAGAGCACAAAGTTGGGTATTATCACTGCATTGCATGGAATTATCTTAGGCAACAGTCGCCGATTTGAGATGGGAGAATTTTTGTAACAATAATAATATACTAGGAATTATAACGGTCTTTATAAAATGATTGCGTGATTTTTTTCACAATTGCATATATATATATATATATATATATATATATATATATATATATATATATATATATATATATATATATATATATATATATAGTATGTACGTATTAAACGTGTGATAATTCCTGCATGCACAGGTCATAATATTAGTACTTACCGATTTAAAATCCTGGAAAAAAATTGTAAATATGGATATAAGCGAGTAAAGAAATAGCTGGAGAGTGATGGTTTAATTAAATGGTGGGAGATAGAGTGATCTGTGAGTACAGTCTACGTATACACTATATATGCATGAGCGGACACGGAAAGAACAACAATTTCTGTATTTTTAGCGGCTACGATCGAATTACGATGACCTTTTCAAAGTCCTTAATTAATTCTACAAAGTCAGATTCACAATTCCCCTATTTTGGTTTTAGATTTTTAATGATTTCGATGTGCTAATTAAAGTTGGGGTTTGACTGCAAAAGTTAAACCTTTGTACAATCCTAAGCAAATTAATACTAACTTGGTACCGTATAAACAACTTGGTAAATTAGTACCAGAAATATGAACTTCTAAATAATTATGTAGAATTACAATGCTTCCAAAAGCACTAGTGCAGACGTGCAGTACTGCTAATGCAATCAAAGTGGATACTTTTCATCTCTCCTCCATTCGAGTACTACATATATAGTTATAATTAAGTATATTCGTAAAGATTGAGTACTTGTTTATTTTTTTACCAAGTGGAACTCATTAATTTGCCAACGGCTCGATCAGTATTGATCGAGCTGATATAGTGATCGGTAAGATGCTTGGGATCGAACCTAATCGCTTAAAAACATATTTTTGTAAACTAAATAAAAAAACAATGCACCATTTTGTCTGGTGTTTTGAGGAAGATGGAATAAAATCTTGGCCAGATTTTTTTATATTTTTTTCATGACCACTTTATTCACTATGCACATAATACAAGTCGCATGTCAATGTACTCATTCTTAGTCTTATTCTTTAAAAAGAAACTATAACCGATAATTTAAACCAAAAATCTTTTTTTTTACGCGCTACATATATGCATGACGACCTTTATAAAACAGAAATTAAAGCATGAATGTACCCCCCTCATCGTTTATAGTAATACTAGAAGTAGTTACATATTTAAGGGGTTTGACAGATTATTTCTATCAGGTAGGCCAGTGAGCAGTTTCAGTTAGTTCACAATCAATTTTTTGTCATGAGCCTAAATTTAGAGAATCTTCTCCCTAAAGTCTTTTCGAAGAGTTTTCCTACTTGTTATATATAATCTTCTTAATTATAAGGTCACCACTTTAAACGACAACCTACGTTTTAAATTTATTCTTCCCCCAAAGTTTATACTCCTATATAATAATATTATTTTAAATTATAAAGAATGAAAAATGTGTTTTATCACTTTCAATGATATTCTTTATAATAATTAATTATTATTTGAAATCAATATTTTATTATTACTAGTAACAGAGGAGTACTGAAGAAAATGAAAGAAAGAAAGAAAAAGAAAGAGATTTATGTGAATACTTTTAGAGAATGAGATTGATCAGCAAGTATAGAGCATACATGTAAGTATTCTTATAAATTTATATAAAGAGTGAGTAAAGTTAGAGTTGTGAATCTTTCTCCAATTCTTATGATTTAAATCGAAATTGGCACATCACTTTTAGTTAAAAGGTTGTTGTAGTTGGAGTTGCTATAATTACAAGTAAACATTTCATTTCTAAATGATACTAGTATAATATAATGTATGTACATAAAAAGCTTAACCTAGAATGTTATTTGTATGATTACAATATCTAAGTTTCATATAACAGATATTTTAACACAAGTTTCATGTAATTAATATATATATATATATATATATATATATGGGTTAAGTTATATATATGGTATATATATATATAAACATTTAGATGTGAATTAATACTTCCAAATGAGGGGGATAGCAGTCATAGGTAAGTGTGTACAAGTGACAAAAACTCAAAAAGGAGAATATATATAACAAGGTTAAGAAACGGTGTTTGAGCTTGGAGTACATACTACATACAGTGATGAAGTGTACTTTGTGAGAGTTTCAATTCAATATACCCCATGTATCGAAATTGACGCAACGTATCTACTTGCAACTCGATCAGAGGTTAAATGCTGTGTATCTACTTTTCATTTTGGTGAATTTGAGTTTTACAATTGACACCCCAAAACTTTGGTCTATTTACTGGGACTACATAATTTATAGTTGAACCCCACATCCCTTCAAGTAGATGATATTTTCACAGAATCACTTGTCAGCGCAAGAAAATGTCAAGATACATGTACGATACAAGTGTTTTTATTGAAGAGAAAATATATTTGGTTTGGGTTTTGTAAAACTTTTCACACGCATGTGTTAAATATTAATCGGTTACATTTTTAATAAAAATAATGTGCTCCATACGTACATGTATATAAATTAACTAATTAAATTTTGTAAAATGTAAGAGGAAAAATTTGGGGTACTTAAAAGTTAACACTACTAGTAGATTACAGACAAGGCAATGAGGCCCTTGAGTCAGTGGCTCAGTGCAAGGGTTGAGACAGGCAAAAAAAGGGACCACAATGTGCATGTATGATGTATATAGCGAAGTTGCAGAAGCATATATATATATGGGTTGATTAAGACGGGGCAAACATCATAACCTGATACATATATGCATCATAGACACGCAGATAGATATGTTTAAAGTAAGAAAACCGTAATATATTGTGATAAATGGAGGCACAATAGGGTAAAGGAGTTGCATTAAACACAAGGAAGGAGACAGTGAAGAAGGGGTACACACATTTTCTTTTGGGCCACTTCTTAAATAGAGACCACTTGTGTACCTATCGATCAAATTCAACTTTGAACAAGTGTCTGGCTCCACCACTTGAAAAAAAATGTGGTAATAATATATACAGTATGATTTATATGTGCGTACCTGGATGAGGTGCAATTACCTAGCTAAATGAGTAGATTAAATTTTTTGGAATATATATTTAGTACGTAGAGGTATTATTGAGAATAATAGAAAGGTGGATTAATTTTTTTGGAAATAATCCTATGTAGTAGACAATTCAAATACGATTTAATTCGATGTAGTTTTATTTTTAGGTGACAGGTGCCAATTCATCAGAACTGAGTGAGCATTTTGAAAGAGGTGGATGGGTCAATTAATTCGTTATAAGCAACTTGAAATATTTGTTTACTACAGAGAAACTGGCACGCAGATATTATAAGTCAAAGCGATACAGGACTAACAGCTGATGGCTTGTGAAGTAATGCCAAAGAACAACCACTGATCTGGATTACTTTTGTTGCATGCATAAAGGCTTAACACTCATCTAGCTAATTACGAAGATATAAATATAACCATGTAGTAATCATTTACATGTTAAAACTCACAACTTAGTACACAAAACAGGGGGGGGAATTCCGTGGTATCGGAACAAAATGAATATGGTGAAAGAGGATGGAGGATCACGGCAATAGGGGATGGCATAGTGCAATTCGATCTATTTACAGTAAAATCTGTAAATAATATGAGTAAGAAAAGATAATGAGTATTCCTGCGGAGAATTAGAGAATGAAATTTAGTTTAGAGTCGTAGCTAGATCGAAAAATATATGTGTATTAAAATCGTGTTTTCTAGAAGAAATGGAACGATGGATCGGAATGATGGAGTAAAATCTATTGAATAGATACTAGGAGTGAAAGTGAAATATAAAATAGGAACGCAAATTACTTAAAAAAAGAATTTTGAATAAATTTGTGGAAGTAATTAGGAATACCTATATAGAGAGAGAGAGAGAGAGATTGGAAGAATATAGTTTATACCTACGGAATGGAATGGAGTAGAAAAAATAATAAATATTTCATTTTTCTTAAGAAACTATTTCAAATTGTAAGACATTTTCAATTAATTTTATCCATGTGAAGACATTTTAATATTCAGTAGACAACGATAATATGAATTTCATTTCATTAACACCCCCATTCCATTCCTTCAATTCCAACTAAATGCAAGTGCAGAGAATTTGGTAATTCTCCCAAACTCATTCTTACATTCTAGTACTATGCCTCTTCCTTTCTTCTTCAATCCCTTCTTTATTTAATGTGTTACGCGGGGACGGGCACGGGACGGGAGGGGATTTGGATGGGTAAAGAGGGGTGAAATTAAGGGATCGTTTGGTTCATGATAGATAGATATCAGTTATGATTTTGTTCATTCCAAATTCATACCTGGTGTTTGGTTTAAATTTTTAATTTTTAAAATTCATACTTCAAACTCATAAATGATGAGTTTTTGATAATAAAGAAAAATTACATGTTAATTTTTGAAATAAAAAATTTATAATAATATTATTTAATGTTTAAGAAATAATAATGATTTATTTTTCATATTAACTGTTTATGTTTTTTTACTCATTGAAAAATATATTAAATTAATAAATCCATTCAATCATTCAACCAAACACATGAAATCGGGAATAATACTTCATACACATACCACCTTAATCCCCTAATTTCTCATTCCAACCCAACGACAACGTAAATGAGTTCTGTTAAAAGAGTACTTTCGGCGTTATGCATATTATAGAGACTAGGAGTTGCTTGGAAGAAAGATAAAAAGTACTTTACCACGGACCAAACTTATTGCAAAAAAAAAACAGCTTGGACAATAATCACAATATAATAGTTGGTCCCTAAGAAAATTCTAATTAAAAATTTAGTATTTTTTTATTAAAAGCTTGAAAAATAATCTAGTATGACCAGTACTATAAGAAAGAAAAACAATTCAGTATTATAACAGTTAACATATTTTATCAACCAAGTTATCTTGACAAAAATATAACCATAAATTTATAGGAGGACCAAAGAACTATACATACTCTGACTAGTAATTTTCTTGCTGCGCACCTGAGAATTATTGCATAGTCAGTCTTTCACGATGATCGAGTATGAAATTTCTGATCATCTTTAATAGTTTAATATGTCCAGTAGTGAATGACGTACCATAATTTGTTGCACTTGATGTAGCATTACATGACGTCATAGTGAGCTGATCAGTGAATTTTCGCAAGTACAAAATTAAGCCTGCAAATGTTGGCATTCATAATCAAAATAAGCACCAGGTACACACAGGATAGATTTTTAACATCTTTCTAAACATATACAACTTCAAATTGTTACCCGCTCAAACTGTGTCGGTGTGTGCATCCAATTAATGGCAATCTATTTCCCAGTATTCAATTTCATAGCCTAGAAATGTATTTGTACATTTAATCAGCGTTCAGTTAAACTTATTAATCTACATAGGACAAGTAAATAGATTATATTGGAATATATATAAAGACTTGAAATTGCAACCCAAATTGATACGGCCATCACCATAGCAGCTTGCGTGAGCTGTGAAGAAATACGACACACATTTCATCAAACATGCACTTGTTTATTTATAAGAAGAAAAGAACTATTCATAAGGATTGATCAATAAATCAGTACAAGCATAAATATAAATTGATCAAGATTATCTCACTGGACATGAATATACAATAATGAATAACACCCGATTGATCAAGATGATTATCTCACTTGGACTAGGCTAAATAGCAGTGTTTTATTAAACGACACTTATTTTGGCGTATGGTATAATTTTTTTTCTCAATTGTGTATAATGAAATTATTTATTTTTATTAATATTTTTAATATTAATAATATAAATATTAAATTTTATCGTATTATTATTGAAATTTGAACTTTAAATTTTAATATAAAATATAAAATATGTTGTTAATTAGATTGAAATTTTAAATTATATAAATAATTTTAGGAGACATAAATATTAAATAAAATAAATTGATAATAAATATCAAATATTATTTGATTAAGATTCTCACACTTATTATATTATATATAGGATATAGTTTTGAAGCAAATTTGTCAATTCCAAGTCGGTTTAGGATTCGTAATTTCCTTGGCAGATAATCCTCAATCTCTCCCTATATATAAACATCATACGTACAAACAATAACACATCTACGAGTTCCCCATGATTTTATAGACCTAATTGTTATTCTCCTTCCATCCACCGCCCAAAAAAAATTATATACATATGCTACTCTAATGGAGGGTGTCAAAAAGCCGATTGTTATTCGTGAAGTGTGGGAGCAAAATCTTGAACATGAGTTCTCTCTTATCAGTAGTGTCGTAAAATCATATCCCTATGTATCTATTGATACTGAATTTCCAGGCACTGTTGTCCCTGACTTGAAAAATCGCAAGTACTATGATCTCAAACCAGATGAAGCTTATTCTTTGATGAAGGCTAATGTGGATGCTTCTAAACTCATTCAACTTGGTCTTACTCTGTCTGATCGTTATGGTAATCTTCCTGATTTGGGTTCTGGAACATGTTGCGTGTGGCAGTTCAACTTTAGAGAATTTGACGTGGACAAAGATTTGCAGAATTCTAGTTCGATTGAGTTGCTTAAGCAACACGGAATTGATTTTCTGGCAAATAAGATGTACGGTGTTCGTTCTAAAGATTTTGCAAGGTGTTTTAAGTTTTGCTTAGGCCGCAACTGCGCTTGGGTTACGTTTCATGGTGCTTATGATTTTGGGTACCTGATAAAAGCCTTGACACAATCTAATTTGCCTAGAGATTTGGTAACGTTCAGATATATGTTGAGAAAGTACTTTGGAAGTTCAATGTATGACGTGAAGACGATGATGGAGCCGTTTGGTTTACGTGGTGGTTTGGAGTATTTGGCCAAGTGTTTTGAGTTGGTTCGACTTGCTGGGAAATCTCATCAGGCGGGTTCTGACAGTTTGCTGACCATGCAGCTCTTCTTTAAGATGAAACAGTTGTGTGTTTATCGTCAATGTGTAGCTGCATTGTGCCCTTGCATGCCCTATGGTTTGAACCTAGAAGTGAATAGGCGAGTTAAAGTCTGATTATTCATGTTGCAGCCTTGCTGGTACATAAAGAAACAAAACAGTAGTATAACAGTAAGCAGTTGGCAAAAAAAGATAAATACAGTGCAGTTTTCTATTGTAAAGGATTACATTGTATGTAGGATTTAAAGACTACTTTTTTGTGAATTATTTCACCCTACAGTCTATCTTGATGGTTTATTATGGTGCCCCTGAATATTTTAGATACTCATATATTCTCAAATTCTAATGATTTATATATTCTATTGTTTCTGGACAATGTAGATAGGCTTAATTTTTACCTCCCCTGTTTTACATTCTCATGCTTGCTAACACTATCTAAATAGAGAACTTTTTAGAACATATGTAATTCAATATTTCTTACATTCTTTCTTGGTTTGAAAGATAAATCAGATGACACCACTCTGTAATCTTAAACCACTGTAGTTGCTATCTTGCTGCTGTTTATCTCATTTTTCTTGCTGTGATGGCATCATGATCAAATAATTATGTCAAGTATTGGCTTGTTGATGCCGAAAGATCTTTGCCTGCCCCTGAACTTCCTTCGAAAAGGGGACTTCGATGAACTCACTGGACTTCTCCAGGTTCACAAATGAAATTGTTCAAATTTAGTGCATTTAATTTAGGTTGTATAATTTTAGTGGCAGATTGTTTTAACTGATCAAGGTACTTTCTTGACTTGCTACTATTAAGTTCCTTATAAGGCAGAACTACCACCCGACTTGACTTATGCATCTTTTAAGGTAATATGAAAAGTGAAGTGCCTGCTGAGTGCTGAAGATCTTACCTTTGTAATTTTTGTTGTTGTACTAGGAATATTTGATCTTTGTCTCCCCATATTACTAGTAGAGGGAAAAAAACAAATTAGGAGGAAAAGGAAGGGAAGAACTTGGAACTCTCTTTTTCTGTGTTTCCCATGTTTCTCTTTATAAAAAACAAAGTAATAATACGAAAGAGTTTTCTATTGTTTTATGCTTATTTACTTATTTTCAAAATTTGCGAAGAATAGTTTGAATAGAAAAACAACTCTTCTTTTCTTCCCTTCCGGTGGTCGAAGCTACTGTGATGGATCAATGAGAACTTCAAAGCCGTCTGAGGAAGGAAAAAATGCCGGTTGTCAAACCCTTCGACACCAATTTTTTAGATGTTAAGTCCAGTTTTGATTCTTGCGAACTTGTATCTTTTTATAAACTTTTTAGATTTAATATATAAAAAAAATTATATTCAACATACATATGCTGTCCTAGCCCTGCTTGCGCTTGAAAGGATGCATCTTGTGTCAGCTTACTCTTTAGGTGTTTAGGAATCCATTCTGTGAATTCTGTGGAATCATCTGTGTTTTGCAAAGGCATCTTAAGTTGTTTTCTTCTGAGTTTCGGTAATTTGGTTAGTAGTTTGGTGCTTATTGGATTAATGTTTCAAAATGGTTACTTCAGAGTGCTACTTGTGTTGATTAATATTTGGCATTTGAAACAGTTTGAAATTATATTTAGTTCTATGTCAAGACCAAAAACTCGTCTTACCGCAAGCTAGTAACCTATAGTTCTTTTTTGAATAGTTAGCAGAGCTGTGAAATTGTTAGGCTTCTTGTTAGTGACCAAATAAGGGAAGTACTAGAAGGTGGAACTACCATTATGTAACTTGAGCGTTCTAGGAAAAGTAGGGAGATAGACATGATTTATTATCAAAATTTATGTGAAATCGATGTTCAGGATAAAGAGTCACGAAAAACAATACAGTGTGATGAAATCATGAAACACAAAAGATATAACCTCGTGTAGTCGCCTTACTCAATTAACTCAAACTTTCAGCAATAAAAAGCAGTCAGGGCACAAAAAAACTAAATTGTCACTAATTAGCAAGTAAATAATGAAAAACATAAACATTATATTCCACAATAGCATCCCCAGTTTTCAAGTCGAAAATATGAGCCCGAGCCTGGGCATATCCACGTACATGCAATCCGAAAAAATTCCAGCTCCTCCGAGCACTGGCATCTCTCTCACGGCAGCAAAAGGTGTATTCCGGCCTAATGCAGCTAACGTGCTCCCATTATACTCTCCTTCCGTGAAAGCATAATTTAAAACCATTATAAACGCCAATTCACTTAACGAAGCAGAGGCGTAAATTCCTTGAGCTCTTCCCAATTGTTTGGAACTCGGTTCTGGTTCCTCAGTTAATCGATCATTCATCATCAGAAAACAAGGTTACGACCACTGACTATGTCATGGAAATAGAAGTGTAGGTGGCTTAGTTTCTCCTTGTTGAGGCCGAGGAAATTTTGAGCTAATATCTTGGACAAGTTTTGGGATTCTCTGGTGGGGAAGAGAGCAGATTATGAAAAGAAAGTTAGACGTGGCAAGCTGTCAAATGGAATATAGAAACATTAGTAATTTATAGTGGTGGAGGAGATTAGTTGTGAAGTCTTAGGTTGTTTTCTTCTGATTCTAGGCAACTAGTTTGGTGTTTGTTTCAGACAAAGGTTGCTTCAGACTTCAGAGTGCTCCTTGTGCTAACTAGTTCCATGTCAAACCCAAACTCTTCTGGCCGGTAAGCTGGTAAAACTTGCACTTCTTCTGCAAACAATTAGCTTAATGGTTTGGTTTTTGCTTTCTGGGGCGGTGACTCGTGACTGGAGAAGGGAGCCAGAGTACGTAACCTTTGTGCAACTCAAGGGTTAATTGTTGATAGTTTGAGGAAATTATTACACAAGGAGTAAGACTTAATGTTGTGTTTGGTCGGAAAGAAAGGAAATAAATGGAATGAAATAGGTGAAATTGAAAGAAAAATAATTGAGATTTAAGGAAATGTTTGAAAAAAAATGAGAGAGTGCAAATTTGTTGTGACAAGAAATGTGAAGAAAACATTTTTATCCAGGAAAAGTAACAGTAATCTGTTTATAGTAATTATAAATAATTATAATAATAATCCAATCGTATTTTTATAACAAAAAAATAAATTAAATATCGTATTTTTGTAAAATATACAAAAAAACATATTTTTATGAAAAAAATAAAAAAATTCATATTTTTCAGAAGAAGCCCATTAAATAATTACACATAATTTTTATTCAACAAAAAAATATAACTAAATAATATCAATTAAAATAGGAGTTTGTTTATCATTTTTCATCACTTAAATAAATATATTTTATTTTTTATTACTTCCTCTAATTCATTATATACCATAAGTTATTTTACTATTTCTACCTGAGTTTAGGTGCTTTGATTATATAATTATAAATAATATTTTTTTAATTTATTTTCTTTGAATAAAAATATTATATTTTAATTCTAAAATATTAAAAAATATTATTTTTAACTATAAATCACCTAAAGTCATGCACAAAAAATCAAATGATTATATGATGAACTAGATGGATTATTTAAATCTCAATTAACATATAAATCATTTAATTATTTATAGTAAAAATATTATCAATTAATTTTATTGTTAAAAAATAATAATTAATTACATAATTAACATGTTTTTTTAATTATATAATTAACATGTTAAAAGTAAATCAAAATTAAAAAAATATAAATAATTTTTTTCATCAATTTTGTAAACTAAAGAGTAAAGTTAGATATAGTGGATACCACCTACCACTCTACAATCCTGCTGAGCAAGAAAAGAAATAAAATCAAAACCCAATCGAAAGAAACTCTTAAAAATTGAGTCATATAAAATTGAAACCGAATCAATCATTTAATCAGTTTCGGTTTTCGTTATAGATTCAAACCGAACCGTAAAACCAAACCATTTAATCGGTTTCGATTTTCATTATAGGTTCAAACCGATCCACAAAAAATTGAACCGAATGAATTATTAAAATAAATAAATTTATTATATAATATATATATATATATATATATATAATTTTTAAATTAAAATACATATTATATATGTGAGTAAATAATTAAATAAATGTAAATTTAAGCTAACGTCACTTAGACCGGCTCAAACTAACATTGGGCATTGGGTTTTAACAGTAGACTACTCTGTCTAATAGACTAACAGATTAGTCTGGTCAGTTGCTTGAACACATGGAAAACTAAGTAATTCTGAATCCTTAACGTGGTGTTTGGTTGTATAGATTGAAATGGAATTTGATGAGTAAAAAGATAAGAAAATAATTGAGTTAAGATGAATTTTTTTAAAAAAAAATAGTGAATACAAAATTTCTATAATAAGAATTGACAAAAAAAGGATAAAAAGAAGAATGTAGCATTTCATCTCAAAATGTAGGGTTTGAGATTTACTTTAGATTAATAGGAATGAAATGGGGAAATAATGAAATTTTTAAAAATTCACTCAATATTAGTTCAAATCTCATTCCATTCCATTTCATTTTAATCTCATCAGCAAAACCAAATACAACATAAGACTTGTGCGCAATGACATATAAACAGCTGAGTTGAAGTTGCAGTTTGGTCAACAATTAATATTGTCAAATTTATAATAATTCTTGTTTTAATTTTTATTTTATTAATTGTATTTAAATTTTATAGTATTGTTATTTATGTTAGAGATTTTGATTTGTACAAAATTTAAACGTAAAAATATTTTTTAATTAGTTACTTTTTATTTATTTAAATTGAATTTTTTTTCTTTATTTTTATTTCATTCGGTTTTATAACCGAAACCGAACCGACTAAAATTGTGAATTTATATTTTTAAAACCGAAACCAATTATTCGGTTACAATTGCGACTTTTAATTTTGAAAATCAAAAATATATAATTTTGATTCTAATTTTATCCAAAATCCGAACGGTTGGCCTCAATAATTTTATGATTGTAAATAAAAACTTGCGAGGACAAAACAATTGTGAATTTGGGCTGGGCTACGGTTTTTAACAATTTATCATTGTCCAACTCAAAAAAGGTCCAATAGAAAAACCCTAAGAAATTAGGGTTCAGTATATAAAGTATAAGATAGATAGAAATAGTTGGGTGTAATACTGTCTTCCTTGTTCCGCCCAACACACCAGAGAGGGAGGGAGGGAGAGAGAGAGAGAGAGAGAGAGAAGGAGAGAGAGAGAGAGAAAAAAATGCCGGCAGGACATGGACTGAGGTCAAGGACCCGAGACTCGTTCTCAAGGGCGTTCAGGAAGAAAGGTACGATCCATCTATCCACGTACCTGAGGACTTACCGCATCGGCGATTATGTTGATGTCAAGGTGAATGGTGCTATTCACAAGGGTATGCCCCACAAGTTCTATCATGGTCGCACTGGTCAGGTCTGGAATGTCACCAAGCGTGCTATTGGTGTTGAAATCAACAAACAGGTCCTTTCTCTCTCTCTCTCTCTCTTCAATCTCCTCTGTTTGTTTATATTATGTTTTGTCTTTATGCTTTTCATTTTGTGGTTTTCGATTCTTGTGCTGTAAATAAAGTGTATGTGTATGTATGTGGTGGATAAAAATGCTGAGATAGTGTCAAATTGGAAATAATTGGGGTATATGTTCTAAATGCTGTCATATTTGTGTTGTGATATCAACTGAATTGAGTTGGCACATTGCGGAGTTTTCATTTGGCTCATTTGTGACTTAACTTTCATAACGATGCTTGTGGATATTGATGGTCCCTTTCTCTCAGATGTTGTATTGTATCTAGTCATCGATATCAAACTTTTTGGTATGAAATGTTGACCGAACTATGGTAAACAATCACTTAAGCTGAAACTGCTGTTGGCTTGTTACTATTCAAGAGCCTTCTCTTGTCTTCAAAATAATTTGGGTATGAGTTTCAACTTTGTTGTTTTCTGATGCCGGGTCACAAAAAGTAGTTATTTTTTTACCTATAAAGTAGGTCTGATCGATTTTATACTTAGTTCATTGTGAATGTGGTAGTTCATCTTATCTTTCAGTGCTCCAGGCACAATATTGATAAACGTTGTGCATTATTTCATCTCAGCAGCCCCTTCAACTGTAGCTTGTCTT
This sequence comes from Oenanthe sinensis, assembly GCA_028671895.1. NCBI lineage: Eukaryota > Viridiplantae > Streptophyta > Magnoliopsida > Apiales > Apiaceae > Oenanthe > Oenanthe sinensis. The sequence goes on from CM053794.1 coordinate 37,995,659, forward strand.
ATATTGTCAAAGGGTTTTACCAAATTTCTTTGTAGGAGTTGAATAGCTTCTAATGAGACCAAAAATTATGTTTGATGTCTATACTATACTTGTGTTTTTAGTTGATTCTTTAATTTAATTCGACCATGCTGAACTATTTGGTGTGTACAAACACAGGTAGGAAACAGGATCATCCGAAAGAGGATCCATGTCCGTATTGAGCATGTTATGCCTTCACGATGCACTGAGGAAGTCAAGCTAAGGAAGAAGAAGAATGACCAGTTGAAGGCTGAGGCCAAGGCCAGAGGTGAAGTTATTAGTACCAAGAGACAGCCTGAGGGTCCCAAGCCTGGTTTCATGGTAGAAGGTGCAACGTTGGAGACTGTCACCCCTATTCCATATGATGTTGTTAATGATCTCAAGGGTGGATATTAAGTTCTGCTTTGTTTCTGGATCATATCTAGTTGGTTCGTTTTATGATGTATGAACTTATGCAGTCTTTTCATAGCTGTTTGTTTAGACAAAATGGAATGTTTTGGCATCATTTTATTGGAGACTTGTTATTGCAATTTTGCGAAGTATTAAAGTGATTTTTTTTTGATGCATTGATCATTGCAGATTATTTAAATCCTTAATTCAGTTTTTTATCAAGGAGCACCTAGTCTTTGCAACAAATGCAGTTTGGTTCTTGTTAGTTGTCATTTCAGTTTCAATTACTTTGTTTCTATGTTTATTTTATCACTATAAGGAACTATATATGAAGTAATATTATTATGTGAAATCATGATGATGCATGTGTGAATAATCTTGTACACTGAATTTTTGAGTACATATATTAGGCTGGGGTTATAAGCTGGTTCATGTTATTATGGTTCTATGTATTGTTCAATTGATTTATGAATAGGTTAGTTACATGGTTCTGATTATACATTGTATGGTTAGCCAGGTATGATTACAACAGGGTGGTGGTTAAATGTCATATGTAAAACCTGCTTAATCAATAGCTTAATCATGAGGTCTTGCTGATTGTTTTAGTGAAACTATGTTATGATAAGACTTGGCATATTGCATTCGTAAAAATTCCCTTTTGTGTTTAAGAAAAGAAATCAATGGGTGAAGGAAAACATTTTCAACTTCTCTGTATTTAGAAAACAAAATAAATTAGGTGTTACGTGTTAGAAGCTAAAAAGATCATTTTGTCACTTGCATTCATTCCATGGCCTCCATGGCCGTAGCCTGTAAATATCTATGGATACCTTGTCAGTCGGCATGAAATAGGATTAAGCACAAAGGAAAGAACTCAAGTGTAAGCAAAGGGTCTTGGACTCTTGAGTCTTGACAAAGAAACACCAGTACTTGAACCCTGCTCTACTACTACATTTGTGCCAGGCCTTGATTTGGTATAGTTAATATTCTTATTTTATCATATACACTTGAAGAAAGCAACCTGATATGGAGAATAGCTGCTTTGAAATTTTGTTTTAATATTTATTCCCAGCAGCCTTGTCTTGTTTCTTTAGAACTTGGCTCTGAGTTTTTAATTGATCCTGCAGTTGTTTATTGTATCTGACTTTCCACCATATCTGCACTTCTGTGTTTGAGTTTGTTCACACTGATGTATTGTGTAAAAATCCGTTTAGTTTTCTTCCATATGAAAGTAAAGGCAAGGGATAGCTTCTCGTACTTCTATTAAGAATGGAGCTTTAAGAGCAAGTCTAATGCAATGTTATAGGAGGTGTTAAAATAGAAAAGTTCTATATTTGGTTCTATATTTAGAAAATATAGAAGTATAGATGTAGTTATAATTGCCACATAAGCATGCAAGTGGGAAATTAGAGGGAAATGAGTATAAAAACACTTATTTTAGCAAATTCAATGTTATACTTTACATTATGGTAAAAAAAAATATGTTATACTTTATCTTATTGGTTGAAAAGTTACTTAATTTTACATCTATTGATTCTATTTTGAAATTATGCATTGGAGCATGAAATCTATTTTAACACAAAAGTGTATTTTTTGATTTCATATTATAGCAATAGCTACATCCGTTCTAACATTAGCATTGGACTTCCTCAAAGAATACAAACATGCAATAGTAAATACACCCGCAAGATAATATAGTGAATAACCGGAATACTTAACTTCAGTCATTGCCTGCGGTTGTTTGTGACAAATAGCAAGGATAAAAAAACTCTATTATACTACTTTTAAAAAGATCTTAATGGTACTTTTAACATTTGAGTTAGCCAATGATGCTTAAGCTAGTTAGTCTCCCCAAGAATGCTTGCAGCAGGCAAGAGGAAGGGCTCTGTAACTGCGTAGCATACACCTGTAAAGTCACGATTTTATGCTCTGTAACTTTTTGCAATTTAGCACTTAACAAGCTATCACAAATTGATCGCAATCGTGCTAATATCAACCCGTGATGGACTTTTGTAAAGTGCAAAATGAATGAATCAATTGCATTTCGTCCTTTTGTTCTTCGTACCAACTAGGGATCCCACTTGGAATCATTTAGAACTTGATACCGATTTATCTTTTGTCCATTTATTCTAATACAATTCACAAAATTTTGACATTCAATTTGGTTTGATCCCGCGTGTACAAATAAATTTAGACTTGATTTCACCCCAAAGAAAAGGAAAGGTATATATATGATGTCTAATTTTTAGGGGGAAAAAAGAGTTTCATTTTTGTAACATTAAATTTCAGGATAAAACCTACAATGTAAAGTAATAGTGTTGATATAATTTCTTTTTGATGTTAATGAGTCATAGATGCATTACAAATTGGAAAAATTGAACAATATTCACAATTAGATTTGGATTTCAACGACATGTTAAAATATAATTTAAATTTATTAAAAAATACTCAACAAGCACCTACTAAAAGTTTATGATTCAAGGATTACATATTTTATACAAGCCTAGTTTATTATATTGTCTCTTCATGTCATATACAATTATTGTATCACTTTACTCTGAATTGATTTTTTCATTCAAGTACCGTCTCTCTGCGAATACATACATAACATTGTTTGTTATGAGTTGTTGACTCTAAAATATAAGCAAATATAAGTCAGATTTGAATAACCAAATTGCAGTATGTTTAGAAATTAGGGTTTCAAAACTCTATATAAAGATTAAGATCCGCTCAATTTTTCGTATTCTTCTCGAATCACCAAAACTAAACAGTTGTAAATTTCTCTCAATAAAAAATTTTATTCTTTTTTTTCATCTTTGTTATTAAAATTCGTAGGATTTTTCATATACAAATTAGCTATATTGTAAAATTCGTAATAAATTTATCGTAAGTCAGAATTCATTGATTTTGGATTTTTTGGAAAGATCTTTTCATTATTTACAACTTTCGTGGTTTAAGTTTTTCAAAAATATATCGTTTAGAGAATCAAAAAGGTGAAATACAGTTCTGGGCAGATTCAGAATTATAGAGACGTTCGAAATTTGAGATGCAGTGTTGTTGATTGGGTACTAAGGATTGAATATATGTTTTAGGATATGTGGTGAATTCTTGGTTTGTGAGGTTGAGATAAATTTTCAATCAATCTTTCTAATGTTTTCAAAACTATGTGCAATATGCGTATATATGTGTATATTTGATTATATAAATTTGGGTTAAGTGATTATATTTTGAAGTGACTTGTATTATCTTATATGTGTTGTGTGTTAACAATAATTTTGGAACTCTTATTTATGTCGTGGTTTGCGAAAATTTAGGAGCGAGGTTACCGAGTTGTAGTGACAGTTTTCTGAAAAATTAGGACCGTTATCACCGGTTGTGGTGGTATAAATTATGTATAACAAGTTATTGTTTTATGTGCAATCATTGTGTCGTATCGTATCGAATAAGAAAGTGTATCGAAAAGTTTGTATATAATTATCGTATAAAAAATTATGTTTTATTATATGTATTACTTGTTATTTGGCTCAACTAATTGGATCGAATGATTATTTGTTGGGCTGTGTAACTCATTACTTACAATTTTCAGGTTCGGTGCAAGAGAAAAATGGAGGGCATTGGATTTCGATGATTTTAAATTTGGAATAAATTGGTTGTTACTTGTCATTGTTAGCTGCACATTTGTAATAGTTACTTTTGTAATAGAGTTTTGTATTAATAAATTGTATTATATTTTGGATTTTGCAAGATTAACTGTCCGAAAAAAGGCGGGATGTTACAATAAGTTACAGTAACAAAGGTTTTTTGAATTTTTTTTTTTTGTAAAAATGTTTTTTTTGAAGTTTTGCAAAATTGTCATTTTGCAACTAAATACAGCTATATGGAATTAAAATTAATCTTAAATATAATTAAAAATAATTTTAATCTATTTTTGAAAAATTGCACTCGATTCCATTTTATAATACCTCAATTTCAAATCGTGGACTCATGAAGAGATTTTAATTCGGTTTGTAAGGTGGAATAATATTAGTGAGTGCAAATCTATTGTATATTTGTGCAGGGGCGGATCTATAGTATGAGTTAGGGGGAGATGTCCCACTTAATTTTTTGTGCAAGCCTTTGAAATATCAAAATTTTATCCTGTGCCCCACTAAAATTATTTTCAAACAAAAAAAACCGTAAAATCTTTTTTTAAAAAGAAGAAAAAATAAAATATAATGTTCTGATTTATTTCTAATATTAAAATTTTATAACAAATGGGAAAAATATAAATTATATGTTATTATTAATATATTTTTTATAATTTATAATTTATTTATTATTTTTTAAAATTATATAGTACTCTCACTGAAAATATATTCAGGATCTGCCACTGTATTTGTGATGGTTTTATGGATTATTATTTATATTTTTTCTAATGTATTTTAAATTTATTTGCGACACGTTTTCAAAAATTGACTCCATTTCAAAAAGAATCAAGACTTGACATATGTGTCACACATTTGATTACAAATAATATAGAAAAAAAGTTATATTTGATTATATTTTAATATAAATTATATTTTTATAAATATTTTTACAAACTAGTAAAATCGTAAAAAAAACATATTTTTAATGATTTCTCATAAAAATGGGTAAACTTCAATAACAAAACTTCACATATAATTTTCTTGTAATTCTTATATATTTTTTAGTAACATTTCTGCTATAACAAAATTAAATAGAAAGAATTATGATTGAAATTAATACAAATAATCATGATGTGCAATAATATCACGAAATGAAATAGAGTATAATTTTCATAGATTGAGCTAATTACACACATGAAATGAAATACGAGTAAAATTAAAAGTGTAGTCGGCAACGCAAATGCGATTTAAAATCTGGGATATATAGATACAATACACACAAGACAACACCCAAGCGCTGTAAATTGGAGTCTCACATCTGTTGTAGCAGGCAGTCGTGTGTAAAACCCTAAAGCCCAATCAACAACTGATCCCTCTTTCTACACACTCTCTACTTTATTTTAATCCCCCGATCTCTCTCGATTAATCTCTCTCTCTCTCTGTCTCTCTACACTATCCTCTCTCTAGTGACGTCAGAGCTCAATCGATACACACATTTGTTGAATCTATAAAGTGTTGCGGTGGTATAAAACAAGGCTGGCGTGTGTTAATTTCAGGTGATGGCGGATCTGCCAGGTGTCCGTCAACGAATTGGAGGCGATTTGATTGCATTTCTAGTTGTGTTAGGGTTTGATAGATTTGGTAATTGTCAAGTGGAGTTTGAAATATGCTGACTGTGTTGAGAGTTCATCTTCCGTCCGATATTCCTATTGTTGGTTGTGAGCTTACTCCCTATGTGTTGCTTCGTCGTCCCGATAAGTCGGTTAGTACCGATGATGTTAATGAATTTGGACCTGTTGATGGACATTTCTTGAGATATAAGTGGTTAGTTGTTCTCCCCCCTGTTATACGCTGCTGTGATTCTGTTATGCTTTCGGTTTTCGCACTTTTCCATTTTTGACTGATGTATTTTAAATACGTGTTAGATTAATTCAATATATTTATTGATTATGATGTAGCAAATCACATAAAGTATAATTTATTAATCAGTTTATGTGTAGATTAATTGATTGATAATTGATTCACAAATTGTTGGATTATGATCCCTAGAGTCTTGTACTTATATATTTCGATGTCTTTCCAATGGCGCTGTTTACCGGTTACCATGTGTGCCAATATTTACTCTTGCAATGATATATACTGAGATACATCATACTTGTGTATTACTTAATACCTGTTTTCTGTTCATTGCTACTTGCTATTTTATGATGATCGTGTCTTTGACACATATGTCTTATGTTTGGATTTCTTTATTATTTATCAGTAAGCTAAAAGAAATATGAAGGAAATATATAGGGCATTAGTTACTCTCTTCCCCTGAAGATTTTGTTGAAGCACATGCTAACATCATCTGGATATAATAATATTAATATCACTGTTGTTATATATAATGAGACTTTTTGGTTATTTGATGCTGTGATCCCTTTTCGCTACATGTTATATCATTTGCTAGATAGTGGATGCATGATCGTTTGGTTGCAACCTTTTTCTGTTATAACACGGTCAGACTCCAATCACTCAATCTCTTGTAGAAGTTCGCCCCTCTAACCATGACAAGAGTTTTCAGTTATATATATTGTGCTGTAATACCTAGGTAATCTATTATTTTAGGAAGATACACAGAGTTTTTAATGCTATATATACCAGAGCGATGTGATTTTGAAGGTAGGCAGTCAATTTGTGAACCATATGGTTCGTGTACAATTTCTACCTTCTTGTACCCTCTCATCTCTTGATCATTTTGCTACAAGAAATAACTGATGAATTCAATTCAATTCAATTCATATTCAATGCTTTGAATGTCTCTGTTTTAGGTACCGAATACAAAGCGATAAGAAAGTTGCTATATGCAGTGTACATCCGTCTGAGCAAGCAACTTTGCAGTGCATGGGATGTGTCAAGGCGAAGATTCCTGTTGGCAAAAGTTACCATTGTTCTTCTAAATGTTTTTCCGATGCATGGCAACATCATCGTGTTCTACATGAGCGTGCTGCTAGTGCTGTAAATGAAAATGGAAATGAAGAGGAAGAACTATTTGGACGCTTTAATAGCACCGGATCTGGTGGGTTAACTGGTTCACAATCTAATTCTAGCCTGTCGAATGGTGCGACCCCTCTATATCCTGCTGCAGTCGCACAAAGAAATGGTGGGGAAACATGGTTTGAAGTTGGATATGCTAAAACCTATACACCAGCAGCTGATGATATCGGCCATGTACTTAAGTTTGAATGTGTTGTAGTAGATGCGGAAACAAAATTACCAGCAGGGCATGTCAACACTCTATTAACATCTCGTGTCATTCCAGCTCCATCTCCTACTCCGCGTCGCTTGATTTCAGTCAGTGGAGTTGATGTGACAGGTCATCTTGATTTAGATGGTCGTTTATCATCTTCAGGAACTTTTACGGTGCTGTCATACAACATCTTAGCTGATGCATATGCTACAAATGAGTTATACAGTTATTGCCCTTCTTGGGCTCTTTCTTGGCCATACCGTAGGCAGAATTTGTTAAGAGAAATAGTTGGTTACCGTGCAGACATTGTTTGTCTTCAAGAGGTAAATAATTGGTACCAGATTATTGTTTTAATTTATTGTGAAAGTAAATTATCAATCTACAAGTTCTAGCAGATTTATTCTAAGTTATTATGTTGGTTGGAATGTTGGACGAGAAGTACTCCATATTTGGGTTAAATATCAAACTTGCCACTTTCTAGATTCAAAAATCTTATTGATACCACAATTCTCAAACACGCCTCATTTAAAAAACTCTTTTCACATAGAGTTCGCTACTTAATACTCCCTCCATCCCCTTTTACATGTATCTTTTAAAAAAATTACGCATATAAAGTTAGATAAATGATTTCTATGTGTACCCTTAATTATTATATTGAAAAATGAGAATACAATTAAGTTTCAAAATAGCCAAACCTTGAAAACAATAAATATTGGGATAGTTTTGGAAGATTACTCTTAAATTTGTATTTAAAGAAGAGATGAACATGTATTAAGGGACTAATTTTATTTTCAAAGGACTGAAAGAGACATGTAAAAGGGGGCCGAGGGTGTACAATGTTTAGCCCAGTGGTGTCGATTTATAACTATGTATGATGTTAAATTTTCCTAGTGAATTCTGATTAATATGTTTTCTTATCTCCTTACTTTTCAGGTTCAAAGTGACCATTTTGAGGAATTTTTTGCCCCTGAGCTGGACAAACATGGATACCAAGCGCTGTTCAAAAGAAAAACAGCTGAGGTTTTTTTTTATTGATGTCTCTTAGTAATTTGCCCTACTATCACCGGTAAAGTCATTCATCCACATTTTATGTTTTAAATGCAGGTTTTTAGTGGCAATGGGAATACCGTTGATGGCTGTGCCACTTTTTTCCGCAGAGATAGATTTTCACATGTCAAAAAATATGAGGTATGGAAAACTTTGCCTCTCCTTGGATATCTATGGAATATATAACTTATATTGTTCATGCTCTAGGTTGAGTTTAATAAAGCTGCACAATCTTTGATCGATGCTTTAGTTCCTAATGCTCAGAGGAGATCTGCTTTAAACCGTTTGGTCAAGGTATGCTGGTTAAAAGAATCTGTTCGCTTTGTTCATTCGTTTGCTTTATCCATGTTAATTAAAGCCAGACGTATTTTGTAGGATAATGTTGCACTGATTGTGGTTCTTGAAGCGAAGTTTAGTAATCAGGGGGTTGATAATCCCGGAAAGCGTCAGCTTGTCTGTGTGGTAAGTAGACTGTCTACCTTTTCTCTAAATTGGGTCCGATAGATTGTAGGTTCCTTTTTTAGGATTCAGATCCTCAATATTCACCTACTCCCATCCAGTATACTTCAGTTGAGTGACAATTGTCCAACATTGATGTTAATTTTGATTAACGAGTAAAAAGTTGTACATGTGTTATTCATTTAGGTGTACTGGATGTAATCAAATGAAATGTTTAGTGGAGTTGATTCCAGTCGCATTTATTAAATATTCCAAAGTTCCAAATATTTGATTTCTTCTATTTGTATTCTACATTCCATTAGATGTCTCTTGCATCCAGCTTTAGGAAGCCAGTTTTTGTTTGAGCAGGATTAATCTTTGGATCCAACTCCTGAAGCACCTGAAGCATTGAAAGTTTAATGCAGTACCTATATATGTCACATCAATTTCCCGCTTTATGACATGTTTGAATGTATTTTAGAAAACTCCATCACTTGAAGACTCTTAAAGCATATTTTAAGTCTTTCCAAAAAAATATATGAATTTGTAAAGTATTTTATTGTCGTCTGGATGCTGTTTTTTTAAATAAAATACTTACTTTATTAATAAAATGATAGTTGGGTCAATAAGATCAATTCTATGAATGTCATTGATTCTAGACGTTGGCTTATCCAAATGATTTTAATTATAAAACATATTGAGGTTCTAATTAAGCTTTTGTTACCCGGACTCGGCTATTGGTGTCCAATAGACACAGGAATATATCGAAAGTTCTACATATTTTTGGCCTAAAATAAGTGTCCGAGTGTCGAGTGTGTCTTGCCGCGGGTACTTCAGGCAAAATGATGAGTCCAAGTAACAGAGCCTCCTCGGTGCCACCCCTGTGAATTCATAAATCTATGTCTGCTATCTTCCTAGTGACCCCGATACATGGTAGAAATATGGAGATCTCACAACCCTAAATGTAGTTGATCCTTTCTCAAATGTGAATGTGAAGCTCTTATTGCATATTCATATTGTCTTATACAAGAGTTCCAGATAATCTAGGATATGCATGTTTATATTGTTTTAATTTGGTATTACTTTTTTACTATGTTATGCTTGTTGCGTGCTAATGTTTATATGTTTACATATGTGCGTAATTTGTACTTTTGTAGGCCAATACGCATGTGAATATCCACCAGGATTTGAAGGATGTCAAGATTTGGCAGGTTTTGGTTGATGCCTGTACCTCTCTTTATTAGCTTGTTGAGTTTTTCATAATTGTTTCTTTCTTGCTCCTGTGTGTTATCAGGTCCACACTCTCTTGAAAGGGTTGGAAAAGATAGCTGCCAGTGCCGACATCCCCATGCTAGTATGTGGAGATTTTAATTCAGTGCCCGGAAGGTATGTTATGTGCTTTGAAAATAATCACTTAAATTGTAATTATCTGTACTAGTTCAGAGGCTAGACAATAATATGCATTATAATTTAACTTTTTAATATTTGACTTTATTATAGTGCTCCTCATGCACTTCTGGCATTGGGGAAAGTGGATCCTATGCATCCAGAGCTGGGTGTGGACCCTCTGGGAATTTTGCGCCCTGCCAACAAGCTCTTGCATCAGCTGCCATTGGTATCCGTTGTTTCCCCTGCTTCATGCTTGAAGTGATTGTTGTCTGACTTAGTATATATTGCAATATTTGCTGAAGATGTGTTACATACCCACACTCCATATATGTCATGATTTATGATGGTTATCTTTTGCATTTTCTTACAGGTCAGTGCATACTCGTCTTTTGCGAGAATCGGAGCTGGTCTCGGCTTTGAGCAGCAAAAGAGGAGGATGGATCCTAACACAAATGAGCCCTTGTTTACAAACTGCACTAGAGACTTTATTGGTACCCTCGATTACATATTTTACTCAGGTATATTGGCTCTCATATTTTCTTTGTTTTTTACTTACCAAGGGCATCTGTTTCACACTATATGAATTGAAAGTTGCTGCAGCTCTTTTCAAGCCTCTTATACAGATCATAAGAATTCCTAATGTGCATTAATTTTGTGGAAGGATGGATTTTCTTTAGGATTATATAAGATATATTATTTTTTATGGATATGTGAACTGAATTGATGATATATTTTTTGGCCTTCAGCGGACTCTTTAACCGTGGAGTCTTTGTTAGAGCTTTTGGATGAGGATAGCTTGAGAAAGGATACGGCACTTCCTTCTCCTGAGTGGTCCTCTGATCACATAGCGCTGTTAGCTGAATTCCGCTGCAAGCCCCGAACAAGACGTGGATGATGCAATGTAAGTTCCTAAGCCTTTTCAGAGTGTGAATGTTCTGCTTTCATTTTTATTTTTTTTGGTTCGCATGCCTTTTTTTGGTTTGTATACCCTTCTCTCGAGCATTCAAGCAGATATACAATAATAACAAACCAAATCACACCTTACATTAGAAATCATTATTAAGTTAAAGAGTCTACATAATATATTTCACTAAAAATTGTAATATCTAAATATATTTAGAAGCAGTGTTTACATGGTGCAATTTGAAAGATTGAACAAAGGTATTACAAAAATGTTACATGTATGAGTCGTTCACAGCTAGGATGACTCCAAGTATAGTGACTAAGGAGTGGAGAAGATTGCTAATTGTGACCAGTAGGGTTTATATATATATAAATAAGAACCGGTGAATTTAAATGGGTTGTCCTGATTTTGTTGTCTATTATATGCAGTACTAGCATAATGGGTAAATATGGAAGTTAAACAACACCATTAACCTCAAATTTTGAGTTATTATGTTATTATATCTCTTGATCTGCATGTAATGACAATTAAAATCACTGGAAACTTGCCGGTCATAATATTATATTGCATTTGACGCTTGTTTGGTATTATAATAATTAATAGCTTGCATTGCATGCAGGTCCGATATGGAAAAGATAGAAGAACGGAGAGAACCAACTGATAAAGATAGTTCATATAAAATTGTTAGATTTGTGCTACATCCTGGGTATTGATCCTTGAGATGGTTTACTTTGTATTATGCTACCTTGTCCTGATAGAAAATCAGATGGTTTACTGTATTATGCCACCTTTTTCTGATAGAAACTTGTGACTTTATGAGTATGCCTCGTCCAGATGCCAAAGTAGTTATAAGAATTATTTATGGTGCGATACAGATTTTGAGCACACCTAACACTTGTGATATATGCTAGTCATCTACAGCACATCTTTAATGGAAGTAGAGTTTGTGGGGGCATTATATAATCATAAAGATACGACAAGACTTTGCTAATTTCAAAAAATACTTGCCATCTGAAATAATTTCTTTAAACTTTAATGGAAAATAACACATTGTAATAAAATGATGCAAAGATCAGGAAATTACATGTTTGGGCAACGTCACAAGTTTCACAATGTTTGAAATTTACAAACCCTGTTTGTTTCTTCTTAGAGTTGCCCTCCTAGCCAGTCCGAAAAAGTTTGGAAATCACAGGCTTCAAATTTATAAAAATGTTTACGTTTGAGCTACAAGTAAATTTCTAGATCTCTCCTTTTATGGGGCTTACTTTTGAAGTCGAATTAATCCAAATTTCAAAGGATATTTAAAGTGCTGTCCAAATTCCAAAGGCTATTCGAGTGCTGGACAACGCCGAGTAACAGAGATACAGAAGACTTGCAATACTTTTCTACTGGAGTAATATTGAACGTAAGCATCAATAGGACATCATTATCTGAACATAGAACAATAGTATTTTACCAATAGGGATGGTTTACCCCAGACAAACTAAATAATCTTAATAGAAATATTCCATTCCCTACATAGCAGCAACACATTCGATGTAGAGTTGCTACATCGAGACTTTAGAGCCCCAAAGAGATTCCACAAACTATACAACCACCATCCCAACCCCAAGACATTCTACTGTTCTTTCCATATGCGACCAGTGACCCTCAATTTAAGCTCTTCCCTGTCCCCGCCTGAAAAGAATAGAGCCAGATTTCTAGGAATAATGAGCCCATCTAGGCTGTCCCGAACTTTCCTGTGACTATCACGGATACTCCTTGGTACACCTTGCCATGTTAACTTACGCCCATATCCACCGACTTCCAAAGAGTAGCTGAACTTTTTCTCCTCACTGTCCTCACCCATAAATCGTAAGAATGATGTGTACACTGGTGCTGAACCCAGCTGAAAAGCTTCAAAATGCAAGCAAAACTGTCTTCCGTAGCAGTTGAAAACCTAAATATCATTATATCATGCAGGTCAAGTTTGGATAATTTTATGTAACTTCTCTCAATTACACTAGAAAGCAAAGATTAAATCGTCTTTGGGGCCGATCAAAAATAGAAACTTACAGTAAGCATCCATGTGGCATTTTCAACTTCATGCGGGTTTGCTTTGACATAACGATGGTTGAATGTACATCCATCATGCATGTCAACATTGTGATCATCCTTGAGATGTGCAACAAGGGATGGAATATCGCCTGTTATGGAACATTCAGACCCAGCATATGGACAATTATAGGGACGGAACCGGCAGTGTTGCTCGTGTTTCAGCTTGCTATAGTATAGAAAAATATCATGGCAGCCAAAACTCTGGTATCTGCAGGGAAGCTCCAATGACTCGGCTACTTTCTCCAAAGCCAGACACCTAATATTTCCAAGTTCAAGGCGGCAAGTTGGACAGCAATTATGCACTCTAATTTTGCAGTCCGAGCATAAAGTATGACCATTTGGGCACTGGAAGAATTTTTTCAGAAGGAGAGTAAGTAGAACTTCAAATAGCTGTAGATTATATGTTAGCCTAATATGCACAACTCTTAGTGGATGATGTTATTCATTATAAACAGATAGTGGTGATGATGTGGTGAATCACATGAACGTGATCAAAAAAATTTGCAAGTAACAAGAAGCATATGAGAGAGAGAGAGAGTCCATTTGTGTGAAGATATAAATTGATACAGGCTAATGTTGATAGGTATTGCAAGAATACATAACATAGAGTCATAGACCCAAAACACTTTCACAGCTTATAAATTAATATCAAACACAGCCATTAGTTGCTCGACTCCAATCACCGCACGACAGATACACATCGTGTGTTAAGAGTTAAGACTGCATCTTTGACATAAAGAAAGTATTACTGTCTATGTTACCCTGACTCAGCTGCATTGTCCAACATGATATGAGTCCACCAAGTGTCGGACTCAATTTGTTATCCTTTGCATGTTTTTAGCAACAAAAAATAAAGTGTCACGTGTCCATAATATGTCTAGAGTGTCCAACACTGTCCAACACAGGTACTCGGTGAAATAAGAAGTCAGAGTAATACACATTATTCATTGCACTGTTAATATTAATATGACTTGAACTTTATACAAATATTGGGAACACTTATGTGGCAGGCAGATACTGGATCAGGCTTCTCAATAAAATAACTTAAACACACTCTGTGCAGTTATCATGTTTCATCAAATTCACCAGATCGCGACAAGACCTTTGTTAGCCTAGAATAATTGAACTTTCTGTGCAGTTATCATGTTTCATCAAATTCATCTCAGATTTACTTGCTAAAATACACGTCAACGGAGAAAAAAACATTTTCTAAGATTTCTCCCACCTCTCTGCAAAGAGAGGAGATATATCTGATCTCTTTATGAGATATATTGTAATGAGACCATAAAAGCAAGTTGTCCAAATAAGTAAATTTATTGTATCATGCCTTTCAATCAGTAATAACTTATGCTCTTCACAGTTACACCAAACTCCAGTAGAACAGATAGTATGGTGGGAAGAGTACAAGCCAAGACCGGTACTGTAAGATATAGCTGCCCCTTAATTTTTTCAGATTAAGAAAAGTTCTACAAATTATTGGGTAAAAAGCCTTCTGATAAGTAAAGGGGAAAACAGTAGTCAAGTCTCTTTTCCCCTCCATTCAATAGACGTGAAAAAAATAGAATCAATAATACCTACTTATAACGAGCTTCGTCGCTGAAATGACAGCCAAAGGTAATGCTGATTTTAGGTATAGAATCAAACCAAACACAGAGATGTATCCTATGTTAGCATGTACAACTGAATGTTGCATTCATGATAAAATATAAACAAGTTCAAACCCATATTTGTTCACGTGTCTGAGCGAGTGAAAATCTGAAATAATAACATACCTGGTAAATTGGAGGGTACATTAAATTCGTGCAGACGGGACATTCAAGGAGCTCATGCACTCCATTGGTTGAAGGAATTCTGTGCTTTTCACCAATCCCAATGGCACTCTTTATAGGAGTGTTATTCTTCTCCATCTTTCCCATTCCAACATCATATTTCACATGTTTTGGGTGAGACTCAATGACTTTTTTGCAAACACCACCATCCGGAGCCATTTGTAGATACGGGCGTCAAGAAATACTTAGTAATTAAGATCAGAACCATACACAATTGATAACTTAACCACGACTTCTTCGAGCTTCTTTCTATGGTCTGTCAAACAACATACACACAATCAGATCATTTAAATTAATTGTTTAGGGAGCCGTAGTGCACAAATTGTACATCTTATGTCTGACCTATGTTCTTTATATAAGGACATACATCATAACCTCGACGCCAGTAAGTTGATAAAGACATGGCAATATTATGTTACTGTTTGCAACTGAGAACATTAAGACCATATTACCAGACTCTAAATTAAATCTTTATCTTTATTGGGCGAGATTAGTTGATGTAGTCCACCAGAACCCAAAAGATTCTCTGACCAAACATCTATGAAGATAGAAAATAAGCATAATTTTCTTCTACACAATGTTTTGCTATTCATATAACACATAGCATAAACACTAGACCTGAAATCTATGAATGACTAGTACTTGTGCATTTGAAATGAGCTTTCCAAGTCAATCATCTAGTTAATTATCTATACATTATCAATTATTAATATAAAGACAGCTTACTTACCACAAAAGGGAATAAAACATTAAATAACAAAGATAGAGCCTTAAATAAGAATATATAATATACCAACTGAAGCATCCAGAAAGTGAGAATCAAGGACAATGATTGTCATCTGGTTGCCCTCCTATTTTCCTTAACCTAATATATTCTTCATTATGAAACAGTTCCACAAAAACTTGTGGGACTACACACATAAATTTGATTACTGACAACAATCAAATTGTCTGAGGCAGTATATAAACAAGACTCATCCATATATGTAATCTCAAGTAATTGTTGAAGTGTCCGAGTGAAGTTGAAAACACAAAACTAATTACTAAAAAAGGAGAAGAAAAAATAAATTCCTCTCGACATGAACAAAGCTATCATTTTCTGGTAATAACTGAACTTAAATTTCACATAAACTAACAATCAAATTCGACCCAAATGTCAAGCAAGCATTACAACTAGAAATCAACCAAAGCAAAAGGAACCCATCTTTCGAAAAGACCAATCATTTTTACTTCTTAGCACCACCTCATCCTTAAAATCAATAATCACACCAACCATATTATTACTCAAGTACAATGAAACCAGAAGATCCCATTTTATATATATTGAATCATAAGAATGATAACTACTTAACATCAAAATAGTAAGTAATATCCAAAACAGTTTCATATTTCCATAGGACAATCAAAACTTCATAAATCAAGAAAGCGAAAAAAGAAAAACAACCCACAAAAATAGACTTACACCCAATAGAATATTCATCCTCATTTTTACCTCAACCCGATCATATTGAACACCTCAATAAAAAAGATAAAAATCAAAACTTCATGGCAAAAAAAATCAAGAAAAACCAACACAATGATTTGAACGAAACAGGGTTGAGTACAAAAACAAGCTCTGAAGCATATATCAAGTATAAAGAAGAAAGACTTACATTCACAACCTTTTCATCATTCTCTCCGTGTCTGCAAATTGTATTTCACTTTATATCTTTTATTCCCCCGTAAATAAAATATAATAATAATAATACTCCGTAATAAATAAAAAAACAGCAACAACAATAATAAAGAAAAGTTCAAGAAATTTGTTTTTCTTGGACAGTTTGTGCAAGTATGATGTTTTTTAAATGAGTGTTGTAAAAGTAGTAGTAGTAAATACCAACCGAGGGGAAGGAAGGAAGGAAGACAAGAATTTAAAACAGTCGTAGCATGTAATGACATGGGGAAGCGTGACGTGACGTTTTTCCCCAACCAGCACGCAACTTTGAAATATTTAAATTCTCGTTATTTAGAGCATCCCAAAGGGAGATAATTAAAATGGTTAGCTAAAATAATACTCTCTTTGGTCCTATATATAGGTCGCTGGACTTTTTACATGTAGTTTTAGGTGTTTTGACCATATAGTTAAAATTGATATTTTTTAAATTTTCTTTTTCTGAATAAAAATATACTCCCTCCGTCCCAACCAATTCTTTACACTTTCCTTTTTGGGACGTCCCACCCAATTCTTTACATTACTAAAAATAGTAACTTTTAACAATAAATATATTATTACATCCACTACTTCACTCCACTTTTTCAACACTTTACACTATTACACCCACTACTTCATTTATTTTAACAATAAAATCACTATTACACCCACTATCCTTGGTCTCCGTGCCCGGACCAAATGTAAACATTTGGCCGGGACGGAGGGAGTAATATTTAAATTTTAATTCAAAAAAAGAAAATTTAAAAAATATTAAATCTAACTATGTAGTCAAAGCACCTAAAGTTACGTGTAAAAAGTCAAACGACCAATAAATAGGACCAGAGGGAGTATAAAGTAATGGTTATGTAAAATTTGCTGAACCTGTAAGGTGTTGTGCTCCAATGGTATTAGCTATAATGGTTAGCTATATTTCAAAAATAGTATTTTATTATTATTTTAAATATTATAATTTTATTTATGTTTATCAAAAAAATTAAAGTTTTAATATTATAATTTTATTTTTAAAATTTTTAAAATTTATTATTATTATTGCACATGAGATGATTTGGGTTAACAATTTTTTTGCTAACAGGTGAGTTTCATTTTCCAAATCTGTCGACCCTTAACTTGATTTTCTAAAATTTTAGCTAACAAGTGACACGATTGAAGTTGGGGAAAATAAGGCCTGTTAACCAAGTTGATTACTGTTTGTTGTCATGTCATGTATTATAGCTAAGAGGAGCTAAGGTTGGAGTTGCTCTTACTTGCAGTCAATTCGTTGACGTTTACCATAAACACCTGAATCTGACTAACCAATTTAAGTCCGTCCGCCTAAACTTATTTTTTGAAAATAAGTATTCAAAGAGTCTAAGTCTTTTTTTTTACAAATAAATATTTATTTCTTATAAACAAATTTAGTTTTTAGTTTTTAGTTTATTTTTAATAAATAAATAATCATGCATTTTTAGATGAGTTCGCTTTTTCAACCAGTAATCTTCCAAGATTAAAGATTCAAATGCATGTATCAACAAACAGAAAAATGTGATGCACAACTGTAAATTTTTGTGGTGGTACAAGTGTGCGTGTACAACGTGTTTTTGTCCTGGTTGGTGTTTTATCTTGTAGACTTTTACTGTCTCCAGCAAATTTAAAAACTTCAGCTGCACTGTGAGGTATGTCATTATTGTGAGAGCCTTAAGTGGACAATGACGAGTCATAAATTATGTAGTCCTATTTAGTGCAGATCAGCAGGTTGCAGAGGGGCAAGGGGGAGCACGAGCACGGAGCACCCTCTCCTTCATTTATTTACTCTAAGACTAACCATTGTAATTGCTCAAATCTCGTACTCTGATTTCTGATACTCTCCATGCTTAGGTCGCATTTTGAAACGAAACTTCTACTCAAAATGATGGGAAAATTTAGATGAGATTCGATATAAACTCGATTTTCTACTCATTTGTATGATTCGAGGAAATAAAAAAAATCGTTAATTTTGTAAGAGAACGGAAATAATTTCTTCATAAATTTAATAGATGTTTTTATGCATGGTAGGCGACTGAGATTGGAATTAGATGGCTAACTTTTCAACGCTTGAGATGAATAAAATAGGCAGAACATTTAGATTCTTTCTAGAACCAAACATCTCTACCTCTACTGTCAGGTTAAACAAATGTTCTTTTCCTCAGAGGGTGGGGCTTTGGCTTTGTGATTTGAATTTAGGATCCAAAGCTTTCATATAACCCCAAATGGAGTGGTCTCTTCCACTCTTCTCACTTTGTCTGTATAACTGTACAATGTCGATACTCAATATATACTTTGGTTCAATGACAAATGGACCCCCTAAATTTGTAAATATCCATACCACGTGTTCTTTCATATAAGAAAAATGCTAGATATCTCAAAAATTGTCCAAAAAATTGTTTCAAATGCGGAGTTATCACGTGTATAATTGGTAACTTTTCTATAATAATATGATACCCCGCGTGTATACGTATGCACCAAGATTTAAAATAAGTCATATATCATAGACACGTAATTTGTGACAATATTTGGGGTCTTTAACACTACTCTTTCGTATAATTTCATTTCAATTGTTCAATAAATTTTTATCTGATTAATTAGTCGTTACAATGTGATCTCAATTCTCATCTCTGGATCCAACTAGCAATTTAAATGTACCGAGAATAAATAGCAAGATCCAGAACAAATCACGAATCACGGGAAAGGAAAATTTCAAAGCATGTAGTGTTAAGTTGTTAACTCTATATTTTCAAAAAAAAAGTTGTTAACTCTATGAAACTTGACGCGTTGCTTAATTCTTGTCTTCATTCATGCACCATCGGGTACGTTATGACTTGTCTACATTATGCTTTTCTAAAAGATCAGATCTCCCATGACGAGACCGCTATCTAATATTAATTCCCTTGCAATAATGGTTTTGATTTTTTAAAATTCATATTAAAATGTAAAGAGATAAATTTATATTTATTATTAAATTTAAGTTTTACATCAGATAAAAATAAATAAAAATATGAATTTTAAATTTTTATGTAATTTAAAATCTTATATTAAATTTAATTATATTTTTATTTCTGTCAAAAGTCAAAATAATATTTATCTAAAAAAGTAGGATTGATCATTGAATATATATGCGTGGAATAATACAGTACGGAGTACTGAATTACTAATGCATATGCGGATGTTTTTGTTGTTGATTTATTGTGTACATACTACCCACTAACACGTACAAACCACGAGAGTAATAAATAATATATTATATATTTTAAAAAAATTAAATATTTAATTTAATTATTTATATTATTAATATTTTTTATATAATATTATACATGGGATAAATTATTTTTGAATCATATTTATATTATGTGTTTAAATTCTCATTAATATATTGTTATATATTTATATTAATTAACATAGATTAATATCCCGTGCAAAACATTAATAAATTTTTATTAATAAAAAGAGTTTTGAAAGAGTATGTTTTAATATATATAAAATATTAATATAATTTTAATATTCAAAATTTTTATTATAAAATTGCAATTTTAAATAAATTAAAGTGTTTGAGCGATGAGAAAATTAAAACATGCTATTAGATGTGAGTATAACTCTATATTCTAATTAAAAAAGAAGTTCATTTAGAGTAATATAATATAAAAGTATATATAATATAAATAGAGCACAGTAATAAAATTTAATTAATATAAATAAAATATTATTATTATTTTAATATTCATAAATTTTAATTCATAAATTATGATATTAAATAAATTAAAGAGGTTGACTAATGAGGAAATTAAAATATGATTGTTTATTGATTAAAAAAATGTGTTTGAAATTGAGTAGAAGCCACAGAAGTTGAGTGGGACACAAAACAATCAAACCATGGACCAAAATTTGATTTTGTGGCTTTAATAATATAGTACATATATGTTCTCATTAGGTTAGTGACATTGTCATGCACATTTTACGTTATTGAGACGTGACCTAAGAACACCACAATTTTTGTTTAAAATCCAGCTTAATAGATTTGATTATCTGATGTTCATCATCTACAAAATGCATGCATGTTTTATAGTTTGTGCATCAAGCGGCTCCCTAATTATTGAGGCCTTGAGCGACTATGCGCCTAATTCTTTTTATTATAGTTTCATAATTTATCCCCATCATGTGACCAATTTTTGACCAAGTATTATACATAATATATAATTGAGAAAAATTTAAAAATTATATTATTAAAAAATATATCTAATTCATTAATAAATATATTTCTCAGTTTTTAAAAATTATAAAAAAAATCAGTTTGGTCAATTTGATTAATAAAAAGTCAAGACACGTGTATTGAGATGGTGGGAGTGCCTTTTTTCCTTTACCTGATTGTATATGTATTATAATAATTCATTTATATTTTTTATAATGATACAAATTACGGATTTTTTATACTACAAAATTAAATCTAATGGCATCGATATGAATCGATAATCGACCAACACTGAAAAATATATCATCCTAAAGAGGCAACGGTAATATTCCGTATTTTTTTAGAATAATAAAATAGATTAATAATAATAAAAAGTATTAAAATTGGATAGATATTAGGAATTAGCATTGGATTAGAATAATGGATTTTTGAATATGGGTAGAATTTGATTTTAGTAGGTTTTGTTTTAGGATTTTAAAACTTTATATATAGATTGAGATCTCCTCATTCTTTTGTATTCTTTTCGAGCCACCAAGACTAAACAATTATAAATCACTCTCGTCATAAATCTTTATTCTTTTTCTTCGTCTTTGTTATTAAAATTCGTAGAATTTTCCATACACAATTCAGCTATCTTGTAAAATTCATAAAAAAATTATCGTAAGTCAGAATTCATTGATTCTAGAGTTTTCGGAAAAGTATTTTCGTTCTCTATGACTTTCGTTTAAGTTTTTCGAGAAAATATCGTTTAGAAGGTCAAATATAGATCTGGGCGGATTCAGAATTATAGAGACATTCGAAATTTGAGATGTGATATTTTTGATTGAATGCTAAGAGTTGAATATTTGTTATAGGGCTCGTTAATTTCTTGGTTTACGAGGTAGAGGTAAGTTTCAGATCGATTTTTCTAGTGTTTTCAAAATTATGTGTTATATGTGTATATTTGATTATAAAAAATTTGGGTTAAGTGATTATATTTTGAAGTGACGTGTAGTATTACTCAATATGTGTTGTGTGTCAACACTGAGTTTGGAACTCTTATTTATGTCATAGTTTGTGAAAATAAGAATAAGAACCTAGGATCGAGTCATCGGGTTGTAGTGACAGTTTTCTGAAAATTTAGGACCGTTATCAACGGGCTGTAGTAGTCGTGATATAGATTATGAATTATGAATTATTGTTCTTTATGTGGTTATCTGTATCGTATGTATAGAGTAAGAATATGAAAATGTATCGAAAAGTTATGTGTATATATATTGTGTCGAAAATTATGTTTTGTTATATATATTACTTGTTACTTGGCCCAACTAATTGGATCGATTGGTTACTTGCTAGGGTTTGTAGCTCATTACTTACAATTTTCAAGTTTTACATAAGAGTAAGATGAAATGCATTAGATTTCGAGCATATTAGATTCAGAATAGATTGGTTGTGAATTTCTCATTGTTGGCTGTGTTTTTATAATAATTATCTTTATAATGAAGTTTTTGATTAATAAATTATTTTATATTTTAATTTTTATAAGATTAATAGTTCGAAAAGGACGGTCTTTTCCTTTCGGTAAGGGAGGATTAGGGGTCTGTTAGCAACGATCCAATTTGATTAGGTTTGGAGTTTTTGCCTCTGCTCTCGTATTTGCTTTTCAGCAACATCTTCACCATAATTTATACGGTCCACTCCCGGTTTGCAATTATTTTCATTCCGGCCCACATAAAGCGTCTGGGCTATCTTCTTCATGATTATTAGATTGGCCCATCATTCAATCACAAGTACGGGAAATCTGTTCGAAGCTTGGAATTTTTAAAAGAACGGAGAGAATGTTACGGTTGATTTGGTTCAGGATTGAAATCAAGGATCGGATTAAAAATATATAGAATGAATTTATTTTAAATATTTTTATTTATATTATATAAAAAATGACTAAAAAAACAAAATAATTTCCGCGCCATATAATAAAATCAAAAGAGGAGAAAAACAAAAGCTGAAACAGTTGGTGCTCACAAAACCTCTAAAATCATAATTTATATATCCCATCTCACTCCCAAAATCATCAATCCCGAAATGGAACAAGAAGATGACAAGGTTCTAGATCTCGTCAAAGAACTCGTGAATCGTTTACTCAACTCACCTTCAAATTGTCACAACTCGAACCCTAATAATACACTTCAACAATCACTCAAATATGCGCTTCGTATATTATCCAGTCGAATGACGCCTTCAATTGCTGTTGATGAAGCTGCAATGGCCGATTCTATTAAGCGTCAGCTCGCTACTCAAGGTAAATCTTCTCAAGCCCTAACTTTTGCGGATCTGTATGCTAAATTCGCGTCGAAAACTGGGCCTGGAAGTGTGAATAATAAGTGGGCTGTGCTTTATTTGCTTAAGACTATTTCGGATGATCGAAAAGGGAGTAAAAATAGATCTGATTCCAGGGTTTCTAATGGGTTTTTGTTGCCTGTTTTGTTTGAGAATAATGAGGGTTCCAGAGGGGTTATTGGGAATTTTAAGAATGGGGCAAAGTTGGGAGCTTGTGTTGTTTCGAGAAATGGGGAGAGAGTGGACAAGGGTTGGGATGGCGGGGTTTTGTTGGTTTCGAAGGATCCGAGTAATTTGCGTGAATTGGCATTTAGGGAGTTTGGGAATTTGTTCAAGGAAGAGAATGAGGTTTCGGAGGAGGTTTTAGTGAGGGATGTGTTGTATGCTTCGCATGGGATTGATGGGAAGTATGTGAAGTTTGATAAGAGTGTTGATGGGTATGTTTTGGCCGAATCGGTTAGGGTTCCGAGGGCGACTAGGATTATGGTTCGTAAGGTTTGTGAGCTTGGTTGGTTGTTTAGGAAGGTTAAGGGGTATGTTTCGGAGACTGTGAAAAGTTTAGCGGCTGAGGATGTTGGAACGGTTGGGCAGGCGTTTTGTGCGGCATTGCAGGATGAGCTTACTGAGTATTATAAGCTGTTGGCTGTGCTTGAAGCTCAATCGATGAATCCTATTCCTTCTGTTATGGAGAGTGTAAGTTCAGGGAACTATCTTTCGCTTAGGAGACTTTCTGTGTGGTTTGCTGAACCAATGGTAAAGATGAGATTAATGGCTCTTTTGGTTGACAACTGTAAGGTTCTAAAGGGTGGTGCGATGGCCGGGGCGATTCACATGCATGCTCAACATGGTGATCCTATTGTTCATGATTTCATGAAACGGTTGCTTCGTCGGGTATGTTCTCCTCTTTTTGAGATGGTGAGGAGCTGGGTTTTAGAAGGGGAACTAGAAGATATTTTTATGGAGTTCTTTGTCTTGGGCCAGCCTGTAAAAGCGGAATCACTATGGAGGGAAGGTTATCAACTCCGTGCTGCAATGCTTCCTTCTTTCATCTCTCAGTCTCTTGCTCATAGAATTCTAAGAACGGGCAAGTCAATCAATTTCCTCCGAGTTTGTTGCGAGGATCGCAGTTGGGCAGATGCTGCAACAGAAGCTGCTGCTGTCACCGGGACAACCACCAGGAGAGGTGGCCTTGGTTATGGCGAAACGGATGCGCTTGAGTCTTTGGTTACTGAAGCAGCCAGGAGGATAGACAAGCATTTGATGGATGTTGTTTACAGGCAGTATAAGTTCAAGGAACATTGTCTTGCAATTAAGCGTTATTTATTGCTCGGGCAAGGTGATTTTGTTCAGTATTTGATGGATATTGTTGGGCCTGAGCTCTCAGAGCCTGCTAATACCATCAGCTCGTTCAAGCTTGCAGGGTTGTTGGAGAGTGCAATTAGGTCCTCTAGTGCACAATATGATGATCCTGACATACTGGATAGATTGAGGGTCAAAATGATGCCACACAACATAGGAGATAGAGGGTGGGATGTCTTCTCCTTGGAATACGATGCAAGAGTGCCTTTAAATACTCTATTTACAGAGTCAGTCATGACAAAGTATCTTAGAATCTTCAATTTCCTATGGAAACTCAGACGGGTAGAGCATGCACTCATTGGTGTTTGGAAGACGATGAAACCGAATTCTATTGCTTTCACTAAGTTACCAGAAGCTGTTAAGTTGCAGCTAATATTGGCATCGAGGCGGTGCCAAGTGCTTTGGGATGAGATGAATCATTTTATAACAAATCTGCAATACTATATCATGTTTGAAGTTTTGGAGGTTTCATGGTCGAATTTCTCTAGTGAAATGGAAGCAGCTAAAGATCTTGATGATCTGCTTGCTGCACATGAGAAGTATCTTCATTCAATTGTTGAGAAGTCTCTCCTAGGAGAAAGGTCACAATCTCTTTACAAGACTCTCTTTGTGTTGCTTGATCTTGTATTGCGATTCCGTAGTCATGCAGATCGTCTCTATGAAGGTGTTAATGAATTGCAAGCAAGGTAATAGATTTATCACAACAAGTTTGGTTTTATAATTAAACTATGACACTCTTGAGAACATTTGTCCCTTACTGTTATATCTTTTCTTAAAATTGCAGAACAGTGGAGTCATCTTTGCCATCACGGGACAAGACGAACAGGCAGTCAAGTAATAAAGCTCCAGTTCCTGGGTCATGGCTTGGTGAAGGCAGGAAGGCCATCACACAACGTGCTGGCGAATTTCTTACACATAGCGGACGAGAAATAGATACAATCTCTAAGGAATATTCATCACTCTTTCAAGGATTCATTTCGCAGTTGCCTGTCCAGCAACACATTGATTTGAAGTTCCTCATGTTCCGGCTCGACTTCACAGAATTCTACAGCCGTGCGTCATAACATAGGTACAAAGCTAGGATTTCGGTCAGCTATATTGGAATGTGTCACCGATAATGTTTGCGATTATTTGAAATTGGTGACTTCGATGATGATTGAGATTTGATTTTTTTTCCTACAAGAATTTTATATTGTTTCCTGTGTATTTTAGCTATTGATGGTCAATATACAAATTATCTTTAAATTTCTTTGTGAAAATGATCTTCGGCAGTGTCTTCATATAAAAGAAATTCCATCATGAAATGGGTGCAAATATGGCTGAACAAAGTTCCATAACCCGACCAGATTGAAGCCCGGAATCATAGGTACTGTTGGACCAGAGACAAGACCGGTTATTTTTGCATTCCCATAGAATCAGGTAAGTTTTTGAGAAGTTTTCAGTATGTTTAGCTGTTAAGCCTTTTAGTGCTTGATGTTTGTTGTGAAAATGAATGATTAAATGGATTGATATTTTTAAGTGTCCAGCTAACCTACATAGGCAACCAGTTTGTTTGCTTCCCGTATGTGATTTGTTGTATATTTTTTGAGTTTCCATTTCACTGCTGGAAATAGAGAACTGTTGTGGAACAGAAAACAGCTGATGTCACTGTTGGTTTACAGTTTGCACTGCATGCACAATATTTATGGTGAAATTTGATGTACCTCTATTTGGTTGCGACATTTTATTCTTTGTTCACTATTTTTGTTAATGATCTAAATTTACTATTTTTCTTTTGGTACTTGGTATTATTTCTTCTAGATTTACTCGCCTGGCCGAAAGAAGCAACAAAATGAATGAATTTGATGGATGCTGTGCTGATTTTTGATTTTATGTATTGGTTTCATGGTTTGTATGAATTCCGTTATCATCAAGGTTTTATTGTTCTTCGTAATGTGTTGATATCTAGAATTTTTCGCATCTGGAACAGTTGTGTTATGCAACAAAGTATCTTAAAATTTCAAATCAAAAAAGTATATAACTGGTCCTTCAGGACCCATGTTCGATGTTCTGCACGCCTGCACCTGAGATTTATCAGCTGTTGCAGAACGTGACTGTCCTTTACTTTTGTTCTGCAAATCACAGACATATGCACATGTGTGTATATGGTGTTCCAGTTGAGTTGGGTTTTTCTCTGGTTCTAGAAAATCGAAATTTCAGAATTTTAGGAACAGATTTCTACTCGGATTTACATATCCAGTTTGGGTAATATTAACCAATTTAAACCAGATTTTGTGCAGACTTGTCGCTGTGTGCAAATCAGAAGTAGGTCGCCTAATTTTAGGTCATACTATAATAATAACCTCTTTCTCTTTAGTTCCTTGATAAATTATATTGAAAACAATTTTTATTTCTAATTAATTGAGAGGATGTAGTTGCAATAATTCACTAGTATTTTCTTGGTTGTATATGGTTTTTAGTTCCATTAGAT
Source organism: Oenanthe sinensis (assembly GCA_028671895.1). Lineage (NCBI taxonomy): Eukaryota > Viridiplantae > Streptophyta > Magnoliopsida > Apiales > Apiaceae > Oenanthe > Oenanthe sinensis. Next base: position 38,022,680 of record CM053794.1, read on the forward strand.
CGATCGAGATATACTTCTTAAATTTATAATTTATACCCTCTCCGTCCCTATTTAGATGTTCATTTTGACTTTTTTTGCAGTAAAATCGACTAATGTTTGACTGAAAATTAAATATTGTTCTTTTATAATTTTAAAAAACTAAAAAATAAATTTTAAAGTAGATTGTATATACTTTTCAATAATGTAAAATTTTATTTTTTTCATTTATATATTATTTTTAAATTATAGTCAAAGATAAGTTAATTTGATTTTATTAAAAATAAAGTGGACATTTAAATAGGGACTTAAAAACAAAGTGAACCTCTAAATAGGGATGAAGGGAGTAATATTTTTTTTGCAAAGCCTAAGAATCGTGAATTTTGAAACGTGGAGTAGGTGTAAATAAATAATAGTAATAATAAATTAAAGACAATTACATAAGAATATGTCTAGCCCCCGTGAGAATAGCCCAAAGTATTGTGCATTGTGTTTGTCAAAAGTAAAATTACAATCATGGCCTCCGAAGAAGACTGCCATGGATCGGATCGGATTCTCGTTCTCACACCGAATCCAGAAGCAGTGTGAACCAATTAAACACGTTGTCAAAGCACTGGCAACAAGAATCCATGTTACATTTTAAAATTTACAAAACATTTCTTAAATATTAACAAATTTTACGTATATAAGAGGCGTACATTGTAACGTAGGGATAATAATAATATGTATAAACAGGGTGTTTAATCCTAAGGCCGGGGAAGGAGTGAAAACGGGGAAAAAACAGAAGATAAACAATGAGAGAGCAAGTTGAGGCAATGGAAACACAACATAATGGCAATGGTAATGGGACTGGCTATCCTCCTCCCAATCCACCCCCAACTGACCGCCCTGTCCGTGTTTACGCAGACGGGATCTATGACCTCTTTCATTTGGGCATGCCAAGAAATCATTTCCAAACACCCACTTGATCGTTGGTTGTTGCAACGACGAGATCACACACAAATTCAAAGGCAAGACCGTCATGATTGAATCATAACATTATGAATCTCTCCGTCATTGCAAATGGGTTGACGAAGTCATTCCTGATGCTCCATGGGTCCTTTCTGAGGAGTTTCTGGATAAGCATAACATTGATTACGTTGCCCATGATTCTCTCCCGTATGCTGATGCTAGCGGAGCTGCCAATGATGTGTATGATTTTGTCAAGTCTATTGGAAAATTTATGGAGACGCAGAGGACAGATGGGATTTCCACGTCTGATATAATTATGAGAATTGTTTAGGATTATAATCAGTATGTGATACGGGATTTGGATCGTGGGTATTCAAGGAAAGATCTTGATGAGTTTACAGAAGATACAAGAGAAAGTCAAGGAGCAACAAGAGAGAGTTGGGGAAAAGGTCAAGACAGTGGCAAAGACGGCAGAGATGCATAGAAACGAGTGGGGGGAGAATGCTGATAGGTGGGTGGCTGGCTTTCTGGAAATATTTGAAGAGGGGTGTCATAAGATGGGGGACAGCGATTCGGGATCGGATTCAGGAGAGGTTGAGGAGGCAGCAAGGTGGTGGAACGATTGAGAATGGTAATGATGAGGAGGAAAATGAAGAGTATTATGATGATGATGATACTAAAGATGGCGATGAGGAGGAGGTGTATTACGATGATGAAGAAAAAGATGCCAGGAAATAGTTGGGGCAGCGATATTGTATTGATTGTTGTGATTTTCCCCCTGTTTCTTGTTTTTGTTTGAGGGATGACATTAGTTAATTGGTACCTACGGATTTTGATTTAATTTTAGAGCTCTCGAAATCTAGATTTCTTTTTTTCTTCGTATAAATGCCATCAATGAAATTATAGAGAGTAGATAGAAAGGGAAAGCAAGAGGCAGATCAAAATTTTGATTTTCATGTCACCGTCTGGGATACTATAAAGTTGTAGTTCCCCTGCTTTGGTATCTGGCTCATCTGTAATCAGGATTCAGTTTTTACATTATTCAAAGTTTAGTTGTAGCGCAATATCCTAGACTGCTAGTGATGACTGGTGCTGTGTCATCTCCAACAAAAATGTGTATATAACTATATATACACATTACTAGTACATTCTGGTAGATCTCAGTTATCAACTAATTTGTATTGGATCTAGTTATGGTTGTTCCTTTAAAAAAAAATTGTGCCTAATTATCTGTCATTCTCTATCTTTAAAATAATTTTATAAAAAAATTTCCGAAACATACTCTTATATATTACAATTTTCAGTATTAAACTAATTCAAATATACAAACAATTTAATTAACATTCTTTTAAGATTGTATTTTGGAAGAGGGTCCATCTTGAATGATGTTAAATCGTTAATGAATGAAAGATCATTATTGTTCAAAAAATAAAGGGAAAAAAAGGACGGGGAGAGTATTATAAGAATTATGAATGGTAATAATAATCTCCTAATTATCATCTCAACGGTCATAATTATAATTATCATATTAATACCCAAACACCTCTCTCCCGCGAACCCTCACTCTCCGTGTATATACATGTACGTATATTGCTGCTACAAGTCTACTATTCGCCTATCTCTCTCCCTCTCTCTCGGTCTCTCTTCCTCTCTCTCTCGGTATATACATACACATTATATTTATATATTTATGGATTCAGCTGATGAAATGAGAACGACATTTGAGTCGTTTAAATCGAAACAGATCTTAATCTCCAGCTCCAAAACGGCGTCGTTAAATGAACCCCTTAAAGCTCCCATTGAGAGTCTTTGGAGCTCCAAAACGCCGGATAAATCGGTTAATCCGACCCGCCGACTCCGAAATCGAGGTGCTGCTCTGTCGCTGAAACAAGTCCGACAGTGTGCCAAAAAGCTCCAAACCCGAGATCCGAAAACCCGACCCGGTTAAATCTATAGATGAACGCATCTCTTCGGAACTTGTTCAATCTCCTGTTCCGAAACCGAAAAGATCCATAAAGCTACCCGAACAGTAAGCCCTCAATTTTTGCTCTATCTCTCTCTATATATGAAATGTTAGAGATTTGTTAAAAATGCTAGTTTATACTTGCATGATGTTTTTTTACACTGTGTGTTGGTGAAATGAGTAATGTGTGATTCGAGTTTTGGGTGATTGAAACTCGTAATTAGGCGTAAACTGAAGCTCTGTTGAATCAGGTTTTACGTTTTTTTTGTATGTCTTTCGGATATGTGATGAAAAGTTGTGAATTGTTTGCAGGTATGAGATATTGGATAAGTTATTTAGTAGTCTGGATATTTCAATTCGGTTACTTCGTGTTAAGGGTGCTGTGTCAACATTCACCAACATTTGCCCCAAAATGGAGTGCTTAACCGATAGGTATTATGATTGCAAGTCAAATTAATTAATGTTTTGTTACTGGTTTTTGGTGGTCGCTTATGCTGTTGGTTTGTTGTAGACGATTTTCTCATGGTCATTTGGCACAGTTGAAGTTTATATTCCCTGAAGCGATTGAGATTGAGAAGATTCTTATACGGGATGAGTGTACGTGTTGTATGAAGCCTGATCTTCATATGAGTTTGAATTTTGATGCAATTGAGAGTGATGGGAAGTCAAAGTCGAATAGTTCTAATAGTGGTAGTTTGCTATTGAGGAAAGCTTTTCGAGCCCGACTGTTTAAATTTTCAGAAGCTCATCCTGAGGTACGACTGACTTTATTTTCTTGTGTAGTAATTTTGTTGTGGAATTAATTATAACATGACTGTATGTTTCGAATAAAACAGCTCGTGCCTGCTTATTTTTTTGAGATATTTTAATTTAACACTTCGACGTGTTTTTTACAGTACCCGGTTTCAAGTCCGGGGTTTTTAATTCGTCTGCATTAAATTTTGGCAGATAATTTTTGAGTGATGTTAAAAGTGGTCTAGTATTGTTTTATTAAGCTTTTTAAGATACAGTATTTCTTAAAATTTATGTTCTGCATACAGGAGGATGAAGTTCCCGAAGCAACACTACCAGAGCCATTTAACAAGTCTAGACAAGGCTTGCCGAACATTGATACAATACATGCATCCAGCGTTTTCTCAACCAACCAGAAATTGGTGCTCTCCACTCAGCAGCCTGTATCAGCTTCCCATTTATCTCAATCTTTTAGGAGGGGATTCTCAAAACTAGCTTCAAGCAATGAAGCAGTGAGCACAAGCCAAGTGCAACCTGTGACTGTTTGTCAAACTACAGTTCTCCCAGTTTCAAAGCCATGCATTGATCTTTCTTCTGAAAATAAAGCGTCAACATCTATCAATTTTCCTGTAAAATCATCCATCTTCCCAAAAGACGATGCATCCGAGGTTATCCAAGCCTGTCCATCATCCTCTTGCCCACCAGCGACTCCAATCAAAATATTAACTTCCACAAATAATGAGGTTTCCTCCAAAGTATCTGATAGCATTCAAGCCACTCCTGTAAAATCCTTTTCACAATCATCAAAATTGCTTACAACTCCAGCAAAGCACACAGGTGCTGAAGGCACTCCTGCAAAATATCTTTCAACTCCAGCAAAACTCATGACTGTCACACCCGTTCTACAGCCGCCAAAGAGGTTCTATATGAGTCCAGATGCTGATACAATAAGTTCACCTAACAAACTAGTCAGGCGGCCACAACATAGCAGGTCCCTGAAATTTGACACCCCTAAGAAAAAGGAACGTGTTGAGGAAGCATTTGACATCCCTATGAAGAAGGAACGTGTCGAAGAAGCCACTGGGGCTGGAAACTTGTTACTTGACAGTGATATTTTCGATATACTTCCCGAGAATCTTCTTCAGTCGGTAAGTTGTATATATTTTTTTTCTTCTGAATATTATTTGCCCATGCTGTTCTTTGTTGAATGTTTTACTTTGATGGCGTTGGTAAGCATTGTGAGAATGGAAGCTATATCCATTGTAACTAGATAAAAGATGGGTGACCAAGACTTGTAGATGTCGAAGACGACAACTTTATATTTTTTTTCTATTTCTTTATGCCAAGTAATAAAGAACCTTTGATATATGGGTTTTATACATGAATTTTCTGCATTAAACAAATAGGAGAGACCAACTCCTTTTCAGAAGATTGCATACTCTGAAAGATTCTTCTATTTGAACTGATTTTGCTTGTGCTTAAAGTCTCTTGGAACACTGTAAAGTGTAAAGTCATACAATTTCTTTACTGTTCTTTGTGGTGACCATCTTATGTTATTCATATATTTAGAGTACCTTGTTCGACAGTACAAGGTATATTTTGGTTGTTGCGTAATGTGTACTTTGAAGATGATTACAAAATCTTGTTGGATATTGATTAAAAAAAAAAAAAAATCTTGTTGGACAATTAATGAAATTAGCTTCTTTTTTTCTGCTTCAATTGGATGGTAATGGTTAAACGAAGTCAGATCTTTGAAATGTGTGTTATCTGTTATGCTCTAGAAATTTACTAATATGGTCGGAGTTTAGATTAAAGTTTACTGCTTGAGGCTGTGATTTTTCTGTCTTCACTTGTAATAGGAGACTTGACACATTCCCTTGCTGCAGATTAGAGAAAAAGAGAAGAAAGTCATTGGAGGATCAGGACCCAGCAATCTCGCAAGCAAAGCGGCGCCAACAGATGATTGCTAGCTTACCTAAGCTCTTCGACATGGTTCATTACTTTTTTCAGTCAATTATGCGTTCAACCATTACAAAAGGATGAGCTTATGCACAAAATTGTTGCAAGCCATTTAGATATCGTTGACAAAAGTAAGCCATGGCTATAGGCAATAAAACAAAATAAGAAATCAGGAACACTTTGGCAAATTATTTGAATTTAAGTATGTTTTGTATTTACAGGAGAGGTTGAAGAGCAGCTCAGATTGTTACAAGAACTAGCTCCTGAATGGATTTATGAGAAGTCCGCGACTACAGGGGACATTCTTTTATGGTAGTAACTTTTTTATTTTCTTTTGATGGTAGCTCTTGTTAGCTTTTCATGATTGATGGTTGCAGATCTGCAGTCTTGTATTATTTGGTTCTAGTTAAAAAGTATTAGGCATGATTGCTACTATATTAAGGTATTAGTCAATTTCAGATATTAAAAGTACTTATTGTTACGTCTACTCTTGCAGCATTAACAAAATATCAAGTCCCGAGTCAGTACGAGCAAGATTGACTGAAGCAAGATGAAGAATGCTCAGTGGAAAGCTGTCTAAACAAGACTCCACCTGCATCTTGCCCCTGTATATGTGGTTTGGCATTGTTTTTAACTTATTTTCTCATTCTGTCATTAACATCATCGTTCTGTAATTTGGTTCTTGATTTCGAATGATGAAATCCAATCAGAATTCTTAACCTCTAGTTGCTAGAAAAAAGCCAGCCTAGCTTATTCTTTAGTTCCCAGTAATTTATTGAAATTATTTGGTCCTGAAATGTATTGTTCTATTCTTAGTGAACATTAGATATGGTCTTCTTATCCTTTATATTGTTACAAAATTAAGCATATATTGTACAAAATTAAGCTAAGCCCATTGCCAGATAAAAAAAGTATAATTTCTTAATGCATTTGGTTAAAAAAACCATATAAAAAATGCAGCACTTTTTTTTTGTTCTTTAGCATCATAATTAATGTATTTTATTTGACTGATTAATGATTGATAAGTTTCAATTCTTTTCGCCATGCGGCTTGTCAGAACATTATCAAGGTTTATTTGCATATATGCGCACTGCTGTTATTATTGTTGTTGTGTATTACAATGTTGAAGATATATCCAATGAGGGAAAATGAACAACGATTCCCTCGTGACGAAAGAATATAAAGATCCGAGGAGAAAACCAAGAGGATCTAAATCAGGAAGAATGCATAATATGAGGCAAAGAGAAATGTTACAGTTCAGGACTCCCCAGCACCCAAGTTCAGGCACTAACAACTGGGGCGGTGCTTCACCAATGTTAGCTAGAGATGTGCCCAAGGAATCCCTAGAGCAGAGGTACATCAATCTCAACTCTATTCGGACACGTGATGAAATCTTTCCGGTTCTGGATCATGAATTTTTCAAAAGCTTGATTGAGAAAGGATCAGAGTGTCCTCCCACACCTAGTCGCCATAAGGGAATCTTGTTGAGGTTCATATTTAGGCAAAAAGAGAAAAGTGTGCAGCTCGGCTTCCCTAAGAAGAAGAGATGGTTTCGCAAAATGGATCCCAAAAAAAGGTGGCCTCAAGGTTGGTGTTAATCTGTCCAACAGTTACCATCTTCAAGTTATGGCATTTGTTATGAGAAGTCAGATGTTTGGCATCATAGCTGTGCAAGGGTGAGGAGAGATCAGTGGCAACTCATTCGATATGCAAATGCAGTCAAAATATCATTTATAATGAGAATTTTCCATTCTTTCTGTATATATACCCCTTAAATCGGAGAGAGGCTAGTTGCTTCATGGTACATTTCTTATAATTTTTTTTTGCTGAGTTGCAAGGCTATAAATGAGGAAAAAGATAGTAAAAGTAACTTGGTAAATATGTATAAAAGATTATAGCTTTTATAAGTTATAAATTACATATTTTTTTTAATTTATATATTATTTATATATAAAGTTTGTTATTATTTTTTTCTATGCAACAGACATGCAAAGGTTACTATTTAATCAAAATTAATTAATAAATGACTTCATATAAGATATAGTAATTAATTTTAATATTTCAAGAACATTAATCAATTACAATATATTAATTTTTTTAGGTTAATATAAAGGCTAATTAATTAATTAATATATATTTATTCCATCATAATATTTATATTATGAGTTTGATAACTAAAATCTATTTAAATTCGCATAAAATTCAATAAAAAATCAACCAAACTATGTTTAAATTTATCTTGGAATTTATGAATTATTTCGGCAGCTGATCAGAAAAAACGATTATTCATTTGTTCATAATTATCATTTGCATTTTTTTCCGCGTACAAAAAAAGTTGTACTCGGATTTCAATTTCATTAACATTTTCCAATTTAGTAGCGTAGAGAAAAGCAAAGCAAGCTCTACATAGTTGTATATGTTTCTAATTTGTAGTAGTATTCTTTTTCTCCATCTCCGTCTTTCTCTATACAGAGTCACCGAAATACAAGTCTCAACAAACAAAACAATTGTTGTATCTATTTGTAACACAGTGTATACATGGCCAAGTACGGTGAAGGGGACAAGAGATGGATTGTTGAAGACAGACCTGACGGCGCCAACGTTCACAATTGGCACTGGTCTGAAACTGATTGTCTCGAATGGTCCCGCAATCTCCTAACCAACCTGCTTGCCGACCAAACTATCCTTAATGGTCAATGTAATTTATACATTAAAACTAAAAAACTCGATAAACTTCAAGGTGAAGCTTATGTTAATGTCCGTAAAGGTAAAATCATACCGCTTGACTCTTTCTTGGCAAGGTGAGGCCAAAGATTCTGATAATAAATCACTTTTAATTGTTGATGGGTTGGTTGAGGTTCCTTATATTTCTGACGAGAATGCTGATGAGGATCCTGAGATTAGGGTCATTGTTAAAGATGAGGGGCCCATTGGGAAAAGATTTAAAGATGCGTTTTTTAAGCAAGGGAGGGAGTTTGTGTATGAGAAGGTTAGGGTTTATGTTAGTGCAATGGCGAAAGGGGGTCCGGTGAAGGATGAATCGGAAGTTAAGAAGGTGAGTGGGGGAATTATTGGTAATGGGGAGGCGAAAAAGGTAGGAGGTGGTGGTGGAGTGGCATCGACGACTCCTGCGAAGAAGGAAGTGGTCAAGGAGAAGAGGAAAGAAGGGTTTAAGAGTATTAAGTTGAGCGAGAAGTTTAGTTGTAGGGCGAAAGATATGTTTGAGATATTGATGGATGAGAATCGGTGCAAGGGTTTTACTCAGAGCAATGAGAAGATTAGTAAGGAAGTTGGTGGGGAGTTTATGATTTTTGATGGAGCTGTTACCGGAACTAATGTCGAGCTTCAAGAGGGGAAATTAATTGTGCAGAAGTGGAGGTTTGGGAACCGGCCTGATGGACTTCAATCTACAGTATGTCTACTGAATGTTATTTTAGCATATGATTTCTTTTCTTCTAGTAGCCATATTGATTAATTGTATTGTTGTCTTACAATTTGATCACTACAAGTCTACTACATTCTTTAGTTCTTTTGTTATTTTACTGTATTAGTTGGATTAATTAGCTATGACTAGTAAGCTGATGAACTCCCCTCATTGTCAAATGATGAGGCTACTAGTTACATGCCTTGTAAGTTTAGTTAGACATTGCTAACGTACCATTGTTTATAATGCTGACGATGTTAAAATGGGTCCTAATTTATGTTTCTAACTTATTTTCTTGAATATTTTACAATCTTTTGTCTCTGATTTCATAGGTTGGATAACACAGTTTTCCTTCATTGAACCACCTGTAGATTGCAATTTAGTATTTGCAATCAGTATACATATACGAACTAGCATAGGACAAATTATGTGAATTTAATCATTTATTTAAAGATAAAAGTACAGTTATAATAAATACATTTCAGCGAAAAATAAGAGAATTTGTAATTTCCGAAAGGAGTTGTAACCCTATGTTCTACTAAATCATGTAAAGATCCCGTAAATTTGATATTTCTTTTCGAATTAGACAACTATCTTTAAAGAAGCAAACAAATTTATTTTCCTTTTTTATTGCAAATGAAAGTCCCGTAAATTGAATTATTGGAGTAACTTGTCTTTGAATGTCTCACACTAATCACTACAAATTTTATTTTGTTGTTCCCATGTTATTTCAATGGACTAGTTAGCCATGACTAATAATGTAACGAATGCACCCTTTCATTGTCTGAGGAAGAAGTTACCTACGTAAATAGGTTAAGGTGGACATTGCTAACATACCACTGATTGTAGTAGTTGATTATAATAGTTAGAGCTGTAAACGAACCGAACTCGGACGAACTTTTAACGAACTTGAACAAAATCTTAACGAACCGAACAATGTTCGGTAATTTTATCGGACAGAATTTATTGTCCAAACTCGAGTTCGGTAATAACACAAACTGTTCGCGAACATAGCGAACCGGACTGAACACGAACGGTTCGTGAACATTATATACATATTTATTAAAAAAATTATTTTAAAATTTATTTAATGTAAAAAAATTGGAGACAATTATTAATTAAATATTTCTCAACAATATAATATTAATTTTAAATAATTATAAAAAATATTTAAAATATAATGAATAATAAATATATTATATATACATATAATATTATAAATATCCTATTTTTATCGAACCGAACACGAACTTAACGAACGAGCCGAACTCCAACCGAACACGAACCGAACTCGAGTCGAACATCTTAAAAGTTCGGTTCGGTTCATTAAGATTATCGGACAAAAAATGTTGTTCGAACTCGTGTTTGTGAAGCTTATCGAACTCGAACTCGGACGAACACGGACGAACTTAACGAACAGTTCGGTTTGTTTACAGCCCTAATAATAGTTGATGATGTTGGAATGTGTGTTTTGCAGGCGAGACTGACTTTGGATGAACCAGAACCTGGGGTCACAGTTGTCAACCTAACCCAAACTGATGTTCCAGAGGAAGACAGGTTGGTTTATTTATACATTGCTGTTTGTCTTGGTTTGTGTTGTGTTGTATATTCTAGCTTTACTGACAATTTTTTCCACATATCTACCTGTAATGTAGATATGGTAATTCAACTGTGGTGGAGAACACTGAGAGAGGATGGAGGGATCTGATCTTCAACAAGATAAGGGCTGTTTTTGGATTTGGAATATGATCTCTCATTCTATTTCAATTCTATTATATTGTAACTTGACATACTTCTAAGATTCATCCATTTAGAGGCATGGATCGAAAGTGTTGAATTATGCTAGAGAACTGGATAATGATGCAATTGTCATACGTGTCCATTCAAAACTTTTTGATTGATCATCTCTTCTTGTTTCTTCATTCGTATCATCTTTGTCGAACTTATTGGGAATGTTTCTATAATCATCTTAAAATTGTGTTTTTCAGTTTTGTTTGTTTTCCATTCCTTAACAGTTTCAAGTGAAGTTCTGTTGTCTTCTCTCCATGGTGGGATAATGATTTCTTGTTTTTATAATAAATGTCATAGCTTGTGACTCTGTTATTTATTACATCCCCAATATGTTATTAGGCTAAAGATATTATTACGGTCAATTGTTTGATAGATCAGAACCTTAAATATAAAATCATAAGATGGTTCTTCCCCTAACTGTTTTCTTTTCCAAATATAGTAGCTACCCTCGTTTGAGGTTCTGGTTTAGGCCAAAAGATCAGTTTTAACCATGAGTTTTATATTTCTAATTTATCAGGCTTCCAGATATTCAAATAAAATGTAAAATTACACTAAAGGGCTCTCTTCATGTGGCGTCTCTTGTTTCAATAATTTCATCCCTTTCAGGAGAAGTTGCCTTCCTGTGGCGTCTCTTGTTTCAATAATTTCATCTTAGTTGCAGATTGAAATGGTTGGGCAGCTGTTAGAGTCTTAAACATTTTCTAGCTTTTAAAGTAGTTGAATAGTATTATATAAGATTGTTGGGCATTTCATGATTAAAAATTTAATTAGCAAGTAGTCAATATTGGATTTGGCCCACAATAAAAAAAAATAGAGGAGAAAAACAGGGACAAAAGAAAAGAAGCCCAATGAACGGCATGATTAGCATTTAGCCATGATTTTGATAATTGTTAAGGGCCATAGCTTCTAAAAGTAAAAATAGTTGCACACAAATTTTTAATTCCCCCGTCTCTTATACGATTTTTAGCATTTTACTTGTCATATACAAATCGTCAAAATATTACTAATACCCTTGTTCACAACTTCACATCAATAAATCATTTTGTTACGTAAACAACTAAACACTGTAACATATATATGCACACATGGAAGGACATAGGTAATGTAGAAATCTAGGATACGGTAACATTCCTCGATTAATTGCATGGAACTAAAAGAAATACAGAGAGGGAGTTAATTAAAAATAGAATGAAGTATGGAAAGAGAGAAACACATGCAATGCCAAGCATAATGATTTGTGTTGGCACTTGGCAGTGGCCGGCTCTAGAAGACTGTCTTTAATTAATAATACTCCAGTTGAAAGTTAGATGATCGCATGCACTTAGCATATGAGATTTGACAAACGTCTTCTTCTGTTTTTCAACCCAGTAAAAACTAAACACACATGAGACATGACTACTACTCTCTTCCGACTCCTTCCAAGTTCCAACCATTACAACTCTAGCTGAACTCTCTCTCTCTCTCTCTCTATATTGTAGTTTGCATATCCCCGAGCATATAACTTAATTGAAGTTAGAAATAAAAATTCTGCAGAGACCATATATATAGTTGTATCTATATATCTCCCATGGCAGATGCAGCAAAGCGTCCACCTATAATCACAGACATAAAATCCCTCTTATCTTACCAAAGAAAGAAACGTATTATAACCTTTATCTATGGCTTCATGTTTGGTTTCATTGTCTTCACTGTTGTCTTAGCCTTTAATCCTTCTCCTCAATCTTCTACACCTTGGTTTTCAAACATCTACAATGCCATCAATACTATCTCAACAGCTAACTCTTCTTCTTCTTCTTTAGATTTATCTTCCAAGTTGTCTTCTGTGTTTTCTTTCTTTTCCCCAAACTCTACACCACCAAATGGTAATACATCCTACAACACAAACCAGTCTCAAAATAAAGACTTGGGTGGTGATAAAGCTGGAAACTTTAGTCCAAATAAGACCATTATTGAAGCTCCTAAGTCTCTGTTGGTACATAATCAGACTCAAAATCAAGACTTGGGTGATAAAGTTGGAGTCTTGAAGACAAATCAGACTGTTGTTTTGGCTCCAAATTCTTCGGTGAATCATACTGTAGATTCTGTGCCGAATTCTTCAGTGGGGGAAGAAAATGTTAGTGGGAACAGAGATAAGAGGGTTGCAGAGACTGGTTTGGTTACAAATGTAACTTCTTCTTTTCCCAAGAGTGAAGAGAATGATACAAGTTCTGGTGTGTCTGTAAATGAGGAAAGTGAGAAGTTGGTGGAAAAATTAATGAAATGTGATCTGTTTCATGGGGAGTGGGTGAGAGATGATTCGTACCCATTGTACAAACCTGGTTCTTGTTCACTTATTGATGAACAATTTAATTGTCTTCTTAATGGTAGACCTGATAAAGGCTTTCAGCAGATGAAATGGAAGCCACAGGATTGCACATTACCAAGGTTTGTTATCAATATCTGATTATCTGTACATTTTGAGGATTTACTTGCATACGTATATGAGTACAGAGTATCCATGTTCTATCCATCATTTTGTATATTTGGTTCTTTCTGCAGCCAGAGTCACCATCTGCTATGTTGTAGTGATCTGGCTGATATTTTGTGATTGATCCATCAATTTCACTATAAATGTTTTGAAGATTCCTTAGTTATTTTAATAGGTAATGGATATAACTTGGACATCATTTCTCTTGAACTTTGTTTACAGGTTGGATGGTGGTCATATGTTAGAATTGCTGAGAGGAAAGAGATTGGTTTTTGTTGGAGATTCTCTGAATAGGAACATGTGGGAGTCTCTAATATGTATCCTTAGAAACTCTGTCAAGGATCAAAGCAAAGTTTATGAAGCATCTGGCCAACACCATTTCCGATCAGGAGCTTTTTATTCTTTTATTTTTAAGGTATGTTTTCTTAAAATCCACTCTTCTTGATCAATCATAACATCTATCAGATGGTGTCCCTATATGTATGTAATTAGTATATAAGCTGATTACTAAATTAATTGTGTCATAATATATGTCAGGATTATAATTGCACTGTGGAGTTCTTTGTGTCTCCATTCCTAGTTCAAGAATGGGAGGTGCCAGAGACAAATGGATCGAACAGGGAAACACTAAGACTTGACAAAATTGGGACTTCTGCTGATAAATATAAAAGCGCAGATGTTTTAATTTTTAATACTGGACATTGGTGGACTCATCCAAAGACTTCTGAGGGGTAAAATTAAGTTATACTTGGGGATGTTACTTTAAGTTGATACTCTTACGCATTCTGCTATATCACATGCTTATGTAATTGAAAATTATGAGAACTAAACAAGCTTTTGAATGTTGTAGGAGAGACTATTATCAAGAAGGGACACATATTTATCATGAACTTAATGTTATCGAGGCCTTTCGAAGAGCTGTAACAACATGGGCAAGATGGGTGGATGCCAATGTAAATCCTTTAAAGACTCTGGTATTCTTTAGAGGATATTCAGCCTCTCATTTCACGTAAGAATTTCATACCATAAAAAAAACCCGACATTAACTGCAAACATGTTGAATGATACTTTTATTTGATTGTCTAGCATTGTACAATTTAATCATGATTTATGCTTTCAGTTTTAAATAGATCACATCATTTTGACAGGGGAGGGCAATGGAATTCCGGCGGACAATGTGACCACGAATCTGAGCCAATTAAGAACGAGACATATCTAGATGCATACCCGCCCAAGATGAGAGTTTTGGAGAAAGTATTGAGAAATATGAAGACGAAAGTGTCTTTCTTAAATATTACAAGACTGACAGATTATCGGAAAGATGCTCATCCATCGATATATAGAAAACAGAAATTTTCAGAAGAGGAGAAGCAATCGCCATTAAGATTCCAGGACTGCAGCCACTGGTGCCTCCCTGGCGTGCCGGATGCTTGGAATGAGCTTCTCTATGCAGAACTGTTAATTAAACAGCATGAGAAGCAACAACAGACAAGACTATAAGTCTATAAAGGCAAAACAAGCAAAGTAAAGACTTTGTTCAGCTGAAAATGTTGTTCTCATAGTTATGTGAACTGTACATGTTCTTCCTTAATTTCTCGAAAATATTAACATATATACGAGCATCATGGAGAAGATCCAAGAAATTTAAGATGTGCTGCAACAACATTGTGTATAGTACCGAGAGAGAGGCATTAGGCAACTATATTACTAATCACAATGTAATTGCAGAAATTACCTTCAAGCAGTTCCACAATGTAATTGCAGAAATTTCAGTCGTGCAAATTTTATAGTATGTCTAAAATTCTCAAATGTATACAATTTTACTCCCAAATTAATATACAATTTGATTTGGGGTGGCATAAACTTTTGTTTTAAACATTTGTCCTGTGACACAAACATCGTGTTGAAAAAACTTTTCCTAAAAATGAATTTAGATAACTTACTTAAAATTATAATAATTTTATATGTACAGTTAAGTGACAAATTTGTAAATATCATCTTCACTCTCCTGCATTCACATAAATACCCCTCTTTTATTATTTGATTTAACTTTAGGTATATTATCTCATGTCATACTCACGAGTTTAAAGTCCTTCACTAAATTATAAATATACGAGATAAGTGAGTAAGAAGCTACCAACACTGATCTCCCGTTAAATATGATGAGAAAATGATTTTTGGGAATGAGCTGCAGCCTTGTTTTTGTTAGTTTTTAGTATAAAGGTGGAATATAAGTCGGTAGGAGGGTGTTAAGTGAGATGTATATAAATTAAACATGGATATTGTAATACCACGCCACGTTTGTGTTGCAGACATGACATGTCGCATGCGTATTTACTACAAGTCCACTGCTAAAGTTTTTTATCCTCCTCCTACAAGGAATCATCTTCATCATCGTCTTTGCCGTCCAAATGTATAGACGTGCCTTTATGTCATTTACAATAATTAATTAAGGCCGGATGTTAAGGATCTTTATTATTATTATTATACTTTGCCATTCTCTTACAAGTTACAAACGTGAGTGATTGCTATTACATCATCTCCAGTTCAACTCTAACTCTATATTTACACTTTTATATTATTTTTGTGTAAAATTCGTCTCCAACAAAAGTCTAAAAATTACATTATTTTGGTACAACATCAAAAGTTA
Source organism: Oenanthe sinensis (assembly GCA_028671895.1). Classification (NCBI taxonomy): domain Eukaryota; kingdom Viridiplantae; phylum Streptophyta; class Magnoliopsida; order Apiales; family Apiaceae; genus Oenanthe; species Oenanthe sinensis. The sequence goes on from CM053794.1 coordinate 38,038,593, forward strand.
CACCAAATTTGATGCAACTTTTAGAGTTTTTCTAAATCTCAACATTACTATTTCATTCCTTTAACTAAAACAAGTTTTTTCCTTCTATGTACAACAACTTTACTGGTTTTGTGTTTTAGTTATAAAATAACTTTTATAGTATAACAAAGATTCTATTTGGTGTAAATTTTAGTATGAATGAATTTGAGAGGATTTTAAAAATAATGAAACTTTTACACTATTTTGATATAAAAATCACACCAAAATAGTGCAATGAGTTGGAGATACTCTTAGGACAGTGTATCTATCTGGTACCATTTGACTTTCACTGTTTAAAATAGAAGTCTAGATATAACAATTTTGTTAATATTAGGAAAACTAATATATATGGAATGAGATTTTAAAAGATTAAAAAACAAAATATTTCTTTCTTTCTGCTACTTAAATATTAAAATTCTACATTTACTGTTTAATTTAAATTTATTTATAGTTTATAATGTACAAACAAATTTTTTTTGTTTATTTTTATTATTTTTTGAAAGTGGAATTCCAGAAACAACATTCAAACCTCAGCTGTAGGAGTATTATTTTTTTATGTTTCCCCGGACTCCCAGAGAACCACCAAGTATGGGTTATAAGAGACAGCTGGATGATCAGAGTCCAGTTTCAAATCTCAATCAAGTATTTTGGGCTGGGCCGGTAACAAGTAGCCCAACTTCTTAGATTACGTTCACTTGGATGGAATTAAATGAGGCGAGAATATAATGAAATTTATATTTTTATTTGGATGAGATTGGAGAAAATGTTTATAATTTTTATTTTTTCTTTCATTCCATTCCAACATATTTGAACTAGAATTCTAACTCACATGTTTTGAAAGGAATGCTCCATTTCATTTTATCATCATTTTCCTTACAATTTCCATCATAACAAATTTAAACCCCCTCATGTTTATTCACAATTTACTCATACATTTTTCCTTCTACATAAAATTTGTTTGTAATTTTTCATTTAATTCTTATTAAGTGAACACAACTTAGAGGTTCATAATATATTAGGTTTTTTGTGGGTCTTTTGGTGATGGGTTGTATTTTATTAGCATCCTATTTTGTGCGGGTGAGCATTGGTTGGTTTGGGCGGGTTTGAACCATAAAATCATCCAAACCAAATTTTTCGGTTTTGCAATTTGGCTAACCATAACCATAACTGTTAGTACTATAATCGAACCGACCAAATTATAACGGTTCGGTTTGGATGGTTTCATATTCAAATCACTAAAATAAAAATAATATAACTACATACTTGCAAATAATTAGCAAAATAAAATTCTTGTAAATAAGTGCTTAGATTACATAATGTTTACTTAGAAAATGCTTAATCCCAACAAGAGTGCAAATATTAGTGAAAGATAAATTTTTAATGGCTTCAACAAAATTATATTTAGATGTCGGTGAATCTTCAATAATGTTTGTGATTGAGTGATTAAATATTTAAATGTAGTTTTTGCAGAGAACGGTTGCTATATGTAGGGTCACTGGGTTTGTAAGTAAGTTTGTTTGCTTTATATATCTATACTTTTATATCTATACTATATTATTATAACTAAAAAATTAAAAGTTTTGGTCGTTGGTATGGTACTGGGTGAACCATAGAAAAGATCTTAACCGTTCAATTTTATATGAACCATAGAAACAATCTTAACCATTAAATTTTAATAAAATATAATTCTAAAAAGAATATAATCATAGATATAACTCTAACATCAGTAGTTCTCCTTTTATACGAGATATGATAATATTATATTATATTTAAATTATATTCTATATTTTTTTACGAATCATACTTATCTTATAATTTTTATTTAATATATCATTAAAGTTTATGATAAACAATATGCATTTTTTTAGTTTCTATCCATTTCTCTGTTTTAATCGCATAACACAAATTACTTATCAAAACACAAGCTCTACTCAAATTAGAAGAACATTTTTTTTATTAGTGTGGGAACCCGCAACCGCTACTCTTTTGGATGCGCAGTGGGTAAACCCACATACTCACGCAATAGCCTGCAAACCACGTGAACCAGGTAAACCGCACAAGTTCTCATCAACACCCGCATGTTTAAATTAGAAGACCGCATCAATACCCTGTATACAACTCTAATTCCTGATAGTCCTCGTTTTATATAACTCATCACGGATAGAATAATATTATATTATATTTAAATTATATTTCATGAATATTAAAATAATATATTATTTTATTAAAATTAATTAAATTTTATCACTACGTTATATCTATATTATCTATGCTTTTATTTTATATTATTAAAAAAAACTTCTCTTTTAAGTACAATATATAGTTGTACTCACAATTTACTAACATGTTTCAATTTTCCTCATCGCTTAAACACTTTAATTTATTTAAAATTACAATTTTATAATTAAAAATTTTAAATATTAAAATTATATTATATTATACCTACATTAAAATATACTCGTTTAATTAAAGTTTAATTAAAATATTTGTAACTCTTTTTATTAATAAAAATTTCCTAATTAAATTTAAAGAAAAATAAAAAGTTTGGTTAGTTGGTCGTCCGTCCGGTAAGTCCTCTTTTTATACAACTCTTTTTATCATCAATAAGTTTTCTTTTTATACGACTTTTTTATGCAATTATGATATAATTATAATTTAATTTTAAAACATATATATTTTACATATATCTCTTTCATCGGTGAATCATTTTTTGTACAACAATCTAATAACATATCTCACTTTACTTCTATTTGAAATTACAATTTATTAATTAAATCTCATGGATATTAAAATAATATTATTATTTTATCTAAAAATAATTTTTATTATATATTATATTATCATAGCCGTTATAATAAAAAATTTTAAATTATATATTTAAATCATATAAAATAATTAATATATAATTTATTAATTTCGACCGTGCTTTGTACGAATTATGAATAAATTAAGATAAAACCGAACCAAACCATTATTTTTCGATTTTTAAAAAATTGAAACCATAACCGGTCCAAATCAGTATAAAACCGTAAATTTGGGTTTGGACGGCTTGGAAAGGTGGGTTTTTGAAATTTTTTCTATTTTGTACTACTTATATGAGAAAAAGAAAATAAAAAAGGGGATATAAATAGAGATCGGGGGTGCTGGGGGGTATATGATGGTTGTTTAGTGGGAAGAGACAAGGAGAGGGTTTATCCCCCGTCTCCAAAACCATCCCTTCCCTGCTCTGTTCTGGTGGTCAAGAACCGACTACATATGCATTGGTGGAGCGAGAGAAACAAGGATAACTTCACACACACACACACACGGCACCAGGCAAAGCAATGAAGTCTACAACAGCTTCTTCAAAGGCCTCACTCAGCGTTGTGGACCCCTTCTTACTTGAAGCTCTTCAAAACCCTCGTCACCGTCTCACCAGTTTAGTCTCTCTCTCATCCTCGTGTAATTGTTGTATCTACTGTTATTCTTTTATTTGTGACTTGGGACTTTATTCTTTTTACCGTTCTCCCAAGCTGTCAAATATTTTGTTTACCAGTGTTCTTTATGTTCTTGAAATTATTCAACCTAGCTTTATACATTTGCTCAAGAGCACAAAGCCATACCAAAGGTCACACACTTCGTTGCTCATACAAATAAAATTAGATTCATTCTCTACACCAATATAGATTTGTAACAGTTTTAATGTATCTTTGCATGTTTTTAACAACTTAATTGTTTCCCGAGTAGATGCCTTGTAATGTCAACCATCATTTGATGTGCATGTTGCGTTTGTTGATAATTACTTGCTGCTTGTAGCCTATTGTGTGAACTTGTGATTGATGTGTTATTGAGAGGAACTAATGATTTATTATTTTACGGCCTTTATTTCTCTGTAGATATACTGACTGTCTGATTGATTTTATAGTTCTGCGAATGGAACTCGATATCCAGAAGTTTTTGCGGAATTCTGATCAACTAGAGTTCGAGTTCCAACATTTCCCGACTTCATATCTTCGTCTTGCTGCACATCGTGTTGCTCAGCATTATGGTCTGCTCACCATGGTTCAGGATAATTTCTTGGATGGCGAGGGAACCAGAATACTGGTCAAGAAAATAGCTGAGACCATATCTCCTTGTGTTTGTTTGTCAGAGGTGCCAATTAAAGAGTCTGAAGGTAAAAGCACTGAGCAGAAAAAAATTGTCATACAATTAAGGCCCGCTAACGCCTCCTCAAATGGTAATAGTGTGTTGAGGAAACAGAATTCCATTAAAACTGTGGAGGAGAGAAAGGAGGAGTATGATAGAGCACGAGCTCGTATATTCAGTGGTTCTAGTTCTGAATCCCAAGGTACAGTGTCTCTGAAGCATCACAAAAATGTATGTTCTACTGGGATAGAAAATGAAGGTTCAAGGAATGCTGTCATGGATATGGAGAGAAACCTAACTAACAGGGACGGCTGTTCCTCATCACCAGTAGCCATTTTAAGGGATAGGGAGAAGGATCTCATAGATCCAGATTACGATCGCAGTTACGAGAGGTACACATACAATAGTCTCTCAAGTGAAAGGGTATTAATTGAATTATAGATTTTCTTTCTTTACGGTCATGCAATATCTGTAAGTTCTATCTTCTTAGTCCCCCGAAGGAATTGCATTTGATTTTGCTAATTATCATTCCCATTCATCCTCTGTTTCATACACACTCATTTTATCATGTCTCTGTCTAGCACCACTAAATTTTCCTACAATACCATTCATCTGTCCATCCTCTCAAGTCTTCTACCTGAAACAATAATGTTTAAGTTGTGTGTATATTATCCTTGGAGCTATATAAATGGTCCTGGTTGGATAGCTTGTATAACAGATCATAACATTTCTTCAAGGTTTTAAATTTAAAAAAAGTGCATTAACTCGAGTATGTATTTCCTTGTGTATAGCAAATGTTTAATAATATTTGTTGTCTTGTAAAAAAACACGAACAAATAGGTTGAGGGCATTTGGTTTGATGGAAACAGTTTTAAGGAGTAATTACTAAAACCAGTAGCAGTTGAGTTGACAGTTTCTTGTATTCAATCTGTTCTGAAATATGTTTACAAGTTGATCAATTGCTTCAAATCTCTTTGTTTTTGCAGGTATATCAGGAATTTTCCTAATAGTCAAAACTTTGGCTTGACACAGTTTCATATGCAGAATTTTCAGCCTCCACCATATCTGCAATATGATACAGTTCTTCCACAGTTGGGACAGATGCCAAACACTCAAGCTTCACCCAGCTACTGCTATAGTAGCCTTGTCCCAAGCCCTTATTGTGCTAGCAGATCATATCAGTCATCAATGGATGTGGTTTATGTGCAGGTGTCTTCTCCTCCAATGATGTATGCACAATCATATGATCTGCTTAGGCATTCTGTTTTTCAGGTAGTCTTTTTGTCCCTTTATACATTAGCACACTCCCTTGCACTATTCAGACTGGTTTATAGCTCATACGCTTAGTTTTACTTTAGAAAGTATAGATAACCCGGATCCCCCCCCCCCTCAAATCATTGTAATTCATGTGGTGTACTTGAACATTATTTTGTTTGCATTGACAAAAATCATTCTGGGATTTTATCTAAAAGGGTTGATATAGGAAAGTGCTAGTATCAGCTAGAATATGTTTATTATAATTAAAGTTTGTTACCAAACATCTCGATCACCTTCAACTTCAAACTTTGAGCTTTATATGTTTGAGGAATTCTCTAATTCTGCATTCATTCATTATTAGAACTTATATAAGCATACATGTTTTACCGTTGAAAACATTATCCAGTTTCTAATTTTAGCAAGTATCCCTTGTGCAAAGTGGTCAGGAGTGTTGAAGGTGTGATTTTGAGTTAAATGGCTGGCTTTGTTTTTAATATGTCTTTAGCAATTATTTGTCAGCCTTTTGTTGGTTTTCCTTGGTCATGCAGTGTTGGACATGGTACTCATTATGTGTTTGTTACTCATTAATTAGTTGATGAATTCATATACTTTTGGCGCAGGCACCTATCTATCAGCAGCCCCTGAGTTTTAATTACTCCAACTACTGAATGCAATTGAAGGTTGCCCTTGCACTCAGACCAATGTTGTTAGTATTAGTATATTTTTCCGGTAGCAGTTGGGGTTTCTCTTCAACTCTTCAAGGTCTCCGGAGAAGAGTAATATCAGTCACATTATATGTTTTGTTAGTTTACCTTTTTGTTCTTTGCCAATATTATCAGTAAAATTTCAAATATTAGTGTTTTCTGTAGTCTCACTCTCATATGTTATCTAATTACCTTTGTTCTCTTCTTTCTTTTTTATTTTTAATTAATAATTTATATTGATATATTACCTGTGGTTTGGGTTTTTTAATGTCACGCCAAAATAACTGAACCAAAAATTAAAAAAAAACTTTTTATAAAAGTTTTATAACTTTTGGCACATATTTTTAAGTAATTGGAAATAATTATTCCTTTTGAAAAAAAAATTGTTCCTAATTACTTGTCCTACTCTTTTCTAATATATTTTTATAAAAGTTTTTTAAAAATACCCTTATATTATCATTCTCAATATATGACTAATTCAAATATATAAACAATTCAACTCAATTTAATGCAATTTTGAAGGATAACAAAGAAAATAAATTATTTAACTAATATCTTTTAAGATGTGTGATTTTTTCAAAATAGACAAGTAACAGGGAACCGAGGACATAATATAATTACTGATGAGAAATGCTGAAAAGCTTTTCTCCTTCACATGAACATTCAATATCAATAGACAACTAAAAACCGCGAAGTTGGCCATAATTTTTTGCCCCACGCTCGTCATGCCTCAAATGAGTAGCTGCAAGGCTGAATTACAAGAAAGCTTCCTACTATATAAAATAGGATATATACCACAGCATTCTCTAGAATCTGGTTCACCAACACCAAACTCTAAACTCAGGACTTCCATCAATCAGCATACGATATTGGAATCTGCAGCTATTAAGAGTTTAAATATATGTGGAATACAGACTTAAGATACATATTGGACTATACATAGATACTAAAACCATGGAAATACAGAAATAAGATTCATGTACTAGTGAGTAATGAGTAATGGCGCACTGGAGAGTACTGACATAAAGAGGGTATGGGATTAAAGTTGAACTATAAATGGTCTAGACACCAGCAAATCAAGTTCAGTCAAGTAATGGCCTAGATTGAAAAAATGATCTGATTAATATTGGGTAGCTCTGCAGTCACCAAGCAGGCCCCTGGGCAGCCCCTTTTCTTTTATTGGTGAAACATGATAGATCATAAATGGGAACAACAAATTACTGAAACCATTTGAATTTCAAACACATTTAAAGAAGGTTATGCTTAATATTTAAACTATAAAATCTGCAGACAGGAAGGTTGCACTTTGCACCTAAAAGGCATCATGTGCTCGGTCACATATGGTGCACGATTGATAGTACAAGAAAATGAGCTGCTAATTAGATATATAAAAAGATCCCATAGAAGAAATAATAGTGTGGGAGTCGTAGTAAATTGGATGCAAAGAAAGAGTTATGCTCCTATGAAAATGATAGATATGTTTCTAAAGGAATATATTGCCAGGCAACTCTATTATGCTGAAGAGTCCTAGTCTACAACACGGAAGTAAACAAGATATTTAAATTCCTATTCAAGAAATAATAGAGAATTTATGTTTTGTTTTTGGGGCGGGAACAAACGGTCGAGGAAATTGGCCGCCGTCTAAGGTGCAGATTCATAAAAGCGCAAGACCCAATTTTGAAGCGCGACTCACGAATCGCCATTAATCGCACACTTTTTTACCAAGTGAAAAAATATCACAAGAAAATAATACTTGGCATAATCTTAACATTTAAATATAATATAGCATATATAACATAATAAAAAAATGTCTATAATGAACCATTAATCAATAATGTTCAATAATTCAAAAGCTTAGGAGTCATTTAGCTCCATCTCCCATCCCTCAAATCCCCGCTCTTCTTCTTCATCATCTTCATCTATTAGACTTAAGATGTAGAGCGGCCTTTTTCCCTTCCTTTTAAGGGTATTTTTGTCTTTTACTAATCTGAGCGCTTTAGAGTGTTTTTTTTGTTGCATTTTTTAGCGCTTCACTCGCGCGCTTTTTTTGAACAATTTCATAATCACACTGAAATGCACATTTTTGAATTTCATAATCACACTGAAATGGACATTTTTGAATTGCACATCTTGGCGCCATTAATCATGCACGCCTTTAACAACACTGACCAGAAGATTCAAAATTAATAAAAATCTTTATGGCTTCCTATGCTACCGTATTAAAGAACAAAATCAAAGAAATATACGGTCCATTAATCCACCAACATTATTACTGTAATAATTTACATGTAGAGGTTCATGATATTAAAGGGCACAGCATACACCAACAGCTCAATCCCTCACAAACATAATTAGAAACCAAGAACTAAATAAACATAATTAGAAACCAAGAACTACATATCCGAGTACTAGAAACAACCACAGTAACAAGATAGTTTTAAACTCATATTCTTACTGCAAACACAGAAATAAGTTCCACGGGCTGAACTGATAGTATGTTAAACAAGTACGGAAGGTAACAATATAATGTATATGTATATACCCCATTTGCATATTCAATCATCCCCGGTTGGAAACAAAGTGAGAGCTTTCCTACCATTAGCGACTGTAGCTGTCACAGATTCCAAGTCTTCGACATAAGAAGATGGCACTAGCTTATGCACGGGTGTCCCCATCATATGAACCTGAGATTGCTGTTGTTGCTGCGGATGTGCTTGCCTAGCCAGATTATAAGGATGCTCAAATTGCCCCATTTGCCTATACTGCCCTGAAACTGCAACCATCTGATTGTGCTGGTGTTGCTGCAACGCAACAACGGGGACAAAAGGCAAGAAATGTTCGGAATTAGGCCTAACCGGGTGCAAAAAATGAGCGGGCACAGGGGAGCTAGCAAACAAATGATCAGTAGCAGAGTCTAAACCACTCCCACCTCCCCCACCAGAATGCCCTCCCTGCATTCTCTTCAAATAAAGCCTGTACTTTTGCAAATGACTGGCGACATTTTCGCGAGTGAGCCCATCAACGCTCATGAGTTGCATTATAGTCTTAGGGACAGCATTCTTGATCCCCAAGTGGGCCACAGCATCCACAAATCTTTTGTGGAGCTGGGGTGTCCAGACGAGACGAGGGCGCTTAAGGGTCCTGGCAGGCTCATCCCCAGAGTTACCACCGCCCAAATCGGAGGTATCGAAATCAGTGGCAGCAGAGTCAGGTGTTTGAAGGGAAGGGGGTGATGGGTTTTTAAGGGTTTGAGGAGGATTAGTGAAAAAAGGGGTGTTGGTGTTGGGGTTTGGGGAAAGGTCAAAAGCAAGAAGAAGATTAGGGGTGATTAAGGATTGGTTTAAGGGCATAAGTTCATCCGGTGATGGGAGTTGTTCTTCCCACTTTGAGAACCAATTTGAACCCTCAACAACTTCCCTCATTTCTGACAATCTCCCTTGATTCTCTCTTAATCTCTCTCGGTAGAGACTTTGGGGGAGAGAAAGGAGATTTGGGGATTGGGGTATTCGAGGGGGATACTGTTTACATATGCGCACACACATTTTTCTTATAAATATAAAGTACTAGTAATAAAGGGGTGACTGACTGATTGGTCTTTTTGGGTGGTTGATTATTCTTTCTTTCTTTCTTGTATATTTCTTTTCGTGTGGGATTCTTTATTTTTTCTGTTTGTTTTCTATACTGTACTAGTTACTGTTAATACTAGTATACTGTTGCTATAGTGTGAGCATTTTAATACTTGGAATTTGTGATTATCCGTCTTTTTAGTTGCGATCTAACCTTTTACTACATCTTTTATTCGATTCTCCTGCCTCGAATTTAGTAGTAGCTTGTTTAGATATGGGGTTGTCATACTTTTTGTAAAAATCGTACACCTTTGGGCTTTCGCCCTGGGGCTCTAACCTGACCCAATAGATTTACCATTTTTAATATCTTTTCTTTATCTATTAATGTTAAGCCTTTTTTAAGTAGAAGATTAAATTATAGTAAATTATACCACTTTTATAATATCATATAATATTATTTTTAATAACATAGTTTCATCCTAGATTTTTGTATAGTTAAACATCGTTGATTAAAAATAAATCTCCCTCCTAACCGTTTATTAATTTATTTTTTGGACAGAAATTGAACTCTTAATCTTGTGAAACACAGGCAAGCTAATACTTCTACATTATTATTATTTTGTCAATAGGTAATAAAGTACTTCAACATTAATAAGCTTATAATGGTGCAAGTTGCAACACACAATTTTTTGGTTTTTTAATTGAACAATTATGTAAATGTTTGTATGCTATAAATGTATTGTTTTAAAATACCAACCTCACTCTTCTTGGTAGATATTTTAATACGTAAGTGGGTGGGGTTGATACATTACACTATTATTATTACAGTATATTGTAATCACACAATGTCTTATCTCATTTCCCTCCCTTTCCCCATCACACCCCCCTTATTGCATTTCATGACATGCTTCTCTTCCTCCCTCCTCCTTAAGGTTTGTATTTCCCCCCCTTTCTTTTAGCTGCACACGATATCTTAATCTTTTGCTTCTTCATAATTTCTATTTTTATCTTCTTACATATGTGTTCTGTCAGTAAATGTCCAGTTTCACAATTCATTGCATTATGCTGTGTATGCTTCATAACTCTGACCATTTATAGCATCTTCACTTTCCCAGTTTGGTTTATTATTATTGTGTGTATATTTTTAGTCCTTAAGCTATTAATAACATCAGTAATTTTATGGAAGGTTCAAGAAATGAGGCAACTTGATTGTTTGTAACCCTCTTGAATTTGTGTGTTGCAGAATTTACACTGAAGTATGGCCTTTTGTTTGCACTCGGCTTTTTTATCTAGTGAATATCACAGCTTGTATTCCACAGCCCAGATAACCAGTTATGGACGCTTACCAGGTCGACGGTTGGATCCTAATAATGGTGGTGTAGTTATGGTCAAATTTTGGTTGAATTGCAAAAGATCTACACATACCCAACTTTTAAGAAATTTTAGGTTATACTGTGGGTTGGATTCTAGGTTTCCTGATATATTATCAAATGAAAGGCCAAATGTTTTTTCCTTGTGTAACATGGAAGCAGTTATGAAGGTAGTTCTTTGGATATATTCTTTGTCATCCATGCTAGTACAAGTGGCCTTCTTGTGTATATTCTGCTGAGATTATCGATTCTCCTTGTTTTAATTGGTAGGGCAAGGACATGTTCAACCTGAAAACAACTTTAAAATTGATTGCACAGAGGCAGTGGGGCCAATTTGCTGCAGTAGCTCTTGTACTGGCATGTACGTTCGTGATTATACCAAATGCCGATGCTGTTGATGCTCTCAAAACTTGTACGTGCTTACTCAAGGAATGCAGGTACTGCACCTAAGGTCTTTTTAATATTCCGGAGCTTGTAGCCTTACTGTAGCTGACTTTTCAGTTTCTTTCGAATTCTGCATTGTTAATGGTTGTGCATAAAAAATTCGACTTGAATGGTTCCTCTCTAGCTAGGTCAAAGTGTCACATTAGAATTTAGTCTATGTTCAATGTGTGCCTGTGCAAATTAGATGATGATCACCTTTTTACTTTGTCATATTACATTGCTTGTGTTCTCGAGGTGGTTTAATTGGGATGCTCCTTTTGTTATTGGATGAATTCTAATAGAAGGAAAACATCCTCTTTTGTAAATACTACTTTGGTGTTTCTCGGTGAGAAAACTGATGGTGCTTAACCTGATCAGGTCTTTATGGGGTATATGGAGAGGAAGTGTCGATGTATTTAGATAAACTAAAATTTAATGAACTTCTATGGGCCATTGTCTTCTTTTCTAGATTAGACAATAGTCTCCTTTGTTGAGGTAATTGGAATCCTTGTGCTGTATTTTGTGATCGGAATGGAATGGCGGGAAAGAAATAAAATTTAGACTACTTTCTGACATTTTATGCATAATATTTATTTCATCACTCATTCAATTCACAGTATTAAACTACAGTTCATTTCTTCCAGTTAGCTAGTTATTGCTCATTCCTTTCTCCTAATATTCGGCATGAGTCTTATGATAAAGAACTACCCTCTAGCATTTTCTTTACTCTCTTCTCTACACATGCTTTATTTGCACCTCCATTCCAACCAACCAGAGACGACCCTTATTGTTTGTGATCACCTATGCTTCAGATTTTTTTTATTGTCCTTGCTAGATTAGTGCTCTAGCTTGGTATCAATTAGCTATTACTGCAGACTTACAGAAATAAAGTTTTACCATCATATTTCAAGAAGGACATAGAAAGAATTCTCATAAGCTTAACTATTTGGGTTCTTGTTCAGAAGTAAACCTCAACTAGTAGTTTGATAACCCAGTATAATATAGAGGTTGGGACGAGATACATCAAACTCTGCAATGATCTGTGACTGTTTTTATAAATTAGTGTTCTAAAGAAACAATTTTTTGGATATTGAGACAGTTCAAGGAGATTAAATTGCTTTGTTTCATTTATTCCAGTATGCAGTGTGCATTATCATACTAAACCCATTCTGTTTCACAACCTTTATCTGGGATGTCTTGCACATATATGTTGTAAAATGCGGTTGTAAATTGCACTTGATCAGAAGCAAAGTAGAAAATAATGTTTCAATGTGCTTCATATGTGTCAGTGATAACTTTTCATGCTTCTCAGGGTGGAGCTTGCCAAATGCATTGCAAACCCATCATGTGCAGCCAATGTTGCTTGTCTCCAAACATGCAACAATAGACCTGATGAGACAGAATGCCAGGTTATATACCAAATTTTTCATCTGCTTTACCTACAAATAATATGTTCTACTCTTCTTATATGCAATATACATGCTCTTCTGTCTGCGCAGATAAAGTGTGGGGATCTGTTTGAAAACAGTGTTGTAGATGAGTTCAATGAATGTGCTGTATCAAGAAAGAAATGTGTACCTCGTAAATCTGACGTGGGTGAATTTCCTGTACCAGCGCCTGATGTGCTTGTAAAAAGCTTCAACATTAATGATTTCACTGGGAAGTGGTTCATTACTAGTGGTCTAAATCCAACATTTGATGCTTTTGATTGCCAATTGCATGAGTTCTATACAGAAGGCAACAAACTTGTAGGAAAGTTGGCATGGCGCATAGGGACTCCAGATGGTGGATTCTTTAGTCGATCTGCTGTACAGAAGTTTGTGCAAGATCCATCCCAGCCAGGAATCCTCTACAATCATGACAATGAGTATCTCCACTACGAAGATGACTGGTACTTTTGCTGCTTTGCGTACTTTTGCTGCTTTTTCCTTTGCATGTGAACTATATGCTTCATCATGACAACTAATTTTTTGTCAGTTCTGAATGCTAAAGAGTAAGAAAATTGCACACATACAGAATCTATCACATGAAAGAATAAGTTGCATAACATAAACCTTATGGAAGATGATTTGGATATTGATTAGAGTTGGATCGCTTGTAAATTATATACCAAGTAAAACTTGTTCTCTTGAATATATAGGTTTGTAAACCAATTAGTCTTTTATAGAGTTAAAAGCCAGATCTAGCCCTGAACTATGTTACTTAAACACTTTGGTTCCGGGTGCCATGCCCTTGTTGGACACAGTCTCAAACGTGTCAGATCCTTTGACTCAAATGTGGACACGTTGACCAACTAAAAGACCACATATGAGAATAATTTAAGATGCAAAAATATATATATATGAGAAGGAAGACGACAAGAAAAAAAAAGACACCTAGTTTACAAACTCGTCAAGAAATATATGTTTAATCTGAGTTTTATTGTTAATTTTGCTGCAAAATTCTATCTAATCTACTTGTTTATTAATAATATATGCCTTGCTCCTGTACCCATGTCCCAAATCAGGACAGTTCCCGTGTCCCCAATTTTCAAAAATTTGAGTCTGACTCTCGATTATGCGTCGTGTCCAACATTCGATACCCAAGTCCGAATAACATAGTCCTCAAAAGTACAGATTACATACACACACAAGTCCGCCAGACCTGTAACTCTGTGATGTAGTGATTCTGTTTTATAATTGATCTATTAGAGTATATAAGAGCATCAGGCTTGACTTGTTAAATGCGTCATGTTTTCTGGATATATTTTTTGTTGTTGGGATAGTTAGAGGAAACAATGTTCATTCATATGACAGTCTCTTTCTGTTCTCCTGGATAACATTTTAGTTTACTGATCAAAAAGGATATATTTTTATGTTTCTGAATATTTAATAATTGTAGATCATTTGACATTTATCTCCTTCCCGTATAAGATTATTTATGTTTACACTATACAAATCCCAGGGATCTTTGGAATAGAAGGATTACCTGTTACCATGGGCAAAAAATGTCTCTCCCTCTTTCATTAGAAAACTATTTTTTATAAATTTTCCCTGGTAATGCATTGTTAAACTTATTTTCATATACATTTTGATATTTCATACATAGAAAAAGATATAAAATACATACTGCTGTGCATTATTCATAAATATTACTCCCTCCGTCCCAACCAATTCTTTACACTTTCCTTTTTGGGACGTCCCACCCAATTCTTTACATTACTAAAAATAGTAACTTTTAACAATAAATATATTATTACATCCACTACTTCACTCCACTTTTTCAACACTTTACACTATTACACCCACTACTTCATTTATTTTAACAATAAAATCACTATTACACCCACTATCCTTGGTCTCCGTGCCCGGACCAAATGTAAACATTTGGCCGGGACGGAGGGAGTATAATTTATATGTGAATGCATATCATTTGCCTCTATGGTAGAATCAGTTCTCAGACCAATAGGCAGTCACCTTCACTTTGTCAGTCAAAGACTGGGTAACATACTGACATAGCATTCTCTAAAAAGAATGATTTGTTGAAAGAACATGCTGAAAACCTTAGTGTCAACTGTTAAATGGTCTAAAATGGCCAGCATGTCTTTATTCATTTCCTATTTTTATTTACTTTGAACTCTGACCTCGACACTGTTACAGTGACCAAAAGTCAGACTTCAGATACTGATGACAATCAATTATTAGGTATGTTTTGTCTTCGAAGCTTGAGGGTAAACCAGAAGACTATCTATTTGTATATTATAGAGGGAAAAATGATGCATGGGATGGGTATGGTGGCGCATTTGTGTACACGAGAAGTGCAGTTTTGCCTGAAAGTATTGTGCCTGAACTAGAAAAGGCTGCTAAAAATGTGGGTCGGGACTTCAACACCTTTATCAGAACTGACAATACGTGCGGGCCTGAACCTCCCCTTATCGATAGATTGGAGAAGACAGCAGAAGCAGGGGAGAGGACCATTATAAGAGAGGTTGAGGAGATAGAAGAGGAGGTGGAGAAAGTGAAGGACACCGAGGTAAATCTGTTTCGTAGGTTGGCTGAAGGGTTCAGAGTGCTCCTGGAAGATGAAGAAAACATCATCAGTGGGCTGAGTAAAGAAGAGGAGGAAATTTTGAATGGCCTACAAATGGAAGCAGCTGAGGTAGAAAAACTCTTCGAAAATGCACTACCTATCAGGAAGTTGAGATAAGTTTTACACGATGAGAAAGGCTTTATCAACCGATTGAAAGACAGATCTGTATTAGCTCAAACGTATAGCTTTGAAGTTATCATATAGTATGCATAATATATTGAAATCAATTCTTTGATCAACTCCTATTGTATCTAAAAGGTCATACACAAAGAGAAAGAGGACATTTGAACCTATTTTTCTATAGTATATATTTTGATATTATTATATGGGGAGAAAGATATACATAATGTCACAGTCCCATGCAATGCAGGAGGTGCTCTAAAAGAGATAGTTGCTGATGGGCCTGATGGCACATCATCTATGGTTATGGATCTAGGCCATACAGGCCACACCAAAATGTGAAATCTCATGAATAGGCAACCACATTTTTTAAAGATTCATTCAATTGTTTAAAGTGAGTGTCTATGTCGGGTCGGGACCATTATATATCTTTACAGTTAAAACGTTGCTTTTGTCTGAGTAATCCCCGTTTGAGCATTAGGCTGTTACTGGGGCAACTTCGTTAAATATTTGATGCCCTGAAAGATATGTAATAATTATAATAATATATTGTGATGTCAATGTTGGGACTAGTCTGTTGTATTTGTACCAAAACGCTTGTTCTCTCCCTGCCATAGATATTTTTAACATGTCCCGAACTTAAAAATTGTTTATAAATATGTCCTACTTTTATTTGTATTTTCAAATATGTCTTATACATAATTTTCTTCATCTTTATAATTTTAGAATGACATTTTTATTCTTCTAACTTAAATCAATTGAAATTTTAAAATAAATGTAATATAATTATAATATAAATGTAGTATTTATAAATTAAATCCTTTAAATCTAAATCTGAGACTAAATTATTTTATTGAAAAATTTTAATATATGTTAAACATATAAAGTTTAAAATAAAATTTGTCTTTAAAATTTTTGTTTCACAAAAAATTATTAAAAATGAAATAAAAAATAGTATTAAGATCTAAACATCCCATATTTCATATATACATATAATAAATTTCGATAATTTAATCATATAATTATTCAAATAACTAGATAACAAAAAATATATATTACAAAATTCATCTTCAAAAAAATTAAATTACTATAAGACTAAGACTTGTGAAAATAAAATAATTATATATATACTCATTATTATTAATTACAAGTCATATAAAGTACGATACTCAATTGGAAGTTAGCTAGGTTATAAGCCTCACCGTAAACCTGTTTGTTTGGCTTAAAAGATGTACGATACTCGATAGCATGACCTTCAGTTAGTTATCTATATATACTCTCTCGCAATCCATAAAAAACACATTACTTATATAGTGATATAATATAGATATATCTATGCTATAGTATTAAAGCCGTTTCACCAAATATTTGGTCTGTTGTCGGTTTGGTCTTTTTGTGTCTCACTCAACTTTAAATATACGTGTGTGTCTCTTACTCAATTTCAAACACATTCTTTTAATCAATATACTATCATTTTTAATTTTCTCATTAGTAAATTTCTTTAATTTATTTAATATCGTAATTTATTAATTAAATTTTATAAATATTAAATTATTATTATTATTTTATTTATATTAATTAAATTTTATTATTGTGCTCTATCTATATATTATATATACTCTTATATTATATTACTCTAAACGAACTTTTTTTTAAATTAGAATATAGAGTTGTACTCACAATCTACTAACATGTTTCAATTTCCTCATCGCCCAAATACTTTAATTTATTGCCTGCAAGAGTTGGCTCAGTTGGTTAAAGAGAGAAATATCATCCTCTTGGTCACAGGTTCGAATCCCACGGGAGGAGAATTTGTGATTATGTCATCCTGGGCCAGAACCTCGCAGGCTATTGCGTGAGTCCGTGGGTTTACCCAGTATGCACTCAAAAACTCAAAAAGGGTAGGGGCCGCAGGTTCCCATAATAATAAAAATACTTTAATTTATTTAAAATTACAATTTCATAATTAAAATTATATTAATATTTTATCTATATTAAAACATACTCTTTTATTTAAATTTAAATTAAAATATTTTTAATATATTTGAAACTTTTTTTATTAATTAAAAGTAAGTCCTCTTTTTTCATTTGGTAAGTCCTCTTTTTATGCAATTATGACATAATTATAATTTAATTTTAAAACATATATATTTTACATATAATTCTATCATCGGTGAGTACTTTTTTTATACAACAATCTAATAACACATATCACTTCACTTCTGTTACTGCTCAAACTCTTCGATTTATTTGAAATTAAAATTTATTAATTAAATCTCATGAATATTAAAATAATATTATTATTGTATCTATATTAAATAATTTTATTATATATTATATTATTATAACCGACATAATAAAAAAATTTAAAGTATATATTTAAATTATAGAAAATAATTAATATATAATTTATTAATACCACCCGTGCTTTGCACAAGCTAGTATTTTATAATAATAATAATAATATACTTTTTAATATCCTAACATTTGTTTAGTTCTGTATCAAGACTAGTTTTTTTTTAATTATTTTATCAAAATCTCTTAATCGAACACAGAAAAATATTAGAAATGAAGGTCCTGTGACTAGTACAAAGCTAAACATGGTGGGGAAGGAGAAACAATTATGATTATTAACTTGTTATGGTCTCTCTCCCCCTCTCTCCATGTATATATTAGGGCATATGTAAACACACATGACACATTATTAGAGGGGGTAAACAATGTAAAAAATAGAAGCATAAAGTTGGTCCCAACGCCCATGTGTGAAGTGATACAGACATGCTAACAGTGGATGCTCCTTAAATTTCACTGTAATACATCTGCTGAGCCTGAAGCATATTTGACTAAGCTTCTTTTAGTCTTTGTTGGTCCTCATAAAATAACAACTAGGCCAAACTGGAGCTCCATCTCAATCTCAACTAGCTATCATACTTCTTCATACACTACTACCACTACTACATGTTGTACATTATAAACATTCTTGACGTGATTTTCGATGCTTCTTCATGTGCCCTAACGTGATTTTGAACCAACTACTGCTTTATCAGGACTCTACTCTCCATTTTCCTTTTCACAAAAATTTATAATAAAATTAGTAATATTTACGAAATAATGATATTATATTCTAATAATATTTTTCCCTTTTAAAATAGTAATTTTAGTTATTTTTTATTCACGCAATGCTCTTCTTCAATCTTTAGACTTAAATATCTTGTTAGCATTCGCAAAAAGAAAAAAAAATCATGTTAGCAGAGAGAAATTACATCGTAGTTATGTTGAGGGTATTTAACTCATAAGAAAATAAATAAATAAATGAGATATGGACCCTAGCCTAACAGGTCCAAGGGGAGTGAAGGCCCATTTTTTAGATACTAAAGGCTTCACAGCTGTATAGTATAAAAGGCCTTTGATTATGCGCCTAACTCTTAATTAATGATTAATTCCTCAAGTGTTACCTACCGTTTGCTCAATTGCTTCCCGCCGGTATCTAATTATGCCCCCCGTTTTAAATCACTTATTAATTTTTAAAAATTTATATATGTTAAAAATATTTAAATTTTATATATATTTTAAAATTTTCCTTTATAATTATTACATTTATTCGATATATATACTTAAAAGATCAATATTAAAAAGTATAAATTGAAGAATTAATTGTTAAAATTTTAAATTAAATGAAGAGAAAGCTGAAATAAATTATTATTTTTTAAAAAATAAATATTAATTTGAGACAGAAAATCCTACTCATTTTCTTACATGCATTAGTTGTTTCTGGTATTATGAAAAGTGAGAATCAGAATTAGTCAGTGAAGGCACCGAATTAATCGAAATTATTTGTTAGATACACATTTGTAATGTATACAAGTCTAATTAATCAAAAAAATTATATAATAAAATTTTAAAATAAGAGAGAACAAATTTATAAGTTAAATAATTAAATTTATTATAAAATAATTTAAATATATTTTTTTTCTGATTTTGACCGATTAATCATAGTTTTTTTTATTTTTAAAAAAATAAATCCAATTAATAAACTATTAATCCCAATTAGTCGCGGTCAACAGAGGCTGTGTACTTGTATCTAACGTTTTTCAAGCAATCAATCAAGAAGCCGTGGTGCATCGCTATCCCAAAACCCAACCATCGCCTATCAATGTGACACCTACAATATTCTACGTTTGTAGGCCCACCACAACTTGTTATTATTTTAATTAGGTTGCTTACAGATTAGATGCCAACGTGGCATGTCCGGATTGGGTGGGTTAGATGCTCATATATGCTTAGACTTTAAACATTCTTCCCTTGACAATGATATAAACTACCGTGCGAGTCACTTCTTTACACTTTCCTAATTGTTTACATTATTAAAAATAATAATTTTTAATAATAAAATATATTATTACATCCACTATTTCACTTCACTTTTTTAACACTTTACACTATTACACCCACTACTTTATTTATTTTAACAATATTACATCCACTATCTTTGATTTCCGTGCCCAAACCAAATATAAACATTTGGCTGGAGGAACGGAATATAAAGTTAGGAATGCTAGCCTCCAAAGTGGTTAACTTAGCAACTAATCCCACAAATACTTATCCATTACTGCTCTAGTATTAATTAAATAAATCTTTATTAAATTAAATATAGAAATAATAATCAAACCACATCAAGACATTTTTTGTATATGAAAAATAATATCAAACCCAACTTAAAATAATATCAACTCCTTTAAAATTTGATATTCAAATTTTTTATATAGTGAAAAAATTAATACATTTAATAAAAAGAAAATGTTAAATACAACAGACAAAATCATGCCGTATGTGAGACTGGTTACGGTAACATACATTCTTCCATCAATTCTGGCGAGTGGGGTCAGCGCGTGGTGATATGTTGCAGCCTTTTCTTTCTATGTTCTCTGCAGTGTTTGTAGTAAAGTA
The DNA here is from genome assembly GCA_028671895.1 of Oenanthe sinensis. NCBI lineage: Eukaryota > Viridiplantae > Streptophyta > Magnoliopsida > Apiales > Apiaceae > Oenanthe > Oenanthe sinensis. Next base: position 38,059,191 of record CM053794.1, read on the forward strand.
TATTAGTTGTACCACCCTTTAACGAAAATCATAGTCACAACCCTCCTCTCAAGTGCTTTGTGTTAATATGTTTGCCAGGGAATCCTATATAGACTATTTTTTATACATCATACACACAACATACTCGTATATCTTTACAGAACATAGAGAGAGAGGGAAAAATATACGACTCCAGTGAAGAAGCTTTCTTCTTCTCTTTTTCTTTTACAAAAGTACTAGTCATCTCTCTCTCTCTCTCTCTAAGATTCTTCTTCTTCTCCTTCCCACCTTGTCTACATCTTTTTTCCCTCCATCTCTCTCTCTCTCTCTCTCACACACACACACACACACACACACACAATCACAACAGGTTGCAGAACTGCAGAAGTGAAAGAAACATGCATCTTCTTTCCTATATTTGTTATTAACCCTAGCTAGTAGCATTCTTCTCAGCTCCTACCTTCACTTGATTCTTTACTGTAAGTTTCATTTTGTTGCTTTATTTTCATCCGGGCTTACACCATTTTTCCTTTTTATTTACTCTCAACTTTTTCAATTTTTATCTTCTTGGGGGTATATCAAGTTCTGACCTTGGTTGTGCTTGATTTAAGTAGTGTCACTTTTCATTTTTCTATTTTTTTAGTGTACATAAAAATTAGATCTTCTACACATATATGTATTGTTTGTGTGATTAACTTTAACTCGTGTTGAATGTATATATGTATATAGAATGTGATGTGGGCTAAGTTTGTTGGAATGGACTAGATGAAAGTGACTGTTTTCCCTGTAGCCATTTACAATAATGTTTGTCCGTTATATCTGACCTCAATTTTATCACAACATTTCTCTCATTTTTCATCTTCGACGCTGTCAATATCACAAGTAAGATAAGATTATGGTTTATGCATCATTAATTGTTATTTCACTTGTATTATGAAGATGTAGAATTTTTGTCTTTTTATAAATCGGTTCAATCTTTTTCCGAATTTATTAGTTACTGGTATTATTCCTGTAAGATTCCTTGAAATTTCAACTCAATATTGGTCTACAGACTACAGTTGTGATCAGAGGTGCTTCATAAACTGAAACTGATTAATGTCATATCATACTATCAATGCCTTTACCAATGGTTTATAAAATTATTTTAAGTTAGTCAACATTTGACATCAGTAGTAATGATAATGACCGGTTAAACACATGTAGACACAACATCTTTATTGTGTTACTTGTTATTAGGCACTGTTCTATAATGGAAGCAATGCAAGCCTTTGATCTCTTTTGACCATCTTAGTTCATCTTTGTTACACCAAGTTTACACTTTACCCCTGGTTTTTGTTGTTGACTCTTATTATCTCAGTTATAGTTTCTTTCATGCAGTGTGATTCTCTGCGTAGCTTATAATCTTGATATATGTATGCAGTTAATTCATGGGGGTTAGAAATTCATATGAATACATCACTCATGCCTTCTTTATGTTAGTCTTATTCTTTTCCTGATCTATGATGATAAATAATTTCCACTGAATTTGTTTACATTGTTGTTTATTTGTCAATATATTATAGATTAGCAGAACATTAAATCTAGACCAATGACAAAGGTCAGTCCAGAGTTTGGATATGAGGCGCAAATGCCTGTGTCTGCTGATGTGAGCTTTGCTTCAAATCAGTTTCCTGCATACAAGCTTGGTTCGGATAATCAAGTCTTGGAGGAGGTGAAATTTAATATAGAAGGCCCATCTTTAAAGGAGGTGGTCATGCAGGAAATTTCTCTGTTGTCAGAGCAGCATAAACGTCTTTCTGTTCGAGACCTGGCCAGCAAATTTGATAAGAATTTGACTGCTGCTTCCAAATTGTCCAATGAGGTTCATTTTTTTTTTGTTGCTAATATCAGAGTATAGTTTCTTTTTAACTTATGATCTAACTAAACAATACTATGTACTAGGTTCAAGGAATAAATTATATATCTGGATTTATATATTTAGTTATCCAGGTCATACGAAGTATAATCAAATATCATTCATGTTTATGTGCAAAATTAACCACTTCACTAAAAAGCAATGGGCAAATAAGCAAGTTTTTCCAAAAATGCAGACGAAACTCAGAGATGTGGCGTCTTTGGATGGACATGTTCTTCTAAAGAAACTTAGGGATGCACTAGAATACCTAAAAGGGCGGATGGCAGGTCAGATTAAGGAAGATATGGAAAAAGCCATTTCCATGGTTAGTGGTTCTTTCTTTCCTTTTCTTTTGTGTCAGTCTTCAGATGTGGAGAATTTGTTCATGATTATATTGTAAATTGTTAGAACTTCACAAACTTTATCCTATTGAAATCTGCTTGTTTTGTCGCAATGCTGTGGGGAGTTTATTGTTGCAGGTCTAATGATCCCATTTATAGATTAAAATTTTCACCTATTAGAGGATTTGGTTTATGCCATTAGCATGCGTCTTACTCTGCAGGTAGAAGCATTAGCAGTAAAGCTGACTCAAAAGGAGGGAGAGCTGATTCAAGAGAAGTATGAAGTCAAAAAGCTAGCAAGCTATCTCAAACAGGTCATCTAATGCAGTAATCCAAGCTCTACTCCAGCTAGTGGCATTTTTTTAGGATTTGAATGATTGTTTGACACTACTACAAATTTTATATAGTAGATATGATTACTCGATAAATGTATGGCTATGAATGTCTTTCTATACATATGCATCACTTATTCTTCTTAGTCAAAATCTGAGCTACTAGTTTGGGTAATACATGTTGGTACTTGTGATATACATATATAGGATCTTAATTTCTTATATACTATATTACTATATATATATCACAAGGTTTCTGCTTTTAAAGGCATAAGTTATTGATTTCTTCTAACATCAGAGAGTTGTTCATCTAACATGATATCACATCTTCATGACCTAACAATCTCAAAAAGATAAATTTTAAAGTACTATTCATTGTTGCTCCAAAATTTCCTTGTTATCCACTCTTTAATCCAAAGTGGGCTTTCGAATGAGGGAGTGTCAAAGGTATAATATCCATTTAGTGGCTTCCCTCAACACCTTAAGACCTTTGGGTTTTAGGATAAATTCATCTAACATCTGCAACGCATGCTTCCGATTTTTTTATCATATAAAAGGTTGCCACACGCTGATTTGTTTTAAAATGTGTTTGTGATTTCTTTGGTGTTCGTTGCTGCAGTGACTATGATGCACAAGTCTTTGTTTCTACGATCTTAGTCACACTTTTGTGGATATAATACATGTTGGGCGTCTGTGATGTATATACTAGTGGCTTTTAATTTTTCACAAGATTTTTGCAACAGATACTTCTGAAGTAAAATTTAATAGTTTGCACACACCAATTTACTGTTTTCTTGTAAAATGTCTTCTAATTAACTTGTTAGTTGGTGTGGTGGAATTACTGCATCATTCTTCATTTTTCTGTCTCTGGACACTGAGATAATTTTATTCTGCATGTCTTTCTCTCATGAGTGATCCTTTAGTAGCATACTAGCTTGTTCTTTCTTTTCTTTTTCCGGGGGGGGGGGGGGGTAATTACATGTTGTTGTTATGTATGAGGGTGTATATAAAATCATCATAATCCATACTTTCTTGCAGGCTTCAGAGGATGCCAAAAAGTTGGTCAACCAAGAAAGATCCTTTGCTTGTGCTGAAATTGAGAGTGCTAGAGCAGTAGTTCAGAGAATTGGAGAGGCCCTTGATGAACAGGAAAGTATCTCACAAACTTCAGGGAAACAGGTATATATAAATGTAATAAATTGTATCTAGATAATGAAAATAGAAATTGAAAAAAAATATATGTTTGAATAAATATAATATTTACAAGTATTATTTGGTAATTCATTTTTTTGGAAGTGAAAGTTTAGTTTCTGTTTTGGACTAAACTTGAGATACTGTAGGAACTGAAGGAACTAATGGAGGAGGTTCAGCAGGCTAGAAGAATTAGATTATTACATCAACCCAGCAAGGTGTGTTGATATCCATTTTTTTTTATAAATGGAAGTCTATATGAATTTTAGTGTTGGCGTCCATTTTCCTGATATATGCTGGTCTACCTCCGTTAAAACTGGTTGTTAAATTTCTTACTTACTTTGATCATCTTCTGTAGCATATCTAAATAGGATTTAATAGTTTCCAGAGTCTCAAGGGGTTAAAATGCTAAATCTGTTTTGATTATCCTATGTATAGCTACATTCTCTTCTTATAGGTTTTTAAATGTTCCTCTATTCCAGCATGTGAATAAATGTTATCTTATCTTTTTCTGTTATCGTTGTTCAATGAACAAAATCATCTTATGAAGAGAATTGTGACATGTTTGGTAGGTGATGGACATGGAACATGAGCTTCGAGCACTTAGACTTCAAATTCAAGAGAAGTATACATTTTCTCTTAAGCTTCAGAAACAGGTAGATTCTCTTCTGTGTTTATTTTTAAATACCTATTGTTATGCCCAATATCTGGACATGGGTCCTAGGCAGGCCCAATGGCATAAGGTGGCCGGCCCACCTCGCATCTGGGCTCACTTGGCTTCAAAGCCTACATCCAGTTCGCATCGTGCTAAAGATGATAAAATATTCTAAGGCCCTTGGCCTAGCGTGAGGTCGCATCGCTAACTCACCAGCCTTAGATTCATTCAGCTTCAAGAAGGAAGAGAGAAGAGAACCGGTCCCCAGCCCGGTTCACTTCTCATCATCACCTCTCAGGTCGCATAGATTTGCCAGAGAGGCCCTCAGCCCGGCTCGCTTGGCCCGGCTCACTGCCTCCGGATCGCTTCGCTAGCCCGGAGTACTTAGCACGGATTTCTCATAATTAGCTGAAAGGCTCCTAGCCTCATGGGCTCGCCTCACTTGGTATTATTTGCTAATCTGAAGACTACAGAAGGCCCCCCAGGGTAATATCTCAACATACTTATTGATTTGAAGACAGCTAGCCCCACGGGCTCTCATCTCATCAAGGGATCTGCACATGATCACCTCTACATACTGCTCCCGTGAGGCCACATCACGCACAACCGCTCCCGCGAGGCCATATCGCGCATAACTCCCTACGGGAACCCCTTGCTCTACAACTCCATGACAGCCCCCAGAGCCTAACGGGCTTGGGCCATGGCAGTTACAGACACATGGGAAGTTTGCCCTCCACATCCGCACAGACTTGGGCCAAAGCCCAGCACGTCTAAGGATTTGGGCCTGATGGACCGGACCAATACCTAGCCCATATAGGTAACTTGTCCTCCAAGAACTACGTGTGGCTTGAACCCCTATATAAAGGGTACGTAGGCCTCTTGTTTCAGTTGAGACAACAGTTGGCAGCAAGAGAACACATATTTTCTCTGGCCTTCTAACGAATCAACAACAAGATCAGCTACCAAAATCCATCACTTTCCTCCCGTGTTCTTCGCGTTCTTCATCAAGTTCATAGCAAAATCATCATATTTTGCTCCGTGATTCCAGCAAACCTCCAAATTACTGTTATACCAGTTTCTCCCTATAACAATTGGCGCTAGAAGGAGGGCACTTGACATCTGAGGGAGAAGGATGTCTAACTCTAGGAGAACCGTAAACTCATCAGAAAGTGATAGAGCTGAGGGTGACGAGACCCCGAGACATGCTAACGAGAACCCGCCTCAGACCGACCCCAAACTCTTAGAATTCCTGGATGAAATGGGCCAGCAGATGCTCGAGTTCAACAAAAGAATGAGGCGGATGGAGAGGAGAGACGCCTCTAAGAAGGCTAGCGCGAGCGCCCGGCGACGAATGAGGAGGGCCAATAAATCTAAGCGGCCCTGGTCGACCGTGAAACCTCGTGACCTCATGAATGATTTTAATGATGAAGCCGGAGATGTAGGGAAAGATGAATCGTTAGAGTGGGATGAGGTGCCCCCCATTCAGACGCGGCAGGCCCATGAGACCCCTCACAGGTCGTTTCATGGCCCAGCCCCCTCTGAGGCGAAGGCAACCAGTGTTTTTGACAGGGTCGGGAGAAGACTAACAGAGCATGATCTAAGGATAAAGCTGGAGAGAGTCCGAACTAAAAACACTGAGGTAAGGCCCCCGAGTCTAGCACATGAAGCAGATGGACCCCCTCGCCATCGCGAGCGCGCTAGGTCCCCATATCGTGCTCATATGCCGGAGAGGCCCCCTCCCAGGAGAAGAAATCAGGAAGCTCAGTCCGCGATAAGTGGAGAAGGTGGAGGCCGAAGGCGTGAACAGGCACCGCCCCCATCACATAGGGCCAGCAATGAAAATAATAATGAGGAGAGGCTGGGAAACCTCCGCATGAACGATCTTAGGCGGCTTCTAGAGCGCATGGAGAAGGAGAAGACTGCTCCAAATCCTATCTCCACCCAGTCGCCTTTCACCAATGAGATCCGGGTCGCACCTCTGCCCGCCATCTTCAGAAACAACCCGAATCTCACTTTTAATGGTGATACTGATCCAGCCGAATACCTAATCCGCTTCAATATTGAGATGGAAGTTTACCAGGTTTCCACTCTAGCCCGGTGTCGGCTATTCGCCGCCTCTCTCAGGGGTAGTGCCCAACAGTGGTTCTCCAAACTCGGGCCCATTATGATCGACTCGTGGGAACTACTGGCGGATATATTCATCAAACAATTCCAGTCTTCTATGCTCTATGCCCCACCTGTGGCAACCCTTGCTAATATTAAGCAAAGGGAAGGAGAGACCCTACAAGATTACTTCAAGAGGTTTAATGCCGAAGTACCCCGAGTTAGAGGAGCAACTGAAGAGGCTGTAAAGAACTTCTTGATAGCAGGCCTTAAGGAGGGAACTGACTTCTGGAAAAGCCTACAAGCTAAGACACCTGAAACATTGTCTGAGTTTTACCGGCAGGCTGAGCCCTTTAAATGGGTGGAGAAATCTATGCTTGACTTAAAGAAGAGTAACAACAATGGAGGCCGGGGAAAGAATAACAAACGCAAGGGATCCCGGAGCCCGGATAATAGATACAATGGCCGTAGAGACAGAAGCCCCAGCCCGAAGAGGTATGACAAAAGGGAAAGAGAGAGGTCCCTTGAGAGCAATAGGTCAGAGGACAGGAGACCCTATCCGAAATACAGTCGCCACACCCCACTAGTGGCCCCAATTGAGCACATCTACGCAATTAATGCCTCTAAAGGAATCTTCAAGAAGCCTCCACCAATGACGAATTACGGTAGAAAGGATTCTCGGAAGTTCTGCGCCTACCATGAGCAGTCGGGCCATGACACCGCCGATTGCAGACATTTGAAAGACCAGATTGAAGATCTTATCAGGAGCGGTCACCTCACTGAATGGGTGGTAAGAGAAGTGAAGAAACATCAGAGGAGTGATTATCATAGCGTCCCGCCTCCTCCTTCAAAAGATAAATCTCCGCAGGATAAAGAGAGACCTGGGCTTGGCAATACTAGAGAGGGCAGTATCCATATTATCATCGGGGGTCCTCATATTGGTGGAGATAGCAAACGAGCCATGGAGAGATATGCCAGAGAGGCCAAGGAGCGTCCCCTCACTAATATCCACCACCTCTCGCAGAGACCTCCCAAGCTGTTTAAGGGAGAGGAAACTGATATTATGTTTACCGAAGAGGATGCCAAATGGGTCCATCACCCCCATAATGATGCTCTGGTAGTTAAAATAAAGATCGGATCCTCAAATGTGCACAGAGTACTTGTCGATAATGGAAGCGCAGTTAATGTTCTCACTTATGATGTCTACCAGAAGATGGGTCTCCTTGACAAGGATCTCACACCTACTATCGGCCAGCTCTACGGATTCACCGGGGCCTCGGTTAGCGTCAAGGGCCTCATTAAACTCCCCATCACTCTAGGGGAGGAGCCCTGCATGACCACCCAGGTCGCTGATTTCATGGTGGTAGACCAGCACTCTGCCTACAATGCCATAATTGGCAGACCCATACTGAAGGAAATGAGGGTGGTGACCTCTATTTACCACCTTTCAATGAAGTTTCCCACTCCAAAGGGGGTAGGATGTGTCAAGGGCTGCCAGTATGATTCTCGAGAATGTTATAACAAGGCCCTCAAGTCAGCCGAGAAGACAAGTAGAGAGGTAAAAGCCATCAATGTAGACAATTACAAGCCAAGTTCAGGTGATACCATGATCACACCGAAAATAGAGGACGCTATGTGCAACACCATCACCGTCGAAGAGCTCCCGCAAGATTATTTTGAAAGCAGGGGAATTCAAGTAGAGCCGATACCGGGGGCACTCATGATGGAGCCCTCCCAGCCATTTCAAAATTTGGTAGAAGGAATTGTGGAAGAGGCTAGTGATGATGAGGAGACCCCAGAGTAGTTAGCAAAAAGACTCAGTAAAGGAAAATGGGTTCCAGAGGAGACCTCAGCAGTGATAGATCTCCCCAACGGATTCTCTCGTGAAATCACAGGCATCACCGAAAGATTAGTCAGTCCGAGCGGACCCGGGGGGTACATATTGGAGGATCAAAACAAGGAAGTGCTCTCTATTGAAGAAGTGGGAGAAGCAGGTATGACTCAGGATTTCGAGATGGATATTGATCCACGTATGCCCGCTCATGTAGAAAGAGCTGGGGCAGCCGAAGATACTATCACGATTCCGGTGGACGCACATGATCCTTCTAAGTGGCTGAAGATTGGCTCTAATCTCGACCCAAACATGAGAGACTCTCTGGTCTCCTTCCTCAAAAGTAACCTGGATGTGTTTGCCTGGTCTCATGCTGATATGGTAGGGATTGACCCTAAAGTTATGTGTCATCACCTCAACATTGATCCAAATAAAAAGGGGGTGAGGCAGAAAAGGCGCCCTGTCAGTGGAGAGAGGGCTGAAGCCCTCAAGGAAGAAGTGGACCGGCTCCTCAAGGTCGGGCTCATCAAGGAAGCTTTCTATCCCACATGGTTGGCCAATCCGGTTCTCGTAAAAAAGCCAAATGGGAAGTGGAGGACTTGCATAGACTTCACTGATCTAAACAAACATTGCCCCAAAGATAGCTTCCCTCTACCAAGAATTGATCAACTAGTGGATGCAACTGCTGGTCACGCACTACTCAGCTTCATGGATGCTTATTCGGGATACAATCAAATTCCCATGTATGAGCCCGATCAGGAACACACAGCATTCATCACAGATAGGGGTCTCTATTGTTATGTTGGGATGCCCTTCGGCTTACTCAATGCCGGATCCACCTACCAGAGGCTGGTCAATATGATGTTCGAGAAGCAAATTGGTAAAACCATGGAAGTATATGTAGATGATATGTTGGTTAAGTCTAAGGAGGCCACGGATCACGTCGGCCACTTAGCCGAGACGTTCGACATATTGAGGAAATACCGGATGAAGCTCAACCCCCAGAAATGTGTCTTCGGAGTAGAATCCGGGAAATTCCTAGGCTTCATTGTTAATCACCGAGGGATCGAAGCCAACCCGGCCAAGATCAAAGCTCTAATAGAAATGAGGTCACCCAGGAATGTCAAGGAGGTGCAGAGCTTAACCGGGCGGATAACAGCTTTAAATCGCTTTGTCTCCAAATCATCTGACAAATGCCAAGAGTTCTTCAAAGCAATCAGGAACATAGGAAAGAAGTTCGAGTGGACCCCTGAATGTGAAGAGGCCTTTCAACAGATCAAAGAGCATCTAGGCAGCCCACCTCTCCTATCCAAGCCTCTAGCAGGGGAGACTTTAATTCTCTATCTTGCTGTTTCAGACTACTCGGTTAGTGCTGTTCTGGTTAGAGAAGAAGCGGACACTCAGTTTCCTGTGTACTACGTGAGCAAGAGGATGCTTGATGCAGAGACCCGATATACTAACATGGAAAAGTTAGTTTATGCTCTCATTCTGGCATCAAGGAAGCTCCGACCTTACTTTCAGGCTCACAAAATTGAAGTAAGAACCGCCTATCCATTAAGGCAAGTATTGCACAAACCAGAAACATCTGGCAGACTATTGAAGTGGGCGATTGAGCTAGGCCAATTCGATGTTTCATACAAGCCCCGCAGTGCCATAAAGGGGCAGGCTCTCGCAGACTTCATTCTGGAATTTCCATCTCACAGTGACGAGAGCACACAAGTCCCCACTAGGGTCTCGAGCACCACACAAGAAGAAATCAACGAAAACAGCGCTCCTTGGTGGACCTTATATGTTGATGGAGCAGTGAATAATGAAGGAGCAGGTGCAGGGATAGAGCTTGTGACTCCGGAGGGACACAAACTCAATACAGCTATCCACTTCACCTTTCAGGCCACAAACAATGATGCTGAATATGAGGCCCTCATATCTGGCCTCAAACTAGCCTTAGAAATGAAGGCGGAAAACCTTAACATATTCAGTGACTCTATGCTGGTCGTCTACCAAATAAAAGGGGGGTTCCAAGCTAGGGGTCCTCGTACTGAGCTATATCTTAATTGCTCCCGACGGCTCCTCAACCTCTTTAGAGAAGTCAAAATCGAACAACTCCCACGGGGTCAAAATGCCCATGCAGACGCACTGGCCAAACTCGGCTCTCAGCGCGAGGCCACTCTGTTGGTGGTCATTCCCCTTGAAATCCAGAGGAGGCCCAGTGTCCCTGAGGAACTGAATGAGAAGAAAACTTCATCACTTGAGCTAATGGAGATTGAGATTGAAAATCCGGCCCCGACTTGGATGACTCCAATATGGGAGTATATCAAAATGGGTTCATTACCTGAAAATAAGAATGAAGCTAGAAGAATCAAGTACAAGGCCGCACGGTATGTTATTTATGATGAGGTCCTTTACCGAAGGGGCTTCAATATCCCACTTCTCAGGTGTGTTGATGGGGCCGAATGCAATTATATACTTCGAGAGGTACATGAAGGTATGTGTGGCAATCACACGGGGGGTGGTTCTCTAGCCCACAAGATCCTCCGACAAGGCTACTACTGGCCTACTCTCAAGCACGACGCCATTGAATTCGCCAGGTCTTGCGACAAGTGTCAAAGATATGCTAACTTCAGCAACATCCCCGCTGCTCCACTCACCTCTCTGATGAGCCCGTGGCCCTTTGCCATGTGGGGGATTGATTTGATAGGAGAGCTGCCGAAAGCTAAGGGAGGGGTCAAGTATGCTGTGGTGGCAGTTGATTATTTCACTAAGTGGGCCGAGGCCGAGCCCCTAGCCACTATCACCGCCAAGAAACTTAAGGATTTTGTGTACAGGGCTATTGTGTGCAGGTTTGGGATCCCCTACAAGCTCATTTCTGATAATGGAAAGCAGTTTGATTCCAAGGAAATGCGAGAATTTTGTGACAACTTGGGCATCAGGAAGGATTTCTCAGCTGTCTGCCACCCTCAATCAAATGGCCAGACAGAAGCAATAAACAAGATAATCAAGCACACTCTGAAAGCTAAGCTGGATGAAAATAAGGGCAACTGGCCCGAGGAGCTCCCTAGGGTCCTCTGGTCCTACAACAGTACCCCGAGGAGCACTACTGGTGAGACCCCATTCTCCTTATCATATGGATGTGAAGCTATGGTACCTGTGGAAGTTGGCTCCGGATCATTCCGTCGAGATCATTTTGACCCCAATAATAATGAGGTCAACCACCGACTCTACCTCGACATGATTGAAGAGACCCGGGCAGACTCTCAGGTCCGCCTAGCATCGTACCATCAAAGGACAGCTAGGCACTACAATGGGAAGGTGAGGGCTCGTCCCATCCGAGTTGGAGATCTAGTCCTACGTCGGGTCATGCCAAACACCAAGATTCAGGCACATGGAGTCTTCGGTGCCAACTGGGAAGGCCCCTACAAGGTCAAGACTGTTCTCTGGGAGGGAACATATCACCTCTCTGATCTCAAAGACAAGCTTATTCCACGAGCATGGAATGCGGAACATCTCAAGAAGTATCTACCTTAACTGCCCATGTAACTGGCAGCACTATTTATTTTTAGACTTCGTATGAATAAATCATCCCAAGTCTCGGGGGGTAGTAGTGTTATATAAACACCTCTCTGAGATGATGTAATGACTTTATTGGCCCTATGTTCTTCAATTATTCAAGAAATATGCATGGTTTTCTTTCAAATTTTGTGTAATGTGTATCAATATTCATGAAAGTTCGTGCAGTTAGGGTCGAGCAACGACAATATGCGGCCAGAAATTGCTTAGCTAGGCGAGGCCTGTTGGCCAGCTGAGCGATGCGACGAGGGGCCCCGTTGTCACATCAATGTGCGATGCGAGGCCATAACCATAGGCCCCGTTGGAACAAGCTCAGGCCAGCATCGGTGCGAGGCCACTCGGTTTCAAGGCATATGAACCGGGCCCCCCATGCGAGGCCATTTCTGTTCGAAGGTGCTCAGACAAGGCCCCCTCGTGCGAGGCCAGATCGAATTGGGCGAATGAGAAGCAAACTCATGGGTAGCGACCTGGAAGCAGTTGGTTATTTTCGAAAATATGAAAAGGTAAGGAAAAGCTACGACATTGTGCGGCCAGAAATTGCCTAGCTAGGCGAGGCCTGTTGGCCAGCCAAGTAATGCGACGTGGGGCCCCATCGTCACATAAGTGTGCGATGCGAGGCCATAACCACGGGCCCCTTTGGAACGAGCCCAGGCCAGTATCGAAGTGAGGCCATTCGGTTCTAAGGCATTCGAACCAGGCCCCCATACGAGGTCAATAATGATGAGATCGAAGAAGCGACCTAGACTTACTTAAACAATCGTGGAATGAAAGAATAAAGCAGATAAGTCAAGGTTGTTAGTTTCACGAAGCGAAGTCACAATCAGTTCATAAAAAGCGACCAAAAAGTGGAAACATGCAACATGAAGATATACTAAGTGATGCGAAGAGAAAATCAAGACATGCATAAATAAAATGATGCGAACAGATAATAGATGAAGAAATTGAAGCATTAATATAAAGGTAAAGTGAATACAAACGCGAGGCATAGACGGTGCCCGCAACCCATCAAATTCAGCTCGCAAGCGAGCACAAAATACTTGTTCAAATTCTTAAATTACAAAATAAGGAAATTACGAGGCCTCCTCTTGTAGATCTGCGGCCCGCTTCGCTTCAAGTTCCGAGGCTCGTTGCGCTGCCTCTTCTTCCATTTCCTTGCGAAGCGCCTCAGCATAGACTCGGGTCGCCTCCCCGAGCTGGCCCCAATCAAAGCCTGGCAGCTTCTTCATGAAGGTTTTCATGAACATGACCTGGCCCAGAGCAGATGCCTCCTTTTCAGCGACCTCCTTCTCCTTAGCAAAGTTCGAGATCGCATCCTCTTGAGTGGCTATTTGGGCTTGGAGTTCGCTAAGCTGTTCATCGAAGGCCTGTTTATCAGAAGCTTTGTCCTTCTCCAGCTCTTTGAGTTTGCCATTTACGACCCGAAGATCCTTCCTCACCAGCTCGGTCTCATCCTTCAGCTTCTTCTTATGATCCTCGATCATCTTTTTCTTCTCAGATTCAAGGGACTCGACCTTAAAATTTAGAATGGCATTCTGCGAGGACAGGGCCCGGATCTCTTTGTGTCGGCTCGCTTGCCTGTAAAATAATTCAGCAGCGGCCCGAGTCAAGGCCGAGTTATTCTCCTCAAGAGAGGACTGTGCCCAGGAGTTGAGATCGCTTTCAGAGACACAGGAATGAGCCAGCTTCGCAAAAGCGGTAGCAGAAGTGTGAGGAGGGATAGTGGCCACGACCACGTCTTTGCTTGGTCCGCCTCGAAGTTTCTTTGGGTCCACCTTCCCGGCCTCGACATCTAGTTGTCTCTTCTTCGACTCGTCCCGAGGAGGCTTGCTGCCAGAAGCCTTCAGGTCCTTGGTCGAACCGGGTTGGGTGGGCCTAAGAGCAACTCCAGTAATGGCCACCTCATCATCCTCTTCAGTGAAGGGAGGAGGAGCAATGTTAGACTTTGACATATCTGCACAAAAAATATGAAGCGGTCAGAAAGAAGTTAAAAAAAAAAATGATGATGATATGACAATGCAAATACGAGACATATGTATGCGGTGCGAATAGAATGATAGATACGAAGTGATAATCATCAGGGTGTACCGGACTCAATCCGAGATCGCTTCGCAGGGCGTTTCTTAGACGAGCTCGCGATGGCTTTTCCCTTTTTGGGAGTTAGCCTCGCTCCTTCCTTCAGAAATCCGTGAGCGACCAAATTTGAGGTCGTCACCAGTTTCTTCATATTTCTGTCTTCTAGGGGCAAGTGCAGCAAACTATCGGCTCGTGCTTTGGCCTCGCCAGACAACGTGGTGCGAGTAGGGGCGACTGGATAAAGATATTAGTTAGTAAAAAAGTTTTTCAATTAAAGGAATGGGGAAGGTTTGAAGCGAGGACAGGCAACTTACTTGGTTTATAGTTAAAATGGGTTTGAACCCTGGCCACATCGAATATGTAAAAATATGGTTCCTTCCAGTGACCCACGTTGCTCGGAGCTCCGTGTAGCAGGTTCTTCCCGTTGAACTCGGGCCACACCGACAGATAAAGATACCCAAAATCTTTCTTGCCCGAGGACTTCAGATTTAGGAAGTATCCAAGAGTCTTTACGTCGAGATCAGGGTACTTCAACTTTTTGTAGAGCATAAACAAGGCAATGGCCGACCTCCATCCATTCGGATTTACTTGAAGAGGGGCGACGTGAAAATACTTGCATACATCTTGGACGAATGGATGCATGGGCGAGGCAATCCCAACCTTTAACAGCGAGGTGGAGAGAACCATTCTAGGGATGCGACCCCCATTCTCTTCGTGGTTGAATCTATAGCATCTTTGATGAGGGCGAGGCAGAACGATGCGACCTTCTAACCTAAATTGCTCGACCACTTCGGCCAGTGACTCCGAGGTCAAATTAGTCTTTAGATCACGAGCTGCAAGCACTCGAGGAGAGGATGGCCTCGTTGAGGAACTGCTCGCACCATCACCCATAGGCTTCGCACCTATATAAATTGGCTTCTCAAGCTCAGGCTGGTCGGGAGGTATATAGGCCTCGCCATCAGAATCCTCGGGAACGAACTGATAATTTTCCAAATCGATTGCCCTAGTCACATCATCATCCTCCTCGCTGTCTGAAGACTCGATCCAGTGCGAGGTCGCTTCATCATCAAGATCAAGATTATCATCCATGCGAGCCCGTTTATCCTTTGGCTCGCGAGGCTCATAATAGGCGTTCCCGAGCTCACTCCAGCTCGAATCGCTACGAACAGGAATTGGTCGTTGGGGATGAAGGGGCTCCTCGCCAGATTGAGCTTGAGTAGCTCGCTCCGCGACCCGACGAGCGATCTCCTCCTCGGCTGCTTCCTTTGTGAGAGGGCCCGGCCCGGCATTTAAGAAGGAGAGGTCGATGGGGGTTATCGATTTCTTTTTCTTCCATTTTTCAAGACCCTCGTGTCGGTCAGAATCTTCTATGGCCCAGGATGGGTCCATGTTCAAAACGAACGAGTCCGAACTCGACTGCTCGATCCGAGCTATGAGGGCAGCCGCTTCGGGGCTGACTTCGGTCCCTGGGATGATGGGATGACGGTGCGTCCCCGATATCTCATTCAGTTCGCGTTGGAATTCACGCGAACCCCTCAGTTCCTTTGGGTAATGGCTGAGAGGCGAAGAGGTACTCGTCTCCGAATCGCTCGACATCTGAAATAGATGGTGAATCAATTAAGGTGTGTGCTCTTAAAGAAGAAAAGGCAAATCTAAGTGTCCTCACATCGCACACGAGCCGGTCCTAAATCTAAGGTCGAGATCGCGACGCGAGGAGAAGTGGGGGTGTGTGAGGTGATGCGACCCGGTGAGTAGGATCGCATCGCATGCAATATACTTAATTGGCTAAACATTCAAACATAATAAAAGAGCGAAGACAAAATAATCAGTTCGGGTCGTTACCTTTCGTGTTGGAAGGGGGGCTCGAGTCGCTGGATGAACGTTGATCGGAACTCTGCTCGCTTGAAGATTCCGGCGAAGAAGGATGAACAAACCTGGTTCGTACTTGGATTCTGGGCATGAAAATCGATGGAAAACCACTGTTTGATCCTTGAGCTCTCAGATAAAAATTCTCGAAAATGATTTTGGAAATGATTGAAAATGATTGGAAAGTCCACCTATTTATAGGCAGCTGAGGAGAGAGAAACGACCAGGACACGTGGCATGATCTTGGCCACCCATCTCGATCTGGTGCATGCGACCACACCGTAAGCATATATTGCCTCACCTTCAACGGCTATATTTGAGGTCGCTTCGCACAAGGAATCCCTTCAATTGCCCTGAAGTTGAAAGGGTTTTATGTGGCTAGCTCGGTCCGTTTGATATCTAGATCGCTGTTAGGATGGGTCATCGCAAGAAGACTATCAATTCCACAAAGGCTGGGCAATTCGCTTCGCATCTCTATTAGAAGTCTTCTTCTGGACGCTTCTCCTGGAGGATTTCTGGCTTCAATTACTATCTGATTCCACCTTGCATCGCTAATGGCGAGGAGGAATCGGGGGGTAGTTGTTATGCCCAATATCTGGACATGGGTCCTAGGCAGGCCCAATGGCATAAGGTGGCCGGCCCACCTCGCATCTGGGCTCACTTGGCTTCAAAGCCTACATCCAGTTCGCATCGTGCTAAAGATGATAAAATATTCTAAGGCCCTTGGCCTAGCGTGAGGTCGCATCGCTAGCTCACCAGCCTTAGATTCATTCAGCTTCAAGAAGGAAGAGAGAAGAGAACCGGTCCCCAGCCCGGTTCACTTCTCATCATCACCTCTCAGGTCGCATAGATTTGCCAGAGAGGCCCTCAGCCCGGCTCGCTTGGCCCGGCTCGCTTGGCCCGGCTCACTGCCTCCGGATCGCTTCGCTAGCCCGGAGTACTTAGCACGGATTTCTCATAATTAGCTGAAAGGTTCCTAGCCTCATGGGCTCGCCTCACTTGGTATTATTTGCTAATCTGAAGACTACAGAAGGCCCCCCAGGGTAATATCTCAACATACTTATTGATTTGAAGACAGCTAGCCCCACGGGCTCTCATCTCATCAAGGGATCTGCACATGATCACCTCTACATACTGCTCCCGTGAGGCCACATCACGCACAACCGCTCCCGCGAGGCCATATCGCGCATAACTCCCTACGGGAACCCCTTGCTCTACAACTCCATGACAGCCCCCAGAGCCTAACGGGCTTGGGCCATGGCAGTTACAGACACATGGGAAGTTTGCCCTCCACATCCGCACAGACTTGGGCCAAAGCCCAGCACGTCTAAGGATTTGGGCCTGATGGACCGGACCAATACCTAGCCCATATAGGTAACTTGTCCTCCAAGAACTACGTGTGGCTTGAACCCCTATATAAAGGGTACGTAGGCCTCTTGTTTCAGTTGAGACAACAGTTGGCAGCAAGAGAACACATATTTTCTCTGGCCTTCTAACGAATCAACAACAAGATCAGCTACCAAAATCCATCACTTTCCTCCCGTGTTCTTCGCGTTCTTCATCAAGTTCATAGCAAAATCATCATATTTTGCTCCGTGATTCCAGCAAACCTCCAAATTACTGTTATACCAGTTTCTCCCTATAACACCTATATCTTAAGTAATAGTGGTCTGCAATCATGAACTTGCATATTAGAAGGAAGTGTTCCTGGGTTACTAAAATTGAAAATCACATACCCTTGCGCAGCCACATAGTAAACCTGATAAAAAGATTAATTATTGAGGAGAAAATCTGAATAATTACCTCTTGTATATCATGTTTAATTATCTGCATTATTGCTTTTTATAGTCTTTTACCCTCATTATTTTCAGCTGGCAATGAGCAAGTGGGCTGAGGCAAACAAGTTGAGCATGTATGAGTTAATTGGCTCTGAAACATTAGGATCCATTATACGAGTCCAACCTCGCTCTGGGGTAGTGCTGGAGCTATCGAAATGCTCAATTCAGTGGTATCGTTTGTCATCCGAAAGTAACAGAAGAGAACTTATCTCAGGTGGTCCATCTTTTTCATGTTAACAAAGGTTACCAGTTTTAAAAATTATAGAAGATTGTTATGATTGAACACTCTGCGACACCAAATTTTCTTTCTGTCATTTACTGATAATTTGTGTGATTGCACTTGAAGAATTTAAGCAATAATAAACCCACGTAGTGGAATGTTATCATTTCTACCTAAACTCATGCAGAAGAGCAATCTTGAACATTTCATTTTCTCCTCCTTAAAACTAGTATACTTAGTCTATAGTGTCGTAAATATTAGAATGGAGCAGACTGATACGCAACTAAAAACTAGTACATTTAGTCTCTAGTATCGTATTAACGATCAGATTTCATTGTAATATGAGATAGATATTTTATTATTTATTTTTTTTGTTAGTGATTCATCATCTTAAAATTTGGCGTCATCTTAGATATTTATAAATACCCTTGGCGACCCTTGGCTGCGCCAAAATATCAATAAACTGCTAATTTGGTGTTGTGTTTCATGACCTAATTATGTATCTTAAACCAATTTCATCATATTTTTAATAGGTGCCAATAAATCAAGTTATGCTCCAGAGCCTTTCGACGTTGGACGAATATTGCAGGTTGAAATTATTTCAAATGGCCAGAAAGCTGCAGTTACGACTGCTGGTCCAATAGATCCAGGTTGGTATCCTTGTACCATATTATTTTATTGACATGGGGAAGTTGATCAAAGATATCCATCTTGTTTATCCTAAATTGGTTGTAATCATAAATTAAGCTGAAATGTCTCAGGCAAGGTTTTAATTAGTTTTTTTTCATTTTACAGCTGCTGGAGTGGGGACCTATGTTGAGACGCTTTCACGGAAATCCAATACCGAATTCAGCGTATGACATCTTGATTCTAACAGCATTTTGTTGTAACTGTAATAGTTTGTTACACTATTTATTTATTTTTGGCCAATTGAACACACTCACCCACCGACTATAGCTTGTTTCAGTGTTTATAGACATACATTCCTGCAGAAATAACGAGTATTAATATAATTCACTGTTGAAAAGAACTAGATATACTGAGCACATAATTTAAATAACTTGCAACTCTCTGATCATGGTCCTAATAACTAATCATGAACAAGACTTGGATCAACTGGACCAATCTTTAAAAGCCATTTCGATACTATAATGTGACCATATTTATATCTCAAGGGTAATGAATCATTAGTTAGTCATATACTAGAAGTTTAACGGATTATAATCTGGCGAGACAGTTGGAATTATAGCAAATTAGCTGTCAGGTATGGAATATAAATCTACATAAATACATACTACATGATTCATGTTGTTGTTTGCATAGAAGTTCAGCTTAATTGTGTCAGGATAGTTTAAGCCGTAGCTACTGTTTTCAAGGTGAACTCAGTTCAAATATATTGTTTTACAGGTTGTCATTTCCCAAATGAATGGAAGGAATTACTCGTCGCATTCTGTTCACTTGTTTCATGTGGGGAAGATGAGAGTAAAACTTTGTAGGGGATGGATTACAAAGGCTAGAGACTCATATTCCTCATCTATGCAGGTACATTTGACTTCTACGTGACATGCTACATGACTTGCTCTTTTTGAACTTTTATAATCCATAACTATGCAAGTTCGAACAGTACTAAATTTCCTGTACTCTGAAACGAATACAGCTGTGTGGATTTAGAGGTGGGGGGAATTCTGCAGCCAAGTCTTTGTTTTGGCAAGCAAGGAAAGGTCAATCCTTTGTGTTGGTGTTTGATTCAGAGCGAGATAGAAATGCAGCCATCGTCCTTGCCAGGAGATATGCTCTTGACTGTAATGTATGCGCCTTATTTATCCATTTGCTAACAATACTCTCTACATTATTCTCAATAAATATAGACATTGTTACAGTTTTATCGTATCAGAACATGCCTTTTGTGTAAATGATGATTACAGTGTAAATAAGAAAAAATGATTGGATTTCACAGGTTGTGCTTGCTGGGCCTGACGATATAGCATCCCTGTACATCTAACTGATTGATCCATAGAGTTGAACTAATGCTGAGATTATAACAAGGGGGTTTTCAAGTGTGATTTAGGTGTCAGTGTTTGCAAGGGGGGTGGAAAAGCCATTCAACTAATATGGTTACATCCTTTTTAGGCATAGTTTTTGTTTTGCCTTGTCATTGGTTGTAACGTTTTTATTCTATTTTTGTTGTTTTAAATCTTTCAATGCTCATTTCCCTGCTTATTGCATTATATGATTTTATATAAAGACTTGGTGTGGCATTTGGCTTTTGATCTCATTAGCTTCTATTCTAGTCATAAATTGGACTGGGGATTATACAACAGCAAAGGTGTAAAAACACCTTGTTCGTTCAAAAAGGGAATACAAATATAAATTTGTTAACACAAACTGTTATATTAAATTAAATTAACAATTCAAATCAATTAAATTCATTTTACAATATTATTTTTCTAAATTACAGAATATTAAACTAAGAAACACAAATTAAAGGGTGTAAATATTAAAACCGAAAAAAAAACAATATGCAGTAAGACAGGAAGGCAACGGTAACTCTCACCTGTACACGTGGCAAGAGATTGGAGGGGGTTTAGAATAGCAAATCGGGGCCGTTGAAATCAGGGCTAAGATCCTACGGCTACAAGATAAACATGAAAAATATGACCGTTGGAGGGTGCGGCGTTGAGTTCAAAAGGGGGAGGCCTTGCTGTTTATTTTGATCCTCGCTGTTTTGGATTTCATCTCGACGAGAAAGAGAGGTGGAGTTAAAGAGTATAGAGAGAGAGAGAGAGAGAGAGAGAGACTCAATTCAATTCAATTTAATCAAATCTCTTGGATAAAAATGGCTTCCACAAGACCCATTGTTCAACAAAATCGAGGTATGTCACTTGCTTTTTCTTTCAGTATCTTCATTTCTTTGAATATGTTCCATGTTACAAATTAATCTATATAACTACATGGGTGTGGGTTTTGTTTGTCGATTGTTCAACAAAATCGAGGTCTTTGTGTTTGTGATGTCGTTTCTTGGTTTTGTTTCTTTGTTCTGCAAATCATTTGAGGTTTCAAGATTTTTTAACCCTCTGATTGTTTGAATTAAATAAATTGAATTGTTTGATTTACAGAGGCAGCGGCTGTTGGAGGAGGAGGGGCCAAGCAGAAGAAGATGGCGGGTGAGGGGAGAAATCGCCGTGCCCTTGGTGATATCGGTAACCTCGTTACTGCTCGAGGAGGTATTGATGCTGTCAAGCCACTTCCGCAAGTTTCTCGCCCTATCACAAGGTCTCCCCCTTTCTTTCTCCTCTCTCTTTATCGATATACATTACATACGTCATACAATGATCAATACATGTGTGTGCCATGCTTCTTGGATTATTATACGGTCTTGGATTGTCTTTTTTTATTTTGGTTTTTATTTATTGTGATAGAAGTTTCTGTGCTCAATTGCTGGCCAATGCACAAGCTGCAGCAGCAGAAAACAATAAGGTGTGAATCCTCCCCATATGTTCCCTTACATGTGTGTGTGTGTGTGTGTGTTTTGTTTTGTTCTTCAAATTGTTCGTTTCTTGATTGTTGTTGTGTTTGATTTGCAGAAACAAATGGCTATTCCAGGGGATGCAGTTTTGGCAGGACAGGTGGGAAAAGAGGCTGCATTACCATTGCCTCCTAAGGCAGTCCAACAGAAGAAAGTTACAGCGAAGCCCAAGCCTGAAGCTGTCATTGTGGTTAGTTCTTCTGAAACTGAACAGGTTAAGAAAGAGAGGCCTAACAGGAAAAAGGCCATTGAAGCTTCGTCGTCAATGAAGAAAGGCCAAACCCTTACATCAACTCTTACTGCTCGAAGCAAAGTATGTGGCTTTATATTTGTTCATATTCGTATAGTTGTTCACTGTTCTTAAAATCTCTGCTGTTTCTAATTTATTTCTACATTACAGGCTGTATGTGGCTTGAACAACAAACCCAAGGAGCAGATTGTTGATATTGATGCTGCAGATGCTACTAATGAACTGGCAGTGGTTGAATATATTGAGGATATGTACAAGTTCTACAAGGAAGCTGAGGTACATTGTTTTTAGTTCTTGTTCTCATTGTTTGTGCAATTCTAATCCTAATGTATTGTTTATCTGTATTGCTGTAGAGTGAGAGCCAGGTATCTAATTACATGAACTCCCAGCCAGAGATAAATCAGAAAATGAGGGCTATACTAGTGGACTGGCTGGTTGAAGTTCACAACAAATTTGAGCTAAGTCCAGAGACTCTCTACCTCACAGTCAACATAGTTGATCGATATCTGGCCACAAAGATAGCGGCGAGGAGGGAACTGCAGTTAGTGGGGATCAGTGCCATGCTTCTGGCCTCCAAATATGAAGAAATTTGGGCACCTGAAGTGAATGACTTTGTGTGCATCTCAGACAGGGCTTATTCTCATCAGCAAGTGTTGGTTATGGAGAAAAAAGTGCTTGGTGGGCTGGAGTGGAACTTGACTGTTCCGACGCCTTATGTTTTCCTTGTTCGATTCATCAAAGCGTCTCTTCCTAATGAGCCTGATGTGAGTGAATTTACTGATATTATGTGTTTTACTGTCACAGAGAAAAAAGAATTCTGTTTATAAACTTTTGGTGAAACTGTTAAACAGGTGGACAACATGACATTTTTTCTGGCTGAGTTGGGTATGATGAATTATGCAACTGTGATGTACTGCCCATCAATGGTTGCCGCCTCAGCTGTCTACGGGGCACGCTGCACCCTAAACAAGACTCCACTCTGGAATGACACCCTCAAGTTGCACACCGGTTTTTCAGAGGCTCAGCTAATGTAAATTTCAAATCCATATCCTTCTTCCTTTTTTCCATATACTCTGCTGTTGTGTCTTGGAATGAACATTTTATTATTTTGGTAACAGGGATTGTGCAAAAGTACTTGTTGGTTTCCACTCAGCAGCTACTGAGAATAAGCTTCGAGTAATTTACAGGAAATACTCTAATCCTGAAAGAGGCGCTGTTGCTCTTCTTCCCCCGGCCAAGTCTCTCTTGCCTGCAGCAGCAAACATTCAATAAGGAAATGTGTGATTCAGTTTCTCTCTGGAATTCTTTAAATATTTTATCATCAATAATAATTGATGAGAATTGTCTGTTGAATGAAATTCATATCCCATGTAATGAAGTTTCTGTTTTATAAATTGATGAGAATTCATTATTAAGTTTTGCAACCAATAGTTTTTTTTTTGTTAGTTAACCAATAGTTATTTTGGTTGTAACTTTCGATGAAATCGAAAGTTCATCATCCAATATATGTTAGCATTCATGAAAATTAGGATTCCTAGTTACGATATCAAGCGAAATTATTTCCTGTTTAGATGATTTCCATGCAAATACTACAAAGTAAGCATGGTTAGATGATAATAATGTAAAAAAGCAATTAGTCGATTGCTTGTGATATAATTTTTGTTGTTAAAAAAAGGTGAAATTAGTTGGCAAGTCACGTGGCGGCACTTTTTTCTCATGTGACCTGCTGATCTTCAAATGAAATGGATTGGAGACGCATTGCATTGTATTTGACAACAAACAGCCTGGGCTACATGCTGCCACATTCCAGATGTACATCTGTCATCTGTCTTGCGATTTCTTGAATATATTTAAGTAAATTAAACGAAACAAATCTGGTATATTATTTTTCGGAAGCAATTTAATTGCATATTGAAACTTATCTACGTCTTTTATCGATCTTAAAATTTGGATATTCTTAAATTGTTGGAATAGTTGTGATCGTGAGCCTATATATAATATATACTCGGCCAAAAAAAGTGTATGCGATTCTGAATTGAGTGAGATATACGTAAATTCTTAAACCCGGCCTTTCGATTTTTAAAATGTTGATAACCTCACTAGATCACTCAACTGGGGCCTTTCGATTTTTAAAATGTTGACAACCTCACTAGATCACTCAACCTCAAACCACATCAGGGCCGTTGATTAGATTCATCGGACGACCAACTAGAATTGGGAGGGAAATATAGACAGCATCCAAGTCTCGCTCATTTTTCACTCCTCTCTCCCCCATATAAACATCTTTACAACCAGTCCCCTCCCCTGTCTTCACACTCTCCACTCTTACACTTCTAAGATTGTGATCAAAGTCTCGGGTCAGAAAAATTAAGGTTTCAATCTTATCATTCGCAATCAATCTCTATCTTTTTGCTAATTCATTGTGATATCCATTTCATTCTATTGCATTATGCATTTATACCAATAGATTAAGGTGATTTATTACGATGTTTAAACGTTAAATTTTTGTCCAATTACACATGTTTTCGAGTGGAACATTGTATAGCTTATGATGAAAAATGTATGGATCTTCTCTCTTGTGACTAAATTTGATTTGTTACGAAAAAATACATTTGAAGAGGACCTTTAATTGAAGTTGAGTTCATATTTGTTTTGCATGATCATGATTCAGTACTCATTAGTTATAAATGGCGTCACGAAAATGCTTTTAGATTTTTAAATTTAATTTCATTTCTATTGTTAATGTCAGGAAAAGAATGAGAGAAATCCTTCACGTTCAGGGTGGCCAGTGCGGTAATCAAATTGGATCCAAGTTTTGGGAAGTCGTCTGCGATGAACATGGTATTGATCCTACCGGAAAGTATGTTGGAAAATCTGATTTGCAATTGGAACGTGTAAATGTGTATTACAATGAGGCTTCTTGCGGGAGGTATGTGCCTCGTGCTGTTCTAATGGATCTGGAGCCTGGAACTATGGACAGTGTTAGAACTGGTCCCTATGGCCAGATCTTCCGCCCTGACAACTTTGTGTTTGGCCAATCTGGTGCTGGAAATAATTGGGCAAAAGGACACTATACTGAGGGTGCTGAGCTAATCGACTCGGTTCTTGATGTGGTGAGGAAGGAAGCTGAGAACTGTGATTGCCTCCAAGGTACATACAACTTCCATTGTTTCGTAGTTTAAACTTTAGTTAGGTCACTAGCTGAGCACTCTCGATTTCAGTTAACAAAGGATCTCCGAGTGTTTGAGGAATGTATGTCATACGATTTACCATGCATATATTTGATGTTGCAATATCCTAGAAAGTAGACTTTGTGAAGTTCAATTTGATGAAAATAAAATTATGTGGTCATTAATTGGTTACAAAATCCTTCTAACATTTATCTAGGAACATTTTTTTTCCAAATAAATAGGAAAATCAACTTTGTTGTAGGAACTTTGATTTCAAATGTAGCTCCCCGGTAGGCTGATTTTTTAAGTTGGAAGCTAGCTTGTTTGTAATATACCATTTCATTTTTGCAGGTTTTCAAGTCTGCCACTCTCTTGGTGGAGGCACAGGTTCTGGGATGGGAACTTTGTTGATCTCGAAGATAAGGGAAGAATATCCTGACAGGATGATGCTCACCTTTTCTGTGTTTCCATCACCAAAGGTCTCTGATACAGTTGTTGAGCCTTATAACGCAACTCTTTCAGTCCATCAGCTTGTAGAGAATGCAGATGAATGCATGGTTCTGGATAATGAAGCTCTGTATGATATCTGCTTCAGAACTCTCAAGCTAACCACACCTAGTTGTGAGTATAAGACTAGATAGTTTCTGTTTCAGCTAAATATTTGATCAAGTGAAACAGTCTTTAAGAGGAAATACGATGTTCACTTATCATCTGCTCTTCCACTTCTTTTATACGAGTGTTTATTTTTTAATTGTTGGTGATGGATCTGACATGTTTTTGTGCCTAATAATGCTAGTTGAACCAATAATTTCTTTTAGTTTATTTTATCACTTTTCATCAATTTATATGCTAGTCGATAAATTATTTCTTCATTTGCAATCTGATATCATGTTCATGTGACAGTTGGTGATCTAAACCACTTGATATCTGCAACCATGAGTGGTGTCACCTGCTGCCTCCGGTTCCCTGGTCAACTGAACTCAGACCTTCGGAAGCTTGCTGTGAACCTGATCCCTTTTCCTCGTCTACATTTCTTCATGGTGGGTTTTGCTCCTCTCACATCCCGTGGTTCTCAACAATACCGTGCCCTTACTGTACCTGAGCTGACCCAACAAATGTGGGATTCCAAGAATATGATGTGTGCTGCTGACCCACGACATGGTCGCGACCTTACCGCCTCAGCCATGTTTAGGGGCAAAATGAGCACAAAAGAAGTAGACGAGCAGATGATTAATGTTCAAAACAAGAATTCCTCTTACTTTGTGGAGTGGATCCCTAACAATGTGAAGTCAAGTGTGTGTGACATTCCACCAAAGGGGCTTTCTATGGCATCAACCTTCATTGGGAATTCGAACTCTATTCAGGAAATGTTCAGAAGGGCAAGTGAACAATTTACTGCTATGTTTAGGAGAAAGGCTTTCTTGCATTGGTACACTGGTGAAGGAATGGATGAGATGGAATTCACAGAAGCAGAAAGTAATATGAATGATCTGGTCTCTGAGTACCAACAGTATCAGGATGCTACTGCTGATGAAGAATATGATTACGAGGAGGAAGAAGGAGGTGCCGAGCATGAGTGATAATAATTCAATGGATCTGCTATGTGTTACGATGCCTTGGTCTTTTGTATTGCACTAAAAGATGAAACAAGATAATATATCGGAAAGTCCTACTATTAAGGTTGAGTTTGGATATTGCGTATTATATCCCACTCACATTCTCCAGACCTATCAAAATTCGAGCGATGGTTAGGGGATATGAGATTTGGGTTGTTACATAATCAGTTCGAAGTTGTGTTTCTGTATCGGTTTGGAAGCCTCATTTGTTGTGATTCTGCATGTGTAACAGTAATTAGTACATGTTTTGTCATGCTATATATGAGTTTGGGTACTTAATTATGTTGAAGCTGCCTGTTAGATGCATATTCGGTGAACTGGTAAGATTTGTCATGCCTCTAAATGATATTATGTGATTAAGAGGACTGGTTTTGCAGTTTGTAAGCTGATGGATACTAAAGAAACCTACATGAATATAACGAGGTTCTCTAGCCTTTGCATAATTAAACGTTAAAGGTTAATCATGTGGTATCTCTCTTCAAGTAAAGCATTACAAGTGTAAAGGGTATAATTATACAGATATTTTAGTGAATAATTCACAAGTGCAGATATAGTACTGTAAATTGGTAATTTCCAATATCTTCATTTGGATTCCACTCAAAACTGAAGTGGGCTGTCCACCACATAAAAAGCACCTTTTCCTTACCGCAAGTCCAGTCCAATCGTAGGCTAGGCCCACTTGCCTAAATCTTTATAAAAAAAATGCATATACTGTACTAGTGGTAGGCCGAATCATAGGCCAGCCCTTTTTATTAATTAATTCCATAAATTTGATTAATTCTGAAACTATAAATCCAATTATACTATATATGTGGCGTAGTTTCATTTGATTAAATCCCTTTTATGTATATTGGTACTTTTTTATTAAAAAAATTGAAATTATATAAATTAGTATATTGTGAAATGAGAAAGTATAGCAAGTGGAGAATCCATGAGTTGTTGCCTGGCCACTATTGTATATTTGTATCAGATGGATAACGAAACTGACATTTTGTATTGGAGCTTCTTCTTTAAACCTAATCCTGATTTTGACACTTGGAATATAATATGATTTCTGTTATAAAAAAACTTGCAATCTAATGTAAATAAATGAAATTAAAAATAAATAATCAAGTTCGGATTTTTTTTTTGTACAAATCATATTTTTGCACTACTAATCTATCTATAGTTATACTATATTATTAAAACCGAAACATAAAAGTTCAGTAGTTGGTTGTTATTCAGTATTTTGGTGCGTTGGGTCTTTTAATTAATTATCGATTTAATTTTAAAACATTAATCTCATAATTAAACACATCTTACACTAATCTCTTAATTAAAATATATTTCACAGTAATCTCCTAATTAAAAAACCTCCCTATACAAACACACAAATATTATTTTATTAAAATACAAATATAAATAAAAATATATGAAAAATTATATAAAACTATATACATATAATATTAAATAAAATTTAAATTATTATTATAAAAATAAAAAGAACAAACAATATAAAGAACAAATTAAAATAAATATATTAAAATATTAGAAAAAACGATTTATGTATCGAACGAGATATAAACTAAAATCAATTATGAGACGAAAATATTATGTTTTATCTGCTCATAGGAGCTTATAACTTGTAGAAATTTCTTAAATACGAATTTTAGTGTATTTATATCCTTTACAATTATATATTTAAAAAGTTGATTAAGATATAAGAGTCAGATATAGGCAACACACGACAAAATTAGTGCATAAATTCTAGAAAAAAGCAAAGATATTAAACCAAACGAATATAATATATGGACGGCAATGAGGACTATAGTATTGTTGGTTTGAAGAAAAGACTAGTCAATAGTCAACGCGGCTATAGAAAGTCAGTGAATTTACCTAGCAGGACCAAATCCAATCCAGTCCCGTCCGACTTCCGAGTATCAAACATGTTTTCCACATTAAAAAAAGAGTAGAAATATCTAGTTATATTATGCCTAGTACACCTTCGGAGGGTAAAAGGCACCCCCTCTGTCCCATTGAATAGTATATATTGGGGGACGGGTGCATGGCACGTATTTTAAAATTCATTTTAAAGATAGATTCATAATTTATTTTTAAAATTTTCTTTTTTTTTATAAAAATAGGATTGTTAAATTTTTATAAAAAAAAGAAAATTTTAAAAATAAGTCGTGAAACTATACTTTATAGTTACCTTAAAATCCGTGTCGGGCAGTGAAAAAAAAACGTATACAATTGAATGGGACCGAGGGGTAGTTTAAATTGACTTTCTCGTCTTATTGGTAGGTAGAGGTAGATTAAGCTAGGTGTCTTCCTGTTAATACATGCCATTATTTAAACATTTAATTCACTAGTGCATTTGATTATTACTAATTCGATTGTATTTAAATTTGTTAGAGTTCTCAACAACTTATCTATTTGGCAATTTTGCTATGTTATCGTATAATCAGGCGAGTGTATGTGGTTTACGAGTAAAGTCGCAATGTTCAATATTTGCATTATTAAGTAATGCAACTAAACAGAATATATGTCTGCCTCACATGTGTGCCACTTCTGCATGAATCTGTTTGAACAATATTACTCATTCATGATGTCGACCAACATAATTTCTTCAGGTAAATGTCATTAAACCAAAGGTAGCAAGTTAAGGACTTTCCCTCCGATACAAGTCAACAAAAAAGTTAAAACATGAAGAAGAATAAAAACACCAGATAGGATACAATGTACACTGGTCTCTCCCCCTATTAACCGAAACTATAGACCTAAATGTCTCCTATTTTTAACAATAGGAGTTCCTAAAAGTTTACCTCAACATTCTCAGGATCAACTTAAGCTTATTGTCTGCACAACTTACAATGCAGTTTGGATGAAACTTTGGTTGGTCACTGAAATCAAGTTTGCAAAATTTGAAAAACTAGCGTCGCCCGTTAACCCAATTCCTTCTATGGTTGTTGCCAGGCTTCCCATGGAAATTTTTATGGCCAAGATCTTGCTTAGGAAGATCATGTAATTCCATAACCTGTATAGTCCGCTGCCTCTTAGCTGAAAAGAAAATTGTTGAAAGAACATTAAATCTTCTACAAATGCTACAATATTCACATACTTGTTCATGAATATTTTTACTTGAAAGACACTTTTAAAGTTTTAAAGAAGGATATGAAAAGTGTAAAGCTTGTTGCAAATGCTGGGTGTATAATATTATATCAAACTTCAAGGTTGCAAAGGCTTAATGTTTAAAGGTTGACCAACGTTTGAAAATAATAGAGATAGGAACAGACCATTCTCAGCTTGTTGGTACCGCTCTTGGAGCTTCCTCTTTGTAGCTTCAAGTTTTACTTGAACCGAAGCCTCATCTGAACACCTTGGTTTCTAGTAATTAAATTCAAGAATCATTAGCTTAAACTTCAAGCAAAATGCTAAAAACATCTGTTGTTGCAAAACCTACATTTTGTTGAGACACGGGTGGCTTCTGAATTGCAACATGTTCTGGTTTCTGCTGCAACTTAGTCTCAGTATGTACCCTCTGATCCACACTTAATTTTGCAGGTCTCGCAGCCCTGGTGTCTGCAACTGGCAGCTTTGGTTTCAAAAGTGCAACTTGTTTATTTAGCGAAGCATCTGGTTTCCTGCTTTGTTCATTTTTCTTGTCCTTTGGAGGAGTGATTGTCTCAACAGGAAAGCGTGGCCTCTGATTCACAAACCTGTTGTTCTCCGACTGCTTCCTACCGGTCTCTTTGTTCTTGTTGACTTCGGCACAGTGTCCAAGATCTGATTGGCGACCAATAAGAAGCCATGAATTGTTAGATTAAATTGGACCTATGCGACAAGAAACTAAATAGTAAAAGCAATGTGAGTTGCTTATAAGGGATACAATAACTCACTCTCTTCGTCTTCCAAGCCATCAAAGAACTTCAGGAGGAGAGATGATTACAACACAGGAAAAAAACTTTATTAACACCAGAAAACCATGCTGTGAAATTGATGAAGATTCTAAAAGAGGCAACATTATACACATACCCGAGAAAGCTCCATTGTCGTTGGCTGAGTCGCAAAAAATGCTAAATCATCCAATGGAGGAGAAGGCAGACCATTCTCTTCATCAACAATAGAGGAAGGGTTCACTGATTCTGGGGTAGCACCTTCAGGGGCACCTAAAATATTTCATGAAACTTATCAGAATTTAAACTCACTTTTAATCAGAAGAGCTAGGAACATGGTTATTCTTTGTAAAGACTTCTGCATAAACTACCTGCAATTGTTGCTGTGGCATTCACCCACTCATCCACCAGAACCTTCCAACTCCTGTGATTCATCTAATTAGTTGACAAGAATGATACAAACACTTATTGAACTAAACATCAACAAATACTGACATGCATTAACAAAATATCAACATGAATTGAATTAGATAGATATCAAGAATAATACAAATATATCACAATGACAATAGTTAGATTCGTTGAAGGTCAACTTGTTTACACAGAAAAACTGAAAACCAAAAAGAAACTCTAGGAGACATCTATGCATAATGAAGATTTTATAAGAGCATTGTCAAATTTTTCCTCGTCTTCAGCAAGGAGAGAAACCGTTAAAAATGACGACTTATAACAGTTCTCTTTTATAAAAGAACAAACTTCCTTTATACCTATACCGACAAAAAACATCTTCAACGTGTTACAGTAATCGGAAATTAAGGATATAAGAAAAACGTGGCTAATACATCATTCAATCATGGAACTGGCATATATGATTGCTGCAGAATCTCAATGACATCAATCTAAGATTGTCATTCTACACTACAAATATAGAATAGTATTTCACAGATACAATTATACACGAGCGACAAGATATGCATACTCAATGAGTGTGCGGGCTAGTTGTCGGATGTCCTTTGATCCATGCTTTCGGAGGACATTAACAGTTTTCCCAATCTCAGTAGCCTGAACAACAGTTACTCAGTAAGTCATGTTCGATAACGACAAGGAACACGTCTAACAAGTTACAAAGAACCTTTAAAACATATGGCATGACAATAACCAATAGCAAGCAGAAAAAGCCATTATTCATACCTTCAGAGTTTCCACAGACAAAGCCATCAATTCAAGCCGCCTTAATGAATCAATCAACAACGAAATTGGCTGCCAAAACAACAAACATCCATCAAAAACCCAATCGAACAAACCTATACACACAATTCATTCCAAAACCAATCAATTAAAACAAGAAATCTCATCATCATTTAAGCAAAAATCTAAATAGAGCTACATAACAAGCACAAAAATCTTGAAAACAAGTGAAACAGGAGAATCGGATTACAATCAAGACACGAAACAAACCTCATCTTCATTGTTCTCCAAAACCTCCTTAATTCTCAAAACCTCCCCATGAATCTGAGACTCCTTTTCAATCTCATCGGTTAACGCCTCGGCATCATCATAACTAAAATGACTAACCATCTGATCATTCACCTCAACACCAGCACCATGATGATCATCTCTACAACTATCCACCTTGCTCTCCTTACTCCTCCCACCCTCAAATTCAAAACCACCATCAATCTTAAACTCCTCAACATCACCACCATCTGATTTGACACCCAACTCAACATGATCACAACCAACACATTTAATCAATTTAGATGAAAACAAAGTCTCAGCAATCCGATCTCTCCTCAACTTAAATTCTTTAGGACAGTCAGAAGCAGCAACCAATATAGCATGTTCAATTATATCAAATATATCATCAGAATTACAACAACTTCTAAAATACTCCCTCCATTTATCCAAATTCTTTAAACCTGCCATAGCTCGAGTTGACTCACTCGGAGCAAAACCCAGGCCGTAAAATTCAATTCTGGTGAATACCCAGATATCAAAATTTGATCTTTATGATCAAGAAATTTTATGTATGTATTGATAACAAGAGGATATAAAGGGTGGTAGTTGATCTAAAAAGATGAAAAAAATTGATAACGCCAAAAGGTTTTTGTTTAGTTTTTGTGAAATTACAATTAATATATGATGATGACGAAAACAATTGAAAGCAAACAAATTCAATGTGAACTCGGGGAGAATTATCCAGATATGATGCTATTCCATATATATAAATTTATTTATTATATTATTATTCTGCACAAAGCATATATGTTGAATATATCTCAAACGAAATCTATACCTATACAGAATGGGTTTTATGAGGATTAAATTATTCGATTCTCAAAAATAATTTTGTATATATGTGTATTAGATATGGGAGATGGTTTTTAGTATAAACAATTCACCCAGATGAAAAACGGATATAACTGTAATTTTCCTAAACTGTAAATATATTTTGTCACACCCTGGATCATTTATGTCTTCACAATAAACGGTTTATATTTAAAGTTTTTAAGTACAAGAATCTCATATTCATTCCAAACAAAAGTATAAGAATATTATTTAACAATAAAATATAAAATATTATTTAACAATAAATGGTGTTCTATCTATTTATTGTAAATGATCTAATAATCATTATTGAGTATTATTAACCAAGCAACTAAATTAGTGAGAATTTTTGTTCATTATAAGGGTGGACAAGGGTTGACCAAATTCAACCCAACCAACTCCACCCTCTTTTTATTAATTAAATCAATTTTAAAAAAATGAACCTTTGAAGGGACTTAAAAATATTCAAACCGACTTTAATGAGTTTGGCATAAGGTATACATATTTTTAAGATAATGTAACCCAGCCCAATTATGTTAAAATTTTTATTAAATAATTTTTGTATATTTATTATATAACAGCCCGACTTTTCGGAACATTATCTAATTACGGAATATTAAAAGAACAAGAATAATATTAATAAACTGCGACAAGAAAACAACCGATAATCCTATCCTGATAAATATCAATGTTTAAATTTTTGAAATGAAATTACTAACAGGTCTAAAATCTACTAGAATAAATCCTCGTATTGATTAAATGATTTAAGTAAACGAAACCAATGTCCGGGTAGCACTCATCTCAATCCCCCGCTTATCCCTGATTATCAGCGAAAAGAGAATAATACGAGTGAGTCAAATGTCCAGTACAGATATATTTTAAAAGAAAGATAATTTTACATGAGTGAATGGATTGTGTCTTACCGACACAAAGAGACAGAGAAGCACAATAATAAGTGCACTGAATCAATATAATGTGAACAAAACAAAACAAAAGCGAGATACAAAACAGAGAATTCTTCCCCGGTAATTCTCGAGAAAAAAACACATGAAATGCACAAAGCATTTATACAATACAAAGAATCATTCTCTGGTCATCCACGAGAAGAAAACACACAATAGCCATCATAATCTTTACACAATCTCATACTCCAGAGACGTGTCCGTATACTCACAACACTGATACGAGTAAGTGCCGAGTTAACCAGACCTCCAAACTCCATGAACTCGTCTGTGATTTGACCACACGGATAGGTTTTAGAGCCCATTACATAGGTTACAAAAGTTGCCGACTTTTTAATTAGAACAAAATAATGTCGCAGTAAAAATGCGAAACAAAACAAATATAAAAGAATCAAGGCAAAAATAATTTCAAAAACAATAATGGATATGAAACGAAACTGAGAATGCATACTAGTAAGTATACATAGAGTACAAAGGGGTCACAATTTTAGAAAATGTCTCGACAATAAATATAACGAGTAAACAATATTTAAAACTGAGAAAAGGAGAATTAGAAATTCCTGCTAATAATTTTAATATAAAACTGAGAAGAAGGTATAAATATTCGTACCAATATTTATAATTTAAAATTGAGATAAAGGAGTAAAAATTCGTACTAACAAATAATTTTCAGATTTAAATACCAAGAAGGGAACAAGAAATTCATATCTGAAATGATTACTAACTTAATCTTAATTATGCCAAGCACTCGACTAAAACTCCTTATCCAAACATAATCAATTTTATTACAAACTGATTAGTATCTGAATGTGCCAATCTAAATTTTATAAGCTTTAAATCTATATATTATAAATTGATGTATAACTCATACCTCAGGTTCGGTATCCATATTTAGGCTCACATATAATTTTAAACTATAATTTGATTCATGGACTATCCAGTTTTAAGTTATGTATCCATATTTAGGTTTGTATAAGATCCATATTTTTATTTGACCCATTTTTAATTATAAAAATGTATATAAATTTTAAATATCATTATTATAATTAGTAATATTTATAGTAAGCTCATTAATAAATATTTGAATTAAGCTTTCACTTTTGATAAACTCATTAATATACATTATTAATTTACCACATAACATATATAATATAATATTAAACTAAATTAATTTTTAAATTCATTTATTATCATGCATAAAATAATACTTTATTGTACTGATATTAATTTTCTTAAAATTGTACTGATATTAATTTTCTTAAAATTGTATTATTTAATCTTAAATATAAAATTATTTAATTTACTTATTTCATATTATCATTATTACTCCCTCTGTCCCATTTTATGCAAGTCGCTTCTTTTTGCACGTATTTCAATGTGTTTGGTAGATGTATTTATAAATAATATTTTTTAAATATTTTTATTTTGTATAAAAATTTAAACTTTATATTTTTATATAAAATAAAAAAAAATTAAAAATAATATTTACAAGTACATCTACTAGAAGCATTGAAATGTGTGAAAAAGTCAAAAAGAACCATAATTTGGGATGAAAGAAGTATTATATATGATATTTTTTATTAAATATTTTTTTAAAATAATGTGTGTAACATGAGTTATAATATATTATATTTAAATTAATTGAATAATGATATAAATCAGATTGAAATAGATTGGTCGAAAAATCACAGAACTCATATTCAATTAATCGATTAGTTTTATGTATGAAATGAAAATAGGGCCGGGTTTCGATTTGATTTTGTCGAGAAACATGAACCATCTACCAATTTTCTAGCAAGTTTGTGATTGGATCTATTATTTATGATATGAGTAAATTATTAACACACAATATTATAATTAGTTTGAAATAAAGTTATTTTAAATAAAATTTAAGATATACAGTATTTAAAATTAAATATGTAGAAGTCCTAAATAAAAATTAAATATGAAATAATATATATATATATAATAAAAAATAAATATACAATAAGAAATGATACTGGGTGTGTGATTTATGTAATAAGGTTTTAAAAATAAACGTAAGAATTCATTATAAACTTAGATTTAATATTCAGTAAAAAAAATTTAGATATAATATAAGAGGCTAAAGGTTTAATTTTTAATAATAACACAAATTCATTTATTTTTAGTATTAATTAATAAATAGTGTAAATTTTTTATTTCATATTCAATAGAAGTATATTTTTAATTTTACAATTATTTTTTGGTTCAATTTGTCTTTATGTTAATTTATTATGTGTAAAATCATATATTTATTAATATATAAATTATAAAATACCCCTGCTACCCGTGTGCGTAGCAAGGACATATAATCTACTAATATATTAATAACAATAATATATATAAATCAATAGGGAATACAGAAACATGAGTGTAAACATATTAAATGGGACTTTTATTGACCATAATTTATTTAAAATACAAGTGGTCACGAAGAGCAGTAAGACAACAAATATATATATATAATTATTATTAAACTAAATTAAATATTAGCTAAAATATAAATAATACACGTATACATGGATTCAAGTAATAGTCAAACATTAATATATAATCTAATGCATGTAATTCTAATTCTGTCAAACTGGAATCATGCATGGATTAATCACATTAACCATATACAACTTAACTAATTAAATATACATTGATGATTAACCACGGATTACACTTGAGAACAAAGTAAAATATATGCTTGCGTGTATATTTACAACGTATACATATATTTAGCACTTAAAACTCAATTTAACACTTTATCTAATTATAAAATTAAGAGTGTGTAACTACATATATAATATATATGTGCCAAGACTAATAATTTAACAATAATTAAACAAACACTCGTAATTTTGATTGGCAGATCATTTAAAATTTATAAAGTATTCATGGTACCAATTAAGCTGTCCAAATAGATTAACCCATAACAATATAGGCTCAATTACATTTATCATACAATATATGTATTTTCAAGTAAACAACACATTCACAAAATTCATGCAATAAATAATCGATTCGGTGTACATGTCATATATAAATTTATATACAAATATTACATAGATATAAGAGGTTTTGCATGCAATTATATGATATATAATATTTAAATACAGTACGAGTCATGAATAAAAAAAACAAATTTTAATAAGATATTGGCATGAATAAAACATATATTGAAGAATTAAAATAAATTTGGAGAATTGTACCTGAAGGTAAGTACGTACTCTGGACAGGTAAAACAAAATAGTAGTAGGCTGGCAGCATGACATAAAACTCAAGTTAGATTCATGAATATGAATAATTATTATTAACTAATAAAACTATTGCTAAGTTAATACTTGATCACTTGCTGGCCGATGCTTTTATCTCTCTCTGTTTTCTTTATGAACGTAACTCTATTTATATATAGGCTATTAGATAAGCCTATCCTATTTTTGAATATAACTCTAAAGTTACGTTCCTAGACAATTCATATCAGATGAAGAGTTTATATCCTGAATAAACTCATACACGTAAGGAAAATAGTAAAAGATAATAATAAAATAGTAATTATAATTTTTTTAATTCTAATTTAAAACTATAAAATTAAACAAATAATACGTAAAAATATGGGTTGTTTTATATACTAACCTATAATCCGTGCAAAACACGGGAGAAAGAGTAATAAATAATATATTATATATTTTAAATGAATTAAATATTTAATTTAATTATTTGTGTTATTAATATTTTTTATGTAATGTTGTACATGGGATAAATTAAATTTGAATTATATTTATATCATGTGTTTAAAATCTCATTAATATATCGTTATATATTTATATCAATTAACATAGATTAATAACTCGTGCAAAACATTAATAAATTTTAATTAATAAAAAGAGTTTTGAATATATTAGAAATATTTTAATTAAAATTTAAATAAAAGAGTATGTTTTAATATAGATAAAATGTTAATATAATTTCAATATTCAAAATATTTTATTATAAAATTACAATTTAAAATAAATTAAAGTGTTTGAGTGACGAGGAAATTGAAAAAATGCTATTAGATTGTGAGCATAACTCTATATTCTAATTAAAAAAGAAGTTCGTTTATAGTTATATAATATAAGAGTATATATAATATAGATAAAGTACAATAATAAAATTTAATTAGTATAAATAAAATAATAATATTATTTTAATTAATAAATTATGATATTAAATAAATTAAAGAAGTTGACTAATGAGAAAATTAAAACATGATAGTATATTGATTAAAAGAATGTGTTTGAAATTGAGTAGGAGACATACACGTGTATTTGAAGTTGAGTACAAAAGGAGCAGACCGACGACGGACCAAACATTTGCCTTTACGGTTTTAATAATATAGTATGGATATATCTGTACTATATCATTATAACCAAACAATTTTTTTTATCTTATTTCTGGTGAACCATATGAAAGATCCTAACCATACAATTTTAGATGAATCATAGAACAGATCTTAACCATCCAATTTTAATAAAATCTAATTTTAGAAAAATATATCATACATACAATTCTATCACCGATATTCCTAGTTTTATATAACCGATCACAGATAATATTATATTATATCTATATTATATTATATTTTTTTATTTTAAGAATCCTACTAAGTTTATAATTTTTATTTAATATAATTATACTCACATTCAGCTCAATTTCATTATCATTTAAACTTTTTTATTTATTTTAAATTATAACTTATAATTAAATTTTATGAATATTGATATATAAACAACATTGTATAGAAAACTGTAGAATGAAATTAATAATAAAATAAATTATCATATTACATTAATATTTAAATTATATAAAATAACTAATATACAATTTATTAATATCATTTGTGTTTAGCACGGGTTATAAGCTAGTAATATATAACTATATATTATATAATTTTATTTATATTATATTATTTTAAACAAAATTATTTTATTTAAAATAATAATAAATTATTATTATTAAATATAACTAGATATTATAACTAACATTATTAGAATAACGCTCTGTTAGCAAGTCTGTAAGAGCATCTCCGAGGGAAGTAGCTAAATTGATTAGCTAAAATAATATAAAGTAATGGTTAGATAAAATTTACTGAACCGGTAAGGTGCTGTACTCCAACGATGTTAGTTATAATGGTTAACTACATTTCAAAAATAGTATTTTATTATTATTTTCAAATTCCAACAACTATATTCCAACCATCATATTATTATAATTATAAATAACAAAATTCAGAACTGAACTAAAAATTGCTAAGCAAATTAAAGTCTAATACATCACTGGTTGCCATGATTGATTTAGAACGAAAATTATATATAATCTCAGTTGCTTCTCTATATTTGTCAAACTATATCTCTCCCCCTTTTCATTTGCAGGACATGTTCATTCAACTGCAAAAATAGTGACAATTATGGGATTATAACTAATGTTGTTAGAGTAAAATATCTTTTTTTTTTAATTAAAAGAGCATTTTTCATTGATTTTAGTAATTATTTAAAATTACATCATACATTTCAGGAGGGATATCCTCACTCCCTAGTACACAATTAGCAATATAATTTTTTTTGTTATCTATAATTTTGTCAATTATTATTTTATTTATTTTAACTAATTTTTTTAAATAATATGATTGAAGATATTCTATAAATTCAACAAATTTTAATTTATTATTATTTTAACTAATCATTTGATTGAAAATGCTCTGACTCATAAATCAATAGAAACATTTAAATTTCAGACGGTAAGTAACAAGCAAAAAGTTTTGTGAAGGGTAATAAATTAAGTTGCTTATTTTGAAGATTCACTAGATTGTCGGCTTAAAAAAGTGAAAAAGTAGACAGATTGTAAGATGAATAGATGATGGATAATAAGAATTTTTGTTTGAGTTATCTTTTGTTGGTGACAGTTTTGGGTTGTGGGACCCGGCGAGGAGGGAAGCATGTTGTTTGTATACAAAACAAAATTTGACATACGTATATGGTATGAATGTGGGTGTATATATATTTATCCGATAAATGCAAATATCCGATATATGCCCTGTTTGGCTCCCCTTACGAGGGGTTTACAAGTCAAAAATTACATACATTTTTCAACCTTGCTTGTAAGCCAAACGGACCCCTACTCGTATTAGCTGACGGGTCAGGCGGGGAAAGAGAGTAATTGTGCTAGGTGACTCGACGATCTCATCTCTTACATCATTCCCACCCCCTCTCTCTTTCTTTATTTTGGATTTGACGCATATTGTGAATAGCGGATACCAATTAAAGAAATGAAATTTATACGGGTCACCTATTTTTAGAATTTTAGTAACGGATAAAGAATAAAATTTTATGTATATATTATGGGCATTATGGCATGATACTTTATATTTATCTTTGTACTTTTAATAATTCATAAATTACACATAACTATAAATTAGTCAAATAAATGTTAACTTAAAATTTACATTTTTCACTTTTTATTTTATGTGTATAAGTAATTTTTTTAAAAAAATGTATCGAAATAAGCTCAAAATTTAAATTAGATCATGGAAACTTGTTGAACTCTTACTTTCTTAGTACTATTAATTAATACTGTAATTAATTAAATTTTCAAATTTACTTAAAATTTAAATAAAATAATTAAAACATATAAATAAGTGCCTCCATTTTATTCGAGATCAAACCAAGAATATCATAACTTTCACTTACGTTTATTCTTCCGGTAATTCAAATCCTGTTTCATATTGTCTTTGTTCTGTTTAAAGGGAGTTGTTTATTATTATTTTTAAACAATTTAAGACGTGTGAAAGATACACAAAATTCTTTCTTTCTTTTTTATTTCTGTCTTGTATAAAAATAAATTATATTTTTAAAATAAAACTTGTCAATAATGCTACGGCTTAAAGAACTCATGTCCGATCAAAAGTAATAATAAATACAATTCAAACCGAGTGTTAAAAAATTACGGCTAAAAATAAACAGGTGTAAAACAGAAGAAGCAGAGAACAAATGTATAAAATATAGAAAAAGGGTTTGGCACGTAACGTTAATCTCATCTGCTGTACCAGCGCAAAAACATTAATTTTGTTACAAGTGTGACACGTGTTTGCGAATGTATGTGGATGGTGAACACCTTACACCACCTGGGTCTACTTGAACTTTTGCGTGTCTTCCTGACAGATCGAAGATTCGGGACGAAAATTTTAAATGGATCTTTTAAAAAAAAATCCAATATAAATATAAGAAAATCATGTAATATGATAGAAGTTAACAGTAATTTTTTTTTCAAATTTTTACTTATTTTCATTAAATTTTTATGAAGTTTGCTTGAAAAATTTATTTATTATATATATATAATTACTAATTTTTAGATTTATAAACCCTACAAAGCTACAATAATATATATTTTTAAAATTATTAATTTATATCTTGTGAAATTATTAGTTTTATAATTTTTTTAATTAAATAATATACATATATACTAATTTTTTTTGAGAAAATGTGTCCCTAAAAATGGCCTCAAACAAAGAGAGCAACAGTGGTCAATGGCATGCACGTTACTTCCTTTACTGCATTGTAAATTAGCAGCGTTTTTGAATTCTCGATTTGGTTGTTTCTTTTACTCTTCTTTGGTTACGGCTCCGGTGATAAAATTTCTAAAGAGTCAAAGAAATGCGCGTGAATTTCGGGGTCAAAATACCTACGAAGGTGTATAAGAATAGAAAACCCAAAAGTTGACTTTGATAATAAATAATTTCAAATACAGGCTCAGTTTGACCATCATTATTTATCGGAAATAAGTTTTTATTTTCGAAAAAAGTAGATATATATGTACTTTTTTCTGAAAATAAGTAATTTATTTTTTATTTTAAAAATAATATCTGGTTTTAAAATTATAAAATTAATATTTATCTTTAAAAAAATATGAAAATATGTAAAAAAATATAAAATAAATAACTTATTTTAAATTTAAGAAATCTCAAACGACCACATAATCTCTTTTTATTCTACTAGCTCGGGATTCAGGAATTAAAATAAAAGAAATAGGTCAAGTATTTGAGTTATTCTACATTCTACCGGCAGCAACCAGATTTTAATAAGACTAGTGACTAGGTGGTGGGCGGGTCTTACAAATTTTTACTTTCAAAAAACTTTTATAATATAACTGTTGTTACGAGAAAATATTTATGTTCGAAACAATTTCCTCATATTTTATTCAATACTGATAATAATATATTACAATTCAAAATATTTTATAAACGCAATGTTTAGTAACCATAGGACCAATTGAATTTTCATCCACGTCTTGAAACAAAACCAATTTTGGAGGTTCGGGACGGGACGGGACGGGACTCGCCTACTTGTAACATTTATATCTTAAATACATTTGATATGATTGACACTCTTTTTCATATTCTTTACTATTAAAGATATCAAAATAGTTTAATAATAATAGAAATAAAATACTCGAATTTTCTTATGAAACAGTG
The DNA here is from genome assembly GCA_028671895.1 of Oenanthe sinensis. NCBI lineage: Eukaryota > Viridiplantae > Streptophyta > Magnoliopsida > Apiales > Apiaceae > Oenanthe > Oenanthe sinensis. The sequence continues at coordinate 38,101,323 of CM053794.1, forward strand.
AGTTAAAACTTAAAATAATCCTCTCTCCCACACATGTATATGGATAATGGTGCTTTTTGGGCTTGCAAACGAGTGGGTATATCTTATACTCCCTCCGTCCCGGCCAAATGTTTACATTTGGTCCGGGCACGGAGACCAAGGATAGTGGGTGTAATAGTGATTTTATTGTTAAAATAAATGAAATAGTGGGTGTAATAGTGTAAAGTGTTGAAAAAGTGGAGTGAAGTAGTGGATGTAATAATATATTTATTGTTAAAAGTTACTATTTTTAGTAATGTAAAGAATTGGGTGGGACGTCCCAAAAAGGAAAGTGTAAAGAATTGGTTGGGACGGAGGGAGTAACTTATAAGATGTATTGGGCTAGCGTTTGAATCTCCTTTTAAATCTTTTAACCGAGTTCTCATAACTTATGAGTACAGAATGTACCACTTCTTCAACCTGTAGGCCCTTTTTAAAAAAAACACCCTTTTTCACTTTATCATTATAAAAATCGGTGATTAATCACGATTAATTAATGTTCAGTGGCTCGCCAAATTGATTTTCTATTCAATTAATCATTCCGAATAATACCCGATTCATCCGATTAATCCATATTCCGTACGTTCACCGACTAAGTCCGATTTCCACTTTTCGCTTTTTCGCGTGGGCATTGAAATTGTATTTTATTATTTTATATCAATTTTAATATTATATATATATATATATGTATATATGAACATATGTATACTATTTTTTAGAGTTGTAAATGAACTGAAATATTCGTTAAGTTCGTCCGTGTTCGACAAGCTTAACGAACACGAGTTCGAACAACATTTTTTGTCCGATAATCTTAACGAACTGAACCGAATTTTTAAGGTGTTCGACTCGAGTTCGGTTCGAGTTCAGCTCGTTCGTTAAGTTCGTGTTCGGTTCGACAAAAATATGATATTTATAAAATTATATGTATATAATATATTTATTATTCATAATTTATATTTTAATTATTTTTTATAATTATTTAAAATTAATATTATATTGCTGAAAAATATTTAATTAATAATTTTCTCCAATTTTTTAAACTAAATAAAATTAAAAACAATATTTTTAATAAATATGTATATAATGTTCACTAACAGTTCGTGTTCGATTCGGTTCGGTTCGCTATGTTCGCGAACAATTCGTGTTCGTTCGTGTTCGGTTCGCTATGTTCGCGAACAGTTCGTGTTCGTTCGTGTTCGGTTCGTACCAAACTCAAGTTCGAACAAGAAATTTTGTCTGATACAATTACCGAATATTTTTCGATTCGTTAAAATTTTGTGCGAGTTCGGTTCGTTTACAGCTCTATTATTTTTTATTAAATAGAATTGCAAACCTATATTTATATTTATGTTGTGAGTGTTTAGTCGATTATTAAACAAGCAGGTATACCATTATTATTAATCTGAAATTGAGTTTAAATCATTTTTAATAAAAATTATTTAAAAACTGGTATAATCAAAGAAAAAATAAGTTAATTAATCAGAATTGATCTTATTCACGCTTTCATAAATTTATTAAATCATTAAAAGTATTTCTTTTTCTGTTTAATCAGCCCACATGTTCAAAAATTTGATTTTTTTATAAAATAGGATTTACAAATTTATAATCAATACAAAATTTTCAAATATTTTTAGATATATATATATTAATTGTATAAGTATACATGTAAATGAATTAGTCAATACACAGATATTAATTGATTATTTAAATATTAAATTAGTAATTAAATATATTATTTTATTATTTGAATTATTGAGTATCTTCAATATTTTAGTAAGGAAAAGTACAAAAATAAATGAATTAAATTTAATATTTATTTATTTTTCTTTTAAGAAAGCATAAATCAACAATATAAATACAGTGTGTAATCATAAATCATTTAAATTTTGTGAAACATGAAAATTTCGCACTTTTATTTTGAAAGAAACTAGATGCATTTAAATTAATAATAAAATTTTGATATTGACAAAAAAATCAAGATAAAAAAAACAAAATTGATTGATTTAGAAAATTATTATTCCATTTCTTAAAATAGTTTATATTAAATTTGAATATCAAATATAAGCATAATTAGTTAATATTTAAATTATAATTAATTAGATAGCGACGTTCAATCATTAAAGAATGAGATATGGTAATATAATTGAATTATTTGTCTGAAATAGTAAATTACTTGAATACCCTTAATAAAGTAGATGCAATTATTGAATTGGGGATAAAATTGGAAAAATGGAATGTAGGATTAGTAGGAATTATTATATTAATAGATAATTAATTTGTAATAATTTCGTCGAAAGATATTTTCTTCACTTTTATTTTGAAAGAAAACAAATCCATTTAAATTAATAATAAAATTTTGATATTGACAAATAAGAAACCAAGATAAAGAAAATGAAATTTTTTGTGAAAAAATATATTTTGCACTTTTATTTTGAAAGAAAACAGATGCATTTAAATTAATAATAAAATTTTGATGTTGATAAAAAAAACCAAGATGAAGAAAATAAAATAGATTGATTTAGAAAATTATTATTCCATTTCATAACATAGTTTATATTAAATTTGAATATCAAATATAAGCATAATTAGTTAATATTCAAATTATAATTAATTAGATAGTGAGATCCAATCGTTAAAGAATGAGATATGATAATACAATTGAATTAATTGTCTGAATTAGTAAATTACCTGAATACCCTTAATATATTAGAATAAATTATTGAATTGAGGATATAATTGAAAAAATGAAATGTATGATTAGTAAGAATTATTATATTAATAGATTTTTTACGACAACTTAAAACGATGAATAAAATAAGTAAATATATATTTTTAAACAATAACTAATTAAAAAGCCATTTCTTCCCCCCCCCCCCCCCCCCCCCCCCCCCCACATTTTCAAAATTAACACTCTATATTAAAATTTTCTAACTAGTCACATATACAATCACTTATAAATAACTTTATTCAAACACGTGATGGACCTACTTTCTCAAAACATAAATTTCACTTTCAAGTGTCAACTTTGGAGTTCAAAGGCACTTACATGTGCAATTAGTTTTTTAAAGTTAAACCAAAACCCTATTGCCAAAGCAGGTCAAGCATAGTTATTAAACTTTAAATGCATGGCAGCATCAAGCATAAAAAAGGCGAAGACTAATGAAAAACAAAAAAATACGGGCTTTGTCTTCGGGGGGCAACAATATTTATAAATCCTCCCAAAGTCCCAATCTCTTTCTCGTCTTTCATCTTATTTGTCAAGTTATTTCTCGTCTTTCTCACTAAAACGTAGAAGTTAAGAACATTGGGGTGTTTGGGGGAACTTTTTTTCATAATAAGTCAACTTATTTTAAGACAAAATTAGAGATTCATAACTTTTTAAAGTTAACTTTTTTTTGCAACTTATAGAATCTCAAATATACATTAAATACTTGTATAAAAAATATTTATCAAAATATGAAATTTTTACCCGAAAATAAGTCAAAAAGGACTTATTTTAAGGCAGGCCAAACATGCTCATAATATCATAATTACATTATCGCTGTAACATAAACCACAATATTGACCGGGATTTAAAATCAGTGGGGCCTAGAGCTTTACCTTAGAGGAGACAAAATTGTGCAAGAAACTAATATTTTAATAATGTTACTGTCCGGGGCTCGACCACAGCAGCATAGGCTAACACGAGGCAGGTATAAACCATCATTTGTTATGATGTAGTAGCATTCTGTGAGTGTATGCCACAACTACTACTAGTAGCTTCTAGTCTACTAGAAGCACCTTTTTTCATGAATATGGATTGGACAATATCATTTCTCATAAGAATTCACATCCCACAAACATTCTTTTCACTTGGTAATGCCATGATTTTCTTTAGATTAACTAGGATTATTATTTACCAGCTTAATTATCAACTCGCGTCATGAATAAGTGTAATAAAATGTAAAGACTGTCTCAACTTGTCCACTTCCAATACTGTTGAAAATCAAACAGAAACAAGGTGATTTGATAGTACATCCAGCTGCTTCATTCCTTCTAATAAAAAGCTGATACTAGTATCTTTTGACCTCACCCACAAATCTATTCTGTCCGAATCAAACAGAGGAAAGTGAAGTTAACACGTATATGCACCGAAATAAAAACACAAGATCCAATCTCTCTCTCTCACTCTCTCTCTCTCAACTGTACTAGAGAGACTTCCTACAACTGCGTGTGTCTATATAAAAAGAAGGCAAACGGCAGAAGTCAAAAGTTTTCCATCTTTTAAGAAACTCACACTCCCATAGTCCCATGCTAATACATGACTTGGTTTTTATATGTTTGCGAGAAACAAATGGGAATGGGGAAAACAATGGCCTGCTTGTCACTTCTTCTTTTGATGGTCATGCAAATACAAATAGCTACATCTTGTACACATGAAGATGATAAAAGATTTAAAATTGAAGCAACAGCAGCTCCAGCAGATTCAAAGATCACCACTACTTCTTCTTCTTCTTCAGTTGAAGCTGCCGCTGATGACAATCACACAGATATTATTAATGGTGTCTTCTTTGTCAAAGCAAATCCATGTGACAAGGAGGGTGATGATGTTGATAATATTATATATGGTGCGGATGAGAGAAGAATCAACACAGGCGCCAACCCTTTACACAATAGATAAATTAAGATGATATGATTAATCAGTATTTAAGTTTCGTTTACTCGATCGATCTCTTTTATATATGTTGATAATTTTGATATAAACACCTCATTTCAACTCGATCTGCTGCAAGGGTTTTACCTTTTATAACAGGCTCTTCTAGCTAGTTTATATATATGTGTACAAGGAAGAATAGATATATATGTTCATATCACTTATCAGATTTTATCCACCAGTTGCATCATATATGCATGCCATATTTTATATAGTCAGGAATATGAATTTTCTATCAGCTTCTCTTAAAAAAAACACATAAAAATTTATGATCCGGTGGCTCTGCTATACATATGTATGTTCAGACTTTATGCATGTGATTCATCGGCTACGACTTTATTTTTCTCTAACAACTTGGTGTATTCCTCTTTTAACCACTGTAATCCTCGTTTTTTTTAAAAAAATAATGGAGATACGAAAATGTGTTTATTATGATACATTAAATTAGTGGGCATATTGCATTTTAAAGAAAACAGTAGTATTAGTGCGCATATATCACCCACCGTAAGAAACAGGAGTGTTATTAAAGCATGAAATTTGAGGCGCTAAAAACCAAAAAGAAGAGTGGAGTAGAAAAGGTTCCAGGAGAGGGTGACAAGAAGTATACCTGCCTGCATTTACAGACAAACGTGAATCTCAAGTTGGGAGTTGTTTTCTTTTCAAATCAATTATCTATCTCTACTCCTACTCGAAGACTTTTCTTGTTTTTATGGATTTCGTTGTCCAAACCACTCTTTTAATTCCTCCCCCTACCTCTAATATCACAATCCTATAGATTGACAAGTATTCCGCATGGATACAATGTAACGCCACTATGCCAGACACAAAAAGCATATCCAGTCCAGGCTCCATTTCTGATTTGCCCGGCCATCTCAAAGAATTGTAACCGGAAGAGGTCAAGGGTCAACATTGCCTAGTTAATTTCTGTAACTTCATGATGTCCATTTACAATTACAAATCAGTACTACTACACTACTACTAGTACTTAATACAGAAAGTAGTTCATAATCACCGGCAGCAGCCACTCTGAGGTCCATTATTAGTATTTAACTAGAGTACTTTTTTGCAGTTTAAATAGCCAAGGTGTCATTGAAATTAAGGACATTTTTGCAGTTTAACTAAGGAATCATTGACATTAAGGGAATTACATTCTTTGGAAGATTCCCACACACATACTCTATGTTGGTGGCTCCATTTCATTTCTATGACAGCAGCTGAACCCAATTTCAAATATGTAACAGTTACGCTGAGTCTTTCAAAACTGGGATAGTTATATGCCTTTCATGGCGTTCATCAATTGAATTATAAGTGAAGAGTACCATCTGACGGTTATCAATGAAAAAAAATTCAATGACCGCCACAGAAAATGGGGTCATAACATAGCTTGACATGTTATGACCTTGACATGTTATGACCTCCATTTGGTGTGACGGTCACCAAAACGAAAAAAGAAGTGATTGCCAAATAAGAAGGCGGTCACCAATGTTATTTATTTATTTATTTTTATATTTTCGTTTTAAGTTTAGAAAAATATCTTATCCGAATATATGAATTAATATTAATATATGTAATTATGATAATAATATTAACTTTTTTATTAAAAGAGAATAAATTATAAAATATTTAATTTTAATTTTAATATTATAATATTATAATTATGATAATAATATAAAATTTCTTTAAAAAATGATCAATATTTTTATTAAAAGAGGATTATATTCTAAAATATATTATTATAGAAATATTAATATTATAATTATGATAATAATATTAAATTTGTTAATAAAATGACAAGTATTTTTATTAAAAAAGGATTATATCATAAAATATATTATTTTAATATTAATATTATAGTATAAAGGTTATGATAATAATATAAAATTTGAGAAAAAAATGACCAATATTTTTATTAAAAGAGGATTATATTATAAATATATTATTTTAATATTAATATTATAATTATGATAATATGGATTAATTACTTAACAATAGAGAATTATATTATAAAATAAACAAACTTATATGACGCAATGAAATTCCACCAAGTATTTGGTGGTGCCTGCACAAGGAAATGGGAGTTCAGGCGCAACAAAAGTGAACACATGCGCAAGGAATAATTTGTATAATATTTTAAGTGATTTTGTAGCGCCTACACACTGCAGGCGCAACATTCTTACAGGCCAACAAAAGACTTGAAATAAATATGATATCAATGACCGCCATCATAATTGGCAAATAATTTTTTTTTCAATGGTGATCGCCACACCAAATGGCGGCCATAACAAACCATTGAATATTATGTATTTTATAATTGCTACATTACATGACGGTCACCACTTAAAATTCCCCCACTTCCCCAGCTTCGATGAACGCCATGAAAGGCATTTAGATGTACCATTTTTGAAAGTTTCAACTTAGCCGTCCCATTTTTGAAATTTGAGTGTTCTCCTGTCCCATAAACGAAATGGATCCCTATGTTGGTTGCCTGTCTTCTTTTTCTCAATAAAAGTTAAATTTTAGCAACAATGTCCTCAACTGCAGGTCAGATTTTTAGCTTAAGGAATCAGGCGCAACATAAAGCTTAAATACATGTGATTTATTACTCTTGCTCAAGGAGTCAAGGTAACTGCAGCTTTTGATCTAGTTGGTCTTCCTAGATGCTTGTTAACGAAGAGCTTGTTTATATACAGCATGTCATGAAAATGGACACCAAACTCTTTTTAAGGACAACATTAATAACTTCTTCCAGCATTCGAAAGACAGTTCTTACACAGTGAGAAAGAGGTAAATACGAGTGTTACAGTAAACTTGTGAAAATATTGTAAACGGATAAACTCACGAAAATACTTAATCAAGTAAAACAATAAACTAAAAAACGTAAATAATAAGTTACCCTTTCTATTATGTGCGGCCTATATAAAAAGATAAACGGCAGGCAGATTGTTAAGATGGAACAGGGCATGGCCGAAACCTATGTGAAATCAATTGCAACTTTAGTTTGATATAACGAATGTCTATGTGAGATAGATTATTTTATGGAGTGAGGGATATAGTCACATAGAAATCTTCGAGATCGGGATCGAAATTTAAACTAAAAAGAATTCACGTTGCATATTTTTCTTCCACGAAAAGTGGTTCAATCTGTTTCCCCTCCATTCCAGAGAAGATCTCTATTATATGAGTTTGTATGTATTATTATATTAACACGAGATGTTAAGTGATATCCTCTTGAATTGTTTCAGTTCTTCCTAGGGATCCTCTTCTTTTTGTACTTTATTGTAACATGTATGTATATTGAGTGTATATAGTTGTTTCATAAAAAAACAATTTAATCATTTTAGACTAGGAAAACTAATTTATGTCATTATACAGTACTACCGGTTTTTTTTGTTGAGTCAGTAGTACACTAGTACCGGTAATTGATGGTTTTTTTCCTTTCTTTTTCTTATCACCTAATACATAAAACTTACACACTCATACCATTATCAATACTCAAATTCTTTAATATTTTGTTATCAAGAATGAGATGAATACCGATACTCAAACTCCTTACCTTTTTTCACCAGGGACGGACAAGGGTTACCAGGGACGGACAAGGGTTACCAAGGGAGGACAAGGGGTGCGACATTTAACATAACTTTATATCAGATTATCAGACAAAACCACTGGGTCAAGTACCATTTCCTGTTAATATAACTACACTACTAACTCAAGTTCAGAGTTTCGACTTGACCTACCCTGGCGACCTGCCCCAAGGACGCGTCACCTGTGACCTGAATGTAACTCTTCAAGTCCTCATTATGATTTTGCTATTTCTCATCATCAATTCAGAATTCCATTCACCAGTATAAGAAAATGAATAAAGTATTGAACAATATATTTATAATATTGAGGTTCACTAGCATGAGTATCTCAGATAAGTTCTGAAACCGCTATATACAAGAATCAGAAAAAACTAGGTATTTTCATAGGAGTCGCTTCTAAACTCCATGCTTTAATTTATTTATTTTTGACAACAGTAACAATAAACCAAAAGTAAATTACTAGTAATTATAAGTAACCTCGACAGTCCTGCAGATTATATTAGATTCCATCTGCGAAACTTTGTTCTGCTGCACTTGTCTCACAGGGAAGAAAATATGGGCACACCTGGCAATGTAGCCCCTGCATCAACAATAAAATTATTACCAGATACATACTTGGACGAGTCATGTATCAAGTATCGTACAAGCGATGTCAGTGCTGGGTCTGATGAGTTCCATTTTCTTAAAGGAACTGTTCTCAAAGCCACATTGTTGACCCAGTTTTTCTGCATCAGATTCTCGGTGATCTCAGATTTGAAGAGTCCAGGACAGATTGAGTTTACTCTGATTTTGTGAATCCCCATTTCAAGAGCAAATACCTGTCAACATTATGATGAATAAGTAACAGAAGAAAAGAAAACTTGTCCAACATACCAAACGTAATTTAGTAATCAATCTACCTGCAAGGTTTAGCTTACACAACATCAGAACTCAAAAGCAACTAAAAACAAAAGTAAAAGATTGCAGGCAACTTGGACAATAATTTTAAGAGTGATAAATATTAAATAGGTCAATATGTAATGCACATTTGGAGGGGTTCAGAAGACCTAAAACGCTTGAAAGATACTACTAAACATGATAAACATTCAACTTAGATCTCCACAAATCACTTGTAATCTCCCAAATTATACCTTTGTGACAGTGTTAACGGCCGTCTTTGAAGAAGAATAGGCAAGACTTCCAGGTAGCTGTCCACGATTAAGACCAGCAATAGACGATATATTAATAACTGATCCACCTTGGTTTGAGTCGCGCATGCGGATGCAGACATGCTTGGAAACCAACCATGTTCCCTTTACGTTTGTATTACATATATCGTCCCATTCTTCCTCTGTCAAATCCAATGGACTGTGTATACTGCCTAAAGATCAGAAGGAAAGCGATGGCACATTATTACAACATAATGAAATCATGTATGCATTTTTAGTTCAAGTTCTTTTATAACTGAATGCATAGTCAGGCCAGCCAAGTACAAAATTGAAATGAAAACTATGGTGCTCGACACATTTGGTAATCAAGTATGTCTATCAACACTATCATTGCATTATCCTTATATATAACACGCATTTAGTCATCCTTATTATTGTCAAAATTTCCTTCCATCTCAAATGAATTGCTTTGAGAGGAATTTTGGTAATATCGGAGAGATAATATTATTACTATGGACAATGGCAGAAAGTTCCAAGAGGGAGGCTAGCACAGGGTTTTTTTATGTTATATCTGTAAACCGTATTGTGATATTTTTTTGTTTTATTAGAGAAATTTATACCAATAATTTAAACAAATACATTTGTTATTAAATATAAATAATGAGGTCTCATAGCTCAGTTGGTCTGAGCATTGGTCTAATAAGCCAATGGTCGAGAGAACTCTCTGAGACCTTCTAAACATCCAAGGGGAGCAGCCCACTGTAATATATAACACACATTTAGTCATCCTTATTATTGTCAAAATTTCCTTCCATCTCAAATGAATTGCTTTGAGAGGAATTTTGGTAATATTGGAGAGATAATATTATTACTATGGACAATGGCAGAAAGTTCCAAGATATTTTTGTGTTTTATTAGAGAAATTTATATCAATAATTGAAAAAAACAAATACATTTATTATTAAATATAAATAATGAGGTCTCGTAGCTCAGTTGGTCAAACTTCAAAGCATTGGTCTAATGAGCCAAGGGTCGAGAGTTCAAATCTCTCCAAGACCATATTTTATTTGTTTTAGAAAATCACTTTTTATATGTTCATTTTCGGATTTGATGTTGCCAACATCTCAGCTTTAATTAAATCATATTAAATTTAATCATGTCTTTTCTGTTTTGTGTGTGTACAAACTATCAACTTTGAGTCTTTCATATGACTCATGCTGTAACATTAAAATACAATTTCCCAGGTAATGGTAAGCAATCTTAGCAACGTTTCTAAGGTCACTGATCATATATGTAATAGGAATATTGTAGTCCAAAATGACAAGAAACGCCATTGTCAGTAACATGATTCTAATAGCAGACAAGGCATATCAAGTGATAATAAAACAAATGAACAATAGCCACAACAATTGGCATAATGCACTCTATCATGTCCCGTAATAGCCACAAAACATATACATGTCATGTTATATCCATAATTGGTAAATATTTATATTTTCTATTTTGACGTTTGATTAGAAAAAATTATACCCAAAAAAAACCATTACTAAAAAAAATTTAATGAGCCAAGGGGTCGAGAGGTCAAATCTCTCTGAGACCATATTTTATTTATTTTAAAAAATACCCCTTCCGTTCCAAATTAACTGGCTTGTTTGACTTTTCTGTAGTCAAATTGACCAAAGTTTGACTGAAAATTACATATAATATATAATTGAAAAAAATTATAAAAATTATATCATTGAAAAGTATATTTAATTTATTTTAAAATATATTTTTCATTTTTTTGAAATTATAAAAGAATAATTTTTAATTTGTTCTTTTTTGGGGGGATTAAACGTTTGCAACATCCCAATTTTAACCGAATCATATTAAGTTGTCATTCATCAGTATCAAACTCAACGACCGGTACAGATTTATTATATACATAACAATGCAACTATAATAAAACACATAATAAACGATAGCAAAACAAAAACAAAATCATTGTTATATTAGAGATTAAAGATTTAATAATAATAATAATAATAATAATAATAATAAAATGAAATAGAAAACAGTCGTACCTCTAACCCCGGCATTATTAATCAAAGCATCAATCCGTCCAAACGCGTCCCAGGCCTTAATAACCGACGCTTCAATAGCGCTACTATTGGCGCTCACATCGAGCTCAATAGCCACAGCTCGAACATCTGATCCCGGCCCATTAATTTCATCGCAGAGTGATTGGAGTCTATCAATTCGCCGGGCCGCGGCCACGACTTTGCAGCCAGCTTTGGCCAAGTCGATACAACATTCCCGGCCCAGTCCAGAGGAAGCTCCGGTCACCATCACTACTTTCTCACTTAAATTACTCCATGCCTCCATACACTTGTTCTCCTCCTCTTGCCCCTTCATTTCTCAAAGTTTTGTGTATCTGTGTGTGTGTGTGTGTCTCTCCGTCTGTGAGTGTGTGTATTTATATACACCTCAAAACCAAAAGAAGACCAAAGTGTTTTTGTTTTGTTTTTCTATTTTTTGTAGTTTAATATATGGATGCCATCGGGTTGAATTTAAAATGTTATTTTCAAATTTAAGTTAAATCATTTATATTTAGAGAATAAAGTTCCTGAAATTAAAATTATTTATTTTTGTAGTGTGTGTATTTTTGTAACAAGAAAAAGGAATTTTTTTGTATAAATTTTTAATGACAAATTTGAAGCATAGAATCTCGTGTAATTACAATAACACTCTCGTATATTTATATGAGATTTTTTTTAACATTAGAAAAGTTACGTGAAATAACTTCGCTAACTTTATTCTCTTATATTTATTTTTATAAAATAAGATAAACAATTAAGTATATGTTATTGCTACGAGTATAAAATACAGTGATTACAATAAAATTCTCATTTTTCAAAAAATAAAATAAAGTAAAATTACTCCTCTAACAAAATATAAAAAAATAAATTTAACTCCTGCCTAAGTAGGAGTACGTAATGCAATACGTAAACACTATACACCACTACACCAATCCAAAGTTCCTATAACAACTTCGATTTTGCCTCTTTGGATAAACGATGCTGCTGTGTGATCGTGTCGAATTAAAATAATTAATTAATTATAGAGAATTATATAAAGTATAATGTACCTTTAATTATATTTATACCCTTTTTATTTATATCAACAATCTTTCCATGTAACGCATTTTACTCAATTATTTATAGTAACAAAAATATTTAGGTGTGTTCGGTTGGAAGAATATGAATGAGGTGGGATAAGAATGTTCATCACATTTTTTTATTCGTTTAATAATATTAATTTTATTGGAAATGGAATGATCATTTTTAATAATTTATTTGTTTAATATATAGATAAAATAAATTCTAAAAAAAATATTCAATAATAAATTTACTAAATAAATAAATCGATTTTGTATTTAAATTTTGAGTACACGAAATACAAAAATACCCGACACCAAAGTATATAACACCTACAAATTGACAAGTCTATCTAATACCCTCTCTCCGTACTGACCATATTACTGGTGCAACTGGTTGGATAAAATAAAACAATTATTCTTCCCTTTGCATAAAGCTATATCCCCTGTTTTCGGGTTGCATTTTTCGGTCATAATCACACTGCATATGTAAATATTACAGTACAAGAAATATAAAACTTAAAAGTAAGGTAGCAAGAATCAAACATGGTTTTGTCATTTTCGCACTTGTATAATAAAATAGGAGGTAATAATCTTAAGTGGAATCAAGTAGATAAAATATGAAATGCATTTCATGTGATCGCAGTGTTAGGAATGATTAAGTTCGTGTTTAATTCAATTATTCTGTCGAGTACAGAAAACATGCGTCACTTACGTTGCCACTAACCACTCCTTGCCAAGTCCATAAACTAATAATTGCAATGAATCGATTTGGTTTCGACAGATTTAATCGATACACTATTGATAGCATACTAAGAAAAATTCGTTTGCTCTATAACAGGAGGCTTTTATTTTAATATCCAGCGAAATACATGATTTCCAACACCTCCATCCGATAGTAAAATTTTAGTAGTATATAAACGTGACTCGTGAGATCCTCTATAGTTTACTTTGATTTAGCCGATAGTTGGATGGGTTATATAGTCTTCTTATAGCTACAGGTGGCTGGTTTAATTAGAATGTTGAGCATCCAACTGCAGCCCAAGTTGACATGATTATAAATAACCTATCATCCTGAAAATATTCCAATGAGGTGACAATATGTAATGGGCCTTCATCCAAGTACCAACATACAACTTTTATACTTCAACTTACTGGCGTTTTCGTGATCTTATACTCGTGCAAATAGCAATCATTTTTTGTACAAACATGTTTATTTTATCTGGAGAGGTGATGAATCGGATATTTTGAAACCGTACTTGTCTCCAACTTCTAGATCAGTATCAAATTAATTATTTATTATATTCTCAATATCATATGTATTTCTTAGCAACTAAATTATTACTTGCAACATATAAATTACATACCTATATATGTTTTTCCTTTATGCACGTTTATTAATTCCATTATTTAGTTTACAAAACAAACGATAACGTGTATATAGTTTCCCCCCCTGAATATGTGTACGTGTACAAAGTGCTTTATTCCGTATTTTCTAGTAAAGGTTGCAAGTAGTACAAGTCTATAATACTCCAGTACGTGCCTACAAAGGGAGGAGATGTAGAAAAAGAAAACTTTAGAAACACACACACACAAAAAAAAAAGGGCCAACCTAAACTAAAGATGCAACCAGCAGAAGCGTGGGCGGAAGGCTCGGACTTTCACCAGGGCATCGGGCCCTACTTGCCGGCGATGCATAGCATGTGTAGTTGGTCGGAGACCTCGGCGGAGGCCAAAGGTGCAGCTGCTTCTAATAATCATAAAGAAGCTGAGAAACGTCGCAGGCAAAGAATCAATTCCCATCTCGATACTCTCCGTACTCTTCTTCCACATTGCAACTCCAAAGTACGTACATAGCTAGCTAGCTACCCTTTTATTATATTCACCATTTTTATTTTGATTTATTGAAATTGTTATGTAGCTACGGTACGTTGTGTTGTCCAAATATACTAATATTTGTGTTGAATAATAATACATAATAATAATAATGGTGCAGACAGACAAAGCTTCACTCCTGGCAAAAGTGGTACAACAAGTGAAAGAGTTGAAACAGCAGTGTTCACATATCATGCAACTTGAATCCTCGTTCCCTTCAGATACTGACGACGTAATCGTTGTCACTGGTTTATTCTACAACAAGGATCATCATCACGAATCACTAATAATAAAGGCCTCTTTCTGTTGCGATGACCGGTCTGATCTAATCACCGAGCTTATTCAAACCCTAAAAACGTTGCGGTTGAGTCCATTGAAGGCTGAAATGGTGACGTTTGGTGGGCGAACAAGAAACGTGCTCATACTGTCCACAGATGAAGTTGAGGAGAAGAATGAGGTTGTTGAGTTTCTGAGGCAAGAGTTGAGATCGTTGGTGCATCGCTCCACTGCTCATTTTGGGGATACATTCAAGAGGCAACGCAGAATAATTAACTACTAGCTAGCTAGCTAGTACTGTGCGTGCTCCTCCATTTCTAATTTTCTAAGAATCGTCTTATATTAGTATAGTATATGTGAGTGATATATAGGAAAAGGGTGCTGTTATTATTATATATATATATAAATTAATTTGGTTCAATGAATGAATTTGTAGTTGGATCAAAGTTTAAAGTTATGAATCGCAGGGAACTCATGGGGACTGGTCCAAGTAATTACTGATTTTTGAATACGATCGAGTCCTGGTTACCTTGAGTACAGACTGAAGCCTCCGATCCCTAGTTGTGTTGTAATGCAAAAAGGAATCAGTAGAGTTATAGTTTATATATGGATTGGCAGTTTTGCGAAAACAGCTAGGCAAGCCGGGTGAGAGACCTAGTGATTTTCTAGGCAGAAGAGTAGAAGAGGGGGGAATAATATCGGAATGACATATAGGACGGTTTCAGGATTTGGTTGGGGTTAGGCTTGGTTTTGTCCTTTTTACACCCAGCCTTTTACTTTCTTAGCCCCCATCCTTGGAGCATCTTTAATGCAAGATGCCCAATTCCAGTTTTTTTGTCAGATAATTGTGACACGTAAGTAAAAGTTGTCCGACGATAAAAGTTGATCATTAACCTCCAATGGTGCATGCCCAGTTTCTAATTTTAATATTACTTTTTCATAATAATCAAACTCTATATATATTTTTTATACACATAAAAATTTAAAAGACTGTCTCAAAAATCGTGCGTAGCAGACTTGGCCATTGGCCACCGAAGTATCCACCTACCCAACTAGTAATCACACTCCAGCGCTGGTGTATAAGTAGCAGATAGTTTGGAAACATAGTGGTAGTGGAGAGATGGAAAGGGAGGGGGAGTGCAGGCGTGGTTTTTGGTGGGGTAACCCCAAGCAAGGGGCAGGGGACAAACAGCGTGACGCGTATACACATGATAAAATGTACCGAGTACCTACAATAATACTCTATGGTATCATGTGAGTAATTAATGTCTGCCGGGGACGTCCAATGCGATCGTATCTGTGTATCAGTCAGTGTATCAGTCATTCCGTCTGTCCGTCCGTCCGTGGCGTGCTATTTCACTTGTCCCCAGGACCCCACTATCCACTTATTGTTCTGCCCTGTAATCATTAACCCCCACCCCCCACCCCTCCACTTTAACACACCTGCCCTTGACCGTCATCCTATCAACTTCTTCCACACACTATTCAACTTGTTATTACTTTTTTTTTACGTTTCCAGTGAATGTGCATCAGACATGAGAAACTATGGAGAGTGAAGAACATTATTACTCACTCACTCTCTCAGTTATTTTAGTTTTTATTCATACAAATGTTTGAATGTACTAGTAATAATAATTAATTAATTTAGGTCTTATTTGATCTTTATTTTACCCACACTAATATTAACCTTTTAATTGAAAAACGGGTTAAATTTTGTTTATTAACTTATAAAAACTATTTCTTGAAATAATATCTTTAGTTTAAAATTTTATCTAAAAAAGAGAGAACAAATGCCCTCCATATTTTTATAATATTAAAAATTTTAATATGTATAATTTTTAAAAAGTGGCATGTAAATGAGATGGAAGGATTATATATAAACTATTTAAATATATTATTCGTTAAATATAACAAATATATTATATTGCGCATATATATGAATAAATAAAATGTTTATATCATATACTGTACATTATATAATTTTTATATCAAATCAAAATAAAATAACATGTAAGATATCTTATCTAATATATTATTAAAATATTATTTAATTATATATGTTTTTACATATGACAAAATTATATTATTTTTATTATACGAATATAAAAGACAAAATAAAGTATAAAACCAATGATAAAAGATACAGACATAATTCGAACATATATATCTAATACTATGTTATTATTATAAGCGAAACGTCTTTCAAAAAAATTGCAAGTACTTTCTAAAAAAAGTTAAACATATATAATTTATTTCATTAAACTTAATTTTTAAATATTAATCTCCTAATTAGAATACATCTCTAAATTTTAAACATTAATCTCCTAATTAGAATATATCTTTAAATTTTAAAAATTAACCTCCTAATTAGAATACATCTTTAAACAAAATCCATATATTTTATCCTCTTTAAATACAATTAATATTAATCTTTTAACTAAAATACATCTCTAAATAAAATCCACAAACATTATTCCTATTAAAAAAATATTTAACACACATAATATTTTAAATAATTGTTATAAAAGAAAAATAAATTCAAAATTATATAAATAAAATACTAAAATATAAAAAAAATGCGGCACGGATACAAGCTAGTACTAGTATATTATAAATAATGAAGACGCTTTCTTTTTGTTTTCCTCAAGTCATCTCATACCTGGTCATAAAAATTCGAAAGCATGGTTAAGAGAGAAATCTTTTTAAAATTTATTTTCTTTTTCTCACTTTTTTTCAGTTCGGGAACCCAGCAAAGGAATTAGAAGAAGAAAAACTTTCGCCTAATAGAGTGTTACCCGGAGAAAACATGTGACACAGTCTTCTTGACTTGTGTTGTCCCGGTATTTAAATTCTTATGACTTGTATATTGCATTATTGGCTTATTGCTCATAGTCTGAGCTCTGAAGGCTGTCTCACATGCACAGTTGGGCCTGTAAGTCCACAAATAATGGGATGAATATGGGATGCTAACTACAGGCCTTCACTTTTCATACTAGTATTGATTACGAGTATGTTTTTGTAAATAAATTACTACTACTGTTTTTGTAAATAAATTATAAAATTTGATATACTTATTTATAAATCCCGTTGTATATTTTAACTAGTGTTCAGTTACCAGTTGTGGGAACAAGCCACAATCAGAAACCAGTGCAATTAGACACGATATCAGATTTCAGTGAGAAAATATACAGGCAAGACGTTGCATAAAATCAAGGCAAATTACATTACACTACAGTAGAACCTCGACAAATGAATACACTTGGGATCAAAAATATATATTCATTTAGCGAGATTATTTATTTATCGATAAATGAATGTAATATTTATTTATCGATAAATGAATATAAATTCATTTATATAATAAATTTTCAACTTTTTTCTTTATTATATATTTTTATACTTCCTCCATCTCAAAATAATTGTCTTGCTTTGACATTTTTTAGTCAAATTAACCAATTTTTGACCGAATATTACACAAAATATACAACTATGAAAAAAATAAAAATTATATCATTAGAAAATATATCTAATAAACTTTAAAATGTATTTTTCAGTTTTTGAAAAATGTAAAAGAATAATTTTTAATTTACGATCAAAATTGGGTCAATTTGACCACACAAATATCAAAGAAGACACTTATTGTGAGATATGGGGAGTATATATTATGTTCAAATGTACCTAGAACTCACCGTGATTTTAACTTTTATGCAAATTTTAATTACATTCATTTTTTTTAAAATTCTAGATTAGTTGTACTATACATACGTGCATGAAATAGGTAAAGTGCACAATACCCTATATTACACAAAATTAAGGATAAAATGCATTTTGGTCGAGGTAAGGAACAATCAAATTTAGAGGCATTTTTTGAAAATATATGACTTATTAATATGTTTAAAAATTATTATTAGATTAAATGTATTCATATATTATATAAATAAAATATATTATTTGAAATATAGTAATTATTCATTTATATTTACATAGGGCCTGTAATGACTACATTTTTATTTATTCGTTTATGCATTTAGCGAGTTTATTCATTAAGCCCATTTGCACAAATTGGGACCGAAGAAATTTATTCATTTGTCGAGATTATTCGTTTATCGAACATTCATTTATCGAGGTTCTACTGTATCTTATAACCTATCTTACAAGCGGTAATCTGTAAAACAACATAGCCATAAGCTTATGTTTATCACACTGTCTTACAAGCTCCGTAGTCACTGGCTATTCTACATTCTATATACTGTACTAGTGGATATTAAGAAACTTATTTAAAGAAAAGTTCATGAACTTACACTAGGATTACATGGTTTCTGGTGGCCAGTACTGCTGCCACATTGATATCTCATATTTGTTGCGAATTTTTCTGATTCCTCCATAAAATCCATGTACTCCATCACTTATTTCACGATGATTACTCCTCCATATAATTGTTTCTCTCCATCGCGAGCCAGGGTCATACTGGTTGAACTCCAGTACCACTTTGTCTGTCATTAACAAGTTATTGCTATGCTCAGTACATTAGTAACAAAATTTTAAAAGAGCAGCGGCTCATTTTGCTGATGAGCTGATCATAGAACAATGGCAACTCATTTCACTAGTTCATATACACAACATACAGGGAAGCTATTTTAACAACACGATGTATAAACTCTAAATGAAAACGAAGCCATGATGAAGAAGGAAGAAATAGATCACTGAGAAGGTAAATTTATGAGGAGTACCAACCATCGTGAATGATGAAACTGTTCTATTGTATTAAACAGGTTAGTGATTACAGAGTAAAGCGACTTTCCTTCCACTTGAATTTCAGAACCTATGCAAATGTCGCTTGACTATATATTCATAGGTGCACAACAAGATCCCAACGGAAACTACAATGGTTTGGCTGACATTGTGCTAAAATAGTGATCGATGCACCAGGAAGAAACCAGACTATCAAACATAGGTTTTCATACAAAGATGCCAGAATCATACAAATTATAAAACACGATATCAAAAGCTCTCTAATGATTTAATATATCTTCGTGCATACATAAATATCATATCCAGATAAAAACAGAAGTTTGCAAGAAAAATCTCACCGCTTCTATGACACTGGCAATAAATTTTGCACCTCTCCCGTGGTTCCAAGTGGCCAACAACACCATACCACCAACCTGAAGTACATCAAATTTTACATCTAATATTGATTCTATAATATTAACGAGTACCATCACCAAAATTATATCTTTCTGCTAGAAAGGATATCAATGAAGCCTAAAGGAGCATTATCATAGATTATAATTTATACAGTTACCATATGGAATTTCTCTCTTTCTTTTCCACTGAATTTCAATGTGATCCCCAGGTTTTAAGTAATCTAAACAATCTGAGGGATAAAGAGTGTGCGGTCCAGTTTCTACTGCTGGCGCTCCTAGCCTAGTCCAGTCTATATGAGGCTCCATAGTCCGTCTTCCTTCGGTTGAGAACCTGCAAGTATGGAAAAATTGAAGTTTGACCGCAGTTCACATTCAAATACGAACTACTATCAGTCTTGTAATTAGTAAATCACGATTATATAATCATTTTTGGAGATTTGTATGATCGAGATTTGATGAGTAAGAACATACATAAAACCTTCAAGAAAATGTCTCGATTACCTTGCTTTGAAATTGCCCCAGAGACGATTGTAGCTAAGCTCAGCATCATAACATGACAGCAAAAATCCAACATGCCCATTCTACACCACAAAGTAATCATGTTTAACAATAGAATATATCACCCTTGCCCCCATCGGCAATCAATCCTATATAATCAGCAACCAAAACTACAATTTAAAATGTTCCAAGACAATTACCTCACGATTAAAGACCTGAGCTGGGAAGCAGACTTGCCGGTCTCAAGAGACAGATACAAAGCCATGACTGAATCAACAGGTAAGGTACTGCTCAGCTTACTCCTGCTATCCGACTTATTAGACCCAAAAAATGCAACCAATCCATTGTTCTTGGAGCATTCTACGGTTATATGATGCTGCTTTCTTGAAGCAATGCTCCATTGCCATTCTTTATAAGCAAGTTTTCCAATGAGTCCATCTCATTTTTGTTTCATGTGTCTCTCCCATAAATGGTCACTCGTACACATACCCCTCAAAGTAGTACATGCCCTCGACATGCTGCTTAAATTTGCTGGTGAAAGCTTTGTAAAAATGAAGTCCAAGGCTAAATCAGGAAGATCAAGTAAATATTTCTCCTTCTTAACCTCTTCAATGCAGCGCATAGGAAATTTTACGAAAGATATATTATTATCTTTACTCCTTTTGAAACAGTACATGAAAGATAGGAATAGTGCTCCAAAAAGCCAAGCCAGCATAATTGTACCTATCTCACTTTCCATAACAGTAACTAACTGGTAAAAGAAGAAACGGGACAGCACAGCAGGAAGAACGAGAGTTAAAATATTACCAAGAAATTTAATTTAAAATTGGAATCTTCCTATTTTTACAAAATATTCCCATATATAAGACTTTTTAAATAGTAAAAATCGCAAGACAAGCAATGAACACACCAAATTAAAAAAGAAAAAGAGGAGCATGTACACAGGGTAGAGATTGTTAGAAAAAGAGGAAGACTAAAAGAGAGATATAATAGTTAGAGATTGTTGAAGAAAAAGTTTTGCTGCCTTGAATATAGCATAGAAGTTTCCAGTGTATTTGAGAAAGATAGAAGATGACACAGGGTGATGGGCATGGTTCATATTGAAATGAAAAGGGCAGCATGTATTTAGTTACAAGTGATGTCACAGCAGACAGAGATTATCACAAAGATAAGCATGTCTATATAATACTACTGTACACACATGCACACAAAATGAGAGAGGACACCAGATACTTCATATTTACACAACTTCAAAGTGAGAAATCATCAGTATAAAAGTAGGGAAGTAAATCTACATTATCTTTGATGTTTTGAAGCAGAAAGAAAAATGTTATTATTTACTAAACTAGTAAGTAGTCCTATATAAAAAACACAAAATTAGTTTGTTTATTTTATTTGCAAAAGCATCTTCAACCGCACTAGCTAAAATAATGAACTGAAATATAATAAAATAATAGTTGGTTAAATTATAAATAACTAAAAAGGTATTTTGATCCAACTATATTAACTATAATCGTTAGTGAATATAGAGGAAATATAATTTAGAGTATTGAAATTGGAGGGAGGGGAGATGGGAAAGGTTGAGAGATGACATGGATACTCTTATAATCTGTAGAGGTTTGACAAACATGGAGAAGCAACCAAGGTTCTGTACAATTTTTTAAGTTTAAGGCAGGTAATGGCCAGGTAGGCAATTGCGTTATGATCCCGAGTGACTTCGTTCTTCCCTGTGATCGACTATGTGGCTATGTTCGACTGTACTGACTATATGGTGAACTCATGAGATTTGGTTGAACTCTAACGTGTTCATCTCATACAAGGAGTTGCAGTTTATCCATTTCCAGGACATAAAAAACATTACCACAAGAATATATATACATTTATTTTTTTCATATTCAACTTGTAATCTCATTACCAAGTGCACAATATTTTTAACGCCATAGTAATCAGTAATCACCATGTCATTGTAATTACCTGTTGGTGGTGATCTTAACTTCCGATATAAATTCATACAGAACCCTGAACCTTTAATAGAGATTTCATGATCACATTTCACCAGCATTATCATAGAAAGAAGGTTCACAGAAAAAGTAGACTCATATCCTGTGGGGGCTCCCATCATTTCAAGCTTGTACAACAATGTGCAAGTACGATTCATTACATAAGTTAAAAAAACTTCAACATAAATAACTACAGACCCAGTCCAACTGTACGACCATCTCTTCGACGTAGTCCAGCAGTATATTGCTTTTCCAAATCCTGCTGTAATTGATTCTGCTTCTCTGCTTGGACCGTGCTTCCTTCTTGGTGGTTGGGTTTCTGTTCCACATTGAGCTCGCCCTTTACACCCTACAATCCGCCATAGGTACCAATGTAACCTCAGACTCTAAAAGTGTGTTAGTAGGACGGAAAAATGAATAAATATGATAAAACACCATCTGCTGATCCGTAATACTAAGAAGCAATATACTAGAAATCACTTGGATTCCCGATTCGAGAATCCAGAAGATAATAGTTGAGATTGCTTACCATGAGTTTGTTGAATTTCTCTCGTCGTTCATGATCCAAGAACTGGGACGAATCCCATCGATGGGCGGCCTGCGAGTATTTGAAGGATATTGTGTACAAAGCATACAAACAATAATAAAGATGGTAAATAACTTGATACATCTGAAATGAGACAAAAACTTAGGGAAGATTAAAGATTTTTTACTCTAGACAATTTTTTTGGTGTTTATATGAAGTTTGCATCTAATACCAGTTAATCTCTCTGCTTCACAGGCTATAGAACGTGGGGAAAGACCGCAAAGAGATGAAGAATTCAAATTGGATAAAAAGAAATTACCTCTTCAACTGTTGTGCTCTTCTTACTTCCCCATAACATCTTTTTCTTCTGGTCTGTGGTCAGGCCCCCAGTTACAGCTAAATTCTTGTTGACTAGGGAGATTTCAACCACAAAACCAAGTCAGTATTCTGTGTATGTAATAAGGTCACCACTCAAAGATCAAAGTGATGTTGCTTTGTCAGGATCACTATATAGACTATAGCTTATCACCGCTACTAGAAACATAAATATCTTATTCAGATTGAAGAGCATAAGTGGAGCAACACAAAGAATTATAATAATAGCTAATATACAAATATGAAATAGCCTCTAAATAAAAATAATATCCAAAACAAGAGAGTAGTTCTGAATTCTGATACAAAATTCAATAGAGCAGAATGCATACAAGTGAATGCTTTATATTAATGAAAAGAAAAATGCAACAGGACCACTCTCTTAATACTACATAGGAGTGGATGAGTATTTTTAAAACTACAAAACCTAACTATGAGTCTATGACAACACAAATTACTGTTTATCCACATTTATAAGGTAAAACTTCAACATACAAGAGCTAATTACCTAGTTCAGCAGCCTTCATTGCAGCAACTTTAGCAGCATCTATATCAGAATCTTTCAAAACACCCTGATCTGGAGTAACTTTACCAACACATGTCTGAGATTGCTGTGAAGTCAAAGGCTCCTTTTCATTTCCTGCAGTAGTAAAGTTTAAAAATAGTTTCCAAAAACAAAGCATGAATAAGCATACCAGACATCTAAGTTTAGACTTATAAGCAGTACATAATATCTAGTTACCAAAAAAAAAAAAATCTGAGATGCTGCCAAAAACAAATAAGATAAAGAAAGGGCATATAAAATACAAGACCATACCATATTTGCCTTGGTCCTTGGTTCCATCAAAGTCGTACAACTTCGGTTTCTTTTCATGACTTTCGCTGCTAAAAGAATTTCTACCTTCAGACCTCTCTTCCACTTCCCTCTTTTCTTGTTTAGAGTGCTTCTGGCGATCTGATTCTTTATTTTCACCCCCGAAAGTTTCTCGTAGTCGGGAACTTGAACTATTCCGCTTTTGATAATCTCTTTTCTCATCACGTTCATGTTTTGTTCCTCTATGCTTATCAAGCTCTCCAGACTTCACTCCACTGCTTAAGTTTGTCTCCCTATCACCAGGTCCAACTCTGTTGGGTGATGATCCCCTATCTTTTATGTTCTGATACTCAACAGGTGAGGTTCCTCCATATCTATCCCTGCTTCTGTGCCCAGAAAAATCAGTTTTTCCGCGAGTGTACTTGTCAGAATTATGCCTATCATCTCTTGATCTGTTCTGCTGACTATCTCGACTTGTATATTCGGACCGATTTCCAGCCCTCGAATCTCTAACAGAACGGGAAGATGACCTCGGATATTTTTTATCATCTTCATCCGCACACTTTTCACGTTTGTAGTCATCATATCGATGGTAACTATCTGTACTTCTTGAGGTATGTCGACCATAATGTTTATGGGAATCATTTGGCCAACCATACTGGCTCCTGCCATATTCTCTGCCCAATTCTCTTCTATCATCCTGTTTCCGACGATCATCAAAAGATTTTGCAAAATTTTCCTTAAAAAGGGCAGGGCTGGACTCACGTGCACCATTAGGACTCCCTGCATTTATAAAAGATCTTGGTACTAATAAACCCATCAACAAGATCATCCAAATTTCCACAGAGATAACCTAACAGAATATAAAAGTATTCATAAAGAAACTCTTGAGTCTTGGCAAATTAAGAGAAGAGTAGAAAACCATGTCAAAGAAACAAGTTTGCTCTATATAAATTTAGAAACAAACATTAGTAATACACTGAATCCTCAAAACATTTCACTCAGCTAAAAAAACATTTCTACAGCTCTGAGAATAGGCATGTTGAAGTTTGTGTTGAACACAAGAAGCACAGCTGCTGGAATGATAAATACCCACGGTAGCACAATAGGAAGTAAAAGCTACATACTACAAACTGAATGATTTGTCCAAAGAAGAGGTTAAAAGGATGTGGATAACTAGTTGACAGAAAGGTTCACATTCTTGATATCTAGTTAGCTTGTTAAAAATACTAGCTTATGTCCCGTGCGATGAATTTTTTTAGTTTTTTAATATTTTTATTTTAATATTTGTTTTATAATTTAAATTTATTTTTATTTGTATAATAATAATTTAAACTTTATTTATTATTATATGTATATATTTTTATATAATTTATTTGTATTTATATTTTAATAAGATAATGTTTGTGTGTTTTGTATAGAGATATATTTTAGTTAGGAGATTAATGTAAAATATTTTAGTTTAGAGATTAATGTGAGATGTATTTTAGTTAGGAAATTAATATTTTAGATTTTATTAAAATTGAATGGTTAAGATCGTTTCTCTGGTACACCTAAAATTGAACGGTTATGATCTTTTATATGGTTCACCTCAGTGTTTCAAAAAAAAAGTTCTCTAGTTTGGTTATAATAATATAGTATAGATTATGCCAGCTTCATTAAATCAATATACTAAGTATAAGATTTAAACACATTGTATTAAGTTTCAATTTTCTTATGATCTTAAGACTTTTGACCTATGCATGCACACACAAGTTCCGTGTAAGCTCAGTCAGGTACAGATTGCAGGAATTCAATTAGGACATGTATGGTGTTACCGATGTATGTAAGACTTCAACACTATCAACAATATTCTTTCTACTGCTAGTAGATCTCATGCTTCATTCTTACATGACATTTTGCTCCTAGGCGTGATTCTGGAATAAAATTCCCAGCAATAATATAGTATTACATATATTACCATTGTAAGCTATATATTTTGCAAGGCAAGTATAAACTAAAACTATATATATATATATATATATATATATAGCATCTCATATATCGCATCCCAACTGATGAAAAAATATGCATCAGTTTTCTGAACAAGATTGGAGGACGATATTTTAAACTGACCTACACGAAACGCATCAGCACCTTTGAACACATGTTACAGATTCTATAAATTCTCAATCAAATATTACTATTTGTCAAAACTCATAAAATATAAAATCACATCAAAGAACTTACCATCGGACGAGGATGACCTGTCGAATGGAGACCTGTGCCGATACTTCCTATTAACTACATCATTCGAAGGCTTGCGGAATGCTACCTTTGCAGATTCACTGTCTGCCGGAGAACATGGCAAGTTTGAGTCCATGGTATCTAACACCTGGTATCACCAAGGTCATTATGGAAGTATAAAGAATACACAGCTCAAAAAATTGGCAGGGATTTAATGTATCAGAAAGGGTATTAAAAATACCAATTAGAAGATGCACCCAATTTAATTTGCACTGCAAAGTTTTATTCTCAGATATAAAACCACGGTCCTTAATTGAGGCATATATTAGTTGACAAAAATTATAACTTTATAATGGGCATGAACTTTACCTGAAATTTCTTGCCCCGATAAAAACTTTTAGGGATTCCTAAGAACTTTAAATCATCAATGGCATATCAGATAGAGTTCATCAGTAAAACTGGTTGGTAGAAAATGGCGAAAGAAATCCCCAAATTCATAAACGAACAGAAATAAATTTGATGGACCCATCGCAATTTCTGGTGCCACTCATTTTCAACTTTTGGACATACTCATTTGTTCTCTTGACCAAAAAACATAAAAAAGGGAAGAGATATATAATAAAATTTCTGTAGAGCAATAACCTATAGAGTGATTACAATCAATTTCTGAATTATAAAAAAAAAACCTTCATAAAGTGCATTCTGATAGTATAACCATAAACTGAAATATTCACAAGAAATGAAAACTCGATACGTAACAACTTCAAGGCATCCAAACATATACACCAAAAATCAGTCAAATTCAATAAAACTAACAGATCATTGATATCAATCTGGTAGAAGAACAAATAATTTTTACAAGGATTAAAGCGGATAATACATACATAACCAACATACACGAATATAATAATTATAAACCTTGCAATATATACACCATTTAGAAACTATCAATTTGAAAACACATATAAACGATGCATTTAATCAGAATAGATGTAACAGGAGGTACAAATTAATTAATTGGTATAAAGGCCGCAATTTTAATACATAACTGTTAAATTTTCGATTCGAAAATAAGGGGAATTATAAGAACAAATCTGAAACTAGGAGAATTAATTAATTGGAATTGTTTGAGACGAACCTGGTGATTAATCGCTGCGATTTTGATTTTTAGGGTTACAAACTGATCAGCGCTCGAATGATTTGGGTGGATTGGATGGATATTTATTTTTTTGATTATATACGCTTCGAAATGAAGCTAGAGTTGATTGTGGGTTGTATGCTTATTGGGCTCGGGCCTATTCATATTAATGGATTGCTTGTCGCCTGATTCGAGGCCTCGAGGGACTTTTGAGGAATTGAGTATGTGTACTGGGTTTGGTTAATGACACCATTCCAAAAAATTACCGTAATAGGTCATTTTTATAGATATTTTATTGTCCCATCAAAAATAAATTTTATTTGATTATAATAAATAAATTACTAGTAACTAGAAATTCATATTATTTTATATCAATAATACTTAATTTATCATATTATTTGAAAGTGCACAAATTTTTATTTTTATTTTTTTTGTGGGAACCCGCAGCCGCTACCATTTGGGTGCGCACTGGGTAAACCCACAGGTTCACGCAATAGCCTGCAAATCACGTGAACCAGGTAAACCGCACAAGTGCGACAGGCTCTGACCCAGATGACATAATCACGAATTCTCCTCCCGTGAGATTTGAACATGTGACCAAGAAGATAATATTCATCTTTTTAACCAACTGAGCCAACCCTTACGGGCAAGTGCACAAATTTTTTGGGACAGATAGATTAGGAAAAGAGGTTAGGGACCATTTAGCGAGGGATAATGAGTAAAGGGAAAGGGAAGTAATCACATTTATTCTAAGTTATTTGAAATTTTGTCTATCTAAATCACCGTGTATGACAGATGATACTAGATAGTAATATAAACCAGAAGGTCACTGTAAATTAAGAAACCTTGTGTAGGCTTTTATGTAACCTCTAAATTTTATGTTATTTTTTATTCAATCTAGAACTGTGTTTCACTGCATATACTGCTTTTATGTTACTCATAAAAGTTCTTAGCAATTTGAGTCTCTAAAATATCAAGATAGTGTTTAGCCATTTAGGCTTATGTGCAAGAAATTGTTTTAGCAGCGCTAACATCTATACCTAACATTATATAACTGAACTAAAATTGTTATCAACTATCACACTAACATTTTCTGCTGCTATTTTGTTGTAACTTATTCAACCTAACTCAAACCGACTCAACCCAATATATAATTAATAAGTTAAGTTATATATAAATTTTTTGATGAATGGGTTAAAAAATTTATAGGCCGAACTAGTTGGGTTGGGTCATTTTTTACCCCAACCCAACCCGTGTACACCCTTATTGTTATTTGTTTTATAAAAAGAATCATTTCTTTGACCCTTTTAAGCTTTTCACTCCCCTTCGGCCCTTCTCCACCTCAGACTATTTGTTTTATCTTTTTTTTCTCTTATACACCTACTATATAGTTGTATTTTATATCAATCCTAAAAATAGTAATATGCTCAAAATAATATATTAAAAATTATTATTTATTTCATTTCCGGATTGAAACCAAATAAGAAAAACAATTCAATGTCATTTTTTTTCTTTTTATTTAATTCTCTTTCTAAACCATTTCCCTTTTCTCACTGGGCCGAATGAGTATAATGTATTAAACACGTGGGTAAGGCTTAGAAGCACAAATTTTTATAACTTGTGTTATGTAAATTTTGTTCTACATCATACCTAGTTAGATTCCGTTTGGGAGTACTGTTGAAAACTGTTGTACTGTGAGAAAAAGTGTTACTGGAAATAGTGTTGTCACTGGAAAAAGTGTTGTCAGAAAAATTAGATGACTGTTTGGTAATTTTTTTACTTATACATATTTTGAGATATAATGTATAAAAATAATATTTTTGAGAAGGTTTGATGATGAAACTGATAGCTATTTCTGCAAAAGTTGAAAGCAGTTTTTTCCAAAAATATGGGGGGACATGTTTTTGCTAATATAAGTTTTTAGATAAAAACGTTTTTCCACACAACAGTTTTTAGAATTTATCAAATACTTTTCTCACCGTTTTTTAGTAAAAAATTGTTGTAATTATCCGTAACAATAACAACAAATGGGGCCTTAATTTATGTGACTGTTTTTGCATATGAAAATGCAGATAATTATGGATTGAAAGTCTCGCATTATTTATCCATATATCTGCGAAGCAGTTTCTCGTTTTTTTGGCCACAAATAGTGTTTGCTAACTGATGAGCTATTATTTTATAATTATAAATTGGAAAAAGTACTTTGAAGGTTTTGCAAAAAATCAAATTTCATATCAAAATTTTGATTATTTATTTATTTTCATCAAAATACCATAAATTTCAAAATAATAAGAATAACAAACTTTTCGCCATCAAAATCAAAATTAAATTTGTAATTTTCAACTTTTCCTGTCACTTTCTCCTGCAAGGTGGAACCAACTCGAAGTAGCACTAAATTAACACATAATTTAATGATAACAAGTTTAACGACCTAAGGTAGCAGCAGGTCTTTTGACCTTTTCCCACACAGCATTATTATTACTTTGTTAAATAGAATATTATTTTGGTAATAGTCAATTCCAAATTTGAATTTTTAAACAATCATTTTTCACCTGGACTTGTTTAAACTTGTACAAGTTACCCAGCTTACGGTGGAGACTTGAGAGAGATTATTATTTGAAATAGTCAGATCAGATATAAATCATATAAGCCAAATTTTACACCACATTCTCAGTTACATGAACACTATAACAGCATTATTCCCCTCTTATAAATAAATTGTTTAAACTTTAGCATCAGCAATCACTGAACTCGGGTCACTAAGTTTTATATGCAAGACTACTTCTATTGCGGCTTTACTTCTTTACTCCACGTTTTGACCTCGGCAATTATTGCCCCGAGTCGTAACAAATACCAAGGTCTGTGCTAGTAATTTTCCACGTCTACCATGCTTCTAGTCTCTTTGTTACAATTCTCTGCTTTTTTTTCTTTTTTTTTTGGGGAGGGGGTTACCTTCCAAGGTGCCTTCTGGACCTATAATCCTTATTCGCGTGGCCTTGCGATCCAGAGAGAACTTAGTGCTCGAAGCCGAGAAAAATAGTCATTTATTGCTAGCAAGGCTCGGGCGGACTGTCGCGTTGTCAGTATGTGATGCATTTGTTGTAAAGTTTGTTGCCGCAAGTTATCAGCCTGGTAATTGTAAGAAACTATAAGCATCACAAAATCAGAAGGTAGGTGCATTTCTTTCTTCATTATATCCTTGTATGCAGCTCAGTGCAAGTTAGACAGCAGAAGAATGATTGCAGTCAGAGTTATGCAAAACAAGCCAGATATAGAATGCACCTAGTCACCCAACTTGTAGTTCCTAAAATTTTTTGTGCGCCAAACAGAAACCTCTTTTAAATAACAACAATAATGCACCTGTTAATTTTTCCTGCTTGGTCTTTCAAGAGAACCATTGGGTAAGCTATGACATCAATTTATTCTGAATTAGAAATATAACTGAAGTATTTAAAGGTTTGGAAAAAGCGAAAAAAAAGAATTAATTCATATTTCCAAGGACCACAAGTGCATTTATTAAGAGACTTTTGATTATTAAAAAAAAAAAAGGAAGCAGCAATTTTTTTATAATTCATAATCTTATGTTTTGAATCAAATCAAGAACCTTAAAATTGGAGGCAATTTATAATCTATTTAAGCAAATACCTGGTGAAGGAAACTTTCAAGAGTCCCCAACTTTCCCATGGCCATTGCCATTTGGCCCATATAGTTTGCAACATTCCCAGAGGATCCTGATGTGCTTGAGGAGCCATTGGCTAACGTCTCGGACAGTGATTGCTGCAATGCCTCCATTCCTTGTGAAAGAGCATCTTCTGCCTGTTGTGATGATTGCTGCAAGTTATTTATGCCTGCCAGCTGATGCTCAGTTAGAGGCTCCAACTGATTTGCAAGAAGCTGCACCGACACCAATTTTAATTTAGACAAAAGAAACGAGGATGTTCAAACAAATAATGTTAGCAAGATCATTTGTATTTTCAAACTAGTCCCCCCCCCCCCCCCCCCCCAACAAAAAAAAAAAAAAATTCAAAGATTGAGAGAAAATTGGATTTAGGAATAAAAAGATTATTTATATTGTAGCCATCAAGTACATCATCAAATAAATTTATACGGAGAGAGAGAGAGGCCACATGGCTGTATGATCTATCTATCAAAGAACCACAATTAGCAAATTGGCCCTATTTTAAAGACATAAGTGTGAATCAGATATATACAACTGACTGACAGAGTGTGCACTCAAATCTATTGTATCTTTCTTTCTTTCAGATCTCTTATAGTCTAAACATACTTGCATTGTAATGTGAAAACTATATATGGAAAGCAAATTTTAAGTCATTTTGTTCACTCACTACTTCTCTAGAAAAAAATTCAAAGCTAAATATGAAACAGAAAATCTTTTCATTAAAGATATATATGGAACCAGATGGAACAGGCGGTAAGCATTAATCAGCCTACAACGCATTAACGGGAGGGTTAAATAATGAATCAATAATCTAGTACCATCTATGGGTCATAAATCATGGGTTATAGACTGGTCAAGTTCTTACTTGCAACTATAGGATTGTGTCAACGCTGATGTGGATATCTAGCTTGTAATTTATAAGAAAATAGCCAGGAAAGAACTTAAAACCTAACCTTTAAAATTTCAGATGAGCGGAAACCGCCAATCCACATAAAACAGCGCTCTGCGGGTGTTTTCCACATTCCCGATAATATATGGAAGACATCAGCTTTTGATGCAGCACCTTTAAGCTTAAAAACTTCATCAAAATGTGCAGTGACATTGCCTACAAACTTTTGAAGTTCAGTGTCGCTTGCATGTGAAGTTACAGCAGCCCTCAGCTCATTTATTTGCCTGTTTTGCTCTTCCATCCATCGTGCATATTCTCCATCAAATGCCAGGGACCCTACATAATAAAACAATGAATTAGAGAACCACAAGACCAATAGATTAAAAGTTTTACAAGGAGAATCAGATATACACAGAGGAGAGAGATGTGACCTCGATCAGAAAACAAAAGGCAAAGATATCGTATAGTTGATATATGCTGTATAGTTGATACATGCATCTTATTGTACCTGTTGCATGGGATTGATCTCCAGCAGTAGATGTTGAACCACCCTACAGTTGAGTAATAAATACGTAATGAGCCTCTATATTACCATAGTCTTAAAATATAATAATATAAAATAAATAAGGAATGCCGGAGCGGTGGCTAAGGTACTCCTAGTGCTAGAAGTGATCTTGAGTTTATTTCTCACCTGCCCCTCCCCCTAATACTTAGAAATATATCATATATTCAGAAAATATCACATGCGCGGAGAAAAAAACCTGTGGGCGTGCTTGTTGGACCTCTTTTTCAAGTTGGGTCAATTTTAGCCGACTACTCTCCAGTTGTTGTACATAGGCCTGCCAAAGAGCACAAAAATAAATTTTTTGAAGTGAAATCATCAAGGGCATGCTCCTGTAATGGGCATTTTGACCTAATTAGATCATGATTGGAGCAATATGAAACAGTGTTGTCACAGCTCTCATACAACACAACAAAATCCATAATACAAGCAAGAAAGCTCAGTTCACATGAAAGGAAATTACTTTTTTTCTCAATCGGCTTTTTCTGGCAGCTTCACGATTTTGAGCAAGTCTCCGAAGAGTCTGAAATAGTAGTAAAGAGCAAGTTAGCATGAATCTTAGTACCTTCATTTAATATCCAAGATTAAAATCATGTAACCTTTTGATCCAAAGATTTTTCTTTTGATCTATCACTGGAATCGGAAACCAAAGCAACAGCACCAGATTGATCTCTGTCAAACTTTATATGGGAGGACAAAAAAAGTCAGTTCAATTATTCAATGTATGAAATGCCTCGGTCAGGTACTAGCAAACAATGAGAGGCCCCGACAATAACTATATTTTAAAGCTAAAACAGAAGCTACATCACCAGAAAACTACGAGTCTAAGAACGCGTAGTTTAAATGGGCATGTACATGAGATCTGTTAGATAGATCACCCTTAGGTTTTTATCTTCCGGATCCACATCTGTGGAGGTGTCGGTCCTAGGACTTCTATCTGCCATATTTGATTCTCCCCAGTTTTCATGCTGAGAAGCAAACATAGAAACAAGATTTGCGCAACCTTTTGCAGCTGTAAAGCCTGAAAACTAGAAAATGCAAAATATTGAGTAACTAATATGATTATTAATATCATAAGTGAATAGTTCATAACAATAATTACAATGGCATGTGAATACACCTTACCAAATGTCCTAATATGGAAGTTCGAGGCCTCCACTGATGCTGTTATAGTTTGGAGTTTGAAAGGTGGATCTAAAATACAATTAATATCGAGAAGTAAGAACTTGATGAAAGATAGAAATTGTATATTGTTGAATAGAAAGAAAATCTTGAACTTTCTTCTGCCAGAAAAACAGGCAGTGGTAACTATCATTTATAAATAAGGAGGGTGGTCTGGGTGGAGAAGGGAAAGGAACGTCGGTACCATGGGAGAATACAGCATGTATGGCGATCATCAATGTTGAGTTTGGTTAACGGGGGTGACAGAAGAATATAATATGAGTGTAAACCTTCTATGATATAATTTGTGAATGATCTTGGTTTATTTGTGAATTGAAAGGAATGAACTCTAGCTCAAAATGTGGAATTGAAGGGAACTAAGGATGAATGTGTGCTCAATTGTCCACATAATAAATTATGTTTCATTCCATTTCCACAGAATAAAGCAAAGAAAGAGTGTATTGTAAAGTGTGACCTTTGGCATCCCTAACATATATATCATCCTGAAATTTCTTATTTGCTTCGACTCTTGGCAATTCACTTTCATATCAGTATCATGATGTGCCTTTTCAAAAATATTATCCAATTCCTTATGAAGGCTTCTATGAATAAATCAACAAAAGAGTGTATTGTAAAGTGTGACCTTTGGCATCCCTAACATATATATCATCCTGAAATTTCTTATTTGCTTCGACTCTTGGCAATTCACTTTCATATCAGTATCATGATGTGCCATTTCAAAAATATTATCCAATTCCTTGTGAAGGCTTCTATGAATGATCGCGGAGGATTTTTGAATTAAAGAATACTGCTTTCATTGGTTGAGCACTCATTACTCGTACATGTTCTTCGTTCTTAAAAAATAAAAGGTGTAGTTTTCTAAACTCTGAGAGGCATGTCTTTATGAACAATCGGTGAAAATTTCTTCAAGTGGCCTACTTTTCTATGCTACTAATGAAATTGATTCTATACTGTATGTTCTTAATTAAAGGTGGTAAGGAATGCAATGTAAAGTAACAGACCTACTTCCAAAGGATACCAAATTTGTTGCTTCCTAATTTCCTATACCTATTATGGCTTGTAATGATCATGCAGCTAATTGAAAAAGGGCAAAGGTACATGTGTAAGTTCATGACACAACTCCAAGGAAAAAAAAACGATAAGCAGCGGAAAGGTAGAAAGCACAATCACAAAAAAAATGTTGCCAACTTAAATGAACCAGCATAATTATGAGTTATGCATGTTGAGCGGCGTTGTAGAAGACAATAGACATCTGTAAGGTCCCTTCACATGAATCACTGCTGAAGGCTTCAGGTCCAATAAGATTTAAAGACCAGTCACAATCTAAATATATTAAGGACCATTTTATACGTTCTACTGGTGTATGTATTCTACATAATTGTGCTGCGAATGTACTCCTGAGATAAATTTAGCAGGCGAGAATGATCATATCTTTTGAGAGTTGAATCTTATTGACATTTCCTTTACGGCTCAAAAAATCTTAAACAACTGAAATTTAAACAGACTATGCCAGAATTAACTGTCTTAACTTCTCAAGGGCTATCTTCTGAATTACAAACAAAAAACTAAAGGCTGCCATAACCAAAATGTATTGATCCCTAAACATTCGAAAAATACACTATTTTCTCCCTTTGATGTTCTCTCATGCATTTTCTCTTCCACCGTCAATTATGTTAACAATTTCAAAATTTTCATTCCACTTATACTCGTTCATTGTAAGTTGTAACCGAAAGTAACAATAAAATCTTTTGTACCAAGGTTCACTACTACACATTTTCACTACTCATAATAAAAAAAGATTCCTAACCCACATAACAAAACCACCCTGGAAAGCTTCACCAATGAATACAGCCCCCCCCCCCCCCAACAACTCCAATCACAAATTAAAACCACAAAACAGACCCTTTTTAAAGCAGAAAAAAAAGGGTAGCTTTATGTACAGTTAAAACCCAACATAACAAGTTTTATGCATACATATATATATAATTATTACTTACCTACAAGTCGTACCTACATAACATACCTAATCAAATTTTATAAAAATCAAAACTTGTGAAGCAGAACATAAAGTAAGGCTCATCAGATTCAACATGTAAATACTAGTATATTATAACAGCAATTGACTTGCGAAAGTAATACCTTGGAAGGTCTGGAGCTTATGCGTTGACTTAAAACTTGTGGGATTTGACCAAAAAACAAGAAGATCTACGAGGTCTGGGGTAATATTCAAACAAGTGTAGATATTTGAAGTGCTTTGGTCTTGTTTGAACGGAAATAAAGAATAAAATGAGTACATTACAGAATTGAAAAAATATAAAGTAAAGGGGTGGGTTGAGACTTGGGAGGGAGGGACGAGAGATGCGTGACGTTTTGGTTCTTTTAATATAACCTAATCCTTTCGTCATTCTTTTGCCAAAACTTATTATTGATGCTTCAAAATTACTTAGAAGACTTTCGTCGTTATTTATAAATAAATAAGTATACTTTTTAATTTATATTCTATAATAAATTATTAGAATATTCTATATAATAATATTGTAGAATTGATTTTTTTAATAATACTATTACATTTTTAACTTATGTTTTTAGAATTATAATACCTAGATTGTTATTCATTTTAGACAAAGGTTAAAATTTATTAAATTTTAGGGGTATCGTTGATAAAAATCAATTTTACAGTGATTCATAATTATTATTTTTACGTAAAATGAAAAATTAATCAAAACATTAGAATCCAGCCGGGACAAACGCTTGAACTGTCAACTACACCCTGACTGTGAAACAAAAAACGAGTTAAACAAATAGTCGTTTTGTTTTCAGATTGCTTTACACATACAATGTCCAACTTCTTTAATTTAAAAAGTATTATAATGACATCTCGAGCAATCCAACCTACACCAAGTTATCTGTAACATTCTTCGCATACGTGTAAATTGTAGCTCAATATTCAGAACTATCAGTTATATTAACTGATATTGGAGGAACAAATAACCAAAAATATGAACAATTTTTTGTTATGAAATACGAGTTTTACGATATTCATCACTGTCCCAGATTCGATATGAGTTTTACTAATCTTTCAAAATACCATATAAATATTTATCAGAAAAACTACCGAAACCCATAACAAAACCCACAAAAACATCCGAACTTAACACACTAACATCCCAAAAAATGGTCACGATTAACAATTTTGATAAAAAAGTACACAACAATATATCATCCAAAAAGGATTAGATCTCGGTTTTATTGAAAAGACTGGTAAATAGAATAGAGGATGAGAGAACAAAAGAGAAGGTCTAAAAAATAAAAAAATGACAGCTAGAATTCTAAACACGGGAGTCTGACTCTCAAAACAACATCTTCTAATTATTATATGTATGTTTCTAGTTCCTGGGCAAGATACAAATTGCAGATAGTGATTCAGAATTTTTAATTTTACAGAAATTATACGATAGTAGGCTCACAGTAGACCAAGTTTTACTCAAATAGGGTAAGCCTAAAGTGTCTTAGCTCAGCCAAGACTCAGCAGGTAAAGAACTAAACATCTAAATATTTGGGCCGAGTCGTCAAAGTCGGGCAATTTCCCAGTCTCAAGAAAAACCAACTAGGTAGGGTTCGAAGTTCCAACTTGTTTTTGCGGTCTGCCGATTGTAAATTTGGGATACCAAAGTGGGTGAGAGATTATGAGCCCGGGCTGGTTACAAGCTTACTTGCATTTTTCGGGTTATAAATTATTTATAACAAAATTAAACAGGAGCATGGGATCCTAAGGTTAATTTCAATAAAATTTTCTAAGATACACAAGGTTATTTAGTTAACAAATTAGCTCAGCAGACCCAATATCATTAATTAACTCTGCCGGCCATGTGGAGAAAAGTTTCCTAAGGTAACCTCATGTCATTTTTCTCACTAAACATATCCTATATGTGTGCGCGCATTTATTTTTTGTTCAATGTGTCTTATTTATCAGAAATAAACCATTATAATTCCCTCATATTAAAATAAAATTGTTGAGGAAATTCCCTACACGCGGTTACTCAATTTTAGCCTTTTTTATCAGGTAAATATGTTTTTTTAAAAGGAACTTATATGTTACAATTTTCGGTAATTTTTATCAAGACGATATGCATTTGCACTTTCAGATGTAGAATCATGCTATTTTTTAAAATAATTAAATAATTAGATATACATGAGTATCGTTACTGAGAATGACCTCAGATAATTATATAAAATTAAAAAAATTACAATATAATGCATATGAACTTTGTAATTACAAAATTATCATACACATTTATATTGTAAAATGTCATAAACTCAACTAAATTTCTGAAATTATCACGAGGAACATTATTCTCAAATAATTAACTGCATACACAATTACATAGAGTAATATTAAGTGCATCCGGTTAATATTTTTTTATTTATAAGTGGTGTGTTGGACAATAATTTTTAAAATATTTATCAAATCCTAAGCATTCATCCTATTATCAAACCTTATCTTCTTCTCCCGAGGTGCCGTCGCGACAAGTGCACAAATCACATAATTTAAAAAAGTTACAATAATTAACCAGGCAATCTGGATAACAATTGGGGTATTTGAGGGAACTTTTTTTCAGAATAAGTCAACTTATTTTAAGACAAAGTTAGAGATTCCTAACTTTTTTCTGAAAAAAGTTAACTTTTTTCTGAAAAAAGTTAACTTTTTTTGTAACTTATAGAATCTGAAATATACATTAAATACTTGTATAAAAAACATTTATCAAAATATGAAATTTTTACCCGAAAATAAGTCGAAAATGACTTATTTTAAGGTAGGCCAAACAGACCAAATATCTTATTTATCAGGCCACGTTGGGTATATATTCAACTTGTACTTATTAGTAGTATTATAAACTGAGTCTTGCAATGTGAGGCTAATATCATTTCCGACTATCGGCTACTGTTGGTTACAATAGTTTTAAGTGTCATGAAATATAGACATCATCTAAAATATTTGTCATACTTAAAGAGAAGAACGGTTAGATATATTTATAGATATTCAATTTTGATTTTTTATATTTATTGAATCTCTAATAATTCTCTAAATAAATTCACGTCATTTTTCGACTAAATTTCTCCAATTTTCTTTACTATCTCATTTAATAATTACCATAAAATTAAGATTATTTTAAATATAATTATTCATTATAGCTAAGTTGTTCATTATGGCTAGCTAATATCATTGGAACACAACACAGGTTCAACAAATTATAGATATTTTTTATTTTATATTATGGGTTTAATGATACTAAAGTTACATTTTGATAACTATCTAAAATTAACATCTATTATAATATAATATTAATGTTATTTTTGTAAATACAAGAGAGCAGATTCTATTATTACTAAAATGTCATCCACTTTTTATATTCAAAATTCTAGTAACTTTAGGTAAATTTTAGATATTTTTTTCTCTTTTATTAATATAGTTAATCAATTTAGCTAATATTCTTGAAGATACTCCGATAAAAGTTCGATAATCAAGCCGTGATTATAATATTAAAGACGCTACCTTTTGATTTTCCAAAAAGGTTGCATCTTATCAGATTTTGACACACAGACATCCATGCTACGTATATTGCCACGTTTGTATACTGTAAAACTGTAGTCGACGGCTAAGCATTGTAGAAATACGAAGAATTAATCATGATCAAGTGATATTAAATGTTAATCATTGTTTTTTCGAATGAGAATTAATTTATTAATAAAAAATCATACAACATTACAAAGATAATCCAGTCAAACAAATATTAATCAGAAACAATCACTGATTAATTCATTATACTTAAAACTAATATAATCAAGCAATTTGTTGAAATTAATATATGTACAAGTACCCGTTTCACCACATACAGTTTGAGCTATCGATCATAAATGCAAACTCATAAAAACCTTAATTGCCGGATCAAAATATTGAAAATCCTGCAGATCTAACATCACGGAAATTAAATCAAACCAAAACAAACAACAAGCTATCACAGGGAAATAATAAACAAAATTCAAATAAATTGGTAACAAAAATCTTGCCCGAGGAGGAATATTTTTTTGGGAAAAATAAAACTTAGATCTGAAAATTAAACTCATAAATAAGAGATAACCGGACTTCTAAAGACCCGCTTGAAACGGAGAAAAAGAAACTGGAAGCTTCGAGATTTATGATCTAAGGGTTACCCGAAGAAAAGATAAACCAGAGCATTAAACAAGAAAAACGAAAGAAAACTAAGGAATTGAGATTTTTCATCAGAGAAAACCGATGTGGAAGCCCAGCCGACTATATTGAGAAAAGAAGAGGAGGGAGGAGGCCGCGGTGGCTTTTTATACATAAATTATTAAAATAAATAAAATAAATAAATAAATTATTAATCGTTGTTAAATAATTATACTCGTTTGGAGGGAGTGGGGCCGTGGGGGTGAGCGCGACTGACAATTAATTTTGGATCCCCTGCCAAACAACCTACCCTATTGATTTCTAATCTAAAACCTCCTATATATAACCTATGGGCTATGGCTGCTAAAGTATAAAAACAAGTAGGTATATAGTAGACAGATGCACCGAACTTTTTTTATTATCATAATTAAATTATAACCATTTAACCGAAGCCGATCCAGAATTATTAACACATGTTTCTAGTTTTTAGATTTTCGTCCAGCAATCGAATTGAATGTTGATCACATCTTTTTTTCCGTCTCGGTTTAATATAGCGTTTAACTTATTACTCCCTCCATTCCAAAATAGTAGTTAATTTTTATTAAAAAAAATTATCTCATAATATATGTCCACTATCCTACTTCAAATGTAATTTTATTGGTAAATTTTTGAAATAATTCTTGATTAAAATATTAATACTTGTACAATAATTAATGAAATGAAACTATAATTCAAATTATGCATTGAAATTATTTCAACCAATACGACCAATATGGATACGAATGTAAAATAATTTTTATATCAGAAATCCATAATATACATAATTTTTTTAAAAATTACATGAGAAGGAGAGAGTAGTATAGTTTTATAAATTAAACGAGGAAGACACGCATATCAAGTGAAGATTTGCAGCTGCGTTCATGTACGGCAAATATCCGCCGAAGATTATATATATTTTTATTGAATTTCTGGCATGTTCAAGCATGTTCATCTTACTAAATAATATAAAATAATATGTAAACATATTTTATTGAATATATACGAGATTTCAAACATTATAATAAATAAAATTGATCTCTCCAAAAAAAAAATCCCCGTATTATTGTTATTGAAGTTGAACCAAAAACCTACAAAACTAAAGACCGAATCAATCTACAAAATTGAAAGTGATTTTGATTTTATAAAATGATTTAGCAAAAAAGATCTGCAAAATTGAAGAAATATTATGAGTAATACTACGTACCATATTTCAAATGACGTGACGAGACTTGTTTTAATTCGTAAGTGCATATGTGTGGTCTTATATTATTACAGAAAAATTACCGATTACTTACATGACAACTCACTAACTCAGCGTTTGATATAATTTTTGGATACCTACCATTTTTAAGGTATTATTGTGCTGTTCTTTAGAGCAACTCCAATAGAGACTTAACTCGTTCATTAAATTTAATATAAAATAATAAATCTTAGTAATTTAGGATATAAATAGTTATCATGAACTCCAACAATGTTACTTATATTCATTTCTTATGTTATATTTTATTAATAAAAATACATTTTATCATTAAAGGTGCACTATTCAAGATAGAGAAAAAGAATACTTTTAATATTTTATCATAAAATATAAGTTATGACATTTTTAGGGGTTTCTTATAATTAGAAATGAAAGAAAAATCATAGTGGTTCCTAGTGATATAAGAAACCACTAAGACACTGTTGAAACAGATATTTTCCTCTCATTCCTTAAATCTTGATTTAAGAACTCAAATAAAGAAGCAGTTGAAATTTCAATCGAGAATAATCGTCAGTTGCTCTTAGCACAAGAAAATACATGAAACACAGTCTAGACGCTAAGAGCATCTCCAGCGAGGGGTGCTAATTAAAGTTGCCAACATTGACAAATCATTAAAAAAAATTAATAAAATATTTTCTTTTTTTTTCAATAATATTTTGACAATCTTTCTAGAAAATTTTACTCCAATAGTTGACATTCAAAATTGCCAATAGTTGATACATGTATAATTAATAGTAGATATGAATGTCTGTGATGATTTTAGTGTGATGTAACACATTTTACAATTTCAGGATGGTGTCAAAAGTTGATAACTTTGATCGGCAACCTCTCAGTGCAATGGAGTGTTAACAAAAATGTTATGCCACGTTATGTCATGCGGTACTTTAACACTCTTTTTTATCAGCATATCGGAGATGCTGTCATAGACTGATAGTAACAAATCAGCTAGCAGAAAACTGGAAGACGGAATCACGGCGTCATCTTATCATGTATGCAATACGTCGTACAACTGTATGGATGATTGGATGGAGCTCGTGTCAGCCAATCACTGCTACCTCACGCGCGAGTAATTTTAAATTTTTAATAGAGTAATTATTTTGATTTGTTTGACTTACCACCTTTAATTAAGGGGCATTTATTAAAAGTATTATTATTATTATTTTATGATTTTATTATCTTTTTTTTTTTTTTTATAAAAATACGATTTGCAAGTAATCAACTATAATTTTTTTTATTACAATTTATAATCAAATACTACAATTGAATACAATTTTTTTTGAAAAAAATTAAAGGCACTCATGATTATGTTTGAAGGCTGTATTGATTACAAAACTGTATTTTTATAAAAAAATTAAAAATCGTATATTTGTAAAATATAAAATAAGAAAAAAGTAATTTTGTAAAAAAAAATGAATAAAAAATTTGATATTTTAAAAAAAACCCCTTAACTTTTTCACGTATTTTAATATATTTGATCAAATTATTTATAATGATGTATTCTGATATATTCTTATACATAATATTTTTTTAAAAAAATATCAATTACAGATAATTTTATCGAATACATTAAAATGCTTGTAAAAAGAAATGAATCAAATAAAATTGAACAGAGAGAATATTTATAAGTTATAACTATGACCGAACACTAATTATATTCGGATTTCATATTTTAAAATTTGGGATCAATTTAAAAAAAATGTACTTATACCCAAAAATATAAATTAAATATAGAAAATGGTTTAATGACACGTTTTAAATCATTATACCGCAAATGCATGGTATTTATTGTTAATAGGGACCGATAAGATAGACTTTATCGATTTTAATTTAATTATTATAAATTATTTGGAGTCAAGGGTGCCTTTGGAGATAATCTTACTTGAGCTATGAATTTTTAGTTAAAAAATAAATCATATCATATGTAGTTCTTTTTGTGTGACAAATATCATAGGTAACTAATGTAAGTTATCTAAGTTATGTATCCGTAACCGTAAGTCCGTATATTCAGATATTGAAATGTGCGTGTTAAGACGCGGCATATATGTGTGTGGGACTGACATTATATCCCTTATGTATTTCACTTACAGCTGTCCAGCCCCCCAAACTAGTTTAGTTAAAAATAATTTCTTCTTAAATCCAGATTCGAGTACTAAATGCTTTTTATTACTCTCCTCACACACAACTTGC
Source organism: Oenanthe sinensis (assembly GCA_028671895.1). NCBI lineage: Eukaryota > Viridiplantae > Streptophyta > Magnoliopsida > Apiales > Apiaceae > Oenanthe > Oenanthe sinensis. The sequence goes on from CM053794.1 coordinate 38,144,760, forward strand.
AATATCTCCCCCCACAAACTTAACTCAAACGTACCCATATATAAACCGTTAAGCTCAATCTGTACTCGTACTACCACAGAAGCATGGATAAACTAGTAGTGGGCGTTCATGATCAGAACAAATCATCAAAACAGATACACAAAACCCAGAAGAAAAAGCCCGTAAAAGTGGTTTACATCTCCAACCCTGTGAAAGTCAACACCAGTGCTTCTCAGTTCAGAGCTCTGGTTCAACAGCTCACTGGCAGAGATGCTGATAATATGCCCGCACCAGCGTCTCTACAACACTCTAACGTCAATAATCAACTAGTAGAGGAGGAGGAGAAGGAGGTGCAAATAGACCAAGAGCAGCAGGCTGCAGTGTTGCGTGTCAAAAATGAAGAAAAAGTATCATCATTACCGATGAGTACAGTTAGCACTCCTCATTTGGCTACCGGGTCGGATCTATTGCTTTCGTTGCAAGACATTAACGGATATTTCTCCCCTTCCAACTTTTGGTATGAATCTGTCTTCATGTCTGATGGTTCCACTGTCTAGATATTTACCTAGTTTGTTTGTAATAATTAATTACAAATCACTCCACGTTATTATTGTTTTTTTTATTATTCTTTACTTCGTGAAAAAATGTTTAAATTTTTAGTTCAGGGTAAGATGCATTCAATTTAAAATTTAAAATAATTTTTAGAATTTAGTGGTATTTAATAAAGATTTTAAAATATTCATTAAATTTTTAGTGTATTTAATTTAAATTTTAGAATATCCATTAAAGTTTGTTGGTGTTTCAATTTTGATAGCTTTTTTTATTAAATGGTAAATTTTGATGCATTTGAAATTCATCTAAAATTCATGATGTTTCAAAATTTTTTATTTAAATACGCTAGTCCCACATTGACTCCGTCTAAAATTATAATCAACGGTAATCTTTTAAAATTTATAAATTATTACTAATTCATTAAAAAAATTTAAAATCTAAATTGAATGCACCTCTTTTACTTTTTTAAAAATATTATAAATAATGCAATTTCTAATAATTTAGGACAAAATTAAAAAAAAAGGCGGAATGATGGAAAGGAGAGGGAAAATAATATTAGAAAAAAGAGAAATGAATAATTTATTAATGAAAATAAGATAAGAAATGAGTCAAAATTTCTTAAAAATAAGAAATATTTTCTTTTTTTATCTTTTTAACTATCCACTAAAAGCCTATTGCACTAACTTTTTATATTATTTTTTTATATTTTAATTTACAAGAACGTATAAATAGTATCGTATTGTCACAAATGGTTTATACTACAACCGTACGTTGCACAAATCACAAAGGAATTGTTCAAAATGATGGATTCAAGGTATTTAATCCAGATTTAAGAGTATTATTAATAATTTATTGATTATATTTAATATAAGATTCCATAAATTATATATATAATTCATACAGTCTGTACAGAGTTGATCATAAATTGATGGAATTTTAAAACATATAAATTATATAGAAAAATCCAACATAATCCATGGATTATTAAAATCTATCAATGTTAATAAGTTTTTTAATACCTCTAGATTTTAACGGGTTAATAATAATCCAAATTAAATATCCTTAGATTTTAAATCATTATTTAAAATCAAGATTGAATACCCCATATTTTAAAACATTATTTAAAATCATGATTGAATAGCCCTAAATTTTAATGAATATTTTTTTAATTCAAGTTAAATACCCAGAATTTTAAAATCTAAAAAAATATTATATAATCCAGATTGAATACACCTCTAGTGTTTTTTTTAGAGTAACTAGCTCTCATACTGCACATGTTATTTCTAAAAGTTCAGTTATATTTATATATATTTTTAATTTATTGTAGAAAAATAAAGACTTTATTTTAAAAGTAAAATAAGAAATCAATCAAAATTTCTTAAAAATAAAAAAAGGTTCTTAACTTTCTAAGTATCCACTAAAAAGCTAATGCACTAACTTTTTATGCTAATTTTTTTATATTTTAATTTAAAAGAACATATAAATAGTGTCGTATTGTCACAAATGATTTATACTACAACCGTTGCACAGATCAGTTCACTAAGGAATGAACAAAAATGATACTCTTATTCAATGTTTTTTTCCAGCAAATACAATAATAATAGCTATACTCCTATCATAAATATATACTTGAATAAAATAATAATAATAATTTCTTCCATTCTAAATTACTCATTTCTATAGTTTTTTAATATGTATTAAGATCTATAAAAAATTAGCTTCACAATTTATTTTATTATATATAAATATTAAAATATTAAAATATTTTTGAAAAAAATAACATGTAAATATGTCTTTTTATTCTCTACATATTTTAAAATATATATAAAAAGTAAATAAAAACAAATAATTGGTACGAAATGAGTAATATACTTTAGTCGAAAGTTGAGTTGGTGACTTTGGAAATGTTAGTAAAACTTAAGGTTAGTCATAGATTCACCATCAAGGCATCGATTTATGACATAACAAGGTCCAGAGTCCATTAATTATTTAATTTTGATTGCGTAAGTCTAGGAAATTATATCCACAACTATTGTCCGTACTGGGGATGCATTGCCTATGTTTAGCGATTGCTGGAGCCTGGAAGTAGTACATCAATCAAGAAAGAAAAAGAATAATGTTACAAGCTTTTTTTTATAAAAGACAAATGTTAATTATACATGTAGAAGTTGTGCGCACTCCTCACAGGCCACTGGTTAGTCACCAGCAGCACCTTTTTCTTTAACTAATTAACTAATAATCCCTCTTCTTATTCGAGTGTCTAAATTAAAAAAAGAAAAATATTTCCATGTATGGGAAGATTAAACAATAAGAAGTGCCAGCCTAAAAATAGAGACCGCAATATTATATAATTGCCATTCAACTAACACAGTAGGAGTATAGATGTAGTTAATTAATATTGAAGCTTATCTTTTCAAACAAAAAAAAATTGAATGAAGAGAAACAGTAGAGTAAAAGCAACAGCCGCCGGCTGCTTGTCCTATACTGTACATTATAACTTGAGTTATTCTTTCGTGCCTTGTGTACAGTGCAATGGATACCCCAGGCCCAGGCCCCCTCCAATAATAATTAGTTCTTGTATTTCTGTATTTTCTTTAATATATAATCGAACTAATAAACTAAGCCTGCCGACGCCTCCTTTTGTAGTAGAATATAGGGCTATATGCGGTATGTCTTTTTGAATATGCCAACATAATGGCCATGTTTGGCAACAGTTTTTTTCCCCGGAAATAAGTTCTTATTTTCGGAAAAAAGTAGGGATGTAAAAAAATAAATATTTATTTAAAAAAAAATGAAAATATGTAAAAAATGAAAATAAAATAAGTAACTTATTTTAAGTTTAAGGAACCCCAAACGGCCACAATATAAGATTCTGTCAGAAAAAAAATCAATTCAAGTTTTTTTTACAATCATCATGTCATTCGTATGAAACTCGAACCTCTACCGAAAATAATTGAAAAACAGTTTTTGCATATTCAAATTTAATCTCAACTGCATTTCTTTTACTTTTGGATGCACGCGTAGTTTATATATGAAGCTTATAAAGCTAATCAAAGCAGATCAACTTTAATTCATTTTTCACTACTTTTAATAAGACATACTCCATTCCATGCTGATGGTATCGTTTTTGCAAGATTATCAAGTCGAGAATAATTTGAAGGTACCAAATTGGATGACAAATTAATTAAAGAGTAAATTGCAATTTGGTGACCTAAACTAAAATATTTTTATAATTTGATGACTGATGTATTAGACTCAACACCTTAATAGCTAAATAAAATATTTTAAAATAAGACAAGACTTTCGCTCAAATTCACACCAACAAAACTAATGACGTTAATTCTTTTCTTAAAAAAAAATCAAAAAAGGTTCTTTCTCTTTTCTAATCTGTTCTTAAAAGTCGTTTGTGTCTTTATTTTTATAAAATAATTACCAACACATGCATTCAAAATCTATATGAACCACACAAGATTAGGTCATTATAACATGGACCTTATAAGATCAGGTCATTGATATAAATCATTTAAGACTAGGTAGTTATAATACGCATATGCATTTAAAAATCCATTTCGCATTCACACATCCAGTGAAACCTAACTACAACATTTGGAAGCCAAGGAAACAACAGTTCCCATTTTAAGACTAGTGTAAAATATCTAAAACAATACAACTATCTGCTTTTAAAACCACTTTTAACCTCCTAATCCTCAACAACTAGAAATAAGGGGGTAAATAAGAAAAAGGAAAAAATTGGCTTCAAAAGGTGCCTTTGTAAAAGCATCAAGGTTTCATTCCTCCTCCTTAGGAGAGGAAATAGAAGAGAGAATGTAGTTGTTTTCTTCCATGGTGCATATCATACCATCACTAAGCCACTTCCTAAAGCCCTCTTCCAGGGCTTCTTTCATCCATGAATGTCGACAGCACTCACCTGCTTCAGAAACTGTCAACCAACGTCTTTGACGAAGGCTCTGTTCTGGCCAAGAATCAAGCTCCTCCTTCACAAGCAAAGCGTACATAGCTGCTTTACACAAACCTTCAGGACTGAACTCGTCTTGAAGTGTTTTACTTTTAAAGTAGTACTCCCCCAGAAAATGCTGGAATAACAAAATAACAACAATCAAATTGCAATAATATACAATTTAAGATCTACAGCCTTAAATAGTACAAGCATGTAACAGCGCAAGTTTAGTGAGTTTATGTGCATGAAATTGGCTAGCAGTACGCATCGAACAAACATGACTAACATAAAAGCAAATTCAATGTATATTATATATTGTACATAATACACATTAATACACATGACATATCTCATATTAGGTTACTCAATACATGTTTACCTTTAAATCTCCTCTAACTCCAGCCTCTTCCACAGCTTCACGTACTGCTGCTTCCTTAACAGTTTCATCATTCTCCCAACCACCCTTTCAATTAAAAGGATAAGCCAAAATTGAATAGCCAGAAAATAAGTATTTGACACATTAACAATTACGAATTTGATGAAAAGATATAGGCAAGTGGTTACGCAATGTGAAGTATGCACAACCGAAAGCATTAAACATTTGTGCATGTCAACAAATGCCATTCAATTTCGTAGGATAGAAGAATTGAAGGGTAGCAGCCAACACAAACAGGATGAATGATAATTCCTCTGTTTCAAATATGATTGGAGAAAAAGCAGATCTAAACATAGGGAGGTTCTATAGCTTACAAATGAAATACAATGGAAGAGAGAAACCATCAATCTTTAAGGGGGGGAAAGAAAGTGAAAGAGAATTGCAAACTTTAAGACAATCACTCCTTTTAAACATATCACTCACTACTCACTTACTGAAGAGAGATATCATAGAAATAACAAATTATAACTAAACTCGATATGACCATATGTATGTGAGTCACTAATAATACTATAATCTACACAATGATATGATTATAAACAATAAAATAAACCAATAATATTGATTTTCATCTTCTCTGCAATCATATGAATAGAAGTTAAAAGGCATATATATGCTCCATAAAGAATAAAAAATTCATAAAAACCTCCAGAAAATGCCACGTTGAAAGCTAGTATCAACTCACTAAAGTGCACAATGGACTTGAAACACCCCATGAACTCGTAATAAGAAAAGAATAGAAAAAAACAGGGCATGATATTGAAGATTGGCAATCAATTCTGTTTTACCCTATATATACCTACTTTTTTACTTTCAAACCATTCCAAATTGTACACCAAATCGATAGTAATTCTGAATCATTCTCTGATTTATTCCGTCTTTGCTAGAAGGCGAGGAGGGAGAAGAAGGGACGGAAGACAGCGAGCAAGGAGGGAATGGAAAGGAGGGACTACAGTTTTAAACCACATGCATTAAAACATCACAAACACCACTAATGCAGGATCAACTGCAGTGTAAATAAGCAAATTCATAAAAATATGATTTCAAATCAGAAGTGATCTCTAAAACTTGCACCTTTGGAAACAGAAGACCAGGTCCACTGGTCGAGCTAATCATTAGTACTTCAACGTTCTTTTCAGATGGTTCACCATCATTCTTTCCAGAATACCGATACCTAAATGGAATGCACCTGCAAACATGACCACTGTTCAAACCATGAAGGTTGCCGGCATACAGTTTCTCAGCTATCACACTAAAACATTAATCGAAATGAGACATTGTTTATATAAGAAATCTTTTGCATGCACAGAATCCATATTTGATCATTAATCAACAACAGTTGATTTGATGCAGGTATGCAATAATTTAGTGACAAAAGCTCTGATAAGCACATGTTTTAACCTTTAGGTTGAAAGATACGCACACCGGAAAAAATGACGTTACAACCAAAGTCTAAAGCAGAATCACCCATTCAAAAATATATAATATAAACATACTGACGAACTATATGAGTCTCGACCGTCCTAGAAACTCACAGATACTTTCAACCTAAATATTAACACCCTTTGTACATGCCACTTAATTTTCATATTTAATAATAACCTGTGCTATTTGATCAGAACCATAAGCAAACTCTGAAATGAAGTCGGAGTTAAGGTCACACAAACTAATTTGGTTCTCTCTCTAAAACAGTAATGATCATACAATACAATATATGAACTCCTTGTTTTCTGTCCAGGGGAAATTTTGACTTACTGAATTACCGTTGAACAGCTTCACTTCATAAGAGTCTTTTATAATCACAATCTTCCTATATCACTATCTCAAACAAATGCATTCTGACTTTTAGAAAATCTACAAATCATTACCATATTAGTGTAAAGATTAGCAGTAATAGATACCCGTATAGGAACCACAAGCAGAGGTGCCAAAAAATTAGCCCCTTTTCCTTAGACCCCGGTGAAACAAAGAAGCATATACTTTCCCATAGCAGCCTATACTCAAGAGTTGACAAATGTAACAATCCTACCAACTAAATTCCAACAGTCAGATTTAGTTCAGAGGAAATTTGTCTGGCATATAAGACGAGACCAAACTGCCCTTATTTTTCTTCCCCTATTATTTTTGCGTCCTCCCTTACCATGCCTCCTACTATCCTCTTAAAAAATCTCAAAATCCTACCCCACTGAGTGTCCATGGATGACCTAACACTCCAGTAACTCCAACCCCGCCCATACACCATACTTGTCCAGGGTGCTGCACCAAGGCATGCATTAAGAAAATAAGGGGTTCAATAATGATACATATAGTAAATACTTTGTTGATATATAAATATATAACACTACTATACGCAATTGCATCTTCGTATAGAAAGGCAGCATATATATACATAGTAAATATATGTGAACCTAAAACAAATAAGCAACCTAAAAAGAAAGCAAAATAAATAAATAAAATTCATGAAATAAATGCTAAAAATATTGGAGAAAAGGATATTGTTTATAAACCCAAAAACAAACAATTGTAATATTTTTACAATATATTATAATGACATACATGTCTCCAATTAGTACTCCACTACTCCATATAACTTTTGTCTATATATATATTGGACCCACGATTGAAAATTAAAGCAACCAAAAAAGACTATTAGAATGTTATTGTGAAGACCAAATGGCAACGGACAACCAAGCGTTGCCTAGAGGGCTAAGACATATTAAATCCAAGGCATTACTAATGCGGTAATGCCTTCCCAAAAAATTATCGCTTGCCAACTATGCCCCTCCCCTCCACTCCCCAGAAATGTAAAGAAGAAGGTGAATGGGCGTGCTCCTGAGTCTTGAAGTCTTAATATGAAATGACATTGCTCATGAATGAAACTCATTGTTAGAGAAGCTACTAGAAAGGGGCTTTAATCATCCACATTTTATTTACCCGAACATCGTTCGATTTCTAAATCAAAATCACTATCTAGCAAATACTAAGATTTTACCGCTCCTCTAAGTGGTTCATATAAACCACCCCGGCCTTGAGTAGTGACACAATATGACCGGACAATGAATCGATGAGTGCATCACAATTCACATACAATAATATCAACTCCAATCATTGCTGAATGAAGAAACAACACATTAGCCGCACATAGTAAGTTATTACACTGTCCATCTTTACTATTGCCAACCAAGTCAAAAAACTCCAACACGAACAAATTAAGTTAAGAATAACAATAAACCCCTAAAATCTAAAAAGAGCAATCTAAGCTAAATCATTAAACAATGAAAACATAACGAATGCCCATACGAAAACCCAGCCAAAAAAGCCAGATGAATAATTGAAATAAACCCCCCCCCCCCCCCCCCCCCCATTCCTTGTACTAATCAGATTCAACCAAAAAAACCCAGTAGACAAAAGCAGTTATATATTTGTGTGTGTATATGTGTATGTATAAAGAAGATTGAAAATAGAAATACCCGGCGATAAGGCGATAGCCGTCTACGTAACGTTGTTGATGACGACCAGTGCGGGCCACCAATTCAGACATTTCACTTTCCCTATATCAAATCAAATCAAACCAAACCAAACCAAACCAAACTGACCTGTATATACGTATGTATGTATAACTTTTATATAAATAAATTAAACCAAACTAGTATCATTATTATTATTATTAGTTACAATCGACGACGAGGAATCTAATTTGTTCTTCTCACGAATCACAATCCACCCCATTATCCCCCCCTTCCCTCCTTTCCCTTGTCCTTCCCCCAATTTTTTTATTTTGACCCAATTATAATAATAATAATAATAATAATAATTGAAACCATAATTATTATGTGAAAAAGTATCTAAAATTAATTTTAGATAACTTATCTAAATTTACTAGTATTTTGAGTATAAAAAGTGAATGTTATTTTTGTAATAATAGAATTTGTCATCTTATATTTACAAAAATAACTTTGATATTGTACTGTAATAGATGTTAATTTTATATATTTGTCTAAAGTTAATTTTAGGATCCCAATTATTATTGTTGTTTATTTTATTCATAAAAATTAGATTTTTTTTGAAAAACTGAAGAAAAAGGAGAAAAAATCTAAATTAATTAATTAATTAATTAACATTATAATATTAATAGAAATGGAAATGTTGCATAGAGAAAGCAGGAGATGGGTGTAAAAAAGAAAAGCGCAGAGATCGGATACGTGGGCCTGATTTTTTGGTTGAGAAGGAGTCAATTTTTATCTATTTTTGGTTCCATTTCTTTCTTTCTTTTGTCGTCCTTTATCATTCTGTGTGTTTAGCAAATAATAATAATATAATTAGTTAAAACTTTAGTATATGTCATTAATTAATTACGAGGGTGTTTGATTATCATAATTATAAACAGGAGTGGCTATTTGATATTTGTATATCATATTGAAATTATAGCATCATGACAATTATTATTTACTAAAAATATAAATATAAAATATAATATTAGTGTTCTGTGATTTGTTATTTATAATTTTTTGTATCTTATGTAATTTTTTTGTCTATATAATTGAATCTAAAAAGATTATCTAAAATGTATTTGAATTTGGGTTCATCCATTGATTTTGAGAGAAATTGAGTGGGAAAAAAAATCATCCTAAATATGATTTTATAAAATTACTTGGTGAAATTCTATAGGAAGGAAACTTATAAGACAAGGAAAAAAAGACGCTGACAATTTTATAAAATGAATGATGTGTGATAATAATTGTATAATGTAAGTAAAAAAAATTGAATAAAATATATATTAAATTATGCCAAACTGATACAACGTTAAAATAAAAATAAATGATAATTTGGATATAGGGGCATTTTAAATAAACAAAAAATTAAACTTGTAAAATTTTGAAATTATAATAATATAAAATAGTTAAATCAAGAAAATTATAAACTAGAAGAAGCATGAGGAAAATATAATAATTTTAATTAAATAGTAAAAGAGCAAAAGTTAATTACTTTTAAATTTATTTGAAATTTCATAGGAGTAATTGATTGCAACTTAAATGCATTTTAATACATATATTTATGTGAATTAAATGCGTCATCGGTTGCTTAGATTATGGAAATGGTTTTAGTAATATAATGTTTATATTTAGTTGTCAATTATAATATGTATATTTATCATATTTGTTTGCATTAATTTTATTAATTATTAGATTCTAATTTAAATTAATTTTATTTATTACTTAAATGTTTTATCTTGTAATTTGAATTATTTCATGTGAGAAAGTGTTAACTATAACAATACTACACATATTTTAATGTAGTTTGCGTAGTGCCACGTAAGGGAAGATATTTTAAGATGATATATTTGGGCCATTTTTTATGGCAATTTTTGACGATATATGATGTTGATTTTGATCATATATAATGGTAGTTATGTATGAACAATGAAGATTTTATGTCACTGACCATTTTTTGGGCATTTTTTTTAACTTATGTTTTAATAATGAAGATTTTATGTCATGACCATTAATTTATTTTGTAACATGTACGTAAATTTAAATAAATATTTAAAATAATTATATTACTCTATATACTTTATTTAAATAAAGTGTCTAACCAAATGATTACCCTTTGATTGGATTCCATATTTTTTCACATATACACATATACACATATACACATGTATTTATGTATATATATTATTAATTTTTGTTACTGGATATTGTTTCAGTTTTTAAATATTATAATTTATATATTCATATTTTGTTATATTCATCAACTTATGTGTTTTTTATAATCTTTTTTCTTATTTTCAGGGTGTTTGCATGTAATATTCAAGATGAGTATTTTTCTCATAGACATTAAAATTTTATTATTTAAATGTTACCGGTAATCTTTGCATCTCATGGTTAGATGATAAAGTTTTTTAAAGGAACAAATATGACAGAAAAAAAGAGAGAGTAAAGGTTGTTGACATTCGTGGTAACAATGGAAGCCATGTTTGGAAATTACCTCAAATAAGGTTCACATCGAATTTAAATCGAAATCCAATTCTATTAAATAAATTAATTGAATTGAGATATAGTATTACGATGAAAACGAAAATTTGAATGTTATTAAACAGAATTTAACAGCACTCAAAGTCGGAATGTATTCGCTTCGATGTAATGATGATAACAGTTAAATCTGTTCTGAATATTGAGTTTAAAGAATTGATTATTGAGTAGGTAAAATTTTAATAAAATATTTTTAATGAAGTACTAATTAAAGATAAATGTTAGGTATTATATTCTACTTATATATTATAAAATTATATAAATATTATTTTTATATAAAATAAAAAACATATAACTAAGAAATATATTATTATTGTAATATATATTAAAATAATTATATAAGTAACCGATAAATATGGTTAATATAAAATAATATTTTCACACTTAATATTGTATAAAATTTAAAATAAAAAACAAGTATTATAATATATCAAATAAATTAATACATAATCAAAAATACTTTACATATTATTATTAATACTTAATACTTACGGAGTAATAAATAATAAATAATATTATTAATTAATATTAATAATTTAATATTATAATTGATATTATTAAGGGTAATTATAAAAAATACTACTTTTTTAAATATTTTTACGATTTACTATATTTTGTTTTTTTTTGCAAAATTACAGTTTTTGATTAATAGTAACCAAATTTTTTTACATATGATTTATAACCAAATGCAACTATTTTTTGAAAAATTTGAAATTGCTTGTGATTGCATTTAATGTTAATTTTAGTTGTATCAGGTATTAGTTGTATCGTAATTTTAGTTGTATCAAGTATTAGTTGTAAAATCGTAAAAATTCCGTATTTTTCAAAAAAAAAAAACCTTATTAAATGAGCGGAACCAATGTATTTAAATTGAATATAACTAATTTAGTGCTTCTAGCGCTCCTCTAAAAGAATATGATCGTAATGAATGAGAGCATAATAGGTTAACAAAATCTTCCCCAAAATCAAAAGCCTTTTGATTGCATGTGATTCTAGCTATGTTGTTTTGCGTTGCCAAAATACTAGTCAATTGTGATTCAAAATAAATTAGACTGTTTTCTGATTTCAATGGCCATAGGGACGATTATATATTTATAGGTACAGGAGAGCGTGAATATTATTCACATGCAAATAATTAATGATACATGACATAAACCTACGAAAAAATCAAGAATGAAAAGAAAAGAAATAAGCAGAAAACATAAAATTAGGCACGGGCCTGTGAGAGAACAGTTGTCACAAAGTAGCAAATTGTTACATAAGATCCGGTAATCCTTGGTTTGAAGATGTTACAAATGGAAGAGAGAGAGAAAATAGAGTACTAGTAGTTCTTTAACAACCAAGAACCAACCGACCCCTATTCAGAAACTCACGCTTTGCTGTCAAATTTAATCTTAATCATTAATTAATATTCAATTTAGTTTCCACTAATAAAATTTATTTTCAACTGTGTTTTCTCATGCTTTGTCTTTACTAATTGGTAGGGACTAATTACTATCCACTCCATGTCAAACAACCACCACCCTGTTAGAATTATTCCAACTACGTAAACAACATTTTTATTGTTTTTTGTCGATCCATCTTTTTTTAGCTTGTCTTAATCATTGCATGGTGGGATGCATGTTATAAAGCTTTTTAATGTATTTATTTTTCTAGTATTGTTTAATGATTCTTTATGGGAAGGAAGATACGTATGAAATCTTGATCTTGATTACATATATAATGGAAAGATCAGCATAGACATTCTTCAGTCAAGCTGTTGTGACGTGATGAAGGCGTGGGAAGCAACCGTACGCAAGACACAAGCTGCTGCAAAGAGAAGAGCCAATACCATTTTTGGCACAACACACGTTGCTCATGCTAGCGACGACGAAAGTGAGGTGCCTGCAGAGCCTCAAAGTCAGCAAGTTGGAGATGTTTATCATGCTGAAAGATTCCTCCCTAATGGTGATTATTACACGGGACAATGGGCTGATAGTTTTCCTCATGGCAATGGCAAATACTGGTGGACTGATGGATGCATGTATGTTGGTGACTGGTGCAGGGGAAAAACTATGGGGAAAGGTCTTTTCAGCTGGCCTTCAGGGGCTGTATATGAAGGCGAATTCAGGAATGGATTTATGGACGGGGAAGGTATTTATTCAGCCCCCAATGGCGACATGTATAGAGGTTCCTGGATCATGAATTTGAAGCATGGTTATGGTGTTAAAGAGTACTCGAATGGGGACACCTATGAGGGTGATTGGTGTCGCGGGTTGCAGGAAGGGAATGGGAAGTATCAGTGGAAGAAAGGAAATTGTTATGATGGAGAATGGAGGAACGGAATGATTTGTGGCAAAGGGAAGTTGAATTGGGCTAATGGAAATTCATATGATGGATATTGGGAAGATGGTGCACCTAAAGGGAATGGTACATTCAAATGGCCTGATGGAAGTTTTTATGTTGGGAATTGGAGTAAAGATTCAAAGGAACGAAATGGAAATTATTATCCATCAGGTTCTTCTATAGTAGATGGAAACGTGGAGTGGGAACCTCAAGAAGTGTATAATGTGGATTTGCAGGAATGTGTGATTTGTCCTAATGAGAAAGTTCCAATTTGGCCATCTCAGAAAAAGCTGGCTGTCTGGAGGTCTTCTAAGGGCGTTGATCCGAGTGCAAGGCCTAGGAGAATGTCCGTTGATGGAAGGCTCGAGGTTACTTCTGATAGTCCATTTGATAGAAGTGCGAGAGGGGCAAGAGAAGATGGGTCCTTGACACTCGAAGATTTTAGTACAAGAGGAAGTCCGATAAGGATACCAAAAGTTATCAAGAAACAAGGAGATACTATCAGTAAAGGGCATAAAAATTATGAGCTCATGCTAAATTTGCAATTGGGAATCAGGTACCATTTGGGTCACATCTTTATTGATAAATGTACCTTTTCTTTCTGTTGTAGCTTTATTGTAATTGTTCATCATCGTTTGTCATCTTCTTGATGCTTTATAGCTTTATTGTTTCTCAAATTTACAAATTAACAGTTTGTTTTATCATCTTTTTGGATATACAGTTCACTTCTGACTTGCGGTCTTTTAAAATTATTAGTTGCTTGAATTCGGCTTTTATATGGAATGATTTACAGGCATTCTGTAGGAAGACCAGGTCCGCCTCCATCACTAGATTTGAAGGCTTCGGCTTTTGATCCCAAGGAAAAAGTTTGGACAAGGTTCCCTCCTGAGGGATCCAAGCACACCCCACCTCATCAGTCCTGTGAATTCAGATGGAAAGATTACTGTCCATTAGTTTTCAGGTAAGCCACATATATCCCTGTTTCTTAATGCAGTATCATAACGATGTCCCTGATAACAACATTATCGACTTGTCGTATTTCCTTCTGTACACATTATCAGGACTTTAAGGAAATTGTTCAAGGTAGATGCAGCTGATTATATGTTATCCCTTTGTGGTAACGATGCCCTTCGAGAACTCTCTTCTCCCGGGAAAAGTGGTAGCTTTTTTTACTTGACAAACGACGACCGCTATATGATCAAAACAATGAAAAAATCGGAAGTAACAGTGAGTTATTCAACTGACTTGTTATCCATAAAATATCTGTCAGATTATGGTATATCCTATTTTATATTTCATGAGATCATTTCAGTCCAACGTATTGGCATGAATAGGTGCTCTTAAGGATGTTGTCAGCCTATTATAATCACTTCCGTTCATATGACAACAGTCTAGTCACCAAGTACTATGGACTGCACTGTGTGAAGTTAAATGGCCCCGCACAGAGGAAGGTTAGATGGAATTCTCTTTGTTTTGTTAAGCAAATGGGAGTTCAAACAGTCTATAACTTGCAATGTGGCCAACAATTTAGGTGCGGTTCATCATTATGGGAAATCTTCTTTGTTCCGAATACACAATTCACAGGCGATTCGACCTCAAGGGCTCGTCCCTTGGTCGTATGACGGATAAGCCAGAGTCAGAGATTGATGCCAACACAATCCTTAAAGATCTTGATCTAAATTTCTTATTCTGTCTACAGAAAACCTGGTTACAAGATTTTCGAAGGTTCCATTTTCCTTTCTTTTTAAAAAACTCCAATTCTTTTTCTGCTAAAACACAGACCAAGGGCATGCAATAACTCTCATGAATCATGCTATTTTTCACGTGTGAATCTGTTCATTTCTTCTTTATGTTTGTTTTAACAGGCAAATTGAGAAAGACTGTGAGTTTCTTGAACAGGAGAGAATCATGGACTACAGCCTTTTGGTTGGCCTTCATTTCAGAGAACCAGCTAGCGCTGGTGATCTCATTCCCTCTGGAGCCCGAACACCTATTGGTTTGATATTTTTCTCCTTTTTCCTCGACATGCTTAAGCTTAATCTTCTGTTGGATGAGAAACTATGGTCTCCTCTTTTGTGCAGAGAATGATGAGTCAGAATCTGATTCAGTCTCTCGTATTTCTAGATCAGACACATATCAGCTTCTTTTAGACCCTGCTGGGTAAATATGCGCCAACAGCCATATATTTGTTCTATTACAATGTGTTGCATCCATTTTAATTTTAAGCGCATGATATCTCACTACTGAGAAATCATATATATGTTGCAGGTGGGGTAGTATTAAATTGGGAGAGCACATGCCAGCAAGGGTTGAAAGAACGGAAAGAAAAGAAGAGTTACAACTAGTAGGAGAACCAACAGGAGAGTATTATGATGTTGTGATGTTCTTTGGAATTATAGACATTCTCCAAGACTATGACATTACCAAGAAACTTGAGCATGCATACAAGTCCATTCAATATGATCCAACATCAATTTCAGCAGTTGATCCAAGACAATATGCAAAGCGTTTTCGTGATTTTATTTTGAGAGTTTTTGCAGAAGATGTATGATATACACATCATTTGAAAGAGTGAGCCACACATTTACTATATATTTCAGAAGTCAAGTCAGCACTAGCTACAAAATTGCTAAGGTGTACAGATCTCTCTACCATGAGGATTCTTGGAGCCACCAGGGATAGAGCCTCTGAATATAAACTAAAGTGTATTCTTCCTTGGTATAGTATCCTTACGAATAATATTCATTAGATAGAAATTGTATTTCATACGGGCCTTAAAAACGAGGTGAACTGTTAAATTAAAGTACACACCACAAGGGTGTGCATTAATTTTTACAAGATTTGCCATCAGCTATACTTGTTAAGTAACATGTTTCCGCATTTTTAGATCATTTCGGATACTTGCTCACACTTTCAAAGATGGGTAGCTCCGTGTCTCCTTATAGAAACAAGGATTTTCATGTGTATGACTTGCAAAACATGCATGTTCGTAGAGTTTCTTAAATCAACCAAATTTACTTTAATTTCTACTTTCTAGTGACTTCAACCAAACTCTGTTTGCACGCTATGTGATTTTCCCCAGCTTTTTTTTCGATAAAATATTTGTTCTGCAAAATTTGGTTATAATAGTTCAAATTAACTCTACAGAATGTTCCAGCTAAAAGTTTGAGCAAGACTTGTCTTAAACTCTTTTTGGCATACTTTTTGCCGGCGATCCGGTTTTCTACATTAAATGTGGTCTAAGGTGTTACAAAGTACTCCCTCCGTTCCGCATGTTTTATAAAAAATAAAAATCAAATTCATTCAACTTTAACCATTTATTAATAATTGTTATGAGAAATAAAAATTATGAAAAATATATCATTGAAAAATATATGTCATTAACTATTAGATTTAATTTTTATTTTTATAAAAATCAATAATATTTTATTTACGGTTAAAATTAAATAGATTTGACATTTAAAATTTATAAAACAACACTTTTTATAGAACGGAGGAGTAAGTCCGTGCAATCTTGTTTCAAGCTAAAAAATTGAAGCCTCTCAACTCAATTCTTCTTGCCTTCTTGGCATCAATCAAAGAATTTTTATATTTTTCTCATCAGAGTTGACTCCGGCCAACGACCATCTCAATGGTCTTCCCTTCCATTTTTGATTTGATGGTTTTTTGGCCCTCCAGAGTTTTCTCGTACTTGAGAAAAAGGAAAGGATTTACTGGAAACAGTCTGAATAAAGTTATTTCAAACCAATCCTATTTACTCACTTTGTAGCTAGTTTCTTCGAAGCTTACGGACCGGAAACTTTTATAGAAGTTCGAATCCGTAGTGGGAGAAATGAAAAGATACTATTTTTACTTCAAAAATATTTCTCTAAACTTTTTATGTGGCATGATACATAACATATTTTAATTCATGGGCGAATATATATACATGCCTTATCTCATTTTTTTTCTTTTGTCAGTTGCCTGATCTCATATTTTAATTTAGTAATAAATTACCGATTACACACATAACATATGATAAAATTTTTGAGATCTCTTACATTTTTGTTTCAAATAATCATATATCATTATTTATTTCATTTTTATAAATAAAATAATCATTTATTTCTCTCCTTCCCCCTTATTTTCTCTCTTTTCAAATTTAATATTATAACAATATTGAAGTTGGTATAAAAAAAATGTACTAAAATTCATTATTTTATAATATTTATAGATTAGACTAAAAAAATCTACTCACAAGCTGAACTAAATTGAGAAACCCTTTACAGAGAAGTTAAGGTACCCCTTACTGCAGTTGTGAACTTGGCAATTTTTATTATAAATATTTTTTTATGCTTATATAACTTCAAAAACATTTCGGATAATGATATAAATGATACCAACCACAGTGTTTTCCCCCTATAAATCTTGTTTTCCTCGATCTCTTATTCAGTTCCCTTTCCAAAACAATCCAAACAAACAATGGTAAGTGGACATTAGATCAGACCAAACCAATAACACAGTGTAGCAGTACTTGGCCTTCCAAAACATGATTCCAATAGGGATGTGAAAATAACATGTTATAACCAAATCATTTTTTCTCAGAAATGCACAAATTATTGGTAACCAACTTGCAAAGTCGAATCCAAAAATATATAAATATATCAAAAAGAAAAAAAAACCCAATAGGGGCCAACAGAGCTGACAACTTATTTTGTGCTACATCATGTTTAAAACTTAAAATAAACTAATATTTTCAGAATTCCCTCCAACAAGGGCTCACACAGACCACCAAAATGTATATAATAATACTCCACCACAAGCGACTTTTCATGAGAAAATTAGCAAATTCCAGTAACACCGTTTGTCTCTTTTAACAGAGATACCTTGTTAGTAAACCATGACAGTAGTTTTGCTGATAGAAGTAGAACTGCCTTTTAGTATTGACTGCAAGATTCCAGTTTCTTCATACACATTGCATCTCTGATTCAATCCAACCATGGGGCTTCGACCCCAAAAGATTTAAATTTCCTGCACCTATTGACTTCATGATCTCCCACTGATCCGATCTGGAAAATGCTTGGCACAAGCTTTATAAAAACAAAAGATATTTCCTTAATTATAAATGTAAACTAATATCAACAAAAACAAGACATGTATAACTTGGGAAAAGTTCTTAGGATCAAAATATTAAATATTGCAAAAATGATGAACTGCCAACCTCGTACATTTCAAGACCCATCTTCAGACATATCCAACTAAGTATAAATCACCAAGTCCAGTCAACACCAAGTGGAACATAAGATTGTATTCTGAAATATTGTGTCAAGATTAGGAGTCAAGTAGTAGTATAACTAGCTAGGGGAGTCTATAAAGGTAGTACAATAGCAGAGTAGAATAACAGGGAAGTCAGTAAGGGTATTTTAGTCTTTGTGTGGTCTTATTGTGTGTGAGTCTATAAATACCAGTGTAACTTTCAATTTCTATTATGTTAAATATGAAAATGGCTTTGCCACCAAACTCTCTCTCTCTCTACTCTTTCTCTCTCCTGTAACTACTTTTCTCTATCTTCTTCTACAAGTTTCTCTCTTATCTCTCTCTACACTCTCTGCACTCTATATCTCTCTCAATTCTACCTGTCTTCTTCTTCTAATTCTCTGAATATATCTTTATCTCTGTTGTTTCTATCCATTACTTGCTTGTTTACTGTTATTTCAGTTTATATAAAACAGAAAACACCAAAAATAGTAACAAAATCAGTTCAGGAACCTCCGATTCCTGACAAATTGGTATCAGAGCTATTAAAAGTGATCAACCACTGCTTCAATAGTGTTGTGCTGGTGTAAACGAGTTGTGCGGTTGTGGAATCACAGTAATCGCAGTCTTAGTTCGAAAGTTATGTCCAAAACAGTCCAGGTACTCTATTTTTCATCTGTTCATATCAGATCTGTAGTTGTTGTGGATGATTCTGTGGAATTGAAGTGAAGTGCTGTTAATTCTAGCTCGTTTACAATAGTTATTAGTAGTTCTCTGTTTTCCTTATCAGAAAATCACAAAAAATAGGAGTTGTAGCTTGAATTTTAGTTAACTCAGTAGCTGTGGTGTGGACTCAGTGAGTTGAAGTGAGGATTTGTGAAATTGTTGAGTTGTTGTGAATCTATTGGAGAGGAATTATATTCTGAGTTGATTGTTAGTAGAGAGGTTGTAGTCTAGAGTGAAGTTGTGTAAAACAGTATTGCTGGACAAGTGTTTGAGGAATTGTTTCAGTGAAGAAGTTTAGTAGTAAAAATGACCTATAACACAAGGAGTAACTCAAAACAGGCTGAAACTTCTCAGCAAGGTTCTCTGAGAGAAATGCAACACAATTTCCAAGAGCTCATGAGAGGATCAGATGAAAAGTTTGGCAAGTTGCAAGAGCAGATTGGAGAGCTACTAAAAGGTGTGAATGTAATATTGAACTCTCAGGAGGAAGAGGAGGTGGAAATTATGGGAGAAAGTGAGACTGAATGGGAGGAAGGACATAATGGAGGTCAACAACAGAGAGGTGTGTTCAGAGATCCTGTTCATGCTGAACAACTGAGACAGAAACAGATGTCTTCCACCTATACAAAGAGAAATGAGGTTACTAAAGCAGAGGCACATAGCTTGAAGCATTTGAAACTCACCTTTCCATCATTAAAAGAAGGAGGAGATGCTGTAGAGTGGCTGAGGGATTGTGAAGAGTACTTCTCCATATTTGAAGTGACAGATCACAGAAGGCCAGCTATTGCAGCTATGCACATGAGTGGAACTCCCAGATACTGGTATAAATCCTTTATGGTGGGAAGGGATAAGGTTACTTGGCAACAATTCACTCATGCTTTCCTGGCCAGATTTGGAGAGTTGGAAACAGAATTGGTGTTTGATAAGTTTAAGAAATTACAGCAAACAACTTCTGTAGAAGCTTACTTTGATGAGTTTGAGAAATGCAGAGGGCAGTTACTAAGCAAGATACCCAGCCTTACTCAGGAGTACTTTCTTGAGAATTTCATTGGTGGACTCCAGGTTGAGATTAGAGGCATGATAAGGCTTTTGGAGCCTACAACACTGGAGCAAGCTTTGAGACTGGCAAGATCCTATGAGAATACTCAATTTAATCAATCAAAGAAGGGAGGCAATTATAAAGCTAGCTTCAGCTCTCATACATCAAGCAAGTTTGCTGCAGAAACACTTAACAGTAGCAATAACAATAAGTCTACCTTGGTGGCACCAGCTAAAAGTTCCGAAATTATGAATGTTAAACCCAGGCCCCTGACTTATAGTCAAAGAGAGGAAAGGAGGCAGAAAGGATTGTGTTTTTACTGTGATGAAAAGTTTGTGAAGGGCCATGAGTGCAAGAAACCTCAAAATTTCTTGATGATTGCAGAAGTTACTGAAGTTGGAGAATATGAAGGAGCTCCTATCTTTGATGAGGATCCAAATGAGGAAAAATGTGATTGGCAAGAACAAAAGATAGTGTTGGCTGCCTTGGGAATAAATGAAGTTCAAAGAGGTGGACCAATGCAATATACATGCAAGTGGTGTGATAAGGAGTATAAGATTCTCATAGATGGAGGTAGTTCTTTAAATCTAATATCCACAGAATTCTGCAAGGAGTTGGGCTTACAAGTCAATCCTCATGATTCCATAGTCATGACCATGCCAAATGGTTCAAAACTCACGAGTACAGCTGTGTGTCCAGAGATCAAGCTGAAATGGAATGATATTGAGATGGATGTTCAGGCTTATGTAGCAGAGTTAAGAGATTGGCATCTTATACTGGGGGTGGAATGGTTGTATCAGCTGGGGAACTTTAAGTGCAATTATCAAAATAGCACAATGCACTTCAGTTGGAAGGGAAGGGAAGTTCTGTTGTCTCCAAGTACTCACTTTGGAGTAGTAGGCTATTGCAATCAGATCTCTGCAGTAGTGCCAAACTGGATGACACAAATAGAGGACAGCTATGAGAGAGATAAGGAGATTCAGGAAATAATTGCTGCAATCACTGTTGATAAAGGAGGTCCACAAGAATACCATCTGAGACAAGGCTTACTGATGTATAGAGGACAGTGGGTGATTGGTAACAATGGGGACCTGAGAAAGCAAGTTTTTGAGGAACTACATGGTCACAGTCAAGGGGGTCATTCTGGTGTGAGGGCCACTACTAAGAGAGTGTTGGAATATTTCTATTGGCCCTCAATAAGACAGAATATAGGGCATTGGGTGAGAGAGTGCACTATATGTCAGCAAAATAAGGGGGAGAATGTCAAAAATCCAGGATTATTGCAACCCTTGAAAATTCCACAAGAGCCTTGGAGAGATATTGCCATGGATTTCATCACAGGCTTACCTAAATCTAAGGGAAATGAAATAATTTGGGTAGTGGTGGATAGGTTCAGTAGGTACAGCCACTTTATTCCCCTGCCCCATCCTATTACTGCTAAAAGTCTTGCTTTGGTCTTTTTTGAGCAAATATATAAACTCCATGGTCTACCTGAAACCATTGTGAGTGATAGGGACAGTCTGTTCCTGAGTGAATTTTGGAAAAACTTGTTCAAACTATCTGGAACAAGGCTGCATTTCAGTACAGCCTATCATCCTCAGACAGATGGTAGTACAGAAAGAGTGAATCAATGTCTAGAGCAATATTTGAGAACTATGACAAGTGAAGTACCTAAGAATTGGTCAGCTTGGCTTTCTGCAGCAGAATGGTGGTATAACACCACTTTTCATACTGCCTTGAATGCAACTCCATTTCAAGTGGTGTATGGGATGAAGCCTCGACACTTAGCTTGGCAAAACAGACCCCATAGCAATATCAGCAGCTTAGAAGAGATGTTGGAAGGCAAACAACAGCAGTGGAGTAGGTTGAAGGAATTATTGGAGGGTGCTCAGTTCAAAATGAAAGCTTATGCAGATGCAAAAAGGACTGCAAGAGAGTTTCAGAAGGGAGATTGGGTGTATTTGAAGTTGCAGCCTTACAGACAAGTAACTGTGGCTATCAGGAAGAACCTCAAACTAGCTGCTAAATTCTACGGCCCCTATGAAATCATAGAGAAAATTGGACCTGTGGCCTATATGCTGGCTCTACCCGACACCTCCAGAGTGCATCCCGTGTTTCATGTTTCTCAGCTTAAGAAAGCCATTGGTCAAAGCAAGGTACAGAAGCAGTTACCACAAGTAAATGAACAGGGCACTTTTGACTTGGTACCTCTCAGACAGCTGGATACTAGGAGCATCCTGAGGGATCATAAGATGGTATATCAAAAGTTGATCCAATGGAGGGGCTGCAGTGTGGATGAAGCTACCTGGGAAGATGAAGATTTGCTTATGTGCAATTTTCCTGATTTCTGCAACCATGGGGACATGGTTTAACTGAAGGAGGAGGGGATGTCAAGATTAGGAGTCAAGTAGTAGTATAACTAGCTAGGGGAGTCTATAAAGGTAGTACAATAGCAGAGTAGAATAACAGGGAAGTCAGTAAGGGTATTTTAGTCTTTGTGTGGTCTTATTGTGTGTGAGTCTATAAATACCAGTGTAACTTTCAATTTCTATTATGTTAAATATGAAAATGGCTTTGCCACCAAACTCTCTCTCTCTCTACTCTTTCTCTCTCCTGTAACTACTTTTCTCTATCTTCTTCTACAAGTTTCTCTCTTATCTCTCTCTACACTCTCTGCACTCTATATCTCTCTCAATTCTACCTGTCTTCTTCTTCTAATTCTCTGAATATATCTTTATCTCTGTTGTTTCTATCCATTACTTGCTTGTTTACTGTTATTTCAGTTTATATAAAACAGAAAACACCAAAAATAGTAACAAAATCAGTTCAGGAACCTCCGATTCCTGACATATTGTAATATATTTACACTCTTAACAGGAGATAATACACTCTAATATACACAGGGCAGAATTATGCCAGATCGTTCACGTAACAGGTTTTTAAAATCCTCGTCTCGATCTCTCATATCATAAAATAGCAAGAAACAAATCAAATTGCATCAAGTATTACTACATCTATATTAAATTTGTTTTCCGGAACAAACCCTTTGGCCTATTTACGGGACATGGCATCTGCTAGTTCACTCTATCTGCATTTTCATGAAATCAAGCTCTCCTACAAGTTTGTAGCACAAGGTGACAGTGATACTATGGATCTTCTCTAAACTCAGAGGCCACATTTCCATTTCTATCAAGCTGTGCTAGTACTTGATATCAATAGGCCTTGATTTTCATTTACATCCTTTCTAATTTTAGTATATGCATATCTAGAGTTATAGAACAAACTAAATATAGAACCACAATGGGAGCGGAAGAGAAACCTTTTTAAGAGCAGGTGCCTGCAACACTTCAAGACCATACATGCCAATAAAAACAAATAACATTGGTCACACTGCAAACATGATGGCTGAACTGCTAGAACCAGGCCACTGAATGTCAGCCACAGTAGATTGTGCACAACCTAAAACAATGACAAACCTAATTAACATCTTTAAAATATATAGCAAAAGTAGTAGTGGCAATAGTCCTTTCACGCATGTTAAACACATAATAATACTAAAAGAGTCTGCAGAGAAAATATCATCTACGCACCCATATTCATCTCACACAAAGAAACGACCTTCCCAGAGAGACTGCCCTTGATATTGTTGTGCTAGTGAAAAAGATTGATGATTTCCTTTCTGATGATTCTGATTCAAATTTACAGGAAGCTGATAGTCCTGCCAGATATTTTGTTTGTCCATTTGGGCTCGCGATGTAGACACTTGTTTTCCAGGGAATGGAAAGCTTACAAGCCCAATGGAGTTATCACTCTTAGTTACAGGTATGCCAGCCTGCACTGGATCAATAGAATTGCCAAAGCCACCACCTTGCGCAGATGACGGTAGTCGATATCCATCTAGCCAACTGTAATCATCCATTGTTGAAGCTTCCTTCAATGTTATCCCAGAAAACAGCTCGTCCACGGGTTTGGAAGGAACAGAGTTAAATCCAGGCGGCGGGCCCGAGTGTCGAATAGGCCGGCTTACAGGATTCTTTTTCACTCCTACTGACATAGCTAATGAAGACTTCCTAGATAGGGTATCTGTATTGACTCCTGAGGACATAACAGAATCAGATTGATTTGGAATTACAGTTTCTGCAGCTAACACAGGATACCTATTAACAGCACTAAGACTCGGAGACTGTGGGAAGGGCACTGTTGAAGGGGCAGGCAGCAAAAGCCCTGAATAATCCTGCAACTTGGTATTTGAAGGAAAGTCACTCTCCAGAAAGCTCAAACCGAAAAACCCATTGACAGCAGAACCTCGTTCAGTTGCCCAGTTCGAGTCACTTGGTTGTGCTGGCTGCAGATATTGGGCCGTGATGTCAACAAGAGAAGTAGGTGGCCTTGAGCTTGTATTGAAGGAGTTCTGCAGAATAGTATCATCATGTGAAGCGGAAACAGATGCAGCTGTATTTCCAATATTAACGCTTGAGACATCAACACCAGGCAGGAAAACCTCAGACACAGTCAAGTTCGAACCAATCAAATCAGTGTTGTTCATAGCTACTACTGGCTTAAAAACTATCACCTCATCCTCATCATCTCCATCCAAATGCAGCTGTGCCTTTGGCTGCATGACTGTGGTTTTACTTCCCACCAAATCTGCTTGGTCTATAAGATCTAATGTAGGGTTTTCAGCAGTTTGGGGTTCGATACCAATAATAAAGCTCTTCCGCTTGGTATCATAATAAATAACCTGTTGTCCAACCTTAACTACATTAGCAAGAGACTTTACGGCTGCTATTATCCTTTCAATATGAGCTTTCTTCTCCTTCTTGCCACCTTCACTTTCAAAAGAATGTTTCCTTGAAAAGTCAAGTACAAGTTGTGCAGCTTGCAGAGGAAGGAACCCTCTTAATTCGAAGTCTTCAGGCAATGCAAGCCGATTTCCAGTTTCACCTTCATCATAACTGCTCATGTTGTAGAAGCAAGTGTCATCCTCATCCTGGTTAACAAACATGAACCCACTCGAGAGAAGCTTATTCAAAAAGGTGACGCAATGATTCCAGAAAAAGGATCTAGCACTAGATTGCCTTTCATCAGGTTCATTGCCAACTGCAATGTTTTGACAACAGGCTAACCACTCCACAAAAACCATGATGGCAGGCAACATATAGCTTGCTGAAGGATCAGTCAACTGGATGCACCTCTCAATAATGTGCCCCATAAATTCAAAAATAGCAGTAAAAGCATTCTGGAGCACAATTGAACGTTGCAAGATTACAGCATATGATTGATTTTCAGTTTCCCTATTTACATTGTGAACTGTGAATATCAGGATCACTATCAACCTAATAATCAAGAGTCTACACTCAGAAGCATCTGAACCAAAATTCAGCCCCTCAACCGAACCAGAGGACATAAGCTCAAGAAAGTCACTCTTCATCAAAGAAAAGACTTCTTCGAAAGTCTCTAAGCTGGAATAAAGATAAAAATAATAAGTTGATCAGTTTTGATGTCACAAATTATATAATATGTTGGTTATTAATATAATACCCACCTTGTACGTGTAAATAAAATGCCATTTAGACGGACAAATCGAGTGCTGAATGCTTTCAGTATTTCTTCCATACTGCGTGATTTCTCTTGAATGAGAGTTGCTTCCACCTTGACACCCTTTGTTGTAGGCTTGTTGTCACCTTTTCCTCTTCCTCTTCCAGTACTCCGCACCTTCCTAGTCTTGACAGAAGATGTTTTCACATCCCCAAGCAGCTGAGAGTAGTTCTGACGGTTCTGCAAACATAAGTACAAGTAAATCTTAATTATTATATAAAAATCTGGCTTACATGTGTACAAGTAAATCTTAATTATGGCCATTTATGAAATAAAATAGATATCGTATCCTATAAACGGACATTCCACAGTCAACAAGACATTTTGACAGAATCTCATTTACATATTTGAATCAATTATGGGAACGGAAATAAAGAATATCTATATATGTTATTAATTAGTTAATATTTGTTTAGTGTAGAGAAAAGAGTTTAATTATCTATGTACTTTATATGTGGGGCTAGTAGATTATTAAATGAGTAGTTAATAAGCCCAAATGTTTATGGGCCGTAGTCCATTAGATTATAATTTAGGTTTCTATTCCCATTATAAGTCATGTAACCCCACATATTATTGGAGGAGCTGATTATAGTAACAATATTGAATTATTAGATTGAGTCTTTTCCATGGGTTGAGATCCATAGTTATTCTCCCTTCTGCAGTTGGAAACCCTTGGGGGTAGTGAATTTTTGTGGCTAATTCACCCAAATTAATCTTTTCATTTTGTTTATTATCATATATTTTTCTTTCTAAATCTGTCCTGCATCAATCAAGCTCATTAGCTCACCTTCAGTAGCATGTACTGCAAATCTGCCATAAGATATACTATGGAATACCTATATAAATTAATCATCGCCCACGAATGCATGCAGTGAAATTAAATTCTAAACAGTCAATAGAGAAAAAAATAGCAAACTGAACCACATAATCCTCTTTGAATACAACGTCAGATAAGAGCAGACAATATAAAATATAGAAACTAGGTTAAATTAGTGACCAGTTTCTCCGCCTGCCGCGTGTGTTCAAAGACAGAAATTTTAAACTAAAAACAACTTAACATACCAATGCCATAACAAAAATTGAACAGATGTGCATTATGTAATCCTTTACATTGATAAATCTTCGGGAGTCATTAAATATAAATAGATGACAGGTCAAAGTTTCTGACTCGGCTTTCAAGCACATGGTATACACACATTGGAACTAGACTTGCAAACTAAACATATAATATATAACTATAAACAAAATCAAAGATGGATCCACAGATGAAACCTTATACATATATGCTTCATTATTACCTTCTCAAATGCTATTATCAGGTTTTCTCTTGCAGTGCTAAAAGGGTTATCCACTGCCAGACTTCGAAAATATCTGTAAACTGCCACCAACTCGTCCCCGGAGTAAGATGCTAGTATTGCAAGCTAAAAGCACATAATAATCAGCATTTGTAACCATAAGTAACAAATTCATAAGCATGGAAATTCAAGTTGAGATATTGAGAATACATAAAAGGCATACAAACACATATACACACTGCAGAAAAAGATTGACTCACCTGATGATGAGGGTTGCCACTTGAGGGCCAAAGTGATGCCGCCTGCATGTAGTAACTATATGCAGCAGCAAAATCTCGAGCTTTTGAATCACCTTCCCCATATAAACCTTTGTATCGAGCAAGATCCCCAAGGTAAATCAAACAGCGGTTGCATGATACTAAGCTTTTTTTTACCTCCACGGATCTAGCTCCATCTTTGGATAAAGGAATCTGATTCTCTGGATCATCTGTAAAGTAACCAAGAGGTAGGCCATACTTTTCCCTGATCTTAAGCATTAAATCATGATAAAAGCCAGTTGCCTCAGAAAGAAAAGTTTTCAGCTGGGAACGAATTTTAGTGACCCGCTCAGGTCCACCTCTCAGAGCACCTTTCCCACTCTGAGACACCGTTGATAGAGCAGCAGTGTAGTGTGCCCGTAGCTCCTCAATTCTCCTATAATGCAACTGCCACAAAGCATACTCCACTTCATGTTTCTCGGAGAAAGCATGATCTTCAAGGATTATAGTTTCGTAGTTCTCACGCATTTGTTGCCATGTATTAGGATCAGAGGGAATTCTGGCCTGAGCCGCTTTCCTACGCCTACTCTCCAATTCTGCATTCTGAAAAAGCAGGCGAACACTGAACTGTCAAGTAAAAATAGATTCATAATACTTGTAACATTTTTTCAAATTGTTAGAACAAATATTAGGTGTTATTTCCGATGTCTCAGTGTATTATCAATGTTTTGATAAGATAGTACACATCAGCACATGTATTAATTTTCTAAATTTCCCTGCAAATGAAGGCTACAAGCATAGATTATTTTAATATAATTGTTCTCAGGATCTCGTTACAGAAAAATATGTGATCAAGAGAAACAGAGAGAGAAAGTATACCTGGTTGTAAAGACGCTGAATACGCTCTTTTAAAGGATTATCAGAAGTGTTGTCCATTGGTATAGTCATATTCCATCAAAATTCTGAGACAAAATACAAACACTGACAATGACCGTCCAATAACAAAATTCAATGTTTTACCAAAGAGCAGAATAATTTTAGGTATGGAAGAAAAAACATAGCAAAAATTATTGGTACTTTTAATCAATAAGCATTATAATGTTTTAGCTAGCTACACGCGCACAAACACACGATAAAGCAGTTAAGCTGCTTGCATGCGATGCATTACTCACGGGATTAGAGTGCCGACTGTGTACCCTTTTTTTATGGTACATGGAGTATGGAAGTAATGCAGGGTGGCATGTCTAATTTAGGATATATAGACAGACCGAAAAAGAACAGGGTGCTCCAGGTCTAGAACTTTGTTGTTATTATTTCTAATCTCCTACCACAATCCATCTCTCGCAATTAATTTTAGCTTTTTTTCATGCTCTTTTTGGTTTACCTCTAGTAGTATTTGCTCACCCCGTAGTGGTTACATGGACGTAAAAAAAAAAAAAGAAATTAACAATGCTACAATTGTACTAAATACTGTTCCGCAAATAACAAAATACATTATCGGGCCGCAGTCAAATAAGAATACGGTGCTCGCCATTTACAGCTTTGTTACTCTGATTATACCCACTCTCCTTGTATGCATAACATCTTCTCTCTCAATCAATTTCACTTTCTTTCTTGCTGTTTTTTGAATTTCCTCCTCGTAGTATTTTCACATTCTGCAGTGGATATCGAGTATGTAACAAAACAAAGCGCTTAGCATGCTACAATTGTGTTGCTTACAGTCCATAATTTTTTTCAAGTTTTGTTGGCTTGTTTACTCTCTCTTCACCTATGAAGGCTTCCAAAGCAATCTAAAGTTCTAAACACCAGGTTTGGATGCCCACAATACAGATTAAAAAATAACTCAAATTTAAGTTACTAGCTAAAGTTTAGCGGGAAAGTGTCCAAAATAAATAACAACTATAATATTTTTGTATTTTCTGTCATTATTCAAGAATCAAGACTTTGATACAAGTATTAATTATTCAATGGCTGGCGAGGGTTATATCTAAAAAGAAGTAAAAGTCTTAAGTGTCTTTTGAAGAAAATCATATAAATAATATGTTCCTTACTAAGAATCATAGATGATAAATTTCACTGCTATTGTAATGACCACAAGGAAGTTGGTGAAGAATCAATTTGCACTTACTCTCTTTTACTTACTTATATGATTTTGTCAACGGAGAGTTTAGAACTCAAACAACAAAGCAGGCCTAGGTAGAAGAGGGTCCTATAGCAATAGGAGCAGCAAAGTGGAAACATCGTTAATTCAAATCTAGGTGTGTGCAATACGTACATATATTTTTCCCACACCATGATACAAAAAGAATAAACTCGTCAAATTACGAAAGAAAAAAAGAAACTGATGTCAGATAATTCCCGATTACACTAACTAGCATATAAACGGAAGGTCTTAAATTAACTGACAAGATAAGAATCAATATAGAACCCTAATTTGATCAGACAACAACAACCTTAACCAAACCAAATGGATGATGAATATTCATATAATAAATAATGACAAAACAAAAGGACCTTACCAGCAAAACACGGAAATATATAGATACAGATATATGTACGTATGCACAAAACAGAACAGATCGCAGCGAACAATTGATCCAATAATCAAACGAAACTAACAATAAAAACAAAGCAAACATCGAATGAAAATTTATTCTTGATATGTAAATAATAATAATGATAATAATAATAAATAAAAACAAACAAACAGACCTTTGTAGAAGAGAGATGCTAAAGTATTGGATTGCGTGAAAACAAAGAATCCCCCAATTGAAAGAGAGAGTTGATATGGGGACTCCGCTGCGTATTGTTTTGGGGAGGGAGAGTAGAATTAGGGTTCGGGTCTCCAATTAATTCAATATTTTCAATTTATAATCTTTTTATTTTATATTTATACCCTAGAAAAGCATATGAATAATTGAATACCGTCGTGTCGTAGCAGCCGGACCACCTTTTTATAAACCCGACTCTCACCGACTCCTGTGTCATTTTTTTTCTCTCCCCCAACCTGTTTTTTCCTTTTTTCTTTTTTTACGATGTTATAAATATATTTTACTAGCTTATATATAGTGACATGCACTGTTGGATTTGTTTTAATATTTTTTCTATATAATTTAAATAAAATTTTATTTTGTGAATAATAATTTAAATTTTATTTAATCTTATATGTATATATATGTTATATATTTTATTTGTATTTTAATAGAATATTGTTTGTCTATTTTATTTAGGAAATTAATGTGAGATTTATTTTAGTTAGGAGATTAGTGTTTAAAAATTAGACCCAATAAAAACTATCTGCCCCAAATACTGATCAAGAACCACCAAATTTTTAATATTTCAGTTTTAATATATAGTATAGATTTGTATATTAAGTTAATACAAGAAACTGGGTTTAAATATTAAAAATATATTTTTAGTAAATTTTTATTAAAATTATATGTTTTTAATTAAATAAAAATAATGCATCATATAAGTATAGCATAGAAAAAAGATATATTTATTGAAATTTTAATGTAGATAATAAATTAAATTTTAATGTAAATAAAAGATCATAATTTTAGTAAGAAGTTAAATATTAAAATTATTATTATTAGAATATTAAAATTTAATTATTATATATTTATAATATTATGGATTAATTTATGAGAATAATAAATTTTT
The DNA here is from genome assembly GCA_028671895.1 of Oenanthe sinensis. Taxonomy (NCBI): domain Eukaryota; kingdom Viridiplantae; phylum Streptophyta; class Magnoliopsida; order Apiales; family Apiaceae; genus Oenanthe; species Oenanthe sinensis. Next base: position 38,175,855 of record CM053794.1, read on the forward strand.
ATTTGAAATGAAATAGGATTTGAGAGAAATGATTTTTTGATTAAAATAAAATAACATTATTAATACTTAAATTATAAACTATTTTTTAGTAGTGAATATAATAGAATTAAATTATAGTAACATACTAACATATTGACACCAAAAGAAAAATAAATTTTAGTAACATTTTATATTAAAACCCCATTTTTCTATGAAATAAATTACAAACCACTCACATCCGCGCAAAAAAAATAAAATTACAAACCATTCACCAGTAAACTACAATTGCAAATGTGCTAGTGGTGTGGTACACTTCCTCTATATGAGCAAATTAAAGCATACGATTCTACTAGTATACATTGAAGAAAAAATCGACCACATGAATCAAACGCTAATACAATTTTCTCATTAAAACAATAAAGCCTAATGTTCCTCTATAGAGGCAGAGAGTTTCTGTAATTTACTAATTTACAATCTGGCAAGAGGTTTCCCATTTCGATTTTCTCGCACTTGTAACAAGATGAGTGCGTTGTTAATTCCTAATCTCTCGGAAAAAAGTTCAATATTTTACTGCAGCAGTCAAACAAAACAAGGGGGAAAATGCAAAATTTTAAAATCTTCAATGGCTAGAGAGTTCTCCTTTCCCTTCATAAGTTGTCTTTAATACTTGAACATTGTCTGACAAGCAAATTTTGCAACCCTGGTTGATACTACCAGCCATGGGATGATCCCAATCTGCAAATGCAACAGAAGAAGAAAAAAAAGGTCTAACCAATAAACACTTTTTAACATCATAATTCAAGAGTGTTGAATCTTATCAACATAGTACCCTTGTACCATAATAATAATTATGGTAAATAGACTTGCAAAGCACATAGAAAGTTACACAATAAGTAGCAACAGGACAAGTACAATCTTAAATAGCTAGCAAGTAATTAAGTCCTTAACATGGTTCAAAGCTGAGTCTATTTACAAACAAATAACCTGCATTTTCATTTTTAAAGTCTTAACTTCTAAAAAAACAAACCCTCTCACCACCGTCTGACAACAAAGTGCTCATATAACTATTTATAAATAACTTTATACATTGCACAGCTTAGCAGTCACAGAATAAAGTGATTTGTCATTTCCTTGATTAAATGAACAAAAACGCATGGCAGCCCCATCCAACTGAATATCCTGACCAAGAAAAGTCTAACTTCTTATCCCCACAAGAATTTTGATTCTTGACCTCGTCTATAATTAACAAGGGTTGACGCGAGTTTTTCTTCTTTCATCTGAGTTGCGTTAGCAACCAAAGAAGTGATGTAATTAAAGTACAACTACTGCTTCTAGTTACCATGACATAGCCATTTGAAAAACCTCCAGATCTCCAAGACAGAAACCTTCCTGTAAGATATAGAATAAAAACAAATAGATTTTATTAGAAATAACTACAGTTATTGTTTAGTACAAATAAATCACGTAGAGTATTTGATTATGTTGTTTTAGACAGAAGTGTTATATTCATCACTGATTTAATTATAGATTTACACGCTAATGCATGTGGTAGCATAGTGTAGGTAAGGGGAAAAAAATCTACCAACTAGTAATAAATATAATCTATTACCAAAGGGTTGCACAAGTTGCTCAGAAACAGCAGCAACAGGGGACCGCCAAAACCATAAACCAAGTGCAACATATATAAAGACCTGTGCAAAAGTAAAATTAACTCCTCGTACATAACAAAGAACCATGTTATCATTTACAATATAATTATTTCTGAAGAAAACCTTTAGCATCTTCACTTTCTTTACATTTGAATCATATGATGAGCTTATCTCCTTGCTTCTTAATTCTTGATCTGCATACACAAAAGCTTTTTCTTGAACCAAGAACAATTTGAGTCGTATGAAATACAAAAATCTACAAACACACTGTTTTTATCTATATCCATGAATCAGCGGGTCCAATGCAGACCATAGTGCATGCTGCTCAGACACAATATATGACTTGTATTATATTAAGCACAAACAAGTATACCTATTTTTACATCTCAATTGTAACAAGATTTTATCTTTTTGTTTTCAGAAAAATATATCATTAAAAAACTAATAAACAAATGTTCACCAACTGAGAGACCAATATTCGACTATCGGCTTCCAGAAAAAGTTGTAAGATGAGTAAAGTTTATCAAAAGGTAACATATATGGATGTTGCATTAAAAAGTACAGAATAAAAAGAAATCAGTATACAGATCAGGACATAGACATGACACAAAGAAATGAGCTACTATTACCATGACAGATGTGCAGATGTTCAATTATAGAGGACTAAGAAATATTAATACACTAGGGCAGAGACATAACGAAAAATATATGACAATATATGAAGAATTGAATTGGTTTAGAAGATCATTAGTTACTATTGAATAGCTGAACTGCAAGCAAGAAACATGCATATGTGCTGGCAAACATCATTTGAAAATTACATTAAAACATCTTGAAGGGAGATTAAGTTCTTTCAAGAGGTCAAGATGTCAAGTTGAGAGATTATTTTGATCCAGCAAAGAATCCTCCGGCTCCAACTCAAGTGCCTATGTTTGGTCAATTATGCTTATGAGCCTTTAGATATATAAACAGTGTCAAAAGCATTGTATATGAGAAAAATAATCATCTTCTTTTGTTCTGCCATGCTGATTAGGAAAAGTTCTAAACTTCCAAAGTACTGTTACAGATACGGGACATACGAATTGGGACATTCCAAAAAAAAAAAGGAGGGTGTTCAAAGTGGCATGGAGGGAGTTGAACTGACACAAATTTTACCATAACCTTATTTGATAAAATTTTAAACATGATTCCAGAATAGACAAGATATGGATTACCCAATAAGATACCATACTTTTGGCAAGTTCCTTTTCCTTGGATGCTGCCATCCTCCTAAGTTTGGCGGCTTGTGCAAATGTTGAAGGTCTGCATTTCACAAAGAGTTGGAGTGTTGCTACAAATATTATAGACAACAAAGTTGCGATATATAAATATGTTGAACTATCTATGAATTTATTTTCCTCATCGCTTTGTCTAAAATTTAAAGATACGCTGTAAAAATATCAATAATTTTTTATGTTAACAGATTCAATCGATGCAGACATCTAGGCCCACATTCACAATTATTACTGAGATCGTATTTTCATACACTGAATTGGAAGTGAAATTGCATAACATTGCTACAATTAGATGATGTAGTCTTCACTCTTCATGATGTGAAAAGTATAAAGAAATTCATATCACAGGTATAAAGAACAAGGGATGTGAAGAGAACTTGATTCTTGAAAACTATATACAATTCCTGGCTTGGGAAAAAAAATATTGTAATAATATATACGGTGATAAAAAAGAAATCACTTACTGTGAAAATGTGTTTGCTTCTTTATAGAGTTGTTTAATCTCTGCACGCAACTGAACATCAGCAGGGCTATTTGATCCTTTCTGGATAATAAAATTGTAAACTACAAATTAAATAAGTACGTGATACGAAATTAATTGACTACTCATTCAACCACTGAGTAATTTTACATTAAAATAAAATCCTGCATCACAGTGAAGCCCCCTTTAAGAAGGTAAAGCCCCCATTAAAATTAAAATAAAATATAGTTTCGTAACAATCGGAAATAGACATCAAAGGCATGATTATACGGAAATTAAGGAATGAATTAAATAGATTGAAACGAAAAGAAAATTGAGATTGAAATGGAAAAATAAATAAAATACCTTCTTTTTAATGGTGTCCAAGTATGTAGAGAGATACTGAAAAGCAATGACGATGATGAATACCAAGGGAGCCCCAACTGAAAATCTATCATCTGCCATCTCTCTCTCTCTCTCTCTCTCCCTCCCTCCCCTCTCCTTCTCTACATATATTTCATATGCCTCTCTGTGATACAGGATAGCACCGATCTCTTGTTTTATATTTAATAATTTTGTTGTATTTATGGGGTATTATTTTTTATTTTTAATGATGAAGTTAATTGATCTTATTTTTATTATGAGTAATAATAATTATATAATAGTATATATACTAAAAATATAATAATAAGGAGTCTAAACTTTGTAAATTTTGAATAAATATCATTTTTTTTGAAAAAAATTGATACTTTTGTTTGATATAAAATATTAATTTATTTATTATAGTGAATAATAGAAAGTTATAATATATCATAAAAAATAAAATACATTACAATATAAAATATTAATATTAAAATTTATATTATTTAAAGTAAACTAAATTTAAAATATCAATTTATATATATTATATATGTCTTACATATAATAAAAAGAATAAGGATCCTAAGTAACTCATTCTGTAATTGGCTTGTATTATATTACTTACTTTATTATTTTTTTAACTTATAAATAAAATAAATATTTGACAAAATAAATATTTACTAATAAATATAAAATTATTTATTTACATATATTTGTTGTAATAGCAAAATGGTATTCTGAACTTAATTTTAAGATTCTTATTCTCCATAACAACTGTGATTTTATGATTTTAATTAGTAGTTATCCTTGCTCATTAGTAATAACTACATGTAAAATTCAGAATAGTTATATTAAAAATTAAAAACATGCTATTTAACTTTCATAAATTAACAAATTGTATTGAGTATTTTTATATAAAAAAAGAAGAAAGTAAAGAAAATGTAATAATTTTAATTATTTCATGTTTTTCATAAACTAATTTTTTAAGGGAAGATTAAAAAAATTGAATCAATTTTTGTTCAATATTGTTTACTCAAAAGTAGAAGAATTTGAAAAGAAACAAAAACTAGGAATATATCATCATTTATTCTATTATGTTCTCATTTTCCTTTCCTTTCAAAAGTTTTAAAAATGTGAGAAAAAAGCAATAATACAAATTATTTTCTTTACCTTTATTCTCACTTTCTTCTTGAATAAATCTTGACACACATATTAAGACATTACAAACTCACTAACAAGTGTTTAAAATAGTAATAATAATAAAGAATTCAATCACATATGATAAAATGCTAAAAAATAGGAATAATATTCATTATATAAAAAAGTGAATCATACTATTTTTAAACACTTGATAGTGAATTTTTAGTGTTTTAGTATGTGTTACAAGATTTATTCTTCTTTTTATACTTACATTTTCCCCCCTTAAATTTCAATTTTTTTATTTACCTTTCTCGAGCCTCTTGGCATTTCCCCCACTTCTTACTAGAAAAACTCGAAAATACAGTATAGTCTTTTTTTCCTTTTCCCTTTATTTTTTTATACATTACTTTAACTTTTGGCACGTGTATTAAAAATTAAATTAAAATATATAATCAAAGTTTTAACTTTAAAAATAATTATCTTCACTATGATATCAAAACACCCAAAACTACATGCATAAAATGATAAAAACCAGAGTACTAGAAAAGTAAAAAACAGTGTAAATCCTTGGTAATTGTAATTTGTGCACATCAGTATCCATTTACGAATTTCCCAGTAAATGAGAAATAATTGTATTAACCTTGTACGGGTAAAGTACTATCCGAGCTATATTCGAGAATGTGTTTTATATTAGACAGTGGTACCACCTGAGAAACGAGTACCATAAATAAAATAAATTCATCAAAATTAATCAACCTTTTGACATATATTAACCGCATATGATGTTTTTTCTTACACGAGTTCTCTCCAAAATCTAGGAACTGAATAATAATAATAATATAGATTGAATTATACATTTCAAGTGAATAACTACAGTTTCCGTTCTCAAAATTTCAGCAACCAATTAACAGTACCTGTGTATTCACCTCCAGCCTCTTCCTCTTCCTCCTCTCCCTCTGCCACGGTTTTCACCTCTACCACGGCTTTCACCTCTACCACGGCCTCCTCGTCCACCACGACCTCTTCCTCTGCCGCGGCCACGGGAACTATATCCATCAGGCTGCATCTTCAGTGATTGCACTCCCCTCCGACCTCTTCGTGTTTCATTGTCTTCATCATCATCTATGTACTTTGCTGAACTTCTAGGAATAAAAGAAATCTCTCGTGATCCTCCTGGTCCTGACTTGATATTACCCAAACCTTGACGCACATTCGATAGAGCAGCCGCCCTTTCTCCCAAGGGAAGGGCATCCTCTTTAGCAAGTGATACACGGTTCCAGAATGCTTCTGCATGTCGCTCATCCTTTACTTCATATAATCTGCACATATGATCAAGGTCAAAGCAGCAGTAATACAACATGTTTTTGCCCCCATTTAAATTTTAATGAATACTAATATAAATACATGCAGCCAGGTAAATTGCTAATCAACTGTGCCAGGGTAAATATCTTGATTACAAGAATAGTAAGTTTTTTCATTTGTCAATTTTACTAAATGGATTACATGATAGAGTCACCGCTTAAAACCATGAAAAAGAAACATGCAATGCAACTACAAAACAAAGGGGTCAAGTAAGGCTGTTCCTAACAGAATTTAGGACAGTAGAGATGAATTATCCATGAAAAATTAGGTAGTATTTAAATGCTGCAATGCATCATCCATGCATGTAACTATGTAAGAAATACATGCCACAATGCATGCAAAGACAATTATGTCCAGTAACTAACAATATGCCAGTTGCAGTCTAGAAAAAGATAGGGTATGTAAGAATTACATCAGCAATGCATGCAAAGAAAATCATGAAAATTAAATACCAGTTTGCTAGGTGCAGACGTGCAGTATAGAGAAGGCCAGAGTATACCTTGGAACACGAGATTTCTTTCCATCTTTACTTCTATCATTCTTATCTTCATCGTCTGATGCCACCGATACTGCGGATGCATCAGAATCACTCAAGCTATGGTCCTCATCTCCTATAACAGGCTCAAAATGTTCCTCTACCAAAGAAGGTTGTGCAGTGGGTGCTATAGGGTGCAACGCAAGATACTCGGGCGAGGTCTCATCAACCTCAAAGTCCTGCAAAAAAATCAAAATATAATATATAATGACATCTCAATTAAGTAGTTATGGCATAACCTTGTATAAAATGCAAACACGCTATCAAATGCTCTCAATTTTGGGGGAAGATCTGGACTATTCTCAATTTCTTATACATCTTTGTAGACTGATATATTGATAATGATATGCATTAATTAGGCAACATTCATATGGAATTACAGATGCTGTTTACAGTGACAAATGGGTGTGTTTAAATGCTGCTGTCTTAGGTTCACCTGATTGATTTTAGTAACTTATATTAAGATATCTATGCTAAAAAGTAGTGACTGATGGATGCAATACCTGATCTGTGAACATGGGGTTAAAGCGGCCGTCTGTTAAAACTTCAGAACCGAGTCCCTTCCTTTTCTTGGATTTTTTCTTAATATCAGCATCATCAGTATCCTTCCTTTTAGGTTCAGGTTCTTCAACTTCGAGAAGATTTTTGAAAATACTCCGATTAACTTTGGGTAGCTTTCTCTTAATCTGGAACAAAAACAAGAACGAGTTGCAAGAATAAATAAGGTGACACAGTTCTGGAGACACCAAGTACATATGAATGTAAAAAGTGGATCTAGCAACAGTGAACTTCATCCTTTTTTTAGCAGCACCAAAAACTAATAAAAATTTACTAAATGTATCCTATATCTATAATATATATAATAATAAGAAAAGGGCAAGGGTTCAGTTCCCGGCTTTGACAAGAAATATAATAACATTTATATATTATTGAGATAGGAGATCAAGAGTTCAAATCCTAGCAAATACAATAAATAACATAATATCTATTTATTAGTAAGAGGTCAAAATTTCGACACTTGGCAACTTCAAACAATAACATATTATTTATTTATTATTATTTGGTTGCCACATGCTAAAAACGGTCTAAAATTTGATTCTTATCAACTTACAAATACACAACCTTTATTCGTTATTATTCGAAAAATGTCTAGTAACAGATGTTTGAGTTTTTGACACGCATAGTAAGGTGTGAAAGAGTAGTAGTTATACTTGACACAAAATTTTAATTTTTTATATCAAATTAAAGTTTTGATGTAAATATATATTTGATATAAATAATTAAGATATATAAATGTACAGTATATTTTTTACACGTCAATGTGCGAGTCAAAAAGTCAAACATTGATGGAGGTAGTATATAACTATATATTTTACAAATTGTATATTATATTAATTTCTTAAAAAATGTATTTTAATACACATTGGAAAAGTCTAATACAATGATAAGAAATAATTTTTTATTACATATTAAACTAAATTTTATAATAACATGCGCATTGCACGGGTTATAAGCTTCTCTACCTACAATTCTAAAAAAGCACAATAATCAACCCTGAAGTTAAGGAAGAAAAAACAATAAGACTGGGAAATAAGAAAGGGAACGAGGCAAACTGCAAAGTACCACTTTTTTATCCAGCCCCTTGCAGCTCATGAAATGTACAAAATATTAAACTTCTATTAGAGTTCTTACACCCCCTCCCCCCCCCCCCCCCCCCACCCCAAAAAAAGCCCTAATCAATATAGTTGATAAAATATCATTGTACTGAGGTTTGAGGTCACGCACAAGACCACCTCATATTTTATTTACTTTCCAGTTTCCACCAAAGTCACTAATATGCAAAAGAATAGTGACAAGGACCTCTAAGTCCCCTGCCGAACACCCCCCAACAAAATCAAAAAAAAAAAGTTAAGATTCCTGTCAATGGTAAACTAATAAGTTATAAAACCTGAAGACCTGCCATACACAAGGAACTTACAGTAATACGCGAACGTCGCTCGTCTTCCAGTTTCTCCTGTTTACGGCGCTCTATATAAGTATCATAAGCAAAAGGATCAGCCAATGCTTGTGCCTGTCAAATTCAAATACAGATCAATATATTAATTTCTTCCAAACATTTGAAAAATGTTCAGCACAACAGGACTTATGCTTAAAGGCAAAACTAAAGTCTCGATATTAAAAACCAATAAGATGGACGTAATAATTTAGCCTAGTCAGCTCTATTAATATTTATATATAAATGCATTACCCCTACTGGGCCAGATGAACCTTTAATAGTTAATTTTGACCAGATAGTTTTACTATTATACATCCACCATTTCTTTTCTTAAGCTGGGAACTTCTGCCTTATCTTCATCTCATTTAATCACAGGTATATTCAAACACAACTTTTTAAAGGTAATAATAAAAGGGACAATTAAGCTGACTCCGATAAGTTATTCAGTCAAGCCAGGTTGGGGAGAAACTTAGATACCCATTGTCAGTCTGATGCCCCAAGAAACAGCTAATTACCATATTACCTAGCATCACACAAGAACCGTTTTCCACTAAACATTTTCTCTGAACACACAAATTCACCACCAACTTCAACATCTCTGTCATTCAAGATCACTACTACATTCTTCCCTTCTAATATCTTTGAAATTGAGACTAGCTTCTTTCTCAACTAGCTTCTGCATATTTCCTTCTCCCTATGCTGGGAGCAAGATAAAGATACATATAGACCAGTTCAATCCCAAAATACCTCCTAGAGCTATGACCACAAGATAAACACGTGTGCAGATACTCGAGAGTAATAGAACATGTGATTAATGGATGAGGGCATTACCAAAAAGTGGGATTTCCCTGATGAGGGGTTGATGATTCATGAGTAATAGATGGGTAATGATAGTTTTGAAGGGTGGTTACAGGTGTGAGGAAATGGCAAATTTGGTAGCAAAACATGTTGTTACAGTTAATTATGTTCATAATGCTCCATGCTTGAGGCTGCTAAAAGTATTGGTCGATGAGAGTGGAAGGGTGAAAGCTGATATTGCATACGAGGGTTAGGCATTCTAACAGTAAAACTCTTCTTTCCGTTATTATACAGTAACTTCAAGATATCCGCTAATAGAGTTTAATTATCACATCCAGTGCTGGCAACTGACAGCATTCCCACAATCAACCCAGCCCTAATGTATAGCTAACTAGTAATACATCCCTCATATCAGAGTCAAATATCACATTTTTCATAATACTTATAAATACGTACAACAGGAAAATAAGCTCACCTTTTTATATAGACGATAATCGATAAAGAAACCATGCATGTAGGCTCTTAAAAGGTTGGTGCCAATCAAATTAGACAAATTCAACTTATCAAGGTCTTCCTTTGTCAAGAATTTAAAATCATCATAAATGGTTGTTTGACCACCCTCCTCCAACTCTTCCTAAAATGATAAACACGAGTAGTATTATCAGCCACCAAGATCTATATAGATAATAGATACATTTTCAACTGATATAGAAACCGCAGCTAATTCATACTGTTAAGTTCTCAAGATATGAACACCACTTAGGAGCAGGTCCAAGAGCAGGTATAAAATAAGAAGGAATTTGAGTGTTTTCTAAAGCCAACAACATCAGCCCACTGTCATTAAACACACATATGTCATTAATGTTTCCAGCTGTTGGCTCAATGCTGGTCATGCCATCTCCCTGAAAAACAATGAAAGAATCCAATCAACTCTGAGACGTTCAACTGTAAAACCTTCAGATCGAAGTTCCCTACCATAATCGTGTTCAATCATTTGCAGCCATAGTTCGCATTAGGTTCAATCACAGAGATCCAATTTCAATTTGACTAAGCTGAAGGAATATCAAATCATCTATTTATTTCGAAATATATTTGGATAATGTATGTTGAGTTAATTGATGTTGCGTAATCAAGAAGAGTTAAATTTATCAGATAAGCTAGAGAATATTTCCATGAACAATAACACGACGACACTCAATTTTTTATTTACGGAGTATTTGCGTAAAAGAAATCTTAAAGTATTTGTTTATGCCAAAAAAATGGGTTTCGGGTACCTAATATCAAGAATTATTTTGTAATCAGAAATACAGAAGGTATGAAGGAAATATAGATTCATACTGTTTCAGGGTCCCAAATCCTGACGATGTGTTTGTCAGTAGTGATAAGTTTGGGTCTCTCGGAGTTTATAGTTTGATGCCACTTAATATTCAATATTGGGCTGCCATACCTACAAGTATTGAGAAAAAAGAAGAATGATCAACTCATATTCAAATTCAAATGATGAAATTAAGATATTTCTATAACACCAAAAGAAAAATTAGGCAGTAGAGTTTGCTTACATGTGATCCTTTACTCTCAAAGGACAAGAAGATCGCATGTCATAGAGCAGTACCTACATTGTATACACATACCAAACTGAGTTCACAGTCCAACAACAGACACTGTAAGTGGTTCTATCGGGGTCCTAAAATATAAATCCAAAAAGGTACTCTTTCCATCCTCCTGAACATACCTTGACAACACTCTGAATTCATATATAATATCTTAGCATACCTTTCCACAACTAGTTCCAACAGCCATATGATAGCCTCCATCTCCATCAAACTGTAGTGCAGTGACCTGCAACAATGTGCATACTATTAAGAGAGTTCTCAAAGAAAAATATATGGAGTGGCATCAATGTGGGTGGATTAACAAACTAATGCCTTAATTTCTGCAAACCGATGTGGTAACATTTAAGATAAAGATCTAAATTTTAGTGAAACACTATATCTTGACAATATAAACTTAATTTGACTGTTATATCAATTACAGATGCATATGTTGGTGACTGAAACCCTTGCAGGATTACGATAACTATAAATTGAAGCAGTGTAATATTTATGAAACAAAAATAATACTGATCAATAATAATACTGATCAGCATCTATCATCTCAACGTGACACAAACCTCAGCGAAGATAACACTACTTCACTTGCATTCATACAATTTCTAATCAGAGTTGGCAAAGAAGGGAATCACCTGCTCAATCTCACCAGTAGATGCAACTGCATTAATCCTACCAACTGAGGATCTTGTTCTCATGTCAAAGCATTCAACAGCTCCATCTTCACCCCCACAAGCAACTAACCCATGAACTTTGCTAAATAAGAAAGTGAAACTACATTAAGGACTAGGAAAAAAAATGCAAGTTGACGTAGTGAAAAAAGAAATAGTAACTTTTTTTCAATTATATTCTCAAGTGCTATAAGAAAGAACTCTACAAACCTTCGGCAAACAACATTTACTGCAGGGGACTGAGTATTAAGTGAGGAGAGAAAGCGTCCCTGTGAGAACAGAAAACAGAACATATTTTCACAATTGGTTATGGCAACAAATTAGTAAAAAAAAGTGCATATCTGTCGATGCTTTAATATGTGTACTAACTAGACTATAATATTATACTCCCTCTGTACCAGTTATAATGGCCACATTTTCATTTTTGTTTGTCCCAAACGTGCTGCTACATTCAGTTAATATGAAAAAATTGTGGCAATTCTGTTATCTTATTTGAAAAACAATGCATATTTGTAGGAATTACCATTTCATTTAATGTGCTTGAATAAAAGGTGGAATTTTATCCGTGGACAACATAAATAGGACGAGGGAGTGGCATTTAATGGTTGTGTCATTGCAGCATTTCATTTCGAGGTTGTAATTAAGGGAACACATTTCTTTCTTTGACCCGAACAAACTATTACGCACACGATGAAGTACAACAAAATTTTCGAAAAGGAACATGTAAGCTCATGTCCAAGGAGGATCACATATCCCTGCATAGTTTCTGATTCTTAGCCAAGAACCATAAATAATTCCTTTTTCTGTCTCAGAGGAAGACATACCATAATAGAATGGTCAAACTGCAAACTCCCCTGTAGTTTCAGAAAATTTCAAGTTTTTCACCAATGTCGCACAAAAGTTCTAAATTATGACAAACCAGTCTCTTCAAATTATTACTAGAAAAATGAAAATTTAGCTATGTAAATAGACAAAATTTATTTCACAATCTTCAAAATAATGCTATGTGATCTACATGCGCCAACATTGTGCAAAATTCTTCATCAAAGAGTTAATAAAAAACAAGCTTGTTCAAATAAATACCATCAGAACAACACAATTGAGAAAGTACTGTCCGGCAAAAATCAAGTTTTCTTATTATAACTCGGAGCAACAAAATGCAGTTTCATTAAAACACATGCCTCCAAAACACAAAAGTGTTATATTTCATATTAGTCCTCATAAAATAGATCTAGCTTCTCTATGCCTTTAGATGCAATACTCAATATTCAAAACAGCAGGTAAGTTATTAACGATAAATTTACGTGACAGTAGACCATCATGCACATTTGGAATGAAGATGCACATACTAAAGTTACCAGGAAATTATAGAAACCCTTGCAGAAAATAAGATAAAAAACCACTCTACACTTTAAACAAGTAGCTTGAAAAATATTTCAACGAACCTGTTCTAAGTTTATTCTGTATACATCTGGAGAAGAGGCAGCACAAATCAAATCACAAGACCAGAGATCATAAGCAATATCTCTTCCCATCCTATTAAAACAACACAAGCCCCAGATTGTAAATAACATTAACACTGTGAGCAAGCTTATATGTAAAGGATTTACAGAAGCATACAACTGCAAGGTTTTCCTATTCAGTGATTTACTCGTTAAACGAGGGATCAACTTAGGCGAGTAAAGATTGGTATAAACAAGGTAATGTAACTAATGTTGCTCTTTCTGACAATATTATTATATATGATAAGCTAGTGAATATGCACAAACCGAAGTGCCTTAGAGAAATATCAATAGATACTAAAAAAAAGGCCTCTAGCTGCCAACTCAGCCTAACCCTAGGTCCACTAACAGCTCCAATTATGGTGCCACTAGATGTTCTATGAAGACCGGATCAGAAACATTGCATATATATATGTATGTACATTATGGTGCCACATCAGCGAATCAATATAATATTTTCAACGTAGACAAAGATAATGATTTAACATATATATTGGGGTTCACATAATGTACATATAATCTGGTTATTCTGAGAAGGAAATCAGTAGAGAGGATAAATAAACCAGCAAGAAAAAAGGAAAAAGGAAAGAAAAAACTACCGTGGAATCCTCAGACTGTAGTGACTTCCATATTTTGCATGAAGCTGGACAGAACGATCAGCACAGAGGAATGCAATCTTAGAATAATCATCGTCCAACACCTACAAGAGTCCAATATCAGCTTATCAATACTATATGTTCAGGAAACTAAAATTTCAAGAAAACACACTGTGCTTCCTCTGTATACCCACATCCCACATATACATGCAATAAATATTTAAATTCAGACATGGAACACACATTAAAAACTCTCCTATTTCTCGCTAGTAAATAAACCACAGAACACACTCTTCACAATTTCTCATATAAGGAACCTCTGGAATTCATCAATATTAGAATATTTGCAAAAGGATACTCAAAAAAACTACTATCATCTATACTACTAGGTCATACATATCATATATAATCGTTGGGAGCAGAGAGACTGATTCAATTCCCAAGTTGTAATCTACTAATAAGTGATTGTTCTTCATATGTAGTGGAGCACCCTACCAAATATTTAATATATCTTCAAGGTACAAACTCATGAAATCAACACATTCTCAAACAGGTCAGGATAAATTTCTAATCATGAAAGTATCAATAGTAAGTTTCAACATGGCTGCACTGTTTTCTTACAAGGTTACTTTTAGCTACAACAAATATAAGACAATTTGCCAATTAAAACAATTTTAATTAACAATATTAGACAAACAAAGAATTGAACTGCAACTACAAACAGACAGAAAGCCAACAAATTTATAAATTCAAGTCCAAATAACAAGGAAACAGACCTCAAAGTTAATAATTTCAGACACCAAATGCCTTTCAAACTTCAACGAAAGTTCCCTCAACTCGTAAACTTTGACCTGTGGGGGATAAATACCTGAAAATCCATGATCAAATCAGCTTTCAAGTAAAAATTCCGTAAACTGTACCCACCCCCTCTACTATACAGAATATACAAAAGTAAAAAAATGTGTGCAACCACCTGATGCAATAAGAAATTCTCCATCAGGAGTTGCCTTAATCCTTGTAGTTGCAGTTTCGAAACGCAAGTCCTGAATCAAATCCACCCTTTGCAAATAATCTACAACAACCAAAAACAAATAAATAACAAACCAGACAACAACAGCAAACATCAATAATCATATATATTGAAATAGACCTTTATCTTTACGAAGAGCTTTGAGCTTCTTGGGGTTAAGCCACGTGGCAAGTGAACGATTCTGAGAAGTAACAGAGTACAACTTAACTCCATTAATGGAGGTGGACTTCAAGCTACCACCACCCCCTGCGCCTTGAGATGCCATGGAGAGAGAGAGAGAGAGACTTAAAAAAGTAGGGTTACAAAGCAGGGAGATGCTGAATTAAAATTGTGTATCAAGGGCACATGGACTGTGTGTACTACGTTGAATGCCAAATGCGTCGCTGCTCTGTTTACACAATGTTGGGTTTTAGATGCTAAACCCTAATTTTAACTGGATCTGGTTCCGAACCGAAATTAAAATTATCACTATAACCTGGTCAGCCGATTCGATTTTAAAAATCTGATTAATTACTGTTTTTTTGTTTAAAATAATATTATAAATTTAATAAATTAATTATTATTATTATTTTGATAAATTTAATTAATATTCTTATTAATCATTTCAATTAATCACTGATTATCCGATTAATTATTATAAAATTGTCATATGTTTCCAATTTTTATAAGGGTTTAATGATTTTAAAGTTAATTTTGGATAATATCTAAAGTTAACATTTATTATAATACAATATTAAGGTTATTTTTGTAAATATAAGAGGTAGGTTATATTATTACAAAAATATCATTCACTTTTCATACTCAAAATACTAGTGACTTTAGATAAGTTATTCAAAGTTAATTTTAGATTCTTTTTTCCCTTTTTATAATACTAATATATAGTGTAGTTTTTAACAAAATTAGAATTTTAGACTTAGCAAGTCAAAATTAATTATAAATTAGATCTATATACTCTGTGTACTTCCAATCGTATCCTAGTCTGAGGTTTTACATTTTCAGTTTGATAGAGCTTGTGTGAGAATTTAAAGTTACATTATATAATTAATATGTTTAGATAAAAAATTTGAATTTGAAATTTTATACAATTACTAGCTATTCAGATATACTAGGGAATTTGTCCGTACTTTGCATACGGAAAAACTATATTAAAATTTTAAATTAATAATATTTTATTCATACTAAATCATCCATGAATTCGAATGAAAAATTCATTCGATTAATTAATGTATTTTTTTAAAAATAATTTACAAAAACCTAAGATACATATGAGATAACTTTCCTGATATATTAAATAAAATGATCCTGTTTTTATTTCGTTTCAAACATTTTCAAAATCTTATATCCGATATGAAATGTTGAGTCTTAGCGTATTAAAAATTAATAATATATATAAATAGGTTATGGTGAGAAATACGGTGTCCTCGTGATAATTATATATACATAATATGATATGTAAAAAATTATTTATGCAAAATTATATTTATCAAAAAAATAACTTGGTGAAAAAATATCAAAATTATTATTAGTGTATACACTCAAATAATATGACTACATTTATCAAGATTAATAGTTAATTTATAATTAATCATATAACTATGATAATGCGGAACACGAGATACCACGAAACTTTCCTGAGATATTAAATAAAATGATTGTATTTTCATTTCGTCCCAAATATTTCTATAATGGGGGTGTTTGGGGGAACTTTTTTTCCAGAATAAGTCAACTTATTTTAAGACAAAGTTAGGATTCCTAACTTTTTTCTGAAATAAGTTAACTTTTTTTTGCAACTTATAGAATCTCAAATATACGTTAAATACTTGTATAAAATTTTTTTATCAAAATATGAAATTTTTACCCGAAAATAAGTCCAAAAAGACTTATTTTTAAGTCCAGCCAAACAGGCCAAATATATGATATATCATCTGATCTAAATCGTTAAGTTTTAATATATTAAAATTTAATAATATATAAATAGGTTATGGAGAGAACTATTCGGGGTCACATATAATCATGTATACATAGTATAGGATGTAAAAATTTGTTTATACAAAATTGTATTTATTAAAAAAACAACCCAGTGAAAAAATATCAAAATTATTATTAGTGTATACACTCAAATAACATGACTCCATTTGTCAAGATTAATAGTTAATTTATACTTCATCATATAATTGTGAGAATAGGTAATATTAGAGACATCCCATATAACTTTCATGAAATATTGAATAAAATGATTATGTTTTTATTTCGTCTAAAATATTTTCAAAATCTTGTATTCGATCCAAAATGTTGAGTCTTAATATATTTAAAAAAATTCTTAGCTCGCTTCAGATTATAACTCAAACTCTATTAAACATCTTAGTAATATATAAATTTGAACTTAAAATAGCTATTTTGGAGTTAAATTAAAAATGAAAATTCGTAATTGTTGTGCTACTTACACAACAAACATTGTTTGAGTCATATTTTGAGTTTCAAAAATCAGAATTGAATGATTTTATAGCCCACACAAAACTTACAAAATTATCTTTAATTTTGAGGTAGTCCAACATCCAAAATTCAATTGGAGCAGCATGTAATCTAGACAGAAAAGCCCGTTATGATTTTTATAGGAGAATTCTATTCCGTTCAGGAAACCTTTTTATAATTGATTTAAAATATTAAAATATTTTTTATATTATATTTATACAGAGACATATCACATATCATACATTATTATGTATTATTATTTGATTAAAGTAAAGATAATATTAGACTTTTACATACAAAGAGATAGAGGGAGGGCGTGAATTTTACTTTTGAGGGGGGGATTAAAGTTTTTTTTATCCAAATATTTTTTATAAAAATATTTAAGATATTATATAAGATATTAAGGTAAATTTATACGGAGAACCAGTTACACTTATATGAGAAATTATTATATTGAAAACCGAGAAACCTCATTAATTCATTAGTTTGGATCAAATTGAAGAAATTAGGTTTTTAAAAAAAAATTATTTAAATTCCCCGGCTAAGAGTTCAACCTTAGCTTAAAATATTAAATACATATTCTATTTTGTTACTATATTATATATAATATTATATCAAAAACACGCTACCACATACTTTAAATCATGCTATTTGATAAATAAAAGAAATCAAATTAAAATTAAAATTAAAATAATATTAATTAATAAATATTAATACATTTTTTAAAATTTAATCAATTTATATATGGGAAACTTATATTGAATTAATTTTTAATAACTAAGGACTACTATTAAATATTTTTTTAATTAAAAATCATTTATATTTCTGGAAATATGTTATTACACATGTTCAATTGTCATAACACACATTAAGTATTAATATGGAGTAATATGTTTGGTTCAATAAAAAACCTATCATATATTAATATGAAAAAGTGGGATGTAAAAATTATTATGACGGTAATTGTTATGTATCGTTTTATTTTTTAATATTAACTTAAAGTTTAAATCACATTAGTAATATAATAACATCTATTATTTATATTTAATTTGTTTGATGTAAAAATATATAATTTAAATAAGTTAAAAACTAATATAATTATAATATATTAAAATTTTATAAAATTATAAAAATATTAGTAATTTAAAAATAAATAATTTAATTAATAAAATAAAACACGGTTTAAAATCTAGTATATATAAATAGGTTATGGAGAGAACCCGTTCCTTACCATTCAAAACTATGACATATAGGAGAAAAATGCTGAAAATACCCTTTTTTATTATATATGACTAAAATATCATTTTTGACAACTGATGGTTATTTTTAACATTTTTAATACCCTACAGCCATATGCGTGATATAGATCCAACTCATATTTTTATTTTACCTAATTCTGGTTATATCTATACACACAATCAATCTCTTATTCACGTGTTCATGACAAAAGCCATGTTTGGAAAATTTTATAAATAACTTATAAGTTAGAAATTATATACAAATTTTAACTTATAAATTGCTCATAACATAAGTTAAACGGAGTCAAAATTTCATATCAACATACATAGCTAATTTACGGTGAATCAAGATGCTTTTCCATTGGACGGTGGAGTACTTCAACAACATAATTTTATATATTTTATACGTATATACGAATTGACTTATATTTGTAAGTTTCTCATAATATCCTATGTTTAAAATACCCAAGAGAGTCCTGAAGAGTTACAAATGCGTAGCTGTGATCTAATACTTAATACCCTACCTAGTATTGCGTATCTAGATTCTAATAATAGACAAATAAGGTAAAATACCCTTATAGCATTTGCGTATCACAAGTACCCAGTTACATTACGCGTATTCAATTCGACAAAAATCGCCAACTCTCCCGAGAATTGTTATTTTTGTTAATACTGGTTGAAAAATCGTTAGATACCTCCTTCACCCATGGTAAGGGGTGAAAAGTGAGATACATGATAAGAAGTCCTTCAGTTCCTTTAAAGCAGAAACCTAAGAGACTAACAAAATTCCATTCAAAAAAAAAAAAAGATAGAGAGACTAACTAAATTTCTGTGTAGCAGTTTTGCCACTAATATGACCTCGTTTTTGAATTCTTGATCACCTTGACTTGAACTTGAAGAAAGCCTTTTAATAGCTACTTCTTCATCATTTGGAAGTGTGCCCTACAGAAATGACCACACAATGCGGAAAATTACTATAGTTACTATAGAGAAGTAACTGTTTTTTATATATAAAATGACTATTACTAATTGTTGCTTCTTATGATAATTGAAGTGATATTCCGCTTGAACTCTGTTTTTACCTTGTAAACAGGTCCAAATCCACCTTCTCCGAGTTTATTGCTATCTGAGAACTGATTTGTAGCAACTTCAACAGTGCTAATGTCGTATTTCAAGGATTATGTGCTACTCATATCTTCCACATTGTCATCTGAAGAACAAAGCATATTAGACTTAACTGGAAAACATGACAATGCCAAAAGCTCTACAACACAACACTTACCCAGCAATCTCCCAGTAGCAGTCCTCTGCTTTCACTTTCTTTTAATGATGCAAACCAGAACAATTAGGAGTATACCAAAACCTGCAATGACAACAATAATAATTATGGGTCGGTTGTTATTATCATTTTTTTCAGAAGCTACAATAATATATAAATTATATATTATAATGGGAATATATTATCAGTCTGGAAATATATATGCAAAGGAGATTCATCATTTTACCTGGTGGAAGCAGCTGTGACTGTGGTGGTGGTGCATCAACGGCAGTCGTTTCATTATAAAAACATCCTACTTCAAACCTAAGCCTACATCTCGGTTTTATTTGGCCACCTGTTTTTCCACTGCAACATGTTAAAATATATCTAAAAGCATTATCAAGGCAGTCACTGCGCTACATTAAAGATAAATCAGGGGTTCACTGCACAAGCCCATAAATAGCTGAAAATTCGGCCCCCTTTTATTCCCCGTGGCAAACTTCTTTTGAATAGCTTGTGCTTTCAATTCATCTAGCAAATCTCCAAGGACTTGATTAAACTGCACCATATCTTCTGCATTACGCGCTTGCAAACTCCCTGTTGGCTCTGTCACTACTTTGTTAAGAACACGAGTACCTTAGCATGCACTCTTGGTACCGCACTATAGCCGTCTTTTGGCATTCATGCTCATGCTCTTGAAAGTTCCAGCTCCGTCCAAGAACTAAAAGCATATCAATATAAAAACAATAAAAGGTAAACGATTATTCAACACAATGTGTACGGTTCATTATATAGTGCTGTGATTTGAAAGTGCACTCGGATGTAGAGTTTCATACACTACACTTTGCCCTGCAAAATCGCCATCACCATGAATAAAACAAATTAGGATTTTTAAAAAATTTAAAAATAATTATCAATTACATGTTTAATGCTTTTATTATTAACTGAAAAAAATTGAATTTATATTTACCAACTCGTTGGCAATGATTTTTTTAATAATACTGTGTTTTACTATTAATAAATTTAAAAGTTAAAGTATATACCACAAAACCTTTTGGATAGCTATTGCCACAAAAGAGAGATATTTTGTGCCTTTTTAAGTAATCTACACAATTGATTCCTTCAATTGTAGCATAAATTACAGAAAGACAACCTGAAATCATTAGGTTCAACAACTACTTCATCCTACCCTTTTCTTACAGGCCAAAAGTTCTAGACAGTCCTGCCCTTCTAGGTAAATTGTGATCCAAAATCATTGTAGTTGTTATTAATCTTTATTAAACAAGCAGTGCTAAATAAGCTCACATATATTTGATTTTTCATTCTAAAAAGTGAAGCAACTATTGTAAAGTCTTGACAGCTCTTACTCTATTACAAAAATCAAAAATTACATTGAAATATCTGTTAAACTCAATTTATCTAAAACTAGCACAATGTTGATTCAATCGTGCAAACTTTCTTCATTCAACACTTCCAGTTACACCCGGTCTCTCTTAATATGATTCTATTTGTGCATATTTTTTCATGTGCCTAAAAAAATATAAATTTTTTGAATTAAAACATACACTATATCAATACAAATAAATATATCTAAATACAATTCATCGATTTAGAACAAATCATTCCTATGTACATGGCCATAAAGTACTTTGTACTATAAAATTTATTCGGTATATATTATATGACCAATTACATAATTATATGATAAAGTACAAAACTATATCATAACTATATGATAAAGTATATATAGATAAAGTATTGTACAACATGTCTAATATTTGCATCGATGATAAAAAACAAAGATAGATACAATCGGAATCATCATCTAGATTACATGTATACAACATATCGGAGATAAACACAAGTTAAAGAAAAGGTACAGTGAGAGACTTGCAATAGAGTTTATGGGTTCATCTCAGTTATTGTAAAACATAAACTAAGTTGATATAGTGTATAGTGTATACCCAATTGAAAAATATGGGTAAAACCCGACAGTTCAGAATTTGTATATGTTTATTATTAATTATGATTCGGGTAAAATTCAAAACAGAAATGGACTACCAATTTGAGTAAATTAGTAAAATATCCAAAAATAAAAAGGAAGATTTTAAATTTTAGAAGGATACAATAGTAAACCTTAGTGGAAAAAATAACACCTATTAAGAATTAAGAATATATAGAATATAGATAGATACATAAATTTAAAATTTTGAAATGATAAATCAATTCAATTTATACTTATTAAATACTGTAGTTAATATTTTAAAATTGAAAATAGAGAATTTCAAATATATTTCAAGTAATTTTCCTTAAATATTAAATAAAATTATTATATTTTATAAAAAAATGTATATTGCCAAAATAATATCTAAAATTACCGTGCATATCAAAATATTATATTTATCAAAATAAATGAGATGTATCTCATATTCATTATTTGTCTCCTTATTAATTGGACATCCCCCGTGTTATTAAATAATCAACTCATGGAGTAAACTCTTAATTAAATTATATATTTTATTTAACAAAACTCGATCTATGTTATTTAAAATGAATTTTATATTTTCATTGGGTTCGCTCTTATTAATATTGCAGCATATGGTTCTATGCTATATATAGATAATCTTAGATAACATAATGCATGAATGATCATAGAATATTTTTTAGATCAGTACGTACATTCCCTCGGTGCAAGTATTACACAACTTTTTGCTTAAAAACATAAGGCATTTGAACAGATCCAATCCACAAGTATCCATTCCTCTCCTCTACTTCACTAGCAAACGCCCATTTTTCACCATACTTATCTTCTAGCATCTCTAATACTTCCCCATTCTCACTCAAGCGCACTGCTAATCCACACCCCTTGAAGCTTATTAAGTACGAAACCACGTTTGTTATGTTAATGGGAAGTTTCAGCAAAACCTTTCCAATCCAAGAATAGGAGAGAATAATTCTTGAAAATATATCATTTCGTGAATGAATAGCCACCCAAAACTCACCTCTATGATTTCTTTTTATATTATCCGGAAATCCAGGAAGTCGAGCAAATATTTCAATCTTTCCAAATAGTTCTGACGGTTCAAGCCACACCTTCAAAATTCTGCAATTTCGTGTCTCCGCAATCAGAACAAAATCACGATTTTGGCTCAATGCAACTCCGTTTGGAAATGTCAAATTGTTTGAAATAACCGTAACTTCTCCGCTAAGAGGATCATATTTTGATAATCTTCCGGTCTTGTCACTGCTAAATATCACTGAACAGTGGTCTCTGAAATCAAACAATTTTCCGGGCTTATTGGACTACAAATTATATTAAATTAGAAGGGAAAAAAATGATCGGTACAGTGTATACCTGCGCTGGTAATTTAAGCTGCTCTCTGTGAAATAAACTACCCCGTTACCCTGGTCAATGTCCAAACCATTAGCAAAATAGAAAGGAGTGCTCTGGGACTGTGTTGAGATTTTAGTAGCTAAGCCACCATTTGGGCCTACAACAAGGAGGCCCATGTAGGCATCTGCAATATAGAGATCTCCTGTTCTTTCGTTGAAGCGCAAGCCCAATGGACGCCCACAAATGTGCTCTTTTTCTTCATGATTATATGATCCTTTACAACCATTTCTGCTAAATGCACAAGTGCCTCAGCTACTAATCAACCATTTTACATTCCCAAGTCAATTAACTACTAAAAATTGTGAATCTGAATTGAGTAGGATCTAGGAATTTGTAATGATTGGGGCAAAAAAAAAACATTGCTTATACGGTTATACCACTAGGATAGCAATTTCAGCCGCTCACTTGATATGAGAAATATACACAAATATACAAATTTAGTGGAGGTAAGTGTACCACTATAGATCTGCCCATGGTCCCTGTTTTCTACTAACTTGTTCACTATAGAAATGGCAAAGTATGTTGATTGTTGACGGTTAGTGTCAGTGTCTTTCATTTTTCATGGAAAAACTGTTTTGGACCGCGTGTTATATGTTAGACTATCATATTTGTATTATTAATTTTATAGTGATGAAATCGGTGATGGGCCTATCTGATCTTATATATATATATATATTTGTATTATTAGATAAAACCGTAACCGGAACCGCATATCTTCGGTTTTAAAAATTGAAAACCGCAACCGCAACCGAATTATCGGTTTCGGTTTTAAAAATGTCGTAAAGCTTGAAGATAAGTTTTGTACTCTATTAATTTCTCAGTCCCTCTAGTCGGGTGGGCGCCGGCCGGTCTTTCGACCAGATCCCCTAAAAACCGTACGTTATAATCGGTTCGATTTCGGTTATGAAACCGAATAAAATAAAAATAAATTATAATTTAAAAATAAAAAAATTTCTTTCATAAATCTAGCCCACACTAAGTTTAAAAGAGCTGCAATTGAATTCACTATAATCTACACCAGTCTGATTACGGATGGTGTCATAAACTCACAGCAAAGAACTTTTGTCCATTACAAACAAACTGAAACTATAACTAATATAGGTAGACTATAGCTGTAGGATTACATTACAGAAATTAGAAAGTAGCAATACATGTATTAGTATATTAGGCTCATAATTAATTTAAAATTTTTATATAAATAATAAATTTATTTATTTTAATAAAATCGATTTGGTTCGGTTATAACCTATAATTGGAACCGGAACTTCAACCGGTTCGATTTTTAATTTTTCAATTTTATGCGGATAGATTTTTGTCGGTTTTCACCGGTTTTAATTCGATTTCGGTTTTCATTCAATTTTTTGCTCAGGTCTTAGCTCCGTATAAATACCCATCAACGTGCATCACCTACCTACATTTATAAAAGAAATGATTCATGATTCTAAGCATTTAAAACTTGTTTCCAAACTGTGCATATCAAAGAATATTAGTAAATTTTACTCTAATCGGACCCATACATTTATGACTTGATATTTGAACAAGCTAACAAAAGAAATGGTGAAATGAGAACGCATTCAATAGAAGATAGACTAATATTGAGTGTAGATGGGTCAAGATGTAATAATATGAATAAATGTCTTTTATTAATAAAATGTTTACACTCTTGAGAGAGATTCAACTCTAATGTAAACCTCCTTTCAGGTTTTCTTATCTTCTATTTATTATTTATAGGCCCTTTTTAGGGTTGTGGGGAATTACTCATTTGCACTTATCATTCATGGGCTTACATAATGGGCTGTTATATTATTATTCATTGTAAGTGGGCTTGAGGCCCAAAAACTAATATATGCAGTATAGTTCAGATACAAGCACTTGCATCTAATTAACTAATATATTATTATTTATTGTAAGTGAACGCGATGAGATAGTTCAGGTAGGACATGAGTTCGATTCTCGCTCACCCCGAAATTTATTAGAACATATACTCACATTGTGAGGCATATAAGCCAAATTAGTAAAAAAAAGAATATCCTGAACCCGAAAAATGCACTAATAAACATTATACTGTGTGAGAATGTGTATGTGGCGATGAAGTGTGTTTTGTGTGTGTACTGTGCGGTACCTATCCGGAGAAGTAACAGCGAAATCAATCCAGCGACGGAGAGTTGGATTCCATTTGATAATACGACCGTCGGAGACACCAGTGTATGGACCATCGGCAGTGATAGGATGAAATGCAATGCTCTCTGGACCAAGTGCACCCACCAGGGGAATCACCTCTGACTCAACATCATCATCAGACTTGTTGCAACCATTATTGCATAGGAAAAGCGACAGTGTGATTGATATTAGAATAACTGTCACTGCAGCTAATATGAGTCTTGATGAGTTCATCATAATAGATAATTTGATGGAGAAGAGATAGAGATAGAGATAGACAAGTTGTTCTCTCTGTTTTTTTCTTAAGCAGGAGTTTAAAAAACTTCAAAACTCACAGGTAGCTAAACAACATTACATTATATTATATAAAGACTAAAAGACAGATACAGAGATAGAGAGAAAGAGTGTGTGGGAACTCATACCTACAAGGGAGTCATGAAGTGTTTATGTTGGTGTTTAATTTATATCCTAGCGCGCGATGTACAGGTTAACCTCCCGTTACCATTTTCAACTTATAAATTACTTATAAAATGAGTAAAATGGATTATAATTTCTTACGGCCATGGGCCGATAATGGCAATCTTTCGGGAAGGATACAACAGTTGATAAATTTCAAACATGATTATTTACACAAATATTCAGTAATATTATATTTACTATTTCAGGTTCATACGAGGATCATGCAATATTCTCCTATACGAGTATACAAGGTATATTTGGTGTCTGAGCGTCTGACCTCATTGCAAGGAATTCTTTTTTTCCCCCTAAATATATAATCAGGCAAGGAACTTGACCAAACAAAGAGTGCTAACAAACATATACAGTATATACATACACACGCACCCCCTTGAGAATGACCTTTGTGACGCATAACAAAGCTGTCCCTACTCAACTTTGTTTCCTTTCGAAACAAATAAGAGAAACACGTGGCCCGCTGCAAAAAAAGCCCTTCCCCTGTGATTTTATCTCCGTTTTATCCGATAATTACCTTATAACCTTCAAAATTTAATTATTTTTTACTTTTGAAAGTAATTCTTATTTTAAAACTAAATACTCCGTATTTATTAAGTAGGAAAAAACTAATCTGAGAAGGCTCTATCATTTTTCTATTGCTATAATTTATTATTAGAGTGGCTTAAATATAACTCTATAAAGGATTGTTATCTTCGTTCAATGCATCCCACAGGCCACAAGCAGGGGTCGGAATCGAGATAATTTCACCGGACGAAATTATCCTTTATGTCTACATTTTTAATGGCAAATGAAATATAATCATCTAATTTAGATCGGTTATAATAGGATAAAAAAACATCTGAAATTTAATTTACACGTTTTTTTTTATTAAATTAATTTATGATGTTAAACATTAAAATATTCAACATATGTCATTTCATTAGGCATTTTTTTCATTACTCCAAAGCAAACAATACGTGTTGTATATAGTACTTCACATGCATCGTAAGTCGAAACCACAAGGCAAGCTGCAATAATATCGAGTATATTGGTCCCGAGGCTGCTGACCTCGTTCACATGACTCGGCTAGTCTTGTAATTTTGGGCCAGATCCAGAAGAGCACCTATTCTTCCTAGATGTATTTAGGCTAGGTCGACAATTTGCATGCCTAGTGCCTACTAGTCCCCTCATAGCTGGACTGGGCGACAGGGTCTCTGTCGTAGATAGCCATGATCCTCTATGGACAAATTGGAGATATTTACAAGTAGGCTTCATCCAACTCTATGGACGTATATTAGATGAAGCCCAATCTCTGAAACATTGTCAATCTTCCCTACACTACAAGTACAATTCTTGATTTTTAATTTATTCTGATAATTCCAACTCATTTTATCTCAAAAAGAGGTGCACCTACAGTTCGAGTTGTTATTTACATCTGCATAATTGTTTATTTTTTAACATATACAGTACAACATAATTTTCTTTATAACTTTATTATGTATGGTAAAAAAGAATATTTAAGTTTTTTTTATAACACTGAATAATACCAGAATAAGCACTAACAAGTACCCAGAATAGCGCATTTAGAAAATTACGGTACTCCGTAATATAATTCTTTACCTGTTTAACATTAACGGCTAAAACGGATCGATGTCATTTTGATCATTAGAATTGTGCTAATCTATATGGCAAAATATCTGGTGTTTTGGCACTAAATGCTACTTAAGATTCAAATTAACCATAACATAGAGTAATACAAGAACATGAAGCACATTTGTACCAAGTCATTTACCCTCCCTCTTCACACTTGGGAAGTTTTATCACACTGACATTTTTTCCCTTTCCGACAAGACACAGCACAAATACAAAATTGAAATAATCATTTAAGAAAACTATACTATAACAAAAATCCAAAAGCACTACAACCTCCGTCATAAACATATTAGACTATAAATAATTTGATTAGTATTAGTTCAGTTCGTCGACAACCTCAAACCTCAATATCGTGAAAACTCCTGAAATCACAGCTATATGATCAAAATAAAACTATGATCCTTAAAAAGGGGCAAACTCAAAGAGGTCACTACCATAGTTCCATGCCAGCAAACATGTCATAATGACATAACATCAACTCTTGTACAGAAAGAAAAGATAGTACATATCTTCATTCCAACTTCCAGTACAGCATATGATTGAGGACATGTTTTTGTGGCAAAAAAGTGAAAGAAAAGAAACAAGCAATTTGTGACCTATATAGGCCCAGTACTAAGAGCATGGTCCAGATCCGAAATCAAATCATTTACATCCTCAATTCCCACCGAAATACGAACAAGATCCTCAGTTAGTCCTCTAGCCTCGCGTACTGCCAAAGGTATGGATGCGTGCGACATAAAGCAGGGCATGCTTATAAGGGACTTTACACTCCCTGCGATTAGAACAACAGCACATTATCTATCCTGTAAACTTGAATGTTCAGACGCGAATAGTGCTCTTATTCTCAAAGCCACCACATACTATATTCAACAACTAAAAATATCTTATGATCAATAAGCATTCTAGCCCAGTGGATACCCTTCTTCTGTACAAGAGGTTGAGGTTTCCAGCATAGTGCATGGGGGTGTGAGTGTTTCTTTGCTACCCAAAGGGTAGCGGCTGTGGGTTCCCACATTAAAAAAAAAGTATGAGCTTACTTTCGAATTCACAAATTATTAACAGAAGAACCACCAACTTCACTCTCCGATCCTGAAATAGAAATCAACTCCTCACCATACCAAGCAAATACCTCAGTTACTGTATTTATAACATTGTTGTCTCATGGACGAAATATGCCTCCCTTGAAAGTTCTGGATGTACTCCACATAACTATGTAGTTTGAATAGAAACTAATAAAATCATAATAATTAATAATACCCTCTGCTAAATGCTTCCACATCAATTACAACCTTTGTCTTGTTTTTCATCTTTTACGGGGGACAGGTTTGGTTGGTGGGCGGTACTGTGGTTAAAGTGGTAACTAGAGCTACTGCGTACACTTGCTCCGTTTGGTTGGAGAGAATGAAACAGGAAAGGAATGGAATGAAAAATTGCGAACAATATTCAAGAGAAGGAATGGAATGAAAAATTGCGAACAATATTCAAGAGTAAATAAAGGATGCAAGAGAAGGATTGAATGAAAATAAGGGAGTGCAAATTTTATGTGAAAATTTGTAAGAAAAATGAGGAGGAAGGAAAATGGAGCATTCCTTCTCAAATTGATGGGTTTGAGCTCTAGTTTAGATCGCTAGGAATGAAATGGAGGGAGAAATGAAGATTATAGATATTTACCCATAAAATAGTTGGAAATTCAATCTATTTTCTCCTAATTTCACTCGATCCCAACCAAATACAACATTAAAGTTTGAAAGTTCATGACCCCTCAGTTGTGAGACCTATTTAATGCAGTCACTTAGATGGTGATATGATGCATTTGAGTAAGAGATTATTTACCAAAACTGACAGTTATGCTGAAATACTTGGTGACCTCAGTTACGTGTTTAGAAAGTGCCAATGATCCAGTAAGGAAACTGAGCACAGATCCTGCACCCTTTGCCTGCAAGAAACATAACATTGGCATAGATAACCTACTGAGAACTAAACTGGACAGACAATAGTGATGAGAACTACAATCAAGCAGTATTAGTCTTCTGATTTAAGACCTCCTTTGTACCTGAGAATAGTGTAGAGAATGTCCAGGATGACTAGGAAGGCCTGCATAATTAACCTTCTTCACTCGAGGATGAGCTGAGAGAAATTCTGCAATCTTTTGTGCATTCTCCTGCAAAGGTGCCAAAGCCATCATATCCATATATTAGACAACACTGATAAATAAATTTGAATAAAAGCTCTATCAATTTATCACATTGAACTCATAGTCCGGCATTGAAAAATCAAGAAGAGTTACTGTGGCATGTATGAGACATGACAAACATATAAAGGTGCTACACTGTCAGAATTAAGCACAGAAATCGTTGGCTTAACTGTGACACTCTGATTTGTGGTGAGCTAAGGAGATGATGTTAGAATAACTGCAATGTATTGGTTGTGACTAGCTTAGTGGTGGCCGTCACTCACCTCTTTATAAGCTATAGAAACTTGGTTGAAAAACGAAAGAAATCAAGTCCTGCATTGTTACTGGCTTTAGAATTGTTGCACTTGTCATGCTAACAGATAAGAACTGGAAATATTTCCATTCATTGGAAACTTAAAAGGATCCTATCTCTGTAATTTATATAAAACAAGAAAAAATGTATATGGGGTCTAAAGTTGAATGTAGTAAATATTCATATCATCAGATGACACTGAATAAGCTGAAATGGATTAGAGCTCTGAGGGAATTATTATTTTGTCCAATATTGTACATCCTATGGGTAATTAAAAGATTAAGACAAAAGAACTATGTTTGCAGTAGAAGAATATATCAGGAAACCATAGAACCTGTTGCTTCTCCACGCGCAAGACCATTGTTTTAATTCCCCGCAAACAGACCCAGCAGTCAAACGGAGCTAAACCAGATCCCTCTGCATTTTGTAGGAAATACAAGTCCTTCGCCAACCTGCTCTATATAAAAAAACCAAATGATGCTACAAATAATATCAAACAAAATTATTAGTATTTTATTGAAAAGTAATAGCATAACACTGCATATGCAAAACTCTTAAACTTTTAACATTTAAATAAATAAGCAATAGATTAATAGTCAAGTAGTATGATGATAATAGTAATAATTGAGGTGTAATTTACAAAATATGTGTCATCTCTCCCCTCTCTGACAAAGTTACTCACTGTTTCCACTGGTTTATCTTCATGACTGTCATTCAAGGCAAGGTGGTTGAATTTATTCCTTAGTTGAATCGAAGGTGACAGTGCTAGATGGCAGACTCAATTACTGTGTGTCATGGGCAGACGCAATGGAACCACTGGTTGTAGGTCAGTGGATGTCTTTCTTCAAATCTGTTATTCTGTTGTGTGGAACATGAGTATCTCATGTACTGACTAAGGCCCCATTTGTTAACCACTTAACCATACTAAAATATCTGAACAGGAATGGTTCAATAATTCAGATTGTTTGATAAACAATATTAATTGCTGGACGAGTGAGATAGAGTGAGATAGATTAGTTCAGATTGTTTGTCAATAATATTATCGGCTGGACTACTCTTAAAATCCTCTTGACGACACTAGCTCCAAATTCAAGCTGAATAATTCTTATAATTTGTCCCATATCATATTTGCACTTCAAATTATTATTATTCTTATATAATTCAATTATATTACATGTGTAGCTTTAGTATTTAAAAAAATATATCCTATTATTATTATTATATTACATATATTTATTATTATTATACTTATGATACTAAAATTAGTATAAAAGAAAAAAAATCTATAACTAATATTAATTTAAAAAAAACACTAGTAGCATTTTTGTTTTATAATATTATTATTAGGTTATAATTCATGCGATACAAGATTTTTTTAAAAATATTTTAATATATTTATATATTTATATTTTAATAATAATTTTTATAGATTTGTTTTTATATTTTTAATAGTTGTTTAGATTTTGTTTAATATATAATTTTTTTATATTATAAGACTAATTATTTAATTTATATTATAAATTTGACTTAAATAATTTAACTAGATTAAGATACAATATAAAATATTGTTTAGTATTAGATTTAACGGTTCTTATCTGTCTACTTTTAGTTTAACCAAACCGACTAGAAAAGATCTCAACTTCGGTTATAATATTTAAAATTTTTAAATATTATGAATTTTACATAAAGACTCTGATAATCTCATATTTGTGCATTAACTTAAAAACGTTTCAAAATTATATTTGTCCGTAGAACTGAATTTTTATGTCAATTTAAATAAATATGTTATTATCTATGATCTATTTATTTCATCCAGAAACATAAATAAAAAATAATCATCCAGATTAGTAATCATTCAGATCATTCAGATTAGTAATCGTTCAGAAATATGAACAATTCAGAAAATTTTGTTCAGATTTAACAAATGACCTCTAAGTGACTAATAATATAATAGAAACCGAATGGCAATGGATGCCAATTACTGCATCTAGAGTCATAGTAAAACTCAACTTTAATTTAATTCCATCACCAATTTTACTCGTGTCCCTGTTTTTATTACTCTTTTATTATGAGATTTTATTAGTGCTTCACCTGGTACGACACCAAGAACTGATTATCTTATGTGTCACCTAATATCATGACCCTATATTATTGTGGTGATGATTGTATTACAACAATTCATGGTGGCCTGTTGGAACTCTGGATTTTAGGGTTTCGGCATTGGTGACATATTGTGTAATCAGTGGTGGTAGCTGGTCTAGCATGTACATGGATGGATATAGTTTCACACTACCAATATTTTCTGAAGTTCTCATGTCCTACTATTTCAACGAGCCCAACTACATAATCAGTAAGGCGGCAGCTCCAAGAGACTCTTTATATGAGCTCTTAAATTGAAAAATAAAGAGCCTTATTTAAATTAGAGCTCCAAGAGACTCTTAGAGGCTCTTTATAATTTTAAAAAGCCTCTTCTTTCTCCTTAATTTTAAGAGCATCTCCAAGAGACTCCTAGTAAACTCCTAAATATAATATAAATATAATATAAAATATTAGGCTCTTAGCAAGTTATCACATTTTTAAGAGGATCAACTCCAACAATGCTCTTTATATTCACTCTCTATTTATATTTTATTCATAGTTTAAATTCAAAGATGTGTCATGTAGTGGGAACCTATTGAAAAAATTGGAGGGAATGAATATTTTAATGATATAAAAAAGTTAAGAGCCATGTAGTGACTCCTAAAATAGAGGAGAGAGAGGAGACTCCTAAGAAATTTAAGAGCCACTAAGAGTCTCTTGGAGCTCTATTTTTTATCATGCTCTTTATATTTTCATTTAGGAGTTTGTTTAGAGAACCTCTTGGAGATGCTCTACGAGCCTCTACATGGCTCTTAACTTATTTTTATCAATAAAATATTTATTTCCTTCAATTACTTTGAATTTGAATCTTTGACATAATGGAGTTCAAATATGAATAAAATATAAATAGAG
Source organism: Oenanthe sinensis (assembly GCA_028671895.1). Taxonomy (NCBI): domain Eukaryota; kingdom Viridiplantae; phylum Streptophyta; class Magnoliopsida; order Apiales; family Apiaceae; genus Oenanthe; species Oenanthe sinensis. Next base: position 38,208,919 of record CM053794.1, read on the forward strand.
AGTAATTATAAAGAACATTATTGGAGTTAACACATTTATCCTAGGAGCCTAATATTTTGTATTATATTTAAGTGTACCAAGACGCTCTTGGAGATGCTCTTAGATGTTATTTACCTTTACAACAAAGGTATGTGCGGGATATAACAATTATTCAATTTTTTCTTGTAGAAAGATTAGTTCCCTTTAGAATTTGCAATACAAATTCAAACATGTCACAAATCTAACATTATTTTCAGCGATTATACAGTTACTTCATTTTTTTAGGTCTATGGACTTTGATTTCAACAAAATCTGATATTAAAACAATACCTTTCCCCTTTTACAGCCAACACGCCTGCCATGACATCACTGTGTCCAGCAATGAACTTAGTAGCTGAGTGCATTACAATGTCTGTAGAAAAACAAAGATTCGACAATGAATATCTCAAATATTGACCAAGAATGTTTTTTAATATATTGTTGCATTTACAATATATATTTGCCAAAACCTGCTCCAAGTTCAAGGGGTTGTGACAACACAGGAGACATAATACTGTTATCCACCAAAACAAGAGCTCCATGACCATGAGCTATCTCTGCTATTCTCTGAAAATAATAGAAGTCATTTTCTTTGATTTAGCAACTTTTTGCAACTATCATTTTGGCATTAGAAATTTCTATTCACCATAATATGAGAAACCTTATAATATGGTGTTCACTGCATTTTTCTAGGCCGACAGAAAAATATGTACAAGAGAACAAATGTCTGATTTCTATACTTTTTTACTAAATACAGAAGACCCATAACCAGACACCCTATAAGAGTTTTCGAATGGTTAAATTATATTCTGGAAGACACCAAGAATAAGGATGGGGAGCACTTAGTGGATACAACATAGTAACTAAATTCACAAATTTATATTCGTGGCCGAGAAATCCCATGCTGATTGATGTGGTCCTCCTTGTCCCGAGTTCTAGTACAAATTTGTTAGGGAAAGTCATAATGTGTTACTACAAAGAAAACACCGTAATGTGCAATGAATATAACTAAAAACTGGATGTCTCTGTGCTAATCAACGTAATAAATTTCATAGCAACGCAGTTTATCGTGTAAAATTTGTTACTGCTCGCACAAAATACTCTTATAGCATTGCGGTACATAACTAAATAATAATATATATAAATATTCCCATATTTCTAAAACTTATGCAACTACATGCATATGATCATGGTAGTTTGTGTATCCATCATTCCTGATTAGATAATCATTACTCCCTCCATTCCAAAATAAGTGTCGCTTTGACTTTTTGCATGTATTTTAAAGTCTAAAAAAAGTTTCACAACTTGTTTTTTTAATTTTTTTTGTGAGTAAAAATTTAAATTGTATATTTTTATTCAAAAAAAGAAAGTTGAAAAAATGAGTTGTGTAAGTAACTCTTTTTTACACCTTAAAATACGTGTCAAAAGTCAAAGTGACACTTATTTTGGAATGGAGTAAAATTTAGCCATTGGGATCTGTAGTTACTGGTTCGCATCGACTTACACGAATATCGGAAATTTGCTGTCGAGGGTTAGTTGGACTCTCAAGCCAGACAAGCTTAGTCCAAGGTCCAATTGCTGATGCAACCTCATTCAAATCAGTAGTGTTCACTCGTCTATACAAAACCCCAAAAATACATTTTAAGGTGTGTCCAGATTTAGAAATGAACAAAAAAAAGCTACATCATAAGGCATGTCCAAATTTTGAAATGAACAGCATAACAGAGCAGCACTCTATAACTAAAAGAATTTACTAACTTCACAACGGCTCCAGTCTTCGGGATGACTTGTGATAACAATCGATCTGAGCCGCCATACAGGTCATCTCCCGCAACAATTTCTTCACCTAAAATGAAGACTTTGCTCAACATTTTCAAACATATAAACCAGTGTATCAAGAATACAATAAACACCTCCAGCTCGTGCATGAAGTCTTTAAGGGTTTATTTCTTAATTAATGGGAGAATGTTTGCTAGGTTTATCAAACCCATGTATACTATACTGAGACAACGTTCACAAAATTTCTAAAGGAATATGATATGCATATGCAAGGTCTGAAGGGAGTGTGAAACAACACCTGTCCCAACAAGATGACTAACAGCAGCCAAAGCAGCCATTCCACTGGTAAAGCAAAATGCTCTATCAGCTTTGTCAAGCTTTGCCAGGATGCTGAGAATAAACAGATTTTTTTTAAATCAATAATTGTTAGTTGCCAACAGGTGAAAGAAAAGAGCAATAATCCCTCAATGTTATACAATATTGCAGAGATATTCAGACCATTCCAATGCATGTCGGGTTGGATTTCCACTTCGAGTATAGTCATAGGGGCCATTTTCTATGGCACTAGGCTGCATCAAATGTATAAAAATATATGTGTAGATATATTAGAAGGAGATAAAAGCTAACACTTACGAGATAGTATCTGCCATATAAGGCAAACTCCTATAATAGGTATTTGTGACTTTTAACTAGTACGTGAATGCGGGTTAAGATTGAACCATTCACACATCGATATTAGATAATAAACATTCAAAGTAAAGAAGTCCCGTTGGCATATATAATAGGCAGGGATCTAAATGTGCAATGGAATGGATATATGGTAAATCACATACACTATCTGATAGAAAATTCCTACGCAGACTGACTATCAAGTAGAAGTGTAGAACATGGTCAAGAAAAAACCTGCTTGAAAGTGGCTGTTTGGTAAAGAGGTACACTCATTGAACCATAAGGATCAAACTCATTTTCACAGTTCAACAACATTGTCGATATACTAGGCTCATTGATATCTATCATAATAAAAATAGTTATCAGTAATAAAAAAAGACATCAAGCCGGCATAACAATATAAACAAAAAAACCTTTGTCAATTTCAGCAGAACTATCAACAAAGGCAGATGCTTTCACATCCATATCTTTGTCTTTAAAGCAGTTAATTACAAACTTCTTTGCTACCAACACAGTATCCTCGTTAGCAGTTTCCCTTCTTTTGCATGCGAAAGTTGGCTGCAAATTCCCAGTCATAAAACCCTACAAGATTGACACATCAAAATCCAAAACATAGCAACAATGATGTTCCAATTAAATGTGAAAGGAAACAAAAGTATCACACTATTCCCATATTAACATTATTTTCTTCAGAGCAGCAAAAAAAAAAAAGAAACAAATAAGCCAAACATAATTCTATTCCATATTTATTAGGTTTCAACTAAAGAAAAGTTGAAAATTTTAAACTGAAGATAGTGCCATACGGCTTTAAATAAACAAAATAGAAAACTTACAAGTCAAGAATATAAACCCACATCACTCAAATTGTTCAATAATTATGCAAATGACAGAAACCTAAAACAGAAAATTCAAGAAATGCATCTCAATTAATTTTAATAAACAAAAGGGTGTTTTTTTTTGCATCCTCAAAGCATTCACTTGCTACTTTGTTATGATACATATTATAGAGAGAGAGAGAGATGGAGAGAGAGTGGGGAGAGAGAAAAGAGTGACTTACATGGTCTTTAAGCTGATGGGGAAGAGAAGTCGAGAGTGATCTGAGAGAGAACGATGAGGCGGTTGCAGTATCCATGTATATCTACTTGAAAGATAGAGATGGGTTGTTCCGGAATGGACTTCTTAACGTCATTTTTCACTTTTATTTTGTTAATATACGGCTTTTAAACTTAACTGCAATTTTCCTTCTTTTTTACTCTAATTCAAAGTGATAAAGGAGTTGGCTTCGACTAGCTCACTCAAAATTTTCTATAAAAGTTTTCTTATAAAGTTAAATTGACCCAATTTTAATCGTTAATTATAAATTACTTTTTATGTTTTTTAAAAATTAAAAAATATATTTTAAAGTTTATTAGTTATATTTTTTAATAATATAATTTTTAACCTTTTTTTAATTATATATTATGTGTAATATTCGATCAAAAATTACTAACAATTATTTTGAGATACAGGGAGTACTAGTCTCTACTAATCTGCAAGGATGTAAATTTAATTGTTTCAAAAAATATGATCTCATTCTTTTAAGTCTATCCTCATTTTTTTATTCGTATTTTTTCTTCAATCTCTTTTTCTTATTCTAAAATCTAAATAAGCTAACCGCCTATACATTTATATTAGTAATATAAATGACTGATAGTGATGAATAGGTCAGTTTTTTCATTTTTTAATTTTGTAATCTTATAGATATATACATATGTACATCATATATTAAATTATAATTATATAGGGGTAGAAATTTATAACAAGTAAATTTTATCGATCATTACTTTGTATTTTTTTTTTAAATGGAAAAAAATAGTTTATCATAAATGGGCTGATATTTAAAAAAATTGCTTTTATGATTAAATTTGATGATATATTAGTTTTTTTTTAATTTTTAAAACTCATTTAAATGATTTTAATTAAATTTAATTAATTTTGGTATAAAATGATTGATTTCAATATTTACCAGGGATTGTTTGGTTTCTAAGATGCCCTCAGTTGTATACAATACTCCGTCAACTTTATCAATGAGAGTCGACTCATAATCCTAACTAGCCACCACAAAAAAATATGCAGATCTGTTCTTTTCTTCATCAATTAAATCTTCTTCCTTCTCACAAATTCACTTTCGTCTTTATTTGTCCCATCTAATCACCGTAATTCTTGTTTTTCCTTTAATAACCATACTTCTTTTGTGAGGATTGTTGGTGTACCCAATTTTGTGCGTGTTTGTCCTCCCTTTGAAGTGGTTGATATGTTTTGGTATTTTTTGGATTGTTGTTTTGTCTCTTTGAGAATGATTCAATTGGTACTTTGGGAGATCTAGAAAGCCCGCGCCGAGGATGGGTCGGTGGTAAAAACCGTAAAAACTCATCTTTCGCAATGGAAGATTGTTCATATAATGAGGACATCACTCGTCAGTTCCTTCGATTTCAGTTGATAGAACTAAAAGTTCTGAACATTAGACTACAACTGAAATTAATTGTGTGAATGTCAATTGTGATGATGTTATTTCAGGGATGGTGTAGATTGAATTTCTCGGGAAATCATTGTATTCTTATTTAGTTCAAACAATATGTTTATTCTGTATATTAAGCGATCCGGAAACAAAACGGGTATTTGTTTAGCTCGTTTATTTGTTTGTCAACCAAGTTTTATTGTCGGTTTGGGAGTTTATCCCAGCTGTGTCCAGTCTTTTTATTGAAATGCATAATATTTTCGTCAAAAAAAATGCCTTCAATTTAATATCGGAATTCAGATTAGAGTGATATGAAAATGGAAACATATATTGCACACACAATTAGCAAAAAAAGGGTATCAATTATACACAAAGAGACATACAAGTTGGGGGTCATTGTATTTAATGCGGTAATTCATGTTTTTGGTGAAGAGCATTTCTGATAAATTAAGAGTACCCCCCATTTTAATGATCTTGATTTGTTTCTCCTCACTTGCTATAATCTTGGTGTCTAGATCAGAACTTCTTTTTTCTTCCACCGATTGAAAACTTTTTTTGTATTGAATAGATTCATTTGTCAAACCTTCAAGCAAAGCCAAAAAAGATTACAGCTTAGCAACCTATAAATAATGATATGGAAAACCCCGAGTTCGAAAGATAATCACACAAAGATACATATATTCATCTCGTTATTCATCAAAATATAAGTATAAACAAATTAAAAATAGGGAAAATGAATTTTTCGGACTATTAATCTTACAAAATCTAAAATACAATATAATTTATTAATACAAAAACTCTATTATAAAGGTAACTATTACAAAAGCGCAGTTAATAGTGACGAGTCAACAACCAAACTACTCCAAATCTAAGATTCTCGAAATCCAATACACTCCAACTTACTCTTACACCAAACCTGAAAATTGTAAGTAATGAGTTACACAGCCCAACAAATAATCAATCGATCCAACTAGTTGGGCCAAGTAACAATTAATATATATAACAAAACATAATTTTCGACACGATAACTATACACATAATTTTCGATACACTTTCATATTTTTATTCGATACATACAATATAGATAACCACATAAACAACAATAATTCAAAACTCATAATCTATGTCACGACCACTACAACCCGGTGATAACGGTCTTAAATTTTCAGAAAATTGTCACTACAACCCGGTGACTCAGTCCTACGTTCTTATTCTTATTTTCACAAAACATGGCATAAATCAGAGATCCAAAATTACCGTTGACACACAACACATATAGGGTAATAAATGTCACTTCAAAATATAATCACTCAGCCCAAATTTTTATAATCAAATATACACACAATTTTAATAATACTAGAAAGATCGATTGAAAACTTACCTCAACCTCGCAAAACAAGAATTCACATCATCCTAAAACATATATCGAATCCTTGACACCCAAGTAAAAACATCACATCTCAGACATCTTAAACGTCGAATTTTTTTATAACTCCAATTCTGCCCAGATCTGTATTTGACCTTTTTGACCCTCCAAACGATATTTTCTCGAAAAATTTAAAGAACGAAAGTCGTATAGAACGAAAATACCTTACCAAAAAGTCCAAAATCACTCAATATATATAGAGAGAGTTTTAAAACCTAAAACAAATCCTACTAGAATCAAATCCGACACATATTCGAAAAACTCATTATTTTAATATAATTTTAATTCTTAATCTCAATCAAATTTTGATCTTTTTTATTATTATTAATTTATTTTATTATTCAAAAAATATGGGATATTACAAGTAACTAAAAATTTACAAATTTATACTAGTGGCTGAAAAGTCCCATGCTTATTGATGGGCTTTTCCTCGTCATGCGTTCTAGTACAAATTTGTCAGGGGAAGTCACAATGTGTTACTACAAAGACAACACCATAATAAATAGGTTAATTTACACTTTGCATTCCTTTGGATTTGAAGAATTGCAATTTGAGTCATAGTTTTCAAATCAACATTTTACATCCCAAAACTTTTAAAATCATCTCACTTTGCATCCCTTGAGCTAAATTCCGTCAATTGTCAACTTTAATTTCATATTCTAGACGGTTTATATGAGTATTTAATATTTAAACAATTATTTCAATGTTCATATTTTTTAGATTATGTATTCAATTCATTATAAATATCTCATTTACATGGCTGAAATGTGTTATTAGTATATTATATATAAGTGTACTTTTTTACACTTCAAATTAAGTATTAAAAAGTTAAACATAAGTTAAAATGAGACACAGATAACTACTAATAACATATTTCAGCCTTGTAATGAGATATTTGTAATAAATTGAACACAAACTCTAAGAAATATGAATATTGAAATAACTGTTTAAATATTAAATACTCATATTAACCATCTAGAATATGAAATTAACGTTTATAATTGACGAAATTTAACTCAAGGGGTGTAAAGTGAGATAGTTTTAAAAGTTCTGGGATGTAAAGTGTTGATTTGAAAAATATGAGACATAGGGGTTCAGGTCGAGTCGGGTTGACAGACTCGGGTCAGAATTTTAACCCAACCCGAACCCGACCCAAAATTTTAATGGTTCAAAATACCCAACCCCGACCCAAAATACATATGAGTAACCTGAACCCGACTTGAAATAAATATAATTTATTAATAAATATAAATAATAAATTAATAAAAATTAATTATTTTTATTATAAAATTTATTTTTAATAAAATTTAAATGAAATATATTATAATTAATTAATTAATTAATTATATAAATAATATTAAATATATTTAAATACATAATTAAATTTCATACCAAGGCAGTTTATTTTGTAAAACTTGTTGCTAACACAAAATACATTATAGCAATTGTGGTGCATCTATAAAATTATAAAATATATAAATATTTCCATATTTCTAAAACTTATTCAAGTACATGCATATGATTGTGGTTGTATGTGTATGTGTACACAATTTCAAAATAATATTTATATTTCATATTACGATATAAATAATAATAAAATATTGGTCTATGATTATATGATCACAATTTTTTTTTATTTTTTACTATGGAACCCGCAGTCGCTACCCTTTTTTGGGTGCGCAATGGCTAAACTCACGGCTCACGTGTAAACCACCTGAACTAGGTAAACAACACAAGTGCGACAGACTCTGGTCCAGGAGCGTGACATGCTCTGGGTCCAGGATGACATAACCACACATTCTCCTCCCGTAGAATTCGAACGTGTGACCAAGAGGATAATATTTCTCACTTTAACCAACTGAACCAACCCTTACGGGCATATATATGGTTGCAATTTTCAGGAAAGTGTTCTAATAAATTTTTTATTGAAATTATTATTCACATATGACAATTTTATTTAATTAAATTATTCAAGTTTTTATCTTAAATTTGGATTATAATCAAAATTTGAAAAATATTTTAAATACATATAATTTGATTTTTAGGTAGTTTGTCCATTATTATTTAATAACTTTTCTAAATGAATGTGGAGGTAATTTAGATTTAAAATTTAAAAATAGGTTAAATATTCAATGAAATTTGAACAATTTATATTTTTTACTTCACTTTTAAGTCTAATATTAATTGTGTTAGTTAATAAATAAATATATTGGGTATGCTAAAAAAGAATTTATTAATATAATATATAATATTTTTATTTTTATTATTAAAGATTAAATATATAGGTATTTAAAAAAATAATTAATATAATATATAATCATTTTTTTATTATTCAAGATATAATATTAAATTATAGATTCTATTACACTGACTAAAATAAACAAGTTAAAAATTTGACCCGGGCTAAATTCCCACAAACCTAGAATTACAATATAAAATTATGAAATAGGGGGATGTTTATCCGGGCTTGAGCCCACCCTACCCAAACTATGGTCCGCGCCTGGGTTCGTGTGTAAAGACTAAAGCCTTTATGGGTTTATCTCTTTATTAAATTTGTAAGAGGGTTTGGTTAGATATACGAAACCTATATTTATTATACGAGTAAAGAGCACTTCGTGTACCCGCAGTTTGTGTGTCAGACCACTTGGGATACCACACTTCAAAAAGTACGACGCGCTATACTGCACTTCTTAACGTCCTAGCACTTTGCTGTTTTCCGTTAAATTGGACTAACGCCGTCATCGTCTCCGGTGACCTTGAACAACGGTAAAACAAAACTCAAACAAAGCTTGTCAGTTTTTATACCAAAATAACGCTAGTCTTGCCAGGAATACGTATATAACAATTATACATACAAACAAGCAACCATGTGGCCGTAAATTGAAGAAATCCGACGAGCTTTACCGGAAAAATAATTTTCCGACGAGCTCCAAAAATAACCCATAAACACAAACAAAAAATATCACTAGCATGTCCTTTCACCGATCTACGTAACCATGTAATTAGTTTATGCAACAAATCAACGGAAAAATAAATAAGAAATTCAAGTATAACCCGAAAATCATGAATTACAAATCAAGCAATTTTTAACGAAGACGGAGCACGTAGTCATGTACTTCAACACATGGGATTCAATTTGGTTACTCATACGAAGAAAACTAAGTTCGGAATCATCTTCAAAAGTTGCTTTGATCTTCAAGAACACGAAGAACATCTTCTTCTCCATAACAAAAAAACTGACGGCGTTAGTACAATTTAACGGAAAACAGCAAAGTGCTAGGACGTTAAGAAGTGCAGTATAGCGCATCGTACTTTTTGAAGTGTGGTATCTCAAGTGGTCTGACACACAAACTGCGGGTACACGAAGTGCTCTTTACTCTTATTATACCGAGATAACGTTCACAAAATTTCGAAAGGAATATGATATGCATATGTAAGATCTAAAGGGAATGTGAACATTGCAAAGATATACAGACCATTCCAATGCATCTCGGGTAGGATTTCCACTTCTAGTATAGTCATAGGGGCCAGGGTCGAACCCATGCTACGAGTATCTGGACACCCATTCAACTTTTTATAAAGATAAAATTATAAGTAAATTTTTAGTAAAATTTATACTAAAATATAATACAAAGAATCCACTAATATTAGAAATTTAATTGATTGAAGTCTAAAAATATTTAGAAAATAAATTTTTTAATATAAATAACTACATAAAAATTAGTACATAAATTTTTATACAAGTATAAAGTTAAATATATATTAAAAAATCCATATTTTATGGGAAATAACTATAAAATGTAAAAAAGTTATTTTATATTTGTCTAAATTTTATTTTTAAAATTATTATAATGTTTTTTATTTAAATATTTATATAAGGAATTCACTCAATTTTATTTCTGGGTCGAGGACCATTTTCTGTGGCACTAGGCTGCATCAAATGTAGACAATATATGTGTAGCTTTATTAGAAGAGGAGATATAAACTACTGTAACACTTAGGAGACAGTGGGGGTGTTTCGCTCCCGTTTTTTCTGGAAATAAGACCTTATTTTCAGAAAAAATAGGTATGTATGTACTTTTTCTGAAAATAAGTAACTTATTTTTTATTTTGAAAATAATATTTAATTTTAAAATTCTAAAATAAATATTTATCTTTAAAAAATATATGAAAATATGTAAAAAAAAATATGAAATAAATAACTTATTTTAAATTTAAGCAATCCCAAACGGCCACAGTGTCTGCCATGACAAATTACTTGTATCTGTGATTTTTAACTAATACGTAACACGTGAATGTGGGATAAAGATTGAACCATTCACACATTAAGAGTTAATTACCAATATGGGATAATAAACATTCAAGGGGAAAAAAAGTCATGTTGGCATATATAATAGGCAGTGGATCAAAATTTGAAACGGAACGGACATATCGTAAATCAGATACTCTATTTAATAGAAAATCCCTACATTAATTGACCATCAAGTAGAACATGTTCAAGAAAGTACCTGCTTGAAAGTGGCTGTTTGGTAAAGAGGGGACACTCATCGAACCATAAGGATCAAACTCATTTTCAAAGTTCATCAACCTTTTCGATATATTAGGCTCTTTGATATCTATCATAATAACAATATTTATCAGTAATAATAAAAAAACAAAATCAAGCCAGCATAAGATTATATAAAAAAAACCTTTGTCGATTTCAGCAAAACTATCAACAAAGGCTGATGCTTATTCATACAAGTTCAGATACAGATTATGTAGGGGGGTGAATGTATAAGTTTGTAACTATCAAAATATTTATAATCTGTATGAAGTTCTAATTGAAGTAATTTATAGCAGAGAAAGAAACATTCAAGCACAACTTGTATGAATAAGTTCATTGATGTTACAAATTACAATTGTTTACAATCTGTATCAACTAAGATGGCACGTAGTTTATTCATAGTAACAAAGGTAAGGTGGAAAGCCACAAGATGAAATGGTTGTGTTGTTATTTTGTGTGTTAATTATTGCCTTCTTTGCAAGAATGTCTTCGTGGCTCAGCTCCAACCAGTGCACCACTTAGTCGGGGGACTTACAGATTTAACCGGTGGCGGTGCTAGTGCCAGTTCAGTTGTTTGCTTGTACCCCATGGAGATGGGAGGGATGCTCTGTTCATGACTGAAGAAATCTTGAGAATCAACTTGGTGCTTCACTCTACACAACTTCTCAAAATTATTGCCAAAATATTTCTCACCCCAAACTTTAGCTTCATTGTAGCTGCTTTTTCCTTGTGGTTGGTTCATTCCCAAGTCAAGGTCCCTATAGTTCACGTATGCTCCCCGGGGATTGCTTGTTACAAATGGTGTCATGTACTCATACATCTTGTTTATCCACTCCATACTTCGCTGACCCTGTTCTTGATCATTGTTTTCCCAATGGATTAAATATTGTATGTTATATATTGTACCTTTGCGGTAAGGAAAAGGGAGATCATGTTCCGAGAAATCATTCATTTTCCCACCAAAAGGTTCGAATATTACAAGACCTCTTTCTTCGGTAAACAAATCCCAAATTCCTTGGAATGTACTTGTGGGCATTGGTGTGTTTACAAAATCGGATTTGCCTTTGTATGTACCTAAAAGCCTGTCTGTTCGGTTTAGTATATCCTCTAACTGGTATTCATTTCCTTGCTTTGCTCCCCAGTAGAGAATAGAAGTGTTTATCCACGGCATCTCGAAGCAATCCGATTCCATCAGACCCAGTGATGGAAATCTCTCATTCATAACTGACATTAACTCGGATTTAGCTCCCTGAAAGAGAGAGTTAAAGGAAATTTTAACTAACTTCTCTCCGTTTTTATTTTGCAGTCTTGCCAGAATCCTGACCACCAGATTGTTGGGGAGCTTCGGGGCAATCATTTGCCATTCGTCGAGTAATGCAGTAGCATTTTCACTTAGAAACTTGTGCTTGGTAAAAGTTGTCATGATTGAAGGAACCTGGACTAGCTTAATTTTCCAAGAAGTGACAATGCCAAAACTACCTCCTCCGCCTCCTCTAATGGCCCAAAACAAATCCTCCCCCATTGTTCCTCTGTCAAGTAAACGCCCAGACGCATCGACAATGTGCGCGTCCAGCACATTGTCAGCTGCCAGGCCATATTTTCTACATAACCATCCAAAACCGCCGCCACTAATTTGTCCTCCAATTCCAACACTCGGAGCAGTCCCTCCAGGGAATCCGTGAACAGAACTTTCCTTGGCGATGGCGTAGTATAGCTCTCCAATCGTTGCTCCTGCTCCTACCCAGGCCACTTCATTAGCTACATCTACCTGAATGTCTCGAAGTTGAGACATGTCAATGATGACAAAGGCTGAACTTGTACTGGAGCGAAACGACAATCCCTCGTAGTCATGGCCACCGCTTTTGATTCTGAGTTTAACTCCATTAGATTGGCTGCATGTAACAGCTGCCTGAATCTCATTTTCACTAAAAGGAGTTAATATAAAAACAGGTGCTCGTGAAGAGTTGATCCATCTTGTATTTTGCTGCATGGATCGATAAAGAGGCTGAAATTCAGGCGAAGTGTTGTTATAAAGATGTGTGGTGCTCTTGGGGAACTTGGTAAACAGACATGGGACAAAGTTTCGGTACTGCTTATCATTATCATCACTAGGACCAAGGGATTTCACTGCAAAACCCGAAAAGAAAAATACCAGTAATGAAACTAGTATAAACCGAACCTTTTTTTGATGACAATCAACCATGTTTGCTTATGTACCACAAACATGGTTACTTCTTGGTTGCAGAAGAAATTTATAAGTTTAAGTGGTGGTCAAGATGTTACAATTATTCCTATTCAATTCTTTGTAACTTATTGTGTATTATCAATGCACGGGTTTCTACTTTCTCCCACTTGTCATAAAAGTTTAAACTGTCACATTAATTTAATTTTTTTATTTTCCAAAATGACAAAAACCTTCCAACTAGCATTATCATTCTCAATTTCTCACTACTCAAGTTGTCAAAGACTAAAACGCAACAGTAGAAAAATGGCAAAAACGAAAAACAAGCCAATATATGTCCAGCTAAGACAAGCAAGATGATGCGTTTTTTATACAAATAGTTTTTGTTTCTTTTTTTCTTATAACTCGCAAAACACGTTACATCACATAATTTTTAGTTTTTAGGTAGTAGAATTGATTTTTCTAAATGGTATCATTCACTATTATGGATTTTCAAGTGACACCACTATATTTTTAACTTGGTCCACATCATACCACTCTGTTAAATAAATTTTAATAAAATCGTTAAGTATTAATTAAAATGGTCATTCCTAATGGTACCATTTAGCAAACTCAATTTTTCCTAAATTTTTTTATCATATATAATAGATATTGATTTTTTATAATTATTTTTATATTATTATCATTCCTAAAAAGTAGAACTTAGAAATTGAAATTTTTTTAATGATATTATTGTAGAATTAATTTTTTTAAACAGTACTGTTAGAAATTAACGTTTAACTAACATAATGGTATGATACGGATGAAGTGAAAAGTATCATGTTATCGATTGAAAATCCAAAATAATCAATAATACCATTTAGAAAAGTCAATTATACGGTGTTAATATTAGGAATTTCCCTTATTTTCATCACAAAACTTTGACAAGTCATCAAATGAAACGGCACCATTTTCTGTCAGTGCCAACTGCCAAAATCAAACCCATTTATTAAAAAAAAAGGCTGTGAAACAAACTAATTAGTCATGGGCAACTCAGCTTCCACCCAATATGCTGATCAAAACCCTAATTTCTCAATTAATTCTCAGCGTAATCACGATTCTGTTATCAACAATTGGGAATTAATTGAAGTTCTTGATGATTTTGATTTTCATATTGTTCAGCATCCCAACCATCATTCATCAAATCTTGAAAAACCCAATTCTTATATTAATAGGTTCGTCAAAAAAAATGACGATTCAACTGATTTTCTTGATTCTTATGAGCTTGTGGACCATGTTGACTCCAATTCGGGTTCGATTACTAGGCCTGCGTTGACTTCTTGCCCTAAGCAACCCAATTGTTGTAAAGATTCAAACTTTAAGAAAGATATGATTGTATTGTACTATACTAGCATGAGGGGGATTAGGAAAACTTATGAGGATTGTTGCCAAGTTCGGATGATTTTGAAGTTATCAGGTGTGTTTGTAGACGAAAGGGATGTTTCGATGGATTCCAAGTACAGGAAGGAATTGCAGAATGTGTTTGAGGGAAAAAGATTTACTTTGCCACAAGTATTTATTGGAGGGAAGTGTTTAGGTGGTGCTGATGAGATCAAGCACCTTCACGAAGACGGAGAGTTGGCAGTTCTGTTGGAAGGATTTCCTGTTAAGGATCCCGTGTTGGTCTGTCGTAGCTGTGGAGATGCAAGGTTTGTCCTGTGTTATAATTGTAATGGGAGTAGGAAGTATTTTCAAGAAGGGGAAATGAAAATGTGCTCTAATTGCAATGAGAATGGATTAATTCATTGTCCAGGTTGCTGCGCTTGACTGTTGTTGCCCCCTCCTTCCCCAAGAATTGGCATCTACAGTTTGGTATTACTTTTCAGATTATTGAAGTTCATTAATAATTTATGCATAGAAATTGCAGCTCATTAACATATCTATAGTTTGTTTCGATACTGTCTGGTTTTGTACATATATTGATCATTGTTCTGATTGAAGTTCGAACAACTTGCTATAATTTATAAGAGAACATCTATCCTATACATTTGTGATGTCTCGGCTTTTTTTTCTTTATCCCATTAATTTCATATCTTTTTCTATATAATGATTTTGTTGGTTATTGTTAACAACTAAAAAGCCAGGTCTTTATATTACAAAATGACCTTTGCTTACTTATCAGTACATTTAGGGGACCATTGAGTGCAATAGTTCAGTCTGGGCTGCAGTATGCTCTTACCATTAGAGTGATATCCAGTGCTTAACTAAGATTATATATCATTATACACATCATAAACTAGTGAAATTTTCTTGAACCTTCATTATCAATTGCTCCTTCTAACCTGTGAAGTTATATTATTTATTTATATTTCTAACTTAGAATTTATGGAAAAAATGTTCGGGAACAGCTCAGTGGTGTTTGTGCATACACATATTAGCCTTCTGCAATTTAATTGCTCATGAAGGTATTGACAGACTAGATGTTTGAACATGAAATACATGATTACTATAATAGTGTCCTAGTGTGAGAACTGTGAAGTGATAAATTGCAGAAGGATATGCAGCTGGTTATGGAGATCCAGCAACAGTCACTACCTTGCACAAGTTTGATATCAACAAATATAACATCAATAAGCAATTCAGATTCTCATATTCATAACAATTTCCAGTACCTTCAATCTATAAAATGCCAAGGTGTGTGAGTATAATAAATGAGTTGGAGAATCTGATTTCCGAAAATAAATTTACTCTGAATATAGATAGTGGAGAGTTTAAAACGAAAAAAACCATGACAACACATTTTTTTTTCCGCTCATGATTTTCAAAACTTTTAATCTATAAGATAATCGAGATGTCAGTCAAATTTGTATATCACTTTATAAGTTGCACACAAGATCATTTGATTCAAGAACGCTTTTGGGGAGAAGTGGAGATCATGAGTTTAATGACAAATGATTTTATGGTAGTCGTGATGCCATCTAATCTGGGGTTAGACAGTCTGGAAAATAAGTGTCACTATTAGTAGCACCTGATGATATTCAAAACTATAGTCTTGGGTTAGTCGGTCTGGAAAGTAAGTATCACTATTAGCAGCACCTGATGATATTCGAGACTTCTCCATTCTTGACGCCTTTCATGCGATTCTTCTCTCTGCAACCTGCTTCTGATAAATCTGGCAATTTCATTGTGGGCAACTGGGCAAGTATTTTCCTGGTAATCTTTTTTCTTTCAAACCTGGTAACTTGTTATTTATCTATCTACCTTTCTTCCCTACTCAATAGTCGCAGCTTTATAGAGCTCATCTTAACAATCTTGCAGCCCACATATGTGTGTATATATGTTTATTTAGTAATGTGTATGTAGTCAGGTGTTTATTGGATGAATTATATTATATCTTCAGTTTGTGCTTTCAGTAAACATAAAGGGGAGGTCTTGATATTTGTTTGTTAATCAATATAAGTATCCACCTATTTAGAAAGTTTGTATTCACTTTTCCTCGCAAGAAAGGACTTTTTGTATTAAGCCTATGCATGAACAATGTATATCATATCATCTCGTTTTGCAGACTAACTCTTGGTGAGAGACTTATAAGAGCATTGGGGAGACCCCTTAGCAATAATATTAGGTGGCACAATCTTTAGCAATTGATGCACTCCAATGGCATTAGGTAAAAAAAGGCCCTTAGTATGTCAGAATTGATATTATGTTATGGTGTTATGTTACCCCCTCGTCGACAGGCCCAACAATGTAAGTAACATGAAACCTTGCTAAGTTTAACATGGGTTTCTTCAGATGGGGTGATAATTTGTTCGGAGTACATTTTATAAACTTGTGTTTTGGATTTGATATCTATTAACCGATGTTTTGACATTGAGCCTTTTGGATTCTTTATTGAGCCCCGGTTGTTGGTCCTGAATGACTAAAAAAGTATGGCATGCTTAACAGAATGGCCTTTCTGCACTGTTTACATAATAAAAATAAGAAGATGATTCTCCTGGCAGGGGATCTTGATGTGGATACAGAGCTTACTTGGACATGCAAATTGACACTTTCTATAAAATAAAAATTAAGATTCCAACACTTGTGCCTTTTCTTTTAATTATTGTATTAGTCTCGCTTTTTAAGATGTAAAATTTACATTATAAATTATGCCCTTAATTATTTTCTCTTACATCAAAAAAATGATTTATGAATATAATTCTTTAAAGTTCTTGTACATATATAATAAAAAAGGTAAAAATAATTAGCAGAAAAAAGATGTTAAAAATATAAGCTAAGTGAGCGAAAATACACTGTATTTTTTCTTTAAAAAAATATAAAAAAGTTAAATATTGTCAAATTGATTTAAGATCTTATTTAGGCCCCGTTTGGTATTGATGTTGTAGACATTTTGTTGAAAAGATGTTAGAAAGATATTTGGTAACATTAAAAATTTGCTATCTCAAAAAGTGTTTTTAGCCTAAAAATAGCCGTTACAGAAAGTATGTCCCCTCATAATTTTGGGGGGAAAACTATTTTTTAGTTTTTGCAGGAAGTAATTACAAATTTTATCATCAAACTTCCTAAAAATATTATTTTTATATATTATATTTCAAAATATGTCCAAATCAAAAAAAATTAACAAACAATGATCTGATTTTTCTAACAGCACATTAGTTTTAAACGGCAATCTCAAACGAAACCTTAGTATACGAAGAATATTGTGAATTAAATAAATAAAATAATATGAAAGTAAGTACATGCAGATTATATACATTACAAACGAAAATTTTCAAATTATATAATAAAAAATATTTTGAGGTTTTAAACCCATAGAATATACTAACAAATGAGAGAAAAAGCGAATGCATCATCACTTGTATGAAATGGCAGTAAAGAAAAGTTGTGAATTCTTGTGGGTGTTTGTTTTCCTTAAATTATGAAAATAATTACTTGTTTTCAGGAAAAAAATAAGTAGAAGTCTACTATTTTTTATAGATAAGTACTACTTATTTTTCAAAAATAAATTTAATATTTGGTTTAGTTTTCAGAAATAAGTACTTATTTTCAGAAAAAAATAGGTAAATGTATACTTTTTTTTGAAAATAAGTATTTATTTTCAGAAAATAAGTTTAGTCAAACGGGGCCAATTCTACTTCACAATAGAAAAGAAACTTATCCTATGTATGCATTATTAAGGGAAGAAACAAACATTATACTGCAATCCGTCCCATGAGAGTCGACCTAATTTTTCTTTCTTTTCTTCTCTCTCCTGCTTTTCTTTCATCTTCTCTGCCACTTCCACTCCTTCTCCCCTGCCCAATGGGGCTCTTGGTTTTCCATCCTAGTGATTTAATTGCCTATACTCTAGGCTTTGATTTCATTTCTAGTGACATACTTGTCTCCTTCTCACATGCCCTGCACCTGAGTTTTCAACTCTTGACTCTTGCAGATCTTACCCATTTTCAAGTCTCAACGCTCAGTCATTTCATGACTCGATCTTGGATTCCTATAACTATCTCACACAACAAGACTCTCATTCCTCCTCCCGGCAAACGGCTGGTGAGGCCTCCTACTCAGAGACAAGGCGAACTACCTATGAAGCTCCAACTCAAGGCATCCCAAGTCAAGACGTAAATGATTCACCCTCAGGCGGTAAGATCTCATCTTTTCTATTCAGTTCACAAGAGCTAGCAAGTACCAATCGGAACCCTAGTATGCTAGTAAGAGCTAATGGATCTGTTTGTATTTCTCCACTTATTGAGTTTTCTAATCATGCATCTTTACTATGAAATTATTGTTGTTGTGGGTTTGTTCTTCGTGTCTATGGTTTTGTTGGGCTTAAGAATGTGTTTCGACATCATGCGGGTTATTTAGTTTTTAAGTTCAAGAATGAGAGTGCTTTGTCTAGAGCCCTTAAGTTCAGTCCCCTTGATATTGATGGTTACTTGTTTGATCTAAAGCCGTGGTCAAGAGATACTATGAATGCTTCCCTTATTTTGATTTCCACGTGGGTTACCTTTAACAATGTTCATTTCTTATATTGGTTGACCCATAGACTATTTTATTTAAGCAGGGCTTTGGACTCCCCCATAGCCATGTCTGCAGACACTTTCAATGCTGCTATTAAACATGAACCTCAAACACAAGCCCTTATTTTGATTGATTTAGCTTCAGACAGTCTTAGACCTACTTTTTTTTTGGGTTAAACTGATAGAATCTGTTATTAGGGTTAAAGTCCAGTATCAAGACACTAAACTATGTCACAGATGTTTGTCTTCTACGCTTTCTCCTGATCATTGCTCTTGCATTTAGCCAGTCTGGCCTATTGTCCCCAAGGCTGATTCCTCAAACTCTAACGACTATAGAGATGAGCCATCCTTGTCCTCTTCTGGTGATTCTTACCCGATGCAAGTTGATAACGAAAAGGATTGTCAGAGTGTTTCCTTCCCTCGACCTACTTTTGATTCCTCTTGTTGTGTTCTAAATCTTAAGACAAGTACCTCTTGGCTCCAAGATTCAAAAGATTTCCAACTCAACAAGCAAAACTTGCCATATAAACCATTAACTAAAGGGGAAAAAGTTACAACTTAGGAGGTTGAGAGAGTAACGCCATCTTGGAAGGCATTTTGTGGTGTAGAGTGCGACTAGCAACCTTAACAACCAGGACAGAGACCACGATGAGCTTGCTGGTAGGGAAGACCTTGAAGCCAAGGAAGCTGCTGTTGTTGGCACCCTTGCCAAATCATCTCCTAAGATTTGATTCATATGTGTTGAACAATTTCATTCTAAGTTTGTACGATGTTTTGTGAATTGAGGTGTTAGCTTTGCTACACCAACTAATTTAGAGGCTTAGTGGAGTTTTACTCCACCATTTTTATAAAATATAATTAAACTAGAAAAAAACAAACATTATACTGTGTTAAAGGAGCATGAGTAGACCAGTGCATAAATCGGCTCCGCCACCGAGTATATATACTATATATGAGTAGGTGTTGAAAGGAAATAAAATGGAAGTAGGTGTTAAATTTATGAAGACCGAGGGGACAAATAATTGATGGAGTATCTACTAGTTGCAGTTGCATTAATTAGTTATATATTTAGACAACAACATCGATCGGGCCCTATACATAAACATACCGCAAATGTCCTGTATATACTGTATTATATAAATAAACACAGACACACAGACACATAGTATGTATTGCAATTTGCACGCCCGTCAGTATTTGTGCACGCCCCAGGCCCCCAATTTGTAAACCTGTCCATCTGCTCTGCTTCCTCGCTCCTGCTTGATCAGTTAAGTGTGCTTAATTACTCTACTTGGTAGCTGCGATACACACACACACATATATATATATGCTTTCATTTGGCTTCTTCTTCTTCATATACATAATATATCTGTAATTTTCCTGTCATTACTACTTAATTCTCTTAGTTATATATTCAGCAGACAGTGTGCTCAACTATTTTACTAATTATTTCACCAAACATCTTCACATTACCATTTAATTGAGAAGAGTTTTTGTAGCTCAAATGTTTGATGTAACCCCTGCTCCATCTACACTCGTTCATCACCTGCCTCAATCATAATATATATATAATAATATTATTTATATACGTGGAGTTATTAGCAAAGACAAAAATAGCATTTCTTGAGCATTAGTATTATATATAGATCAGTTTATTGTGTGCCAGCTTTCTTGTTGGGGAATCCAATATCTTGAGTGGGCCTGCGGAAATTCTGCATCATATATGTATTTCATTCCACGCCCAAGCATTCAAGTGCATGTATGCAATGTTTTTCACTCCCATTGTTTTAAATAATTACTGATACATAATTTTTTCCCACCTATTTTAATTTGACTATATAACTAAAAGTAGGGGTGAGCAAAAATCGGATATCATATCCCGTTAATGAAAACCGGATCGGATATCCGATTTTTTGGATTACTAAAATTATGATCCGGTTCCAGATCCGGTTTAACCGGATATCCGGTATTCGGATATCCGATTAAACCAGATCAGAAACCGGATTTATCCGGATCCGAATTAATAATTTAGAATTTATTTTAATTTATAAATAATTAATTTGTATTATCATATTTTGATCAATTTTATTTAATTTATGAAATATAGATTGATTATACTATTTTTAAACACCAAAATATTAGATTTTAATAGTACTTCTAAATAATTTTTTATAAGTTTTAACGTTACAATAACTCTCGAATTCATAAATTAAAGTATAAAACTAATATTTATTAAAATTACACCTCCATTTACTATATTTTTAATTTTTTTCCACATAATAATGTAACATGATATTTTATAATATTTTAAAATAATTATTTTTATTAGTGATAATTTTTTAAATAATTTTGTAGGTAAGATTTCACTATTTTTCAATAATATAATAATTTATTATTAGTTATAAAAATAAATTTTTAAGAAAAAAATAAAACGGATCGGATCTGGATATCCGGTTTTTACGAAAGTTGTAATCCAGATCCGAATTTATATAAAAAAATCTGGATCGAATATCCGGTCCGGTAAATCAGATTGGATATCCAAATTTTCGGATTTTTAAAATCGGATACCAGATCGGAAATTAGGAAATCCAAATTTCCGGATATTTATGTTCACCCTAACTAAAAGTATCATTTTAATTTTTTTAATAAATTAAAATATTTTAATTCATAAAAAATATAATAATATTTTTTTTTAATATCTGTAAATTAAATTTTAAATAATAATTATTTAACTATAAAGAAAATATATGAGAAATGGTACTTAATACTGTATAAAATTGGAATCGATCATCGTTAATGTCTACTCTTTCATTAATCTGGACTTTTTCCATTTTATTGATTAATATATTACTTTTATATACACTAATTTTTAATATTTTATTTTGATGTCAACTATTTATTTCTATTATATATTACACATAATATATATATATATATATATATATATAATATTTTATATATTAAATATTTAGTAATTTATATAAATACTTTATATATTATATTACAATGTGAAGAGTCCAATATAAATTTAATATATTTGTTTGACCCTAATAAAAATTATAAAGATTGTCATTTTTATTTTGGTATGTTAATCAGAAATTTATGCTGTACATTGCTATTAAATATAAAAAATTGTTTAAATAAACAAATTTTACTAAGGCAATAAAAATAAAAATAAATACTTTATAAAAAATATTATTATTTTAATGTTTTCAAATAATAAGTGCATGTACATTATGGTAATTTTGTTATTTATATTTATTCTAAAAGTACCTATATTGATTTTTCTAATTTTGTTCTTATGAATGCATTTCTGAACTTTTTACACTAAATGTGATTAAATATTATATCTGTATTGATTTTTTTATTTAGTTTAAATTTATGTTATATTAAACTCGTTGTTATAATTATATTGTGCCCGTATGTATTTAAAAATTACTAAATAGTTGATATCTATAAAATTACTATTAATATTTCTATGTATCTCAATATGTTAAAAAAAATGATTTACACCAAAATGAATGAATAAAATTAAGATATATTAAAAAATGAAAAGGATAAAAGCTAAAAATTACGTACGTAGGGGAATGGATTAGTGAGACAATTGTTGAGTCCACCTTCTCATGCCATGCCAACTTCAGATATATGATCCCAGTTGTCATCTGTAGCAATTACCGAAACTCGATCGAGATCGAGCTTAGGCTTGCTGATGTGTGACTGGGATCGAGTGGTTGATTAACCCTAATATTACATCTAGTCATCAAACCCTAAACTAATTAAAGAGATTTCTAAACTCTAAGAAAATGCTAGGTTAACTTTTTGTCAACACTAGCTAAGGAAATAATTATGTTAGTCCCTAGAAAAAAAGTGAATGTGTAACAATTTTATATGTTTATCATATTTATTATAATATTTTTATATATAATTGAAATAAAATTTATTTTAAATTAAAATGGCCAAATAATAGGATAAATTTAAAAAAAATTACCTTAAAAGTTGGATAAAATTGATATTTTAGAATGGAGGGATTAATAAGTAATAACTAAACTATTACTCCTATTTTGCCAAAAAAAAAACTATTACTCCTATTAAGATTGTATATCCAAATTAATTATAAACAGCAGAAATATTATAATGCGTGCAGACATTTACGGTGTAAAAGGGCTGTAACATCAGAAGTCACTAGAATATGAAGTTCACATTTATTTTAGTTCTCACTGATTTATTTTAAGTTTGTTGAGCAGTTGAGTATTTGGGTATATATATGAACATATTGTTTCCAACGACATTACTAAGAAGAAGAATAAAAAGAGACCAATGTCTTAACATTTACTAATAAGATGAATAGAAGGAAACATTTATATACAACATTAAAAGGCTCAAGCATAGGTGCATATAGAAATTATATATAATGAACACACAGATGAACACGTAACGCTTGATACGTCTCTGTGTCGAGAGTCGAGTCGAGACACACATATATGCATGTTTCTTGATAAATCAAATCAAAAGCTCCCTTTTATATATGTTGTTTACTATTTTACTACAGTATTCTGCTTCTTTACACATGCCATCGCCGGGTAACTTTTCAGGTAAAGGATGATAAAGATAAAGTAAAGATTAGTGAAGGAGTGTTATTTATATAAGTCCATCATATCGTCGGCTACCTAAAATAAACAGTGGGTAGATACAAGTTTGGTTTTATAATTATTTATATAGGGTATATATACATGTATGCATGTATATTGTATATATTGATCGTTCAGAAATTGATCCCCTCAAGGAGTATATTATATATATGGATCAAAATGGCCACAACAATACATGACAACAGAACATCCCGCGTAAAATAGCTAAAAAAGAACAGAAAATCCCGTGTGAAGTGACCCGTAAATGAAAATCTGATATAGCAGAAATTCACACACGCATAAGCTTAATATATATTGCAGGTGACTGCTTTGAAATCCTTCTGCAGTGTAAATTTTAATATTAAAAAAATTAACTTATAATTTATAAATTATTTATCAGATAAATTACAGCTACAGAATACATACACTACGTGCTGTAGTACAAAAGACTAGTAATTATGATTCTTTCACAATTGTGAGGGGACAAATCATATTGGAAGGCTGGCCAAGAAAAAATGGCACAAGATCAGGGGAACCAAATTTGATATTGATATTATAAATTTATATTATATATGTATATATTTATATATATATATATATATATATATATATATATATATATATATATATATATATATATTTTGTTGTGCATCTATTGATTAGGCCGTTGTCGTTTAGTCAAATTCAATGTTGCATTCATGGAGGACAACCAATCAAAAATCTTATAGCGAAATGATGGCCTTTAGCTAATTAGCCTGGAAGCCAATAATATAAATTAAATATACATATCAAAGCAAGGAAAAGTAGCAGGGTAAAATGGGATAAGACAGCTCATGTCCCGCCCCATTAGAATAAAAAGTCGCACCTTCAAACAAAGCCCTAAGAAGACCTGCTAATTGTAACCCCACCATGCACCTCCATCTCTATATTATATTCGTTTATATCGTGCTCAAAATATATATATCTCCCGTCATGAATTATTTTCGAATGCAAGAAATTAATTTACAATAAATGAATAATACTATGTCGTAGACGACATTTTATGTACGTATACGCACGCACATATAATAAGTTTGGAATGAATATGCATATTAAACGGTAACAACTTAAATAATAGTTAATATTAAAAACTTGTGATGATACATTATTTGTCACAAAATTATTATCCTCAGTATATAATTAGTCTGCTAGTATTTTATTTAATACTCATATATTTGTTTGATTAAAAGATATTTAAATATGACTCAGCCAACCATTTAAATTAAATATGTATATGTCAAGAACGGCGTGGCGTCTGTAGTTGCAGGCCGGATTGTAAAAATTACGATGTTAGATTCTGTATCATCATATTTGTATTTATCTATATATTAATCGTCAGTATGCCAAATTAAATAAATTTATATACTGAATTTATAAGCACCAGTAGTTGATAGGCCAGGGTTGAATATATATAGATACATAGTGCCCCGGTGATCACTCCACTACCATTGCTTGTGATGAATGATGATCACAAGACAAAACCCTAAAAAAAATTGCAGAAAACCCTACCATATATATATATATATATATATATATATATATATATATATATATTATGTGTAAGTCCCAGATGGGCTGGTCTTCCTTATAAAGGAAAGGTGGATATTTGTATTGTGTGCATGTATAATAGCATACACGTACATAACAATGCCAGTTCCTAAACATTTAAACTTCGCATGAAAGAGATTAATAATTATGTAAACGAATCAATTAAAAACAAAATATATATAGTAGTTAATAATATTGTTGGCAGCTAGCTAGTCAATTATTAGTAGGCATGATGAGAGGTGTGATACATAGAAGAAGGATGATCCCTTTGGGCATTTTGACTCTCTCCCTCGTTCAAATGTGGTGCTCCAAGATTAAGATACACCATTCTCGAATCCAGATTAGGATTACCACCGGTACTCCCTCCACTACTTTGATGATCTTCACTACTCATCGGAGGAGGAGGCGGGTAAATGGCTTGGGATGAATTAGGTCCACTACCGCCACCTCCTTCTTCTCTTGAAATCACCAGAGCTGCTGATTGCACAAGCTCAAGACAAAGCCTAAGCTTGTTAGGCTCAATATGTGTTAGCCCTGGAACTGCCCCTTTAAACAAAAAATCTGATGTTAGGGTTCTTAGCACGTCGAGAGGGGTAATTCCTTCCGCCATTCTGACATTGGGATCTGCGTGGTGGTCTAGAAGTACGGAAACCATGTCTGGCGAAACCATCTCCGCTGCAATGTGGAGGGGTGTTTTTCCGGATGGGCCTGAGGGAAAATTAACATCTGCCGCACCGAGTTCGAGCAATGCCTTGACTACTTCTCTGCTGCAATTCTCCACAGCATAATGCAGTGCGAGTGCTTCATCGAGATTTAGGCCTTCACCCATGACCATGAGTTTTACTAATTCCACGTCGGAAGAATCAAGAGCACGCCTCATTCGTCTGATTTTGTGGTCCTCGAAGTCGGTTGATGTGGTGATGTGGTGGTGGGGCCCGATAGAGTGATGAATGAGTGATGATTTGAGACGAAGTTCCTCAATTCTGGATACAACGTCCATGGGGAGATGCTTGGCTAGGATTTCAGGCGGGAGACCAGATTTTGCAACTAAATGAGAACTACTATTCCAAAGTTGGTGCATTTCGTGCTTTCTTGATGCTATTAAAACCTTCATTACATCTTCAATAGAGGCCTTCTCTACAATGCTTTCCAATTGCTTCTGCATTAACAATTTATACACCAATTTAATAAAAAGAAGTTATCGATCTTAAAAAAAATGGATATATAACTAACAAGAACTTATCATAAATGAAATTGAAATGTATATACATGCATATATATATATATATATATGTATATATATATGTACAATTTACAGGGAGTGATAGATGGGAGAGAGGAATTTAATTACAAGTAGGCAAGAATTATATCTACTTGCTTTAATATTTTGGCATGACAAGTTTGGTTCTATATGTCAATGTAAAACCAAATGAGGAAAGTGGGGCTTGTTATTTGGAAAGAAAGAAAAAAGAAGCAGTTTTCATGTGATGTATCACTGTGGAAGATAAGACCGGAGAAATCAAGATCCAAAATTAGAAAGAATTGGGGGGTGTAACAGTAAGATTTGAGGAACCCAAATTAAGATACCAAACATTAAACACTTGCATGATATATATGAAGATGATAAATAGCTTCTTGTTTGGTCTGATTTGGTCTGTCTTTCTTTCTATCCTTTCTTCTCGGGTGACATAGACTACTGCAATTTTACTCTATCAAACATGCATTTCTTTTAAATCACATGATTTGAAACATATAATACTACCATTAACAATCAGACGTTAACTCCCTAGTAGAGTACAATATAGGAAACAACTAAAATAAAACACATAGTTGAATCAAACATTACTGCAAAAGTTATAATCTATTATAGCTAGTGCCAGAAAAGTAAAGAAACAAGTACTGTACTAGATTGCAGTGAGAGATCAAATCCAACTGTTTTTATTCAAAACTCAATTTAAAAAGCTGCACAGCGGGCATATATTGACTAAACATATTATTTAATCAACCTCAGGGCTCTTGAATTTATCCTCTACCCTGCTAATCATCTTGTACAATTGGAAGTCACAAAAAAGAAGACAAAAGAAATGTTATTCAAATTAAATTAAATTCACCGAGATCACGAGATATATATAACAAAAAAAATAATTAATAATAACCTGAGTAAGCAAAGCAAGCTGTTCAACACCAAAAGATCTAGCGGCAGCAAGAGTATCGAGAGCAAGATCAATGGCAGCAGTGCAATGTGTATGCCAACAACTCCTCTCCCCGCAATTAGGCCTAGGCTCATGCTTTTGTGGCACAACTGAGACCTGCCCGCTATACAAAAATTGCAACATCAACAAGAAAACCTCGTACCCTACTGAATTCACCGGGATCACCTGACAATTAGGACCTCCTCGCGGCGACGATGCCAACGCGCCGCCACTTGTCCTCCTTGAACTATGATCAGCCGATGTGTCCGCTTCACAAAAGAACTTTCTGAAGAAGAGGCTTCTGGCTGCTAAGATGCATCTGTGAGCATGTACTAGACGACCCTCTACACTGAAGGTTACATCACTAAAAGCTTGCCCGTTTATTAAAAGATTTAAACAATCTAGTGATAGAGATCTCAAGGTATCATCCGACATTTCGTAGGTTACAGATATATTTATTTAAATGTATACGGAGAGATTTAGGTTGCGTTCAAGAACTTGATGGAGAAGGATGAGACAGAGAGAATTAAAGATGGGAAAAATCATTTCTGGGCCTTACTTTTTATCTTTGATATACAACTCTATTTCTCATCATCTGATCAAGATTGAAAACACTTTATTTTTTGGTGAGATTCTCTGTATGTTGTGATGCGAGATATTTTGTTTGTTTGGGAGAGAGAGAACGCAAATTGAGTGGCTGTTCTGGGCGGCTGGCTCTCTTTATTTTAACAAATCAACCATACGCCATAAATATTTAATTGAAATTATTTCCAAGTTTAAATCATTGTATTAAAATAATGTATATAGGCAAAAAAAAATTCAGACAAGGCAGTATGTTCATGTGCCAACTGCAACTTATTATATACTAGTATTAGAAATATAAATGTAATATTATTAAACATCTAACACCATTATAAATAGAAATATATATATACAAGACCATACTAAACAGTATTTCCATGGAAAACATGAATTAAATTTACCCCAGCATGTTTCATGTTATGTAGTATAACTAGACTGGCTGTATATATATTATTAATCCGGTCGTATCAGCTTAATTAATTTTCAAAAGTTTGTTTTCAAAGCTAATAACCAAAAAATGGATGCTTAAACCTTAAATAGAGCTTAAATGGATGCTTAAATAGAGTTTAGAGGACTGTTAAAGTTAAAAAAACAGACTTTAGCATTTATTAATTTGAAGCGAATCATTCCATGTTATCCAAAACAGAAAGAATAAAATAGTAAAGAGAAGGTTAAATCCTTGCCGACCCCATATAATTCTTATTGAAATATATGACCCCTTTGGAGGTAGCTGGTATTAAACTCGAATCCTCCTGGCTTCTACCAAAAGAAAAAAACAGAGAAAATTGATTTTACTCGAAGATATGCACTGTTGTTAGTCTTTACAGTTTATTTTTTATTATTATAAAAATACAACTTGTAACGTCAGACAGACGGGGAACGGTGAACCCCGTGTTCGCAGCTATATGTTGCCTAAAAGTTGTTTACGCGAACGTAAGAAAAATATAAATCGTCCCTCAAAATTAGAATATCTAATATAACACATTGATTGGTTTGGTTTTTAAAAATATAATTATTTAATAGTTTATATATTAAATATATATTTGAAAATAATATATCATTTTTTATTTTAATAAATTATATTACTTTTTATTTATCAAGAAAATTGATATCCATCTCTAATGTTTTTTATTTTAACTAAAGAAAAAGTATAAATATATTTATTACACTTGCAGAACCTAACATATTGACTTAATCGCCAGAAATTTTTATTTATATTTAAATATGTGATTATTATTATTATATAGAGTATATTATATATACCTCAATATCGATATAAAAGACATAGGCGAGTACAGTAAACGGTGATATGATTATGAAATCAAGACATGAATTATTACTCCCTCTGTCCCATTTAATTCTATACACTTTTTTTTGGATGTGTCTCTCATTTGTATACATTCCAAAAATAGTAAAGTTTTAATAATAAAAAATACTATTACACCCACTAACTTTTCTCCACTATCTCAAATCTATTATTAAATATTAATAGATCCCACAACTTTACTCACTTTTTACCTAACTTTACTATTACACTATAAATTTTCTTATTTTTCCTTGTCCTCCGTGACCATTTGATTTGTATACAAATCAATGGAATGGAGGGAGTATTTATGCCGACAAAGTTGAAATTAAGTGAGTAATGAGCAAAATATACTCCTACGTATTAGTGGAGGTCAAACTTATAGCGTTATAGAGCTAGAGGGATGGCTTTTCTCAACACCTCTGTGCTTTGCTTTAATGGTTCAACTTCTGCTTGGATACGAGTTCTGAGTTTGTCACGAAGAGTGTCAAAAGTTGGCAACTCTTCACAATTTCTTAAATTAATAAAAAGTTATATAAAATATTTAAAATGTATATTATTCTAATCAATTTTATATTTAATTATTTATAAAACTAATATAAAGGAATCACATGAACAATTTTGCAAGTTGCTTAACTATTAGAAAATTTTTTTAATAAATATTGTCAAAGTGGCATGAATGTGAAAGAAAATTAAAAAATAATATATTTAATAATTTGTCATGGTGTTCATGGGTGGGGTTGGTCGGGCTTGTGTCGTTTTTTCTACCACTAGATCCAATTAGTTCGGTTTTAAAATTTTCAACTCATTATGTTAAAAAATATTATACAACCCAATTCTACCCGATACCCAATTCTACCCGATTTAAATCGGTTTCGGTCGGGTTGATTCAATTTGATCGGTTTATAACTATTATTAAAATTTTATATTTCAACATATCTCAACATAAATTGCAATAATAAAATTTATTATCTCGACATAAATGACAACAAAATTAAAACAACATTAACGAAATATGTTCATAAATAGTAGAAATTATAACTAATCTAAAAAATATTTAAAATTTTAAATATATAATTACTATAATACTATTGTATTAATATCTAATATATAAATTATTATGAAATTATAAAAAATCGGATGTAATTATATATTATGTAGCATATATGCCGTCGTTTGGGGTTCCTTAAACTTAAAATAAGCTACTTATTTTATTTTTATTTTTTACATATTTTCATATATTTTTTAAAAATAAATATTTATTTTAGAATTTTAAAACCAAATATCATCTTAAAACTAAAAAATAAGTTACTTATTTTCAGAAAAAGTACATACATACCTACTTTTTTCCGGAAATAAGGGTTTATTTTTGGAAAAAAAGTTTAGCCAAACACCCTCAATATATACGTATCGAGTTGGGTTGGGTTGGGTTGCCTAAAATAATTTTCAACTCATTCCCAACGCAATTAATTCGGGTTGAACTCTTTTTAACCCAAATTAATATCAGATTTTTTATTTCCGGTTAAATCAGCCGAAATAAGTGTCAGTTTGGATCGGTTTAATCGGGTTTTATAATCCATTATTGGGGAAGAAAAATACTAATATAGTACTGTGGTTAATAACTACAGTAAAATTTAGAAGTCTGGAATTAAAGCTGTACAAATTTTTTACTAAGATTATTAAATTAATATTGTAAGTACAACCGTCATAAAATACCATGGTCAATTAACCTTAAAATTTAAATTTGAAACTTTGCATTAATATCATTTTTTTGTCAGGGTATTATTAATATTATTGGCCCTTAAAGAAGATATAATGGAGTAATTGTTTGAAGGCTTATGATATTTACAACATTTATTTCACGTTTGTATGGAACAAATTTTGTTTGACGACAAATATTGCTCATGCATACTGCAGTCTCTTTAATTCATGTATACAATAATGATTTATAAAGTGCAGATATCTATTGTTCTATCTATTATATATCTAGGACAATATGAGTAAATTTAATCATAAATACACCTATTAATATTTATTAAATATTATCTTCCATCCATTAATATTTTCATTAATACTTATTATTTTCTTTTCACCATTAATATATATTATTATATATTTAATTATTTATAATTATCTCTAAATCGTATATATTTTATTATATTACAACTTTTATAGTCCGTTGATAATAAGGGATCGATAAGATAAAATATTTACAATAAAATCACAATTATACTTTTTAAATTGTAAAATGACATTTAACGCAACATAAATTAAGAAAATATGTATCGTAAAATAACAACTATAACATTTATATTTTTCAATGATATTAAAAAAAGATCCTAAATTAATACCGTCTTAGTTACATATTTATATATTATCTTTAAACTACTATATACTTAAGTACATTATAATTCATACTTTTAGGATATTTTAATTATACTTTTCAATGTAAAGATTTGTTAATTATATATTATTTAAATATTGATATTATTATTTGTTATTTAAGATATTTAACGAAAGAAATCCTTCTTGTTTAGATAATTATTTGGTAATGCATGATAATATTTTAAAAATTATTGAATAATATTTATTGAGATAGGTTTTTTTTACTCTCATGGTTTTCAGGTACACATAAAAAACACTTAAACTCAAGTTTGGGGTGTAAGACACAATTAGATGTATTAAGGAAACTGTACACATTTCAAATATTTTACTTGTAATTATAGTTTGATATTTATGTTATTTTTCTCTTAGACTTTCAGTTTTTATTTTTTCTAAGCGTCCGAAAACATCTTATGAATATTTTTCAGTTAGATGATAAATTTTATTGAATGAAAAAATTATTTCAATCAAAAATGTATTTTATACACTTTATTTATGAACTGATTTTCTTTTGACAAAAAAAATATACAAGTAACTCAGCTACATTTAATGTTGTTATTATGAGTAGTTAAAGAAACAAAGTATTTACCTAATTTTTTTAAGCTGGGCGATTTTTTTAAAATGACATGTAAAATGTAATGGAGGTAGTATTATATTATCTCACCCTTATTTAATATTATTCAAATAATATATTAACTCATGAATGACCATAATTTAATTAACAAACATACTATAAATAAGTGAAGCTATGTTAACAAGTATATTTGACATGTTAGCGTGCATATAATACTTTTTTGAAATATTTTATATATACTATAATTTTAATAAACATAAATTAGTATAAAATATACAAAATTAAATATTTTTAATAATATTTTTTTTAAAAAAATTGAAGTATAGAACAAACCCCTACCTCGCACGGGTTTAGATCTAGATTTTATACTCCCTCCGTCTCTTATTACTTTTCCTGTTAATCATGTGCGCGTTTGCCAACACACACCTTTTAATCGTTAATATCTTTAATTTCGTATTAGTATTAAATATAAAAAATTTACTATATTAAAGTACTCACAAATACGAATCAAACAAAATCACTCATGACTATATTTTATCTTATAAATTATGTATAAATTAGTAATCAATCGATTACAATGAACAGTACAAAAAATCAAAACAGGAAAAACATTATGAGACGGAGGGAGTATTTAACAAAGACCACGTAGAAGGTAAAGGAGCATGGGTAAAGATTGAAGAAAGGTACTGTCAATTTGTTTGCTCCTTTCCATTGAAAAAGATTAACAAATCTCAGAGATTGACCAAAATTCCTGTTTCATGATTTGACTTCTCAATTGTCCTTTCTACCCAATTACTTAACTCTCTTACGCGATCTACGATGAATGATACTAAAATAATGTCATTTTAATATTATTTTAGTATTAAAATTATATAATTTATAAAAATAATTCAGATGAGAGTTACACTATAATGAATCTTTTACTCGTGAAATAGAATATTCTTCAATTAAAATTAAAAAAAATTGAGTTTTGGATTTAAAATAAATAAATTTATTTTTATTAACAAATAT
The DNA here is from genome assembly GCA_028671895.1 of Oenanthe sinensis. Classification (NCBI taxonomy): domain Eukaryota; kingdom Viridiplantae; phylum Streptophyta; class Magnoliopsida; order Apiales; family Apiaceae; genus Oenanthe; species Oenanthe sinensis. The sequence continues at coordinate 38,242,285 of CM053794.1, forward strand.
AATGATATAGTTATAATTCTAAAGGACACTAAATTGGTGTCACTCTAAATAATTAATATGACACTAATTTAATGTCTCGTTGGAATTGTGTGACACTATTTTAGTGTTTTAATGTCTCATTGGAAATGCCCTTATGAGTCCTTTTTTCGTATCAACACCATTTATAATTATTTGAATGATTATATAAGAGAAAATTGGTAATAAAATTTTGAAATGATTCGCAGCGTCCAAAATATATATTAAGTATATTTACAAAAAGATCCTTATATTCTTGTGAACGAAAGTGAATTGTTTTATTTTAATTTTTGTTAAAATTGATGGAACAAGTTTAATCAATTAGACCAGATGAACAGCATATATTTCAGACCGAAATATTAAAAAAATCAAGTCGACATATTTAACATGTAAAAATATTCTTATTCAATAATGAGATGCTAGTTCACATAGATCATACAATAATGATTATAGCCCTCCATTATTGCTATACTTTATCAAATGTAACACACTCATCCGAATGAGTTAGCACGCAGGAACTTTACACAGACCTCCAATATTACAAGGAAAATTAATTAAAATATAAAATATTTAAGCTTTACATAGTGGATTGACTCCCAGCTTAAAAATAATGGGTGGAGTAAGAACATTCCACCAACGGATAATGCCTAGCTTGCCAACTTAGGGGAGAGTTTCAATGAATTACATTTTCTAGTGTTATGTTAATGGATAGTACTTGCTTGACTATGCTTCATAACCTGGGGAACAAAATTAAAGAGTCTAGGGTTTAACTAACTTTTTTAATTTTTTGTCGTACATGTGTTATGTGTGTACATAACACACATCAACATCCATTTGTTCCTCACCCATGACCCGCAAGTCGCAACACTCTCCTTCAGCTATCAGAGATTTAGAGCTAGCTAGCTCCAGAAATGTTGGCCATGTGCATTTTTATGTTCTTGTTACAGTTACATTTTTTAAACGATTTAATTATTTAATGTATCTCTAGTTGTCCGTGTTAAAAAAAAATAATTAGCACCGACGTTGTCTGTGGTATCTGTGTGTATTAGAAAAGTCTTTTTAGTAATTATGTTGCCATAAAGACAAAATTAACAAACTCTTGACCGTGTATTAATTGGGGATTTGGCAGGTTCACGTTAGTGTACTAATCAATCAGGAGTAATATAATATTCACAAGAAAAACACAAGTTGCTTCATCATATTCCCAAATCGGGGAAAAGCCGAAAAAGTAAGGTCTTATATGCTCCTGTGATCAGGAAATGTCAAAAAGTATTTGATAACCTTATAATTTATAATGCTAATTTTGAACTGGGTGACTCTGAAACTATAAATTTTATTAATTTATCAATAAAAAATCTGTACTGAAAATATTAATTTATTGATTATTAATTAATTGAGGTTTTAATGTAATTATTAATTAATATTACCAAATTTATTATTAACAACCTAGTTATACAGAACTTTGTAAATCATTACTCGCTCGTCTCTAATTTTGAGGGAATAACCCCTAGAAGTAGAGTTGCAGCAACCCCTTTGCTGAGTAGATCGAGGACTAGTGGTTAAATTATCATCCCCAGCAACTATTAATATGTGTACGAGATTTAACTATTTAAGGTTCAGAATCCAACACAGTCTTTCTTTCTCTCTCCTTACTGCCTGGAATCAGAGCTCACTGAATCAACGACATTTATGAAGAAAGCTCGTGTTATCTAATCAAACGCAGTACGTTGTCTTCGAACGACCGTCTCCAACACTTATGAACGTCCCTGTTCCTTGCTTCCTTTCTGCTTTCTTTTTACAGTTGTATTTTCTTTCTTGGCTTAGCTAGTTCATATAATATTGTCTTTTTCTGCAACAGGGGAAAGCCACACCACAAAACTCTTAAAAACCAATAATTAACATCTGGTTAAACACACACACGTCCCGTGAAAATTCCTTCAAGATATAATTAAACTACATATTTCAATTCGAAACTCCCACAATCTTAACTCGAGAAAAATTAAAGAATCAATTTTTTTTAATTAAAATAAATTTGATAACCAACTTATCAGAAATTTAATGTGGTACGCAACAACCTTATTCATAGTATAATAATCAAATCTTATTATATTCAACAAACAAACGTTAGGTGCAAGTGTGCAACATGACAGCTTATTGATCTACAAAACTAGTTTGGACATCAAATTTTCTTTACACTGTTTAACTAAAGTTCTGTCCCTTTCTGCAAGTGATAGTGTCGTGAAAATTTGTATGGGGTAATAGTAGTTGCTATCAAAATACTATTTTTCACCCAATACGTAAATTTATAACCTAATCGAATTTATGTCCCCAATATATAAATTTATCACCCAATGTTTTATTTAAAAAGTAGTACATTCACCATATTCCTTGTTTTTAAGCAACATATATTCATTCCTTAGGAATTCATTTCATTTTATTAATAATTCCCCCCCCCCCCCCCCCTCTTTTTGTGCATTTCTTTTCTCTCTCACACGCATAGTTAATATAATAATCAGAAATGAACATAAGAATTTGTTGTTAAAATTGATTTACATATTATTTTAACACTAAAAATTATATCACTTACAATCTATACTATATTATTAAAGGGGTAAATGTTTGGTCCGTGGTCATTTTATCTCACACTCAACTTCAAATGCACAAGTCTGTCTCCTACTCAATTTTAAACGACTCTTTTAATTAAAATATAAAGTTGTACTTACAATCTACTAGCATGTTTCAATTTTCTCATTACTCAACCTCTTTAATTTATTTAAAATAATATCCTACTAATTAAATTTTATGAATATTTAAATAATATTATTATTTTATTTATATTAATTAAATTTTATTATTATGCTATATCTATATTATCAATACTTTTATAGTGACAAATGTTCGGCTGTTATAATATTTGTGTGTCCCACTCAACTTCAAATACACTCTTTTAATTAAATTTAGAAGTGAAGTTCTCTTTCTTAATAATAAAATGAAATAAATTATCATATTAGATTAAATATTTAAACCATATAAAATAATTATTTTATACTATGTATATATTATACATCAACTCTATCACTTGTGTAGTGCTCTTTTTATACAACTCCTTGCGTGTAATATTATATTTAAATTATAGCAAATTTTTTTATATTAAGAATAGTGTTACACTCATCCTTCTTAATAATAAAATAAATAAATTACCACATTAACTTAAATATTTAAATTATATAAAATAATTTATGTATATTATATATATATATATATATATTATACATACAATTCAATTAACGGTGTAATCCTTTTTTATACAATTGTTCACGGGTAATATTAGTTTATATTTAAATTATAGAATATAATTTATATTTTAGGAATAATATTATAATATAATTTTTATTTGATATAGTTGAATTAAAATTTAACTCAATTTCATCACCTCTTTTTAATTTATTTAAAATTATAACTTATTAATCATATCTCATGAATATTAAAATAAAAAAACATATCATAATAATATATAAATAACATGTAAAAATAAATAATAACATAAGTTACTATATTAAATTACATAATCATATAAAGTAATTAATATATAATTTATTAATGTAGCTCGTACAAAGCTAGTATCTATTACCATATGTTAAATGATGATACGAGGGCAAAATTTGTCATGTTATTAGCCGTGAAATGACTACTATACCCTTATATTTTGCATAATTATGTATGTGCAACTATTTGGAAATTTTTGTTTAAAAAATGGTATAATTATGTCACTGTTGTGTATCGAACCAAGAACATCGAACCAAGAATCTCATATTAAATAGTCAATGTTACACCCAACTGATCTACTTGGACTTTTATTTTTCTATTAAAAGTCTTAATACACAAACTATCATTTTTATTCATCATGTATTAAAATTTCATATTATAAATATATAAAAGTTATTTTTCTTATAATATATAAAAGTTATTTATTAATAACGTTTAAAATATGAGAAATGGAGTTTATATAGTTGAGTTCAAATTTTTTTATTAGTCAAATTAAATGTTTTTTTGAAAAGTTATGACAAATTTAGATTTTAAATATGTTAAATACTTGAATAGAATATGGAATTGAACTATAATTGTGATATTAACCCTAAAATAATAATACTATATAAAATATTGTGATTTCAGTGTATATTTATTTTAGAAATAGATTTAAAAAATTAAAATATTGAGAACAAATATTATATAAAAATACAAAATATTACAATTTATTAATCAAATTGTAAGTATTGAAAATACTTGAATTTTAGAAGATACATTATGAAAATAAGCTATTACGGTGTGTGTATATATATATATATTGATTAAATTATTAGTTAAAAAAATATGAATTTAGTTGAATATGATTTTATGTGTATTTATACATGTGTTTGTATTAAAATATATCTTAATATAAAAAATTGGAGTTTAAATAAATGTTTAAATTTATTGTTCATCCGTCTCGCCCAGTTGTTCAGACACTTGAATTTTGTATGATTACATATGTAGCATTGTTTTAAAATTTTGATTTAAAAAAATAGAATTTATGTCATTATTGTATATCTAACTAGTAATCACATGATACAGAATCATTTTCATGGATCGCGGGCGTGAGAAAAAAATAGTTATTCTCGAGAAATCGTAACTGTGATAAAAAAAACTTCATTTGTCTAACACAGTTGTTCGGAGCCTTCTATTTTGTTTAATGTACAATTAAATAAATAAGTTTAGAAAATTGTATTTAAAATAAGATATTAGATTATATATACAAAAATTTAGTAAATTTGAGTAAAAAAATTAGAAAATTTTTAAAATAGATTTTTTTTACAATATATACATTAATTTGTTAAAAAAACAAATCTAGTCAAGAAAATTAAAATTGAAATATACAATAGTGCATAGATATAGTTGCATAATATATGTGTAATTTATTAATTATGTTTGAAATATTAATTTAATATTTATAAACTTAGTATGAAATACATATCGATCAATAAATAATTTGATGAAAATATAGATGTATTTAAAATTAAAATTTTAAAAACAAATAATATAATTATAAATAAATTTAATTTTACGATTATACGGAAAGACTCGTGCCTTGCACGGGATTTAGGGTAGTTCATAAATAATACAATAACACTATTGGGCTTTTGCTCTTTAAGTTGACCAAAATATATCTGAAATTTACTGTATGTAATGTGTTGGGTTCTTGGACAAACGAGATAATTAAAAAAGATTGATCTTCCTGTTTAAAGCTAATTAAGGCAGGGTGATACTGATACACGCACGTAAAACGATTGTAGAGAAAAAGAAGTTTGGTTAAATGGACAGTGTAGTCTGTAGAAGAGGCAAACAGGAACATAAGGAATGAAGCAACTGTTACGGGGATGCAGTAGGCAGAACAAGTCCAAATTAACACAACTGCAGATGGACATAGTAATAGTAATAGTAAATTAAATGAGGGGATGGAGTTGGGTGGATGGATCCGGAGACAAGCATGAGCTTGTCTTGTCATATCAACCCTGGCCCTCCAACCACGAGTACTATTTACGTAGGCAATAAGGCATCACCGCATCTCTATTTGCAAATTACACTTTCAGTGTTTTACTGCCCACAAGCACACATACCCGTTGATACAACTATTGACTATACCACAACTCCCCCAAACCAACCATCAGGGTTATCTACCTCTTTAAAATGATAGTTCTGTGATTAAGGGAAAAAAATTATTTTATCGTCTTTATTACTTTATCGAGAGTAAAAAATACAATTTCTTTTAACATATATGTTAATATATTATTATAGAAAAATATTATAGTTATTTTTATTATTATTAGAGAGAGTTTCCTTATTATATTAGTTATATTTATTATTGATTATGTATTTGCTATATAAACAATTGTGATATTGTAAGAAAATTAAAATTTATGCCTTCAAAATTAAATGAGAAGAAGAAGAGAATTTGATATTATTTTATCAATCTCCATTATGTTAGTCAGTTAGAGATCGACAAATATATATTATTTTATCGATTATTACTTAATCGAAGTTCTACCGTATATTGCTCACTGAAAATATAGAGCAAGTCATCGGACAAATGGACATCATCCTCCGGCCCAGCTGCAAAGTGGATACTCTATATTTCAGTAACAGATGCTCAAGTATATATTCTGTACACATATACACTATAATATGACTACTTTAATATCGTTTACGGGGTTGCTTTCATCTTAAAAGAATTTCAAAGTACGTTTGTGTTGTCAATAGAATTGTGAAAAATTGAAAATCGCAAGTTTGAAATGTGATGAGGTACGTGAGAATAATATTCTAATTTTAATCTACTAAATCGCTAGACAAAATATTTACATTGTGATTCTTGTTTAGCGTAAACACCATGAACCCGTGTTTTTAGGCGTTCTTTTTGTAGCCCAAGAATAACCTTGTGCATCTTTTGGGCTCTGATCTATCTATACTATACTATATAAAAGTGAACATACGTTTAGGAGATTTGAGCTTAAAGTATCTTTTATTGTCAAGTTTTTAAGAAGCTAATAAGATTACAAGTTAAAATTTATTTAAAAGTTTGAATTAATTTATCTGATAGTGATATAATATAATATAATTTTTCTTCGAACTAATAGGGATGGTGTTTGATCGAGTGTATTTCAATGCAACTGGACAAAGGAAAACATAATTTAAAATGATTTTATTTTCTACTTTCACGACCTTGTTCTTGAGTTTCTCATTTATACTTTTTGAAGAAGAGAGTTTCAATGCAGATATTTTAGCTGACTCAGTTGTTTGTTCTTGCACTTTGTCATGTAATAACTTGCCTCAGAATCTCTATTCCTTAAATTAGCAATTACCACTTATAGTTTGAGTTATAAATTTTTGGTTACAGTTGAATTTTATTATAATAAATTTTAATTATTCCCCCCTCATTTCTGTTAATTTTAAATGCTTAAATTAATTGTAGACGTTTGGAGCTATTAACATGGTAAGAGTAAATTTTTTTTTGCGAAAGGTATGAATAAAATATTTAGCCATCACATTGGCTCGGATAAAATTTAATCATTAATGTGGAAAAGAATTTAATTTCAAATACTCAAAATACAATTTAGTCTTTTAAGAATAACCTTGATTATTTTGATTTGAATATGCATTCGTGGGAACGGACCAGCAAGAAACATGGGCCGATCTATATTAATTAGTCAGCGCCTTTAAGGTTGATTATTTGATTGCCGTTTCCCCCACGGCCCACGCCATCTTTCAAGTAATACTATCTTCAGCCACCTAAACAGTTGACTTTGAATTGTTTGACTACAAAAAATATTGTGAGCCATCACAATAAAAAATAAAAATTGTTGTTACCTATTATCTTCAACAACTTTAAATTTATATTTTTACATCATTTTAATAAAAATTTATTTAATTATCTTCAGCTCCACTCTAAAATTTAAACAAATTTTGGTGTCCTGTGTTAAATTTGATGCAACATCAAAATTTCAATGTTACTTTTATACTCTTTTAATTAATAATATTTTATTTATTTTATATTCTAACAATTTTATTATTTTTATATTTTAATAATAAAATAATTTTTATAATATCAAGAAAGATTTATTTTAATGTAAAATTTAGTGTAAATGGTGGACTAAGTAGATTTTGAAAATGGAATAATTTTTATATTATTTTAAAATAAAAAAATGCTAGGAACCTAAAAATTGTCCCAAAATTTATTTCAAATGTTGAGCTGTCATGTGTGTAATTGGTAATTATTCTATTATAAAATAAAAATTCCACCAAAATAACTGTAACCATATGTCATGTCACGTCATTTGAGGAAAAAAATTGAGATAATTTTTGATTACGAAGCGTTGCTCTAAAATAAAAGTCGCATAAAAATAACTGTAGCAAGTGAAAATGCTCTTGAACACTATATATTTAATTTATTTTAAAATATATTTTTCAGTTTTTTAAAATTATAAAAGGATTAATTTTTTAAGCAAATAAAAGAATAATTTTTTTTAATAATTTTTAATTCTCAGTTAAAATTAGTCAAATTGACCATAAAAAATAAAATAACACAGTTAATTTGGAACAGAGAGAGTATTATTTTAAAATAAAATTTGCACCTAAATAACGGTGGCCAAGTGAAAATGCTCTTGGACACTATAGAGCAACTCAGCATCTCTCTCTTTTCCACCGGTCAGCAAAATATACAACACCAATGAAGTTTTCTATTCCTTCCCTGCTCCCGCTTGTTCTTTTCTTTTTGCTTTCGCAGCTCTCAAAGGCAACTGACGAAAATTTTGTTCAATGCCTTAAACGTTACACACATAATTCCCCCTCTATTTCCCAAGTTATTTACACCCCTGACAACTCCTCTTATACTCCTGTTTTGCAGTTCTCTGTTCGCAATCTTCGACATGCATCACTGCCTGATTCTCAAAAGCCTCTAGTCATTGTTACACCAATAGATCAATCACAAATCCAAACCGTTATTTTTTGCTCCCGAAGACATGACTTGCAAATCAGAATCCGAAGTGGTGGGCATGATTTTGAAGGCCTTTCTTATAGAAGCACAACCAATATTTCATTTGTCTTAGTTGATATGATCAATCTTCGGTCTATCGATGTCGATCTCACAACTACAACTGCATGGGTTCAATCTGGTGCAACTGTTGGCGAACTTTATTATGCAATCTCACAAAAAAGTACAACACATGGATTTCCAGCTGGCCTTTGGGGCAGTGTTGGTGTTGGTGGACTCATTAGTGGGGGAGGATATGGCACGTTGAGACGAAAGTATGGCCTTGCTGCAGACAATGTTATAGATGCTCGTATGGTCGATTTTAATGGAAGAATTCTTGATAGAACATCAATGGGTGAAGATCTCTTTTGGGCAATTAGAGGAGGTGGCGGTTCTAGCTTTGGAGTCATTCTTGCATGGAAGATAAAGTTAGTTCAAGTTCCTCCGATAGTTACTATTTTCACAGTCGACAAAACACTCGAGCAGAATGCAACTGCCCTTGTTCATAAGTGGCAATCTGTTGCTCCCTATGTTGATAAAGATCTAGACATTAGAATTCAAGTGAATTGTATACTAAGCAATACAAGTATTCGTGAAGATAAAAAGACAATACGAGTGACCTTCGTGTCCTTGTTCCTTGGTAGAATTGACAGACTGCTTCCATTAATGCAACTAAGCTTCCCTGAGTTGGGATTGATTAGAGAAAATTGTTTAGAATTGAGCTGGATCCAGTCAGCACTATTTTTCTCTGGCTTGCCAATAGGAGCTTCTCCTAGTGTGTTGACAAACAGAACCCTTATACCAAAGTTTCCTATCAAAGCAAAATCAAGCTTTGTGAAAGAGCCAATTCCTGAAGAGGGTTTGGACGGGATATGGGAACTAATGTTATTGCGTGATCCGGAAACAACTATTGTTGTATTGACACCGTATGGAGGTAGAATGAGTGAGATATCAGAATCACAGATACCATTTCCGCATAGAGCTGGAAACTTGTACATGATTTATATGGGAGTACTTTGGGCTGGAGATACTCAACAAGCACTGAATTGGGTTAGAAATTTGTATGATTACTTGAATCCATATGTCTTAAAATCCCCAAGGAGCTCATATGTGAATTACAATGATCTAGACTTGGGTATTAGTAATCTTCAAGGTCACACAAGTTACCAGCAAGCAAGCATATGGGGTAAAAAGTACTTCAAAAATAACTTTGATAGGCTGGTTCGTGTAAAGCACAGCGTTGATCCCAGCAACTTTTTCAGGCACGAACAGAGCATTCCTCCAAGTCCATTGTAACAATTTGTTCATTATACATCCACATATGCACTGCTTTGTATAATACAGTAACAAATATATATATATATATATATATATATATATATATATATATATATATCCTTTTTAAATAATTTATAAATAAAGAATATTACTCCCCCCCCCCACCCAATAATTAAGCTTATTAATATATTTGTGTTTAAAAATAATAAAATATTATCTTCATCCATGTTTATCTCGAAAGAAATAGCAATTTTTAGAAAATTATGTTAGGGAATATTCTTTTTAGTCAAGAAAATGATCCCTATTGCAAGCTGCTAGCAGTGTAACCCTGGGCATCAAGCAGAGAATGTCGATACCCCTGCGTGGGAACTTCAATTAATAAATTTATATTATCATGATAAATAATATTTATTAATTTCTATTGTATCTAATTAATTTTTAAAATCACAAATTAAATTAATTTATTAACACGAATATAAATAATTAATTTTTTTTTGACCAAACTACAACTTTGTTTAATATATATCCACTTGCTATTATGTACAGATGGGTAGATAGCCTTTGTATAATTAACCAAAGTGTAGTACGATATATGCACTTTTAATATAGATCCAAGTTGCCAACGACTGAAATGCGAATACATTACTGACATTAGGTCTTATCTTACAAATTAAAACCCTATATATATAGTGGATCACACATGGATCGAGTATAATAAAACACAAGCAACGAAGAAACACGTACAATGAAGGGTAGAAATCCTTTAGCCCTTTTACTTTTCTTCATTCTTTTCGTTAAAACCATCTCATCATCTTCTCCTGCATTGCTTGACGTTCCTAACCCTTCTGGCTTTGTAACATGCCTCAAAGCTAGCTCTAAATCTGTATATACCACTGCTAATTCTTCATTTAATGATATCTACGCCTTTTCTGCTAGAAACCCTCGTTTCCTCTTGGCAGATGCGAACCGTTCTATTCCTGCTGTCATTGTCACTCCAACAGCTGAATCCGAAATCCCAACTGTTGTCATATGTGCCAGACAAAATGACATGCAAATTCGGACGAGGAGTGGAGGCCATGATTTCGAGGGACTTTCTTATAGTAGCACATATACTCGCCCATTTGTCTTGCTTGACATGATCAACCTTAGAGCTGTCATTGCTGATCCGGTGGCAAAAACTGCAGTAGTACAAGCGGGAGCAACTCTCGGTGAGGTCTACTACTGGGTCAACAGAGCGAGTGGACTGCTTGGTTTCCCTGCTGGGGTTTGGTCCACGGTTGGAGCTACTGGACTCATTTGTGGTGGAGGGTACGGTCCATTGCGACGAAAGTATGGTTTTGCTGCTGACAACGTCCTTGATGCCCGCATAGTCGATGTTCATGGGAATATTCTTGACAGAAAAGCTATGGGTGAAGATCTTTTCTGGGCGATTCGAGGTGGAAGCTGTTCTAGCTTTGGTGTCATTTTGTCCTGGAAGCTAAACCTAGTTGATATCCCAGAAAAAGTTACCATCTTTACAGTGTTTCGAGAGGAACGCCAGACTGCAATCATGTATCCGTTCCAAACTATTGCTCCTGTTCTTCCTATTGAAGTGGACATCAGGTGCCGTATAAGTACGGTGATCAATTTTAATACAAGTACACGAGCAGACGGTTTAGTAGTTCAACTGGGCTTTACAGGTGCATACCTTGGTTCAGCCGATGACCTATTGACCATATTCAACACGAGGCTCCCTGAAATAGGTTTCGTGAGATCAGACCTAGTCGAAGTTCCTTGGATCGAAGCTCTAATGCAGTCTTCATTTTTCCCACTTTTCAACGCCAACTACACTCCTGAGGATTTCCTTGACAGAACATTTTTAGCCGATATTCCTACCAAAGCAAAGTCCGACTTTGTCAGATCACCACTGTCTGTGCCAGCGCTAGATGGTTTCTGGGACAAGCTTCTCGAAGTTAATGCCGGAGAGACAACTGTTATCTTCACGCCATACGGAGGAGTTTTAGACAATTACCCTGAATCAACAATTCCATTTCCCAATAGAGCCGGGACATTGTTCATGATATACGCGAGGGTGCTCTGGGTTGGTAATACAACACAGAAGTTGGAATGGATACGAGGCTTACATGATTACCTGACACCATATGTGTCAAGCAACCCTCGAAGAGCTTATTATAACTACGATGATCTTGATTTGGGCGCAAACCCTGCCACAGGCATCATCAGCAACACAGCTGCACGTAAATGGGGGAGCTCATACTTTAATAAAAACTTCAATAGGTTGATTGCAATTAAATCAAAGGTTGATCCGCTTAATTTCTTCAGACATGAACAGACAGTCCCTCCATTTTCAGTTATACAAGACATGTGATCAAGTCAGCTCATGATCACTTGCTGATTTGCTAGTTTGAGTTGAATCCGGCCATCAATAATAATTATTACTAGCTGGCTCTTGCATGCATGTCTAGCTAGATCGTTTCTTATCTTTATTTTGTCCGATTTATGTTATAGTTAGTGTTCCATCCCATTGTATCCGGCGAATTGTTTGTTCCGGGGCCTGTACGTAACTCTCAGTTTCCAATAATGTAATTTCTCCGGTCCTGAAATCAATATAAATGCCCAAACCTTATTTCAGGCTTAGCGCATGGAAAAGTAATTGCAATATGTTCACTACGATTCAAATATGTCATTACTTTTCCCATCCACGTTCTGCATCCACATTAATTATCATCCCTCGCTTTGACAGTGGCGCCAAGAAAATTAAATAAATGTCAACCAATCTCAGTGACATGATTCGTTTACCTGCTCTATATTTGTCTAGAAGTGGATTATCTTGTCGCTAATAAACTCCTACACGGCATTGAAATTTGAAATGTATTACTTCTAGTTTTCGTGTTGGCTACTGACCATAAGTTTCGACTTTTATATTGCCACGACAGTGTTGTTCTATCTTCGTCAATGTCTAGCCGGTAGAAGTTTAGTATACTGTGTGCTAAAGTCAGAAAATATATTTAAAAAAATGCAAAAATGCAATATTATTGAAAGGGCAAGTAGTAAATTGACCCATATATTCAGTCGCATTCTCAATACTATGGTCACGACAAGCTGTTAGTTGGTATGATAGTAATAATATTCGGTTGCATTCTCAACATGATAGTTGATTCTTACTGCTATTAATATTATTCAAAGTAACAAGTGTGGCTATAGAATACGGGTGGACAGACGCAAATTATATTATATATATACGCAAATTATATTATATATATACAGTAGAATCTCAATAAATGAATGTTCGATAAATAAATAATCTCCACAAAATGAATAAATTTTTTGGGTCTTAATTTGGGTAAATGAACTTAATGAATAAACTCGCTAAATACATAAACGAATAAATAAAAATGTAGTATTTATAGGCCATATATAAATATAAATGAATAATCACTATATTTCAAATAATATACTTTTATTTATATAATATATGAATATATTTCATCCAATAATAATTTTCAAACATATTAATAAGTCTTTTCAAAAAATGCCTCTAAAATTGATTATTTCTTCCCTTCACCAAAATACATATTATCCTTAATTTTGTGTAATACATGGTACTATGCATTTTATTTATTTCATGCACGCATGTACAGTATAAGTAATCTAGAATTTTTAAAAAATAAATGTAACTAAAATTTACATAAAAGTTACAATCACGGTGAATTTTAGATGCATTTGAACATAATATATATAAATAATATAATTAAGAAAAAAGTCTAAAAATATTATCTAAATGAATTAATATTCATTAATCGATAAATAAATATTATATTCATTTATTAATAAATAAATAATCTCATTAAATGAATATATATTTTTGGTCTTAAGCGTATTCATTCATTGAGGTTCTACTGTAAATAACGTAAAATTTTTATTTAAATATTACTAGATGTACGTTTAATATTAAATTTTTAATAACAATTTATTAAATTTTAATATTTATATTAGCACTAAAAATACCAATATGTAATATATCGTGTAAGTGATTTTATGTAATTTATATTTTATATATAATTTTAGAGGCTATTCCTTGCAGGAAAGTATGCAATTAGTAGAGGCTCCGTTTAAATGTTTCTATCGGTCATTATCAGAGTAATATGTATGTATATATATATATATATTTATTTATTTATTTATTTACATACATATAAGTAACTCCTTATTTGAGTAACTAAGTAACCAATTTCTATTTTATAAGAATTTGATTAACAAATAATTATAAAAGAATACATAACATACAAAAAATCATAGAATACAAAAAATAATTGTAAAATAAACAAAAAATTACATAATCTATAAAAAAATATAGAACACAAATTACAGAATATTAATGTTAAATAGTGTTCTGTAATTTTTTGTATGTTATGTAATTTTTTTATTTATTTTATGATTGTTTTTCGTGTTATGTAGTTTTTTTATGTTCGACAATATTTTCATATGTTCTGTAATTATATTTGTTGTTGGTTTCCCAGTTACTCAATTAAGGGAGTTACTCATTGAACCTAAGCCTATATAGAGATATATAGAGAGAGAGATTGAGGATCATGATCTCAGGTTATATTTAAATATCATATTGAAGATATTATTATAATTTCAGAATATTATAAATTATAAATTTGATATTAAAAATTTATATTAAAACATCCTATTATTTTAGGAAATTTTCTGATTCTGAAGTTAACCTCATGATCTTTTTTCTCATATATATATATATATATATATATATATATATATATTATAGCAGCCGGTTGCTAGCCCGATACACCCTTATAATTTTGGGTCAATGCATTTAAAATGATCAATTAGCAACAGAAAATGGAGATCGAGAAGGTTACCTAACTGTATTAACCGTTAATTAGTGCTAGTGCCACAATCATTGTATTTGGATACGTACTACAGTACTCGTAAACAACTTGTCAACGTGTAGTTATAGTTTATTTATCCGCTATTGCCACAATATTTACTGGAGTATTATTTGATGTAAGGTGAATATTTGGTTCAGATATTTATATACCAAATAGATATATATGAAATAATTTAATATAAATATTTAAGAGAAAAAAGACCCTAAGATTGATTTTAGGAAAATTACCTCACATTAGAATGTTTTATAATTTAAAAATGTTGTGACATTTTTGTAAATATATAAAATTTTCTGTAATTCAATAAAACCATAGTGTATTTATATGGGAAATCATTTTAACCTTAGGTAATTACCTAAGATCATCCGTAGGAGCATGATACTCAATACTTAATTGATAAAATATGATTTGATATTTAAATGCATATTAATATTATGAGGAAAAAAAACTCAAGATACATCTTAGGTAATTTATTAAGATTTTAGTATAAAATAATGGCATATTAGTAAAATTTTAAATAAATCATGATTTTACAAAAATACTCATCTCATGTTTGCATATAAAATCTCATATATTTCATCATCAACATAGCTGCTCGTAGTTGGGGAAGCTCATACTTTAATGAGAACTTCAATAGGTTGATTGCCATAAAAACTCTGGTTGATCCGCTTAACTTCTTTAGACACGAGCAGACAGTCCCTCCCTCTTCACTCATACAAGACATGTGATCAATTCCGCTCCTGACCACTTCCTGATTCGCTTGTTTTCGTTGAATTTCGTAATAATAATTAGTACTAGTAGCTAGCTAGCTCCTGCATGCATGTCTAGCTAGATCGTTTGTTGCTATGTTTGTTTGTACTGGATCTTTATGTTATAGTTAATGATCCATTGTATCCGGGCATGTAAAACTCAATTTCCAATAATGTTATTTCTCATGTCCTGAAATCTACATGCGCAACCCTTAATTTAATTTTGGCGCATGGAAACTGTGTATATATATATACAGTGCGAGCACGTACACAACTTATTGTATCATGTTCTCCACAATTCTGTTGTTGTATTAATTACTTCCCACCCACTTTGCGCATCCACGTTTCCTATTTGTCCATATGACAGTCGCCCCTCGTCAAGAAAATTAAATCAATTGTCAACCAATCACAGTGACATGGTTCCTTTACCTGCTCTAATACGTATAGAATCGGATTTTCTTGTCGCTACCAAAAAAATTCATACACGCCATTAAAATTATAACGTACTATTAATTCTAGTTTTCGTGGGGGTAGTTAGTTTGTTTCAACTTTTATATTGCATTTTTATATTGACATTATCATTATATACATAGATCTCTGGCCGGTGTAAATACCTTTTTAAAATTTAGATAATGTATAAAATATACCGTATTGTTGAAAGAGCAAGTAGCATATTGACATCTAGCTCATCGTAAAAAGCGTGAATCAGACTTAATCAGTGAACGCACAAAATAAGGATTAATCAAATATATCGAAATGATTAATTGGATAATCAAAAATTTAATTAATTCGATAAATTATCAAAGAGGGATTAATCGGATTAATTACATATTTTTATAACAATGCTCTAAGCTAGCTAAATATATGTTATAATGAGGAATGTGAGTTGGCATCATATTAATAGTATATTAATATTCAGCTGGATTCGCAATATGATCATACTCGGAATCTTACTGCCGTATATAATTCAAACTGCAATATGAGCACCCTTGTAATTTTGGGTGAATGCAAATAAAATAATCGATCAAGTTACCTAACTCTGTTTCGTCGATTAGTGCTACATTCATTATTGTATTTGAATCTTAAATCTTTTAACTTGTCAACGTATACTAGTTTATTTCTCCGGTTGTTTAATATGCATGTATGCAAGATATGCAAGACAGCAAGAGGTCATATAGACATATAGTATTACCGCGTTACGCACGTTACAACGACCGGTAGTTGTGTAATTTCAAAATATGCTCACGTCAGTCAGTCGCGAGATACAGGTGATTTGATAAATCTGAATAATTTATATCTGATTGATTAAAATTTCTGAATATTTAAAATGGATCAAAAATCTGAATGATGAATGAATAATATTATTTGGTAAGTAATTTTTTATAATATCTTAATGACATTTTTTATGTTATATCAATTATTTGTACACAATATATAAATATTATTATATCACATCATAAACAAATAAATATTTAGTATATAATAAAAGAACTTATTATTATTTTATTTTTCATTGCCTCTTAATTAACCATATATATTACGAGTACTATTTTACCCTTTCAAATAATTTAATACATAAGTTATGATATACTTCATCCGTCCTTTTTTAGTTGTCCATTTTGTTTTCAAACTTACTCATTTTTTACTGTAATTTAAATATAATATATAATTGAAAAAAATAAAATTTTATGTTGTTAAAAAATATATATAATCTACTTTAAAATGTATTTTTTAGTTTTGTAAAATTATAAAAAATAATTTTTAATTGTTAGTCAAAAACTAGTCAATTTGATCACGAAAAGTCAAAAAATGACTAGTAATTGGGGACAAAGTGAGTATATTTTAACTTATGTATACTGATTAAATATATAATTATTCTTATAAAATTATAAATTTCATTATAATAGTAAAAAAAATTAGAATACAAAAGAGTTAACCTTATATTGTGATATAAGGTTGATGTATTGTTTTGACAAATCTGAACTCGTTCAGGCAGAATTATGACAAGGAATGAGTCAGCAAGTCATAGGAATCTGTCAGCACATAAACAACAATCCAAATAAACTGATTCGATCAAATTCATCTAGTTCAGCTGGTTCAGACATATTTAGAAGTAAACAAATGTTAGTTAAAATGTGGAGTCGCCACGGGAGCTATTAGCTACGAGTATATCTAAAACTAAAGTGTTTTTCACATATCTGGTTTATAATTTAATTTATATATAAATACCGTCTCTACCGCTCAGCTAGAACATCTGGTATGCAATAATAATTTTATCGTTTTGCAGGCAGTCAAATTTATTGTAAAAAAATTATTTAAATTATATATGAGTCGATCCTTGAGAATTTAGGATCATAGCTTAACGGATAAATTACTGTAACTTTTTACCATTTCTTCTCAACATAAGCTAGTAGTACGATTTATGCACATCTAATAATCTCCGATTGCGCCATCAAACACTCCAATACGTTTACATGGAAAAACATTTGATAGTTCCAGCACGCAACATTGAATCATAGCCATTTGAAAAAGAAAAAAAAAAGTGCAGAGAAAAATCTACAATTGTCTAAAATTATCATCATAATGTGTCTTTAGAATCCACTTGGTTTGCATTGGCATCATCACTGTATTCGGATGTAGAGCTTGCATCTATTTCCTTGTCCGGGCAATCTATTTGTACACATTCAGCAACCGAGTCTAAATCATGACTCCTGTTTGGTGAGGTCAACTCTTCTTTCTTTACAATGTTAAACATTATCCCATTGAGCATCCTTTCGGGCTGCAAAAGGTCGCCCTCCTCCACCAAAATGCTAGAATTGCTCCCGGGTACTCTGTGATCGGAGTCACCTTCCGAGCTTCTGTCGGGTGTTGTCACCCTTAAGTTTTGATAATATGGATCCCTGCTTGCCGCTTGACTCATGGTGTTGGGGAAAACTGCTATTCCCTGATTCATTTTAGAATTTCTTTCCAAATTCTGTACATAATCTACGAACTTATCAGCCGAAGCCGTCCTCATTAAGGGACCTCCAGATCTTGTCCAAGTATTGAGATCTGCAGTCTCTGATTCACTGTCACTGCCATCAAGCATGTTACGGGGGCTCCGCCAGTTCCGGCCAGAGGGTCCTGGAGATCCAGCTACTCCTTGATGGAGTGAGGAAGCAGCATCTTGCAAAAAGTCTTCAAGGGACCCTGTTGAGTTCTCTCGTGCCATGCAGCTCCATGAAGGAATTCTTTTGGAAGCATTAAATTTAACTGTACTAGCTAAACCTTGTGAAGCAGCACTGGCCCTCTCTGCACTCCTCTTTAAACGACGCATGTGATTCAGTATTGCGACGCATTCATCAAGAGCTAGCTCGATTCCGCAATTGGCTTTTATGGCTGAGAGCTTCTCCCAAGTGCACCTCCTACCTTGGTTGGCTGCCTTGTGAAGCTCCGCAAGTGTAGGATTCTGAATAATTTTTGAAATCTGAAATTGGCACCAAGAAAAGAAAAAACACCGGTTCAGTTAGCAACAGTAACTTGACCCATATTAAAAATTTGGTAAATGCTACTAAAAAGTTTGGTGACAAGACAGAGAAGTTGCTTAATATGTCATGCTCTTGCTTATCTGTAAAGAAGACTCGTCCTTCAGTAATTTTCTTTATTTGAAAACAATAATATGGTAAAACATTGTACCTGAGCCAGAGTGGCAGGCATTACAACAGTGACATCACCCTCCCACTCTTGAGCAAAAAGCCTGGCAAGTCCTCCCAAGGGAAAACCAAGTTCAAGTATCTGGTTGCATCTATGTTTGACTTCCATCTCAACTAGATGGGCGAGCTGCATCAACAAAAAATAAATTAATTAAATACCAATTCTACCGGGTGTGCCTTTCGGCTCCTACACACATGCATGTAAGGTATTAATGTGTGTGCATGTGTTCATATGTACGGCATGCTGATTCATATGAAATAGCTTTGCAAAATACATCTTAACTAGTTAACTGCGTGTTTGTATGTGTTTAAATAGACTGACTGGTAAATTTTCAATGTATTAGATGCTGCAAGATACAAAAGAATTATCTACAGAAATAATTTTCTATATCATAATTAATTATTTGAAATGGACGATCCAAATTTCGGATTTAAGTCAGAGTTATCACCTAAAGATCAGCTTTTACATAGTTGAGATTTTTGTGACCTCGAGGAACTGATTTGCCTCTTGACACTACTTGCAACAGAGGACACAAACCTAAATTGAAGTAATAAGAGGTTTCTAATAATCAACACATGTTGTGCTATTGTCAATTCGTGGTACCCAAACCTGAGCTTCTACAAAAACCTTCTAGAAGTATCTTTTTAGTTGTACATATTGAGCATGATGCAAGAGACTTCTTAAATTATCTTATACACTCTACTATCCTCTTTTACTTGGTAAAAACTTTTTCTGCTCATGTGACTGTGACTGTCTGTGGGTTTAGCAGTAGAATACTAGAATGGGATGGAAAGGAGTGGGAGAGCATAAAACATAGAGGAGATGCTTTTACATAGAATTAAAAAAAGATGTGAGAAGATGGGCACACCAGCCTGAAAAAGCAGATCTTGACAATTAACATACCTTAGCAGCAAAGGTTCCTCCATAAGCTCTTACGAACTCTTTCAGCCTTAACAAAGGGGCAATATGAGGATTTGCCTGACTAACGATAAAATGATTGACATTAAAGAGCTCTTTCAGTTGCATCATGGGTAAATCTATCTCCAAGCTACCATCCCTCCATCTGCGTCCAGATGCAGCTGAACCCTCTTCAGGTCCAAGATGAAAAGGAGGATGATAAGGGACAATCTCCCCACTTCTATCCTTCGCCATTAGTTCTTGAGCTTCAAAAAGGCCGGGAAAGGCACAAGAGGCAGTCACTGCACTCCATATAACAACATGAGGTGAAGTCAAGTAGTTAAGGCATCTAGGAGGTTCGTGCTTTCTCGGGGAGCATACTGTGATCCCTAGAACTCGACCAGTCATGTCATAAGCTTCTTGGAATGTAAGATTATTTGTGAGATGTCTTAACATCATCTGCAGTTGTCTGATATCATGAACAGCACCTTGTGTCGTAACTCTCTTGAAAACTGCAAAAACACCACCCATCTGGTCAAAAAACTCAAGGGAGCTCCATGAATCCTCGAAAAAGCTTTGAATCTCAGGCCAAGACCTTGTTGCAATAATCGCGCACATGATAGATCCCACACTCGACCCAGAAATTATCCGAGGCATGAGCTTATGCTCTACTAATGTTTTAATCACCCCCACGTGAAATGCACCAAGTGAAGCACCCCCGCTTAAAAGCAAAGCTGTCCTCCCAAAAGCATGTCTTGTCTCATGCATAAAAGCTAGCTTCTCTTCCAACAAAAGGTCCTCAGAATCTGAGTCACAAATAATTCTCAACTGCGTTGAAACTTCATCAATGTATTCTTTAATGAGCCTGGGAACTTGAAGCCTTCCCTTGTGAAGCTCTGGGTTGCACATATTTCCAAGATTTCTAACCAGGTCAGCACGCATGCAAAATATTATATCTCTTAGGGAACATTCTTGACGCCGGTGGCGCAGCTCTTGAAGTTTATTTCTCACAAGTTCTTCATCATATAAGTTCGACTCATTCATTTTCGGTGTTTCCTTATCGAGCATCTTAGCAGCATGAGCCCATTCCTCATAAGTTAAGGCTGCTCTCATCATATTTCTCCAAAATTTTCTACGGTAAGCCATTCCAGCCTTTGTTTTTACATTAGTGTATCTTTTCAGCATGAAAGCTATTAGTGTCATAAGTACTAAAATACCTTGGGGATTACGGGGATGAAGCCATGATATCATGGGTATCACATTTTTTAACACATTATATTTAACTCTATGCATAAAATATAACACCATATGTAAGATTCGGTGCCTCAACTGTGACATTGACTTGCAAAATAACACTCTGAAAGCTATTGTCCGTCCCAAAATGGTGGAAGGCCCAATTTTGAATGAATCAACACTGGCCTCATTACTTATATCCATATCTAGAAAAAAGATGAAAAGGATTAGTTTCAAGATCTGGTCTATCTAGCAGAAGGTAATACAAACTAACCGAAATTAAATCTAAAGAAATTGAGTGTCAGGTGCTTTACGTTGTAAACAAACTGAACTGAGTCAAGAATTTCTTGAACAGAAACTAATTATGAGCCTGATACATTGCGTATTAATTTAGTGATCCGTGATGTTATACAAATACCAAAATTCGATAACTATCTAAGAAATTTAATTATAAGCCTACTAGATGAGCTTGGCTTATAATTAAGTTGTTCTCCAATGTTAACTAGCCGAGCTTTCCAACTCTAGAGTCAAAGGAATGAAATTTTATCGAACCGAACACCAAACTGCTACCCAACTAGTCTACTCAGCTACGTCTCCAGAAACAAGTAATCCGCAACCATTAAAAGGGAGAAGTAGTGATCACAGAAGTAGAAAATGAAGTTGAGATTCAGGAAATCAAAAATTCAACAGAAATTAAGATGCATATACAAATAACATCTCTGAGTATAACGCAATCACGTAGAACATAAGAAACAGTAGTATACAGGTAAATTAAGTAAAGGGATGAAGATTTTACCTGAAAAAACCAAGTTTGACCAACCGATCAGCAGTAAATTTACAGAGTCTGGTAAAAAATTTCAAGAATCGAAACTGGTGGAGCTAAGACATTAAAGTTGCAAAATAGAAATAAAAATTAAAGAGCTAGAGAAGTCCAAAATCAAGAAAAGCCCAAGAATAAACAAAACCCCTAACTTAAATTTGTGGAATAAGAGCTGAGATGCCGCACAAGTGGATGAGATAACGATAATGTTACGGTTAAGTTGCGTGTGATATGTATCATCTTCTTCTATCTTTGTAAATTGTAATAAAAATATATTGTTTTTATATGTATATCTGTGCGTGCATAAATAAGATATAAATATAATAGAGACATGCATCGGAAGATAAGGAAGATGGGTAAGAGTATGACTGTATGTAACGTGTCCCATCTTGAATATGGATTATTTTTATTCAACGGATAATCACTGCGCAGTGGTGGTCTGTTGTTTGATGACGATGATACAAATTATAATTTCTACTCGATATAATATAATTTCATTTAGAAATATCTGATTTCCGTTTGGGAAGGTGGGCTCTTTTCACAGTTAGGTGCTTGGGCTTCTCTTGCGTGTTGTGTTCAGGACTAGAGGTCAGGCCCGCCTCTATTTCCAAGTGATATGTATGTATGGCCCTTTTGGACATCCATTCAATTTATATACACTGTTGAGCATCTCCGATGCAGCCTACCTCTCATGTTAAAATAATGACGTGCCATTGTGTTTTACCTAATATCTATGTTTCTCCTCTCCAACCATTGCTTCTGTTAGCAAAAATTTTATCTAACAAGTTACATATCCTCTATGTTTAGTCCATATTCAAAAATTATACATAACCTCTAAAAATCATCATATCCACTTATATTATGACACATCATTAATTTTATATAACCTTTTATATATATATATATATATTAAAATAATAATAAAATATTATTTTTAAATATAGCTAACGACATTGGAGTACAAGTCCTTACAAGTTAACCAAATTTTAACAAATCATTATT
This sequence comes from Oenanthe sinensis, assembly GCA_028671895.1. Classification (NCBI taxonomy): domain Eukaryota; kingdom Viridiplantae; phylum Streptophyta; class Magnoliopsida; order Apiales; family Apiaceae; genus Oenanthe; species Oenanthe sinensis. Next base: position 38,265,442 of record CM053794.1, read on the forward strand.
TTACCTAATAGGGTTGAAGATGCTATTTGATTTTTCATATGGATTTTATATAGTTTTAATTATAGGGTTAGGGAGCGAAAAAACCATTGTGATTTAGGGTAGGAGCGGATAAGCCCGTGTGGTTTAATAAGGCTCAAATAAACTCCTCAAATTAAAATTAATGATTCGATATAGCCCCTCTAATTAATTTTTCTTAATTATGGTTAGAAAATTACTATATACATGTATATTGTGACATTAATATTTTAAAAATATATCAAAATATTATAATTTTAATATTATAACGTTAATATTCATGTATATCGTAACAATATTGTTACGCGAAAAAGTATATAAAAAAATTATATTCTAATTAAAACTTATCTTTAAATAAAATATATAAATTTTATCTCTTTTAAACACGAACACATATAAAATATATGAAAAATTATATAAAATTATTTCTACACAAGATTATAAATAAATTAAAATCATAGATATAAAAATAAAAATAAATTATAATCATATAAATGCAATATTAAAGTAAAAATAATAAATATTAAAAACAAATTCGTACATTATACGAAATGTAAGAAATTGTGTATATTTATCTATATATATCTATATATGTATGTAAGTAAGTGTATGTGTGTGTTTGTATGTATTATAATTTAATATTAAAATGTCACTCATATTAAGTTAATTATTAAAAAAATATAAATATTCGTCGAATAAGTACAATTTAAAAGTAAAATACAAACTAGCGTGTAAATGTTTAAAGGTTAAAAATTAATAGTTAAGTAATAAAAAAAGTATATACATACATTAATATCGGTTAACAATTTATTTATTATTTTATAGAATTATTTAATAAAAAGCAATTATATAAAAAATATATTAATTTATAAATAATAATGTTATTAATAAAAAAATTAATAATATAAGATATATATGTATGTATATATATTTATATTAATGTAATTAGATATTTAATAATATTTCTAACCATAATTAAGAAAAATTAACTAGAGGAGTTATATTGAACTATTAGTTTTAATTTGAAGGGCTTATTTGAGTCTTATTATATCACAGGGCTTATCCGCTCCTAGGGTTTTTTTGCTCCTTAACCCGTAACTATATAATTAAAATTACCTTTTAAAACTTTTTTTCCTTATCTTGAAGAATAAAATTTTAATTGTATAATCAAAATTATTTAAAATGTGTGGTGAAAAGTCAAACAACTCCTAATTTTTAAAACAAATAGAGTATTTTTAACTATTCCGATTAATAGGAATGATTTATTTATTGAAATTTTAATTCTTTACGGTAAAATATTTATTTTTATTAATTTTCAAGAGTTTTTAGGATTGATTTGAAAATAACTCATTTATAAAACGTACATTGTACAAAAATTGAAATCTCGCCGGGATGTATGTTAAATTTATATTACATTATTATAATTGAACTTGATATTTTTTTACGGTTGATTTAGTTAAATTAATATTTTTTATTTTTTTATTTTTTTATTAACTTAATATTTAAATTAGAATCTAAACTTTATATATTTATATTAAAAATAATATTTATAATATAATTTTACATAATCATAATTATACCAAATAAAATCCACTTACAAAATTTAATTTCATCAAAATTCAAACTCTTCAATTTATATAAAATTTTAATTTATTAATTAAATCTCATGAATATTATAATATTATTACCCTATTATTTATATTAAATTTTATTAAAACTTTACATTAAAAATTCTGTTAAAATTCCAAGTCTTGTACAGATTTTTAATTTAAACTAAAATATTAAAATTTTGATTGATCTTAGAGCATACCCCAAACTATATATATATATATATATATAATTAAATATAATTTTATTTATTATAATTAGATTATTTATAATTAATTTTTTTTTTGAAAATAATTATAAATTTTATTATTAATTATTTTTAAAAATATTATTTTATTTATATTATATCTGCAATACACATAAATAATTTTTTTTTATCAAACTGTCTATTAACACTTTTTCCACCGATACAACATTTTTAAATAATAATATTAGACGGAGCTAAAGATTAAAAATATAAAAATATGATGGCTCTAAAGATTTTTATTATAAAATGGCACTAAAAATCTTTATTATAAAAATTTGAGTTTGAGTCGGTAATTTTGTAACTGCTTAGCTGTTACGCCACCTTTTTCTGTTGGGCGAACAGTTAAAACCTCAGAACTAAAACAGCATCGCCAATAAAAGTGTATTTATTTTATGTGTTGTTAGGAGTTTTATTTTTTAATATGTTTCTAAACTTTTTTAAAAGAAGGAAAGAAAATCTGGAAAAAATCAAATCGATTTCGTTCTAATTTCCCCCAAAATTAAAAAGGTTTAAAGAGAAATAACAATTACAAATATAAAACTATTAATGATGCCATCATCAAATTCATGTAATGAGAAATAAATTATACTCGTATACAATATATTTTTTTAATCCTAGATTTCAATTTTTTTCTTCACCCCCAAAGTCTTAAAGATACGATTTTCAGATTATTTTGAGCAGTCATTATTGACCTATTGGGCGAACTATGGAGCACGAGTTAGAAAAAAGAGGGTCAAAGGGCAATTCCTATATCTTGTTCAATATCTATATTATTATAGAATAAAAATTAAAAAAATTCATTACAATACTGTGTTAAACATATAATTTATTCTATACGTAAAACAAAAAATAGACGGATGTATAATTCATCTCTTATCAAAAAATGAAAAAAGGGAAGGACATCAATTTTATACATAATATGAGTTGCAACACCCAACAGGAAAAACACAATTAAAATACTTATTTTTTAATGAGAATTGGTTTGTTAAGATTAGAATCATAAAATTGAATTACAATAAACTCTAACATATCGAATATAACATTGAATCTCATCTAAAATTTTAAAATAAAATGTTACAGAATCTAACATGGAATCCAACATAAAATCTTATATATATTTTGTAAAAATGAAATTTACACATAATCATGTTTTGATTTTTTGTTAATCTCATATTAAATTCTATTTTTATTTTTAAAAAAATATAATTGATATTAAATTTTAGAATCTAAATGAGTTTTTATATAAGATTCTAAAACGTTCTTTCTTATTCTTTATATAATGGTGTTTTTTATGTAGTAATGGCCTACTAATATATTAAATATCACTTTTATTAATTTTATGTACAATTTGGAACAGGATTTAGAACAATGGGACATGATACTATTTTCGCACAAAAAATCACTTTTTTAGTGCTAAATTATAAAAATAGTTCCATCTATTTTAGCATAACACTGGACATGCTCTAACAAGTTTTAGTTTTTCCATTTTAAATTGTTTTTTATTTTAATTTTTACACATATTTTAATATTTATATAAAAAATTGAAATTATTTTCTAAATTTTCAAAATAAATATTTAATATTAAAATTTTATTTACAATAATTTATATATATATATACTATATTATAATAAGCAAAGTAGATATATTTTTTTTGAAACACGGGGTGAACCATATAAAAAATCTTAACCGTCCAATTTCAAGTGAACCATAAAAACGATTCTAACCATTCAATTTTAATAAAATCTAATTTTAGAAATAATATATCATCCATACAACTCTATCCCCGATAGTATTCATTTTATACAACTCCTCACGGATAATATTATATTATATTTAAATTATATTTTCTATTTTAAAAATCCTACATATCCTATAATTTTTATTTAATATATCCTATAATTTTATGAATATTAATATATCTATACTATATCATTATAGTCAAACAATAAAACTTTTTTTTTCATCTTAAACCGTCCAGTTTTAGGTGAACCATAAAACGCTTCTAACAATCCAATTTTAATAAAATCTAATTTTAGAAAAAAATATTAATATATCATACATATAACTTTATCATATATTATATTTAAATTATATTATATATTTTCTAATTTAAAAATCTTACTTATCCTATAATTTTTTTAATATAGTTTTCTCACATTCAACTCAATTTTATCACCATTCAAACTCTTTTATTTATTTAAAATTATGACTTATCATTAGATTTTATGAATATTAATATATAAATATCATTGTATAGAAAAATATAAAAAAAAATTAATACTAAAACAAATTATCATATTAAATAAAATATTTAAATTATATAAAATAATTAATATATAATTTATTAATAATATCGATGCACCGGGTTATAAAGCTAGTATATATTAAAAATTAAAATACGTGATTGCCTTGCTCGTCAAAGTAAATGCTTTTAGTCAATGGCTCCGCCTTATCATAACGTTCTAGAATTCTAGTCTTCTAGGTGATCCCCTTCAACTCCCCTTTTTTGTTTTCTTATTTTCAAACTCTCTTTCAACTTAAAACCTTACGGGTAGTTCGTAAGATTTTAAGATTTGTTCACTCTCTTCACGTAGGATCAAGAATTTTAGATTACAGAAAATATATGCCAAGACAATACTTTAAAGCATTTAAGTTATAATAAGTTATAAAAACACGTTTGCATAATTTTTGTAATTAATTATTACCAAAGTTTAAAATTTTCCTTTTTATACAATGTTAGATGCATGAAAAACTATTTTCTGTTATATTTTTAATTTTTAGTAAGACATTAAATTCTAGTTCTATGCTTAAAAAAATTTATAGTTCTATAAAAAAATCTATTATTGTGTTTATACACCACCAGAGAATCCACCTCCAATTTATTCGGATAGTTTGACATATTTCTGAAATTATAGAAGAAACAGAAAAAATACGAATCACAGCAGTTATTCGTTGCTCCAGAATTTGAATTTAACTAATTTATATATTTTATTTATTTATTTATTTTCACAGTAGTCTATCAATAAATCGATCAAAACTTTAAATACAATAAACTGGTTCATAGATTTGACTGCAAGTCCGTAAGCAACACAATAAATGTATAATTCTGCACTATTTCTTTCTTCCACAGACTACACAACTTTACACCAACTGGCCACATGGGGGCGTAGCCAAGTCAAATGAACCAAATTATACAAAGTCGAATTTCAGGCATCTTCGAATTATGATATTGAATGTCATTTTGACAGTTACTGTTGGAAATAAAAATGAAGTTAGAAAAGGAAAACGCCAATCACTATAGCCCAACACACACCTTACAAATTTCACCTTTGAACTCATCAAAACAAAAACGCATTCACAAATATTGCATAAATATAATGCTAGAATAGTCTTCTGTCTTCATTACAAGCCTCTGTAGTCATATAACAGTCAATTTAAAAAACATCTTTTTTGTGTTCTTGATCTGATACCACATCATGTCCTTGCAAGAAAGAAAACCCAAAAACAGGATCAGCAAAAATATTGAATCTCAAGAGGTTTCAAAAGTAGTTAAGGTTCAGAGGATGCCGTATAAATCACCGGTTCCTCGTCGTCTGAATAGCAGTAACAAAGCAACAACAGAGCCTAAGATAATGTTGAAGAAGATAAGATCGATCAAGCTTCATAAGCTTTACAGCTTGAAGAGACGGGGAACATCACAGTTAGATTTGAAGTCTACTGATTCATCCAGCAATAATTTGAGCTTGAACCAATCAATTCCACACAACACAATCAGTTCTTTCGATGGAAAGAAGAATTTTGAGGCAAGTCCTTATATTTTACGAGTACAGTTTATTATATTTTGCAGATTGAAATCCAAACCTCTTGATACAACATCAATATCAAAAGAATAAAAATGATATAAAAGGAGGATACTGTCTGCATAATATAGTGTGTGTGTGTTTGTGTGTATATACATACATATATTGTCTTACTCACCGAATTATCCGCGACGATCGCCATACATGTATGCTTAGATTCATATATGTGTAGCTTGGACGTTCTTTAATGTGATGGACATGCTTAATAGGTAGAAAGTGAATCTGAAGGAGATTCATACAGTTCATCATCAAGTGGATCAACAGCAAGTACGGCATTATCTCTGGATCAGGATGGAGGCGCAAATGCTGGAAAAGAGCGAAAAAGAGGATCCAAGTCCAAGAAGCACACATGCCCCAGCTGCTTTAGGCCTTTTGATAAGGACACAAAACCAATATTGATGAACTCTTCGCAGCAGTCTTTGGAGGAAGGATCAGATGCTTTACCAGATTATGCCAAGCCTAAGAAAGGCTCAAGGAAGCAAGTTCAATCACCTTCCTATACTTCAGACTCCAGCATCTTTAGCACAGAGTGCAGTGAACCTGGCATGAGTGGTTCACATATTTCTCAATCAAAATCAGCTGCTTCAAATAAGAAACATTTGCAAACTTTGACGAAATCATCCAGTACAAGAACTGTGGGAAATTTGAGAAAGAAGACTAGCTTCAAAATCAAAAGCTCTTCAGTGGGAAATCCCCCAAAGATTATGAAAGATTTGGGTCTTAATAGGGCCACTTGTTCCTCTACTCTCAAGGATTCAAAGTTTCCTAGGCAGGTTCAGCTCAAACCTGGTCAAAGTGAATCTGAAATAGTTTCAGCCAAGAAGGTATGCCCCTATCATCATTGTTCCCTCCATGGCCATTCACATGCCCCTGAGCCCCCATCAAAGCGCTTTTCATTCAGAAGGAGGCGCTCAGCTGAGAAGACCCCAAAGAGCATGGAACCAAAAGGCTTATCCCCAGATGCAGTAACATCTTCTGGAGGTAAAAAGAAAGCAATTCAAACAGGTAAAACATTCTCCAGCATAGAACCAGCTTCAGCAAAATCCAATTGCAGCACAGGAAGATCTCATGACAAAGATCACAAGAGATTGGGTTCCACAGTGAGGACCATTGCTGAACCAAGAACTGGGTCGTACACAAAAGCATCTCAAGGAAAAGAAAATGCAACTTCAGATTCCTGTTCTGCTGAAACAAAACAGGACAAGCCTACTTCTGAAACAAAACATCCACAATTAAATGGAGAAGTACATGCCTCAAGTGCTGTTATCGACATGATGGCTACCTCAGAAGACGTCAAAGACGAACCATTAACATCAGCACAAGTATCAACCTCAGAAGATTCTGCTGAAGCAACAAAAGATAGCAGTGGGGTTTCTTCAATAAGTCGTCACACCTCCGTGGAACTTAGTGCCTCGAGGAAAGAGAAAACCGGGGCCTCTTATCCAGGGATTGAACTCATTAATGAATCAATCCTACACAGAGATGGTAAAACTAGTGAAGAAAAAAACTCAAGTCCAGCCATTGACGAAGCAAGCAACATCCAAATCAAGAAAAACAGCCATATCAGCATGTGGCATATGATACATCAACAAATGGTATTAGGTCTAGCTGAAAATGCTGAAAATCAACAACTTTATCCAAGATTTGAGGGACAGCAAGACAATGATGTCAAGACACTACATGAAACAAATAATTCTCTCTCGAGTGCAGAATTTTTTAATTCAGAAATGGATGCTAAAAATCAAACTCAAGAAAGTGAAGTACTTGAACTTCAAAAGATTTTTGCAATCAAACTGGTACGAGAAGCAATAGAGAAAATTCTACTTCCAGAAGTCGAAGACCAGACATCTGATATGATATCCATTGCAAGCGAGGTTGTTTCTGATGAAGAGCATCTGGAAAAAAATCATGATGAAGGTGAAGAGCAAAGTATTACAACTCCCAACGAATTTATTGAACACCATGTCCAACAGACGAAAAACAATGAACTGGGGGACGATAAATCATTTGAAGCGAAAAAGTCAAGTCGCACAGAGGTTGCCATCTCGGTTCCAGGAGAAAATAACACAAGCAATAAGTCAGAGAAGAAGACACTTAAAGGTTGGAGTAATCTGAGGAAAATAATCCTTCTAAAGCGGTTTGTCACAGAGCTGGAGAAAGTGAAAAAATTCAATCCTGTGCAGCCACGTTATCTTGCTTCAGAGCCTGCATCAGAATCAGAAAAAATATCCCTGAGACGCCAAATGATGGGTGAAAAGAAAAACGCAGAGGAGTGGATGCTTGATTATGCACTTCGACAAGTAGTTAGCGAACTAGCTCCCACTCAGAAAAGAAAAGTGGCACTTCTTATTAAAGCCTTTGAAACAGTGGTGCCTCCCCATGAAGATCAAAACATTCAAGTTACAGCTCCAAAACTAAGAATGCCCACAGACATTAAAGACAAGGAAATTCAAAGTAACTTGTGTTTGAACTCTAATCTTCAAAGCGGGGGTCCTGTAATTAGTGGTACAGAACTGAATATCCCAAGAAGTGAAGCTAGACAGACACCTTTTCTTGTGGACAGCTCTGCCACTGAAAGGAATAATGAAAAAGATCAAGCTGGAATTGTTCTTTCAACCTCAGATACTGCACCCCTGAAGAAACTTACTGGAGACAAAGAAGAGGCAATAGGACAATCTAGTCTAGAAGACAAAGCCCTTCCGAAGAATCCACTTCTGATAGCTTCTAGTCCATCCAGCATATACAACGAGGAACAAAAAACTCAGTTGTACAAGCAAAACGTCAAAATGTGGCACATGATATATCGCCATGTTGTATCAGGTATTGCTGAGAAAGTTGGAACCCAACTACTTGATGTTGATGGAGAAGATGAAGAAGAAATAAATGATGGCAACAAGTTGCCAGATGGAGATTCTTCTAATTCTTCTATAAAAGCAGATCATCATGACAGCAAGGAAAACCATGATATAAACCATCAAAGTATTGAATTTAGCCGGAGTGATGCTGTTAAACTTGTACAAGAAGCAGTTGATGAGATTCTTCTCCCTGATATCCAAGATGATTCATCAGATTCAATATCAATTGCCAGCGACACACTTCCGGACCAGGAACTCATACATAAACATCAAGGTGATGATGAAGTATCAAGCATCATATATTCCAAAGAATCTGCAGAGGATGGCTTCAATGATAGTGTCAGAAATATAAAGGAAAGTGGTGTCTCATTGGATCAAGAATCTCCGGTTTGCGATATTAATACTCAGGATAATGAGAGAGCAGCGTCATTAATAAAAACTAACTTGATGCAGCAAAAGTCCAAGAACTGGAACAAGCTGAAAAAGTTAATCCTTCTTAAAAGATCCATCAAGGCATTAGAAAATGTTCGTAAGCTTAAACCAAAACTACCCCAACAAACACCCTTGACAAGTGACCCAGAAGAAGAAAAAATTAATTTAAAGCAGCAAATGATGGATGAGAGAAAAAAAGCTGAACAATGGATGCTGGATTATGCAGTTCAACATATCGTCACCAAACTAACTCCAGCTCGAAAAAGGAGAGTGGCAATGCTTGTTGAAGCTTTTGAAGCAGTTGTTCCACTTCCAGAAGTTTGATCCAAAAGACGTGTCACAAAACCTATCAAAATGATTGGTATTATTCAGCATGGTAAGTACTTCTTGCTCACCGTTTCTAAGTTATAACTATACTGGTTCGCCAAAACAACAAGAACTGTTAGATTATAATATTACACAAAGAAAGCCTTAATTGATACGATCAGATGATTACAATTCAGTATCAGTGTATTACTAAAAACTAAGGACGAAAGATGCTAGCCCAAATGCCCAATACATCTATTTGCACGCAGGAAATACAATTGTGGGTGCTTATTCTTCTGTAAACAATGAATATGCAGGTCACGACTATTTGTATACGTCAGTCTCTGGAGAGGATTTCCACAATGATGAGTGATGACTGCTTCAGTAGCATAATGGGTGTATCACAATACAATATCAGAGATCTTAGGGATCTATATATACAAGTTTCATATTTATGTAATTATATGTTTAAGAAGTTTACAAATCATAGACCACTGCTAGAATTTCAGATATATGAATGCCTGATAGAGTTAAGATGTAGGAACATCTATAGTCTTTAAATTCTTTTGATTAGAGTCTTTTTGTATAGTTTCTTCAAGGACAACAGTGTTGCCTTGCCTGTCCTTAATATATGGTGTGCAAGTGTGTGCCGTGGAGATATTTATTGGAAAAAAAATTCTTTGTAAATACTGATAAATGTACTGAACGTCTGCTTGACTAAAGCTTTTTCCCCAGATCATAACAACTAACAAAGATACCCGTATATGAAAGTTGCAGGAAATAATCGTAGGTTCTTATTTCTTAGAGCATGTCCAAGTATAGATGTTTGTCGTAATTGCCACATACGAAGTGGGAAAATGGATGCAATTTGGTACTATTTAGAACTATTGATGTCATTTCAAAACTATGTATTAGACTAAAAATTCTGGTTTTATAGTTATGTGTACAATTACTTCATACTGAAACCACAAATTAATACACAGGGCAGATATACCAGTGCTATATAATTGACCTGAAATTAAGTTAAAATTCAACTTTAATTCAGCATAGATGTTTAGATAAAATTATAAGCAGCAAAGCAAACACAAGGTATAAAATGTGAAATAGTTCCAGCTTTTGCCTGAGTTGCTGAAGCAAACGTGAGATGAAAATTTAAAAATCTTGTGTGTGTTACGAGCTTTGGTGATCCAATACAAATATGGTTAGTATAATAATTGTATTTGGATAATTATTATGGACGATAATAGTTATAATTAGGCAATTATTATAGATGGTATGTCTTGATCACAAAGGTAAGTAATTAAATACCAAGTATAATTAGATTTGGGTAGATAATTAGATATCAAGTATGATTAGACCTGAATAGATAATTAGAAACCAAATATGATTAGTCTTGGTGGTTAAGTTTGAGATGACTATATTTACAAAGTCATTATATGTTTGATAGGCATGCTTAAACATGGATGTTTATATATCGTTTGATACGTGGTTGTTCCACGTATAATGGAAACACGTGAGGTGTGGGAGGGAAATGCTTGAGTATTGCTAAACTTAAGTATTCGTGATTGAGTAGTTGTATTATTGATAATTGTTTTGATTAATAATACAAGTTGAGACACAGGTTTTTTGAATCATATAATTTTGTTGTGTGTGATTTGAATTTATTTGGTTATTTCGGATTTTGCTTCCTGCGTGTGTCTGTGTGATAGATAACGAGAAGGGGGTTGTGCTGACCTGGACGCGGGGAGTTTGATTGTATAACTTCAAATTTACGGGTCGGAAAGTGACTATATATATCTAGCCTAGAAGAAATGTCGCTATATTTACGGGTCAATTTAAAGCAAAAGGCCCATGGATGGATGGGCTTACAGTTTGTGAACAATCATGCATTCCGTTCTGTAATTATTGTTTACTTTTCTTATGGCGCATTGTACTTTCTATCTACAGAAAGTCTGTACCAGCCCATATAGATATTAGCCCGTTGACTCCAATCTCCACAGTCCATACCCAAATGCGGAATAAGTAAGACCTCAATATCTTTCAAAAAAAAATTAATAATAAGGACTCAATATTTTAAAATTAATAAATAAAATATATTTTAAATTTAATAAGTTAATAAAATTTTCTGACCACGATTTATATATATTTATTTGTATTTAATTAAAATATTTGCTTTGTTATATTATTAGTTATTTATATCACCATGCAAAACACAAGTTACTTTTTGATATTTTATTATTTTAATTTTTTGTTTTATTTTTATAATATTTATTTATTTATTTAATAATATTTTTAATTTAATTTATATCATGTGTGATTATATTATAATATTATATTTTTAATTAAACAGATTATGTATTAATATATTTTTTTCTATTTTTATCATTTAATGTCTTATTTTTGGCATTGCGAGATGCTTTGTCCCCTACCACACGGTACATCTCTTATCTATCTATATTTCTATAATCTATACTATATTATTATAACCGAAAAATTAAAAGTTTTGGTCGTCGGTATGATACTAAAAAAGATTTTAACCGTTTAATTTTATGTGAACCAGATAAACAATCTTAACCATTGAATTTTAATAATCATACATACAACTCTAATTCAGTAATCCTCATTTTATATAAGATGGGATAATAAGAAATGATAATATTATATTATATTATATTTAAATTATATTTAATATTTTTTTTACGAATCCTACTTATCCTATAATTTTTATTTAATATATCATTAAAGTTTATCTTATAATTTTTATTTAATATATCATTAAAGTTTATGATAAATAATATACGTTTTTTTAGTTTCCATCTATTTCTTTGTATTAATCGCATAACATAAATTATTTATCAAAACACAAACTCTACTCATATTAGAAGAACTTTGCTCAAACTAAAACAACCAGTTCACATCAATACATGTATGTTCAAATTAGAAGACCTATATCAAAACCCTATATACAACTCTAAAATCAATAGTACTCCTTTTATACAAGTCATCACAGATAGAATAATATTATATTATATTTAAATTATATTCTATGAATATTAAAATAATAATAATATTTTATTAACATTAATTAAATTTTATCATTATGTTATATCTATATTATCTATACTTTTATATTATATTATTTTAAAAAAACTTCTATTTTAATTAGAATATATAGTTGTACTCACAATCTACTAACATATTTCAATTTTCATCATTGTTCAAACACTTTAATTTATTTAAAATTAAAATTTTTTAATATTAAAATTATATTATATTTTACCTACATTAAAATATAATCTTTTATTTAAATTATAATTAAAATATTTCTAATATATTTGTAACTCTTTTTATTAATAAAAATTTCCTAATTGAATTTAAAGAAAAATAAAAAGTTTGGTCAGTTGATCGTCCCTCTGGTAAGTCCTCTTTTTATACAAGTCTTTTTATCATCCGTAAGTTTTCTTTTTATACGATTTTTTTATGCAATTACGATATAATTTTAATTTAATTTTAAAACATATACATTTTACATATAACTCTATCATCGGTGAATTATTTTTTGTACAATAATCTAATAACATATCTCACTTCATTTCTACTTGAAATTACAACTTATTAATTAAATCTCAAGAATATTAAAATAATATTATTATTTTATCTATAAATAATTTTTATTATATATATTATATAATCATAGCCGATATAATAAAATAATTTAAATTATATATTTAAATCATATAAAATAATTAATATATAATTTATTAATCCCGCCCATGCTTTGCACGAATTATAAGCTAGTATATATAATGAGAGAACAAATGGATTTTGGTGAGACATTTTAATCATGAGATATTTTATTCATGAATTAAAATGTCTAATTTGCCCTTTTTATTATTTATTAAAAAAAATGTTGTTGAAAAGAATTGAGCTTGGGTCTACCAAGAAACTTAAAATTCTTTTTATCACTCTGTCACATATGCTTCGTATCATACTCATAATATGTGTATGCATGTGTATGAATCGTGATTAAAATTTAGAGATTACAGTTAGTGGCTTAAAATAATATTTAATTTTCAATTTTGTTGTTTGCATAATATATATGCTATGTATGTATTATAAGTGTGAAAACTTTATACTACATGTCATATAATTCTATTTTACAATTTTCTCTATAATAGATAAATTTATATAATAGGGTTATTATATACAATAAATATATAAATTCAAATTCAAAAATAAATTTCATATTTCATATATTCAATATTCAAATTCATAAAATAATCATTCATATTTTGTATAATAAATTCATAATAAAAATAAGTAATTTTTAAACTAGAAATCATATAAATAATTATTGTGTATGTAAAAATGTAAATTTAAATTATAAATTTTGTGTTTTAAATAAAAAATACTACTTTAATTTGTGTACGTAAATAAATTTTTTTAAGTAAAATATAATTTAATTTAATATAGAGCCTATAGTTGAGCTAAAAATAATAATATATAATTACGTCACATAAATGATATTAAGAAATTTTCTTTTTAAATATTAAAATATATTTATATAAAAATTTAGGATTAATGATTGTAACACTTACCACAGCTTTAATCCAACATCAAAATATGTGTCGATTTTTTTTCAATATAAAAGATAAAGTACTACTATCATGGTACTAATAAATCTTAATCTTCTGGTATCACGTGATTTATTTATGGATAACTCAAGTTGTTGTATTCGAGTCATGAACACAGATTTAGAATTTGATCTGATTTGAAAATGGACTTAAAATTTGACCCGAGTTATCACATATGGTATCAGAATCGACTCTCGAAAACTTGATAATTTAAGTTATCAGAAGTGGGGACGCAGAGATATGTGGTATTATCACACAATAATCAAATGTTCGGGTGTAAGGATACGTAAAAAAAACCAGTATTATCTGTTCTGCTCGACATGGACGACTAAAATTTAAGTTTAGGAGTTTGTAACACCCGAGACCCACATCAAAATATGTGGATAATCCATATCACAAATAAGTTCAAGTACACTAAATCAAATACAAAAATTTGGATAATCCACAAGTTCAACCCGACGCAAAAAATAATAATGATTTATTGATATAGTTGATAGTAGTACTCTAATGTAGAGTTAAGTTATATGGAGACCGTCTTTTTGTTGGAGACATCGGAAACCGTATATGTACTGCAAGAACATTGCAAAATATATTGTTCTACAAAATATGTTCTGCAAACAGTACATATATAGTACATATATGGTCTCCGACATCTCCAACAAAAATGCGGTCTTTATATAACTTTTCTTATATATATATATATATATATATATATATATATATATATATATATATATATATATATATATATAAACTAAAGTATTCACATGTTTCGATGTGGAACTGAGATATTACAATCATATTTCATTAACTAATCAGTTGCACTCTAAATTAAATTAAATACAGTTGAATAAAAGTGAAATTTTAAAAAAATAATTAAATTTAAAAAATATTATAATTAAAATATAAAATATGACAAAAAAAATTAAGGCTAGTGACCCGTACCTTGCACGGGTTTTTATGCTAGTTTATCCATATTGGTAATCGTCATCTATTTGTATATGTAATTGTCATATTGTCTCCATCTCTATTTCAGAAGGCAATGTCAAGGATTTTTCAACCCATTATGGATAGTACTCTGGTCTACATTGATGATATTCTACTTTTCTCTCCAAACACAGACTCTCATCATGTCCTTCTATCTAAATTTCATGATTTAGTCAAAAGTTATGGAATCATGCTCGCAGAAAAGAAAATGATCGTTGGTGAAACAAATATTGATTTTTTAGGAATGCATATCTCAGACGGTTAATATCAGCTTCAGCATCATATTGCAACCCAGTTGGATCATTTTCCAGATGAAAATCTCACGTTCAAATATGTGCAACAGTTTATAGGGATTGTAAACTACATGACAGATTTCATACATGATCTAGTCAAATACAGGACTCCACTCACCAACCAGCTAAGAAAAGATGCCCTACCATAGAGTCAGGCATGCACTGAAGCGGTCAAAAGGTTAAAGTCACTGACTAAGACATTGCCATCTCTAAAGATTCCTTTTGCTGGAAAAAGGATTCTTCAGACTGACACCAGTGATAAGTTTTGGGGGCAGTCCTTCTTGAAAAAGAAAATGGGAAAAGACAAATATGTGGATATAAAAGTGGAGAACTTTATTATCACTCCACTTACAAAGAAATTCTGGCGGTAAAAAGAGGGATCGAAAAATTCCAATTTCATTTGATAGGACATCACTTTCTTATCGAGGGGATATGTCGGTATTTCCAAAAATGTTACAGTTCAAGCAGAAGATGTTGCCTCAAGCTCAACTTCTCAGATGGGCAAATTAGTTTTCACAATGGAAATTTGAAGCCAGACACATTAAAGGAAAAAATAACTTTCTTCCAGATTTCTTATCAAGGACTCAAAGGACAATATCTTTAGTATTCCCATTAATATACTCTATTCAGACAGATGATCTTCCACCTCATATAAAAGATAAGGTACTTTATTTTGTCTTGCAGAAAAGATCTCAGTCTAACTTGATTGCTTTTCAAAAAATCTATATTCGGCGATATAGCTTATCTGAGGGGCCACTTGTCAATCTTCCTCTACACCCTACCTATCCTTTCCTGACAATCTTGGTGTTCAATGGAAGATTTACATTTTGTTTCCCTAAAGAAGCATACATGTTCTTATGGTACTTTGTGGAAACCTGTCCTTTTGGTATGATATTTGATAAAATGAACCTGCTCCAATGTCTAGCTGTAGCTGACGTGAAACCATGCAAAAAGAAGTACAAATAACTTTTTAAATGGTTAACCTTATTTGGAGACTCAACTTTCTGGCGTGAAAATTTACGACCAGAGGAAAATAGTAGTAATGGAGTTCGAGATCAAAGATACATTCTTGTCCAATTTAACTGTCAAAGAATCATTACCATTGAGGATGATAAACTAATCATTCAAATAAAGTATTGGAGTACTTGCTATCATAATCTAATATACGACACCAATAGGCCAGCCAGCAGCATAAGGAGTTATTATGTGAAGCCAACAATATTCTACTCACTGAAGTTCCCCCGGGACTCCCAGACATGTACTGGAAGAAACCAAATATCCTTCCTCAAGACTATGTGGCGGACATTCAAGACTGTTATTTAAAGTTAAGTCTAAAATCTATTACAAAAAACTTGGATGACCCAGACCACCCAGATTTCAGGCTCCATAAAAGGACTCGTCCACGATTCTACAAGTATCTTCGAGGTCTTAAATATAGTGTTCATGTATCTTCAGAAAGTGAAGACGAAGAGGATATGGAGCCATGACCCTTTTTCACCGTGAGAGACAAAGGGAATATATTCTGTAATCATTGTGTTTGTAATAAAAGTGTGTGATGTAAAAGTGTGTGGTATGTATTAAATAAAGTAAAAGTGGAAAAAATATATTCTTATTTTACAAGATAAGATATTCTTTACACTTGACATTGTAAGAGTGTTTTGTAATCCTGTAAAGATAATCTTATCATTTGTGATAAGATATCATTACACGTGCCATGTTTATATTGGCTTGTAAGATTTTCCCCTATCTAGTTGTCTCCTCCGAGACTATTATAAATATGGATCCTTTGTAATGGTTTAAGGCATCCTAATCTTAGCCAATATCTTCTAAACAATAAACTTGTGTGCTCTTTCCTCTTTCGGTAATCGTGTTCTTTCTCTTTTAGTATTATATTTTGTATTCTATATTCTTATACTGGTAACCTCCTTAGTGGTTGTACCTCTGTTAGTTAGTTGTAAATTTGGTAACTTTTTTGTTGTGTTTTTTGTATAGCTGCATAGATAAACCATCGACCATGCATGTTAGAAAAACAAAGATCCTAAAATCATGAATCGAAAGTTGGATTTTTGAAGCTTGACTGCATCTGCACTTACGTAACCACATATTCAATGGACTACAGTACTGTTTCAAATATTAGTTGTACGATATATGGATCGAGTTGTGTACTATGTACTAGACTACTATGTAAGCAATGCAAGCCATTTTTAAAAGGAATCTTGCATTGTTTTCATCTACAGCTTGTATGCATGTCAACTACTCGGCATTTTAGAGTTTAGAGTGTTGTGCAATGTGTATATCATATTAGACAAAATAAGCACACCTAATGTGTTCGAACAACCACTCAAGTATATCATAAATACCATTTGGACCCTCTTTTTTTTTCCTGGTTTTTACTGAATTTTGAAGATCAGCCTTGGAAGAAAAACAGACAAAAAGAAACCTATCTTGAACCTCAACTTAAAAACACTAAGCAACAACATTGATTAATTTCGGTTTTTTTCTTTTCGTACTTACTTTTTCGAGATAAAGTTGTTATTTTTTATAAATATAATCAAACTTATATAGTAAATCTAAACTAATTTGTACGTAGTTTAATTAGTTGGAAAATTTTGGTATACAAATTCGTTATAAATAAGACAATAACGCGGGGCTCAAAAGAAAAAACAAAATTGTATACGTAGTGCCCAAGCTATGCATGATGAATAGACCAGCCAGATATACCAATCTCTTCGATGCTTCCGCCGTCCCCTATAAATTTTAGCTTAAACTCACCATACACATACAACTTATAACCTAAAAAAAAACCTTGCTTGAATATCCTCGACATCTATCTACAAGCTCTTCTTATTTTTCGTCACCACAAGAAGAAAAACTGCAACGCGCCATATATGGCCGGCCTTCAATACAACTTCTTTCCAACAGATTTCTATTATCCTCGGCCACAGGCTTCGTCTGATGTCAACAAGCAGCAAGTTCAAAGCATATCTGTGGCTGATAACACTAGTGCAAAAACAAGTATAGATCACAACTCAGGTGATCTCAAAATTGTTTGCGGCGACGCACACGACATTAACAATATTGTGGCCAAATATTCTCCGGTTTTGAAGAAAGATTGATATATCAAGCCTAGCATTATGTATCGTTTTAACGATATATATATATATATATATATATATATATATTAAGGATGTATGTTGATTGTTGACACCAGTTAAGTATATAAGCACGTACTGACTTTTATTTTGAATTTGTATAATATGTTATGTAACTTATGTTTATTTGTTTATGTGTTTAATTATGTCATGTGAGCTTTTTGTATAAGATCTTTGTCCATTTGATTTAATTTATGAGCTATTTACGTGTGTTTCTTCTTTTATGGGTCTACGCATCACGCATGGGTTACAGGTCGTGACTAGAGGCGGAATCAAAAAGTTTATGTGATGAGTATGGTAAATTCAGAAGAGGGTAAATTCTGAAGGAGATAAAATTAACTTGGAATTTTTCGCGAAAGGCTACGATAATTGCAAGTTATCACATAGAACAGGAGGAAATTTCTATAATCTACAGTGAACTTTTTTTAACTTTATTTGGTTCGTAGACACAAGGCCCACAACAACTTGACGAAGACATATAGGTAAACTTGGAAGGGCAAAGAACAAGAACAATGAAATCATAAATGGAGACAAGGAGTTTTTATTTTGTCCAGAAGCTCTTGACGAAATCCATTTTCGAATAGAACATATTCCTATGTTCAGTATATGTGCATGACTTCTAATTAATTGTGTTTCGCCGCCGCTGTGAACTGTGAAGTGTATGTAAGGTCAAGGTACTATAGTTTCTGGAAGTTTGACTTTTCGGACTCAATTGTTTGACACGCCTTTTAGAAGGAAAAAACGGTATCTCTGCCTCTCTAAAATTAGTCAAAAACCTAGTATATAAATACCGTTTCTCTAAGTTTTTAAGTTATTTTAAAATTCACATACATTTTTAACTTGGCTACTTAGATAAGGCAAATCGGCCCATACTTTGGCGTGGGGTTATATTTATTTAGAATCATTTTGAAATATCCAAATATATATAGATATATTTTAAAGTTTTCTATACAACTCTGTTTATTTTTTTATGATCAAATTTGATTGATAATTAAAAATTAAAATTTTTACAAAATTGAAAAGTAAATTTTAAAATAAATTACATATACTTTCTAATAATATAATTTTATAATTTTTTACAATTATATAATAAATGTAATTTTGAGTCATAATTAAATAGCATAAAAAATATAAGACAGATAATTTGGGACATGAAGTAATAATTAATAATATTGTATCTAA
Source organism: Oenanthe sinensis (assembly GCA_028671895.1). Lineage (NCBI taxonomy): Eukaryota > Viridiplantae > Streptophyta > Magnoliopsida > Apiales > Apiaceae > Oenanthe > Oenanthe sinensis. The sequence goes on from CM053794.1 coordinate 38,285,014, forward strand.
TCACTTTTCCGTAAAAATAAATTTATATCAATGAAAAAGGTTATGCTGAATAATATTATACCGTATCCTATAACCTATCTATTTATATTATATTATTATAATTGCGATTGCGATTTTTATATTTAACTTGTATCCTCAATTTTATATATTTATAATAATTTTATTTATATATACCAAATACAATCCACTTGTAAATTTCAATTTCATCATTATTCAAATTTTTTAATTCAATTAAAATTACAAATAACTAATTAATCTCATGAATATTATAATATTAAAAGGTTATGCAATATATATATATATATATATATATATATGTATGTATCTCAAAGTTTCAAAAAATTATGAGGCTCTAAATTCTAATATACATAATTTACCTTTCTAAAAAATTATTAATATATAAATATATATATACATTTTAGAAATGCAAAATTAAATATAATAAAAATATAACACCAAAATTTAATAATCAATCAGAAAATATATATACATTATTACACGGATTATAAACTAATACGGAGTATATTTTAATATTAAGAACGTGAAAGTGTTATTTAAACCACACACAATTATCAACTTAAATATTTCAATATGCTGTCCCTGTACCTCGTTCACGAAAGGCAAACTAATGAATTAAAAAGGAAATAAAGAGGCAATTAAGGCAAACAGAAGGTAACATTGTATTCTAACTTCAACCGAGAACACCTGAATTGATGTCTTGCAATTACTTAGTATTTTAAAAGCGTTAGCCTTTGGTATTAGTTGAAAAGGTGAGATTTTAATACATATTTTGGTCGGCAGATGCTTTGATCTGGACAAACATCAAACTTGCGTCACATGAAATAATGCAGAATATATAAACATATTGCGAATAATTTAGCTACCCCCAGGCATGTAAAAGAACATTATTTTACTTCTAAGAATAAGCGGAGAATCAATCAGCTTTAGGCAAAGCAGTCTACATTCGTTGTTTAACTTTTTAAAGGTTGCAATATATAGCTACTAGTCTTATTCAAGGCCCAAGGGGACAGTCTAACCTAATAATTGTAATTAATCATTTTAAAAATAAAAAAAACTTAGAATTAAAAATAAGTTGTAATTTTCTTAGTAACTTATTTTAGTTTTGTAATTCTTTTGTAAAATTCGATATCATCATTCAAATATATTAGATATAGAGATTGTTGGCACCCTCGTGATAAAACAAAACATAATACAAAAATATAGGGATATTTTTGTAAATATACGGGGTGAGATATTATATTTAAAAAATTTATCCTTCTAATATTATATTCAAAAACACATAATTTGGGGGGAAATGCATGAGGACAACTTCAGGGCCATTTTTCTCTTAGATATAAATGTTAACTTTTAATTTAAAAAGCTAGTTAGCTTAAAATTATAGGGAACTTTTTATCCTAATTTAGACAAACGAAATATAAAAATTTTGCTTTTAAGTAATTTTAATGAATTTTTTTCAGTATTTTACTTAAACTAGATATTTTAGAATGTTGAAATATGTCATTTAAATACTTAATTTTAATTGAAATAAAACTTTTTCTCTCTTTAAAAATACGCATACATAAAAGTTCAAACTAACACGTCTAAACAATTTTTAGCAGAAACAATAAATAAATAGCAATCGCATGCAATCCGTGCTGTGAGCAATGTTGTAAAAATCGGAAATCGAAATTAGACGGTAAAAGCACGGAACATGAATTATTCGGATAAATCAGACATTAGTCGAAATAATTAATTAAATAATTGAGAATTTAATCAGTTCATAAACTAGAGATTAATCAGTGATTAATAATCTATTTTTAGAAAAATGGGCGCGAGTCGTAATGCATGTCACACAATGTAAATAAATCCAAGTATCCAACCATATTGTTCTTTTTTCCTTGATGACCAGCGTGAACCCCCCACTGATAACTGAACCGATTCCCTCTCTTAAAATTATATATACTCGTATAGTACGTCCAATGTAAGTAAATTATTATGAATTTACGATGATAAAAAATTAAAATACGGGCAGAGCAAAAGTCAAATACGTAATCTTTCGGGAAAAAAGAAAAAGAAAAAAGGATATTCAATGGATCAAAAAGAAAATCCAAATGCTCTATAAATATGGTCACGAGGAACAATCTTGTTTAATTACTCACAATCATATTTTACAGAAAAGAACAGTGTTTTAAAAATATATGGCTGGACTGCAATACAAGTTCTTCCCAACTGATTTTTACTTCCCTGTGCCCAAACAGTCGTCGGAGATCATAAATCTTGGTCCTCAAGTTTTCCCGGTGATCAAGACCGAAGAAATTCAAATAGAAAATTCATCTAAAATAGCCTTGGTTCATCACCATATCAAGGATTCCAAGATTCTTCTGAAAGCTCTACCTTCTTCGTTATCTTTGGCTCCAGTTGTGAAGAAGAAGAATCAAAACGATCCACCCCAGTAAATTCAGCTGATTAATTGTGTAATATCAGTTTCCTTATTTTTTTTAATATCATGTAACTTTCAGGTTGATTTTGTTTCTCAATTTTCTACTTGTTTGTACGTTAAAGCTCCTTGTGTTATCAGGTGAATCGCTTAATGAAATATATGGAATATACAGTTCACTTTTCCGTTTTTCTTTCTCTGGTAAATTAGGATTTTTCTACCTTAGATTTTGAACCATGTAAAGGGTGGCTGTGAAAATTCGAACAAATGATTTTTTTTTTATAACCATAAAAGAAAGAATTAATGCCACCAAGATGAATTTTTTTAAAAAAAAGAACTTTTCACTATTTCTTATTTTATTTTTATTTCATTTCATTGGCTTACCAAATATTTTGGCCCAATCGATGGTTCTTTTTTTAGTATAGATTACAAGTTATTAAATAATATTAATTGTTAATTAAATTTCACTTCTAAGTAATTGTCCCATAAATTATATATATATATATATATATATATATATATATATATATTTGTCAGATAAAATTTATATTTATCTATATTAAAAAGAAAGAGGGAAAATCGAACCTAAAGAATTTGGGAGGATTCAAAACGACATATGATATATCCTATCCTTAATCCTATGTATACTGAAAATGTCAATTGCAAGATATATATAGAAAATAATTTTAAGTGGACATTTGATTAATTTTAAAAAGATATTCTTATAAATTTTAAGTTTAATAGGAGTATTTTTTTAGTTTTTTATAAAAAAAAATTGATGATGAAAAATTGATAAGAAAAATTTAGGGGAACAATGCATATGACCCATTAAAAACGAAGAAGATTATTATTCTAAAAGGAAAATCACGGGCGACTGCAGAAGTGAATGAAGTTTGTATCGTTCTTCTAGGAAAAGTACTTTCAAATAGCATGTGAAATTAAAATTTGGGTGAATCATGAATGAGGATGTCACATGAAGCCTTGAAAATAACAGAGTAGCAGAGAAGCGTGAATGTGATCAAATACCAGTACATTGATCAAATCCAGCCGGAGAATACTCATGGTCTCATCCTCCTTGTGCTAATTGAGCAAGGACCTTTTTATTATTATGTAGTAGCAGAGAAGGGTAAATGTGACTACTGACTGACTGGTATTCATAAAAATGGAAGAATGTAAATGAAAAACAAGTACATAATTTAAGGGCATTTAGGTCCTCCCCTCTTGGTCTTCCAGTTATCATAGCAAGGACAGAATTGCTTGTTTCCGTATGTTCCTGGAGGCACGCACAAGCATTTTGCGCAACACTTTTGGCAGAAGAACATGCATGGCTTTTTGTATGCCGTCTTTGAGCATCTCGCAGTGCACCGCGGGCAACATTCTGCACCAACATTCATCTATTTAGGTGTATAGATTATGGATACAGAGATTATAATTTCAAGTCCCGAAACTTTTTATTAAATCAAGAGAGGAATCCCTAAGCTTACCTTGAGGATGGAGACTACCCGGTGTAGTACCATTCTGAACAATCCAACAACTTGATTAGTTACAATCTGGGAAAGATACTGTGTGTTACATTGAAAAAAGCCCTCATTTGATATAGAACAAATCTTACCATAGGGAAATTTCTCAAGGGCTGTGGCTCAGGAGATGGAGTCTCGGTAATGACAGCCTGAAATTGAAATTATTAAGTACTCATGATTAGAGTGGATGCTCGTTATGATAGAGTGGAATGAGCTACACACATACACACGCAACATAAAAGTGCTTACATGGTTGATATCGCCAAGCAAAATCAGATTAGTCCGATAGATAATATGACAGTGCTTGGTGTCGTGGCCATTACTGGGTGGTAGTAGATTGAAGAATTTGTGCAAGTAAAGAGTTCTGATTTTTAGATAAAAAATAATGTTACGTTCCACAGTACGGTATACAGAAAAACCTTACACAATGACGTAGCATACACAGTTGTCTCCCACTTTCATTAATAAGTTAGGTTTCTTCTTTTATTTCTTTTAGGGTTAAGAAGCGAAAAAACTCTTATGATTTAGGCGTAAAAGCGAATAAGCCCCTCTAATTTAATGAAGCTCAAATAAGCCATTTAAATTAAAACTAATGATTCAATATAGTCCATCTAATTTGTTTTTCTTAACTATGGTTGTTACTTGTTTTCTCTTGTTTCTTCAATTTGCTTTCAAACTTTTCTTCTGTGGTTCAAGCTCGCTTTATTTGATGATGTTCAATTTTGTTTTTGAGATGCCATTTTTTGATTTTAAGTATAAGATAATCGTATAGACATTTATTTTGATTGTTTGTTCAATTTTGATTCTAGTAATTAGTGTTTGTACCATGAATATAATTATTCATTGGAGGCCATTTAAGATGGATTATTTTGTACTCTTATATAATAATTTCGGGTTATAATTGATAGCTGGTATGAACAATGTGTACGGTTATAATGTGTCTTTAATAGGTAATATTGTATCATTTATGGCGGCTAATATATACCATATAAGAAGGTCTAATTTTAAAATTTTCAGTTATATTTTTAATTCTTTAAGTGAGTTAATAATAATGATCGGGGGTTACACTTTATTGGTTTTAAATTTATTAGTTAATTTTTATCCATGATTTAATTTTGTTATCAACATTTTAATGTTTTTAATGAGCTTTAACTACGATTTTATAATTTATATTAATGTTAGTAGTTAATTAGCATTTTAATTTAAAAATACTCATTTTATTTTAATATATTATCATGATTTATGTGTTTAATTAAAGAGTTTCTTTTTGAATTTATTTAGTTTAATTTTTACAAGTTTTTGAATGATTTTAATAAATTATTGTTATTATTATTTTCTTTTTATTTTTTGCAGATATAATTTATACCAATAATCTTGGATTATTGTTCGTTAATAAATATTTATTTTATAAATTTGCCTAAAATATGTATATTATTTTTAGGTATCTAACCAAAGAGATTTCCTTTGGTTAGATTTTTTCATCTTGATTTTTAATTTATTTATTTCTAATAATATTATGTTATATATTTTTTTGTAACATTTTTTCTTATTTGATGCAGTATTAATTATTATTATTTTTAATTTTTATTGCAGGTATTCTATATTTAGACATTAAAATTTTATTATTTTAATTTCCTAAAACACCTTGCATGTCTTTTGATTAGATGATAAACTTTTTAAAATGAAATTAATTTTTACGGAATTGTATTTTGATACAAATTATTCACTTAAAGTTTGTCTTGACAAAAAAAAACTAAATTGTGTGCGGACTGCGGATGCAGCTGAGTGCTCAAGGGAATTTTTACAAAGGATAAAGCTGAAACATTTGTCAGACAAAAAAAAACTAAATTGTGTGCGGACTGCGGATGCAGCGGAGTGCTCAAGTAAGGGAATTTTTACGAAGGATAAAGCTGAAACGTGATATTTCATCTCAAAATAATTGCCAAATTTTTAGTTTTGTTAATTAAATTGACCGATTTTTGATCGAATATTATACATAATATATAATTAAAAAAGAATAAAAATTATATTATTAAAAAATATATTTAATAAACTTTAAAATGTATTTTTCAGTTTTTAAAAAATATAAAAAATTAATTTTTAATTTATAATCAAAATTGAATCAATTTGACCGCACAGAAATCAAAGAAGATAGATATTATGATGTGAATGGAGTATTCAATTAGTGCCGCAACGAATGTAGAATATTTTAGCTATGAATTCGACGTTTAGAAGGTTGATTGAAAACTGGAAACAATAAAGTATTTAGTGATAATATTAAATTTATTAAGCGGACTATTAATTAATTTGCTCTTTATTTGATTAAGGGGTCACGATTGTCATCGATTGCAAGTTGCTTAAGAATAATGCATTAGTGTTGCATTTATATTAGTGTTGATTTGGCCATATAAATGCATCCGTTTGGCTTAAAAAATATAAATTAATACTAAAAATTTATAAATATAGTTTTTTTAAAAAAATTTATAAAATGCAGTTTATTTGTATTTCTTTAAAAATAAATATATTTTTAGCAAAATAATAAAAGTACGTCGACGACATATATTTTATTTTCAATGAGTTTGTGTGATGCTAAATTATATTTTGTTTTAATTAAAATTTTAAAAATTAAAAATCAGCATTAAATTTCTAAATTATGTTTAAATTAGAATTTAAAATTCTAATATTGGAGTTAAAATACATATATTTTTTTAATGTTTAAGAACTTGGAGTTTGTGTGATGCTTAAATTATATGTATCAAGAACAAATACATTTCTTATCAAACCCAATTTATATATAGTGCTCTAAATAAGCTGATAGATTCGCGAACAGTTGAGTTTATGTTTGGTTGGATTTGCAAACGAGTCGAATTTGAATATAATTTTTAAAATGAATTGAATTTAAGCACAACATAGTTTGACTCAAAAATTTGTGAACAAATCCGATTATAATGTTTGTGAATAAGTTTGAAATAAGTTTCTGAACACGTGTTCATAAACATTTATGATAAATAATAAATAATTATGTATATATTTGTTTATAAATTAATTTATTAATTTTTGTATTAATTTATTTTTAATTTGTTGAAATTATACACTTTTTTGTTAATATTAATTGAATCATAATATATGCTATATTATAACTTGATTTTTTTTTAAAAATTATGGGAAAAAATGTTGTATTATAACTTATACATTTTTTAAATATTTTTATGTATTATTTTTGTGTTCATTAAATAAAAAATAAACATTTTTTTTAAAAAATATTTGTAAATTTTTCATGAAAATGAATATTTAAATTAAAGTGTGAAAAATATTCATAAAATGTTCGTGAGTAAGTAATTCATGAAATATGTTTGTGAGTTATTCACAAATATATGTTTGTGAGTTGTTGGCGAACACTGACGAGTCAAACTTAAACAATATAATTGACTCAAACAGAGATCGAGTTTGAGTTTGAATTCAAATTTTTTTAGATGAACTGAATATAAACAGCTTAAAATTCTCCCCTATTTATATATCATGAATTATTTTTTTATATTAAAATGAAACCAAATATTTTTTCATCAAGTTTACATTTCATTTTTCCGGTCAAATGGCCCCCGTAACATTAATAAAATCAAAGTCAAAACAACTCATCATAAGAAATGCTTAATTAACCGCAATAATTAAGCATGATTTATTGATTCAGGTACGCCCAAAATATTATCCAGAACAAGAACGGTAAAATTTACACGTTTGCAAACGGATAATCATAAAAAAGAAAAAAAGAAAAGAAAAGAAAGCACAATGCATCACAAAACAAAAGAGAAAAAGCATACCGGCATGACAATCCATGTGATCACCGGGTATCAGTCCTAACAAATACACTAATCCATCAAATCGCTACCGTCCATTTCTTCAATAAATTCATCCCAGCTGTCCATGACTTCAGTCCTATCAAAACGACTTTATGTTTGGCGGGTCCCACTGGAACATCGAAGTCACAACTCGCTATACTACACCTGTACACGGTATTATTTGAAAACCGGCAACTCACCTGCTACCCCCGGTCAAAAACTGTTCACAGGTCATCCCACCAATCAATTGGGTCATTTGTTCGTTCACTCCGAACCTACAGGTTCGGATAGCTTTTCTGACACTATAAATACGATGATAACGCTTAGCTTTGTGAACGGCCCGTAACGAAAGCTTTTTTCACTACTTGTTTAGATATTTTTCTCTCGTTCGTCTTCGTCGCTAAAAAGGTACTTCGAATTCATATATAGATTATATATGTGTGTATTTCTACATATTGATGATACTAGATCTTTAATTTTTGAAATTTGATTGATGATTGATGTATAAATGATCTTGTGAAAGTTTAATTTAGCATTTTTATTTGGAGTTTTTGAGTTTGACTTGATCGCTGACTTCGTTTAGATGTGATTAGTATGTTTTATGTTGAAATTAGCTTTACTTAATGGTTAACTAATGATATTTTCATTTCCATTTCGAACTTCTGTTATGTTGTGGTTTATTCATTTTTTTTATATATCCGATGGTGAATTTGCTTCATTTTATTTGACTTTGTAGCTTATTTATATGGTGAATTTAATGAGTTGCTTAATATTATGTTGTTACTGTTTATCAGCGATAAGATGATCAGATCTATTACTGAGACAGATGATCTGATCAATTAATGTGTTGAATTTTGTGGTTTGACTGAATTTTTGTTTTTCTTGGAATGTTTGATCGTCTGACCGTAAGATTGATTTGTAATCTGTTAATAATACATCGCTGGTTGAATTTTTGGTAAGATTGATCAGTGATCTGAAAGCTAGCAGGGCCTTTAACAAACACTTTCTTTTTTGTTTAGTCATTTTTTTTTCGGAAATCTAAATTGTTTATATTGAAGATTTTTTGTATAGGAAGATTCTATTCTGAGTTTGAGGTTTGATTGAATTTCGGACTGACAGATTATAAATGATATGTTAGTTGATTAAATTGGCACAAAAATGTGCCTTTACAGTAATGATCATGAACATCATGTTGTAGTTCTGAGTGTGGAAGCATGTATCTGATTCTTTTTTCTTTTTCTTTTTTGGTTTTGCATAGAGTTGAATTTGTTGATTGTTTTGCAGTTCACCCCGTTGACCATTAATTATTTTTGAATTTTGTTTGTATCTTTACATATTGACTGTATGTAACACATAGCGTGACTGTATAGATTGTTTTAACAAATATTAGTGTGCTTTTTAGGGTATACGTCTGGTAAACAAAGTTGAGGCTACATTAAAATGGCATTAGTCTCTGGAGGAAGGTCTTCGTTAAACCCAAATGCACCACTCTTTGTTCCAGCTGCAGTTCGCCAAGTAGAGGACTTCTCACCAGAATGGTGGCAGTTGGTGACAACCTCAACATGGTTTCATGACTACTGGGTCGGTCAGCAACAGGGTGATGATGATTTTTATGGGAATAATGAAGATGACTTGGCTGATATTGTTGACCTACTTCCGGATAGCATTGATCTTGGTGCTGATGAAGAATTGATGACCATGGAAGCACAGTATGAGCAATTCATCCAATTATCTGAAGCAGGAAACAAGTCATCCCTGTATGCTCAAAATGGAATGCCTGCAGTTGGTATGTTGACTTGAGTTAAATACCTTGGCATATAAGATCTGCACGTTTACTGCATTAATTAATTGATTTTGACATACATTTGGTGCTTTCTAATTTTAATTACTATGTTTGGTTGAAAAACAGGTACCGATCATGCGGGACTGATGAGGAGTCTGAGCTTGGTAAATTCTTACCAGGAAAGATCCCCCAAGTCTCCGATGGAGTCTGCCAAGTACTGGGAGAAGCCAGCCAAGTTGGTAAGCCCCAAAAACAATGGTCGCCGCATCCAGCAGCCCCGCTGAAATCTGAATGTAAGCATATCAGGACTTGAGCTCTCAGTTGGACATCCCTAAACCAAGTAGTTTATTGTTTCCTGTAATTTCTGTATAGGACCAAGGTCCTCTTGTATCTAGACTAGCCTGTTATTCAGATATCGTCTTCCCTAGTTAACTACTTTAAACTTTAAACTTTGGAGCTCATGTAAAAAGAAAAAGAAGTAGAATTTTAATGGAAAAAGAAGTCATCTTGTTACTTTATCCGTGAGTTTACATAATTACATTGTTCAATTTCCTTGAAGCTAACTTTGCTACCCTTATTATTTCTGGCGTTTTCAAGGCGGCTAAATTATACCCGGTGTTATTTTAGTACTCTCTTGCGATAGACTTGTGGAGTTGCGGTAGATATTTTTTAAATATTAAGTATACAATGGGGACCTAGACGAAAGGGATATGGTGAATATAATAATCAATATCGTATAAAACTTATTTAAATATGTAAATGGATAGGGTTTTTTTTGGCATAACATAGAGCAAAATTATAGCAATAGCATTTTCCTTTTCGTTCATCGTGTCCTTTGCTCTCTTTTTTCTGTTGCTAAGTGTGAGCTTCACTCTTGGTGTTGATTGGAGAATAACCCGCTTCAAAGACTTCGTATTACAATTTTTTTGTGCCGACTAGCGGTATCTTCTTTTAAATAAACATATAAATAAATTCCATTACTATGTAATAGTGTAAATAAGAATTTAGAGAATTAATGTAGTTGTCACGTAACACAGAGTACACAAGCGTGATTTCAGTAATGAAAGAGACAGAACTCACAAGGCAAATTCCAATCTCAGGAAGAAGAAGAGAAGATTCGTGGTTCTAGCTTTTTGATGATAAGGGAAACTTTATTGTGAGAAGCTGCCATTGAAGATTACGAGGGGAAAGTGAATGTTTGAATGAAGTTATTTGGACGAAACTGTGGGGATTAAAGTTGCCTGGACAAGTTATAAACTTAACGTGGCGTGCGTGTATAAGCTGTCTACCCACGGCCAGTGCATTAGCAAGAAAGAATGTTAATGTGTATATGACTTGTTCTTGGTGTCAAACGTGTGTGGAAAATGACATACATGTTTTGTTTCAGTGTTGTTTCGCTCAAGAAGTATGGGAGAGTGCTGGTCTCAGTAGTCTAGTCACAGTAGAGCCAAATGATACTGTTTTGGCAGTGATGCAAAGGGTGTTTCAAATAGGGCGAAATGATCAAATCTTGATGGTAGCTTTGCTTTGTTGGAATCTTTGGCAAAGAAGAAATACCTGGGTATGGCAGCGTGTGAATATGTCGCCTTTTGGAGTAAAATTCAAGGCATGCGATATGCTAGTAGATTGATAACGAACTAGAGATGAGCAGTTTGTAAGAAAAGCACAGCAGAGTCTTGGTGCAAATCACCTGCAGGTTGGATAAAAGTTAATACATATGTAGCATGTATGTTGGGATCAAACAAGGTGGGTGTGGGATGTGTTATTCGAGATGAGAGGGGGAAGTTTCTTCGAGCTAGGAGTAATGTCGTGCAAGGAAGGTTACAGCCAAGGAAGCAGAGACCATAGGTTTGAAGGAGGCGTTAACTTGGACAAAAAACTGGAGGCAAAACAAATGTATATTTGAATGTGATGCAAAGCTCCCGGTAGATGTAGTCAATGGAGATGGAGGGAATATTTATTTCCACACGATTATTGAGGACTGTATCGAAATTCTTAAATACTTTGACGAAGTGTTAGTTTTGTTTGTGCATATGTCTCCGAATATTATAGCTCATAACTTGGCAATGGCGGCATATTTTATGTCAGGTCTTACGGAGTGGTTATCCATTGTTCCGGAGTTTATCATATGTAATCTTGATTCCGAAGAAGTTTAATGCAAGTACGATGTTTTTAAAAAAAAATAATGTTCCCCCACATGAATGCCTAAGACAACATATCAAAAGAGAAATGCGAAGGTATTAATTAAATCGAAGTCCGTGGGATTTTATTCATAAAGTTATTAAATTAATGAATATTTTAAATTTGTATCATATCATATCCAATCCCTAATATTCTTACTGAAATAACTTTAAAAATAATAAATTACTTTAATAAAAACATTTTCGAATAGGCACTTGTTCTAAAGAACAAGATGAAAATTTTAAAGTCAAATATGTGTTTTTTTTTCTCAAGTACATGCTCTGTAGCTTGTGGATAAGCTAGGAATTGTAAGGCCAGAAATGCTAGGTGCATTTGTAGAGAATGACTGGAACGGTCACATATACTCCCAATTATCCAGTGTGTTAGATTTTTTCTGGTTAAATTGATTTAAATCAATTTAATATGTATTTTTTAGTTTTTAATATTTATTTTTCAATTAAACTTTTAAAGAACTTTGAAATCAATTTTTCTTTTACTCACATGTTAATAAAAATGATTTAAGGTAAATTTATGTAAAAATAGTTATAAATTAATTTAATTAATTAAAACAAATCATTAAAAAGAGAGAAATCGATTAATTAATTACAACCTTATTATTTAAAAAATTTCATTTTAAACCCTTAAAACTAGAAGTGCATTATAATATAATAAAAATCAATTAATATAAAATGATTCTTAATCCAGAATTATAAATTACAATAAAAAATCCATGTCATCTTTGCTTGTCTTCAAAATTATATTAAACCAACATAATTGAACAAAATTTTCACAAGTTTAAAACTTTAAATACTTCCTTCATTTAAATTCATTTTCATTTCTTTCTTCCTGAATTTGAAAATAGAACGACTTCATCTTATATACAAAAATTAATTAGCATATATATATATATATATAATTGGATATATAATATAAAATAAGTATCTATATAGTAATTATATTTAAACATCTATCTATTATTATATATTTAACGCTGCAACGTGGGGGTTCGTGAGGCATTTTATTCCACGTCAGCACTCCGTTATAACTTCGTTATCATTATGTTAATTGCTAAAACTCTTCCAGCTTCCACCCTTTCGACTGTGTTCCAATAAATCCATGACTACCCCATTAAACAAATCATTCACATTACGATTAGCATTACCATTATCATTTTTCGCAACCCCATTCTCTAGAATTCCACCAAAACTTGTCGAATCTTCGATATCGGAAGAGAGGTTCCAGGAACCATTGTTGTTTTTATTGTTGGTGGAGAAGTGTTTGATGAAATGCCTGAAAGAGGAGAGACTAGGGTGTGGGAAATTAGGGTTCTAGTGATAGTGATTAGGGCGTTGGGGATGATTAGCGTGGTGGGGTTGAGATGAGATCAAGAGAGAGATCAAACCAAGGTGGTGATTTGAGGGTTTTGAAATGAAGCGCGAGAGCATTTTTTCTACTGTGTGTGTGAAGAGTTTTAGCCTTTAGTAGCAAAGGCTGCAATGCTACTACAGTTCGTGCTTTGGAAATAAGAGCTTCGCATGAAATCATGCATCAACCTACCTTCCAAACGGGTGATCAGGTGTGTCGGATATGAGGCCACGCTACCTGTTTGATGAATTGTGTTCTTGCTTAATTTGGGTTGTCAATGGTTTAGATAGGAATCAGTGGTTGTTTATATGTTCTTTTAGTGTATTCTATTAAGAAAAAAGTAATAATTTGTTGGGATTGTAAGTTGAGGGTCTATTAATGATAGAATTGCTGGGTCTTTTTAAGGCTCATGCTACTTTGGTTACAATTTTACTGTTTGGTTAAATAACACAAAAATATGAAAGGCAATGGAGTTGTTATATATGATATGTGATATGGTGTTTGTTTAGTTGTTTGGCGCACTGTGTGTTGTTCAATATATGATATATGACATATGATACGATGTAATTTGATTTTTGATTGCAACAGATTATTTTTGAAGATATATTCGTCGCTCGCGATTCTGGCACACTTGAAAACCTGAAAAAGTTGAGCTCCAGACGTAGAATGATTGAGGAATCTATTAATGAAAGAAGTTTGATCACAATGGCTGTGGCAAGGGAAATGTCTGGACGCTCAACTTTGCAATGTGAACAGGTGATCAAAGTAGTATATAGGCATATAAGATGTGGCCTATTTGTGTTCGTATGCCATGACAAGTTTAAAAGTAGAACCTTGAAAATCATCATTATTTAAAAAAAATGTGCCATGAAAGCCGGAAATATAATCAGATTATATAATAATTTTGATGTTTATAATCTTCTCCATGTGTATATGATTATAATTAGGACGTCCAAAAATTAGAGAAGTACTTGCCATTATTGGAAAACTTTATCTATTAGGTTAATATGGTTAGTGATATATAATGGAGTTATAAGTTAAAGTTTACCTTGGAGACACCTAAGCAACATAGAGTTGTAATCCAAGATTGTGCAAAAGATTAGTAGTATGTACTTTGTAGCTTAAAAGTTGCAATAACATTTACAAATTGTGATAGACTGATCCAATATTCATTAGATTACATATCTTCTTTAGCGAATGGGAGTCTGTACCAAGAAATAGTGCTTCTATAGTGAGGAATTTAGTGGATCAGTCAAAAACTGCAATAGCTACAAAATTTGCTTTTGTCTCGTTATATGTTCTCAATTTATGCCATAGATAAGTCTTAAAAAAAATTGAAGCATACATCAACATAGTTTATTGACTTTAGTAACTTGATCCTTCAAATGTTTGGCTATATGGTCAGGATTAGGGAGAGCAAAGAGTTTTAATCAAAATTAGGATAGGGATCACTAGGATCAGTCATCAACTAAAAACAGTTCATCCAACTTTTCAATTTTTTGTTCAAATAATAACACAAATCAGCAGCTAACTAGATAAACTAAGAATAGAGTGTTCAAAATATTGAATCATTCAAACCCTGATATTCCATAAAAAGAATAGTTCTAGAAGTTACTGTAGAATTGCAAAAGCTGGCAAAATTTTGCATTATAACTTTATAATTCAGGGGTCGTCATGCTTCAAGCGTTACTGAAGAAGAAGAAGATGCAGATTATCTCAAGGAGGAAGAAGATGGACTTACTGGGGGAGGCAGCACACGCTTACTCATGCAAATCCTCTTGTAAGTTTTATATTTCCATGATTTAGCAGGGCAGTGCATGTGGTGGATGGTTTATCATCTAAATTGAATTCAAATTTTAGAGTTTTAAGGAATTGTGAATAATTACTATGCTATCCTCCCCTCCATAAAGCATCCTATCAGCTGTTTTGCTTATATTATTGTAATATTGTACTGCCTATAGTTTAATTATTTTTATCTTTTCAGTTATACAATATATAATTTGACAAAGCTTTGATTTCATAATATTTTCTCATGCTTTCACTTCAGCAACTCTAATTCTTAGAGGTTTGCTTCTAATTTGAAATTCCAAAATCAGTTATTATTTTCATTTTAAAATTTTAAGTTTTTTTGTTATAATTCTTTTAAAGTTGATCCCAAAACAAAAAATTTATGTTAAATATTGATGTGACTTTCTGTTATTACTGCAGATTGCATTAAATGACACCGTGGAAGTCTCGATGTAGAAGTGTGAGCTTGGCTTACAGATGAAAGGTACTTTTGTCACACGTTGATGATGTCTTTAGTTTTTCTATATTTTCGTTTACTTTTCATTTTGGAAAATTATTTTAATATGGTGATCTTTTGTCTCTTATAAACACCAGTATGGAAATAAACTTGGATGCAAAACATCTTATGAGATGTTGTCTTTGAACTAATTATTCTTAGCTAGTGCAAGTGTTATTCTGATTGGTGGAAGAAATTTTATTATTCCTTAACTTTGGTCTGCAGGTATTCAGGGAAAGATGAGCGATTACCAACTTGCAGGTTTAAATTGTTTAATACATTAATATGAGAATGGTATAAATGGAATTCTTGCTGATGAGAGGTATGATCTGACATTATAACTTTCAAATATCTGTCCCGGAAATAATCAGTTATCTTTCTTTTATAGCCACATTTATATCTGTTTGTGGTATTACATAGTATTGTGGTTGCAATTTTAGGGTCCCGGTGCTCTGTTGAAACTTTTGATGAATGGTTTACAATATCTGGTGAAAATGACCAGGAGGAGCTTGTTCAACAGCTTCACAAGGTGAATCTGATTCTCTATTTGTCATTGCCAGCCTTTTATTACACCTTTTCATCACATAAATGATTGACTATGTTTTGCTAGCTAAGGTGCTTGGACCTTTCCTTCTGCGAAGGTTAAAATCAGATGTGGAGAAAGGTCTGCCTTCGAAAAAGGAAACCAGACTCAAGGTTGGGATGTCCCAACTGCAGAAGCAGTATTACAAGGCTTAATTGCAGAAAGATCTTGAGGTTGTAAATGCTGGCGGTGAGCGCAAGCGCCTACTAAATATAGCAATGCAGCTGCGTAGATGTTGTGACCGCCCATATCTTTTTCAAGACGCTGAATTCGGTCCTCCATATACAACAAGAGATCATCTCGTAACATATGCCGGTAACATAATCTTTTCAACTGAAGTTTACATTTACTTTTCCCTTTCAATTGTTGCAAAAGATCACAAATCTTAATTCAACAACTTGGGTAGGTAAAATGGTTCTGCTAGATAAGTTGCTCCCAAAGCTGAAGGAACGCGGTTCAAGGGTTCTTATCTTACACAGTTTTTCCCTCCCCCAATTACCATTTATTAGTGATGTTCTAGTGCATCGAGTTATTCTATATGGCAACAACTGGTGATTAATTATATAATTTTCTTCTTACAAATATGAAGTTTGTTTAACTTTATCATGGATGGAACATAACTCTGAATTTTGATTTTCACATTGAAGGAACCCGCAAGTTGATTTGCAAGCTCAGGACCGTGCCCACAAGATTGGACAAAAGAAAGAAGTCAAGTTTTCCATTTTTGCACCGAGGTTCTGCTGTCTCCTTGCATTTTGTATTGCACATTGAAAAGGTATACCAACTAATATGATACTTATTTTAAAATGCATGAACAATATACTATCGAGGAGAGAGTTATTGAGAGAGCTTATAAAAAACTTGTGCTTGATGCTTTGGTTATCCAACAAGGTCGACTACTGAGCAAAAAAGTAATTAGTAATGATTTTTTTGACATCATCATAGATTTTTTAGTACATGCTAATAGCACAAGTATTGCTTCAATGGTTGCACAACTGTTAACAAAGATGATCTCTCTTGCAAATGGTTCAATTTGGTGGTGAAATGGTTTTCAATTTCGAGGACAGCACAATTACAGATGAAGATATAGATAGAATCATTGCAAAGGGAGAAGAAGCAATAGTGGAACTTAATGCTAAAATGAAGAAATTCACAGAAGATGTAATCAAATTTAAAATGGATGATAGTATGTTGATCTATTGTTTTGCTACAACTTCTCAGTGTTTACATGTGATTTGATTTTCATATAGGATTAATACTCAATGTGCATTCCTGTTTTTGTGCAGCTTGATTTGTATGATTTTGAAGATAATAAGTTATTACATTTTTTTGATTTGCTATCTTTTTCTCTCAGTTTCGCTTTCCTAAAATTTATCTGCTGTGTTGATAGGAAGAGGACAAGGTTGATTTCAAGAAGATTGTCAGTGAATAATTGGGTTGAACCATCAAAGAGAGAAAAGAAGCGCAAGTAATTGTTATCTTCGCTCCTATTTTGTAGCTTACATCATGGGTTTAGTTGTGTTCTTAGGAGTGCAATATTTCACATAAAATTGTTAGATTAATTCTTTCATATATAACAGTTACTCAGAATCAGAGTACTAGAAGCAAACAATGCGGCAAAATGGCCCCTCCAGACCAAAAGAGCCTCGTATTCCCCGCATGCCTCGGTTGTAAGTATTTTTTGGATTTATTTGCTGTGACTTTTTGGCCTTTTGTGTTAATCATGATCGAACCACCTTTTCTTTTCGCTAAAGAATTAAACCAAAATCGTTTTCCTTTGTGCAGGCATGATTAAAAATGTTTTAGGAGTTCAATTAAATTGACTTTTGTCTGTGTTTCAGCAATCCCAAAGTTGCTTTTGTAAAGAGTCATCAGCAAAACCCTGTCTTTCAAAGCAACATGTCGATAAGAAGCAATCCTATCTCCACCAAGAGTTCAAGTCAGCTAGGACCTAGGAGTTTTCAGAGCAAAATTGAACAAAGTTTCCCTCAGAAAAAACATAGAAGGAAATACAAAATCAAGATAATAAATTGGCAGAAATCTATCTGTATATATCTATATTATTGCCAATTACAGATCAACACAATTTAACAGCTTCTGCTCGCGGTTCCACCAGCACTACTAACAAGTTTTATTTGTAATGCTCCTCTAACTTGTCTTATTATCCTCTTTCAGGTACCTGCATTTATTAATTGCATCACTCTATTTAATTGAAAAACAATATTTGAATAGTTCCAATTTCAAAGGGCTCAAGAAAAAGCATGTTAAACACAATATTTAGGCGCCCATCCCGTGTGTAGTGCTCACCGCTCAGCCTTAGTCTGAGTGCTAAGCTATAATTACAGTTTCATTAAAAGGCCGGAATCATACCACATCTGATACATGATGAATTGAATGAAACGTGATTGGTTAATGCTTTAACGGACTGAGTTACAAACAAATTTATATGATATTCACCATAACTACAAAAATTATCAGCACATACAGTACTTGTAAAAAAGCTCGTTATGACTAAAAACCCAAAGGAGGAGCATTACAAGAGAATGTTTGTTCATATATACGAGTACAAGAAAAATTGCAACTAGCTGATATGTGATTTTCATGATCATAATTATTTTTCCACCATATATTTATCTTTTTCTAAAAAAGAATAAATTTACAAAATTAATTAATAAAAGTAATATAATGTGCATTTACCTAAATTTATTATAAATCATTTTTATTCAAGAAAATTTGACTTCAAAATTCTTTAAAAAAATAATTAAATTATGTTTTAATTTCACTTATGATTATAATAAATGAAAATTTTAAATAATACATTATACAAAAATGTAACATATATTAAAGAAATATAACATTAATTAAAATTTACTTTTAAGAATATTATATTCATATTAATTAGGTATTTTAAAATATATAATTATTTTTTAAATAAATTTTTAATAATAACAATAAAATATAAAATATAAATAATATTAGGATATTAAATTAAAACAAAATAATAAACAAAAATAAAATAAAATAAATATAGTGATAGACAATCATACAAATATAATATATATAGCAATTCCAGGTTATAACCCTAGCATTTGTCATGGCAGGACTTAACACGACCAACCATAACCCAACGGGAGAAATTGATCTTACCCGAGTAGTGACCTGTAGGTGTGCACCCACGTGTCACTTAAAAGTCTGCATGTAAACACGCGGCAACACATGGCAATGCCAAAAGCAGTAAACACAACGGACACGCGTCCTCTTACGCCGACATCAAACGAGTGTTGTGTACAAATATAGCCTGTCCTTGTTAAGATCTGGAACAGAAGAAATTAAAAATGTCAGCCACATCCTCCAAACGTTCATGTTCATCTCCAATCCACAAGAAAATATTTTCATGGGAAATTCTGAACCTAATAGCCATGAAATGTGATCCACAAACATTAGCCACAGCCTCGTGTGTCTCGAAACTATGGTCATCTTCCATGTCATCAGACCATCTCTGGAAATCCATCTGCACTACTCACTTCCCTTCCCTTTCCAACCTCCACCCTTCAATCTCCTACCGTCGTATCTACGCTCTCGGCCACGCCTCCGCCAAGCGCCGTCGTCAACCGCCACCCGAGCCCCGTCTCTCCATCAACGACCTCCTCTTCGCAGTCACCATCCCACCCGGAAAGTCACGTCACGCTCCCATCACTATTCTCAAACCGTTTGATGAGCTCGAGAATTATCCGGAGGGAAGGTTCAGGTTCGATGCGAGTATGAAAGACGTGGTTGCGGACAAGTTGATAGTAGATGAAGAAGATGATGATAAAATGAAGATAAGTTGTAGTATAGTGATGAGAGGGTATGAGAGTGTGTTTAAGGTGTTGGATAGGAAAGGGAAGACTAGCCGGAGAGAGTGGTGGTTCACGGAGGAGTTGCCGTCGGCTGGTTGTTGTTTTTGTAGCGGAGCGAGTGGACTTTTGGCAGAGATAACGTTGGTGTTTGGGGAAACAATAATAGTAGTCACAGGGTCGGGGAATGAGAACAAGGAGAAAAAGAACAAGGTGGTTGATAAGGTGAGGATAGGAGTGATGAATGTGGTGAGTACTTGGAGGTATGCTAGTGTGGATGATACTCTCAGGTATCTCCAGCATTTTCTTCTCCCTGGGCCTCCTACTAGTGATTAAACTTGTAAACATATTCAGGCTGGCTGGCTGGGTGATGACAAGGAAAACCCATGAATCTAATGTTTTGTTTTGTTTTCCTATCTTTCCTCTTTTGGAAACAATTTTGTGCTCGAGTACTACTAGACAGTAGGTGTGTATCAGTGCGTGTTTTTAATTTCGGTTATATATAGTCAAGGTCGTAAATGCTACGGTAGAAATCAAAGTTTATATTTGGTTGTGATACTGGTTTTTAACATTTCAGCACAGATTTTATATAATTTCTAAAATCGAAAACTAGCTAGATCAGGTACAAAGCATCTCCGGGGGTTGACTATATTCATGGACTATATATTATCGTACGAAATTGATGTGGAAGTGTTTTTGTCGTAAATATGTTTTTGTCGGTCACTTGTTCATCGTTACTCCAATGTACAAGTGTTAAGAAAAAACACATGAATACAGTAGCATATTACTGTGAAAAGAAGTTTGTACGATGGTTTTCTCTATTTAGTTGTGTTATTATTGAGTAAATGACAAGTCTAAACTCCCTGAACATCCATCTGCACTTCATTGTCGTCTCCTGAGGACCTGCATGGACAAAACATGACATACATAAAATGTCTCCGGACGTTTAGACAATAATATCTTAAAAAGAAACTCCCAAAATTCAGTACTAACAGATACTAGCAAATAGTTAACATCTTCCGTGATATGTCTGAACTTACTCCCACCCCACTTTAATTATAGCGTTTTTTCATGTATCTGAAAAATAAAAGAAAAAATAAATAAAAAATTGTTTTAGTATATATCGTTCAATAATTTTGAAAAGATTATAATACATTTCTATATACTAATCTAACCAAAAGGAATATTTTTGGTTAGAAACTCAATTAAACTTTATCTCACCCCTGTATATCCTACCGTTTTAGTACGCGGATGCCTTTAGAATGTGATTACTAATAGAAGCGGAAACAAGCTCCATAATTTATTCAATATTTATTAAAAATAGACTTTTTTATTCAAAGAATTACCAGCTTTGATCACAAGTTATAACACCTTCCATTTTGACAACTATTACACTTTCCTTATAAATAAATGAAGACCTTATCAGATCCTTAATACTAAAGAAGATATAGTTTCCTTAATTTATGTTTTATTAAGAAAAATGTTAGAGACCCCGAAAAATTATCCCAAAATTTGTATCAAATGTTGAGTTGTCATTGTATAACTAGTAATTTTCCTATAATAAAATGAGACTCCGCGTGAATATATATGCGCCCATGAATTAAAATAAGCCAAATGTTATGACACGTCATTCGGTAAAAAAATTGGGACAATATTTGGGATTTCTAGCATTACTCTTTTATTATTAACCGAGGCCATATTTGAGAGAATTAAAGCAACTTCCCTATTACAAAGATTTATATCGCCTTCCTGTTGATTAAATTTGAATCAACTAAGTGCTTGTTTGGTTGCATATAGGAATTAACTTCCTACAAGAAGTACAAGAAGTATTAGTTACTTGGTATTTAAAATTAACAGGAAATGAGAAAAGTTGTTTGGTTGTTAGATGTGAGAATTTAAATTCACATGAATTTCAAATAACAAAGGGTGGGGTGGGTAAACAACTTCCCACGTATCATGAGTATTCCAAGTTCGAAGGAAGTTCCACTTCCCTTGTTTTAATCAACCAAACAACCTTACAAAAACTTATTTCCCATGAAGTTCAAATACCGAGCAACCAAACGACCTCTAAGAATATTTAGTAGCATCCTTTAAAACTATTTAAAATTAGTGGACTCCTTTACAATATTCGTAGATTTTTTTAAAGTATTTTTATAAGTATCTTTAAACATTTGACACTAATCAAGATCAATCAACATTTAATATTGATGTGCCAGTTACTCTTAGATATAGTTTATACATGTCAAACTTCATATCTGGTAACTAATTATAATAAAAGATTTTATACCATAATTTTGCTTGATTTACGGCCCTTAATAAAAAAATTCTATTAATATCCCATTTTTGTTAGTAATCTATTCCATTATATATGAACAAATATATACTCATTTAGTACCTTTTTTTTAATATACGTTACATTTTCCTTATTAAATATTTTATGTCAATTCTTCAATCCAACCCAGAAAACTCTGTTAAGACATGACCATTTATTTATATCTTTTGAAACAAATTTAATTAAATAGTAAAATTAGTATTATATAACTTATCTCTTCAATTTATTATCTTGTATCACCTAGACCTAACTGATTTGGAGAATACCTCGTATTAGACTGAGTAATACACCAGAAAGATTAAAGAATATAAAAATTACTTTTTGAACTTTCTAAATTTTCCGGTAACCCTCAACTATTATTGATTACTGATATTATATCATATAACAATCTTCATAAAAATGTTCTATATGAGTGCTATATGTCAAGAGACATAACTGGACTTATGGTCTACACCATCCACCAAGTTTGGTACGAAATTGCCTCTTAAAGGCACAAAAAGCAATCTTCCATGGCCCCCCAATGAACATTTATATTCATGGTACAGTGTTACAACCGGAAAGAAATTACACCCAAAATCTATAGATATTATTACATCTAAAATATATCTAAAGAAATACTAAACCTAACATAGTATAAGCCAAGCCAGAGTAAAACCTAACTCGTATGATGGATTTAGCAAAAATTTTGAAAAAAAAAACTAGTCATACAATTCTCAGTCTCTAAGATTACATCCATGGCGGAACAAGAAATCAGGACCATGACATATCTAATTAGATATGAAAGATGTCTAAAGGATATCTGACCTCTGTTCTAATAATAACCTCTATTAAGAACCAAATATGCATTAGACTCACCCTTCAGAACAATTAAGTAAATTGTTACCTCTCTGATTAACTTCCGATCCCAATTTTCCGCAGACTTTCGGTCACAGTAATAATAGAAACAAAACAACTCATATATTATAATATTTTGAAGGTTCAACCTCGACGAGAAACATGCCCTTTCTTCCACCAAGAAATGTTTAACCCGTTGAATCATGATACAATGAAGTAGACCTGAAAATTCGGGTAAACGGTTCGGTTTCAGATCAGATTAATTTTGGATCAGATCACTTTTCGGTTATAATATATTTTTATTCGGTTTGGATCGGATCAGATGAGATTCAGTTCGGATCCAGTTTTGATTTTACATAAATTGAATCGGTTTCGGTTCGGATCGGTACGGTTTTGGTTTCGGTCAAAATCAGATTAAAATTTAGATGAATTTCGAATAAAAATCTGATTAAATTCGGTTTAGATCTTTTCGGATTTCTTATTTTAAATTATATTTTGTTTGGATTTGAAAGTTAAGTTCGGATTAATGTTATATTAATTTGAATTATCGTTAAATTTAAATAAAAATTATTAAGTAAATTTGACAAATTATAGTTAAAATTTGATAAAAATAATACTTAACAAAATAATTATCTCGATTAAGTAATATATTTCTTCATTTCAGACTTTGATCAACATGATAAAAGAAATGTTCACTAAATTCTGTAATATAACAATTTAAAAAAAATCTTGATGTTCAAATAAAAATATAAATAAATTTTATATGTACATATATAATATACAATTTTTTTATATTAAAATATGAATTTATAATCACTTTCCTTTCTTTCTTACAAATTCAAAATAAATGATATTCTTAATATTTAATATTTTATTTTACGAACACATATATTATACGTATAATATACATGTGAGTGTAATGAATCATAAAATTGTATGTATGAAATACACTTAAGCTCTATAATTTAGTTTGAGACATATTCAGTTTGTATAATTTTTAGTTAGGATTTGATCGATTTTGGGTCATTATTGGATATGTTATTTCATATTGTTTTCTATTAAAATTCTAGTTCCGGATTATTTTTGGATTAGATCGAATCGGTTTTC
The DNA here is from genome assembly GCA_028671895.1 of Oenanthe sinensis. Lineage (NCBI taxonomy): Eukaryota > Viridiplantae > Streptophyta > Magnoliopsida > Apiales > Apiaceae > Oenanthe > Oenanthe sinensis. The sequence goes on from CM053794.1 coordinate 38,309,112, forward strand.
GTATCATTTTCGGATTTGATTATATTGAACCGATATCGGTTCGATCAGATTGTTTCGAATTCGATTACACTTTTGGATGATCAAATTCGTATACAAAATCGGATTCGGTTCCCAACATTTCGGATCAGTTCTTCGGGCTCAAGCCCACACACGAACATGGTGAATGCCTTGCGGAGAATAAATTTATAAACTATTTATTAAATAAACCTGCCATTAGGGCTGCCCATGGGTAGGGTTGAGTCGGTTTTTGACCCCACTCCGACCCAACCCAATTAGTTCGGTTTTATAAAAACTCAACCCATTAATTGAAAAAAATATATGTAACTCAACTCTGACCCAACCCAATTAGTTCGGTTTGGTTCGGGTTAGTTTAGGGTTGAGTCGGTTTAAAATATTTATTGCAGAAGATATGAATAATATGCAGAAAATATTCATAAAATCTGCAAAAATCTGCAGAAAATGCATAAAATTGGACAGAATCTACATAGTGCAGAAAATATTTTCTGCAAAAAATGTATAAAATTGGACAAAATCTACAGAAAATATTTAATTAAAATGCATTATATGTAAACGGGTCGGGTCGGGTTGAGTTAGAGTTAAAATTTATTAAACGCTAACCCAACCCAACTTATTCGTCCTAACAAAAAAATAACCCATTCATAATTCGGGTTTAGTTGGTTCGGTTTATTCGACCTAAATAAGGGTCGAGTTGGTTCAGTTTAGTCGATTTTTACGACCCATGAGCAGCCCTGCCTGCCATGGACCATGGGTTGCCTTTCACAAGAAAATTTAGCCGGGATATTTATTTTATTGTTAAAAAAAAAAACCTATATTTAAAAAACTAGTAGTATTATAAAAAGATATTTTTAAATGAATGGGATTTTTATACAGAGGCCTTGTTTGGGTTTCAAAGCAAAAAGAAAGAAGAGGCAAGGTTTTACAATGGCGGCTGAAGCAGCAATGTGTGTACGGACACTTTATCCACAGAGCTCAAAACGGAGTAGCAGTTATCATAATCATCGTCGTTTAAATTCTATAATTCGAGCTTGTCAGCCCTCTAATGACAAGAGCAAGTTTTACAAAGAACTAGGTATGTATCTCTCTCTAACATTCATACATACATATATAATGCATCAATTTGATGATTATAAAAGATAGAGAATTCGTGTATATTCTCAAATAGAATTTATATAAACATAACTATGTATAATTTAATTAGCATTTTGTATGTTGTAGTTGTTTTGCAAATTGTGCATTGCAAGAGAGTAATGAATGCTAACCACATGTTCGATGAAATGTCTCAAAGATTTTGGAAGAAAATTATTTGATTTTATTTTAGTGTAAGTAAACTCTTTGATGCTTTGTTAAGGTGGGACGAACTCAGAGTCTGTATTCTAATTGTCAATCATATTATTGAGTTTGAACATTGCTGTAGGTTTGTTTTCATTAAGAAAGAAGATAGAGGATACCGTTATCAATGCAGAGATGTTGGCACCCACAGCACTGGAAGCTGAAGAAGCAACACGCATCGAGCAGGAAGAAATAATGAATGGGTACAATTTGTGGGATGACTTAAATAGGACAAATGATATCCTTCTTAAGTTGGCTGATAGTTCCAAGGTGGTAGATGCACTTAAAGACCTACAATACAAGGTGATTTAATGTGGTAACTGGTGTTCATATGACGAGACATTGGCAAGTCATATCTTTTTTTATCTTGAATTGTGTGTCACCTTTGTAGGCCGAAGAAGCTAAGCTGATAACAGAATTAGCAGGCAGGGATGTTATAAATTATAGGCTTTTTAAGCAAGCATACACTGCTTCTTTAGATGTAAAAAAATCCTTGGATAAATATAAGATTTCCAAACTTCTCAAGGGTCCATATGACGTTGAAGGAGCATGTGTTGTCATTGAAGCTGGATCAGAAGGTGAATGTTCTGAGGTAGGTAGTTTGTAATATACTATAAGTACTGTAACACTGTGTACCAGATATTTTTTTTGAAAGAAAGGGAAAGAAAGAGAAAGATTTATTTTCTTTAACTTGTTCCCGACTGATTTTTTGGAAGGGAAAGAAAAGAAAATTTGAGGGTTTCTGTGTCCGGTCAAAATGTAAATAACATCGCAGGCACTACTTGGCTTGTTTTAGTGTCTTGCAGTTGGCTAAAAGGTTTTCCTTATTAAAGTGAAGTTGTGGTTTTCAATACTAAATTTCTTATATTTTTTGTAATTTTGTAACTAATACTGCTCGCAAACTCGCAGAACCAGATATGGGCAGACCAACTCTTAAAAATGTATACAAAATGGGCTCGAAAGCAAGGTTACAATGGAAGAGTAATAGAGAAGCGTGCTTCAGAGAGTGGTGGTATCAAGTCTGCAATAATTGAGTTTGAATCCAAGTATGCTTATGGTTATCTTTCTGGGGAAAGAGGTGTTCACTGCGTAACCAGAAATACTCAAAGTCAATCCCTGTGCGGCGAGGTATGAATTTCAGTTCCTTTCAATCAATGTACTGCGAAAGTATGCTTACCGTATTGTTTTTTTAATCATAGAATGTGCTTTGTACATGTATATTGAATCAAGCTATATATCTTCTTTAAGAACTTGCATGGTATGCTAAAGTTAGTGCTATTTGTATGTAAAAAAACAAGGAGTACCCTTTATCATCTTTTGTTCATTAAACATACATGTCATATCCATCAAACCACTTGTTTCGAGCACTATTATGTTATTTATGATTTGTGCAATCCTGCAAAGCACAAACCTACTTATCTTTGCATTTGTTTTTAATTTTTTTCTGTTAAATATGTGAAGAAAAGTAAGAGCGTCTTCAATGGGAGTATGTGACACAAACACTAAAATAGTGGAACTTTTACACTATTTTGGTGTAAAATGCTCTCCAATAGGACACTATAATAGTGTAAAAATTACACCAAATGAATAGTGTTGCACCAAATTTGGTGTTTAATGTTCATTTGGTGTAAGTTGTTGACACTTGACACCAACTTTGGTGTCTTTCAAAATGGCCAATATATCCTCATATTTGTTAACAAAATAAATTTATTCCTTTTATATCCCATTTATTACCTTTTGTATACAAACAAAACTATTATTTTTCAGAAAGTTGGAAGAATATGTATTAGTATTGACAGAAGATTCATTTTAGTGTAATATTTAGTGCAACATGATTCGAGTTAATTACATGAATAATGTAATTTTTACACCAAAATAATGTGATCTTTACACTATTTTAGTGTTATATATTGGAGATGGTATAAGCTTCTCTATCTTTAAGACTTGAATAGTTTACGGTTATTCTTAAGGATTAAAATTTTATGTTTTTTACCTTCAAAATCTCATATTCTTTTCCAACTTATAAATAATGTTACCCTTTTTGTTCTTAAAATTTGATCCACAATGAATTCATCTTGACCTTGCTCTCATTCAGGTTAGTTTGGCTGCAGTGAATGTTATCCCTATATTCCTCAACACAGCTCCTGACTTGATCATAGATGATATGGATTTAGATATCTCATTTATAGCATCCTCTAAACATAAGCAGCGCATAATTGAGTCGGTCTGCATACAGCATACACCAACTGGCTTGAAAGTGCAATCGTCGGGTTAGTGAAGACCACTCAATTTCTTTTATATTATTATTAAATAATGGAGTTTTCATAAAAGTACTAGGCATTTCTATTACAAGAAGTGGAACATTTTTAAAAAGCTTGCTCGGCAATATTCGAACGCTGATATAATATATATCTCTTTTAGTTACAACAATTACCCCCTGTAGTCTTTTATTTATAACATCTGTTCGTTGGTGTTTGATAATGCTCCTGTTTTAACCTTGTATAAGCTAATAAATCCCATTATGACATTCTAAATCATACGACATAGTATTGTTCGGAAGTTGATTTTATTTAAGAAGACAAGTCGAAAGTTAATTTTGTGATTGGTTCAGTAGTATCAACTAGTTAATTAATGTTTATATAATGAGAAAAATGGCCCTAAGGGTGTCCTTAGAAACTTACTGTCTTAGGGTGTGTTTGGGATTGCAGCAACTTTTATATCTGAAAAGTAGGTAAAAAACTGTTTGGTAAATTTTAAAAGCAGCTTTTTAGAAAAGTACTTTTGGCTTAAAAGCTGCTTTTAGAGAAAGGAGGTTCCCCCATGCTTTTGAAAAAAGCCGCTTCTCAATTTTTGCAGAAGTAACTATATTTTTCACTATCAAATCATCCCCAAAACATTATTTTTTTATATTATATCTCAAAATATAAATAAATAAAAAAAGTTACCAAACAGTCATTTGATTTTTCTGACAACTTTTTCTGCCAGCACTTTTACTTTTTTCAACAGCACATCAGTTTTAAACAGCAATCCCAAACGGAGCCTTAACTTACGGTGTCATAGTTTATATTGCTGTAGGCTTAATTATAAATGACATAGCCAACTGTGATGATCAAAAGTTTATTATGTATCGTCTTATTGATATCTTGAATCATAAATTGGTTCGTTTTCAGTTTTTGGAGACCAGGGGATGTATCTCGTAATATGACAAGTATCTGGTGATACTTTAACTATTGTGCTTGCACCGCGATGACATCAACCAACTAAATTTGTGCTACCCATGACCATAGTGACGATCCTGCATCCATTATTTTATAACTCTCTGACTGTCTTGTGCATTCCCCATTCTATTCTCTTATGCTAACTCTTGTTATTATTAGTAGGCAATAAGTAAAAGTTGAAACTATAAACTTTCATGTGCAGGTGAAAGGAGCAGGTTTGCAAATAAGATGAAGGCCCTTAACCGTTTAAAAGCCACACTTCTCATAATTTTGCATGACCAGGGAATTTCAAACATTACAAGCATAGATAAAAATTCCATCATCAATATGTGGCATCAAGAAACTCGTAGGTATATATTTTACCCAAACAAGGTTGTACAAGATGTAAAAACAGGGATCCAGCTGCCTAATCTGAATTCTATTTTAGATGGAAATATTGAACCTCTTATTAGTGCTCATATTAATACGAGACAAGCATGTGATTTGGGATGAAACAGAAATGCCTAAATATATTCTTTTACTTTTCCTCTCCAACTCCCATAGCAAAACATGAACTATTTGACTTTTGAAACAAGCTGTCTATGCTCTCACCTGCTCACATTATATTACTTCTCAGTTCTGCACGATTAGACATCTCCACCTCTTCATTATCACCATGTCACCTTCAAGTAATTCCTATTTCTTTCGTAGACAGTTGACGGATCCTATATTACGACGTGTGTAGCCATGTAACCGCATGGTGAACTAATTGGAAGTTAATAAGTTATGAGATGTTTAATGTTATGAGATGTTAAATCGCAAGTTATGAGATGTTTAATGTTATAATGTTTATATAGTTTGACAGTTTGGAGACAAAAATTTGAAGACATATCTTTCGGAGGAGCAACAAAAAAAAGAAGATTAAATTCAACTCTTTTAGGCAAAATACGGGCAAAATAACTGGCTATTAACTCTTTTTTTATTTCAAATAAAAAAAAAGAGAGAGTTGATTGTAGGTCAATTTCCCCTTTTTAGGCAAAATACAGGTTAGTTTTAACTCATTATGGCTGTAAGTATGTTTGCCAAACAGGGTCTTTGAATTTTATAAAAAAATTAAATAATATCAATTGAAAATATTTACAAATGTTATCTAAATTTCTGAATGAAAGGGAAAAAAACATTCAGAAATTTAGATAACAGTAGATTATAATATGAAAATCAGATTAAAAAAAAAACAAATGAGGCCTTGTTTTTTATTACAGTAGATTATAATATGTTAATCATTCAGCGCTGAAGTTAAATATATATATATTTTCACACACAAAAAAGGAAAAAAGAATTCGCAATAGCAAAGTCTAACTTTGGGGGAAAATGAAATAATGGAGCAATTTGCAGACAATTTTGAAAAAATGTAGTATCAGTTTGTTGGCGTGTAATCAAGTCCTAAGTCTTACAAAATAGAAGCGCGTTCGTATTTATACATACAAATACACGGGTGTTGGCCCTATATGTCACAATTTGGGGAGAAAATATCCAAAATGGCACACCCCGAAAAAATGGCCCTAAATAGCACTCCAAAACGCTACATCGTGTAGAGTTTTGAAGAAAAAAAAAATCTCCCCAAAAACGCGACTTTAAGTTGCGTTTTTTAGCCCAAAACCCAAGATAAAGTAGCGTTTTCCCCCAAAAAATTAAAAAAAATACAAAACGCTACACGAAGTAGCGTTTTTTCCAGAAAAAAATTAAAAAAAAGTGCAAAACGCTACACGAAACAGCGTTTTCACCTTTTTTCCAGCACGCCACACTATGTAGCGTTTTGGAGTGCTATTTAGGGCCATTATTACGAGTTGTGCCATTTAGGACATTTCCTCCTCAAATTGTGACATATAGGGCCTTTTCTCCAAATACACACGCACACGCACATAATATACTGTATCTATCTAGTAATCATTTTTTCACATTTTCGAGGGTTTGTTTAATCTTGTAAATTTTACATCTGCGAATTACACACACACACACACAAAATTGCGATGTCGTTGGCCATCTCTCAGCTGTCTTGTTTCACTTCAATCCACCGGCGACACCATTTTCACGCCCGATCGCACTTGCGCCATCAGGTTTTTTCAAACATCTGATCACCTGTTTATTTATATATGCTGTTTTTGACTCGGTCTAAGATATTTATTACTTAAATTTACTCTAATTTTCGATGTTTTATTAGAGAATTAAGTTAATGTACCGTGCAGCTGTTTAAATAGGTTTTATTTGATTTCTTTTCATTCTTAATGTAATTTTTTTCATAATTAAGTTTAGATTTATGTTGAAATTGATTATTGATTAATGTTTATATTCGTCAAGGTTATTATAACTACTGTGTTCCATAGAATAACCGTGTAATTTGGTGATGCGAGCTTGATTGTGTCTTTTACGAGCTTCGATGTTATTGTTATCTACAAGTATCACTCATTGATTTGGTAAAACTGGCATGTCAACTTAATTAATATGGGGTCCAAATGGTATTAGGGTGGTGATTTGATATATTTAGTCAGGTGACGTTAATCACTAATAAGTTTCGTTTATAGGTAATTGCTGTTAAAAGTCAAGGTGCACGTAAATTTGCAGTATCCTGTTCTGAGAGTAATGTCGCTGTAAGTTATACAGAAGATCCAGTGATATCAGGTGATGGTAGATCAGAAAAGACATATTCTGATGAAGAAAAGTTTGTCAATGACAGTTTGACAAGTGACTCTGTAGATGATGTTGTCACTCAAGAGAAAAAAGGAGCAAAGATCCATGATTTTTGTTTTGGGATTCCATATGGTTAGTTTTTTTGAAACCATTCTACATGGTTAGTTCTTTTAAAGTAAATTGTGACTTTCTAGTGCTAGATTGCTGTCTGGAATTCACGTTTTAGAATATTTAAGATATTGGCCAACAAACTCTACTGATCCGCTTTCTGTAAAGTTGTTAATCAGTACTTCACAGTTACAGATGGTCCACTGGTAGTTTCTTTTTTCTGGTTGTGTCAGGAAAGGAACACCAATTATTTATCTAAAGGAAAAGAAGAATATCAATTAGATTTAGCTCATAATTCTATCATTGACATCAGAACAAGCCGAACTTTGCAAAAAAATTATTCTTCAGTGCATATCTGGAATGTCTATGAAGTTTCCACTTTCCAGTGGGCAAATATTCCTTCAAGGTCTTTAAAGTTAGAATCCAAGCCACATATGTTACAATGGATTTAATTGAGTAGTTTTATATTAAGAATTTCTATTTCTTTTCGGTTTTGGAATGTAAATATTATAAGCTTGGAAAAGATCACATTAACTCAAACACAAAGAATTACGAGTGAGACAAGCTTATGAAAATCAAAAGAACCTGTAGATTAAAAGAAAGAACAACAAATTTAAGATATAGGAGCACATCGGTGTCAAAAATATTGATTTTTGCATTGCTGCCTGCTCTTAAATTACCAAGCGGAGTAGTAGCTAATTGGTTATTATGTTCTGTATCCACTGCTGGTGCTGGAAGGTAGCGCAGATTTATTAGTAGAAGAGAGACAGTCAGATCTTCCACCTTAAGAATTAACTATTGATTGTTGCACTTTACTAAATACTTGATGGGAAATAATTTTAAGTGCTATTTTCTCTTCCCCCAAAGCATAGTAGTAACTATTGTATCCTGTTTGCACTGTTGCTGGAAGGGAAGCATGGATTTATCAGTTACATGAATGATGGCTCGATTTCCCACCATAAGAAGCAGAAATTTGGTGCTTATGGTTTATGACATCCTTTAACAAAGTTTATGAACATGATTAAACTATTTTGCTTTGACAGTGGAGTTACTGAATTTATACTGTTCTATCTGTTATATTAATTATATCTAAATACCACATTACATGTCAAACAGTCAACCAAATTATGTTGCTTTAAGAACATGCAATTTTTAATATCTAAGTAATCTTGCTCAAGCATTGTCGATTTTTTTATGATACACTGGTTTATGATTAATTTATTTTATGTTACCCCAAAACTGAAGGGTAAAAAGTTTACTTGGGTGGAAAATTTTAGCACTCATGCATAACATTGTTGTACTCATGCCAGGTGGATTTGTCTTAAGCTGGGGGCTTATAGGCTCTATTTTCTCTAGGAACCTTTCTACTTTAGGCAATGGCTTGCTTTTTGGAGGTGCTCTGTTGGCCCTTAGCATTTATAGCCTAAAGGTCTGGAGACAAGGAAAGTCGAGCATTCCTCTTGTACTGGGACAAGCAGGTATTTTATTGAATTCTGGGCTGTTGAATAACTGCTTGTGATTAAGTCATTATGTTCCTTTAAGGTAAGGATGTTTATTCTTTCTATCAAAGTTTCATGTATTGTTTATGCGAAAAATAGCTAAGCACATAGAGTAGAATAAAGTGTTGGTTTATGATTTCATAGTCTATGGGTCTTTGTCACGAATATCTAGTTTGTTCCTTAAAGTTCTTCAAGTTCTAGGATATCTTGCTCATGTAGAAGATGAAGCTTAACCATTCTTCTAGACTTTGAAGACTAGTAAATAAGGGTCTTATGGTAAGACCATAGGCGAAGCTGGCTTTTGAATTGACTGATGAACAATCGTTGGTAACATATATTTTAAATTTGAAGCATGTACAGATAGTTGACCCAATATTGCCTCAGAAAAAGTAACTCTAAGATTTTAGTATTTTTGTATAATCTATCATAAAAGTTCAAATAAACATTCTATGTTGCACCTTCAGTCCTTCACTCTACTGCATACCATCGCATTCAAGAAAAATACTACCTCAGCTACTGGGATATTATATGTCACAATATAGTCAGGAATCTCAGGATTATGCAATCTTGTGACTGAGTTATATATTCTTCATCTCATGGTCGCTGTGGCACATCAATCGCTGTCGAAAATGCTTTTAGTTTGTGTTGTCACCTCCTCTCTTTCTTTCTATGCCAATAATTTATTATTCCCTGTTCTCTTGTGTTGATCCAGTCATCCAGTTAACTAAGGCACATTTAGAATGACCTCGTATTGGCAGAAAACCTCTGTAGCAGATATGACTCTGTAAATCTGAACTTGCAAATAAATTGAACTTTAGTACTTGGTCAGTTGTCTCTCTTGGGTGCCTTGTGTTCGTAGGATATTAAAAAAAAAAAATAACACTTCGTTTAGGGTAGGATGAGCAAAATTAGGTGGAATGGTATGGAAATCTTTAGTATTTTATGGAGAATTGTTTGTAATTTCTATTCTTTCCTCTATTCTTACCAATATGAACTAGAGCTCAAAATCCACCAATTTGAGAATAAAAATCCATTCACCTTCCTATTCATTTTCTTAAAAAATCTCGTCATAGAAAATTTGCACTTTTTTATTTTTTTATCACTTCTTCCCTCCCTCTCTTCCACTTTGATATTGTATAGGATTTTTCATTCCATTCCATAAAATCTCATGACCAAGCAGATGATAATGTATTCCTTTTCACTGAATTCGATGTAATAAAGTTCCATATGTTGAACTAGTACAAGTTGCTCACTAAGCCTTGTGGTTCAGTAGCATACTTATTTCACTTCTTGGTTTGTTAGGAGTATTACATATAATATCTTCAATAAATTGGATTATTAAATATTTGTTTAGCATGCCATGAGTTGGACTCTTTGGATGAACAAATGAATAGGATTATAGCATTGGCTCCGTTTGTTTGCGAGAAAATAACTTGAATTTTGGGGAAAAATTCAGGTTCTTTTTTTTTTGGAAAATAATTTTCTGGAAAATAAATGTGCGGTAAATATTTATTTTCCATGTTTGACTATCATTAAGATAATTATGAAAAGTGATGATAAATTTTTTAATTTGAAAAATGATCCCCTCTTTTGGAAAGGGGATACAGTATTAACATTTTTCAAAGAAATTTTCCTACTTCGGAAAATATTTCATTTTTTATGAAACCAAACAAACACAGGAAAATGAGGAAAATATTTTACTGAAACTAAACAACAAAAACAGGAAAATCAGACTGCTCTATGAGATGTGCAAGGCTTAGCACAACAGATACTTGTCTCCTCTTCCTCTTGGTAACATTTGAACCCAAATGGGGGGCAGAGGGCGGAATGTGTGTGTTTAAATTTCTTTATTTACTTTACCAAAAAAAAAAAAGGAATGCTCTATTAGGCAAGATTTTTACCCATGTTTATTGACCTTTAACCATGTTTATTGACCTCTTTACCATGTTTACTCCCAGATCTTTATCAAGAACTAACAAAATTTACTGGCTTATGAAGTCTGTTACTCCGTTAGTCAACTTTTGAATGCCACTGTAGAGTTCTGATTGATAAAGACATGTTTCAAGATATTCTTGTTATTTTTTTACTTTGATCATTAACATTGACCCATCTTTGTCACTGTTTTGGGTGTCTACGAATTTGCAGTACTCTCGGCTGTCTTGCTCTGGAAGAACTTCCAATCTTACACAATGGTAGTAATTACATCACAAAACATTTCCTCTTGTTACCTGCTTTGTCTTTGACATTAACTTGAAGGTGTTATTTGTTTATGCAGACAAAGAAATTGTTTCCGATATTTGTTTATGCTGCTGTTAGGTACACATCTAATCACAAAATCCTTTCGAGTTTTTTACTTGAGCAATCTATAAACATATATGTAATTTCTTTTTTTGATAGTGCTGCAATGCTGTGTTTCTATACTTACGTGGTAATATCTGGTGGAAACCCTCCACCAAAGAAGTTAAAGTCATCTGATGTTGCCCCTTCATAATTGGGACCACTGGCCATATTGCCATTTGAGGTGCAGGTTTTTCTTTTCTTACTACTTTTATCACCAGAGTATCTCTACGATAAATACTGTTAAGTGTGGCTTTCACTTATTTGAATTCTCCCTGCAGGCTAGCTTTGAAGAGAGATGATATATTCTGATAGGATTTTGCGTATCTGTATGAAAGATGAGGTGAAAGTTGTTAGTAGGGTTAAGCAGTGTGTTCGTCAATAATTTAGACACAATAAATTGGCAGCTTGTGACTTATATGGAGTGCTGACACTACTTTTTATGCGAATTTTTATAGAATACTACTTGTACATTTTAAATGTATGTGTTACATGATTTTTTATTTTTTTTTTACGAATTAAATTATTATGTATGTTATGAGTCCAATTCAGATGACATTTGGCATAGTAATTCAAGGTTCATCTTTTTTAATGTTGTTATTTTTGCCGATTTGAAATTTATTATTAATGCTCCTTTAGGAAAAAAGGAAAAGAAAAGCTGTCATAGGTAAGAGCTAATGACCTCGTATGCATGTTTCCGTTATAATTTATATGGCAGTACAGCCAATTAAAATAGGAGAGGAACATTGATTTTTGTGAATATGTCCACAATTGTTAATTTGATGGCATAATTTTTTCAAAGTCGTTTTGAGGTCAAAATTTTAGTAGTCTCCTTGACTATTTCTTTAGAGTGACCTAATATCAGGTTTAGATTCTGACTATCCAGTGACCAGAATCTAAACCCGATAAGAGTCGGTCTTTAAAGTTAAGTTATGGCATATCCAGTGATTTTTTCTTGCAAATGGCAAGATCAACTCTTATCTGATTTAAAAGCCAGGTTAAATTTGACCAGTTTAAAGAAATATTAGGTCACTGGATATCGATGTGCAATTATAAACTCATAACTTGGCTTGGCCGCCTTGTGTTAAAATCATTCATCAGTACAGAAAGGTAGTAATATATAAATAAGAAGCATCCAGAGACATAAAGTTGAATTGTTGAAAGAGCTTGGTAGGGGCTGATATGAAATATAAGTTCTTGCACATTACACAATTACCAAACAAAGTAAAGTAATATGCAAAGTTGGAAACCTTTTTTAGGGAAACAGAATGGCTCTTGAAATGACATTGGAGGTATCCAAGTGAAAATGCTATACCAAGTGGGCTATTAGTGTCAGTACTAGTACTTGATTTTATACAGGAGTCCATCTATAATTGGGGAACCCTAAATTTTAGGCAAATATAGTAAAGCTTAGACGTGTCAAGCAATGGTTCTAGGCCACACAAACTCTAATGAAATAACTAACTGTATGTAAAACCTAAACTAACTTCAATCAACTTTTTCTTTATATCGTTGTGCAATTATAAACTCAAAACTTTTTCTGCTAATACCAAATCCCTGTTGGAAATAGTAGGAGCATTGGAAAATGAGTAAGATGCCAATGTTTGAGCCCCAGAACAGGACACCCCTACCTAGTTGTTCCACTTTGAGGAATTTTTTTACCCCTAGCAACATTTTAGTAGATTTCAACACTACTGTTGACACTTAATATTGCTAGTAGTAGCTAGGTGGGCGAAGCCTAGATTTGGAAGCTTGTGCAGACCACTGTTTCAAAAGGTTTGATAAGTTGATTTCTGTTGTGTCAGTCACATGCAAAGTCTTCATGTCCAATGAAATAGTCTCGGCTTAAAGAAAAGAGTTCCAAAGCACTGGTAGTTTGGCCGCCTCGTTGTTTCTGTGCGACAAACTATACTATAAAGGAAGTCTAACGGTGTGTTGTATCTTATTTTATATTTATATTATAGAACAAAAATTAAAATTCTCCGCTCTAACGGTGTGATAAACATTGTGTTAAAATATCACAATGTTATAATATATTCTATATATATAACAAAAAATAGATTGAGTTATAATTGACACCTCATTAAAAAGTGAAAAAAGGGAGGGAAATGAATAAATGAGGGACGTCAATTTTTACTTAATATATTCAATACCACTTTTATCAATTTTATATTCAATTTTATCAATTTGGAATAACATTTAGAAGTTAGAACAATGCATTGGAGACGGTGCTATTTTATTACAAAAAATTATTTTTTAGTGCTAAATTATAGCAATAGCTCCGTCTATTTTTTAAAATTGTAATTATGAAATTGGAGGAAATCAATACTACTATTGGCTAGGTGCGAATCAAATCTTGATTCTTGTACATGTGAAACAAACATAAAATATTACCACCTGCAGGCTGCAGCTCTGGTGTAACTGTGTAAGGCCATGATATAAGGACATGAAAATGAATACATTTCCACGACGAAAGTAGTGAGAGATATAATAGTGTGCTACGAACCTAACACACTCACAAATGGGGTATATCTCACATGCACAGATCTCATTTTTAATGCAAGTGATAAGCTAAGATTGTGACTTATCATTATCGAAATCTATTCAGTATTCACACACATATATATACATACTTATAAGGTGGAAGTAGGAGTGAGAGAAACAGCAGTAAATAAATACACACAGTTGTGTGTTTCAAAAGTATATTGAGATGGTGACTGAAGCGTGCGCTTTTCGAGCAAATTTCTTTTGTTTTCCAAATTTCTTTTAAGCAACTGGTGCTTTAGTCTTCTTGTACGACTGGTGGCCTTGAAAAGAGGCCATGTCCTCTTTTTTTTCTCCCCAAGTTCTCAAGCGTACTTACCGCATCTTTAATGAGATACTAAAATATTAAAATAATCATTTTGACATTGTTTATTATAAAATCAACTCTAATGAGACACTAAAATAGTGTCAAGATGACACTAAATAATTGTAGTGATACCAAATTTGGTGTCAAACAAACATTTGGTGTCATCTTGACACCAAATTTAGTATCTTTCAGAATTCCAACTATACTCTCATATTTGTTAACAAAAACAAATTTATTCCTTTCAAGTCCTAAAACTCAATTTTTTTATTTTAACTTTTATTAAATTACAATTTCTTTTATATTTTTTAAGTCTAAATTTTTATCGACTTCATGATTCTTTTTTTATCAAAAAATTATAATTTTTAGTTTTAATTATTTTTGATAAATCATAATTATAGAATCATATATTTAGAAAGTATTTTTATAAGTTTATATATTAATAAATAATTTATTAAAAATAATTATATGTAGGTAAGAAGAGAAATATTCTATTTAATAAATAAAAGATTTCTTATAATTTAGAATATAGTGTAACTTATATTGAAGTTTATTTTATAAATAATGTCAAAATGACACTATTTTAGTTTCATTTATTAGAGATGGTCTGAGATGCGATAATTTATACTTACATTTCTAGAAATGTGTTTCATCGTTCTAGCACTAATTTTATGCAGGCAAAGGGTCGGAGGTGATAAAGTCGATGTTAATTATATATACTAACATATATGGATTATAAAATAAGATATTTTTTTATCTTTTACATGATGAAATTAAGATTACATCACCTTACCTCACATATTAAATGTGATTATGTGATAAATAATAATATTATGTTGGTGTCATCTATATTATATTATTATAAGTAAATATGAGTTTATTTGATTGGTTCAACGCCTTCCAAAAAAGTTCAAGTGCTTTCTAAAAAATTAAATTAAATATGTATAATTATTTCATTTATAATATAATACTCCCATATTAGTTTAGATCGAACACGAAACACACACAAACACACATTAATCTCCTAACTAAATTAAATCTCTATACAAAACACACAAATATTATCTTATTAAAATATAAATATAAATAAATTATATAAAAATATATACATATAATATTAAATAAAATTTAAATTATTATTATATAAATAAAATAAATTCAAATCATATTAAAAAATTAAAAAAAAATCATCCGTGCGCACGGGATGTAACTATTATTTGTTATCCATAGAGTATGAACGATAAACATATAAACACATATTTTTAATTTTAATTTAGAACGTTTATCGTTGAATTGGAGGACTAGAAAACATACTACCTATGTTATATGAAAATACCTTTGACATATGCTTTGATCCCAAATATTTGTTTAATATCCTTTATTTATTTATATATATGTATATTAGTATTTTTAAAATAATATATTTTTTACTAATTTTAATAGGTATTATTATTTTATGGGCTTTTTTGAAAAATACGAATTTTTATTTGCAAAAATACGTTTATTTTATTTTATATTTTGTAAAAATATGATTTTTTTTACAAAAATACGATTTTGCAACCAATACAACCTGATACAACTAAAATCAACATAAATGCAACCACGATCAACTTCAATTTTTATCAATAAACAGTTGTATTCAGCTGTATTTTGTTACAAATTTTATATAAAAAAGTTATATTTGGTTATTTTTAATTACAAACCATATTTTTATAAAAAAAATTCAAAAAATAGTAAAACTATATATATCTTTGTAATTTATTTCAATCATAAAATTGTTATCCGCATTTACAGAAAACTTAATTTTAATCTTATTTTGGATAACTGAGAGCCTCCTTTTTTTTCTGCTACTTATCATCTTAGCAAACTAGCTCTTTCATAATATTGTAATCAAATTTCACTCACAATAACTATAAATTTTAAACAAATGTTTAACTACAAAACCGAAATGCCAAAATTTTATTCCGTTGTCTGATGTACTCAGAATCCACGTACCTCTATTCACTTGGATATAATGGAATGAGGGGAGAATATAATGAAATTAATACTCCTATTTGGGTGAGATTAAGAAAAATATTTATAATTTTCATTCATTATTTCATTTCATTCCAAACTATTTGAACTAGAATTCTAACCCCACATGTTTTGAAAGTAGGGCCGGCCTTGAGGGAGGGGCGGGGGCGACCGCCGGGGCCCAAAAGTTTTAGGGACACATTTTTTCAAATTTTTTTAATATATATATATATTATTTAGTTAAAAAAATTATAAATAATTACTAATTACATATGTATATACATAATATATATGTATGTATTCTAAAAAAACTAGATAATTTATTATTAAAAAAATAAAATAAAAGTTGAACTGTTATTCGATTATATATATATTACATCAAAACAATAATAATCTATTATTTTAGGATTAGTGAGAAAATTGTATAAGGATTGAAAAGTCCTAATCATGTAAAATTTTGTCTTTAAACTTATATTTTATGGCTCAACACTTATGTAGATATGTGTATGTAAAAGTATCTTAGTTTTCTCCAAAATATTAGTTTTCTTTTGAGCATTCCCCTATATATATATATATATTGTCTTTATTTTGATGTAAAGATTTATTTTTTTCAGACTTTTAGTTACAATTTTGGATTCGATCTATCTATTTAAGATGTTATTACTTCTTATAAGTCAATTGTTTGATTTTTAATTTATACAATATTACCTAAAAAGCATTATCTAGATGTGAAAAGAGAAAAAAGAAAGAAAAAACGAGTTGATAAGTTAGAAGAGTGACAAAGATGAGTTATTGATAATTTTGTTATCGAAAAAGTAGATTTTTCAAGCAAACTTGATAAAATTTTGGTGGAAATTAAGTGAAGATTTGGAAAAATTTACCGTAAACTTCTATTATATCATATAATTTTTTTTATAATTATGTTGGGAATTTTTTTTTAGGGGGTCATTTAAAATTTTCGCCATGAGCCTCCGAACGGGCCTTTTAAAGGAATGTTCATTCCATTTCTTTATTATTTTCCCTAACATTCTCATCATAATCAATTTAAACTCCATCATGTTTATTCATAATTTCACTCATACATTCTTGTTTCTACATAAAATTTGTTTATAATTTTTCATTCCATTTTCTTCTCATTCCATACTGATCAAGTGAACACAACCTAAAGGTTTTGAAGCACTGTGTGATCATCTTTTTACTAGATACGTTATTGAGAGATTGATCCACCTTTACATTTTGGGATACTCTGTTGTTTAGTACAGTAGAAGCTTTTAATTTGATGCTCTTTCTGTGTATCATACCCGTATAGCCGTATATATCTTTTCACCGAACTAACTCCAATACCTGAAAATATAAAGCAAACATTTACTGTTATACAAATGTGCAGCTATAATAATATTATTATATTATATACAGTAATAACTATTTTCTTGTTTAAAATTTGGTTAAATTTATTGAATATTACAATATTCTTTGATATGCATAATGAAAAACTACGCAATTACTAAAATTACGGATTATAGGGATATTACAACCATATAGAAATTCTTTAATTACCTATATATAATATAATATAATATAATATAATATAATAATAACTCTAAACGTATATTACAAGACTCCAACGTCCGTGTGTCTATATATATCTCATGCATGCTTATTATTTACTTATTCAGATGCTGTAAATTCGACTATTGGAGGACGGTTAGGTTCTTGAAGAAATTTACGACTGAGAGGTATGAACTAACAAATTAATATCATATATGTGGAGTCGCATAATTTATTGCATTTGCCATTCAACCTCGATCGAATTCTATTACATGTGAGTGTTTTTTATACACAATTTTTCCCCCCATCGGCAGACATGTGTTTATTATATATATATATATAGAATATCTTGATTTATTATCCGTAACTACATGTATAATTTATGAATGCTTAATTCAAGTAAGAATTAATTAAAGATTATATATGTATTTGTGAAACACTAGTATATGATTTCTGGCCACACTAGTGCAGATCAAGAAGAGAACCGTAGATTTCATGGTATGAACTTATTGTGGCATTAGGGCTTCAATTATATATGTAAGTAAACCAGCTTTTCTTGTCGTAGCTGTCATACTCGGTGTCTCAGTAGATTGATCTTTACCTAAATAAAATTTGTAAAGTTAATCATATCGTAAAGGAAATGTACTACTACTCCCAATAAATATTCTTGAAATATTTCCTCTGCTGTAATAATCATTACTAATTGGCGTGGGTCGAAGAATTATTTATGGTTTTATTTCAATCATTTAATACATAGCATATTTTATGCTTTCCTGAAATTTCTCCTAAAGATTTGCGAGTTTTGAACATCATATTCATATACATGGCATTTTTCATATAATATACGTACATACTGGTATATATACAAATGTATTCTTTTTTAGGCAACTTAATTTTGATTCTCGATCCTTGTAACTTCCCACTTTTCCGCGATCGTGATCAATTACGAATACTAAGAACCTCAAAGCTAGCATTATTTCTTGTATTTCAATTATTATTCGATCATTTATCTAGTTATTCAAGGATTCTTTATTCCCTTCATGCAGAAACAGATTTATATATTCGTGTATCTAAGTATCTGCCAAGTCGATCTGCATGTACATATATATATACAGGACGAACTAAGGGGGCATGTGGGGCCATCGCCCCCCCAAAAAAAAACTCCTCCAAAATGTTATATATGTTCAATTTTTATGTTTAAAATATATGATATAATGCATTTACCCTCCCCGATAATTTATATATATTTAAATTTTATGTTTAAAATTCATAATATGATGTATTTAGTCCCCATAATTTGTTGAATATCTTTAATTTTTATGTTTAAAATTCATAATATGGTGTATTTAGTCCTCAAAATTTAAAATATCTATTTAGTACCTCAAATTTAAAACCCAAGACCTGAAACGATAATAAATAAGTCTTTTTTAAGAAAAATAAAATTCTAAAAATTGCTTAGTATAACTTGCATGTTAACTACTATGGGGGTGTTTGGCCCCCATTATTTTCTAAAAATAAGTGTTTATTTACAGAAAAAGTTAGTATATATGTACTTTTTTTGAAAATAAGTAACTTATTTTCATTTTTGAAAATCATATTTGGTTTTAAAATTCTAAAATGAATATTTATCTAATTTTTTTTTAAAATATGTAAAAAAATATTAAAATAAGTTACTTATTTTAAATTTAAGCTACCCAAACACCCCCTATATATCTTAATTATTCAACTTCTGCCCTTTTTTAAGCGCACAAGAATCAGTACAACGTGTAAAATAGAGAACTTATTATATTAATTTACAATATTGTTACAGGCCATTCCTAAAGCTTGAGATCGACTGTCTACACAATCAAACGACTCATTATGTCTGCAGGTAAGTGTCCAGAACCATTCATATGTGTTTCCTGATTGGTTTTTGATGTGTTAAATGTGTCAATTAAGTACTACATGTAAATATGTAATGTCTTGAAATTTCAATCATTCATGCATATATAGTAGATATAAAATTTTAATTACTATACGAAACACATTTTCAGACCCTTTAGGCCTCTATATACGGAGTATATAACCATAGAAGTGTCATCACACTTCATCACTTAGGTAGCTATCCGTGAATATCGTTTTCTATTAATTTGGTAAAATTTTTATGTGGCATCTAATTTTTTAGATTAAAAATTGAGGGATTTATATATAATTTTACATAATTATAATTATAGATAACTCCATTGGCCTAGTTCATATCCTTTTCCTTAGCTAAAATTTTATATAATTATTGTAGCCAACTATTTTAGCTAATCATTTTACCTATAATTAATGTCGGAAATGTTTTATATTTCTTATACGTACAGGTAGCTAGGTTAGATCATTTTTATCCATGAATTTCGTTTTTAATTAACTAATGATGCCTCTGGTGTAAACATGTATGTATGATATAAAGAGGGAAAGAAAATGAAATTTGACAGGATTATCCAGCGTTTAAATCATTAAGGTAATCAACAAGAGGGACTAATCTAAACAAATTAGGAGAATGAGAATTTTGATGGAATTATAAATATAATCTAATTTTTATGATGTAAATAAATAAAGAATAAACAAAAACATTAGTGTAGGAATAAATTTCTATTCAAACTAATCAAAATTTTACACATCAGAATGCATGAGAATTTTAATTAATTGGTCGAATTAATACAATAAATCAAAGACTTAATGTAATTATTAGTATATATAGCAACCTGGGATGGGATAGTTAAGGAGCGACAGATAGACAAGATTAGAGCAGGATGTTGACGACGAAGGGAACATTATACCATAAAAGAATTTGAATTGATCTTAATTCAAATAAAGTAGCATATCATCACAACACATTTTCTCAAAGTATTAGTATTAGACTATTAGTATATAGTTAGTGGAGATGCCTAGGTATGTATTAGCATTTAGCTAGCATAGATTTTGTTCCGTCGCCGCACAAAACCATGATCTTAGTGCTCAGTGGGTAAAAATTGCATGATGTCAAGATTACATAGATGATGATAACTTGGTTACCGTCTCACAGCTGACATATATTATGCCAAAATGACTAAATTTTGTGTTAGATAAAGTGAGAATATAAGTTTACTCGCGAACTTAACATGAGAAACTTAATTAAAAGATACTCGCTCAGATGATAGCAACTCATTCTTTCACAGAATCAGCCTGTTAATTATGGGGCAGCGGGGGAATCAAAATTCAAATTGATCCGGTGTCGAAATCTTCTGTAAAATAATTTTAACTGATTTTTCACGACTAGTGAGGGCTCAAAGTAAAGTTCCTGAAAACATGACATGAGGTAGAAAAAAATAAAAAATTATTGATTTTTACATATCAGCTGTGAAATTAGTCCCAGCTGAGTGTTGTCATTCATGAACTTACAAGTACCCAGTAGGGTGTAACAATATAGATTCTCTCTCCCTCGATGAATTTGTCTAATTGTGCGCACATCGATCTTGTCTATGAAATTAGTGAGTGTTCACCTTCTCAGCCCAAAGAAGTTGGGCAAAATGAGAACGCTCAAGCAAATGTACACCCCCCCTAGGCCTACGATCAAGATGAGTGTCATCTTTCAATTCACAACCAATAATTAAGCTTAAATTCACAACCCCATATAATTTATGAAACATATAATAATTACAAAGCAATTAGACAGCCAAAACATAAAGCCAAACTACACTTTTATAAAGCAACCTTGATACAAAAAAGCTTTATTAGTGGAAAGGAAGGATCATAACCACAAGAAAGTATAGAGGGGGACAAAGCC
This sequence comes from Oenanthe sinensis, assembly GCA_028671895.1. Classification (NCBI taxonomy): domain Eukaryota; kingdom Viridiplantae; phylum Streptophyta; class Magnoliopsida; order Apiales; family Apiaceae; genus Oenanthe; species Oenanthe sinensis. The sequence continues at coordinate 38,330,490 of CM053794.1, forward strand.
ATGCAATTATATTGTCTAATCTATGTATTATTATACTGTGGTCAGACAGAACCCTCCAATATAATCACCACAAGTTAATTAATTAATTGTCATAAACTCCTCCTATCACAGAACTAAAGAAATTAAAACACAGACTAAACTATGGATAAATGAACTGAATGAACATGACATCCAACAAGTTGCACATCTTTCATTCACACTTCAAATGATGAAGCTACTGAAAAATTCTGCTGCTCATGACAAGTGACACCAATGACAGGGATTTACTTCAATGAGGACCAACAATATTTGAGCATACCAATCCCTCCTATATTCCCAGCACTACCATATGTGTAAATGTATATAGATCCTTCAGTTTTGCTTCACTATTTCTGCTGAGACAGTAATCATAACAGAGGCAAACCAGCCCTGCAATATATATTCATCTGCACATAGACATGTCGAATATATACAGCAGTTTCTTCCCAAGATATTTAGATAAGAAAAATCAGCATTTTCAAGTGCATGTCAGTGATAAACACAAACACAGTAAACTGAGAAAAAAATTATTTTACAAAAAGAAAATTTCAAAAGGGGTTAAGTAGCTAGAAGGGATGCCAGAAAGAGAAAAGTTAATAGATCTTGGAAAAGGCTCATGATCCTCAACATGTACCCAATAAAAAAAACTTCTTGAGAACTATTTCTACAAAAGCAACAACTTTGTTCAAAAGGCACTGGACGGTTTATATTTCTATTGATAAAGAATTATTTAATAAACTTTTAATATATAGTGCTGGTATCTAGGGCTCCAGAGCCCAGACCTAGTCGAAGCACTAATGGCCTTTCCCCAAAAAAAATATTTGATCTTCACGGGATGTTCGGGTGATTCTAAAATTGACAAACTAGAAGTAAATATTTATAACATTAGTTCTAAATACATCAGTACATATGTGTCTGTATGCAAGTACCAAGTACATACATTTTATTGTATACTTATGAGTCGGCATTATACTGTAGACACTTGCTCAGCACATTCTAAGTCAAACCAAAGGCCCTCTTTGTGCACTGCTAACACACAATACAGAGGTAGTTTTTTACCCTTTTTCATTGTAAATATGGGTGTTTGCGAACTCCAGTCTGCAAAAATATATAGGCCAACAAAGTAGTTTAGATTCGACTGCAATCTATTAGGAATAAGGGAATTATCCTGTAGTAAAGAGGCTGTGAGGATTCAAGCATTGGTGTCTTTTGACTAAAAACTCGGACACAAAAAAAAACTGACTTAAAACTATTATAAGATAATAATAGAAAACGCAATATAACATGCACGTAACGATCATTAGATGAAACTGATTGATCACATGACAATTGTAATCAACAAAATATACTGTATAAATTATTGAGTCATAGAGACTTAGATTAGGACAGAGCATGTGCTACTAAATTTGATTGGGTGCTGAACGACCTTTTAGAATTATCATAAATAGCATAATAATATACATCTTTGGCACACAAAGCAGTCATTAACACTATTACTGAAAAAGAAAATCAATATAAGATTTCCCAACTTCTGCAGAGTCATTCGAACTTACTAGAAGAATGGATGTCCACTTCCTCCTACCCAGCATCCTGTCCTACCAAGGGACCAACTTCTGCAGGCATTCTGCATGAACAATACCAGATATGCCTAATACCAAAAACAGTGAAATCCAGAATTAAACAGCAAACATGAATTATTATGCAGTTGGCAGTTTACTAACATAATGTGTCCAGGAAAATTACTCAAGCAGAAGATAAACATATGGCATAAGGGCTTATATGATAACACCATGACTTACGTGAGTACAAATTTAAAAGAACAAGCAATCTACGAAATTTGGCTTACCTAGGTAATGAATATCCATGACTAACAATGCAAAAGATAAATCAGAAATGTACATGTAAGATAGTTCTCTGCCAAATCATTAATTAACCAGATATAATATCATTAATTAGCCGGATATAATCAATGCAATGATCTTGTCCAAATTGAGTGCTTACACTAGTCCTTGTTCAATGTCTGGTCTCTCCACTATTCAATTTCAGTAGATGATCGAACAAAAGAAATTGAATGTATACTACTTTTGAGCCATATAGACATCCTACCTACAAGGGAGTCATTTTTTCTCTTAATGTCGGTCCATGTTTGACTCTAGACACATCAAACTCTGAATAGTCCAATTTTGAGCAAAATCTGATGACACGCAATAAAAGATTATGCTCCAGCAGGACCACCTACAGGCACAATTAGCCTCTTGCAGGATAATATTTGGTCGTTCCTCCCTCATTTAAAAAATTAAGGAACCAGTGTAAAGAAATCTGCCAATGGTTATCTGAAAGACAACTGACAGATACGGAAATAGCTTAAGCATGTGTATTTAAATAGTGAAAACAATGAAGTGAAAGGCTGATAGTTGAAAGTGGTCATATGACTCTTAACATAGATGAATTAAAGAGGTGAATATCCCTTTCCCTCCAGCAAAAATATAAATTCCTTTAGAGAAAAATGCAAAAACAACGTATTCAGGTTTAAAAAGTAAAATGACAATAAAAAGGACAACAGAAGTAGTATATGTACAACTTTGTTTATTGTAATTGGGGAAGCGATAAACATATCCGCGAAGCTAATTGCAAGAAATAAGGACTTAAATCCTTGTACAGTTCACAGCACTAGTACACAATTTCATAGCAGATCCATGTTGATATGGCAACCCATGGCTTCCTATATATATTATTTACTAAACTTCACTTTCATGAGCTCTTATACACTTCTCATTCTCTCTTCACTCTCTCTCTCTCTCTCTCTCTCTCTCTCTCTCTCACACACACACACACACACACACACGACTTCACCAAAAGTCTATCTTTAAGAATCATAGAGGAAAATGAAATCACTCACAAATGGTTTGTTTAAGAATAATGACCTAATCAGCAGGTTTCTTATGACTATGTTACTGAGTAGCAATCTTTATAGAAATGATTTTTGTTCTAAACTTCCTTCTGAGACCTCAACAGTTTCTTCTCAGTCAGAGTTCTCAACCCTACCATCATCGCTTAAATCACTAAGTCTTGATGGCCATCTTTGCTTTGAAAACATTCACCATGCAGCCAATGACTTTGGCAATAGATATCATTTTCTGCCAGCCGCAGTTCTGCACCCAAAATCAGTTCATGATATTTCTACGGTTGTGAGGCATGTTTATGAAATGGGAACTACTTCTATGCTCACTGTTGCTGCAAGAGGCCGTGGCCACTCCATTGAAGGCCAAGCGCAAGCCCATCAAGGAGTGGTTATAAACATGGAAACTCTTCAGGAGCAGAAAATGTGCTTTCACAGTGGAGATTTGCCTTATGTCGATGTGTCTGGTGGTGAGCTGTGGATAAATATTCTGCATGAGGGTCTTAAACATGGTCTTGCACCAAAATCCTGGACAGACTATCTTCACCTAACTGTTGGGGGAACACTATCGAATGCAGGAATCAGTGGCCAAGCTTTTCGCCATGGACCCCAGATAAATAATGTTTACGAGCTGGAGGTAGTCACAGGTACATTCCTTCTACCATTCTTATTCTGCTCCTGTATACACCATATGCACAACTGCATTTCACCTCACATTTATGCATATTGAGAATTTACGTGATAGTGTTTGATAATAACCAAGTAGGCAACTAACAAACTAACCCAGTAACCCAATACCGAGTTCTTAATCCAATCTAGTTGGATACTATAGCCTTCAAAAGCCTCGCAAGGAATACGTCTCCTTTTCCCATTCCATGTACAAAATAAAAAACAGAAGGATCAGGGATTCAATATCCGGAATTTGAAAAATCATCCAGATACCAAAAACCTAAATGATTTTTTGATAAATGCAGGAACAGGAGAGATAGTGACCTGTACGAAGAAGCACAATGCTGACCTCTTCTATGGTGTTCTTGGAGGACTGGGACAGTTTGGCATTATTACAAGGGCTAGAATCTCTATTGAACAAGCCCCCAAGAGGGTAAGATAACTTTTCTATTTATATTCATGTATACAAGAAGTAACAGATTTATAGTTCGATATCTCCATTTGCCAGGTTAAATGGATTAGAATGCTGTATTCAGACTTCAGCATATTTTGCAAAGACCAAGAGCATCTAATATCATCAGATAATTATTTTGAGTATGTTGAGGGATTCGTCATTATAAACAGAAGTGGTCTACTTAATAACTGGAGATCTACTTTCAGTCCTAAAGACCCGCTTCAAGCAAGCAAATTCCACTCTGAGGGAAAAACTCTCTACTGTCTGGAAATTGCCAAATACTTCAATCCAGAAGAAAGTGATACAGTAAACCAGGTGAGCTAGCAACACGTGATATAATGACTCTGATAATATAAAAGATCTGTAGTTTTAAATCTGACCCTTATATTCACTATGCAGCTGATCGAGGTTTTATTAGAGGAGTTGAAATACATACAGTTCACTCTTTTCTTATCAGATGTGTCATATGTGGAATTTCTAGATAGAGTGCATGTGTCTGAAATCAAGCTCAGGGAAATGGGCTTGTGGGAGGTCCCTCACCCATGGCTTAATCTTCTCATTCCTAAGAGCAGAATTCATGATTTCGCCCAAGAAGTATTTGGGAACATTCTGACAGACACCAGCAATGGTCCTGTACTCATTTACCCAGTTAACAAATCCAGGTACCAGTTTCACTATCTTACTAGTGTCAATTAGAGATACCAATTGTTTTTAACCTTTAGTCATGATATTATTACCTATACTGATGTTTTTATATCAGATGGGACAACAAAACCTCCATGGTAACCCCACAAGAGGAACTTGTCTACCTTGTGGCCTTCCTATCCTCAGCAGTGCCATCTTCCACCAAATCGGATGGATTAGAACATATTTTGGCACAAAATAGAAGAATTCTGGACTTTTGTGATTCGGCCAGAATCGGGGTGAAGCAATATTTGCCCCACTACAACACTCAGAAAGAATGGAAAGCTCATTTTGGCACTAAATGGGAGGTCTTCAGGAAGAGGAAATATAAATACGATCCCCTGGCAATTCTATCTCCTGGTCAAAAGATCTTCCAGAAAGAAAAAGCCTACTTGTAGTGTGTCTTTTGCAAAAGAGAAAAACACACGTTGTAGTGTCAAGTTCTAATCATATTTGCTTTAATAATTTAACATCATTGTTTTAATATAATGATACAATTTCAAGAAGATACCAAAAAAAAAAATCACTGTCAAGTAGAACATACAAACACGAGGAAACAACAAAGGATCTGTTTGCTTTCAAGTGTAATATGGAAGAACTGCATAATTTTAAAATCACCTGCTCATTGTCTGATTCAAGGCGGCAACAATAGATACAAGCAAAAGAACATTATATTATTTACCAAAATCCATTCATTCAGGATACAGGAAACACAATTTGCAGTGGCTAAAAGCAAGAGATACCAGAAGATTATAACCAAGAAGGTTTATAAGTAGTTCCAAATCGCAGTAGACAGTTACTTTTACTTTTTAACTTGCGCCCAGCCAAGACCTGGTCTTCCAGTTTCTTCTTTAGGATCTTCGTAATCTTGGGCATCACGAAGAGAAGCTTCAAAGTCGGTAAAATCGCTTGCAACAGGAAGAAAAGAACCAATATCATCTCTAGCCCCAAATCCACCAGCTCGTATAGCATCATCTAAGAAAATAGCAGCTTTCGTACTTGACTCACTAGAGGCATTCACATCCACAAAACTAGCACCTGGTACCGTGTTACCTTCCCCTCTAAAATTAGTTGTGTTGAGTTTAGCAGTGCCTTGAGGATTTTCATCCAATTCAGGTTGAGAATTCACCACCACGTCATTTTTCAAGCAGACTGCTTTGTTATCTGAAGTAGAAAACTGTCTAATTTATAATCAATAAAACGAATTCGCAATACTTGCATATAGTCTAACAATGCATCCTCCTAATTGTAATTTGTAAAGCTTATCATACATAACAATGAAATCAGTCGTGAATTTGTTCTAGTAAAAAGACAGTTGGTGAAGAATACAAGTATAATTAATTAACCACTAAAGACTGAAAATGAATAAGAAACAAGGGTACCGTATACAAATTCAAGTGAATCAGAGTCCATAACAGATTAAAGTTGCGAGAGTAATCTTCAAATACTTTTCCCCCTTGCCTTGATCCTTGAAAACGCTGAGCCTGAGCGGTATTCAAAATTATATAACAACTATACTCTGTTAAAGCAGCAGCAGCAGCAGCAGCAGCAGATCAGATTTCTACGACCATTTATCGCTAACTCTCAAAACCGGCTTCAATTTTTTCTCTTTTTTTTAACTTTCCCTTTCTAAATAAATTTTAAAAAATAATTAGTGAAGTTATTCTTTTTAATTTCACATTAAAATACATACAAATTAATTTATAATGGAAGTGAATAATTATATCGATTATTATTATATACTAGACATCTTAATATATTATTGAATCATGTTTATTACCGTAATAATTTTAAACTTCAATTGAAATGGTTAGTTGTGAACTTAAAAAATTACAAATTTTATTTTTTTTATAATTTTCTTATTATCTATTATTACATGTTTTGTTTGAAATTGAAAATTTGTTAAATCCACCCTCACTTTAATAATTATATATAGAAATAAAATATTTTATTTAAAAGTTAATATCAACATTATAATCATTATAAAAATGTAGTGTTATAATTACCAGCACACACTTTATTATTAATTTCATAAATTTATTTTAAATTAATTTAATATTTCATAATAAAATATTGTTTAACATTAACTGCCAAAAATTATTTACTATTATAAAATAATTAAATTATACATAAAATTATATTATTATTATTAATTTTATAGTAAGGATGTATGTTTGTGTGTATTCAAATTAGCTATAATCAACCTTATTGTTAAAAAAAAAGAATTTAAACTCATGCTTTTAGGAAAAACCATCATTTTTACTTTCTACTTAATTTTCATATAAAAATTTACCATTTAAATTTGCAAACTCACGTGTATTTTCACTCTTACCTGCTTCCAGTTGTAAGGGTTAATTATCGGTCGATAAATTGATAGTCACCAATTTTTTTGTCAGAATAAATTTCAAATAGATAATTTGTAGCCAAATACAATCCCGTAAAAATTGAGTCTTTTTATTTAAGAAAGTTTATCATTTAACTAAAAAACATGCAAGATGTCTTGGACATTTAGACAATAAAATTTTAATGTCTAAACATAGAACATCTGCAATGAAAATACAAAAAAGCAATTAATACTGCATCAAAGTTCAAAAAATTAATAATTAATTCCACATCAAAACAAGGAAAAATACTACTATATATGTTTTACAATAATATTACATGAAATAATAATACAAAGTCAAATTTAAAAGGAAAAATCTAACCAAAAGGAAATTCCTTTTGATTAGATACATAATAGAATAAATATATCTATCCAAAATTCAAAAACTTTCAAATTAAGGTAAAATAACTCAAGGTAATAATGACCATTTAATGAGTAATAAATATGAATATATGTAATTTATGCTCATTAAAATTATTTAAAACTATTAAAGTAGTAATATATAATAAAACATAACTAAAATTTAGCTAATAAACTTAAAAATAAAAAAGGTTAACCTTGTTAAAACATAATATTTATTAGAAATATAACAGAAAATTTTAAGTATAAAAATCACATGTGAATAGATAAGCCATCAATATGGCATATGGTCAAAAAAATAATCCAACAATATGGCACAAGATAAAAAATAAGTCATCAAATATGACACTCAGATATTTTTTTAAGATCGAAAAATATATGCCATCAATCATGGCCGCCAATAATCGGTACAAAGTAAATTATAAAGATCGTTGGCCGAGAATAAACTACAATCATTTAAATCTAAAAATATAAACTAACCATGAGATCAAATTGATGCATATATACAAGAACTCGAGTAATCATAACATGCCTACTCAATCAAAAGTTTAGAATAGGGAGAACAACAACAACACCGTCAAGAACTTTAATTATAACAAAGACAAAACAATGACAAATATATCTACAGTTCCAATAATAATACTAAGACTCAAGAACAATAAGAAATTTATAAATATAATCCAATTTTACAAAACCCAAGACTCAATTAAGCACAAAATCAAACAAATTACATGATCTCAAGTTAAAATTTCATTATAATTCTTCAAGAAAGGAGAGTTGAATAACAACAAGAAATTCTATTAAAAAGAAGAAAATGTATATATATATATATAGAGAGAGAGAGAGAGAGATTCAGATATGAGAATACAAAATTTCCACCAATATATCGATTAAAGTTATTAAGAATTCAACAAAAAATGATATTTATTTAATCACATAAATCTAAAAAACACAATCAATATCTTTTAAAAACTAGAATTCATAGTCACAAAACATATAATCGCAGAATAATAATATAAAAAAGCACATAAAATTGATCCAAAAAGAGATTTTAATTGAGAAATTAAACAACACGAATGATGTGTGAATGAGATAGATAGAGAGGGGGAAACATGTTTTTTCTATGTGGTGTGATAGAAAGGGGAGACGAGAGAGGGGAGAAAAATATTTTCTCCGTGTGATAGAAATGGGAGATGTGTGTATGAGAAGGATGTTTTCTCTCTGTTATTATATTAAAATTGGGTTTGATCATTTTTTATTTAAAAAAACGGTTAAAAATCAATATAGTCGATCAAAAATTAGATTAATCGATTAAAAATCGATCTGCTTTATCAAGTTTGTAAAAAAAGTGAGAGAACTAAATAAAAATAAATAAAAGTTCTATTTTCATATGTATTTTAAGTATAATATTAAATTATCTCTAATCATTAATCAGATTAATTATTTTATATTAGTAGCTCGACGGTGCATTGACCCGTTTATAAGGGTGTCAATTTCGGGTTCTGGGTCGGGTTCGTGTCGGGTGAGATTGTATTTGATTGTTTCGGGTTGATTTTTTCCTAACCCTAACCCATACCTACCGGCTACATGTCGGGTTTCGGGTCATTTCGGATTTCACCACCTCTACATTTTTTTAGAGTGATTGAAAATATATTCCTATATTATATACTCTCTCTGTCCCGATTTATATGAACTGATTGTTTATGCACAAATTTTAAGATAAAAAAGTTCATTTCTCTTTCATTACACGTGAAAGTTACAGTTCAAATGTATATAATATGTAATGTACCCACTTTTTCAGGTATAAAAAAGGGCAGAACATATATAAAATATTGTTATTACTATTAAATAATTATAACCAACTAGCGAGTATCTATCATTGCACGTGAAAGTTACTTTATCGTACTTTAAATTTAGTTATTTTAAACATAAAGTATTTCAAAAGTAGGGTTATAAATAGAGGATTCATTAATTTTTGGGTCAATTTCAGGTTTCAGATTCGTGTCTGACTATACCTGGTTGTTTTGGGTTGAATATTTACTGACCCAAATTCGTATTTTTTCGAGTTGAGTTCGTGTCGTGTCTGATTTTGCCACCTATAACCATATTTATGATCATTCCTGATTTTTGGATCTCTGGCTCTCTGCTTCCTGGTACCCAGGGCCAGGCCTGAAGGGGGAAAGGGGGTGACCGCCTGGAGCCCAAAAATTTGTAGGGGCATATTTTTTAAAAAAATTAGTATATATATATTATTTAATTAAAAAAATTATAAAGCCAATTGTTTATAAGTCAATTGTTTGAGTTTTGATTTATATAATGTTACCTAAAAAGTAAGTATATGTGAAAAGAGGGGGAAAAACGAGTTGATCAAGTTAGAAGAGTCACATAAAGGAGTTATGAATACTTTTGTTATCAAAAAATTAGACTTTTCAAGCAAATTTGATAAAAATTTGGTTGAAATAAGTGAAGATTTGGAAAATTTACCGTAAACTAATGTTATATTATATAATTTTTTTATAGTTATGTTAGAAAAAAAAATTCAGGGAGCCTCTGATAAGTCAAGAATGACCCTCCTGGTACCTTTTTATCCTTAATTTTATTTTTTACTTCATCCATCCCTTCTCATCTCATTTCTACGAGCATGTTTTATACAATACAATAAATACTGTTATGTTTATAATTTGACATCTAAAATATAAAATATTATTGTATTTATATATAATGTTAGATGTAGAATGTATAAATAAGTACTCCAATACAAAGATAAACCGTATCGTATTCATGTTTATATTTTGTTATAATTGTTACATAAGTATAAGCTAGCATAAAAAGTTATAAGCTAGCATGTATTTATTAAAATAATAATAATAAGATGCAATTTGATTCTATTTAGAAGTATTTAGCGTGTATAATTTTAATAATCCTGGTATTTACGTAACTAGTTAACTACTCTAATTAGTCATAAAACAGTGGTTTAGTGGTTCAACAGAATTGGTTAAAATAGGCAAAAGATGTTTTCATGGGGCCACCCGATAATTTAATCACTTTTGTTAATAGAACTTGCAAAAGATACAACCACCCCAGTCTCGATCTGTAGTAGGCTAGTTTGACTTTGTAACTTATAAGTCGAAAAAATGTAAGTATTTTTTACCTTATAAGTTAAAAAATATCCCAAACAGTAGCTTAGTACTATATTAATCTACTAGAGCAGCTAGTAAAATCCCTAGAGTTGACTATGTTACATGTGATCGACTTGAGAAAAATGTTGATAAACTTGCGTAGTTGACCTAACGTGCCCAACTCCTATTCTTAACTTTGGAATTCAAGATTAGTATATTCCAACTTTGTGATTTTTCTAATAATTTTGTATTCCCGCCTGCTTAAAAAAGTCAATTCTCTAGCCTCAGTAAACAATAAACCTAAAATAGTCAAACCACATAATGTGCCACAACCATGAACCAACTCAGTCTCTGGTGGGATGGAAACAAATTGCAGGCAAAACTAAATCAAACTAGAAATTCAAATATGCCAATTGAAATCCACAAAGCAAAATAGTATGGCATAACTATCTTGAGATTATCAGCATTTGAAGAATTACAAATAGACTACCCATGCATATTGATAGCATAATGCAAGCTTCGTATTTGGGAATAAATACTTGGGACAGTAACAAATTGTAGCTGCTAAAGCATTTCGGTAGTAAGCATTTCATCCAAAAGATTATTACAAAACGTAGTACTACTATCCAGCCACTAAAAAACATATCAAATCATCCAGACCAACAAGAAAACATGTTCCATAACTTCCTAAGCAACGAGGAAAGGTAAAACAGTGAGCATGAAAGCTTCATAAGTGAACGTAGCTGACCCCATGTATGCAGTGTCCTTCTCCTTGAATTTCTCAGTAAGTCCCTGCAAGAGATACTGATTCATCAGACACATGCCAATATCAGATCCATATTACTTAAACTTCTTTCTCCACAGACGATACAATGCCAACCTTAATTGCACTCTCCGAGTTGCAACAGATGTTGTACCAAATATTAATTCATTACATATCTCAAAATCGTCTACAGGAAATTCAAGAATTCCCCAAGAAATCAACAACTAGTGTCTATAGCTAACTGACCACAATATATACGGCGCCAAAATATAAAATTCATAAACTAAAATGTTTGAAAAGAAGATATACCTTGACAGTGAGGCAGCACCTGTAATCAAAACAGCCAAAAAAACAAAAGAGAAAAATAGGAAACAAAACGTCAGAAAACAAACTTTGAATATTAAAAAATGTAGAGAGCTAGAACTAGTGGCATTGATTCATACTCAATGAAGTTGTCGTATTCGATAGCCTTGTTCTTTCCACCAGTCTTATCAAACTTGGACACCAGCAAGTCCAAAATGACAGGGGACACCACGAATCCAAGGCTCATCAGTGCATCTCTCAGCTCAGAAGCATCAATTTTGCCACTGCGGTCCCTGTCATTCTTCTCAAAAATGGCCTAAACACACAAAACAAACAAGTCACCTCCATTACATGAACATCTATCTAGTACACCTAAATCCAACAATTTAAAACAAACTCGTACGTAATATTTAATAAAAATAGCAAACAGCCAACAATTAACTACTCACCCTCCAGCTCTGAAGACTGTAGTAGACAGATGTAAACTCCTTTGGCCCTGTTTCCATCAACAACAAAAGGCATACATACATAGATAAATAAATATAGAGGAAAAAAATTGAGAAAAAAAAAAAAATATATATATATATACCGATTTTGCGAGTGTTGGTATTGGTGAAGTGATACATGAGAAGATGAACAGTCCTCAAGCTAAAGGTGTCTCTATAAGTAGTTAAAGCCTTTTGAAGCTCCAAATCATCAATAAAACCACTCCCATCCCTATCAGCCATCTGGAAGGAGGATATCACATTGGGATCCGTGCCAGGCGGGAAGTTAGAAGGCACAAGTGACGCGAACGGGCTCCCATACGCCGGAGCAGGATAACCAGGCTGTGCTCCATAAGGAGCCGCCGGTGCCGAGGGCTGACCGTACGGAGCCGAGGGCTGACCAGGCTGGTTCTTAGTCGGTTTGTTTGGATCGTGTTGGTGTTGTGGCTGACCGTACGGTGCGGCGTATGGAGCGGCGGAGTAGGGTTGGGCCGGTGGTGGAGCTCCGTAGTTGTAACCCGACGCGTTGTTCTGTGGGTACCCGGACATGTTTGATCTTTGTGTTCAGATAGATCGTTTTTAATTAGTATTTAAGTAATTGGAAGAGTAACGATTTTGATAATTTATATGCGGGTAGGATAGGAGAATTATATAGGGCCGGGGAGAGTGTGTTGTGTTGTGTGTGTGAATTTGACTTTTCGGGTAGGAAGGTCGCAATTGATGGATTCAAGGAGCGCGTACACGTTGTACATGTGGGTTGATGCTTCTATCGGCCCCTTTTATGCGGCGATTTTGTATTTTATCGACTTCTTTTTTGATTTTTTGATAAATATAATTCTCTTTTGACGTTGGATAATTATTCAAATTTTGGATATAATGGAATTTTCGATTATTGTTCTGCAAGTGGATTGGATACTAGTACTACTACATTTAACCTCTGACTTGCACATTTTATTTTTTAATATGGTCAGTTCCTTTATTTATCGTAAATACATTGCTATTGACCTTTCACCAACTTTTATTACAATAGCAAATCGAGATGAAAAGAGCGTAATTACTACGAAAAATGATAGCATTTACTCCAAAATAAACACCACAATTCCTTTAACGGAGAAAAAGAAACAAATGGGTAAAATATTTCATAAATAAATAAACGCAATTGAGTGTTGAGTACTGTATAAACAACTGCCAAACGAACTACGACGAAAATCAACCTAACCGCTTACTGATCGACGAAATAAATCAATATATCATTCAATATCTATTTATGATAATCTATTTAGAAAAAGTTTTTTATTTTTTTGGTTCAGTTCATCCGGTGAGGGAGCTCGGTAGCGAGGAGAATTAAAATGGCAGCACCAAAAGCCTTTATTTATAATTGTGGTTAATGCTTAAGCAGCACATATAACGGAGTTCACACACACACACACACACACTTAATTCGTCCATCCAGCAAAACAGAGTGTCTCCTGGAATTCACAACAAACAAGAGAACATTCATAACTTCAGGGCCTGAGCATGATGGCGAATGTGGTCATCAATGAAGCTGGCAATGAAAAAGAAAGAGTGGTCGTAACCCGCATGCATCCTCAACAGGAGAGGAACATTGGCCAATCTGCATGCCTCCTCAAACTTGTGTGGGAGTAACTGATTATGCAGAAAACTGTCATCTTGTCCCTGCAATGAAAAAGAATGTAAATCAAACTTGTATTCAAGTATAAAAGCATGTGTATGAAACTTCTATTCTTTATGTCAATGACATTTTCAAGGACTTATAATTGTTGGATTGTTGCATCCATCTACTCTTTAAGATTAGGTCATTAGCATATAACCAAAATCGTTACAACCAGATGCAAAACTTTCCATTTTCATTTTGGCCATCCAGCTTAGGCACCTTCTCTTTGTATAATTCTACTGGCCGTGCAACAAAATTAGTAAAAAACCACTGGCGTTTGTAATGCATTCACACAATGCAATACAAAAATTTTAAATACAGGTCATAGATATGCGTCGTTTAAATTTAAATTTTATAACTGAATCTGTATCACAATTCTCTCAACTACGAGTCAACAACACATATAACAAGAATCTACTGACAAACCTGATCAATAAGTATGGTAGCCGAGACATCTTTGGACTTTGAGATCAAGCAAGTAGCATCATAATCCTGAAAGAAAATTGTTTTAAGCACCCAACTTGGCAGCAGTGTGTCACGGAGAGAGGGAAAGGGAGGGGGAGGGGGAGGGGGAGGGGAGGGGGAGGGGGAGGGGAGGGGGAGGGGGAGGGGGAGGGGGAGGGGAGGGGGAGGGGGAGGGGGAGGGAGGGCGAGGGAGAGAGAGATAACCTCCCAATCAGTTTTATTTTCACCCAGATAGTTTGTGAAAGCTTTCTGACCCCACGGGCAGTTGATAGGGTTGACTATAGGTGCAAATGCTGACACAGACTGAATATATAGAAACAAAAAGATAGTAATACTAATATAAGTTAAAACCCTGGCAGAGTAAGAGCCTAGTAGAGGTAAGTTTGCTTATAAAGATGAACAGAAAATTGTGGAATAGAAATCTATTGATTGCACATAGAATAACAAATTATATTAGATCATACTGGAAGTGATCAAACACTCCAAATATAATGCTTTAATACTGGGTACTTGTATATATATGTACCTTATACTTGTCCAGGTTTTTCAGGTAAACTGTAAGAGCTCCATGCCCACCCATAGAGTGACCAGATATTGATGCTCGTGATGTATCAAGCTGCACAAAGTTCTCGCTCAGAAGGCTTGGCAATTCCTTGGTAACATAGTCGTACATTCTCCAGTTCTTCCACTTCTCTTGTTTAGCATTCAAATAAAATCCGGCACCTGGTTCAAAATGTCTGGGTTATAGTTCTACCAACTGCAAATTTAATTCATGGCAACATAACTGAAATCTCATCAAATAAAGTTCGAGTGTATATTACTTATCCAGCTATATATATATATATATAATATGTTGGCAAAATGATGTGGTGTTCCTTTCAAAGCTCCGAGTCTTTGCCTTCATTCAATAATCCGATCTTATTGTTGATTATGTTTTTCATCATCAGTTAACCACATGCATCTTACTACAATAAATGTATTTATCATTGAGATGTAATGATCAATGGAATATCTAACAAAAGTGCCGAGTATACTTATACTGTTTTTCAGAGGGCGAAAAAATAGCATAAAGTAATTTGATAATACAGATTAAGATGCGAAGGCACATTAATATAATACTTTGATTGATACAACACATTTCATATGTAAATATAATCTATCTAGAATAACAAGGTCCAAAAGGACCCAACATCAACTTAATATCAAAGAATAAGCCTATAAATATATAATGCACCAAATCTTCAATGTAATCACTACTTCAGAATATTACCAGTCAGATATGTAATATATTTAAAAAAATCATTTGACAATAATCTCAATTCATCCATCCTAATATTGAAACTATACAAACAATGAATATCAAAGCTTAAAGAAATAAGGGAAATATGAAACTCAAACGAATTTAATAATATGAAAACAAGTGTTCAAAAAAAAAAAAATTAGCATCTGCAACAATGCTAGACAGCTTAAAACATGTGTGTGTCTCAACTTAATCAAGGTTTTTGAATGACTTCTCTGTTTAAGATGCCCCAAAGAAACGAAACAAACTTTTAGTGCTAGGGAGATTTAAACTATTGCCATCAAATACATAAAAGATACAGATTTTAGATACAATTGCATCAGTTAATAATATCAAAAATATATATATAAATATTGAATCAGATAAGTGATATACTATTAGCCTTGTCTTATATACCTACACCAAAATCCCAGCTGTCTGCTTCTCCTTCCACATTTAAGCCTCCTACAAGTAGATTATGATAGTTTGTCAGTGCAGCAGACACAAGATTACTAACAGAAGATATGTGACTCAATGCGAGGCTAAGAATATAGAACACCTCTTGTGAGTTATTTTTTAGCAGATAATACAGGCAGGCATGCACTTACCTTTCCATTCTTTAAGTTCTATCTAGGTTTTGAAGTCATAGTCAGATCGCTTAAACATGATTAATTACCATATCACCTTGCAGAGTATTAATACTTGGTGTGTGATGGATTCATTATATAAAGCACAAAATAATATAGCAATGAGTATCTAATTCTTTTAGCAATGAGTATGAAGAACAGTTGGCTCACTTGGAGATGTATCCGGTGCAACTAAAGCAATACCCTCACTTGCTGCAGTGCGCTGAGCACCAGACTTGATTATAAAGTTCTCATCGGTACATGTAAGACCAGAGAGCCAGTAAAGTACCTGGTGATTACAGAAACAATAAATAAATAAAATATAAAAAATCTCATAGGCCTTGTTACCCAAATTGTTTAGACGTTAAATTAAACTAGCCCAACTTCTAACATTCTGATAATGATAAATACAGCTATACTCTAGCCAATCAAACTAGGTTAGGTTTGACCATTTAAAATAACAATGCATGTAATTTGAACAAGTATAAGTAAATCCAATACATAGCTAAAATTGGTGCCAAAGCTAAAATATGAAACTATACTTGGAAGTATTGAATCCAATGGCAAAGCCAAACATGAACAAAAAGTAGCATAATGCAAACTTGGTTATATATTTTGAACTAAAGAACCACCAAAATGGCGTGAGCTTTCCTTTGAAAAATAGTAGTATGTGTTTGGTGCTTAGATAAATAGTAGAATAGATAATATCTCAAAATGATTAAACTGTTGGTTGGTAAATCTGCTGATAAAGATAAGTGTACGTACTAGTACTAGTCTAATTCAAAATAGAGTTCGACCCCTTTCATATGTGGAGAAATTTAGAGAGACTGTATTTGGAAAAAATGTAGATCCTTTCTAGTTGAATCATAATAGCAATGACACTGATGTACCAGATTTGACTGAATAAATTCAATAAATATTCTGCAATTACCAAGTCAGCTAACACAGCATTTTAGCCATTTCACAAGCACAGTAGAAAATATTTAATGTAATTAAAACAGTGAAAGGGCTTAAAGATTGATATAAATATAACCGAATAAAAATGAGATAATGTATACAAAAATCAGGTGAAAATGGGTGTCATGTGAATAAAAATAAATATGAAGAAAAAGGGTGAGACAGAGATACATACAGGGAATTTGTGGGAGTGAGCAGGAGATGATTTAGGAGTAGGAGGGAAGTAAATGTAAAAAGTCATGGAACAGCCGAGAGTAGGACTGTAATGTTTGTATCTCTTGTTGTATCCATCAAACATCTTCGTGCTGCTTATTTCTTTGGCTTTCGTCTCCTCCATCTCTCTCGTACACTTTCTTCTTTCTTTCTTCTTGTTTTGTGAATCAGCGAGTCAACTAGACTGGTTGTTGGTTGGGCTGGGCCCCACTCCCTTTCCTTCTTTACCCTGTAAAAGCCCATCTTAGCCCAATCTCACATTTCCCATTGGGTTTTTATGCTCAGTGTTGCTTCCTTCACCTGATCGCCTCCCGATTCCTTTAGTTTAGGTCGGGTTATCGGGTACCCAACTTAAAAAAATTAAGCAACAAATTATTAACATTAGAAAGGTACACAGAATTAATGAGTTCTATTTAACTTTTTAATTATTAAAATTTTATCATTTTTAAAAAGTTTAAAAAAGATTGAGTGTTACATCTTAGAATTAAAAAAATTAATGAAAATTTATCTATTTCTATTGTTTTAATTAAAAATATAAATCTTGATTCTTGTGCATCCGAATCAAATTTAAAAGTATGTTGTGAAACTCGATTCTTATTTTTCTTTTTCAATATAAAAAGGATATGAAAGCATGATAATTTAAATAAAATATTTCAAAATTTTATAGATTTTAGATGGATATTAAGAATGACAAAATATTAATATAAAATTCATCAGCTTATGAAAAAATCCATTAAATTTTAAATATAATTATCTTTTAGTACTAACATTTTAAAATACCAATTGAATATCATTAAATTTTAGTTAATTTTTTAAAATCTAAATTAAACAAACCAACATTTCAATAAATATTTGACATTTTTATTACTGTAAATATTATTAAAAGGTAGTACAATTTTAAAGATTTAAATTAAATATATTGAATTTGTAAAATAAAAAAATCTCGCGGAATCCAGATATGAAAGGGAAACCTCGTAAACAGAAAGACTTGCAGTGTTGATGTGTAGAGTAAAATTAGGGTATTCAACAATATAAAAAATGGCGTCATCTTCTTCTTCAAATGATCTCCATCAGGTTTTGACACCCCTATACAAAAGAGCTTCTGAGGCCGAGGTACTGCCTGATAATACTTATCTCTATGTATATTTGCAAGCATCATTTTGAATTGTTTGTTTTTTCATTATTTTATAATATATTATTTTTATGAGACCCATTTAACCATTTTTAATGCAACTCCTGTTAATCCCTTTAAATTTTGCACATCGACAACTACTATAATTGTGTTTTGCACTATTTGATATTTTGAATTGAATTTTCTGGTTTATGCTTAGATATAGGGATTATTGTTGGTGTGCAAAACTAATCATTTGTGTGAATTTACTATGTCAAAGTGGATACATAGAACCTGAAAATTTTGATGACTTGTTTTGAATCTTTTTAAATTTAATGATTATTCTATGCGATTATTAATCCCCCACACCCGGTCAACCCCTGGACTGTTGCGTAATGTTTTTCAAATTTCACACTGTTTAGTTCTTTCCATGGGATTAGTAATACTCTGGGAGATGGTGGAATTAATTTCATCCAATGAGCTATAAAGTGATTAAATAAATATTATCCATGAGACTGTCTCTGATGTTATGTATAAGATAGTAAATGTAATGAAATAAATGCAAATTGTAATTAGTTAATAGGTTTTTAACCCCGTGAAACCAGCATAGTCCAGGTGTATAGATGCAAATGAGGGTCTCGTGGTTACCTTAACCCATGATTATGTGTTTATGTTATCTCACCGGTGTTTATTTGTATCCTATATGTTCTTGCTTTGCAACTAATACACTAGTAATGATTTCAAATATGTCATGATGTTTACTGTTGCATTAAGTGTGCAATGGATAAAAAAGGGACAATCTAAACTTATATACCAACTACTTGAATTATCAGTTGAGTTACCCCAGCTTTATGTCTGAGCTCCTTGTGGATTCTGAATCTTTATTGGGTTCTTAGTTAGAGGAACAGGACAAGGCTTGGTCGAATTTTGTAGCTTCCTACATATTTGCACTGGGCAATAGTGTGGATTACTATTAGATATTGTCAGCAAACATCTTGCTGAACTCTTAAAATTTCGTAATTTTCATCTTCTTAATGCACCTAATCGTTTAGCATTATTGAATATTTTAACAGGATCGCTTGGCAAGACTTGAAGCTGCTCTTGCTAGCAAACAAGGTAGTCTCTTCAGCAATTTTGTATTATACCTTTTTCTTGTTTTCAAGCATTGTCTCATTCCATCTTATATTAATTTATGTATTTATGTTTCGGGGGGAATGGCGCTGATGCTTAGATTCTGGATATGAGGACTTGTTAAAAAAGTTTAATGAACTCCAGTTGAACTTAGAAGATGCCAAAAAATTGCAAGATTTTGAAAGAGAAAAGGTGTGGTGCATTATTTTCGTAATCTATTATTAAGTACTGTAAAGGTATGCTTTGTTACTATCTTTTTCTTCACTCCTAGGTTTTAAAAGAGGTGCAGCAACTTGCTTCTGAAAATGCTAAGCTCCAATATCGTATACTACATCTTGTCCGGGCATTGAAGGAAGCAGACTCCAAGATAACATCCAACTGAGGTTTAAAAATGCATTATATATCATTTACATATGTTATACATGTCTATTCGGCAATTGATAGCCAAAATTTATGCAATTGCTTTTCATTTGGTTTCTCAGGTATTGATTATGCTCTTCATTTTGTTTTTGGGGTCGTGATTCTTAGAGAAACTAAAGGTTTGAAGCAACTGTGTGATGATGATGATAGAGGCACTTGAAAAGACGATAAGTAGCAATTTTTATAGATTTCCCAGTGTCATTTTTTTCATGAATTACTTGGAGCCTTCAGTGGAATGGACATTCATTGAATCACTTAGAGCAGTCGATGTACTAAATTCATGTTAAAAGTCAGATGAGTAATGGGGTATTAAAAATATTGTAACTACATTAATATTAGATATTATTGTATATCATTCTGATTCATGTAGTTTTCAAAATTATCTTGTATGTTTGAATGTTTTCACTTGAACTGAAATTGCAATAGCACCAAAACGTTAAAATAACCAGCCTTCCCTCGGGCTCTGTTTGGTGTTCTAAAGTGATGTGTTGTGAGAAAAAATGTTAGAATCTAGATTTGCTTAATTTCTTACCGACAATACAATGTTGCATATGTTAGATTGAATCCAAATACATTATATATTTTATATATGGTAAAACAGTCTACAGAGAGTTCAAAATTTTCATTTTAAAAAAAAGAGTTGGATAATTTCTGAAGCATTTAGCAACTGAAGTCTTGCAAGTAACTACAAAATATAGTGCCAGTAAACATAATTCATATATGTAATGTTTGAAAGAATCTACACCTTCACAGTGAGGCAGCACCTATAATTACAACAGCCAAAAGAAAAAAGAGAAAATAGAAAAGAAAATTTCAGAAAGTCATTTCTAAGAAGTAAGAACAAACTCTGAATATAAACACCAGCATCGTTGAATCATACTCGATGTGTTATTGTATTCAGGGGCCTTGTTCCTTTCACCAGTCTTGTCAAACTTGGACACCAGCCAATTTAGAACCCCAAGTGACACCACAACAAATCTCATGCTGATTAGTGCCTCAATCAACTTGGAAGCACCAATTTTATCACTAGGTTACTGTCATTTTTCTCAAAGATCTCGCCTAAACACAAAAGAATTCACATCCATTACATTCACCAAATCACACACATTATCTATCATAACTGAATTCAACAATTCCAACCAAACTTCTAATCTTAAATTTTAGTAACTCACCCTCAGGGTCTAAAGACTGTAATACACGAAAGTGAACTCCTTTGGCCCCGTTTCCATCAACTATAAATTGTATAAATTCAGTAAGCAACTCAAATTGAATGAACAAACAACTATTACAATTCAAGTATTCAACTGTCAAAATCTGTTCAGATTGATCAGATTTATAACTAGAGGACCTGGCACTACAATGCGGCCATAAATTTCTGCAACCACGTTTTTATTAAGTATATTAATTAATAAAAAATTACAGAATAGTTATGAGAGGACTCCTCTCAAGAAAAAAATTCTTATGGAACACACTCCATCAAGAACAACCAGAAAACAAAACCAAACATGCTACCTCTAAAAATGAATGAAAAACTAGAGAAAGCCAACGGAACCCAAATTTACTCAAAAACTTGAACAAAACACTCAAAATGCTCCTGCCCTTCGAACAGCGCCATCTCCTGACACTAGCCACGTCTGCATTCAAGCTACAACTAGCGAAAACCAACCTGAGCTCTTCAATAAAATTTTGATAACCCGGCACTCTGCACCTTGCACACCTGGTACCATTACTCCGCAGAAGCCACAAACCAGTCACCAACCAGACCTGCATATGATGCCTAATTGATTCTAACCCAGCATAATTCCTCGTAGCAATTAAAAGCTCCATTAAAATTTTACTTAAGACTGTGCACACATCATCCTTATGCTGTGAAATCTTCAGCAAGCAGCCATAATACCAATAATAAAAAAGGATCTTCAAAATAAACACCCACTTCGAATGTTGACCAGCGATACCTGGTACCCCACACCTGCAGCACCTGGAACCCCCCACCTGCATCACCTGCATTTCATTCTGCACTTCTGGCCATCTGTCTACTCACACCACCTGTGCATTTGGCTTCCAGATTGCGACAACACCTGCCCCAAGTCACATATAACCTTTGCATAGACCTGATTCCATGACCTCTGCAGTTCTGGATTACAACCTGACCCTGTACTCTGCATTTTCTGGTATCCAGCCTTCTCTGAAGGCAATTCCCTCTGCAGCATGGTATCCAGTATTCACCTGCATCAGATTTAGAGAGACCTGCTCCCAAATGTTACCTGCACCACCTTAGTTGAAATAACGTGCCAAACCTGGGGCCTGCTTGTAACTTCACAGCCTTCATAAAATAACAACACAACAGAACACAAATCCTGCTCCCCTGTTAAATCAAAAATGCACGAGACTCTAACCAAGCTCCTATTAAGTTGCAAATTAAGGTCTGAGTCCACCTGCTTCAAAGTTATACCATGGAAAAGCAGCAATTACCCGCAAGCGATAGATCCATGTTGATCGAGCCCCCTTTCCATTCTGTACTCGCAATTACCACCAGCTCCTCCCAATTTTCAAATTTAAAGTTACAAAACCCTCGGCATTGAAAGTGTCTCAGAATCAACCTACAGAAACCACACTCAAAGAAAAGGTTCCCAAATCATCTTAAAGATTGTCATCTGATCTTTGCAATAGTTTTTGGCAAGCTATAGTACCCGGAAATTCAAGAAAAGTATAGTTCATCAACATGGATCTATCGCTTGCTGTCATTTTCGTAAAAGCAAATGAGGGGCTAGTCCAAGTGTCTAAAACAGAAAGCATTGCAGGCAAAACTAACTTCTGAACACCCAAATTAATGAGCTTCTCTTCGAGCACATTCATTAGTGTCTTGCACATACCTTGTCTTCTGAACTTAAATCGTGTAGCAATAAAGGGCACTTCTGCCACTTTGTCTCCAAAAACTCTTACTACTGCAAATGCAACGACTACATTACCTTTCTGCAAGATCACAGTATAAAACCCTCTAAAATCTAGTTGTTTCAAATCCGATTTCCTGCTAAAGATTGCATCTTCACCAACATCCCTCCCACCCCAAGGTTCTTTCACAGATTTGAAACATTCGTGCATCACAGCAAGTGCACGCTTCAGCTTTCTAGTTGTCACGGGATCATTCACATTGTTATCATTCCTTAAAAGAGTCCAAGTTAATTTATTTCCATCAACTACAATTGGTTTCCCCAACAAGCAATCAAGACCATAAGATATGTCATAACAATTCTTACTACAAAACCACTTCTTCCTCTCCAGATCTGCAACATTATATTCACCTATACACTTTTCATGATAGTGTTGTTCACATTGATCACACCGTTTATTAGGTATATGTGACTCATCTCTACGAATATTCTGGCCACAAATTCCACAAGAACATGATTTACAGTACCAAAACTCGCTAGAAGGCACCCCCGACAAACCAAGACAATGTGCATGGAAAGCAGATGGGCATTGATCACATAACACAAGATCTCCACCTTCCCTACAAATTGAACAAACATCATCACTTTTATCTTGTAAATTATTTTGAGTCACTGTTCCATTACTGATGGCTATCAATTGGTTGTTGACACTTTTAACTTGATTGTTACCCTGGATCTTTCTCTCATCCACCCATTTAGCTAACTTAGAATCTTTTCCTCTGTCGAAACGATTTCTTTTTAAAATCCTGAGAAGATTCATGTCTTTACCTCCAAACTTTTGTTTCGTAACTCCTTTATCTAACTTACGATCTTTCCTTTCGGTATCATCAACAATATTTGTTTCCAAGTCAGCAACAACATGTCCACCATCCTCCTTAAATAAATCGATGGGAAATTCTCTATTTTCATGGTGCATGGAAAAAGAACTCGGAACATAAACATCAACTTCCTTTACAATATTATTTGTTCCTTGCATAAACCGCATCCTTTTATCACACTCATCAACAGAATATAGTTCTCTCTTCCTATTTTTCTGATCATTGGCTTGTAGGAGTTGTGGTTCATTATCTAAATAGGCCTTGCACGCTGTTCGAAGAGATAAATATTTCTTTGTAGTGTTAGGAGCGGAGTAACGGGGTTCTCTCCTGCCACACTTTCTAATCAAATAATGAAAAGACCAGCCCGCGGCTGATAGATGTTGTTTAGCTTTCATTAACAAGTCTTTCAACTCTTTTCTTTTACCACCTGATCCACTATAATAGTAATCAACTATGGCTTGAGGGTTGAATTCGGGTTTCATAATCTCTGTTTCCAACTTCTCCTCCATAGGACACTGACTGTTAAATTGATTATGGAAATCAATCACATATATCTTATAAATATTAAGGTCATGTATGTATGTATGTTCATATATCAAATTTGATTCAGTTTTCCGAATTCAAATACGAATAGCAATTAAAAACTCTTTCTTAATTATAAGATTTATTAAAAAAGGCAGTGTTAAATAAAAGGTAGGTGTTATTTCCATATTTTAATTAAAAAGTAATAATTATATAACATAAATATAGAAAGGAAATAATTATATATAATAAATTTTATATTAAAAAATGAGTGAGAAAATTTTCAATTTTTATACTCCAAAATTTTTATATATATCAAAAGTTCATTCGAGACCTGTCCAAGTTCAGTCTGTCAAGTTTACAATTTGGGAGGACATGTACATTATGCTCATATTGTCAAATCCTTCGTCAAATCTTATATATCATATACAGTATATAATTATTTGATTCATATTCGATTCCCACGAGAACAAAAATTAATTTAATATTATTTTAAAATAAAATATATTAAAATTAAATAAATATAGATTTTCAAGAATTTAAAATTTTAATTATAAAATTATTATTAAAAAGAAAACTCATAGGATATAGCTAGTATTCTATTTTTTTTTTCATTATTTCTTCTGTTGGTAGTGTATTTCAGTATTCTGTTTTAAACCAGAAAATCCGCTAAAATGAATTGAAAAAACCGATCCACTTGATTCGGTTTAGGTTTAATTAGGTTACATATTATGAATTGAGTTGAAATTTTGATTCTTTCCAAAAAAAAAAAAAAAGAGTTGAAATTTTGATAAACCATAATTATACTGTTTGACTTTCAACCTAAATCAAATAGGACCGTGATCACCCATACAATTGGATATTACTATATCATTAATAGTTTTTGTGATTTGTTAGTAATCTTTTTTTTAAAATACACATTTCTTAGTGATTTTTTCATTTCAAGTATTATATATTGTTTTATTGAATAAATAGGTTTTGAATTCACTTTTTTAGACAATGAGATATGTTATAAATTTCATTTAAATATTTTTATACTAATAAAAGAAGATTAGTACACTAGAGTTTAAATTCAATTAAAAATATTTAAAGAAACATTAATCAAACTTACTTAAAATGTATATAATTCCTTTATTTCAATAACAAAAACACTAACCATCCACAAATACTAATTATCCGGATTCATTCATAAATTTTAGTTTCCGAAAATTTTAATTGTTCAAAAATTTTGATTCATATTTAACAAATGATTTTTAAAAGAGACGACTTTTTATAACGTATAAACCACACAAAAATGTGATTTTATATTTAATTATTTTTATCAAGTACTTGTATTTTAAATATTAAAAATAAAAGTTTTCTTCTTTTCATCTTCTAAATTTAAATACTCTTTGAATATTTATGAATAAAATTTTATAAATATAAAAAGATTTATAAACGCAATTTTATATTTTATAAATATAAAAAGATTTATAAACGCAATTTTAAAATTTTAATATTAAAGGTTAAGGCAAACCCAAGGGCAAAATAGCCTAGGCAAATGTTTGTTACTCAATCGTGTGTGTGTGTGTGTGTGTGTGTGTGTGTGTGTGTGTGTGTTTGGGTGTAATA
The DNA here is from genome assembly GCA_028671895.1 of Oenanthe sinensis. NCBI lineage: Eukaryota > Viridiplantae > Streptophyta > Magnoliopsida > Apiales > Apiaceae > Oenanthe > Oenanthe sinensis. The sequence continues at coordinate 38,356,406 of CM053794.1, forward strand.
GACTGGGACAAGCCTCGATTAAAGTCGGCTGGCCTCGGTTATCAGGTTAAAGTCAGAGGTTCTTGCAACGGAGTAAAAAGTTTTTTAAGACTCCGTTTGAGATTCCTTATAAGTTAGTTATAAGATTGAAAAACGTATGTAAAATAACTTAAACTTACAAGGGAACTGGGCCTTAATCTTGGCCGTTGAAAATCTACCCGACGGCTCAAAAACTGTGTGCTACAAAACTGATCCCCGGCATATGATTATTGCTCAGGATCCTCCCTTTAAGTTTCAACATAGCAAAACAATTTCGAACAGAACTACAAAAGTGAAGTAGCATTCATTCTTAAACTTATGCACAACAAACTACCAGCTACATAACTCTAACTCCCTAACATATTATCTAACTTATCAAATCAGAAGCAATCCGGAAAACTCACAAAGATATCATCATCCCCAGCAAGAAGTTCGACTCCAGCATCAAAATCACCACCATTCCCCGTCTCCACTCTACCAACACCTGGAATCTCTTTGCCATTACTATTCCCAACAGCATTTTCTTCACCAGCTCTTGCATTCAAATCCAATCCTTCCTGACCAACGTTCTCCATTCTCCTAGCTCTCGGTCCTTTCCCCGTCAACTTGTTTGCATTTATAGGCACCGACTTCTTCCTCCTCTTCATCATACTCCCCCCAAAACAATCATCTCCCCCCAACTCCCTTCTGCTCCCCCCTTCATTATCCCCATTATTTCCCCCAACCCCGTCCTTCAAAGCATCACTTTCATCCGATATATCAATAAAATCATCACCGACACCCCCACCCCCATCATTCTTCTCCACCGCATCATCCTTTTTAACCCCAACCAACGGCGAAAAAGGGTTCCACTTCCCCTCTTTCTTCCCCCCATCAAACCCCAACGGAAAAAACCCCATGCACTTATATACCCCATTCTCCCCAACATCCATAGGAGGCTTTTCGACCTCAAACCCATGAAACCCTCTACCACACTTAACATTCTGACACCTCAAACAACAATCCTCATAAACCCTAACATACTCATACATAACATAACAATAAGGACAAATAGTCCAAAAACTCTCATCCATTCTCATCTCATAAGCCTGTAACTCGTCATCAAATTGGGCCTTCTTAATTTCATTAGTAAGAACAGACCCAGCTTCACAAACAAGCTTAAAAGCTTCTTTAGCAAAAGGGTAATGATTTTCATGAGGATATAACAATAAACTAAGTTTCTTGAATTGCTGATTAATTAAATGGGTATCTTGGGAATACTTATACACATGTAAGATAGCGTACCAGTCAATTAGGGTTTCTGAAATGCGGGTTTCCTCCGCGGCCGCGAGAGTATCGGAGATTGCCAGGATTTTGGTTGCATCGGGGGAAAAAGATTGGGCTTTTACGGCGTAGCTCCGGCAACTTTGAAAGTTCCGGCGAGAAAGGTAGAGTATGGCCGCTTCCAGTAACGGGTCGGGTCCAGGTCCGTTCATTTTCCGGGTTGACTGTGAGAGAGTGCGTTTGGGAGATTGAGAGAAATGTAATATTGATGTATAGTGTATACAAATGTAAAATATTTATATAGATATGTACTCTCGTTCTAAAGGGGGACACATTATATTATATAAATATAGAATTCGTAGGAAATCACCTTTTATATATATATATATATATATATTTATTGTTATTGATCAAAGATAAGTATAAATAAATTAAAAATGAATTTACATATAAAAAATATTGAAAATGACATATAATAATGAATAAATACTAAAAAACATCTACAGCAGAATCATATTACTCAGAATAAAATTATATACACACACACACACATATATATGAGAGAATAAGGATCATAGGTTAATCTTAAGATATTTTTTCTAAGCTCACAGCAAATACATATAAACAAATACACCTAGTCATTTATTGTTAAATATTTATTTATCATTTATTTTACATCATTCATGAATTAGGAAAGTAAATAATTAGATAGTTAATACGGTACACACAAATTAATCACTACCTTAGAAATTTTTTCTAAAATCTATCTTAGAATTATTATTCACTATATATAATTATTATTATCAATATTTTGTATTATACTAACCTTTTGTTTTAATAATATAAATTTATTTTAAATTTTAATATATTAATATCAATAATAATGTTAATTATACATTCCATTATTTACGTATCTCGTTTATGTTAATGTTTTTAAAATATATTAAAAAATCATATCATCATTATGGTTGAGCAAAACCGAACTAAAACCGAAAAATCGAACTGAACTGTTGAATTTCGGTCCAGTTTCATTTTTTGAAATTTTGGTTCGGTTTATTTGGTTTAAATCGAAATAAGTTTCGGTTCAATTTTCAACCAAAAAATTTTGGTTCAAACCAAACCGACCGGACTATATATATCATTTATCAATGGTTTATATTTTATTTTATTTTAATTGTTACCTATTTTAATAAATTTAATAATAAAATTTAATATTGAAATTAAAAATATATTTAAAAAAAAATTTAAAAATTTTTGATTTTTTTAAAACCGAACCAACCAAAGTATTTTGGTTTGGTTTATAAAAAAATAAAATTTCAATTTTCAATTTTTTCGATTCGGTTTAGTTTTGAACAAAATTGAACTAACCGGATGCTCGGCCATAATCATCACATTAAAATTCATATCAATTTAACTATTTTTTAATAATTGAAAATCCTGATTCATTCATCGATCATCCCACACACATACTTAGATTTTTTTATATAAAATTAACTTCAATTTATTCCGTTAATTTTAGTCTCAATGTAAGTATTTATATAACTGATATATTTGAATGTGTGTATAGTTGTACTAACATGTAATATTTTCCATTTTTGCGTGAGGTCAATCTAAATATTCAAATTTTATTAATTTTAAAAGTTTATAAATTTTATTAAATTTTTTAATATAGTTTTTTTAAAAAAAATTAACATTATACTAAATTTAAGAAATTTTATTAGATTCAGACTAAAATATGGATTCTGGATAATTTATGAATTATATTTAAATTTGAACTAAATATAATCCTATATTTAACGATATTCGTAATTTAATAATACTTTGATTTCAGTTAAAAAATATAATTATACTCATTTATATTAAATCTAAAATTTATATTTATATTTAATATTATAATTTCAGACTACCAATATTATTTCAGGAAGAAGAGGATAATAATATTTAATTAATAATTAATAAGAGGTAGAACAAGTGTCGGACACAGATTGTTAATTTAATTTACAGTTGAAGCAATCACGCCACACACAAAAAGAAACAGAGTCTCTCATTCATATCACACACAAAATAAAAACAAGAAAACAGTGCTGTTGGTAGGGTGAGATTAGATTTGACAATGGCGATAAAAAAACAAGGCCTTTTCATATCATCACTTGTAATCCTATGGTACTCGTCTAACATTGGTGTTCTTCTTCTCAACAAATTCTTGCTCTCGAATTATGGATTTAGGTTCCCAATATTCCTCACAATGTGTCACATGACTGCTTGTGCTCTACTAAGTTATGTTTCTATTATATTCCTCAAAGTTGTTCCTTTTCAGGGGATTAAATCCAGGTCTCAGTTGTTGAGGATCTCTAGTTTGAGCGTTGTGTTTTGTGCTTCTGTTGTCGGTGGTAATGTCTCTCTTAGGTTTCTTCCTGTTTCTTTCAACCAGGCTGTCGGTGCTACGACGCCGTTTTTTACTGCCATGTTTGCCTATTTCATGACTCTTAAAAGAGAAGCTTGGGTTACTTATGCTGCTCTTGTGCCTGTTGTTGCTGGGGTTGTCATTGCAAGTGGGGTATGTCATGTGCCTGCTGTTTTATTCATTACATTCTGTACATTTAATTGGATCTCTCTTAATTGTAAATTTTCGTTTTGGGATTTTATTATTATAAGAAGCTACTGAATTTGTTGAATTATGGTTATTTTTGTATATGGTTTGTGCAATTTTCATTTTGTGTTTCTCAAGTATCTATCTTTCAACTAGATCTAGTAGTTTGTAGATTGTGTTTAGCATCCTACTGCACCCAAACTGTCCATGTTTACAATTAAGTGTAGGGTGAACCCTGATTTAAAACACTCATTTTGTTATATGTACACACTTTTTTTCATTCTGAAAGCTCAGTCTCTCTTCAAAGTAGACTTTAAATTTGCGCGCATGTAATGCTAGCTCAGAAATGGTAACTATATCAAACAGTGATCCACACAAATGTATCGATAATAGATTAATAGTTGATATTGCTGGTTTCAATTGCTGCTAGAGAGCGATCAGTAATAGTTGTTGCTTTCCTATAAGGCAATCTATCATGTGCCTTCTTCAATCTCATTGTGAAGTAATAGATTTCTGTGTAATTGAGATGTTATTATTGGTGACAGGGAGAGCCAAGCTTTCACTTATATGGATTTATTATGTGCATTAGTGCAACCGCGGCAAGGGCTTTCAAGTCTGTTCTTCAGGGAATCCTGCTTTCTTCAGAAGGGTACATTCTTTGCTCTTCCAGTTATAGGGTTCATTTTGCTGATCTTATAAGAAACACATTTATGATTTTGTCCTGCAATACCTATTGAATATCAACTGTTGATATTCTTTTCCTTTTTTACTGTTCATCATTCTCTTCAATTATTGTCGAATATGAATATACGATTTTAAGTGAAAAAGTGACTAATGTTAATCAATATTACAACTATGATATGCCCTTCATAAATTATTTCACCTTTATGCTTTCTCATTATGTGCAGATTCTCTAGTATATAAACAAATTATAGTAAAGTTTAAAGGAGAATGTGATTGATAAGTATTGTTCAGTGGTGTCAGATTCTAATATTAATATTCTCCTTTCTTCTTCTTCTTCTTTTGGATATTGTTTGTCCTTTTCAAGTTTCATTCTGTTGTCCCATTCATAGATCCATGTAATGTCAGCCGTTGTGTCTATTGTAACAATAATACAGTAATGGTCAACCTCTGATATTCTTCTAATCATTATTTCAGGGAGAAGTTGAACTCCATGAACTTGCTGCTTTATATGTCCCCAATTGCTGTTCTAGTTTTGTTGCCTGCAACGCTTATAATGGAGCCCGATGTATTAGATGTCACTCTTGCACTTGGTGTAAAACACAAGTTTATGTGGCTACTTCTTCTCGCTAATTCAGTAATGGCTTACGCAGCCAACTTAACGAACTTCTTGGTGACAAAGCATACAAGCGCACTAACACTCCAGGTATGATCCATGTGCATGTTTGAATAAGCGATTGTAACATCACTAAAAATACCTTTTCATTGGATGGAGCAAGATCATGCACAACATATTTACTTGGTAGGGGAAATAATCTCTTGTATATAGTTATCTAATAGAGGAACTAATGCTATAAAGGATTATTTACCTCACAATTTGCAGATGAAAGGATGAACTATTTTGTTGTATCTTAAATTAGACTTTGAACATGTCTAATCAGGTGAAGCCAAAGATGTATGCTTGTATATCTTAATGCATCTTGACATTTTGATTTCAGGTATTAGGCAATGCAAAAGGTGCTGTAGCCGTTGTTATTTCCATACTTCTATTCCGAAATCCTGTTACCTTTATAGGTATTGCTGGATATTCGATGACCGTAATGGGAGTGGTTGGTTACGGAGAAACTAAACGACGTTACAAATGATCATTCAATATGCAGTTCATTTCAAATGTATAAGTAGTTCTATTCCATTGAAAAAATTTAAGGGAAGTAGTTCAGTCCCATAGAAATAGATTGTTGTGTAATCAGTCGAGTTTCTTGATATCATTCCTGTGCGAGATGAATTAGTTTTGTTGTCATCTAATAAGTATAGAAAATTGTATCTAGCTGTATCTAACTCTTCAATATATAGCAGTTAAGTTCTGTACTGTGTATCTTCTCTATTATATGCAGCAGGCTTTCTGGCTTTGAACAGCATCAATTTAATTAATTTTGATTTTTTGGGGGCAAAACTGTGAAAGTCAATCACAAAAATTTAAATCTCCACACACCCATGCCTCCATTGAGGCTAAAATCATGGACCTCTTGTTGCCTAGCAGCCAGGGTATCCAGTCATCCACTATGCTCATGTTGAGTTCTGGGCTTCTGGCAAGCAGGTAAACGTATAAAAACACATTTGAATATTATAAGTTTGGGAACAAGCTGATAGATGGACCCAAATAAATTTGTGAAACTTCTAATTACAAGGAACAAATAAAACAAGGAGAGATTGGAACCCCAAAGCAGTGGCTATAGATGCTAGCAATTATTTTTGTAGTAAATCAAATTGTCCGTCTATCTTCGTATGTGAGCAATGAAATCATCCATCTCACCTCCAATGGCTACTGATCTCTTGACGGCCATACTCAACTCTGCTGTTCTTTTCCTTAACTCCTCTCCTTCTCTCGATGCCATTAACTCTCTAACAGCATTCTCAATCGTCAATGATTGCACTAACTCATCCCCATGCGCCCAGTCCCTCACCACAACTCCGATTTTAAGAACCTTAGTCACTAACAAGGCATTATGGGGTTGGTCAGAGTGCATAGGCCATGTTGCCATGGGAACTCCCATGGTAATACTTTCCAAGCATGAATTCCATCCACAATGACTCATAAATCCTCCTGTTGACGCGTGTGCCAGAATTTCCAATTGGGGAGCCCAATCTCTCACTATCATCCCCTGCCCTCTTACTTGTATTCTATCCTGGTATCCTTTTGGCAATTCACACTCTCTCACATCTCCCGTGAATATATCTCCTTTATCCGCGTCTCTCAACACCCAAATGAATTTTTGTCCACTTGTTTCCAACCCAACTGCAAGACACTCAATTTGCTCATCTGTTAAACTAGTTGTTGTCCCGAAAGAAATAAAGATTACAGATTTTGGAACTTGTTTATCTAGCCACTCCAAGCATTTATGGCGTCTATCGGATGAATTATTGCATATCTCCATAGGGTTGAATGGGCCGATTGCCCATTGTTTGGAGTTGACTTTGGCTAGTACATCAAGAAAAGGACCTTCAATAGGTCTACATGTATTGAAAAGTACACCTGAGCTGTACTTATGATGCTCCTCCTGCATCTTAATGAATTCCATGACTTGTGAAGTGACTGTAGCTGATCTAGAAGGTAGCTGTTTCGCAATCTGATCACTGATCATAGGAGGTTCCCCCATGATTTCCCAGAACGTAGAGGATACACGGAAAGCTGAGACGCACTGGAAAGAGTAGGCTTCTCCATTTGGTATTGAAACCACATCTTGAATGACTGAAGAAATCAGAAAGTCGTAAATTACAACAAGCCTTTTGGTGGTGGGAGAGAGAGCGAATAGTAGTTCGCCCACGGGTGATCGTAGGTGCAAGGCAGCATAAAAAGATGGTAGAAGGTGTGAAGGGAATTTAGCTGGGGAGTGTGGGTTGGGAGGAGGAGAGACAAAAGAAGGTGTTGGGAAATCATGAAATTTAATCATCTTGTTGGGAGTTGAGAGAGGATCCCATCCCTGGACACGGAGCTTGGCCTGACGGCTGTGGATTGTGGTGGTGACGTAGTGAACTGGAATGTTGTAGGAGGAAATGAGACGGGAGAGGTGGAGGAGCTGGTTTAGATGGCCTTGTGCAGGAAAAGGAACTATTACTACTATTACTTCACTCTCTTTTGCTTGCTTCTCTTTCTCATCATCCTTACCACTCATTCTGGAGATTGCAGTGTTCTTGATATCTCAAATACTCCTACTTAATAAGGAACAGTGTGCCATTAGATAAACTGTACTAGCCTTTGGAATATACAAACATGTGCAATTTATAAACATGATCAATGGACTTTTAGAGTTTACGTGATGAATTTTTTTAAATAAACATTTGCAATTTATATATATTTGTTAGTGGAAACCAAGTAATGTATTGTATTCATATGGATGTCCTGTTGCTCCAATCCAAATGCTTAATCACAACAAGTACGTACTCAGGCATCTCCCAACAAATGGGGTAATGTGTACAAGGAACTTCAATTAATGGGTGGTTGTATTATTTTACCTTGGGATTTTAGAGCCTCTTTCAAGTTTCAACCCAAGAACTCGCTCAAATAATAAGATCTTTTTTCATATTGAAAAAATGGGCTAAGATTAATAACAAACAGTAATTAACTAAAATTTCTAGTGCTTTTTACCTGCAAAAGTATTAATGCGTAATTTTAAAATATGAAATAAAAAATGTTGTTTTTTTTATGGATCAAGCAGCTCCGTAATTTTAAAATATGAAATAAAATATGAACCAACCCAACAGACTTGAGGTTTGTGTCAGTCTCTCTAATAGTCTCTTTACTTTATTATATGTGACCCCCCCCTTTCCGCCTACTCGCTCAAGCATTTCCAAATTGAATTTGTTTTGCTCTCCGTTTAGTGTTTTAGCATTTCAATTTAGAGTTTTATCTGGAGAATAGAAATCGGGGATGTTATACACACACGGTATCTGTTAGTTGCAAGGTATGAAGGCAAGAATGGTTCAAACAATAGTTTAGTGATGCTGGGCAGCATGGAAGTTTAGCAATGTATACACTAGTTACCTATATATAATGTCACAAATCAACGTTTTTCTTGAATTGTGGGTATATATATGGCATAGGTATAAAGTAGCTCACTGATGTATCTATCGCATGTCTTGATTCTCATTTCTCCAGATAGATGAAGATAAGCAAAGAAGAGAAAAAAAGAATACAAAGACAATAAATATGGGAACTGATGGGCCACCATATACTCTGTTTTTTACTATCACATATTGCAACAGTTGGCAACTGAAGCTGCTGATACTTTGCTTGGCAAGCTGTTGGAAAGAAACTTCTATCTATGAATGTGAGCAATGAAATCATCAAATTCTCTTCTAGTATCGCCTCCTTCTGCCACTGATCTTTTGACAGCGCTACCCAAATCCGCAGCTCTCTTCCTTATCTCTTCTCCTTCTCTTGACGCCATTAACATTCTAACAGATTTCTCAATAGCCAAAGATTTCACCAACTCATCCCGACATGCCCAATCCATTACCACAACTCCAACTTTAACAACTTGAGTCACTAACAAGGCATTAAAGGGCTGATCAGAATGCATAGGCCATGTTGCTAGGGGCACTCCCATTGTTATACTCTCCATGCATGAATTCCATCCACAATGACTCATAAATCCATCAGTCGATGCACGAAAAAAATCCGATTAATGTATGTATATATATATTGATTACATATATAATTAACTTACTTTTTTTAGAAAGAGTCTTATTATATTTTGTTCAATATTTTTTTAAAAATTATTCAAGATAAAATTATTTTAATATTTATCTATTTGTTAATATATATATAAATATTCAAAATATGTAACGATTGTGATTCGATTAAAACAAAAAAAATTAATAAAGTGATAAGCACACTTTTTATTAAATTTTTATTAAATTATATATTAAGGTATTAATCAGAGAAGTACGCATATAAATTATTGTATAAATATAATGAATATTGAAAAAAAAAAATCTAGGTTCCCTATTGATAGTTAAATTAATTAAATTATTTTTTAAATTTTGGATATCCGAAAAAACCCGATCCGAAATTCGATGAATTTGGATATTCATTTTTGGATTTGAATTTAATTTTAAAACCCGAAAATATTTGGATTTGGATTTCAAAATAACCGCCCGAACCCGATCCATTGTCATCCCTGTGCAAAATCTTCGTGGATTCTATAAAAAAATTATATCGGAAATCCATACATGAACAGACAGACTTGCTATAAAAAAAATATCGGAAATCCATAGATTAACAGACTTGCTATAAAAAATTTATATTGAAAATCCATGGATTAACAGACTAACTATATCAGAATAGGGTGAGTAACGTACAAAATATAAGCTTGGGTTGCCTCCTCTAGTTCGGACTGATTATCGAAAATAAGGATAATTTTGATTATACAACCCGATTAGATCCTAATAGTTGATAATTTTATTAATCTTACAAATATATTACTAATGACCTCCATTTTAGGATTTTAACTCTGCCACTATCTTAGATGAGACAGCGAGCCACTTTGTTGTTTTCCATGAGTTCAAGTTCTTACGGCTTGACGGTGTCAACGACTTTTTGTAATTTACAAATTCTTTTTACGTGGCTGTTTAAGGTTTCTTAAATTTAAAATAAAATACTTATTTTATTTTTATTTTTTTAAAGATAAATATTTATTTTAGAATTTTAAAATCAAATATTATTTTCAAAATAAAAAATAAATTACTTATTTTCAAAAAAAATACATACATACCTGCTTTTTTTCAAAAATAAAGACTTATTTCCGGAAAATAAATGCAGCTAAGCCGGGCCTATACAGTGAAACAAAATTTGTAGATAAGCTTTCAATACCTGGACGGCTAGACGGAGTGAACTGCCCCATGAAATCAACACGCGAAGACAACGACTCGGTAAAGAGTTGAAACATTATGGAGGAGGACGGCCGCAAGTGTCTCCGTCACTGATGACGTAATGAACATATTATGCACTCAATTTCTTGCTATTAATGGGGACTAATAATTTGTTAACGGGGATGATCAAAGATAATTAACAAATAGTCCACTCAACTATTTTCGACAATTTGTTATCAGATTCCTAACATTATCAGTGTGCCTCTTTACTCATATAAATTTTGTTATGTATGTATGTATTAATCTAGAGTTCACAATCTTCAAGTTTCGAATATGATTTATACTGTATTGTTGTATTAATATGTTTATATTATTGAGTATTGACAACCATGTGTCGTAATGATTTTTATGAATTATGATTTGGGTTTTATATCGTTTTGGCCACCCGTTACACTTGAAAATCTCATTTAAATCACTCTTTAAAATGAGGACTCATTTAAAACACTTGACTGGAGATATATATCATTATGGCCACTCGTTACACAGAAGGGTGTGTGATATATATCTCCAGTCAAGTGTAACGAGTGGCCACAATGATATATATCTTCAGTCAAGTGTTTTAAATGAGTCCTCATTTTAAAGAGTGACTTAAATGAGATTTTCAAGTGTAACGAGTGACCACAATGATATAAAACCCATCATGCTTTACAATGCAGTATTGTTTCTTTGATATATTCTTGAACGTATTTGTTTGGCATTTATGGTTCAAAGCTCTATATCTGGGATAGTAATAGTTGAGCACTTCAAACTAAAATGCAGGAAATTAGTATAGCACCCAAGTACATAACGCAGTCCGATTTACATCAAAATTTATTGTTGCATTGCGTTAAGAAATGATGATTATACACTTTGGCCATAATCATCTAGTAATGTGAGCGACAAACGAATCCAGCTCAATGTGACGACCTCCGCCTTCTGCCATAGATTTCTTGATGGCGTCACTGAATTCCACCGCTCTCTTCCTCATTTCATCTCCTTCCCTAGATGTCATCAACTTTTTTACAGCATTTTCAATTATTAAAGATTCCACTAATTCATTCCCTTCATCCCAGTCCTTGACCATGGTACCAATCTGAAGTACTTTGGTTATCAGCACAGCATTTCTTGGCTGGTCAGAATGCATTGGCCACGTAGCTATGGGCACTCCCATTGTAATACTTTCCAAGCACGAATTCCATCCGCAGTGGCTCATAAATCCTCCTGTAGACGCGTGGGCCAAAATTTCCAACTGAGGCGCCCACTCTCTCACTATCATTCCCTGATTAGTTTTAAGTATTCGGTCTTCATACCCCTCTGGCAATTCAGGTTTCCTGACTTCTCGTGTGAATATATCTCCCCTATCTGCGTCTCTCAACACCCATATGAACTTTTGGCCGCTGTTTTCTATGCCAACTGCGAGGGCGTGGATTTGTTCATCGGTCAGGGAAGTAGTTGTGCCGAAAGACACAAATATCACTGAATTTGAAGCTTGATTGTCTAGCCACTTTAAGCATTTGTGTCGTGGTTCGTCTGTTTTTTTGCAAATTTCAACTGGATTGAATGGGCCAATAGCCCACTGTTTCTTGCAAACCTGCAATTCCTGTAGCAAATTGAAGTAATGTCCTTCAATTGATCTAGAAGTATTGTAAAGGTGACCAGAGCTGTTTTCGAGGTGTACTTTCTGTTTTTCTGCAAAAGCGAACAACTCTGAGCTGAAACAACCTTCCACGCCAGGTAGTTGTTGAAGAATTTGGTCATCAGCTGCAATAGGCCTCCCACTGAGATCCCAATAGTAGGAAAAATAGAAAAAAATTGAACTATTCTGGAAACAATAGGTCTCAGCGTTGGGTAAGGAAGCATAATCTTGGACAACATAGGCCATTAGGTTGTCGTGAATGATAATTAGTCTTCGAGCAGTTGCAGAGAGGGAGCCAAGGAGTTTGCAAACAGGTTCGCGGAGGTGAGCGGAGGCTTCAAATGATGGTTGAAGATGGAAGGGAAATTTAGTAGACGCTCTGGGGTCGGGAGGTGGAGAAGCAAAAGGCTGAATTGGGAATTCGTGGATGTGAATGTTTTGAAATGAATGGAGGTCCCAGCCCTGGTGGCGGGTTTTGGTTTGGCGAATGTGAGTGGTGGTGCTAACGTAGTGTACTGGTATGTTGTAAGAGGAAATGAGGCGGGAGAGATGGAAGAGTTGACCCAGATGACCTTGTGCTAGAAAAGGCACCATCACCACACATACTGGAGAGTCTTTTGCCATTGAAGAGTCCTGAGTAAAATTTCTCTGCAGAGTTCTTGCTTCACCCAATTAAAATTTGAGTACTAGTGTACATTGTCCATTTCTAATAAGGTCTGCATACTATTATTATGTTTCCAAAAAGACGGCTTTATCTTACTGTATGAAATTAGTCCACGATACACTACTTTCACAGTTTCACCACTATAAAGCACAGAAGAAACAAACAAGAGTGGTAGAGCCAGATACCACCTCAGAAGAAGAACAGTCCATAGCTCTTCATTATTGTGGTCCCTTCATTATTGTGGTTGATAATCTAGAAACAAAGTTTTGCTCCCTTGGGAGGCCAAGATAGAATTTTGTGCATGCCTTCACAATCATTTCATAAACTTTTAACCCTTTAATATCACCGTATTCACTTTTAACCAACTTCCTTCCTTCGAATAAAACTACATGTTCTCTTACCAGTGAGTTAAGAATAATGCTACAATTTGTTTTTGTTTTTTTTACATAATTATGTACCCATCAGGGTTGATTCGCATCTGCTACATTTTGTTGATCATACAGATAACGTTTCTTAGATTCGCAGACTTGGCAAGAATAGGTAACAGTTAGTTAGTTACCTATGACTTGGTAGTTGGTACTATCTCAAGCCAGATGCAGGCAGTTGAGCAGTGCGCCAAAAAGAATAACCCAATAACTTGCTGCATAACAAACTCTTCTTTTTGGCTAATTGCATAACCAACTTTTAAAGTAGATATTTGTTTGTAAACGACAAATTCCACAATTGATACTCGTGCATATAAAGCTTTGGTGAGTTATCTACAGAAATTACTAAATTGGAGTAAGCAGAAGATTTTGATCCATTAGTATGATGTTAGTTAATATTAGTAAGTTGCCCTCCACGTTACGATAAACAATTTCAAATCTGTTTAGTTGTCTATTTTGTTTTCAGTGCCGTCAAACTAACTCATCTTTGATTGCAATTTAAATATAATATATAATTAAAAAAAATTAAATTTTATGTTATTAAAAAATATATATAATCTACTTTAAAATATATTTTTTAGTTTTTTAAAATTATAAAAGAATAATTTTTAATTGTTAGTCAAAAACTAGTCAATTTGAACACGAAAAATCAAAAATGACTACTAATTAGGGACGGAGAGAGTAATAATTATCAAAGACCCGAAAGCAGTTGGTCCACGCGATGTTTGCAACCTTTAGCATCTCCATCGCCCCTTCCTTGATCACTCACAATCATCCTAAAAACTGGGGGGAAAGTATTGCTTCTTTTTTATTTTTTCCACGAAAAAACCTGGGAGCACGACCTCAAAAAAAAACTCACGATCACAGCGTTGTGAATATTGAAAAAAAAAATATAGGAAGCTAAACTAAAATATTATATTGAAAAAACCAAAATTTTATAAAAAATATAATGATTTATATGTAATTTATTAATTCACATAAACCGCTAAACATAATTTCTAATTTTGTCATAATTTTGATGTGCATATTGTTGCCCATTTCGTTGAACCGGATTACCCACTACTTGACTGCCTCTCTCCATAATCGCATCAACTGAAAGAAGGCCCAAGTATAAAATCAATAAATAAATGAGTTAATCTGTGAAAGTGTGGGCTTGGGCTTGGGCTCGCAGCCAATAAGGGTTTAGCCTGTCTGTCAATCTAATTGATCCCGGCCCGGCTCTAACCGAAGGAGGTTGGAAAAGCTTCTACAGGTAACAGAGCGTTGTCATCTTTTCCCTAACGGTCAAATCCTTTAAAATATTATTGTATCTCTCTGCTCTGTTACAGTGTTACCTTTTGTCCATACTCCCAGTCCCCATCACATATACGGAGTATTTATTTATGCTGCCACATGTTTTAGAATTTTCAGTTGCACTGATTTTAAGCTGACTAAATTATACGTTCTTTGTCATCCTGTTTTAAACCTCGCCACAGTTTTTACAAAGTATCTGTCTTACTTTTTGAATAAATACGGACCGTTCATGTTAAAATCTTGATAATACAGTTAAATAAAATACATAACCAAAATGAGTACGGTGAAAGTGTAATAATATAAACAAGAGATCGAGTATCCTAAGTTCGAACTCACCTAATTTTCTTTAGGTTATACTCAAATTTTATATTAAAACACGAGTGTTCTATTATAATTTCAGAATATTATATATAATAACAAATTTATCATTAAAAATTTATATCAAATCATCCTATTACCCTAGAAAATTTACTGAGTTGAACAGCAAATTCCTTTTTCTCTATAAATAAAGTAACTTCCATAAAAAGTGAAGTATATTTTTATTTATTTATGTTTATTCGGAGTTTTATGTGTCTAACTAAAGGGACCCCTTTGGTTTGATATATATAAAATTCTATTTAAGTATATTGAACATAATAAATATTAATTAATAATTTGGTAATATTACCAATATTCAGCTATTCAACAAACTTATTTTACCAGTAAAATTGGAATATTGATTAAATAAGTAAAGCAGTCTGGTGGTATGCATATGAAGTGGCAGGCTGGCTTAACTAATGAAGGTGTAGCAGATGCCAACCATTTAGCCTCCCTGTTTTGACATACATACATGAGGTGCATATATATCAAGCATCACAACTAAACTCGCCTTCTTTGTTTAAAATATAAAATTGACAGTAGATAACACGCTTCAATACTTTGACTCTACAAATATGACAAGTACATGCAACTCCCAGCTTCTACCTTATTTCCTGTTCCAGTTTTCATAATTAGGTCCCCCCCTCTCGACCAACTTATATCTCCCTAATCACATTATTTATCTTATTCCATTCCACCAAGAACCCAGAAGCAACAACTACTCGGCCACCACCTTCCCTCTATATTTTTACCTACATATATTCCTTCTTGTCGCTGAAAAGATCGCAGGAGCAAAAATAACACTTGTTAAAATGGTGCACTTTGAGAAAAGACACCTTCATGTTCAAAAAGGAGAAGCTAAGCTTGTGCTTCATTTACAAAACATTGAGGAGGGGAAACAAGAACAAGAAGAAGATCATCACGGCCGTAGCAATAAGAAAATTATAATGAGGCCCAAAATATTGTCCCTTGCGTTGCTTTCACTTTTGGCTTGCATTCTCATTCTCGCAACTAGCTTCTGTTTCTTTCCTTCTACTCTTTCCCTTTCATGTAAGTAACCTCTCATCAACCCCCTCTTCTCTCTCTCTCTCTATGTTCCTTGCTCTGTTTCTTTTGATTTCTTTATATGGGCTGCCTTTATTTATTTATTTTCTTTTTTATGCATATAGATTTCTTATAGTATTGTTTCTGGGTTTTGCAGATTCAAATGGAGAGATAAGCAAAGTTCTTGTTAGTACTGCTTCTCATGTAAATGCTTCCCTTTGTTCTTCTGTCCCAACTGGTAACCAATTACTCACCTTTCTTTTGATATGTTGTTTTTTGAATATTTGATGTAGAAGAATATAATTTTATGTTTTTGACTTGTATATATATGTGTAGTACAGTATCTAATTTCTTTCTTCTTTTTTCATGCCCTCTGCTCTGGCTATGAATTATTCCTTGTCTCTCTGGATTGATTGATTAGTCCGACTTGCCACATATTTTTTGTTCAACATGTCATGTTCTGTTCTTGTTAGAATTTGTTGCATTATTTCCAAATTGTTTGGTTGTCAATAGAACTGCAGCAAATTTGTTACCTTTTATTTGTTTAATTTGCAGCAAATTAATTGCAAAATGGTTACCTTCTAGTTTAGTTTTATTTTTGACACAACATCGTTGCATATGTGCAGGTACTATATGTTGTGATAGAAGTAGTATCCGATCAGATATATGTATCATGAATGGGGATGTTAGAACCCAATCTAAATCCTCTTCTGTTTTACTATATAAATCCGAAAACACAAATGACTACATCAGTTATGCACCTGATTCTGCGGTGAATCAGAAAGAGGAACTTCAACATGAAAAGATCAAACCTTATACACGAAAATGGGAAGAAAGTGTGATGAACACTATCGATCAGCTAGACCTCATTTCCAAGAAACAAGACTCGGGTATTCATCACCATTGTGATGTTAAGCACAATGTTCCTGCAGTTTTCTTCTCCACCGGAGGCTATACCGGTAATGTTTACCATGAATTTAATGATGGACTTTTGCCTCTTTTCATTACTAGTCAGCGTTTCAACAAGAAAGTTGTATTTGTTATTCTCGAGTATCATGATTGGTGGATTTCCAAGTATGCTGATATCCTTGATCATCTATCTGAATATCCACCTATTGACTTTACTGGAGATAATAGAACCCATTGTTTCCCTGAAGCCATTGTTGGCCTAAGAATACATGATGAGCTCACAGTAGATTCTTCATTGATGGATGGGAATGTATCAGTTAGGGATTTTAGAGACATTTTGGATCGAGCTTATAGGCCTCGAATCACAGATATTATTGAAGAAGAGAAACACGAAGCTCAGTTGATGAAAGAAAATTCTGCTTCAGAACCCTTGTCTACTAATCCACTAGAAGTGAGGAATGAGAAAGATGATAATGGTTTGAAAAAGCCAAAACTTGTCATTGTGTCGAGAAATGGGTCTAGGGCTATTACTAACGAAGATTCTCTAGTGAAAATGGCAGAAGAAATTGGTTTTTTGGTGGAAGTTTTAAGGCCTAAGCCGGATACAGAACTGGCCAAAATCTATCGTTCGCTCAACTCTAGTGATGTTATGATTGGAGTGCATGGGGCAGCCATGACCCATTTTCTTTTCATGAAGCCTGGCTCTGTCTTTATCCAGGTGGTTCCCCTCGGAACTAATTGGGCCGCAGAGACATATTATGGTGAACCTTCAAAGAAGCTTGGTTTAAGGTATATTGGTTATGAAATTCTTCCAAAGGAGAGCTCACTATATGATGAGTATGATAGAAGTGATCCTGTTTTAAGAGATCCAGAAAGCGTTAACATAAAAGGTTGGGAATTCACCAAGAAGATCTATCTTGATAGACAAAAGGTGAAATTAAATCTTGAAAGATTTGGCAAGAGGCTGGTTCGTTCCTACAATTACTCTATTCTTAAGAGAAACTTGGCTGTTCACCATCCATCTTAGTATCTTCTTCGACTTCTGTTGGAGGTTTAAGCACTATAAACTAGGCAGACGTCTGTATAAATTAGTGATCTTGCCCATATTTTTGTACATTGGTAGTGAAAAACTATTCTTTTTTTTCTTGGTATATCACGTTGGTGAGCCAAGCATTCTTTCATTTATAAAGTGAACATACTGTTGTTTCCATAGATACCCCTGCAGATGCAATTGTTGATCACTTCCTCTAATTTTCTTCTAGTCGGTTTATGTTAACCTTTCTTTCCGCTTGTGCTTTTTATAACTAGAACTAAACAATCCGTTGCTTGTATACAGAAGAATCACATAGACTTGGCAATAGGTAGTATCAATAAAGAAGCAAGCTTTTTAAAATAGACAGCTCAAGGATAGGTCCAAAAAGAGTGAAAGATACCCTAACTTGTAGTTGAGCCATCCATAATATTCTTAGCTACGATTTGTACAACGTGATGAATAAAATGAGACGAGCCATTTTCATTTCCACTATCTTTAGACCTACCCAAAATGCTATACCATCAGCCAGCAAAACTAACCAAGCAAGGAAGACAATTCCATGCAGGAAGCCTTCGAATAATCTTTTAATCATCTATGCTAACAGAATAAAATGTCAGGATTATTGGCCAAGTATGTTTCCATTCTAGATACAACGTTAGCTGTAATTCTAAAACTGAAACGAACAAAGTTAAATTTGAAGATATTCTTATTAATTTTCTAGTTTGAAACAAAGATAGCTCTATTAGCTTAGCCCTGACTATTGCTACTTTGGCTAATTATAGTTCTACAAGGCAAATACACTAGCAATAGCAATGTGAGAGTTGACAAAATTGTTCCCTATCTCAAGTATCAGCATTTCAGTAGTATGCTTCGAGCTAAAGCACTTTCTGCAGTCTTTTCAAAATTGTATATGCCACTCAAAATCTAAAGCCAGCGTTTCGGCGACTTGGAAGCAGTACGGACGGGAGGAGGTGTAATGGCACGCGATGAACCTGTAGGAGATAACATTTTAATTTTTTTGAGTCAGGATCCATATGCATGTGGAGAATAATAATACCAACTTAAAGTTAGAGACATCACAGTAGGTATTGTAATTGAGGCTTGAGATTGAGTTCATCCGGCACTTACGAAAGCCATTTGAAATCATTCCAACTGAGGTTGTACTTGACATGACTGGGGACTGAGTCCCGCTTAGTGACTGTCTTCTCAGCATCCTTGCATTGTGTGTAACTGGTGACTTCATATTCCCATCTGTGGCAATCACAGGCGTTTCCTTCTGTTTATGTTGGTTCCTGTACATATGCAAGGGTCATAAGCTTTTCTATAACAAATTAAACAATCTTATAATTGAAAGCACAGAATCACTATCAAGAAATTATGAACTGAATAGGGAAGCGGCATACCTTTTCTCAGAGCCATTGATCAATTTCCCGATGGCTCGAAGTGATTTCCTTATATTAGATCCTTTTCCATGAGCAGTAGCTCTCGTGCTAGTTGTCTGCAACTCCAAAGGTTCCACTTGATTATAATAAACAGCATTTATAGTACCCTTGGGAGCCATTTGACAAGATACGTCAAGTGTAGAATCTACATGATTAGGGAATACGTTTGGCTTGGAAGCTGCCTGAGGTAGACCAGACCCCTCTGAACATCGTGGACCTTCCAGACTAAGTCTTCTCGTTCGAGTTTGTACAGAAGGAGTTTTAATTACCTTTTTGTCTTCCAAATATGTTGTCTTCCCTTTTTTCGTGGTGCTGCAATTTTCAATGCTAAGCCTTCGAGGACGAGGAGTTCTCTCAGCATTTGCCTGAGCTTTCTCTGACACGTGATTTGTTTCCTTAGGTCTAGTTTCCTTCTCCAATTTAACCACACTGGAAGCTCCGATGCTTAATCTCCGGACACGTGGTGATTTCTTTATCATTGGGGTGTAGTGATTCTCAGTGTTCAACCCTGTAGCCGGAGGAGTTATCTCAGCAGAAGCACCAGGTAACAAGGATTTTGTTTCTTTGGGTTTATTTGACTGAGCTTTCTCTCTTCGAATTGTGCTGCTGCAATTTTCAATGCTAAGCCTTCGAGGACGAGGAGTTCTCTCAGCATTTTCCTGAGCTTTCTCCGACACGTGATTTGTTTCCTTAGGTCCAGTTTCCTTCTCCAATTTAACCACACTGGAAGTTCCGATGCTTAATCTCCGGACACGTGGTGATTTCTTTATCATTGAGGTGTAGTGATTCTCAGTGTTCAACCTTCGAGCCGGAGGAGTTATCTCAGCAGAAGCACCAGGTAACAAGGATTTTGTTTCTTTGGGTTTATTTGACTGAGCTTTCTCTCTTCTAATTGTGCTGGAAGCTTCAATGCTCAGCCTTCGAGGACGCAACGGGGTTTGGTTGGTCATTAACTTAGGCTTATCCGAGGGTGATCTGTTTTCCTTGAGAATATTAACTTCTGAGCTCTGCAGTTTCCTGTTAGACAATGCCTTTTTGAGGCTCTGAAGCTGCAAAATTTTAAAATAAAAATAAGTCATGATTATGCCATCAGTATACACTGGAAAGCATGATCAGTACGTCATGTCCCAATCTGACTATTTAGACGTAGAAACCTCACAAAGTCATCGGTAATTAATAATTAACTTATTCATAACACGAGGACGATTAAAATATAGGAAAACATATATTCACCAGAGAAAAAAACATGAAGCTTTTGTTTGACTAAAGGACTTTCTTATTCAATTATTGCAAGCATCAACATAGATGCCTTTTCCTTTCCTTTCTAAATCTTAATTTAGATTAGAATCGCCTCATCAGGCATAATAAGCATAAGACATTGAGAAATATTATGTGCACTGATTGTTTACTGACTAACATCAGATATGGCTGCAAGTAAACATTAAGTAGGGCAGTGATTGTGTAACATAGTAAAAATCCAAATGTTGTCTAATAATTTTAAATTAAATTCCTAATCCACGCAAGCATATTGCAATATGGGAAATAAGAGAGCAATCTTGAAATCTACACATTGCTAATGGCAAGAAGATTTTTTATTGCCATTTCTTATGCAATGATTAAAGTTCCCCACACAGCTATGAGACGTCTTAGGAAATTTAGAGGGGTACCACTTTCCGAAGTTCCATTTCCTCTGCACTAACATCAGCAATTGCCAAAGTTTTTTCAAGTCCTGTTAACATCGTTTCTGTCAGCATATACGTGGGTAATTTGTGTGTGTGTGTTTTCCAGGAATACAACTTTAAACTTCTATGAACAAGTCGCTGACCTATGACCATGCATAGCCGCAATTCTATGATGCATTTATAAATGGATATTCATTATCATTTAATGAAAACTTTAATGAGTTTATATTTATCTAACCTTTCAGATTCTGAACCTTGCTATGCAATTTTATGTTCTCTTTCACAACCTTATGATATCCGAGAGCTGCCGTAGACATATCTTTCACATGACTCTCTGGCCAATGTGAAAAAAGAAAACATTAGTACTTCAAGAACTATCTTGCAGTTGTCACCACCAGTGGCACTATGCACATAATTTCTCATTTAACATAACAAATTGGTTGTAAGATATTCAATTCTCTAATCTTCAGTACACAACACAAGTATATAGCACATTATTGATTATTCCCCAAATATAAGCATAACCATCATACTTGCATATATTGCATTTGTTGCACTTTAAGATGATTGACACCAATGGGGTAAATTGTGCATGTAATGATGAAGATCGTTAGCAAGCGTAAATGGCATACCCAGTTGTTTCATGTCTGTTTGCAACTGGGACTGTAAGTCTTCAAACTCCTCCTTTGTTCTTGACAACAATGACTTAATTTTCTGCAAGAAAATGATTTTCCTTGATAAAACTTAAAAGCCAGAACAATCTCAATAAGTATGTAATATCTACTGTAAATGAAAGCAGCTAATAATTTATGTGCAAAGTGTAGAACAGAATTTTCCAGTCTCATAAATTTGTTCTCGTTTCAAAACACCAATATGATATCTACGATACATAAACAAATGAACAAATATGTAAAAACTTTGTATTATATATGGATGACATATATCAATGAATAGCTTACTGATAGTTCATTTTCTTGCATGTTGAAAAGCATGTAATGGTTGCAGTAACCTTTGTTTAAGCAAGCTCTGCAACACTGCAATGACAAAGAAGTGTGGCAGAACCGAATAAAGATCATTTTCAGTCAGAAAATTCTTCTCTGCGGAATACTTAGTTTGCAGTTACAA
Organism: Oenanthe sinensis; assembly: GCA_028671895.1. Classification (NCBI taxonomy): domain Eukaryota; kingdom Viridiplantae; phylum Streptophyta; class Magnoliopsida; order Apiales; family Apiaceae; genus Oenanthe; species Oenanthe sinensis. The sequence goes on from CM053794.1 coordinate 38,378,478, forward strand.
AGGTGAAAAAAAGACCATATGGTCATGTTACTGAACAATGAAAGAACTTATAATCGAAATATAAATATGGAAGGTGGGTAGGGATGCTGTGAAGGTAATCGAAATATTATGAGGGGAATGTGGATATTGTAAAAAGGACGGTATGCACTATCTCAGAAGAAAATTAAAAGAACAGGGAAAATGTGACAGAATAAGAAATAGTAGTAGAAAACCTAATGGGAAATATATGCCTCACACTAAAGACAAGTGGAACAAGCATAACAATCTCATTAATTTACGGTAAAACTAGTTTGTCTATGTGAAGCGTGGGTGAGAGGGTGCCAGGAGGCCCAGGATACATTTGTGAAGTGATAAAAAAATGGGAATTCAGGAGAAAACTGACCATTAAAATTATAATAAAAAATTTAAAACAATAACTAATTTTTATTTCACAACAGCATTCTTGCAATTAACTTAATCAAGAGTACAAGCTATTGGTTGCAGCAGACTACGATATCATTCTTTGGACAATGCTTTCGGAAATGCCCAGAGTATCCTCGCACGTAAGCACCCCTAAGTATGTGGTGCATACTACGGCACCAATTATATGCAGACTATATTTGTCTAGATCATAAGTTTAATCTACTATATCAACTAGCAGGAACAAAAAAATCGTTGTAATCAAAACCAAAATATATGAGATATATTTTAAATTACCTTCCCGTTCCCAAGAACTGATGAATTTTCCATTAATGTAGTGATGGAGTTAGTTTCTCCTCCTGAACAATTAACTAGGGCTGGTTTCACCTGGTTGTCAAGAAAATTTATTTTAGTGTAGAGCACTAGAGCTAAAAATTTATTGATCACATATAAATGGCAATTACATTGTAACCAGACACTCAAATGAGGTCGATTGCTCAATGTTTAGTCCATCCACCAATGTTACTCGAATAGACATTTCTTTATACATAAAAAAAGCTAGCTAGGGGAGTGGAACTTATGACCCGATTTTGAAATTAGCCAGCTGGGTAGCTGATGTTCACAATGCTTTGTAAGCTTTAGGCATTTAGACTACTTATTATCAACTATTTGGCAAGACTTGCATGGTTAACAAAATTTCTGCATGCTTCCATTAATCTTAAAAAATTTCATTAGTGCCTCAGCACCATCATATATTACTTGATCTAAAAAGTATAACTACTCACTTTGGTCACAATAAAAATATACAATTTTGGGAAGCTTTTAAAATTGCCTTCAACTAATTTTTTTTTTCTGGCATATTAAATGAACACAAGAGAGAACAGACTTCCACATCAAGCATTAGATTTACCCATTTGCATCAAGAAAATATTATTCGGTTGATTAAGTATTGTATCTACATCCAGAAATATGACAACGAAAAAGCGATAATAAATTTACATTATTATTAACTTTGAATGAAATAGCAAGTAGTTATTGCACCCTAATGACCTCCCTTCAACAAACTAATTAGAAAAATATATATACACATAGTCACATGCTAATATATTTACAGGAAATCATTAGTATAATCTATGTACTTATATAATACAGAAAAAGCATGTTTAGTTGAGCTATCTTCCTATATGGAAAATTATTTCATTGGCCAGGCAAGTGTTTCACACTCATGCAAGAAAAAAACTAAGGTGCGGAAAAAAAGATTTAACACACTTCTTCTACCATGTTCTGAACTTGTTCTTCCAAACAGCTTGACATAGTCTGGCGTAATAGATTGATTGCAGCCTGCAATAGAGCCACTTCAAATAGAAATCTAATTTTATATATCTAAATTGAGCTACACAACATATCAATAAACGAAGTAATACCGGATTCCCATCGCGAAAGGAAGCAAGAAGGTTAGCATCTATGTTTTCCTTTTTATCTACCATACATTCAGCAAGAGTCGCAACAATAAAATCTGCAATATCCAGAAAATGGAGAGATTCAAATTACTAAGTGGTACATAATAAAGAAATCTATCTTGGGGAACCCAAAATAAAGTGCATTTTATGTTATAATCAAACTTAAGTTTCTAAATTACAGGACGGCCATATATAAATATAATCATTTGTATAACATGGAGAAACCATATGTCATCGTTTATATTCAAGAATTTCTATTTCAATGTAAACGGGCTTCATACTACATAACAGATTCAGAACACCAATCATTCTTATTTCATTAAATTGTCTTTTCACTCAATTAAGACTCTACCGCCTCGCCTGGGTTTCAGGATTTTTTTTCAGCTCACATTAAATATATCAGTACTATATCCCTCCCCCCTGCATACACGCACTAAGTTTCATAAGACATATATCTATATATACGCCTTCAAGGAATTGAGTGTAAGTGGTAAATAAAAAGCTTAAGGTAATATAATTATGATATACATGCAGCCACCAAAAACTCATACCTCATTTATAAATAGCCATTTTAGATCTATACCTTATAAGAATTATATCTATGTAGACATGAACTACTAAAGTATATAATAAGCATTCAGCTAGCATGTAAACCAGTAAATGATCAACTAGATTAACAGAGGAAAAATTAACCTTCAAGTTCCTGGGTTTCCCACTCAGCAAATGTTTTCTTATTGCAGCTTGTAGTCATATCAAGTCGCCTATGAAGGTCAGAAGAAGTTTCCTCTAAAACATGCGAGTGAATTTTACCCACAGAATGCATAGCAAATGGGGATCTCTGAGGCTTAAATGATACATTTCCTCCACCCCTCTGCTTCCCTTCATGAAAAACTTTAAGCTCTAAAATGCAATCAACTACCTTAGCTGATGATCCAGCCTCCAGATTGTCCTAATAAGATACACAAGTCAGTCTTCCGCAAGAGTAAGATACATGAATAGTAACATATACTGTGAATGACCAATGTCCGTATGTAACACACCCTTTCGAGGACAGGTGCTTCAAAAGTTGTTAGCTTTAACTTTTCTGCGGCTACCAAAAAGTTCCTGACATTTTCAAAGTATTGATAAGCTGGTAATGGCTGGGAATCCCACGTTGATGATTCTGACGGCAAGTGATTCTGGACAACCTTATTAAATTGCAAACACGACCATCAGATAGAGAGTAAAAACAGAAACCCTAAAAATTCATTACTCCAATTTGTATGTACTGTTAAACACCTATATTGAATAGATACACAATAATTTTTTGTTATTACCTTTTGAACTGATCCTGGTTGAATCTTGTTAATTGCATTACAAAGAACCAAACCACTTCTCAAACAAGAAATAAATTCCCTCTCAGAGGGCTGTTTATATATTCCGAGAGGCCCAACTAGGCTCTCGAGCCATTCCGTAGCTTGGTACCTCCTCAAAGCTTCACATTCAAATTCACAAATCAATTAATAATAAATAAAACGAAAACATCATATTCCATATCATGTGAGTGCTTACATATGCAACTATCATGTGTGTGTGTATCACCAATATCATTATAAACAAACACATAAACCTTCAAACAGAGATTGGATGAAATAATAATAAAAAAAAAATGAATGAATCAAAAATAAATCTTGAAAACAAAAACATTATAAAGAAGAGTACAAAAACCTGCTTCTTCGGATTTTCTTCCAGCAAGATTCAATTCATGTAGCGTTTTTCTCACACAAGTCTCCATCTTTTTCAATCAAATTCTAAAATTCATCAAACAAAAATAATTATCTAAACAAATCATTTTCAACGCAATATAAACCCTAATTTTCAATTTGGGGATACAACGAAAGAGAGGATTAAAGTACTCACTCGGGTACGTTGTATTCTTGATTTGACAAACAAACGGAGCCCTAATTCTCTGATTTGTGATGGAGTTTGTAACTGTAGAGATAGATAGAAAGATAGATAGATAGATACACTGTACTTGTTGCTATATTTATTTATATATGTATCATGTGTGTGTATGGTTCGGATACGAACCTGAGGTTACGAATATGAACGTTACTTCTGTTCTCAATTCAAATATGTCGGTCCCACCTATTAGTATTTATTTTCTATATCTTAGTCTAGAAATATTTTTCAAATAGAATTTGTGTTTTTTTTACAGATTCATGACGTCGGTGTACGTATTTATTTTTTCTGAACCTAAATTTGTAAGTTTATATTGAAATTAGGTTGAGTTTAGTTTAGCAATTTAAATTTGAAATTGTCGAATTTAAGGATTAAATACAAATTTAAAAAGTGATTAGCAGGTGACATCATGCTCATCTAATGTATTAAGGAAATTACTTCTGTGACCTTTGTGCGATAATTGATATAAACGTAGATACTTTTTATGAATACCAAAATAAACTGCCAAGTGCTATCTGAATATCAAATATTCTGATTAGTGCATGATCTCATGGATGAAATTAGTGATAGCCACATTTATTGTAAGATGAACGAAAGTATGATGTCAATACTTTTTTTTTCTGTTTTGTAAAAATGAAAATTTGTTAATTTGTGTTTTTATGAAGTTTTATGGTAAAACTACTCAAATTTAAAAAATAATTTATTGATATCAAAAAATAATAATAATTTATAAAAATATAATTTACAAACATTTCAATCAAAACATTAAGATTTTGTAAAAGAATAACAAAAATAAAATTACGAGTATTTTGGAAATCATAAAAGTGAAATTACGAGTATTTTAGAGTAATCATTTTTATATATAATAGGAGGACAAGATAATGAGTTGAGTCATTTTAGTCCTAAAAATGTGAGTCATTTTATTCAAGTGAAATGATTATTATATCTCTAAATTATATAAATATAAAAAAATAATTTTATTATGATTGTTGTAGGAATTGAACTCACGACCTATTCAGTGGATTTAATATATGTGTAGAACCATTGAACTACAATTATTTCCTGATTTTAATTGAAAATTCATTACTAACATGCATTATTAATCTTTATAATATTTTTTTTTAATATTTACTTCAATTCATCTATAATAAAATAATTATTTTATTGATGTCTCACATATTATATATAATAGATATCTTTATATTTTTTTCACCGAATAAGTTTTTATTTATGTATCAAGTTAATTATTAAAATTTATAATATTATAATTTATTATTTAAACTCATATATGCGATATCATTTGAACTTATATTTTGAAATAAATTGTATAATATTATAGTAATAATGTATTTTTAACCTTATACGTACGAGTAAAATTTATTTATCAGTTGTTTGTATTGTATCATTGATTATAATTAACATATTTATAATTAAAAAATTGGATAATTGATCGATATGATGTTATAAGATATAAGATCGATTAATTGATACTTGAACTATTTAAAATAGTTGAATTTTCAAAACATGGTTTTATAAATAAATTTTGTATTATATATAAAAATTATTTGAATTTACATTAAAAAAATGAAAATTTCAAAGTTTATATATTAATTTATTATGTTAAAATATAAATACTATAATTGATTTAGCAAAGGATCCGGTTTTAATATACTATATGATAAGTAGACAGTTAAATTTTAAATTTAGGATAATGTGTAATATATAATTATGTTATATATGTATTAAAAATATATATTTAGTATTAAAATTTTAATTATATAAAAAATTGAGTATTTTTATGAATATGAAGGATGAATTTATATTTGAAAATCTATATATATCATTATATTTTTGTATTATAAATTTTTTTAGTTTTGTAAAAATATCATATTTTTAATATATAATAAATACAACATATTTATGATATATTATTTAAATTATAATACTAAAATTTTTATTCGCACAATCAGTAATATGAATAAAATCAAACAAAAAATAATATTTAAATACCATAGTTATTATAGTTTTCGGTTTAAAATGTTATTTCTTTACACACATTATTGGTTGTATTTTTCTTATAATCTGCCCCTCCATAGGTGAAAAACAATATTTTTAATAATATTATTAAAATTATTGAATCATTTTAATCTAGAAAAATTCATGCGTCATTTTATTTATGTAATATTACTATTACAACCTTAATTATTTAATTAAATATAATAAGAGGACAAGGGGTTTGTATTGAGTCATTTTAATCTAGAAAAAATCATGAATCATTTTATTCATGTAATATTACTATTATAACCTTAATTATCTAAATAATGAAAATTAAAGTTATTTTTATTAATTGTATATGCATTGAATATATAACCTTCTAATCTCAATAATTTTAATATAAAACTAATATAATTTTATTTTATGATTTTATTTATAATAAATGATTGTTTTACTCATATCTCTTAAATGATGTATAAAACTTGTGTCTATTTACATATATAATTGTCTGTTATAAAATTTAAATATTGTATTAATCGAATATTTTTAAATATGCAAATAGATTAAAAATGTGGTATTAAATATAAGATCTGATATATTAAACAATATATTTGGATGAAAATATAAAATTGATATAACAAAATATTTGATTCAAAAAAGGAATAGTTCATAATATATAATAATATAAAAGATATGATGAATTAGTTGAAACTCTAACCATTTAAAATAAATGAATTTCAAAAAATAAATTTTGTATTATATAAAAAAATTATTTGAATTTATGTAACAAAATGAAAATTTTAAAGTTGAACCATATACATTATATCATGTATAATGTATAATTACGTCATATATGTACTATTAAAAAAATATTTTAAATATTAAAATATATTTATGGAAAACATCATTACTGTAATGGCAACAACCCAATTGCAAGAACAGAGCTCGGTTAATGATTGTAATACGTACTTAATTTAACATCGAAATATATGTAGATTTTATTTCAATATATAAGGTAGAATATTATTATCAAGTCTACCAATACATGATGATATTTTGGGGAACTATGATTAGCCAAGTTGTTATATTTAAGTTGATGTAATTGAACCTTATGTGCAATATGAATTCAAGACTTAATTAACTTGATTTCAAAAATTAAAGGGTTCGAGATTTAACCCGGGTTGTCATATATGATATCAGAGTAAATTTTTAAAAATTTGATGCGTCAAGTTGCCAGAAATGGGGATAAAAACTGGTACATTATCCCACAAGATAGAAGTTCAAAATGATAATACGAAACCATGCAATATTATCCCATAATAGTTAAAAGAGGTGCGATATGAACCTATGAATTATCTATTTGACGAACTAATGAGCTATCTACTCGGTATGATGATGACGTGATGAATTTCAATATGAGATTTTTAGAAAATATATATTAAAAAAAATAAAAACTAGTGGTTCGTGCCTCACACGGGCTTTCATGCTAGTATTATCAATGTAATAAAAGGATTTATGTGAATGAATTGATTTAGACCTCATTTGACAATGCCGGCATTAATTATAATAATAGTTTTTAATTGAAAATTATATAACAGATTATTTGAAAAAATTGAAAAAAAATCTAAAAATACTTTTAATCTAAAAACTGATTTTAAAATGTAGGTCTCTCTATATTTTTATAAAAACTTATTTTCATCTTCTACCGCAAATAATTATTGATTTCAATATCAAAACTCCCTCATTTTTTTAACTGAAGACATGCATTTATTAAAAATATTATTTATAAATAGTCGTCTAATTTTTTTACCAGCATTTTTACCCCAAGTATTATCTCTTAAATTACCACAATTTTAAAAAATAATCTCTAGTGAAATATTAATCTTAAAAATTAATCTAATTGATATAAAACATCAGCCTTCAACAAAATTGGTTATAAAACCGATTTTGGTGTATACACTTTGAAGGTTGTTTGCTTTGTGTAATGGAATGGTTCAAAATTAAGAATTGAATTGAGATGAGATGATATGGGACAATAATTTCTCCTCTATCATGTTTGGTTTTAATAAATTTTATTCATTTTAATATAATTAAATACTCCTTCAGTACCACCTAATTGTTAACGTTTTAAATTTTTATTCAGGAAAAAAAATTTAAAAAAATTATGAAACTATACTTTATATGCACCTTAAAATGCGTGTCCGACATTCTCTCTGAAACGTTAACAATTGGGTGAGACGGAAGTAGTATTAAATATGAATTTTATTCATTTTAAGATAACACCTTACCGCGCGCTATCGTGAACGAGAGAATTTTATGATACGATGATTTTATCACAGTTGATACAGATTGTGTCCAATAGTCAAGTGTCCATCAGAGCATCTGCAGCCGTTGTGGACACTTTCCCCTTTTAGTGGGACCCTATTTATAACACATCATCTTAAAGTGTCCACTACATAAAATTGTCCAAATTCATACAATGTCAAGTCCATTTCTTATATTATATGTATAGTAAAATTATATATTACATTTCAATTTAATTTAATTTAATAATATTAAAATTATAATTATCAAATTGAAGTGATTAATTTTTTTAAAAAAAATTCAGCAAAATAAACACGTCACATAATAAAAATGCATCATACAATTAATAAAAGAAATTACATGAGAAAATATTACATTCAACCGCAAAAATCATAATAACATTAGAGACAAACATTTTTAAGCATTCAACCGCAGTACTCTCTCCAATACGAACGTAGTCATCAACAGCGTCGGCAGATACTCCGTAAGCCAACATACGCATGGCCGCGGTGCATTTTTGTAAAGGTGATAAACTTTTTCTTCCTACTGCATCGATCCTTTGTTGAAAGTATGGATCAAAGTTTGAAAGAGCATCCACAATACGAAGAAAAACATGTCCTCCCATACGAAATCTTCGTCGAAATACTTACTCAGGATATACTGGATTATCTGAAAAGTAATCATACTAGTAGGTGATTGTTGGGTTTCAAATTGTGGATTTGAAAATGGAGGAAATGGAAACTGATATGGAGAATTTTGAGGATACGGAAATGGAAATTTAGTAGTGTTAGAATATGGGAAGTGGTATTGAGAATTCGGTATTTGAGAATTAAAATTAAAATTTTGTGAGTTTGGGAAATAGGAATTTGGATATGGAAATTGAGAGTTTGGATTTTGAGAATTTGGAGGTGGATGGTTATTTGGATTCATTTTTTGATAGTAAAAAAAATCTAAATTTATAAGAAGTAAATAATAGGGTATATTTAAAAAATGAAGAGTATGAATAATGGGTGTATATATAGGAGTTAAAATAAATATTACCGTTATAATTATAAATGTTACAATTGTAACGTTACATTTCAACTCATGAAGTGACATATTACTAAAAACTAGCTTGTGCATTGTAATAAAAAAAGCAAAAAAACTACAAAAAATTGAAATGGTCGTTGGACACATAGTGTCCATAGGACAGTTTATACAAAATTATACAATGCAGTTGGCCACCTCATTTAGCTGGACAAGCCATTTTACTGGTCTTAATACATCAAGTGTCCAACCGCTGCAGATGCTCTTAGTTAAGGAAAGTGCGTAAACTCTATCGAGCATTAAATTTAAAAATATAATAAAACGGCTTTGATTGCCTGACCAATTATATTAATAGTCACCATCATGGCATCATGCATACTTGATATCCCAGCATCATCGCATTATCCTTTATAATATTATCATTTGAAATAAAATATACAAAATTTTATAAAAATTACCGTAATAATTTCTTTTTTCAGTATTTTATGCAGGAGAATTGTATTATTAGGTATGTGTTCGGTCTTCATTGAATAGAATGATGCAAGATATAGAAGATTCTAACGAATTATTGGTCTTGCACTTCCATTTCAAGGTAAATAAAAAATTAAATGATGAATGCTTCGACACTTTTAACATTGACCGTAACGAGTAATACTAGAAATAAAAAATTGGGTATAAAAAATTGGTCTCATCATTTGATAGAAGTGACATGTCAATTTGAAAAATTTTAATTAATGAGATTTATGTAAATTACAATCGATGTCATGTGTCATTTGAGAATTATTTTTGTATACGGTACCATAATATTACTCTAACGTAATTTGCCATTTTTATGAACTAATTAATTAAGGTTTTAATTATGTGCAACTTGAGTTCATATATGTGTGTGTTACATAAACAAACCATTTGTATAATCGTATTTGCTAATTCTGAGTTACATTCTGTAAACAACAATACTGAAGATTGATCTTTTTCATTTTGTATACCAAAAGAAAGGATACATGTTTTTAAAAAAATCATTTAAATATAATTTAGAAAAATACTAAAATTATACAATTATGTATAAAAATAATTTACAAATATCACATAACAAGTTCTGATTAATTATAATTTTATCAAATATAATAGATTCATGTGTGTCCACATTAATCTCATCTATTTAAACCTTTACAATTGACAAAATATCAATACCACTTTGTTTAAAAATATTTTTTTTATACTTAATTTTGCACACTCATAATTTAATACTTCCGTTTCGTTTCTAATAAAGCAACAGAAGTTTCCTACTCCAGTTCATAGCCATGGATATCGCTTCCAAAGTATACATGTATCGTTTGTGGTAAGCTACATATAAATTAGAAAATATATATATTTTTTAATTTATAAATTACTTATGATATAAGTCAAACGGGCTCACAATAAGATAAAACATTTCGATCAGAATAATTATTTGATCATGTAATTCCAATAACATGATTGTAATTGTAAGCTATATTAATAAGACTTATTATATAGATTATGCACACTTTTTTTCCAGCGTTACAAAACTATAAGTAATTAACAAATTATAGGAATAAGCTGTATCAAAAGCACAAGTTTATAATTAGTAAAAGACCACTACACTACACTGGGTTTACTTGTAGTTTTCCTTCAATATATAAAAATGATAATTTGTAAATGACAAATTGACCACCAACTATTTTCAATAATTAAATAAATGACAACGATATATATGAAAAGGAAAGTCGTCTTTTTGTGATAATCAGAGATTCAACGTGTCCAAATAGGAGTATTATATTGGCGTGGCCGTCAAAATTGTTTGGCCACTAATCTGATTGGCCATGTTCCAAAGCATGCTTTAATTTGGAACCGGCCCGATTAATTAATCCAAATTCGTAGTATGGAATGATATACTTGTAATAATTATGTTATTTAATTATCCTTTTTTATTATAAGCTTTTATGGAAGCTTTTATTGCCTCATTCATACTATTTTGCAGTAATCAAATACCTGAGGGTATTTATTTTTAAAAAAAATATGTATTTAATAACTACATATCAAAAAAATAATTGAATAATTTATTTTTATATTTGGCCTTATTTATAATATTATAAGATGGGAATACAATTAGGTTTAGAAAAAATTATCTTATAAATAGCAAATATAAGACTAATTTTAATAAATTAGTCACAAAATTATTTTAGAAGAAGATAAGTACATGTATTGATGGAACAAAATTTATTTTTAAGGGTATTTATTATTTTGAAATGGAAAAAACACTAGCTTATATAATTTCCAAAAAAATCACATTAAATCATGAAAAGTGAAATGAAGTTGATATAAATGAATCCTTAAAAAAATATAACCGAAATATCAAAAATATTTTGTAATAAAAATTTGTCGTAAACTTCCTAATTAAAGGTGGTGGACCATATTCTGGATCTCCGGAAATATATTGCTATCGATTTTGTTTATTGAGGACACAAAGATTACTGTATTTTTGTCGATGACGAATGACAACAGGCACGTGTAATCAAACAAAAATGATGCTGTACCATCAGAATTAATCTTTTGTTGTGTATACTACGTACTAGTATAAATAAGTGACAGCGTGAACCAATCGAAAAATAATTACAAATTAGCACAAACCCCTTCAATCAACCTTACGTATACACTAATCTTCAAATAATTTCAAACCATGAAATTCGAACTCTCAAGAACAAGTAATTGCATTAGAACAGTTGAGAGTGTTTCTGTCGGTGCTGGAGTGATTCCGGTCGTGGATAATGGCCGGAAAGAAAGTGTTTGTGAGCTGGGTGAGTTGTTGTACATGAGAGCTAGGTTTGAACGAGTCGTGGGGACACGTGACTCGGAAGCATTTTATATGATGAACCCCGATGGGAATGGTGGTCCTGAACTAAGCATATTTCTCCTTAGAATATAGAAGATTTAAGAGTTTGAAAAGGATACATAGAGTTTCTGTTTTGATTGTTGTTTGGTTTGTGAAATTCAACATGCGCTTAATTATATCATGAGTGCAAGTTGGAGAGGAATGAATGTTATTGTATGAAGTAGAAGACTAGCTGGTATTGTAATCTTGTTAACTGTTGAGTACTCGTATGTTTGTTGTTGATGTTCATTATCTAGCTTGTTTCGATGATACAGTTGAAGGAGATATTACAGAATTCGCAATGTTCTTGCTTACAGCTTATGTCTGATGTCTTCTTGCCTAGCTTCTTCGCTCTTCCCCCCTTTACTAAAGAATCGTTGCATGCTACGGCCCATTCTCCACCCACGATATAATGAAATAGGTTCATATTGCCAGATAATATGTGCAAAGGGAATATTGTAGGTTTGCAATGGAATTAAGTTTTCATACAAAACAATAATATTTAATTGACGGATAATTCTGTAGATCAAACGGCAAATGTCCTTCTTGCCTTATATTACAGTTGTATCAACAAGTCATGGTTTATATATTCCAGATAAGCCTCTCCGTTCTGATATGGTTTATCTGGTAGACTAAATTTTGCTGATTCATAAAACGAAGTTGGTGCTTCATTCTGTAAGCAGTTTGATACAAGTGAATACCTACTCTATATATATATATATACAAGTGATCGAAACTATTTCTCTTGCATGAGATCGACTATTTCTAGCTTGACATGGAAAAGAATAAAGTTTCAAATAATAATGGGTTACGTCAGGTAATATGTTTACAACATCATGAGCATCGAAAGTGATGGATATATGTCTTCTTCAATAGCCATACCCATACCTGCTCATGACTATATAACTATCACAACAGATAGTCGATCAAATAGTAGAAACTGCTTTCCACGTACCAATCCCATCTACAGCTTAAGCTCCTGCAAGTCCATCAACAAAGTCTCTTTCAAAAAACACTAATTATAAATTAAACCACCAAGTTATATATTAAACACTGGCAGTTTCACCCACTGAAGGACTTGGCTCTGGGAAGCCAGAGCACACAGGTATATATCCATGTTCCCTCTGAGGCAAAAACAACAGTAGATATAATAACATTGATTACAATGCATACCATTTTTCCATGATTTTTCATGTGGGGTAAAATTAAAGTAAGCACGAATTCTACAATAGTTTAAAAAAAATTAAGGTTGTCTATATATGGTGGTATACTTTGTATAATGATGTTAGAATTTATGTTGAATTCCTCGGGAATGTTATAACTTATCCAGGTTCCTCGTTAATTTGAGTATTTAATTTCCGCTCTGATGAATTAGTTTGGCTGATATATGTCACAGAAAGTGTCGTCATTGACCAGCCAAGTCAAGGAACCCTGATCCAATATGTTTTTTGCATTTTCATTCGCGGGCTAGGGCCGGAATTTGTTTTGTTATTCTAATTAGGATCAGAAATTATCCTATTACTCGGGCAGCCCGGTGATTTTAGAGAAGTAAGAGTAAATCCAATAATGTCATAGTAAATGCCTTATAAATATAATAAAATATAATATCATAGTGATTTAAGATACTGTATACATATATCAACTCCAACAACATGTTATATTCTCATGCCGTATTATTAAAATAATAATATCTTTAAATGAGGGAAAGATAAAAGGAGATGAAAGAAGTATACAAAATGGAGGGAAATGAATATTTTATTGATAACGTTGTCCTATTAGGGCACCATTAGGACATTGTTGGAGCACTCATTGAGTTAAAGTGTCCTAAATTTTAATTTATGACAATTATTTAGGACATTGTTGGACTTGCTCTAAAGACTTGGCTGACCGCTGAAGCAAAACTAACACGTGAAATTGAACGAGTTACTGACAATGAAACAAATAGGATGAGTCCGATGAAGCAAATCAGGGAGGACCAACACAAACGCCGCCTTGAACTCTGCATTTAGATGCGAAACGTTTTTTGTTTTTTTATGCTTTGTAGTTTGTAGAGTTAGTAACCAACAAAAAACATGTCATATATTACTGTAGTAATTAATTACTCATAAAAAAGTGGAATGTCGGTTAGCCCGAAATTCGAGTAAATGGAGACACCAGTTACATGAAAAACAGAAAAATCAAGATTAATGCTGCAATTTCGTTGTTTAGACGAAAGTTATTTATTCTATTGTAAAGTCAAAGCAACAATAGCAAGGCCGAGGGTTTGAACAGTGGTGACATGGCTCCCGTGATCATGCTTACTTTTTACTGTATGTCTTAGTACAAGGAATAATTTTATGTCATCATATATTTGGTGCTACTGTACTTGTCATCAGTAATCACCACCGTCGGGGTTAAAACTTAAAAGTAAAACTACAGTTTGAACATATGTGCGCTACAGCTTCAATATATATTCTATTGCCAGTAAAGAATGTGTATGACAGTGCGTGTGTGTGTTTATGTAATTACTCTGTATCACATAGAACATGATTACAGAAGTGTTGGTCTCATAGGACCATGATCATTAACGAGAAGCCACCCCGGGTTGACAGCTAAACTTTTATAATTACAGCTCACAACTTGGGGCAACATACTTCGTTTTTCACTTCTTTTTAATAAGCTTGATTAGCGCCTTGATTAGAAGTAATCAGTTTTTCGAAAATTCGAGATCATTGGAGAAAACTTTTCCATCCTAACTCATTTCACTTTTCTAATAGTAATGTTAGAAACCCCGAAAATTGTCCCCAAATCTTTCAGGATTTTGAGACTTAAAAAACTCAGTATTTCGGTAATTATAAGAAGATTCTTCTGATAAAATATACTAGAATTTTGAGTCTTTTGAATATATACTCAGTAAAAATAGCGGTTTTCATATAATATTTAGACTAGTTTTGACAAATTAAAAATGACAAGGGAGAACAAGCCTGTGATTAAGACAAGGCAATGGTTTCCGTGTGAGGGGGCGTTCAGATTTGCACCGCTCCTCGCATCTTGTTCGCAGAATCTTCCAATATGCTATTCTAATGTGGGGTGCAGTATTGTTCAAGCATTCGAGAAGTCTCAATATTTCCATGATTAATGGTTAAATTTATTTTTATATTATAATAAAAAAGTAGTCATTTTAATTGTACAAAAAATAAAGTATACAACTAATTAATTAGAAAGGGAGAATACATATTTTTCCTTTATTTACAATCAGAAGTATTTGTTTCGTGGAAGTGTTGGAAAATAAAGAGAAATGATAAAGTATTGCATATTTACCTATAAATTTAATGCATTTTCCTCACTTATACTATGGATAATTTACATATTAAAACGTAAAAATTAAAATGAAAATAATAAAATGTACAGTATATATTTATTTATGAATTCTCAAAATAAATGGCGGTTATTAGTAATGCCATAGAGGAACATGTATGGAATGTGAAATATGGCTATCTAGCTGAAGCATCTACACCATTACTGTATTATTTTGTCCATATATATATATGCCCATGTCAAACCCCGTTTGGTTCACACATTACGTCCTTGAGATTTACTCAATTGGTGTCCACATCCAACACCGTATCTCCTTGCGAATCAAACACCTTCACTCATCCCATCTTCTGTGCCCCCCCATGACCCAACTCATATATAGCCATATATCCACTGTCCACACACACACACAGTGCAAGGTTGGATATGGGAAGGGAGCAATCCTCCTAGTATTTGTGTAGGCATTTAATAGAGCAATAAAGGGGAAAATACGAGTGTTGGGAGTATAAAATCGGATTTAATACTACCACTACCAGTGCAGAATAGAGCAGAGTGCTGTAATTTGCCCAACAAAGCTCACGAGCATGTGATGCCAACAAAAGAGAGCGTAATAATTATTACTAGTGGCACCAGTAAATTTTAGGGGCCGTTTGGTTGGCCTTTTATGTTAACGTTTATCCAAAACTCTTTCATTTTCGTTTCACACTTCTCTCAGGGTATTTATTTTCTCATTCCTTTTATTTCTTTTTCCCTCTAATACATACACTCACTTTCATCATCTACATAAAATTATATTTTATATTAATTTCAAAAATAATAATATGCACAAAGTAATTAATTAAAAAATAATTATTTATTACATTTACGGATCAAAACCAAACATTAAAAACAATTCAGGCCCTTTCTTTCATTTCTCTTTAATTCCATTTTTAAATCTCTTTCATTTTCTCCAATATAATCCAAATGCTCCCTTAGTGCTTTGTGAAACCAAGACAATGCCCACGTGGGAGCCACACCTCATTACTTGCATTCCTCCCTCATTAGTGGGAGTAATTTTTTTGGTTACGCTAATTTTTAGAAAAAACTACTGCCCCCTCTGTCCATATTTACGTGTTTATTTTAAAAAAATTACACATATTAAAAAAAAGTTGGTTGAATAAAATTTTCAAATGCATATCGCTAATTATTGTCTCTTGAAAAATAACAATTAAACTAAGTTTTAAATAAGTCAAATTTTGAAAATAATCAACATAGTGATCATTTTGGAAGATTATCACTATATTTGTTTTAATAGAAATGGACATGTATTTAGGGACAAAATTTATTTTAATTGAAAGTGGACATGTAAAATTTATAATTTAATAATAATAATACATATGTTTTTTTATATTATTTTAAATTCCTTATTACATATAATATTATTATATATAGTTCTCAAGTATCAAATATATTATTTTTTTATTAAAAATATACATTATTTTATTTAAATAAAACCTCTAATAAGTTTATTATATACATATATATATGATGTAATATAATTTAATCTTTAAATAAACACTTTATTTAATTTAAATATAATTATAAGTAAAATTTACCAAACATTCTTATCTAACTTATAAATAATCATCCAAACACATTAATAAACTTATAAGTTATTAGTTACTTTTCACTTATCCTTATATAAGTTAAAAATAACTTATCTTAAAATTACTCAAACGGATCCACACTTTGCCAAAGATAAAAGTGGAAAAAAACTTATTAACCATACAAGTTACTTATAAGGTGTGTCAAACACCCACTATATTTGCTCGATTTTTTTTAAACATGTTGCAAAATAATGATTATTTTTTAAAAAAGTAATAATTTTTTTAACTAATATCATAATTCATAAACCAAAAGTTAAAAATAATAATTACATGACAAAAATAGTTTTAAAAAATATATACTCCCTCCATCTCTAATTAGTTGTCGATTTTGGGATTTTTTTTTTTCTCATTTTAGTTATTCATATCTCTAATCAATAGCATTTAATACAAAAATATGGTCATTTTCCACTAATAACCTCATTTATTTGTGATTTTCAATGTTGACTTTTTCACTATACTTATTAATTTAATATATTAATTATGAGTATGGAATTATGGATGAAAAATAAGCATAATATTTAAAGTTTATTAATACACATAAAATATTCAAAAAGAAGACAACTAATTATAATATAAAATAATTAAATAATAATTATAATATGTAAATATGTAATAAAAACACTTTAAAATATGTACAATATAAATTATATAATTTTGAAAATACACAGATAAAGGACATAGCACTACACAGTTTTTATTGCTTGCATCCTTTGCTAATTCGTCAATTAATGTGATGAAATTTGTTATTATGTAAAAACAAAGAAATTATTTCATTATATATTATGCAACAGTTACAAATTAAAAAACTTAATATGTTCAACGAATTAATAAATTGATTGATTTTTATCAATGTAATGGTCATTTATTAATCCATTAATCAAATTGATAGTCATTAATAATTTTATCATTTTTTAATTGAATAATTAATGGATTGATCAACTAATAAAGAATTATTATATTATTAAATTCTATCAATTTATTAATTGGTTTAATAAATTAATTATTTTTTTATATTAATACATATACTCTTTGGCGGAAAATTTTAAGCGAACAACCGGGCAATTGGGGCTTGAGACTTATCACTAAGGGGCAATTTAGGACCCAACTCGAAATCGATTCAAAAAATATGAAGTCGGGTTAAAGTTTTTCAGATTCGGGTCAATTTAGAATTGACCTCAAAGATATCCAAAAAAATCGGGTCAATTTCAAGTTAACTCAGCCGAAATGATCCGAAATTATATATGTAAAATATAAATTAAATTTATTTAATCTTAATTTATTATTTAAATATTATTAAAAATAATTAATTTATATTATTTATATTTATTACTCCATCCATCCTCTTTTATTTGTCCCTTATGAAAAAAAATACACATCTTAAGAAAACATTAATTACATAACTTGTTTCCATGACTATCCTTCATAATTGCATTAAACTATTTGTATATTTAAATTAGTCAAACACCGAAAATAGTAATATAAAAATATTATTTGGTAAAAGAGTTTGATTCTCCTGAAGGTGACCTCATGTTATTAGCCGAGGTTAAGACAATTGGTAATGTTATTTTAGGGATATTTTTTTGAATAGAGGGGTGGACGTCAATATTACAAAATTGTCATATGAGAAATCGTATTAAAAATCTTATAATCTCATGTAATTCATCTTGGGTGGCCTGAGACCCCTTTTCTCTTTGGTAAAATCTTTATAAAGTTGTTTTGAAAATAGAGAAGTACAAGTAATTATGGATAATTTTTTTTTAAAGGACAACTAAAAGAAGGCGAAGGGGGTAATAAATTATAATTATTTCAGATCAGAATCGGGTTACTCACAAATAATTTAGGTCGGGTTTGGATTAAATATTTTAATCCATTAAAATTTAGAATCAAATTTTAATTGCATTGAAATTACCGGAATCTGTCGATTCGAACCGAAACTCAAAATTACCGCCCAACTTACCGGTGTGTCATGTGTGCGGTACATATATGCGGTATATATATGCATGCATTTATAATGATACACCTAAAATATTTTCAGTCACAATTCAATTCATGACAACACTGTAAAGAATGCAGTTGCCACTGCACAACTACTTCTGTCTGGTTTCTTTTCAGGCTTTCACTCTACTAATAGTACTATAATACAACCATATGCACTTGTCATTTTCATCAGACCCATCAAACTTCATCATTTCTTTAACGAGCTTGATGACCCTAAATATGAATATCATGCCTATTTTTGTAAGTAGAAGCGGTGTGCATTATTATTATTATTATTATAAAATTATCACTCAGTTTTTACATTGAAATATCTTATATTCTTATGTGAGTAACCAAGGTTATCCCTAGAGTCATTTTTCTCATCTTTAATTCATCAATTAATATGATAGAGTTTATTGAAATATAATGCAGAAAAAATTAATTATTTTATTATAATTTATGCAACAATTACAAATCAAATAATTAATCCGTTCAACAATTTGATGAACTTTTATCGATACACAACAACCATTAATTAATCTGATAGTCATCAATAATTCTATTAAATTTTTACGGGATAATTAGGGAATTGATAAATTTTAATTTTATTAATGAAACAACAAAGAACTACTAAATTTCGTCAATTAATTAATTGAAAAATTAACTTACTTTTTACATTAACACATATGCTCTATAATACTTTACACTTTTATTTCATTCAATGTATTTTTAGCAAAATACTTTACTGTATTTATTCTTTTATAAATAAAGAATATAATTTTTATTTTTGATGTGAATGTAAATCATTCATCCTTGCCTCACTTAAAATAAACTTTAAGAAATTTCATCTTATAATAAATAATTATTATCAACGAAAGTTAAGCGGTAACAAACTAACAATCATTTGAAAATTAATAAAAAATAAGTTGGAACAATCATCGACCTGTTGAGGCTGTTTCGAACCTATACCGTTGCACGTTGACCATGATAAATCACATCCGTAATTCCGTATACTATCCCATTTTGACCTTATTACCCCTTACTGTACTAATCACTGGATGTCCGGTACGTTTTGTAGTTGTAAAAGTAAAACTAATTGGACAAAAGAACAAGAGGACACAAATTTGGGAGTAAAATAAATATGATTACCACAAATGTTATTATGGACAGTAAAAAATAAAATTGCTACTCTTTTGATTACAGTAATAATTAATACTCCGTATATCACTCCTCTCTTTCTATGTTCAACCTCAAACTGCTTGTTTCTAGCAATCACTACTATAAACTGAAGAATCTAACTTGAACAAACATATATGCTTCATTAATGCAGCACGAAGATCCTCAACATTACTATTTCCACGTCTCATCACTGAGTGACTCGACAAAACAGCTGAGCTTAGTGAACTCGCTTCCGGGATTGACTCAGTTGACACCACAACTTTTATGTTGTTCGTTAACAAATCATTCCCCACCAGTTGGTTCAAAACCAGCGAGTCAGTTACCGAGTTCTTTCTCTTGTGTTGCATTGCAACTCGGACTATTTCGGTAACCATTGAGTTTGCTAGTCTTCGAATTCCCCGTGCTCCCCCGAATATTATCGAAGGGGTAATAACGTCTTTTTGGTGATTTTTTCGCCCATGTTTGGCGGTAACGCTAGTGATTGTCGACAAGTAAACCGACTCGGGACTCTGATTCTTGACTCGGCCGAGTGGATCACCGAGTATCAGCACATCTTTCACATCCACCAACATTACGTGTTTAAATTTACGTCTAAGTCGGCCTAAAAGTAACGTATAACAAGCCCATCTTCTCAAATTCAACGGAACGTGGTCAATAAACCCAGCCAACGAGTTTTCCGGGTCCAGCTCGTCAACTTCAAACCCAACAACCGAACCATAACTCAACTGAGTCAACTCGGTCTCATTTTCCCCAGTAAAATTCCCACTACGAAATCTCCTCCCCCATATTGTCTCCCCGCTCCCATTCATCTTCTCCCTCGATTTCACAAAATGAGTCACATCAAAACTCGCTTCCAACTCACGACTCTCCTGGAACCGAGTAATGAGTTGAAGAAACGAGTCATTCTCTTGGCGTATCACATAATCATAAACATTTGATTTACCTGAAGGAAAAATAAACAAGAGGTCCGATCTCGAGGTGAGTGAAGCCCTATGCACGAGTCTCAAGAAAAGCCCAAGCTCCGTTATAGAAACCGAGTCCATTACATGACAAATAATCAAGTTGTTCATAGCTCTACTCCCTCTAGTATACAATCTCCCCATTCCCTGAAACGCGTGTATAGTTTCGCGTTCAGGAATGGGCTTGGGCCTGGGATTGTACAATTTAATAGAAGTGAGTTGCCGGCGCGGGAAATTGGACGGAGTGGCAGTGGGCTCGAAAGTGGAGAGAGTAAAAACAAGTAAAGAGAAGAAAACAAGCAAAGCGCATATAGAAATAGTGGACTGGGCTTTAGAAATAAGATGGACTGAATTGGTTCGCCGGAGAAGAGTGTTGAGTGTTACAGAGGGCTTCAACTTCTTCTTCTTGTTGTTATCTTCTTCTTCTTCTTCGGGAAAGAAAATGAGAAAAAAGCCCATTGCTCAGATCTCGGGTGCTGCGGTGGTGGATGATTATGATGATGTGAAAAGCATAAGATAGATATGTATAAAGATATACTCTATATGAATGTGTGTATTATATCAGCAGTTTTGTTTGGTTGGTAGTTTGAGCATTAGCTGGACACCCCCGTCTAGTGTGTGTGTGTATTTGTTACATAGTTACATGGATGGAGTTGAAAATATTTGGCATGTTTTCTAATTATTGTGCTGGCTTTGCTTCCACTTTCTATATTGCCTCATCGTGCTCTTTATTTAAAGGTTACTTGCCTCCTGTTAGTTTACTATAGTACTATCTCATGGTGTTTTATTTTATCTTTACTCGTTTTGTTTTGTTTTTAAAATTATGGTAATTTGGTTAAATATTTGGCGGTCAATTTGTTATGCAGTTTTTTTTTCAGAATTTGTTTTGCAGTTTGATTTGATAGGATAACAGAAACTTGTGAGTGCACGGATAATTTATTTACTTTACCTAAGATTAAGGATCAATTAAGAAGAGTAATTGGGTAGGATCACAATCATTGATTTACATTAAATGTCATGTGTACTTGTGTCCCTTTTATGTCTTTCTTTTTGCAGTTTCCTTGATGTTTCTTTTTCACTGTCCGTAATATATTTAATTTGTCAACTTACAAAAGGTTTTCTATTATTATTATTATTATTATTATTATTATTATTATTATTATTATTATTATTATTATTATGTTAAATAAAAATAATAATTTATTAAAGACACTGCGGACGCACGGATGAATTTACTGCAATACATCAAAGTCATGGGAGGTGGACAATAATAATCAATAAAAAAACAGACACACAATATGATAAATGTGAACCTCATAAAGAAAAAAGGTGTTAGTAAATAAATAGGTTCTCAAAAGGTGTCGGTGGTGCAAAAAGGATAGGCTCCTGTTTATTATTCTGTTTATGTGAAGGAGAGAGATTTTAATTATTTTTTCAAAGGCATAAATTTTTATGGAAATTGACATGTCATCGGGATGGAGTTATTCTATATATTTTTCTAATTTGTTTGTAGGGTTGTTTTTATGATACGCGCTGTTGATTTGAAAATGATTGGGTTGAAGAGGAAATGTGGTTATTCTCCACAACCGATCAACAATGCGGAGTAGTAGTAGTAGTAGGCTGCTCATAAATTACACAATTCATCCTTCCATTTTCTGTGGTTGGTGGTGGTGGTGACGGACGTGCCCCATTTTCTTACTGTCCACTCCTAAATTGTATGTTTCAACACTTTGATTTTTCCAAGTCAAATATTTTTAATATAATATGTTACTCTCGACTTTATTCCTTCTTATTTTGCGGTCTGTGTTTGAAGTTTTACGAATTCGAGAAAATATAAAGATGTTATATAATGTGACTTTGTTAAAGTGATAACTTTAACGGCCTGTGAAAATAAAGAGGGAAACCAATTGCTGGACAGGGTAGTGTGACTCAAGAGAAAAAAGATGTTTGATTTGTTATTAATGAGTTGGATAAGTAAAAAATGAAATTTCAAATTTTTAACAATTTAATTGTATAAAATAATTAAACCATATTTCTTATAGTTTTTAAAATTTTATATCATTTTCACTCCTAATTTTCATTCCATCGACAATTCAAACATCTCCGAAATGCATTATTATTTTAGTTGTGATTATATGATTGATCTAATATTCTTGGATAAAAGACAGAGAAATTGGATCAGAAGTTTCTCGTATGGGACATGTGGTCGCTGTTGATATTATACAGACAAGTGGCCATAAGAGTCCGTTTATATTACCCCTACATTCTTTGTCCAACACTATTTATGTATAATAATTTTTAGTGAATCAATCATTAATCAATATATATATATATATATATATATATATATATATATATATATATATATAAATAAGCAGCAATCATATATTATTATTATTAGATTTTAACAAGTGCGATGCACATATATTTAATTTAAAATTACTAATATTTTTATAATTTTAAAATGTCTTAATATACTATAATTATATTAATTTTTTAACGTATTTAAATTATATATTTTTACATCAATCGAATTAAATATAAATAATATTATTAATATATAAATTCATAAAATTTTGTGATTCAAAATATTATGAACATGGTTTTTTAATATATCAAACATGTGTTTAATATATTTAATATTATACATATTAGATTTAAATATATATATTTATAAAATTTCTATTATATTTATTTTATATAAAATTGAATAGATATTATAATATACGAGATATAATATACATGTATCTGTTAATAATATGATAATATAATTATTCATTTGAATAAGTTTTTTTATGTTATTAGATTTGCGGTAGTATAGTATTAATTACAATTTATAAATAATTATATAATATATATAATTTAAATCTTGCATCAATAAATGATAGATGTTACAATATTGTTAATGAGATTTAAACATTAAGTTAATATTAAAAAAATAAAACAATACATAACAATTATCGTCATAATAATTTTTGCATCCCACTTTTTTATACTAATATATGACAAGTTATTTATTGAACCAGACATATTACCCCATATTAATACTTAAGGTGTGTTATGCCAATTCAATCTGTGTAATAATATTCTTTTAAAGATATAAATGAATTTTAATTATAAAAATAGTTAACAGTAGTTCTCGGTTATTAAAAATTAATTTAATATAATTTTCTCATATATAAATTGATTAAATTTAAAAATACATTAATATTTATTAGTTTATATTGCTTTTAATTTTAATTTTAATTTGATTTATTTTATTTATCAAATATCATGATTCAAAGTATGTGATAACATGTTTTTGATATAGTATTATATATAATATAGTAACAAAATAGAATGTGTATTTAATATCTTAGACTAAGGTTGAACTCGTAGATGGGGAATTCAAATAATTATTAAAAAAAATAATTTCTTCAATTCGATCCAAACCAATTGATTAATAAGGTCTCTGAGTTCTCAATATAATAATTTATCCGGTAAGTTATCATAATATCTTATATAATATATTAAATATTTTTATATAAAAAATTTGGATCAGAAAAACTTTAATCCCCCCTCTCAAGGAAAATTCACTGTCTCTCTCCATCTCTCTGTATGTAAAACCTTAATATTATATCTACAATAATCTAATAATAATACATAATAATATATGATATATGATATGTCTATATATAAATGTAATATAAAAGTATTTTAATATTTTAAAATCAATTATAAAAAATTTCCTAAATGTAATAGAATTCTTTGATAAAATACTATATCTACAATAATCTAATAATAATACATAATAATATATGATATATGATATGTCTGTATATAAATCTAATATGAAAATTATTTTAATATTTTTTTGATAGAAAATATTTTAAATCAATTATAAAAAAATTTCCTAAACAGAATAGAATTCTTTGATAAAAATTCGTAACCACCTTAGAATTAAATATAATTTATTAAACTTCGCGTGAGCTGTAAAATCATCTAATTCTGATTTCTGAAACTGAAAATATGACCCAAATAATGTCTGCCGGGTATGTAACGCAATAATTACAATTTTTCTTTCTAATCTAACTCCAAAACAATTCTTTTAAATTCAAATTTATATATTACTAAGATATGTAATAGAGTTTGAGTTATATTTTGAAGCGAAGTAAGAAAAATTACAATTAATAATTATAACTTATAAATAATTAGTATATAATATTATGTAGTTACAAAGAATCAAACATTTGACCACTGTTAATATTTGGATAACATCCTCTTACTCATCTTATATATATATAAGATATAATATGTTGATCCTCACCGATTCTACCCCACTTTACATCAACAAATAATAATTGCTTGTATAATCCAAAACCACTCCCACTTAAAACGAGTTACTAACCTTTTTCCTTTACTTAATTTTTAATTGTTAGCATGTGTTAAGGAGCTTGAATAGAATGTTTAGTAGATTAATTATTGTATTTTTAACTTTCACACCTCACCATCAACGACTCAATTCATTCTTATCCCCCGTCAAAACCAGTTTGGGCCCTTGGCCCTTATATGTGTAATACTATTATATAATGTTTTAATAAACTGCACCAAAACTAGTGCCGGCCCAATAAAATGTTGATAAAAGAATAGTAGATCAAGAGTGAATTTATTATATTTCTTGTTGGGCCCAATTTATGGAGCCCAACTTTAGTAGCGGGAAGCCCTACTTAACTACGTGCTTCACCACTTTGCCCTTCTTCTCCAGCGAGTTTGTACTAAATTTCATCAAATTATATATTACTCATCTCAGGTATGGAACTTGCTTCTTAATCTTAATAAAGGTGTCATATTTCTTCACTCATGTGTTAAAGATTGTATATAACTTTTTGTGTATTTATACGAGGTAAATACATGTATGTATATTTTTGCAAGATTTTGCATTGTGCAATTTGTCATTATTCATGATTATATCGAGAATTTCATGCTCCGGGTTTGATATTGTACGGCTAAGTTAGTAGAATTGTCAGTTTTATTGAGTAATTAGGTAAAGTTATGATTTTTGGTTTTAGCTAAGAGTAGTAATATCTGTACAGTGAACACATATGTTAGAATTGTAGGGCTAAGTTTGTAGAATTGTCAGTTTTATATGTATTCGCAAGAATTGCATGTGTTTTAAGGAAATGTGTGTATGTGTGCGCAAGTGTGTAGGAACTGTGCGGTTTGCATCGAAATAAATTTGGCAAATCACATGAAACACACATGTATCACAACATGAATCTTTCTCCCGGCTTTTGAATTTAACTATCAAGGGCATGTTATTTATAAGAATCATAACATAGAAGGAATGATATCACCAAAGGGATAGAGTTGGAAGTTTTGAACAAACTTAAATGTAAAAGTTATTATTTAGTATGTACTATGGAAGAGTGGATAAAATGAGATCATGCAAATTTTAGATGACGAGGTTTGTGAAAGAAATGATTGGGAATTTGGACTGAACATCCAACCTTAATTGGTGTTATTGACCTCTAGTTTAGTCTATATAGATATATTGAAGAAAATAATGAAATTTACAAATATTTATACACAAATTAGCTCGAATTTTATTCCAACCAACCAAATGGACCGTAATATTGGTGTTATTTGTACATCATGGTTTGGTATATGGTAGTACAATGCCTATACCAGGGAGTAGATTGTGTATGTTGGCGAATCTTAAGAATCTGCAAGTCATATGGTACAACAGAAGCAAGTTTTAGTTTTTCAATTTGAGGCTTATTATCTTAACTGTATAACTGTATTAAATTAAATTTTAATCTTTAATTAATTTGATGCCTTAGAATGAACATTTATGGAACCATATGTTGGGATATATGATAGAGGTTATAAAGAGATACAATTGTAATAAGCGAAGTATTTTCCAATAAGAAAAGAAGGGATTTTGTAATTTATGAAGTATTATCATCGAGTCCTAAAGGTGTTACTACACGTAAAACCTATAGATAATAGCTCTACACAAAAAACTTAGATAATAGTACGATACGGGCAAATCTGGATCCAACTATTTGTCTAAATTCAAGTGACGATTCTGGCACAAAATGTTGAAATGTGGCCTGTTTTACGTTGCCCAACTTATGTTATGTCAGGGGCTGAGGACCATCTCCTGCATTCCATAATATTATCTTGTGTTTTGGTTATAGGTTTAGAGATAGATCTGTAATGCAAGACAATATAGCGACATTACAATAAGGATTTTTAACGTTTAACATATAATATTTGTGGAATATTATCATGGCATTACTACCACATGTCTATACTCTGTTAGATATATGTTTGCAAAATAAATGTTCTTTACAGCTGTTATATTTGCAGTGTGTTTTTTAAATTGGATGGCGGGACGGGATTATCAGTTCCCATACTCTTCTTCATCTGACATTCACATTTTTTAGTGCTTTTTAGTTAACATACTGATGTTTTGGCAGTGCAAATTTAATATAATGAGTTCTGTAAATGTTTCTGGCGATCTGTCTTCTGAGATGGAAGTAGATGCTTTTCGACGGCTATTCCCTTTGCGCTTTCATGAGCGCCATCTGCTTGAATCTATAAGACCTGATGCCAGGCCCCTCGGAAAAGCTAGAGATACAACTTTAGCCCTAGGTTAGTTATGCGTGTGCGTTAATATTACAACTGGTTTTTGATGAAAATTTGAATCATGATGAAGATACTGTACATTCAATATAGGAGCTGTAGCCTCTGCGGATGGATCAGCGCTAGCTAAGATTGGTTGCACTGTAAGTGGTTTTCACTCTCATCACTGTCTCGTGTATGCATTAGGCTTTTACCTAGTCCATATAAGTTGTTTTGATCACATGCACGTGCACAAGTCTTTTGTCCCATAATTCCTCTTTGTTGACAACCTTTCTCAGTTGTTTGTGTCCTTTTGCAGACCATGCTGGCCGCAGTTAAAATGGAAGTCATGACACCTACAACTGAATCACCTGATGAGGGCTGCATAGGTTTTTGTTTCTGACCATATCTCGTTTGTAATTAATTTTTTCTCTTTAACCGCAGGATATTTAACTTAATGATGTCCTTGTTCCAGCAATTGATTTTCACATGCCTCCAATTTGTTCTCCCATGGTTAGACCTGGAAGGCCCGCTGAGGTAGCACCTGTTGTGTCTAAGCAATTATCAGACACCATCTTAAGGCAGGTTCTTGCATCTTCTAGTGTTAAAGTATATTTCTCTAATTTTTGACACTGATGAACTCTGATCTGTCGAGTCCAGGGTATGGGATTCTCCTAATAATTTTTTTTTCTTGCTGTGTTACTTTTATTTGATTTTGGTTTTTTCATGTCTAGTATCCATTTAGGTACATTAGAGTATTTGATTCGTGCTTTAAAAAAAAATATTCATCTTTCTCAACTGAACTTTTGCATCTTATTTTTAATAATTTATAAATTATCAGCTAATCATTTTGAATCAATGGAACTTTTTAAAATGTTTTCACAATCAATGAAGACAGACTACATTAGCTGAAAAAATGCCAAAAATCAGAATTTTAACATAGATTCCTATTTCCTACTCCCCCGTTGTTTCGAAAGAGATAGCTGCCTCAGTTTTTAAACATGAAAGGATATTGGTAATTGCTTTATGTAGTTGTGTTTAAATTTGAATCTATTTTTATGTGTCATCCCAGTTTTTGTCAGTGGCTACAGTTGGGGCTAGAATCCCTAAGAGTTTGGGCTGTAAATTTTTTTAGTGTTTCCTTTTGCCACCATGTAATTCACCTAATATATATTTTTCTAGTATCCTAGATCTGCCGGCAAAATGAGTCATGGTTATAGATATATTCCAGTGTTGTCACTGCCTCTGATAAGTAATTTCTATAGAATTTCAATATTTCCCTGCTGTACTTCATAGATATTGGCTGTCAGTATTCATGCTCCTACCCAGTAACGGATCCAGATAAAAAGATAGCCCCCCCGATCACCAGACCTGAATACCTGATGTCCTAAGAAACATCCTGATTGCATTCTCTCGCCATTGCAAGATTACTTAATGCTCTTAAGTGTAGTTCTAAATGATTTTCAGTCTTTAGTATAAATTGCAGCCCAGTTGTAAATACCATATATTATAAGAATCCTATAAGCATGTTCTCTAAAGAATAGTTCAGCAAATGTTCCCGTGTTTTCACATTCCATTAAAATCAATTATAAAGTTCAATTTCTCTGTTGCTTATAATTAAGTACGATGTGTGCATTAGGATGTTTAAATCATCATGTAACCAGATATGCATATTGAAACAGGTAGAAATCACACACACACAAACACATATAGCAAATTGCATACACATTATTATTTAGTAAAAATTGAACAAGGAAGATGAACAATGTATAGATTCACTCACCTTTGATATCGTGACGGTCAGCCGGTGCCGTGAGTCCCAGATTCTTGTTTCCAGCTAAAAAATCAAAACTGTTTTATAAAGAAATAAGTTTCAAATTAGAAGAGTACAAAAATCAATTAATAAAACCTAATAACTCGAAGATTTAATATTTCAGTTATTGTAAAATTTCTAAAATAAGAATCTCTCTTACCTGTACCAAGTCACTCCCAACGGTTTCTTAAATGTAACACCTTGACTTTTATATCACTAATCCACAATACAAAATGGAAATGAATTTCCGCAGCCTTGCAAGGAGAGATCTCCAAGCTCTCTGAAAGCTGAACACGATTCCAGCTGATATGAGAGATGCTGTTGCACATCGTTTTACAAGTTGTATCAGTCACAACATCGTTTTATCAGTTGTACCAGTCACAATGTTGTTTTATCAGTCTCAGACAGTAGGGGGACCCCTGGGTCCGTCAGTGATACTATTTAGAATGTTCTATATTAGCAAGGTTAATGAATATATAATTTCCACTAAATGTTCTAGTTGTGACCTGGGCACATACATATTTAGAAATTATCTTTTTATTTTCATTTCTATATTTTAGAATCCCAAATTATCTTTTTATTTGCAGTTGTAAATTTTAACCCCCCCTCCCCAAAAAGAATTTTTTTTGTAGTTCTATATTTTGTTTTTCGTGCCACTTACTGGAAAATGTTGTGGCGCTTGTAGTTCTGGCATGATTAATTTGAAGGATTTATGCTTGGTCAGTGGGAAAGCTGCTTGGATGGCCTACCTGGTAACAGTCTTCATGATACTATTTCATTTTTTGCTGGCATCACTCATATGGCAAACTTAACCTGACATGCTAAATGATGAAACCCAATGCCATCAAATTTGTAGAACTCGTATTTAAAAGGGGAAAATTGTTATTAACATTGTCATGTATGTGTATATCTTGGTGCTTGAGAAGATTGAATACCTATAAAGGAAGGGGGTTAGGCCTTGGGAGCAGGTAATTGGGAAAGTTAAGGAGGTGAAAGAAGTCGAAGTGTCAAGATGCCGAAGCAATCGTCACTAGATGATTTATAATGTGGATATGAATCTTCAGTGCTTTTTTTGAGAGTACACATCGTTTCTGTATATGTCACAGAAAAAAAAATTAAATCGTAAAATAAAGATGATGTAAAACTTTATATTACCAATGTGCATTCATGCTTGCAGGACATATATTGTCTGGATGCTGATGGTGCTCTATTCGATACTGCATTACTTTCTGCAGTTGCGGCCTTTTCTCATCGTAAGCTTACATCTGCTATTTGTGAATTTTAACTATTGCGTGTTAACATGTCCAGCAGATGTCGATCTTACTTAATTTTATCTTTCTTGCAGTGAAAATCCCTGTAGTTTCTTTAAATGATGATGGAAGAGTTGTTGTTTCTGAGGAAACTGAGGGTCAAAAGTTGGGTAAAGAGCCCGTAAATAAAGATAAAAGAAAGCTCAAATTGAGCAGCATTCCATTTTCTTTGACTTGCATACTTCACAAGAACTATATCGTGGCAGATCCCACAGCGGAGGAAGAGTCCATTATGGATACTCTTTTGACTGTTGTATTGGATTCATCGTTTCAACTTGTGTCTCTCTACAAGCCAGGTGGGACATTCCTTGCCTATAACTCAGCTGTTCAGGTCAGTATGTTCAGCTTTCTTACTTTAACAAACTCCAGTTTACACGCATGATATTTTAGTAGAAGCTGTTTTGATTATATGAAGGGTTCTGGGATTTCCATGTTTGCATATTACATTTTGAAGTGCCAGTATATTTTTTGAAGTGTTAAAATATCTCCGTGGCACTAGTTAAGAGAATATGTAAAAAATCTAGTACTGCAACCCATCATTCCCTTAGCAATTTTTTTTAGATAATCACATTTCATTAGCTATATTTGTTGAACCACTATTCCCTTTAGGTAAAATTTTAGCCAATCATTAATATAGCTAATACAATTGGAGTACCCACCATTTCCCTTAGGTAAAATTTTAAATAATCGTTATTTTATATTATTTTAGCTATTTATTATACCTAACCATTGGAGATGCTCTAAATGAGCTGCAATATAGTTTGTGATGCATATTTCTTATTATATCAAAATAATGGTTTACTTTGGTTAAATTGACTAATATAAGATGCTACATGAGAAACGGATATCTAATAACATTGAAAAATAAAAGTATTTAATGCATTTCTTTAATTTTTTAAATTACACAAATATCAGTTACAGTAGAGTATGACCTAGTTGAACATGCTAAGAGGACTCATATTTTGCTGCAGGATTGCATTGCATTAGCAAGACAAAGAGTCAAAGAACTTCAGAGTACCTTGACTGAAGCAATTTCTGATATGGAAGTGGACTAAATAATGGAGACGGTCATCGGTAGAGACCTCAGTTTTTAGTTTCCTATCTCTAGCATCTATAATGGTGTTTGTAGAGGTGTCAGACAAATTGGGGAGATTTAGTTCTGTTTGCAGAGTCCTGAGCAGAATTTTTTGATTGAAGATTAATGTTATTATAGTTGAAAAAATTGCTCAATATCTTGCTTATGGGCTTGTCATGTTCTGCAAGCATCGACTAAGATTCTTAAACATGTTTTGGGCATTGAGCTTAATATGGATTGCAATTGCAACCTTTGGTGCCCTAAATAAAATCACATATTTAGTTTTTGTAGCATTTATTCTCATTATTTTGTTGAAACAAGGAATTATGATTACCCTTGTTGAAGATCTTTTACTTAGACATCATCGATGATTTTTTCGAACAATGTGATATCTCACTCTTGTCCTCGCCCTTTCCTTTATAGAACTGTGGAGGGACGAGTGTATTTTTTAAGCTAATATAAAATCATAATTTTATAACAATATACTAGTATTACTGTATTACCCCCTTTAATTGGTTCCACTGGGTTGAGGAAAAGTTGGTTTTTATTTTTCTGTATAATACATCAACGTAGTTCAGTTTTTATGTAGGAAGGGAAATTGAACCCTCGACCTTAACCGGAAGAGCTGGTTACTCGTTACTAGTAGCGCAAGATACTGGCGGGCTTGTGTTTTTCTTTCACTGTAACTGTATGCGAGCAGGCATGATGATTTCCTGCACTTATTTTTTAGATACAACTTTTCGATAGTTAATAAATTTTAGATGTAATCATGTAATGGATTTTTGTCTCCTACAAACTCTTAAGAAAAAGCAGAGAACTTTCACATCGCTTGGTCTGAAACTGTGATACATGGACCCATGAATCAACACAAAAATATTATCAGTTCCTTTTCACTCAGGAACACACACACACACACACACACTTGTGTACAAAAATCTACACACACTTGTGTACAAAAATCTACACACACTACACACTCAAAGGAAAAACAGAACAGGGTGATGCAGTAACTTTTGCAGAAATGATTATATGCCTGGTTGTGAATGAACATCACACTCGGACCCAATTGGTGACATGTCCACTTGTAAATTGTAATTAATTTAAACACTCTCTCTCCTCATCCACTCTACACTCTCACTTCTCCAATCCCTCACAGTCCCTCTTCATCAGAATCTAATCAACCAATAGGAACCCTGCAAACTTCATCACCATGCCCCAAAAGGATAGATAACTACACCCACTCTCTCTCCTCTCTCTATAATCTTGAAACCAAAACACAACCTCAAACACCTTACTTTATGTTACTTGTGTAGCTTTGTGGCCACGTGCCTCTCAAACACACCACTAACTAAAAATAACCAACTGTCTGCATTCTCCTATCATATTCTAGTACAACACTCTCTAAACACTTATAAACTCAGACCCTTCTGCTTCTCCTAAAAAAAAAGAGTTGGACAAGAAGAACTAGAGCCATCAGTGGCCTTTCACTCAAACATAAGCTCAAAACACTGAAACTGGTACCCAAATTCATTACACATCTCTGTTTCATCTGTATATATTTCTGTAATCAAGAAACAGGGCAAGTTTTCTTGAAATTACAGAGTTTTTGATCATGGCTTCTTTAGTTTCCTCCCCATTTACATTGCCCACAACTAAAATAGACCAATTATCTTCAATTTCTCAAAAACATTACTTTCTCCATTCTTTTCTTCCCAAGAAAACCAATCCATCCAGCTCCAAATCACCCATGAGGGTGAAATGTGCTGTTGTTGGCAATGGCCTCTTCACTCAAACCTCGCCTGAAGTGCGTCGAGTTGTGCCCGAAAATCTTCAAGGCCTTCCCACTGTAAGAATTGTATATGTAGTTTTAGAAGCTCAATACCAATCTTCCCTTACTGAGGCTGTTCAAATTTTGAACAAGAGTGAGAAGAATGCCTCATATGAAGTTGTTGGATACCTGGTTGAAGAGCTTAGAGATGAAGATACTTACAAAACTTTCTGTAAAGATGTGGAAGAAGCCAATATCTTTATTGGATCATTGATTTTTGTGGAAGAGCTTGCTCTTAAAGTTAAGGCAGCAGTAGAGAAAGAAAGGGACAGGCTTGATGCAGTTTTGGTGTTCCCATCAATGCCTGAGGTGATGAGACTCAACAAGCTGGGAACCTTTAGTATGTCTCAACTTGGGCAATCAAAGAGTCCATTTTTCCAGTTACTCAAGGGAAAGAAATCATCTTCTGGCTTTGCTGACAGCATGTTGAAGCTTGTGAGAACTTTACCTAAAGTTTTGAAGTACTTACCAAGTGATAAAGCTCAAGACGCGAGGCTTTACATACTTAGTTTGCAGTTTTGGCTTGGTGGTTCACCTGATAATCTGGTCAATTTTGTAAAAATGATTTCTGGTTCGTATGTTCCTGCTCTGAAAGGACTGAAGATTCAGTATTCGGATCCTGTTTTGTTCTTGGATAACGGGATCTGGCACCCTTTGGCCCCCTGTATGTATGATGATGTGAAGGAATATTTGAATTGGTACGGGACGAGGAGGGACGCAAATGAGAAGCTTAAGAGTCCAAATGCACCAGTAGTTGGGTTAATTTTACAGAGAAGTCATATAGTCACCGGTGATGACAGTCACTATGTGGCTGTGATCATGGAATTGGAAGCAAGAGGGGCTAAGGTTATTCCAATATTTGCTGGTGGCCTGGACTTTTCAGGGCCAGTTGGTAAATATCTTGTCAATCCTATCAGCAAGAAGCCTTTTGTGCACTCGGTGGTGTCACTGACTGGTTTTGCTCTTGTTGGGGGACCAGCAAGACAGGATCATCCCAAAGCTATCGAGGCATTGATGAAGCTTGACGTGCCTTACATTGTTGCATTGCCTTTGGTATTCCAAACCACAGAGGAGTGGTTAAATAGCACATTAGGCCTGCACCCGATTCAGGTTGCTTTGCAGGTTGCTCTACCAGAGCTCGATGGAGGCATGGAGCCCATTGTGTTCTCAGGCCGGGATCCAAGAACAGGCAAGTAGAGAATTGTATTTTTTTTCTTCTGAAATATATGCGTAAAATTTTGTTGGTAGTTGCAGTATACAACCAATCTATATTGCATGTAATTGTGTTTTGGTGCTCATATTCAAATGTTGAATCCAATTTTACTGCAGGCAAATCACATGCTCTTCACAAGAGAGTGGAGCAGCTTTGCACTAGGGCTATCAACTGGGGTGAACTGAGAAGGAAAACAAAGGTTTGTGACCTTTACATTACTTCTTGTTTCATTACATGTGTTTCTCTTTGGTACATTCTTGTCTATAATTCAGGTAGCCGTACAATGCATAGTGCCATGATTGTTTTTCGAGTCAACCATACTCTAGAATCTAAAGGCTTAATCATACATGCAGGTGCTTAATATTCAAATAATTTGGAATCAAAGACAAGAGAAACGATTTCATGTGTTTGTGGCTCAGTAGCTAGCCTAGCTTTATAAGCCCAGGATATATAGTAATTATAAATATACAATTCTTTTTGCTAATATATTTCCAAATTTGAGATGTTTTCTGTCATAATTGTCATACCTCTACTCTTTTAAAATCTATTCACAGGAAATTCTAGTTTTTTAGAAGTGTTTTAGTGTCCTCGTTGTCTGTAAAAATAGACAAGTACATTAATGATTTTTTTTCTTTTGCATTGTTAACTACGATTACCTCTGTTCTACAATATTAATTCTATATCTTCATTGATCTGGCAATATGTAAAACATCTTACTTTACCGTTGTGTCAACATTTTAAACTAAGAAGGCGAGGACTGTAGTATACTAATAATGAGTAATGTCCATAAAAGCATAAACACTTGGATAATGAGGTTTAATGTCCTTCATGATTATGACTTTCTTGTGTCACTGTATAAGAGGAGTCTCAGTTACTTTCATGATTTGGTACCAGTTCCAAGTTCCATTGAGGCCAAATGTCTTATATTACTATACGGTCTCTAAATTATGATGAATAAACTGAAGTGAAGATTATAAAGTTAGCTAAGCCCTTGATTATATAATTATGCAGGCTGAAAAGAAGGTAGCTATCACTGTATTCAGTTTCCCTCCAGACAAAGGAAATGTTGGAACTGCTGCTTACCTGAATGTGTTTGCCTCCATATTCTCTGTTCTTAAAGACCTTGAGAAAGACGGCTACAATCTAGAAGGACTTCCAGAGACTTCCGAAGCCTTGATTGAAGATGTACTTCACGACAAAGAGGCTCAGTTCAGCAGCCCAAATCTCAACGTAGCATACAAAATGGGTGTCAGAGAGTACTACAAACTAACTAGCTACGCCACTGCATTGGAAGAGAACTGGGGAAAAGCTCCTGGGAGTTTGAATTCTGATGGGGAGAACCTATTGGTGTATGGTAAACAATATGGAAATGTTTTTATTGGTGTTCAGCCTACATTTGGTTACGAGGGTGATCCTATGCGGCTACTTTTCTCGAAATCAGCAAGTCCCCATCATGGTTTTGCTGCATATTACTCATTTGTTGAGAAAATATTTAAAGCTGATGCAGTGCTTCATTTTGGCACTCACGGTTCTCTTGAATTCATGCCTGGCAAACAGGTTGGTATGAGTGATGCTTGTTATCCAGACAGTCTTATAGGCAATATTCCCAATGTTTACTATTATGCAGCCAATAACCCTTCTGAAGCAACTATAGCCAAACGAAGGAGCTACGCGAATACTATAAGTTATCTGACTCCTCCAGCAGAAAATGCCGGGCTCTACAAAGGACTGAAGCAGCTGGGTGAGCTCATAGCTTCTTACCAGTCTCTCAAAGACACTGGTCGCGGTCAGCAAATTGTAAGCTCTATTATCAGCACAGCCCGACAATGCAATCTTGACAAAGACGTGGATCTTCCAGATGAAGGAGCTGATATCTCTGCCAAGGAACGTGATCTTGTGGTCGGAAAAGTGTACTCCAAAATCATGGAGATAGAATCACGACTTTTGCCTTGTGGACTCCACATCATTGGTGAGCCTCCATCAGCGATGGAGGCAGTTGCCACTCTTGTTAACATTGCAGCACTGGACCGGCCAGAAGAAGGGATTACAGCTCTGCCATCAATCTTGGCTCAGACAGTAGGAAGAGAGATTGAGGATGTATATAGAGGGAGTGACAAAGGAATTTTAAAGGATGTTGAGTTGCTTCGGCAAATAACTGAGGCATCACGTGGAGCAATATATGCATTTGTTGAGAAAACAACTAATGAGAAGGGACAAGTGGTCAACGTGTCTAGCAAACTAAACTCTATCCTCGGTTTTGGTATAAATGAACCTTGGATTCAGTACCTGTCAGACACTAAGTTTTACAGGGCTGACAGGGAACAACTGAGAGTTCTGTTTGGGTACTTGGGTGTGTGTCTGAAGTTAATAGTAGCTGATAATGAGTTGGGAAGTTTAAAACAAGCATTGGAAGGCAAGTATGTGGAACCAGGTCCAGGTGGTGATCCAATCAGGAACCCCAAAGTTTTACCAACTGGGAAGAATATTCACGCGCTTGACCCACAGTCAATTCCCACTGAAGCTGCATTGCAAAGTGCTAAGGTTGTGGTGGATAGGTTGCTTGAGAGGCAGAAAGCTGACAATGGGGGAAAGTATCCCGAGACTGTTGCACTTGTATTGTGGGGAACAGATAATATCAAAACTTATGGTGAGTCTTTGGCTCAGGTTATGTGGATGATTGGAGTCAGGCCGGTCGCTGATTCTATTGGCCGGGTAAACCGGGTGGAGCCTGTTAGTCTTGAAGAGCTTGGGAGGCCAAGGATTGATGTTGTTGTGAATTGCTCTGGAGTGTTCAGAGATCTCTTTATCAATCAGGTACTTATCCTTCTTTCTTGAGGTTCAGATTTGTTTAACAGATTTCTGTTTCATTAATAATTTTAAATAATATGTTCAAAACTGTCAACTGTTATAGTATCCAGCATCATATATCTAAAGTTAAAAATTTCTTGACAGATGAATCTCTTGGACCGGGGTGTGAAGATGGTAGCTGAACTAGATGAGCCCGAAGAACAAAATTATGTCAGGAAACACGCATTAGAGCAAGCCAAAACTCTTGGCGTTGAGGTTAGAGAAGCTGCAACTCGAATATTCTCTAACGCCTCGGGCTCGTACTCCTCCAATGTAAACCTTGCTGTTGAAAATTCTTCATGGAATGATGAGAAGCAGCTTCAAGACATGTACTTAAGCCGCAAGTCCTTTGCATTTGACTGTGATGCTCCTGGAACGGGTATGATGGAGAAGAGACAAGTGTTTGAGATGGCTCTAAGTACGGCCGAGGCCACATTCCAAAATCTCGACTCATCAGAAATCTCACTGACTGATGTTAGTCACTACTTCGACTCTGACCCTACCAATCTGGTACAGAACCTAAGGAAGGATGGAAAGAAGCCTAATGCATACATTGCAGACACCACCACGGCTAATGCACAGGTAGACATCTATTATCTAGTCTTCTATAGGTGCTATATACTGTTTATAATTTATTCGACAATACTTTATATCCAAATAGAAATTAAATCTTGTATTCGCTTTTTTTTTTTAAGGTTCGTACCCTCTCTGAGACTGTCCGACTGGACGCACGGACAAAGTTGTTGAACCCCAAATGGTATGAAGGAATGCTGTCCAGCGGATACGAGGGTGTTCGTGAAATTGAGAAGAGGCTAACCAACACGGTGGGCTGGAGTGCTACTTCAGGACAAGTGGACAATTGGGTCTATGAAGAAGCAAATACCACATTCATTAAAGACGAAGAGATGTTGAAGAGGTTAATGAGCACAAACCCAAACTCCTTCCGGAAGCTGCTACAGACTTTCTTGGAGGCCAATGGCCGTGGATACTGGGAAACTTCAGAAGAAAATATCGAGCAATTAAAGCAGTTGTACTCTGAAGTTGAAGATAAGATTGAAGGAATTGATCGGTAAATATTGTAACTTACAAATAAATTCTTGAATGCAAAATAACATTCTTAGTTTACCTGAGCCATATCTCCCTTGAGCGTGGAGAATGGGTTAATGTAACTTCCGAGAACAGTTCGAATGTGAATTTGTTTGTTCCACTCCCCCAACTGTAATTTACATCATTTTGGGTTTTGTCTTCATTGTATGTAATCAAGAGACTATTGAAAAGTATAAATGCATTCAGTTACATGATAGTTCTACGGCAAGGAAATCAATTCCTTAATTGTAAGAATAATGTACAGTTTAAATTGTCAGAAAGATGCCAACCTACATATATTTTTACCCTCCCCCGTGGAGTTGATATCCAAAAACTGAAACTGTAGACAACAACAAAGGACTTCTGTACAAAATAATGCTTCCTTTTCAAGGAATTGTACAAAAAGCTACAGGCTCTGGTTTAAGAGTTACAAATTGATGCATGCAAGTTCTCGATAAGAGTTGACATTCTATCATCTGCATTCGGAATTTAAACCAACTCCATTAAAAGAGGGTCGCCCGCTGCCATTATTCTTATAAGCTTTATGAAGTCTTGCTCACTCGAGACATTCCACGGGTGAACTGCAGGTGCTTCCGGGGAATAAAATGTTGAAGAATTAGAAGGCTGTTTTCGCTTATAAACCATTGAATTGAAGATGGAGTCAAAGTTATCAGATGAATCCATTGCTAAAAAGATCACGGGTATTGCGACCTTTTGATGCATATCTAGATGACCAACTAGATTCACAAGATCAATGTAGTCAGCTACAGATCTACGAGGTATGTAAAATACCTCAGAACTGCATAATGTAAGGGTCATGTCACTCTTTATTGATCCCTTGTAACTGACTTGGAAGTGAACTGGCATAGTAGCAACAACTTTCTTCACCATTTCTGCTTGCTGCACAAACCAATCTGATTTCCCAGAAAGTGGAACAGAACTCCAGGACTTGGACACCTAAAATCAGAGAGTTAGAGAGAGATAACAGTGGTTTTAAAAAAAAATACTCTGACATGTCAAAAAGTGAGATGTGTAGAAAACCGCGTTAAATTTATTAGCAATATCTACATTACTTTTGTTTCTGTTGTGATTAAGTTTAGAGCTCACGATATTTCCTATTCAGCACGGTTTCTGAGATTGAGAAACTAATTTCTATTAAAGAAGTGGAAATGTAAAAAAATGTAATGCAAGGAAACGGGTCAACTGACATAGTTTGCAAATGTAATTGTTCAAGTGTCAAGAAATGACAACCATGATTAGGAAAATAAGA
This sequence comes from Oenanthe sinensis, assembly GCA_028671895.1. Taxonomy (NCBI): domain Eukaryota; kingdom Viridiplantae; phylum Streptophyta; class Magnoliopsida; order Apiales; family Apiaceae; genus Oenanthe; species Oenanthe sinensis. The sequence continues at coordinate 38,418,596 of CM053794.1, forward strand.
ACAGGGCAGTTTCAAGGTTTAATTACCTTGTTTGTAATCCAGAGCTTAGCCTTGTCTGCTTGTATTAAGTTCCAGTAATTAAGAATAGTATCATCTTGGAGGAACAGGAACCCTTCTGCACTAGTAAATCTATTCAATACGTCCGGGAGATGCCTGTAGACAAAATTGATATGGTATCAGACAACATATATGGTAACATGTGTATGATCTATGAAGATAAGATAGGCATGAAAGCTTGAGTATAATAAGTGTATACAGCTGTTATGTTACACTGCAACTAATGGTTTCTAGTCACATCATTCATCTAACAATTAGACCCATATCTTACAATTAGAAGGTATTAGCATCATAACGATCAAAGCTTGCTTCAAATAAAACCATAATTTCAACAAGCAACCTCTTGATTTGACACTGATCCTAACCAAGACAAAAAAAAGGTTAAAAGCTGAGTTTTTCTACTAATATACAACACAAAGATAATAAATATTTTAAGCTTTCAGAACCAGAAAAAAAGGTAAAGAAAAGAAAAGAAGACATATACCAAGGGATTTGCATATCTGATTAATTTTAGTATTTCTAATATTCTATATAAGCTTTACCAGACCCTCCAAACTACTGATATCACAGCAGCCCGTATGCATTTCTCTTAATCATTAGTGAACATGCTTGATTCCAAAATTCAGCTCCAAGAAAAATATTATGTTATCAAAGAACTTTTCCTGATATTTACAACTACATTATATTCCTACTTTGTGTATAGTTTTTAATTTCATTTGGTAGAGACTCGATCTTTTTACTCTAGACATATATAAGCCATGTAGAAATTACTTCTTAGGAATTGCGGTTGTGTAATGACTCGTGAACTCTTAATGATCAACATGCATAACAAGTTAAAAACTACTAAAAAGAAAAAGAAACAATAGCCAACTCCTGCGAACAAAGAAAGTTGCATGTAATTCTAATACTGCAGGTAAAGGGGAAATTACAACTTACTTGTATACATGGTCAAGCTTGCCTTCTTCAACGGCAAGATCAACATTTTTCTGCTCTGACAAAATAACGACCGACTTAAATATCCTTCCATAAAGCAATCTCCACTCTAAAGCAGTACGTTCAACAGGGCCAGTACAGAACATTATAAGCACTATATTCCCAAAGTTCTTCCTCCACCTAATTAAATTTCCAATTTCATAATTCACCGTTCCCCTTTCATCAACTCCAAGATGAACTGACGGTAACTTTTGAGGAATATAGTCTTTCCTATCTCCATGACCGATATTTGCCTGTGGCCTATCCAATTCAAGTGACATTAGCCTTGGTTGCTTGTACCCAACTGCAATCAAGTCTTGAAGCCAAGCAGCAGTAAACTTTACATCTTTCTCAGACCAAAAACTTTCTTCAGCCATTGCAAAACTCAACTCCAAAATTTTCTCAAATAGTCTATGCTTACTCGATCTCCAAGAGATCAAAAACTTAATTAAACGACCAACATTTACATGAAGATCTTTCTCTTCAGAAAACGGGTAAGCTTCAATTCTGTCATACCTATGTACAGTGGGAGGATATACAACAAGATAGCCACCAATTTCCCACAAAAGTCTCTGCCCCCAATAACCCCTCAATACATCGGAAGCCATTGAGCTCACGGAAACAGGAAGCATCAGACCCCAAAATGCGGAAGAATGGTAAATGGTATTAAAAGAATTAACCGGCGCCATAACACCTTGTGGCAATGCCACTTTCGGGGAACGATCATCAAACCTAATATCAAATCCATCCAAACCCGGCTTTCTGGTAAAATAAAATACCGAATCAATATCAGGAAGACCATTCGATATCCCCTGTTGAATAAACTGCTTCCCACCAAACACTTTATTATAATACTGTTCATGACCAATATCACCTACATTCTCCAAGGGCAATCCCCTCGGCCAAACCGACCTCTGCCCAAAATGAATATAAGGATTCACAACAGTCCTATTAGGATTCTCACGACTATACTGCAAAATAACCTCTTGCCTAGCATTTTCACTAACCAAATCCACATCAAAATGCTTACCAAGATCATTACTAATCACCTCACCGCGATCATCAGCATCAAAGATCTTTTTGGCACCGTGTTGAATCGCAAACAAATACCCAACAGATTTTCTAACATAAGAACCATAAGGCAAATAATCAACAACCCTAAACCCCAATTTAGCTTGTTGGTCAAGAGACAAAAAGATGGTACCTTTCAAGTTCCAATCATCAGGAGTCCTGGAATTCCCAATTGCCAACACTTGCCACCCCTTAATCTTGGCAAGATTGCCAAGCGAATCAGAAGGGTAACTCGAAACAGACACAACAATCCAATTCTCCGATTGAAAATTAGCAAAAGGGGTTGTTTTATCTTGAATGGGCTCAATTTTAGTCCAGTCTACATGAGGAAAATGCAAAGTCTTTTCAATGGGCTTGGACTGAGACTGAAAGCAAAGAAGTGCGGCGGAGTCACCAACGTTACGGAGAAAGAAAAGGGCAGCCACAGTAGCGATGAGGAGGCCAATAGTGAAGATTTTGTAGAGATTATCAGAGACCCAAGTGGAAAAATCAAGTGATTTGGACTCTGAGAAACGATTTGAATGACGGGTTGGTGATTTAACAGGGTCTCCTTTTGGGATTGGACGATCTTGGACCAACATTGGATGATTGGATCCAATCTTTATATAAAACAAACACTGTGAAATGAGAAATATACGAGAAATCAGGTCTTTTCTTTCTCTATTCTTCAGAAATTTGATTCTTGTTTCACCGATATTGACTCAATTAGAAGCTGATTATATACTTGGTGAGTGTGTCAGTGTGTGTGTGTATATAGATTTGTGTGCATCGGTGAAAGTGAGGTGAAAATAATAAGTAAAGTTGCCGACAAGTATGGGTATATATGTGTTTCCTTATGCTTCAATGTAACTCTGCTGCCCCGGCCTCTCTTTTAGTTGTGCTCGCGTTGGGCTGGGCTCCACTTTCTTTTTTCCTCTATTTTTCGCTGTTGCGCTTTCCATTTTTCACTCTTTTATTCTTATTTTTCTCGCGTGAGTCCATTTCATATTAGTGATCTACTTTAAAATAAATTGTTTTGAAATAATTGTCTACTTCAACTTTCAGTGTAAAATTTAATATAATTTATATTTTTAAAATCAACTCTATTCCACATATTTCTAATTTATATTTTCAAGATCAACTCCATACCATATATTATATTTATTAAATGCAATAAATATTAGTACAACCAATCAATAATAAAATTTCTTAATATGCGTTATTTTTTGAAAGTGAACTACTAATATGAAACGTAGAAAGTATTATACTAGTATTAGATTAAGATCATGTATGCTTTAATTTTAGGTTATGGAATTAGGTCATCTGATATTGTTCTGTTTTAGAAAAAGAGATTTCATATATTTTTGAAAAAAATTGATTTTCAATTTTATAAAAATAAATATACCTTTTAGTATTATTATTATATCTCAAATTTTTTTTTTTATTATCTAACAATATTTCTAATTCAGTTCTCGTAATTGACACAGTTTAAATTCGTAGCTGAATTCTTTTAATTGAGATTCAACTGGAACATATGGTGGGATTATTAAGAGGGGTACATATTCTTCGTTGAATTATCATTTCCTCAACAAATTCGGATTTAGACTTGTTAGCTACTAACTTTAATTGATTTGATATGGACAGAGAGATACTCTGTTTTACTTCACAGATAATTTGCCATAACAGATCTGCTTGCTCTGTTTTATTTTTTTAGAATTGCTTACCCATGTTTATTTTTATTGCAAGATAGAACTCCCCGAGTCTCTGTCCAATAGTCTGTGGTGTATAAAATCGGTTATTTACATTCCGACCATCGAAATTAACACGAAAATACACACTCACCGCATTTGTTTAAAAATAGGCAAACCGACCATTTAAGTTTGTAAAATTATACTAACCCACAATTTTCAGCCTTGAACCTGGAGAGTGTGGCTTACCCTCCGGCGAAAGAGAGTTAATGGAATATAAAGAAAATATTGAACACATAAAATATGCTAAAATATACACTTTTCATATGAACACAAAAATATGCTAAAAATACACAAGTATGTTAAAACATGTATTAAACGAAAAATGGCAATTGAACTCTACAATCAGTGACACTTGAACCATCAAAATATGCAGAAATATTTTCATCAACCATAAATAAATAATCCAAAAGCCTTAAAAACATTCCTAAACATAAACAAATAATCCAAATTTCAAAATCATGAATAAAAACAAGTTTAAAATTCATAATCAACAGTCTATCTTCTTCTTGCGAGGTCTTCCCCTTCCTCTCTTGATCTTGTTTTCCGGCCGGCTAATTTGAACATTTTTTCGAGGCCTTCCCCTTCCTCGTTTTACAACCTCAGTGTCTCTTGTTGGTGCAGGCAATCCAATCACCACTCTTTTTCTTGTATCAGGAGCTGCTTCATCTTCCGAAGAGGTCACCAAATTGACAAAGTCAATGACTTGAACAGAATCCTCGTCACTGAAGTGGCTATGAAAAAAATCCTCATCGGTAGAGCCTGCACACAAAAATCCTCATCAGTAGAGCCTGCACACAGAATCAACTAGCATATGGCCACTGAATTTCTTTGCAATTCCCTCCTAAACTCCACCCCAGACTTTGCCTCAGAATATTTGATCAGTCTCAACGCCTGCACACAAAAATAAATATAAAATTAAGCGAAAATTTGTTTTAAAAGAGCAGCATTTTTTTCCTACTTGTAAAAAACCTGCCTAGCTCTAGTAAATTAAAACCAATCAACCAATATGTACTCCTTGAAAAGGCTCTTCAACTAAAACGTATGGATGCATATCCAAATTAACAGTCCACAAGTTGCACTAGTTTAAATCAAATCTTAAAATCAACCATAATAGTGCTTTTGAAGGCCTTATATATTGGTATGTCAACGGAATAAGCTAATGTGTTGGGTTAATTCTTACTTTTTATTTGCTTATTAGATGAAATTAGTTAATAACTACACACCCACGAATTATTCTCCACAATTCTAGACTGGAAGAAATAAAATACTTGAAATTTATATTAATCAGTCCTTTCATGTGAATGACACTCTATTTACTTTACTATACTATTTGTGCAATCCAAGGTTGCATTAAGAAAAAAAAAAGGGACTAGCCCAAAGAGATATCAAGATGTAGTTGCCAATTTTTTTTTTAAATAAACAGTGATCATTTGAAGGAACATTACCATTAATCTTGAGCAAAAGATTTTTGTAGAAGACACTCAGACGTGCAATCATGTTAAAGTTGAGCCAAGAAAATACAAATTTATCATATAAACTTAACTTCCTAAAGGAACAACTCTCTTCCCTTGAACTAATAGGAATTGGTTACTCTCACAACTATATTACATAGATATGGATTGAACACAAGGTTAATAGATTCATATTTAACTTTGGTCAACGGATTTCATTAGTTAGCAAGTAAATACTTGCTACCGGAGCTAGTGAGCCATTTGTATTTTAGGGAAAATAGTCGACCAGGTCACAACAAAGAAATAATACAAGAAGTCTGAAAAGAAGATAACATTTGCTTAATGTAATTTTTTAATAAGAATTACTAAACTTGCATCAAAACTCAAAAAGTGAAACAAACTCACAAGCGATAGTGAAGCTGACCTTTGAAAACGTAATTGCCAGGTCATCCACATCAGAGAGAGACCCTATACCTGATTCCTGGCCAAATTTGAAGGAAAAAAGAAGCATTAGTAACAAGGTAAGTGATTGGGTAGCCTTAAAAGAGTTATTGAGAATCACAGCAAATGAACACCTACATTTCAGGGAGGGAACTAGCATACATATGTTTGCAGAGAAAAAAGGAGCATGTGAGAAAAATGATTGAATTCATCTCTCAAAAATATGAAAAACTAATTCCTCATAAAAAAAAACAAAATTTCTCAAATGTCTTTTAAGCTACTATGATCTGCTCATCTCAACACTACATCTAAATGAAATACACCAAAATGAGGCAACACTTGGAGAACCATATTTTGATACCCAGATTACGGTAAATAGTCATACCATGCCTATCAATTCACCATACAACCCCAACAATTCACCATACAACCCCAAAAGAACCCAAATTTATCACCAAACAGCTCAATCAAACCCCACAATTATAATCAAACAATCAAGCTAAAAAACATACAAAAATATAAAAAGAACTAATCTGAGTCAATAAAACCACAATTCTCATACATACAGATACTATACATACCTTTTGTTTATGTAACCAACTGCAGGGTGGGTTACCTCTCCGAAACTAGTAAACGGACTCGGAATGAAAGAATCATCAACAACTTGAGCATAAATATGAAAAATCATGATTTTATATATGAAACAGAACTGATAAAATAAGGATAAGAATGTCAAAATTAACAGGACATTGAATTGAAAGACGTGTGCAGAAAGGAAATACTGAGAAATGAAGAACGAGTTACAGAGAACTGAAAAGTAAAATGAAAAATAACATTGTTCATCAAGTCTGCATTCTATCTCTATTCCTCTCCTATTAGTAGCCAATAGCAAGACACGTGTCCAAGCGTTACTGGCTACTGCTTCATTCTGTTAAAAGCACAGGATCCCATGTTGGTGCTTGTTACACGTGAATAACAATAACTAATTAGAGAGGGGGAGAATGAGAGAGATGAACGAGGGAGAGGGAGAACGAGCGAGAGACTGAGAGAGATTAGGGTTTATGAGAGGGGGAATTGAGTTGGGGGAATTTTAATTGATTTGGGTAACTGAGCACAACTGATCCCCAGTCGCATAATTGGCAAGTAAAAGACCCAAATCGCATAATTATATTTAAAATTAGTCCACCGGCCCATAATAGGAGGACTGGACCGGACGTTTTTAAATAAATGTGACGAGCGTGTATTTTCGTGATCAGAGGGTAAATAACCCGTATATAAATTACTGTATAAAGAACTGAAACATGATGGTGGCTGGTGGGTCATGTAGCTAGCTTCTCTTGGACTTTACAACACCTAATAAATCAACTTTGGTCTCCTTTCTATTAGAGTAAAATATTTTGTGATTGGCCCGATGCTTAAGTTTTATATGGCCTCAAGTTTTATAAATAAAAAAAAAAACTTTTAAGTTCTCGTAAACTTTAGTGCATTTTTTGTAAATTGGTCAGAGCTCTAACTTGTTATCTTATATCATCCTAAAATTAAGATTCGGGGGAGATGGCAATTAAAATTACGGGGGAGATGGGCTCGTGAATAGCAATTTCATGAGATTTGACACAAATTTATAATTATTCATTTAAATTTGGTTTAGATTTGAATTAGAAATCTTAATGAATATTAATATTAATATTTAATTTAATTCAATTCCATTCAAATAGATACCAAATTAATCGCTTTAGTATATTTAAATTCGAACCCGTAGTAATTTACTCATGTTCGACTCGACTCAAGTTCGAATATTAACATTCATATTTAATTCGAGTAAATACCAAAACTACTATTTTTAGTATATATGAACTCGAATCTGTAATAGTTTTATAAAATTAAGAATATTTGAATAATTATTTACTAAAAACTAAAATATGATTGTCATATAGATTATTATTTTAATATATATATATATATATAATTTAGGAATTTGAGTCGATTACATATAAAAAATATGTATTCGAGTACTTTAAAATTATTCAAATTACTTAAAATAGATATGATTGAATATTAAAGTGGTTGAATTGGTTTAGTATTCATTCGAATTATAAAATAAAATTTGAATTCATTTATTTTTATACAAATATAATTATATTCATTTTTAATAAATTAAACCCGAATTATTCGGATTCGGACCCTTGACCTAGGATTCTTTCCTAAAAGAAAAAAAAACAAGGAAACACTTGATGCCGCAAACTTGTTAGTATTCGCGAGAAGTATTTACTCAATTATTAGTGTTTAGCAGTGTTCTAAAAATTTCTAGTTTTTTTTATTTTTTTTTGATTATTTCTCAATTGTTTTTATAACATTATATTAATATAATTTTTAAAATTCAATTAAATTTTATAAATTATTTTTAAATAATATGTTTCATAGTAAATTATATTAATATATTAAATATTATTAAAATATTCAATTATTATTCCGTGATCAGTATTTCAATCAATTAATTCTGATTTTCGATTTTTAGAAATACGATCTTCATTGTTTTTTTCCAGTATTAACTTGTTAGTAAATTAAATAAATTAAAATACTAATTTCAGCTCATTTTGGGGTGACTAGTCCAATACGGAAGTAGCTAATTAATCACACCATCAAAAAATCGAACTGTCACACAAGCATTTAAAAATTAAAACAAAAGGTCTTACTAGTGTTTCTCTTTAAATAAACAAATTAAGAATATAATTAGTTACAGTTTGGGAAAATTTCAAATTTGTGAAAACATCCCGCCATCAACAAAAGAGAAAAACAAAATGGAAGCATCGTCATCATCAACAACATCATTTCCATGTCAAGTAGAACGAACAGTAGCATCTGCTCTTCTTCTTCTCTCAACTCCTACTTCAATCTCTTCTTCTACTTCTAGGTCATTTTAATCACTCCTCCTCATTTATATTTCATCTCTGTTTTTTTAAATTTACGTAGCTTTGATATCACGAGCTTGTTGATTTGAATTTCTCTAGTTATACTAACACGAGCTTGTTAATTTGTGTTTTTTTTTAATTTATGTAGCTATGATGAGACGAGCTTGTTGATTTGTGTTTTTTTTGAATTTCTGTAGTTATGATAACAACATGAGTTTGCTCGTGGCTTCTTCGAAATCGTACGATTCGAGTTCGAGCGTGATGACGATCGGAGAAGCTTCTTCTTCTGCAAATCTTCAACGGCTCCGTGTTCATGAGTCTCCGATGAAGCTTAAGGTCATCGATTATCGTAGCTTAATTTTTGGGAGTTATCTTCGTAATTGATATTGTTTGTTTGAATTTCTGATGGTTTGATGTGTTTATATATTTGTTTTAGCTGTAATTTTAGGCCTAATGTGATTGGATCAACGTGCTCTGTATATATTTTGAATTTGAGATAATGATGTGAATCTCAAATTGACTTGGATAATATTCTGTTTGAATCGATCATTGAATTTTGAGAGTTATTTTTATAATTGATCTTGCCTGTTCAGATTCCTGATGATTTGATATGTTTGTTTTATTAGTTTTAGCTGAACATGTTTGCCTGATTTGCTTGGATCAACGTATATTGTTTTCTGAATTTGAGACGAAGCTCTGAATCTCAATGAATTGGATTGTGTTCTGTTTGATTGAATATCTCGACTTAATTTGAGAGTCATCTTCATAGTTGATCCTGTTTGTTTGGATTCCTGATAATTTAATAAGTTATTACTAGTTAAAATGATTTTTATTTTTGTGTATGTGCTTGGATCAACGTGCTCTGCATATGTATTGAACTTGAGATGTAAATAGTGTTCTGTTTTCTGAATGTCATTGCTCAATTTAGTTTTTAACTTGATAGTATCAGCGAATTGTCATTTGAATATGTTTGTTTAACATTTTGAATGTGAGTTATGTATATGAAACTACAGCAACTATTGCTACTACATGCTCCAGGATTTTGATTTGTTATAGGGCTTAAACGACATCAATTTCTAGCTTTGAGATTCTCACCCTGCAAATTTCTCATACAGATCCTCTTTTATTGACAAGTACTATATATGTATTCCACTTTAATGTTCTGCTCTAATCTAATCCTCAGTTGAATTGCTGACTGACCTGCAGAGTAAATATTAATTTTCTCAGTCTTCCTTCAATTGTATATCAGACTGAAGGCATGTTTATGTTCTTAAATGAAACTTCAATTTGGATTTGCAGGTTATGAGAAAGAGGCGGTCTAAGAATTATCGAATTTCTGATTGCCGAAAAGCAAGTTCAGGCAAGTTGGCAACACTTTCATGGGGATCCGAGACAAAGAGTGAGGTATCGTCGTGTTTGTCAAGTACCACCAGCACCTCAATTTCCTCTGTGCAGACCTGCAAAACTACAGCAAAAAGCAATGTAGTCAGAACACCTCACCTGCACAGACGCGCTGGCTCTATCATGAATCTATTGGCTGATCGTGGTGGCATTTCTGAAGTTAGGATCCGTCAGTTACTTGGTGACAGCCCTGATACCAGCAAAGCCCTAAGAATGTCAGATATCCTTTCTCACTCTATAGACAAACATTCTGCAAGACATGCTTTATAAAAAAGACATGTTTGATATTTTGCCTGTGCTGCAGGTTAGTTAAACAAGCTGCGGTGAAGAGGTCTGGAGCTGGTGGTCGATCTGACCCTTATACTTACATGGTAATTACTATCACTTCTACTGCTACCAATATGTATCACAATACCTGTAATCTCAAGTCAATTTTATGCAATGTTTAAGTTTCTGTTAACTTATTATTTCATAATAATTTATATGTGTCTGTTTTGGTTGCAGCTAGCATGATGGGTGCTGTCCATTAACATATCCCAAATCTTATGCAGATACTTTAGTAATCCCATTTACTATTACACAACACATATCTTATGCAGGTATTTTAGGAATCCCACTTACTATTACATGGGAAAATTTTGTTATTACAAAGTATGGTGGTTGTAGAAAAGAACCACGCTGCTGACTGATTCTAAATCGACAGGTTGAAATGTATAGCTCTACTGCAAATTATAGCTTTTTGTCATTATATTTAGTACAAATATCTTGTGGTTTTGTGATATAAACTATGCTCCTATTAAGACCCCATGCTTTCTGCAGAAAGTAGAAACATTCGTTTACTATTCAACATAGGAATTTGTAGGCAGGCTACTACTGAGTGTGAGCTCTGGGTTGAGAAAGTGTTCCTTTCCTTTGTGACTTAAGATAGACAATTCGTATCATCTACCCCTTCATAAAAAGACAGCCTCTTTAACTCGTCAAATAAATCACAGACATTTAAAATTTTGATATTTTACTGATTCATGTTTATTTGGACATCAGGGGGTTGTAATTAGGATATGTTACAAAATATGATATTTTAATAATTGCATCTACTAAATTGCTCCCGGATATGTTATGGCAATGACTGTTAGATGCCTAGGTGTGTACAGTAACATTTTAAGTAACTAAAAACAGTCATTTAATTCTTAGATGTTACCGTGAATTAAATTATTTGCTAAAATTTACTGGTTTTTGATCGATATATGGCCATTCCGGACAAATCCTATTACGATTGAATCATTATAAAAACCTGATGTTGCTGGATGTTCTCTCTTCAAACCACATGCATGGAAAAGCTAATTCTCTTCTGTCGTGAGACTGTTTAATGAGCAGGCGAAAGCACAGTTCAATGAGAGAAAAACCTCATTTGATTGATCTATAAAGACAAGGAAGTTGACACTATCCTTTATTTGGATAGAATTTGCCTGATGTGGTTCATTTTTGTTTTCATTGTACTCTGAAATATGTTATGTCTCAATAGAGATTTCTTTAAAGAGGGCACTGGCTTAATATGTTCATTCAAGAATTCTATCACTTCCTTCTGTTTGCGCTACTCCAAATCTGTAACCTGCTCATTGTCTATGCTGATTGCTGCATAAAGATTATTATTCGTCCTTAAGGGACTTTTCTTTTACTATTTTTTTTGGCTAAATTTCTTCTACAACTGTCTAACTTTAAAACAACAAAATTATGGTTAAAAAAAGGTTATCATTCATACTGTGCCTGTTTAGTTATTGATCTCGCAACAAAGAAAGATGAATACTTGGCTCTGAAAATTCAAGCAATATACTTATCATGCCAACCCTCAATGTATTCATGCATCCTCTGATTTGTGCAGTGCACCGTGCATGAATCAGTTCTTTGCAGACGAGAGTAACATTGACTTGAACAATGTTTCATAAATCATAAGAGGGATTAGGGAATGAATATATGGTCTTTAACACCTATAATGGCTTTATATGTAAGAAAGATTTACTAGTCTATCTACTGAAACTACCCTCTTATAGTCTATATATATGTATGTATAAATGGACGTTTGAATACGTGATTCATAATATACTGATCTCAATCCAGTATAGTTTAGTTAAGGTGATGAAGCAAATTTGCGCATTTCAAAGAAGTAAATAATAGGTTCCACGTATTTGTATGTAATAACATAAACCATTAAACATCTGCTGGAATAGCTCAGTTGGTTAGAGCGTGTGGCTGTTAACCACAAGGTCGGAGGTTCGACCCCTCCTTCTAGCGTGCTTTTTCCCGTTTGTTCTTTTCGCCTTGAAAAAAATATCCTCTCCTCTGCATTTGCAGAACAATTCAGGTCTTAACTCTTTGAACATTTTGTATAAACAAACTAAATGAATCTGAGTAATCAGGTGCCAACTCTATGTACATTTGCTTATGAACAGTCTTTCAAACCAATTTTTCAGTGAGGAGGAGTGTATTCCTTGATCTAGAACATTGTTTTCCAGATTCGATCTTCAGCTTATGGAAGTAGACAACACGAAGATCTTTAATCTCCGACATCACAAGAAAATATTTTTTATGGCCTGGTGATGCAATGAGCACTGATCAACGAACATGAACAACATGCTCAGAAGTAAAACGTAAGTTCTTTTAGATGATCTCCAGTACTTCACAATTAATAATATATCCAGAAGGTGATCCAGTGGAAGTGCATTAAAAAGTAGCAAGGCTATGGCCCAGTTTGGCTGGACTTATTTCCAGGAAATAAGTGTTTATTTTCAGAAAAAATTAATATGTATGTACTTTTTCTGAAAATAAGTAACTTATTTTCAATTTTGAAAATCATATTTGGTTTTAAAATTCTAAAATAAATATTTATCTAATTTTTTTTTTGAAAATATGTATAAAAAATAATAATAATAAGTTACTTATTTTAAATTTAAGCTAAGCCAAACAAGACCATAATAAGATTACACTACTCAAAACCCCGTACATAAATACTTGTTGCAACATAAAAGATCACTTCTTTTACTTGCCAAATGATAAGTTGTATCTGATTTTGTTTTTTTAGTAGTTAATAACAAGGAAAACCAGTAGTATTTAGCAGAAAAATAAAAATAAAGGACAACATGTAGTTATTTGTAATACAATTGTAAAACACTAAAATGGAGAAGGTGATATTTTTTCTGGAATTGATCAAGACTCCACAATGAAACAAAGGAACATAAATGCTTTGCTATCAATCCTGGTGGGATTGCAGGTAGAGTGATGTTTGATAAGTGAAAAACTCTGAATCAATGTGCATATAAAAAAGAATGAAGTGGGCCAAAACTATAATAACATGATAAAAAAAACATAATGTATATATCAACAGTGATTCCGTAGAGTACAACAGAAATCATGTCGGCAAATATAAAGCTCATTTTTGTCTCCTCGGCAGTTTACAAATACAGTTAAAAAAACAAGTTTCACCTAGGTTTATAGTTCTAGTAGCCGATAAAAACGACAGATTCAGTCATATTTAGCTTTCCGATAGATTGGCAAGCTTAGTTCATAGTTTTATACTCTAGAAGGCCAAACTCTAACATTGTCCAAAACAGGGCCACAAATATGACCCCAGTCATTAATCTTTGTGTGATAATACGCACTAAAAAATGTGATCCTTGTTCTATCTGATATAGCCTTGAACCTGAGACTAGCAGATTTAAATCCTCCTTTTCCCTGAGATGTGAAATTAGCTTTCACAGTTTCTTTAGCTGCAAACGCTTCAATCACCATTGTTGCATGGCAACCATTCTTTGCATCTCCAATCGTGAAGGTTAGGTCATAGAGCTTGTTAGTCACTGTCCTTACAATTTGTGCAATGGCACTTTCTCTTCCTCCAACTATTTCAATTGCGGCGTTTCCTGATGGAACCGAAAAATGCTTTGAGTCAATGTACTTGACTGGTTTCAAGGATTCAACTATCCACCCGGGAAGTGGTGAAATCAGATGTTGTAGTTTTGGAAGGAGAAGGACCCCTGTTGAGAAGTTCTTGAACACATATGGACCAATCTCAAAGCCACCGTTTTCCACCAAATTACCTGTGCTCATAGAATAATTAGATTAATCATTTCAGCCAATGTGTATATTTGTCATGTAGGTAGAGTTCTTCTACTCACAAGTCGGAGTCAATTATCAGTTCAAACAAACAGGTTAGATATACTAGGACAAAGAGTACATTACAAACTTAAAAACAAGTAAAAAAGAAAAAAGCCGACTAACCTCTGTTATACTGGAGAGGAAGTATTTCCTTGATTGCAATAGCATCCAATAGAGGGCCACAAGTGGGATCTTCTTGAATACCAGGGTTATGGAATGTGACTTTTTCACTAGCAGAAGAAGCCTTAAAAGCCCAAGCATAAGTGTCTGCCCCGTCACTGCTGAAAAGGGTCTGAATGGAGAGGTCACTTGATTGACCAGGTACTGAAACTCGCAGGATCTCATCTTGGGCACAGGTCCTGGTAGCTGAAAATGTAAGTGAGTATATGGATCCTGGCTTCAGATCAGACACGAGTTGAGATATGGAAGCTTCATTTCCTAGTCGGGCCGCATGCGACCCGCGAGGGATTGCAAAGTAGAAGCCACCTGGCTGTGGTCCGCCCGAGACATACTCAACCAAGCCTCTGATTTCCCACTTGGGCAGGGAGTACTTCCCTATGATTGCTGTTTTCTTCATGTCTGATGGCTTTGGTCCAAGTTCAAAGTTGCCATTTGCAAGATATCCTGTAACATTATAACTCATAAAAATATGAAGGACATGTACAATCAACGAAGACCCTGTCACCTATCATTAAAAGTAAAGTAACAAGTGCGAAAATGTAATGAAGGAGCTAGTTAAAAGTGCTTACCATCAAGATATGGAGGGACGTTAGCTGCAAATGCAACACTGACGAAGAGGGAGAATACCAAGAGAAGACAAAGTGAGAGAGAAGAAGCCATTATAGCTATCTTGAAGATTGTGATTGTAAATAATCTTCGAGTTAGACTGTTAGAGATGCCCCAGGAGATAGGGGGAGGCCAGGTATATATAATGTAAATGATATGTCTAGAGAGTCTGAAAGCAGAGGGGTGGGAAGTGGCACGTTAAAGCACCTTCAGTTTATCCGTGAGATGTGTTGATGTTGATCTCCTCTCTTTCCTTTCTCCACTACTCACTGTAGCACATAGGAGTACCTATCTTGTCTAGAGTATAACAACTTACTTTATTTCTAATCGTTGATCATTAAATTCTAATCAAGACAATTACGCATGCCTATGAAATTAAATTAGTATATTAGTACATTGCTTTACCATGAGAAAAAGAACATTAAAAGCCATGAATCTCAGATTAGAACCAAACAAAAAAATTCCCTCTAGTGCAAACAAGACAATGTCTTTACAATCAGCACTAGCACATATCAATCAGTGATGCGTTCTACCAGTACAGATAACAATAGCATAGTAGATACATTTGTTTGCAGGTAACAAGAAAGTGATAGTTTGAGTAATGCAGACATGACATATGAGCGTGTCGAGCATCTAAATTTTTGCAACTAATTACTAGAACAGTGAAAAAGACTACACATTTTACTGAAATGTTCACAAGTAGCACTTTTTTTCTCTCGAAATGAGCATATATTATGGAGCTGAAACATAGTTTAGTTGGGTGTTAGAGAGCAGTTTCATCGCACTTCATTGATTAAAGATTGAACCATCAATATATTTCCCTAACTTAGCATCGACCATCAATCTCGAATTTTTTGCCAACTTATTCAATATTTTATTGCCAATGAAAGTGAGGGTATCCAGTAGGGTAAAGGCGTATAGCCGACACAGAGTTCATTGTACTAGTCCGCACCTAAGCATAGTCTTGCATACTTTTTTATTTTAGTGAAATTGAAATTGACCCCCCACAGTCCCACACACTAAAAAAAGGAAAAATGAAAATAGAGGTTTATTATATTTTTTACAACACCGGACGGTGTATGAGGGCCTGTAGTGTTTCTTGGAGTCTTCCTCAGTGGCCGTGATTCGCTCTGTTTCTTTGAATCTTGAATTGCAAATTTGTTCAATATTAACAAAAAGTGTTGGTTGAAACTATTCTTGTCTCTTTACCACGTGCATTCCGTTACTTATCCGTACTTTTCAATTAGTCGATGTTTCAATATTACAAGTGGAAATTATGGAATTATCTAATCCAACTTTCACCTGATTGACGGACAGGTTTATCAATTACACATGTCGAGTATCTTCTTTTTCACGTCTTTCGACTTTAGAGCGTGGCTGGAGATTTCAAATTTAAATCGACAATGATAAAGAAAATGTGTATTACATGATACAGATTATTTAGCTTTAACTGACTATTAAACGTCTGGACACAGGCAAAACACTGACATTATCCAATACAGGGCCACAAAAATGGCCATAATCATTAACTTTTGTATGATAGAATGCGCTATAGAATGTGATTCTTGTTCTAGCTGCAATTGCTTGAAACCTGACACTCGCGGTTTTATAGTGCCCCTTTCCTTGAGATGTAAAGGGGACTTTTAATATGCTTCTAGCAGCGAAAGCTTCAATTGTCATTGTTCCATGACAACCATTCTTTGCATCTCCGATTGTGAATATGAGATTGTAAAATTTATTTGGCACAGTTCTTATGATTTGCGCAATGGCACATTCTCTGCCTCCAATTAATTCGATGGCTGCAAGTCCAGAGGGAACCAAGAAGTGCTTTGAGTCAATATACTTGACAGGTTTGATGGACTCTATTATCCATCCAGGAAGCGGTGAGTATAGGTCTTGTATTTTAGGGAGGAGAAGAATCCCTGTTGAGAAGTTCTTGAACACATGAGGACCGATTTCAAAACCACCATTTTTCACTAAATTACCTGCATAAATCAGCGTGACAATCAAATTAAGACTTATTGTAAAAAAAATTGTTTTTGAATTCTAGAAAAAACTAACAAAGGATTAACTGGCCGGGCATGTACCTTTTGTGTACTTGGGAGAAGAGAGCATCTCTTTGATTGCAATAGCATCCAAGAGAGGGCCACAAGTGGGATCCTCTTGAGTACCAGGGTTGTGAAAGGTGACTTTCACTCTATTAGTATCTGCCTTAAAAGCCCATGCATAAGTGTCACCTCCATCGCTGCTATACAATGTTTGAATTGGAAGATCACTTGATTGTCCAGAGGCTGAAACTGTAAGCACCTCATCTTGGGCACAAGTTCTAGTAGCTGCAAATGTGAGAGAATAGATTTTGTCTGGTTTGACAGTAACAACCTGTGATATAGAACCATCATTGCCTAGCCGTGCTGCATGAGCCCCACGAGGGATTGCTAAATAAAAACCTCCTGGCTGTGGGCCACCTGAGACATACTCTACTAAACCATTGATTTCCCAACGAGGCAAGGAATACTTTCCGATAATCACTGTGTTCTTCAGGTTTGATGGCCTCGGGCTTTGCTCAAAGTTGCCATTGGCAAGTAATCCTGAATAACAACAATATAGGAGTTAAAAAAATCACTCGGTGGACTTTACCATAGTTGTTTCTTCCAGAACTGTGAATTATTTCCTCTTACCTCTAGTTCTAACTAGCCACATACCCATACAAATTAATATTGGATTAAAAGAACATTTTAATATTTCATTGATAGATTAACAAGGAAAGTGCATGCATGGTGAAATTTGTAAAGCAAGAAAGTTGTTACCATCGAGATAAGGAGCATTAGCTGCTAGAGAAAGAGATGTCAAAAGAGAATATTGCAGCAACAGAAAGCTTATAGAGAGAAAGGTAGCTGCCATTTTTTGGTGTGATATGAATGAAGAGCTCACAAACGAAGTGAGGCTAATTAAGTTGAAGATACCTCTACTGATAGGAAGTCGACTAGTCGAGATTATATATAAGTTAGTGTATAATTATATGTAGAAGGTTATTTATGTAGAGAAGCAGATGCATGAAAATAGGTGCATAGCCATAAGCCATGTTCATTTACCACCAAGGCAGGCGTGAGAGACGTTTTCGTGTACATTACTGTATCTATATATTATACACCAGATACTACGTACCAAAATTATTCCAATTTTTTTTTCCGGAGATGACCCATATGGCTTAAATAACTTGTTTTAATTCATGAACGCGTATTTATGTACACTGGTCTCATATTATTATAGGAAAATTACCAACACAATAACATTTGGTACAATTTTTTGATATCAAGCATTTTTCATTATACACACGACACAACTGATCCGACACTCTGAGTTGGTCCGACTATGTTGTCGGGAGTTGATCCCTCGTCTTTTCCATGATTCGCTCCGATAAAAATTCTAGATTTCTGATAATTAATCGAGCGTCACTACTCTGATTATGAACAAGATACTCCACTTAATAGTCAAATACTACTATATATTTACGCTTGCATTCAATCTACTATTATATTTCTCCTGTTTTTATATCTTATGCTTCCTATCATTTTCAAACAATTGTGAAATAAATTATTTACAAATATCAATTCTTATGAAATCTTATACAAATAAATATAAAATTTTTATTCAGAACAAAATTATTAGTTGTCCACTTTCTTTTAAATTACATAGTTAATATCTCTACAAGAAAAAAATAAATGAATAAAATGTACTAGCAGTATTTAAATGCATGTGTTGTTAAATGCAAATCTGGGCTGAACAATTTACACATGCATCTTTATTAACGTCGATCCGGTTTTCAAGTGCAAATGCAAGTATTTCTTGCATAATTATTTGTACAAAACCGTACTTGGAGTTGGGTTGACTACTTAATGTAACGTAATTTGTTCTCTTAATTACTCGTATTAGAGTACAAGGATTAAGGACTGCTAGGGTAAGGCAGTGGAACATAAAGCCACCGTACATATGCGCAAAAGTGGTCATGTGATGTATGGAAGTTACCAAGGGAATCTCCGAGCGTCCTCGATTATAATACCAGTCAATCAATATATCTATAACTATATCTATATCTATCTATATAATAAAGGGAATCTCCGAGCGTCCTCAAATAGCTCGAAACTATTTTTCTAATTTTTCTGAAATTTATGCATTAAAAATTTATATATATTATTAGTTGCCTTCTAATAATAGTCTAATTACTACTTGTCTTCTAATTGGAAGACTTATAAGGAAATACTAATTTACTCTAATTAAAATTCTAATGAAATTAATACTTATTTTCTAATTAGGATTTCAGTTACTACTTACATTCTAATTAAAAATCTAATGAGTAAATATTAAAATATTCTAATTATAAGTCTTATAAATATAATTATATGGAAGATCTAAAGAATAAACGATAGAGAAACTTATTGGCGAAAAACGTGTTTCACGATAGAGCGGCTCATTAAGGAGAAGCATGTTAATCGTTCAAATTGGAGAATTCTCGGGTACTTTCAAAGCGCTCAAAATTATTTTTCTAATTTTTTAAAATTTATATAAATTTCTATTTGTCTTTTAATAAGAGTCTAATTACTATTTGTATTCTAATTATACATCTTTTAAGAAAATATTAACTTATCTTATAATTACGATTTAAAGAAGAAACGATAAAACATCAAAAATATTTTTCTAATTTCTTAGAATTTATTTATTAATAAATTTATATAAATTACTAATTGTGTTCGAATAAGAATCTAATTAGTACTTACCTTTCAATTAGGATTTTAATTATTATTTACATTTTAATCAGAACTCTAATCAGTAAATATTAACCTATTGTAACTGTAATTATTATAAAAGTAATTTAGCAGAAAAAAATTCTTATAAAAGTAAAATATATTAAATATAAGTTGACTTATTACTTACCTCTAAATAAAAGTATAATCAGTAAATATAAAAATATTTTAATTGTAAGTCTTATAAAAATAAAATTTACTAAATATCAGTTGACTTATTCTTTAATAAAAATAATTTTATAAGAAATCTAAAAAATATCTGATAAAGTGACTTACTGACGAAAATTATATTTGACGAGAGAGCGGCACAGTAAGGAGAAACCTTCTAAATTTTTAGAATTTATGTATTAAAAAAATTATATAAAAAATCTTATTTGTCTTCTAAAAAGAGTATAATTACTATTTGTCTTCTAATTATGTGTCTTATAAGCCAATATTAACTTATCTTCTAATTAGTAGTCTTATTATTAAATATTAAAATATTATAATTTTAACCCATATAAAAGTAAAATTGATGAGAAGTTACTTTATTAAAATTGCATTTTTCTAATTTTCTTGAATTATATTAAAAAATATAAAAAAATTTAAGTTACTTTATAATTGTTAGAATATAATATGATCCTGCTAAGCCCGCTTCCTAACACCTTGAGGTTTTAGAAGAACTGGTAACTTAACATGGTATCAAAGCTTCAGTTGGCGGGGGTCACATGTTCGACTCCCTGCCACCCTCAATATTCTCATAATTAATTATGGACACGAAAGGCTTGTTATTGTCCCAAAGATGAGCGCGATCCACTCTCGACCCATAAATGGACTTTCGAGTGAGGGGGAATGTTAGAATATAATATGATCCTGCTAAGCCCGCTTCCTAACACCTTGAGGTTTTAGGAGAACTGAACAATAATCTCTTAAACTTTCTCCAAATTATAAATAAAAAAATCCAAGTTACGTTATTTTCTCTTAAATTTTCTCCTCATGTCAAGTAAATTATTATTATCCATAAGATAAATTTCAAAATTTTAGAAAAGATATTATTATACATAAAGTAATTAGAAATTTTAGAAAATGCATTAAATTATTAAAAATCGAATCTATTTTGATTTTTCAAAAAGACAATATCTATAATAGAAAAAGTTAATTTTATTCTTTTACCTAAATTGAATGTGTTTCCATCTAAAAAATAATATACCATCACTTATATAAATTAATAAATTAAATATCAAATATTAAAAAATAAATCACAATAAATTTATCACAGAGCTATTTACATTCAACGTCTAATACATCATGAATTACACTCTCTTGATTGAATATTTTGAATAACAATAGAGACAATTGGATGATAAGAGTGAGAGTATGCACGATGTGGGAGACAATCAATACACAAACCGACGGTCAATTTAGTCTTAACATTATTTTAATTGATGAGAAGGTTAATAAATGTTTGTTATTTATTAATTTATTACAATTATGCATTAATACTAACTTTTTTATACTTTAATTTAAGATATGAAAATCTTATCCATGCAACGATTCAAAAGCATCTACTTTTTGGATTCAAACATGTTTTGGAAGAAAGGTCTTTATATAGCATTAAAAACTTAAAAGTAGTTGCAAGTACCGGTCGATATAGACCATTATCATGTGAGTTTAAAGTGATGTTTTTACGTACAACGACCCCAAAAAGATTGGAAGAAAGAATCATCAACATATCACTGCATAGATTTGAGTTCATATGTCCCGATATAATTGAAGCACGTGTTAATAACACTAATATACTGTCAGGTATTTTGCTAGAATAAGATATTATAAGTCACACACACGTATATAATTTTAAATTACATTCTTCAATATATTTTTTTGTACTGTGGGAACCTGCAGCTGCTACCCTTTTAGATTTGGGATGCGCACCGGGTAAACCCACGGGCTCACGCAGTAGCCTGCAAATCACGTGAACCAGGTAAACCACACAAATGCGACATGCTCTTCAGGTTGACATAATCACACATTCTCATCTCATATTTATCTAGATGTCGTGGGCTACTTGACCTACATTGGTGGTATTGATATTGTTGGCTGCGTATGAAGAAGAAGAGATCTTAGGATCATAACAAATTTATAAGTTGTGAATTATACTGATATTATAATATTTGATTGTATACTATTTATAAATTTAAGTTACTTTATAATTTCCTAAACTTTCTCCAAATTATAAATAAAAAAATCTAAGTTACGATATATTCTCCTAAACTTTCTCCTCAAGTCAAATAAATTATTATTATACATAAAATAAGTTTCAAAATTTTAGAAAAAAAATATTATTATACGTAAAGTAATTAGAAATTTTAGGAAAGACATTAAATTATTAAAAACCGAAACTATTTTGATTTTTCAAAAAGACACTATTTATAATATATATAAAAAGCTAGTTTATTCTTTTACCTAAATTGAATGTGTTTTCATCTAAAAAATAATAGACTGTCACTTATATAAATTAAAGATTAAACATTAAAAAATAAATTACAACAAATTTATCACAGAACTATTTACATTCAACGTCTAGTATATCCTGAATTACACTTTCTGCAATGCTTTTGAATAACAATAAAGACAATTGGATGCTAAGAGTGAGAGTATACAGTATGTGGGATGCAATCAATACATAAACAACGATCAATTTAGTCTTGACATGATTTCAATTGATGAGAAGGTTAATAAATTTTTTTTATTTACTAATTTATTACAATTATGCATTCATACTAACTTTTTGATACTTTAATTTATAATAGAAAAATCTTATCCACGCAACAATTCAAAAGTATCTACTTTTTCGATTCAAACATATTTTGGAAGAAGCGTTTTTATATAACATAAAAAACTTAAAAGTAGTTGCAAGTACCGGCTGATATAGACCACTATAATGTGAGTTTAAAGTGAGGATTTTACGTACGACAGTCCTAAAAAAGTTGGAAGAAAGATACCACTACATGGATTTGAGTTCATATGTCCCGATATAATTGAAGCACGTGTTAATTACACTAATATATTGTCAGGTATTTTGTTAAAATAAGATATTATAAGTCTCACACACACATATAATTTTAAATTATATTCTTTAATATTTACATAATGTTACTAATACTTATCTAGATGTCGTGGGCTGCTTGATCTACATTGGTGACATTGATATTGTTAGCGACGGATGGTAAAAAAAGAGATCTTAGAATCCTAAAAAATTAGTAAGTTGTGAATTATAATACACATGTATATTTTGAAATTATTATTTGATTTTATAATATTTATAATATTTATAAAGTTAATACTACTATTTTGATTTAATATAATTTTGTTATATCAAATTTTATCATATGCACTTCAGTCATCAGTAATGTAATTTTGTGAGAAATTTTTTAATAAATTTAAAATTTATTATGAGGCCGCCGCGAAACGCAGTTTTTTTCATTAGTTAGTAATATAATTTCAAATATATATAATTGAAACATATATAAATTATTTATTAATAATAGTTAGTATAATTTATTATTAAATTTAATAGAATAATAATTTATAAATATTAAAATTGGTATAATTAATAATAGTAACTAACATATGTAAATAATAATTGAATTTTAATTGAATATTAGTCTAAATTATAATATTTTGATCCAATAAAATAAAATTATTAATTTATTTTTCAACCCGTCTACTATTATTTATTATTAATATAAATATTATATTAATTGTCAAATATTATGTTTTTCTTTTTTTATTTTAATATGTCCTATATATAGTGATCCTATAACATAAAGCGCAAGCCATTACTTTAAACAAAAACAATGCATTATCCCTTATTTAGCCCAAATTATTGTTTGACCACGATCTTAAATTCATGTTCAAATCTAACCCATTCTAATCATGTCAAGTTCAAGCTTTTCACTCATTTATAACGAGTGAAACTTGAGCGAATCATGAGCTGCTTGTCTCTTCTCAATATCTTATTGAAAGAAAGAACTTAGATCTCTGAACTCCAAAAAACAGTAGAAAACTACATGGTTGCTAATGAGTATATGCTACAAAAAACACAAAGGAAGCAATGAGAGTGGCTTTTTTCAAAAAAACGTATTTGAATTCAAGTTGTAGCATATCAATTGCTAAGCTCTGCAATAGAGGGCAAACACGTACAGCATCGCCTATCAATTTAATAAAGGTATACCCTTATTTTCCATACCAATCAAGCAATCACTGTCTGATACTTAAACCAACATGATAAAATACAATTGTAGAGTTGCATTCCGGTCACCAAAAACCATTAGAACTCCATGCTACACTTATAGTTTCATTCTTCAGAGCTGGCTTTGACTATGAAGTTCTGGCGGCTGATTGGATTCATAACTACAGGAGGACCGGCAGTCCTAGGCCATGCCTGAAACTTTTTGTCAGTCTCTTCTGCCCATTCTTTGTTTGAAACAGTACCTGGTGTGGTACCTGATTCCAAAAACTAGTTAGATAGGTGAAGCTATCAAAAGTCCTCGACAACCAGGAAAAATAGATAATGCAATGTTAAAATAATAAACTTGCCCCCAAATAGTTTCCGATCAGCAATAAAATAGTCACACGTAAATGCAACTACAAATGAAGCACCTATAGCACCGATTATCTTGACAGCTGCCATGTTCAGAGTTCAGTCTGCAACAAGTTAAAAAAGACGACGAAAGGTTAAATTTTATACAAGACGCTGAAAAGCTCAGCCTAACAGACTAAAGCTACTAACATGAATTTTATATTTCAGTTTTAACTAGCAGGCTCTTTTCACCACAATCTAACCACCATATTCAACCCATACACTTCACATTTGGGGAAAGAACTACTAGAAAGTATAAATATAAAGGCATGGAAACTTGCATAGGCATGCCAATACCAATTATTGACGAAGAATTATGCTACAAATTTTGTTTCTAAAATGAATTTCCCACTTGATTTATATGTTCTGTATTCTGGATTGGCTACATGTTGAAATTGAATCTAATTTAATTAGGTTTCCTTTCATTGGGGTTATTCAGTGGACATCTCAGAGACGGTCATACTTTATAGGAAGTCAACTGTACTAGATTTGGAGCTGTGAGAAGTGGGTGCACTAAGTACCCTGAGATAAAGGATTTTGCGTTGGTTCAAATCTTATTATTAAATTTATCTTGCAGTACCCTGAGAACATAATGCATATAGGCTAAGTTCAAATAGGACTACCTATTAGTTAGGGTTCTATTATTTAGATTATATATTTAATAGGGGATTAGTACATGTTAATAATGATTGAAAAATATTTGTAAAGTATGTTCTGTAAAATAATAGTAGTAGTACAGAACATATGTTGAATGATATAGTAGGCACTAGGGAATAAAAAACCTAATGCAACTGAATCAGCGCAAACTCAATTCCTTTTCAGACATTATTTTTAGGGAGTATGCTGATAATTTATCCTCCCCCAGCCACTGACTGTGAGTACACTATTGTACTCTTCTCAAAACTGAGAGCATTCGATAAGCTGTATACAATTCTGTATGATTATTAAAACAAGCTAGATTCTACTTGCAAGTTCCAAAAACAAAAATTCAATACCAATTCCAGTTCTAAAAGTTAAGTCCTACACTCCTACCCATCTTAACATAAATACAACAATTAGAATGATTAAGAAAAACTGAGGCTTGGCATTGGGATTCCGTATAAACTCATCCCATTTTCTCCCAAATCTGTACTACATCATAGAATGCTGAAGGGGGGGGGGGGCAACCGAGGAAATATACTTACTGCAGAAAATATAAAAGAGAGTGACTCTGGAATTCAATTGTAATAATTAAGTCTACAACCATTCAATACACAGGGATAAGAGAGACCTAAATAGGACTCGCTGCGTAATAAAATAATAAACTAATGAAGCTCGTAAACACTCAAACCTGTTACAAATAAAAGAATCCCCACGGTTCCAATATTGGCAAGAACATCAATCTTTACATATCAAATACCACATACATGATTTCAGGACACGAACACAAAAACGATAGGAAATGAATAGTTTGAAAGAATAAAAACCTAAATACCCTTGCGAATAAAAGGCTAAAAGATACAGATCTAAGCTAACATAAAAATGAAGATAAAAAATCAAATAATACACGAAGAGTTTCAACATACACAATGACTAAACATCACGGTCAACTGTAGATGATTGTAATATCAACAGTGTATATACACAAAATCATAAAGAGTAAATGGAAATGAAATTGAATTAGGGGAAGCTGTATATAATAATAATTATATAGAATTATACATACACAGAGCATATATGAATATAAACAGAAGATTACCTGATTGAATTGATTTGTGAGCAGAGGCCAGAGAGAGAGAGAGAGTTGTGTTGATTTTGAAAGCTTCGCAATTTTCCAAACACTTCTTTAACTGGTCTTAGGATGGGCTGGGCTGGGCTGGTCCTAGACTTTGGGCTTTCCGCTGTATCAATTCAAACATTCTACACATAATCCCATTTTTGCTGCCTAAAACTAAGAAATATAAAAATATTTATTATGATATATTTATATTTGTTCAAATATATAATATTTTAGATTTAATAACATTTTATATAAATAATAATATTAATAAGTCATGATTGTAAATAAATCAAAATTTTGCAAGGCGATAATAAATAAGGAAAATTCATTTTATTTATTATCCTTAGAGTCAATTGAAATAAGATGTAATATTTAATTTTTGTAAAACCAATTTAAAATTCCTAACCTTATTTATTTTTTAAACATAAATAGTAAATTTTGGACGGGTAAAACTCATAATGTAGGTAAAGTTGTAGACTGAAATATGAGAATTGGGTCACCCTTTGTTGTATTGGGCCCAATTAAATAAATGGTACAGAGGCCCAACAATTTCGCAGCCCAGTTTAACGTCAAACCAAAAAACCCTAACATCTCATACATATATATATATTTATCCTATCAACAAACATAAAAATCCTAAGCCTCCATTGTTTCTTCACTCTCGCATTTCTGCATCTTGAAACCCTAATTTCTCAAACAAAACAAACCAAGCATGGCTGAAAGAGGCGGTGAGCGTGGCGGTTTTGGCAGAGGCTTCGGCCATGGAGGGCGCGGTGGGTCCCAGTCACAAAACTAGGGCGTCTGGTACGTGAGGGAAAGATCAAAACAATCGAGCAGATCTATCTCCACTATCTCCCAATCAAAGAGTACCAAATCATTGACTCTCTCATTGGACCGTCTCTTAAGGACGAGGTTATGAAAATCATGCCAGTTCAGAAACAGACCCGGGCCGGTCAGCGAACCCGGTTCATGGCCTTTGTGGTCGTTGGTGATGGAAATGGACACGTCGGATTGCGTGTCAAGTGTAGTAAGGAAGTGGCCACTGCTATACGTGGCGCGATTATATTGGCTAAATTATCGCTGATTCCAGTGAGGAGAGGGTATTGGGGTAATAAGATTGGGAAGCCACTTACTGTGCCGTGTAAGGTTACTGGCAAGTGTGGTTTGGATGGTTCCTGCCCCTCGTGGAGCTGGGATTGTTACGGCTAGGGTGCCTAAGAAGGTGCTGCAGTGTGCTGGGATTGAGGATGTCTTCACTTCGTCTCGCGGTTCCACTAAGACTCTCGGAAACTTTGTCAAGGTCTTTTTTCATCAATTCAACACAATGCACGTTTTTTTTATATAAATATTGATATTGATAAATGTTTTGTTCTCTTTGTTTTGCTTGAAATTTGATTGACATTGTTAATTTATATATAACTGTTATGATAGGTAATAAAACTATTGAATGGCTGTTTGTTTATTTGTGTACGATAATTGTTGCTAAGCTACATTCATGTCGGATTGTTTGCTTAGCTATGTGTTATTGACTTGTTGTATATCTGTAATTTTGTATGTAACTTGTGTAATTAGTTGCTGCAATGTATATGCCCAAACATTCCACATGTCGATGTGATTAATTAGTTTTTATTAAGAGGAACTACCTGCATATTATAGTGTAATAAAAGATGAAATTAGAAGGCTGCATGCTTCCTTGGAGTTCATATTCATGATGTTATCTTGTTAAAACTTTACCACTCAGTACAGGATCAATAGTAAAAGTTGGCTGGTACTTAAATGTAACTTTGGAAAATTACTGAAGGAAAGGCTGGTCACAAATTTGGAGAGTTTGCTTTTACTCGGAAAGTAGACCTCAAAAAGATAATGCTGCACCCGTAAAGAGAAAGATATATATTATTAAAAAGTAATATATTTATTTATATATATTATATTTGTAAATTTTATTATTATGAAAAGATTTAATTGTAAATTATATCAATTAATATTAATTATTTTTAAAAGATAATATATTAATTATTTTATTAATAAAATAAATTTCTGTATAAATATGTATTATTTAAAAATTATTATTGTATGATGTTAAGAAAATATTTTGATAAAATAACTAATAAAATGTTTTAAATGTATTGATATAAAGTAATGTGGGTGGAATCCTACTCAGCTTAACTAACCAATCAAAAAAGTGGAAGATGGGGTTACGCACAAAAGATGGTGTAGAGGATTGTGGAATTGGCTCTTTAAACTTTGTTCAGGCTAGTTTTTGTTTTTTTAATTTTTCAACTTAAACCTTTTACATTTTCATATTTAGATAGTAGATATGGCTTTGATTGTGCTAGTTTACTATTTGTCCAATCACAAGGCCAATTGTGTTTTTAGATTATAATTGCATATTCATATCTCTTGCTTTTGTATAATATATTTTCATTAATTCTTGTTCTTTTTTTATTTGTGCAGGCTACTTTTAACTGTTTGCTGAAGACTTATGGGTTCCTCACTCCAGATTTTTGGACTGAGACTCGATTCACTAGATCTCCATACCAAGAGCACACTGATCTTTTGGCAAAACCAGTATCTAAAATCACCTTCACAGAGGACCCGGTTGTTGAGGCATGATGTCTTTTGCTCTTGTCAATGGTTGAGAGTATGTTTTGCTGAGTGTCAGGAATACTATTAATACAATAGCATGTTATTAGGATAAGTAAGGGTACTTTAGACTTTTCAGAGTTAGTTATATTCCCAGACTAGTATAAATACCATTTGTATTGTTACATTTTATTTATGCATTATGAATATGAAAATGGCTTTGCCACCAAAACTCTCTCTTTCTATAACTGCTTCATATCTCTCTCTAAAATTCTATCTTCTCTCTCAAGTTTCTCTCTGATCTCTACCTAATTTCTCTGATTTAATCTCTATTCTCTCTGTTTCTATCTCTATTCTGCTCTATATCTCTGTTTCTCAGCTTAATTTAGCTGTTAACTTACTTAAATCAATAGAAAACACCAAAAATAGTAACAAAATCAGTTGAGGAACCTCCAGTTCCTGACACTGAGGGCATCTTGATAGCAGCTTATTGCTTTCATTAAATTTCTGGTTTCTTTTAGAATTTTGTTAACTATTATAATGTGCTGCCTGGGCAGCACTTTTAAATTTTGATTAGTATCTTGGTGTTTGCTTCTTTGTTAGTCCATGACAATATACTTAACCTTAGAGTTTCATCATGATAAGATTTATGCTCTAAAAATATTATAGAAAAAGCTGATGCCGATTTGGTTGGAAGGAATCGAAAGCTTAAATGGAATTAACAGGAATAAAAATGGAAGCATGGAAAGAAAGTTATGGTTTGTAATACATTGTAGATTGTAAAAAAGAAATGCAGATGGGTAGAGAATTAAAATTAGTAGGGAGTGAAAAATTAAAATGGATTTAAGTGCACAATTATATGTACATTTGTAATTCAGCTCACTCCAACTTTATAAGTAAGAATCAATTAGTTTGATGGGTTCGATGATAATGCTGCTGTAAGGGCTTGCATTTCTACTGATTACCTCATTGAACTGAGCTTTGCGATTTCAGTACATCAGTAACTTGTCGAGACTGCTGGTTACATTAGTGTTATGCAGGGTGATCCAAATAGAAACTAAATTAATTTACAAGATGAAATAATAATGTACTGTAAAATACACCAAATCCATATATTGTTTTTGTACATGTACAATGATCCTAATTACTGGCAAAGTAAATTGAGAAAGTAGTATTCAATAGGTTGTGTACTCTTCTGGATTTCAAAATCTATCCAAACTTCCAGTGTGAAACCTGAAATCAGAGTGTGCATATGAAATTGATATATAGACGCATACATATATAGTATTGACATAAATCCAATTGGATAATAGTTATCAGATTAGTTGAAATATATGAATTACCACATCATAAAACACACAAAATGTCTTACCGTGGAGTCCAAGACTGCAGCATGACCACTGGAGCTTGAAGATGATCTGATCAGCTGAATGGCTAACCCATTGATACCTTTATCGGAATCTATCTACAATTCAAAATATATTTAACAATGCATAAACCCCAATGAAATTAATAATTAATTAAATATGTAAAGCAAGTATATCTTTTTTCTGAGCTGGCTACGAATATTCACGAGTCCTCAATCATAAGGACAGCTCGGAGAAACAGTTTCAATTTCTTCAAGATCGACATTATTGCAGACAGCTTGTGCAACTTCATCTTTCCGACCTCTTAACATCACATCTCTCAGAACAATTCCTTCGCAAGGATGGCTCTGGCTGCAATCGAACTTAATAGCCACATCCGTAGCACTTGTTCCTGTTATGTTCTGATACACCACATTTTTCACTTGAACAGCTGATTTCTGTTGAATTTTTAAGTGAGATGTATGTCAAAAGAAATGACTTCCGGGAGTGAGCTACTAATTTAGAATATGCGGTTCTTAGAAACAATTATGACCTGTTTTTTACATGGTTTGGACCTATCACAATAGTTTTGATCTATGATGATGGGGGTTTTCACATTTTCCATCTCAATATTCTCAAACTTTATATTGCTTGCATTTCCTGATCCTCCCTGCAATATGGATAGCACAGTTAACACATATATTTTTGTAATAATCTAATTTTAGTTTCCGTAATATTTTTTTAACCTGGTATGTCTTGATCCTAACACCATTTGAAGTTCCAGAGATCTTAGCTCCATTCACAGTTACATCCGAAACATGATCTTCTGAATTTCCGTCTCCTAAACTTCCAATGCTGAAGTTACAAGCATAAAGAATCGTATTAGATAGGGAAAAAATTGTCTATATCACATGTACACAATCGATGGCGGGACTAGGAAGGGCCTGTCACGTTGAAAGTCCGGCTGAACTTGAAAATTTAGCAAGAATTTGTTTATTTTCAGTCTGGGGTACTTGGAGAATTAATCAAAACTGGTAGTCTGATCAACCAGTGCCCCTTGAGTAATCTTTAAATTTTGAAAAAAATAATAATTAGAACAGATTGGAGAACGTAGAGATATCAATATGCAGGTACCTTATACCATGACCTGGTCCACAGGTTATATTTGTGATTTTCAGTTTCTGACTGCCACTTTCAATAGAAATACAGTCGTCACCTATACATAATTAATGTATGAAACAAAGCTATCATTTATGAAAACAAATACACACCTGTTACCATTCATTACAAAAACACAAAGAGATTAAAAACGCACCAGTTTGTATAACAGAGCTGGATAATTGCATGTTTTGAGTGCGGGTGATATGGACTCCGTCGGTGTTAGGACTATCTCCTGGTGCAGTGACTGTTAGATTCGAAGCTTCTACACTCTCACATCTCTCAAATGAGACTTGTATCTGTTGTGCATTTTGTATATTCAGATCTTTCACCGTCAAATTCTTTCCGTTATAGAAGGTCAGAGCCTGTAAGTACATGCACATCCATATGTATAACCCTTAATTAATTCTATATACACAAATAATCATTATGCAATACCAATTCATTATTATAAATTATGAATGTTGCAAATACTGTGGTACACAGAGAGACTATTTACGCACAGTTGGCGCGTCCTTGCAGGGCTGCATAAACAAACCGTCAAAATAAACAAATCCAGTCAGTGATTTATTGAAGTAACGGATATGTGATTCATCTGTTGTTGCTAAATTAGGCGTGTATATATATATATATCAGGTAATTAGTAGCCAACCTTGGATTTATCGACCTTACAGGAGTTTTTCCACCAAATCATGCCATTACCGTCTACAACTCCACCTCCTCCCACAAAAAGATCTTGGACGCTATCAAATATTAGCCAGTGTCTCTTGTCTTTTTTGTAGTCTCCTCGATCGTCAGATGCCAAAAGGGTACCGTTTATCTGTCATTAAGTAGTTTAATTCTGTTATCATTGCATATCCACATTAAGAAAAATATATAAATACATATATAGTTGTACTTAATTTAGTAAAATTGGCAAGGCAATAACGCGCACACATAAATATAAATATATTACCTGCACAGTCATGGCAGCTTTGCAAGGTCCTTGGAATCTAATTGGCTTCAAAACATACTGTTTGTCTTCGGGTACCAAAAAAACTGCTCCCGGAGATGAACAAGCTTCATCCCACGCCTTTTCAAATGCCTGATTAGTGCATAACGACAGCGCAGATTAGTTTCACATAAGCATGAAATTATCTAGCTAGCATCGATCAGACATGAAGGCATGCGCATAATATATTACTATCAACTTCCAAATATATGAGGATTTAAGAATACTTATGCATGTGAAATATTATTACGAATCACAATAAATTTCTTGCGCGCAGACCTACATATTGAACGGTTTTGTTCAATGCTGTGATAAAACTAGTAGGCAGTACGTAGTCAATCTGTGTAATTCTGTTGTAATTAATAATTAACTTAACTTGCATGTAAATAAAGGAAAAGGATACAAGATATTGATTAACTTAGACGACTTAATTACGTAAATTAGTAAATATACATAATATATACATGCATCTCAATACCTTAGTGTCATCAGATTTACCGTCACCTTTAGCTCCATGACTCCTTACATTCACAGTTTCATAAGCTGAAATTTGTGCCGCAAGCTTTTCCAAGTAACTTGAAATTCCACCTTGAACCTTGGGGAAGTTCGGAGACATGCCATCGGAGCTGGAAGGATATGCGCTAGAGTCATATCCAGTTTCTCGATCATGATCATTATACAGATCATGTATATTAATGTTAATATTAGGCTGTAGGTCGTCTTCAAGACTACAGCAAGATGATATAGAGTAGACAAAAACAGTGATGATACAGAGGAGCATATGAATGTGCGGAGCCATTTGCAATTATGATATATTAATTTCCTTTGCAAGACGATGAAGGATGATATATATGGCATGCACAAGCTTAATTTATTGCATGGAGGAAAATAGTACATAGAAATGGAGAATTAGCTAGGCTTGCAATAAAAACTATATATATGTTCAAGGTACGTAGAATGAATCATATATATATGTGCGTGTGTGTGTGTGTGATCGAGCTAGTTGTTTAAACTGAAAACAATGTGATGATGGATTTTATATTTATAGGAGGAGGGTTGGGTTCGGGGGAAAGAGACTTCTGGGATATGAAATTAATCTATGCTTGCTGTGACTCTGTGCATGTGGTATCGAATGCAATAGAGAGACTTAGACGAAATGTTATCTTTTATTGGATGGCTTCTCAATTTCAATGAGCCACTATATTATTAAATAATGTAAATTTTACATTATTTTCAATACTATAGCAGTAATTTTTGGTATTAAATATTTATTTGGTGCACATTTTACGCTATAATATTTTTGTCAAATATACTCCTCTTATCTTTATTAACAAATGAACAAATATATTATTTTTAGTATAATATTTAATATAATGGATTGTACCTAGTTGATTTTATAAATAATATAATTTTTTATATTATACACTAGAGAGGGTCTAAATTATAAATTAAGTTTTAAAGATCTGTAGTAATGAGATATATAATTAATTAATTATTCTTAAATTAATATCACATATATAATTTGACAGTGTATAATAAATGTGTATAATGTTTTATGTACTACTCATATGGTCCTATAAAGATCGTTTGATTTTATGCACGTAAATTTATGTGTTTTAACTTCATAGTTAGAATTAATATTTTTTAAAAAAAATTTTGTGAATTAAAATTTAAATATTATATCTTTATTAAAAAAAAATTTAAAAAATATCAATTCTAAATATATGGTCAAGCACTTAAAATTACGTGTAAACTTTTATAAAGGACTAGAGGGAGTACATACAACCCTCATCAGCACAGCTTATTTTCTGCTCGATCATTTATAAAAATATAGGTAGATAAAAAGCTAGGGATGGATGGCAGCGAACCTAGCGCCCTGCAACCATGATATTTACTGTACAAGCTTGATCAAATATCTGGTGTTCAATTTCACTAGTAGATACCTAAATATGTGTGTTTCTTCATTACTGCTGCCCTACAGGCTACAGCACGTTAGTCGTATGAACCAAATTACAAACAAGGGTATGCAAAATCAATAAATTGTAGTCGATAATACTAAATATAGTAGAGTTGTAGTTAAGTCCTCTCTTTCATTCTCTCCGTTCGTTTTTCTCCTTTTGCTGAAATTTACTAATATTCCAATACTACTCCCATCCTTTAGGGGGGCTTAATTAATCAATATAGTATATATATTTGGATATGAAATCAATTATTAATGTATGTCGTTCCGTGTACTTTAGATTCTACTACTATAATTGATCGATCAAGCGTATATGCATAATCGGCCGACTGTAACTCCAAGATGACGACATAGCTACGTACTTAGCTGGGGGTTTATTTAGTTAGTTATCCATTCGTTAGGATTCACTAGGAGCGTAGGCACTCGAGCTAATTAATTACAGTTGACTTAGTGCATGGTTAAATGGTTAATAATACTACTCCTATATCAAAAGTGGACCACGTAATGCTTTTTGCGTCTCAAAGAGGATAATAAGTAGGAGTATATCAACTACATAAAATCAGGGCGGCCTGAGAGAGGGAAGAGGGGAGACCGCCCGGTCCCAATAATTTTACGGGCACATT
Organism: Oenanthe sinensis; assembly: GCA_028671895.1. NCBI lineage: Eukaryota > Viridiplantae > Streptophyta > Magnoliopsida > Apiales > Apiaceae > Oenanthe > Oenanthe sinensis. The sequence goes on from CM053794.1 coordinate 38,453,403, forward strand.
ATTTCAAAAATAATTAGTATATATGTATATTATTTAATTAAAATTTATAAAATTAATAATTTCACAATATATAAATTAATAATTTTAAAAATATATATTATTGTAGGGTCTATAAAACTAAAAATAAGTAGTAATTATATATGTGTATATATAATATATATATATAGGCGTAGGTTTAATGGGGAACTCTCTTATTTGAGCCCTGAGGTACCAACAACATATATGTATGTATTCTAAAAAACTAGATAATTCATTATTAAAAAAATAAATAAAGTTGAACTGATATTCGATTATATATATATTATATCAAAACAATGTTAATCTACTAATTTAGGATTGGTGGGAATATTGTGCAAGGATTGAAAAACCCTAATGAGGTAAAATTTTGTTTTTAACTTATATTGTATGGTTCAATATTCATATAAACATATATATATTTTGTCTTTCTTTTAATGTAAAAATTCATTATTTTTAAAATTTTAAGTGAAAATTTTGAACTCAAGCTATCTATTTCAAGTGTTATTATTTCTTTATAAGTCAATTGTTTGAGTTTTGGTTTATATGATATTACTTAAAAAGCAATTATTTGGATGTGAAAAGCGAAAAAAACAAGTTGATCAGATTAGAAGAGTCACATATAAATATTATGAATAATTTTATTATAAAAAGTAAAATTTTCAAGAAAACTTGATAAAAATTTGATGGAAATAAGTGAAAATTTGAAAAAATTTACCATAAAATTTTATTATATTATATGAATTTCTTATACTTATGTCTAAAAAAAATTTAGGGGCTCATTTAAATTTTCACCCCGAGACCTCCGCGCGAAATCGAAAACGGTCATTTACACCATTAGTGGTGGCTTTTGTAAAAGCGACCGAAATCGAAAACGATCATTTACATATTTCAAAACATGACTCCTTCTTAACGGTAAATTTCCCGCCTAGACCCCCTAAAGTTATAAACGACCACGTCAAATAATGGATCGCTTTTATTATTAAAAGGGACGGAATAAAAGCGACGGCCTTTAAAAGTGATCGAATAAAAACAACGGCCTTTAAAAGTGATAGTCGCTTTTAGGCGCTGATCAATCAAAAAACAGTTTGACCTTAAAAGTGATTATGTGCGGTGAAATTTAAAAACAGTCACTTTTATTCGATGGCTTTTGGCCTTTTTTTTATAGTGCCGATAACTCAAGAACGACACTGCATAAAATTAACAGAAACATTTAGTACTAATTTATACATTAAATTTATACACCTGAAGCATTAAGCAATAATCGTCTATTGTGGTACTCAAATTTATACACCTGGAAGCGTGTTACGTGTACTTGATTATTAATTAAAATGCCATGTATTTCACATAATAATCTAGCTATTAGTAGAAAGTTCCAAAAGATTAATGAGGTTTGGAGTACTATAGATGGCGATTTAAGTTAATAAGAGACTGTTTGTCTGAGCCATGATGCTTTTCAAGATTTTAGTGCAGTTTCTTGAATCTTAAGTTGTCTATCGAATATCGATATTCCATAATCGTTCGTATAGCATGAGTCAATTAAAGGCACAATGATCGGTTAGAAAATGGAAAATTTAAGACATATTTTATATATGTTCTTGATATAATTTTTGAAAACTAATTATTGAGGGTTGTTCCTTCCTATGAGAACTTAAACTTTCATATTTGGATTTAAAACATTTTCTTAGTGGAATCCATAAAAAAATTTAGTTGAAGTTACTTGCTTAAAATGGGTTATCTGGTATTTGTCTTACATTGAATTTGTAAAGGAAATATAATAAGTTTATATAGCATGTTGTGTTAGTGTTGTTTACAACTATTACTGTAAATAGAATGTTTATGACACATGATACTATTGAGTACTTTATATCTTTTAACTGCAAATTTATTTGATTTATTTATATTGATTATTTAATATTAATATTAAATATATTGAGTAATGATTATTTCAATAATCAGACTATATATATATATATAGGAATATTAATATTACTTAATCTGAATAATATAATTAACAAATAAAACTCATCTTGCAAAACTCTATTTTCTTTGTAAAATTCTACATCTCACATCGAGTAGAATAAGAGAAAAGCAGCTTAAGATGCCTATATATTGAGGTGTGCACATCTAGTTGCTTAACGCCTCTTATAGGTTGTCGGTCAAATTGAGGTGTGCCTCTTTCTCTATATAAAGTGCATATGTTGCATAGGTTTTTGGGCGAATCGAGGTGCTAGTCATTGTTGAGTGTTACGTATCTGTGGACGAAGTACTATATGTTGTTTTATCTTGTAAGTAATATTGCTGCAACCCAACACAGCGTAGTGGGACAATAATTTCTTTAAGAACAGTCAAGACTTTCTTGCAAGGCTTCTATTGGTTCTATCAGTGTATGCATAAAATTTTTGTTAGAGCTAACTTTTCTATTTTTTCTCTTGTCTTTGCAGTTACTGATTTATATATCTTGTTTCGACCTTCTTGCTTTGTTTTGTTTTGTTAATTGGTTTAATCTACTTATTCTTATTAATTGTTTATATAACAACTCTATTATTGCTGTGTAGTATAAATTATACCGAACATGATCGACCTTAGGACTAATTATAGATTTTGTAATTATAAAACGTTGTCTAATTACAAAACCTTATTATGTTTCATTACAGGACATTTTTGACATGTATATAAATTATATTTATACAAAATTTTAAATTTTAATATTTATATTAGATAAAAATTTAGATTTTAGACTTTTATCTAATATAAAAATTAATTTATTTTTATTAAGAATTAATTTATTTTTATTAAGTATAATTCTTATCTTTTTTAAAATTAAAAAATAATAAAATTGGGATGAAAAAAAATACTCCTCTGTCCCATTTTGTTTGAGCTTGTTTGACTTTCACGGAGATTAAAAAAAGATAGTAAAAAATGAGTAAAGTTAGTTGAAAAGTGGGTAAAGTAGTGAGACTTATCAATATTTAATAATAGATTTGAGATAGTGGAGAAAAGCAGTGGGTATAATAGTATTTATTTAATAAAAAGGAGTATAAAATGGAGAAGTAGTGGTGAATGTAATAGTAAAAAATAGTGTTCGGAAATAATAAGTACATTAAGTTTATTATTTTTGGGACATTTCAAAAAAGAATAGATTCGTAGAGGCTAGTCTAGATTGTATGAACATTGATCATTCAGGAGCTGACGCGTGCTCGTCTGGTAGTTACAACTGAACTGTATCCAGTACTGTGGTGATGGTGTTATCAATTTGTATATGAAATAGATCATACGTTGTAGACTTTATAGTAGTCAATAAAGATAATACTTCTTCTGCTCTTTTCCAAATGTTTTTTAACAAAATATCAAATAAATAATTAAATTTTAATCATAAATTACAATTATTTATTACTTTTTCAATATGTTATAAACTTATAAATGACAATTTAACATATTTTTCCGTTACTTTTTACTTTTTTTTGTTTTCAAATATATGATCACATACTTCCAAAAGAACAGAGCACAGCCTAATGCAATCAAAAAAATTATTGGATGGTTTTAAAATTTACAACAACAATGCAATCAAATCAATTAGGTTTAGCTTGCAATCAAAAATTTTATTGGATGGTTAAGGTAACCCCACCCTTAGTTACGGTGATTCATAGCGTCATTGAAATGAACATGACCGTAACGGGAAAGTTGTGAGTGATCGTGTTACTATGCCAACTATGCCAAAAATATAAGAGAGTCAAAATCAGGGCTTTGTATTGTATACCTTAATTAGAGAGCATTGCGAAGTAAAGAATGTTTAGCGTGATTGTCCAGGCGTAAAAAGTCAAGACATGAAGGGAAAGCAAAGAAATTTTGTACTAACAAAGATGGACTAGATTGCAATCATAGGCTGGTACTTTGTACTTGGGCCAAAGTTTTGATGAAATTCAACACTTAGCTAGCCATCTAATCACATGCTAATAGACTTATAAGTATACGTTTTCAGTTTTGTGTAGTTAGCTTTACTGTACTATTATAGTGTAAATTAGAGTAATTTTGCTGATATCATTGATTCACTGATTCTATTTAAACAATCATCTGCACAAAAATTAATCGTTGCACAATAAATTTAGCTCTGAATCTCTACTTGACAACACGGAATAAAAAATTTTATTTGAAACGACTAACAGTTTAGAGTGACAATTGCTAAATCATCCACATTCCACAAAGAGCCTCTTGGCAGCAAGAAACCACATTCTCATTTTTATGTCTACCGCATTCCACAGCTAATTTTATTAAGTAGTCTGCATTCTCGTTTGATAATCTTATTGAGTAGTTTAAATATTAATTTCAATACGCCATCGATACATCTCCTGCTTGGGGACAGGAATGGTCAGGGTCACCAGTCCAGTAGCAGCTTCATAGGTGAACGCAGTGTCCACATTTCCCACTGTGCACTTGTGCGGGGGTTGAGATGAATAAGCGCCAAACCGGCCACATCCTCTAACTCTGAATCCAATAACTGCAGTTGATTTATCCTCTGATGAAAGTTCATCATCGCAAAGCTCTGATTTCATCTCTGAAGAAAGATTGACCTCGAACTCCTCTACAGCCCCGCCGGTGTTAAACATGTCAAGCAAACCTATTGCCGCAAAAGATATGTTTGATGCAATCTCCTGTAATAACACGTACAATTACCAACTTAGATTTCATATAAAAAATCTGGATCTTAAAAATATGAATGCAGTCATAAAGACACTTACTTGAAGAGGACAGAAGTGGAACAGTTCATATTCAAGAACTTTGAGAGTAACTGGAATAGAAGAGCCTTTTGGTAACCGAGTAAGCACCCCTAAAACATCAAACATTAAAGAATTCAAACTTGGACATTTGCAGTTGATACTCTATATAACACAAATTATGAACAAGTACTTACTTCTAAACTTGACTATAATTATCACTTCTAATTTTCCCCCTCTATTATTGTCTCTCTATCTATGCCAAATTTCTGTAAACATGCAATAACATATAACATTATCAATGATCATGTCAAATATATGTGTTTTAATCATCCCTGGTACTGTAGCATAGTGGATACCCCTCTTCTCTTGGTAACACAAGGTCGAGGCCCGAGGGTTATATAATTATTGAAGTCTTAAATTATTTATTTACTTTAGTTTATTCTTTTTGAAGTGTATTTACTTTAGTTCATGGTATATGCATACACTTAATATTTAGTACATGCTAAGGCAGTACCATTCTGTAATAAATATAATAGTTTCTAGCCTTCAATAAAATTTCATCACATCCCCAAATTAGCTTGCACGATTACCTGATCTATGAGCATATATTACTGCCTCCCCGTTCCAGTGTGGACCGGCAACTTGATCTATGCTGTCAATATCAGTAACTTCTACTGTAGTGGTGAGCGTTTCTGGAGAGGTGTCATGTATACGAATCTTCTTTACCACCTTGCACCAACCTGCCCCTTGACAATTAAACACACCCACCACACCACTGCACTTGTTCACATTCCAAATTTTAAGCAAGCTGCAAAACATTTGAAGCAAGATGTTGAATTAGACTACGAGTTACAAATGCCTGGAGAAGCTCATTCGCTATTTCAAATCCAATTCAATTTTACCAACTACAAGTACAGGAACAAGTTTTAATCCTCTTTCATGATAATAAAAGTAGCAACCTTTTCCCATCTCTAGCAGGATCAGTGAAAAGGCAATCACGTGTGGGTCTGCCAGGCAATTGGGCACGGAGCACAGATCCATCAGGAAGTACCAACTTTCTAAGAATATCGAAGTTGTGGTTGCCAGGCTTGTCACTTTATGAAGCAAAAACAGAAGAAGCACATTAGACTTAAGTTCCAGAGGGTTGAACACAGTCTATAAATTTAATAATGTCTGAGGTCATTTTACCTCACATATATTGGACAGCCTCCAACTGATCGAGCTGCAGCATGATAATCAGCAGCGGGATGAAGACTCTGCAATCAAAATAATTTTTCAATTTTGTTTTATCAAACTGTTATCCTGTGTCAGATGAATCCTTATTAGAATAGTCCATTATGTGATGCATGGTCATTATCTCAATGCAGGTACTTCCACCAGAACTTTCTCTCTCTAATAATTACATGATACTTCATCTTACTAGAACTTAAAGGCAGGTGACTTTTGCAATAAAAAAAATAGGTTTACTCTTCATAAAATTTTCAACATAAGCTAATTGACCTTTCTGATATCATATATGTAGATGCAACTTGCAAGTGTGTGTGGGTTTCTATACATAAACGAATACCCTGCATTCCTGCAAATATCTCTAAAACCGGAAAGCTTTTTATAACCTCAATATCATCATGCAGATTTACTTACATGGAACATATCCCAATCAGGTTGCATAAATTCTCCGAGGAACAAAGTGTTGTAAGCCACTGAGGAAATGTGTATAGTATGAGAAGCAGGGTCTCGAGGGTAGAAGTCATCAGAAGCTCTGACTATAGCAAGTTTCCTAGCACTATACAGTCCATCAGTATTATGGCTCATACAAGAAATGCATCCATTATCGGGGAAGTTTTCTGCAATGGAAGCTTCAAGTGCCTGGATATAGCTGCGTGTAAGAGAGACTCGTCCCCCAAAACCAGCACCAAGAGTCTCAATAATGGTCTGGACATCCACTTTCACTCCATCTACTCCGCATGAAGCTAGATAAGAATGAAACTCACTGAAGAAATTAAATATTTTCTTTGGATGCACTAGGCCCAGGCCTTGCACAGAAAGACTGTCCATAACAATGTCGGGTTGGTTTCCTAGTACACCTGGAGATTGAACAGGGTACACCAGAGCACTGTCATAATGTTCTAAGCCGGCACCATCTGGTTTAACTCCACCCCAATATCCTGTTATAGCATGCCACATATAGACAAACCTATACCGAATGGAAAGTGAGAGAGAACAATTTTCAGTACGCTATGAAGCAAAAATTTCATCCCTTCTGGACTATTAGACTCAACAAGTTTTAAGTGGAATTTGTCCAATTTTACAAGTCATAGAAAATTTCAAATTCTTAAAATAAGCAAGATCATTGATTACATGTTGTATGCAATACAATAACTAAGAAAAACATTATGGCATATGTAGGGGTCTTCAAAAGGCCAGGAAACAAACTTCAGACAATTATAATTTTTACGGAATCTAAGGTCTGATAAACAACTTTGCATTGCTAATCTAATAAAGAATGTCTAATATGAGATCAGTGGGTAATCATTTCTACCGAACCTCTCATACCTAACCTGACTCAATAAAAAAATTCCAGAAAATGGATTAAAAGTAGAGAAAACGATAACATGTCATTCCACAAAAGTCCAGCAAAAAAAATTAACATACTTCACATTGTGACGTTTCTTCGCATCATTTACAAGGAGCTGCAGGCCTGGGGGCTGGTTGTCAGTTTTTTCTTTATTTTGAAATTTTTCATTCTCTTTTATTCCTGTCAACCTGCTGGCAAACCTGCAATTCCAATCAAGACCAGGGTTAGCTGAAATTATTAATAAGATTGTGCAAACAATATATGATATTTAAAGGCCTGATGTAGTTTCTGTTAATTATAGCAGGATCAAACTCTGCACAACTTTTACTTGAAACAAGTCATCATAGAAAGAGTTACATCTATTGTGACTTACTGTGCGCCTTCTTGCACAACACAATTGCTGCCCTTATTATCGGTACCAATCTGTTGCCATCCATCATCAATAATTAAGAAACGAGGCGATGTTCCTCCTTCAGAGAAACTGCAGTATTAATCACTAATATTAGTATTCCTTTATCTTTCAGTATAGGCTAGAATTCGATTTTAGGTTCTTCTTTATATGTACCTTTTAAGCCCATTCTCAACACCTTCGGCTGTGACATCAGTGTAGAATGCATCCCATGTACACCAGCCAAACCAGTCTAGGAATGCAGGCAACTGCACAACCCAAAAAGATAAGAAATTACAAAACTCTAATTATAGAGACCTGAGGGAGTTTCATGATATAAAGCAAATGCAAAGAAATCTCTGACCTTTTTATTCTCACGGTGAGAAAATGTTTGCAAGTGTTTCTCAATAGCTCTGTTACACAAGTGAGAACTTTAGTGAGAGGACCAGGATCATCTTTTGAGAAATTTCAACACTTTCTAAACTTCATGTATATTATTAGTTTATTACTATAAAATAGGTAGCCAAATAGGGGGGGGACAACTTAATCCTTTAATATTACTGTTGATCACCTTACTAAGTAGAAAACTTTCCTGATAATTATGTACTTGCACTGTCATAGGCACAAAAATTAGGAAATTATTTGAACTTTTAGACAAGGTCTGCACTTACTTTATACCCTGGTTGATGACTTCAAAGGGATTTATCCCAGCATGTACGTACACAAGGGAATCCCCTTGGTTGGTTTTAACAGCATCGTCTCCTGAAAATTCAGGACGCACATTCAATATGTTCTCTTTGCAGCTTTTTTCACTAAAATTCTACAAACATTGCTTTCAATTATATTCATAGTGACTGAGGTTTCACATTAGCAATAGATATTTATTTGGATCGACATTTAAGATGTGCCGTTTGCTTATCTGTAATTATGCAGTGAGCAAAGTTGAACTTGAGCAATCTAGAAAACTTACCACTCTCGAGGCAAATCTCAAGTTCATTCTTATCATTACCCTGGAGAACAGCACGGAACTGGCCTTCAAGAAGTGGCAGAAAAACAGTATAGATAGTTTGTGTTTCAGATTCCCCTTCGCTGGTTTCTTCGCTCTCAACAAGCATAAATTGAGTCTCCAAAGGAATATCCTTGCCACATGATCCCATTCTTTGAGTCATCCACCATAACTTGAAGCGGAAACAACATATGAATCGATGCCCCCTAATAGATAATTAGATAATTGAAGATAATGATGTTTTAATTCAAAAATAGTTGTTTCTATTAAATACTCAAAAATACCCAGATTTTTAATTGCTTCATTAAGAATTCATATGCATCCTAATTAATAGCAATCGAGAAAATCATCACAGAGATAATACATAGAAATACAGTTCTTACTCGAGGACGCCCACGGGGAAGATATGGATGCTTTTGCTGGTTGGAGCAGTAGCACCAATGAATGCACCAGCCACCAATCCCATGCCCGATCCTGGAGTTAGCACAATATTGTCTGGCACTGCTTTCAATATTGTCTTTCCATGAATGACAAGTTCACCATCATTGATGGAAATTGTAGGTGTAATAGTCATGTTTTGGTTATGAACTACAATCCAGTGCACAAAACATTGAACATGTCAAAATAAAACCCAGAAAGAAAAGAATATGCACAGGCAATGCAACAGCTGCAAATAAAGTAGTTTCCAGAAGACTAAAACTATTACATACATAGCCAGAGTACCTAAATTACTGCAAAGAACGCATTTATTGTTCATCTTAAATTAAACATTTAGGGAACCAGTATAACCCATATGTAAGCTTCAAGTGAGAATGCATGTAGAACAATTTCATCTTTTTTTATATAAAAAATATGTGTACTCAACCGAAGTTCTAACAAATTTAATCCAGATGCTTCCTGGTACTTGAACACCAAAATGATTTCAAGAACAATTTACCTTAGGGGTAAAGATTTCCTTCAATCATAACTCAGCAAGTAATGCATATGAGCAATAGTCGAAAATTTCATGTATTAACATCTTCCTAGTCAAAAGTGACATACGCATACGCTTGATTTTATGCGCTGGCATCTCCTAAATTTTCCACACAGCGTTTTATATGACTCTGAAGAGAACATTGCGCAAGTAGCAACAGAATTCTTGGTGACGAATGTTGGAGATAAGCGTAAGCATTGTCTATAGATTTTTGTGCACCACACGTTGCTATGTACATATAACTTTCGGATCAAATTTGAGAACTTAACTTCCAAGTAGAACAATAAAAAGGTGGAAAAAATGATATTATTAAGTAGTGCTTGAGTTGATACTAGAATGTATTGCATGAATAAAAAGAAATGTAGCAGAAGCAATTTTTACCTGCAAGTTGTGTACTTCTTCCTCCAGGGGGCTTTTACTCGACAGACCAGATTTCTTCACAACCTGAGAAATGGACTTTATGATGCGCCCATATATACACATCTTGTATGGTGTGCCTTGATACTGAGTAATGACAGGGAACTTAACAAAATTCTCAAAATATTTTTTTAAAATGACGTGGCAATAGTGACGTGTCAGAATAGAAAGTTTTAATTCGTCTATTAATTTGAATGCAAAAGAGGTTCATCTCATTTATTGTTTTGATAACCAATTAAAATTATACAAGTATTTTTTGAGAATGTTTTTAGGAAATAATTTTGGGACTCTGGCATTTTTCATATTATAATCTACTTCCCCCGTTACATTTTGTGGTAAAAAATTTGTGTTCATGGTATAGGCCTGTTATTCTCTTTCGATATGATTTTAAAATAATTTTTGTATTAGATTATTGGTATTTATATTAATAATTAATATAAAATAATTATTATTCAAATCATGTACACTCTCCGTTCCATGTTATATGCTACTTTTAGAAAAATTGTTTCATAATACATATTTATTATCTAGTTTCAATGTAAATTTATATATAAATTTTCAAAACAACTCTAGCACCGGGTATTGGTATTATAAAGATAATTATCATTTAAATTAGTATTGAAATTAGCTCAATTATAACAATTAATATGAATATAAATGAAAAATAAATTTTATGTTAAAAGTTTTTATTATGCATAATTTATCTAAAGTGATAAGTAATTTGAGACAGCGAAATATTGAAATTATCTCAATCACTATAATAATAAAAAATGACTTTTATATTAATTTTTTAATATACATGGTTTTTTTTTAAATGATGCGTAAAATGAAAAGAAGGTAATCGTGTACACGAATTTGAGAAGATAGGAATATATAATTAAAATATCCAAGTTACGTGCCATTAATTTAATTAGATATTTTAGTTCGTGAAATAAATAAATACTATAATAACCTTGTGAATTATTGAAGGGGTCTGATTCGTGTCGTGTGATGTGTCCGGTGCCCTTGTGTACTGCATAGGGAATTTCACGCATTTTATGCATTCGGGGCTAAAATTTTATGGTTGTTTATCTGTTGATTTTAAGAAAAAAAACAGATATTTGAAAATAATTATAATTAAAAATTTACATAAATAGAAAGGCCGCATTAAAATAACAGAACCCTTTTTAAAATATAAATAAGAGAATATTGTCATTTATTATATTAGAAAATTTGTATATAATTTTTAGTTTATAAATTGTTTATTAAAAAAAGCAAACGAGTCGAGCTTTTTATGTTAAAAGTACTGCTATGTTCAAAGTAATGACGATAATATAATGTACTACTCCTGCTGTATAAATTATACACACAAATCGCTCGTCATCTTGAACACGGGTTGTCAAACTTGGGTGGCTTCTCATCTTTCATTGCTTCTCTCTATTGGAGTTGGGGTTATTAAAAGGTTGTTAAATATTGGCAATTCTTTATCAACTTCCTAAATTAATAAAAAGTCATATAAAAATACTTCCTTTATTTCATATTAGTAGTCCATTTTCAAAAAAATTTGTTCAAAATAATTGTACACTTCAACTTTCAATGTAAAATTTAATATATTTTATATTTTCAAAATCAACTCTATTCCACATATTTCTGACCATATAGTTAAAATTGATATTTTGTAAATTTTCTTTTTCTGAATAAAAATATAATATTTAAATTTTAATTCAAAAAAAGAAAGTATTAAAAATATTAATTCTAACTATGTGATTAAAGCACCTAAAATTACGTGTAAAAAGTCAAACGACCTATAAATAGGACTAGATGGAGTATTATATTCATTTAATGTAATAAAAATGAGTACAACCAATCAATAATATTTTTTTTAATATGCGTTATTTTTTCAAAGTTGAATATTAATATGAAACGGAGGGAGTATTACTCTATCCATTTTTATATTAAATTAAATATAAAATTAATATAGAATGACTACATTAACAACCTTTAAAGTTACTTAACTATTGAAATAAAATTTTAATAAATATTGATAAAAGTAGTATGGATATGAGAGAAAATTAAAAAATAAAATATTTGATAAATTTGTCAACTTTATTAGCCAACTCTATTATGCTCTCACAAGATCAATTATTGTGAGAGAGATAGATATGAGAGGATTAGATAAACGGGACACGTAAGCAGAATAAGTGGCGAAACCCGGAGAGCGTGATTGGGGATGGCCTACCAGGCTTGCTCGGTGACAAAATGGTCTAGTCACCAACAAGGTAGGGGAGACGTTTTAGCTCAATTTGGACTACTACACCCACATGTATTTTTTTTCACTTCTGTTCATCCATAATTTTATATAATATAATGAGATCGTGTCCGTTACGGATTCATGTTACGAGCAGCACAAATTTTATGTTTATTTTTTTGGTAAAATATTTCCTCTCTTTTTTCTAAAGGAAGACAGATCCTCTCCTCTAATATACATCCACAAAAAGCCGGCATCGGTTTCTTTTTGCAGATAAAAAATATTAGAAAAAAGAAAAGGGTGCCCCAATCAATGCTTATTACGGACCCATTTTATATCACCTTTGTTTTTCCCTCCAACACAGTAATGGAGTACTATCTACTACATGTGAGCTTTGGTAATATATAAAGGTTTGGTTGGACAAGACACTACTGCAAGATGCGCGATCTTGATTTGTTTACCACTTTCGGGAATGATATTGGTGAAACCATATCCCTCACTCTCTTTTTTAAGTAGTGCTAAACACTTGAAAGGTTTTTTTAAAAAAAATAAAATAATATGACATGATGATATATATAATATGTTTTTATTTGTGAACGTATGTATATGTATAGCGGAGTTTCACATTATTATTAAAAAAATTACGATACATTAGTGTTTGAAGAAATTTTTTATAGAATTTTTAAAATATGTAGCATTTTTCTTGTTTTTATTATTAATTTTATTTCGCAATTACCGGTTAGCTATTAACTGTAACAGTTAGTTTGATTAATTATTTTAACTAATTGATTAATAACTATTAGCTTATAATTATTTAAATATATATAATAACTAATAAAGACAATAACTTTTTGATTATTAAAATTTAAGTTCTACTAAAGACAAAAATAATTCTTTTATTAAATTACCCCAATTTTCTTTTTCTTTTTTGACAGGAATTATCTCAATTTTCTAATTAAAAAACTCCTAAAATTAATTATTTTAAAATTAATGGATTGAAATTAACTATGCATTCGCTTGATCAAACCTCAATCTTAATTCAATTCTCTAATTTCTTTCTCAAAACTCTGATCATTACTGTACCTTTTAATCAGAAACTTTGAGCCTGATTAGATATACATTATTAAAATTAGATTCCGTTTCAAATCACGAATTTGGTCTAAAGAATATTTCTGAATTTCAGACAAAATACAAGGAATTCTGGCTTTGATTTAATTTCACCCCGTTAATAAATAGCCGTGCTTTTAGAATTTTTAAATTTTACTGATAAATAAATTTCTGTTAATTATAATCCATTATCCATTGTGACAAATTAGCTAATAAGCTAAGAATATAACATTCTGCAATCTACACGTGAACAGAGCACATGTGCTCTATTTGCGCTGAGAGTAAACAACATATATTCCAATTATAGAGATTGTACCTTCAAATCTGATGAAGCCAAGGTTCGGATAGTTGACATTAGCATATTTAAAAGAAAAAGAAAATACTTGGTCCCAAGTCAGATGACAATTGCATTTCTGCCATTTCTTGGTAAAACCAAATCGGCAGAAATGCTCAAGCAATGAAGGTAAAAAGAAAATGAACAAAGATACAATTTTAGTGCAGAGTGGAAATATAGCCAACTTATTTACACCCACAAATAGACCCCCTCCCCTCCCCCCTTCTGTAACCTCCATAAAACTCCACTAAACAACTAGCTCTCCCCACAAACAAATGGAAATACATAACACTTCAAAATAACATAAACACCTGGGACCTGCATTCTAGTTATCCCAATAAAGAAGGGTCTACCAAAAAATAATATAAACCCAAAAAGAATTAATTTTTTGATCAAGGACTCGTTAGAAATCCAATTTTACAATATGTCTCTGAGCTATCTGATCTCATCCTTGACCTTCACAGATGTATCTCTCATAAGTGACAAGCTTAGATTATTGTACCTATCTCGGGAATACTGTCTTGATGCTTTTCTCCAATCTGTACCGGACTTCATCATTGCAGAAAACTCCTCATAGCTTATGCGTCCATCCTGCAGGCACCCATTTGTATAAATAAAAAATTAATAATACTAATACTATATACACGAATATCTTACACCAATCGTCCTTCAACAGGCACTACCATAGCATTCCATATACACTGAAAATTTATTTATAGTATAACTACACCCTCATGCACATAATGAACTTCCATCTATCTTGCAAATTAGCTTCAACATATTCATTTATGATATATCCAATGACAACCAGGATGAAACATGAAGGAATGAGTTCAGAAAAGCAGTACGAAGAATGAGTCACATACTAGAAACATTAAGCAAAGTGGCAACTGTGACTTCGGAACACATGAAGTGAACAAGGTGTTTTTATATTGTAAAGAAACTTTTTTAAGGGCCGAAGATAATACTAGACTACACTGAATTATTATTAATGACAAGAGGAGAGAATCACAAACCTTGTCTGTATCTACATCTTGAATAATAGCATTGATGACTTCTTCACTATTGGTATCAACTTCATCAGCCAATGCCTCCCTTAGCTCTTCGATCTCGATGTAACCACTTTTGTTGTGGTCGAAGAACTCAAATGCTTTATAAATGTGATCATCACTGCCCATCTTTTTCAGGTGGACAGAAATTGCTACAAACTCTCCATAGTTCAGGTGTCCATCTTTATCAACATCACCCTGTGGAAAAAATGTTATTATACAACTGCAGCATGATTATAGAGTAAATTGAAATAATACTGTTCTGCAATATATTAACAAGGACTCAGAAAACTTATCCACATATGAAATGATTAGACACCACCCAGAAAGCATAAGGCTTCAATTTGAATTCATATTATTCAACTTCATCTGATACCCAAATATTACAAGAATTTAGATAGCGATCTACAAGCTTGAAAAGAAAACAAAATGAAATCTGGATCTGATACGTGTGTGTGCATGTGTGTGCGTGTGTGTGTTTGTCTTTGTCTTTAAACGAAATATATATATATATATATATATATATATATATATATATATATATTCTTGATATGCTTTCTCAAGGCGTCGAATATGACAAATACATATTCAGGAAATTAAACTGCAACCATTCATACAACTAAGTAGTCCTTAAGTTCAGATATAATGATTCACTTGGAAAATGTCAGAGTGAGCCTCTAGTCTTTTTTTAGATTAAATTTTTCAGACAGAATTCTACAGTATATTTATTTGTAAAACAAAAGAAGTATGAAGAATATGACTTTGGCACTAATATAGATGTTATTCCCTGGGTAATTGAATTAATACTATGCAAACTAATTGCACCCATTTATTGCATGAATGCATTTTATCTATGACTAAACACCACCTCGGCATATGAATATCCGGTGCTACTAGGATACAGCCCAATCCCCTTACCTAGCATAAAAGAAAAACTCTAGGTTGTAGATTCAGTTAGAGATATGATAATACTTACAGCATCCATAAGAACTTGAAGGTCTGGATCGGGGATCTGCTGGCCAAGCTTTTGCAACCCAGCTCTTAATTCATCGATGTTTATCTTCCCCTTATTGTTAATATCCATCACTTTGAATCCCTCCTTAATGCCTGCCACTTCTTCAGCTGATAGATGCTCAGCAATCACCTGCGATTCGCACATCAGTTAAGAAATTAGATACAAGGAGGGAACTGAGGATGGAAATATATTCGCAGAAGCAATCAGAAAGTTGAAAATTCTGAAATATGCAAACCATATGGAATATGCGTAATATATTGAAGCTGCAGGTAATTAATTACCTGCAAAGCTCTTTTCTTGAGCTTATTCATCATTGAAAATTGCTTTAATCTTGCTTTCACAGTTTCACCCAAATTAACATTAGGAGCCTTCTTGGCGTTTTGTATCCAAGGATGATCTGTAATCAAGTAGAGGGCAGCAATTTTATATGTTACTGTATTCTATAGTCAAGAAGTTCACCAGCATTAGAACATAATATATCGCAAACAAGGAATTTGATTATTAACCGAATTGGTAATTACCAAGCACTTCCTGAGCAGTAAGCCGCAACTTCGGGTCAGGGTTGAGCATTTTCTTCACAAGATCTTTTGCATTATCAGATACCTTAGGCCAAGGGTCTCTTTTAAAGTCTACAACAGATCGTATGATAGCTTGTGCAACTCCTTGTTCAGTTTCTGCACAATTACATACAATATATTGCATTATTAAGTGGAACACCATAGAGTAAAACACTGATTCTAATACCCCTATTTTTTTATAGAAAACAAAGAAGTAAAAAGTTGTGGCATTTCATCTCAGAAAGAAAGAGACAGACCTGCCCAAAAGGGTGGAACACCACATAGTAAGATGTAAAGGATTACTCCGGCACTCCAAACATCTATTTCTGGACCATAATTTCTTCTTAGCACTTCTGGAGCCATGTAGTAAGGACTTCCAACAATCTCATTAAATCTCTCACCTGTGATGATTAAATGAGAGTCATCTAGTGTAACTGTAGAGGTCGATGTTTCTACTTTTTGTGCTAATTGCCGATATGCTAAACTTACCAGGTTTAAAGAACACCGACAATCCAAAATCAATCGCCTTCAGGGCTGCTGTTTCCTTCTTGTTTGCAAACAAAAAGTTCTCGGGTTTAAGATCCCTGTGCATAACACCATGCTTGTGGCACATCTGCATATTGATTTGTATATCAATGGAGATTAAAATCAACTTCAAATATGAAAAGTAAGTAAAAAATCTGTTTAATAATACATTTTAGATAGAGCAAGTAACACAGTATCTCTTATGCTTCAACTCGGATTAACCCATATAAAAACTTCACTCGCTCCTTGGTATAGCATATTTTAGAAAATAAGTGAAAGGCTAAAAGGCAACGATTCAGTAACAGAAAAAATTGGATGTCAGCACTTAAATCTTTTACTATAACATTACAGTTATAGTTCGACAAAGTTACACAGAGTAGCTATTATGCTTCAACTCTGATCCAAATAAAGGGAAAGGTATATCCAACTTCATTTGCTGCTAGTAACACATGTTAGAGATGTAATTACACGCTGAAAGTCAACAACTCAGTAGAAATCGAAATGGGATGATAGCATTTTAATCTCAACCCAAATCTAAAAGCTTGGAAACAAAATTCAAAACAAAACTACCCAAAAAAATTACACAAAAGGCAACTCAACTAATCTAAATTTACAATTCAGAATTCTAAACTTTAATAGAAATAATTGTCTGTAAATTATTAATCCATAATTGTCAGGAGGATTTCAATCTCGAAACTTCCGAACCATAATAAGAACCAGATTTGAAGGCGAATAACCTAAGTTGACTTTCGAAAATCATTGTGCCCTAACTCATCAAAACTACAGGTCAGTACAATAATTTTCATCAAGAGACCACGTCAAACATCTATCAAATAATTTCACATAATCCAAAGGCCACCTTAAGGCATCTATTCAGCTTTTATATAGATACATATGGATGCAGATCAAACATCTTGAACATAAAATTATCAATCAATACATAAAAAAAAACATATAAAAACAGATATAATAATAACCACCTGAATAATTTCGACAATGGTCTTGGTAACACCAGCAGCAGCTCTTTCAGTATAATGACCTCTGGCAACAATCCGATCAAACAACTCCCCACCTTCACACAACTCCATAACCAAATGAACAGCTGTATCATCCTCGTAAGTATCTTTCAAAGTAACAATATTAGTATGAACAGGCAAGTGTTTCATAATCTCAACTTCTCTCCTCACATCTTCAATATCAACCTTAGTCCTCAACTTTTTCTTAGAAATAGACTTACAAGCCAACACTTGACCAGAAGACTTATCAGTACAAACATAAGTAACCCCAAATTCACCACGACCCAGTTCATCACCAAGCTTATAAGCCTCTTCTATTTCATGGCCTGTTGGGTTTTCCAATACAGATGATTTGTATCCATTGTTGCCTGCAGTGTACTCACCTGAAAATGGGTTGGGCTTATCTTTACCCTTTTTTTTCTCAGATGAATCTGAGGGTATTGCACAACAATTACCCATTTTAATTACTGCTTGAAAATATAAATCTTGATGATTTATAACAAAAAGATTGGATTTTTATGTTAAAATTGTTGGGATTGAATAGGAGATGGGGTTAAAAAATAAAGGGGTTGGGGATGAAGGGGGAGAAAAGTATGAAAAATGGAATCTTTAGAGAGAGAAAGGGAGAGTCAAACAGCGTTTGGCTGCTTTGTTAGGACAACTTGTATGATGTATCTACTGCAAATGTATGGATACATAAGGGGTTTTTTTTTTTACAGATGTATAGATACATGGGTTAATTACATTGTTAATGTGATATTTGCATTGCTGTGAAAATGTGGGTAAGAACTCAAAACAGGAAAATTAAGTAGTGCTAATTATAAGAGGACCTTTTTAGTAAGATATTAGTACTAGTCTTAAGGAAATTCTTAATGTAAAGACTGATTGTGTTCTAGAAGATGAATAAAACGTGCTATATACTGCTTTTAATTTAATATAGAAGCTTATGACGCTAGTAATGATGCATGAAATCTTTTTATAATTTTCGATACTATTCATGTATATTTCATTTTTTGTTAAGTTTATATAAATTTTTACATATGTTGTGATAAAAAGACGTGTTCGAGCATTCAGCGGAAAAAATGGAGTGGTGAATAATTTGTACAAAGATGGCAAAACTAATTTAGGGCTTACAGCTTTTAATAAAGCTTGGTCGAAGTTAGAACCTTTTTTTTTTACGTAAATTAGAACTTTTTTAGTTTTTCAAAAAATGAGCTCAAATGGCAGCTCATAACAACACTTAAATCGAACATGCTGTAACCGTCACAACTCACAAGAGAGAGAATTTTCGGTGAAGGAAAATAAACTCCTTCTGTTCAGTTACAAAAGTCAAAACTGAAGAAGTGAAGAACATGTAAATGCACCGTTAGGGTTATGTCGTATAAAAGTTACTTTTATTTGTAAGTATTTTGTTATTTATAAGAAAATTGTAATTTTTAATTTATAGGTTATATTAAACAATAAATTTATTAAAATTATGTAATTTTTATATATAACAACTGGTAATACAATGATATTGTACTAAAATTTACTTTTAAAAAATATCATATACATTTTTATGATGTTAAATTAAAAAAATAGATCTAAACAAATGAAATGAATACATATTTTTTTTTCAAAATTCAACTGATGAATTAATTATAAATCATTTTCATTTATTATACAAATATTTATAAATAAACTCATTTTAACTTATAAATCAAAATTTGACTTGTAAATATGTTGCAACAGCACCGGTATACACACAATAACACACCACTCGATCATTAGCTCAACATGACTGTCAAATGAACTTGACTGGACAAACAATCAAAATTTAAAATAAAATTTTGTATATTATCGTAAGTGGACTTTGCGCAATTATTTGCATTCTATTCCGGAAAATTTATCAGGAAATCAAACCTGGGGATGCCCTATATTTTGATTAGTGATTCATACTCCGTACTCGTATTATTCTAAGCCTTGTATATTGACACTTACCATAATTTATAATTTAATATGATATTGAAGTTTAAATTAGAAAATGTCAAATTTGATTTTATACCCCCAAAATTGAATATTCACAGTCCACTTTTCGATTAAAAAATAAGCTTTTATATAAAATCATGATATATTCATTTTTAAATTTCTTTTATAAATTTCTAATATATTATAAAAAGATAATACGTGAATTTTTGAAAAACAAGATAAGAAACGCCCGAACCCTCTTATAATCATCATAACTGTAGACAAATCTAACCTAAAATACATAATCTGACAAACAATCTGAATAAAGATTGCAGTATTATACCTGAAGAAGTGGGAGTTTCAAGTTTTGTTATCGGTTCCCATCATGTCTATGTTGGCGGCCTTCCAGAAATCGGATAAAATACGAAGATTAACTCTACAAGCAAATAAATAAGGGTTGTCTGCCCCGCACACACTTAACTATTTTTTTATTGGATTTTTTGCATATATGAAGATCATTATTATTAATGAGAATGAAATTAATGAAAATCTGTTTGTTCATAAAAAAGTAATTATTAACGTGTGCCTATGGGCACAGAAAAATTCAATAAATAAAGTGTCAGTACGAATTCTGTTAATTACTCAGGGTCTGTTTGACTTATCTTAAAAACAGTTACTTTTAACTTTAAATGAATTATTGTCAATAAATTATTATTTATAAGTTATTTGAGTGTTTGAATAATTTTACTTATAAGTTATTGAAGTGCTTGGTAAATTAGAACTTATAAGTTTGAAAGAATTTTTTTTAATAAATTATTTATTAATAGAAGAATTTTAATAAATGAATTGTAATTAAAAAATATAATTCTTAAAAATATAGATATTAAAGTATAAATTACTAAAAAGCAAAAAAAAGTAAAATGGAATGGGTTGAGTTTTAAAGAAGTAGGTAGTGATTGGTTGAGTATCTCCGAGGGATCCCTACTTTGATTCTCTAATATATAATAAAATAATAATTACTTAAAATATAGGAAACCAACAAATCGTTTTATTCCAATAATATTCCCTATCATTATTTCCTATAATTTAAAAAATAATATTTATTCAATATTTTAAGTAATATAAATAAGGAGTGGGATGATTAGGATAGGTATATATTAAATTATAGAAAATAGAAGATGATGCTATTAAACGGAACAAACTAGGCATCCCCAGCCGATCACAAGTTCAGATGACCTTATTGAACTTTTAAGCTCGTTTTAATGCGGGCGAAACACCCACCAAATCACCATAACCAAAAATAAATCATTTTGCTGGAAACAATGTTTTTCTACTAGATATTTAATTAACGATCAAACGTCAAAACAGGCCTAGCTGGTCAGGCATAGTACATAAAACAATGTTTTTCTACTAGATATTTAATTAACGATCAAACGTCAAAACAGGCCTAGCTGGTCATAGTACATAAAACAATGTTTTTCTACTAGATATTTACCGATCATATTCTTTAACACAAATTAACGCTAATCAAAATTTTGTATTAATATTAAGATGAATGTATATATTATATACGAGTATTGTGTATAACAGGGAGTTACTTACCCAGAGCAATTATCACTGGTTGCTGGAGTAAAACACGCTTAAGTTAAAAAAAAATACACTATACTCTTCTATAAGTTAAATAAATTATTCCATTCCTTGAATTTTTTACTTCCAAAATAAAAATGAGAGAAATATCAAAAAAGTGTTTTTGGGACCATTTCAAGAGCCAACAATTTTTTAAAAGAGAAGAGTAGATAAATCATAAATGTTAGGTCAAATTTCTGCAATTATTCATTTATAAATCCGTAAAATTCAAAAGTTCCGACATTTACATTCCGTAAGTTTATCGAAAAACTTGATTTTGAAAAATAGTTTTCAAAAAAATATCTATCCGGAAAATAAATTCTGAAAAATAATTCTAACCATTTAATTTTCATTTAAAAAAACATGAATAATCCTCTATAATTAAGGACACATGTACATCGATAACTAGTATGACAGCAGACTACAGACAAATTCCCATGTTTACTAAAACCTGAGTTATTACTCCTCCTCGTTTAATTATCTCCTTTAAAAAAATTAATAATTATCTCTTTCTTTTTCCAATACAATTAAAAAAAAACTCAACACTACCTCAACACTCTTATTTCCGATATTTGCCTTTATAACTAATCTCATCATTTAATGCAATGATTAAGAAATAAAATATATAAAAATAAATTCTATAATAATATACTTTTTAAAATACACAACTTTTTTTTAAAAGAATAATTAATTAAAGACTGAGGAGTACTTATTAAAAGTGACAATCTTCATCTCTCTTCTACGTAATGAAAAAACGAATTGAGAAAATGTAAATCAGAGTATCAGGCTACATGCCAATGTACAACGAGGCAAGGGATGGGTCACTTCTTTTTAAGTTTAAAGAGTTGTGAGTAGTTTAGAAGCAGGTAGAGGTCGTCATTTGAATATGTGTTTCAATAGTGGTGGCTAGTGGCTACTTTTTTGAAATTTGACTGGATAAGAATGAAATATACCAGGATTAAAAAATACAATTCCTTCGATTTCAATGCATGCAAAAGGCATTACATAGTGACATAGTATCTTCCTTCGATAAAAAGAAAGAAATTTAACAGTTGTGAATTGTGATGTGTCATAATATATAGCTACGTACATATTTGTTGAAAATATTATTTCTTGTTATTCTAAGAAAAAAATTAATTACTTTATAAAAGTCAAGAAAATAGCAACCAAAAATGTCACCAAATATGCATTCACTGTCTCGTATGGATACATATATACGTGTATCAGTGTATGACGGTATGATGACTGATGTGCGGGGAGGGCAGAGCAGAACCGAACCGGAACCGAAAAATGAAATCGAATAGTGTAATTTCGGTCCGGTTCGGTCCTAGTTTTTTAAAAATTTGGTTTTTTCGATCCGGACCGAATAGACCGAAATAAATATCGGTTTGGTCCGGTTCTTTGAAAAATAATTCGGTCCGGACCGAATACTCCGAACTAGACATATAATTATATAAATATATATTTTTTAAATTTAAATATATATATTATATTTATTAATTTACCAAATTAAACATATTAATGTACTATCATATTAATTTTTATATATTTTTAATTAAATATATTAATTAGACATATTATTATAATATATTATCTATTTTTATATAATTTATTTGAATATTTCGGTCCGATTGGGCAGGACCGAACCGATCCGTAATATAAATTCGGTCCGATTCGGTTTCAAAAATATTGAATTTTCGGTTTTCGGTCTATTCTGTCCAGTTGGATTCGATTTTGAACCGAACCGACCCAATTTTTAACCTAGATGAGGGTGTCCACGAGCTTTACTCGTGCCTTTCTCATAATAAAAAAATATGAAGTCAAGATTTAGTATTAAAATTGATAACAAATATATTGCATGCAATCCGATTGTCTACTAAATTAAAATGCATTAAAAAAGATCGACGGATGTAAGACGAGAGCACATCCTTTATCATCATTTTATTATAATATCCCAATCTACGACACATGTAATTAATCAGATTTTTTAAGAATTTTCAAAACAAAATACAATTATTTCAATATTCAGTCAATCAAATTAAGATATTAACATTCATTTTTTACACTTTTTAACTAAGACGACTAACTATGGTATAAATAATTAACTATTAATTTAATTATAAAATAGGCAATATTTAAATATCTTTTATATTCTAATATTTGTTTTCTTTTAAAACATAAAGAGTATTAATTATTTTCAAAATAGCCATCTTTAATTATCATTTTAATCTTAATCTTTTTTTCATTGAACTAATAATTACTTTTTATAATCATAATATAAAATAATTATTTATTATAATAATCCAGTCTATCACACCATGTAGTTAACCAATTAATGATTTTTTAAAAAATTTCAATAAGGTCCGATTATTTCAATATTCGGCCAATCAAATTGAGAAATTAACATTCATTTTTTATACTTTTTAACTAAAATGACTATCTATGATATAAACAATTAACTATCAGTATAATTATAAAATAGGCAATATTTAAATTTTTTTATATTCTAATATTTGTTTCCTTTTAAAACATAAAGACTATTAATTATTTTCAATATAGCAATCATTAATTATCATTTTAATTTTAGATTTTTTTTCATTGAACTAATAATTACTTTTTATAATCATAATATAAAATAATAATAATAAAATAACTTTTAAATACTACTTCAATTTATTTTTTTATTTTTAGTTAACATTTTTACAAAAAAATAATTTATATTATATGTAATAACTAAATTAAAAAATGGTAAACATAATTACTTTTATTATACTATTAAATAAAATAAAAATTAAAAAATAATAATCAATTTTTATTAAACTAAGAAATATTAAAAGTAAAAAAGTAATAAAAAAATATTTAATCAAGAAATGAGTTTGAATTCAAAAACAATTTGTCACGCACCCAAAAGGGTAGTGGATGCAGGTTCCCATAGTAAAAACACAATCAAATACATTGCTCAACATGAAAATTTAATAATTTCAAAAGACAACTGTCGCGATCAACTAATTTTAGTTACAAGATCATTTCTTTTTAAAAATAAATTTAATATTAACTTTTAATGTAACAAAACTTTACATGTGTATTAAATTATTTATAATTTTAAATATAAATGTTGCAGGGTATAGGTGTAAATAAATAAATATAATATAATACATGATCCATAATTTGTTTAAACTGTAAATTTTTTTGAAAATATTTGTTATATTTAAATTTTAATTTTTTAGATAATAATAATTAATTAATTCGAATATAATTTTTTTTGATATGTTTTGGAAGATTATTTGAATTTAAATATAAATTTTTGATTATTCGTTTATTTAAAATTAAATTCAAATCTTTTTAAAGAAATCATATTTATTCAAATTAAATGTATCTGAGTAAATACCAATAACTAATTGTGATTAATTGAGAATCTTTTATATATTTGGCAAGATTATTTGAATTATTCATTTAATTTGGAGATTGATTTTCTATTATAGAAAATTGAAAATCATGTTTAATATTTTTTTCCCAAAATTCAAATTTAAAAAAATGTATCCAGGTGAATAAATATAACTAATTGTGAGTTGTGACTAATATTTTTATTCATATACCCGATTTGATTTTCATTAATTATATAAATAATCATAGCTATATTTTAAACCAATCACATATTTAATTTTAATTGATATTATACATCATCACAACCATATATTTTTTTACCAGTAATAAAGTTAATTGATCTACCATGTTTATATTTAAGTCAGTTTATATTGATCCGAATTTTATACACCACTTCATATAAAATTTATACAGTTTTTTGAGTCATTCTTTACATAGATATAAATATTACATAATGGAAGGAGTTTGATTTCTTCGTATCGCTACTTTGACAAGTGAAAAGACAAATTTGAAGATTAAAATGTACTTAACTAGAATTAGGGTTGTGCATGGTGCAGTTTGGGGCGGTTCCAGACAAAAACCGTAACCAAATCAGTTAAAACGGTTTTTTATTCCCGGTTTTTCTCGATTTGGTTATTTTCAGTGTTGTTTTTTGGGTTTTTTTCGGTTTCGGTTTTTTCTGCTAACCCCTGACTACAATTTGGCCTGGTATCAATAGCAATACAGGTGAATACATTGGATTAAGTATGATCTTACTCGACTAGATGTAAGTAATGAAACAAGAACTTTGAAGGATCGAAATCTCCTATTGCTTGATGATTGTGTAAGTTTTATGTTTTACAAGAATTGATTATTATTTTTACTATATTGCTATGTTTGTATATATGTATACTATTGCTAATATATGATAATCATCGTAGAATCAGTTGATACAGGCATATGTAGTATGATATTTCGAATTTATTGGTAAAAGATAGTTTTAATTCAATACGTCATATTGTATAACTATTTTCCATTGTTTCCACTGAACAAACTAAAGTGGAAGGTGTTGATCTTATTCAATATGAAAGTTTTGTCAAAACATAATAGATTTTGAAATTATCAATGTTGGAGATTCTGGCTTAATTGTCGAGCACTCAAGAAATGAGTTCATACCAAAAAATTTATATGTTTAATAAATGTAAACACAATTAGTATAGTACATTCAGTTAAAAAAAATCATGAATAAATTTTTATTGTGTTTTACATTATTTTTGTAGGTTATTTTACGAGGGAAGTGAAGATGATAGCTGATAAATCACACTTTATTATTATTATTATTATATTTAATTAGTGCAGTTTATTAAAAATTATATTATGTTTCGAGTTATTTGTAATAATTCGTGATTTTTTGTGAAGAGGAAAATAATATTATAATCATTTCTTTTCTCATATTTGGTATTTAAGATTTTTCAATAATTTATATTTATATACAGAAATTTTTAAACAAAAAATTTTAAAATTTTAAAAATATAAAAATGATATAAAAAACTGATTCGGTACGAATCACGGGTAAAATACTAGTGGGTATATAAGAGTTGGGAGTCTTATTTATTTAAGAAAAATGGAAAAATTCTTACATTCATTCTAAAAATGTAATGTGACACATTTTTGTTCCATTATATAAAATGGATATGTCAGATTTTACATAAAGATGATCATTTGCGATAACTCATACGAGGGTGGAGTGAGTAAAATTATTTGCGCGCGAGTTATTGAATTAGATTAGATTATTAAAATATTTGAATTGAACTTAATAATAATTAAGTTAGATTTGAATTCAAATATTTTAAGTTGAATTTGAGTCTTAAATTATTTGACTTGTGAGATTAATAAAACTTTTTTTATATATATTATAAATAAATTTTGTATAAATATTTGATATTTATCTTCTTTTTTGTTGTTGCAAATTTAACCAAATCAAGCTTGCGAGCCGAACTAATCCTATTTAAAATTTTGCCACTATTTTGTAGGATTATTTTTAATTTTGAATCTTAATTTGAACACATTAAATTTTTATTAGTTGAATTTCAAAACTTATTGTTAATTTAATTCAAACTCAAATTTTATAATCACGCTCAATTTTAAATTATATTGATTTGATTGGAATAAATTTATAGTTCACAAATTTTATAATCACGCTCAATTTTAAATATGATAGTATTCAAATCAATTTGATTGGATCCTATTCACATCGTATAATTGATAACTTGTTATTTTAGGTTATTTAATATTGGACTGTTATGAGCATTTTTCAGGATAACAATTTATTAATTAAATTATATATATGACATTTAGACAATATCCGAGTGTCATTAGAGAATATCTGAAAATTGAAATACTTTAAAACATCCTTCTACCGCTAACAAAAGTTAAAGACAATTATACTTGATTAATTATATTGATTGAACTCATAAATTTTTTATGTATAATTTTATATAATTATAATTATAAATACTTTTATTGAATTATATATATACTCTCCTTTATTTAAAATTTTACATAATTATTATAATTAATGATTTTAATACAACGAGACATAATATTTCAATCGCTAATCGTATTTGGAGGGGGAAATGTCCCTTCGGATTTAAATTCTGTAATTTTAAATGATTTGAAGTTTTAATAAAAAAATTTATTCTGGCAAAAAAAAAGATTTTAACTAATGATTTTATCTATTATCATGTTCTAACCATCAATTGTACAGAGAAAGTAACAATCACACGATTACGACACAGGCAACAGCTAAGAACATCTCAATTAGAGAAATCTTTAACTCAAAAATCTTATGTGATAGATATTATAGATAATATATTTAAATTTTAAAATTTCAATTATTCAAAATTTTTAGATAAAATTATAGTCAATCCCCTAAATTTGTCATACCTCTTAAGAGCCGTAACAAAGTTGTATATATAAATTTAATTATTATAATCAACTCCGTTTTATTTAATAGATTCGATAAATTTGAACCAATTATTATTTTATATTATTTTAATCAACACAGCTGAAGATGCTCGAATAACTAACAACGGGGTGTAATGGAGGACAAAATTGGAAGATACGACAAAGTCAACATTCATGGGCTTGACCCTTTTTCACATTTTGTGATGAACTCCGCCACCTTACACTAATATATAAATTATAAAATACATACATAAAACTAGAACGCCCGCCACCCATAAACCACCAGGCACCAACTAATAATAATTGGACTAATATGTTGGACATTCATTTGCTTTATTCTTTAATAATACATGGCAGTGTAGTAATATAATATAACATAAAAGGATAGTGACAGAAGATTTTTTTTTATATAATTTCAGCATCCCTCCTGTCACAAAAAAAACATCATCCCTTTTGGATTGGCTATTTATGAGTTAAAGCATCTAATCGGTTTGGCTTTTACTGCAACATTGTTTTTAGCTTCTCCTCTCCCGTCTCATGCTAGTGGTTGAAAGTTGAAACCCATTTCCCATAAGACGGGATCACATTTATTTATAATTTTATTTATCGAATTGTTATGGTTCTCATGTGTATATACCGTGTAAATTGCTTATTATTTCTGCTTCATAATCGATATCCAATATATTAAATTAACGGCTATAGTAAAATTTTAAGACGTTAAAAGAACTTTATTATATCTCATATCATTCTACCAAAATTAATCATTTGAACTATATGCTACACATAGTTACGCATTATCAGAAATTCAGAATATCATCATACATTTTTACTTAAAAAAATTAAGGGTGAATTTACATTAAAATCTCCGGGGTCGGGTATTTACCCAAATAAAAAAATTACTAGTAACTTTTTATACTTTTTATATTGAGTGCGCTTATATTTTTCTTGATGCCCCCATTAAAATAATTAAGTATGCCATAAAGCATAACTTACAATTTTTTTAACAAAATTTAAGTGTCCCATTAAAAAGAAAAAAAGTAAGTTTTTGACATAATTTAGGATCAAAAATATCTAAATAACACATAAATAAAAATTCTATTAAACTTCACTATGATGAGAATTAGTTTAAAATAACCTTTACAAATAATATTTATTTAAATAAATTTTAAAACTAATTTTATATATTATTTGTATTTGATATTATATTATTGTTTATAAAGTGTTTTATATAATATAAAATTATTAACTTCTATAAAAGTCATACTATACATTAATTTAATTTATTACCAGGGTTAAAATTTTCAAATCCAAAAAATGGTGTTAAATATTTTGACTTTGGATGCACTAAATTTTAGCCCTCTGGCCTGACAAAAAAAAATGTAGCCCTCTGGAAAGTTTCTTTGGGTTAGTCCCTGACAGTATCGTATGTATATAGTGCCCCCGCTCCAAAATATATATATGTAGATCCCAGATGGAAGAAGGGTGAAAATAAAATATATAATTAAATTAATTAATTAAAATGTGGAATTAGCAATCCCAAATGGGCCAAAATCAGTTCATATAGAACTGGTAAACTAATTAGTAAGTTTAAAAAACGTGTTGGGCTCCAAGTCCATTCTGAGACTAACAAGCTTTATCATATATACGGTCTTGTAATATGACTCCAAGTTCATTACAGCATGTTTAGGCTACTTTTGGTTCACTTAACCGTATGTGCCTCTATATATCATGCTGCTACATTATTTTGGTATGAAAATTATATCAAAATAATGTAAAAATTATATTATTTTTAAAATTCACTTCAACTCATTCACACTAAAATTCACAATAAAGAGAATATTTCTCGTATTATAAAAGTTATTTTATTACTAAAGTATAAAAACAATAAAGTTGCTATAATACAAAAACAATAGATTTATTTTAGTTAAAGTAATATAAGTGTAATGTTGGTATTTATAAAATTTCTAAAACTTACACCAAATTTTGGTGTTGCATCAAATTTTTATCCCAAAATGGTGCAAAAGTACATTTTTGAATTTTGGTCGGTGTAACGATCTTTATCATTAATAATGTTTTTCTTCTAAAGTTTGAGTTACCGATACCTTTTCAGCTACCTATTATCACATCATGATTCGCCATCTCAACTAATGTATTTGTATTTGCGCTACACTGATTGACACTTGATTTCACACTACAAATTATTTTTTTAATTTAATATTATAAAGTTCAGGTCCCTATCACTAGGGGCATATTCAGAAATTTTAATTAAAAGTGTTAAAGTTGTATAACATTCAAAATATATATAAATTTATAAAATTTTAATAGTGTTAATATTAAAATTTATTATTATACATATAAAAAAATATATATATATATAATTTTATTTTTAAAAATTTCAAAAATATCAAATAACCCCATTGCCGATATCTTGGCTACGCCCGTAACGCAGCTACCTATCACCAAACTCCATGGCTCCATGATTACAAGTTAGTTAACTAGTGTTATTTTTACTGTTAAGTTTAGACCCAAATATTTTCAAATAGTGTCAACTGGATCATCCATCTTGGTTTCTTTTGGTTTTAACATAACAATATGCCCCGAAATATTTGACTATTTTGTTTAATTGTTGATCTATAATCACCAGAGCTGCATGTCATTTTCAAGGTGCCCGAGTTGTCAAGAAATTCGTGATATTTACTATGAGAATTCATTTTCAAATTAAATGGACGCAAGTAACAATCCACCTTCAGACTTTTATAATTGACAATTAATTTATATGTGATCTGATAAAAAAAAATATAAACTGTACATATTAATAAATAAATAGTGTCGATATCAGAAGCTTAAACTCAACTAAACTAGACGCGGGCATCTGGAAAATACTTAAATACATTATCGCAAGAGTGACCGCACACGTGTCATTTTCATGCTGGATATGACCTAGTCTAGTGGATTTGTGCCACGTATTAGTGTATATACGTGTCTTGAGCTCTGATCATAAGACACGTTAGTAATGTGTATTTGGTTAAGTTACAGTACCGACTATTGTGGGGTCCAATAATAGTCAATATTCTTACGGCCGACACAAAGCGATTTAAAAAACCCAAGATTTTTTTTTTTTTTGGTACTCATGCACGCTAATGTGAATCGTTATTATGCAATCCTTCATACATTGCATTTTTTGAGATCCAATACTAATCCTAACTTACAAGTGAAAATTAAAAATAGCTACTCCAGTTAACTTGTAATTGTCAAATTAAAGAGCTAAAACTGCTAAGCTAATCAATTAATCACTGTCATATTTTATCTCCGATCTAATCTTATAGGCTACCACTATATAGTTTCTTGTCTTCTTGCATTCAGACAAAAATTATGAAAGAGTTGTAATCAACTTTTCATATTTTAAAGCTGTTCTTTTCCTCAAAATAAGATGAAAATTCAGGTTAATTAATATTTCTAAACATCGTATTAAAATTTTTGTGATCAGCAGGTGTGTCACAAGTCCACAACCATGGTAAATTGTTGTTAATACGTATGATACTGTATCATATAAGGTTGTCATATATATATATATATATAATATACTATAAACAAAGATGTGTATGGCTAATATTGCTCTTCTACTTCATCTTAATTATAATATATTGCTATACTATTTTGATTAGTGGATTCTCGAAAGGGAAGAAGTACGCAGTTTTAATCTTATTTATTGTACTAGATTGTGAATATGCTCGATCCCTTTACTCATTTTCTTTCTATTCCATTCTTGTCATCTTCATTCATCATACTATTCCACCACAGGCACTGACAAAATTAAAGTATTATCATGTCAAGTGATCAAATAGCTACCACAAGTACTACTCAAACAGACCAAGAGCATGAAGATGATGAGCAAATCACGAGTATTAGAGACATCCATGCTCTGACCCCGCCAAGTCCTCCGCCTCCCCTGCCTCGTCGTAGAGAAACTTGGGAAACAAGTAGCCACCAGTCATCTTTATCTATGGCTAGCAATGAAGGCAGTGAGAATTTTACTACTATCAGTAGAGAATTTAATGCACTAGTTCTTGCAGGGTCCGCGGTGGAAAACAACCGCAATGAAAATGATCATGGTGGTAGCAATAATGGTAACTATAACTTGGGAATGATCGGAGAAGAAGATGAAACAAACCCTTTGGCTATTGTGCCCGATACTAATCCTATGGCATCTCCAAGACGTCATAGTGCAACTGCTATTGCTGGTGCGTCTTCTTCCATGAATAGCAATCATAGTGAAGTGTCTGTACAAAGGGTCAAGAAAGAGGAGGTTGAGACAAAGATCACTGCATGGCAGAATGCTAAGATTGCCAAGATTAATAATAGGTTTAAGCGCGAAGATGCGATTATTAATGGATGGGAGAATGAGCAGATTCAGAAATCATCTTCTTGGATGAAGAAAATTGAGGTACTTGCCTTTCGGTTCTTGTATTTAATCAGAAATATTTATTTTATTTTTTTTGTAAATTTGTTATGTAGGGATATATATATATATATATATATATATATGTTTGTTATTCCTATGTCGATAGTTTTTGTGTTCAAGTTGAGCTAGCTAAAGCTCAGCTTTCGATTTCCAGCCGACAATATTAATTTTAGGTTTTAAGTTACCTAACATGTAAGCCAATTGACTCTGATTCATGTTTATATTTGCAGTGCAAACCCTGAAATGAATTAAGCGTCGAACTTAGTATAGTTATTTTTTAATATTCATAGCCATGTAAGCTTTGTGATTATCTTCTTTCCGAAAACCTAAAGCTTATGCTCAGATCCATTATGTTATTATCTAATTACATCGATCTGTAGAGAAAGCTAGAGGAGAAAAGAGCAAGAGCCCTGGAAAAGATGCAGAATGATACAGCAAAAGCGCATAGAAAAGCAGAGGAAAGGAGAGCATCAGCAGAGGCAAGAAGAGGAACAAAAGTGGCCAAGGTTTACGAAATAGCAAACTTGATGAAAGCTGTGGGACGACCACCATCTAAACGATCGTTTTTCTAGATTGAAAATTTCTTAGAAGAGTTTGTAATGGACTATATAAAAGTATACTAAGAGGTGATGTAGATGCTAAAAAAATGGAGTGATGCATCTATTTGTTTGAGGTGTGCTAAGATTTTAAGATATCGTTTCTGAGTGATAATCTCTTGAACATTTTTTTCCCCTTACTACAGAAATACAGTACGCTCTATTAAAATGTTCAGGTACAAAATTAGATGATGTTTTCTGGTAAATATTCAGTGCGTAATTTAGTGCTTATTTTTGTTGGTAGACTGGGCCAGACCTCATATAGGATCTGCTTTCCCTCTCTTCTCGGGTGGATACTCGGTGCATATGTGCGAATCTACGTTAACGGATTGTGACATCGAATAGTTTCAGCAAGTTTTATATTCTATGTATTACAATTATATACGACTCCAAGTTTCTGGGGGTTGTGCACAATCTTCCGGTCTGCCAAACACCATGTCCGAACCTCACCTAATTAAGCCTCGGGAAACCAATATTCACAGCAGTGACCTCTATCAGGTCTAGTACAGTACCAAATTTTATTTACATACTGTGAACTTAATAGCTGATACAAATATACAACTATAGATTTATTTACGTATGGTATCAAACATCTTGAAGACGGTTCATACGAAATCAATATAGGTTGGGCATATGCCGCACATACACTTCAAGTCTTCAATAATGATGAGGCAAGTGTACGTGGTCTTCAAATTGCTAGTAAATTATCATTCCAGCAGTTATCCTTGCCAACCAATCAGGAACAAATACAAGTCTCTCTCACACCCACACAGAGACAGTTACACAACTAATTATAGTGCTTATAGTTATACTTCCATGATAACATATTAAGATGCAGTGCCACATGCAGTCATTTTCTTCTCTATCGCATTACACAAGATTACATGATAGCTGTTTTCTTTCAAAAAATTCTGTTTATTTAGATTCTATACAGGAACACATCGATCCTTTCTTTTTGATTCAAGCATCAATTGATCTTCAAGCTTTCTCAACTAGTCTTAGTCTTAGTTCTGATTGATAATATGTACACAGCAGTAGGACAATCAATTAAGGTACGATCAACCAGAGTTAGATTAGTCAACCAATTCTTCTAGCACCAGTGCAGAGTCGAAAACATGATTTTCTTTTCCCTTAAAGGATGCAATGCTTTGCCTTTGAAGTAGGTCCTTATAAGTGGCTTAACATTTGCAAGATTATCAAGTTAAGTATTCGAAAGTAACTGTAAACTATCTCAGTTTGCGTCATGCTAAAAAAAATAAAAATACAAGGCAGTATATACATACTCTCATAGTGTCATGACCAAGATGACCCATAAAATCTCTTCACAAGCTCATAGCAGGAAACCAACCTACACCTTGCAAGTTTTTCTGATGTACTCCAAGCAACTTCTTGTGTGAAGATTATCTGGATCAATATATATGTTTATATATCTACTTTTAAGAAACACGTCGCTTTTTAATTTAGAAGCAAAATGGAGTTAAGGAACCTAAGACAAATTAATGAAGTGATAATATTTCTCGCTTTGCTCTTTGAATGAAATCCAGAAGAGGAATAGACATATCGCTATGAAGATAGCAACTGTAAAGCGGGGAGCTTGAGCTACTTGTCAAGCAAATCATTGTTATAATTTTTTTTCTGGCTTTAAAAGAGTAATTAATTTCATCAGAAGTTCTGCATGGGAGAGACATGTTACATTCTTCCTGAAGTATCATTCTACAGAAATTGTTAATGTTTAGTTCTTATCAGAAATAGCTAATGCATTTTTTAGGTTTTACCCTTGCAAACAGAAACGAGTTGAATATGAGGAGTGAAGAATGAACTCACAATGAGATATCACTGAATTCTCTTGCTCTCAGACCTTCAACAGCAAATTTAACAGGAACTTCCTTGTGCTATCTGTCAATTTAAGCTTGGCTTAAGTTATAACAGACTTGTATAGATCAAGCCAATTGATCATTTATTCAATCCACATAAATGCATATAATACATTAGCATAGTGAACATAATCAGATATCATACCCCTGCTGGCTGCTAGCTTCCAAACTGATCGACAGCGAACTCATTGGACCATAAGTATATTGAAAGATCAGGATTATCATATGTTTCATTCATTCATAATTTTACATAGACTCCATCACTACCTATACTCTAAATGTTTTAATCTCTTCCCATAAACCAATTGATTTTCGACACTCAATTTATAGTCAAGTATATATAGTTGTCAAGCACACGAGTATATGTACACCGGAAGACTTGATATAGTTTATTTTTTAACATCCGCGTAACGAATTTTAGAGTTATCCAATTATTAAATTTTATATGAATTAACTTCTTGATGTGATCAAGTTTGGACTTGGACATAGCTTGAACAAAATACATGAAGACATGACATTGATCTAGATGGACATGCTTTTATCTACTTAGCAAATCATTCATGTGAAAAACATGTTAGTACCGGAGAATGGTTAGCATGCATCACGCTGTTTACTCTTTTTCTACTCATCAGTGCCGATAATACATATCACGACAATTTTTGGAGAAGCCAGGAACAACTTTTCAATCCCAATATCCCAATAAAAGAGCATTCATGTTAATGATAAGTATATGGTCGTATGTGCCAACAAGCCCAAATAAATATTGTAATATCATGGTCATATGGGCCCCCAAGCGCAAATGAATAGTACAATCTCATGGTCATGAACACAAATTTTATTCCTGTAATCTGGGCTTAGTGCTAAAATAATCTAAATCCCCCGGGCCGGTGAAAATTTAGTTAATCGTACTATCGTAACTATTGAATGCGAAACAATTATGAATATAAATTTCGAACCGGGTTGCCTATTGTGTACCCATACCCCCAACATTTTATTATTGGAAGGAGGGGGAGGAGGAGGATTATACACAGAAAAAACCAGATGGTCTGATAGAATTTTACCTACTAGGTCTAAGTTGTCACACTATTACAATTTACAAGTCATTTGTTCACACTTGAGATGACGATATGGCAACAAAC
The DNA here is from genome assembly GCA_028671895.1 of Oenanthe sinensis. NCBI lineage: Eukaryota > Viridiplantae > Streptophyta > Magnoliopsida > Apiales > Apiaceae > Oenanthe > Oenanthe sinensis. The sequence continues at coordinate 38,489,299 of CM053794.1, forward strand.
TGAACAGTGGGAGTTCAACTTCAAATACTAAACATACTTTTCAAATCCACAAAATAAACTGAAAGTAACGTTTTTGGATTTTCAAAATACCTAAAAATCCTGGCCATACAACTTATACATATACATGTACGTAGTACTCCTACTTGGTTGAGCATGTGAAATTGTGAATACCCAAAAAAAAAAAAAATACTCGATAATAAAAGGCACTTTATTTCAAGACCAAGTTGATTACCAAACAAGAAAAGGAGGCTGGCTGGCTGGTGGGCATTAACTTAAGCCGTGTTTGTTGGGACCCAATTTCCGCCTTCCTTTATCTTCAACGTCAACTTGGCAGCCCTACACGGAGACCCCCGCCGCTCCTGGTGGCAAACAATGCGCAGTTTTTTATTTTCATTTCAGCCGCAACACTAGGCATTTTTTAATTCTTTCCAAAACTTTAGCTTCTTTTTTTTGTTTCTAAAATTCGATCTATACTTTTGTAATGTGCAGGTGAAGATTTTGAATTCACTAAACATGTCATGTAGCAAAAATATTTACGCAGAGTGAATTGATTATACATTTTTATGTAGATATTTCAAAAATTTATCCGAAACCGCAGTTCCTCCTGATTCGATTCTAGATATCGTTTCCTATTCTTTGGGACTAGTTGGTATGGAATTAGGGTCCCCAATTGTCAAAGATAGTGAATAATTGTAGTAGTGCTTATAATTTATTTATTTTTGTGTAAAACTAATTAATGGGAATGATCGATTTATAAAAAACAAGTTAAAATTTTAAAATGAAGTAATAGAACATCGTTTAAGAAATTTATACAACAACATGAAATTATATTCGGGGGGCATGAAAATTAATGAAATGATGCATGTTTTAAATTTTATTTGAAATTTGAATAACTCAAATGATCAAGTATTTATCCTGTGTCAAGTACTAAGAGCATATGCACCGCGGTTATAAAATAAGTGATTCGGTAGCCTTTTCGATTGGATTCTGAAAAGCTAACATACAACTAGTAAATCAAAAATTGATGCTACTTTGATTCATTAAACCCTCCTTTGAAAATTAAAGGAGTGTTCAACGACCTTCAATTGATGGGTCCCACACAATTACAACAATTTTACAAACGGCTATATAATTTTGTAACAGCTATAATTTAAAATTTTAGCGGTTATTTTTTTACTTATAAATAGCAATTTTCAATATTCATTTGTTACAAGACAATAGATGTGCTTATGTGGTATAGAGTCCAAGATAGTTAATTTGTGGACCGGTGAAAATGCCGGTAAGCGCTGAGAGCGATGCGTTAGTGGACAGTGTACTTATTTTGTTTGACTTGATGAGCCGCTAACGGGACGTGCCTTGCCTCTATTGGAGAGCTATACACCGAGATGTACGAGAAAATGTATGATATGAAAGAGTATATGTGTGTTGTGTATCGGGAAAGGTTGGATAAGGTTCGTGGCTTCGTGCAAAGGCCAATACAAAACGGTTGAAATTTCTGGAAAATGTAGGTGAGCTAGAAGCCGCTATCAATCGCAATAACAATTATTTAAATCAATGGTCGGGTATAACTGTTATGTGGTCTCGATCCTTCTGTTAATGATTGAGCATTTATAGAATTATTAAATAATTGATAAATAGTAACTAATGAATCAACGGATTTTTATGAGTGTATAAAAAACAACAAAATAGTTGATTTCTCCTCAACTTCATCAATTTAATCTATTCATGCGTGTATATGCTCTAAATTAGTACGGTTTTGATGGGCGCATATGCTCTAAATTAGTACTTGGTGTGGAATGTCTCTTCTGTGTTTACGTTTGTACTTTGCTAGGAAGCAGGAACCAAGCGGGCCACTTTGATTGCTAGTTGCTACAAAAGAATATCTATAACCAGATTCTACGCATTGTAAGAATGGTTTTAGAATACAGATCAGAGTATATGTTCAGCGTATAAATTCTTAGGCGGTGAGGCCCAGAGCCTAGAATGGGGAATAAGTTAAGAACAAATGAGCAAAATTAGTTATTTTTTCTTAAATGAAATTATTTTAATTTTAAGGATTAATGTTTATACTTGTATTTTTCTTCCATATTCTTTCCAATAATAATTTATATTAAACTCTAAAGTTTCCGGCCTACTAATTCCAAAGAAATGACCAGCTCTTGATCCAAATCATCTCATTTACAATTTCATCAACAAAAAAAAACACTTTTCCCTTTAATCTTTGTATACAACTACATCTAGAGAGCTGTAAACGAGTCGAGTCGAGTCGAGTTTTTCCTTAACGATTTCGAGCTCGAGCTTTTTCTTAACGAGTCGAGCCTAACTCGATTATGTTAACGAATAGATTTTGTTGTTCGAACTCGAGTTCGTTAAGAACCGAGTCGAGTTTGAGTTGTTCACGAACTTTTCAAGTCGAGTCGAGTTCGAGTTAGTTATTATTTTTTATTTTTTTATTTGGACTTGTTTTTAACGGACCAAGTGAGGCCCAAATATAAATAAAATCTTAAGTCCAAGTGCCTTACACTTACACTAACATAATTACACACAATCTAGTAATAACTCTGTATATTTTATTATTTTTACAAATTTTTATGTATATTGCTTAACGAGTCGAGTTCGAGTCGAGTCGAGTTCGAGTCAAACTCGAGTCGAGTTCGAGTCGGACACTTACAAAAAGTTTAACGAGTTTTTTTTCGGGTTCGAGTTCGAGCTCGATTATTAAACGAGTCGAGTCGAGTTAAACGAGTCGAGTCGAGTCTAACGATCAGCTCGGTTCGTTTACAGCTCTGACTACATCACACCTACAACTCTACAAGTATAATATCTTAACATTATAAATTAATTTGTTCAGTTTTAAAATTATGGAACATATAAAACTTAGTTTCCTCCTAAAGAAGCTTTCACTCCGAGTGACTCTTGAGACATAATTTATTAAATTTTTATCGTATTATTTAGAGTAAAGTGTATTAAATATATTTATATTTTAGTCTATATATCACTTCGATATTATATTTTATAAACATTATTTGCAATACTAAAATATATATTTGATCAATTTTATAAATACGTCACCTATTTCAACTCACATTTTAAAAAAATACTATAAAATGAATCTCGGTCCAAGTCCAACCTAAAATGACTATCAACGTGGCAATGGAGTATTAGCAAGTAATAAAGCTTTAAATATATACGAGCAAGTCATGACTTTAATCAATTTGACTAATCAACTTTGTTCAATACAAATCAGAGGTAAGAACGTTAGTTAATCCATTCCTAAGACTGGATTCGCTCCGTAATACTCTAACGTTGTGTTTGAGTGGAAAAAATGGAATGAAATAAAATGAGTGAAAATGAAAGAAATTTATGCAAGTAAGATGGAAAATTTGTATAAAAAAATAGTTGACTGTAAAATTTCTTTGATAAAAATTGGGAAAAAATGTATATGATGAAGAATGGAGCATTCCATATCAAATTGAGATATTTGAGTTTTAGGTTGTTAGGAATGAGTAAAATTTTTAAAAATTCTCCAATAATATAGTTCAAATCTCATTTCATTCCTTCCAAATTTATTCATCCCAACCAAACACAACATAATATTGTGTTCACTTGGTGAGAATGGAATGAGAGAGGAATGCAATGAAAAATTATAAACAAATTTTACGTAAAAAGTAAAATTATAAACAAATTTTATGTAGAAAGAAAAATGTATGAGTGAAATTGTAAATAAACACGAGAGAATTTAAATTTGTTATGATAAGTATTGCATGGAAAATGGTGAAAAAAATTGAATAAGCATTCCTTTCAAAATATGTGAGTTAAAATTTTAGTTCAAATATTTTAGAATGAAATGAAAGAATGAATGAAAATTATAAATATTTTCCTTAAATTCACATAAATAAAAATATAAATTTCATTCCATCGTCCACTTTTTTCATTCTACCCGATTGAACATAGTAAATTTGTTGGTTCAGAATCATTCATTTTATATTCCCCTCGAAATATAAAGTTAAAGTGGATGATAGATTCGAGGAACAAAACAAGTACTCCCTCCGTCCCACCCAATTGTTATCATTTTTTTTTCACTTTCTGGCACGCATTTTAAGGTGGATTTTAAGGATAGTTCCATAACTTATTTTTAAAAATTTCTTTTTTTGTATAAAAATAGGATTGTTCTATTTTTATACAAAAAAGGAAAATTTCAAAAATAAATTATGGAACTATCCTTAAAATTCACCTTAAAATGCGTGCCAGACACCCCATTTTGAAATGATAACAACTCAACGGGACGGAGGGAGTAGTTTATATTTGTTCATCCAGCTAGTTATCGGAAGAGGTCAAGTTACTTGTACACTCAACTTTTGAGCTTATCCGAGAAAACAGTAAAAAGGAGCCATTGCAGAATATTTTTAACCTAAATCGGATTATCATTTTCACAATCATAATGGGTAACTTCGGACTAAATTTAATACACAGATTGTTTTAACAATATAACATCACAAATGTTCAAGATTCTCGTGATAAAAAAATCCGACAGCATGTAACTTAACAATAACATAAAACAAAACAATCATATAATAAAACAGGTAATTACTGTATAAAATAGGGACAGAGTTTTGTTTTTGTTTTAAACAAAGATTGCCGATTGCCAATTATAAATTCAATAATTCAGTAATTAAAGTATTATAATAAGTAAAATTGGACCAACATCCTACAATTCACTTTTAAGAATAATTATAATGATATTTGTTACCATTTAATTGTGTAAAGTTCTTAATACATCGGGCTTACCAATTTAGTCTCGTAAGAGCACCTTCAACGACATTAGTTATAATAATTAACTAAAATAATGTAAAATAGATATTATGTAAAATTTTCTCCACATGTAATTTTTTTTACTCCAGTGGTATTAGTTATAATAAATAGTTATATTCAAATAATAATTTATTATTATTTTAAAATTCAATAATTATATTATAACAATTATATTCTATCAGTTATATAGTAATTAATTATATATATATACATAAAAGGAAATATTATAAATTAAATTAGAGTTAGTTAATTTTTTTATTCAATACAAATTAAAATATAAAGTATAATTAACGTAAAAATATTTATTGATAATACTATAACATTTTTATAGATATTTATGAATTTTAAAATAAAAATAAATAATTAGTACAACTGAAAATAAAAAATTTAAAGATAAGAAAAACAATTAAAAAAATACTTTTATACATCATAGAACATATACTAAAATTATATTTTATTACATTAGTATATCAGTTTTTTATAAACATTTCATATCTATTAAAATAATGATATTAATAGTTAAATAATTTGTTTAACAATAAAACACTATTTTTATATTTAATATTATATAAAACTAATTATATAAAAAATAAAAATTATAATACATCAAATAAATTGATATATATATATATTAAATATTTAAAAAGTGCCATATATTTTAAATAATTATATAAGTAATTAATAAATTTGGTTGATAATAAAAAAATATTTTTATATTTAATATTATATAAAATGAAAAATATTAAATATAAATAAATATTATAAACATACATATTATGTACATGTAGGACTAGGTTTAAATAATACAGACTTTTAAATAACATATATAGACTCAACGGACCATAAAATCTAAAATTATACCTAAGAGTGGGAATGACCTATATTTTAGGTACTAGATATAAAGTATTGCCATGTAGACTTTATTGCTAATAGGTACTTAGCGTCAGAGATGGTCTAAGTTACTATGTTGTAAGTTTCAAATCTTTTTTAATTAACCTCAATTATTATTATAATTATGGTAAAATGTCATATTAAAAAGAGCGATAAATAAGAAACTTAGCCAAAAAAAAGGGAGTGGTAAATAAAAACACAAAACTAAATTTAAAAAGACCACAAAAAACATCGTACCTGCCAATGAGAAGACGACGGCGTTTAGCAAACTATATAAAATATCGTAGCTCCACCGCCGCACAAGAAAATAATCCTTGATGTTTTTTTATATTTAATGTTTGATTTTTGTACACACATTTTAAAGTGCTTTGATTGTATAGTTAAAAAATATATATTTTTAAAAATTCTGAATAAAAATATATAACTTATACTAAAATTTACAATTTTTTTTAAAATAATTATTTTAACTAATCATTCAAAATATTTAAATACTTTGAATTATTTGTAAAAAAATCAAACAATAAATATAAAAAAATATAATATTATAGCAGCTAGGAAACCCTAGCAGCATATAGTTGCAAGTACTCGTTTTCATCTCCACCGTACCAGTTTTCTTGCATAAAATTGATCTAGATCTGAAACCCAGACAAAAAAAAAAAAGAGAATTAAATTTAACATGAAAATTTCATCGAAAAGAGGAACACGTCAGCATCATGTTTCGTGAACTGAATGCGCCAAAAATCCAACTCTTTTGGCCCCCCCTCTCTCAAAACCTCTCTCTCTCTCTCTCTCTTTCTCAAGTTAAAAGAAACAATCTCTCTCTAGAAACTCAATCCTTCCGGTCTACAAATATGAGAATGCCGCCTCCTTGTTATTTTGCTCACAACTCCCTTTTCCCTTGCATCCCTTCTCGTTATTTTCACCATAAATTCGTATTGCTTTAATATTTATTTATCTATATACCCCCGAGTTTCCTATTAACCCACCTTCTTTTTCATTCAGAAGACAAATTATTCTGTTTCCGAGGTATTATTACATTGATTTTAGCTTTACTTATATGGGCTTTTGTTAAGATTCTTTTTCTTCACTTCTGTAATAATTACTACATACGTGCGGGTATTTATGTTGATTATTTTGATTACAGACAAGTTAGTGCAATGTATTATGGTTTCTTATGTGTTAATTGATGACATGTTTACTTGCATCTCTAACACATACTTATTCAATAGTATTAAATTTTGGCTATTAATATTAATGGGTTTGAAAGTTATCATTTTTTTTATATCATAATTCAAGATCTTGCAAGCTGGGTTATGTTCTGATATATTCCCTCGTGTGTAGTGTATTTACCAGGAATCTTGAGTTGGGTGATTGCTTGTATCTATGGTGAGTTCAGCTGATTAAATTTGAGTTTCTTTAGATTTTTTTAATGGAAAATCTATATATTGATTAAAGTGATGCTCTTGTTGTGATCTGATATGCCTGGGGATTTTTTTTATTAGGGGGAAGCTCCAGCCTCTTTAATCGATAATCTGCAGGGGGGTTACACAAATGTGTTTGATCTGAAATCTAAAGGCAGCCAGACAGCAACAGTTATTGGGAGCAAAACAGTATGTTGATTAATTCCCATTGTTTTTCTAGTTACTACTAATGTATAGATTCTTAATTCTTTTTCATGATTTTGTGGCCTTTATCAGTATGTGATTGGTTGGGGTAAAGATGAAGTAGGAAAGTTTGGAGTTCGTATATTCGACAAATGTACCAATGAATGGTAGGTTTATACTACAATCATATTGGGGTTGTTAATTAGTAGACACTTCAATGTGTAACAGGGTTTTCCTAACCCTTTGATGTATATTCAGGGCGATTCCTACTGTTCTGGGAACAAAACCCAAGGCATTTGAGGGGCACTATGCAGTGCTTTTATGTCAAGAACGGATTTTGGTTGTGAAGGAAAACTCAAGCTTTGATGACTGCATATGGTTTCTTGAGGTTGGTATCGGAACTTGTGAAATTTCTATAACAGTTTGTATTACTCTTCTTTTTGTAGCAGTGGAGGCATAAACATTTCATTGGGCCACAAGGGCAAGAAACATGTGTTGTATCACTCTGGATTGTTCTTTGAATCTGCATATATGAAATTTAATTACCACATGAATTTTGTTGGCATCTATATTCAATATTCTTTGTTATAATTCTAGGTGGACACAGAATATATAAGACAGCAGAAAAAGAATTTAGAAACTCAAGTGGTTGCTTGGAGTCGGGGAGTCATTGGCGATGCCGAAAAGCCTATTGTTATCAGCGGCCCTTCTGGAGTGGGTAAAGGCACATTGATAAACAAACTGATGAAAGACTTTCCAACCATGTTTGGGTTCTCGGTGAGCCATACAACCCGTGCTCCGAGGGAGGGGGAGAAGAACCATGTCCATTATCATTTCACTGAACGTAGTGTTATGGAGCAAGATATAAAGGATGGGAAGTTCCTTGAGTTTGCTTCTGTGCATGGGAATTTGTATGGGACCAGTACAGAAGCAGTTGATGCAGTTGCGGATGCTGGGAAGGTATATTTTTTCTCCCTCATTTCTATGATTCTGGGTGCGTTTGTGCATATCTGATCTTTTGGTAAACTAGTTATATGAATCTCGGCAATGTAACCAGCAGGCACAAGGTACATGTTACTCATGTTAGGACATTATTCTGGAATATGAAGAAATCCAAATCACATTCTTGGACATATCTATCTAAATGGAGGATTTGCTGATAGAATGTGGTTTAAATAACTCCAGTCAATCCTGTTGTAAAGAATATTAGTAAATGTGATATTGCTAAAACCCAATTGATATACAGTAGTAACCTAGTAATTATAACAGGACCAGATCACTAAGAACTTGTACATGTCTAGAGACAATCTAGTGCCGTAGCATTACGTGGGTTGGTGGTCTGTATGCTCTTCTGCAAAAGAAATTGAGTAGCTGACATGAAAAGTGATAGATCCTTCCTAGCTTAAGGAACAAATGGCAGTTGTAACAAAGCAATTTTACATTTATGCAAAATTGACTAATGCACCAATAAAATGGCTAGCAAAGAGATGATATATTGGACAGTCCGTGGCTTGTGATCTGATGTTTGTCGCTTTTGCATCAATAAAATATTCTACATGTATCGAATTGTTGTCATCAATTTAAGGTAATGTAGCGTATTTATTAAATGTAGAGATGCATCCTTGACATTGATGTTCAAGGGGCAAGGTGCATGAGGGATAGTCATCTTGAAGCAATATTCATCTTTGTGTGCCCTCCCTCATTTGAGGAGCTTGAGAAGCGCCTTCGCGCAAGGTGACCTTAGTTGAAGCTAGAACTTTGCAATATCACCTTTTCCACGTGTTATTACTAACTTTATTCCTGATATAAACAGGGGGACTGAGATGGAGGAACAAATCCAAAAGCGACTCCGAAATGCCAAGACAGAGCTTGAAAAAGGTAGAGAGCCAGGGCTATTTGATCATATGCTGGTAAACGATGACTTTAAGTCTTGCTATGAGAGTCTTAAGGTAATTCTTTGTTCTTACCCCCTGCCTCCCTGAAATCAGTTGTCCCAATACATCTGAATAGTATATAATCTTTCCCATTTGATTCAGAAACTCTTGGGTCTTGATGAAGCTGTTAATGGAACCTCTTGTTATTCTTGTAAGTGCCCCTCAGATTTTAGCCAAACCATACATATTGATTTAAATTGTTTTTTTATAATAAAATCTTGTGTATATATGTTTTGATTTAGCATCGGAAATGGGATTTTTGCCTCTGATCCATTCAGCATCTGAAAGTGATGAGAAGATTATGATAAGTAGTGAAACTAGAGAACTGGAAAAAGCCTCACAGAACAGGTATGCATTCTCCATTACTTGTATCTGTTGCCTTGTGCCATACTTGAAGGAAAGACATTTAAATGTTTGATCCTTTATAAATGTAGGATTGTGCTGGATCTATCTTCTATCAAAGGAGGGGCACCAGCTCGGACAAGGGGTCTTAATATGTATTTTGCCTAAGATCGTCATGGCTCAATCATAGACGGAAAGTGGAGCCGTGATTCTCAGTCTTACGCCAACCTAATAGCTAACTTGGTTGATTTCATTCACTTCTTAATTGATTTATGTACTTGTCTTTTAATCTTTCAAAGACAGCAAGTATCAAGCTAAAGGATCTTTGACCATGTAGCAGCTTAGAATCTCACTGGTTATTTTATAAAAATGATGATTTGCCTTTAAGCAGTCACAGTGGTTGTATTTGTTGTCAGCGGGAACGGTTTGGAAAAAATATTTAGAAGAAAAATATAAAATGCATGTTTATCTGAGGACGGATAAGGAGTGTGAATATGCATAGAAGCGTGACTTGACTGAGTCTTAAAATAAGGAAGAAGTATAGGTGAATAGCGACGAGTGTGTGTAAGAATGACCAATCATTAATCAATGTGGCGTGTCTGTTAGTCAAAGTCAATGGCGGAAGCTGGAATACAGAGTAGATAAATTTGAGTCATTTGACCATGCATCTCACGGCAGTTTCCATTCTTTTTCGAACTGGGTAACATTGTTATCTATCACTCTTTGGACGTTTTGTTAATATAAAATTGCTGGTCAATAGTAGTAAATCAATCAATTGATTTTAAAATAAGCTGGAATACCATTTTCATAGGATTTGTCGATCGTGGTCGGGCCATAGCCCGCCCGATTGTAGGCTTGTTATCGGACTTTGGCCCGTGGCCCATGAACTAATAAGAATTTCTTCCTAGCTTAATACTCCCTCCGTCCCGGCCAAATGTTTACATTTGGTCCGGGCACGGAGACCAAGGATAGTGGGTGTAATAGTGATTTTATTGTTAAAATAAATGAAGTAGTGGGTGTAATAGTGTAAAGTGTTGAAAAAGTGGAGTAAAGTAGTGGATGTAATAATATATTTATTGTTAAAAGTTACTATTTTTAGTAATGTAAAGAATTGGGTGGGACGTCCCAAAAAGGAAAGTGTAAAGAATTGGTTGGGACGGAGGGAGTAGCTAATAGGACTCACTATGTGCCCGTTTGACTGGACTTATAAACTGGAAATAAGTGCTTATTTTCATAAAAAGTTAGTATGTATGTACTTTTTCTGAAAATAAATAACTTATTTTCAATTTTGAAAATCATATTTGGTTTTAAAATTCTAAAATAAACATTTATCTAAATTTTTTTTTTGAAAATATGTAAAAAAATAAATAAAATAAGTTATTTATTTTAAATTTAAGTTCAGCCAAACGATACCTATATACTACTCACACTATTCACTAACAACGATTACTGGAATCAAGTTTTGGCGACATTATTTGTTATATATTTAAGTCTAGTTATTGATTAACCAACTATTACGAAATTCAACAGTAAAATTGACACTATAATCAGAATTTTGTTTAAAAAAGTAATTTGTCGTACATTTCCAGTTCCAACACTAGGTGCTCTGTGCATATATATATATGCAGGCATGATGCATGCGGGCTTTGCACAAGCATTACATTATACATGCCAGAAACTTTTTTTTTTTTTGTTTAACATTCTAGTCCTTTTCTGTTGATATCCACGTTTCTGGCTCTCAAACATGGATATCGTGTATATTATTACATCCGATGGAGAATATCATATGAAATGTGCATCACTTTATGTATTTAATAAAAAAATAACAATTAGAACACTACACATTATGCGAATGCATCTACCCATCCATTTTATTGCTAGACATTATTGAACAATTATGGATTCTAGTTTCATGTTACATAATTATTCGAAAAATATCAATTCTATTTTTATGTTATTTGCAATGATCTCTCATCTTAATTCCTGAACGCTAGATCATTCAGAATTTTGTATGACATCAATCCAGCATAACTGCATAGACAGTTTCACAACTCTGCACAGTTTGACAGAGAACAAGATATAGATATTAATAAAATCTCATTAATTAAGAACCAACATATCAAGATTTAATCAAAACAGATTCACTGCTCTGTAATCTGCAATGGCTCAAAAACCGTTTTAGGTTTGAGATAAAGACATGGCAGATTGCCCATAAAAACAACCTAAATTAATAGGGAACAAAATTAAGGAGATCACCTGCATTAATTTTGCTACTTGCTTTCTTACATGCTTTCTTGCTGCTTTCAAGTTGCAGTTAGTTTTTGACTAATATAAACAAGGTTAGTTCAAGAGAGAAAATGATGTTGTAGTTCCATTGAGACTTCCACCCATGAATATGATTACAATGGCTCTTCTAATCCTTTTGGCTGTGGATTTGCGACAGCAAATGGAGGTGGTGGTGAATCTACTTCTAATGCGCTCTCTAGCACATTCACTACCTCTCCCATCGGAGGTCTCATTCGTTCATCAACTTGCAAACACCAAAATGCGAGCCTCAAAGAACGCTCTAACTCGTCTGCATCCACCCCACTATCCATTCTCTTATCTACTATTCTGTCAAATTGAGATTCTAACCAGTGTTTGTAAGTGCACTCAGCATCTTCTTGGCGTTCAAGTCCACCTATTAATGCTAACACTATCTTCCCAAAATCTTTAACATCCATCTTGGCCCATCCACCATCATTTGATGCCTCCAAACATCTTAAACCATACTCAATCACTTTGGCTTCTAGAGAATCATCCAAAAGAACAGTTTCACAATTTAAATTTCCATGACTTACAAACTCTCTGCACCCGGAGTGCAAGTAGGAAATGGTCTTTGCCAAACTTATGCAGATGTTCATCCTCTTTCTCCATGTCAGTCTAGTGCACATCTTGGGATCTTCTAACCACTTCAACAGCGTTTTAGTCTTGGAGAATTCGTACACCACATATCTATGACCTGATTCACAGCAATAGCCCTCCATCTTCACAAGATTTTTGTGATGAATGCTTCCTAAAACTGAAGCTGCACTCCGAAATTTCTTCTCCTCTAATGTTGCATCTAGGGCTCTGACTACAACTGGTACTTTGTTTTGAAGCGTTCCTTTAAACATACGAGGTCCAGTTTGATTCTTAAAATTCTCAGTAATATTCTTGATTTCGAGGTACAGAAACATGGAAAAACTTTTAGGAAGTGGGCCTGAATAAGCTGAAGCAGCTTTTGGCCTGAATGAGTTTCTTATGAAGTAGAACCAGATGGCTACACCGATTTGAAATATAAAGAAGGTGCCTATTGTTCCTCCAGTTGCTCCGATTAGACAAGGAATGCAAAACTTGTGTGATTGTTTTCGCTGAGAATTTTGTGTAGAGGGTGGTGGAGATTTTGGGGATACTGGGAACACAGCGATTGGGTCTGAGCATCTTTTGACATAAGATGTGGAACTTACAGAGGCATCTAAGTAACCACTGATGTATCGAGTTTGCTTTAGTCGACATTGTCCACTACCGTCATTTGTGAAGGTAGAAGCAGTGCAAAGTGGGTCTTCCTGACATAAGTTTTTACATTGCAGCAAACTAGAATGCACAATCGTTTCGTTAGGTGGATAAATACCATAGAGGAAGGTGTGGTTATAGGTAAACATTGAGGAACCAGAACGACAAGTATCTTGATACGGAACCAAACATTTTGGATTAATATCACTTGTCAGTGTAAATGGACAATTGCAAACTGCGGAGCCAGATGAGTTGTAGAGACATAAGCCATTGAAGCCACAGGTTGCAAAGACATTACACTGATTGCTAATAGCGTGCCAAACTGATCTCCATGATTTTGAAGCTTCAATCCACGAGTATAGCCGAAGGTTCCCATCAACATCCAGCCTCAAAATTCGATATTTTACATCTGATTCATTGTGATCATCGCCGTATACTGACCAAACAGATTTGGATCTTTGGTCTAGAAGTTGAAGAGCCCCATCAGAACCAAGTACAGCCCTCAGAACTGATTCAGAGTGGCTTCCACTAGTCCAGTATACAATATTGCTTTCCCACTTGAGTTGCAACTGCCCCAATTTGTTCAGTCTGAGACTGTAATAACTTGAAACAGAATTCCCACTTGCAGCCCGAAGTGTTTGGGAAGAGGATAAATTCTGACACGGGAGAAGAGTATCCGATGGAGTATCGAAACTTTGCCAAGCAATGTCATTCTGTCCGTTTAGCAGGACAAGATTACCATTGTCACGAAGAACAGCAGAAGTAACAGATGAATTGGTGGATTCGCTTGTCCAAGCAATTGCTCCTACTAACGGATCGAACAGAACCAGTTCTCCCTTTTTAGTAAGCTCAAAGTACGACCCTTCCCCAACTGTGAGGTCACCCCCTGCAATCCAAACCACTGTCTGTTCACCAGGTGGGGCAGATAGTGAATTAAAATGGACGCCAACGCTATGCCTATCTGAGCGGTTAAAGAACTTAACTGCAAAATCCCCATTGGAGGATACCCAATAGTTGTCTTCCTCTACAGAGATTCTTGAACCCAGTTGAATCTCTGACATTGTAACCCGAAAAAACAAGAACCTGAGACATATACATAGCATAAAAAAAGGCCTCCCTCTCGAGATCATAGTGAGACAGGAATAGGCTAATAGCGATCACTTTAGGCCTCTGCATTAATTAATCCCACAAACAAAAATGGTTAGGTGAAATCAAGGCTGGCAACTGTGTGTAACTATTAGAAAACCAATTCTTATAAGCTTTACAATATATACACCTTTAATAAAGTGAATTTGCAGCCAAACCCAAACAGTGGAATCACATTATATTAATGATGATTAGGTATGAATTATTAAATTCTTGCAAGCTCTTTTGTTTCAAGAAAACAAAATGTCAAACAAACAGGTCATGTTCAATATCTATATACTAGATAAAGGATTGGCAAGTAGATATGAAGGGCAATGCAGAAAGGTGAATTACGAGTTTGGTACCTGGTATGGCATTCAAATTTGAAGCAGCCGTTGTAGAAAATCGACACGGCAAAGCGGGCACTGCCCGGAAACATGTATCTTACATATAGGCCTATATAATAATTAACATGTGAGAAATGAAGAATATGATGATTGAATTAAACGGCATACGACTTGAGCACTTAAATATGCTGGACCTCCACAAATCTAACTGTACACCACATAAATAAATATATATTTATATATGCTACTAGTGTTATATATTAATTCAGATTTGAGTCGTAAATGAAACTAGAAATGCAACAAATGGGCCCGGGATTAGGCAACAAAAACTCTAGAATACAATACAAGTGTATGCAATCGCTTTCAGAAATGAAAAAGTGATATTTTTTAGCTGTTGAGTAGAGCAAATAAGCAAAGAGATTAGTGTAAATGTGAAGAAATATTTAAAACAAAATATACACACAAATATAAACATCAAACACACAGGATACAGTGAAACTGAGTGTGAATAAACTAGAACAGTAAGTTAAGCACTTAAATTACTAGACGGGTTTGAGATTAAACGAAGTTTTGACAAGTCAGTAATTAACAATTGTAAAAAGATGAGTAAAAATGTGACCTTTGCTTCAAAGTACAGTCTTTGAAATGTTAATGGAGAAAGCCTGAGAAGAGGGGTTACTTAAGGAAGCTCTTGGGTTGAGTACATTGTTGTCGGAGATGTCGCCGGAGAGAAGTTTCCGGTGAGGTAGGGTAAAAATGTGGAGTGAGAAAAGGAAAGTGACTGTGGTCAGACACAAGTCAGAACATGTTATGTGTACGTGGTCTAGAGGAATATCATTGGATTCTTCAGACGGTGCCCTTTATTATAATTTTCTTTAAAATCGATTAAACAGCTGTTTAATCTGTAATATCCATAATATTGTACTTTTTGGCCACGGATCGGGTTCCTATCTGAAATCTAAATCCAAATCTAAATATTTTCGGTTTTTAAAATTAAATTTAAATTCAAATTTAAATACAAATTCATTGGGTTTTGAATCGGATCTAGATTTTTCGGATATCCAAAATTTGAAAAAATAATTTAATTAATTTAACTATTAATAACGCACATAGAAAATTTGTTCAATATTGATTATATTAGTACCTTAATATAAAAAATAATAAAAATTAACCAAAAATATGTTTATCACTTTATTAATCTTTTTTTTAAATCAAATCACAATCGTTACATATTTTGAATATATATCTATACTATATTATTATAACCGAAAGATTAAAAGTTTTGGTCGTCGGTATGGTACTGGGTGAAGCAGAGAAAAAAATCTTAACCTTTCAATTTTATGTGAACCATAAAAACAATATTAATCATTGAATTTTAATAAAATATAATTTTAAAAAAATAATCATACATATAACTCTAACATCAGTAGTCCTCCTTTTATACAAGATTGGATAATAAGATAGGATAATATTATATTCTATATTTCTTTTACGAATCCTACTTATCCTATAATTTTTATTTAATATCTCATTAAAGTTTATCCTATAATTTTTATTTAATATATTAAAGTTTATGATAAACATTATGCATTTTTTTAGTTTCCATCTATTTCTCTATTTTAATTGTATAACACAAATTAGAAGAATTTTGCTCAAACTAGAACAATCAGTTCTTATCAATACCCGTATATTCAAATTAGAAGACCGACATGAACACTCTATATACAACTCTAATTCCCGATAGAATAATATTATATTATATGAATATTAAAATAATAATATCATTTTATTAACATTAATTAAATTTTATAACTATGTTATATATCATTTAAAAAAACTTCACTTTTAATTAAAATATATAGTTGTACTCACAATCTACTAATATGTATCAATTTTTCTCATCGCTCAAATACTTTAATTTATTTAAAATTACAATTTTATAATTAAAATTTTTGAATATTAAAATTATATTATATTTTACTTACATTAAAATATACTTTTTTATTTAAATTTTAGTTAAAATATTTCTAATATATTTGTAACTTTTTTTATTAATAAAAATTTCTTAATTAAATTTAAAGAAAAATAAAAAATTTGGTCAATTAGTCGTCTGCCCGGTAAGTCCTCTTTTTATCATCCGTAAGTTTTCTTTTTATACGATTTTTTTATGCAATTATGATATAATTATAATTAAATTTTAAAACATATATATTTTACATATAACTCTATCACTGGTGAGTTCTGTACAACAATCTAATAACATATCTCACTTCACTTATACTTGAAATTACAACTTATTAATTAAATCTCATGAATATTAAAACTTATTAATTAAATCTCATGAATATTAAAATAATATTATTATTTTATCTATAAATAATTTTTATTATATATTATATTATCATAGCCGATATAATAAAAAAATTTAAATTACATATTTAAATCATATAAAATAATTAATATATAATTTATTAATCCCGTCCGTGTTTTGCACGGTTTATAAGCTAGTATATATATATATATTAACAAATAGATAAATATTAAAATAATTTCATCTTGAATAAATCTTAAAAGAAATATTGAAGAAAATATAATAAGATTCTTTCTAAAAAATAGTAAATAAGTTAATTACATATGCAATCAATATATATATATATAATATATTAATCAGTTTTTTTTTTCGGATTTCGGATTTCGGGTTCAGATCGGATATCGAATCGGGTTTCGGATCGGTATGCCTCAAATCCAAATCCAAATTTTTTTGGGTTTAAAAATTAAATCCAAATCCAAAAAATCGGATTCGGTAAATCCAAAACTTCGGGTTTCGGATCGGATATACGTCGGATCAGATTTTTTTGTCATCCCTGGTCTTATATAATATTTTTTTTTACTATTTTATTTGACGTTTGTCTTTTTTGAATAATTTATATATTTTTTTAAAATTTTACAGCTTTATATTCAGATATTGTTGTTGAGTTATTAATGATCAAGGGTGTTTAATATTAGTTTTTCTAATAGTTTTTTTAAAATAAAAATAAATAATTATTATTTATAAATTTAAGAGTTAGATGACGTTTAGTAAATATTTTCGGGGATATTTAGAAAGTAAGAATTGCGAAATGTTGTAATATAAAATAGATGAATTGTTGTATTAATAAGGGAGAATAATTAAAGCATTATGAAAAATAAAGTTTTCATATTTAATCTTTTCTGTTTTTAAAAGTTTTCTCTACTTTTTATGTTCTGTTTTTAAACCAAATAATTTATTTATTTTCTAAAGCCACCTTTTAATCTTAAAAACAAAGACAATTTACAAGTTATGTGGTGACCACATTATACTCTTTTTTTCCGTCTGAACATCGTCAACTTATTACAGTATACAATTTCTCGAAACATTACAAATTATCATTAAAAAAAACCCGTGTCATACAAAAAATAATAATTTAGAAAATCAGCAAACAAATTATATACGTCGACTATTTTCTAGCACCGCTACCCATCCTAAATTAACATGTATTGGCTCACGTTTGTTGAAAAATGATCTGTCGGGCTTAGCCGCTTAGGACAAGATGTTAGACTTTTTGGTAGGGTTGTGATTTCGTCGAGTATTTCACTAATTCCTGTTCAGAAATTTGTGCTGCTTTTTAAATAAATTAAGTAATTCGGCTAACACCCTAACATACAACTCTGTGTGTATTTTTATATGTATTTCTTAACATAATTTGTTTGAAAGAGACTGAAAAAGACACTTATCTTCTTATTCTACTATGGTGTATGCTCGTATCTTATTGATTTCATAGCAGCTGAACATGCTTTCATTCTCTCGGCATGCACCAGCGAAGTTGTGTAAACGATGAAGGTACAACTTAATTTAGGATTTTCCTATCAAACTTTAAATATTATATTTTAAAATAGATTCAAATAAAAAAATATTATTAAACAATTATTTAATTTTTTTTTTTTAACTATGAGAGACATGCTCCCTCTAAACGTAACTTTTAGACAAAAACACTATTTCGGACAACTATTTTTTAGTTTTATCAAACATTTTTTTTACCGATTTTTTAACAAAAAAGTACTGTTATTTGTTACTATCTCAGCATCTCCAGCAGTTGCTCTTACTTTTTAGTAGATGGAATTGAAAGTCTAACAGATAAAATCAAATCAATATATACTGATGGTTTCCTTGAAAGTAGCCTTCTATCTGAAGCTGTACGAACTGGAACTGTAAAAACCCTACGGTTTCAATTCATTACTACAACCCATAACTCATTTTTTATATTACCAAAGTCAAACTATGTGTCACGTTGAAATACGGGACCTCCTTTTCTCATTTGTACGTTTCGGTCCTTTTTACAGTTATTTTATCCTATTTACTCGGATGATAAAAATTAACTGGTTTCGAAGTTATTATGAAAAGAGGTTTCTTTGTAGTATTATTTCGGGCGCCCAACCCCTCTAAATATATCAAATAGCATATTGATCCAATCCCAAGCACACATTTCCAGCAGCTTAAAGATACCTTATCCTGTACATCCTGAATCTTAAAGTTGGTAACAAAATGCTAATATATACTAGTAATGAGTTGATACCAAAAGCAAGTACAGTATACATGAAACAGAACCAACCGAGGGACGAAGAATTCAGAAACCGAGTACATACCAAAAGAAAGAGAGAGAATAAACAGTATGCTTATGAATAAGCCAGCCTTCTTTAAGAATGCAGGTATTTCTACTGAACCGCCTTCAGTGAATGAAGAAGGACGCCTGCTCATTCCGGAAATGACATCTCCCTGTCCCTGCATATAGATACCTATGTATCAAAGATCTTACACAAAGGTGAACACATATCTATGCCAAGTATGAGAAGCACACCTGCCCTTCGGATTCCTCTTGTCGTCTGAATCCAGTGGCAATCAGAGTTATGCTGACCTGAGAACAACCATTTTCTAACCTCATATTACATATTCATACATGTTTTGTTTTTTTCAAGAGATTTTACACAGATCCTTGAGATGTATTTGAAACCGAGCACCAAGTAAATGTCACGCTTCTTTCGCTTGTTTGACTCGTCTACCTTTCGAATTTCAAGGAAATTAACAAGAGAACTTACATATCATAATTAAACTTAAATTTGGCCCCTGAATCGAATCCAGTGCCAAACCTTTTACTCAAATTTACTTGTAGCTTGCTACTTAATGTGTAAGTAGCTTTTTCAAGTAGTCAGAAGTAGGCTATAACACTTAAGTGACATACTCAAATCTCATTTTGATCTTTTGTTTTTTAAGTTAAATTTGCAGAATACCAAAATGTAAAACAGATAATCTATTTTGCACATTAGAAATATTTGAATCGGATGACAGAAGTTGAATTATATAAGGATAAAAAAGAACTTCAAACAATGAAAATGAGATCATTTGTTTTTGTTCTCTCTTTCTTTATATTGGGAGGGAGGTGGAATACTGGAATGTACTTTTGAAAATGTAAGCTTTAAATTATATGATAAAAATCGCACCACTTACTTGACCACTTAGTGACGGATCTATGACAGCTCCAAAAATCAAATTCGCACTTCGATCTACAAGGTCATATATAACCTCTGCTGCAGCATTTACCTTCAAGTAAATTTTTTATTAGAGAAACTTAAACTTGCTCAACAATGGATATACAACACAAAGCTCGATGCCAACTTAAATAAGAGTGAAACATAGCAAAAATGACAGGTAAACCAAACAATTTTACCATGTAATATTTCTTTAAGCACGCAAATTAAAGAGTAAGCCACAGTATCTTAAGCCTTAACATTTCTCCTAATTATAGCTTAATGATTATCTCGTTTGTTGTTCTTTAGGTCAATCATGAACATTGACCCAAAAGAGTAGCTTTATCTTAGTTGTGACCAGAAAATTTCTATATTCTCTCTCTCTCTATACACACACACACACAATATTTTGTGTGTGTCTGTGTACATATGAGACATGAGACACCAAACTAGTGAACCTAGAGCCGCCAAATCCCCCCACCCCCCCAAAAAAAAAGAAAAAAAAAGAAGCTACAATCACCAAGCACATAAACTGAGAGGACTGAAACCATCAATGACAAATTTAATATGAAAACCTACCTCAAACAAAGTTAAATCACTACCACCTGTAATGTTCCAAAAAATACCCGTAGCTCTTTCTATACCAATATCAAGTAAAGGTGATTGAACCGCATTTAGTGCAGCATCTCTTGCTCTGGTCTTGCCTGTCATTGGAATCAATGTTTACATAAAAACCTAAATTGTAAAGCAAATCCTCTCTCTGATACGCAGACACCGCCCCCCCCCCCCCCCACACAGAGATGTTCCATAATTACAAGAAGATCAGAATGGGCTTATATAAGAAATTGAAGTTCACAGCATTGATGTTAACCGGATTGCAACACACCCCTGATCTAATAATGATAACAAATAGTTACTCTTCCTCAAGTTTTGAAGTTTGTGCCACAATCAAACACTTATTCCATTGTCATTTTTATATGAACTTCGATATGTTAAATATTGACAATTCACCACAAACTCAATTGTGCATGATTTATCAGGAACACAACAGA
The DNA here is from genome assembly GCA_028671895.1 of Oenanthe sinensis. Taxonomy (NCBI): domain Eukaryota; kingdom Viridiplantae; phylum Streptophyta; class Magnoliopsida; order Apiales; family Apiaceae; genus Oenanthe; species Oenanthe sinensis. The sequence goes on from CM053794.1 coordinate 38,510,481, forward strand.
AAAATGGAAGTCAGTTGCTTGTGAAGTAGCAAGTTGCAAATTTTCACCACTGACATGAATCTAGGTTTGTACTAGATATATTATTTAGATCGAAGGAAGTACATGCAGAGTTGCAGACACATAGAAGTCCTGTAGTCTAGTACATAAACGACATAATAAGCGTGTAACTTTTATTATACTGAGTATATCCAACCTGTTTGGGTAAACTTACACATTATTTGACCAACTTACAAGCCCAAGTTAACCTAATTGGTTCATTTGTCAGTTGAGAATTTATAACTTAAACAGACTTACAAGTTGAATTAAGAAAATAGGATATGAGGTAATTTTTTTGGGATTTCTCTTGGTCTGAAGTTTGACTTGAACAAAATCATATTACCCCCCTATGTCCAATGTAACTTTAAATACAATGTCATTACATGTGAACCTATCTTTCCCGTGTTAATTTTACCTCTAACATTTCTCTCTATATCATCTTTTTAACCGTTATTTTTTTTGCTCCATCTCCTTATCACAACTGATTATAAAGATTAAAAAGTAAGTAGGAGAAAGGAAACATAGGACCTACAACTTACCACTTCCAGTTCCTATTCCCATTAGAGAAGAACCGGCATTTTGCATAATGGCTCGCACATGAGCAAAATCGACATTGACCATGCCAGGGATCTGCAATTCATGTCGACAAGCAGTCAATAAAATGATACTCCCTTCATCAACAAATAGATTCAAAGTTTCTGGGTCTAAAATTGCTGTGATTCAAAATAAGTTTTGAGGCTAACAAGTATTATTCGTCGATAGCTTTCAGAACATTTACTAACACAGCAATCCAATAAGCCAAATACTTACATATCGTATCTAAATTTTGTTGGAAAATGTGGGTAGAAACCTCACATTGTCAAGTCATTTTGAGCTTAGGTTTGAATGCTTCTTGATTGCGTGCGCGCAGCAAGTTATGGTTGGAGTACGTTCGTCTTCGAGAGAGCTTTTCAACGCATATTTAAGTATTCAAAATGATCAAGAAATGGATGAGATATGATTATCCAAAGTTGATACATTGAAAGTGTAAATCTAGAAATTAGAACTTGAATCCCACATTGAATTGAAAAAGAGTTTTCCATGCCTTTATATAGTAGAGCACTTATGTAGTGTTTAAGATGTGTTACTATGGTATTGCTCCACCACCCACGTGTGCTTCGCAAGCCTTCGGGCTTTACCTTAACTTTGTTAAGGACTAAGTCCTGACTGTAAATTCGGCGGGCAAAGTTGCGGTATGAAATAAGTTGATGTCGAGTCTTGACTGTAAACTCGGACAAAGTTACTGTCACGGTATGAAACTTACTGTCGTGCTTGACAGTAAACTCAAAGTTACTGTCAGAAAACTTGTTGTCGACAGTAAACTCAAAGCCGCTGTCGAATTTCTACTGTGTCTTGGCTCAATATAATAATTCGTTATTTTGTTTTAATAATAAGTATTATTATTAATTCGAAATTGATTACGAATTGATTTTGACAACCGATTTCCTTTATTAATTAACGCGTGGTAATTAAGGAAATTGTGTAGCGCACAAGTTTTCCTAGTCTATATATTCATCTAATTCGGTTTTAGGTTTAAGCAAGTCAATCTTCTGCCCTAAACCCTAAACACAACTGTCCTCTTCCTGGTGATAGTTTTCTTACTCTGTTCAAACTCGCTGAAGGTGTTGTTCTTCGTGACATCATTGTGTTCTCGTTTTATCCTGAGAAGCTATCGACTCAAACATACGGTGAGAGGCGAAATAACTTTAAGGAGACAGTTCCGCACTGGACTCGAGACATCATCCATTTCTTATCTCTTCTCTTTAACAATTTGCTTATTGTCACTCACTATTTTGTTCCTTGCACACACAATAACTCGTGATTTATTATTGTGTTTTTAACAGATTGTTTCACAAATTTTTGTGAATTTCCTTCAAATAAAGTAATACTAAAGGAATGGAGAAGAGGTAGCATGAATGGTGAATTTTTCATTGAAGAATATATAACGATAGACGGGTCCTTGTACTATCAAAGCCTAAATGACATCGTTCTTTAGAGCACAAAATAAAACACAAACCTCTAACTTCCGAACACCCCGTAATTTTGCTTGTAAAAGCAGGCACCGGTTAGTCTCGTCTTGAATGAATAAAAATAAAATTGACAGGTCAGTTGCATTAGCCACCTGACTCTTGACAGGTCAGTTGGAATACTCGTAACATCACGTCCCCCTTTACCTCAAAACAAATGTTACTACAGAGTTCCTTTTTCGGATTCCTTTATTATATTAATTAATCGCAGGTGGATTAGGGTCTCGCACCCATCTAATTTATCTACAACTAAAATGGACAGTATATTAATTATTGTTATTATTTTCAAGGAAAATGTTCACGAGTCACAGTTAAATATCTTTTAATATCTAACCAACCCATCTTATACCATTAAAAAAATAAATTGACTGTTGAGATGGAAAAAAAATTTGACCACACGCTCTATAATAAAGCGTATGTACACTTATAGAGCGTACATATATACTTTTTATTTTCGATTTTACTCTTTAAAGCATACAAATATCCACTTTTATCTTCCCAGAAAGACATTTATTTTTTTATGAGACCATTTTTTAGAAATTTAAGTGAGTTCTCTAAAGAAAATAATTATATATTTTGTAAAATAATAATAATTTTTTACAAATAATATTTACGTAATATAAATTTAGATTTTATAATATATACGTAATAAAAGTGATAGATATTTACGTAATATAAATTTAGATTTCATAATATTTAGAAAACTAGTGTCTATTATTTTAGCTCCCACTTCTATATTAAAATAATTAATCATAGAATTTTTTATCATTTTTAGTTTGATTAAATCAGATTTTTTGTTTAATTAATTAATTAACTCAATAATTTTATATTATATTATTTTTAATCAAAATATAAAAATATATTTTAAATGATAAATAATTATTTTTTACTTATGTTACATTAATAATTAAATGGTTAATAATATATTTCTTATGAAATCAAATTGAAAGTTTGAATTTAATTTATATGGTTATGATATTTATGAAAAAGACAAACTTTTGAATAATCCTAAACAAAACATTAATATTTACTTACCATTTTTAAAAAACAATTATTATAATAGAATATTTTTATCATAATTATAGTTTATTATTTATATTAAATTTTACTAAAACAATTATTATAAAAGAACTAGAGTGGATTTTTAGCTTAAATGGATAATGATAATTAATAAAAATATAATGAAAATAAAATAATTTCTATAATTTTTATATACTACTAAAAACAACTAAATTTTATATAAAATATTATTAAATGTTTGAATATTTGAATTAAAATGTTTTTAAACATAAATTATAAGGGTTGTAATAGTTTAATTAATAATAGCTAGTACCGCGTGACAAGTGGGATATCAACGTATGTTTTAAAGGGTAAAGTAGGAAATAAAAAAAAAAAAAAATATACGCTCTATTGTAGGTATAGACGTATGATTAACATTTTTTTTTCCATCTCAGTTATTGATTTATTTTTTAAACGGTATGAAATGGGTTGATTGAATATCAAAAATATTCAACCGTAGAACGGGTCTCATACTCGATAAATATACATTTTATGGTGTCTTGTCCATAAGAGCAACTCCAAGGCTACAGGCCCCTTACCTATATCTCATCCACCTGGAAGAATTTAGGGGTTTTGACTCAAAATACTTGCTCCAACGCTTCTCCCCCTTACCTATATATTTTAGGTGAGAGAAAACCAACCCCTTGTTTTAGGACCCCCTTGCTTCTCCCCTATACTTGACACGTCAGCTCCGCGCCTGTTCCTTGTCTCCCGCCGAACAAATTTTTTTTTCTTCTTCACTTATTTGCATCAACTAGCTTATCTGTACTAATTATATATATATATATAATATTTGATTTTATGAATTAATCCACTCAAACAAAATATTGTAAAAATAATATTTTCTCCATTTTAGTTAAGTTTTTTTTAACTTTCTATATGCATATTTAAAGAACTTTTAAAATTATTTGATTAAATTTTTATTTTAATTATTTTAATAAATTTTAAAAATTTATTATTAAAATAAATTTTTTGTAATAAATAAAAATTACATAATAAAAAATTTAAATTTTAAAATACTAATTAAATATTTACTTTTAACATATAGGGAATCAATATAGGGATTACCATTGGAGGAAAATACCTTTTTGATTCCCCACATTTTAGGTAATCATTATTTTATAATATTTTAGGGGTGCAAAATAGGTAATGGCATTGGAGTTGCTCTAAAGCCTGTCCGTGAAGCCGAATCTATCCTATTCACTCTCCAGTCCGCTATTAATAATTGTCATTGCTTTTTTGGTCATTTCTATTTTACTTTGGCCGTTAATAATAATAATTGTCTAAAATTATGCGCGTGTGAGTGTTCATTTTGTTACGTACTAGAATCCAAAAAACAGATTTGGAAGGCAGATAAAAATGTCGCCAGTCTTTTTAACAGTAGCATTCTCGGTGGCGCCGTTGACATATTACTTGCCACCTATGAGAAATCTATGCCATTTCCTCGTCTCCGTCCAAGACATCATCCGTCAGTCCGGCGTTGACTCTCTTCACCGTCTCCGACTCGCCCACCGTTTGCGTCTTGCTTTTACTAGATTCTTTGCTTCTCCTACCTCTCCCACATGTATTAATTAATTTCCCCGATTATCATGTTTAGTTTCCCCCCCTCTGTGTGTAATATGTTTTCTCCGATAAATAAGAAGCTAGACGTTTTTATTATGATTTCTTACTAGTGTAAATATATATCGGAGCATAACAAATTAAGAATCTTGAATCTTATATATAGACCGATGATTGTATACATGTACTTTTAGTATATGGGTATTCCTATAACGTGATCACCATACAGGCGTACATTATGCTTCAATTCCACGAGGCAGGCTAGATGTCGCAGATGCCACTTTGCTTACTCTGATCACACAAATACACATTATCATCTGGTACCTCAGATTCGAGATGAAGTAAATAGAATATATGACATGGTAAACCTGGATCTTGAAATTTACAATGTTTTTTTGAGGTGTTCGATTTCCAGAGATTGACAGACCAGAAGGAGCAACCGTAGTCACAAAAAACTTTATCGTCTAATCTTAAAGCAATTGCAGTTGGATCTATTTCTTTCTAGTACCATAGTGATTCAAGTAAATTCATGATGCAGGATCACAATAACCACGGTAGTACATAGTTAGGTAATGTTTCACTTTCAAAAACTACACAATATATTAGGGTATATTTTGGTCACCAGTTACTCATGCCAGTCCAAAGAGTGACCTCAGAGACGATATTTTCAGAACACTGTAAGATTCAATATAATGCAGCACTGTTATAAATCACCAACAAAATAAAATCATTCTTCATAACCTTGTAGGTGATCAGTATGATACAAAATGCAAGATTTTCCTAAATAATCATAACGGCAGACCAAGTAGTTGCCGTCAATAAATCTATTATATGAATATATAAAAGCATAGCAGGAATCAAATATTTCTTGCTAATCAACTTCCATATTCTGAAGCACTTATATATTCACCATACTCCTCGAAATATTCGATTAATCGCTTCAAAAACTTGTCACTACTTACAGTTTCCGTGTCACAGATAAGGGAACACTGTCGCCTTGCTCGAGTCACGGCAACGTTCATTCGCCTACGGTCACTTAGAAACCCCACCTGCTCGCCAAAATACAAACTAATTTTTGGAAATTTGAGATTATGGCATAGATGAATTGTTAGTAGGCGAAGCATACCTCTTTCTTGGAGTTTGAGCGAACCATCGAAATAATAATGGCTTCCTTTTCCCGTCCCTGGAAACCATCAACTGTTGAAATTTCAATCTCCTTTAGTTTGTCGTCATTGCTTCTCAACATTCTCAATAATACAACCTACAAATCAGTTGCGACGTATTAAAGCAAGATCAGGACAATTTAATGGAAGACAGCTAATATGTATCTTATTAGTGGCGTTGGATTCATGACCAGAACACCCACCATCAGACAATAATAATCACAGTACCTGTGCTGCGTATGGGGTGATTATTCCAATATCAGTAGCTTGGACTCCACTTTGAACAAGTCTTTTTGCATGGGCTATGGCAACATCAGCTTCCCCCTCATTTAGTGTGCTTTCTTCTTCATCCTTCTTTTCTTCCATATCGCAACTAAATTTTTAATTGAAATAATATTTGTATTCAATATTTAAACGCAGAAGCATAAGTAGGCAATCCCCTTCCTTTTAATTGAATTTATTTATTTTGTAGTACAAGTTATATTTAAACAACACCTCTTACCAAAAGCTCCTTATACTTGAGATTTTATTTTATTCTGCTAATTTCATACTTGAAATTGAATCTACGAAGATTTTGTTTATTTCCAAGCTTCCTATTGGAGGGTTATTCTACCGGATAATAATACTTTCACGTACCCTGCTATGTCTATGAGAAGTAAGGTTGGTTCAGTTGATGATGATTTTTTTGCATCTTCAATGTCAAATAGCATATGTGCAGCAACACTTGAATGGGCTTCAATCTGCACAAGTACAAGGAAAACTATCATGCAAAATCGATTCATAATACTACCCTTTATCAAAGTATAATATTTGGGAAAATATGTAAATGGGATATGCAAAAATACACTTTTTTCTAATGCAATCGGAGTACAAATTTCTCAAGTCCTATTTGGTAAGATATCGTTAAAAATGCTATCATGCATAATAAGTGCACCTTATTGTCATATAGCTCTTTAGATGACCAACTCATAATAAGCTCGTGCATGCGGTACTGGACAGTGAGCATTGACGTTGTATCATCTCCATAAAGTTCTGCAAGGCGTTCAAAAAGAGTTTTCCCTAGTCCCTTTTTCTCAGCTTCAACACTCTGGATGGTTGGAGGAAGCTGGAGGTGATCTCCAGCAAGTACACATCTTGAACCCTACAGTGAAGTCAATATTAAGTTCTACAATTTTGCAATTTAAATACACTAAAAGATATGGATTCTAATTTCTGCTGGTAGAACAAATATATTCAGTAACATTAAAAGCAACAACAACATTGTGGAGACTAAGAATATGAGGAGCTAGTTAATTGTTGCATAAACCACAAGTTTACACACACACACACACAGAGACAGAGAGAGAGAGGGAGGGGGGAGAGAGAGGTTTAGGTAGCATTTCCTGCTTCATACAAAGATGATGCCTTCATGCAAGTAATATGGTCCAGTTATTCGAGCATTACCTTTAGCAGAGCTATCCAACATGCTATTTCTAGAGCCTGAGCAGCTTCATCAATTATGACAAGATCAAATGAAGTACTATCCAGCTTTCGGGTTGACGCTCCAGTCAGTGTTGTCAAAACCACATCTGCATCTTTGATTACATCTCTGACTGCTAGTTGCTGCCTCTTGCGCTCTTCGCGAGAAAGCATATTGAGCTCTTTTCGGATGTCCCTCCTTGTGTTTCTATCCTTTGCTTTTAGCAATTTTGCATTAAGTGTCTATATAAGTTCATTTGAGAAGACTATGATTAATTAATTATAAATATTTATGGAAAATATATAAAGTAACAGCTAAGCACTAGCCAAATATGAAACTTCAGTTCCGCACCTTCATTTCTTTGCGGATATCCTTTGCTAGAGCACTGTTATCCCCGCGTAGCACCTAAAGAACCAATTACATGCAATTGAATTCTTTCATTGTTGATATACATAGCAAAAAGTACTGTGAACTAAACGCATGTTTTATGTTCGAACACAGAACTGCTAACAAATAACAAATACACATTTGTACAAGAAACGGTATACCAAGAAAGACTAGTCAAGACTTGTGAGTAGTAAGGCTTCTTTAAATTCTAAACAGCCCATCAAAGGTGTACTACGCAATTGGCGATGAATGAACCAAGTGGTTCAACAATTCTTTCTGACATTTGCTGAAGAAGACAATAGGGATATGAACTGATTTATGATGATATATGAAACAAATTTGTTCTGGCTCACGTTTATTCATGTCATTCCCTACAAAATATGGGAAAGGGGAGGAGGGTGGGTGGGGAGTAAAAAGGATGGAATACATGATAAAGCACATTATTAATTGATTGAAAATAAGGATTTCATGCCAACTTTTATTAGTTAAACTGATGGGACAAATGAATCACATAGTCAAAATCTTTGGTATCAGTTACCTGTGCGTCTAAAGCACTATCCAGTACTTGAGGTAGAAGACGTGCAGGATGCCCTAACCTCACTAGCTTTACTCTGTTTAACAAATCAAAACAGAAGATACTAAGTCATGGCTTAAGAGTTAAAAGTAAAGAAAATCAGTAAGTACAGGACTTGTGCTGATTTATTTTAGATATATTCGACAATCTTGCCACAGCTGTTTATCATGCAACATTAAAAATACGTAACTACAGTCTGCAGATATAATTGAGGACCAACATCTTCACGTAATTCAGATAATAAAACAATTTTTTTAATGGTTAGATATTATGGCCCACACAAAAAAACTGAAACAGCTCGCAAATCACATGTAAACTTTAAGAGAAGAAAACACTCTCACATTGAATGACTTAACATGAAACATAATTTCCAATATAGACTGCAGTTGTGCATTTAATAAACAATCAAGGACAAAGAACATATAGGAGCTGATGACATCTTATACCAACTAGGTTTAGTTGACACGGCTATCCAAATCGAGCTATATCCATGACTTCATGGTTGTGAGCTTGATAATTTTTTTTAAAGGTCTCCAAACAGGCACACGGTGATAACTTTTGGTTGTTTTTATGGGTTTTCTTGCAAAACAAAGCACGGAATAAAAGAGATTCTAATTATGCAACTCCGAAATCTCCTAAAAACAATTTATATTAAAAAACCATGGCCTTTCATGGATAACTATAACACTCTACCACCCTCTTAGCGGTCCATATACTCACAACTACCAATCGAACTTCAATAGACGGTACCGCATACCTGTGAGGAACGAGCCGTTCAACAATGTTATCAACAGCGATATTTGAAGCAGCACAAGCAAGAATCTTTGATCCACGTTTGACCTCTTGTAAGATTATTTCAACCACAGTTGTGGTTTTTCCAGTTCCAGGAGGCCCATGAAGCAAAAATAGGTCCTTGGATGACAAGGCTTTTGAAACGGCACTTTTCTTCAATATTAACAATAACAGTGAATTCAAAAATAATAATAAACAAAAATGAGCATAGATGTACAATAGATTGAGCAGGAGTATGTGTGTGTGCACACCTGCAATCAGGCATATATATGTAAATATATACACATGAACATATAAACAGAGTATCCAGAAAACTAGCCAACTACGGTGTGTAGTGCTTTATTTTAACAATAACATACAGTAAACTAGCAAAAGATACAAAATAACATACAGTAATAGCAATCCACCTACTTTGTCAAATTTGTGGCTCAAAGAACAAGTATCCAGTAAACAGCATGCAATATGAACTCCATGAATTATAACCAGAGTCTAGTTATCAGGTGTCAGGACAGAGCTAGTAAGCTAGAGCATTAAGTATTAGTTTATAGTACTACTTCATTACTATTAGCTAGTTAGGCAGGTCAAATCAATCTTCAGTCCCTGACATTGAGTGGGTCATATACTCATATATAATGAATTTCAGCGAAGTTAACTGTGGTGCTTAAGATCGCACTTCTAACATTCACGTTCAGCTACAGCTGCATTAGGGAAACAGCAAACCCTTGTTTCAAGAGAAAAGGAAAGCAATAAAAATATGATGGTAAAAAACACTATTGAGCATCTTTTAAGTACACTTAATATTTCAAAGAAACATCACCCAGTCATGGTATTCAGTTGATAATTTGCAGTGAAGTAATAACAACAAAGATTGCTAACAAAAAACTATTTTGAATTAGACTAAAGGTTCTTGCACTTCGTAATAGTAGTTTATTTGACGCATAAAGAGAAAAAAAACAACTTAGAAGACCTGAGAGTGATCCAGGTTAGAGTTGATTGGGGTGAAGGTAACTTTCTGTTTTGACACCCCTGGTGGCCTTTCACCAAACAAAACAGGAACTAAATCTGCAGCAGGTCCCTTGAGCACACCTTTGCTCAATTGTATCAATGTGTCCTTCATTCGACGGTATGTCACCTGTAGAAGTTAAACATGTATTCAAGTTCCATTACATATATAAACATTTTTCACATAATTAGTGCAATATGATCCTGCAAAAGTCCTTTCATGATATTCTAGTGATGCCATGAAGGCATAAAAATAGTTAAGATATGCTTTCCAGTTTCCGCCTCCAGAGACCTTTCAGGAAGTAAAAAAACCCAAGTAGACTGTAGAAAAGAAACATGGCTCTTACAAAATTTTGAAAGAAAGTTGCAAATCTAGAACATAAACAAGTTGGAAATGTACAACCAAGCATATACATATATATAGGACTACTTATAAAAAACTAGAATTAGTCCAAATTATATTGTATCGATAACAAAATATTAATGAACTGAATAAAGAATATTTTTTGATAGAGAAATAACGGATGGTGTACAGTTACCTCATTAGCCACTTTCTCGAGCCGTAGAGGACTATTTAAACCCTCTTCTGGGACATCATCAAAAGCAACAGTGATGGAAGAGTCCTGTTCAACATGAAGACTAAATCACAAACAACGATGATAACAGTGAAAGTCAATAAATCTTATCTAAAGCCAGATTACCTTTAGACGGTAGACAACACCTTGCCCAAGAGGAGGAGACCCTAAATCTGCTTTATTAGGTTTTAGAATGACGACATCATGAGTCCCAAACTGCAAGGCAAAGTATTCAGTAAGCCCTAAGAAATAAAGGCATGGAAGACATAAATTGGAATAATACAGCCAATGAATGCCACTAAATCAGTAACAAGAAGTACGATCAACGATACCATTTCCAGAAGGCTAGTTCAGTTACTATTTTATACCAGTAATCAATTCATATACAAAACATAACGCAAGCTCAAACAAGACATGTAATACACACAAAAATGACTACATTGTTCGAAGAGATTACCACAGGATATCATAATTGCACCTTGTGAGCAGGAAGCACGTCTCCTTTATTAGATTGAAGCTCAAGTAGAGTTTTTCCCATCAACCCCGTCTAGAGCCAAAAGCAGCCAAAAGCAGGATAACAATATATATTTAGACCGAACTATAATACTAAATTGACATATAAAACACTTTACAGAAATCAGTTAACTAAAAATTAAAGACAGAGCACCTGAGCATCAACACATTTTAGATTGAGAATAGTGGAACCCCTCTTTTGAGCAGTATCCAAATTTCTTGTTGTGCCCGTGTTCATAGAAGCAGATATCTCGGCTTCCTAAAGATCATTAAGCATAAACATTAAACAACATATAAGTGTTGAAGTAGCATCACTACTCTTTGTTGGTGAAATTCCATTCCTAGTAGTAATTTTTGCTTGAATAAATATAAATGTAGTTGTCAAAGTAGTGAGTAGTTTTTATCAATTACAAGGCTAATATCAGCTAAAGATGATAACTTTGAAGAGGGTATAAAAATCGATAAATGGGTTTCTTGGTAGAATCACAGATATACATACATACATGTAGAAGAATGGATACGCATATAAACACAAATAAAAGACAGACCTTTTCCATATCGAGTAAAGGGGTCATCTTGGAAACGAACTGTTCAATTGTAATTCTTTTTGCTGATGATGAAGACGAGGAGGAGGAGGATGATGATGATTTTTTTGCATCTTTTCCGCTTTTCTCCATCGCCGTCGTTTCTTCTTTATTCACTTCACTTCAACAATATTATAAATTGTTTCGCTCTCTACAGAATAAACTCTCTCGTTTTTATCTAATTTCTAATCTGAAATAAAATATAGTGTGCAAACTGCAAAGCAGGGTAACTTAATACTAATATAAATATTTGTATATCAATTTTTTTTTGTATTTAATTATAGTCATAATTATTTTAATTGAAATTTCTTATTTTGCTAGAATTTTTAAAAATATTAATTACATATTCATAAATATAACCTCAAAGTGATTTACTTTTCGAGCTTTATTGGCAAAGCGAATTTGGGGATTGGCTATCTTGTTCATTTTTGTTCTCCTTCCCTCGATTAAGGAAATGGTTCGACAAATTATTAAGCCTCCTTGGCATTCGGAATCGAAAATTGATATATGTACTCTGCATTCAGAAACGAAAATTGATTATTCAATGACAAGTTGGTGAGACTTTCAAGTACACAATCATCTTTTAGACACTAAAAATCTTCCTCCAACGGCTCATATGATAATACTAATGAGCACACGGTCGTGGAGGGTTGTTGCTGCATTTAAAAACGATTTATGCAAACTACACCAGCATCCGGGCCAGCAAGTAATTGGTAACTGACCATATTTATGAATTATGATCAAAACCTCAATAAAGCTTACAACAATTAAACCACAAGAAACTATGATGCAGCTTCCTCAGTTGAGACAACTACATCAAAGTTAGGGAGTTTCACAACCTTAAGCTCCTCACATCAAGCTCTACTTCCACAAGAGAAGCTATGGAAGACATTCTCACTTGTATATAAGGGCATCGCGTCCAGGCCCTATACCTATGTAATGAATGGGTACACCAACAAGCTCTTCTATTCTTTCCACGTAGTCACGTGCAGCCTTTGGCAGATCAGAGTAGTTTCTGATGGAAGAAATATCAGATTGCCAGCCAGGCATTTTTTCATATTCAACCTGAGAACAACATATGAAAACAAAAGGTGAATATAAATAGTCAACAAAAACACTAGTCTTTCAGCATAACGTCATACTAATATTGTGTTTGGTTGGGAAGAATGAAATATAATGGATTGAGTGGAAATAAAGGATGAAGGATTTGGAAAAAAGATGAGTGAGTGCAAAATTTCTTTGATAAGAATTGGGAAGAAAATGTATATGGAGAAGAATGGAGCATTCCATCTCAAATTGGGGGATTTGAGTTCTAGTTTAGGTTATTAGGAATGGAATGAGGAAGAGATGAAATTTTTAAAAATTCACCATAATGTAGTTCAAATCTCATTTCATTCCTTCCAAATTCATTCATCCCAACCAAACACAACATAAAAGCGGTAGCTTCAGCATGATAGATTATGCAAGTAGTATGGAAGAAGTACAACATAGCAAGGAACATTATAGTCATATCAGGCTTCATTTACAAAAATAAAATAAAATTAGGACTTGCTCATTGTAATATAGGAAATTATTAGTTTTGGTAAAAAGGATTCATTTCATGGATGTAAGACAATAATATGTAAATCATGATGGATCTATCCGCCTATAAATTAGGACTCTTAACGCATTGTAATACCAGATGAACATTTAAATATTTGCAACCTAGCATTTGTACTTGTTGATACAAAGAATATATTTTATTTGTATCCGAAGGTTGACCTCATATATTTGTATCCGAAGGCTGAGCCCATTTACTTGTATTTGAAGGCTTCATCAACAATCCAAAAATATAGTGAGTCTGATGGTTGGATCAAACAAATACAAGGAAGCCTAGCGCATATGCTGAGTCCGATCCAATAAACAAAAAGCCCACAAATTATTGAGTCCGAAGGCGGTGGAAATAAATTATGGTATCGGAAACCTAATTCTAGAAGGATCCAAATACCTAAAATACTTTCCATCTGGACATTACTTGTTCTTAAAGCATCGGTAACGGGCTGGGTCTCAATTGTAACAAAAATACGATTCTAAATCGAATAGAACTACATGGACTTGATCCCTATAAATAGGGTATGTAGGCACCTCGAGAGGGGATCCGAAAATCATTATTGCTTACAATACTCTCAAGAGCAGTCCCAAATCATATAAACCCTAATTGTGTTCTTAATATTAATACTTTTTCTTCTTATAATCTCTATTCAAATACTCGATAATAAATTTAATATTAACAGTGCTCGGTCAAAAAATATGGAGATATGGAGACAGAAAAGGGGAAATCAACTTGCCTTTGATTGTTCAAGAACACATAGATCTCCTGGGAATGATTCGATTGGAGTTCCATCAACATATTTGTATGCAACACCCAGTTCAATTTCAGGGAGATCCGACAAGACATCAAGTTTGGTGAGATTCAGAGAAGAAAAACCATTAATCTGGCAGCAATACTTAAGCGCAACTACATCAAGCCAGCCACAACGACGAGGACGGCCAGTCGTCGTACCAAACTCCTGCCCAGCAAACCTAAGAAGATCCCCACCTTTACCCAATATTTCTGTTGGGAAAGGACCAGATCCAACTCTCGTAGTGTAAGCTTTAACCTGCATCAAAACACTGGTTAGGATCTATTATAGACAGGTCACCATTGCTTTGTGCCGCTGTATGCATCTATTGTAATATAAAATGATCATTTAGATGTAAAATATCACATTTTAATATTTAGGGCATCAGAATCCATTTGCAATAGAATAGAAGAATAACTATAAGTCTATAAGTAGCATCGCCATATTCGAGTATCGCAGATCGAAGCAAACAAAAAGCCTCTATTGATTGCGATTTACAATTAGGGAAGGCAAAAAAAAAAAGTACTACTACTACTACTACTCGTCTACTCTGCAAAACGGCCTTGCCAAGACTGGACTTTAACGAGTCAGACAAGCAAAAACCATCAGAACCGGGGAACCAATTGGCTAATACCTTTATTTCCGCTGGTAGAATATTTCTTCTGAAACAAATTATTAGACATATTATACTTTCTTCTGTGCCTTCAATATTTTAAACCGAATTTTTTAAATAAAAATAACAACAAAGATAATGCTATTATCACTTACCACTCCGACAATATCACCAAGGACCCTAGGTGCAACACCAAGCCCAGTGCAGATTCCACCGGCAGAGGGACTGGAGGATGTAACAAAAGGGTAGGTCCCAAAGTCAATATCCAACATGGTTGCCTGACCACCCTCTACCAAAATCTTCTTCTTTTCAGAGATAGATTTATTGATGAAATGTACTGTATCAGTAATGTATGGCTCCAACCTTTCTGCAAATCTTTTATACTGTTCAACTTCTTCCTTAAGCATGTCAGGGGTATACTTAAAACCTTCAAATCTTGAGGCTGCATCCGCAAGTAAGAGATCTAGTTTCTGAGGAAATGTATCCATGTGTCTCAAGTCACCTACCCTTATTCCATTACGGATAACCTTGCTAGAGTAGCAAGGACCAATGCCTCTCTTGGTAGTGCCAATGAAGGATTTAGCTAGTTCCGCTTCTCTAAGGCCATCCACAACTTGATGAAAATCAAATAACAGATGAGCTCGGTCAGATACTAGGATCCTTCCTTTGCAGGAAACTCCACTAGCTTCAAGACCATCAATTTCTTTAAACAATCCAGGTAGATGAACCACAACACCATTACCAACAACACACATAGTATCTTCGTTCAGAATTCCTGATGGAACAAGGTGTAGAGCAAACTTTTTGCCTTCAGCATTGTAGATAGTGTGACCAGCATTAGCTCCACCCTGTAGCAAGATAGTAATAATGTTAACACAGGGAATCCAATCACAAAAATCAAACTGCTTATAACAAATAAGATTTCCCCGAGACAACTCTCCAAAGAAATACACATGCCAGAAAGGAAGCTTTATGTAATAACCAGAACGGATGCTGACAACACCAAGAAGCCAAAAAAATAAAAACACACAAAAACACTTCCGGATTTATAGTGGGTGGAAAAAATAAGAGCTTATGCAGGCACAGACAGTATTTCACCCATTCTAAGTAATTATTTGTTAACAACATGCAAAAGAAAAACATGAATAAGTGGGCTGGACTTATATATCCTGTTGCACACGTAACCACACTCCTCTTTTTAATTCTGTGAGTCCCACATTCTTCTTTTAATTCAGCGAGTCATTAGTACGAAGACAATTGCTTCATTAGTTATCACACGGGACACAGAACAAGTGAGAAATGATGCAGCACTCTGCTATAAAACTCATTTCATTCTCTAAAACCCTAGCTGTAGTCAATGCAAGCATGATTCAAGATACTTATCACTCTTCAAAAAGTTGCATCTTTAATTATATCTTCCAATCCATAGTTAACATTTCGATGCCAAAACGTAAATAATACTTAACAGTATCGAATACATTGGTGGTATCCGAAATATTGACAACACATTCCAATAATGTACATTATAAACATACATTGAGCATTTATAATAGATATAATAGAAAGGGAAAAGATAAATAACCTGGCAGCGAGCGACAATGTCGAAATGGTTGGCCAAGATATCAACAAGCTTGCCCTTACCTTCATCGCCCCACTGACAACCCAACACGCCCGATACTTGACTCAGTGAACCGATTCGACTCACCTTGTGTATGTTGGTCTGGTCAATCACAGGTGGGCCTGGGGCAGAACAGAACACCACTCTCTTCCTAGAATAAGAATTATTATAATTATAACAGAGGAAGGAGTGGGACCCTCCCGTCCCAGCAGCGATGGAGCCCTTGAGCTCGAGACCCAAAGTGGAGGAAGAGATGTTGATAGCAGCAGCCGTCATGAGGTTGGTGTTCTGGTAGCCGATGATACACAAACAACAGCAACAACGAACGAGTACGAGTGCCCTTTTATTTTCCCCTTTATTCTATTCTTATTAATTACTATTAATTATTATTTACAGTGATTTTAGAGTATAATTATTTGAATTTGAATGGATAAATATTTTATGATAGAATTTGTTTAAAAAAATAACGACTGGCATAAGGATAATAAAGTGTGTTTAATCGCTAGCTTATTATATTTTTAAAATAGAATAAAAAATAAAAAAAACAATTATTTTTAAAAGATGCCACCTCTGTTTGCTCCTAAACCAAACAGAATAATAATTCGCATTTCATGCCGCCCATTGGTGTTTTTTACCTTTGAGTTTGTAAATCAACAGGGGATAGATTCCAAAATCTAGGTTTGCGACTTTGCACAGGACTCCATATATTCACTGTATAATTATTACTATTCTTTGTAAAAGTGTATAATACATAAGAATGGCAAGTACATGTGTATTTGAACAATACAAACTACAAAAAATGGTTGTCTGATTTTTATAATTACCTCAGTGCTGTTTTCTGTATAATCACGAAAAGGACATAGACCAAACATAAAAATGGAAGCTGCACAGTTATTCCTATATCTTCTTATAAAAAATGGGGAAACAAGCTTGACATCCATCATGAGTTAGTAAAGTCTGGTGCAGCTGCTGATGAGATAAATGGTTCTTCTTCCTGTCCGGTATGCAGCTCTCGTTTCAGTCAGTAAATCGCTATATATAGGCCCGAAAACTACATTTGTGTGGGGGTTTTTTTCTCGCAATGCCAAGAGCCCATTCAGCTTTTAGAATTTTTTTAATTTGGTATATATGGGTGCTGTGTTTTATGTTCCTTGCTATATTTTGTTCAGGCATTCTCTGGGTACTCCAAATTCCTTCGCATTTACAAATTGCTGCCTCCAAGGCTCATTATGCAATTTATAATGCAGCACCTTGCAAAAACAAAAACAGTAAAAATGGGTAGATTTAGCATCAATTAGAGGGTTATATCTATCTGTAACAAACATGGAAAAACCCAACATTAGTTAATTAACACAAGATTCTGTTGTTTTAACGGATGCAGCAGAATATTCACAGGATAGAGTAATGAAATTCATTCTCAGTTTTCACTTTAGAAATAGTGACTCGACAGTTCTTTTCTACCCGTAAGCTCAACATGCATGTGACCTGAAGACTTTCTTCAATTTACTCCATACAATAAATTGTTGATCATGGAGTTGGTCAATGAGAACTGAAATTTAACACATCTTAATCTTGATATGAGCGACTTTTTTAATACAAAATGTCTCCAAACTTAACGACGACTTCTCAAAAGGACAGAGTCTGCAATGACTGTACTAAAGCCCAGAGGGGTGTCGGTTGCTATCAACAGTTCTCATAGCACCAAATTCACCCACTACGAATATTTGGCAAAAGCCACAGAATTCATAAATCTGGGGGTCACTTTATATGTTGTATGCAATATTAGCTAATTTACAATAACAAACAGTTTCCAGTCAGGAAAATACTGAGTACTGTACCTGTATAAGTGTCGCGAAAGCATCATCTTCCTTTAGTTGTGACAATACTTTAGCCCAATCCTGTACATGCCCAAACACAGTTTTCTGCCTCTCAGCCTCGAGCAACATGGAATCACGATATAAGAATCTCTGCCAGATCATCTTTACATTTTGCAGCATGAAATCTATTTCTGTCTCGTTGATTCCCTGCATAAAGTGAAGAGAAAACAATAATTTGATTTCTGCCAGACTTTTAAAAAAAAATCCTTAATCCACTTATCTGGGTTTCATAATAAAAGTATCTTTTCCTCAAATTGTTAGTGATGTCAAGAATTTACCCGGAGAACGTTTATCATGCTTGGTATTTCATCTTCCTTTATCCGAACAGAAAAGCTTTTATAATTGAGCACATTCTCATAAGGCAGGAAGATCCCATCCTAAAAACAGGGAAGCAAACATGATATTACAAACATTATCAAAACATGAATAGATCTTTTGAAATCAACAATTCAATAAGTCATAGGTAGTCGGATATTTTGCACAGTACTATACATTCACAAAATATCCCTCTGAATTTCATAAACATCTTATCAATCTCAAGGACTAAGCTGTCAAATGCTTTTTGCAAACCATCAAGTTTGGTAGTAGCTGGAAAGATGGCTCTTATTCTGGTATTTGACAGGAAAAAAAACATGAAATTCAGGTCACCTGAATAATAACAGGGATGCACCCTTGTAAAATGCTGTCTTCCATTCGACCACTCCACCCATCTCCAGGCATAACCCCACAAAAAAGAGAACTGGCCAAATCCTCATGATAATTATCAGACCGCATAGGAGTTACAGTCACATCATCTGCATGCTGTTTTCCTAGCTTCCCTTCTTTATTAGGGATTGAACCAAACTCTTCTGCTACTTTTTGCCTGATGCCCATACTATAACTGCACCAAGCACAACAAAACGGCAAAACTTTTGATTATTCACTCTGTATGACTAATTAAATAGATTAGTAGTTGGATTGCTGGAACTATAACTCCTGTGTACTATAGCCTATTCCACTCAAAATTTTACTTCACTTACGTGGCTTCTGGTCTTCCATTTTCATATGCTGGTCCTAGATTTCCATTGAAGTAGAAAAGTCTTTTGCGCTTCTCACGAGGCCTGCATGTTAACTCAATGGGAAATAATAAGACAAGAACACATACTAATCTGACAATCAAAATAAATGCCTAACCAACTCTGTGGTTCTCGAAGAACATACCAAGACCAAAGTTTTAATTTTAGAGAATCCAAATCAGGATTCTTCCAAGCAGGAAGTACTAGATCTTTATCTGGATCAAAACATGGATGGTTGCCTCTTCTGTCGGGTGATATATTATCCCAGTTGTCAGCCCAATATGCTGTTGTTGAATGATTGTGCTTTGAATTTGTATTACCCCAATGGACCAGCATCATGCTGTTCCATATCTCCTTTGGGGCATAACATGCACCTTCATCCCATGAAAAGGACTGCATTGAGATATAACAACAATTTAATTAGCAATTTACTCACTATATATATATATATACATATATAGGGTTTTGTTCTACGGAGAACATTAAATGGAGACAGATTTGTGAACAAATATGTCTTGCATTAGATTCTGCAATACAGTATAAGCATATAATATAATGCAGGACATATATGTTCTCCAATTAGTACTCCATTTATGGTTTTCCATAGAACTCTTGTATATATATATATATATATATATATATATATATAATAGTCAAAGTAACTCTGACACCCAGGGTCCCCTTTACAATATGAGCCAATGGGGACCAATCATACCCATATGTGATCTCTTCCTGATGAGCGGTTCCAGTAAGGATACTGCTCAACAATGTGATTATATGCATTCTTATAGAACTCCAGTGTCAAAGAGCTCCTTAAGCCGCTGTGTTCCTGAAATATAAAGTAATGAACATTGTCCAGATGTAGGCTCTTGTACTTCTTAAAATGTAAATTATCGAAAATACATAATTTGCAGGCATGCATTATTCTGACTTTGTACATGACAGTTAACCCCAAGAACAGAACTGTACATTAGGCTAATTGTACCCAGTCTATCCTCAGGTGCAAGTGTGCAACCTAAATAGGAGGATCAAGTATTTTGTTTTAGTAATCCCCTACATTTGGGAGCAAGAAACCACGTCCACAGTACATGCTTGATCCTCACTGTTAGTAGAAAAGGTAAATAAAAGTGAAAAACGACTTTATATCCCTAAGAAAATCTATTTTCTCAACTTTTCTATACTATATCTCACACCCTAGCTGTCCCTAGGCTCCCAGCCTTGTTAAAGCATGCCTACGAGCATTAAGAGGACCTGGATGAGTAAAATCTACCAAATAGTCATGTAGCTAAATCCATGATCGATTTGCCCGAGACTTAAGACAGCTGTAGATTCTGTGATCCCATAACTTTCTTAATCTGACTGAACAAACTCCGAGACAACAATTTTTAATGGTTGAAGACTTCATGGACTTGTGTGCGCAAGGCTAAATAAGTAGGTAGATAAGCACCAGAATCAGTATCAAAATTTGGTCAGACGCTTCAGTGGACCATGCCCACAGCCATATAGAATTAGCAATATTTTATAAAGGTATCTGGATGGGCAGGATAAAATTAGCCAAACAGCCAAGTTATCAGGCATGCATACAAGGGAATAAATGAACTTTTTTTAATTGTTAATATTGCAAAATATTATACCTGCATGCTTAAATGTGGTGCATCATCGGCACGAGTTATAATACATGAATCAAGAACCGGAACAAAGAAATAATCTGCTTCTTCTCCGTTTAATGTTCTGTATGGACTGGCTAGTAAGTGTTCATAAAGTGCCATCTGGAAAAGTGACCAAATTAAAACCAGGATAAGCTTCCAAAGCTAGTTGGACATTAATTTGATATTACTTGTTGGCGAAGATCAAGTAATACCTGTGAGCCATAGAGATTATATGTCCATAAGGTATTATTCAGGCCATCATAGATTCTATTAACACACTCAAGCTTGAAATGCCGTCCCTGCAATGCCAACAGAGAGGTCGAAAACATGGAGAACTTGCTTTATAAACGGAAAGGCATCAGGAGTGACTTGTGGTAAGCATTCTGACCTCCAGTAGTAAACTGTTGAATTCTGGGGGCAAATCGTAAACATATACTAATGGCCTTTTCTTTTCCACCAAAGCAATGAAATTGTCAAGATCTCCAGTAATTTGTGTATGGTCAGGAATATTGACCTGAGCTGGTCGAAGCCACTGAGGCCACTTGCCAATGGAAGCTAAAACCGATGGAATACTACAATCTGCCCCATACCACCCTTTGTCACACTGAAAAACCCATTGTAGCTAGTAATTTTTTTATTTGGCTAACAGTGTCACTTTCAATAATGAAGCAGTTCCACGCATAAGTATTTATTTTTATACAATATCTCATAAATTGTTTCAAGTTCCGCTATATTTAACAAAGCAATGCAACAGTTGTAAATCTATTCTTCAAATCACTAGTTGCCTAGATATGAACATACTGCTCCAAAAATGATTTAGCTTGTGTCACAAATTGAGATCTGATTTTGATAAGTGGAGATCGCTAAGAGATAAATAAGGAAATTCTTTAGATAAAATTCTTAATGATTTATGTTTGCTTTTCAAAATGAGATAATAAAAATCAGGACTTATGTGAGGAGCTGATGCTGATCCTTATTTCCATGCAATAGCTATTAACTTTCCATTTTAAGTATAAGTTGCTATAACCTTTAAGGTACCAGAAAATTATCAGTAAAGTATCGAGACGAGAGAATTTATCTTTTCTTTATACTTTCTCTTTCTATTTCCGTTTTTACTTGAAGAGCTTGTTTTATGATGTGAGATGTCATTCTTTATACTCCAGGAAAGACCCAGCATGTTTCAAGTTACGATTCTAATTCAATTATCAGAAGTATTACTTTGCTAACGGCTTTTTTCCGAAGTATATTCGTATTACCACTCAATCCCTCATTGCTTGTGACATATCTTCGTAAATCTGCACTACGTAATTCAGTGCTTTCATTGTAAAAAGTTATTGTTATATGGCAAAGAAAAGTATGATTAAAAACGCTCAAGCCATGTTTGTTTCAAGGGATTATAATCCCAGACTATTACCCTATCCCAAATTTAAAGGATTATTATCCCATGAATCCACATTTTGACCATCTTTCTAGTTCATTTCCATGGGATTATAATACCTCATGAGAGAAGGTATTGCAATCCCATAGAAATGAATCAAAAAGATAAACTGAAATCTAATTGAGGGATACTAATCCTATAAATTTAGAAAAAGCAAGATAATAGTCTGGGGATTATAATCCACCGAAACAAACATGGGCTTAGTCTTTAATTTAAAAGATACAGATAGCTGTAGTATAAAAGAAGTCTTAACTACCTGGCAAAATCCACCACGGCAATATCCATGACCAGAGCATTGATTGATACAAGTGCATAGCACAGGTATTTCACAGAATGGTCCCCATAGACCATCATACTTACAGTCACATTCCTTTTTGTACTTCGCCTTATGAGAATAGACTTCTAATGGATCCACATTACACCAGCCATGTTTGCTAGCATTTGTCGTGAATATATTATCCAAGTCAGCTTTCGACCAATCAGTTAGTGCAGGGGCCCCAGGTTCAGAGGGTGGGCTGAAACATATGTAACATGTCATAAAGAGTAAGCCCAGACACTACCTTGCAACCTATAAGAGGTATATAGGTAATGTATATAAATACTCTTACTTCAATATAAAACCACATCCCTCAGCAACAGGACGATTTGGGTACTTTGTGCCTTCCCCACAGAAGCACATTGCTCGTGTTGTGTCACAGTAAGCAG
Source organism: Oenanthe sinensis (assembly GCA_028671895.1). NCBI lineage: Eukaryota > Viridiplantae > Streptophyta > Magnoliopsida > Apiales > Apiaceae > Oenanthe > Oenanthe sinensis. The sequence goes on from CM053794.1 coordinate 38,533,587, forward strand.
GGCATATTGAGACAACCCACCGTCCATATGGTTGATCATCTGATGCTGGATAATTGCAGCTTAACTGAACTTTTTGTGCACATGCTTCTCCTGTAATTTATCAACATATAATATACATCAAGATTTTTTCACTAGATCAATTAGCAGATAGATATTTTCGCTTCTATATAGAATAATGAAGTAAGCTTGTGCGGCAAATGAGAACAGTAATTGGTATATCCAGATGGAACAGATATCAAAAGTATCAATAACGTTCTACATTATTTAACTGACTTCCTTTATCTTTGCTGTCAGACGTGGCAGATTGCTTAAAAGCTCTGACCCTGATTGGCATGGATAATAAGCAATAGAGGGCTAAAAATTGAATCCACGGGATTGAGCGAAATATGTTAAGTTACCAGTTATGAGAATATTGAGGGTGGCAGGGAGTCGAACCTTAGACCTCTGCCGCCTGGAGCTCTGATACCATGTTAAGTTACAAGTTCTCCTAAGACCTCAAGGTGGTGTTAGGAGACTGACTTACCAGGATCATATATTATTCTAACAATATACATGTAAAATAAATGATTATTGACCAAATCCTTAGCTTAATACAGTCATAATACATATATGCACAATAAATTCTGAAAAATTATGCCATCTCATTAAATCATGTACCTCATTTACTAATTCTACTCGATAGCAATAAAGTATATATAGACACTTCCATTAACCACAGGACACAAAAGGCGATTGTGAAAAATGAAAAATCTAATACACTTCAAAGTGCCCACCGTATTTCTTTTTGATATATTTTTTAATTATAAGAAAGTAACTGTTGTAAAAGAAATAAAACAACGAAAACCCAAAGTAATATAATACTAACCGGTGAATCCATGAAAGCAGCGGCATTGACCCAATGCATGATTACATATGCCTTGCCCACTACAATTGTTTTTACAGCTCTTGCCACTGATACCCTGATAAAGAACCATCGAATATGAGGGAACCGATGCAATGTCGAAAAGATGAACATTTCCTCATCATCCATAGCTCAATATCATCGAAAAATATGTGCAAGTATGTTGAGATTAAAAGAAGATCGCTACAAAAACAATTATGAAGAAAATGTACTATAAGTACCTCAGAAATCTTCAATGCAGTAGTATTTGAATTACAACCAGATAACCAACGGCCAATCTCGGCCTTCCATGGAGCACCATTGTAGACCACTGCTTTGTGCAAATCAGCAGGAAACTGAGCATCTAAATCAATCAATGGTAGTATGTTTTGCATAAGTTTATCATTTCCTCCTAGAGTTGAACAATTTCCGGATATACAGGAGTTTCTAACTTGCATAGATCCTAAATAGGCAGAATAAGGCACCCTGTGAAACAAAAATAAATCGAGCAACGATACAAATGCCACAATTGAAGCAATTGTAGCCACATAAGACCACGAACACTTCCATTTCTGAAGAGAGAACATATCTGGAACACTTCCTCGAGTGTCCCCAAAGTCGAAATCACTATATTTAGAGCCTTAATCTCTATCTGAAGCTGCAGATTCCAGTCAGCTATTTTCTGTAGCAATCCAAAAGTTGAAGTTTTTAATCACCAAACATAATCTATCAACATAATTTCGACAAAAGTTATGAAAAGTACAGTTTTAAGAGTACACAGTATTAAATAAAAAACAGCTACTTTGCATAATTGCAGGTAACACAAATGAACAATCACCATAGTCCATAATGCTTACAAATAAAATTGATTAGGCTGGTGAATTGTAATCAAGGTAGCAAATTCAGAGAGAAAATATGATCAACAATGTAAAATAAAGATTGAGCTATAGTTTCGAAATCGAAAAATTATAAAAATTGAGTTGAGAAAACATGTCAACTGAATTGTATATGAAATGATAAATAGTTTGCAAGGGAGCAGTGACTAACCTTACCGCACTGGATCTACAAGATACTCTCAAGGAATCAAAGACCTGAATGTACACCAATAGAAATTGCAATAAAAAACGAAAACTTGGTCAATATAAAAATACATTTGAAAACGATCGTGTATAATACATGTGCATAATAGATAAATAATTGGAGGGAGAGAGAGAGAGAGAGAGGGAGGGAGGGAGGGAGAGAGATTACCAATTCAAACAAAAGAAGTCGTATGTGAACGAGTCCAGATACTACTAAGCTATATATATACATGTAAATATATAAATATGGGGAGGGGGAGAGGTGGATATGTATATGGGAAACTGGCAAATGAGGTAAGGATGATGCAAAGCCGCCAAGGCTGTCATGGCTTGTAGGCTACTGAAGGATGACAAATTAATTAACTGAATGCCTCTATTCCAGCATGCCTGCCTAAAAACTCTACACTAACCTCGCTCAGTCCCTTTTCTTTTTAAATAAAACAATCCTATAATTATTTTTCAATTTTTGCTGAAAATAAATAGAGGTTTTACAATCAAACCATCTTAAAAATATTATCTTTTTATATTATATTTTAAAATATACATAAATCAAAAAAATTATCAAACAATCATTTAACTTTTATAATTATTTTTACACTAATATTTGTTCTCACAATACAATAACTTTAAATAACAATCTCAATTAGAGCATTTCAAAATATAAATTTGAAGGATTATTAGTGTCTGGCTGGATATACTAAAAGCTTGTCGACTATACTAAAAAAAATTATTTATAACTTAATTTTTTATAATTAATTGTATGATAAAAGTAAAATCTTAATTTAAAATTTTATTTATATGTTTGGATAACTTAAATCTATGTTAAGTGTGGTTATATTATATAAGACAAGGGAATAAAATAAATAAATAAAGTAGGTGAATGGTACTTATTATTTTTAATTCATTTTTTCTTTTAAACTTGTTTTAAATAAATTATTCAAACAGCTCTATTTTTATTTAAATTCATACCAGACTCACTTTAATGAAAGTCAAACATGCTCCCAGACTCCATCTGGTATTATTATTCAAAACTATTTAGCTGCGGGAAAAAATCATGGTAGAAAAATAAATATTTTCATAGTCCTACGTCATCTAAATTTTTTTAAAAGTAAACTATAATTATATATGTAGGGTTGGGTACGGATTAAAAATTAGAGACATGTTCTGCATACTTTTGCATATATATGTATTAATACTTTTCTTAATAAAAACTAATTTAATAAATTATATATATTTACCTTTATAATTTAATAGCATATTTTGAACATTAATTCAAATTAACATTTATTTATAGTAAAAACAATGAAAAAAATAATTTTATAATATAATTTTTTTGACAAAATATAATAAAACAATACATATACATTATAATGAGACAAGGAAATATTTAAATTAATAAAAATATAAATTTTCAAAATTAAAACAATACACATGCATTATATTATGAATGTTTCGATATATATTAATTTTATTACGTATGGCCGTATGGGTATAAAGTTGGGAAATAGGAACTGAGGCCGGGTAAGCACTAATTTCTATTCTCAAATTTCCAAAAATTGCCAAATGTCGGTGGAGTTGACCAAACCAACGGACCGTGGCGAGCCGGTTTAGCCAACTCGTGACTCGGGCATGGCATGTGCCTGTGGACGAGCCGGGCCGATTCAATAAAAATTAAACTCGGGTATGAACAGCGAATTAGGCGAGTTGACGGGTTTGATTATTATTATTTTTTTCTTCCAGTGTCGAGTCGGGTCGATTCAATAAAAATTAAACTCAGGTACAACACGACGAGTTGGCGGAGTTGGATTGTTTTTTTTCCCCAATGTTTAAGTTAGGCGAATTGCGGTTTGGCGGGCCGAGGCGAGTTTTGGCGGGAGAGTTAGACTACTGACGTTGACACTTGACAATGACAAAGACTAATTATCCAACTCATTTTAGCCGAATTAATTGGTTGGTTTTATTTTATTTTTCTAAAAGAAATTAATTATACTAATATTTTTAAAATAAAAGAGGGCGGTACCTCTATAAATTTTATTAATTAAAAAATATTTTACAAATAATTTGAGAGGACTCTTCTCTAAAAAACGGAACAAACCGCACGTACATAGCAAACAAATTAAAAACAAATAAAATTTAAAATTACAAAATAAAAATATTTTATCCACTATTTAATTTATACAAAATTTTGTTATTGTTCGCTAGTTGATGTGCCCGATTCTGATGAACTATTCATTATCATCCACAGATCTTCTTCTTCGTCTGAATCATCTTCTTTTCTTCCTTGTTGTCTTTTTGCGATTTGATCTCAGTCCTTTTTACAAACACATATCTTCACCCCGTTTGGCGAAAGACTTGATCTCTTCTCGTCCAACACTCTTATACCTGCACTAAAAACAGACTCAGACATAATTGTAGAGGCATGAACTACTAATATATCCCTTGCAATTGTAGCTAAAATCGGAAATTGGTTATCATGATTCTTCTACCATGTTAGTATTGAAAAATTATCATCTAACTCATAATTATAAGAAAAAAAACTCTCTAATCATACTAGAAGAAGAAGTAGGTACATAAAACGTAGTGAAAATTCTAAAATTTTGTTTTTTGGCCAGGATAGATGAAATAATACTATTAAACCTACTAATAATATTAGTGTTAGGTGGTATGACATTTTGAGTTTTGGGAGTATATATATCTACAAGACGATATAATAATTCTAAATAATTTTGTACATAAAAAACATGATTATACCAAACTCCTAACACCTCATAATAATGTTCTAAAATATTTAAAATATTCGTAAATCATTCGTGGAAATGAATTTATATATTAAGGTGTTCATGAATATAAGTTCGTACTGGATTATGAGGCGTGGTCATGAATAACATCTATTTATTCTTTATATACATAATAGCACGACATGGACATTGGCTGAGCCACCTCCTAGAAACTATGAGTTATTTTATTCATTCATAAAATGACTAATTTATCTCTGTGTGTATTTATTATAAAAAAAATATATTAATAAGTGAATTTAACACATGACCTTCTTTATATTTAATTATTTTTATATTAACCAAACACGTGTTTATGAATATTAAAAAATAATATTCATAGACATGAATTTCTCAATTTATACAAAAGAAATATATAATTACATATACAGTTTGACGTAACATATATCAAATAAATTTAAAAGTATTTTTGAAAAATTATTTTTATCAATAATATATTATAAATTTCATATAATTACGACTTATAAGAAATTAATATAATTATATAATATTTGTATATGTAAATATTTTTTTAAAAAAATCTAAAATGAAAAATAATATATATATAAATAGACAAGATAATTTGATATATTACGCGAAAATTATAGGCATATATTTTGATTATTTTTATACGAAATACGTAAAGTCCATGATAAATTTAGTGTGAGAGATGAATATTCAGTATAACTACGTGAGACGATTTCAAAAAATATAAAATAAATATTAGCATGCTCCTATAAAACTGTATTTAAGTATATATAAATATTTTAAACATATATATACACACAATATATACATAATATATTAATATTTATTTTTATTAAAATATATTATTAATTAATTTTAAAATTACACGAGAACGTGATATAAAATACAATAAACAGAAATATATAAATTTATTTCGACTGAGTATATTATGTGATTGGTTGATATTAAGAATTGAATTAATATGATAAATATTCATAAGATTGAAGTAGTCAAGTAGAAAAAGAAATGTTTAAATTAAAATAAATTTATTTACAAGTTAATACCTTTTTCGGAGAGTAATATAAACGTTGTATTGTGTTCCATCAAACGAGTTATACGATATGTCGACCAAACATATGGATTTTGAATCAATTAAAAAATATAACTATATCAAAAAGTGAATTTTAAAATAAATAAATAAAATTAAAATAAAATTTATTATTAACAGAGAAAATATAATAAAAATACAATTTTATCTAGCGACCGGTGCCTCGCTCGGGCTTTTATACTAGTTATATATATAATAGGCAACATGAGCGAATTTAATCCAGCTAGGCACCCAGGTCATACAGCCACGTCAGACAATTTATCCAGCCAGGCAGCAAGACAACTTCTCCACTGCCTTCCGTGTACCTCTCAGTCCGTTTCTCACCCTCTTTTCACCCGATCTTTCACCCTCTAGTAATGGTAAGCACAGTTGATCTCATGTTTGCTTGGTAATTATTCTTCCTTACTTCTTTCTCCACTAGATTGTTTTACTATGTACTTAGTTAGGTTAGTAATTCTAATTTGTTTCGGATTAGTTAAATTTAGTTGTCTAAGTGTGACCTGAAAGTACACAACCACACAACCATGACCTGAAAGTTCCTCATATGTCTAACTGTAGGGTTGACAGTCAACAGTCCAGGGGATCTGACAATCAGTCTTGGTACTAATGATTTTGTAAGTTAATGTATATGTAGATGGAAATATTGGCATCACAACTTAGTAGTTTTTCACTTGGCTTTTCATATTATTAGCTGATGAATATTTTATTTAGGTAATAATTGGTTTGTAATGTACAATAGGAGTATTGTTCTGTGTTCCGTGTGTTTACATACGGAGAAGGGGTATATGCGTACACCATTATCCGTACTTGATAAATAATGATATTATCCGTATAAGTAACATCCAAGTTTCCAAGATATACCTACAACTTGAGCCATGAGTGCATCGTACAATGTTTCTAACTATGCAAGATCCCAGTATATAATCATTTCATTATGCATATATGTGTGGTTTAAAAGAGGTGGAATATTGATGAAGAAGTATAGGGAAAAAGATGAAGTAAACCTGTTTTTGCAGATAGTCGGAGACTGATATAACCTCTATTAATTCAACTTTGTGCTGTTTCTTTCTTTTTGACTCTTTATTTCCCATAATTGCAAGCAAGGTCAGATCAAGAATCTTGGGTTTTCATTTGCTTGAAATTTCTTGATCTGGGAAAGATTTTTATTGGATCTTTGTGGGTATTGTTTTCATAATAGTTGGTGATGGGTTGGAGATACTGAGCTGGTTTGTTTCTTATTGCTGCAGTTGTCATTATTTGGGTTTCTTCTGCAGAGGTTACCCAGGTAACTTTTCTTGTTTTGGGTTCATATAAAGTTTTAGTCTTGGTTTTATTTCACTAATTTATACCCCTGTTGTGTGTGTGCGCGCGTATTTATTGAATTCCTTGTTGGGTGTTTTGGAAGCATTTCCATTTATTGTACGGTGACCTCAGTATCTCACATAGACACTTAGAATCCGAAAACAATTAACTGCGATTATTAAAATTTATGAGGGCATTACTAAGTTTGTAGCTATATTACTATATTAGGCATTTGATTCTAGCTTTGTTTGGTTAAGGAATTAGCCAAGTAAAGAATGATGATAAATTGACAAGTGAACTGGACTACTTGCAATTTTGTATATGTACCAATTTAGGAAATTATGCGTCACTTAAAGCTTGCTGAAGTACTGTATTTTAATTTTTCTGCTTCTTTTGCCATGTACTTATATTAGTATTCTCCTTTTGTTTGTATTATTTTATTCTCGGAGGATGGTGGTGATTTATAAATAATTTATAATTTATAGCAAGGAGGTCACTGTGAATGAGTAATAGTTCCTTTGATCTCATGTTGGTTGTTGTAGAATATAGTTCCCTAGTAGGTGGTATCTTGTGCGTGCTTGAAGTTCTTCTTGCATAATTTTTAATGCCCCTCAGCTTTTAAGAATTTTAGTAAGAATATTAGTCATTTTATACAACCTTCTGTTGACGTAATCCCTCAAGGCCGTCTAAAAACACACGTGTTGGCAATAACTTGATTTCAATCAGCTGCTGAGATGCATAAACATACATTATCCAGTAATATGGTATTATTGGAACAGCTGATTCCTGTAAGGCTGTCATTTTAATTATATTTTCATTAACAGAATGCATGTTTATACGGGGCATTTTCACAGACAATAAAGCAGCCATTTGTTGTGACGTATCTTGGCGCTTCTTTAGTGGTAATGTATCTCCCAATAGCATTCCTTAATTAGGACTGTATCTATAGTTATTTTAAGAAACGCACAGCTAGAAGTAGCAAGAGTATATCAACGGAAAATGGGACCATTAAAATATTTGGAATCGAGATTCAAGGGTCAATAAACTAAAAAGACAGTGAAGGGGACATTTCTGCTCAGGAAGAGGAAATGCTATTGATTCCTTCTGACACAGTCAAGCAAAACAAAGATCTTACCAGCAGGGAAGTTGCTACTTATGGATTCTACATTGCCCTATTTGGTTTGTTAGAGAGGTAAACTTTGTCTCTTAGGTCCAGATTGAAATTGTCTTTTTCCCCCTTCTATTTATGAAACTTTTCTCTTGCTTCATTGATGGTTCCACACTTCCACCTGCATTATACTTCTAGGTTTAGTGTCCTTCGGGTCCTAATGTGAATGCCTTCTTTTCTATTTTTATAACATCCTGATGAATATTTTTACAACTTTATCATATCAAAATTTGGGAACATGTAATTATCATCCAAGCACTACATTCTTATAGAAAATATATTTGATAAATTTGATTACTGAGTTGAAAACTTTCTTCCAAAAGATTAAATTTAAATAGATGCTCATTCTATGGACACCGGGAATTTTTTATATCAAATACTCTTATTCCATCTATAATCTACTGCTTCAAAATGAAAATTAGTTACTCCCTCCGTCCCAAATTAACTGTCTTATTTGACTTTTTTATGGTCAATTTGATTCAACTTTGACTGAGAATTAAAAATTATTCTTTTATAATTTTGAAAACCTGAGAAGTACATTTTAAAATAGATTAGATATACTTTTTGATGATATATTTTTTATAATTTTTTTCAACTATATACTATATGTAATTTTCAGTCAAAAGTTGATAAATTTGACCACAGAAAAGTCAAACAGAAAAGTCAAACAGGACAGATAATTTGGGGCGGAGGGTGTATTTCTAATGTTCATGGAATTCAGCCTCTATTGATATAACACATACAAGCTAATAAATATCAAGACATTCTCCCTTGGTGTCCTATACTTTAGTTTCACACATATTAGTGAATTATATCTTGTTGCAAGTTAATCCTTAAATGTGAGATTTCAATATATTTGAGATCTTTTGGTTTTGAACTATCATTGCTAACAAGTGGACTATTTTTGTAGAATAAAAAATTAATTACAAACACGACTTTTTTTACTTAGTGAGTGAGATTATACTACCTAAGACTAGAGGTACACTATAGGATGTTACTCTTGTATCTAAACTTAAATGTTGTGATTACATTCTTGAGGAGTTCAACATCTTTCCATGTCAATTCGAAATTTGCAGTACTAAGGATGCACATGTTTATATTTTTTCCGTAAATTATGTTACTGCAAGTATATTTCTTGATTTATAGAAAAGATTCACTAAATGCACGAACTACCTTAACTAGAGATGTCAATGCTTTCTGCTATCTGCAGTCCAATGCTGCAGTCGCACGCACAAGTGTGGCAAGCACAAATGTATTGTCCTCAACGTCGGGACTGTTAAACCTGTTTTTGTTTATCTTAAAGTAATGGCAAACGTTCTCTTGTCAGTGATCTCTTTGGCCTTCTCTCAGCTTTGTCCTACGGCCTATTTATTGTTTTGTTGTATGTGTATATATACAGTTTAAAATTACACATGCCTATATAATATTCTAATGATGCAGGTGTGCACAAATAAGGAGAGTAAAAAAAGTGGCAAAATCAAAGAATTCATATATCTAATATGGTTAGTTGAATAATTGTATTTCTACTTGTGCAATGGATGTTTAGTTGTTTACTCTTTACAAATTTGGATTCTTGCAGGGATGCTCACATATGTTTGATGTAATGTTTGCTCCGCAAATAATTGTTTAGTTTGTTGTTGTTGTTTACTCCTCCACTAATTTGTTTTTGGATGTAATTAGGTGTGATCATAATTTATGTAATTGGTTGGGATCGTAATTTTAATAATTGAGATGGATTAACTGATACTATGACATTGTTTATGGTGATTCGTAAGATAAAATGAGGTAAGTTAGTATTTTCTAAACTTTGTTCCTGATCAAACATTAAATCAGAACCTACCATGTGAACATGGTATATTATCTGTATTTGAGGCTTCATAATAGCTGATTAGCTACTTAAATTGGCTTTAGGAAAACTGCCATGGATGGACACATTACTCAAAGAAGGCTGCTAGCCTCTCAGCCAGTTTTTCCCAGTTGGTTTTAGACCGCCACTGTCATCAGAGTCTCTGTCTCCTTCACCTTCTCCCTCCTCTTTGCATTCTCCTTCGCCTTCACCGTCTCTTTCACGTTCAGCTGTTGCAGATAAAAGACTGACTTCTCCTAGTGTTTCTGCATCTCTGCCTTCACTTATTCAATCAGCAAATTCTCCTGCTAAAAGCCCAACTATGCCACACGATAGTTTAATATCCAATCAGCACAGATTCTTAATACTGTTTGCAGCTGTAGGCGGTTCTACATCTTTAATCCTTTTGTCTATTGTAATATATTTATGTCCAAGAAAAGTATCTGTTGTCAAACCTTGGGCCTCTGGATTAAGTGGGAAACTGCAGAAAGCATTTGTAACTGGTAATTACTAATATTTCAAATTACTGAATCTGTATTTAATATGTAGATCTGCTAATAGGCATGCTACTCAATTGTCCCTCTATATTAGACATTGTATATTTACTTCTGCCCACTTATATCATTTTATTATTACATCTTAGGTGTGCCAAAGCTTAAAAGGTCGGAGCTTAATGCAGCTTGTGAAGATTTCAGCAATGTAATTGGTTCTTAAGGTACTTTTTCACATTCATTGATTTTTTTTTTGTTTATCTTAAATAGTGGAGAGGGTATGATTATTGAATAAAACTTTAAATATTTAGTTTCACTCGCTAATAAACACCCCCCCCCCTTCTGCACGCATTTGATATTGTTGAGAGAGATGCAAAAATGCTTTTGGTGTTTGAAGTTATGTATATTTCAGTAATATACCATAGAACATATAGGTCATATGTGACTTGGTAAGGGCTCAGTTTTTTTTAAGTTTTTATGTACTGGGATTTGCTTTTTAGGCCAATCACCTCAAACCTGCCCTTGTTGATTTTTATTATAAGTTTGAATGTTATAAACTCATACACATATAATCACTAGAACAATTAAATCTTATTGTAAATTGTATGTGTGTGTATATATTAAATTATTAAAGACTGCTTGAAAATTTTATATTATGTACATAATTATTGGTGCCATTGAATGCAATTTTCTCGTGGCATTCATTATAGCCTCTAGCAGAGTAGCAGTAGTGATTTTAACTAAAAATTTAGTGGAAGTTATAGGGCCTAATTTATGAGGAACCCTTTCTTACTTACTTCACTCTAGAAAATTAGTAGCAAGCTGAGAATTTTCATAGCTATGAGCTGCCTCTGAAAGTCAGAGTTCCTAACAAGAGCTGAAGTTGCAGCTGGTTTGGTTGACATATATTCAGATTGTGGGAATTTATATGATTATGATTGTTTGAGGGATTCCCTCAACTAATAGTAATAGACATATTTTGTGGAGTATGAATGTAGGGTAATAGCTGGATATGGGATGCATGGCCACCGCACGCCTGCTTGTACTCTTTCAGTCTTTCTGCTTATATATTTCAATCCGGTGTTGTATTGAATGAATTAACTTTTTACTTCTGCTCTGTGTGCTTGTATAGATGTACCCATGTGGGTTTGGTGGGTGGTCTGAGTGTTTATATTCATGCTTAGAATTCAGCAACCACACTTGTATAGTTGTATTGTTAATCTGCCTGTTGACTTGATTACAAAATGTTATTAACTAATTAAAATGATGCCTTCTCTACATAGCCATGCTGATCGGGATGTGTTACTGGGTGCATGTGTGATTTATTAAAATGTAGAACTCAGAGAGAGGCTTGAGCCCGGGGGAATTGTGTATTATTTGGAAGATTTACTCGTAGCTGGCTCGTGGAAAGATGCTGAGGCCGTTAGGTAATAAGATGAATAATACATTTTCCTCGTTTCTCTAATACACCACTCCTAGGAATAATGGGGGTCAGATCTGTAAGTACGTCATCTAATTCCCTGCGCTTAGGTTGAATTTCTCTTCTATTTGTCTACAGATTTGACTAGAGTCCTCATTGTATTGACATTTCTTTTTTATGTAGGATTCTCTTATCCTGGAACCAACTATAAAAGGTATTTGAGACTAAGATCATTAGGTACTCCTGCAGTTCATCTCTCTTTAGCCATGCAAGGAGCTTTTCGGAGGATTTAACGATACAACTCCCTCATATGTCACCAGTATTTTAACACTGCTTACTCTCTAATTTAATTGATAAGGATAGTATTTAATGCACAGTGCATACTAAGTACACACTTTTCAGGTTTGAAACAGTTGCTGGAAATTTAAAAATTGTTGTTTTGGATCCCATTCTTATATTTGTTTTCCATATGAGAGTTGGTGGTGCAGCAATTGCTCATGTGCAGTCTCAGTAAGTTCTGTGTTGGCAACTTAATTCAAATATTTTCCTTTGTAATTATTCCCTTTCACCCATCAATTTTATTTACCCAAAGTCCTGATGTTGTGGCATGGTTGGCATATTCGTTGTTGTCTTGCGAGTAACATTTTACTCAAGTACTTAATAATATTGGTGATCCTCTTCAGTAAATTGATGGAACAAGCTCACATAATACCTCCATTGAGACCATGCAGTTTAGCCGGTTATTAAAGAATGGTAGCAGATTACTTGCCTCATATATGTATCAGTATTATCAAAATCTAAACATTTCACTAGATATAATAATAACAATGGCATCAAATCATTACTACACTGGTTATCTGATTAAATCTATAGTTTTCCCTTGCAAGTTTATATCCATACAAAAAATAATGCAAGATTGTTTCTATTGGGAAGGCTGACGTGTTACATTGGTTGCATAGTTGGCGGCAATTTTCGGCAACTACTATGGCAGCTTTCCAGATTTGCTTACAACTTTGGATGGCATTCTCTCTTCTTAAACTTCCACCTATCTACACATCTATTTCTAACACATCTATTTCTAACAAAACTAATATGATAATTTGTGTACATGCACCCATCTTACTAATACGAGAAATTATGTGTAAATGCACCCGTCTCGATGATGTATACATAAGAATAACTGCATTGAAAGTTGGTTAGGAGTGGAGTTCTTGTGTATATAAAAACTGACTTTGGAGGGTACAAACATGAAATACAAATTTTTCAAAAGCGATTTGATTGTGTTGCTTTTCTGATTTAAGATTGAAATTTAGTATGGTCATTGTAACTAGAGCATAACTTGGTATGGTCATCGTAGCCAGAGCATACCCGTGTGACGGGTTTAGAACTAGTTTTTTTTCTAATTATCCAAACTCAAAAAAAAAAATTGATTTGATAAAAAATTGATTTTGAATTTTTTTAAATAAATTAAACACGACCAATCTAAAATTTAATTCGGTTTGGCTCGTTTACTCCCCTAATGTGTTTGATTAAGTTTCAAAATGAACATGTTTTATTTAAGCTTTTTTTTGTGATTCACAAATTAAGAAAAATTATATCGATGTGAATAAATTATATAAAAATTTTAATATAAAAAATAATTTTTATACTTTATTTTGAAAATAAATACTAAGAAAACAATAAATGAGTATAATTTATATTCATTTCTAATATGCCCCTTAGTGTTTTAAAAACTTATATTAAATGGATTCAAAATCTGAATATTAAAATATATATAAAAAATTAATTAAACATTTGATATATATTTAATCATTTTAAATCCATATAATTATAAACTATATTCATTTTAGATCGAATTTATTACTCCTTCCATTTTAAAATAGATGTTTTTTAACGTTTTGTACGTACTTTAATGTGTATACAAAAGATGGTTCTGTAATTATTTTTAATTTTTTTAAAAATAAAAATTCAATATTGAAATATTTATTTAGATTTTTTTTAAAAATAATATGTGAAATTATATTTTTATACACCTTAAAATACGTATAAAAAATCAAAAAAATATGTATTTTAAAATGGAATGAATAATAAATAAATATTTTTTATTAGTTTATAAACTATAGTCATAAAAAATCCATACTGTCAGACAGACAAACGAGGATAAGGTAAAGAATTTGCAGTTTTTGGTAGGAGTAGATGCGGGTGGGTGACTTGGGCGAAGTGGACAAGGTGGTTTAAGAGGGTGTTTACTAACCCTAGAAGTATCAGCCCAACCCTGTTTATTGGACTTCTCTTTTGCTTCTACCCACCTACCTACTTTTATAGTCCAAATAATTAATTTTGTTTTTCAGAACTTGTAATCCGATAATTTCGTGCCAAACAGCCAAAGTTTAGCCACATTATATAGCATATATATATTTTGTAAGCAAAACCAAACATAATCAGAATAATATATTTTATAATATTTTGCAAATAATATATAATTTTGACATTTTGAAGACGAGGTTAAATATCAAATTGGTCACTCAAGTGAATGCTCCCTCAGTCCCTTTCATTTCTTTACAATTTTCTTTTTGAGACGTCTCACCAATTCTTTACATTACCCTAAATAGTAACTATTATATATTATAAAAAGAAAATTATTATTATTATATTACTTGTGTGTACGTATAATTACTATCAATCAATCTTGATTATATCTATAATTACTTTTTTATTATCCACTCACCACCAACTTGACCACTTTTCACTTGGCCCCTCCCTCCGTATCACGCGTTTCTTGAAACCCTAAAACACACTCTCTTTTTTCCACTCGTTCCTTCCTTCCATTAACCCCTCTTTTTAATTTAATGGAGTCTCAGTTTCTCAATGATTCAGCCCCAAACTTTGACCTAGATTATAGAAAATTATCTCGATTTTTTTGAAACAGTTGAAGATACGCCTGATAGAGTAAAAGAGCAATTCGTGAAATCAAATAAGATGATTTTAAAACTGCAAAAACTACAGTTCGAGGATCCAATTGGATTGCTGCAAGTTTATCTCCCCCAATTCGTGTAAGATTTGTTTAATGTATGTGTGATTTATTTACTGTCTTTGTGTGATTTGTTTGATTTATTTATGGTCTGGGTCCGTCACTAATTCATCAAACTCTCTTTCTGGATGAACTATTTTTGCTATTATGTTATCTGTGAATGGATTGCATATATGTTAGTACTATAATGCTTTCATGTTTATGTTTTGCCTGTATATTTAGACTTTAGTTGTTTTTGTTGATTGACCAAAGCATAATATTCTAGCAAAAGTCCTGTGCATAACATTATCTTCTAGCAAAATTCATGTACATAGCGTAATCATCTGCAACTAATTTAGGTTGTCCCGTTTAATGCTTTTTCCACAACATCCAGGGGAGCCGTCATTGATATTGGTAATTGTCCAAGTCACTCCAGCCTTTTTTGGGAGCTTGTAATTGTTATTGCCACCTTGTTTGAGTATATATGTCATACAATTCATAAGAGACAACCAAACATAATTTAAAGTAGAGGGTTTCACTTCTTCGTATGCTTCAATCACCGCATTAACTAGCCCACGAACTGTTTTAGGGGCTTTTTCGTGTTGTAATCCTTGTATGATTCTAAAGAAACCCAAATCATTGATATTGATATCAGGACTGTTAAGCGGTTGATTAGCCAATGTTATGTTAAACCCATCAGATTCTGCAGTTTTGATGAATTTTATGTCTTTACCATTGATACTTATCTTGTTGTATGATGATATGTTTATTGTTGTCTGGTGGCCATTTGGCTATAATAGCAGGGAGAATTTTTTCGACTATGCATTGTTTAACCACAAGTTTGTTGACATTTTCTATAGGTTTGAGTTCCATAACACCCCTAGCTCTGTTTTTACTTGATCTAACTGCTACTTCTTCTATAGTGAAAGGGAATATC
This sequence comes from Oenanthe sinensis, assembly GCA_028671895.1. Classification (NCBI taxonomy): domain Eukaryota; kingdom Viridiplantae; phylum Streptophyta; class Magnoliopsida; order Apiales; family Apiaceae; genus Oenanthe; species Oenanthe sinensis. The sequence continues at coordinate 38,549,569 of CM053794.1, forward strand.
CCTATTTTCCTATCAAATATACAAGTACCATCTTCGTCATACCTAGGCCTTGCAACCGCACTCATAAACATAAGTTTTGTTATAAATCTTTTAGACTTGGAAGTTCTATGCGCTTCCGGTTCATTTGGCAATATGTAGTATTTTGTGAAGTTCTAATCATATAAAACCACTTCTCATTTATGTGAATTATAGAAAACATGCCTATATATGTTGGATTTTCACGAAGTGTTGAGCTTTCAACGTGTTTAAAACAAAATCTCACCCTTTCTTCTATATTGACATGTGTTAAGTATGGTTTCAAGGCATTTGAATGAGATTTAATTTTGCCTTTCTGGATCATTCTATGCACTGTAGATTTACCAGCATTTAGTTGACAAGCTAATGTCCTAATATTGGTTCTTAGGTGCAGAAGAGTGGATCTTACCTTTTCCGGATCGAAAATATATTTTTGGTTGCCACCTTTGTATTTTTTGTCCACTTTAAATTGTTCACCAACTTTAATTGATTCTTTAACATCTTTTCATATATTGCAAATGGTTATCCTGCTAACTCCGTAATCAGTAGCAAACATGTTAATCAATCCCCGCTTGAGCTTGTTATCACCATAGTTTAATGACAATTTGTGAGCAATTTCTCTTTTTTCTGAATTTGTAAATCTTTTTCCTTTTGCAGGGCCCCAACAGATGATGACATTGAGTTATTTGTAGAAGTGTTGAAGTTGTTTTCATCTCCTCTTAAATCAGAAAATATAGACCCAGTTGTCATTTTTGTTAATGTATCGTTGTAAAATTGATTTAGAGAAGTATATATGTATAGAGTTGACTCTTTATAGTTAGTGTGTGTAATTATGGAGGCAAATACTTCTGTATTCAAGTATTTTCAATTAGACGGGTGTTGTAATGTATTTTCCCTCTGTAACTTTAATCTCCTGTAAAGTTAATCTTATGTACTGTACTTTTTTTAAATAATAGTTTTCATAGTACTTTGTTTACTTTATTCATGATTCTTGGTCTTTGTGCTAAAAGTGAATGTAAAGATCGTAAGGGGACAGATGGAGTACCATATATCACTTTAGTCACCAATCTCAACGGGGTATTATTTGAATCACTAAAGTCATAATAAATATCAAATAAATACATCTAAATATGTGATCAGAAAGATATGAATTCTAGTATTTTAGATAATATATCCAGATTTTAAGAAATTTATTTACTAATTATTTTTATTTTAATCAAATAAAATAACTATAAAATATAAAATAAATAGTATATAAATTTTTAAAAATCTAATTATATTATTCGAAATATCAAAATTCACAAGTTTTCGCTTGGTTGCGATAACATTTAAGAAAAATGTGTAGAATTCAGTAAAATATTACTTTTACTTTACAAACACATATTTAGAGGTATCTGTTTGATATTTATTATGATTTTAGTGATTCAAATGATACCCCATTTAGATCGGTGACTAAAGTGATACAATATATGATTTTTACTTGAGTGACCATTTTGATATTTAATCCTGAATATGTCACTGTATGATTAAGAGTTTGTTTGACTAAACTTTAAGTCGGGAGCTTAAAGTTATTTCTGACTTTAAGCTGAAAAATATTTTTGCGTAATAAATCAGAAACTGACTTAAAGTAAAAAATAAGTCAGAAACTGACTTAAAGCTATAAGTAAGTATCATGTACTTTTTTCAGTGACTTATTTTTTATTTTTTTTTTATTTTGATAAAAATTATCCACATGTCATAAATTACTCATAAGTCACTTTTATTTTTATTATTATATTTTTAAAAACTCACAAATCACTCATAATATAAAATTACTCAAATATGCATTTTAAACTCTCACCTTATCATATTAATACACTCTAAATTATAAGTCACAATTTTAAATTTATCAAACATGCTCCAAATTATGGCACAGTTAATAATAGTGTAAATTTTAATACTAGCGGTGACAGCGCAGCAGGTGCCTGTCTGTATTCATTTATTCGGCTGGACCACGGATACATTTATTTGGCTGCAAAACTCTGCTCAGTGCTCACGCATACTATATTCATAATTGCACGGTTGTACCACAGGTCCCCAATTTTAAGCTTCAATATTTTTAAATTCGTACATCATAGCGAAATTGGAGCATTAATCGGTGACTAAAGTATATATATATAATATTAATTTTATAATAACCAATATGTTAATCTAGTTATATTAATACATATATATTATATCATAAATGTTAAGATTACATATATTTTGCTAATAAATTATTATAAGTATAATAATTTATTGAAAAGACGGAATTCTAATTTTAATTAAATAAAAAATAAATACAAATGAAATAAGAGGGGAGAAAGTATTAAATAATTATAAATCTACCGAAAATTTTAGAAATAAATCATATTGCCATAATGTCAGTAACATTAATTCATAACTGTTTTCCCCTTTAGAAAAAAATAAGAATAAAAATTCTTCAGTTCTTCTCCCTCACTCTCTCTCAAACATTTAAACACATCTCTCTCTCTCTCTGTGGGTGTAATATTGTTGGTTGTATCGGGTATGGCGATTCCAGCTGCAGCTGTTGTCGTCCCGGTAGGCGTTATCTTCTTTATCTCCGGCTTAGTCGTCAATCTCATTCAGGTTTTACTATTAATTAATATTTATATATTCCTCTGTATTTCTCTTTTCTCTATGTATGTACACACTAATTCTCTTCAATTACTTGCCCAAATGTTCGTTTTAGCCACACATTGTTGCGATTTTAGATGCATAGCTCAATAATTTATGCCTAAACATTTAGCTGCGCGACTCATTTTTGGATTTTAAATGGGAAATTTCATTAGCCTTCTCATTATGTGTATATATTCAGGCTTTCTTTTTTGTTCTGGTGCGCCCATTTTCTAAGAATGAGTATAGAAAGATTAACCGAGTGGTTGCGGAATTGTTGTGGCTGGAACTTATTTGGCTCATTGATTGGTGGGCTGGAGTTAAGGTGATTGTCACTATTTTCTCTTAGTTTAAGCATGTGCTATTGTAATTACTTGTGCAGATCCATCGTGGAGTTGTTTGATTATTGATGTCTTTGGGGTGTTTTAATGCATAATTATATTACTTCTGTACTTCTATTTCTATAGAGACTTAAGGAGCTAACATATTAGCATCTTATGAAGGAAAAGACTATACCCTAATCTCAGGGGCGTAACCAGAAAACTGAGTTAGGGGGGTTGAAAAACTAAATCATAAAAAAGTACAATAAATAAAAAAATTATAAAAATGCAAAAAATTGTCATTCTATAATTATATTTACAAAGTTTATAATTGTACTCGACGATTTTTGATATTATGAAAAAGTTGCATCATTGTTTTATTGACAACATCGATATATGTAATAAGACTATTATTCAACAATTGATCTTCTTTTACAGATACATTCTTCTTAGGATGATATTTTGAAATTGGGATCTCTAATGTTATATTGCTATTGATTTGATTTTGAGTAGTATACAAAACCCTTTTTTTAAGATCATGTTTTGAACAAGAATGTAAATAAAAAAATTATAAAATTTAAAGAACGTGAGTAGTGAATAATCAGTAAAAGTAGTATTTGTTTTGAATTAATGTGATTGGTTAAAAACTATAATATGTTTAGTTTTGTTTCAAATCTATTTCATTTTTAATTTTAATTTTATTTTATTTATAATATTCATATATTTTACTCAATTTTGTTTTATCTAAAACTCCAATCAATTTTTTATAAATTCATGTTTTTTTGTGGCGAATAAATTAAGTGGGTTCAAATTTTTTGTGAGTTCAAAAATAAAAAAATTAAAATTTTATATAATACATATATACATACACTTAGGAGTTGAGTGGGTGCAAGTGAACCCACTTTGCTTAACGTAGCTATAATCTGAAAATTCATTTTTTTGTGGAAGTAATTTAATTTAGTGCAATTTATTTCCTAAATGAGGTGCTAACTCACTTAAGTAGTCACTGACCTCTTCTTTTTGTCCCACCATTTGCGAGCTCACACTCGTATATCACTCAGTCATGTTAAGCTAATAGACAAAATAAATGGATCAGTGTTTGTTCCATTTAATATAAATGAGGCTGTACAAATACTATTGGATAGATTTCTTTCTTCTAAAGTAGGAATGTCTTATTTTGGCCAAGAAGCCATTTATTACAAAATCATTTTAAATTTATTCCATTTTTCCTTGTCATAATAAACAAAATCCAAACTAGGTATTGGTACAGTACTTCCGGTGAGAAACCTTGTAGCACACATATATTGATGTCAGGTAATAAATGGTAATCAGAGTTTGCATTAGATATTGGAAGTGTGACAAGAACATGCGACGTCCCGGTCATTTGCTCACTATGCTTCAAGCACTTGCAGAATCTCATGTATTTAATTTTAGATGTTGCATCACTAATGTGACCTTTGCTATCTGGACTCGACTAGAAGTTCTCAACATGGTACTTGTCCAAGTTTTGGACGCCACAACTTTTGTAAATTAAACATGTGTTTGGCCTAAAATAAGTGTCATAGTGCCCATCCCTATGTCTGATTGTCAAGTGTGCCCCACTGGTAGTTAAGGCAAAATAAAGATTCAGGCTAACTGAGAGTGTGACGATAATATATATTCTAAAAGGGAAGTCTAATGACTAATGAGTAATGACTTGTACTACCAGTCTACCACCGATCTCTTAAATTTTTTACAGGAGAATGAATATAGCCCTGAAAACTAACTTTTCTTACTTACATGTGTGTGGTAATGTTCTTTTGCCAAATTTTCCAATATACATGTCTGGAACATTACACTGTTCCGGAATTAAATAAGGGTAAAACATGGAGTGATATTACAACATCATCCCATACAATCCTTGGCCTGTGTGTAAAATTCTATAAAAGCTATGAGTCATATATAGAGGTTAAAGACTTTGTTTTCATATTCATAGATATCAAATAATGTAGAAGTTTTTCCCTGTGTGAATAGATATCTTTGGATTTTAGCAATCAAAGGGACATACTTAAGTTGGCTTGATTACCGTGTATTTTGCATATTCAGAAAATTTGTATTCATTATATCTCTTTTATATCTTATAGGTCACTTCAGCACCTTCAATATACAACTTGTTATTCCATTTGTATGGAATAGGCTATACCTGTGTGAAGAATGCACACTTTTGTACATTATGCAAAATAACTATTGTTGTAACATGAATGCACTTTTAACTTCCTAGCAATTGTTGAATCTGTAATAGATGGTTTGGCCGTGATTAATGTAATTTTTCTGGCTGCAGATTCGACTTTACACAGATCCTGAAACGTTTAAATTAATGGGTAAGGCAGCAAGGTCGAAATTTAGTGTAAGATGGTATGTTATTGGATGGCAAATAAATCTTTTCTTAAAAACACTAATATTATATCTGTGCTATGGAACCGTCCAGGAAAAGAACACGCTCTTGTCATTTGCAACCACAAAAGTGACATCGACTGGCTAGTTGGCTGGATTTTGGCTCAGGTTCTTATGTTTTCTATTTTCAACTCCTACGCACGTGCATGGATGCATTCTGGTAAATGCACACTGTACATGCAGGATATGACCTAATGGGGCTACAACCTCGCTCAAATTGTACTTCGTAGTTCACTATAGGTGTAATTTGCTAGAAATATGAGCTAGCTGCAATGCATTATAGGTTTAAATATAAATCTTCTTGTAGCATAGGTCCTTGTCCCACTAGACAAATTTATGTCAATTCATTTATCATCTTTTTCATTTCTCAATAATTATTTTTTCAATATTATTTTGGTTTCCGACACACATCTATACAAATACAATTATACGCCACTAAGTTATTTACATTACACAAATCATGTATGAATTTATAAAAACATTATATATATTTGGAGGCGTTAATTTGGCTCATCGCAGCAATTCTTGGCTCCGCCTTTTGCACATATGGCATTTCTTGATATTGTATGCAAGTATGCCTATAATTGAACTAAGTGTGTTAACATGTCCAAATTTATGTGTTTGATGGAAAATTTTATTGGAATGCATCTAATCTAGGGCAAATCAACCAAGTTTGTTAACATGGTTTGTAAGACATCTTCGCTTTGACATGGATTTTGGCTAAGGCAATGTGGGCACAGTCTAAGTTCATGACTTCAGCTGAGCTTGGGGAACTCAGCTGAAGTCATGAACTTAGACTATGCCCACACTGCCTTAGCCAAAATCCATGTCAAAGTGAAGATGTCTTACAAACCCTCCCACACCACTTGAGTCAATGTCCTCATTGACTTGAGATTTGTGAACCTCTTACGCCTTTCCTCATTCTGCCTCCACTTGTCAACAACTCAATCAAGTGCCCCAATTTGTTAGCTCCTCTAGAGGCTATGATGTTGCTTCCCAATGCATGAAGTCATTTCTCACTTTTTCTCAAACGCTGCAAACAGACCAAATATGTGCTTTCGCTTGCCCCACTGGCCAGATTCTGTTACCCAACATAAGAGACAATAATTTCCCAACTTGTCGCTTATCCCACAAACAATTAGGCCAACCTAAGCGTTGGTTGCCTCATTGTGCAGACTCTTTGGCTCGCCTGCCAGCCCCCTCATATGTATGCCTCAAAATTCAGACGCGCCTCTACTAAAGAGAGACGACTTTAGTGCAACCCCTGCACTTTCCCCCACTTAAACTGATTCTTCCTCACGTAGATAAACCCATGAAGAAGTCTTCTTTCTAACCCCTGGACACTTTTTCAAAAAGTGTGGTTGTCCACAGTTGTAACATCTCAAAGACTTCGCCCCAGATTGAGCAACGCTAAACAAAGTCACATCACGACCAACAGCAATTTTAAGAACTTCTTTAGAAACATCCCCGACATCTTTGCCCACATCAACCAAAGCACGAACCATCTTCTTATGGGGACAGTCCCTCACCATGTGAGTCCCTTTACAACGAAAACACAACTTGGTCTTTGAAGTCATAGACTGTCCAATGCACTTAGTTTCAGTTTGGGCGATTTGTGCGCCCTTCACTACATCATTCCCACGATTCAAAACGGATGTGCTTGTGAAGACACCATCACCACGAACTTTAGGATGACCAACACCTAACGGAATTTTAGCCACATCCCGTCTAAGGAACATCATTTCAAATCTAAGTTCTTGCAATTCCTTCAACCAACGATCGACAGGGGAAGCAACCTGTAGAGACATATCATTAAACCTGTCCTCCACACTATCCATCTGATTTCCCATGGCCCTCCTCAACTCATCAAGGTCCTCCTTCATGACTTGACATTTCTTAACCAACGGAAGCAAGAGTGCCTAGCGATTTGCACATAACTTCTTCAAACCGAGCAACGTCACTATAAGCATCACTATCCAACGAATTCTCCATGATATTTTGATGAAGTTTGCCAATGAAATATGTGGAATGAGCGCAACCTGGCTCTGATACCAGTTGGCACATGGTCATTTTTTTCCTACCAAACTGACGCCTGCGCGGCCTGCCCTTGTGCGCCAAGAACAACAGCTAACACCCAGACCTGTTTGTGTCACCAACACTTGGTTTATGCTAACCTGATTATAGCAATAATAGTAAATATAAGCACACATCATAATTTATAATTTAGAGGAGGCACCCTCCCAAGTCCCAACCTTCTCATTGCCATTAACAACCCAAAAGGAATATTACAAGAGATATAGGCCAAGCCTTACAATTGTTTGCCTATCTGTCTCTATACAATTTTCTATGTGCAGAATGTTGAATACAAGATATAGACTACATCATAAATATGCCGAGCAGTTACAAGGCAGTTACTCTCAGCCAAGTCACTTCCCAACAGTTACTAGCAGTTACCAGGACACATGTCATCCTTCTCAGCCTTTGTACAAACTGTTGGCAGTTACTGGACACCCACACACATATATATTAACATATATATGTGTATCTATCCCAACACATATGCACGTTTTGACTAAGTCTCAGCATGCCACTTGTAAAGCCCAGAATTATTCCCCAACAAGTAGGCCCAACATTTGCTCCAAGTCCACGGGCGCGGGCGTTAGTTATCACGGGGTCGTTTTTTTCAACTTTGATTTCGATCCCGCGCGGCCTGATTTCTCCACAAAACCAGTCAGCCTTACCCACAAATGACTATATATGCTAAGTGCACAATCCGCCACAAATATAAATAATAGTGCACACACAATATACGGCCAAAGCCAACCAAAGGAACACGAGTTATGGCACAATGCACTTCCTGACCCAAGTTTCATCTCTTATGCTATCTACCCACAATACACTTAGATGTCCCCCAACCCAAGTGTTTTCCCACAAGTGCCTATAATCTCACTGATTACAAACAAGATAATATCCCTCTATCTATGTTTACAACTTAATGCCTAACATAAATATATATGTGCCACGAATTTGCACATAGAGACAGTTTTATAACTGCTGGGCAGTTACTAAAACTAAAAATTGAGACGTTTATGCGATATTAAATTGCATTGCTTTCTTAATTAGAATGAATTAATTTTTTTCTTGTATCCCTTTTTTTATTTCTAGCTAATATTTATTGTTTCATTCACCAGCGATCGGGTTGCCTTGGTAGTGCATTGGCTGTGATGAAGAAATCATCTAAATTTCTACCTGTAAGTGTTTAAAAGTCATTCTGAATGTATTTTTTCAAGGATTTTAATCTTCCGAAAATATGTTTAGAGCAAAAGAAGTTGATTAAACTGTTGTCTTTTGCTTATGGCAGTTTTTGTATTGAACCTAGGTACTTTAATATTACCATACATTTAGTAGGCATCAAATTCACTTCAACTTCCAGAGTAATTTTTTTCCAGCAATATAAGTTAAAATTGTTAAACAGGAGTTGTTAATATTCAACCTGTTCGAAAGCATGGCAAATAATGGAGGGTGGAGCTATTCACCGGCCCATTCCATGAATTTTCTAGATTTATAATGGTTAATGGTGTCGAGGTCAAATGTTATTTGATTACACACTGTATGTTTAATCTACTATTTTCCCATGGGGGTTTTATTTTCCTATTCATCTCTATTATAAATAGAAGGTTTTATATATAAATCTAGGGGATATATTACTTAAGAAATACCAAAATGTGAGATTAAATTGATATAAAATATCAAAAATGTAACATTAAATCTTGAAAGTGCAAATTGTTTGTAATGGTATCTTGCTCAGTTATACAATACATTTTATCTTACCACACACTGTATGTTCAATCTATTATTTCCCCATATGTTGGTTCTATTTTCCTGATAGAAGGCTTTATATGTAAATCTAATGGATATATTACTTAAAAAAAACCAAAACGTGATTTTAATTTTTGATAAAAAATACCAAAATGTAATATTAATTCTTGATAAAAAAAATACCATAATGTAACATTAATTCTTGAATCTGCTCCAAATTGGCTTATCCCGGACATGGAAAAAGGGTGCCTTTGGAAATCATAATTCTATACTTTGTTCATGAAGGATGATGCTTATATATAAGTTGTTTATAGATAAGAAAATATTTGGCAATAAATATAGATAAGAAAATATTTGGCAATAAATATAGATAAGAAAATATTTGGCAATAAATATCAGTATCTATGATTCTGTACAACCAAGTGACCATGTAATTAATCTAACTATGGAAACTACATCAATTATAAAACTTGATTTTCCATTCTAAAAGGATACTATGTTTTACACGAGCGCTCGCACACACACTAACTATACTATTATACTCCCTCCGTCCCATTTGATTATTAACATTTTCCAAATAATGACACACATAATGTGAAAATATTAAGAATCAAATGGGACAAAGGAAATATATACTATGAATAATGCTAGATGTTCCAAAGTAATGTACCAAAATCTTCCTAAAAAGATGTGTCAAATTTTGGTTGATTTCATTTATAATAAAAATAGTGGACCCCCCCCCCCCATGTATTCACACAAACGCCCCAATTAAAATAAGTCACCTCATCTCTTTTGAGAAATTTTTGGGAATTTTTTTTGGTACCTCTATCATTACTCATATACTATCAAAGTTGAAATACATCTTAGTTTAGGTTGGTCGTTTGAGCCGGGTCAAAATAACAAAATAGATTGGGTTAATATATTAACTTATAAATCATAAAATAATATATAATATCTATGTTACCCAGACTCGGCTGGAAGTGTCCAAGTGTCGGACTCAGCATTTTTTTTTTGAAATTTTACATGTTTTTGGCTTGAAATACGCGTCCAAGAGTCCATACCCATTTTCAATTGTCTAGTGTCCAACACGGGTACTCGAGGCAAAATGAAGAGTCCGGGTAACAGAGTATAATATGGATCTTTTGGTCTTTCAACCAGGTTGAGACAAGAAAATTTTCGATTTTTACAAATACGATCTTGGATATTATATATTATATATATTTGAGTAAAAAAATGCGGTTTGTTAGAAATAAGATCATTATACTATTTAATGAGATGGTTTTCTTTTAATATTTAACTGTATCATGTGTACAACTCATCGATAATTTTTTTAATTTTAATTTTTTAATATTTATTTATACTTATCAATAATTTTCAAATATTAATATAAAGAGTTGGTAACCTGTGATGCTGGTATATATAGATAAAGGTTTAATTGAGACCAATTTTAGATTGGAGATGTGGATATTATAATTAACCCTTGGATTATAACCAATCTTTATTAATTTTGTTATTTTATTGAAAAATGAATTTACAAAATTATTTTATTGGCTATTTTCCGCTACAATCACCACCATCTATTATTATCTTATGTCGCAGTCATCACAATCACTATCCCCACCATTACCGTCGCTTATGTTTTCGGTCTTAATTTTGGCATCCCCACCAACTAGTTATGAGTGATGCCTTGTTTAGGAGGCTGAACACCTTGTTTAACAGGTGGACCACCTTATTATGCACTCGAAAAAACACCTGATCTTTCTTGCAGAATATAGTATTTTTTTGAGTTATTGAACTTGACTACGAGAACAAATGAATGTATTCTCTGTAAAGAGGTCAAATCATTGGACTAGATGATTGGGGTTGCTGGAAAAATTGGATGGAGTTGCCGCAGAAGATGGCGGCAACTGGTGTTTGCCGGAGAAATAGTGTGGAGTTGTATTGGTTAGTCCTTTTGGAGGTGTCCAGAAACATATCTGTGTTAGTCAGACCTGAAGCGGACAAAATCTTATTAATCTGAAGTTAAGTTGCGATAGTAAAAAAATGGTATCAGCTAGTTAAGGGAGTTCGATGGGCACTTCTGGTGTGAACTTCAGAGGGCTCTTTACACGAGTGTCGAGCAAGATGGAGATTGACTATATCTTGACGAAATCTGTCCTGTTTCTCGTCTTACAAGAATGTACATACTTGAGCTCTTGAACTCACTTCATTATAACAATAATATAAAATAAAATGTTTCTCTTTTTGGTACTCTATGCAATACAAGTATAAAGTGTCATTTTATGAATTTCTTTCTTTAAAAAGAAAAGTTCATTTCTTCATATTCTAATGGAAGTGCCCCAAAATGTTGCCTAAAAAACTTGTTTGACAATTAAAGTTTCAGATCAAGTAATTCTTGTTTTCTCTGTCCTCTTTGTATGTATTTAGAAAGTATTCCTTATCCCACCTTTTTAACCACAAGTCTCTCAGAATAACGCGATTAAAGTTTAGTGCTGTATCTGCAGGTTATAGGTTGGTCAATGTGGTTCTCTGAGTATCTTTTTCTTGAAAGGAGCTGGGCCAAGGATGAAAATACACTGAAGGTATGATTTTATAAATATAGAGTTGAATTACTATTACCATGTTTTAGTCACTCTTTTATGCCTGATGCGTTCTTTTGATATTCTTAACATTTCATTTGGAATCTTTAAATTGTTCGTCATAATATCTATGGGATCTTGTTCCTGCAGTTGGGTTTTCAACGCCTAAGGGATTTCCCACATGCTTTTTGGCTGGCACTATTTGTCGAGGGTACTCGTTTTACACAGGCAAAACTTTTAGCTGCTCAGGAATATGCATCTTCAATGGGATTACCTGCTCCTAGAAATGTTTTGATTCCACGAACCAAGGTTAGGGTTCTGCTCCTCTCATTAATTATACTTTTCTTATACCTGTCAGTATGCATCATGTTAACAACTTTTAGCATATTATTGTATTGTCTTTTTTTTCTCAAAATTAATAATTAAATATAAGTTGCTAATTTGAAATTATTTTAATCCTCTGTCTACTACACTATGTCTGCATTTTGTGAGGTGTCATGTCAAATATGAAAGACTAATTATTCCCGTCTTGCGAACTTTATGTTATTTCAATTCGGATATTAAGAAAGTGTTTGAGCTCTGTAAAATCTATTGTTCCCAGTGACAAAGGGTAATTGGGCATGAACAGGAAAACTAGTGTTCAATATTAGCCTTAAAAACTACCAGGAAACAAATTTAAGAGTTTATGATTTTCTGTATATATTTCTGAATGTGCGTCAGCACTAGTGTTTCAATATTGGCCTTGAAAACTATTAGGAAACAATTTTAAGAGTTTATTATTTTCTGTATACATTTTTGAATGTGCATCAGCCTGTTCATTCTGTCAAGAGTATAGATTTGGATTTTAATCTATTATTGAGTTCCTATCAAGAAGCAAGCATGATCGAACCACGCATGCACCTACAAGGCATATGGAAGTATATATGTAAAATTGCCTTGGACAAAATAAAATGTTCGTATTGTTGTTGCTTGCACATGGAGGAACCTGATAACAAGCCTTTTGTCAATCTACATTCGATCTTAAAAACTCCGTGCATGCTTAATTAGTTTAGACTGATCCCACTTCACCTCTAAAGATTTTTTAAATAAGCATTTAATTTTGTAAGCTGTTGTTTCAGGGTTTTGTTACAGCAGTAACTCACATGCGTCCGTTTGTTCCAGCTGTATATGATGTGACCCTCGCCATTCCCAAAACTTCACCTCCACCTACTATGCTTAGACTGTTCAAAGGCCAGTCTTCTGTGGTAAGTCAAAAGAACTTGAATAGTGTGATCAGTTGCATTCTAATGAAAAGTTGCGTAGTGGCAGTGATGATAACCATTTGATATGTTTCCCAAGACCCTTTCACGATCAGGGAGAAACTATTTACTGGTTGGGATACTTGGAGCGGACCTTGCCCCCATTTGAAAAATGAAAAAAGAGGGGAAAAACAAGAGTATATTTATTAATTTAGCGAGGATCAGTATATCTATTGATAAGAATATCTTATCGAAAAAGAAACTCTTTTTCTTCTTGGCGAGAACAAACTTCTTTTAGCTCATACATTCTTAAAAAATGGCATGAGAAGTTCACGAGTACACTTATGTTATATCGGCTCAATAAGAAAAGTTCACACAGAAATGTCTAGTCTAAGAATACTAAGATGCCTTTATTTCCTTTTCTGCAGGTGCATGTTCACCTCAAGCGGCACTTGATGAATGATCTACCTAAAACAGATGATTCTGTTGCACAATGGTGTAAAGATGCCTTTGTGGTCAAGGTGATCACATTTTTCCCTCTTGTTGCCTGGCTTTTCATCTGCCTATTATATGATCTGAAGATCTTCTTGATTCTTGATACAGATATACTGCACACATGTTTTTGTCGTGTTTCCTTCATCCGAAGATGAAGAAGCTATATGCAACTTTCTTGATAAAGAAGCTGCATACAACTTTCTTGTTTTACTCAATTGCTACTAAACTCTATTAATTCTACCGATTCTTGCAAACCATTATTCTCCTACTATTTAAGTTTTTTACTCATTAAGCTCGTTTTAAGCCTTTCCCTTGTTCGATTCCGAGGTATTAAAGAATTGCTCGCTTCTAGATTAAGAAAGATTTGAATTCTGAGAATACAAATTATTATTATGAGTAGAAGAAATCAAAGAGGCAAGTAATTATTCGTTATAAAATATATATTCTAACAAAATGTTCTATAACATCATTAATAATTAAGAAATTCTGCTTGAAATTTATGTATTTTTAAGAGAGACACAGTGAGCAATGTTTAGAGATTTTCACTAGAAGTTCTCATTATTTAACTGCTGGAATTTGAACCAACACAGAACATGAAAATTTTATTTGATATATATACCGTCTGCCTGTGCCTGTGCCTGTACCTGTGTATACTGTATAGTATGTCACTAACCGTGACGGGATCAGTGATTTTTTAAATCCAAAGTGTATTTGGTATGAGTAATCTATCTGTCCGTGATGCCAGTGCATTCAAAGTTGATTGAGATTTTTTCTCCTTCTGGATTTGGTTAAACTAGGATAATTTATTGGATAAGCATAAAGCTACTGATAACTTTGGTGATGGAGAACTGCAAGACACTGGTCGACCGTTGATTTCTCTTGTGGTAACATAAATATTATTTTATTAACTCCAATCTTCCTTCCAATCAGTTTTCTATTTCCTATGGGTACTCCATTTGTTTTGTGGTCTAATACTTGCTGCTGCAATAGGTTGTCACCTCCTGGGCATGTTCTCTCATTTTTGGGGCCTTAAATTTCTTCCAGTGGTCCTCAATACTATCTTCTTGGAAGGGTCTTGCCTTCTCGGCAGTTGGCCTCGGCATTGTTACGGTTCTTATGCAGATATTGATTCAATTTTCCCAGTCCGAGCGTTCCAACCGCACGATGCCCTCGAATTCGGGAAAATCACCTCAATGAAGGCATAATATTAGAACTTTCCTAATACTAAGCGAGAGGAGACGACAATTACCTGGATAGGGCTGTTCAATCCTTCACAAAATTGAGATCATCTGTATTTATCATTGTAAAAATATGATATATGCGCTATACAACTTTTATGCTTCTCAAAGGATGACCATGTTGGACTTTGTATTATACAAGTAGAAAAGGAGTAGGAAAGGCATATTATAGCATATCATTTAGTTGCCCCTTGTTGATTATTTAGTATTTGGATCCAGGAACAGATTACCTTGATCTTATTTGTTATTGTTTTCCTTTAGAATGTACTAAATCTGTTCCCATTTTTATAAATCTTTTTTAGTCAACTTTATCCACTTCCAAGCACAATTAATACTGGGGCAAACTTTCAAGTTGAGGACTCAAAAATCGATTTGTTTTTTAAAGAATTCCATAATGAATTTGCAATATTTTAGCCAAGTGTTAAAATATGAAACTGGAATTTGAAAACAAATTTCTTTATGGTCTGTTTGAAAATATGAATTTTATTTGAAATTATGAGATATATCAAATGACATGTTTGGGTAATTATAAGAATTTGGATTTGAATTCCAAGACATTCAAATATTAATACAAATACGAGAATTTGTAATAAAACTCAAATTCTGTCGTTTGAAATCCATGTAGAATTTGAAGAGTGGTTGTTGCATAGTTGAGAAGGTAAAAAAAATGTACATTTGAGAAGGGAAAAATTAAAACCCTAGTTTTTGGTTTTCGTCTTTTCGACAAACCTATACTTGCTAGCAGCAAGATATTCTAGATTTACGACATAAACACGTTGTTGGGATGCCGATGCTTTCATTCATGAACTGCCTATCATTGAATTGACATATGACTTAGCAAGCCAGCATTTCGCAATTAATTGAGGTCTGTACCCTCGAGCTCTTCATTAATCTCAAATCAGAATGTAGGTCCAAATTCAGCTCATAAACTGCTGGTGCATTAATTAGAATATAAATTCAGCTATAAAAATCATGTGCAAGAAGAATAAAAAGACACTTATTCTACAAGTTGGATGATGTCAAGGCTGTACTGCAGCAGTGACTTGTAATCATTGTGTTATTTTCATATCTCAACTTATAAACATTCTGCTAACCATGTTTTCATGTGCTATTAAATCATGTACGTGTTGCTGACATGCATTAACTTAATTGTCTAATTAACATACTTATATATGTAGTCCATCACATCAAGCTGGTCTGTTCTTCCCTTGTCATCATGTTTAAGTTATTGTTTTTTTTCTACGTAAATAATATGACTACTATTTTTTGCTACTGTCTCTTATAAAAGTTTATGTACAACTTTGTTACTTGTTGCCCTAGAAGGTAAAGAGCGTGCAAGTCTTGAACAGTTGATGGAAAATGTCAGTTTTATGGCCGGAGCCCCTTTATGGTTTGCTTTAGACTCCTTTCCTTAACTGAGATCGACTCCATCATATATATATGTCTACTTAAATTAATATCCAGATTTCTCGTAATAGCCTAGTAGTAAACGGTTATCTTCTTCACCTTCTTGGGTCATGGCTTCGAATCCTGATAAAAAATAACGTTCTTTTTTAACAACTTAATTTGTTTCCTCGTTCAAAAAAAAAAAAAAAAAAGAAAGCTTTATTTAATTCATTAATTTACTTGAATATATAGATTCTTTAGCTTTATAAATGTTTTGTTTTTCATGGTAAATTACACAAGTTGATGGCAGAAATTACTCTATAAAGTTTAAACAAAGCAC
The DNA here is from genome assembly GCA_028671895.1 of Oenanthe sinensis. Taxonomy (NCBI): domain Eukaryota; kingdom Viridiplantae; phylum Streptophyta; class Magnoliopsida; order Apiales; family Apiaceae; genus Oenanthe; species Oenanthe sinensis. The sequence continues at coordinate 38,566,087 of CM053794.1, forward strand.
ACATATGCGTTAACTAAAGTTCTTTAATAAATTTGAAGCTGCATTGAGCTAGACAAGCAATCTGCATTGTCTCTAGCTTACCTACCATTTCCTATGCTTCAAATTGGTTTTGGATGGGTGTCTATTAACTGATAGCAAGGGTTTATGCGTTGTCATTGAATTTTTTCCGCTGCAGATGCATCACAAACTAAGTTTGTTATGAGGAAACTGTGTAATATATATAAAAAATCTTTTAGCTAAATACAATAAAATTTTCTGTTTCCCTCCTTATACCGGCCAGAACGCAAATTATCACATTTAACATCAGTATAAACACTTTTAATAAATGTTTGTTCGATGAGCCCGATGTTTGGGCACCGAGTACAAACATTTAATGTTTTAATTAAATGTTTGATGTACAATAAAATGTACATCAAAACTGAGGTAAAACTCCAACCATTTGTAAATCTTAATTTTAAAAACAGCATGGACCAAGTTTTTATTGCACAAATAGTGGGGACATTAACTTAATTTTGAGAAACATTCCATAGGTAATCTTGTTCGTTCATAGTTACTGTTTATATGTAGTTGGGCAGTAGGCTTATATTATATATATATATATATAATATAATTATGCTCACACACACACACATATATATTTAATTATACCTCCGGAATCCTGATCATCTTTATCTTTTAGTACGTACCGTAGAAATACCACAGGGTCGAATAATGCACAATTAGTGGGATGGGATAGAGCTTTAGTAAAATGGCCCATAGGTAAAAATTGTTGTCATTTTGTAGCTGGATAATGCACATATAGGCTAACTTATCATGTCCTCCTGGGAGCCACTTGTTATTATTCTAGTGAAAGTATATGTGAATTTGCATGGGATAAGGTCAGAGATGTTTCTCAATACAAGACATGGACATGGAAACTCAGAGCAGTGTACGTTTTCTATCTACCACGACAAAACACACTCGTGCACTCTCAAAACTCTGAAATGTATTCAATATTATATGTACTCTAGTTCCCAAACAAATTGTAAAATTTAAAGTCCCGTCTTTATTTATTTCAAATATTAGTCCCCTTTTTTAAACAAAGTTGACAGTTGATCTTGATTTTGAGTATTTTGTTGGGGAGAGATTCAAGACAGGGCTACTTAATTGTGATAAAACTTCTATGGTTCTTATCGGTAGTCACACAGAACTTGTTAATTTATATTCATATACTTAAAAGTTTACTTTGCATCGAGAGTTCAGTTAAAATTGTATGAATTTATTTTTGAATTCCAACCAAATATTTTCACATATAGTAATAAAGTTAATTGATTGTTAAATTATTGAAAATAATTTTAATCTTTCCCTGAAAGACAATGCTAAATTTGTGTTGAACACCTCTATAATCTCCATTCAACACAATTTGGTAAACAAAATCTCCGATTGACAAACAAAATGCAATTATTTAATAATAATATCACACAATATAATTTCAACAGAACCACGATACACCTTTTAACATTCGACTCCAAGTGTTGGATCACACAACTTTATATTAATATAATATTATTTAATTTGATCAAGCCAAATTTATGTAAATTTACTTTTCAATTACTCTCAAAAAAATTGATATTAATGAAATTCATTGTTCGTTTATGTTTAAGACATTTTTTGTTCATTTTGGATTGAGTTACTTAAGTACCCTTACCTTACATTTACATTTATTAAACTGCCATTAAAGTTAAGCATACATATATGTGAGTAGATATTTATTTTAAATAAGATTGAAAAAAATATGAATATTTTCTTCACACGTGTATACAAAATTGACAGCGTTACGTTTAAACTTTCGAGTGTTAGACTCCAGTGACACAAATGATTCGACATTTTCAACTTTTAAGTATGAAAGGGCTGCATCATACATATATTCTATTCTATGATGTGTATATATACATGTACTGAAAACCCGCTTAGATGTTGGATTTCCACCACGGGAAGTAGCCACACATTTCTCTAGTTCCAAAAAGATTAAAATTGAGAGAGATTTTTAGGGATCATGATATATATCAACATGATGTCTGTAGACTCTGGTCAGAGATACTTGTTTTAAATGAAATTTATTGTTGAGTTTGAGTTTTTGTTAGCTACCATAATTTTTATGTAGTAGAGATCCTAGTACGTATTTAAATCTTGATTTTTCCAGGTAGACAATTAATTTTGTCTATTACTCCGTATCAAATCTAATAATTTTGATCAGATGTGCCTCGATCAGGTGGTAATAATAAATTAAAATATGGAACAGAAAACGATCGCAGAGTACTAGTCATAAAAAACAGTACGTAGATGAGGTGGTAAGTCTACTCTACGTAGCAAGCCGACCAGAGTTCCCATCCCGAAAGGATTGCCTTTATACACTAACACGTATAAAAACACAATACAGGCAATTTATACTACTGTACTATAATACTACTAGTATCACAATTCACAACCTTTTTTCATTGGTTTGGACCAAAGATGTTGTCTTCAATGCAATAACCTAGTCGCGTATTAAAAATAAACCTAGAATCCCACAGATTTTATAGTATAAATAATATTCTCTCCGTTTTTATTAAAATATCCTTTTAAAATAAAATTTAATACCAAATTTTAATTTTAAATATTTATTATTTTTAAAATATTAAAAATATAAAATTATATAAATATAAAATTTTATCTCGTACATTATCATTTACAAAATTTTAAAATATTTTTTTTGACAAGAAATTTTAAAATATTAAAACACTAAAAATTATAAAATTACAGTCAACTTAGCTGAATTTTTATTCAAAAAGTTGTTTAAATAAAATGGAAGAGTAATAAATAAATATAATTTACCGCATTCTAATTTTGATATTTCTCTCTCTCAGTAATTGACAATCGCTATTTTCTGGATCTCACAGAATTTAGGTTTGTCATTTGACTCATTTTTGTCATTATATATATATAATTTATTATAATTAACTAAAAAATATATAACAAAGCCAGCTTAATACATAAAATTTGTGATATGATATCTATATGTTGGACCTTACAAATTTAATACCTTCAAATCTTTTTCGATGTAGGCTTTGAAAAATTCGATAAATGTTAAATTTTACATCTAGATCTTCTAACATAATAGTGTTTTATTTTCCCTAAACATTTTTGAGTTAATAATAAAATTTGAACATATAAAGAGACAAAATAGAGAAAACGTGACCCCTTATGTTGTGTTTGGTTGGGTAGCTTGGAATGAAATGTAATGAAATGAAATTTAAATTAATATTGAGTGAATTTTTTAAAATTTCATTTTTTCTCATTTCATTCCTATTAACCTATACTAAAACTCAAACTCTCTATTTTGAGATGGAAGACTTCATTCTCCTTTTTTACTCATTTCTTGTCAATTCTCATTAGGGCTGTCAAAAAATTCGGAATATTCGATATTCGTTCAAAAATTTGTATTCGGAATAAATATGATATTATCTGTATCTGAATCCGACAATTTCGGATATGAATATGGGTATATTCTTATCCGATAATATCCGAATTCGAATTTAAATATATATTTTATTAGGTTCAATTTATAAATATATGTATTTATTTATAAAATTATATATTTTTCTAAGATATATATAATTATTATACATATATATCACATTAATTCAAAATTTTAAAAATAAAAAAATATATTCAAAATTGATTATTTATTTATTTATTCAAAAATATAAAACAAGATTCAAATTCAGATATTATCCAGATCCGAATATTATTCGCCGGATTCAGATTATTGCTTTTGGATATTTTTGGATTTGGATACGGATTCAGATTTTCGGATTCGAATCCGAAATATCAGTTTGACAGCCTTAATTCTCATCATAGAAATTTTGCATTCACTGATTTTTTTCAAATCTCTCATTCTACCTCAATTATTTTTTTTATACTCATTTCATTTCATTCATTCAGATCTGAAACCAAACATAATATTAAAGTTTTAGATGAGTTCAACAAAAAATAATATAAATATAGAGTTATAGTGCAAGTAAAAATTAAATGATATCTATTCAGTAAACAAAGATTAAGTGATACATATACTTGTAGGATTTTTCAGCTCGTTTGCGACTGTGGGAGGTGTATGATTCAAGTGACAATATAAACGAGTTGACTCGTAGTCTATCATCCAGTAGAAGGGGTTGTTAGATATGAAGATTCAAACATGTGTCAACGATATATCTTGAAGCTACATATGTGAGAAGCAAATGTAGTGATCCAATTATTTCTCATCTGGTCTGAACTCGAACTCCAAGAACTCATGTCCATTGCTATGTTGTGAGAGTGAAGAGAGAGAGAGAGAGTTTGGGTGAGAGAGACACGAGGGAGAATCCAGGGAGAGACGCGAGGGAGACGATCGGGTGTATAATCCAATTACCCACACCGATCAAATAGGGCCTGTTGGTTCCCCGTCCAAACTTGGATGACTGAACCGTACATTTTAATTCTTTTAAGGCTATGGTGTATATTGAGCCATATTTGATGGTTGGAGTGTGTTTAACCCTGAGATAAATGTGTCGGTAACCTGGGTGAGCAAAACCGGATATCGATCCGGTCCGATTTAGGAAAATCGGATAGGATATTCGGTTATTTGGATCACTAAAATTATGATTCGGTTCTGGATATGATTTAATTGGATATCCGGTATTCGGATATCCGATTAAATTGGATCGGAAACCGGATTTATTCGGATTTGAATTAATAATTTAAAATTTAGTTTAATTTATAAATAATTAATTTATATTATCATATTTTGATCAATTTTATTTAAATTTATGAAATATAAATTGATTATACTATTTTTAAGCACCAAAATATTATATTTTAATAATACTTCTAAATAAACTTTTATAAGTTTTAAGATTACACTACCTCTTAAATTCATAAATTAAAGTATAAAAATAATATATATTAAAATTACACATATGTTTACTATATTTTTAATTTTTTCACCTAATAATGTAACATGATATTTTATAATATTTTAAAATAGTTATTTTGTTAGTGATTATTTTTAAACTAATTTTGTATGTAAGATTTCACTATTTTTCATTAATATAATCATTTATTATTAGTTATAAAAATATTTTTTTAAGAAAAAATTAAAACCGTCTTGAATCCGTATATCCGGTTTTTACGAAAGTTGTGATCCGGATATGAATCCGAATTTATATAAAAAATCCGGATAGGATGTCCAGTCCGGAAAATCGAATCAAATATCCAAATTTTCGGATTTTTAAAACCGGATACCAGATTGAAAATTACGATATCTGGATTTCTGAATATTTATGCTCACCCTGCTCTGATGTACTCTACTAGTTATGTCCGCAATAAATATTTTTTTTTAAATAGTAAAAGTACATTCAAGTGACAAACAAGAGACCCAAGACGTTTTAATTTATAAATTTAAAAATATATAATATATATATATACATATATATATATACACACGTCTACTTAAATATAAAATAGCTTAAATAAAAAATAGAAAATAAGGAATAACTCAACCCATTAACAAGTCAAATTGAATCTATAGATATAATATATACCACTCGCCCACCCCGCAACCCCACACCCATCTCTTACCCCTCCGTCTTTTTCCGAAATCATCTACCTCTCTCTGTCACTATGATGTGCTGCCCCACTCCTCTCCTCTCGCCATCCTCTCAACCTCAACTTTTTCTCCGACCAGTCATGACCATCGATTCCTGCATTTCCAGCCCCCTCCGCCCAATCTCTCTCAACTCCCGTCATCTTTTTCGATGGATTAAAATCGAAAGGATGATTAATTAATTATTTTTGAAATTTTAATAAAAAGAAATAATCGGAAGTGGTATATTAAACATAGATGATGGTTGTTGAAGGTGCATTATTCTTCTTGGTCACCATTGTTATGTATAGAAAAATCAGATCTAATAAATTGTAAGAAACAAATTTGGTGGACTTTAATGATTTTTAATATATAAAATAGTGATTGAAAGTGTGTAAACGGGTGATTTTTGTCATGTAAAATAGTGATTATTCTATATTTTTTATATGTTATGTAATTTTTTTATTTATTTTGTAATTGTTTTTTGTATCATGTAATTTTTTTCATGTTTGACAATTTTTTCATGTAATTATATTTGTTGTTGGTTATTGAGTTACTCAAATAAGGGAACATTAGCATAAACATAAGTATATATAGGCTTGTACATGTATTGTTAGGAAAAAGAAAATGTGCATGTATATCTGTATTAGCGTGTGTATAAATAATAAGAGTAATTGAATATGTATGTGTGTAGTGAAATTTGATACTCACAAGCCGTGGATTATACATAATTCTTTAAAGGTTGAAATGAGTCAGACTTTAGACCATCCATCAATATCCCTCCCTCCATCCATACACATTTTGGTGATCTCGTACCAGCTTCTACCCTTCTCTTTCTATAAAACCAAATCCCACAACTCCAAACTATTCTCCTCTCTTTTCTCCCTTTCCTTCAATTCCACCTTTTTCTTCACAATCACCCATGACTGATCCTTACTCAAATCTCTACCCTCAATGGTTCAGATTCAACCCTCCTCCTCCTCATCATCATCACCACCATAGCCACTTATATAATTCTCAGAACAACCCTCCTCATCCTCCTCCTCCTCTTAACCCTCATCACAATTACCCAACACCTCATAACTTATTCTATCAAACAAACATTAGTACTAGTATCACCCCTAATTTTCTCAATCCTCCAACATCACCTCCTCTTAGAGAAGCATTACCTTTATTGAGCTTGAGTCCTATCAGAAAACAAGAGAATGATCAAGAAATTGTAGTTCCTCAAATTCCACATATTATACCCTCCACATCCTCTTGCAGTACTACTAGTGGTCTCGACTTGAATACTCCTACTTATTACATGGATGTGGAGTACAAGAATGATCTATACTCACCATCATCCAAACCCAAAGATGGAATAGGGCTCGGCCACTTATTATCCACCACAAGAGACCACGATATCGATATCGATGAAGATGTAGATGAAAATGGGAATGAAGATCAAGTTACAGTAGCACTGCAGATAGGGCTTCCAAACCCTAGTGCTGCTTATAATATGCAGCAGCAGCAGCAGCATCTTTTATCTACAGCTTGTTCATCTTCTTCAAATACTAATTCTACCACCACTCCTCATCAGCTTTCAACCATGACCAATTCTTGTTATTCCTCGAATAACATGGTCAATAATAGTACAGGGTTGCATATTAGCAAGTATTGGATTCCTACCCCTTCACAGATTCTTATAGGCCCGACTCAGTTCTCCTGTCCAGTTTGCTACAAGACCTTCAATAGATATAACAATATGCAGGTATTTTTTCTTTTAATTATATCATCTGTGTTGGAATATAATTAAGAAATATTACCATTTCTGTCAATCCAGTGTACGTAGGAGAGCCTAAAATGAGGATTAATTATTATAAAACTAATTTAATCGGTGATGATGTATTGCATGATTTCTTAAAGGAAAGAGGAGATCGAGGTCAACATATTGCTCTGGTAATATAGAGATAGAAAGATTCTTATATATATATATACAGTAGATGAAATTATGAAGGTGATCCATAGATCGACAGTAAGAGGGTATGAGTAGTATAAGTAGCTGGTAGTAACTAGTAGTCTCCCCTCCGTGCTTAACTAGTATTCATTTATGGTGATTGAACAAGACATGTTGCATACACACACACACACTCCTTTTTGCTCATACTGAAACAACACAGACTGCTGCATTGTTCTTTCCTTCCCTGTGCCTTTCAGATTGTACATATTAATTCCTCGAAGTCTGTGCAATCTTCCTCTTTTTCACTCCTATATATAAAAAGTTTACGTAATAGTGCTAGTAGTATAGCTCTAAACTTTGCTCTCCTTTGCACACACAAAATCTACCTTCATCAGTATCTCAAGTACTAGTTGTTCAGTAATCCCGTATTTCTAAAAATCACCCATTTAGTCGGATAATCACATATTTTATTAATAAATTTGATGAATCATTCCGATTAATCATCGGTTACTTGATTAATTGCTATAAAGTCGTGATACGGATTAATAGTGATTATTGATTTTTACAGCACTGGGAATTCCTACAATTCGAATTAAGTAAAATTTAGGCAAATTTACTAACTAAATTTTTCTCGCGCACACATTAGAATCACCTCTGATTTCTCTTCTTTCATTGATATTCCATTGTAGTTAGTCATAGATTTGATCAACACAATTTGCTAATTGTATATAGGGTGTACCTCAGCTTATATCCCTGACTATATATTGTAATAGATTACTGGCCGGTTAGTTGGTTCTGATTTGTGCTCTTGCAAATTTAGGGTTATTTCCCTCAATTTATTTCACAAATATATGCAATATTTGCCGATTTGCTTAAAATTTATTCGACACACACACAAATTAATTATATTTTTGCATATACATCTAGATGCATATGTGGGGGCATGGATCACAATACAGGAAAGGCCCGGAATCACTTAGAGGGACTCAACCAACAGGAATGCTGAAACTTCCCTGCTATTGTTGTGCGCCAGGGTGCAGAAACAACATTGATCATCCGAGATCAAAGCCCCTCAAAGATTTCCGAACCCTTCAAACACATTACAAGAGAAAGCACGGGATCAAGCCCTTCATGTGTAGAAAATGCGGCAAAGCTTTTGCAGTGAGGGGCGACTGGAGAACTCATGAGAAGAATTGCGGGAAGCTTTGGTACTGCATTTGTGGTTCAGATTTCAAGCACAAGAGATCCCTTAAAGATCATATCAAGGCTTTTGGACATGGTCATGCAGCCTATGGTGGTGGATTTGAAGAAGAAGATGATGACCCTGCATCAGAAGTTGAACAAGATGATGATGATGATAACGATCTGTCCTCCTCTTTGCAATAAATTATCGATCGTGCAAAAGTATCTTTTGAAATTTCAATGCAGGAGATATACAATCTCTCTTTATATTATTTTAAGTATTGTTAATTAGCAGTGTAAGGTTTAAATTACTCTCAAGTCTCAGCTAGATTAAAAATTAATCATGTTTGTATAAATGACCTACGTACCTTGCTAATTCAAGTTTTTCATAGTGTAGTCAATTTAGTAACAGTAGTACTATATATATATATGCCTGATTATTTCTTTTTCTGTATATACAGCATCAGAAATTGGACGGGGATTACGGGATTGGCATGGGAAACATAGCACCACAAAGCTCGGGAAAGTAAATTAAGAAAGACAATATATAGTGCATGGCACCGGTACATATGCAAAGTATTTAAACTGAATGAACAACATATATATGAGTATATGTTATGCTTCTTAATTGTGAATTAGCTAGCTAGGATGCCTAACTACTAGTGAATGATTCGCAACACACAAGTTTTCTGTCAGAGCTCATGTTATAAGGAGGTTATAGGTGAGAAAACAATTAGGTTTTATTAATAATTAATGAAGAGAAGAAGGATTTATGTCATCTAAAACTGAAACAGCAGCAAGAATTAAAAAACAAAAGTAAAACCAACCCAAAGTTGATTACGAATTCATTCATAAACTAAATCCAAAACCTAACTATAAATCAATATTTAATCTTAAATCAGTTCGTTGAATAAGAATGAAAAAGGAGAAAAATAATTATGCCCGGAGTTAATGTCATTATTGGGAACCTATGATCCAACCAGAGTGAGAGAGAAAACGAAAATGAAGTGAAAACTAAACTTGCGCTCAAAACAACAAAAAATTCAGCTCAACAATTCAATAGGGCCTTTCTTGTGATGGCACACATTAAACACTACTAACTTTTATGAGTTTGACTCGACCTCCCATTACCTTAACATATTACTCTATTTTCTAACGTATGTATTTAATTTAATTATCTGGCAATAAGGAACTTAATTTAACAGAAGTTTAAGTTAAATATATAAATATATATACTACTTACAACGTCGGCAACAGCAGAAAACACAAAATCACAGTTTGCTGGATCAAATATAATCAGGTAGACAAAACTGAACTTACATAATTTCTAATTAAAGAACTTATACAAACACATTACCGTGAATTATTGTGTTTCATATACTCCTATATATATGATTATTATCAATTCATGCATCTTTATTATTCTTTATGCACTTTTACACGAAATCTTGGAAGAGATCATCAATTGCATGTTAAGCTTAAAAAATAACACGATTGAGTGCTCGGAGAAAATTAAGGGAAGGTAGTGGTGATTTATATATTGTGACGTGCGTACTAATTAAGGAAATCAAATACCGAAGATTCATAAGAGCTGGGGCGTGGAGGTTAAATTATAACAGATGACGAGAGATGCGAAGAGATATATTATACGTACGTAATTAATTAAACGGTTAATTAATAAGGAGACAATAATAAGATCTCTTTTACTTTTACTTGTAGGAACGATGATGGTGTTACATGTATTGGTTGATCAATTATGCAAGTGGTATTTCTTTATCAGGATTGAATCTTTAATGATTCATTTATGTTTCAAACATTACAAAGACTAATGATATATATGATCAGTTTTCACGAATTAATAAGAATCCCAAAACAGAAGGAATGAAGGATATGGGAGGTGATGACCAAAAGACTGAGAGAGAGAGAGAGATTGAGATTTTCTACTACGAGCCGTGTTTGTTTAATTGAGAGAGTACATTGAGATAGGCTTTTCATCCTGCAAATATATACAGCAGCTTTTTGGGTGCATATGATACCCTTTTACTTTAATTAGTGGAGGGACGTTGTCTACTGTGTTGATGGATGGAACTTATACATACCCTTTTTCATTCACCTTTCTATCTATCAACTATTTAATTCCTCACAAATTATAGCATAGCGTGCGGTTGTTTGCGGTATACTACTCCGTTTTCGTATTAATAGTTCATTTTTAAAAAATAATATATATTAACAAGATTTATTGTTTATAGATTATATAACAAAATTTATTGTTTATAGATTGTACCCATATTTATTGCATTGATTGAATACTGATATGGGATAAAAGTAAGCCCTAAAGACACAATTAATGTGGCATTAATTGTACATAATCTGGTCCAAAGGGGAGGCCCAATTATTAAGGCTTGAAACCCTAATTAATTAATAAATCCGTAATTAATTAATTAGCTAAGTATACAGCTAATTAATTATGTCCAACCACAAGGAAACCTATTCCTACATGGAAACTACTTCTACAAAGGATCCAGAATCCTTCTAGGAAACACCTTATCAATTAAGGTTCCTAAACCCACTCTAATTCTTAGACTTTCCACGTCTATATAAAGGGCCTAACCCCTCATTATTAGAACTACGTTTTGGCTTGATTCTCTAAACCTAACTGAGATACGTAGGCATCTTGTGAAGGCAGAATTAAGCTACGAAACACAAGTGCAGCCATTAAAGCTCGTTAAGCTCCGACATACACCGCATTAACTACCCTAGTTTTTATTCCACAACATTTGGCGCCGTCTGTGGGAAAAAGACATCAACCATGGCAAGAACACGGCGAACTGACGGAGACATCGTCCCCACCACAGGTGATCCGACTGCTATCATCCCTCCTGATGAAACTCAAACTACCGAGGTCCCTGCTACCACCACTATTCCCGCTGGAACCCAAGGTCCTAATACTCAAAGGCTTGGTCCGTTTAGTGAGATCGTCCAATCCACCAATCCTGAGGACATCGTCCATGGATCCAACCCACTATCCCAGGTAACTCAAACTCCCTTTATTGCTACTGCTCCTCCACATGCACAAATTTCTACTGTTGTTATCCCTAGTAGCGCTGTCGCCCAACCTAGGCTTGGAATATCCCAAGCTTATCCCCCTCTTTACATCCGAGGGTTGGAACCCCCGCAAAACTATGGGCGTAGAGAGGATGTCCGTGATTTCTCAGGACCATATTCAACTGATGATGAAAGCTCAGAAGGCACTGACGTCAATCCTAGGAGAAGAAGGCCTGGTAAAGAGCCCGCAAGAAGCCGGCGTTCACAGTCCCGTAGGACATTAGAACAGAAAATTGCTTCCTATGAGGCTGAACTAAAAGAATTAAAGAAAAGTCTGGATCGACAAGATAGAAGGGCAACTTCGAGGTATGAAGCTCCCGACATCATAGAACTGGATGAAACCCCGCGAGGGAGAAGAACGGAAATTACTAGGGCTGACCCCACTGAACTATTGCCTCTCGGGGATCCTGATGATCCCACGCCGCCTTTTACCGAAACCATCATGAACGCCCACATCTCAAGTAAGTTCAAGATGCCTACCATCAAAGTGTACGATGGCGCAGGCGATCCAGCTAATCACGTAAGGACCTTCTCGAATGCTTTGTTACTACAACCCATCAATGATGCTGTGAAGTGCAGGGCTTTCCCCCAAACCCTGGGGGGCATGGCTCAACGATGGTATAGCCGATTACCTCCCAACTCCATTGGGTCCTTTAAAGAACTCAGTAAGGCCTTTATAAGCCAGTTTATAAGTGGAAGGGTGCATGAAAAAAGCTCGGCTTCTCTCATGAATCTGGAGCAAGGAAAGAACGAATCCCTGAGGGACTACCTGAACCGCTTCACCAAGGAAGCCTTAAAAGTCCCAGACTTAGACGAGAAGGTGGCTATGATAGCCTTACAACAGGGGACGACTGATCCTTATTTCAAGAGATCTCTAGCCAAACACCCGCCTGAAAACATGCTTCTTCTCCAAGACAGAGCAGGGAAATACATCAAGGCAGAAGAAAGCATGAAGAAAACCACTATATCAGTGGCTACGCAAGGGAATAATAACAAGAAGAGAAAGGGTGATCAAGAATATGACGCCCGAGACAAGTACTCCAAAACAGATAAGGATTCCGAATCCCCTCCTAAGAAAAATAACTTTGGGCCAAAATTTGCTGAATATGCAAGGCTGAATGCACCTCGAAGTCAAATCCTTATGGATATTGAAAGAGATCGAGAATTGAGATGGCCTAAACCCTTAAAGTCTGATCCTGAGAAAAGAAACAAGAATGCGTTTTGCCGATTTCATAGGGATACCGGGCATAATACGGATGACTGTAGACAATTGAAGGATGAAATCGAATTCCTTATCAGGAGAGGAAAACTTTCTAAGTACACCAAGGATGGAAGTCATGATAGGCACGACGATAACAGAAAAAATAATGATGGCCGGGACAGGAATCCCCAACCTAGAGGACCGGTTATTAACATGATTTTCGGAGGACTCACTGCTGCGGGGACTTCAAGGAATTCAAGAAAAGCATACGCAAGAGAAGTTATGCAAGTGGTAGGAGAAGCACCTAAACGTGCCAGGACGGAGGCTGTTATATCTTTTGATGACTCAGACCTGGAAGGGGTAAAATTTCCTCATGATGATCCCCTCGTTATTGCCCCTTTGATAGGCAACTCAGAGGTAAAGAGGGTCCTGGTAGACAATGGAGCATCTGTTGATATCTTGTTCCATGATGCATTTGTAAAGATGGGATACAATGATTCCCAGCTAACCCTTTCGGATGTTCCCATCTATGGCTTCAATGGAGTGGAATCAAAAGTAGAAGGAACCATTCAACTACCCGTGACAGTTGGAAGAGAATCTAAAGAGGTCACTCAGATGCTAACTTTTCTGGTGGTCAAAGCATCTTCTACATACAACGCCATCCTTGGAAGAACAGGTTTGCATGCTTTTAAGGCGGTAGCCTCGAGTTATCACTTAAAAATCAAGTTCCCCACCAGAAACGGTGTTGGGGAGGAGAAAGGAGACCAGAAAATGGCGAGAAGTTGCTACGTGGCAGCCCTGAGACCCGATGGAGTCGGGGGGCAAGTCCTACCAATAGAGGACATGGACTCAAGAGAAAACGAAGAACGAAGGGGGAAACCGGCTGAGGACTTGGTTCCAATTCCTTTAGTTCCAAGAGAACCAGAGAAGGTCACCTATATTGGGGCCTCATTAGAAGAACCTATGAAAGAAAAATTGACAAAGTTCTTGCAAGAAAATGGAGACTTATTTGCTTGGACAGCCGCTGATATGCCGGGAATTAACCCTGAACTGATCACTCATAAACTTAACGTGGATCCACAGCGAAAAACGGTGAAGCAAAAGAAGAGAAATTTTGCTCCAGAAAGGCAGGAAGCCATAAAGCAAGAGGTGGAAAAGCTCTTGAAGGCTGGATTCATTAAAGAAATTCAATATCCCGAATGGCTTGCTAATCCAGTAATGGTCAGGAAATCCAATGGAAAGTGGAGGATGTGCGTCGACTTCACTGATTTGAATGATGCATGCCCAAAGGATTGTTTCCCCCTCCCAAGGATTGATGCCCTCATAGATGCCACGGCGGGACATGAGATGTTAAGCTTCATGGATGGCTTTAGTGGATACAATCAAATCCGGATGCACGAGGACGACATTGCCAAGGTATCCTTCATCACTGACTTTGGTGTATTTTGTTACCTTGTTATGGCCTTTGGGTTAAAGAATGCAGGGGCTACCTATCAAAGGCTAGTAAACAAAATTTTCAAGCACCTCATTGGAAAAACCATGGAGGTCTACGTTGATGATATGCTAGTCAAAAGTCTTGATAAAGCCGATCATATTGAGCACCTGCGAGAGGCTTTTGAAGTACTAAGGCACCACAATATGATGCTCAATCCTGCGAAGTGCGCCTTTGGCGTGGGATCTGGAAAGTTCCTAGGAATGATGGTCTCTAAAAGAGGGATTGAGGCCAATCCTGACAAAATCAAGGCCATACTCGACATGGAACCTCCAAAAACAGTAAGGGACGTCCAAAAATTGACAGGAAGAGTTGCTGCCCTGGGAAGGTTTGTCTCAAAGTCTGGAGATAAATGTCTACACTTCTTCAAGACGTTGAAAAAAGTTAAAAATTTCGAGTGGACAGCAGAAAGTCAAACGGCCTTTGAGGAACTGAAGAAATATATGGCTAAAGCCCCGTTGTTGGCCAAGCCTAGCCCAGAGGACGTCCTATACTTGTACTTGGCCATATCAGACAAAGCCTTGAGTGCTGTCCTTATAAAGGAAGAAGAGAAAATTCAAAAGCCAGTCTATTATGTGAGCAAGGTTTTGCATGGAGCGGAACTTAACTACTCCAAAGTTGAGAAGTTTGCACTGGCCTTGATAATGGCCTTGAGAAAACTACGCCCCTATTTTCAAGCTCACAAAATCGAAGTATTAACTGATCAACCCTTGAGGAATATTATGCACAACCCCGAGTCAAGTGGAAGACTGATTAAGTGGGCCATTGAGCTAGGAGAATTCGACATCAAGTATAAGCCTCGAACGGCCATTAAAGCCCAAGCTCTTGCTGACTTCGTGGTCGAATGTACTATTGACGACCAAGAAGTCGGGGGGCAGGACAATGAGGAAACGGAGGAAACAACACAAAAAGGAGGACAGACTCCTAGAGAATATTGGGTGCTCAATTTTGATGGGGCATCAAAAACAAAATCTAGCGGCGCAGGCTTGGTACTACAGAGTCCTGAAGGATTCATTATTGAGTATGCTATTAAGCTTGACTTCCCAACAACCAACAATGAGGCCGAATATGAAGCCTTGATAGCAGGCCTAGGTTTGGCCAAAGCACTAAATGTCAAGCATCTCAAAGTTTGTGGAGACTCAAAGCTGGTTATATCCCAAGTGAATGGGGATTTTGAAGCAAGAGAAGAAATTATGATCAAGTACCTCCGGTTGGTCAAAGCTATAATGACGCAGTTTGAAGAATGTCAGATTGAGTATATTCCTAGAGAAGAGAATGCGAAGGCCGATGCCTTGTCAAAGTTCGCCACGTCAGAAGCAGATGAACACGTGGGGAGTGTGTACTTCCAAATCTTGAAGACCCCCAGCGTCAATGCAAAGCTGGTAGCCCCGATAAATATGGGCAGTTGCTGGATGGACCCAATTAGAGCCCATCTTCAATCTGGATGGATCCCTAACAACCCCATGGAAGCCAGAAAACTCACCGTGAGGGCCTTAAGGTACGCTCTTATTGATGGAATTCTTTACAAGAAATCTTTTGTTATCCCATACTTGAAATGTTTGAGGCCAGATGAAGGTCATGAGGCTTTGAAAGAAGTACACGAAGGAATCTGCGGCCAACACTTGGGGGGCAGGGCTTTGGCCCATAAAATCACCCGCCTTGGTTTTTACTGGCCTGACTTGATAAAAGATTCGAAAGAATACGTACGAAGATGTGACAGGTGCCAAAGACATGCTCCTGTTGTGAGACAACCACCTGAGATGTTGACATCCATCAATTCCCCTATCCCTTTTGCAATGTGGGGAATGGACATCCTTGGACCCTTTCCAATAGCTAGCGGACAGAGAAAGTTCCTGATCGTTGCGATCGATTACTTTACCAAATGGATCGAGGCTAAACCACTAGCCAAGATAACCACAAGACAAGTAGCTCAATTTTTTTGGGAAAACATCATATGTAGGTATGGAATACCACGAATACTGGTGACGGACAATGGCACCCAATTCAACAATGAAGAATTCAAAGGATATTGCACTGATAATGACATCAATCTACGCTTCACTTCTGTTGCACACCCCCAAGCAAATGGGCAGGCTGAGGTAGCCAATCGAATCATCCTTGATGGTCTCAAGAAAAGGATCGAGCGTTCTGCCAACACTTGGGTGGATGAGCTTTTGCCAATACTCTGGGCATACAGAACAACCCATAAAGTTACTACTGATGCAACTCCGTTCTTCCTGGCTTATGGGGCCGAGGCAGTGGTTCCAGTCGAAATATCACATGTATCCCCCAGAATCAAGGCCTTTGAACCTGAGGAAAATGAAGAAGGAATGAAACTTGCGTTAGACTTGATAGATGAAGTCAGGGACAAAGCTCATGCAAAAATCGTCGAATATCAAAAGAAATCATCTTTCTATTACAACTTAAGAGTAAAAGAAAGGTTTTTCAGACAAGGGGAGTTAGTCCTCAGAAAAGCTGAAGCTTCCGGGGTAGGTCCCAAAGGCAAATTAGCCCCCAACTGGGAAGGGCCGTACAAGATAAAGCAAGTAAAGGGGGGGATCCTATATCCTTGAAACCCTAGAAGGTATTGAGGTACCAAGGACTTGGCATGCTTCAAACCTGAAAGTCTATTATGTTTAAAGAATTCAATTATGAGTTCTTATATTTAGTAGGAACTAAGTAGAAATAAGGTTCAATGAAACCATTAGGATGTAAGAGCTTTTCGCTCCAGACAAAATTCTCATTTTGTAAGGGCTGTGCCCACTTTAGCCTCGAAGGCATTATTAATAAAATTCTCAGCTTTATAGCACTTCAAAAACCTGGGTGTTTAGCCTAGTTTGGCAATTTTTATTAGTTCTTTTATGACAAAAAGAAGCCTGCTTGGCCCTTCGATTAACATCCCGTTTGTTCTAAAGCCCAATAAAATGTATTTTGTCAAATATATTAAGGCACGAAAAGAAGAAGACAAACAACAAAAGGGCTTTTTATAAATAAAAAGTCTTCAGGATTACATAATTTAAAGGAAATGCGAGGAATACAAGAAATACAGGAAAATAAAACTAAGGGAAGTCTTCAGTGTCGTCATCCTTCTCTCCCTCCTCAGCCTTTTCTTCTTCTTCTTCCGCTTCCTTCTGAGCGTTATCCTCAGCCTCAGGAGTAGAATCGAAGACCCGATCAAACTCATCCAATGCCTCGCCCCCTGACAAGTCTCCAGAACCTGTCCCTCCAGCAGTTGAAGTCAATGCCAGGGGCTGACCCATAGGGCAGGGGAACTCGGCAGGATCGAATAAGCCGGGATGCTTAGCCAAAATAGCTTGAAGGCACGTTTCCCAAGCCTGAGTACAAGTCGCTGGGAAGACCATATCGTCATGTTTATCAATAAAAGCGTAAAAGTCTTCCGAGTCCAGGTACTCGTCGATCACGGCCTTCTTCCCGGCCCTAAGCTCCTGCAGCTCTGCGTGGGCCGCAACCAGTTCTTGCTCCTTCTCGAGCAGCTTCTTTTCCAAAACAGCCACCTTTGACTCTGCTTTGGCCTTGCCCTTTCTTTGGGCCCTCTCTGAGAAGCGCCAGGTTTTGGCCTGATGTGCCATGGTCTGAAAGTAAGTGTTGACCTGTTCCAAAAAGAATGGATTAGCAAAGAAGTTAAGAAAAATAAGAGAGAGAAAAGAAATGAATGTGCCATACCATGGCAACAGCCTGGGCCCCCAAGGTCTCGGTCTCCTCAATATCAGTCTTCAAAACAATCTTGGCCTTATCGGCTGGAGGAATGGAGTTCTGTGACCAATCGAGGGAATTCAAAGTACTCCCTACGACGGTATCTTGCCTTCTCAAGCCCCAGCTGGGCCTCCAAGCCGCAGTGTCTGGGTTCTCCTCCTCCTCGACTCGAGGCCTCTTCCCTTGAGCCTTGTCGCAGGGCTGGAGAAACCCTGGAAGGTTGGGCTCCTTAATTGGGCCCTCAACAGCCTCGCGGGCCTTCCTCATCTTGTGGGTCTCCTGGTCACCCACCCCCAAATGAAAGTTAATGTTTTCCGCCGCTGCAAAACAAACAATAAAATAAACAGCCGAACTCAGAAAAGTCAGAAAGAAAGGACAAGATAAGAACAGAAAAATACCGCTATTAGAAACATTTGAAAGGCCCACAGCCTTTAGAGAAAACTCTTCCAAAATCTTTCGATGATGGGTTGAGCCCTTATCCTGGCCCAAATCAGCTATAATGAGCTTCTCCTCAGGAGTTAGTTGGATCAGCCCAGCGTTTCCATCTTTAACCTTGCAAAACTTGGACCTAAAAAGGGTGCCCCAATCCCCTCCTTCCCACTCCAGATACAAGAAATCCCTCCG
Organism: Oenanthe sinensis; assembly: GCA_028671895.1. Taxonomy (NCBI): domain Eukaryota; kingdom Viridiplantae; phylum Streptophyta; class Magnoliopsida; order Apiales; family Apiaceae; genus Oenanthe; species Oenanthe sinensis. The sequence goes on from CM053794.1 coordinate 38,584,985, forward strand.
CCAGTCAATGTTGTTGTCCGGAAGTGATTTGTTGCAGAAAATTGGGCTCACTCCCTGCCTATGGTTGATATAAACCCAACCCAATATACTCGATGGGCTGTTCTTAAACTGAAATATGCTACGAAAAACAGCTATAGAAAGAGGATAATTTTTCCTAAGACACAAAACAATAAATCAAAGAAGTGTTCGCCACGAATTTGGGCTCAGCTGACACGGGTTAATCCTAACTTCAGCTAACAACCTAATTACAAACTCGTGGAAAGGGAATCTAAGCCCACCGATTAGGGCATCTCTAAAGATACATAACCTATTGGGCCGCCAATGGCAGGCCCGGTCCCCAGGCTCGGCTAAAACAAACCTATAGCCCGAGGGAAGTTTGTACAGCTTGCTAAATCTGTCACAGTGGGCTTGATTGGTAAAGGTGCTAGAAAACCTAAAGGCATCTAACTCGGCCAATGTGGGAAATTCGTCTCCCATAATTTGAAGAAGGTCTGATACTGAAGAAAAAGAGGGATTTACTGTAACAACATTACCTCTTTTTGCCGCCCTAGCGAGGAGTCGTTGGTGAGCAGAATCCTGTTCCGCCATTGATATTCAACCTTTGAATGCTTGGAAAGTGAGGAAGATGAAGATTGATCGGAGGGTCGCCGGAAATCGCCTTAAGAGAAATGAGCTAGAGTGAAAATTTTGAGAGAGATTTCTACTGAGAAAGTAAAAAGTGAAAATGAAGTTCTCACTTCGCTAATTTATAGCCGAAGAAAACGGTAATTCAACCGGTTAAACTTCCTATAGCCGGTGACAAGCCCATAAGCTAATTGGGCCTGGCTGGCCTTTGGCCCAAAAGTCGACGTAAACTAAAACGGGTTAGAAAAAGTGAAGGAGGCCAGGGCCTATGAAAGTCAGCAAATTATAAAGCCTTTCTAAATAGACCAAAATCCTGATCGAGATTCGACCAAGAAACTCGGTCGACTAGGACTCAAGAATGGTCCAGAATCGACCAGGAACCTGGTCAACAATAGACCAGGAACCATGGTCGACTTGGACTCAAAAATGGTCCAGAATCGACCAGGAACCATGGTCGACTAGGACTCAAAAATGGTCCAGAATCGACCAGGAACCTGGTCAACAATCGACCAGGAACCATGGTCGACTAGGACTCAAAAATGGTCCAGAATCGACCAGGAACCTGGTCAACAATCGACCAGGAACCATGGTCGACTTGGACTCAAAAATGGTCCAGAATCGACCAGGAACCTGGTCAACAATCGACCAGGAACCATGGTCGACTAGGACTCAAAAATGGTCCAGAATCGACCAGGAACCATGGTCGACTAGGACTCAAAAATGGTCCAGAATCGACCAGGAACCTGGTCAACAATCGACCAGGAACCATGGTCGACTAGGACTCAAAAATGGTCTAGAATCGACCAGGAACCTGGTCAACAATCGACCAGGAACCGTGGTCGACCAGGACTCAAGTGATCCTCAGAATCGACCAGGAACCTGGTCAAGTATCGACCAGGATCCTGGTCGAAAATAATACCAAAAAATGGCCAGAAAATCATTAAAATGATTTATAAGGCAAGTAAATTTGGGAAAATTCTCTAAAAATAGAGAAAAATTCCTAGAAGTTAAGGAAAAATACCTGTGGGTACTAGTAAATTTGGGAAAATTCTCTAAAAATAGAGAAAAGTTCCTAGAAATTAATGAAAAATAGTGATGAGCATAAGGAAAGAATTGTAAAAATTCTTCATAGGAACTTGAGCAACAGGGTCATGAATCTTAACTTCTACAAAGTATTGCACACTTTACAGAAGTTGGGGGGCAAATGATATGGGATAAAAGTAAGCCCTAAAGACACAATTAATGTGGCATTAATTGTACATAATCTGGTCCAAAGGGGAGGCCCAATTATTAAGGCTTGAAACCCTAATTAATTAATAAATCCGTAATTAATTAATTAGCTAAGTATACAGCTAATTAATTATGTCCAACCACAAGGAAACCTATTCCTACATGGAAACTACTTCTACAAAGGATCCAGAATCCTTCTAGGAAACACCTTATCAATTAAGGTTCCTAAACCCACTCTAATTCTTAGACTTTCCACGTCTATATAAAGGGCCTAACCCCTCATTATTAGAACTACGTTTTGGCTTGATTCTCTAAACCTAACTGAGATACGTAGGCATCTTGTGAAGGCAGAATTAAGCTACGAAACACAAGTGCAGCCATTAAAGCTCGTTAAGCTCCGACATACACCGCATTAACTACCCTAGTTTTTATTCCACAACAAATACAATGTATGGTATGAAATCGATCTTGGAAATACAAATTGAAGGTATGTGTAATAAAGTTGATTTTGAAAATATAAATTAGATTAAATTTTATATTGAAAGTTGAAGTAAACAATTATTTTGAAACAATTTTTTTTAAAATAGACTATTAATATAAAACGAAGGGAGTATAATTTAAGGATTTGGGCTGATTAATATAAACTCTAATTAATCAAAAGGTAATGTGCAGTACATATAAGTTACAAGCCTATTATAATTAATAAAAGAAGGGTTTTACAATATTGTGGATTCAAGGATATGATTTACACCCTCGATCCCAAATTAATAGTCATTTTTAAAGAAAAAATTTGTCTCATAATACATGTCCATTATATCTTTTCAATGCAATTTTATAGGTAAAATTCTAAAATAATCATTTGACTAAAGTATTGGAACTAGTATTGGTAATTAATATAATAGAGTTATCATTCAAATTATATATATATATATATATATATTGACAGACATTCAAATTATACATTAAAACTATTTCAATGAATGTAATTAATATGGATACAAATGGAATATAAATTTTTTTGTTAAAATTTCTTAATATGTGTACTTTTTTCAAAAATGACATGTAAAATGGGTCAGATGATAGTAGTTTATTAAAAAATTAATCATCAAGCGCAAAGTTGAGGATATATAGTAAATTGAAGGGTAAAAACATGCATTTAGTGTGGAGCCCTAAGTTGAGTTGGTTGGGAAATACTACAATGTAACACACAGTATGAGTACTGTACATTGCTCTAGTGATGATGGTCAAATGGCTCTTTAGCTACAAGCTACAGTACATCCATACACAATAAACCAACATTGCTGACTTGTAGCTTCTGTTGTTTGAAATGACGTTTCAATAATTCTCTTTTTCATGTCTTTAATTTTTCACAAATTTAAATCTCTACAGGCATATCAGTCTGTGATTTTTATGTGTTGGGTACGTATACGTAGTAAGGAGTACTCTATATGTTTGTATCTATGCACACAAGTCTCAAGCCATGATTATAACAGTACGCTATCAGGATTTAGAAGAAAGGAATACTATGAAGACGACAAGGAATGAGTAACTATACATACATATATGCGTCTCTATCAATCTATGTAATATGTATGTATCGGGGTAAAAACATATGATTTCATTATTCATTTAAACCGTATTTTACTGCATGCTAGATATATGGACGGTAGACACATGTATATATATACAAAGAACCGTAAATTGAGAAAATATACAAATAATAATACGATTAATATATAGATTATGATAACAATATCCGTTGAGTTGAGTGTTGCGACTTGCATCAAATTTTATCCATTTACATAGACACAAACATAACAAGCTTATAGATAGAAGTCTAATAAGGACTAGCTAGATGTAGATGGAAAATATAAATTAACTAAATAATTAAATGTGGGAGAGCTAAGCGAACGAGTGGACGAGGGATGTAAAAAAGCCGTAGCTGACCTGCCGGCCCTTCCATCCATTTATTTAAGTAGTGTTAGATCTGCCTGCACTAGTTGTATTACTATCAGGTTTTGACCATGCATCCCATGTGCCCATGAATACTACTCATATATATATATAGCTCCATTTACTGTTGTGCCATAACTTTATTTTAAAGGAACCGAGAACTACAAGTATTCATATACACGTACGTACTCGATCGCGCAGGTGCATGGGGACCTCGATCTGCTACTAATTTACTCATCTTGTTTTCTATGTTCTCCTGTAGATATATTTTCCTTTCTGTTACAATATACAGTAGTTTCTACTTTCTACATAACAAAACATGCAAAGTGAGCTGCGTGCATGGCTTGTAAAATCCAACGTACAGTAGTATATATGTATACTTTTGTAGAGCATTCAATTGCCTCGTGTCAAACAGCATCAGTGGTTTGTTTATAATCCCAATGCCTTCTTTTCTCTTCTCTCATTTCCCATGCTTCAATCAAATAGACAAATACTAGTGCTAGTGCAGTTTAAAAAGTCTTTAGATTTAGTTACTTTGTTGGTCATACCCAAGGGAGTATTTATTTAATACAGTAATGTTGAAAACCTAGATACACCGTATGTTTTTTCATGGGCTTGACAAGGAGACCAAGCACCCTAGTCAGGCAGGAGAATATATATGTATATATATATATATATATATATATATATGTTTATTCTTTCCAAACTTGTATTTGTATTCCAATGCACAAGGGGACAACAATGTCCCCCTTGACCCGAATCTCTAACCTCTCTTCCGTGTTTTTTTCTTTCTAAACTCGTTCATTTTATAATCCCAATGCATGCATGATTTTAGGAGCGTTTTAATGTAGTACTAGTACATAATTTTGTGAAATAATACTCGTAAGAGATTAGGTTCTTGTTATTGCAGCACTAAATATAGGAATAGCAAAAGAAAACGAAAGAAGTTCATGATGCATGTATATATATCAGTACATTAAAAAACAAGAATGTTAAAAGATTCGATGGTTTAAATGCATAACTATAAAAATATATTAAATTTTTTAGATAGTGAAAACTAAAAGAATTTTATTTAATTTACAAAAATCAGTCTGCACTTAAACCTACCTATTCTCCTCTGTATCAGTATCAGTATATACTAGCTTCATCGGCTAATAAGTCATGTCCTAGCTGGCTTGATTATTTGTAGGCGCGCATCCGCGTTTGAAAATCAACTTTATGTATGCACCCTGTCTTTTTCGCTTTAAATTAATGAAATTGTAGATAGCTAGGACCTGATCGAGGACAATATATAATTTTGAGAGGTCCCATCGAGAAAGAGAAAAAGAAAGAGAAAGGGTAAAATTAATCTTGACCCATGATCACCTTTGAAAAGATGGAATTGGTATACATATAGTACGTAGTGTCAGTTAATGAATAATAAATATGAGAAATGTCGATCAAAGAAAACAAATTTATGCTTTTCAACTACTAGCTAGAGAGATCTCTCTTTTCACCATGCATGATATTATATTATCCCTGCCATATCTATTATCCTAATACCCGGCCCCCTCCTTGTGATCCATCTACTTCATTCTGCTAAAGTTATATATCATTATGATTATTTTTAGATTCTCCAACTTGTAAGTCTTGTTGCTTGATTAATATCTTGTTGGAAGAATATAGAAGAAACTTCATGGTGAAGAAACAAAGCGTATATCTCTATATATATTTCTACAGACGTAGGGTATATATAAGCCAGCCATATTTGTTTCGGCCCATTAAACCTAAAATTCTTCTCGCTAGTGCGATATCATCAACTGCGAATTTAATTGTGGTTTCAATTTTATATAAATTTTATTTTCTTAATTACCAGAAATAAAAATTGTGGTTCTACTGATATTAGTGAAGTTAATCAGGAAGTTGATGCAATGTTACCGCCTAGCTAGCTTATCTCGACTTAACCTAATTATTTAACTACAATTTTTTCCAACCCCTTTGAAATTAAATTTTGGTTCACTTAAATTTTCAATTATTTCCTCAACTTGGCCCGCATGAGCGAGAAGGTATATATCCCCCGACGGCCCGAATACTACTTTATTAAAATTTTATCTTAATTAAAAAAAAAATCTTCAAACACCTAGAGTATATTTGAAGAATAATATAAGAACCCAATTAATCTGAATTATTATTGATAATAAATTTAGTACTAAAAATATTCTGCTCCCATTCATTTCGAGCTCTCCTTGGATTTTCTTTTAAAAAGTTTGAGTTGTAAATTAGTCATTTACTGATTATAGCTTTTGGTTTTGACTGGCCTATTCTTAAATCCATATATGCTAATATCGAATAATATAATGTGTATATATAAATTAAATTGTCGTGTTGATTTATGTGTGAGCCGCGAGCATGTGTGTTTGTACACGTACTCTGCTGGTGTTTCACTTTTCCTTGCAAATGGAAAGAGGAAAGTCGTGCAAAATCATGAGTTTCATGGGGCATATATGCATATCTACTGACACTTGTGCACAGACACATGTATATCTGATATTATATATGCATTGGATCCATTGTATGATTCTAAATTACAGTAGTATATGTATATATAATGTTAATAATTTCCGTATGTTCGATAATTATTGTAAAGAGATATAAAGACGGTAGATGGTAGAGCCTAGAGTAGAATCATTTCTTTAAATTGAGGGGCTAGTAGCTAAGTTCCACTGGGATATAATATAGGCCCAAACGAGGCCCTACTAGTATTGGCTACTAGGCTAATATGATATTTTAACTAATTTACATGCATTCATTTTGATATTGTTAATTATAACTTTTATTTCTTTTTACTTGAGGAAAAAGTTGGAGTAACATTTAACGATAGAAAAGGATATTTGCAAAGCCAAAGGCCCTACAATTATAATTCTGGAAGCAAGTTAACAGCAGGATAGAAATTAGAATTTGTGGGTAGAAAAAGGCAAATATGGTGCAGCACGTAGACCTGATAAAAAGGCACTACGAGAATGTAATGACATTTTGTATATAAATTTATCCGCATACCGCAATACATATAAAAAAACAAATTCTACATGAAATTTCTCTAAAAACCCTACTCTATCTTTAAGTAAAACTGAGTTGAATTGTAATTTGAGTAAGTATACATGCGTAGTCCACCAAGGCATTATTATTGCATTATCACCATTAGTGGGCCTTGCCAAGATTTTCCCTTTGCTTTGTGTCGCCACTTGAAAAGTGACTCAAATATTCTAACTATACCCAGGAGCATGTATCAAGGTTCATATCTGATTTGTGCTTCTTTTGTCAATTCATAACCAGTTATGCTATAAAAATCTTTCCTACCCTAAGCCTCCCCCACCGTCTTGAGAAAGGAAGAAGATGCATCAGACAGGAAGAACAGTAAGTACTGTAATACGGGTAAGAGAATATAAATTTCTTTTTCTCTGTAATAATTGTTAAACTGCAAAGAAATTCTTTTGTCAAGTTTCCCATCAGTTTCCATGACTGAAACTTTGGCATGAAAGCAATAGTTTTCCTTTAGCCGGAAATGTGTAGGAAGCTTAAATATACTCTTCTAAGTAGCACTTGAAGAGAATAGCTAATCTTATAGTACAACAATTCCACTTTTATAGTTACTGATCCCTTGAATTATAATTTTCATTCACAATTTATGTGAAATGGTGGATAGATAGATCAATAATACCACCATATACTAATTACACGCTGCAACATGAAGGTTAATTCAAGACCAAGTGCATATGCGGGAAACTACAGTATTCATCTCCTATTTGTGTACCATTTCAAGCTTCATATAAATCCAAAAACCAGTACCGAAAATATAAACACGAACTTGTCTTCGTACATGATGAGCTTTTCATTACAGTGCCGTTAATGATGAGCTTTTCATCGATACTTAAATTTAACAAGTTAAATAGAAAAATGCTCATTCTAATTTGTTGTCTTAAACCTCAAAAATTGCAGCTGATTCCAAAATATTACTGTCACTTGGATGATATTAATAGATAAATGAATCAGATACCGATAACAAGTCCACTTGCTACTTTCTTTCCGTGATCATTTTATCTGTAAGATTATCTAAATAAACAAGTTTCATTGGTATACTTGTTTAATAAGATCTTCAACTTCAGATTGACAGGATATAAACAAGTTATTTTGGCATATTTGTTCAATAAGATTTACAACTGAATTTTCTTATCTTTTGACGTGCATGTGTCATATCTATTCATTCAAGTTCTTAATCCCAGAATACCTATTTATTCATATCTTGATTTAGTTTGGTGCACTGAAGTATGTGGATCATTCCCACACAAACACTTGCAAACTGTTATTCAGTTACTTTCCTTAAACAGCTTGTGCATCCCCATACTCCAGCGGGCCTGTAAAGTCAAATTGATCATTTACTGAATACTAGAAAGAACAATACAGTATGGTAGCACATCTTTCATTAACAGTTTCACAAATTCAAAATTAAATCATTTAAAGAAATAGGGCACCCTGGTATATTTTCTACCGCAATCAGTGGATGAAACACTTTCTCTCTTTTGCTTTAGTTTGATGTCCCTTTATCTTTTTATTTCTGATACCCTTAATAAATTCAACTTTAGCAATGTAATTAAAAGCTTACTTTTTTTCTTAATAAAGGAATGATGAGACCACACAGACAGCTGTATTTCCAATCAATCTCATCAAAGATTTGCATTTCCCACCTGATATCTTGAGATTCTCATTACCAACCGATAAACTGACTTCTGGAGATTAAAATCTCATACAAGATCTTTCAATGACACACAATATAACATCACTAGAGAAAGGTCTCTCTTAGATGCACATCAATAACTTGTATACAGTAAAAATGGTCAAACACTTGCCTTAGTATTAAGGGCAGTAATATAATTATGCATGCCATACATGTAAGGTATTTGTACTATAAAAATTCCCCTTTGTGCACAGTTAGTTGCACCAACAAGCTTCTGCATGGCACATAGGAATGCAGGAAATAAACCACTGGTCACAAAGACATAGATAGAGTCCACTAAAAGAATGGTTTAGATGGAAAAGCTTCATATACTTACGACAGAGATATATTAGCAAAACAAAATCCATTTTTAGAATCGCCTCTTAATTTAACAAACACTAATGTCTAATGCTAATCTCTAAACTTCCTGCATCACATTTAGGTCATTCTTCCAGTTTGCCAAAAATTTACACACACAGATATAAGATATATAATATATGCACATGCACACAGGAAAGGAGGATGATTCTGGAATCACTTTATATGCTCAACAGGAGATAAAAATGACCAATCATTGTATGTACGCTTTAGTTCTCAACCCATCTCTATATTTTATAACTTACTTTCTAGCTTCTAATCTATGCATTTATCCACTAGGAATCTAAAAGAAAATTTGGGACAGTAGTTCAGCAAACCTATAGTACTAGGTTATCATCATTCTCTCTTCAATTCACTCTGGATTACTCAACTGCTTCATTATTTAAGTGTCCCTATATATTCATTTCATGAGATAATACTTGATCATTAAATCAGTTAATTATGAGGGATGCCAATTGTATGTGTCTTGAAGTGTGAACTCTACCATTCCTACTGAATGGAAAATAGTTCAATTTCGACCATTACTATTAATCATATTTTATTCAAAAGGGCCTGAAATATATATCGGCTTTCATATACCAATTGACTCCTGACCGTCTATTAGGTCTTCTTACCTATTCCATATTCATGGTAATTTCAATACCGGTCTGGTGCCTCCCATGATCATTGTATGTATGTTTGGTATATCACCTTTCTTTTTAGATTTGATTCAACCATTTCACTTGCTTAGTGCCAAACAGGGTATTTGCTGCTTTACCAATTAAACACTCTGACAAATGATTACGATGATACCTGATTACAGCCGTAGTTTACTCATCCATAAAATTACAAGTTACTTTACTCTTTCCGAGTCACTACATCAGTTCGGGCATCTGTTTTCAAAACTAGACTATATCAACATGTAAGGCTACAGAGCACATCATGTCCAATGATATGTAGTAGACATCATTATATAAAGAATAGAGAATAAAGAGAACGGGAGCAGGAGCGGGGGCGGAGCTACCCTTTACTTAAAAGACAAGGTTAATTAAAAATATAATTGACAAAAACACGATATCTCCAAAGGAAACCAGCTACTTCTATTTACACTGGGCATTATATGCATATACACCAAATCTCCCAAGGAAACCAACATAATTTGATTCCATCACACCTTGCAAACATGTAAATGTGGGAAGTGGGAATCAGATAAATATTAAGTTATCAGTTACCAAATAAGCCAAAAACACATCATTTTTCAAAGTATAAGCTATACAGCTACCTGTTTAAAAATTATAAGTTATGAATTTTCGGTCACAAACAAAAACATATATAATAAGAACCAACTGAACATCATATTGATGATCTTAACGATTTATTGATAAGCCTCTTGAAAAATTACTCACATTTCTAAATATTTATTAAATTTCAATGGCATTTAACTGAATTTCTAGAATGAATCAAGGTAAAAATAATCAGTAAATAACTAAATATGTCCAAATTTTATTTTTACCTATACCTGCTTCTAAATATACTTTACTAAAGAACAACCCTTTATAATTACTGTTAAAAGTTACCCAGTCCACGTGGAAAATGACTCATCATAGGGAAATGAGATTATAACCTAGCAAAAATTATTGGGGGGAAAAAAATTGAATTTATCGAATTAATTCAGCGACTGGCATTAACGATTCAATATGAGGTTTTGGTATATGCTGCATACAGGTAATAAACATGTACATGTGTATATATAATAATAATAATAATGAAAGAAGAAGCAGTAAAAGTAAAAGTAAAAGTAACAGTGTTGACCTCACTTCCGATTCTTCTTCTTTTCTCCTCCGGCCAACGGTGATTTCTCCCATTATTTATGAACTGTTCTGCTTCGGCTAGTATTATATGGACACCAGTTATGTGGGCTGATGATTTTGGGCCTTGGGATGGGCTGGTTGGTGCCATATACGTCTTCTTTACTTGTTCTAATCCAATAACCTAACTGCCTCATGTTTCGAGCCCGTTTGATTTATTTTAACCATTATTGATTGTATTTTTTAATTTATAAATTATTTATATTGTTTAATTAAATAGCCATTTTCTCTAGTAATCAGAAACTAAATATTGTGTGTTGTTATTTTGTAAAATAAATTGTATATTTAAGGGGGGTTTTTTGAACAAGTATATTTAAGGTAATTGTAACTAGTTTGTTTCTCATGATGATAGTGAAGTCCATTACGCTTTTTTATACGAAAAAGTAGATATGAATTTGTAATTTATTTATATTATGTGTAATATCTGGTTAAAATAGATTAATTTGACTAATAAAATAATTATTTTGAGATGGAGGGAGTATAATTTAAGGCCCCATTTGTTTTGATATATCTCAGCTATGTAACTTGAAGCAACTGAATTACCATATTTTTGGTTGGCTGATTTTTAAATTTTACAATGGAACTAGAAGTTCCAAAATATTTAAGGTTATACAAAAACATGGGAACTTAGGCGCCGTTTGTTTCCCCTTATAAGTAGTTTATAAGTTAAAAAATACATATATTTTTCAACCTATAAATAACTTATAAGAAATCACAAACGGGACATTTGTTAATTTGCTAATTTATGGTTTTTCCAAGTTACATAGTAATTATATTGTAAATTGATTTAATTTACCAAAAATAAGTACGTAACTACTCGTTACATAATGCTGAACCAAACACCTATACTTTATTTTCCTTGGATCCGTAGATTGTAACTTAGTTTCCATGAAAATTAAAAATACTCATGTAACTTTAAAATCGATAAAAACAAACGTGGCTTTAATACTTGTATATGAAAAATATTGCTGTATATACTCTGTTTATTTTACAATATTTGTTAATACTATTTTTCTAAAGGTATTCTAAGGTACAGAATCTGTACTACAGATCAAAGGAATGCGTATATTTATTTCTCTTGGTGGTGGTATCTTGAAACAATCTGAGGTCCTGCTGATCACTTAGAAATTAGAATCGTGGAAGCATCAGTAACCCTTCACTGCCACAAAGATTCCAGTGGGCTCCACCAACATCTAAACACAACAGCAGCCATTAACCTTAAATATACAACCAACTAATATTCACCCAAAAACAGTACTGAATCTCCAAGAACAATGGAAAAACTTTGTAACAGTTTTGATCTTAACCCACCACATGTTTCTCCAATTCCTATCAAATTCCCAAAACCCACTTCACTACTTACTTACACTTCTCGAATTTCGTGCTCAAATCGTAGTAATAGCAGACACCAGAAATGTAAAGTACTAAATATTGTCAAGAATGATTCAAGTTCACAACTTTACAAAAATGGAGACTCTGTTGGGTTGAATCAAGGTTTTATAAAGGCTATTGGGAGAGGACTTGTTGGTTTTGCTGCTGCTCTTGCTGTTTGTGTTGATTCTCCAGCTTTAGCCGAGTCTTTAACTGTTGCATTCCCTGTTTCTCCTGCTCATGAGGTACTCATCAATCGGGCTTTCTTGATTCTGTACTTTTGTTGTTTATTTGATTGTTATTTTTGTTGGGTAGGTAAATACTGTGCAGAGAACTCTTGTGGAGGCTTGGAGTTTGATTAGAGAGACCTTTGTTGATCCTACTTTTAATCACCAGGGTAATTTCAAGTGCTTTCATCACGAATTCTTGTTATTTTTCTTGTTGAGAGAAAAGGTTGTACATATTTAGCATGCAATTGCAAATTGTGGTTGAGATAATACAAGACTTGTTGATTTGTAGATTGGGATATGAAGCTACAACAAACAATGGTTGAAATGTTTCCTCTCAGATCAGCTGATGCTGCTTATAACAAGATCAGTGGGATGCTTGCTACTCTCGGGGACCCCTTTACTCGAATTATTAGTCCTAAGGTCCCTTCTTTTTTTAAATTATCACATCCTTATGAGTCTTATATATGCTGCTTCATTGTTTCTTCATGGTGAAAAAAACTTTTGTGTGCAATAATACGTCGATGATTTATTTAGCAAAAAAAAATGTCAACTATCAGAGACGGAATTATTTATATTCATATTGCGTTGTCATCCATTCTTAACAATCTAAGCTTGATTTTATAAAAGCTACTGCTTTGTTATGTTCCCAATTTGGGCTTAAGTGATTTTAACCTGCAGGAGTACCAAAGTTTCAGAATTGGCAGCGATGGAAATTTACGTGGAGTTGGTCTATTCATAAATGTCGATCCAAAGACGGGGAATCTGGTTTGTGAATTTATTTTCAGTTTGCATGGTTGATCCCTTTGTATTTGACCATTTCAACCAAGATTCATTAATTGATGAACTTGTATCTGCTTGACTATTCTCTTCTGGGTGTCGTGGACAGTGTAAACTTAAAATTTCATTAAGGAGAATTTTAAAATATAAGCTGATGCAATTACTGATTGCGAAAAAAGGGAATAATGAGTAGGTTTGAAGTCATAGAAACTAAGTTGCGAATAATCTTGTATGGTGCAATGGAATTTTATGTAGTAACTTTGATGTATGTTCACCCGTGACCATAGGAATTAGGATGATGCATTTTCTACACAATGCAAAATTGTCTTTATCCTTTATCTAATAATACACAATAACTAATAATTTAAAATCTTGTATACGAGGCAGTAATATTTTGTATTCATGGTGTATATCTCATGCATTATTCAGGTTGTTATGTCTTGCGTAGAGGGTGGCCCAGCAGATCGTGCTGGTATACATGAAGGAGATGAGTTAGTGGAAATCAATGGTATGTCAATGTTCAACTCTTGGATTTCAATCTGGAACTCCAAGGTGGATGTATAAGTAGCATGTATTATCTGATTCTTCTCCTCTAATAATAAATGCTTAAACAATATATTTAAAACTTACTTCGCATTTTCTTCACAGGAATATGTCTTTTATTTGTGAATTTTTTGTCTCTTCATAACACATGATTTCTTCTGTTTTAACAATCTGTATAAGCCTCTAGCAGCCTTCTTGCATAGGCCATCCTTCCTAAAAGTTGAAAACAATTTTAAGGCTATGTTTGTTTGCAAGGACTAGAATTTCCGGATTCCAAAATATATACAACTTAATACTTATTTAATTATACAAACTTAATACTCAGCTATCTACATTATATTTTAAGCCTTACCACAATCCCGCTATCTATTTTTTATCACTTTCTAGTTCATTGTGGCGCTGTACTTTATTCCCCCAGCTCCCTGGCATAGTGGCATTATTCATGCCGTGGAAACTGGAAATGAACTCAAAAGTGATTTAGGTGAGATGACATAAAGATGAGATATAGTCAAATTGGAGTGATTAAGCCATTAGTTGGAGAATTATTGACCATAAGCACAACATAGTCTTAAAGAACGAGTCTTTAAGATGGTGGTGTATTTTCTGAATATATTTCTGACTGACCAGAATTGTGAAGTCCTGACATGATAGTGGTCAAGCTACTTAGAATTTCAATATAGCCATGTTACTAAGGGCTTTTAAATGTATTTCTATATTTAAAACTGACAGAAAGTATATATCTCTAATTAGAAAACTAGTAGGCTCCTTCTTCGGTTCTTCCCTTTATACCTGTCTAAAAGCAAATCGTCTAAACAGCTTACTGCAATCACCTAACAAAAAGAATAGGAAATGATAATACAACACATGTCAATATCTTTTGGAAAAAAGACAGAAGAGAAAGAATGAAAATAGTATGTCACGCTGTTCAAAAATCCATAGTCAACACATGGACCACTGGAATTAGGAAACGTTCTGCATGTAGTTCTAGTGCTTTTTATTCATCTGCGTAGTTAATGGTAGGAGAGACGCTTTTTAGCTTGGGCATTAATTCTGCATGCCAATAATATCCACTTCCCAGGCACTATATCACACAGGCTAACCATCTTCTATGTTTTTCTTGGGACTTTAGGAGAGAGACTTGATGGTATCAGCAGCGAAGGAGCAGCACAGAAGCTTAGAGGGAAAGTTGGGACATCTGTTACAGTAAAAGTTCACAGGGTAAAATCACACTCCATTACAAGCAATGCACATAATGTTTTTTATGCTTCAAGAATGTGAAATGAAGCTGAACACTGATTTTCTAAATGTTTTTTTTAAGAAATTGGCATCTTGTTTGTGTTGTGCAAACACTATTAATATCTGTGAATCAATGAACCAGAGGGTACAAATATATCTATACTTTTGGTTATTATTGGTTACCTACTAGTCTTCAAGCAAATGGAGCTTAGGGAGCTCTTATAAATCAATTCCAATAGTTCCAGAAATATTTTGTCAGAACCTTTAGATGTCATCATGTCAATCTAGCTCTACACAACTTGCTTTACAAAAAATTATCGAGTGAATGATAATATGGTTATAATCTCAAGTCTTGACGAAATATTGCTCTAATTAATATCGTGCTGATTCTGTTTTTCCCTACAGGGCAATAAATCAGGAGGTGTTGATAATTTGAGAGAGGTATTGGTTATTAGGATTTTTTTAATTTTTTGCATAGTCTACAGTTTGATAGTATTTCTGACGATTATATTGAAGCATGCTTCGTTTTTGAAGGTTAATCTACCTCGTGAGTTTATAAAGCTTTCCCCTATATCTAGTGCCGTCATTCCTCACAGAACTCCTGATGGCCGTATGTCAAAGACTGGTTATGTGAAGTTGTTAGCCTTCTCTCAGGTACTTGTAGTTGGTATATATGTTATTGTTGACAGTTTCTTTAAATTGTTACTGCAAACATAAAAACAATATTACCGTTTTATGGAACTTTGCTATATTATCAGATGCTGTTACTTCTTTTAATGACAGACTGCTGCTTCTGATATGGAAAACGCAGTTACTGAGTTGGAGAATCAAGGAGTACAATCATACATACTCGATCTTCGGAACAACCCGGCAAGTTTCTCATTGTTTTTAAGTTTTTTTACTTGACCTCATCTCTCAATTATTCATATTTCCTTTCTTATGCAAGTTAGTTTGCAGGGAGGTCTGGTAAAGGCAGGCCTTGATGTTGCCCAAATATGGCTGGATGGTGACGAGACTCTTGTGAACACTATTGATAGGGATGGAAATATGTTGCCTATCAACATGGTTAATGGACATGCTAAAACACATGATCCACTTGTTGTACTTGTAAGCTTGGTCATTGGTGCATACTAGACTTTTTTTTGTTTGGAAGCATATTACAGTCTCTACTTGTTGAGTTGCTCCAAATAACAATTTATCCAGATTGACGGAAATATATAGCCATATATGTAATTATATGGTGCTGACCAGTAATAACTAATAAAGGTCTTGATAGAACAGTTGATGATCTAAAAACTTTCTGTTCTTCATTTTCTTCTTTGTAATTGTGAAACAGGTAAATGAAGGCAGTGCTAGCGCAAGTGAAATCCTAGCAGGTGCATTGCATGATAATGGCAGAGCTAAACTTATAGGACGTAGAACCTTCGGGAAAGGAAAAATTCAGGTAATCTTCTTCCCTGAGCATGGAATGTATTGCATTAACTTTGTAAATGAAAATGGTAGCATATGTTTATATTACAAACGTCATCAAGCTTTTGCAGAATAGTTCCCCTGTTTATGATTTTAAAAACTGTCATTGTTCTTAAACATGCATATTGTTCCCATCACAATTCACAATGTTGAAGTGAGAATTTATAATAAATGCTGTGTAAATTAAGAGAGGCACTAATTGGAGAAAGAAATATGTGAGAAACTATTTATTTAACGATCCCTATGTTACTCAGACTCGGCTAGAAGTGTCCAACATCGATACGTGTCCAAGTATCGGACTCGGCAACATTTTGCAAAATCTACATGTTTTTGGCCAAAATAAGTGTCCAAGTCCGAGTTTCCATATCCGAGTGTCGAGTGTCCGACACGGGTACTCGAAGATAAAATGAAGAGTCCGAGTAACATACGATCCATCTGGAATATCCCATATAAGCTTTTGCCAAATGCCCGCATGAGCACAAGTAAATTTGTTTTTTTTTGATGGATAGTAATCTTATCACACAGCAGGAAAAACTAAATGGTTAAATCATGTTGATTTAATTTTCATATTTTATTATTGTCCGTATGATGCCCATACAATCAATCACTTGAATGCAGAGTGTTACGGAACTAGATGATGGATCAGCTTTATTCATAACAGTTGCAAAGTATTTGTCACCAGCACTTCATGACATTGATCAAGTAGGAATAGCACCTGATGTTCAGTGCAGCAAAGAGATGCTAAACTCTCCTAGAGAGTCTTTTATGAAAAATAAGAGCAGTGTTTCAGCTTTGGAAGCAGATTCTTGTATCATGGTGGCAGAGCATGAACTGGAAGTTCAAGAATCTCAAGGCTCTCTGTCTTAAACAATGCAAAGCTTTTGCCTCTTTTACTCGGTCATAGTTGAATTGTATATAAAATTATAAATGTATATAAAAACATTATATTCGATGATGATGTGCAAAATCATAAAAAATAAAAAAGAATTTATTGAAACATCAGTTATAAAGAAATCAATTACACATCTCATTCAAGATAGCATTGGAAAGCATTTGTACATATTGGGTGATTCTCATGCCTCAAGAGAGCACAGAGAGAGATGAACAGAGAAGTTCCGATGAA
Organism: Oenanthe sinensis; assembly: GCA_028671895.1. Classification (NCBI taxonomy): domain Eukaryota; kingdom Viridiplantae; phylum Streptophyta; class Magnoliopsida; order Apiales; family Apiaceae; genus Oenanthe; species Oenanthe sinensis. Next base: position 38,602,517 of record CM053794.1, read on the forward strand.
CATGGTTGACACCGGGAGTGCAAATGAGGCACCAACGTCAGGTGAAGGTGCAGGAGCAAGCTGAGCTGAAACAGCAACATCACTAGAGACAATGGCTAACATGAAGATGATTGCAAATGTGAGCCATGTTAGATAGATGAATTGTAAATGTGTGAGTCTGAATGTCTGATGAAGAATATGATTGCTTGGTGAGGACAGTATGTTATTTATAGTAGTAGTGTGCTTGAACTATATTACCAAAGGACTTTGTTCAAACATATTGTTGGAAATATTGATGAGCTTTAGTACTTGTAATCCAGGGTCTTGCAGAAGAGTTGAGTAGAGAAGGTGCATGTGAAAAGACCATATTTCCGGACACAAACATTGTCATAGACAGATGTGCTCTGATGGGAAATCTAACAGTTGGAGCAAGTCCAACTGTCCAAGTTTATATTTGTCAGTTCTAACTCAAAATTTTCATTCATTTTCTCAGTCAGATGCAAATATAATCGAATTGTAACTATTGTTATTCATTGAAAACACAGGGTGGCCGCTGTGAGCTTGATCTCGTAACTGGATGCACTGATATAAATTCACCCCTATATGACCCCCTAGCCAATGTGGATGATGGGTCCTACCCTCTTTCAGACTCCGAGGATTAAAATTCAACACTTATTACATGTCAAAATGTCTATACATTCCAACCAAATAAAAAGGTCCATATTCTCTAGTTTGTACGAATTATACATGTAAAGGTTAGAAAGAACCTTCCAGTCATTTAGCTTTTACCTTCTATATAATCCTAGTTAAATATGTGTAACGCACTTATTATTAAAACAGTGCACTCATATTGTATTGCATTGTCCATATAATCCTGTGTTTAGCTAGTTACTTAAAGATGATTGAATTCTAAACTATTGGCAAGCAAGTGCAGACAGGATTCTGAACAAAAGCTCATATATATTACACGCAGGATTGCAAACAAGTACATTGCATAAACAACCAGTTCAACTTTCTTAACCATACAATCATACATGTTAGACTTGCATGTTTAAACAGAACATGCAGTTAAGTCCTCACAAAACAGAGCACTTGTACCTAGATTCGTGGAGCACTGAGCTCCTGATCACTCTGATGATGTCTGTAAGAGTTACAAGCCCCGCCAGCGAACCCACATACACGGTGGACATGTTTGGTAAAAGCCTTATCAACTGCCCCCAGAGAGGAGACTCAGCATAACATGTCACGAGTTCTCTGGTACCACTCCTTGACAAATCATCAAGAGCCAATATATCAAGCATAGTCACCATCCCTATATAATGTTTTCTAACAACCCCGTTTGCTTATCAGACTCCAATATCATCGACCCTCCAGCTCCTTTCCACTTCCCAGCGGTGCAGCCACCGGAACAGCCACCACCCTGTTAGCCATCAATGCATTCATGGTGTGAGCCAGCGTTGCAGTGTACGGCACCTCCGTTTATCCACGGGCATCACATCACTTACTTTCAAAACCCTGAATTTAACTCCACTGCTTTGCATATCCATGCATCTTAGGGTCCGTTTGGGATGTCTTATGATAAATTATTTTTTACTTATATTTTTTTTTTTTACTAATTTGGCTTATAGCCTTACAAGTATCTGTTCTAAAAACCCCGTTTGCTTATCAGACTCCAATATCATCGACCCTCCAGCTCCTTTCCACTTCCCAGCGGTGCAGCCACCGGAACAGCCACCACCCTGTTAGCCATCAATGCATTCATGGTGTGAGCCAGCGTTGCAGTGTACGGCACCTCCGTTTATCCACGGGCATCACATCACTTACTTTCAAAACCCTGAATTTAACTCCACTGCTTTGCATATCCATGCATCTTAGGGTCCGTTTGGGATGTCTTATGATAAATTATTTTTTACTTATATTTTTTTTTGACTAATTTGGCTTATAGCCTTACAAGTATTTGTTCTAAAAAAATTCTCGAAATGAGCCAGGGTCGAACCCAGGACCTGGGACGACAGAGGATAAGCCCTCAACCACTTGGGTTATCCAACCCTGCTCACTTTTTTTACTTATATAAGATAAGTAATAATAAGTAATAAGTAAATGATCACTTATAAGTTATTAATTAATGTGTTTGGATGATTTACTTATAAGTTAAATAAAATGTTTGGTACATTTTATTTTATAAAATAATTGTAAAAATTATAAAATATTTTTTTAAGTTGTATTAAATAGTGTTCGGATAAAATATGATTTTTTACTATAAAATCCCATTAAAAGTACAAATTATTTATAATGAAAATTACTAGTAAAAACACACAAAACAAGTAAAAAAATTATTTATTATTAAGTCAGTGATGTGTTTGCTAATATATAACTTATAAATTAATAATTTATTTTTTTTAAAAATTAATTATTTTATACTAGAATTTAATACATAAATTTTAAGTAAAAATACAAACAATTAAGTAATGTTAATGATTTTTCCGCATGTCTTATTAAAAAAGAAAGCATTCAAACATTATTAATTATATTAATTATTTTTTTGTCATATATATTATATTATTTTTCATTTATAGAATTTTAAATATTTAACATGTTTATATTATTAGAATATTTCCATACATGGGTAAACTTAACCATTAACATTAATACTATATGGATTTAAACTTTGAAGAGACAATGGTGACAGATTTTGAAAAAAGTACGTGAGGATGTACTTATTAATAGGGGTGAACATAGGTCGGTTGGACGAGTTTTAACCAAAAAACGACCCAATCAAATTAGTTTGGGTTGATAAAAATTGAACCCATTAATATAAATTTTTTTATATAACCCAACCCAATTAATTCGGGTTGGGTTGGGTTAAACCCTCTTTTTCAAGCAACAATACTGTAAATAAGTCTGAACATAACTTTGATACAGTCTGCCTCTGTCAAATGCCAATTTTCCATAACAAATAAATAGTACAAATGTGTAACATAAAATATAAATAGTCACCAAATAGTCAAATACAATCCAAAATCTAACTCAAAACATTAAATAGTCCAATAACAATTGACTAGCTTAAAATAAATAAAACAACATTTTTTGTGACGAATCAATCATCAATAACATTGATAGCATTGACCTTGAGTATCTCCTTCGATGCACCAATGTCAATATTATTTTTGACACTTATAAAATTAAAATAAAAAATGAAAACATTTATGAGTTTAGATTAAATAAAAAAGAACATCCCCTTATAATTAAATCAGTTTGGTTTACCTTTATCAAGAAATTCATACTAAATGGGCTTAATGGGCTATGTCTATATGTGTAAACGGGTTAGTCGGGTTGGGTTAGGGTCAAAATATGTTAAACCCTAACCCAACCCAATTTATACGGGTTTTTGAAAAATTAAACCGTTCAACCCTCGATTTTGGACGGTTCAGTTTGTTCGGCCGAAACAAGGGTCGGGTCGGGTTGGGTTGGGTTGGCCGGGTTGACCGGGTTATGTTCACCCCTACTTATTAATAATCCCACATATAAGTTAGATAAGAGTCAGATAAGTTGGTTGCTGACATAAGTTGAAATTGGCTTTTAGCTTGGATAAGCCCCTATATGATATGCCAAACACGCACTTAATATCAACACTCAATTATATTAAACTTTTAACTTTTCATGATCTTGTATGAAATATGAATGCATGTACATATTGAGTTTGTTGTTTTAGCCCCAAGTTTTTACCAAGAAAAGGCAGAACACAGAAATATTGGGGCAATTAAAAAGGAAAAATCAAAGTTGAAGTAGATAGACATGGATTACAATAATACTACTACAATACTATAATACGGAGTACTATTAAAAGGTGAGATGGGTGATGTTGATGAACTTGCCACAAAAACAATGTTTTGCAAATCTCTATGAAACAACGGTACAGTCTCACTCTCACTGTCCCACATAATCAACTTTCGGTCTGTAGTACCTTACCATTTCAAGGAATTTTTGTATATTATTATTATATTATAATTCAAAATATTTTCTATTCAATCTATAACTAATAACGTTTTAGGGTTACTAGTCTTATACATTCATCTTTGTAATAAAGAAATTAATTAAATTTATATATTTATTTATAAATTGAATGTATGAAATAATAAATTATGCGGAGTAATTTTTAATAAAATCATAACGTGTCATATTAATATTTGGATATGTTCTTCTGGTGCAAAGCTAGTATTTAGATATATATTAGTGAGGGAGGATGTTGATATTAGGACTACGAGATGAAGAGGGAGCTGCTAATTATGCAAGTGAAGTTAAAAAAGAGTACCGGTTTTACTCCTTTCTTGAATTTAAAATAGCAAAAAAATGTTGGCTTTTTATTATATAAATTTTAGGTCGCGCAGTATTACTCTAATCTTTAATTCATATTTGATTTCTGTTTGTAAAAACAGCACATACGTACACAATCCATGCGTTTCTTAACGTACAATGACCCTACAATTAATTGCTTTTTACTTCTAATTTAACATCGATCAACATAAATTTTAATATATTAAATTAATTTATATCCATCAAACTATTTTTATATAATATTTATAACTAATAACATTCTAGGGTTACTAAACTTGAGCATTCATATTTGTAAAAAAATTAAGATTAAAAATTAAAATAAAGAAATTAAATTAAGTTTATATGAACGCTTTGAAATAATATTTCCCTTCCACATATCTAATCATATTGTTATCAAAATGAATCATGTATTTTTTCTTTTTCTTTCTTTCTTATTTGCTAAGCAATATGAGTCATTTACCCAACCATGCCTAGTAAAATGGGATTCATAAAATTTGAATCAACGTACTTTGAGATGCTAGAAACTGTGAATTTATACTCTGTGATGAGCATCAAGTATGTCGAGTATTCCTCCCCTGCCTGCAACATATTCCATATTCAACACTGTGCCGCATTAAGAGCTCTGTATCCTACAACATTCCATTCCTAACTAAAACTCCTCTGATTCCAGAGGTTCAAGAACGTGAACGCCACCATCACCAAGTCCCAAAGCGAACTGATTAGGATCATTAGGAGGGGCTGTGATGACAAGCGGATCGTGCTGTGTAATTGTAGCAAAAATTAGAGGGGATAATGGATCATATTACCTCTTAAACTGATTTGTATATTTGTCGGTGTTTAGCACACATACCTTGGATTCACAGGTAAATATGCTGTGGGGCTTATCCGACACCTCGGACTGAGTGCTGTGCCAGTAAAAACATTAATGCTCCCATCTTCAAGAGTCGCATGTACTGACTGGCTATCGCATGAATACGTAGCATCAGTGATTGAGCCACTTGATTCTCTGGGAAGCCACTGAAAGAAAGAAGTTTAAATTTGACAAAATCAAACTTAAGTCAACTTGGAAACAAAGATATTGGATATTTGAGTAAACTAATATTTGCCCACCTCTTTAATGCATTCAAGCTTTGGCGCCTCGTAACATGAGTTTGGTCTTGGTGAAACTGTACACGGGTCTTCCCAAGAGGATCTGGTTCTCGGCCAGCAGGAATCTGCACAAATTTGCTGGCTTGCTTCTCCCATCCATCCATATGCTCCAAACACAAATCTGAAACGTGTAAAAAATTGACTACAAAACATCTAGAGATATATCGACAGAAGCATATAACTTCTTCTACAAGTGACAAAAGTGTTGATTATCTAGGTAAATGGGTTTATGACGAGTCCAATGCATTCGGAGCTTGAAAATAGTTCAGTTAATGGTTTGATGTCTGAAAACCATAACTCATGGGATATGGATGTCGTATATGATTTGTGTAATGAGCGAGATAGAAAGTTGATCCAACAGATTCCCTTGCCTAGTATTAACCGATTGGATTCATGGTATTGGTTGCTAGATAGTAAAGAGGAATTCACAGTTAGGAGTTGCTATAAGAAAATACGTGGAGAAAGCTGTGGGCAAGAAGATGGATTTTGGAAAAAACTTTGGGGATTGCAGTTGCCGAGTAAGATTTTGAATTTCTTGTGGAGAGCATGTCATAATGTACTACCTACAGCCGTAGAGTTAGCACGAAAACAAGTGGATGTGAATTTAATGTGTACTTGGTGCCATCTGCACGTGGAGGAAGCCAGTCATACGTTATTTACATGTAGTTTTGCTCGTGCACTGTGGACTGAAGTGGGATTACAGGGGTTGTCAAATGTCGATGCTGGAATGAGGGTGAAAGATGTCTTGAAAAGGGAGTTCAATGGTAGTAATCGAGAGAAGTGTGCTAAAATTGGGTTATTGTGCTGGGGGCTGTGGACAAGACGGAATACGTGGGTTTGGGATTAAAAAAACCTATTTCTGCGTTTGGGGTGCAATCTATGGTAAGGGGAAGGGAACTCAGGTGCTGCAACAGAAAATTAGGAGATGGTGCAAGCCACCTGAAGGATGGGTAAAAATCAATCTGGATGCTGCTTGTCGAACTCAAACATGAGAGGGGGGAGTTGCATGTGTAGTCCAGAATGATCAGGGGGAATTTCTACGTGCCAGAAGCAATAGTTTCCATGGTAGAACACATGCCCGGGAAGCAGAGGCAATGAGATTGAAGGAAGCTTTAATATGGACTCAGAATGGGAGGAATCAGAGATGATCTTCGAAATGGATTCTAAACCGGTGGTGGACGCAATTCATGGAGATCGAGGGAAATAGGGAATTCAATTTTTCATGATATTATAGATGATTGTGTCAATTTATTAAAACACTTTGAGGAAGTGTTAGTAGTATTTGAATATCGATCTGCGAATAATGTAGCTTATTTGTTAGCACGAGCTGCGTTTTCTGTGTCAGGTTTAATGGAGTGATACCAAACTGCCCCCGAGATTATTCGTTGTAACTTTATTTCGGATGCAAGTTAATACAAGTGCATTTTTTCAACAACAAAAAAAATAGTATCAGATGAACCTTTTTGCATTTACATTAATTACATGGATTAAAACTCTATATTCTACTAAATCTGTCACGGAACAAATTCGGAGATTTTAGCATTATGCCGAAACATTGGAGCCGTGAGTATTTCCGAGGGTGATATCTAAAATTGTTGGTTAAAATGATTAGTTATAACATGTATGTAAAATTTTAGCTAATAAGTAGTGTGTACTCCAATGGAGTTATCTAAAATTGTAGTTATGTAAAATTATACCAAAAAATTTTACATGTTCAACAAATATAGAAAATCAAATATGATCATATATATTTTTTATTAAGCAAAATCATGGTTAGAATGTGTTAAATTTTAGATATTATCTAAATGGTACGGCATAGATATTTTAGCTAACGAGTCTTTAGCTTAGGGAAAAGGAACAAAAGGATAAATTAAATCAAATAAAAACTGTTATTGCTCAGTAGGTGAAATGATGGAATACATATACACAGGAAAAAAGAATGAATAACAAAAGCAATACATACAAATCCAGGATAACAAAGGCCTTAATTATAATACAGAAGGTAGCAAAGCAAAACCAAATAAGAAACTAATACTCGTAAAGAATTCAAAGGCGAAGGATAGTAAGTAGAGAGAAAAGCAGGGAGGTTCCGAGGAATGCAGCAGAAACGGGCAAAGAGAATGCAGCTCCAACATCAGGAGAAGGTGCAGGTGCCTCAACTTGGGCTGACACACTAGCCATGGCTGTGGCTGACACCACAACTGCTACTATCAAGGCCTTGTTCATCATGTTGCTCACACCCATTTTATTTGAATAAATTAAATATGAGTAAATGAGAAGAGAGGAATGACTTAGTAATGAATTGATATGTGAATTGTGATGTTATGTGAATAGAGGAGAATTAAAAGGGTGATATATAGACACAATGCATAGTGTGGGTCCATGTAAACAGGCTGGGTGTGGTAGGAGAGAACGATCATGAATGTGAAACGGCTAGCTGTCTTTCCAGCTGGAACTGGTAGGTAGTGGGTTGTGTACTTGTGTCTTCTTGCTTTGCTTACAGCGCACATGCCTCCCTGTTATAACCGCGCCGTTGGTTACAATACTACTACTACGATTACATTACATTACAGGTAATAATTCAGTACCTACCGCTATTAGAATCTTGAGCATTATTAGAGTTTAGAAATAATCAAAATTTTAATTCTGAGTACTGTCCATGTGAATGATAAACCCGCAATCATCGCTTCCCTTTTGCTTTCCTTGATTTTAACTAACATCAAACCTTAACGTAAAATGTCGTTGATGATTTCAAAAAAAAAGATTTGTTGATATTTATTTAAATGTAAAAAAGAAGACCAAGGTTAAGATTATTTACTATCTACGTCTACGTCATTTTTCGATCAAATTTCTTTATTATTTCATTTAATAATTACCATAAATTAAGATTATCTTAAATATAACTATTCATTATAATTAATATCATTGGAACACAACCCCTTAATTTTTAATTTATATCATTATAGCTAATTAGTTTAGCTAATATCCTTGGAAATGCTCTGAGTGAACTTTTTTCATCTTAAGCAGCTGAACCATAGAAAATATCTTAATCGTCAAATTTTAGGTGAACCATAGGATTTTATCATAATCATCCAATTTTAATAAAATCTTATTTTAGAAAAGATATATCATACATACAACTCTATCAACCGATAGTACTTATTTTATACAACTGCTCGTGGATAATATTATATTATATCTAAATTATATTTTATATTTTAAAAATCATATTTATCCTATAATTTTTATTTAATATAGTTGTATTAACATTCAACTCAATTTCATCATCATTCAAACTCTTTTATTTATTTAAAATTATAACTTATAATTAAAATTTATGAATATTAATAAACAACGTTGTATAAAAAATGTAAAAAAATAAATAATAAAATAAATTATCATATTAAATTAAATATTTAAATTATATAAAATAATTAATATATAATTTATTAATATCATCCATATTGTGCACCGGTTATAAGCTAGTATAAATAACAAATAAAATGCAACAGCACGATAATTAACAATGAATAAAAGGTTTGATTTAATATTATTATTCAAAAAATAAAAATAATAAATTTAATTACCTAGTCAAAGTTTCTACATTGCCAAAAAGTTGTCAATAAAGTCAAGCCTTAACTAAAACCGGGAACGGAGGGAGTAATATACTAAATGAATTAGCCCCAAAATATACAAGAGGTAACTTAAGTTACAAATGCAGGGAAATGAATAACAGTTTCACCACATGATTTTGTTGAATTGTAAACCACTGTTACCTGAATTTGTACAAATATCTAAAACATTCATGTCTAGTTTAATTATTTGTTACATTCGTCCCAAGGCTCAACTTCGCGAAAAGAGAATTTATTAGACCACATAATCAAAACTCTAACTATTAAAAAACGCGAAGATTACTCCTATTAACGTGGAGTATTTATTTTCACGAATCACGCCAGACCAAGCTGTTTTGTACACATGCTGGATGCATCTGTTCGACTGTTCCTAAGCTAAACCAATGTATTTCATTTTATTAATCGGTTTGTTTCTCTTTTTTCATTTTTGATGGATGATTATAAATTACTATGCTCAAAACTCAAGAGTTAGTTCAGAAATATATAGAATTGGAATACATTAATTGACAGACTGAATTAGCCCCTGTTTGGCATTGTTTGGAATATAATTTTTAATTTATAAATTATTTATAAAACAAGTCAAATGAATGGTTAGTAAATTAGGAATTACCGTAGTATTGAGACTTTGGTACGGTAGTTATTGAGATTGATCAGTAACTTTCTGGTCTTAAACTAAACTTTAAAGTAGATGTGCACATGCATGTTTTCTTTTGTTTTATAAATTTAACCAGTCACCCACAGCCCACAGATCACAAATACACAGAAAAAAATATATGTAGTAAGAAATTTATTGAGTATGAAAAGATAACAAAAGAATAGTACTAGTACAAATGAACGATGCGAATAGCGAAGTGAAGCTGAGATACACACTGGAGTGCGTGCACCGTGCATAAACCTACTAAATAAATACGTATAATTAATATAGAAATATCAACAACCGGACACAAGCGAATAAAATATAATCATCAGTGACGGAAGAGAGCAACCAGGGAGAAAAGAAGCGAAGTTCCGACGAAAGCTGTTGAAACAGGGAGAGAAAATCCTGAGCCAACGTCAGGTGAGGGAGCTGGAGCCATTTCTTGACCCGAACCCACTGCTACAACAATTGCCATCACTACAAACAATACGTTCATCATCATTTGCTGAGCCATTTGATTTATTTCTGCAACGGGATAGTGAATTAAGGTATAGAGATGGAAGGAGTTAATGTGGAGAGAGAATGTTGAGATGAACTGAAATGGTGGCAGGGTGTATGTATTTATAGGGGTAATTTAATTACTTAACAATTACTGTAAGAGTGTACTGCGAGTTGTAGGCTTAAAAGCACAGAAATTTCACTAATCAAAATAAGTTAAATTCATTATTTAAGTATGTGCCAGAAGACCCGATGTAAATTATTCGAAAATATATCAAGTCGAGTGACAGCTAGTTGTGGGGTGGGGGTTAACTATAAAATATGTATACAGCGTAACAGCTAGAAATCAGAATGTGTGAAAACTGAAAAGCTACAGCTATAACGTGGGCGGTGACTTCTACCTTTCAACCTCCAGGGCCCCACTCCTGCAACGGTCGGTCAAGACTCCTTTAAACAACATTTATTAATGATTATACTGCATTCTTACCAGGCTCACATGTGGAGTAAAATTTATGTTGAATATTCTTTGTTTTTTATATTAATCTGATTTTTTCCCTCACAAATCTATACTATATTATTAAAACCGCAAATACAAATGTTTGGTCCAGCGTCGGTCTGGTATTTTTTGTCTCACTCAACTTCAAATACATGTGTCTGTCTCCTGTTCAATTTCAAACACATTGTTTTAATCAATATATTATTATGCTTTAATTTACTCATTAGTCAAGCTTTTTAATTTATTTAATATCAGAATTTATTAATTAAATTTTATGAATATTAAAATAATAATATTATTTTATTTATATTAATTGAATTTTATTATTGTGTTCTATCTATATTATATATACTTTTATATTATATTACTCTAAACAAACTTATTTTTTAATTATAATATAGAATTATCCTCACAATCTAATAGTATATTTGAATTTTCTCAAAAACTTTAATTTATTTTAAATTACAACTTTATAATAAAAAATAATAATATTAAAAAATAATAATATTTTATCTATATTAAAACATACTCTTTTATTTAAATTTTAATTAAAACATTTCTAATATATCCGAAACTCTTTCTATTAATAAAAAATTGTTAATGATTTGTACGGATTATTAATCTTTGTTAATTAATATAAATATATAACAATATATTAATGAGACTTTAAACACATAATATAAATATGATGCAAAACTAATTTATTACATGTACAATATTACATAAAAAAATATTAATAACATAAATATTTAATCCATTTAAAATATATAACATATTATTTATTACTCTTCTCCCGTACTTTGCACGGGTTATAGGCTAGTATACGATAATACAAGATCAATAAATAATAATTTGCGTCGCATTTTCATCCAATTAAAGTATTTTTGTACCTATTTTAGAACATTTTGAATGGGAAGACCGAAGATAGATATAATTTTTGAATATATTATTTGTATGATTTACTTTGCAACCTCCATAGTAAAAATCTATACCCACGACAAAAAGTCTGGACATTATAATTAAGAGTAAATCCAATAATATCCCAGTAAATGTCTTATAAATATAATAAAATATAATATTTTAGTGATTTAGAACACTATATACATATATCAACTCTAACAACATGTCATATTCTCATGCCATGTTATTAAAATAATAATATATTTAAATGAGGGAAAGATAAAAGGAGGAAAAATAAGTATAAAAAATTGTGAAAATGAATATTTTATTGATAAGATTGTTCTAGTAGTTCCCTATAAATAAGATACTCGATGAATGTACTAGTATTTTAAGGTATTACTAGAATATTGTTGGAGCCCCGTCTAAATAAAATATCCTAAATTTTAACTTAGGACAATTACTTGGGATATCGTTGAACTTGGTCTGAGAAGAGATACCAGAACTAGGGCATCAGGTGAAGGGTTGCTTCATGTGGCATTGGTGTTAGGTAAGCCATCTGCCCCAAAATTTGCACTTGCATAGGACAAGGTCTTTAAATGAAACGTGACTCTCAAAAATCATAAATCATATACTACTACTTTCTTTCTCGTAATAATTGTTTGTTTTTATATTTAATATAAAATTTAATTTAATTATATACAAATTTAATACAACGAATATGAGTAAGAATAAAAAAATAAATTATAACTATTTTTTGTAATATATGTGATTTTAAAAAAATATTAATAATGAAGGAAGTGAAAAGAAAATAAAAATGACAAGATGATTTTTTTTGCAAATTATTGAATAGATTATAAGTTAAACTGCAGTCTCTTTTTTCAAGCTAATTAGTTAAACTGCATTGTTATTCTACTGATGTTGTATTTCTGTAGTGAGAATGTAATGAAATAAGAAACTAAATTAAATTAAAAAAATAATAGATATTAAAGGGAATTTTATTTTAAAAAATGAAAAGGTGCAAAATTATTTTATTAAAAAAAGAGTATAGTAAGAAATTAATTATTCATTTTTAAATCAAAGACGTAAACTCTAATTTAAATTATTAAAAATAAAATGACGGAAAAATAAATTTCCTAAATGTTTAATTAATTTTTCATTCCACACTCCAACTTCATTCAACAAACTTAACAGTAAGGGTTTGTTTGGATGAGGGGTTGAGGAGATAAGGGTTGGGTTGAGTTGGGTTACTAGGCAATGGTTGGGTTGGGAAGGGATAGATAGGGTTGAACATCTATCTTGTTTGAATAAAATGGTTGAGTACGGAGGGATTCAACCTTTACCTTATTTGAATTAGGGGTTGGAAGACAAAGTTTATTAAACAAAATTTAAATATATTTTAAAAAATACAAATGAAATTTTAAAAAAAAATTAATTTCATTAATATATGAAAAAACTAAAGTAAGTTTAAATATATGATTGTTATTGATGATAAAATAATTTTGATTTTTAAATTAATTGAAGTAAATGATTGTGTAGTTAATTAATTTATATTAACATTAATTATGTCATAATAAATAACTAAACAGAAAATGAAAAATATTAAATAAAACCATCCCAGTCACTAGTCGGTAGATCTTTTTAATCAATTTACAAATCTATACATGTATATGTTTAATTTTTAAATAAATTAAAAGAAAAAGAAAAGAAAAAAGACGGAATATTTTTTTTTTTATTTTAAAAAATGAATCAAAAACTTTTTGATAAAAAGTAAAACAGAGGGAGAAGAGGATGGTGCAGAAGGACAGGGTACAGGTAGACTAGCACTGAACCGCGGGGTCCATTCTCCCAAATTCCAACACCCCAATCTGGGGTTTAGAAAATCCATCCTTTTTAACATAGTGATAACCCTTTGGTAACCCGTTAAAACCCAACCCTCCCTCCTAAATGTTTTCCCAAACATGGTTCTAAAATTTCCAACCCAACCCGACCTGATCTAACCCCTCCCAACCCGCGATCCAAACAAGCCCTAAGAGTTTGTATTTCTGATCGTACTAATACAGATGTTTGTGTAGGGTTCGTTCGACGGTAAACGTATAAAGGAAGTGCCAAGCATGTTTGGTTTTATTTACTACTAGTGCGAAAGCATTTTCCAACTTTTACGTGTTTACTGTTAAGTTTCATATGTTTACCTATATTTTTATCTGCGCGTCAAGTAAATAATTAAATATGCCTTTCTAAGTAGATTTCACGCCAAGATAGTCTACCTCGCTACATGTATATAACAAAGTACAAACATGGTACTTAAACAAAATATGAACATGCACAGATGACTATTCCGCAGAATGTTTTTACAACTTATTTCACTCTTAAAAAAACCAGAGTGCTACCAACTTGCACAACACGAGAGCCCAAACCCAAACCTCTAATTTTCAAACTATAGAAGTATATAATCTTATCACACACATGCCAACAAAAACACCAAAATTTACAATCAAGAGGGACAAAATATGTGGATATCTCTATTCTTCAAGTCAGGTTTATGTTTCCTTGTTCATTTTCTGTGCAGTCATTAGACTTTTTGTCAACCAGATTGCTGTTTCTCTGGATGACACAACTTCCTCTCCAAATGGTTTTAGTACACCTGCAAGCTCGTCAAGTTTGTTCTGTTTTAGTAACCGTGCACATAGCTCAAGTAGAGACTCCAGAGCGTCCACTCTTTGTTGAGTAGGATTTGTCCATCCATTTTTGCTATCACCACCACCAACGGCCGAGACTGAACTCTGCAACGATATATCACTCGGTACCTGATCTTGAACGATTTCAATGTCAGCCCTCGGTCTTTCACCCAAGTTGCAACTATTTTCTGATTTCGCTTCGACTCCATTTTTGTTCCTGTTACTCTCAGATGACAAATCAACTTTTACTAAATTGTCCGCATAGCATCTTTCTTCTACATCAGCTTCGAAAACTTGTGTTAAATCCTCTTCATCAATTGAAACACCCTTATCACTACGCCCCGCCCTGGACACTGTCACTCTACTGTGATTTTCTGAGATAGAACTCTCCCTCTTAGTGCCCATTTCCACATTCAGATGCTGATCAAGTAATGCTTCAATCTCTGTGGTACTTTCTCTCTCGGAACCACTTTCCTGATGATGTTGATTATTCCCATTGATAGATTCTTGTTCTTCAATCATTATTCTTTCTCTCTCCGAACTACTTTCCTGATGGTGTTGATTATTTACATTGATACATTCTTCTTGTTCTTCAATTTCTGTTCTTTCTCTCTCTGAACCACTTTCCTGATATTGTTGATTATTTCCATTGATAAATTCTTCTTGTTCTTCAAGTTGCGATGATGTACTAGCTTTAGAATTCTGAGTCTCAGTGCTTACCTTTGGTGTTAGACATTGTGAACTATCCTGTTCATCTCCGTTGCAAATAGTTGTTCCAAAACTTGTTTCTACACTCCTCGAATCTTCACTGTTGATGGAGATCTTTGCAGAATAGCTTGTCGGATCAACACGTTTTGTCTCTAGATTGTCGCTGTTAGCTGAATTTCCCAACTGCATGTCGTTATTTTCCTCAAATAGCGGAAGTGGTTTCATGTCATTCAGTACTCTTACATCTCTCCCAATAATTTCTTTGCTACAGCTAGGTTTTCGAGCTGGCGATTTTTTTGTCACCTTCTCCTTCATGCTGTTAGGAGACTTAACCGGGAGAAACACAGAAGATGGGTTGCGACACCGAAGAAGGTATGGTTGCAAATGGGGATGGCGCAAAAGTTCTGCAGCCTAATATTTTGAATATTAATGAATTTAGGGAAAAAATTGGTATTAAAATCGATCAATATATAGACTAGGTCTACTTAAACTCACTGTTGGTCTGTGCTCTGGACTCTTCCTTAGCATGCTCTTGATGATCTGTTTCCTGCGATGTTTAAGTCATTATTTGGAAATCTATTGTGAACTATGAGAAACATCAAGGATGATGTGTAGGATAAATAATGTGAATGGTAGAAGACCGCTTATAGTTTAGTCACTTCCGAGATGTATAGATATTGGGCCTGATGATTATACACGTGAAAAGGGAAGCAGGGTGACGGGTCGGAAACATTGATAAGCTGATAATTAGGGTTGTAATTCGAACCGAGCCAAGCCGAGTTCAAGCTTTTTTTTATCAAGCCGAGCCTAAAAATAATCGAGCCTGGAATGTTTGTTCGAGTTCGGCTCGATTATTATACGAGTTGAGTTCGAGCCGTTCACGAATTTTCGAGCTTAACGAGTTTTCGAGCTTATCGAGTTTTTAACAAGTTTTCGAGTTTATCGAGCTTTTAACATGGTTTCGATTTTTCGGGTTCTTATCGAGCTTATCGAATTTTCGGGTCCTTATCGAGCTTGTCGAGTTTTAGCCTAATATTCATAAAAATTATCCAATTATTCTTTTCAACTTAAATCTAAAAATATTTTTCCTTCTATTAAAATGATAAATAAAATTTTAAAATAATACACTTATATTATGTGAAATAACATATATTCAAATATAATTTGATTGTATTTTTGAGTTAATGTTAATAATATTTTGATAGTTAACTTTTCAAATAATCTAAATAATGATTTGAACTATTTTGATGGTTAACTTTTCAAATATTTTGATAGTTAACTTTTCAAATATTTTGATAGTTATGTACTGATACACTCATACTTAATATCACTTTATTTTTGTAAGTTGTATATCTTAAATATATGATAACAAATAAATAAATAATAATAATATGATTCTTTTTTTTTTGTTCGGGAAAGAATCCAAAACAGATGTATGCTATGCAATAAGTACCAAATCATTAACAATATTTTAATTTAATTGAAGTATAGCAAACTACGATACTATGATTTTAATGTGTTTTTGACTTGGTATATTTTATAATAGAATTGAATAAACTATATTATTGTAAAATTAGAAAGGTATCCATTAACAATTAATCACAAATGTACAAGTGATAAGTATAAAGTATTAATCAAAATAATAAAAAAAATTAATATATTTTTTAATAATATAAATTATTAAATTATACTAGTTGTACATGTATAGCTGGATTTGTTGAACAATACACTCTTAAAAAACAATTTATAATGATCATTTTTTTAATTTACATAGTTATTTTTTATTTGTCTTAGAATATGGTACATACTAACATGCATATAATTGTGTTTGCAAGAGGAATGAATATACCGCAAATATTTATGTTATAAATTTTTTATATTAAAAAGTTATATAATAAAAATTCTAAAACTAAATATAATATATATATATATATATTCTAATATCAACAAAAAATTTATTAAATTTAAATAAATAAAGTATCATAAATATATTAAAATTATTAAAATTATTAAAAAAATAAAATAAATAAAAATATAATCGAGCCGAGCCGAACCAAGTTTGAGTTCGAGCCTTATCGAGTCGAGCCCGTAAAACTCGGTTCGACTCGAGTATTTAGTCGAGCCCAAAAGTCTGTTCGAGCTCGAGCTCGATAACGAATTCGAGCCGAGCCGAGCCGAGCCGAACCCGAGTCGAGCTCAAAAAAGCTCGGCTCGAATTACAGCCCTACTGATAATTAATGGTGGACCTGGTTGTTTCCGTGACCTTTAGAATGAAGCCCCAACCTTTACAAATATCAGAAGCAGCCTGATTTCATTAATAGTTGAATTGACAGTAATGCATCTTATCTGGAACTTCATTAAGCCCTCCCATTTCCCAAAGAAGAAAACATTGCTGAGATAGATTGAAAAGATGCCAACTAAAGTGCCTCTTTAGTACTCGGATGGTCATGAGACTCATGATGACATGACCAAAAAAACCATGATTTTTGGGTTGGGTAACAGAAAAAATTACTTACAATGTTGAGGAATATACAATTGGCAGTGGAGAGAAAGAGGAACGGTTGATCTTGTTGATAAGTCCGGTCATATCCTGTTCAATAAAGTTAATAGATATATCTTGAAACTTATATTAGAAGATCTAATCGACTGAAAAATGTTTAGGTAATATATACAGGCATAGCGCAGAATTTACCGGAGCTCTAAATGGTGGTTGATGTGCAGCAATCTCAAACATACAGCAACCTGATCATAAAAAATATTATCTTTAGTCAATGTCTTACAATATCTTATAGGCTTACAGTCATTGTTATTCCCAAGATATATCCAATAGTCATGGTGCAAAAAAATAAAGTTTGTGTTTCCTACCAAGTGACCATATATCAGATTTGTATCCATAAGGAATATCCGCAAGGAGCTCAGGGCACATATAGTTAGGAGTGCCAACGACCTAGACACAATTTAAAGTCGCATGTTATATGCTGATATAAAGGTAAATAATGGTCTAAAAAGGCAGGTAGAAAACAAATACCGAGGAAGCAAGTTCTTCTGATTGAAGCAATTTTGCTAGTCCAAAGTCACCTGTCCATCCACGAAGCGGAAAGTACACAGGAATCAGGAAATAACACAGTTGTTAATCTTTTAAAGTTCTTTTAGCTTTCTTACCAAGACGAATATCACCATCCTTTGTGAGGAATATATTGGAACACTGTGATCAAACAAATTCATGTTAAAATTGGTGCAATTGAATATACATGTATTCACTAAAGGATAGAGGATATACACCTTTAGATCTCTGTGAAGAACTCGATTTGAATGCAAATAATCCAGTGCTAACAACACCTGAGTTAGCCATTTGCAGAGTTTCTACAGTGAAAAATAGCAGACAGGCCGTCATATGCTGAATTTATCCATTGCTAGCATAACAGTTAAGGTTGAACTCTGAAGAGTTCTTTACTCTCACCTCCTCTGGGAAATATGCTCCTCTTGCCTTTCTAACAATCTCAGCCCTGATCATAAAGAGACAATGTCATTACCTCAACCAATTGTCGGAAAAAAATATAGCCAGGTAAATTATTAAAATGCTGATGGGAACATGTTCATTTGTTCATATATGTTTCATCATCATGAAATACGGTGACATGTTCAAAATTACCTCTGTTTTTTAAAAATATTTAAAAATCCCTTAAATTTTGAGTACATATCTGTAGGGAATTAGGGATCTCCTTTAGATGAGTAACTAACTCAAAGTAATTTATTAGATACGAACCAATCAGATTCAAGTTACACGATTGGCAAGGCTACGGTTACACACACCACAATATTAGCAATTATATTTATATTCAAAAAGCCGAGTCCATTATTCTCTTAAAACTAAATTCATTAAGAGTTGTTCTTTATGTTTGGGAAAAAAACAATTTATAAAGCTTATTATCTTATTTTACAGGGGAAAAATTGTTTTTATTGATATAAAATTTGTGCATATCAATACTTTTATAACTCATGTAACTAAGATGTCGTAATATATCAGGGATCAGTTACGGCCATAAAACTTTTAAAAAAGAAAAAGAAAAGAACTTAGGGATAGTATTTACACGTCTCCTCCTTCACAATATTCAGTTACGATGCATACACTAGACCCCTGCAAAATTTAACACATTCGGTAATTCTAGAATAGAATTAATCAATAATAAGTTGAGGATTATGTTGCTTACTGGCTATACGTTCAGCACTTTAATTACCTTTTCCACCCAAGCATCTTTGTACTCCACAACATAAGGGTGGTTCAATCTTGATATTAAATCCATCTGCAACATATATAACATATCCAAAACTCAATATGTTGTTTAGCAAGCAGTTGTCACGATTCCAAACAAATATTATGGAATTATGCACGTGACAGCAAATAGGTATCCCAGTAAACTGGATGAGACATGGACTCCTAGATTGTTCCTAATCTATTTATTAGACACAAAGGGAAAAAATCCAAATATATAATATATGAACATGTCCGTGATTCTTTAAGGCTGCTAATATTTTAAAGGTCAATTTAATACACGAATTGGATGTGGTAGGATTATATTTCATTTTAAATAAATTATCGTCTTTAAAGGCAAACCAAATGACAAGCTAGGGGTTTGAAACAAACCCTGGTATATATAAAACAATGGAAAAATCAGTACCTCCTGGTGTGCCGTATCCTTAAATTTCTCTGTTTGCTTAGCGACACGAATCTTCTTCAAAACATACCTATTACAATACAGAAAACAGTTTATCAATTTATAATTCACCGAAAGTGAATTTAAACGTTACATAAGACACGACAATATCATAGGGGGTGAACTTCTTATCATTTATACAACAAACTTTTCTTAGTGACATACGAACAAACAAGTAAAATACAGGTAACTAGTAATGAAGAAACTGCCTAAAACACACACACAAACACACACAGTAATAAATTAACAGACAATTAAAAGAGGTAAAAAGTGTACTTCTTCTTTTCCAATTTATGGAGCACAAGAAAAGCAGCCCCGAAAGCTCCTCTTCCAATCTGCTCAATTACTTCATACTCTTCCATCTTGGACTTGCCATCATCACCATTCTCAGCTTCCATTAAAAGATGCAACCTTCAAAAGATTAAATTTTCAATATGGGTTTATCAAACTTAACTTAAATTTATAATTTTCAAGATTTCATATGGGGCAGAGAGCAAGAAAGACCTAATTAGATCAAAGACTTGCCTGTAAAACAGCAAGTAAAAAAGGAGAAAACTTGGTGTGAACAGCAGAAATGTAGAAGAGATGCCTCCACTAAAAAATTTGATTCTTGGGTTGAATATACTGTAATTTGTAATAATCAAGAAAGCTACTCAAGACAATGATGATATGAAAATACTACAATATAAGAGAGAAGAAAAGAAAGAGGGGGGAAAGCATACACAAGTAAAAGTAAGATGGGCACTAATGCAATTAGTGTAAAGTGATTATCTACTTAATTAAATAAATATAGAGAGATGTGGAAAAGACTAATTTAAGTTGTCAAGAAAAGTTGCTTACATTATGAAGATAATAATAAAAAATAATTGGGGAGAAGGGTTTAGACAAATTGACACAAACCCCACATTTATAAACACACACACGACTATACTAATAAACCAAAGAGAGGAGTAAAAATTCTAAAAGCAAAAAGTAAAGAGTGACAGACAGGGATGGAAGAGGCCTTTGCTTGTATTTCCAGATTCATATATTATCAATATCACATTCCCACCGGGGGGAATATTTTGTTTGTTGTTGTTGGCTGCCCCTCGATAAATGACTTCATCCACACTCACCTATATTCATTCTCCTTCATTTTGTATTTTACACTCAAATTTAAGACACTCTGCCTACTATGTGGTCTAACTTTCCAACTCAATTTTAAAACAACATGTCTACCACAAAATGCAAATTTGTTTTTTGGCAACTTCGTTTTCTTCATAAAATATGACATCTTACCACTCCCTTAACTTACCCCTGAAATAAGCATTTTCCATTTTGAGTGCAGTACCGAATCGAATATATTGGGCCGTAAAATGTAAGTAGACAGATTTCGGGCCTGTTTGGCCTGCCTTAAAATAAGTCCTTTTGGACTTATTTTCGGGTAAAAATTTCATATTTTGATAAATGTTTTTTATACAAGTATTTAATGTATATTTGAGATTCTATAAGTTGCAAAAAAAAGTTAACTTTTTTCAGAAAAAAGTTAGGAATCTCTAACTTTGTCTTAAAATAAGTTGACTTATTCTGGAAAAAAGTTCCCCCAAACACCCCCTTCGTATGCTATGGTAAATAATTTAATCAGATTTTTTTTTAAGGTTGCGCATGGCCGTTGGCATATATTAATAACTCAGGTGTCAAGTTTTGATTGACTTTTTAATCATTAATAATGATGGACCCTCTATGTGCAAAAAAATTATCACCAATAAAAATGAACCAACTCAACAAAAATGTTAAAAAATTAGTGTTTAGTGGGCACACACTAGAAAGACCCTTTTTTTTAGTGGACTAAATGGATTTAAGTCAACTTTCCAGAAAAATTATAGTGTCGGTTGAATTAGGCATATTTCAATATCTGTCCATTTATAATAAATGAGGCTTAATGTCACTTTTGGCAACTACTAACCTCTAATTATTTTCATTTTTTTCATACTGAATTTGCATTATCAAGAAGTGAAAGGAAGTTGAAAGTAGGCCATAATGGGTTTATCCAACAAATTATACACAACTTTAAAACCGGAGAGGTAGTGTAAAGTACGTTTTCATCCATGTAAATGAATAGATAAGACAATGCTGTCGGTTGAAGTGGCTTGTATGGGACAAAGTTGCTACACTTTGTTTTGAGTTCCATTTCTCCTTGGCCCTCATAGTGGAGTCTTTCCTTCATCAACCCACTATCTAATTAAAGAAACAGTAGATTATTTAACAGCAGCTGGTACATCGCATGTATATTTTTCACAGAAAGTTCGCAAGGATAAAAACATCAAATCAATGGATAAGCACAGGAAGTTCAGGGAAGGGGAAGGCACTTAATTACAAAATAGATAAGAAGATCTTCCAGGGGATTCGGTATTATTACATGATCTTAGTTTAACCACTTTTTCTCTTGGAACTTTTAGATGCCTTCCTACTTTCAACTTTTGCCTTGGCTGCTTCAAATTCTTCTTCACTAGGTTCAGCCATATGGTCACCTCCATATTTGCTTATCAGAGATGAAAACATGGAATTTACTTGGCCTTTCCTCTCGCTTTGTCGTTGAGCGATAATAGCATAAAGATCATCGGACTCTTTCTTCGCTCTATTACAAAGAGATGAATGCATGGTCAGTGTGTGATATACTGTTCTATTAGTACAACATTAAAATAGCATTAAGAAAGTATGACAGATCGACTTACTTCCCCTTGCGTTTTGGAGGGGTTGTAGGTGGTTTTGTTGCTGACACTTGGGTAGCCCATTTTCCATATGCTTTAGTAGATTTTATCTCCCCTGAAAAATATAAAGCAACACAAGAGATTAATATCATCCCCACTATATTAGCATTAAGATTTTAATAATACAAGCCACCAGTCTTGCAATTTGATCCTCACAACCAAGGGAATGTTTCACAGACCAAAATAACAGCATAAATTTCTGATAAGGCAGGGACAAAACTAAATCTACTGAAAGAAGACCAATATTTCAAATTTACAAAACCAAGTTCATGTTACCAAGTAAATAGTATATATTTCTGGCCAGGTGCAAATTTAGAATTACAAGTGATACGTGAGAATGTACATGTCAACACAAACATATAACATAGATAACTTTCAAAAATCACTAGGGAACCAAATCCTTACCTGCTGCTATGCTCTCATCCAGAATATCCTTGAATCTATGCGAATCCAATTTAGGATCTGAGCATATCATATAGCAGAAGAGCCTGAAAGCAGAGACATCTGTAAGGACACACTTGAAATTTAATTTGAGGAAACATATGACCAAAAAATACAATTATACCTATTCATGTTACCCTTGTATCTGTTGTACAGGTCAATTAAATCCTTTTTCTCAGAGTCCGACCCCCTATAGTTTGCTTCGAACTCATCAATATCCGCTTCACTCACCTGTAATTGAAAAGTATATGGAGGTGCTAATACAAGGGAGTTAAAACAGATTACCAAGAAAAAGTATAGGTAACATTTTAACATCAATATTATAACCTTTTTGTACATAGTTCGGAAAAAATTGCTCAAATCTCGAACGACATCTTCTGCAAGTTCCTGCAAATATAAAAGAACATAACTGATTCCCTTCTAGCTAAATGAGAAGCCATGGGAGAGCTTTCATGTGCAATATACAGAATTGCTAAATGAAACTTGAAACTCTGAGTCTATTTCAATTAAACACTCTAAGAAGTCAATTTGGTTGACTTATATCTTTGACAATTAAGTAATTGACTCTAAGACAAAATCATATTCTTTAAGGTAATGTTTGGTATATAGTATAGCAACTCCTCAATGGGTAACAAAACTGAGGCACATTTTGCACTAACGCGTGTTACAATGGTCAAATAACCAACAAGTGCCTCAACATGAAATAAACTAAATTAAATTAAATAAACATATATAACAACAAAATGTTACGGAATAGGTCTATAAGATTACTCACAGCATCATCAACGCAGCCAGTCTGATCATAGATAGCCCTCTTTTCTTCATCACCAAGAATTGATATCACCTTCTGCAGTTGCTGGAATTTTTCCTTGGCCTCCTACAGATTAAATTTTGATAATTAGTTACATACAAAGCATATATTAAATGGAATGACCTAGTGCAATTCCCTAAGAATAAAAAATAACCTTTACCTCATCCCCAGGGTTTTTATCAGGATGTAGTCGCAATGCCAACTTGTGATATGCTCTCTTTATCTCCTGCTGAGTTGCTGTCCTTTCTACTCCAAGAACCTGCAAGGTACAAAACTTATTTAGCACTTATTATCCACTTTGATTGGAGCATGACAAGTTAAAGCTAAATTACAGTCAGCTGCCTGCTAACCAAAGAAAGCTAACTGGAAGCATAAAGGCAACATAGTCAAATGGAAGTGCTTAAAGTAATCCATTTTGTCAGTAATAGTAATGAATTATGTCAGCCCTAGTGCACGAGTTCTTCTTGGCTTGATAATGGAAATCTACTGCTGGGTGAGGATGGTCATGTTCCCTGAAAGAGCATATGCCTGGGAAGAGTGATACCCTTTTTTTTTCCTTGTGCATAGGTTAGGAGCCATGTTGACACAGAAGCTCAAGTGGCAAATAGCCAAGTACGTGGTTAATACTGAAGCAACATTATATTTGCAAAAGTGATCGGCAGTGTGGCAGATAATTTGCAAACTAACAATATCGTATCGCTTCCACATAGGGATAAACGGATGATATGTCAAAATATTGAGAATTATTGTTGCTAATATCTCTGAAGTCTGAAGTGCATAATTTTATTAAAAGCAACACTTAATAATTCTTTTCTGAGCTTTAGCAAAAGGGGTATGAGCTAATACAACATAATTTAATAGTGACACTATACTTTATGTAGAATTGTTCAAACACCAGCGAGACTAATTGAAATTACCGCATAGATTTGGGAAAAAAGATAAACATGAGCTGTCTATACTCCTAAAAATTTGAGATTTCAACACAGATCAAATTCCTATAATTTGCAGACCAATTGCATACATAAATATTATTGATAAAATGTAAAAGCTATAATTAAAACCAGAAAAGTTAACTGTTTGTACCTACGCGGCTACACAAAATCAATTTATACAAATAACAACTGAAAAGAAGACATCATAGCTATCTGAAAATTAAAAATAAAAAAAGCAAGATACAGTGGTACGACAAGTAGATATATACCCCGTACAATCCATTTTCAGGTGAGTGATCTTGGTGATTTTGCTGCTGTTCTTCTTCATCATCTCCGGCAATGTCTTCTGAAACCCTAGTGTTCTTTCTATTCCCCATTTTCTCTATCGCTTTGTCAATACATACACATCTCTGTGTGTGTGTGTGTGTGTGTGTACACAAAGGGCCGGATGATTTCCCGCCTTAATATTCCTTGCGTATCCACATCATTCTTTCGGGTTCGGGTTGGTCCAGTGATTTATATTTTACGAATTAATTGATTATTATTGTCACTGTGATATTTTCAATGTATACTCGGCCACCTGGGGTCTGCTTCGTGTTTTGGACTTGTTTTTTTTAAGGCCCGGCCTGTCAGTGGATAACATTAAATCCAACCAGCCCATTTTATGAAGAGAGGCCTTGTTTTGGGGACATGGATCTATAAATAAATGCTACCCAAAATACTATTCATTCCTAAAAGTAAAACAAAATATTTAAAACAATTCTACCATCTTTCAAACACATTTAAACCATTGTCGAAAAAAAAATTACTCGTGGATTATAGAACATCGGTAAAAGTTCAATATTTTGACTTGAATTTAGTATTTTAAATGATCTGTTACCGAGGATAGACGAAAAACTGAATATATTATTATATTTGAATGCCGTTCGTCGTATATCACACATTCAACTAAGTCGGCTTTTTATTGTCGTTTTGTCAAGACTAACTTGTTAGATAATTTAAAAAGGGTTCTACTCCCTTTGTTAGAAAAAAAAAATACATGTTTTTAATATAAAAAATACTTGAAATTTAAAATACTCCCTTTATTATTTAATAAAAAAATAACTTTTAAAGTAATAATACATTTTTTTAATTAAAATTAAAAAGTATTAAATTCAAATTTAGACTCACGTGGCATAACTCATGTAAGATTGTATTTGGCAATTTTCATTTTATTTCAAATGATGTATTTTAAATCACAGAATTTGAGTTATCATTTCAAATTCTAATATTTGTACTAATATTTGAATGTCTTCATATTCAAATAAAATCTAAATTCTTATAATTATTTAAACATGTCATTTGATCAAATTCATAAGTTCAAATAAAATTCATATTCCTAAACAGACTATAAGAGAAATCCAACAATCATATATTATCTATAAATATTACTCCCTCTATCTCATTTTATGTGATCCTTTTAATTTTTCATGCATTTCAATGCATCTGGTAGAGTTACTTGTAAATTATATTTTTTTTAAAAAATAGTTTGTATAAAAATATAAAGTTTAAAGTTTTATACAAAATTAAAAAATGAAAAAAAAATACTTATAAGTACCTCTACCGAGCGCATTGAAACGTACGTAAAAAGAAGTGGCCACGGTTAGATATGAAGAAATGAATATGTCAGAATTTATCAGACATGGCTTATTTAACGTCATCAGAGTTTTTTAATCGATAGAGTTTATGCTGATGAAAGTTTGACAGTTGAAAATCGACAAATCAGAAGATGATTGGAGACATAAAAGGAAGTGATTGTGTTAAATACAATTACCTCAATGGAAGCTATCTTTTAGGAAGATAATGATGAAAATCGTATATCTGTATTTATTGATCATTATCTTTGTTGTAATTAGATAAGTAAATGTGTACTATATAAACACAAGATTATGTTTGCATTGATGTATCGTTCATGTTTACATTATTCTCGTAAACTAGCAGCTCTTAAGAATATCTGATTTATTGAGAGAGTTTTGTATTAAGTTTGTTAAAGTTAATACAAACAGTTCATCTTTTACATACTTTTGTTCTTAAGTCAATTGTTTGGTACTATTATATTCAATCCCCTTCTATAATAGTTCATTGTCTGGGTAACACTCACATAAAATGGGAAGAAAAGAGTATAAAATAATGAATTTGTGTGGTTTAGTTAATTTATTTTATATGTCAATTCAACAACAATTTTTATATTCATTATCTATTATTATAATAATAAATTTGAACATAACTACTCTCGAAAAGAAGAAAAGGAAACAATGATTATTTTATTCTTAAAAATGAAATAAAAAATGATTAGTAATTATTTAAAAATAGAAAATAATTAACTAGTTTGAATATATGTTAATGATTTGGAGATTCACTATAATACTATTCAAATTATTATATTTTTTATTTTTGAGCTTTGGAGTTTAGTGAAGTTATCGGACTTGCTCCGAATATATTATCGATCAAGTCAGTGTTGTAGAAAAAAATAAAGTTAAAAGCTAAGATTAGCGAAGCAAATAAAAGAACAAAAGGTTGAGGGCCTCAAGCTAGCAATACTGGGTCCACCCATGACCCATTCTGTAGAAAAGCGCCTAGTGTCAGATAAGTTTAAAGTTTGCAGTCTTTTCTAGCTACAGTAGACTGCTACTGCTGTTACACCTTTTAAGATATCCAACAATTCATGTAAATTTATCAATATAGATTTTGTAGATCAGTAAATTTTCAGTGAACTTGTGCACAGTACCATATCGATAAGATTTTAGATTCGGGTAGACCATTAGATGATGATATATCTACTAATCTACCACACTTATTATTAGTAAAATTAAAATATAATACAGTATTTATTTTCATCTGAATATACTTTACCACTTTAAAATTATATATTTTTTTATTTTACTTAACTAAATAACCACAATAATCATCTTCCTGAAAATAATATGATAACGGTAAGGAGTTAATTCAAGCTGAAATTTTGACTAATACAAAAATAGCCGGCATTTTTTTATTCGTGAATTCATTTTAACATTAAAAATTAATATAATTTTCTATTTCAACTTTTTTAAAAAAAACATCTCTACATTGTATTTCTAGTTGGTTGATGGCCATGGCCATGACAAACTAATTGAAATTAGTGTTTGATGTTCGTAATTTTGATCGTTTCAAAATACTCACTTGGTAAACTATTATTAACAAGCTTATAACTCGCACGGATCACGGGTTGAATGAATTTATTTTTTATATTATATTTTATTAATATTTACTATAAAATTTTATAATGTTGAAAATTTATGTTAATATATGTGTGATATTGTCGTATTTTATATAAATTTGTTAACGATGTGAGTGATAATAAATTAATTAAAATATTTATTCTGATAATAGTTAGAAAGTATGTATATAAATCAATTTTTAATAAATATGTATATTATTTGGATTTATAAAAGTTAAATATGATATATGGTATTCTAATATAACTTGGACATGTCTAGAATAAAATTGTAGTTAATATGAATATATATATACATACACACACACACACACATATATATATATATATATATTTGGAGGCTTGGAGCCGGTGTCATAATAAGTAAAATTATATATAATATAAAGATGTACATTGTTATGCCTTAGCCCCGTATCGAACGAACGAACAAAACTTTTAATGTTTCGTAGGGCTGTCAAACAGATAATTCGGATACAGATCTATTTGTATCCGAATTCAAAAATCCATATCTATATCCGAATTCAAAAATTTTTAAAGATTGATATCTCAATCCGAATCCGACGGATACTATCCGGATACAAATAATATCATTATTCGGATCTGAATCCAATTTTTAATAAGTTTTTTAAATTTATTTTAAAAGTTTTAAAAAAATTACAAAATAAATATTAAAAATTCAATTTAATTTTTTTAAATTGAGTTAAGAGTTAAAGGGAGTAAGCTTATTTTATTTTTTAAATTAATTTTTATTTATCTTTTTAATCTAATTTTGTTATATTTACAATATTAAACTCAAATGATATTTTTATATATGTTTATAATATTTTTACAATTATGTAAAATTTGTATAAATATATTATTTAATGAATATATATACACACACACTACAAAACTAATAGAATAAATTTTAAATTATATATATTATATATTATTTAAATATCATATGTATTTAATTTCATATTTGGATTTTTCGGATACGAATATGCCCATATCCGTATTCGTATTCGAAATTGCCGGATTCAGATACAGATAATATCTTGTTTGTCTCGGATACGGATAATATCCGTTTTATCTCGAATACGAATCCATATAATATTCCGACAGCCCTAATGTTTCGGTTATATGATATCAGATGAATAATAAAGTTGTTATAAAAGAGTTATTTTATTGAAGCACGATGTAGTAAAAGAAAATTAGCCCGGTAGAATGAGCCCAGAAGAAGTGATGTGTATTTGAATTAGGATAATTGGTGATAATTTGTTTTACTTTAAGAAATATGGATAAATAGATTAGTGAAGAATTTGATCCATGACCTAATAAATAGATCGGTCCAGTATCGTACCGACCGACCGATTAACCAACCAACACTTTTAATCTTTCGGGTATAATAACACTAGCTTATAGTCCGTGTGATGCAAATGTTCTTTTAATATTCAATAAATTTTTAATTAAATTTTAATATTTTTAGTTTTAGTTTTTCAGTAATTAACGCGTTAACATATAATTTGAATTGTTTTAATAATATAGAAAGATATTAATTTATAACATATTAAACTAATTACAATGTTATTCGTATAAAAAACATTATTATATTGTTAATTATATTAATTAGTTTATACAATAAAATTGGTTTAACTCGATTCAAAATTATTTATTATTAATATAAATATTACAAGTTTTGTAAGATTAAAAAATTATAATGATATTTATTTGATGGAAATCGAAACCTTATATGCGTGTTAACAGTGTGGGAAACAATTTAAAATTAAAATAAATACATATTTATCATTGTTTAAAATTTTAAATTAAATCATTTTATTTGTACTATATTGAAAAAAATAAAGTAGTGATCATTAAATTAGAAGTGTACAATAAATAAAAAAGTTAAATAAAATATAATCAAATAATTATTATTTGCATCATTAAATTGATTATAATATTTGGTTGTATAATTCAGTTTAAGAAATATTTCAATAAAGTAATGCTTGTTAAATTGATAAAATAAATTAATTAATAATTTTTGTTAATACCGACACAAATTTTATATAATAAGTAAATTAATATTCGATAATTTGATAATTTAAATTAATTAATAATTTTTTGTAGTCCCGACTCGAATTTTATATAATAAATTAATAGTTCAAACAAATAATGAATTTGTTTTAGGAAAAAGTCGAGTGGGATTGGAAAATTGTACGTAATTAGAATATTAAAGTATGTAGTTTTATAGGATACAACTTACAGAATAAAATAATCATAAAATCATTTACTCCTGACTCGGATTTTGCATAATAAATTAATAGTTCAAATAAAAAATAAAGTTGGTTTAACGAGAAGTTGGGTGGTATTGAAAAATTGTAATTAGAATATAAAAGTATGGAAGTTGAGTTATATCGGGGAATTATAAATATAATATAAGAGTTTGTAATTTTGTAGGATATTAGAATACAAGAATTTGTAGTTTTGTAGGATATAGTCTCCAAGATATGAGATTATTTTAAAATTATTGACATTTATTTTTTTAGAAAATCATTTATAATTTTATTGGAAGGTGATAATCAACCATACCAAACAAACAATAAAACCTGATTATAATAGTACAGTATTGATAGTATACATGTCTAAAGTTGGAAATTGGTATTTAATATTCAGTGTATAAACTATCATATCAGTATATTTTAAATATATGTTATATGATTTGATGATCCTGAAATTATTTGATTTATTGTTTTATGTGATCTATTTTTATCCCATAATACTTATTTATCTCTTTATAAAATACATATTTATGAATAATTTTTTCGATCTCCAACCTTTTTAACATCCTTAATACTGTCTCTTTTATATACATATTAAATTAATGTAATAAATATGGATATAAATAAAAAATATTATGGTATTTGAAATTTCTTAATATAAGTAAAATTTTCAAAAAAAAGGAAAGCAAAACAGACGTGTATGAATAATTTTTTAATATATATAAAATTAATAAATTGAGAAATTGATTATAAATATATTTAAGTACATAGATATATAATATAATATGTTTTTTAGAGGATAGTATTAAAATGAGATCCTTGAAGTGTTCAAATATGTTAAAATTTGGAGGATTTTAGGTGTGAAAAATAATTGTCTTGAAGATAAGGAGTCGAAAGAACTAAAAAATGGTACCGAAAGATGAATGCTATCTGTTTTTTAATAATATGGTCATTTGGGGTTTCTTAAACTTAAAATAAGTAACTTATTTTATAAGAATGTGTAGGTGTGCAATTTGTGCCACTTTGACCGGATTGGACTATGTCAAAGACATGTTGTACGCTGCTAAAAAAACGGAACGATGAAAAGAAGTGCTTGTAGTGCAAGAAATTACTTCATATGCCAGGTTCTATTTACTGTTTATTTAAAGTTTGTGGCAATTTGAAAATTCAGTTTGATTAACATTTTGAAACTTGTACTTTGTCATTATCCATTTTAATTGATACAATATTTTATTCCTATATATTATATATTGGACTTGAATTTAATAATTTTTTTTATTAATACACATCTTAAAGACAACTTTTTTTTAAAATTAATTACTTAATTACTAACAAAAATCTTTATTTTTATATTTTATTATATTTTTCATTATAATTTCTAAACTAAATATTATTCAAAAAAAATCTTAGGTGATTTTTTTTGTTGTATTGTGTTATCTCATAATTCAAGTTAAATAAATAGAACATAATTCAAAAATATTATTTATTTGAATGTATATGATACTCGTCCTAATTTTCCATTGTGTCTTTTTGTTAAAGTTATGAAATTTATTTTTCTAAATATAATTTTTCTTTTCCAATATATTTATGAGTTTCAATTTATTAATTTTTTATAATGACTAATTTAAATATTTTCTTCATTGTGATAATTTATTTTTTTATATTTTATAATTTTGTAGTTATTACATACATATTATAATATATTTTGAATGACAATTTTGCTTATATTAAACATTATAAATTTTTTTTAAAAATCATATATTATTTAATATTGGATAAAAAAAATTATGTGAGTTATATATACTTACACATACATTTTAACCTAAAAATATAAGATATATGTGTTTTGTATACCAGAAGTGTAGATTATCGTAAAGGAATATGTCAATCACTTCCTATGTTATATGAGTATTTAACTTCGTAAGTAACTTCTACTTCCAATGATTTTGACAACCAAACAATTTCATCAAATGTTACTTTCTGAGAAATTAAAATTCTTATATGAATGACGGGCATACCAAACAACCTCTAAATTACAAAAATAACAACTCTAAAAATAAAAATAAAAATAAAAAAATGAAAATACCGAAAGAAAAAAAGAAAAAGAAAAGTGAGTTGTATATATGTGTTAGTTACCAACACACGCACAAACACCCCTCTGTCGACACCTATTACTTCTACGGGGCCACGGAACTACCCACCACCGCCTCTCTCCCGATTATCAACCCAACCCCCCTCCGATCATAATTCATACCCTCCTCTCTCTTCATCTCAGGTATATTCATTTTTCCCTCACTTATTTTATATATTCCTTTTCTTTTAGGGATTTTTATTATTCCTATGCCTGTTCCATTTCTCTCCTTGTCTTGTTTTTTTTTTTTTTTTGATTTTTCCAGTCAAGATCGGCCGTAAATTTACCTCTTTTAAGTTGGGTGAGCTTTCAATCTTCTGATTATGCTTCATTTATTGTTACTAATTCTTTAATTTTGTTTGTATGATTGATTTATACGCTGCCATATGCTTAAAGTTTGAATCTTTCATGTTGAATTTTGATTATACATGCTGTGTAGTGAGTTTTATATATTTTAGGCTCCTTTTGTGTAAAGTTTTGGTCTTTGCTGAAATAAATGTTTTTTTTGTGCTGAAATAATCTCGATTGTTGTTTATAAGTTATTCTATGGAAAACTTATGTGAAAAGATGCAAGGATTTTGATGACTTGTAAAGAATTTTCCTTGTATATTGGAATTGGTTTCGTAATCACTTTTAGCATAGTTTCGTATTGGTGATTCGCGCCATTCTATCTGGGGAGAGTTATTTTTTTCGCGCCATTCTATCTCGGTGAGTTATTTGTTTCCTTTTGATGTTGTACGTTACATATTGGGGATTTGTTTTTGCACAAACACGTGTTGGTGTGTCATTACTCATTTCAAAAATGATCCTCCTCGTTTTTCTTACTTTTATTAGATTGGAAATCTTTTAAATTTGTCGGGATATGTGGTTTTCCAAATTATACCTTTTTAATGATTATTGGTTTTGTTGTATCCGTGTATATTGGTTTTGTTGTATCCGATTGCTGACGTGACCTAATTTGTGGCAATTTTGGAAGAGTTGTTTTATTTCAAATTTATGGTTTTTACACTACATGTGTTTAAGAAAACAAATATAAAATGTTTGTTTGTTTTATTTACAAATTTATATAAATTTATTCTGTATGATATTAGATTTTTATGATTCTTATGATCAGTATTATTACACTACCCATTGAATTTTCTAGATATGTTTGCTTTTAAATAATTTTTAAGTTCTGCAAATTAATTTGACTCTGCTCATATTTATGTGAAGTTTCCAAATGGATTATATTTCTGACTTGAAAAGTATTCAAAGTGGGTATTCAAGACCCTGGGCAACTCTTCTTTGTTAAGCTTTGCGAGTGCTGTCTTGAGATTTGAGACTGAAATTTATTAATACCGAATTCGATTGTTTCTGATTGACAAAATTTCATATGTTGTGCACACACTACTGTTCTTCTATACTCATATGCAAAGTGCTTGTGTTATATTGAGAACTGAGAATAGTTGGTCGTGACATGTATAAGTTGTGTTCAATCAGTATCATAAGGTCAGCGTCAGTTAGACAATTCACAATAGATAGATAGATACAACTTCTAAAATCCTTTGCAATTTGTATATGAAATTGCCGACTGGCAACATCTGTTTTTCTCTTCCATTTGCCGATGTGATTCTTGAGTACATATTGCTTAGAAAGATGTTCCAATACCTTTCATAGAACACGCACGGAAGTTTATTTCCTAATTAGGACCTCCTCTGATGTTAATCTCCAAAGTTATATCTACTATGTAAGAAACTGCAAAGTAACCTAAACTGTAAAAGATTTAAGTGTTAGTAGGAGCTGACAAGATGGCACTTGTGATAGCTTTGCTTATGATGGTTTAATATCATTACAACTGCACAGTGCTGATTCTTGATTAATACTGTAGTATTCTAAATAATTTTTCTCGCCAATGAGAGTTTTAAGTGGATTTCAGATTTTATTTATTATCATTATCATTATTATTATTATTATTATTATTATTATTATTATTTATGTTGTTTCCTATAGATACTGAGACGATTGCATGCAGGATAATTGAATTGATGGAGTCTTCTAAAGAGACAGGCTGCCAAGCTCCCGAAGGTCCCATTCTTTGTGTAAACAACTGTGGCTTCTTTGGTAGTGCAGCGACTATGAACATGTGCTCCAAGTGCCACAAAGATATGATCTTAAAGCAGGAACAAGCCAAACTCGCAGCAACATCCATCGAAAACATTGTGAACGGTGGCTCTGGGGGTACCAACAAGGAGCCTGCAGTTGCTGATGCCATTAACTTGCAAGCTGCGCAGTCAGAGATCTCCCTGGCATTACCGACATGTGATTCATCATCCGCAAATCGGGTTTCAGAGGTGAAAGTTAAGGTGGGCCCCAATAGGTGCAACACTTGTCGCAAGCGTGTGGGTTTAACAGGTTTCAGTTGCAGGTGTGGAAACTTGTACTGTGCAGAGCATCGCTATTCTGACAAACATGAGTGCTCATTTGATTATCGGACCGCTGCAAGGGATGCCATCTCCAAAGCGAACCCAGTGATCAAGGCTGAGAAGCTTGACAAGATCTAGGAGCCATGGTTGCCTCCAGATTTCAGTAATGAAATATGATCCGGTTGTTCAATATCAGTGCTGTTTTCTTTTCGTATAAGTTGGCCTATTTCTCTTGCTAGGTTCTGCTAGTGAAATGATTAGTATGATAGCATGAGAGATGGGGACAACTATGCAGTAAAATGAACAAAATAGCATGCATGCGCTGTCTGGGATAGGATTTAGTTTTGTTTGTTTCAGTGTGTTTTTATTTCCAGTGGCTTGATGGATATCTTTATGGTTGAACCATAACGTGAAGTGTGTCTTAAATTATGATATTCTAGCATGATGTTGGTATTATCCATAACGATTTGTGTGTTTGCCTGCAGTGGGAATGGAACATGTTTTTCCGGTTTATGCTATCTACTGTTCAATGCTCCTTTGAATTTATCCTGAATTAAATGTATTACTCCTTGTTATCCTTGCATTTTCTGGTTTATCTAGCCTTGGTTTCTGTTTAATACATACTCCTTGTTTATTACTAATGTCTAAGATTTTTTCATTTTCTAGTTGCATGTCAGCCTTGTTAGAGATATACTATTCATGTTAGTTTACGTTTTGGGAGAGCAGGTAGTTTAACGCGTTTGTTTTTGCCTACAGACATCAAGGAGAAATGGGTTAGTGTGGCTAATAAGTAAAGGTAACACTGTGGGTTAGTGTGGCTAATATCTGAAGGTAACACTGTTGCCTCCAACCAAAAGAAAATCATACTGCCAACCCGGGTAGTGTTTAAATGATATTTACACTCTCCCCCTCTGTGAGCATTCAAGTCTCAGCGGAGACGTGAGTATGGGGGGGGGGATTTTCTGTCCATGATTACTAGCAAGCTAGGATATTGAAGGAAACCGTCCAAAGACAATCGAAACCACCCGAGATTCTGTCCAACACAACCTAAAGTTTGAATTAATACAGTAATAGAGAACTTTACATCATTTGAATATCTTTGGAGTTCAATGTGGGGCATTCAGCTCTTCTAATATCTTCCTTCTCTAAGACAATTAGTTAACCCGTCTATTTCACCGTCAAGAAAACCAACGCGTCTCACCCATATTGTATGTATAATAATATTTTCACTTCCGTTTCACTCTACAATACGAAATAATTATGGAGCACACTTCTGTTCCCCTCTATAATATGAAATAATTATGGGGTACAAAGTTAAAATTTAATATGTGCTCTGTATTCTACTAAAACTGGTATGAAATACAGGTAATAAGATTTTGGAGTTGAAATTGAATATTAATCCGGGTCTAAAAATTTGGTTATATTAGGACTTGTATGTAATTCGGATGATAGTATTTTGGTTTAATTATTTATAGTAACATTTACAGTTTCTGCATTCACCGTATACTCTTCTATTATACAAGTGAACTTCAATATACAATAGCAGTGGATTCGGTTTACATTATAGAAGAATGTCTTGTATTTATACTGGTAACGTTTATTTTTCAAAAGGAAACTTGCCAATATACAGAGAAATCTCAGGCTAACCAAACCTCGCGGAGAAGTCTAAACCTTGTGTTTGTAGAACTATAACCATTCTCATTTTCATTTGGAGATCCAGGCAATTTCTCAACTATTGATGTTAAAGGAGAATCCATCTCTTCCAGCTCCTCGTCACTTGTATATCCTTTTCTCTGCACAGAGGACGCGTTCCTGCTCATCTTGGACTTCCAACCTACTTCTGCAATTTTTTCTGCTACATCAACTGCAGGAGGAGGTGTATACACAACCTGAGCAGCAGAATAAGGGAATCCCCCTGATGTCTCTCCTGACAACCTACGCTCTATGATACACTGAAAATGACAGACTGATGTTCATCAGTATCTAATTAACCTGATAGATAATGTAAATCATAAAGCAATACTAAATCTGGGTTCTCCATGTTTTAAAGACTAAACAAATATTCCATGCGGAAATAAACTATGTCTGTATCTAAAAAAAGGAAAACATAGTTCAGCTACTAATATTTTTATAGTAATAAACTATCAGTGATGCAACAAACAATTTTCTGGATTAAGTATCTTTGCAAGTGACTGATTAATATTAAATATCCAATGTTAAAAAGCCAACATAAAACATACTATAGCCTTCGCTTTATCCGGCAAGATTTATGCATAAACAAAGCCATACACAAAAATTGGTTTTGAAAGGAATATAAGCAAAAAGTTTATAATTATTCCATTCTGTTACTTAATGAGAAGACAAGTTTGAGGCTTGCGTGATACTCTGTTGAGCATGCAATTGTGTGTATGTATCCCAAATGATAAAAAGGAAAATGATATAATATATCAATGGTAGTTGGGCTTCCACAGTAATAATGTAACCAGGGGGAATGTGACAGAATTCAAACCTCAGCATTTAGTGCCTCTAACACAGCACCTGGAACTGGATCAGGGCAGAACTCATCTGGAGTGAAATTGCAGAGGATTCGCTTTAGCAAAGGTAGACTTATTGATGGACACACCTGAAAATGAAGAGGGGATCGGAGGTCAGGGAGTAAATTAATGTAATCAGATCTGATATATGTGATGTCAATACAAACCTCTGTTCTAACTGAGCGGTCCATGAGCATGTCTTTTGGTAGCATTAAAAGATCACTCAAGGCGTTTAGAAGATGAAAGCATTTTAGCTCAGCATCTCCTCCATGTATGCCATCATTTTCAGAACTATCTTGATCTTCTATTGTAGAATCATCAACATCAATCCCAAAAAAATCACTAAGCCATCTGGACCAACTGCCAACCTGCAAATATAAATTTTTTTCCAGGTGTTATCACACTTAAGTCTGAAATAGTTTTGTTTTAACTCTTGGAAAATTGGCGACGATATCAATATAAAATTTGCTTTAAAAATCATTTACAAAATTTCCATACATTAGGTTTGACTTTTGTAAATCTCAACACAATGTATGTGAAGGAGTGATTGTGCTCTTAAATAATTCCCCGTCAACATTTGTGTAGTCAATGTAGCATGCATATCTGTGTTACTTGAAATTCAAATGTATGTGGCTCTGTGCTTATTATTATAGCTGAGTTGTATATGGTACGACTAACAGAGATCTGGGAGAGGAAGTAGGAAGAAATATGAATTTTGATACATACAGAATTCTTAAGTTGTGCACCAGACCCAAAGCTCAGATCCCCAGCTGGAATAGGCAAGACCTTTGAATCAACTATAGGATCAGATATAGGATCTGTTGGAATCTCGTAGGCTGACTCACGCAGAATGGCATTGAACATGGCGACATCAAGTCTAGCTACACATTGTTCCATTACCTGACCACAAGTCAAAATTAGAGACCAAAGCAATAACTGTAGCAAGAAACTGTAGAATATATACTTCATTTATTTAGGAAAAAAAGACATGCAAACAAATTTCTTACCCTTCTTGCCAACACAGGCAGGCAACCACATTCATGCCCCCCAGCTCGAAGAGGACAAAGTCTCTTAAAAGCATCATGAAATGCATTTTTCCACAAATTGATAGAAGATATCTCCTGCTTGCCAGTGGACTTTTTTCCAGTAGTCATGACTGGAGATTGCATACTAGGAGTCAAAGTCTGGACCATGAGAATTTACTAGTTAGCTATAAGTAAATTTAGAATCAACTGCATTTGTTAAGATAAACAAAAAGCATACACTGTACATATTATCATTAGAACATATTCAGAACTGTACATAATATCACCATTAGAACACTTATGTTCAAAAGGCCTTAAGCATACAACTCAAAACACAGAAAACCTTCGAACCATCACAGTTTTCTAAAAGAATATGCTGGATAGCATCCCTCTTTCTCTCACTTTGATTATATAAAACATCAATATTTACTATATAATATAGCTAGGCATGGTCATGTTAGACTGCACGGTAATACCTACCTGCCACCATATTGATTCAACTATCCGAGAAAATATCCAAGATTCAACTTTCTCAAGCGAAGCCGTAAAGGTTCTTGTCTCTTGCCAATCATCGATGAATTCCAAAAAGTTCTTGTTTAGTTGTTTACTGCTAGAACCAGAAGTAGCCCTCCATTTCAGTGATAAAGACTTGCCATGACTTTTTTTGCCTGCTCCATTAGACTCAAATATTTTGGTGAGTGAAGTTGACTGACAAGAACTACCAAAAGTTTGAGTGATAATTTCCCTCAGTACGACAGTGTTCGACAACCAGAAAGTTAACCTGATGGAAGAAATAAGGAAAAGGTTAACTAGTCAAAACATGTAAGAATATCCGCTAACCCTTAGACCAAAAATGAAAATATCTGTATACCTTGAGACATCATTACCGCAAGCCTTGGCAATCATTACAAGCCCTGAGACTGTGTTTTTAGCAGCTGTTGCCCTCTTATCTTGAGACCAATGTTTGCAAGCATGAATATACAGTCTAGAAAGGCGTCGAGCTGGTGTGTGCACCTTGTGAGCTGAACTACCATGCTCTGGTACCACAGAATAGAGAGACATTTCTAGAGCAGCAACTTCTCTGAGCTCCTCTTCAAGTTTCTCAATTCTCCTTTCCATTTTTTCAATTCTTAAATTTAGAGCCTCCTCATCTTCTTGCTTGGGAGTTTCATCATCAATGGCAGTTTCAGCATCGCTCCCAATACTACGAGCACCATTCAAGGCCTCGTCCAAGAGATCAACTTCCTTCACTTCTTCATGAGGCGTGTCATCAACTCCTGCAGAGGGCTCGGATGAAGGGTTTGGATGAACTTTCATGTTTTTGGAATCATTATCAGATAACAATTTTGCTGTCTCTTTAGAGTTCGCTCGACTAAGCTTAGTAGATTTCTTTGGAGTGTTAAGTGTGGTCTTAACCTGTGAATTATTTGCTCCCCACTGAGGTTTTGCTCTTGGTGCCTTACGGGCAAAGCCATTAGTGGATTCCTTTTTGGGTATCTTTTTTGCAACTCTGGAGGCCCTTTCTGCTTTATCATCGTCAGCTATCTGTGAACCTCCATGAGAGGACAACGAATCATTTGTCGTCTCAGTATCCGAATCCTCTCCTTCTTCCTTCCCCTCTAAAGGATCTCTAACTACATCTTTCGATGGGGGATGATTCACAGCTTCCTTGCCATCCTTTTCACCCATCTGATTGGATTTCAAAGCTTGAGACTTGTCCTCAGACCTGTAAACACAATCAACATAATCTTTACCAATACTCATAAACCTGGGAGACCTCTGGTGCCTATATTCGAATCACTTACTTAGATGTTAGAGCCCTGATTAGCAGATGAAGTTTTAGTATCAGTTGTTTAACTTGAGTAATTTCCCACACTGACTATGTGGCTGCAGATTATGCTCTCATATTGTCTGGACTTGAATAATACTTGAAATATCACAGAAACATGTGTAAAAAAGGACAGTGACAAGAACATAGATACACACAGACACTTAATAAATACTAGCAAATCAGCAAACAAATGTATAAACGAATGAAAACACACTAAACCAGCAACAAGAAGAATCAAGAAACAGTAGGAAAACAAAGCGTGGTTTAATAACAAAACAAAATGAAATATGATCAAGAAAGCAGGAAAATTTAGTAAAAAATAAAAAGAGGGAAAGTGAGTTACAAGGTTGGGTTATAGTTGAGATCCTGTTGTGTAATGGAAGACGAAGATTGAGTTAGTTAGAGAAGGTAGTTGTAGGAAGCAGAGTGCTCGTGTCTCAAATCTCTCTGATCATAATCACCTTTTAAACATCACGTTCCTCTCCACGATTCTACACAAGTTTCCCGGATTTTCTGCTACACCTCTCCACGATTCCTGATAATTAATACGAGTATTTATTTATATACACTACTCTATAGAGAAACATGTGTGAGTGTGGTTTCTTCTTCTGGGCTAAAAGGAGGTCACTATTAATGATCCTACCCCTGGTTCTGGATTAATACTCCCTCCGCCTCTTATTATTTTTTATGTTAATCATATGCGCGTTTGTCAACATATATTTTTAATCATTAATATTTTTAATTTCATATTAATATTAAATATAAAATTTTTATTGTATTAAAGTACTCACAAATACGAATCAAATAAAATCACTCATGACTATATTTTGTCTTATAAATTATGTGTAAATTAGTAGTCAATCGCTTACAATAAACAGTGCAAAAAGTCCAAACAGAAAAAGTTTTCGGAGACGGAGGGAGGACTCTGTGTAGTGTCAGGTCACTAAAATTGCAGGGACTCCTGATATCGTATCTCTTATATTTAAGAATATATTGATACTCCAGCTACCCATTCTCTCTCTCTCTCTCTCTCTCTGTAATACATTATCATTTTTTACGAGATAAAGTGTTTTGAGTTAGATTGTTAAAAATATTTATCTTCGTATTTTGCATGTTTATATAAATGTAATAATGTATATGTAAATGTAATATTACATTTGTTGTGGGGTAATATTTAAGTAAATATTATATTATATAATTACAAATTGAAAACATTAAAAAAAAAGTGGATTACATATTTTATACTAATCTATACTATATTATTATAACCGAAAGATTAAAAATTTTGATCGGTCGATCGCTACTGGTCACGGCCTAAAAAATATACATGTATTAGATATAATTTTATTCATTATAATACGAGTTCTAACTATATATATCTATGTTAACTAAAATTTTATTTTTAAGCAAAGTTATATATTTATTATAACACATGTCCGAATTATTTAATTTTACTTATTATAATACGGGTCCTAACTATGTACATATTTATATTAACTAAAACTTTACCTTTTAGGGCAATTATATATTTATTATAACACGGATTCAAATTATAACATATTTATATTAAATAGAATAAATTTATATAAAATAAAAGAACGTATAATATTAACATAAATTCTTAATATTATAAAATTTTATATTAAATATCAATAAAAATATAAATAAAAAATTAATTTAATTAAATATTAATTAACCCGTGTTTCGCACGAGTTATAATTTTGTATAAATAATGTATACTGTAAAATATAAAAAATTGTAATTTCCAGGACATAATTAGCTGTTTCATCTGCTGTATGTACAGCTGGCTTCACTCTATAATAAAAAAAATGGTGCTAATTGCCTAAAATTGTCATACGTCCCCCGCTACAGCCTGTCGGTGCTTACCCGTTTTATGTCCAATGTCATTACGTGGATTCGTATTGACTGTGTTTTCATATATTTAAAATTTTATCATCTTATTTTGATTTTTTTAATAAAATATTACTATCACGTATGTTTAAATGAAAATGAAGAATGTATTACATTATCGATATTCTAAATTTAAAATTAAATTATAAAATTTATGTGTCACATTTTGACATAATCTTTATCTAAAGGATCGAGTGATTGCAAAACAAAAATCTAAATTATTAAAATATCATTATAGGAATCAAAACTAATAAATGATTGTTTTCCTACTTTATAATTTAATACTTACTCCATCTCATTTAATTTAGTTTCTAGTTTACATTAAATAAATAAGTAAATTAAGCTTCAAATATATCATTTTCATAATTACAATATTATTTGAATAAAAATATTAAGCATAAATTATACTACTTTTTTATACAGTAGTATGCATCTATGAATAAAAATTTAAAGTGCCACACTGTCGGTGATATAAATACACTGAAATCTGATCTAGATTTGTTTAAAAAGAAGAAAGGAAGTAAAAGTGAAATGGGCGATGTAAGTCGTAGATACGGCAGCACCGGATGTCAAGGGCCCACCTGGGCCCACGCACCAGAATGATGATTTCATTGAATTGAAGGGGACCTCCTTTCTTTTTTGAGTGATCGAATGGGACCTTGTTTCTATCTTTCTTTCTTTCTAGTAATTCACCAACTCCGCTGTCAATAGTAATAATCTGCCTATAAAATTCAAAAGCACGAACACTCATGAGAATTGAGATGAGTCATTAAATTGTGAAATTTTTTATTTTAAAATTAATAACTCAAATATTAGTGACATATAGTATTCGAAGATGCACAAATCTGTCATGGACGATTAAAATACCCAATCGAGTGTGCATTTTAAGTTTCGCATTCTATTCCATCATAATTTATGAAAAATGATTGCATTTCTCCATATAATCTAGATTATAAACACGAAGCAGGGCAATTACGCCTTACAATTCTTTTGTGTGGTGTAATTTTGTATTTCAGGTATTCAAAGGCCAAATACAAATTTATTTATATTTATTTTCATCAGTTATTCACTAGAGCTAATTATCATTTAAAATTCGTGTATTTTTGTGTTCGTGTACATTTGTGTTGTGTTATTCTCGTGTCGTGTTTTGTATAAAATTGAATATAAATATAAATAAATAAAAATAAAATATTTTAAGGTAAGTTTTTTATAAAATAATTAAATATATATTTAAATCATATTTATACAATATTATAAAATCATGTTTTATTTTAATAATAAATATACATATATTTATAATAAATATACATATATTCATTATAAATATTAAAATTTAATTATAAATTTATTTATGTCGTGTACCTCATGTCGTGTCGTGTACTCGAGAATAAACACAAAACCGATACTAAATCTTGATCGTGTACGTTTGTGTTCATCCACTTTCGTGTCATGTACTCAAAATATAAATACAAATAATACATTTTCTTGTCATGTGATAAATTATGTGGTCTAAGTGCAATGAGAGTTCCATAATATATTTATTAAATTTTATGATTGTTCTTTAAATATTTATTAAATATATTTTTCTCTGAAATTTTGAAATTATGCTCAAGTAATATTCCACTTTTTCCCCTTTTTGTAATATTGTTTTCGATAAATATTTTTTAATTTATAGAGAGAATTAGTCGATGAAACAATTAATTGATGAGATATTATATTCATTTGAAATGACAAATATATTCTTATATCTAATATTTATGACAAGTCTTTTAATTCAAATAAAATAATGAGCAAGAGAATAATGTGAGATTTAAATATGTCTTAAATAAACAAAAATTTGATATTAAATATAAAATCAAACATAATATATAAAATAATTAGATCAAAATATAGAGTCGATATAATAAAGCAACGATTCAAAAAAAAAAAAGATAATTAATAATATACAATAACATCATAGATCGATGCCAGATATACGATGGGTTAATAAAATTTGAACCATTTAAAATAATCGAACGTTGAACTCTCAATTTTAAAATAGATTTTGTATTATACATAAAAATTATTTGAGTTTATTTAAGAAAATAAAATTTTCAAAGTAAAATTATTTAAATTTAATATATTAATTTATTAAATTAAAATATAGAGACTGGAATTGAGTTAAAATATGATTCGATTACAAATTTAATATCATATATAATATATAACTACGTTATATATGAATTATAAAAAAATATATCTCAAATATTAAAATATTTTTTATTTACTATGTAATGTATATATTAATCTATTATATAAATATAGAGACTAGAATTAAGTTAAAAAAACAACTCGAATTCTTACATAATATATAATTACATTATATATATTATAAAAAATAAAATTTTAAATATTAAAAAGTTATTTATTTATAAAATTGAATTAATAATCTTTAATCGCGAAATTTACAATATTTAATTTAATTGAAAGTAAATTTTTAACAAAATA
Organism: Oenanthe sinensis; assembly: GCA_028671895.1. NCBI lineage: Eukaryota > Viridiplantae > Streptophyta > Magnoliopsida > Apiales > Apiaceae > Oenanthe > Oenanthe sinensis. The sequence goes on from CM053794.1 coordinate 38,647,007, forward strand.
ATTAAATTTAAATGTAAAAAATATAATCAAAATAAAAATATAACAAATAATTTAAATTAAAGATCTATTAATGATATATATGCCTTCACCCAACCATCTCTCTCAGCGCTAATAATGCGACTATGGAGCAAAAGAAACAATATGATAGTATAAATTTAAATAATAAAAAATGGAAAAATCAGCCGAAGACAAAAGATCAAATGTGTACACATGGTATATATCTAACACTAAAATAATAGACGGCTCATAGTATTATCTATTCAATCTGCTCCGGACTCTTTAATTAAAGTTAAATCAATTTTATTCCTTTTAAACAGGTCCACTTTACATTTTCTAATTTCTCATCAGTCACAGCCACCGACTTCAAAGTTCAAACCATGCTGACTGCAGGAGGTACAGCCTGTAGAGATTACGGTGATCAGATTTTATACTTCTCCTCGTTAAATTTATTTATACAACTGTAAGATACCAAAAAAATACATATACACTTAATACTGTATTTGTGAAGTAAGAGTACATAAAATATAAATATCCTTTTTACTACCAACCTTACCAGTTACCTCTGGTAAGAAACAAACACCAGCTCGCTTTCACATGTCAACTGATCACCTAACTTATCATCAAATTTGACACCAAAGATTAGCATGTTGTAATTAACTAAAATAGAAAGAAGATTAGCACTGGGATAATTAATCCGCTCTCAAGCCTTTTACATCAGCTAATAATAAGTACACTAGTAGAGTACTCGATCACTAACCTACTCCACTTTGACTAACCTACAATATAAAATACTAAGAAAATTAGAGAAAAAGAATCATATACATATATATTTTTTATTTAATGATTAAAGTTCATCATTAAAATATGACGGGGATGACAATAAATAAACCCTTATCACTTGAGCTATCTCATCGCATTCCGTATTCTTTTATTTAAATATATCATACATGAAAAGAAGTTGGAATGTACGATATCAATAGTCAATAAGTTAAGGGAGTCCCCGTGACATGAAAGAGTAACAATCTAATACGGAGTAAGCTCTTTTTCATAATCAAATGAATCTGACCTACCTACACAAATTTAATATACACTGTATGATAAAGCATAAAATTCGACTTGTAAGCCTTTCAAGGAACATCCCCATGAAAAAAAAATTATAAACTGATTTGAGAATCCAAGAAAAAACAATGCTGTTCATTTTGTATATGTTGATTACGGGTGTTTGACTTAGCTTATAAGTAATAAGTTATTATTTTTAAAAAAGTATTTTCATATTTTTTTTTGAAAATTAATATTTATTTTAAAAATTTAAGACCAAATCTTATTTTCAAATTTGAAAATAAGTTACTTATTTTCAGAAAAATTACACATATACCAACTTTTTCAGCCTATAAGCAACTTATAAGTTCAACCAAACGGGGCCTACATTCTCAGATCCCGAAATGGTAGTAGAGTACTAATATAAATAGAAAATTAACTGGGTCAAACTCAGGCCAGCTGAATCTTATTTCAGACGGTTTGACAGGCTAGGTTACTTGACAAAGCATGAGAATCCATACAATATAACACCGTCACTACTGATCCATGTAATTTGACACCGTCTCTGTTATTTGTCGGAGTAGCATTACATACAAACTAAATCAAATGGAATATGTCATTGGAAAATGTATATATAAAATATCTAAACAAGATACCAAAATGATTGCTGCTACACAAATTGAACTTAAACCATGTGTAATTTCTGCAATATTGTATACCATGTCTGAAACAAAATTCCTGCTTTTACCTAGCCCTGCAATTCTGTTATAAACTGTTGTATCTTCACCACACATGTATGTGTTTGAATATATAGTTATATACTGTGGGCTAAATTATTATTCGAGCAGGTGGATGTTCATGGTTATTCTCAAACACTAGCACACACAATAAATTTGTTAAATAAAAAATTTGCTACCGTGAAAATGAATATCATTCCCATATCAAAACATATCCCCTAGATGACTAAAACCATCACAAATGACCTCACACCAACGCCGATTCATAAAGTTGGAAATCCTTGTAAATCGACACAGATTTATTTACACTAGAAGTCAATGTTTAAAACAGAGAAAGAAATACTAGCTTTTAAATTCATTACACAAGATATGCCTGACCAAAATAGAAACTGATTCTGAAAGATGAAACCACATCAATATTACAACAAAATTACATAAAAAATCAAATGCATCAAGATGTTCAACTCGGCAGAGCACCTATACATAATCAGACAGATCTAGTTGGTTGTCCAAATCCCATATCACGACTTTTCCATCCATCCCTGTGTGTTATTTAGGTGTAAGTTACAGCATAAGAGGGTAGCAACAAGATTCATGTGTATACAGGAATCAGACGACAAAGGAAAGTTAATCATGTACTCACCTGAAGTGCTGAAGCGCATCACTGTAGAGTCCTTTGTTTTATTGAGTGGCATAATACAACTGGAATTGTCAAAGAGAAGAAAATAATGAAAAACAAACATGTAATAGGCTTAAAAGGTTCTGAAATTCAACTATAAGATTTTTGAAAAAGTAAAAACAGTAGGATTTAAACACAGGCCATTATAGAAAAAAATTGTACTTGATACAGTTTTCATGGACATTTCCATTGGGTATAGAAACTTGAACAGTGTCATTGCCAGTGCTGTATTTTGATTGTCCATACAGTTTTCCAAATGCTCCTGACAGCTGAAACCAGGGAAAACATTTTACATAATTCCATTGCCCAGCACCGCCTTGTACTAATTTATAACTCAAAAGAAAATTAGAACTCGTTGATAAAATCATTCCAAAACAGATGGCATGCCTAATACATCAGTGCCGATTAGGTTCCTTCAAAATGTTTTTAATAATTCTTATTATAGATGGTAGCTTCTCTAAACTCTCTCTTTAACTTTGCTCTTTCTCACTCTTCTCCTGATTGATACTTCCAAACCTAGATTGTCCTTGCTAGAGAGAATGAAAACTTAGCCCAAGGACACAGGTTTTAGGAATGACAAAAGTTCACAAAATTTGGGTATATTACAAGAGAAAAGCGGGATAAATATTTGAATTTGTAAAGTTTATAGAAAAGGTAAATGATCCTATTGTTACAATAGGTCAGTATACCAATCTCTCTTTATAAAAAATTACATATTATACTCAACAAAAGGGTGCCACAGGCCATGTAAGAAGCTGAGCTCCATGCCACAACTTGGGGTTAAAGAGAACAGTTTGCCTTGTTCGTTTCTCTATTGGTTCAGTTGGGCCGGCACAAAAAATAAGGACAAAGAGATGCAATCTAGAACTTATACCTGTGAGCCATATTTAACACTAGATGATGCTATTTTCTTTTCACCAAGGAACCTGATGAAACTCCTGAAACATAGTAAAAAGATATAGATTCCTTATTTCCTTCATATATTATGCAAAGAATGCCGATTCTAAGAACAGTGCAGCCTCCAAAGTAACAAGTACAAAACCACACAAGCTTCAATTAGACATCTCTAAAAAAAATAGCTTATTTATATATCTCAGACGAATCTGATACCATATTCCTCTCTCATCTGCCGCAAATACCATTGGATTGCAATCGTACCCAACACCGATGACCATTCTCTCAGAAACAAACAATACCTGCAAAGACTGACTGGTCAATTACTCAATTTCAAAAATCAGACCAGAACAGATATAGAAATTTGCTTTAGAGTGATGCTGACCCACATCACGAAGAGGCAAATCACGGAATGCTACGGTTTGTGCAGAAGGGGAAGGACCAATTTCATCCACAAAGTGGATAACAGAATTATGACCTGAAATTATTAAATTTACAAATATATTAGTCAAGAATACCGACACATTGAAATTGTGAATTCTGTTCACAATCAACTGACCAAAAAAGAGAGGCAACAAAATAGAATTCCTCGATTTCTTTATTGTTTTTTAATGACAAGTTGACATGATGCTAGAGAACAATTGTAATATAATTCTTTACAATGCACGACTTCAATAGAATTTAGATCCTATGGTCCAACAAGATTCAACTGGGGTGATGTTTAAAAGTATCACAAAGTCAACTTTTATCCTTACTGGAGCTATAAACCTTTATAAATAACTGTACACAGATTCTGCAAAAGCAATTTTGTGGGCTTGAAAATTGCACCTGAAAGTCAAAGACCAAATTCTTACCTGCAAAAGCCAAGGTATTGCCACTTGGGGACCATTTGACACCAAATGCCCAGCCAAATGATAGATCAAGCTGAACAATTTGCTGCACAGACAAAATTTAGGGACATGAAAACAATGTTTTTAAATCATTGTAGGCAACTCTTTTACTGGATACTGCATAGTTAGTTTAACAGACGATTACTAATGTGACAAGATAATTAAAAACAAACCTCGCCAAATTTTGCATCTGATGAAGATCCTGTTCCTGAAATCCTGATTCAAGGGAAACAATGGATTTAATTAATCAGCACGATAAATTTTAGAGAAACAAGTACAAGGATATTTAAATTCACACACACACACAGACACACGGATAAATATAAATATACACATGTCGTGGTTAAGACTGGTGTATTACTATAACATACCTATTATCAACGCCTTTTATGAAAGTGGAAAATATTCGGCATTTCCCATCTGTAGATGTAGTAGCTAGTAAAATCTGTTGAAAGACAGACAAGTGAAAATTTCCATTTGCAACACCATACCAATCAAGAAACCGTAAGCAATTTTAGTATGGTGTTATTATCCTCCTCTTGCCAGTTAAAGGGGGTACGATGAACTTGAGTGTGTTTATATGTTGTTGAGAACAGATAGCAAATGTGAGAATTAACGATTTAAACTGGCATTAGAGCTTAAAACTTCAAATATACAACAACTCGTATTCGAATATCTGGATCAAGTAATAACATACTCACATTATTAGGATGCCAAGCAACACTCGTCACAGAAGAGTCGTGTCTTTTCCTGATAAGCTTGCTGACCCACCTGATAAAAGGATAAGCCACAAGGACAATTACAGACTGGAATTGAAGAGATGCTCACAAGACAGAATCATATGTTTAAATTATGTCTCATATAGGATGCAATAAACATCAGGACTCTTTTTCCCAATAAATATGTTCCATTCAATAAGTTCATGCAGATTCTTTCTTCTCTTCTCTTTTACTGGATATATTTGACATGGATCTTGCAGATAAATATAATAAAACTCTACACTATGAAACTCCACAATATAGACATACCCAAAAAGATCAATGCAAAGTTAAATATTTTGGTGGATCTCACTAGAAATGGATTAAATAAATACATGTAACAACTTTGTGCTCTCTCTCTCTCTCACACACACACACACACACACACATATGAATTATTGGAATATACATGAATGTAAACAATATGTCTACAACTGTACATACTTTGATTTCTTTCTTTAAAAAAAACTTTTACCTTCATGTCAATCACAACTTAAAGAGACCAATAAGCATATTGCTTTATTGCTTTAATGCATACTTACAAACAGTATAGACTAAGTCTGCAATTTCTACAATAATAAGTAAGCAAATCAGATAAAGCTGGAACAATTATACACTATACCCCAGGAAAGATTACCAACTGCAACTCTAGGGCTATAAATCGAGCCGAGCTTTTTTGAGCCCGGCTCGGGTTCGGCTCGATTAACCCGGCTCGGCTCGGCTCGAGTTCATTATCGAGCTTGAGCTCAGACAAACTTTTGGGCTCGACTAAATACTCGAGTCGAGCCGAGTTTTTACGGGCTCGACTCGATAAGGCTCGAACTCGGTTCGGCTCGAGCTCGGCTCGATTATATTTTTATTTTTTTAATAATTTTAATATATGATACTTTATTTATTAAAATTTTAATAATTTTAAATTTAATAATTTTTTGTTGATATTAGAATATATACATATATATATAATATTTTGTTTTAGAATTGTTATTATATAACTTTTTAATATAAAAAATTTATAACATAAATATTTGCAGTATATTAATTTCTCTTACAAACACAATTATATGCACGTTAGGATGTACCATATTCTAAGACAAATAAAAAATAACTACGTAAATTAAAAAAATGATCATTATAAATTGTTCTTTAACAACAAATTCAATTATACAAGTACAACTAATATAATTTAATAATTTATATTATTAAAAAACATATTATATTACATTATATTATTATTATTTTGATTAATACTTTATACTTATTACTTGTAAATTTGTGATTAATTGTTAATGAATACCTTTCCAATTTTATAATAATATAATTTATTCAATTCTATTCTAAAATACACCAAGTCAAAAATGCATTAAAATCATAATATCGTAGTTTGCTATACTTCAATTAAATTAAAATTAAATTTTTTATAATTGTTAATAATTTGGTACTTATTGCATAGCGTACATTTGTTTTGGATTCTTTACCAAAAGAGAATCATATTATTATTATTATTATTTATTTATTATCATATATTTAAGATATACAACTTACAAAAATAAAGTGATATTAAATATGAGTGTATCAGTGTATGACTATCAAAAGTTATGACTATCAAAAGTTGACTATCAAAATATTTGAAAAGTTAACTATCAAAATAGTTCAAATCATTATTTAGATTATTTGAAAAGTTAACTATCAAAATATTATTGACATTAACTCACAAATACAACCAAATTATATTTGAATATATGTTATTTCACAAAATATAAGTGTATTATTTTAAAATTTTATTTATCATTTTACTAGACGGAAAAATATTTTTAGATTTAAGTTGACAAAAATAATTGGATAATTTTTATGAATATTAGGCTAAACTCGACAAGCTCAATAATAAGAACCTGAAAATTTGATAAACTCGATAAGAACCCGAAAACTCGAAACCATGTTAAAAGCTCGATAAACTCGAAAACTCGTTAAAAAACTCGTTAATCTCGAAAACTCGCGAACGGCTCGAACTCGACTCGTATAATAATCAAGCCGAACTCGAACAAACATTCCAGGCTCGATTATTTTTAGGATCGGCTCGGCTCGATAAAAAAGCTCGATTAAGCTCGGCTCGAACTCGGCTCGGCTCGGTTCGAATTACAGCTCTATGCAACACATAATAATAACAGGTTAGAAAGCGATATTAACTTTGTTTATGCTAGATTTTTTTAGGTCGGTAACCATAATGCTATGATCATAGAAAAAATATCAATTATCAACAATATCACAATTTGAAAAAGGATAAAAGAGAGCAGAGAATAGAAGAGTGTAAGCTCTGCAAAAAGTATCAACCATGAACCAAATGCAAGCATGTGATACATATGCTTCCTACAGTCCTAACTTTAGACGCCAACAGAAATAGGTAGAGAGCAATTATGAAACCGTATTATTACCAGTTATTTTCTTGCTCGTAATAGCATATGCAAACAGTTTTGGCACCACTTCCAACAGCGAATTTGTTTCCTAAAATGAGGATTAGAAGACTTGTTAGATATGCCCACCAAATTCTTATGTCCAGGATCAATATTTTCCAAAGGAGAAGTCAATACATTAGAATTATGATCAAACTCCAAAAAATTGTGGAGACAGAATATCAATTCAATGTACTTGCAAAAAAGAAACACGAAGCTTTGGTTAACTTTACGATAGAGGATTCCTACGTTTATGTGAATACATATTTTGAGCATAAACTTGAGACATTTTAATATACTTTTAATTCTTTATTCCTGTAATTAAACTTTTCTTTCTCCATCAGTGGTTGGCTGGTTGCCAACAACCAACTTCTTTAGTTTTCATGAATACTTTATGCATATTCTCGTAAGCCTTCTAAAAGTAGCACAACTAATTTTATGTGTTAGTTTCCAGTGGGATGCTAGTAACGAGTACATTTTATATTCCCAGGGTCCAAAAAGATGTTAGAAAGGTAACTCAAAAGGATATCAAGTAATGAAAATGGTGGACAGGATATCATCATCCAGCCTCCAGGTATAATCTCCCAGTGCTATATATTAAATGCTGCAAAATTAAAATTTCTCAAAAAGAACAGTGGTCTCACAATGTATTTTTTGTACACGGGCCAATCAACTTGGGGGAAAAAGGTGCTGATTATAAGGAAAGATAACAAAAAGTTGTTGATCATGCTAGTTCTAGCTTCACCGCCACAGCTTTAGGTGACAACGTTGTTAATTTGTACATACGTATAAGACTATTTATTTCATGTCACGCACTCTAGATATTAAAATTCAAACATTATTAAATTGATTGGAACTCCAGTCAAAAAACTTGTCTCATTATTTATGTTACAGCCAAATTTCCTATACTCGTGATCATGATCTTTTGCAGTTCCAAATTATCCACAATCCATATGTAACTGAATTAAGTAAATCTCAATAGAATTTAGTAAATCAAATGGTAGTTTATTATAAAATAATTACAAGTAGTATGATCATCAAACAATAAATGAATAACATCAGCTAGTAAAATATTGCAAACAATTATGGTAATGAGCAGTAATTTCTGATCAGTCCCATCAGAATACACGATTTTTCAGAATAGTGGAGAAGAAAAGAAGTTGAGACTTAATGCATACAATGAATATAGACAAGTATATAGGACAGAAATGTAATACAACACCTCTGGGACTCCACTGAACGCAAAGTGCAGCACGATTTATCCTTAAGATAACAAGAGTGGGTACCCAATCTGCCCCTTCTTGGTTCCACACATATCTGTAAGAAAGATTAAGTTTACAATTTCAAATTATAAAGAAAACATAGAGTTATAATAGAAAAAATTGTGAATATGCATTCGCCAAAGTAATACATACCAATAGCCACGATAGGACAATAAATGAAATGAAATTTATAAATATTAATGTATTAGATTGCTCAATTTAGTAGTCAGAAGTGACTTACGAATTCCTATCATGAGATACAGTGACTATTCTGTTGGATGATATGCTCCAATCTATCCCAGAAACTATTTGGTCGTGCTGTGGAAAGAAGAATAAGAAGCAAAGCAAAAGATAAACTTATGAGCATGTATAGCTTTGGTATCCCCAAGAGACATAAGTATGACAACAAATAACAACTTATGAAGTAATAGATTGTTGTGACATTAAAAAGCAATTTTAATTTGATTTTCCTTAAAAACTTATATGCATGTGCAGCAACTCCGCACAAAATATAAATGTTGACAACAAGATTCCTTCCCCTCAAGCATCAAGATTATGAGTACCAGCATATAAATAAAATGAGGCTCAATGTACTAGCACAGAGGAAATATTAAGAAACACGAAAGTTTAGAAAGAACAAAACAAGGTGCATTGGTGCTCAATGATGCTTGTATCAAATGAGTAGCTTAAACTTTGAATGTTAAAAAAGCGTGTTAGTAACTTGACCTCTGAACATCAAGAAGCACAAAAAGAAACTTAAAAATGATAACTCCTATCAAGACTGGGACAAAATATGATATTTCTGTTCACAGAGCAATAATTCTTGAAATTGACAGAAACGTTAAAGCGGTTAAACGCATGTGACATAATTAAACATGAAGCTGCAAATAGAAACATTGATTAGTATACAAAATGAAAGAGGCCTAAAAAGAAAAGAGGGCAAAAGAAGGGAACCTTTTGAAGAACATGCATCTTCTCCCACTTTTCTTGTAATAATCTGTAAATGTGTACTTCATTACTGTTGGGACAAAACGCAATCACTGCAAATATAGTAAGCAAAAATCAGAAGACGAGGTAAGTGACTAAACCTAAAACTATATAATTTCAAATAAATAAGTGTTATAGGCTCTCCACGTTCAGAAATTTTGATCCACTCAAACATCACAGCATCAATCTCTTAAAAACAATAATCTATAATAATTAGAAACTATAATACAAACTTGTTGAAGTATCCAATCAATATACATATTCATATATATGTCCATCACAAGTACAAAGTAATAATTAATGTGGAGAGAGAGAGAGAGAGAGTACTGGAATGATCAGGGCTCCAAGCGTGACATGTAGTACACTGAGCGAACTGATGAACTGCGGTTGCCGCCATTTAATTATTGACGATCTGCCCAATTTTGAGGAGAAAATAAACAAATTAAACTGTTATGGATCCAAAATCAGCTAATTTGATTAATTGAAATCAAATAAATAATTGAGGATGTGTAGAAATACCGAAAACAAGGGGGGTTTCCGCCGATTGACGCAACCGGGAGGAGGGAGAGCTTTGTAATAATATAAGTGGGTTTAAAGTTGGATCTTCAGGAATTCTCCAAGTTATTCTCGGATTAGTTACCAACGGTAAATCCTAATATTTATGGCCTTTTCTTCATTTTTTTAGATCAAGTTTTTCTTCGGCGAGCGGGGTGAAAAGAATAAATAAATATATTCATCCAGGTAAATAATTTATCTGTTTTTGTTTTTTTTACTAATTTGACTTACAGCCTTACAAATGAATACTCCCTCCGTCCCAACCAATTCTTTACACTTTCCTTTTTGGGACGTCCCACCCAATTCTTTACATTACTAAAAATAGTAACTTTTAACAATAAATATATTATTACATCCACTACTTCACTCCACTTTTTCAACACTTTACACTATTACACCCACTATTTCATTTATTTTAACAATAAAATCACTATTACACCCACTATCCTTGGTCTCCGTGCCCGGACCAAATGTAAACATTTGGCCGGGACGGAGGGAGTATCTTTTAAGAAATTCGAAATTCTCGGATGAGTCAGAATATAACACAGTACCTGGGGACGTACAGAATAAGCCATCTGTTGTTATTCAGTCATGCTATTCAATCGTGCTTATCTGTTTTTGTTATTTAGGTGTGATTAAGTGAATTTTTTTTAGCATGAAAATGTGATTTTTTTATTAAATTTACAAAATCACAATAAAATGTTAAATAAATTTATTATTATATTTTTATAAATAAAATTATAATTATGCATTATTTTTTTCATTTTTTGTTATAATTTTGTAAAATTTAATAAAAATTTGCACGGTTTTTAGGCTAAAATTTCTATGTTGTTCAGTTTTTATTTGTTGCACAATATCTAAGGACCTCGGATCAAATGAGTATAAAATTTCACTCGAATTTATTTATTTATTAGTTGAACACGTTATCATAATTAAGGCTATTTTTTATTATTATTTATAAGTAAAAACTAATTTCAAACTAACAATTTAAATAAATTTGTTAGTTATATATAATTTGTAATATTTAAAAGTTAACAAAATAATAATAAAATATTAAAAATAAACTTTAAATAGAATAATATTTTTTATAAAATCAAATTGTAACTATCAAAAATAAAACATTGATTTATCTAATTTCACCTTGTAAACATATTAAATAAAATAATGCTCGGTAAATAATTTTCAATCATTCATACTCCCTTTTGTTGGAGTAAATATTATTGTACAATTTTGCAAATCAAAATCTTCACTTCGAATTTCAGATCCAAGCAATTTCAATGCTCACTATATTTTTCAATGAACACTAGAAATGAACAGGAAAAAGGCACGGCTGATGCCGAGTCACCTCAATTGACAAGTGCGGCAGAGTCTAAAACTTACATGTGATGGTTAATGTTTGGATGGGTTTTAAAGCTCCCAAGTAAAAGCTCTCATTTGATGGATAAGGAAAGAAAGTGGTAAATATTTAGATGATTTTTCTTCCCAAACTTGAGAAATACATCAATGATCAATCTATCCTCTCAAACTATCTCTACCATGTGCAGAAAATATAAATTTATACCCAACAGAATTCCAAGCCTTTCAAATATATAACACCCATCGTGCATTAGGTGTTGGGAACAACCATGGTTCTGCGCATTAGTGCAGGACAACATTGTGCCTAGAAGCAGCAATTCTTGGAAACCCACACACCATTATAAATATGGATACACCCCAATGGCATATACTTCATGACTTAACCAAGTCCCCGTTATATACATACAGAAGAAAGTTGAAAAATCATCATTTTGTTATGTCATGTTTAATGTCAGCAAGGCGCTGCAAGAGAAAGTTGGCATGAACCACCAATCCTTGCCAACACTAGTAAAACCAAACTGCAACATTAATAATACAACAGAATAACCAAAATTTATAATATGATCACCAATATATAATGGTCAAGATGGAAACTGCAGTTGAGTATCAAATATTCAAGTCACTACTATAGTGACACTTATATAGAGTCACTACTATAGTCACTATTAAAGTGAAAAGGGTGCTCCTAGTGCTAGGAGAGTAGGAGGTCTAGAGTTCAATCACCAAAAAGTATACTTAAAATATAAAAACTCAATTCTCGAGATTATGATAATAAAAATAGACCTTATAAAGATATAATGCATCTACATAAAATCATACTCTCACTGCCATATAAACTTGAAGGAAAAAGAACCATTATCAAACACTACTAACCCATATAACACATTATTCAAGCTATTTATGTTTTCAAAGTACCGAGAAGAGAAAGTAGAAACTTAAATCATCATTTCCTGCTCATTGTCATACATACTCTACCAAAAAGCGACCTAATAAAACAACATTGCTTATACAAGAACCCACCTATAATTAGGAAAGATATTATTGGCCTCTTGATTGAGTGAGACTATAAAATGCATGGCCGTGCTCAAATAATGATTTGTTTTCATAGTCTACTCATAGATCAAGTAAACCCGGATTAAATGTTGTAGAGGATGACTAAATACATGCCTCAAATTTAATCTATAATATATGATTAAAGGGATTATATTACACGGAAACATTAATCACGAAAGGTTTTATCGAATCACGATTTAATTATTATTTAATTGGATAGCAATGATGTATTACTAGATACCGCTCATTGTTTATAATTTTATTGGAGAATAAAATTATTGCTAATTAAATAATAGCCTATAGGGTCACACACATAGAGCACTTAGAGGAATAGTTAATTTAAATTATAGATTTAAATTAATTGATGATTATTTGAATTTTATTATATTAATTAAGTGAGACTTAATTAATTGAAATAATATAATTTCGAATTTGAATTTTTGCCCTTAATAATTAAGTATGACTTATTTATTAATTAAATAATAGAAACACGTTTTATTATTTAATCCTATACCTACATGGGTTAGGTTTTGCTGAATAGACCCGTTAACCAGTCATTATAAATAGATAATGATAGGTTAATTGCTGATTACGTTTTGGGAAAAAACCCTAGAGGCAGCAGGGCAGCAGCAAGGCAGAGCAAATTCGAAATCATCAAAGGAGCTAGTACATCCATTCCATAATCAAGATCGTGAGACGTTCTTGAAGGTGTTCGTGTGGATACCATAGAGGTGTTTTTCGAGAGGAAGACACAAGTCGTGAAAACTAGGATCTCCGTTGAGTTCGTGCAAGTCAAGACCAGGAAAGGTATAATTCTATTTCACCATAATCTGTCCAAGCTTATACATGATCCTGCGTTTAGGGTTCCACGATTTCTCACTATATTTACGTTTAATCCGCTGCGTTTTATGCCTCGGAACCCAACAGTTTTTGCATTCTAAGGATGAAACACCTCAAATGGTAATCCATCACATTAAAAAGATTGAGGTGGAAGCTGGATTGCCTGTGCGGACGATCAAATCATATAATGGAACTGAATTCAGAAATGCAGTTCTAAATGAATTCTGCACAGAGCGAGTGAAAGGCAGAGTGTTTAAACTTGTAACACTATAATTTATGTAACTCAACTAAAGAAAAGATACTTAACCCGAAGACAATCAAGAACGAGAAGTCACAAAGAAATCAATACAAATGAAGACAAAGTAATTGATACAATTCAACATGTTAAATATGATCAAACAAAGAAGAAATCATTGGAAGAAGTTCAAGTCAAAGTTGTTCATGCCCCAGTGATTTGTAACTCAAAGAATCAAGATCATAACTATCAATATCAATAAGACTAATTGATTTCAAGTGAAAAAGAAGGAAAGCAATTGTTGGAAAGCCACATTTCTAATTGAACATGGTAATCTATTCAGAAGCAAGAAACCTATCAAGACTAGTCACTTATGAACCAGACCAGTGCATCAAGTGTCAGGACATTGGTAGCAAGTTCATGTCAGTAGTAGAGATCCAAGTTCAAGAGCTTGTTGAAGAAAATAGAAGACATGAAGAAATCACAAGTTCAAGATGTTGCATTGAAGTTTCAAGTTGAAGCCCAGAATTTCTCTAAGTACTTACAAGGGAACCTATGTAGAAATTCCTATCTAGAAATTCTGGATAAGTTTCTACTTAGAGCCAAGTAGAAATTCTGGAGATGGAAATATTTTCTAAGTACTCAACTCAGGAAGCTATCTCGAATTTCCTATGTAGAAATTCTTAAGTCGAATTTCCTATGTAGAAATTCTGGAGGTGAAAATATTTTCTAAGTACTCAGGAAGAAGGCTATCTCGAATTTTCTATGTAGAAATTCCTAAGTAGAAATTCCTATGTAGAAATTCTACTTAGAATTCGAGATAGAGCCAAGTAGAATTTCCTATGTAGAAATTCTACATAGAGGAAAGTTTCAACATGACACATGGCATCATCCTGGTGGCAGATTTCCAAGCTTTCAAGACAAGATAAGATTCACGTGGACAACATTGGGCCACTCATATCTTATCTTTTGAAGACTACAAGTCATAGATTACAAAGTAGTATAAATAGAAATACTTGTGTAACTTATCAAGAGAGCAATATTCGAGAGAAACACTTGTAATAAAGAGAGAGTATATTCACAGAGCTTAGTATCATTTACTACCCTCTTTACTTCTGTTGTACTATTGTAATGAATGTTGTAGCAACTCTTTCAAGTTATATATAAGACATATATTCCTTGAATCATTGTGTTCATTTATTACATAGTATTTATTGCTCCATAAATATGAAAAGTTGTATTCACCCCCCCTCTACAACACATTTGGACCTAACAATTGGTATCAGAGCTTAATGTTTGACAAACAAAACATAGATCCTTGTGTTTGGTAGAAGATTAATGAGTTTTCTCTTCCAGATCTAATTTTCGAGTTTTTCTTGAAAAGTGTGCCTTAATTTTTTTTGGTGAAAACTCATCCCAAAAATTATTTAAATACTCCAGGTGTGATTATTTAGCTTGGGTGGATTTTAGATAATTTTTGTGAATTAATCTGGGTACTTTGGTTTGTAGTGTTCTTCATTGTTCTTGACAAAGAAGACAAACCCAGTAACTTTTGATCTTCTTTTCAAAAAGACAAAAAGTGTAAAAGGTGTTATTGGCTTTTGATTGGACAATATACTCACAGAAAAAGGGAATTGTCAGAAGACTCTGTACCTTTCACGTGGGTGTTAGGTGAAGTTAGGTGAGATTAGTCATAAAAGTCAAAAAGTGTGAAAGTGACCTGCAGCAAATTTTCTCCAAGGCAAAAGTTCTACATAGAATATCTACTTGACAATTTCTACTTAGAAATTTTGACTTGAGCAAATTTCTACTTGGTGAAATTTCGACTTGGCAAAAAGTTCCACATAGAAATTTCGACTTAGCCTAGTCTTGTGTACTTAGAATTTTTTTTGTGACCAGTTTTTGAACTTTGATTTATTTTGAGATAATTCAATTTTCTTTTAATTACTACTCAAGTAATAAGAAAAGTTTATTATCTCTACTTTAAATCTATATTAAGATGGCACCTAAAAATCAATTCAAAATTCCAATGTTCGACCGAGATCACTATGAAGAATGGGTGTTGAGAATGAAATTATACCTTGAGTCAGTTAACCCTGAATACTTGGAAGTCCTTGACAAAGGTAAATTTGTTCCAATGGTGGTTGTTCCTGAGCATATGGAAGGAGATGTGGTTGTACCACAGCGGTCTGAGCCTAAAAAGGCAGCGGACTTTTCAGATGCTGATAAGGAGCAGATAGCCTTTGATACATCCGTTCGACAAACATTGGTGGAATCCCTCGATCACGAAATGTTTAATGTAGTTAAAGGACTAACTACAGCCAAGAAGATCTGGGATAAGATAGAGGTCGTCATGGAAGGTACAGCTGAGGTTAGAAGCAATAAGACACTCATACTCAAGATGGAGTATGACACTTTCAGGATAAGAAAAGGAGAAAGCATTACAGATGTCTATCTAAGATTCAGTCAGTTGGTGTTGGATTTGAATCTGAGAGGTATAACTCTCCCCATTGTTGAAGTCAATACGAGATATCTAAGGAACCAGCCAAAGAGCATTGAACATAGAGTCTACGCTGTAAGAGAAACCAGAGATTTGCATACAACTTCTCTGGAAGAGTATTATGGAATACTAAAGACCTATGAGCTGGAGACCCTTCAAGATCAAGCATGGGACAATGATTCAAGAGGAAAAGAAGTGGCATCAGGATTGGTTGCTGATGAGGAAGAGTCGAAGAAGGCAATGGTTGCAGAAAAACCTAGATCATCACCTGCATCACATCAAGTTGAAAATGATGATGAATGCACCTCAAATAGTGATGATGACTACTTCACCCAAGAAGAGCTGGACAACATGGATGATAGTGTCGTGGCATACATGGCAAGGAAGTTCAGCAATATAAGATTCAGGAAGAGTAACCGACCGCAGAGAAAATCTTCATCCTCCTATCGGGTTACTAAGGGTGGTAGTAGTTTTTCAGGTTACAAAGGGAAAGGCAAGAGTATCAGCTACAAATCTCCTTTGGATTTCAAAATGAAGTTCAAATGCTATAACTGTGGTGAAGCTGGACACTTTGCTACCGACTGCAAGAAGCCAAAACAGACTTATCCAAAAGAAACTTATGAAGCCCTCAAAAGCAAGTATGAAGCCCTGGTAAAGGAAAGACATGGAAAGAGAGCTTTAGTTGTTACAGAAGGAAGAGCTTGGGATGATTCAGATGAGGAAGAAGTTATTCATGCAAACTTTGCCCTCATGGCTGAGACATCAGAAGAACCAGAGGTACCAGTTCTAACCCTTAAGGAAGAAATGTCTATTGATGATTATAGGGTGCAGAACGGGGCTCTTAGCGAAGAGATCTATATGTTGTGCAAAAGCCTAAACACTTCTCAAAAGGATGCTTTTGTGTGACTCCATGAAACTATACAAATCTGTTGGACAGTAGAAGACGATCCTTAAAATTCCTACACCCTCAACAAAAATGCAAACTTCCAGTTTAGCAAAGACATATATAAATGAGCAAACCCAAAACATATCACCATTTGGCAACAATAAAAGAGCAAGCACCCACAAGTGAATTAAATTTAAGTCAATGTTTAAATACAAGGTTTTATTACAAAATCGAAAGGCTCCTATATGCTAGATGATGAGCTTACATAACAAAATTAAAATATAAAAGAATATGACAGAACATCACACAAGTCAAAGGATACATAAGATGGTTACAAGGTGCCAAAAAAGAGATGATGATATAACATATCACCATTTGGCAACAATAAAATAGCAAGCACCCACAAGTGAATTAAATTTAAGTCAATGTTTAAATACAAGGCTTTATTACAAAATCAAAAGGCTCCTATATGCTAGATGATGAGCTTACATAACAAAATTAAAATTTAAAAGAATATGATAGAACATCACACAAGTCAAAGGATACATAAGACGGTTACAAGGTGCCAAAAAAGAGATGATGATATTCCTAGGCTACTCCAATGAAACATAACAATAAAGGTATCTAAAACAAGTATAGGACACCCATGGTACAAATAAGAAATTACGAGGAAAAAAAGAAGAAAATAGATTTGAGACCCAACTGAAAAACCACTACCCCTAGAATTCCCACAGTTCCAATATCCAGACATGAATAGAAAAAAATGATGGATTGCAATCCATGAGGAGAGATAAATCTCAAATAAATAATATGATAAAACTCTGAAAAAAGTTAAAAGGTTACATATCCTTGTATAGGAAAAGCTAAAGATTAGTCGTAATAACTGAAAAACTATTTGATCAAATCTCTATCTTCTTGAAACCTATCTACTACCCTTACTAAATAGAGAAAAAAACTATATCATTCCAAGGTACAGTAACTACTACCATAACCTAGATTACTCCTACTAATCTACTTATCCAATATATATAAACTTTATGAAAAATTAAAACAAATTTATTCTTAAATAGAAAGTAAAATATAGGCAAATCAATTTTATAATTCCTCGTACCGGAACAGATACATTATTAAAAAATAGAATTTCGTACAGCAAAACCCGGACTTGTTCTATAGTCTCTACTATGTTGAAGTCCTAAGGCGCGCTATAAAGGGGTACTTCATATGAAACTGCAAAAAGAACACATAAAACTAAAGATATATAACTTCACCACAGTTGTAACTCGATGACTGGCCACTTAAAATCAAAAGAATTCTTCTTCTGAATCAAAGAGTTCCTGGGTGGTCAAAGGTGTTTGGTGCAGAGTTTGATTCTCACCTTCTGCTTCTCTTACACTTTAAAATATAGCATCTATCAAAAACATCCTCTATAAATCCAATGCATACAAAAAAAATCCTCTCTAAAGCCAATGGTATATCAAAAATTGAGTTTTCTGTGCATATCCTTTAATCAGTGCTATTAATACGATAGATACCTCTTGTTCATTCACACAACTTTATGTCAGTTTCTATTACAAGTGACTTGTATATTAGGTACACAGACCATCAATAAAGCTAAAATCACAAGTGACAAGTCCATATAGTTACCACTTACCATCATAGATTAAAAATTATCTTATACGAAATCAACATAACATCTCAACACGCAATCAAACTGCAAAACAGGCCAACTAATAGCAAAAGAACAAACATAAAAATACTTGTAAAGTTATTGAAAAACATCCAAATTAACGGCCAGTATGCAGTAAGCAAATCTTAGGCCAAGTTTTCACTAGTCAGCTCATTATTGAAATTGAAGGGGACAGGCTAAAACAACAAAATCATATAAACATAGCATTCATGAATATTATCTCCAAAACCCTAATTGACACCATCATAATTAGGGCTATCAACCGACAAATATCAAATCATACCCATAATCTCAATCCGATTCATCAGAGAGGGGAGCAATCTGCTGAGCCTCGAGACGCTCTAGGGCTTTTTGGTGGGCCCAAGTTTCGAGAGTGAGATCGGGCTTAGCATTAAGCCCAACACCAAGGATGACGATGGTGAGGAAGCTAGTGACGTAGCAAGGTAACTCCCAGTCTTCCCACTTTCTCGATTGACCCTGTGGTAAGGGAGTCCGGTTCAGGAAATAACCGTTGGGGTGTTCTTGGTGACCCGGGCTTGTCCATCGGTTTGGACCGCTGCCGCCGCCGCGGAGTCGGAGGCTACTGCTTAGCCGGCTGCGTAGAGTGCCGGCGGCGGTGGCGAAGGGTTTCGCGGACGCCATTTTTTTTAGAGAGGGGCAAGAGAGTGAGAGATTGTATATGTATGTATACGTGGTGTTGCCCTTTTTTGGATCTCAGGTTTGCAAGGGCTTATTTGCCTAGATACGACATCGTTTTGCTCACTTTCATCGATTAATCTACAATTGTAACTCAAAAACAAAAAAAAAATACAATTATATTTTCAATTAAAAAGACTACATTTTACAAAATACAAATTAGTTTTCATATCATGTCAGAATATAAACGAAGTAGGAGTCAGCTTTAAAGTGGAGTTGACTTCAAAGAGAGGTCTTAATAATATAAAGTAATTATTGAAATATAATTTAATTATTTCAGCGGAAAAGATTGATCATCAAATTAAGTAATCCACTCACCAATTTATTTATATTTTTTCCCATTTATTTCAATTAAATTCGACAACAAAATACATCAGAACTTTTCTAAGTTCGGTAAATCAATTTAAATCATAAGTCATTAGTTTGAAGATATGATTAACGTGGTAGTTTCAAGAGGGCATTTGGTCTAGTGGTATGATTCTCGCTTTGGGTGCGAGAGGTCCCGAGTTCGATTCTCGGAATGCCCCTTTTGTTCACAAAAAAACCTATTGATGACAAAACCAGTTAAAATGGTGCCTATGGTCAGACCAGCCCCTCTCTCTGAAGACCATCAAAGATTTCCAAAATTGTATTGAGATTTTTTTTACAAAAAACATAATGAGTTTGCCAAAATAGTTCCCATATGAACAGCACCACCAAAAATATGATGAGATCGGCTTTGGGACGCAACCAGCTTCCCTAATCTTGACTGATAATCTCTCTTACCTATTTGCATACCTCTTCCTTTAGTGGATGTGATCGATAGCATGATAAGCATGAAGGGTTTTATCCAATTCAACCCAGCTCTTTCCTGGTTCCTTTATTACCGCCTTCTCCATCATCATATCCCTAATCACCCTTACTTCATTCCACCTTCCTGCAGAAGCAAGCAAATTTGAAAGAACTACATAATTACCAGCATTTTCAGGCTCTATTTCCAATAGTTGACTACCAACATACTTTCCAATTTCAACGTTCTGGTGAACACTACATGCACCCAAAAGTGAACCCCAAATTGCATCAGTTGGTTCAAATGGCATATCTTTTACAAATTTAAAGGCCTTTTCTATTTGTCCAGCACGCCCAAGCAAATCAACAACAGTCCCATAATGTTCAATTTTAGGCTCAACGCCAGTTTTCCCGCATACCATCTCATCAAAGAATTCTAGTCCTCTATTTTCCATCCCTCCGTGGCTGCAACCAGATAACAAAGCCAAAAAGGTGACTTGGTCAGGCAAAACTTTATCTTCTTCTTTCATTAGTTCGAAGAGCTTAACAACGTCTTGTCCCCTTCCATGTTTGCTATATCCCACTAGCATTGAATTCCATGTTATGACAGTTCTTTCAGACATGTTATCAAATATCCTTCTTGAGTACACGAGGTTTCCACATTTTGAATACATATCAATCAAAGAATTCTGGAGAACCACATAGGGTGGCAATTGTAACCGAAGTACATGGCTGTGAACTTGCCTGCCATGTTCATATGCAGCAAGCCCGGATATTGCAGTCAAAACACTGGCATAGGTTACATAATTGTAGATCATTCCCTCTCTCTGCAACTGACAGAATAACTTTACAGCCTCTTCATCAAAACCCAACTGAGCGTAGCCTGAGATTATAGCAGTGCAAGAAACAACATCCCTTTCTCAAGCCATCAAACACACCTCGGGCTTCATGGATCCAACCTGCTTTGGCATACAGGTCAAGAAGTGAGCTTCCAACATATATGTGGGGGTCAAAACTTAACTTTATTATATGGCTATGGATTTGCCTTCCATGATCAAACCCAGAAACCCCGGAGCAAGATGTAAGCACAGTCGCAAATGTGAACTCATTAGGTTCAGTACCTGAAAAAAAACTTCATATGACCATTCACATTTAATTGCTAAAAAAATACTCAGCAGAGATAAGAACTACAAAAGTATATAAGCTACCGAATGTACCTAGTCCGAAGATATGATACTAAAATTAAAATAATCAATCTGACATATGAGGCATAGAGTTGGTGATTAGACAGACAATATAGAACATGGAGCTCATAGATGGAAAATTCCAAGCCAGGTAATTTCATTAACCAGGAGGCGCCCAATATAGTGGATGGGGGACGTCGGAATTGTGCCTCCTAGCCTGGCACTTTAACATGTTTAAATTTCTGTAGGGAGGCTTTATGACATTTACATATATATTTGCAAGCAGTGTGCCTACTATCCTTATGTTGTGTTTGGTTGGGGAGAATGGAATGGAATGAGTAAAAATAAATGAAATTTATGTAAGTAGGATAGAAGATTTGAAAGAAAATGGATGAGTGCAAAATTTTTTTGATAAGAATTGGGAAGAAAATGTATATGAGAGAGAATGGAGCATTCCATCTCAAATTTGTGGATTTGAGTTTAGTTTAGGTTGTTAGGAATGGAATGGGAGAAGGAATGAAAATTTTAAAAATTCACCCATAATGTAGTTCAAATCTGATTCCATTCTTTCCAAATTCATTCATCACAACCAAACACAAAATTAATGTATATATAGAAATAGTATATGGCATGTTGAGAATGAATTACCCAAAATAAACCAACAAAGCAATGAAGAGATGGAAGAAACTTAGCAAACTAATGATACTGAAACAATAAATAGCAACATCAGAGCATTAACACCGTATATACAGTATATAACCTACTTGCTGAAAATATACCTGACTTTAACATCTCTACAAATAGCTTAAGAGCTTCCGAGGCATACCCTCTCCGAGAATAACCCGATATCATAGCCGTCCAAGAAACAATATTCCTCTCAGGCATTTCATCAAACACCATCCGGGCATCTTCCAGACACTCGCACTTTGTGTAAAAGACAATCAACCTGTTCCTGAGATACACAGGTGGAAGATACCGGGTTTTGATCATGTGGGACTGGACTCTCTGACCTTCTCTAAGACACCTTTGGCTTACACACTCGTTTAATAGAAAGTCATAGCCTTCAAACTTCATTTCAATAGGCCATTTCCAACAAGCCCTGTTTTAGGTTACCATTAGAACCGGTATATTTTGAGTTCAAAGAGGTTAGTTGGCGGGTGAATGCGTTGGAAGCGGAAGAAAATACATGTATAAAATGATTAACGAGTAAAGTACAGTTTTGTATACTCTGGCTTCATATGTTTCAGGAGCACATCTGACGGGAGAAGTTAAAACGGGGAAAAATTAAAATGATATTAATTATAATCGATAGCTATATCGGAAAAATAGTTTTTTTTATTATTTTCAAATTTTAATATTTATAATACAATATTTATATTTTAAAAATAACTAATTATATATACATAAAAGAAAATATTAAAATAAAATTAATAAATTTGTTATTCAATACAAGTAAAAATAAAAAATATATTTAGTATAAAGATATTTAATGATAATATTATAATAGTTTTATACGTATGTGCATATTTTAAAATAAAAATAAATAATGTATTAATAAACATATAATTAAGAAAATATTATATTATACTAGTATCTTTATAAACATGTAATATATTAAAATAATATATATATATATAATATAAATTATATATTATATTATATTATATACATATATACTTTAATATTGTAATATATATTATATATTACATATATAATATAAATTTAAAAAATGCCTTATATATTTCAAATATTAAAAAAATAATTTAAACTATTATTTTGTATATTGTAAATAAATAATAAAATTGAAAACTAAACAAAATAGAGTAAAACATATAACTTTTGAGCGGGAAATGACTTGGATAAATTTAGAAGATGACACACCGTTCAACAAATGTAACGTGCTATTATTTTGTCATCTAAAATTATTAGAGAGGACTAGCCCTTGGAATGACCTAGCCCAGTGACCTAGATTTATACTAACAAGACCTTGTGTTGGAGATGCTCTAACTTGAAAAGGCACACCAGCCTAACATAATATTCAATATAACCGGATAAGGTGACCTAGATTTATACTAACAAGACCTTGTGTTGGAGATGCTCTAACTTGAAAAGGCACACCAGCCTAACATAATATTCAATATAACCGGATAAAAAATAATCCAGAGGAACTTAGATTTTATATTATTATATTATATTTATCTTCGACTTCAATCGAGAGAAAATTAATCAATTCTTCAAATAAAACATTTAAACCGCTTGATTAACTCAAAATTATAATGATATGATCCCTGATATAATTACTATACTCATAAAAACTAGTAATATTTTTATTAACTTCATTTTATTTTATATTTCTCATTAACTCCACTCGATTGAGGCTTGAGCTTTACTAATGCTTCATCCATTCACTGTATTTATTATTTTTTTAGCATGTCTCCAATCCCTCAAATTTTAATATCATATGATATTGTTTATATAAATCATGAATTTAACTTGTTTAAATATCAAAAGTCATTAAGAAAGATGTGAACCAGCTCAAAACACCCATAGGGTGATAGGGTTAGTTGGCCGGTCAATGACTCAATCTGTGTGAATTTGAAGTAAAAGAAAACACATGAACATAATGATTTTAGAACTGAAGTACTACATTTTTTTGTAAAATTTTCAGAATTATATGTTTGTGACTTTGCAAGGCACACAATTTTATTGCGTAGAAATGCAGAGCAATCTATTAAAAATTTTAATCAATAGATACAAGATCATTGAAGTTCCATCAATTCAGAATAACGAACTTCTTTCCGAGGAAAACCTTTGAATATAATTTAACTCTTGTTTCATCAGAAGAATGAATCTCCCGCCTCTTGAAACCTTCACTGTTTGAATAAACCAGAGTGGAGATTAATTAAAGAGATGTTATTTACAGTTGAAGGCTTGAAATCCAAAGGAGTGTTCCACCTCCCTGAGTGATCTTCAGACCATCTCATATCTACATTTACAGCTTCCAATCCATCTATATGTTCCATTAAAAACCCAGCTGAACTATGATTAACTAGTCCTCGACATCCTGGCCTGTAGTCTATTAAACCATCCATATAATTTGTCCATCTTCTGTAAGTGAGATTCACATTCTCGAATTTTAAGTTGCTCAGAGTTCCACCTTTACATCCAGATAAGAAGACACCGTTTTCCGAAGTGGCAGTAATGTTAACAAATAGTAGATTGGATATTGAACCCGATTTCGAATCTTCATTTCTAGGGCAGGTTGTCACATATATAGGCTCTGCTCTTCCCCACCACGATGGATCATAATATCTTGTAGTGATATTTATATTTGAGAAAATTATATCACTTACATTTCCTGTACATTAACAAATTAATCACAAAAGAATCTTCAATTATGATTTCATAAAAAGAACACGGCTATATGCCAGTGCATTGGGGAGGGGGGACCTTGGCAGTTCAAAACAAAAATTGTGTAAATAATATTGATGGGGAATGAAAGATGAAAATATGAAGAATTCCCGGCATTTACACAATCAGCAGCAAATTCAACATCAAGACCTTAAATTTTGCTGCCAAGAATTCTTCACGTATTCTTTTTCCGTTCCCCATCATTCTATCTGTATACACCACACATAGGCAAAAGCCGCAAAGCATGCTATATTTATCCTATGTCTAATATAAATGACACAGAGATTCAATTTGTTATTTTTGCATACCCTTTATAATCAAGTACTTGAAAAAGAGGATAAATTTAAATAATAGCAGTAAGGATCCTAAACATATCAATAACAAGATAATGAACCAGCTGCTATGATGACCAAGTAAAAGTAACTTAAGAATTCCCAGCAAAAGTTTAGCTATTTGGTTATTCTTGTAATTCATTTGGCTCCTAAAAAGATTTTATTAGTCAGGTTCATATAATTTATAATATATACAGTGCATCTGGATTCTGGTATAGTGGTAATGTGGTATCATACTGACCAAAGTTTGTTTCCCTGGATGCGCATTAAGTTAATGTTTTACATTTAGTGATGAAGAATTTTTACATATATAACGACAAAATTGATACTTTAAATCTAGTGATGAAGAATCTCCTAGCATAACTTTTCTTAAATATGTACCCCGGTATCCTAAAATGAAAGTATCCTCTTGGTCAGAGTGAACTTAAATAGGATTTTTTTAAGCTGATATTATGATCACACATAAAAGAATTCTAGCGACCTTAGTTCACCAGAATTACTTCACTAAATAAGACACTATTACTTACCTCCATCTCGAATCTGTAGACCAAGTCCTCTGTGAGATTCTGCTATGGTGATATTATCAAAAACCAGACCTTTGAAGTCAAACCAGCTCGCACTTCCAAGTTTGATAGCTGAAGATTTTGTTTGAATCCAACAATCAGTGGCAGTAAGGTTATAGAGAGGACCATCATATGTTTTTGGGCAGATAGCATCATCTCCGGTGTTGATGTTGCATCTAGTGATATATGTATTATTAGAATCATCTATATCTATGCCATCATTGTTAGGTGTATTAAAATCTCCGTATATTGAAACATCATTGATTAATGTATTATCACACTGTACCAGGTGCAAGCTGCATATAGTAAACAAGCTTTTTAGATGGGAACATGCATAATAAAAACTAAAAAGTAAAGAAAGCATTTAGTGGAAGAGCTAACGGTGACTAAATTTAGCTGTAAACTCTGTAAATGGACATGAGACTTGAATAGGAGGTAAAACACACAGAGTATCTGATCACTCGCAGTTCACTCTTGTTTTTTTAGTAGAGCTCGCATTTCACTCTTTATAAATTGGAATTTCTCGGGGCATATTCCAATTTTCTATCAAGGGTTCACGTGTCATGGAGTATGAAAGGCCAAAACATAAAGTCTAATAGTCAAATAAATTCCAAAAGATAATACTTCATCCTCCGTTGTTAAATCCAAGTCATTCTACTTTTAACACGTATAAAATCAAAACGACTATTATTTAAGAACGAAGCGACTATTATTTAAAAACAGATGGAGTATGAAAAGAACGCACCACCAATACGCTGGCTGAATCAAGTTAACATTCCAGACCCTAACATTTTTACTGCGTATAAAACCAACGAGTCTGGGCCTACATTCATCACCCAAACAGTCCCCAGTTGTATTCCAACTCACCATCACATTTTTCCTCTCATCGAATCTCTTAACAAACTTCAATCCCTGTCCATTAATCTCTCCGCCGCCGGTTATTCCCACATTCTCCGCCTCCTCCGCCACCACCACGTACCACCGGCTACTCTCCGCCGGATAATCCTCCTGTTTCGTTCCTCCCAGGATCGTCGCATTCTCTTGTACTTCCAACACCACGTCGGATTTAAGAAATATAGTTGCCGTCAGGTACGTTCCTGGCGGGAAGATGACGTGGCCGCCGCCGTGAGAGTGACAGTCGTTGATCGCCGCCTGGATGTGTGGAGTGTCGTAGTGGACGCCGTCGCCGACGGCGCCGTAGTCAGTAACGGAAAGTGTTAGGTTTGACAAGGGGAGTTGAATAATTGCTGAGCTGGAGGATTGGATTATAAAACATAACAATAATAATAGAATTAAATTCGAAAATGTGAAGAAATAAAATTTCATTTTTGAGATGAGAGGGAGATTTTTATGAGTGGTGGATCGATTTTCAATGTTTGTTGGGCCAACAACCATTGTGTATTGTTTGATATTTTTTAAAAAAAGAATCAGGACTTGCAATATTATATTCACCCTGTACAGGTTATGTTTGTTTTCCGTGTAAGTAACTTATAAGTTTGAAAAATAGTATTATTTTTTAAACTTATAAAATAGTCTTATTTTGACGTTATTTTAATGTTAAAATTATATGATATATAAAACCAATTTTAAAAGGAATTTTTTACACTATATCTTAACCTATAAGGAAACTTTTAGTTATTGAAATAATAACAAATTGAGTTTTGGGACTTAAAAGGGATAAAATTGTTTTTGTTAACAAATATGATGGTATAGTTGAAATTTTGAAAAGTGCTAAATTTGGTGTCAAGATGACACCAACTGATGTTTAATACCAAATTTGACGTCACTCCAATTATTTAGTGTCATCTTGACACTATTTTAATGTTCATTGTAGTTGATTTTAGTATTTTGGTATCCCATTGGAAATGTTCCGACAAATCCCAAACGGGCTCATAATAACAGAAATGTGAGGAAATTCATAATACAGAACTTATCTTCAACTTGCTGTTGGCACACACGTGATGTTAGATTGCTTCAAGGAAGAATATAATCTTGAGTGAAGCTTTACAAGTCACGCTATTTTTGAATTTGTTGTACAGTTGTGCCCATTTTTTTCTGCTATTTTAAATCTTGCCAAATTGTACTATTTATTTGGAAAAATATTTTAAAGATTGATTCGGTTCCACACCACAGTGATATATACAAATTGCATCGCTTGTGAGTTTAACATGTATCTCAAGAAGTGGCTTAGAACTTACAATAGTTCGCATATCGATTATTTTCCTCTCTGTGATTTAAAACTTTGTAATGTTTTCTTCATTCATTGGTAAAAAAACATGTATATGAGGAAGTAAATAACATAATCGTTAATAGCTGGATTATTATTCGGTGTACATATTCTTGGGATTATTTTTTTAATTGTTTTACTCTTCGTATTCATCAACTACTTTAAATTGCGAGGGAATCATAAGCAGTTAGTAACAAGAAGTTGTGAAGCATAAAATACAATCTGACTAGAAATAGAAACAGAAACCAAATTCGTTAAAGTGTGGAGTGTCGAATTCTCAAGAGTGATATATAGGGGGTGTTTGGGGGAACTTTTTTCCAGAATAAGTCGACTTATTTTAAGACAAAGTTAGAGATTCCTAACTTTTTTCTGAAAAAAGTTAACTTTTTTTGCAACTTATAGAATCTCAAATATATATTAAATACTTGTATAAAAAACATTTATCAAAATATGAAATTTTTACCCGAAAATAAGTCCAAAAGAACTTATTTTAAGGCATGTCAAACAGGTCAATAATCTGCGCAAACAATCATTATCCAATTAACTAACTGGCCATATATTTCCTTCCAAAAAAACTTCTGAGAACAAAATGCGGCAACAAATTTTCCTCTATATATATTCTTTTTAAAAAAGTACACAATGTAACTGATACGAACTTGTAAATTCAAAGTTAAAATGTTAAAATGACATAAACTTTCAGCCGTTTTTGTTTCCCCCGTCGTTGAATAATTTAGATCGAGAAAAAATATATTATTAATCTATATTCTTGAAAGGACCAAGGCGCCTTGTAACATATTCTAAAACTTAAAAATTATGTAGTGATTATCATAAACAGACCATGACAAATTGACAACTGGGCAGCATGTTGCAACTTGCAAGTAGGCAGCCCGTCGGGCCCTATTAATTTATTTCAATTATATTACGGATGCAGGCTGCTCCTACAGTCCTGATATTATTGACATATATAGTTTGAATTATTGTTCTCTGGATTTATGTGTCCTTGTGTTACAAATTCTAGTTTCTAAAACGGAAGCAAAGTACAGTCTTAATCATAATCATATAGATTATTGTCTGAAAATACCATTCAGATGATAAATACAGTACATAAATGCTACAGTGTGCTAAGTACGCAAGTTCTCCACGGCCAGCCAAGCCATCACTCGAAAAGGGAAAGACTAAAGAGACTTGAGGTAAAGAGCAGAAGGATAACATAATGTATAATGTAATAAACAATCACTGCATACATATTCCATAACATATATAGTTTCTCCACTTGGCTGTTCTTGTTTCTGCTTTACACAGAGATCAATCATCTCACGCTTAAACGGTGAAACAAGCAAGTCTCCAAGTTAGTATTAGAGATACAATATACTAGAAATCTCCCAGCAGCTAAGGAATTCTGACTGTTTCATCAAAGCTAATTCAACGCAGAGGCTTCCCCTCTGCTTATCCACTATCTACTAATACTATATCCAATATATACAATCTACCTACCATTAATGCATGTGACTTCCCTCAATCATCACATCTCCATCTTCAGCTGGCTTGGTTGCAAAGAAGCTGTGGCACAAAACAACCTTCTATTTATCACCATTTCAATATCATTACACACTCTTATTAATCTTTTTGACCCAAGCGCTACACTCGGTTATATTGTTCACAAAAATATATAAATATCAACATGAAGTACCATTTGGGTGGATAGACTAATCATTTCTTACACCATTCATCTCTATGTAAAGGTATGAATGTATGATTGTCTACTACATAGAGTGAGCCCTAGATTACTTGGGCTAGGTTAATGTGTAAACATGAATACATGTCCTAGTGTCAAACTCGGTGAGATTTTGAAACCAAAATGCAGTGTCTAGTGATCTATTTCCAAGTGTCGAGTGTCCACATTATACTCAAGGTAATAAAATATATATAGAGTATGGTATGGATAACATAGTGCATACCTACATTTTATTCAGTTTATAGGAGTAGAAGCACACAGTATACAAATCATTGTCTTTTAGAAACAGGTATTATGATATGTGTAAACTACCTGAATTTGCCACTGAATCGTAGCTTAAAAGCGAATTATCTGGCGTAATAAAGTTAGTGTTGTCTTCTTCCCTAACCCAGGCAGGCTGATGGAGCAAGTCAAACTGCCATAGATGTTGATAATGTTGTCTGTTGATGCTTCCATTCACTTGTCCTTCCAGACAGGTAGATGGCATACACATGCCCGGGAAGCTGCTTTCTATCATCGATCCACCCTAATAAATAAAAAATTAAAAAAACATTAAGGAATGTAAAATTTAATAACAGTAATGACACAAACTTATACGCACTAAAAGTTGTGTGAGTTTGGTCTTGAGATAGGACTTGTCTACCGAGAAGCGAATTGGAAGTTCATAATTTTCATCAATCCAACACAGTAACAACTAACAAGTAGTCTGTTTGGCACAAATATTTTAATTGACTTTTTAACATATAAAATTACTTCTCTGGATGCTTTTATATTTCAACTTGAAGCAACTTTTTGTGTTTGCCATAACTCAATCACAAAAGATAACTCATCTGTTTATAGGGCTTAGGCAAATGGGGTCCTAGACAAAACCACTTAATTAACTTATAAACCATTGCACCAAACCATGTCATTTGAAGATCCCTCTGATTTAGGAATGCCAAGATAATATCATATTTTAAAATATATCTTCCTGATTCTGATCCTTAAATGACATAGTGAAAATGTAAATTAAAAAAAAAGATATCAGACTTAAAGTCAGTATAGGGGGCATCTGTCAGATGCCCATGCTACCATGTCTAGTGACTGCGTTGGGGGACCTATTGTCCTGGAGACCTTGCAATAGTAATTCCTAATAGAAATGAATGTAACCCAAGCTTGACGTTACCATTTTGGCATCCTAACAAGCAGTTGAAGGGGTAGATATGCCAGACAGAAAATGGCATAATGGTCCACACCTGACCCACTGTTTTGCATCTATATTAAAGGTAAAACACTATCCTTTGAGATATTGTACAGGGACCCAAGAAAGAAGAGCATTTAAAGAAGTCCATTTTATTATTGTCCTTCCCACTTGATGTTTTTACGGTATTCAGCAGGATAATGTTCCAGAATCCAGAGAAGAGCTTGCAAGATGGTCCTAAAACCATCAATCTGAATCATTAAACCTGCACCTGTTAGGTTGGTTATCCATTGGTTTCATTAACCAACCACAGCCATGTAGAGACAACTTAATCGGATAACCAACTAACAAAGCCTTATAAATCAATGAAAGGTTTGTGCAGATGAGTTGGTAATAAATTATCATGTGCTGCAAGTGCCTAGAGGTGTCAATCCTCTGTAGAACCATTATTTGCCAGCTGGTCTCCTAGTTTTGAATTTCTTTCTTTTGACAAACGAAGCAACAATGTAGAAGCAATAGCCCAGTATTACATATATTGTAAATGACAATGTTACAAAAGATTCATATATAAAATAGTATCATAAAGAAAAATACTAAATATATACATTTTTAAGAGAAAAATATGATGTTTAACTATTATAATTATTATGATGCTTTGAATATATATTAGTTAATAAAAATTTTGAAAACTGCATCTGAAAATAATAACTTCAAAATTAGGGGTGGCGATTTCGGGTTCTGGGTCGGGTTCGTGTCGGATCAGATTGTACCTGGTTGTTTCGGGTTGATTTTTTCATAACCCTAACCCGTACCTATCGGGTTCGTGTCAGGTTTCGGGTCATTTCGGGTTTCACCACCTCTACTATTTTTTTAGAGTGATTGAAAATATACTCATATATTATATACTCCCTCTGTCCCGATTTATATGGATTGATTGCTTTTGCACAAATTTTAAAATAAAATAGTTCATTTCTCTTTTATTATACGTGAAAGTTACAGTTGAAATGTATAATATGTACTGTACTCATTTTGTCAGGTGTAAAAAAAGGGCAGGACATGTATAAAATATTGTTATTACTATTAAATAATTATGGACCAACTAACGAGTCTCTATCATTGTACGTAAAAGTTGTTTTATTGCACTTAAATTTAGTTATTTTAAACATAAAGTATTTCAAAAGTAGGGTTATAAAAAAAAGGTTCATTAATTTTCGGGTCATTTTCGAGTTTCGGGTTCGTGTGTGGCTGATTGTACCTGGTTGTTCGAGTTGAATTTTTCTGACCCAAATTCGTATTTTTCGGGTTGGGTTCGTGTCGGGTTTCGGGTTGGGTCAAAAATTGCCACCCGTATTCAAAATCATAATAAAGTAGTATATAAATTATTATTACCTAAATGTGAATCCTAGCCAAGGCAGCTATTTAGTATAGTGATTATCATGCCTACCGTACTGTAGTATTATAGTTATGAATTGTTTGACATCTATTTTTAATATGCTGAAATACAACAATCAACAGAATAAATCACTTTGTTAATGTCCAACTTTAACTATCATGCACATTGTTTCTGAAAATGTATTAACAAAAAATGAACAAAATATATCATGCAAAGCTCATAGGATTCATTGATAACTTGGTGGCAAGACTCCTTCTATCCCCCCCCCCCCTCTCGTGACCAAAGGTCACTGGTTCAAATCTTCACTCCCTCTCCCTGAATACTTAAAATCTATTGCATGAAATATAGGTAACATTTCCCAAAGAAAGAATCAGACGAGACAAGAAAGAAAGAATGAAGAAGTAATCAGCTAAAAAAGAAGAATGGAGAAGTATAATAATGAGAAAAATTTAGTGGCTGAACGTAATTATTTTAATACTTTTACTCTGAAATGATTAAACTTTGTTAAGATATGATTATACTAAAGTTAAAGAAAGACAAAAGAATTTATATAGAAGTTGATATAGTTTTAAATATAAAGATACCCCAGGTCGAAAAGAAAGAGCTGCAACTTGATAGTCAGTACTAGCATAAAATAATGATATACTTATTGTCTTCTTTACTCCCACTTCACCGATTGGACAGACAGGAACATTCCAGGATACGAACTATATAGTTTTGGCCTAAGTGGTTTGACCACAATCAATTTCAATATGGTTTGGTTTCTTTATGGAATAAAAAACAATTAGGTGATACAAAATTTACCCATAAACTGTCTACTGAGAGGACTACTCCAGAGTAATAATTTATTGTGGCCAACCATGTTGCTTAAAAATAAATTCTAATTGCTATTGCCACAAACAATAAGTAAAATATGTTGCTTAACACTTACTTCTGTGGTGAAGAGACCATCGAGGTTGATATCAACTCTTGGATTTACAGCAGCAAGTCTCATTGATAAGAACTGAATCAAAATATACATACAAATAAGTAGATGTATAAACTAAAGCTGTACTATATTTTCGACTTGACTTTGTTGTTTAACTAAACTATTGCAGATAGGAAAAACTTCTTATTATTTTAAATGCAAACATTGAAAATTTTATCAGCACTTCAGTAGAAAAGGTAAGACTGTCACAGCAACCAGTGGTGGATGAGCCTTGGGTGTACATTCACATACTAACATGCATTATGACTAGGTCAAAATTAAATATTTTTCTGGTGAGTTCAGATCTTGGGCAAAGTCACAAAGATCATTAATTATCCCCGACTTAACTGTAAAGCAAATGTGCAGTATATCATTGATTAACCAATATATTTTAATAGAGGCCTGACCTCAACTTGGCGTTGTAGGGATTGTACATGGTTGATGATCTCATCCAATACCATTGCTGTACCTGAAATCTGCAAAGAAATAATCCATATTATATTTCTATGTTTTATTACAGGAAGAAGCTATTGTTGCTTAAATCAAATGCTATTCACTACTCCATATAACAGGCCACTTATCATTGATCTCTACAGTGCTCTGATCTGGTTACTTAAAAACTTCCAAGAAGTGTTCACGCTTAATACATAAAGCATAATGCAAGGGTCACTCAAATGTACCGTTTCTACAAGCACTTTAAATATCTTCGCCAAATCTATAAAATTCACAGGCATTTGAAGTGACAATGAGTACTCCAAACAGCAGAAGACTATTACTAAAGAGAAGGATCATCATTCTAATTGCCACTAAGTCATCCCATCAGTACTTCTAGAAAACTTGCGAGGGCCATGAGACTGTCCAACCACTTATTTGCAGACCTTGATGATCTTAAAGTCACATATCAAATAGGATACTTGAGGAAAAAGGAAATTTTAAAGAAATAGAAAAAGACATATGTACAAATAATACAAAAAACTTTAAAAATTCATCTTAAAACAGAACGAAGAAAGATAAAAGACTATTAATGTGAAAAATATAAGCAAGTAGTGTCATGCCCGTCAACTTCCAAATTTTTAACTAAGTTTATTAAAAACAATAGTTCATGGGACTGAAACCAATTATCAATTAACTCCTCTAAATAGCTTGTATGAAGCCAAA
The DNA here is from genome assembly GCA_028671895.1 of Oenanthe sinensis. NCBI lineage: Eukaryota > Viridiplantae > Streptophyta > Magnoliopsida > Apiales > Apiaceae > Oenanthe > Oenanthe sinensis. Next base: position 38,681,425 of record CM053794.1, read on the forward strand.
TTCACAAAATTATGTACATTGGCAGTTAAACTCATGGCATGTACATAAAATTTTCTGCATTTGTATTGTTTATGAACACTGTTAAGGGTTGAATCATAGACTAAGATTGGTACAGGCTGGACTGATCTACGAACTCAATGGGATCAAGATTTATATCTTAAACAACTTCATATGTGGAAGGTCTTTTATATTTCCTAGCACTTTTGTCAAATTAGCTTTAGTAATAAATAAAATTTCAACAGGGTAAAAGCTAGTATTACCCATACATTTCAGCCAACTTGTGACTGCAGATGTTATTACATGCCTAATCTATTTGGGATGCTTAGTAGAGTCTACTTTCTGCCCTGGTTGAGAAATATCACATCTTAGCCAAACAAATGTCAAAAGTCTTGCTTTAGTTATCATTTTAGTTTCATCCCCTACTTGAGATATTTTGTTTGTAATATGCACCTCTGGAGTTAGGAACGATTATTTAATAGCAGTAACTGGGGCCCAATCCAGATCAAGATTAGCTTGCAAGTTACATGCCTATCCCAAAAGATTCAGTGCATTATGCATTTGATATTAAGTGATCCCCAAACCACATTTAATTAATCAGATGGCAATTTTTGCCATTTGTAAGGATATTTGAGTACTCAAGCATCCCCCTTCCCTTATTTATGCCTGGTACAGTTAATCAAATCCCGGAAATAAAATAATACAAACCCACCATTCTCTAGAGAAAGATAACATGTACTTGGTACTTGCAAAATCCAAACTTAAATAAGAAGCAAGTTATTTTTTTAATCAATTTTAAAATAACAACAAAAGTCCTTGTGTATAGAGATACACCAACCAAGCAGCTGGCAATTTAATAATAATTCCCAGTAGACTACTTTTCATTAGCAGTAACATTATTAATCTAAATATTGTTAATTATTGCGTAGTTGGAAGTAAACTGTACCTTATTGCAACCTGGGACCAGTTCCTGGAGCAGCTTCATTCTAGCATTTATCTTCTCTCTCCTTGCCTGCCCCCACATTATAATTGAAAATAAATATAAAAATGAAATAATAATTAAAATAAGTATTACTATAGTAGTTAACAACTAATGACAAGTTAAGAATTGAGCTAATGATGAGATTACTCTCTCAGCTAAGCTGTGGCTATCTGTAGCTTGGCCTCGACGAGCTCGGACGTGAACATATGGAAGCTTCTCCTTGTCACTCTCAGCGTTTTTACTCTTCTTCGACGGTGCTTTCACCTAAATTCATAAACAAACCATCAAATGAGCCACAGAAATGGAAACCCTAGAAACCCTAATTAGACACTCCTACCTTCTTTTCCCTCTCTTTTCGCTTACTCGATTTCTGATCACTAATCGGAACCACTGAATCAGACATTCCTGGCGATGGATTACGAAGCGAATCGGACTCAACAGGCTCCTGCTTCACGTAATTCGCCGGAATTGAATTGCTGTCCGGCGAATTCTCCGTCGCAAAAACAGAGAATTTGGAAGCTCGGTCAATAAGAGCAGGATTGGAGGGAAAAATAGGAGCATAAGGATAGAGTTTGGGGTGTTGAGATTCTCCGGCGGGTTTATCCGGCGTATGTAAGAGCTTGACGGCTTGATTAGGCGGGAGTTCTAAAAGAGCGGTGAAAGAACTACCGGATTCCGGTGGGACGGACATCAAATTTTGAAGCTCTTGGCCGAATTGAAGTGACTCGTGGGCGATTTGATCGATTAATTTACCGGATCGAACCTCCTCTGTTGGGTCCATGTTCAGATAATTAAATTTAGGCGCGTGTTGTTAAATCAAAATAATAATAATAATTAAGTCTGGGTCTTTTAAAGTGAAATTGTAGAGGTACCCCCCAAAGAGAGAAAGAACAGGATGTAAATGGTACTTGACACACACACACACACACACACACACACACAGAGAGGATATCAATGGCGGACAGTGAGTATTAATATTTCCAAAATTAAAAACAGAAAGAGAGGAGATGGAAATAAGGGAAGTGAAGTACAGAAGAGAAAGCAACGTTGGGGAGAGAGAGAGATGCGTAATACAGTAATATAAGGGTAATAGGGGCGTAGGTGTGGGGGGGGGGGGGGGGTTAAGGGTAAGTGGCGCAGGGGGGAGGGGACCGTGACCCGACACTAGATTATAACCGTAGAAGGGGAGTTTGATCCGTCATTATCATGCATTTACAACTGGGAGGGGGGGGTACCCTATTATTTTACTGTTTCCACCTAAACGCCAATGTTACACCTTACTACTAATTGTATTGTAGTATTACTCTTTTTATTTACTTGTTGCCCTCCCGACCTTTTTTTTATTTGCCTTTTTATCGTCGCTGCCTTTCTTCCGTTTCCAACTTCCACTCACCAGCCACCACCGTGAATATATTCTCAACTTTCGTTTGACTTTTATCATTGTTTTGTTTTCCAACTTCTGTTCAAACGCAGGGGGTGTTTGGGGAAATTTTTTTACAGAATAAGTTAACTTATTTTAAGACAAAATTAGAGATTCCTAACTTTTTTCTGAAAAAAGTTAACTTTTTTTTGCAACTTATATAATCTCAAATATACATTAAATACTTGTATAAAAACATTTATCAAAATATGAAATTTTTACCCAAAAATAAGTCCAAAATAACTTATTTTAAGGTAGGCCAACAATCAATCATCTTTATTTTATTATACAAGTCTTTACGATTAACTAGAATATATAACGTGTCTCACAAAAAAAAACTAGGTAATTGTGTATACCCCCAAAATTTATGCCAATCGGCAATCGGTAGCTGGTCAAAATTGCAAATATTAATTATACGTAAGTAGTTACAGTACTGTATTATTTATTTATTTATTTATTACAAATGTCATTTTAATATTAATAATTTTGAATATGTATGTATATTTTCTATATAATTATACAAATTTGAGGGGGGGGGAATCGTTACAAAAAAATTTAAAAATATATAATTACACAAATTTGAATATTCTCATCATAAATATTTATCACTTGAAGAAATATAAGAAAATATAAATAAAAATACGGGGTAAATAGAATTTGTGGATATTATAAGTAAATAGAGAAATAGAAAATAAAGTAAATTAGTGAGTGGAATTCAATAAAATATGATGTCTGCGCTTGCACATTGATAAGGGAATATATATACATTAATGATTTTAACTCAGTAATTTATCACACCACACGATAAAAGATTACAAAAATTTAATATTTGAGTTTGCATTTTGAGTATATAACACCAATATATATGATTGAGATTTAATATTAATTTTGTGTTTATCTTTTGGTACCCACACGACACGATTTATCCGAAATAAAATAAATAAATATTTTATATGTAAATATATTATTTTTATTATAAATATATGTATATTTATTTATATAATTATACATAATTTTATAATCTTGTATGTAAATATGATGCAAATATATATACTTAATAATATAATATTTTAATATATTTATCTATTCATTTATATATTAATTTTTATTTAATATTACACGAAAACATGACATGAAACGAAACTGCACGACCAAAAAAAACGGGGGAATACAGTGTTAATTATCATCGGCCTGCATGCGGTTCAAGCCACAGATCGGGTGCTTATCGCCATCCTAGAAGTAGAGAAGAAGTAAAGGAATAAAAATAAATGTTGTTGTTAGTCATTGTCAGTAACAAACTACCAAAGTTACATTTATTTAGAGAACTAAAGTGGAGGCGATGCAACAAGACTGTGAGTGCGTTTGGTTAAATTTAGAATTTTGATTTATGATTTAAAGTGATTTAAAGTGATAAATCAGAATCTTAAAATATATATTTGGATAATTTTGGCTTATAAATGACTTATGAGTTTAAAAAGTTATAAAAATAAAAATAACTTATGAGTCATTTATAACATATAGATAACCTTTATTATAATAGAAAAATAAAAAAATAAGTCACTAAAAAAGATATATAATACGTATTTCTGGATTTAGGTCAGTTTATGTCTTATTTATCACTTTAAATTAGTTTCTGATTTATTTTGACTTATTACACAAACAGACATTTTTCAGCTTAAAGTTAAAATAAATTATAAAAGCGTCTCCAGTCACATTAACTATAAACATTAGTTAAAATATAATAAAATAATAATTAGCTAAATTATAAATAATCAAAAAGGTAATATACTCCAACCAAGTTAGTTATAATAGTTGTCTATATTTGAAAATTAATATTTTATTAATAATATTTTAACAGTATTAGAAATAGCGGGAGGGAAGACAGGAAATAGAGAAAGATGACGTGAAAACCTTATATAGTATGATTTTGACAAATATAAAAAAGCAAACAAGGTCATGTAAATAAAAACTAACTACAGACTGGCGTTGGGGTGATGGATTGCTAGTTCATTAGCTAAATGACCTTGATAAATAGGATATAGCTAACGGTTATTGATCCATCGGAGTTGCTCTATGCTGTGTTTGCAAAACAGGCTCATTGAATCCTTTAGAAAAGGGACCTCTGTGAAACAAATTGGAATCATTTTCGTTTCTATGTACTGTATTTTAGGCCAACAAGACGTACGGCTGCTTATTTTTTATAAAAGACAACGTCGCCTCTCCAACCCATCACGCCGTGACATACACCCGTAAAGATATATAAACTTTATTCCATGCGTATTATAGAATTCTTCCTTTACTTCGCGTTCAATACTTAAATACGACAACGAGTCCAACGGAGAGGATAATAAGGGGAGAAGGTTGTGTTTAAACCTCACCCGATCTTGTAAAATAAAATCAGGGGGAAAAGGGGCGTTTTTTTTAAAATTTCAGTTATTCAATTTATATTTTTTAAAATTCATCAAAATTTGATTGTATACGATTAAAATTTTCACATTTTAAATATTTAAAAATTTAATCGTATACATTCAAATTTTGATGAATTTTCTAAAATATAAATTGAATAACCGAAATTTGAAATATTTTTAAATTATAAATTTATAATTTTTTAAAATATAAATGTGAAAGTATTCAGTTCAGGTTTTAAAATATTTGAGAATATTCAATCTTAATTTTAAATACGCTTTTAAAAATTCACGAATTGTGTATAAATTTTGTGTATAGTCTTAAATCAACCACGAATCCACAATCTATTAAAATTTATAGATTATTAATAATTTATTAATTGAATACATCCTAGATGATATTATCTTGAGAAATTAAATATATTCTATATAATTATGTATTTTAGTCTACAATCTAATTCCGCCAAGGTAGATTATAAGATCCTAGTTTTGTCACCGATAACACTTACCTCACTTGTCGAAACATGGAAATGCAAGTCAGTTCTAATATTATAGAATGAGATGGATGAAAGCCTGGACAAGCAATATCTTCAATTATGAATAAAATATATATAATGTTTTTTTAATCACAAAATTATTAATGAGATAATAAAGAGACCGAATGCATTATTGAGATGAAGGGGGGACAACAAAACCAGAATTTGCAGACCTCCGCTCCTATAATTGGACTTTCCAATTCGGCCAGTTTAGGGGTTGCTTGGTCATTTTCTTACAAGTTACTTGGACATTAAGATCTCATAATCTACAAAGTACAAATGTACATTCCTTTCTACTTCAGTATTCACTTCGACACTTCTTCAAGTCTTTATGAAAGTTATTATTGCCTTGTGAAAATTAAGTGAAAACTTAGAGCTCACTGCAAGTACTGACGGTTAAATTACGGGCTCGAAAAATCCTCATGATTTGTTCGAGAATTTAAATTTCATTTAAAATTTTAAACTTAATCAAATAACATACTTTAATATTTAAAGTAATTTTAATTTAGACTTCATTTAAAATTATGGACTTTATCAAATAATATATTGATAAATTATCAAAAATACTACTTTTTAAGGGGGGTTTTTACAATTTTACGATTTTCTGATTTTTTTGCAAAAAATCGGTTTGCAACCAAACGCCACTTATTTTTCTATTTTTTAAAAAAGTAATCACAGTTGCTTTTGGTTGAATTTAAGATTGCTTAAAATTGTTTTTGGTTGCATTTACGGTTGCATTTTAATTTTAATCGTGCAACTTGTTAAGCAACATATTATGCAACCAAAAAATAATTATTTTGACTAAATTTTAAAGTTGCATTTGTGGTTGATTCCAGTTGCAAATATGATTGTAAAGTTGCAAAACCTTATTTTTGCAATTTTTTTAAAAATCGTATTTTTGCAAAAAAAAGTTCACCCTTAGATATTTTTCAGAAAACCCCTAATATATTTGAATAATCAAAATAATTTAATTTTTATTTGAAATTCAAGATATTTAATATTAGTATAAATTTTCTAACAAAAAAACAGTATAAATTTGATAATTTAAAATAGTAACTCAATTATATCATTTGAAATGAAATATATGTTCACATACACAATTTTAATTTAATCATGTATCATTTAAATATCTTGTCAAAAAAAATCATTTAATCACGAACATGTGAATAAAATTACTTCCGTCAAATTTAATCTTGAACTACCCAAAAATATAAATATAAAATATTACTAGTATATTAATAATTATTTATATATTATTAATCAATTATAATTCTTTTAAGTTAGGTTAAAGTTAGATGTGAGGGATTGTTTGGTTCGAGTATTTGTGTAATGAGGTATGAGTTTAGAATGGATAAAACTCATACATGATGTTTGTTTCAGTTTTTTTAATTCCAACCACATACATCAAACCCACAAGATATGAGTTTTTGATACCAAGGGGAGGTGAGTACGAGAAAAGGGTATGAGTATCAATTTTCATATAATTATTTTATTATTGATAATTAACATTATTATTAATAATAAAATAATAATATATACAATCAAGAATTACTAATAATAAAAAATTATTTATATAATAAAATAAAATTATCTAATTATTAATTCAATAATATTTTATATTAAATAATTTCATTCCAGAACTAAACCAAACATATGTTATTAATAATAAAATTTCATACTCATACCATCCTAATCCGATTCCTGCGCATCAAAAAACTTCTAATAAAACGACCAGGGACCCACTGATACCAAACTCATACCACCTCGTGAACCAAACGACCCTGAGTAATTCGAATTGAATTAGATATTCTTACTTATTAAAATTAAAATTTACAATGAACAATACCCGGGATTCCGACACGTCATACGCGAACCACATGCAGAATGAATTCTTTCAAATTTTCCAAATCTCTCCCTGATGCAGAAAATACGTAGTAATTTAATTTCATAAAAAAGGAAAAATTACAGATACAAACTAATTTTAAATAAATATCGCTCATATTGTTGTTGTTTTACGTCGGGGCAAACCACAAAAAAGAGCATACATGCATGCCCATGCGTGCGAGAAGTGCACAGAGAGCACCAATACATTACTAAATCTTGCAATTAAACTTTCGACTTGTTCAGAAAAATTTGGGGCCTAGATAAGAAAGTGTACAGTTATTGGACCACAAAAAGTTCCCAGAAAAAACAATGAGAACCCACTCTAATGTAGTGGGCCTCTACCCACGTGATATCCTCGTAAATGCTTTATCATGCATGCTGCTCTTCTTCCCACTTTCACATATTTTTTAAGATATTTTGCGTTTCTGACACACTTGACACGACCACTACAGCGACGTTCTAAAATTTAATTTCTCACCGCATCTCCGACGGTGTCCTAGCTAGCTGACTCCCAAATATAATATAAAATATCAATCTTTGAGTCATTTAACACATTTTTAAGAATGTCAACTCCAACAATACTCTTTATATTTCCTATTTATTTTATTTTTTTATTAATATACGGACCTCATTATGACAAAAAAGTGGAAAAAGTAAGGGATGTTTTAGAGAGAATTAATATTTTATTGATATAAAACAATTATAAGTCATGTAGTGACTACTAAATTTTTAGCAGTTACTAGAAGTCTCTTGGAGTTTTATTTTTTATTATCCTCTCTATTTTTTGTTTAGAAAACCTACTGGAGATGCTCTTAGCAATTTAAGAATTAAGAACATCCCCACCCCGTTATACTATATTGTTATAATTTTTACATTGATATTTACTTCAATTCATTTAACATTAACTTTTTAATATATTTTTAATATATTTTATTATTAAAAGTACAAACATAATAAATTTATTAAGACATAAAAGGAATGAATTTATTTTACTTGATTAGTGTAAGGATAATGTTAATTTTTTTAAAAACCCTATAAATTACCCAAAATTTGATGTAATTTATGATGCTGCACCATTTTAATACAATTTTTAGAATTGAATTGATAGAAGTTTACAGAAAACAGTATAAAAGTACAAATTTAAAATTTAGTTAAAAGATAGTCTAACCATCATCTCAAAGGTGATCTTTTGAGTTCTTTCGCTTTAGGTTTAACATGGTATCAATGGTCATTGCTGTTTTATAAATTCGTGCACATTCGATAACACATCGTGGCTTGTGATCGTCAGAAACCCCTAAATATGTGGGGGGTTTTTCCTTTTCTGCAAAATTACAACTTAAATTTAATGCTTACCTAGTAATTATTCAGCTCCTGCTAATCAATTAATTAAAATAAGAACTGTACTAATGCCAAACCAAAAAAAAAGGTAAGAAGAAACTAGTCTCGCAGAGTTCCAGTTGCCACTTGACAGCAAAGGCCTCTGGCAAATTAGCTGTTAGTCTAAGCGACCCAATTGAATAAAAATTATAATCGGGCCATAAGACTTTGATGCTTGGAAGCCAATGGGCCAATAATGGCAAACAAGAAGACAACACAAATCCATTTCAGGACCAGGCAAGTGGGTCTAAGACCTAAACACTGGCAGTGGGGTTTTATTACGGTCCCAAAACATTGGACCCACCTAACGCAATAGCCCACAAACTTAACCTAGCTTCTTCTAAAAACAAAGGACCAAGGTAAAATGAAAATAGTGCTCCCCATTGGCAGGCCAGCTGGAAAAGGAAGAATGAAAGCTGGACGATACATCCATCTATTATGACTCATCATACATAATTGAGGTTTACATGTCGGGTCGTGGATCCTTGTCAGATATCCGAACGTTTGGAGTCACAAGGTGGTGGCCCAATTTCACATTGATTTGCTATTTCTTAAATTCGTTTAAATCTTTTTCCAGACCAGTGGAACACTGGAATTTGGTTCACGCACTATATTTAACTGCTAATACCAAGCAACTAGCTTGGTAATATATTACTTATAGAATGTAGAATGTTTGGGTCCAATTAATACAAGTCCAAGCCAAACCAAGTCGTAAACGAAACCAGGTCCAAACAGAAACCAAACTATCTTGGCCATGCCGCCCAGACACGTTTAAACCCCTGAGGAGTTACTTGAAAGTCATTGCAACTAAGTCAGTCAGTCAGTCAGGAATGACAACCACGGAGACCTGACAGTCTGACACCCATGTCTACCCCAAGTTGTCGGTCATAAGTTAATTACACAGAGACCTGTCACACACTCACACCTGCTGAGCCCAATCGGCTCTGGTGTATCTGACCACACCGGTACACACGTTTCTTCTAATATAAGAAGACCCAAGTGATAAGCTAAGAAGTTTAACCTCTCAATTCTCTTGCAAGTTGTAACAATGGTGGAGGTGAAAAGCGAAAAGCGTTTACAAATTATTTACTCACACTTTGCGAACATATACAATTTTCATCCTATACACTGATAATCTTCTCCATCCTTCAAATAATCATGCTGGAGGTGCCCCAGACCACTTTGTGAACATATATATTTTTCATTTATACACTGATTAACTTTCAAAAGTCTAAAACAGCCTTCAGAAGCATAAAACTAAAGCAAATGTGAACATATGCACCAGGGTTCCTAAAATGGATGTTAGGTGCTAATACATAACAAACAGGTGATCAATCATCGTGTAATTTCACATCCTGCAAATAAACTTGCATGATGTTGAACGATAACCGATTATAGAAAAAAGAGAAACAACAAATAGAAGCCTTGCATGTATACCATGAAAACTGGCACGGTAATTTAAGAGGGCAACTGACTACAAGCATCTTACACCTGAGATTAGAGTGGAATTAGGTCAGAGCAAAAATCTAAAAACGGGTGACCACCGTCATTCTTTGGAGCTTCAGGTCGATCACACAGACATCAGTAATGCAGACCTCCTAGCTTCTTTTTACAAAGTTACAAAAGAGTTATACAGCAATAATCAGTAGATCAATCAAACATCCCAAATTCATGAATACCCCCATCATGATCTATTGCATGGTGGACAACTGTGAAAACAAGCCTGCAAATTACAATTTTTTTCCCATTATAGAGTATAATGAAGAAACCCCCAACAAGGAAGAACACACATTCATAGCCACCAAGGCACCAACTGTCACTGACCAAGTTAGTTAAAAAAAAATTCTGTTACAAAGGGCACCTTTATTTTTTTTTTAAGATTTAAGATCCTAAGTCCACTAAAGAGTAGTTTATATGATTGCCATGAGGAATAGTTGTGCTTTATGGATGTAAGTCTTGGGCTAGTAATCTAAATCAAAATTACTAAGTACTAACATAAAGTGAATCTAGCATAATCAAAATGCTCAACTAGATGCTTTGACATTCGAGATTTGCAAAGTTCCAAAGGAATACAACAAAGGCATCTTCAAAAAATGTAAGGGTTTATAAATAGCTAAGATGTAAACAAGTACTTCACCCACTCCCTTGTAAAAATTGTCCCAACCGATAGGGCCCGGTGCTTTAGACAAGAGACACCTTTGGCTATGACTAACCTAAATGCACCGCCACCTATCAATAGTATTTATCTTTCAGAAGCAGGCTATGCATTTCTGTTACTCTATGCTATTTATTAGGTTCTAGAAGGCAAATAAGAGATGATGCACGACAGAGAACTTTCACATGCCTTTAGGTCATACAGGATCAGAAACCATACACCAAAACCAAATGGAATACACCTTAAAGACAACAAACATCTCAATAGTAACCAATGAAAGAAACTTGTAAGATCCCCTCGTATCGTTCTATAAATTTTTAGCAAACATGTCTTGGCACATGAAAAACATTTGTCAATTGAAACAAATGTGCAAAAATCATAATCCATGCCTACGATTCACAACAGATTTACCCTTTTATTAATATATCAATTCCTGAAGGGAAAAATATTAATATTTCATATCAGCTTTAGAGATTCTCAAAAATCTTAAAAACGTAAACCATCCTAACATGTAGATCGCCAACCTTATTAGTAAGGGGGAAAAGCAACAAAGTGGTAAATGGTGACATCTGATAGTGCAAACCCTAGAATTCAAGGATGGACGAGCGGAAGTCTAATTCTTCATTACTGACATGGAAGAGAGATATCATGGTAGACAGTGCTCCGGCATCAATAGTTCTAAGCCCAAACAGAATTAACACTAAATTAGCAAAGACCAAGATGGATGTATGCAATATACAACAAAACATGATAGAGAGAAATAAAGAAAGGGTGAGAGAGAGAGTCTGAGGCAAACCTGATAAGGACTACAACAAATAATACCAAATAAAAGGCTAGCTTGATTAATCGATACTTCTTTTCAGCATCGAGAAATCTGAAAACCTCAGTTACGTCAATAAGATGTTGTTGCTTCATAAATCTGAAATACAAATTGTTGAATAATTATGACAAAAAAAGAGAGAGTAAAACTTCGAACTTAAGAAAGATGTGGATTATTTAGATATATGATATATCAATACGGGTAAAGGTCTGCTACCAAATCTAACTTAACACCTATACAGAAGCAAGACAATAGAGTGAAAGAATTGCTTCATCTTATTCCCTATCAAAATTCAAGATACTTGATGGTTCTGTACTCTTAGGTGACTAGGTCCCTCCAGGTTCATGGAACATCCGTTCGGTAAATGGCTGTGTTTCTTGGTTATAGACACCTCAAGCACGAGAAATTGGCAGTCTGAGAAACCATATTTAGTAGGAATTATATGGTGTTGGGGGCTTATGGACAAGTGGGAGAGGAATAGAGGAATCTGTTTAAGAATTTAGATTGTGATTAGTCCTTATTTATTTTCCAATTCTCTTATTTATAGTTCTCCTAATTGTGGGTGAATCACCCCTTTAATTATGGGAAAGTTGCCACGACTTTAACCCTATGCTCAACTTAAGGAATCCTAATTGTATTAATTCTTGTAAAACACAGCTCTTAACCTCTACAATTTCGAATCCTCTTATTCTCACAAAGCCTTGATTTGATTGGTTTGTTATATACTTACTTTTAAGTTTCTATAGTTGGAGTTGCAATATTCACAAATTCACATCATGTCATTGTTAATCGAGTAGCTGCAAAGGTTGGCTAGAGTGAGAGTGTGCTTGGGAGCTGTGTGTTTGGTAAGCAATGAGGTCAAGGTAGGATATTGAAAATCTACAGGCTCAAGGAAGCTAAGAGTTTGAGGAGCGACGTGCTTAAAAACAGGGGTAGGTGCTTGGCGAACCAAGGTTGTGTTTGATTGGGATGAATGAATATGGAAGGAATGGAATGAGATTTGTATATTATAGGTAAAAGTTCAAAATTTTCATTTCTTTCTCATTCCATTCATAACAATCTAAACTAAAAATAAAACCCACCAATTTGAGATGGAATGCTCCGTTCTCCCTCGTACTCATTTCCTTCTCAAATCTCATCATAGAAGTTTTGCTCTCATTCATTTTTGTTTCATATCCTCCCTCCCAACTCCGTTATTTTGTACTTATTTTCACCCATTCCATTCCACTCCATTCCATCCTCCCCAACCAAACACAACACAAGTGTTCAAGGAAGGGTATCATTCTAACTGGTTCAAAGGGAGTTGTATTATTAATTGTATTTAGTTTGAAATTGTTATGAATAATGCAATCTCAAACCATGTTGGTGTGGGACTAGAAGTAGTCCATATATTGGGGTCGCCCCTACTTAAATTTGATTGTGTCGTGCTATATACTTTCTGTGATGCATCATTATGTTTAGCATTCTGCATTCTTACACAACTGAATAGCAAGCCGCTTGAAGATTTTAATTTAAACAGTCGACCACTTTTAGTCTTTAGTATATAAAAGGTAACTTTTAGATGTAAGACCTATTGACCTCCTCTAGGTGTGCACTTTCCGAAATAACACAACTTGTTATGATCATGCTTATTTCAAAGAGGCTTGCTTAAAAATAAGGGGGCCACGAACAAAATTCATCTGATTTCAGGTCTAGGCTAAGAAGAAAAACACTAAACTTGGGCTTCGTTTGTAGAAAATATTTTCCAGGCTGATTTTCTAGCGTTTAACTTCAGGTTCCAGAAGTTAAACAAATGCCGAAAAATCAAAAATTGTGGAAAATATTTTTTTGTGTTTGTTTGATCTTAGAAATATAAAACGTTTTTCAAGAGAGGAAAATTATTTGAAAAGAGGAAAACGGGTTCCCCTTTTCAAAAGAGGAAAACATTATCTCATAATTTTTTTCATGATAGTCAAATGACGGAAAATATTTTCCCGGAAAATGATTTCCAGACAAATATTTTCCCTCTGGAATCCAAAACAAGTTATTTTCTGGCAAACAAATGGAGCCTTATATTGGTGGTAAAGGACAGAAGACTTACAATCTTGCATTATAACAAGCATTTGGGAGTGTAAGTATGAACATGTAAAAATTCCCCGTCACAAGGAACAAAGCACAGAACACACCCTGCACTACCATCTCAGGGACCACCACAGCATTTATGCGAGATGAAGAATCGTATGGATTCAGATAGTCAGCCTCCAAGTCTGATAAGCAGACAATCTGATAAAAATATATATACATTAGTAAATCATGAATTGAAGTTACCTTCTACAACTTAGGAGCTCAAACTCACTGAAAACTATTTAACAACTACAACATTCCCAAAAATCTATATTCAGTGATTTTGATTTCTTAAATGTCAACATAAAAAGACAATCTTTTTAGGCCAAAGGAACAACCTATTTAAATAAAAAAAGGAATTTTTGCTTGTTGTCTATACATTATACATACACTTTGTTAGGCTGCTGAATATTACAAACCCAAATTGAGGATGATCCCAACAAATACTACAAACCATTCTTACTCAAATTCACTAATACTTACAAGAAACCCTAAAATATAATGTAAATGAAAGAACATCACTTTAGGGTTTTAAGGGGGAAAAATACCTGGTAGATGTTTAATGCGATGAGAAGTATGTTGATAACGAAGAAAATTAACCAAAAAACAGGGTCCCAAGCCATCGATTTCAGGAATCTAATGGTGTTTTTTGTTCTTCAAGGATGTGTGTAATCGGGTCGGGTAGGGGTTTGATTTGAAGCTTGATGGGTAGTGTTTTTTTCTCAGTCTACAGTGCTTTTACCTATTCAAGAATTCAAGAAAGAGACGGAGAAAACATTAACAGCATACTTTTTATTTTCATATACTCAATTATATTTTTCTATTATTCTCTTTATTTTATATATACTCAATTATATTTAAATCAAATATTTATATATCGTTCCTTGTTCGTGTATAACGGAACAAAAAAAAAGGGTAAAAAAACGAAGATCACAGCTGAACATGGAAGGCTAGCATATACTACTCTGCTGATATTTGAAAATTAGTACTATATTATTTTTATAACTCCGCCTAAATTTTTTAAAAACAGTGACTTTTTAATCTAAAGGTTCCGAACAATTTAAACGTCTAAGTATAAAATCTGCATTAGGTTCAATTCGTATTTGATTGAGCTTGTGATTCCTAATGGCGACTCCAATAATGAACCAAAAACAGTACCCTCTTTGTGTATGTGCGCTATGCAATATATGTCAAACTTAACCAACGGTACGTGCTCGACAAAATGATACTAGCTACTCTGTGTTGAAGACAAAATCATTGCTTATCTGTGACTGGCATACGCATACCCCAACCGGTAGAGTATAATCACTTTTTACATTCTTCTTGGAATCACACTTACGTAGCTCACTGTGTTGTGAATATCCATCAATAAGGAATTTAGTTCCTGAATCCCAGGAGTACATGTAATGTCTGATCCTCTTCCTAGATGCAACGATATCTGCCTGCTTGCTTAATTGTTGAAGTTCTGGTTTCTTTCACTTTTAGAATTAGCACAGTACGTATGTTGAAGCACTTCATGCTAGAGATAATTAGCATATGAAAATTGTGACTCCTCCATCCTCTACTCCTCTGTGTGAATTCTACACTAGTTACACTGACAATTCTATATCTGGTTAGTAATTTCTTTATCAATGATATGCTGTCGACATTTGCTCCCTTTTTTACATGATCAACTAAGTTTCTAGTATCTTTTTAGACTCACCCCTTCTCGTGTTGATTATACCGGATATGCATGCTTCTAAATAACGTATCTCAATTCTAAGTGCGTGCTATATATGATGTGAGTAACTGTTCCATTCTCGAACATCCCATATGCTTGTAAATAATACTGTGAGTCTCAATTCCAATTGCTATAATGTGGCTGTTCCATTCTCAGGCATACATGGAGATGGAAGATGCATGTTCCGTCTGTTGCTCACGCTGCTTGTTTACCCATCAGCGAATCCAGCTCCCATCGGTGGTGGATCTATGATCAACATCTAAACGAATGCTCGTTTATCAGTTAAAATCTTTTTGGTTAAAATATCTCAATGAAAAAAAGATCTTTTTGATTCAGTTCCTCTACGGGCCTACTACGGGCTACGGCCCCTAGTTTCATAGTTTCTCCGTAGGTATGCAAGTTCTGAAGTTCGTGTAAAGGAAGTTGTTTATCTAAATCTCTGCCTTAACGTGTATCTTCTTCAATAAAATGAATATGCAACTCTATTTGGCCATTTCAAATTGCCTTCCAGTGTGATATTAGTCAAGTTTACTTTTTATATTTGTGCGAAGAAATAAGTATGTTCATTGTTCCAACCTCCAATTCGGTTTTCATGCTGCAGGATGCCAATCACAGTCTTCATGGACGACAATGATTCTAGTGGCCTGATATCTATAGCTGATTATGGCAAGAATATAGCGAGGATAATAATCCTATCAATGTTCTATATCATGATGCATTGCAATGTGGTCGTAAGACTTTAGATCCTGGACAAACTGGTAATCGTATACTTAATTGGATCAACAAATTAGTGTGACTATTCTAATTGTAATGGTCAATATAAAAGTTAATGCATATGAGAAACGATAAAAGTGATTGTACAAGTTTGAAATTATTCGCCAGTCTTGTACTGTGCTTAAGGCTTCAACCTTGCTCCATCCAGCTATTGATAGTACAGTATCTTTGCAAAGATCGGTGTTTTGTGTTTTTAGAATCTTTCAAACATTTTACACTGAAGTATGTGGGAACACACATCGGGACCGCCTTTGAAATGGATGTGTACTGCCAACAAGAAAGGAGAAGTGAGGTTTATTGGCTAGCTAGGATTCTGAGAACCTTTATTTCATCTTGTTCTTGAAATTGTGGTTCACAAACAAGATCAACAGAACTCACTCTGTCGCACACAAGCCATTGTCGTTTACTACTTGAGAGCATCATGCCCCGTGCATCTAAAGCCGCCAGCCCACAAAAATTATCACATTTCAAAAAGCGCTTCCTTTTTTGTGTTGTGTAGTTTTCAAAAAAACATCATCATCTGATTAATTTCTTTGTCCACTCCCCTTTCTAGCACCCACTAATGTTTTTTTTTCTTTTCCTTTATATTGTAAGATAAATTTTATTTTAATTACCATTTCACAAATAATTTCACTATTACTTTAACATTTTTCAATTTGATTATTTTTATCTTTTTTTTAAAAAAACCCTTCTCTTTTGTCTTGTCTCTAGTTTTGGAGGACATGCATATAAAATACAGCTCGGATCCTGATTCCTGAGGATAGTAAAAACAGAGATGGGCTTGTACTGTATATCTGCAGTTGTGTTGTGCCCATGTAGGCCTTGTTTGTCAAACTTGTCTTTTTAATGTTTGCCATTTGCATGTGGAATTTGAATTTAGAAAGACTCACTTCAATTTACAAGAATATCCTTGCAGGAAGTGGAAACCGTGGTAAAGTGAAAAAAGTTGTAGCATGCGATCGTTGTTGAATGATTTTCTGACACCGCCTACTAATACTTGTCTTTGTAAAAACTTAAATTATACTCCTAAATTTAACCCTATGCAAAAATTTAAATTATACTTGCCAGTCTTTTAATTAATCTCTACTTTTAAAATACTCAACTCAATTTTTTAACATATTTTACAATACATAAAAAATGTAGTCTCATATCTCATTTTTAATTTTTTAAATAAAGATTTAATTTTTTGAAAATATTAAATTATATAACTATTTTTTCTATATATATATATATCCAAAAATTCAAATTAATGGATATTTTTAGTTGCTTAGGTTAATGTTTACTGTATCAACTGCAATAATAATTTTTATATTTACTTGTTATTATAATAATAATAATAATAATAATAAATTTGAATTTCAAATATATATGTGATAAAAAAGAACAAAATTAATGATTAATTTATTAATAAAATTGAAATATCGAATGAATATGTATTCCTTAAAAGTAAAAAATAGATAAATATCTTAATTTTTTAAATAATTGTAATATTAGGGTACTATTTTTAATAAATTTTCTAAATTTTAATTTAAGGATTCACTTAATTAAATTGTTGGATATAGCATTATTGGACAACACAAGTGATAAAGTTATTTTATCACAAGTTGACTTAAAATTTAATTTTAAATAATTTCAAGTAGCCAAATAACTTATTTTGAGATTCTTTTACAGACGGATTCTCAGGCCTAATTCTTTTTGAATCTATTCTTAGACTTAAGCTAGTACTATTTGTCATTGCATGATTCTCCACATAAACGTGTAAAATAAACAAACGGGGAGCAATTTTAAACCAAGTTTTCTAGACATTTAGGCTGTATTTTTCAGGCATATATACAAGTCATTGGGATTTGGTAAACACCGCTAATAATCGTAAAATATTAACCTTGTTCAAAATTTAAATTTTTGGTCGGAAGACAAAAAGTACTCAATTACTCGTAACGGCCCCTTTGGTTGCATTAAAGCATCTCCACTGAGAGGTACTTTAAAAAGTTGTTAAGATAGACGAGTCATCCATATATTATTTTTTTATTTTCTCTTTCATCCATATCATAGTTGCAATTGTTGACAACGTTTATGTAAAATTTATTTGAAAATAAATTTTTAAAAATTGTCTGATTCCCTAATAATAATATGAAAATAAAAAAATATGAAAATGGGTAAAATAATATACATTTTAGAATTTTTATATGCATTTTAACTATTTTAAAAAGTTATCAAATCTTGACAACCTTGTTGGCAACCACAATCACCCAACTCCAATAAATAATCATGTCATGTAATGTCATGTAAGTTTGACAACCTTCTTAGCTATTCTATTTGAAGATGCTCTCAGGGCACGGGTTAATTTATATAGCGTTCTAAAGTATTATTATATTTTTCAAATAAGTTAAAAATATTACAATAAAGACGAAGTGCATACCTCATTATCTTCCCAACAAATACGACATAATTCAAACATCAACTATTACAGATTTACAGTGTACTATTTCTTCTGCTTTCTTCCTCAATCATCACTCTCTATGCAACTCCTCGTTGCAAACACAAATTCAAACTCTTCCAAAAAAACAACCATGAAGTATAATGCAGCAGCATTCTTGTTTGTTACTTTCTTCATACATCACTCTACTTACCTCGTACACTCTCTAAACTCCGATGGGCTGTCTCTGTTAGCTCTCAAAGCCGCCATTACAACCGACCCAACTCACACTCTTACCTTCTGGTCCGAAACAGACACAACCCCATGTCACTGGCAAGGCATCACATGTGATAACATCACTCACCAAGTCACTGCCATTTCTCTCTCTAACAACAACTTCACTGGTTACATTCCTTCTGAACTCGGCACCATTCTCTCTCTACAATCACTTTCTCTCTCTAACAACAACTTCTCTAAACTAATCCCACTTCATCTCTTCAATGCTACCAATCTGCTCTCTCTAGACCTATCTCATAACTCTCTTACTGGGCCCATCCCAGACCAGATCACTTCATTACAGTCTTTGAGACATCTGGATTTATCTTGTAATGATCTTTCGGGTCCACTCCCTGAGTCACTCAGTCAATTGACGCAGCTTTCCGGGACGGTTAACTTGTCGTATAATCATTTTTCCGGTGAGGTTCCGGCGGCGTACGGGAAGTTTCCGGTGTTTCTGAGCTTGGATTTCCGGCAGAATAATCTTACAGGGAAAATACCACAGGAGGGATCATTGTTGAACCAGGGGCCCACAGCTTTCACAGGAAACCCTGGTTTATGTGGGTTTCCATTACAGGTTTTATGCACAGAGCCCGAGGCACAGAACCCCAAAGTCGTTTCGGATCCTGAAAACCCGAAACCTTTAAACGGGTTAACAGAGAGAGCAACAGAGAAAAACGGGTCGGTTGCGGTTCCGTTAATTTCAGCGGTTACGGTTGTAATTGGAGTAGTGTTTGTCTCAGTGTGGGTGATTAAGAAAAAATGGAAGGTTAACGAGGGTAAAATGGGGAAAGAAAAGTTAGAGAAGGAGGTGAATAGTGAGGAGGGGCAAAAGGGTAAATTCATAGTCCTAGATGAAGGGTTTAATTTGGAATTAGAAGATTTGTTGAGGGCATCTGCTTACGTGGTGGGTAAAAGTAGAAGTGGGATTGTCTATAAAGTGGTAGTAGGGCGGGGATCAGGTGCGGCAGGTACAGTTGTTGCGGTGAGGCGCTTGAGCGAGGGTGATAACACGTGGAGGTTTAAAGAGTTTGATGGTGAGATGGAGGGTATCGGTAGGGTCCAGCATCCTAATATCGTGCGGTTGAGAGCTTATTACTATGCACGTGATGAGAAATTAGTGGTGTCTGATTATATTTCAAATGGGAGCTTGTACACTGCTCTGCATGGTAACTTTTTTTCTTCAAATAATTTTATAAGATCTCGTTTATTCCATACATATAATTGTATCTATCATTCATCATGGATGCTGGCATTATGGGCGATGCTAACAACTCAAAGTATAAGATTCTCTTTTTTTTATCTTTCACTATCTTGGGCATAACATCAAATCAGTGTATTGAGTATAGATAATTTGATATATTAATCTAAAGAAGATGCCTCTCTGTTTTATAAATACATAAGGCTGCATTTGCAGATTAGAAAAACAAAACAAAGAAAATAGTTTAGCTTCTTGTTGACATTAAGCCAACCTATAGGTAGGTAGTGTAGGCTTGTAGCATTATGCTCTACTAATTAACAAAGGAGACTAGTATAATAAATAAATATGAGTGTTATGTTCGATATGCATATCACATGTTAATGTTAATTTTATGTATCTTGAACTAAATAAATTGTCCCGATAAGCTACTTCACCGTGCAATGAATTTTGCAGACGAGCATTTGCAGCTGCACTGCACTGCACAGACATATACCAGTTTGCATGTGCCTATCTGAACTTTAGATCACTCAGCGTTTGAAACTTTATTAGAGTGTCTCATCCCCTTGCTGGCTGTTTGGGGTGGTTGTGTTGGGGTCAGGGTATTATAATTGAGTGTAACATTTTATTGAAACAGGCAATTTTAATCCTAAGCATGCAGCTCATCAATTTATAACATGTTTTGTGTGAAACAGCTGAAGTAATGGATATATTCATCACATTAGCTTGATACTAAATTATATTCTTCTAGTGAAATGTATCTGAAATTATCTCTTTTCCGCATAATTAGCCTCAATTATATCGATTTTAGTTTATAATGATACGAGTAACTCTCAACCATATTATAGTAATTTAATGTGCCACGCCACAACTAGATGACTATTCTTCGGTCATAGAGATACATATTGTGGCATTGAACGCAAGCCGACTACTAATTGTGGACCTAGGGGAGTATATGTTTATGCCAGGGTTGTCTAGAAAATCTGTCAGAGATGATTTACTTTGATTTTCAACTAGAATTCATAAAGCCTTGCCTAAATACTTGTAGATTCAATCACGGTAATTTGGTAATTAGAGAATGTGTTTCTGTATTAGTTTCATCTAGCAAGGCATCAATCTGTGGTCTAAAGAGATATAGTCATGACATTGTAATATTTATTTGCAAGTAAAATTCTAAACTACAAGTGTTGGATAATTACATGAAGCGTGAGGCATCTTTTGAGTATTATCTGAAATGAAATGCAGGTGGACCTGCTAATACGTTGCCGCCATTATCGTGGGCAATAAGGTTGAAAATTGCCCAAGGCACTGCAAGGGCTTTAGCTCACATTCATGAATGCAGTCCTCGAAAATATGTGCATGGAAACATAAAATCATCAAAGATCCTACTCGATGATGACCTGCAGCCTTACATCTCTGGTTTTGGTCTCACCCGACTTGTATTAGGAGGCATTTCAAAATCTACAAATGGAGGATTTAAAAAGCAAGACTTAAATCAGCCCATAGTTGGTCCAACAGGTTCAGCTTCTACATCGGTGTATTATATTGCACCCGAAACTCGAGTTTCAGCCAACAGGTTCAGTCAGAAAAGCGACGTTTTCTCTTTTGGAATCGTGCTTTTAGAGTTGTTAACAGGTCGCTCACCTGATGGCGGAGCGGACAACAATGGTATGAGTCTTGAGAACCTTGTGAGGAAGGTATTCCGTGAAGAACGCCCCTTGTCTGAGATTATAGACTCAGCACTTAGGCACGAGGTTCATGCAAAGGCACAAGTTGTTGCTGCATTTCATGTTGCAATTAGTTGTACAGAAATGGATCCGGAAGTTCGACCAAAGATGAGAATGGTATCTGATAGTCTCGATCGGATAAAGGTATAATGAAAGTTATTGCCGCAACCTTTTCTAGGTTTATAATGTGTCTTCCATGTTAGAAAGTTCGATTTCCATCACACATGTTGTAACATTAGGCATCAGTATTTGTAGTAAAAGCGTTAGTTCCATCTTTACAGGACACCCTCTTCTTACATGTATATATAAGAGTGCGGGGTTCAATTGCTATAAATTTTTATTGACAAGGTAATATGGTATGCCAGGTAGGGATGGAACTGACGTATTTATCCTGGAAATGGGAATACAATCTTAATTATGTTTTGTTAAGGGTTTGTTAGATTGATTAGCATTTAGCACGAGGCTGGAAATGGGAATACAATTTTAATTATGTTTTGTTAAGGGTTTGTTAGATTGATTAGCATTTAGCACGAGGCAAGGTCATTTTTCATTTTTTTTCTTCTGCCGTGTCTTGGGCTAAATGGCCTTGTCCATTACACCAGGTCCGTGGGTCCGTAGCCTCTAAGTTACAACTTACGAGCCACCCAAACAAATCTCAATTGTCCATGGCTACCAAAATAACGAAAGTCAAAATATATCAACGAACCACTAAACGTGACTAATACTGGATCACAATGTAGTAGTGTCGTACTATAGTTGGGTTGGGTCCTATGTAATTATGGTCACTTTTGTCTTATTTATATACTCCCACTCCTATCTATTCTATATTTATATTATTATAGATGAAAAATTAAAAGTTTTGATTGGTCGGTCGGTCGTCGGAGTCATGGTCCCTAACTGTATACATATATATTACATATATGCTTATTTATATTATTTATATAATATTATAAATATATTACATATAATTTTACTTATTATAATATGAACCCTAACTGTATACATATATATTAACTAAAATTTTAATTTTTAGACCCAATTATATATTTATAACATTAGTCCAAATTATATAACTTTACTTATTATAATATGAGCTCTAACTATATAAATATCTATATTAACTAAAATTTTGTTTTTAGCACGGGTCCATATTATAATATATTTATATTAAATAAAATAAATTTATATATAAAAAGAGAACATATAATATTAACATAAATTCTTAATATTATAAAATTATATATTAAATATAAATAAAAAATAAATTTACTTAAATATTAGTTATCTCGTGCTTCGCACGGGTTATAAGCTTGTAATTTATAAATTTAAAAGTATATAAAATATTCAACTTCCTAGATAAATTAAACGGATCCAATATAAGTCATAATCGAGGAAGCATTTTTTAACAAGTAGGTTCAGTGATTATATAATTACACTTTACTTGCAAAAAATGACATAAGTTGATAAATTATTAAATTATATAGAGTCGAAAGCTTCAAATTAGTATATAAAATTATTAAATATGATTTTATCTTTAAAAACAACGATTTAATTTTCTAATATTGTTGATTAATGTATAAAAGATGTAAAGATAAAATAGATTTATACCGGTTGACTGTAATTTTAGCCATTATGTTTAGTATGTCGACTGTTTTATTTTAGTAAAAAGAACAGAGGAGCTAACAAATCTATAGAATACTAAAAGAATCATTGAATTTGGAATTTAAAAAGAATCACATCCCTTTGGTTATTGGGAGGCATAAAATTGATCCCCTGCAGGATGATCAGATTTGACCTTTATAAAAAACAAAGTACTCTACGTTTGCTTAAAGTGAAAGATTTTCCACTTCGTTTTTAACTTCTTTTTAGATTACAAGAACCGACAAGGTATTACAACTATTACAACCAGCAAAGTCTATGTTTAAAAATATTTTAATTCAAATATTCAATAATAATTTATATAAAATTTAGTTGTTTTTAGTAGTATATAACCGTTATAAAAATTATTTATTTTTATTATATTTTTATAAATTATCATTATCCATATAAGCTACAAACCACTCAGATCTTTTATAATAATTGTTTTAGTAAAATTTAATATAAATAAAAAATTATAAATATGATAAAAAAAATTAATATAAATTATAAATAATATAATATGAAAATATTGAGTTAATTAAAATAATTAATTAAATAAAAATAGGAATTTTTTATTTTCTTTGAATGGAAATAAAAATAGGATTTAATCAAACTAGCAATCACTCATTTTTTTATGATTAATTATTATATTTTTTAGTATAGAAGTGGGAGCTTGCACCACGAAATTAAGGGAGGTAGTTAGAAAAAAGACTGAAGTTGGGGATAATAAAATTGGATAATTCAAGTGATAAAAAGCTTGTCCCGAGAATTTTTAGATCAAATATTCATTTTAATGCTAGAAGTCTACTTATTAAAAGAAAATAGACATAACCAATGATTTGATAATAATTCAATTAGAAAATTTTGAAATAAATGTAAAAGAATATACGTTAATGAAATAATATAATCCTTTATTAATTCTACCATCTTTGGAATTGAAGACAATTCCACGGTCAATTATTGAATTTGGGGACCAATTGGCTATTTTATTTGTAGATTGTACTGTCAACCCATATTTTATGCTAAACCTAAATTAAAAAACTCACCCTCTTTTGGCCTCTGCTCATGCCCTGGGATAGTTGGAAGCTACTCACGTGATTAATACACTTATTGGTAAAGATTACCCGAGAATCAGGGAACCATATCTCGCTAAGCATAAAGTAGAGTATTATGAAGTAGTTGTTAATTACTAGATTGAAAATGTTCCAAGAATGTGGTGAAAATGCTATCCGCGATGGCTAATCTCATCCATCTATCAACCCTTCGCACCAACCCCAACCTTAGCAGCAACGCCATATGAATCTTGTTCCTCAAATCCAACAAAACTTTCACCTCATCTCCTCAAGCTTCAACCAAAAGCTACCTTTGCTTTATTTTCCACTTTAACAAAATACATATTTATGAACTCGTAAATACGTTTTGACTTTTGACAATCACTGGTTAACGATGATGAATTAGGTAAATCTAGTGCTACCCATTTTTGCAAGTTTAAACGACTAGATTGTTTTTTTATCCTAAAAGTTTAAAGATTTCATTGACGTGCGGTAATATCTTATATTTTTTTAGAATAATAAAATAGATTAATAATAAAACTGGATTAGAATTTGATAGAAATTAGAAATTAGAAATAGTATTTGTTCGGTTTCACATGGGAAGTTATTTACTACACGAACTTGTACTTCCTTTCCATTTAAAATAAATAAAAAATATGATAAATATGTTTGGTTGACAAAACTAAATTTTATACTTCTTGGATGCATAATTCTTTTATATTATTTCCTAAGTTGCATAAAGAATAAATATAACCATAATTTGATTTATTAAAAAAAGTAACAAAGAAATCAAAAAATACTAAATTAA
Organism: Oenanthe sinensis; assembly: GCA_028671895.1. Classification (NCBI taxonomy): domain Eukaryota; kingdom Viridiplantae; phylum Streptophyta; class Magnoliopsida; order Apiales; family Apiaceae; genus Oenanthe; species Oenanthe sinensis. The sequence goes on from CM053794.1 coordinate 38,706,713, forward strand.
AATAAAAGGTTGGAAATTGTTATTAAATAAAATAAAGTAAAATTTTAATAAAGTTACTATGAAAATAATAATGAATGAATTTTAATTTTAATTTATAATTAAGTTTTACTAAAAAAAATTAAATTTTATTGTTTAAATGTTATGTACCACAGGAAATATGAATTATCTAGGAGGAGTGGGTAAGTGACTTCCTATATTATGTAAGTATTTGAACTTATTGGTTAATTCTACTTCCCTTAATTTTGTATAACCAAACAATTATATCAAATATCACTTCTTGGGTATTTCAAATACTTGCATAACTTTCCGTCATCCAAACAACCTCTTAGATTAGAATAATGAGATTTCAAATATGGGTCGGATTTGATTCTAGTAGGTTTTGTTTTAGGGGTTTAAAACATTATATATAGATCATGATCCCCTCGTTTTCTTCGTCTTTTTTATTGAAATTTGTAAGATTTTTCATACATAAATTAACTATCTTGTAAATTCGTAATAAATTCATCGTAAGTCGAAATTTATTGATTCTGAACTTTTTGGAAAACTCTTTTCGTTCTCTACGACTTTAGTGTTTTAAGTTTTTCGAAAAAATATCGTTTAGAGGATAAAAAATGTGAAAAACATATCTGGACAGATTCTGAAAAAACATCGTTTGAGTTGTGATATTTTCGAGTAATTTTTCCCTAGATCATTTTTTCGAGAAGTTTTTTCCTAGAAATTTTCTTTCGAGAATTTTTTCGCAGAACTTTTTTTCGGGGATTTTTGTCTGAGAAATTTTTTTTGGGTAAATTTTTTTACGGGACCTTTTTCGAGAATTTTTTTTCCAGGTAGTTTTTTCAAAAAAAAATTCCAGGAATTTTTTTTCGAGAAAATTTTTTCTGGGGATTCTTTTCTAGAAATTTTTCTTGGAAGTTTTTTTTGAGAAATTTTTCCGGAACATTTTTTCGAGAAATATTTCCCGAGAAGTTTTTTTCGAGATTTTTTTTGGTAGAAATTTTTTTCTAGGAATTTTTTTTGGGAAAATTATTTTCTAAATTTTTTTGCGATAAAATATTGTTTAGAATTAATGTTCATTTCCAATAAAGTTTAATATAGATAATCAAACAAGGTAATAATTCATTTCATTCCGTTCTTAAAAAAATTGGTAAGTGAACAAATGAATTAAATAATTATTCCTTTGCTTCGTTATTCTGTTCCTTTCCTCGTTCCATTCTTGCGTGCATTCGATTCTATCATCATTCCATTCATGCGAAGTGAACGCACCCTATGGTAGCAAAAATCTTAGCTAAATAGTATATGTGGCGTATACGTGTCATATATGTGTCATTTTAGAGAATATGTAATTTATGTTCTTAGCAAAAAATATAGATAGAGTTGTAATTCGAGCCGAGTTCAAGCCGAGCTTAATTGAGTTCGAACTTTTTTTATGGAGCCCACAGTTTTTTATTATTCTTTCTTATTTTATTTATATTTTATATATTGCAATCGCCGCAAATTCAATTCTCTACCATTGGAGTTGGGCTTTACATTGGAGCAGATTATCCACTTTTTTAAATGATCTAGCTGGCCTGCAAAACTGTGAATGTGCCGGTGGACTTGCACTCGTATACATGACTTGCTCTAACATCTCAGAATCGTTTGTACTTTGTACAGGTTAAAATTGATCTTTTTGTCATGGAAGGAAGTGACAATGTGTTAATTTACAGGACAAAGAGTCATATCAATTACCTGTAGAGTTTTAAGATCTGCGGGTATGACGACTTTATTATTACAAACTAATCAGAATTTATTCCAGATTTTGTGCTCATCTTATGCAGGGAATATATACGAATTCAATGAATTATAATTCAGTGATTGTACTCATGTTTAAGATTTTTATAAATTAATTAATATATATTTCTCTCAATTAACCTAATATTTTTGAATATTATAGATAAGTACCCCAAATCATAAGGTACATTTCTGATTCACACAAAAAATTAATTTCTTAAGCTTTATCGTTCCGGTGGTGCAGAAAAGGGGATAATAGTAGTAGACTAACGTGATAAATTTCGCTTTACAAATAAATTACAAGCAAATAAACTAAAGTTTGCGTACTTCAGAATAACGTGATTTAGAGTAGGGAAATCTCGTGCGTGAATAAAATAATAAGATATAAAACGTAATAGTAATAATTAGAGTTTGGTGTATAATGTAGGCGATATTATAATTATAAATATTATAGAGTAGCTAGAAATGTAGATAGATGTGTAAGTATAGATATAGACAGGGATAACGGGGACTCCGTGAATCTGATACCCTCCGGCCGATTAGTCCCAGTCGCAGACAGTCCCTAGTGAGCAATTAAAATGTTACATTGTTCTTCTTCTCAGTTCAAATTAAATTAAAGCATATTCGATCCTTAAAAAGGAATAATTTAATTTACAGTCGTATGTTCGTCATAATTTGCATACCTGCCTTGCGGAGAATATGTATAGAGCTTCCAAAAACTCTGCTTCCATGAAAAAAGATAAAACTAGAGTTTTTTTATTTTTTTGTACGAAAGATAAAAACTAGAGTTGAAATTCTGCTTTAAATCTTATCGTGTAAATGTAGCAGTCGCTCTCGCCGCACCACAAAAAGTCCAACCCCGTCACTCGTTAAATAGATAAAAAGTGATCCTGTCCTTACCAACTTATGAGTTGCGCAAATCAATTTTAATTTGCATCAAATTTAATTTAATATCTCTTTCATTTTAATATTTTTATGTGATTTTATATTGATAAAGAAAGTTACTATAATGTATATTATTATATTAATATAATATCTAATAAATGGATGACAAATATAAAATTTCATTAATGTATATCAGGGAGTACTTGTTATATTAACTTTTTCAAATCTGATACCAAAATTGTGTTGTAATAATAATATTTTAAAATTAATAATGTGTAAATTAATAATAAGAGGAATATTAGAAAAAATGAATAATAAAATTCCTCAAAAAATAAAACAATATTTCACAAACTTCTTTGTACGGAGAATTATTCATAGATAATAATAATAATAATAATATATATTCCGGATAAACGAAGCAGAAGAATATTATTTAAAAAAAATTCGAATAATTTAAAGTTAATATACGCACACCAATACACACTTGAATAATTTAACAATTATAAGAAACATACTGTATCTGTATGTATATAAATTGTGAGTAACAAAAACACACAGTAGTCTGCATTCTTCTTGTTTCTTATCTCTCTCTTTCTCTGTCGTTCCAAGCTTTTATTGCTTTCATTGCAAACAAACTCAGATCCAACCCTCCCTCATTTTTTACATCTCACTTGCTTCTACTACAACACTTTCACCTTCCTCGACTGCTTAAAAAACAGGCAGTGGGTTGTTTTAAAAGATTGTCAACTTTTTCTTGAAACATAGAAAAGAAAAAAGTGTGTAGGAATGTTTGGTGATTCTCGAGCATTATTCACTGATTCCAATGCTATATTTTCTTCAAATTTTAGCCCTAAAGGAGAGGAGGGAGTAGAAGAAGAAGACTTGTTTTCTAAAACCAGAATGAACTTTGACAACAATAGTGAGAGTTTTAAGGGTATGGATGATGTTAATCATAAGAGTTTATCAAATGGACTTGGGCTTAGTTCACAAGTGTTGTCCCACTTTCCGAGGCAGAGTTCGAGTTTAGCAGCAAACACCCAAGATGGAGGTTTATACAGTCCTCCTGGTTTGTATAGAACAGGGAGTTCAATGGGAGTGGATAATCATGTCAAAGTGGGTTCAGGTCTTATGAGGCAAAACAGTTCCCCTGCTGGTTTTTTCTCTCACATCACTCCTCAATCTGGTACTCTTCAACTTCTTTTATTATTAATTTTTTTTAACTTAATTATTTTTAAAAAAACAGAGTTTTAACCTTTTGATGAAAGAGTACTAGTATATGATGCTTAGTTAGTTTGGTTTGGTTGGTGAAGTGATTGCCTTTATATTTGTAGTAACATAAAGACCGGACAAAATTTGATTTCCAAGGTGCAACTTTTTTTTTTAATGGGTTACAAGAATATGAATCTGCTCTGTTACTTCATTCAAGCAAGTACCTAGTTTTGAATTTGTCCAAACTTAATACTTTTTTTAAAAAATGAAATTTGTTTTCGATTATTGTTTTATCTGTTGGTGAATTTTCATCAGAACTGTGGTTGATCAATTTAATATAGTATTGGAGTTATTTTTTGATGATCAGTTCCTATATATGGAAGTCCAGGAAAATTATATGTGAAATTCTGAAAATTTCTCAGCGACTTGCAGGCTACAGTGGAATAGGAGGAGGTGTTGGGAACTACAGGTTGGCAAATGGTAGTATTAATGGAGAGTTAGGTCCAACTGCAAGCAGGTTGAAAAGCCAGACGAGCTTGTCATCTGGGATACCATCTTCTTTAGGTATGCTGTCTAGAATATCTGAATTTGATGGCAGAAATATAGCTCCAATTGGTAATGAAAATGCAAAGAGCGGACACATTAATGGTGACACTCAGTATTTCTCCTCTGAGTACCCTTTAAGTTCCTGGAATGACTCTTTGCATTTTGCTGAAAACTACACTGGCTTAAAGAGGGAACTTGATGCTGATGATGAGAGATTATTTTCTACTTCTCAGGTAGTGTTTCGTGTGCATATGTCGTATTATATGTGCATGATCAATGAGTAATTAGGTTTTAAGATTGTTGAACTGATTTTTGTTTTGTTTAACAGAATGGGGAAATTCCGAATCGTCCGTCTTTCTTGTCACATCATTTAAGTTTGCCAAAGACCTCAAGCGAGATTTCTTGCATGGACAAGTTGTTGCAACTACAAGATTCTGTGCCCTGTAAGATTCGGGCAAAACGAGGTTGTGCTACTCATCCACGAAGCATTGCAGAGAGGGTAATTTTGTTTCAGTTCAAACTTCTTCCAGTAGGAATAATCAAAGTGTCAAACTTATGTCATACCACCGTAAAATAAGCTTAATTATCAATTTACCAGTTTAAGCTCAAAGTCCAGCATGCTGATATGAATTGGTGCTGTAATAATAGGTGAGAAGGACCCGAATCAGTGAAAGAATGAGAAAACTACAAGAGCTTGTCCCTCACATGGATAAGGTAAACTAAAGTGCCCATAGAAATTTTAGCACTCAAGTCCTCAACTGACTTGTTATAAAATATAAAACCAACTCCTTTTCTTCCGTGCAGCAAACAAACACTGCAGACATGTTAGATTTGGCTGTTGAGTACATTAAGAACCTCCAAAAGCAGTACAAGGTTAGCATCAAGTTGTCAAATAAACACTTTTCTTCTGGTACAATTCTTGCTGGTAATATGGTTCCCTGAGATATCTAATTCTTTTGCAGACACTTAACGATAATCGCGCAAACTGCAAATGTCCAGCCATGCAGAAACAAGGCCTCAATTGAACGATTTAATAGTGTACAGAGAATAATGTCAAGGATGGAGAACGGAGTAAAAAACTTACTAGTCTGCCCTCGTAAAGAAGAACTTTAATTATTTTTGACCTGTTTGTATCAAAATATAGTGAAGAAAGTCTTATTATGTAACCACTAACCACCACTCTATGGTGTGGGGTAATGTAAGCTAGTGAAAAGCCCCAATTACCCTTAGTGCAAGCAAGAAAATATATGCAATTGTAATATTTAGTACATCCTTGATATGTAACATCAATGTTTCTCTCTTCACCTAGTAGTACAGTACTGCTATTTGTTCTTATTTTTGGTAATCATGCCATCCAATCTAGTTTTCATCAGAACAGATAAGATTGTTTTTAGTTCCCTTTCTTTAGTTGGCAAACAAAGAGGACAATTTGGGCAAAAAATGATGTGAATTCAAGGCTTTCATCATTAAAATCTACAACTAACCAAGACAGTGATGACCTAATTGTCCCTTTCTCCCAAGTGACTGAACCTTATCCTATACTTATTTTGGTCATTTTATAATTGAATTGCGTACGTCAAAATCCAATTCAATTATACAGTACATCTGATGGCTACTGCATTACTATTTCTGTAAGCAACACCCCTTTCTCAAAAAAAGAAAAAAAGAGAGTAATCAGAGGGAGAGACAAAGGGGTAGTCTGTTATGCTTTTGTAGCATGGTCCGATGAAGACCAGTTATTCAATTATGGGACAGTAATTTATTATTAGTACATGGGTACACCACTTTTTTCTGTGAAATGAAAAGTAAGAGTTCTGTTGTAAACAATCAGTTAGATTCACGTATATATATGACTTTATGAGGGCGTACCATTTCACTTTCTGGACTGTTAATAGTAGGATAGTGTTTTGAACAAGGGATCACGATTGTGTCTACTACTGTCCTCAACTGCCTAGACATAATTTCTTCATCATGTCAAATTAAATTTTGATCGAACTAAATAAATTGGATTGAACAGTGTCAGACAAAGACTCACTTCTGGTTATTGGGGGTGTTTGTTTACGATAAAAAATATATATATTTGATTACGTTGAAACAATATCTTTTATAAAAAAAAATTTAATTTTTTTTATTAAAATATATTTTTTTATACGCGTTAAAAATATGCGTAAAAATTACAAATAAATTTAACGGGCCAATATCTGTTTTATTATTTTTAAGCGGATGATCAATCGTACTGGGTCGGACTATTTTTGCGGTTCATTCAGTGATGGAAAATTGAGAATTGATTCTTGATGTTTGGGCCATGATGAATTGATGATCCTAGTGCTCGTGTCAAGATGCTACCTTCAATTTTCATTAAATTTTGTGAACACTCAGTACATTGTAGACTTGTAGTATTAGTATTACTCCACTGGCGAGGGAAGGGAAATCCCTTAGGATTTTAGATATAGTTTATGTATTATTAAAAATATAGTATAGATATAATATTACATCAAAAATATTAGATTTATTAAAAAATAAATTAATCAAAAATTGAGGTTAATTAAACTATATGTTTTTAAAAAAAATTAAATTAAATTCCCATAATTAATATTTTCTTTTAATGCTAATTTTTTTTAAAAAAATTAGCATATAAATGCAAGAGGGTACATTTGTAAATTCAGAAATTAATTTTTAATATTTACAAGTATGCCATTATGTTTATACCGAAATACTTTATAAACTTAGATAACTTGCTATACTTCATTCTCTCGTTCTCAGACACATTTTTCTCTTTTTATAATTAATATATATTTATAGAGTAGCGCGTGTCTTACTGGGCGTGTCTTACTCCACGTCTCTTCCTAATAAGTAATAACAGAATCTTGGTTTTATAGGTTTTTTTTATTGCTAAGCACGGTTTATTGGCATTAATAACAAAATATTATGAGAAATGCTAGGGAACCCAACAATTTTTCTAAATTTTTTCCAAAATACCGAGTTGCCACGTAGATAAGTGATAATTTTTCTAATATTAATATGAGAATCCGCATGGATATATATGCGCCCAGAAATTAAAATTAGCCATTTGTCATGCCACATCATTTTGGGAAAAGTTTTGGGTCCGTAGGACCACTCAAATATTATTTTCTTTTTCTTCAAAAGAAATAACGATTATATTTATGTATCTATTTAATTTTAGATTTATTGCTGTAATAAGTTACTGTATTACTCCTATAATGGAGGTTATCGTAAATATAGTCTCCCGCGCTAACCGTTAATCTTGTCCGAAAATCTCTCCATCCAGCCGCATTCCCTTTCTGTCATCCATATAGCATTCAAAAACTGGAAATGCTAAATTGTCTTGGTTTCCGTCAGGAACCCTAACCCTAAAATTTTACATTTTCATCGCTGTTATCCCAACCAAATTACATTACATATTCAACCAAACCCGCCTTTACATTGCCACCGATACCTGTGCACTGTACGAAACTTCCATATGCTTATATGTTTATCACAAAGGAACAAAAATATAACATTAGCAATCAATCGGTTTGGTTAAAAAAATTAAAAATCCTGCATTGTATTTCCAAATTCGCGAGATTTGTGTGGTAATAAAATTGGTTGGGGTAATTTGGTGAAAATGTCGAATTCGTTGGGAGATTATAACGCAAAAATTGATTACGTATTCAAGATTGTATTGATTGGAGACTCGGCAGTTGGGAAATCTCAACTCCTGGCAAGGTTTGCGAGGAATGAGTTTAGCCTAGATTCAAAAGCTACGATTGGGGTTGAGTTTCAAACCAAGACCTTGCTTATTGATAACAAGACCGTCAAAGCTCAAATTTGGGACACTGCTGGCCAAGAAAGGTACCTATGCATGTCCATTTATGCCTTTGTTTTTTTATATATTATGATTCTAGTTTTTATATTTCAGTTTCGAAAATTACTTTTCTATAGGTGGAGTTTGATTTCAATTCTTTTTACCTTCTTTTGTCTATAAGAAAGAGACAGAACTTCGATTAGAATATATTTAATTGACTACAAAAAATTGTCCCTAAATGAATAAACTATATATCTCCCCGTACAATTACCCAACGATTGATATATTTTGAGACATGGACACCTCTGGATTTTCTCCCATAGAAAAATTAGTAGTTCCAACTTTAGATTTTAACCATGGAGCTCGATCTCGATGTGATTGAAGTGGCTATGATTTGTGTTAATTAAGAGTGATGAGAGCCTCAACCAACATATAGGATGGTGTTTTAATTCCTTACCTCTTTTTCTTTTCTTTGCTTTGTTTTCTTTCAATTTGCATTGCACATGGCCCATGGGATGTGTAACAGCATACGATATCAGTATCAGTACTTGTGCTCATTGTTTAAACAAAATGTACGTGTTTAAATATCACCCAGAAAATCGAAAGCTATCTCATATGCATTCAATGAAAGCTTTGTTATACATTTGAAGTTTCTTATCTTTTTATACATTTGAAGTTTCTAGTTATCTTCTATGACGTACTTTCTCAGCTAACAATTGATAAGTTCTCTTAAACTGGCCTAACTGCCCTTGTATTGTTCTGATGTCACGAAACAAATCCTTTATCATAGTAGGACAAAAATCCAGTTAGACATTTTGTCCTTCATTCCAGTTTATATTTCTTCTCAGGAAATATTTAGTAAATGCAATGCACGCCACTGAACATATATTTATTTATGCTAGGTACCGGGCAGTAACAAGTGCATATTACAGAGGTGCAGTTGGGGCAATGCTAGTCTATGACATTACAAAGCGTCAATCATTTGACCACATGGCGAGGTGGCTGGAAGAATTAAGGGCTCACGCTGACGAGAAAATAGTAATCATGCTCGTTGGCAACAAGTGTGACTTGGCAAGTCTTCGGGCAGTACCAACCGAAGATGCACAGGAGTTTGCTGAACGAGAGAATCTCTATTTTATGGAGACATCAGCCCTCGAGGCTATTAATGTTGAAAGTGCATTCCTGAATGCTCTAGAAGAAATTTATCGAGTAGCAAGCAAGAAGTCCCTCACCATTACTGATGGCAACGACACAAAGTCTACTTCTCTCAAGGGAGTCACGATTGTTATTCCGAGCCATGAGCCGGATCCTGGTGTAAAAAATCGTGGATGCTGCTCATAGATATAGTATTCTTTAAATTCTGCACCTTTGATTACTTTTATTCTGAGCTTTATATATGTACAATTTTCTTTTTATAGGATATTATTGTTTAAAATGAAGAAGATAGTGTATAAAAGGGAAAAAAAATTGTGGTCTCGAGAAAAAGAATGTCCATCGGAGTAGGAAGTAATGCAAATCCCTAAGGTTGTGTTCACTTGGTGAGAATGAAATGTGGATGGAATGAAATGAAAAATTATAAACAAATTTTATGAAGAAAGAAGAATGTATGAGTGAAATTGTGAATAAATATGAGAGAGTCTAAATTTTCTATGATGAGGATTGTAGGGAAAATGGTGAATAAATGAAATAGAGCATTCCTTCCAAAACACGTGAGTTAGAATTCTAGTTCAAATAATTTGGAATGAAATGAAAAAAGTAATGAAAATTGTAAACATTTTCCCTAATCTCATCCAAATAAAATTATAAATTTCATTTCATTCTCCCTTCGTTCCATTTCATCAAAGTGAACACAGCCTAAATGTATCTTATTCTATAAGCTGAAACTGGGAGCTGTTATCCTGTTCAAATAACTGTTTCCAAAGGATGACCGATCATTGACGGAAAGATACCTGGAAATTTCATGATTGAGACTGTGATAGACACAGTCCCCATAAATAATAACCATGTCCATCTTCAAAAATTTAGACAATGTTATTGGGCCCTCTTCGACTCTCTTTCAACTTCTCAACTGGGGTTGATTCCATTTATACTTTGGTTATGGCACTCTCCAACTGGTTTCAGTTGTACAGTACTGTAGCAGGTTTCTTCTTGAAAGCCATATTAACTAAAGTTTGAGACTGTCTTCTTGTGATCGATATTGCCTCATACAGAGATACATTTTGAATTCTATTTGCTTGATTGCTGTTATTACTTGCACTCGGTCACTAGTCAAGAGAATCTTCAGCTGTTGTACTACTAATCTTGAAACCTGAGCAGGTTTCTAATCATATCGACCCAATATGATTGTTGCTTATTTAAAAGTAGATTGTGGATGCAGAGGTGAAGCTAACTAGAACATCAAAGGATTTTTAGTGCCATTTAGTGTATGTTGAGAATCTCCATCACTTGCTATTTGGTAGTGTAACTGTGTAATGGTGCATGCATTCCCTGGTGCAAATTTTGCAATATTATGTGATACAAATTGTGATTAGCAAGATGAAGTTAGTGCATTGCTTTAATTTAAGGTCAGACTTAATATTGAAGGACTACTAGTGTTTGTATCTCTTCTACTCTTCAGTTGTTCTGTTTTGGCTTGGAATTTTCCAGTTCTGTAATTGTTCTAGTACTAATTCCAAACAAATATACGACATTTGATTATATCATACATTGTGTATTTGTGTGTTTGAAACCCAAAATTGATGTTTAAATTGTAAAATCCCGATATATATATATAATTATTATTTAATATTTAGTTATTAAATAATATTATATATACATATATATATATTGTATTTAATTAGAATACTAGTTATCATTATTATTTTTTTAAAAAGGTTGAGAATAAAAAAAAGGAATTAAGGTTTTGACTTGGTTTACGTTACTTTTGTTAAAGAGGACAAAATGACAAAAGGAGGGAAAATGAGGAATAGAGGGACAAAATCTAATTGAAACAAGGATTTTGGAGCCTAAAATAAAGATCAAAACATCTTTGACATATTCAATCATATTTTCTTTAGAATATAGAACTTATAATTTTCCTATTTCTTATATACATGAATTAAGTTTTATTATGATTGAGATATCTAGAGTTCATGAGCATCATTTTTATTTTCTGAATTTCAAGGTACAGATATGTCCGTTATACTCTCTATCTCATTTGATTTCAAGAAATTCGTATATGAACTTTTAACTATGATAAATTCTTATAAAATTGATAGTAAATTCGTTATATGTTCAAATTTAGTGGTTTCGAACTTTTCGGAAAGCATTTTGAATTTTCTGCAACTTTCATTCTTTAACTTTTCCGAAATTCTGCTTCCAAACTATGAGTATTCTGCAATTTATGTAATTTGACAGTGTTTTTTCGAAACAGAGTACTCAATTTTGAAAATTCCTAATAAATTGATTTTTGTTCCAAAAATTATGAATAATATCTTTTTGGAAAGCTCTTTTCGATATATGCATTTGTTGTTTACATTCCATTGACAACTCTATGATTTTGATACCCTAAATATCAAAATACTTGTAAAATCAGGGTCTGATTCTGTACTGACAGCTCGCAAATATATATTTTCTGAATTAGTTACTTGTGTGTTTTGAACGAGACTTAACATTCTAGAAATGTCTCAAAATTATCTACGATTCTCGTGTTTTGTATTTTTTCATATAAAGTCATTTTAGTAGAGTAAATTGCTACTTTTGTGGAAAGATCAAATATAAAATTGATTTAAGTTGTGTACTTTATATGATGATTGAGTTTTGTGTTCGAGTAAGCTATGTTGAAATGATATATGTTTTTATTTGGATTTGTGAGATATTGTAAGACCTTCGTCGTGAGTGGAGTGAATCTCATACTTGACACCACCTATACAGTGTAATTAAATAGTAAGGCGTATCGCCGGAGGTATGACACACGTATAATCGCGACTAATTTATGTATGTTTGGCCATTTGGGTAAATATTGTGCTTAGTACGTTGCAACCTCCTGTAAGATTTTGGGTAGCATTTACTTTGTGTTATGCAAACCCCTGTAAGTTTTAATGACTGCATATTTCTGGATTACCGAAAATGTAGAACATCTTGTAAGTATAAGATTATATCCCATTTGAGTTAGTAAGTTACGTTTTCCATTAAATTATTTTGATGATTGTTAGTAAGTATAAAAGCAAGATTATTTTAAGTAGAAAGTGTGTGTGTTGGTTTTGTAAACATCTATCTAACTTTTCTGCTATTTTCATATGGTCTACAAGATCTTTTCCAGTTATCATATTATATCCATTTTTTGTTGAATCTATTTCTTACTCACCTGACTTGTGTTATATCCGTATGTGAGTTTTTCGCTAACTGTCGGTCTTTGTTTTGTTTTTATTTTCCCCGACAGGCAAGAATATTTAGGTGGGCTAATTTATGGGGAGAGTGAGAACTGCAAACCTAGAAGAACTCATTTACTTTTATTTTTGCATTTTATTGGACTCCTTGAATTTTATTTTGAATTGATACTTGTGGATTTAAATCCGAATTTGGATGATTGAGTTTATATTTTAATTGTTGGATTGTAAGTTGAATTGGAGAAGTTGTAATGTTTCATGGATTTTTGAAGAATTGTTATTTTTGTGGATTTAAATAAGTTTAATTATTGTTGGGATGTTAAATAAATAGTATTCTATCCTAATTTGGAGGTTTTTTTGTGGGAAAAAAACGTTGCTTATTTGGAGTTTAAATATATTAATAAATCATATAGCTAATAATTTGCATAATAATATTTTAAATAAAACAAACAAATAACACGCACCCATATGAATGTTTAAGTTATTATTTCAGTTTCCTCCCAAACAAATTTATTATTATTATTATTTCAGTCTAAAATAGAATGTGCAAGTTATATACATTATTGTCCATGTTAAAATCTCAAAAAAATAATTTGTCCGAATTTCATAGTAGAGAACAATATTTTCGATGGATATTCGTTCTTGATCAAATTTCATAAATAATTTTTGTTTGTAATATGTGAGAACAGAATTTATGTTTTATAATATAAATATAAAATATTTGGTCGAAAATATATAATTCTAGTTTGAACCTGGACCCCTGGTTATATTTCTGGTCTATGTTGTTTGTACAATCCCGTGGAAAATAAAATAGAAAAGAGAGTACCAGATTATCCATCCATGTAAGGTGGGCCTAGCCCGCACGCAATCCGACAAGCCCCACGTTCTTCCTTCCCCGCACATTGTTTTCTCAGCAGATCTAACTTTGGGCCCTATAAGCAGTTTATAAACCGAAAAAGTTGATATATATGTATTTTTTCTGAAAATAAATAACTTATTTTCAAATTTAAAAATAAGATTTGGTCTTAAATTTCTAAAAAAAATATTAATTTTCAAAAAAATATATAAAAATACTTTTTTTAAAAAAAATTATTACTTATAAGCTAAGGCAAATACCCTTTTGATTTTCTCTCTTCTGACTTGTTTATCCCTTAATTAATCTCCCCCCTAATTTCTTTTTCTTTTCTTTTTTTTTTTTTTAAATTCGTGCTCCGACCCAAACGTTATCTACTTCTTCTACTGTAATTAAACACCCTTTTCACTGTAATTTCCCGTAATGTTCTTTATCATTTCTTGATTTTTATCTGGGTATTGTTAATGGACGTGATCTGATTAAAAATTCGATCTTTATAGGAGTTGGGTTGTGTTTGAATTAGGGTTCTGATAAGTATGGTGAATGTGAATTTGGGTATGCTTCATTATGTATTGGACCAGGTATATGGTGCATTTATGCACAGAACTAAGCTTAGCCCACAATTTTTTTCTGGTGGGTGGGGTGGTGCAAAGCTTGAATTGCTTGAAAGAATGATCAAGCAGTTGTTTCCTCAAGTTGAAGGTCAGAATTGGGCTCCTTCAATGATCCAGCCCATTTGGAATACTGTTTGGGAAACTAAGAATGCTTGTTTAAGAGAAGGGGTTTTTAGAACTCCTTGTGATGACCAGCTTCTTAGTGCATTGCCTCCTGAATGTCATAATGCTAGGGTTGCTTTTCTTGCCCCTAAATTCGTGTCGCCCGAGAAAATGGCTTGTGTGGTTCATCTTGCAGGTACAAGCTATATTCAGTATAATTAAATTGATTTTTTTTATAACATTATTAATGGGAAGCTCAAATGTTATCTTTTAGCTGTACACCGACACCATCTGCCTGTATATCTTTATTGAGTTGTGGTCTTCCAGAGTTTGTTTTAATTTCATTCATCCCGTCATTTAGTCGGTAGCATTTTATCGTGCTGTATAAGTTAATAGCTGCCATATTCCAAATGAGACTGTAAATTAGATGTATTTTAGTTGTAGGTTTATTTGTTTCAAAGAGTTTAAGCTTGAAGAGTAATGTGTTGTACTGTTAGCTTCTACCACTGTGCTCAGTTTAAGGAGCAATTTTTAAATCCTTGAGGATTGACTTAGTTTAACGGCCTGACATGTTTCTGAATTGAGGTGTCTAAGATATAGTGTTCTGAAAACTAGTTTTTCGTACTGGATGTTAATACCATTTTTATCACAAGTAATAGTCCTGTTGGTCTCAATCAGATTCAATCTACTTCAATAGTCTTCTTAACTTATCATATCAGCGAAGTCAGCAATTTCAGTTTGTTAATATGGTAAATCATTAGTCACAATGTCTTGCTTGGAGTGCCATGTGTTGATGATATTCAGATAATTGCATTGTATCTTGCTGTTATATCGGGGGAAAGGAAACAAAAGAGAATTTACAAGAGAATTACAGATATTGTGCTATTCATCTATTGTTAAGAGGAGATTACAAACTTAATTTGCTCATTTCCTGTAAGACAATACATGGTTATTTCCCAATCTTATATGCGTGCGTGCGTGTGTATATATATATATATATATATATTTGGGAAAGGGGTTTTATATCAAAGTGACTACTTATTGCACTCAAATCTCTCACTTAGGTCACTCATCTAAATGAGGTTTCATTTAAACCACTAAAATGCACATATATATCACATCATTGATGGGTGATCTACAATTTAACGGAAATGGTTAAAAAATTAAAAATTCCGTTAGATTATAAACCAATGGCTCTTATTTTTGACATGTTCATCTACGTTTCACCTACGTTGCATCAAGATGACAACCTACAATTTGTTAGAAGGATGGAACACTAGGTTCAAAATCAATGGAACGTGGGTACAACGTGGATGAACAAGTTAGCAATAAGAACCTTTGATTTATAATCTAACAAAAATTTAAAATTTTAACATTTTCTAATAAATTTTAGGTCACCCGTTAACAACATGATATATATGTGCATTTTAGTGGTTTAAATGAGACCCATTTGAACGAGTGGGCTAAGTGAGAGATTTGATTGCAATGGGGGGCCACTTTGATATAAAACCCTTTGGGGAGAGGGGGAGGGGGGGGGGGGGTTCATGTATCTGTTGTAGTGGTGAGTGGATAAATGCTAGGAACTTCTTTTACTTGTCTCCCTTTCCAATATATTGAATGAAATGATAGCATTTAGCAGTTTGTTAGAAGTTCTATGCTTTGTATTGCAGGAACCGGAGATCATACTTTTGAGCGAAGGTTGCGTCTCGGTGGACCATTGTTGAAGGAAAATATAGCAACAATGGTGCTTGAGAGGTTAGATCATTCAATCAACACTCTTATCGAATATTTCATGTAATCTATATGTTTGTGAGTCTGTGACTCTACCTGCGAGTATGTATTCAGCCCATTTTATGGAAAAAGGCGACCAATGTTGCAGTGTGGTGCAAGATTATTGTGTGTAAGTGACTTGCTGTTACTAGGAAGAGTTACCATTGAGGAGGCCCGCAGTCTGTTATATTGGTTGGGAACTGAAGCAGGGTACGGAAAGATGGGTGTTTGTGGACTAAGCATGGGTAAAACTTCAATCCTATATTTCTTAAAAGCTGCCTCTGGGGTTTAAAATTAATCAGTACAACTTTGTTTTATCAATTTGCATAAATATTGTAAATTTATAACTAAAATGCACTATGTTTCTAGCAAGTAGATAAGAAAATTATATTTGTAGATATAAATGCTTGATCCTTTGAAATTTTGGACCTTACAAATTCGTATGTATGTCCCAGCACTAATGTTGGAGTATGGATAGTTTAGCAGAGCACACATTCTACGCATACATATTTTTGATGTGCTCACCTTTTTGTGTAATAGCCCTTTAGAAATAGAGATCTGAGTGTTTGGGTGTGTCCTTTAGGATAATTTAGGAGATCCTCAAGCTGGAAATAAGCTCAGCGTGTCTTAAGAAGTTTAAAGCAGTTGTATTTCATTCTCGAATCATTTCTTAACAGTTAATAGTATATAAAGCTGCAATATGTTTCCATGCTTTCCAGCTGCTCTATTTTTCCGTTTGTTTTCTGTTCAAATGTAGCTTTTACTATGATTTCTGTACGGAAAGAGGTTAAAGATTCAATACTTATAATGCACCATGTCATACCATGCAAAATTTTCAAAACATAAATCTAAAGTCATGCTTTTTTTTATGCGCGCAAATACTTGTCTTCTATGTTATATAGGCGGAGTACATGCTGCTATGGTTGGATCCCTGCACCCCACACCTATTGCTACTCTTCCATTTCTCTCTCCACACTCTGCTGTTGTGGCGTTCTGTGATGGGATATTAAAACATGGTACTGCATGGGAGGCTTTAAGAGAGGATTTGCCCATCCAGAAGGATGGAATGACTCTTGAGGAAGTGAGAGAAAGAATGCGTGATGTTTTATCTCTCACGGATGTCACACGGTTTCCAATCCCCAAAAATCCTAGTTCTGTCATATTTGTAGCAGCTACTGTAAGTGTCAGATTAGATCATGAGCATATTGGTGTTATGTTAATTACCGATATAATTTTGTGAGTTACTGGCAGTAAATTTGTTTAACACAGTTGCGATACACAGTTCATTTTTTGTTTTAGTTATGTGATCATGGCTAAAATCATGTCTGGATTATGTGTATCTACCATATGTTACAAGCAATGTATTGGGTTTTGATAAAGTTAAACTTTTATTTGACCAAATTTCCTCTTATTTGTGTGCAAACTCGCCAGTGGACACAAAACTTATTTGTATTATAGAATCTTGATCATTTAATTTGGTATTGCTTACAGGATGATGGGTACATCCCAAAACATTCGGTCTTGGAGCTCCAAAAGGCTTGGCCAGGCTCAGAAGTGAGATGGGTAACAGGTGGACATGTGTCATCATTTCTTCTCCACAATGATGAATTCCGGAAGGCAATCGTGGATGGACTTAACCGATTACAATGGGAGGATTCTGCCTAATAACATTGGAGCAGAAAGTGAAGAAACTTGTATAATCATTCTGGTATATACTTTACACATATAAATAACTCAACCTGACAACTAAAATTTATAGCTGATATGTGAAAGCACCCAGAGATTAATGGGGCAAATGAAATCGTATAGCTGAGAAAACTTTCCTTGCTGCTAGGATAGAGTGTTCAATATAAAATTTCCCCACAGTTTCTTTTCTTTATGTTGTACACAAATATTAAGCTTTGGGTTTTGGTTCAACCGGGTTCCAGTTGCTTGCTTATTTACATCTCATCCTCGTTTGCAAGAAAGTGCTACATATGGAAATATATACAATGTAATATTTCTAATGTGCTATTTGATTATCAAAGTACAAGATCTACTTGCTGGCATTCACATTTGGTGAAGTTTTTCGGCAAGGTCAATTAGAACCCGTGTCTATGCCAGGACCTTAGGATGTTAGTGTGAAATTTGGAGAGGGACTTGTTTATATGGGGTCACTGGTATTTATGCAGTTGCGGCTTCCTGGTGCTAAGTGCTATAGATAAGATACCACCCAATCAATAGTCAATATCCTTCTCAATCTTGACTAGTCAAAATTTAAGAGCCACACATTTCAATTTTAGTTTTAAAAAAAAAGAGAGAGAAAGAAAAATGCTCCAAAGAGCCTATTCAAGAGTCTCATAGTTGACTCCTAAATATAATATAAAGAGTATTTTTGCCGGTGGACATCAAGTCTTACTAAAATAAATTTACACGAGTCTTAGAGCATCTCCAACAACTCTTTATTTCAAGCTCTTAAGTCAAAATTTGAGGAAAATTCTTTGAAATCAATCTTCTAACCCTTCCTCAAATATTTAAGAGCTAATTTATTATCCTCATTTCTAAGACTCTCTCTCTCCTCTCCTCTTTTTCATTTTCTATTAAGAGTAAAGTGCACTTCGTGTACTCACAGTTTGTGTGTCAGACCACATGAGATACTACACTTCATAAACTGCCACATGCTATACTACCTTTTTTAACTTTTTACATATTGTTGTTTTCCGTCAAACTAAACTAAGGCCGTGAGTTTTACTACCATTAAAATTTTGCTTAAACTAGTCAGACCTCCACGCTTCTGCCAACTTCCTCCCCCTGCCTGCTGCAATTCCCCATTCCATTTCTGCTACTACTACCCTGAGTACCCTCCATTACTGCTCTCTCTCTAATAATCTCAAGTAATTAGTACATTTGTTAAAACAAAATGACTATACAAGTTGTTGAAGAAGATTGTGAAGATGGGAGCATGATATGCACAAACCATCCTTAGAAAAACAATACCCCTGGTGGGATATGTGCTTTTTGTCTCCAAAAAAAACTTGGTGAACTTGTCTCTTCTTCTTTTCTCATCACTAATTTCCCCTCTTCTTCCTCTTCTCCATCTCCATCTTTCAGATCTCATCACAACTTCACCACCACTACCACAACTACATCAAATACACTCCCCTCTTTAGTTTTACCAAACACCCACAATGAATATCACCATAACCACAGCTTCTAAATCTCCGAGATTCCATTTTTTCTTACTCGCAAGAAGAAAAAGAAAGACTCATACTCAAACATGGACAATCATACCACAATGCTATGATTTTCAGGTAACTCCAAAAAACGGGGTGCATTTCAATGAGTTTAAAGATTTTATAGCTCACATAAAAAGAGTTCTTCTCATTCAAGCATTCAAGCAAACACTTGGTAGGTTAAACAGATTAGCTTCCATCTTCTTCTCACTCTACAAACACGTGACTTCAATGGAGGTTTGACTAGTCTGCAATCTTTGGAAGGAAAGATAGAGAAAGAGTAAAGAAAAAGAAAATCGCATCCATTTAAACCATGTCACGAGCTGTCAGGGGAGAAAGAGAGTGTATATACAGCTGATAGAGTTGATAGAATAGTAATAGTCACAAATACCCTCAACTAAAGTGACGGTGTTAGTTGAAATTGACGGAAAGCAATGTGTAAAATGTTTAGAAATGCAATATAGCACATGATAATTTTTGAAGTGTAGTATCTTAAGTGGTCTGACACACGAGTGCACTTTACTCTTCTGTTAATATGTATTACTTCTAAGACTCTTTCTCCTCCCCCTCTCCTCTTCTCCTCTCCTTCATTTTCTATAAATATGTATCACTTTTTTACAACTTCACACTAATATCAAGCCAATTGATAAACAAGACTAAAGAGGCGATTGGAGATGACAAGCAAGAGAATGCCTTAAATAGTTGGGAGTTAATATTATATATTATTTTTAGAGAGTATGTTTAAGATATTGTTGGAGATGTTCTCATAGCAAGTCCAATAGCATCCCTAAATGAGTTCCTAAACTCAAAAATAAAGAATATGACATAAAATACAACTCCAACAGTATCATAGTGATTCCCTAATAAATTACTATAATATTTTAAATTTTACTACTCATGTCTTATTAATAAGGATCCTCTAAAATATCCTAATGAATAAAAAATTCATTTCTCTCCCTTTTCTCACATATTTTATCTTTCTTTTTTCTCTTTCATCCTTTTTAAGATTAATTATATTCAAATTTATTATTATTATAATAATAAGAAATGAATATGGGAAAAATTGTTAGAATTGACATGTAAAATAGAATAGCTAAATCATTAGGACCCATTAGTTTATAATATTTACAGAAAATCAAACACTTTTGGACTTGATCCTAGAAAGTTAACAAGTGATATGAAAAATGAATAATAAAACATGACCAAAACATGAATGATTTGAAATGTATGTGCAGTATGCATTGCGTGCTTTAACAGTTTAGGGCCTGTAGGCCGTGCTTTGCTTGTTGTTTACTCCATTTTGATGCACATTAAATGACAGGCACAGCTAACTAGTCACGTGATATACAATTGTTGTAATGCATGACGACGTTTGTAGAAGATGTGTCGGCGAATGCTATTGTATATATAGAGAGTACCGAAAACATTACGGGTGTTTAAAATGGGGTACGAGAATGAAAGTTAATGAAAATGAGAATGATACCAGATTTTTAAGGGATGGGAAGGCCGGAAGGATATGATTTACCCGCTTAGAGCGTTTTCAAGGGTAAAGACTCGTTAACTAAAATATGTATGTGACATCTAGGTGGCATCTATGTGCCACCATTTAGAGAATATCTAAAATTTGATCACCTCAACCATAATTCTGCTTAGCAAAAAATATAGATGATTATATTTGATCTTCTATATTTGTTGGACATGTAAAATTTTTAGATATAATTTTACATAACTGCAATTTTAGATAATTTCATTGGAGTACACACACTACCTATTAGCTAAAATTTTACATACATATTTTAACTAACAATTTTAGGTATCGCCCTTTAAGATGCTCTTAGAATAAGAGTTCCTTTTATATCATTAAATTGTTAATCCATACAAGAATGAAGTTTCTATTTACATTAACTGGTCTCATGAACCACGTTTACAAACATTACAAGGAGAATGGAGTCGCCTTAAATAAGCTCAATATATTGTATTTGGTTTTATAATTATAATATAAAACTAAAATTATTAATATATTATTTTAATACATAATTACAGTTATATGAATGTATAAATGAATAATTAATTCTATATTTATAATCAAATTAACGATGGTATCAAAACATCAATTAACTATTAATAAAATGTAAGTTGGTCAATTTAAAATGAAAGCGAAAAAAATTAAATTAAATATTAATTTATAATTTAAAATTATCATTAAAATACTTTTAATATCGTATTATAACAATGATCGCTACTTATCATAATAATAATAGTAATTTACTTCGTCATCTGGTCAGGGACTAGTGATTGTTGGTAACCATATATTCGCTCTGTAATTTTTCGCGGATAGGGAAAAATCCTAAAATAACGGCAAGAAACGCGGATAGACAATGTGATCTCCTAAATTTACAAAAATTTCGCGTATTAAACCTATATATGCGAAAATTTAGAACGGATAGGTTAAGGCAACCAATTGTCAGGTAACAAGACCCATTTACTTTTATTGAAATACTTTGCTTGACCCTCAATACACATAACAAATCAATAAAATTTTCCTATCTCACAATATGTGACATTTTCAGGTGGATCTTTTCTAAATTATATTATCTTGGTCCACCGAGTAGTACCCTTCTCCAGATAACACCATTTTAGTTAATACTACGTATTTCTTATAATCAAATCTTTTGTTCAATTATTAGTCTAAATCTATAACATGGCAGATTAACAGGCATCCAAATACAGACCGTCATTATCTACACCAAAAAAATGCTCTATATAAGCATGATTCTCTCTATTCTTTAATAACAACCAAATTAGCAAATACTACAACATGAAGACCAACTCTTTGTTCTTCATCATTTTTCTTTTTTACTTTCTCTCCCTGTCATTCCCTTCCTACTCGGAGAAGTGCAACCCAAAGGACAAGAAGGTCCTCTTAAAAATCAAGCAAGCCCTTGACAATCCTTACCATTTAGCCTCCTGGAACCCAGACACTGACTGTTGCGATTGGTACACTGTCGACTGTGATCCTAACAACAACCGCATCAATGCTCTCACCATCTTCCAGGCCAATATCTCTGGCCAAATTCCAGCAGCAGTCGGAGACTTACCTTATCTCGAAAATTTAGTATTCCGCCATATCACTAATATCACAGGACAAATACCATCAGCCATTGCAAAACTCACCAGACTCAAATCAGTCAGACTTAGCTGGACCAACCTCACAGGACCTGTCCCCTCGTTTTTTAGCAAACTCAAGGCCTTAACCTTCCTAGACTTGTCTTTCAATCAACTCTCCGGCTCAATCCCTCCGTCTCTATCTCTCCTCCCCAACCTCCTTGCTCTTCATTTGGACCGCAACAGACTCACCGGAACAATCCCTGAATCCTTCGGAGCTTTCACCGGGTCATCCCCACCCGATCTCTTCCTCTCGCACAATAACCTCAGTGGCTCTGTTCCGAAAACTTTAGGTAACATGAACTTTACAAGAATTGATTTATCACGGAACAAGCTTGAAGGTGACATCTCATTCTTGTTTGGGAAGAACAAGGCATTGCAGGATGCTGATTTTTCAAGGAACTTGTTTGAGTTTGATATTACGACGCTCGAGTTTCCAGAGAGTTTGATTGCTCTGGATTGGAACCATAACAAATTGAAGGGTAATGTTCCAGTTGCGTTAACTACACTGGAAAATTTACAGCAATTCAACGTCAGTTACAACAGATTGTGTGGGCAGATTCCGGTTGGTGGCAACTTACAAAGCTTCACTTACGCAGAATATTTTCATAACCGGTGCTTGTGTGGTGCTCCGTTACCTGCATGTTAGGCCTAATGCTGGGAAGAAATCATTTACATATTTTAATCGCATTATACATAAATGTTCTTATAATTTGTAAAAGAATGTATTATTGTATTTTTACAAATAAAATTTCCTGGGGAACGAAGGTACAGCTTTTTAATGTAGATGAATCTCCATTAATTAATGAAGTTGGATCCAGCAGTTGCGGCTTCCTGTCCTGGTGCTGGTCCTGCATAAATACCTACCCAATAAATACCTTATGTTTGTGGAGCCCTCGATATTGACTAGTCAAACCTCAAACCCAAATCGTATAAATACTGTATGTGACTCAGGATTGAAAAATGTTAGAGAGCTCAAAAAAATATCATAGGTGTTCATAATTTTTTTGTAATAATATATGACCCGCGTGCATATATATCTGTCCACGAATTAAAATAAGTTATATGTCATACCACGTGATTTGGAAAAAAAATTAAATAAATTTTGGATCAAATTGATTTTCTGAAGTTAACCGGCAGTTGTCACGGTAAGTAGGAGAAAAATGTGTTAAATATTACACAAAGCAGGGGTGCATAAATTTAATCCAATCTGAATAAATCGACAGGCTGAACAAACCGACCCGTTCTAAACTGAAAATTAAATGGGTTAATTTTTTTTAAGAGGCCAAATAAATTGGGTTGGTTTAAGGTTTAATGAATTTTAACCCGATTTAACACAATCCAACCCAACCCAATCCGTTATGATATATATACATGTTAACACATATTTATTAGTCGTTTTAACTTACAAATAATAATTCTTTATTATACTTTATGTGTTAGGACAAGTCCAATGGTGTGATATATCTTGTTCTATATCTATATTATAGAACACAAACTAAAATTTTTCACTTCAATTGTGTGCTAAACATTGTACTAAAATAGTACAATACTATAATTTGTTCTATATATAGAACAAAAAATAGATGAAGTTATAAATGATACCTCATCAAAAAGTGAAAAAAGATAGGGAAATGAATAAAGGAGGGACATCAATTTTCAAAATAGTGGGGTACTTGGAAAATTAAACTTGGAACAAGATTTAGAACAATGCATTGGAGACATGGTGCTATTTTAGCACAAAAACCACTTTTTGATGCTAAATTATAGCAATAGTTCCATCTATTTTAACACAACCATTGAACATGCTCTTAATTTGCTATTTGTAACCTTAATATCTGATTTTTATACATTAATTCTAACACACAAACGACAAACTAATATTTTAATAATATAATACAATGTATTCTTTATAAGAAAATACGTGTATTTTATACCGATTATATTTATTTTAAACTGATCAACCCAACCTGATATACAATTAATGGGTTGGGTTACATGTAATTTTTTTATTAATAGGTTAAATATTTCATAATCCGAATTATTTGGGTTGGGTCATTTTTTTCTCCGATCCGACCAACCTCACCCATGTGCAGCCTAACACAAAGGGTCAGTCAATCCATTTATTCTTAAAATCTTTGACCATAATAACAACCATAGTTTCATAAGGTTCAACATGCCATACTTCCGTAAGAGAATTGATTTCTCATTCTACTCATACCGACCAGCCACACTTGCAAGTTGCAGAAGATGTCATCGTCTGATGCGCATGAGCGAATCCGTGATTGATTTTTCGCATTTTTAGTATAATTATTAAAAAAAAAGAAAGAGGGAATATGGCATACAGACATGCGGGGAGAGTCGTACAGAACGTACTATTTAGTATTTACTTAATAGAAAATATTTCGAAAACTTTAGGTATATGTTAAAGACTTGAACTACTAGATACTTTAGGTATACAAAAAATGAACATGTGTTTTTTAGAATTTGTGATATTTTAACTGAATTTGGGTTTTGGGTTTTTTGTAGTTATTAGCAGTTTAGCACTATCTTTGCCCTCCGATAACACCCTTCACCAGGCAAGCACTATCTTCTTTTTCCCTTGAAATGAAGTTGTTTGTTTAGTTTATTAGTTATTAGTCAAAGAGTACACATTGCAGGCATCCAAATATCCAGATACAGACTCTATGGCTGTCATCTACATTGAAAGTTGCATGTTATAAATGGAAACTATGATTCTCTTATAGCAACCATATTATCGAATACAAAATGAAGCTCTTCATTATTTTTCTCCTTCACTTCCTCTCCCTTTCATTACCTTCCTACTCGAAGAGATGCAACCCGGAGGATGAAAAGGTCCTCTTACAAATCAAGTTAGCCCTTGATAACCCATACCATTTAGCCTCATGGATCCCGGACACTGAATGCTGCTATTGGTACTGCGTGGACTGTGATCGCAAAACTAACCGCATTAATGCCCTCACTATCTTCCAGGGTAATATTTCTGGACAAATTCCGGCAGCAGTAGGAGACTTGCCTTTTCTTGAAACACTAATCTTCCGGCATCTTACAAATGTCACCGGAGAAATACCATCAGCCATTGCCAAACTCTCCAAACTCCGAATGGTGAGACTCAGCTGGACCAACCTCACAGGACCTGTCCCCTCATTCTTTAGCAAGCTCAAGGCCTTAACTTACCTAGACTTGTCGTTCAATCAATTCACTGGCTCAATCCCTCCTTCTCTATCACTCCTTCCCAACCTCGGTGCTCTTCACTTGGACCGCAACAGACTCACTGGAACAATCCCTGAATCCTTCGGAGCTTTCACCGGGTTATCCCCGCCCGATCTCTTCCTCTCGCACAATCAACTAGCTGGCTCTGTTCCAAAATCTCTAGGTAACTTAAACTTCTCGAGAATTGATTTTTCCCGGAACAGACTTACAGGTGACATTTCATTTTTGTTTGGGAAAGCGAAGACATTACAGGACGCTGACTTATCAAGGAACCTGTTTGAGTTTGATATTTCAACACTCGAGTTTCCAGAGACTTTAAATGCTCTTGATTTGAACCATAACAATTTGAAGGGGAGTGTTCCTGCGGCATTGATTACACTGGAAAATTTACAGCAATTTAACGTCAGTTATAACAGACTATGTGGGCAGATTCCAGTTGGAGGCAAATTACAGAGCTTCACTTACACCGAGTACTTTCATAACCGCTGCTTGTGTGGTGCTCCATTGCCTTCATGCTAGGCCTAAGCTGGGCAGAAATCGTTTACATTTTATACTGGCGTTTTAAATAATGTATTTTACTTTGTCAAACAAGATCTTATTGGGGTTTACGAATAAATTTCCAAGGCCATAAACAGCTTCTTGATTTCAACAGTTAGGGGACGAGTACAAGGGGATGTATATCGCCTATGGCAATGTTAAACTTAACAGCACTACAAATATATACCAGCATTTCACATGTTATGCTTATTCTTTGACTTCAATATTTTTGTTTTCTATAGCATGTGGTGAAGATTCATCTTAAGTGGCTAGATAGATCCAGCACCAAGTTGGGTAACACAGAATACATCGTTACCTTGCGGTAACTGTAAAAACTAAAAATTTAGTGACTTGCGTCTGAATCTTGAAGCCATGGTTCGTTTAAATATATTTGCCGAGTTGATTAGACCTACTCTACGTGATTTTGTATTGCCACGAGTCAAAGAATATAAGAACTAGCAAATATTACTCAACTTACGCGAGGCGTTACCCATTTACACTTTAATAAAAGGTCGGAGAATACATTTCTTAATTTTCAGTCGAAGAACTGCTAACCGGTAGTACCAGTGAAGTGCATTAATGATTTAGTGTGTTATTAATTTTGAAATACGCCAGGGTCCCAAATAAAATTTTCAAATGCTACATGCAACACATCATCATAATCACGCCAGGTTGTTCAGTAAGCTTTTCTTGGAACACACTAATTAGTTTTATAAAAAATCTAATAAATTTTATTTTGTAAATAATGTTCGAGAAAACAAATAAAATTAAAAAACAATCACTTGGCAGAATAAAATTATTCAGACTTTTAAGTTTTAAAGGAAATATCCACCAAGATCATCTAAAATCTGCTCCACACCTTGTGTGTGCAAAATTAAAAAACAATCACTTAGCAAAATAAAATTATTCATTAACTTAACAGAAATCTTAAAATTCAAGGAAACAAGATAGTACATTCTTATCCCACAAATGGGAGCTATTGTGGATGAAAAAACTGGTGAACACACAAACCTGACTCATATGCATAACAGGACTTAAAAAACAAGCTCATGGGGTTTCATTCCAGACATAAGGGAAAATCGTGCACTCAGGTAGGTCTTCAAGTCTGGAATGCACTCAATCGACTTCAACAAGACTGCATCTACACTTTGCTGATCCTCCTTCTTAGCCGGTGGAAGTGTTGCCTTCTTTTCCTACAAATTTTGGGGGCAAATGCCACATATATTAAAGAGCAAACTTTTGGACTCATATAAGGTAATATCAAGAAGATGGCTAAGGGATAAGTCTTACATCTTTCTCGGCCTCAAAAAACTCCCCTTCTCCTTTCGTTTTCTTTTTGGTTACCTCCTTTGCAAAGTATTTGTCGTCAAACTTTTCAACATTAACCCCAAAAATGTCAACCTTGGTAGACGTAGCAATCACATATGCTTGGTTGACACGTCTCAAAGGAACGCCATTAATTTTAAATGGGCCTGTTTAAGAAAAGAAATTAAGTAGTCTTTCATTTGGGTTTTAACACTGATTGGCATTATGCCACTATTCACAATTTGCGTGCATCACAAGGGCAATACATCTTCAAGAATATTTATACAATATTTTATATTGTTATATACTGTACTCACAAACTGCACTGAAGGGTTGATATAAAGTATAACCGCAAACCTCTGAGACCAATCAACTACAGACAAACTGGGAAAAAAAAAATTATGCCACACAGAGGCTGCTGATATGTAAACACAAGCAGGGGAATTAACATCAAAACTAAGACCCCCGGTACTAGGAAAAATATGGGACATTAACAACAATCTGAAAAGAGGCCAAAACACAGGTAAAAATCCTTTAAGTGTTTCTTTTAAGAAGAAGTTTTTTTATAAGGAATTTGTGGCTTCCTAAGAAGAGTTTAGATATATTTGATATAGACAATTGTGGTGAAGATTTCCAGGAATAAAGAAAAATAATAATTTCTAATGTCCAGCATCAATCAAATTATGGATCAATAGAAATATTCGTCAAATTGATTCTTGTCACCATTTTACTATCGTTGCATATTTAGGAAACACAGCTACATATATACATTGTAGAACAAAGCAACAAGAGGGGAAAAAATTATATGATATTCAACAAATCACTTCAACAGACTAGAGACCAGTAAAACCACCATCACTAGCGGCATTAATCATCACTAGAGCTGGTGATTTTGCATGATCTTGCAAATCCACACGCACACAAGTCACTATCAGGAAATATTTTCCTTCTCATGTGGGTGTAATTCCAAGCATATACATAAGTATCTATAGATGCATTGGTTTCTAAAGATGCAACAGGAGTGACATGATGAAAGTAATTTGGAGAAATTCTTTAATTACATTTGAGAACAAGATTATTCTTCAAAGAGTTTAGACAAACTGTATTTCGTTAGGCATGTACACCTAATGTTATAAACAATTTGACATAACAAAGACTAGCAGTAGCAATCTGTTTGTGGGTTTATTAATTTCGACCGAGAATTTTATCAGTCAAATGAAATACATAAAAAAAGAAAAAGCATTCACATTCATTAAAAATAGTACTAACACAACTCACCGGTAACAAGAAGTAATCCAGATGTGAGCTGCTTGAGAAAAACAACACGCTTCCCCTTAAACCTCCCTGCCAATATAATCAACACCGTCCCCGGTGTAATACTTGCCCTAAAAACACACACACACACACACAATCAAATAAATATATTATATAAACTAATAATTAAGTAAATAAATAAATGAATAGACAGGAACAAATAAAAGGAACCTGAGCTTAGTGGGCCTGGCCTTGCGTTTATTAAGCAAGGGCTTCTTAACATCATCAGCAGGGTAGTACTTTGGTGGTTTGACCACCGGCGCAGGTGCGGCTGGCTTAGCATCGTGGCGAGGGAAAACGCCGCCGTTTTTGGCCTTGATAGCCCAAAGACCACGCTTGTGGTACATTTGAGATCTCGAATACTTGCCCACCCCTCGAATCAGGTCTGGGTTACGGCATGCTTTGGGTTTGCTGCTGGTCGGTGCCATTGAAGCTTTGCTTGCTTATTCGATCTGTGTCTCTCACGCCGCCAATGTTAGTGCGGCTTGTGTGTTCTGTGTTTATACACCGACTAAAACCCTAAATTTTATTTTATTATAATGGACCTTTTTAATTGTGGGTTTTATGTTACTACTGGATCACTGTAGCCTATATTGATTTGGGCCTTTTAAGTGTTGAGCCGAATTGAAAATAGTCATCTATAACAAGGAACAACTGGTTTCTTTTTTCCATTTTTAATGAAACGTTTTATTCATGAATCGAAAAAGAGGGACGGATAATAATTTTGTCTCATGATAAATTTAAAAACAATGACATTAAGTGTTGTTATATGATTTTTATTATAATTTTAGTTATCATAATTAATAATTCGTATTATTCATTACTTTTTATATATATTAATTTATATTTAGGAAAACAAAATAGAAAACTAAATTATGAAATCAGTTTTTATATACACTTTAAAATACGCAAAAAATAAATGGGGACAACCAATTATCAACAATAAATGAGATAGTAGTATATTACTTAGATTTTAAGACATTTTTCCATATATTTTAGTTATTTATTTAAAAATTATTAATATTTTTGTAATTTTAAAAAGTTTTAATATATTATAATTATAATATTTGTTTTAAATTGTTTAAGTTATATATTCTGACATTAATGGATTAAATATAAATTAAAAAAATTATAAATTATTTAAAATAAATTCGTACAATAAATAAAACATTTATGAAAGAAATAATTAAAAATTATACAAGAAATTAATAAACATAAATAAAATATTATAAAATATTTATAAAAACACATGTACAAATTATAAATTGATATTATTAATATATATATATATATATATATATATATATATAAAAGTTTGTGCTCTCAAACATTTTGAGCACTATTGTTTAAAGCAAATAATGGAAACGCATATTGAATGTTAGATATTAAAATAAATAAAAAATAAATCTAAAAAATATTTCATATTTTAATATTTAAACCACTTTTAAAGATTTATGGTTGAAACCACATCTACAACACATTAAATATATATTATTAATTTAAATATATAAACAAATGCGTAGGCTTCGAATCTTATCAAACACTTATTATTATAATTTATTTTATTTTAAATTTCTTAATAAATATAATTAATTTTTTAAAAAATTATTAGATTTTAACTATAAATACATTCTACATAAATAAGATAACGAAGTTTAGTAAATTATTATGTAATTATTAAAACAAAAATATTATAAAATATTAAAGAAAATCTTATACAAACAAATGTGTAAGGTTTACATTTTATTAACTATATATTATTATATTTTATTTTATTTCAGATATTATAATAACAATACTTTATTTTATTTAAATTTCTTCTCTATTATTAAATTTTTAATAATATAATTTAACTGTAAATTAATTTTATTTAAATAAGACGATAAAATTTATCAAATTATTATAAAATTATGATAAATAAAAATAAAATAATTATAAAATATTAAATGAAATCCGTGCATCGCACAATTAATAAAACAATATATATAATAGTATTACAAAATATTAAAGACCAGTGCATTATATGACTTATAAAATTGTATATAATGCCAAATCCTCTAAATATACTACCACAATCTTGTTTAACTTTTTCTTTTTTTATCGATGAGTAATTTTCCATGTACATGCATGCACGCATATCAATTTTACAAGTTAGTATAAATTGTTAAGTAATTAAATTAATATCTAAATATGATTATATTTGTCCAATGCAAAATCCCAACCGAAAGAATATTATATTATATTTAAATATAAACTTAAATATTATATTATATTATAAAATATTATAATATTATATTATATTATATTATATTTAAATATAAATATTAGATTTGAATATTATATTATATTTAAATATAAATATTAGATTTGAATATATTATTATTTAGATTTGAATATTAAACTTATATAAATATTAAACATTAAAATCTGAGTTATAAATATTAAATTTAAATATATTATTAATGAGTATGGAACTCTCAATCTTTATCAGATATTTAAATAATACTGTATCTTTCTTTTTTTTTTTGAAAAAATAATTAATGAATTAAACTTT
Organism: Oenanthe sinensis; assembly: GCA_028671895.1. NCBI lineage: Eukaryota > Viridiplantae > Streptophyta > Magnoliopsida > Apiales > Apiaceae > Oenanthe > Oenanthe sinensis. The sequence goes on from CM053794.1 coordinate 38,737,955, forward strand.
GAATATATCTTATATGAATTTATTACAAATAAATATATTAAAAAATGACATGTTGTGTCTCCGAGAGTACGTATTAACAATACGAAAAAGAGTAATGTCATAGTGGTTCAAATTTCATAACCTCTATAATAATAGGCTTAAGGTAATACTGTCTATATCTTGACAAAATACATACCAACATGGATAATCAGTTCCTCTTCCCACCGAAAATATGATTTATATTTTCTACTATTCACGCCATATGTTTTCCATCCATATCCATATTCCAAAATGTTATTTCTAATTTTAAAAGGCAAACTCTAAATATTAGATTCTTTTCGAGAACTTTTATTCCTATTTTCGTGATTCTCCTTCCTATTTTCTCTTACTCTTATTATATAATAGAATCAGATTTTAATATATTATTATTTAAATTTGAATATTAAACTTATATAAGTATTAATCATTAAAATCTGAATTATAAACATTAAAATTTAAATTTAAATATGTTATTAATAGGTATCCACTTGGTAATATTTTGATAAGATTTCTGTTACTCTTATATATAGAATATAATTCCACTAAAAACTTTCTTTTTTTATGGAGAGAAACGTATCGAAGATAAAACGGTGTATGGAAAAAAAATGGACCAAGTAATTAAGAGATTAAAACTACTACTATGATATTTTATCTTGTTGTGGTCGGTCTTCCTATACATCTGTAGTAGCAACAAAGAAGAAAATGTAATTTCTGAAGTTTATAACATTGCGCACAAACATTTCGAGAAAAACTAAATTAGCCTAAAGAAAGTAATTAAGTTTTCTTAATCTTGACGTGGACGCGCCACCCAAAGAGAGCTGAGAGCGCGGAGGCGATGGAAATATTCTGCAATAGCCAACAAACATCTTGCTGCTTGGCGAACGGTCAAGAGTTGATGCAGCCGATGAACTGTCTGATGTCTCAGATTATCCGCCTATAAATAATTACAAACATATACAAAATCACATATACTACCGTATGATTAATTAATCTGCAGTGTATTAATACAGAACTGCAGTTGATTGTTCTTTATTGCGCGTGCTGGTCAACATGCTAAAATTTATAGTGTCCAGCAAAGTCAAACGTTGTTTATGAATATGACATCAGGTAAATATGGGCTGAAGAAGCATATTCCTGATAGCAATAATAATTTTGGCCCACTAGTCCCATCTTGATTATACCTCTCGAACATGTATACATATGGTTCGTCTTTGGAGAATTGTTTTCATGATCGGGATGGTCATAAATGCACTCAGTTTCACTACAACAAACAATACCTAGTAGTATTCAAGGAGGTGGTAAAAAGGAATTGTGGTTAATGCGTTCCCTGAATGAGAATGTTCTATTTGTCTCATAATATATACTAGCTTATATCCCGTGCGATGCACGGATGAATTTTTTTAATTTTTTAATATTTTTTAATGATTTGAATTTATTTGTATTTGTATAATTATAATTTAAATTTTATTTAATATTATATGTATATGTTTTTATATAATTTATTTGCATTTATATTTTAATAGGATAATTTTTGTTTGTTTTGTATTGATTATAAGATTAATATGAGATTGTATTTTAGTAGTAATGTTTATATTTTTTAGAATTATAATATTTATGAGTTGTTTGCATAAAAGGAGGATTACTTGTGTTAGAATTGTATGTATGATTATATTCTTTTAAAATTATAATTTATTAAAATTTAACGGTTAAGATTATTTCTATGGTTCACTTAAAATTGAACGGTCAAGATCTTTTCTATGGTTCACCCACTACCAAACCAATCGACGACCAAAACTTTTACTCTTTCGTCTTTAATAATATAGTATATATATGAGTTGAGTTGAGTTGAGAATATTATAGTGCACAATCAACTTTGGACTCTATAATGTGACCAGTATATCAATACTTATGTCATGTAAATCATAACAACTACAACTAAGTATGACCTGCTCCACTCTATGGTGATATTTGGCTATAAGTTAGTTAGACTTAGACATATGAACGTATATATATATGCATTAGATTGTGGTGTTGATTAATATCTGAGCAGTATTTGTTAGCAATATAAAATGAGGAATTAATTAAGTAGGCTAAAGTGAAATAAGTACCTGTCGAACAAAACCTTCGAGAGTGGAGAGTTTGGACATGGCCATGGCCATCTGACCCATGTAGTTGGCCATGTTTGGTGGAGAGCTGAGAGAATCGGAAACAATGACATCTGAGAGTGATTGATTCAGAGCATCAAGTCCTTGTGATAGTGCTTCTTCTGCCTCCTGTGTTGACTGCTGCAGTCCACATATTCCCATAAGTTGTTGCTCTGTCAATGGCTCGATTTGGTTTACGATTATCTGCTCCATCCATCATTTTGCACAAATCAATTATATCAGTACACACGGAAAAACTTGTGGAATGAGACATCAGGCAGAAACAAAATAGTGCATGCAGGGACAGAAATGGCTTTTTTGTTGGAACATAACAGTACTGGCTAACTATATATATCTGAAAATGGAAATGATCTTCACTGCACTTTTCATCCCTCCACAATCGTTATCAATCGCAATATGCACCGTATAAACTCTAAAGGTACTATATTTTAAAATCCAAGAGGCAACCAGAGATTTAAAAAATAACTGAGGCTATGTTCCTTTTTGGAGTATTTTAATTTAAATTCAATATATCCAGAATTTGCACTCATTTTTAGCCATACTAATTAATAATTTTATGAACTATATATATTTGCTATATATATATATAACTTTTTTAATTCATTTTAAAAAGTAATTAAATTAATCTCCTACTCTCTGCTTTAAATTGTTATAATTATGATTAAAATTAATAATCAACTTAATTAATTGCATACTAACAAATCAATAGTCCCCAAATTATAATGAAGCAGATATGGCCTAGCTAAGATTAAGAGGAGATATATAGTTTTAAAATTATAATCAGAGGCCTAATTAGAGCAAGAGAGAACTACCTTAACCTAACTTAATTAGATATATCTAGGGTTTGCGTGCTAGTCCTTTTAACTATCTTTATCTTTTTATGGTTCCCATTAAAATTGGACCACTTCTCAGTTCTCACTACAAATTAAACCTAATTTTAGTAGTATCACTCTTCCAGAGACCCTTTTATACCTCTTCTGGAAAAAAAGCACATGAGAACTTAAATATATATAAGGTTTTGCCAGGTTTCGGTTAACGTGTGATCAGTAGTTATGTATGTAGTACCTTGATGAGTTCTGAAGGGCGGAAGCCTCCCATCCACATGAAGCAACGTTCAGCTGGAGTCTTCCAGTTTCCAGAAACAAGATGAAAGACATCAGTTTTAGCAAGCATGCTTTTCAGGTTCATCACCTCATCAAAATGTGCCAAGCAGTGATCCACGTATAGTTGGAGCTCGTTGTCTGGTATATGCTCTTGCACTGCTGCTCGGAGCTCACACATCAATCGGTGGTGTTCTTCCAGCCATCTCCCATAATCCATATCAAACACCACCGCATCTGAATTGTTAAAAACGTAGGCATAAATTATTTCAACATGATTAATATGGTACATTGAGCATTAAAAAAGCTATATTATTATTGAGTAGTTGCACCATACTCTACCAAAAAAATGAAGAGTAATTTCTTTATATACATAATATTACGTACGATGTCAATGAGCTTAACTAAGTTTAAGTATTAATACGGAAATACCTGCGCTAAGGTTTCCCATACCAAGAGGAAGTCCTTGTTCTGCTCCTAGAAGAGTACCGCCGCCCATAAAAGCTCCCTAATTAAGATAGTACATGAATTGTAGCTGGTTTGATCAGTTCCTGTATTTTTAATGAGAAAATTTAAAACTTTTTTCCATGATAAAGAATTGGCACCTGGTGTCTAGCTCTTTGTAAATCTTGTTCTAGTTGAGTGAGTTTCATCCTACTTGACTCTAGCTGCTGCACATAAGCCTGTTGGAGTAGATGAAAATATCAGCTGATCGAATAAGTATGATGATAGATATAGATATATGTGAAACAATTAGTTGCTCAAAGTAGTTAATTTATCGTATATATTATCTCCATCTATATATTAATCACCTTTTTCCTCAGCCTGCTTTTCCTAGCTGCCTCCCTATTTTGAGCTAGTCTCCTTAATGTCTGTTTACAAAAATATGAAACAGTAAGTCTTCCTATCATTGTGCACAATATTACATTAGAAATGGACGTAATTATATATCTTCGGATATTTTAAAAAGGGTGGCACCTTACCTTAGGGTCTGGTGTTTTGGGTCCATCATGCTCTGAACTTGATGTTAGACCCCTCCGGCCACCGCCATTGTTACCTTCACGCTGCCACACAATAAAAAAATAATTATATAAAATCGTTAGAATCAAACGTATAATAATGATATTGAAAGGAGGTTGTTAAAATGATATCTAAGTTGTACCAACACTAAGATGCTCTTACAATATATATATTATAATATAATTATATATCGACAAGTCTACATGCTACAATTAGTTTATATTTTATACGAGTGCAAGTCCAACCTTGACAGCTTTGGGCGGTGAAGGTCCAACAGCAGATGTAGGAGGACGAGGGGGAGGAGGAAGTTCAGTTTTAGTGTTAGATAACTCCATGGACGGCTCAGATGATCTCTTTGAGCCGCTGGTTGCTGGAGAAACCAACCCCATATTACTTGCCTACCAAACACATAACAAACCCATTATTAATTATTACAATTAATCTATTATTCTAATTTCTAATTATATATAATACTCTACTCGTAAACAATTTATTTTTATACAAACTCAACTCTGAATATATAAAACATCTTAACGACATATATACAATTACTTGTAACTTGGACGCAGATGGATCTACATGCATTGGTTGAGAAGGAAATATGTTCAGTGTAGCTGGTCTCATCCCAGAGTTATCTGCACATAATAATATATACAATGAGTCACTAAATATCTTTACTTGAAGAATAAAATCTATTTAAATGTAGAGAGAGGAAGCTAGATAGGATATTTGAGTTATAACAATTAATTAACATCAGAGGTGATGATTACTTAATTGTTAATGATGGAAGAATATTTGGGGTCATGCCTTAATTCCAAGTTTTAAACTCGAAAAGGGAAAGAAGAAGGAATCATAGTTAAAAAGATGAAAACACCCTATCACAGATATGTATATAGGGATGGTAGTCCAGTTTTTGTCAGTAAAACCAAAAGAAATTCCCCAAGAAAATCATGATCGATCAGAATAAAAGTTTGTTACATGTCGTGGTCCAAAACTACAAAAAGTACAGCCAGGAAAATAAAGGTGAAAACATACAACAAGTGAAATATAGAACAAGACAGAGGAAAAAGAATATTTTCCTTGCAAGTACTGAAAGTTAATTTTACTATACTTCTGCAAGTAAATGATCTGGTCAAAGAAATAGTACAAGGAGAGATCAACTTTTGAACATGCATGCGGCATGCCTTTGTTATGATCCATAAATTGCTGCCTTGTAACCAACAGATCATTGATCAGAGAATATATTAGACAGACATGAGAACTGTCCTAGCTAGGAAGGCTAGAGAGAGAGAGAGAGTACAAAACATAAATTCTGGTGAGAGAGAGAGAGAGAGAGAGAATCTGATCAGTAGTACTCACGTCTTTGATCTTGGACTGTAGAGGAGGAGGGGTCTTGACTGTCAAGGTAAAGAAAAAGGGCTTGATCTAATTCACCTAAATCATAAGCTCCTGCACCATCTTTGTTGCTGCTGCTGCTGCTAGTAGAATCAATAATAAGAAAGAACAAAAAAAAATCAAAGATGTCACTAACAATAAAATAAAGAATCAATTTTATAAAATAGTTGTTGAACAATAAGTAAATAGGAAATTAATTAATTACACGAAGTTGGACGCAGGATTAATTATAGTTGATGAGGAGATAACTGGTTGCATCATCATCCCATAAGACATCTGTTGATACTGATGTTGATCTTGACCTTGGTGCTGCTGTTGTTGTTGCTGTTGTAATTGTTGCATGTTGATGCTATTAGAAGCCATGACAGGAGCTACTGTTGAAACTAAAACCTTGTTAATTTTCTGGTTCTGGGGAAGAAGAAGAAGAAGATTGAAGCACCCCTCTTGCAAATCCCATAAGCTATCCACCAGCTTCCTTATCTCTTGAAGTCTATAATATCGTCTTCACTATTTGACCATGCCTTATATATTCACTTGTATGTATGTGTGTATATAGAGATGAGGTGATAATCAAAACCACCATAAATACAAAGATGAAAACAAAAATAATCTAGAAAGAGTCAGTTGCAGATCTAAACAAACTAAGGATAGAGTTAAGATAGATAGAAATGAATGCCAAAGATGTATAAGACAAAGCTATGTATTTCATCTCTTTTCATTTCATGCTTGCTTTACGAACCTGGCGACTTTCTTTGCCCAAACCAAATATTTTCAGATAAAGCGGTGGCCAAGTTCAACACATATCATATCTCTCTCTATCTCTAAAAATAGCTATTTAGCTACAAGGTTGTTTCTGTTCGGCTAAATTAACCAGAAGTTTACACCTTTTTTAATACTCTTAAAATAATAATTCATGGAGAGAGGCTTCCTTGTTCGATCAGCATTCAGCTCAGTCTTTGCTCTTCTGAAATGTCATAATTGCCCTCCCTTTATGGTACTATATATATTTCTATTATATGATTTTCACTACATGCAGATGCAACTTCGAAAGGTTACACGTGGAATTGGTGTACCGACTACGCAGGCCGCCATAGCAATATTATCTAGCTAGTTGTTTATTTATGTAGTCTACAATTTCGTTTGCTTAATTTTGTTAAATAATTTTATCATGTAGTACTAGTGCATGTTGATAATTGTTCTTAATATTAATTTATTTATTTTTTACAAAATATACAACTCCAAACGTATACATATTTAAATTCAATGTAAGTATGAATAGAATTACTCAATAAATAGATTATTCGATCAACTCTTAACACCCCTACGGGTACTTGACCTCCACTAAAGTGGGATATATAAAATTTGTAAATTTATTATACACATATATACGGCAAGAAAGTGTCCCACAGAAAATAATGTATCATCGACTTGGTATATTATTCTAAGTTTTCCAAACACACCATTATGTACATTTTTGGTTTGTGCTAAATCTCGTTAATATCCCTGTTGTAAATAGTCAACCCATATTAGTACCTTTCAACATGAAAGGGCTGTTGCCTGTTGCTTTATACTTTCACTAACTAATAAACGTGGTTTTAATATGATGTTTGACATTGATTATTTTTAACCACATTATTTTGGTGAAACAAGTTGGGAAATAAAACCGCCAATGAACTTGAAATGTACAGTGCTCCTATTAAGATAATAATTTTTTTATTGATAAATTATCTTTTGATTTACATAAAAAAAATCATTGGAAAATATTATTATTTATACAATAAAATTTATAAAATTGATTATGTATAGTTATTAGATAATTTAAAAAAGAATTTTAATTAGAATAAAGAATTTATGAAATAAACTTATCTTTGTCGGGATTATATATAAATAAAAAGTTTCTACATAGTATTAAACTTTAATTTACGAGCTATTTTTTTAATAAACATATTATTTAAAATAAATGTCATGCCTTGGTTTGTAAGCGTACCTCAGCAGTCAATACTCTGTCAAGAAGCTGAATTCTGAACCGGTAACCAGGCCTCTCCTCTACTTCACAAAAGGCCTGCTTGGAGCTTGTTCGGCCTAAATTAGTGAGTTAATTATAATATTAGTCCATTAGATTTGTTGAATATATAATATAATTATGATAATGAATAATAGTATGTAAGTAAAATTTATTATTTTCAATAATAGAATATTAAGTATTTGGAGTCTAAATGACTAAATTGACATAGTACCGTATACTACGAGTGCCATATATGTCAAAACTATACTTATCTTCTCTCTGGGTTTTGGTCCCTGATAATACGAATAACTTAAACAATGAAAATATTTGTATCCAGGAATCGCGTCTTCTATAGGAGGACTACTAGGTTTTTTTTTTTAATCCAGGAATCACGTCTCCTCGAGGATTATTAGAATTTTTTGTTATTCGCGTAAAAAAACGCGGATAGATGATTGGTTAATAATCGCATCGCTTGTTATGGATCAAAACTCATATAATATACTAAATTATACCACATGTATGGGTTTTCTTTTATATAATAATTTTATAATTAAAATTTTAAATTTTTAAAAATTTCTGTTTATTCATTTTTAATATTAAAATTTAATATATTTTATTCTAAAATAATATTAAATCAGATATTGATATTATTTGATAATCGAAACTTAATCATTTTATTTACAAATAAATTTAAAATAGTATTAAATTAATTCTTGTACTCACGAGGAATCGAACTTTAATATATTAATTAAATAATTAATAATATTTAAGAATTTACATATTTATCCATATAATCATACCATATTTTCTCACTTATTTTAATTATATATATAGATATCACTAGTTCACAATAAATCGCAATGTATTTGAAGTTACGAATTGTCATATCAAAGAAATTAGAAATATATATATATATATATATATATACACACACACACACACACATGGGGTTAAAAATACTTGGCATAAAGAGGACAAATCGAGACACATATCATGCAGTTGCTGGGATTGTTATAATTATTGCCATTTTATTAGTTCCTTAACCCCACCTCAACCTCCCCTTTGTGAGATAGACTTTTTGTTCATTAGTTTTGACGAGATAAAAACAATTACTTTTGGATTAAGTACACTTCATGCACGGAGAGATGGACGGGGAGAGTGGGAGCTTTCAAGCAAATCAATTCAATCGCTTTATTGGCTGGCTAGGGTTCTCAATTTCTCACCAACTTGCCGTAGGCAGAAATATATAATTTGCGCTTTACGAATGGTAGAGCTAGACTACGGATCGAGCATGGGCTAAAATAAATTGTCAATGTTTTTTAATAAAATTTATTGTGTAAATCTTAAATTTATTCAAATAATTGAAAACAAGTATATATTTTATTAAATATTAAATTAAATGGTAACTAAAAACTAAAAAAATGCTCACATTTACGAATAATTAAAAAAAGGGGTCGAACTGCTTAAAAAAAAGGGGTCGAACTCACATTTTATAAGGTAATTTGGCGATACTAAAATATACGGAGTAACATACTATATATACATTCTTTTGTAGGTACTAATATATATCAACGGCCTTGTTGATAAAAGAGTAGTAAATTTTGTTTAAAAATTTGAAAATTTTGAAAAATAGAGAATTGAATTAAACAAATCAAACTCAACTAGTAATTACTCCGTATTGTTTATGGTGGTTCTAAAAAGTTGGTTCGCCCGATCTTCTTCGATTCAACTGGGATTCGGACATTTGGTATCTTGGAAATATTTAAAGGGTGTTTATACACATTAAATATTAATTTTTATAAGTATGACTCATTTTAATTTGTGAAATTTTTGTACATAGGTCCATTATTATTAACTAATAGAAAATCAATAAAATTTTGACAACTAAACTTGTGAAACCGATATTTAAAACCTTATTTTTCGAAGAAATACTAAAGAAATTAAGGATCCATAGGCAAGGTCAAATATCAACCTCAAAAACAAGCATGCTCGATCTGCTGCTCTGCAAACTTCCGCAACTAGCTTAAATGCTAATGTTAAGCGAGGAGGTAAATGTTCTGCACATATACACATTCAAGACATGTTTAGCAAAATCGACCCTAATACTTAATTACCCATATCAGGGGCCTCAGGGCACTTGAATAAATATATTTATAATCTACTAATCTAATATGTATCATAATCAACGTATTAAACAAACGGAAGAATAGAGTTATGGTACAATTTGAACATCTGATCACAGACTCACAGTTCGATTCAATGTATAAGCAGAGATTCTCTATTTTATTATTATTGTCTTATCATTATTATCTAAAATGATTACTTTTTTAACGAGTTGGGGCAGTCTGCACTATCTTGTAAATTAAGCTAACTACCAACATTATTTTTATTGTTGATTATACATTATTAATAATTAGTCAACTATGAATATCACTGGTTAATTTAGTTAAATATCAATTACTAAATGTAATGTATTTATTTAATGCATAATCCTTGTGAAGACTTTCTTTATTCGTATTATTTTATTTAGGATTACGGGGACATTGTCTTTGTAATTATTTTGTGTTCACCACTCAGTTGCAGAATTTAAAAAAATAAAAATATAGTAGTGCATAGTTTGTCTAATTAAACTATCTGTGGTGATTTTTTTACCTACTCTTACATTTCTTTCTAATGTAGATATAGAGCTTAAATAAGTTCGTTTAAAATAAGCTAGCTAGTAGCTAGCGCTTATTATTGATTCAAAATATAGTGCCCGTTTGGCTGGACTTATAAGCTGGAAATAAGTGTTTATTTCCAGAAAAAGTTAGTATGTATGTACTTATTCTGAAAATAAGTAACTTATTTTCAATTTTGAAAATCATATTTGGTTTTAAAATTTTAAAATAAATATTTATCTAAATTTTTTTTTGAAAATATGTATAAAAAAAAATTAAAATAAGTTACTTATTTTAAATTTAAGTCCAGCCAAACGGGGCCATAATTCTCTACTTAAAAATATAATAAAATAAGCGGTAGTTTTCTTTCAAAATAATAATAATAATAATAATAATAATAATTCGTAGTTTTACCCACACACGTCGGATAGTCAAGTAGTCAACTGCTGAATGTTTGATGGAGTCATGACTCCTAATTCCTAAATAAAAAAAATTAAGATGAAACTCCAAATGTCTCAACATATATGAATTTAACTTCTATGGTAACATTTTCACATATTAGATGTTTGAGATCTATATATATCGGAATCAAAGATTTTATTGACTAAAAAAATAATATTATAAACATTTCTTTTTATAATATAAAATATCAATACATCTTAATAAGTTTAAAAAAAAATACTAGTTACATGGATCGGTACGTCATTCGATCGATTAAGTTTATTTTCGTAATCTTAAAAGTTTGCTTCTTTAACTACGAGGTTATTTATTTAGCCAAAAAAAAACTACGAGGTTATTTTCATTTCAATAACAAGAATCTTTGATCTTTAATGCACATATGTCGCAACTTAAATCTTAGATGGTAAATATGAAATCACTTAACTTTAATGAGTTTGCTTATGTGTACGTAATCGAGATTTTTGCTAGCGTCAAGTGACTTCAAACAATAGTAGCGTCAAGTGAGTTCAAATAATAGTCTCCCTTGAAAATATAAATAATTTTATCAGATTGAAGATATATCACATGCATTTTTGCTAGATGATGATGATAACCTCTAAATTAAACAAAGAGTACGAGTTGTTACTTTCAATATGACAATGGAACCATGATGTTTATTGCTCTCGAGGTCTTTGGAGGTCATGAGCTCACGTGTATGATCTATAAGAATTTCAATATGTTTAGTTTTGGTCGCAGCTAGGTTATGACTCAGAGAAGGGCAGGCTTATGAATTCATGGTCAAGCAATACTAGAAAGTTTAAATTTTTTATTTCCAATTTATTTAGTTTCACATTAAGAAAAACTTAAACTTAAATATAACTTAATTACTATTCTATCTAATTGATATAAATATAATACTATAGTTTGAGCCTAAATCTTAAATAATAACTAGAGTTTATCCTTGTTTATGTATACCTTTTCTTATTTAATTTGTTTTTTTTGTCAAATACCCCTTCAATATTAACATTTTTTTTATCAACTTCTAACTATCATATCTTCTTTAAATGATCAAAATTTAATTAAAAATTCAAAAGTCAATACAAAATTTTTTAATTTTTTTTGTATAAATATCGTGAAAAAGCAAGCTGCATATTAGTATAAAAACAAATTAATTAATAATTGATTAGTGAATGTAGGGTCCGATTTAATATAAAATGTGGATGATGATCTAATTTTACGATGATTTTGTATAAGACTCCAAGGATGAATTTATGTGTTATAAAATTAATTTTAATATGATAAATTTTATTTATTTAAAATTAATCTCTACAATTATGTTTTTTGTGGCGGCACCACTGGCCATGCATGCACGTTGCTAGTTGGATCATGGATGAACGAAGAAAGAGAAGATGAGAAAATGGGCAATTTTAGCAAACTCCTAACTTATCCTTTATGGTATACTGCTACTGGCATGGCCGCATGGGACTCTGGCAAGGAGCAACGAGACTCTTAAACTTATCCACCGCAATCGTTTGTGCACATATTAATGTATAGTTTTGAATTCCAAAAAAAAAAAAATCAAAAAACTATTAGTCCTATCTTATGAGACCATAATATTTTGTTTGCATAAATTTTTAATTATATAACTAAGGAAGAAATTTAGTAATTAAAATTAAAATCCAAGAACCTCCACTGACCACTCATATATCTGGTTATCTACTCCTCCATCCAGCTTCCAGCATCGCCAACGAAGCTGAAAACCGACTCCCCCAGAGTGTGGGTCCCGGCTGTTACCTTCTTTTTTGTTTTCCATTTTTGGCACTGTAGTTTGATCTCCTTGGTATCAGCTTTTTTCAAGTCTGTTTCAAGCACATTAAATGTTTATAACATCTTTCTTTTTAGATACAACTGCCGAACTGCGTTACAACATTGAACATGGCCGTAATATATTTATTTTATTTAAAACTAATATTTAAATTTTACAAAATTATTTTTAATATATATATTAATTGTATGTTTCATATATACTTATAAAATATCATTTTTATAGGTATTATTGAAATATATTTATTTTATAATTTAGCTACAATTATGTATTGTATTAAATAACATTATTTTAATTCAACATAATTAGTTTAGACATTTTAATTGATATATTTTGTATATTTTTTAAATTGATTAATCAATATACAATTATAATATGTAAATATAATTGTATTACAATTTTTTTAAAAATAACAATAATATATGTTTATTAATTATAAAAGTATAAGATGAATTAATAAGTACTTTTATAAATATTAAGAAAAAGTAAGAAAATGAAGGAATACATAAAAAATTAGCTAGTAGAAATAGGAGTAATTAAAAAAAATACTTTAATGGAAGATGGAATAGTGTGGACATAAATAATAAAAAAGAATTATGTGTACAACTATAAAGAATGCAGTGCCATGTGTCCACTTTGAAGAGAATCATGTTAAATTTGTTCTTCGTTTTTAATATACTTTATGAATTTACAAATAATATTCATTTTCTAATAAATTTTAATTATCTACAAATTTTGAAGTGAACGACCATCTCGAACCCAAAATTTTAGATGATAATATTTTGCCTTTTTTTACGCATCAGAGTATCTCAAGAAACTGAATTCTCTTTTTAAATATTATATATATATATATATAAATATATATATATATATTAATTCTTAGTAAATTGGTGTATATCTGTTTTCATATATATTTCTTATTTAACATTTTGTTATTAAATATTCATAAAAATATAAAAGGAAGTGAAACGATAAACAAAGAACATTTAATAATATTAATATATTATAATTTAAGAATAAAATAAACTTTTTAAATAAAGAAGAAATAAAAATTCAAAAATTTGAGTAGGTATTAAGAATAAGGTGGAGCAACATTTTGACATCCATACCTCAAATTTTATTTTAAAAGTTAAAAAGTTCCAAGAAGATAGTCCTGGGGATGTTTAGCTAAATTTATTATGAAAAATAAGTATTTATTTGTGGGGAAAGGTATATATTTACGTTTTTTTCTGAAAATAAATATTTATTTTTAAAAACTAAATTTATTTTCGAGAAAGAAGCACTATTTTCTGAAAAATAAATTTAACCAAAAAGGCCTTGATCACACGTTATTTATCAAAGTTGATTTAATACTTGTATATAAAACAAAGTCCAATATCTATTAAAGCTGATTTAAATTTTTAATAGGCTCGAGGGTAATTTACTTGTCACAGTAGAATTCAGATAGTCCAGGGCTGATTTAAATCATTAGTGTTTTGTGTATACACCGTAATTTCAATAAAAAAAACTAGATTATATGTACGTGCTAGCACACGAGTAATAGGGTTATTTTATAATTTATATATGTATATGTATATGTATATGATTTTATACATAATAAATTAACATAAATACAAATTGAACCAATAAAATAATTAAAAATATTAAAAATATACTTCTATTGAATATGAAATAACAAAAATTACACTATTTATTAATTAATGCTAAAAATAACATATTGGAAAATGATGTTACATTTTTATCAAAATTCATCACAGTTTGATAAGCTTGAGGAAATAGAACAATAACTAAAAGGTGAAGAAAAGGTAATAAAAAGGGAGGGAAATAATCAACTGTAACAAAAGGCAAAAGGGAGGGAAATGGTGTCTAGGTTTTTAGTGGGAAATATATATACTAACATAAAATTATTTTAGGAGACAATTGGCCTGTTTGGCCTGTCTTAAAATAAGTCATTTTGAACTTATTTTCGGGTAAAAATTTCATATTTTGATAAATGTTTTTTATACAAGTATTTAATGTATATTTGAGATTCTATAAGTTGTAAAAAAAAGTTACGAATCTCTAACTTTGTCTTAAAATAAGTTGACTTATTCGGGAAAAAAGTTCCCCCAAACACCCCCAATATGTACTCCTCAATAATGAGAAAAGAAATAACGCTCTTAAGTCTTCAGGGAGTGTTTAGGAGAGTGTTGGAGCTCTTTCTTGTGTCAATTTTATTAAAATTTGACTGAGGAGTAAATATAAAGCAGCCGCTCGAGTTGCTCTCAGTTTTTTTCTATTTTGGACCTCATATTAATTATTTAGAAGGCTTCTCAAATTCGTAGCAAATCTCAGTTTATGGTCGGTAGAGCAGGTCCAAGAGTGCTAATCATTTGACTAGTTAAATAATTAAAAAATAATAATTAATTAAAAAATTTCTAATCAAATTTTGTTTTTCTTCAATCATGTTAGTTAAATTAATTAGCTATTTCATTAATATATCATACAATACATATATTCAATATTTAGAATTTTTCATTCACCTTATATATTTATTATGATTTTATTTTATTTAAGAGATTAATTAGTCAAATAATTATTTATTTATTTTTAATATTATGCTTTTAATAACGATTATATATCATGCCAAATTAATGATTATTTATTATGCTTTTAATAATGATTTTTTTGTTAAAAATTTAAAAACTAAATATTCTAATTAACTTAAGCTACAAACTTTTATAAAAAAAACTAAAGCTACAAACTAATACTACTTCCGTCCCACCCAATTGTTATCCTTTCGGAGAGAAAGCCCGGCACACATTTTAAGGCGCATATAAAGTAAAGTTCCATAACTTATTTTTAATTTTTTTATTAAATTTTTATTCAAAAAAAATTAAAAATAAGTTATGGAACTGTACTTTATATGCATCTTAAAATGCGTGTCAGACCTTCTCTCTGAAAGAATAACAATTGGGTGGGACGGATGGAGTAATAATTTTTTAAAGGAAATTAAGGAAAATGAAATGATGTAAGATTGTGAACTTTGATTTCATTTCAAATGACACGATTTGAATTGTCATTTCAAATTCTCATATTTGTACTAATATTTGAATTTCTTGAAATTAAAATAAAATCTAAATTCTTATTATTACTCAAACATATGGAAATCCAGAATTTCAAATGAATTCATGTTCCCAAACAAGACAAAAAGTTGGTTTACTCAATATACACAAGAAAAATAAAAAATATTAAAACTCTCTTAATTCTCTACGACATTGTTAAAAAATATATACATTTTTAATTTATAAATTATTATTTATAAAATAAGTTAAACCGGCTCTAAATTATAAACAACATTTTTTTTGTGAACGTTTATTCAAACGTACCCTTAATTAAAAAGTTGTCCAAAAATGTGGTTCCCCGAAGCCCAACCCAATGGACGCAACAGTTTGAAATAGGAGTATTTTACAAAATGAAACCAAACAACTAGACTCAAGGCCTAAGCCTCACATCCATAATAAGACTTTCTTTGACCATATATATACATATATGGGGGCTATCAACTCTCAAACACCGCCACGTAACTCACTTTCCATGTACCTCAACTCACCATATCACTCCCCTCCTCCTTTACTCTCTCCCTAACTGTTTTCTCATCACTCTCATCTCTCCGTACAAACATCGATCCAAACAATTATACTCCCCCCAAGGCCCCAATTCATCTCCTCCTCCTCCTCCTCCTCCTCCTCTCAAACTCGTCATGACCGAGTCCGACTCAGTGGAAACCTCAACATCCTCTCCAACACCTATACAACCATCAATATACGTACATCCACGTCGCGAGCCATATGAGCACGGACTCGTTCCGATTCCTAAACTCATCTTCGCCGATGCTTTTCAAACCCTAACTTCTCTTAAGCACAAGCTCCTTTCTCTATCTAACGATTCTAATCACCGAGTTAACTCGTCCGCGATAGCTGAGACTCTCCAGATCTCTCCTGAGCATGCTCGGCTTGTGCTGGAAATAATTGCCTCGGTTTTGCATTCGGAATCGGATCCGCTTGTTAACGCTAAGCCGTCGGAGATTGAATCGGTCGGTGTAGATGTGTATGATCTGATTTTGTTCTTGTATATACAGTCGTACAAGAGGTTGCTTCCCCGTGGACATAAGGATTCACATGCTGTTGCTGATGTTTGGCCTTCTACTTCCGCTTTCGATGGATTTTTATCCGCTCTTTCGCCGTTACAGGTGAATTTAATCTGCATCAGTCTTTTGTTCTTATTCGATAATGCCATTGGCTAATTATTTGCATTGCGATTCCTGTTTTGTTTCGGTTTTCTATGTTCTTTGAAATTTAGTTTTATCTTATATTGCATCTCTATACTTGTGATTATTTCTAGTCGGGTCGCGGCTATCAAAAACAGCTGAATCCTTTTTCTAGGGAAGTTGCATATATAGAAAACAGCTGAACGTGTGGTTAAGACTTTAAGTTGCAGCTAAATTTTACTTTGCGTTTCCTTATTTAGGGTGTCAGTGATGTGGAGTCGGTAATATTTTATTCCTATTATATGCATGAAAGTAGAATTTCTCTGTATACACATTGGGATACTATGTAATAGTTGTTGATTTGAGGTTGGTTTTTGTTCTTTGTCTTGGAATAGTTGTAAGTATGAGTTTCTTAGCATGTTGTTAGAGTTTTATATGAAAGACAACCAACTGAGGTAGTTTGTTGCATTTTTTTTTGTTATGTATATTAATGGCATCAGAGAGTGAGTGTGCTATTTACTAATTTCAGAAAACTGCTGCTAATTTTTTATGATGGTTTGGACGGAGTATGTAATTTGAGAGTGCCTTATGTCTTTTACTATTTTCCTTTATGTTTACTACATAACAAAATTCACACTTCTAAAATATTCGCATGACTTAAAGTAAAACAGAGACATCCATTTTTTTTCCTGTAGCTCAATTCAGCTAAATCTACATCAGTCAACTAGTGACTAGTGGCCTATGATTGGTTCTACTCTGCCTTCAAAATCAGTTGATGCATTTATTTGTTTTGTTATGCATTGTTATCCACTTCTAGATTGTAATAGTCCTTATCATCAGCGAGACGGTCACTTACCTTCTCTTTCTTGTTACACAGTTATAATTTATGCATAAGCTCATGACAACCTTAATGTTTCAATAATTGCAGCTTGTGCGCAGTAACAGTCGTAAGTTTATGCCATCGCAAGCGGATGAAGAGGCTCACCAGTTATCTTATTTACAGAAACACATGGGCAACATTGTATCCCTTTTGTCTGATTCCACGGAGGGGGAAGGCGAGGATTCTTTGGTTTGTCAACTTCTTTGTTAATAATACGTTATTGCACACCTTGGTCAGTTTAGTTTATATATATGATTAATAGTTGATACTTGCCAGTCGAAATTTTATCTAGAGGAACACATCCACACTTATAAATTTACCTCAGTTCTATACTCACTTTCCTTTATTTATTTATTTTTGTTATAATTCTAATGAGGCTTATGCCATTTTGCGATCATAAATTCCATGGTGCAGTTTGTTCTGTCTGTAATTACATATTAGAATGTTGACAGATTAGCAGTTGCTACAAAAAGACAAGTGTTGTGCATTCTACATTTTTTATTTTGTTATGTCACGCTCTCTCTGTCCATGAGTATTGTAAGATTCTTTTCCCCCCACCATAATTGTGGTTTATTGAATAGGTAATTTCACCTGATAATGACAGGTGTTAAAAATGGAAAGTTTCGAGCATCTTAGCTTTCTGATTTATTTTGGTGAAAAGGGATCAGAGAAAATTCCATTGTGCCAGAATGCTCCATTTTTTGCCAATTCTGATCCTGATATGCCTGCTGTTCCTGTTCCCGCACCACAAGTCCATGATTGGCTTCTAGAGAATATTTCTTCTGCATTGGAACATATTTCTGAAAGAGTTTCTACAAAAGAAAATGGACCAAGCAGTTCCTCGGACCAGGATGTCTTAATGGCTGATGTGTCTCCTAGTTCAGCAAAGTCCACAACCTCCGCAAGAGGTCCAAGTTTCATTGAGGGCATCTCTAAGTCATCATGTGTGAAGCGGGAGTCTGACTTGCAAGGCTCTTCAGTGAAGGTTAATCTGTTTGACTTTATCTGTATGTTAATTTTTTCATGATTGATCAGGAGAAAATTTGTATTGATGAATGGAAGACTCTATGGTCACTTGTGAGCTCCATTTTATATTTATTCATAACAAAATTGAATAAGAGTTGCTGCTTCCAGATCTCTTCCACCGTAGCTGATGTTGCAGTGCGCACTAGTTTGAAATATTTTAATCCAATTTATTAGCCATAAACTCGTGAACCCACTACCCATTATGGACTTCCCTATTTGTATTAAGCGCCATTCAATTCTTTGTAGTGTATATAAATATTTATTTGTAATTCTAAATCTATTGGCTTGTAGTTTACACTATGACCAGTACTAAATCTTCAATCTTATAATTGCAGGTTGTGAATTGTCATGAATCAGTTATTTACATTTTAGCACCTTTGAGATATGCCACATTGTATGGATGCTCCGATACAACTATATTTCTGGGGGCTGTAGGCAAGGTAATTAGATGTCTATATTAGTGTAAAAATGACTTTTGTCTAATCGCTGGAATAGCAGTTCAGCAAATAATTATTTGGTTAAATAGCAAGGGAAATGTTTTCCATATTCTCATCTTTGCATGATGTTTGGCATAAAAGGGGTATGGAAACAATATATAGTATATACACATATCACAGGTCAAATTTTTACCCCACTTGCAGGGATCAAAAGGTGTCCTATACTCCTATTAGTTTCAATATTTGACAGGTGGGATGCAAGTCAGGAAGCTAAACTTTTGTCTTTAAAAAATAAAATTAATTTGGCACGCATATTTACACATTTGTCACATATAAGTATACATTTTGCTTATATATATGTTGGAAGTGCATGGGATATGCACCTATGTTTTCAATATTTCCTAGTGTATGGATTTCCAATGTCAATATGTTGGTGATTGGCTTCGTTGCTTTTGTCAACCAGCAGTAAATTTTGAATTGTTGATACATCGTAAGGTTGTTACATTATAATAGCCTCACATTGTTGGTCTTCATGTTTATGATAATATACATACATGTATATAATATAAGTATACATTTTACATACGGACATGTTGGATTTTGGAATTGTGCGGGATATGCACTTATATTTTCAATATTTTGATGTCATTAGTTGCTTTTTTTACGTACACACATTAGCTGTTGATACGTTTTGAGGTTGCTGTATTATGATAACTTTACATTATTAGTCTTCACAATTTACAGGCTGTCAGAGTTGAACATTGTGAACGAGTTCATGTGATTACAGCAGCTAAAAGAATCTGTATTGCTAATTGTCGTGAGTGTTTATTCTTCCTGGGGATAAATCAGCAACCACTTATTGTTGGTGATAACCATAAACTACAGGTGAGTTTCTGGTTAAAAAAAATATTTATATAGTTTAAGGAGGTCATTATTAATTTGCTAATAAACACTTACCAGTTCATGACCTTCAAAGATTTTAATGAGCAGTTCATTATGTAAATTGAAGTTTTGCATAATATATGGCAATTTAGTATATATTTATAATAACATCTGCCTCACTTGAATGATGTTTCCCTACGCCCCTAGTGTTCACTGTTCACTTAACTATGTAAAAGAAATGGCTGTTCCAATTCCTTGTCCATGTCAGCAGTTTCCTGTTAGGATTAATTTTGGATGAAGCAGTTTCCTAGCTGTGATTTTCTGAAAATTTTGGTTGTCGTACTAGGTTTACTATTATAGTTAAATCTAAATATATTAATTCTTGTAGTTTCTTTTAATTAGCATGGTTTTCTCTTTTATGCAAGAACCCTATCATGTTGCGTACCCCGGAGGAGAACATTGTTTGAAATTTCTCTATTTTATGGCCTTGCCATTTCCTTCCAGGTAGCTCCATACAATACATATTACTCAGAGCTGGAGAACCACTTGAATCAAGTTGGCATTGATACTACTATTAACAGATGGGATGAACCTGTGGCGCTTGGAATGGTTGACCCACATGATTCATTATCTCATCCTGTGGGCATATCTGATGTTCAGACCGAGTCTGCATCCCGCATTGACCCAGATCAATTTATCAATTTTTTGGTAAGGTTTGATCTTGTTTTTTCACTTTTTAATTATTTTCAGGATTGGAGACCGGCTTTTTCTTCCGCATGATTTTTTAAATGTGTGAGATGCACACTCAACTTATCCAAGCTTTTTCTGTGGTCTTAGTATTATAACTTGTTTATTAGCTTTAGTCATATACGATGTACATAAATTTTAATTTGGTTAACCTGCATTTCCCCCCTCCATGAACAGATTCCGAACTGGTTTGAAGGCGAATCTTCTGGATCTACAAAAGACAATCCATTTCCTCTTCCAGATGCTTATATGAAATCCCAACAAAAAAATGTGAGTTTAAAATCCCATTTTTCTTATTAGCAATTTAAAATTTTAATTTGCAAGTTAGACGCGTTGTGCCGTTGTGATGCAATTAATGGGTGGTACTGATCCTCAGCGAAATAAACATTGTAATGCATAATTTTCTATGTTCTTTTACAGCATGAAAATCTTGGGGAACTCAAAAATACATTAAAGGAAGCACAGCTCGAGGATGGCAAAAAACGGGAATTATCAACTGCACTCCATGGCTGCTTTAAGGACTGGTTATATGGTAAGGGCTGTTCCTCAATTGTTGGTAGGGCTGGCAAAATCAGATCCAACCTGACACGAATTCGACCCGAAAAATATGAATTCGGGTCAGAATTTTTCGGGTTCGGGTTGACCCAAAACTGACCGAAAGAATTGGGTCATTTTTGGGTTACCTGAAATTATATATATAATATAAAATAAAATTTATTATAAAATTTACATATATTTTATATTATTTATTATGTAAATTAGTATAAATTCTATTTTTAAATATTTTTTAAAATAATTTATATGATTAAAATATTAATCAATTAATTATTTTTTTATTAATAATATATATTTAGTAAAAAAATATTGTTGTTTTTCTTATTCAGTTTCACTAACTTGTGGGATGCTTAATTTTTGAGACCCTGTACCCCTTTTTTTTCTCTTCCATGCATAGAATTTTTTTTGAATGTTAAAATTCCTCATTGGTCAGAAAAATTAAAGATAACCTAGTAATTTGGTTTTGGTTTGTTCTTATTATTCAACAGCGTCAGGAAATATTAGACAACTTTATTGTCAACAAAATGATTAAAGTGGCGTGATGCTGTGTCGTGGCACGATTAAAGGATTAGAACCCAAAGTTGATTTTCTGGTTTCATCTTTCAAGTTTTTGATGGTGCAGGGTGTCATGATTGTAGTCCGCTGATAAATCCAACTGAATTTCTCTTTGCTGTGGCAAACCGAGTAATGTGTTGGGCTACACTGCAGTATGCAATAACAAATATAGTCCCTAGCTGTAAATTTTAATTTTTTTAAAGAAAGTTTTATTGTAATATGTTAGGAGATGCTACCTCTGAGTCAATGTTGGTCCAACATTGAATTTTTCTAACTTTTGAATGTAAGCAATTTTGTTGTAAGAGGTTAAAAATGTGGTCGGAATGATAATACCTTTATTTCTTTAATAAACATGATTCTAGGCATTGATCAACTTCCATGCGGTGTGACTGATCACATGATTGACTGGTTGTAATGCTGTGTACTTGATGTGCTTTTTGCTTGGTTGCTGGACCCATGCAACTCTTTAAAGTTTTCTCTTTAGCATTTTTGACTTTTAATAAACCTATTTAAAATTTAAATGACACTTGTTAACTAGTTGTACTAGTCGTCAGAATATACAATAGGAATGGGGATGAATAAATGCTTCTTGAAAAGGTTTCACATGTAAATTCATGGTGATTTTATGTTCTACAAGTCAATGCAGAAGGAATCAATTTTGCTTTGTAACAGATGTCCAAATAACAACTAGCAAATTTAAAATGGGTTACAAAGATGCTCTAAAGCTCGAGTCCAAAGCCATTGGCAGAGTATCTAATTTGATTGGTCACATGTGCACATCGCTGAACAAAATATGAACATGTAATGCAACTCCCCCGGAGCTCAACTCTACCGGGTAGACCAATTAAAATGGCAGACTTATTGACAGATGATGAGGTCATGCCCTTGCTCTTGTAAATTTTGATGGAATAATATTCCTTCCTTTCCAATTTACATCTCTTTTTAAAAAAATTATACATATTAAGAGAAAAGTTAAATAAAATTTTCTTATACATCCCCTTTAATTATTACATTAAAAAATGAAAATACAATAAAATTTTAAAATAGTCAAACCTAAAAATTAATAAATATAGAAATAGTTCAGAAGATTACATTTATAATTTCTATCGAAAGGAGAGATAAACATGTATTAAGGGATAAATTTTATTTTCAATTTAAAAGGAGACTGGAGTAATATATATCCAAATTGTACACATTCAGTGAAACTGCAAGGAACAATTAAAGAAACTAGCAACTCATATCAGAAATTATCATTTCGGAATGAGGTGAATACTCACACTGCCCTATCAAGTATCAACTGCATAGAACAATTGAAAATCCGTTGCGCAACTAGTAAGGAGGATGAGCATAATCAACTCCAATTTATCCGTTTTTGCAATCAATACCGGTACTAATTCATCAAAGACATCATAATAATGCAAAATGAACTTTATCTGAGGAATTTCTTTTTAAGTTGTGCATGACAACATATTTATTCAAAAACAAATCTTCCAGCTATGGAACCCAATGCAGGAAAGTAAACATTAAGGTTTAAGATAAAGATTTTGGCCGTCTCCAAACAACAATGTTACATCAACTCTAGGAAATATTTAGTTCTTTTTAAAAGCCAGAATCTTCCTCTTCAAAAGCAGCCAAGAGAGGTAATCAATTAACATTGGCATTGGGCCTCTTCTTGGTTGTGTAAGGGTAGTACTCCTTCCCATTGTCAATTCTTGTGGTTTGCCCTCCCCAGTCGATCAGTGTCGATGTAGTTGCAAGAGCTGCTCCAGCAGAAATTGCAGTCGACATGCTCCTTCCTGTGACAATGAAACCGAAAGTCAGCTAAATATAACACAAATGAAGAAAACTCCTTCCCGTGACAATGAAACAGAAAGTCAGATAAAAATAACACAAATGAAGAAAACTGCTGGATCAAAAATTGTTGTTCATTTTATCACTATCACCATGCACTTCCCTTTCACTTATGAATGATGGCCTGAATCTTTAACCCAGAAATGTGAGCTTGCAAATGAAACTGATCCTTAACCACCTAAGGTGTAGCCTAAGCAAATGTGCTGAATGATGAGGCGATTGCCAACTCTACTTTTTACTTCATATTATGATGAACAAGCATCAAAACATTTCCTTTCTTACCTTATATCCTGTAGAAGATATATAACGCCCACTAAGAGTTTTTACCCAAATAAAATTGCAGCATCCTATTAATTAAAAGTAATCAAATCCATCAATTATTCTCAGGTAAATAATAAAATAACGCTGTAAATTCCTATTAACTGTAATTTACAAGATATTATCGACTGGTATCGAATTAAAATTGGAAATATGGGAGAGCAACAGAGTGCCACTAAAAACATACTTGTTAAGGTGTTCTAGTAATTATATATATATATATATGCAAACATAAGAGTTATTGATTTCAAAACTTGTTGTTGATATATGATTCATCCACATTGTTCTAGTCCTTGTCATACAACACGAACGAAACATAGCATCCTTGCCTATCAACATGATCATGCTATTTTCTTATTATTATGACAAAATAACTATTCTAAGGTTTATTTTCTCTTTCTCTCTCCCTTATTCTCTTATAGAACACTAAACGTGAAACTTCTAGTCCCTCCCTTCCACAACTAAAACACCAAAATACAGCTACCACCTACTAGAAGATGAGTGTGAAGAAGAGTTTGATACTATATATAACATGCTCTTATTCTCAACCAGTTATACATACAAAATGAGCAAAGCATAAACATTTAATGAAATTAAAATATCACTAAAAGAGCAACAAATTGCTATACCATTAAGAAATGACAGAAAGCGCCTATGCTTACACGGATCTCATGAAAACAAATAGAAAAGAGAAAACTAACCTTTGAGACCGAGAACGGTAGCACCAGCAGCAAAACCCCCAATAGCTCCATTAACAAAGTCTCTTTTCGTCCTATAATTGAGCACCAATTGTTCAACACCAATATAAACTCCACCAATGGCAGCAAAAGTCGCCCCGTGACTACCCATCATCTTAAGTGTCCTAATTAATCCAGGAAGAGCAACCCTTCTCTCCACACGAGGCACATCATGCCAAGTAGCAACAATAGTTCCCCAAATAGTACCAACAACGAAACCCGAAGTGGCACCTTTAATAACTTTCATAGTTGAGCTATCCTCATCTTCCAAGTACCTCATTTCAGCAGGATCCATACTTAATCTCTACAAAACTAATCACAATTGTACATTAAAAAAAAACTATCCTCCTCCATTAAATTAACAATAATATAGTTACAGATTCCACTAATTACAGAGTCAGGTATATAAATGGAAACAACAAACATAGCCTGGTTAAGTGAATTGTAAGTTAAATTAAAAGAAATTAAATTGGAAATGTAGGGCACATAAAAAGGGGGAGAAGTTCCCTAGAAATGAAATGAAAAATATACAAATAGGTTGAGATATAAAAGAAAAAAGGGAAGGAGAGTTACTTGAGTAATTGAGTAAGAGTGAAGGCGAATTGATCGGCGTTGGTGATTGGATTGGCAAGATGAGACGACCTGTCCGTTTCACTCCAAACAATCCCCGATATTAATTCATTTTATGGCGCGTGGATCAATAAACAATTATGATAAAAACTACTGTATAAATAAATAAAAAATTATAATTATAATTTTATGTAAATATGCACATTTAATTTAATCGAATTAATCGAATTAATTATATTAATAATAATTATTTGTTAATTGATTTAATCAAATTATTAAGATAAGAGTAAAATTTAAACTCAAATATAAAATTATAAAATGATGAATTGAAAAATGCCTATTAAATTTATAATTAAGTACCGACAACCGACCGATCAATTTTTTTTTTAATTTTTATGTTATAATAATATATGGTATATATATATTGATCGGAGCTTGGTTACTTGACCCGGGTAATTTAATTTGTATGAAGTCCAATGGCGGAAGAAGAAGAAGATGATTACCTGGGCGACCTTTCTCGTTTTCTACCTCCCGAAGCTTCTCTCCCTCCCAAACATTCCTCTAAAAAGGTCTGCTTTTTTATTCTATATCCATCATTATCATTACTATACCTACTATGTGCAATCTAATTTACATTCATTTCATAAACCCTAATTTATTCTCTTTATTTTCCAGGTTTCTAGTTGTAGTAATAAAATCCCAATATTACAAACTTCAAACAAGAAACCCAAAACACTAAACTGGCAAGAACAGCGGAAACTAAAGAGAGAGAAACAACAAAAAGTAGAGGACCAACTAACCCTAGCTAACATTGAATCAGCTATTCCCCAATCCAATATTGGTTTCAAGATGTTAAAGCAAATGGGTTATACCCCTGGTTCCGCTCTCGGGAAAGAGGGGTCTGGTATTGCTGAGCCTGTGGGGATTGAGATTAGGCGAGGACGCGGAGGGTTAGGAAGGGAGGATCCTGAGAAGGAGAAGTTGAAAAGAGAGGAAAAGAGGGTTTTTAGAGAGAGGGTGAATGAGCAGGAGTTGATGGCGGAGTTTGGGACGAGACAGAAGGAGCAGTGGCGGAGTAAGAGGATAGTCATTAATTTTAACAAAGGGAAGGCGGCTTTGGATCAGTTGGAGAATAAAGAGGTTGTGGAAGAAAAGGAGGAGGAGTGTGATGAAAAAGATGACGGTGAAGAGCAGGAAGAAGAGGAAGTTATTACGGAGGAGGTATGCTTTCTCAATTTTCATTTGTTTCAGTTGCATTTATTTTATACATTGTGATGTCAAGATTTATAACTGAACGAAATTGCATTTCGTATTGTATAATTAACTTCACTTGTTATGAATGGCGAATATTGCTCATTTTGAGTTTCAGTTAACTAACAATATCAAGCTACTGTAAGTAGGTCCACTCCGGATAGGATGTGTTATAGGAAAAACAGAATGTATGTGTTTTTTATTGTGCAAATTTATAGAACTGCTAGTTTATCTATGTCTTATGGTTTAGAAAATTAGATCTTTCTTCTTGTGATAGGTTACCGTTTTAGCGATGTTTACCATGTTGATGTATATGCTTTGAGTCTTTGACTGGATTAACTGTAGTTACATGCGAAAATCTGAAACATATACACCCTTGCATTTTACTGCTGCTAATTTATGCTGACTTGGTATTATTTTATATAAAGTCTTGCTGTCAAAGCCAAAAGATTAGTGTCAAGTTTAGCATACAGGGAAAAAAATCATCTTGCTTCAGACTCGAACAAAATTGCATAACTTTGACGATTGAATTTTTGGATGACATTAGATAGAGATAACTCAATTGGTTATCTATGATGCAGGATCTGAAAGATGTATTGATGAAGCTAAGAGATGAATTTCGCTACTGCCTCTTTTGCGGATATCAGGTGAGCAAGAATTTGCTACTAAACTTCTTAGTAAAAAAATTCGATTAATTTTATCATTTATTTAAAGGTTAGTGTTATAGAATACTATTTTGACACATTGAAATTCAGGTGATGATCCTGTATATCAGTATTTGTTTCCTTGCAATTGCTTATATTCTGCCCTTTGTAGACAGCTTACACTATTTAGTTTGTTCTTATACCAGTATGAATCAATGGAGGCTCTCAATTCCAATTGCCCCGGGATCGATGAAGATGATCACTAAATTCAGTTATTTCTCTTGATATGTTCAGCACCATAACGTCAAAACTCCAAGAATATAAGAGACATCAACTTGCAAATGATGCTAATCCACCAAAGTTTATAAAAGGTTCTGGTCTTAATGCAAGTCAATTCCTTTCTGATAGGATTACAAAGTAGGAGCTGGAAAGGTAGGGAATCAAACACAGAGCTGTATAACAAGTACTTTCAGGAGGAATACCCGTGTTCAATGCATCCAAATATTTCTAACCTGATCTAGAAATGCAAATTGTTGATTGAAACAAAACTTGTATGAATATTGGAGCTCTAATGTTAAATATATGCACTGCATATAAATTTGTAAAAACAGGTTCTATAACAGATTTCTCACCTTTATGATGTTTTTGTTGATGTTCTAAATCATTCCATTAATGTCAAAGACATCCCGGAGTAACTGATTTTAGGGAGTTTCACTCCAAATTGAAAATTTACATCACTTAAAAAAATGAAGTTTAAGTTACTGTATTACACTGTTATGATATTATGCAGTATGCTTTACAGCACTTTAAAAGTGAGTCAACTGCATCGATGCTGCATAAAAACTTGGTGCAGATTGAAGCCACTAGATATGTAAATTATGTCAATATGTAGTAATGCTCTATTATTTTTGTCTCCCACTCTAGAAAAGTTAACTGATTCAGGGTCCAAGGGAACACATTATACAGACTTCTTTTCTTCTTCTTTTTCTGGACAAACTTTTAATAACTGGCATTTCAATTATATGGTAATTGTGTGGAAGCTGGCTGGCAAGAGGTAGCGAGAGGAGATGTTTTCTTCGCATTTTAATTAAATACCCATGTTTTCTTTGCTATAGTTAGAGCTTAGTTGGGTTTTTAACTGAAGAACACATTTGTTCAATATATTTAGTTCTCATATGGCAGGAATCATCACGTTTCCTCTTAATACGAAAAGGTCTCATTTGACAATTAGTGTGACATTACATACAAAATTGCTGGGTGATAGTCGCTTGTCTACCCTATACTTGTTCGTTTTTAAAAGTGTAACAAGATATTATATGTGTATGTACACAATTACAAACCTGCTTATGCAACTGGAAGTGATAAACATGAAAAGCCGTAGTACCTAGAGGTGGCCAAACCGCGGGTTGAATCGGCCCGGCTCGTCAAAATGACTCGTCTCAGGCAGGTCGGACCAGCACAAACCGTCTAAATAATGTGCCGTTCACGAGCTGGGAGAGGGGAACCCGTAACTGGCCCGACACGGCCCCGTGTCAACCCGTGACGAGCTGGCACGGCCCGAACCGGCACTTCCATGCTCTGCTAGTCTGCTGCACGCCATCAATAATAGTTTTGGACACAATAAAATATAAATTTTATAACTCCCACCTCATTTATACTACCAGACAGCATGTAACACTTATAAATGAGGAAAAAACAGAGGGTCTCCTGGGGTTTACATCTCTGCAGCCGCCAACCTCCTCCATCGACCTAGCTTGCGTTCCGGTGGAAGCCCCAAATCCTTTAATTTGTTTTGTTTATTTCTATTTCCTTCGATAATTTTTCTTTTTGGGAAAGAATTTTTATCAATTTAGTTTGTTTGTTTTGTTTTTTAGATCTAAAATTACCGGAGTTTCGGGTTTTCTTTCATCTTCGATTCAAGTGGAGCTTATTAAATTCGGGAGTAACTGATATTTCTAATTGTGGTTTCGTATTTCAAATCTAAATTTTTTATTTGAAATTTCAATTTCTTTGTTCTCCTTGGTGAGAGGGTGTTTGTTCTCTCTTTTATTGTAAGAGTTGGTTCTGATTTAGTGATGAAAGTTTGTATTGAATTGTATTTATGGTCGATAGCTCAAACGAGTTGTGGTGAAGGGATTATATGTAAATACATCATCTTCGATTGTCTCCGCATGAAAAGTGACGACTATTTTATATTTGTTCGACTCGATCATTTTTGTAGATGCCGTATGACTTTTCATTATTGAATTAAATCCATTTTTCTTAAAAAAAAATCTCTCGATCCTCCAAAATAATTTATTTGATAGACATTATAATTAATATATGAAAATAAAACAACTTCATTTTTACAATTTTTTTACATATCAATTTTATTTCCTACACTTGTCATGAATTACAATATTTTACATATCAATCAAATAAAATTTTATTTCCTAAAAATTTCATAAAACAATTTAATACTTAAAAAATACAACTCCTCATCAAAATTTATAGAGGTACTGTCCTCTTTTATTCCAAAAATATTCGTATAATTTTTTTAATTCTTTTAAAATATTAAATGGAATTAAAATTTAAAAAAATAAATAAATAAACCCGCATAACCTGCCGAGCCGCACACATCTTTTTATAGAACCGACCCGACTCGGCCAAACCGGCTCGCCCGGCCCGCTCTAGTAGCACCCAGTGCCACATGTCGAAGAACATCGGATCAGTATTTTACTCGCATAACTGTAGTCTTGTATATAGATCAACACATTATTCTCTTCTACATTACCTCTAAAATCGCTTGCATCTTCAATACGAAGATAAACTTTGATCAGGGACAATGCTAACAATATAATCTAAACCAAGACACTTCCCAGAGTGATGAAACATGTTTCCCTTCCACCCGTCATCTGCACTTCTATAAGTTTTCAGTTCTACTACGAGTTTCCAGTTGTACTCAATTCTGTGATTATAGAAACCAAAATTATGTAGTGATATTTGATAATGTTACTTTGTAACATCCTAACAGGCAGAATGATCCAAGCAGTCTCAATTGTGAATCATCCAGGTGGAGTGGTGGACCTTAATTAATTATAGTATTTTTTCCAACTCAGAAAGTCGTAGTTTCTTACACCATGCATCATAATCCAGAGAATCTTAAGCACGACATCCATCCAGTATTGGTCATTTTTAACACTAATCCTGCTAGAACTTTGGCCTTCCTTTAGACTCCTTTTGTAACCTAATTTTACAGTCAACTGAATCTTGTTTCTTCAGTACTCCCTCATTTCACACGTACAAGAAAAGAAAGAGAGAAATACCACTTCGACTTTTTAGTTAGATTGCAAAATCCTAGACAAGAAGTAAGGATCACACTTTAACTTTCTGCGTTTAATTTGTAAAATCCATAATTCAAAACGTGATATGATTCATAATCCATATTGATTATAAACTAGAAATGTAGTTAACTGAAGACAGGTCAAAATGTGACTCCTGTGGAACAAATGGTTGAGATCGTACTATTCAGTAGGTAAAGTGGTAAACAGATAATGGCATTATACTCCTGATTATCAGGTTAAGTGTAACCAGCTGAAAAATATGCGCATGTATCTTAATAAGAATGTAGATTAACTGAAAAATGTTTCCGCGACCAGTAAATTGATCAAAGTAAAATGCATAGCTATTGTAAAAATCTTAAAACATTAAAGGTTCCATAATAAATCATATATTAAAAACAAAACACCAGGTTCTCAACAACTAACCCGGACTTCATTGGCACTCAACACCAACTTCAGCAGCTCGCCGTGGCTTGTTTTTTCGTCTACTCCCGATTTGCCTGAAGCCAACAGGCTTAATTGAATCAGTAGAATTATTTTTGGTCTCCACACCAGTTTGATCCTCGATCATTTCATGGCTTTCCTTAATCCGCGAAGGTCTTCTCTTTCTGCCATTCTCCATGTTCATTTGAGGTTTGATACTTTGGTCGGACAGAACACCATTTGTCTTCTCACTCTCCTCCTCTTCTTGTACCTTCTCAGCTTCATTGTTTACCTGATTTTCATTTTTCGATATCTTAAGTGGCCTTCCTCTTCTCCTCGCCGGAACCTTCTCTTCCACACCACTCCCCATATCTTCACTAGTGGCAACTATATTTTGTTTCTTTCCTTTACCTCTACTTTTAACCATCATTCAACAACCCAGAGACAAGTCAAAATAAGCTATCTGCAATAAGTAATATTTCATATTTGTTTACAAGCCTTTTGGTAATCAAACTATTCTATTTAATAAGAACACCAAATCTGATATATACTAAACTAATCAAATTTAATAAAACATAGTTAAAAAATTCATCATATGGCAAGATCCAATAATAAAATTTGAATTACAATAAGCATTTTAGCTCTAAAAGTTAAAAGTATTACAGACCTGGGAACAAGGAAAATGATGTATCATAATAACTCATTAAACAGAAGAACACAAATCTACAACTACAACTCTACAAGTAATAGATTTACTCTTACACCTAACTGAGAGCCACTAAACACTAAAGCATTCAGTTATTTTTTTAAAAAAATTACTTCTTCTAAAGTAAGTCAAAAGATTATATAATTCACGTGTTCTCATCGAATAGAAACCAAGGTGAAATCATAATGAACAAGAAATATCTGGAGCAACCTCTAGAAAAATCAAACCTTTAAAGAAATCCAGATACACCAGAACTAAAAACTGTAGCCACAAAACACAAGACATAGAATATCACTGGTACCAATACTTCAACACATGACAAAGATAACTATAAAAACTGATGTCTGAACAGATGTACCAACAATAAAAATTAGATCTTTTAAGGAAACACAAGCATGACATAAGATATAACTGATGTATGTAAATAAAAGAACTAGAAGAGAATAGTAGTATACCAAAAAGAAGCCGACTTCAATAGAAAAAGTCACAATCTTTAACTTCAAATCCAAAACCCATCTCTCAAATATGATTATACAAGATTTTTTTAAAAAAAATTGAGCTAATAAAAACCCATGAATCAGATTGATTAGTCTATATGAATAACTAGATTAAGTGGGGACATAAAGACTTGAGTGGTAGTGCAAAAAAGGGATGATCTAAAAAATGATTAAATGAAGATTTAAAATAGGAGTGGATTAGTAAATGAAGAAAATAATATGCAAGCCATTAGAGGTTAAAGAGGTATAGCAGAGAGAGAAGTGAGGGTTGAAAAATCCAAAGTGGAGAGAATGAATGAATAGTGTGTAGTGTGTGTATAGTTTGCTTGGACCTTGGAACATTAGGTAGGGTAGGGTAAAATTGTGTAGTGTATAAATGAAGGAAGACCCATAATTTAACCACAGCCCCCCCAGTAAAAAACATTGGTTTATTTCATGAATCTAAGTTCTAAAACCTGCATTTTTTTATATTTTATTTCTTCTGGCTGAAATTTGGAAGGGGACATTGCATATTTATGTTTTTTTCATTTCTTTTATAAGAGTTTATTTATTGAATAAATCTTAGCACACATACTAAAACACTACAAACTCACTACCAATTGTTTAAAAATAGTATGACCCATTTTTTTATAATGAATATTATTTCTATTTTTTAGCTTTTATCATAGGTGATTGATTTTTTTTTTATTATTACTATTTTTAAACACTTTGTAGTGAGTTTGTAATGTTTTAGTATGTGCGCCAAGATTTATTCTTATTTATTATAGCAGATTGGTGTTTTTATTGTGAAAAAATATAGTTGATTAAAAATATTAGCTCTATAATTAATTAATTATATTTAAATTTAATATAGAATAAGATTTATATAATTAGAATATGTGAAAATAAATCACAGAGAAAATTTACTAGATTGATTATGGGCCTTATGGCTCCTCGCGTTAATCTTGTACCATGAGCTTATTAAAATGAAAGATTTTACTGATCCATTGGACTCAAAGGCCTTAACTTTGGAGGGCCGTGACGTATTAAAGCTGCCTTTTTTTCCTTCCATAAATCGTACTACACTATTTAGAGTTTTGCTTCTTAAATTTTCCAACAGGTTCAAGATGCCTCGAAAGAAGTGAATTCAGCTGTGAAACTCAGCAATCGTGTATAAAAAAACAGTATCAAAATGGATAAACAATTTAGTACTGTACATATCAGGAGGTATTATCGTAGTAATATCTTTCAAATTCTAGTGCAATTCTGATGTTTTCACTCTTTTTCGAGCTTGGTTATTACTCTTGTTAATAGGTTATGTCACAAGTTTGTATCAGAAAGCATAGCAATGATATGATGTTTGCATTTTTTTATGCATGCCAACATAATTAATGATTCATGTAGTAGAGGGAAATCCAATAGCTGTACCTTAAGGACAATCTACCACTACTTTAAGTATGATAGAGTTTATATGACCATTAAGTGATTCCTCCGCTACACATTCAAACTTGCAACAACAAAATTTATGACAATGATCGTGGCCTTGTGCTTCTATCAAGTATTGAGAGCATATTGGGCTCAATAATTAAGTTTGTTATAAATATAGTTAGCATGTATTGTTGGAATCAGACAAACACCTCACCTGATGATCGTGTTTAAAGGTTAAGTGATACTATTAAGAAAAAAATCTCTTATTTTTGAAGATCCGTCGGATTTTGAATATTTCCGGTACCGGCAACATATTTCTTAGTTGCTCTTGTGTATATCTACTATATCTTTTCATGTGTAGAATGAGGAAATTTTGGCCATCGAACTCATAACTGAAGATTAATTGTGATACTCGAGCAACCTTTATCAATCAATAGTGAAATTTTACTTGGTTAGAAAAAGTACAATTACCAGGTTAAAAATTTCCTCCATCGCTAATATTTAAGATAGTCTTACAATGCAAAAAAGATTGCAATGGAGATGGTTTAAGTGTTAGAGGCAAACGACTTGTTTGTTTCCTGTTGACGGGGCATATATATATACTTGGACGTTGTAGGTTCAATTCTCAACTGCAGTGTCCTCGATCAGAATCTGATGAAAGAAAATACATATAAATTTGATGGTTTTTTGATAATGTAAAAGAAATATGGCACGATATGTATATCCTCAAATAGCTTAAAAGACGCTTTTAGTTGTCTAGTTTCAATCAGCAAATCCTTTAGTTGCAGGCCACTGCACAGTTATTGGTACTTATATAGTGTTAATTAGCAAATGACAATGGCTTAAAGGTGTATACTGTTATCATGTCTAGCAAACATGATGAAAATATCTACTTATTGATGTCAACCTTTGGTTCAAGGTCATTCCTGCTTGTCATGTTCTCGTACGTTTCTGCAGGAAAGAACAGGCAGAATTTTGAGAAATGTAGTAAAGTTAGTCTTCATTTCAATTCCTGCTAAATCCATATCATGATGACTAGTTTGCTTTGCCAACCTCTAAAATTTAAGCTTTTGATGATCAAAATTTCGATAGTGCATTATTAGTTCCGGAGAATATTCACTATAGATGCATCTGCCATCAATGTTCATTAGTACAAGAGTAAGACACAATAGAATTGTAATTACACAATATATGTTGCCAGGAGACTTATTAAATAAACCATTACCTTCTCCCCTATAAGCAGTAGCATGTTTTTCTTTCTAAGAGTGATAGAACTTATAAGTTGTCATTGTAGTAGGAACGCCCATTGGAGCTTAAGTTACAAGGTTATGCATTTATTGTCATTCCTTTTACCTCTGCATATCATGATGATAAGACAGATAAGTCCACCCATTTGTTATAATTTCAGAGTTTAACAATATAGGCCTTCATTTGTCAGAACTTTGCAATATATATCATGCTTCACCTGGTCATGAAAATGCAAGACTATATTGATGTACATACATCGAGCATGTACCGTTATATTTAAATGCCTACAAGAGATTATCAATTTCTTGGATGTGTACCACATTCTCACTCAAGCACAGTAATCATGCCCAATATTTGGGCTGTTAAGTGGAAACCTTAAATTAAATTCATATTAGGAACCTTACTTGTAAGCCTATACAACGAATTTGCTAACAAACACTTCAAATTTCAAGTCAAGTTATAATTTGGTATCTTCAATTATTTGTTATGGCCTACAGTATAATGGGGTTTACCTCTGCTAAGTTAATTTGCTTGACGCAATATAAATTGTTAGATGCTGATTTTTGAATATATTAATTGTATTCGAACACTTACACTCATGAATGCACAACATCAAAACAACCTTTGTGGTTTTGGATCATGTCCCAATAAAGTCATTGAAGCTTTCAATGATTATGAGACTTTCTTTTCCTAGTAACATTACCAAATGCACCAATTGAGTAGGTAATTAAAGTTTATGCCTCTCACTCATTGATTTGCTTATACGTAAGCTGCATCTTCAATTGAAGAAGGCCGATGATTCAGTGCATCCTGACAACTATCGAAGCAAAAGGTGAGATCTTGTTTCGTCATCAGTGTTTTGAATGATCAATTAATCGTGTCAGTTGTCATCCATGGTAAGTAACTTTTTCCCCCTCTTCATTCTTTTGCTAATTTATGGTAAGCAGCTCTACACCCATGGTTTTGCAACTCTTGTTTGCTGAGCATTTTGTCATCCATTATATTGAAGTAAATTTAGGCCCACTCTTTCTTGTTTTTACATCATTTTTTCTTAATCAGGGGGAGACTAATTAAGGCCTTATTTATAGTTCTGAATACTAAGTTTTGATTGTATAATAAACTCAGCTTTATAATTCGCCTAATCATTGTAGTGTTTATGTGTTTGCATGTGTATTAGTGTAATAGAGATGTGACACGAAACTTGTATCTATGCACATAATGGTAATTTGATATCTGCTAAATGTCAATTACTCTAAATTCACATCATATATATCTTCTCACAAATGGGTAAAGACTAGATTTTCATGATTATTCTGAACTACAAACTAAATAAAATAGCAAAAGAATTAACCCGGTGCTCATACTTTACAGTACTTTAAGCATCAAATGTGTTTTCCATTTCATTTTACTAGACCATATTGCCTGTTGCGATATCTGATATGCTACTGGTAAGCCAAGGGATACTGCAGTGCAGTGTATGTTTCACCAAGTGTTTGGAATTCAAAATTTTCAAAAACCCTTAAAGCTTAGATACCCACATGTGACTTTCTGTCTTTCTGTGATGGTGACAATTTAATGAGAAGAATACTAAAGAAAGGTGATGTATTCACAATCTCCCAGTTTGATACTTGATACATCTTTGTGCAGAAGCTATATCAAGTTTGTATGGTGTTTAACTTTCACCTTTATCTTTACTTAGAATTTGCTTCCGATTGTCCCATCCCCACTTTTGATAGTGTCAGGTAAAGCCACTAGTTTAGAATCTTTACCTTGTGTTTTCTGTCAGATTCTTTTTTTTAGATGGTGTATGCAAGTGTAGATATACATCTACAAACCTGGTGTGTATGTATGTCAATGAGACCATGTTGGCTCCCCCACCCTCGGCTACGGAAGAGGAAAACATAATATTTATCAATTAAAAGAAAAAAAGATTGTCATTAACAATAAGAAACACTGATGGAGAAAGGGTAATAAGATATAATAGGTGGCTTATGCTCACCAATTACAGAGGAGAATCTTCATTTTCCTTAAACGAAGCTTGTGTCAGTTAGGATGTGGATTAGGTGATACGGCGTTTGCTGACAACCTATTAAACTACAGATATAACAACCAATATCACACTTCAGTGTCACTCATCCTTGGTTAAATTATTTAATAGAGTATTGTGTTGTAATTTAGCCATGTAATGATAACTTCTTGATTATCATATAATTACAAGTAGAAGAAAACAATAACCATAAAAGATGACCTGAAAATCATGGATGCGGGTTAAAAATATATTTATTGAAACATCTAGCATGCATTTAAGTGATGCCATTTACATATCAACTATCCCTAGGTGAAGTGAAGCTATAGTATATTTGAGCATCTGAGTCACTGAGCGATTATAATAATGACTCTTTGTTGACTAAATAAATAGGATTAGAGTTGTAGTTTCAGCGAAAAGTGAGCCTTGTTTACCTCTTCGAGTGGCTCAGACTGAGATCGCAGATACACCGGGAGACTTGGGCACTAGTTACCTACAAAGGCAACCATTCCCCTATCCTGTGCTGTTTCTCTTACAATTTTCTTCTGTCCTTTTGTGTTATGGACCTCATTCACATTTGTCTATTATTTACACCACCCTTTTCTAATGTTTTTGATTAACCCAAGAATATATAGTCCCACTTTCAAAGAGTAGGTTTATGGAAATTAATATTATCCTCTACTACATGTTAATTAACGTTGCAGATCCATATGTGTTTCCGTCAATTAATTAAGTTGAGTGTTATATATATCGACACTTATAGTGATCATTAGCCATTCCAAGATAATTTATTTTGCTATATTGCATGCACTTGTAATCGCCTTTATCCATTTACAGATGTAATTTACAAACTAGCTAGTAAGACTTTCTTGGAAATGATATACAATTTTGTGAAGTCTTTCTTAAGCAACAATTAAGTTTAATCTTTACTTACCGAGAACTGTTGCGTTTGCCATTTCTAGTGGTCCTTTAAACAAAACAAGTAATATATATATATGAGATCATGCACAAGCTTCTGGCTTAGTGTCGAGGAAATTACAAGTACAATTTATAATATATGCAAAGTTGTTTCCGCTTTATGTAATTACCTAACATCTATTGGCGGTTTGGTAATCATCTCCCTTTATAAATCCATTTAAATGGACTGTACATAGTATCCCCTACCACAGAAATGGCTGGTCCCTCTCATCTAAAATCCTCCCACTCCCTGCATGTTTTCTCTATCAAATCTCTATCTTCTTCGTCCTCTACAGCCTTAAGCACCATGAAACTCAAAAGTATGGTACACTCGTATATCTTGTCGCATTTGTTTCGCATCGCTCGTGCTCTCACCAAAGCCAAATCAATCTTCATTGATTTTATTAGAGAAATCCAACTCATAAACCTTATAGAACCCACTAAGAGGCAAAAAAACAAAAACAAACTTTTTTTCGGTTCCTTTAGACTGCACTACAATTGGTGTTCCTCTCACGTGTTACCGGTGCCCTCACCCACTAGTCCTTTCTATCATGACAACACATGGAATTCTATTATATCGCCTGGGTGCAGCGACATAGAAGAATCACAGCTTTCGGGGTACCTCCAATGGCTTGAACGTAAAGTTCAGGAGGAGTCTAAAACTGAAGATAAGAATGAGATTGATAAGCTTGCTGATATGTTCATTGCAAACTGCCATGAGAAATTCTTGTTGGAGAAACAAGAATCATATAGGATGTTTCAAGAGATGATGGCTAGAAGTGTGTGAGTTTCTTAATTTTAATACTATTGTATTGGCCTGTAATGATTGGAGTTAATTCTTCTTGTGCATGTTCATGGATGCTATGTGTAAGCTAGGCTACATTTAACTGAAATGTGGACTTCATGCTTTCAAAATCTCTACCCACCCCAATAGTTTTTACATGAATTCATACTTTGATGTTCCATTTTATTTCCTTCAATTTCTACTGAAATTAATGCTAGTTACAAGGCCCTGGCTACTCATTAATACTCTAATAGCATGTGTTACACTGTTACTTGACAGATGTGCATGAGTATATGATTTTTAAAAAGCATGAATTTCTTTACGAACCCTCATGGCCCCTGGTTTTAAAACATTGCCGGAGGCTGTAATTCGAGACGAACTTCTGGACCCGACACAAATTCGTCAAACTTAAAAAAAAATATTGTTTGATTTTATATATTCAGTAATTTGGTTTCAGACTCGACTCGTTAAAAAAATTTATGACCGTAACTGGATTCATATAATAAGAAATTGGGCTCGAATTCAAGCATTGGAGTTTGTTCATTCAACTTTAAAATCATTTTAGAGTAAACTCAAGGAAGTGGATTGACATTAACCATTATCTCATATTCCCTTTAAAAATATACTACAGCTGCTCAACTTTTTCTTTCTTTTGGTTTTATTTCTGCCCCCAGCCCCCAGCCCCCCATCCTCTCCTCAACAATGTAAAAATAAAGGCTCCTATACTTGTGGTAGTAAAACTGACTATAGTTATAATTGCAAATGTGAATTTTTACATGAACAGTAGAATAAATAGGAGTAATAATTTATGTTTAAAAGTCTTTTTGGTAAATTAACTAAACACACATTTCTACCGTTTAAAATTGTGACAACTTGAAAATAAAAATCGGCTGCTGAGCTAAGGCTCGATAAAATTAAACATATTATCAGTGTACTGGCGATTAAAAAAACTAAGCATGTCAATGATCTTGGTCTGCGAACATGTATTATGGTTGGCATCAGTGAACTACCAGCTCCCTTCTGTTTTGGGGTACAGTATTAATTATCTACATACACGCGTACACGTGCTTTAGGAAATGGTTTAATTATATAGCTCTCTGATGTAGTAGATAAATAAAAATAAGATTTTCGGTTATATGACACAGATATAAAAAATCAAAGTAAAAAAATGTTTCACGGTGATAATACAAAATAATTATTAAATTAGAGAAAAAAGAAAAAATATAAGAGAAGAGGATGTAAGAATACAACTGTAAAAAAAAGTCTATCACGATGCAACACTTCACACTTGGCAACAATATTTTACATGAGATGTGCTATGGTATTTCAATATCTCAGCATTTAATAACATTACGTGTGGTTTGGTTTGTGATGTGATATCGGGTTGGAATCATTCGGGTTAAAGTGGTATGTTAATGAAATATTATTTCTGATATCATGTGTTTAGATGAATGATGGAATGAATTTAGTAATTTAATATATTTTTTAATAAAAAAATATGTGCAATTAATATGAAAAATAAATCACTACTATTTATTAAATATTAAATAACATCATTATAAATTTTTTATTTTTAAAATTAATGTGTAATTTTACAAATAAAGATAAAAGTAGTAAAATTTTGATTTGATTGCTCATGTCTCCCTCTCATAGCCACTCCTAAGGTATCAGAAACACATCCCTTATGAGTTTGAGACATGAGTTTCAAAATTAAAAAATTTCAATGAAACACCGTGTATGCGTTTAAAAGATATATGAGTTTAAAATGGACAAAACACATAGTTGATACCTAGAAGTTACGCACCAAATGATTGTGTATTTTTACATCACTCATGATTCGTTATATAACTACTGAGGATCCGACTGAATCTTGAGAAAAGAGATGTGCATGTATGATTCTCAGCTGATCGGTATTCTTTCTCTGAAAGGGCATAGTTGTTAACGATACCTAATTCAACAAAGTAAATGAAAATAAAGTTACAAATCTTCTAAAAATGATCAATAACGGTTGATTAGCACATATGTGTATCATCATTTGAAATTTTATATAAGAGTAAATCACCTCACCATTTACTTTTAAAAAATAGCAATAAATTTACATACAGTGAACCACAAGAAGCAGCGTCAGAGTGAACCCAGAGTGAACCACAGGTAGCACGGATCAATACAAGCACACACCGAACATACAGCACCGACCATATACAGTATATATAATATAATTGAGGATCATAACCATTCACTAACATTTATTTATTGTTGAAGAAGGTCGATTTACCGCCTTTCAAAGTTAACTAATCCGTATCATTGAACCAACGATTGTAAACTGATAAATATTCCAAACATATTGATTGTCAGGCGTACCACTTAAGACATTTTTATTTGTATTTGTCATCCACAAATTAATTTGCACATTTGACAATTAACTTGAATACAATACATATGCATGTACTCAAATTCATAGACCACAAGATAGATTAATAATGTACATCGCTGGCAAAGGCAGTTGATTTCTAGTTTCTACACACAGTTATATTCGTCAAAGTTGACAATTTCTACCCAAAAATAATATTTAATTTGATGGATATATAATATATCAAAGGTGACTTAATCTAATTTATGCAATGGTCAATGAAACTCGGAACTTGAACTTATTCTAGTTGCATGGATGGCCGGATGGGTGATGGATATTAGTTTTGTGAGATCAGCTACAATCCGTACTTGTTGAAAGTTTATTCTTATAAAAATGGTTCCCGGACTGTGAGGGATCATTAAAACTGGCCATTGAATCAACTTTTCAACGGTCAGGATTTAAAAGAAAATTTTAACCTATTCTTGATAAATTTCCGCAGTCTTTGTTATACGCGAAAATTTTCCGAGAAAGCTCCGTGGAAAATTATCGCGCAGAGAGACAGTAGTTACGTGATAAATTACCATGGAGAGGCAGTTTTGCTATCTTTCGTCCAATGTCTTGTGACTTAAGAGCAAGTCCAAAACATGATAACCGCTTATGTAGGTTTGAAGTGGTTACCCTCTTTTTTTTTTGCATCGGAGTTTACGTACATAATTATCATGCAGACACCTACTTGGGCAGAGCCAAATATGATGTTTTATCTTATTTTTTCACACTTTATTTTTTTTTTATTCAAATGTTCAATTTGTGTCTCCTATTTCAACCTGAAAATATAACGTTAATAATAATGTTATAAAATCAATTTATAAGTCGTGTTTTATTTTTATTTTAAATTATAATTATAATTTAATTTTTTTATCTTGTAACTTTTTAAATTACTTTATTAAAAATAAAAAAAACTACATCAAAATTATATTATTAACTAAATATAACATATGAATTGATTAATGATAATTAAATAGGACATGCTAAAAGTTGGATTTGGACTTGGCATTGGAGTTAACTGGACACTTATTTAAAAGACCTAAATTTTACTTACGCGGATTGAAAAAGAGGGAAAATGACATTGAACTTGTCCTCCACCATTGCACTTGCTCTAAGAGACTCACCTACTGTTTGAAACATGACACTGTTGTATTAATTTTTTTATTAAAATTATGATTAATTTGGTTCATTTGATTTGATAATATAGTCCAGATTGTTTTTTTTTAAAATGTAAAATATGAAGCTAAATTTTTAGTTAAAAGATGTAATTTCCGAACACTTCAACCCGCATCATGCTAGACCGCCTCAGGCCTAACACGTGACATGTAAATTAGACTAACTCCACGTCCCCAGGAATCGAATATTGGTTGTTTTGGTAAATAACCAGTGCTCTCAGCAATTTAGTTACACGCTCGGATGCCTGAAGCTAAATTTTTAGTCAATTTTGTTTAGAGAATTTTATAATTTTTAATTATATTATAAAATAAAAAATAAAAAATTATTTTTATAAGTATGGAGTTTTATAAAATAGAATTATTTTATTTCTATATATATTTTAAAAATAATAATAATAAAGCTATAATTATGTTTGTAAATATAACATAATTATGATTATATTTTACAATTATAATATATTATATTTGACAAACATAATTATGTTTATATTTTATAATTATATTTCACAAACATAATTATAATTATATTTTACAATTATAATATAATTATAACTTTATTTTGTAATTATGATATATTATATTTTATAAATATAATTTTTTAAAATTAAAATTTCACTAATATATGCACACATAACTATGTGTTGAATGTAAACAACATATTGATTTCATAACTATCACTCACAGCAACGCTACCTCTCCGCGGAAATTCTTGGAAAATATCCGCGGATAACATGGGATCCGTGAAATTTTTTCGAGAACATGTTAATTTTCTTTTTAATCTTGACCGTCGGAAAAATTGATCAAATGGCTAGAAAATTGATTATTAGATAAATGGTCCCTCACAATTAGAATCCAATAAAAATTAGATTAACCGGGTAAAACCAAAAATATGTTTCATTAGGGTTAGTTAAGGCCTTAAATCGAGTTCCTCTTTTTCAGTATTAAACCATCTCTGAGACTCTAACTATTACTTTATTTTAAAATAATTTTATTTTCAAATTTTATTATATTATTATGAACTTGATGGACTAAGAGCACCCGCAAGCCAGGACCTTTTGTAATATTGGGAAGATAAAAAAGGAAATGCAATCGGAAAGAAAGGTTGGAGTGTTTGGTAAGAAGTGGGACGTCCCACTTTAAAAGAACGGACCATTCACAAAAAATGGGGTCCAATTTTCTTATAAAAACTATAAAAAATCTGAAAAATGCATATGTATTATGTATTATGATAGAAGTGGGTCTACTATAATGGAATTGGTCTCTTGGGTTGGAGGAAAGTTAACACTTACACTTTAAAAACTACTTGAAGCTTAGTTGGCACAGAAATGGGGTCAAAGAAAAGAGGAGTTTGGACTTTATATTGCAATTGCTCTAAGGATGAATTTAGGTAATTACTTACTATTATACAAAATATAATACAACATCAGAGATATTTTTATAAATACAGGAGGTTGTGCATTATTATTATAAAATTGTCATTCGATTTTTGTATTGAAATAACTTACGCCCTTGGGTATTACGTAAGGGCATGACCTTTTTCTCTGTTATTATAACTAAATAATAGAAATTTTTTATTATCATGATTACCCTGGGTGAACAATATTCTTACCATCCAATTTTTAATTAAATATAACAGCTGTTATATTTATTAAAAATTATAACATTAATATAATAATTTGATCGCAAATATTTTACCGGGTCATTGACCATATTTTCTGCGAACAAACTCACTTCATCTCCGTTGATTCAGATAATACATGCAGATATACATATAAATATTACATTCAAAGAATCTTATTACACTTTGTACTTAGTACAATTTACTAATATTTTTAATTTCATTAAAAATTAAATTTTTTAATGTATTTAAAATTAAAATTTATTAATTAAATTTCATGAATATTATAATTTTGTTATTCATTTATTTATATTAAATATAATTATAATTTTATATAAAATTATATTAAATCAAAAATATTATTATATTTAAAATATATTTTAAAAAAAAATAAAAATCCATGTATGGCACAGGTTATAAACTAGTCATTATTTATTCTCTAACTATATCTTCAAATCCACTTTATTTCAATATATAATAATAAAGTTAAAAATACAGATATAAATATAAAATATGAAAGAGTTGAATAGTTAATTGAAATATATATATATATATATATTTTTTGAAGAAAAGTTTA
This sequence comes from Oenanthe sinensis, assembly GCA_028671895.1. NCBI lineage: Eukaryota > Viridiplantae > Streptophyta > Magnoliopsida > Apiales > Apiaceae > Oenanthe > Oenanthe sinensis. The sequence goes on from CM053794.1 coordinate 38,782,413, forward strand.
TTGAAATATTAATACCTTCACATGAATAGTATAAATTTATATTTGGAGTAATAATATAACTATCTTTACATGTGAAAATAAAGTAATAGATTGTTGGTGTAGAATTGTTTTAAATATTATTCTAAAAATAAATGATATAGAATTATAAAATGATGGTTAGAGTTGATTTTACCGAAATTTTACCATTTTATTCCCCAACAACTAAATGCCGTATAATCTCATTTTTTCTAATTTTATAATAAAATAATAAAGTAATGAAATAATTAGTTAATGTCATTGGATGTTTAAACAAAAATTTGATTAGAAAATTTTAAAGGCAAACTAAATAGAGAATATAATGTATAAATTTTTTTCTTTATAAAACATAGTCAACAATTTGTTAAATGATTTTTTCTATTATCAAATAAATAATATAATATAATAAAAAATTAAAACACTATTTCTAAATTATACACTAAATTACCATATATATATATATATATATATATATATATATATATATATGCGCTCGCAAATCTGTATATATCACAAAAGAGACATCCTCCTACGAAACCCTGGTACCACTACAAATCACACAAATCACAGTACGAGGAATCGCTAAATTTGAATTCCCCCTTTTTCTTGTTCACTCTCAATTCAAAAAAAGAGTTTGAATGATAAATTTGGCACATAATAAACCCTAACCCCTCTTCAGTTTTAGCCCCAGCTCTGCACTCACTCCCTCCCCTCAATTCTAGGGTTTACTATTACGCAATTACAGGTGGCGCTGCAATTCGTCTATGGAATATGACCTCCACAACAGCAGTGGTCAGTTCATTATTCTCATCGTATATACATACTAGTATCTTGCTATGTAATTTTTAGTCTATTGTCGTGTTCTTTACATTATTCTCTTTACGGTTTTCGATTTGGGAATTTATACTATGTAACCCCATATTGTTGAATGCTGTTTTTCAATTGTGTTGTTAGTATTATTTTTTCGTCCGGGGTATGTAATTTGAGTTGGATTACTTACACTATTGTTGAGATTTAGATTATGTTTTTTTAAATTGTGATGAGGACTAAGGATGAAATAAATTAATTTGTGTATATTATACATTATTATTTAGGGTTTTAGTTAATTGTAATGGATTAGTGTCAGTGACGGAGCCAGCTCCCGAAGCTAGTGGGGGCCATTTTTATTCAAATATAATAATAATTTATTACAGTTCTACTAAAACTCGTATATTTTACACAATAAATTTTTTACCCATTTATTTGATATAAAATTAGAATTTTTTAGAAAATAATAGTTAAAACTAATAATAAAATATTTATAAAATATCATATAAGTAAAAAAAAGACTAATAAAAATGAGTAAGATATATACATTTAAAAAAATGTATGTTTTATAAAAAGAAATTTTATTTGGCATCCCCGTTTATAAACATTGCAAACTATAAATACAGCAGAATGATGATTTAACAGTATACTACCACTAGAAATTATTTGAAAGAAAAATTAAATAAAAATATATCAACCAAAAGCAATGAATATTGAATATTATAAATATGTTTGGTTGTACCTCTCAACTCCAACTTTGGCATGTAAATATGTATGAGATGGAGTTAGCAAGTGTACATGGTTACAAGGAACAAGGCACATAGTATATATGTAGGTAATAAAAAGGAGGTCTAGTGCGGTGAGGTCCTGTGACCCCCCTGCCACACCGTGGCTCCGCCACTGATTAGTATTGTGTTTGGTTGGGGAGAATGAAACGGAATGAGTGAAAATAAAGGAAATTTATGTAGTTAGAATGGAAGATTTGAAAAAAAATGAGCGAGTGTAAAATTTCTTTGATAAGAATCGGGGAGAAAATGTATATGGGAGAAAATGGAGCATTCTATCTCAAATTGGAGGATTTGAATTCTAGTTTAGGTTGTTAAGAATGGAATGGGGAGGAATGAAATTTTTAAAAATTTATTAGTAATGTAGTTCAAATCTCATTCCATTCCTTACAAGTTCATTCATCCCAACCAAACACAACACTAATCCATTACAGAGGTTGAATCAATTGTCACAAGAAGAATTAGGCAAAAATTATGATAGATTCTAGGAAAATCAAGTTCCCATCAAAGAGAAGCAAATGAAAGGCTTTTCATAAAAATTCTTATAAAATCAAGAATTAAGTTTTCAGTCTGTGCATGCCAGATCATGAATTAGGAACCCCATCCAATTTCCAAAAAAAAATCCTAATTGTTTAGAACTTTCCATTTTTAGAATGAAATATTTATGGAATCTCCATAAATACTTATTCCATGGTATTTACCCTTAATTTTAAGAAAGTCCCTGACAAGGCTTTGTTAATCCATGATTGCTTTCCGTTTCATCATTCATTTCCTTTTCGTTTGTTTTGGGACATATATCGACCAATTCTGATCGAGTCTCGGGCCCAAACACAAGTTTTTAAAAACCTATTTTCTATATTGATGGGTCGGATTGACTTCATTAATGGATCAAATCTTGAAACTCATGACATCACCTCATCAGTAAACACCTTGCGAGTTCAAATCCAACTCTTTTTAGCATCCCAGCCATGGTGCACGTGCACCGTAAAAACACTAAATCAGGAACAAAAGTAATTTTCTAGAACTTAGATATATAATAAGATAAGTATTAGGTAGTAGTTACTAATTAGGATTAGTTTCTCTTATCTAGTATTTAACATTTTCTTTTATTTTTGAAGAGGGAAAAAAGTTTTTGAAAAAACTTATTTTTTAAGGTAGAAGGATCTCGATTTAAACTGAATCTACATAATTTGGATATGTGTTGTATATGCTTTTCGAATGAATAAATATCGGATATCAATGCCTTCTAAATTTCTACAGTTATTTTTGTATCAAAAATTTTGCCACAACAAATATTACAGAAAGAACGGTTATTATAATGTGGCATCGTGTTAAGGCAACTGTATAAGGTATTGTGATCAATTAATGTTACATGTTGATGCTTAAAGGATCTCAATGACTTATTAAAATCAAATAAGCCGTGCTAAACTAATTGAAAGTGAAGAGTATGGGTTGGGGTGAATCAGATGTAGACATCTATCTCTCTTTAATTTTATTAACCACATAAAAAGAAAAAAATTATTGATTGCAGCCAGTAGAAAGAATCATTTGAATCTTGATACATGTTGATATTCTACGGAATACGTGGGTATACTGGGACTGTCAAATATTAGGCTAAAATACTTTTACCAGTGTATAAGAATATTAATAATCTGGTATCTTAGTTATTTAGGGTAACCTATATCCTGGCAACTATTCAGAAAATAATGTATTATTACATCATAATCCATAGTAACTTTATCAGTGAATTCCAACTCGAGAACAGGAAAAGAAGAATAATTCAGATTAGTGAGCTGAATGACTTATCAGTTATCCTTCACTTGGATCCATCATCCATGGCATGCCTAGGATGAGGAGAAGAGGGTCCCAGTTTGTTTTGTTGCCACACACTATGTGAATATGTACTACCTTGGTGAATTATATCATGAAGTATATATTATGTTGCAGGTACTGATGATGATATCCCAACGTCACATTTTGATAGAGTTTCAGTAGGGGGTCATTATAGCGGAACGAGAAGGTTTGTACCAAATCCAGCCTCATATCCAAGGATGCAATTTGACATGGAATCCCAGATCCACCAGATTGAGCAAGAAGCATACCGTTCAGTACTTCGTGCCTTCAAAGCGCAGTCTGATGCCATTTCATGGGTAAATCCTTTCTCCTTTGCATGTTTCCATATACCATGCTTATAAACAAATTTTAATGGTATATTTCCTCAGGAAAAAGAAGGTTTAATAACAGAACTAAGGAAAGAATTAAGGGTGTCGGATGATGAGCACAGGGAACTACTCTCAACAGTTAATACTGATGACATTATTTGTACAATACGGGAGTGGAGAAAGGCTGGTGAGAACCAAACAGGCATGTTTAATGTGTCCCAACCTATACATGATTTGGTACCCAGTCCAACAGTTTCAGCATCTTGGAAGAAGCAAAAGACATCCCAGTCGGGTCCCCTAGCATTTAGCAGACCTATGCAAGGTTCACACAATCAACCTGCACAGCCATTATCTGCATCGTCAAAATGGGCACCTGCTGGAGGACAAAAGTCTAGACCTGTATGTTACTTGTATTTCATATTGGCGAGAGGACAAAAATTAGAATGCTATGAAGTGATATTTGCTTGATTTTGTTACTTAACAGGGACCACAAGTGCCTGGTCTCTCTGCACGTTACGCATCTACAGGTCCAACTCCAAGGGGTGTTTCCAATGGTAATGGAGCTTCATCCCTCTTTTTAATGAATACGAATGCTGAGGTCGTGAGGCGTGATCCACTTATTGGAAGGAAAGTGATGACCAGATGGCCTGAAGACAACAACTTTTATGAGGCTGTCATTACAGATTACAACCCTCAAGAGGTATGACAAGGGATCAATAATTATTATACAAGCAGGTTAAAGGTGTTGGAGATGTTTAGAAAAAAGTGGTGGGGGGGGGGGGGGAGGTTAAATGTGTTGGAGATGCTCTGGGAAGTGTATCTATTATGGTTCTGAATGATGTCTAATGGACAGAACGCTTCATAGTTTCGCCTATCTGCCTTTAAATACATCATGGGACTTAATTTGTCTAATTTATTTTAAATATCCAAATTCTAAATAAATAATTTATTTTAATATGTGATATGCCATTGTGCAAGTCATAACTGTGATCAATATTCTCTAATTAATAAAATGAAATGTAATGAAACCATTTTTCCTTGCTCCCCGTCAAATTAATGTTCTGTTTTAGGCATTTATCTTGCATTATGTTTTCTTTCTCACCATTAGGGTTATATTTTACAGGGTCGCCATGCTCTGGTCTATGATAGAAATACCCCAAAAGAGGCTTGGGAATGGGTTGATCTCAAAGAGGTAAGTTGCACTTTAAAAAAAAAATAAGTAGTAGCATCTGCGTGGATTACATTTCCTATAGCTTTGAGCATTTCTGTGATGAAATCTTCACGGACAAGTCCATTCACGCTTTAAACTAAGACAGAGCTTGCCTAGATGTATTTTCTCAATACAACTATACAAGTATAAGTTTTGTGCATGTTTATCATGTCTTTACTCTCTCATATTCATTCAGTTTCTTACAAGATTTTAGTTCTTTGCTTTATCCATATTTGGTTTGGAACTAAAATTTATTTGTCTAATTTCTCATCTTAATATTTATTAAAAAACAAATTAAGTTCTATAGTAGAAAACTATTCTCGGTTGCAGCCTATAGAGCCCCCAAAAAATTGATTTTGCTAGCAGAGTCAGTTAAAAGGCATTGGCTATCCGCCTATAACATATACCTTACGATGTTTAAGGCCTCTCTTTTATTATGGTGGGTACAGTTTTATTAGCCTGGAGTTTTTTTCTCCATCTCCTATGGATAATGTACGGCCAATTGAATATTTTCTTTGCATTATATATTAATTAACAAAAGGTTGAATATTGTTGTAGCTGTAGACTGTCAATGCTTACTCCATATTGTGCTAGTTGGATCTTTTATATTTGTAATTTATTTATCATTATTATTATTATTATTATTTTTCATTGTTAGCATTATGTCGTTAGTGGTGCTTCCCAGTGTCGAAGTATTAACTGTGACTTTTTCTCAATTCACAATGTTGGTAGATTCCTCCAGAAGACATTAGATGGGTGGATGAGGATGCAGGGTTGCCACATCAAAGTGGTGTTGGTATACAAGGACCTGGAGATAACAATGAAATCCATGGAATTTATCCGAATATAGGTAGAGGAAAGGGGGCCATGACGGATCAAAACGATAAAGAGTTTCCGCTTTCAGAAAATGGTGTTGTAAAGAAGGCTTCAGATGAAATTGAAATACTTCATACAGATACACTTATAAAGGAGGTATGTTTTGATGATTAGTGAATTTAAGACAACTGATAGCCTGTCAATTTTTATGAGTTATCTAACACTTCCCTTTAAAGCGCAGGTTCAAAAGATGTTTAGTTCAACTCATCCTAATCTGCTTGAAATTGAGAAGGCAAAGAAAACGCTGAAGGTTGTAAATGAACATCTGAAGCAATTTATTTATAAATTTTGAGAAAAACATTTGAAGAAATTCTCTTTTGTACCCAGTATTCCGCAATTGATGATTTGATTGTCATAATACTGCAGGAGCATGAGCAAGCGCTAATGGATGTAATTTCAAAGCTCGAAGATGTAGCCAATAGTGGAAGTGGTATTTGGTCCTTTACATTGACAAGTTCCTTTAAGTTTGACAGTATTCTAAATTTTAATTGACCTCTGTGCTAACAAGCTCTACTTTTGATATTAGATGTAACAATTTAGTGAAGTAGCGCTCAAGTTTATGCTTTTACATTGGGACCTATGCTCTGGAGTCTGATATATATTTGCCTATGGCATTGAATTGGTGCAGAACAGAGATCACCACATGGTCAATCCATGGATGTAGAGCAAAGATCGAGAAATTCCCTGTACAGTGGGAACAACCATGTACCTGACACTGAAGCTGATATGAGGGGAGCAAGGGCAAATGGTTCTGTAGTGGCAAATGGGTCTCTAAACCAGCAGGAGGATGATATTATTGAAATATAATGAAATTTTATTGCATTACAAGGATTTCTGGATCTTGCCATGTAATTAATGCGTACATGTTTTGTGTTCGATAAGAAAGAGCACAGGTAATAATCTCTTTGAAGCTGTAAACTGAAAATTGCATTTGCGGATGGAGAGTTTTCTAAGAAAATTATGCACGGGAACTGGGAAGGAAGCGACTCGTTGCGATTCTAAGAATTAACTTTGTATGGTACACGGTTTAGATTCTGATTGTACATCTCGTCAATTGAATGAGAATTTAAATAACTTTATCTGACTGTACGTTTACTTTTACAAGCTTTGGAAACACACACTCAAGCGTAATTCTAGATCGTTCTTTCACCTTGTTACTGAACAAGTGCAGTGGCAAATTTGAGTATTCTAATATCAAATGTGTTAACGGAGCCTGTTAAGTTGAAACAGAAGCCATCGCACAGTAGGGTTGCTCAAGCAGTTGATAGTGCCATCCACCTGAAAATCGATTCGAAGTTCCCACAAGCAACAAGTCAACTTTCTTGAATACAAATCACGTTGATCATTTATATTTTTGGCCTGGATGCCAACCAACTAAATCCCAGGTGCTCTTTCCAAACTGGTAGACAATTAATTGATATACTTCACAAATTGTGAAAGAAAATATGGGATATCGGTTTCAATATTATCAGTTGGACTCCCACATACACAACACAAACATTTTATTCAAACTTGTTAAAAAGGTACAACACGCTTTAACTTGCGAATCATAAAAAAGCGCAAGTTTAAGCCCCCAAGCAAACACACAAATTAAACCACACATAAAAGGGTACAACAGTTCTATATATAATATATATGTACATGACATACATACATATATAAGTAGACCGAAACTAAGATCAACGGTAAGCGCCTCCGGTGCCATAATCGGTGGTACCCCCACCGACACGAGTGTTAGTTGCTGCAGTGGTGTTGCCTGTGCCGGTATTGGTACCTATAGGATGAGATCCCACCACACCCTCAACCAAATGTCCAATAGGATGGCCAGTTCCATGTCCAGGCACAGCAGACATCTGATGTGTTCCAGTGGTTACACCAGTAGTTGAATATGAATGGGTACCGGTCCCTGTCCCAGTAGCAGCAGTGGCTTGTTTGTTGGCGGCGTTGAGTTCCTTAGCTTCCTGCTTGTTCCACTCTGCTTGGTTTATCCTGTCTTCCTTCTTCTGTCTAGCCATGTCCTTCTCCAGAGGATCATGTGCTGTCAATCTCTCTCCCTGGTACATACCAGATCAACACATTCATGTTAGTTTCAACAAGTACAAAAAACACCTAGCCAGCTAGCAGCTGCTTATTTATCCATGACTTGATTTATATTTATTTATATATAATTATATGTATGTAACCTTTTCTTGAACAGTGGCCTTGGTCTTTTCCATTCCGGATTTGGCAGCTGCAGCCATGTTAGCTGCTGATTCCTTTGCTGATGCTGCTGCGTTCTTTGCGCTCTGCATTTTCTTCGATTTTTCAAAACTTTGCAACAAATTTAAAATCGGTAGTGATACAAAAACAGTGATGATATTTGATATTTTGAGATGTGAGAAACGTAGTGGTTAGTAGGGGATTTATATAGAAATATCAACGGCGGTTGATTTGGGACACGTATCAAAATAAAAAACAAGACGTGTTTAAAGATGGTTCTGGTGTTGACGCGTGTGGTACTACGTGTCATCTTCCCATGCTGTTAAGGGGTGCACGGACCGGGTTGGCGGGTCGAGAGATTTTAACAACTCAATCCAATTTAATCGGGTTTATAAATTTTCAACTCAACCCATAAAAATATAATTTGTAAATCAACCCATTTAATGCATTTCGGTTTGGATCGGATTGATCGGGTTAATAAATATATAAATAAATTTTTTATCAAAAGAAATAAAATTAAAAATGAAAGTTCAAAACAAATTAGAGATAATTTTAGGGGTCGTTTGGTTCGGAGGTTTCTGGAATGAGATATGGGTTTAGAATGGATAAAACTCATGCCTGGTGTTTGTTTCGTCTTTTTTAAAATTTCAACTTCATACCTCAAACCCCCAAAATATGAGTTTTTGATACCCAAGGGGGGAGGTGGGTATGAGGAAATGTTATGTGTAACATCCCGCCCTTTTCGGACTATTAATCTTACAAAATCTAAAATATAAAACGATTTATTAATCAAAAACTCCATTACAAAGATAATTATTATAAAGACGCAGTCAACAATGAAAAGTCCACAACCAATCTATTCTGAATCTAATATGCTCGAAATCCAATGCACTTCATCTTCCTCTTACATCAAACCTGGAAATTGTAAGTAATGAGCTACAAAACCCAGCAAGTAACCAATCGATCCAACTAGTCGGGCCAAGTAACAAGTAATATATATAACAAAACATAATTTTCGATATAATAAATATACACATAATTTTTCGATACACTTTCATATTCTTATTCGATACATATGATGCAGATAACCACATAAATAACAATAATTCAAAACCCAAAATTTATGTCACGACCACTACAACTCGGTGATAATGGTCCTAAATTTTCAGAAAACTGTCACTACAACCCGGTGACTCCGTCCTAAGTTCTTATTCTTATTTTCACAAACCATGACATAAATAAGAGTTCCAAATTTACTGTTTACACAAAACACATATAGAGTAATACTACACGTCATTTCAAAATATAATCACTTAGTCTAAATTTTTTATAATCAAATATACACATATAACACTTAATTTTGAAAACATTAGAAAAATCGATCTGAAACTTAACTCCATCTTGCAAACCAAGAAATTAACCACCCCTAGAACAAATATTCAACCCTTAGACCCAATCAACAACATCGCATCTCAAACGTCGAACTTCTTCATAACTCCAATTCGGTCTATATCTGTAATTGACCGTTTTTACCCTCTAAACGATATTTTCTCAAAAAACTTAAAGCACGAATGTCGTAGAGACTGAAAAGATCTTTTCAAAAAGTCCAAAATCAACAAATTTCGACTTACGATAAATTTACTACGAATTTTACATGATAGCTGAATTGTGTATAGAAAATCTTACGAATTTTAGTAACAAGATGAAAAAAAAGAAATAAAAATTTGTGTCGATAGATATTTATAATTGTTTAGTCTTGGTAGCTCGAATAGAATACAAAATAATGAGGATGTTTCAATTTATATATAGAGTTTAAAAACTCTAAAACAAAATCTACTAGAATCAAATCTGACCCATATTCAAAAGATCATTATTCTAATCCAATTCTAATTCATAATCTTTATCCAATTTTAATCACTTTTATTACTATTAACCTATTTTATTATTAAAAAAATACGGGATATTACATTATGAGTATCAATTTTAATATTATTATTTTATTATTAATAATTAACATTATTAATAATAATATATACAATCAAGCATTAATAATAATAAAAAATTATTTATATAATAAAATAAATTTATCTAATTATTAATTAAATAATATTTTATATTAAATAATTTCATTCCATAACTAAACCAAACACGTGATGTCAATAATGAAATTTCATCCCCATACCACCCTCATCCGATTCCTGATACCAAACTCAATACCGTCTAATGAACCAAATGACCCCTTAATATTATAATACAAATATACAATAATAGTGTAATGGACTAGGACTGTGGAGTATGAACTAATACTAAATGTTAATGGGTTGAATTGATATATTGGACATTTGAATTATTTATTATTTATTTTATTTTTAATCGGATCGGGTTAGATTAAATCGGATTTTAAAAATCGAAACCCATACTCAATCCATTAAAACAGGATTGACGTTTTTTCAATCCGATATATTAAAAAAAGTCGGTTTGGATCAGTCGAAAAATGACCAATTTGATTTTGATTGGTCAGATTGTGTATAGCGTGTATGCTAGATAATGTAGCATACGGTATGTATCTTTCGAAGACCCCTTTTCTATATATCTAACTATTTTAACATGTAATTTTGTTTCTGGTAAGAAAAACATGTAATTTTATTTGATTATTCTTATTACAAATATTTATTCATCCCACCAGCTACAACTTAATTACAACTAAATAGACTGGGGGTTAATTAAAATATTATTTATAATTTAAAATATAATTTATTTATTTAAATTTAAAAGTGATATTGATATACCTGTTTTGCTAATTTTATATAAATTGATTTTTTCAAATAAATTTTAGTTAGAAAGATAAAATTTATATTATTTAAATATAAAATAAAAGTATAAAACATAAATATATACAAAAAATATAAAATAAGTTAAAAATTTAAATATAGATAACAGTCAGTCAGACAATAACTTAAAACAAACTCTACACGTCTATGTCGATTGTAATTTGATCAAGATGTACTGTGTTATATGAGGCTATGAGCGAGCGGTTAAGTTTGTTTTGTGTCTATCAATTGTAACCGGAGCTGATAAAATATATTACCAAGATTGAGACACCCAGATTACAGAGTTCAAGTAAAATAACAAGAGGCTGAGAAGCTATCTTATCGAAGTTTGTTTGCAGCCCAATATAGACCCGTAGGCACATTAGTGAATGTAGCACCCACTAGTGCGGGCCGGTCCAAAATGGCACAACGTTTTCCAAAACAAATCATCTACGTAGGTATCTTGTGTGAATGTAGCATTTCCAAAACAAACAATTTGGGCTATAAGAAGCACTAAAGTACTTCTCCACAGGGCTTACTCAACATCGACCTATTCAATTTTAGCCTGCAGTACAATCTACGTGCACGTCGTGTATATTAGTATATGTATTGACAAGTACCAACTTGAAAACAAAGCCCAACGTGCTAAAAAGAGCCTTTAAGCCCTAATTATATTGTACGATTTATTTAAATTCTTTTACTAACAATATCTTGAATATTACTTAAAAATCATAACACCGTAAGACCAAATTTTTAATTATTTATTTTATATAAAAATTTATCAGAGAAGGCCAATGAGTCTGATCTCAGTATCTCACAAACGATATCTAGCCAGCTTCAAGTAATATTTGTATCACTTGTTAAGAAAGGTAAATTGCAATTTGTTGAATAAAATTTGTGAAATTATGTATTCTTAAATATATAGTAGGCTAAGCACTTGGTTTGACGTAGATTACTAAGGTCCAATCTGGGTAGCAGTCTTGGACTTACTTGCCGCCAAAGACGACTACAATGCATGTTGATATTACACTGGGGAGTGAGTGGGGACCTAAAAAAAAATAGTATATATTAATTAGTTTGGCTGGCGGACATTTCTAATAAATACCACTAAAAACTTCTGTGAACGTATACAATTTACTTGACAAAGAGCTACCTGGTGACCTCAACTAATTGAGTAACACAGCCACCACATCAGAGCTACCTATCTATCTGATCTTTCATCGGTAAGTTTATCTTGGCATTGTCACGCAAAGCATCGATTCGATTATCTGAAATCTATAAAATTTAATGATTTGTGGAACGTATTTTTATAAAACATGCTCTTACATTTTTTGTTGTTGCTTGCTTTGGTTTACAGATCATTGAAAAATGGGCGGCGGTGGAAATATGGTAGCCACTGAGGATTCTGGCCATCGGGTCAAGAGGGTCAGGGGATCGAACGTTCTCCCACGGGCTCCTCATGAGAAGCCTAATTTCACATTGAGGGACTTGAAGAAGGCTATACCACCACACTGTTTTGAGCGATCACTTCTCCACTCATCGGCTTATCTAATTGTTGATTTCATCGCCAATTATGTTATGTATTTTGTGGCCTCCAATTATTTTCATCTTCTTCCTTATAAATTAGCTTATCTAGCCTGGCCCATTTACGGTTTCTGTCAAGGTTGTGTTATGTATGGCCTTTGGGTCATTGGTCATGAATGTGGTCACCATGGCTTTAGCGACTATCAATGGGTTGATGATGCAGTTGGTCTTTTCACTCATTCTCTCATCCTTTGCCCTTACTATTCCTTCAAAATCACCCACCGTCGCCACCACGCCAACACCTCTAACCTTGATCGTGAAGAGGCCTATGTGCCGCAGACAAAACCTGATCCAAATTCATGGTACTGGGGAATTTATGGTACCCCGGGTCGTATTGGGGTGTTACTCTTTAAAGTCACATTAGGCTGGCCTTCATATCTTCTGTTCAACATGGCTGGAAGAGGATACAATAAATTTGCCAACCATTTCTACCCTTACAGTCCCATGTATTCAGCCCGTGAGCGTATAGAAATCTTGATCTCAAATGCCGGTATTCTTGCAATGCTTTACGCTCTATATCTTTTAACTGTCGCTAAAGGTCTTTCTCACACTCTCCTTGCATATGGGATTCCTTTACTAGTTCACAACGCTTTCCTTGTAATTGTGACATGTTTTCAACACACTCACCCTTCGTTGCCTCGCTATGATTCATCCGAATGGGACTGGTTCAGAGGTGCTCTTTCAACTGTAGACAGAGATTATGGAATCCTAAACTATGTGTTTCATCATGTGACAGATAGTCATGTGGTCCACCATTTGCTTTCTACTATTCCTCATTATCATTCGTTGGAGGCAACAGAGGCCATCAAGCCAATATTGGGTGACTATTATCAGTATGATCCAACACCATGGTACAAAGCCATGTGGAGAGAGATCAGAGCATGTCTCTATGTGGTGCCTGATGAAGATGAAAAAAATAAAGGTGTATATTGGTTCAGTAACAAGACCAAGTATGATGATTAGTGTATCCGAATCCAATTACATTGGGGACCATATTTCACAATTTTACTATAACCATATCGTTTTGAAAAAGAACATCAAACATTAGATTAATTACCTTGGGTCTCTTTATCTTTGTGTCAACCATGAAGATGATGTACCAGGCCAGCTGTATATCAAATTAGAAATAATAATCTGTTTGATTTTAAAGAGGTTTTAGTTCTTTATGAATTGTTTACAAAGAATTTGATATCGTTTCTCAAGCAATTTAGTTGTGTAAATTCGAATTGCCCATTATCATCCTTCCAAGTTTCAATAAATCCATTAATATATGAGTCATCGCTTTACATGATAAGTTTTCTGAATATTATATATGTACACGTCACAGTTTACGAATCTAAACAGATATATTTTGGTTTGATAAATTTTCAAAACAATTTAGTAAGATGTAATGCTAGTACTAGACTCCGTGCTCTGATAAAGCAAAGTAAAGAAACACAGTGATACTGCCAAAGCTGATGTATTAAAAAAGACGACACAGCAGATAACTATTGATGCATGTATTAGGTTCTTATGTTTTGTTTCTTGCATCAAGTACGAATTTGACGATATCTGGGCTAAAGAATCTTTGCAGCAAGTACAAATTAAATTATTTTTGGGCTAAACCCTGAAGATAATTACCTCTTTAAAAAACTGTAACTTATAATAATAAAGTACGTCATTTTTAGGTATTTAGTTATATGAAATTTTATATATTGGTCTAACCGATGCCTAATGTCACAACGGTCTAGTTTCTTCCCTGTTCTACGTATCAGAAGCGGTTTAACGACGGAATAAAATCAGCCATGGATGATGTTACTCTTATTCTAGTAATTAGCTAGCTACCTGATTAAACTACATCTCCTTTGTCACATAATGGTAGATTTATTCCAAGGCATTATGAATGTCACACTTACATGCTATTTTAAATGATTTACGGGTTTTAACTTTACATGTATTGTACTACATAAAGTTTGGACGTCGATCTTTTCTATACATTAATTTAGGTGTTAATATATATATATATATATATATATATATATATATATATATATATATATATATATATATATATATATATATATATATATATATATATATATATATATATATATGTGACCATCCTGTTTTGATAGACCAGCAAAAAGGAGACTCTTAATACTTATCACATTGGCGTCGTTTAATAGTTTTGTCGCTAATTGTACGAGAGTGCACGAATCGAGATTTAATTCATGATTATAAAATACTCAAGGAGATGCATGAACATCCAGCTTTCTGTAATATTAATTTTATCTTAATATTAGATTACTTCAATAAGTTGTCGAATTTAAACCAAGATTATTTGTACGTGATCATAATTATGAGAATTGATATTGCTTTTTTCTGCATGTAAATCAGACATGCTGATTCATTCTTCAAGTTCAGGTACATTATTAAGGATTTTAGGTGAACAGAAGCATAGAAGAAGCGACTAATTCGTTTAACAATGAACCATCGATGTATGGATGATTTCATGTTTTTCCTTATTTGCCCGTTGTTGGATTTTATTATTAATCTACGTATATGCATATTTGTGAATTATATATATTTTTAACTTTTGATAAGTTGACTTGATCCGAATTTAATTTCCAAAAATTCGATATGATATATGATAATTTGGATTAAATTTTAAGTATAAATAAAGTTCTCCCCTAAATTCACATTTATAATATTTAGATCATCAATCTAATATAATTTATTTGGATGATTTACAAAACAATATTGTAAGTTTGTAAGCGCACTTACTAATAGAATATAATCTTACCCGAACAAATTGATAAAGAAGTTGCATAAACCAATTTTGTCCGCGCGATATGAAATTTACACGAATTGACACTTCGTTTCCATGTGGAAAAAACAATGTTTAGATTGAGACATGCACATTCATGAGCTGCTCGAAATATTTAGTTGTTTAATTTATTCTCACGGAGCATTGGAATTGGAAAAATAGCATTTCAAATGCCAGCATAGCGTGACCGTTTGAGATTCCTTAAATTTAAAATAAGTAGTTTATTTTATTTTTATTTTTTACATATTTTCATATTTTTTTAAAGATAAATATTTGTTTCAGAATTTTAAAATCAAATATTATCTTCAAAATAAAAAATAAGTTACTTATTTTCAGAAAAAGTACATACATCCCTACTTTTTTCCGAAAATAAGGGCTTATTTCCGGAAATAAGCTGCAGCCAAACAGCCTCAGTGATTGACGATCAAACAAGGAGAGATCTTCTTACAATATTTTGATTTAACGAAGATCCCGTACCGCAAATAATAAAATATTATTAGGTACTACCAAAACTTGTGAATTATTTTGTGAACCTGTACGCCAATCTTGACCCGTACTGTACTACTGTGAGGCTTCTGCTTCCCCCGAAAACTTCACTGAAGTCCTTGTGGAATGCGAGCGCCCGCCTTAAGTGACCCGGCAAGGTAAATTAACATATTATTTTCTTACCCCCCAAATATTCAAATTTATCGGCCAGCGTATAACAAAGATGCTTCACTTAGAGTAACTTCAATGAGGGTGCCAAAAAAAGTGTCAAAATATCACATGATAATATGACATATGTGACATAACACTCTTGTTCATATGATGTGATATAACACTCTTGTTCGTATGATGTGACATAACACTCTTCTTAGTATTTCATTGGAGTGAGAGGAGTGTCAACCAAAATTGACAATTTTTGGCACCCTCCCAAAATGGTAAAAATGTGTTACATCACATTAAAGTGTTAAAAGTATTAATTATACATATATCAAAGATTGACAATTTTGAGTGTCAACCAATGGACTAAAATTTTCTAGAAAGAATGTCAAAATATTATTGAAGAAAAAGAAAATAATTTATTAATTTTTTTTGATAACACGCCCACGAGAGATGCTCTTACGCGTAAATCATTCATTTTTGTGGTGACCGTAGTACAAGCTATATATATTCTTTACTCTGCTCATTTTTTTTCTCATCCTTCCTTGCACTTGATTATATAAACCTGAGGAAGGAGGTAAACATATAAAGACAAGTGTACCTCATTCTCTTTTCAGAAAAAAATGGGTGCAGGTGGACGAATGTCAGATCCCCCAAGCGGGAAGAAGACAGCAGCAGAAGCGCTTAAACGTGCTCCCCATGAGAAACCTCCATTCACAATTGGAGAATTGAAGAAAGCAATCCCACCTCATTGCTTTCAAAAGTCTCTCGTTACCTCTTTCCGCTACCTTATTCAGGATCTCCTCATGGCCTATGCTCTTTACTATGTTGCCACCAATTATATTGACCAGTATCTTCCCACTCCTCTTAACTACTTGGGTTGGGCTGCTTACATTGCCGTTCAAGGTTGTGTCCTCACTGGTGCTTGGGTTGTTGGTCACGAATGCGACCACGATGCCTTTAGCAACTATAATTGGATCAATGACCTTGTTGGCCTTGTTGTTCATTCTTCTCTTTTGGTTCCATATTTCTCCTGGAAAATAAGCCACCGTCGTCACCATGCAAACACTCAATCCCTTGAAAATGATGAGGTCTATGTCCCAAGATTCAAGTCCAATATCCGTAACTATTACAAATTGCTTAACAACCCACCCGGCAGAGTCCTCGTGTGGCTCACCACGCTTCTCATTGGTTTTCCATTATACCTGATGTTCAATGTGTCCGGACACAAATACGAGAGGTGGACTTCTCACTACGATCCTCACAGCCCACTTTATTCTGAGCGTGAGCGCAAGGAAATCATTGTCTCTGATATTGCTATTATTGCTGTCATCTACGGACTATACCAACTCGTGCTTGCCAAAGGATTTGCATGGGTGTTCTGTGTTTACGGAGGTCCACTGCTAGTTGTTAACGGCTGGTTCGTGCTGATCACCATATTGAACCACACTCACCCATCATTGCCATACTATGACTCCACCGAGTGGGACTGGTTGAGAGGAGCTCTTTGCACCGTTGACAGAGATTATGGAATCTTGAACAAGGTGTTCCACAACGTCTGCAATGCTCATGTCTGTCACCACATTTTCTCCATGATCCCACATTATCACGGACTCGAAGCCACAGAAGCAATGAAGCCGATATTGGGAGAGTACTATCAATACGATGGAACTCCAATCCTAAAAGCAATGTACAGGGAAATGAAGGAGTGCATTTACGTGGAAAAGGATGAAGGCGAGACCAAAGGAGTCTATTGGTACAGAAACAAGTTTTAAAGCAATCAAGAGGCACAAAAACAATTAAATCTGTTAATTAATTGGTTTGTAAGCCATAGACATCTTTTGTTGTTTTCATTTTAAATAATTCGGCGAGCATGTACGTACTCCAGAACACTCGGGTTGTAGCTGTGAATATGATATCAATTGTACGTGTTCCGATATACCCATATAATACCTAAATATTTAATCTATTTAAACCGATCGATTTTCAGTTTGTAAATGGCTGCATGCCTGCATAACGTTGTCAACTTAAGTTTAGTATCAAACATAAATTTTCACCGTAAAATATCATATCGTTTCCTCCCAGCCGATTAAATATTGGATAAATTTTTTGGTATTAATTATGCTAAAAGAGATTTAAAAAAACAGATACAGTTATGTTAAGAATTAAAGTTAAGGGCGGGAAATCTGTAAAAAAAAAAGGGTAAGGGCGGGAATTTAAATTATTTAGCACATAATAAGGGTATCTCTAACATTAATTAGTGATATATATATATATATATATATATATATATATATATATATATATATATATATATATATAGGGGAATGCTCAAAAGAAAACTAATATTTTGGAGAAAACTAAGGTACTTTATCAATCGTTGATTTCTAATTGATCTGATGGTTCATATTAAATTAGAATATTAGTTTCCTTTTCAGTTGTTTGACATTTATTTACATATATTTGGAAACTATTACAATTTTGTTAATTATATAATGAACGGTGTAGATGATAGTCTCTAAGTTTCCTATCTAAAAAGTTTTATCTAGATCCCTACTCTCTCTCTCTATATATATAAAAACACTATAGTTATTTTAAAATGATATTAATAGTCCTAAGGATAAACTTAAGTAACCAACTAAAATTAAAATAAAAAAGAATAGCACATGAGGATATTTTTGTGAATACAGTGCACTCTATTATTACAAAAATGTCATTCAGTTTTATATACAAAATTATTATAATCTAGGTAACTTACCTAATTAAGTATGACCTTAGGAGAAGTTTTCTCTTTTAAAATTTCATAGTTGTCAATATTATTACGTAGTTGTAAATCACCTAGGTTCTAATAAATACGATATTTCATATACTCCCTTACGCCTCAAATTAATAGTCATTTTTGATTAAAAAAAAATTATTTTATAATATACATGAAACAAGTTCACTATATACTTTTAATATAATTTTATAGACAAATTTTTATAATCCTTTTACTAAAGTATATTAGTACTATTAATTAATGTAAAGATAATTATCATTCCGATTGAAACTAATTTAATTATTATAATTAATATGAATATAAAAGTAGGGTAAGACTCAACGATTAACTCCTTATTTGAGTAACCGAGGAACCCATACTTA
This sequence comes from Oenanthe sinensis, assembly GCA_028671895.1. NCBI lineage: Eukaryota > Viridiplantae > Streptophyta > Magnoliopsida > Apiales > Apiaceae > Oenanthe > Oenanthe sinensis. The sequence continues at coordinate 38,801,450 of CM053794.1, forward strand.
TTTTATAAGGATTTGATTAATAAATAATTATAGAAGACTACAAAACATACGAAAAAGTATAGAATACCAAAAATAATTGTAAAAAAATTACATAATATAAAAAAAATATAACACAAATTACACAATACTAATGCTGCTGAATAGTGTTATGTAATTCTGTACGTGTTTTATATTTTGTATGTTATGTAATTTTTTTATTTGTTTTGTGATTATTTTTTTGTTTTCTGTAGTTTTTTTATGTTCAGAAATTTTTTCATATGTTCTGTAATTATATTTGTTGTGGTTTCTCAATTCTTTAAATATGAAAGTTCCTCATTTAACCTAAACCTATAAATGTAAACTAATTTTTATATTAATTTTTTTAATATTTGTATCATATTAAAAATGATTAATATATAATTCAGTACAAAAGGAGTACATAATAAATAATATTAACTACTGAAAATAATAATAATATTAACTATAGATTCAGGGACCAGGGTGGCATAGCCCGCGAGGGTTGATACTCGTCAGTCGTCAAGGTGAGAATAATGTTTTTTTTCTAGTAAGATTATAAACTTATAACAGGGTATATATAATATATTGTAATGATTCTTGAGATGAGTAAGAATTAAATGACTGAACAATAGAAAATAACAATTTAATATCGTCTGTTAAAAAAAAAGAATCAATTCATTAATCAAAAGACATACTACATTTACAAATATAATCGAAATTATGATTGACACAAAAGAATGTCTTTCGAGATGGAGCTAAACAAAGCCATTTACTTTGGCGGCAGCCTTTCAGTAGAAGCCCAATGATGGCCCATAAATCTTCCGCCTACGGCCAGAGCCTACCGATAATGACACTGCCGGAAATTCCCTACAGGACCTTTTCAGTCAGCCGAAGGTGCCTATCAACCAAGACACCTATCTTGATGATCCATACAACTTAGTCATCTCACCTTGTGCTAACAAGTCGCCACCGCGCTGTTATAGCCTCCACAAGCTGGCAAGTCTAAAACTATAGCTAGAAGACATGTGTCATCACCACAAGAAGGAAGAGGAATGACTCACCTCACAAGGGGAATAAAGGGAAAACAGGAAAGGAGAAAGGGTTTTTTAAGCACAGATAATTACATTACAGAAAAAAAGGATACCTAACAAGACACACACAAATCTTCTCAAAACGGATGACCATGATCATTACGGATTTCGCTTAAAATTCGTATAACCATCATTTGAAATCCTTTCTTCCTAGATAGGCAACCAAGCGATTTGACGATAATTTAAATATATGTACTTGTTTTCACCTGACTGTGAATGTATGTATTTCTTTTCATCCGACTGATGTTCTATGCAACCGACATATATGCGATCTCATATTAACCTTAATCCGTAAATCAAACCTATAAAAATCACGTCGATCTATAACCTCGGTCATGGAGAACACAAAAATATAAAAAAAACAAAAATCAAACTCTCACGAGGAGAGACTAACAAAATCTAAATAAATTGGGAATTTATTGAAAGAAAACAAAGATTTTAAAACAAGAAAGGGAACGATTGAGACTTTCTACCGGTGACACCAATGAAAGCCCCCTCAAAATTTTTTAACGAGACTAGAGTTTAGGGGAGAGAGGGGCGGGGTTGAGACCAATACCGTCTGTTTTTGATATATTAGATTTTTAGCTTCTGACATTTAGAATGTGATCACGGCTCAAAAAAATAAAATTTTATATTCAACGAAGGTTTTTGCCGTACAATTTATTGCACGTATGTATGTCTGGTACACTTATATAATATACATATTTCGAATATTTAAATTTATGTTCATTTTTATATAAATTGACTAATTTTTTTTAAAATTTTTTAAATATATTTATTTAGGTATATGTTCAACTACTAACTTTCTAATCTACAAAATTTTACAATTCACCAATATTTATACAGAATGCAATAAAAACAATGTTAATTTTTATCAAAAAATTTAAATAAAATGTATAAATAATATTTTATTTACAATATAACATATTTAGTAATCAAGATACAATACTTATATAATATATAAATTTGCAATTTATTAATACAAATATTATTTATTAATATTTTTAATTTTAAAATAAATTATTTACATTTTACTGTATTTTTTTGTCATTATTAATGAATTACCCAAATTTATAAAGTTTGTAAATTAAAAAAATTTATATTTGGATGCGGTCCTACTTATATATAACAATTATATATAATTGAATATATTAAAATTAATTATAACATTAGTTATATATTTATATATTGAATATTTAAAAGTGGAGTTATATTTTTCATTTTATCCGAGTGTATTGTTTTTTAAAATTTATAAGGTATAACTTGATAATTTAAAAATATATATTTAACGTCATACTAATTTTCAAAAAATCTGTCTTGTTAGGATCATTTCATCTTTGTATGTGTGTACTTTCCGAACAAAAAAATATACTTATTCCAAATTCAATTCAATCATATACAAGAGTTATATATAATTTTGCTAACCATATATTTTTAGATATTTTTTTTTAAATGAAGTATAAATTAGAGAATTGAGGCTACTTTTAATTAAATATTTAAATGTGTATAAGGGTATAATAATAATAATAATAACACTTTGATAAAATCCATCCAAAAAAACAAAATTTAAATGTATATAATAATATTATTATATTAAAGGTGTCGCTCAAAAACATGATTTTAAAAATATGATATATATTACAGTATTATATAATATAGATAGATGTTCTTTGTCGTCACAATTTTATAGTTTCTTTATTAAATTTAATATGTAACGATCATCATATACTTATTCACCAAATCTCTTTTGAAATTAAGAGATGAAATTAAGAAATATGGTATCTAGGATTTTGTAGTTTTTTTAAAATTAAGAATAGCACGCCACTGTTGAACCAAACCGAGATAGTATATCTTATCTACAAGGTGCATATGTATTGCCAATTGCAACTGGCTGGCTCCCGTTGTTCGATGTATATTCTTTGTATCTATGGCGACAAAGAATCAACAAAAACATCAAAACATGTGTATATCTTGACCTAAAATTGTAATTTTGTAAACTGAAGAGTATTCGAATGAGTCGTGTCGCGCAAAATTAGGACTATCTTATTTTATTAGGGTTGAAGAGCACGCAATCACTAGTCCCGGGTACAAATATTGAACAAAATTAAGCTCATATATCATAATATGTTAAATATCAGGTTATCAGAAAACTGTACTTTTACTTATTACCGATGCCGATGCAAATTGCCAATAGATATATAATTGGACAATTATTGCATATATGCCCCTCAAATAATTACGAACAAATCAGAATAAAATATTTACTGTAGATCAGTACTAGCGGAAGAGCTAACGAATATTTCCAAACAATTGGTCACTACTTTTTAGTTTTACATCTCTTTAAAATCAGTCTCGAAATTTAATTGAGTCTCGAGTACTGATTTTATGTAATCAATGAAAGAGTTACGATTATAATTTTAGAGACCCATTTCGTCACTGCTACAGAATTTGCGCGCCTGTATATTTTGAATATTCTTAGATTGGTAAAACGACTAAAACGTGCAACATTTAAAATCAGTGCATTAGCTAATACTATTAGGACAATGACAGCACTCAGCAGACTGTCACAGTAGTTTAAAGAAGAGCACGCCAATATAGAACAGTTATTGGTCTTCCACTTGAATGTACTCTAATTAATGAAAATGGCTGTTTAATTAGTTTTCTTAATTTAATTTGTATACAATTCGTAAGAGTCGACAATATTACGTAAGTTATTAACCGATACCTTCTTGACTTTTATAGTGACTTGATAGAGTATGTGAAATCAGTGACTGTGATGAAATTAATTACACATATATGATATATATTGAAGTTGGAAAAATTGCTCTCAGTTTCATTTTTTTTAAATTCAAACTCTCAGTTACAATCTGTACATTTGAGGAATTAAATTTATATTCTTTACGGCTTGCTGGAGTATATATTATCAACCATTGTATTATTTAAGAAAATACATCAAATCGTTGATTAATTATTAATCAAACTTTGTTAATTTATCGTATATATTATACGAGTTCCCCCCGCCAAGACTGTGCATCTGGCCTAAATAAAAAATGCTAGGAGCCTAGACTGGTGTTTGTCTTTACCCCAACTGATAGAACAGCACACTGTATGGAGTCGAGGAAACGTGTTCACTACTTTGTTGAGCAGCCCAAGCTGCTGCACTTTTAAATCTCAGCAAGAAACATCTAAAATAGTACATTCATCTTTATTGCATTAAATATATAATTGGATTTATTGTCACCCGATCAGGAGAAGCACCTAATCACTTGATCTGCTGCATATGGAAGCAAGTTGGCCTAAGATTTTAGGAGATATCACATGATAATCTTTCACATTTGTGTTGTGTTTGTAGGGGAATAATAATATCACAATTGCATTAATATTATTATTATTGTTGTCGTCGTCGTGGTTGTTATTATATGTAACGATTGGTTGTTGTTCTTGAATAAGAGTCGCGTGGAAGGACTGGAATTTTAAGTGTCGCTTATGTATAGAAAATAAAGCGTCGCCTTAGGCACTTGTCAAATACTAACACAGTTATTAGTCTGTCACCTTAATAGTAACCTAATAAGTAGACAGTGTTTTATCCTTGTATGATTAGAAATATTATCCCGGCATTTGGAATCAAATTGAGAGAAAAGTAAATCGTAAAAAATAAAAAAAAAACTTTTAAGTAGAGATCGACAAACGAGACACGTATAAATATAAATAACGTGGTAGTGGCCTACAAGATAAAAATAAAGAGTAAAAAGAGCAAGGACAATGAAAACAAAAGAGGAATGAATACTAGTGCATGGCGGGCGTCATATTGGACTCTCTTTTAGTTTTACTCAAGCCTTGGAATATTGGAAATGGCGTGCTGCCTACTCGGCCCCACTTTGTAAATTGCAATGCGTTACATCTTGGACGTAAGATATATATAAGCATAGTTGAGCACTTAACTTATGAAAACACAGAACACATAATACATCAGACACACAAGGAAATTAAAGGATCAGAGAGATCAAGAGTAAGAGCAATATATATCCTAAGGGCGAAATCAAACAGCTTTCACAGGTAATTAATAATAATCTCCTCAACACAACTATTATTATGTACGGTACGTAGTTGGAAAGTTTTTAAGTTGAATAAATTGTACTATAATGATAATATTTTGCATTTTGTGTGTTTACTCACAGGCTCACAGCTAGCTCATTAAGCAATGGGTAAAGGTGGTCGTATGCCGGTAGCTGGTGGCGAGACAAAGCAAGCAGAAAAGGAGGATATATTCCGTCGAGTTCCTCATGAAAAACCACCATTCACAATTGCAGACATCAAGAAAGCCATACCACTTCATTGTTTCGAGCGTTCGCTCCTCCGCTCCTTTTCTTACCTAGTTTATGATTTGGCCGTTTGTTTCCTGCTCTACTACGTAGCCATAAACTACATCAATCTCCTCCCTAAGCCTTTGTCTTACCTTGCATGGACTGCTTATATTTATGTTCAAGGCTGTTTCATGTTTGCCGTTTGGGTGGTAGCCCATGAATGTGGCCACCATGGCTTTAGCAACTATCATTGGCTAAATGACACTGTTGGATTTGTTCTCCATTCCCTACTCCTCGTCCCTTATTTCTCCTGGAAAATTAGTCACCGTCGTCACCATGCCAATACCAATTCTCTTGATCGTGACGAAAACCATATTCCTAGATTTAAAGACACAATCCGTTCTTACTATCATTTCTTTAACAACCCAGTCGGTCGAGTTTTCATCATTGCCTTCACCCTCACCCTCGGATGGCCTTTGTACTTGATCGTAAACATAGCTGGACGAGAATATGATCGACATGCTTCCCATTTTGACCCATACAGTCCTATTTACTCCGAACGTGAGCGACTTCAAATCTTCTTGTCAGACATAGGTTTTCTTGCAGGTTGCTATTTGGTATACAGGGTTGCTTTAGTGAAAGGATTCACATGGGTGATGCTCGTATATGGAGCTCCTCTACACGTTGTGAATGGATTTCTGGTGATGATTACTCTACTACACCACACTCATCTTTCTTTGCCTCATTATGATTCTTCCGAATGGGACTGGTTGAGGGGAGCTCTGGCCACAGTCGACAGAGACTACGGGATTCTAAACAAAGTGTTCCACCACATAGCCGATACTCATGTTCTTCACCATCTAATCTCCAGCATCCCACATTATCATGCTGAGGAGGCAACTGAGGCAATCAAGCCCGTGCTGGGGGATTATTATCATTACGATCCAACTCCATTTTACGTGGCAATGTGGAGAGAGGCTAAGGAATGTCTCTACGTCGAGGCAGAGGACGATGGTGACAAGGCCAAAGGTGTCTATTGGTTCAAAAACAAGCTTCAGTCATAATCCTCTCGATCTAGCTAGTCGCAGTGATCTGCTACCTCATTACCTATAGATGAAAAGTATTCTTAGTACAAAATTAAGTACTATGTATTATGTCACTTCGTTTTGTATGGATATGCATGCACTGCTGGATTTTTTTTACCATGAGTAATCCTCAGCTTTTCCCAGTATAGATCTTACTTATCAATTACCAATATTGGAAAGTGCTTTCAAACTGTAATATATCTACGAGGGACCAACCAAACCTGTGGGATGTGGGTCGCAAAGGAATAATTTATTTAGTGATTGCCAATAAACAAAATTAAACTAGTTCTTCTGAATTTGTTGGATGATCATGCAAATCTGCTTCTGGAATATGGTCAAGCAAATATAATTATGAATTAATATATAGTAATGGACTTGATTAATGATGGTCTGTTTCTAAATTTCGTGCTTCTTATATGCAGAGTCATTCAAGTCTTTTAGGCGACCTCTATATATATACTTGGCAGAACATTGGAACGTACGTACATTTACACGTACAAATTATTTACCAGACATGGACATAAGACATGGACCTCTTAAATAAATGGTCTGGGTTATAAAGAGAATAATTTGCGCCTTGAGCCTTGAAACCGTATATATATATAGTTGCACACATCCTTGGATATATCGTTTTTATATAGGGTTGCATTGATTTAATTCTTTCCCAGAATGTGATTCTATAGAGTATTATTGCTACTCCCTAAACACTAAATGCTACTTTTATTCATGCAAAAAAATATAGTTAGATATTTATTATCTGATTTAAAATTTCATCTTAAATATTTTTTTAATTTATTCTTGACCTTCATGTAATATAACATAATCATATATTTTTCTTTTTGCATCTTAACATACGTCCCTAAAATTTAAAAATGAAAGGTAAACGAAGGAGAGTAAACAATGTAGTTGTACATCACATGCAATAAAGATAAATTAAACTTTTCAAAGAAAATATATATACTCAGGTTAAAATTATATAAAATATTTTTAAATGAATATTCTATATCATACTCTATTTATATATAAAATTGTTTTAATATTTTCTTTATATAATTTAAATATATTTTTATTTTTATAATAATAATAATTTAAATTTTATTTAATGTTATAGGTATATATTTTATATAATTTTTCATATACTTTATTTGTATTTTAATAGGATAATGTTTGTGTGTTTCGTTTAGATATGTGTTTTATTTAGAAGATTAATGTGAAATGTATTTTAGTTAGGAAATTAGGGCTAATAATAATTATTCCGCCCTAATTAATGTGAGATATATTTTAGTTAAGAGATTAGTGTTTAAAAATTAGATTCAATAATAATTATCCGGCACAAATACTTCCGGAACACCAAACTTTTAATATTTCGATTTTAATAATATAATATAGATTATAAAATTATTAGAGAACATAATATAAAACATTTTAGTATTTTCATTGAATTCAACCCCGCCTGTATACTCATTCTTCTAAAGCAAATATATATACATGATTTGTGTTACTTGATTCCGGTAATAAAATGAGATCATGACGAATTGACCGTTCTATTTATGTCGACATGATAAAATCAAATTTTGTAATGACTATGCGCAGGTTTGTATTACATCCTTTTCATCGAGGTCTCCAGCCTTTCTTAACTACCACATATATATTGATTGTGATTTCCATAAGCAGTTTCAATAAATTTTCAACGTATGTGTATATGTTTCTTATGGAGTTTACCCATACAATTTTTAAAAATGTGTACAGTACGGGTGCTATCATAACGTTTGAGTGGGATTGCATCCCATTATTAAATTATATAATTCACCAATTATGTTTTAACTTGATAAATCCGGGTGTAAAATATGTGCAATTTATTTTCTCCTTCCTAATTGGACTAGTTCTTGGTTCATAAAATAGTTTGGTTGACTAGATAACATGAGTTTGAGATTAGGAATAAAATTGAGTTGGGGTGTTATGAGATTAAATTATCATTTTTAATATCATATATATATTTGGAAAGTGTTTATTTTTAATTTAAAATAGTATTAAATTATTAATTAAATCAATTTTTATAATAAAATTAATTTTGTATATATATATTTATTATTATTATTACTTATTTATTTTTATTGTTAGTAAATACATATGATTAAAAAATTATATAAATAATAAAATTTAAGCTAATTTTTCGTATCCATCAATCATAACCATTTTTTCTTGATTTCATCCATATCTAAAATTTTGAAATAGGTGTGAAAAAATAAAAGCATTCAACTAAACACTAATATATAATTTATTCATTAAAAAAAACTATGTCAAACGATTCAAAATTTTCTACCCAAAAAAAGATTTCAACATCTTTCTTTGTAAAGGTAATCTAGTAATATCACAGTACTATTCAATTATTGTAATTATCAACAAGAACATATTTTTATGAATTAGGTGACTATGTGAGTGAAATTCTTAAATATTCATATTTATTTTGTTTAAAAATTCTCAGACTTTATTTCAAGTCTGGGGTTTATATTTGATTCATAAAAAATATATTATTCATGCAAACAGCAGCTTATAAACATATCTTATGAGTTTATTTTCGATCTAAGCTTGTATATGAACAGCTCAGATATAATAGTGACGAATTTCTTGAATTATTTTATTTATGATTATAGAATTTTAATAAAATGAAGCTAATATTTTCAAATCAATTATATAAATTTAAAAATTATACTAGTTATATATTTTCTTTATCATATTTTATACTTTAACATCTGTTATAAAGAACCTAAAATTAATTTTATAGAATAAATTAATTTTACTAAATAAAGAACCTAAGATAATAAAGAACCTAAGATAATAAAGAACCTAAAATTAATTTTACGTAACTTTCTCGCATATGGTAAATACAATAAATGTATTTTGATAATTATAATATTTATAGATATTGTTTTGATTGTACATATTAAAATATAATAATTATATGAACATGAGGTAAAGTTATTTAAGATCAATTTTAGATTATTTATTCTCTTTTTTTAATTATTCAAAATAATCTCAATCAAATTCAGAATTTTAAATAAAATTCATGTTACTAAATAAATCATTAATTACTTTCAAAAGTTAATAAAATAATTACGTAAAAACTTCAGACTTTGTTCGCCAATCAATTTCTGCCTTGCATTCCCACCGAAAAGGTGACTGGACTTTCGTTGGCTAGCTGTAGTACTGTAAGCAACTGATGTGGTGAAATTGCAGTACTTGCCTGCCAATATTGACTAATTTCGGTTTAGTTTAGTAAATGACAATTTTAAACAGTTGAAAGTATGGAGAGATAGACGAGTGGAAGACAATTTTGATCGCTTTTATTCACAAAAAATGAACAATTGAATCATTGTCCAACTTTCCACTGCTCTTCCCTAAGAGCAACTCCAATCGACCGATACATGTTAGCTATATCCTCCCCTTTAGCTAATGAGATAACATTCAACCACTTCAACCCTAGTCTGCAGCGAGTCTGTAGCTAGTTTTTATTTTACATAATCTCATATGTTTTCTATATTTATCAAACTCATACAGATCTGCAAGGGGCTCCACCTCATCTCCCTCCTTTTCTCATCTTCCATCCCGCCATTTCTTCCCTCCAATTACAACCCCTAAATTATCTTTTCCCCAATTTCCCCTAATTCTATCTTTCTCTTATCCAAAAACAAAAAAAAACCTAGATTAATGGAAGCATCTTTTACAGATTTACTTAACAAGGGCGTGTATGATGTTGAAGAAATTTGTACTCAATCTACCCAACAACAAGATTCAGGCAAACAGAAAAAAGGTTGTCGATCAAAGAATTTCACAATGGAAGAAGATATGCTACTCATTTCTGGTTGGTTAAATGTCAGTTTGGATCCGGTGCAAGGTTCGAATCAAACGCAACAGACTTATTGGAGTAGGATCTGGAATTATTTTAATGAGCACAAAAATTTTACAAGTGATCGCACCCCTACTTCTCTGTGTAATCGGTGGTGTGCGATTCAAACATCCGTAAGCAAATTTATTGGATACTACAATCAAATCAACGGAAGGAATCAAAGTGGTATGACTGAACAAGATAAGGTATTACAAATTTTAATCTTGATTATTATTATACAAGCTGCAAGGTTTGAGTATTACGTTTATATATTTTTTTTGTCTTGATTATGGGAATTGATATATTTAGTTAGTTAAACTTCGTAAGATTTGAATCTTGATATGATTTGATGGTTGATATCGTAAGATAGAACATATGTTTGTTCTAGGCTGCATTGCTACTGATTGTGGTTACGTAGCATATTGTGATCCTTTACTTAACTTAGTCGTGGTAGTGAGATTATTCAGGGTCTTATTATTCCAAAACATTTTTTTAGAGCATGTCCCTATTCCAGTGCAACATATCTATTTAGTGCTTGATCTTCAGTTTTAAAGCCTACTTATGTCAACGATGTGATGTCTGGTTGTTTTAATCTGCAAGTGTAAATCTATTAAGGCATGTTCTGATATATAGTTGGCTACAAATATATTTGTTTCTCGGTGTATCATTAATATTTTTGTACCCCTTTTATGTGCTGCTGAACTATGTGTATTTAGATTAAGGCTAGTAGCTCATAGTTTATGTCTTTTTACTGTAATAGTCAACCTTACATTTCTGCTGGAATCAGTCATGTGTATGACTTAAAAATTAAGATTGCAGTAATAAACTACATGACTACTGATTAGTATACTTAATTTTCTATTTGGTCAGCCTATCCTATGAAATTTTACAAGTGATTTGCTGCCAGACATATCTATAAACCAGTCCAAATTAGTATGTGACATGTTTTATCTTTCAGAATATTGTTTTATAAAATTTTCAAAGTTTGAGGATGCTGATCGAGCGATAGAAGTTTTAGACAACCAATACATGTTTTCAGGGGTAAGTTAAGTAGATGATCACAATTTTGCCTGGTAGAAAATGAAAAGATTGAGATCATATTTCAAATTTATATGATCTAGAAAAACAATTGAAAAGAGCATTGACCAGGACTTTTTTGCCATGTTCTGATATGTAGTATGCACTTGCTCCAGTTTTTCTTTGAATTTTTCTTGCATTGCCAGTGTTCACCAGTGATCTCTTTACACAGGTTGGACAAGCTATGCAGATGTACGAGACTATCATGAAAGTTCCATTTCCTTTTATGCGTTGCTGGATGGAGTTACGAAATTCACTAAAATTCGCATCAAATATAAATAAAAAAAGCAAGACCGCTGCAAAGGATAGTCAACCGTCATCGCCATCTACTGAAAGTCCAGTGAGTTCCAATGTACTAGAATCTGCATTATCTCATCAATAATTCGTATAGAGTTGGCCATTAAACTGAATTTAGAATGAATAATTTATATAGAGTCTGTGTGCTTTTCATTTCCCAATTATGTGATCTATTTATAAACAAAATTGAAATAAAGCCGTTAAGATAAAGTCGTTGGAATATGACTGTTATAATATAGCCGTTATAAATTTGAAATTTGAAAAAGTTAATAAAATAATATTTTTCAAATATAGATAACGATTATAGCTAATGTGGTTGGAGCACATCACCTTTTTGGTTATGTATAATTTAGCTAATTAATATTTTATTATATTTTAGCTAATGGTTATTGCTAACGTGGTTGGAAATGCTCTAAGTAATTTAAACTTGCAAGTTTACTTGATAGCAGAGCGTACAGTGTGGAATGTGGATTGCATGCCAGTATTGATATTAGCATAAAATAAAAGTAAATATAAAATGTCATATGCCTTTATTTATATCGCCATGTGTCAAATACGTCATGTTAAGTGATTTGCTGAATTTTTAAATAATACAAAATGGCGGTCAAATCAGTGCCGCTAAATTATTAGCATCAATGTTAACTGTCCACCGCTCTTTTTACCAAATAATATTTTTCGTTAATGAACTAATTTTATACTCTTTTTATTTTTGAATAATGGTCTTTATTTTGTCTATGTATTTTAAAAACTTTTGATCATGTAATTAGATTTATTATTTTTATAAACTAAAATATTAAATTTAAAATAATAATTTTAGTCATGAGGCTAACATAAAATAAAAAATTATAAATTTATAATTGTTTTCTTTAAAAATGAGAGCTACAATTCGTTACTGTAAACTACAAAAGAAACTGTTTCTGATATTTGTAGCTCTCAAACATTTAAACAATTAATAAGAAAAACAAATCAAACACGTTTGAGCTGTTAGGCTGCATGTATATAGTACAGTACATTAGTTACTACTTCCTAGTTACTGCTAGTTACTAGTACAAGAGATGGCCAAACGAGCGGACCGGAAGAGCCGTGTTATTTCACCGACGAATCGGTTTGACAATTCATGATTCGGGCACGGCACGACACGCGATTGTAGGCGAGTCGTGCCGAGTCAGACCGGTTCGCGAAAAATCCAGCTCATGTGCAGCTCAGCGATTAGGCATGTTTGGTTTTTATTTTTATTTTTTTATTTTTATTTCAGTCTATTGCGTGCCTAGCCGAGTCACGAGTTTGGCGAGTTGTGCTAATATGAAAGATTCCATATGTTAGTTGTTATTGATTTGATAGGCTGCGTATGATTGATTAATGATTACTTTTTTTTTATTCCAGTCCGTTGCCACTTGTCGGTGGGTTTCATTTATTTTTTTAAAATAAATAAATATTTATTTCAAACAAATATTTTTGAAATAAAAGAGGACGATACCTCTATAAATTTTATTAATTAAAAAATATTTTATAATTAATTTGATAGGACTCCTCTATAAAAAACGGAATAAACCGCTTGTACATAATAAATACTCTTTTACCTGCACTAAAAGCAAACTCGGACGCAATTGTAGAGTTAGGAACTACTAATATGTCCCTTGTAATTTTAGCTAAAACCGGAAATTGGTTTTCATGATTCTTCCACCATGTTAGTATTGAAAAATTATCATTCAACTCATAACTATAGGGAAAAAAAACTCCTTAATCATACTAGAAGAAGAAGTAGCTACAAAAGAAGACGTAGTGGAAATTCTACATTTTTATTTTTTGGCTATGATAGATGAAATAATACTATTAAACCTACTAACATTATTAATCTTATGTGGTATAACATTTTGAGTTTTGGGAGTATATATATCTACGAGACAATATAATAATTCTAAACAATTTTGTACATAAAGATCATGATTATACGAAACTCCTAACACCTCGTAATAATGCCGTAATAATGTTCTAAATTATTTTCTAACCCTTCATTTTCTAACAGCAGGATCAAGAAGACATGCAACACAATAAATATAGGGAAAATCTGTAAAATATTATATTCACTTAATTTTCATGTCATGAATAATTGCACTAAAATAATCATAATTCACGTAAAGTAGTAACAATATTAACATATTCAATGATTAAAGAGTAATCAAAACATGCCTACTAATCAATCATATATAGTGTGCTTAAAAAACATTCAAATTGTATTTTTAAAAAACATAGAATATTTCTAATAAATTTAAAAAACATAAAAATCTGTAAAATATTATATCCACTTAATTTTCATGTCATGAATAATTGCACTAAAATAATCATTGTCTTCAAATTCACGTAAAGTAGTAACAATATTAACATACTCAATGATTAAAGAGTAATCAAAACATGCCTACTAATCAATCATATATAATGTGCTTAAAAAACATTCAAATTGTATTTTTTAAAAACATCGAATATTTCTAATAATTTAAATAATTCAAATAATTTAAAAAACATAACAAACGAATATTTAAAAAAACAAAAAATATTCGGCAAGAAATAGCATGTGGCAGACACCCACACATGCGAGTACTAGTAGACAGAGTACCAGGTAGTAAGAATCAACTCAGCAAGTAGCAGCAGGCGCGTGGAACTCAAAGAAGAATATGCCGGGCCGGCTAGCTCGGCTCGTTACGGGATGAGGCGAGTTTCGTATGTCATGCCGGTTATGGTTCTCCAATTTTTAGCTCATGGACAGCTCATTTAGCAGACGATCCGTGTCGGTTTTTGAACCGGCCCGGTTCCCAGCACCTAACACGAGTTCTACGATGAGCCGGTGCGAGTCGGTCGAGCCGATCCGCGCGTTTGCCACCTCATAACTCAGATATTGACAAATGTAAAGAACGCTTGGTTGGTTGTGTTTATTATTTTTTAGAGCATACGGAAGGATATTTTTAATTCTTGTTTCGTCAATGGTTATTACATTGGAAATTTAGGTCAATGTAAGGCTGCTGAATTTGTTTTTAGCCGGTTTATAAAAAGATTTACGTAAACTTTCCAAATCGTTACAATATGTTATGCAAGTTGCACACTACGGGGGTCGGGGTCCAATTCATATTTCATATATGCTTATTTTTTTTTAAGTGTTGATTGACCTAGCCAACAATAATATACTATACTTGTCACACGTAGCTGCATACTACTAAGAAGAATTTGGTGACATGTATGCTTTGATTATTAAAATCTCTCATTTGTACACAAGTTATTGAAATTATGGATATTCTAATACATAACTAGATTTTGATATTTTCTAGCTGTCATTTTATGCATGCATGTAGCATGCTTAGTAATTAATCGAAATTTTTAGCAACTTAGTTTACTTGAATTGCCAGTTAAACTAGAATCAATTATGGGTTAGTAGCTTCTGACCAAAATAAATAAATTATGGGTTAATAGCTGCTGTGGAATACTAGACACCCAAAAATCTTCTCAATTTTTTTCCCCAAATAATAATGAATTATCACATAGGTAAATGGTAACTTTCCTAATAATAATATGAATCTCGCGTGCATACATATGCGCTCATAAATTAGTCATGTGTCAATATTTGAATTTTTTTTTGAGTGACTAACACTACTCTTAGATAAATTAATTTCTTGAAACCAAAGAGATGTACGTATAATACACCTCGTATACAAGAGATATACGTATAATAGAATAATAGATATTCGACGTCAGATCTCAGAATCTTGAGGGGCTTTATCTATTTTATAATTGTTTTACTGGCGTGCTGATTATTTTATATTCCATTATTATGGCATCATTTTCTGATCGATAGACTTTGTTTAGACTACATGTTAACACACATAAACACGTTGCTTTGAAGGAGGTGTCGTGTCGTTTACATGTTAAAAATTAGGATCACGAGTTACTTGCTGCAAATAAATTGTGCCTGTTGAATTTGTGGTAATATATGGATTGAATTATTTTTTTATAATTAGATACGCTCACATAACAATTAAATAATTTTTGGTCTTTATTTTGATAAAATTTTATTGTGCCTGAAAATATGTGTGTACTCGTCCGTGGCATTTACATGTAAAAGTAGTTTTGTCGTTCATACGACATCTGTATAATTTTATTTCCGTCCGAATTGTGAATATGGTACAATAACCATGCATTGCAATTTCTAAAAAGGGAAAAAATTTGAGGTTAAATTTAAAATAATTTGATGAAATAACTAATATTCTTTTTCATATTAATGAGTTAAGTATACTTGAGTAAATAAACTAATATTGACGTCAAATTATAAATCACATTAACTAATTAAACTAGTTGTAATATATATATATATATAGGGTCTTATTCAAATAGAAAATAACTTAAATGAGAAATAGAAAATAAGAGCCTATACAAAACTCTTTCCCCCGGCCCCCCAAAACCCTCCCCGACCCCGACCCCGACCCCGACCCCGAACCCGAACCCACCCCTTCTCTCTCCCTGCCACTGCACCACCCCACTCCTCTCATCTCCCAGCCTCAGTATTTGTAACCACCATCATCACACCCCTGCCATAGCTACCATGCCGTTCCAACCACTACACCGTCATCTTCTCCGGCGAGCCCTGCTGATCGGAGCTTGCAGCTCTTAACACCACCACCACGAGTTTGATTCTGTCGTGACTATCCCGATCTATATTCACGAGCTCGATTCTGCCATGGCTGTCCAGATCTAGAAATCTGGATATTGAAATACATAAATCATTAAATTATATTAAGAAATCACTAAAATATATTTCAAAAATCACTAATTTATACGGTGGAAATCACTAATTTATACGGTGGAAATTATCGACTAATACCAGTTCAGCAGAAGATCTAAACTTTACAATACACACACATACACATAAAATTAGATCTGTAAAATCATCAACGGACCAAGCTCGACCCTATTGATGTCCTCGTTCAGCAGTGAAATCGTGATTTGAACATCGCTGAAAACAAATCGGAGCTTCACCGGAATCTGAAAAACAATAGGGGTGTTTAAACGACGATGACGATGATGAAGATAGTGCCCCTGCGGGGCTAGAGGTCGGAAAAGAAGAGCAGCCAAATCTGAAAAAATTGATTTCGCCGGAAAATTCAAGCTCGCCGGAGAATGTGATCGGAGCTCGCCGGAGAAGATGACCGGAGCTCGTCAGAGAAGCAGTGGCAGTGGCAGGGGGTGGGGTGGGGTGGGGTGGGGTGGGGTGGGGTGGGTGTATTTGATTTGTGTGTGAGTGCCCCTATTGGCCATTAGATTAGATTGAATATGTGGTGTAGATCTTATTTTTTATTTTCTATTCTAAGTTATTTTTTATTTGATCACTTGCCTATATATATATATGAAAATAACTCTAATGCGACTACAGATTTAAGATAATTAAGTTATAATCAGTGTTATAGATATCCGCGGAATCGCGGATATATCGGCCGAAATATCAGTTCAACCGAAGCTACCGATCTTATTCACATGAATTGTTTAATTATACGGTTTGGGTAGCATCGGGTCAAAATGCTGCAAAATCAACTCATATTTCGGAAGTCTAAGAAGTGCTTGTAACTTTTCTTATCACCTTTTGACAATAGTGATTATAAATCTTTAACATTTTAATTGCTTATTGGTTGCTATAAAATTTTACAGGATTTTGATTTTAAAAAATCATTATTTTTGTTAGTGTATCGAGTCTTTCAATATAAAATATAGGATTAAATGTTAAATTAAATAAGGTGATTGTTGTAAATATTTTAAATATAAATGTATTAATTCTTCATTCCTATTCTAATGTATTGGTTCTTTAATTTTTTTTAAAATTGTGAAATAAATAATAATATATACACGGATTAAAATTATATAAAAATTTAATTTAAATTACTCCCGAATAATCCCCGAATTACCGATTAATCCTAAATCGCTACCTCAACCGATTAGATCCGATTAGCAATTTTTATAACACTGGTTATAATTGTTTATCCTTTAAAATATTCATCAACTACTTGATTTTTTAAAAGGTGTATATTATTATTTTATAGTTTGTTTTATATATTTGCATCATTAAATTGCATGTTTTTTTGACAAGATCATTAAATTGCATGTTGAGTTGCACTATTTGTGTTCCTGACGAGCGCATTAAAATTTTCACACGGATGGCTTTACTCTAGGCAAGAGGACGTCTGTCGGCAAACAAAAACGTCGCTAATAGTCATAGCGGCCCGTCGACAATAGTTAAATTATATATCAAGATCGTTGCACGAGTTGGTTATTACACATAATTAATAAATCAAAAATCAAAAATCTTTTATATCATACTGAGCTTTGAACTTTTATGACACATTTTAACATGAACAGTTTTCAAGCTTTAATTATTTAGTGCTAATTTTTTTCCAAATGGATCTCTTTTATCAGGAAACTAGCTAGTAAAGATGGGTGCAGGTGGACGAATGTCAGATCCCCCAAGCGGGAAGAAGACAGCAGCAGAAGCGCTTAAACGTGCTCCCCATGAGAAACCTCCATTCACAATTGGAGACTTGAAGAAAGCAATCCCACCTCATTGCTTTCAAAAGTCTCTCGTTACCTCTTTCCGCTACCTTATTCAGGATCTCCTCATGGCCTATGCTCTTTACTATGTTGCCACCAACTATATTGACCAGTATCTTCCCACTCCTCTTAACTACTTGGGTTGGGCTGCTTACATTGCCGTTCAAGGTTGTGTCCTCACTGGTGCTTGGGTTGTTGGTCACGAATGCGACCACGATGCCTTTAGCAACTATAATTGGATCAATGACCTTGTTGGCCTTGTTGTTCATTCTTCTCTTTTGGTTCCATATTTCTCCTGGAAAATAAGCCACCGTCGTCACCATGCAAACACTCAATCCCTTGAAAATGACGAGGTCTACGTCCCAAGATTCAAGTCCAATGTTCGTAACTATTACAAATTGCTTAACAACCCACCTGGCAGAGTCCTTGTGTGGCTCACCACACTTCTCATTGGTTTTCCATTGTACTTGATGTTCAATGTGTCCAGACACAAATATGAGAGGTGGACTTCTCACTACGATCCTCACAGCCCACTTTATTCTGAGCGTGAGGGCAAGGAAATCATTGTCTCTGATATTGCTATTCTTGCTGTCATCTACGGACTATACCAATTCGTGCTGTCCAAAGGATTTGCATGGGTGTTCTGTGTTTATGGAGGTCCACTGCTAGTTGTTAGTGGCTGGTTTGTGTTGATCACCATTTTGAACCACACTCACCCATCATTGCCATACTACGATTCCACCGAGTGGAACTGGTTGAGAGGAGCTCTTTGCACCGTGGACAGAGATTATGGAATCTTGAACAAGGTGTTCCACAACGTCTGCAATGCTCATGTCTGTCACCACATTTTCTCCATGATTCCACATTATCACGGACTGGAAGCCACAGAAGCAATGAAGCCAATATTGGGAGAGTATTATCAGTATGATGGAACTCCAATCCTTAAAGCAATGTACAGAAAAATGAAGGAATGTATTTACGTGGAGAAGGACGAAGGTGAGACCAAGGGAGTCTATTGGTACCGAAGCAAGTTCTGAAGTGCTAAAAATCCCGCAATTCACGTACTTGCTACAACATAATTGTGCTGCATAGTCAGAGTTGTTTACTACAGTAGTAAAATAAATTTGAAGGTAGAAAAAAGTAAGAACTGCTCAGTTAAAACCAGATGATGATCAGCTGTAATATTCCGTGAGCATGTGATAAGGTTGTTGGATGTTTATGCCATCCTCCTTATAATTGTGTCAAGTGTTTAAGTACTGCTTAATAAATATAGATGAAATGTCCTTGAGCATCATCATTATTAATGTTATTAATGTTTTATGTATCGAGGAGCTTGATCGAAATTTCTTGTTCTAATCAAGCTGCTTGCCCTTGTGACTTCTTGTATTGTAAACAATTCTGAAAACAGAAGTTTCAAAACTAAATTTTTTAAAATAACAATCAAGTTTTTTGTTAAAAATGGGTAGCCAAATAATTTTCTCATGTTTTTGATTTTTCGCTTAGCAATTAGCTGAGTAATGTTAGAGGTAGCAAAAAAAATTCCGAAATATGATGTGTCTTATTTTAATTGGGGTGTTTGTGTGCATACATTGCGAGTCCACTATTTTTGTTATGGATGAAACCAAACAAAATCTGACACATATTTTTTAGAAAGATTTTTTTTGGAGATGTCTGGCATTATTCCAATTAGCTTGAACGCTTATTTTCCTTTGCTGCAATTAACTTGCACAATGATATGAATCTAATTCATAGAAGTCAGAAGCTTTACAAAAAGAATTGTAACATTCCTCATCGGAAAAAACTTAGCAACTGAAAAGTTATATAAACAGAATACACAAGAATCAAGCATACAAACATAGTACTAGTCTCTGATCAAGTCATCTGCAAATGATATTCGCTTTCACTGATGATATTCTTCTCGATTAATATGCATCGAGTAGACGAGAGTACCTTGTGTGCAATCCATAAGTTCTGTCTTGTTTATATTCTTGATTACCGAAAAACACTGAGACTGACTGCTATATGCTACCTTCATGGTAGTGGTTTTGTCCTTGACTGTCTAGTATGTAAGTTCCAAACTTAATAATTTTGATATAGGATTTTTCCTCGACCTTTCCGTATAGCACACTAGTCTTTTGACTATATACAAATAACATATACTATATTTTATAAAAGAAATACAATTATAACACATTGAAATTTACAGAAATTGCATTTAAATTATTCAAAAATTCATACGAATTATTATAAGTTAAAACTACATGCATACATAATTAACAAGGTCTTATAACTATTAAAATAATTTTTCATGGTTTTACCGCAAACTGTTGCCTTACCCCTCGTGTTTATCCTTATATAAAATCTTGCATTATGTCAACTGTCAACAGAATTTCTGCATACCAGTATTCATCAGGTTTCTTTTAACATAATAATACACAGGACAGGAGGATTGAAAATCCTTACAGATCCAGCCTTAGATGCATTTTATAAAGCATAATACTGACATAATTTTGTAGGATACACTATTCATTTTATATAAAGAATTTGGCAGGACATATATGATCATTCCTGAACGACACTACCTAGTTAACTCTAAAGCTTATTTTGAAACCAATAGACACCTTTTGCCTTGTCACCATCCTCTGCCTCTATGTAGAGACATTCCTCGGCCTCTCTCCAGATTGCCATGTAAAATGGAGTTGGATCATAATGATAATAATCCCCCAAGACGGGCTTGATCGCCTCAGTTGCCTTCTTAGCGTGATAATGCGGGATGCTGGGGAACAAATGGTGAAGCACGTGCGTATCGGCTATGTGGTGGAACACTTTGTTTAAAATCCCATAGTCTCTGTCGACTGTAGCAAGAGCTCCCCTCAACCAGTCCCACTCGGAAGCGTCGTAATGAGGTAAAGAAAGATGAGTGTGGTGCAGTAGAGTTATCATCACCAGAAACCCATTCACAACGTGTAGAGGAGCTCCATATACAAGCATTACCCATGTGAATCCTCTCACTAAAGCAGCCTTGTACACCAAATAGCATCCTGCAAGAAAACCAATGTCTGACAAGAAGATTTGAACTCGTTCACGTTCGGAGTAAATAGGACTGTATGGGTCAAAATGGGAGGCATGTCGATCATAAGATCTTCCAGCTATATTTACAGTCAAGTATAAAGGCCATCCTAAGGTGAGGGTGAAGGCAATGATGAAAACTCGGCCAACTGGGTTGTTGAAGTAATGGTAATAAGGTCGGATAGTCTCCTTCAATCGAGGAATATGGTTCTCATCGCGATCAAGTGAATTGGTGTTTGCATGGTGACGACGGTGACTAATTTTCCAAGAGAAATAAGGGACGAGGAGAAGAGAATGGAGAACAAAGCCAACAGTGTCATTTAGCCAGTGATAGTCACTAAAGCCATGGTGGCCACATTCATGGGCTACCACCCAAACAGCAAACATGAAACAACCTTGAACATAAACATACGTCGCCCATGCAAGGTAAGATAGAGGTTCGGGGAGGAGATTAATGTAGTTTGTAGCTGCGTAGTAGAGGAGAAAACAAACGATCAAATCATAAATTAGGTAGGATAATGAGTCAAGGAGCGAGCGCTCGAAACAATAGGGTGGAATGGCCTTCTTGATGTCTGCAAGCGTAAATGGTGGCTTTTCATGAGGAACTCGGCGGAGTACATTCTCTTTCTTTTCTTTTTCCTTTTCCTCGCCGTCCCATACTGTAATACGACCACCTTTACCCATTGTCAGAGTATGCAAATCTAAATACAAACCTAAAAGAAAATTATACCGACTACGTACCTTAATCAGGCTACATGTTTGTATATATAATAAGGACATAAAAGTACACAAAATCTATAGATAACAAAAATTATGTACATCTACCTATTTTTAAATCTCAAATACTTTTGGAAATTTTAATGGGACGAACAAAAGATGACGTAAAATTCAATATGTGATCTTAGTATTCATCAATCATTAAACAAACAAAATCTTAAGACAAGTTTTAGAATATATATATTTATAGTTAGGATAGGCTCGCGCTTAGATGACAACAGTTTTCACGCGAGAACAATTGTTATGCACTTTTAATAATTTGCGGAATAATTCTTGCAGAACATGTAGGACAACTACAACACAATAAAAAACATAGTAGTTTATATATAGCCATTTCTGCAAGGTAGATTGTAGGAAGTTTTTAGACAGAGACTCAAATACTACTCTTTCAGCTATTCGCAGTCCACAGATACAACAGAGAAAAAAGGTATATATATACTGGGATATGTGGTTAAAATATGTATTTCAGTATTTCTACTACATTGTTTTATGTGGCTAGAGTAATTGAAAACTTTAGACTAGCATGCACGCGGCCACCGTCTTCGTTACAGCTTGGGGTTTATAAATTTAACCTGGCTCGTCCATACATAAATGTACTACGTTTATTTCTAGTTTATCTAGTAATTATTCTCCGCCTGTGTTGCCTAGAACTGAAAGGTAAGTGCAGAAGGGTACAGATTTTTTTAATTATACATGTAAATACTACTCAAAAGACATGTGTTATGTGAACATAGGTCGGCTGAATATTAGCCGGATATGTGATTATGTGAACATAGGTCGGCTGAATATTCGCCAGATACAAGATTATGGAAGTCACTTCTTATATTAGAGACTGGCATTTTGATTATTACTGCTAGTAACAATGTCTAGATGGAGATCTGCATCAAGATTTTAAAATTGTACAATTGACAAATTACTCACTAAAATAGCTAATTCAATACATAATAACCAAAATATGATATAAAGATATTAGGAGCACAACTGACAATTACAAGAATGCTGTTACATTTACTGATGCACTTTCAAAGATAAGTTTGAAATTTTTTATCTAATAATTAGATTTTCGTCGGAGATACTATACAGAATTCACTGTAGAATGACATATCATGAGCATTATTATCAGAAGATTGGTTTGCATAATGTTTAGCGCAAGAAAATGTAACTCAAAAGAACCAATGTCCTGGTGTTTCGAGATGTTCCCGTGACATATGTCAAGAGCTTCAATGAGAATGCCAGCCAAATTCATCTCATTATACACATAAATAGATGCAGAATACTGTTTAACTTGCTAATGAAACTAATTAACAATTGTTGAACAAGCATTTATAGACAGCAATCAAAGGATATACAGACTTGTATTAAAATGAACTGTGTTTAGATATAAAAACTGAGAAAAGAACAATGCTTCGTACTTACTAAAACTGAAAGATTACATGCACTAATATATAAACTGATAACACACATAGTTGGTGGCTAGAAAATAGGAACTTACTAACAGGACACTCCCACGTTGAAACAACTACTACTACTTATTCAAACTTCCTACAAATACTCAACTACTCTTGACCTACTCACATATCAACTTAACGTTAAACAAAATAACTAAATATTGCAACAGGTTTTGATTAAATATCCAACAATCTCCTCGTTAATTTAAACCTTCTTCAAAAGATTCTTGACACCCAAAAGATTCCTCATTTTCTCAAACTTGGTTGCAGACATGGCTTTGGTTAAAACATCCGCTCTCTGAAGATCTGTGCTGACATGCTTCACAATAATCTCCCCATGTTCAATGCACTCACGAATGAAATGAAAACGTATATCAATATGCTTACTACGACTGTGAAAAACTGGGTTTTTAGCCAAGTCAATAGCAGATTTATTGTCGATATAGGTTGTAACTGGACCCGAAATTTCATCTGAAATCTGGCTCAAAACTTTACGTAACCATATGCCTTGACATGCAGCTGCAGTGGCAACCATAAACTCAGCTTCACAAGATGAAAGAGCTACACACCTCTGCTTCTGTGAGACCCATGTTATTAAGCTTTCATTTAGATAGAAGGCTAACCCACCCGTGCTCTTTCGATCAACTACATCACCTGCCAAGTCGCTTCTGAGAATCCAGATAGTAAATAATTTCCTTGGCCCTTCAAGTACACCAGCCCATAATCCAAAGTACCCTGCACATAGCGTAAAATACGCTTGACTGCATTTAGGTGTAGTACAGTAGGCCTCTCCATAAAACGACTTACTACTCCCACTGCGTATGCGATATCAGGGCGTGTATGCACCAGGTACCTCAAACCACCTACAACACTCTTAAAGTCTGTTGCATTAACAGCCTTACCGTGTTCATCTTTGTCGAGTGGCATTTTCGGTTCCATGGGATATTTCACCGGGTTGCATCCTGACAATCTAGCTTTCTCTAGTATCTTTTTCGTGTAGGCTGTTTGTTTAAGTTCAATAAACCCTTTTCCATGTTCCACTTCTATACCAAGGTAATATGAGAGTTTACCTAAATCACTCATGTCGAATTCTTTTGACATCTGTTCTTTAAACTTGACAATATTCGTCACCTTTGTTCCAGTCACAAGTAAATCATCTACGTACACACCCACTATCAAAGATTCATTCCCTTCTCGCCTTGTGTATACTGCTTGTTCGAATGGACATTTAACAAAACCAAGCCTTACCAGACACTTGTTTATTTGTGCATACCACGCACGTGGAGCTTGGCGTAGTCCGTAGAGAGCCTTAAGTAGCCTATAAACTTTATGTTCCTCTCCTTCTTTCTCGAACCTCTCTGGTTGCAACACGTACACTTCCTCTTGCAACTCCCCGTTGAGGAAAGCAAACTTCACATCCAAGTGGTGAACCTCCCACTCATTTTTAGCAGCTAGAGCCAATAACAAACGCACAGTTTCTAACCGAGTGACAGGGGCAAAAACTTCTTCGTAATCAACCCCAAGTTTTTTACATACCCCTTTGCAACGAGACGTGCCTTGTGCTTTATAACTTCACCATTTGTGTCTTTTTTGAGCTTAAAAACCCACTTCAGTCCAATTACTTTGTGACCTGCTAGTAACTCTGTCAGTTTCCATGTTTTGTTCTTTTCAATCGAATCCATCTCTCGTTGCATTGCCATCCTCCACTCTTTTTCTTTTGAAGCCTGGTTGTAGGACACGGGTTCATCTACACTCAACAACAATAACTCACCCTCTAACTCGACTTCTTCCGTTTCATTATAAATATCGCTGAGCAACCTGAAGTTTCCAGGTTCTGAGCTATCTTGAGAAGACCCATAGCCACTGTTTACATCTGGCTGAGAAGAATGCCCATCAGATGTATTTCTCGGTGTTGACGTTAAATTCTCCTCCATATCAGTGCTTTCTTCTGTACCCGTACCAGTATTAGTCAACACAAATGAACCTGCAGAGTAAGTACCATCCTTTTCTGTTGAACCCCATGGCCAGCTTTTGTATTCCTCAAATACAATATCTCGAGTAACATAAACAGAGTTTGTGTTAGGATCAAACACACGGTAGGCCTTCGTTCCTGGTTCCTTACCAAGATGGACTACCTGTTTACTTCTGTCATCCATCTTCTTCACATGTACACTTGGAATTTTCATATAAGCAGTACAACCAAATATTTTGATATGATCTAAATGTGGCTTTTTACCTGACCAAGCTTCATAAAGGGGTTTGCCCAGAAAGTGCTCGAGTGGGCAAGCGATTTAAGATGTACACAGCATGTCGTACCGCTTCTCCCCAGAATTCTGATGGCACTTCTCTTTCTTTCAACAAACTTCGTGCCATTGCAACCACAGTTCTGTTACGACGCTCAACTACGCCATTCTGTTATGGTGAATAAGGGGCCGTAAAATGTCTGGTGATACCAGCTTTGTCACAATATTCCGTGAATTGTGACGAACAGAACTCACCTCCTCTGTTCATTCTAAACACTTTCACCCCTTCTTCATAACCATTTTCAACCAACGCCCTAAACTTTTTGAATGCTTCCAGTGCCTCATCCTTACTCTTTAGCATATAGACCCACATCACCCTGCTGAAGTCGTCAACCAACAACAGGAAGTATCTATTCCCCGCTGGTGTTGGTGGCGATATGGGACCACACAGGTCACCATGTATTAACTCTAAAACTTTACTGGCTGTGAAACTTGTTTTTGAAGGGAAAGGTTTCCGAGTTTGCTTCGATAATAAGCAGCCTTTGCACACATCTTTGGGCTGATTCATCTTAGGCAGCCCATACGTCATATCGTTGTTAGCTAACAATGATAAAGCCTAAAAATTTACGTGACCCAGTCGTGTGTACCACAACCACGCCATTTCTTCAGTCTTTGACAACAAGCACACAACATTCTTTTCATCAATAATAATTTTGTACAGACGATTTGCAGATTTCTTCACTTTCATTAACAACTTTCCACACTCATCATGAGCCCACAAAAATTCACCATGCAACAGAACTTTGTTCCATTCCTCAGATAGCTGACCCAATCTAATAATATTATTACACAAAGTGGGAATGTAATATACCTCTTTGAGTAGACGTTTTTCTCCATTTTTGCATTGAAACAGAATAGACCCCTTTCCTTTAATATGTACGGTTGACCCATTTCCAAACCTGACTTGTCCAATGATCCCTTCATCAAGTTCTTTAAACTTTGTTCTTTGCCCAGTCATTTGGTTACTCGCTCCATTGTCGAGATACCACAAGTTTGTTGACGTCTTGTTGTCATTCTCTGGACCAAATTTTGGAAGAACACTTCTTTCGTTAAGCAGCACCGATTCCTCGTCCTTTTTATCATGCTCAGTTAGTAAAAGTGCTGGTTCATCATCGTTTATCTGAGCCAAATTAACCTCTTGTTTTTTATCTCTTTCACGACGAGGTTTCCTGCATTCTGACGTGAAGTGGCCATATATGTTACAGTTGTAACATTTCACCTTGCTCCTATCTCGACTAGAGCTTATGCCACAACTGTCATCTTCACCATTGTTTTGGTGTCCTCTGCCACTATTGGCATTTCTGTTGTAACCTCGTCCTCGTCCACGATAGCTGTTACCACCTCGATTCTTGTCCGTACCACCTCTGTGATTCTGTTTCGACCATCTTTCTTGTGTCAACAACAACTGACCACCCGAGCTCTCAGATTGACCCCGAGTCCTCTCATCATGAGCTTTTAACCGACCAACTACTTCCTCTATGGTCATCTCCTCCATATTGCCAAATTGCTCGATCGTTGAGGCAATTTGCAGGTACTTCGAAGGAATAGCACGAAGAAGCTTTTTCACAACGTTGGTTTCCTCCATCTTTTCTCCTAGAAGCCGGATATTTGTCACCACGCCATACAACTTCATACAAAAACCATCAAGCTGGTCCGACTCCTTCACGTTCATTGATTCAAATTGTGATTTCAATGTCTGTACTTTCACTTTCTGCACACGATCAGCACCTAGGCAAATCGTTTTAATTGCATCCCAGGCCTCCTTGGCAGTTTTCTTCTCAGCAATGGACATGAGCAACTCCTCTTATATGCTCTGGTAGATAGTTGCTAGTGTTATCTTGTCTGTCCTTGCTTCTACAACTACCTTGGGGTCGATTGATTCAATGGCCTCCTAAACTCCTTGAGCCTGCATATAGACCTTCAGTTTTAACGACCACGCCGTATAGTTGTTGTTCTTCGCCAACATTGGATAACTTAGACCAACGGAGCCTTCTTTGTGTTTCTGTGCATCCATCGTTGTAGTTGCTTTTGGCATATACTTGGGCATCCACTAGTTTCAAGGCTCTGATACCAAATATAGACAGCAATCAAAGGATATACAGACTTGTATTAAAATGAATTGTGTTTAGATATAAAAACTGAGAAAAGAACAATGTTTCGTACTTACTAAAACTGAAAGATTACATGCACTAATATATAAACTGATAACACACATAGCTGGTGGCTAGAAAATAGGAACTTACTAACAGGACACTCCCACATTGAAACAACTACTACTACTTATTCAAACTTCCTACAAATACTCAACTACTCTTGACCTACTCACATATCAACTTAACGTTAAACAAAATAACTAAATATTGCAACAGGTTTTGTTTAAATATCCAACAGCATTAGGCATCTAATTATGTAGTGTAAGTTCTTGCCAAACATCCTAATTATACCGTGCACTGTCTCAAAGATCTTTTGTAGCAGATGATATGATTAATAACATGCATATATTTGATTTTTTTTGTTTTAAACAAAAATGCATACATCTTAACTTAATTTTAAAAAATACAAGAGCACAGCATAAAGTAAGTACCGTGTCCTAATTTAAGTAAAGAAAGAAAATAAAAGAAACAAGAAACGGGACTGGGCAGGCATCAGCTCCCATACATGGTAGATTGGTAGCCGCTTTCGATGACGAGGCCCAAGAATTTCTATTAGGCGATAGTTACTGTCCATCTTTATCAGCCAACTCCCCAGTTTCCAACAGTTTCTGGTTGACAAAATGAATCCACGCATTGACGCATATTTATGGTTCACAATATACTTGATGTTTCTGTTTGCTCTGAAGTCAAGAAATACTGATTGGAAACTATTAACTGTAGACACTGTAATTTAAACCAAAGAGGCAATGATACATTTGGACAAATGCGACAGTTTTATGATGATGATGATTAACGGATTTTAACCGCGGATACAATCTCATACAAGTAGGTCATATGTTAATCTAGTATTGCAAAGATACAAATCAATGATAATAGTTGATTTGTAAATTGAAGACAAAACATAATGAATCAAAAGACAATTTCTGTCTTCTATTTCTTTCATTGCTTCAGAACTTGCTTCTGTACCAATAGACTTCCTTAGTCTCCTTGGTCCTTCTCCACGTAAATACTTGCCTGTAGAGCCGGCCCTGAGATATTTGAATCCCAGGGTGGAAAAAAATTTTGTGCCACAAAAAAGGAAGGAATCGAATAAATATAAAATTACCATGAAAAATATACGATTTATTATTTCTTGAAAAATTATTCTTTTAACTATTTTCCTAGCAAAATTATTGATAAGACTCTTATAATCAGGATTTGGAAATATATTATTTTAATGGATATCATCGATAATCCATTAAATCTAATCTTGTGACCGGCTTCTTTTATAATACAAAAAAAGAATTTGCTCCTAATTATTTTTAATTTTTGTATTACTTACCTTTTAAATTATTTATTTTGGTACTTTTTTAAAATCGATATATGTCCCTCAAATTTTTTTATGCCTAAATATTTTAGAACTTTTATTACTCCCTTATATGTATATAAAAAAAATGTGTCCCCAAAATATTAAATTTTTCGGTGCCCTCGTTATTAGCATAAAGAGTTTGGCTTCAGGGTCGACTGACTCGACTCTGCTTGCATGAGAGGTGGACTTCTGGTAACAAAGAGACTTTTGAAAGCAATGAGGTGGGATTGCTTTCTTCAAGTGAAGTGCCGAAAAGCTTCCGACTCTCGCGTCTTGTTTTTGACTTTGTTGGTTAATTATTTGTGTTATTATTATAATTTGATAATAACACACGCACGAGTCAGTATTGACTGCTAGTTGTACACTGCTACATTTTTCCAGGTCTAGATAGGCAGGCGCAGAGTTGCATCTTTTTACTATTTTATCACATGTATTGTTGCTTTCAAATGTTTCAGTGCAGACATATATGTAAATATTTCCGATAAGAAAAAAGAATGCAGAATGAAGAGGTTTGTTCTTCAGTAATGCTCCCACTAATCCCTATAATAAAATAATAAAATGGACGAAGTTGAAATCCATTGTTCTATATCTATATGATCGTAGTTTGATTCCTTCACTATTGTCTTTTTTGGTTGTCTCCGTTAATTCCAAGCGTGTTGCATAATAAAAATATATTGCATCGAGCTACGTCTCTAGTAGGCTAAAAATATCCTATTCCAAAGCACAAGAATTACAGTCAAGTATACATACATATTTTGGTTGGTTACAAACTACAGCCATATTCCATTGTTTTCGGTGTCAAATTAAGTGTGCTAAGTGTGCTTTCAGCAAAGGACAAAACCACATACTCCCCCTCCCCTCAAACCTTAACATATAGGTTGGATATGATAAATTAAGAATTAAAAAAAGTGCGAATTATAAAGTGATGGAATTTATTAAATTTAGAAAAAAAAACATATATTATTTAAGATATTTTTTAAAAATTAATGAAAAATCAATCAAAAAGTATTGAGAATAGACGGAACATAGAAAAAAGTACTAAAAATGGATGAAATATAGTAAACCGGTCTGCTCCTGAATACATTTCATATATATATATATATATATATAGATAGATAGATATAGATATTGAAAAACATTATATACGTGCAAGTTTATTTTTTATACAAATAGTCAAGCATTAATGATAAAATACTCACTCGCAACTGACAAGTGTGTGGCGTTGCAATTTACAAATGCTTTATTGATAAATGTCGATAAATGTTTGGGGAACTTTTTTCCAGAATAAGTCAACTTATTTTAAGATAAAATTAGAGATTCCTAATTTTTTTCTGAAAAAAGTTAATTTTTTTTTGCAACTTATAGAATCTCAAATATACATTAAATACTTGTATAAAAAACATTTATCAAAATATGAAATTTTTACCCGAAAATAAGTCCAAAAAAACTTATTTTAAGGCAGGCCAAACAAGTCAAAAAAATCAAGCACAACGGTGTAGTTTGAGATACTATGCTATGGCGTGCTTGTATCTTTATAATAATCAAAATCACTATTCCAGTAATAAAGTATTCATTATTAAGCCGCCTACTATGACCGGAGAAGTGAGAAATAATAATCCACGCAGCTATGTGCTTGTGTCAACCACGGCATGCTCTCAATCTCTCATATAAATTTCCACTTTATTGAGTGTATCATTTTATTAATTGAATGGTTGAGTAGATCTTGACTTAATAAAAATAGCATGAAGACAAAGTAATTCTCTTAATGCTAAATTAATGGGGTTATAAATTCAATAATAATTATCACAATATGACATTGTATTTTTTTTACAGAGAAATGATCAAATAGTAATTAAATTAGATTGGATAATTTTTTAATTAAATATGGACTCTCAGATATGATGAATGTGTATTATAAATCATATGGACTGATGCACTACAATAAAATCCCTGATGATACACGTAAAATCAGGAATATACGTACACTTAAAATTAGGAATATATATAACTGAAAGTTATGATTGCTTCTTTTATTATATATCTAAAATATATTATGCATATAAAATAAATCACAGTACATATAAAATAATATTAAATAAAAAATTATAATACACATAAAATAATGCTACAATACACACAAAATAAAAAAGAACACTTAAAAAATTATATATAACACACAAAATATTATATAACCCAAAAAAATTTAAACATCAAAATTTTAAAAATATTGGTAAACTAGAAAATAAAATAAATTACAGCACACACAATCCAATACATAACAAATAAAATAATTACAACACACACAATATGATACAGAACACACCAAAATAATTTTAAATTTTAAAATATATTATATAACTCTAAAATAAATTATAAAATATAAAAAATATATATAGAATATAAGGAAAAACAATTATTATACAAAAGAAAGTGTAACAACAAGCAAAACACATAAATATAGAAATTTTACATCACACGGAAGATAATACATAATAAGTAAATAAATTGCAGTACATATAAAATAATACTAAACAAATAAAATATATAATAAATATATAAATAACAATACACATAAAATAATAAAATTAAAATATAAAATTAAAATAATTTATAAAAAACAAAAAGTATAAAACCTAAATTACAATACATATAAAACAATGCCAAATAATAAATTATATAATAAATATAAAAATGTTAGTACGCATAAAACAATGCTACAATACACATAAAATAAAAAAATACACAAATAATACAGAATAAATAAATAAATTACAGTACATATAAAGTAATACTAAATAAATAAAATATATAATAAATATATAAATTACAATTCACATAAAATAATAAAGAAATTACATAAACACTAAAATAATTTATAAAATACAAAAGTATAAAACCTAAATTACAGTACATATAAAATAAATTGCAGTACATATAAAATAATACCAAATACTAAATTATATAATAAATATAAAAATTATAGTACACATAAAATAAAAAAATACACTTAAAAAATTATATATAGCACACAACATATTATATAACTCAAAATATTTTAAACACTAAAACATTTAGAAACATATAAAAGAAAATTATGGACATGTTCAATTGATTAAAAAGAAAAATATCATTTTTTTTGTCACAAGTTCGAATTCCACATAAAGAAAATGTGTAATTATGCCTAGTGCGATTTACCTAGTGCACATCTAAAAAGATAGTGGATACGGGTTCTCACTATTAAAAAAATTATGGATACGCAATATAGTTTTTTTTAGCATATGGATACAAAATATAGTTAGTTTTATATATTGTGGGTTACGTGTATATGCTGTGTGCATGCCCATATTAAGTGTGTTTACGGTTCATAATTAAATGATTAAAAAAATAAGAGTTACCTTTTTTTTGAAACAAAAAATAAGAGTTACCTGGTTACTATTTTAACGGGTTACCCATATAACATGCCTCTTAATTTACATCTATCTCCTGAATGTCTTATGTTGAAGAATGTTTACTTATTGGTGCGCATATTTAGTAGAAAAAATTAAATTAACTAAATTTACATATGTTAAAGTTTAATGATTGTAGATTTATATATATTAAAAAATATAATAGATACCTGTATCAAATGCATATTTTGATAATAAAATAGAATTTATTAACTAATAATATAGTAACATAAAAATATATTATTTAATTATAAAAAATGTCTAAATTAGATATATACGAAATAAACAGACAACAAAACCTCGAATTACAAATATGATTCACACCTCATTGAATTGTAAATTTTATTTGTTAAAATATATATTAAACTGAATTAACGGTCATAACATTTTTATTTATTACTTTTTAATCTTCCAAAAAAACCAAACAATATCGGAAAGCAAGAATTCGAATTTGTAAAAGGCGAATGGGCATAATATAATTGTTTTTATTTTTTGTTCTTCCGTTATAAAAAAACGAGCGTACATGCTATTTATTAAAAAAAACGTAACGCATACATGCTAAAAATATATAAGCGGGCGGTAACTGGTGGGCTGTTAAAAAAAGGTCCGGGTACGTGTTAAAAAAAATCGTCAAAAGGCTGGCCCCACATATTCGGCACGTATATCGAGGATGACACAAGTGTTTAAACTTAAATACCCCTTAACCCGTCACAAACATCAGTTGCAAAGGCCAGCAGTTTTCTTATAAATCTCTGCAATCTATTCTCCTTCAGTTCCCCTGAGAGAGAGAGAGAGAGAGAGAGAGAAGGCCTGTCAAGGCAAAGCCAAAACCTCTTCTTTTTATCTTCTCTTCTGACAAGGTATCAAGATTTCTTATTTTCTTTCTATCCCTCTATATTTGTGTGTGTATTATATATGTATCAGATCTATGTGGTAATATCCTGGGGTTTTTTTAGCTCTAGATTATTTTATAACTCTGTAAAAGATTTTATTTATTGTATTTATAAAGCTCAGATCTTTGTTCTCATAAAAGGCGTATGATTTGAATGTCAAAGGTAAAGGCTTGTGTAATGTGTGTTCATTCTGTATCTAATGTTTCTAATTTATATGCTCAGCTTTCTGCTGTAATGTTTGTTTGTTTATTTATTTATTTTTATTGTGTATATCTGTGTTTATGCATTCTCTGTTTTGACAAGCTTGAATCTTTATCTAATTGAATTCAATATGAAATATATCAGTTTGATTCTATTGACTTGTGTTGTCAGTGTTCTGTATTAGTGGTATGTGTATTCTGGGATTTATCAAATAATTCAATCTCAATTTGTGCCTAAAATCATATATTAGGTGTATATATAGTATTAATAAGATTGTTCCGTGAGGTAGGACCAGTAGCAATATTGTCACGTAATCAATGTTGAGTCGATGAAAGAAATAACTCGCCAGTCCTTGTGCATACAGGCATTCAAGCCATAGGACTGGTGGGGACTCCTTACTAAATTCTAAAAGTTTAGTACTAATAAATTTATATGTTGTCTATTCACATGTTATGTCCTAGCTCATCTGATTGGAACTTGTGGATGAATGATTGATCTAGGCTCAGATCTTGCTAAAGTTACAATTTTTCCCCTGAATATTTGAAATTTATATGTTTTAGCTTTAAGAGCAAGTCCAATGCAATGCTATTGGAGGTGCTATTTCTATAATATAGCATCAATTATAGAACATAGCACTCCAATGCAATGCTATACGAGGTGCTAAAATAGAAAAGTTCTATATTTGGTTCTATATTTCGAAAATATAGAACCAAGTATAGATGTAGCTATAATTGCCACATAAGCATGCAAGTGGGAAATTGGAGATAAATGAATATAAAACACCTATTTTAACAAATTCAATGTTATACTTTACATTGTTGATTGAAAAGTTACTTAATTTTACATCTATTGGTTCTATTTTGAAACCATGCATTGGAGCATGAAATCTATTTTAGCACCAAAGTGTACTTTTTGATTTCATATTATAGCAATAGCTACATCTATTTTAACATTAGCATTGGACTTGCTCTAACAATAACTTTGTATAGGTTCATCCCATTCCTATCTTGCTAATTACTCACATAACTTTTAAATTACTTTTTTCCCTACTATAAACTCGCCATTACCTTGTTTTGTCAATTTACTAATGATTTTATCACATAAATAAGCTTCTACCACTGGTTTTTCTTTTAATCTGTGCACAGGACAAAGCAATATAGTGAGAGTATAAGATGTTTCCTTGTGTTCTGAGGTATTCTGAAATTGCCGATTATCCAGTAGTTGTGCTAACTGTTATACCATGTTCTTGCAGGACTATTGAAAAATGGGTGCAGGTGGTCGGATGCCCGTTAACCCTCAGGGAAAGAAATTGGAAGAAGTTCTCCAACGAGTTCCCGTCTCAAAGCCTCCGTTTACAGTTGGGGATATCAAGAAAGTCATACCACCACATTGCTTCAAGCGGTCTGTCCTTCGCTCTTTCTCATATGTTGTGTATGACCTTGTGATTGCATCTATCCTCTACTATGTTGCCACCAACTATATCCAGCTCCTTCCCCACCCATTCGCATACATAGCCTGGCCTATATATGGTTTTGTTCAAGGTTGTTTCTTAACTGGAATTTGGGTCATTGCCCATGAATGTGGTCATCATGCCTTTAGTGATTACCAATGGCTTGATGACACAGTTGGCCTTATCCTCCACTCCTCCCTTCTTGTTCCTTACTTCTCCTGGAAGTATAGTCATCGCCGCCACCACTCTAATACTGGTTCCCTTGAGCGTGATGAGGTGTTTGTCCCCAAACCCAAATCTGAGCTCCAATCTTTTGCAAAGTACACTAACAACCCACCTGGCCGTGTCCTCACACTTCTTGTTACTCTCACACTAGGCTGGCCACTATACCTATTATTCAATGTTTCCGGAAGGCACTATGAGAGGTTTGCATGCCATTACGATCCCAAGAGTCCCATTTACTCAGACCGTGAACGTGTTCAGATCCTTGTTTCTGATGCTGGTGTCCTTGCTGTCAGTTACGGATTATACCGCCTAGCAGTAGCAAAAGGTCTTGCTTGGGTGCTTTGTGTTTATGGAGGTCCTTTACTTGTTGTAAATGGATTTCTTGTACTCATCACGTTTTTGCAGCACACTCACCCTGCATTGCCACATTACAATTCCTCGGAATGGGATTGGTTGCGAGGAGCTCTGGCCACAGTCGACAGAGATTATGGAATTCTGAATAAGGTGCTCCATAACATCACTGATACTCATGTAGCTCACCATCTGTTCTCGACAATGCCACATTACAACGCAATGGAGGCCACAAAAGCAATCAAGCCAATACTGGGTGATTATTATAGGTTTGATGACACTCCAGTTGTGAAGGCAATGTGGAGGGAGGCAAAGGAGTGTTTATACGTTGAACCAGATGAGGGTGACCAAGGTAAGGGTGTTTTCTGGTACAACAATAAGCTCTAGATTGATGTTCAAGTGAAGAGAGAAACAGTGGGGAGGTGAGATTGTTGTTAGCAGATGATTGTTTACTCCCCCTAATTTAGTAATTACTATAGTTGTTATTGTACTGTGGACCTCCTAATCTTATTAGCTTCAATAAATATGTTGTGAAATGGTTGATCAACTAATTAAGAGCCCTTAACCAGGCATATGCCATTTCTTCGTACACCTTGGAAAAACTTAGAAACCAGCTCGCATAAATTATTTGTATGAAATGAAGATCGTAGGTTGTTTGGATACATGGCTTCTAGCCCGGCCCAATCTTCAAATTTTAATGGGTAATACTTGTGTATATTGCATATCGATATAAATATTTATTGAGGAAACATAAAAGGCTCACGGTTTTAATCCAAATCAGTAGAGGTTCGAATCACGAATCAGATTGAGGAAATATTTACAATTTAGGGGTCGTTTGGTTCGGGACTTCTAGGTATCATGTATGGGTTGGGGGAGGTGGGTATGAGACATGATGAATCAAATCAAAACTTAACTACTTTTATCTTTATTTATAAAATCATATGTTAATTTTTAAAATAAAAATCTTATAATGGTGTTGCTTTAATTTAATAAATAATAATGATTTATTTTTTATATTAATTGCACATATTTTTTTATTTATTAAAAAATATATTAAATTAATAAATTTATTTCATCATTCAACGAATACGTGATACATAGTAATGATACTTCATTCTCATACCACCTTAACCCGATTCCTGATTTCAGTCTCATAACACTCTATAAACCAAACGACCTTAGATGGTGTAATTATTTCTTAAATTTTCATAAAATGCTATGAAACGCAAGTGAGAAACAATTTGAAAAACTAACAAGAGTCAATTCAAGTCAAGACAAATTTAAAATAAACTTGTATTCCAAAGATCCAAAATTGGGCCAGAAAATTGAGATCCGAAATTTTTTATCTTTAGAGAAACAATATGTGTCAAGACTAAATATATAGATTTAAATATAAGCGTATATTGTTAATAAATTAATATTTAATTATATTTTTCTACAATATAACGCGCACAAATATATATTCATAAAAATTAAGATAAATAGGCAACATAAAAAAAAGGACCAATATCATCCAACCGTGGTATCATAGTAGTTCACATGATACTCACGTCACATTACATTGCATGAGAATCATTTTCGGCCGCTGTCCAACTGCAACATCTGACACATTTTGGCCGGTTATAAACGAGGTCTTTTTATCAAATTCGATTTCACGGACAAGAAAAGTTTAAGAATAGAAATAATGTACTACCACAAATTACACAATCCACAGATATATCATGTCTGAGTATCCGTAAATTTTATATTTGGATACCAGGCTAGTAAATGTTTGTCGTATATTTTTGGAAAAATTTAAAACATATGCATATATATATTTAATGTAAATGAAAAAAAACATGATATTCTATCTGTATAAAATAATCAATATTTTTTTTTCATTTTTATCATTTAAAGCCCCCGTTAGATAATTAATTCTATTTTTAGAAATTCTAATGTCTCTACATACAATCATAGTACTTGTTAGTTGTCATTTTTCTCACTCTATCACATCATCCGTTCTTGCATAGCTAAATTACAATTCTCACAAAAAAAAGATTTTTTTACATTTATCCAAATTTCTTGATTTTACTCTTTATTTGACAATAGTTTGATTACAGTTTTTCAAATAAGTAATATACAATAAAACTAAAATAAATTTTCAATGAAAGTGATTTACACGATATGATTGGTTAGAGTACACTATTACATTACTCTCATGAGATTTCAAATAAATGGATTTTCATTTCTCATTTTTTCATGTATTAAACTCATGAATACGTTTATTTACTAATATGATGCTCAATCATAGTTCAGTAAAGATTTTAAGTGAATTTCCTTGAACTATGCTTTGTGCCGGGGAGTTATACCGTTTATAATGTCATTTTTTTAAGTTGAAAATGACGCATTATATATTTTTTTATAACAATTAAAAATTAGAAAAAGACATTAAAAGTGTTTTTTGATTGATTTCACAACCAAGGTATAAGAAAATTTCAAGCATTTAAAAATAAAAAACAAAACATATCACATATTCTTCCTACATAATAATATGAGATAACAATGCATAATAATATGAGATAACAATGAGGCGAGATAGAGGTTAAATTTCACAAATGCTTGAATATATATTTAATTATGATTCCCTCATTTTTGAGATCACGATGACCTTTCGAGTTTTTGAACAAAAAAAATTGTTTATATTAAATTTTGAACTCCCAGCTATCTTGAAATCTTGGTTTCGCCTCCGCATATGACTACTATACTAATTAATAAAATATTAAAAATATGAGTATTATTATTATTGTTTCAAGGAAACGGTACATAGTACAAGACGTTACTATTAAAGAAAACGAGTAAAACGAAACCACTTGGAATGAATGGTTTGGGAAGCATAGTTGTAAGTTTTGAATCTTGTACGAGACCAGTTTCCTTTTGTGTTAACCACGATCAACAGAAAACGCGGAATCATCACATAGCAAATAGTAATTATTGGAGCCTAAACAAACCCATATGGAGGGCATGTTCGAAACCCCACCTATTTTTCTTGTCTCATCTTTCAAAACTTCTCCTCCCCGGGAGACTCTGACGGCTCAAATGTCCTGTTCATTTCGACCATAATGACTCCATTTGGAAGGTAAGACTTGTTCAAAAATCAAAATTACTGTTTTAAACGAAAATGAGCCGGAAAAATTAAGATTAGAAATTATTTATATTTTGATAATAAATTTTATGTTTACATATTTTGAGATATAATATAAAGTTTAATATTTTTTTAAAATTTAATAGTGAAATATATTGCTACTTTTCGTAAAAATTGAAAAATAATTTTTTCAAGCACAGGAGACATGTTTTTTATAAAGCAGATTTTACACTAAAACTTCTTTTCTCGAAAGTCATTTTTAAATTTTACTAAACATTCGGTAAAAATTCGTTACTCGTTAGTTACTGAAACGAGCATATAAAAAAGGGAGTCTGTCGTTTTTTATAAAAATAAGGAAATCAAAATAAATTTTTAATCCACTTATTAATTAAAATATAAAATAATAGCTCATAATAATTAGGACATATAATACACACACACATATATTTTCATCTTCAATAATATTTCTTATTTAATAATTTTAAAATAAAAATAATTTTTATCATTAAAAATATAATATAACAGGAAGAGAAAGAGGGTATTTATTATGATAGTAGTTAGAAGATCTAAAAAAAGGAAGAGACTAATTTTAATAAATAATGAGGAGAACTTCTAATAATTTGAAGAATTATAAAAAGATTGTTGGATCACTATTTTTGCTTTTATCCTTTATATTTCAATTTTTAAAAATACAATTTCTTAATAGAATCCAAACCATCAACCTCCTGCTAATTAAGTACTCCGTAATTAACAAGTGCAAAAAGATACTGGCTATACTAAAAATAAAAACTATGGACTTACAATATATATTTACATATGTATTAGATAGTGATAAATTTATAATCAAAACTATATTATTAAAATTGAAACATAAAAATTTAGTAGTCAATCGATATTTGAGACAAATAATTGATAAATTATTAGGCTTAATTTTAAAACATTAATCTTGTAACTAAAATATATCACACATTAATCTTTTAACAAAAATATCACACATTAATCTCCTAACTAAAATATATCTCTACACAAAACACATAAACATTATCCTATTAAAATATAAATAAATTATATAAAAATATATACATATAATATTAAAAAAAAGTTTAAATTATTATTATATAAATAAAAATAAATTCAAATCATATTAAAAATATTAAAAAATTTCGCACGACATATAAACCGGTAAATAATTGTAAGTGAAAAAGGATAGAAAAAATGAACTAGTCAGTTAGAAACGAGCATAGTGTGTAAATTGTAATTGTAGGTGACGTGAGGCCGAAAATATGATGATGAAAGTAGAGGATACTCCATGCATGGTCGCAAAGCGTTCGTGCGCGAATGACCACATTCCCACACGCTCGAACGCTTCTCAATCCTTATTATGCATATATAAACATTTCGTTATCCAAATTTCATCTCAAATTCATGTTACTGCTCATTGCAAGTAACTCGTACTGTCGTGCGTACACTATAGTGCTACGCACTAGCTACTTAAAGAGACTTGCGAAGTTAAGAGAGGCATACAAGGACACACAACACTTGTGTTGTGCAAACATATAATATACATACTTATTACCCTGTGTGTGTATGGAGTTAGGAGGGGTTCTGCTAATTCAGGCTGTACAATTTTAGAATCTTTGATCCGTATGACCCATTATTAATTTAATAACTAACTTATACATTAGAAAAATATAATTTAAATCATTAACGATATATATACAGAGAGAGAGTTTGAATTTTTAAATTATTTACAGTATATGATAAAACAAACAAAACCTTAATCTCGTTTATACTTGTCATTGATAGACTAAATTTGACTAAATCTGTACACAACTCGGTACTTCTACAGACTACAAAGTACTGAAATTATGATAAATTTAATTCTCCGATAGTCCGATTGTTCGTACTAGAGTATGTAGCCATCATTCTTTTTTAATAATTTCAGCACCATTAATTGTAGATCAAACAAACTTAGTTAAAAAAAATAAAAAAATTGTAGATCAAACAATATAGCTATTTCATTAATTACACGTACAACATTTTATGTAGCTAGCCCCAAATCATCATGTACTAGTATCACGTATATGCCGCGTTGAAGCTGGTATACTCAAAAGTTGGCTGTTAGTTAAAAGGTGTTCCCCGGTAGAGAACCCAAACATGCGCACCACGCTCCATGTGGCGTTCATATGATTACTAAAATACGGTCTAAAATATTCAAAACACAAAAATAATATACTATACGGTTGTTGTGGGCCGTCCTAGCCGGCTAGACTGGAAATGGGTACTGTGTGATAGGGTTCGTGATGCAAGTGCCAAGATTTGGTGATCCTCTATTCCTCCTCTATCATGAATCATCGATTCATTATATTTAAAATTTAGTTCATAAATCATAACCATTAATAGTTTAATTTAATTTTTTTTGTTAATCCTTATCAAAACCGAGCTAAATTCTTGCCATTTTCAACTCAGTTTGGCGGTAGCCGCTGGTACTTGTAAAAAGATCACGGGAAGGAGTGCTAGCCAACATGACAATTCTGACAGCTATTATGCCAGCGTTATTTAGCAAAATTGAAATTCTTAATTTCTCGTAAAAAATTGAAATATTTCTTATCTTTGATATTATATATTCCGATAATATTTTGATGTATAAATACTTTCGATTCTAATAAAATAAACATAAGAGCAATGTTAAGAGTCTCAAGATGGATCTCAAAAATATTTACAAATTATAGCTGGTATATTTTTATTAGTGAGGCGTATTTTTAATGTAATTCTAATAATTCAACTAGTGGTTATGCTTTACGGGAAAAAAACTAGTAGCTATGCTGGAGTTTTGGCAAACTGTATTTAATGCATCAACGGCAAACCATCTGGGTTTTTGTCTTCTTAATTTGGCTCTTTTGTAATTAGTTTATGTGATTAAGTACACTACTAATAAGTTAAGAAAATAATGCTAGTATATTCATAACCATCAACATAAAGATAGAATAGAATAAGAATGAAATAAGTTTGCATCCAACAGATGTATAGTCCTTTTCAGGATTATGAATTCGGCATATATTAATACGGCAGTTAATTCGAAACAGCGATGTAAACGGCATAAACTGCCACTAATCTATCATAATTAAAAATCACACCAACATCTGCTCTTCGTCTTTGGCGATAAAGATAAAAGCATATCCAAAGAAAATCAAAAGAGTAGGTTGTCGTATTGGAACAGAGCTTAAATTCTCCCAAAACCGAAAAGAATTGTTCGGAGATGCCAGTAACTGACTCGTACACTCGTAGTTTTGTACTACTTTGGAACTGCATGCATGTGTGATTGTTAGAGATTTTTTAATTACTCACTAATAACACTATAATAGTACCGTACGGAATTTGCATTTCCTGCCGAAAGCTCCAAAAACAAACGAGTAAATACGAGTATAGAGTTTATTGGAGTAATTTTTTTTACCACTTGACTGTCATTTCATGCCATTTTCGAGTGAAACTAGTGGGGTCCGGTATAAGATTTGATCGATAGCTCCTGATTATTAAAATAATGTAACAGATAGCGGGGTGACATATGCAAGAATTCTTGGGACATCATTCACGCGGTTATATACTCTTATTTATATATCTCTCTCATTCATTTGTGCAATTGTAAGATTGACCCTGTTTTACCCATGCCACCACGCGGATGTGCGCGTAAAATCCTTTGAATTTTTTATTGATTGATTTTTTAGAATATTCGTTAATATATAGGAGTATTTAATACTCTCTACATCTCAAAATAATTGTTTTATTTTAATTTTTTATTAGTCAAATTAACTAATTTTTTATCAATATTACATATAATATATAACTAAGAAAAAATTAAAAATTATACCATTAGAAAATATATCTAACAAATTTTAAAATGTATTTTTCTGTTTTTGAAAAGTGTAAAAAAATAAATTTTAATTCACAGTCAAAATTATGTCAATTTGACCGCACAAA
The DNA here is from genome assembly GCA_028671895.1 of Oenanthe sinensis. Classification (NCBI taxonomy): domain Eukaryota; kingdom Viridiplantae; phylum Streptophyta; class Magnoliopsida; order Apiales; family Apiaceae; genus Oenanthe; species Oenanthe sinensis. The sequence goes on from CM053794.1 coordinate 38,844,532, forward strand.
AATCCAAGAAGACGCTTATTATGATATGGAGTATATTTTTTATAAAATGATATAGAAGAGAATTGAACCCAATACCGTAAAACTAAAATACAACAAATGAAGATATGATTTGTTATTGGTGTTTATAATCTAAAATGTATCCTTAATTTATTTATATAGTATTAAAGTTTAGTAGAGAATTTTAAATGAAATAAAAATAAGGTAATTTATTTAAATCTTGAATACAATTTAAATTAATGGTTCATGCCTCTCGCAGAATTTAAATTAATTCTAAAATATTGATAAAAGATTAAAATTTTATATTCCAAATATTTTAATTACGAGAAGCTAAATACTTACGCATCATATATTCATATATATAAATCCAATATTTGTTAGCATTGAAAAATAATACTGTAATAATAAATTCCGATATTTTTTTGGACAAGCATTATGATGTAAAACTAAGATTTTACAATATGAAATCACTTGCCAGTTGCCATACCATCTTTTCAGGATTCTTACAATTTCATCAAAATAATTCATCTCGTGTAAGGAAGTAACGAATTACAAAACATACAAAATCAGCAACTGAAGTACAGGGCAAATATGATACAAATAGGTACTTGGGGGGACCTTTTGTATCTTCTGTTTCCACTGTACATAACATTTTAAATTATTACTCCTACTTGATTCCTGCCTTCATGTATATAAATATAAGCACATTCCCCTTTTCTTTTCCAATTAACAAACAATCCACCAACTACTCCTCTCTCCCCCATATCTCTATTTCAAAAAGAAGTAGACACATACACATACAATTCAACAAAAGAGAGGTACAGACAAAAGCAAGATCACGTATACAAATATGGAGATAGCTGCTGCTATAATGAACAAGAAACAATCTTGTGTCACACCATACACAAAATCATCAACAACATCCTCCTCTTCATCTTCACTAGGCATGCACAAGAGTTCACAAATGATGTCAAAAGGCAAGCCTCCTAAAATCCGCATCATTCACATATTTGCACCAGAGATTATTAAAACAGACGTGGCTAACTTCAGAGAACTTGTTCAAAGACTCACTGGAAAGCCTACATCCCAAATCAACAACGTAGCAGCAGCCAAGAAAAAGAGACAAACAAGAACCATCAACTGTTCAGCCCCCAAGAAACTCGAAATACGAACAGGTTTTAGGCCGGCTGAGCTGAGGGAGAGAATCAAAGGGGAAGAAGAAATATGGGGAGGAGCAAACTCAGGTGGTGGATTCTTGGGAGGGTTTGCGGATTTGGATGGTTTTATGCAAGAACTTAATGCTTTTCCAATCCTTCCTTTGGATGCTTCTCACATGGATGCCTTTGCAGATCATCAGTCCCAGCTTGCATAATCATATTTTAAAGCTATATATATCCGATGATGCAATGTCCTTCATCTTATCTAATTACTGCTACTACTAGAGCTTTGATTCATTTATTATTTATTTAATCTTTTAATTGTTAAGTTTCATGTTCATGCATGACCTGATCATTGTAGGCTATTTGTAACTTAATTATCTTCTTAATTAATATCTTAATTTCAGTTTCTGTTCGTTGTAAGTAGGATTTGTTTTATTATTAAATGCGTAAACCTTACAAAGCTCCAATTGGAATTAATCGACTGAGTACGTACTGATTTGTCTCGATTTATTTAAATTTAAATATATCTGTGTGTGTTTGTCTTTATCGAATACCAGATTTGAGACTTCATGGATTTTGCATGTCTGTTTTATTTTTGTTTTTATCTATTGTATGGATGTTTGCTTCTTCCTTTTTCTTCTAATTCTTCTCCCCTTTTTTTAAACACACTCAAGTATACGATTGGCTTAAGTTTAACATGTGGAACCAAAAGCTAGGATTGCTCCTGCTGAAGATCTATTTCGCTAACCAAACAGGAATTTAAGCTCTTCATTACGCATTGCGTTTCTTGCAAGAAATTTTTTAGATTTATTATTTAATTATCTTCTTTTTAATTAAATCTAGTCAAGTTCTTTAGCTTCTGTAATTAAACATAATGCATCTCTCAGCAATATACACGAAACCGTGTAATCCAATAACTAGCACCAGCCCCTCCGTATTCAATACTTCTTTCGTTTTATTTATTAGGAAAGAAAATGTAAAAACAAAATTAACTAATCATCGTAGTTTATACTATTTAATTCATCCCTTCAAAATTTTTCTTCCATAGTTAATAGCATCCCCATATAGTCTAATACTCCCTCCGTCCCAACCAATTCTTTACACTTTCCTTTTTGGGACGTCCCACCCAATTCTTTACATTACTAAAAATAGTAACTTTTAACAATAAATATATTATTACATCCACTACTTCACTCCACTTTTTCAACACTTTACACTATTACACCCACTACTTCATTTATTTTAATAATAAAATCACTATTACACCCACTATCCTTGGTCTCCGTGCCCGGACCTAATGTAAACATTTGGCCGAGACGGAGGGAGTATTATTTTTCTAAAATTTTACTGGTTCAGTTGAAAAGATTTTATTAGTTCAACACAAACTACACCAATTTACAATTCCATGAAATTCTGCTTTTTTTCCTTATCGGTGAAATGTATTTCTGATTATAGATTCGAATTAGATGGGGTTATAATTTGACAAAAATCTGGAATAAAGCTATTACGATGTCTTCGAATGGCGAGGGTTGCAAGGGACAGATAGAATATATATGAAGCTGTAAACATATCTTCCTATGGCGAGGGGCAAATCTTTGTGAAGCGGCAGGTAGGAGATAATTGTGCTAGTCCGTCAATGACAAGCTCAGCACAACTAAGTCAACTTACAATTAGATTAATTATTATTTTTTAAATGGATAACATTCTCTATACGATCAATTATATATCTATATCTATATCAATACTTCTTCACGCTTTGTCATATACTTAAAAAAAACCACTTGATGCTAGTCACGTAATAAATTATAGTGTCAAGATGAAGAAAGCATAGCAGATAAAAATACACTTCAAATTACCAACCCCCTCGAGTATTGGTTAGCTTTGCCTATATTTGATGCCATCAACCATTTCATCTCAGTCCAAACCAGTTGAACTCACAAAAAGTGGAAACTTTCCTTTCGTAGGCAGGCACACACATACTTGCATGGAAAATTATTACAGAGAACCGATAAATTACAGTGTGGAAGCGCAGAGAGGATTGTCAGTATACTAACTCTGTATTTCAAATTTCTTTTGATATTAATACTTTCAGTTATTGCATGTACAAGAGAATTGCATTTAACTCACATACTCTGTAACAGATTCCATGGTCTCTGCAGGGGTATCTAACCTTGTAAGTACTTCAGGTATTCCAGCAGTATCTCTTATTATCTGTACAAGGACCAGAAGACGTTATCAAAACAAAGACACACAGGATGGTATTCGCTTACCATGTATAATCATTCTCATTGGAACACCTATACATTTAATGATACTACATCTAATGTATATAATTCTTCAAAAGTGAAACTGATCAGGAGTTTCTCCTAAAAAATGCTCAGACCCTTGACTTGATACCCAAAAAAAAAAGGTAATAACAAATGTCCATATTCCATAGGAATGTTCAATGAATTAAATTGAAATGTGATATATGATATCATCATGTTGTAGTGACGTGTTTTGGTTGCAACATGCTGGTTAAGTAAGACCTAAAAATTACAAGGCTATGGCCCAAGCTCCCAAGCGGCAAAACAAACAGAGAAAAAACAACAAAGATTGAGAACAGCCTGTCCCAAGTACGCAACAGGATTCCATTTAACAATAAAAGTCCAATTAAATAATGTGGTGCTACTGACTGATGACACATTTAATTATGTATTTGACATCAGCTTATGCAGCAACATCATTTCAGAGAAGGAATTCAATGCAATCAACAACTTCAAAATTAAATTGATAGTTGACTACTAAAATGAATGGAACTAAACTTACCAATATCTCTTCGTCAAGATAAGAAATCATAAAAAGTCTCTGGTAAGAACCACCTGAAGTCACAAAAAGATTATTATTTAGAACAGATACACAAAGAGACCCGATTATTAGTACAGATACATGCAGTAATATAAAAGGAAATGAATGCCCCTAAGCAGTGATTTTTTCTGGTCATAATTTTATAAATTATTTTAGATATCATGCTAGCGTAAAACAAGAAGTCATGACGCATGATGTTTTCATATCCAATGAATATACGAGCAAACTTGATATAAGTATATAACAACTTTTTCCTTTGTGGATGACAGTTTATAATCACTCTGGTATTCTACTCACCAAAGACATTATATACCAATAGAGTTTGGGAATTTCCTTTTTAAATAAACAGAAAAATGCATCAGAGAAAGTGGATAGAGTAGTTCAACTAATGAGTACAAGTGAATCAAAAATATTTACTAAACTAATGTGGTAAAGAAAATACTTAATCCGGCAATTTGGCTGTAGATATTTAGCACTCTTATCTACAAGGACTATATCGGCAGTGAAAATATATAACAGTAACTCAAATTTGACAGAGACATGTGCTACAAGAGAACTTCCATGTATAAATTTTCTAAGAAAAAAATCAGTGAGATATAAGGAAACCTTAAAATGGACTGCAGTCACGGTGATTTTTCAACTTTAAGTTCGACTCTTAGAAACTAAGGATTGAAGTAATAAATGAATGCTGTTATAAACATATAGTAACATGTTACAGCTAAAGCTATAGTCTTTCTAGCGATAATGAAAACACTTTCGCCTTGGCAATTAACCTGTACAGCTGTACCAGCTAGGAAACATGAGATGCTGAAAGTCAATTTAGGCTTACCTAATACAAATTAGAATAAGCACTTGCTTGGAAGTCTACTTAGATCTAATAATCATAATATTAATGTTAAATAAATAATGCCAGTGTAAATATATTGATAAGAATCTCACTGAGAGGAACTTTAAGCCCATTGGTCACAACATCTCTTACAGGAACAGGAAGTTGTTGCATCGTAGTAGCAGCCTGACCAAAAGCACCTTTTAGTTGTTCAGGTATGGTGGATTCATCAATTGTTGGAGACTCAATTATCCCTTCGGCATATTCTTCTTTCATTCGAAGAGGCCCTTCAATGGATAACTTGGTGGATAAAATAAATTTGCTTTCAATCTGCATTTCACCATAAACACTCAAATTTTATAAAACTTGCATTCAAAAATGCCATAGTAACTTGAAAGAAAAACTATATAGTACATATAAGGCAGAGCATTAACTGAAAGCTACACTCAGCCTAGTAATAATTATTACTCTTAATGGCAAACAGTAATAATGATAGAATATTAGGAAAGTGAAGATGTACAAGCAAAACCTTTTTGACAAGAAACACTAGTTCACAATAATACCTAGCAATGCGCAAGTTCAAAATTATTACCGAGTTTAGGAATTTTAATTGTGCAGTAATCTTTGCATTTCCATCCTTAATCAACACATCCATCTTTGATAAATTTGTCAAGGATGAAGGGAATCTCCTGCAACAATTTGAAGTTAGTGATAATACATTTTGCTGCCACTATATCAATCGAAGTTCTTATTAAGGTAAATACTGGCTATCATACTCATATGACTGATGAAGTACTTTTCTAATTGTATATTTAAAGATTTTTTGAATCAAATCCTATACATATAGAGCGAGGGGTAGTCGGGTAGATAAAATGACAACTATAATTTTATAGATGGATAGTTAGATTGCAGAATCACCACACCAGGTTAGTATAATAAAACTTGAATGTGGTATCCTGTAAGGCCTACACACGACTATTATACATATATTACAGTTTAGTGACCAACCGACAGTGAATTTGCTAAAAATTAGAATGTCAGGGACCTTATTACCATGCCAATGATCAAAATACAGAAGTGTGACTAGAAACGAATATGATTAAAAGAATTATCACACATTTACATGACATACTCAAATAAAATTTTAGCAGCAAAAAGCCCTGGAGTCCCGGTTCCCAGCCACTCGAAATTCCACCTCCCTTCGAGAAAAGGAGACCTGGAAAGCTGAAAACACCAATCAAGATCTTACACATAAACATAAACATAGAGTGTTGATAAATTTGTAGGCAAAAACATACGTAGTTGGTCGGGGTGTAGGATTAAGCCTCTCGAGACTAGTAATCCTCTCATTGACATCAATCTTTTGAATATCTGTCGTCTTGCCAGAAACTAACCCCTCAAAACCCCCAGCATCCTTGAACTAAAGCAATCAAACAACACATCACCAAAACAATCACTAAATTTATAGTTTAATATATAGTCATTATGAAAATAAAGAAATAAGATATGTATATATATATATATATATGAATTACCGCGAGAAGAAGAGACTCTTTAGCTGAAAGCCTTTCCATTTCCTTTGCGTAAGTAGCAGACGCCCCTTGAACTGGTTGTTGGACCATCATTACTTTTCCACCTCCGTAATTGCGAATTTTCCGGCCATATGTAACTCCGGAATGAAATTTGCGAGCATTGAGGGGACAAGTGGAACAGCTAGTACAAGACCAAGCGGAAGAGAGTGTTTGGGTGACTGGAATTGAACAAGCCATGGATTGAATCACTGTAAGTACAAAGCAACCCTAATTGTAATACGGTAATATCAAATTTTGGTGCTGCTGGGTGTTATGGTACTTGCTTAAAGCCTTAAACTGATGAATAACGATAACCGTTTATTAATCTCCTCGGCTTCTTTGCCTCGTCGTGTCCTGGGATATTATTATTAACGTAACAAACAGGTCCCACTTTTTGGATTAAAAAAAAAGATGAAGTCAACAAGTATTCCGACTTCTGTCGTAAATATATCTAACACACCGTTTGGATATTTTTCGACTTACAGATAATTTATAAGAAATCTCGAACGGAGTCTAAATTCGATTCGATATAGTCGCTTGGTATTTATTTATATATTTTTGCACATGTTATAAATTATATTAAAAATAATTATACATCCTATTAAAAAAATTATACATATTATTTTTGCAAAAAAATATAAAAATATGTCTTTTATATGTATTAAAATACATGAATTTTTTTTAAAGAACATGCGAAAGAAGACTGATAGTAACTTATTATTACATAAATGTAAAAACAAAGTATATTAATATTAAATTCTTTGTTAAGGACAGATTTTTTATATTTAGTATGGTGCATTTCAATTTTGTAAAATGGTCCCTGTTACATTGTTACTAACGATGTCACGTTAATAAATGATGTTGCAATTTTTCTATTTTAAATAACTGTTTTTCAACAACTACTTTCTGATTAGTTGTCAAATTTTTAATGATTCCCTTTCACTAATAATAATGCCCACAAAAATCTTCACCAATAGGGGTGAAATCGAGTCGAATAAGTGCGAATAGCAGTATGATTAGATTCGGTTCGAATTTATAATTATTCGTTCAGATTCGGTCCGGATTCGAATTAAAATTTTAATATTTTTCTCAGATTCGACTCAAGTTCGGATATTAAAATTCGTATTTGATTCGGCTCGACTCGAATAAATACCGAATTACTCGTTTTAGCATATTTGAATTCGAATTCGTATGTAATAATTTTATAAAATTAAGAATATTGTAATAATTGTTCACTAAAAACTAAAATATGATCATTTTATAGAATATTATTTTAATATAAATATTATATACTGTATATAATAATATATATAACTTACGAATTCGAGTCGAGTATGTATAATAAATATGTATTCGAGTACTCTAAAAGTATTCGAACTGCTCAAAATAAATACGATCGAATATCATAATGGTAAGATCCGACTCGGTATTCGTTCGAATTATAGAATAAGATTCGAATTCGCTCGTTTTTTATACGAATACGAATTATATTCGTTTTTGACGAGTCGAATCCGAGTTCGAACCCGGATTACTCGGATTCGTTTTCAGCCCTATTCACCAATCAAAATTTGATAACATTTAAAGAACCGGTACAACCCCAATTTAAAATTTAATTGACTCTCTTGTGGTGGTGGTGAAAATTATAAGTTGGTTGGTGGCAGTTTGGACAATTTAAATGCTCTCTTCTTCGATCTGCAGATTGATACTCGTATCCTGCTTGTCTAAGTTTAAAAGTTGAAAAATATATACAATTTTTAGCTTATAACGGACTCAATCGGCAGATTGATGTCAAGATCCGGCAGAAAGTCATTTTTATGTTCAGTAGGATGTACAGTAGCTTCACCAGTGCACCTTGTTCGTTGGCAAAATCTGTGGTCAGTAGTGTACTTGTATTCTTGCACAAGCATACAATCAGCTTCTTTTTTCTCTCATTCTTTGCTCCTCTGTGTGATGATCCACCCAGGGTACGGAGTATTTCATGATTAGAACGTATGCACTTGGACATTTGGCGTTCGACTTTACTTCTTCAGTTTGCCTTGAATTAAAGGCAAGGGATCGAGAGGCTCTAAAAGATGCATGCACAACATATTTTATCTCCTTGTTGTTATCATACTCTAGTACTAATTTTTTCTGAATGCTTGGGTTAACGAGTGGGACAGGAGGGAAGGAACATGAACATGAACATGGCAGGCGCCTATTTTTCATTTGAATCCCCCCAGGCCAGGCCCCATGGACAAAATAAAAATGATTGCTTCCTGTACTTGCATGTAAACTTTACAACTAGACTTGTTAATTCCTCCAACGGCTATAATGTCAATCGTATCTTCGTTTTATTCTATTTTTTAGTGTCATACGATCCATCACTACTACAGACAATAATTCAACATTGTCCTCTTTCCCTCCAACGGTTCACTTACTAGTTACAAATTATTCCTATCTTTCATCTCTGTTCCATCACAACCATATCACTTCTTTTTGCCCCGTCAAACAAGGAGGACCGAGGCATCTTTTCTTTTTTCCATTTTCAGTGATTTCCTCGGAAAATGGAGCGTGACGGTGATGCTACTGCTGCAAAAGTCGAGCACATAACAAAGGCATCTTCCGATGAGCTGCTGAGCAAGTTTGCTCAAGTGAGTTCTAAAAGTGACAGTAATAAACTTGCTCTAAGTCTTGTTAAGAAGAAGAATAAGGTTTTGCAATTGATGAGTAAGCGTCAGAAATTAAACAGAGCAAAACCTGACGGGACTAACTACGAGAGTAGTCCATTAAATAATTTTGCAGCTGATAGGAATTCACTTCTTCCTCCTGCTGCTAGCCGGAGATCCACCGCCTCGATTCGTATAGAGAAGGCCAGTGTCAGGGCCAGGAATCTCAAGAACAAGTCCCTTTTGGGAACTATTCAAAAGGTCTGTCTTCTTTCTTCTTCTTATAAATTTATAATCTATTTCTAGTGTCTAAATATCAGTTTAATGTTTAGTTGGGTTCAAACTCTACAGCACTGTCAATTCGAGTCATGTAATTATGCAGTAGTATTATTGTTAATAAATTTTTGTCTACTACTTGTTTGTGTAGACATGGCGTAAAACAGTGGAAGGGGCTTCAAGGATCTTCATAGAGAAACATTACAATCGGCACAGACGCTTAATCAGTGACATTGCATAAAGTCTAGTTACAATCTTTGTGGAAAAGGGTTGGCACTAAACATTTGTTTTTAAAAGTTACTTGTTATATACTGTATTTAGTAGCTAGCAATAAGCAATTTATCGTGCTTTGTGATTTTGTTTCTAGTTTATGCAAAACATCATGTATGTGAAGCCAACATGAAAACTATGTACATTCTCGATCTCAACTCAATTGGATCATCGCTATGGTCATTTCATGATACACAAGACCTCTTTTTTTATTTTTTAACAGAAAACTCATAAACACGGTTTAGATCTAGTTCCATCCTCCCCACAAAGCATTCGAGTTTATAAAAAAATGCGATCAATTTAGATTTATCTCGACTTATGCCAGCCTTACATTCAATCTTTTATTTCAATAACACCGAACATCGCAATCCTTTGCAAATTGCAAATTGCCAATATTGATAGGGATATTAATAAATTTTTATTAGTAAAGCACAAAAAATAGATATTTTTATGAAGAAAGAAGAACAATGGCTAAATAGACAACTTAAGGATCCCCATATGGACGAGTATTCAAAGCCCATGTCCCCAACTACATGAATCATCCGCCACCATGCACTCAAGACTCGAGAGCGGGTAGAGGCGTAGAGCATACATAAGGAAAAAAAATTGATATTGGTACACCTTTTTTTTGGTTTTTTACCGCTCCTCCGTTGCAAATTAACTATGTTATTTAATTTTATTGTGATCAATTTAACTCAATTTTAATTAAAAATTATATTTTTATAATTTCAAAAAACTAAAAAATATATTCTAAAATAAATTAAATATACTTTTTGATGATATAGTTTTTATAATTTTTTTTAATTATATATTATATGTAATTTTCAGTCAAATTTTGATCAATTTGACCACATAAAAGTCATACAGTTAATTTGAGACGCAGTGAATAAAATATTAGGGCTATTCATTACAAATCATGAAATGGGGATGTCAAATAAAAAAATCATCTCTTTCTCAGTATATATTAAAAAATTATAAATTTATCTTTCATTTAATTATAAAAACTTACTTTTATAATTAAAAATTTTTATAATCTTATTTTAATTTAAGTGTTACTACCAACTCATTTGCACGTATATTTTAAGTCAAAATGGAAAATGAAATTGAATTGTGATGATTTGAAAAATCGAGTATTCAATCTAATTTTACTCCCTTGGCATATATATTCTTAAGCAAAAGGCATGTATTTATTAAAGTTTACTGTATTTGTTAGTACCATATTTAAAAGTATTTGTTATTTTAAATGTTTTTAGTAATATTTATAAATTAGTAATGTAAACTGTTTTGAAATAAGTTGGGAGAACTTGACAAAAAAAAAGGTTGGGAGAATCAGCCTCATTTAATATTATTATAAAATTGGGAGAAACAGAGAAGAAATAGGGAGAAAAACCCGGAACATCGTCAACCCGAGTACCGAGTTGACTCGGAGCGGCGTCGATAAACAAAGGCACATTGGTGCGAAGAGTGAAACAAGCATCTGCATACAAATAAATTGTATGTATAGGTATGAACAGGGCAACGAAAGCCGTAATATACAGCATTCAGGCCACCCACTTTGACCTGAAATCTGCTGCCCTCTTTCACTCTACTCCTGTTCTCCTTCGCAAAAGACGTCCAAGCCCTTGGGACACTGTTCGTTCTCGTACTCCTTTTTTTATATTTAATTTGTGTTCTTGTTTATTATACAAATCTCTGTATTTGATATCAACACTATTTAGGATTAAGGGTAAGAAATATATTAGCATTATAATTACCAAGTATAGTTTGGTAGAATGTTTTAATCTGCAGGCTGCATTGTAAAGTTCAAGTCTTTGCATTTCTTGGGTTCATGACTGATAAAGATTCCCCCTTTTGTTTTTATTTAATTATGTTTTATTTTAAACCTCAAGTTTGTGTGTTTTGGGGAAGTTAAGATCTTTTGCTGTTTGCACCATGTTTCATGAATTTGAGTTATGTTTTCTGTTTTCTCTTGTACGTGCAGAGGGGAAGTGCTTCTAAAGGTTCTTCAAAGGCGAGACTCTCTTTTTTAACATGTCTTCATTTTTTTTTCATTTTATCTTAGCGGTGTAGTGGTAATACATATTGTAGTTCTTATATCATGATGAAATCATAAACCTGGTAGTTAGCAACTACAATTTCTTTATGGCAGGCTTAAAAGGGGATTAAGTAATTTAATCATCTTTTTTTTATTAAATCTTATCTTGGATGACGTATCATTTATTCATATAGTTGTATATTGATATATGGAAGCAGAGGTAATTGGTTTTTAACTATTGCATTTCTAATTTCTATAAAGAAAAAAATATCCTTTGTATGCTAATTATTCTTGAAATGGAACATATGAGGTTTGTGCGCCTCTGAAACCTGCAATATTTAAGTCAATGTGAAAAAAATGATTGGTTGAGTATGTTAAGAAAGACATGTTCTTTATTAGTTTTTTAAGTGCTTTCCAAGGAGGTTACAAAAACAAATTGTTACACAAGGGGAAACAGTTCAATTCATCATATAATCCTTATTTTATATGTCATCGCTTTGTTGCACTACGGTGTAATATGGCCGCAAGGTCCAGACTACTGCTCCCTCATCCCTACCCAAAAGTCACACTCATAGGACTAACATCATGCATTTACAGGTACAACTAAACTCTAAGGGGTCGTTTAGTTCATGGAGTGGTATCAGGTTGGGTTTGGAATCAGGAATCGGGTTAAGGTGATATGGGGATGAAGTATCATTTCTGATATCATGTGATTGGTGTTTGTTGTTTGGTTGAATGGTGGAATGAATTTGTTAATTTAATATATTTTTTCATAAATAAAAAAAATATGTGCAGTTAATATGAAAAATAAATTATTTTTATTTATTAACTATTAAATAACATCATTATAAATTTTTTATTTTAAAAATTAACATGTAAATTTATAAATAAAGATAAAAATAGTAAAATTTTGATTTGATTCCTCGTACCCCATCTCATACCCACCTCCCCCCTAAGGTATCAGAAACCCATACCTTATGGGTTTGAGGTACGAGTTTTAAAATTAAAAAATTTCAACCAAACATCGGGTATGAGTTTAGAATGTACAAAACCCATACCTGATACCAGGAAGTCACGAACCAGACGACCCCTAAATTGTTTGTAAGATAATTTGTAATCTACAAAAAAGATGTGTTGTCAATTTTCAATTATCAAGTCGGACATCTATAGGGAAAAATAATTAAATAAAAGAAGTAAAGTAATGAACCCTTAAAACCTATATTAAAAGTTTTCCTTTCTCTGTCCTCAAGCAGCTTGACAGAATTTCATACTTGATCCAAGTTTCAAAGTTAAAAAGAGGGCTGGGGTGAGAGGTAGGTTAGAGCAAGGTCAGTGCTGGTTCCAAAATGGCTGTAGCTATTGCTATAAGTTGACATCAAAAAGTGATTTTTGATGCCAAAATAGAACTTCTACCACAATGCTTGATTCTAAAATAGAATAAATTAACTAACATTTTATTAAAGTTTCTCAATTTTCATTGAATTGATGGTGTGGCAAGTCTAGCTGTAGCTATCTTCGGTTCTCTTACCCATTTGTGCTAATTTTCATTCAATTATAGCTATGCCTTGGATTGATCATTTTGAGAATCTATGTTTTAGCTAAAACACCAATTACAGCTATGCAGTGCTCTTACTTATGTTCTTGACATGCTATCTTTTTGACGATTTATTAATATGTGATTTTTTGAATTCTCATTTTTTTTGGGGGGGGGAGCATATGAGCAATATGCCAATATGAATTATTTCCAAGCCCTTATCGCAAAAATTGCTAGGCATAATTGAGTTAAAGAACTAGAATAGTAGATTCTACTTTCTGAAGGTTTTAGGACAGTGACATTTGTTATTTGTTGGTAACTAAATAACCTCAGGTATTCCTCTGTCCATTTGATTCCACAACTTTAAGCCACAATTCATTCTTCCTATACACTCTCATATTCATCACTTGCACCTATTTTTTCGTGTATTTCATCATTCCCTTATACCTGTAATTTCATTACATCTTTTATTCTCTTGCCAGATGTATTCTATTCTCGCATCCATTCAGTTCCACTCAATCAAATGCAATGTAAATTTATATCATAATATGTGCAGTTTAGTGTTTGTCTTTGGAAATATATAATTAACAATTGTCATCCTCAAATTAAAAATATAAATTTGAATTTAATGGGTAGTACAAAAAATTTAAAATATACTTCATTATTGTAAAATTATTGCCAAGTCCAAGTCAATATTCAAATGGCTTTTATAAGAATTGTCTATGTCATGCTTATAGAACGAGGAGGAAAAACAATATTATTGTGTTAGGAATATTGGTATTTAATTGTTTTTTATGGACATTTTTCTCAATTTCTACTGTGCATCTATTCTTTTGGTGGATGTCCAACAATCGATGATATGAGTGCCGGGTTGTTATGCACTTGTTGGTTTCACTAAAATTTTCACTTGCACAATATGATGCTTTAGAGAGATTCCATGTATTGGACTTTGTTCGATTCCTATGTGCTAAAAGAATATTGATTCATATTATTTCCACGATAGTAACACTACCGGATGGCTTAGTTATTTGAAACATTCCAGATTCTACACTCAAATTTGAATAGATGCTTGTCATAGTTAAGTTGTATATAGCGACTTTGTTTACACTGGGTGCATTCTTATGTTTATTAACAAATGAACTGTACCTCTCTCAGTTAAAGGGTACACATCTTGGTGCATATCATATGTGACTCTGGTTTCTCATCAAGTTTATGATACTTCAATTCCTCAAATTAATAGCAAGTTTTGAATAATGTTCTTATCATTTTGCAGCGAGCTAATTACTACAGGAGTTCAAGAAAACTGAACCATAAACAAGAATTGCTGCGCAATGTCAGTGCTTTTGCAGAAAATATTTTTCAGGTAATTTGTAACAGATCTTTCTTTAATTATCAATCTCTTCTGTTTTAATTAGATGACTTCTTACAATTATTGTTGTGTTTTTTTTTGAAATAATTGAAATACATAAAAGGTGTTTGATGATTGTTGGAAATTATGTCAAAATTGTAGATTCGTTATATCTAGCAGAAGAGTCTATAACTTGGTTATTTTTAATTTTCCTCCAATTCTCTATTCAATTGCTTTTTTCTTATTTTTTTACTGTATATTTATAATTGTTACTGGCTTTCAAAATATATATTGTGACCTGATAATGATTTTTTCTGTTCAGGGCTTGGACTATAAGTTTGAAGAATATGAGCATGAACCATCTTCAAGTCGAGGCAGGTCCTGGTTTAGACCAGATTACAGGGATAGGGAAAACAGAGCTGGTGGGACCAATTATAAGGGTCCACGATCAGGGGGAAGAAGTAAGTGCACATTGCAATTTTCAGTTTATCTGATTAAAAAAGTTGTAAGCATGCACCATAAAACTCTCTGTTTACAGGCTCACTCCTGGGAACTGATAAGCCTTCATAAATTTAAATTTAACAAATGTCTCGGTTCAATACACGTTGGTTGTTGGCCCTGTGGCTTCAGAAATATTATTTTATATTGTAATCTGTAAAGAGTGCGATTACTTTGCAGAAATATGGTCACAATCTTCTCAGTTCTCTTACAAAGCATGCAAAAAATCAAAAGAGGGTCTTGGAAATTATTAGGCATTTTTGTGCTTGTTGGAAACCGATGATAACACATAACCTGTTTTCAGACTCCTTTAGTTATGCATGTTTATATATGGATGAAATAAATATTTATCATCTAAATACATTTTTTGTTGCATATAAAAGTTCATATACGATTAGCAAGAAGAAAAAAAAGTTCATACACCTACTTTTTGGAAAAAAAAAGTTTATATATACTTGCCAGATATATTATTTTTCAACAATTTAATTTCAGGTTCTTTTTTACTCTTATTTAGGGGGTTTTGAGTTCTGTGAAGATGACGATGATGTTGAACAACTTTTCCGGTCTGCATTTGGTGGAAATAAATATTTCTTTTGGTCTTTCACGAGTGATGAACCGCCTAGGACCTCGTCAGGATACAATTATAACAGTAGGTACTCTTCGAAATGGAATCGGGCACATGAAGAAGATACTTCGAAATGGAAGTGGACACATGAAGAAGATTATGATACAGATCCTGACAGGTCAGAGTCAGATTTAACTTCAGAGAGAAAGACGCTTGGGCTGAGTGCTTCTGGCCCTTTAAATGCGGACGCTGTTAAAATTGCGTAAGTCGTCGTTAGAATTCTTGTATCTTCCCTAATAATTGGGTAGAGATTGCATGACAATTTATTTAATCCGGATTTATATGTTATGTTCTATACTCCGACACTGATGGCTTGACGTCTTGTATTCAGATATCGAAAATGTGCAATGAAATGGCATCCAGATCGTCACCAGGGATCATCAAAAGTAGGCTATCATTCCGTGCATGTTATTATCTTATTTGTTCATACAAAATTTCTGTGAACCTACTCTGTATTATATTTTTTTCTTTCTGTGATTACCCCCTTTCCCAGAAAGAAAAAGTAATCTCTTCTTCGCAAACCTCTCTGGCAGGATCAGTTGGTTTTAGGCTTGGTTCATAATTTTATAATTCCTGTCGATATGTATTTATATGGCTTGAAGCTTTGGCTGCAGATAAAATCAACTGAACTAATGATATAAGCATCCCCCCTTCTCCCTCAGTTCATGGAAATATGTGCAAAAGCCGATGAACTACTCCCCGCTTTTTTTCTGTGACAACTGTTTTGTGAATTTGAAACCTGAATTCTTTGCTCTCTAAACTCTATATTGATAAGGGTCCTTATTCTTGATTCTTTTACTTGCTGGTAGATCTTCATATTCGCACATGTTTTCTAGCATAAAATATGAGTGTTATACAATCTGGTATTTAATTTGCATACAACCGTATTTACAGGCTGTGGCGGAGGAGAAGTTCAAGGTCTGCAGTGCTGCCTATCAATCATTATGTGACAAACTGGCCGTAAATTGATAGATCAGATAGGCAATTTCCTTACAAAAGCAGACTGATCTAATCTCATAATTAGGTTTAATCAACCTCCCCAGGTATGTAGTAGGCCTGTTGAATGATCTTTAGACCTCATTGAAGATAGAAAGTGTAAGGAATCTCTGGCCGGAGATATGCTATAAATTGCTGGGTGGTACACTCCGTAATTTGGACAATTTTTCAAAATTATATTCATTGTAACCCCCTCCCCCCACCCCCCCAAATGGCCCAAACTGGGATTTCTTTCCAGTTATTTTATTTAGTTTGTTTCTAAATAGAAGTTAACATATATACCATGATTTAGTCTCGTGCTACTATTGTCATGCGGGTTCATGATTCAACTTGATGATGAATACCGTCTGATTATATATGTGATTCCATTGCAATTGCAGGGAAGTTATTTTTACAAGATACAATCTATCGAAGTCCTTCGATTTGACCAAAAAGATTACAATGGGGTTGTTCATACGTTGCAAATATCAAACACATTTTTTTCTTCTTTCTATTATACAGTTTCTGGCTGACCAACTCAATATATAATGTTAGATGTATGAGGTTAAACTTAGATGCACGTTGATATAGAGCAGTGTGAATTTGTTAATCAATGTGCATGGCACCGTCTAGGGGATACACATACACTCTGAAGTCCCGGGTTGGACTCAGTTGGAGCCTCTATGCTACATATGCAAAAACAAGGTTATGAATTTATTATTATTATTATTATTATTATTTTTTAAAAAATCTTGAAACTTATTCACTAATTTCAACATTATTGTAATGAGAGTAAAATTGAATCATTAACATCTTTTGGCTTTACTATCTCAATTTAAAATCCGGTTCGCTTGTATAAATATTTACAATTTAATATGAACATTGACTTTTTTTAAAACCATAAAAACTTATTAGATAAACTAGAACTGAGAAAAAACTGAAATGAAACCGAAATTGAATCAAAATCGATGAAAATTGATAAAATCGATGTATAAAACCGAAATCGAAAAATTAAAAAACAAACCGTTTGAGAAGTTTCGGTTTCGTTTATAGTTTAAAAGTGAACCGAACTGATAATTAAAATAAATAAATTTATTATATGTAATTTATATAAAACTTAAATTAATATATAAGTAAATAATTATATATATTAATTTGAACCTAAAAAACATCTTGAGCCACACTAATTGTTGGACTTAAAAAACATTATGGACTATCTGGACTATGTTCTCTGGCCTCTGTAATGAAATTTCTGAGTGTATCATCTGGCCGAGTATAATCACCAAACATCCTCTCGTATAAGTTTTTGCATGTGGCTAATTAGTTATGTACTTTTAAGTTTTATTTTTTTTGTTTATAATAAATGTTATTCGATAGAATGTTTAATATTTATTAAAAAAAACTTTACTATTTTTAATTATAATATATTTTTATTTTATTTTCATTCAGTTTTGTAACCGAAATCAAACTCATATAAACCGATCTGAGATTTTTAAAACCAAAACCGATGATTGAATTACGATTACAATTTTTGACTTTTAAAACTTTTAAAATCGAAAACATGTGATAGCAGTTACGGTTTTATCCTACAACCGCACCCAACTCTACCCTGAGACAAACCCAGCCGAATTTTAATGACTTGGTTATATTCATTTCTAATAAACAACCAAAAAACAATTCATAGTGATAGCCCGTTTACTGTCGCTGACTATCGCCTCCGGTCGTCTTACTTTACCCCCCCCCCCCCCCCCCGTGATAGCAGTTACGGTTTTATCCTACAACCGCACCCAACTCTACCCTGAGACAAACCCAGCCGAATTTTAATGACTTGGTTATATTCATTTCTAATAAACAACCAAAAAACAATTCATAGTGATAGCCCGTTTACTGTCGCTGACTATCGCCTCCGGTCGTCTTACTTTACCCCCCCCCCCCCCCCCGTGATAGCAGTTACGGTTTTATCCTACAACCGCACCCAACTCTACCCTGAGACAAACCCAGCCGAATTTTAATGACTTGGTTATATTCATTTCTAATAAACAACCAAAAAACAATTCATAGTGATAGCCCGTTTACTGTCGCTGACTATCGCCTCCGGTCGTCTTACTTTACCCCCCCCCCCCCCCCCCACACACACACACACACACACATATCGAGTATAAGTTGATCTTTTTCTTAACAAGCTCATATAACCTGTAATCAAATATTGTTGAAAATTAGGGCTTTCCCCCCCAATTTTTTCAACATCAAATGGAGAAATTGAGCGAGCAAGATTTAAAATATCCATACACACGAAGCGGTTCATTTAATTATAACCAATTAGACACCACCGAGTCGCCTCGTTCTTGGAACGGCGAGTTCGGACTCGGCGGCGTCACCGATCGCCGATTCGCGTTCTCTCGCCAAGCTTCTTTTCTTCACTCTCCGTCATTCGATTTACCTCGCACACCTGTATCTATACTCCCAAACGAGTCTGTTAGAAAGCCTTTCATTTCTCGAACCGTTTCGAGTATTGATATACCTTCTGTTGATTATTTACATGACGGAATTGATAGTGTTTGGACTGAGGATAAGTTGTTTTCTGCCGATTCGGCTTCGTTACCCGATAAAGTCTCGGTCTTGGGGTTTTTGTTGTCGATTTTAAGAGCTGGGAGGTCTGGTAATCGGCCTATGAAGAGGTTGTTTGTGTTGATTTCACTAAATGTTGCGTATTCTACCGCTGAGTTGTGCATTGGCCTTGTTACAGGCCGTTTTGGTATGCTGATTTTTCCATATGTTTTCGTATTGTTTTTCAGTTATTCCATTGGTTAACTGATAGTCTTGTTGTTATTTCAGGTTTAGTTTCCGATGCATTCCATTTGACGTTTGGGTGTGGACTATTAACGTTTTCCTTGTTTGCAATGGATGCTTCTCGGAAAAAACCTGATCGAGTCTACACTTATGGGTTAGCCTAAATAAGCCTTTTGTCCATAAAGAATTTAGTTTTTGTTACTGTGATTGAAAGATTGTTTCACAAAGATTGTTCAGAAGAATAATGCTTAAACTTTTCAAATTGATTCTGTTTTGTTTCCTTAACGGATTAGAATTGTTTAATACTCCAGGTACAAAAGGCTAGAAGTATTGTCTGCGTTTACTAATGCTGTAAGTATTTACACTTGGGTATCATTGTATCTGTTATTCTGTTGGCACTTGGTTTTGGATTTTATATTTCTGTCAATATGCACTCTATTTTGGAGCTACACCCTTTGTATTTACTGTGACACTATCAAAACTTATAATTTGTTTGCCACTATAGTACTCACAAATCTGTGTATCTCTCCTAATATTTCTTGGTCCTATATATTAGTTTAACTTTTGGACTTTTAATGACACTTGTTATAGGAATTTTTACATCTTAGTTGTCTGTTTTTTCCTCTGTTTTATTTTTTGAGCTAACAATAGGTATATTTTGGTTGTGGTGCCTGTTAGACAGCTGTTTCTTTTGTTTATGTCATTCTCCTTGGCTGTTGAAGCACTTCATGCCTTTATACAAGATGAGTCGGAGCACAAGTGAGTAGTACCGATATAGTTAATTGATGTATATTTTGATCTTTTGAATGGCTGGAAATTGTTAAATAACTAATTACTGTAGAGTCCCTTATTATGTAACCTTTTTCACAGTCATCACACTGATTTTGTATTCAGTTGCATTATATAGAGCTAATGCGTATGTTTGACGTATACATCTGAAGTTTTTTTCTGCTACCCATAACCCATCATTATATTCGATTATTTGCATGGTCTTATAATTTATTTGTTTCTGGAAAATGGTAGAACTGTACTTATAAGTGGTACCCTTTTTACTAGATGAGTAGTCTTTTATCGTAGGCAAAATTTTCACTTGTAAGTAATAGCACTGAATGCAAAATACTGAAATCAGAAACACAAATTGCTACCCGTGATTAATTTGATTAATGTTGTTAATTTGAGGTCTAGTTGATGTATAATATACTGTAGTTGAGATTTATGCAGATATGGTGAAGTCATAATATCTTACAATTCATGATGCTTCAAAAGTAATATATATTTTTCAGCGCTTTCTTGTAAAAGTGTAATTCTTGGATAGTTGATACAAATTTGCAATTAAATGTAGCCTAGGGGTTCAGCTGAAATTGCTTGCTTGGATTTAGTGTCAAGGAAAATTAGAAAAATGTTGTGATGGTGCAGGACAAATAACTCTTGCGTGTATTCATAAAGAAAATATTAGAGATTTAGAGTTACAGAAATGCGAGTTCAGGAAGTGTTTATGATGCTTTCCTTCTTTTTTTTTTTGCTAAATGTTTATGATGCTTTTCTCTGGGCTTCTTTAGAAAGCTTTTGTTGAATATGCAGTACACTAACACAATATGCTTTAGGCACTACCTGATTATATCAGCGGTTACAAATCTGTTGGTGAATCTTATTGGGGTTTGGTTCTTTCGAAATTATGCTCGTGTTAATCTTGGTAAGCTTCATATTCAGCTTTAAAATATGTTCAACTTGCTATTAGTGTATGAAAAAGAAAACATTGATAAATCAATGTTTAGCTGCAATCAGGAGGGGGTAACATATGAAACTGGGTTGGGTGGCTTCTTTAGAGATGGGCCAACCGGATAGCTCCTTTACTTTCTTTAAGCTGATTGTAGCATAAATCATTCATGTTTCGTCTGTTGGCACATAAATACTTATGTTATCTTAAATGCCTTTAAGTAGTTCTTTATTGATCTGTCGGGATCAATAATGTTTCTCACATTATTGAAGTATTTTCAGAAGAATAATGTTTCTCAATTATTGAAGTATTTTCCTTGTGCAATGTCTGTTTGACAGTCTACAGAAATGCTGAAGATATGAATCATCACTCAGTTTGCCTGCATGTTCTTGCTGATTCCATTCGCAGGTGTGAAGTTCATATGCTTCTGTGCATATTCTTCTTGACCCTATGATCATCTCTCTCTGCCCCTCCCTTCTCCCTTCGCTGTCTCTCTCTAGTCACACAAACATACTCACATATACTACACACACGTGTGCTTTTTAGCTCTCCCATACCATGCTTATTATATGTAGACCCCTTATCTGACTTGCTGTTGTATCGCAGTGCAGGTGTGATCTTAGCATCCTTCTTGTTGACCCTTGGGTAAACACAATATTTACTAGATTTAGTTTTTTTTTAAAATATAGTGCTTATAATTTACTTAACAATACATTGATATATACCAGGGTTGAAAATGCTGAAGTGTTGTGTTTGGGACTAGTCGCGGTTACAGTATTTATGCTAGTTATGCCACTTTTCAGAACAAGTGGTGGAGTCTTGCTCCAAATGGCACCTCCCAGCATACCGTCATCAGCCTTGAGTAAATGCCTGAGACAGGTAATACTAATCCCCTCACAACGTCAGGTTGCTGCGCAAGACTATCTTTTGTTAGATTGTGATATTTCATTAATTTGTTATTATAATAAGAATTTGATGTGTAGGTTAATTCACGTGAAGATGTTTTGGAAGTTAATCAAGCTCGCTTCTGGGAGTTGGTGCCAGGCCATGTTGTTGGTTCAATCTCAGTCCTGGTAAGTTATATTGCGACATCTACTTGCGCTTGGTTTATCTTTCATATTCTACTTGTGTGTGTTAGTTGCTTGGTTAAATATGCAAAAAATTAAAAGTTTAATATTGGTCATATTATACTTATGTTATTTGGTTGCGTGGTTAAATATGCAAAAAAGAAAGTTAAAAGTTCAATTTTGGTGGCGTTTTTGACAGGTGAAGAAAGGTATGGATGAACGGGTTGTACTGGAATATGTGCATCATTTGTACCATGATTTAGGTGTCCAGGACTTGACAGTTCAAACTGATTTTACCTGAGAAGAAAGGTGGATATTATGCATTCTTTTGATATCAAATACATAATTAAAATCTGATTTTCATTTTTAAAGAAGTTGAATATTTTGATACAAACCCACTACCAATATTTTAGGAATAGCACGCGGCCCACTTTCTTCTTTTCTTCCTATCAAATTATCTATCATATAAGTATCAGTTAAATATCAGTTAAGTGTTTTTTTTAAAGCAGTAACACTCCATAACATTCGGTAGCCTATATATTTTATACGTTTCTTTTTTCATTCTTCATTAATACTACTATTATTTTTAATAAACAAAGATATTAGTTTTGCCGGAAAATTTTATTTTGTATAAATAAATAGTTGGTAAAAGTTTTATTTTTGAAATACTCTTTTTTTTTATCGGTCATAAACATTGAAATTCCTTTACATTTTTTAATTACTATTTATAGCTTTCAAAATCAATATTGTGTAAAATAAATAATTTAGCAAATTAAATGGATTGTAATTTTTATTGAAAATAATATTTGGCAAATATCATTTTCATAATAAAATATATATTTATATTAAATGGACCAACAATGTACTTCAAAAATATTTTAGAATAATAGTTATAAATAACTTTTATAATATTAAAATATTGTTAGGAATTTAGAGACCCAGAAGTTACAGAGGGGGGTGGTGAATGTATATTTCAAAAATTTTCTTGCTTTTAGAAATGAACTTTGTTAGAAGCTTGAAGAACTGATGGAATTACGAAAGTGTTTATCAAGACATGTAACAGGAAATAATATAAACACAGATGTAACTTTCAATCTAATTTGTATTAGAATGATCTTTGCTACAATCTGAAATTCAGTTTGAATTTCAGCTTCTTGTTCTGGGATTCTTACTATTGTAAAAATATTCAAGACACTATCAAATGTGGCTGTGCATAAAGTATATAGACAACATGTCCTGTGCACATGCTCACATGAGATAGTTTAGCTAAAACTAGAAATAGACAGAAACTGCTTTACATTTGACTAATGACTATTTCTAGCTAACACTGCAGTGACAGTCTGCTCCATTCTGTCTTATCTCATCTATCACTTTTCTTGACTTATCTTCCCAGCTACATTGTAGACTTGTCTCTATCTGTGCAGGTTTGACTTATCCTGCATAAACAGAGCTGCAACACCATCTGTCTTGTTCTGCAATTCTTCCTTGAAACTAGCTTCTTTTGCAGTCGAGTACTCTTCTTGAAATTGGTTCGATAAGTCAAGAAGATTGACTTCTCGATCGCATACTTAGCTTGATGACTTGAGTTCTCGATTGATAAATATCAGTTGATGACTTGAGTTCTCGATTGATAAATATCAGTTGATGACTTGAGTTCTCGATTGATAAATATCACTTGATGACTTCTCGATCAGATTAGACTTCTCGAATACATGCTTGATATTGACTTCTCGAATGACTCAGCCTTATTACTTCTCGAATGCTCCATTTGCTAGCTTCTCGAATTGTTTATTTTCACTTCTCGAATGACTCATAATTAACACTTCTCGACTGGATTCAATACTTGACTTGTCGAATGACTGACTTCTCGATCGAGTACTGAGCAGATAAAAGTTTTGAGACTTCTTGAAATGTTTCCACAGTTCTGACTTCTCGAATAGCTGACTTCTCGATCAAGTAATTTGCCTTGGTAGAATTCTCAGATAACTTCTCTTCTTATTTTCTTCACAGTTTTCTTTGTCTGGTTGCATGATTCAACTTGAATCTTCTAACTGACTTTATTTCTGACTTAATTTACAATTAGAAGATAAACAGAGAAAATTTCTAGTTACAAATTACACATGAATTACTAAGTCACTAGTCTATTACAGAAGCACAAACTGAGTTACAGCAAGACAGATAGTTAAATAGGCTAGGCTTGATTTAAGTCCAACAATCTCCCCCAATTTGGAAAATGGTGAATTTTACAAATTAATACAAGATATCAAGCCTACCTATATTGTTGTTGTTGATGAGCTGTCTGATCATATTTTTCTTTTCTTTCATTTTCTTCCCTGGCCTTGTTTTCTTCAATTGCCTGCAGTATCATTTGTCTGGCCATGATTTCCTCAATCAGAATTGCATCTTTCAGTAAGTCTGCAGCAATCTGTAGAGTGAGCATTGGATAGTCCTGAACAAGCTTGAGTCTAATTTTGACAGTGACTCCACTTCTCAGTTTGAATTCAACTCTGTCAGGATCTTTGAACACTCTACTTTTACCCTGTCTTCTCAATTCTTCAGACAACTGCTCTATTCTCTCCTCCTCCTTCCTTTTCTTCTCAAACATCTCCTCCATGTATCTTACCTTGTCAATCTTTTTCTGATACTTCCTTTCCAAGTACTGAGCCATTTCCATCATTCTCAGCTTGTTAATCATGCATTTCTTGTCAAACAGGCTAATCACTCTCCTAATGTCATGAGTGGTAGCATCACTGTTGTCATGATGAAATCCTCTTTCTTCTCCATCAACATTAGTAACAAACATCCTCTTGTCTCTGACTTCTACCTTGACAATTCTGTTAGCCTTCCACAGTTTGATCCTCACCTTGTCAGTTTCAGCAATTTCTTGAATAGGTCTAATAGGTAGACCTTTATCAGGAACAATGAGTTGTTTTCTCCACTTAGGACATCTTACTAGCAAAGAGCTAGTAAAGTTCGTGAATTTGGTTGATGTGGCAGTGTTGACTTTGAGATGTTGGCTTGGCTTCAGTTTCTTTGACTGTTCCTTTTTAATTTCCCTCCTTATCACTCCATGTGCAGTAACTTTCATGAACATCCTTCTTGGAGATTTAGTTTTGATGGCAGTTGCAGTTTCAGAAACTGTTGACATCACACTAGTACCCTGAGATTTGGTAGGTGAACTAGAATGAGTGTCAGCAGCTTGCTGCTTAGAGGAATTTCTTCTTTGATACTGTTTATTGTCCTCAGAGTTGTCTCTTTTCTTCTTGTCTTCATCCTTCCTCTTCTTGTCTTCTTTCTTTCCTTCCTTCCTTATCACTCCTGAGCTTTCTCATAACTGCCTTTTGCCTTTCAGCCTCTATCTCTTCTCTCCTTTCCTTCTCCCCCTTAGGGTTGCTATCTTGTCTTTGGAGAAAGGAAGAATGGAGGAATTTCCTGAATCTGCCCTTGAGGTGTGAGCAAAAAGACCTTCAGGCTTCAATTTATCTTCCATTGTTCTCAAGGTGCCCTCTACTTTAGCCCTGTGATCCTCTATCTCGGATTGCACACCTTTGGCAAGATAATGATTTGACTGCAGTTGGACTTTAGCAGCTTCATGAATTGCATCATACATGGCACTTGGAGTGAAGATCTTCTCACAAGAGCCAAGGGAAGTGAGATACTTCTGTCTAGTCCATTCCAAAACATCTTTCATGCTAACTGCAGATTTACCATCCAGCCAGGCATCCACATTTTCTCCTTCATCATCATCCAAATTTGCATTTTTCTCTTTCAACTCCTCCTGATCCTTTGCATATTCAAGCATGATTGCAGCATAGTCTTTGTTTGGCAAATGAGAAGTTACAAGCTGCTGAGCAATGTGATAGAATCCCTCCAACTGATCTCCATATAGCTCCTTTAGTTTCTCATCAGAAAGTGACCCACCAAGAGATGATGGTCCTGAATTCCTGTCATGTTGCACAGGTTCCAGCCATTGTGACAGAGAGTGAGAGCTAGGGCCACTTGTGACAGTAGTCCCCTCAACATCTATCTCTTCATCCAATTTCTCAGATGATTCGTTAGACACTGGATGGATAGGTGAATTCTCCTGAGGAGACAGTCTTTGAATGACTGGGGAGTGTCTAGGGGATGCCATTTGCATGGTGTGGAGATCCCCCAGATTACCCAATGTCTGTGAAGACACTTGGCTGTGACATGCCTGAGTCCCCACAGAGTCTGAAGTAAAAACTTCTGGAACCTCTGTGGTTTTGATGGTGTCATCAGGATATGCCTCAGCATGCATTCCCTCACCATCTAAATGAGTGTCCTGAGTGGTGAACAAGGTGTCATGCACCAAGTCACTTGAGTTTGGCTCACCAGAGAAATAGAAATTCTGATGATCAACAACCTCATGTGTTTGACTAGACACATTTGGTTGAGAAGAGATTTGAGAGGTGGAAGAAAAGGTGTTAGTAGAATTGAGTATTGGCAACTCCCCCTGAGAAAATGGGGAAGTTTCAAGAGAAGATCCTACTGGTGCACAGTGTGTCTCTTTTTCAACTAACACTTCTTCAATGACAGGAGTGAATTCCTGCAATGGTGCAGACTCTGTACAGGATGGAGTGGGTTGGCTCCCAATTTCAATAGATGCACCTTGATGAGAAAGTGCACCTAGAAGTAGGTTTAATCCCTTGTTTACTTCTACATCCTGTTGAGAGGATGTAGAGTGGTCTGTTGTGGCCTTTTTATTTTTCTTTCTCCTGGTCAAAGGCTCCACAGGTGACTCATCTGTTTCATTTTCTACAACTGTTTCTAACATTCTTTTCTTAACAGCTTTCTCCTTCTTCTTCTTTGCAACTACACCCTGTTGAGAGGATGTAGAGGTTGGTTTGCTAACATCTAAGGATTTCAAAGAAGGGCTAGCAGTTGGGTTGGAGGTCCTTGGGTTAGGTGCATTTAGTTCTTCTGCAACCTTAGGACTCTCTACTGCATCAAGATGACCATATTTAGGCTGCACTAGTGGATATCCCTCAAATACACTCCTCATGTGAGGTGTGATTATGAGAGGGACATTCACAGTGGTTCTCCTATCCAATGTAGCAAAAAAAAATGATTTTTGACATGGATTTGGAGTAGCCAATTCTCTGTTTGTTCATCCCAGGCAATTCAATTAAACTAGCATTTTTATCATTGAGAATTAATTGAATAAAGCGAGGAAAGAAAATTTCATTACCTCTCTTGGGAATTCTGGTTATGAGTTCCCCAAGAACTAGCTTTCCAACATTGAGCTTTTGGTTGTATGCCAATGAGTAGGCCAGCTTCAAGGCAATTAGGCTTATTTGGTCAAATCCTGTCTTCCTGCAAGTGAATACTCTCAAGATAGTGTCGAACATGAAAGACCACTCCTTCCTCATAAACTTCTTGTTTATCTTCCCAAGTTTGAACTTCTTACTTTCTTGGTTCACAGTGTCAGAATACCTAATAATCTCCAGGAAGTCTAGAAGATCATCTTCAGTTGGTTCCTCATTAAACTCTTCAGTTGAAATTTCCAAGCTTTTGTTCACATCATTTTCATCAAAACTAATGTCCTTTCCTTGGATTTTGCAAGTAACAACCACTTTCGAGCTCCCATTCTCCAAGGCTATGTTTTCCCAATCTGCAGTTGCCCAAAACTGCTCAAGAATGTCCAGGTATAGAGTGGGGTTTGCCAATAGAGCTTCTTTTAGGTAGGAATCGATGAGAAACCTAGTGAAACATTTGTACTGGGGTTTAGCATCTGCATCTCTGGATATCGCTAAGAAATTGGTTTCTGGAATGACAAAAACTTCGGTTGAAACTGAGCTTGAGGACGTCATTGAATCAGTGTATAGAAATAGAGAAAGGAAGAAGCGAAGGTTTTAGAGAGAAAGAGAGAAAGTAAGAGTTAAAGATGAACAGTTGGAATGCAGGGATTTCTTTGAGTTTGTAGTTAAGCGTAGAAATGAAATGTTAGATCTACTTTGCTATTTAAATGATACAGACAACTCGACTAGAATAGTAATCGATTTTAGTGATCGAGAACTCCAAAGCTGTTTTAGTAGAGGACTGTCAGAATTCAGTCGAGAATTAAGACAATCGAGAACTCCAAAAAAAAACTTGTTCGAGAACTCACAAGATTGAATGATTCGAGAACTCACAACATCAACAATTCGAGAACTCACAGAATGAACGATTCGAGAACTCACAGAATGAACGATTCGAGAACTCACAGAATTGAACTGTTTAGTCGAGAAGTCAGTAAGGATGGCAACTTGACTACAAACTCCAGTTTTTTTAAAAAATTATTCCATTCTCACTTAGAAAACAGAATAATAATTTACAGACTTCATTTCTTAGATAAATAAAATCCATTTATTCATCTTAAAAAGAGAAATGTGTCTGATAGATATTCCTTAATTTTTAATTATCACACTTGTTATTTAATAAAGCACAAGTATAATAAAAAAACATTTGTTAATAATATGTACAACAATATGACTGACATATTTATAAACATATACCAGTTTTGTTTCACTTAGATAAATCATTTGAATTCATGTCTGTGAAACAATTGTTGTAACAGTTGAAAAGATATATTTATTTGGCCACTTAACTTGAAGAGTTTAGCATTCCAATTTCACTAACCAACATGTTGAAGGTGGCTTCATCAAGTGGTTTAGTAAATATATCAGCCAACTGTTTTTGTGTAGGAACATAGAATACTTTAATTACTCCATTTTCTGCATGTTCCCTTATGAAATGGTACCTTACATCAATATGCTTTGTCTTGGAATGATTGACTGGATTGGCTACAATTGAGATGGCACTAGTGTTGTCACACATAATAGGAATTCCCTCTAACACTAGTCCATAGTCCCTTAGCTGATTCCTGATCCAAAGCACTTGAGCACAGCAGCTTCCAGCAGCAATATATTTAGCCTCAGCTGTAGAGGTAGAGACTGATTGTTGCTTTTTGCTAAACCAAGATACCAACCTCTGTCCAAGAAATTGACAGTTTCCTGAGGTGCTTTTTCTATCCACTCTGCACCCAGCAAAATCAGCATCTGAGTATCCAACAAGATTAAATCCTGTTTCTTTAGGATACCATAGTCCCATGAGAGTTGTTCCTTTGAGGTATCTCAGAATTCTTTTGACAGCAATGAGATGAGATTCCTTGGGATTTGCCTGAAATCTTGCACATAGACAGGTTGAAAACATAATGTCAGGTCTACTAGCTGTGAGATAGAGAAGAGAACCAATCATTCCTCTGTAGGTCTTCATGTCCACACTCTTCCCTTTCTTGTCTTCATCAAGTTTTGTAGCTGTAGACATTGGGGTCTTGGCAGTTGAGCAATCTTGCATATCAAACCTCTTGAGTAAGTCATTGACATACTTAGTTTGACTTATGAAAATGCCATCTGGCCTTTGACTTATTTGAAGGCCTAGAAAGTAATTTAGCTCTCCCATCATGCTCATTTCATATTCACTTTGCATCAGCTTAGAGAACCTTTGACATAGCTTTTCATTTGAAGATCCAAATATGATGTCATCCACATAGATTTGAACTAGTATGATATCATCCCCATGCTTTTTGTAGAAAAGAGTTTTGTCAATTGTTCCTCTAGTGAATTGATTTTCCAGAAGAAATTTTGACAAGGTGTCATACCATGCTCTAGGGGCTTGTTTGAGTCCATACAATGCTTTAATGAGTCTGTAAACAAAGTCTGGAAAATTTGGATCTTCAAAGCCAGGAGGTTGTTGCACATAAACTTCCTCTTCTAATTCACCATTGAGAAATGCACTTTTCACATCCATTTGATATACCTTAAAGTTTGAGTGTGCTGCAAAGGCTAGAAAAATTCTAATTGCTTCCAATCTTGCAACAGGAGCAAAAGTCTCATCATAGTCAATGCCTTCTTCCTGGGAATAGCCTTTTGCAACCAGCCTTGCTTTGTTTCTTATTACTATTCCATGTTCATCCATTTTGTTCCTATAGACCCATTTAGTGCCAATTACTGACCTGTCCTTTGGAGGTGGCACTAATTCCCAAACATTGTTTCTCACAAATTGATTCAATTCCTCTTGCATGGCAATTATCCAGTCTGGATCCAACATGGCTTCTTCAATCCTTTTTGGTTCATTTTGGGACAGAAAGCAAGCAAATAGGCATTCATTCATAGTTGTTCTTCTTGTCCTTACACCTTCATCAGGGTTTCCAATGATTTGATCAGCTGAGTGGGCTCTGCTCCATTTAATTTGATGAGCTCCATCTCTATCATTTGAACTTACTTCTTCCTGATTGAAGTGATTGCCAATTGTTGCAGATCCTTGAGAACCTCCCCCTGAGTGAATGCTAGGGTTGTGTGGAGAATTCTCAAGTTGAATATGACTGAAGTCTTCATTTTTTCTTTCCACAATTGTTCCATGTGAGATGTCTACATGTGACTCTTCATGAATATTGATAACATTTTCAGTTGCAGATGTTCCAGTATCTATTTCATTTTCAAACCTCAAGGTGTCACAGTTTTCACCTTCCAGATTCATAGTAGGGAACTTGAAATCATCAAATGTCACATTTGAGCTTTCCATAATCTTCTGTTGATCAATCACATATACTCTATAGACAGTTTTGTCCAAAGAGTATCCCACAAAAATTCCTTCATAAGCCTTGGCTTCAAACTTCCCAAGGTTGTTGACATCATCTTTGAGAACAAAGCACTTGGTTCCAAACACATGCATGTATTTTATAGATGGTCTTCTATTTGTCATGATGTGATAAGGAGTCTTTCCAACTGGTTTTGTGATGAGTGTTCTGTTTTGAGTGTAGCATGCAGTTCTAACAGCTTCAGCCCAAAAGCTAGTTGGTAAACTGGCTTCTGCTAACATGGTTCTTGCAGCTTCAATGAGAGTCCTGTTCTTTCTCTCAACTACTCCATTTTGTTGTGGAGTTCTTGGGGCTGAAAATTGGTGAGTGATTCCTTTTTCCTTGCAGAATTCATTGAGTATAGCATTTTTGAATTCTGTACCATTATCACTTCTTATGGCAACTACTGGTGTAGGGCCTTTATCCAATCTTTTCAAATTTTCAATGATGATCTCAGGAGCTTCATCTTTTGAGTGCAAGAATTCCACCCAAGTGTATTTTGAAAAGTCATCCACCATGACTAGAGCAAATCTTTTCTTAGACATGGACATGACATTTACTGGTCCAAACAGATCCATATGAATTAACTGTAGGGGTTTTGTGATTGAAGTGAATTCCTTACTCTTGTGACTAGATCTCTTCATTTTCCCTTTTTGACATGCCTCACATAATCCTTCTATGCAGAATTCAAGTGTGGGCAGGTCTTTCACTAATTCTCTTTTGACTAAAGAATTAATGTTCTTGAGATTTAGGTGAGATAATCTCTTATGCCAAAGCATACTTTCCTTTTCTGAGGCCTTTGTGTAGAAACAGCAAATCTTCTCCTTGTTTGCAGAGTCCAAATTTGCTACAAACAGGCTTCCTTTTCTTACTCCTTGCAGAGCAATTTCCTTTGTCTTCCTGTGTGATATGAGACACATTTCCTTATCAAACTCCACCTTCAAATCTTTGTTGCAGAATTGAGTGATGCTGAGAAGATTATGCTTCAAACCACTGACAAGGGCTACATCTTCAATGACAACATTCCCATGAATCAATTTGCCATATCCCATGGTGAAACCAGTGCTGTTGTCTCCAAAGGTTACCATTGGGCCAGCCTCATCCTTGAACTGTGACAGTAGGGCCTTGTCACCAGTCATATGCCTTGAACAACCACTGTCCAAAATCCACATGACCTTCTTCTTACTTGTGCCCTGCAATCAAATACAAATCAAGTTTTCTTTGGTACCCAAACAAGGTTGGGTCCTTTATGCTTAGTCACATGAATGTCATTCATGTTCTTAACAGTCTCAGTCACTTGCACATGCACATTTTCATTTTTCTTGTGTTGATTTTTTGCTTGATTAGTGCTTCCAGAACTAGATGCATGCTTAGGTGACATGGAGTATTTTCTATATTTCACTGGACTAGCAGATTTAGACCTAGGACTGTTGATATACAAATTCTGACTTATGCATCCATCAACAAACTGTTTCCTGAGCCTAAAGCAGGTATTCATGACATTCATGTTACATGGCATACAGTCAAATTTGTCACAAAATTTATGATTATCATGCATTAAAGGCTTGACATAACCACAGGCAAACTTATCATTTCCCACAACAGGTTTCTTGCACAAGTGAGTAAGATGATTTGTTGAACCACAGTTTTTACAAATCTTTCTTGGTGCATTAAGAATAGGTGCATAGTTGTTGTGTTTGTTAATGCCTATTTTTCCATTTCTATTAGCCTTTTTCTTTTTAGCATGCATAGCATCAATTTTCTGAGCATCCTGTTTAGTTTTAGTTTGAACAGGAGTGGACTTGGTTCTGATTGTGGGTTCTTCTTTCTCAACAGAGGCCAAATTTCTTTCAATTGCTTCCTTATCCTCATCATCTAACTGTTGTTTGATAACCATACTGGCTTCATCTAGTTCAACAGTAGCTTTCTTAAAAATTGGTTCTTTAACATTTTTCAAAATATGAGGATTGCCTTGGATTTCAATCTTTTTGCCTTTTGTTAAAACAGATTTTTTCTTTTTAAGATTCTCATAATCAAAACCAACTCCAATCCTAGTACTTTCCTTGTTCTTCTCATGAAACTCTTTAACAATGGTTGCTGAGTTTTGATAAGATTTAATTTTCAACTCATTTTCAGAAATTTGTTCTTTAAGAAACTTCTCAATTTGTTCAGAATAAACAATTTTGTTCTTGAGATACTCATTTTCCTGTTTCAAGTTTTCCATGTTTATAACAGACAATTCCAGAGTCTCATTTCTTGCAACTAGTTCCTCATTAGCTTTTACTAACCTAGCAATCTCCTCATAAGCAGCAGTCATACTGGTGTGAATATTAAACATTTCAATACTTAAATCTTCCACAGTTTTCTTGTATTGAGAATTTGACATATCAAGAGAGATTAAAGAAGGTACCTGAGAGTTTGAGGATGAAGTTCCATCATGTGAGTTTGCCATGAGTGCCAGATTCCCATATTCTTCCTCCTCATCTTCATCTGTATCATCCCAGCATTTTCCTTCAGCAATATAGGCTTTTCCTGTCTGCTTTTTGAGAAGAGCTTCATACTTGGCTTCCAACTCCAAGTAGTCTTTATCTTTCTTGATTGACTTAGGTTTTTTGCATTCTGTTGCAAAGTGTCCAAGATCATTACAGTTATAGCATCTTATCTTGGATCTATCAACTGTTCCACTCTTGTATCCTCCATTATTGGAGCTTCTCTGTGGATTCCTTCCTTTGCTTGAAGACTTGAAGGTTGGTTTTGGTTTGAAACTTTTGTTTCTTTTGAATCTCAAATTTCCAAACTTCTTTGCCATGAAGGCCATTGTTTTGTTGTCCATGCCTTCAAGTTCTTCAATGGTGTAGAAGTCATCTTCTTCTGACTCACTCTTGATGGAGTCCTTGTCTTCCTGTTCCTGATCTTCAATCACCTCAGATTTCAACTTCCTGCTTGTACCTGTCTTTTCAATTGTTGATGGTTCCTTAGCAACCAGGGCATTTGAGACATTTGCCATTTTTCCTCTATTTGCTAAAATGGCCTTCTTTTGATAAAATTCCAGCTCATATGTTTTCAGTATTCCATAGAGTGTCTCAAGTGGAAGTTTTGTCAAATCTCTTCCTTCTCTTATTGCAGAGATTTTATGCTCCAGGTGCTCTGGAAGAGTTAACAAAAACTTCATGTTTTTCTCCTTTGTTTCATAATATTTCCCATGAAGTTGAAGATCATTGATCAGTTTATTGAACCTTTCAAATACTTCAGTTATGCCCTCATTAGATTTTGACATGAATGCTTCATATTGGGAAACAAGGAGCTGCTTTTGGTTCTCTCTTACTTCCTCAGTTCCCTCACACAGAATTTCTATTGTCTCCCATATGTGTTTGGCAGATGTACAATTAACAATATTGTTGTACATCACAAGATCCAGTGATTCAATTAATATTAGCATTAAGCTATTGTCAAGAGAAACCTTTTCCTTCTCTGAGTCTGTGTACTGAGATGGATCTTTAGGTATCCATGTTGCAGGAATAACTTCAGACCCACTAGTAGTTTCAGGAACAAGAGTTACTGGCATGAAAGGACCATTCTTTAATATTTCTGGATACATGGGGTTTGCAGCCCTTATGAACATCAGCATCTTCCTCTTCCATAGGTTATAATTTTCTCTGTCAAATGTAGGAATCTTTATGCTGCTTAACCTCTGAGAACTCATCTTGATCTTTAGTCTGTATGTTTGTTTACAGCCTGCTCTGATACCACTTGTTAGGAATTTAGAGACCCAGAAGTTACAGAGGGGGGGGGGGTGAATGTATACTTCAAAAATTTTCTTGCTTTTAGAAATGAACTTTGTTAGAAGCTTGAAGAACTGATGGAATTACGAAAGTGTTTATCAAGACATGTAACAGGAAATAATATAAACACAGATGTAACTTTCAATCTAATTTGTATTAGAATGATCTTTGCTACAATCTGAAATTCAGTTTGAATTTCAGCTTCTTGTTCTGGGATTCTTACTATTGTAAAAATATTCAAGACACTTGAAAGGGGAGATAGGAGTGAAGGGAAGTAACTCACTGCACTTTCATGTGTACTAGAAATGCTAAATGTAATCTCTATGTAATGGTTGATGATAACTCAACAATAGAACATGATATGTAATAATATGCAGGTGCACAGAAATCTTGGATCACAGAGTTCAATTAAGACAAAGTATCAAAGGATCATCTACAGACTTGAAGCCCACTGGAAGAAGTTCATTAACATGTTCAGGCCTCAGTGGAGAATAAAAGATGTTGACATCTATTCAAGGATGTGGAAGCTACAGAAGATTGTCTTAGTCTATGAAGATTTTAGTGCATTACAATCGAAGCAACAAGTAAGGTTTGCAAAGAAGAATGTGGAATCATGTTCGGAATCAAGAGCCCCTATCAAGACTAGTCACTTATGAACCAGACCGTTGCATCAAGTGTCAGGACATTGGAGGCAAGCTCTCGTCGGTTAATATGGTTTTAATCATTCTAAAGTTGTTGGTTTTCTTGAGTCAAGTGGAGGATCAACAAAGGTGGTAAATCAGTGTTGGAGAAATGTCAGCCTAATGGATAAGGGACAGACGGCACAACCTGATTGGATCTTACTAAAGCTTCACAGATTAGAAGGCCAAATACTTGGACGTGGTGGAGTCACGTATACGGGGCTAAGTATTTGGATAAGGAAGTCTACACAAATTGAAGAGTGGAATGGAAATATTTAATTTAATTAAATAAAGTATTTATTTAATTATTTATATATTTTATAAATAAAGATATTCTTTATTTATATTTTATATATTTATTAAATATTACTTTTACATTAAATATTTCCAAAGGCATGCTTGGCACATGACTTTGAAGATAAGATTTGGGTGGACAAAAGTAAAAGGTGGAAAAACAAAGTAACACCTTTTTCAATATATAAAGAAGAAACCCAAGTCATCAAGTGGGTGTGTGCATCCGGATGAGAGAAAAAATGGGGAGAGAGAGAGAAAATTATTTTCTCTCTCCCCCATGGCCATACTCCATATCTTGAATATTATGGGGCCATGAATTTCTTTGTTTCACCACTCATCTATTCTTCTATTGTAAACATTGTTAAATCTTGTTTAGAAGATATGTTTGATTTTTGTCTCCTAGATCTAGAATTTGTAATATTTTTAGAGGAGCCAAAAATCATTTCTTTGTTGTGTTCTTGAGCTTTTGTTCTTGAACTTGTTGTAGCATCTACCCCACTTCAATGAATATAAAGTTATATTCTTGGATCTTGTTGTGTTGTGTGTTTTGGATGATTTACCGTTCATTATCTTGGTTATTTTAATGGTGTTCTTGAGGTTGAAGAAGATGATGAACAGTACCTGGGTTTGAACCAAAGTAATTTTTATGTTGTCCCAAAAATAAATAAAAGTCAGATTTTTATTTGAGAATCGTATTCACCCCCCCTCTACGATCTCCAGGACCTAACAATTGGTATCAAAGCTACTCGATTGACATACAAATCGATTGGATCTATTTTTATTTTTGAGATTAAAGAGGGTACAATTGGTTCACTGGACATCCAGAATTTTTTCTGAAGCCCGGAATTTTTCTAAGTACAAAATGTTCTAGATGGCCAAGTAGAACATTTCTATGTAGAAATTCTACTTAGATGTTCGAGATAGCCAAGTAGAACATTTCTATGTAGAAATTTGACTTGATGTTCGAGATAGTGTCTAACTCGAACATTATCTCGAATATTCTACTTAATGTTCTAGATAGAACCTAAGTAGAAATTCTGGAGTTAGAAATATTTTCTAAGTCAGAAGTTCTATTTAATGTTCTACATAGAGCCTAAGTAGAACATTTCTATGTAGAAATTCTACTTAATGTTCTAGATAGAACCTAAGTAGAAATTCTGAAGTTAGAAATATTTTCTAAGTCAGAAGTTCTACTTAATGTTCTACATAGAGCCTAAGTAGAACATTTCTATGTAGAAATTCTACTTAATGTTCTAGATAGAACCTAAGTAGAAATTCTGGAGTTAGAAATATTTTCTAAGTCAGAAGTTCTACTTAATGTTCTACATAGAGCCTAAGTAGAACATTTCTATGTAGAAATTCTACTTAATGTTCTAGATAGAACCTAAGTAGAAATTCTGGAGTTAGAAATATTTTCTAAGTCAGAAGTTCTACTTAATGTTCTACATAGAGCCTAAGTAGAACATTTCTATGTAGAAATTCTACTTAATGTTCTAGATAGAACCTAAGTAGAAATTCTGGAGTTAGAAATATTTTCTAAGTCAGAAGTTCTACTTAATGTTCTACATAGAGCCTAAGTAGAACATTTCTATGTAGAAATTATACTTAATGTTCTAGATAGAACCTAAGTAGAAATTCTGGAGTTAGAAATATTTTCTAAGTCAGAAGTTCTACTTAATGTTCTACATAGAGCCTAAGTAGAACATTTCTATGTAGAAATTCTACTTAATGTTCTAGATAGAACCTAAGTAGAAATTCTGGAGTTAGAAATATTTTCTAAGTCAGAAGTTCTACTTAATGTTCTACATAGAGCCTAAGTAGAACATTTCTATGTAGAAATTCTACTTAATGTTCTAGATAGAACCTAAGTAGAAATTCTGGAGTTAGAAATATTTTCTAAGTCAGAAGTTCTACTTAATGTTCTACATAGAGCCTAAGTAGAACATTTCTATGTAGAATTTCTACTTGATGTTCTAGATAGAGTCTATGTAGAACATTTCTATGTAGAATTTTTTTTCTTAGAAGGCTGTTTCAACATGACACATGGCTACATAGTTTAACTTTTATTTAAAACAAAAATTGTTTTTCTCTCAAATTGTTTTTAGTTTAATAATTAATTTAATAATTAAATTTGAATTTAATTATATAAAATATTTTGAAAATAATTTTTAAATTTAAATAATTTATTTTTCAAGTTTATTTTACATCTTGGAAAATATTTTATTTTCTTTTAAATTTTAGAGTCAAATATTTTATATTTTTAATATTCTTAGTTAAGAATTTTATTAATTTAAAAACTAAAATTAATCTTAAAATCCAATTTAATTTCTTTTGAGTTTAATATTCTTAAAAGTATTTTGAGAATTATTTTTGAGGTTTAATAATTTATTTTTTATAGAAGTTTTAATTATAAATCTCATAAAACTTTTTGGAAAATCATTTTGGTTGAAGTAATTTATTTTCAAGAATATCTATGATGACTTGAAAATTTATTATTTTTATATCAAACTTATATTTTCAATCTGTTTTATTTTAATTATAATTGAAACTGTTTTGGATTATAAATTCTATAATATTCTTTGGAAATTAATTTTGATTTGAAATAATTTCTTTTTCAGGATTATTTAATATACCTTGAAAATTTTGTTATCTCTATATCAAAACTTTCTTTTCGAATTTTATTTTATTTATAATTTGAAATTGAGAAATTTATTATTATTTATCAAAAATGCATTTTTAATTTATTTTGATTATTTAAATTCCTAAAAAATTAAATACTTCTGTTTGAACAAAATGGTTTATTAAACGAAACAACAGGAGTTGATTCTTCGTTCGTTGAGGACAAACGAACTGACTGAAGAACATTCTAATGGAGTTGAGACCTGATCTTACCATTGGAGATGTATTTCTACATCGGTCTACTCAGTGGATCATTTGGTTAATGAAAGGGGATTAGTTCATTTAGGGAAGAGTCTTCGATCAGTGGTTTTCGAATCAATATCTGAAGAATTTGGGATTTTGAAAAGGAATTCAGTTTAACGGTCAAAGAACCAAAATAACAATTGAAGATTTGGTTAAAGGACATCAGTGGCAGAAATACACAAGGTTTGATTATCACTGACATATGATAATCAAGGGGTTATTGCTACACATACAAAGAAGAGTGATCTTTTCAAGCAGAACATGAGACATTCTATGTCGGGGTCTTTAAGCAGAACAATCAGGTATCAGTTTGGGTTGAAGCAGGAACATCATTGGTTATTGAGGTCAAATGCAAGGATACTTTCATGAGTGTCAGTAGAATGGAAATTGATTTGGATCAATTGATTATCACTCGAGATGGAATGTTAAGCATCGCACAGGTATACTTTCTAACTAGTTTATACTTGTTTGATTTAATTATAGAGTATTAAGTGCTGAACTGCATTATATTATAAGTTTGATGTAATGCATGTCTCACCTTGATTTCTATATAAATTAGATAACTTATGCTAGTTTGTTAGTGTTGCTTGTTTATCAGTATTTGACTTCATGATTAGATCTTGTGTGATTTAATGCTTGCTTTACGATAATTGATCATGTTAGCATATAGAGTCTTAGGTATTTGTAGGGGTACATTTACCGGAAAGAGTATTTGCTGCATGCTAAGTGCCTTGATGTTTTCATTGTCTATAATCTGTTTATACTCGTATGGTTGTATTAAATGCTATATCTGATCATGTGCTTGTTAAGATGAGTTTGTTTCTAATTTGGGAATTGCCTAGGGGTCAGTATAATAAACCAGGAATTAAATTTTTAAATTTAAACTGACTCAGGTAATTAGAGATAATATAATGTTAAAGTGAACAACAAAGGTGATTTAGAAGAATTAGGAATCTGAGTGATTGATTCTTCTATGACTACATATATGTACGACATGATTCTTATAGACTGCTAGTCCACCTTAAGTTAGGTTGGGATCACTGAGCTCATAGCCAAGACTACTTGTTGAGGCTGATATAGATGAGGAGTGATCAGTCAGATAAGAATGAGCATGTTGAACTTGAATGTTTTGTTGTTATCTATGTTTAGAAATATCTCTAACCCTTGGACTCAATCAAATTGAGGACCACGTGTCTTAATCATTTGTGAATGCAGAGTATCTTTCAACATGTAGAAGTTATATATCTCTGACATTTTCATGTTCGAGGCATGTAACTACTTTTGCTTTGGTATTCAAATGGTTAAGCAAGGTTACCTATTTTTCTTGAATGATCTGAAGCACAATATTAAGGAAGACCTAGGGAATTCTTTGCGAAGGGTTTCCTAATATCAGTTCGAGGATGAACAGTATTGATCGGGGTCAAGAGAAATAGAAGCTCACTCTACTGGAAGTGAGGTTATTGCTGACACGAAATGTAATGCTTATGATGAAGTCAATTATTCGTTGAAGTTTATCAGAATGGAGTTAGATGTAACAACAAGTGATGCTCTCACACTTGGTTTATCAACTAATACTTGGTTTATCAAGATAACGGATTCGACGGTAAAGATGAAGTTGGTGAGAAAGGACTACTTCTAATGAAATTCTTTTAAGAAGGACATTAGTGAAGTATGTCAGTTGAAGGGAAGTCAAGTCAAAGGCTACGCTGTTTAGTTTTGGTGTTTGTTCATGCATTCGATAGATGAAGCATCTCAGTGATTAATCACATTCAAAGGATTAGGCAGATTGCTGTAAGAACACTTTGAGGGCAGGTAATGGAATTTGTTGACGAACGAAGTTCTATGTTATGTCTGCACTGAAAGGAGTATTCTAGAGTAAAGTTCAGTTTTCGGACTTCATGACCAAATGGAGGAGTTAATAGGGAAATCCAGACCTTGAGTGAAATTACAAGGATAATGGATAGACTTAAGGTTTCCTATTCACTACGGCTGAATCAGTTGACACAGCAAGTCTAATCAGCAAATGTAAAGAGAAGACATCAAGTAAGATTAATCATGCCTGAAGTCACATGGTGTGATGGAAGGCTATCTTATTTGGAGTTAAGAGCTTACACAGAGTCTGTGATTGATTTAAGATAATCTAGATGCAGTGAACATCATCATCAAGCTCCCTAGCATTCGTTTGATTTTAGCTCTGAATTTCTAAAGGTTGACATCCTGTTTAGGGCTCAAGATCAGATGACACCAGATGAAGAAAAGCTGCAAGCAGCATCACAGGGGGAGCATCAGTAAGTTGGATCAACTAGTCGTGTTTGATGTTCAAATGCTAGCAGTGCTCATTGAGTAATAGTTGAGATTCTTAGGAGCACTGAGTGATCCAGATTGAGTGATTGCATATTAGAAAGGAAATTGTCAATTTAAAAATAATGCAAGATGATCTCAATCATATTTGAAGAAGACTACTCTACCCACTGAATATCTAAGGAAACATTAAGGACACATCTGTCATGACAAAGGGTTTTGTGTAACAACATTTCCTAGAGTCAGTTCTTGATGAATCTGGGTAGTAGAGTAGTGATTGGTAGTGTCGTGCATGTATAAGAGTATTTCATTGGTTTTTCTGAGTGAATTCAATGAAGATTGAAGATGCACTAACTAATCAAGATTGAGTAGGGTTCGAATCAAGGAACTAACTCAATTGAACCAGAGGCAGATACACTTAGCACAAGGAATCAATCCATATGAAGACTTGGTATTGATACAGAAGCTGAAGGGTAGTTCGGAGTTTTTGAAGGTTCTACTCTGCTAGTGTCAAGACTACTGGTTTCTAGAGTGCTGAGTTTAGTGAAGCTGCTGCCAAGACCAATATCTACAAGAAAATATTTGGGTGCTGAAGGTAATGCAGTTTCCGTCTGGATGAGCGTAGTATTGTTTCGAGGAACAATGTTAACTGGTAGCTGAAAAGTTATTCCTGTCCAAAAGGAGTAAACGTTCAATCTCGAAAGGAGTAAACGTTCGATCTCTAGGGCAAAGAGGAGTAATTGTTCATTCAACGATCATACACCAGTAAAAGCTCTATTGACTAAGGTATGTCACTCTAGTCTAATATTGATTTATTTAAACATAATGTTTATAGAGAGTGTTCATGCTATTTAGATGTCTACGATCTCTAGGAACTGATTAATGTTTGGCTTGTGACCACCCGGGACCCAATATTATCATTATGAGCTTACCTATGATCACCCGGGACCTAGGGACCTAACAATGTAGCATCTCTTTGTATAGTCAATTTATATCCAGGATCTCGTACTTTGTGCTGTCATATGTTATTCATGTTATATGTATCAAATGTTTCAGCATAAGTATTTGTATATATTAATTAATTGTAATTTTATTTACTTTTAATTGTTTAATGCTAATATTAATGGAACCACTTAATATGTAGTTTAAGTGATGTAATTCATGTCTTTTGCAAAATCCATTAATATTAGTTGTCATTCTTTTGATATTAGTGATGTCACTTAGAATTTCTACACTAAGTGACAAAAAGATTATTTCAAAAACACTGATATTGAAAGTAAGTTACTACATCGCGAGGGGTTGTCAAAGATCATAAATTTTAGTATTAATATTTAAAGGTATTTGATCTCTGATGCAACTAGTACCTCGAGCTTACATACATTCTGATTGTCATGAGTATTTTCAATATGCTTATGTGATAATTGTTGAGATGTAGTGTAAGAAGTTAAATGCTGTCATTCGGTCAATGTATGTTCAGTGTTTAGCGGATGCTTATGTTTTATGCTTTAGAATTACCATGATCTATATTGCAATATGTGTTTGTTTCAAGCCACAAATGGTAATTGTCTAGCATAATGTAAGTATCTTATGTGCTTGATTATTTTGTAGTAATATGCATTTTATTACAAAATGATTGAATGATGTTAGTACTTTTGAATGTCTTGTCATTCATATCTTTGATAATTCATTAGTATTAACATATGTTTTTCATTCTTTAGAACTTGAATGCATAAAGAAATTTCTTGTCTATTTCTTGTGAACAATGTTTTATCTAAACATGCATTCATTTGCCAGAAAATGAAAAGCCACTAAAAGTTTTCTTTGAAAGAGAACATTTCTTGAGGATTATCTTTCAATTTCAAAATCATATATCCTCTCTCTCTCTAAATATTTTGTAATGAAAACTGTTTTCTCTCCACGATTTATTTAAATAAAGTTACTTGATAACTTGTAACTTAGGTTGCATGGTATCAGACTATTTTATTTGAGTAAATTGTTTTGATCTTAAAGTATCAACCATTGGTAAAACGTTTTTCAAAACTCTTGTTAATGTCTGTTTCACATTGACCTGTAGTATTAAAACAATGGTTGTTTGCTTTGGGATTAGTGCCTTGGACTGTATGACTAAAGCATTCATTCGATTTTTTAAAAATGATTTATGTTTTAAGTCGGAGATAATATCCGATAAGAATGAATTGCAAAACAATTTCTGAAAACATACAGTGAGCAAGATGAAATAGATTTGAGTTATTAATCAAAATGTTTTTGTTAAAAGAGTTGAATTTCAATTGGATATTTGTCTAAGAAAAATTCAAAAGAACACTTTTCTTAATCTGTTAAACTTTTTTTCAAAGTTGTGAGTTTATGAAATTTGGCTTAATATTCTTTTACCTATTCTTTATTAATTCCCACATTTTAGCTCTGGTGCATTGTTTCTTGAGGACACATTGCTCCGATGCTATATTTCTGAGAAGGAATAGAGAATAAGTTTAATCATACTATACCAAATTTTATATAGCTCTGATCAACTCTATCTATTTAGCCGTAA
Source organism: Oenanthe sinensis (assembly GCA_028671895.1). Taxonomy (NCBI): domain Eukaryota; kingdom Viridiplantae; phylum Streptophyta; class Magnoliopsida; order Apiales; family Apiaceae; genus Oenanthe; species Oenanthe sinensis. Next base: position 38,887,878 of record CM053794.1, read on the forward strand.
TGGCTTGGCCTAAGTGGCTATAGGGGAAGGTCAAGAAGTTGAATAATCCATCAATTTCTAACCAAGGCCTTAATACCAAACACTATCATTCTAATTCAAACTTTCAACCCTTGGTGATATAAGGAACTTATGTTAGTTAGAGGTTGATAAGGGAGAAACTGCACTTGATGCAGCAAATAAGGATGAAGTCAGAAGTGCACCCACAGCTCTACCTCCAGAGAAGAAAAGAAGTATACAAATTGAGGTATCTGTAGCTCATCTGTATTCTCTCAAAAGGATGCAGAGCTGAAAAGGCAATTCAACCGTTTCTGAATGAACTCTCTCAACAGGGTGATTTCATTGAAATTCGCTCGTCAGCCAGAGCATCTTGTAATGAGTCAAGCACACCAAAAGCATTCACGCTGATGGTAATCCTAAAGTTTTTGCTTCTAAGGGATGTTATAGGACCTAACAGTTCTCTAGCCTCTCTTGGGACTAACAATTGTAAGGACACATTGCAAGAAGTGCACATTGTGAGGTATAGGTAAAACCCCTAAACTTCTTTGTTTACCATTCATGGTGAATGAAGTTGTTGAGCCACCTTCACAGGCGTTTGAGGGAAACTTGGATTTCTTGCCATATATTAGAATCCTTGTCAACCTTCCTAGGAGGAACAGTCCTAGTTCCCTAACGGGATTTCACATCCGCAGAGCAATCTGTTGATGTTGAGAGGCAATCACTAACAGTTTTCCATGACTGAAAATAGTGAGTTAATTCATCTTCACAGGTGATTGAGAGAGATGTTTGTACACGTCTACTCTCCCAGGAATTCAAATTCTGGAATACATGGATCGCTCAAAACTTAAAGGCATATCACCGTCAACGATCCAGTGCATGGATTTGCATATGGGGAGTCGGTTGATGCTTAGATAGCTGCTAGTACGCATACCACATTCAACGATCCAGTGCATGGATTTGCATATGGGGAGATTGTTGATGCTGAAAGTAGCTGAGCAACAACTCGTAGACTATGATTCAGTTGGTTTACCAATTTGATGAGTCTTTTGAGGATCAGGGTGTTGGGATTTCAGTCACTCCTGGAATGGAGGAAATTCCAATTTCAGAAGGGTTATTCCCCGACGACGAACCACGTGTGCATGGATTTGCTCATGGTGAGTTGGGTGACGACCTAACTGAAACCCTGTCTGAGATTCCATCTCAGAACCTAGATCTTTACTGATCGACAACATGCTATAGTCAACGATCTATAATATCTTGGTGAGACTAGCATGGATTTACTTGCAGGTACAAATTGCTATAAATGGAATGAGTGCAAGTAAGGGAGAGAAACACTTGAGTGAAGTGAGGGAGTGATACACTTGAGTGAGAGAAATAGGGAGAGAAATGAGTGGAACACTTACGCTTGAAAGTGTAAACACCAACAGAACGTAGTAGAAGTGAGGAAACCATAGACCAAACACTAACCTTGCTACTATGCTTGAATCCTGTTACTGAATTTTCCAGCTCTGAAATGTTGAAGAGATTCTTTTCTGGAAGACAAGCTGAAGAAGTGTCTAGCTGAAGCTTAGTGGGAATGTCCAAACTATTACCTTTGGGTCTATTAATTTATGTTGTTCTCAATCTCAAAGGGGGAGACATTAATTTTTAGGCCTAAGGAGGATTTAATATTCAATTGGAGGAGAGTTTCTTTTTCAATTGAATGTAGATGATACTTTTATTGTTTTAAAGGATATTCTCAACTAAGGGGGAGAATTTGGTGATACAAGAAACGAGATCTCTTGGTGATACAAGAAATGAGATCTGTCAATCCTATCTTGTGGAGGTTACTTAGAGGATATCTAAAGACACAAGGGTAGATTGGAGCTTGCATGAACTAAGGGGGAGAATTAGATGAAATTTAAACCTTAGTGATGCAAGGGAGAAATTACTAAGGGGGAGTTTCTTAGTAATTGGTTGGAGCCTAATCCCTAAAGGTGTTGTAGATTTAACTGATTTTTCGTCTGAAGTGGAGAAGTTACTTTTTGTCAATTGGGAAGAAGTTACTTGTCGTACTAAGGGGAGAAGTTATGGAGAATCTTAACATCTTGGTTTGCAGTGCTATATCTTATTCTGAAAAGATATCTAAGGGATTTTGCTCTATTTGTTTGAAGATCTGTCATTGGAACATTCTTAGGAGAGGTTCGGCAGAAGAATTCTTTCTAGCACGATCAATGAATGAAAATGAAGATTTCTTTGAAGAGTATCAACTCAGGGAGAGTTTTTGCTAAGTAGAAGTTTTCTGGGTAAAGAAGAATGTGAAGGAGATTTTCAAGGGGCATCTGAGAAGTGTCCAAGTGTGTTCTATTTCTTGTTTCAGTGATAGATGAAGTCAGTGGAATAGTGCAGGGAAGAAAGAAAAATATGTTTCCTGGAAATAGAACATCCTGAAGAAAAAGAGGAAGTGACTTTCATTCCAAGAGAGAACAACCTTAAGGGGAGAATGAGTTGACCTCTTATGGGGAACATAGAGAGCTGTATGTTCTAGTTCGAATTGCAAGATGAACGAGAATGATTGTTCAGAAGTCTTTACTAATGATTTGTTTCTTTATTGAAAGAACCCCAACTTTGAAGAACATTGAAGTGGAGGAAGCTAAAGGAAAATGAAATTCAGAAATTCATCATTCATTTTCAGCAACTCAGGAAATCTGGATTTAACTGATTATATCTTTCCAGAACCTTTTGTATATTATTTTCATGTCCAGTACTTTAATTGTTTCTTGTATATTAGTTGAGTTATCCTCTAACAGTTAATTTTATTTAATTGCTTTTGGGGGAGAGTGTAAAGGGAAATAGTATTTGATTGCTATTACATATCAACCAAATAGGGGGAGATTGAAAGGGGAGATAGGAGTGAAGGGAAGTAAATCACTGCACTTTCATGTGTACTAGAAATGCTAAATGTAATCTCTATGTAATGGTTGATGATAACTCAACAATAGAACATGATATGTAATAATATGCAGGTGCACAGAAATCTTGGATCACAGAGTTCAATTAAGACAAAGTATCAAAGGATCATCTACAGACTTGAAGCCCACTGGAAGAAGTTCATTAACATGTTCAGGCCTCAGTGGAGAATAAAAGATGTTGACATCTATTCAAGGATGTGGAAGCTACAGAAGATTGTCTTAGTCTATGAAGATTTTAGTGCATTACAATCGAAGCAACAAGTAAGGTTTGCAAAGAAGAATGTGGAATCATGTTCGGAATCAAGAGCCCCTATCAAGACTAGTCACTTATGAACCAGACCGTTGCATCAAGTGTCAGGACATTGGAGGCAAGCTCTCGTCGGTTAATATGGTTTTAATCATTCTAAAGTTGTTGGTTTTCTTGAGTCAAGTGGAGGATCAACAAAGGTGGTAAATCAGTGTTGGAGAAATGTCAGCCTAATGGATAAGGGACAGACGGCACAACCTGATTGGATCTTACTAAAGCTTCACAGATTAGAAGGCCAAATACTTGGACGTGGTGGAGTCACGTATACGGGGCTAAGTATTTGGATAAGGAAGTCTACACAAATTGAAGAGTGGAATGGAAATATTTAATTTAATTAAATAAAGTATTTATTTAATTATTTATATATTTTATAAATAAAGATATTCTTTATTTATATTTTATATATTTATTAAATATTACTTTTACATTAAATATTTCCAAAGGCATGCTTGGCACATGACTTTGAAGATAAGATTTGGGTGGACAAAAGTAAAAGGTGGAAAAACAAAGTAACACCTTTTTCAATATATAAAGAAGAAACCCAAGTCATCAAGTGGGTGTGTGCATCCGGATGAGAGAAAAAATGGGGAGAGAGAGAGAAAATTATTTTCTCTCTCCCCCATGGCCATACTCCATATCTTGAATATTATGGGGCCATGAATTTCTTTGTTTCACCACTCATCTATTCTTCTATTGTAAACATTGCTAAATCTTGTTTAGAAGATAGGTTTGATTTTTGTCTCCTAGATCTAGAATTTGTAATATTTTTAGAGGAGCCAAAAATCATTTCTTTGTTGTGTTCTTGAGCTTTTGTTCTTGAACTTGTTGTAGCATCTACCCCACTTCAATGAATATAAAGTTATATTCTTGGATCTTGTTGTGTTGTGTGTTTTGGATGATTTACCGTTCATTATCTTGGTTATTTTAATGGTGTTCTTGAGGTTGAAGAAGATGATGAACAGTACCTGGGTTTGAACCAAAGTAATTTTTATGTTGTCCCAAAAATAAATAAAAGTCAGATTTTTATTTGGGAATCGTATTCACCCCCCCTCTACGATCTCCAGGACCTAACAACACTATCAAATGTGGCTGTGCATAAAGTATATAGACAACATGTCCTGTGCACATGCTCACATGAGATAGTTTAGCTAAAACTAGAAATAGACAGAAACTGCTTTACATTTGACTAATGACTATTTCTAGCTAACACTGCAGTGACAGTCTGCTCCATTCTGCCTTATCTCATCTATCACTTTTCTTGACTTATCTTCCCAGCTACATTGTAGACTTGTCTCTATCTGTGCAGGTTTGACTTATCCTGCATAAACAGAGCTGCAACACCATCTGTCTTGTTCTGCAATTCTTCCTTGAAACTAGCTTCTTTTGCAGTCGAGTACTCTTCTTGAAATTGGTTCGATAAGTCAAGAAGATTGACTTCTCGATCGCATACTTAGCTTGATGACTTGAGTTCTCGATTGATAAATATCAGTTGATGACTTGAGTTCTCGATTGATAAATATCACTTGATGACTTCTCGATCAGATTAGACTTCTCGAATACATGCTTGATATTGACTTCTCGAATGACTCAGCCTTATTACTTCTCGAATGCTCCATTTGCTAGCTTCTCGAATTGTTTATTTTCACTTCTCGAATGACTCATAATTAACACTTCTCGACTGGATTCAATACTTGACTTGTCGAATGACTGACTTCTCGATCGAGTACTGAGCAGATAAAAGTTTTGAGACTTCTTGAAATGTTTCCACAGTTCTGACTTCTCGAATAGCTGACTTCTCGATCAAGTAATTTGCCTTGGTAGAATTCTCAGATAACTTCTCTTCTTATTTTCTTCACAGTCTTCTTTGTCTGGTTGCATGATTCAACTTGAATCTTCTAACTGACTTTATTTCTGACTTAATTTACAATTAGAAGATAAACAGAGAAAATTTCTAGTTATAAATTACACATGAATTACTAAGTCACTAGTCTATTACAGAAGCACAAACTGAGTTACAGCAAGACAGATAGTTAAATAGGCTAGGCTTGATTTAAGTCCAACAAATATTATAAATAATAATGATATTAAAATTATTATGGTGTATATTAGCTATAAATAAAGAGAGAATACGGTGAAAGGATTAAGTTAAAGATGAAGAAAAAAATAAATATAGTTATTATATCTTAAAATTATGGTAGTGAATTTGTAGTGTATAAGGATGTATGCCGAAATTTATTCTTTTGGTATATCACAATTTAGAATATACTAGCTTGCATGCATGTTTTTTTATATAAATATTTTGTATTTGTGTTTTACTTTTTACTTTTTATTATTTTTATTTCATTTTATTTCTTCTAACAACGTTTTCAGTTTTATTATTACATGTAATAATTTTGGATAATCATAAAAAATATTAGTACTTTTTTATTTTTTTTGCAATTTTACTGTTTTTTGAAATATTTTGCAACTAAAAGTAACTTTTTTTATATATACGATTTGTAATTAAATGTAACTGTTTTGGAGAAAAATAATTGAAGTCACTCGCGATTGTCATTAATGTTGATTTTGCATGCACGTTTTTATATATAAATATTTTGTATTTGTATTTGTATTTGTATTTTACTTTTTATTATTTTTATTTCATTTTATTTCATCTAACAGCGTTTTCAGTTTTATTATTACATGTAATAATTTTGGATAATCATAAAAAAAATATTAGTACTTTTTTTATTTTTTTTGCAATTTTACTATTTTTTGAAATATTTTGCAACTAAAAGTAACTTTTTTTTATATACGATTCGTAATTAAATGTAACTGTTTTGGAGAAAAAATTGAAGTCGCTTGCGATTGTCATTAATATTGATTTTAGTTGCATTTGGTTACATTGGTTGCAAAGTTGTATTTTTATAAAAAAAAATTAAAAATCATATTTTTGTAAAATATAAACTAAAAATGTATTTTTACAAAAAATTGTAATTTTCAAAAGGACTGTAATATTTTTTATATTATTTTCTATTTATTTTATTTATGTTTGTATTTTTGTTTAAAGGAAGTAAGTTTTGTGTATTGTAGAGATGTATTTTAATTAAAAAATTAATATTTTAAAAATCAAGTTCAATTATTGACTTGAAACGGCTTAAATGTTGGGAAGAGATGAGTTGGGTTAAACCCTTATCTTATTTGGATGTAGGGGTGAATTTTGGAAGGATTCAACCCATGTCTTGTTTGAATAAGGGTTATGAACTTATGATGGAAGTTAGGCAAGTAAAATTTGAAATTATAAAAGTAATAAATTTTTTATTAAAATTAAATATGATTTAATATAAGTTGTTAGAATTATAATTTAAAATAAAATCAACCCAACCCAACCGAACCCAAATGAGAATTTAGGAGTCCAAGCACGTGTAAGTTGAAAATAATGTATTTTTAATTAGTAATAAATTATTTCTAATTCTTTTGTTAAATTTTATGTTATTTAAAGTTTCAATAAAAAATTAAATATTACATGACGATTCTAGTCATTACCTGATATGAACTTGACCGTACCAGCTATTTTAGTACTCTACGTGAGATAGAGGGTCAAATTCCACGAGTCTCATTTTATTATTATTTTTTTGTCAAGTCATTTCTATTATATATATATATATATATATATATAATATTGCTACCATTTTATTTTATTAGTTTTTTAATAAATTATATATATATTAAAACATCATATTTGATTTATTCTTATCTATATTTAATATATATTTTTTTATCAGAATTCATATTTTATATATATGTGTAAAAGTCAATATTAAAAATTATAATAACAGAGAGTAATCTTGTAAAATTGTTAATAAATATATATTGAATAAAGTGATAAATAATTATTATGTAATAATTTTTTTAAGGAACAATTAAAATGAAACGTAAAGAATAATTAATGTGTTATATCACTTTGAAAAGTAGAAATCTAGAAGATGAAGATTGACAAAATTTCCATGGAATAGCGTGGAAATGATTCTCACAAGTCACATCTCGCAATTTTGGAACATTAAAAGAGCTGATAAAAATATCAAACCAATTTATCGTTTTTATTGAAGAAAAATCAATTTATCGTTGTTGATATAGTTTTTAAGTGGGTTAATTATCAAAGTTGTTATCCGCTGCCAGCCTGCCATCGAATAGAACAGATGAGTCATTAAATATAAAATTGATTTGTTTCATTCATTATTTTAATTATTTTATTAAGTTTATCATTTTATAATGATTGAATTGATACAAAATTTAATTATAAGATTTATATTAATTTTTAAATTAATACGAGTAATTAAAATAAATTACTTTTGTAATGAGTGGGATACTTTTATAATGAGTGATTTATTTGATATATTTGACCGGTCAATTTTGATAATTAACCCATTTTAAGTTAAGTAATGCTATGATGTGTTTTAATTGATATCTATATATTTGACAATTTTAATTTTCTAAAAAGTGTTAATTTATAATATTATTTGATTAATAAATATATGAAAAGTAGTATTTTCAGGAAAATTATAATACCAACATAATGCAAAAAGTTATTTATTCACTCTTTTGATGGTGACTTACTTTTTTTAGAAAATAGAACTTTATATTTTATAATTAAACATTTTTTTTAAAATTATTAAGAACAATTTTTAAAGAAAGTGAATCGTTAAATTATTCTTTCAAACTCATCAATATGAACAAAATGTAATTGTTGTATAACTATACAGTATTGGACAATCATAAATGAAGTAACTTTGAATCTAATCTATTTTATAATATTTTCGTTTAATTTTAATTATTTTTTTAAAAAAATTAAAATTTCATATTATTAAAAAGTATATATAATCTACTTTAAAATATATTTTTTTAAATTATAAAAGAATAATTTTTAATTTTCAATCAAAACTTAGTCAATTTAACTCTCAAAAAGTCAAAATAGACATGAAATATGGACAGAAGAGTATTATTCGGTATCTCTAGAATTTAGTATTAAGTTGAAAATTATGAGTCTGGATCTTATAAACGCTTCTCAATATGTTTTTTTTGCCATAATATGTTTTTTTATTATTGGTAATTTTATTTTACTTATATTATGTATAATTATATGTATTTATATATTATATAATGATTGAATATATATATATATATATAGTATAGATAATTATATTTTATATAAATAATTATTTATAATATAAGTGAAACAAAACTAATTAATAATAAAAAAAGATATATTAGAATGAATGTGTTTATTCTTCAGACGTACTCCATACTCCAAAATTATCACCACACCCGACCAAAACGGATAAAGAATGAAGAAGTTTTTATTACAATTTTTTTTGACTAGGCTTATAACCTTATAAATGAGTCTCTGGCTCACCCAGGGCCCTGAGTCGACAGAGATAAGCCCTCAATTATTTGGACTATACAACCCTGCTCCACACAAATTATTTATTACAGTACTTAGATATAAATTTCTATATATGTAAATTTTAAAATTTATTATATTATCAAAGTTATTAATTATACCGAAGTAATTTATTATATTTAAATAAATCATTTTACTATTGAAACAATAGAAAACTGGAACTTTAACGTATTGAAAGAAAAATTTGATAAACCATTCAATTTTTGAGAATAAGAGCAACAGGGCAGTCATTCCATGCAATTTATTTATATATTTAAATATACGATCGTAATATGAATTTTTTTTCATTTGTTTAAATTTCTAATAATCCTATATATTTTTCCAAAAACAGTATTATGTTGAAAATTTAATCAATGATTTACAATAATGCATGTTAACCGTTAAGTCCGTCGACTTGGAAAAATAGTTAATCAAAATGATCAATTTGTCACTACTATTTCATTTCATTGAAGTTACTCTGCAGTTTCTTCAAGAAATTAAAATCAAACCTTATTGGTTATAAGTTTTGCATATGCATGTATATATGTATTACTTGGGACGTAACTCGATCCACAACAAAATCTTGTAAAAAGAATTTAAAGCTTTAACATTATGAAGAAGTTTTATAACCTCATCAGCATGTTCCTGCTGGCAGGTGTAGTTCTCTCGGGATGCTTTTTGTTTCAAGCTGAAAGCTTGAATTTTAGTTTCACCAGCTTTACAGATGCTGATGATGAATATTTCATACGTAATGGCTCATATATCGTTTTGAATGCCATTCAAGTTACACCAGATACTAGGGGAGGTAAGACGAAGAACAATTCTGGGAGAATACGGTATAAAGATCCATTAAAGCTGTGGAGCAAAAAGAAAAATGTTACTGCATCATTCAACACGACTTTTCAACTTAATATATCTCCTAATGACACCAGCCCATCTGATCCAACATGGGGTCATGGAATTGCCTTTATATTGTCCGGAGAAAAGGGATCCATCCCGGACAATAGTTACGGAAAATGGCTTGGAATTGTTAATGAAACCACTAATGGTTCCAAAAGTAACAATATAGTTGCAGTTGAGTTTGACACCAACAAGAGCTACCCGGAAGATTTGGATGATAATCATGTAGGTGTTGATATAAATTCTGTTTATTCTATTGAACAACAGCGGCTGACTCCCCATGGTGTCAACCTTTCTAGTAGAAATGACGTTGATGCAATTATTCAGTATAATGGGATATCAAAAGAATTGCTGATATATGTTTTCATGAGTAATACAACAGTCGAGGAGAGGAATTTGAAGCCAATTATCAACAAGTCTATTAACCTCTCTGATTATCTTCCTCAGCAAGTTTACATTGGATTTGCAGCATCTACGGGTGGTTATGCAGAGCTCAACTGCGTCAAGTCATGGAATTTTTCTAGCACAGAGATAGTTGATGATACCACAGATATAGTTGTTGATGATGGTGATATTTTGGGGGTGCTGTGGATAGTAATTCCTATAGTACTGCTGATTGTTGTGGCTCTGAGTGTTCTATTTTACAAGCGGAGGAAAAGGATAAAAGCCAATGAATTAGAAAATTATATGGTTGAGCAACAGATTCAGAGTTCAGCGAATGCACCAGTTAAATTCCACCTAAAGGATTTAAAACGTGCTACTGGAAACTTTGACTCCAAGAACGAGCTCGGAAGGGGAGGGTTTGGAGTAGTCTACAGAGGATTATTAAGCAATAAAGAGGTTGCTGTGAAAAGATTGAACAACCCAGGCGACGGGAAACAAGAATTTATGGCTGAGGTCATAATAATTGGCAATCTCCATCACAAGAATCTTGTGAAATTAGTTGGATGGTGTCACGAAGACAACGAGCTGCTTGTCATCTATGACTTTATGCCTAATGGAAGCCTGGATAAGATGATCTACCGTGAAGCAGATACTAGACCCCCAGGGCTTACTTGGGAACAAAGGCATGTAATCATTTCTGGGGTGGCTCAGGCTTTAGATTACCTTCACAATGGTTGTGAAAATCGGGTGCTTCACAGGGACATCAAGGCCAGCAATATAATGTTGGACTCCGATTTCAATCCTAAGCTAGGAGACTTTGGACTAGCTCGAACTGTAATAAGGAATGGCAAAACTCACCACTCGACAGAGATCGCTGGCACACCTGGTTATATGGCTCCTGAGAGTTTCCTCATAGGCAAGGCAACTGTTGAAATGGATGTATATGCTTTTGGGGTTTTGATACTAGAGATAGCCTGCGAAAGAAAGCCAGGAATCCAGGTAGAAGAAAACATTTATAGCAACAGGATTGTGGAGTGGGTATGGTTACTTAACAAGAGGGACTGTCTAATAGATGCTATTGATGATGAAGCAAATATATCATTTGACCAAGAGCAGCAGATTGAGTGTGTTCTCACATTGGGACTAGCATGCTGTCATCCAAACCCATATGAAAGACCCTCCATGAGTACTGTTTTACAGGTTCTCAAAGGCGAGGCATATCCTCCACCTATTCCAAGAGAAAAGCCGTTCTTCATGTGGCCAGCAATGCCTCCATTACTCAACGAAATTATGGACGAGTCTCTAGCATCTGGCCAACTCTCCCCCATAACAATACTCACCAGTGGAAGATGATTAATTAATTACATTATGTATGTATAGGGCTCAGACCATATGGATTCTGTTTACGTATATAATAGCAAATGTTAGATCTCAAAGTGATCGCTGAAGTGAATGACATGTATCAAATATGTCACTCTAGTTATCGGGAACTCAGTCTCATTGGCCAATAATGACAACGCCGTTAATCTAGAATTTTGACTTAACGGAATTGTTAAAATGTTAAAGGAAGTTACTAACATGGCATGTATGTGATCTACACGCACTGAGCACGGAATGAATTGAACAAAAAACTTAACCTATAATTAAAATCATTTGTTTTTAATTGTAAAATCTTAATTTCTTTTTTATTCTATATCAAATTAAGTTTTCTTATCAATTAAAATAAGTTTTATTTTTAAAATTTAAATATTTTTTTATTTATATACGAGAAACAATTTGAACTATTTTCAATTAAAAACAATTTGTTTTTTTATTTCAAAATCTTAATTTCTTTTTTTTGTCATGATTTTATTTATTTTTAATCTACAAATAAATTAAATCTTCTTACAAATTGAAATAAACTCTCAATGTTTCTTTTCATTTATATAAGTTAAATTATTTTTTAAGTTTATACTTTATTCTTTTTATTATTCAAAATTAAAAATGTATGGTTCTTTTATTATTATTTTCGATTTAAAGGTCCAAAAGTTTAAAAAAAGATTTAAAAATTTTATTTTTTTTAAAAATATATATTTTTTGCTAATTGAAAAATCTTGATTCATACATAAACTTAAAAAGAAAAATTGAGATTTAAAAACTTTTTATTTTTATTTTTTAAAATATAATTTTTCATGTATAATTCAAAAACAAATATATTCTGATTTTCATTTTAATTTTAAAATGAAAAAATTCAAATTTTGTTATAAAATTAAAAATTAAAATGAAAATCTGAATATATTTGTTTTTGAATTATACATGAAAATTTATATTTTAAAAAATAAAAATAAAAAGTTTTTTAATCTCAATGTTTCTTTTTAAGTTTATGTATGAATCAAGATTTTTCAATTAGCAAAAAAATAAATAATTTTTTTAAAAAAATTAAAATTTTAAATCTTTTTTTATAACTTTTGGACCTTTAAATCGAAAAAAATAATAAAAGAACCATACATTTTTAACTTTGAATAATAAAATCAATAAAGTATAAACTTAAAAAATAATTTAACTTATATAAATGAAAAGAAATATTGAGAGTTTATTTCAATTTGTAAGAATATTTAATTTATTTGTAAATTAAAAAATAAATAAAATCATGACAAAAAAGAAATCAAGATTTTGAAATAAAAAATAAATTGTTTTTAATTGAAAATAGTACAAATTATTTCTCGTATATAAATAAAAAAATATTTGAATTTTAAAAATAAAAACTTATTTTAATTGATAAGAAAACTTAATTTGATATAGAATAAAAAAGAAATTAAGATATTATAATTAAAAATAAATGATTTTCATTACAGATTCAGCTTTTTGTTCAATTCATTCCATGCTCAGTGCGTGTATATCATGTACATACCACGTTAGTAACTTCCGTTAATATTTTAACAGTTCCGTTAAGTCAAAGTTCTCGATTAACGGCGTTGTCATTATTGGCCACTATAATGATGAGGCTGAGTTCCCGATAACTAGAGTTACATATTTGATACATATGCTTAACTTCAGTGATCACTTTGAGATTTAACCCTAATAGCAAATATATCTTAGTACCTAGTGTAGTACCCATGAGGTACATCTTGTCCTGTGATATTTTTCATCTATCCATATAAAAAATATTAGTTACCGAAATGCAAGTTTCTGGAAGTGTTCATTATGAGTTATGTTGAGCTCCAATTATAAAGATTTTGTTCAACAAGCAGCACGCTAACACAATTTAGTTCCCTTTGAAAACATAGCTGGTAAATTACGAAATGCTTCCCTTTGAATGCTTCGAACTATTTTATTGATCTGTTTAGGTCTTTAGATCAAGTTAGCATGCTCAAACTGGGGCAAGCATGTTGCCATCCGAACCCATACGAAAGACCATCCACGCGCTAGGACTGTTATGCAGGTTCTTGAAGGGAAGGCCTGTCCTCCACCTATCCCAAGAGAAAGGCCAGTCTTCATTTGGCCAGCAATGCCTCTATCACTAAATGAAGTTAAATATGGTAATATGGATGAGTCTCTAGCAGTTGGCCAACTATCTCCCATGACAACGCTGATTGCCTGATTACTTAAAGCATGTATTGGGCTCATTTGCACCTCTCATACATATTTATTTTGTTTATTTATTATCAGATATCACATTGATTAGTGACTTAAGGGCCTGTTTGGATAGTGGGTTAGGAAGGGTTAGGTTGGGCTGGATTTAAGAAAACCGTGTTTGGAAAAATATTCTAGTGTTGGGGTTGGGTTGAGGGTTTTTTTGGGGAGGGTTGACTTGTAATATCACAATCGAACATATCCAACACCCCAGATCGGGGTGTTAGCGACGATCACTTTACATCCTCCTTTCTCATTTTCTCTGCTGCACTCCATTCTCGAGGTATACATCTCTCTTTTATCCTCTCTCTCCTTCTCTATTTCCCCTCTCCTTTCTCTTTCCTCGTCTCTTCCTGATCTCTCTCTCTCGGCCCCTCTCATTTCTCTTTCCCCGTCTCTTCCTGATCTCTCTCTCTCCCTGATCTCTCTCGGCGCTCTTTCTCTCTCTGATCTCTTTATCTTTCTCCTTCTCTATTTCCCCTCTCCTTTCTCTTTCCGCCTCTCTCCCTGATCTCTCTCGGCTCTCTCTCTCTCGGATCTCTCTATCTCTCTCTGGGCTCACACACACACACACACGAATATATATAGAAATGTAATTGGATTACATTATTTGTATGTTTCTATTTTCAATTTATGCTAATATATATAGTGATGAAGAGTATTGTACATAATATGTTTGTTAAAATGCTTATGAGAACCTGATGAATAGTGATAAGCCTTATCCTTGTAGAGCTTCCATTTCTATATATATTATCTAGTTTTTAAAAGTTTTGTACCATTGGTTTGTGTTATATTCAATGAGAATTGTTGTGTTTTTTGCCTTCATTTTGCTATCACCAAACCAGAATTTGTATTTATTTTTTGCAATAAGACAGCTTTATGTTTTTCGATTTTCAGACCTCTTGAATTGTTACGAGGAGACTAGTTAGTAAGATCATGTTCTTCCAGCTCAATGATAATCTTTCACAAAAAAAATATCTCTAGTCTAGTAATCCTTTATATATATTGTACTATTTCGTTAATGCTACACTCATAACATCCTTTCTGTGGTTTGATCAAGCGTCTCTTTGCCTGAAAATTAGAAATCAGTGCTATCTGAAAATTATATATATATGTATGTGTATAGTGGAAGGAGAAGATAGAAGATAGTGAAGAGTGCAGAAACTTAACTAGTACAAAGTGTTTGTGTGTTTTGGATACATTGATTTTTGAAATCTTATCTGCATTTTATTCTCTACTGGTACAAATATATTTGCAACTTGAAATTGATTGTTTTGTATTTATTGTCGCAGATGTGAAATAAAAGAAAAGTGGACTCAAATATTAAGGTGGACTGTAATACTAAGATGGATGATGCTTTGATACTTGCTTATCATCATTCGCATATTGCGGGACAAAGAGCAAATGGGCAATTCACTCAAGAAACATTTACTCACATCGTTAAAGATCTTCATGAGAAGTTTCCGGATAAGACACTAGACAAAGAAAAAAAAGAAATAGAATGAAAAATATAAAAAAGAATTGGGTCAGATGCTATGATATTTTCAAAGGAGGGTTTAGTGGTTTTGGTTGAGATCCTGTTTTGCAAAACTGGACAGCGGATGCAGATGTTTGGAAGTAACTCATTGAGGTATTACTTCCTTTTTTTAAAAATTTAAAATTGTGTTGTTAAAATTGTGCATTATGTTTGTGTAGTTACTCCATGTCTTGTGTGCAAGTTGCAGCTTTAAGAATTATGATGTATATCATTATCTTCCATGACTTTATTGGTCTGGTTAGTTAATTTGTTACACTCCTGTCTCTTTTTTATTAGTAATGACTTGGTTTTGCGAGATTAATGATTGGTTTGGGTAGTGTGAAACTGTAATTTTTATTAGTAATTAGGTATTGCGCACTTGTTAATTTGTGTATGACCCTTCATTTAATTTCGAGTTTAACTAGAAAGAACATACAAATGGTATCCATTTAATTTCGAGTTTCACTAGAAAGAACATACAAATGGTATTCATTTAATTTCGAGTTTTACTAGAAATCCAGTATTTTCCAGCACTTTCAGTTATCCCAATAATCAGCATCAGCCCGCGCTTCCAATCTTTCTAAATGTGCCCCCCCAACAAGTATCAAATAAATTTGACCTTCTTCATGTCAATCTATCAAACTAATGATCAAATATGTATACTTGGTCCTCTTTGCTGTAAAATTGGAAAACCATATCGTAGAACATAAAATTTATTGCACATGGTCTATTTGTTTAGCTGGCCAGAGTTTTTTGGCTTGAATCAGATTACACTAATGAAGTTTGTTGATCTTAATCTTGGTACAACCTAAACCATTCAAGGATATTATTATTTTTTGTAGCACTGTACCAGAAGTCACTACTGAAGTATCCCTGTTTATATTGGTCATTGTGTGTATCCCCTGTTTGTAAATTATAATATCATATACACCTTGTTTGTATTGCTTGCAGCAATACATTGTTTAGCCATGAAATCACTGAGATTGCACATTATTTTATTGCTTATGATGAATAACCAATTATATTTGCACAACACCGGAACCAATTATTTTATTGCTTATAAATTATAATGTCTAATTTTCCTGTTACTGTTATTGCTTATGGGATTCTTAATATTCAAATTTTGACAGGCAAAACCAGATGCTGCAGAATGGGCGAAAAAACCATTTAGGCATTATCATGAGATGGTTGAGATGTTTGGATATGATCGCGCTACTGGTGAATCTGCTGTGACTGCATCAGAGATGAGACAAAATGTGGCAACTGAATTTGATGATAGTACTCCAACTGATCAAGCACTGGTTTCTAGTTCAAAATCTCAAAACCAGGCAAAAAAAGCAAAAAATGATGAGGAACAAACTTCAAAACTCGATGATTCTATAGGTATATTAGCTGGAGCCTTAAAGATATGGTGGATAATGAAAGGTTACCGGTCACTGTAGAAGAGTTGTGGGGTATCATTAATTCTATGAAGTTAGATGAAAAGCAGACCGCTGATGCTTTTGTGTTCTTGTCCTGGTGCAAGTAAGAGGTATTATGTGTAGTCCAGTTGGCATGCGCAAGTTGATACTTGTCAAGATGATGAAATATGCAAAGTAGGATGAAGACCAATTAAGATGTTAAGATCTCTTGTGTTGTTAATTGTTGGATATATAATATTAGGATTGTGAAAATAACTTTGTCTTAAACTACTAGTTTCTAGAATATGAAGTTAATTTTGTCCGCTAAGTTTTAAGATGCCTTCTATAGTTGGTTGTTAGAATGATAATGTTGGATTCTCTGTCTTTTTCAAATTTTCTAAGTATAACTTTAAAATTTACATGCATTTTTTAACTTTATATATATTCTGTTTCAGTTGAAGATACTTTTATATGTAGCAAGTGTTTACATACAAGGAAAATTAATATTAACATGAATTTCAAGTACTTTTCAATTTTTTTAGGCAATTGTACAACTAAAAAAATTAAATTTAAAAATATTATTATTATTATGCCAAAAAGTTATTATTTTTATTCAATAATAATATTATATTTATTACTATAAATTCTCGAGTTCATAAAAATTTAATTTATTATTTTAAATAATTTATTATTTTAAAAATAATCATTGAAAATTATTATATATTAAAAATGTTTAAATTTATTTCCAACACTTTGACCATGACTCAACCCTTTATCCAAATTGGAGAATGGTTCAACCCTCATTCTCCCAACCCTTGCATCCAAATAGGAAAAGGGTTCACCATTTTTAACCCAACCCAACTTAACCCCCTATCCTCCAATCCCCCTATCCATCCTCCAATCCCCCTATCCAAACAAATTACACTGTAGTGAATACCTAATGTTCGATGGGACGATGGGTACATCTTGTTTTGGATGTAAGACTTTTAAGAAAATACCTACTATCACGGGTCAACTGCGCCAATGTAAGAACTAAAACACTTTATAAGCGAAAAAAAGTTATTCACCAATTTTAAATTTAATACATACAAATCTTATCATTATAAATTATTTTCATCATTTTAATGTCGACTGAATATTAATTTAATTATCATCCAAAATATTAACGATCTCATAAAATTAAACTAGAAAAATAATATGAAGGGCCTAGAAGAAAAAATAAACAAATCCTTATCTTCCACAAAAAGCAAGCTCGAAACCAGCAGAGTGCTTGATGAGACACGCAGACAGATGAAATACGGAAACAATCAAAACAGCTTTTGTTGATTACAAGTTTATTCTTGACTCGCGAGACTGAGATCAATCTAGAAATGTACTTATGTACCTAGAAGAAAAAATAAACAAATCCGTATCTTCCACAAAAAGCAAGCTTGAAACCAGACGAATCACGAGACACAGAGACCAATGAACTAAGGAAACAATCAATCAAAACAGCTTTTGTTGATCACAAGTTTATTCGCGAGACTGAGATAAATTTAGATAATTGGGTTGAATGAGGCTATCATCTGAGCAAGTTGCTGGGTCATTTGCATCTCCAGTTGAAGATTATGCAGTTGCACCGTCATCTCTTCTGCAGTTGGTTCATTTTTCACCACGGCCTCCGTGTTAGACGACGTTCCTGAAGCCCAAGAGCTGTTATCCGGTTCCACCTCATTGATCACACAATATATGTGCGCACCAAATCGACAACCATCACAATAATAACAAGAATATCTTGCGCTTAACAACTTGTTACAAATCTTACAAAATTCATCAGGAACTTCCCCATCTAAACCTTTATACAATATCAGATCGTGTTGATGAGACTCGTGACTTAGTCTTAATGGCAAGAAAGCGCAATGAAGATGAAGATCAATCTCGCAAAGTGTGCAACAGTAAGAAAATGAGCTGCCAGTTTCTCCGCATTTGTTGCAGATGAATGATCCACTGCAGTACGTCGGCCTGGGGAGGAGTGTAAGAGGGTGTTGAGAGTCTGATGGATGATTTTCTATGTAACGGTCAGCGCTGAAGCAAAGAGCGTGGAGAAAGAAGTTGCAGTGCCAGCATCCGACTACAGGTGTGTTGTGGCAGAGCCTTTGACACCCTGAGCAGCGGATGATTTGGCCTTGGTTTACTTGATGGATCTTTAATTTGTGCTGGTGGCTCAAGTGCTTGTACTCCATTGTCATGGAAGTTGGGACTATATATTAAGATTAATTAAGGCAAAGTTAAGATTCAGGAACTTTAGGGTGATGTATTTCTAATTTGTGTGCAAATTGATACATACATATAAAAAACGTTGAACAACGGTGCCGCGAGAGTCGAGACCAGATTTAACTGTTAAAGTCAATGAAATGGGAGATTCTTAATTATTCATGTTAGGTGTACGTGTCAAGCGTGGGTGTATATTGTGCAAAGTTAACGGTGTTAAGTTATCCGGAGAACTTGATGTTAAAATATAATATAAGATACCGGTAATTTCTTCTTCAAACACTTTAAATTTTTAAGAGAACTGATAATAACTTAATATGGTATCAAATTAGATGAGGACTTGACATGATTTTACATTATATTCTATCAAGTGGTCTATAATTTACTAGGATATATATATATATATATATATATATATATATATATATATATATATGAAGATATTTACAATGAAAAGATAGTTTGGTGATAAATAACTTAATTTCACTTTCAGTCCAGGTAGGTTACATTGCTAAGTACATCTACTTGTGTTTGATTTTATTTTTTCTTATTCTACTTGTATTATATGGTTGCTTAATTGTTTAAAAATGTAAAAAGAATAGAAGAAATATAAGTTTATTTTGGCTTTTTGAATAGGTGAAGAAAGGTATGGTCTGTGGATGAACACATAATGCTCAGGACTTGACAGTACAAACTGATTTGGCCTGATATCAGAGGTGGATATATCAATATAGAAATCATCATGATTTGGAATATATAATTACAAGAATGGAATGAAGTAACCAAGTAATTACTGGGTTAAATGTCATTTTGATCACTTAAATGACTACTAACTTGTAATTGGATTATATAACTAAATATTTTTTTAATCGAGTCACTTTACAGTTAAAAACATGCAAAATAATCATTAAACAAGACATTTAACGCCTTAATTAATCAACACAAAATAAGCCATTTAACCCCTTAATTAATCAACACAAAACAAATCATCCCATCACTCGTTCCCAATCCACACCTCCTGTTCAGCTTCCCTCCTTCCCAACACACTCAACATCAACCTCACACTCTTTCTCTCTCCCGCTCAGCTTCTTATTCAAACCCTCACGGGCGCCACTGTCTTCTTCTACCTTTTCGGCATCAAAATCGGCGAAGAAGAATTTGAATAACTGATGAAGAAGAACTTGATTGATTCAAGAAGATCAAAATTAAAAGAATGAATGTGTGTATTGGGGGTAATGTAAATGTAATTAACCAATTATAAGTTCATCGGAATTTTGGGGAAGCAAAAGGGGGCAAGTGGGTTGTTGGAATTATGTACAGAGGGGGGATGGGGCATACAACAATGAGATCTTTGAGATTACTTTGCTCTAAAGAGGGACCAATTCCTTTGAAGTCCTCCTGGACCCATCTCTGTGTATTTATGCACGGGAGATGAGAAGAACAAATGATTTTTGAGTTAATGTATGGATAAATGTGTTATGAGTTATAAGTAATTGGGTTTGGGTCGGATTAACGGGTATGTGAGGTGTACACGCCACATTAGACAAAGAGCAGCCAACTCACTTTGACATGTCAGTTTTCCATCAAATATTTAACGTTAGTAACGGTTAGTGACCCGATTGATAATTTTAAACAGTATAATGAGTTGACTGAAAGATTTTTTAGTTGGATAATTCAATTAAAAATTAATAGTGAATTGAGTGCCATTTAACCTGATTTTAGATTTGAACATATATACACGTACATGTTTTGTGTGGTTTGTTTGTTTAGCTTATCTTTTATTTGTAGCAAGTGTTGAATTACTCCAACGGACTTTTGGCCAAAAGTCGCAAGTGTGAACCAACAATGTATCATCCATCCAGTCCCATTCCCCAAGTGTCATTTTTACTGTACGTTCAAGGTATTAATTGATGTATTAAATTGTTTTGAAAAGTAAAACACAAGAAGATGACGATTATGATAAAATTTCAATGGAACAGCGTGGAAATGTTTCTCACGTCTCACAATCTTGGAACGTTACTTAGGGAGACCCAAAAATATAAATACGTTGATTGTGATATTATGTCCTATTAAGAAATTGTTTATAGTCATCAAACTCTCTAGACGCATACACACAATTGTGCAAGTAAATTCTAGTGAAGATTCTCTAAGCGTTTTGTTATAGCAAGTCAAATACTAATTTTAAAATATCTGTAGCTATTATTATAATATGAAATCAAAAAATACATTTTAATGTTAAAATAGATTTCATATTCCAATGCATGGTTTTATAATAAAATCAATAAATATAAAATTAAGTAACTTTTCAACCAATAAGGTAAAATATAGTATTAAATTTGTTAGAATAGATGTTTTTATATTTATTCCTCTCCAATTTTTTACTTGCATGCATATGTGACAATTATAATTATATCTATATTTGGTTCTAAATATAGAATTAAATATAACATTTTTCTATTTTACCACCTCCTATAATATTGCATTGGAATGCTATGTTTTATAATTGATTTATATTATAAAAATAGCATCTCTAATAATATTGGATTGTACTTGCTGTTAGCGATTCCAGACAACTGAACATCTGAAATCTAAGAATAATTACCACAAGACTAAAACGGGTTACAATATTCTTTTTATTAGGTTTTTTTTTACATAATTTAATTAAGTTGAATTTTAAAGAGTTGCGGCTGCTCTCAAAATTATCTTTTACTAAATAAAAATATTTATTTCTATGTAAATATATCAATTTATTGAAACTAGTTGATTATTTTTATGATTTGAAGTTATTGCGCTATTGCAATACTATTTTTATTATCAGATTAATACTTAAATGTACATTAAATATATCCCTGACGAATTGTAGACTAACATTAGGAAAAATAGTTAATCAAAATGATCAATTTGTCACTACTATTTCATTTCATTGAAGTTACTCTGCAGTTTCTTCAAGAAATTAAAATCAAACCTTATTGGTTATAAGTTTTGCATATGCATGTATATATGTATTACTTGGGACGTAACTCGATCCACAACAAAATCTTGTAAAAAGAATTTAAAGCTTTAACATTATGAAGAAGTTTTATAACCTCATCAGCATGTTCCTGCTGGCAGGTGTAGTTCTCTCGGGATGCTTTTTGTTTCAAGCTGAAAGCTTGAATTTTAGTTTCACCAGCTTTACAGATGCTGATGATGAATATTTCATACGTAATGGCTCATATATCGTTTTGAATGCCATTCAAGTTACACCAGATACTAGGGGAGGTAAGACGAAGAACAATTCTGGGAGAATACGGTATAAAGATCCATTAAAGCTGTGGAGCAAAAAGAAAAATGTTACTGCATCATTCAACACGACTTTTCAACTTAATATATCTCCTAATGACACCAGCCCATCTGATCCAACATGGGGTCATGGAATTGCCTTTATATTGTCCGGAGAAAAGGGATCCATCCCGGACAATAGTTACGGAAAATGGCTTGGAATTGTTAATGAAACCACTAATGGTTCCAAAAGTAACAATATAGTTGCAGTTGAGTTTGACACCAACAAGAGCTACCCGGAAGATTTGGATGATAATCATGTAGGTGTTGATATAAATTCTGTTTATTCTATTGAACAACAGCGGCTGACTCCCCATGGTGTCAACCTTTCTAGTAGAAATGACGTTGATGCAATTATTCAGTATAATGGGATATCAAAAGAATTGCTGATATATGTTTTCATGAGTAATACAACAGTCGAGGAGAGGAATTTGAAGCCAATTATCAACAAGTCTATTAACCTCTCTGATTATCTTCCTCAGCAAGTTTACATTGGATTTGCAGCATCTACGGGTGGTTATGCAGAGCTCAACTGCGTCAAGTCATGGAATTTTTCTAGCACAGAGATAGTTGATGATACCACAGATATAGTTGTTGATGATGGTGATATTTTGGGGGTGCTGTGGATAGTAATTCCTATAGTACTGCTGATTGTTGTGGCTCTGAGTGTTCTATTTTACAAGCGGAGGAAAAGGATAAAAGCCAATGAATTAGAAAATTATATGGTTGAGCAACAGATTCAGAGTTCAGCGAATGCACCAGTTAAATTCCACCTAAAGGATTTAAAACGTGCTACTGGAAACTTTGACTCCAAGAACGAGCTCGGAAGGGGAGGGTTTGGAGTAGTCTACAGAGGATTATTAAGCAATAAAGAGGTTGCTGTGAAAAGATTGAACAACCCAGGCGACGGGAAACAAGAATTTATGGCTGAGGTCATAATAATTGGCAATCTCCATCACAAGAATCTTGTGAAATTAGTTGGATGGTGTCATGAAGACAACGAGCTGCTTGTCATCTATGACTTTATGCCTAATGGAAGCCTGAATAAGATGATCTACCGTGAAGCAGATACTAGACCCCCAGGGCTTACTTGGGAACAAAGGCATGTAATCATTTCTGGGGTGGCTCAGGCTTTAGATTACCTTCACAATGGTTGTGAAAATCGGGTGCTTCACAGGGACATCAAGGCCAGCAATATAATGTTGGACTCCGATTTCAATCCTAAGCTAGGAGACTTTGGACTAGCTCGAACTGTAATAAGGAATGGCAAAACTCACCACTCGACAGAGATCGCTGGCACACCTGGTTATATGGCTCCTGAGAGTTTCCTCATAGGCAAGGCAACTGTTGAAATGGATGTATATGCTTTTGGGGTTTTGATACTAGAGATAGCCTGCGAAAGAAAGCCAGGAATCCAGGTAGAAGAAAACAATTATAGTAACAGGATTGTGGAGTGGGTATGGTTACTTAACAAGAGGGACTGTCTAATAGATGCTATTGATGTTGAAGCAAATATATCATATGACCAAGAGCAGCAGATTGAGTGTGTGCTGAAATTGGGACTAGCATGTTGTCATCCGAATCCATATGAAAGACCCTCCATGAGTACTGTTTTGCAGGTTCTTAAAGGGGAGGCGTATCCTCCACCTATTCCAAGAGAAAGGCCGTTCTTCATGTGGCCAGCAATGCCTCCATTACTCAACGAAATTATGGACGAGTCTCTAGCAGCTGGCCAACTCTCCCCCATAACAATACTCAACAGTGGAAGATGATTATTAATTACTGTAATTAATTAAATTATATATATATATATATATATAGGGATCATACCATACGGATATAGTTTTTGTATTTATTTATCAGATATAGCATTACTTAATAGTTTGTGCAGTAATTACCCATGAACGCTGTAGGAACATATGAAACTAGGGACTTTTTAATAGAGTGAACAATAAAGCATTTGTTTGCAACCTTCCCAAGGAATCTACTTGACAGCTTTCTTACTTGGTTTAAGCTGATGTTAAGATAAATCATTGATCTGCTATAAGTTCATATTACAGTTTGCCAAGTTAAAATGGTATGGTTAATTAATAAAAATATTTACACACAAATTTACTTCCAATGAGCATAGTGCAAGAGATGTGTGGTAGGCTAGTGTTGCGGATAATTTTTACATCTCTGATGGGACAGAAGTTGAATAATCTTGTGCTGGACCTGGCGTGAGAACTACAGAACCATTTTAAAATAGTAGTGTATGGACTAATTCTCTAGGAGATGTTCCGAAAATTTCTCAAGGAGTTGTAAGAGTTGACCGCAGACCATATTATTGTAGAGATATTCAATCCAAGTCCCAAATTGAGGAGATAAAAAAAATTCTTAAATATAAGCAGCCAAATAACTTTATTAGTACGAGGTCTTTTCCGAGGAGCTCAAAATCACAACAGTTAAAGACAGTTTGAACCACAAGAAGAAAAATGGCCAATTACAGAAGTCTATGCATACATGAAATCAATTTAGAGGCCACAATGTCTCGTTCTCAACACCTTGCTACATATCTTACAGAACTCATCGATCAGGACATGCATAATTTTCTGTCTAATAGTGTTAGGAATAATTAAAAACTAAACACAAAAATAAGGCAGTTATATAAACAATTAACAAGAACAGATAGATTAAATCCATTAACAAAATAAAACAGAGCACGAAGGTCGAAACAAAATATACAAATCAATAACTACAAGGACAAGAGTAAAGATAAAAAACTTAGTTCTAAGAGAAACTTTATGCATACTCTGATAGAGCCAATAAAACTGCTGAGTCGCCAAGTCTTGCAAGAAGTCTGGACTGTTCTGAGATTATTGCATCACTACGCTGTATTGGGTTGCAGCAATATCACTTCCAGGATAAAATAACACAGAGTATTTTGTCCACAGATACGTAGCACTCAACAGCGACCTGCACCTCAGTTCGCTCAAAAAACCTATGTATAGTCTGTATGAATATGTGTGTGGGAGATACAAAGTATGACTGCTAGAGTTTTCTCAAACTTGTCACTTGTATATCTCACTTTATCTCCAACGTTTTTCTGTCACTTTATCTCTAACATTTTTCTGTATATATAATACAATAAGACGTAACAGTAGATAAAACATTAATTAAATAATTATTCCGACTTTAATAAAATATATTTCAGAATCAGTAAAATTTGTAACATTTAAAACAGCCATCAGAGTTTAGTTAAAGTCTGATTAGGCCCATCAGAGTTTATAAACTCTGACCACCAGTTTCAGAATTCCCATCAGAGTTTATCCGTAAACTCTGACCCATCTCTTTGTAAACTCTGATCAGTCACAGAATATATATACTAGATTATATATACTCTGACAGTTACATACTAACAATATTCATATTAAAATAATATTTAAAGTCATAATTAATTTAATTAATTATGTAATAAAACTCTTCGCCCAAATTGACGCGACCCGAGGCGAGGCGGCGGTGACGCGCGTGCGCAAGGACACACAATTACACCATGCATACTCACATACCTTAGTAGTTGACACTACTCTTGCACATATATGCATATAAAACACCCACACCATATTACATTTTCTATGTGGGACAACTCATTTAACTCATTTCAAGGAAGCAACTTCTACTCAATTTATCTATGGATTACACTAAGAAAATGTCTTAGTTCCAAACATGAAAATTTAAGTCCTCATAATAAGGAACAATTTTCATTAGTTAGTTTTCAGAAATTACATCAAGAACATATAAAATATGTCTTAAAATTTCCATTTTCTAATAGTATATTGGTCAACATTATCTATTTCTGCTGATGAACACGGACTCCACCATATTATTGGTCCCTATACATATTACAGTACTATTTATTTGTATTAATTATTAACTGACTATATATACACGTCTCTGACTATATACATGACCTTAAAACGTAAAAATCATTTTGTAAGTTTCGCATGTGCTGTAAAATCGTCTAATTCTGACTTCTGAAACTCAAAATATGATGTCTGCCGTGTAATAAGTACAATAATTACGATTTTTTTTAATTTAGCTCCAAATTAGATATTTAAGTTCAAATTCATATATTACTAAGATATCTAATAAAGTTTGAGTCATAATATGAAGCGGAGTAAGAAAAATTATAGTTGTTTGGAATCTTAATAATAATTTTAACTTATAAATAATTAGTACATAACATTATGTAGTTATTAAGAATCGATCATTTGACCTTTGTTATTATTTGGATAAAATTCATCTTACTCTTATTACATATAGGATATAATTATTTGATAATCGAACATTAATCATTTTACTTACAAATAAATTTAAAATAGTATTAAGTTAATTCTTGTATTCAAGAGGAATCGAACCTTAATCTATTAATTAAATAATTAATTATATTTAGAAATTTATAACTTTATCTCTGATGATCATACCATATTATCTCCTTTATTTCAATTATATATAGGATATAATATTATATATAAATTTACACTTATAATTATTATTAAAAATTAATATATATATATATTATTTTATATGTTAAATTTTCTTTAACTAATATTAAATATATAAAAATGTAGGAATTTGAAATATTAATTATAGACATATATATATATATATATATATTACATTAAGAAAATATGTATATTTTAATATAAATAAAATATATTTTATATAAAATAAAATAATAATGAATATTTAAAATTAAAAATTAAAAATAAGTAATTAGTCAATAATACCGCTTCTACCGTATTCGCATGGTTAGATATGAATACAATATATTAATACTCTTTAGAATAATAGATGATAATAGATAGGAGGCGGATAATATTAGTTAAGTGTGGGGTACATGTTAGATACTCCTTCCGTCCCAAATTAATAGTCATTTTTTTATTTATTTTAATTTTTTTCAATTATATATTATATTTAAATTGCAGTCAAAGATGAGTTAGATTGACTGCACTGAAAACAAAGTGGACGGAGAATTACTGTGCAACCCACCTCCAACCTCCATAACAATTCTCAAATGTGAGCGTAAACATTTAAAAAAAATTGTAATTGACCTAGCTTAAAAAACCTCACATATAATAAATATATTCTAATAATGCTCTACTTCTTTAATAATGAAATGTGAAAACTATCAAATAATGTGACCTGTATATGTAAATATTTAAGTTTCTATAAACGATAATTTGCCACTGGTACAACAGTTCATAGCTCGGCCTACACACACATACATTAGAACGTTCAAATTACATGAATCTTCACATTTATTCTTCATCAGTTGGCCAGAAGTAGCTACTCCTAATTACTGCATTAAATATCATCCGCTGCTACTGCATGTCTGCAACTGCATTGTTTGTTTGGTTGAGTAAGCTGCTCAAACTTCTAGCTTTCACCATACCAAGCTTCATCCTCTTCTTTTTCCTCTCATCATCATTATAATCATTATCGTCTTCATCTTCCTCTTTGTCATCATCATCATCATAACGAGTACCATCCAACAATATTGTTTCCTTGTTAATATCTCGAGCTGGTTCTGGTTGCACCACTGATGAAGAGACCAGTACTTCCTTGGCTGGCTGATCATCATTGGTAGTATCATGAGTATTATCATTGTGAGGCGCAGCGGTAGGCATCTTGGCACGGCCTTTGAAATTCGTGATGCTTCGAAGCCTGCCCTTACCTAAATGATGTTCACACAAGGAATAACCCACTAGTGTCTGTTGACAACACCTCCATCCTCTTCCATTGACACGACTACAACGTGATCCCTCCATGATCACACCTCCTCTCTTGCTGATCTTCTTGACAATATTCATGTTATGGTTTGTAGCATGACAATCAACATTGCCTGCTTTATCTTGGTCGCCATCATTTGGTTGCACGTTAGTGGTACTGCATTTCTTGTTAGTCTTGGACTTCATCTTCTTTGTTTCCTCCAACATCGGTGTTTCCCGCCTCGTTTTTCCCACAGCAAGCCCTTTTCTCTTCTTCATCAGTGGTATCTTTTTATCCACATCAGACCATCTTTCATCAACTAAAGTGCAAATGCCTGATCATTAACAACCCAAACAGCTATATACAATACTACGTGCCACATATGCTTGATTACATATTAATTGCATACCTTGGCTAGAAACAGTTTCTGTCACTGGTGCAGCAGCTAAAATGATGTTTTGTTTCCTGAATATTTAGGGAAATTCCCAAACTAATTATGAGAATTGAGAAGATCTCGCCACACCCACAAACATAAAGTAAGAGCCACTTACGCCCTCTGTAGATAAATTAGTAGAGCTAGAGCGGGAAAGTGCAATGCGAGATATACACACATATATTAAGATCGAACTAGGAATTGGATGGATAGAGATGGTCAGCATCATTTCCACGCTAACATGCACCACATGGACACATGATGCTTGTTTTTTCTTGAGCAATACAAGTGGTCGGGTAAAAATTAAAATCAAGTAAATACAGGCTAGACACGATGCGAGTAAATCTTATAATTTGGTGGTAGCGGAAGCTGATGATACTATCGGCCATAATAATATATAAAGAGCTAGCATTTTCACTTACATTACACTTGTAAATATATATATTTTTTTGTTTCACCTTTTCGCTAATAAATAGCTACAAGTTGAAAGCATGACAAGTATACTTAATTGCTATCTATTTTACTCTACACTTTTATTATAATTAGTTAATTAAGTACCTGGTACCAACTCCATCTTCTTCTTCTTGTTCCTCTCTAGATGCCTCCTCCAACTTAACCTGCTCACCTACCTGAAATTATATATATACATACATAACCAACTATAAGATCTATTGACCATATATTATGCCTAGTGCAACTCTTTTGTGTTAACTATCGCTAATTAATTATTTCTTGCAGTAACTTAAATTTGAGTGCACATCTTACGCAAACTAAATCGGGGGGAAATTACTCCTAGTGTGTGTGTGTGTGTGTGTGAGAGAGAGAGAGAGAGAGAGGACAAACCTTGTGTTTGATCTGAAAGCCGTGGGGAGGATGAGTGAGCTTACAAGGGAGGATGTTGGGCGGGTGAAGAGATGGATCGGACGGGTGAGAATGAAGATTAGTTGTAAGTGGGTGCAACTCATGTGAAATCGTTGGTTGGGGATCTGAGGCTGTGTAAGACACTGATTGCATATATGCTGCTGATGATGAGAGAAGCAAACCCTTCCTGATCCTCATCGCTATGTTGATATATTTGCACCCCTGTAGCTATTTCAAATTCGTGATTCTAGACACACCAACTTTATTTTTATTTTTATTTTTACAAAGAGAGAGTGCAGCTAATTTCAAATTACTACTCTTTTCACTTTTAAATAACCCGCACAGACAGAGCCTCCTATCTCTCTACACAAATAGTATATGTAAATGCAGTAGAACATTGATAAATGAATACCAAAATTATATATTCTTTTAATGAGATTATTTATTTATTGATAAATGAATATTAATTCATTTAAATAATATTTTTAAATTTTTTTCATAATTATATTATATATATTATGTTCAAATATACTTGGAATTCACCCTGCTTATAATGTTTATGTAAATTTTAATTACTTTCATTTTTTAGAATTTTAGATTACTTGTAATGTACCATGTATTACACAAAATTAAGGATAAGATGCATTTTGGTGGTGAGAAGAAACAATGAACTTTTGAGGCATTTTTCGAAAAGATATGACTTATTAATGTGTTTGAAAATTATTATTGGATAAAATGTATTCATATATTATATAAATAAAAATATATTATTTGAAATATAGAGATTATTCATTTATATGTATATAAGGCCTATAAAAATTACATTTTTATTAATTTGCTTATGCATTTAGCGAGATTATTCATTAAACTTATTTGTCCAAATTGAGACTGAAGAAATTTATTAATTTATCAAAATTATTTATTTACCGAACATTCATTTATCGAAATTCTACTTTAACTATATTTGGTGTGGTACCCTTCTCTCTTTAACTTTAATTTGTTGCACCAAAAAAAAAACCCATACCTGTTGGCTGTAGTACGAAACAAATTTACATCAAGGAGGTGACCGGCAACCGGTGACGCTGACCGGGTTGGACGGCTAAACAAGTGCGGAGCGTGACAGGGTGCGTTTATATATTTGTGACACATCAATATAAAATGATGGCGGTGTTTTGGTGGATTTTAGTTTTTTATCTTTTTAATAGTAATTTATATATAATTATTATACTGTACTTTTCAAGGTAGCAAGTTCTGAGTCTCACCATCACCAACGAGGCAACGACCAAGATAGGAAGAAGTGGAAGAACGTGGGTCGGTTCACTCTATTTTTGAATAAAATCGAAATTGGAAATATATATTTTTAATTTTAAAAATTGAAAACCGCATTTATAACTCAATCATCAGTTTCGGTTTTAATTAGTTGAGTTAACTATTCATCTGAATATTTGGTTTTTAATGTACAATTGAAACGACTTCTATCTGAACTTGATTAAATTTAGTCAAAAAATATATTCAAATTTCATATATATTTATATTATAGTAGATTCAAAATAAAAATCGGTAAAAGAATACAAGTTATATAAATTAGAGTTAAATGATATAAATTGGCCTTGTTTATTTTTTGAGTATTTTCTAATCTAATTTTTTGAATACTCGTTATATGAACTAAATTGAATAGAACCGGTTTTCAAGTTTTACGGTGTACCGTGCATGATCATGGTTCATGGATGCACGTTTCAAGTGTCTTGCAGTCTTGCTGATTATGAATTAGAGCAAGCCCAAAACTGTGCTGGACGTACTATTCTACGGCCATGGGGGCTTGGCAAACAAACACATACAACTGTTTCTTTCTTTCGTTCATTTGGTGGTTAATTATGTTTGCTTCGTCCGCATTACCATGTACACAAACTTTGGACTCTGAAAAATTCTTCCGACCTATTCTAAAGATAGTAGTATTATATATAACAAAAAAATCAGAAAATGTTACAGAATTAATATTTACTACGCACATTCAAAATAAGCTCAATACAGATAACACTTTAACACTCGTATAATCAAAATCCACAACGACCAACAATACATAAATTGGCAATCTTATCAAAGAGAATAAAGAACCTTAAGGTAATTTTTTCCTAAGATAGTGATTAGTGAATAAAATAGTCGTGTTTGATAATTATAATCTTTATAAATATTATTTTTGTGCATATAAAAATACCATAATTATCAAAACACAATGGTTTTATTCATTATCACAGGTAAGTTAACTAAGATCAATATTAGGTTCCTTATCAATCTTAGGTTCCTTACCAATGTGATAGATTGATAAATTATCAATGTATATTAATGATTTGATCGGAAAGAATGCAATAGGCAAGTATTGAACAAATTTTACATTACTCTGTGGCTAAATAAATGGGTGATTTTTCAATTTTCTAATCTTTTTGTCTAAACATCATATTAGCATTTGTGATTTTTCAATTTTCAATTTACACCCTGGCTCGAATGTATAATAGTCACTGTTGTGGTAGTAACTAGTAAGTTATTAACTCTATTACTAGATCTAGCATAAACCGATCATAAATCAGAAGCAAATTGGATATAGAACATTAAACATTCCATGGCTATGACAAAATGTCAACATAAGCACATTTGCAGTCTACAAAGAAGCAATTCTTAGAGAAGACACGTTTCTAATATGAATCAAACATAGGCAAAAAGATGCTCAAATTTCTCACAACTATAACAAAACTGTATATTGAAACATAGGCAACAAGAGTACAACTCACAAATTAGAACCTTTCCGCCAACCTCGAGGTAACTGCTCTTAATTTTGAATACACCTTCCCGGCAGGGGATCCTAAGATAAGACTGCAGAGAGAGTCTCTTGCAATTTTGATGTTAGCAAAAGATCCTAAAATGTGAATCTTTGTGTCTGCAATCACAATACGGGTCTTTGTAGAGTTCTCAATTGCAAACTTAGTTTTACCCCCTTTCCCAGACAACCTCCCAATTGCACGAGAGAGGTGTTCACCTCGTAGAGTTTTGACATCCTTGATTTCAAAAGATTCAACATAAAGTTCATCCAATCGCAAAAGGGCAACAGCATCTATCACATCAAAACCAAGCATGAAGGCGTGAACAAAGTCAGCACTTTTTTGGAGGTTACTAATATCTGGAGTGTCTAATCTGGTCTTCAATTCAACCTTGCGCCCCTTAAGATTCATACGGATATCAATTTTCATCTGCTCATATATTGGAGTGTAGATTTCCATCCATGCTTTCTTAAGAGGTGTATAACGGTGAGGCGGAACAGAAACCTTGCGAAACTGCACTTGGCCATCAGATATCTCATGAGCCTTTAAAGGCTTAAAATTTGGCTTTGATGCAAACGATACACGATTTGCGCCAGACTGGACCTTTTCAATTTCCATGGAGGTTGTACCTTTGTCGGATTCCATATCGAGTCCTGTTGAGTTATAATTAACAACACATTAGCTAAATTCCAACACAACTGACAAATTTGCGTAGTGTGCATCGATGATGCAATATCTTTAATTTAGTGGCGCTAGCTAAAATTGTTGGTGAAACAAGAAAAAGAAATGACTTTGGGCTAGTCTACAAATTGGTACAAGAATCAAAACAAGTTCTAGTTGTGGTGCAAAATGACTGACATCACATCAGATTGTTACAAACCTTCGTGACCCAAATTCAAACAGGCTATTGATCACATACATTAAGCTGAGTATATACTTAGAGAAACTAATATCTGATTCATATGTTTTGCCAAAACTAAAACAAAAAAATCAAGATTAATATCTCAGGGAAACAAGGGAGAATTTTAGTTTGAATAGAGAAGGGTACAGGCAACAAAAGCAATAAGAAAATTAAAAAAAAAAAAGATTACCTGGAAGATTTGAAGCTTATGAAGGCTCGTTCTTGCTTGCTCTTCAATCGCAAAGCAAAAGCTTCAGGGCTCTCTATGTATCTGCGTTTTCAAGGATCTTTTCTCTCCTATATTCAATCTTCTTAACCCTAAACCCTAACAGGCTGTTTTGTATCTTACACATTAGCTGGACTCTAGTTTGGCCCAATATATTTTTTTTTATCACATCTATTTGTCATCCCAACCTATTGGCCCAATTTCTATTTTTCTTTTCTTTCAATAACAAAAGGACCTCGTATCTATTTCCTGTCCGCCCATATCTATGTTTTGTTTGAAAGGATTGCTATTTTTTTAAAATAATCACGTTTCAGTTATTTCTTTATTCATTTTAATAAAATTATAATATGTAATGAAAGAACTTATAACAATTTCATGAAAATAATTAAAAATTTATTGGAATCTATTTCTATAGATTTATAATTCTTTAAATATTAAATAAATAATAAGACAATAATTTAACATTTATGATTTTTTTGAAATAAACATCATCATTTATGGATCATTTGATTGGGTGGTATCGGGGTATAAATTTAAAATAAATAAATCTCATATTTAATATTTCATTGAATATGTTTTATTTTTCATGCTCATTTCTTAAACTCGCAGCTTTTAAAATTCAAGAGAAGATCGAGGTGAGTATAAAAAATTAACTTAAAATTTAATATTTAAATTAAAATTTAATTGGTTTAATAATTTTTCAATCATGTGCATTTATTAATAATAAATATAAACATTAATAATAAAAAATATATATACAATTTATTATTGTTATAAAAAATAATTTAAATACTAATACAATAATATTATAAATTAAAAATAAATTTATTATAACACTAAACCAAATGATATCATGAATAAAATTTCAACCGCATATTATTCCGATCCGATTTTATTCTAAATTGTGAATCAGAAATGAACTTTATACCGTTTTTATTTAATTATATTCAAAACTCCTACCATGAACCAAACGTGAATCCTTTATTATTTTACAATTTTATTAACCGAAATTAAGGAGGCTTGTGGCCTGTGGGCTCTTGATTGTTTTTTTTGGGTCAAGTGGTGGCGTGGTGCTTTTGATTGTTATTTTAATCCAAAAAGTCATAAATACGATCTAAATTATAAATGATGATAGGAGGAAACGAATGTGTGTACAATATGGTACTGATTTTAGCATTCATCACTGAACTAACTCATGACTCACGAGCATCGATCCAAATCCTACCTCTCTTTGTTGTTTTGATTGTTAACTGTAGAGGTTAAGCATTAACGGTTGGTGTATAAAACACAAAAATTTAGGATCCCTTTCTATGTATGTATATATGTATTCGTAATGGGCAAGTAAACAACTCTCAACTGCAATCAATCAACCGGCCAAGTCTTCTTCTGTAAAGTAAAACAAAGGGCAGCGCCAGCAGCATTTGAGTAGTAGTTTACTGATCGTGACATGTTTTTAACAACTCCTGTCGTTTAGTGACTAGTCGATTTCATATAAATATTTCCGTCCAACCAATATCCATGCATCTATTTTTCAATAAATATTTAAAGTCTCACGTAAATTAAATTTTATTATCCAATTTTGAAAAATTCAAGGGCGTTAATTAAAAGAATTTGTGTAAGAATAATAAAAAGAAAAAAAAAGGTAAGGAGCAGACCTCACGCGGTGGATGCGTAAACCTAACTAGGGATGAAATCGAGTCGAATAAATGCGAATAGCAGTATGATCAGATTCGACTCGAATTTATAATTATTCGTTCAGATTCGGTCCGGATTCGAATTAAAATTTTAATATTTTGTTCAGATTTGACTCGAGCTCGAATATCAATATTCGTATTTGATTCGATTCAGCTCAAATAGATACTGAACAACTCGTTTTAGTGTATTGGAATTTGAATTCATATATAATAATTTTATAAAATTAAAGAATGCTCGAATAAAATTCATTAAAAATTAAAATGTGATCACTTAGTATAGTATTATTTTAATATAAATATTATATATTATATATACGTATAATAAATATGTATTCGAGTACTCTAAAATTATTCGAATTATTCAAAATAAATATAATCGAATATCATAGTGATAAAATCTGACTTTGTACTCGTTCAAATTATAAAATAAAATTCAAATTCGTTCATTTTTTATATATTCATTTTTAACGAGTCAAATCCGGATTCAAATCCCATAATTGAATTCGTTTTCCGCGCTAAACGTAACATCCGTGGACCAGGGGGAATGGGGGAGAATGGTTATAGCGTGCAGGAGCTGTTCCCCTTGCGTATGGATCCGGGAAATTTCCCATCATTTCCCTCTTTTCTTTCTCTTCTTACACGTGGATGGATGGCGCCACCTATTTTAGGTATTTCTCTCCAGTCTCTTCTTAACTTCTAAGCTGTTGTTATCGGTTTTCATTTCTTTGCCTTTTCTCCGCTTTCATTTGACCCAGTCTATTTTATTTCTTCTTATCCACAATAAATTTTAAAAATAAATAAATAATGTTTTATTAAACACTCCGTTTAATATTGGCTCAGGGGTAGAGCTCATCTAGAGTCAAAATAATTACAGAAATATTAGATTTTAATAAATAAATTTCTAATTAAAAAATCAATGTCTCTTTCAATTAAAAATCAGGTTCCTAATTTCAATTCAGTGACTCTAATACTTCTAGTTTTCAACAAGAAATACCTAATAATATTAAGAATACAAATTAAGTTCAATTCGTATGATATTATTTCTAATCAGAGGTATCAAATTCCTATAACAATATAATTCATTATAATGATAATATTAGTGATCAAGTTGGAAGACTATACCTTGTTAAGGTCTTGTCATACATTTAATAATGATTTTTTAAATAAATAATTCAACAATATTAAGAGAAGTTTTTAGAAAAAATTATTTACACAGTTTTGTTTATAGTGTTATCTTTTTAAACTAAAAAATATTTAAAGATTATTTTGGTTCCATTAACAGTTTTTACAACTAAGCTAAATTAGAAATAAAGTATATCAAATATTTTTTCTGCACAAAACTATGGCATTGAATATGATTATCGCAAGCTTTTGAATTAAAGTTTATATGTGATTCGATTGATTTTGTATGAAGATCTTCATTTTCGGGATCATGAAGATTTTTTAACTTTTCAAAATATAAAATATCTATTTTTAAAAAAAATGTGAGTCCCGGCTATTATGAATTCCTGGGTAGGTTCTGCCAATTAATGCACTTGCAAAACCATGTAATATGACTTTTTTGTTAAGTTGAATAAAAAATAATATATAAATTTTATTTATAATTCTCTTTTTAAAAGTAAAAATATATTATTTGAAAATAATTAATAACGTAATTTGTTAGCAACACATAAAGAAAGTAAAAAGACTTATAATTTGACATGAAGAATATCCATCAACAAATCATTAAGAGGTATGCATAATAAATAATTATTAAATATGTTCCTTCATTAATCCTTGTATGTATACTAAAAAAAATTAGTGTAAAAACTTGTGAGGAGTATGTTTATAGTGTTGTAGATGTAGAAGCAGGATTTGATTTTATTAGTGAGATTTATATTCCTCACCCTCCCTCCTTATCCAAAATCCATATTTAATTCATTTGTGATTTACGCATCTTTATTTATTTATTATTACTAGTCAAAACCCTTGATCCGCTCCACAAACCCCAATTTTAATTCCCCATGGCCGACCAAATTGCCTCCGATCCGATCTCTGATTACGACGGCCTCCCCATTCCACCGCTCGACGACTCCTTCTTCTCCGACGACATCAACAACTCCCTCCTCTTCCTCAACGACAACGACGACGACGACGTTTTGAACTTTGACTTCACCTTCGACGACATTGTTAATCTCCCTCCCGACACCTCTATTTACCCTAATTCCACTTTACATGATCCGGACGATTCCGGGTCTAATACCGAGTTGACTCACCTCTCTGATGATCCTAATTTCAACGTTGCCGGCTATTTCAACGTTGACGCTGATAAATCTGGCGATAATTCGTCGGAATCTGCTCCGAAAGACTCGGATTGTTTGTCAGTTGAAGTTGTTAGGGTTTGTGATGATGCGAGTCAGTTAAACGTTTCGTCTTCGGATTCTCGTGATTGCTCGGAGGATAAGAATTTGAATGTTTGTGGTGATTCGAATTGTGCGTCTCCGGAGATTGAAGCTCGAAAGCCGGAGTTTTCTGGACCGACTTCCTCTCAGGGTTCCGATAATTGTGAACGTTCTGTTGCTTCGTCCGTGAAATCGGATAAGAATTTGGTGAATAATGTGGTTGATTGGAAGATTAAGTTGGAGGATCCAGGTAAGAATAATCAGTTGTTGAAGAGGAAGAAAGAGGATCAAGATGTTATTTCTGAGTCGACACAGACAATTAAGTATAGG
Source organism: Oenanthe sinensis (assembly GCA_028671895.1). Lineage (NCBI taxonomy): Eukaryota > Viridiplantae > Streptophyta > Magnoliopsida > Apiales > Apiaceae > Oenanthe > Oenanthe sinensis. The sequence goes on from CM053794.1 coordinate 38,925,325, forward strand.
AGATCAGCTAATGCTGTTGGTGCCGGTGTTACTACTGATGAATCGAATGTTTTTAGTGAAATGAATGATGATGACGAAAAGAGGAAGACGAGGCTGATGAGGAATCGCGAAAGTGCTCAGCTTTCGAGGCAGAGGAAGAAGCATTATGTTGAGGAGCTAGAGGATAAGGTAAGAGCAATGCACTCTACTATACAGGATTTGAATGCTAAGATTTCATATATTGTGGCAGAAAATGCTACTTTGAGGCAGCAACAAATGAATTGCGGTGGCAATGTGGGTGTGGGTCCTCCTCCAATGCAAGGGATGTATCCACATCCACCAATGGCTCCCATGGGTTATCCATGGATGCCGTGCCCTCCTTGTATGTTAAAGCCACAAGGATCACAAGTGCCATTAGTTCCTATCCCGAGATTGAAACCTCAACAACAGGCTGTTAAACCTATTAAGAAAGAGGGTAGTAAGAAGAATGTAGGAAAAAGTAAAACTAAAAAGGTTGCGAGTGTTAGTTTCCTTGGTATATTGTTTTTTATGTTGTTGTTTGGAGGATTAGTTCCTATGGTAAATGTAAAATATGGAGGGATCCGAGATGCAATTTCTGGTGGTTCTGGTTTTATTAGTAACCGAGTTTATGATCAGCATCGAGAGAGGATTTTGATGGTCAATGGAACTAATCATGAATATGGAGCTAAAGGTTTGGATAAGAAATTTGATGCTTGGAAGGATCATGTTGGAGGAGAGTCAAATATGAAGCAGTCCAGTTCTGATGAGTTTGCTAGTTCAGGAAATGCTAGCGACCCTCTTGTTGCGTCGTTGTATGTTCCACGAAATGACAAGCTTGTGAAGATTGATGGAAACTTGATAATTCATTCTGTTCTAGCTAGCGAGAAAGCCAAGGCATCTCATGATGATGTAAAGGCAAAGAGTGACAGGGAGACCAGTTTGGCATTGGCGTTGCATTTGGCCCCTTCTGTAAATGTTCAAGGAGAAGGCCAGAATGATGAAAGAAAATCTCATATATACCGCAGTACAATCGAACAACAAAGGGCTCTTGCTTCAGGCTCCGGGGGTAAGGATAATTTGAAATCAACACCAGCCAATGGTAAATTACAACAATGGTTCCGCGAAGGTCTTGCAGGTTACTTTTTTACATACTGGCTTATTGATTAAGTTTTATATTCATTTATTTTAGATTTATGTTGATGTGGGGGTAAATGGTAATAATCTTATGTATATGCATCATAAATTATATGCATCGTGCACTAAACAAAATTTAACAATGTTTCGTTCTAGTATGTGGGTTAAAATTATTTTGTTGCACGTAGTGATCTAAGCTAGTTTTGGAACTTTCTGCCTGCTAGCTATTTCTCCATCTCACATTGGGCTTGGATCTTCAGAACCTGTCTTGCTTCACCCAGATTATTGTTTAATTTTCATTTTGAACTAACAAATTTTCTCAAATGTAAATGTAAATGTAAATGCTAATTCTGGATGGTGCCCTTTTCAATAATATGTATGCTATTGATCTGCTTGAGGCCTGTATTTTGTACTTTCCATGGTCTTGAAGTTAGCTTCTCACAGGCTATAGCTTTTCTGTTTAGTAAACGTGTCGGATGAATTTATAGTGAGATTTATAATTCTGTAAAATTAAGTTCTCAGTTTTAGAAGTCAAAAAGATTATTCACTAACTAGAAAGAATATACCTAATTATATGCATGGTCGTAGGCTCGTAGAGTGACAACAAAATGTAAAAGAATTTATGTGGGTGCTTGAACTGGTGTTTAGTATTTGCATCTTTCCTCACTGGGCTAGCACAGCAGCATTTTTTTTGTTGCTAAGTTAGCACGACAGTATGTCTTACTTGAACAAACTCTTTTTTTTTCTTTTTGTTCTGGTTTGTGTAGGGCCAATGCTAAGTTCGGGTATGTGCACGGAAGTATTCCAGTTTGATGTATCACCGTCCCCAGGAGCCATAGTCCCAGCTACTCCCGGCAGTAGGAACATATCTGCGGAAGAAGAAAAAAACTCTACACACCTAATTAAAGGGAGGAACAGACGGATCCTTCATGGTATTTCTGTTCCTCTCACTGGATCTGTCAATAACATCAGCAAAGAAAACAACGGAAGTAATTCACAGAAAGAGAAGTTCCACAGAAATAGTTCAGTTTCTCCGATGATTGTTTCTGTTCTTGTTGATCCAAGAGAGGTTGGTGATGCTGATGTCGATGGTACCATTGGGACAAAGTCCATATCTAGAATATTTGTTGTTGTTCTGTTGGATAGTGTTAAGTATGTCACTTACTCGTGCATGCTCCCCTTCAAAGGATCTAGTCACCTAGTGACAGCTTGAGCAAGTCGGAAAACAGGAGTCCTGTTAGCTACTTATAGTCTTATACAGTAAACTTATGTCTCTGATTCCTGGATCAAAACCAAGTATGTAACTTTAATGGTATCTTCATGTACTTTTGGAGGTTTTTAAACTGTTACTAATGTATGCCCCGAGGTGGCCAAGTTAACTAATTGTAGCTAGAGTTTTTAGCGCAACAAATTTAACTTCAGCCATCACAAACCTGGAAATTTTATAGGCATCACAACTGTATTTCACTCCACTCCAATTTCAAATTTGAATGTACTACAAAACATGTACTTCAATTTTAAATTTAAATGGACTACAAAACATGAACACATACTCCAACATTTTTTAGTTACACAATCAAGACCGTAAGATACTTTCCAACAAAATTTCCAGAGTTATATTCACAAAATATTTTATAAGAAAATTTACTTAGAAAAGTTAAAAAATTTAACTGTACATTGCTATTATATTAAAATAAATTTTAATGGTCATGTAAAAATATTCAACTATTTTAATTTGGGTCCTGGTCTTTGACATGCAATTGTTGGAACCATTTTTCCGCGCTTCTGAATCGCGGAAAGGATTAACACGTGAAATTTTTGTGAATCCAGAAGTCATGTGAAATTTTTATGAATCCAGGAGACCAGGTCATCTATCTGCCCTTTTTGTGAATCTAGGGGGCACGTCATACAGCCGTGCGGAAGCATTGACCAATGACTAATTTTTTAAAACTTTTGGCCAAGTGATGCGCCAACTCTACGTCTATAGCTTGGCCAGCAATGCGCAACTAACCCTTGTGCCTTAGTCTCCGCAACTCTTTGCGTGCAAGATGGGTTAGTAAGAACCATACAATATAAACGAGACGAGTATATACAGGAACCCCCAACCTTTTTATTACCTCACAAAAAGGATCTAACAATTTAGGCATGTTGTAACGCCCCCAAATCCGGGGTCAGGGATCTGGTCGTCACGTGAAAATCCTCAATATAAAATCACCTGTTTAATAATATTTTAAATCACATGTAGTTATTCAATATTTGAATTCTACATTTACGACCCCAATTACCAAGATCTTTTAGATTATAGTTCTAGAAACAAGAATCCAAACCCGAAACATCAATTATTATAAACCTCAAATAATCAAATCAAATCTCGTTTGTGACCCCATCCATAAAATTCCACAATTGATTTCAACAATCTCTTTAAACCAATCTTCTATTACTGGTATAACTTCGAGAAAAAGTATACCAGCAGCTAGGACGGGTCTATAACAAGGAATATATATAATATATAATATATCAATATATAAATAAAACTTACTCCAGATACAAACTTTCTAGATCGAAAACTTCTTCGTAAAAACATCTTACTTTCTTCTTCCGAGCTACGCGGATAAATCTCGTCGATCTACTTTTTCTGAAAGACTAATATTTTCTCATCCTGTCTGGAAAAGTGTATGATGAAAAGCAAGAGTGAGCCAAAGAAATGCTCAGCAAGTATATGAACAATTGAAATTAAATCAAGAAATGAGATCTGTATAGAGAACGGAATATAACACAGTTTATTATAAAAACTGAACAGTAAATAAATCACAATTTATCTCAAACTGAACAATGCAGTATGTCATCAAAATGAATCAACTGCTCAAAATCAATATATAATAGCCATGCTGGCAATATGTATTGGATACAACATATAATAAACACTATTGCCACCTGATCAGTTCAAAAGCAATAGGACCTCTTTATAGCCTATCGGTACATTTCTATACCCATAGTTATAACAAGGATTCTCTATAATGGGTACCAAATAGGCAAGTAATGTTAGCCTATAGGAAGATGGAATGGTTACCATATCCTCCTCAATAAATGCTGGGCTATTATTTCAGAGTCTCTTACGCTAGAATTCCAATCCAATAGAGCAAACCCAAGTAAATAAGGTATGCTTAGTTTCAACTACAGACCATATCCTCGTTATTTATACAATAATTCGCTGGATATGATGAGTTTATTATAATCATCTTCCAATATTCAGAGTACGAATAACAAGTAGCTCTGATGCACAGAATAAATCAAGAATCATAAATAGCTCTGAACAATAACTATTTATCATGATATGAATAATCGAAACAGTAAAACAAAAGTGTTTAGGATGATCAAGGAGAAAATACTTGCCTGATATAGATGCGGTCCTAAGCTGGAATGGGACGAATACACTGCTCGTCTCACGGTATCACCTTTTAATAATTCTTTCATCTGACGCTCATGCGGTTACTACGAGTCTGAACTATTAAGATCGAGTCCGCACATCTACATCTATAGTCAAATATAATACGATACTTTAGTCCTTGAAATACCTCGCTGTATTCTACGAGCATTTATTATCTAACTATACTTATATACTTATCTCAGACATATTTCTATTAACAAGAAAACTCACATCAAACATAACAAATCAATAAATAAAATATAAACTCAATTATTAACTAATCCTCAAACAACCAGTTAACCCTCAAGACTTGAATATTAAACAACAATTAATCCTCGAGACACGGATATAAATAAATAATTAATCATCAAGACTCGAATATAAATAAACAATTAATCCTCGAGACTCGCATATAAATAAACAATTAATCCTCGAGACTCGAATGTAAATAAACAATTAATCCTCGAGACTCGAATATAAATAACAATTAATCCCCGAGACTCGTATATAAATAAACAATTAATCCTCGAGACTCGAATATAAACAAACAATTAATCCTCGAACAAAAAGGAATAAAAACTAACAATTCTAATTCATACTTTAAAACTTATAACGTCTACCCTCGATGACGTTATCAAATTAAACACTTAAACATAACATTAAACATTTTTTTAATATTTAACTAATTAATATTTTTAATCAAATAATACTTAAAACTTAAAATAAATCTTTTATTATAAGAAAAATTTTCGAAATAAGGGCTTTGTAAAATGAACGTTTCCCGGGATCACAGTCTCTCAAAATCAGTCCCAAACGATACAATCCAACTATACTAAAATAAAGTAAATAAATTTAACCCACAAAATAAATTATATCTATACACATAAAATTCCTGTAAACGAGAAACACAATCGACTAAATTTAAAAATCTGGTCAACAGGGAACTTTACGGAGTATAAAACTAATCTCTAAAAATTATGAAATTAATATATATAAACTAACATGCCCGAATATTTACAAGCGCAAGTCATGATCTTAAAAATCTTACCATAAGATCAATTACAGACACTTTACCAGTCTTTTCTGATGTCCGGAAAATATTCTCAGAAAAATCCAAAATTAATACTCATGCATATACACGTGCTGTAGTGCCTTCTAGCTTGATCACCATCTCCAAATCCTCTTTCTATACTCTTAAATAAATTAAAAATGAAAACCGCAATATACATGAACACAGGCTGCGGCGAGAGAAGGAACAAGCGGGTGACAAAGAGAGAGAAGAGAGTGATGTGCGCACGGGGTGGGGTGTTTGACGCTGTACAGGAGCAGCAGAAAAGGGAATTGGGTTTTGGGGGAAAAATTAGGGGGGTACGGGTAGATTAGGTAAATATTTATATATATATATATATATATATATATATATATATATTTTAAAACCTTTAAAAACTTTTATAAATAATAAAACATATTTCTAAAAATTATTTTAATATCACGTTTAATCTCTAAATAATTTTAAATAATCCCAAAAATTTATAAAAAATATTTTATTGAAAAATATAAATTTTATTATTTTTAAAACGAATTAAAAATAATAACTTTTCAAAATATTTAAATATTCCGAATATTCAAAAATATAAAAATACTAAATTTTGAATATTCAAATAATCTACTCAAATAAAATTTTCACCCGAATAAAAATAATGACTCGAAATATTAACCCGAGCAGTAAAATAATATAAAAAAATTTAAACTGAACTCAATCTCACTAAACCGAATTTGTTTTTTTCTAAAATATTAATAAAAATATGGAAATGCATCCAACTGGAATAAAATATAAAAATTTTATTCCTCCTCTTTTGAGAAAACCAATAAAATATTTAAATAATAAAAGTAAATTTTTGAAAAATATCCGAGTTGTTACACATGTGCCGTCACAACTACCTACTAACTGCTAGCAATACAAGAGTGCCTCACTACAAAACTCTTTCTCTCTCTAGAACTCTATACAGCTCTCTTTGTATTTTGCTCTCACTTCTCTCTACAAGTGTGTATGAATGAATGAATGAGAATGAAGTAGTCCATCATTATATAAGCAGCTAAGAGGGCTTTGGAGGGCTCAAGCCCATCCAAACTTTCCATCTATGACGAAGATCTTCATTGATACACTCCAATGAAATCTTCCTTTTGGAATATTCCTAAGGATAATCCTCCTTCTAGAATATTCTCGAAGATATGCTGAGTCGCATCCTTGATTTCCGCCATTAAAAGATATTGTCTTATACCATATCAATTATGATCTGCCCTAACTTAATTTTCTTATTTGTAAGATAGGCCCATCCATATGATATGTATAAGCCCAAGTCCATCTTGGACATTGAACCCATATCATGCCTGCATCACACTCCAACCCTGGCATGCACTGATTGCATCATCTATCCAGCTCCATCATAGAACCATGCCTTAGCTAAGCCCACCATGTCTGACTCCTTAAAACTCGTCTGTCATGTCACCTTTGTGTCACTAATGGTGAATGATGACTCTCCCTTAAGCCGGTTGTGCCATTGTTCAAGTCTCACCCAATGTCTGCCTCTCTTACCCTTGCGTCATGATGCGTAACTCCTCTAGAATCAAGTGTGCCCACAATACATGTTCCATGTGTCTGTGCCTGGCTATGCATTCATTTGCCTCCGTTGTTATGATCTAAGCCTTTGACATATCCAACTCGTGCAAGTGTCAAGTGCCCCATGAGCCCCCTGCATCACCAGACTTAGGCTCAAAAGTTTAAGGGTCTAACAAACCGGTTAGGATTTTTTCTTCTCGACGGTCAAAAACACGAAAAGATGGCAACAACCGAGATATGTGCAATCTTTAAAATATCATCATCATCATCTTTAATGTTAATACTGTATAATTATTCACTTCATGTTTTGTATACATACTACAGAAAAATATATACTTATTTCGAGATTTTTATTTCCGATCGTGGTGTTTTTACCGTTTTAGGTAAACAATGTACCCCATTTAGGATTTGACAATTAAATTTGTATTTTGGTTATTGAGTTCAATTTTATTTATTTTTTTGCTAAATGATTTGAGTTTATTTGATTGTGAGGAGTAAAATATATATATGCTTGATTGCTTGACAATATATATACGAGGTAGTAGATAATATGTTAGATTACAGTTAGATGCTTGACTGATCATGTTATAATTTGTTCTCAGTTGTAGTGTCTATAATCAACAACATAACAAGATTTTGCATGTGTGAATTGTTGGGTGTAATTCAAAATTAAACACAACAATGGGGCAGTTATATAAATAATTTAACAAGAACAAACATATTAAACCAATTAACAAAAAAAAGCATGAAGGTAAAAACAAGATATATCAATCAGTAACTGCAAAAATAAGAGAAAAGATAGAAACTTAGCTCTAACAGAAGCTTTATGCATATACCGATAGAAACAACAAACTGTTGAATCGCCAAGTCTTGCAAGAAGTTTTGACGGTTTTGAAGAGATTATTGCTCCACTACGCTGTGTTGGATTGCAGCAATATCACTTCTAGGATAAAACATCACAGAGTACTTCGTCCACAGATACGTAGCATTCAACAGCGACCTGCACCTCAGTTCACCCAGAAAACCTATGTGTATAATCTGTAAGAGGGTGGGTGATACAGAGCTGCCAGGATTTTCTCAACTTGTCACTTACATATATTTCTTTATCTCCAACGTTTTTTTATATATAATACAATAAAACATAACAGCAGATAAATCATTAATTAAAATATTTATTATGACTTTAATAGAATATATTTCAGAATCAGTAAAAATTTGTAACAGCTATCAGAGTTTATCATAATATTTAAAATCATAATTAATTTAATTAATCATGTAATAAAACTCCTCGCCCAAGTCGCCTCGCGTACCGAGACATTCGCCTAAATCGTCCTTCGACCCGCAGTAACAAGCATCAACTATGACCTAAAGGAGCTAGAAACCTTTGCAGATGAGAGGTTTCAGAGTACTGGGTTGAGTGAGGTATACGATGAAGGTAGTTTCTGAAACTGCTTGATTGAAATAAGGCAGTTGATAAATCTTCTCTTGAGTAGCCGGCCTGAGAACTTCATGAATCATGTGATACGTCAGAGAAATTACCATGCTTTAGATTATAAAAAGGTGGCAGTGATCTGTGAGAAGTTCAAGGAATCCCCTGATAGTCTTTTTGGAAGCCTTTCAAATAGAAGTACAAAGCTGAGTTCTAGCCTCTAGGAAGAAATCGATGGATGTGTTAAAAAAAGGCTAAAAAATTTCAACTGAGTGAACTTGAGATCTACCCCTGATATATTCAATTATTTGTTTCAATCTTTTAAATGAATATTATCATTTTTGAACTGTAGACTAAGAGCCTGTTTGTGTAACATGACTTTAAGTAAAAAATGACTTCTAGGAGCTTTTGACGTGTTTGTGTACTCCGGCTTTAAGCTAGCTTTTAGGAGAAAAGTTCCATTAAGTAAAAAGTACCTAAAAGGTACTTTTGCTTATGACTTTTTGACTTTTCGATTTTTTTTTTTTTTTTGCTTCCATGACTCTTGTAAAGTATAAATAATATGAATTTAAAATTTTTTAAAGTCAAATTTCACTTAAAGTCAAAATTATTAAACCCCCCATTTAACTTTAAGTTCCATTACCCAAACACATTCATTCAACTTAAAGTAAAAAACTTTACTTTCTCCATTAAGTTAAAAACACCTCCATTAAGTCAAAAGTAACTTATTTTAAGTAATCCCAAACGGCCTCTAAGTTTCTAGGTGGTAAATAGATCTCAGAGAATTTAGTATCCTGCATTCCTGTTCATGTATTCCAAGAATACTTTGCATGAATCTGCCTCCCCAGTATAATAATTTGTGTTTCCTTTAAATACTGCTTATTGTAGTTAGAAACAACTTAATTGTTTGAATTTTTTATTCACTTTGAGGATTTTGATACAATTTCAGTAAATTCTGAACTGAAGAACTTTGCATAACTTCTGAAACAATTAAAAGGAGGATAGTCGTGTCTGGACAATGTTGTGGTTATATCATGCATATATGTATTGTTGATTATATAGTGGCAGTGCAAGAATATAGACCTACTTCAACATCAGCGGCTTCTACTGCTGGAAACTCCTCATCACCTAACATAGTACTTCCAAAGGACAAACTAGAGCCTCTTGGGATCTGTTGCATGTGTTCTTCACTTTTTAGTGTATGTGAGGTATGGTCTAGAGCGATAGTCAGCACATCTGGTCTCTCTGCCTGATTACATGCTAGGCATCGCTGAATAAATTCCTGCACAAAGTTATAAAGAAAAGTACTTGTAAAGATATAGAAACAAACCACTATCATGTTAATTAGGAGCTGGTTGCTTTTTGAATAATCTTGAAATCAAACTTCAATTTCATGTGTTATAGATTTTTGGGGCGGTTGGTGTAAGGATTGAAAGTTGAAATACTGAGTAATGTATTTATCAGGCTTTATCTGCATTATTGTGCTTGTAATGTATTTTGATCTATGAGGATCAATTTATTTCGGCATCATCACTACTCACTACAGAAACTAACATCAGTTTCTATTGATAAAATTAAACACACTTATATACTGGAAGATCCTTTTGATGATGCACTACAACTTGCCGAGCTTGTGCCAGATGCTTCTTCCTAAGGGAAACCCAAAGATGAGGTGATAACTGATTGCAGAAGTCCTTGCAGTTTCTTTTTATGTTTTATTATTTTATCTGTCTAGTTCACTGTACAATTGTTAATTCTATATTTTTGTATGTTAAATTTAAGATTTTTGATGAACAAATATTTTTAAAGTTTTTTGTTTTATAAAAGATAACATCAAGCCAGCTTGTAAAAAACTCCATCCTTTTCTATCCATTCTTAGTGATATTATCAACCTAATGTAGTCTGTTTTTTTTTTTGCTAAGCTGTAGTCTGTTGTTCATCGTCTCACTTCTGCTACATTAGGTTGATAATGAGGCACGACTTGAAGATGATTGAGTACCCATGGATGATGCTCAGTTGACTCCAGGAGAGCTTGAACAAGTCATCCGAACAAAAGGAGCACATTCCAGAGCAATAGTACGTGCTTGAAAGTTTAAGAAATTTGTACAAACAAAGCCAGTCTGAAGCTAATTTAGAGTTACATATATGTTGGATTTTAATTATTATTTTTCCTATTGTACTTTACAGATAGGAGACATTCCTGATACGGATCAGATAAAACCTCCTGAAATTGTGTTGTTCGTTTGTAAGCTAAATCCAGTAACCGAAGTGAGTCCTCTTCTATTTTGTGCATAAATACCTTTGATTTCTGTGACTAGAATATTGGATGTTTTGTCGTGGCACTTCCTCTTTCTGCAATTTGTCTTGTTCATGAATTGCGATTTCTGATTGCAGGCTGAGGATTTGCACACAATCTTCTCACGCTTTGGAACTGTGACTTCGTAAGTTCTCTGGTATGTTACCCTATATCTTGTGTTCATGAATTTGTCTAGTGTTTGAAGTGTTGGTGGTGGCAAAGCGGACGTACATAATCTGGGATTCGAAAGAATCTAGTCATCATAAAGACAATTTCTAATAGCACGTTCGGTAGCTCGGTGTGCAACATGTTTGGTGTAATTAGGCATTAGTTGCATGTAATAATTAACAACAAACATGAAAATTAAAGATAACTATGGACCTTGAATAACTCTCTCATTGCCATGACACGATGAGTGATTTATTATAATTATGTTTTTAGTGCTATATGATCCGATGAGTTGTATACAAATACATGATTAGTATGTTCATTAACCCAATGGTAGAAAAATGAAAAACCCTATAATATTCATATGTTCGTGTGCATAATTGCAAAACAAGCTTGATCGTCTCTTAAAGAACTTGAATCTTTGACCATACCTATTTGATCTTAATTTCTCTGATACACACACACACATATACACTATATTTTTTCGTGCCTTTACATTATATTTGGTATATTTATTTTAATTATTGAATACCTTTAGGCTTTAGGAATGAAAAGGTTTCTATTAGAGAATTACTTTGCATGGAGGCATGCATGACAACTAGCTGAAAGCTTGTGTTTAATTGGTTGATTTATGTTATTCTAAGCTTAAGAGAGATTAACGTGGGCTATGAAACAGCAGCACCTTTAACTTTCGAGTTAAAAAGAGATTGAACCAGGGGTGAGGGACCAGATTGAACCAGGGGTGAGGGACCAGCTTTCGCCTTTCGATATATGTATTTGTATTTGAATAACATATTATTTCATGAGTTTAGTGGCATGTACATATATATATAGCCTTCCAAGCATTGTTATGGTTTTCCTACCAAAGATTACCAAAAGATTGATATGAAAGAACGATTAATATATATGAAATCTTGATTATGAATCGAAAAGAACGAACCAAAATGTCCGATCGAAATGTACCGAAGACAAATAAAATTAGGTGGCATTTAGTATTATTTTTACTATTTTTTATATTTTTCAAAAATAAATATTATTTGGATATGTTTCTGAGAATAATTTTTAAAAAACAAAAGAATTTATTAATTTAATAAAACACAAAAAATTATTTTATAAAATAGTAATAGTGAAGACGAAAATTAAAGAATTGTATCAAGAAATTTTTTTATTAAGAAAACAATCTTATAAATTATAATTTATTGTTCTGTTTTTTAAAGTAGCTTTTTTTTGTGTGTTTTAAAATTATTTTTAAAATTCAAATCAAATATCATATCCGTAAATACTAAAAAAAATTCTATTTTTAAAAATATAAAATATTTTTTAGTTATAAACTCAAATATAGACCAAACTCCAAAGTGGCTCAACTTTCACATGCAAAGCTTTTGTAAAAAAAACGTCATTCGAAATCGTTTATATATAAATATATATAGCCTCGTCAATCGGTAATCCCGTATATACAAGGTCCATAGCCTCCAGACGTAGCTGAGCACGCGATTGTTAACATTAGTTTATTCATATTTCTTTTATACGGATAGAAAAAAAGTTCTACAAAATTTCATTGAAATGCGGATACAAGACGTGTACTTTTTAAGTTCACCAAAATTCCGGTTACAGAAAAATTACACTCTCCCGTTCCATTTTAACTATTTTTTTAGAAAATAATTTTTGTTCCAAAATAATTGATGCTTTCTTATTTTTAAAGTGATTGATTTTTAATTATTTACTCATTAATGACACTTATAATTCTTAATACAATTCATAATACCGGTGCAATATTCATTTTTTATTCAATTTAAATAGAGATACTACTCGCATTAGTGTATTTGATTATTGTGCTTGACTACTCTTATAAATACCATTTCACTAAACACTAATTATTGGAACTCTTTAAAACTCTCTAATAAATGTAAAAATTGATTTATGTACAAATATTTAAAAAACAGTTAAAATGGAACATAAAGAGTAATGAATAACCTCTGGTTAAGAAGGAGCATTTAAATAGGGTGCAGACTACAGATCTTATAAGAAAAGGCTAGCCTAGAGCTTAAAATTTGTCCTAGTAGTCAGAGGTTAATGGTAATTACACAACCAATAATGGGTTCGTTTGACTAAACTTATTTCTGAAAAATAAGTGTTTATTTCTAAAAAAAAGTACACATTTATTTATTTTTTTCTGAAAATAAATACTTATTTCTGAAAAACAAACTAAGAACAACACTTATTTTTGAAAAATAAAATTTTACTTACAAAAAAGTACATTTTACCCTTACTTTTTTAAAAAATAAAGACTTATTTTGATAATTTTAATGGGGCCAAACACCCACATTGCCAACACTCCGCGGTGCCTTGGGGGTACATATTGAGAAAGCTTGTAAAGATATTGATTAATCAATATAAATAGCAGTATAATTTATTTGTAGATCGATTTTATATGCGACACCAGATTAATTGCTCTTGTTCCCACATGGCCACATCTGTAAGCTGCCTCATAAATCCTGGCCTCTCCCTTCATTTTAAACCCTGCTGTCCCTGCCCTCGATCTCTACGTACACACTACAATCAGCCCAACAATCTTTGTGCATTTATTTATTTATTTCGATGGATACAACCCTAGTGAAAAGAAATCAACATATATGTATACCCTTCCTATAGAGTACAGTATATTTTAGTTCTGTACTAATAAAATTTGACCAGACAGACCAGATATCATTAGTATATCACTGGTTGGCATATAAAGATACAGTTCAAGGGCCGACTTGCACCGTTCGTGGGTTACTTGGTCTTGTTTTTGTGTGTGTGTGATTGGGGCTGATTAGATGCCCATATTGAAGCCTGTTTGCTTGGTGCTCCACTAATGATTCAACAACTTGTTAGTGACTGTTACTATCCTCCATTACATCTAGTACAGTACTATGGTAATTAATTTGTTATGTCTAACCAACTTATAATCACCAAGTTGTGTTTGGTCTGAGAGGATCGGAGTGCATAACAAAAGGGTTGTTTTGGTTATTCTCATCGATCTCGCGCGTTTCTAAAACACAAGCACATCCATGCTTTTAGCTCGATCAGGAGACAGATCGAAGATACTGGTGACACATGATGTCACCTCCACAGCTTATCATTTTTGTGGTCTTAAAGTATACACCAATATATATTAATTAATATATATAACTTTTCTGGCTAGCTGGTGCTGTTTAATTATTTGTTTCATCGACTTTTACCCTTCTGCATGCTTCTCCAGCCTCCATTTTGTCATTTGAAACAGTTGAGAAATTTCAAGCTCATCACTTTGGACGAAAATTGCACAAGCAAACAAGGGGGAAACAGAGTCAGATATACATAAATATCAGCCTTGTCATATTCTACTTAAGTTCATTTATAATTATTGATTCAAATTCGAATCAATTTAACTCATAAGTAGTTGATTTTGTGGGAGTAGAATTAATCATATGTAGTTTTCGAATTTGATACTTTATAATTTTGTTTTTTCTTTTATAATGCATTGTTTAAATATCTAAGAGTGGAGAACATTTTTTATGGCGAGAATAAATTACGCCAAGTATGAAGCATTCTTGCAAATTTTAAACATGGGGGGATAACATGTCAAAAACAAAGTTGATGGAAAAGGGGGAAAACAGTACGTTGATATATATAAGCATGTATTTAGCTTTTAATTTGCGGACCTTCAAAGAAAATCACAAGTTTATCGATATTCAATTAAACACCTTATATAGCTAGCTAGCTAGCTAGCGGTGATCATATAGATTATAATGTGTTTGTATCGTAGTTAAGACTCGTTTTTTCTACCAGATCACTGTGCCATCAGGCCCCAACTTGGCATCAGCAAATCACTAAATTTACTTTTATTCAAGTAGCTTTCATATCACTTCCGAGTTCCAGCCCAGAATTTCCACTAACATGCACTTGTGTTTCAAGTAAATTATACAAAATTGGCTGTGGTGCCCATCTAACACTCACCTCCCCCAATTGATTCCACAAGGAAACCATATTCTACTAATCACATTATTAAATACTACCTGTTGTACAATAATCCTGATACATTATGTATTTGATAATCTGCAGCATTGTTACATTTAAATAGCTTGTGCTACATCATAGTGCAATATATACATGGCAACTGAGAATTTAAAATTCTTCCAACACTTCTCAGCTCAAAAAAGAAATATTGTTATTTATCAAATATATGGATAATTAAGAACAAGTACACTGTTCATGCATGGTGGCTATAAATAAGCGCAAGTTCATTGGAATCCTTAGGAAAAACACAAGCATCTCTTTTCCTCTCTTGTTTTTAGAGCTCAATCTCCCCCCTTGTACTTCAGTTAACAAATTAAGGAAAAACAATGGAAGGGAAAGGTCGATTCGGAAGTTTTTTAGAGAAGGCAAAGCCTTACTTAGCCATGGTCTCATTACAATTTGGATATGCGGGAATGAACATCATAACCAAAGTGTCTCTTAACAGAGGAATGAGCCACTATGTGCTTGTTGTCTATAGGCATGCTTTTGCAACTGCCGTTATTGCTCCCTTCGCTATTGTTCTTGAGAGGTATGTATAATATATGACCTTCAAATTTCTCATCAAGAGTGTAAATTTTTTGTATCAAGATCTAGCTTTGATATTTCTAGTAATAAAATGCCTTACTCTGATTCTACAATTTGCAGGAAGATTAGGCCAAAGATTACTTTCTCAATCTTCATGCAAATATTCGTGTTGGGACTGCTTGGGTGAGTACTGTGGAAAGATTACTTGTTAAAATTGTGTTTAGCATGCATGCATGCATGTTTTGTTCTATAAAATGCTAAAGTTTTAAGTGGGAATTCATTGTTGTTTAGGCCGGTTATCGATCAAAACTTCTACTATGCGGGACTAAAATTCACATCTCCTACATTCTCATGCGCGATGAGCAATATGCTGCCTGCAATGACCTTTGTCATGGCAGTACTTTGCCGGTAAGTAATGCGTGTGTATAAAATTTTCATATTAATTAATTAGTTTCAGTGTTTCACCGTCATGTGTAAATCTAGTTATTAATTCAAATATATGTATGTGTATATAGGATGGAAATATTAGATATGAAGAAAATAAGATGCCAAGCAAAAGTAATTGGAACAGCAGTGACAGTGGCAGGAGCAATGCTGATGACATTATACAAAGGAAATGTTGTGAACATGTTTTGGTCCAAATACATTCATCCATCCACTTACGAACCTACCACCACTGCAGTCGACGCTGACAAAGATTGGGTTAAAGGCTCCATTCTACTTATCATTGCCACATTTGCTTGGGCTTCCTTCTTCATCCTTCAGGTTCGTACTTCAATTCATTATTTTTGTTCCTGAAGAAAATATGTGATAATAGCCTTTACATGATAACTTTGTACCAAGTATTTATTGGCTGTATTTCTAATGCTGAATTGTTATGTATAATGCAGAATGTTACAATGAGGAGATACACAGCTCCCATGTCACTGACATGCCTGGTGTGCTTCATGGGTACTCTTCAATCCATTGTAGTAACTCTTGTCATGGAACATAAACCAGATGTTTGGAGTATTGGCTTTGACATGAACCTTCTTGCTGCTGCCTATGCTGTAAGTGATTGATTATATGTACATACTACCTACATAATGTTAAATAGAAAGATCAGGACACAGGATTTGTTTATTGACTTGTCGAAAATAATTAATCAGGGAATTATATCATCAAGCGTTGCATACTATGTCCAAGGACTGGTGATGGAGAACAGAGGGCCAGTTTTTGTAACTGCATTCAGTCCGTTGATGATGATCATAGTTGCTATCATGGGCTCTTTCATTCTCGCAGAAAAAATCTATCTGGGAGGGTAAATTAATTATTCATTCACTTTGGCTTTGATTATCCAAGGTTGGAACACATATATCTTATAATTTATTTCTTCTTTGTTTCAGAATTCTGGGTGCCATCCTAATAGTTATGGGACTATACTCTGTTCTGTGGGGAAAGTACAAGGAGTACAAAGACAAAGAAGAGGAGGAAATAATTGAAGCGGTGAAAGATGCAAGAGACCAGATGATGATTGGAGGCAAAGATATTGAAGCAAATGATGTTGAAATGCAAAAGAATGCTCAACTAGCCGTGGCACCGACATTCGCCATTAGTGCACCAATGTCTGCACCGCCTATGCTAGCTGTGGAAGCAAGGAAGCCCTGAAGGGAATGAAATAAATCAAGGACAGTTATCAAAGAAATCAAATAACTAATTAATTATATTTAGTATTGTAAGATTAATGTGAATGGAGGAGAGGTTGATCATAAGATCAGAGAGGGGCTTTTTAGTTCATTAAGTCTTGCCAATTTTCATCCCTTCCATTTTGCTTTTTGGTAGGTACTAGAATCTTTTTGTTGTTGTTATTGGTGTTGCTGTTGTCCTTTGTTAATTTTAAGCAAATAATAATATTAATTTCTTACTTTTAGTTTATCAAATTTCGGTGGTGTTGCCAGTTTCGTACAAATAACAGCAATTTCAGAATGTATCACTGTATATATCATGACCATGCATGACGTAGTCTGTATTAGCTATTGCGATTTGCGAATGCCTAGTCATGCACTCATGCAGACATACACTGAACGTGATCTATATATGTTTTTTACGTATATTAATTCTACTTGATCTGGATAAAAGAATGCGAGAGGATTAAGGAATCTGTTTTCAAATATATATGCTTTGAAGCTAAGAATTTTAATTATTATTTCAAAACAAAGTTTTTATTTATAAAAAACTTAAAAATAATAACTTTAATTATATAAATAAAAAAATTTAAAATACGTATCAAAAACTCGAACAACACATGTTTTTAAACAGAAAGGAGCACTATTAATATTTTACAATAAAGATATCGACCAACAGTCACATTAGTTGTGTTAATTACCCACTCTTTTCGTCTCTATTTACATGTTTATTTTATTTTTTTAATTAAATTAATTCATCTTAATTATAATTTAAAAATAATATATAATTGAAAAAAATTAAAATTTCATATTATTAAAAAATATATATATAATCTACTTTAAAATGTATTTTTTTTAATTTTGAAATTATAAAAAATATTTTTTAATTTTCAATCAAAAATTAATAATTTTCACTAAAAACATTAAAATAGACATATAAACAGAATGAGGTTAAATGACACAAATTATCATTTGTTTTCATTGGTCATTAGCTATGTGCATTATACACGAAAAACATGTTTATTGGTGAACATCATCAGGAAACTCCTACATTTGGCGTATTAATAATTAATTAATATACATATGTAAAATATAATGTCGTATTATTGTCAGAGATTCTCAAAAATGATTTTTATCTGAATCAGAATCTATGTACATAAACATGCATGAATAAATAGGAGTATCGGCTTCTGCCTTAATTAATGGGTTGTAAGCTTTAGGGGTGTTCGCGGTGCGGGTGGTGCGGTTTTTCCTCAAAGCCACGGACCAACCCGCGCATGCGATTTGGTCATATTTTCAAACCGCGACCGCACCGCGTCACTTAAAAACCGCGTAAACCACACCACATAAATGCGGTGCGGTGCGGTGCGGTCTATGCGGTTTGTGCGGTCTACAATATAAATTTAAAAATTATAATAAATTGCAAAATTAAAAGTTGCAATAATATTTATAAGCCATTAAATATTTAGTTTCTTCATTCACTGGCCAAATCAATATTCAAATGTGGAAACAGGAAAGTGAAAATTATATCAGAAAAATAAAATCTCAAAATCAACATAATAAAACAGAATCTGAATTACAATAACAAATGACAAGTACGGCAAAATGGCAAATGACAAGTATGGCAATGTCCAGTAGACCAGCATCCTCATCTTTTCTTTCTTTTTGCTAATATACAGCCTCCTCATGTTGCATATGTTGTTCCAATAAAATATTACAATGTTAACAACTATGTAAAACCTGTTGCAATAAAATATTACAATGTGGAAGTGCTCAGCTGCTGCAGACCAGCTTTACCTTTTGTTTTATCTGAAGGATTCATATGTAATATGTAATATGTAAATAAAATAATATATAATATATAATATATAAATATAATATATAAAATATATATTTTAATATTATATGCGGTGCGGTGCGGTTTGAACCACACTACCAAAATATAAAACCGCAACCCGCACCGCACCGCGCGGTTTGTAAAAAATCCAACCAGCAACCGCACCATAAAAATTAAAAACCGCGTTTTACGGTGCGGTTTGGTGCGGTGTGGGCGGTTTATGCGGTATGGGTGGTCCGGTGAACACCCCTAGTAAGCTTAAGCATTTTATTGCATCTACTATCACAATCCACTAATTTTCATGCAGCATCTTCCTTGTATTTAGTGAGTTTGCTTTCTGCCCTCTAGCCTTTTGCATAAACTCTTTCTGCCCAACTGACCAATTAACTCAACTCATCCATCACTTTTCTCCTAAAATATATACAATGTTTGTCTGTCTATGAAATTTCATATGTATTCTGTTCTTTTTTCATTAATTTAGCTTTTAATTAGTAACCTACTAACCTTAACTCGAATATAGCTAGTGAATAATAATCGTAAAAAGTGCCAAAGAGCAAGTAGAGAGTAGTGCAATCCTAGCTTCTTCTTTTCTTTGAATATATAGATTTATAGTCGGTTGAGCTTGGGTGAAATCCAAAATTAAAACGACAAAGGATGGAGAATCATTTATCGTTTGAATTATTCAATCGCGTCTCGTAATTATAACTTATTAACCATCGATTTATAAATGTAATTTAATATATGAGGCGCAATCATAAAACATATATACGGTAACCTACTGTTGGCATGATATACACCTTCTTTTTCTTTTTCTTTTTTTTGAAATCGCATAATATACACCTTTGATTTGAGTATTTGCCGGATCTTAATTAGGATTAGTATTTGAAGCTGCATGCAGCATGCATATACTTATATTTGGAGCATAGAATAATAAAACAATGAATGTTGCCATAATGCCATGCACTGGAAAGTTTGGCATAACATATATATATACCTCGTGAACTCAATCAGATTAATAATATTATTCGTATTCTTCATTTCTATAATAAGTATAATATAATCTGTAAAATTAGTGTAGTCTAACGAATATTTCACGTCATTTGTTATCATTTATTATTATGAAGTTGAAGTTGAAGTTGAAAAAACATATTATGAAGTTGTAGGGATTTCATGCTTAAATTCACTTAATTTAAAAAAAAAAGATTAAATCAAACCTAAAGAATATATTCGATCATTTGTATTGGATTGCATATTTTGAGGCAAAGGGAATTCCATTAAGGAGTGCATCTTTTTTATTATATATATATATATATATATATATAATAAAGAAAAAAAATTAGAATGTTGTGTTTGAAATTATATAATTATATTTATCGACCAACAGTCACATTAATTGTGTTAATTACCCACTCTTTTCGTCTCTATTTACATGTTTATTTTATTTTTTTAATTAAATTAATTCATCTTTAATTATAATTAAAAAATAATATATAATTCAAAAAATTAAAATTTCATATTATTAATATATATATATATATATATAATCTACTTTAAAATATATTTTTTTAATTTTAAAATTATAAAAATAATTTTTAATTTTCAATCAAAAATTAATAATTTTCACTAAAAAATTAAAATAGACATATAAATAGAATGAGGTTAAATGACACAAATTATCATTTGTTCTCATTGGTCATTAGCTATGTGCATTATACACGAAAAACATGTTTATTGGTGAACATCATCAGGAAACTCCTACATTTGGCGTATTAATAATTAATTAATATACATATGTAAAATATAATGTCGTATTATTGTCAGAGATTCTCAGAAATGATTTTTATCAGAATCTATGTACATAAACATGCATGAATAAATAGGAGTATCGGCTTCTGCCTTAATTAATGGGTTGTAAGCTTAAGCATTTTATTGCATCTACTATCACAATCCACTAATTTTCATGCAGCATCTTCCTTGTATTTAGTGAGTTTGCTTTCTGCCCTCTAGCTTTTTGCATAAACTCTTTCTGCCCAACTGACCAATTAACTCAAATCATCCATCACTTTTCTCCTAAAATATATACAATATTTGTCTGTCTATGAAATTTCATATGTATTCTGTTCTTTTTTCATTAATTTAGCTTTTAATTAGTAACCTACTAACCTTAACTCGAATATAGCTAGTGAATAATAATCGTAAAAAGTGCCAAAGAGCAAGTAGAGAGTAGTGCAATCCTAGCTTCTTCTTTTCTTTGAATATATAGATTTATAGTCGGTTGAGCTTGGGTGAAATCCAAAATTAAAACGACAGAGGATGGAGAATCATTTATCGTTTGAATTATTCAATCGCGTCTCGTAATTATAACTTATTAACCATCGATTTATAAATGTAATTTAATATATGAGGCGCAATCATAAAACATATATACGGTAACCTACTGTTGGCATGATATACACCTTCTTTTTCTTTTTCTTTTTTTTGAAATCGCATAATATACGCCTTTGATTTGAGTATTTGCCGGATCTTAATTAGGATTAGTATTTGAAGCTGCATGCAGCATGCATATACTTATATTTGGAGCATAGAATAATAAAACAATGAATGTTGCCATAATGCCATGCACTGGAAAGTTTGGCATAACATGTATATATATACCTCGTGAACTCGATCAGATTAATAATATTATTCGTATTCTTCATTTAGTATAATATAGTCTGTAAAATTAATGTAGTCTAACGAATATTTCACGTCATTTGTTATCATTTATTATTATGAAGTTGAAGTTGAAAAAACATATTATGAAGTTGTAGGGATTTCATGCTTAAATTCACTTAATTTAAAAAAAAGAAAAGATTAAATCAAACCTAAAGAATATATTCGATCATTTGTATTGGATTGCATATTTTAAGGCAAAGGGAATTCCATTAAGGAGTGCATCTTTTTTATTATTATATTTATATATATAATAAAGAAAAAATTTAGAATGTTGTGTTTGAAATTATCTAATTATATTTATATACTTTTTAAAAAAATTCTATTTTAAATTTTAAAAATTAAAATTCTAAAAGAAAAGATTTGAGAGAAATTTTCATCTTCATTATTAAATTTTGTAGTTTTAATTTTTTAATTATATATATGTTAAATATTAAAAAAATATTTTCATAATTTCTTTATGAAAAAACTTGCGTTTAATTTATCTATATTTTTGACAGATCAACATTTCAAATATTAAGAATTAAATTTTTTAACTTCTAATTTATAGAGAACACAATAACTATATAAAACATAAAATTTTACAATATATGGTAATGCATAAAAATATATTTTCTATTTATTTCTTTTCTCGAGTACATATCCTTTAAATTATTAACATTCAAAATTTTCTCTTTTTTATCTTCTAATTTATTAAAAAAATAATTATACACAACTTAGATAATAGTTAAATATTAATTATAATCAAAATAATGTTAATTAAAAATAAGAATGAAATTTTATAATATATAAAAAAGTTAATAATCTAAAAATTATTTAGTATACTAATATCAATATACAAGATCTAAGAAATAACCAAAAAAAAGAAACGTGTTCGATGGCCGCGTTTTAATTACTATATTTTATAATCTTTTATATATATAAAAGGTGGTCGGCATAATTATGCAGGATCGATTCTCCACATACATGGATACATGTAATTTCTTTAGTTTTGGACACTAAAAAATACAGTACTCTTGAAGATATGCATTTTGTCGTATAATCTGGAAACACTCGGCATTCAATGCCGGGCGAAGCATATAATTGCCCGGTTTGAGAAGTTTAATTAATCATGTACTTGCATGCATCAGAATCCACTATTATATGCTCGACTCATTAATTAAGTTGTTCTTTCTTGCAATAATTGCACATATTAGTGCGCCTTCTGATTTTTTATACATGGCGACCATTGATCTTCAGAATTTAAATTGATATGAAAATATATACACTATAAATAAACTACGATCGAAAGCCAGTATAATCTTTGCTACATATTCTGCAGATCATGCCAGTTGCTGCCGGTACAAAGATTAAAGTAATACTCCGTATTATAATTACCTTATCTGTTATGATGGTTCATGACTTCTGTAGTTCTGTTTAGTAAACAGAGTTCGGGATTTGCGGTTTTATAATCTCACCATTTTTATTTGCAATTTCTTTTGAAATTAAGAAATAATAGACAGAGAGTGTTAAGGGTTTATCATCTGTCGTCTCAGGTTCTCAGATTCTGGGTTTGACTCTAGTTCACCCCGAAAATTTATTAGAATAGATTCTCATTTTGTAAGGCTATAAGCCGAATTAAAAAAAAAACGAGGTGCGTGATGGGATATGTAAAAGTTTATCCTGTGTAATCGTGTTTTTTGGATTCAATTTTTGCTGATTCGAGAATTATTAAAACAGATTCTATTATACAAGAATTATTAAAAAACAATAATAATAGACGAGGACATAAAACATGACAATATTTCCTGCAATGATAACATAAGACCCTACGCTAAACAGTACTTACCACTTGTACTACTAAGAAAAAGGCAACCCCATTTACACAAATGCAAGCACGATCCAGATTAATAATGAGTACGAGACAACATGAAGTAGCTAGATTTGTTTCACATATGTTGTATCGCCTACTATCAAATATGTATAATCCGAATCCTAAACATTTTAAGTGGATTTAGTACATATCTAATCTAATCTTACTAATCAATTGGCTAGCTAGTAGAGCTTTTTCTTTTATGTGCAGACGAGCGTGAACACTGAACACTAATTTAATTAAGATTACAGTGTTGTGTTGAGAATTGTACTCCCGTCCTATTTATAGTTCGTTTGATTTTTTATACGTAATTTTAGGTGTTTTGATCACATAGTTAAAATTAATATTTTTAAAATTTTCTTTTTTAAAATTAAAATTTAAATATTATATTTTTATTTAGAAAAAAAAAATTTAGAAAATATCAATTTTAATTATATGGTCAAAGCACCTAAAATTGCGTGCAAAAAATTCAGTAACCTATATAAAGGACTAGAGGGAGTATGTGTCTTATTTGGAAAAAAAATCTCATTTATGTGTCTTGTTCTTTATCCAATTCAAATATGTAAACTATTTTCCTAAAATATCCTTATTCTTATATTTCCAATATTGACTAATTGAATGCACATAATGGATAAATTTTGTGAGATACAGTCTTTTCATTAGTTTTTGATTAATTTTGTTTTAACGCTAAGTGTAAATTAAATTAGAATTTGGAAGTTACTAATTAATATAGTAATCATCCCTTAAGTTATTCTAAGTGACAGTCAACGAGTGAAAAGTCAAACTTAGTCAAACTGTTTTATAAACGAAACAAAATGATTTTCTCTCGACATGTAATTAGACAAGATTTATCAAAATAATGATAAAATCAAATCTAATTTATATATATGATATTTTGAGGCAAAAACTGAAGACGAACAAATACTGTATTTTTGACACTACTTTTACGAGACAAAAAAATGCTTTATTAAATTAAAAGAGTGTCTGTTTTAAAGGTTTTCAAGGGAATATATTTTGAATATATTTTCTAAATTTACATGTTCAACTTATCTTCAACAAATTCCTGCCTAAATGTAAAATGCAGATTTTATCCCGAAAGTCCCTAACTGTCTTATTTATTCAGATAAAATGTATTTTAATTCAAACATAAATATTCCTTGGAATTCATAGTCATTATTAATTTAGGAATATTATGTTTGAATATATTTCAAGTCAAAACTTTAACCCAAACGTCGACAAGTTCCGACAAATGGCTATCGAATATTGTTTCGGGCTACAAGGACAATGAAACGATCATTTTCCTGAAATAATATCTACATATGTCCAATTGACTTGAAACTTGTAGAATGTCACTAGAATATTTAATAAGAATTTTAGGATTTTTTCATGATTTTTGGGTGACTTTTATTTTTAGTTTGTACTTTCGATACGTAATTGATTGTTCGGTTAATTAAAGGTCAATGAAGGTCAACTCCATATTTATTAGTATTTTTACCATGATCTACTTGGAATATTTCCAGATGGTTCCCAAATTTTCATAATTTTTGGAGCATGTTTTGAAAAACGTCATATTCGTCATTGTATCGTTCGGTTTCACATTTATTAGCTTTATTTATTAACTGAATGTTGTTTGCACGTTTTTTCATGCTTGCAAGTGGGATAGTACTGATGAGAGAACACAAAATTCAAATTGTGTACATTTCCCTTATTTTAAAGAAGTTTTGTCATCTCATCCCCCACCCAAAACCCTAATTTTTTTGTTTAAATACCCCTCAACCCCCACTCTTTTTCTCAAGCCATTTGAGCCAAGTTAATGCTGCATTTTTCTCTCCAAGATTAGTTCATCCATAGATCTAACCACTACCAAGCTTATAAACACATTTACATGCTCATATAACACACACATCACGTAAGTATCTTTTGGCTACCCACTTACCATATCTTAGCAACCCCTGGACTTGTTTTGTTGCCCACAAAGTTATACCAAAAGTTGATATTCCGACCATTTTCCAGTGTCTTTTTCTGGCGACCCTTTTTGTGTGTTTTAGGTTTCAAACTAGCTTTTTCTCTTGATTTTTTTCTAGATCTCAAGGGGTTCTATAGATTATATATATAATATCAGTTTGGTACATGTTTAGTAGTGTATACACCTTGTTTGCTTAATTTTTAAGTGTATACACGAACTCTTATTCCCGATCCTAACTCATATCCCTTGATTTCGTAAAAAATATTGTTGTCTCTCACTATAGAGTACAAGGGTCATAAGTTAGTTATTTATCGTCTATATTATATATATAATATTGGGCTTTACTATATATATATATATATATATATATATATATATTGCCTCATTTGATTTTAAGTTTATATATATAGTTGGTCTTATTTGCGATTTATATATACATGAGCTATATTTGTTTCTCTTTTTCTCGTATATATAAAGAGTGAACTAAACCAAGAGAGGTAATATCTCTTCTCTCTCTTTGGTTAGTTGTTAATATCCTTGATTTATTTAAGGATTAGATAGAATGTCTATTTACTTTAATTTCGAGTCGAAGCTACTTTGTATAAGTCGATATATACGACATAAGCAAAAGGCTTCCTTGTTGAGTTTTAGTATCTAAACCAAGCTCTTATTCCAAGTTTGAGCCGAATAGTATAAATTTCATTTAGAGATATAAACTAAAGGCTACTCGAATATTTACAAGGTAACTAACTTTAATTCCGAGTTGAGTTTTTATGTATAAGTCGAGGTACGACATAAACATAAATACTCCTTGTTGAATTACAAAGTGAAAGAAACCAACATACATTTCTAGTAATAATATTTTGAATAAGTCTCATATATTATTTAGAGATATAATCGAATTAAACTCGTAAAATATTTGTGGGTTTATTCTTGATTGTTTTAAGGCCATAATTTAGTAGTAGTGTTAAGGCCTTATAAACAAAGTAGTTAGAAAACGTACTTGAACACATTCAAGTCAAATATATTTGATCTATATCTTGACCTTATATATCATATTATATATATATATATATATATATATATATATATATATATATATATATATATACTTTACGTTCTTGCATTGCATCATACGCTTTACATATCGCACTTTACTTTAGCATACATTTTTAATTTCATGCATTCATACGCTTTAATTTTCGCACCTTACTTTAGCATACATACTTAATTTCTTGTCTGCTAACGTGTGGTTCGTCCTTTTGACTAAGTGACTTACTCTTTCGAGTGGTTCGTCATTGTCTCTATGTGACTTACCCCGACTCACATTTATATATACTGTTTCTTCGGTTATTTTATATATATTTGTTTGTCACTTTGGTCTGGTACTGTAACATACTAGTCAACCACCTTTCTTTTCTAAACAGAGATATTCAAGTCGTAGTACTTGTTGTCTAGACTTTTTTGTGAGGTGGAAGTGAAGTGATCATTGTTCTAAGTCCCAAGACCTAGACACGCCGACGGGGAGTTGGGTGTCTTTGCACCGTGAGGAAAAGGAAAGACCCAAGACCTAAGACCCAGATCCAAGATCTACATTGTTGTAGAGGAATATAGTCTATGTAGGGATTTTTACGTATCTTTCAGGAGGTAAAGGGGAAGTTACGCTCCAAGATAAGGTCATAAGGGATACTACTTGCATGTGAAGAGGTAATGAGAAGTTACGTTCTAAGACCATCTTGTAGGGGAACTACTTGCATGTGAAGAGGTAACGGGGAGTTACGCTCTAAGAGCAGATTGTAGGGGTTATACTTTGATTGTGAGGAGGTAACGGAGAGTTACGCTCCAAGATAAATCAAGTAGGTTTTGCTTTATATTTTGAGAAGTTAACGGGTAGTTAAGGTCCAAGATAAATACTAAGTGTTGTAAAAGGCTTCTCCGCCACTATAAAGAGTACATATTTTTATAATGCAAAATCTCGAGTTCAAGGAGAGACTTGGGGACTAGACTAGGGGTGAGCGGATCCGTTAGGGGATTGCGTCATCGCAAACCAGGATAAAAATTTCGTTGTGTACTCTATTTCTTTTCTCTGCTTTTATTTTCCGCACTTGTATTACTAGTTGACTCGTAATATTTTAAAAAAAGAAAAGAAAATTTTAAAATGCCAAGCTCAATTTTTAAAACGGTATTAAGCTATTCAACCCCCCCTCTAGCTTATACCCTCATTTCGGGCCTAACAAATTTGAAAATAAAATATTATATTAAGTGTTTCATAATATCTGTGAAATTTTCAAAGAAGACTGTATTATGAGATGGAGCCGCCATCGAGGGAGTAATACAGTAAATGAGTAGTGATATATGCACATTCTAAACTTATTTATGCACATCATAATTCTTTCTTGGACAAAATTACTCATTGTCTTTCATTTGGTCTATATTTAATGTTTCATTAATATACCTTTTTAGCCTTTTTTTCATTTTAATATTCAATATCTTGTTTATATTTTAATATGATCATCATAATATGGGGTAAAACATTTCCTAGGAATCAAATTAAGAACACGAGAAAATAAAATTCAAAATATAAACAAGATATTAAATTATCTAAATTCGATTGTATCATCTAAATTAAAAAAATAAATTATAACAAGTTAACAAATAAATCTCATGTATCTAAGTGGAGCGTGAATCGGTTCGGGACGATTTTTGGATAAAACTGAAATCGAAACTACATATTCTCATTTTTTAAATTTAAAAACCGAAACCATAGGTTCAGTTTTAATTTGAAAAATTTCATCAGTTACCTTCATTTCGGTTTAAAAAATATACAATAAAATCTTGATAAATTATGGCCTCGGGACCGATAAATTTTATTAATTTATCGAGATTATTAAATTATTGAGATAATATTTACATTAACTCTATTATGTTGGGATCGATTTTTTTTATTAATTAATCGAGATTATTAATTTATCAGGTATTAATTTATCAAAATTTTACTGGCTAGCAGCTGTTAATACCATCTAAAGAATGACAGTAACATTAACATGAAATAAAAAGAAGGTATAATCTCACATCCATAACTCACATTCCTCCGTAAACCAGAAAAAGCAAACCAAAACAACGAATAACTATACTTTAGGCACATCAGTTTGTACATTTTATTTTAAAAAAATTATATAACTTATATAAATATATATATTTATTTATTTTATTAATCATATTTTCAGCTTTTTGGTTCTGTTTAAACCACAATTGTGGTTATTAATTTTTTGATTTCAGTTTTCGGTTCGTATTTAGATGGATCGGTTTTCATCGATTTAGGTTTCGAATTCGGATTTTTTTGATTTTTTGTTCAAATCACTAAAATATAAATAATATAATAAATGTTATTTACCAAAAATATAATTTTTTAAAGTTTTTTTTTTGCGATTTTACCTTTTTCTGAAAATATTATTCAACAAGAATTAACCAGTATACAATTAAAATTCGAGGTTGATTTTGGTTGAATTCGAGATTGAATGTAATTGCATAAAATCGTCGAGTTTACATGTAGTTGCATGTAATATTTTAAAAAAGGTATTTTTGCAAATTACTTTTGAAAAAAATATATTTTTACAAATTAAAAGGTATTTTTACAAGTTTCTTTAAAAAATGATAATATTTTTGCAAAAATATTTTTTAACCTAGGCATTTATGAAAAAAGCCCTTTAAAAAAAAATTCCGTGAAAAATTAAACGGACAAAAGAAAATAACATCGCTACCTTAGTCCAAAACAAAGTTAGTACATAAATCACAACCCATAATTAATCTGTATTACTCGTGGATCGTGCGGTTGTGTTTCATGATTCTTTTAAAAACATGCTTTATAATCGTATGCGGGGAAAAGATGCATTATGGAATAGTAAATATTTTTTTCCTTCATTTGCTAAGAAGTTTAGAAAGTCGGGGTATAATGGAAGTATGAATAAGTAAATATTTAAAATTATGTCATTAATATTTTATTCAAAAGAAAAACAATTGGGATAATTATTAACGCCTTTGTTTTATTTGACGTAAAATATTATATTCTTTTGAGTAATTTTATAAGTTTATACGGTACTCCTTCCATCTCAAAATAATTATCTTGTTTTAACTTTTGTAAGTCAAATTGATCAATTTTTGATCGAATATTACACATAATATATAATTAATAAAAAAATAAAAATTATATCATTAAAAATATATCTAATAAACTTTAAAATGTATTTTTCAATTTTTGAAAAATGTAAAAAAAATAATTTTTAATTTACGATCAAAATTGGGTTAATTTGACTACACAAAAATCATAGAAGACACTAATTGTGAGATGGAGGGAGTAATATTGTTTTAATAATAATAAATTGAATTCAGAATGCAGGGACAGATCATTATTACTCAGTTTCGAGGGTAAATATCATACTTTAAAATTAATAAATAAGAAAAACAATATGCTTACAAAATAAATTTCATATGTTTGAGATATTAATAATTTTTTTTAAAGTTTACACCGAGAAGAAGTGATCTAAAATTTTGAAATCGTATCCATATATGACTATATGAGACTGAGACGAGGCAATTCGGCGCTTATTATGAATTATCATCACTAAATGTAAGTATGTAAATTAATATGTAATAATTGTCAGGAGGGTCGTTAAGGTGTCAACCTCTAAAGTGCGTAAGATTTGCAATAGGTAATGCAAAGTGCACAACTAATTTGACAAATATGGACCAATTTTCAAATCTTACAATGACACGTTATGATGACTTAGCATATCATACAATACTTCATGCTATATTTAACTCTCTAATTAATACTAATATATGTCGTTAAAATTTGAGCAATCTTCACACAACGAAGAAATGTAAATGAATACTATCCACATAAACAATTGTATCTATTCGCATTCTGCTAGTGTGGAATGTTGAGTCAGTTGCCACTTCTCAACTAGTTAATTGCTTCTCTTGCTTCTCCAACTAACCCCAATTTTTTTCTAGAATTTAAGTTTCTATAAAAGCATGGATGGTTTATTTTAAGTTTAAGACTAGGAAAAAAGTTCGAATGGTGGCGGGGGAAAAAGTTTAAGCCTAGGAAAAAATATAATTAGATAAATTATTTTTCAAATAAAAATTAAGATATTAAATTTTTATATAGTAAAATAAAATTCAAAAAATAACTTGTTTGGGTATGTTTTTTATACGCATTAAAATACGTGTAAAAAATAAAGGGACGATTAATTGAGGACGGAGGGAGTATTGAATAGTATTACCTCCATCTCACAATATGTGTCCACTTTGCAAATTTCACATATATTAAGTAGTAGTTAATAACATACTTTGTTTACAAATTTATCCACGTAATCAGATAAGAATATAACTATTTTCTCATAATTTGATATGTGATTAATTCTTACTAATTACAAGTGTAAGTTCTATTTTTATTCATATGTGTTTAATTTAGTCAATATTGGAAATATGAACGGAAGAGTATTTTAAGAAAACACTCCACATATTTGCATGGGATAAAGAACCAGACATGTATTGTGAGATGGAGGGAGTGACAAATATATCATGAATTATGACAATTGGAAATGTATTTTGTTGGAAAGCTTGTTTAATTTACAAGTGCATTGGTTTTAGCTACATTAAATACTCCCTTCATCTCAAATTAGATGACTCCTTAACTTTTAGCACGTATGTTAAGATGCATTGACCACATAGTTCATTAAATTATTTTTAAAAAATTTCTTTTGTAAATAAAAAATTGATACTTAAATTTTTATTTACAAAAAATAATTTACGGAACTATCCGGTCAATACACTTTAACATAGGTGCAAAAAGGGGTTTTATATCAAACCGTCCACCCCTCTTACAAAAAAATATCAAGTAACTACCTCATCTCTACAGCGACTCATTTAACCCACTAAACTGTCAAGATATATCATTTTGTTTACTTTAAAAAAAAATAAAATTAACGATTAACATGAACAAATGCATTACAAACCAGAATTGATGAGATTATGTTTTAACAGTTTTAATGTTAAAATATATCACTTCACTACCGCATGTGTTTTAGTGGACAGTTTAATATATAACTCGTGCCAAAAGCGAAGGGATCATCTTGGGATGAAGGAGTATTTCCTACGTCGCCCAATAAGATAAATATGTCCAAGGCGTCGTCGACTGGAGCTAGCCTTTTCAAAATTGGCGTCTGCCATTTGTGCCTCTAGTGCATTACTGCATACTTATCCACTCATACGTATTGTTGTTTTTGTGGCCTCCAAATATCTGATCACCTTTTTACAATGATGCAAACATGTATTGTCCATTGTCCGATGAAATTTGGATATATCATTACTAGATGTTGCATCTCACATCTTATATTCATGTCTTGTTTTTCTATGTCTGTTCTAGTTCTTTGGTGATACTAAACATTCTTCCCCTTCCGCCAAGGAGCCATTTGGATGGTTAGTGGAATTGGTCGTGAGGAATGGGAATGGAAATAAAGGGTGAAGGAGGCTGAATGTCTGAGGATGTCTTGGGAACTCTACAAGGAATTACTTGACTGTTCATGAGAATAAGGTTCCATTCCAATCAATTACCGTTACTCATTCAAATTCCAAACGCTAATAAATGAGATTTATTAGTTTCCAATTACTGCAATTGGGTTCAACAACCATTAACCAACTACTCCTACATTGGTTTTTCAAAATTTAAAAGTCCTTAGCATTTTTACCAATTCCAACCTAAAGGACAGAATTACAGATGAAACGTACAAGGTCCTTTCAATCCAAACCCTACACCGTAAAGAGTTAGTTAATCAGTAGTGTATCTTGTCTCAGAAATTTAAGGTCACGTGTACATTCTAAAAGCACCCTGGCTTGCTTTCCAAACAGCTACATCTTTCTTTATTTCGGATGGCAACTAGCAGAAGCCTACACACCAGCTGCGCAGAGACTGCAGCAAGGAAACACATATATCTCTCTTTAAAGTTTATATAGAACTTCCAGTTTGGCATTATACAAACAGCGTAGTAAATGTGGGACAAACGAGGCATCCACCAAAGTACTGTTAAATATACTGTATATATTAAACATAAAGCAATATACATTCACAATCCATTTGTCCAAGCCATAACAATACTAGATAGAAAATCATGTCCTGAAACCAACACGGTAAGGTATATTTACAAGTGAACAAGCCAGTGGTGATATTATTGCATATTCTGAATGAACAAGCCAGTAGTGAAAACCATGTTCTGAAATCAGCACAGTAAGGTACTAATGTATATATACAAGTGACAAGCCAGGAGTGATATTATTGCATCTTCCGAATGAACCACCAGTAGTGATATTATTGTGTATTCTAGCTGATAGAGATGCTTCCCCGCATAATCTATAAGTTCTTTAGTCGAGAAACTTTTCAGTGACCTGCGAGGCTGCATGTGGTACAAGAAGCAACTCCGTCAATTACCATATAAACTTAAAACTTGTATCAAAATTCAAACATATTCTCATATACAGTGACAACTGACAACCCAGAATAAAATTTACAAGGGTCTTCTTTATACAGTATATATTAATTTTTTTTAAAGAAGGTACACTAAATTTTATATTTTATACAAGTAACAAGAAAGCAGGGGTTGTAATTACTTGACCAAAAAAAAGGTTGCAATTAACATCATACTTCACAATTTACGGTCATTAACACTCTTTCCGAAATGTAAACAAATGGGTGGGACGGAGGGAGTATATATTAATTTTTCCGAAATGTAAACAAATGGGTGGGACGGAGGGAGTATATATTAATTTTTTTTTAAGAAGGTACACTAAATTTTATATTTTATACAAGTAACAAGAAAGCAGAGGTTGTAATTACTTGACCAAAAAAAGGTTGCAATTAACATCATACTTCACAATTTACAGTCATTCATAATTTTTGCAAGTGGACTTTTTTTCATGGTAAACTAGTGATGGTATAATATATTAATATATATATATATAGGACAGACATACCTAACTTTCCAGACAAAATATAGCCCAGATACCTTAGTCAACTAAGTTATGCCAAAAATATATTTCCAAAGGCAAAAGCTACAATGATTAGTTCAGTTCCTATGATTATAAATTAAAGGTGTTGGACGACTGCCACGGGATAAGTCCCCAGTTTGGACATAACTTGGTACTATTTGTGATTCTGGTCTACAATCAGGATTCAGTGTAACACTGTAATACTATAAGAATTTCATGTTCCTGCCAAAAATAGCAACTGAGGCTCGTCAATAGCCACACCAAGTCGTCCTTGGCGGCCTTATTCCATTACATAACATGGCAGTACTTTATTCATTCTCATAGTTCATTTCCCTCGTAAATATTATCAGTTGCTTCCTACACTCCATCTTCTCCCCTCTCCCTCATCCTTGCCTTCTACTAACTTTGTGCATAACCTTCCATCCCATGTTTATAACATTCTATTTATGTCAAACAAAGAATAAGGAGTATTCCGTCTTCAACCCTTAAGTATACGCAGCCGGTGAAACATTCCACTTAAGTTTTTCTAACAGTATAACCTACACTTTACAATAAGAATAAAGATTCCATATTTTATATTCCTTAACCTCCCCCGTGCACTAAACAATTATAGGTCATGTTTGACTTTGACCACATTATCAAGCTCAGTGTTCTAAAAGTCGGAAAGAACGAACTCAGTCCCTTTCTGATATGGTCTGCATATAATTGCCCAATTAATTTTATTAAAACTAAATCCAAAATCAGTCCAGAATTGGATTATTCAGAAAAAAGAATGGGGGAAGTACTTGGACTCATTCCCTCTCCGATACGGTTTGGATATATACCCCCAATTAATTTTCTTAAATAGCAGGCTGAAATCGGTCTAAAATTGGATTATTCAGGGGGGTGGAGGGCCGGAGGGGGTGGAGGGTCAAAATCGAATTTATTTTTTAAAACCCAAAAAAATTAACAATAGAGTTTCAAGCTAAATAATTGTAATTTTCTTTTCTTGTGAATGTTTTTGAACAAAAGATTAGTGTAGTATAAATTTTAGGCAATATATTGATACTGCAAATAGCTCTAAGAAACTCTTAAATGAAATGAAAGTCTAGCAAGGTAGCAATTTGTGTTAATTTTCTAGTACAAGATTCTTAATAATTAATATTTATATGTAAACAAGATTATATTATAAATATAATATCATAACACGTCCAATACTCACACTGATTGATTCGAGTAATCGTTATGCCGTAATATAACCGAATCCAACTGATTTGAAAAAAGTAGGGTCATTGCACTCAACCACTATCCCTAGGTTTTCCATGTAGTAGAAAGAGAAAATATCATGGATCACAAGTTTGCAGTAAACCAAGAGAATGTTTCTAAATGTTTCAGTAATTCAGTTTTACAAGATATCTCAAATATATGGACGATTACATGACTTTTAGGATTGAGAACCTAATAATATAACAAAATGGACCAAGGCCCGCAAACATTTGGAATTATTTCAGCTAGTCGAGATATTGATTCCTCCACAAAACAATTTGTATGGCACAACAAGGCATCCCGAAGTGTATTCTAAATCAACATACAAATAAATATCTAGATAGCTTCACCCAACGTATAATATAAATAAATAACCACATCAATGTTATCTACTAAAAATATTTAAATTATTTAATAACTATAAAAACTTTTTTCTATATCCAGTTGTGCTCTACGTTTAATAATCAACAAATCAATATTCAGGTAACAAATGAGATCTTTGAATATTCATTTTAAGAAAAATGAGACACCACACTAGAGAGTATAATTTCTTCTAAAGAACAATCTGTTTATGAGTAGACAGTAATACCAAAACTTGTGCCCTAACTTCTATACCAAACAAAATATATCCTAGAAATCATTAAGCTAAAGAAAAAACACACAAAGAAAACATCTATTAATGAATATTTTCAATCTTATCTATGGCACGGATGAAGCAACTGAAATAATCTTGTAAAGGTGAGTTTCAACAGATCCATCAGATTACGCGCGGGCACAAAATTTTGACTGACGCAAGAACCATGGTACACAATATATCCAGAAAGGAAGGCAAGTATACATTTTGAAAGTAGATATGAACGCACAAAGAACCAAAACAAAAGGATATTTATGTATAGTCCTCATGAACAAGTCAAGAGCAGTCAATTACCTTGTATAGCACCAGGTCTGAGGAAGTGAATACAGGCATATCACTGGCATACTTGAACTCCTCCAACTGCTTAAAGTCCATCCATGGCTTAACCCAAACTTTTGCTTCGTAGATGTGTTTCTTACCAGAATCAATTGCTTCCAACATAAGATGGTACACCGTACCTGCTACCACTTGTTCTTTAGATTTGATAACTCTAGCAAACTGAAGGAGGGAAGTCTGTGCAAACATATCCCGCGTTCATAAAACTCACAAGTTACCACAAAACTAATATCTAAATTTAATCACCAAATTCATTAAAACACTGTCAAACTATCACAGTTCAGAAGAACTCGTAAGTAAAGTTTCAAATTCGGATCCAATAGCAATTACTTGAGAGTATAATGGAGAGAAACAACCTAAAGAATATAAATTTTGTTAACTAACGAATCGAAATCTAAACAAGCATCCACATATAAATATGATTACATGTCCACAAATCAGACCCTAAACGAGCAAGAACATACAGTCTTTATAGCCAAAAATAAAACCCTTTGATTTCAAATCTTTTTTCAATCACATACACCCTTTCATAGTAGTACCTGTTTTTTGTTGTGTTCAAGGACGGCGAATCGAGCGAGGTTATCAATGACAGCGGTGTGAGTCCACCGACAAGAGACTTGTTTTTATTCATCATCTTGATCAGCTCTATGTATGTCTCTACAAAGCCCTGATTCACAATAATAACCAAATACAAATGTCAAAACCAGGCCTAAGCATATCATCTTCTTCATTGTAATGTAATGGTCCCTTCACTTTATGTTTTTATTCCAGGCCAGGATGCTGGAGGAGGCCAAAGAATACTAGTTTCACTTCAAATTTAACTTCGAATCCTCCCTTCTCAAATTATTATTGACATTTTCAAAATATATTACATTATTAATTAGTTCATTTTCATATTTAGAATTTATACAAATTTATTAAGAAAAAAAACTATTGCTTATTTTTTTAGTACGGGGATAAAATTTTAGACAAGCTACTTTTGCACGGAAAAGGCTAGAGTTTTTAGAATTTTTTTCGAATGTTTAGGTACCCTGTCGCCCGTGTATGCACAGAAATCACGTTGATTAAAAAATATCATGTGCTATTTTGAAACATTTTTTGAATATATTTTGGGATCCTTCCACAGTTCTACTCCTATTATATTCTGCCTGAAAAAAGTATTTCTAATTAATTTTTTACATAAGTAATAATAAAATTGAATTTTTTTTGCACAATACTAAACGAAATTATCTAAAAATACTTTGTAGGAACATGTGACCAAAAGAAACCATTCGCTATAATCTATAGCATATCGACTGTTTCACCG
Source organism: Oenanthe sinensis (assembly GCA_028671895.1). Taxonomy (NCBI): domain Eukaryota; kingdom Viridiplantae; phylum Streptophyta; class Magnoliopsida; order Apiales; family Apiaceae; genus Oenanthe; species Oenanthe sinensis. Next base: position 38,962,560 of record CM053794.1, read on the forward strand.
ATCATATGCTAGAAACCTGGTACTATATATACAGGGTAATATGATACAATTCATCTTTCTTTTTTTCTCCGCCTTTTTTTTGATGCTATATGCAATTCATCTTTTTGCTAGAAAATTATTCAGCTATCATATGGTACATTTGGGTTGCTGAATGCTGCTCTCCAGTATGCATTATTTATGCAAAACATTATACACGATTATAGATCACCGAGACAAACCGACAGCAACAGGCAATAACACTGACATGTAGATTAGTAAGCCTTACATTCGGAACATTCCTCGCCTGGTCCTTGGCAGAAATTTCACAACAAAAAAATATATGGAAAACCTCCAAGCTGTAATAGTTTAGTATACCATTGTATTAGGTTGCCGCGGTCATGCAACCACCAGACTGAAAAATGATGCACAAAGTTCGAGGAAGAGAAAGGGTGGCCCATAAATTCTCTGCAGATCCAGAACATATAATTCTGGAGTAGCTTTGTAAAGCTGTTGAAACATTACCACCAAAGTTAATTCCAGAGTATATACCAACATATTAGCATTTAGCCAACACATTATTGATTATCTCGCTAATCTTCTCATGGCTAAACAATCTAGTTTCTCAACCTTTTTTTTTAACGGACAACTACCATGTTATTGTAGTATTTGACTAACAATTCATAATTTATTACCTGAATTTCAAATTTGACGGCATCGTGGGACTTGAGAGCTTTGCTGCTTAATCTTGTTATAATCAACTCATTACCATATATATCTTTTATAGGAGGACTGTCCATTAGGGTTGCTGGTTTAGAGTACGTAGAAAATTGAGAGAGCAAGAGACACCTCATATTATAGTCTCCTATCTTCTTCCACCGCACATTTAAGCTCTCAAAAACCTTTAGAACATCTATCATGGTCTCATGAGGAGATGCTGCTGACTGTGTGGACACAACTTGATATCATTAATAGCTAAACTAGAAGAACAAGAACGCGTAGTGACTGTTACCAAACAACTACTAAAGCAAATTTTATTAATTACCCTAAATCCAAGGGCCCACTGTGTTTTAAGCAGAGGAGATGACCTCAAGTATACTTCTGGTCGGTCAGTACATTCCTCTGGCTGCAAACATTGAAAAAACAGAAGATAAGTTTATACATCAGACATCCCATTTCTTAGTTTCAAGTAATCATATTGTCTGAACTATCCAAAATTCGAACACCACAATGGATCAGCATAATTGTGTCCAATTTCCAGCTGAGTTGTGTTGGGTAAAATATAATGCAATAAGCAATGATGTCTGCTGAGTTGTGTTGGGTAAAATATGGTGCAATAAGCAATGGTGTCTCGTATGATGTTGGTGGAAATAAGGAAATGCATATTAGTGGTATAAGGTATGGAATACACAGTGGCACAATTATCTATTTAGGAAATTAAGTTACCAAGCATCTCGAAAGTTCACCGTTTTGGTGACTGCACTGGGACCCAAATCGATTGTGCAACAGCAGATAATATGTCACGGTTCCCTACAATAGAGCATAACATCAGCTCTGCACTCAATATATATTACATCATTACATTCGAGACAGCATCAGAACCTTGTTTTGCACACCATTTTGGAGAGAGCTAACCAGTTCAAAGCTGTCACATCCCGACTGAACCACCTCTTTGAATATATCCTCATTAATCTTCCCGCATATACAAGACAACATTTTGATTGACAGAAACAGTTTGCAAAAACCATTATTGAAATAAAGATACAAAAAGGAAACAACTTTGAACAAGTACACATAGAGACCGAGAGAGCTTTCACAAATTCTCAGAAAATTAGAACATTTTCACTGAACAAACTATAAGATACTACAGAAGATGTACAACCAATCAATACTAAAGTTTATGCTAAAACGTATATCTTCAAACATTGATTGGCAGATTGATGAAACAACGGAAAGTTTTACTTACCTCTTTCCGATCATAAGATACTATCTTAGGACGGACAGCAATGTGTCGTGGAAGTTGCTGCTGAAACCAAGGATGCTTGTGTATTTCAGGAATCGATATACGGATTGTTGGATCAGTTACAAGGATGCGAGCAATCAAGTCGCGTGCACCACCGGACAAATGAGTAGGGAACGTGTATATTCCACTCTAGTGTCAAGAGTCAGAGTTTATCAATTTTGTCTTTATATGACAAAAAGAAATAAACAGGCAAGTCAGATGACCAATCAACAGGTGTACTTTGCTGACCTTTATCCTCGCATATAGTCCTGGAAGATTATCATCATCAAAAGGAAGTCTGGCACATAATAGAGCAAATAAGATAATCCCACAACTCCAGACATCAACTTCAGGGCCAGCATAAAGTTGCTCAGAAATGACCTACATCAAAGGATAGAATCAAACTATAATAAAATATTGTTATCCCAATGCATATGATATCTTATAAACTACTCCTGCACCTCCGGAGAAGCATAATTAGGGCTTCCACAGCTTGTTTTGAGAAAATGGCCATCACGCATGATATTTCCTAGTCCAAAGTCTGCAATTTTGACATTTCGTTTTTTGTCTAAGAGTAAGTTTTCTGGCTTCAGATCTCGGTGAACCACCAAATGATGATGACAAGATTCCACACCTGAAATAATCTAAACAAAACCATCATTAACATATTTATTCTTTGCTCTTATAATAGATTCTCTAGTAGCATGAGTCAGTGACTTCACATGAGAAATTAGTCATTGTAACATTAGGACCATTATTTAGACATCTTAATGGATGTATTTTGGTTGGATCAGCCTTGATTGTACATATAACATAATACACATACAAGAACCAAGTACAGTATGAACTGGGTGATAAAATAAGATATAGCATAACATATCGTGCACATTAAGGATTTTATGTAGTAAACATTTTATTGAGTAATCACCGGTTAATGCAGTATGAAAGGAAAAAGTTATTTTGTGCTTGAAAGTTTGAATGGCTACCCTAAAACCCTAAATGCATCATATCCAAACCATATATCCATCTCCCAGTCCAATTAAAAAGGTTGCGTGGCAATGAAAAATAGCAGTCATTAATGTGTAAAAGAGGCCGTAAAATATAAACGATAACAAATAATAGTGGCATAAGTTACTTACTGATCAAAGTATGTTTGTTTACTGTTATGACAATCAGCAATCACAAGGTAACAAGATTTAATAAATATATATAACAAGATAGTCATATTTTGTACATATACTAAGCAAAATAATTAGGTAAATAAAAAATATCTCAAATTACAATGTAGCTTGCTAATACCTGTTGGAAAAAGTACCGAGCCTCAGCCTCATGGAGTCTACCATTCTCTGTTATATGATCAAATAATTCACCTGAATCCATATACTCCATGACCATGTATATGGTTGTTGGAGTCTCTATGACCTCAAAAAGGCGTACTACATGAGGATGCGAGAGTAGCCTCAATATATTGATTTCTCGTCTCACTGCAACAATGCGTCTATGATTAAAGTAGGTAATTGGTCTTATGGTATATCTCAGTATCGAGAATGATAGAGTAAAGAATGAACTGACATCAAATTTAAAACAACGATCAAGTAAATAGATAGAAGACGGAAAAGTAAACAAGAACATCACTAGGGAATTACTAGTAGAAAAGAGAGAAAATTACAAGTCTATAACTCCTAATTCTGTCAACACTATATCTTCTAGTTAACGTTAAACTGTAGTAGCCAGGTGTACGGCGTACCTTTTTCTGCTGCTTTGTCATCTATAGATTGGCGCTCAAGAATTTTTACAGCTACTTTTATGCCTGTAAGAATATGAGTTGCAAGTTTCACTTTACTAAATGCACCAATGCCAAGGGTCTTTCCTATCTTGTAATTTGGAAGAATCACCCGTGATGATTTTGTTCTCTTAGCAATACTTCCGTCCATTCCGATGCTGCCAACATAAAATTAGTTTAACATGTTTATTTAGTAATGGTCACTGGTCAACAATCATGCACATAAAAAGATATAATTCAGCGTACTTTGAGGATACAATAAACCCCCATGCCTTTATTCCAAAGTGCAACATGTATTTAACACCGCGGAAAAAGATATATTAACATATAAGCATGGTATACACATTATGGCTCTTTTAAACAACTGATCTCGAGTTTGTAGGCTTGGACTCCAATGCCCTCAAAAACTATAACTTGAGTTAAATGAATAAAGGAGAACCAAGTACAAGCTGAAAACCGAAAAGGGAATATAAAACTCTCAAGTCTACCAGTATAGTAATAAATAAATTAACCATTCATTTTCGAATTTCAATGCTATCCTCCTTACTCTAACTATGTCACTGAAAGAGGTGTGTCAACATCTGATAATGTATCATACTGAGTATATGTCAACTAAGCATAGTACTAAAATTACTTTCAGCATACGTTAATCGCATTGTAGCTAATTAAACCATCAACAACGATTTGCAACAACACTATCAAGCTGTACCAAAAAAACAGCACAATAATTCCATCAAAATGTGAGAATAATAAAACAATAGATTCCTCAATCCAGCTTTGCTTTTTAATTAACATTGTTCACCAATCTGATACAAATATTAAAAAACAATAAGAGCATCTCGAAGAAACTCTTATCCCCTCCCTAAAGAAAAAAAATGAAAACAATTCGACTCCGAAGTCGTGCCTAGTATCTCCGACAACACTCCTTATCACAAAACTGTATACTACCAGATCAACTATACATAATTCACCGTGCTACAAAATCAAAGTGACAAGTAAATTAAAATCATAAAAAAAAAAAAATCGGTAGTAACAATGAATGAAACAGGAGCAAATTTACGAAATCAAAGCATAGAATACCTTAAGTAGCAGATTAAATCGAGGAATTGAGAGAGCAAGTTGAATAAGGAGAATTAATAAATGTTTATATCGTCGATGGAGTCCAAGACAATCAAGACTAGAATATAACGCTAGGCCGGAGGATACAAGAGGATATAAATATGGCAATACAACTATTTGTGTGAGTATAATATGTAAGTATACATATAGGAGTATTATTATAGTATGTGTGTTTGTGGGGGGTTGACGAGAGAGATAGATGGTAATGAGTTGAGAAAAAGACAAGAAAGAGAGATGCAGACAAAAGTTCCAAGTACAGGAGGAGTGAGAGTGACTCAGCTTCAGTTTGCCTTTTTTAACTTTTTAGGGAGAAAAATTAGGAAGTCAAGTTAGGGGTTTATTATTTACTCATTTTCTTTTTAAATAATAATTGAGGTTTAATTTTTATTATATAATTAAAATTATTGTTTTTTTTAAAAAACTAAGAATAAATATATTTAATTCCTAAAATAAAAAATATAAAAATAATCATTCTAGTTATATAGTCGAAACCTTTTTAAGTACCTATAAAAAGTTAAATGTTAATTATTTAAAATTAGAGGGAGTATTCTATTAATAAATAATAATTTAATAACTATAATTTTTAGTTATTTATGTTACACGTTTGTTTGTAATTAAAAATCAGATATCAATATTTTGTGTAATTGACAAGTCTGCATTTATAAATTGTAATTTATTTATTTTTTTACAAACAAAAGGATTTTATTAAAATAATATTTATAAATTGTAATTTAATTTAGTACTGAGTAGTCGAAGTTCCCTGCCAAAAACAAGAGGTCTGGTGCCAGTGACATAATCCAAAGTCTAAACCCTCGTTTATATTGTTGTTTCAACGAAATGTCAACAAAATTGAATGTCAAAAAAAAAATTAACAAAATTATCGCAATATGCTTTAAGTATGACGAGTGCATAGTTTTTCTTGAAAGGAAGCAAGGAACATATAATTGCTTTAAATTCACGCACCAAACTGAGACTCCTCCTCCTTTTTGTTAGTACAGTAAATTATATTTACTCTCCTTTTCAACCAATCATCTTTCCTGTGTACTGTACCTTGCTAAAAAAAATATGACTTGTATTTTTTAAAATTAATTTTATATTGTATTTGAGAATATATTTCATTTAAAATGATAGATTTCAAATGATAAAATTTAAATTATTGTTTTAAATTTTCTAATTTGTATTAATATTTAAATGTTTTAAAATTTAAATTCAATTTTTTTAATTACCCAATTAATCTAAAATTTTAAATAAAATTCATTTTTCCAAACAAGCGAATTAAGTTCGCTGGAAAAATATATATGAAATTATGATCTGTATTTTAACGGTGGTGTCTGATAGATTGAAATAAAATAATTAAAACTATGTATAGTACTATAAGATATTAAATTGACTGTCCTCCACAGAGGTAAGAGGTATATTAACTCAGGTACCAGCATTTGTTTCCGGTTACAAGTTGAAAAATACCTACTGTGTTTATTAAATTTTAAATCATATATTTAAAAGTCAGCACCTAAATTATAATAATAATAATAATAATAATAATAATAATAATAATAATAATAATAATAATAATAATAATAATAATAATAATAATAATAATGTGCTTCTTATACGTGAAGTAGTCGCAGAAATCGCGCAATTAGGCCGATCAAATCGTACCGTGTTAATTCAGGAATAACGTAGTACAGTAGCTGATACTAAAAGTTAGGAATATATACATGGTAATCGATTTTCTCGCCTTTACTTTTTCGTAAAAAGAAAATATGACAATCTTATTTTTTATTAAATATTTTATTAAGTTTAAAAATACTTATTAATATCTGTTTAACATTAAAATCGGTTCTGAAAAAATTCTCGGGATGAGCCAGGATCGAACCCAAAATCTGGGACGACAGAGGATAAGCTCTCAACCACTTTGAACTATCCAACCGTGCTCGGTTCATAGTAGTAGTTTAATAAAATGGGAAGTCGATTTTATTGTGTGTAGTGTGTACAATAGTATAATAGCGTAATTTGTGGGGAGAAATAATAATAATAATAATCGTATAAAAAGTTAAAATTAATATAAATAGACTATTTATACCCACAAATTGACTAGTATTTTCAAAGTGTTTTGTGAAGCAAGCAGCAGCAGCAGCAGAGATGACGGTGACAATCTTTGACCACGAACTCCCCGATGACACTCACAACCTCTACGACGTCTCCTTTTTCTCCACCGACATCCGTACCCTCGTTACCAACCACCCCTCCCACGTCACTTCCTGGATCGATGACGTCATCCGGTCCCACACCTCCTCTCTCATCGGCTTTGACGTCGAATGGCGTCCCAACTTCCAGCGCAACCAAGACAACCGCATCGCCACCGTCCAGCTCTGCGCCGGAAACAAATGCCTCGTCTTCCAGATCATCCACGCCCACACCATCCCCCAATCACTCTTCAATTTCCTCGGGGCCGGTAACTACACTTTCGTAGGGGTCGGCATCGGCGCCGACGTTGAAAAGCTGTTGGATGATTACGGGATCGGTGTGCGGAGGTCTGTTGATGTGAGGCCCGTGGCGGCTAGTGCTTATGGAATCAATGAGCTTAGGAATGCTGGTTTGAAGGAGTTGACACGTGTCGTGTTGGCCAAAGAGATCCGTAAGCCCAAGAGTGTCACTATGAGTCGCTGGGATAATCAGTGGCTTACTTGTGCACAGGTCATGTATGCTTGTGTCGATGCTCACGTCTCCTATGAGATTGCTAGGGTTTTAAATGTTGTTTAGATTTACTCTTCGCTTTTCCTCATTTACGGATTTTACTGTTATTAGGCTTGCTTTAGCCTTTTCGTAATTGCTTGCTTTCATTGTGGATTTAATGTGCAAAAATTATATATGCCCTGTTTTGCTCTAATTTGAATAGGTTTTTCTCTGTTTACTTACAATCAAATTTCGTATAATATTCAATCTATGATGGCTGTGCATCGTTACAACGTGAGCAATTGTTGTGTATATTGTTGGACCAGGCAAATCCAGAGATGTCCTACAATCACTCTTACTTTGATCATGTTGCTCGAATATATTTCCATCTGACCTAGTGTCCTGCATTTTCTATTGTTATTATCTCTGTACAATTTCATTGTTCATAAACAACAGAGGAATTGCCGAGACACTGATATATTGGTTAAATGAAAACTTGCATTGTTGTTGAGTTTTATTTTATACGTCATGTAGTTGATATCATTGAAAGCATCTTAAATCTTTTACCTCACAAGTCCAGTTCAACTACTAATCACTAGGAACTTTACTGCAGAAGTTGTTGAGAGAAACAATCTTTTATACAGGTGAAAAACGAAAAGGAACATAGGTGTAGTATGTTAGCGAGCAAGTCAGCTGTTTCCTTTTCTTATAGGCTACTAAGCAATGTTTGGTTGAACTAATCTTATACTCGGTGATCATTTTGTATCCAGAGTCAAGGTCAGTCGTGAACTTTCCTGTTTTAGGTGCATGAAACTATCCTACCTCTTAAGTGGTCTTAATTACATATATCATCCTCGTCCACCAGATCATTCTCTAAACCACTCTCAATTCTCATGTGTTGTTCAACCAAAGTTGAGTGTGAATTGAAAGAGAGGTCTGGGAGAATTGCTCTTCTCCGGGGCACTTAGGCAATTCTTTCTTCTTTTTACCTTTTGAAATGTTACTACGTCGTTCTTTGGCGTCTCTAGATTTTGTGGCTGTTTTGGTGACTGAGATTGTTTGATCTTCATGGAGGCTGGTAATTTTTGGATGGGATTTGAACACATGACAGCCCAGATTTCTTCCATCCCCTTCACCTCTACTTATTTTTTAAGGTGAGGGTCATGGGCAGAGAAGCAAGGTGATCAAAATGGTTACACAGGGTGTATGTGTGTATGTGTGTTTAGATCAATGCCACTGTTAGACAGCGTCTGTTTGCCTTCGTAGTTCCTATCAAGTCCTCTCTAACATTGTAGATTACAAACATTTTTTATTATTATTAACATATATTTCCTCAAATAGTGATTCATTTTTTATGTTATGATAATTGTTCTTAGATTGTCTTGTCCTGGTTTTAAATTATATTGCTTCATGCTAATTACTATTTAGCCTTGCATGGAAACACCTGTGAAGGAAGAAATGAAGTTGTGATTAAAATCTACGTTAATATAATAGTTTGACTTCTATATACAACTTGGATATATAGAGAGAAGGGGAGAATAGAGGAATTTAATGGTATATAAGTGAGATGGTTGGATAGGATGGCTGAATAGCCAGTCACTTTACCGGCCATGCTCCCAATTACTAATCGACATCCTATGCAGAGTATAATACAGGAAATAATGAAACTTGATACTAAACACATGCTGATGTTCTGTTTCTTTTTTCAACTAATCACCCCCAATTTTTATGTATATATCTCTTTAGAATTCGTAAGAAGTTCCCAACCTTTGCTTTGATAGTCCCATGTTTTTTCTGTTCTCAAGAGCTTCAGGCAGAAGTTTCGCAAAGCTTTCCAAGAACAATTCCCATTTATTCTTGTTCATTTCCCCGAAAGATATTCCTTCACTATCGTGGTTATGATTGTGAACTGGGAAGTTTATGCTCCTTAACATGCCTCCTGCATTTTGATCAATCACAATGCCGCCATTGAGGTCAGCACTTCCAACAGTACTGTCACGTAAAACATTATTGTAGGCTTCTGCCCTTTTGCCTTGGCACTCATCATATTGTACCGGGAGCATCAAGTTGTGGAATTTACTAATCAGCCTTTCAGATGAATATTTTGGAATTTTCGGTGGCTTGCCCATCCCGTTTGTGGTCTCCAAGAGTTGAGGAATATAGCTGACTTGATTTGGGTCATCGTCACATTCACTGTCAAACTGAAACTGTTCTATATTTTCGTTATCATAATCAGATTTAGAGTCGTCATCACTTTTACTGGCACTTAATCCAGCCTTGGCAGTTAGACAGAGATTTTCTAATACACTTGTACTCTCTTCTCCTCCATGAAATTCTCGAGTCATCATCTCACCTATTTCAGCAAGACAAAATCCAGCTGCGGTAGCACGCTTCAAGAAAATGGTGCAAATTACCAGAACCCGGAGAGAGGATTCCCTTATAGAAGGAATTTTTGTCCTCAGAATCTCTGCATCTTTGAATGGATCGAGATTAGATATATACTCAACTTCAGAATCTGAAAATGGTATTGAAGCTTGAGGCCAGTGCAACCATTCAAAATATGGATCATCAAGAACCTCTGGTAAGCACAACCCATGATCTATGGGTACCAGCTCAGCTGCCCCAACTGCATAGCCTTCTTGCCCGTGCCTGACAAGCAAATTTCCAGAATGCCTATCAAGGTTTAGTATTCTGACATCGAGTATCCCAATTCGATGGACTGAAGAGACCGAGAAGCCAGAAGGTCCCAAGTCCCCTGCATCGGAATCATGAGCAACAAAACGCTGCAGCGAAGCAATCTTACAAGGTGGAGCTGTTTTCAAAGTTTCTGGATTGTTGACATGGAATGTAACATGAGAGGTTTTCACTAAAGCTGTTGGAGGTACACCTGCAAAACCATCATGGTCTATAAGATAAGCTGCTAGTTCACGAATTCCGGTTTCACCAACTCTAATTGAGTGCTTCAGACCCGGTTGGCCCAGCATTCGACCAGCAAAGCCTTTTGGGTTGTTGAAGGCTAAAGGTTCTTCATCTATTGGCTTTACCACAGCAATGGTAGCCCCATTTCGCATGTGCACAAAATAGGCACCTCCTAGACCACTTGACACAGGCTCAATGTCAAAGCCAGATGCCATAGCTATGGCTACCTCGACAACAAGAGCAAGAACTTTTGGGGCTCCATGGCCACCTACAATTTCTACCCTTGGATTAGCATCGGAATCTTCCTGGGTACAGGATAGGCATGGAGTCGACGAACTTCTGTGGAGATTAGTGAGTTCAAAGGCATGTTTAAAGGAGTGCGATAGATTGCTTTGTGCAAAATCAAGCATGATTTGATCAAAGTTTGAGTAAGATTGGAGTCTGCATTTTGGGGGTCGGACAAATGACTTGAGTTCATGATGTTGTTGGTTAATAGTTACAGCCATATTGAAAATTTTCATGCAGGATTCAGAATGGCAGCCTTTTAGTGCATGCTAAAAGAGCAGGCCGGTATTTTTTTCTATTTCTTTTTCTCTAGAGAATGTTCTCAAAGGGTGAGTCTTTTTGTAGGAGATTAGCCTTTACATATCTGCAAATCGAGATTCAAAAAGTAAGACGGTTATTGTCATTCACCTTCTTTTCATATTCAAAAAGTAATATATCGTTCTTACCGTTGGCATGTACAAGATGGGTTATGTCAACAGCTACGGTAATGCTGCTAGTCTCCGACCACCTAATAAATGACGGGTTTAACTTATAGTCATTGAATTGATCTTGTAACTTATAATTATAACTGCGTACCAAAAGAGAAAAATGAAGCATGCATACCATCCTATGATTCCCTCGCTCCTCCGCTTGACAGATTGCCTCAGTTGACTGCAATATGCATCACTGTATCAGATACGTACGTGTGTGTATTTGTATATACGTCATGCTATCAAATTAGAAGCAACCATACGTAGTCATGATTACTATCTCAATCTTTGATATTCCTAAGTGTTCATAGCCCATTTTGTCATGCAAGAAAAACATATGTGTGTGTGTGTGTGTGAATATATGTTTTCTCCCGTCTGTTGGCATTTTTGCAAGACATTTCATGTCTCTTGTCTTCTTTGATGTTCCTAAATGCCAAGTCTCAGTTGCTCATTAATTGTCATGCATGTACTACATGTATATATCCCGTAAAAGACTAACAATAACATTTCCAAAAGTAAATAAAAACATTATTACATGGAAATGCATGAAGAGCACACAAGATTCGATTAGAACAATCAAAATTTAAACATATATTCATCACAATGTTGGTGTGTGTGTGTGTGTGTGTGTGGACGAGGAATGCAGTACCCTGAACACTGGTGAGGCATTCAGGAAGACGAACGGCAACGGGAGAACGCGAGAGCAAATAAAAGCTTCACCTAAAATGTTTCTAGAGTCTCTCTCTCCTATATAAACAGAATTCCCCTACTCCCCCCCTTTTTTTTAATTTTGTCTAAAAATATAAAATATTTTCTTTTCTTTATACCAACCTCAGGGGGCATTTCTCTTCCTTTTTACTCTCCCTCTCTCTCCTCCACTCTCTCTATCTAGCTATCAACTGCCTCCTATCTCTTGGCTAATTTCTATTTTGAATTTTGATAATGTATCCTAATTTAGCTAGATTTTTACTATTGTCTTGATATGATCCTGTAATTGTGATATGCAATTGACCTTTATTCTCTTGACCACTTTACTCAATTTGGGTCATACCTTAGAGGGTAACCGGACATTCAGCAGACGCAGATATAATAAAATTTTAGTATGTGATTTGAAAGAGAGTCATGCTTGAATTTAAATGTAAGAGGTGATATTTATTAGGAGATCAATCTCCTAGTCGTGTGCGGAGGAATTTACACAAATGAGTATCTTAAACCAGGCATTACCAAATTCACTAATCCATTACGTTACACAAATTCATAAGGATCGTGCTTTATTTCTCTGGATTAAGTCACTAATACGTATATAATTTAGAAGTTGCATGACACTCTGCTAATACAAGTTAAGGAAAAGAAAGATAATAACATATTCATCAACCTGCCGGATAGCTTCCTCATTATTAACCGACATACGGATCATGCATCCATTCTAGCAGCTTACGGTCTATACGACTGGAATGGTTTTAGTTTCAGGTACTCCATTAAGCTTGTTTGCAAGTGGAAGCTTGTCCTGCCCAACTGCGGTTTGCTGTTTCTCTGAAACTAAATGAATTTGTCGAGTCACTTGTGATTCAACTTCTTCAGAAAGAGGATATGATCGTCCACTTCCACGGACAAGATCTTTGATAGCTTTAGTGAGTTCTTTATCTTTTAACAGGGACTCCAGTGTCACGTGTACACCTGGAAATCGAAAAATGCAATTAGTATCACATTGCTGGTGACATGATCAGTTAAAACAGGGATGTTTGGCATAACTTGAACAGTCACAGTGAATGAACTAAATATAGATTAGCCAAGGATCTGAAAATTCTAAAATTATTTGTATTTCAGTTCTTAAGGTGGTGTGTAAAAAATGGGGGGAAAAAAAGAAAGAGGAACTCAGGCATTAATCCTTCAACGACATACAGGATGTAGCAAACATATACTTACGGAATCTCCAATAATGCCTTGGATTAGTAGGATCATTGATAGTCTCCTCTACAGCAGGCAGGTTCGTGTATTCTTCTTTCATTGCCAACAAATCCTAAAAGAAATCCCATAAAGAAAGGACAGGATTTAAAATACGCATAAACATGATCGAACTAGATTACAAGCATGATGTTCTGGTCAGCTCGCTGAAGTGGCAAGCAGCTACATATGCATAATCAAACTGATTTCATTCACATCTAACATGACTATTATATAATCATTATAAATATAATAAAAAGCAGTGTCACGTGCACTAAAAATGGAATACAGAACATTATCACAAGACAACAACTTGCATGAACTCGACATGAAGCACATCCATGGGTCTTATTTTAGAGATATGTGTAGGTCATACAACAGTCGAGCTATATGCGAGTGAATACACATATACGAAATTACTATGACAATATGACTCTGACTCCATTTTCTCACATGTGATGCATAGATTGTTTATTTATTTGTTAACATTTTAATATACACATAACCTGTATGTACTAATATTGTATATTTTAAAAAGTATTCATCAAACCATATTAATTGGCTCTCATCTATTTTCTGTCTACATGGTGACAACCTCCTTGTAAGAGTCCTAAATACTAACAACGACCAACTTACGAAACCCACTTACTCTTATTTAATATAGGATATAATTCTTTCTTCTATAAAGTCATAGGAGCTAAATTTCCTTTTCGGTAGTACAAATGCATTTATATGCCCTACAATCCTTATTCCAAGGGCCTCTCCTTTTCTCTAATCTCTGGTATGAAACACATTTTACTCAATCTTGCTTTTATGAGTTGGCTTTAGAATGTTGAATGTTCTCAATTTTTTAATTAGATGGATTAATCACACAGCAATCAGTAGTGTGTCATTTAATATTCAGAAATAGTAACCAAGTCGGAGTTTTGTTTTTTGGATGGTTGATTATATTCAAGTATAGGGAGAGGGGGAGGTGAGAATAGAACTAGAGACTTCTTCTAGCACTAGGAGCACCTTTGCCAACGCTCAGGCACTCTTTGATTCTCTGTGCAGATCTTTAAGTCAACTGAGTTGATATTTAAACAGTTGGTGGTGAAAAAATAACAAATCAATCACTATACCTGGAGTGGGAAGATTGCCCACATTGACGGCGATTCAACATGTTGCCGCAGAATAAAATTTACAATTTCAGGAACACATTGGCTAGGTGGCAACTTGTCAGACCCCGTCATTGTTTTAAAAAAATGACACCTTCTTTCTTCATCTTCTTCCCACCAAGCCCGCAGGGTGGAGCAATCATGGCATGATGGAGCACATACCTGAAAAGTGCATTTGATTTTATATACCATCATCAAAAACTAGTCATGATGTTTCACTTGCAGTCTTGTGAATAACATGTGGAACGTTATACATTACCAGAACGGCAGAACTGACTTTTTAATTATAAATATTTTATATTTTCCCATGTTAGACAAGCGAACAAAACAAGGACAGAAAGTCCTCCGGGAAGAAAAGGTGAAAATTAAGATATATAATAGAGGACACAAATGCATCATAGGCTTGTTCTATGTTACTAAACATGTGTTGCAGAACTTCCAGTTACATGAAGCTCTGATTACATCACTTTCAGTGTTGGGGATATAATATTTGTAGGTCTATTTTGACAATAATCACTATTTAGCCACTGAGAAGGGACCATTGCCAGAACTTTGCATATATTAGCACTAAATATTTTTACTTCTGTTGACATGATGGAACTATATAACGAGTGATGTTTGCATTACAATGGCGATATTTAGCCTGTAGGAGCCTAAGACATATAGGATGCAGATACTGTACAGTGTACATGACATTGAAGTCTAATTATAAATAGTGTCAATTACCGTCATATAGTCGTACTGAGAAGGAATACCAAACTCCAATCCGGCCTCACTTGGCATGCGTTGAATGCGTAGTCCTATCAAACCCAATTCTTGCATCACCTACATCAACTCGTATGTCAGAATTCACAACTCCAAATGAATTATACACCAAGTTAATAATAGGATGTGTGTTGTATGAACTCACTGGATGAACACAAGAAGGAATGAGGCCAAGATCTTCTCCACAAGCCAGCATATCTGATGAGTTTAGAAGGGCCGGGAGAGTTTTAAGAGCATTTTCTCGCCAAAGATTTTCTTGTCGATGGAAGTAGTAGTCATAGTAGAGCCTTTTCAAGACATTTTTACTGTAACATTGGAAAACTAATAAGATATGATAGTATTAATGTAATTACAATAAAGAAGTTTGGAGGAAACTAGCAACACAAAAACATACATGATTGTCATGCAAGAACACCAAAGTTGCCAGATGTTTTTTAATTATATCCATGAACTGTCTATTTTAATATAATTTGACAGGAACGGATGTATTCATTGATCAAATGTCAGATACCTGTGCTCATCTAAATCTTTGAAACTTGATGTATCTTCAATATTGAAACGAGGATAGAATTTCCCAGGATCTTCTGGATCTCTGATGAGTACTATGTTCTGTCGCAAATAATTTATAAAACATAAAAATGAGGCTTTTTAGGAATAAATTACACAATAAAGGCAAAATCTGTAAATAGGATTCGAAAAAGTTATACAAGAAATCCTAAGTTTATCTCAATGTACACCTGCAGTACCTGCATAAGATCAAAGAGTTTGCGCAGTAGCTCAACTTCGTTCTCCAAGAATAATGACTTCTCCACGCATGACTTCAGTGTAGAAGCAATTTTTCTCTCTGTGAAACAGTCCTCCTTAAACTATAATGATTATGGAAAAGAGATATTAGTTGACAACTTTGATTGATGCCCATATAACCCATCAGTTGAAAAAAGAAATAAGAACAGAAATAAGGATCTGTGATCACGAGGACATCAATCTCATCTCTGATCTCCTTAAATCTAAATCCACAAAGTTGTCTGATGAGTAAAAAAAATATCTACTTATGTTTTACTGCATATCTTTTCCATTGAAGTTACAGCAAATATTTTGCTGACAAGCTATTGTATCAGTTTTTTAACCAAGCACTGTTGCAGCGATAGCAAAAAAATGTAAACAATAAAAATCTTATTCGGTGGCAACGAAATTATAAAATGAGAATTAAAATATGAGCTGCAAGGTGGTTCCATATCATGTACCCTGCTATTTTAGCTACCTCCATAAAATTATGTGTTCAGTGATATTACTAAGAATAAATAATATGATGCAAGTCTCACAACATGAGATTCAAATGTTCCAGATATCAAAAGCCAAGATTGTAATATATTCTCTTAATGAATATACTCATCCCTATGCTACTATGTGCCTATCACTCTTTATTCAGTACGTTGTGTATGGAAATTTTACAGTTAAGTCTTATTCCGACCGATAATAGGGAAATTATGAACTAGGATATCAGTTGTGTTCGTAGATAAGGTGGTAAACTGCTGAATCCCTATATAGTTTATATAGTAAAGGCTCGCTATAGCTGTAGAATTTTACTACATTTAGTCATCATTACAAAGGTAACAAATTCATAAAGGTGACCCATTCAAAGATTTTCTAACAGTACTAATACATGACTAAGGTTAAGAGTTGCTAACATTCGTAAACTTTGAAACAGCCGGGTACATCACATACTGGTCTGCTAATATTTTTTTCCCTATTCTTTTATGATATAAAGGAACACTTGGTTCTAAACTCAAGATTTACCATGAAGTAGAAAGCACCATTATTTACAAAAACCAACGATTAATCGTGTTCATGATTATACAACGGAAGGCCAAAGAAATTTGCAAGGCTTAGCCTAGCAGATACCTGTCCTTTGGTACATAAAAGTTCGAGGGTTTAAGCCTTCAGTGGAGGCATGCGTGCATGAGTATATAAATATTTGTAATTGATCACACCCAAAAAAAGGACAAAGAATGAAACAGTAATATATTACATAATACACATACTTACCACATAAATATCCTTCTGACATTTATTCATAAAGTTAGCAGCTACGACAGTCCAAGATGGCCCAAAAATTTCCTGAAAATTGGTTATAAAAAGAAGAATAGCAACAGTTGTTAGGCTCTAATAAAGAAGTGAAACAATTATTTTACATCATAAAAATAGTTAAAAATTCTATTCAGGAAGCATTGTATTGACAATGAACATCTGTAAGTTTGCAGAAGAACCAATACAACCTTCAGGTTTTCCTCCAGAATGTAGGGACGACTCAGGCGATCAAAGTCCCATATTCCCTCTTTTTCAAGCTCTTCCTATAAAAAAAAATGTTTTCTGTAAAAATTTAAAAACGAGTCCAATTTTCTGCTCAAATCTCAATGTGGATTTCCGCAACAGGCTATACCATCCAAACCAACTATTTTTATATGTAATAAAGAATAAAACCATACGAACTTGGAATGTCTAACCTGACTTAGAGGGATAGAGGGGCGGAATTTCCCAACCAGACCTGTCATTGCATGATCAGGAAGCTCCCAGATTCTAAAGAAACCCAAAATGTGATCAATGCGGTAAGCTGTGAAGTACTTGCCCATCTGCATGTAAGCAAATGAAATAGACAATTTGATGTTATGAAGAATGATTTGTATTTTATAATGGCGAGCATAAAGTCTTGAAACACGATAGTGGGCGACCTGTGTTAAACGAGCGCGCCACCAAGCATAGTTGTCTTTTGACATCTCCTCCCAGTTATAAGTGGGGAATCCCCAATTCTGCCCATTTTTGTCAAAATAGTCTGGAGGTGCACCAGTAGAGGTACTCATGCGAAACAAACTAGGATATACCCAAGTATCCACACTATTCCGGTCCACGCCTATAGGAAGATCACCTTTCAACACAACACCCTTCTTCCGTGCATATTCTGAAGCTTCAAGTAACTGTCATTACCAAACAACATTACAAGAAGTGTTTTCCTCCCGGAGATAAATAGACCAAAGAGTGTGTGTGTGTGTGTGTGTGTGTGTGTGTGTATCAAGTTTGCTCACTTGTATATGCAAATGGAACTGGATATAGTAGTGAAAGCATATTATATTGTAGTGGAAGCTGTCCTTCGAGGTAAGCTTGTCAAGCTGACAGAAGAGGGAAACAGTCAAGTTCATTTTACAAAATTAATATAACAAGAAATTAACTATCAGTTCCTTTATAGAGAACAAGTACAGAAAGCATAATATACAAGTTCCTCATCAGAAAATTCTCTCTTCCTTCTCTCTTGTCATTTTCTGATTGATTTATTTCCTTCGTATGTCCTATAATTGACTTCTTACCTTGTATAATTGACTTCTTACCCTGATGAGTGATGATTGTGAGGCTCAATTTAGCGCACAAGTGCGCCTCATTTGCTATTTTCTTTTTTGTTTACTTGTTTTAAGAGTATGTTGAGATACAAATTCATGTCTTCTCAAGTCCTTTAATAAAACTAAAGGTCCCAGGAGAGGGTGAAAATACAGGAAACCTTGAAAAATGAAATCACTAATTTCAACAACTCAATTCAGATAAATATCGGAAAATTTATTTTTCCTAAACTAAATGTCGATTATACATTGTCACTTAATTCAGTACAGATGGCATCATTGTACACAACCATTCGCCTAATCATACTTTTATATATAAAAAAACAAATTTTCATGCAAAACCTGAAGGAACATTCTGATCATTACCTTGTCAGTTGAAAAATAAGAGAAGCGGCCCCACTGGCTATGATCTGCTGTTCCAAAAAAATCACGCAAGAAACAGAAAGCTGCATATGGTCTCAACCAATCCTGTCCAATCAAGAGTAATAAAATCTCGTAATACAGACCCCAAAGATAAAAATGTGACAAAGTAGCAGCTGTTTTAAATAAACGATTAGAGTATAAAGACGTCAGATAAAGTACATACAACAAAATTTATGATAAGCTTTGAGTATGGTGGGAAATTGAGAATGGCTATACCTCATTCTCTATAAAGAATTTACTGAAGGAACTTGAGTTCAGTATTACATCCTTCTCCAGATCGAAAATTTTCTTGGCAATTGACAGTTTTTTAGCCAATGTAGCCTCATAATCCACATGCTGCAGGTCGAGAGGATATAATAATTGTTGTGCCTTCTAAATAAAGATGATGATATGCATATATTACTACTAAAACACTTGGAAGGTTATATATAGTAGCTTGTGGATCATTAATAACGAAACACCTTCAGTCCTTCACATAACAAACCGGAGCGATTTATTGCAAATATGATAGACTTGAACTAATACAAAATTCAGAATCCGAAGAAGATCTCACATTAGGCCTGATACTTCATCCTTATTGTATCACAAATGCAGTTGCTACAAACAGGAGAGTGCTTAAAAAATCATTTTACAATGTTCTGTAAATATGGTACAAATTTTAACTTGGGATTATCTCCTCTACATATCATATATCATATATCATTACTTGAAAACACCTACTATGGTTATCGATAAATGATGCTTACAAGAAAAAGTTTGGTTTTAGCCACAACGGAGGTCACCTATACTTTAATAATACCTGTAGATACAATTTCATAAGTTGAATTACAGTAGAGAATATATTATGGATATCTATATACACCTGGTGAAGATAGTTCTGTCTGTTAATGCAGTTTAATTAGTATAAATTGCCAACCATTCATGGTAGCATGGAACTTATGTCATATTAGATACCACTAATTTGCAGATCTATAATGTCCCCGAGTTACAAGTACTCAGATAGAGAAATAGGAGGCTTGTAATATACATGTTAGAAAAGTCTATTCCTAAACTGCCAGACCAGGGACCATAGCTCATATACATGTACGAGTCCATATGTACGAGTCCAAAAGTGACTATATATATATATATATATATATAAACACACACACACAACATGTTTGAATAAAAAAAAAATCCTAGTACTTGCAATATCAAAATACATGCTATTGCTTGTAGTAGTTTACTCAAGTACATGCAGTGCGTTTGTCTACAAGACAAGTTTCTATCTATCTATCTATCTATATATATATATAGGCTTAGGTTCACAACAACAAATATAATTACAGAACACGTGAAAAAATTGTTGAACATAAAAAAAACTACAGAACACAAAAAACAATAACAAAACAAACAAAAAAATTACATAACACGCCAAAAATATAGAACCCAAAATTACATAACACTATTCAACATTAGTGTTCTGTAACTTATGTTCTATATTTTTTTGTATATTATGTAATTTTTTTGTTTGTTTTGCTATTATTTTTGGTGTTCTATGTTTTTTAGTATGTTCTGTAGTCTTCTATAATTATTTGTTAATCAAATTCTTATAAAATAGGAATTGGTTCCTCGGTTACTCAAATAAGGAGTTCCTCGCTGACCTTTACTATATATATATATAGGCAAATGCACAAATAGAAATCAAGTCAAATCTAGAAACTAGAAACTAATCTAAGCCACATATTTAATTTAATCTAATGGCCCCTAGAATGCACCATACACAATTAAAATACACCCTCCCATGTACAATCACATTTAATCCCCTCCGTTTTTAATTTGATTTTCCCCGCCAATTGGTGAACCTTTTTTCAAATCTAACTTCACCACATTTTTTCACATCTCCTAACGATGCATACCATATGTACTATATTCCGGCGACTTTCATTTTTCCGGCGATCTCCATGTATATTTATTTAACAAAACTGGTGATTTTTGTGATTCTTATAATACAAATTAGTGATTTTTGTAGTACAAATTTGTGATTTATCTCATATAAATTAGTGGTTGCATTATTGTTGGTAACAGATGTAATATAAATTTGTGATTAATTTTTAAATTACTGGAATATATCACATATGGTATGCAAATTGATCGTTGGGAGATGGATAAAACTGTGGTGAACTTAGATTTGAAAAAAAATTAGTAAATTAACGGGAAAATCAAATTGAAAACGGGGGAATAAGTTTAGTTTCTAGTCAGAGTTGGTTTCTATTAATTGTAGCACTCTATATATATATATATATATATATGGGTAAGGTTCAACTGGGAACCACTATTACATGGGGAACTCTAGGAACCACATAATAATTAATATTTTTTAATGTAAATATGTTCCACACTATATTATGTATTATATTATTAACATATGTTCTATAATTTATAATTTATTATGTTTTTAAACATATATTTTATACTATGTTCTCTCTTGTGTTCTGTACTACTATAATTTTACAGAACATATTTCTAATATTTTTATAAAATTATTAGCATGTATTACCATTCAATTAAACATCTAATATAGATAATTCAACCTTAATAATTAATTGAGTCGGATCAAATTGTGAAAATTAGGTTTTTTGCTAGTGGTTCCCCGAGCTCCCCGGCTAATAATGGGTTCCTATTTGAACCTTAGCCTATATATATATATGAGAATAAAGTTCTTGAGATTACCTCAAGAAAATTACCTAACGTGCAAGTGTTTTTTAGTGTGGGTATTTTTGTAATTGTATATAATTCTTTGTAATTACAATAACACCCTTGTGTATTTATATTACAATTTTTATTAACCTCGGGAAAATATTATGTGAGGTAACCTCAGGAAATATATATATATAGAGAGAGAGAGAGAGAGAAAGTAAATTGTAAATTGGTGGCTAGATTTCATCTAATATAGCATTTTGGTGGCTGGATTTTCAAATTTGCAATTTGGTGGCCAGAGTTTGTTTTTATCTTTCAAAAAAGTGGCTAAAAGCCATTTTTCTAAAAGTAAAAACAAAGCCTAGCTATCATTGTTTTGGCGACTAACCACCTTTTTGAAAGACAAAAGTAATTCACGGCTACCAAATTGCGATTCTGAAAATCCGACCATTACAATGCTATATAAGGTAAAGTTCAACCACAGCTTTGCTGTTTACTCTATATATGACAGATAGTACAGCTAATGTATACCTTTCCATCCAGCTCTTCTCTAGCCACCACTATTTCTTGCTGCAAAAAGAGTAAAGGAAAGAAAAATTTAATAGAAACTTATTATGAGGCTGTTTGGCTAACCTAAACCAACACTTATAAGTGAAAAATTAGATTATCCAAAAGGCCAAACATCTCCAACTTCACTAGCTCAGCAATACTTAGCAAGAGCATAGTATCATTTATCGTGTGATACAGGTAAGAAGAAAAGTAGAGAAGACCACCTCGATATCTTTTGGTATATTCTCCGAAAGTGCCTGTACTCTTAGATATAACGGATGCAGTGCACATACCGACAGTGAGCTGCATAACCAAAAAGACACAAATAAACACAATTCTAGGTCGTCATTCAGCATATAGATCTCTAATGGATTTGAAACTCAGATGCTTTCGCCAAATTTTCATTCCTGGATTCTAGGTATTATTAACCTTCAGACGCTTAGAAAGAACTTAAATAGTGAGTTGAATGTACAATGAAATAAATTATCAATGAAATAGAAGAAGCCCACAAATCTGTCTTTTATTTCTGACCGATAACAATAAACAAAATTTTTACACTAAATTATTCATGAACACTCCCCTTTTTTCACCAAACTCGAGAAAATTCCTGTCAGAAATTAGGCGCACGAATGCTGGAAATTTTAATAGCAATGTGAATTTGAAACAGCTGAGAACGGAAGGGGTCGGGGTTAGCCAACCTGTATGGATATGAATCCCACCACATCATGTTTACTGATGTATCATTGATAGGTAAAAGCTGAACTAAATGGAAGCCTGAATTAACAGCCCAGTCTACAAGTAGCTTCAGATCAAGAAATTCTCCAGCTCCAAGATCAGATTCTGATCTAACAGAGAACATCGGAATAGCAACTCCAGCACCCCTCCATGGCATTTCCTTAAGAAGAATGTAGCAAATTTTGAACATTCAAATTAGGTTGTAGTTCCTCTGCTAGTATTTTGAATAGTTTTCGAAATCGATGAATGTGTTAAAAACTTACCCGCATCATACCATCAGAAAGAACAATATACTTGGCTTGATTAGTTGAGAAGTCAACAAAAAGCTCCCGGTTCGGACCCAATTCCAGAGAAAAGTTTCCAGCTATGCTGTATTTAATGTACTTGTATGTGAACTGCTGTTAAGGTGTAAAGAAATATTGAAAAACAATGACCATATATACTGATAACTAATGATAGTGCCTGTCCAAAGCAGACCCAAAAGGATATTTTATAGGAAAATCATCCTTTTGCATGATACAGTCTGCTTGCCAAAGTGATTCACCAGCATAATTAAGTTTAAGACTATTTTGAACTTTCCATTGTCCCAGCTTCAGAGAGCTACCAATCACGTGGACCTGCAACATTCGAGAAAATTACATATTAGATCAATACAAAGCAATGGCATGTAACGTCAGAAACCATATAATATATAGATAGATGTCATATATGCGTCTAGGTTAAAGACTTACTGCGGTTTCTTCTTCTATATTTGGGCAGCATATTTTGAATTGAACAACAATTCCATCTGTTTACATGGTTTGATTGCAACATCCGAGATAAGATGTATGTTATATTAAAAGTAAACGAATAGCTTTGAACAAAAAAAAAACCTTACCCTTTCCATCCAACTTATTCTGAATGATGCCGGATGTTATCTCAGTATTTAAACTAAGACACTTTCCAAATATGACATTTTTGAATGCACTTCTGAAAGGGAGAGCATCAGAACCGGCCTGCATTTATGCAAACAATATTATAAGTTTGAATATTATTTTTTTGACAAAAAATCAAACTAAGAGTGAAAACCGTCTAAAGGGAATTTACTGTGCATAACTAACTGAAAATCAGTCCTCCATTTATGTGAAAACCGACTAGAAGGGAATTTATTGTGCATATTAACTGAAAATCAGTCCTCCACTTGTGTCAATAATCATCATACAATTGATTTGTGTTGTTAGATCTGCTGGAAGTCATTAATAATTCAGTATACATTGAAGGTCCGGATGAAGCAGGCATTCGCTCAATCCAGTAGGATCACAGAAAATTAAACATTCACACCTGTATAAATCTTTATAACCACTATGACATGAGAATTTCAATTCATATCCTAATTGCTGGGAGAACAAAGTTATATAATATATATATTATAATATATTTCTCTTACAAATGTTGCTCAGAATGCTAGTGCACATAGGAGCTTTTTGTGCAAGAAGACGATTGTTCATTTCCCTTCAGAAAATGACTAGCATTCTCATATGAATGTGATGAGGGTAAAAATCCATTAGTTCGATAACACTACCAATCAATAGTATCTTCAATGAATAAATCTCCACAATACTTGTATATGGGAGAAAGCAACTTTCTTTTTGTATATCATTCTCCGTGTAGTTAGCGGGCAGCATTCCCCTAACTGTACTCAGGCCATGCTGTATCTAGTACTTGGGAAATATACATGGCATAAATGTTGTGCGTGATAGCAAACTACTTTGAAAAAAATTGGGAGTTCAGGTAAAACTAAGCAAGCACAGTTAGACCAAAAATAGGGTTATTGAAGCTGCACCTGCCAAAGATCATGAAACTCCACCACCTCTCCATCCTGAACCTCATTTGGTAGCACTAGTTTCCTTTTCTTTCCAGCCTCCCAACGCAGTACATCCCTCTTGTCATTCACCACATAATAGCTGTACTCCGAATGAAACCCTGCCGGAACAGTCAAAGTTCCACCCCAAATAAGCTCATCACCTTGATGAGAGGGGTTCAATAACACACCTTTTTTCACATTCCAAGTACCAAGAACTGGCTCTGATCCACAAATCAGTAGACTCTGACCCCACTGAGTGAAGTATGGAATTCTAAAGCTCACTCTTGCTGATTTGAGAGATTTTTTATCAGCCAACAACCCAAAATCCACCATCTTTCCTAAAAATAAGTCAACCAGTTCACTGTATAAGATTCTGCAAATATATTTTACCAAATATAGACAGAATCTTACATTAAGCAATGGAAAGTTAAGAATATTCAAATAAACAAGCGAATCAGAATCAAAACAACAATCAAGAGATTGAACTAGTATATAATTGCAGTCAATAGAGCACTCAAAACCCACAAAAATAAAGTAAAATAAAACCCAATTTGAGTAAATAAGAAATTAATACCTTTGCTTCAATTAAAAAAAAAAGAAATTTGATAATCAAGAATGCACAACAAAATGAAGCAACTTTATCAAGAAAGTGAGGTGGGTGGATAGAAATCAATGGAATATGGAGGGTACATGTGGGTTTGCAATAAACAGTGAAGAGCTTGTGAATCGCTAATGAGTTGTGGTATATATCACATCCTCATGGGGAGATTTTTATATTATTGTTATTATTATATTATTATTATTATTGTTATTATTATTATTGGGCTAAAGTGTAAGCAGCGCTCGGAGGTTTGTGAGTGTGTGATAACAATTAACAAGGACTGGTATGATTTTTGGAGAAGAGGTGCCTTTACTTAAAATTATATACAGTACACACAAAAAAAAGAGCAAGAAATGAATGCAGCTTTCACGGGAGAGTGATAAATATATATGATAGTGTTGATGCATATGTATCATGTGTGTCATTGTGTGAGCCGGTAGATAGATCCTTCCCGTCCGTCCGTGTATGCTGTATTATGTGTATAATTTTTCTTTTGTACAGGTAGTTTGGGCCAAGTCGAGTCGTAAACAAGTTTGAGTTGGATATTTTTAAGGGCCGGTTTGGCATGACTGTTGCAATGGACAGTTACATCAATTTTTTATTAAAAAACTGTTAGAATGGTGTTTGTTAAATTACAAAACTGTTGCGTGGAAAATTGCTTTTAGTTTAAAAGTTACTGTTAGTTAAAGCATGTCTCACATGCTTTTGAAAAAAACTGTTTTGAGCTTTTACATGAAGTAGTTATCAGTTTTATCATCAAATCTTCTCAAAAATACTATTTTTATATATTATATCTCAAAATATACATAAATCAAAAAAAATATCAAACAGTCGTCCGATTTTCCTAACAGCATTTTTTTCACCAACACTCTTTCTCATAGCACAGCATTTTTCAACAGCACTCTCAAACGGAGCCTAAATGAGTTTAATCGTTTGTTTAAATTAAACGAGTTATAATTTTAGACCAAATCTATTAATTATATAATTAAAAAATAATAAAAATATTAATTAATTTATAATTTATAAAAATAATTTTTTATGATATTAAATAAGTTCGAATTCGAGTCGAGTAGACTTTTAATCTACATACTCGACTCGACTCATTTAACTAAACTAGCTCGAACTGGAGTTCGTATACGAGTTCGAATCAAACCGAGTCTTGTTAAACGAGTTCGAATTTGAACTACTCGCGAACTGTTCTACGCTTATAGTATATTTTTCTTCACCTCGATTGATTTTTATTTTTTTTTAAAAAAAATTGTTTTTAGTTTTGTAAAAATTTAATGATAATTACTCTATTTATTTTAAAATGTATCTCTTTTGATACGCATTCTAAAATATTTTAATTATATAATTAAAATTATTATTTTCAATTTTGTTTGAAAAAAACATATTTAATTAATATATTTATTTTAAAAATAATATTTTTTTATAATATTATCAAAATATTTTAGAATGTGTATCAAAAAATCAAACCGCATTATTCTTAAATGGAAAAAATATATTATGTTAAATTCTAAGTCTCTAGTGCTTGTTTGGTTGCATGTAAAAATTAACTTCCTATCAGAAGTATTAGTTCCTTGGTTTTTTTTGACATAAATAACTTTTCATTAATGAATTGTATCGAAGTACAACGACCTAAAAAGGAGTTTATTTCATTAACCAAATTTATTATCTAACCGAAATGCACGCATGTTGCCTCCGGACATTTAAACAGTAATACATTAATGTCTGAAAATAAAACACAACCATAAAAAAGTCTCATTAAAAATCTCACATGAGCAAAACCCTATTGGGAAAAACTCGAAGGAGGGAAAAAATGTCCTACTAAAAATAACTAAAATAAGAAAAAATATATAATTACAATGAGACCATTAAATCTAAATTCATGTCTCCATCAATCCACTCTCTCTTTACCCTTCTTCTCATCCAAATGAGTATTAAAATCTTGTTTCCATTCATCTTCCATCTGCATGCAATAATCCATCCAATTAAATTTGAAAAAGAAAAACAAACAAAGACAAATAAGTCGATAAAAGTGTAACAAAAAATATAATATAAAATTATAATATAAAACTTTCAATTTGTAATTAAAATCATCTAATATGACACAACATTGTCATAAACGACATATAAACACCAAAGATATGGTTAAAAAGTCATAAAAATGGTTATGTCCCGTATAAGTACAAAAGTCATCACAAATGACACTAAACTCGTTTAAAAATTCAGATCTGAAAGATGTGAAAACAGAAACAGATGATATGGGTCAAATCCGAAAGATACGAAAACATATCTGAAAAATTTGAAAGGTTAAAATTTTCAAATTGAAAAAAGTATATATTGTTTATATAAAGAAATGTGATTTAAACCAAATCACTGTAAAGAAAGCGTGTTTGAAATTAGGGTTTAAAGAAAATAACAGGGATAGGGGGATGAGAGGGTTACGATTGGAGAAGGGTGTTTGCATGATGATATATGTATATCATCATTATAACGATGATGATGATATACATATATGTTTATGTGTGTATCGTGAGATTCACGTGCATTTTAAATAATGGGGTGGGTAAACAACTTCCCACATATCATGTTATTTAAAGTTCCAAGAAAGTTGCATGTCTCTTATTTTGTTCAACCAAACAATATAATTAAAATTTATTTCCGAGGAATTTTGACTTCCTGGATATTCATATGCTAACCAAACGACCAGATTAATTCTTTCGATGTTCGGCGTTGTGATCAACATTGTCACATTGGTCAGGATTCAGGATTGGTTTTAGAAATTTAAACTTTTTATATCATTTTTTGAAATGGTGTTTTTTTTTAAAGTTAAAAAACATATTATATATATATATAAATTACTTATCGTTTATTGTAATGATATTTTAAACGGTGATCTTGGTCGCTTTAATCTGGCATAGGCAATGCGTTAGAATTTAGAATTTTGGTTTCACGTGATTGCGAGGGAGAGAAATAGTCTGAAGTAATTTGACAAAACAATGTTATTACGGGTTTTTAGTGTGTGCCTATGAGCACATATTAGAAGTTTAGCTGTTAAATTTTTATTGACTTTCTATTGATTGATAATGATGGATCTCACCAATTAAAATGAGTCAAATTCATAAAAATTAGTGTTTAATGTGTGATGATCACACACTAGAAAGACCCGTGTAATTAAACATAAAAAGTAAAGAAAATGGTTTAGTATTGTTTTGATAAAAACATAACAAAAGACCTAATTAGGATCATGATAATGTGTTTATAACCGGAACATGAAACATGGGAAAGGGAGCATGCATTATTAGGAAGGTGTCAAACTAAGTCAAAGTATAAAGTATGGGTAGCGAAGGTAATTGGTCATTGAGCCGTAATTCGAATTAGATACCGGTAGTTGATAAACGAGTTCACGTGAGTTGAGTTTATCGTTTTAATATTTAAATAAATTTAATTTATTTATTAGACGAATTAAATTTATTTATAATTAATCGATTCTAGTTTAAGGGTCCGTTCTTTTTATTGAAAAATGTGTTCGGTAAAATCTAAAAACCGTTGTATAGAAAAGTACTTTTGATCTAAAATATGCTATTAAAAACATATGTCATCATATTTTTGGAAAAAAACTGTTTTTCAGTTTATAAGTCTATAATTTATAACTAAAAATAACTTTTTGTAATAATAATATTAAGTAAACTCCGTGATCATTATCTGTGAATTTGAATTTCATTTTTAAATATATTTTAATTTTTGAAGGAATTTTTTTTAGTCCAGTCCCGAATGAAGGATATAATTTTTGTCAGGTAATTTAAAAAAAAATATATTTGATATCTTTTAATGAAAATTAATTTAATAATCAAAAAATATCGTTTATATATATATATATTTAATTCAATATTATTTTTAAGGAACATTTATTTATAATATAAATTATTCTAATTAAATTATATTACATTTTGAATATTTTAGATTAATGAAATGAATTAAAAATTAAAAATATAATACTAAATATAAATTATATGTTTATCTTTGATAATTTATTCAATAAATATATAAAAATATTATTTTTATTTGATGCGGAAATCAGATGGACTCAATCAATTGAGCATGTTTGGCTAAATGAGCTTATAGCTTATTTCGACTTTAAGGTGAAAAATGTCTGTTTGTGTAATAAATCTAAAACCAACTTAAAGTCAGAAATAAGACATAAGAAATAAGTCAGAAACTGACTTAAAGCCAGAAGTATGTGTTACGTACTTTTTTCAGTGATTTTTTTTTCTATTTTGGTAAAAGTTATCTATATGTTATAAATTATTCATAAGTCACTTTTATTTTTATTTTTATTTTTTTTTAAACTCATAAGTAACTTATAAGTCAAAATTATCCAAACATACATTTTAAACTCCCGACTTATATCAAATGGACCCAATCAATTGAGCATGTTCGGCTAAATGAATTTATAGCTTATTTTGACTTTAAGGTGAAAAATGTTCGTTTGTGTAATAAGTCTGAAACTGACTTAAAGTCAGAAATAAGTCAGAAACTGAATTAAAGCCGGAAGTACGTATTATGTACTTTTTCAGTGATTTATTTTTTTATTTTGATAAAATTATCTAAATTTTATAAATTACTCATAAATTTCTTCTTTTTTTTATTTTTTTTAAAACTCAT
Organism: Oenanthe sinensis; assembly: GCA_028671895.1. Classification (NCBI taxonomy): domain Eukaryota; kingdom Viridiplantae; phylum Streptophyta; class Magnoliopsida; order Apiales; family Apiaceae; genus Oenanthe; species Oenanthe sinensis. Next base: position 38,992,540 of record CM053794.1, read on the forward strand.
AAGTAACTTATAAGTCAAAATTATCCAAACATACATTTTAAACTCCCGACTTATCACTTTAAGCAACTTTAAATCATAAGTCACAATTTAAGCTCAGCCAAACGGCCTCAATGTCCCATTTCAGATCCTGATCCCCAATTTTTTTAAAAACTTTTTTTATAATTCTCACTTAAAATTTTTGAATTCTCATTTTAAAAGTAAAATGTTTCAAAAGTATTATATTTTTTTTTGAAACATTATTTTATATGCATATAAAAATATATTATTCTTACTAAATATAATATATATTAGGGATGAGCAAAACTGAACCGAAAATCGAAACCAAACCGAAAACCGCATGAAACCGCATAAAACCGAACCGAAAAAAATGAAACCGATTAAAAACCGAACCAAATAAAAACTGAACCGAACCGCACTAATATTTATAATACATATTATTATATATATATAATAATAATAATATAATATCATTATATTTGAATTTAAATATTTTTAACTATAGTAGAACCTCGATAAATGAATACATTTGGGACCATAAATATATATTCATTTAACGAGATTATTTATTTATAGATAAATTAATATAATATTTATTTATCAATAAATGAACATTAATTCATTTAAATAATATTTTTAGACTTTTTTCTTAATTATATTATTTTATATATATTATGTTTAAATGTACCTAGAATTCATAGCAGTTATAACTTTTATGTACATTTTAGAGGCATTTTTCAAAAAGATATGGCTTGTTAATATGTTTAGAAATTATTATTGGATAAAATTTATTCATATATTATATAAATATAAATATATTATTTGAAATAGAGTGATTATTTATTTATATTTACATAGGGCCTATAAAGACTATATTTTTATTTATTCGTTTATGCATTTAGTGAGTTTATTCATTAAACTCATTTCCCCAAATTGGGACCGAAGGAATTTATTCAATTGTCGAAGTTATTCATTTATCGAACATTCATTTATCGAGGTTCTACTATAATTATACAATGTAAATACTAAACATATAATATTAAAGCACATCAATACATAATATAATTGATAAGCTGCCAATCTAATTATTTTTTCAAATTTTAATTTATGTAAGACGACGAGTATAATAAAATATTAATAGTTTTAAAACCGAAACCGAACCAATTAAAAACCGAACCGCACTTTTTAAAACCGAACCAAACCGATTATTTTTGGTTCGGTTTTGGTTTCTATTTTTTAAAATCGCACATAAGTGGTTACAGTGCGGTTTGAGGCTCAAACCGCACCGTGCTCATGCCTAATATATATGTACAAGTTTTAAGTCTATAACCCACGTGAAACACGGGATAACTAATATTTAGGTAAATTAATTTTTTATTTATATTTAATATAATTTTTTTTAATGTTATGAATTTATATTAATATTATATGTTCTCTTATTTGATATAAATTTATTATGTTTAATATAAATATGTTATAATTTGGAACTGTGTTATAATAAATATATAATCGGGCTTAAATAATAAATTTTTAGTTAATATATATATGTATATAGTTAGGACACATATTATAATAAACAAAATTATATCATGTATATTTTTTAGGTTCGATACCGATTGACTGATCAAATTTTTTAATCTATTGGGCCAATAGTAAAATTTTATTTAAATAAATATGTATATAGTTAGGGTTTATATTATAATAAGTAAAATTAAACCTAATACATATATATTTTTTAGACCGGCGGCCCACTACTGACTGATCAAAAATTTTAATCTTTCAATTATAATAATATAATATAGATGGTCTTGACCCCTCACAAGTGAAATTTGCATCCTTCCATATGCGCTTTTTTGCTATATTCTTCTCTAATTTTATATTTGAAAAATTCTCAAATTTTCACCATAAATAGTAGATAATACTCTTTTATTTTTTTGAATAATTTGGCGTATAGCCTTCGGGAGGAGAGAAGGTAAGCCATCTACCACACATGTACTATCCAATCATGCTAAAATATCATACTTATAATTAACTCTTGTTTAATTATTGAAATTATTCTCCACTAAGTTCTTCTATGAATTTATTATTTATTATTTAATTAGGTAACTTACACTAATTTTCTCTCCGACTTGTTTTTCATTTTTTAAAATCTTTTTCTAATAATATCTTATTACACAAATATTTATCAAATTTATTTTATATTTGATAAATATTTATAATAAAAAATATTCAAATTTTATTTAGTATTCTTTTTAAAGTTTCTAATTAAAACAATTTATTTATTATAATTATATATAATACGACTCTTAATATTTATTTAAAATAAATTTTTTAATAAAATAATATTAACAGGCACATGAATTAATATAGTTTTTAATTAAAATATTATTTTTAGGAAAAAAATTTGATAATGTGAATTTTGTATAAGATATAAAAATATTGTCTTCAACTGTATACAAGATATAAGAATATTTGATAACTCAATTTTATATTTCAAACCCGTTCATAGTTATGGGACTAGTTTTAAATACTTTCATTAGATGCACAAGTGTGCATATTTAGAAACGTGACAAGAATGCGTGATTATTGAAATTTAAATTTCATACACTAGGAAAGTATGTTGAAAAATAAGAATAAAGTATCGGTTGCCGGTAAAGTGTGACCATATAAAAAAATTGTAGAATTTTATAAAATTAACATACTGTTTTTATTAAAGAAATTTTAAAATATTCAAACTCTAAATTAGATTGTTTTTTTAAATTGTGTTATTAAAACATCTATTGATTTTCAAAATACTTGTAAGTATATTGATTACTTGTTAAACTGTATAACTTAATATTTTCAATTTCGAGAGTTAATGTAAGAACAAGTTGGAGCGTGCTGAATTTGGAGGTATTGATATTTGACATTCGAAATATTTGTATTTTAGAAGATTATAAATTTATATAATTGTATTTCAGATTTGGAGTATGAATGTATAATTTTTTCGTCACGCTCTTATTTCTATTTATTATTATTAAATTTCAGATTTTATATGATAATTTGAAAAAAAATCTAACTGTTACAGTTATATATAATGCACATTATTAATATTATTTAAAATGAATTATATTTATATATGTTTTAAATAAAATAATATTAACCGACATCCCATGTCCTTTTCATGTTCAACCTAGGTCTGTCAATGGATCGGATATCCGATCCGATCTGATCAAATCCGTAGCTAAATAAATGGATATAAATATGAAATATATTATATATAATATGTAAATATATTATATATAATATGTAAATATTTATATAATACTATATTATACATAAAATAATATGAAATATTTAATATTAAACATAATTCGAAATTAAAACATTTTATTAAATTAATAGATCTAATATTTTATTTTATTTTAAAATTTTATTTTTTAAACGGATCCGATCCGATAACCCGTAATCCTAACGGACCGGACATGGATTGGCCTATCAAATATCCGACTCCGGATCTGAAAAAAATAAATGGATCCGGATATGGATATAGGCCGATCCGAATTCGATCCGTTTAGCTGCCTAATTAACCCCATTTGTATAGTGTAGCCAGTTCTTTCCGAAAAGAAGTTATAATTTTTTATATTATCAGAAATATAGTTATTTGTTTTTCCTATGAGTAAAATAGACGACACTGTTTAGTTTTAAATAAAATTGATTTTTTGTAAAAACAAGATTTTAATAAAACAAATTCATTTACATCAAACGTAATAAACTGCACATATTTTAAACTATTTTCAATTTTTATGCATCATATAATAATTTTTTTTTAAAAAATAAAATATTATTTCAGATAAAATTGACAAATTTCTCTCTAATCACCACGAAGAGGATAAATCTCATTCTAAGATAAAAATCACAAATTGAAAATCATGGAAAACGGTGAACGTTCCTGTGTCTTTCTCAACAATCCTGGTCAGAATAAAATTCACAAAACTAACAAGTACTGTAAAACAGCAGGAGGGGACAGTAAAACCAATAAAACTTCTTTTGCTATTATTGAAGCATCTCCGCGCTATTGCCTGTCTTGTCCCCTAAAATATTTTTAAATAATAATTTTTTAAAATATAGAAAACCAAAAAATTATTTTACTCCAATAGTATTCCCCGTATTAATTCCCTATGTTTTAAAAGTAATATTTAATTAATATTTTAAAGAGATGAGACAATGAAAGAAATAAAGAAAAAAGAAACAAGAAAGAGAGAAAAAAATATTAAAAAAAGAGATATAGGAACACAACCTACCGTTGGAGCTTGTAATTTAGTATGCATTCCCTGGTTTGTTGCACTTGGCATAGATATTGGTGAAGACTACGCCCCTTCAGATGCTGTTAGTAGTTTGATATGACATATACATTTTAAAATATTTCAATATGCGGTGATAAAAAAAAATCAATATGCAAGCTGTAACAGTGTTCTAAAATAGAAAGCATTAATTTTAAGACCCCCTGCCAAACACGCTCCTTTTAACTTTTACCCCCATTGCATTGATTAATCGACAACGCGTCACATTAATAGCCGTTTGATTAATGATCCCCAGTATATTACCATAGAAACGATATCAGAAGATCATATCCACAGAGGCACCTGTTTGTACCAACAAAAACACAAACCGTCCTACTCGGATATACACACACTCTCCGTATATACGCACACTCCCTCACATAAATGTTGTGTTGAGCATTTCTAATATTTAGTGAGTGAAAATTCTAGGAAGGGGGGGTTTATATTGATAAGCTAGGGTTTCTCAAAAATCAATTAGTTAATTTCTAGGGTTTGTTTGTATTGATCGTCACTCTCGTTTTGTTTTATTCGAGAAATGGCTGGAAAATCAGCCGTGCTTTCCGATGAAGGTAGATTAATAGCAGCTTATAAGTCTGATTTTTACTTAAAAAATGTTGTATCTCACTCTTTTGCTGTTGTGCATTTTTGTATACAGATGAGATGGAGGTGTATGATAACGAACCAGAAGAAGATGACGTGGACGACGATGACGAAGATGGTAAACCTTTTTTCATTGTTTAATATGTGCGTGCGTGTGTTTTTCATTTTTTTTGTTATAGATTTTTCACACGGTTTAATTTTTTATTTTTTTTTACTATTAGTTTGTGTGTAATTTTGATTTATTGTTTGGGCTTGTATAGCCGTAGTGATAATAATGTACTGTAGGTTTTTATTTACAAGTTGTATGGTTGAATCTGGATGATATTTCTGTTTACGAGGAGATGTTAGGGTTTATGTGATGATATTTTTATTTCTTTTGCATGCGCCTTATATGATGTTTCGGCATGATTTGTTTTGCATGTTGCCCTCAGAAATACATGTTGCTTGATAGATTGGGAATGTGGTTTAGGTTTTTAAGATTTACTAGGATTGGTATTTTTTTTTTAAGGATGGTTTATTTTGGGGAAATTTGTTAAAATAAAGTCTTTGCGTTTTTTATAATGAGATATTGTGTTAAGTGGCTGCTAGGATATGGGAGGTTACTCTAAGATTTTTTGCCTTTAAAAAGGGGTGTTCGTGTTATACGTGAAACAACGAGATAAGTACTGCGTGTTTGGATCTTGCTTGCATACCATTAAGCTCCCTGGACACTTTTTTATAGCTTTCCATGTTCATGTTGATTGAGAGTGCTTAGAATGTGCCCTTGTCTTCTGTTTTGGGTTTAATATTTCTCCTTGAGAGTTTGTGTGTGGTGCTGATATGTTATGTTCCTTGCAGTTTAGCAGAATAAATTATCAGTTGAGCAAGTCTAATATTTTTCTAATGATATTTGGATGAATGTGTATCTTCATCAGAGGCAGGACAGGATGAATATGAGAACGATGGTTTTATAGTGGATGATGCAGAAGAACAAGAAGACGATGGAGACAGCGATGAGGAAAGGCAAAAGAAGAAGCGAAAGAAAAAGTCAGTGATTTCTTATGAGCCCTCATATTAATTGCATTTCTCTTAGCTAATTACTATTTTTACTAAAATTACAGGGTTTCCCAGAAGAACTTCGTTCTTGATGAAGATGACTATGAGCTGCTTGAGGATAATAATATCACGGGTTTCCGGCGACCAGAGGTGGGTTCAAACAATTGTTTTCTTGGGTGGTTTTCTCCTGACACATAAACTTAATTAATTGCCATAGTAGGTGTAATCCTTGAAATGTTCATGTTTTGATTTAGCAGGTAAGCAAAAAGTTCAAGCGTTTGAAAAAAGCTCAGAGGGATTATCAATCTGGACTTTCTGATGGCGGTGAGTTCGGTAGATCTGGGAGGAGCGCGCGAACGGCTGAGGAGCTGCTCCAGCACAGTTTATTTGGTGATGGTGAGGGTAATAAAACTTTGTGAGCACAAATTTATGAATGGACGATCATACATTATTGTCCATTTGGCTAATTTGTATGTCTAAATTGTAGGAACACAACTTGAAGATAGTGCAGAAGAGGAGCAATTAGACGAAGAAGACAACGAAAATGGGGATGAGGATGATTTGGCTGATTTTATTGTTGAGGAAGACGTGGACGAGCATGGAGCTCCTATGAGGTCTACATTTGGTTAATTAGAACTTTCTCTATATAGATGTTTTTGTAAGTTATTACTTACATATTTACTCATAATTCAGAAGGAACGTAACCAAGAAAAAGCCTAGGCAGGCATCAGGAGTCTCTTCATGTGCATTACAAGAAGCTCATGAAATATTTGGAGATGTGGATGATCTGTTAAAGCGTCGCAAGCAAGGATTAGCAGAGATGGGTGGATATTATGGTGAAACTGGTAGATGGAATGAAAGAAGGATTAAAGATGAATTTGAACCAACCATTCTCTCAGAAAAGTATATGACGGAGAAGGATGACATGATTCGTAACACAGATTTTCCAGAAAGGTTGCAGGTAAATGTGATCGGGGTATTTGTACTATTTGTACTTTGGTATGTCTTCCGACCTTTTTTTTGGTAATAACTGTTCCTTGTAATATAGATCTTCGAACATAGTACCGGGCCTCCACCAACAGATGAATCGAGTATAGATGAAGAGAGTATTTGGATTTGCAATCAGCTTAGAAGCATGAAACATTTGTTTGGAAGAATTGTTGAAATCAATGAGTTGTCTATAGTTAAGGAAGATGTGATGAGATTCTTGGATTTTATCCATATCCAGAAATTAGATGTAAGCTATGTCCTGTAATGATGTACGAGTAATTGAGTATTTTTTTGAACTTTTTGTTCAAATTCTGACAAGTCTGTTACACATTCTTGCTATAGGTCCCTTTTATTGCAATGTACAGAAGGGATGAATGCCCAAGTCTGTTTAAGGATCCAGAACAGCTTGAAGCTGATGGGCTTCAGAATATCTCTGACAAAAAACCTGCATTAATGTGGCATAAGGCACACAGATTTGGATTTAAATTCTGTGTAGTACTTCATATTTTATGAAATTGGCTATTTTGGTTGATTGTTTCCTGTTTCTTTTACAGATACTTTGGACCATCCTAGATTTGGATAGAAAATGGCTGCTTCTCCAGAAAAGAAAAAGTGCCTTACAATTATACTACAAGAAGAGATATGCTGAGGAGTCCCGAATCATAGATGATGAAACTAGGCTCGTCTTGAATCGACAGTTGTTTGACTCGATCACCAAATCTCTCAAGGCAGCTGAGTCGGAACGAGAAGTTGATGATGTGGACTTAAAGTTTAATCTTCATTTTCCACCTGGTGAGGTTGGTGATGTTAATGGGCAGTATAAGCGGCCAAAGCGGAAATCACAGTACAGTAGTTGCAGTAAGGCAGGGTTATGGGGGCTAGCTAATAAGTTTGGCTATAGCTCGGAGCAATTTGGGCTGCAGATATCCCTGGAGAAAATGGTGGGTTTCTTTTTCCTTCTTTATGGTTAGTTGCTTCTAGTTTTATTAATTACAACATAGTTTTGGCTTTTTCTTGTAGAGAATGGAGGAGCTGTTGGATAGCAAGGAAACCCCAGAAGAAGCAGCTTCAAATTTTATATGTGCCATGTTTGGCACACCGCAAAATGTTCTTAGAGGTGCTAGGCACATGGTGAGAATGATATCATATTTGTATGCATAATTCACTGTCTCTCTCTCTCTCTCACACACACATGTTATGATTTCCGGGAACATGTTTCAGGCAGCTGTTGAAATTTGCTGTGAACCCTATGTGCGCAAACACGTGCGGGGCATCTATATGGATAATGCTGTAGTGTCAACAAGTCCTACCACTGATGGAAATGTCGCTATAGATACATCTCATCAGTATGCTACAATAAAATGGCTACGGGAAAAGCCTCTTGCAAAATTTATGGATGCACAGTGGCTTCTAATTCATAAGGCCGAGGAGGAGAAGCTTATCAAAGTTACAATTGAGCTTCCAGAACCTGTCTTAACCAAATTGCTTAGCGACTCTAATGAGAATTATCTGAGTGATGGAGTAAGCAAATCTGCTCAATTATGGAATGAACAGAGGAAGCTGATACTGCAGGATGCCTTTTTTGATTTCCTTCTACCTTCGATGGAGAAGGAAGCAAGATCATTGCTGGCTGGTAGAGCAAAAAGTTGGTTACTTCTGGAATATGGAAAGCTGTTGTGGGACAGGGTTTCTGTGGCGCCATATCAGAGGAAGGAACACAATCTGAGCTCTGATGGAGAAGCTGCGTCGAAAGTTATGGCTTGCTGTTGGGGTCCGGGAAAGCCTGCAACTACATTTGTGATGCTGGACTCATCTGGAGAAGTGTTGGATGTTCTGTGTGCTGGGTCCATTTGCAACCGTGGTCAAAATGTTAACGATCAACAACGTAAAAAGAATGACCAGCAGAGAGTTTTGAAGTTCATGACTGAACATCAACCACAAGTAGTCGTTCTCGGAGCTGCAAATTTGTCTTGCACACGTTTAAAGGACGATATTTACGAGGTAGAGTTTCTTACTTTATTCGTCTTTGTCATTTATGTTTGTTTTACTTTACGAAGATTCCAGCCAAAAGCGTTGCAAATGTCTAAATCTCATCTGGTTGGTATATCTTCTTGATGTATTACAGATTATTTTCAAAATGGTGGAGGAGAATCCCAGAGATGTCGGCCATGATATGGAAGGTCTAAACATTTTATATGGGGACGAAGCTCTTCCTCACCTTTACGAGAATTCTCGTATCTCTTCAGATCAGCTTCCTTTGCAGCCAGGTAGATGTCATGGCTATTTTTGATTGATTGCATGATGAAGTCATCTAACCGTCTTAATCATTTCTACTTTTATCAGGCATTGTCAAGCGAGCCGTGGCTTTAGGTCGTTATCTTCAGAATCCACTGGCAATGGCTGCAACACTGTGTGGACCAGGGAAAGAAATATTATCTTGGAAGCTTAATCCTATGGAGGATTTTCTAACTTCTGATGAGAAGTTTGGGATGATCGAACAGATTATGGTAGATGTAACTAATCAAGTTGGGCTCGACATTAATCTGGCATTAAGCCATGAATGGTTATTTTCTACTATGCAGTTTATCTCTGGGCTTGGGCCCAGAAAATCCGCATCTTTGATAAGGTCTTTAGTAAGAACTGGAGCTATTTTTACTCGGAAAGACTTGTTGACAGCACATGGTATTGGCAAGAGGGTTTTTATCAATTCAGTTGGTTTCTTACGAGTCCGGAGAAACGGAATGGCTGCTTCTAGTAGTCAATTTATTGATTTGTTGGATGATACAAGAATTCATCCAGAATCTTATGGTCTTGCACAAGAACTTGCAAAAGATGTGTATCTTGAAGATGTTCAAGATGAGACAATTGATGATGATGATGAAGTGTTGGAGATGGCAATAGAGCATGTCAGAGAGAAACCACACCTGTTGAAGTCCCTTGAGGTGCATGAATATGCTAAATCAAAGCAGTCAGAAAATAAAATCCAATCACTAAATCTAATAAGATTGGAGTTGATTAATGGGTTTGAAGATTGGCGGAAACCATATGCAGAGCCAAGCCAAGATGAGGAATTCTGCATGATATCAGGGGAGACTGATGATAGCCTTGCAGAGGGAAGGACTGTGCAGGCAACAGTTCGCAGGGTACTACCCCAGAAAGCAATATGTGTTCTTGACTCTGGGTTGGTCGGTATACTTGGCAAGGAAGACTTTGCAGACGATTGGAAGGAGATGCCCGATTTGACTGAAAAGTTGAATGAAGGCGATGTCATAACCTGCAAAATCAAATCGATTCTGAAGAACAGGTACCAGATATTCTTAAGTTGTAAGGAAAGTGAAATGCGGAACAATCAATACCAGAATCACCAAAATCTTGATCCATACTATCGTGAGGATCGTAAGAGTTTACCAGCGGATCAAGATAAAATGCGCAAGCAGAAGGAGCTTGGCAGAAAGCATTTCAAGCCACGAATGATAATTCATCCTCGCTTTCAGAATATTACAGCTGATGAGGCAGTTGAGGTATTCAATAACTAACTTTGAGTCCAATTAGGAATGGGAAATGTAAAAAATTAGTATCTTTTCTTGAATGTAGGCTTCCATAAATTAAATGACATGAACCTTTGATGTTGCAGTTAACTTTGCCATTATATTGCTTTAATATAAAAAAAGTATTTAGATCACTAATAATGCTCTAGATCACCTATATGAATGCCTAACTAAAAAAAGCAAATGTTCTTAGAGCAGCTATCATGTAAAGATGTGCAATACAAGTTCCCAGTTAGATGTTGGATTCAATACAAGTTAGTTTCCTCTATTGATGGATTTAGTATATAATTGACCACTGATACTTGAAATTTAAAAGCACAAATCATTTTTGTTATTTGTACCCTTGTTGCTTTGCATGTACAAGCTTTTGTAGGAGTCGTACCAGTTATATTGTTGTAATATTAGTCGTTATCAGGCAGTTAAGGGGGGTCAATAACCAACTTTGAGGCAGTTGAGGTATTGTAACTAACTTTGAGTCCATTTAGAAACGAGAAATATAAAAAATTAGAATCTTTTCTTCCAGGCGTTCTTCCATAAATTACATGACATGAACCATTGACGTTGCAGTCAACTTTGCCATTATATTGTTATAATAAAAAAAAGTATTTAGATCACTAATAACGCGTCAGATCACCTATGTGGATGCTTATTTGAAAACAGCAAATGTTCTACAAAGTGCTGTATGTAAAGAGGAGCATTATAAGTTCCCTTTTAGAATTTAGATATTGGATTTAGTACAAGTTTACTTTATTGATGGAGTTGGAATGTAATTAACCAGTAGTACTTGAAATTTGAAAGCACAAATCTTTTTTTTTTGTTACCTGTACCCTTGTTTTTTTTATGTGCAAGCTTTTGTAAGAGTCATGCCAATTATGTTGTTATTATATTAGTTGTTGTCAGGCTGTTAAGTGTCTTATTGTATTGTTTCTTTTGGAATGCATGTTAGCTTGTCCCAACCTTGTTTCTTATTTGGAGGCTTATTTTGTGTTTGCTTAGTTCTTGTCTGACAAGGATATCGGAGAGAGTATTGTACGTCCGAGTTCTCGTGGACCCTCGTTTCTGACTTTGACATTGAAAGTCTATGATGGAATTTATGCGCACAAGGACATAATTGAAAGTGGAAAGGAACACAAGGACATAACAAGCTTGCTCCGCATTGGTAAAAGTTTGAAAATTGGAGAAGACACATTCGAGGATCTAGACGAGGTTAGCATCTCCGTACCTTTTTAAGCATTTAGTATGAGATGTCTTTTCTGCGATGTAAATAATTTTTCTATGCTTCCGTTTGAAGGCTAGAGTATCATCTGTATTCCTATACTTCAGATATTTGTTTATGATTATATTTGCTATTAGGCAAAGCCCTGCCCTTGTATTGCTAAGAAACCCAATTAGATAACCAATAGTGATTTTTTTTGGTGCATTGCGTTACACAATCTCTGTAGGTGTGGCAATGGCACGTTAGGGTGGAAGCGTGGGACCCAAGTAGCTACCTGAAATGAAATGCATCATCATCTTATAAACTAATACTACTCTGAATGCAGGTTATTGATCGATATGTTGATCCATTAGTAGTTCAGCTGAAAGTGATGCTTAACTACCGAAAATTCAAGAAGGGTACCAAAGCAGAAGTTGACGAGATTCTGAGGATTGAAAAAGCTGAGAATCCAATGAGAATTGTTTATTGCTTTGGCATATCTCATGAACACCCTGGAACATGTATTCTAACGTATATAAGGAGTTCAAACCCACATCACGAATTTGTTGGCGTGTACCCAACTGGATTTAAATTTCGTAGGAAAATGTTTGGGGAAATTGATCGGCTCGTTGCATATTTCCAGAGACATATTGATGATCCACAAAACTCAGCACTCTCAATTCGATCTGTTGCTGCAATGGTTCCATTGGGAAGCGCTGCAGGTGGGGGGCTATCTGGTGGCTGGGATGGTTCTAGTAACAGTGGCGATGCCTGGGGAAGTCAGTCTGCAGACCAAGACCAAACCTTCACTCCAGGGTCTAGAGCAGGTAATTCTGAACACATATTGTAATGTAGTATTGTAGTTATGCAAATACTCAAGATACGAGGTTTGAAGAAGGTTAATGGTCTATTACTTGTTTAAGACTTAATATTTATTTTCCTGCCAAGTTTCAAAGTTTTTGCCAAGTTCAAAATTGTTTATTTTGATTAAAGACTTTGCGCTGTATGATCTCTCCAGCTATTGTGCATTAAACAGTAGTACTTGGTACAGGTTTAACCATTGAATATATTGGGGTTTTCTTCTTAACTCTTAAGTTCTCTCACATAGGTCCTTTTGAATTCAGTTTTTCTGTTTTGTCTCATGCATGCTGTAATTGATATATGCAGGCAGAGGTGATTTCAGAAATGGTGGCAGTCAGGATGGACATCCAAGTGGTATCCCTAGGCCATATGGTGGTCGGGGACGTGGACGGGGACGTGGTCGGGGATCATACAATGGTAGCGGAAGAGATGATGGCCGCAGCAGCGACAAGCAAGATTTGGATAGTGGGACTCAGAGTGACGACAAATGGGGCAGTTTTCCAGGTGCTAATGGAAGTGGTGATGCTGGTGGTTGGGGAGGAAGTGATGGTGGAAGTGGTGGCAGTGGTGGTGGTGGTTGGGGAGGAAGTAGTAGTGGAGGCAGTGGTGGTACTGCTGGTGGTTGGGGAGGAAGTGATGGCGGCAGTGGTGGTACTGCTGGTGGTTGGGGAGGGAGTGGTGGCAATACAGGTGGCGGAAGCAAAGATGCTCCTGGTGGTTGGGGAGGAAGTGGTGGCAATACAGGTGGTGGAAGCAATGATGCTCCCGGTGGTTGGGGAGGAAGTGGTGGCAATACAGGTGGTGGAAGCAGTGATGCTCCTGGTGGTTGGGGAGGAAGTGTTGGCGATACTAGTGGTGGCAATAGTGATGGTACTGCTGGTGGTTGGGGAGGAAGTGGTAGCGGAAGTGGTGGTGCTACTGGTGGTTGGGGAGGAAGTGGTGGCGGAAGCGGTGGTGCTACTGGTGGTTGGGGAGGAAGTGGTGGCGGAAGCGGTGGTGATGGTACTGGTGGATGGGGGGCAGGTGGTAGTGGTGGTGGTTGGGGATCAAGTGGTGGCGATAATAGTGGCAGTTTTGGGGGTATTGATAGTGCTGGTAGAGGCAGGGGACGTGATGGTAGAGGTAGAGGCAGGGGACGAGATGGTAGAGGTAGAGGCAGGGGCGGAGATGGTGAAAGTGGAGGTAGCGGTTGGGGAGGTAGGGGAGGTGGTGGTGGCAACAGAGGTAGGGGAGGTGGTGGTAGAGGTTGGGGAGCTAGAGGTGGCAGTGATGATGGGAATGGTGGTGGCGGTGGTAGTTGGGGAGGTAGTGGCGGTGGAGGTGGTGGCAGTGGTGGAAGTTGGGGAGGTGGAAGTGGAGGTGATGAAGGTGGTGGTAATGGAGGTTGGGGACCTGACAAGGGCAAAGGGGGTGGCAATGAAAGTGGTGGTGGAGGCGGTAGTAGTTGGGGAGGTGCTGGAAATGGCGGTGGAGGTAATGAAGGTGGCAGTGGTAGTGGAGGTTGGGGAAGTGGCAAGGGCAAAGAGAGTGGTGGAGGCAGTGTTTGGGGTACTGGAAATGGCGGTGGAGGTGATCAAGGTGGCAGTGGAGGTTGGGGAACTGGCAAGGGCAAAGAGAGTGGTGGCGGCAGTGGAGGTTGGGGAGCTGATAATGGAAAAGAGGGTGGTGGAGGCAGTAGTTGGGGTACTGGAAATGGCGGTGGAGGTGATCAAGGTGGCGGTGGCAGAGGAGGTTGGGGAGCTGATAATGGAAAAGGTGGTGGTGGCAGTGGAGGTTGGGGAGCTGATAATGGCAAAAGTGGTGGTGGCACTGCGGGTGCTTCTAGTTCTGGCTGGGGGTAGCAGAGAAATCGGAAGTTGGTAAACTCTGTAGTAGGAAGAATATGGATTACTTGCTGAATTTCTTACTTTCTGTCGAATTAGTTTAGTTGGTAACTTTCTTACTTTCTGTTGGAGTGCAAGTTGTTTATTACTTGAATGCAGAAGCATACCCAAACTAGAGTTTCTAGTACCCTTTTGTCTGAAAATTGTGTTGGGTGGTATCTAATTAGCATGACTTTTAGTTATCAGCTTATTCATCTTATGCAGATATTAGAAAGTATACCTCTGGTCATTCACAGTCTCGTAGATGGGTAATATAATTTACACATTTTATAATAGAGGAGCAATGGATTGTAATATTAATATATTATACTATCAAATTAAGTTGGCTCGTATGATAAAAAAACCTGGTCCTTTTAACCGAACAAAACCTTTGTTTGATACCCTTAACATTGCAAAGTACTATGTAGTATTTGGTTTTTCTAGTTTTACATGCAAGTACTATGCAGTATTTGGTTTTTCTAGTTTTACATGCAAGTACTATGCAGTATTTGGTTTTTTTTCTAGTTTTACATATAAAATCCATGGCACTTAAAATGTATGAGAAGTTCAAAGAGTTGATTTCTTTTAGCACTTAAGCTTAGTGTTGATTTCTTCTGCAAAAAAATTATATGGTGCAAATTTCTTCAATTCAACAATCCCAAAGAGAAATTGTTCTCACTTAGCAATGACTACCTCTAATGCTATAAGTGAGCAGTAACCATTAACTCAAAAAAAAGGTAGAACAGATAGGTGAGATGTTTTCAAGGTAATTTCAATTAAATTGTCTGTCCCTATATATTTGCTATGATTTAATATGTTTTCTTGTATTTAAACAGAAATTAGATGAATTTGAAAATGATAAGCCTGTTCACAGTGCTAAGAAAACATAACTGGAGTTGTATTTGGAAGAGCCAAAAATTGATAGAAAAGCAGATTTAAATATCTTGGATTTTGGGGAAAGCCAACCAGTTTAGATATCCGGAGCGTGATATGTAGAGTATCCTGATATCTAATGTAGCGTCGGAAACTTCTTTTAGTGCAGGTGAAAGCATACTTGATTAATATTGGAGTGCACTGCTACCAGATACAGTAAAAACAATAGTTTGTTCAATATACTGGCTTTATGATCTTTTAGTGCAGGTGGAAGCGTACTTGATCAATATTGGAGTGCACTGCTACCAGATACAGTAAAAACAATAGTTTGTTCAATATATTGGCTTTACGGAGAAAAAGGCAAGTACTGATAATATGACTGGTTTATATACTGCTGTTAGTATTCTGTTGTTGATTACTGCCGCTGATAGCCTGATGCAATCCTTGTTTATTTTGTGATTTAGCCAGAGAAAAATTGAAATCAGAAGAAATTACAGAGGATATCATAAATTTAGATCTTAACAAACAGGAGGCTGATAATGCTTAAATATGATAGATTCACAGGCGCGTACATATTTTTGCCTATTTTGGTCGATTTATTTGGTAATTAATTGAAGCATAAAATTTTCTTCCAACACTTTTCTCACTGCCTCCACCTCTGCTGAATCTTACTCTTTTGATAATGCTTTCTGCATAATTATCCTTTTATTAAATTCTTCAAATCGATATTTACATTTTCATTACTGCAAGTGAGCTTAGATGATTTTTGAAAGCATTAAACGGTAGAATAACCAAAGTGCACTTTGCACAGCTGTTCATATATGCACATTACATGTAGCCATCAAGGCTCATGTTATAAAATTTCTCCTCTGGGACGAAGCTGTTGTAGGAATAGTCTTAGATGCCCATAAATCTTTCGTATTAAAGTCCCAGCTATGACTAAATAAAGGTGTTCTGACTATTTACATCTATCTTTATAGATATTGAATTATTGATAGCTCAAAATACTCTATATTTCTAAACTTTAAATGTGTCTGAACAGGACATTGCCTAAATTGTAAATATAGAAACCAAGCTCAATTCAAAACTTTTAAATATGATAAACTGGGCTGCTTCTTGGAATCAAGTGTAGTGTTACATTTCTCCCTTTTGCTTTGTGTTTTGTAGTGGTGCATAGATTACTTTAACTTAATTTTGATGAACATGGGTTAATTTCTCAGCATATTATCATTGTTCATCAATTTTATTGAACATGGCTGCTTAGATATGAAAACCAGAGATAGTTGTTACGGATCTCAGTTTCATTACTTTAATTGCTTTTTGCAGCAGGTTTTATTATGCTGGCCGTCTGCGAGAACCAAGTTGTAGTGCAAATTGGACACTGAATTAGCACTTTTTATGGCTACTTGCTGAAATGATATCACGTTGTTTCCAATTATTTTTATTAAATCGTTTATAGTATGCCCTTTGTTTGGCCGGGTCGTGTCAGGTACAACCTGAAACTAAATCAGAGTTGTGTTCGGTTCGGTATCTTGACCTTTTAAAATTTCGGGTTGGTTTGTATTGAATTTGCAACCTGCTAACCTAATATGAACAAGATTCGATGCCCAAGATTACTGGCCCATAATCCTTTACATCTGATTACCACATAAGCTAGAAAAAAACCAAGTAAAGGTTTGGGCAGGATGAGTACTAGCTCATATATTATACAGATGATACGGATCAACTCTTTTTTCTTGCGCCAATTCCGTCTGGACTCGAGTGGTTTATTTGATTTTCTGTGATATTTGACTAAACTTTGAAAATCTAGAATTGGGACTTTAAAAATCTAGAATGGCTATGTTTTTGTATGATTAGTAGAAAATTTAGTAGATTTAATTATTATTTTATCTTAAATTTTAATTATTTTATACTATTGAGCTAAAAGATTGAAAATATTTATCTATCTATTGTGTGCATTATATTGTTAAGATTGAGAAGTTTTGTTGATTGTATAATTTGTTCATATTTTATTTATGAAATGAGTTTAGGTGTTCTTAATGACACCTATTCTTTTTGAAGAATAATATTCTTTTTATCTATCTTAATGACATAATATTCTTTTTGAAAATAAAATAATATTTTCATATTTTAGGTGTTTTTTTTTCAAAAAGAAGCATTTGAAAGATATATTGTCATTAAGATTTTGGCGGTGATTTTTAATTAAAAATGTATATTTATATAATAAATTAAAATTAAAAAGATATATTAACGTTAGAAATTGGTAGGAGGTAATTTTTAGAACAACTTATTTCATTTAATTAATATAATCTTTTACATATACAATTTATAAATTTTATTTTTATTTTTATATTTTTATATTTATTAACTCATAAGTTATATAGACTAATAAAATTATTCAAAAGCTATGGACTTGTGGGCACATGACTCTTAACAATAATATCTAGAAACAATATCTTTATTATCTCTCTATTAAAAAGTTTTTTTTTTAAAGGGCAAGAAAGAGAAGAAGTGGATGTTGGGCCTTGACCCAGACCCAGACCCAGACCCAGACCCAGACCTAGAATAGGAGGATAAGAGTCCAATAGAGTGACCCGAGAAGAGGGCATAGCTGTGAGCTTACGACATAAACAGAGGTAGGGTTTTATAGAGGTCGTTGATATCTAACCCCAAAAGCCCCTCTTTCACTCACACTAACAACATGACTGCCCAAACACAAGAACAACTCTTAGCTGCCCATCTTGAGCAACAAATCATCGATGTAACTTTCTCTCTTTCTTTTTTGTATTTATTATTATTGTTGTTGTTGACTGTGTTTTTAACGCTTAATTTGATGCTTTTAAATGACATTACCTGGAGTAGATCCATAGGTATTAGATTAATTGCCTTTCGATTTGGATTTTAGGGGTTTTAATATGTCAATTTGCAGATTCTTGGTTATATGTTATGTAAATCATACCTGTATAACGAATCTATGTTTGAATTAAAGTATTTACTTAGTGGAGCCTAGCCTTGATGTAATTGTATGAATGTTGTTAATGTTGATTGGGGTGCGCGTATATCTAAGCCTTCTTTAGCTATATGCATTTACTGATTTCGAACCAATGGTGAATATGTGTATTTGTCTATCTTACATAACTTGATTCCCCTTTCCCTCATATGGGTTGGGGGTGAGTCGAATGCTAGAGTATAAGGTTCACGTGTGAGTCGGATGGACGGTAGATGTATTTTCTTTATGCTCTACCTCTGTCAGGGGCTATTAGCTTCAAATTCTGTCATAGCCTGTGTTTTTAACCACCGAGTCCGTAGTGGTTAGTATTTTAAATATGTCACAGCTGTTGATGTTTGATTCCTTTTGTTTTGTTTTATTTTCACATAGCTTGTAGCTTAACACTTATTATTGCAAGAATGCTTGTGTTTTGCTGCCTCTATTTTTATTTTTTTTCTCAACTTTCCTGCTAATAATTTTTATTGACGATTTTTTCATCAGTGGCTCAGTTTTAGTTTAATGGCTCAAATTAATGCATTTGAATACTTTTTGATATATGGATATATAGTGTCTGATTAAATTTTGAACCAAGTCTTGACTAAATGTTTCTTGCATTCGCAGGAGCCGGTGGTTGAAGATGATGAGGAAGATGACGATGAAGAAGATGAGGATGATGACAACGATGAAGTTGATGTTGAAGGTAAGACAAAGTGACTAGAAGAGTACCTTTTTTTTTGCACATTCGTTATCAATTTAGTTCACTCTTGAAGTTTTCTTATTAATGATTTGTGCTTAGAAGTGGAGATGCTTTTGGCTAAGTTATATAGCTCATAGGATGAACACGAGAATTAGTTTGAAATCTTTGTTGGTCAATTAACATGTGTCTGGTTAATGTAATCTCAAGTACTCTCAAGTTAAATCGAGCCATGCTTGAATATTTTGTAGGCAGAAATGACAGGATCCCGGGCATTTTAGCAAATAATACATCCAAATCTGTAGTTTTTATAATATGTTTGATTAGCTAGTTCATATGAAACAGTTGTACTTCCTCCGTGAGAAACAATGATTATAAACTTCCTCCTAGGATATTGAAAGGAAATAGTTCCCTGATATGTGCTTATCATAAAATGATCATAACCTTGAGCTTTACGTTTCTAAGAATAGCTGAGGTAAAGGGCCTGTGAAATTGATGACAAATATGATTGCTATGGACAGGACAAGGAGACTTAAGTGGTAGGTCAAAGCAGAGTCGAAGCGAGAAGAAGAGTAGAAAGGCCATGCTTAAGCTTGGGATGAAGCCAATCCCTGGGGTCAGTCGTGTCACTGTTAAGAAGAGCAAGAATGTAAGTTTCTTACCCAGCAACATTTATTTTAATAATGCATGTTCATAATTTTGCTCTTCACTCAGAAATCTCACTTTTTGCTATTATTGTTTAATGTTTGATTTATTTTTTCAGATTCTATTTGTCATCTCGAAACCAGACGTGTTCAAGAGTCCTAATTCAGACACGTATGTCATATTTGGTGAGGCTAAGATTGAGGATTTGAGCTCACAGTTGCAGAGTCAGGCTGCAGAGCAATTCAAAGCACCTAATCTCAATAATGTCATACCAAAGGCTGAGCCTTCTGTCATTGCTCAAGATGATGAAGATGTAGACGAGACTGGTGTGGAACCAAAAGATATTGAATTGGTGATGACACAAGCTGGGGTGTCGAGATCAAAAGCTGTTAAAGCTCTCAAAGCCGCTGATGGGGATATTGTTTCTGCCATTATGGAGCTTACAAACTAAAAATTGTATTAAAGGGCTTGACTTTGAGTTTCTCTCTATTATTCTCTTTTGAAATTGACTTTATTTTCCTTGTTTCTGTGTTGTGCATTAGCATGTTTAATATCTTACAATCATGGTTGGTTTATTTTATGATTAACATAGTTAAAAAAAAACTCACATATCTGAAGTGTGGTACTTAGCCTGGTTCACTGGTGCCTAGCCCCCGACTATAAGTGGTGTTGCATGTTTACTTGGTATCCCAATTTGACATGTAGTTGTAAATTTCAGTTAGGAAGTACAATAATGGTAAAATCCGAATAAATTACGAGATGATAAATATAATCAAGTAATTTTTATCAACTAGTGTAAGCTTCATTTATTTGCTTCTTACATAAATATAATGATTAAAAATGGGTGTAATAAGTGAAGAGAATTGCGGACATTATAAATAGTAAGCAGAAGGTGGCAGTGCCAAAGTAAGTGATTTTGGCATTTGAGAAAATGTTAGAGGTTTGACCATGTGAATTATCGTGTTTGGTAGTTAGCGGGATTCAAAAAACTAATTTCCAGAAAGCTACTTTGAAGAGTTTTTCCAATTAGAGAATTGACATGTGTCTGGTTAAAGTACAAAAAATTATTCAAACAACTATTTACCAAACAGTTTCATACGAAATAGCTAATTTAATTTACTAGTTAAAATAACACTTTAATCAGCTGATCAAAATAACCGATTTAATCCGCTAACAACTAACTAACCGTTAATTACCGAATTGAGTTATTCCGTTTATTGGCCGGAAAGAGCGGAGTGTTCAAAATAGGTGAATGTGTTCAAATTTTTTTAAAAGTGAAAAATAGGTGAATGTCTTCAATTATTTGTTTTTTTGAAAAAAGTGACAGCGGCAATTGAAGGGCAACAAAAGAAAAATATAAAGAGTAGGCCAAAAGGGTAAGAACTAGCTAGGCCAGAAGCAAAGTATCCCCAAATAACTTGTGGGATATACATGATCATTTGAAAGCAATACGAATCAAAGCCACCGAGTGAATAAATTAAAATCTGAAGCTTTTAAAAAAGGAGATGCTAACTGTTGAGTTAAAGTTTGCAGTAAACTATGTATAATATATATACATGTTTATAATCCCTTCGAAACCGGATAACTAATATTTAAATAAATTTATTTTATTTATATGTTTATTGATATTTAATATAAAATTTTATAATATTAAAAATTTATGTTAATATTATATGTTTTCTTATTTTATATAAATTTATTCTATTTAATATAAATATGTTATAATTTGGACTCGTATTATAATAAATATATAATTTTGTCTAAAAAGTAAATTTTATTTAATATATATATTTATATAGTTAAGTCCCGTATTATAATAAATAAAATTATATCTAATACATGTATATTTTTTAGCCCAGTGGACCGGTATCGACTGACCGACCAAATTTTTTAATCTTTCAGCTATAATAATATACTCAATCCGTCCCAAAATAAGTGTCGTTTTGACTTTGTGCACGTAATTTAAGATTTAGAAAAACCTACTTGCACACATTATTTTTTCAATTTTCTTTTTTTGAATAAAAATATAATACTTAAATTTTTATTAGAAAAAAAGAAAATTCAAAAACTGATATATATAAGTATCTCTTTTTTACACCTTAAACTACGTAAATAAAGTAAAAGCGACACTTATTTTGGGACGAGGGAGTAACGTAAATGTTTTCGTAACGAAGACCGTAAGTAACTTATTAAGTTAATAGTAGAATAATTTTTAGTCTCTCTAACTAAAATCATTTTTAGTGAAAACGTATTATTAAGAGGGCTGTGTATAAACTAACAATAAAATTATATCTAATATATAATAAGAGTAAAAGGGATCTTATCCCAATATTACTCTAGGATCGATACTTAATAACTACATAGTATTATATATTAATTGTTTATAAGTTATAATTATAGAACCAATTACACTTACCGGATAAATTATTAGATTGAGAACTCAAAAACCTTATTAATTCATTAGTTTGGATCGAATTAAATAAATTAGGTTCAACCTTAGCCTAAAATATTAAATACAAATTCTATTTTGTTACTATATTATATATAATATTATATCAAAAACACGTTATCACATACTTTGAATCATGCTATTTGATAAATAAAATAAATCAAATTAAAATTGAAATAATATAAATTAATAAATATTAATACATTTTTTAAATTTAATCAATTATATATGAGAAAATTATATTGAATTAATTTTTAATAACTGAGGATTACTGTTAATTATTTTTATAATTAAAAGTCATTTATATTTTTAAAAAAATGTTATTACACATGTTGAATTGTCATAACACACATTACGTGTTAATATGGAGTAATATATTTGGTTCAATAAACAACCTCTCGTATATTATTATGAAAAAGTGAGTTGAAAAAATTATTATAACGGTAATTGTTATGTATCGTTTTATTTTTTAATATTAACTTAAAGATTAAATCTTATTAGTAATATAATAACATATATTATTTATTGATGTAAAATTTAAATTATATATATTAAATAATTATTTATAAATTGCAATTAATACTATCTTATTGAAAATTTAATAACATAAAAAAACTTATTCAAATGAATAATTATCATATTATTAACAGATACATATATATTATATATCATATACCATAATATATATCAAATTATATATAAAATAAACATAATAGAGATTTTATCAAAAATATATTTAAATCTAATATGTATAATTTTAAATATATTAAACATATGTTTGATATATTAAAAAATCATGTTAATAATATTTCGAATCACAAAATTTTAGAAATTTATATATTAATAATATAAATTTATATTTTGTGCGAAATGCATATTTATTTTTAATATTTTATTATTTATATTTAATTTGATTGATGTAAAAATATATAATTTAAATAAGTTAAAAAACTAATATAATTATAATATATTAAGAATTTTTAAAATTAAAAAATATTAAAAATTTTAAAATAAATAATTTAATTAATAAAAAAATATCGGTTCATCCCACTGTTAAAATCTAGTTAACATAATAAGACTATAGGAGTAATAGTTATAAACAAGTGAAAAGAATAACCCCAACAAACTCTTGTTTGGATTTATATACAAGGGAAAGTAACCAAATAATGATGGAGTGAAGTAATGGAGACTGGAGTGACAGTTGATATACACTGTACGCTCACATGCATAAATCTGTTTATTTATGAGGTCTGTCGAATGTAAAAATAAGTGGAGTAACAACGACTTGGCATGCTCTTTATGGTCAACTTATCGATTATCGTGTACATGTAGGGATACAAACATTACAAAGCATAGATTCCTAATTTCTACTCAATAATAAAACACAAGCTGCTCCACCAAGTACACCATCATAGCGTTCTCTCTCTCTCTCTCTCTCGTAGAAACTGTTTTCTTGATTTTCAGGTACTCATCTCTCTCTCTCTCTCTCTGCGTGTGTGTTGAGTGTAGAACTGTAGATTGATTGTGCATGCATTGCTTATTGTTTTTCTTTGAATTGTCTGTTTCAATTGAATCATCATAGTAACTACTTTTACTAATCATGTTGCTCTTTCCCCTTATATATATATATTTAGTTGATGCCAGCTCTTAATAATCTTCTGACTACTGCCCTTTAAATGTGTTAAATTATATATGCGTGTACATATTACAGATAAAACTCAATTTAATTTCTAGTGTTCTTTACATTGTCCTCATTCTAGCTTTATCATCTATACAAATATATTGTCTATGTGGATTATTATTAATACATACATGTACACACCCGTGCACTTGTAATTTTCATCATGGTATCAGAGCGATAAGCTGTTGGGCTTTGAAATCCGGCTTGAACTTAATTCTTTTGGTCAACTATACTTGATTATTGTTTTTTTAAACTTGTAAGTTTAGTTTTAACTTTCTAAGTTAAAAAAATTGATTCAATTCATCAGAGTCAACTCACAAATTACTCCATTATATACATATGTAATCTAGATCGGAACTCATCAAACTAGGTGGTTTATTAACAGATCTTCATTGGACTTCACCAGCTTGAGTCATAGCATGAGACTCTGACTGTGTTTCCGTCAAACTCTGGCTATTTAGTTAGTCCAAGACTCTTAACATTTCTCAATTATGATTCTGAATCTTATTTTTTTTGACATATATGGTATTATGATATAAGGGTCTATGGAGAACCATTTTAGACAGGAAACTGTGAGAACCATTTTTAAAATATGATGCTTTGTAAAATTAATACTCCGTATTGAATATGTTAGGTCATAGTTGACTGGATGCTGCATTCATATTGAAGTGAGGACTTTTAAGCATACTAAATGTTTTTTTGGCAGTTGAGCACACTAAATATTCGATTATATTAAGCTTACTTTATAGCGACATTCTTAATCTTTATCAGTTTCAGAATTCTCGGTTTTAATTTAATTATTAAACTGTGATGTAGATTCACCGTCAATGGCTACAAGTTCAACTGATCCATTGAAAACTGCCTCAACCGAAGAACCGAGAGGTCCAGTAGATCAACTGAAATACATATTTGAGCAGCTTACGGGGAAAGAAGATTCCAAAAACATTGTTCTAGTTGGGGACCAGGGAGTTGGGAAAACATGGGTAGCAAAGAAATTAAGTGAACGTGCAACTAGAGGAGGTCAATTTCATTTCAGTATTTGGATATTCTTCAACAAAAAATATGATGAAAAGACACTTTGTGAGAGTGTTGCTCGTCAATTGTCTATAACGTTCACTGCTGAGGAGTGGGAAGCTGAAAGGGGAAAAGAAGATGCCAAAAAGGAGGAAAATAAGGCCATAGTTTGGCCGGAACTGAAAAATAAGATACGTGAAACACTTGAAGGGAAGAAATTTCTTCTAATTTTAGATGATAAAGGAAGTCCAGATGAAGTAGCAGATACATGGGGTAAATTAAAGGAGTTGCTGCCCCCTTACCAGCCAAGTTCACACAGTATTCTGAGTACTTGCCTGAACAACAGTTATTTTGATAAAATTCCAGTGACAGATATTTTAGTCCATCCGCTGTCTGAAGCAGAGTCATTTTCCCTGGCAGAAAAAAAAATGGGAAAAAAATTTGACACTTTGCCTGTTAATCTTAAGAAACTGGGCGAAGATTTCGTCAAAGAGTGTAAAGGACTGCCTGCTAAGATTATCTTGTGGGCAAAAGTCTTTAGCTACTATGAAAAGCAGGATTCTGGACTAAAAACACTGGCAGGTGCCCTGGAGAAAGCCTTTAGTGACAAAAACTACGACATTGTGCAATTACTCTGGAGTGTAGACCCATATAGGTTTCGTATTTTGATTGACATTTGTTGGGGTGACAAGCACTATTTCCGTGGACGTGGTGGTGTGCACTACAATGAGTTGATAACTTACTGGATACTGGAAGGATACCTTGGCCACATTGATTCTATTGAAAAAGCATACGAAGCGGGACATTGTGTGTTGTTGGATCTCTTAGATTGTCGAATTTTGAAAGAACTAGAGGCTGGTTATGTGATAATGTATAAGCATGAGCTGGACTTATATGCCCTGCTCCAGCCTGGATTCGGTGCTACAGCCGGTTTAGGATTGGCTACTGTACTTGATTCCGAGCGGGATGTCTTCTGCGGAAGAATCACACACGGGGATGGATTTTTGAAAACGGTAGATGCCAACGAGTATGGGCAATATGTTTCAACTTTGATGCTTGATGGAAGCCAGCTTATAGGAGAAGTCTCCCTTGATTCTTTCCTCGAAAGCAAACCGAAACTTCACGTTCTTGCATTTTTCAACTCAACCATCAGATCACTTTCATCGCTTTTGTCTGGCATGGAAAGCCTTCGTGTGCTTATATTCAGAGGCTGTGACATTATGGATGTTGTCGAGGAGATTTTAGATCTAAAAAATTTAACCGTTCTTGAAATATCTGGTCCTAGTTGTGTGGAAAGTCTCCCAGATAATTTTTTTGATAAGATGCCTAACCTTCAAATCCTCAATCTCTCTGAACTCCATATAAAAACATTACCTACTTCTCTTTACAGTTGTCAAAAGATAAATTGGCTTATCCTTCGAAAGTGTCCTGAATTAGAATCTCTTGGTAATATTCAGAAGCTAGAAGAACTCATGGTTCTAGATCTTTCTGATTCTACCTCTTTGTCCTCAATCAAGGATAAGCACCTCCTGTCTAAAATGCATCTCCATACAATCAATCTTTCGAATACCAGGATTAAAATTATACCCATTATTAAAGATCTGGAAAATCTCACTCATCTCTTTTTAAGTGACTGTACAGATATGGGTAGACTGCGTGGCATGGCTTCGCTAGATAAACTCCTAGTTCTTGATCTTTCGAATTCCAAAAAGTTCAAGGAGTTTCATGATCAGTCATTTGGAACTATGACTGCCCTTAAAGTTATCGATCTATCTGGATGCTCAATTAATCGGTTACCTGCCAACATCAGCAATCCTAGTTACCTTTATCTGAGAGGTTGCCCACGCCTGAAGAAATTGTTTAGCATGGAAGTACTTAAAGCCCTCGAGGTACTTGATGTTTCAGGTTCCAGCAGATTGGTCGAAATTGAACCTGATTTCTTTAAACAGCTGACAGTTCTTCGGGTACTCAATCTTTCAAAAACAATTGTTAAAAGCTTGCCATCTGTTTCTAGTCTTATCAGTCTACGTGAGCTTTTACTATCACATTGTGCATCTTTGGAGGAGTTAAAGGGACTAGATTCTCTTAAACAACTAGAGGTAATTGATCTTTCGCACTGCAGTGCATTAGAAAGCATAGAAGACAATTCTTTTCAGCATATGTCACGTCTTCAGATGCTCGACCTATCCTATACAAAGATTAAAACTTTACCAAGCCTTTCTGAAGCTAACAGCCTTCGTCGCCTCATACTTAAGAAATGTACGAAGCTAGAGTTACTTCCACTTCCCAATCTATCAAAGCTTGTGGAGTTAAATCTTTCATCTGTCAGTCTTCCAGAAGGAGATGCTAATTTTGTGGACTCTATGTGTGATCTTGAAATACTTGACCTTTCTGAAACAGATGTTAAACATCTACCATCCATGTCAAAACTTAATAATCTGAATCAGCTTTATCTCAGGGGTTGCCTACATTTGAATGAAATAATAAATTTAGGTGAACTTGCGGAGCTGGAGGTTCTGGATCTTTCTGGAACAGCTGTAAGCAAACTAGAGGACCTTCACGGCTTATGCAAACTTCGTCATCTCCTACTTAAAGACTGTTCAAACATCCAAGAAATTCCGAAGCTGGGAATGAGTGATCTCTTGCAGCCCAATGTCGCAAAACTTCCCTGTGCAAACTCAAAGTTGACTCATCTCGAGCTTCTTGATCTGCCAAGTAAGGATGGCCAAGGATCTGGCACGACAAAGAAACCACAAGAACATCAGAATCAACAGCAGTGGATCATCTCCAGTTGGCCAGCTGAAGCACTTGAAAATAATGATGATGAACAATTCATATCTGTGAGTGACACCCAGTTTCTTGATCTAGTTGAAGGGAATCCTAACATGTTGACTACTAGCTTCCCGAAATTTCGTTTCCTCATTCGTCCAATGGAAATGAAAAATACTTTCAGGAAGAAGTATATTTACAAAGACGAACTTATCTTCCGGGATAATTGGTCAACGACCAAAGTTGCTCATTCTATGCAACGGTCTCTGGAGATCCGTGGTTTTGCAAGTTACCCGAGGGGTGTTGAAAAGATCCTCTGCCATGCTAAATTCGTTATATTAATTGATAATCCATGTATGAAATGGGTTTCTGAATCATATTTGGATAGCATGGAGGAGTTAGAAGGCTGTTGGATAGAGAGATGCAACGAAATGGAGTCTGTCGTGAAAATTAATGGTAGTGCAGAATCAGGACAACAGTTGAAAGAGATTACAAACCTGCAAAGAAATAGCTTTGAAAACCTGAAGTATTTTTACCTCAGTTTTTGTCCAAAACTCTCTGTGGTTTTTCCTTCATCGCAACGGCTTGTTAATCTTGAAATACTTGAAATCAAGTTCTGTGCTGAACTGGTGGATCTGTTTAAAAAAGGGTCGGCTGAATTGCCACGGTTGGTAACACTGCATCTCTGGGCGCTGCCAAAACTAGAAACAATTGGAGCTCCAATGCCAGCTCTGCTGTCTTTAAAAGTTGGTGAATGTCCTAAGCTAAAAATATCTTCATCTGAGCGACCAAAAGATACTGTTATGTGGGATTCTGCTGAAAACTACAAAAGTTTCAGGTGACATGGACAAAAGGCCTTCCTAAGTTCAGTTTCAGGTGAAAACCATTAACCCGTACCTGCTGTACAGTTTCTAAGTTCACCACTCCACTTGTACTCCATTTATTCTTCAATTAGTACACAGGAATACCAGTTTTGGTTGGCCAATGTCACTGCAAGATGTTTCTGAGAGGAAGAATTTGTACTGTTCCAAAGCATTCCCGGCAGCAAATTTTCATGAGCAAAGTTGACACCTGAAAGGTTGTTTAATGTTATCATTTATGTTGGATAATTTTCTGTTTGCATATGTTAGTTTGTTTTATGGTATGAACACACCAATAGGGGTTGATGGACACACTTCATTCAGTTATTCATGTCCCCAAGTGAACAAGTTATTTGAGGTATAAGAGTCCAAAAGAATCAAGACAAACTTCAAGGAACATTTGTGAAGTATTCATTCGACTTGTACACTATACCAGTATGATCTGATGCAAGTGAATATAAAAGCAATTATTGTTTATGTCTGTGTTGAAACATACAAGTATAATAACATTATTGATTTATCAGATAATGATGTTGCCTTAAGACGTGATACACGTAAGTGCATTATAATCTGTTCGCAAGGCGTGTTATCTGAGGATTTTGCCAAATCCTTATATACTCTTTGGAATGCTTTGCAACAACAGTTTCCCTTAAGAACTAGAACTAGAAGGTGTATTAGCAAGGAATGTTAAGGAATATAGATAAAGGGTACTATACCCTTTATCTATATTCCTTAACAAGGAAAGTCTCCTAATCATATTATCACAAGACAAGATGTAGCCAGACAATTGAGTCAAACCCTTGAGCGAGCCAATGTCACGAGGGATCTGCCCGAGTGATATCCTAAGAAACTTGAGCCCGGATGACATTGTTGATACGAACCGAACTCGAAGAACTGACAATCGAAATTAAAATATTCAAAAATCTGTTTGTTTCGATAACAGTTATTTTGTAGATCTTTTTTTTATGGAAGTAAAAACATGTTCGCCTAGTGTTCATACAACTTGCCACGACATTGAAAAATAATGCCAGAAAGGACTAACCATAGATCACCAGAACATCCTTCACAGTTCAAACAGAGAAATGATCCAAAATGGCACAGATTTTTAATAATGCCACATAATATAGCGTTTTGTTTTTCATGTATACACGCTAAGTAGCTTTTGGTGTTTAAAAATAAAACATAACCCCAAAACCAAATACTCATACACAGGGACAACTCTCGGCACTACACACAAGCTCTGGACATAACATAAGCAATCATTCTAGGTGGTCTTGATTACCCAATTCTAGCAATGAATTTAGAGGTAATATTCTAGGGTTTAATCATTTATACTACATATTTTGAGTTCGTTTTTTGAGTTCATATATTCTTCCCATTGTTGTTTTCAATTCGATTATGTAATTGGGTTTAATCTCATATTATGTGATGCATAGAGATTTATAGATGTATGTATTGTTGTGTGTATCAGAGGTTTCCTAAAATAGACTACAGTGATGTAGTTTTGATGCTTTCCACTACTGTGATGATTCCGTTAGATATATAGAGAGAAAATCAAGAAATTAAATAAGAAAAATGAAGCTGGTGATGTTGAAGATACATAGGGGGAAGTACTAATGTGTCTGCGCTTGAGGTTTTGGGTTTGAGTTTGAATTTTATATCAGGTCCTTTTCCTTCTGATTTTGCTAAGCTTAGTAATTTGACTAGCTTGAACCTGCAATCCAATAATTTTCAGGGTCATTGTCGTAGGATTTTTCGGCTTGTGAAAATCATCATTTTCAATGTGTCAAATAATAGGTTTAATGATTCTGTACCTAACTTAATTTCGAATTCTACCTTATTGTATCACCCCTCAAGTATTAATGAACACTATCATGATTATTTCAGCTGTTTGGGCTGTAGAGTTAAGAAATTAAAGATTCAAGGGAACTAGTGTGTTTGGCATCTATATAGTCTGATAAAAGGTTTTCATAAAAATATGGAGTAAGGAGAAGATTTGTGTGCATTCTACATACCCTCCAAAACGTATTTATGGGTGATACATATTTGGTGTGAGATGTATAGTCACTGTAGATGGGATTTGTGAGCGGAGAATATCAAATTGTAGCAGATCTTTTCTTTGAGTACCAAAACTTTCTTTCTTGCAGATACAATTTCACCTGCATTTGGCTTCTTATCTTTCCATGCATGTTAAACTTGTTGACACCTATAGAGGTAGAGCTTATGATACAAGGCAAACACGCATTTGCTTATTTATTTATCCTCTCGGTTGACACTTGACACCACCATTCAGTAGCTTACAAGTTTCGAAAATTTAAAGTACTCTAATAAATAACTGAGACGAAGCTTGAGTCCCTACGGAGATTCCCAAGTTCGGCTTTTTTTGGAAATAAATTTACCCCTGACAATATTTCCATTCCTCCATGTGATCTTCCGCCAAATGATCATGATTCTAAAAAAACATCAAAATTGAGTGGGATTGCAATCCTGGGATCAGTAATTAGGAGTTGTGTTCTGGGGTTTGCGGTGCTTACTGTGTTGCTGATTGTTTGTTATTACAACAGAAAAGGTCAAAATGGCGTTTTGTGTCAATCCCAAACGAAAGAGAAAGTACTGATGAAAGTAGTTTCTGACAGCCAGAATAGAATAGGAACAGTAGTCTTGTTTTCTTTGAAGATTGTATTCTAGCGCCTTATGAAATATCAGATAGATTGTCACAATTAATGAGTAGTTTCTTAGCATCATAAATTGTTATATATAATGAGTAAAATCAATTTAGTCACAGTTAAACACAACATGAAGTTGCGTTTTTTATTATTATTTTTTAAAATTTTTGCAAACACGCTTCTTTATATAGCGTTTTACCCTAAGACAGAACTACAAGTCGTGTTTTTATTTTAAACCCAACATGAAGTGACGCTTTGGATTTTATTTTGTTTTTAATTTTTGACCAACACTCAACTTTAAGTCGCATTTTGTATTTTTCAAAAAAAAAATGAAAAAACGCAACACGATTTCGCGTTTTGATTCAAACTCAACTTAATGTCACGTTTTGGAGTGACATTTCGGACCATTCTACCCGGTTGTGTCATTTTGGACATTTTTTTCCTAATAGTGACATATAGGGCGAACACCCGTTCAGACAAACATAATTAGCTTAAAAAATTCAGGTCTCTTTCTTTTACTTAATTGGTGCACTACAGTGTTCTAATGTTAACAACTAGGTGCAATAATAATTGTTGTTAACATTGGTAAATAACCAGGCTACAGTTAAACCTCAAATCTTCGATAAATGATTACCGAGTACTATTTGACCGGATAATTTGGAGTACATCATTTCTCAAAATTTCTCATTTATTCAAATTAGAAAACAATTTATTGACATAAAATATTTCTAATTAGTTGTCTACTAGAAGCGTGATGCACAGTGCACAACATTTTGTGTGTCCACAGATATATACAATTTGAGAGCTTTTTTGTTGGCTAAGCAATTAAATTTGAAGTTTAAAAATTTTATATTAGATGTAACTCATGGCTGTTACTACGTGGTGCGAGTCGTGCGACCGCATAAAATCGTAGGTATTATGCTGAAGCTATTCATAATTGTAAACAATCTGTGATTATGAATACTAAGCTATGAAGGTTAAGATTGAACATGCACACGACACGTGTGCTTATTATTATTATTATTATAGCCACAAAGTACAACAACTGAAGATATCATACAATACAATACAATACAATACAATACACGTTAGATGATGAGGGAATAAGAATTAACAACACATGCTGTTAGTAAAATAGAAATATTGTGAAGGGATATAATTTCAAGGCAGGCGCAGTTTAGAGGTATATATATATATATATGTGGTTGTTACTACTGGTTTGGAAGTTTTTGTTTGTTGATCCAGACTCCTGCTTCATCGCATGGAAAGAATGTTAGCTGTGGGCAATTGACTTTCTCGAGATAAACGAGTTGTGGGAATAGCGTCTCTACTTGTTTCCAGTGCATTGCCAATCCAGTTAAGTACTTAAGCCGAAGAACCTCCACTCCTTGCCATGGATTTACTGATTCATTCCATCCATCACTGTTCCCGCCCAGATCGCACAGTTGTCCACCTCTTATGTATAGCTTTTTCAGCTTCTGCAGCTTTGTAGGATTCAGCCAACCGGGTGCCTTATTCTTAGGATAGCATTGAAGCTCCAGTTTCTCCAATGTACCAGGAAGGTAGTCAGCATTACTATTCCCATTTTCACTGCAACTCTTGTTCCAAATCCATTTCCATTTTTTCTGTTTTGGCAGTTTCGATGAACCTTCAGGAGAAATACTCTTAGTTTTACTCAAACAGCTGTCAGCCGATTCCAGTGTTGATGTAAGCTCGGGCCCAGTTGTTGGTCCTGTAACTTGTCCAGGTTCAGCTGCTGCTTCTGATGCAAGCTGGGGCCCAAGCACTGGTGCTTCCGAATCCATTGCGCCATTGGCAGCCATTTTAGTGTCAGTTTCAAGAGGTGTTGTTTCCCCAAAGCAGAAATTCTGTTTCAGATTTCTCAGCTTTTGCATTTTAGCCATATCTTGGGGAGCACTACCTTTAGATGATGGGGTAGTCTTATCCTGGGGCTCCTTTCTAATCCCTTCAGGTTCTTGTACTACGTCAGAATCTGTTGTTGGTGGTACGGAGAGCTCAGTTTCATTTGCTGGCAGAAGTGTCTTATCGTTGTCCTCTTTTTTTGCCCCTCCTCCCCACACTACTTTTAGCTTGGTAAGTGCTTTGAGTTGCTGAAATTCTATAAGATGCATGTCACTAGGGAAATCTTTCAAACCGGTGAAAATGCTTAGTTTTCTCAGTTTTGGCAGTTTAGATAGATCCTTGAGACTGCATGAGTGCTTTGAAGGCTCTACAACTGCAAACCCCTTGAGAACCAAGAGGTTTTTAAGCTTGGAGAGTCCTTTGGGGATCCTTTCAAGCAAGTAACACTCAGACAAGTCCAAGTGCGTCAGACTCTTGAGCAAGCCAATGTCATGAGGAATCTTCTCAAGATTATGACATGCTCTGAGATCCAGAATGGTCAAATTTCCAAGTTTTGTGACTTGATTAGGAAGCTCCACTATTCTCGAAATACCTTGAAGGCTAAGAAGCTTGAGGTGCTTCATATCACCCAAGGCTTCCAAGAATTTCTCCTCGTCCACTTCAATGTGATGGTTTCCCATGGACTGCCATCTTCCCAAGTAAAGAACAACAGCAGTTGTCATCCTGTGTATCCATTCAGGCCTAATATCTAGAACTTTTTCACTCACATTGAAAAGGACATGGAATTTTTCGAAATCAAAGTCACTTTCTATTCCATTTAGATCTTCTTCAAACAAGGCCGACCGGAACGAATTAGGACAATTAGCTTCAGGTCTACCAGTTGAATTGAAGTCAAAGAACTTAGCCCTCGCAGCAATTGAAATTACGGCAGAACGGATAAAAGGTGGCATCTTGCAGGTCTCCACTTCCAGGCGGCGCTTATTATGATAAGGCCTGATAAAATCCTTCTTTATAAGCTCATCGAAATACCCTGCACCTAATTGCTCTAAATCTTTTTTGTTTTCTGAATCACTCTTCTGCTGCCCGATGAAGCCTTCTGCGATCCACCAGTAGACCATAAGCCTTTTCTTTATAATGGCTCGTGCAGGGAAAACCGAGAAACATAGCAGACAGAGCTTTAAATTTGGGGAAAGTGCATTATATTGTACCTCAAAATCTTTGAATGCTGGACTATTCTCAAATGTTTGATTCTTGTGCAATCTGGGGACCTGTTTCTGGAACATAAGGGCATTCAATTGTTCCGCAGTTTTGGTAGCAGACTTATTCAACTCTTGCAACTGCTTTTCCAAATCTTTGGCATCGAACCTGGAAGGTATGGGCAGCTTCATCTTTCTAATGTACTTTTTAAATTGTCGAAGCTCTTTCTCCATATCATCGCCTGTTTCATCATCATGAGCAGGATTGGAGCCTGAGTCATCTATATCGCTTGTAATGGCTCGGCGAATCGCTTCAAGCTTATTGACAGCCTCCTGAAGTTTTTTAATAACAAGTTCGTCGTAGACATCCAGTTGTTTACAAGTTTTGGTGATGTATTCCAACTCTCGATTTGCCAACGTGTATAGTGATGCGCTTCTGCCTCTGTGTTTTTCTTCCATTTTTTTTCTTTCAGCATCATCCAAGTTTTTAGGCACTTCTGGTAACTGTCGTTCGGTTTTTTTTTGTAATTCTGTTTTGTTGGTTCCATCATTCTCTTGTTTTTTCATATTGACAAGGAGATCAATATGAATGCAGAAGAAAAGTTGAGATGAGGTAACAATATAAACAGTGAGTAAAGAGTTTAGGGAGGATATTTGTACCAGCTGCATATATGGTCCGGAGTATAATAAAATAAAAGGTGCAAGTATAGTATCTTCTGGGAATAAAGAGGAAACAAAGAGTGTAAGCAATAAAATTAAAATATACCTGTGTTAAAGACTTCATGTGGGGTCTGCCCAGAAAGCCTACAATTTTCAGTCTCCTCTTCGTTACAACAAAGAATCTATCTTGAGTTAACACGTTAATTCATTGTTAAATGAAATACTGTTAGACGATGACTTTGGACTAGAGCTTACACATCCTTCACGTTATCTGCTGTTCTCTTTGCACTTTATCACTATTGTTGTGAGGTGAAACCATCATTATTTATTTTTGTTCTTTCTCCTTGTTGATCCATGTTCTTAATTGCATGGAGAATATGTGAAGCTAAGGCAAATAAATAAGTTCTGAAACTAGTTCATGTTCATCCAGTCATTATTGTTGGAACATCCCCAAAATGATCATACTATTGAAAATATATTATCTTTTTATATTGGGATCAAAAAAGATATTAATTTTTTGAAATTATTCATTTACGGGTATCTATATATCAAGGTTCCAATGTATTTCGATTATAGTACTGCTCATTCGTTTGTATAGGTTTACCAGCTCGTATTATTTTATTTTAAATCAGACATGTTAAGTTAAATCCATGGATTTGTCCCAAGGTACAAAACAATAGGGTTAATTATCAAACTCATCACTGAAGTCGTTCAATGATATCAAGTAGGTCACTGAAGTCCACGGGGTCTCACTTCAATCACTATAGTGTTTTAATGATATCATTATCATCATTGCCGTTAATTCCTTCAATTTGTTTGACAGAACCCGTAACGGAAGGACAGGTGTCGAGTGACATGGCGCTGACATTGATATTATATAAGAAAAAACAAAAAAAAGACAGAAATTGATATTAAATCAAATAAAAACATATTTGATACATATGTGTCGATACATACAACCTAAAACAAAATACCTATCTCAAGAGCTGTGGCGACTGGCGATCAAGGAAGCTCAATCGATCAAACACTAAAACATAGAGCCCTGAAGTATCGATCGATCGGTAATTGATCATGAAGTAAATCAATTAAAGTTATATATCATGTATGAAAAACTCAAACTTTTTCTGCATGTGGTCATGATATGTGATAGTCGTGAATGATACATACATAGATGGTCGTAATCATTCATATATGTTAGTAATTTATGTGTAATTAGTCTCTTATATGCTCGTAATCATATATGCTCATATGTGATTTTAGTTTGATTTTTGTGTTGAAAACCCTAATTACTGTTCATGTTTTTGTCCAGAATGTCTTTGTCTAGTGTTAACATCACCCTGCACCATCATGGTTATTTTGCATCACCCAGTCCATCAACATTTAGTTATGTGAATGAAATATGTGAGGTTATTGAAGATGTTGACCCTGATTTGTTCTCCTTTTGGGATTTAGAGGATTATGCTAAACAATATGGGTATGAACCTGAGTGTAAAGTTTATTTCAAAGCTGATGGTCATAGTTTTAAAAAAGGTTTTAGGATATTGTTTGATGATGCTTCTGTCAGGGACATGATAAATTTATGCCTACCTTATGGAATGGTTGATTTGTTTGTTGACCATACAACTACTGAGATCAGATCACTTGAAATTCCAAAAACCCCACAGCAGACAAAAAAAAATAGTGATGATGAGCAGTTAGGATATGACAGTGATGATGAGAGTGAAGACTCTGATTATGAATTTGATGGAGAGTATAGTGAGACTGATAGTGATGATATGCAGATGAGTGAGGGTTTTGAGAATTCTGATGATGAATTAGTTGATTGTAGGAAAATGTATAAGAGTGTTAAGGATGATATGTCAAAGGGAACACAAGGAGAAACACAGGGGGGACCAGAGCATGTTATGAATGAAGATAGTGATGAGTCAGCTTTTAACAGTGATGAATTAAGATCTATAGCTAGTTCCAGTGAAGATGAAAATAAGCTGATAGGGTATGTAGGGCCTCATATAAAAAAAATGAAGAAATGTGGTCTTTCAAGAGTGTATAATCCTAAAGATAGTAAAATTGAGAGTTTTAATTGGGAAGTTGGGATGACTTTTGCATCTCTATCTGAGTTCAAAGAAGCTGTGAGATTGTATGGAATAAATGAGAGGAGAGCAGTGAAATTTACTACCAATGACAAACTAAGGTGTAGAGTTGTTTGTGAAGACAAGTGCCCATTTTACATTTGGTGTAGCAAAATTGGGGGTTCTGATAAGGTCCAGATTAAGACATTAAGGACTGATCATCTTTGCACAAAACCTTACAAGAACAGACTTGTATCTGTCAAGTATCTTACAGATGTGTATGCTGATAGGATCAGGGCAAACCCCCAGTGGAAGGTTAAGGAAATGGTGGAGGTCATTGCTAAGGAACTTGAAGTTGATGTTCCAAAGATCAAAGTGTTGAGGGTTAGAAGAGCTGCATTGGAGGGAGTTCATGAAACTTTAAAAGAGATGTACTCTAGGGTCAGAGACTTTGGGCATGAACTGTTAGAAAACAACACCGGGAACAAAGTTGACATAAGAACCACCAGATTGAATGAAGGGGATCTAAATAAATTTAAAAGAATGTATATTTGTTATCATTCATTGAAATTAGGGTGGAAACTGGGTTGTAGACCAGTATTGGGAGTGGATGGATGTTTCTTGAAAACAGTGTGGGGGGGGCAATTATTGTCAGCAGTAGGTAGGGATGGGAACAATCAAATGTTCCCAGTTGCCTATGCTGTTGTAGAAACTGAAAATAGTGACAGTTGGAAGTGGTTTATTGGGCTTCTAAGAGATGATTTAGATCTTGGAGATGGAACAAGATTCACAATAATAAGTGACCAGCAGAAGGTACACAAAATTACTCAAATATATGTCTATTTAATTTTAATTACTTGTAATATGTGACAACATTGTACCCCATTTGCAGGGACTGGATAATGCCCTCAAAGAAATTCTTCCTAATGTGGAGCATAGGTTGTGCACTAGGCACATATACTCAAATTTTAGAAAGAGGTACTTTTACTTTTATAGATTTCCATTATTTAATGACCTTACCTTAATTGCATTATAATGTATTTATGACCTTACTTTTACTTTTATAGGTTTCCATCAGAAATGCTAAGGAGGCAATTCTGGAATGCATCATGTGCAACCTACACTAGTGCATTTGAAAGGGCTATGAAAGTAATTGAAAGGCAATCTAAAACTGCACATGAACATTTAAGGAAACTGAATCCAAAACTATGGTCCAAGTCACACTTTTCTACAACATCAATGGCTGACAATGTTGAGAATAACATGTCAGAATGTTTTAATGCTTGGATCATTAATGAGAGGTACCTTCCACTATTAACCATGATGCAGGAAATTCATCATAAGCTCATGCTCAGAATAAGACAGAAAAGGGATGAGATTATGAACAATGATTACCAAGTTTGTCCAAGGATAATGAAGAAGGTGGATCAAGCTGTCACAGCCTCAAGGGAATGGAGAGCTGTTTGGGATGGTGAAAGAAAATATGTTGTAAGTATAAAATGCATGACATTCCCTTGAATTGTTTCATTTGTTTTTAATATATTGTTGTTAAAACAGGTCAAGCAAGGCACAAGGGCTGTCACAGTGGATTTAGTGGCAAGGACATGTGATTGTAGGGGCTTTGACCTTACCGGAATCCCTTGTTGCCATGCTGTGGCAGCCATCCATGACAGCAGGCAACAACCAATTGATTTTGTTTCAGATTATTACAAGAGAGATAGGTATCTTGAGACATACAAATACTCATTGGGAGCTCTTAGAGGACAGGATTACTGGCAAGTGCATTCCACTGATGAGATGCTACCACCAGATATTCCAACTAAATTGAGGGGCAGGCCCAAGAAGTTGAGAAGAAGAGAGGAATGGGAGGGTGGTTCCAGAAGTAGAAGCACTCAACAGCAACAAAATGGACAGAGTTCTAATATGCAGAGATTCAATAGTAGAAGGATAATGCATTGCAGCATATGTAGGAAAAGTGGACACAGAAAGAACAAGTGTGCGCAAAAAAAAAGTGGACAAGAAGGTGACACAACAAGTGGTCAAGCAAACAAGAATGTCAAAGTATTTTCAAGAAGAAATATACACTCAACAGGAGCAATCAGCTTGGCTGATGATGATGATGGCCCTCACTGAGATGTTATTTGTTAAGTTAAAATCTGTTATTTAGCATTTGAACTATGTTTGTCTACTTTTGGAACAATGTGGGGTTCTACTTTTGGAACAATATGGGGTTCTACTTTTGGAACAAGGTCTATGTCTAATTTTGGGAACATTGAAATTAGTTTGGATGTTTATGTTTATGAACAAGGTTTATGTTTAATCAGTTCATCTCATTTTTTGGGTTATACAGTAGTCTGCCAAAACATAAATTAAATTAAAAATTAAATTTCATAAATTAAAATAATAAACAATCATAAATTAAATTTCAGCTATTATTATTTTTAAATTTAAAAATTCAATTATTACAAAACAATCAATGTAAACAATCAACATGAGACACGCCAGCAACATGAGACAGGCTGGCTTGACAATGTCAGCAACAAAGTCCACTTCCGTTACGGGTTCTGTCAAACAAATTGAAGGAATTAACGGCAATGATGATAATGATATCATTAAAACACTATATTGATTGAAGTGAGACCCCGTGGACTTCAGTGACCTACTTGATATCATTGAACGACTTCAGTGATGAGTTTGATAATTAAACAATCAACATGAGACATGTCAGCAACATGAGACAGGCTGGCTTGGCAATGTCAGCAACAAAGTCCACGTGGGAAACGGTTTCTGTCAAACAAATTGAAGGAATTAACGGCAATGATGATAATGATATCATTAAAACACTATAGTGATTGAAGTGAGACCCCGTGGACTTCAGTGACCTACTTGATATCATTGAACGACTTCAGTGATGAGTTTGATAATTAACCCCAAAACAATACAAGTTTCAGTAAACACCATTGCAGTGCGGAGGTTCCAAAGGGAATAAGAACCGTATAAACCAATTATAACCTTTGAACTAAACTTGCTTGGGCAAATATAAAACAAAAAGACTTTGGAAAATATTCTCACGTCTGTCTTACCATAATTCTATAAAGCTCTACTGAGAAATATCAAGGCAAGTCTTTTGGGCACTTTCCACTAGTCTAAAACTCTTGTTTGTTAATTACGTGTGTGTGTGTGTGTGTGTGTTAATTACTGTGCATGAAAGAAGTGAAATCATCAGAGTCTTGCTATCACAAAGCTATCGACAACTGAGAACGAGAGAACCGATATATCTGCTTTGCTTTTATCAATTCTACTGAAATGGATATCCTGTTTTCTTCGATGAGATACACTTGCCATGGCATAGGTCTTTCCTAAATTTTACTATATATAGCTCATTCAATATCATATCGCTCTCTTCTTTTGCTTTTTTCCTCAGCAGCTTCATGTTCTTTCCTCTTTTGTAGTTATAGATATGTCATCAGCAGGAGTGAATGCGCAGAGACTGCTAGTTATTCAAGATGCATATGTTGATCATTCTGTAAATGCAATCAGATGGGCCATCAGTGACTTGTCTCTTCAGCCAGGTGACAAAATCAAGCTGCTTCGAGTCGTTCAGCTGTTCGATACATCTTTTATCACCTGTGGAATATTAGGCTAGTACTCTTTTCAAATATTAATTATCATAAGTCTATGTATAGATTAAATAATTCACATACACATTCTATGTAGAGATTATTTTATAAAATCAAACTGTTTTTGTTGTGACTTTATATGATCCGGTTCCTTCCCACTTTAATATAAGCAGGAAACAGAAGTAAATTGCATTCTAGTGCCACAGTTGCACAGAGACAAGAAAGAATCAAGAAAGAAACTGATAAGAAACTAGGCGAGGATAGAAATAGTGATAAGATCAGTGACATACTTCAGCTTACAACCAGGCAACAGGTACAAGAGTATTTTCTATATATCTCATTATTATATACTATCTTGTTTTACATTTTTGTCTTGACAAGGAGTACAAAATTTTAAAACAATTGAGCCATATATCACAATTAAACCAATGAGATATTGAGATAGCTCGATTTTGCAAACCAGTTGCGGTACTGAGCTAGTAGCATGTAGAAACAATATGTTATCACATAAGTAGTACCAATGAAAACTCTTAATTTACAACTTGAAGTGTTGTTAAAGTGACAATCTTCATGTAATGTAGCTTGAATTCGAAAGAGCTGTCGAAGCCGGTCACTCGCTGAAAGTAACTATCGTGCTAGCTGCTAAAACTTTCAATGCAACATCAGTCATCCTTGACAAGTTAGTAACATATAGTTATGTTCATTCTAAATAAGATACTGATAAAGTTGATAGCCAACAAACATGAATTAGTATCAACTTTTCAAATCAAGGAAAGTTCCCAATGACTCGAAGATACACACACCACAGAAATTCAAGTAGTAATTTCTTAAAATAAATATAAAAATTAACTGCAGTTGTATATTATTGGTCATAACAAGGGTACAAATTAACTCAAATAATTTATGTTCCTTTGTTTAAGAACAACAGAAAATCAAAGAAAGATCATAAATATCTTATGGACAATCTCAAATGCGCGATTTTGAAAGTGAGGCGTGAAAAAAGTGTTGTATATGTTAGAAGACCAAACGCTGCAGAAAGTAATTGCTGTGGACAGAGGCCAAAGTAGCAGACATGTTGCTAGTAAGTTTGTCAATTTCCATCGGTATTCATCCCTGCTGATACTCTAATAATTGGATGTTGTGCTCATTTTTTGCCCTCGTTGCCCGGATCCCTTTCAACTTATACATATAAAATTATGGAATATATGCTGCTTGTATACATACCAAGAACGTCAAGCTACAAATATTAATGCAGGCACCAATACATGCAGGTGACCAAGGAGAAGTGATATTCCAGACGTCCATTTGCTCAATATGCATGAATCCAAGGCCACATATTGAACCTTTAAGGGAATTCACTTATAATGATCTACACTTTTGTACAAGTGGATTTTCTATCGGAAATGGCCCTCATACTCAGAAAGGTATTCTACAGGGGAATTCTAACTGATGGACGTCACATTTTTGTTAGGAAACATGCACTGGAAACCATCACCGAAATGGAATTTAAGTCCAGAATTCAAATGCTTGGAAAAGTTAGACATGAAAATGTGCCTATGCTATTAGGATCGTGTTCACACGGGACAGAAAAGTTGCTTGTTTATGAGTATGTTTGCAACATGACACTGAATGTGCATCTAACAAGTAAGAAATGCACAAATATTCCATAGT
The DNA here is from genome assembly GCA_028671895.1 of Oenanthe sinensis. Classification (NCBI taxonomy): domain Eukaryota; kingdom Viridiplantae; phylum Streptophyta; class Magnoliopsida; order Apiales; family Apiaceae; genus Oenanthe; species Oenanthe sinensis. The sequence continues at coordinate 39,034,669 of CM053794.1, forward strand.
GTATACACATACACAGTAAATTTACTAAAAGATCTTTTTAACTGATGATACAGATAGAAGTAGAGAACTAACATGGGAAAGAAGAATGAAAATAGCGAAGGGAATTGCAAAAGGATTGCAATATTTGCATGGTAAAAGCTTTTACGGGAGCATGAGACCAAACAATGGTTCTGCCAACGCATGATTATAATCCACTGGTAGTTAAATTATTCGTTAAACTGTTTTTAACCAGTATAGAACATCTGACTAAATATTTGGGTTAAATGGTTTATTCATAATCAAACTCGCACTCACTTTGTAAGTGGGTCACTGAACTCAAAAAACTTGCACGTGAATAACTGAACTAATATAAACTTGCAATCGACTAACTGAACTAACAAAAACTTGAAAACAACTATCATCAACTTACAACTGGGTAATCGAAGTCAAAAGGTTATAAAATATCACATATTGAGAGATATTATGAGAGGTAGAGAAGGGGGTTGAGTTCAGTTTTGTAGAGCTGTCAAACAGATAATTCGGATACGAATCTGCCTATATCTGAATCTGAATCCGAAAATTTGAATCTGTATTTGAATCCGAAATATTCGGAAAAAAATATATGTATAATAATTATATATATTATTTAAAAAATAAATATGTATGTATATATTATAAATTGAACATAAGAAAATATATATTTATATTATATATTTTTCTATATATATATATATATATATATTTGGATTCAGATATTATCGGATACGGATATGCCCATATCCATATTCATATCCGAAATCGTCGGATTCGGATACGAATAATATTCGATTTATTTCGAATACGAATACAGATATTTCAAACGGATATCGAATATTTCAAATATTTTGACAGCCCTACAGTTTTGTAAGTTACAAGGTTATTTTTGTTTAGTACCCCGGTTGCAATGTTATTTTTGTTCAATATCCCAGTTACAAGTTTTTATTAATCTAGGAATGTAAATAAAAGTTGGGGTTAAGTTCAGTTTTGTAAGTTGCAAGTTCCGTTTTTATTTTGTTAGTGATGTTAACGACAGTTACCTATATGCAAGTTTTAATTACTTGAGTTATGTAAATGCAAATTTTTTGAGTTCAATGACTCACTTGCAAGATGAGTGCAAGTTTAATTATACTTTAGTCATTTAACCCCTAAATATTTGTTCTCCCATCATCTCGACTCACCACTTACTTGATTGTCACATCTATGCAGCTAGCAAACTTTGGACTTGCAAGACAGAGTCCTGAGCCCTGAGTCCTGAGAACTTTTGAGTACCTAGCACCAGAATATGATGAATCCGGAATAGATTCAAGCAAAACAGATGTTTATTCATTAGGCGTTGTTCTTCTGGAACTAATAACCGGTAGAAAGACTATAGAAGAAACAGGGGGCAAAAGCTTCTTAAGATGGGTAACATCTAATACTAATCCCTCTCTTAAATCCATGCAATCATCCATCACTCTTAACAATTTGTAAAGACCCTTAACAAATACTATTGATATATACTATATAGGCAAGACCACTAGTGAAAGATAAAACCTATGGTGAACTAATCGACCCTTCGGTGCTAGAGTCTCATGATATTCATCAACTGTTTTGGATGATACGCTTAGCTGAAAAATGTATCAATTCAGATCCTTGCAAAAGATTCTCAATACACGAGGTACATTTTCGTCGTATGAAAAACATAGCTAAATTCCTTTTTAACTTGCAAGAAAAAAAAACAGTTAAAATGCATTTTTCGACTTTGGGAAAAAAATATAGCAATCACTCAGGCTCATAAAGTGCAACAAAAACATACTCTATCTCTTAAGAATTTGTTTTCCCATCATAACTACAGGTGGTTAATACTCTACTATACATTTCGCCAACTTGTGACAATATAGACTTGTCTCTTCCGGAATCTGAGATTAAACGAACAGCAATATGATGAAAATATTGCAAATGAGTTAGTGGAAAATGATACCATCATCAGCATTCAGCACAACAGCTGGAGTTCATTATTTTCTGATTTTTCATCAAACCAATATTTCTACCGGGGTTCTGAGAAAATATACTGTAGTACAAGTTTGTAAATTGACAGTGTCATATGGGGTATACTCGTCTCCCAATCATTCGCATTGTATTGTAAAGTCGGGTCAAACGGTATTAAAAGACCAAAACTGTTTGGGTATCTCACAGAAAGTCCAACACTTTACTTATATCATGTCAAGGTAAAATCTAATATATAATAAGAGTAAGAGTGATATTATCTAAATACTACCAAATATTAAAATTTCGATACTTCTTAATAAAATATTAAAATTTTATATTTTATCGTATTATATCCTATATATAATAAGACTAAATGGATCTTATCCAAATACTATCAAATGTCAAAAAGATCGATTCTCAGTAACTACATAATATTATATACTAATTATTTATAAATTATTATTATTATTAAAACTAAAATTTTGGGTCATATTATTGTTCGTAAAATTCGTAATTATTTTTCTACTTACACGACAAACATTATTTGGGCCATATTTTGAGTTTCAGAAGTCAGAATTAGACGATTTTACAGCTCACGTGAAGCTTAGAAAATTATCTTTAATACTGAGGTAGTCCAACATCCAAAATCCAATTGGAGCAGATTGTAATCTAGACAGAAAAAATAATTACGAATTTTTATTCGAGAATTATATTATGTTTAAGAAACCTTTTTATAATTAATTTAAAACATTCAAATACTTTTTATATTAGATTTATGTAGAAACATATCATATATCATATTATGTATTATTATTATATTAGAGTAGAGATAATATTAGGGTTTTACGTACAGAGATGTAGGGAGACCGTGAATTTTTCTTGTGAGATGGAGCATTAAAGATTTTCTTATCCAAATCTTTTTTATAAAAATATTTAATATATTACATAAGATATTACGAAAATTTTATACGGAAAATCAGTTACACTTAAAGGAGAAATTATTATATTGTGAACTCAGAAATCTTATTAATTCATTGGTTTGGATCGAATTGAAAAAATTAGGTTTTAAAAAAAATATTCATTTGAGTTTCACAGCTAAAGGTTCAACATTGACCTAAGATATTAAATACACATTCTATTTTGTTACAATATTATATATAATATTATATTAAAAACATGTTATCACATACTTTGAATAATGCTATTTGATAAATAAAATAAATCAAATTAAAATTAAAATAATAAATATTAATGCTTTTTAAAAATTTAATCAATTTATATATGAGAAAATTATATTGAATTAATTTTTAAAACTGAGGACTCATGTTAACCGTTTTTACAATTAAAAGTCATTATATTTTTAAAAGAAAATGTTATTACACCAGTTAAATTATCATAACACACGTTAAGTATTAATATAGAATAATATGTTTTGTTCAATAAGGAATCAGTCATATATTAGTATGAAAAAGAGAGATATACAAATTATTATGAGATAATTGTTATGTATTGTTTTATTTTTTAATATTAACTTAAACTTTAAATCTCATTAGTAATATAATAACATTTATTATTTATTAATGCAAGGTTTGAATTATATATATTATATAATTATTTTTAAATTGTAATTAATATTATACTACTAAAAATCTAATGACATAAAAAAATTTATTCAAATTACTAATTATATTATCATATTATTAACAGATACATATATATTATATCCCATATACCATAATATCTATTAAATTTTATATAAAATAAACATAATAGAGATCTTATAAAAAATATTTTTAAATATAATATGTATAATCTTAAATATATTAAACATATGTTTGATATATTAAAAAAATCATGTTCATAATATTTCGAATCACAAAATTTTATATATTTATATTATTAATAATATAAATTTAGATTTTGTGTGATGTGCATATTTATTTTTGATATTTTATAATTTTCTTATTTATATTTAATTCGGTCGATATAAAAATATATAATTTAAATAAATTAAAAAACTAATATAATTATAATATATTAAAAAAATTAAATTACAAAAATATTAGTAATTTTAAAATCGATAATTTAATTAATAAAATAAAATATGTGTACATTGCACGGGTTAAAATCTCGTATTATTAAAACCGAAACATTAAAAGTTTGGTAATCGGTCGGTATTTGTGCTGGATAGTTATTGTTGGGCCTAATTTTTTTAACATTAAACTATTAACTAAAACACTTCTCACATTAGTCTTATAACTAAAACACATTCCTAAACAAAACACACAAACACTGTCATATTAAAATACAAATATTCTTAATTAAAATATATCCATAACACGTTAATATTATCTTATTAAAATTGAAATACATATAAAGTATATTAAAATTATATAAAATATATATGTGCAACATTAAATAAAATTTAAATTATTATTAACAAAAATCATAAAATTAAAATAATAAAATCCTAAAAAAACTCGATCCGTGCATCGCACGGGATATAGGCTAGTATAGATAATATGATAAAAAAAACTTGCTCCAACATAATTCTAGTGGTTTCATTTTCTTTGAATAGAAAATCATTTCCCTTCTCTTTTGTTTACCTGTTATCTCTCTTTTTTATCTTTTACATCTTTTTTGAAAATAGTTAGATTCAAATTTATTATTATTATAATAATAAGTAATGAATATATAGATTATTATTAGAGTTCGTATGTCCTAGTGATTAACTAAACTTCCAAGACTTATTATTTTATTATATTTATAGATAATCAACCAGGACACTGTTGAACTTGCTCTAGGAGTATTAGATTTCATGTTTCGTTAGAGCATCTCTGAGGGCACAAAATCCTTGACTAAATTAGTGTATGTGATGTTTATGTGTCACTATTCGGAGAACATGTAAAAAATATAGTACTTCAACCATGTAATTACTTAGTAATAAATATCGACAATCATATTTGATTGACTATTTTTGTCAATCCTGTAAATAAGTACTCCGTATAATTTTACCTTATGATAATTATATATAATATTCTCTCAGTCCCTAATTAGAAGTCATTTTTTTACTTTTCTTAATCAAATTGACTACTCTTTGACTAACAATTAAAAATTATTCTTTTATAATTTTAATATACTAAAAAATATATTTTAAAGTAGATTATATATATTTTTTAACAACATAAAATTTTAATTTTTTTAAATTATATATTATATTTAAATTGCAGTAAAAAATGAGTTAGTTTGACCACACACTGAAAACAAAATAGACAATTAAAAGGGGACGGAGGGAGTACCATTGAAGTACACACCACTGTCTTTAGCTAAAATTTTACTTACTCTGGTCATATATACAGGTCTCTGAACTTTTTACACATAATTTTAGATGCTTTGACCATGTAGTTAAATTTAATATTTTTTAAATTTTCTTTTTATGAATAAAAATATAATATTTTAATTTTAATTCAAAAAAAGAAATTTTGAAAAATATTAATTCTAATTATCTGATCAAAACACATAAAATTACGTGTAAAAAATTAAATGACTTATAAATTGGACTAGTGGGAGTACATTTTACAATTTAACCAACCATGCTGAATGCCCTCAGGAATATAAGGTTGCCATTTTATAAAGACTTGACCTACATTTTACAAGTTAAAACAGTCCCCTAGTTATGCTGTACTGGGGAGTGAGGTTCGACCATATATATAAAGAAATAACTAAAACATCCTTGCTAAAAATCATTCTGAATTAAGAATTATTAGATAATTACCTAAGAACATAAGATATTTTAATAAAAAAAACTCAGTGACAATTTTGTAATAATAATACACAGTCTCGTGTATTTACAAAAATAGCTCTAATGTTGTATTATATTTTATTATAATCTTAGGTAATTACCCGAGACTTTAAGGCTATCAAACTCTTATTAAATATGTTTGGGTGGCTTTCATTTTATCCTCGTCACTACAAAATATATATATTCAACATAGTTAAGGTTTAATTTTTTAATTGAATTTATAACCATATATATTTTTAAAAAGATTATGATTGATTTTAATTTTATGTAATGTAAGGGTTTCATATATTTAGGCATAATTTGTGACGAATACTTCAAAATGTCATATATTTAAAATATTATCAAATTTAATTTTTTATAAAATTCAAAAACTGATCAATATTATAAAATCCTTATTTGATGTTTTCATATTTTAATGAATTGGTCCAAATTTCTTGGTCCATTGAATATACACCCTTAAATGTACAAATGAAATCAGCTAAATACATAAAGAGTAATTGTATTGCTATTATTTCTGAGTTTCTGACACAAACGACTACAAAAATAAAGAGAGAACGAGAAAAACATCGCGATGAGTGATATTAGGAATTCTAAAAAATATTAAAATAATATGATAGTAATGATGCGGTAAAATTAAGATGTTTAATTAATATACTCATATAAATATAAAAGATATATTTCATTTATTAATTATACAATCAACTATTACGAGATACAAAATATTTGGGGGGAAATTTTAGACTAGTTTGGGTACCAACTAGCTAAACGCCGTAACGGAATCTGGGCGATGGGAATAGAGTACAGACTACAGAGCAAGTCTACGGTGACAAAGCTATCTCGTTCGTGGGATAAGGCGTCGAGTCAATATCATACTATCTTTTTACATATATAGTACTTATAATATTAGTAATCTACTAGTATAATATTACAAGGATATGTTAATTAAAAAAACAAGTTATTTGGGCGCGTCACTCTTTCATCATGCCACGCTGTGAGATTATTTCACTGCCGACGTCACACAGTCTTCCTACTTGGAATATCATATTTATCTTCTAGAAAATTTTGGAAGTCTACTGGTTTTACTATGCGCAGGGCGGACCGAGTGTATTAACACCGGGGAAGACCTCCGGTGAAATTTTTATATTTTGATAGTATAATGTCCCCATTGAAATTTAATTTAAATAAAAATTTATTTAGTAAAATACTTTAAAATTAAAATTTAAATAAAATATAATCATATTTTGTAAAAGTAGGGAGTTCTATATTATAGATATATATTATTTAAATATTTAAATATAATATTTATAAATGAAAAATAATTTTATCAGTTATAAAAATATTAAAACCTGTCGTTTTTAATCAAATCACGGTGTGACAGTGCCCTACTAAAATTTTAGTCTAGGTTCATCATTGACTATGCGCACACCAATTACCAATTAAAGTTTGAGCACAAGTACAAAGTAGTATTCTATCCATCACACTCAATTGTTTACAATTGGGTTGAAAACGGAAATTAAAAAAATATATATGATAATGATGAAAAGCAAGAATAGTGGGTGAAGTGGTGTAACAATCAATATTTAATATATAAAGTGAGTATAGTGGAGAAAAGTAGCGGATGTAGTTGATTTTTATATTATAAAATTTTACTATTTGTGATAAGTTTTGAAATATAAAAAATTGAGAAAATATCCTAAAAAGAAAAGTGTGAATAAATGGATGAGAAAGAGGTCATGCGTATTAGCTATGTTACTTTAATTTGAATATACTAGTAACATTTTTACTAGTTAGTCGATTGTTAGGCTTTACTTAATGAGTAGATTAGTCTTCCACGACTGACCATGTCAAAAGTATGACACTATTTATTTTCGGAGGAACTTGAGACTTTAGTAGGACACTATTTACAAATTTTTTTGAAATTATTAATATATTTTTTTCTACAAAAGGAATCAATTTATTAATAAAAAGTCATACGACATTTATGAATATAATCGAAATTGGACAGATCCTTAAGAATATCGTTGTTGAATCTTTCTTTCCTGAAAAGACAATCAAGCGATTTAAAAATAATTTAAAATTATTAATATTTAAAATTCAATTATAAAAATATATTTATATATATCTTAAAATACGTGGTAGGAGCATTTTTAGTATTTCATAAGGTCCGAAAATATGGAAAGATCTGGAATGTTGATACATTCGGAGAACAAAGTACTCACTGTGATACAATTTTAAAATTATTGATGTAAAATTTACGTGAATAACCTAACATCCTCTAATTTGTGTTATTATATGGACGTAATTTTATGTTATTCAGTACAATATGTGTCGTTTGTCTTCACTCATTTGTCGCCCGTTCCAACATTTTTTACTAATAAAAATCTGCATGGATGACTTCATTGCTGACGTAGTTTTATATTCAATTACTAATATGCAAAAATACGGAGTGCTATATTATAATCCAAGTAAATACTTTTATTAGTTTGCACTTCGTATTCTAGATGTATTTATCTGTATGGCTGTATTCAACCCATAAGACAAATCAATTTACTATGCCAAAAACTCAGCTTCACGTGAGGCACACAATTATATGATACTGCCATACAAAATATTCGAAATTACGAACGTATTACCCCGTATGTATGTATTATATAATACGAGATTTTAACCGGACAATGCACAAATATTCTGTTTTAATAACTAAATTATTTATTTTAAAATTATTTAAAAAATTATATTATTAAAGTTATCCTTATATCTTATATCTTATATTAAATATTTTTATAAAAAATATTTGAATAAAAAAACTTTAATTCTCCCTCTCATAACGAAAATTCACGGTCTGCTTCCATCTCTAATATATGTAAAGCCCTAATATTATATCTACTTTAATCTAATAATAATACATAATAATGTGTGATATATGACATATCTCTATATAAATTTAATATAAAAAGTATTTTAATGTTTTAAATTAATTATAACTAAATTTTCTAAATGGAATAAAATTTTTCGATAAAAATTCGTAACTGTCTTTTCTCTTTAGATTAAGAGTTGCTCCAATTGAATTTTGGATGTTGGACCACCTCAGAATTAAATATAATTTTGTAAGTTTCGTGTGAGCTGTAAAATCGCCCAATTCTGACTTCTGCAACTCAAAATATGGCTCAAACAATGTTTGTCATGTAAAGAGCACAATAATTACGATTTTTTTTAATTTAACTCCAAAATAGAACTTTAAGTTCAAATTTATATATTACTAAGATTCTGATAGAGTTTTAGTTATAATATGAAACTAGCTTATAACTCGTGCAACGCACGGGATGAGATTAATAAATTATATATTAATTGTTTTATATGATTTAAATATATAATAATTTTTTATTATATCGGTTATAATAATATAATAGATAATAAAAATTATTTATAGATAAAATAATAATATTATTTTAATATTCAGGGGATTTAATTAATAAGTTTTAATATTCATGATATTTAATTAATAAGTTGTAATTTCAAGTAGAAGTAAATTGAGATATGTTATTAGATTTTTGTACAAAAAATGATTCAGCGATGATAGAGTTATATGTAAAATATATATGTTTTAAAATTAAATTATAATTATATCATAATTGCATAAAAAAAATCATATATAAAAAAAACTTACGATAATAAAAAGAGGACTTACCGGACGGACGACCAATTGACTAACCTTTTTATTTTTCTTTAAATTTAATTAGGAAATTTTTATTAATAAAAAGAGTTACAAATATATTAGAAATATTTTAATTAAAATTTAAATAAAAGAGTATATTTTAATGTAGGTAAAATATAATATAATTTTAATATTCAAAAATTTTAATTACAAAATTTTAATTTTAAATAAATTAATGTGTTTGAGCGATGAGGAAAATTGAAACATGTTAGTAGATTGTGAGTACAACTATATATTCTAATTAAAAGAGAAGTTTGTTTAAAATAATATAATATAAAAATATAGATAATATAGATATAACATAGTGATAAAATTTAATTAATGTTAATAAAATAATAATATTATTATATTATTTATAAAATTTAATATTCATATAATATAATATAAATATAATATAATATTATTCTATCCGTGATGAGTTGTATAAAAGGAGGACTAACGTGGGTTAGAGTTGTATATAGAGTGTTGATGTCGATTTTCTAATTTGAACATACGGGTATTGATAGGAACGGGTGGTTCTAGTTTGAGTAAAAATTTTCTAATTTGAGTAGAGCTTGTGTTTTGATAAATAATTTGTGTTATGTGAATAAAATAGAGAAATAAATGGAAACTAAAAAAATGCATATTATTTATCATAAAATTTAATGATATATTAAATAAAAATTATAGGATAAGTATGATTCATAAAAAAAGTTTATAAAATATAATTTAAATACAATATAATATTATCCTATCTTATTATCGTGTATAAAATGATGATTACTGGTGTTAGAGTTGTATGTGTGATTATATTCTTTTAAAATTATATTTTATTAAAATTCAATGGTTAATATTGTTTCTATGGTTCACATAAAATTGGACGGTCAAGATCTTTTCTATGATTCACCAGTACCAAACCAACCGACGACCAAAACTTTTAATCTTTCGGCTTTAATAATATAGGCAAAAAAATTCTAATTTGAGTAGAGCTTGTGTTTTGATAAATAATTTGTGTTATGCGAATAAAATAGAGAAATAAATGGAAACTAAAAAAATGCATATTATTTATCATAAAATTTAATGATATATTAAATAAAAATTATATGATAAAATTTAATGATATATTAAATAAAAATTATAGGATAAGTATGATTCATAAAAAAAGTTTATAGAATATAATTTAAATACAATATAATATTATCCTATCTTATAATCGTGTATAAAATGAGGATTACTGGTGTTAGAGTTGTATGTATGATTATATTCTTTTAAAATTATATTTTATTAAAATTCAATGGTTAAGATTGTTTCTATGATTCACATAAAATTGGACGGTCAAGATCTTTTCTATGGTTCACCAGTACCAAAACAACCGACGACCAAAACTTTTAATCTTTCGGTTTTAATAATATAGTATAGATGGGGTAAGAAATATTATAGTTATTATGAATCATAATAATAATTAATTATTAGAAATCTTAACAATAAATATAACTTATAAATAATTAGTACAGATTATTAAGAATCAATCCTTACATATTTAATAATATTAGGATAAGATCAATCTCACTCTTATTATATACAAGATAAAATGAAACATGACACAATTATCATGGAAACGTGTAAGTTTCAATCTACTCAATCGATATTTTGGCCGCTCTAGATTTAACAGTTTTATTTTCAAAAATTGTATCCGTCCACGTTCATGATGCGGGATTAATTAAATTACATTTTCTACTATTTACTGTAATTTTTTATAATAAATTAATTATTTAACACATTTCAAGATCTCTAATATGGTTAATATGCTTCCTAATAATAAAACATAGAGTGAATCACGCAAAAAACCAATCAACTTTGTTATTATTAGCAAAAAAGTCATTGAAAATTATTTTTGGTGGATTAACACAACCAGCTTTCATAATTTGTGAAAAACAAGTAAAGAATTTAAACCATGATTATGTTAAACTTTTATATTTGTCATTCAACTTTCATATTATTAGGGGAAAAAATTCAAATTATTTTTGACGGATTAATACCACTACATTTTATAAATTATTAAATATTAAAAATTTAACCATGATTATATTAAAATATAATATCTATTAATATATATACTCCCTATGTATCAATTTATCTGTCCTCTTAGACCTTTTTCAGTCAAATTAATCAAATTTTGACTAAAATGTACACATATTATATAATTGAAAAAAATTATAAAAATTAAAAAGTACCTATAATCTAATTTAAAATGGAATTTTTAGTTTTTTTAATTATAAAAGAATAATTTATAAATTGCAATCAAAATTTGGTCAATTTGACCATTAAAATTCAAACAATACAGTTAACTTGGGACGAGGGAGTATTATACACATGTAATGCGTATTTTGTATTATATATGTTTAAAATATAATATTTAACTTACATAAATACGTATGTCTGCCAATTACGTGTAATATTCATTTAAAGTTTAACAAATATAATTTTGTGAACTAAAGTTATATGATGAAATTTAATATTATATGAGAACAATAAATTTGTTTTTTTACTTTTTTGTGACATATTTTGCTTATAAATTGTGATATATATATTTGTGGATAAATACTATATTTTAAGAAAAAAAGCAAACCATGTCTATTCAGTTGATATAGAAAATTGGTATTTTAAATTATAATGGACAAAAAAGTATAAAAATAAATTTATTATTCTTATAAAATCTTATATTATATCTTATAATTTAAATTTAATAAAGTTACGTTTTGTTAAATTTTATGTGAATATTACACGTAATTGTTTAAATTTTTTATGTTTTTAAAAATTCAACATATACATATATATTTAAGTTGAGTTATATATTTTTTAAATATATATTTCATGTTTAAAGATAGATGTGATATTTTAACTTGATAATAGTTAAAATTTTATATTTTTTATAATTTATATAAGTTGGTTTTGTTAATCTATTAAAAATAATCTTAAATAATGTTTTTACTAATAGTTTGAAATTTAAATGAAAAATATGATATTTTAACTAAATCATAATTAAAATTTTACTTTTTTTCATTATTTATGTCTGTCGGTTGTGTTAATCCACTAAAAATAATATTAAATAGTTTTTTGCTAATAATATAAAAGTTGGTTTATTTTTTGTGTGATTAACTCTAAAATATATTAAATTTCAGAGGAGTGTAAGGTAACCATCAATGATATATTATAGGAGTGTAAATGTGACGGTTGACAACTTTATATGTTTTTTGTTTTGCAAAAATGATAAACATTTTATCGATAGATAATTTGAATTACATATTTATAAGAAATTTAGGGATTGTTAGAGAGTTTTTCCATCCACTAAAATTTATCATATAATCGGAATGTATCTTTAACCAATCTCATGAGTTATTACCTAAATTACGACTACCGTAAAAAAGAGATTTCTTCAGAAATTTAGACAATAAAACCTTCATATCAGAAAGGAAAACACCTTTAGAGAATAAATTACTTAATGACAAACATTGTACATTAAATTTCTGCTTCCGCGTTGATTTTTCAATGTAACTAAGAACCCGCCTATCAGGTAATTAATTCTGAAAGCCACAAAAACAAATCGATAAAGATAACAAGTCAATGAATGTGTGAAATAAATAAATTAATATAAAATCATAGAATAGAATTTTCAAGAAATCATCTAATATGTCACAATTGTCATAAACGATATATAACCACTATCAAATATGGTCAAAATGCCATAAAAAATAACCATGTCATATATAGGTACAAAACGTCAACACGTATGATATTAAAATCGTTCAAAACTTCATATTCGAATGATATGAAAACAGATAAGGAGGATATGAATCAAATGTGAAAAATATAAAATTAGATATAGAGATTTAAATGGGTTAATAGTTTCTATAATATCCCGTATTTTTTTAGAATAGTAAAATGGATTAATAATAATAAAAAGGATTAAAATTTGTTAGATATTAAAAATTAAAATTAGATTAGAATAATGGATTTTCAAATATGGGTCGGATTTGATTATAGTAGGTTTTGTTTTAGAGTTTTAAAACTCTATATATTGAATGAGATTTCCCCATTCTTTCATATTTTTTTCGAACCACTAAGACTAAACAGTTGTAAGTATGTGTTTGGGATTGCTGTTGCACACAATAACAACGGCTTATTTCTGAAAAGCAGGTAAAAAATTGTTTGGTAAATTTTAAAAGCAGTTTTCTTGAAAAGTGTTTTTGATCTAAAAGTTGTTTTTAGAGAAATCCTGTTCTCTCGTGCTTTTGCAAAAAACTGCTTTTCAATTTTTGTAGGAAGTAACTACAATTTTCACTATCAAACTATCCCCAAAACATTGTTTTTTTATATTATATCTTAAAATATAAACAAATCAAAAAAATTACCAAATAGTTATCTGATTTTTCTGACAATATTTTTTTCAACAGCACAACAGTTTTAAACAGCAATCCCAAACAGAACCTAAATCTCTTTCGATACAAATCTTTATTCTTTTTTTCATCTTTGTTATTAAAATTCGTAGGATTTCCCAAACACAATTCAGTCATCTTGTAAAATTCATAGTAAATTCATTATAAGTCAGAATTCGTTGATTCTGGACTTCTTGGGAAGATCTTTTCGTTCTCTACAACTTTCGTGGTTTAAGTTTTTTAAGAAAATGTCGTTTAGAGGTTCAAAACGATCAAATACAGATCTCGGCAAAATTAGAGTTATGAAGAAGTTCAAAGTTTGTAATGTAATGTGTTTGGTTGGGCAGAATGGATGAAATATGTATTCAAGGATAGTGTAGATTCTTGAATTTCGGACGTGTTATATGTGGTATATTATTTTTAGCGTTGACTTGGAGTTAGGTACCTTTTTACTTTCTTTTATTTTCGAAAAAGATTTTGATAATGTGATTTCGAATCTCGTATAAGATATAAGAATATTGTTTTCGAATTATATAAGATATATGATATGAGATATGAGAATATTTGAAACTCAGTCTCTACGTTTCGAACTCGTTCGTAATTTACGCTATTGTTACAGAACTAGCCTCAGATACCGTTATTAGGGGCACAAACGTGCACTCTTAGACATCTGATAAGGGCGTGTGATTATTGACCTTTAGATCTCGTTTACTAGGAAAGTGTGGTAAAGAATAAGAATAATATGCTGGTCATTGACAAATTATGGTCGTAGAGCAAGACTTTAGACTTTTATAAGATTATCGTATTGTTTTCAATAAAAGATTATTTTAAATATTAAAATTATGGGTTGGATTGTTTTTCTCAAATTGTTTTCGAGTCTTATATTATTTTTGAAGGAAAATTGTTTCTATTAAAATACCAACTAAATTTTGAGAATATTTGTAAGTCGATTGTTACTTATTGGGCTGTGTACCTCGTTACTTACAATTTTCAGGTTTGATGTAAGAGTAAGATGAAGTTCATTGGATTTCGAGACTCTTAGATTTTGAGTATATTGACTGTTGGTTTTTCATTGTTAGCTGCATTTTTGTTATAATTATCTTTGTAATAGAGTTTTGGGGTTAATAAATTGTATTGTATTTTAAATTTTGTAAGATTAATAATTCGAAAAGGGCGGGCTGTTACAGATTCAAATTTGATAAAAGAATACGTTTTTTTGTATAATTGATATTAGGGTTTGAAGAAGAAAAAAAGTATACAGGGGGAGAAATGGAGGAGGAAGAGGATTGATTTTAATATATTAACTAGTTCCCCGTGACAATTTGAATTAAATCTAGAAATCGTATCAGGAATAATTTAGAGTATATAATTCAAAATCAACTCAAAAGATTATTATTTATTGGTACATTTATTGATAATATTTTATTTTATATGTTGGACTAGTGTCTTTATATATTTTCATGTGGGATTGGAGTTACAAACTCTCCGCTTAAATTTCTGCCGTACTCAAATTTTTGAGAGTTAATTCTAATAATATATATGATAAATCGAATTAAATTATGAATTGTTTTTAAAATATGGTCAAGTTCTGAAACCATATCAGTCCATAATATACTATATTAAAAGGTAATAACTTAAACAATTCATAAATTTACCACATGTATTCAAAAGATGATTTATTAATACAATAATACTCTTCTATCTTATACAGCAAATGATTGAATTGAATTGAACACTTTTATGTGAAATACAAATCAGAGATATAATCAGAATATAATACAAAACATATATATTGTCCGATTAGTACTACATGTATAGTATCTTTTGCACAACTTTTGTCATATACTGAATATGGAAGTAGAATGTTATAATAAATTATATGCAGGCGTGTAGATTATTCTTTTTCTTTGGTGTGTAGATAATGTTACAAATTTAAAATTTGATATATTATAAGTAATTAGTTATTTCTTTAATTTTATAAAAGTACAATTTCATAAATTATTTAATGAATCCCATTTTCCAAATAAATATTTAAATTTTATTTTTAAAAATTAAATAATTGTTTATAAAGATGCATCTTAAAATTTTGGTAAAAAGTTAAAATATAATTAATTAAGGACAGAGGAAATATTTTAGAAAAGTTACAAGAATGCCAAAAGTGATTACTTCCTATCTTTAAATAATTATTATTTGATTTGATTTAATACACGTATTAAAAGAGAGTTGACCATATAGTGAAAATTATTTTTTCCAAAAAGAATATTTATAATGAGAAGATATAAAATAATTATTCCTATTATTTTGTCAAAGATTTATAAAATATGTGTGAAAAAAATAAATACTCCATTGATTCTTTTTATAAATTATTTGACTTTTTGCACGTAATTTAAGTTGATATAATTATGTAATTAAATTTATTATTTTTAGTATTTTATGGAATAAAAATATTATATATAAATATAATTTTGTTTCAGAAAAATAAAATAATAATGTAAAATATATAATGCAAACTTTTTAAAATATATATAAAACATCAAATAATATATAAAAAGAATTAAAGATACTAATAATTATTTAAATGAAGACGGATTACGATAAATTAAAGGGAAAAGGCAGATGCATTGATCCGTGGTGACAAAAGTACGTAAAATGATCCTTTTTGAGTGGGTCCAGCAGCTATTTTAGGATAAAAATAGGCTTCGGAGGCCAACGCGTAAACTCGTACTCCATGCAAGGTTGTCACGCAGTTGCGTTTAAACATCCAAATCAAATGTACAAAATTCAAATATCAATTATGCAATCCTCTTTTTCCATTTTGAAATGATAGAGTTAATGCTGTAAAAGGACTAGGAAGAAGACACTTCGCAAAAAAGAAAAATGAAAAAAAGAGAGAGAACATTATGACTTTACCAAGTCAAATATTAAACCGGAGTTATATATTTAAATTTATAAAATAATTACTATTAATTTCCAATAAAATTTAAATTAATTAATATTATTTTTTAATAAAATTCTAAAATTTTAATTAAATATATCTGGATGTTAATCTTTTTTAATTCTTATTAATTACCACCATATTTTAATACATTTTTTAAATTTAAATGAAATTTATGTAAAATTTTAAAATACAATAAAAAAAATTAAAATCCAAATTAAATATATGCATCTCAGTATCCAAATTTTAAAATGCAACTCATTTTAATTCTTGAGGAAAATATTATCGCATATTAGTTATTCATGTCTTTATTTAATATTAACAGTTATTAAAAAGTTTCTAAGACTACTTATTGTTATTTTCAAATTTGACTAATATATATATATATATATATTAAATTAATATAATAAATATAGATAGAAATTAGGAAAAACTATGACATCTAAGCTATTTTAGTTGTATAAAATTTCAACCGGCACTAATAAAATAAGAGGGAATAATAATCAGGAGGAATGCCTTTCAAATATTTGTATGGACAGAATTAGATGCATTCCGTATGTCAGTTGGATTATGTGGAGCAATAAATGTGGTCAAAGCATATTACGTAAAACACTAAATAAACCATCGTTTACTCTTGTAAAGTTGTAATGTCAATACTACTTACTGCTACTGGTAATAGTACTACACAAAATCAAGCAATAAAGAATACAGATGACTCGTATCTAACATCCAACTCCTATACTCTTCTTCTTCGATCATTAAATACAGTCAAACTTTAATTTGAAATATTTAAAAGTTTTTTTTTATAATAAAGTCATAGTAGTAGTAGTACTACAAACTTGTTTTTCCACCCACAAAAATAACATTCTTTCATAAAAACGTTTATTCAAAAATTAATTCCAATTGCTTGATGCACACCAAATATCTCACGAAACACAACGCGGTTTAAAATAACATCTTGTAATTTTTTTTAAACAGCTTGAATAATAAAAATATTTGCTACGGACTAATAAAAAATATATATTATTTTTATATTTTTATATTTTTATATAGTAAAGATGAACATAAATTATAATTTTCAGAAATAAAAAAAAACAAGTACAAACGTTAACGGCACAGGCGTGGACAGTTAACGCATTGTCTGAAGTCGGAGGCGGATTTATAATAAGTGTAACGCATCTCCGAAAGGAGTGCCAAATTTACGTGACAAGATGACTTCGGTTGCCTAAGTTGGTGGTCGACGATGTTAGTAATTGTGCATTGGAGACAATTATTTTTATGTTTTAAGAAAAATATTTTATTATTAATGATTATGTTTTATTGATTATTATTTATTTATTATGTTTTATTTACTGCGTAATAAATTGAAAGCATGATAAATGTCCTTGAAATTTTGATACGTATTATATATTTTTAAGTATGTGACTTAAAAATGAGATTATATGAATAGTATCTTATTCCTAAAATTTCATAGTCGAGTATTATTATATAAGGACAATAATAAAGCAATAAGACTAGTATGTTTGTTGACAGATGACCACGTCTCATTGGTCATATGCATGGTGATACTGAAATCAAGAACATAAGTGCATATCTCAATGAATGACACTTGAATGACCTGCCGTGAGATTCTACATGTTAATAAGTGTCATAAGAAATTCTCACTGTGATAATGATGTAATGATCCTCTGACTTGAAATCATTATATTTTTATACGAGAATTAATATACTTTGATTACACTAAAAGTTACCTTTTAACCGGGTGATGATAAAAAAGGACATTTGGTATACAATAAATCGTATGAGAAATAAAAATGATAGATAAATGATTTAACCTTCATATTTATGAGTGATATTACAGGCATCTTGATTGAGTGAGACTATAAAATAAATGACTGTGCTCAAATGTTGATTTGTTTAATAGTCTACTCATTGATAAGGAAACCCGGATTAAACGTTGAAGAGGATGACACGATACATGCCTCAGGTTTGATCTATAATATAAGGTTAAGGGGATTATATTACATGAAACATTATTCACGAAAGATTTAATCAAATCACTAATTTTATTATTATTACTTATGTATCAATGACGTATTACAAGATGCCGCTCATTGTTTACAATTTTAATTAGATATTAAAATTGTTGCCAACATAATAATAACCTACAGGGTCACAAACAAAGAATGCTTGAAAGATAAATAATTTAAATTATGAATTTAAATTATATAAGTAATTTATTTTACTTATGATATTAATTAAGTATGACTAAATTAATTATATAAATAGAATAAATGAATTATTTAAACTAATTCTAAAATTAATAATTAATTAATTAAGTGAGACTTAATTAAATAATTTAGAATTTTGGATTAATATTAATTATAATTAGAAAACTTATTTATCTCTCTATATAATCTCTTTATGTGCTGATTTAATAGTAAGACGCATATTTTTCTAAAACCCTAACCGTTTCGAGAAAAAAGAAAGATAGAGAGAGAAAAGTAGTTTTCAGGTACTAGTACACGTCAATTCTTTATGAAAAGTGTTCGTGTGGAAACCGTGAAGCGTAGATCGCGTGAGCGGGATACGTGGTGATTAAATAAGGTTTGGACCTCCATTAATATTCCATTGATGAACTGTTAAAGTTTTTAAAGGTATTTGTTCTCAATCTCCAAATTAAATCTTTTGTTTTCGCATGGATCCTGCAGAGGATTTCAATTTATATTATGTTTTGTATTTATTTTTCGCGTTTTCCCACTGCGTTTGTGCCTCGAAACCCTTCAGACAAGAAGTTGTCAACCAAGATTGTTAAGATTTGGCAACTTCCTAAAATAGTTAAAGTGCATATAAAAATTCTAAAGTATATATTACTTTATCCGTTTTAATATTTTTTTCATTTCCATGTTATTATCAGGAGACCACATTTACAATTTTTAAAGGTTGTCAACTATTGAAGTAAATTTTGCATAAAGTTTGCTAACAATGACATGGATGAGAGAGGAAATAAAAAAAACAGGGTATTGATATATGCACAACCTAAAGTTATTTATGCATACCATAATTCTCTTTTGAACTAAATTACCCATCGTCTTTCATTTGGTCTGTATTTAATGTTTCATTGATTTGCTTTTCTAGTTTTTTTTCCATTTTAATATTTAATATCTTGTTTATATTTTAACATGACCATCATAATATGGGGCTAAAATATTTCCTAGGAATCAAATTAAGAATGCGGGAAAGTAAAATTCAAAATATAAACAAGATATTAAATTATCTAAATTCGATTGTATCATCTAAATTTAACAAATAAATTATAATAAGTTAACAAACAAATCTCACGTATTTAAGTGGAGCGTGAATCGGTTCGGACGATTTTTGGATAAAATTGAAATCAAAACTACATATTCTCATTTTTTAAATTATAAAATTGAAATCATAGGTCTAATTTCGGTTTGAAAAACTTCATCAGTTACCGTCATTTCGGTTTTAAAAATGTACAATAAAATCTCGATAAATTATAGTCTCGGGACTGATAAAATTTATTAATTTATTGATATTATTAAATCATCGATATAATATTTACATTAACTCTATTATGTTGGGATCAAAATTTTTTATTAATTAATCGAGATTATTAATTTATTGAAATTTTATTGTATTACATACAATTTATAAAACAAAGAAAGATTTTAAATTCAACTTCGAATTCTACTAACGCGCAGTAAACTTGGCCGTAGGCGAGTAGCAGCTGCTAATACCATCTAAAGAACGACAGTAACATTAACATGAAATAAAAAGATGGTATAATCTCACATCCGTCTGTAAACTAGAAAAAGCAAACCAAAATAACGAATAACTATACTTTAGGCTCATCATGTTTGTACATTTTATTTTTAAAAAATTATATAACTTGTATAACTATATTTATTTATTTATTTTATTAATCAGATTTTTAGTTTTTTTTGTTCGATTTAACGCACAATTGTGGTTATTAATTTTTTTATTTCAGTTTTCAGAGTTCGTATTTAGATGGATCGATTTTTAGCGATTTAGATTTCGAATTCGGGTTTTTTTGATTTTTTATTCAAATCACTAAAATATAAACAATATAATAAATGTTATTTACCAAAAATATATATGTTAATTTTTTTTGTGTGTGATTTTTCTTTTTTCTGAAAATATTTACGAAAATATCATTTAACCAAAATTAACCAATATACAACTAAAATTCAAGATTGTTTTTGGTTGAATTCGAGATTGAATGCAGTTGCATATAATATATAAAAAATTTCTTTTGTAAATTATTTTTGAAAACAAATGTATTTTTACAAGTTTTTTTTTAAAAATGATGATATTTTTGTAAAAATATTTTTTAATCTAGGCATTTATGAAAAAACCCTTTAATAAAATGAAAAATGACTTAAAAAAAGCAATTTCATGAAAAATTAAATGAACAAGAGAAAACAATATGAGTACTTTAGTTCAAAACAAAATTAGAGTGCGCATAAATAATTTTAAATATGCGCATAAATAATTTTGGATGTGCGCATAAATCACCATCCAAAAAATAATATATGGGATGACTTGTTTATGTTTCTTCGCAGATGCTCATACAAACGGCTGCTACAATCTTACAGTCAAACACACACACTTTCACAGTACGTAATTAAATATATTTTTATTATTTTTATTAAAAAACAGACCCACATGGCAGCAGCAGTACCGTGACTGGGACTAGAGTCGAGTAATGTAGCTCAAGTGCTCAACTGTGGCTCACTACCTTTCCATCCTCCACGTGTCTCCATTTTCAACGCGCTAATTTCTCCTCACCGTCCTATTTATTCCCCCCTTCCCCCTCCTATACTGGCACATCTTTGTATCTAAATTATTATCATTATCCTTCTCCTATAAGTCTCTCAAACCCTCCCTACTCACCATTTTCATTCATATATAAATCAAGTACACGAACATCATAAATATAAATATATATTAATAAAATACAAAATGACTTCATCGGAGCCATGGAATTACGGGCCGATACTCACTGATTCATGGCTCTCGGAAGCTTTCGCACGTGACACCGATACTTTAACCAACGCTCTTCACAGAACTTTTTATAACCAGCCGGATAATATAAACACTGAGGATCCGTTTTATCCTCTTTTCGATATGGTCAAACCCGAGTCAACTTCGACTCTGCCTACACCCAGTGTTTCCGGGTCGGAACCCGACACTCCGGTGCCCAAACGGCGTAGCAACGGCGTCGCTAATGGAAAGATTACCAAGAGGAAGTCTCGCGCTTCCAAGAAGATTACGACGACGTTTATTAATGCGGACCCTTCTAATTTCAGACAAATGGTGCAACAAGTGACCGGGGTTAAGTTTGGGAACGGGCAGGTGCCGGTTGCTTCTGTTTTAAAACCGGAGCCACAGAGGATGGTTAACCGGTTCCAAGGTTGCTTGCCTACGCTTGACACGTCGGCTTTTTTGCTGGATCATCACGTGGCGGCGACGGCGGCGAATACTCCGACGACGATTCAGCTGCCGATGATGGGGAATACTCCGTCGGCCGTGGCGGCGGACGACGCTGCAGGGTTTGATTTTGAGTCGTTTTCTGGGTTTCCGACACTTGAGTCATGGAAAGTAATGTAATAAGAGGAACTAATGATTGTATTAAGATTTAATTAACTTTTTTATGTTGGGGGTTCTAGATGTTTCTTTGATTCCTGATATGTTTCTAAATTTTACTGTTTTCACTGATGGTAAAAAAAGAAGAGGGATGATATGTTCATAGGTTGGGTAAGGAAGGGCGTGTTTGGTTAGAACACTTTTTTGGGTTATTCAGATAGAGAAGATCTTTTTGTGTTCTTTCTTGTGGAGGTGTCATGTAGTTCTGCTGATTTTGTATTCAATGTATTGGCTACATTTAGATTAATGCAATGTCTTCAATTTCAATCATTGAATTACATTTTGCTCGTTTTGTGCAAGTAGTTCCATAAAAATCTTTACTTTATTTCATAGATTTTGATTGTGAATATATTTTTATCTATTGCAGATTTCCAGATTGTATATCCCGGCCATTTTCAAGTTTTGTACTCTTAATAAAAGAGAAATGCTATATTGTATATTTAACTGTCAAGCGTGTAATCGTAATTGATAATTTTTCTAATGATAATAATAATAACATCATATTTTATATACATATATATGTGTGTCCAGTAATCAAAACAAATCATGTATCATAGCACATTATATGGAAAAAAAAATTGGAAACTTGAATTTCTTATATTTAGATGAGATTTAAAATAAAAAAAAACATAGAAATTTTAACTTAATTTAAGGATCTTTAAAACCTTATAAATCCAAATTATAAATTCATATTAAATATCGCTGAATTTTAAAATATTATTTAAAATCTAAATTAAATATCCCAAATTTTAAAATATTATATAAAATCTTAGTCAAATATATATAAATTTTAACGAATATTTTTATATGTAATTAAATAATTTTAAAATTTAAAATTCAAAATATAGTGCAGAATCCCCCTACTTGTTTAGCAGCCGCACTAGTACTTATATTACCATTACGTTTCACTTCACACGTGTTCAAACTTAAAATGCATTTATCGCAATTTTAAATTTATATTATATATATAACATTTTGTTCCAATCAATTTTTTAATGATTTTTTTGAAAATTATGTTTGTTTTATTTTTGTTTCATATATAATATAATTTAGATTTTTAAAATCTATTTAAATTGGATGACAAATATTTTAGGTATATTATGAATTAGTTTGAATTTTAGTGCTTTTATTAAATATTTATTTTATTTTATTAATAGTTCATTCAAACCAATCTACCATAAATTAGCTTGAATTATATATTTTACTTTTATAAATTAAATTAAAAATTTTCAAATCAATATAATTGAGTTAGATTACTCAATATCAGTCATTTCAAACCCGACCAACTAAGCTAGGAAAACCTTATTCTCTACTATTCATAGATTCGTCAAGTTTTTTCGCAAAAAAAAAAAAAAAGATTCGTCAAGTTTGTAATTATAATTTCTAGCAAATTGATTTATACAAGTTTGCTTTGACGCAGGGCACTGCGTACAACATGCCTATTACATCAAACGTGAAGCAGGATGAATTAAGTTGCAATGAAAAGTTGAAAACTGACAATTCACATTAATTTTGGTTCTAAAAAAACAAGTAATTCGTTTTTACACCATTTAAGCAACTCCTGTATAGCCCCCAGTTTGTCTAAGTTTAAAAGTTATTTATAAATCTAAAAAATATATATGTATACATTTTTTACCTTATAAATTTACAAGTCAAACGACATTCTTATCATCTGAGTATAATGTTCAAAGTCATCAAATGATCATATACTAAGTATACTAGTAACAAGTAACAATGCCTTGCTTGTTAAACATACGGATAAATAAATATATAACTTTAAACAATTAATCAATTAAAAGGCAGTTAAGGTCGAATCTCAAACATCTGAAATGTACCCAACATGTCACTCGAAGTCTTCAAGCTTAAAAAGTCAATTTATCATGAGTGGCAGTATTTCAAGTACCCGTTAGAGGTCAAGTTTTTTATTTAATTCATGTAACATGCTCAATTTCTCATTCTAGTCAAAATTCGCAGAGTATATTTTGAAAAAAAGAATACTATTTTAACATGTTAGGTGATACAGGTAGACTTTGGTCACTTGGGTCACTACATTCTTGGTTTGCTTACAGCTTTTGAATCTTGTGTACGTTTTTTTATATTAAAGAAATATAACCCCGAAAATAAGTCCACACCAAAATCAACTAGGAAATATTTAATTTCAGATAAATGGTCATCTGTCAGCGTTTACTTATTTGTTTAATCAATATTAAAGTAAATCTCAAGCTGTGACAAGCTGCGTTTTTGTCTCGTACATTTATGTATTATTTCTTTTTATAAATTCGAAGACTGTCAAATTAAGTTGAATCAGCATGACCTATTGTTGACATCCATTTTGAAGTATGGCAAATTTAATTTATTTAAATTTATATTTATTCATATAACTTTACTTTTAGTTTCATTTTGAAGATTAAACTTAAGTAATCACGTACAATTCTTTTGCTATTTGTAACAAAAAGTAAAATCTTCTTTATAAAAATTATCATAAAATATATATATCTCACGCACCTCTTCGTACCCTGTTAATATTTTGTTGTAAGAATATACTGATCTATTCTATCACATTTGTTGACTCATTCTTTTAATTTAACTTTTTTTTACTACTCTTTTAATTTAACTTTGATTAGCTAGTGTCACTAAAGATTTCTGAATTTAGAATTAATAGAATATATATTTAATATTTGATTAATATTTTTTTAAAATTTTCCTACCTCAAACGTACAATATGTTGGTTTTTAATATCCGATAAGGGAAGGTGACTATAAGCGGATGATAGGAATATTATTAATTTATTTTTTATTATTAATATTATTATAATTATAATATACAACGGAACATTATTAATAAAAAATATTTATATTTAAATATAATATAATAAATTAAATTAATATCTCAATAATATTTTGAACCAAAAAATTATTTGAACGTTAAACAGAACATGTGATATTATTAATGAAGTTTTATCCATATATCCTCCAGTGCTACTTTAATCAGATTTTTGACATCAAATCTGGATTACCAGCGAACCAACCAACTCTTTAATATATTTCAATTTTAATATTATATATTAATTATGTTAATAAAAAATTAAAAATTATAATTACAAATATACAACTAAAGCAATATAAAACATACTAGTTTATACCCGTGCGATGCACGGATAAAATTATTTTAATATTTTTTTTATATAATTTGAAGGTATTTTTATTTTTATAATTTAAATTTTATTTAATATTATATGTATATATTTATATAATTTTCATATAATTTATTTGCATTTCAATATAATAATATTTGTGTGTTTTGTTTAGAGATGTATTTTATTTAGGAGATTAATGTGAGATTTATATTAATTAGGAGATTATTGTTTAAAAATTAAGCTCAATAATAACTATCCGGCCCAAATACTGACCAAGGACCACCAAACTTTTAATTTTTCGGTTTTAATAATATAGTATAGATATTTTAATAGGATAATATTTTTCTGTTTTTTATAGAGATATATTTTAGTTATGAAAAACCCAATAATTAAACAATTATTAATAGGAAAGTGTTTGAGTGTTTTGTTTAGATACGTGTTTTAGTTAAGAAATTAAAGTGATATATGTGTTTTAATTAAGAGATTAATATTTAAAAATATTAAAAAATAGTTATTTAATTGAAATAGGATGTTCCGACTAAGGATCACAAAACTTTTAATCTTTCAATTTTAATAATATAATATACATATTGTCAAATGATAAATATTTTTAAAAAAATGAATTTATTTACCTGACGGTGCAACGTAGTAATTTGAAGGAGTCAAATAAAGTGGGCTGGCTGTACCTGACCGTACTGTAATGTCGCTTTCTTATATGACTAGACTACCCCGTCCAGCCCTTCCCGCTTCGTAATCTTATTGGAGAGTCTCGAATTTTGTGTACCTCGCTATCATTAATTCACAACCGTTGGATATTTTTGATTTTATTTTTGGTTCTAATAATTCACGATCCACACAGAACGTTGACCGAATCAAGCAATTTCTCGTCATCTATTTAAAGAATACATTTCACATTACATGTGAACACCCCCATATACATTATTTTGCACACACGGTTTGTTACTTTGTTGCTTGTTTTCTAATCCTGTTTATATTGTTCCGTTACACAACATTGCGAACTACAGCAGTATAAAAATGGAACTAATGCAATTACTATGCGTTAATAAACTATGCATGTATATAATTATACTGGAATATACGGCCATAGCTTTTTTTCCAATGCCTAATACTGAAGTGCTGGTCCGAGACTTGGTAACATGTGTTTAGTCCAAAGCAGAACTTTTAAAGGTGGTCACACACAACCTTCAAGTTTAACAAGGTTCGCAAATAAATATTTAATCTCAGTAAATAAAACATATCTCGTATAAATTTTTTAACTAACACGTTTTTTATATAAAATATACAAACATTATCTAAACCGAAATAATATAGTAAGTATAGATTAGTTGAAATGTCACATATATAATATAATTGAATTAAATTGCTTTTCTTTAGATTTAAAAATGTCATATAATTTAATTAAGATTTTATTTTTAAAATCATATTCTTTTGAATTAAAATATCAAACATATATATTAATTCCAAAAATAAAACTTTTAATTTTAACTAAAAAGTCAAAATAATTGAGTTACATATAAAAAGTCTAATAATTTATATACAAGATCTGAGACTGTAATTCTCATAATATATGTATATATCTACTTCTATTGCAAATATTTAAACATATTTTTCAAATTAACCTTTCTAAAAATTATATAACGATTGATGAGAAGTGATCTAGAATCTAAATAATTTTATATTACTACTAAATTAATGCATCTGTGATGGATGAAAGCGGAACTCTATATCAAACCAATACTCTCTCGATCTCTTCTTTTTTAAATATTTTATTAACTTTTACACATATGTTCAAAGATGAAAAAAATTATAATTATATATTTATTATAAAACTAAAGATTTTATGTCAAATAAATATATGAATTTTAAATTTTTATTTGATATAAAAATTGACATTTTATATTAAGTTTCATCATATTTTTACAACTTAATATAAAACTAAAGTGATACAGTAATTATTTAGAAGTGAAAGAATTATTTATTTAATAAGTACGAAGAGTTTCAAAGAAAATACTTGTACATATGAAATATTTTTCATTAACTGAAACAAAAGTTTTATGACGTAAGTATGAGAATTATTTATTTGGAAATCATGACTAGGTGGGATCATATCTAGAATCTACAAATAAAGAATAGATACAAGACTACATGAATGTATTATTGGTGGGATAGTAGGATGGAATAAAATGGGGTAGAGGAAGGAGATCTAGACAAGGTTGGCAAAAACTGGTACCTACCTGCCGACCTCTGTATTACCGGGGAAGGCTGTTTCACATCACACACACACACACACACACTCTGCTGCTTTTCTACCGCTATTTTGTTACTGCTACCGGTACTCATCTATTCCCTCTCTTATTCAACGGTCAGGATTTTGCATGAGCACTGACGTGTCTCCTAAATCTCGAACACGTCCCTGTCAATTACCGCCTCATTAAATTTTGAAAAGCTCCCCCGGTGTCTCCAATATTTGTCACTTTCTTACATTATCCTCCCCCCATCAACCCATGTTGGGTTGTCTTTTTAGCCTGGACCCCACATACAATATTCCTTGTTTACGTCATGCTCACCACTGCGTTACGTAATCCATCTCTTCCGTTCGTACTTGGTATCCCCGAATTGTTCTATTAACAAAACGTTTTAATAACAATAATTGTTTTATTTTGGTAATTTATATCAAATCGAAAATTGTATGTTAGTGGTTCCCACTTCCCCCAACGCAAATCCTTACGAGGACATATAACTGCACCCAAAAAATATTTATGTCAACGTGGATCTGATTTTATAAAGATAAATCTAAAGTGAAAAATAAAAACTTGAATCGAATTTTGACAGAGACCTAAGAGTGTTAATTTATTTAGCCTTGGCGATGCTCCCGATTTTTTAATTTTATCTGAATAAATCAAAAATAGCGATTTTGTAAATTTTGGCAAATATGAAAAGAAAAACGAGGAGGAAAGAATCGTAGAAGGAAAAATGTTGAAACTAGATTCACGATGGCTTTTCTAGGCCTCTATAATGCACGTCCCGAAATTCAGCCTCCAAGACTGGTCCTATGTGATTCACAATATAGCATACGCAGGCCCATAATAATCGGGCTCTTCCATAATGGCCCAGGCTAATCAAACACACAGACTCGATTTCTAAAGTTTCTATCGTTAGTAACATGTTCATTTGTTCAGGAGCTATGAATTAGAAAACACTAAAATCCCATTTGATTAAATTTATCTTTTGGAAATAATTGTTTATTTTTTTAAATAAATAAATATATATATATATATTATTTTTTTGAAAATAAGTATTTATTTTTAAAAATTAAACTAAGGACTAAACTTATTATTTTTAAAAAGTATTTATTTATAAAAAAGTACACTTTTACATACTTTTTTTTCTTCTGAAAATAAGTATTTATTTTGAAAAAATAAATTTAGCCAAACGGGGCCTAAGATTTCATTTATTAACCATCCGTTTGACTTGTTTTATAAATTTGAACAACACTTTTTGGATAATTAATATTTTTCGTGTTTTAGCAATTTATATTAGTTTTTTCTCTAAAAATTCTTATTAATTATAATTTTGTACAACCTTGTGGAATATAATTAAAAAACATATTATTTTTTTACCACAGAGAATAAAATGGCATGAAAATAGTATTTAACTTTGTCCTGCCCTAGCTCAGTACCGTCATGCCGGAGAAAGAATAAGATAAATGGATAAAAATGGATGTTGACAAGAACATGGAAACTAAATAACACTATGAACCTGTTTGGTATATCATATAATTACTTATAAGTTAAAACTTACGTGGACCCTATATTAAACCATCACTTTCTAGTTCGGTCTTAAATACTACTGATTACCACGTCCATTTTGTTTGTATTTTGTTAATTTTAGTTGTTAGTTCATCATTTGACATCCGATAATCAATACTGCTCTATCAATATGTACCATTCTGTGTAACCGTCGACCACCAGAATGACAAATGTTTTTGCTAGTAACTTAGTGCAGGTATGTGGTTTGATTCTCGTGCGATTTGCTTTTGTAAAAGGCAGTCCTTTTCGGGCTATTAATCTTGCAAAATCTAGAACTAATAACACAATCTATTAATACAAAATATATTATGTTATCCAGATAATAATCTATTATATAAGGGGGGTGAATATAATAGTTCAAAACAATCGATTATGAACACAAGTATGTAAAAGAAATACTGCTTTGTATTAATGGGGTGTTTGGCTTAGTTTATAAGTAATAAGTTACTTTTTTTAAAAAAGTATTTTCATTTTTTTTAAAAATTTAATATTTATTTTAGAAATTTAAGACCAAGTCTTATTTCCAAATTTGAAAATAAGTTACTTATTTTCAGAAAAAGTACATATATACCAACTTTTTTAGCTTATAAGCTGCGCCAAACGGGGCCTAACTTTACTTGACTTAATACAAAACTCTCTTAAAAAATAAAATTCTTAAGAGCTGCTAGGTTATGAAAATGATAATTACTTGAACGATTACAATGTAAACCTAATTCTGTATTTATATAGTACACAGCTTCCTATCCAATTATAATAAAGATAATGATCATTAAATGCAGAAATATTATTTCCATCATTATCTTCCTAAAATATAGCTTCCAGAAAAACAATAAGATTGTATTAAAACACTCCTGTGTTTATCCTCAATCACCTCTTGATTTGTCAGTTTCCATCTGTCAAACTTTGATTTCATAAACTCTGTTGGTTAGTAAATTTTGATTGAGTATATTCTGATTAAGTAAACTCTGTTGACAGCTTCTAAACTCTGATGACGTCAGTTTAAACTCTATTTGAAGTATTCTCTAACAACATCAGTTCTTTATTTCTAACATATTACAAAGATAACTATTACAAAAGCGTAGATAACAATAAAAAATCCACAATTAATCTACTTCAAATCTAATATCCTCAAAATCTAATCCACTTCATCTTCCTCTTGCACCATATCTAAAAATTGTAAGTAATCGAGTTACACAGCCCAATAAGTAATAATCGACTTACAAATATCCTAAAAAATTAGTGGGTGTTTTAATAAAAACAATTTTCCTTCAAAAATAATATTTGTCTTGAAAACAATTTGAGAAAAAAAATCAAACCCACAGTTTTAATATTTAATAAAATCTTTTATGGAAAACATTACGATAATCTTATAAAATTCTACATTCTTATTCTATGGTCACACTTTACCGATGATCGACATCTTATTCTTATTTTTTACCACACTTTTCCGGTGGATGGGATCTAAAGTTCAATAATCACACGCCCTTATTGGGTATTGCACACTTGTGACCCTAATAAGGGTATCTAAGGCTAGTTCGGAAACTATAACGTAAATTACGAACGGATTCGAAACGTAGAGACTAAGTTTCAATGATTCTCATATCTTATATCTTATACAGTTCGAAAACAATATTCTTATATCTTATACGAAATTCGAAATTCACAATATCAAAATCTTTTTCGAAAATAAAAGTAAGTCAAAAGGTACTTACCTCTAAGTCAACACTAAAAATCATGTAACACCTCCAAAATTCAAGAATCTACACCATCCATAAACACATATTCAATCCCTTGCACCCAACCAAACGTCGAACTTCTCCATGATCCCAGTTCTGCTCAGATCTGTATTTCATCATTTTATATTCGAAACGACATTTTCTCGAAAAATTTAAACCACGAAAGTCGTAAAGAATGAAAAGATTGTGTATGAAAAAGCCTACGAATTTTGATGAATAAAAAGAATAAAACTTTATGTCGAGAGAGATTTATAATTGTTTAGTCTTGCTGGTTCGAAAAAAATACGGAAGAAATAGGAGATTTTAATCAATATATAGAGTTTTAAAACCTTAAAACAAACATTCTAGAATTAAATCCGACCTATATTCAAAAGCTTATTATTATAATCTAATTTTAATTTCTAATCTATATCCAATTTTAATTATTTTTATTAATATTAATATATTTTATAAATCTAAAAAAATACAGGATATTCAGCTTTAATGTAAATAATTCCAAGGTAAATTGTTTCATTAATTTTGTATTTGTCAAAAAATATAAATGTTTTTAAAACTAAAATTGACCGTTCTATGAGTTTTTAGTTGAACGAATAAATGAATAAATTTGAGAGCAAGATTTTATAATTTTATTTATGAATATCATTACGTTTTTCTATTTTCTTACTTTTTCAAATAAAATATTTCTATTATAATAATCACACACACATATTAATGATTATATTTAAAAATATAAATACAATTTTGTTATAATAACAACCATATATTTAATCTACCTGATATTTTTTATACCACACAAAATTTTATATTTAAAAGGTTTAAGACAATAGACATATATATATTTAGTAAAAACAGCAATTTTGTCATTATTAATATATATTTATTATAATAATAACTTTATTTGTTATATAGACAGTTTGTAATTCATTTTTTATTATGCCATTGTCATAATTTATATTAGAACAACATTAAAATATACTATTATTGTATTATAGTTGTTTTCAATAGAAAACTTTATTAAAATTATTTTAAAAAATATTGGTCGAACCTTTACTATAAATCTTTTTTTATATTATTTAATTGTCTATACTAATTTAGATGTTTTCTTTTTCCATGTACTATTTTAAATCTATTTTATAATTTAATTATATATATATATTAATTAATTGAGAGTTATATTGTTTGACCGACCAAAGATCTCTGACTCAATTTTAATAAAATAAACTTTTATACATTTAAAAAATAAAAAATAAAAATATTTTCTTTGAAAAATAATAAATATTCATGTGTGTGCTGTATATGATCTTATATTAGAAAGTTAATTGTTTTGAAATTAAATGTAGATCTTATATTTGAATTTTAGCTGTGTTTATATCAAATTTATGATGATTCAATCTATTAAAATATTTGTACACTTGATACGAAATGTCATATCCTTTTTTGACCAAGGAAAAGTCATATTTGGAAAAACAAAAAATAATTAATGATAAAATTTTGCACTAGGCAAAAATAGTAAGAGCATCTAGTTGTAGTGGTCGCCGCCATTGCAGGCCAAAGGCAAGAGTGATGCAATGCGGAACTATATATAAATTTATAATTCTGTGCTAATGCGGGGGCCGTTCATCATTCCAGTCTTCTTCCCCCCTCCCTCTCTCGTAGTAGTACTCTTTAATTCTCTATCCGCATCTCGATGGATCTATCAACCTAACTAACCCTCCCCGCTCCTCCCCGCTCCCTCCCCCTCCCTCCCTCCCTCCCTCCCACTTGCCACTGTCTAAATTATATTAAATTAAACTTTCTCCTATAGATCTGACTACGTGATACACTTTGAGATCTCTCTTTCAGCTACCACTCGATCACTTGGGTAAGTAACTTTCTCTATTACATGCCATATATCACTTTGATTTCTATATATTGTTCACTTACTTTTGCTGGATTCCAATTGTACTAGATTCATTTTTTGTTTGTGTGTTCAATTCATAATTAGGAGTCATAAAGTAGTGTTGTGCCGAATTATATAATGTCCTGATTTTGTTTTAACATAAAGTTGATAATGTACTCCGGGAGGATTAAGTGTTAGTAGTATGCCTTCCGAACAGATGTGTAACTACTTGACAGTGAGACTAATATTATCTATTTTGTTAACAACTAGATTCTGGTCAAGGTTAGGTATTTCCCTCGTATTAATGATGTAAAGGGCCTTTACACAAGATCAAATAAAGAACAAAATCATAATAACAAAAAGTAAGGCCTACTAAACTTGTCCTTGAATCAAAATAGAAAATCTACTTTAGTTATTATGTCCGCCTTTGCTGTATGATAAGTTATTTAACTAATGTTTAGATTATTCAAAATTATTTGTTGGTTAATATATTGTCGATGCAAAGAAAAGGCATGGATGGGACAATAGAGGATGTTTATTAATTTTTATCACCTAGATTAATGGAGTGATGTGAAAGACTCTTATACATGCATCTGTACAATCTTTCAGCTGCCAAAAAACTCCTTTCCAGGCCCTATCTCGAAAGGGCCTCTTTCAGAGAAAATTGTTCCACGACATTATGTTGATGTCTACAGCCTAAATGAAGGTGGCTCATTCGTGGAGGCTAGATCTGAAGGAATATTTTATGATGTCTGGGTCGCGCCATCGTCCACCTGTGAAGGGGCCAAAGTGGATTGTTATTTTAGTTTGTATGGTGAGCATTTTTCTAGTAGCAGTCTATACATATCCACCCAGGAGTTCTGTAGCCTGTAATCTATTTTCTTCCACTGGTTGCTTCATAAATAAAAGGCTTCAGTCTATGCCGTTAAGAGAATTGTCTGATGAGGAGACAGCAGCTCAGGTTGTTATTAGAGAAATTTTGATGACACCTCCGATTCAGTCAAAGAACCCAAAAATTGCTTTCATGTTTTTGACACCGGGGGCATTGCCTTTTGAAAAACTGTGGGATCTGTTCTTTCAAGTGAGTTTTGGTTCCCTGTCATTCTGTGTTTTCTTTTAATGAGAAGCGCATTAATGAAGCAAATATTTATTTGTGACACATAGTTCAATTTATTAAATACTTACTTATACATATTTGGTAATGAGATGTAACCCAATGTAACACATAGAATGTGGTCACTCTGCTGATGAGTGCTCTGCAATAGGTAGTTACCAAACTTGCTCTTGAAAATGAAATAATTGTTCCTATTCAGCACATTGATCAATAATGCAACACAATGATATT
The DNA here is from genome assembly GCA_028671895.1 of Oenanthe sinensis. Taxonomy (NCBI): domain Eukaryota; kingdom Viridiplantae; phylum Streptophyta; class Magnoliopsida; order Apiales; family Apiaceae; genus Oenanthe; species Oenanthe sinensis. Next base: position 39,069,139 of record CM053794.1, read on the forward strand.
ACCTCCCTTGGATTCTTCAGTTCATTTGCGTGGAATATTTATAGAATGTCATATTGACTGCATCTTTGCCACTTTGTTGTCGCGTATGAATATTCCTCATGTAACGGAAGACTTGCACTTTGAAGTGTACACTTCATATAGGCCCTTTCACGTTTGGAACCTCCAATGAGCTCTATTTCTTTTACATATGTTGATAATCTTGCTTTTATTCGGTTTGTAGCTGACTCTCCCAGGAGGTTGCTGATTACATCCTCTTAGCTAAGAAAATGACAGTGCTGCTTGGTTCCAGCACTTCTCTCAACAAATTTCATTAGTAGAAGTAAATTATAAAAATGACTAAGACCTATATTATGTGGGTGCAAGCTACATGTAGGAAAGTAACGTTTTTTTACCAGTTTTAGTGACACTCACGTGGGTTTTATCACAGTTAACATAAGTCATGAAAGCTATTTCTACAGCTGCCTAATAACTGACGCCTTGATTCCGAATCAAAGCTGACATGCTGAATATTTTTACAGGGCCATGAAGACAAATTTACCGTCTATGTACATGCTTCTAAAGAAACACCAGTACATGTCAGTCGTTATTTTATTGGGCGCAATATACATAGTGAAAAGGTAATGTTCCTCTTGCAATATAATTTTTTCAACATACAAATGACTATTATTTAGCTCCTCTATCCACAGTCTGACTCTTATTATAGTACCTGTTGTGACAAGGTTTTCAAAGTTTTCCATCATAATATATAATATAGTAGAAGAAAGTGTATCAGACAGGTTCACTGGTCACTTTAAAGGGTGTTCCTGTCTAAATGACAATGTTTTGCAGTTTCTGCAAAGTTGTTACTTCATTACTTTTCCCGTGATTGAAATATTAATAGGTTCTTAATACAGTCACTAGCTATAATACAGATGAAGGAATCGACACCTGGAAATAGTTGTGGGTCAATTTCTTAGAAAAATGCTTTGATTACTATCTGGCAAATTCTCATCACGAAATATGTATCTTATTTAAGGTGCAATATATATCATGTATTTAATCCTTAGGCTTGAAAATGCAATTTTGCGAAAGAGTACATATATTATGTTGCTTCCATTATAAAGTATAAACATCATGGGATTGCTAATCACTCTTGGTCAAACAGAGTATAATGAAGTGAGGGCTTTCTAGCATCTAATTCAGTAATCATGTATGTAGATTGTAGTATTAATGGGGGCTTTCTAGCATCTAATTCAGTAATCATGTATTTAGATTGTAGTATTAATGGAAGCATGGAACCTCTCCACTTGAAAACATTATATAATTTAAGTTTTAGTTTTCATCTGCACGGCACCATACTCAGGAGACAATTACACATTATAAATCTATAAGAACAGACCAGCATTCAAGTAGAATCAATTAAGAACTACAATTTATATGCAATGATTTAGTATTGGGGAAGAACTTTCATTTAACTAAGTTAGGCGTACCATTCCAGGTTGACTAGACTGATTACTCATAAGATAAATTTGAATCGTAGATTGACCTAATTAACATATTGGCAGGTGGAGTGGGGAAGAATATCAATGGTAGATGCTGAGAGAAGACTGTTGTCAAATGCTCTTAAAGATACTGATAATCAGCAATTTGTCTTGCTATCTGATAGGTAGCTCATTTTCATCTTACTGGTTGTATGTGTGGTCCACCTCTAGCATTTCCTTGATCATTTTCTCATTAGTTTTCAAATTTTGCAGCTGTATACCAATTCATAATTTTAATTATGTGTATACCCACCTCATTTTCACCAACGTCAGCTTTATTGACAGGTAAACACAACCAGCCTACTTGGAACTGTGATATTCGTTACATGTTTACCAACTTTATTAGGTTATCTTTGTAATATTTTGACTTATGTAGCTATTGTAATTACCCTCAAAATTAATTCTAGAAAGTTTTCAGAGTTGTAGAACTAGACTATATAGTTTTTTTTTCTGCGTGTTGTAAACTGTGAAAAACATTACTTTATTGCGGCAGTGAAGATCTCTCTCTCTTTTACTCACATGCACACATGTGCACTATTTAGTTTTGAAGATCCAGGCCCACACGGTGGTGGTAGGTACTCACCGCATATGCTCCCAGAAGTTGAAAAGAAATACTTTCAGAAAGGCTCACAGGTATCATTTCGGCATATCTGTACACTAAAATGTATATCACTGGTCTATGCATATACAGTATAAATAAATATATTATTATTTCTGTGTTAATTAGAGACTTTGTTATCAGCATAATTTTAGAAATATAGCTTTCTTTTGGTTATTAATTCCTTTAAAATGGATATGAGGAATATAATTTCATTTCATAAAGGTCTTAGTAGCGAGTTCTGTATGTCAAAAGTAGGATTACATTCATTAAGTTGATTTGCTGACATTCCTTGTAACACCCCAGTCCCACATCGAGTAGATTGGGATAATTTGTTCAGTATATAAGTAAAAAGTACTACTACTAAGTGCACCAACAAATCATGATCTTTTGGGGGCCTGTGGTGGGCTTGTGGATTACCCAAATTGTTACATTAGGGCCAGTTTACTCTGCGTTTATTCGAATATGGAAGTCGGGACTTGACCCGATTTTCGAAAAAGACTCGGGATTTGACCCGGGTTGTCACATATGGTATCAGAGCCAACTCTCGAAAGCTTGATTCGTCAAGTTGCCGGAGGTGGGGACACGAAGGCCGGTGGTATTATCCCACAATGGACGGAGGTCCGGAGGTGGGGACCCGAAGTCAGCCGGTATTATCCCACAATGGCTAGAGAGGTACGATCTGGGCCTATGGGCTATCTGTTCGGCCTGACGAGGACGTCAGGAATTTAAGTGGGGGAGTTTGTAACACCCCAGTCCCACATCGAGTAGATTGTGATAATTTGTTCAATATATAAGTAAAAAGTACTACTACTAAGTGCACCAACAAATCATTGATCTTTTGGGGGCCTGTGGTGGGGCTTGTGGATTACCCAAGTTGTTGCATTTGGGACAGTTTACTTTGACTTATTTCGGATTCAGAAGTCGGGACTTAACCCGATTTTCGGAAAAAGACTCGGGATTTGACCCGGGCTGTCACATTCCTACTGGCATTTGGTCCTAAGTGCAATCTAGACTCAGGATTGGTTTGTGCATTAGTATACAAATCATCTATAATTTGTACCCCCACCCAATGGAGCTGGAGTAGGCTGAAAATGAAATTTACAAGTAAACAAAAGTTGTACGATTGCAAGGGCAAGAAAGTAACAGATACTGAATAACAATTATACTGTTTAGTTGCATTATGTATGTTTCACTGTGTTCTGCTTCCCATGTTAAAATTAGGTTCACTTGTCCTGCAGAATTATCATAATATTGTGTTGTTTGTTACAGTGGTTCACGATGAAGAGGCAGCATGCGATATTAATTACAGCTGACTTTCTTTATTACAATAAATTCAGACTTTACTGTAGGGTAAGTCTTTGCTTTGACATGACTTATGAATTATGATGACAGGTACATAGCTGTCAAACATAAAAGAGAACATATATTATATGGTTATGTAAGTTGAAAAGTTAGCATTGCTTATAAAGTTTTTACAATTAAACCCTGCTTTCTCAGAAGAAAGGAGTTTGTTTCACAGAAACAACTTCTGCACTCCTAGTGGCGGGGATAATGTCTGCCTACATGTCACTCTCACCAGACCCAGACCCAGACCCAGACCCAGACCCAACTGTGTGGCTGCATGGGACATGCTGGGCATGTTTAGTTTGGTTTCTGTAACCTGTCCTAAAATAATCGCAACTCATATGAGGATTATCTTTGACCTCCACTTTCATATTCCAGTTTTTACTATTTAGGGTTTCGAAACTATGAAGAAAGTATCTGCTCTTTATTCATTAAACATCCTTCCAACTTGAGTAGCAGGATTTGAAATCTTGCCCAATATGGATATTTTACTATTATGAATGATGCGCTTCCATTATGAATCATAATCATATGACCTAATTCCGCTATCAAATGCATTAACATTGAAGCTTTGACTTTCCAGCCAGGTATGGAGGAGGATCGCAATTGCTATTCTGATGAACATTACCTGCCAACCCTATTTAAGGTGATTGAGCTTTCCCTTGTCTTTTTTCTCCATGATTATTGTTAAATCATTATGTTTTAGTGGCCAACTCTTTGCATTTTGCACCTTCTCTCAGATGTTTGATCCAAATGGAATCGCAAATTATTCAGTAACCTTTGTTGATTGGTCTGAGATGAAGTGGCACCCAAAATTATTTCAGGCTCAAGATGTTTCATATGACCTTCTCAAGACTATGGGAGTATGACTTTGTTCTTTGAGCTCTTATATTTTGTCAATTTGTTTCAATGCTTCTGCTCTGACATAGACTATTGACACGCGCAGAACATTGTGGACAGTATACATATAACCAGCGATGAAAAGGTACACTTTTAACTTTTGCTCTGACAATGTACATATCATACTTGGTTTGCTTTGAATTTTTTAAGAATTTGGGAGAAAACTGAAGCATATCCTGATTTTTGTTTGCGCCTGCAGAGGAAGGTATTAACAACACCTTGCACATGGAATGGAATGAAGCGGCCTTGCTATTTGTTTGCGAGAAAGTTTGATCCTGATAGCCTGAATAGTCTGATGCAGATTTTCTCTAATCATACATCAATTTAAATATTGTTCCATAAATCATTCATTCTTCGGTCAGGACTACAAAATTTGACCCTATTCCTTCTTTTTGAATTTGGTATGTAGTTTTTGGGAACTTCGTAAAGTTATCCATATTATTATGATAGCCAAGATGCTGCACCAAGCAGGACTTCAGCAATGGCCAAGAGCTGTGAGCCACCTGAGCGATCAAAGTTCCCACATGAAAGGTGAGCTGTGAAAACAATGCTCCTACATGAAGGGTGATCGGCTGAGCATTGATGGATATGCTTCAGAAAGTCTTAGGGTGATGACATCACCCATCCAAATCCCAATATTGTAATTGGACTATGTCCTCGTTAATTTTGTGATTTCTGCAAATTATTGTTTTTAATTTTTGTCATATTTTGGTCCCTTGTTCTATATAAAATGATTTTTTCTTATTTGTTGTGCAATAGTGAAATAAATGCAGATGTGGTGGCATTTGTATCTTGTTGCCTTGTCGTTATTTTTGAGATATATTATAATTCACTTGATAAAAATATAAACAAAATTTAAAAAGTTTAATTGAATTTTTAACTTTTCTAAATTTTATTAGCATTATTTTCTATGTGATTTTTTTGTCGTTCACTGTAACATTTAACAAATGGGTTGTGAAATTGTCTATGCGTGATTTCTTTTTGATATTTGTAATCAAGTCTATATAAAAGGGTTTCTAATAATAACAACTTTTGTAATATATATTTTCTAGTAAATAATAACATCCAAACAATTCGGCATCAGTTATGGGTTGAGAGTAACTCAGAAAAAACTAAGCATCAGTTTGACTAGTATAGTATCTCAACGTCCATTATGAATTAGAAGGTGAATTCGAGCAATAACACCAAATTCAAACTCTCTTTGCGTATTCCAATAGTGGAAAATTTGTATTATATGGTTCGACGTGACATTTATCTCAACAAAAAATGTGTAAAATTACTCAAATTATGAAAAAACAAATCACAAAAATAATTTTAGAGATATTGCGATTTACATTTTCTAATTTGATAATTAAATACGTTTTTTATAGACAAATTTAGGATATGCGAACTTGTACATGGGATTCATTAGTTTTATTTTAAACACCTTACGTGTCAATGTGTCACAATCTGAATTCATTCGACAATTTTTTCTTTAAATTTGATCACTAATGCTAGTTGGTCTAAGAATATCTTAAATTCTTAATCATTTGATAAAAATAATAATTTTAAAAACTGAACTAAAAGTTATGTTTTCTACACCTTTTTTTTTGACAAGATGTTTTCTAAACCTTTAGTTCTATATAATGTGTTAATTCTATGAAATCTTATAAGATTATAAGAAATGTTTATTATTATTTACAAATTTTCCAAAATATTATGTATGAGAATAAAGTTACTGAGATTATTTCAGCAAAATTGGGTTAAGTTGCTAGTGTTTTTTAGTGGGGTTAATTTTGTAATTGTATATAATTCTTTATAATTAGAATAACACACTCGTGTATTTATAGAGAATTTTTTATAATCTCAGAAAAGTTACGTTAGCTAATCTCAGGAACAATAATCTTTATTATAAATAATTTATAAGTTTTTTTTCAAAAAAAGTTTTAATTTATAAACTAAAAGTAAGGAATTTCAAATAGGATCTATATCTTTGTAAAGTAAAATGTGTTGTGGTGTCGTATTTAGGATTTAATTAAAACATAAAATGGTAAATAAAACGTGTACACGTGTTGGCTAGACTCACAATATAACTGAACCATATATATTTATCAATGATCAGCATCGTTATATACCTTTTAATTTACATTTAAATATAGGAAAAACAAAGAGGGTTAAATTATAAATTACCGGGGCGTAAATATCCTGAATTCCCCGCGGTAAAATGGTGCACCACGCGTAACTATGAAGCTAAAATCCACGCGTTGTATAACGCCTGCGACTTTTTTTTTTTACCGTCTTACTCCTCTGTATATTTACTGCAAACACAACAAAATCCCCATATAAATTTCTGTACAAGCCACCCCACCGCCTTGCTGTTACTCATTTCCTTCAAACCCCCCTAGGTTTTCTCCATTCTATCTATTTCATACATACATACATCCTATATCTACATCCAATCTCATACTTGAATAGATTAATCGTGTGTGAGAGGCAACTGAATGTGCATGTAAGTTTTATTGATTACTTCACTTTTGTGTTCCGATCAATTCTTATGCCTTATTTATTTATTTATTTTATATTTACAGTTGCGTCTACTTAATGCTTTTGATATATGTTATTTTTTCTTCTTAATTTCTATTCCTGTATGTTTTTTATTGATGAATCTGATGGAATATAGATTGTTTGCTGTAAGTATAGTTCAATCCCTGCGTGCATATGTGTGTGTGTGTGTGTGTTTATTGTGACATCTTTAGAATCTGTTACTGATTTTTTAACTCCTCATCATTGTGGATTTATCTTAATGTACGTTCTTTTAAATTACAAATGGATAATTGAAGATTTAAAGAATACTGCTCGGTGTTTGAATCTCGTTTAGAAAAAAATAGAAATTAATGTATAGACTATCGAGATATGATACACGGAGTGTTTGATTTGTTGGTTTCGTGTTCATCACGGCTGCCCCTGTTGTGCCACGAATATAGTTACTAGTATAACAGAAGTATTCTTTTTTAAGTAAGTGGTTTGTAGTTTACACCTTTGATAGTTGGTAGAATATATGTTTGTTATTGCCGCATCGATGCCATTTCACTTTGTCAATAGATGTTATGCATGATGCAAGGCCCTGGTGGAACAAAGAGGAAGGCACATAGAATATTAGACTGCGCCATTTCATCTTTGGAAGGTTTTTTCACCATGTGAATGCAATAAGATGTAAATGACATTAAAATTTCACAAGCCTCAAGACATGCATCTATTAAACATGTTAGAATATCTATTGTTTACTCTTCAGTCTCTTCATTGCCATTAGTTTCTTATACTAACACGTCACAGTTTTATGTAAATATAATTGAAATAATATATGATGATCGAGTCAAGACTGAGGAAATTAATACTGTATAATCTATATCTTGCTTCTTTCGAGCTTACAGCATCAACTAATTCAATTTGGATTCTGAAGTGTCTAATTGACTCCAAAAGTCAAATCATGTGTTCGAACCGGTGTGTCTATACAGTTACTTATATCTTGCATAAAAGGTCAGGCAAATGGGCAAGTTATCTAGTTTATAGGTTTATACCCCAAGTCGGAGCACTTAAATGATTTTTATGATTATTTTTTCGGTGACAAGTTTGATGTTGAGCACCGATCAAACAACTTATTAGCAGGATTAATCATATTAAATAGTATTTATGACGTGTTCATTCCATTTTTTTGTCTTTCAGGGCTAATGGTACTATTTCAAGCTGAAGGGAGCTACGTTCATAGGGCTTTGCAGATTATCTATTTTATGGGGGTTTTATGTTGAGCCGTCTTTTTTTCATTTTTCATTTCATGTTTTAGAAATAATCATTTAAGGTTGAAATTATTGTCTGTATATCGTGTAAGAAAAATATACAACATTCTACTTTTGGCGTGTATGGATACCAACAACTTTGGAAGCTTGATTTGATTTAATTTGAGACGTGTTCAATTATCTCATTCATTCTCTCTGCATTTTTGGGCTTTAAATATATAATCACTTGCTTGGGAGCTGTGTATAATTATATATTGGTTATAAGTTGCATAAGGAGATAAAATTCTCTGTGATTTTATTCCTCAAAATCTGAACACTTCTCTCTTTATCGATGATGGAGAACTTAGCACAGCTGGAGTCTTTGTGCGAAAGCATGTATAAATCTCAGGATTCTGTTGAACGATCTCATGCAGAAAATGCACTCAGATGCTTTTCAGTAGACAGTAACTACATTCTGCAGTGTCAATATGTTCTAGAGAATGCGTCGACTCCATATGCATTAATGATGGCCAGTTCAAGTCTTTTAACACAAGTCACTGATCACCGTCTACCCTTGCAGCTACAGCTTGATATCCGTAATATTCTTTGAACTTGAAGACAATTATACAGTTATATGTTGTAGGCTGTCTTCTTCTACTTCATATGATTTGTCTCCACCCTTTTACCTTATCAGTACTTGTAAAGTAAAAGGATCATATTTTTTTCCTGCATCAGAAATTATGGTTATTAGCAGTAGTTTATGTTTTGAGGTTATTATTACAGACATGATTTTTTTGATGCTATACTATATTTTGAATTTTGTATGTATCCAATTTACTAATCTTCTTTTTGTTTGAAGGAAATTATGTTTTAAGCTATCTGGCGAGCAGGGGGCCTAAATTGGAGAATTTTGTTATTGGTGCTTTAATTCGTGTCCTGTGCCGAATTACAAAATTTGGTTGGCTTGAGGACGACAGCTTTAGAGAGGTGGTTAAAGAGTCCATGAATTTTCTAAGTCAGGTGAAATGCAATTATCGTAAAACTGTATTTGTAGATATCAGAATGCTGAGGTTCTTAGCATTATAATGAGACGCATCTCTCTTTCCCAATATGCTTATACTTATTTGATTTCCTAAATCTCAAGCTTGTTGTTAATAGTAGTTGTCAATGGATAAATTCTAGATGGATTTTTATTTTCCTCAAGTGGTGCTACCATGTATATTGAAAGCTTCTCTCTGTTTCAACTGATTGCAGTCTAGCCGTCTAGGTGTGATTAATAAACAGTAATTACTAACTTGTCTTACCTGCATAACCACCTGACTTGGGCTTACTTTCTGTTAGCTGCATTGACATTGTTAGTTCGAGGATTTTAATATAGTGGTTTCTTGGAATTGGATTTTTTTCCTAGACAGCTTATTTAGAGAAGCCATCAAGTCATCAAGTGGTCTAAAATGAACTAGGCGAAATCACCCATATAAGGTTATGATTGGTTCATCTGTCTGATGTATGGAAATGCGTAGGTGTCTTTCAGATTGCTTTACTTCATCTTCATATGATAAAGTTTTGTAACTAGTCAATTCAGAGAGTATCTTTTTCACCAAGTTGTTTTCAAATTCTCTTTTGATGTTAAAATGAACAATTGAATGCCTAGTGGTTAGTATTGTCATATATGCATTTAACCATCTATTAAATTGTTATTCCAGTAACCTTCCAAACTAACCTGTACACTATTTTTACCTGTCATCAGGAAGCTTCTCACTATACCATCGGCCTGAAGATATTGAATCAGCTGATTGCTGAAATGTTCCAGGTTGTTCACTATCAACTGTTGTTAGCTAATAACTTTACAAAAATTATTTGAGTTAAGAACTTAAGCATCTAAGTATCTGCTGTAAGTGTGAATTCAAATTTTGTTTCATGTCTATTCTATATGGATATGCATGTTCTCTGGTAGTTTGGTAGTAGTGCATATCTTTTATTGCTTTTTTTAAATTGGTAACTTGTAACTTCTAGGATTCACTCAGTAAATGTATTTTTTGAATCTCTGGAGGGATCATGGAGCTTAAAGATTTTCATTGAAAAGTATAAATAGTATACTTTCTACCCCATCAAGTTATTCTTAGTTTCTAATAGTTTTAGTTCTTATCTGCAATTATCCAGAGGAGCTTGTCCACCAAGTTCTAACCACCATTTGTACAGTGTTATACTTTTGGAAGATGTTTCTGGTCCTTGATAAGCTTACAATTTCATGTTCCTGAGATTAGGGTTCTAAGGTATCTGCAATTGAGACTGCACAGCGACTTTTCAAAGACCCTGCTATGTTGTGGGAGTCCTGTGGATTGGGTAGATTCTATATTACCTTAAATACCTTTCCCTTGTCCAGTTGTCCCTTTTGAAGACCCTGATATATGATTAAATGTATTTTTTTTAATTGTAGCCAGTGTCATATTCTGTCCTTTCTGTTTCGTTTGGCTTAATAACACTTGTTCAAACAATTTGGGATCTATTGTGGACAATTTTCTGCATTTGTTTACCTGCAACATCCAGGGTAAATCAGTGTTGTAAGTTTCATCTAGATATCGATCAGCCAATGTTCTTTGTCAGCAGTTACATGCTGTTACTAATGTTAGAAATCAAAAACCATATTTTATGTATTCATATGTGAAAAAATCAGAGACTGTTTGTTTGCCAATTTGTACATGGGCAGGAATTAGAGACTGTTAGCCTGAACGATGGATGATTCACATTCAGCTTATTCAGTCTGGTTAACCTATTAACAAATAACCCCTTAGTCCACCAGTGGAATTTTCTCTTTTTGTGTTGTAACTCTATTTTATTTGTTTACTTGCTTTCTTGCGCTAGGTCCTTGTCTGTTTCATGAGATCATAGTCCCCGGATTATATGTAGTTTGTACTAACATCATACTTGATCCCGTAAAATAGTCCATTACTCCATTGAGTAACTTCGATAACTTTCTAGCTCACTTTTGAGGACTATTAATTCCATCCTCGCCCAAGGTATTAATAATCTTGTGGAAGTGACCTTTTTTTGGTGAAAGCAATGGAAGTGTATTTAAAAATGATTGAAATTTAGCAACAAAAAAAGAGATTGAAGTTTTTGCCAAGGGATAGCCCATGAATGAATAAATTAAAGTGCAAAATTAAAGCAAATTGACTGAGTGCAGAGACTGTTAATCCTATGAAACAAACATGTATTGGGGGTCTCAACAACAGTCTGCAATGTATGAGATTCTTCAGCCTGAAGTGAGTTATAATTATGATGTCAATAATGCCTAGAAAATCATCTGTAATGGAAATATCTAATGATACTATTTAGCTATTTATAGGAAGATTACCTAGAAGAGACTATGCATGTTGACGTTATCAGCATAGGTGATGTGGTGGCTGCATATGTATGATATATAGGTGGTATGGAGCTAGTGATTTGATGTTGAAAGACATTTGACTGAGATACCTTCAATTAAAGGCAACGAGATTTTAATCAAGTAATGATTGCGTAGTGGTATTGTGATCTTTAACAAGACTCGTCTTTTTTGTGATTCCATTCTATTTTTTGTGATTCCTTAAAAAAAAATTGTTGTATATATATTGCCATGAACTTACTGCAATTTCTTGACCACCAGTCCAATCCAGTACTGTCAACTACACAGCAACGGAGGGTGGCAGTTTCATTCAGAGAGCAGTCTCTTTTACAAATATTTCGAATATCGCTGACTTCTTTATCTCAACTGAAAACTGATGGTAATATACTCTTCAAGATTCCTTTCTGTTATGTTGTAGTCGCTTCTGTTTAAATATTAGATATGTGTTTTCTTAATTTCTTGTATGCTGCTGGTTTTTGTGTACGCAGTTGTAAACAATTTACAGCAGCTGGCTCTTTCTTTAGCCCTTAAATGCTTAACATATGATTTTATGGGGACATCTATCGACGAAACTTCAGAAGATTTTGGATCTATTCAGGTGCTCTTTCGTGACATGTTATGTATCAAGAGAACATGTTACTTGTACTTCGCTGCTCATCTGTAGTTTCTTGTTCTTTTCCAGTGTTCTTATATCTATACCCTTTATTACTGAAAACCCCTTTTCAGGGATATATATATAAGAACTAAAATTTGGTTTCACCCTTACAATTCTATATATGTATACACGTTTTTTCAGCCTAACTTGTTTCTGTTTTAGAAACACCAATAAATGAACTTTTATAAAAAAAATAACATACACAAAATTCTCCCGTGTTTCATTAAACATTAAACTATTTTACTTATACTATTATGAAGAAAAATAAATTCCTAAAAAAATATGATTTTTTTAGATTCGGCCCCCGCGAAGCACGTGTTACCTGCTAGTATATATATAATATTAGGCTTGGCTTTCAGGTCCCATCTGCTTGGAAGCAAGTTATTGAGGACTCCTCAACTCTGCAGATTTTTTTTGACTACTATGCACTGAATTTACCTCAGATATCAAGGGAGGTTGGTTACTACGTCTATCTGGTTTGATGCATATATATTCTTAAGTCAGTGCATTATGTGTCTGGACTCTGGATTTTGTGTGTTGAGGTGTTTTTTTTGGTGGGGGGATCTGTATTTGGGGTTTTCTAATGAGATTTTTGGATGCTAGTATCTATTTCTTATGTATGTTTTCCCGCGTCCTGATTGCATCAGTACTAGTTTTTGCCAATCGTGTATTGCATCATGGACGATATGGGGTTGTCTTCAATTCTTTCTGGAACAATTGTTGCCCCTATAATTAAGCTATCTGCTCACAGATTTTTGGCTGGAACTACCAGGTGTATTTGGTTACTCATTTTGGGTGGAGTTCTGTCCTATTGCTATACTGTTTGGGCTCTTGCAGGGCTGATGTTTTTTTTCGGTTTGAGAAAATTGCAATACAGATAATGATTTAAATATCTGTAGTATTAAGTAAAGCATATATCTGGTTAGGATCAGTCCTTGAAAATAGAAAAGGCAGAAATCTCATCAATGTTGTGGCACCTTTAAAATAAAAAGGCAGAAATCTCATCAACATTGGGGAGCTGGGACGAATATGCCCATCATAGTGTATTGAGAGCTTCTGTAGCTCAGATGTTCAAGACATCGATCATTCTACATCCTCCCTTCAGAGCAATAACAAGAGTCTCCTAGCAAGTTTCTAAGTATATCTTTTCCATCTTTTTGAGGGAGAAATTTGTTGAACAATCTCTCTGTTTCTTATTCCTTTCTATCTGCCACTATTTATACACTTGTCAAATTTTGAAAATCTGTATATACGCTCTTGACATTGTCTGTGGGCATGGTTATGTTCAACTTAAATATTTCTGTCTTGGCTTGTTGGCTCGTGCACACACACAAGAATCCGTATCCAGCTTGAAAGTTGTTTCTTATCTGTTGTAATACAATTATTCAGGTTCTCATAATAAAGTCAACAGGAGTGCTTGTTGAACTATATGATTTTTGTAAAGTTTTAGTTCAATTAAATGTAGAACTATGCCATTGCTTGTTGCGGATAAGTTTTTGTCAAGCTTTAACATTTGTTTTCAATAATTATAGGCTTTAGAGTGCTTGGTACGTTTGGCTTCTGTTCGAAGATCTTTGTTTACTAATGCAGCTGCACGACTCAAATATCTTTCACATCTAATGATTGGGACGAAAGATATTTTACAGACAGGGAAAGGTAAATCTTGGCTTCAAATATAGTCAAGCCATTCCAACCTATTTTGGATATCAAGGCATTGTTGAAATATGCTGAGCAGTAGCTACAATGATTTTGGTTATTAGGTGATATTAAGTGCATGAGGTTCTTTAATTATGAACTACAATAATCTTCTTGTTACTATCATAGATTGATTCTAAAATTTCTGAATTCTGAAACTGTTTCCCATCCCCTTATTGTCTGGTGTCCAAGGTCCTTTAATGACGTGGGTGGGTAAAGGAATGTGTGTGGCATTGTGATGGTTTTTTTTATTTGATAATCTTTTTCTATATGGTACACCTTACTCTGATTGTACAGTATTTGCTTTTATCTAGTTATTTTAACTCTTCAGTTGTAGTGTTTGTCTTTATTGTAATTTGGTTCAAAACAAATTGATTCAGCTACGTCAACACATTGCCACCATAATCTGGAATTACGTTTAACTTTTGAATTCACCTCATCACATTTCTCCTTGTATCACACATCGGGTTTTTCATTTTACGTGGACCCATGGCTTTCCGAATCCATGTTTTATGTGAACTTCCCTGATGAATAGGTTGTTATATGAAGTACTTTGGTGGGTGTGTAGCTATTTATCACTATATACCCTAGCATTTCTACATGTATATACTTCATTTTCTATAATCGTGTTTACTGTTTTATCATTATATAATTTGAAATTTTGAAAATTTGTCTTCACTTTAATATATACATACATATATGTGTGTGTGTGAAATTTTTGTGGCGACATTTCATATTTTCATCTTTTTTAAGCTCTTGTTTTATTTGACTGGCAGGTTTGGCTGATCATGACAACTACCATGAGTTTTGTCGCCTTCTAGGACGCTTTAAGATTAATTATGATGTAATCCCGAACTTCTATTCTTAAAATACCTACATTTCATATTTAACACATTTGTCAAACTTCACATGGATGGAGTTGAAAGTTTTCCCTAATATGCCCCCTCCAAATTTATTATCTATTATTTGTGTGTTAAAATCTATTTATTTGATTAGTTTGGAGGTTCCATGTGTACACTAAGAGTGGGAATGGTTTGGGTTGTTGCAAAGATTGGGCATTTTTTTTTGTAACAAGTAGGGACTGAGGAATTATAGATTAGAACATGTATTTTTGACTTGGAGATTTTTCTTCTTTACCAAATTATTTTATTGAACATTATACTTTGTTATTACATATTCTCTAATGTTGTGTTTGGCTGGAGTGAATGAAATCGGGGAGAATGGGATGAAATTTTTACTATTTTATGAGCCAACATTTATGATGTTCATATATTCGCTCATTCTATTCCTAGCAAATTCAACTAGAGTTCAATCCCGCCAATTTTAGAATGACATTCTCCATCTTACTCATTTCTTCACAAATATCATGATAGAAAATTCTGCACTCCCTCGTTGATTCTTTCCTTTAACTTTGTTCACAATCTTTCATTAAATTCTCCCCAGCCAAACGAGCCTAAGCGAATCATTTACGTACTACTCAATATTTGATAGCAGATCGTCCTATGACGTGATATTATGACCTAAATTATTTCTCTTGTCGCCTACAACATTTAAAAGATATAATGCACAAGTATCTTCTAACATTATCGGTGATCAATGAAATGGACCTAGTAAATATAAGTTTGTCAATTGTCGTATGAAGGATTTAGTTAAAGTTGAAGCTAAGCACATATACCTTGTGCTGTGTAATGATTCTTATGTTTTACCTAGGTGACATCTCTTGATACTTCTGCATATAGTATAAACACTTTTTCGTAATTGAAGTGGATATTCTACGTATGCTATATTCATATGTTTACTTGTCAAAGGGTTTAATGCTACATCTGAATGTCTAAAATATGTTGTTGTGATGGAAATTCTGTTCTTTATCAGTTTTACTGATTGCTGTTTACGGTGTCAGCCTGATTGTACTCTCGTTAAAGGGTTATATATTCTTTTTTCTCATGGTCGGGTGTGTGTTTGTCAATGAAGTTATCTGAGATTGTGAGCACCGACTGCTATAATGATTGGATACGCTTAGTAGCTGAATTCACGCTGAAGTCTCTGCAGTCATGGCAGGTTATGATGGTGTTTTTAAGTTAACGAAGTGTATAACTTTTTGGAATAGCATAGTGTTAATAAATATTGATTTCC
Source organism: Oenanthe sinensis (assembly GCA_028671895.1). Lineage (NCBI taxonomy): Eukaryota > Viridiplantae > Streptophyta > Magnoliopsida > Apiales > Apiaceae > Oenanthe > Oenanthe sinensis. The sequence goes on from CM053794.1 coordinate 39,085,121, forward strand.
AGGGTTAAACTGATATACTTGTGTCTTATATAGTGGGCCAGCAACAGTATATACCATCTTCTTGAGCTTTGGTCCAAATTGGTGACATCTTTAAGAAACTTCAAGGGTGAACGACCAAGCTTGCTTAATGAATTTGTTGTGGAAATTGTACAGCGTTTTATCTCATCAAAGTTTGATACTTTCCAGGTTAGTTCATGCTTTCTCTTCTTTTTTGTTGCCTCATTTGTGCTAATAATTTACTTACTCTTTGATCTTGCCATATGTTTTGTTGCAGGTTGAATTACCTGATGATGATCCCGAAAATCCACTTGACAATGCTGAACTTCTTCAGGAACAGCTTGAATGTGTTCGTCATCTTTGTAGATTTCAGGTTGAAATTTATAGATGTTTTCTTTACATAAAGGAATAATAGTACTTGCGTCAATTCTGCAGTCTGCTATGCTGCTAGCTACATTTATGCACTATTGATGCCAGGCTTTAAGTCATTTCTAGTTTATTACTTTTAAACATCATATTCTATTATTAGCTTTTAACATGTTTTTTTGAGCCTTCAGTATGAGAGCTGTTGCAAGTACATATTACAAATAAGTGATCCGATCATGCAGTTTTATATGGTATGCTGAAGCCTTTCTGATAGTCCATATTTTGCACACATGCCATTCTTTCGTTTCTAATATTTTAATGTAATTATATACTACTTAGGAAGCAACAAGTCTCGAGTCCAGTGGGGTTAACAGTAATTTGTGTCTTCTTGAAACCAAACTTGCTTGGATGGTTCATATAGTTGCTGCAATCTTAAAGATAAAGTCCTGGTACAACATGCTATTATTTGAAAACATTTTTTCCTGGAATGCGGAATTGGTTTTTTTCTTACTATGGTTGGTTTATAATAATCATTATCAGTGGGGAATCAGACGAACTACATGATGCAGAACTTTCAGTGCGTGTATTCAACCTTATTAACATTACTGACAGAGGATTTCAGAATCAGGTATATAAATGAAGGAATACTGTAAGAAATTATGTTGTTTTATAATTTGCTTTATTATGCATTCAGTCATCTTGCAAATATATGTTGACTCTCTGTCTGACATGGTGCATGAAAGTAATTGTTTTTACATATGAAACAGTTAATTGAACATGACATGAAAGAGACAAGTGTAACTATAAAAGTATTCTCTCTAGAATTGCCAGAGTAATTTAAAAGATCTCTGGATCAGATTGGTTGTTCAAAACTTGCTAAAGTTAAGAAGGAATATTAGATTACAGTGCATGTCGAATTGATCAGATTTTGGCATCTGCCGGTTGGTTAATGTTAAATAAATCTGTCAACTTTTTATAAGCTGTCAAAGGATTTACTTATGAACTATTCATGATCTTTAAAAGTAAGGGTGGAAGCCGCTTGATATGACTTAACCATTTATAAAAATTGTGTACTAATAACTACTAGGTCCATATGGGTTTAAAATACATTTTAACAGGTGCAAGAAAGATACATTTACCTTAAAATACAAGTAACTGTCCTGTAAAGAATTACTAAGGCTGTTAAAGTGTCAGAGAAACCCTGCAAGATGTATGAGGCAGGGATGTGTGTATTCGTCTGATTGGGTGGGGGTGAAGGACAATAATGGGAAGTTTTGATCAAGGGATAATGAGTTGCAAATTCACCTGACAGAAAAGTGTTAAGAGTGGTTAAAAGTTAAAATCATTCAAAAATAATGTAATACATTGATTAGTTATATAGTAGTAGTATAACTATATATCACCATTCCAGTGGTATAATTTGTTGATGAATTCTTTGAATTTATACTTGCAGAGATATAGTGAAATAAGCAAGCAGAGACTGGATCATGCTATTTTACTATTTTTCCGGCATTTCCTCAAGTCCTATATTGGTGAGCAGGCAATGGAATCATCTAAGGTATATTAATTTAAATTTTGGTACCCGATCTTTTCTTGGAGTGGAGATTATCAGAGACTTGTATTTCCATCATTTAGTAGTTATATCTATTTCTCCTCGGTGTTCTGTAACTGCAGAGGCTGTATGCCCGGTTTTCAGAGCTTCTTGGAATCGATGATCATTTACAAGTGTTGAATGTTATTGTTGGAAAGATTGCAACAAACCTAAAGTGCTATGTTGAGGTAACTTTCATGATTTATTAGTTACTTGTGTCGTTCTAATCAATGAAATGAAATAATAATCAGTTCATTTTATTTGTCTCCATGTGCAGAATGAGGATGCTATTACTCGTAATTTAAACCTTTTCCTGGAATTAGCTTCAGGGTCAGCCTTTTGTTGCATTGGTACATTGATTGGAGAAGTTTTATATATGTTCTCTGCGTGTACTAACATTGGGCCTTTTAAACTTGTAGATACACGAGTTGCAAGCTGCTTTTGAAATTGGAGACTGTTCAATCAATAATTATTCACAGCAATGTATAATATTAACCTATTCTGCTGGGCTTTGTGAGTCATAGATTTAGGAATTTGGAAGCACATATTTACTGGTTGGATTTATATTTTCAGAGGGAGCATTTTTCTTTTCTCCGAGACATCAGATTCTCTCGTAGCAGAACAACTTTTTTCTACACTATTGGCGTGCTGGTTTTTGCAGAAGACAATAATCTGAAATTCAAGTCTTCAGTTGATCCTCTTATGCAGGTATGTTAAATGTTAACCAGTGATAATAAAATGATTTAGTGTCTTGAATGGGGCTTTGTTTCTTTTGTCAAACTACTTTTGATACCTGTGGTCCTCTCCCTAAAGGTCTTTGTCAATTTGGAAACAATACCTGATGGAATGTTTCGCTCCGATACTGTTAAACAAGCATTGGTCGGACTAATGCGTGATCTCAGAGGAATTGCTATGGCTACAAATAGGTTAGTCTTTCTAATGAGGCTTGTCTGAATTCTTTGCACTCATTTTGCCTCTTACTCTTTCTTTTTTGTCTTAATAGTCGGAAAACATATGGTTTACTCTTTGACTGGCTATATCCTGCACGTATGCCACTTCTCTTAAAGGCAATTACATATTGGGCCGACGCACCAGAGGTGAACAAACATTTAATGATGCTGATTTTTTTTCCTGTTGTCTTTGATTTGTGTACTGCAGTATAAGCTGTCCACGTCTCGATTCTAAATTGTTGATTTTTTATCGATTTTTTATTATGTGGATCTGAATTCTTGATCAGTGTGATAAAATTTGAAAGAAGTCATGATGTCAACACAAACACCTTGGTTAATATAAAGTATAAAGCATTATACTATAATTATTTGTGGTGTGCACCTCTGAATTCCTATATGTTGAAATGACAAAGGCCACAAAGCAACCAGTGGTGGAGCAAGGAATTGGATGGTCCAAATCCTAAAGACGCATAGCTAAGAAAAGGGTCTGTGTCGGAACGTATTATTTTATAATAAACTATTATTATAATGAATTGTTATACGATCACTGAATTATATTATCAAGTCGTCCGACTAGTTGGGGTGATATGGTCGATAAGGGTGATCTAGCTTTCTGAGAGAAAGTTGACGTGCTTGTCAAGCTAGCCATTGTTTAGTCGGGTTTCAGGTTATGACTGGTTAAACTCGACTCAGAAGGCATTTTACTAAAAGATAGTTATAAAAGTAAAACTAAAAACCATAACTACTTGGGTAATTGCTTGTAAACTCACAGTCTCACAGAAGAGAAGAGAGAAGGGATAACACATTTCACAATTAATTTATTTTTGAATAATATATAATATAATGAGCAAGGCTCTAGAGAGAACCCTCTTAAAAGGAAAACCGAGAGAAAACTTGAAAAAGTTAATTTTAGGATAAAAAAAAGTAAAAAACTATGAATATTTTTTAATTCTTAATACACTTCCAAAAACTTAATTGCCATATGTATGTATGCATGTGTATGTATGTATGTATGTATATAAAAAGTTTATTTAAATTTTAATTTATTTGTAAAATCTCAAATAATTTTAATATTTAGAGAAGTTTGTAGGTTTTCATGGTAACTAAGTTTTTACCATAATGTTACCCTATATATATACATAAAGGTTAATTTATTAATTGCTTTGTCCACATCATCCTCCTCTTTGTTGGAAAACTCGACCATGAGGTTTAATGCTCGAAAGGGACTCCACATGAACTTTTGCAAGCAAGGGAGAAATATTAGTCTTAAATTTGACGTTGATGAAGTATTCACAAAGTCAACATGAACTATTGGGGAAGTTATTATGACATCTTCAAGAAGAAACTTCAAATTATTTAATATTTGCCTTTATGATCCTTTATGATCTTCACACTTGGACGGACACACTCTTCATCATTAACTTGCATAGCCGTATTGTACTGGCTTCAATGGTGCACAAATCATTAAATAACTTTGCTTCATGGCCTTGATAGTCGTCATATAATTCACGTGAATATTAATATTAAAGATTACAAGTATCTATACTATACTATTAAATAATAACATGCACTATTTGGCTGGATTAAAATAATATGGACTATTTGGCCTTTCTGGCCGGATTAAAATAGTCAAAACAAGAACTTTCAAAATAAGAGTTATATATGTTAATTCTTATTTGAAATTACTTATATTCAATATATGTTGCATCCTATTTAATATTTACTCATATTATAATATTTTACACATGTCAATTCCATTTTAAAATTTTCTTTCAATCATGTTACAATTTTAATTATATATGTATATGCGTGTGTGTGTGTGTGTGTGTTAATTCTTAATTAACATTACTAATGTTCAATATATGTTACAACTTAGTTATATTATAATAGTTTATATATATTTAATCATATCTAAAATATACATTTTATTCTATATATTATAATTCATATTTAAAAATTATTTATATTATATAGATATATAAGTTTGTGCTTATCACGGACTCTATGTGATGCTAGTTGTTTATAATAAGCAAACTTATAATAAGCAAACTTGAGAATAAGTAAACTTTTGGATAAAAGGAAACAAATAAATGTTCCTAATAATTACTTAATTTAACTAAAAATACCTAATCAAGTACTAAAAATATATATGTAATAATAATATATAATATATATCTATTGAGAGATTAATTTATTAATTGCTTTGTCCACATCAATTGGCTAGCCGGTCGGACTATACTCGACTCGACTTGCCATCGTAATAACCAATGTATAAGATAGTAAAAATAAATAACCTTATTAATATTTTACTTTTAAAGTATTCTTTTTCTTTTTTTGCTGGTGAATTTGGTTAAAATAATATTAATTTGTTAGAAACTCGAATATAGTGTATCAATTTATGTTTTGTTATTCAAGCACAAGTATAATATTACTCCCTCCGTCTCATTCATTTTGGCCACATTACCTATATTAGTTGTCCAAAAATATTTTCCTGTTCTAGGTGTCCCATAATGTTTGGACACAATCATCAACTAAGGTGAGGTATAATTTTTTTGTTGTTGTAGGTGTCCCATAATGTTTGGACACATTCATGTAAGTTAATTTTAAATATAATTAAGTTATATAAATGTGGTAGTAAGAGTGTATATTTGTAAAATAAAATATATTTTTAGTAGTTATTTATGTGATTGCTAAAAATTTGTATTTTGGTCCGTGAAAAAAATTCTTTAGTAACAAAGCGTACATTATAACAATTGATACTCCCTCCGTTTTGTTTTACTAGATGTGCTTAGAGTTTGAAAGACTTTTCAAAATGTTGGACATTCTCACCTTTCAATACATCTATGCTATATTATTAAAGCCCATTCGTATGTAATTTGGGCCAAAATAATAGATTAATACTATAGGCCTAACGGTTTAAGTAATAATTAACTATTTATATAAAATATAGTTGATTACTTGGGTTAAATTAAAGAGATGGATTTTTAAGACTTGACATAATATATACATATATATAGTAAGTTAATAGTAAAGACTTATAATAGTTACCAATTTATAATATGTGGGCTATAATGAAAGATGGACTTCTAAAAACATTGTAATTAGCATATAACTGCACTAGACATTACTATTTATATGCAATTTTTATATACTTTAAATTTTATTAATATACAGGTTTTAGGTTTTACCTTACACGGGATCTGCAACGCTTGTAATTGTTAGTATATGTGTTCCAAAGTTACCTTCGTGAATTGTTTAGATTTCATTATTACCTAGGAGTTGTGATAAGATATCTCAATTAGGTGATTGTCATAGATGGCAAAAATGAAAGAACAAGTTTATTGTTACCAATTTAGTTAAAAGATGATAAATATTTATATATATATGGTAGATCCTTAATTGACTAATTAAAGAATAGATACCAAACAGAGTAAACAAAATAAGATTCAGTTTATGTCATATAATTGCAATTGAATGGTGACATATAACTATCGATGAATAATTAATGAATATTTAGTCGATAATATGAACTCTCGTATAAAGTAGTAATAATTTTATTTTATTAATCTCATTAAGTCAAACATTGATACATGAAAGGGAAACGAAGGGGAAAAATGGGGGCACTAGTCCTAAAGTGGCTCCTTTTTTAAATATTACATTAAGAAATGTTTGTGGTAATTATATTGTTAATATTAACTTCTCTTCTTCTTCCATCCCCCATTGGCCATCATAGATAAATTGTTAATATTGTAAATTTTATATAGAGTTGTCTTATTTGCCAAAATCATGACCATAGGAATATATACGAGTCACATTAATAATAGATATCAATTTGGTTTCCAACAGTCAAAATTCTCATCTATTTAGGGGGCGTTTGGATGAACACTGGGAATGAGAATCGGGAATGGGGGTTAATAGGAATGGAAATGATATGGAATCCCAAGGGGTATAGGAAATGTACGATTTACCCACATAGAGGGAATGAGGTTCCCATTCCTACCACCAAATTACTAATCCAAACACTAACATATGGGATTGAAGTTCTGATTCCCGTTAACCGGGCTCATTAACCATGAACCAAACACTCCCTTAGAAACAGATAGCCGTGTGACTTCGTCTGCCATATATCGTCCTAAAAGAGTTTTTGTACTAATTTGTCATTGTTTCCTTGCATGGGCTTGCAACTAAGATTTCTTTATCTCGTTAGTTGAAGTATTTGTATCTCTTTGTTTATGTGGGATTTTTTTAAATACTTGTTGCTTTGATTGTTAATTTTCACTTGGTGGAGGACATATATATAAGTAAACTTTTGTCTGCTTTCAGTTATTGAGCTGTGTTTTCACGTTGAATCATGTAGGTTACAACTCCATTACTGAAATTCATGGCTGAATTCGTTCTGAACAAATCTCAGCGTGTGACTTTTGATATGACCTCTGCTAATGGCATACTGCTTTTCCGAGAAGTCAGCAAATTACTTGTTACATATGGATCAAGAATTTTGGCACTTGCTCATCATGTAGATATTTATGCATCCAAGTATAAGGGAATTTGGATTTCGTTGACTATTTTTTCACGAGGTACTTATAGTATATAATTATTCCTGTTATATTGTTGGTTTTGATAGATGATTTTTTAACAGATAAAAGCTATGTTATGTGACATCTTCTTTATGTTAAAAATTCATTCTGATCATTATGATCCACTAAGTTGATGTTGATAAGATATGAATGAAAACTGATTTGGGATGGATTTCAATTAATGTATTTTTTGCAACTCTTTCTTTTATGTTGGTTTGTTAAGTTTTGGTGCTTTGAAATTCCTGAGGATGCTCTATTCACTTTCAGTTGACATGTATTTTTCTTGTATGACTTAGATAAATCATAATTATGTATGTCTGAATTTCATAAGGGATCAACTTCAGCTGTGAAAAAAAAGTTCCGCCACAATATAATGTAATCTTGACCATGGAGACTGATATTGCTATTATGAGTGTCTTGTGTAATTTCAGTAACTTATCTATATAGCTATAACTTCTTTAGAATTGAATTACTTGTCTTATCTCTTGTGATGCATTGTTGACAAATTCATATATTTTTATGCAAGATATGGAAATATAATGTTCACTGCTTCTAATTTGTGATTTGTTATCACATGACAGCACTGGCCGGTAACTATGTAAATTTTGGTGTCTTTGAACTATATGGTGATCGTGCACTTGCAGATGCTCTTGATATTTCTTTAAAGATGATACTCTCAATTCCTTTAAGCGATATACTGGCATACCAAAAGGTAATGAGCAACACATCTTATATATGAGATATTCATTAGATCTTTTTGAATATCTATGTGAAGACTTGATTATCATCTTATGTTAAGCTGGAGAACATGTTTTCTTGGTTGATAGACAGTAGACCAGCCTGATACTACAAAGCAGGTATCTGTATGAATAAGGTGTTGCAAAAAACTATGTTGGCAAAATGTAATTGTTGATATTAATTAGAATTTCTAGTTAAAACCAATTGGAAGCTGGATTTTGTTTAAAACTTTTTGGTTTAATTAATGTCGTAGATGTGTAATGAATTAGGTTTATGTCAGGGAGAATTACTACTTAGTCTACTTTTCTGATTCATTAGTTGTAAATGGAAAGAGAAAGGACTTCTTAGTTATCCTTGGTGCATATTATTATAGTTTCTGCAGAACCACACTTCGTTTACACTAAATTAATGTCATATTAGTCATCATTGAATTCCAGTTAGGAATAGGGTCCATTTATGATTTCGTAGAAGTGCAAAGGTCCAAAAAAGTATGCCACGCTTTAATAGAGTTACTAAAGTGGCACTTGTGGCACTATTTACCACTAAAAATAGAAGTTTCCTTTTATTATTACCCCCCATCACTATGGCGCAGGTTAGTCTCACCCAATTGGACAAAGGCACCTCAAGAGGCATAAAATAGATTGGCATCTTATGCTTTCTTAGTTCATTGCCTTACTGGGCATTGCTGTCAGCTATTTAATTTTAAAGCCTTTGAGCTGGATCCAAAGTAATACGATGGAAAGCTTGACATTCTGTGCTCAAAATAGCGCAGTGAAAAATGACATGTTCAGCATCTTATCGTTTTAGTATAATATTGATTATCCACCAGAAACAAGAATTCCCATCTGCTTTATAATTTACCGATTATTGATGACAACTCTTTATTGGTTCTGTTTATTAATTTACACTAGTATTAATATATTTACTACCATCTATTTATTTGTTATTGTCTTTTGTAGCTTGCACGAGCATACTTTGCTTTCTTGGAAATTCTCCTCAAAACCCAGATTACATTCATTTTAAATCTTGATTCAAGCACCTTTACATTTATAGCTGGAACTATTCAAGCTGGTCTGAGATCACTTGATGCAAATATCTTGAGTGAGGTTTGTATATGTTATTTCGAAATTGTAGTTCTTTATGTGACTTTCCACCACTTCACAACTTTGAAACATAAGAAACTGTTAACAGTAGATACATTGGAGCCCTACAATATTTGTCATGTGCAAGTGTATAATGAAGTCTTCTAATATTTGTACATTGCTATGTTTAACATATTTAAATTGGATTTTACTTAACAACGTTCATCACTAATGATCTCGAATAATTAGGTTTTTATTTAATGTTCAAGGGCATGTTTCACGATTGAGTTCAATGAGTATCAGTGTGTGAGTGTATCGCGAAGGACATATACAAAAAATCTATATGCAATTCTCAAGTCTTATCAGTTATCGAGCTCTTGTGTATAGGGTTGGTTTTATAATTTTATTACTATTGTTGCTGTGCCTAGTATCACGTTTTGTGACATTTGGCTGTCTGTGTTCTAAGATATCCTAAGGGTATTTTTTTTACCATTTTGAAATAGTGTATCAGTCAATAATATATCAAAAATGTCCTTTACAGTGATAGCAATTTCTTTCATTCTTATTTAGTGTGCATATGCTGCGGATTATATGGCTACATTTTATTTCAACCATGTAACATCTGGAGAGCTACCTACTACTGCAGCCTCTTTAAATCTTTCTCGTCATGTTGCAGATTGTCCTGGTCTATTTCCAGAAGTAAGTTCACTCCTATAGTTTCATAATTGAAGTTTGTTTGGAAAAGATTTTTTGTTTTCCGGCAGTGCTTCTGAGCAATTTGATCTCTCTTAAATTTAATGATATTGCATTGCTTGCTAATATTATTTCTATTAAAATTTAGTCTAAAAATAAACAATATTGATTACTCTTTAAATGGGAACTTAAATTTAGATAATATTCATTATACAATAATATTTTGATATAATCTTCACATCTGTACGGTCGGATTATGATTACTTAATTTAATCTTCACAACTGATCAATTGTATATCTAAATCTATATCTACATGACAATTATGATTACTTAATTTAATTTTGACTCTTGGAAATTATTTATATTTTATAGATATTAGGATCTTTTAGCAATATTCTTATATGCGTAGAATATCGGTATAAACTTATGTATTTCTTTTGTGTGTGTGTGTGTATGGTGGCGTACGGGCGAGTTTCCTGTCCAACATCGTGGCACCATGGCCCCCGTAACAACGTTGCTTGTGGGTTTGGCACAGTTTGGTTACAACCCTAAATGAGATGACGATACTCATAAAAGTTAAAAGTTAAAAGGGTTGTCATATCTCAAGTAAAAGGGTTGCCAAGTGAAAATTTGTAGCACTTGTTTGGCTTTCTTCATTCTTCTGAGTTCAATGATCATTATCAATTATCATTTACTTCACATCAGATGTATCCTGGTTTTCGTCATTGTAATAAACATGTTTTTTCTATGCACTACTAGATGCTGAAGTCCCTCTTCGAGATTGTTCTATTTGATGACTATGGCAATCAGTGGACTCTAAGCAGACCAATGCTCAGTTTAATGCTCATAAATGAAGAGGTAATTGATTGATGTATCCTTCTATGTTTTTCCCCTCTCTGATTTCTTCATATCTTCAAAGGTTGATGGTAATTACATTGTTGGGCCTTCATTTATATTGAGAAGGAATTAAACTTGTTACTAATTATGTTACACTGTATTTAATGTGGGCAATAAAGGGGTATATACTACTCTCTCCGTACCATTTATAATGACCTCATTTCCTAATTTATTAGAAATGTAATACATGTTTATGGTAATTATCAGTTTATTTAATGTGATTGAATAAAAGTTAGAATTCTATCCATGGACAATAAAAAGGGGACGGATGGAGTATATATGTATTATATGGTGAATCATTTTAGTGCTTATATTACAGATGGAAAAGTATAGGTCATCATTTATTGATTGTGGCCCACTCCCATGGATGTTAAATGTCAAAATCTCTGGAGTCTTATGCCTCGACCTGAAACATATTCATACAGTGCATTCTTGAACATTAAGATAAACCTTCGTTGAAACATTAGGGTGAATGAAAGGTTGTCTCTTATTGTAAGCCAGCTCTCCTATCTGTATGATTTATTCTGATATGTTCTTATTAAAATTCATGTTACCAATAAATAGTTCTAGAGCATTTTTCTTTAAATATGCATATAGGAGATGGGTGATCCGTTGAAGTGCAAAATTGAACTTCATAGTACGTTTTTAGTTTGTTATGTATTGAAAGTTGAAGATTTTATTAGAAAAGAGTTTGTGCTAAGGGTGACCTTCACTTTTCTTTTACCAAGACACTTTGACTGGAAAAAGAAAAGGTGATGATATCACATAAGCACAAGTGCATAACATATTGAAGAATGATAATAGATCGACAGATTAGAGGACCCCATGCAGTGTATGTAGGGTGATTACAGTATTGTTTTGTGGGAAAATAAATCCAATTTACAGTGGTTCTTGGCTTACCCCATAAGAATTATACAATAAAAGTTCAGAGAATTATATAAACTCTACACAGGAATATTGACTAATTGAGTTTTATTTGTGCTTTGGAGTGTGTTTGAAATCTGTGAATGTGAGGAACTTCACACAAATACACAAGGTACTGTAATATTACTGCATTTACTAACGTAACAATGATATCGTGCAGATGTTTGCAAACTTGAAAGCTCAGATTCTGTTGGCACAAGTAAGTTTGACGAATAATGGTTTCTCATAATTTTCAACATTAATTTCGGATAGGGGATCAACATTAATTACAGAATTGGGGGATCCCGTTCCGTTTGTATATATACTGGCTTGACAAGAAGAAGGTTGTCCTTTCCCTTTCTTTTCAGTAGAAAAATAATGTTGAAATGAGTTAATAAAAATAGAACACAATATTCACTTATTCAGTAACAAAAAACTAGAATATGAGAAAGATGGTGCAGAGGACAATTAAAGTTTTTATCTTAGACAGGATAATAAAATACACTTTAATATGGTTTTAATCTTAGACAGGAATACAGGATAGTCTATCTTTCCTCATACTGTAAGATGATGCAGAGGGCAATGGAAGTTGCCTCTTTCACAAACATGTTAACTAATTCGTGTATCAGAGAAAAAAAATGGGGTTTCCAGTTTACACTTGTTTAAGCAAAGTTCTTAAATGGCTCTTGAATTTTTCTAGATCAACCATTTAATACTACCGATATAATTGTTTCTTTATGCAGCCGGTGAGTGAACAGCCACGTCTCTCTGTTTGCTTTGATAATCTTATGGTGGGTATCAGCAGGAACTTAGACGCCAAGAACAGGGACAAGTTTTCCCAAAATTTAACCAGGTTCAGGAATGAATTTCGCCATCGATGATAATTTGTTGGAGACATCAAAGAATCCCATGTATATGAGTCATGGAGAACAGTAGTGAAAAGTGAGGACACAGTATTATAGAAATTTATAGATTATAGATGAATGACAGAATGAGGGAAGAATTACACCAGGAAATACAAAATGGGGTTGATATCTGGTGTACATGTATAAGATAGACTTGAGTAAAGTCATGGCTAAAATGAAGTTATTACAAGTTTGGGATTGTGAGGTATAGTTATAGACTTAAGGTCCCCCCACTCCACCCCACCCCAAATCCCAAAAAAAAAAAAAAAAGGTTTCCCCATGAAGAATGAGTCTTGTAAAAGTTAAATTGTAATTGTAATTTTGGGATATATTATATTAGAGAAAAAAAAATCAGTAGAAGTTAAATTTATTACTACTTTCATTCCATTTTACTAGTCGCTTTTGAAAAAATAAAGCATATTAAAAAAAAGTTAATTTTATAATATGTTTCCATACTTGTTATATTTATTATATTAGTTTTATATGCAACTAAGGTAAAGTTTGTATTGAAAATGATAAAATAGGAGAGTAAATTTGAATTTTTTGCTCAAGTGGTGGAAATGAATAACTATTATGGGATAAAAAAATACTATCTTCGAAAGATATTAATATTTTGGAATGGAGGGAGTATGTTTTTCTTAAGAAAACAGTAAATGTAAAACTTGTCATAATGTAATAGGACCGGAATTTCAAAATAACATTTTGAAAGTTGGATTTTTGAATTTGCAATTTCGCTAGCTAGATATCTCATGTTAGTAACTCAGTTTGAGATTCGTCAAGAGAAAAATGCCATCCGTGTTGAGAATTTTTGTTTCCATACAAGTTGGAGCTGGATGAGCTGCCACATCATCTGTTGGCGAATTGGTACACAGCACCATAGCAGGGAGAAGGTAGCGGATAGTTTAATATTTGGCAAGAAACCAGTATAACCAAATTGTTGACAACGGTGATGGCTTGTGATTATGACAACGAGCTTAATTTCAGATGAGTACTATTTGGAAGTAACATTTAATCTCTCACTTGTAGTATCAGGTAACACATGTACTATATAGCTAGACTGTACTGAGAAAAAATGATTCGTGTACCATCACCAATTTAAAACCTTAAGTGATTGTACGATGCTTCAGTCTTCAGCTGTTCTCCAAACACCAGCACTGACTACTGTCGGACCTCTAACCTCTAAATATATGCCAGCAACTCCTAAAGTATATATTAGTTGAGACTACAAAAACTGCAAAGCATAAAAAATATCTTGCTCATAATTCTCAATCATCAATATTTGACAACATATCCAGTTATCTACACAATCTCTATTACAATGCAAATATAGAAACAATTATCTATCTTTGTGCTGTGCTATATTCAGATACACAATAAAATCAATCCATTGGCCCTCTGAACTGGGAATCATTACTGTACCACTTCTGATCCCAATGGTTTACTATTTCTGGAGCAGCAAGAGAAGGGGCAGACCCATCTGTACCTTCATCGATTAACTTTTGCTTCTTCCGAGGAGACAGAGGCTGAACAGATGCATCACTGGCTTGGTGTGAGTATGACTGGAACTGTTTATCCTCGCCTCCAGGTTGGGACTCGGAGCCTACCAGAGAACTCCCCAGCTTTTGTTGTTCCTCGATAATTTTTTGCAAGTACTTTCCTTGAGCTTCTATTCTCATTTGTAACTGTCTTTGTACCTATTTAACAACCAAATGAAGGTGAAGTGTGCAGATACATCCATATCTGAGCTTTCAAACATTGACAGCCCTATTTAGCTGGTAATTAAGGCATGTAATCTTGACAACCAATAGTCAGAATACAATAAACTGGTCAAGTAAAATTGATGAAGGAAGGGATGTGAAATTTGCAACAAAAGACAAGCCACTATTTTCGAGCTTAACGAAAAAGATGTAATTTAAATTGATCTATTAATTTAAAAAAATTATCAAGTTGTGCCTGGTGAAGGTAAAAGATAATTTCCTCACTGATCCGATTAAACTTTTTCTAGTGTAATCTGGTTAATGAAATATTGCTTGACCTTACTAAACACTAGAATGGAAGTTCATGAGTATATAATCTCTTTCAACAAAGTGCAATTGATCATACCTCAAGTTGTTCATGGAGACGCTTCTGAACTTCCATCTGCATCCTCAAAGCTTCATTAATTTGCAGTCCCCTGGATATTTTTATAATAGGTTAGACCTGGTAAGAGTCTTTATACTGTAAAGCAGATTGTTGCTGCAGCATGTTATCAGATGACACAGCACACACCCCACATACAAGAGAGAGATAAGATGAGTAAGGAGTTGAGCAAATATACTCACGGAGGAGAATCCATACTGTCAAGGCTGTCTCCGGAAATTTTCTTATCTTCTTTAGATCCTAACATTGACAAAATATTTACCCACTTCAAATATAATGCTAGTAAATAAAATGCTGAATCTGAAGAAGATCCAAAAAGATTTACCATCAGCTGGAGACTCTGGCAGATACTTTGCAAGTCGATATTTCTACATTAAAAAATAATAAAACATGTCTACTTAGTACCCAGGTTCAATGTATGTGACATACTGTGACCGAAAACAATGAAATAAGACCAACCTGTAGGTGGCTTTTCACATGATAAATGGTTAATCCAGGTACGCCCATCACTCTCAAAACACCTTTAGGTGTTGCTCCTGGAAAAAAAAAGGATGTACAACAAAGATCAATAAATACATAAAAAGAACCATATGTGGTATCTGTAAGCCAACGACTATTTTCGATAAATGCTGAATAACAGCTCTCATTTACGGGGCTCACAAAACCTGATAACAGTTGCTCAGTTGTACGGTAGAATCATCTAAAACAACCAAAAATACAGTTTAAAACTCATATACTAGAATCTATTGCCGCTACAACCAAAAGTAGAATTGAAAACTCATATACTAGATTCTATTGAAGCTTTTACTTATCATCAAGAAGAAAAACAGTTATAATAGACAGTGAATTGCACTTTGCATATGCATTTCAGACCCCCCAATCTTTAGGTTAGATCCCAGTAAATTTTGTGCAAAAGCCTCAGATTCTGTAATTTTGGAATTGACCCAAAATATACTTGAACCGCTAGCATTAGAAGTACCCAAACTACTACTCTCAGTCAAATAAACAGGGATTAAGATGAAATCGTTATAATCAAGAAATAGCTGTAAAATGATGGCACGACAGTCAGGGTTCCATTTTTGCAGTATATGCATTAGAAAGATGAAGCACAAACACCATGAACATGAATTCTTAGATGTACGAATTAAGATAGCACAAAGAAACTTAGGGACGAGGAAAAGTAGAAAAAACTCACAATTTTCTAGAAACCCCCCCAAAAAAGTGACTCAATTTGCGGAGAGGATGCTTTTAACTCGAAAAAAAAAGTTGGTATTCACCACATCCATCACTGGGTACTTTTTTGGATAAGTTCGCAAAATTTCCATCTTTGAAATCCATGTCTTAGTGTTTCCCTTTGCCCAACAAAAATATATTTAAAACTCCACATTCAAAAATAATAATGTTCTTGTATGAGACATCTAACGGGCTAGTCAAAGCATCAAGGAAAGCTATATAAGGACCCTTGTCCATACTCTAAACATACATTCTGATAGTTTTCTGTGGTTGCAAGGGGATGCAAGATGATAAAAAAATTTGTTGGCTTCTTTTATGGAACTCACTGAACCCATCTTTCACCAACCCACGTATCCTCTCTCTCTCTCTCCCCCACATGAAAAAAGGGATACATTTGTAATTTGTCACACAGAAAAACACCACTTCTTTGAAAATTTTGTAATGAGTTAAATGTCAACTTCAGCATGCTGTTGACGACAGATTGTCTTCTTCTCCCTTTGGTTTAATGTCCAGAAATAATGCAGTTCTTTACGCAAAAAGGCAATATTTGATCCAAACATATAAAAAATGTAGAGAGAATAATCAATGAAGCTCCATTTATCAATTATGTATTTCTATTTTAATCTTTAGCATTCCTACTTGTAATATATTAGGTTCCATTTCCAATTAAATACATCTTTTGCGGCTTTATATTTTATTCCTTCACTTTCAAATTTAAAGTACCAGAATCTATATAGTGCAAGCAGGCCATGATTGGAAAAGAAAATAATCCAACATGAGTAAATGGAAAAAGCAGAGGCAACTATCAACTTCTTTAATATATATAGCTAGAACTACCCTACTTTGCTACTGTTTGTAATTAAAGAAATACAATAATCCAAAACTAAAAGAAGATACCCACTGTCTGGTCCACCAAGTTGAGCGATGGCATCAACAAAACGATCATGAAGATCTGATGTCCAACGCAACCGCTGCTTGGCATTTCCCCCAGTAGGAGGAGGAGAAGTTTCGACAGGAGGTCCACCTACAGCAGCAACTGTTGAGATCTGTTCACCGCCTTGTGCTTTATATGGTGCCAATCCCATGGTGGAGAACTTCTTCGGATTGTACATGTTGAAACCAATGTAAATCTCTCTACATTTGAAAAAGTATGGTTCAGTAGCTTTATATTCAGGACACAACTAATGTAATTTATGCAGGAACATTGTTTTACTCGGCGAGACCAGAGGCAGTAGCTGCATTAGAGCAATATTCAAAGAGCATACAGACTGCCAAACTCTCACATAAAAACCTAAATGAACCTTATTGTACTTAAATGAAATGTAATGTAACAGATAAAAGATAACAACAATAAGTGGAGTTCATTCCTTAACAGGACTGCAAGCATAGAACCCATATGAAAAAACAAATTTAAAACCTGCAATAAAATTTAAAAAAAAAACAGAAAGCAAACACAAATTTATGATTCTGCAATTATGTTTGTGATTTTAGCAACATGCATTATTATATATACATGGTCGTGTTCAGTGGAGAACAATTTATGAATGAGACTCTAAGAACAGTCCATTCCAGCGATAGAAATAAAGTCAAAGGTCTAGATTCAATATTAATTTTAAGAAATAAATGTGCAATTAGAAAAACGGATAAAAACATATTATCAATAGTAAACACATCAGGTTTTCGAAGTTTAGTCTATCCAATAATAAAATCAATTCTTGTAATAGCATAAACATATAAAAATCATTTATATTCTCCACTAAATACTCATTATATAACATGTGTGACACAAGATTGTTACTTTAGTGACCATTATACTCATTGTTCTGCAGCATAAGTATGAATTTAGTCTATCCAATAATAATTTAATTCTTGTAACATCATAAACATAATTAATTACTCATTATATGCACAAGATTGTTGCTTTACTGATCATTATACTTATTGTTCAGCAGCATAACAATTATGAGTAAAATTGCTCTGCAACAGAGCAACTAAATATAATTGCTTTGCAGTATGACAACAATTTACACAAATAAAATATAAATACTTTGTAATCATTGATCAGATGGTCAGAAAATATTGATGAAGTACATTGGATGTGATCTTCGAATTTTAAATTTTAAACTTAAGCGAGGATGTAACTACCTATTATGATTAATGTTTAAATAAGTGAAGCAATTGTTAGTTTAAATCTAATCTATTGATTGCTTTTCTCATTGGATTAATTTTGTCTCACTTGGTCACTTAAATCATACCTTATATATATACATACATATTATACAATTAAAATTGAACAAGATATCTTTTGCAGTCAGTCATTGGTTTTTGGTTAAATAATATTATATATATATATATGGAAAATTTCAATCTAGACCACTATTAAATTGGAGACCTTGAAGACCGTATATGTTCTGCAATCGAAACATGTTTTATAAAATAATATGTTTTGCAATGTTCTGCAACCAAAAGAGATATGGTCGTCAAGGTGTTCAATAATATATGTATTGTAATATTACATTAATTTATTAAAAAACCTAAAAATCTTATTTATTAACAAGTTTAAAAATCTTCATCTATATAATACTACTGAAGTTGAATTGGAGGTTTTCGTAGTTGGTCGTGATTCCAAAATAACTAAAAACTAACCTATATCAGAGTAAGTCCAATGCTTAGCTATATTTGATTTTGTAACTATAATATAAAACTAAAACTACAAAAATACTACTCCAAAGCATAGTTATAGTTATTGGAAAAATGCATAAATGGATAATTGGTTGTATATTTAGAATCAAAGATATGTTTTGGAGACCTTGAAAAGAGAACAATCGAAACATGTTTTATAAAATAATATGTTTTGCAATGTTCCGCAACCAAAAGAGATATGGTCGTCAAGGTGTTCAATAATATATGTATTGTAATATTACATCAATTTATTAACAAACCTAAAAATCTTATTTATTAACAAGTTTCAAAATCTTCATCTATATAGTAATATTACTATTGAAGTTGAATCGGAGATTTTTGTAGTTGATCGTGATTCCAAAATAACTAAAAACTGAAGTATATCAGAGCAAGTCCAATACATAGCTATATGTGGTTTTATAGCTATAATATAGAACTAAAACTACAAAAACACTACTCTAATGCATAGTTATAGTTGATTGAAAAAAATGCATAAATGGATAATTAGTTGTATATTTAGAACCAAAAATATAATCATCCTTCTTATATCATTAATTAACTAGAAATGGAATGCAAGTTGGTTCACTTTTAATTGAAAGTGAAAGAGTTGGACAAAAAGTTAGTTAAATTTGGAATTTTTTGGTGGTGAAATGCAACTAGCATTAGAGTGCTAGTTCTATTTTACTACCAAAAATCACTTTTTAGTGTCATATTTTAGCAATAGCTATACTCATTTTTCATCTAGTATTGGACTTGCTCTTAAGTTTTTTTTTCTTATCCAAATGAGGCACGAGGGCGGTAGAAACTACAACGCCACTATGCTAGAACCTCGTTGGAACCTAGATTAAGTTTTTAAAAATCTATACTAACATTTTATGGAAGCAATCGACATTTTTATACAAAGTAGTTGTATATATATAATTAATAAGCAATAAAACACGAATAAATTCAATAACCATTCCATACATGGCCGAACACACGAGCAAAGAGAGTATATGGATCTACTGACTATATACTAAAAAAAAAAAAAGGAACACTGACTTAAAGCAAGCATAAAAAACAGAGAATGAAAGTCAAACAAAATCAATCATCAGCAATCAAATACTAATAAGCTTCATAATCAATTAAAAATCTGGTGAATTGAAGAAACTTACAATTGAGGTGATGTGATATATAAGAAGCAAATGAATCAGGTGATGAAGATGATCAAGTTAAATGCAAGAGCATTGAAGTAATCGGCGCTGCTGCTTCAGTTGAAAAGGAAAGCCTGCCGATTATACATACAATATTATTATTATTATTATTGGAGTACTATACTAGTATTACTTTTGTGTGTGTGTGTGTGTGTGATATGGTAGAGAGTGTGCTCCAATTGGCGAGAGGATGGAGGGTAATTAATGAATGGTGTTGCACAATTTCAAGTCAACTGCTCTACTAATTTGTTTGTTTTGGGAATTTTACTTTTGGTTAGGGTTTGTAGGATGCCCTTCGTTTAATAACAAAAATACATGGACAGCTCAGTTTAGTTTTTTATTTTTGTGCTGCAAGTGGGGGCCGCTCGTTACCTTGACAACATATATATCACACTTTCTTTCCTTTTGTTGCGAGCATCTCCTCTTATTTGTGTAATTTTTTGTCTCATGGTAATTAATTATATTTATAATATATATTTATTTTCTGCTCAATTTTTAATGCATTTGCCCTTGTAAAAACTTTATTAATGAAATTATAAAAATAATAATAATTTTTCCTAATTTTTATATATACAATCGAATTATTGTAATTTGAACTCTCGAACAGTAATATTAATACTTGTTTGGTACCATGAATTTTAAATTATTTTAATTATCTAAATATTCTTTAAACAAATTTCAAATTTCAAATAAAATTCAAATTCTCAACCAAGCATAATGCATTTGTGCAGTGCGTATCATCATATTTTACTCGTTTTTTTAACATGCATAATTTTTGAAGGAAAAGAAAAGGATATCAAATATGTATTCAATAAGATTAAAGGGCCAAAGCTTATTTAGAAAAAACTAATGGGCCACTCCATTTTTAAAACGACATTTTAATAACTTAAAATACTCGTCATTTCTTGGATGACGATATGTCCTTTCATTTCTGGATAACTGTTAACATAAAAGAAGAGGGAAAAAGAATTGATTGGGCTTGAAGGTTTGAACAGGCTTCCGGTGACTCGGTCCTCTGGACACCTGCATCATCTGATATTCAAAATACTCTTTTGGGCTGGGGCCAGCCGGGACTGAATTATTGTTTGACTTATGTTATAACCCGTGCAGATGATGATATTAATAAATTATATATTAATTATTTTATATATTTAAAATATTTAATTTAATATGATAATTTTTTTATTATTAATTTTTTTTTATATTTTTCTATACAATATTATTTATATATTAATATTCATAAAATTTAATTATAAGTCATAATTTTAAATAAATAAAAGCGTCTGAATAGTGATGAAATTGAGTTGAAAAAAGTTATCTTGTTTGGTTAAAATAATATAGTATTAAATAAAAATTATAGAATAATTAGAATTTTTAAAATATAAAATATAATTTAGATATAATGTAATATTATATGTGAACGATTGTATAAAAAAGAACTATTAGTGATAGACTTGTATGTATGATATATATTTTTTAAAATAATATTTTTTTTAGAATTAGATGGTTAGGATCTTTTCTATGAATGACCTAAAATTGGACGATTATGATGTTTTCTATGTTTACCTGGGAATGATATTTATATATTAATATTCACAAAATTTATTGATATATTAAATAAAAATTATAGATAAGTAGGATTCTTAAAATATAAAATATAAAATATAATTTAAATATAATATAATATTATTCGTGAGAAGTTATATAAAAGGAGGATTATCAGGATAGAGTTGTATGTGTGATATATATCATTTTGAAAATTATATTTTATTAAAATTGGATGGTTAAGATTATTTTTATGGTTTACCTAACATTGAACGGTTAAGATATTTTTTATGATTCACTCAAAATATATATATATATATATATATATATATACACATACATACATACATTAATCGAATTTTTTCGGGTTTTGGGTTCGGATTTCAGATATCATAACGGGTTTCGGATCGGTATGCATTAAATCCAGATTCAAAAAAATTCGGGTTTAAAAATTAAATTCAAATCCAAAAATTCGAAATTCGATAAATTCAAATTTTCAAATTTCAAATTTCAAATCGAATATCCGTCGGATTGGATTTTTTTGCTACCCCGTACAAGGGTGGTTCTGCGGTTTGAGGTGAAAACGAATTCAAAGTACCGATACTTGGACCAAATTCCATGATCTCTTGATTTTTTATTTACTTCATAAATACTGTATTACTCTTAGTTACTGCACTAATTAGTTGTCATTTTAATTATATATATATATATATATATATATATATATATATATTAATGCATATATAATTTAATAGATTAATTTCCAAACTTTTCTAAAAAAAATAATATTTAAAATTTTGTTGAGAAAAAACTGAAAAATAATTTATCAATTTATATTTTTAATGCGCATTAAAATAAGTACAAAAAATAAAATATTAAATATTAAATTAAAAAATAAAGAGCTATTTAAGAGCTCCAAAAAAATCTTAAACACTTTTTAAAAAATTAAGAGGCTCTTCTCTCTTCTCAAATTTAAGAGCTTTTACATGACTCTTAACCTATATTTATTAAAAAAATATTTATTTCCTCCAATTACTTTCCCACTTTTCCCTTTCTTAAAGTTCAAATATGAATAAAATATAAATAAAGAGTAATTATAAAGATCATTATTGGAGTTAACACTCTTAAAAATATATTAAAAATTGTTTGATAATTTTAAAAAAATTTCAAAAATGTGTTTGTGATTTAAAAAATATTTTTAGAGAAAACAGGTACTCTCATTTTTTTATAAAAAAAATTGTTTTTTAATTTTTACAAAAAGTAACTACAAATTTTACTATTAAACCTCCTAAAAATATTATTTTATATTATATTTCAGAATATTTACAAATCATAAATATTATCCAATATTAATTTAATTTCTCTGATAACACTTTTTCTAATAGTATGACAATTTTAAATAACAACCACAAATGAAGGCTTGACAAATTCAATTCGGGGGAGGGAGAAATTCTAAAAATAAATTAAAATATAAATAATTAAAAATAAAATAATAAAACAAAAATTTGAAAATAAATAAATGTTTGTATGTATAATAATTTTAAATATTTTTCTGAGATTTGTGTTTTACATGTATTTCTGATATAATAAAGGGGAACATAACTAAATGTAAGAATTTTTATTATATTTAAATTATATCGAAAAGTAGATACGAGGATCGAACTCGTCCTCACATGTTTGTGCACATGCTTGTTATGTTTCTATGATCGCATAAATAATTGTTCGGACACTTTGAATTATTAAAACACATCTATGCTATATTATTATAATCAAATTAGATTTTTTTTAAAATATTAATATAAATCATAAAAAAGATCATAACCGTTCAATTCTAGTGAACCATAAAAACGATTCTAGCCATCTAATTTTATAAAGAATATATATCACACATACCACCTTATTCTCGATAGTCCTCCTTTTATAGAACTGCTCATAGATAATATTATATTCTATATTTTCTATTTTAAGAATCATACTTATCCTACAATTTTTATTTAATATAGTTTACTCACATACAATCATTCAAACTCTTTTATTTATTAAAATTATGACTCATCATTAAATTTTATGAATATTGATATATAAACATAATTGTATAGAAAAATGTAAAAAGAAATTAATAATAAAATAAATTTGAATATTAAATTATATAAAATAATTAATATATAATTTATTAATAGCATCCATGTTTTGCACGGGTTATAAACTAGTATTAATTAATTATTAAATTTAGAATGTATTTACGGTGATCTTAAAATTTTATATATGATTAAAATACATCCCTTCCTCCAATTGTAAGATAGCACACATATTTAGATTTTAATAAAAAGAGTTCAATTCAATGTATTTTTAATATAAAAATTAATAAATAAATATTAAATAAAATCTTTTTGTTTATTTTGTTAAGATGATGCAGTATTTAGGTTTATAAATGAATAGATACGTACGAACCTTGTGAATATCCCTCTCAAGTTGGAGCATGTAGATTCGAAATACCCTAAAAAAAAGGGCAATGGCGAGACAAGAGTACGTGACAAGCACGTGAAATTAAAAACAAAATGAATTGGGACACCTAGCACCATCGATTACTGCCCCCGTCCACTTTTAAATATTTTGCTTATAAAGATGAGTAATAAAGCAATCTTTTAGCCTCGGTTTTGTTACTTAAAAAGTATACCTAGATTTATTATCAAACCTCTTTTTGGAGAATATTTAAAGGCAGTCGTTTTTTTTATTAACACCCTCAAAAAATACCAAAATGAAAAGGTATGTATATTTTCTCTTTTTATTCGGTACATAATGGCCAAATAACATGCAACTATAATAAATTATAACCCCATGTGTTTCACTTTCTATTGAAAAACAAGTTAAAAATATATATATCTTTAATTTATAAATTATTTATTTAATAAATCAAACATGTCCTGAATTTTGATTCATTATATCTTCATAACAAGTTTATTATAATTTGTGCAACTAAGAGTAATTTTAAATTTTTAATATCATTTTTTTGCATATAATTGTTCATTGTAATTATTTTCATTTTAATCTCAAACTGCTTTAAGACTCCTCATCCATAAAATTGATTAATTAATGATGATTTGATAATTGATAAAATAATAAAAAAAAATATTTGCGGTTTTGTGGTCTGCAAAACTGCCAAAAAACTCATCAAAATTTTCTTCAGTTTGCAAATTAATCAATATTATTTTTTATTTGCATGTATAACCAACAAATTTTATATAATCATGTAAAAAAATTGACCAAAACCTCAAGTTTTATTTCTGAAATTAGGGTTCATAGCAGTTCTTGGAAATCAACGTCATTTTGATCGTGTTATTGGGTTCCAAATCCCAAGTGTTTGTGATGAAACTGAAGCTCGGATTACAACATATAAGTTTCTGATACCAGTTGAAATATCCTGTATAAATTTTAATTTTCATGAACCAGGGTTCATATTTATTGATTTCTATATGTTATTGATTGTATGAATATATAGAACTGTTCATGTGGATTGCATACATATTTTTTAATAATTTTTTGAGTTCATTTCGCAATTGATTGGAAAAATAATTTTTTAGCACCGCCCGTTTTATTTTGTTTCAATTTCTGGTTAATCACAAAGTTATAGATAATATAATTTAGTTCCATAGTATTCCGTGGTGGTAAACTTTGATTTGCACATTATTTTGTTAAGTTTGGATCGAGTTTTGGTGTGATGGGATTCGAGACGTCGTCGGAATTCTTTGACTTAGCTTTTTTCATGATTATATAAAATTTGTTGGTCAAGCGTGTAAAGGAAAATAATATTGATTAATTTACAAATTGAAGAAAACTTTTATATATTTTTTAGCCGTTACCTCTAAAATAAAAGTTGTCATTCATTTCTTATATACAACATACTGCATACATACTGTTAATTTACACTTCGTGTTTGTTTCTTGATGATATACTCGTATAAAATAGTACATCCGTATTACATACACAACAGAGAGAAAAGAGGGGGTTGAGGAGAGAGCTGAGGGTGCATGGTAAATTAGGTTTATATTCTCTGACCCAGAAGAATGTTTGACATTTCTTGATTGCCCACGAGCTGTTTGATCTGCTTCTCATCACCCCCACCCCCTTTCTAATTCTTCATCTATTTTGGTAATTCTGGTGAATCTTTTGCTGCTTTGTATTCAAATTCTTGATTTATATGATTTCTCTTTTTTGGATCCTGTTTTGTTTTTATTTACTGCTTGTTTGATTTCACTGATTGATTGTTTTTTTTGGTTTATCAGTTAGGTTTTGATTGTGTTTAAGTTCTTGCAACTGCATTTCATACTTGTTTTTATGGATTAGAAATTTAGAATCATGGCGTTTTTTTTATGTATGCAGAATAAATAACTTTTTTTATTGATAAAAAGGCTACTTTTTGGTTTCTGGGGTAGTAGGATTTGGTGTTTAGGGTGTGTAAAGAGGTGGTAAATGGCTACACAGACGATGGGATCTCAGGGTGGTTATGGGAGTGGGGGTGGTGGTAATGCTAATCGAGGAACGGAAGAGCCGATAACAGATTTATTGGGGAGGCAAAGTTCTATGTACAATCTTACTTTGGATGAGGTTCAGAACCAATTAGGGGATTTGGGGAAACCTTTGAGCAGCATGAATCTTGATGAGCTTCTCAAAAGTGTTTGGTCTGCTGAGGCTAATCAGGGACTTGGTGGGGTTGATATCAGGGATGGGGGAAATGTTGCTTCGAGCTCCTCTTTGCGCAGGCAGCCAAGTGTTTCTCTGGCCAGGGGGTTGAGCAAGAAAACTGTTGATGAGGTGTGGCAGGATATTCAAGAGGGACAGAAAAAGACTAGACTTGATAAGAAAATGCGGGAGAGAAAGTCTACTCTCGGGGAAATGACTTTGGAGGATTTCTTGGTGAAGGCAGGGATAGTTGCTGAAGGGGAAAAAAACCCAGGTGTTGTTCCTGGCATTGATCCGGTTGATTTACCTCAACAAAGTGCTCCACAACAAGCTCAGTGGATGCCGTACCAGACTCCATCAGTTCATCAGCTAGCTCAGCAACAACAAAATATGTTTTCTGTTTTTATGCCTGGACCTCCAATTCCACAAACACTTCCAATTACTACTAATCCAATTATGGATGGTTACGCTGATGCCATGTCTCCTTCGGCTTTAATGGATAATGTTTCAGATACACAGGCGCCAGGAAGAAAGAGGAATGCCTCAGGAGTACTTGTTGAGAAAACTGTTGAGAGGAGACAGAAGAGAATGATCAAAAATAGGGAATCTGCTGCTCGGTCACGAGCACGAAAGCAGGTTAGTTACCAAGGTCTTAGCTTCTTAGGTTCCATATTTCCTGAAATAAATTCTCAAATATAAGATATTGCTTTGTTATGAACAGGCTTACACCCAAGAGCTGGAGTTAAAGGTTTCGCGTCTGGAAGAAGAGAATGAAAGACTTAAGAAACAGAAGGCAAGTTGTAAAATATTTTGCATATGTTTTTGTTAGTGTATATCTGGCATAGTATATGTATCTTTTAAGTATACGGGTTTGGGAAGTGAGATTCGAGAACAGGACCTTGTCAGGGGGTGGGGATGAAGGATCTTTGCCACTAGGCTGTTCCTGCATCTGAACTCCTCTAATAATTCTTTGGAAGTACCTAACCATCTAGATTGAGATGATCAGATATGGTCTATGACTGTGTTAAATTTATGTCTTGGATAATAATGCCGTGATATCATGAATTATGATTCCAAACCACTCGGAACATGGACAGGCTTGATAGTATTAAAGCTTTAATTAAGTAATGACTAATGACATTTAGAAGTATGCTAACTTGTAGCAAGTAAAAAAGATTTCACATAATAGACACTCGGTTCGTTCTCTTTCGAATATATGTTCGTTTTGCAGTCTAGATTGAGATGATCAGATTTATGTCTTAGATAATAGTGCCCTGATATCATGAATTATGATTCCAAGCCACTCGGAACATGAACATTTAGAAGTATGCTAACAGCTAACTTATAGTAAGTAGGAAAGATTTCACGTAATTGGACACTTGGTTCATTCTCTTTTTAATATATTTTCGCTTTGAAGTGGATAAAAGCATTAGGTTTCTTCAATGCACTTGTTCAGATATGTTTCAGAGATGGAGTGTTAAAGTTTCCTTCACATTATGATTTTCATTAGATTTTAAGTCTCTTGATGTAATCAAAATATTAGTTAATCATATTTTACGGTATGTGATGCATTAAAGTTTCTTCCACATACCTTCTATCCTGCTCTGTTCCACTTACTTGGCTTATATAAAATTAAGCCTAAAAAATATTAGCCATGCCATTATTCACTTTATCATGGCAATGACTAGTCGACTACTGATACAATGAACTTCCATATGGTAACATGCGGATTTGAGTCTTAACATGTGACGATAAATTTTTTTGACTGCTTGTTGTCAATTGGGACTTTAAGAGGATTACTTACTACGATTCTTGTTTCTATTATTTTTTATGTTTTGTTTTTGTTTTGGGTGAAGCATAATCTGACTCAAACTCGAAGAATGTTGTGAAACTAGTCCGAAGAAAATATAACTTCTCCTTGGAGTTGAGGGGGCTAGTAAATTTTCAGCAGTTGTGACTTTTCAGGTTGTTAGGACTTGTCTTGCATAACAGTACTTATGTACTGATTTTGCAATAAAATATGATATCTGTTATGTGACCAAAGTGTTTCATTATTAGATCCCACGTTTTCTCCCTGCCTGCACTAACAAAGTAGTTTTTACCAGTATCATGTTGCTTTCACTTACAGTTGCCTTTGTCGCATTCTTTGAAGTTTTGCTTTTGGTAATGCATTTGCAATTTCCCCCTTTTTTGCCCTACCACTTGCAATCAGATCAAAGATTTTGAGTCACCAAGAGAGAATGTGTCACATTGATCCTCTTGCCTGTATGCATGAAACTATGAAAGGAAAAAAGATAATTTCTTTTATTAATTAATTATTATCAGTTTCTGAGTTAGAGTGTGTAACTGTGATCATACTATGACTTGCATCTAATATTACAACAACGTTATATTGGTAAATAAATTTTCAACATTGTATGAAACGATGTCAACATGCTATATATCAATCTATTTATAGCACTTCCTATTTGCTTACTTTGTTATGTCTACATTTGTGAGAGGTTCAAATAGTAGAAATTTCATTGAGAGTTTACTGGGTGCCTTGAGCCTAAGATTTGTTGTAATACCATAACTTGTAGAGGTAATATCAGTTAACAATTGGTGTTCTGCCATATCGATCTTCTCTAGTAATAGCACCTGTCAAAACTGAAATCATTAAACATATAATACACCGTCAACCATATATTTCTTTATATAATTTGCACGCATACACATTTTCTCTCCAGGATTCACATGTAACATGCAACCCCCCCTCTGAAGTTTAGATGCATATGCCACCATATCTTTGAATTTAACTCTCCCTAGATTTATTTACGGATTGAAGGTCTGGCAAAGTGGAATGCAATAATCCATACATTCCATTCCAGTCTAAAAATCAAATTGACCCATAATCATGATGATGTCAGTGTACTTTTGTTTGAGGATTTCCTAGAGCGTCTTAGTATATCATAGTATTTTTCCATGTGTGCAGATATCTGATCCAATATTAAATGAAAAGAATCAGAAAATATACGGACAGCTATTATATATGTGATGAATGATGATGAACTAGTTAGATTAACACATGGCTAGATTCTGACAGTTTAGAACACTAGCTTGCACAGTTCATTGAATACTATTGTCCTCTTTTTTCTTATGTATACCAAGAGAAGGAGCCAGTATATAATAGGCTTGCCTTTCTTTGACATTGAAGAGGCTCCTTTCCCTTGCAACAACAGAATCGTGTTTCTGTGCTGTTGCTGTAGTTTTCTTTACCTCAGAAAAGACGATTAATATAAATATCATTTTTAGCATTTATAAATTTCTGACTATTGCGACATTCTTGCAGGAGGTTGAAAAGGAGTTGCCACATGTACTGCCTCCTGAGCCGAAGTATCAGCTCCGTAGAACAAGCTCATCCCATATCTGAACAAAGTGTTAATTGTGCTGGAAGTTACTGTTATATAGACGAGGTGTGTTTGCCAATGTTATTATTATTTCGTTAGATAGCCTCAGTGATTTGTCGCCCCAGGAGCTGAGATGTACTACATGGCCACATCCAACTTTAATGGGTTACTTTCAAAGCTCCCTGACAAGGTCTATTGTTGCTTGAGGGTTGGATTTGGCCATTGATTGTGCGCCCGCTTCCTCTTCTGTTTTGTATATTTTAGAGTTCAGTCTTTGAATGTATTCACAACTAACAGTGGCATCCTGTTGCTAGTCTTTTTTGGTTAAATTTTCTTATTAATCGTTTCATCAGTCTTGTCTGACCTACCCTTTCTTTTCCTCTTCTCATGGTCTTTGATGAGCATTTCTGATAAAACCTTTAATCTGTTCTGACTGCTGAATCGTGTATTCTTGTGTAATCGACATTGATAATTTTAAAGGGATACTCTACGTATGAAGTTGCATGTGACACTAATCGTGTATTTTTAATTTGGGGCCAGAATAGAACTTTTTATGACACTGTTTCGCCAAGAAAGTGAATAAGAAGTATGATATATGAATGACAATGAGTACACTCTTTCAAAGATGTGGCTTTTGTGTGATTAAGTTGGTATATGAATGATTAAACTGGTTAATATTTATTTAGAATACAGTGTCAGTTTTATTCCATTCTTTTGCATCAAACAGGCACTTCATATCTACAGAATACAAATGAGAATTTAAAGAATACGGTCTTGAACAAGAAATACTTTGTACATGTAGAATAGTGTAAATGAATATTAATTTAAGAAATTATGCATTATTCATGTCCCGTGTGTAGCTCATACATTTGAGATGTTTTCTTGGGGTTGACACAAAAAGGCTTTTGTAGCATTGTCATCGCTGCAGTACAAACAAGGGTGTTGTTCCACCCGCTGCCTCTGCAAAACATTCCTGGCCAACATCACAATCTCTTTGTTACTCAAAGCACCCGAATTCTCCTGCAACACCATTTGAACAGCATTACTAAATGCTTCATAAGCCTTCTTTTCTCCTCCACCTGCACCAGAAATATCAGCCGAAGTCTCATTAGCTTGGCACCCGCTAAGCAAAACTCCTGAGTCTGGATGCAGCATTTGTTTCTCTTCTTGAGGCAAAAGAAACTTAGAGCTTGCATTGCTTCCAAAAATCTCTAGCAAATGGGTGCCTAGATCGGATGTGCTGATGTTTGTTAGCGTAGAAAGGTGTTGTAGAATTGTATTGAATGGCATGGTTTTAGGCTTGTGTGTAAAGTCTGGTGCCCCTTTCTCGAGGACCTTATCAGGCCCAATTTGTTCTTTTTCTTTGTCAATGAGGCCTCCGCTGTGACAGGAATCTGAGATTATCGTGAAGCTTGCTCCCTCAGGTAGCCGATTTACAAGCTCCCGGAAGTCCACATCTGTACAGATTGATATAGCAAAATTAAACATAACCAAATGTCCCACTCAAATAAGGGTGAGGGAGGATTAGATGTACGCTCGTAGTAGATTGTTACTACAAAAAAAATGAGTAATAGCCTGCTAGGTAATGTGTGTGTTTTGTGAGTGTGATTGATAGACTAATGTTGCCGAGATAATTATTTACAATTTTCTTATAAAATGGATTTTGGAATAATGAAATAAATTAGTCTATGACCTGTGATGAGATTAAAGTCACAAGGAACAATCGCTTCATCTTTACGAAATGGATGGCGAGGCTTGACAGAAGGGATTCGTGTGCCATGGCCACTGTAGTGGAAAAAGAGAACATCACCGCTTGCTGCCTCATCAATCATCTTCCCAAGTGCCTTTTTAATGTTTTCACCTGTTGGCAATACTGTGGATCCCGGAGCATCCGTCAGGAGCTCAATATGGTTGGGATCGAATCGAAATCGGGTTATCAATGTCTTTTGCATGCTTAACACATCGTTAATGCATCCATGCAGCTCATTTGGGGTGTTTGGGTAGTTGCATCCAACCAGGACTGCCATCCTCTTCATGTTTCCGTTGGCCATTCTTCTTAATTTGGTTTTGGAGTGATTCAAATATGTCTTATTCAAATTTGGCCATCTTATTTATACATGTCGAGTTTGTGTAGAGTTTTAAATTTCCTATTTTGGTTTGTTGCGAGGTTTCTTAATTAACATGCACTCAATTGATCATTACTTCAAATGTTTGTTTGTTCTTTCTTTCTTTACGAGATTATATATACAATTCGTTGAGGGATTGCTAAGTAATAATACACAAGCTTAAGATTGTGTTTATATCATGTTAATCACACACATTATTATGCATAAAGATGTGTTTAAAATAATTTAAAACAGTACATAGCATGCTGGTATGTTCCCCATTCGTAAAGTATTGCTTAATTTAGACACCAAAATTATATATTTGTGCAAGTAATTAAAATGCCTACATATGTTAGCTAACTTCTACTCCATCTCAACGGCAACTAATTCGTAAGTGATTTACACGCGAAGAAACTAGAATATTACTTAAACTCGCTGTGATATTGGTGTTATTTTGGAAATATAGATATACACATTATGCACCACAAGCGTCAGGTTCGGTCAGATTTTAATAAAATCCAAATTCAAATCAAAATCTAAATATTTTGGAGTTATTCAAATCTAAATCCATCAAATTTTAGATTGGATCGAGTTTTTTTCGAGTATCCAAAATTTTATTGAAAAATATAATGAATTCAATATCTTCAACACAAGCGGACAACAATAACTACATTTATAAAATTATAAGTGATTAAATTTTAAAAGATAATTAAATATAATATATTATACGAAATGTGATATTATTTTATCATTAATATACAACTAACAAGTAGCTAATAGTTCATATATTGATAAAAATGAAAAATTTGTATAATATAATACTAGTAAAATTTGTTATATGTTGATAAATGAAAAACTAGTTCACTAAATAAGTACTGACTATTGAGTAAAAATGAAATAATAAAATGAACATATAGAAATTATTTATATTATATTATATATATTATTATATATAATAAGTTATATTTATAATATTATATATATAAATATATCGGGTTTCGGGTTTGAATAGGGTTTCGGATTTCGGGTCGGGTATCGGTATACCTGAAATTCAAATCCAAAATTTTAGGTTCGGTAAAATCCAATCAAATTGAAATGGATCGGGTATTTATCGAATCATATTATTTTGCAATCCCTAATACACACACACATATATATTTCATTTCATTCATATGACTGTATATTAATAGTAAGCGGCAAACAGGAGTAGGATTTACTCTTTTTGTTTCGGAGGAAGTTATAATTTTAAAAAGAACTTAAAAAGTCATTACATTTAACCAAGCAAGGCTTCAAGATTCAGGAATGGTTAAATTGCAATAAAATTCATCATCTTTCTACAACCTTCCAGCTGCAACAAACCCTTGGTTCATATACCCCAATACAAACGTAATACACGATAGTTACATTTTGTAGAATAATAGTGAGGTTATATCATAACCTAGCGTCTTCAAAATATTAGTAGACTTGCATCTTTAGGTACAAGAAAATGGTTCAATATTGGTCATGGAGCAAAATATTTAATACACACACAGGAAGAGTGCTGCAACTATCTGCGTCTGATCTTCCACTATCTATGTGCAGTTTGTATCATAACTTGCAAGTCCCTGCAACTCCGGTCCTTCAAGTCGAGGATTGTTCTCGAAACTGAAAGATTTGGCATATAATACAATTAGAGATGCAGACTACCGGGATGAAGTAAAGGTATGCTGATGTGGATATAAGCAAAGTAAGAAACCCCACAATATAAGGTTTAATAATACAAGAATAGAAAGCCTCCCTTCTAAACATGCAAATACTGCTTTTTCCTTGAAATAATTGTGAAGCACAACTAATCCCCCCCCCCCCCCAAAAAAAAAGATGAAAAAAGTAAAAAAAAAAGCACAAAAAACAATAACCTAAAAAGTAATTAACAATAATATTTATCTAAGAAAAGGCTTGATATATAAGGCCACATGATCCAAACAATTTCGATGGCAGAAAAGAGTAAGATTTCTCACATATTTCAGAGATTTAAGATTGGAGCTGAACTTCCATTAAAGAAAGATGCTTTATCAAGAATGCATAAATACGTTTATATCAGGAGTCATAAATATAGAGAATGCAATTCTGCATTCCTTCAGAATATTTTTCATAAATCGAGGGTATATCGATTCTGGTATAGGGTTGCTCCAAGTACCGACAAAGTTGACTTTGCCATAATATCTCAAGCTCGCTCAATAAAAATGTTAATGCTTCAATTAAAAAGTGTCCACCCATCTCTCCATACTTCTTTCCCGGAATAATAACAACTTATGTCATAAAAAAAATGGTGCTGAAAGTTAAAGGATTGAAAATGAGGATTACAGATGCTAGGGGAAAAAGATATAAGTAATACATACTTATTCAGTGGAATATGCTCAAAAGGACCTGTAGTAGGGATTGGTCCACACAGATTGTTGCTTGATACATCCCTGGAAATAAATAGATGCATGGTAGATCTTATAGCAGAGTTAATTAAAAATAAGCAAAGGGGAAAATAAACAACATCTTTGAAACACTTACACAACTTTCAGGCTGGATATACTGGCAAGTTCCCTTGGGATCCTCCCAACCAAATGATTGTCATTAAGGCGCCTGCCAATATAATTTTCAAAGATGACCTCATAACGAATGATATAAGTGAAACATAGCCTATACAACATATCCATAGGCAAAACCAACGTACATGAACACTAATGATTTCAACTTCCCCAGTGTAGCAGGAATTTTCCCTGTAATATTGTTGTTGTACAAGTCCAAGCTTATTAGATTTTTCAAGTTACCAAGCTCAGCAGGAATAGTCCCTCCAATGTTATTTTTGTAAAGCTCTCTGCATCAACAACCAAATATTGATACTTTTCAAGTCAGTTGAAGTATCAGTACCACCAAACACCACTGGCTATAGTACCGATACTTGACAAAAGAACAAGCAAAAAATCTACATTAAGCTATTTATCATCATCCATCTCGTTCATTATCATCCTTACAATAAACTTACAGATACTGCAGATGTTCAAGTTTCCCAAGATCGGGCACTAAATGACCAGACAAATTTGAGTTGCCCAGGTCCCTGCACGATAGAATTATCGATTATGATATGTTAAAGTTATGATCTTCACATAGTAAAAGGTGAAATAATTCACCCTTGAGATTATTGATAAATAGCAAACAGGAATTCTAGAAACAACTTTTAACTTGTTGAAGGCCAAATAGTAATAAACATATTGCACGCCTCACCCCATTTACATGTAATCAGAAAATAGAACGTATAACAGTGTAATACCCATGAATTAAAAACATATTGGAACAGTATACATGTGAAAAGCATATCATATCATACCAATCTTTAAACTGAAATTTAATAAGGCCGGACCAGATAGGAGCCGTCAAGTAAATGCTCAAACAAGTACTTTATGTATATGTTAGTTGCACCACAACAATTAACCGACACCCTCAATAACTTTCCACATTAATGATACCGCCTTGCAGGTAAAGGCACCCAAGTTCAAGAAAAGTTCCCAATTATATACAAGTACATACAGATCTACATGGTAAAATCTCTAGAGTAGTCTAACAACAGTCCTTTTATCATTATCAAACATGCATTAATTATCCGTAATTCTAAGAACTAAAATCGAACAATCGCCTAGTCATAGATGGTCTACAATTTTTACATCATTTACCGTTTTCATTTTCAACTTCCAAACATCAGCAAACAAAAAAAAAATTACCAAACAAATTTATGTAAAGGATTAAGAATCAAAACAATTTATCATCCTAAAATAATTCCAAGAAAATAAAAATTAAAACTTTGAATCAAAATCTAGAACAAAACAAAGCTCAGCTGTAGCAAACATTTTACCTACCTAAAATAAGTCCAAGAAAATAAAAAATCAAATCTTTGAATTAAATTCAAGAACAAAACAAAGGTACATAAAAAACAAAACATAATCACACGGTAAAAATATGTGCGTGTGTGTAACATACAGGCGAGTGACTTGATTATCTTGATTACAGGTGACATGAAACCAAGTACAAGGGCTAACGAGGTTAGGATCCCAGCTTTGTAAAACGTTGTCGGGATCCTTGACGCTCCGGCGCAGCGCGTACAGTGCATCCCCTTCTGAGTTTCCATTCACTACCGTTACAAATATCGCCAAGGCAACTATTACAAACCTAACCACCACCATGGCTTAACACCCTTTTGATTTCTCAGCTCTGTGTGTGTGTATATAGGGATCTGCTTTGGGAATCTTTTGGTGTTGGTTCTGCTTTTTTTCTTTTGTGTTTTCCAAGTCCTCCGTTTGGTACCAAACTACTAGTCTATCTACTATCTACTAGTCTACTAGTATTATAAAGTCTGATTATCGGGGGTAGAACGTAGATACATAAATAAAGAGTAAATTGCAAAGTTGTTGCTGAATTTTATATTTATTTTTAAAAAAGTGGCCAAACTTTCAATTTTACAGAATAGTGGCCAGATTTGTCTTTTTCCTTTTAAAAAGTTGGCTGGAGGCGATTTTTAGCTTTTTGGCAGGAGTAAAATGGGAAAATAATGCTAGAGACCCTAAAAATTATCCAAAAAAAATCTCAAATTAATATGTGTTACCATATGATTGATTATATTCGTAATAATAATAATAATCCAAAAAAATGGATTATTACGAATATAATCAATCATATGACGACACATATTAATTTGGAGATTTTTTTAGAAATTTTTTGAGGTCTCGAGCATTTTTTTTCTATTTTACCCCTGTCAAAAAGCTGAAAATCGCCTCCAGCCACCTTTTTGAAAGGAAAAAGACAAATCTAGCCAGATTTTCAATTTTACAAAATGGTGGCCGAAGGCGAATTATTATTATTATTACGAATATAATCAATCATATGGTGACACATATTAATTTGGGAATTTTTTTGAAAATTTTTTGAGGTCTCGAGCATTTTTTTCCTATTTTACCCTGTCAAAAAACATTTTTTTTGCTATTTTACCCCTGTCAAAAAGCTGAAAATCGCCTCCAACCACCTTTTTGAAAGAAAAAAGACAAATCTAGCCAGACTTTCAATTTTACAAAATGGTGGCCGAAGACGAATTATTATTATTATTACGAATATAATCAATCATATGGTGACACATATTAATTTTGGACTTTTTTTGAATAATTTTTAGGGTCTCTAGCATTGTTTTCCCATTTTACCCCTGCTAAAAAGCTGAAAATCGCCTCCAGCCACCTTTTTGAAAGGAAAAAGGCAAATCTGGTCACTATTTTACAAAATTGAAAGTCTGGCTATTTTTTTGAAAATGAGTGTAAAGTTCAGTCACCACTTTGCAATTTACTCATAAATAAATAAAGAGTTTGATGGTCACGAGCTCATTCTCATGTAATTGTATGAGATTATTTATAATAATTATATCCAAATACAAATTTAATATTCACAAAATTACCACTCCACAATTGTACTAAAAAATGATTTAACGTGAGGTAAGTTCCTCAAAAACCTTTTTCTCATAAATAAATAAATAAATAAAATTAGGAAGCTCGCTAAGGTGTCGTTTGTATTTAGTTGAATTATGGAAATGAGTATTTTTTTTAAAAAAGATATATATAAAATATATTTTTTTAAAAATAAATACTTATTTTTTAAAAACAAGCTTAGTTTTTAGTTTATTTTTTAAAAATAAGTATTTTTTATTAATAAAAAAATACATAAATGTGTACTTTTTTCTTAAAATAAATATTTATTTTCAGAAAATAAGATTAGCTCTATTAGTATTGTTGTTAATCATCTATTCATTATTATATTTTGAATAGATAAAATATATATATATATATATATTGTGGATAAATGATATAAATTTTTATTCATAAAAATTTGAATATTAAATTTATTTATAATAAATTAATAATTGTAACAACCACATTTCACAGCTCATAAAATCATTATATACGTATGAATAAATGGGAATGAGTGGTAATGGTATGTGAATGTGTAGTTGTTTGTTGACTTGATGGGGCTAATGGAGTTTTCTTTAGTTTGTGTTTGGAAATCTTGTTCCTTTTGTAGGCCCCACACACTTTTGTTGGTTTTGGTCAAATGGAATTCACTTTTCTTTAAAAAAAAATATATTCGCATTTGCTTGTAATTTTAGTTTCTTTTCTATTTTCTAGTTCAATCAATGATATTTGTAAGAGGTCAAGGTTTGAAAGTCTTTGTAATCAAATACAGTACTATTTAGCATGTTGTTCTTTGACACCTATTTTTCTACTTTTCCATCAGAAAGAAATGTTCTTTCTTTTGTTTGCATTTTTGGTCAATTTATTAGTACTCCACTAGAGTAGTGGGGTATTGACTTTGATCTTCGGCTGGGAATGGTTTTAACTTTTGGGTCAGTAGAGGCTTATATGCCCAAATCTCCAATCATAAATAAACTTAAACTTAAAAATAAAGCGTAAATTGAAAATTAAATTATTTCGTCCATTTTTTTATTTAGTTTTGACTAATTTTTTATAATAAAAGTTATTATGTGATAAATATACTGTAATTTAA
Source organism: Oenanthe sinensis (assembly GCA_028671895.1). Taxonomy (NCBI): domain Eukaryota; kingdom Viridiplantae; phylum Streptophyta; class Magnoliopsida; order Apiales; family Apiaceae; genus Oenanthe; species Oenanthe sinensis. The sequence goes on from CM053794.1 coordinate 39,123,351, forward strand.
TGAATTTACAACTGAAATCTTAATTCTGAACAAATCGTAAATTTGGTAAAAATCCCAATTATTGTTAATAGTTGTTGAGCTTCAGCCCAATAAACGTTATCCGAGCCCAAAATGTTAGGTGCTCAAACAGAGGCGACGCCATCAAAATGGGTTTATTCTTGTATTGTAGTTTGTAAGGCGAGGCTCAAAAGGAGCTACTAGAGTCAAGCCCGAAAATTTAATTGCTCAAGCATAGGCATCGGCATACTACACGCGTCATGATGGTTAGGGACTTTGGGGGCCGATTAGCTTACCATTAATTTTTTTTTAAAAGAAAACAAAACTATTTCTGGTCGGATTAGTGAATAAAATAAAATTGAAAGGACAATTTTTGGTCATTTTGATTGTATTTCTGTTCCAAAAATATGAAATATATAGATATGGAAGTAGTAATTTTTAAGTTGTTACTTACTTGAATAACTATGGTGAACATGGCGATGAGCACTATATTGCAAATATGTCGTGTGAAACAATTTGTAGTAGGTTTTTTTTTTTGAATGGTACAATTTGTAGTAGCTAGCTAAGCTTATTAATAGAAAACAAGTGTTTATTGTAAGAAAAAATATACACACATATATACTATATTATTATAGCCGAAAAATTAAAAATTTCGGTTGATTGGTCGGTCGGTCAATTGGTACGGTACTCGACCGGAACTATTTATTGGGTCATGATCAAATTATTCACTAATCTATTTATCCTTACCAGCTTAAATCCGGTGCGAAACACGGGTTATTAGTATCATTTTATTAATTAAATTTTAATATTGTAATCTTTTATATTTTAATACTATATTTTTTCATTTTCCAAATTATATTAATTTTTTTATTTTTTAATTTATTTCATATCATGTATAACTATGTTATTATATCTTAATTTTATTAATTAGTTGTTTAAATTTTTATTTTACATATATATTATAAAAATATTAGAATATTATTATTATATATTTTCTATTAGTTGTGTTTTTTAATATTTTATTATTAAAATTTTAATGTTATTTTATATATTTATCTTTATTCTTATTAACTTTATTTGATATCATGTGTTAATATATTATTATATTTGAATTTTATTTATTGATTACTTATATTTTTATTTGAAATACATGTATATTATGAGAGTATTTGAAAATTATTATTAAATATTTTATATTATTTTTATTTATGTTAAATAGAAGTCAAGATATCGTTTAATTTTTTTGATATACCTGCTTTTTATTATTATGGAACCCGATAGCAATTAAACCACGTGATATTCTTTATTTCAGTTATACTATGGTTACTTTTTTAATAATAATATTATAGTCAAAATTAATAAATTTTTAAAAAATTTATATTTATTTAGTTTAAATATTAAAATTTAATATATTTTCTTTTAAAAATAATATTAAGTTAGTTATTGTTGTTTATTAATAATTGAACTTTAATACTTTATTTATAAATAATATTAAACTAATTCTTGTATTCATATATAATCAAATTTTGATTAATTAATAATTCATATACTCATTAAAATGAATTAAATTAATTAGTACTAAGAAATTTACGTTTTTAGCTCTCACGACCAAACCATACTAACTCCCTTATCTCAATTATATATAAGATATAATTTCTTAAACATACGTGTAAAATAAACTACCACTCATTATCCTAATTCAAATACATATCACTTCTTCTGAGCTATTTTTTTCTACTACGTCGTGTTTTAATTAAACAACTTTTTTGCAATAACTCCATTATCCATCTAAGATCATATAACCGAAATATTAAAAATTTTGGTCAGTCGTTCGGTACGGGGTCACGCCTAATAATGTACATATTTATATTATATATAATTTTACTTATTATAACACTTTCTCCAAATATATATATTTATATTAGCTAAAAAAAATAGACATGTTCAAGTTATATTAGAATACTATGTAATCGTATTTAACTTGTATAAATCCAAACAATATACATATTTACTAAAAAATTGTTTATTATATATAATTTTTAACTATTATCAGAATAACTCTTTTAACTAATTTATTATCACTCATATTGTTAACAAATTTATATAAAATATGACAATATAATACGTATATTAACATAAATTCTCAACGTTATAAAATTTTATAGTAAATATTAATAAAATATAATATAAAAAATAAATTTACCTAAATATTATTCATTCATCTCGTGCAAACGGGTTACAAATTTATATTATATATATATATATATATATATATATATATATATATATATATATATATATATATAAGAGTGTTTAGTTAAGTTTTAAGCAGGAGGCTTAAACTATTTTTGACTTTAAGTTGAAAAATGTTTGTTTGTGTAATAAGTCAGAAACTGACTTAAAGTCATAAATAAGCCAGAAACTGACTTAAAACCAGAAGTAAGTATTATGTATTTTTTTCCAGTGTCTTTTTTCTTTCTATTTTGATAAAAAATATCAATATGTCATAAATTACTCATACTAGCTTATAACCCGTGCAAAACATGAATATTAATATATTTTATATTAATTATTTTATATAATTTAAATATTTCATTTAATATGATAACTTGTTTTATTATTAATTTCTTTTTACATTTTTCTATACAACAATGTTTATATATTAATATTCATTAAATTTAATGATAAGTCGTAACTTTAAATAAATAAAAAAATTTGAATGGTGATGAAATTGAGTTGAATGTCATGTCAATAAACTATATTTAAGAAAAATATAGGATAAATAGGATTCTGAAATTAGAAAATATAGAATATAACTTAAATATAATATATGATAGAGTTGTATGTATTAGATTTTATTAAAATTGGATGATTAAGATCATTTATATGGTTCACCTAAAATTGGACAATAATGATTTTTTTTATAGTCCATCTAGCTAAGATGAAAAAAAAATTATCTGGTTTTGACTATCATAATATAGTATAGATAGATATATATTGATATTCATAAAATTTAATGATATATTAAATAAAAATTATAGGATAAGTAAGATTTTTAAAATATAAAATATAATTTAAATATAATATAATATTATCCGTGAGAAGTTATATAAATGAGTATTATCAAGGATAGAGTTGTATGTATGATATATATTATTTCTAAAATTAGATATTATTAAAATTGAATGGTTGAAATCGTTTTCATGGTTCACCTCAGTGTTTAAAAAAAGTTATCGAATTTGGTTATTATAATATAGTATAAAAGTCACTTTTATTTTTATTATTATATTTTTAGAAACTCATAATTAACTTATAATACAAAATTATCCAAACATACATTTTAAATTCTCGGCTTATCACGTTAAGTTGTAACTCACAATTTTAAATTTAGCCAAACAGGCTCTAAGTACTTGGAGAATCTCCCAGTGTATTATCTAAAATTGTTAGTCAAATGATATTCTATAATTATTATGTAAAATTTAACTAAAAACAAGGACTTTCATTCCAATGTATATAAGATCAAATATAATTATCTATAATTTTTTGTCAAGGGAAAAAAGCTTGAAACACATCGATTTTTAGATATCCTTTAAAGAGTGACACAAATGTTACCTATGCACTACTGTAGAAAATTTATTTAACGGACTTTGACTCTTGAAGATGCTCTTATTTACTTATGAAAAATAAAATATGAGTTAAGTTTAACTTTAAGAAATAAAAAACTATTTCTAAAGTTAAATATACATTTGTATATATTTTTTTGAACATAATTACCGCAGAATAAAATAAGCTTAAAGGACTCGTAATTTTGTTATGTTAGTCACAATGTTTCTTTACTCATGTTTTAAAAGATTAAAACCCCTCTTTTCGAAGTTTGGTTTTTGAAAGTCAAAAACCCCGCATCATCCCTCTCCTGAGTAGACCCTAATATTTTTGGAGGGCCTTTCATCGATTTTTACCGGTGAAAAACTCCGATCATTTTTCGTCTTCTTGATTAAGTTATTATTTTTCTTCAATAAATTCTCAATTTTTTTGAATTTTGTTTGGTGTCTCTTTATGAGATTTTGGTTTGTTTTAGTGTTATTCATATCCGGGATTATAGATCTGTACGATTTTCATAATTTTGATTATATGATAAAGATTTTTATGAAATCGCATCTACGGTCAATTGCTCAAAACAGTTGGGTCACTATAAGTACATATATTCATAATATTTTAAAAAAATCGTTTGGTTGTCTCTTCAAGAAAAAAATATTCAACAACGATATGTTTGAGCGTTTCTTTATTTTTTATTATATTTATAAATGTCGCATGATTTTTTATTATTGAATTGATTTCCCTTCTAAAAAAATTAATTAAAAATTCGATATTACTCGTACAAAATACAGTAATGAAATGATAATGTGGTTGTTAACCTTGCTCTTAATATTGATTATTGAAGATGCTTGTTGGACGATATGTTATCATGAAAGCCGATCGTAACTCGTTAACGCGTGCTAACGAGGGAAAAAAGACTTGTCAAATGCAGGTTTTAAAGCAAGTTCAATGATAATGTGAAAAGGGGTGCTATTGTTATAATATAATATTCATAAAAATTAAGTCACTCCAATGGGATGCTATACTTGAATGTAAAATAACAAAATGTTATAGTTTGTGCTAAATATAGCATTAATTATAGATGTTGATATTGCTATAATATAACATCCACAAAAAATAATTCACTCCAATGTGATGCTATACTTGAATGCAATATAACAAAATGTTATATTTAGTTAAATATAATTTATTTGGTATCATTTCTAACATAATCATTGGAGTAGAAGTTCTATTTTAACATCAAAAATTATTTTTTAATTTCAAAATATAACAGTAGTTATACGTATAATAGCACCACAAGTGGACTTGCTCTGAAATAACCCCTCATTATACATTTGTATTTGATCTTGCTATATTTTCTAATATAGAAAATAAATAAAATCGAGTAGTTGTATTTTTCTCGTAACCCTTCAAAATTTAGGAGAAAAGTATGCAAATATTTTTATTTCCTAATTTTCTCTCTTCTTCCTTCTGAAAAACTCACCCGTAAACAAACTAAAATATATATTCACTTTTATTTTTTTTAAAGAATAAAAAGCTTCAAGAAATATATAGATATAATTAATATTATATATAGACTGAAAAGGTTTATTGTGGTTGGTCGTGGTCGTTGTGATCATCATAATTAAAAATTAAGAAAAAATTATATATATATATATATTTATAAATTAAAATAAATTTATTGATATTTTTAATTCAACACAAGTGAAAATAAAAAAATATTTAATAAAAATATTTTTATATGTATATATTTTAAAATAAAAATATCAGTAAATAATTAATAAAAATAAAAATAAAATAATATATTTAAACATGAAGAAAGCTATTGTGAAAAACATACTCTTATATGATATAAAATTAAAATAATACATTTAATTAAAATATATTTTATTATATTAGTATTTTTATAAATATGGAATGTATATTAAATAGTTAATAAATATGATTAATAATAAAATATTATTTTTACATTTAATATTATGTAAATTAAAAAAATTATAATATATAATACAGTATATAATGATAATAAATATTTAAAAAATATCTAAAACACTGTGCAGGAATTCAATGATCCTAAAATTGTAGTCGAGGTGTAAGTAACTGTACAAATGGAAAAGTGGGACACAAATTTAGAATTTGGAAAGGTCTATTTATTGTCATTTCCTTGGAGATAAAGCGAATAATAAATGATATACCGCGTAAGGGGCGTGTAACCGCGTATCGCTTATTAATCAGTAGTACTCGTATCAGGAAATTAGGAAAATACTGTAAATAAAGTAAGAGTAACAAAAAATATCCGTCTATTTGATTTTTAATATTTTTTAAAAAATGATAGGCTTAACTTTTTTTAAAAAAATAAGTAATTATTTTCAGAAAAAAATACACATTTCCTATTTTTTAAAATAAGTGCTTATTTTTAAAAAATAAGCTAAGAACTAAATTGGTTTTTAAGAAATAAACATTTATTTGCAGAAAAAATACATATTTATCTATTTTTTTAAAAAAATAATTTTTTTTATAGAATATAAATTACCACCTAGTTGACCGACAAAGTCTGCTAAATATATTATTGGTACTCACAACATGTTGGAATTTATATGTCTTTTTCCTCACATTGCCTTTCTTATCTACAACTTTTATATCACCGCCTTTTCAATTAATTTTGAATTATTATAATACTCCATTTATTCTAAAATTAATTGAGTTGTTTGATTTTTTTTATTAAGTTAACTAAATTTCAATAAAAAATTATATATATTATATAACTACAAATTATATTATCAGAGATACTTATAAATTATTTTTAAAATATAATTTTTAAAATTTTAAAAAACTAACTTTAAATTTATTGTAAAACTCAAAAAGCAGTACAACCTAAATGATAAGTTTATCTTCTGTCATTCCAGTTTTTCAAAGTTGACTCTTGTAATTTATTAAACTAAATATTTATTTATAAAGTTATAAATTTAATTATTTAAAAAATTTGTTAATTCATTTAAGTAAATTATTAATTCATTTATTTGTAATTTATCATATTGTGTAAGTGTAAATACGCAAGTCTTTATAATAAGTCAATAAAATGTTATAAATAGTGTAAGGGTCTGATCGGAATTGTAGAGGTATTTGGGTGGATTAATTGATCGGATTTTGAGTTTAATATTTAAATAAATAATAATTTTATAGTTTTTTAAGTAAATATTAATTTTATAGTTAAAACGTATATATATTTATTTATATTAAACTTAAAGAAAATAATAATACGCGTACTACTAATATATTAAGAAACCCGTGCATCAACCTAGGTAGTAAAAAAACACAGAAAGTCCTCTCCTTCCCTCAATCGCTCACTTACATAAACACACACATCTATACACACAAATACATACATATTAAACTCAAAAAATAATCAGAAATGGCGGATCAGCTGACAGACGATCAGATCTCCGAGTTCAAGGAAGCTTTCAGCCTCTTCGACAAAGACGGCGATGGTTCTCCTTCTATCCCTCCTCTGTCTCATCTCCTACACACACACACACGTATAATTGGATTATTATGTTTGACTTTCTGTTTAGATACTATTTAAGCATGTTTGTGATTATTCATTTTAATTTTTGCCTTCAGATCTGGTGCTTCTGGAGTGTTTATGAATTTTATTTATTGTTTTGCTGATAAAATATTAAAATGATGTTATGTGGATGTGATTTATGCATTTGATTATATTTTGGGAAGTATATGTAAAAAGATTTTGGCGTGGTTATCTCATCTCGTTTCTTTGTAGGAATATAAGGAATGGGTAGACAAGCTAACAACCCAGTTATTCCAATTTTGTATGTATACGTAGATCCCTATCCTGTTTTGGATTGGAATTTGCAATTCCGAACGATTTGATTTGTTAAATGAAGGATTCTATTAGCGGACCAATGTTTTTTTATGCAAATTTGTTAAGGATTTTACTGTGCTTTTGAACGCAATAGGGTATAAATAATGACTTGTGTTAATATGAGCTCTCCAATATTTTCCCCTACTCTGTCTCTAGGTACTTAATCACAAAGCTTAATGAATCACCTTAACATATATGTCTACAGGCTGCATCACTACCAAGGAACTTGGGACTGTAATGAGATCACTAGGGCAGAATCCCACCGAGGCAGAACTTCAGGACATGATCAATGAAGTCGATGCTGATGGTAATGGGACCATCGACTTTCCTGAGTTCCTGAACCTCATGGCCAGGAAAATGAAGGACACTGACTCCGAGGAGGAGCTCAAGGAGGCATTCCGAGTTTTTGATAAAGATCAGAATGGGTTCATTTCTGCTGCTGAGTTGCGTCATGTCATGACCAATCTTGGGGAGAAGCTCACTGATGAAGAAGTGGATGAAATGATACGTGAGGCTGATGTTGATGGCGATGGACAGATCAATTATGAAGAATTTGTTAAGGTTATGATGGCCAAGTGATGATCCTCCCCCCTACCGATCCACGAAGACATCCGCTATTCAAGTCAATCTGAAAAGAACAAAAAGAGAGTTTAAATAGTGTAGGAGGTTTGGTAGCATCTTTGTTACCTTTTTATTAAATGGTCATTAAACTCTGATGGATGTAGTGGTGACATTGTTATGGCGGTGGTAGAATATCTTTTCTATTTGTGTTGCAACTTTCTTATTAGCAGCTTTATGAAAATATTCATTTCTGGCTCTTACTGATACTAGATTATATATATTTTATAATTTATATATGAATAGATATATGATTTTATACATAATAAATTAACATAAAGACAAATTGAACCAATAAAATAATTATAAAATTAAAAATATACTTCTATTGAATATGAAATAACAAAATTACACTATTTATTAATTAATGTTAAATATAAATGAATTTGTGTTATTATTAAAAATTAAACATTTAGCCTCATATATTATATCTATTTTTTTTGACTGAATATTAAATCTAAGTTTATAATGAATTCTTACGTTTATTTTTGAAATCTTATTACATAAATCACACACTCATTATTAAAGGAAAAATGCACATATAAGTGAGATATGTGCTTTAGTATAAATACACATATATCAAGAGTATTTTTCCTAATACAATTGAGTTAAGTTTTCTCTCAAGTGAGAAACATTAACAAATCTATTGTTCTTGTTTTTTTGTAACTGGAATTATTTTCCAGTTAGTTGTAGCAAACAAAAAATAATAATAAAATTATTTTTTAAAATTAAACACCTGCCTTTAATTGTTTGTTTATCGTTGTCTGCACTTCTTACTTGATACTATTACTTCTTGTTTGTTGTTAGCAAGATTAGTGATAATTTATCAAGTTGCATTCAACCCCCATTCTGCAATACTCATATTGTTTAACAGTATTTAATTTAGTGATCGTGACACGTTTCTAGTCTCTGGTATAATATTAGATTTAAACACGTGCGAAGCACGGATTCTTTAATTATATTTTATTTAATAACTTAATATTAATATATTTATTTATTATTGTTTAATTTTTTAAATTATTTTAGTTGATATTATTTATTTTTATTTGTATTTTAAAACTAATAATATGAATAATAATTTTTAATATGTTGTCGATACAATTCAAAACTCAATAACAATCTCTTTCCTTTCTTTTTTTATTATACTGACAATTATCAATTTTCGCTCCATTTATGCAATTGTTACTTAGTTTACTTTCTTCTTTTCTATCTCACAATCACGAAGTAAATGTGATCATAAAAGATCTAATTTAACTAAGGTTCTGTTTGGGATTGATATTTAAAACTGCTATATTGTAGGAAAAAGTATTATAAAAAAATCAGATAATTATTTGGTAATTTTTTTAATTTGTGTATATTTTGATATATAATATAAAAATAACTTTTCAGAAATAAGCTGCTATTACTGTCAGCAACAACAATCTCAAACACACCATAAAATAACTTTACAATTTGGCCAAATTGTCTTTACCCTAAAATTAATTATAACTTATATAATATGATGTAGTTGTTAGGTATCATTTTCTACACCTTTGACAGTATTTGAATAATTTTTTTTTACTCATATTATAAAACTCGTATATATTATATAATTTGTAATTAATTGTATAATATTATATAGTCATTACTTTTTAAGCCTTTTGTATAAGAAGTTATTTTATTTTTATGATCCCAATTTCTTAGACGTATATTGGAGTTGAGTTCTAAATTAAAAAAAAAAGTCGTTGAACATGTTCATGGACAACAAACACTATATCGATCCCTCGTTTTGACCGTAAATAAATACAAAAGTGAGACACTGACTTTCCTATGTAAAGCCTATATAAAATTTAAATTTTGAAACTAAATTTATATTGAATTGTAGAATAATATTATGTAATCATTAAGAATCAAATCTCAAGGCCTTAATATTAATCATAACATATAAATAATAATATATAATATTATGTAATTGTTTGATGCTAAACATTTAATAATATTTGGATAAGATTATTCTTATACTTATTATATATATGATATAGTAAAAGTCTGTTTGAGATTATTGTTTTTTTTAAAATTTGTTTGAGATTATTGTTATTTAAAATTATTGTGATTTGAAAAAAGTATAGTTAAAACAAATGTAGTCAGAAAAATCAAATGGTTGTTTGATAATATTTTTAATTTGGTTATGTTTTGATATATAATATTAAAAAATTAATAATTTTAGAGAACTTTAATATTTAAACATGTAGTTGCTTCCCGTAAAATTTGGATTTTTTTTTCCAAAGTATATGAGCCTATTATATCCAAGGGAGATTTTTAAACCAAAATCACTATTAGACAAAATTGTTTTTGAATTAACCAAATAATTTTTATCCACCTTTTAGCAAAAAAAATGTTCTTTCTATCTATAACAATAATATTAAACGGAACATAGAGATCCTATAAAGCATGTGTTTATTAATCTTTTTATGGTTATTATATATAAAATATAATATAATTAAATAATATTTATTGAAAATAATAATTACAACACTCTATCTGTTTTTTTATTTGACGTTTAACTTCTTGACAAATATTTTTAGGAGTTTTGACTGCATAATTAGAATTATTACTTTTAATTTTTTTTCTTAATAAAAATATATAATCAAAACTTTGATTTATAAAAAAATGTAAGAAATCATGGAAGGAATATTGTAATATTTTTTAGTCGAATTTGATTTATAAAAAAATGTAAACTATATAGTCGAATTAACTTAATATGTGTCGAAAATTAAAGCGACAAAAAAAATAAAGACGGTATCACGGAAGGAAAAATGTAATATTTTTATCAGATCATTAGCTTTCTTGTTAATATGGAATGTAGTCTCTTTGTGATTGTTATTATAGAAGGTTGCTCGTTGTGTTGTATGAATCGAGGGCCTATTTTCAATCAAGTTTAGTTTAACTTTTATAATTTAGTTATTTATATACAACGGTAAAGGTTTTGTGAGATATTTAGTTACGTAATTGATAGGAAGATTGATGTTAGATATTTAATACTATAATATAAAAAACTAGAATATAATAGAAATCTATACTACATTATTAAAATCAAAAAATTAAAAGTTTGGTGGTCCTTAGTCGGTATTTGGGCCGAATAGTTATTATTGAACATAATTTTTAAACACTAATCTCCTATCTAAAATACATGTCATATTAATTTCATAAATAAAACACATTTCTAAACAAAACACAAAACATTATTCTATTAAAATATAAATAAAGTATATGAAAAATTATATAAAATATATACATATAAAATTAAATAAAAATTATAAAATTAAAAATATATAAAGATAATATTAAAATAATTTGATCCGCGCATTGCACGGGATATAAGTTAGTATAAGATATAAAGATATTGTAAAGAAAATAATTTAGCTTTTATAATTAAGTTATTTATATACAATGGTTGAAGTTTTTGTGAGATGTTTAGTTGCACAATTGATAGGAAGATTGATGTTAGATATTTAATATTTTAATATAAAAAATAGAATATAATAGAATAAAAATATAAGTTATAAAGATATTATAAAAAAAATATAATTTAAATAATTTAAATATGTTGTTAATAGCTCACGGCGGGCGACCGATACTATACTCAATTGCTATAGATTTAGTATAGTACCGGCCGGTTTCTTTCGTCCCTGAAAAAAACCTTTTGGGGGAGTAAATGAGAGCCGAATTGTAGTTGCTGCACTAAGAACAATGGTGTTATAAAGGTTAGGATCGGCGCACTTTTGAAAAATTGAATGTACTTCAATATCATTCGTCTCAGATATCATCATTTGATGTCCATTAAATGTGAACAAGAACTATTAACCATTCTCTGCGAATGTTTCATCAAATTTCTTTTGACAGGGATGTGATTACTGGATTGGATCAGGTACAAAATTATTTTCCATTTATTTGCACCACCACTAAATAGACATAATAATTATAATTAAATAAACTACGAAATATTAAAAATGCTTACTTCCTCCAAGGTCGAATTTACCGACACTCGTTTCATGGGCAAGCCTTCTTGCAAGGCCAAATACTAACCCACTAAATATATGTTCCCGGTAAAGATCATTGATGAGTCCTATATCTAGGATTTCCATGCGTTCCATCCAGGTAACCCGTTATCAAGAAATATATGAAGACAATTCGAGGCAAATAAACAGAACCAAAGTATTCAATTGTTATAGACTATGCTAATACCTTGGAGTAGTTATCAACCTTTTCATATTATGTTGAAAAACGAATGGATTCAGTCTTAGAACCAATTTATTATTCGTATAATATTAGGCCAATTCTAATGCAAGTGTGAACAAAAATCATTTAAATTTAAGAAACAGTGTTTATATAATCAAAAAAAGTGCTCCAATCATACTAGATAATGCAAAGTTCACTTTCAACTTAGAACTAGGGCAAAAATAGGAAGAGTGTCATACGTATTTAAGGTGCTACTCCATTAAAAACCAATATTATACCAGAGAGTAGAAACCTGTCACGATCACTAAATTACATACTAACAATCACAATAATTTGTATACTAACAATTTGGCGGGCATCACTAAATTACACCTAATTAATTACTCACTACGTCCCTAATTAATAGTCCATTTTTCACTTTTCGTGATCAAATTGACTAGTTTTTAATTAATAATTAAAAACTGTTCTTTTATAATTTTAAAAAACTAAAAAATATATTTTAAAGTATATTATATATATTTTTTAACAACATAAAATTTTATTTTATTTTCAATTATATATTATATTTAAATTGCAGTCAAAGATGAGTTAGTTTGACCGCACTGAAAATAAAATGGACAATTAAAAGGGAACAAAGGGAGTACTAATTTGATTGCACTGAAAACAAAGCGGAGGGAGTACTAAATTACACGGGATCACTAAATTACATACTATCATACAATTCAGAGAAATACCTCTTTCGCCACTTTTGGAACCTTTAAACTATCAATTTTTTCGCTCATCTCCTTGATCGGATCTGATAGTGTCAATCGAGTTGGGATTCTTCCAATTCATTTATTTCCATTGCTGAATTATTTTAACATTACAAAGTTGTTCTTCAACAAGATGCACTAAATTTAATATACACTAATTTTTTTAAAAATTTGGCAAGCCTGGTATCCTTACAGTCATTCATAAAGTTGTTCTTTAACAAGATGAAAAAGGGAAAAGAAAATTTGCTGAACCAAAACTGGTCCTTACAAATTATTACTAACCAAACAACATATCAGAATGACAATTATATAGAAATAAGATTATCCATTTTGTCACTACACAAGATCAGGTTGTATTTTCCCCCATCGATCCATCATACAAACACAATGGGAAAAGATCTGGTCACTGATGCAAGTTATATCACTTGCTATCATTATAATCTTTTCAAGCTTTTCTTTCTTGCATCAGTCTTCTTCTTGTCTGCATTAACCTTGGGCAACCCAACATTTTCCTTATTTTTCATGACTGGTGCCGGAGGCAAAGTTGTGGAGCCATTAATACCTGTACATGTCACTGTACTGGGGGAAGCATTTGTTGGCTGGTCTTGACTTCCTCTCACTGCAGTATTTGTAGTAGGGGCCAATGGAGATGGCAATGGAACTGCAGCACCTGTTGCACCATTCTTCTGTTCAGCACTAAGAACTGAGGTGTTGGGCTGGTCGACATTTAGAGCAGTGGCCGATTCAGAAATTGCTCCATTTTTAAACTTTGGTTTTGGCTTTATAGCATGACAATCAGTGTAAATCCTGCGATTTTTGCATTAGCTATATCAAAATGCATGAGAGTTAAAAAAAAATTAATATGTTGGAAAAGTACAGCCTACTGGTTAAAGGTGTATCTCTTCCCATGACTAGGTCATGTGTTCGAGAATCTTCATCCCAGCCCTTATACAAAGATATGTAATTATAAAGAAAACAATACGCCAAACATTCATCAGACAAATTTAGAAACAAACACTTTGACTGGACTCTTCAGAATGACTTCTACTTCCAATTGACTTCATAATTTTCAAAATTCGAGATTGGGGAACCTAAATATCATAAATGAACTGAAATTGCATCCAGTAACGCGTTGACATTTGCACAGCTAATATGCAATATAGGCATACTAGAACATCATACACAATTCGGCTATACCGACACCGACACTAAGATCCCCGAAAATGTACAAGCAGCACAATTTTGCAAGTATTCTCATGCATATAAGATTTCATTTCCAAAAAATGCCGGTGCATTAAATGTTATTATATTTGATCAATTCAAACAGTTATTACATCAAGTCTTTTTATTTTGCTGTTACAGCTCCACAATTTCACTTGACATTATTAAAGAGCGCTAAAAAATTAGTGCTTTTAGATTTAAACGGTATGATCACTAAAAATGAATATTAACTTTTAAACACTACCAAAATGGCAAAATGTGTTCAATACTCTATACCTGTATAGCTGCCAAAAATATCTAGAATATAAGTTTTAGGTATGCATATAATGGCCCCGTACTCTAGTAACTTTTCAGATGTTTGAACATACACAAAAAGTTACTTATAAGATGTACTTTTCAAACTCAAAAATTAGAAAGTTACTTTTAGCTAGTTAGCCAAACTCAGGAGTACGTTACTTGTAGTCTATATTGTCCAAACCATGAAACTCGGCTCTCACCTGGCATGTCTAGCGTACTCTTCATAATCATCAAGCAGCATCTTTCCAGCCTGCTCATTCAAAGCTGATCCTGGAAATGGCTCAATCAATAAGCATCTAACGACCTGTTCACAGAAGGGAAAAATTGATTATCATTACAGAAAGCATGCTGAGTCAGAGGCAAAAGACGTAAACAAATTGGACGGTTACATTGTCAGGAAAATGGGAAGAACATTAAAAGAACCAATAAACTTACAATAAGAACATGTCTTAAGCCAAGACTAGGGTTCCAATCCTTTTTCAATGTGTTGACACAAATCTCACCATTTTTGGGTGCGACATTTGGGTGGAAAATCTTGGTGATAAAATAGCCTGAAAAACAACATAGACATAGTGTTATTCTGTAGCTCAAGAATAATTTACTAGAACTCATCATGAATGGAAGACAACTTTTGACAAAAATAGACAATATCAAGACAAGCTTGAAAAAATATGCCACTACAAGTAACACTGGAACCCCTTTTTCAATCAGCATTTAACAGAAGTGATGATGATAATAATAGTAAGTGTGGATCATGAAACTCAGGCAACAGTGCGATTTCTAAACCAACCAAGTCCACGATAAGAGAGTGAAAATCTTAAACCTCAAGACAAAAAACCACTAAACAAAACAATATGAATTAAGAATAGAACTAAAAGAATGCGATTGCATTGCACTTCCATTATCTCCTGAATTAACAAGCACTAGTAAAGAAAGGTATGAATGTAAGTTCTAATGCAATTAGCTTATTTTTTGAAGAATAGAAACACTATTGTCCTAGGATCTTAAATAATATTTGACTTTTTTAGCATGGATCTGACAAACCTGCGGGAGGAGAATACGGGAAATCATGACCAAGTATCAACTTCATACGGAAAACACCATTGGCATAAGGAGTCCCAGCTGCAAGATAAGAGATCCTTGCATTTAGAATGGAGAACTAAATAACTATCTGAACTCTGAAGGCATCATAGTTGATGTATAGTTAGTTACCTGGGCCTTCTATATCAGCAAAAATCGTTGAAAAATCCTCATCATTCACACCTACTCTAATGCCCTCGGGAGGAGTTTCGTCAAGATTTTTAAGTTCCTTAGCAAGCTGCTTTATAACATTTGGAGGAAGATTTTCATTTGCCGCCTGCATTTATTGTGCAAGGATAACTATTATAGAAAAATGTACAAAAGATTCTTTGCCCACTATGGGTAGTACATGCCTCCTCAAAAAGCTTACACTTTTATGCCAGGAGTTTGACAAAGATCTCAACATCCAACCGTGGACTATATATCAAAATAATAAAAACTTACCAAAGCAAGTGAAAATGTTATGTTTACAGAGCAATTCAACTTCCTCGTAATGCAATTTAGAGGGTACAATTACTTGATGGTCTCAATCAATAACATTAGCTTAGAAAATCTAATTCTCTATATATAGAAAGAAAACAATCTCATGCATCTGGAAAAAACAACTCCAAAATCAATAAATGTTCCAGATGAGATATAGAGAGAAGTAGAGAACTTACCATTGCTACAAAATCAAGAAAGGTTCCTCAAAGAACTACTGTTGTTCTACTGATTAAAGCAGGCCTACATAAATTCTTGAAGAAGGGATAATAATAGGTGTGCAGGATAATCTGCAGCAAAGCAAAGGAACTGTCCTCTTTAGAGAAAAAAAAGTTATTCTGGATAAATCTCTCTTTTTCCAGGTATCGTAATTACTTGCAAGTTGCAATGAACCAGGAAAAAAAACTGGCCTTAGCTACTTATTAAATTATGTAATCACCACATGTTTATTGATAGACAAAAACAACAACAAGGAGCATTCTTAACTGCTAATACTGCTTTAAAGAGTAAATATGAATTGTAGAATCAATCACGCAATGAGCAGAAACCTTCATATCAGGCATTAAACAAAACAGAATGACATTTTAGAAATAAGGAAACAAATTACCATTGCTTACTAAATACTCGAAAACAAACCAAACAAGCACTTGGTATCCCCTAGTCGAAGACCCAAACAAATAAACCTAATTTATATCACCTACCAGAAAAAAGGAAATTATATGGAGTCATCAAGAAAAAGAACACAATAACAAACAGAACCCTAAAAAGTGAGAACTTTTATAACCCAGAAATTATAATATCACTTTAAATTGGAAACTTGCGAAATTTTCACAGTAATTGGTATATGCATAAAGAGAGTAAAAAACTTGAACAAGGTGAGAAACAGACAATCTTTAATAAACAGGGTAGACACAACTAGTATATAACAATACAATGATAAAGAAACAAAGTTTGAACATAAAGAATCAGTCCCAAAACTGTAAACCCAGCATCTGATTTTAATTCTTTTTTATTACCAACAAAAATAAATAAAAAACAATAAATCTCAATTGAAATCAAGAAACAGAACAAATATGAAGAGATTAACAAAACCCACTTGGCAAATCAATAACAAGTTTAGTATGAAACAAATTACAAGAACAATTTGATGAATATGATCGGAAAAGAAATCATCACCTTGATATATATATCAAGAAGGCTTACTGGGAAGAGAGCTGCCCCAGTTGTATATATATATGTAAGTATATAGTGTATTATGTTTGTGGTAAAAGAGCCTGGAACGCCACAAACTGAGAAACTAATAATAAATCTCCTAATTTGAAATGATTGATGGGATGTAGAAAGAAACAAAAAAAGAAAGATAGGTGCATCAACGTTAGTATTTTTTAAAATATTCAAGTTGTGAACTCCTACTGTATTTTTTAAAATGGGTTCAGTCATCAGTGCACAAATTGTCTATGTTATCACGCGTCATTATTCCACATCTTTCACCGCATTTCAATCTTTTCTTTTCTTTTTTTGTTGGCTTGCAAGTTGTAACCGATATAACAGTAATAATTACAAAAAATAATTATACCTTTTGGTGCATTATGCGAAGATATATTATAATAACAAAATGATGTAATAAATGTGAATGTAAAATGAGTTTATCTCATTTATTATTTTTATAACTAATTAAAAATTTTCATTATATCATGTTTTCGTATTATTTGGGGAAAAAAATTAGGATCTCTAATATTACTCTAACAAAATACTTTTTTAGAACATAAAATTTATATGAAGAATATTAGTAGGCGAGGTAGAAACCTTCATTTACGAAATGTGTAAATTATATATTTTGATAATACATCATTCTGAATTTATTTTGATCGATATAACATAATAATCTCAAAAAGACGAGACTACTGATAATTTTATATTTATTTATATAGCCATATATATTTACGATGAATAATTGTTGAAGTATACTTATCATGGATAATAAATATTTTTGTTAGATAACTTTTTCCAAAAACAATCACTCAAAGCACGATAGGTACATCATATAATAAAGCGAGATAATAACCACGATACAATAAAAAATGATGGACTCAGTAATTTTATATTTATTGACAATAAATATTTGATAACTAGAGCATGATTGGATAGCAGAAGTGATAATGGGTGTCCTAGATCTTGTGTTCGACTATGGTTCATCCCGAGATTATTTAGAATATATACTCATTTATAAGAATATAATCCTAATTAGTCAAAAAAAAAAATTGATAACTAAACTTCTCCATGCTCGCACACTACAAAAACCGATATTTATTTACTAGAGATTCCGACCTCAACTACATTATTTGCAGGTGGGAATAGGGAAAGCTGAAAACAATAATATTTGAGTTGATGGGCAAAAAAATGTATAATTGACAGCAAAGTAAAAGTAGATTCCCTAATCCAATCCATGATCATTGATTTCAAAAGTATAATAGTAATAATAATCTAACAAGCAAGCACCCAACGATAACTCCTCATGAAGTCATGAGTTGCGTTGTATTACCAAACATACGATAAAATGGTATAAAAACCGTTAATATCTCGATTACGTGCAAAAAAATATACTTAAAACTAAGAATATTTGGAAACAAAACATATATTTGTTACTCATCACAATTCACAATTAGCAATCAGGAGTAGAGAGATTAGGTGGGGAACCGATATCTGGAAACTTGTCGGGAGGTGTGCCCACATTTATTTAAATGATGAATAAAATACATACACAAAAGACACAAAGTGCTTGAGCAGAGTTTGGTGACCGTTTCAAACTAGGCTTCTCTTCTGCTTCTTTCCGAGTGAGTATTTAACTAGCCGTTAGCTGTCCCGCGTACACTCTGGCACTAACGCTCAGAGCCTTTTATTTACTCATCTTACAACTAAACACACACTCGTACACCGCACTTTAGATTGATTCTAGTATTTGACAAGATTTGAGTCCTAAATTTGTGTCCAAGCCTTTATTTTCCTGAATCCGGTGTTGAAACCAACGCAACTTCGTTATCAGAACTCTCACACTTGTATCAATCTTGGAATCTCTCACACTGATTGTGGGACACCTTAATCAATATCCAGGAAAATGTCAAATACTACCTCCGTCCCACCCAATTGTTAACGTTTCGGAGAGAAGGTCCGACACGCATTTTAAGGTACTTATAAAGTATAATTCCACTTAAATTTTTATTCAGATTTTTTTTAAAATAAATAAATTATAGAACTACACTTTATATACACCTTAAAATGCGTGTTAGACCTTCTCTTCAAAACGTTAACAATTGGGTGAAACTAAGAGAGTAACTAACTAGCGGTGTGTGCGCACCAGTAAAACCGAAGAGAATCCAAAGTTGACACCATTCCTTTATCTTCAGTTTAATCCAAAGTTGACACCATTCCTTTATCTTCAGCTAAACTTTAAATCTACGATGGCAAATGTAGAAAAACTTCTAACCCGCTAACAGACACTCAGGCCCTACCTTTAATATTTAGGATTGCCTAGTGTTTGCCGCACAATTAAAACACAAAAGATTGGATAAACATTTATAAAAGACTTCATCTGCTTGAATAATCCCAAACAAGCAGCATTCTACATCTTAAATTTTAAACCACAGGGTAAAGACTGCCTGATAATGCATTAGTTAGGATCAAAACAGATCCTTTAATATATATAATAAGATAAAAGGAAAATATAACAAGAGGTTAGATAGCCAAGCAAATGCACAGTAAAAGTTCCAATCTAGTTTCATAATTTCCATAAAGTTGTTTGGATTAAATAATGGGCAGACACTGGTCTCATAAATCAGTAAGACATCAAGGACATCATGGTCATAGTACCTAGTCCTACAATAAAGACGGATCATTCACTACAGTCGATGGAAAATGGCTCATAGACCATAGTTGCATTAATGTAAAACATAGCTATCTTCCTATATGCATACTGCAATTGATTTGTAGAAAGAGGACCAATAAAGTAGTAAGCCTAAAAGATGTATATGAAATATACAAGAACAAAAAAATCAGCATAGATATAGTTAGCTACTTGATGAAAGCCAGGACTGGGCAGAAAAAATCAACACCAAGTAATACCAGCAGGATTAGCATTAGCAAATTCAATAACAGGGCAAAAAATTTAACATTCTTATCAAACAGAGAATTGTGCAAAAGATGATCAGATTTTTCATTTCTTTTATATTGGTGCTCCCTGTAGGTTTGTAATATTCCATAAGTGTCTCAATAATTGAGTTCAATCCAGTAGCTTTACTGACTTTTCTACACCAAACTTGACACCGTCAAATCACCAAAATTTGATCTAAAGTATCTCAGGTAACTCTGCTGCTAACAGTTTGATAAAGTGACCTCAGTTGCATATTCCATTTCTCTATAGCAGCATATTTTTTCATTCCCTTTGACCTGGATGTAGTAGATGTTCTATAGTCAATATCGATATAATTAACAAAAAGAGAACATACAATCTAAAGAAGAAAGCTGACCTATCACCACGCTCCAAAAGCTTATTCACTTGATCAATATGGCCTTGTATTCGATTATCTAATATAAGTGACACCAACAGTTGTTCAACATCTCCCTCTGGCACATTAAGCTCCTGAATAATGAAGTAAGGTAATCAATAGTACTTCTAGGGATTCCCCCGCAGAATGTGGATACTGAAAAAGATCTAATATAACACAATTGGCTTATAACAAGAACAGTTTTAACAATTACTGTCCGTGAAAAAACAGGGATAAAAGCAGATCCATTCATTTTTTATTTGAAAATATAAAAAATGGCAGGATAGGAGAGTTGTATCAATGTAACACATGATATACCAACTTATTTATATAATCATATAACATTTCAAACCTCCAATGCCAACAAGGATTTTCCATTTTATCCTTCAAGTTTCACTGATAGAATATAAACTATTTAACCAATACAAACTTTAATCACTTTCACAACGGATGCAAATTCCTTTTAAACATGTGTAATCGTACCGATACGAGCTCTTTATATTGAATCAGTTTAAATTATTATAATAAATAGATATCATATGTTTCATACTGGTGCTGTATGTGTATATTCATATATATGTCTAGATAATCACAGTAATTTTGTTATAAACCTAAGAAAACATTAACATAATGAGATTAAAATGATGGGTAGGAGCAGGACCTAGATGGTTAGCATAGGAAATATAAACAAAGGCCATTCCTACCTTTGAAATGAAAGGGATTCTGATCCTTGTGTAAGGTTTGATGAGCTTAAGCAAGACTTGTGTTCTGATATTTTTCAAGAGGTCCTCAATGTAATTTCTGATAAAAGGATCATCCATAATAGTTCTTCTGTTACTCTGAAAAGAACCAGTTTTCAATATTAACTCACTTGGTTTAAGAAATTCAATGCTTGGTAAGAAATCTAACATGAACAAGCCTCTTAACCTTAACGATTTTCTCAAATTCCAATATTTCATTTCTTTGATAGGCTGCAATTAAGTTTGTCATGGCCAATATTTCGGGGTCATTCTTGTATCTGCAAAAAAATAAAAATGTAAAACAAAGCCAAATAATGCTGATTAGATATTTAAATATATTAAAAATGTGACATACGGCTTTGCTTCTTGCCCATCAAATGGATTAACTTGAGACTCCATTAGCATGTTGGCCAGCACCAAGTACCTGTGGAAGTATAAACAAACTTGAAAATCAATATACAAAAATTGATTAAACACTTGGATCCCATCAATACTTTTGCTCATAAATACAAGGTAGGAGCCTAGGAGGACACTATTGAGCAACATTTGATTTCCTTCTATCTAAAACAACTAGTTGTGCCCGATTTTACAAAGTTCTGGTCATGTTCACGAAAACGGGCATGAAATTAACTTTTCTTTTCACAATTATATTTGTCTACTTAGAAAGAAGCAGGCTATCATAAATTAAGATATACATGTGTAGACATACTTTAGGCATTGGATACGCCGCTGATTCCCAGCTTCATCATAATTCTTAAAAGCTTCAAAAAAATCTGTAGCTGCTTCTGCCCACTGGCGCTCTGCCATATGCATTTTGCCACCGCATTCATGAATTATGCCCATTATTCTTGGATGAGGTATTGCTGATTTGATTGCAAGTGCTTTTTGGTATAGTTGCTGCGATGAATATCAGCTTTCTTAATGGATATAGATACATATACAGAAGAAAACCTTACATTTGAAGAGAAAAAACGTCCAATCATGAGCATGCACAACATCTAGTATGATTACAATATACATGTAGAATAAAAACGAATCATAAATGGCATAGTTATATAGTGTCACTAAAAAACAAACATATGTACTAGCTATATTATCCCAGTAAGAGTTCACGGGGTAAAAAGCCAATTTTACTCATCCTTCCACAACATCACTCAAAGAAAGATCTTTTGAATAGCTTGCTATACTGGAATACTCATACACATTTCTTACATGAAGATAGTTGTGTTTCTCACCCATAATTAAGAAAAAGATATAGACACTAGGTACCCACTTTCCTTTACAATTGCAATTAAGGTTATATGCCCTCGCATTATTAGCAATACGAAAACTTTATACGTGAGTATGTCTAGAATATGTTTCTAGGAATGAGAGAACTGTCTCCAGCCAGCCCATAAAAAAGACCACAAAGACAGTAAACAACATAGCACCGCGTGCCTCGTACAGATATACACTTATATGAAAAAATCATCTTCCTCGGACATTAATCGCTAACTATTAAATTTCACAATGGCATACTCTTTAGACAGTAAAGAGACTTTAATCCTAATAGTAGAATGCAAAACGATCATCCAAGTTGCAAGAAATAAATATTTCTCACCTTGAGCTTCTTGTTATTTTTGGTTTCAGTGTACATTTGAATCTCAATTGCATACACTTCCAAAAGTTGGGTCCCTTTCTTTTGATCATCACTGCCATCTGGCTTTTGACAAGACTTGTGGAGTTCCTTCAAAATCTGTACAATTCACAAAATGGCTGAGGTATACCGTATATATAAATTCATTTAATAAAAGCTGATGGAAGCATGAAAGTTTAATGTTTACCTTGTTCATTCTACCATACTCGCCCATGTCAAACCAAATTTTGCATAGCTTGAGATTTGTCTTAAACCACAACCTCTGCATGGGCAGAGAAAATATATAGTGATACATGTACGGATGATTATTTCCTAATTAACAGTATATATAGATAGTCTCCAACCTCATTTTTAGCCTCTTCAAGGGACTTCAAAGTGGTCTCATAGAACTCTTTCAAAAGCCCAAAATTCTGGCTAGCTGAACCGGAAACGAAATCCATGATATTGTTTATACATTTTTCACTATAGTTCCTTGTCACGGCTGATTTTATGTAGGTCAACATCACCCTATAGGCTTCCATCATCTCTTTATACCTCCCAAGTCGATAATGAAGTTTCACAGTCTGTTTAAGAGCTTTAAATCCCCTGTCGAAAAAGAAGAGATGAACCATATGTACTGTAATAAATATTATTCCCACCTTGACGCAGTCAAAGTGGAAATATTACCGAGTATGTGAGAAATGATAAACAAGCAACAACTGCTACACATTGCAATAATATAAAGGCTTTTCATGAAATTCATCCATGAGATGAAATAACATTAAAATTATAATCCATCATCATGACCATTTACCAAGCAGAAAAATCTTCTTTAAATGCAACATATAATTCCAGTTCACATTAACAAATCTATTAAATCAACACTTGGAATTTTCCTGTATTCACAGGTGGGTTGGACACAACTAACACGTGAATGCATAAAAATATGGATTAAATGTTCCAAAATTTAATAACCTTACCATTCTGCCTTTTCTGGTTCCATCTCAACTACTTCAGCAAAACCAGCAAGGGCACCCTCTGGATCAGTCTCCACCAAACCTGCAAAGATTTTATGGCATAACATTTAGTCAGTCACAAAGGTCCATGTGACTAAAAAGCACTCCCTCCGAATTATACAATGCATCGAGACCAGAAGGTAGCAAAAAAATCAAGTATAATAAATACAATCTTTCAGAAGGCATCATATAGTTTGACAAAGGCACTTCAAAACAGTTGGATGTGTATTAATGGCAGAGCGTATAAGTTAATTCAAAGCTCGGAATGGTGACAGCTTTTCTCTGATATGTAAATGCCCCTGGGATTTGAATAGTTCAGTAAGGAATGAGAAATGCAGGTGTATTCTATGTTTTTCAAGTTACGTAGTAAAACATTTATACATCTGATTTTATTATATTGCGCAGTTTGTTTATCTCTCAAAACCTGCCAGTTTTCAATGAAGTGCGCTTATTTGCAACATTGCATGTATGCCCTTAAAGGGCGGTTTATTTAACAACTATAATCAAGATAACTGATTTGCGAGATCCTAGATTGATAAAATCTTCACCAACGAAAAATGGATAACATAGATAGATAGATAGATAACACACTAATGAGGTAAATACTGTATAATATCAATCATAGAAAGATCACATATAAGCTTGCAAAATACTGCACATAAAGCACACCAAAAAGCTTCTATTGGCTACAAAATATTTTACACAAAAAAGTATACTCCAACTTGCATCCAAAGCAGTTTAATTATTCTACAGTATCCATACCTAATAATTAAAGGGAAAAAATATACTGAAACTGCATAAAAAGTATGCCTATCCACTGAAGAGGAAATTTTAAAAGCAATTAGAAATCCTATGCCCCCACCCCCGCTGCCCGAACCTCTTTCGATGAGGGGAAATTGTACCGAAATATGTTTGAGGGACTACCGCTTCGGGTCTTGGACCACTATTAGTCCAATTACTAGAATTAATAGAGCAATCGCTTGCCAAAAACTTTTCAATGAGCTCCGATTCCAGATCTAGGGTTAAACTTATATCCTTTTACTACTTGTTTCGTAAAATTTCTTTTCCGATATATAAATTGTTCTTATTGACAAGAGCGAAATAAGTCCACAGAACCATATATCGTAAGTTAAAACATAAATAGCAGAGCCAGCAAGTATAATTAATCACCGCGTACCTTTAGAATTATAGTACTGATTCTCAATATCAACATCCTGCTCTTCAGCCTCCTCTTCCGAGTATTCGAATCCATAATCCTCCATATCAGCATCTACAAAAATAAATAAAATAATAAACACATAAAATACCAAATCATTACGTTGCTGAGTTAAAAAACTGATGCATCTACACAACTTGTCTCATAAAAATAATACATACAGATAAAAGATAAACGGGGGATGATAAATTGGTAGTTTAGTAGAGTGATTATAAAATAAAAACGAGATTAGTAACACGAATAATAAAGGTCCGTAATGAGATTTGTGGAATATAAGCTTACCGGAGCCCATGATTAGCAGACGAAGATCGGAGACAGAGAGTTGTCTCGGATTTTAAATTAGGGTTTTGCTTTATGCGGGTACTGATTACTGTATTTCATAAATAAATATATGTACCAAGTCCTGTATCTATAATATGTATCTTTTCTTTAATATTGCGTACTCGTATTTATCGCTATAAATATGCTTTTTCTTCTTTTTCCTTTTTCTTTTCTATTAAAGGCAAATTATAGCTGTTTTAAAAAAAAGAATATGAAGTATAAATTGTATTTCTCTTTAGACATCTTTCATGTTACCTCGGGTTAAATGGCTATTTGGTCATTAAACTGGAGCCCGACTTGTAAGTACATCATCAAATTGAAAAAACTTGCAGTCAAATACTTGAACTATAAAAAACTTGTATTCAGTGACGTTAAAACATTAACAGAGTTTGACGGAAATCTGATTTGGCGATACTCTCATCCAACCCAATCTTTACTATTTGATCCATTTTTTTCTGACCCAGATTATTCTCCACCTTATTTTCATCAACAATTTGTATATATTTTAAACATTCAAATTCGAATTCCATGACTACACAATACATCAAACGTATATGCAAATTTATATATAATATCTATGCAAATGAAAGATAGATAAATATGTTAAATACCCGGTATAATATGTGAGTTAATTTATCCTAGCACCGTAGAGAATGAAGGTTTTTATCCAGATTAACGTTTGAACACGAACTACAACATCATAAATTACAATCCTAACTTCCTTATCATTATTATTAAGTGCATCAAACATTTTAAATTGAAATAATACATATTTATATAGACAACAAATGATACATACATAATGTGTGTGTGGGTGTGTATATATATCAAAAAAGAGATTCCTGAGAGTAGTAAGAATGAAGGCAAATGGTAAGAGATGTAACAAGTTGTGCCATTCAAAATCAACATCAGAAAGGTTAACCATTTAGCAAAAATCTTTTGTATTTTTGATGACTCATAAAAACAATGAGATTTTGGATAGATTTTTAGTTTTGGATCTGGTTATTTCTTATTGGGAGTGAGTTAGGTGGAGTCGGTGTGTTAGCTGAGGTGGACTCAATGTGGCAACGGAGGTGTACTCAATGTGATACTATTTCACAGAAATTGTTAAAAGTCAACTTGACTTAACGATTGTGAAAATTTTGTTCAAATTCAATGACGTGATTGCAGGCTTATTTATGTTTAGTTACTCATATGCAAATATTTTCAGTTTGATGACCCACTTGTAAGTTGGGCTCTAGTTAAATGACCAAATATCCATTTAACATGTGCTCCCTCCCAATAATAAAGGTCACATTTTTTGAAGTAGATATTTTCTTCGCATTTCAATAATTGTCATAGTAGAAAAATTATATTTAATTATTTTTCAAATGTTTCTTGTGCTAGTAATTATTTTTTGATTGAAATTATTTAATTCAATATTATTAAAACAATTATTTTCTTGTGCTATTGGTTTTTATCCCCTACCTTTTTCTAGAGAAAAAGTATCTCGCAAAAAAAATTCTTCCCCAAAATTATTTTTTGCCCATCCAATTTCCCCTCCCCCCATCCAAAAAATATTTTTTAAAACATTTTATTTTTCTTCCGAATATTGAATATCAAGAGCATCTCCGATTGAGGAGACCATTTAGCAATAATATCCTAGGTGACACAATTTTTAGCAATTGATGCACTCCAATGACATTATGTAAAAGAAAACCATGGCAATAAATTTAGATAAACTCTTATGGATGGTTATATATTGTCAATGTCTAAAACCTAGTAGCAAAAAATATATAGACAATGTTAGAGAAACTACAATAGCTTTCCCTATTTGAGTTCTTAAATCAAGATTTAAGGAATGAGAGTAAAAAATGTGCTTCAACAATGTCTTAGGGGTGGTTTGGTTCAACTCATTCTGGAATCAGATATGAGTTTCGTCCATTCCAAACTCATACCTGATGTTTGGTTGATAAAAAAGATGATTTGAAACTCATACCTCAAACCGTATGAGTTTTTGATACCCAATGGGGAGGTGAGTATGATAAATCATTTTATTTTAATATTTTCATCTCTATTTAAGCAATTAAATGTAAATATTCAATATGAAATAAATCAATGATACAAAAATATATTAAAATAATAAATTAATTAATATTTTAAATTAATTATAATTAATAACTCAAAATTTATTAAATCAAATATATTCATTCCAACACTCAACCAAACACATGATATCAGAAATGATACCTCAAACTCATACCTTCTTAACCCGATTCCTGATTCTAACCTCGTACCACTCCACGAACCAAACGACCTCTTAGTGGTTTCTTATATTATTAGTAATCACTAAAATTCTTCCTTCATTCCTTATTATAAGAAATCCCTAGTCATGTCCTAACTAATATTTTATGATAAAATATTAAAAACATTATTTTTTCCTCTCTTCAATAGTGCATATTTAATGATAAAAAACACTTTTAATAATTATATCATATATATAATTGGAATAAAAGAGATAATATGGTATGGTCGTCAGGGTTAAAGATGTAAATTCTTAAATATTCTTAATTATTTAATTAATAGTAAAATATAAGATAAGGAAGGAATACAAGTAACATTGTTGGAGTTCATAATACTTATCTATATCCTAAGACCATGTTTGTTTTATAGGATTATAATCCCGGAATTAGTATCCATGCATTATAATCCTTCATTATTATCCTTAAGTATTTAGTATCCATGCATTATAATCATTTACTATTATCCATAAGCATCATAATCCTTAGACCATGTTTGTTTCATAGGATTAAATATGAGATATGACTATAATCCTTTAAATTGTTTAATCATATGTTTATTTTGTAAAAATTTATTTGGGATTAGATCAAGGATTATAATCATTTGAAATATTAATCCCTTGTTTATTTTCATCGGATAAGGGATAAAATTATAATCCTCTCTAATACTTGGTTGGAGGAGATATTATTTAATCATCTCTAACAAGTCATTTTTTAAAAGATTATAATCCCTTCATTATAATCCAATATCAAACAAACAAATGATTAGAAAATTTAAAGGATAATAGTTTAATCCATATGTTAATCCCTCAAAACAAGCATAGAATTATAATCCAATCCTCAATTTAATCATTCGAAACAAATATAGTATTGGATAATTTAAAGAATTATAATACTCAGAGATAATAGTGAAGGATTATAATAAATGGATACTAATCCCGAAATTATAATCCCATGAAACAAACACGGCCTTTAAGTTATAGAATTGAATTATAATCCTTTAAATTACAATTCTATGTTTGTTTTGAGGAATAGCATATGGATTGAACTATTATCTTTTAAATTTTCTAATCATTTGTTTGTTTTACATTGGATTATAATGAAGGGATTATAGTCCTTTAAAAAATGACTTGTTATAGAGAATTAAATAATATCTCCTCCAACCAAGTATTAGAGAGAATTATAATCTTATCTCTTATTCCATAAAAACAAACAAAGAATTAATATTTCAAAGGATTATAATCCTTGATCTAATCCCAAATAAATTTTTACAAAACAAACATAGAATTAAAAAATTTAAAGGACTATAGTCCTATCCCCTATTTAATCATATAAAACAAACATGACCTAAAATTACATACGAGTAAAATTTATCATTAAAGTCTGATTTCTAGATTACCGTAAAAAGGAAGAAAATTGAACTGTCATTTCTATCGGGGGCAGGGCAGGTTGTAATTCTTGTATACCGATTACCGGAGAGTCAGATTTTACAATCAAATAAGAAATTTTATCATAGTGTTGACTGAAAACACATACCATATATTTAGAGAGAAAAAATACCATACAACCTTCATCGTCAAAATCATAAATAATACTAGTTAAAGAGGCGGTATACAGCTTATGAGCTTAGCCTTCACCGATGGTGAACAAAGGACACAAGCTAACACGACATAATTAGAAATACGAGCATCTTTATTTTCTAACAATTAATCTGCATCCATTTCTTCAAGTGCTGCCTGTGCTGCCGCCTTGGCTTCTTCTAAAAGCTCACCTGGAACCTATAACATAGCAGAAGACATAAATAAAAGATGCATAAGAAAACGATTTAATCAGATTGCAAATACAAAAACTATTCAACTAATTGTCTCAACAGTTATATAGCATGTAAAGAAAAAAACCTATCAGTGTTTTACATCATCCCAAAATTCAGACAATATTCAGGCAGCTCAACCACCTTAATAAAAAATACACACACCCGGAAAATTCTAATAGTGGGGGCTAAGATATATATAAAAGTTATAAGCTAAACTATCTATATAATCTTTTATTTCTGGCAGGGGCTATAGAACCCACTAGTCCCCATTTTGCTCCGCCACTACACACTAAGCATGTCAAAAATGTCGAACATTTCTAACAGAATATATGCCAAATGCAAAGACTTCCTGAACTTGCAAATTAGGGACCATATGAAACATAATCTAACATCTCATCTACATTTACACAAACTCCAATCCTGACTAGCCTTATCTCCACCTTCGTGATTCCGTGAATATTGAACATGTAAATCAAATCATTAGCAGTTTATAAAAAATAGATAGCAAGGTCCCCTTCTGGTGGCTAATCAGCTAGGTGCAGATATATGCGGAAGAATTAGCTGTTGAGCATTTCATTACATTTCTATATTTTTAAAAAAATTATGCATTTCATTGCATTTCTATATTTAAAAAAAAATTACATAAATAAAACATAAGAAGAGTTATAAGTGAACTGGCTAATTACAATGCTTCAACTGTCTAAAGGCACCAGAAATTTTACTAAATAATAACAAGCAACAAATTATTTGCAACTTCCAACAATACAAGTAGCAGATTATAAATCTGTCACCGTATGCAGGTGACTATTCCCTATTCTATGCGTTAGCCGTCTATAAATTAGGTCACTTTAGATTATTACTTAATTCTTCTTCTTGCTATGCAAGTTTTTTTTAATATAATAAAATAAGATAAAGAAAATATACTGCTTTTACATTTTTACCTCCGATTTTGATCCTTTTTTTGATGATTTAACCTATTTTATCTGCATAATCCCGTTTTTTTGCCACCTAATCCCACATTTTTCTAAGAAAACGCCTAAAATCCCAATTTTCACAAATTCCGTGACTTGGCTCTCCACCTAGACGGCCGCCTAGTCCACCTTTTAGGACATACATTTTAAGAGTCCATTTACATTGTAAACATAGCCATTGTCACATCTAGAAGTATTACATTCTGTTTGCCATAGTCAACACAGAAACATATCTCTGTCTCATGCTTGTATATGCAAGGCAGAAAAAGAATTCAAAGACAAATATGTCTCCCTAATGGACTTAAATCAATGACTCCAAAGCAAATGTGTCCTAAAAAAGCATAAATGGGTGAACATAGACAAGCTGTGAAGGAGTGATTATGGCACATATAAATTCGGAATTTTCTGAAAATATATTAATACTAATACAAGGTATGAAGGATAACAAGGAGTTGGAAATGTACCTTCTGATGCTGGCGTTTTGATTCATCACAAACCCAACTCATTTCCAATTCAAAGGCTTTGTCCTTGGCCTCGTCATGTACTCCATAAATTCTGCTCAACCACACCAGAAAAAATCATAACCCAAATAATGCATCATATAGATATCGAAAATTGCAAAAGACAAACAAGATAACACTTGTAAAATAGGATGAAAAGATGAAATCAAAATTTACTTCTTGCACTATATACTAGATTTATAAAATAAACTTCCAATATATACATTCTATATGATCTCAGCAATAGGAAAGGAGCTTACATTTTGGCCACTTCAATTATGCCTTGGCGACAGGTCATGTCAGATAACTTCAATTTTTCAAGTTCTCTGTGCAATTTGATTTAAAAACTCAGATATGTTAAAACCAATACTCATTGAAGCGTAATATATAACCATAATGAGCTTGCAATGATAAAAGGCTCAAATGATTTGAAAGAATAAGATGTAGTATCTAAACTCCAAAGAATTACAAAATTAGTTGGGACGACGTAGCTTCAGCAAGATATATAAAGACAATGATGGATTTAGAAATACTGGAGACAGTTCTATATCTGTAAGCTTTTAGAACACATATAACAATATAGAGGGGGGGAAATGAACATAAAATTTCCACATTCTAGAACACTGCTACCCTACAAAGCAAGTTGAGTACTTGGTATGGAACTGGACAATACCAAGAACTTTTTTGGGACAGCGACTACAAAGAAAGTGCTAACCACTGACAATCATACTTCAGCAGGATGAGCAAGCCATAGCATATAGTTGGTTTAAGGCCAACAGTTAGGTACTAATATCAAAGTAGAGTAGGGGATTTAGCTGACGTTTCTTAAGAACTGTTAGGTACTAATATCAAAGTGGAGTAGGGGATGGAAACTGATTGTACCTTAAGTGGAAACTGATTGTACCTTAAGTGCAGATGAAAAAACTTAAAATTATCTAAGCATCGCGTTTCGCTGCAAATGTGCCCTGGTTCGGTGATTTAATGAGTTTTTCTGGGCTCCAACTACTGTTTAAGCTAATTATGTTCATGTTTTTCTTCCTGTTCATAAAGGAACTATTTTGTTATTTCGTTTTAGATATAAAATTCCTCATTAAAATATACAGTGAATCGTGCCCAAAAGCTTCAATCAACACCTTCCCATTTAACAAGTCATACCTGCATCTAAGACCGCGTCATCACCATAATAAACTGGCAGGCACTTCAAAAATCAAGTTCTAATCTTATCCTTTTCTTTTAGATTTTTTATAGCAGCACAAAATTAAATGTCTTGCTTTTGGTTCCTATAGTAGTTGGTAGATGCATATTGAATTCTTGATAAAGCAGATATAAGACTAACTAGTAGTAGGTTGTGGCATTGTGCGACACTGACAGCAATGTTACGAGGATCAGACTGAGTACATTGTATAAGCCAATCTCCGTACATTAATAATTAGATGTGTTCTAACACTGAAATTTCTTCATAAACCCATGCACGCAACAATATCTATATAACTCCTGCATCCACACTTGGGTAAATATAAGAAAATAAATTGTCACCTAAAGATTATATTGGACTGCAAATAACTCGGGTAAAACAAAGAAAATAAATCAAAGACAATCACTTCTTATAATATATTTTACCAGGAGTATTAGTTTTTAGTGTTAATCAAACTACTGAAGCTAGACGCGGAACACCATAAGTAGAAATATGCAAGGAAAACAGACTTACGTCTTGGCAGCCTGCCTGCCTTTTCCAATGGCGGCGCCATAGTATTTCTGTAACAAATGCCGGAAATAAGAGGAAAAAAACACGTAAATAGAAGCACATAATCATATAAAAATTAGCGTAAATCATGAGAGCTCTAGTACATGTAAGCTGACAAGAATAGCAGAGAACTGCTCATATCTGCAACTACATTTCTTAGAAATATTATGAAAAATGACACCTAACTCACATAGGAAACTCCTGAAGGTTCAATCATGTATAGTTGTGGTCCATCTCTGTCGTAACCACCAAGAATCACTCCACAGCCAAAAGGCCTGCAGTAGCATATATTAGTGCTGTAAAGAAAATAACTATAACAACTAAGGAAATTTACACTCTGGACAAACCTGAGCCACCAGTAAAGTGTACACAAATGTACATAACTAGCAACACGTTCACACAGCTCTTTCACCGGAATTTGGTCTCCATACAAGCTGCAACACCAACACAAAATATATAATCCAGGCCATAGAAACATAGCAGGTATGCTTCATATGTAATTCGATTTTAGTGGGAATCACCTAATCCAATATTGATGTTGGATTGTTTTTGATCCACTAAAAATAATAATCATTTAAAAAAATATGTCACAAAATACGTAGACGGTAGATGATTAGACATTGGACAGAAAGCTTTCATATCAACTAATCCTGAATAAACTCTTCACATATATGCGTATTATAATTTAATATAAGAACAGAGTTATGTTTCCAAGCAACAACAGACATATTTTCCATGATGCGTATAAAATTTAAAAAGAATCTATTGCTTTTTTTAAAAAAAATATGCAATACCCTGTCAAGATTCAAGAATATGAGCACACAATGCATCTTCATAAAGGTCTAGGTGTAAGCGCTTAAAAACGAAACTACAAGTTTGTCAGGTTCGGTTCCTGAACTGATTTTGTTACTATTTTTGGTGTTTTCTGATTTATAAAGCAGCAAATTAGAGAGAAACAGAGAAATAGAGGCAGATATAGAGAGACTAGAGTGAGAATTGAGAGAGATCAGAGAGATACAGAGAGAATTGAGAGAGATAGCTTAGAAAAGAAGAAATCTAGAGAGAGAGACATGGGAAAGAGAGACAAGAAATCTAGAGAGAGAGACATGGGAAAGAGAGACTTGCAGGAGAAGATAGAGTTTAGAGAAAGAAGAGTAAAGTAGAAACTAGAGAGAGAGAGAGAGTGGTGGCAAAAGCCATTTTCATATATTCATTGCCTAATTGAAATGTAACAATACAACTGGTATTTATACTAGTCTGAGAATGTAACTAACTCTGAAAAGTCTAAAGTACCCTTATTGATCCCAATAACCTGCTACTCTATTACTATTATTATGTTGTATTAATACTATTCCCGACAATCCTCCCCCCTTAAATTTCACCATGTCCTCATGGTGTGCAGACTTAATACTATCCTTTGTGCCGTGTTCCAGAGTATCTTCATGCACCTGGGATAATGCCTCAATTCCTATGCTTTCACTTTTCTTCTTTTTCTTTAGTGTACAGGCCATTCCCTTAAGAATAGCTTGTAACAGTTGTTGAAAATTTGGAATCCCAGTAGGAACACTGGGTAGAACACCATGGAGACAACTTAAATCTCCTCCCGGATCGAATATGTATATTTTAAAACTTTTCCTAGAGGCTTCATGGTATTCAGGTCTCATCACCCTAGTCATTTCAGGGATACCTTGTCTCATCACAATGTACTTGGTTATCACCTTCATCCCATCCCTTATAGAATCAGCATACTGTTGATTACTTGATTTATCTCACCAACAATTCTATCAAACTCATCACCAACTCCTTGAATTCTAGCTGAAGTCATCATTTAAACATGAAACACCAGATAAGCACTGGCTTCAAATCATAAACAAATTCCTTAGCTGACATACTACTTTGAGAAAGGTTTCCCAAATCCTTGTAGACCCCATTTTCATTCAAGAATAGAGAGTATCCATTCATTTCACTAGAATTGTTGCCAACAGAAGGAATATTACCTTTTGTGAACATGTTCAAAAGCGAGAAATGATACATGTTAGGAGAAATATCCTTGACCAGTCCAACTGTAGAAAGGACTGAATTAGGCATAGACCAGATCATGGGGTTTCCAGCATTGGTTGTGCATATTACAGTTGAATTTCTGATGGTACCAAATGGTAAATAATCTGGCAAGATGTAAGGATCAACTGCTGATGGTTCCACACATATTTCTTGTGTAACAGTGTTCTGTGATATACATTTCAATGGATCAGGTTTGGGTATATAGATTACCGGCAAGTCTTGAGGAATAGACCGACTAATTCCAACAATGTTGATGTCACCATCACCGCCAGGTTCCTCTTTTGTCAGTAGGCAATCTTGCTGACACATATATTGGAGATCCCAAGCCTGTAAGGACACAAGCCTGTATCGATTTCATCTTCCAACTGACTTGGTATAATAAGCATTGCTCTCCCTTCTTTTAGGTGTTGTATGTTAGAAAATTCTCCTAGTTCCTCTAATCTTTCAGTTCTGTAAATTTGAGATTGTAAGGGATTAAGTGAGCTTGGGTTTTCTCCTCTTGCTGGCGTGCTGTTAAAATGAATTCCTCCTCTAGCCAACACTCATCGCCTTCCCCTGGTTCTTCATCGTAAATAGGTTCCCCTGTGTAAGTTTCCGAAGCAGCAGGGCCCCTAATCACCTTCTTCATTTGTACATCTTGTACATCTGTAAGCTCCTCTTTCGCCTCATGTGTCTTATTTCCTACGCCAAAAACAGCCACCTGGTGCTCACAATCCTATAGCCCTTCAGATACTCCTGCTTGTTCAAACTTAGGGGAATCTCCACTCAAGATGATAAAATGCATCTGGCGTAGCCGCGTAGCACCTGGTTGTTGCACAGTTCTTTCATGCCTGACATTAGCCTTCCAAACAAGAGTATTAACACATCCTTCCCCTCGTTTCTTAGCTTGCATCTGCTTCAGTAGGCTCATCTTTTCCACAACATCTCCAATCAGTTCCTCAATTTTCTGCAGTTTCCTATTAGTACACTCTTTGTATAACAGAATTTGTTGTTGCGCCTTTTGCATCTGATCATTAAAGATTTTGTCTCCTTCCTTGTCTCTTATTAGCTCCATTTCCACTTGCCACAACTGAATTAGTAACAACTTCAACACACAACTGTTCTCAACACTATAGAGTCTGCAATCCACTCAATCTACAATCCCCGATCAACACACACAATCACTCACACAACACTAGAATACTACTGATTTACTTGCACTTCAACTAATTAATCCTTCACAAACAATTTATCAAACAACTTCTGTGCACACTCACAATTCTTCCCCTAATTTTCACAACTCCACCACAACTGAGTTTCCTCAATGACAACACAACCACAAGGTACTCACAACTGCAAAATTCACAAAATTTTCTACAGACATTCACTCAATCAAACTATCAAACACCTTTAGTACCTACCACAATTATCAATACAGAACTTCAACTAACAGCTTATGACACCTCAATTCAACCGATTACATGAATTATATCAACATAACGAGCTAAACTCAACTCAAACTACTTGAAATTAACAGATCTGTAAGAGCAAAAGCAGAACGAGTCACCTGAGAGAAAATTCATCATAACTCACTGAATTTAGCTGCGATTTCAACAAACTTAGGCTCGGTCTACTCGTTTTAACAAGAACAACAGAATGGAAGCAGTAGTTGATCAGTTTTTGGAGCTCTGATACCAATTTATCAGGAACCGGAGGTTCCTGAACTGATTTTGTTACTATTTTTGGTGTTTTCTGATTTATAAAGCAGCAAATTAGAGAGAAACAGAGAAATAAAGGCAGATATAGAGAGACTCGAGTGAGAATAGAGAAAGATCAGGGAGATACAGAGAGAATTGAGAGAGATGTCTTAGAAAAGAAGAAATTTAGAGAGAGAAAGACATGGGAGAGAGAGACTTGCAGGAGAATATAGAGTTTAGAGATAGAAGAGTAAGGTAGAAACTAGAGAGAGAGAGAGTGGTGACAAAAGCCATTTTCATATATTCATTGCCTAATTGAAATGTAACAATACAACTGGTATTTATACTAGTCTGGGAATGTAACTAACTCTAAAAGTCTAAAGTACCCTTACTGATCCCAATAACCTGCTACTGTATTACTACTATTATGTTGTATTAATACTATTCCCGACAAAGTTACATCAAACTTGGGTGGCTGTGTATGCATCTGAAATAAATTTAGTTTTTGGATAGCTAGGTCAAGTAATACTGCTATGTTTGCATCTTAATTAGGCAGTAGCAACAGAAAAATTAAAATATAAGTCTGTGACAGAAATGTGTGCGCCAAAGAAAACCTTTCATAATTGTTGGCCTCGGACTTGGCTCGTGCAACAATTTGTCTCCCATCTGCAGCTAATCCTGCAACAGCCTGCAAATGGATGAACACCAAAAGGCAACAACTGAACCAAAGTACCAACACCGTCTTTTTTTACTGAAACTAGTTGGAGTAGGTCGCCAGTAATCACATAAGACAATGCAGTTGTATTAACGACAAGGAGAAATATATACTGAAGTGCTAGACAATAGATTTAATAGTAAAAAAAAGCATATGTTGGACAAGTATTTCTACACAAAATTCATTGTGTAACTTAGTATGGATTATATATAATCTATTAAAATATGGTGGTATTAAAAAATTTATTGACTTCAAATTTTTAAACTTATTGACTAAAAAATCCAACAGGATCCATGAATTTTTAAAATCCTTCAAAATCAATAAGTTTTTGAATACCATTAGAATTTAAAAGATTATTTATAATCAATATTGAATACTCCTAGATTCTAAAAAATTATTTAAAATACATATTGAATAACCCAAACTTTTTAAAATCTGGATTGAATACCGTCATATTTTAAAGGACATTATATAATCTTAGTTGAATACACCCAGACTTTAATTGTTTTCTTGAAATCCAAATTGAATACCCCCGACTTTAGAAATTAAAAAAATCCTATAGAATCTAAATTCAACCCCCCCTCCCCAAAGAGTCTAAAGACTGGTGTACAAAGCTCGTGAATTTTCTAAGTATAGAATGCTAGACCAATTTTCAAGTACATCTGAGATATAAACATCAAAATTTTTATCAAACAACTTGAGCTAATGTGTAGAAATAAGAAAGCTTTTCACAACTGTATCTAAAAGATTACTATAATTACACACAGAGTAACAGACTAACAGCAGCATGAGATTGAATTCATCAGTGTATATGCTACAGAGACTGAAATGAATACTTTACCACCAAGTAACCGCTGTCTAAATACATATTTGTTTCATTTATCATAATAACTTAATAATTCCTAAAATAAACCATCTTGTAAATATTGAGCTAACCCTTCACAATCATAGATTTCTAAGTACTAAATACACTCAATTACATAATATTATAACTTTTAACTGCACAGTACATGTTACTAATTCAATACAGAACAATAAAAAAGAATATACGAGTAATTACCATCCCCGAATGGCGATGAACAGAATGAATTCTCCGATTCGATCCTGGTAGCATCATCTTCGAAGCTATCAGCTTCTCAACTCCCTAATAAATTAACAAAAATCAACAAACAAAAAACCAAAACCCTAAAAAAGAAAAATAGAGATACAATATATAGAGAGAGATGAATGTACCATAACGACGCCGTCTTTGCATTTGATAGCAACAACGGTGCCACTATTGTCGACGGCTTTAGCAGCATACTCGATCTGAAAAACACGGCCGTCCGGCGAAAAAGTCGTCACCGATAAGTCGTAACCTGTTCCGATGCTACTCATCTTTCAATTTTTCTTATATATATATACACACACTCTTAGCCCTCTGTCTATGTATCTATCGCTTCTGAGAGTATTGTGTTGTGTGTATGCTTTTTTTATATATTTTAAATCGAGCGAGAGAGCCTCTTCTCTTGTGCTCTTCTTTACTTTGGTAACAAGACACGCAAGCCTCAGCTGATCAACTTTACCATTTTGCCCCTCAAAACCAACACAAAACACGATTGTACCTGGAAACTACTCATAATAGTTTTATTATTATTTAAAGGAGATGTGTTACATTATTGATTCAGAAACTAGTACATAGTCGGCAACTCTAGCCTATAAATAAGGCTATGGGTCATTTGTTTTACGGAAGTAACAGAATATAGTTCACATATACAAATAATAACAAGAGTTATATGGCTACCTCTCTTTCTTGCTTATTGATTTTGTTTGTCAATTAACTATTTATATATAGAGAAAAATGGCCATAAGGTCATCCTCATATAGTTTTCTTAGGTTATATTCAATTTCAATATAAAATGGAATGATAAGTTTGTAAATATTATCCTCACCCCCTGCATTTACATAAATACCATTATCATAATATTACATTTCAACTTAATCTCAGGTAGTAGCTTGAGAACGACCTCAGGAGTAGCAAACCCTTATATATTTATAGTTTATAACAGCTAAAACAACGAGTTTGGATTGCTCTATTTTATATAAAATCTTACTATTACTTAAGTAATTTATAACACGTTATCAACACGAGTCTCTGTCCAACTGAAACTTTTTTAAAGAATGAAGTATGATCTAACCTTACTTATTTTGTTTTATTTCATTGTTTCTAAATTTATTTATATTATCTATTACTATAAAGATGGTTCTGCCGTCAAGTAAAACTATAAAAATGGTTTTACTGTCAATTATTGTTCAAAAGTTCAATGACCGGGTATGTCGTTATAACTTTTGTACTACACTATTTCAAAAGTTCAATGATCAGTCATGCCACCGTAACTTTTGTACCAAATTATATTATATATATTATTATACATGCTTTATTAATTGTTTAAATATTGATGTGTTATATTATATCATATTTTAAATATTTACCAGAATGGAAAACCTTGCAAAATTAGAGTTTGTTGGCCGGATGTTTTTGAAAATAATTATATGTCATGGGTGCTCGATACAGAATTACATCTTAGTGCAAACGGGTTAAAAGACAATATTGAGCCCGAAAAATCCCCAACTATCGAACAAAATGCAAAAGCTATTATATTTTTTAGACATCATATTCGCGAATATTAAAATCAAAATACTTGATAATTAAAAATCCGCTCACTCTTTGGAATAATCTCAAAGATAGATCTGATCACCAAAAACTTATTTATTTACCATCAGCCCGATATGACTGGATTAACTTAAGGCTACAACATTTTAAATCTGTTGCGGAATAAAATTCCATGTTATTTAAAAAAAGTTCAAAACTAATTTTATGTGGTGAGAAAATCATTGATGCTGAGATGATTGAAAAGACTCTTTCAACTTTTCACCCCAACACTATGATACTAGCGCAACAGTATAGAGAACACAATTTTCAGAAATATAGTGAATTGGTAGCTCTCCTTCTTGTGGCTGAAAATAATAATGAGTTGTTGTTAAGAAATCATCAGGCACGTCTTGCAAACTCTGCCCAGTTACCTGAAGTACATAACACTTCATTCCAGAAGAATGAACGTGGAAAAGGGCATAGAGGAGGACGAGGTTATGGACGAAACCGTGAACGAAGAAGTTTTCGTGGTTAGTTTCGAAATTAATATAATTTTGGCCACCTGAAGTGGAAGCGTGATGGTTACAACAACTCTGACAATCTGAGGTGGCAACCCGAAATGCCAAATAAAAGGAAGGTATCACAAGAAGGAGACGCTGAAGATGTTTGTCATAGATGTGGGGCTGAAGGACATTGGGTTCGCACTTGTCGGACGCCAAAATATCTTGTTGACTTATATCAATTATCTAAAAAGCCTAAAGGTATAATGGTATAAACTAATTTTGCTAATTTAGGTAATAATGTGATAACAACTGATAAACCCTTACATGTAACAGACAAAAGTGTTAAACTTTATTATGACCTAGATAATTAGTTTTTATGTATTTGGTTTATGTGTAATATTTTCTATATTTCTGTTTTATGTATGTAAATATTTATTTTAATAAAAATGTTGTCTTATTTCATATATACAGTGTAATATGTAAGATATATGCATTATTTACTGTGCAACCACTCACATAGTTGACTAGAACCGATTCATATGTGTGGACGATTTCGGGTAGATAAAACATATTCTCGGAAAAGCTAGTTTTCTTCTACCAAATGAAACACAAATTCATATACCTAATGCCCTTTATGTTAGTAAATCCACTAGAAATCTTTTGAGTTTCAAGGATATTCGCCTTAATGGTTTTCATATTGAAAATACTAATGAAAATGAGAATGAATATCTTCTTATCACTTTAACTAGCTCAGGCTATAAGAAAATCTTAGAAAAATTATCCTCAATCTCGGCTGGGCTATACGCTATAAAAATTAAAGTCGTTGAATCTCATACTATCAATATTCCCAAAATCAGATATCCAAAATCTCTTACCTTTTGGCATGAAAGACTAGGTCATCCAGGAGTGTCTATGATGCGTCGTATTATTGAAAATTCTATGGGACATCCTCTTAGAAATCAAAAGGTCATACCACGTAATGAACTTCCTTGTTCAGCATGTTCTATGAGAAAATTGATTATCCGACCATTTCTTGTTAAACTTCAGAATGAATCTCTAAATTTCTTAGGAAGAATTCAAGAAGATATCTGTGGTCCCATTCATCCATTTTCCAGTCCTTTTAGATGCTTCATGATTTTAATCGATGTTTCAACTAGATGGTCACATGTGTGTTTACTTTCAACCCGAAATATTGTCTTTGCAAAATTATTTGCCCAAATAATCAAATTGCAAGTTCAATTCCCTGATCATCCCATAAAATTAATTCGACTAGATAATGCTGTCGAATTTACATCTTCAACCTTCAATGATTATTGTATGTCGGTAGAAATCTCGCTCGAACACCCAGTTGCTCACGTGCA
The DNA here is from genome assembly GCA_028671895.1 of Oenanthe sinensis. NCBI lineage: Eukaryota > Viridiplantae > Streptophyta > Magnoliopsida > Apiales > Apiaceae > Oenanthe > Oenanthe sinensis. The sequence continues at coordinate 39,165,195 of CM053794.1, forward strand.
TACACAAAATGATTTAATGGAGTCTTTAATTAAGAGACTTCAACTTATTGCACGTCTCTTACTTCTTAGAAGTAAGTTACCTACTTCTGTTTGGGGTCATGATATACTTCATGTCGTGAACTTAATAAGAGTTAGATCATTTTTTTATCATAAAGAATCCCCTCATCAACTAGTTTTTGGTCAAATACTTGATATTTCTCATTTTAAGGTTTTTGGTAGTACTGTATATGTTTCAATTTCACCACCACAAAGAACTAAAATGGGATTACAAAGAAGATTATGTGTATATGTCGGTTTTGATTCATCATCTATCATAAGATATCTTGAACCATTAACTGGTGATGTTTTTACTGCCCGGTATTGTGACTGTCATTTTGATGAGTCTTTGTTCCCTTCATTAGAGGAGATAATGTTTTGCATAAATTAAATTCTGAACTAACGTGGAATGCATCAAGAATTAATTTTATTGATCCATGTACTAATCAATGTGAAATTGAGGTTCAAATAATTATTCATATGCAAAATATTGCTAATCAAATGCCAAATACATTTAATGATTCTAAACTCATTATGAAATCATATATACCTACTGTTAATGCTCCAGCGAGGGTTAAAATCTCTAAACAAAAATCAAATCCTAAAGAATTGATTGGTGACTCAAAACCACACCAGAAGCGTGGTAGATCTGTTGGTGCGAAAGATATTGTATCACGAAAACGGAAATTAATTAGACATGCCCAGAAGTGGCAAACATTCCAGAAAATACCCCATAAGTGGTATTACCTCCTGAAGAGGTACAAGCCCCTGAAGAGGCTGTGACAAGAATCCCTGAAGTGGTGTTGCCTCCTGAAGAGGATATTGCCCCAAAAGTGACACATGCTTTCATAGAAGCAAAGGTACATGAAAATTATAAGATCTCGATAAGTTATGTACATATCGAGAAATTGTTGGATCGTTGGAGTATTGAAATAGATGATGTATATGCTTTTTCCGTGGCATGTGATATTATGATGAACTCCGATCCTGAACGACAAAGTGTGGAAGAATGTCAGCAAATAGATGATTGGTCAAAATGGAAAGTTGCAATCCAGCAAGAACTGGACTCCTTACACAAGAGAAATGTATTTGGACCTACAGTCCAAACACCAGCTAGTGTAATCCCTGTTGGGAATAGATGGGTATTTGTATGAAAATGAAATGAGAGAAATGAAATTGTAAGATATAAAATCCGGCTAGTAGGCCAGGGATTCTCTCAAAGGCCTGGACTTGATTACCATGAGACACACTCTCATGTTATGGATGGAGTTACCTTTCATTTTCTGATGGATATGGCTTATATGAAAAACTTGGAAACACGTCTTATGAACGTTGTAACAGCCTACCTATATGGATCACTTGATAGTGATATTTATATGAAAATCCCCGAATGATTAAAGTTAGATGAAACTAAGCCTCAACATCTATATTCTGTTAAATTACGACGATCATTATATGGTTTGAAACAGTCCGGTCGTATGTGGTATAACAGGCTTATCGAATATTTATTGAATGATGGGTATATTAATAGTCAAGTGTGTCCATGTATGTTTATTAAAAGGTCAGAAACTGGTTTTGTTATTATTGCTGTATATGTGGATGATTTGAATCTTATTGGTACTTTTGAAGATATTACTAACGCTGCTGACTATTTGAAAAATGAGTTTGAAATGAAGGATCTTGGAACGACAAAATTTTGTTTAGGTATACAGGTGGAACACTTATCTTCAGGCATACTTGCTCATCAGTTAAGCTACACAGAAAAGGTGTTTGATCGGTTCTATATGGACAAATCTCATCCACTGACAACGCCAATGGTTGGTCGGTCACTTGAACCTGATAAAGATCCCTTTCGACCTAGAAAGTCGAATGAAGATACTCTTGGACCTGAAATTCCATACCTTAGTGCACTTGGCCCTCTTATGTATCTTGCAAATAATACTCGGCCTGATATTGCATTTGCTGTGAATCTATTGGCAAGATTCAGTTCTGATCTTACCAAAAGGCATTGGGATAGAATCAAACATATATTGAGATATCTTCGTGGGACGGTTGATCTTGGACTATTTTTTCCAAAAGATTCGAATTCGCAGCTAATTGGATATGCAGATGTTGGATACATATCGGATCCTCATTTTGGACGATCACAAACAGGTTATGTATTCATATATTGCGGCACTGCTATTTCTTGGAAGTCTATGAAACAAACTATGACGGCAACCTCATCAAATCATGCAGAACAACTAGCGATCCATGAAGCAAGCAGATAATGTATATGACTGCGATCTGTTATTCAACATATTCGAGAATCATGTGGCTTGTCAAGTATCTCATATAGTCCTACAATTATGTTTGAAGATAATTCAGCATGCATTAAACAACTCAATGAAGGATATATCAAAGAAGATCAAACAAAACACATCTTGTCAAAATTTTTCTACACTCACGAGCTCCAACAAAATGGTGGCATTGATATACAACAAATTCGCTCCTGTGAAAATTTGGTAGATTTGCTTACAAAATCATTGTCTGCATCAATTTTTGAAAAACTGCGTGATAATATCGGGATGCGAAGATTGAGAAACTTGCCACATCACGATGTTAAAATATGAAGTGTTTTATTATGTGGCAGACTGTACTCTTTTTCATTTGTCAAGATTTTTATCTCACTGAATTTTTTCTTGCAAGATTTTAACGAGGCAGTCAAACTCTATATTGACAATCAAGAGGGAGTGTTACATTACTGATTGTCAATATAATATATTATCGCCTAGGAAAACTAAACAAACTTCATTCAAAAACTAGTACATAGTCGGCAACTCTGGCCTATAAATAAGGCTATGAGTCATTTGTTTTACAGAAGTAAAGAGAATATAATAGTTCACATATACAAATAATAACAAGAGTTACATGGCTACTTCTCTCTCTTGCTTATTACTTATTTTCGTCAATTAACTATTTATATATATAGTTTATAACAACTAAAGCAACGAGTTTGGATTACTTTAATTTATATAAAATCTTACTATTACTCAAGTAATTTATAACATAATAATTATCATAAATTTATAGATAATTAATTAAGCCAAACATTTTATAACTGACATAAATTCTGTATTATAAAAAATGCCGCATATAACCCCTTATTTCAAAAAAATTAGTGTTTGATTTTTTTAAGGAGTTGGCCCTATGTATTTGAACAATAAATGCCCCAAATGATACAAACCGATATAATGACTCCAAATAAAACTCCAAAACGCCAGAACGTCTAGCGTTTTAGGACTGCCTCCAAAACGCTAGACGATCTGACATTAGCGTTTTAGGGCTAACCTTAACTACACCCTCTATGTTCTCCATCTCCGCTACATACATATACATAGTCACCAAAACGTTACACTACACGAAATAGCGTTCAACCTCCAAAACTCTATACGAAGTAGCATTCTTCGTGAATTCTCGAAATACTACACGAATCATCGTTTTTTAATGATATTTTGGGTCATTTATTCAGTTTGTGCCATTTTTTGGGAATTTTGTTTCAAAATTGTGTCATTGAGGGTCTTTTTTTTTACGCATTTTAAAGAATTTCGATTATATAATTAAAATTATTATTCATATATATTTTTTTGTAAATTAAAATAATTCTCACTCTAATAAATACTATTATTATACATGCATTGCACTATTTAAAAAAAAATAGTATTCACAGTCCAAGCAGGTCGCAGTGAATTAAAACTTAACTCCGTTTTTTAATCTTTAAAACACGTGTCAGTGTTTGATCTCTTTATTAAAAAATGTCGATGTAATTTTTCTTAAACGATCTGCGAACCTAGCATCATTGCTAGACATTCTCGGGTTCTTCTTGATCAGAGCTGGCTCCTGCTGAACTCAAAGCACTGCTGCTATATTCAGATGTCATGATTTAATAAAGTTTTGCATTTTTTTTATAAAAAAAAGTGTTACTGAAAAACTCTTTATGAATTGATCTAGAATGATTAAGTTAATTGTTAAAATCACTGCATAACTATTAATTAGAAAAATTATATGACATGAAGAGGAAAAATCATAGAGCACACTTGATCTGGCATTAATCCACTGCAGTTGAAGAAAATTGTAATCAAATTACATAAATACAAGGATGCCTTAAAATTTAAAGAGTTTTCTTACTCTGTTTTCTTCAGAACTATAAATTACAGCATACACATTGACCTCTATAAGAGATTGGTAGTTGTACAAAAAGTGATTTCAGTAAACAAGTTGGGTTTCAAACTCTGCAAGATCAACGGATCCAGAGTCGATGGGTTTCATGAGATACGCAGCCAAGAGCTCAGAAGCCAGTGCTGCAATAAGTGGAATTCTTTTCAAGTTCTTTACGAAGGCAATGTCATCAGTTTCACCAATTGCTAGCAGTTTTGTGTTTATCTCCACCATTCTATCCAACTTCCTTTTGAATTCAGGGTTCTCAACATCCAGAACAGCTGGGAAAATCCTTGCAGTGGTGCGGTTAGTCTGCGTGAACACAAACATTTATCACTAGGTATGCCTGAATCGTGATATTCGGTTTCCAAGCTGTCTATATAGTTTTCAAGTTCAAAAGAGATAGCCTAGGAACTTGTGATACAATTTAACTTCCATGTTGGGAATTTGGGATGGCAAAAATACTTCCTTGCAGCAATTAAATTTAGAAGTAGATTAAAGAATACAATACATGAAGAATTATAAGAATTCCAAATCAATAATTAAGAATCTCAAAATCAGGTTATAAAACCTATATTACTGACACGGAACTATAATGCTAACCTCAATAATGACATGCATGTCAAATTCTTTTGCGTTGAGTCCAATGCCTTCATAAAAGGAAGATCTTTGGCAATCATTGAGATACATTGTGACGTAAACCTGCATCCCCAGTTTTCGAATTAACTTATTAACATCCGAGAAATGAACAAAAAGTTGACAATTTTAGATTGATTGCGATACTTGTCTAGGAAAGTGACCAATGCATTAACTTTTTAACAATGGTTTTGTTGAAATAATTTGTTTGCAATCAGAAGTACTGTAGGCAGTGAATAACATAATTGAGAATGGACTTTATATGACGAAAATATCAAACAGAGCGTTACCGATAAGCAGAAGAAGCGTGACCACAACTTTGCCTTCCAGTCGTTTAAGAACTGAGGCTGTGCTTTCATCAAAGCAGAGAAAAAATCACCATGGCGGTTTTCATCCTGGCACCAGTTCTCAAAGTACTTGAATATGGGATAGAGTTGGTACTCAGGATTGCTTTTGAGATGTCGATAAATGGTAATGTATCTCCAGTACCCAATTTTCTCAGACAAATACGTTGCATAGAAAATGAACTTTGGCTTGAAAAAAGTGTATTTTCTGGCCTTTGTCAAAAATCCCAAGTCCAACGCCAGATTGAAATCAGATAAACCCTTGTTTAAAAACCTGAGTAAAATCATACTTGTTTATCAACTAAATAATCCAACATATCATACAGCTTATCCACCAGCTCAAAAATTGAAGTCTAACGAGTGCCTGTGTGTTTGTGCATGTGATAATAATGAGGAAGAATATGTGAACATACCCTGCATGCCTGGCTTCATCTCTAGACATGAGAGAGAAAATTTCAGCTACTACAGGGTTGGTTTTCTGCATAAACCCAATAAACCAGTGAGTTCTGAATTCCTCATAAACAAGGTCTTTAACAAGTAATTGAAAACGCCTAAAGACAAAAGCGCACAATTCTAATCTAGCTCACTACTGATAAGGTATATTGGAAACAACACAAGTGACTAATCTAAAGAGGTATTGACATATTATAAATGAATTCAGCATCAAGAATTGATAACTATCATCAAACCTTAAGGACAGTAATTAAAGAGTTGGTTTTCTAACACGATATTAAAACTCAGGTAATACCGAAATTCAGTGTTCAAACTCATGTACCCCCGTAATCTAGAAATTAAGAGTTGGACACTGGGATTGAATATTGACACAAAAAAATGGACCCAACTGATCCACTTTTAATCCAAAAGAACAAGTTATCAGCTTTCTAGCCCGGAATGTTAAGAAATATCTTATCCTAACACGTACATCTACAAATATGTTAACTTACGCTTAATCAACATTGATTTCTCTACTCTTTTTGAGAAAATGTGGAGAATATATCATGAAATGGAGAAATTACCTTGAGTCTCCTTCCAAGCTCCTTGTAGAGAAGAAATCCCGAAAACTCAGCAGTACAAGACCTCTCCAAGAACTCAACAAAGATTTGGCGCATTGGGCCTTGCATTTTATCAGCAGCCTCTTTAAACTCCTTGTTCCTCACAAAATGAGTCTGGTTATAATCAGTCTTGAATTCTTGAAGCAATGCTTCAAACTCAGCCTCATTCAGATTCTTGTTAATATCAGTGTTAAAAAGTGTCTCCATTTCATCAAAATCAGTTGTGTAAAACCTTGGTGTCAACAATGACTCCTTTATCCCTTTCTTGGTGCCTTTGTTTGATGAACTTTTTGTGGTGGGTTTTGAGTTGGTGGCTGTCATTTTAACTGTGAATAGTTTTGTGTGTAAAGTTCTTGTTTTTGGGTAGTTCCCAAGCTTGGAAATTGAGATTGGTTTCACCAAAGCCATCTCTGCTGCCATAGTGAAGCTGCTTCACCTATACTATGAGCTGGAACTCTTTTTTCTTTTTCAGTTGAAATGGAGAGTGAGAGATAATATGTGTGCTTATGTAGCCTATGTGGGTTACAAAAGAAATTGTACCTAATCTCATCCAATGAAATCTACCAGTTTAATGGGATTCTGACACGTGGCAAGTGGTTATTGGAGCTACTTGATTTTCAGTTAGTTTGATTCTGAATGTTTTTAATTATTTTGGGGAAATTGTGTCCTAGTCTTGCAACCACAAATAGTGAAACAAGAAAATGAGTTGGCATCAGAGCATAATAAAATTAAAAGTTGAGACAATACAATATATATGAGCATAAATTGATTCATGATTAATTACTATCGATTCAATATATAGTTTTAACTTTTAAAAGTCACACTGCAATTCTGATACTATATCTTTAAGTCCATGAATTACTCATCTCAATTGAAATATTGGTTCAAATTATTTTTGTTAAAACTAACACTTAGATTATATAAAAAAGTAGTAGTGCTTTAAAAACACTATTAAGTATTAACTGATTTCGATGGTACATTGGCACAACATGTAAGCGCTTACTTCACCCCTTGACATTTTATCCCCTTGATTCTGAAACAAAAATGCAACCACCACATTGCTGGCAGAATGGCAGCAGTTCTGTTTCTCAGAAAAGCATATGGGTTAAAAGCCTAATATCTGACAGGAATTTACTTATGATATCTGATATATAGCCTAGTGGTCTTGTTCACTCTTCCTCCCATCAGGTCATGGGTTTGAACCCTCACCAGTCACCAGAGATACGACTATACGAGATTACCAGCCCCTTTTTAAGAGCCGCGCTTGCCTTTCTCTTTAAGAGCTGCGCTTGTCTTTCGAAGAACAAACTTAAAGTTCTACGCACTGGTCAACTAACATTTTTTCATATATCATAATCTGCACAAACACAGTTGAATATAAATTTACAGAAATTGTAAAAATAAAAGACTAAGACCAGCAAATTGAGATACCTAGCTAAGCGCTTAAAATTATGCTACATTTGAACAATGCTGAAAAGCTTAAAGTTATGCAAAAATGCTATGAAAGACTATAAGTAACAACGTTATTACTGATGAAATTCATGGTAATTGGATTAGTTTGTATGAACATAGCCAGATGTTAATAACAAGAAACTCCAAACTAGCTACATGTATATGTTTTTGTACCTGAGCGTTACCCATACACAAGTTCTGCTTGCCTTAAGCCATGGCAAATTTTCTTGAAAGAGCTTTACCTATATTACTGTTACTGTGAGTAATATCCAGAAGTTTTTTGTAAACACTATTAAATTTACGGATATACATGAAACAGTCGCTACCATTTACAAAATTACGAAAACAGAACTTAGCAATTAGCATTGCACCGTATTTTAAGTCTCTGCTTGGGATCCAGAGTTGGTAAAGGAAACATCTTAACAGGGATAATTTTTTCCATTGTCACAGTATCGAGTATCAATGAGCATATAAGAATACCTCACTCTTACATTTAATGAAACGATGATGAAATTCGATAGAACATAGTATCTTCACTCCTGGCATTGTCAATAGAAGTTTCTCCATTGTAGGAGTTCCACTTTCTTAATCTTGGTTCGAGAAAGAGAGGAGATGAAATTGGACCTATTGCAAACCTTCCACTTGCCTCCTCCTGACCCTTTGTGTTATTGTTTACCTCAGGGAGATTTACACTCTTGGAAGCAGGATAAACATTCTTGCTGTGATATTTGCCAAGCACGCCTTCAGTTTCTATGTCTGATTTTTCTTTTGATCTATCGAAATCTGTACATAAAGATTCATCTTCAGACACCACTTCTCGGAAATCAACCAATGATGGTGGGATCTTAGTAAAAATTATTTCTTTAAGATTGTTCAAAATACCCTGATTATAAGGGTTTTTCCTTCTATCATAACGGTAGCGGAAGTTCTCATAAGTTGTCTGTAAAAAAATGAGGGAAGAAGGATGATCAGAGTAGAGTGTGAGATATACATCTGAACAAGACATAACATCCACAAAACATAAACATGTTAGAGGGTAGAACTTATAGCATCTTTATATTAGTTGTGGTAGTGGTAGTGACGTCAACTTGGAAATTCTATTGCAAGTTCCAAAAGGAACCGCGGCACGTGTAAGAGGACTAGTAAGAATAACAAACCAAAAAATTTAATATATCTTCTTTTTCTCCATTCATTTACGTCTACATCATACATTATGAACACTAGATCTTTACTAATTACTTGCACTTAAATGTAACTTAAGATTAGAAAGGTAACCTGATTCGTGCACATCAGATACAAATGGAATACAGTAAGCCCGCCAACGAACCATACAGTTACGAAGCAATACAACAGTATGAGGACTGACAATATATCTCTTGACATTGTCATCCAAAAACTTCTTTCTTGGTGAAGGATATGCAGCAGAGTGAAGGTGAAGACATATATGCACAACATCGTTGATGATGTTATAAATAGGATGTAAAATGGATAATTACGCTGCAATGAGATATAGAAAATGAAAGAGTTCAGACTTCAGTCAGAAACAGCTAGCATTGTTTATTAAGGAACTTTAAACTAATCATGGCATACACACACACACACACTCCATGCAACAGGATTTTGTTAGATGGAAATATGAATACATGGAATATGTGCATAAATATAATAGGGAGAGAAGATGGAATAGGATGTCATCAGTCAATGCAATGATTAGCTGATCACCAAACACATACCGCTGGATACCTACAGTAATTTTGGCCGAACAATTTACTTTGAACAAAACATTAGGAAATAAACTATTGGACGTTTTCCAATCTTATATTATAGTTCTCGTAAGTATCAGTATTATAGTCCTTATTTAGCAATCAGAAACTTACGATTCCAATACATTGTCCCACCCATGGGCAATGATGATCAAATTTTAGCACGCAGTTGTTGCAAACTGAGCAATGAGAAGTACGTGGTGGACGGTATATCATACATGTTTGGCAGAACTTCACTCTAACAATTTGGCCATTGATAATCTCATCTCTGGTTCTCGGTTGTTTCCGACCACTCGTGGAATGGCTCAACCAATCCGTAGACATAGTTGAAGGTGTCCCTGACTCAGGAGGCCTTGAGCTCCTTGGCACTATTCCCGGATTACTTCCAGAAGTTACAAAGAGGAAAATTAGATCCTGCATAATTCTTACATGGTCAAACATGATCATAGTTAGTTGTCACTCTGTTCTAAAGTTGCCGAAACATTTTATAACCTACCAACACTAGGAGGACAATTCCCACAATCAGCACACTATAACCATAAGCAGGCCTGGTTTTTGGTAAGTTGAGGAACATCTTGATGCAAAATAATATTGCTGGAATTCCTACCAGGGATGCAGATAAAGCTACTGATGACGCATCAGGACCAAAGATCAACCTCCCACCGCAGAAAAATCTCTGATACAGTATAAGAAATTTATAAGTTATAGAGCAAGAAAGCAAAAGTTAGTGTACTAGCCTGCCCAAATGGTTCTAATAGCGAATAAAAAAAAGCATTTCACTAGAACTTTGTTATGATTCACAATATTGATTAGGCATCTGGCTGATGGGCGTCCATTTGTCGAGACACCCTTGCAGAGGATGAGATGACACTAGAATTGAGAATTGAGAAAAAAAAGTTGTACCTAGTGCACAAGGCTCTTGCATTGTATGTACAATGTACCCAACCTTATGCTTAGTTTTCGTTAAGAAACTACCATTTCTTTTTTAATAAAGAAGGTGTCTCCAAGGGTTCAAACTACCGGTGACCTAGCACATATCATGTATACACTTAAACGTCATGCCAAGAACAAAGTTCACATTTAGAACCAGAAGATATATTCGATGCTGTATTATGAAACTATACTAAGAGGCCTTGATCAATACCCTTATGTACTACCACAACTCTACAAGATCAGCCACACTTAAGTGAAATAAGCCAAGATTAAGAAACAAAAAAAACTCTTTAAAATGACAATACATACTAATAACTAGTGATCATGTACCACAACATATCTGAAACAGAAAACTCAGGAGAGGAAAATGTCACAAATCATTTAATGTGTTCAACAAAACCAAGAAATTAATTTCTTGATACACCTGGTTAGTATATAATAACAGAATTCAATATATTTTTCGTATCGAAAATGAGAAGATTATAAAACACACATGCAGACAGAGACAAAGAAAGGGTAGGAGGAGAAACATACATTATGGCCCTTCCAAACTTGATAAAGCCTGACCTTGGAATTTGAAGGAGGATCCATGGCTCCAAAGCTAGGAAGGAGCCAAGATAAATTGTTGTATTAGTTTCTTGAAACGGATAATTAATGATGTAAATTATTGTGATGTTTAATCAAAAATATATACACGCAATAATTATATATTTCTTGGGGGGGGGGGGGGGGGGAGGTTGATGTTATGTGTTTCTCTTCTAACGCCCCCCCAGAAACAAAACCCTCGTCAATTTTTCTTGTTTTGGTTTGGTCTCGGAGGGTGTCGAAATTGTCGCGGGAAGTGAAACGGATAGTTATTTTCCGCTGTCATTTATATGTACATATGCAGTTAAAATAATAATCAAGTAACTTGCAAAAAGATAATATTATAATCTATAACAGAATTTAAGATTTTTTGTATTTAAAATATAATTTGGTAGTTTTCTTATATAAAATTTTAAGAGATGTTCACAAGATTTAAAATTTTAGTATAACCGTTAAAATATTATCATTGTAATATATTTGTTGAAATATAATCATTAATATATTAAAAACTGAAAGAAAATGAATAATTATTTTATTAGTCTAAAATATAAAATAAATAAAACAATAAATGTATAAAGTGAGTGAGAAATTTAATCACGGAACATATGAATGTAAATATGTAATAATATATAGTAATAAAATAACTAACCAATTTGACTAAGTTAGTTGGAGAAATATAAAATTTTAGCTAGTCAGTATTTTATAATTGTTTAACCCTAGACAAACGGCTAGCACCCTCGTCCCTCGTAGATTTGAATGAAAAACGGGTTCTATATTTTGTTTTAGCTGCCGGATATTCCAAAAATTTTGAATTATTTTTCATACATCTATTAATACTGCCCTTTGAATAAAAAAGATATCATTAAATTTTAAAGACGGGCGAAAATTTTTAAAAGCACTTGAATCTTGAAAATATTATTCCTTTTAGTAACTAACTAGTTATTAAAGGCTAGTCATTGCAGTTGGTTAGAAATTAGAATGCCGCCTCTAGAGAACACCCATACATTATCAGGCATCAAACTATTTCAAACTTCTCAGTCTGAGAAAGTACTACAGGCTTCTGAACTTGAAGTTCAGAACGAATATAAACTTGTCAGGTACCTGCAAGCCAAACCAGTCGAGATGATGGGATTACTGATGAAGATATATCATAAATAGCTAATTCATTAGAAAGTTCAAAGTCAAAAGGCCGTGCCAACATATGGAGGCTTAACACAATCATCGAACTCCAGATTGCAGAGACTACCAGCTACAGACCAGGAAAAAAAGGTAAGGAACAGCTAGGCATTACAAAAGTTTCTTACAACACAATTTTTTCACCTATCTACTACATACATGCAAAGCTAAAATACTAGTTCCTGGCCGCGTTGGAGTTGTCCGCCATTCAGAATATCTTCTTGCCATCTGTGATTAGATTATAGATTAACTGCAGAAAGAAAATGCAACTGTGAAAAACTATTCATTCCCCTCTGCATCTCCAGACTCCAGCGCTCCAGACAAGAACATGAGATAAATACAGGATCAAAATGTATCTTTGAAAATAACTAAACCATGACACACATTAGTTCCTCTGACATGAAAAGGAAAGATGCCTATTACCCACACTGTTCTGTAACCTCGCAGCAGTAAAATTATATTTTTGTCAAGGAGTAGAATCAACTGTAACCACATTGTTCTGACACTCCATAGTACTGTTAATTTTTTTTCTTCTATATATTTTCCAAAGGAAGGGTGTTTAATGTCTATTGGAGGTTTATTTGACTCATGCGGTCCTTGATGTGACAGAATGAGATTTTTGTAGAACAAGGCAGGCTCTGCATGTGGGTTCAGCATATTAAGTTATTCCTAATCGAGCAACTGTTAACCATAAGGTGAACCAAGTCCTTGTATTCTTATTTCTTAGAGGCTGCTAAGTTTTTCAGGCCTCACATTATTTTTCTTCAAAATAAAATTTGATCCACAATTATATTGCAAAGATTAAAGACAAATACAAACAATTGTGAAATTCTCCCAAGATGCAAATGCTTCAGAAAAAAAGTGGAATCAGTGTCTTTGCAGGAACAGAATAGCATTTTTTTTTCAAAAGGCCAAGGTTTTTAAAATTCAGTATAACAAAGTCCTCATAACCTGAGATTAGTGAAAATATATTACTAATATGTGTAAGATACAGAGCATTTTTTTTAAAGAGCTAACATGTGAAAGATAAAAAGGTATACATGTTAATTATCTAAAAAAAGGTATAGTTCACAAAATAACATTCACATTCATCTATTGCTTATGCCTGAATCAGGTGCTGGGCAAAAAGGTATTAATAATGCATATATTGTATAATTGGAAAAAAAATTGGCGCATTAAGTATAGAGGAAGACCGGAATACAGAAATAATTGAATAAGTATAGAGGAAGACCTGAGTACAGAATTGTAATGCAACTAATGTTAAACTCTCTTCAGGGTGTTCTATTATTCACATGCAGAAGGATGGAACAAGATAATGACAACTAAAACCTAACATGAAACCTAGTTGGATGTTTTCACTTAAGTAATAACTATATTCTAACTTACCGTAGGATTATAATCATTACCATTTCCATAACTCGCAAGTACCTCCCAAAAAACTTCAACCAAGAAATTCAAAATTCAACACCAAATTATGTATGTATTTTGTATTCATTCCATACCATGAGCATCTGGGAAGAGAAGGAATCAAGACAAGTAGGGAAGGGGAAGAAAAAACTAACCTTTTCTCATACACGTCTGCTAGAACATTGAAGGATCTTCATCATCAAAAAAAATAACCCTTACAATTCAAAGATCCACATAAGCATCTCTTCCTCCTCAGCGCAGCTCTGTCAGACTTGGGTATCCCATAATCAAATGTCAGCTCTTGCATGGGAGGAATGTGCCCAATTGAATAAAAACCAATATGAAGATACGTTGTATTTCCATTATCTCTCAAAACTGGCTGCCAGAAAACATTTGGAGAACAGCTATGGTTCATAAAGCGAGCCACATTCCCACTATTCTTAGCACTGATAACAAGGGGGAAGGGGACTTCTGCAGACCCATCAGAAGTATAGTCTAGTGGAGAATACACCCGAGTAGCATCAAATATATAATCTTCGTGTTCCCTTCCAAGCTCCATCGTACTGGATGCATCAATAACATCTCCAGCATACTGACAAATAAACAGTCCACTGCGGATGGGATCCCAAGATCTAAGGCCCCAACCTTTATCTTTTGTTCTGAACACCTCCAGCCGAACTTTTAATCCTGCTTGAGACACCCGGTTTCGGCAATTTGGAGAGCATGAACAAGAAGAACCACACTCGTGTATCAAGGATTTGTAGCCTAGAACTACGCCAAGTGAGTTATATGGAAGAAAACCTCCATTCCTTTGAACACAGGGGCAATTTGCATCACCAGCTTGGCATTCACCATGGCAAGCACAGCCTGATGAAGGAATGGGCAAATCAAATGGTTTATCATACCTAAGAGTAGAAGAATATGTGAAATATGCTGGACCCTTTTCATCATCTACGTCATTTACCAGAGATACTGGAAGAGTTTCTACCCCTGAAGTAAGGTCGGGCAGGATAACCCCAATCCTTGTACCAGATCCCGCCTTCCATTGCTCAATTGATTTCCATAACTTAAACGCTTCAGGCTGACCAGGTACTCTAACAAACTTGTACTTAAAAACACTATAACCACCTTTTACTTTCTCTACCCATGACTCGTGCACTTTATAAAGGCCGTCATAGATGTATATCTTCCCACTTCCATTATATACATCCTTCACCCCCCTTATAACTCTAACAACATTAGCCCGATGCAAGCTCTTTTCCAAAGCAAGGTTACCCCTTTCAAGTTTCTGATCAAATATTTGCCCATCTTTCCTTTGAACTCCACCTTGCCCGCTATAAATCAGTACATCCCCATCCTCACCATCATCTTCATATCCTCCTGACGAAACAACACTGACAGCCACAGGTTCGTCATCAGCAGAGAGTTTAACAGTCATATAATCTATTCCGGCCATAGTTGGGGCATGCATTCCTACCATACACATTTCCATCCTGAAAAAGAATATATCACCTACTCCAACTCCAGGTACAGTTCCAACCCTCTTCGTGCTATTTGTTCTAGCCCCCTTTGTCATTAAAGTTGTAGCAGCCTTTAAGTCTGGACGATTAGTACCCCCGGGAATATCCTCCTTAGCTTCGCATATCTGAAAAAGTCTTCTTCGAAACAGGTTATAAGTCAGGAGTACTCGTGCAACTAACTCCTTATTCCCATCAGCTTGCTGATGCAATTCCAACCCTGTAAGCTTGAATGCTCTCAAGAACTGATCAAGAGTATCATCAATATTTACTTCAATTGATGACAAATTAGCTGGACCCTTAGCCCTCTTTTGAGAGTGGTCTTGTGCAGTTCTGCCCTTTCGGGGCCTGCCCTTTGTTTTGGATGGCCCTGTATCTCCATTAGTATATTGCGTCTCTGGGGTTCTAAAAGAATTTAACGGCACTGGTGATGGTATAGCATTAGCAAAACCAGAAGCCCTTTGTGAGTCATTTCCAAAAGCAAAAGGGTGAAAGGGTGCACCCCCAGGAACAAAAGGACCGGCTGGAGGGACACCTGAGAATGGGGCAGACTGAGGAGATGAGCCCACTTGGGGTGAAAATATTGGTTTAAGACTTCTTAGTGGTTTTACATCCAAAACCCTAGATTTGTCGATAGGGCCTGTAGGATTAGAATTTGAACCTCGCTCCATTGCTCAGAAACTTCTTCTTTGACTTTGAAAACTACACAAATGTCAACTTCTCATACAAAACAAAGTCTTGAAAATCCTTCAACGCCCTCCTGCCCAATTATAATCTTCTTCTACACATGCAAGCAAACAAAGTATAGATCAAAATACTAAAATTGACTAACCAACCAAAATGTTAGACCCTCAAAGTTGAGGAGAAGGTGCAAACTTTAGGGAAATAACAGGCCAACACTACTTCTTAAAACATGCAAACAGAAGACAAAAAACTCAAAATCTCATAAATTAGATAGCTTTACAAAAAAACACTAGCAAAGATGACGCATACATCAAATTACAATAAACGAACTTGACAACATGTTAAACCCCGAAAATTGAGGAAAAGGTGCAAACTTTAACCAAATAACAACTCAAACTCAAAGATACTAAGCAAACAGAAGGAAAGAAACTCATAATATAAATCTTAATAAATCAAATTAACCCAAACAAATGTATCACCTACACAATATCATAGGCCGTGCAAAAGCTGCAAACTTTGACATAAAACGGGTTCAAACTACTTATTGCAACAAGGAAACAGGAAAAAACCCTCAAAATCTCACATGTACTTGTGTCAATTGGCTTCATGAAGCCAAGAAAACAAAACCCTAGAAATTAATTGAACCACAATCAAAATTAACAACAAATGACTACCCAAATCAATTCAAATAGATATGAAGCCAGCATAATATCAGAGACCCAGAGCAAATAAAAGGCAGAAAAATTAAAGTTAAAAAAATAACAATTACGAGATCAACAAAATGATTAGTAAAACACAAAGGGTAAAACACAGAGTCTTGAAATATACTGTAGTAAAGAAACAAGATCTTAAATTAGACAACACACCTGGTAGTATCACTGGACTTGTGTTGTACAGAGAAGCAAATAGGGGAGTGAAATGAAGAGACTTTTTTGTGTTGAACGCACACATAATAAAGCTCTATGTTTTATTATGTTTTAATATATTCTCTATATAATTTAAATATATTTTTATTGTTATTATAACAATTTAAATTTTACTTAATATTATATGCATATAATTTATATAATTTTTATATACTTTATTTGTATTTTAATAGAATAATGTTTGTGTATTTTGTTGTTTTATTTAATAAATTAGTGTGAAATATATTTTAATTAGAAAATTAATTTTTAAAAATTAGATTCCAAATATCGACAAGTATAACCTATTAATAAACTTTTAATGTAATAATATAGTGTACTGAGTACCGACTCTAATGTTTTTTTTTCAGTTGACTGTAGGGTTTTTAGTTTAACTGAACAGGCTCACTTCTTTTTCGTTTACAATTTATTAGACTTTTTTTTAAAAATGTTTTTCGAAAAGTTCTGGTTTATAATTTTTGATAATTTATTTATGTGCTTATTCTATATGTTAAAACATTTTTTATAAAACATTTTTAGGAATAAAATTGATTACACAGCCTTTTAAGTACAAGAAAAATTACAAAAAATCGCGTTGCATTTATTTAATATTCGATATTTCATCTATACACCTCTAATAATTTATGCGAATTTCCTAAAACAACCATCCAAATTTAAATCTAAATAGTGGCTTGGGAACTGAACTGAAATATAGATATGGGCCCAAACCATGAATAGTATAAGAGGGGCTGAACTGATTTGGAAAATTATACATTAGTACAAATGTACAATGGACTAGTAGAATAACTATCCCTTCAAGATGAGACGTCAGGCCCAACTTAAAATATTGTTTTGTTTAGACGACCAAAATCAATGTTTATTTATTTATTTATTAATACAGATTTGTACCCTGTGCGATTTTCGGTATAAATAATCACACAGATATTATTGTAGCATTCATATTAAGTGAAATATCCTTTGCTTTTAAAATTGTTCCTTTATTATACTGAAAATATATATTAATTATTAATTAGATCAATTATGACAGTAATAAATAATAAAATCTTCTATAATGTTAATATGTTTATTTGTGGTATACCTGTCTAAGATTCACCATCAGTAAACACTAACATACACATAACACATGCACTAAGTTTACTTGAACATATGGGTTTGAATTGCTTCGAAGCAATTTGGACTGAAAATTGATGTAATCCTTGCTTCTGCGATGATTAATTACACATACACACAATACTTGTATGTTTGCTTGCTAAGTCACTCCAATTATTATTTTTTTCTTTCTCTTTTTGAAAAGTCGACCATAAATTATATTGACATCTGACAATGATATTTTTTTCAAAGATTTATCTGCTAATTAAAATATCCTTGACAGAGAGATATCGATTGTTGTATTTGTGAATAATAATTTTTTTACTTTTAGAAAATGTTTATTTTTAATATTTTTCATGTATGGACCGGAGGAGCTGGACTCATCAAGTCTTGTATAATTTAGTCAAACAGTGTTACTGCGATGCTATACTCAAATATCGGCCCTGAGTGTTAAAAAAATTTGTCTACCATTATAAAATTTTCGTAACAAAATCAGGAACTCTGCTTTCATTATTACTAAACTGTCATGACTTCAAAATATATTTCATTTTCTACTTATTAATTAAAATTTTCTTTTTTTTATTTTTAATTTCTAATAATCGATTTAATTTTTGATTTTTATTTTCATTTATTGTCCCATCCGATAACTTGTATTAATTGCCCACCCACCAATGATTATATAATAATAATAATAATAATTTTACAGACGTGGATGAGATAAAGATAAGCGAGATAAGCCCCGATGAGGATGAGTATCTTGAAATATAAGGAAAGAAAAATTGACATAAGCATATATAAATAAGTACATGTTGACACATTCAAGGAACAAGTGTGTAGGTTCCGGCTAAAACCCCCAAGTGCAAGTGCAGGTGCAAGCAGCAGCATACGTGAAAGCAAAGACATATTTGTACTTGCTTACATGAAAACACAAACACAAACATCGACAACAAAAGGAGTATAGTATAGATATTAGATAGAGTGAGAGACGGATCATTCATCATTCCCCACTGCCACCATATACTCCAATACATACAATTATATATATATACCCCATCCATATACTCCACCGCTTTTAACCATACGTCCCCCCTTCAACCTTCTCTGTATATACTTACATATTTCTAATTTGTATATGTGAATCTTTTTCTTCCTACCTTTCTTTATTTCTCACACACATACTATTTTAGGATTTTGCATAGTTGGCCCCTTTCTTTCTCAGGTAACTCCTTCATCAATCATCACACACCTTTTATTATCTCTGTTTTTCTACTTTGATCAATTTTTTTATTTTTAGCTGATTTTTTACTTTGATCATTTTTTACTATTGTGTCTTGTTTTTGTCTTTTCAAATGTTTGTTCTTCTGTAAAATATTGTACTCTAACTGAAACTTGGAGATAATGGGTGAGATGATATTTTATCAAAATCGAATTTTGACCCTGTTTCTTGCTCTTTTTTTTATTATTATTATAGATGTCATCATCATTTGTATTAAGTTTGTGACTAGAAACTTCTTGCATTTTTCTCTATCTCTTACCTGCCCTTGTCAACAATATAATTAAATGTATCATTATAATACTCTGATTGTTTTGGTATCGAACTCAACTGTTGCAACTTGGGACAACCATATTATCGTGTCCATAATTCTGATGATTTAGGTGGTTGTTTTCTGTTTATGCTTTACTACTTTTTTGATAGTTGATCATTTTGCAACTGAAGTTACCTTGATTCTTTTTGCCTATATAAGCCTGTGTTACCGCTGAATGCTGTGAGCAGGAAGAAATGGGTTCCGGCGGTTGTACCTCTTGCACTGTTCTACTTTGCACTCTCATTGGATTGTGTACTTTGAATCAATGTTGTGGGATTGGTGTAGAGACAAACCTGACTGCACAATTAATTATAAATGCTTCTAAGGTATCTGCTAGACAGATACCACAAAATCTCTATGGCATATTCTTCGAGGTATTTTTTAACTCACATCAACAAGTTCTCGTATCTTCTGCATTTCATTGTGTTGTTCATAAAAGGTTCCCAAATGTTTTCAATTCATTTTTTATTACTGATTGGTATCTGGAATATGAACTCTCACACAGTTACAGCTGAAATACCAATATATCTGCATAAATAGTCATATTTTTTAGCACCATTGATCAAATATCCTTATATATTCGCAATTAATTGTTATTCCATCCATATCGGACTTCTTTTTGACCTCTTTTAGGACGCGTGATTGTATACCATATAGCTACCCGGCCAATATATTTGCAGTTATTACGGTGACATCTTATCCTATAAATGATTTATCAAAATGTTTAAATAATATGATCCTATTAAGGCCTCCTCCCAACACCGTAAGGTTTTGGGAGCGTTGGTTACTTAACAAAATAGTAGTGTACATATCTTAATGCACTAGGCTTTTTGTAAAGAATTACTACCCTTTATTGTATTTGTATTTCCATTGCTAAGCAGAATTTGTAAGTCTCTAGACATGTATGCTTTCACATGTTGGCCTTACAAAGTGTTGATATTGGAAAATGACATTCTCTTGGTGTTTTCTTGCAGGAGATCAATCATGCTGGGGCTGGTGGCCTGTGGTCAGAGCTCGTAAGCAATAGAGGTATCACCAAATTTCCTCGATTAAATTCATATTATTCAAAGACACTGCATGTTATAGCCTTTTTGTCTGGTTACTTATTAATTCCGACATGTTCCCGAATGAAGGAGCATTACACAATTTGATTAAGTTTATTTGCTTGAAGTTGTTTATACATTATAAAATATATATAGTCCCTGTATCAGGCGGTCATTCCCCAGTACCAAATATATAGTCCCTATATCAGGTGGCGATTCCCCAGTACCAAATATATAGTCTGATCAGTTTTTGTAAACTCATATAACGTTGATCAGAAACTTTTCATACTTGTCTGTCATGCATTTCTTGTGAACATATCGAGGAACCCCAATGTTGATAACTAGAGCTTGTTGCAGTGAATTCTGTTTGCAGAAACATCATAGCAGGCATATAACTATAATGGTGAACAACACAATACATATATCCATATAGCTAGGTGTGCATTTTGCATATTTCTTTGATGTTCTAGTATTTTCAAATATCACGCAGCTCTGTCTCATTTTCCCATTAATGTTCTGAAGAATTAATTAGTAGTTTAAGGCATATTGTGAAGAAAATTTGGTTCAGACTTGAGAAATATACTTCCATTACTTCGTGTATATATATCAATATTTTGATTGTTCTAAAGTTGGAAAATACTAATAGAATCTGGATTACAGGTTTTGAAGCTGGGGGCCAGAACATTCCTTCAAATATTGATCCTTGGTCTAAAATTGGGGATGATTCATCTTTAGTTGTATCAACAGATCGCTCATCATGCTTTGATCGTAATAAAATTGCACTTCATATGGAGGTGCTTTGTGATAGCGAAGGTCCTAAGATCTGTCCTACTGGAGGAGTTGGTATATATAATCCTGGATTTTGGGGGATGGTAATTCCTTAATCTTAATCTGAGATGACTTGTAACAGTAAGTTTCATTTGGCATATTAGAACGAACACATCAATTATTATTAGAACCATATTTTACTACCCTACCAAAAAATTCTAGGAAGATACTTTTTTAGATATCAAAGTTAAAAAGTCCAATAAATTTGTATCTTATTGCACTCGAGCCTTTTGTAGATTGGTTTTATTGTGAATTGTTATATAATTAGAACCATCTTATTTTTAAATATGGGTATTGAAAAATTATGTTCCTAGCTATTTCCAAGTATGCGTTTTACTACACCTAGCAAGGACTGATCTTTGAATCTTTGTAATGAGTTTTTACAAGCCTCTGCAGTTTATCTATGTGAACTAACTATTTTTTTTGCCATTCTAAATTTCTTACTTGTTTATCTTGCAGAATATAGAACAAGGGAAGAACTATAAATTGGTTCTGCATGTTCGTTCCTTGAATTCAATTAATCTATCTGCATCTCTGACCGACTTAACTGGATCACAAACACTGGCTTCAGCTAACATTTTGTGTGTACATTAATCACTTCATACAGTTTTGCTTATCCAAGGATGTGATAAAGTCTAGCCTAGGTTTAAGTAGCTATTTTTTGCAGAGCTGATGATGTTTCAAATTGGACTAAGGTGGAGGTTTTATTAGAAGCCAAAGCAACTGATCATAATTCAAGGTTGCAGTTGACAACCACCCAGAAAGGAGTTATATGGTTTGATCAAGTGTCATTAATGCCATTGGACACATACAAGGTATGTGCTTATTTATATACATCATTCTTAAAGTGATGGTTACAGAAAATTATATTACACAATAAGCCCTTCCGTAGTCATACAATATAAATTGTTTAGTAATCATGTAGTTTTCAAGTTAACAAACTTTGAAAGCGTGGTCTAAGAATATCCTTTGTAATTTGGAAATATGCACCATTTTTGATAAAATAAATCCTTGACAGTCTTCTTTTTGGCACAGGGACACGGTTTTCGCAATGATCTTTTCAAAATGGTAGCAGATATGAAACCAGGATTTATCAGATTTCCAGGTGATTATAAATTTAACATGACGTCCCTTTTCATTTTTGCTTTGACTTTTCCTTCATTTTTATCAAATTTTTGTTTCTTATTTTTGGTGAGGGTGGGAAAGAAGAAAGGGTATACATATGCCTGTAGAATGTGATGTGAACCTCTGTGTATAAACCATCGGTGTGTAATCTTCAATTTTCTTTCCTCTAGGTGGTTGTTTCGTTGAAGGTGAATGGTTAAGAAATGCTTTTCGCTGGAAAGAAACTGTAGGTCCATGGGAAGAGAGGCCTGGACACTTTGGTGATGTTTGGAACTATTGGACTGATGATGGACTAGGGCACTTCGAGTTTTTCCAGGTTCCATCATAAACTTACCTTTGGTGAATGCCTAATGTTAGTTGGGTGAAGAACATATTCGCTTGGGTCAATGTTTATAATATATATGTTTTGCAGCTGGCCGAAGATTTGGGTGCTGTACCAATATGGGTATTCAACAACGGTAATTTGCACATTCTTTCACTACTGAGAAAAGTCTATCTTTAATTTTCGAACTGTGAAATTCTGTAATGCTCGGACTCTCTGGAGAACCCAGCTGTACCCGTGTCGACACGACACGGACATGGACACTTGGATCCGGATCCGGATCCGAATGCTATCTAGAAAATGGACACTTCATCTCATCTTTAATTTTGATAACTCATTTATAAAAGGAAGAGAAGAAGA
Organism: Oenanthe sinensis; assembly: GCA_028671895.1. Classification (NCBI taxonomy): domain Eukaryota; kingdom Viridiplantae; phylum Streptophyta; class Magnoliopsida; order Apiales; family Apiaceae; genus Oenanthe; species Oenanthe sinensis. The sequence goes on from CM053794.1 coordinate 39,188,253, forward strand.
AAATATAATAAGAAAAAGAGGTGCGATTGATGTAAAAGGAGAAAGAGAATACATAAAGTCTTTATTTTACCTTCTTTTTCAAAAGTTTATATATTATTTTATATAAAATGATAGATATTTATTTATAGGAAGTATCATATTATATTAAAAATAATAATTTCCATGTCCAAATCCAAGTGTCGGATCCTTATAAAACGTGTCCCCGAGTCTTCGATTTTGGAGTTCAAAGAATCTGACACACTGATTTGTGTCCGTGTCGGATCCTTCTAAAAGAGTTGGAGCATCATAGTGTGAATGTATTTGTCTTCAATTATTTTGCCTTTATCAATCTGCAGGAATTAGCCATCAGGACGAAGTTGAGACATCCAACATTTCACCTTTTATTCGAGTAAGTCCCCTGCTGAAGTATATGCTTTATACTCCAGAAAATTAGTTTGATCCACAGAGCATGTGGACTTGCAAATTCGTACAGAATCAATTTGATTTTCAGATTAGTGGACTCTTAATTTCTTTTTTTATTTGAGTTAGAACTATTGGAACTACTCAATATCTTGCAAACTTTGGTCAGTCCTCGTGGTGATGATGAAAATATATGTTGTCAGGAAATACTCGACGGTCTCGAGTTTGCTAAAGGTGATGCGAATTCAACTTGGGGTTCTGTCCGGGCTGCAATGGGACATCCAGAGCCTTTTGACTTGAGATATGTCGCTATCGGAAACGAGGACTGTGGGAAGAAGTACTACCGTGGTATGCATGATTTTCGTTTTTTACATTGCATTTTATGAACTTTAGCTTAAGATCATTATTATATTGAAATTTTTTGTATGAGTACATTTAAATCCCATATGATATTGAGTGGGATACAACATCTTATCCTAGCAGCAAAATCCAGAAACTTACCGATCCATTTCACAGAAAACATGAATTTGCAAATGGGATGCAAGATATATGTGTGTGTGTGTGTGTGTGTGATTGTGAGAGCTTTCTTTATCTTCTTGTCAGGGAATTACCTCAAGTTCTACAATGCCATTAAACTCTCTTATCCCGACATTAAATTGATCTCCAATTGTGACGGATCTTCTACGAAATTAGATCACCCTGCTGATATGTATGATTATCATGTGAGATTCTTACTTCACTATAGTTTCCTATGTTGACTGCATTGATAGTACCATTAAACGTATGATAAATGATAATGATATGTCCCTGTTGAATCCCGTGATCAGATTTATAGTGATGCAAAAAATGTTTTTTCACGGGCTAATGCTTTTGATCGTACATCACGTAGTGGCCCAAAGGTAATAATGCTTTCTCATATATGCATGTTTCTTATTTGCGATTTGGTGTGCCTAATTTTCTTTCTATTTAAACTCTTTGTAATAAAACGTTGCATCTTAAGCATCTTTGTCAATGAATGACTGCAGGCATTTGTGAGTGAGTATGCTGTGACCGGAAAAGATGCTGGACAAGGAAGTCTGTTGGCATCACTGGCAGAAGCTGGATTCCTTATTGGGATTGAGAAGAACAGGTTTTTGGATTCCCAGCTTTTTCTGTACTTTATTTCTTGCAATTATATATGCTTAAAATTATCATATTCTACCCCCCTTGATATTGGTACTGCAAATAAAAATCAACATTATAAGAGTTATAGAAAATGGCAACACAATATTCAGTTTTTTTTCTTTCTTGTTTTTGCCCTGTACTTTTCAAAACTTGGGATACATAAATGATAAATTAATTTAAGATGCTAATATAACTTAAGTTTTCATATAGCATCCCAGAAAAATGAGCTGTTAATTAAATAATACATTGCCAGAAGAAATCTACTCATAAAATTAACTCAACCAATTTGGACTCTGTCTCATACAAGAGCAACCTGCCTAGCATGAGTTTTCAAACCAATGCACTTAATGTATAGATACTTAGATACTCAAAGGTGCCCACCTTACCTTACCCATACGGCCAAACCATGAAAGATTTTCTGATCCTAATTTCTTTCTTCATACTGAATCCAATTAATCATTTTATATTACATACTGTGCTTACACTGAGCATCCAGAGGAGTGTACCAAAACTAATCTGTTACCATAATTGACATTCTCTGATCCTGTTTATTTCTACTGTGTGTAGTGTGTACCATAAGCCAACTATATCTGGAAAATGTTTTATAAAATATATCCAAAAAAAAAAGTTTGCATATAACATTTAAGAGAGTCAATTCAATAATGTTGAGTATGTTTAAAATTAAGTTTCCACAAGATTGACCTTTAATCTGTTAACATTCATATAAAATATTTTCCCTGGTACGCGGAATCTTCAGTTTTCTACCCTTGCAGCATCATTGCAGCTTCTTGAATATTGAATTTCAATAATGTTGTAGTTTTTGTATTGAGTACTTGGTACTGGGTCTCCCATTGCAGTGATATTGTTGAAATGGCAAGCTATGCTCCCTTGTTTGTCAACGTCAATGATAGGAGGTATGCTTTTCTTCTTGTTCTGCAAAGACACATCATATTATAAAGTAATATAGTTAAGTTTTGAAGTCATCCTAACAAGGAAAGTGTTTTGTGAAGGTGGAATCCGGATGCAATCGTCTTTAACTCCGCACAAGCATATGGAACTCCTAGTTACTGGATGCAGCACTTTTTCAAAGAGTCAAATGGTGCAACCCTTTTAAATTCAACACTCCGAACTGATTCACCAGCTTCACTCATTGCTTCTGCAATCATCTGGAAAAACATGGAGGATGACAAACACTACTTGAGATTAAAGGTATTTGCATTTTACATCATGTCAGGACCCTTCTTCAAATCTTCCACTTGTAAAATCTTGATGAGATCAGTTCCAGTCTACCAATTTTTCATTTGTCATTGATATCATGAAAGAGCAATTGACTTGGTCCTAGGCAGTATGCGTATCAGTCTTTGTTAATGACGGATCTAGAAATCTGGAGCTGACGACAGTTTTTGGTCTTGCATCTTCTTATTAAGCCTTACTATGAACTCCACTTTATTCTTTTCCAGCTCGTGAACTTTGGGAGCAGCACAGTGAATCTGAAGATTTCGGTTCAGGGGCTAGAGCTCAACTCAGAGTCATCATCTAGTTCTAAAAAGACTGTACTCACGTCTACTAACTTAATGGACGAGAATTCGTTTGCCCAACCAAATAAGGTATCTAAGAAATCTTTTCACTTCATATATTCATATTGCTTATAATGTAAAACCATTACACGCATTTTCATTAGGTCGTCCATATTTTACCTACTCCATCTACTTAAAACACAGAAAAACGGAAAAGAAAGAACACATTTACAGGTTAAAATATCGTTAATCTGATGAGTTTTTTGTTTAATGTGTTTTTGTTCAGGTGGCACCCGTAAAATTTGACCTGGAGAATGCAGACAGAAACATGGATGTTGTACTCTCCCCGTATTCATTTACTTCCATTGATTTGTTAACAGTGTCAACTATTACTCCATGGATTGAAGGAGACGATTCTTTCTATAGATCTTCATTATAAAAACATAAATTATTGTAACTGTTGATCCTGGTTGTAACTATTTATTAAAGCTTGATATCAATAAATGTAACTAAGCGTTATATTTAGTCACAAATCTTGTTCATCAGGTTTCACATCACACTTTTTTTTTTGAAAATCACATTTGTGACCCTCTCTTTATTAATAATAAAAAAATATAAGTAGCATTCTCGAAAGATGTAAACTTCAAAAACCACCTCTATTATTTCTTACTTGCGCAAAAAAAACACTTGCATAGAAATTTATATACAAGAATTAATACTTCATTTAAAGAATAATGCTAAACTATGTTATTATATACTGAGATTTATATTCCTGAAATTAGCTCACGTAACTTTTCCGACATTAAAAAAAATTATCATACAAATACACGACAATATTATTATAATTATAAGAAATTATATAAAATTACAAAAATAACCGCATTAAAAAACAGTTGAGTTCTAACTTTGTTCTCATGTTTCATAGCATCTTGTCAACTCCGGGTGTGTGGGAATAATTGAATTGATGGGCGTGGAAAATTGAAAGAGAGCGAAATGAGTGTTGTTCATCATGTTGGTCTGGAGCAAAGGAGCATCCATTTTACTATCACCCAAACGCCCGCTTCTTGGATCTCTCCGTCGTCGTTTTGGTCATCCACTTCTCCTGTCTTTGCAAACCCAAGTATCTACATTTTTAGTCCCCTCCCTCTCTCTAATATATATTGGTTTTCGAATTTACTATGCTCGAAATGAAAATTCGAAAACCAAATGTTTATTATTGGCACTCAGCACTCTGTGTTAAGTCGAGAAAAATAAATAAATATACATTGTATAGCTTCATTGGTGCTAGTAGTGTAGTACCATAATCTAGAATATTATTTATGTTATGAATGTTGATTGTGAGTATATAATATATGTATATATACATTAACATTTCTTGTTTAGGTATTGTATCCTTTGGAGCTATATAGAGAGTACATGTTTGTTAACTTCAGCATTGTGTCAAATACCTTGTCTACGTTCAACTTGTTACCCGATAAGTTTCAGTTATTTTGCTCTACTCATTACTATACTTGTAGTTAATTTTGTAATGTTTTTGGATTTTGTATGTTATTTTAGCTTCTACGTTGGGGAAAACATATGTGAGTTTGAACTCGATATGTTTTGATGGACCAAAGCTTCAGACACTTCCTATGTTCGAAAAATTGGATTTTGTGGTTTGCAAGGCTTTTAGTGATGATGATGGTGGTGCAGCTCCTTATGTGTTGTCTGAGAGTGAAGATGAAGTTGATGAGGGCCTTGCTTTGGATTCCAAACTTCAGCTGAAGCTTGAACGGAACATGAGGATGAAGTTTTCAAAAAAGATCAAGATGCGGAGGAAGAAACTTGGGAGGAAGCGTTTGTCAAGGAAAAAGAGCACACCTTCAAAGTTGAAGAAGAAAATGCATGATTCCGTACCTCAACTTACCTTGCAGGTTTTATCCCGATCCTTTCAATTCATTTCGGCAATTGCAAATTAGTTGTTGCTGTTCTACTCCACCCTATAGTGTAGCCAAATGCTTTAGTACAAGTGAATGGATGATATAAATTTAAATCTGTGTCAGTAAGTATGAAAGGAGAAAGTTTATTGACGCTGTATATGCTAACTTTAATATAGTGCTTTTTGACGAGTTAGGGCAGTAACTTGTTCATGTATATTCAGGAAATGTTGTCGAAGGCGAAGATGGATTCAGAGAGGAGGGGGGATGGGGTGGCCATGGTCCCCCCAATAGCTCATCTTCCTTTGATTTTATGTATACAAGTTGATTATATAGTGTAGTTAGTACTTAGTCCCCCCACCGACTAATATATCTTGATAGTCCCTCACCCCCTCCAATTTTTTTACAAATCTCATTATCTTTAAATTCCATACATATAAATTCATAATAGTATTCTTCAAAACCTAATATGCAACATGTTTCTTCGTCTTTAAAACTTTTATTAGAAGTTTCGCCCCTCCCTTTTTTTTCTGTTTCCGTATCTGGTTGAAGGGCAGCATTTATGTTTCTATACATCTGATGTTGTGGAAAGTTTTGTCATTTATAGGGCAGGAACTCATATTTTATCTTTAGACGATGCTAGATTAGTTGAAATTGCACTCACCATTTATCTAGATCTCTTCTTTTACTTCACTTTCACAGACCAAAAAGCTTGAAAAATAGCTGTCTTTTGAGAATCCTTTCCTCCCTTTGTCGGATAATCATCAAGATGCTCATTAACTCTTCACTGGCCTTGACTACTTTTCGTTTATTTCTCAGGCTTCTCGTGCCAACTTGGGTGGAGTTGTTGCTGCCGCTATGCCAGGGCCAGAGACAAAGAAGAGGGAGCTGAGGGGTATAATGAAGCCACGCCCAGTTTCTTCAGAATTGCAAGCTCTTGTTTGTGTCCCAGAGATTGCTCGAACCCAAGCAATTAAGTTCATCTGGACTTACATCAAGGAGAATAACCTTCAGGACCCTGAAAACAAGAAGATAATCATTTGCGATGAGAAGCTGAAAAAGATTTTTAAAGGGAATGAACGTGTTGGTTTCCTTGAAATTGCAGGATTAATTAGTCCTCACTTTCTTTGAGTGACAGCTATCAGCAGGGTATATGAACCTGTTATTTTGTAAATGGGGTTCTTCTAGTTAACAAGTAATGCTAACATGTGAAAGTCAATATTCCTATTCTCTCTGACGGTGCTCCAAAGTTCTCGCCTGGAAGATTTTGGTTTTAGAACAGTATGTTTGCTTATGAATTATGATATTGGTGTAAGCCTCTAGATGTATTTTTTCTTGGTGACTGCAACCTCTGGTGTCTCCATCAATTGAAACGATATTAAGCCCATACACTGATGTCACTGCATAGCATGTTCTTTTTTAAAAAGGCTGGATTGAATCGGATGGTTCCTATTTTGGTCTTACTGTATACCCTTTTGTACTACTTATCCTTATTTTTTTTAAGAATATGTCTGTGAATGTGTGAAAACATGTTATGCACTGCTTGTTGATATAGGAAGGTATATGTGAGTACTTATTGTCTGGCTGTAAACGGAGGCTTTGTAAGGTTCATGATAATGGGATCAAGTAGGCAAACTCTACCTTTTGAGATAACTATATATATATATGAGTAAGTAACTAAGTACTAAAAACAACTATATATATATATGAGTAAGTAACTAAGTACTAAAAACATGTATGAAGGTGGCCTTGACCCATTACATTAGAGAAGACTATTCTCCACCAGAAAACACACGGTAGTACTTAAATATAAATGTGTTTGGACAGATTTCTAAGTTCACCGGTTCTCACAATTTAGATAATCTTGCATTTAAACAAGTGTATGTAATTGGTTAACATATAGTAAAAATAGGCAGCTTAACTGGAGAAAAAAGCTACAAATTTCAGAAACATATAAATGTCTTCTAAAAAAAATACTCCATCTATCCCCCCATTTCTTTACAGAAAAACTCGCGTGTTTGACACGCATTTTAAGGTATATTTTAAGGATAGTTTCATAACTTATTTTTAAAATTTTCTTTTTTTTTGTATAAAAATTTAACAATACTATTTTTATACAAAAAAAATTAAAAATAAATTATGAAACTATCCTTAAAATACGTGCCGGAAAGTCGCTCGAAACGTAAACTATTCCGAGGGACGGAGGGAGTAGTAAATAGTCGTATAACACAAATTTTCTAATTCAATATCCACCACAGAAAGGAAGTGATGAGTAAACAGAAATAACCAAAAAGGAAAACCCAAGAGTTTAGAGTTAGGAGCTTCCCAACTCTGAGGTTCTGTTGACTCTAGACAAGAAGAAAATGTCAGTAACTAGATCACCATGGCTACTTAGTTCTCCTATTTCATACCTTGCTGCATCTTTTTCTTCATCTCGTATAATTTTTAGCAATTGTCCTCCATTTAAGTACTTGTTATCTTCTTTATCGTCTCAAAATCCAGTCAGACAAAGTCACCGAACACCATCATATCGATACTCCTCTTACGGTGAAGAAGAAGAGGATGGTGCCTCAAGTTATAGCTTCGATGAAGCTGTAGTGCTGTTCAACGAAAGGGATTACTACAAGTGTCATGACGTTCTGGAATCACTCTGGAACAGATCCCAAGACCCGACTCGTACACTTGTTCATGGAGTTCTACAGTGTGCAGTGGGCTTCCATCACCTCTTTAACCAGGTAAATGATAAGGCACTATATTTCTATTAATTTTACACTATTCATTTGTATCGTATTGATGAGTTTGTGTTTTTGTTTGTACGGATGTCAGTAGAATCATACAGGAGCGATGATGGAGTTGGGGGAAGGAGTGTGTAAGCTGCGAAAAATGAATTTGAAGAGTGGACCATTTTTTGAGTTTGAGAAGGAGATTTCTGCTGTTCTCGAATTCATCTATCAGACTCAGCTGGAGTTTGCTGCTTGTGAGTTCATTTATCCTTACATGCTACTTATTAAACTATAATCATAGAGATAAAACAATCTAAATGCAGGTCCAACCATCCAAAACAAATGTATGTAGTACGACAAGCAGTTAATTAATTGAGTCTTAAACTTAGGCGAACTGTTGTTACCTGTTTATGTAAATTCCTTGCATTGTTATGCTGAATTGGATTTTGTTTTGTTTAGGTATCGAGGATTATTGTCTGGCAATGGATCAATCAGAGAGATCATATAAACTTCTTGGTGGGTATGGTGCTAGGCAGCGTATGTACAGTTTGGATTTGGAAACTGACAACAAAAATATTCCTTACATTGTATTCTGTCCAGAAGGATTTGAGTCTTCCTTCGGGAATCGACCAAGAATTAAACTCCCAAACCTTCATGCAACCCAGCAACAACTCATGGACCTGGATTACAACTAATGTTTCTTCATTACATGCTGCATATTCCCCTACTTTGTAAATTTCTTGATATATAGTAGCATATACAGTTAGAGAACTGCAAACAGTTGTCCTCCGTTCCACTCGTACTGTACTATTGAAGAGGGTTTTATGCATCGAGTAATCCGATTCAACTCGTTAAAAATAAATATAATTCATAATGGTATAATAAATGTATAATTCGAACGAATATCGAATCAAATTTTAACATTATGATATTTGGTCGTATTTATTTTCAGTAGTTTGAATAATTTTAAAATACTCAGAATATATATTTATTATACGTAATCGATTTGAATTCGTAAGTTAAATATATTATTATATACAATATATAATATATATATATTAAAATAATACTTTACATAATGATCACATTTTAATTTGTAGTGAATAATTATTTGATTATTCTTAATTTTATAACATTGCTACATATGAATTCGAATTCAGATATACTAAAACGAGCAGTTCGATATCTATTCGTGTCGAGCCGAATCAAATTAAAATGTTAAAATTCGAGCTAAATATGATCATATTACTATTGGTATTTATTCGTTTCGATTTGACTATGTTGTCAATAACCTAAATGGCAAGTAAATAATTTTCAAGATGCTTCTCACAACAAAAGAACAAAAGAAGAAGAAATTTTGCTAAACTTTTTTTCCAAAAAAAAATTTAATTTAAAAGACTCAAATGAGAAATGCATATATTGTCCATAAAAAAGGTGAACACATTAAAATAAATATTCTCATTACTTAATCTAAAAAAATGGCATTTTTATCATTTTCTTATGAATGTTACTAGCTTAAAAAATAAAACTCTGTTTACAAAATATTAGATCGAATTTTGAGTCTCAGGGTCATCAACAAGCCTAATCCTCCTCCGGAGATTTCATTTTCGTGAGAAAATAGAATATTATTAATTATTTTATTCCATAAATATAAATGAATTACATTTTCTATTTATTAAAAATTATAAATATAAATTTTTCTAAAACTTTGTTAAAATTAAGATCTAATGAAATTGAAGTTAATAATGTTTGTTTATTTTATTACAGTAGTAGTATATTTTGTTTGAAGCGCAGTTTAGGCAGAAGTATTAGCAGTGGGAGCTGGACAGAAGTTTGTTTCCCGGCGCCACAAACTCTAGGTATGTTCAATTTCAACCCCTCTTTATGAATAATATACATACATCTCTTGTCTTTATATATTATATTGCCCACATTTTTTAGTATCAAATCCCATTCCTAGATCTTTATATATTATATATATCACTGTGTGTATTCTCTTCTAATTGCACTACATAATTTGCAGCTGTCTGTTACAAGATATGAGTATGTAGTTTAGTTTATTAGATCATCAACTCATGATCCTACAATGAGTTTGATATTCATATCTGGTTGCAAAATGTACTACTATTTTGCATTATTCAGGTCCTGACCTAGCAGATAGTGACTACACACTTGAACAGCATAAGTGGGGGCTAGCAATTTTTTTTCTGACTTATATAATAAAAATATATAAATTTTATATTTATATTTTAATTTATTAGCCAGAAACTTATAAACAGTGTGAATTTTAGAATATAGTTAAATTTATAAAAAAATTCAAGTATAACATCAAATTTTAACAAAATGCTCATAAAGTATTCACATAAAAACATATTTTATCACTGTTGTTTTCGGAATATAATTTCTCAGTGCATCTGATTACCCGTTAATATGGGCACATTCCACTACAAATCTCTTAGCCTACAAACTCTACAAACTTGTAGAATTCACCAATATCGATACATGATGCACCAAAATTAGTGGTCGGATTCACCAAAAGTCCGGAAAATAAAATGTATAGATAATATTGTGTTTGCAATATAAATATTTATATCAATCAAGATACAATGTTTATATATCAGTTAAGTTAGCAATTCATTAATATAAGCAGTATTTTTAATTTTTTTAATATCAAAATATTTGGTGAATTATACTTGCATTTTTTTAGTGATCCCATGTCGTTATTGGTGAATTCTTCTTACATTTTTAGTGCATCTCATGTCGCTATTAGGGAATTCTACAGTTTTGTAGAGTTTGTGGTTGAACACTATCCAATATATACTTGCACCTCTCGGTAATCAATAACCTTCCTTTAGAACAATGGCAAGGGTTCATATTATAGCTTGCCATTCAAATGTGTGCAACTAATGATTATGTAAATCTATTAAACAGTTTTCTTTGTTCTTGAGGCAAGTATTGGAACTACAAAGGGTATTTGACTGATGATAGAGTTTTGAAATTATCAGTTGCCTTCATTGTTACATGCAATCGTCAACAATAGCACTATTTTTTTTGTCTAATATGTTATTTTTGGTTGTCATAGAATGCTACTTCAGTGATTAGAAGGAAGCTGGAAAGTTTGAGTATTACACTTCTCAGCAGAGGATGAAAAGCCAAAGCAGTTACATGCCGCCTCCTTATATTCCATTGGACCAATCAGATACGGAAGTAGAAACCACTCCAAGCAATAATGGGGTTCCTCTTCGAGATCAAATGAGCAATGGACCGGCCCAGTGGTCTTCTGGAATCTGTGCTTGTTGCGATGATACGCAGAGCTGTACGCTACTTTCTGTCTTGTGACCTTGATTTATCAGAAGGAAATATTTTAGTTGAAAGGTGCATTTTGAGTGGTAAATAGAGTTAGATGAACAAATATCTTTTCATATACAGTGTCTGCAGTTTTTTTGGTATTTACTGCTGACATTATTGTCTAAATTCTGCTAATTTGAGATTTCCTTCTTAAAAATCTATCTGAACTTCTAGAGTTGTCTTTTTGATAGTGTTTGAGTTGCAGGGAGATCAATAAATCTGTAGATCAACAAAACTAGTTGTTGTTTAGTCATTGTGCTTAATTGGTGCTTGGTATTTTAGAAAATTATTTTTGCAATATAGACTCACAGTTCTTCAAAAGATGTTTTTATCTGTGTAAATATACAAGTCCAGATTATAGAGGCTATAGCCTATTACCTGCTTTATCCCGTTTGTATTTATTTCCGTAGTACTTCATCTATAGTAGACTATTTTTCAGTTGCATGAAAATTTTAGTGCTTCAAGATAGCGGTGGATTCTACTTAGGACCAGAGTTGATGAGTTTGGATGAATGACGTAGACAGAGTAACATGTTCTCATATAGCGGTGGATTCTACTTAGGACCGGAGTTGATGAGTTTGGATGAATGACGTAGACAGAGTAACATGTTCTCATATGAAACCAAAGCAAACATGCCCAGTATGCCCCCACTCGAAAATAGGGTACTGAGGTACCTTATTCTCGTATAGTTTTATGCAGTGATACCTTTCTATCACTAATTACACATGAGCCAATATTTAGGGAGAAGCTTGATATATATGCGTAATTGCTCATATGTCTTGTGTAAGGCAGTGAAACACACACACTTTGTCTACAATAAAAGTGCATTTGTTCGTATCAAGAATATAAAAACAAGAAAGTGCATTTGCTCTAGACATATTGTAAACCTAGCAATGCCACACTTGCTGTTACTGTAGATAATCCAAAGGTATAGTATTGTTGCAACATGTCTAGGAACCATAATAATTGTATAAAGATATATACAGAGGTTGTATAATAGTATAACATAGCATGTAATTGTATAATTAAAGTAGTGGGCATATGGAAACTCTTTTAGAGTTATACAGAGGTTTTATCATAGTATAACCTAGCATGTAATTGTATTTTTAAAGTAGCGGGCATATGGAAACTCTTTTAGAGTTATTAGGTCTGAAAGCATATTGGATAGTGAAATCACTCAAGCAACAATTTGTACGTTATTAAATAAATAAAGGGATATGCTAATATGCATTTTAACCCAAGTTTATTATAACAAGGACGGGAGATGTCTCTTTGGCGTACCACATCTAACAAGTAACAAAGATGATTGATTAATTTAATGTTCATATTCTTGAAATATTTGGTCTGCAGCAAGTATTATAAGTTCTTTTGTGGTGGCTGCAGATTGTCTTTAGTTTTTCTGGTCCCAAATTGTTACCGTTACTACCCGTGCACCTGTGCTCATATTATCATCTCTCTTTGAGTTGAAATACTTCTTTATGATTAGAAGTGTCAAGTGTAAATAAGCAACTGAAATGAAATTTGTTGCTAATATTTTGTCATTTCTTATCAGGTTGTGTAGGCCTTATCTGCCCTTGCTTTTTATTTGGAAAGAATGCCGAGTTTTTGGGATCTGGAACTGCAACGGGATCATGCATGACCCATCTTATTTTGTGGTCACTTGTCAACACTGTTTGCTGCCTGTTAACTGAAGGAATTCTATTGGGTTTGCCTGGCTGTTTCATTGCATGTTACGCCTGTGGCTATCGCAGGGAGCTGCGAAGAAGGTATAACTTGCAGGTATGCCATTTTCTTTCCTTTTTCCGTAAATAGTTTGTGCTAGATTAAACGCGGAACACCATAGGGATAGGATGCTCCCATCCCTGTGGATTTGTAAAGTCTTGCCTTTCCATTCTCTTGTATATTTTTGTATGATATAACAAACAAATTGCATGTTTTATGTAGTGGTCGTCCGTTATCGAATAACAGTTGCTTGCTTGTTTTTCATTAAAAAAAGTTACATTTACATGTGAACATCCAAGTACATTGACATGATTAAAGTGAGTTTTGTATTTAGTTCTCTATTGTGATGCACCTAAATGTACTTTTAATAACTCTGTCTCTAACTAGTAATGAAGTTAATTTTTGATTAATGGAAATTAACACAAAATATTACAATATTTTCATAATATCAAGTCTTCTTTATCGAACTTTCCGTGTCATGTCATTTATTTTTAAAATACAAAATTTATTTAGATAGATTTTACCATTTTAAAAAGATGAAATATAAGTGCTCTAAACATTTGACTAAGACAACACTAAATACTTGGAATATTCTTTTATTATTATTATTATTATTGATTTCTTCAAATTCTGTTTTTAATAAATACCTATAGTGACACAAACTGATTGTTTTACTTTCTTTTTGGACATGTGATTTTGGCCCATCCTGGACTCCTTTCACATCTCCTCCATTGTAATAATTTTTCAAATTAAGTATTTGATTACTGGATTATCAGTATTTAACATCTTTGGTATATATATATATATATATAGAGAGAGAGAGAGAGAGAGTAAGGCTCAGTGAGTAACTCCTTATTTGAGTAACTTGAGTAACTCCTTATTTGAGTAACTCTGAGGAACCAATTCTCATTTTATAAAAATTTGATTAACAAATAATTATAGAAAACTACATAACATACAAAAAGCCATAGAACACCAAAAATAATTGCAAAACAAATAAAAAAATTATATAATCTACCAAAAAATATAAAACACAAATTACAGAACACTAATGCTGAATAGTGTTCTGTAATTTTGTGTTCTATATTTTTTGTATTTTATGTACTTTTTTTGTTTGTTTTGTGATTGTTTTTTGTGTTCCGTAGTTTTTTTTATGTTCGGCAATTTTTTCATGTGCTCTATAATTATATTTGTTGTTGGTTCCTCAGTTACCCAAATAAGATAGTTCCTCATTGAACCTAAGCCCATATATATATATATATATATATATATTTGTGTGCCAAAGAGAACTAGTTCTCCGGAGAACTAGTATGTTCTGTACTTTCATAACACGTGTTCTGTAAACTTTTTTTCACTATTTTTTTCTCCAAATACATAATTTAGTCTCCTAGTTGTGTTTTTATTTACAAAACACATGTGTTTTTGATGAAAAATGTGATATATTTAACGAAATGAGAAGTATAGTACTAGTATGTTCTGTAAATCATAAATCATATGTATGCGTTATGTAAACAGTTTTCATTATTTTTTAAGAATTCAAAGAATGTTCTCATATAATTGTGTTTGTATTTACAGAACACTTGTATTTTAAACAAAAAGTGTGATGATTTTTACAAAATAAGAAGTGTTCTCCAATGAAGTAGTTCTCCACAGAGCCCAACTCATATATATAATTTTTTTTCCAGCTTAGTTTCTTTCCCAACTGGAGTACTTGAATCCTCTATAGGCTTAAACATTCTATGCTTCCACTTAATTAATTTTAACACGAGCTTAAGAATGATATATTTTTTTCATTTGTGAGGAAATATTGGAAGTGGATGATTATCACTTTCTGGTGTTGAGAATTCGCCAAACAGAATTAATGGATACCAAACAGTATTAATGGATAGTATTTTTAGTTATTGATCTGTGATGAACATGGATCTGAAATGATAGTAATATAAACATGACCTAGAATAACCCTTCAAGTGATATTGTGCCTCAATGCAAAATTTCACTTTTTAGACGCAGGCTTGAGTAGTTTGACTCCGGTACGTGGACAAGTACTATTGTAATTTTGTCTCCCTTCTGGATATTCGTTGTACTATGCCTTATCTGCCCAGCTGCAGGGAACAAAATTTTTGATAGATAACCAAATTTTTTATGTATAGCACAAATAATATCTGCACAGCTATACAGTACTAAAGTTACTTGCTCATTGCTTATAAATGTTGGTCACAGAATCCATTAGTATTTCTTGGAAATTTTTACCCTTTGATAGTTTGATATAACCCCCAACTGAAATATTTCATGTTAATTTATCTTTGTTTTGTATTGGTTAGCGTTTTGCATTTATGGCAGCATCATTTGTTGTCAATATGTTCGGGTTTAAGTCCTCTCTAGGGTCTGCAGTAGCTTTATGGTCATTGTTTGATAATAAGGCACATGCTTTTCTTTTTTCTGTGCAGGAAGCACCATGTGGAGACTTTGTAACTCACTTTTTTTGCCATTTGTGTGCATTATGTCAAGAATACAGAGAAATTCGTGAAAGATCTGGCAGTTCTTACTCAACTAATCTAACTCTGGTGGAAGTCACAGCTCCGCCAGTCCAGACAATGGAACCAGCTTCCACAGTCTAGAGTTCATACAAACATCATTCTCTTACTGCCAGATCTAAGCATAAATTTATGATAAAATGAAGCGGTTATAGAGTTGGGCTCTTATTTCGATTGGCAACACACAAGCAGTTAGATACATCTGAAATTCGAGTTTGTTTATTGAAATCATTGGAAATATTACATATTGTAACCAGTACTGCATCGAAGGCAAAGCATCTTATGTATTGATCACGTCAAAATTAATATATATTATCACCTTCCATATTCTGGATTATTATATGATGATTTTTGAACTTTTTCTCTACGAAAACCCTTTGTTTTCTTTCCTTTTTTCTCTTTTTTCCGATTTTCCTTTTAGAATAAGAGCAAGGAAAGAGAATTTTTGGCGTAGTCATACTTCTTGGTTTTTAAACTTTTATCTATGTGGATATTATAGCGGAACGGCAAGAAAAAGAAGCGAAGTTAGGCCGGAATATCTTAAAGAGAAAGGGGTTGTATCTTTCTGATGATCTTTCACTTCATAGGAGCTTCAATTCTTTCGAAGTCATTAGATCCTTTTCCGCGTTCGAAAATCTCCTTTCTTTTTCCGTTTCGTCCCAAAGAGTAACTAGGACTAATTTAAATATAATCATAGTAAATATAATAAAAATATATTTAAATAACAATATATAATCATAATAAATTAAAATCATTTTTAATATTCTCTAATAAAGTAGATTTAATAAAAAAAATATGCATTATTAGAAAAAATTATTGGAATCAGTTATAGTACTTGACTCAAATTTTGGTCAGATTCAGGTCCATCTTAAAAACCTCGATGCACGCTTTCATTCAATTATTTTCCCGGGAACCAACAAGAAGTATAAAACTGCATTAATCTATACTATATTATTAAATCCGCAAATATTTGGTTCGTCGTCGGTCTGTTCCTTTCATGTCCCACTCAATTTCAAATACACGTGTGTGTCTCTTGCTCAATTTCAAACACATTCTTTTAATCAATAAACAACTATATTTTAATTTTTTCATTAATCAGTCTCTTTAATTTATTTAATATCATAATTTATTAATTAAATTTTATGAATATTAAAATAATATTATTATTTTATTTATATTAATTAAATTTTATTATTGTGTTTTATCTATATTATATATATTTTTATATTATATTACTCTAAACAAACTCCTTTTTAATTAAAATATAGAGTTGTACTCACATCTAATAGCATGTTACAATTTTCTCCGCTCAAACACTTTAATTTATTTAAAATTGCAATTTTATAATAAAAATTTTGAATATTAAAATTATATTAATATTTTATATATATTAAAACATACTATTTTATTTAAATTTTAATTAAAATATTTTCTAATATATTCGAAACTCTTTTTATTAATAAAAATTTATTAATGATTTGTACGGGTTATTAATCTATGTTAATTAATATAAATATATAATAATATATTAATGAGAATTTAAACACATAATATAAATATGATTCAAAAATAATTTATCTCAACGTTACATAAAAATTATTAATAACATAAATAATTAAATTAAATATTTAATTCATTAAAAATATATAATATATTATTTATTACTCTCTCGCTTTGCACACTGGTTATTAATTAATTAACATAACGCAATTCCTAAATTATTAACACAAAGTTTTTATTTTATTTGAAACACATGAAGATCATCAGAAAACTGAAACAAGAGAGAGAAAACTAGGGCAAGAATTTCTCTTTTTATTTTTTTCTCCTAAACAGAGAAAAAATTGTGAATAGTAGAGGATTGATTATTGCTCAGGTACTTGTGTTTTGTGTATACAGTCTAGATTTATAAGCATTTGTTTCATATGCATGGGCATTAAATTGTATAATTGTTTGGTTATGAAATATCACATATTGCAAATGCATATTAGAGATAAAAGCGTACATTTTGGATAGAGAGAAATGGGTGGTGATAAAGGTGTGATCTTTTGTATCAAAACATGTTTTAGATCAGTCTGCAGGCATCCATTCCTTCTGGGAATGGTGTTTGCAATGATTTTTCTATACAAATATTTTCCATTAATGTTTTCTCTTTTGGTTTGGTCTTCTCCTGTTTTTTTGTCCACTGCTGCTCTTCTTGGAACTATATTAAGTTATGGACAACCAAACAATCATGTAATCCATAAAGAAGATAGATTGAGTAATGATAATGTGTTCTTTAGAAATGGGGTTCAAAGATATGGTAATTTAGTTGAGAAAGATGGGAGCTTTGATAATGTAGAGAGATTCTTGGAGATTAGAAGAGATGTAGTTGAGAGGTTGATTGACAAAGCTAATTCGACTGCTACAAATTTTAGTGATGTTGATGGAGATGATATGTTGTCTCGTAATAATACAGTTTTAGATAAGGAGAAGTCTAGAGAGTTTCAAACTGACAAGCACGGAAGTGGTGTAGAGAGAAAGTTGCCAGATATAGTGTTTGAAGAGAATGATAAATTGACTGACCTGGAAAAGGGTAAGAGTGAAAGCCTAGGAATTCAAGAATCACATGGGAAGAGCCTCGGTCAACCGCAGAATAAGACCTCTGAGAAAGTTGATGGGAATTCTCCTACAGGTTCACATTGGAAACAAGAGGATGGAGAGGAAGATGATGATAGAGATGTATTGGATTCTGGGTCTGACAGAACCGCGTCTGACAGAACTGATAGTGTGACTTCTGGGCGCACTTCAATGACAGGTGGGAGTCCAATTGTTGATGAGCTCCACCCGCTTTTAGATGAAGATGCTCCTCAACCTATTCATATGTCCCCTGAAGTATCTGATGCCACTTCGGAAATTTCCTCAAATTCAATTAGTGAAAGCAGTTATGACTTGGATACAGACATGGAAACCCACGGAGAAGAGTTGGAAGTTACAGACGTTGAGGAAGAAATATATGCAGATCATGACGATGATGTCAAATCTGCCGTTAGCTGGACAGATGATGATCATAAGAATGTCATTAATCTGGGGAGTTCGGATCTGGAAAGAAACCAACGTCTAGAGAATTTGATTGCAACTAGAAGTTTACGGAAAAGCATGAAGATTATGGCAGAAAGGAACTTGATAGACTTGGACGGTATTGATCGTCCTCTCAATGTTGCTCACATATCAACAGCAAGGCGTAATCCCTTTGATCTTTCTCATGATCTTAATTTCAACTTCCCTGGCTCTGCACCATCTAGAATGGCACTAAGGAGAAGTCCATTTGAACTTCCTTATGATCCAGGGGAAGAAAAACATGATCTGATGGGTGATGAATATGAACATGTTGTGACACTTCAACCAAAAGATCCCCCCTTATTGCGAAGGAATGAAACTTTCAGTGCTGGTCCATCATCACTTGGAACTTCCAGACATGATTACAACTTCAGACCAAGTTACACCCTTCATAGAAAATCAAGCGAGCTTAGTGAATCCAAAGCGAGTTCTGATCCTGAAACCAAAGCGAGTTCCGATCCTGAAACAGAGTCACTTGGCTCAGTTGAAGAGTTGGAAGATAAGATGCCTGTTGAAGAAGATGATTCTCGAGAACCAGTGGTTACCACTATTGCAGAGCATCCTTCTGAAGATGTTGGGCATGGTAGTGAGTCCTCTGAAGATGAAAATACATTTGAGTCAGCTGAAGCTGAGAAGAAAGATGCCACACCTGATGATATTAAAGTTAATTTGGGAGATGTTGACAATTCTCAAGAAAAAGTGTCAAGCTTGTCTGAGACAGCTGTTGCAGATACCCACATGGAAGGTGATACAGGTGAAGCTATTGAAGTTGTAACACCGGATGACAGTAGCTCAACATCATTGTCCGGAGAACATGAAAATGTATTTAATGAGAAAGAAGGTGAGCAATTGTTACATTTTAAGCCAACTCTGGAAAGCTCAGATGCCGAAAGCACCAGTCAATTGGTGGATGACACTCACCATAAGGAGCCTGTTTATGATTCAAGCCCCACACGCCTTTCTTCCTCCTCTATATTTTCTGATCATCAGGTGGAGATAGTCGAAACCAACTTGCCACCAGTTTCAGTCAAACATACAATTTCCGCTACTGACAATGAATCTAATGTCAGCAATCAGATTACTGAGAAAAATACTCCTGCTACTGAAACAGATGAGAAGTTGGTTTCTGCACATCATCAATCTCCTGATAAGAATACTTCGATACAAACGGATAAAGAGCCGCCCATATCAGATCAATTTGTAGTTGAAAGCTTTCCAGTAAAACACAAAGAATTGCAGGTAAGTAATAAAGTTGTAGATCATTCATTTTATTCCTTTTATATGGTTCATCTTCTCTAGAGCAATCATGCAAGCAGACCAATTTGCGTTGCAACTTTTGTAGGGCACCAACTATTCAACTGATTAATTTAAGTATATTAATTATTACCTCCCAGGAGAAAAAAGAGGGAGGGGGTTGAAATGTTTGTTAGTGTGTCTCATGTATTGCTCACTGCATCTTTTGAACCACCTGTACAACTCACAGCACTGCCAACTAACACTATTTAACTTAACAATTACTGTACTGGACTACTTATTCTATATTACTGTAGCAATACGCTAATTTAAATGTACTCCACACAACTTGAAGAGAACTTTTCTTTAAATCAGATTCCTCTGTTATAACCTGATAGCATAGTAGAGCTCAGATGTTCATCTTGTATAGCGCTTCCACATACTGGAGGATTGAAGCCACTTCCATTGTGGACCATGTAAATACTTTGAACTAACTAAAAAATTTACAGAGAAAAATATCTTCAGTCCTTTGTCCAGATTTAAATTTTCTAATTTACAATAATGCTATTAGAACTCAATAACATTTTAAATGCTATTAGAACTGATGATAGTTTATAAAAATCAAGAAAGTTATTGTAGAAGGCTAACATCTTAAAAACAAATTCAACCACCAACACGGCAGATTGACCTATAGGCAAATATTTATTGATGCAGGACAACTCGTAAAATATAGATACGATACGATAATAGATATAACTTGGGTGAATGAACCGTAGAACACCCACTATCCCAAGGATTTCCCAACCGCAGAAGGGAGAAAAACTATGGATGGTAACCCATAAAAGAGACCCAATTCAATATTTCAAAGATATTCTCAATAATCAAGTCTAATTTAATATGTGGGGATTACAATAGTTATATAGAGAAGAGAAAACCTAATCAAATAACCTAATGGACTATGACATGTTAACAATTGGGCTTATTATAGATAAGCTATTTATTTAATAAACTAAAAGCCCCACATATAGATAAATATACTATTTATCTCTATAATAAACAAACATAATCTAATTAATAGCATATATATTAATTCTCTATTCTTGTTCCCCATCATTTATTTATATGTGTGAAAGGGAGGACATTGTGACTGGTTTATTCTGTCATTCTTTGGTTCCTTGCTGCAGACCTGTGTGTATTTGCTCTGTTTTGTGTGATTACACAATTGATTTATTTGCTTCTTCTGTTTAGCCTTTAAATAAGATACACATATGTTAACAAAGTGTTATGAATAAAGAAATGGAAGCATATGAATAGAAAAAGAGATTTCCTTGTGCCTCTTATGTTCAATTTTTAAATGAGAAACTACCCTTATGTTATGGAGTCAAATTGCCGTGAATAAGGAAATGGAAGCACAATAACAGAAGAAGAGACAAGTTTTCGTTTCTGCTTTTGGCTACGGCTTATTATGGAGTGGGTCATGTGTTGAATATAGAATTTATAATCACTTATTCTCTGTGTAGTTTTCTTTTAATAACTTGTACCTTTGGACCTGTGTTGCCTAATATTTATCTGTACTCGTACTTGTGGTGATGAAAATGCTACGGTAAACACATTCTGTTCTGGTAAGCAATATGCTACACAAGATAGGTTAATCTATAGTTGAATTTTCTTACAGCTTTCTTAAATTAAAAGGTTAGAAAACTTTATTAAGCTAAAAAAACGGTTAGAACTTTCTGAATTATTTCTAGATGTAAGTGTGGCTTCCATTTAGAGTTTTCTTTGAATATGTAGTATTTCCAAGCCCCTAAAACCATGTATTCATAAAACTGAGTAAGAGTATCGGCTAATATAAAGCTAGTCAGTGGAGTTTGGTTTTGTGTTCCACATGCAACATATTATTTCTACTTTATAATCTATCTAATAGTTTGATTGAAGCTATATGCGGAAATTTGGTAACTAGTGCTGTTATCTTTTTGATGTGACCAAAAAATATGGGAAAATAGAGGAAGGAAATGTGGTCAATACAGAAGGGACAGAAGGAGTTGCAAAGATCAAACTGAAAGTAAGATGGATAGTGTTTGAATAACCAAAATAAAGCTAAAAAACGGAAGTGTTTTCAGATTTTACAGTTGCAGAGTATCTTGTACAAACCGAGCATTTCTGATTTTGATCAATTTCTTCTAATGATATTAATTTTATCTTATTATTCTTATATTCACAGTTTGTTTTCATTGATACTTTTTGGTACTTGTAATGGCTGGTCAAGAGCATCCATTTTATATGTTACAAGGTTACTCTTTTTTTATACAGGATTCTGCCAAATGTGTGAATGCCTCAGAAGTACAAGAGGAGGTTAAAGAACGTCAAAATAGCAAACCTACAACCTCCAAAGCTGCATCTACACAGTCTGAGATTTTAAAAACTGAGGCAACTCCAGATCAGCCAGATTCAGAAGTTAACATACCACGTGGTGAAAATTCTGATACTATATTATTTAGTGAAAAACCACTCCTTGAAAAAACTGGCTTTGGGCCTGCTGATTCAAAAGAAGTGCCAAATCAGAATGCAGGAGAGACAATTTCTGACATGCCTGTTGAGTCGGGAACTGTCAAAGATAAAGAACCCCGTTCTAAGGAAGATGAACATAAGGACGATGGATCTGGTGAGTCAGAGGTATCCCCCCAAGAAGATAACATATTACATGTTAGGAATTCTGATGCTATATTATTTAGTGAAAAAACTGGCCCTGGACCTGCTGATTCAGAAGAAGATCCAGGTCAAAATGCAAGAGAGACAATTTCTGACATGCCCGTTGAATCAAGAACTGTCAAAGATAAAGAACCCTGTTATAAGGAAGACGAATATAAGCACGATGGATCTGGTGATTTAGAGATATCCCCCCAAGAAGATAACCTACCACGTGTTAGAAATTCTGATACTATGTTAATTAGTGAAAAACCACTCGAAAAAACCGCCTCAGGACCTGCTGATTCAGAAGAAGTGCCAAGTCGAAATGCAGGAGAGAAAATTTCTGACATGCCTGTTGAATTAGGAACTGCCAAAGATAAAGAACCCCATTATAAAGAAGACGAACATGCGGACGGTGTATCTGCTGAGTCAGAGATATCCCCCCAAGGTCGATCTGGTCTAGAGGCTGAGGTTGGGATGGCGGTTGCCGAAGCACAATCTCTTGAAGATGTCAAATTAGCCCCAAAACAAGTTGATGGAGAGGAAATTAAGAAACCTCCTGATTTGTCACCAAATGAAACCAAGGATGGTGATTCTGAACATGAATTTCTACATAGAAGTTCAGTTCCAAATGAGAATAAATCGGAGTTATCAAGGTCGGTTCAAGATGATCATTCAGAACAACACCATGAAGAAGCATCTAATAAAAAAGATCTTCCTGATTCCAATATAGATGACCCAAAGCAATCACCAAATCCAAAATCATGGTGGAAACGCTTCAGAAGTTCATGATTGTGAAACAACTGAAAGCATCGGGATATATAAGTTCAAAATGGGGTTCCATTTAAAAATGGCAGATTCTCGTTGGCTAAGCTCCAATTTGAGCAGCCCCTGCTCATGTGATTCAGATGGAGAGTGAGAATGAAACATAAAAAGAAATCATTGTTCAAGACGTGATTTCTTTTGGCCTTCTGTAAAAAGGGACCGCATTTTTCTGGTATATATGTTTCTATCAGGGGTGGCTGTTGTACAGATTGTTTTGATAATCTTTCTGCCAGAGTTACTATACTTAGGATTTACCTCTACTAAGATGAGTGTTGATTTGATTTTTTTGGAGAGAATACTTTCATCTTTTTCCTCCTCATTTGGCAGCTTAGTTGAATAGCAGTGGCCAACTACTAGTTACAACTTCTTGAGCTTGTAAAAATCTGTATATCATACTTCTGAGTTTAAACAGTTACACTGACTCTGACAATGATCGTTATTTAGAAAAAAAATGCAGCTCTTTCTTCCATACCTTCTATATATAATGTCAATCTGCTGGGCTTTCTTTTTAAGTACTGTGGTCATTAGTAGATATATTTATTTCAGTGTCATACATGTGCGTTGATAGTTGTGCAATTTTAGTAAATCAACAAGAGTATGTTTATCTGCAGCTGTGCAGCATTACAGATAAAATTCGTCATTATCACATACGTGGGAAATGCGTTTTGGTTTTTTCTGTTTAGCTTGGAAAGTACAAGATACCTGCTAAATCTCCGTCATTTGAAAATAAACTTCTACTATATACTTGCATTCACAACATACACGTTGGTTTGGGTTTATAAAGTCACAGAAAAGGGTTTGGGAATTGACCTTTCCGATAGGCTATTCCTCAATCCTCAACCTCAGTGAATAATTTGCTATTGTAGATATTAAATATTTACAATTCATTCAATTCTCTTGGGCATGGCTTCATCCCTGATGGCACCTTGAGCAGTAGACCCTACAGGCTCAGAGAAATGAAGTCTGCCTTGTCATATTGTATGGAACACGGGGATAGAATTGCTTTCTGCTAAGTTATGATGATCAAAAATAGATTGTCCATTCTTTTTTGGAGGCAATGTTCACCACAAACCCAGGCACAAATATCATTTTACCAGGTGATCGTGATAGCCAAGGGAACAGAAAAAAAACATTGAAAAGATTACTTTCGACCTCGTAAACCCAGAAAGGCAAAAGAAACTTCCCCTGCCTATATTCCTTGCTTCACAAGTGTTGTTGCATCATAAGATTCTTTGGTGCTACATCTGTCCACTTCTAGTCATTCTGTTTGATCACTTCTGGATAAAATTGAGTGTTCAGCCGTTATAATTGAAAGAATAAAAAACTACAGATATCAGCATG
Organism: Oenanthe sinensis; assembly: GCA_028671895.1. Lineage (NCBI taxonomy): Eukaryota > Viridiplantae > Streptophyta > Magnoliopsida > Apiales > Apiaceae > Oenanthe > Oenanthe sinensis. The sequence goes on from CM053794.1 coordinate 39,212,759, forward strand.
CTGGCAGTGAACAATCTGAGACTAATGCTAGGCAACGTAACTAACAAAGGAAATCTGAATATTGATTGGGACCAATGACTTTTTATGTTGAAATAAATTGTTAAAGAAAAAACAGTCGCTGCTTCTACTTTTTTGCCACCGTCCCTGAGGCAGTTCCAACCTGATACAAAACAAAGAGAATGTGAACTTTCAAGCCATGTATGTAAACATATAGTCAGCAATGTTTTTGCTTAATTTGAATCAATATATGTCAGCTTATAACTAGTAAACAAAGATGAGAAAGTATTACGTCTAAATTGCAGACATGATTTTTTTTTACAATTAAAAGTAAACCAAATCAAACATACCAAGCATATCTTGCACGTAGAGCAGGGTGATATGCACGTAGAGCAGGATGTCTAAAAAAAAGAAGTAAAAGAACCAATTATAGTTGCTTTTAGTACGAACTTGATTCCATTTGCAACCTCAAGCACATCCATTTGAAAATTTTGCAAAGAAAGATTTAGGATGAGATAAACGCTAGAGTAAAAAATAGTCTGTGCCACCCCTTTCTTCAGTTGGAATTTTGCAAAGAAAGATTTAGGATGAGATGAAATGCTAGCCTATAATACAGTCTGTGTGCTGACCCTTTTCTTTAGTCTCCAAATTAATATCTATGTGGGGGTGGGTCACTTAATAGATGTATGTGCATAGGAAGTCCTGCTTAGAAGATTCCTTACATAGGTTGAAAATTGCTCATTGATCTGGGTCATGGATTTCAGCATCGCGTCAACTGTGTCTCTAGTAAGCTGAAACTTCACCTCAGTCTCTTCCAGAGGTGATTTGGTATAGTCTTGCATCTGCAAGGAAGAAGAAAAAATCCAGATTGCAAAGACTCGAGATATAGAAGAAAGCAAGTTGTAATTATGACAATGAGGTTGGCACTGATTTCAGTATATTAAGTCATCTCAATTGGTGATTTGGTGTACCTTAAGACTAATTACTGCCACTTTGTTTCTTCGTGCTTTGCTCTGATTATCCAAAGTCCAAGTCATTGACTTCAGTCGAGGTGGATTTCCCTGATGGTACAAAATGATATTATCAAAAAACTGCAGAGGCGGCGGAAACTTAATTTGCAATACATTCCGGAAGTTATTTTGATCAAAACCCAATTAATAAGCTGAACTTTGTTTGAGTGAACTAGCGAGTAATGTTCGATCTATGTTAATTACTTAATTGACTGCAGCAAAAACAAAATCGACAAATATAAGATAGGCAGGAAAAATATGGTCCAGTCAGGTACAACACGCCAAGGAGTTAATGTGAAATAGCTAAAAGGTATTACAATTTAAGCCCATAGGGAAGGATGTTGAAGGCTAAAGCAAAATACACAGTAAAACATAAGGTAGCAACAAAGTGCGTTCAAGAAAATGAAAATTAGTGCAATTGTGCTACTCCTTACCAGATTATCAGTACCAACACCTCGTTCAGGAGGCATGGAAGCCAAAGGCGACAGACTAATATCAGTTGCAATTGGAAAGGAAGCCCCAATATTGTTGGAACTATCATGAGCAGCAAGAAGTTCAGGAGGCCTAGGAGAAGCAGAAAATTCTGAAGTGGGGAAACAAGTCAAAGGCTGTGGCATGCCAGCATTGGTGTGGGGAGGAAATTTGGTCCTTGGTGATTGAGTCTGGCAGAGTTGCACAATTAACATTTAATATAAATAGATAAACAATTTAGGAAAATATAATTAGAAGTAGGCTGATCCGCTTTCTTAAAATTCATAAGCCAAAGAACCACTGATCTGCTTGTTCAAAATTATCTAATAACTAGCAAGCATGAAAAGGCAAGCCACAGGAACTACCTCAATTCATTTACAGCACGTCAGAATTCCTGAAACCAGACACTTGTGCAGAAATAATAAAATATGAAAGTTACAATGTTTTCCGAACTTTAGTGAGCGAAGCAACAACTTCCCTATAATATTGCAAATAGTAGAACTAGGTTTATTCCGGTGATTCATATCAGCGTGAACACTAAGTTTGTGTTCACTTGGTGAGAATGGAATGAAAAATTATAAACAAATTTTATGTAGAAAGAAGAATGTACGAGTGAAATTGTGAATAAACATGAGGGAGTTTAAATTTGTTATGATGAGGATTGTAAGGAAAATGGTGAAGAAATGGAATGAGCATTCCTTTCAAAACATGTGGGTTAGAATTCTAGTTCAAATAGTTTGGAATGGAATGAAAGAATGAATGAAAATTATAAATATTTTCCCTAATCTCACCCAAATAAGAGTATAATTTCATTCCATTCTCCCCTCATTCCATTCTATCCAAGTGAACACAGCCTAAATGCAAGAAAGAAAGACTTCTCCATTAAGCCATAATATAGTATTACTGGTACTACTTTGTGCTTAAGCTGTCATTGTATTGTTAGAATTAGATTTTCTCCGCGATTAAAATTAAAACTTTGTAATGGAAAAGAATTGGTATTTAAATCATAGTTGAGTCTGATTTCTCTGGGTGTAGTCACGAAAATAGTCGTATCCAAATTTATACATTAAAATTGTTGTTGTCTTTTTCCTATTGTGGTTAGCACACACAATCGATTTACATGCTCGGAACAGAAAAAATATATTGATTTCACTTGATGAAGTGCTAGTGGTTTCACTTTTTTACGCGTGTTTAAAAGCTTACCCTTGTTGCCGATATATCCTCCTTCCATTGGTTTTGAAATCTCTGAAATATCACAACAAGAGACCTCTGCAAATCAAGTGGCAGGTCAGGTGGAAACAGCTTTGAGATATCATCAACATGGACATTCTCCCGCGCACATTTCCTGATAAGTGACCGGAGGCATGCCAAAACCTATTATCAGACGAAATTATATAATTTCATCAAAAGTTAACACAAAAACTCAAGAATTTCAAAATGATAGTAATAATAAACTAAGACCTCCAAACTAAAATAACAAGATACTACAAGTAGGGTTTTTATATTGGACCTACTGGGTTGAGTTGGGCGAGATTAGGGAGATTGAGGAGAGACTGGAAGTGTGATTTTTGGGTTGGGGAGAGGCCCGTTATGCGACTAGTCCAGAGGGATGTTAACAATTCTTCGAGTTGGCTTTGGGAATTAATTAAGGCTGATAATTTGTGGAGCTGCTCGTATAGCTGCTGCTGCTGCTGCTCTCTTTCTTCCTCCATTTTTTGTGTGTATAAACAAGTCCTAGCAGAGACGGCGAGAGAGACAGGGGTGAATCATCCTGAAACTACCTTCCACGCCCTCACTCTATTTATCGGTTTGCGCTTATTTTTAGTCTTCTTTTTTCAATTTGTATTTATAATACGTATAAGAAATTAAAACAATAGTTTTAACAGACTAATTATATAAGGAAGTTATTCTAATTAAAATAAATTTAATGGATCTGTTTGTTATTACTATTGTAGATAATAATAACATTTTTTTCTTGAAAAACAGATAAAAATATATTCGGTAAAATCCAAATTTTACTATCTAGAAAAATGTTTTTTGTCTAAAATTTGCTATTAGAGAAAATATGATCCCAAACTTTTAAAAAAACTGTTTATAGCTTTTCAACTTTTCCAGAAAATAATTACAAGTTTTATTATTAAATCTTCCCAAAAATATTATTTTTTATATTATATTTCAAAATATATATAAATAAAAAAATATCAAACAGTTATTACTAACACTTTTTTCATGAAACTTTTTCTTGTAGCATAACAATTTTTAACAACAATTTCAAACGGACCCTACATTTTTCTAGCCCACTTATATTATTTAAATTTTATATAGCTATTTTAGTTAAATACATTTTCCAAAAAGACAAATTGAATATTATGATAATAATAAAAATAATAAGATAAAAGTATTAAAAGAATCTGCGGTACATATACACCAGTATCTATGTATTTACATATGTAACCCTCTCGGTCAAGAAATAATGACAAAGAAGCCATGTTTTTGGGTGTACCAAGGAATTTGCATGTGCTTCGCACACACAGATGAAATTATAAAAAAATAAAAGAATTTAATTAATTAATTTAAAGTTTTTAAAAATTTAAGCTAATGTAAATAATTTTATAATTCATAAAATATTTAAAAGTAACGTTTATTTATTAAGTATAATAATCATAATTATAAATTTATAGTACATTTGATAATATTATATATATTTCAAAAACACAAACAATCATCACACATGAAAAAATATATAAATATGTTGTTAGGAATCTACATGTAATTTGATGATAACATTAATCTTAGAATCATAGAAATTTTGTTTTATGTAACTGATCAATTGATATGAAATTTATAAATATCAATTGATTAGGAAACCATTTATTAGTTGAAATGTTTATATAAGTTAACTGATAATTTGGACTGTGGCATAGGTGTACTTAATTTATTTCAATCGATAAGGTGTAAATCAATTGATACTCTTCTTATCAATTGATGTTAGAGTCGATTGATATAGATCATCAATTGATGTGTAAATTAAACTGTCAAATTGTAATTATTTGAAGACAGGAAATTGCACAAGTGAATGATGATCAATTGATATTGAAGCCTCAACAGATGAGAGATCAATTGAATAAGTCAAGTCAGAAATTGAAGACCATCAACTGATGTGAAGACCCATCGATTGATATATATCGATCGATATCATTTATCAGTCGATAAGTCATTCATTATCAATCGATGGATGTAAAGATCAATTGAAGAAGAACATCAGTTGATGGATTAAAGGATGAATCAATTGATATGTTTAACAGCAAATTATCAATTGATTGTGACAGCACGTAAGGTCTATCAGTTGTAGATCCAGAGAACAAAAGCACACCTATGGAAGACAGCCTAGGGTGGCTGTGGAGACTCAATCAGTAGCTGTCTTTCAAGTCTGTTTTCCTAAAAAGGAAAAAGGAAAAAGAGAGACCAAATAGAAACAATCATAGAATATGAATTGAAAAATACACTTGTAATATATAAACAAGTGTAGTAGCATTGTTAGAAAAATATATAGAAGTTAAGCAATATTTTTATAATCAACTGATCAAGCCAAAATAGCACATTGTAAGATCAGTTGATTCTTTTCTAATTTTGTAAAAACGAAGCTAGGTTATCTTTAACTTCGGAACATTGAGCAAAAATATATATCTGATGGAAAACCAATCCATCGATAATTTTAAATCTCTCATTGTTCATTTTAATTTTCAGTCGTTTGTTCAAACATATTATGTCAATCTATCAAACATCATGAGCAAATATTAAAAGTCCTAAAAAGTTTTAATATTTGTATTCAACCCCTCATTCTCCAAATATTGACATTGTTCTTAGGAATAACATATGTCTAAAAATATTTAAATATTGGAAAAATTGGTGAAGAAAAATTAAGTAACAACCATCCCATACGAAATAAATTTCAAATATATCTAAAAAATTCAAACATTGCAAAAATTGTCCAAGCAAAATGAAGTCTCACGATAAGAAATATGTGAAATATATTCTCCAAACAATTAAAGATCTCTAATATCATCCATCCAAAAAGCAAAATTGAGTAGACAAAAGTTTTTCCTCATTTTTTCTTGTCATATTGAAAAATATAAAGACGGTCAATAATTAAAAATTATAATGTAATATATGACATGCATGATATTTCTGATTCTGGATAAATGAAAATATCAATGGTAGACTATATATATAGAAATTGGCTTATTTATAAAAAGCAACCAAGTTCAATATGTCTATATATATATATATATATATATATTAATAAATTTATGATACATTAGGAAATAATTATTTGTAACTTTCTGAATTTATATTTAACTAAAAAATATTATCAAACTTAATAAATATATTTATAATTAATTAATTAAAAATATGTGAATTTTATTATAAATAATTTTAATTTATTTATTCAATTGTTATATTATATACTTGAATAATTTATAGGGTTGAATAACATATTGACTCACTTATATTAATAATAAATAAAACATTTTTTTGAAGAAAGAAATTTTAAAATAGTAAAATATTTAAAAGAAGTTGTTATGGAAAAATATCTTTAAAACACAAGATAAAATATTTGTATTTCCTTTTTTATACACTTTTTTTCTGAAATATAATAGATAAAATTTATATAAAATAGTTGTTAATTATTTAAAATACTATATCAATTATAAAATTATAATAATACTTCAAATTCTATATGTCTTTGATGATTACTAATAGTTTAATATATATTTAATATTTTCTCTAACATCCCTTACATTCTATATAATATAAATTATATATTAAAGGAATAGTTCTTAACCAGAACAAACTTTAACAACTACATACTCTGCAATCCTTATTCTATTCTACGCTGATATTCTCTACACGAGCTCATTGGATGGACTTCCAAGAACATTGCACATATTAGCAAAGACTTGTAAGAACTGATCAAACTACAAACTTTATAATATGGACTGCATTGCTGTCAAACATAGATTCACCCTAGATAAAAATGGACATTGTTATGCATAAAAATGGGCACCCAGTTCCAGTCTGAGCAAGACTTGAATACTGATATCAGTTTAGTCAGGGATTTCACTGTAATTAACACCATTAGCAATAAAAAATAAATAGGAGAACATACCTTTAGAATAGAACAAATACAATCGGAGAACATTCCAATAAATACAGAAGCACCGTAATTCGTGTATTCTTCTTTTGAACAACCAATTTTCTATATTGAATTCTGCAATCATTTTTGTTCTAATGAAATTGTAAATAAACAGGGAAGGAATCATAGTTAACGGGAAGGTTGATTTCACGGGAATGATGTCTGAAGGTGAGAAATGCGGATTAAACCCGGGTTACAGTTGGTTCAAGCTAAACAAAACTAACTGATAATATAATTCAGAAATGGGTCAAATTCACGAAATATTTGGATAATTCAGGAAGATTAAATTACTATAATATTCATGAATTAAAGAAAGGGTATAAAAATTAAGAATGATAAAATAGGAATTCTAATGTAAAAAAATTAGTATCTATTAAGAATATATAGTTTCTTTTTTTGAACAACCAATTTTCTATATTGAATTCTGCAATCATTTTTGTTATAATGAAATTGTAAGTAAATAGGGAAGGAATCATAGTTAACGAGAAGGTTGATTTCACGGGAATGATGTATGAAGGTGAGAAATACGGGTTAAACCCGAGTTACAATTGGTTCAAGCTAAACAAAGCTAACTGACAGTATAATTCAGAAATGGGTAAAATTCACGAAATATTTGGATAATCCAGGAAGATTAAATTACTATAATATTCATGAATTAAAGAAAGGGTATAAAAATTAAGAAGGATAAAATATGAATTTCAACATAAAAAAATTAGTACATATTAAGAATATATAGATATAGATGTAGATATGTAAAAAAAATGATAATTTTTTAAAAACTGGTCAAAAATACCCAATTGAATACCCAATTTTGAAATGCGTGCATGTGATACGTATTTGAGAAATGAACATTTTTTGTATTTTTGGATTTTCTTTTCTTAAATTTGTATCCCAATATTCCATATATTTATTTCGGTGATGGACACATATTAATAACTTATTTTCATGACACATTTATGAGATATCTTTTTTTTATACATAGAGAAGTCCATTATCATTAATCATTAATAATTAAAAGTCTAATAAAATTTGATAACTTATCTTTTATTGTAGAAAAACCGTATTTAAAAGAAAAAACAATCAAACAACCAAATATAAAAATTGTGTCCGTTACGTCCAAAAATTGTGATTGTCATTTTTGTAATAATTATTTAAAAAATTATTATTTTTACCCAAAGGTCCTCAGTCAAGGCGCTAAGCTAAGGGGGGAAATATTTGATAATCACACACACAAATTCTAGGGTTTGCTCCTCTCTATCACACACACTCGCACAGTCGCACGGCGACAATACTTAAATAGATCTCCGGGTCGAGTTTCTCCACCCCTCTTTGTTTCTACTTTCTTTAAAAGAAACGTTCAAGTAATTACAATTCCAATTCACTAATTTCAGGTACTTTTCAATCTTCCTTTCACCTTAGACAACCCCCAATTTTATTTTGTTGCTTACACTTTTTTTTTGTTCGCTAATTAGATATATATTAACAGAACGAAAAAGAGCAAGCAATTACAAGAACTTTTGCTTACACTTTCTGTACAAGGTTAGATTTTATTATGCTATTGATACACTGAGATCTTTTGCAAGTTTTTTTTTGTACTAACGAAGTTCATTTCTTTCCTATACTATTGAGTGTCCTGTAGAGTTTTCGAGTGTCCGTTTGAATTATGAAGATGGCTAAGTTTTACAGCAACTTTGTGTAGGCACTCACCTGGGACTTTTCGTATTTGCAGAATTTTAAGTTTGTGAGTAATAGTGGAATGAATTAGTTAACTTTTGCTAAAAATGTCATGTTTTATATGCTTAGTCTATTATATCCCATTGATGAATGTCTCATCGAGTAATGATATAATCTCATGGGGTGTTTGGGAGTCTCATAGTATGTTTCTTGGATGACGCATGGCCTCTTATGTTGTGTTTGGTTGGGTGAATGTAATTGAAGTGAATACAATGAAATTTTAACTATTATATGGGTAAATGTTTAAAAATTTAATTCCTTACTCCACTCTATTCGTAATCACCTAAACTAGAGTTCAAACCCCCCAATCTCAAAGGAAATTTCCATCCCCCACTATACTCATTTTCTTCACATTTCTTATTATAACAAATTTGCACCCAACCACTTTTCTTTCAAATCTTATCTCCAACCTCCATCGTTTCCTTTTATTTTATTCATTCCATTCTTCCAAAATAATTGCAACAATAGATTGTTGGTTGGGAAACATCATATTAGGTACACTTTTTTGTTTATTTGGTATCAAGAGTCTGCAAATCTATTCCCTTGTCGACCTTTCTTGAATTGGAAGCTTACTGTATGCAAATCTATTTCCTTGCCTTTTTTTAAGTTGCATTCATTTTCAAATTATATTCAGGGTTGTACATTTCAGAGCTTTTGTTTCTTTTTTGTCAACATCAATCAATTTTGAATTTCTTTTGTTAACTATGTTGCAGGTATTTTAAGTGCTATAGATCTCAAACAGTAAAATGAGTGACGATGCTTTTGATGGACAGATATTGACTGATAAATTGTCTAAACTTAACAGCTCTCAACAAAGTATAGAATGTATCCTTATCGGCGAATAGTTAGTTGATAGTAATTTTTTTAAATCTACCCTTGACATTGTTTATGATTTGCTGTTTTTTTCATTGTGTTGGTTAGAGTACTTGATCTATTATCTGTTTCATTATTGTAAAATAAAATTGAACACACGCTCACAAGCAGTGGTTGGGGTGTGGCAGAGAAAATAAAGATTAGAAACGTACGAGAAATTTAGGAAGATATATCAAATTTTGAAAGGAAAAATGTTTAAATGTTGATATCATAGTTATCTTTATTTACAAATAAAAGTTCCGTACTTCGATGTATCTGCTTGAAGCTGCTGGTTGTAAATTATATGCATTAACTTGTTCACTTTAAAACATTATGTAGAATAATAGATGAAGGAAGTAAGGAAATATATGTGTTGCATTCAGAAGACTGCCTCATTCAAGTACCTGACAAGCCTTACCTTATGAACCTTATATAGTTGGTGGTCTGTATTGATGTGGAACACAAGTAAAGTTGGAAAAGAGTTTTTGTATACTCACTCTGTCCCAAATTAACTGGCTTGTTTGACTTCTCTATGGTCAAATTGACTAAATTTTGACCGAAAATTGCATTTAATATATAATTAAAATATATTTAATTTATTTTGAAATGTATTTATTAGTTTTTTGAAATTATAAAAAAATAAATTTTAATTATCAGTCAAAGTTGAGTCAAATTGACTACAAAAAAGTCAAACATGATAGTTAATTTGGGACGGAGGGAGTATTATATAGTCTACATATTTCTATTATTCAGAGAATAGTGATATTTAGGCTCTAGTTATTTAGGTAACTAATAATAAGCCCAAGTAGTTATGGTCCTTAGTCCGTTAGAGTTTTATTCTTAGTATTTATACTTTATGTTGTATTCTTATTTTTATTAGACTTGGTTTTTGAGATATTGAATAGTAGTTTGAGTCTCTTGTTTATGGGTTGCGATCCATACTTATTTATCCTGTCTGCGGTTGGGAATTTTCTTGGGGTAGTAGGTTTTCTACGGTTAATCCACTCAAACTTATCTTTTATTGTTTTTAGTTCATAAATCTCTCTTTCTATAAATCTTGTCCCGTATCATGTATGTTCTCAGAGTTAACTTCTAATATTGTAGTTGGTGCAGATGATTGATAACATATTACATGTAAATTGTAGTATTTGGTAGCTGAATTCTACAGTTACAAACACTAAAAGTAGAAAAGGTGAATGCACTAGAGAAATGTAATATGAGGGAAATCCACTGTTGTATCCCGTTTGGTCTAAGAAATCTGATTGTTTCCAAGAATAAATGCAGTAGTAGTTGAAATAGAAGTTACAGGCGTTATTAACCTAGTATCACCTCTGTATATCAAGTAGCAACTGTCGGATCCTTACAAATGTCTGATATTGTATACCCTCACCCTCAGCATCACCCTCACTACCATGTTTTACCCTATGACAATGGGTATATCTAGAAATCTGAAGCACACTACATATGTTATATATCATGACAATGGGTACATTCATTAATTTCGTGTGATTATTAGAATCATGTGTGTTTCTTTTAACATTTAATAAGCTTTATCTCGTTGGTGCATTACTCACCGTAAGAAGGCCAAGCAAATTGTTGAATCATGGGATAAACTATTTAAATCTGCTCAGCGGGATCAGCGTGTTTCATTTCTCTATTTGGCCAATGACATTTTACAAAACAGTAGACGAAAAGGCAGTGAGTTTGTGAATGAATTTTGGAAGGTGCTTCCTTCAGCTCTGAAGAATGTGTATGGAACAGGCGATGAAAATGGAAAAAAAGCAGCCTCCAGACTGGTATTTCTCTTATCCATGTATAGATATTCTTCAATCTTTTATGGCAGTAAGTATACCCTAAAAAGCTAATTGTGGTTGCTAATGAATAACATGTTTTTGAAGGCCATTTACACATTACATGCAATGACCTTCTGTGTGATCAAATAATTCCTAATTTCTCTAGTATAGCGGCAGGTATGTCAGTTGTGTACCTAGATTAAACGTTTAGTATTAAGGAACATGCTGTTTGGAGGCCTAGTAAACGTGTTTGACTTATCTTTACAAATGTCTGGACAATGAGCTATATTAAGGCATATATCCTTTTTTTGGATGCTAGTCTTTATTTTTTAAAAGGAGACAGAGGTCCTTACTGTGATCTCATCTGAAATGGATGAAGAACCCCCAGTTATGGCCTGATAAAACTATGGAAAAAATAAAAAAAAACATTGACAACCAACGACCATAAAAAAAAACACCACCACAATAAAGAACTAAAAATAAAAAAGGCTATTCAATTCCGGCTAAGATCAAATAAAGATAACCCCCTTGAAAACTTTTGATCTTTAGTCTTTCCGTCCAGGTAGCAACCCAAAACTTAATCCTGCCCCACACTGCATCCGAAGAACTACAAGTTTCTATTATTACTCTTAAGCTAAATAGCCCGAAAGTTGCTCAATGAAGAGTGATGTGTTTATATCAAAAGAAGAATGAGCTGGCATTAAATTCTGCTTGTCATTTTAAATTATTTTCTACTTCGCTCACACAATTTAAGGTCTCAATTGAAAAATGATAATGGCTTATGGTTTGAGTTGCCAAGCTCAACTATGATGCAGGATGTTGGGATCAAACCTGGGTCATAAATCTTAATTTGAAGTACCTGTATAAAAAGTAGAGTTTTTGTATCTATGAAATCCCGTAAACTGAGGGAGATTTTGCAGGACAAAGATGAAAGCATTTACACAATGTGAATGATTCCAACTTTTGGAGTTTATCGTACGTTAAAGCTCACGATGCAGCGGGTGCTTAGTTATGCTACTAAATTTGAACACTTAAAAATGAATTATTTTCTCTCATTGTTATTTTTAAAGACTTGAGCTGTGTCATTAGTAATTTAATGGGTCGCAGTTACTTATGAGGTGCACATTTTCAGAAAGAGTCTTCCTATAAGAAAACAAAATATTTAGCATGGTAATACTGTTAATTGCCATTAGACTTGATATTAGATATTTGAGGATCAAGAAAGCCATACATGCAATAGGCTTACATCTCATAAGCAGATCAATGATGCTGACAAAGCAGTTTCTCCTCGACACAAATTTGTAATTAGATGCATGAAGGTTTTCGGCGGAAGTTTACATCTCTTGTCATTCTTTTGGCTCCTTGCTGTAGGACCCTTGTGCATTTTCTCTTTTTTTGTGTGCGCTTTATTTTGCATGTGGACCTCTTTTAAGCAATCTTTTGATGAGATACTTCCCTTGTTTATATTAACTAAATGTGTTTTAAAAGAATGGAAGTAACACAGGAATTGAGGCATTTTCATTTATATATTTTCCCCTTTCAAGGTTTTCCCTCGTGTATGACTTGGATTAGTGGTTGTAAATATGCATTTCACTATCTGTTATTCTCTATATTGTTTCCTCTCATAACTTTTAACTAGTGCAATTATTAATCTTGTGTTTCAATTACTCAATTAGGTTGACATCTGGGAAGAGCGCAAGGTTTTTGGGTCTCGGGGACAGAACTTGAAAGATGAAATGCTGGGTAAAAGTCCTCCTGGTCCAGCACTTCCTAGCAATGGGAAGAGTTCAAATCCTATTAAGATAGTGAAGAGGGATGCTCATTCATTAAGAATTGTAAGTGGTATATATGTTTTATAGCAGGCCTGTTGGCATCTAGATATGCTTTATATTTATATTTTTTGCCTGAGATTTTGTTTTTGTCCCTGATTATCTCAAATTCAGAAATTAGCTGTTGGTGCTATGCCAGAAAAAATAATAACATCATTTCAATCGGTACATGATCAAAATGTTGATGAAGAAGCTGCTTTTAACAAGTGTAAAAGTGCAATTGTCCGTGGTGGGGAAATTGAAAGAAATGTAGAAGGCATGTCCGCTCATGGTATATCTTAATGTTTTCTGTATCTATATTTGAAGTTCACAGCATTATGGAAACTAGAAAGTTCTTTGTCTAAATTTTCATTTTTTATTTTAAACTGAGGATGTCCTATTGCATTTGTTCTTAAGTAATGATATAAATAAGTGAAACTTAATAAATCGAGGTATTTGCTCATATCTATAAATAATGCCTGCCTTGTTCACATTACTAGTCTGAGTCATGACTCAGACTATGAAACTTAGTTATTATAACTTAGAGTGTGAATTTCCAATACAGTTTTAAACAAGAAAATCCGAATATGTATTTTAAACTTGCTAAATGCATTTTGAACTTACCGTCGTTGAATTACCTTGCCAGTTTCAGGAAATCTGCAGGGTTCCCATTTGGTAGAAGATATTCAGGAGCAGGAAAGTGTACTCCAGCAATGTATTAATCAACTTGAAAGTTCTGAAGCAACAAGGACTGCCTTGGTTTCCCTGCTTAAAGATGCACTGCGAAATCAAGTACCCTATTCCTCTTTGAATCTGAGTAATGAGCATACATTTTAATATGGTTTGTGAGTAATTCCGTGTACTAACCTTAAGTATCCCAGGAACCAGCTCTGGAACGTATACACACTCAGTTGCAGGTAGCTCTCTCTCTCTCTCCCCCCCCCCCCTCCCACCTTGTGTCATTAGTTGTTCGAATCTCGGATAGTGTTTCTCATGGCATGCTATATACTGGACGTAATATTAAATGATCAGGCAGGCATGATGAAAATTTTGTATTAGAACTCTATATGAGGATTGTTGTAGATAATGGCGCTCTGCATTCTTGGACCTCATATATAATATATTAGGCTTTGTAGATTAATGTGCAACAGTTGTAGATTCTTTACTATTATTGTGGATTGGAATTGTTTCTTGGTTGTGATGTATAAATTGTCTTTGCATTACAAGGATATATAGGGTACATGTATTTAAAAAAATGTTTCACTAGGTTTGTTAGTACTGCAGTCAAGGCTGTAAACATGAAAATATTTGTCTATTGATATTGTTAAAAAGATACAAAATTAAAAGGATGCTACCATTTACCAATTGTCCATTATCCGTATTTACTCCATGGCCTTCCATATATTTGCAGACAAAAATTGTTACACTCTTAGAAACTCCAAGTTGTCTCTGAAACATGGGGATTTTGTTTGTCTTGACTACATTATATCGCAAACAAACTCCAAGTTGTCTACCAATTCCTATTTTTTAATAGCTGTAGTCGTTTTCGTAAAAGATGGCAACTTTAATAGTCTAATTGCACACCCAGATAGAAGTAGTTAGAAGTAGTAAGGATGTGTTGTAACGATTTAATAGTATTGGGAATAAAATGAGAATCATCGAGGATGTAATACTTTCCTATGTCTTTCTTTCAAATAGCTTCACTTTCTTTTTATCTGTCTATCTATCACGTCGTAAATGGTAAATGGAGCCCATACCTTGTTTCTTTTATTAGGCCACCGGCCTAGGTAGCCACATCAATTTAAGTGCATACAATCATACACCTTATTATTAACAAAATGTTTGCACCAAGACTAATCAACTTATATTCTTAAAAGGACAAAAGTATGCATACGTGTGTGTGTTTTTTCTTTATATGTAAAATAAATCTCGAAGAATCTCATCTATCATTTTATTTTCAAAAATAGCCCAACTAAATATTCCCTCATGTTGTCATGTGATGACATCACACTCCACTATTTTATATAATCTACTCTCTCTAATGACAATGCTTATTAATTTGGCATTCTACCGATTCTCTCTCTTGTTTCTTTACATATGTTCTTTTTAGATTCCATTCTTAATTTACATTTGATATACAAATATTGTATTCATTTTTTTATAATATTAAAATTTATATTGTATGATAGATATATATATATATATAGGGTTATGTGGAAACTAATATTTTGAGTAACTTAGGATCCAAAATCTCAACCCTTGATTAGGCTACAGAATGAATGGATAATATTTACTATATACATTTTATGTGGAGGCTCATTTGTACGTGATAACAACTATATCTACATTAAACAATGCATACGTAAAAAATCAAAAATTATTTTATCCAGAGTTTCATTTTGTTGACTTTAACATACTTTTTATTCAATAACATTTATATGCTTTCTTATTTATTATGTAATTTAAAATTTCTATCATGTCTTATTATTTTTATTGTGTCTAATTTTTTTGTGTTTCTTTTTCAATATTTTGTTGTTTTATATTTCATGTACAGGACTTTTTGTTTTATATTTTATAATTTGGAGTGTATTGTTCTTGATTTTTTATGTGTTGTGTAGTCTTTTTCATGTTCAATAATATTTCTTATACTCTTTTTATTTTATATTTTTTTTGTTCTGTATTTTATACAGGGTACTTGTTTAATAAAAAGATATTTCTTATGTAGTCTTTTTTTTGTTTTGCATTTTCAACAAGTATGTTATTTGAGAAGAATAATAAATATATTTTTAGAAAAAAAATGCTTGTTGTAGAAAAAAAAGTGTCTTCACTAATATTTGTAAACATATATTTTTTAATTATTTTGTTCTATTAAAATGTCATTAAAATAATACGTTATGTGAAGCAATTTATTTGTGAAATAAATATTTGTATATAATAAATTATTATATCCTAGATTAGGTATTCTTTTTATTTATTTGTGTGCATCTCAATTTTGCATGTTTTATAATTTCTTTCGTGTGTTTCCCAAAAGAATTGTGTTCAGTAATTTATTTATAGAGGAAAGTGCACATTATGTACTTACATTTTGTGTGTCAGACCACTTTAAATATTATAGTTCTATAAATACCACTTGCTATATTGACATTATATTTTTTTTACAAGTTGTGTATCCCATCAAATTCCATCTAAACTCCGTTAATTTTTTGAAGGGTAATTCAATCTTTTGCTACCAACCACAATCTTCACCGTGTTATTTTCTCTGGCTATCACTTCTGGTCTGTATCCAGATTCCTTCACCCTGCATCCTTAGCAGCACCCAAGCACCCAATTGAGCACATGCAGAATTAACCTCAATTAACGTAATCATCACAGTCCAAAGCCACCATATCTTTAACAGGCATCTCATCAAACAACTCGGCAATGGAATCCATATATCCTCTCTTCGCGTACGCAACAATCAACGCCGTCCAAGAAATAACGTTCCTCACCACCATTTCATCAAAAACTTGACGCCCACATTTTACATACATATCAATCATCATATTCCCAACGAACAAATCAGACTCAAGCCCACCAATCCTAACAATCTGACCATGTAGACCATGTATCTGCATTCCCAAATCAACATCCTCACCCAAACTACACGCCGTAAGAAAAGTTGTAAACATAAGCGAAACAGGACCAATCCCCTCCATACTCATCAAACTATACAACCCAACAGCCTCCTTAACAGACCCTTTTACACAATACCCTCTAATAAGAGAAGTCCAAATAAAATTATTTCTTTGCGGCACTTTATCAAACACATTGTGTGCATAAATATTTACGGGAACATCCATATTAGCAAGAACTCTAAGCAACTTTGTGATAACATAACAGCATTGATCAAGGCCTTTTTGGATAATGTGGCCATGAACTTGCTTAATTTGAGTGAAGTTGCGACACTTATTAAGTGTTGAGAGAATGTTTGTTTCTAGAAGCTTCTGTTAAGAAATTTGAATGAAAGTTTATGTTGAGTTGATTTTTATTAAGTGGGTTTTGGGAGATAAAGATGGGAGTCTGGTCATGTATAGCTTCTTTGATACAGAAACCATCAGATGCTATACGTACACATGTGTAAGTATATGCAGGAGGTGATGGACCGATAATTGTAATAGTATTGCAAACTTATAATTGTGGTGAAGATCTTGGATGGCTAGTAAAAGACTGAATTGTCCTTAAAAAAATTAACGGAGTTAAATGGAATTTGACGGAATACACGACTTGTAAAAAATATACAATATCAATATAGCAAGTGCTGGTTTTAGAACTATAATATCTCAAGTGCTCTGACACACAAAGTGTAAGTACACAAAATGCACTTTACTCTTATTTATATTTAAAAAAAATTTGTGTTCAACTATTTACGTTTTCTAATTTATTTTGTGTTCACCTTTTCATTTATTTCAATATTCTATAAAACATAGTAGAAGTTTTGTAATGTATTTTGTATCTATTAAAAAATATATGTTTTGTATAACAATATTATTGTGTCCTGTATTAAAATAATACATTCTTCACTAAAAACAAATTATGTTCTGTATGAATATTATATTATAGAATTTTGTAAAAAGTGATTCTCAAAAGATATATTTTGTAAATATTATATTGATATTTTAAAAATTATAATAATAGTATTTTTTAGTTATTATAATAATATTTTTAAAAAGACAACATATAATATTGTTAAATTATTTTGAAAATATAAACAAAATATATAGTCTATGATATTTTAATATAAACAAAATATTAAAAATTATTAATTCTTAATATATTATATGATTTTTATAAAACAAACAAATTTACATGATATGAAATTTTAATAAAATGAAACATAAATAGAACATATCAAAAAGGATTGTAGTTAATTACATAATACGTGGGAGATAGTAGTTATATTATACGTGGGAGATAGTAGTTATATTTCAGTTATATATATTTTTATACTATATAAGCATGTGTGTTGTAATTGTATGGACTAGCAATGTCAACCCTCTATTTAAGGAATAATCTAACGATTGTGGTGGAGTTACTAGGTTACTCAATATTTTAAGTTCCCAACTAGCCCTAGGCCTATATATATATATGGGTTGCGTGCTATAAAGAACACTTTTATATGACATGGAAGAACACCATTATAACACTTCATTTTTTACAAGAAACGGATTGTTATAAGTTGAATCACAAAGTTTAACTACAATTAAGCTTAACATATCCAATATAATGTGAAATCTAATCTAAATTTTAAAAATTAGATGTAACATAGAATTCAGCGTAGAATCTCATGTACATTTTTGTAATAAAGAAATTTACATGTAATCATGTTGCTTTTAATCCTAGTTTTTTGTTAATTTTATGTTAGATTCTGTTTTTGTTCATAATAAGCGTAATTGTTGTTAAAATTAGAATCTTAATGAAATTTTATCTAAGATTCTATGGTATTCTTTTTTGTTCTTTACATAAGAGTTTTTTAGTAATGGTCCATCTATATATAAGACTTCAACTTATTCACTTTTTCCAATGATATCCCTTATATACTCATAAATGATATCATTTATATTGAGTGTGAAAATGTAATAATTTTTATATTTTACATATGATAATTTAGCAGGTAACTGTTAGCTTATAAAAGTGTTGTGGTCTTACTGATGTAATAATTTTTACATGCATATTAAGAGGCAGGAAACCTAGTGACAATTGCTTCATATGAATTAATTTTGTAATGCATCTCATAGACGATACGAAGATTTAAGGCGAATAGGTGATGTACACTGCCGAGCTACTAGGTTATTTTTCATTTTCTTGTAGTTTTGTGTATTCGAGCTCCCAAAATGTGTTTAGTTTTATTAAAAAAAATGTCATGATCGGGCCTCAAGTGATCCCAAGCGTAATAATAACAGCTTGAATATCAACACCAAACTTCGACTTGGCCTCCAATAGCAGAATGATGCAAACCCACCAAACAACTCAACCATAATAACCCAACAACAAACCTACCAACAATCCAGTCTTAAACGAATTAAAGATGCCAACGAAATCGGAGAGCATAACTAGAATTAAGAATTGAACAAACCTGGTATGGGTAATATTACATTAGCGACTGTCATTTTTATGAACCTTAGGAAATTAGAGAGAATTGCTTGGTGGCTGGTCCCATCTTAGATTGAGGTACTGTAATATACTGTAGAAGGGTAGTTGATCAAGTGTTTGTGTCATATTTAAATATTGTAGGATAACTCTCAGGTTCATCTTAGCTGCTATGATGCAGCACGCGGTCATGTACCTTATTCAGTGTCGCATATATCTTCTAATCTGCATTATATTTGATTCTTTTTATTATATAAATTAGAGTTTAGACGGGGACTATCCTTCGTCTATGAAATTTATTTCCCCTTTATATTCAACTTGTTGATTCTATCAGAACTCCCCTTTTTTTCTTTACTAGTCTACTCTCCGCTTTTGATTGTCATGTCTCCTCTACTCACTGATATGTGTGTTGGACCGTTGGTTTTTGAGTTATATCATACTCGGCTAATTAAAATATATACTGATTTTCATTATTGCAGTGAACTATAATTAAATTCTTGCTTATAGCAACACTGGTTCATAATCTAGTAAAATATCTAATTTTAATCTTCTTTCAAAAAATTCCCCTCGTATTAACTCAAATACATAGTAATTGTATCAATGGTATGTTTTGGTGGTCTGCCTTAGTGGGATTGGAAGATTAGTATCAAAACCTCAGTCCAGTATTAATTTCACTTTGATTTCAAATTCATGCATCATATCCATAAAAGCATCCATTCTTTTTCTTCATTTTCCGAAATTTCACTGCAAAGTCTCAGATGCTAATAAAAGTGTGTCTCTCTTTCTTTTAGAATGTGGGAGGTGCAATCCTCTTTAATTTAAAATGAGTGTAGACAAAATGGTAGTTGAAGGAACTTGTTATGTTTTAGAGTTCTGAAGAAATGACTAGAAAGAATATATTGGTTCAACTCAAATGACTATCTGCTGGTTTAAGAATGGATCTCCTACGAAGAAAATAGTTATTTAGTAAATATTTTAGCAAGTTAATGAGAACCAAGCAACAATAATATATCATTCACGCAATTTCAAAATCAGCCATGAACTCTAAAAACATATCACGATTGTATAGTTCCGGGCTTACTGCTTAGTTTTTTTCCTTCCCACATTATATGAAACTTAGAAATTAAGCTACAATGTTAGACCATCTAACCCGTAACACCAAAACAGGGGTAAAATTATTTTGATTGAAATCAACTTGATGGATGTATGTTGAGGGCTGAGAGGTATTTTAATTTTTCTCAGCTTACGAAAGATGAAAAGATTGAGGCATTAGAAGGAGATGGTTTGTTGTAGTTCAAATGGGAACATCGGCGTTGACCGGATAGATTGTTTGGTGGTCCTAAATTGGGTGATTTCCCAGCAATTTTGGAAAACTTTAGATGGATCAGTGGGACGTGGTTGAATATATATGTTGCTTCATCGAGTTGTTGTCGTTGTTGGAACTTCCAACTTGGAAGAAGTGCTTGATGAGGTGACCAAGGGAAATTTTATAAATTGGCTTAGGGATGACATTAAGGCGGAAGTGAGACTACTTGGGACAATGGATAATGATATGGAGCTAACAGTGAAAGTTAAAGATAAAATGAGGTTCGCCCTCACAAAGCCCAATTTGGTGTTATTATATTAGTTCAATGTAAGGAATACTTTTACCTTATGGCAGAGCACAATGAAAGATGTTTTAAATCAGCAAAAGGTATGTGGAACTCTTGAAGAGAAGACAGCTAGTGACGTGGAATATACAAAGTGGGGAAGATATGTAGTTAATTGTTGCATCGACTATCCGGTTACCCCTCGCACCGGAAATCAAGTATGTCATTCTTGAAGAATTGTTTCTCAAGAAAG
Source organism: Oenanthe sinensis (assembly GCA_028671895.1). Classification (NCBI taxonomy): domain Eukaryota; kingdom Viridiplantae; phylum Streptophyta; class Magnoliopsida; order Apiales; family Apiaceae; genus Oenanthe; species Oenanthe sinensis. The sequence continues at coordinate 39,233,589 of CM053794.1, forward strand.
ATTTGTTCGGACTCAAGATGAAAGATGGAAGAGATAGTTTGAATCATTTTAAGCTTGTTCAAGCAACTGAATAATTTGGGTAAGATTATTGGTGTTCTTCTAGAGTCCTAAATATCGATGAAGTAAGGATTCTAAAGATCGATGAAGTAAGGATCGGGTGACTCATGAGATGGAAGGGTGTCGTGGTAGATGCACGTGACTTTTGATTAAGATATACCATTATGACGAGAAATAGTAGTTTGAATGTTACTAAACGATATTAACCAGTACTCTAAGGTTGGAAGAAAAAGATAAGAGGGGTTCTTGTTTGAATGTAGTCATTGTTAGATGTACGCTGATGTCTTGATGGAGATTGTTAAATTGGGTGTGAAACTGTATTGGTTTGTAGGAGAGGATTGTGAAACTGTATGGCTCATCTAACGCCCAGTCCCATACTCTACCTCTTTTATTCAAGTGAATATTAGTTGTACTCGAAAAATGTCAACTTCAATATGCAGTTTTCATTTTGAATTCTATTTTTCACACTTGTTTGCTTCAACAGAGAAGGATAAGTGCTTAGGTTTCAGTTTGTGAATCTCTCTCTGTTACTTGTTATGCTTCAGTTTGCGGATGGTTTCTTGTTTTGTGCTGCATTATAGTATATAATTTTGAACCAAGTAGGTAACTAAATAAAATGTCACATGCCTTGTACAAATGTTAGTAGTTTCCCATATTCTTTAAAATTAAATTGTTTGAGTTCCGTAAACCTGTTTGTTAGACAGTTATCAGTATTTTCCAGTTTAAGTGAATTGAATGTTATTTAATGCTTAGGCATAGTATCCATGTTTGTCTTCTTTGTATATCTTGTGGTGTGAAAATGCAGCTACTGAACTTATTGAAAGCACATGCATGCCTATGTTAATTGCACCGGTCCATTTCACAATCTATGAATGCTGTAGGTTTGTTTTGTGTAATGTCACATGACTCATTTATGTCGAATTAAGTTGTTTTTCTGAATAGAGCTGCTCTGTGTTTGCTTTCTGTTATACACTATAGTCTACATGGAAATCATGTTGTCACGTTAAGTTGAGCATACATCACTTTTGTGGATATGTTAGCATAATGCCGTTGTTGCCACCAGCCCATATATTTTTGTTTGAGGTATTGGAATTATAATAATGTTGCTCTCTGCCCTTAAAACCTGATATCACATTTTTTTTATCTGATGTATCTACTTGATGCATTTTTCTTCTGAATGAGAAGTGACATGTCAATTGGGCATGCAGGAAGCTCGAGGTCAGCTTGATCAAGTGGTAACTTTGAGGGGTAGATTAACATCACCTCCTGTGGTAACTCATATTCAACAACTTGATACCACAAGAGCTGCTGAAGTGAATTTGACTTTGCCGCAGCTAACCAATCTTTCTCCAGCAGCCCAGACTATGATGACTGCAACATCCAAAACTACTGAAGATGAAAACAAGAAGGCTGCAGCAGCTGCTGTTGTTGCAAAGCTCGCTGCTTCTACGTCCTCTGCCCAAATGCTTACCTCAGTTTTTTCTTCCCTTGTGGCTGAAGAGGCTGCTTCGATGAGTGGTGGCTCAAAATCTGCTGGATTCTCTACTGGTATGTCTCTGTTTCCTCCGGAAAAAAGGCCTAGATTGGAGAAACCAATGTCTGCTCCAGATGCCACCAAATCTGAAACTGGCAATTCATCATATTTTACGTCTTTGCAACAGCAGCCAGTAAGTAATGTGCCAGTTACAAGTATGCAGTCCATGTCTCAGGTGGGCCAAATGCAGTCACCATTTCTGCCTCCAGTACCACCACCCCTTCCACCTGGACCGCATTCGAATTCCCCAACAAATCAGTTTGTTCAACCTGCTAGCCTCATGCCCTATGGATATGGTTCTACTAACCTGCCACCGCCACCTCCTTTGCCTTCACATGTCACAATGGGATTGGCAAGGCCAGCACCACCTCAGCTGCAACAGCCGTCTCAAGGTCAGCAACAGAACAACAATGGTGGGTACTATCGCCCCCCAGGGGTTGGATTCTATGGGAAAAACCATCAGCCAGCACCACCACCCGTGCAACGACAGTGAGATCTTCTGATAGTGCAGGAGATGTGACATTTGTAAATTAATAGGCATGTTTTAGACATAGGACTAAATTTGCTAGTGATAAAATTGTTCTCGTCTGAATCCCTCATTCTCCCAAGTCCCCCCCCCCCTCCTTGGTAACTTGGGGGCTCTTCAACGACTATTACATGTTCAATAGCTAATATGTCCAAGTTAAAATGTACCATTTTGAATCCCCGCAACGGTGGTCATTAGTTTTCATTTAACTGCATTTAGTTGTTTGCATTCAGCTGTGGTTGGGTTTGGACTTTGGGTGGTGATATAAATATAGGTGGGTTTGGGTGGTTATATAAATACACTTATTTCATATATTTTTGTACCCTGTATTTGAAGAGTAAATTCATGTATGACAAATTGACAATAAATAATTAAATATAATTGGTAATTTCATATTATTTTTGATGAATTATTTTAATTAATCTTCAACTTATAAAACACTGTTTTTAAGTACTCCAACATGAACATATATTATTTTTGGTTGAATAATTATAATAACTATATATAACTTTATAATTGGCATGTTTGGCTTGCCTTAAAATAAGTCTTTTTGGACTTATTTTCGGGTAAAAATTTCATATTTTGATAAATATTTTTTATACAAGTATTTAATGTATATTTGAGATTCTATAAGTTACAAAAAAAAGTTAACTTTTTTCAGAAAAAAGTTAGAAATCTCTAACTTTGTCTTAAAATAAGTTGACTTATTCTGAAAAAAAGTTTCCCCAAACACCCCCAATATATGAATTGAGTTGCCTTTTTGTTGTTCGCGTCAGAGAGCATATACGTATTGTTTGCAGAATTGCAAAATATGTTATGTATGCAAAGAGTACATATATGGTCTCTAATAAAAATGTAGGCTCCACAAAATATGTTTTATATGTAAATAGTACATATATGGTCTCCAATAAAAATGTAGCTCCACATATATGTACTATTTAAAGAACATTGCAAAGTACATATATGGTCTCTGACGTCTTCAATAAAAATGCAGTCTTCATGTAACTTTTCCCTGTAGAGTTAAGTTAGTTATATGAAAATCGTTTTTTTGTTGTTGACGTCATGAGATAATATATGTGTACTGTTGGCAGAACATTGCAAAATATATAGTTCTGCAAACAGTACATATATGATTTTCGACGTCTCTAATAAAAATACAACGGTCTCTAACGTCTTCAATAAAAATACAGTTTTCCATAAAACTTTTCCCAGACTGTCTTTTTATTGTTGACGTCGGAGACCATGTATGTATAACCGACAGTACATTGTAAATTATATAGTTCTATGTTCCACAAACGGTACATTCCGACATCTCCGGTAAAAATGCATCCAAAAAAACATCTATTCATTATGAACTACAGCTGTTTAGCAATTTCCATCGCGTGGTATCCATTTCGGGGTTTTGAGTTTTGACTGTTTAAAACAAGGCACAAATCTCGGAGAGAATGCATTTCTCAGACTGACTGTAAGTTATGCAACTTGTTTCTTGCTTTCTTTTCTTGATCTTTTTCTTACTTGGAGTTTATTATCATCTACACATCCTCTTTATATACTAACTGATATGTTATGTGTATACTTCTTCATTCTTGGATGCGTATTAGCTATTGAAGATAGTTGTCTGAACACTGTTTAAAGAGAGCTGGTCCCTTGACATGGTTCTCAGTGTTCTGACAGAGTTTATCGGTGAACCACTTTTCTTGATCCTTAACGGGCTTTCGATCGAGTGAGGGAAATTGTTTATGCGCAGGGAGTGAACACTGTTTTGGACATTGACTTGAGTTTTATTAATGTGCAGTAATATCAGTTTAATCAGGAATAAGCTGCTTTCTAAATGTTATTTTACATGGTTCACTATTAAGTTAGCAAAGCTGTAAATAAAATAATCGAAGCTTAAAGTTAAATTTAAGGTTGCACATATAGTAAATTCGCCATGTCATAATTTAAGCCAAGAAATGAAATAGTGAAATACTAAATGATTGATAACCAGTATTTAGTTATGTACGGATCTTAATTTGTACATACTTTATCATAGATATACCATAGCAGACATGGAGGGCACTATGAATGAAAAGCTTCTAAGAAAAGTTCCAAGAGCAGACGAGGGTGTTGATGGGGAAGGAACACTCAGAGACAGAATATGGGTAGAGTCTAAGGAAATGTGGATTGTGGCTGGTCCTGCAATATTCGCTAGATTTTCAACGTTTGGAGTTAGTATCATTAGCCAAGCATTTATTGGCCACATTGGATCCACACAAATTGCTGACTATGCTTTGGTGTCGACCGTTTTGCTGAGATTTGTAAACGGCATACTGGTATAATCCGCCATCTCTTTTGTTGCTTGTCTGTTTCTTTCCTTCGATGCTATTGAATATATACCTGCTATGGTGCTACATGATTGCCATTTCAATCACCTATAATGATTTAAAAAGCTAATTATATATGTCCAAGTAATAGATATGTGACATTGTCTATCCTATATTGGAGCTGTCATCGTAGTGGAAGATTAAAACTTCTTACAATTTTTTTTAATCCTAAATGTGGTTCGTATCTTACTTGTTAATAACCTTCATCGAAGCAGATAATGCCAGAAAAGTGATTCTTCAGTAGCTGGACAAGTCAATCAATCTATATGTCTTAGTTATTGATTATTTTTTCTGAACCAGAGTTGTTGGAGGAGTATAGATTTGCTGGGTCTTTGAGTTTATATCAACTGACGCAATGTATAATTTCAGCAGACTGTCAAGTAGATTTTTTAACTTAGAAATCAAAATAGCTATTCTAAATTCTGTAATCATATATTGTTCTAAATTCTGTAATCATATATTGTTTTATGCATGCAGTTGGGAATGGCCAGTGATTGGAAACACTGTGGCCAGTCATATGGAGCAAAACAATATGACATGCTTGGAGTATATCTTCAAAGATCATGGCTTATCTTGTTCTTTTGCTCAATTGTTCTATCACCGGCTAATCCCTGTGATATTTTCCTTCATTGTATCTTTCACCTGCCAAATGTTCCTCATTGTATCATGGCCAAGAACCGTTTCACTCTGGCTAATCCCTGTGATATTTTCCTTCATTGTATCATGGCCAGGAACCATTTCAATCTGGCTAATCCCTGTGATATTTTCCTTCATTGCACCTTTCACCTGCCAAATGTTCCTCCAAGCACAGAGCAAGAATATGATTATTGCATACTTGGCAGCATTTTCACTGGCAATTCACGTTTCCCTCTCGTGGTTATTAACAGTGAAATACAAATTTGGACTTAGTGGGGCCATGGTTTCTACAGTTTTGGCATTTTGGATCCCGAATATAGGTCAACTTGTTTATGTTTTTGGTGGATGGTGCCCAGAGACGTGGAAAGGTTTTTCAATGTTGGCCTTCAAGGATCTCTTGCCTATAATCAAGCTCTCTTTGTCATCTGGTGTTATGCTCTGGTAATTCTAATTCACCCCTTTGCAACTTATTTCACTTGTATTGGCTTTAGTTGGTGATTACAAGAATTAACTAGGAAAGGTAAATGCTCTTGGGAGTTTTTTGAATTTTCTTCACTGGGACTTGTCTGTAGTGTACAGTAAGTAGTTATCACAAGAACTGTGACATATACAAGGGCAATCTTTCTTTAGTTCTTGAACCATATAGAAGGACATGTTCCAACCAAAGGGATTTATATTATTTCTTTTGGAGAGGTGACTGAGGACATTAGCTGAATTTAAGTACATTTGGATATCAGAACCGGCAGGATGCTTGCAACCACATCCACGCAGACCATGCTTCAAGGCATATATATATTTCAATTATGGGCACATACCTGGAGGGGATTACTCCACCTATTGTGTACTGTTATTTGCACATCTGCATCATTCTAGACGTCTTAAATCTGGAGCTTAAATGTACCCAGACTACTACATGAAGAGAAAATATGATATTGTACATTTGCACTGTATCGAGAGATTATAAGCGATAATCATTGGTTTACATATTACTATATACTCTGGGTGTTGAATTAAGAACTATGATTACTTTTGCAGCCTTGAACTCTGGTACAACGCGATACTAGTTCTTTTAACAGGAAACTTGAAAAATGCTGAGGTTGCAATTGATGCTCTTTCTATCTGGTAAATTTTGTATGCACAATATCATTTTCTCATAGTTTATCTGGCATGATCCTATAGTTTCTAAGCATTTAAATTTTTCTTCATTTTGGCAGCCTTAATATCAATGGATGGGAAATGATGATATCTCTTGGTTTTTTGGCTGCGGCTAGGTAGTAGCAACTTTGTTATGTCATACTATCATCCTTCCGTCTTTTTTATATGAAAGTTTTTGGGAAATAAAAGAAAGAAAGCGAGAAATTTCACTACCCTTGTGGTCTTATTGCATTTTCCACCACTTTTTTCATTTTTGTCACCAGTTTGTACTTGTGTGTGCTTAAAAAATCCAGTGTGCGAGTTTCGAATGAGCTTGGAAGAGGAAGCTCCAGAGCTGCCAAGTTCTCCATTGTGCAGATAGTGCTAACATCATTTGCTATTGGATTTGTGCTATTTATATTTTTCTTGTTCCTTCGGGGACGGCTAGCTTACATATTTACCGTGAGTACTGAGGTTGCGGCTGCTGTTGCTGATTTGTCACCTCTATTGGTGTGTTCCATACTGCTGAATAGCATTCAACCAGTTCTTTCTGGTAAATTTGTATTTAAATGAATCATTTTAACAAAAAATGCAGGGAGGGGTAGGAAAGAATTGGTAAATAATAGAAAAAAAGCTGCTTAAAAAATTGTTCACTCGGCTGCTGTATTCTTTTATGAACCACTATTGATATGAAAGATGTTTCTTTTATAGGTGTTGCTGTTGGGGCAGGTTGGCAAAGCACTGTGGCATATGTGAACATTACATGCTATTACTTGATCGGAATTCCAGTTGGAGTTGTGCTTGGTTATGTTATCCAGTTGCAGGTTAAAGTAAGTGTCTTTATCTCCCGTCTGAGTTGTTTTGACTTGTGACAATAGAAAATTTATTAAACAGCAAAGAACAGTGGTCATCATTAATGTGGCTGAATAACATTAATATAGAGGAACCTTTCTCAAATTACTTGGCAACCATTATTGAGTCCTATGCCACGAAATCATATATGTAAAAAATGTGCACATACACCATGTAGTTCAAGAGCTGAAGCATGTACTTTGCACTCGATGTCTTTGGAAATTTGTTGCCATTGTCAACTCAAGCACACTGTATATATTACTCTTCCTACAAAAATCTGTTTTGTAGGGTGTTTGGATTGGAATGTTGTTCGGGACACTCACCTATTGCACTAATGATAATCACTTACAAGACTGACTGGGACAAATAGGTAATGTGATATCCTATTATAATATGATGTTTCCAAGTGTTGAGTATGCGCTAACTTTTTTTATACATTGGCAGGTATCCGTTGCTAAACAACGGATAAACAAGTGGTCTTTAGAATCTGACCAACAAGCTGAAGAAGTTGAGCCAAATGCATAAAACTCGAAAATTCTACTTATTAACTGTATTCCTGCAAGTCTTCTCAGGCCAGAACGAAATCTGTTATGATTGAAATATAGCAGCATAAATCACTACACGGTAGGTAGGTTGCGGTTATATATTCGATTGAAACAGTTATGACACAGGACATCTAATGCTCTAAGATAGAAATAAAGTGACCTATAGCTTCTAAATCTATGTGAGGCTAGAGGATTATCTCTTACATATTGCTAATCTCAAGCAGTAATAGATATAATATGCATATTCCTTCTAAATCTAATATATAGAGCTGCAGAGGAGCATGCAGTAAGCTTGCACAAGAATAACATGGATATATTAAGATCACATGTTACTAGGTTACTAGCACAGTGCGCTTTTACAGAACTTTTTTTATTCTGTCTAAAATGCATTTGATAAAATCCTTGGTAGTATTTAACTAACGAGAAGGGTAAATATGAATTGCAATTGGTTATGAAACTAAACCAGATTTAATTAAATCATAAACATGACCATGTCATTAAATCCACAAAATTCATTTATATTCCTTTAATATTATACAGTAGTATAAAAGATAAAGGACCCTCCCCTTGCATATAGAAGGAAGCGTGAATGAAATATATACATTTTGTTTTATTATATAAAGTTTGTGAAAACAGTGAGTTGGATGTAGGGCTGATCAATCAAAGAAAAATGTGTGTAATTATCCCAAAATAGACTTATAAATCAAAGAAAATGCAAGAGGACTAAAAAATTATCCCAAAATTTGTCCCAAATTATGAGTTATCATGTGTTTAATTGTAACCACAAATTAAAATAAGTCATATGTCATGACATGTCATTTGAGAAAAAAATTGAGATAACTCATATCACGTCATATGAGAAATTTTTTTTGAGATAACATTTGCGCTACGTAGTATTACCCTAAATCAAACTGAACCGACCAAAATTTGTTTGAATAATTATGAGTTCAATTTAATTTTTCGATTTTGATTTGATATTACTCATCGTTGATTAGACGTGATTAAATTTAAATTTTAGTTAGGGTATACATATGATTGGAGAAACGAAAGAAAATTATAAATATCACATAAAATATAATAAATTCTTTTTTTTTTTGCCGACCAAGTGTTGTTAGCTTGTAAGAGAAAATTTACAGATGAGTCTCTGAGTCGAGGCTAATTTAGAATTTTCATTTTTTTCCATTTTTTTATTTATTCTTTGCTTAAAAAATGAAGGAAAAAAGTACAAATTTATTTATTTAATTATACAGGAGTAATAATATTAATGTTTTGCTATATTGATAAGAGCAATTTAGTAAACTTTAACGGCCTCCCAACAATAAATTACATCCCAACAAAAGTAAGACTCATCGCTTACATAACAATGATAATATGATAAGAAGTAAGGAGTAAGAAGTAAGAAGTAAGGGGGCGTTTGGTTCCTGCAAGAGAAAGGAAGGGAGCTGAAAAAGGGTAACGAGGGGAAAGGAAAGGAATGACTCAGAATTACTTTCTTTGTTTGGTTTGACCCGGAAAGGGAAACCGATTACGTTTGTTTTTGTTTAGTTCATTCAAAGTAGAGTAATGCTAGAAAATCAAAAAAAAATTTACAAAAAATTTCTCAAATGATACATGTCTCGTTCTGATTAATTTTGAGAATAATTAATGAGATGGACTTATCATGATTAATTGTGTTGTATTGTTGCATCTGATGTATTTATAATATTATATTGTGTATTTATAAATATGTTTATTTGAAATATAAATAATATAGATTAATAAAAAAGTTTATAATAAATACATGTAATTTATATGAAATTATAAAATCGCAAGTTGATTCCTTACTTTAAAGAGTAATGTTAGGGAACCAAACAAATCTCTGGAAAAAAATTCTCAAAATGATGTGTCATGATGCATATGACAAGATGAGTAGTTTTAATTGATGTGATTGATTTGAATATAGAAGAGTTCATCTCATTAATTATTCTCACAATCAATCAGAACGAGACATGTATCATTTGAGAAATTTTTTATAAAAGTTTTTTGGTTCTCTAGCATTACTCTTGAAGATAAAATGAATATAATCCGAATTTCTTCTCCTTCATGGAAGTACTGATTCGAGTCATCACTGTATAAAAGAACACATTAAAAGTAATTATATATATATATATATACAACACAAAAATGAACAAGCAAGTTTGTATTAAAATCAAACAAACAAAGAACTCTGATAGAGATAAACAAAATAATGTTGTAAAGACAGTAAAAGAAGAATAAGAAAGAGAAGAACAAATAGAAAGATGAAGTAGATCGGATGAAATAAAGTCGAAGTTTTTCTTTTTTATCGTTCTAGATCTGTTTTTGGAAAGGAGAATGATAGAGAATATAATGAGTAATAATACAGGGAAAGAGAAAGCTAATACCTTGAGGGAGGCGAGGAAAGGGAGTAAAAGAGTATTAGGTAAACCTAATAATTAAAATGATCTGATAAATTTTATAAAACAAACGCTAACAAAGGAAATGAACCCAACTATTTCCCTTTCCCTTTCTTATATACCCCAAACCAAACGCGCCCTAAGAACCCATGCAGCCTTTTCATTATACGTAGTATTAATATTAGTGTACACTTTGCTTATTCTCATATTTAATGACTTTTACAAGACCCGACAAAGCAGATCACAAATCTCTCTTTCCCCTTCTGCAAATTTTTTTGATTTTGCTTAGTGGGTATCAACTCTTCAACACATCATTTGTGTATTCTAATGTGTGTTTATGGAATGTTTTGTGAGGCGCACGTTTGATAAAACCAATATCGGTGGTGTCTTTGTTGGTGCTCGTTTTGGGTGTGGAATCACACTGCCTAGTAGCTTACTAGCTTGCTTTTCGAGTTTGTGTAAGAGCAAATTTAATTTATTAGCTAATATAACCGTGGATAATGCTATAAAAACGGTTTTTATTGCTAAAATAGAATTTAGACTCGAGTAATTTTTTGGTTTCAATTTATGTTACTAAAATACAACTTAGACTTCATTTTCCATCGTTTCTTGGGTAGAAATATCTATTTTTTTATTTAAATTTAGACCCGATTTTCCATTTGCATTAATTTGGCTGTGCACTAGATTCTTTAAGCACTGCATTGGATTTGCTCTTAACAAGTTACTGCTTCTTGCTCTGTAATGAGTGCTGTTAATTTGTATCTGAATAGTGACCTGAGTTGTAGTTTTGTATGTTTATTTATATGTATATGAACTGTATTGCAGATATACTATACAGTATACTACTATAGCGGACATGGAGGGAGGTGTGAATGAAAACCTGCTTACAGAAGTTCGAAGAGACGAGGAGGAAAGGACACTCAAAGACAGAATATGGACAGAGTCCAAGAAAATGTGGATTGTTGCTGGTCCTGCAATTTTTACAAGATTTTCAACGTTTGGAGTTGGTATCATTAGCCAAGCATTCATTGGCCACATTGGACCTACAGAGCTTGCTGCCTATGCTCTGGTGTCGACTGTTTTACTAAGATTTGCAAATGGCATCCTGGTAGAATTTACCGTATCTTTTGTTTCTTTCCAATCATGATTTCCTTAGATACTATTGATTGTTGAATTAACCCCTGCCACACAGTTGCCATTTAAACAATTTCTAATGATTTAAAAATATACTTGCTCAGTTACTGATATATGATGACACTGTCAATCCGATTTTGGAACTGTCATTATAACCAAAATATTTAAACCTATGACAAATTTGCTATCTTGAATATGGTTAACCGTCCATGTATCACACTGGACCTCTCGCTTTGGTCTGAGAAATTCACAATTGCTGGTTTTATGAATTATATCAGCTTATGCAATTTCTGCCGACTGTCAAGTAGTTTTTTCAGCTTCAAAATCATAATGACAATTATAATTTAACTTTTTTTTGTCATATTGTTTTAAACATGCAGTTGGGCATGTCTAGTGCATTGGAAACACTATGTGGCCAATCATATGGTGCAAAGCGATATGGCATGCTTGGAGTATATCTTCAAAGATCATGGCTTATCTTGTTCTTATGTGTAATCATTTTATCACCAATATTTATCTTCACCGGCCAGGATGAATCCATTGCTAAAGTAGCAGGAACCATTTCACTCTGGTTGATCCCAGGATTGTTTTCCTTCATGGTATCTTACACCTGCCAAATGTTCCTCCAAGCACAGAGCAAGAACATGGTTATTGCATACTTGGCGGCATTTTCACTGGCAATCCACGTATTCCTCTCGTGGCTCTTAACTGTGAAGTACAAATTTGGACTTAGTGGGGCCATGGTTTCTACAATTTTGGCATTTTGGATCCCGAATATAGGTCAACTTGTCTATATTTTTGGTGGATGGTGCCCAGAGACATGGAAAGGTTTTTCAATGTTGGTTTTCAAGGATCTCTGGCCTATTACCAAGCTCTCTCTGTCATCTGGCGTTATGGTCTGGCAAGTCAAATTCACAAGTTTTCAACTTATTTCACTAGTCTTGGCTTAGTTTTATAGATTATGAGGCTTAACAAGCAACCCGGGTAGTGCTCTCGGAAATTCCTTTTTCATAATTTTGCATTACAATAAATTTGAATTTCCTCATTTGGACTATTTTCTGGTTTAAGCCTTCATCACGTGAACCTTGACGTATAAAAGGCCATTTTATAGTGATACTTGTGCATCTGTATCATTCCAGCGGTATTAAATTTGGAGTTCAAATATGCCCAGACTACAGTATCAAGAGCAAATATGATATTTGATAAGTCGTCCTCCTTCTCCATGTTTGAACTGGAATGGTATTTGGGTTTCGTGGTGAGCTGCTGGTTCGGGGTCCTGCAAAACAATGCCAGAGGGGAGTGGTTGCCCCACGGCACCTCCGGCATGAGAATAAGAGGGAGTTTTGGAGGAGAAGGTAGATAGCTCTCTAGACTATCCAAGAAATGTATGTATACTTGTGTGTATATTCAAAGTGTGTGTAACCCCTAAACCCCCTTATCTCATTCAACCTCTCATCTCATTCTTTTTATAGGCCGAGTCCCTAGAATTTAGGGATTTGTACCTTTTGATCCTAGCCCTTCTCTAGTTCTATACGGACAGGACAAGTGTGTGGCTGGATCTTTGTCCTTCCTCCCAGTTTTGGTTTATCTTTTTTCCTTTTATACCGTTAGGGAGTGTTGGAAGGTGTGGGCCTTTGTATGTCATTGGGCCTTTGCATTTGGGTCCAATGTGAGTAAGGGAAAACGGTTTGTAGACTATCAATGTTGTACTGTGTAGAGAGATTATAAGACATGCTCATTTTTTTTAATGTTACAATAAACTTTGGGCATTGAAGTCGGAACTATATTACTTTTGCAGCCTTGAACTCTGGTACAACACGATACTAGTTCTTCTAACAGGAAGCATGAAAAAGGCTGACATTGCTATTGATGCACTTTCTATCTGGTAAATATTTATACACAGTATCATACTCTCCCGGTTTATTTGGTATGATACTATAATATTTAAGCATTGAAAATTTTCCTCGCTTTGACAGCCTTAATATCAATGGTCTGGAAATGATGATATCTCTTGGTTTCTTGGCTGCGGCTAGGTACTACCAACTTTGTTATGTCATACTCATCCTTCTATTTTTCACAGGAACGTTTTTAGGCCATAAAAGAAATATATAGAGAACTTTTTACTACCCTTATTGGCTATTGCATTTTCCATCACTTTTTACATTGGAGTCACCCTTACGTACTTTTTTGTGCTAAAAAACTAGTGTGCGAGTCTCAAATGAGCTTGGAAGAGGAAGCTCCAGAGCTGCAAAGTTCTCCATTGTGCAGATAGTGCTGACATCATTTGCTATTGGATTTGTGCTGTTTATGTTCTTCTTGTTTATTCGGGGACGGCTAGCTTACATATTTACCAGAAGTACAGATGTTGCTGCTGTTGTTGCTGATTTGTCACCTCTCTTGGCGTGTTCCATACTGCTGAACAGCATTCAACCAGTTCTCTCCGGTAAATCTGTATTACAGTGTTGAGTTAGTTTCAGAAGGTAGGGGACCATTGGTTTTAGATGAGAAAAGCCTGCTTTGATAATATTATGATTTTATACTACTATATTTCTTTTGGAAAACAATGAGGCTCTATCGATTGACACGGGCATTTATAGGTGTTGCTGTTGGGGCTGGCTGGCAAAGCACTGTGGCATATGTGAACATTACATGCTATTACTTGGTTGGAATTCTGGTTGGAGTTGTACTTGGTTATGTTCTTCAGTTGCAGGTTAAAGTGAGTGTTTTCATCTTCCATCTGACTATCCGAGTCTCTTTGGTTTGTAAAAATAGGAGTGATAAATTAAGCAGCAAGAGAAAAGCTCTGAGCCTTGTTTGAAAAGTGTCTCATGAATTTTATTTCCGAATAAAGCTGAGAGATGAGTAATAGTAATCTGAAGGAACCTATCTAAAATTATTTAGATGCGACCAAATTTTGATTTACTCACTCTATAGGAAATCCTACGCGACTAAATCATATATGTGAGACATCAGAATCAGACATGTGCACATACACCTTATGGTTTAAGAGCTGAATCATTAACTTTGTGCTCAATGTATTTAGAGTTTGTGCTCATTGTCAACTCAGGCACTCTTGTGTACAATACTGTTCCTGTAACAATCTGTTTTGTAGGGTGTTTGGTTTGGAATGTTGTTCGGCACACTCACTCAAACTATTGTACTAATGATAATCACTTACAAGACTGACTGGGACAAACAGGTAATGTGATTGTCCTTCATAATTATATTCTGATGTGTCTAGTTACTGTTAAGTATGCACTAACCAACTCTGATATATGGCGAGGTATTGGTTGCTAAACAACGCATAAACAAGTGGTCCGTCGACGAAGATGATCAAAATGCATGAAACTCGAGAATTTTACTTATTAGCTGCATTTGTGGGACTGGCCCTTCAGACTGCTGGTTCACTTTGGGAATCAGGTTCTTCCGTGTGAATGGATTTTAGTTTTATATTCATTCTTCAAACCCAAAGTTATTAAGTTGTGTTTTTCTGAAATGTAAGAGAAATTTTATTTCACAACCAAATACATAATTAATACTCCTCCCAGATAATTTCACATATTATTTTTATTTTGAAAAATAAAAATTATAAAATTATTTTTTATACATTTTAAAGTACTGTGTAAAAAATTATAAAGATAAAAATTTTGAAACGCAAAAAATATTAGAAACAAATTTCAGATTTATCTCTCATTCTAAACTTACGTTACTACGCAAATCAAGCAATCCATTATAATATCTTTATTCTTCATGATAAATTGGTTTAGGACTAGGATTTTGCTAAATTATGCTTATATACCGGTGCCAGAAAATAGGCCTCGCTTCATTTACACAAATGCCAAAAGTCACTGGATTTTAAACAGCTTCTTCAGTTTGGGAACCAGCTTCCGCAAATCTTTAGACAGTTCATCCTGTACATTGATTAACAAAGATGAAATTTAAAATGTTAAATTTATACTATCATATTGTGGCCCCGTTTGGGTTACTTAAAATAAGTAATAAGTTACTTATTTTTAGAAAAAATAATGTATTTTTATACTTTTTTTAAATATTAATATTTAGTTTAAAAATTTAAGACTAAATCTTGTTTTCAAAATAAAAAATAAGTACATATGTACCGTTAGAATATAGCCATTGAAATATAACTTGTTTCGTTGAAATATAACTGTTGGAATTTGAAAATAATAATAAAATACTGTTTTTAAATATAGCTAACAATTATAGCTAACACAATTGAACTACAACCCCTTACAAGTTCAACAAATTTTATCTAACCATTACTTTATATTATTTTAGCTAATCAATTTAGCTGCTCCCGTCGGAGATGCTCTAACACTTAGTTGAGCAGAACTACCATGTATGTGTACATCTTTGTATAAAAATACCTTTCAAATCATGCTAAAATTTCTGTTATTATTTTAGAGTATCAAGAAGAGACCAGAACCAACATGCATTTCGTTGCCAGTAGGCATTAGCAATTACCCAATCAGATACATAAGTAACAATGTGAAATCCTAGAGCGCATAGTTACCATATATATGATTAGCTCAATTCTACGTGTTTATTAATGCTAATATAAGCTGTACTAATGCCCACCCCCCCAAAAAAAAAAAAAAAAAAAAGAAAAAGCTATGTTAGAACTGTATATGCATGGATAACCAACAATAAGAAAAGAATAATATGACTTCTCTATGAATCTATGATTACTAGCCCGGATCTAAAGGGTTTATGTATATAGATTGAGAGATCCTCCAACAAAAATATAAACATATTTCACATACCCACATGGTCAGAGAAGCAAAAGATGCATTTAAAATCATATTTCACTTACCCAGTAAAGTTCCTCCAGTATGTCAACCGACCTCCTAGACAAGTGGCTGACAAGCTCATCTTCAATCTCGAAATGTCTGCCAAACATTTTTTGCTTCTCGACCGAATTGCTTCCAGTTATCTACATGGTACATATGTAATAGCAAGTGAGTATCGAAAGTACAAAAACAGCCAGTCCGGCATTCTCTTCATTAATGGGAGAGAGAGATTTATATCTCAAGAGTAAATTATATTTATAATAAGGAGCTGCAGAAGTTCTGTGAAAGAAGTATATATTTCCCTTTCCAACTCCGCAAGGGAAATTCTGTTAAAAATGTCTATGCAAATTGAGTGGTACAGAACTTCAATATTTTCTCATGATAGATTTATACAGTACATGATTTGTCCTTTACAGAATAATGAAACCCTTTGATCTATTTGTCTTGGAAACCATTAATTCCTTTTATCAGGCTGGTTCAATGTGCCCTTAGTATCCAAGATAATATACAGTAATTGTGAAGAACAGCCAAACCAACATAACAGCACATAACCCAAACCTTAGAAAAAGTTCAACTCTACAATAGCAGGTCGAGGTTTATTACCTCAATGGACACAACACTGCCTTTCTTAGCATGATCAACTGGCTGCTTGTTGTTTTTTATGCGAGCTATCCGACCAATATCAATGAATTCCTTCTGGGGAATACATATTGGAGTTCCAACATGCACAAATATGAAAATCCACACCTTTTACACTCATGATTTTACTTATTTACGTGACACAAGTTTAACACCCATGTATGCATCTTGTTTTGAGAGCTTCGCAAGCTCTCTTTATTCATCAGACAAAAGTTATGAAAAGAATCAAATCATAACTGTAGCAGTAAACTAGCAATTTAACTACAAGAAATTGCCGCACCTTAGCGATTCCTTCAAGAACATCAACACCTAAAATAATTGGATCCTTCTTGTTAAACACACAGTCCGGCAAAATTTTAAGCACACATGGAAATACAGTTTCGTTGGCAGCTTCCTTCTTCTTTACCTCCTTACAGGTATCAATGTAGTCCTTGTACTGATTGATCAAGGGGTATATGGTATCAGCAATGAATACTTTTACACCATACTCCTCAGCAAGTTCCCCAGCTTCTGGTGTTACTTTGACATCAAAAGCCAAAATGGTGGCATACTCTTTCTTCTTCTCAAGCATTACACTGGCCTTTATGACATCCCTCTTGTGGACAGGGCCTATGCCTATACCACTTGTTGAGTTTCAAGCCTAAAACTAAGTTTCCTCACTTTTACTCTTTGTCCCACATTGAACCCACAATCTCAAACCCACTTCCCTTCCCCCGTAAATAAACCCCTTTCCCCTCTTTACTAATTACACATTTCTTTATTGTTGCTAGACAGTCCATCTAGTAGGAAAGCCGGTTTAGCTCGCTTTCACGAAGTGTCGGGATAGAAGGTCCTCGTGCCTAAATTACCCTTAGGAGTGTTTGGGTTTTACTGCAGCCATCGGAGGTGGTCCCGCTGTACGGGATCGTTCTATCGGGTTGTGTGACACTGTCCGTCCAAGTTGGAAGACGGAGAGAAGGAAAGGTTGTCGGGAAATAGTATTAGAGGGAGGTTTAGAGGAAAACATTTCAGTAACTAAAAGATATACATAATAGGTATGTTAGACTGATTTTGTGTATAAAATTCAGAGTCGTATACCCAGATATTGTAATCTCTTTGTTCTAGTGAAATTATTATCCTTGTGGATGTAAGCTTGCCGAACCACGTAAAATCTCTTGCCTCTGTATATTGTTGGTTTATTGTTTCCATTACTATCATATATATTTGTGGGCCCCACAGGTATTATAACTGCTGAGGTTTTTAAGAACTCAAGCAATGCTTCCAATGAACCAACAGTAGATGCTTGGACATAAACCCCTTTACCAGTTTTATCAATTCTGCTCATGATAACCTTATCTTCCATGGCTAACTCTTTGACTACTTCCATCATCAGGCCCAACCACAAAAATATCAGTGCCTGCAATTGCATGCTTAAGATCCTGCACAAATGAACTCATAACAATCATCACAAACAAAAGGACAATTTGAAGGAGAAGCTTATAAGACATCAAAACCAATATTTCCAGCAAGGGATAGCTATACTTGTTCATCAGAAAGGACTAGACACATACACAGACAAAATGACACACACACAAAGGCTTAGAAGAAAAAATGCCTTGGAGAGAGCATGTAGACTATAGAGTACAAACAAAAGAGAAACCCACCAAAAACAGACTCTGTACAGCCTACTCGATCTGGAAACTTATATTTTGCAAGGAAAAAATCAAAAATACATATAATGTGCAAAATGAAAGAATTTAGACTGTTTTTTCACCTGTGCAGCAATCTTGATAAACTGGGCAGCCTCGATTTCTTTATAATGAAGGTAAGTACCCTGAAATCAGAAAACCCAACATATTCTCCATTACAATTAATGAACTTAAAATACTAAATTTAAACGACAGGAAAAGATATGCAATTCTCTCAGGACAACTAATAAAAGGACTGGCTATATTGGTTTATAGTCTGCAAAAGTGACTTCCAGCGAACAAAGTGATTCACGTGCTGATGTGGTCTCACATACAGTCACTTGATTTGAAGAGAGAAAAGTGTGAGACGTTTTTATGAACAAAAAGTGAAAGACTTGGACAACCAGACAACCAATTAAGAGAGGAGAAGAATGTTGTTCACTTTTATCTCTGCACATTATGTGAATGGATGTGATACTACCTCAGTATGCTGATGTGACTATTCCCAAGTTTATATTACTGATGATGATAAAAACAACTAAAAAGTGAATATTGCCGGTTATTACATATAAATTTGTTAAAGACGTATTCCAGAAAGTAGTTCACATCTTATAGTTTAGAGCTAAAGAGTTCAAATCCGGTAACTCTAATATTCTCAAATATTCAATCCGGACACTTAGTTTGTGCTCATGCTTTCTTAGCAAATCTGCTCTTCAGTCCTAAAACAGGTTTTCAAGTGAGCAGGTGTGTTGAAGATATAAGTTTTACTAAGTAGCTATCTTATCACCTTGAGGTTTTGGGTAGAGATTCACAGAAAAATCGTCACACTGGGTTTTATCCAGGACTTATAAAGTCGGGGATTTTTATATAGAGTCGGAATTTTGTGAAATATTTAACCAGACCAAAACTTTTCGAGCCAGGACTTTTCCAGGTTTTACCAAGCCGAATCTGATGGCCTTTTCGCAATCGAACTTTCTGTGCATCTTTAGTTTAAGGGGAGCTGGTCATCAAAAAATATTGTACATTGGCATGATGGAGAAGACAATGGAATTGAAAGTTGTACAAAGAAGAATCAAGAGTCAGTTTTACCTTAACACGTAGTTCCTTCATTGGATGGGGAGTCGACAATGCTCGTATTGTTGTGTTAATCGGTCCCTTTAAATGAATTCATGGTTAGTTACTTGAATCCATCATCGACTTAAACTGTACAGTAATATTAAATGTTTACCTGCATCCCACAGACAACTATCTGATCTCCTTCATGAAGCAAACCATTAACCAACACCACATCAATTGTAGTCCCATCACCTTCGTTCACCTTGACCTCTAAAACTGTACACTGACAAAGAATTCCAAAACAATCTCAGAAATAATATAATTTGATTATCTCTTAGATAATTGGGCAGAAAGCAAAATCTACCTGTACTTTATCACTGTACATGAGTTTTTCAACCATAGTTTCCTGACACCATTTTACTAGTAGCAATAGCATATCCGGGATGCCTTCACCACTGTTTCGTCGAGCACCCAGAATCTTAAATCTACTCTAAGTTTTATAAAGAAAAGGGTTTACAAAAGTAAACAAATAGTTGATGTACCTGATTGCACTTGTAGGTACAATACTGATAGTCTCTCCCATTTCTTCCTTTTTAATTTTGTTGTACAGGTTACTATTCCATCCTTGCCCCTTTAACGGTGTAATTATCTGAAGTTGTCCCAAAACAAAAAGTGCAAGTAGACATGCATTCCTGAGATAATTTAAAAAAAAAAAGAATAGATGATATATGACCTCAGTAAGCTCCCTATTAAAATCATTGTGGACATCTTTGCTCTGTTGCTTCATTTCCTTCACAGCTGTTGCATTGCGACAAGTTTTCCATCCATATAATCTATCCACCTGAAAAAAGATTTTGGGATGTTAAGAAGCCAGATATGTCAAGGAATACATTATAAAAAAATGCACATGAAAGGTAAAACTACGGTGTATTCACCTTGTTCAAAGCAACAATGAAATGTGTGTTCCTCAATTTCAAAAATTCAAGTGATTCTACTGTTTGTGGTTTCAATCCATCCATTATGTCCACAACCAAAATTGCAATATCACATAAACCGGATCCCCGAGAGAGCAAGTTTATAAACGACTCATGCCCAGGGGTATCAATAAGCAACAAGCCTGGAACTTTCAGTTCTACATCAGCTTTCTTTTCCCTGGTCCAATCCTGCAAGTTCTCAACAGGGAAATATGTCGCGCCAATTTGCTGAGTAATTCCTCTAGCTTCACCTTTTTGAACATTAGTTCCTCGGATGCAATCAAGCAGCTTGGTCTTTCCAGCATCAACATGACCCATAATACAGCAGATTGGGGTCCCGGAGATTTTCACCATTTGTTTTTTGAAATTATTTTTTCTCAGCTATATCTTTCTGTTTAACTTTGGCTGCAACATCACCTTTTGGCAGGCTTTTGTCATCACCCTGAAATTCCAGTAGAGCAGTTGAGGACACTTCTGCTGTAGACGTTGATGGTCTGGTATTGAGAGTGGCAGTAGATGAACTTTTTATATCATTTTTTAAGACCGAATTGGGTTCTAATTCGGTCTCTTCACCAGCAAATACACTTTTATCAAGAAGCTTGAGATTATCGTCATCCCAACTATTTGCATCCAATTCTTCCTCGTCATCTTCTTCTGTTCCATCCTTTTCAACCACATCAGGTTTCTCCTCCACATCCATTAAGTTCCTCTCTTCAACTTCCTCAGTTCCAAGGGAGTCCAAACCGAGCATCCTTTCCTGCTTTTTATCTGCTTCTGTGATTTCATTAGCGTTAGAAGGGGTGCCCCCATATTCTTGAGAATGTGTCTTTGACTTCTTTGTCCGATACTTGGGCCATTTTGGTGCGTCAGCAGTAGTGAGGGGTAGACCTCCAGCACTAGCAAGAAACTGGTTTCTCATTCCCTCCCTCCGACGGGCTTCTTCCTTCTGTTTCCCTGTTAAAATCTTACCTTCTTATTTCTTCTTCAAAAGTTTTTCCTTCTCTCCCTCCTTTTTTAATCTCTTCTGCTCTTCTGCTTGTCTAACCAGTTCTTCTTGCTCTAGCCTCTCTTGTTCTTCCTTTTTCAACCTCTCCTCTTCTTCCCTTCTCTTTCTTTCTGCCTCCGCATTTCGTTTTGCAAGTGTCTCTTGCATCTCCTTAACATGTTTTGGGACTTTCTTCTTGTTTTCTGGTACTTGATTCATTATTTCTTCCTGTTCCACTTCTACAGGGGCGGCAGCCTTCTTCTCCTTCTCCTTTTCCTTTTTCTTTCTCTTTTTCTTTGCAGCAGCAGACATCTCCAAAGTGCCTTCTCCAACTTCCCTTTCAACTGCATTATCTACAACCAAATCCGGTTCAGTTCGAACATTTATAACATTGTTTGCTGGAGTTGAGGCTACACCAAGTTCTGCTAGAATCTTGTCAAGGTCGTCTTCGTTCTGTTCAGTCCTACCGCCTTCCTTTCTCCTATTGTTGCTTTTTGAAGTCATCGCCACATCATCACTAGTGTCTTTACTTTTGACATGATCAACCTTTCTAGTGCTAACACTTGTACCAGCATCTTCATGTTCACACAGAGCATCATTATCGTCCTCACTTAAAGCAACGTAACCATCCTGAACATCATCGTTCTCATCCTCAAGTAACTCAAAAGCCATAGTAAGCATAGTACTATCATCATCATCAACTCTACCATTCATATTTACCGAGTTGGCCATCCCTGCAGGAGCGTCTTCTTCATGGCTAACAGGCTTCTTTTGTAGGATTTATTTTTATAATTATCTTGCTTAATTATTCCAATTTATATATCAGTTTGTAGGAAAATTGAAATAGTCGACTCTTTTTATATTTTTAGAACTATTAATTACATTTTTAATTTTCATATATTGTTAATAATTTCAAACTTTAAATTTTAAATATTAATATATAGTAATATACCAGCTACTATTCTACATATATTCACTTATACTATATTTTAAGCCGAGCGATGCACGGATTTTTTGTTTTATTAATTAAATTATTTATTTTAAAATAACTAATATTTTTTTAATTTTAAAAAATTTTGATGTATTATAATTATATTAATTTTTTAACTTATTTAAATTATATATTTTTACATCAACCGAGTTAAATATAAATATTTTTTTTATAGAATATTAAAAATAAATATGCATATCGCACAAAATATAAATTTATATTATTAATACATAAATATGTAAAATTTTGTGATTCAAAATATTATGAACATAATTTTTTAATATATCAAACAATGTTTAATATATTTAAGATTATGCATATTAAATTTAAATATATTTTTAATAAGATCCTTATTATGTTTATTTTATATAAAAATTAATAGATATTATGATATATTAGATATAATATATATGTATCTATTAATAATATGATAATATAATTATTAATTTTGATATGTTTTTTATGTTATTAGATTTTCAGTATTATAATATTAATTACAATTTATAAATAAATATATAACATATATAATTTAAACCTTGTATCAATGAATAATAGATGTTATTATATTTCTAGTGAGATTTAAACTTTAAGTTACTATTAAAAAATAAAACAATACATGTCAATTACCGTCATGATAATTTGTACATCACACTTTTTCATATTAATATATGACAGGTTATTTATTTAACCAAACATTTTTTTCTTATATATAAATTTATTAAATTTAAAAAATGTATTAATATTTATTAATTTATATTATTTTGATTTTATTTATCAAAAAACATGATTCAAAGTATGTGATAAAATGTTTTTGATATATTATTATATATAATATAGTAACAAAATAGAATGTGTATTTAATATTTTAGGCTAAGATTGAACTTTTAACTGGGGAACTCAAATAATTATTTTTAAAAAAACATAATTTTTTCGATTTGATCCAAACTAATGAACTAATAAAGTTTCTGAGTTCTCAATATAATAATTTTTTATTTAAGTGTAACCGGTTGTCCGTATAAAAGCTACCATTATATCTTATATAATATATTAAACATTTTATAGAAAATATTTGGATAAAAAAATATTTTAATCCTCCCTCTCATAAGAAAAATTTACGGCCTCCGTGTTGGGATGAGAATAAGTGAAAAGAATGGAATGGTTTGGGATGAGAATGAGGTGGGATAAAAATACTCATTTCATTTTTTTGTTCGTTTAGTAATATTAATTTTATTGGGAATGATGATCATTTTTATTAATTTTTTTGTTTAATACATATATAAAATGAATTTTAAAAAAATTATTCAATAATATATTTACTAAATAATATTGAAAATACAAGGCAAAATTAATTTACATGAGAAATAAGATTATATTTATAATTTAAATTAAAAAAATTAACAATTTAAAAATTTTAATAGCTAAACAAGTCTTTTCATTAAATATATTGAATTACAAACATATTATATTAAAGAGCAAAAATAAAGATAAAAAATTATTGTTAGTAAGAATAAAAATGGTTATCTCATGTGAGATGGTGAAATACAAAATTCACTTATCAGGAAGGATAGGAATAACACGAGGATGAGTGATTCTATTCCTAAGTACTCAACTGAACAACTATTTTTTCATTCCCGACGGAAAGATCATTCCATTCCCATGAAAATTCATTCCCGTCCTCCAACCGAACACACCCTAAGTTATTCAGAAATGGCTATGTGTGACACAATTTGGGGACAAAATGTTCAAAAAGACACAAATCGGAGAAATGGTCCCAAATGACACTCTAAAATCACGTTTACTCAAAACACTACATCGTATAGCGTATTGAGTTTTTTTTTTATTTTTTGAAGTTTAAAATGCAAGATGAAGTAGTGTTTAAGGGTAAAACGCAAAATGAAATTATGTTTTAGGACAAAATGCTACTTTAAGTTGTGTTATGCACCAGACTTTTTTTTAATATTTCTAAAATGTTACATGATGTAGTATTTTTAGTTTATTCTCGAAACGCTACACGAAACCTCGTTTTATAGTATTATTCAATACCATTTATTTTGTGTGATTTTGGGCCTTTGGATGTGGCACATGGGGTGAATCCGCACCATCCGTTGGTTGACGACACGTCATGGATCTAGGAATTTAATATTTCCATGACTGTTCTAAGAAGTGACCCAACAAATCTCAATTCTCAAGTTACCAATCTTCCTTTCCCTTGGTACAGCTGAAAATATTAGTAGAATTTTGTGAAATTAAATCTTAAACTTATGAAAAATATATATATATATATATATATATAATTTTTGTACTTGTTATTTTCTAAAATTTTGTTTTCGAAAAACAAGACTAGTTATTATACATCTTATTTACTTTCTGAAAACAAATTTTTTATTTTGTAAAGTAAAAAAGGAATAATTATGACTCTAAAATTTATGAATTTAAAATTGTGGAAACGAAAACCCACATTGCTAAGTATGAATCGGTTGACCCCCAGGGCAAGTGGCAACAAATCCCAGTTGTCAAGTTAACATGCCCCCTTTTCCTCCACTATAAATCGGGCGGCACAAGTTTCGATAAGCTGTCCAAACCCAACCGACGATCATCTACTCTCTCCCCCTCGGCCACGGCAAAGAAAGGGCAGAGGCGGGGTTTCGTGAATTTGATATACATACATACATACATACATACAGTACATACATACATAGTACCCCCCACTCGCCACTTTAATCTTGTTTTGGTTTCAAAACAAAGCAAGAGAGAGATCAATCAATCAATCTCTACCCTATTACTTGTTTCTAGGGTTTATTTTTACACAATTCCATCTCCTTTCTTTCTCGCTCTTTACCTGGTGCGTCCTTATTTCATCTCTCCTCTCTCTCTCTCTCAGTTCATATTATTGATTGTTTGTTTTTCTATATCATGTTGCTTGTTTATATCTCATGAGTGCTATTATAATTCTATCACTTTTGAGAATGCAGCAGCCATGGTCAGATCATTTCTCTATTCACTGTTTATTTATTTATCTGCGCTTTATTAGTAGTATCTTAATTATTTTAGTTTATTACAACCACTGATTTTATTTACCAGGACTATACATTCCACATTCTAACTCACTCTTATAAATAAATCTATGGACAATCCATTTATATCTCTTATGTTCATTTTCTATCTATACAACTATACAAGTATTAAAATCCTTAGTAATTAATTTCCTCTTGTATGCCTCCGTTTTTAATGGATATTCTACCAGCAATTTTTAAAATCCCGATACAATTCAAGCAGATTTTCAAACACATATACTACCAGATTGTTAAAGAGTTTCTGATATCTCAATTGAATATCATTTTTTACAGACTTTCTGAGATCTCGATTGGATACCTTTTAATTTGTTTAAATTATTTAATTTTTTGATTGAATACCTTTATATTCAAATCTTTCCAAACGTTGCTAAGAAGTTAGTTATGCCTCTTTAGGTATCCAAGTGGTTTTGTTTTTTGTCAAGTGTTGGGTAGTTAGTTTCTTATGATTCTGACTGAACAGGTCGAGGCTGATTAAGCAACTGAAATTAATGACGTCTAGAACAATAAGGAGAAGGCTCCACCATAGGGATGTTGACGGGAAAAGGCATGAACATTTTGAGTCATCGGAAGCGGACAGCTTGAATGAACCTTTACTTGGGAGAAATGACTATGAAGATAAGCCCCTAGAGGTAGGTTACCGTTTCTGTTTTGCTTCTCTCGTTCTGATTACATATAAATGTATGTGACCGACCACTTGTATCTTTATCTTTTATCTGGGATTCTTGTTTTGGCAAATAAGAGATTGATTCACGGGCAATACAGGGTGAAACACTTTCAGATATTTTGGATGATGAAAGAAGAAAGGAACAGTTGCATTGGATGTTTATTTTCTCAAATCTCATTGCACAATGGGCACAATGGTTATGTAAGTTGTATTTTACCTTGTCCCAATGATTTAGCAGCTTATATTCTCTACTTCAATTAGATAGCTAAACACCAGTATATACTATATGGTAATTGTGGAGATTTCCCTTGGCGATGATTGATTAAAATAGTCATATGTATTCAAATATTGAGTTTAGCCTCCTTTGACACTTATGGAAGATATTTTGACACAAAATTGTTATCCCAGTCTGATTACGACATTACGTATTATTCTTTATCATTGTGTCCGTGGGCCTACCTAACCGTGTTTCATTTATTAATCATGTACCTCAGCACTAGGCCTAACTCATTTGAAATTAGTATGCGATCTTACTCAGCCACATTGTTCATATTATTGCATTAGTTGAGTAATAAATTTGTTTTTGCTTCTAAGACTGTGGTGCTGATGTACTTGAAATTTCGCCTCATCGTATGCTGGATTAATGCAGTAATACTTTGTGTTTTCTGGATTTAACGACTTCACTGTTATACACAACTTTTACCTTAGAGTACAGGTGTTTGTCGTAAATGAGCATGTCTTTGCTTTGAGTATAAAGGCGTGGCCTGTGATTTACTTTAGTTTCTTTTTGTCAAATATTTTTATACAAAATTAATTTTGGTTCTGCACATTCATGACCATCTTTGCTATGCTGGTGCTGAAATGATAAGCATACCAGTAAAATGTTATACCTCGGTTACCAGTTACCACATACTTGATGCGGAGAATTTACTTGTGCTTTTGGAGCTGTCTTCTTCGCATATTTTCACTCAACAGTGAACAGTGTATGAATTAGAATATCATGGTGTTGGCAGTCACATATTTTGATTTCCCTTTTTAATGTTTGTAGCGAATTTGCTCCTTAGTTCAGGATCACTTATTGGACGCTTTCTGCCTTTCGCTTCTGGCACTTCTAGTGGATCAACCAATAGATATCTTATGCCTTCATTAAGTCCCTTGCAGGTATAGAGCATTATGATATCTTTTGGTGGTTTGATGATCTGAAATTATAGTTGTAATGTGTTGATCATAGCTGTCATTAATGATCTAAAATCTTAATTTGGGACAGGATACTTTACAGTATGTATTTACATCACACTCTTTACATGATGCATCATAGGGTCACGATATTAATTTGTGCTTGCTATTAGTTTTGACTTTTGAATTTTTTCACAACCTATTTATATATATATATATATTCTGTAAGCAGATATATCGTATTTCTGAATGCTTGAACTGCCACTCGTTTAGGTCAGATTGACTTGGTCTAGCATATCCACTTGTTCCACATGTCCTGTTCATGATTCTTCTTCCACTTCCAACCTCTATCTCAGTAATAGACTGTCCATGTTCTGCTATTGTCTTCCTCCAATCTAAATATCTGGATGATGTACAGCACCTGGGATTATACAGTGTGTCTGAGACAAAGATGTTTGATCTTATACATTAAAATTTTATTTGCAATATAATGAAATTGTTAAGAGGACGATAAGAAAAGATTGGAAATAATTGAAACTTCCGATATTTAGTGGTGTCTGGAGAGATTTTCAGTGTAGAGGGAAAGTAGTGATTGAGGGTTTAGAGAGCAGACAATAGCTCAAAGTTGAATTCGAGATGCTTTCCTTTAAAATCCAAAATAGCTTTCATCTGTTAGGCATTAAGAGAAAGGTTGGTATTTTTTTTATCAACATTCAACACCGACTGTTTAATCCAAATTGTGGAAAATGTATAACAGAAAATATAATTACTCTTAAATTAAGGTTTTGTTGGAGTGACATTTGAGTTTCATATGGTGTTCTTTATTAGGTTTTGCTCGGAAAACATGGAAGGATTGAGTTTCTGAGTGACTCCTGGTCATGTATTGTCTTATACATTATATAGAGTAACCACAATATATAAACATAGAAAACCACAGAAGTGTAATACAGTTTTCATGGGATATCTTCAGGTTCAGTCAATTTCTTTTCTGCGGCCAAGTGTTTTTTTGTGGATTAAAAGATCGTGTGTTGTTTGTACAAGATTTAAGATTATATATCTTGACATTGACTTGTATCTCCAGGAAGCAAGACTCGCAAACCTAAAGCAAAGACTAGAAGTCCCTTTTGATGGTTCTTGTGTGGAGCATCAGGTACGTCTTTTTCCATTATTATTTTTCAATTCCTAAAATTTGATGTTTTCTTTTGTTCATTTAGCACCAAATAGTTTATTTTGTATACTTCGCTAAATGTTTTAATATTTAGTAACAAATGAATAAATATATGTATATATTTCTATGACAAAAAGTAAAGGATCATCATGACTGATAATATGGTTCTGAGAAAATTATGATGGGCGCATTTTAGTAACTGACTATAATCATGAATAAATAATGCTGGTAAAACATGCATATTGGAAAATATTGTGCAGTATATAGTGAAAAAATGTTTGTCCTGTTATGCATGTATCACTGCTACAACTTTATATTTGGTCGCAGGATGCTCTCAAACATTTGTGGAGACTAGCTTATCCAGATAGGGTACTCCCGGCTCTTAAATCAGAGCTCTGGAAAGACATGGGATGGCAAGGACCTGATCCTTCTACAGACTTCAGGTTTGTGTGCTGTTATGGTAATAAGTACTGGGCTTCAATTATGAATTGATGTTACTTGATACATCTCTGGACTTTATTTTAGGGGTGGAGGATTGATATCACTGGAGAATCTCATTTTCTTTGCCAAGATGTATCCGGTATGTTCTAATAAACGTGGCAGTGCTTAAGTTATCTAGCTTATTTATGTTGATTATGTAGCATCTGTAAATAAGTTGGGGATTAGACTATGAGGTATATTGCAAGTTAGGTTAACAACACTACCCCGGCTGGATAAATTGGTCAAAACCAAAAGCAATCAGACCAAAGATCAATATAATAAAGGTTAAATTTTAAAACTTGAGCTCTAAAAATCTTCATCTCTGTTTTAGTTATTAGTAGTTTAGCCCTATATAATATATTATTGTTATTATTATTATTTACAAGTACATATATAAAAAATTAGTACATTTCGTAATTTATTTAATATCTATTTTATGTTAGAATTTGACAAATATATTTTTTACTATATTGATATTGGTGCTGCAAAATTGTAAAGGTACTTGTATTTTATTTTGTACAATTACATTGTTGCCATATCAATGTTAATTTTGGTAAAAGTATTGCTACATATGTTTTTATATGTTACACATGTATCAAGATATGTGTGTGTGTAACCCTAGAAACATAACTTTAATAAGGGACGCTTTGCCTCCCGTGTGTCAATTAATTGATAAGAAGACCCTTGTTGCATTGCCTCTCGCATGCCGATTAAACAATAGAAGACCCTTGTTGCTTTGCCTTCCGCTGCAAATGACTGGTTAGTATCTAATTATCAAAGTGTTTGGCATTGGCTGATCTGACAAAGATTGAGGGAAATTTTGAGAAATATCAAAGGAGTCTGAAGAATTTCATCTTGATTATCTCATATTTCCATCTATGAGTATATCAGTATAATGAGATCTGTTCTCTTCTGGCAGCTTGCTAGAGAACTTTTGCTTTAAAACACAGTTAATATCTTCTTGATATTGACAGGGGAACATTTAAGATATGTTTGAATGGGCCATTTGTTTGTATGTAAGTTGTTTACAGTCCAACAAGCTAGCAATACAAATCTCTGTTTTTTTTTCTTTATAGCAGTCTGTTACTAGTTAGTATAGGTCATGTACCACTCTCTCTATTGGTCTCGTTTTGGAATTGTACATTTGGTTGTGTTATAATGCTATCACCTTATCTGTTAAAATTGCCAAATTTTAAGTGATTATGTTGCCCAATTTGAGGGATCGTCTTTTATCTTTTGGTAAATACTGAATGCTTTGCTGAGAGAACATATGGCACTCCGAGGGCAAGCAGGTCTTCATCTTGATCAGCCAAGTTGGTTGAATAATGTGTTTCAAGGTTCTGCTCTGCATTTATATGAGCTCTTGGGGGAATTCGTATTAGAATTATAGTATAGGTTATATTCTTTTAGAGAGGTTTTTGGTATCGGTCAAGTACTTGTTTTTTCTAGCTTCATCTCCTTTGTGCTTTTGCAAGTCTGGTCTGTATTCATTTTAAGCCCCTTTTGGTGCATCAATACTAGAAAAAAGGCCTCAATATTGGGTCTATTACATTTTAATATCCACAATATGCATGTGTGGACTTTACCAAAAGAAATATGATTACCTCGATAAGATATTCCCTTCAGTCTTCCTCTATGTTGTTTACGGAATCTGGTTCTTTTGGGGTTATAGTTGATGGTTGGTTCTGAATTCCATCTCTACTACAGAACTGGACTTCTTCTCACTTCTCCTCATCCAGCTCCTCGCGAATAATGAAATTTAAAAAATTTCTATTATTCCTTTATATATCTTGCGTTTTTAGCCATGAAATTTATTTGAATTTCAATCCTAAATATGCACCTTGAAATATTTCTTACCAGGAAGCATTCCAGAATTTGCTGCACAAAAGTGATGGAAAAAGAGCTGAATGGGAGTATCCTTTTGCTGTCGCTGGCATTAATATATCTTTCATGCTGATACAAATGTTGGATCTTCAGTCAGGTATTTAATGCTAAAAGCGTTACAGAATTTGTTGAGCCACAATTTCTCAAGTGTGCAACATATTATGATGACAACACAATGTTTATCACATGTTTCAAGTAGCAAAACATGTTGGTTTCTTGAAACTTGAAAGTAATACTCCCTCCGTTTTAAAATGTTTGTCGTTTAACTTTTTGACACACATTTTAAAGTGCCTTGACTACATAGTTAAAATTATTATTTTTAAAATTTTCTGTTTGTGAGAAAAAATGAATATATTTATTCACAAAAAAAATTTATAATTAAAACTAGGCGGTCAAAACACTTTAAAATACGTGTCAAAAAGTCAAACGAAACAGAGGGAGTATCAACAAACAAAAGGGTGTCGTTTAACTTTTTGACACACATTTTAAAGTGCCTTAACTACATAGTTAAAATTATTATTTTTAAAATTTTCTGTTTGTGAATAAAAATGAATATATTTATTCACAAAAAAAAAATTAATAATTAAAACTAGGCGGTCAAAACACTTTAAAATACGTGTCAAAAAGTCAAACGAAACAGAGGGAGTATCAACAAACAAAAGGGTGCATAGAAAAATTCTCAAGACAGGCCAAACAAAGTTGCAAGTTGCAACCATGTATACAGACAGCTTTGCTCTTAACCAAGAAAAATGTCAAATTCTGTAATTGTAGAGCACAGTAACATAAACAGTTATGGTTAAACAGTAAACACCATATTCTGTAACATAACCAAGAAAGCTGTCAAATTCTGTAAATATTGAATGCATTCTTAGAGTTTGGATTTTTAGTATCAGTTTGTTCGTTTCCTGGCAATTATGGAATGGTGATGAAGTTATATATCTTTAAGATGTTCATAGGCACAATTATGGTTAAACGCCATTCTTGCAGGAAAACCAACATCTTTGGCAGGATTACGCTTCTTAGATTTGCTAAGTGAAGATGAAATGGCATTTGATAATCTTTATTGTGTTGCCTTTCAAATGCTGGATGTTCAGTGGCTTGCCAAACGAGCATCGTATATGCAATTCAATGTGAGGGGTTATTCAGTGTTGCTCAATAATACCAACTATTTCATGCATCGGTTACATGTGAGTTATTATTTCTCTCTTTGATAACCAATATTAAATTATGTCCAGGAGGTTCTGAAGTCTACAAGGGCGCAGCTAGAGCGTGAACTTGCACTCGAAGATACTTCCAGTGTGAAAGACCTACCATCATACAATATGTTGAATAAACAGTCATTTTAAGAAAAAGTCGATAGTCCCGTGTATTGCAAG
Organism: Oenanthe sinensis; assembly: GCA_028671895.1. Taxonomy (NCBI): domain Eukaryota; kingdom Viridiplantae; phylum Streptophyta; class Magnoliopsida; order Apiales; family Apiaceae; genus Oenanthe; species Oenanthe sinensis. The sequence goes on from CM053794.1 coordinate 39,265,726, forward strand.
TGTCAAACTCAGCTGTAATTGTAACAGAAAACTAATTTTACATGGGGTATATGTAAAATATGAATTTTATTTGAAGAAAAGGAGTATACATCAACTGGTGATTGGTTAATATCGTATAACCGGATTGTGGCTCATCCTCCACTATCCAGTCTAGTGTTATCATGGTCAACAAGAGGCTTGATAACTGTCCAAGATGACTAAGTCTCAGAAATCATAATTTTTGGAAAGTATAACTGTCGGCAGAAAATTATCGATAACTACCACAATTAGGCCCTTAATTACTGAGAATTTGCCGCACGCATGCCTCCGGTGTTGCAAAAAGGGGTGTTTTTTTTAGCACAATTAATTAAGAATTTAGAGGCTTGTGCAAGGTTTGGGGTTGCGAGACCGGAGTTTTAGTGGCTAGTTAATAATTTTATCGTCTGAACCGGTTTGAATATTAGAAACATTGAACAAATAATTTTGTCAATGAAATCCCACATAGTCACATAATATGTAGCAAGTCTGGTGCGAAGTTGTAAAGATTTTGGATCAAATTAGAGCTGATTTTCCTGGACTTCTCTCTTGTGTTCTACGACAACGTGAGGGTAAATATCACATTTTTAGAACTTATTTTAATGTGAACTTTGAAATAAATTAAATAAGCCTTAGAGTTGTCATCACAAATTTAAGTAAATTAGGTTTTTGAGTAAAAATACAGATCATCATTAATCATTTGATAGAGTATTTCAGTACGTATATACGTATATCCTTCATCTTTTTTAAAGTTACAATCGAAGGATTCATCTACCAATGTAACACAGTCAATTCCATTGTTAGAACAGCTTCCATCGAGTCTCTGCACCTATCCTTTTTTCACCTTCTGCCCCTTTGTTTTTTGAAAACAGGATTTGACTCAGAATTGCTCATTTTTATTAGTTCCAGAATTTCTCTGAATTTGAAAGTTCTCATTTAGCAGGTTTCCATACCAAGGCTCAATCCAGTTATGTCCGCAGCGTCTACCAATTTCGCCATATCCCCTTTTTGTTTTGAGATTTGTTGTGAGATTAGGATGTGCCTCGGTGTGATTCAAACATATTCAAGTGTCTTTGATGTAACAGCCGCCCCACCCGCACGCACACTAACATAAGTAGTAACTAGTAAGGTACTCTACATAATTATTCTGACAATAACATCAATATGTTTGTGTATATAAAATAGTGTTGTGGTCAAATAACCAGATGTTGCAATAGGAATTCTCCCATTTCGCTTACACAACTTGAAGAATGTCTAAAAGCTACCATTAACTACATCACTTTGAAGTACCAACTAACTCTGAGACATGCCTTCCAATTCAAACTCTATAACTTCTATTCCTTCTGACATGATCTTTTGGCTCACAGCAGAATATAATCAAATCCACGCAAGATAATGATCGAGTATAATGACATCTACTTGTACAAAAATGCAGTTGAAATTGCTACTATTCTTCAGTGGGTGCTGGTCCTGAGCTGTCTTCTTTCAGCTCAATAACATCCTCTGATTCCTCCGATTCATCCGATGGTTGAACTGATTCAGATTTTGCAGGCCCTGGACCGGCTGATACCTTAACCATCGATGGACGTAATAGTCGGTCACCAAGTAAGAACCCCTTGCGGAATTCCTGAAGTATAATGCCTTCTTCAAATTCGTCAGAATCTTCACGCATAATGGCTTCATGCAGCTTTTACAGACCAAAAGAAAAGGAAAATGTCATATAATGTTGAATGAAGTAACAAAAGATAATAAAATAAAGCAATTCTGGAAGCAACTTGGGAAAACCAGACACTCGGTAACATTCCAAAATGCACCAAAACAGAAATATACTACCATGAGTTACAAACATGTTTCTCAGTGACACTAAACAAAACTGGAGGAAAAAGAAGAATCATTCTATTATGAAGCTAAAGACTGCAATGACAAGTTTGTCTTCGAGATACATAGTTGTTAGTACTGTTCACCTGAGTCGGCTCAAATCAATCAAAACACAAACTAATTACTAACCTAAATGTGTATCAGGTCTTCCCAGAACCTGATTTAAATCTATCAAGCATTTGAAATAGTTCATTAAGTAATCGACTATAAAGTAAGTGCACATCCAATGATACTTTTCCCAGAAATGCATGCCTATAAAGGTCGTACCCGGCTCCCGCATCACCAGGATCTGGGTAAGGTCACAATTTATAAAGAAGTTGTTTTCAGAAGTTTGAACTTGTAATCTGGCGGATATCAAGTAGATACTTGACTGTCACGCCAAGCACAACCATCATAATAGCAAAAGAGTTTGTGAAAGAGATAAAGGGATGTACATCTGACTTAAAGAACCTAAGTACAGTGTATAATAACCAAGCTTACCATGGGATCAAAGGGGTTCCCAGTAGTCACAACAGGCACAACACCAAGAGACCCTAACACCTCCGCAAATTGCTTGGATATGCTCTGGTAGCTGTTGTTGATTTTCTCCTCACCTTCCGTCTCTATCTTGATCTGAGTGTTAGCTCTTTCAAAATTGTCTAGAACAGGCAAAAGACTTTCCACAACTTCTCCTTTTGCATTTGTTACAAGAGAAAGTCGTTCTCTTTCTGTTCTTTTCCGGAAATTTTCAAAGTCTGCACTAATCCGAAGAACTCGGTCTCTCTCATATGACATTTCTGCGGATAAAGTAGCCACTTTGCTTTCTAGAGCATCTTTTTCATCTTCAATGGATTTTAAAAACGCTTCTATCTCAGCAATTTTAGGCTCATCATTGTTTGCTACCGCCTCTTTGTAAGACTTAAGTGAAGCTAAGATGGCTGAAGCTGGTTCTTCTGCATCAGTAATCTCATCCTCAGTCGCAGTTTCGCCATCTTCCACATCAGTACTGTCTGAGTTGTCCTATTGGATACAGGTATAGAACAATCTTGAAGATCAATAAGGATATTTAAAATATCAATGAGAAGGCTATACTGTTTTTAAACTTCAAAATGAATAAAATATTAACACAATTTCACTCCAGAATCATTTATCCTAATAAAGTATAAAGCAGTAAAAATTACCAACAAACTCGCAGCTATATAAAAACTAGAACTTTGCAGTATCTTCTTATGTATATCAACAAATTACTTCAGCATTAGAACCATATTGGAGTATTTCATAAATAGGAACAGTCAATAGTACAAGTTCAGCATAAAGTAATGCTATTGTAAAGTGAATATCATGATTCGACAATTGGTAACAGTGCAACAACAACAACAACAACAACAAATGTATTACAAAGCATTTTGTAGATCAGCTGCATTTGAACTGTTCTGAAACAGCTTTAAGAATAGCTGATCATTGGGTAACACAACATCAACCTAGTGACAACGAAATATAAATCTTGAAATATCCAGTACGCGGTATGTTATTCCTTCTAAAATGTAATTAGATAAAAAAAAAAATTGGTCTGTTGGAGCGTTAAACCTGAAATTAAACAATCATCATTCTAGGCCAAGTTCTACTTATTGAGTCTTGATGAAGAAACGATAACAATTCATCTGGAGGTTCATACTTCATATAGAATTTCAATGCCACGGGAAGCCTTGGTTGCAACCTTTGCTAAGTAACCAGCTGCCTGGTTTCCCTTTGCGCCAAATATGGTTATTTGCACTTCCCATGGATATTTAAAATACTCACGAATTTTTATGACAAAAATTATGGAGAGGATGGTCAGGTGTATCTTTATGAACAAGAGCTACTACAACACGAGAATCGACAATAATCTCTGGCCTACGTTCTTTCCACATTAAATCTATACCCTGCCAAATAGCCCAAGTTCTGTAGAAATTAGAAAGTGATTTTGCAGAGCCTATAAAACCCATAAACCCGCAAATCCACTGGCCAAAATTATCACAAATGAGAGCGCCAATACCAGCTTGACTCATTGAACCCCGTGTTGGTCCGTTTACATTTATAGTGACCAGTCGAAAATTGGGTGTGGACCAACCCACATTATAATTGTTTTTGGTGGCTGAAAATTTTGGTGCTAGTACAGCTACTAAGTTTCTTGTACAAAGGACAACACCGCATAATTCTTACTGCTCGCTAAGCCACCATTAACATATCTTAACCTTCCCTAAATATTATCATGGTAAATAAAGCAGTGTCCTTGTTTCGTTGCGCACAAAGATTCCGGTATCTTTCTACAATTCATACATCCAGACATAATAATCTTTAATACACACGCGGGCACACTGAAATACATACCCAAAACTAACAGACTTCGATTCAGCTAGAACAATATCTTCCCTCCCATTCCCATATACCTTATCCAAAGCAAATCCACTGACCATAAAACTAGTAGTTAAACTTCAATAAGTACCATAAATCATACATACATACTAACATGCTTATATAAACATATACATATAACTATATTAGTAAAGATGAGATTTTTAACATCCAAACACAAAATTAAGTCCCACCCCCTAAATCCTATCACAATTCACATTAAAACCAATAATCTTGGTACCCCACAAAAACAAAATCAAGAACTCTTCAAATAATAACACACCCAAAAACATTGCATACCCAATTAAAGGGCGTGTAAGCAAATGCACTACCTCAAGCTGAGACTCATGAATCTGCTCCTCCACTTCTTGGGTCTCAGTAGTTTCACCAGATGAAGCAAAACACACTGAATCAAGAACAAAACGGTGTCGTTTTAATAACTTGTGAGAAAAATGAGTAGGGGTGCTACAATGAGTTTTAGGGTATGTTTGTCTTCTTGTTGTTAGAGAAAGGCGCACGAGTGAGCTTCGAATAGGGGTGTTTATTGAAGGGCGAGGAGGAGCAAGAGCGGCTGTTCTCAGCAGTGTTGTTGCCGCCATGGATAGATACAGATGGGGTGTATGTAAATGTCTGTGTGTAAATGGAGAGGATAATAATAATAAAATTATGATTCGGCAATTGTAATGAATTTGGGGAGGGTGGGTGGTTTCCACTGCGCTGAGTTCCACCATATGTATTATGTGCCTGTGTTTTGGGTTTCTTTTTTATCAAGTTATTTTTTTAAAAAAAATTGAGTATTTAAATTAGTATTCTAATACTTTATACATATATATGTATATATATGTATAGTATTTTAAAAGGTGATTTAAATGCAATGGGTGTCGATTTTGAAAAAATAAAAAAAATAATGTTTTGTTTTGTAGGAAAATAAATTACTTGACAAAAAGTTGATAAATTAAGAGGAATATTTTTGTCTTATTTTTAAAATAGAAGTAAAAAGTTACTTTATTTAGTAAAAAATGTGGGAATTCTAATAACTACGTCCTCTGTTCCATCCAATTGTTTACATTTTTTTTTTTGATGTCCCGTCCAATTTTTTACATTGAAAACTTTCTAAAAATGATAAATTTTTATATTATAAATTTTTCTCACAACCACTACTTTACTCCACCTTTTCAAATCTATCAATTAAATATCAATTGACCCCACCACTTTACCCACTTTTCTTTTTCTTTCATAATACTTTATATAATTTTCTTAATATCTGTGTAAAACTCAAATGTAAACAATTAGTTGAGATGGAAGGAGTAGTATTTTATCATTGTAATTATAAAAACCCACTAAAAATAAAAGTAGAAAAACACGGACTTGAAAATTTTATGGTCAAATAGGAATTGGTCAAACAATATGTACCAGTGTACCACCCCGCCCCCAAATGTTTCAAAGACAAATTGACTGACATTTTAAAAATATTGATTGCATAATTAAAATTATATTTTTAAAAACTATTTTTGTAAATAAAATATTGAATATATATTTTAGTTTATAAAATGAAAATTCAAGTTCTACATGGTCAGGTAACATGCATGTGGGTGTGGTCACGCTTTACTTGACTTATTAGTTACCAAAAGGGTGCTTTTACTTGATACTTTAAATAATTCTTTGATAAGATATCTTAAATTAAACATGCACTCAACGCGACGAACTAGATTAGATAAATTACATTTTATTTTATTTTTCGATATATATAAGATTGTTGTGTACGTTCGAGTACAATAAAATTAATTATTTTTTTGGAGTAACATCAAAATGAAAGGTAGTGACTTATTATTTTCGGATTGAAACGAAATCGATTTTCGAAATGACTAGGCCTTGGCGAAATCGGTTCCTTGTTTTGTTGAGCGGCCTTTAGAATTAAAATATTGGTTTTATTTTCTCAGCTTATTGCTCCCTACAGCTGTCTGTCTTGCTTTAATAAACAACTCCGGTAATAAGAGTTCAGGTGACATGATAGTGAAGACGTGGCCAATAATCATGCAATTAGTACATGCTTAACTTTGTGATTAGTTTTTTTCTTTCTGAAACACCTTAATAACTTGATAAAATAATAATTTACTAATAATCTTTATTATTCACATTCCTCAAGAAAGTAGTGCTTCTTTTCAATCCATAAAAAAAATTATTTTGTAGTATAAAAATTTATCCAATAAACTAGTGTAATGTCAAAACTGTAAAAAGAAAGAGGGTGCAAAGTAAAAGCAGCAGAAGAGCAAGCAGGTGTGGTGTGCCTGTGAGAGTAACGCCTAGTGTCCACACACATAAATTATACATACACAGAGAGAGCTCAACCTGGGTCGGAGTTTCTCGCTCGCTCTATACCCCCCTCAAAACTCAAATTCAAATAATCCAAGCCCTAGATTTGAAATCTCCACTCTAATTCATCTTGAGCATTTGAATTGGGTTTGTGTATAGTGTGTGTTTGTATTTGAGATATCAGAATGAGTAGCACCAAGTCCGAAGAGCGTAACGAGAAGATCATCAGGGGTCTTATGAAGCTTCCTCCCAATCGCAGATGCATCAACTGCAACTCACTCGTATTCATACTCTCTCTCCCCCCCCCCCCCACCAACACACACTTAATTCAAGTCAATATGTGAAAATTACCCTTAGCTTCTACTGTTGTAATAATTCTAAATTGTGTAAATTGATGCTATATCTAGCTCCACAACTCGATATTATTCTATATTTACCTTCAAAGTTTACATTTTGTCTAAAGAATTTGTCTTTGATGCATTGTCCCCTTTATCAACAACATACCTGGAATTATACAGGAATCGTCGTCACGCACAGAAATATAGAATAGAGTTTAATTCTCAAGATCCTTATTTTATAATATCTGTAAAAATAAAGTGTTGTGTTTTGAAAACTGAGGTCTACGTAAATATATCATGTAATCTGATATTAGGGAAACGAGTGAAATTCAATTTTATTTCTCGATTATAGATAACCTAGATATTGTAAACTTTATTTGATCTCTATGGCTGTTTTTTTTAAAAAAAATTCCCAGCAAGCATATAATGTATATTTTCAACTGTTCTCAGGGACCCCAGTATGTTTGCACAACCTTCTGGACATTTGTTTGCATAACATGTAGCGGGATACAGTGAGTACATCAACCTAAATTATTGTATACATATACATGTTTCTTTAATCCTGGCATCGTCTTTGAAGCTGAATCACGTTTCACTTCTAAGTTCCACAAACTACAAGTTTTTAAAAGATTTGTGTGCTATGTTCAATTGCGCATGGTATATGATGCTCAATAAATTATTTAAGATGGGTAGAAACATATTTTTTCTAGAGAAATGTCGTTTGTTATTATTATCCATTTTTCATGATTTGCAGCCGTGAGTTCACTCACCGTGTAAAATCCGTTTCTATGTCTAAATTTACTCCACAAGAAGTTGAAGCCCTTCAAAAAGGTGGTAATCAGGTATGATAATATTTTTTTAGTTCTTCCATTGTCCTCTGGATTGCTTATTTGCTTACTATAATGGCTTCTTCAGCGTGCAAGGGAAACATTTTTAAATGCTTGGAACCAGCAAATGCAGAGGTTCCCTGATAGCAGGTGAAGTTCTCCCGTTCTTGCTCCGGAAGATTAGAACAAAAAATTGGAAATATATGCAGATTGCAGAAATGACATTTAGTTGTATCTTCTGTTCTGTAGCAATGCTGATAAAATTCGAGAGTTTATGAAGGCTGTTTATGTGGATCAAAAATATGCAGGGGGGAAGACATCCGAAAAACCTCCAAGAGGTACGCAGGTAATAAACTTAACTTATATAGCTGTTATATTAAATATATTTCATATGTTCTCAAAAAGAATAATAGAAGTACAAAAATTGATGTGCTTGAAGAATGATATGATTACATAGTTGCCGTCAGAGATTAAGCGGAATCTACCAGGATTATTTTTTTCAAATGTCGGCCTTTTTCATAAGTGGGACTCTTTAACAAATCATCGCACACCCTCCTCCAAGAAATCTAACATGGACTGTATATATGAACTTGACAGGACCTTAAGAATCACGAAGATGAGACAAGGCGAGCCAGTTCCTATCATTCCTATTCTCAAAGCCCGCCTTACGATTACCAATATGAGGAAAGGCGTTATGGAAAGCAAGCTTTTGCCCTTACTAGAAAGGCCGGTTCAGACCGAGGCCTTAATACATCTAGTTTCTTGAGTCCTAGTCATTCAAGTGACAATGGTTTTGAGGGAAGTTTTTCAAATGAGGGGTCTAATGCAGGTGATATATATAAGTATGAGACCCAAGCATCTACCTTTCAGACAGGTTTTGGATTCAGCAGTCCTTCCAGTGAATCTTCAAGGGATGTATTTAATGAAGAAATAAGCCATCATAATGTTAATACTTATTCTGATGCACATACGAAGAGTGTTGCAGACCAGGTTCCACATTCACAGGTCATTTTCTTCTTATATCTGTTCTTGACTTCTTTTTAAACCGAAGTCGTTGGTGTACCTGTACCGCGGGAGTTATTATATATATATATATGTATATGTATATACGCACTTGAAATAAGAGGTAGGGGTTTAATGCGTGCTTAGTCTTTTTTTTTCATGTATCTGGTTGGTGTGATGATGTGCATGATATAAAAGCGAAAATTAGACGAGGATAGAGAATAATCTAACATGGTATTTCCGATTAAGCCTGTCATTATGAGTACTAAGACTGGACTGCTGAAATCCTAACAGATTCTACTTTGTTACGAGTGTTAGGGAGAAATGGTATGTGTTGTCACATGTTTAATGAATCCAGAGGCTTTCCAAATAGTGGAATACGATGTATAAACACTTGACATCTCATTTGGGCCAAAACATGCAACGTTTTCAATATATTGCTGAGCCTGAGATTGGTCCGGTTAACATAGATATAACGTGGTTTGACCAGGGAGAAATATTTTCTTTTTAATTTCTTGTAGACTTGCAAGTAATAGTTTTTTTGTCCTGTACATACTGATGTTTGCACCTATTCAACTGTGTCTTTATTTGTCTTCTGATCAGAGGACAGCATCTACAAGCAGCTTTGGATCATTTAACAGCAATTCGATGTCCTTCAAGTCAGTAACTTCTGAAAATGCAGATGGTCCATTAGAACCTGACCAATCTGCTGGAACCCGTAATAATAAACTAGCTACTTTTCTCTCGTTACCACATTCAGCAGTTTCTGGGACTTCTAATGTTGACCTATTCGATAGCCCATTTGTGTCTGGAACTGTTACATCCTCAGCCTCAGCCCCTGATTTGTTTCAGTTACCCACATCATCATCTTTACCTGTAGATTGGTTTCAGGCGTCCTCCCCCTCTCCAACTTTGAATTCTGATCAACGATCTCAAAATTTGCCACTTCCATCTTTAGATATATTTTCCAGTATGCCTCTGCAACATTCAGTGGGATCCTTGAGTGAGAAATCATTGGATGTAGTTACTGAGAAAAATGAAGGATGGGCAACATTTGATATACCTCAGCATATGGAGCCTAGTCAAGGCAATCAGATATCTACATCTGCAACTGCTGTGACGGTACCTCTTAAAGAGGGAGCATCTCTAACAAATGTTGACAACTTATTGCTCTCAAACACAAATCCACAATGGTCCTCATTTCTTGATTCTAGTTTTATCGAACCTCATTCATCAATTCCTGATAAGTGGCACAGGAGCGTGTTCAGTTTTGAAGCCTCCAGTAATGCAGGAACTAATCAGGTATGAAATTTATTCAAAGTTGCATGGATAATATATACAAATCCAAATTTGAAGATATCAAATCTTAATTATTGCGTGGCTGTTGAGTGTGTGTCCCACTAGAGGGATGCCATGTCAAATCATTTGGTCCACAACTATATCATATAAGGCACATATACACTAATTAAAATTAATTCAGTGTTGTACGTATCTATGCTCAGACTCGCACCACACTCTACAGCTCAGGGTGCTGCCTATGCGGATAAGAAAAGAATATAATACATGCACATAATTTTTAAATATGTGATATTATCATATAAATATACAAGTATTTCTTCTCAAAAAACATCATTATTATATTGTGAAGCATCTTAGGCTCTTGGTAGATTGTCATGGTAATGGCCTCCAAGTTTGTTGTTTTTCATAAAAAAAATATAATTTGACATGTAGTTCGTACTTCGTCATTCAATTCGTTTTGGAGTTGAAGTATAATGAAACTGAATTTAAGCTTGTTCATTACTTGTAAGTTTCAATATGTGAATAAGCTCTCTATTTCCTTCTTCCTTGTATTGTCTAACCCCGTTGTTGGCTTGTTTGTTTATCTAATAACACTCATTTGTTTATTTAGTAACACTCATTTCGCTACCCTGCATAATATATATTATATACATTTAAAACAAGCAACTTGTACCCCGTTAAATGGAATAAAGATTTTTCTCTTACTGGAATCAGATACAGAATATCTCTGACTTCTAGTTTTTGTTGTTTTGTTAGTCATGGAATGCATTTGAAAATTCAGATGAACAGATTTCATTTGGAAAAGATTACCAGCCAAGTAGTGAACAAGTTGCAGCGCGGAGTCCTTCACTTGCTGATGGGTATTTGGGCATAAGAGTACCAGAGGTAGATGAAATTTCCTATAAATGCTGAATGCTATGTTTTTTTTAATATTTATTTGTAATAAGTAAACAAAGCCTTATTTGTAATAAGTATATATTAGTTGTTGCTGTAATGAACTGGTGATGGTAGTTAAATCTTCTTTTTCTATCATGTTACATTCATCAGTCATCAGACAACTGAGAGAAGCAAAATACAAGGGTTGTGCATGCTATGATTTACACCACATACATGTTTTTCTCTATTTATTTTACGTTTGACTTGTATTAATTCTCATATTCCACAGGCAGGAGCACTATTTCCTGCAACTGATGTAAAATCTACTAACCCATTCGATATTCCTTTTGATACTGATTTAGTGCCCCGCAATGAGGTATGCTATGTACTCAGCTGTAATGAACAATTCCTAGCATCTATTGTATTATGTATATCTGCTTAGGTATTGAATAAGCATTGTTCTGATAATTGATTTCATCGTGAAAGCTGGATATATTTAACTTTGAAGGTGAAACTTCTTACCCAATAAGACTTCTGCAGGAGTGTTTAGTGATCTGAATGAAAACGGTAGAAATGTTTCTGGCCTTTTTCGGAGATAGTATACAAGTTGGAGTAAACTTTTTACTTTGTGAACTTCACCCCTTGTTTGAGTTTTCATAATGAAGAGGAAGGAATGCAAAATATTTTCTATTAATCTCCTGTTTGTGATTTTTTTGGGTTGAAGTGAGATGGAAATAATACAAAACCAACTTCCTACAAAATGTCTCCCTCTTCTAATGCGCTCCCTTCATTTTTTTCTTTCCTATGTTTTGTTTAAGTTTGGTTGTCTAGTGTGCCGTTTTCTTATATAGGAACAAGGCAACAGAGGTATAAAAGAGCAACCATCTTTGCATAGAAGCTTATCCGCTTTTACTCTGTTTTTACGAAGCAAGGTTTCCAAATGCATCGAAAAACACTATAGTTAAAAGTTAACTTTTCAATTCACCACATCCTTGTGTATAATTTTAAAACTGCAAGTGCTCAAACTCATAGCACCATGTCAGCATAACTGTTTCTGAATCCGTTGTAGTGGGTATTTTGTGGAGCTGTGGACTATATTAGTTTCTCACCATTTGATTCTGCATGTTTAATTGCAGATTTTGGAAATGAGCTCTTTGCAAGCCGTTTTACCTAATGGCCACATGTCTGCTTCCTTTATTGCTGCTGTGCCTGATCCTTGGTTCTCTCAGAATCCAGTTACATATCCTGCTGGACCACAAGGTGAGCAAAATGGAAACTTAGTGGTGCATCACGTGCTTTAACCAATTCTCTGACCAGTCTGATTGTAGTAATGCAACTGTGCAGGTGACTTCGGATTATATGGTGGGCCAGCACCAAGCACACAAATAATGTAAGATAGTTCACTTTTCATAGTTTTCTTTAGATCTAGGGAGAATGATAATTCACTTAACATGTAGTTCTCAGGTTCTTAGGGTGGTAGTGGTTCTCATTTGAACCAATATTTATGTGCATATACATGTATCTATACATGTATATGGGCATATGTATGTTATGTGCCTATATGAGAGTGATATACTTGCATGTACATGCATATATTACGAGCTGATGTGTGTGCGCGCGCGCGCCTATATGAGCGTATGCACACACACATATATAGGCATATATATACATAGAGACCTACAGGGATGTATATCTGGCATGTATTCATGCATAGATCATAGATCATAGATGTATATGGGGCATATGTATGTTATGTGCATATATGGAGTTATGGACATAATATATGCATATGTACACTGAGGCGTGAGGCACACCTCAATAAACTGGAGCCTAATTTGACCTGTGTTGAAGAGTATTACTCTGGCATGTGTTCACTTAAAATTTTAATTTAGTTTGTGTTCTCCTTTTGTTTTGCAATTCTATGATTGTTATCAGAATTATTATGGCTGAGGGCAATTAACTTCTTAATTCTATGCATTCTATCATGTCTGATATTTTTTCTCTCGTTCAAGCTGTATTTTGTTTATAAATACTCCCTCCATTCCTTATTAATAGTCGTTTTACACATTTGCTGATATTCCATTTTATTAGTCGTGTTAAGTTTTCAAAGCATATCAAATACTTATTTTTACATTGATTGCCCCTATATTAATTATTATGCTGTCGTTTCACTTTCTCTGTGTATGAGGTTATAAGAGTAATTTGGTAGTAGCATTAATGGTTTTATAGTGCAGTTACTGTACCTTCTTGATTTGTGTAAAAATTTAAAAAACGACTAATAGAAAGGAATGGAGTAAGTTGTTGATATGCTTCATTTCATACTTGTGGAGTTCACATTATTATCAAAATAAGTATTGCGCCTCTCTTCGATGAGACGTGCACGCCTTAATTAGGACTTCTCTCGGATAATGCACGCCGGCCTTTGCAACTCAGTGAGCCTCTTGTCTTAAAAAGTACTCGTCAAAGATACTTAAGAAAACACTATTAACATATACAGTCTTATAAAAAAATTATTTTGCTTTTGTGGGCTACATTTCACAAGAGCATGCTTTTAGCATTTAAACATTACATCTCTCTCCACTAATTTGTGTATGTCTTTTTAATTGTTCAGGGGTGTTGCATCTCACGAGCCTGTGGCACAAACTGGAGGAAATCCTTTTGCTTAGGATTTTAGTAGTGTATTCTGTCCTTTTCTTTTATTTAGTTTAGTGTTATCCGCATTCGGTTTGCCTGTGAAGTTGATAATGTTTTATCTTGTCATTTTTTAAGTTTGCGGTCTTTTATAATAAAGGTTGCTTTTTATAGTCTCAGCTAGTCAACATTTGTAGTAAAGTGATGATGAGATTACTTCTGGGTTTTGTGATATTAACATTTGTAGTAAAGTGATGATGAGATTACTTCTGGGTTTTGCGATATTAACTGAAAAGCAGTGATAATTTATTAAAGTTGTTTTCTACTCAAGGACATTGCCTTGTTATAAGATGTCTTGTACTAGTATGTCTTCATTACCAGAGTTTTCTCGTATGAAGTTGCACAAAATTTAACTGCCAAGTAGGGACCCGTGAGTAAAAAAACTAAAAATTAAATCTACTACAACATTATTAGTGGTTTTGCTTTCCGGTTTTTTTGGAGTTTTGTAATTGACATTCTTTATTTAAATCTTGATGATAGGTGTACTTTTTTATTTGTCTGTCGTTCATCAAAAATTCTGCTGGATTATTTACAGATGTCGGGGCTAAAAATTATAACGTTTATTTGGTTGCTGGATCCTCCCATGATTCTGGTTTCCTTTCCGTAATGAACCCAAGATGATTGTGGTGGATTTACACATTTGATTTTCGATTTTAGGTTTTAGTAGAAGCCACCAAGTTAGAAGCTCTTTTCCATTTTGAATAGTGTTTTGAATGAATGAAAGGAAGCGACATTTTTTCAAAAATATATTCTGTACAAAGCTCTATTCATATTTTTAGACATCCCATATCATCAACGATATATGTTCAAATAGGATTCACTTTTGCCAGTTGAATTAAAACTAGTAAAAACTGTGTATTTTCCGAGGGTAAGCACTAAATATACAAACTTTAACTTGATAGTTGGCTTGGTAGGGGGACTTTTGCCGACCCAGTTCTAGCTCATTAATTACTGCTATATCCAATCGGACTTGAAATTCGGAGTACACCACAGCCTTCTCAATACATCCACAGTTTAATGCTTGAAATGCTAAAAGAATTTTTCTACTAGGATATTGGGCATGGTTGGCACATGGCAACTAAGAGAGAAGCTGGTCTGCTGGTGCAATCAGCTCATACGGTGAACACCTATGAAATGATTCAGCCTAGAGTTCAAAATTGCCGAAAAATTCCGTTACACGTGCATCCTTTGCATCTCTTCGTTAATAGAGCCGAAAAGAACAGTGGATATATACCTCTCACCGAAGCTTGGAAACACAACCTGTATGATTACATCATGGTTAATCTATCATCTGTCTTAACTCTCAAGGAACCGGCAGAAGCCAGCCTTAATATATGTTACATAATATTGCATAAAAACCAGAATGAGGACACGACCTACAAAATGATTGTATGTGTATGGGATGAAAGTCTGATAATTTAATGTGAAACAGGGCATATGATTGCCGAGCTACTTGAAGAAAGTGGTGAGTGGGTAAAATTTGCTGGAGCGCAGCTGGCAAAATGGTATAAACTTTTGCTCGTTAACAGCCACAACGTAGTTTTACGTCTAACACACAGATTCAGTTAGAGAATAGTTTGAAGTAATGCAAAGAATTAACTCACTGCAATGAGCTTTCCAGCATTCTTAGGTCTTTTTGCAACACGTACAGCTGCTGCTGCTGCAGCTCCAGAAGATATACCAACCTAGGATGAAGGAAACTGAAACATAGATAAACCACCCAAGGCGGGCAAACGGAATACTTACACAACATACATGACTAGCATAGGTAATGCAACCATTTTATATTATGATCTCTAATTTAAGTTGATGTTTGTCAATACAATAATTATGATTATACTATCTTGTGGAAGCCTATATACATAGGGGGCGTTTGGGGTAGCTTAAATTTAAAATAAGTAACTTATTTTAAAAAAAAATTTACATATTTTCAATTTTTTTTTTTTGATACATATCTATTTTAGAATTTTAAAACCAAATATGATTTTCAAAACTGAAAATAAGTTACTTATTTTCAGGAAAAGTACATACATACTAACTTTTTCTGGAAATAAGCACTTATTTCCAGAAAAAAAGTTAAGCCAAACAGGCTCATAATTAAAAATATATATCATATATAATATAGTGGAGACGAAAACAGGTCACTACATATTCAAGGGGAAAAGTGGAAACCCTTGGCAGATTGAAATTTATCAAGGGGTCAATGTTTCTACATCTAGTTATCCCATTATAAAGTTTCTACTAGATTTAAAGGTTGCAATAAAAAAAATCTCAAAATGTATGTGTCTTGAATAAATTTTACTACTGAAATCCTGTATAAGAGAATTAAAATAAGAAGAATAGAGAAGTGGAGGAAGGAAGGGGGTGGGGGAGATCATTAATGTAACATGCTCAAGCAATAAAACTAATAGCCGACAAATTAAAAATTGCTGATAATATTTGACGAAGACACGTTAAATACTCATCACAAATACTTGGCAAAAAAAAAAATCATCTTACCAGCAAACCTTCCTCTAATGCCAACTTTCTAGCCATTTCAACAGCTTCCTCATTTGTTACCTATATTTTGTTTAAAATTAAAAAAAAATCCGAACAAAAATTTTCACAGATCATTTAGGTTTATCTTTCTTCAGCAATTTCGTTCAATATTAATACTGGAGAAGCTAAAATTTCCTGTGTTTCGTATATTGAATTTTATACCTTTAAGACTTCGTCAAGCAAATTGACATCCAATATCCTTGGCACATAACCTGCATTAATGTCTTATGTGTTGAGAAGTGAAGTCATGGAAAAAACAATAGTAAGAGCTGACATTAATATTGTGAAAATATGTTTATAAAATTCTTTGACCTGGGTTTTCTCCAGATATAATGCTTCTTTCTGCAGGCTCAACTCCAATTACCTACTAATAAGACAATATCAGAATATTGATGATTCAGCATGAAGCACAAGAAAAATTGAGAAACAAATAATACTTCAGTTCCAGCGCATACTTACGGCTGAATACACTACAACTATACATAAATTACCGTTAAGAATTTATATGCCATACATACACTTCAAGTTAGAGTAACATACAGATAGTTCCCCTTGAATTATAAAAACTACTCCCCCCATCTTAAAATAAGTGTCTTGTTTAACTTTTTAGTGGTCAAATTGACCAAACTTTGACCGTGAATTAAAAAATATTCTTTTTTAATTTTTAAAAACTGAAAAATATATTTTAAAGTAGAGTAGACATATTTTTTAATGATATAAATTTTAAATTTTTATTAATTATATATTATGTGTAATATTTGGTCAAAAATTGGTCAAATTGACCAACAAAAGTCAAAATAGGACAATTATTTTGAGATGGAGGGAGTAGTAGACTGCGCATACATACGCATTTGTATCCATGTCTGTGTGCATCTGTATGTGTGTGAGAGAGGGGGACATAGAGACAATAAGAGAATAAGAGAGAGCCCATACTACAGTACGAGCTAAGGCATTTAACTAAAAAAATTATGACTACACTCGAGCTTCAAAAGATGTTAATGTCATCATGGTTCAAAATAATGATTATATTTGAATTGTTGTAACCACAGTATATAGAAATGAAGATACGATTTTGGTCACCAAGAATTTAAGAATTTTAATTGAAAACTTACAAAATAACATCTTCAACAAAAGAAAATCTATAACTGAGGAAAATATTTCAGAACACATGACATTATTGTTATTTAATGGTTGATGTTATAATTTACTTTTAAGTACAGAGGCAGTGAAGCCTTTTACTGAAGTATAACAACCTTTGTGTGTTCATTCATCATTTTCAAGTAACGCCCAGTGCCAGTAATGGTTCCACCAGTTCCAATACCTGCTACAAGTATGTCGACAGTACCTAAAGTATCCTCCCATATTTCAGGTCCTGTGGTCTCAAAATGGATCTGTAACAGTTATATTCAATAATTAAAAACCCAACTAAATTCACGATCAATGAGATCAATAATGCTCAAAATTGTAGGCAGACAAACCTTTGTATTATTCACATTATCAAACTGTTTTAACATGTGCGCGTTTGGTGTACTTCGAACAATTTCTTTGGCTTTATCGACAGCACCATTTATACCTTGTGTTGGGTCTGTTAAAACAACTTTTGCTCCGAATGCACGTAAAAGGATTCGTCTTTCTATATTAATGGATGAAGGCATGGTGACTATAACTTGGTATCCCTTGACTGCTGCTACAAATGCAATAGCAAGTCCTGTGTTCCCGCTAGTAGGTTCAACTAAGATACTCTGTATAAAGACGGAATGTAAAGGTGAATGACATACACCGTCGACAATTTAATTAGTTGCCTATTTACTTTCCTATCTGTCTAGAAACATATACCATACTGTAACTATTTTCCTACCAACTATCTTCTGTGAATTACATTTATGAATATAAAAAGGAGCAAAGGACTCGTGTTGTAGTTTACCTTGTATCTCGGTTTAATAATCAAAATATTGTTTATTGTAAAATATAGAGGAAAAATCTAACCTTTCCTGGTGAAATTTCTCCAGTTTGTTCAGCTTGAGAAATCATACTATAACCGATTCTGAGACGTAATAAGATGCGTAAGGCAATGAACTGACCATAGTGCCTCTGAGTTATTATTATATATATACAGGTTGCAATAATAGGATTATATGTGAGATATATTCATCATCTTAAGAGGTAGTATTGTTTAGTAATTAGGCTAAAAAAGTAGAGAGGCATGGAGTTGGACATTACCTATCTTTTACGGTTCGGCAAGGTTCCATACTTTCGAGTTTAGCAGCAATATTAGCAACACAACCAAGTGTAACCTTATTGAGATATATCATGGGCGTTGTTCCAATCAACTAGATGAAATTATTACAAGTGGTGATATCAGTCAAAAAGAGAATTAGCATTCAGGCAGGGTGAGCTAAAACCCCATAAGTAAAAGAATCAAGAAGAAAGGGAGAACCTGGGTGACATCCTCGGCAATGTTGACAGTGTCAAAGTCAGAAGAAGAAGAAGAAGAAGAAGAAGATGCTGCTGCTGATGTGGGCTTGTAATAAGATACAACACAATTTCTAGTTGCTGCTGCTGGTGGTGTTGTAATAAGATATAATGGTCTACTAGTTTTGTTATTATTATTCTTGTTAGTGGTGGGGAGAGTAAAATTGCAGAAAGAGACACATTGGGAATGGCGAAAGGAAGAGATAGGCGGCGGCATAAACATAGATGATGATGAGGAACAAGAACAAGATAACACCCCCATTCAACAATATGATGAGACGGGGTTTTTGCAGTTAAAATGGATTGGGTTAGATCGATGATACATTCAATCTATTGTCCATCAAACATTTTATTCAACCTGAAATTACAATCTTGTATTAAAGGGATAAGTAACGTAATATTGGAAACTCATCTCTCGTCATTAAAAATTACTTTAAAATATACAGGGATAAGTGCACCATGTATTATGTATACATATGTACAGTTAATTTTTTTAAAATAATAACCTTGAGTCTAAGAAAAAAATCAATTTATCGAGAGAAATACACCGTCTCTGTTATATTGGAATCAAAAAAAAATTATTTTAATGAAGTTATTATTTTATTGATTATTACTTAATCGATATTCAAATATATATATTTTTTATTCTTTTAATTGTTCTACTTTTTTCAATCTAAAACTAATTTCTGTCTTTCTCAACCCCGAATTATATGTGTAAAGCAGCATTAAATACATGCAAACTGTAATATAATCCTACATGTTATTTAACTCTTCATCTCAATTTGATAAATTTATTTTTTACTATAGATTCATTATTTTATAATCAATAATTAAAAAGTTATGGAAACATTCATGAGTAATTCAGTATTTAAGTACTATAAAAAAATAATATACATAAATGCAAGCTATTACATTATATTTTATAAAATCTACAAAACAATAAGTTAAATTAACGTATAAATATAATTCAATTTTTAATAATAGTATGTGCCTTGGACGGGTGTACTATTTATTTATTGGAGTATATATCTAATAGGGCCATAGGGCCATATGGAGTAAAATTGCACAACCAGAGCAATTTTATTCCAGTTCATAGGGCCAAGTCACAATACACGTCAGTAATTCAAGCCACGTCATATAGCTGACTAAACATATGTACACACTACACTCAAGACTCTGCGCCTTCTCCACTGTTCCTGCTGCCACTTGTCCGATTTACATCGCCTGCTACGATTATAACAACCTAATTAACATACAAAAAAAATCGTGTGCCGCCAGGATTTATCTGTCTTTTTGGTAAAACCTGGATACCTTTTTCTACTCCAATTTCCTCCGCCCTCTGCTCGGAAGCGCAACTAAAGATCACTTGTGGCTTACCCATATTCTGAATTTCACCTTAATTCTTTTGAAAATCGTTGAGTTCAGATGAGTGATTGATTTTGCTTCAAAGTATTCTATTCCCATTTCATCAGTTACAACTCCCACAATAGTATTATGGGCTATTGCTATGTTTCTCTTCCATTTCTTTAAATGATTCTTTAAGCGGGTCTGTTTAATTTTAAATATTTTAGGGGGGGGTGATTGTTTGTTTTTCTTTCGAGATGGGTTTTCTTTTGGTGTTCGTGAGCTTCAAGTGGATATATAAATATACTGTATTTGTGTGTGTATTATTAGTATATACATACAAAGATTAGGACTAGGATTATGAGTTGTGTTGAAGATATTCAAAAGCCAGCAGGATTAATGAATGGAGCACACACACTGCTTGATGAGATTAGATTATTGAAAGGAATGCAGGATCATCCAGGTTTATATCTGTTGTTACTTTTTAAATTTGATAATGCAAAGTTTTGTTAGGACATTCTTTGTATATTTATAGGGGGGTTCAGAGCTATAGAATTTCTCCACAGTAGCTTTCATTTTTTACAAATTTCGTAATATAGAACCATATTTTGTTGTATCCAATTCTGTAACTAAGAAAAAAAATTGAAAAATTCTGTAACTGAATACTTTCCTTATTTAAACATATACGAGGATAAATGTATTTATGTGTTCTTATGAAATGCACCAATATATGTCACATTTGTGTCAATGAATTTGAGATTTGATCTAAGATGTATTAATCTTTCTTTTTGTTGTAGCTAGCACGGGTGGCTCTGGAATCAGGATGTGAAGGCGTAGCTGCTATAAACACAATAATGAGTGTCGTGGGAATTAATTTGAACACACTACATCCTGAACCTTGTGTGGAGGGGTTGGTGATACTAAATATTGTTTTGAGCCATATGATTTTATGCATTGATCTGTTGTCATGGCTTAATCATGTTTTACTTTGATATATACTTAGATACTCAACTCCTGGAGGTTATTCTGCCAAGGCAGTTCATCCAATTGCACTTGCTAAAGTGATGAGCATTGCAAATGATGAAATCAGATTTTACAGATAAGGAATATTCTCTTTCTGCTATTGGTGGCGTTGAAACAGGTGGTGATGCTGCTGAGTTTATTCTTCTTGGAGCAAATTCTGTTCAGGTCATGCCTGTTCTTTTCTTTTTCTTTATATCATCTCGTACATATATCTTGAATTTAAATATCTGAGTTTTTAGTGCAATTCATCTCAATTCTATCTCATAATCGTCTTAAGAGCCTAATCAGTATTATCTTTTGTAAATTTCTATCCACCCATGATGAGTTTTTATGGTGAGTGTTCTGCGTTTATGATAGCAGTCTTCGCCTTTAAGCTTAAGTAAGTTCCCAAGTCTGTATTCTAATTGACTGCCAAACTGATGTAGCTAACTAAGGCATAATGGTATACTTTCTTTCTATATATTCATATGCTAACGTTTACAATGTGAAATAATATAATTCGTTTGTGGCTGCAGCATGAGCGTCTTTTTAGCTTCTGCAGATCTGAGAGCAAAGTAGGCTCCAGAATAGCCATGTAAATTATAGCGGAAGTTTAAGTAGTTCTAATGTGTATGTACGCTAATAGTGAAGAAAAATCTTGGTACATGTGTTAACCTTGGCGAAAAGATTTTGAACTTCAATAGTTGAAGACTGTTTCATTTTATAGGCTTGTATTTGCCAAAAGTTGAACCAATTCTTTTGTTTTTATGTACTACATTGCTGGTCATGTGAATGATTCAAGGAATTGTCCAAAATGTTATTATATGTACTTCTACCAATGTACAAATATAATTATCATGTTCATTAGTTACCAAAATTGGTAGCTTTTACCTACTAGCCTTTCGTTTAGTTTGTTTGAATGATGACGGTTTTATTTTGACAACAAGGATTCTAATTGGCGTTATGGTATGTAATTTATTTATTTTCTTCCCTTAAATTGTTGCATGTATTATGCAGAAAATTCTACCCCTCCCTACGAAAGGTATTACTTAAATTATAATACTCGAACATGATACTAATTTTTTAAAAAAAGTTACACGTATGTTTGTTAAAGATACAAATTAAAAGTATATATATATATTTAGATATGATTTATGAATGAGTTTGCGTGACATCAGGTTAAAACAAAATTGAACTATAACAAAAGAGTATTTATATGAATACAGGGGATGAGATAATATTTATAAAATTACCATCTTATTTTTGTACTAGAATTAAATCTAACATGAGGCAACTCACTGATATCATTCTAATATAGCATATTCATAAAAATTACATGTTAAAAATCATAATCATCGCATATTTTTCTAGAGAATGCTCGTTGCCTCGCAAGGCTTTAGGGCATATTTTTCTAGAGAATGTCCGTTGCCTTGCACGGCTTTAGGGCTAGTTTCAATTTCAACCTCAACCTGTATGTATTTTATTTTTAAACGCAGAATAGTACTGTAATAAAAATAAAAATAAAGAAATGAGAAACTGGGCTTTAGTGGGTACCAGGCAGAAATAAATTTGGGCCTGGTCGTGTAAAGCTATAAATAATATCTTCCTAACCCGATTTCAAAACCCAAACTCGGAGAAACACAAGGAGATGAGTAAATTGAGAAAAGCCTTTGTGAGTTTGAAAGGGCCCCGGCCCGGGTCGTTTTATAACGTAGCGGATCGTCTAAATATGTAGGGGGTGTTTGGGGGAATTTTTTTCCAGAATAAGTCAACTTATTTTAAGATAAAGTTAGAGATTCCTAACTTTTTTCTGAAAAAAGTCAACTTTTTTTTGCAACTTATAGAATCTCAAATATACATTAAATACTTGTATAAAAAACATTTATCAAAATATAAAATTTTTACCCGAAAATAAGTCCAAAATAACTTATTTTAAGGCAGGTCAAACAGGCTCGTAATCAGCATATTCATATACTTGGAGTTGGAACAACATCTTTTGCTATATTTTTTATATTTTAATTTAGAAAGAAAATTTTTGAACTTACTCCGAGCATCGGTTAGGCCCCGTTCAATTAAGGGTCTCAAAAATTTTAAATTGTACTCTATTATTAAATTAATTAAAATATATAATTAAATGAAGAAACGAACTTTTAAAAAACTAATTGAATTTAAAATAAAAAGTTTATACTCTTTCCGTCCTAATTGAAGTGTCTTGTTTGATTTTTTGAGGACAAATTGACTAAATTTTAACCGAATATTACATATATTATATAATTATAAAAAATTAAAAAATATATATTATTAGAAAATAGATTTAATCTCTAATTTTTATCAAAATTTAGTTACATTAATCACAAAAATCAAAAAAGTCAGTTGAATGGGTACAGATGAAATAAATAAAATAGGCATTTAAATTGACGGTTGATGCTAGCTTTTTTACTCGCAGGAAAACCGGAGTTGAATATCTGTGTGCATACCAGTAGTCCAGTATATAATAGAATATCCGTATATAAGTATATAAAAATAGTATATTTTCCTCACTTAAAAGTTAAAACTCTCATTGGTCATTACCTACTACTACAACCAGTCCACTACTAGTATTCTTTAGCTCTGTTGGCAGACGAGAGAAATCAAGCGTGTGCTGCTCATTTTATTTTCAGGTACTATTTACTCCAATTTTATCATTTGATTTTTCCGGTAATTGTGTGTGTATTTATGTTAATCTGATTGCATAAATTTCCTGTTTGTTTAATGGGTATGTTAAAGATTGAATCTTGGAGATTTCCCGTCTTTGTATACCCCGATCTTGGTGGACTCAGTGAGCTTATTGAAATAAATGGTGTCATTTATTGATTTATAATTCAAAGGAGAGATTTTGCAATTCATGCTTTCTGTATTGCTCAACTTTTGTACACTGTATCGTTTCTTTTTGTTTTATTATTCCCTTTCCAAATGTTTGGATTCAGGTTAGATTTATTGTCATTTTGGTTGTTAATAAAACTCACCTGTGATGTCCTCGGTTTCAGGCCTTAAAACTATGGAATTGTTTGGATTAAGTGAGATCCAGGTTGTGGGTGCTGCTGTTGCAGTTGTTGTTGTTGCCGCCACAGCTGCCATCATTTTTTACTCCAAGAAATCTAAAGGTTTGGTCCATCACTATAATAACGGACAAACATTGATGTGAAAAATTTGCATAGATTGTCCTGCATCAATCTTATGGGTTTTTTTTTTTACATTGCAAAACAAAATAGCTATTGCAATCTTTTGAAAGTTTCGGTATTATCTGTAAATATGATGGAAACGTTGCATGTGCTTGATAGTGTGTCTGAACCCCGAGAACTTTAAAAAGTTCAAACTGGTTGAGCGCAAACAGCTTAGCCACAATGTCGCTGAATTCAAATTTGCACTCCCCACACCTACTTCAGTGCTGGGCCTTCCAATCGGACAACACATTAGTTGCAGGTTTAGCCAATTGACTTGGTCTTTTCATTGGGTTTTTGAACTTTTAATTATTCGCACCACAAATACAAGTGCCTCTAATTATAAGACCATATGTGACTTTATTATACAAATATAATTGTTTATATTCTTCAGAACTATACTAAATTTTAGTGTTAATCAGAGGTAAGGACAGCCAAGGTGAAGAGGTTATTAAACCATACACCCCAACCACTCTGGACTCCGACGTTGGACATTTTAAATTAGTTATAAAGGTATATAGTAAATTTCATTTCTGTAATGTGGGATTATTGGCTACATTCATATTTCTTCTATCGATGCTGATTTTAATGCTCGTGAGTGATTCTGTGCTTAAAAGATGTATCCGCAAGGAAGGATGTCAAATCATTTCCGCGAGATGCGTGTTGGCGATTATTTGGCTGTCAAGGGACCCAAGGTATGTAGCATAATCAAGATAATTACCTAATGTCATAAATTTCTTGTTCCTAATACATCCTTCTAGATTCATGATGCTATGATTGCTTTTAGTAAGTTGTAGTTATAGCTAAAACATGTTACACTTGCTGACATTGATGTTTGACAGGGTCGTTTCAAGTACCAACCTGGCCAAGTGAGGGCCTTTGGAATGCTTGCTGGTGGTTCTGGCATTACTCCAATGTTCCAGGCATGATTGTCTGCTATCTGTTTTATCCGATAGTTTTGTAGGTCTATACCTTCTTGAAATTGTTATTTGTCAGGGTTAGTATTAACATTATTTCATGGTTTTTGTTTATCTTGCAGGTTGCTAGAGCTATATTAGAAAACCCACACGACACCACCAAGGTGCACCTCATCTATGCTAATGTTTCTCTAGAGGACATCCTCTTAAGGGTAAATACCAATCCTCTTTTCTTTTCATGTGTTCTGTTCAAAAAAAATTCACCACAGATATATTCATTTATATAAGAAAACAGGAATTTGGAACTTAATACAATATGAATTCACGAGTTAAGTGGATCTGACAGTTGAAGGAACAAAGGTCACATGATCTAAATGTGGTATTCACTAATATGCAATTTCTGTATATCCTCCCTCCCTCCGTGTGCAAAGTTTTTTCTCTACACTGGTGAAGTTTCTCCACATCTACTCAATGACTTTGGTGATAAGGGTCCGTGTCTGTTGATGCTTAGCTCTGAGGCCTTTTAAGAAAGTATCTATTAGAATGTAACATTAACAAGTAATCTTTGCATATTAGCTGAGGCCTTTAAGAAAGTATTTACTACCATTAAACAGTGATAAATATCTTACACCCTGTCTGTGGATGTTTAGATGCACTGGTGGATATGTTGTCATGCACTCTCCAAAGTTAAGAATTATTATGTGAGGTATAGAATTTAAGATCTCTATTTTTTTTTAATTAGTACATTTAAAACCATAATGATTAGGGCTGTGATCAACATAAATGGTTGTTTCTATGCAAAACACAACAATCCAAATTACAGTTGAGTGAAGTAGTTATTGATATAGTAATCGGGAGATTAACAGTCAACTTTTTTACTTGGGAAACTGGAATGAATTAACTTGATTGAAACTTTCCAGGAAGAAATAGAAGGACTTGCTATCAACTACCCTGATCGTTTCAAAGTTTACTATGTACTAAATCAGGTAGATTGTTCCTCCATTCTTTTTTCCTTGTTGTTGTGTTGGTTTCTATATTATAGACCTAGATGAACTAGTATATTGTATATATACTTCTGCAGCCGCCAGAAGTATGGGATGGTGGTGTAGGATTTGTAACCAAGGAAATGATTCAAAGTCATTGCCCAGCCCCAGCATCCGATATTCAGGTATATATTGCTCAATAGACATTCAGTTGTGAGAATGCTATGCTGCCTATGCAAGAAGTTTAGATTTCCATGATTTAAAATGACAGATTTTGAGGTGTGGACCGCCACCGATGAACAAGGCCATGGCTGCTAACCTTGAAGCTTTGGGATATGCTCCAGAAATGCAGTTTCAGTTTTAATTTTGTGTTGTGGACTTGTACGCCTTCATCAGACATTCAATTGTCCTTCAATGTATTGTTATTGATACAATTAGGTACTAAAGCACATGCATACTTCATTGACTCCATCGCTTGATAAAGAGGATCTTGCAAGTCAAATTGGTTTTCTCTTTTATTCCCCCAACAGCTTAAAAGTTTCTAACAAAAAATGAGGTACACAATGAAGTTTACAACACTTCACATTAATTAATTTATTTGCTAAATAACTTTACATTTAGTACTTGTGTGCATTTATATGTTTGTTACAGCCTCACAGGCGCTTAAAATTAGTGTGCACAAGTGTCCCTAATCGAACTTGAATTTGTGCTGTGAGAATACTTAGAAATTCCCGGTTGTTCAACTGTGGACTTGATTTTCCTGTAAAGCTAAATATTTGTTTGTGTTTTGTAGTGTGACATTTGTTACATCCTAGTATCCTCTATTGCATGTCAAACAGAGACCAGAATCGATATTAATTTGAAGACGGGTCTTAGACTAGTAATTATTATGATTTTCTGCATGAACTGCAGATTTGTAGTTCAACTAGAGGCATGAAAGACGCGTGTAAGTAATCGTAATTTGTTAATTTAGGTTATTACATGTAAATGGAATGAAATTTTTTATATGTATGGTATTGCAGGAAGGGCATTGCCATGTTTATACATTTTAGTCTACTCTATGGTATTGGAGAATTCTAAACGTAGAAGTTACAATTTATAGTTGAGATGTTTTTAGATTAGCATTTAGTATATCTCGCCCATATCCACAACCTTCTGCTATGATTATTTTCTTTGTTTAAATACTGTAATTTAATTTCATTGTATTAATGATATTAAAACTTATAATTATTTGAAATAAAAATTGAAAATTTTAATTTTAAACTAGTACTTGTTTGGATGATTTTATTATTATGTGTAATTTATGAGTTACTAAAAATATAAAATTAAAATTAAAAATTATATATGAATAATAATATTACTTTTTATAAATACAATTTTAATAATAAAATAAATTGTTCAAAAAATATATATAATATTAACTTGTTTTTTACTTCAAGCTATTTTTTAAATTATAAAGCATCTTTTAACTTGTTACTTATCTTGAATAAATCTTTTCTCCTTGATATTTAATTGAAGATATGCTAAAATTCGAGGGTTATTTATCAAAATACGACCTTGCAATACATGCAATCAAACTCATAGTTTTTGCCATTGGAGTCTAGCCGAATAACTACTACTATATGTATGTACATGTACACATTCCTGTGATGGAATCAACTATATGTAACTGTATCTACTCTGTATCTATTTTCAAAGAAAATGAATTACAACTGGTCGCCAAAAACATTTTCCCCCCGATGGTAATACAAAATAATCTTATTTTAAAAAAAATTGTTAAGTTACGGTATTGTACACAAGTATGTTTGTGTTGTAAAGTAAACAAATGTCATCTCTTAATATTTGTACTATAAAATTGAAAACATAAAAGAAGAAAACAGAGAAATAGTACATTTGCAGAAGCAAGAGCCCGCTTCTTCAGGCTAGACCCTATTCTCACGCTTACTTAAAAAAATCAAACCATATTCTTTCTTTCCTGGTCACTTTCTTTTACACTTCTCTCCCTCTTTCTCTTTTCTTTCTGTGTCTTATGCTTTCTTTTCCCTCCTTTACTCGTGTGTTTTTGTGATATTAGATTCACTTTCACTTTCTTCTTTTTTAACTTTCTTGTGTATATATACATGCATGCATATATTTGTGTTTATAGTTTCTTGGCATAAAGATTCGTTTTTTATGTCATGTTAAAACATTGGATATTCATATGCGTGACTTAGGGTTCTTTTTCACAAGAATCAAATTATGTAAATGATGAGAAAGCTCATTCTCCACAAATTGTTACTTTGTTGTTCAGCTCATGTGGCCTTTTTTGTGGCAACCATAACTTTTTTTAGACTTGAATCTTTTGGCTTAAGTTTAAATTCTTTGTTTTCAATTTTTATTATTGGAAGGTGATGTCCATGAGGATATAAGTTATTATAACAAGTACAGTGTTTAGCCTAGTGCCTGTATTATAATGGGGGAAAGAAATGCAGCACACATTGGATTTCTTTCACAGAAATTCATGTTCTGTTTGTTTACCTTTGTATCCGTCTTGTTCATATTGTCTTGGCTCTTCGTGTTGCGTTCCACTAGTCGTCCTCGCTTTGTTGATCACACTTTCTTATCCAATTCCAATCTTCTTTCAGTATTTAACGATAGGAGTTCTAAGCCGAGGATTCCAATTGATTTTAAATACGAGAGTGATACAATTAGACGTAGAGATTTACCTCAAAAGAGAAACTTCAGTGATTGTGAGACGATACTTAAAGTTTTCATGTATGATTTACCTCCTCAGTTTCATTTTTCCCTTTTAGGATGGAAGCCTGAGGGAAATAGTGTTTGGCCAGATATTCGAACCAAGATTCCTCAATATCCCGGTGGATTGAATTTGCAACACAGCATAGAATATTGGCTCACACTTGATCTCCTCTCCTCTGAGTTTGCTGACAATTTTGATGGTCGTAATGCTGTTAGAGTTTATGATTCAAGTGAAGCTGATATTATTTTTGTTCCGTTTTTTTCTTGCATAAGCTATAACCGGTTTTCAAGGTTAAAACCTCATCAGAAGGGAAGTGTAAATAAACTCCTTCAAGAAAAATTAGTAAAGTTCTTGACAGCTCAAGAGGAGTGGAAGAAGTCGGGTGGCAGAGACCATATAATTATTGCTCACCATCCGAATAGCCTTTTAGATGCAAGGATGCAACTTTGGCCTGCTATGTTCATTCTTTCTGATTTCGGGAGGTATCCCCCTAGCATAGCTAATGTTGAAAAAGATGTAATTGCACCATATAAACACGTTATCAGAAGCTATGTCAATGATTCCTCTGATTTTGATAGCCGTCCGATTTTGCTGTACTTCCAGGGGGCCATCTACAGAAAAGACGTGAGTGCATCTGTTTCCGTATTCTATTTCTCAATTTACATTATAGATGGAAAATATTGTACATGTTCAGTTGTTCACTTTTTGGTGATATTCCAGTTGATGCACTAAATATTCCCGCTGATTTATTGGTACACAAATCAACAATAACGGGTTTGGCCTAATGAAATACTACAATATATTACTATATATGCCTAGTATTGTAGCCTAGTGATATCTCTCTTATCCTGGTAACAAAAAGTTGAGGGCTCGAACAATAGTGAAAGCAGGACCATGTGTGTGAGAGTATTAGGGTTAAAAAGGCTTTTCGATATCTATTGTTTGAAGGGTTTGGTGAAATTAGTTAATTTATGAATCACTGGGTGGCCATTACTAGTACTATTGAATCTTGATAAGTTCTGTGGATGATCAGCCGTTATAAACATTTTCTCGTCTATCTGCGGCCTCTGTTTTTCCTCCTTCCTTGCTTGTTTATTCTATTTCACTAGTTCATTTTTCCCATTCTCAGGGTGGAACTGCCCGGCAAGAGTTGTTTTACCTTTTAAGGGAAGAAAAAGATGTACACTTCACGTTTGGAAGTGTTCAAAAAGATGGTGTTAGTAAAGCTTCAGCAGGGATGCATTCCTCTAAATTCTGCCTCAACATAGCCGGTGACACTCCCTCATCAAACCGTCTGTTTGATGCCATTGCTAGCCACTGTGTCCCAGTTATCATCAGTGATGAAATTGAGCTCCCCTATGAAGATATTCTTGACTATTCAGAGTTCTGTGTATTTGTTCGTACTTCAGATGCTGTCAAAGAAAAATTCCTCATTAATCTAATCAGGAATATTGGGAAAGATGAGTGGACCAGAATGTGGGAAAAGCTAAAGGAGATTGAGAATATGTTTGAGTATCGATATCCATCCAAGGAGGATGATGCTGTTCAAATGATATGGAAAGCTGTGGCTCGTAAAGTTCCCTCAATGAAAATGAAGGTACATCAGTCCAAGCGCTTCTCACGTTTTGAACCCCACACAGAGAAAGCCATGCCATCAAGTCTCTTGCCAAGAAATTTTCAGCAAGACTTGGCAGGTTCGCAGAGATTATTAGTAGTGCAACTATCGGAGGAAGCTATTTCCAGAGGTAGAAAAAGAAGAATATAAAGGAAAAATGAAATGGCTAGGTAAAACAATTATTTTGATTCGAGGCGGGAAAGAGGATGCAAAGATCGAACCCGGCTCATTCGAAACCTAAATGACTAAATACACATTTACCAGTAGGTTGACTCTTGTCTACAGCTAGCCATGAGCCATGTACTAGAGTTTTTAAGTTATTATTGTTGCAAGAAACAAGTGGACTGTAGTTAATAGCCGTGAACTAGTTGTTGGTTGGGTGCACATGTATTTGTGTATGAAATGGTAACAGCAAAGTATTAATACATGTACATTCCTAGTCGACAACTTGTAATATATTCCTAAAATTTACGTCAAATAAATATAGAAGCTAGCTAACTAGAAACAAATTTAAAAAAACCTACTTTTTCCATCTAAAAGGAGGTGAGCAATTAATTAGACAAAAGTTGTACGTTTACCACTATATATAGGGTATATATATCGACACAACATAGTAGTATATATTATCGAACATCCTGAGAAGTTACCACATTTGTTCGTATATAATTTGGATCAACGTAAATCCAGCTGATTCGGTAGAAAATTTATTCAACGACATGAAGGAACAGGTAGATGATCACCAGGGTCTAAAGAAGGAGGTTAAGGTGACAATGAGCAAGTACAAAGAGTGCAGAAAAAACCATGCAGCTCATATCGGGAAATTTGCGGTGGATGGTTGCTGCGAATTCATTGCTGCCGGCCAAGAAGGAAGTGCCGCGGCTTTAACATGTGCTGCCTGTATGTGCCACCGTAATTTTCACAAAATGAGATCGGAGATCATAGTCATTGAGATATTACATCACGATTGCAAGTCTTGTTGTCATTGTTCTAATTCTCTATTTAGGCCTGCTTCCAAACTCAATTAATCATCTCATCCATGGCGCCACAACTGTTGAAAATCCTACTAAAAAAAAGTTGCCAATTTCTGTACATGTTCTTAACTTGTTCGGTAGATACACGTTGAGCAGCTGCGTCATATAACATATTTCCGTCATGGGCCTACTAGGCCTACACCCGATCGTATCTCGGGCGTTCATTCAATTTAAAACTGGCAGGCCCAGACGCCCTGCAGACTGCAGTCAATCATAGAATTTGTACTACTCCAAGAAATTATAATTTTCTATTGATGTTTTCAATCGACTGTTTGGGAAAGTTTTTAACTTCCAAGACAACTAAGGTGGTTATATGTTTATTACGGTACATTAATTCAATAATTATTCCATTAAAAATTAATGAAATTGTTGATGAATTAATAAATGATCGTTATTTTGATAAAATTCCGGATCTTCAACTATTTTGATTTGTAACTGTTGGTCCCTGATATTGTAGAAGGGGGGGTTGAATACAATATCTGATAATTATTCGCGGAATAATTGGATTAAAATTATTATTTTAATTACTCACGAAATATTAATTATAATGAAATACTGTTCAAGTGAAAGATATTATTTTAACTTGATTAGTATTACACAATTAATATTTTAGAAAAACTGTTATATAATTGATATAAAGTCTAGAACGAATTCGACATGAAGTGTTCGTGTTTAAACAATTATATTCAAACTCAGCACAGAAATCTGTGAATATTACAATGCAGATAAATTACTGAATTTGATCTGATTTTTCTAACTCTTCACAAGTTGAACAACAAACAAATGAAGCAATCTTCTCATATTTATAGAGATTAGAAAAGGCTGGTATGACCTTTTCTAGAAAGACTTAATTTCAAGAAAATAAGTCTGTATGACTTATTTTAACACTTGTATGACTTTTAAAAGACTGGGCATGACTTATTTCTGGTCGGTATGACTTTCTAAATTTCGGTATGACTTAATGAAAGTCATATTCGAATTATATTTAATTAAAGCAAGTCGGTATGACTTATTATAATTAAACAAAATTCAATCAGCATGACCTTTATTAAATCTGCTCGGTATGACTTATTTAAATAGGTCGGTATGACTTATTTAAACAGGCTCGGTATGACTTATATATATATATATATATAAAGAAATTCGGTATGACTTATTGAAAGTCATACTAACTGATTATATATATATATATATAAGTCATTTTGATCCATTTCTTTTATAGTAAATTAATTCTACTTAATTTAATTAGTTAATTTATAAATTAAATTAATTTCAACTTGAATTAATTTAATTAGATAAATTAAATAATTAATTAACAATTGATAGTAGAATTAAAATACTATCTTTAGTCGCAGCCGTGCTGATAGTCTTGAAATCTTCCTGTCTTTTCTTCGTCTTCTAATCTTGAAACCTCTTGAATTAAATGAAGAATAAATATTATATTAGTTGACACACAAATGTACTGTCTGGTTCATTTGTGTCATCCCAATAAATATTCTCCATTTAAATAACATTTAACTAGAGGCCTTCTGTCATTAATTCTTCTTCACTGTTTGCATTCTTCTTCTGGAATCTGCTTGTAGTAACCACTTGAAATCTTCTATATCTTCTGTCTTCTATAGAAGTACTACCACATTATTAATTTCACTGACGCTTGAACATAGAAATGAACTTCATCCAGTGTTGAGTAGCAATCCTATAAAATATCTCTGATACTTGGATCCTTTGTGATTAGTTGACTGTCTTCGTCTTGATTCCTGTTTGGTGTTTAGTATTTACTTCTCTTTATTAGTTAGAGTTGAGTTGCCATCTAATTATTACAAATAGGCCTAGTCATATGCCTTTCAATCTCCCCCTATTTGTTGTTAAACATTTAACACACAAATTCCTAGAGGATAACTCAACTAACAACTAAGAAAGTAGTACGACATTTAGTGACTTGTAAATAATAAACAAAAGTTCTGGTTTTATATTTAACAATTTTCCAGATTCATACATAAAAGATAAATACAAGATAGATGTTCCTCTAGCACTGAACAAATATTACAAAGATTCTATCTTGTTCTATCTACGTCTTCCGTCTTCAGAAGTATCAACTTCACCTTCTTCTAGGATTGAACCTTTATGAACAGGTGTCCTTGGTACCTCTTCGGTTACTGATTGTTCTGTTGTAGTGGCCTCTCCATACAACCTTCTTTGCTCAGCTCTTGCTAACTGCCACAGTACTTCCTGTTCAACAGGATCTACTATCTCTTCTTCTACATCAGATGGTTGTGTTGAATCTATCTTTGGTATTTGCCTGATGTATGACGGAATCCTCTTTGATAGACAGTAGTTTCTTATCTTTTCTGCAGCATCCATCTTAGCTTGGGATTTAAATCCTTTCGACCTTAGCATCCTTTCAACTTGAATCATGTACTTAACTGTGTAGCCCTTTAATGATTCCTCATTTAACTGAAAGATTTGATATAGCTTGTTTGAAAAAAAATCTTACCTCGTGAGGATCAAATAAGATTTGAGGACTAGCAGCTGTTGCAAAGATTCTAAGTCTATCCCTGAGAAGTTCATTTTCTTCTGAGCTTCTCTTGACTTTGTTCAAGAACGTCCATATTACTGATAAACTTCTTTGTCTGAAAAACTCCAAGGAAATTCTGAATGTCCCATTCCTGTGTGTATAGACTAGTATCTGCCAGTCTTCAAGAATGTGATCCACTAAGATAGTGATGTAGTCCACTTCCTCTTTCAGAGCTTTCATGAAGTTGTCAATGTTGTCGTTTGTCTTTTCTAGACGATCAATTAATGATTTCAGATGCTTGTCTTCAAATGGACCCTTTTGTTGTTTGTCCATTATTTTTCTTGCAGTATCCCATTTCTTTCCAATTTTGAGCTGTACATCTCTCTTTTTCTCTCTGACTGCTATGGCCCAGAGATTTTGCTTTTCTTGGCTTTCTTCTCTTTCTGCCTTTGTTCTTTCTATGACTAGAGCTTTCAGATTTTCAGTTTTTGCATGACTTGCCTTGATGTCTTCTTTTAGTTTCTTCATTGCCTCTTCATAGGCTGGATCAACTTCTTTCGGAAACAAAAATTCTTCATCAAATGCAGTTTCATCCTCAGCTCTGCAGTAGTCAGGAATAACTGATTCATCATGAGCACTGTCATCAATGAATTGCTCTTGGGCATAGTACTGTTCTTCTGGTACTGGATCAAACGATTGAAATTCTTTTTCAGAAAACAGCTTGGCTTTGCCTTTGTCTTTCGTAGAAGCCCTTTCATCTTCAGCTACTTTCTCCTTTGCTTTCTCCCCCTTAGTTGAGGGATCCTCTTGAGTTTTAGAGGCTTCAAAAGATGTCAACATTTTCTGCATAGTCAGATAGACTTGCTTCATTCCTTCATTCAGATGTGTCATGCCATCATCTAGTTTGGTGAATCGTTGAGTAGAGATCTTTTCATTTTCAATGATTTTGAGGGTTAAACTTTTCTCAACGTCATCAATTTTTTCATGTAATTTGCTCACTTCTTTCATATCTTCAGCAATGAGACTCTGTACGTGCTGGATATCTTGTGTTTTTAGAAGAATGGATGACTTGACACTATCAACATCATTTCGAACAATTGTCAGCTGCTGTGTAACAGAGGCAGATGTAGATTTTTCTTCTGCTTGTGCTTTTACTTTTACCAACTCAGCCTGAACAATTTGTATTTCCTTCTGGAGAGCTTCCATTTTTGATAATAAATCACTGTGTGTGTGTGCACTCAGCTCACTTGCACTCCTGTTTAACTCACTTTCACTCGGTGCATGTGTTTCACTCTGTGTATGCCTCACATCACTAGTGTTTAGCTCCTTTCCAGATCCTGAAGCTGTACCTGCATATATTACAATTGCTTTTGAAGAGTCGAAATGCTCTTCTGATGCCTGTGAAGGCGCGTCCTCAACAAGATTAACTTGAAGTGGCTCCGCTACTGACGTAGCTACTCCTTGAATGGAGTCCCATCTCCCTCTATGGAGTGGTTGCCTCTCAAATCCACCAGTGGATTCAAGACCTTCTTTTAAAAGAACTGGATGTAAAGAATCCAGGGGGGTCACCACCTTAGACAATGTAGTGAATGGCTCATTAGAGTCTGTGATGCCCCTTAATACCTCGGAGGGTGTTTGATGCTGCACTGCATCAAAAATGTCATGGTCCACAACATAGGTGGCATCCGACGGGATTTTATCAAAAACATTTTCTTCAACAGATGTGCCCTCATGTGTTTGTGTATCTGCAAGCGGAGGTCCTGCTAGTGTGAGAGCTAGCAGTGTGCTTTCCTCACTATCTGGTTGAGCAAGTGTATCTAAAGAACCTTGAATGGCCATGTCAAAATCCATATCCCATTGAGAGGAAAAGGATGAGTCTGCAGGTGTCTCTGGTTGAAATTTAGATCTTTTAGATTGTGGAGACAGAGCTGCGGGTTCACTCACATCAGCACCAAGACCCCTAACTATTCTGACAGGTGTCTTCCTTTTTCTGACTTTAAGCGAAGAGGAGGAAGAAGGAAGAACTGTTTGAGGCTCTAATTCAGCTGGGGGCGGAACCTGTGTGTTTTCAGGTTCGTAGCTGATATCCTGGAGTGTAAGAACACCATCATAGTCCGCCACAGATAAATCTAATAGTGCATTGGATATTTCTATAGGTATTGAACTAGAAGATTGTGAGTGAGATATTACCTGTTGATCTTGTGCCACTTGATCGACATGCTGAGCAGCTTCAAGTAGAAGGTGCACAGGATGTTCTAATTGCATAGGCACTTGTTCTGCCTCTTGTTCCTGCACAGGATGAACAATAAGATCTAGTATCTCAGCCATATAATCTGTCCTTACCACTTGCACATTTTGAAACTTGGGGTTGTTGTGGAGCCTTGCAAATAAGTTGTTCTGAGAAGTCGGAGATTCTTCTACAGGACCATTCTGAAATAAGGCTTTGTCTTCTTCCATCAACAAGTCATTCATAAACAGCATCAGGAACCTTGGATAGTAAACTTGTACATTATGTTCCCTGCTTTCTGGTTTCCCCATTTTCCTGATTATTTCTTTTAGAATTAACTTCCCAAAATTTATCCTCCGATTGTGGGCTACAGAAAACCCTATGATCTGTAGTATTGAAGATATGTTGTTGAAGTTGTTCTTTGTAGTGGGAGCAAACACTTTGGCTAACGTGTCAAAGAAGTAGTCCCACTCGCTTACCAACTTGGACTTAGTCATTCTTACTAAGTTGATCTCACCCTGATATTGAATGTTGTAGAAAAATTCTAGAATTTCTGGTACAGTGGGTGGATCCATGAAGTTGTCTGTTGGAAAGCCTAGAATCCTGTTCACGTCCTCTTCAGTCACCATGTATTCATGATCTCCTATGCTGAACGAGAATTGAACTCTGTCTGCAGTACTCCTATTCCTCGCAGTGGAATACAGAGCCCTAAGTGCTAACACTTGCAACGGGGCGTCCAGAGTAATTGCAGTTCTGACGAGTGAATGTTCATTCATAAAAACGATCCATGGTCGAAACCTCTCGACTGAACAATTCACCGGATTGAAATATCCAACAAAATTAGTTTTTACTAATTCGCAATAACCAGCCATTTTTTTTTTTTAAGCTATTACAAATAATAAAATTATAAAGTGCGATTACAACTTAAAATTAATAAATACAAGCCAAACTTCGAAAATTACACTTGTAAATTGAAACTCTAAATTCTAACAATCCCCAAATCAACTAAACTCAACAATTCACTACACAACTGACTTTAACCACAATCAAACCCAAGAGCTTTGTATTAAATCAAGAACAAAAGTAGTGTTCGATTTTGATGAAAATCGGGCAGAGATTTGCTTGAAACAATTGATTTTATCACACTAGCAAGCAACTATGCTTGTAAACAAGGAACTAGCAACTGATTGCAGTTGAAAATGTAAGGAAATCAATCGATTTTTGTTATGGATTAAAGGACTGTTCGTGTGTAGCTGCGTGTATATGTATTGCAATGCTGAGTATGACTTATTAAAGAGTATATATTTACTCGGTATGACTTTGTTAAAAATGGATTATTTGAAGATCTCGGTATGACTTTTAATAAGTCATACCGAGCTTTATTTGATTAAAACTCAATAAAATCGGTCGGTATGACTTATTTCTTGTTAACTCTCGGTATGACTTTTTAATAAATATAAAAAGTCATGCCGAGTTTTAATGAATAAGTCATGCCGAGATTTTATAACAAAAGTCATACTGACAAACTATTTAATCAATATCTATATATGTTTAATTAATAGATCTTAACTACGAAATAAAATAATAAAGATAGAATAGTTACTTATTTTAATAATTGTTTCTAAATTCGAAATAAAATAATAAAAATCTTATTCGAATATTAGATAACTTAATAATTATGCAATAAATATTAACTAATGATATTTTTCATACTAACAAATTATTATAGATATAAAATAAATATTTACATTATTAACTTATTTTAATTAATTTAAGCATTAAATTAACTCATTCTTGAATTAATTTAATAAGCAAATTAATTGAATAATTAATAACATACTCATTTATTTTAATGTGCAATAATAATTAGTAAAAATAAACATTAATATACACATGCTTAAAATAAATATACTATAAAGAAAAAAAACAAAAAAAACAAAAAAGAAAAAAATATATACTTAAATTTACATAATGCTTATTAATGCTTAATTTAAACAAAAGTACTTATGCTTTAATTGAAATAATTATCTTGTAAGAATATTGATTTAATCTTAAGATAATTTTCCAAAAATTCATAAGCTCTAGGATTTTATTAATTCAAGTCTCATAAACTCTTTAAATATTAACATTTAATATTTATGAGCTTAAATTAATTCCTAGCGATCAAAAGTTAGCCATTATTTAACATCCCTAATTCACTAACCATTTTTGAGAAAGTGGATTCATCAAGTGGTTTTGTGAAGATGTCGGCTATCTGATCTTCTGTGGGTACAAAATGTAGCACCACAGTTCCATTCATGACATGCTCTCTGATAAAATGATACCTTATGTCAATGTGCTTGGTTCGTGAATGTTGTACAGGATTGTTGGAAATAGCTATAGCACTTGTGTTGTCGCAGTAAATTGGAATTTTGTTCAACGCAAGTCCATAGTCATTTAGCTGATTCCTAATCCACAAGATCTGTGCACAACAGCTACCTGCCGCAATGTATTCTGCTTCGGCTGTCGAGGTAGACACTGAATGCTGTTTCTTGCTGTACCAGGAAATCAACCGTCGTCCTAGAAACTGACAGCTTCCAGAAGTACTTTTCCTGTCCATCCTGCACCCTGCATAATCTGAATCTGTATAGCCTATTAGTTCAAAACCTGTATCTTTAGGGTACCAAATTCCAAGATTTGGTGTACCCTTCAGATATCTAAAAATTCGTTTAACGGCTATTAGATGAGATTCCCTAGGGTCAGATTGAAACCTTGCACATAAGCATGTTGCAAACATTATATCGGGTCTACTAGCAGTTAGATATAATAATGAGCCTATCATACCTCTGTAGCTTGTGATGTCAACTTTCTTACCAGTTTCATCTTTGTCAAGCTTCGTGGCTGTTGGCATAGGGGTTTTTGCCGGTGAAGAATCTTCTAGACTGTATTTTCTGAGAAGATCTCTTACGTACTTTGATTGGCAAATAAAAATCCCATCTTCCTTTTGCTTTACTTGCAATCCAAGGAAGAATGACAGCTCACCCATCATGCTCATTTCATATCTGCTCTGCATTAACTTAGCAAATCTCTTGCACAAGTTTTCGTTAGTAGAACCAAATATAATATCGTCAACATAAACTTGGACAAATATCATATCTTTATTATGTAATTTGTAAAAGAGAGTTTTATCTATGACACCTCTAGTGAAACCATTTTCAAGTAAAAACTCAGAGAGAGTGTCATACCATGTCCTCGGTGCTTGCTTGAGTCCATAGAGAGCTTTGAAAAGAAAGTACACAAAATCAGCAAACTCTGGATTTTCAAAGCCAGGGGGCTGTTCCACATAAACTTCCTCTTCTAGCTTTCCGTTCAGAAATGCACTCTTCACATCCATTTGATAGACTTTAAAATTGGAATGTGCTGCGAATGCCAGAAATATCCTGATGGCTTCAAGTCTTGCAACTGGTGCGTAGGTCTCGTCATAATCAATTCCCTCTTCCTGGGAGTAACCTTTTGCAACCAGTCTGGCTTTGTTCCTTGTAACAATGCCATCACCGTCTAATTTGTTCCTGTATACCCATTTTGTGCCAATAACAGATCTATCTTTAGGCCTGGGTACCAGTGTCCAGACTTCTTGTCTTTCGAACTGATTGAGTTCTTCTTGCATGGCAAGAACCCAATCTGGATCAATTAGTGCCTCTTCAATCTTCTTTGGTTCTTCTTGAGATAGAAAAACTGAAAATAAACATTCATTTGAAGTTGCACTTCTGGTTCTTACTCCAACATCTGGATCACCTATGATCAATTCAAAAGGATGATCTCTGCTCCATATCCTTTCCCTAGGTAGGTTTGATCTTGATGATTCGCCTCGAAATTCATTGTGATGTTGTGTTCTGCCAGTTGATCCTTCATCTCCCCCTGAGTTGCTGCCAGGATGACTTGTTGATCCACCACTGGTATTAGTAGAATCCCCAGTGTTGCCATTGTTTCCACCATTGATACCTGGATCATTACCATCATTGATGTCATTATTTCCTGCTGCAACTTCAGGTTCTTCTTCATCCTCAGTATGTGAGTCTGGATAATTGTCGAATTTTAATGACTCAGAAGAATCTTCAGTTTGGATACTTGGGAGTTTAGTGTCATCAAAAGTTACATTGACACTTTCCTTCACTTGGTGCTGATCAATTATGTAAACCCTATATGCTCTTCTTGAATATCCGACAAAAATGGCTTCATGTGCCTTGGCCTCAAATTTGCCAATGCGTTCATCTCCATCTTTTAGCACAAAGCATTTGGCTCCAAATACATGAAAGTACTTGAGAGTTGGTTTCTTGCCAGCCATTAATTCATAGGGTGTTTTCATATGATCTTTGTTGATCAGAGTTCGATTCTGAGTATAACAAGCTGTATTAACTGCTTCAGCCCAGAAGTAGATAGGTAACCTTGATTCACTTAGCATAGTCCTTGCAGCTTCAATCAGGGTTCGATTTTTTCTTTCTACAACTCCATTTTGTTGTGGAGTTCTTGGTGCTGAGTACTGCCTTGTTATCCCCTTGTCTGAGCAGAAGTTATTCAGAACTTCATTTTTGAATTCTGTTCCATTATCTGATCTGATTGCTCGGACAGGTAACTTTGAATCTAACTCAATCAGCTTTATATGATCAATCACCAAATGTGGAGTTTCATCTTTAGAATTCAAGAGTAAAACCCATGTATACTTTGTGAAGTCATCCACAATCACTAAGGCGAATTTCTTCCTTGACATAGACAGAATATTTACTGGACCAAATAAATCCATGTGAAGGAGTTGAAGTGGTTCAGTGATGTTTGTAGTGTCTGTG
Organism: Oenanthe sinensis; assembly: GCA_028671895.1. Lineage (NCBI taxonomy): Eukaryota > Viridiplantae > Streptophyta > Magnoliopsida > Apiales > Apiaceae > Oenanthe > Oenanthe sinensis. The sequence goes on from CM053794.1 coordinate 39,306,742, forward strand.
CCTCTGTGAGTTGCTTTCTTTGACTTGCCTTTTTGACATGCCTCACACAATCCTTCTTGTGTAAATTCCATCGGAGGCAGTCCTCTCACCAAATCCCTCTTGACTAGAGAGTTCATTGTTTTGAAATTCAGGTGTGAGAGCTTCTTGTGCCATAGCCAACTTTCCTCTGTTGAAGCTTTTGAATAGAAACAGTTTGCTTCAGCTTCAGTTCCCGAGTTGAAATCAGCTACGTACAAGTTACCTTTCCTTACTCCACGCAAGGCTAGTCTGTCTTCTTTAGAATGAGCTATTAAGCACTTCTCCTTGATAAAGTTTACTTTGTAACCTCTATCACAAAATTGACTGACGCTGAGTAGATTGTGCTTAAGTCCTTCCACCAAAGAGACATTTTCAATGATAACATTTCCTGTATTTAACTTGCCATAACCCATAGTCATTCCTTTGCTGTTATCTCCAAAGGTGACGACTGGGCCAGCTCTCTCAACCACGTCTGATAGCAGGGCTCTATCTCCGGTCATATGCCTTGACGATCCGCTGTCCAGGATCCATATAACTCGGTTTGCCTGTTTAACTCCCTGCAATTATCAAACAGATTAACTTGTCTTCGGAGCCCAAAATTGATTGGGCCCGGCATACTTGAAAAATTGACCTTTGTTTGCTTTGACAACAGATCCTTTTCGAACAACATCCTTTTCTTCCTTGACTGTTCCTACCTTCCTATAAACAGTCTTAACAACTTTCTGTTTAGACTTAGGAATATATGATTCCTTCTTCTCAGGTGAAGGAGTCGCAGTCTTGGATTTAGCAAATTTACTATTGATGTGCTGTCTAGGTGTCATGTTATCTTTCTTAGCTATCATGCGTTTGAAGTAAGCAGTCATAGCATTAAAGGCACATAACATGCAATTCATTATACCACATGGTTTATGGAAAGCATCAATAGTAGGCATGTTATTCAATACAGTAGGGGGTTTAACAGATTCTACTTCAATTTTATCAGCATATTTGAAGTTTTCAGTAGAATGAAATTTATTGTTACTATTCCTACTGTTCACAAACGTGTTGGGTCTGTTCATTTTATTCTTTAAGTCTTTTGCACCTACACCAGGTCTGGGGGAATCAGAAGTTCCCACATCTTTCACTGGTGTTTCTAGTGCACATTTCTCTTTCTGGACATTAACTCCTTTTATGTCCTTAACCTGTTCTCCTCTCTTCTTCTCTTCCTCAAGATCTTCCAACTGCATTTCATATGCAATTAGTACAGAGCTCTCAAGGATGGGTTCAGCTATCGGTGTTATGAAGAGAGGTTTCGGTGTGTCTTTAACAACATGTGGGATACCCCTTTCTTCAGCACTTTTTCTAAAGGGGGTTATGTTGCTTGGTTTTCCTACAGATTTGTTATACTCGAAGCCTATTCCAACTTTACGATTTATTTCTTGTTGGTCAACTAGGTTCTTAACAATATATGAGGAATTCTTATAAGCAAGACACTTCTTCTTTTCTTCTTCTATCTGGTTTCTGAGATTAGTTTCTACTACAACATGACAACTGACTTTGCTGACTTGAACAGCTAAGTCTTCAGTCAACTTAATAGTCAACTTGTCATGATTTCTTTTTAACTGTTTAAAAACTTCAGTCTCATCAATTAACTCTTTGACTTTGAGTCTGAGTTTCTTAACTTTATCTCTTTCACCATCTAGTTCTTTACCTAGCAAAGCAAACATCTTAGGACACGAAGGATTTACCTCTATTCCTCTGTCACTGGTGGGAGACAGTGATCCCTCTGATGAAGCCATAAGAGCAAGATTTCCCAGCTCTTCCTCATCATCGTTATCTGAGTCATCCCAGCTTTTGCCTGCTGCTAGATAGGACTTTCCTTGATGCTTTTTCACTAGTGCATCATACTTCTCCTTGAGCTCTTCATAAGACTCTCTCTTCTTCCCTTGCTTAGGCTTCTTGCACTCAGTTGCAAAGTGGCCTAGCTCATTACAGTTGAAGCAACGAAACTTGCTTCTATCAACTAAGCCGGTCTTGTAGCCGCTTTTTGATACTGCTGTCGAAGAACCTCCTCTTTGGAATCTTCCAAAATTAGGCTTACTTCTGAATGAGGAGTTTCTTCGGAATCTCATGTTGCCAAACTTCCTGGCAACCATAGCTAGAGATTCATCTTCTAGCTGATCTAGTTCTTCCAGTGAGTAGAAATCACCATCTTCTTGTTTGTCAGCAGTATGTCCAAGTTCTGGAACCACATACTCTGTTGAACTGTTAGAAGGTGCAACAGCCTTCACTTCTTCTTTCTCTGGTGCTTCTACCATTAATGCCTTGGAGGAACTCAGTACCTTACCTCTTCCATACATTTCTCTGGTTTGGATCTGTTCCAGCTCATAAGTTTTTAAAACTCCGTAGAGTCTTTCTAGGGTTACTTCTTTCATGTCCCTAGATTCCCGGATGGCTGCAATCCTGTGCTCCAGATGCTCTGGTAAGGTCAACAAAAACTTCCTGTTCACCTCTTGGTTCTGATAAAACTTTCCATTCATGTTTAGCTCGTTTATCAATTTGTTTAGTCTCTGAAACACCTCAGAGATACCCTCACCAGGGTTGGATCTAAACTGTTCATATTGGGTGGTCAGGATCTCCAGTCTATTCTCCTTAACTTCTTCAGTTCCCTCATTGATAATTTCAATTGTTTCCCAGATTTGTTTTGCATTCTTGCAATTGACTACTTGGTTGTACATGATGTAGTCTAGGGATTCAATTAATATGAGCTTCAGATTATTATCAAGGGACACAGCTTCTGTTTCCTCATCTGTATAGTCTGCCGGACTTTTCGGAAACTGTCTGTGGGGAATTACGACCCCATCTACTGTATGTTCGAGAACAACTGATATAGGGAGCTCAACACCTTTAGCCATAATCAATGCATACTTAGGATTTGCAATCCCGATAAACAGTAGCATTTTTTGTTTCCACAAGTTGTAGTGTTCTCTGTCGAACTGTGGAATCTTGATGCTTGTAACTTTCTGGGTACTCATCTTTAATAAGATTAAAAATTAAGTGTTTCAAAAAATATTTTAATTTTTGACTGAAAACAATTTTTGATCAGAAATAATTTTTAGTGAAAAATTATTTCGAATAAAAAATTATTTTGAATTAAAAATAATTTTTGAGATCTGTATGAGTTGCGGAATTTTTGGTTTGGATCTGATATTTTCTATATCAACCAGCTCTGATGCCAATTGTTGGTCCCTGATATTGTAGAAGGGGGGGTTGAATACAATATCTGATAATTATTCGCGGAATAATTGGATTAAAATTATTATTTTAATTACTCACGAAATATTAATTATAATGAAATACTGTTCAAGTGAAAGATATTATTTTAACTTGATTAGTATTACACAATTAATATTTTAGAAAAACTGTTATATAATTGATATAAAGTCTAGAACGAATTCGACATGAAATGTTCGTGTTTAAACAATTATATTCAAACTCAGCACAGAAATCTGTGAATATTACAATGCAGATAAATTACTGAATTTGATCTGATTTTTCTAACTCTTCACAAGTTGAACAACAAACAAATGAAGCAATCTTCTCATATTTATAGAGATTAGAAAAGGCTGGTATGACCTTTTCTAGAAAGACTTAATTTCAAGAAAATAAGTCTGTATGACTTATTTTAACACTTGTATGACTTTTAAAAGACTGGGCATGACTTATTTCTGGTCGGTATGACTTTCTAAATTTCGGTATGACTTAATGAAAGTCATATTCGAATTATATTTAATTAAAGCAAGTCGGTATGACTTATTATAATTAAACAAAATTCAATCAGCATGACCTTTATTAAATCTGCTCGGTATGACTTATTTAAATAGGTCGGTATGACTTATTTAAACAGGCTCGGTATGACTTATATATATATATATATATAAAGAAATTCGGTATGACTTATTGAAAGTCATACTAACTGATTATATATATATATATATAAGTCATTTTGATCCATTTCTTTTATAGTAAATTAATTCTACTTAATTTAATTAGTTAATTTATAAATTAAATTAATTTCAACTTGAATTAATTTAATTAGATAAATTAAATAATTAATTAACAATTGATAGTAGAATTAAAATACTATCTTTAGTCGCAGCCGTGCTGATAGTCTTGAAATCTTCCTGTCTTTTCTTCGTCTTCTAATCTTGAAACCTCTTGAATTAAATGAAGAATAAATATTATATTAGTTGACACACAAATGTACTGTCTGGTTCATTTGTGTCATCCCAATAAATATTCTCCATTTAAATAACATTTAACTAGAGGCCTTCTGTCATTAATTCTTCTTCACTGTTTGCATTCTTCTTCTGGAATCTGCTTGTAGTAACCACTTGAAATCTTCTATATCTTCTGTCTTCTATAGAAGTACTACCACATTATTAATTTCACTGACGCTTGAACATAGAAATGAACTTCATCCAGTGTTGAGTAGCAATCCTATAAAATATCTCTGATACTTGGATCCTTTGTGATTAGTTGACTGTCTTCGTCTTGATTCCTGTTTGGTGTTTAGTATTTACTTCTCTTTATTAGTTAGAGTTGAGTTGCCATCTAATTATTACAAATAGGCCTAGTCATATGCCTTTCAGTAACTGCTATGTATAAAAGATAATAAAAATAATTAAATTTTTTATATAATAAACTCTATCAAATTAATTGATGAATTAACAAATTGAAGGAGTTTAATGGGTAAATATATTCTTATAAATTTTTTAATTAACACTTTTTTATCTGCAAACTCCGTATATTAAAATTAACTAATACATCGGTATGATATATATATATATATAAAAATTTATTAAAATAAAATATATAAATAATTTTTATTTACAATCCAAATATTTTTATTAATTAAGATATAATGTTTATATATAAATAAACTAACAAGTTTACGTATATACATTTTTTATTAGTTAAGATACCAACGAATTTTTAATTAATTTTCAGTCAAAAGATGTTGATGCTGCCACTAATAAACCGGTTCTAAATCCTTTATGTTGTATATTTGGAAAAATATTTAGAGTTAAAATTATATAAATAATATTAAAATTTAATATTCACAATATGAATATGTGAATATTAAATTTTAGAAATACTAATAAAGATAAAAAAAATTATTACATATATTTTTAAAAAAATTAACACATAAATATTTATATTAAATTTTTTAGGATATAAGTTAATATATTATTAGCTTCCTGCGGCCCTCCCTTCTATAAACAATTTCATATACGAAGTGTATAATTTAGTTCAGATTGACGAATATAATCCGACAACATTATTCCTTACTTTAGGAATCTTAATTAAGCAATAAAGTATGCATGCAAAATTGCAAATGCACTAGATCAAGATATGAGTATAGTAAATGACGTTTATGCAGTTATGCTACATAATGTAGCTACTCGTGATCATAATTCGTACTAGATCAAGATTTTTATATAACGAACATCAGAACATGATAGCGACCAGATTTTGTTTTCTTCAAAGGAACGCCTTGGCCCGAAATGTATAGTTATATATATGTCAAGTTCGAATAAATTTATTAGCCGGTATGAATTATGATTAGTTGGAGGGTTTATTATAATAATGTTGGTCAAGTAGATGACAAAATTATTAGTTACGTGACCCCCGAAGTCTATTCATGTACTGTGCCAACTGCTAAGGGTCACAGTTTGGCACGTGGGAAATGTACAATTTCTTGTTATGAAACAACACTCGCCTCATATTTGAAAGATTCTTGATTAAATTAAGGTACCGTCGGAGTATTTAATTAGTGATATAGATGTCAGTTTTACTCATCTGCTTGGGAATGCAGTTCAAGAGGATTTGATGAGAAAAACAAGATGAGTGCAAGTTGTTGACATTTTGGATTAAAAATGACGAAAACTGTTTTGAATTTGATTGCTATACATAGGAACTGTAATTTTTGGTATTAGGAAGGGAGAGTACTGGTGCAATTGATTCCTTTTGCTTCTTACAAAGTAGCTGGACTATGTTTTTACAGCTTGGTTTGGACCATTTTTTACCCACTGTATTTGTTTTGTTCAACACATGAGTCTGAATACAAAATCAGTGGCACAATTCAAATATGAGGCGAGTGTTGTTTCATAACAAGAAATTGTACATTTGAAACAACGTAGATTCCGCAAGTGGGGTCACTAATAACAGGACGAGCTTTCTTAGTTTTCAGTGTTGACTATTTTGTACGTGTGCATGTGTATGCAAGTGCTTTTGATAATTTGGTGAGAAAATATTTTTGTTTTATAAATAATTTATATATTAAAAGATATATATAATTTTTAATTAATAAATAATATGTTAATTTATCATAAAATGGGATTGGCTATTTTTATGTTTAAATAAAAAGAAACTTTCACGTCCTTCTTTCATGCATGCTCTACTTTTTATATTTTTTGTTTTATGACATATCATTCATTTTTTAACATTTTATTAAATAATATATTTGTATTCATTAAAATTTATAGATCTCACTATTATATATATATATATATATATATTTATTTATTTTTATAATTTTATTAAAAAATTTAATCCCCGTAACACACCCAAATATTGACTATTGCCAAAGGTGTACATGACTCCATAATATTAGATACGTTAACGGAGATTGATGGCCATTATATAATTTTATGCTAACTAGTTAAGTACGCACTAGTTTAATACAGTAGTTTTTTTTTGTCGAAAGTGTTACATAGTAATAAGCATCAAGGAGGTCTTGTTAATTAACTAACTAAGTTGCATAAAATAATCTTATAATTTGAATTTTTGTGATTAAGAGGATTAATTGATATGTGGATAGGTTTGGATGTTACATGTCTAGACATGAACTTTCTCGTTTCACCAAAAGGTATAATTTTTCTATTCAATTAGTAATCCGCATATAAAAAATATAATTTGATAAATATTTTTTCAAATTTTTTTTCCTAAATAAAATTAATATTTAATTTTTTATTTAGAAAAAATAATTTATCATATTATATTTTTTATGTGCATTAAAATAAGTATAAAATAATTAAAAAGCGACGGAGTGGGTACTTTACATGTCTAATATAATATTATTACTCATTATATTTTTAGAATAATATTCGATGCCATATTTATTAGAATATCATAATATAATTAATAAATCTGTAATCATTAAAGCACTATGATTTTTATTTGAATATTCTAAAAATCCAAAGAAATCGTTGAATTTTTAAATTTGTACCTTCGTAGATAGTACTACTACTTCAAACTTGGTCTGTTTTATTTAACAAAATTTTTGTTTAATAAGTAATGCCGTTAAGAACATCCTATTGCATATAATATATTAATTTTCCATTGTAATTGTAATATATGTAAGATTGAAACAAAATTCTAAAATTTGAGTACGATTTTGGAGATGAGAACAAAGCAGGCACAACTTAATATACGTAAATTGAAGTTGTCGCTTTTATTCCACCCAAGTTCTGTACAAAAAGTATAGGATCGATATTGAATAAGTTTGAGTACATTAGATAAAAATAAATTTTGACCAATTTAATAATATAGGATTATAAATTTTTTGAAACAAAATAAATGAAATAATAATTCGAAAATTGTAATCTCCTGAATATGACCCGACCAAATTTGAGGGCAAAAATTAAATGCTTCCTTCTGTTAGGGAAATATGGTTTTTTCGAACAAGTTATTACTAGTATAGTTGCTTGTCTTTACCTTAATATGGCTTTGGTTAGTTAGCAGAATTTTTTTTATTTTTGGAATCGGATATATTAAGAAAAAATTCTTGTCTTGCATTGTCTAATAATCATTCGTAATCACTTAGTTAAGGTAGCCACTTAGTAGTTAATTTTGACTTGTATCCTTTAACCTTTTTTGAGGATACAATTTGAAAATATGAACTTAATAATATCTTGGTATTGTACTATTGTTATCAAAAGCTTGTATAAATTAATTAATGTTGTATGTTAGTATGTAGTTTTAATTTTATTACTTTTTTATTGTACTAATGTGTTTATAAAAAATAGTACTAATTTATAAACATCTTTTTGTGTTTTTCTTAATACTTTTATTAATTTAATTTTTTGCAGGACTTGATAAATGTCAAAATATATAAATAATTTAATTTTTTTAGGGAATATAACTAATTTAGTTACATATAGCCCTTTAAGACTATAAACGATGAACATGTACACAAATGTGGGCAACGGTGAGATCGTTCGTTGTTTGTTGACATTGAAAACATTAAAACAACAACAACAACAACGAACTAAAAGCAAACAAGCAAAAGAGTAGATAAAGGAAGAAAAACCAAATGCGCAATGGACGCATAGTCAATAACTGTAAGGTAGGGTCGTAAAAAACAAAACAAATATTCAAACCAACTTTGGACTTGTAAAAGCAAGAGCTAAAACCAATATTCTGGAACAACCGTCTTATTCTATCAAATTTAACAAGTCAGATTTGTGTGCCTCTGTTTGTTTTAAGCAACTTAATTATAATCTAGAATTTAAATATATTTTTTTACTTATAAGTAAAGTAAATAAAACCTTTATAGAACATCGTTTATATGATTCTAAAAGTTAGAATATATTAGATAATTAATTTTTCCGCGATAATGTCCTGGCAATTTTTCTTACATGCCTAACAAATAATATAAATGCAATTATTTTTAGTGTTCTTATTATTTATTTCAAAAATTATAAAAAATTTAAACTTTCATATTTAAATAGCTCTCTTCTTTTTTCATTAATTAAGGCTATGCTTGTTTTATTTGGCAAGTATTTTATAAGTTGATATTATTTATAAGTTTATTAATTGATTGTTTGTGTAATAGACAAAAAGTGATTGACAACAAAAACAATTTGAAAAGTATAAAATGTTTATTTATTTCAGTAATTTATTTTCATTTTTGCAATTTGATTTTGTAAAGCAAAATATTATCTATTTTAATGGAAACTTCTAATATTTTAATGTTATTTTGCTAGTTTTAATAAATTATAAAAATATATTTATGTAAACTGATATTAACCTATAAATGAAAAATTACTTTTATATACATAAATGATGATGATATTTTTAAGTGATAATAAATCATTTTAGAGATAAACCAACCCCCAAGTAAACTGGCATAGCTTTTATTGGTGGAATTGTGAGGGGAAAAGTAGATGTTTTTGGGTTTTGGTTTGGGTGGTTTCTCACTCGTGAGCATGCGCCAGAGATAGATTAACCTTGACTCTACCTTCCCTGTTCTCTTCCAATCATACCAGCTACTGTTTTCACAATCATCAATTATTATAAAATATAGTTTTATAAACAAAAATTCAAAATAAAATTTTAATACAAATATTTTGAAACGGAGTAAATGGATTTTTTTCCCAAGGGGGATACTAGTGTAAATATTGTTTCCTCCAAAGGCCCAGATTTGCTAATGACATTTCACTTGCTCGGTTTCTCCATCTCAAAATATAATTTCTTTTAACTTTTTGTATTTAATATAAATGTGTGAAGTGGTTTTTCAAATTCTTGTATATTTGTATTTTTAATGTTCACTGTTCTAAAAGTAAGGAATCGACCTTTTAATTAATAAAAATAAAAGATTCTATTTGAAATTTTTTAATATATATGAACTAGTGAACTACAGATCTGTCAAAAGCAGCTAGGCAAGTTGTTAGCATCCGCTCTCAATTAGAGTCACAACCCACGGGCGGTTACATTCACAATTATATGAACGAGGAGTCCAAATCTTCTGCACCACATCTATGTGTCACACCGTATTATCTGATTGGTTAATTAAGGTTAGTTGGATTCCACTAATGAATTTGTATCAATATTTTTGGTTTTAGGACATTTTATTAGTTATTGTATGAAAACTTTTGATAACATCATATTATAATAATTTTTAAATAATACATAAAATTATTTTATTAATAACATAATTAATATATTATCTTTTAAAAATAATTAATATTAGTTGATATAATTTAAAATTAAATCTTTTCATAATAATAAATACATGTATAATATATTTAGATAAATATATTATTTTTTTAATAATATATATTATTATAAATATACAGTATAAAGACATTCAAAGTACAAAGAAATACAAACTTAATAATCAATATTTATAATAAAAAAGTAAAAAATTTAAATCAAATTATATTCACAAATCACGTTCACGAAATATGTTAATATTTTTTTTCACAAATATTATAATTAAACTTATTTACAAATCCTCCAATCAAATTATATGGGGCTCATATTTAAAATTTTAAAACTATATAAATATTCAACTCATTTATAAATTAAAGTAAACACGAATCGAATTTCAATAAAAAAACACCAAATTATTTACGAGCATATTGCCTCAATTACATATTTACAAATTACAGCTTTGCATATCATTTTAAATTTTACGATTAAGATTTTTTTTATTTTAAATATTATGTTTACATGCATGTAGGATTGAAATACAACAAGAATTGTCCTTATTCAAAAAATATTTAAATGAAGAGAGGGAGAAAGTAAAAGATTACTACTATTACATAGTAAATTTTCAATCTTAAACCTAATAATATATAAATTATTTGACTTGTTTGATTCAGTAATTATTCGACAATAAAACCGAATGTATATTCATGTAAAAAGCAAAAATCATTTTTCAAAATTACAAAAGTCAACATGTTTTCAATAGTCATTGACAACATGTCTTAAAAATATTGATACAAATTCATTAATGGAATCCAATTCATCTTTAACCAGCTAACTAATCAGAAAAGTAGAATACATTGTGGCACATATAATGTGGTGTAGAAGATTTGGACTCATGAATGAGTTACTTATAAAGTTTGATACAAACTACGAAGCTAATAAATAAAAAATTATCGATAAATTTGTAATACATTCAAATTTTATATTTTTAATAACTATAAAAAATGGTATAAATTACATATAAGTTGTAACTAGACGAAAAATTCTTGTTTACAATCTAATCTGCCCACCAAAAAAGAGTTCGAAGTTAGCCATTAACACAACCCACCGTTACTTAGCTTAACTGTATTGTGAAGATAATTGCCCCGTTTGTCTGGACTTATAAGCAGTTTATAAGCTGAAAAAATTGGTATATATGTACTTTTCCTGAAAATAAGTAACTTATTTTCAAATTTAAAAATAAGATTTGGTCTTAAATTTCTAAAATAAATATTAATTTTCAAAAAAAAATATGAAAATACTTTTTTTAAAAAAATAACTTATTACTTATAAATTAAGCCAAACACCCCCAGTATCTGAGTGCTTCTTTGGTATAGTACCGGAAATTACTTCCTATTAGAAGTGTTATTTACTGTTTATTTAAAGTTCTAATCTGTTTGATTAATCTATTGAAAGTTGTACTTCCTCATTATCCATTTTAATTGATACAATATTTTATTTCCTATATATTATTTTATCGACTTGAAGTTAATATTTTTTTTTATTAATACACATCTTAAAGACAACTTTTTTTTAAAATTAATTACTTAATTACTAACAAAAATATTTCTTTTTATATTTTATTACATTTTCATTATAATTTCTAAACTAAATATTATTCAAAAAAATTCTTAGGTGAATTTTTTGTTGTATTGTATTATCTCATAATTCAAATTAAATAAACAAAACATAATTCAAAAATATTATTTATTTGAATGTGTATGATACTCGTACTAATTTTTCATTGTGTCTTTTTGTTAAAGTTATGAAATTTGCCATTATTAAGGTTGATTTCTTTTTTAAAAACAAATGATTTATCTAAATATAAATTTTCTTTTCCAATATATTTATGAGTTTCAATTTATTACTTTTTTATAATGACTAATTTAAATATTTTTTTCATTGTGATCATTTATTTTTTTATATTTTATAAATGTGTAATCATTACATACATATTATAATATATTTTGAATGACAATTTTGCTCATATTAAACTTTATAATTTTTTTTTAAAATTCATATATTATTTAATATTGGATAAAAAAAATGCGAGTTATATATACTTACACATACATTTTAACCTAAAAATATAAGATATATGTATTTTATATACGGGGAAGTGTAGATTACCGTGACGAGTAGGTCAGTCACTTCTTATATGAGTATTTAACTTCGTAACTTCTACTTCCAGTGATTTTGACAATCAAACGATTTAATCAAATGCTACTTTCTTGAAAAGTTAAAATTCCTGTAACATACCAAACAACCTCTAAGAAAATAAAAGATTCTTATCCCAAACTTTTATTTTGTCAAATCTTTTGGATTTCATGTATAGCTGTCAGGTTGTTTTTGTTATGATAACAAGTCACAAGTAATAGTGGAGTAATAATAATACGATACAAAAGGGAGCAATGATACAAACCAAGACACGCATCAAGGCGTGTATATATAGCGAGAAAGTGCAGTGTTTCATTACATATTTAGTAAAAGAAGAGGGAGTGTTAAGCGAGAGGATCGTGTGGCTTCCGTTTTATTTTCTGTTTCAACATTTTTATAATTACCTCGATCTCTCTCTTTCTATTTTACTTTCCATCACCATTTTCATTTCTCATTCTTTGTAACTATATTTAATATTTGCACAAAACATGGTTATAAATAATATCCAAAGTGGTGGTAGAAATAAATTTATATGCCAAGATTTGAACTTTGAACCTTCCCCTCAACCTTCTTTGTCCATGGAAGAAGCTTATGTTTCTCCGATGTCGGATGCTTCTTTCCGGCACGTGGGAGAGAGTGGTGGTGGTGTGGTAGACGATGGACATCAGGTGGCAGGTGATGAAGAGAGGAGAAATGGGGTCCACAAGAAACTGTGTGCCAGAGGACACTGGAGACCTCATGAAGATGCTGATCTCAAACAACTCGTTGCTCATTATGGCCCACAAAACTGGAACTTAATTGCTCAAAAGCTTCCGGGCAGATCAGGTAATTTCAATTTCTTTTTTCTTTGATGAACCTGTGGGTATGACTGCCTGTCATCTAACAAAAATCAAACTATAATTTATATATTGCAGGGAAGAGTTGCAGATTGAGGTGGTTTAATCAGCTAGATCCAAGAATCAACAGGAAGGCATTCAACGAGGAGGAAGAAGAAAGACTCGTAGCTGCACACAGAATATACGGCAACAAATGGGCCATGATTGCTAAGCTTTTCCCCGGAAGAACTGACAATTCTGTCAAAAATCACTGGCATGTAATCATGGCCAGATTACAAAGACAACACAACTCTATTCACAGCAGAAGAAATATTGACTCTTCCTCTAGTATTATTCCAACAGAAAAACTTGCTTCCGGTGCCGGACTCACCACCGCACCTATTCAACCTAATCAACATGATCAGGGAATGATGAATAACAACAACATTAATGCATGCAGTGATTCCACAGTTATCTCAACAAACAACGACAACATTATTATTACTAATGAATCCGCAACTATTTATACAAACACAATTAATACTAGTACTACTAGTGTTCATTACATCAATAATGGTGATGAATCTGGAGCTTCAACTTGCACTCATCTTTCACTTAACCATAATACTACCACATTGTCTGCACCCAATAATTTTCTGTCCAGGTTTAATCCACTACTCCTCCTGGCGCCCCACCAACCCGCCTTCTCTTGGTCACACCTGGGTAAATTTATTATTACCACTATATATACACGTAGATATATTTAATTATTTCATATTTATTTATTGATTAACATAGATTTTTTTCTGGGGGATTATTATTTCAGGTTTAAATTCATTATCAGCTGCAGAGAATCTGGAAAATAATGTCAACAAGGAGGTGATAGTCGGTGATCAGTATAACTCGGATGACTCAAACTCGGAGGTTGTTTCGGTTTCTACTGCAACGGACTCATCAGTAGCCAACTACACAAACAGGATGCATCATAATCTCAGCTACAACAACGTTAAAATGTGTGAGGAAGATAATGACAACAAGGCAGTGTGTTTCATTGATTTTCTTGGAGTTGGCGTCACTAATTCATGAAACTTTGTTGCTGCTTATACTGTATTATATTAATATTAACTTGGTGGGGTTTTGGCCTTTTGGGACATAAGCTGGTCGAGTCCTACTGTGTTACTGCAGTGTTCTTTGAATATTTTACTACTTGTAAAAAAAATAAATCATTTCATGTAGTTCTAATTAAAGTGGTTACAATATTGTATGTATTTGTTGTTCCTCCCTTTTTCTCGTTATTTTTTTATTTAAATTTTTGAAAATTTCATTATTAATTAAAAAAATATTTATAAGATGGATTAAATAATATTTTAAAAAGATATATACTATAATATATTATTTGTTGATCATAATAATTCATAATTAATTAATCTGACCTTTGAAAATTTTAGAGCAAAGTAATTTATAGTTTGAACAGTGAAATCAGGTTTCCAATATAAAGATTCTATTGTTGGGAGAGCCCCCAAGATGTATTAACGGTTTCTTGTTATGTAACGGTTACTACAATGTTATCTAATCATCGGTCACAATTAGACTTTGACCAAATTAGCAGTTACACAGTGACTACCGACTTAATTAAAGTTTTTTTTTTACTAATTTGCCTTACAGCTTAAAAATGAGTATATGTTCTAAGAAATTTTTAGGCTGAGTCAAAGTTAAACTCAGGGGTCACAGAGAATAAGTGTCTGTCACTTCAATTATGCAATCGTGCTTTAATTAAAGAGCTTAGAATTTAAATAAACTTGAACCAAACAAATTAGAAGTAGAACCTTTTTAACAACTCCATATTTTGTAACAGCTATACGTTTTACTTTCTACTCAATATAATACTAAAATGATTTTTATAAAATGATTACTTACATATTAAATAAGAAATTAAATTTATAATTATTTGATCATAAATTAACATCTAAATTATTTGATTACACTCTATATATCTTCAATTCCGGCGCGTACTCTAACTGGGTCCGGGAATATCTGCGCTGCGGTACCTATTTGCTGGGCTGCCCAACGCATGTCTCATGTCTTTGATCTAGAGCCAACAGTACTTGACAAAATCATAGTTGGTTGAGTTACTTGAGTATTATGAGCCTCGACTTTACAAAGTTCATTCTCTTGTCACCTAAATAAAAGATAACTTCCTTCATTTGAATATGGTACTGTAGTTTTCTTTGCCATTTTCGTATCTATAAAAAAATTTTAAAATTGTATTAGATAAAGAAAAATACATATTATAAGGAATTTTATTTTTACAAAAAAGATTAACATATTAAATCGAAGGGTGTACTATCTAGCAAGCAGATCAAGCATGAGCCAAACTTGCCACAAGATTCAAAACGAAAAATTAAAAAAATACAATACACGATCAATAGAAAAATAAATTTAAATATGTATATTGCTTTATTACTCCCGTAACTCTTTAAATTAATGCACATAACATATATATGTTTCTGTCGTGTGATGTTGCAAAGTGCGCAACTATTTCGCGCACCTGAACCTGCATCGGGAGCCATCTACGATATAGATAAAAGATGCTAGAGCCGTCTGTGAAGATGTATGTGCACTCCTGTAAAAACATGTACATATGACTTGCTAATCCTCGTATCAGAAGAATGCCAAAATTTAAGCATTTTCAAACAGCTATGAATTTCAAATGTACATTCGAGAATAGTATGTGAAATATACTGTCTATTCTATAAATCAGCCAAATGCATGGCAAATTCTAAGACCAGGACACGTCAAGTTCTGATAGAATAACAATAATAAAAACTAAGGTTTCCTTTTATGTGCTCTCATGGAATGCGAGTTACAGAGAGCAGCGGAATGGCATGTAATACTGGTAGTGCTTTCAATTAATTAGTATTGTTCTTTGCTCTGGCTCTAAGAGATGCATTGACAGAAGGCTCAATACCTAATGTTTTCCAGACTGTACTCTTTAAAGCTTCACCTGGATCATCAACTCTTAGTGGTTTTGGAACAATAACACGTTTCTTTGATTTTTCGGCTTCTATCAAGCCCTCGTCTCTTGCGTGCTTGCCTGTGATTTGAGGGTTTGTGCCACATTCAGCTAATGGTATATTGCTTGTGGAGATGGGCCAACAAGACAAACCCCAGTATGGAGCAGGAACAAACTGCATAGAGAAGGTAGGCGGACAGAGGCCGCGAACTGCCATCACTGGTGAGGAAAACCAATTAATTTGATCTGATTTGGTGTCATTTGAATGGTTAGTTGGCTCAGAGGAGAACTGAGCAGCCACCATAGGAGACACAGCTCTGAGAGATGTAGAGTTCCAGCATGGATTCCAAGTAGAACTCCTCTGGGGAGTGGGGAAGCATGGAAAGGGTTGTCCTGGTATTAGAATTTTACACGACTTGGACAAACCACCTTGTTCATCTTGAAAGACCTTCTGAAGCGCCTCGTCATCGTGAACACTTGTCAATGATGAACCACACTGAGATTGCTCCTCTTTAATTTCTTCAATAGAACCTATTTCAGCACATGTGATCCTGTCCTTCGGAACAAGAGCTCCCATAACTTCACATTGTAGTTTTTCAGAATCAAATTTAAGCAAGTTTTCATTTTCTGCTAAAGTTTTCAAAGTCTTTAGAGACTCATCATGTGGGATGACATGATGATCAACAATATCAGGATTTTTATCAGTTGCACATTGAAGTGTAACATGAGGGACCACTACTTGCAAATATTGAGTTCCTAATTGTTTGTTTTTTCGACGACCTGCACCTACAGCAACTTTTCTCATATTCCCACCATCTGTCCAATATCTTTGGCAGTTTCGGCAGAAGTGCCTGGGCTGATTGACGTTATAGTTATTGAAATAACAGAACTTGGTTTCTAAACTAGTGCATCTAGGGCATGGAAGAATCTTGTCTGGTTTTTTAAGAAGTTTTTCTTCTCCGGCATCAGTGATCACTGTGTTATCCTCCTTCAGCTTACTCCCAACTTGTGGTACATCTTTATTGTGTGTTTGACTCTGCTTGTCACTCTCAGAAACAGATAGTTTTTCTTGGTTTCCACATTCGTCCACATGAACATCCCTACCTTCTATCATTTTTGATCCCCTGTAATAATCCTGGAATAATAATAATCTTCCTTAAGCTACATGAAGCATCAATAACAAGCAACATGTACGATTTACTAAATTAGCTAGTATTAAATGAATAGATGATAGAAAGGAGGAAAAACAAGTCACATGACAAAAGCAAAGTAGTTTAATCCAATTTTGGCACTCGTATAAAGAAATGAATTACCAGTCCCACAAATACAGAGATACTTAAAAAAGACATGTTCAAAGTTCAGATATATGAAGCAACCTATCATGAGGTACAAAGCTATGTATGAGGATGAATGTTAAAATAATGATTTAAACCCTTCTTGTAAGTCCGGGGGAAAAATTATTCAAGTATATCAACTAAATTTGACTGTTATGGTTTGTTAATTCTACCAATTACTAAGATTGAAATCAATTCTTAATTCAAATGAAGCAGCATGTTCAGTGAATCTGTCTATTAGCTATCCAGTAGCTATTAAGTATTAAGTAAAAGTCTGAAACAGGTTAATTATACTTTATAAATGTGATCTCTTTAATTATTTCACTTGAAAGATTTGACATGGTTCACTACAATAGTGCATTAGCATTTTAACCGTAGTTGACAACACAAAGCATACATTAACCAAATTATACAAGCTTAACATCCATACTATATTATTAAATTCGAAAAATTTGTCGGTCGGTCGGTATTTAGAACCGGAGGCTCGAAATATATACATCTATATCGGTATCTATATTAATCTACTATGGGCCTAATAGGCTTGAGAATTTTAACATATTAAATCTATCATTCTCATCTATTAAATATGGGCTTATTCATGTTAGCCTTTTGGTTTTCAATTCATATTAAATTCCAACGAAAATTAAATTCCAATTTTTATATTTAACTTCTAATTTTAATTATTTTGATTATTAATTCATCATCACTCACCTATTCAACAAATTTGCATAAAAAAAAAATGCACCTTGCATATTAATTTAAACTCTCAAACATACAAAAATTTAACAAAAAAAATCATATAAAATAATAATGAAAATATAATATAAAATTATATGTATTATAGTTAACGATTATAAGCTGTATGTATATTATATAGATGGACCTTGTATTTAAAGGATTGTTACTAATGACGAAAACAGTGTAACAGCATCTTAGGCGAAGAGCTTGAATCGTGGTCAATCTAAAATTCACAAACGTTGAAAATATAATTTAATTTCATGAATATCAAAGTGAAGGCAGAAAAATAATCCACAAATTAACACAGAAATAAAAACAAATAATATAAACTAAATGAATTGACAGAATAATACGTACAATAACAAAATGTTGTAGATACACTAATTATATTCATATAGAAATAGATGAATACCTTTGGATCGGAAATAACCGGAATCTGAGAACTAACATCAGGTTTCCGGTGAAGAATCGCCGGAGAATCAGATTTGAGCAACGGGATGATCTTTCCGAATAGCTTGATAGCTGGATCAGGTTTTGATTTCACGTCACACATGGCTTCACTGTTCATTGTATACTATTGATGCCTTGTTAATAAGCTACATATACATGTATACATAGTATTACATACGTGCGTGTGTATGTAAAATGTAAGTATGGAACATAAGATTGTGGGAGGACAATAGTCTGGGGGGGGACAATAGTTCGGCGAGGGAGACTTTTTGAAGACACCAAGCTAGCTTTTTAAACAACCAAGTGCTTCCAAGTACAGAGGGTGTGACTCCCCCAATTTTTCCTTTTCTTTCTTTTCTTTAATTAATAATATATTTTCAATTATTACTAAAAATGTATTTTAACGAAATTGGTTTTAAGATTTAATGTAGATTGGAAACAAATACACATCGACATAATTGTATTGGTGTAATATATATTTAATAGAATATTAGATATTAAAATCAAATATGTTTAATGGACTGTATTTTTCTTGTCATGCATAGCTCTGAATTTGAATATACTCCCAACAAATTTAAAAATTGTAGAAGTTAGATTTTACATGTTTCTCTTAGAGAAATTAATTTTGAATATTTATTTATTTTTAATAATTATATTAAATTATATTGTTGTATTTATATATTTAAATTAGTTAAATGTTAATAATGTTAATAAAAGGATCACTTTTAGAAATTATTACAACAAATTATGTCAGAAAAGGAAAATGACAAATATTTTCGAATAATTCTTTATAAAAAGAGACGTGTGAAATGGGATGGAGAGTGTATATTAATATATATATATATATAATTTGTTTTAAAAGAATATTATTTTTTAATTCATTTTTAACAGTCCATTTTTTTAAAAAAATCTCGTATATTATTTGTACATTTTTATATTTAATATAATTTCTTTTAACAATTTTCTAATATTAAAATTTTAATGTTGATTATTCTTTGTATATATTTATTAAATAATATATAGTAATAATGTACTAAAAATGGAATTTTTTTATAGAATTTGATTTTTCTTAACATTCTTGTAAAAGTAGATGGTATTTCCCAACAAATAAATGAGCATAGGTTATACAAGGAGAGAAATAGCAGGCGAGCTTCCTAGTCAGCAACTATAACGCATATATGGGCCAGGAGATTTGGTGGCTACGGAAGCAAAAAAAAATGTGTGAGTCAGCAACCCATATGGGACCTAATAAGACTTTATATCACTTTTTGGGATGCTGGAGTATCACTTTTTCGGAAAAAGAAAAGGTGGGTTGGGCGGGTACGTAGTATCGGAGAGACGGAGACTATAGAAAGAAAAAGCACTCATTTTCTTTACATAAAAAAATAACGTGTGTGTCTGACATATATTTTAACGATAATTTTATAATTTATTTTTAAAATTTTTTATATAAAAATTTAGCAATGCTATTTTTATAATAAAAAAAAAATTAAAATTAAATTACGAAACTATCCTTAAAATACACTTTAAAATCCGTGTCACACATAAAGAATCTAGTAAGACTTAGGGAGTACCGTATAAAATGACATATACTTTACGCGGTCTTTGCTGTCTTGTTCTTCTCCCTTTCTTTTTACTTTTTTTTTTGAAGTGTCCTTTCTTTTTACTTTAAACTACTCTAATTTAAAACTTTTCTCTTCTTTATTTTCGGACCTTTTTTTTCTTTTACTTTTCGGACCTTTATCTTTTACTTTACTCCTTTTACTTCACAAAAAAAACATAATACAGTGGTAAAGATAAAGGTTGGGAAATTTTTGTTTGACTTGTTTTCTGTACTTGATACCAATAAGGCATTAATGATAATTTAAATTAATTAAATGAGTTTTTTAAAGAAAATCTCCCTATCTCTCTATTATATAATAACATAACATACACTTTTTGAGAATGTTTTTATTCAACCTCACTCGTTGTGTCACTTGTTATTATCATGTTAGCATTTAATTAATTCTAATTTCAAAGTTACAGTTAATTAATTCTAATTTTAAAGTTACTATTATACCTTTATATACATTTAATTAAACTACTATTATACTCTTATGCATATTTAATTAACTTAATTTCTGACAAAAAATTAACTTAATTAATTTGTAATATCATATTTTTAGAAAATGATTTTATTATTATTATTATTATACTTTTATACACATTTTTAAATTAATTTTTCATTTTCAAAAATTAGATATCGCAGAGTATATCGTTAACAAAACTATATATAATTATTTTGACTAAGAGAATTTACGCGTACATATGGACTTTTGTTATCAACATGGATTTTTTAAAAATTAGTGTGATCGCTGAATATATATTTTCAAATTATCATACTACACTTCATAATTTTTTTTAAAACAATATATTTAAATAAAATATTAAATATAACTCAAATTTTAGAAATTACACGTGCTTGCCGGGTGTGAGAGCTGGTTAGTTACTACGTGGAGAACAACCAAGATGACAATATGGCATGATAACCGTTGCATTGTGTTCTCCACAAAGTGACTGAAAGCTGTTAATCTTGTAACCATTCATTTACGTCCTCTAGCTTCCTACTCCCTCCTATCCCATAATACATGTGTACTTCTAATTTCCAATGCAAATATGTTACTACTTTTCTTGAAAATAATAATTGAAAATAATATATATTATATTTAAAAATTATATTATTAGAAAGTATACTTAATTTATTTTAAAATCTATTTTTTGTGTTTTCAAAATTATGAAAGAATAAGTTTTAATCAAAATTTATTCAATGTAATCATAAAAAATTAAATAAAAGGAGTAAAAATGGGTAGAATCTTTTGAGGTTTAGATTGACATCAATAACAAACGTTTTTCTAAAATCCCAATTGTTTCAAAATCTGGCCTTAAAAATTCTGAATTTGGTTTGCGAATTAATAAACTGGGCTTCGCAGTGAGTCGAGTATTTCTCGGGAGAAGTCCTACGAATATATATAGGCGGCCCACTAAAACAAAAGGATTTAAATGAACTCCTTCTCCCATTGACTTAAAATTCAAAATTTTGTCTCAATTCAAAATTTTGGATTAAATGAACACCTTTTAACCATAATTATTGTCTCAATTCAAAATTTTGGATTAAAAACAAACTTGTAGGAGTTAAATTTGTGTGTATACGTCTGTCTATTAAATTCAACAAAAAGCAACGTTAGTTTATTCATCGATTGATTATTATTAAGAAGCTTTCTAGTACAATATTAGAGCATATAGAAAGGAGGAGACCTCTTAGCTAAATTATCTAGGTGATATGTAGGTGGCATCTATGTGGTACCATTTAGAGCATATCTAAAAAATGAGTTATTTCAACATTCTTTTCTCTTAACAAAAAATTTAAATAATTATATTTGGTTTTCTAGATTTGTTGAACCCAAAAACCTCTCATGTATAATTTTACATAATTAAAATTATAGATAACTCAATTGGAGCGCATATACTTCCTATTAGCTAGAATTTTACATAATTATTATAGATAACCACTTTACCTAACAATTTTAGATATTACTCCCTTAGAGATATTCTTACTCTTCTATCTTACATTAAATATTTTATTTCATGTTTTTATAGTCAATTTTACTTAATTTTAATTTAAAGTTATCTTTTTATATTTTCAAAAATATATATTTTAAAATATATTAGATATGTTTTTTTATAATTTTTTTCATTGACTTTTAATCAAACTTTAATCAATTTGTTAATTTGAGACAGAGGGAGTATATTTTATGAATTTTGCTGAAAATGAGATATATACCCTCGTAGGGCTATTCACGAACAAAGCTATTTGCGAACAAACTCGAACTCGACTCGTTAAGGCCTCGTTCGGCTCGTTAAGAACTCGAGTTCGAGCTTGAACACAAAAATGTGTTCGTTAAGAAAACGAGCTCGAGCCGAGCTTTTAGTATGTTCGGCTCGACTCGGCTCGAGCTCGTTCGGTTCAAGATCGACTCGTTAAACCTCGAAAAAATAAAATATATTCTGAATATTTTTATAATATTTCTAGCGTTTTAAGTTTAAAATTACAATTCAAATATTTTATATGTGAATCAATTGGGATAATAGATTAACATTTAATATCGAGTTGAGTCAAAAATCGATAATTAATTGGGTAAAGTAGGTTTGAACTTTTTTTTCCAGGTAAAACTTAACTATTCGCGAGTAACTCCTTAAGAGCTCGAGCTCGGTTCGGCTCTGTTCGATAAGAGCTCGAGTGCGGCTCGATTCGTTAACGAGCTCGAATTTGAACACATTTCTTGTGCGATAAGAAAGTTCAGCTTGTCAGGAAAAAAAGTTAAGTTCAATTCATTTAAGACAAAACTCGACTCGAATTTGTTAACATCCCTGTATCCTGATATAGAGAATAGTTGCCGAGGTTGACTGACCATGACAGGAAGTAAGAAGAATTTGTAATATACGCAAGCAAGTAGTATAAAAAGTCAAATCCAAACATGATTATAAATCTTTGCTTTTTTACAAAACGAAAGAAAAAGGAAACAGGGTCACCAAGAAGGAAAACATGACTGATAAGTACGATTCTATATAGTATAAAGTATACTATAAAATACTTGATCTTCTATATAAAAGCACACACGAAAACTAATCTAGAGTATCAAATAGTGCCCGGTGTCTTTGGGTCATGACGGTTGTTTGCGCCAGTTCCCTGGTAATCCGTGCTTTCAAAATCCATTCTTCCTTCCACCACTAACATCTCTCCCTCCATTGCTACCTACCATGTTTCAAAGTACACATTTATAGATAAGATTAATGTTCTCGAGATTAACTCACATAATTTTTCTGAATTTAATAAAAATTCTCATATAAATATACAAATATATTATTATAACATAGATAATTATATACAATTATAAAAATACCAACATTAAAAAACACTTGTATCTTAGATAATTTTTCTGACATAATCTCACGAACTTTTTCTCTTTATATATTTTATGGAGTATTTGTATCGATATGTAAAATACCGTATTAAGCCCATCATAATAAATATTCCTTCCATTCTCATTTAATATTTCATGAGAATTGTATATCTCGTATTACTTATTCATTTTTCTGTGCAATAATATTTTTAATATTAACTAGTTAATTTTCCAGTTTTAATTTAATATATTACTCTACCAAAAAGGGACAGTGGGAATATCATACTCCGTACATTGAATCTAGAGTATAAAATATTGGACAAGCACAAAAATATAGTCGTATTTAATAGGGTTAAGCAGCGAAAAAACCCTCGTGATTTAGACCTAGGAGCCCCTATAGTTTAATAAAGCTCAAATAAGACCTTTTAAATTAAAACTAATGGTTCAATATAGTCCATGTAGTTGGTTTTTCTTAACTATGATTAGAAATATTATTAAATATCTAATTACATTAATATAAATACATATATATATATATATATTATTAAGTTTTTATTAATAACATTATTATTTATAAATTAATATGTTTTTTATATAATTGATTTTTATTAAATAATTCTATAAAATAATAAATAAGTTGTTAACCAATATTAATGTATGTATATAGTTTTTTTAATTACTTAACTATTAATTTTTAACTTTTAAACATTTACACGTTAGTTTGTATTTTATTTTTAAATTCTACTTACTCGACGAATATTTATATTTTTTAATAATTAACTAAATATGAGTGACATTTTAATATTAAATTATAATACACACACACTTACTTACATACATATATAGATATATATAGACAAATATACACAATTTCTTGCATTTCGTATAATGTACGAATTTGTTTTTAATATTTATTATTTTTACTTTAATATTGTATTTATATGATTAGAATTTATTTTTATTGTTATATCTATGATTTTAATTTATTTATAATCTTGTGTAAAAATACTTTTATATAATTTTTCACATATTTTACATGTGTTCATGTTTAAAAGAGATAAAATTTATATATTTTATTTAAAGATAAGTTTTAATTAGAATATAAATTTTTTTGATATACTTTTTTCATGTAACAATATTGTTACGATATACATGAATATTAACGTCATAATATTAAAATTAGAATATTTTGATATATTTTTAAAATATTAATGTCACAATATACATGAATATAATAATTTTCTAAGTATAGTTAAGAAAAACTTACCAGAGGGATATATTGAACCATTAATTTTAATTTAAAGGCTTTATTTGAGGCTTATTAAATCAGAGGAGATTATCCGCTCCTATGTCTAAATCACACGGTTTTTCCTCTCCTTATCCCTATTTAATATGGTTTGAGTACTGTTGGTAGGTGACCCATCGGTTACAATTTGTAGTTATTCAAACATTCATTGATTTTATTGCATGATGGGATTTGACTTTTGAATTTTGACTGTAGTTTTCTACTCCTACTTTCAACCAAGCCGCAGACAGCAGAATATAAATTTTATTGGAACGATGAATAGTTGTACGAGTACTAACTTGGTGCAACAAAATGAAAAGATAAATAAAGGTCTACAAAAAAGAAAGGGGTTGTTTAAAAGACAGTAATGAAAGCAATTGTCATGCTTGTGTAGTAGCGTAGAGCAGGCCTATGAAAATTCATTGATAACTACTACTACCAGAGATATTTATCACTAAGAATACACATAAATAAAACATATATGTATGTATGTATGAATTATATAGATGTGTACCTTAGCTTGAAAATCTTGGAGTGCAGGGGTGTCCTTGTAAGACTTGAGGGCTCCTGTTCACATCATACACACAAGTTATATATATACATTGATGACACGGCCATTAATATGTAAAATTGAAGACTACAAAGTAAGGATCAAAGATCAATTTATATGAAGATGATGAAGACTAAAGGGACTTACTGGACGTGGGTACTGCAGAAATGGAGTAGACAAGACAAGATAAGCAGATAAACATCACTAGCAGCAGGTGAAACACAGACTTCATGTTCTTCATTCTACTCGTATATATATATATATATGTCAATCTCCAATTTATTAGTAATTATGTTTCTACACAGATCTATATATGCAACAAGACGAAGATGATTTGTATGTATTTATGTGTATGGTTTGTTGGGGAGACAGCGGGAGAGAGAGCTAGAGAAGATATGTGGAGAAGGTGATGTCCTTGCCTTGTATATATATATATATATATATGAGACTAGATATAATTATTCAACCCATTACTTACTTTTATTATCATGCCATGTACAGTTGTAAACTACTTACCATTAGTAAATCTTGTCTGCGTCGTCTACGCTCATTTTCAATATCACGAGATGCCATGGCAGAGATTAGTAAAACACCTCCATTTTTTTTTTTTTTTTGTTTTTCAAATCTATCTTAAATTAGGTCAATTCAATTTTCATTTGGATCTCATATATACATATAAATAATTTAATCAAAATTTATTAACCCCTTTTTTTGATAATTTCTTTTGAATTTTTAGCACTACTCATATATGATCAAGATGAGTGTAAAAAATCCAATTATATGAGTACTATCTCTACTTTTAATAATTGATTTTGATTTTTTAATATATATTTTAAAGAATTTTGATTATATATTTAGAATTATATATATATATGCGTGTGTGTAAGAAAAGTGACCCTCAGTTCATCCACATGGAGTTTCTTGAGGTTATATTCAATTTAGTACGAAAATGGAATGATAAATTTGTAAATATTATCTCATATTCACATAAATACCCTTCTCTTAATATTACATTTCAACTTAACATCTTAATCTCAGTTAATATCCTCAGAGTGACCACACCAGCAACAAGCCCTATATATTAAATTAAAATATTACTCCCTCAATCCCAAATTATTTTTCACCTTCTCTTTGCACGTATGTTAAGGTGCATTGATTTTCGTAAATTATTTTTAATTTTTCTGTATATAAAATTTTATTTACAAAAAAAAATTAAAAATAATTTACGGAACTATCGGGTCAATGCACCTTAACATAGTGTAAAAGGATAAGGTGACAACTAATTTGGGATTGAGGGAGTAACAAATATTTTAGTTATAAGAAAGATTAAAAATAAATTCTAGTTAGGTAATCAAATTTTTTAAAATGTTTAAACGTTGATTGTTTAAAAATAGAAGAAATTTTAATTTGTTTTAAACAACAAAAAGATTCCCAAGTTTAAAAACACGTGAAGAATTGATATGTGAGTTCCAAGTTGCCTAACTACAATATTTTGTTGGAGTTGACATCGTTAGTTTTGTGGCTTGGGAGTTTTTTTTACCAAGATTAATGCACAAACACTTTACAGGAGCAGTATAAAACAATGTTACAGTTAAACTAGTTAAATGAATATTGAATAGGTTATGTACCGGAAAATTATATTTATTAATTAGAATTATTCATTTATTGAAATTAAAAATATACTGTTTTTATTATATTATGATCAGAAAAAATTATTTATTTAACAAATTTATTTGTTTATCGAATACATACAAAGGAGCAAGGGACTGATATGACTTTTGTCACCTAGTATTCAACTCAATCATATCGCATAAATTTCCGTGCCTTGTATATAGTATATCTCGTTCCTATATTTTAACAATTATACGAGTAGAAAAATAAATCTATAATTTATTTTTAAAAATTTCTTCCTTTAAATAATCATTTATTTTTTCAACATTTATTTAAAAAATAATTTATTGTGTTACTTTTTTATATACTTAATGTGCAATAAATTGAAGACACAAATATTTTGGTATAGAAATAGTATACATTTATACTATATTATCATAACTAAACAAAAGAATTTTTTTTCATCTTATCCGGTGAACCATAGAAAAGATCTAACCGTTCAATTTTAAATGAACCATAAAAATTATCTTAATCATACAATTTTAATAAAATCTTATTTTAAAAAAGATATATGATATCAACTCTATCACCGATGGTCATTTTATATAAATGCTCACGAATAATATTATATTATATCTAAATAATATTTTTTATTTTTTAGTTTAAGAATTGTACTTATCCTATAATTTTTATTTTATAATTGTACTCACATTCAACTCAATTTCATCACTATTTAAACTCTTTCATTTATTTAAAATTATAACTTATAATTAAAATTTATAAATATTAATATATAAGCAACATTATATAGAAAAATGTAAAAATAAATTAATAATAAAATAAATTATCATATTAAATTAAATATTTAAATTATATTAAATAATTAATATATAATTTATTAATATCATCCGTGCTTTGGTATAAACTAGTTTATATTATATTCAAACTCTTTATTAGAAAGTACAAAACCTTTTCACTAATATCCCATATTTGTTTATATAGATTTGAATCAAGTTTCCATTGACAAGCTTACGCACTCATTCAAAGTTTCAAACTTTTAAATTTTGAATAAAATATTATTAATATGAATATTACCTCTGTTCCAACTTTTGGCTAATGAAAAAACTATAATTAAATTTATTATAAAATTATAAATTATAAACATTTATTTAATATAGAAATTTTAATTGTATAATATTTAAACAATCATCTGGTCTGAAAGAAAAGTAGCGGAAGATAACATTTTTTTGAGGTAACTTTACTTATTCTAAAAGAATTTATATCTACAAATATAAAAAAATTATAGATAAAAAGTAGTGTATATTTGTATAGCTTACAAAAAATATAAAAAAATTAAAACAAGATCGTTATCCAGAAGGGGACCTTCCAGGGTATTTTAACTACACAAAGCGACAACAGGGGAAGACATCATATATCAAAGCACTAAGGCTGAACAGGAGTAATCGGCACCGCCCAAA
Organism: Oenanthe sinensis; assembly: GCA_028671895.1. Lineage (NCBI taxonomy): Eukaryota > Viridiplantae > Streptophyta > Magnoliopsida > Apiales > Apiaceae > Oenanthe > Oenanthe sinensis. Next base: position 39,335,145 of record CM053794.1, read on the forward strand.
TTGACGAGCATAACCAATGAAGGCGACTGCAAGCATCACTTTTATTTACGAGAGGTTGTGAACCTAGCTAGTGGTCATATTTATTGAATGCATGCCGTTTGGTTTTCTAGCGATTGGGTACTGCAGCAGACAACTCTAAATATTCCATTACAAATATATCAAACAGATTACCGTTTTAATTTTTCTGTCTTGTGAGTTTTGTGGTGGTTAAATTTTGAGTACAGTAGCTAATGGAACATTTTTTCCCCAAAAAAATAAGATGATTCACTAACAAGTCATTTAACATTTATAAAAATAATAAACATGTTGTAAAATAGATCGAGTTAGAATGACCGTGAAATAAATTATGTATTGCGAGACATCTTTTGTGCTGATATATTGAGAAGATAATTTTACGATCACATGATTGTTAGATATTTTTTCTTAAATTATAATATATAAAAATAATATTTTTAGAAGATTTGATGATAAAATTTGTAGTTACTTTTTCTTAAAAAAATGAACATATCTTTTAGGTTAAAAGTACTTTTTTTAATTTTATCAAACACTGACAACTTTTAGCAAAAAATACGGTAAATAATAATATCAAACGGAGTCTAGTCGAGATATATATTTGATCCATCCAAACATATTTAAGAAAGTGATCATAACTCTAACAAAAAAAGTGATCATAAGAGATTTCATATAAATATTTATTAACGAACTAATATTATAGAAAATCCTAAAATCTACAATTTTGAAAATTGAAACAAGCCAAACTTTCATAACAAGAGAAACAAAATTCAAAATACAAATTAACAAATTTAATGATCGAATAAAAAGACTCTCAATAAAGAAAGAAGAGAACAATTTATTAGATATTTTTTTTAAAAAACGTAATTAAATGGGGGTTTATCAGTTATCACTTATCACCCCCTAATTCCCTAAATCAATGAATAGAAATTAAAATACGCCCTTCAATTGCTTATATATATATAAAAAGGAATTTACCAAAAATACTATTTTTTGTGAAATTATTTGTAATTTTACCAACTTCTGAAAAGATTTGTAAAAATACTATTTTATTCTGAAAATATTTGTAAAAATACGGAGGTTGCATTTAATTTGAATTGTGTAACTAATTTAGGTTGCATTTTAAGTTGTAAATTAGTTTGTAAATACGATTGCAATAAAATTTGAGTTATTACAAAGTTGCAAAACGTATTTTTGTAAATATTTTTAAAAAATGATAGTATTTTTGTAATAAAAAATTAAAAGTTGAGTGTTTATGAAAAAAATCCCTAAAAAATAGTATAATTACAAATAAACAAATCATAAAAATCTAGGCGTAAAATATTTGGACTCATCCAGATTAACCATCCAAATTCGGTCTTAATGAAGATAATTCGATGTTTTTTATATAATGTCGGTCCGATTTTGTGTCCGTTATCTTTGATATGACTTTTTATATTACGTGCCTTTCTCTCTGTGTATCATGTGATTATGTGTCTTTCTCTGTGTGACTGTGTGTATAATACTGTATGTATATCTTCAGATGATGTACAAGTCCATGTCTAGAGGAGTGGGGGAAACCATGGTCATAGTGAAACCCCACCATACAAATTTATTCCAAATCCTATCATCATGCTTAATGGAGGAGTCAAGTGGCTGTGCCACTCAGCCACTGTCACCACTATTAAGTTGACAAGGACTATCCTTACAACTCTACTTTATGCAATTATTAAGTTGATAAATGACTGACTTTATTTATTTATGAAACTTGATTAATAATCTTGGCAAGATTTGGGAGAAAATGTGTCACAACCTCGATATGGTCAACACATGTTAATTGCTCAAAATGAAAGAACACAATTGTCCATAACTCCATATGTCACTAACAAATGTATGATAGACACTCAACTATATTTTCATAATTTACATCGTAAAACCTTCTATTGTCTCTAGAATTATTGCAATTATGCGCATCAAATTCAAACAGGCCGGCTTCTCTTGGTGGAATAGTGAAAATTTCTATTTACAAAAAAGGTTTTGCAATCATAAACTAATAACATGGTCACGACATGTACTCGTATGGTAATCACATGCAGAAAAAACGATCATTTACATTGTCTCATCTCGAAATCATCAGTATACAGCGTTTTCCTTAGCAGACTTCTCAGCCTCCTAGCACCTGTTCCCGGCCTCAACACACCAAACTTGTCCCTCTGCAAGCTTGTACAACTTTCGGTTATATTTTCTCTCTTATAACACCATCCTCCATAACTAAATTCTCCGTTTTCTCTGCCAATAAATCACGATCAATCTTGTCAAGAACTCGGTGATCTTGCTTGAATTTCCTAGCGAATGGTCGATGATTGAGGATCATTTTTCTGTAATCTCCGAGTCCGAGTAATCTAGGGTGTTGTTTTGGAGGATTGTCCCAAGCAATGTAGTGGAGATCATGGTTAACAGTTGTGTTTTTGTACTCCTCTGAGTTGCATATAACGGTTTGAAAGTATCCTTCAGGCGATGACACGAAATTCGTGTAATAAAGGAGGAGGCTTCTTGGCAAATTCTCCCACCCCACAATGCAGTACTCTGCAAATGACCTTGATAACATTGTCCAAGCTGATCCTGTATATATTCATGGTGCAACTTTGTGATTAACTCAAAAATTTTATGTGCTTAAATAAAGAAACTTGCTATTGCATATATAAGATGTGACAATCTTTCAACTGCCTAATTAACTCTGATATATGCATGTACTCATCAAAATCCATTGATCACAAGCTATGATTATAACGGTTTGAAAGTATCCTTGATACAACCCTGTGTATATAATTTGACTTTGACAGTTTCAACTGCGATGATTAATTTATTAGGTTGGGTAATACGACAGAGCATTGGGGCATGAACTTTGGTCTTATCTTTTAGAAGCTCAAATGCACCTGCTCTTTGTAAGACATTGGGGGTGTTTGGCTTAGCTTATAAGTAATAAGTTATTTTTTTTAAAAAAAGTATTTTCATATTTTTTTTTGAAAATTAATATTTATTTTAGAAATTTAAGACCAAATTTTATTTCTAAATTTGAAAATAAGTTACTTATTTTCAGAAAAAGTACATATATACTAACTTTTTTAATTTATAAGCTGACTTATAAGTCATGCCAAACAGGCTCATTAACTAATGAGCACGTTTCCTGCAAATTATGGGAACACAGTCATGATTTGATCCATAGTGCCCATATATGTATGTACCGATGCAGTGGCGGACTTAAGGGAAGGCTAATCTAGGCTGCAGTCATGATTAACTTTCAAAAATTAATAGAAAATTTTCCTTTAAACTTTTACTTTTAGTCAAAAATCAGTATAAAATTGATTTAAAGATTTAAAACCAGGTGCTGACACAAAAAATTTGGCAATATATTCTTTTAGTCCCGACTATTTTGAAATCTTGATTTCGCCATAGATGTTATTTGGGATACTATATGAGATATTTGTACATCTCATATAATGTGCTATATATAGTATGTACAATTGTGCTACGCTACGTACCCTGCACAATTTATTGTTATACTCGGATATTAATTTAAAAACTGAAATGAAGGGACAGGGATAGGCAAACGGAAGAATAAAAAACCGGAATGTTTGAAGTTCTAACAGTGATACCTGTATAGAGCTTGAAGGCTGTTGGAACAGTTCTTTGCATATCAACCCACAAGATATTTGACCTGTTTGAACCGTACAGACCTGGATCTATCATAATTGGTTGTGCTCTCTTGTTCCTGCACATCAAAATCTTTTCCATGGTTTATCACTGTGACTCGATGCACAAGTTATTCATAGTTTTCCAGCTATTTGTCAACTTTCCTGGGATATATTCTAAATATGGTGTAACATTACCCTCTAATAATTTGTTAAAACTCCTTTCTTATAGGGTGTTCAAGTGTTGGGAAAAAGTTGAAACATAATTAGGAATGATTTCATATATCAACAAGCGAGCACACAAAAATTAGATACAAGTTTAGCTCCAGTTGGGCTAAGTTTCTTAAAAAAAACATAGCTAAACAGAATATAGATGGCCTCACACTTTCCAACCCAGATGGCTGCTGTGTTGTACAAAGTTAAGGTCCCTTGGCAAGTCAGAGAAAGCATGGATCAGATCTGCACTAATATAAACTACTATGTTAAAAAATGATTATTACATATGTTTATATGGAGGTTACATTTACATTGTTTCAGACGTGTTATGCATCATTTTCTGCTGCTATCCAGGCGCGCCCTGACCGTCACACGTGGTGGGCGCACCCACTTCGATCACAAACTCGGTCGGGTTTGTCGTTGTCCTGTTCCCTGATTTTATGAGGTACGTAGACATATTGTTGGGGTCGGAACTATTAGAGCTCACAGTTGCCAGAGAACACAAAACTCTAATTATTATGAAACCTAGCAATCTCAGCCCCCAATCTCATACAAACCACCACCCTCTGACGATATTCAGTCCCCGCTAAATCTTTTTCCGGCAAAGAACCCGATCTTTATTGATTACCAGATTTCTCCATCAACCAGACGCATTCACAAACATGTTAACATTGCAAATAACTGATAATTGAACATGAGAATTCCTTTCATACATAACACAAAAACTCAGGAAAATTTAAAGCGCGGTTCAAAATCATTATGTATAAACAAACCAGCAAAATAAAGACAGAAACACACCTTACCATCTTGAGTTACAAGTGGATAATCAGAGGCACTGAGATTAATAAACCAGTCCCATTCATCAGCTCTCCTCAAAAGTATAGACATTGCATGTAATGTTGCAGACAACATCATCGGTCCTCTATACGTAACCAAATTAGGCTTATCAACTACCCAAACATTTCCCATATGCTGGAAAACCTCATAACTAGCAACAAAGTCAGCAATCTCCGACTGCTCAGCTTCACTAGCCTCATTGTCCATATGAATCAAGTAGTAATTCCCGGGATGGTACAAAGCAAGAACAGTCCTTTTTAGCTTTACAACATCCCCTTTTGATGCAGAAATTAAGCAAGCAAATCTAACAGGGTATGAAGGTTCTGGAATGACCAAAGATTGAGGTGAAGTGACATTGTTGAATGATTTAAAAAGAGTTGGTATGTAAAAGAGAGAAAATGTGAGTGAAGTTAATAAGAAAGAAATGAGGTAGCCTTTAACACTTGTTACTTGAAACTTTGAAGAAACCATTTTAGAAATTTCGGGGAGTAATTTGTGAGAAGGTTGCTGGGCATTTCTTGATTAAGAAGAATCTGTTGGGACAGAATTTGAGGATTAATATAATGGATTATGGATGGATAGAATAGGAACGGTGTTTTGTTTTGCTTTAATATGAGATTAATCTAATTATAATGTTATCATTAGAAAAAGAATGACAGCAAAATAGCATACTCGAATAGATGCTAAAATGCGAGGCGTTGCAGTTAAATAACAGTACTACGACAAATAAACTATGATTAATACATTCCATACAAATATTTCATCCTTTTCAAAATACTTGTCCCAAACGGAGACTCGATGTTTAACAGGAAAATATTACATTAGGAGTATCAAATTATTGCATTGTAAATTTGTAATACAGTTAACATTTCTTGGAGTTTTCGAACCTGGAAAATTACAGACTACAGGTATGCGAGTATTTTTATATTGACTTGACAAATAGGGGGAGAAATCTGGGTTCTCTATTTTGGAAGTAATGCGATTCTTATTTCGGCTGTATTGAATAAATTTCCTTGCTCTTCCGGACATATTTTCATTTTGTCATATCCCCGTAAATAATTAAAGGGTCTTTCGAGAAATTTTGATAGTACAAGGAAATAGCCTAAATTAATTGACTTATTTCGCAGATTAAAGAGTGACATTCCCATTCATTCGAAGTGATAAAGGTAATTTTAAGATATAATAACTAAGCTGTTTGTCAAAAAAATTTATAAACTATATTTGTATATTCAATCGTATACTTCAAATATAATTAATTACCAAAATTATTTTAATGTTATATTTGAAATATATAATTTATAAAAAAGGTAAATTGGAACAATAAAAAAGAAGGGCAACTTGCCCAAACATGCATGTACTTGAATTGGGCCGATAGGATATAAATGCCCACTTTAACCTAGGGGAAGATATGGGTAAGTTGAGTTTGGTTTTGGGTAAAATTAAAAATAGAATTATATATATTTGGTTTTAAAAGTTGAAAAATCGTAATCACAATTGAATTAATAATTCTGTTTGATTTCAAACATCTTAATTTGATTTCAGTTATATAATTAGGTAATAGATCGACAAGGAAAGTCGTATGAACTCATGTACTTTAGTAACTACTAATTAGTAAGCATTTGCTGAGACCAGAAATATTTGTAGGTAAAAATTATATCAGGTTCAAATTTATTTATTTATATTACATATTGTTATAAAATATATACGTATTTATTAGTTTTAAAATTTTATATATTTTAATAATTAGTTTGATTTCAGTTGAAACATATAATCATAACAAAATTATTTAAAACAGTCCGATATTTTAGTTTTTCAATTTTGGTTCAGCTAAATTTTATTTAATTCAATTTTAAGTTGACGTAGGTATATAGGTGAACTCAAACTATGTGCAGGTTGGATAAGAGAAAAAATAAACTGCTCCCACATTTCAATCAAGTAAAGTATATACACTACTGTGAAATAGGAGTATCAAATTTTGGTAGACAATTTTTCTCAATAAAACAAATTTTGGTAGACAAATTTTCTCAATAAATGATGTCGACAGTCTCCCATAATTAACCAAGACGTAGTTGAAATTAGTACTTTAAATCAAATCAAAATGTCTTTCGCCAAACCCCGGAAAAAGATGAATAGCATCCCATACACCAACCAAATTAATACGTACTTTAATAATATAAAATTTTAACTTTTTTTGTTATATAATTTGTAATTAAAATGTACTCAATTTAACTATAAAAAAATTAAACTAAACTACTAATTAAGACCGAGGGAATAACGTTTTGTTGATAATTTGATTTAGTTACTGGTACCGTTTATTTCTGATAAACTCTTATCCAAACAGACGTGCAATTTCTTGTGATTTGAATATAGCGTACGGGAGAGGGATTTCTGTAAACGGAATATTATTATGACTTGAAAAAAGCTGGTAGTTGAAACGGATGAACTAAATAAAGTTCTAAAAAAACAAACACCACCGGTCCACCGCACATTATAAAGTTTTATTCACTTTACCAGTTTGTTTTTAATACTAGTATTTTTAATTTAATAATACACAAACGCATCTTCGGGAATAATCCCACTGCATCATCAGCATAGCATAAGCATAGCCATGTTACTGGTGTATTATTTATTTACTAAATTAAATTTGAATCAGGATTGTTAAGGAGTAGGAAGAGGTCAATGGATTGTTAAATATATATATAGTACAGACATGCACATAAACAAATGTATAAATGTGTTGGGGAAGACTTCACTTGGAACAAGCTGCTGCAAGTAAACGATTTAAAAATGACGGTGAAGCTGTTGATAATCACTCTATTCTAAATCGTAGCCGCCGAGAAAGTGGACGACCAATTATTATATATTGTCTGTTTATATGGTTGAATTAACTGTATATATCGATGGATTGAATAATCTGCATTCAAGTCGCTATCTATCTATCAACATATATGCCAGCAATCAAGGACTTCAATTCTACAGATGCCATTAAACATCAAGCCAAGCAAGCACCTACAACGAACTCATCATTCATCAAACACTTTACTCTACTCCTTTTCTTTCTAAAATTTAGTTTTTGTTAACAGTTTTACTGAGCGCGGCTTATCAGGATCCTATTATATTATCGACGGTTTTGAATCAAAATGCAGGCAAGAGAATCCAACCTCAACCACTTCCAGATGAGGCCACCTGGGAATTTTTTCCAAAAGCTTTTTCATAATCTCTTCTTCTTGCAATTTCTCCTGATTGTAGTCTTGGTAATCTTTCTCACGATTCGCGGCCTCCTCTCTGCCCATACCCACCATTTCCATCCACAAAAATGGTATCCACCGCTTCTTGCTTCTGTAGCATGTGCTGGAATAGTTAGTTTATCATGGCAATTGATGAGCAGCTACAACCCGTCAAGAACCATGAGAGCAGCTTTTTGGCTTAGCCCTTTGTTAACCTGTGCAGCTGGAATTCTGCTTGTTGCTATTGGCTCCCCTGGAAGTCTAGCAGCAGGAGCTTTGGCTATCGTTTCTGCAATTATACAATCCATTTACTCTTGTTGGGTCAATCCTCGATTCGAATATTCAGGCCGAGTTTTGACTGCAGCTATTGCATTCACTCCACCTAAAACAACTCTGTTGCGCCTTCTAGCAATTGTAGCTAGTACTCTCTATTCATGTTTCTTGGTTGCTGGGATTGGAGGAGCCACTGCCACCGGAAGTGCCTTGGATAAGTTATTCATTTTCATGATCCTGTTGAGTTTGACATGGACTTTGCATATAATCAAGAACACCATTTTAGTGACACTCTCTTGGGTCAAGTACAAGAAATTCGCAGTTGGAATGGATATGGATCCAAAGGAGGCTTTGTATGAAACACTTGGTAATTTAATGGGAACTATTTGTATTGGCTCGGCCATTCTACCAGTGTTGAGTGTTGTAAGAGGTTCAGCTAAAGCCATAAGTTTAATTTCAGGGGATACGGACGAGTTCATGTTCTCATGTGCTAACTGCTACTCTGGAGTAGCTTCCAGGCTTGTTGAACATGGGAACCGATGGGGATTCGTCCATGTGGGAGTTTATGGAAAAAATTTCGGCCAGGCATCAAGAGATACATGGGAATTGTTAGGAAGAGGTGGGCTGGAACCAGTGATTGAATCTGATCTCACCAACTCATTTTGCTTCCTCTGTGGAATGGCAGGGGGATCAGCTAGCACCTTAATAGGCGGCTCATGGACACTTTTGGTTCATAAGAGTTATGCCACAGAAGTGTCAATTTATGCTTTCTTGATAGGATACTTTATGGTAAGAGGTCACGTAGCACTGAAAATGACTAGCATCCATTTTTAGACAACTGACTAATTCTTTTTCTATGTCTTACAGACTCGGGTATCAATGGCATGGCAACAGGCTTGCATTTTAGCATATTACGTGGCATATGCAGAAAATCCACAGAACCAAAGACTTGACCCAACTATCTCAGGTCGAATCAAAGAAATACAGAGATTACAGCAAATTCAAGAGATACAGAGATCACAGGCCTAACCATCAGAAATATTGCTCTGGTAGCAGAAGTGGCCTCGTCACCCAAGGAAGTTCATGTTTAAGGAAGGACAGAAAATGTGATCATAAATGTGACAGTGACTACAGCCTAGGCATACGATACAAATACTGTTTTGTAAACAACTATCGTCCCCTGATTTGCGAGACAGATTTAAATGAACCTATAAGCTCTAAACTAAGCAGAAACAATCTGAATCGTGCAAGGCACGATTAGAGTTTATAAATCAATTCGACTAAAAGTCCAGCAGAAGTACCTTGCCATTTTTCAATTTTTATTTTTGAAATCAGCACCTTCCCATTTAACTCCACTTAAAGTGAAAAAGATAATATCTGGCCAATCAAGTTCTAGCGGAATTTATGGAGCAGTTCCTTGTTCTTCAGATCATTGTTGTAGTTAATAAGCTATTATATTCTCATTCTATAAAGTTACCAGTAGATACCCGAGGTCTGCTAGAGTATGATTTTAGAATCTGCAATCTATACCAGTATATCCTTGCAACTTAGAGCAGCAGTTGCTGCAATCTATTTTTATAACTGTGTTGATTAGCCCTTTGTTCAATACTAAGAAAACTAAGCTCCATTAGTATATTCAGAAAGGTCTAAAGAAGATCACGTTTACATACACAGGCACTTCCTTCTTTGTTTTCTTCCATTTTATATTCTAAAACTTCATGAAATGGAGAACTATCAGCGTTCAGGTCATATCTATATTTTCTCTAATCTTCATTACTATAATTTACTGAGGTTGCGAAAAACACCATAAAAAAAGGTAAAACAGTGACGAGGTTGTATAGAACACTGATATGTAATAATTGTATGTTATCTGGACCAGCAGTAACAAAATAATTTTTTTTATCTTTCTGACTAGAACTCATGTAAGAGACATATGCTGTTCTCAAGCTTGTCTTCACCATCTCACAGCTGCGCATCACAGATCAACTCTCAACAACTATCCGGTATCAATGCATCCTTGATAATCAGAATAATCTGATCAAAGCATTCAACTATATAAACTAAACCGAATACCTTTATTGCCAATTCAAGCTAAATATTCCATAGCAACTATTCATTTACTATCAAGGCTAATTTCTTGATTCATTTTACCAATAACAACAAGGTAAAAGGGATATTGCAAATGTGAAGTTGCAAAGCTTCTAATTCTATATAAGAAGCAGAGCTTTAAACAGAATAGTGTTAGATGCTGTTAATAGGAAGATTAAACATTAGTCCTCATTTCCAAACATTCTAATGATATGCATGATATATTGGAGCAAGTAGAATAGAACTCAACTCTTTGTACAAACTACAAGAAACTATAAAAAAAAAAATCTGGAGAAATTGAAACTAAAAGCATAAACTATCACTACAAGATGCAAATCAAGGGAAGATAAGTAAAACTACTTATACAGTTATAGTACTGATAGGCGATAGCCATAACCTGAAAGTCCGAGGTAGAAACATATATAGCAAGGATAAGTACTGGACAAGGAAAGGAGTCTGCTGCATGGACAAACACACAAAATTGCTCTAATTATGAATGCAAGTCATTTTCCACATGGATAGGGGAAGATGAGGCTACCTAAATATTAAACTTTGACAAAGATTTCCTGGCTCTCCATGACAGAGTCCTCATAAAATCCCCAACAGAAGCAAGTGGCACAAATTAAGGACATCCTTAACATTCGAGGCACCTGGTGAAATCTCCCGCCATTCTCTAAAGCCAAGGATATAAATGCAGTCCTACCATCACATATGGTTTGGTATCGATACAGACATAATCATAGGTTTAAATAAGGTAAATACTCCAGTTGAGGCGAATATGAATAGCGATCCTATCCGACAAATATTCAAAAACAAAATCACAAGTTTACTGACTTAAATATTCGTTACTGAAATTAGCGACCCTCTGCTAAATTTATTCAAATAACAAAAATTTGGAATGAAATCAAATTGAAGTATTTTTTTATTTGAATTCAACGAGGGTTTAGATTATATTATTCTCTTCTTCAATTCGTTTATGATGACAAGAAATGTTAATTTCTAACTTCAATCCTAATATTTTTTTAAACGAGAGAGATCTTAACTAGTTATCCAAAGAAACAAGCTAGCTATGTAAATTTTTTCCAGCAAGGTTACAAACAGTTCACAGTCTGATTGATGGACGAGTTAGCTGGAGCCATCAGTAATCAGTGTCCTTTCATCTCTTGGACTGAAGTGAACTGAACTGAACTGGCCAAACGTGCTAATACTTGAGATAACCTCATCTGAATATAATGTTCACAGCATACTCACTTTATAGATAACTCATAAATAAGCATGTTCTTAATCAATTTATCTCCAGTAATTACTCCTATATTAGAGCAAAAACATGAAGTAATAATATATTAGAACTTGATTTAGGCACGTAAATCACGATATTGCAGCTTAATAATATATTTGATTGAGGTGCGTAAATCAGGATACTGTAGCTGGAAACATGTGTTTGGAATGTATGGTTCAGGGAGCTTATGCATGTCGAAGAAACGAAGAGTTTCACGTTTCTAGATCATATGGGTACAATAATAATTGTCTACTTGCAGCTGCAGTTGCTGCAGCCACAGATGTTGATGGACCACGCTTTTTGAGTTGGACTAGCTAGAGAACAGATAATACTTATTACCTAGACGACTAATACTTCTTGTGGGAATGAATAAGATACCTTACCAACTAGATCAGAAGTGTTCTTTGTTACGTCAAGACAACACAAAAGGAACCCACACATGTATTTTATATCGTAATGTAATCATGATATGAATGTCATGTGTATGCAACTAAATTCCTGTAATCGGCCTACTCTTCTGTAGAGTGTCTGAACTATATATTAATATACGCCACACCATTCATTGTCATACCAGGATACAATATGAGGTTCACAATTTATTTACAAAAAAGGGAAAAAAGAACACTTAATTCTAAATAAGAATATTCTAAGAGCCATTAGGCTTCAATAAACCCAGACCTCCTGCAAGTTTTAAAAACATGAAGCAGAAGTATATGGCCAGAAGACCACCTCCGAGATACCGGTCTGGCCGCATATCTTTCCTTGGCAATATTACAAGTGCCCAAAGTAAGCCACACATCAAGAACCCTATAGTTTCATATAAAGAAGAATCTACTGGAATCACATAAGAAGTTGGATATTCAGACCATGAAGCAAAAACAAGTGACATCCCTAGGCCAACCAATGTATTGAAAACTGGGCCGGCATAACAGCCTGAGATTGCAATTTGAGCCCCATCTGGACCACCATGTAATGCCATGGCAACATTGGCTATCAAGTCTCCAACTGAGTTTCCCCAAGCTAGAACGGTTACTCCCAAAATTGAAGGGCTTATACCAATTATGTTCCCAAGTGAAAGCAATAATGACACCAGTTCTTCAGCAATAATATAAGTCCAGGTTATGCTCATAATAAATCTACCTGCAAGCCAAGGGAACAAGCAAAGTTTTGGAGGCCTAGACATTTTAGTAGTCACAAATGCTATGTTCCCCAAAACCATCCCGATTAGAAAAGTTGCTATATAAATCACTAGTTTAGTTTTGGAATTCATATCTTCTCTTTGGCTATTCCAAAGTGTTGCCAAGAGAATTGGAGCCAAAATAACTGATATAACAGCAAATGGCTTGGACCATCTTTCTTCACTAACCATAGGTATTGTAAGTCTTCTCGGCAACTGCAGGGGCAAATCCATAACATAAAGAAATAGCCTTAAGTAATGACATAAAGATTCTTTTTTGCAACTACACCTTGACATTAGTCTCTCATCCGAATCTTCTGGCCCATTTTTTGTAGCCAAGCTGCATTTTTCCTCGTCGATGTAACCTAAAAAAGGTATTCTGATCTCACCGAAATCATTCTTATCAACTGCGAAATTTTCTTGATCGCTGCTGGATAGATGCATGGTACAAACCACAAATATGTACACAGCATATATTGAAGCAAAACATATTGCAACCCATAAATTGATTCTTCCAACAACTATAATCACTAGGAGAGATATAAGAGAGAAAAGTAAAAATAATACGTCTCGTACAAAGCTGGGTTTATTAACAACAATTTGATTAGGCTTAATTAATATGCTTATAACTCCAACCACAATACTTGAGATCACAAAAGCCCCACCCAAGACACTGTTGAGGCCAACATCACCATCACCGGATCGCGTAAAAGAGACAATACTAGCAATAACATCAGGAGCACCATTTCCCAATGGGAGCAGAGTAGTACCAGCTATAGTTGGAGAAAGATTGAGGATTTTTGACAGGTTTTCGACGGCAGGACAGAAGTACTCTGAAGCTGTATTAGCCAGTAAATAAAACAACAAAACAAGCCAGAGGAGAAGAATGGAATAACCCAACATGGGGAACTTCCCAAAGCTGCAGTAGAAGATTTCATGGCTGTTTATATAACCTTTTGGCTTGCATGATTTGTTTGATCTTATGTATACACACTTGGATTGGTAGTCAGTGTAGTTGTGAAGAGCAGAGCAGCCATCATCTTTGACTACAAGAAGATTTGAAGACTGTGCGAGAACTGCAGGTGATGTATGATTGGCAAAAGAATGAAAGTTGGTACTTAGATAACATGATAACAAGAAAATGAAGGATATATTAAAGAAGAGAGGAAGTTTCATGGTATTGATGAGAGAATTTTTAAGTGTTAAAGTTAGGATTTAAAGCAGTCTATGAATTATTACGAAAAATAATTAAGTGTCATTTGGGAAAGTATTAATTCTAATGATATCCCAATCATGACCAGAAAAATTATTTTACAATGAGACAAAGCAGATGAGGGAGATGCAAAGGATTTGAAGGTGTTGTCAAAATCCAACTTGTTTTTTCTGGCACTTGGCATTTTCATCAGTTAGGTTACCATTCCTCTCATGCAACTATGCAAGGGTGAAATATTGTACAAACTCCTGTCTCTTCTTAATTATCTAGTCAGTTTTTAGTTATTATAATATAAAGGATAGTTTATCAGTGAGGTAAAGCCATTCAAAGCCAGATGGAAATACTCACAGTTATTGAATGACTAAATTTCATACCAATTACTCCCTCCGTCCCATATTAAAAATTTTAAAAAAATTAGGACATTTAATATGAGCCGCAAGTAGTATATAATTAGTCACGAGTTTGAAGCTCGGAAACACACTCCATTAAAAAATGATACGCACAGAATGACATTTTTTTTTGCGAGAGACCACTAATGCTCTGATGGATGCTTACCTGTGTTATTACTGAACAGGCAAGAAATGTATATTGTATCCCAATCTTGCAAAAGATTTCAGACGTTTTACATAAAATTTTGATGCAACAGTAACTTTTAAATTGAAAAAGATGGTATGAGGGTATGTTTTGCCTGGAAACAAAGGTCACAAATTATCATAATTTAGAAATCTTTCCTCGTTTGTAAATGTTAGGGGGGGTGGGAGAACTAAAAAACGTTGAAGGGTAAACTGGATAAATAATAATACTATAATACATTAGTACTCCATTTTCCACACTGTTGGTTTTTAAAAGCAATTCAGTTCAACTTGTTTGACTTTCTTGGCACTTCCAAGTTGCAACTATTCTGTATTCCTGTAACTGTATGGAAGATAAATAAAGTAGATGCTACTCCCTCTGTCCCAACCAATTCTTTACACTTTCCTTTTTGGGACGTCCCACCCAATTCTTTACATTACTAAAAATAGTAACTTTTAACAATAAATATATTATTACATCCACTACTTCACTCCACTTTTTCAACACTTTACACTATTACACCCACTACTTCATTTATTTTAACAATAAAATCACTATTACACCCACTATCCTTGGTCTCCGTGCCCGGACCAAATGTAAACATTTGGCCGGGACGGAGGGAGTATAATTTAAAAAATTAAATAACAATTAATTAATATATTTTTTGTATGACTTTTCTTGTAGGCAGTTGGGCTATAAATTGACTCTTAGTTAAAAATCACTCAATAAGACAGGAGTCTAGCTTGTAAACAATTCTAATCTACTATTTAAACCGATTTTTCATATTTTAAATTTCATTTAAAAAAAAGATTTTAATCTTATTAATAAAAATAAAAATGAAATTATACTACAAAAATATATTAAAATTGTCATTTTCATCTATCAAATTGATGTCCATTAAAAATCCAACATCTCAGATTAAGTTATAATATTAATAATAGATGCAATTTGCTATTTTATTAATATATAATTAAATTTCCGTTCTATTTTTATTCTTGCCGGAACTTTTTAGTTTATTTATTTTGAATTATATCAAATTTTATAAATAATAACTTATTTCATATTAAAATATTTTCTATAAATTTTCCCTAAATATCTGCTCTATCATATTTATTTTCCTAAAAGGAAAAAAAACAATTTGCTGCTTCACTTGTACGAGTGTGAGTGAGTAATATAAAACCCCAAAGTCGATGCCCACAACAATCTCCTCAATGCCCCCTTTCCCCCTTTGGCGCCAAAACTTCACTCCTCGCATATACATACAACACACGTATATATAGTTAGGGTTGTCCTGATCTTGATAATTAAATAAAGGGTGATAATGTTGTGGGTAGACAAGTACCGACCCAAAGCCCTAGACAAGGTCATCGTTCATCAAGATGTTGCTCAAAATCTCAAGAAATTGGTATTTTTTATTTTATTTCCCCCTCTTTCTTTATATATTATTATTATTATTCTAAAAAATTGAAATTTAGGGTTTATGTATTGGTTTGTAATTTATACATTTTGTATATGTGTGTGTATAGGTGACGGAGCAAGATTGCCCGCATTTGCTGTTTTATGGCCCATCAGGGTCTGGAAAGAAAACCCTAATTATGGCATTGCTTAGACAGATGTTTGGGTCTAGTGTTGAAAAGGTCTCTCCTTTTTTTTTTATTAGTTGGGTGTTTTTATTGTTTTGATTCTTGGATAGATTGTAAAGGTTGTAAATTGGTGGATTTTGTGCAGGTCAGGGTTGAGAATAAGAATTGGAAAGTTGATGTAAGTATCGTCGGTTTTCTAATTCATTATCTGATTACGTTGCTTCCCCTATATTTTTAATTTGAGATTTACTTGATTATTTAATTACATATCTTATTGTGAGGATTGTATAAAGTATTACTTGCAATGAACTGAGCTTGATGTTTAACATGCACTATGTCATTATGACTTTAGGTTATTTAAGCATTGTCTTGTAAGTCGTAAATAAATTGGCATCTTGACCAATTCGCAGGTGATAATTATCTGTTTATCTATCTTTTTTATTTTTTTTGCCTAGGCTGGAAGCAGAACTCTCGATCTAGAGCTTACCACATTATCCAGCACCCACCATGTCGAGTTAAATCCTAGTGATGCAGGCTTCCAGGACAGATACATTGTTCAAGAGATAATCAAAGAAATGGCAAAGAACAGACCAATTGACACGAAAGGAAAGAAAGGATTTAAAGGTGATTCGTTAAATTATCTTTTCTGTACATTATTTACTATTGTGTTACAAGCTTCACTTGCACTGCTAAAAGGAATGATGAGAAGGACATAGCAAGCCATTTACCTGTAGTGATTCCATGTAACGTGTTTGATCATCAATTGAAACTAGTAATTCAATTCCGAATCAGTTGAAGATGTAGCTGGGGATAATATAGTAGATTATATCACAAGACTATGTAATAATTGAAATCTGTACTCTGTGTAATAAATTTGTGTATGTTTATAATATGAATGACTTGGGAGCTTATTATATATAAATACGCAATTTTACTATCCATATGAAAGTTGTCCCTTGTTTCTTGAGGAGATTCTTATCTTGACATTACATTTGTCTTGCAATCACATGAGTTCTTAGTTTGTTAATATTTTTTTCGTGGATCGTATCTATTTACAAGAGAATCTGTTTTTTTGAATAATATATTCATTTTTTGCTGTCCAGGTTATCTATTTTATATCTTTACTCTTTAATTCCGAAGGCTTACTAATCACATGTGCACTGCACACTGGACCTGTATAGTGCTATGCCACATATAATACAGTGAAAAAAGAAGATTTACAGAGTTTTTTTATATATATCAGATCTTGTTATGTAACTTTATATGTGCACTATACAGGTCCAGTGTGCAGTCCAGGTTATCTATTTTATATCTTTACTCTTTAATTCCATAGGCTTACTAATCACATGTGCACTGCACACTGGACCTGTATAGTGCCATACCACATATAATACAATGAAAAAGAAGATTTACAGAGTTATTTTTTATATATCGGATCTTGGTATGTAACTTTATACGTTCTTTTCTTACTATTGGGGATCATGTAACTTGGTTTCCCAAATTGATGATGTTTTTGCTTGTGAGATGTCAGTACTGGTGCTTAATGAGGTTGACAAACTCTCAAGAGAAGCTCAACATTCTCTACGGAGAACGATGGAGAAATACAGTGCATCATGTCGCCTTATTCTGTGCTGCAACAGCTCCTCAAAGGTCACTGAAGCAGTTCGTTCTCGTTGTTTGAATGTGCGGATTAATGCTCCAAAAGAAGAAGAGGTTAGTGTTATTATGGATTTTTTACAAAGCCAGAAACAAATACTATTAATTACAGTCTCAAGCAGCTATTGAATATTGGAAGCGACTTTATCGTATGCTGACGCACACTTGTTTGCCTAGATAGTTAATGGACGTGTTGAAAATGATGTTCTGTGTTGGTGGAATAGTCGCCATGTTCTACCCCCCTCCCTCTCTTTCAATTTTTCTTCTTCTCCCTGCATGATGATAAAAACTACTTGTGGTTCTTTCTGGTCAATGTCTTCTTCTTCAAACTATGAAGATGTTAAATCAATTGGATATTGTAAACAGTGGTTGTGGCTTGTGTTTGTCCACTTGTACTCAAGTATAGATAACTAATACAAGGATAATTCTTGGTTTCAAAACTTTTCTCAAGAGAGTAAGTAATCAATTTTGTTTCCTTGCTCAATCGCTGCTAATCAACATGTTATGTCTATTTGTTTTACTAGATTGTAGAAGTTTTAGAATTCATCGGCAAGAAAGAAGGGTTGCAACTTCCGTTTGGATTTGCCGCTCGCATTGCAGAGAAATCAAATCGAAGTTTAAGGAGGGCTATATTATCATTTGAGACTTGCCGGGTCCAACAGTTAAGTTCCATGCTAATATTTTAGAAGTTCTCTACAGTTTTCTGATTATTATAGTACCTGCTAAGTAGTTTTTGGATTTCTTGTAATGTTTATACCTCTCTTTAGTTTTGTAAGATTTTTACTCAAAGTCATTTTCATGTCAATTTTTCTTAGGTATCCGTTTACGAACAATCAGGTAATACCCACAATGGACTGGGAGGCATATGTATTGGAAATAGCATCAGATATTATGAATGAGCAGAGCCCTAAAAGGTTTCTTACCGATCCTTCTGTATTTAAGTTTGCTTTCCCCGAAGAGCATCACCGTTACAATGTTCAAAACCTTTACAAAATGTTCTCAGTTGGAGGGCTTTTTTCAGTTAATAGATCTTTAGGTTGACCATGAGCTAGCACACAACTAAATTCTGCTGCCATTCGGTTAATATTTGTGATGCTAAGAGAACTTCACAATTAATAGAGTTTGTACACTTTCATGTGTATGTTTAAAGATTTAATTTTAAGTATCAATTTTAGTATCTTCGCTGCCATATGCTTAAACTTTGACCCCTATATTGTTGCTTAAATTTGTGAATTGCAAGTTTTGAATACGTATGTTATTTGCTGTAGGTTGTTCCAGGTCCGCGGGAAGGTGTATGAGCTTCTAAGTAATTGTATTCCTCCAGAAATCATTCTAAAGGTCGGATTTGATTTATTTATTTATTTATTGTCTTTTCCCCTTTACTGTTTCCTCCTACAATGTTACCTAATTAATTAGACCTGATTATGCTGATATTTCTCATTACTGATCATTCAGAGGCTTCTTTACGAGTTACTGAAGAAATTGGATTCTGAATTGAAGCATGAAGTTTGTCACTGGGCTGCATATTATGTATGCTTATTATCTTTTGCGCTACCTCAGTTTGGCACATATCTTCGTCATCTTTATATTCTACTCTCTTCTTTTTTCTTTTCTTTCTTATCACATTTAAAGTATATGCGATGACTAGACTGGGATTATCCTCAAGGTAAAAATTATAAGTTTGTGCTAAAATCTTTGGGTAATGTTGATTATTTTAGATTTGCCAGGACAGTTTATCTAGTATTTTGGAGTTTGAACCCCTAGCATATATAAAAAGGTGATTCAATTTGTTACTCTGCATGCAACCACTATGCGACCTACCCTAGAGTATAGGTGTCAAGACATTCTTCCTCTGCTGCCACGGGCATTGGTAGTTGATTTCAAGACTTAGTTTAAGGAAAGATGTTTTATAGAGTGTCCTCTATGTGAATATATTAGGCTCCCAAGTTATATGTAGAGAACTGTGGAGAGCTCAACTGTGTGGACTGCATTAGCCCACAAAGAAAATAATGGTTCACTTTATTTATTGTTCTGCATGATGTGCAAAGTTAATTAACTTAATATTGTCAAGTGAAAGTTGCACAAGGAATTACAGTTTTTAATAAAATTTCAGTTTTTTGCAATTTACTAGATTTTTTGGCACAGTTACAGTAAATGTTTTTATCTTCCAGAATCTTTTGATAATGATAGCTAAAATTGCATCTCCTATTGACCACAGGAACACAGGATGCGTCTTGGACAGAAAGCCATATTTCACATTGAAGGTACGAATTATGATATACATATTTTCTGATATCTTCTAACAGTACCTGGGGTGCATCAAGTAGAATCAGACTTTTGAAGGTTTTTAGTAAATTCCCATTTGTTTGACATGCCTTCGGTGAATATAATACTAAATACATAACAAAATAAGCAGCTACTATCTGTTGCATCTTTACTGATATTTTTTTTTGACGTACAAGTGATTGGAAAAAAATCAATATCGTGAGCTTGGCCAGTGTTGCCATGAATATTTTAGGAAAATTTTGGTGGACTTTAGTGCTTGTCTAACAGAGCGACCACTTATTTGGGCCTGGCTTCTTTTCTCTGAATATGTGTAGATCAGGCACACATTTTTACTATCAACAAAGCTTATAATAAGATTAATAATTTGTGTTCTTGATAATATAAATAGCTACTTCTGACACTGGACATTAGTCTGAAGTAAAAAATAGAAATGAGACATGAATTCAAAGCTGGCTGGAATCAGGAGCTTTTCTAATGTTCTAACACATTGTTCTGACTTATCAGCATTTGTAGCCAAGTTCATGAGCATCTACAAGGGCTTCCTTATAGAAACATTTGGATAAGGAGATGTAACTTGTCACTGGCAGCCAAGTCGGTCATCTTATCAGATGAGGGGAAGAGCCTGGATTTTTCAAATTTCAAGATAACCATGCACCAGTTTATGTTTTCTTTGAATGTGTGATGGATTTGAGATTTTTATCAGGATCCAAAAGATTCCTTTGAGATTTGTCAATTAGTACTGTAGGATCTGCATGTTGAATGATCTAGAAGATTTATAAGATGTTGCAAATTTCATTATGGCATTTTTGGTATATCTGAATGTAATTAGGACTTGGGAGGATGATAATAATAGTGTAACAAGAAAAAACGAAAGTTGGTTTGTGTGAGTTTGAATAATGGGCTATGGCACTATAAATTGCAGTAATTTAGAAAATAGTCACAGATTTTAATTTATAAATTATATATTAGATAAATGAAATGATCCAATCATTATGCGGGGACTTATATCCTACTTGCCATGCAGAACATTACTCTATAAATTTATATTTACCATAATAAGTCTGATGGGTTAATTTTGTTTCTATAGATGAAGCATAAAATAATACTAGATGTATTATACAATAAATAAATATTAAAATTTAAATGATCAGCTGGGAGGGTAGCACATGTACATCTGCATCATCTATATAAGTTATCCATTTATTTACAGTATATATATTTCAACGTTCCCACCGCCTTACTATAACAGCTTCCTACCCTGCCGCCTCTTGATCGCTAGATACGACTCCATCATCATATCAATTCTTGAAAACAGTGTTTATCATGGTTGTCGAACAAGAACAAGAAGCTTCAAAAGTCAACGACGACTCTCCTCGCCCTTGTGTAAGTCTACCTTTCCTCTACTTGCTGTTCCTGTTAAGATTTAAAGGGGTTGTTGATTGGGTTTGTACTTTGTATGTTATGCAGTTTGTGGAGGTAGTATGCAAGAGTTCAGGCAAAGTCAGAAGATTTGCCCCCGGAACTCATGCTTCTTTTGCATTGAACCTCATCAACAGCAAGCTTCTTCTTCTTCTTGACAATTCCTCCACCCCTCCACTTGCCTCCCATATTGAAGCTGTTAAACTCGGGTATGATTCCGAAGAACCTATCAGTTTTGGCCCTACTGCCACTCTTTTAAACTATGGTCATCCTTGGATTTTACAAACTGTTGTTGACACAAATGAAAAACATCTTCACAAACCAACAAGACATTCCCCAACTGCTAAGGTATTATTTTCATGTTGCTTTTTTCGGGATTTTCTTTGTCTTTTTTTCTCGATTCTTTCGGACTAATGCTTTGCATATATGAAACTGCTATTGCATATCTTTCTTATTAGTTAATTTACTAAAACCATGTTGTTCTCTTGTATATTATTGACACCTGTCAAGACAAGCAACTATATGACAATTGGTTGTCATGATTTATGACAAATTTACAATATGTGGTACTAAAATTCATTGCCTTTAGAGGAAGGGTTGAGGGAAACTATTATAAAAATTCATTGAATCAGAGAGAGATTCTTCTCTCAGAAGAGATTCTTTGAATTTAATGATATGATTATACCAGATGTCGGCTCAATGCGACAAACATTGAAGACTTGCTTCTACATCATATGACGTAAACGATGCACAGATGTGAATACACAACATTTTCCCTGTTACTGCAAGTTTGATTAGCTGCTACATTTATAACCTGTCACCATTGACCTTCAAACCAATATATAGGCATCTACAGATATGTCCCAGTCATGGCTAAGTCTGAATTTATTTTTCTTCTCCACGAAATGTGGGGATTACAGTATCATACAATATCTCAATAACCAAGATTAATATAATATGTGGTGATTACAATATTTATATAGAGAATAGAAACCCTGATAAAATAACCTGCAGTCCATTAGGCCTGCAACACTAGAGCTTATTATTAAATAACCAATATTTTTTAACTACTAGCCCACATATAAAACATATAAACAAATAGTTTTAATTCTCTCTAAATTAAATACATATAAATAAATAACAAAATACGTAGAATTCTATACTTTCGTTTCTCGTGGAACTACAGTTTTATTTACTTGATTTACTAGAAATAAGCTGTCTTAGGCTCAGTCTACTGTAGATTTATTGTTCTATGTTGCATATCCAAACTTATTACAACTGTGAGTGAGAGTTATCTTCTGAGATACAAAGTAAAATAGCTAAACACGCAGTTCAATATTGGACACTGTGTTGGAGCCTGGTATCATATAGGTGAATAAATATATACTATGATATATAGCGGCTAAGATCAATTGTCCTGTAGCCTGAGTAGGAATTGAGTCGATCAAATTACTTGATTCTCTCTATGATAAAGTTAATTTAGAGTGAAATTTTCCACATATAAAGATGTGCAATTCAAAACAACAATACAGAATTATCTACTCACACCCAAGTATGTTAGTGATCAAGATCTTAGTTAAACAAGGTGGTAATCTAGTGTTCTTTTAATGTTGTTGAAATCTAGTGGAAGTAGATATCCAACTTCTGCAGTTACAACGCGATAGAGGACTCGAGCATTGTGCTTAGTGTTGGTTGATCGGTAATCCCAGATAGCATCCCGAATTTCTGAACCTTTTGTGGGCATCTTTCTCTAAAATGTTATAACTATCATTTTGCAGGGCAGCGAAGGCTATCGTTCTGCAAAGAAGACATCACAACCACTTAGTCTTTTGTACGTTGGGAAGATACTGCTTGCTTTTCTTATAATTTTTATGATTGGGGCAATATTCACGCTAGTCCTTGAGAACCTTCCCACACTACTCTTGTATATGAACTCCAATATGTAACTTCAATGATGTTGATGTTGAAATCTGCATTTGCTCTAAGATTTGTGTGTCTAAATATCATGTTCATGTTTTGTTGTTCTTATTAGTATATAGGCTGAAGTTCATATATACAAGTTCACGGTGAAAGTCTTTGACCCCTTGATCATTGCTAGTTTTACTCTGCTTGTGTGAAAAAGATGCAAAAGAGATGGCTTCCATAGTGGCTGTCTGATCTGGTGGTGAATTTTTATATTAGACGAACTTCTCTTAAGCCGAAATCTTTTTTATGCTTGTAGACGACTTTTATGATTATTATTATTAAAATTGTCTCCAGACTTGTGGCCTGTTTCAAGGTTGTGTTACAAAGAAGTAATTTAATCATAATGTAATCATTTGTGGCAGGAAAAATATTTCCCGAGCTTTATCATAATGTAATCATTTGTGGCGCATTTTATCTTAATTTCAGATTTCCATATAGTAATATTAGTCACCACTGTATTTTCTTTTCTAAGGCAAAAGTGGATTCTCTCTAGTCATCATATGATATAACATGTCCTGATTACTGAAGTACAGTTTAATTTGCAAAATGTTTTTAAATTTTGGTATGTTACAAGCTCAACTGAGATGATACATATGAATATATCAGTTGCTGTACATAATGTAGCTAAACTAATCGATTCTTGGATGAGCTGCAGATATATCAATAGAGTCAGCAGTTGGCACTAAAACCGCACCTGACACTAAGCTGCGCTTCCTACCATAGAATACATAAAGCAATGCTCCTGCTAGAAGCCATACACACACACGAGTCCATGTGCTAGCCCTGAGTATTTCAAGAACCAACTTATACATTCATATATCAACATGAGACTTTAGCAAGGGAGAGAGTAAAAGAACGCTATAAGAGTATATTTGTTTTTTTCTAGATAAATACCATAAGAGCAATTGATTGGATACTAACCCTAGATTTATCAGTAGGTATGTGTTTATAAGAATGCAGGCAACAGGTAAGAAAGGAACACATGGACACTTGAAACCTGTAGAGAAGTCAACAAACGATCTTATGTCAAGCACTGTGCAAAGCTTCCGATCTATTATGAATATAATATACGTCTATGAAGAAGCTACAGAGAGCTAAGAAATAGCCAAATCTAGGTCAATAGCTAGAAGAAAAGCTATCATGTTCATCTTATATGTTTCCGCTTACCAATGTTTTGCCCTGAGATTTGTATGCCATCATCTTGATTGATGAAGGTCAGTGCAGTCAGACAGCACAACAGAAGAGCAGAACCTATTGTGCAACACGTGAAGCGAGGAATGCTGATACAGTCAAAAGATGTTGAGACATCAGGGCAATAAATGAAAATTATTTAAATATATTGTGTTGTTTCTAAATGGATAAATGATGAACCATCTCATAAAGTTTCTTGTCTGTACACTGACATATGGACAATATAGGCACTTGGCAATCGATAATTTAAGGTCCACAAAGGCACGAAGACTATAGTCAAAGTGAAAGAAGAAAGTTGGCGTTCTACTTTTTATCAAATTTACCTTGTAAAAAAATATCAGCTATCCGATTTTTCCCCCCTTCTAATCGCACTCAGTGAAAGATCAATAGTAATTTGCTATTCAGAAGGCAATGTGTTATTAGATTCAAGAGCATGCACGGCCATCCCCATCTTTGCATCATCATTGTTAGTGTTATTTAAATTAGAAATGGAACAGAAAACAGAAGATGAGGTTTGCTTCTGTTGTTCTGTTATCAATAACAGGTAAAAAAAAAAATGAGGATGTGAGTAATAGGTTGTCCTCTGGACTTGCAATTTGAACATTTTTATTGAAAAGGCAAAGGGGTGCATTATAAACCACGGTCAAGGTCTAGGGTGTAAAGGCGCAACCTAGTAGGGATGTCCACCTCACAAGGGAAGGTCTGGAGTGTTTTCTTCCTGCAACTGCACAGGGGAACTCACAAAGAACCATCCAATCTTGTTGAGTATCACAAAGGTAATAGTTCCAGGCTTCCAGAATTTGCTACACTATAGCAAAACACTCTCGGAAACTTATCCCATACTACTTCAGCAACACACACGCCTGAATACGTATCGATTTAGTTTCATTACATGTTGCTTAACTTGGTAAAATAAAAACATTTTTAATTTCCCTTCTGCAAGACTTGTGGATTGTCGTACGTCAACCTGATTATTATTTCATTCCCAGAAAATGGTGCTGTGCATAATATTTTATATATATAAACAAAGAAGAATCAAATACATTTTGATCAATAATATTCAGTAACTTTACCACCCAGACTTTATGATATTTCTATGTTACTTGTCATTGCGACTTTGTTTACTTGATGATGTTCAAAATGTTATCTGAGGTCAAACTATTTTATCATCGCAAATGAGACCCCTATGTTTCTGCTTCTACGTATTATATTGCCCTACAATGTTAGAACACTAAGATAGAGTCACCATACTGTTAAGAGCTGGGTGATGTGGCGATGGGCCCAAATTTTATATTTCTTCTCTAATCTCTAGTTATGGTGAAAAGCACAATAAAAACCTAAACACATGCTATCTAGAATTTGATGGACCAAAGTTCTCTTAAAGATTGATATAGGGAGACTTCTACTATTTAAAAACTCCAGTAAGTAAAGCTATGGACTTCGGTCGATTGCCAAACCTGTGAAGATCTTTAGCTGAAGCTGCAGATGAGAGGACAAGAGCCCCTATACAGACAAGGGCTATGCTCCAAGAAGCGATTCTCCTTCTTAAAAGTTCACTACCTCCATCTGTGATTATCCAATAATAGAAAGCAGTTAAAAATCATGGAAGATAACTAAGATAAAGTGTATAAAAGAATACAAACCGCATGTTTGTGTGTGCATAACAAATCGTACATAACACTTTGTGTTCAAACGAGAACTCTGAGAACTGGTGATCTGGATTTTGGATGCAAATTAGAAATCAAGATTTGAATATGAATCACCACTTACGGTTACACACATCACTAATGATCAGCATCAAAATCATCAATTACAACCATACAAATAACCAGCTCTCGGTTTAAGTTAGTTCTCACTGGAACGGGACTTTATATACCAAATAATAGAATGCATGCAATAATTAAATGCATTCTTGGCACATTTAATATAATCCTGATTTCTTTTACGCACATATTATCAATGGCTCGTTACTAAGTATGTCAAGACACCAAACTAGCAATTATGAAGGGTGCATTTGTGTACATGTTGCTCAACCAGTTACATACATGACTTCTGACCAGTTTACATCAATACTACTTGCATAAATCATGACAATCAGCACATACAAGTAATGCTACAGTTCCAACCAGACCAGTTGTTGACATTTTATAATCCGGATAGTTGCAAATAGACTACTCTGTGTGTGTGCACCTGCATGTGTGTGTGACATTGGCACATATGTCCTAGACTCCTAGTAATATATAAAATTTTAAGATAAGGGGAAAATCTTTACTTTGGGAAACTACTTTATTTATGAGAGGATGCCTAACAGAATCTTCAGATTTTTCCATGTATATATACTGGGTTTCGTTGGTAGATGGTAAAGAGAAAGAAACGACATGTTCTGAAACTGTTGACAGTACAGAAACTTCGCCTGGCGGAACATATCTTAATATCAACACTGAAACTGCAACAGCAGTGAATCCCAATAATGTACCTACACTAACCTGTCAACAAAAGGAGGCAAAATAACATGTTACTCTTCCTCAAGTCCCAGGGGGGTTAGGAGAAGGAGACAACCATATGGTTATCTTGGAGTGTTAACTTACCATTCCTGCCAATTCTGAAACATCCATGAGGAATGATAGGGTTGAAATAAAGATGCCAGTCAGTATTGTGCCTTTGACTGGAACTTGAGTGTGTTTGTTAATGTCTGAAAGGAATGATGGTAACAACCCATCTCTCGCCATTGCCATTAAGATGCGAGGCTGAAACCAGGAAGGGAAGGAGTAATATTAGCTTAAATTATTCAGTTCATTTTGCATTATTTACAAATGTAGTTGAATAATTAGCAAGATCACCTATGTCTACTATATGTAGTTACGCTCTAATAATTTTGATGAGAAAACAGACTTCTCAAAAACTTCAAGATTTCATTTCTAGTTTCTAGATAAAAGAAGAAGTATCTTGAGCTAATAAAGAGACTAATCTAAAGTTAAAAACAGTAGAACTATACCTGGGGAAGAATTGCACCCATTAAAGCTGCACAGAGAGAAGTAACAGTTCCTGTTGATATTATGTATCTGCAATTTAGAAAGCTATATTGAGTAGCATATTGAAAATTCTAGCTGGAATTCCTCTATATCGGGAAAGACATAGCACAACAGAAGTACAGAAGATCACATACACTGCCCAACCCATTCCATAGCTAGCAAAAGCTGATGAGATTGGGGTGTCTGGATCTAATTCATTGTATGGCACTAAACCAACCACCACAGATGATATTAGCATATAGAAAATGCAACAGGTAGCCACTGATATGCCTATACCAAGTGGCATATCTCGATTAGGATTCTTCACCTGTCATGATAGTATGGAGAAGGATTCTCAGGTCAAACTTTTCTTATAAGTGACATATCTCTACAAGATCTAAATTTATGTACACCTATATTTTATACTGGAAGATGTTAACATATTATATATGATATACTTAAGCCTTCCTAACACCCAATATTTTTCAAATATAGACTTTACACACTATGGTTGATTATTGCCCCAAATATGGGCTCCTAGTGATCCATTCTTCGACCCAAAAAATGGGTTGGGGGAGTGTTAAGATATTATATATGATCCAATTAGGCACCCTTACTAACATCGTGAGGTTTTGAGAGAATTGGTAACTTAACAGAAGAGGACACATGGCATAACAGGGATATAAAATGTATACAAGTCACATATTTAGCCATGTTGTCATGGTCTCCACCTTTATCCAATAACATATTCTTAACTCGAGATAGTAAAAACTAAAAATATGCTACTCATCTCCAGCTTTTCTCGGCACCTTCTGTATCATTTTCTAATACCATTAAAATCATACAAAAGACAATAAATCATTCGTAACTTGTACCTCCTCAGCTGTGCTGGTTACTGCATCAAATCCGACATAGGAAAAGAACACTGTTGCAGATCCAGAAAGTATCCCATTGATGCCAAAAGGGAAATACCTTTAAAACATTACATTAATCGACTAGTAATACAAATTTCTCTTTAAAATTATGAAATAAGAATTACCCGCTAGAGATTTGATATCCTTTCCATCCAGTTCTAAAACCAACAAATCCACCAGCTACAAGGATGAAGAGTAATGCAACAATATTTATAGTTGTAACAGTGGCCTGTACCAGCGAACTCTGCAGATCGTTGCTGATTATATAAACCGTTTAAGCCTAAAATAACTTGTAAAAGTATATCTAAAGATTTAACTGTACCTCCTTAATCCCAGTGCACAAGAGTCCAGTCACAAATAAAACCAAAATTGCTGCACACGGATCTACAACTGTACCATGAATGTTAAAACGGCCTAAAAAAGCAGGCAACTTATCCATTCCTCCGAAGAATAATGCCTGTATATAGCGATATATCAAGAAAAATATGGCATTCCAAAGTTAAAATCGCTCAAAACTTGTCTCAAGCAAAAAATATGAAGTAGTAGGCCATAAACAAACTCAAAACGAGCCCGAGTATCCATGAGCTTGAGCTTGTCTCTTTAAAAAATTATAGTGTTTGAGCCTGGCTCGAGTTCAATACAGTTGAAAAATGTGTTCGAGTTTGGTTTTTTAAAAATATTTTTCACGTTCAATTAAATTTTGGTGTGATATAAATTTAATTATTATTGTTGGTGAACAGTTTACCGAGTTTAGCATGAATTCGGTTTGCCATAATCTCAGTTGTTGCCTGTTGGTGTTCAGGAACATTCATAAGGTTCATAAAGATAAAAGTTCATGTATAAACTTTTAAATTAATAGCTATCTAGGTATGCAAGCTTGTTTGTGATCACGGATATGTTTGTACACATATATTGCTCCTCACAAGCTTTACAAACTGAACTATTTCTTGTCTGAGTTCGGCTCGATTAAAGTTTCAAGCTCAAAAAATGAGCCCATGGTCTGCTCAGTTACCCATTGCTCCTGAGTTCTTTTAGAAAAGAAAGCAGATACAATTAAAGGAAATCAAGGTGAAATTAGAGAGAAATAAACTGACGTGTGCCTGCGAGTTTTAGTAATGAGAAGAAGTATAAGGGATATTGACGGAGATAGAAAAGATCAATAACTAATTCAAGGGTTAATTTTTTTTTTAAACTATATATTTTTTTTAAAGGTTTACATTCAATTTGCTTCTCTTTTATACCACTTGTGGAGTGAAAATGAAGGTAATCTTATTTGCTTACTTCTTTATTTCATATCTAGGACTCGGGAGTTCACATAAATTACTAGAAAAAGAAAAATTTACTCACTCGGGAACAGGGCATTAACTATCGAATCAAACACGAACAGACATTTTAAGACTGAATACCGAACTACTTGACAATAATTCTGCTCATACACTGCCCTAATAAATTGAAAACAGGGTGACAAAAAAAACAACCAATAATACACCGTTCATTCAAATACTAGTACAATCATTCACTTGTCAATTTCCTCTAGTGTGTGCTTTGTATGTAATGACATGTGCAAAAAAAATTGGTGTCATAAAGTTAAGACAAAACCTGCATAATATAAATGGAAAGACTATTAAGCGAAGGTTGTATTCTACCAAGCAAACCCAGAAGATATGTTCAAACCTTCCTATAATATTTCGGGATTAACGATAATTTGAAATGTCATCTTAACACGCACAATCACATAAGACCTTAGCATTCCGATATAATCCAAATTTTTAACTTGAGTAATCGAATCTTAAGTGTCATGATCAAGTCCAATTATACCGTATTTAACGATCATTAGGGGTTTAAATTAGTCAACTAATTAAGTTTCAATTCAAAGAATAACTGTTTATACATTTATGAGTTTGTGAGGGTAAACATTTGGGTCCAAACTGTCATTCAGCCATAATATTTCAGATATTAGAATCAGTAACAAATTACCTAATACTGAAAATAATTTTCTCCTTTTCTCCTCTTAAATATTTTAGGGCCTTGAATGAAGTTACAATATTCCAGATCAGAATGACATTTATTTAAAACAATTTTCAACTTACTGGTGCATAACGGAAAATTAAAATATTAGTTTGTATTTATTTTATGTTCCGTAACAGTAGGTTGATGATTCGGTTGAGGTTGACGTTGCGGTTGAGGCTGTGGATCACCACTTAGTTGTCAAAGGATTTCGTTGAGTGTTGTCTGCAAATCATTAACTTTATCCTCGAGATTTTGTAACCTTCCATTATTTTCTTCAATATGTTTATCAAAGCGACCGTTTACTTATCCAGCATTAACCATTATGTAAAGAAAGGGCTGAATTACAGTTTTTTAAGGGTTCAGGGGCTGTTCTGCAAGTTTCAGAAAATCCGGGGGTTGTTCTGCGAGTTTCAGAAAGTTCAGGGGCTGTTCTGGAAGTTTCAGTAAGTACAGGGATTGTTCTGCGAGTTTCAGAAAGTTCAGGGTACTGTTTTGTGATATTCTAGAAGGGTGGGGACTGTTTTATCAGTTTTTGAAAAGGTGGAGGCAAAGAACTGATTTTTAAGCAAAATAAACACCATTTGCAATATAGATACAATACACGTTAATATATTGTACCTCCTACGTGTATATGTGTGTGTGTGTATATATAAACCTTGATAGATCTCCGTTCCGGCCTTCTTTACGTCTTCTTCTCATTCTTTTTCTTCTCCTCTGGTTTGCTTCAAAGAAGGCTGCTTGTTTTTGTTCGATTGTAAGCAAGGTGTTTGATATAAATTTTGGAAGATGTGTGTATATATATAGGCTGGGATGTAAGTATTTTCTGGTGCGGCTAGGGTTTGCAAATGGATGAGGGCAAGTTTAAGGTTTTATAGGTGTGATTTAGGTGATGACAGAACCTAGCTCTGAATACCACTTTGATGCAGGACAAGAATAATAAAAACACAGTAAAAGGATAAAATTATGTGGATTAACCGCAGAAAACCCACAAGCCTAAGGTGATCCAACCGCAAAAACACTACCCCTAGGATTTCTCAACCGCGGAAGAGAAGAACATGCGGGAGAAACAATTCTCAATTTCAATATATCAATCAAAGTCTTCCAATAATAAAATATTACATCTCCTTATATAGGAAGGAATAAATCTCTAAACTTAGACACCAAGTAAAATCTTCATGATAAAGGAAACGAATCATTTTCTTATTCTCTATCATATATTCTAGAATATTCTTAATATAATACAAATATATAATTAAACTTTATAATGAATTACAATTAACTATATTCCTAAATAATAACATAAAATAAATACAAACTAATATTTTAATTTTCCGTTCTGCATCACTTACATTACTAGTTGCTAGCTTAGAGGGCTTCTTTCCGACATTTTGATGATTATAAACAGATATGCTACACTAATAGGGATATCGAGGATATATAAAATGTTACAACAAAATATAGAATGTGAACATGCAAGATTTGCATATTATTCTGTATAAGTTACTTAGGTGCAAGCTTTGAAGCTCCTTTTAGCCCAGTGTATGTATACTGCAAGATCCAGTTTTAGTTCTTTTATTTTAGTTCAATTCGTTCAGAATGATCATACCAAGTCACTCATGTCTGACATATACTGTAGTTCGTCAATCATCGCACTTGTTCAGTTCAAAGTATAAATTGTACAATCAAAAGTTAATGAATGGTGGAGTCAGTAGAAGATTATACTTTTAATAATTTAATCAAAACACTTTACCACATTTGGAGATATTCCACGAGCAACAGCCGCACCACCAAGTGTAAATTCCAATATCATAGACCAACCAATTAACCAAGCAACACTGGAGCCAATAAGAATGTATTGAGTTGGAGAGAAAAGGCAAAATTTCCAAATGACGACAAGGTCTCACATATTTAACATGCCGTATAGCAATGTAATCACTAATCTCTGACATAGTGTGGCTGCTACTTGAAGAAACAGCATGCTTTCTATCACTAGATGTGTAGGGAACCGAAGAACATCAAGTATTTCTTAAAAGATTTAAAATATATAATACATCCATGAGAAGCACTTGAAGATTATGTAAAATTGAGCTCACCCTTCTCCAACACAAATGTAAGAATAATGATAAGCACTCCCGGCCGATGGGCAGCGACAAGCCAGCTCTGCATAACAAAATGCTGAAAGTCCAGCTGCAATTCCAGCTATAAGAAAAGAAATAGCAATAGCAGGTCCTGTGTGCTCTCTAGCAACTGTTCCAACAAGAATGTAAACACCAGCTCCGATGGTTGATCCGATACCTGATCCAGCAAGCTTAATCTAAATAAAACTAACGTGATTAAAGAATTGTATAACAAGGAAAGCGGCAGCTGGGCAATATTGAAATCTACAATAGGGTCCACAAAAAACTTAACAAGCATACAAAATATTACAACATGAGTAGCTTCAACTGCAATAAGGATCTACTTAAACACAACCCCGTATGTCTAATGAAACATGCACTCCTAAATCACCTATAATGAAAATATAAATAGGAGAGAAAGAGGGGGGAGAGACTGGAGAGGGGGAGAGGGAGGGAGCGAGAGGGGGAGAGAGAGAGAGTACCTATAGCGATGAGGTCAAAAGCAGTGAGTGTCTTGGCGAGTTGCTGACCACCCAGTTGACCCTTAGAATCAGATTTCTTTCTCCTTATTAAACATCCAAATCCAGAGTAATAATGCCCATTTCCCCCACCCCTTTGCATATCTACAACGCTGCACCCAAAACATTTACCAAATCAGTAATATACACACACATTATGAATGATCATCTGAAAAATCATGAAACAAACAGATAAACTTACCAAGAAAAAAGGGGTGCAGCATAAAAAACAAGGGAATCCAATCAAACCCAGCAATGTATGTATATGCAGAAGAAGCAGAAATGATATTGGGTTAAGTTACGGCGCGGCTTAAACATGTATGCCTATATATGTATATAGAAATTGATATCCATATTGCCGCATCTGTATTCCGGACAGTGATTGATGATGGGTGTCCCATGTTCTTATCCTATATACCGTCTACATTCAATTGTGTTGTTTTTATTGACAATTTAAATCGAAACATATACAAGAGCAAGTACAACAGACCAGGTAGATTATCTGAATGAGCCCCTAGGCTTGACAAAAAGTGTCATGATTTCCTAAATCACCAGAACCCTAATCATAACTTCCTTCGTTTTTTCCTCACTTTTTCCCTCCCTTTTCACTCATTTTCTCCCTCCTTTTATTTTATTTATTATTATTATAATAATAAAGAACGAGAATATGAATTGTGTTGACACTATAATTAATACCTTAAATTACTAGGTTATAATATTAATAAGGAATGAGTTAGCATAATGTTGAACTTCCTCTAACTAATTTTTTTTAAAATTTAACCCATACATTTTTAAAAATACAATAAAAATATTTTTTTTTAAGATTTAATAAATTTAATCATTTATTTTATTTATATATAATTAAAACTCCTTTTTAATATTAAATAAATTCAACTTTACATTTTTAGTTAATATAATTTAACCCATTTACTAAATTTAACTTTACTTTTTTAATTATAGAATGAAATAAATCTCATGTAAATATAGTACAATTTTCGATAATTATAGAACGAATTTTTGAAAATAAATTATATTAAATAATAAACATATAAGAATATGTTGAACACGAAATGTGATGGCAATGAGTGAATAATATAAACACATATATGCGCGTAATATAAACACATATTTAAATTATATTAGACATATAATATTTTATACATATACACGGATACAGGATAAACATTAATATAAAAAATAATATTTAAATATTTATTAAGTAAAAAACTTAAATAATTACATATATCTCTTATGATTAGAAATATATTTATACACACAAAAAATGATAATATCACATTTATTTAATATATCATGTTATTGGAGATATTTGGTGAAACAAATTTGAAAAAATGGTAGCAGTGGATGACGTTGAACGATGTAGGTGGGTGGAAATGTAAAGTATATTGGGGGCTAAGATTGTTTAATTGAAAAACTTAATAAACAAGTTCTTAAGAGTCAATGCCGGACTTTAAAAAATAATGCAATTACATGTCTTATTTATAAGAATCAACGTAAATGTAGTTTGTTTTTTAGAGTAAGGAACTTGTTAGGGTTAGGTTTTTCTCTTAAGGGCAATTGGACTACCGTTTTAAGTGTCTTAAGTGCTTTCAGATGCATATTGTTGAGACATAGCTATATTTAAAGATGTGACCGCTAAATCATTGATTCAAGTATGTCGGTACTAGCCTAATTCTATCTCATCATCATCAATCCCTGAGCTTAATGAAATAGTTTTGTGAAAATGTTAATAAGAGAGAAGGCAACTAGACCTCACATGAGAACCCAGTTAACCTTGGTGAAACTTATAACGAGTTTCAAATAATGATTATGACATTATATAGTTGTTTAGGCCTCATGTGAGTAACAAATAATGATTTACAAGTGAACAAGATTCACCTAACCTGAATCAATTAAAGTGGGCCAGTTATCTTTACCAGGCTAAGATCATCTCAACCTCTTCTTTAAAAAAATGATATGGCAATGTAATTTAGAGAATGGAAATAAAAAATAGCACTCCAAATGAAGCAAACTATTATTTAAAATTTTACAATTCTCCATCTCTGTCATCCATATTTGCTTACAAGCTCCATTCTTCAAAAATTTTCACCTAGATTTTCAGTCTCAGATTATCCACTTCTTTTGTATTTTTTTTTCATTTTCTTTATTTATTATAAGTTATAGATAATGAATATAGAGAATACTATTGCAACAAAACACCTTTTTGGTTCTTTAAAATTTGAAAAATCATTATTATATTTTTTTTTAGACAACAACTATAAAAAATGAGGTTGGAGATACTCTAAATCATTTATCTTTTTTCATGAGTAAAAAACTGCGATTCGCGGCGGTCTCGTAATAAATTTTAAATTTATTAAAACTATTAGATAATATTAATTATAAAAAATTTCAATAAACATGTGCCTATTTATTTTTATTAAAAAATATTATAATTTAATCATATTTAAAATGTCTTTGCAATTCGAATCAACTTATTTATAAAATCATGCCATCTCCTTTAATATTATGGTTCTTGAACAAATTTTAAAGTGTGTTGATAAACAAAATACATATTTATATTCAATACAAAATTTTATTTTACATGATATAAAAAAAATAATTTTGTGCGAAAAGTTTAGGATAATTATATTTAGAAAATTCATATATTATTAGAATAATTATATTCGAATAGTATTATTCAAATTTACCAAATAACATTTTTACCATTTCTTTTAACGATTCAGAAACTAATTCATAATTTTTTTTAATCATTCACAATTATTTTGTCAAATGATCCCTAAGTCATTCAAGTCATCTATCGAATTTAGCTCTTTTATTTTCCCGCTGACAGTTTTGTTTCAAAAGCACCGACATAAAATATCAAAATTTTGATGAATAATTAATTTGAAGGAATTTGCAAGTGACTTTTAGAGCATCCCATACTCAGGCAGTCAGGCCCACTTCCGCTTCGATCTGAATTCACTCTATGCCAAATAACGAAAAAGTCGGTTAATAAAAGAAAGTGATCAATCTGATGTAATAATCATTATTAAATCTACTTTCCACCTTTTATAAGATTTATTATATTATATTTAAATTATATTATATTTTTGAAAAAAAATACTCCATCCGTTCCATAAAAAGTGGCGGTTTATAAAAATTAAAAATCAAGTTGATTCAACTTTGACCATTTATTAATAATTATTGTTAGAAGTAAAAATTATGAAAAATATATTATTAAAAATATATTACATTAACTATTACAGTTAATTTTTATTTTTATAAAAATATAAATCAGTAATATTTAATAAGTGGTCAAAATTGAATCAGTTTGACTTTTATTTTTTATAAAACGTCATTTTTTGCGGAACGGAGGGAGTAATATTTTACAATACAGTTCTAATTTAATTTAATTATGTTTTTCTGAACAAAATTTAACAATGTTATAATCAAATTAAATTGACTATAAATTTATCAAAATATTAGAATATAAAACAAATCCACGTGCGATACGAGGGAGGATCTTTTTTTGTCATAGCAGCGTTGGAGCAGAGAAGAAAAACGGTCTGAGGCCGTATTAATATTTTATTTATTTACATTGTATCTCATATTTACACAGCTGAATTCTAGTATTAATATTAATGTTATAAATTTCAGAAAATAATAATAATAATAATAATAGTGATTAATTTATTTAAAATGTAACAATGTTTGTAATGATCTCATGATATTACTCTTATGTTTTTTAAATTTATTTATTAAATTTAATTATAAATATTATATATAAATTTTGTTACTAGATAAATATAATATATTATAAAGTGAAAAATATTGCCTAAAAAAATTAAACTTCGGACTTGCATGGAAGAAATTGTCCATTTTTTAAGAAGGAGCTGCTTTTGATTATGTGACATAAAAATGAGACCTAGAGGAGGAGGATTTGGACTTATCGGTTGAACCTTCTCTAAAACCACAAACTGAAAAAAACAAGGAAGTGAATAATAATTTTAATAAAATAATAAAAAAAACAATGAAATGGGCTCCCACGGTAGGGCCGGGGCTCAAAAAATTAGGGACATATTAAAAAAAACAAATTTAGTATATATATATATATCTTACCTAGTTAAAAAAATTATAAAGTCAATAATATTTGTAAAATATAAATTAATAATTGGCCTATAAAACTAAAAATAAGTACTAATTACATATGTATATATTTTTAAAAACTAGATAATTCATTATTAAAAAAATAGAGTTGCACTGGTATTTAGTTATATATATTATATCAAAAAAAATATTAATCTAGTGTTAGTAAATTTTGTCTTTAAACTCTTATAGATATATATATTTTGTCTTTATTTTGATGTAAAATTTCATTTTTTTCAAATTTTTAATGAAAATTTTGAATTTGAACTATCTATTTAAGGTGTTATTATGATGTTATTTTTAGTGAGAATTTTATTGAGATTTATATGATATTACCTAAAAAACAATTATCTGGATGCTAAAAGATAAAAAAATGAGTTGATAAGTGATAATAGTCAAAAAAGAATAATGTCTAAATTTGTTATCGAAAAAGTAGATTTTCAAGCAAATTTGATAAAATTTTGGTGGAAATAAGTGAAAATTTGAAAAAAATTATCGTAACCTTTCATTTATATCATATGGTTTTTTAGAGAGCTCACTTAAAATTTTCACCTGCTAGTCTCGGATATGTGAGCAACGTCCTCACGGTAGGGAACTCCATTTCCGGCAGCAATGCAAAAGTTTCATATACAACTACTACTCATTTAATTCATTTAAGATATTTACGGAATATCTTTTCTCGCATAATTACAAAAACAGAAGAAACTTTGGGAGTTATTTTTTTGTAAAATAACAAATTATCTCTATTTATTTTCTATAATAACTTTTTTTTATATAATTTTTGATAAGAAATTCGTGTTGTTCATACAAGTTTAATGGGAGAGTTTGGAAGATGCTGGGTATATATTGTGATTTGTGATGCCCTGAGTTTTACTTCTTAGAAATTGAAGGATGTATTTAATATAAACTTTGTAGTATTTTTTTGAATTTTAAATTTGAAATATTAAATTTATATGTAAAAATATTTTGAATTTTAGGATATTTTATATAAATTTAAAATAATATTTAATAAATTATTAAATTTAAAAATATTCAAAAAATTATTGAATTTAATGCATTTGAAAAACCCGTAAATTTATTTACGATCAAAGATGTCTTTTAAAGATATATAAAAAATAAAATTGGATAATTTGCGGATATGAAAAATCAAAACACATAAATATTTACTGTGTCGATCGAGGTAATAATAGAACACAACATCAATTTGCAATCATCCTAGCTAATTAATTAAAGTTTTCAAGTATATGAAAATGAAGATTTAAAGAAATTACAACTTTTTGACTCAGAATCTTGGTCAACTTCTTCCTTCCAGTTTTGTTCTTCCATATTTGATATCCCCACATGCAAATGTTTGTCCAGGTGGTAGCTGAAGAAGCCGAGTTATTTCTACGTGGCAGATCCAAAAATCCTTTGATGTACCAATTTTTTATTAGGATAAAATTATGTTCTAATTTCTAATTGATAACTACAAATTTTTAATATAACTGGATGGATTAAACTATGCTGAAAGGTTTTAATTCATCTTTATTTTCTCCGTGTAGATTAAATCGAATAATTTTATTCTGTTTGAAATTTTAATTCAATTGAATCGACTAATCTTTTTTTTTTTGAATACTTCATGTTTTCATTACTTAAACCAAATCACTTTTGAGTACATGATAAATAAAATCCGGGGGATATCAATCCACTCCCTCTCTTCTAACATAGAATGAGTAGCTAAAACACAAGCTACCCTGTTTGTAAAACGATAAACAAACATAAGTAGCACTGGATTTATGTGCTTTAAAAGTTGAACACAATCACTAACTATTGTACCGAACATAGCCTCTCCTGGATTTCCATTACATGCATTCACCGGTACCTGTGAATCTGTTTCGACAATGCAACACTGAGTTTTTCTGCTTATTAGCCATGACAAGACTTCCTTCATTCCAAGTGCCTCGGCTTCCTTTGGCGACCATGAATCGACTAATCTTAATTGAAACTCTTACATTTGAATTTGGTCTTTTTTGTATGTAGTAATGGCTCCGATTTGTATTTGTATTTTATATAGTGTCAATTTAATGCAAATTTCAATGCTATATAATTCAAATGTTTATAACGTGTGGTCGAATGAATACAAATATTGGCGTATAAATAAACTGCGGTACGTAATTTTTTTTTTAAAGTTAAAGCTTTTGATGCTTTGTTGGAATTGAACCTTCTTCTTAGCCGTCATAGTTGTGTCAAATATGAGTTGGGAATGAAATTGAAGATAGAACATTACTAAAAAAAATGTAATGCTCCAAATGCAAATAAAAGCTAGTTTCAATAAGAATAGACAAGTTTGAACTTAATTGTTTCCATTTTCCAATCATGAAAACTACCTTATCATTGTACTATTATTATATATGCACAAATTTGAAAAAATAAAAAAATGAGATGCATTTGCAGCATTTAATTAAAATTTGAAAACCAATATAAAAATTAAATTACGGTAATACTCACCACACCACACCACACCACACCACACCACACCACACTTATCCCGCCAAAAACAATTCTGTTACACAGTTACATACTCTTTAAACAACCACCAACTCACACATTTCAACAATCAAAATGGATCCTGAAGATTTTAGTGGAAAAAGTTTCTGGATGGGTGCAGCTTTTGGAGCAGTGATGATGTTAGAGCTGATGAAGGATCAGACGCTGAAAAAGTTGATTCCATCAAAGCCGAAGCCCAGGCTGGCCCCCTCTTCCGTCAAGTTTCCGGCGAAACCTATCCCTCCGATGAGCTTAAAGGCGAAGCACGTGCCTCCGATTATCCCGCTGGAGAAGAACAAGGGACGTCGTGGTGATGCTGCTGATATCCTGATGCGAAGAGAGGAAGGTGACGAGTTTGGTAACTAACTGCTCAGTATGTTTTCATTTTTCAATTACATTTTGTAGTGCAAGTTGCAACTGTATCCTACGGTATGTGAAATTACGTTAATGTCCTTGGTAAAAATTGAAAGTTTCTCTGTGAGAAACCAATCGCAAACAACGATTCTTCGCTTTATGTTAGATTTTAATCGTATAGAGTTTCGCATCGAAAGGAAATGTTGATGATGAAATGTTTCGAGTATGTATGTATGTATGTATGCATCTATGTATCTCCAACTCGACACCGAAACGTCACCTTCCACCATATGCGTGATATAAATGTGTGTTATAGTGTATGTTATAGTCCAAAAGACAGTTACGTTTATGTCCTCTCACTCTCATGTGAAATTACAACTGTATATACGATATTTTAGGTTATTTTTCTCGATTGATTTTCATATTTTAGGTTATTTTGATCTGGTTGTTTTACGATATTTTAGGTTATTTTGCTCGATTGATTTCGATATTTTAGGTTATTTTGCTCGATTGATTTTGATATCTTAGGTATTTTGATCTGGTTGTTTTACGATATTTTAGGTTATTTTGCTCGATTGATTTTGAGTTTAGGTTATTTTGATCTGCGATTTTGATATTTTAGGTTATTTTGATCTGGTTGTTTCACATACTGTATCCTACTGTATGTGTGTGTGTGTATGTATGTATATATGTATCTACAACACCTTCCACCATGTTTGTATGCGTGTTTGTTTTTGTTGATTCCCTTCTATATTTGTTTTTATATGTAATGATCATTGTCAGTATATCTGTGTTTTAAGGCCCCCTTGCACACAAACTTACTGATCACAATGTCAATTCGTTTTTTAATTTGGAGAAATTTTGAGGCGGCTTTATCATTTTTTTTATGGAATTGAAATTGTGCTTTCAATCACGCGTTAACAACAATAAACGGACTCTGCTGGAGTGATTGATATACTGTTAGAAAAATCTGTATGCCTAAGATGGAAAAATGTAGCTGATTCATTTTGTACCTGCACATGTTGCCTTTGACAGTAGCTTTGACAATATCATACAGCATTCAAGTCAGCAAGCTTTAGTTCATGTAATTAAGTTGCACAGTGTACCTACGTTATCAATCCCCAGGACTATGTTATCAGATTATATATATATATCTAATAACTACATGTATTTTGTGGAGTTAGATATACAGTTAAGGAGATGATGATGTTTAGCATATTTTATCCTGTAAATATATTTCAATTCTTTATTGTGAAAACGCTTGTCTGGTAATCATTACCAGTTGTTATTTGATGAAGCCAAACAAGACATCGATGATGAGGTTATATTGTTGTGGGAACCAAAAGATGAGATCAAAGGTTTTATGGTCTCGACTTGATTCAAATCTTTTAGCAGAAATTATTTGCAGACTCACTAGTCCTACAGACCAGGCTCGTTTTCACGTGGAATTATGATATACAGCTTACTTGGGAGTACATGTGTGCTGGTGTGTGTGTTTCTTTTTTGTGGTACCTTCAAAGGCTTGCAGGGTGACCAGTTACTATACCTTATATAAACATTTTTACTTATATTTCATATGCGTTACAAAGATTATCATCTTACTTTTGCTCCCGAACTTTTAGGGGACTCATAGCTACTTTTAGGGGACTCATAGCTAGAAACTATAATGCCAACTCTTAGTACTCTCCTGCAAGTTAGAAATGAAGAGAAGTGACAGTGGTGAGTGGTCATCAGCTTAACTTACGAGTACAGGCCTGTTCATGTGTGTATATATCTTGAATATCTTTGACTTTGGTGTAAATCTTTTAAGTAAGATTTTATCATCTCTTCAGGAAAGTCATTTAATCATTTTGTTGTTATTGTCAAATTTATTTTCTATTACATTTGTAATAACCATGAACCTGCGCCAGTTCACAATTCAGTTGATAATCTTTTACATCCCACTAAATCTCCAATAACAATCCAGCTTCTATTATAGCTATATCGCAACGGTCCCTTTATTGGCTTTCCTGGTATTGTCTTGAAATCATAGTATAGCAGTTTAGTGTAAATACATTAGCAATTATTTTATTATTTCATGAAAGAATCTAATGGTAGGCTAGCTGCTCTAGCATAGTATATTAGTCTTGACCAATTCTGCATATTGCATACTAAGGATATCAGTTTATATACAAGTGTTCTATTTTTTTGTCCTGTGATAGTTCGCTATAAGCTTTTGAATTCAATGGTTCCTGCAGTGAGAAACTTTCGTCCTTAGCGGGATCTGGAACACCTGAAAGCAATAAGGCTGGATGGGCAGCACTTTAAATCTTCACGTGTGTGTTGATTAGACCGGATGTGAAAGTTTGAAGGCTTTAATATTTGCTTATTCCCATACACCTTGTATAGATGTACTTAGTATTATTAGTGTTATGATTAGCAGTTTGAGATATTCTCTCTCATCAGGGTTGAAGTATTTTTTAGTTTTTAATATGATAGCCTCCTTACGCCTCCCATTATGTGACTTGCTGGCAGTTAGAAATGAAGGGAAGTGACAGTGGTGAGTGGTCATCAGCTTCTTCTGACTCAACTATTTTCCTTGAGCTCTTCCACTATTATTGCTCAATACTATTACGTATTTATTTATAAACAGATAAGAATGTTGTTGATTTGGCACAAAAAGAGAAGATTGTTGTAGATTGAATATATGTTGGTTGCATACTTGTATCTACTTGATTGAAACAGCTATTGTACTATTTTAATACAAATATGTATATGTTTTACGGAAGTTGATTTAACTATTGACAGTTTCCTCGAAATATGAACTACCGTTTGGAACTTGGAAGTGCTTCAAAATGAGAATGTCTGAATTCTTAATAACAATTTGTAAATGGTTTGGGCCAATTAATCGGCGCTGCCACAACTTGCAGCATCTTTACCATATTCCTTTGCTATGCCGTAGTGATATAAGGTTTTCTAATCGATATTGGAATATAATTACTGCTGCGGGACCGATTAGCGTTTGCTGAAGAGGATGTACGCATTGATAACATTATTTTCATGCGAGTATTATATGGAGGGGTTAGCTTCTACATACAACAGAAAGCACTCTGGTTTTTTTTTGTACTAGGAGGTATCCGTTTGAAGATCATCATCTGTATTGCTTTTGATAGCATATGATATAATGCACGTAATCCATTCTTCTGTATATATGGTGTTAGGGAGTTCAATTCGTTAAATATTTAGCTGTGTTTATGTATGGTTTTGAATTAGGGAATATGTAGATTGTTTCAAAGGATTGAAAGGTTGGCTTGGTTATTCAAGTTGTTTCAAATAATTGAATGGTCGGACATGGAGTGTGCAGATTGTTCCAGAGGGAAACAAATCCAAATTATAAATTCCACCCTTCTAATGATTCTTTTTTTATTTTTTAATTTCCTTCACAAAAAGAAAAGAAGAGAAGAAGAGAGTGCAACTTGGTAACCATTTACTATATTATCATGGGTCTGTTAGGGATCACTTAACCAACGATCACGGTTTAAATTTTAAAATTAATTTTAACTCTCCTCGGACAATTTCTGCGGATAGCCCGAGGCTCCGTGGTTAGTATACGCGGAGCGAAGACTTCAAGAAATTATACACACAAGCATACACGGTGCATATGTATATACAATTGGTATACATTTATCAAGAAATTATATACACAAGCATACACGGTGCATATATACATAAAATTGATATACA
The DNA here is from genome assembly GCA_028671895.1 of Oenanthe sinensis. NCBI lineage: Eukaryota > Viridiplantae > Streptophyta > Magnoliopsida > Apiales > Apiaceae > Oenanthe > Oenanthe sinensis. Next base: position 39,379,127 of record CM053794.1, read on the forward strand.
TTTAGAAATTATGATTTTGGGTGTTGCTAAATGAACTTGAGAATTGCCTTTTACACTTGTAGCAAATTACTTTTACATCCTTCTATGCATTAATTTTTTTTATCCCTTGTTCATGGTAACTTTGACTCTAAATTTTTTTTATGCATTAATTCTTTTTTGTTTCGTTTATGGTAACTTTTACTATTAATTAAAGAACATATCTATTGCATTAAATACTAGTAATATATTTATTATGGTAATATAAGTAACAATATGAATATAATATTTAAAAAATAAATAATAATATATGAGTAAAGAGCACTTCGTGTACCCGCAGTTTGTGTGTCAGACCACTTGGGATACCACACTTCAAAAAGTACGACGCGCTATACTGCACTTCTTAACGTCTTAGCACTTTGCTGTTTTCCGTTAAATTGGACTAACGCCGTCAGTTTTTTTGTTTTGGAGAAGAAGATGTTCTTCGTGTTCTTGAAGATCAAAGCAACTTTTGAAGATGATTCTGAACTTAGTTTTCTTCGTATGAGTAACCAAATTGAATCCCATGTGTTGAAGTACATGACTACGTACTCCGTTTTCGTTAGAAATTGCTTGATTTGTAATTCATGATTTTCGGGTTATACTTGAATTTCTTGTTTATTTTTCCGTTGATTTGTTGCATAAACTAATTACATGGGTACGTAGATCGGTGAAAGGACATGCTAGTGATATTTTTGTTTGTGTTTATGGGTTATTTTTGGAGCTCGTCGGAAAATTATTTTTCCGGTAAAACTCGTCGGATTTCTTCAATTTACGGCCACATGGTTGCTTGTTTGTATGTATAATTGTTATATACGTACTCCTGGTAAGGCTAGCGTTATTTTGGTATAAAAAATGACAAGCTTTGTTTGAGTTTTGTTTTGTCGTCGTTCAAAGTCACCGGAGACGATGACGGCGTTAGTCCAATTTAACGGAAAACAGCAAAGTGCTAGGACGTTAAGAAGTGCAGTATAGCGAGTCGTACTTTTTGAAGTGTGGTATCCCAAGTGGTCTGACACACAAACTGCGGGTACACGAAGTGCTTTTTACTCATAATATATTTATCCTGCAAAATATATATCTTGCAAATTTAAATAATAGTATGAATATAAATTGAATAAACAACCATATTGTAGTGACTATTATTATTGTGTATAGTCTCATTTATATTATTTTATTTTAGTTTTAGGGTTTTTAAGTTAAACTTATATTACCGTTTTAATAAAATGAAATATAAAAAATAATTAAAAATAATTTTCATGAGAATAAAAAGTTACAATAGATTCTTCTTTTTCATTCATTATTAATCAATTGTTCATGTAATAAAAAATTAAATTATTACATCAACAATAAAAATAACTAAAGATACCAACCCAATTTTTTATATTATTTTTAAACAAAAACAATTAAAAATATTAAGAGATTATATTAACTAATAATATTAAATACACATTTCTCGGAAAATTTTAATATTTTGGTTATGTAAAAATATTAAACCTTGTAATCTTTTTTTTAAAAGCTAATCCTTGTAATTTTATAAATATATATTTTTTAACTGGTTTATAACATTAAATCATCAAACTTTCGCTTACAAGGGGCTCCAACACAGATTGTGGAGGAGTCATAAAATCAATAAAGGAATTGACTTCACAAGGTACTCTAGCAACTGTATGAGCTACCTTATTCGCTTGCTTTTTAACAAAATAAATCGAAATATCGCTACGATCATTCAATAACCTACTACACTCTTGAAAAATCAACTCAACTTCCAAATAATTCTCCACTGCTTTCTTGATAGCTTGGACTGTGATTTGTGAATCACTCTCAATATCCACCTCGTACAAACCCCGTGAATTAGCCCATCTGATAGCTTCCAACACTCCCGTTGCTTCTTGGTGTGGCATTTAAAAAAATCAAGCCTTGTCTTGTCTTTTAAATGCCACACCATACATATATTATATACAAACTTATAACTCGTGCGAAATATGGAGTAATTAATATTTAATTAAATTGATTTTTTATTTTTATTTTTATTTTTATTTTTATTTAATATAAAATTTTATAATATTAAGAATTTATGTTAATATTATATGTTCTCTTATTTTATATAAATTTATTCTATTTAATATAAATATGTTACAATTTGGACTCGTATTATAATAAATATATAATTGGGCCTAAAAAGTAAAATCTTAATTAATATATATATGTATATAGTTAGGACCCGTATTATAATAAACAAAATTATATAATTTGGACATGTGTTATAATAAATTTATAATTGGGCTTCAAAAGTAAAATTTTAGTTAATATAAATATGTATATAGAGAGTCCGTATTATAATAAGTAAAATTATATCTAATACATCTATATTTTTTAGGTCCGTGGCTCAGTACCCATCAACCGATCAAAACTTTTAATCTTTCGGCAATAATAATATAATATAAATATGTTTAGAGCATCTCCAACGCACCTGTTAACAATAAAGTCTAAGTGGCAGTATATTATACCTAATACCTAAAATATAGGTTATTTCAAGGGCTTACCTAGCCATGCATTATTTAAACCTAATCATACATGTACATTATATGTAATATACATGTTTATAATATTTGTTTATATTTAATATTTTTCATTTTATATAATATTAAATGTAATTTTTTTATTAACCAAATTTATTAATTACTTATATAATTATTTAAAATATATATGGCACTTTTTAAATATTTAATATATATATATATATATCAATTTATTTGATGTATTATAATTTTTATTTTAATTTTATATAATATTAAATATAAAAATAGTGTTTTACTGTTAAACAAATTTATTAACTATTAATATCATTAATTTATTGTTTATGAAATATATATAAAAAACTGATATACTATTATAATAAAATATAATTTTAGTATATGTTTGATGTATAAAAGTAAGTTTTGTTAAATGTTGTTTCTTATCTTTAAATATCTATATATACTATATATATAATAAGAGTAATAAATATCTTATTCTAATACTACCAAGAGTTGGATACCCTCCACCAACACCTACAACATATTTAAAAAAGATTATAAAAACTAACAATAATCACATAGGAGAGAGCCTAAAGAATTAAAAAAAAATATTAAAGAATAGAGCTGACATCAAAACCCAAAGTTAAAGCCCGAATTGTAATAGGCCAAAGCATAACATGAAAACATAATATTATTATCAATATTAAAAATAAGCCACAAAATATTATCATATTATATTTGCACAAAAATAATGTTATCATATTACTAAATAAATTGATTATTTCTAGAATAATAATTATATAATGTTCATAATAAGTACAAAATATAATAATTAACATAAACATAGCCGGGGGATCGGTTCGTTTCTTTAGTGAATACAATCTTCAAACATAAACATATGTTTATTAGTTTGATAAATGAGTCATATTTAATATTTTGTTCTTTATATATAATAAATTTGATATATAAATATATAATTTAAACATGTTAAAAATATATGATAATTATAAGATATCAATATATTAAAGTTTTTTAGAAATTTAAAAAGTGTTAATAATTTTAAAATAAATAATTAAATTAATAAGAAAAAATATTTGTGCATCGCACGGAAAGTTTTTCTTATCAAAATATTTTCTATAAAATATTTAATATAAGATATAAGATATCATGTAACTTTATACGGAGTTCCAGTTACACTTACGGGAGAAATTATTATATTCAGAACTCAAAAACCTTATTAATTCACTGGTTTGGAACGAATGGAAGAAATTAGGTTTTTGAAAAAAATAATATTTGAATTCACCGGATAAGAATTCAACTTTAGCCTACAATATTAAATACACATTTTATTTTGTTACTGCATTATATATAATACTACATCAAAAATATGTTATCACATATTTTGAATCATACTATTTGATAAATAAATCAAATTAAAATTAAAATAATACATATCAATACATTTTTTTTAATTTAATCAATTTATATATGAGAAAATTATAGTCATAACACATATTAAGTATAAATATAGAATAATATATTTGGTTCAATAAAGAATCTGTCATATATTAGTATGAAAAGTGAGATGTAAAAACTATTGTGTCATTAGGAAACCACAATTTTATATTAAAATCCAAGACTCATTCATGAATTTGCAGCCAGGAGTCAATAGTTAATGGTTCAAATTTGTCATCAACTTGTTTTTTTGTGACTAAAAATACACATTTTTCTTTTCAATAGAAAAGGGAGGGGAAGTTTTTAGGTATTATGTTTGTGTGTTTTGAGATACTATACAATCAATCGAAGAGGTGGATCAAATTAAATCAAAAAGAGGAAAGGGCTCTTTTTTCGGAAAAAAATTAAGAAAAAAAGGCTTCCAAGATACAAGTACAAAAGAAAAAGAAGAGGTTCAGTAATCCAACCTTAAGCAGGAAAATTTCCATCTATTTTTTTGTATTATTTTGGCGATATGGCCGAGTGGTAAGGCGGGGGACTGCAAATCCTTATTTATCGTTTTATTTTTTTAATATTAACTTAAAATTCAAATCTTATTAGCAATATAGTAACATCTATTCTTTATTGATGTAAGTTTTAAATTATATATATATATATATTATAATTATTATAAATTGCAAATAATATTATACTATTGGAAATCTAATAACATAAAAAAATTATTAAAATAAATAATTATATTATCATATTATTAACAAATACATATATATTATATCTCATATATCATAATATCTGTTAAATTTTATATTAAACATAATACAGATCTTATCAAAAATATATTTAAATTTACTATGTATAATCTTAAATATACATATGTTTAATATATAAAAAAAAAATCATGTTCATGATATTTCGAATCACAAAATTTTATATATTTATATATTAATAATATAAATTTATATTTTGTGCGATGCACATATTCTGTTTTTTTTTACTGTGGGAACCGGCATCCGCTACCCTTTGGGTGCGCACTGGGCAAACCCACGGGCTCACGCAATAGCCTGCAAACCACATGAACCAGGTAAACCGCACAAGTGCGACAGGCTCTGAACCTGATGGCATAATCACAAATTCTGCTCTCGTGAGATTCGAACATGTGACCAAGAGGATGATATTTCTCTTTTTAACTAGCTGAGCCAACCCTTGCGGGCCACATATTCTGTTTTCCCGGTTACACAAGTAGAATGGGGAGTTGAATATTTGTGTACTTTTTCTGCCTGATTAAAACCAACTCAATAAGAATTAAAGATTTGAAATAAGAACAAAGATCAAACACAAATACATGAATGAATACTATTTTTATTATTGATGTGTAAATACAAATTCTCCTAAAGTGTACTCAAACCCTAGCAAATTCCCTGTGTTTCTCACATCAACTCTCTCTATCTCTATGCTCTTACAAAACTTTTTGCTTCGATTATTTCACACATTACAATTAGGTTACATAGAGTGTTTATATAAAGAGTTATCTATCAACTAATAACATAAAATCAAATTACAATAGAAATAAAATTCCTAATTATTAGTTGACAGTTTCCTTCTGTGATTCTTTTTCCTTTCCATAACATATCTGCAATATATTTGTCTTTATCTTCGAAAACTTTCTTTTTATGTGATCATCTTCCAAATTCAGCTTTGACTTCATAGACTCTGAAATTTTCGGACTCTGCCAGACTATAGACTCTGATCATTTGTAGACTTTGACAGATTGTAGACTCCGATAGTCTATAGACTCTGATCTTCATCTAAATTCTGATTTCACTTTCTATAGAAAATCTTCTAAATACAAGTACGTTGACTATCTAGACTCTGATTATAAAATTTCAAAGACTAGAAAGACTTATTACAAATAAACTATGTTAAACCATGTTCTAGTATTTCGTACATCATCAAATGAATATATTCCTAACATATTCTTTTTATATTTTTTATATTTTTATTTATATTTAATTTGATTAATGTAAAAATATATAATTTAAATAATTTAAAAAAGTAATATAATTATAATATATTAAGACTTTTCAAAATTATAAAAATATTAATAATTTTAAAATAAATAATTTAATTAATAAAATAAAGTAGTCGTGCATCGCACGGGTTAAAATCTAGTACTATTAAAATCGAAACATTAAAAATTTGATAGTCGGTTGGTAAATCCATTTTTTATACAATCTCTTTGTACAATCATATAATTATCATCTAATTTTTAAAAATGGATTTAAAAAATATATATTTTAAGTACAATTCTATCATCGGTCAGTCCACTTTTTATACAACTCTAAACTAATATATCTCACTTCTATCACCAACATATCTCATTTCTATCATCACTCAAACTCTTTAATTTATTTAAATTATAAATTATTAACTAAATCTCATAAATATTAAAATAATATTGTTATTTTATCTATATTAAATTAAATAACACCGTTCAAACTTTTTAATTTAGTTAAATCACAATTTATTAATTAAACCTCATGAATATTGAATAACATTATTATTTTATCTATATTAAATAATTTTTATTATTATATTATTATAAATGAAATATTACAAAATTTTAAATTAAATATCTAAATCATATTAAATAATTAGTATATATCTTACTAAAATCGCCCGTGCTTTGCACAGGTTATTAGCTAGTTTTATTTTATTTTCAATTGTACTAATTATTTATTTTTATTTTAAAATACATAAATATATATAAAAATGTTATAGTATTATTAATAAATATTTTTTACATTAATTATACTTTATATTTTAATTTGTATTGAATAAAAAATTTAACTAACTTTAATTTAATTTATAATATTTTCTTTTATATATATATAATTAATTATTATATAACTGATAGAATATAATTGTTATAATATAATTATTGAATTTTAAAATAATAATAATAAATTATTTTTTAAATATAGCTATTCATTATAACTAATACTATCGGCGTACAATTCCTTACCGGTGGAGTAAATTTTACATAATATATATTTTACATCATTTTAGTTAATCATTATATATACTACCGTTGGAGATAACTCTTAAATGCTCAGATACATTCTGCATACCAAGAAATCTCGACTGCAAAACCGAAATTTTCTTATCAAAAGGAGCTTCTAACTAAATAAAGAGAAAATATGATATGTTATCTTAATCTGTTCCTAACAATGGGAGGTTTTAACCAGAAAAATGTATTAATCCAAGAATGACGTAGTAAATGTCGCAACCAGGAAGATCCATGACGTCCAAGCAAATCACCACCAGTAGCAAGATAATAACTATTTGTATTCAAGTCCGCAGATTTTGAACTAAAGAATTTATACTCAACCAAGGCACCATTCTTCAAAGAGTAGATCATGCACCCAGAAGCCGAAAAATAATATATCTTGTTTGGGAGTACTTCATTATGTTTTGCTTTAACTATTCCAACTGCATCAAATTGTTTACCAACAAATAATGTCTGATCCCCTAAACTTGTTACCGGAATCCAAACATTATTAGACCGATCATACCTTTTTATAAAAGGATTTCCTGGAAAGTTGTTATGGTTCGTTCGTAGGAAGGAGCCATAGTATATGAACGTGAGATATCCATCAAACTCAAAAACCACAAATTGCAGATGTCTATCATGGTTCAGTTCAAAATGATCATCTATTACCAAATTCTCGAACCTGAATTCACCATTAAGACTATTATATGATGCTACTTGACCAAGTGCAGTAACAATGTAAAAGACTCCTTGAAAGTATATTGGAAGGCAACAACAAGGTACAAACTGATCAACTCTGTTAAATCGTCTAGCAGTCCATTTTTTATCTCCGTTGTGGTAAGTTAGAATTGCAATTTTTGAGGAATCAAGACATTTAGTATCCGAAAGCAAGAAAACACAATCAGGAGATTCAGGGTCGGTGGAAAACGTTCTTGCAAATGTAAAGGGAAAGGGATAGTCTGATTGAGGGAGTTTGATGACTTTTTTTGTGAAAGGAGAGAATAAAATAAAATTTCTACGATAACACGACAACCGTGCAATAGGTAGCCTTGTGGAAAAAAATAACCAATTATTGACACATGCCGCCCTATTGTCAGTATATGAAGGAGGAGAAGGGATACCTAATTTAGTCAAGGATATTTTGTGCACCGATGTTGGGTCGAGAGTGGGTGATGCTTCATAGAGTAACAGCTCTAATGTACCTGTAAAACACGGAACTGAACGATTATATCCCACAAACCACGGTAATAATGCGGCGGGTGCTGCTGTTGTAATATTACCAACGGGCTCAACTACTGCTAACCAGGTTTTGCAAACTGCGTGAAAACGAGCCTGATCTGTGGGACGAGTGAGTCTGCAAATAATTTCTCCCAAAAGATCTGAATCAAGTTGAGACCATAAAACCTTGATTTCATCTTTTGGTTCCCGCAACGATATAACCTCATCATCGATGTCTTGTTTTGCTTCATCAGATAATGACCCGTAACGACACACAACTGTATTCGCGATAAAGAATCGAAATATCTTTACAAAGCAAAATATGCTAAACATCAGCATCTCCTTAACTGGTTTGGTTGGGGGAATTGAGGACGTCGTGTGTATTGCATATTTAATACCACAACTTTTTGTTAGAAATCGTAAGTTTCAGATTTATCTTTTGAAATCTATACTATATTATTATTATAATCAAATAACACATGTCTTTACTATATCCACGTGAAAAAGATTTTATCTACGCTCTAAATATAATTTTCAATTAAACTAGTCATAATACTTGTTACATACTCAAACTCTAAATATATTTTTTAATTAAATTTTAATAAGAATGTACTCATATATACACTTATAATTATAAGGTAACCGATAAAAAAATATTTTCACTGTCCAATTTTTAATAAAATCTAACATGTTATTTGTCATTTACTCAAACTCTAAATATAATTTTTAATTAAACTGGTCATAATATTTATTACCTATCCAAATTCTAGATATAATTTTTTAATTAAATTTTAATAAGAACACACTTATATTCAAACTCTTATAACTCTCACACAATTGTCTTTTTTCATCTTTTTCTGTTACATCAAGGGGTAGTATTCTTGTTTATCTTTTATTTCGTATATTTCTTTATTTATATTTTGTTTATCGTTATAAAGGTATTAACTTTATTATCATTGTATGAAACAAACTAAAGTTTATGGAATAGGCTTGTTTATTTTAAGAAAACTAGCTGTTTGTGTGTTGCTCGTTTATTTTTTGTTTACATTATTTGCTTGCTAGCCTACCAAGAGAGCTTGTACACTAGTTCATGGCTGAGATTGCTTACAAGCTTTTGTAGCCAAGTTTTGATGGCTCAAACTCGGTGCATTTATAGACTGAACCTCAGAATTGTTCTCAAGCTCGGTTTGTTTATAAATGAGCTTTCTTATTTACAGCCCAAAAGTTTGCGAGGAATGATAAAATGTTTACAGGAATTGGAGATCATGAACAAAATTGGTAGTAAACATGAAGAAACCTTAGGTGACGTGATCTTAAGTGGTAGCCAACAACACCATTTTGTATAAAATTGGACAATTAGTTAATCTTTTGTATAGTTGCATCTGTGTCCTGAAACAGTGAAAAATAACCTTTTTTGATGTACGACTCTGTGCCAATATCATTTCTCAAGTGGCATCAATATTTTAATCAAGCCATGTGTTTGATCATGAAGTACTGCTAATCCGCTATATTATGTAAATTTTACATAATATATATTTTACACCATTTTAGTTAATCATTGTAGCTACTACCGTTGGAGATAACTCTTAAATGCTCAAATACATTCTGCATACCAAGAAATCTCAACTGCAAAACCGAAATTTTCTTATCAAAAGGAGCTTCTAACTAAATAAAGAGAAAATATGATATGTTATCTTAATCTGTTCCTAACAATGGGAGGTTTTAACCAGAAAAATGTATTAATCCAAGAATGATGTAGTAAATGTCGCAAACAGGAAGATCCATGACGTCCAAGCAAATCACCACCAGTAGCAAGATAATAACTATTTGTATTCAAGTCCGCAGATTTTGAACTAAAGAATTTATACTCAACCAAGGCACCATTCTTCAAAGAGTAGATCATGCACCCAGAAGCCGAAAAATAATATATCTTGTTTGGGAGTACTTCATTATGTTTTGCTTTAACTATTCCAACTGCATCAAATTGTTTACCAACAAATAATGAGTGATCCCCTAAACTTGTTACCGGAATCCAAACATTATTAGACCGATCAAACCTTTTTATAAAAGGATTTCCTGGAAAGTTGTTATAGTTCGTTCCTAGGAAGGAGCCATAGTATATGAACGTGAGATATCCATCAAACTCAAAAACCACAAATTGCAGATGTCTATCATGGTTCAGTTCAAAATGATCATCTATTACCAAATTCTCGAACCTGAATTCACCATTAAGACTGTTATATGATGCTACTTGACCAAGTGCAGTAACAATGTAAAAGACTCCTTGAAAGTATATTGGAAGGCAACAACAAGGGACAAACTGATCAACTCTGTTAAATCGTCTAGCAGTCCATTTTTTATCTCTGTTGTGGTAAGTTAGAATTGCAATTTTTGAGGAATCAAGACATTTAGTATCCGAAAGCAAGAAAACACAATCAGGAGATTCAGGGTCGGTGGAAAATGTTCTTGAAAATGTAAAGGGAAAGGGATAGTCTGATTGAGGGAGTTTGATGACTTTTTTTGTGAAAGGAGAGAATAAAATAAAATTTCTACGATAACACGACAACCGTGTAATAGGTAGCCTTGTGCAAAAAAATAACCAATTATTGACACATGCCGCCCTGTTGTCAGTATATGAAGGAGGAGAAGGGATACCTAATTTAGTCAAGGATATTTTGTGCACCGATGTTGGGTCGAGAGTGGGTGATGCTTCATAGAGTAACAGCTCTAATGTACCTGTAAAACACGGAACTGAACGATTATATCCCACAAACCACGGTAATAATGCGGCGGGTGCTGCTGTTGTAATATTACCAACGGGCTCCACTACTGCTAGCCAGGTTTTGCAAACTGCGTGAAAACGAGCCTGATCTGTGGGACGAGTGAGTCTGCAAATAATTTCTCCCAAAAGATCTGAATCAAGTTGAGACCATAAAACCTTGATTTCATCTTTTGGTTCCCGCAACGATATAACCTCATCATCGACGTCTTGTTTTGCTTCATCAGATAATGACCCGTAACGACACACAACTGTATTCGCGATAAAGAATCGAAATATCTTTCCAAAGCAAAATATGCTAAACATCAGCATCTCCTTAACTGGTTTGGTTGGGGGAATTGAGGACGTCGTGTGTATTGCATATTTAATACCACAACTTTTTGTTAGAAATCGTAAGTTTCAGATTTATCTTTTGAAATCTATATTATATTATTATAACCAAATATATGTCTTTACCACAATAGAATAGGGGTGAAAACGAGTCGAATAAATGCGAATAGTTGTATGATGAGATTCGGCTCGAATTTATAGTTATTCGTTCATATTCGGTCCGGATTCGAATTAAAATTTTAATATTTTGTTCAGATTCGACTCGAGTTCGAATATCAATATTCGTATTTGATTCGGCTCGACTCGAATAGATACCGAAGTATTCATTTTAATGTATTCAAATTCGAATACATATATAGTAATTTTATAAAATTAAGAATACTCGAATAAAATTTACTAAAAATTAAAATGTGATCACTTAGTAGATTATTATTTTAATATAAATATTATATATTCTATATAATAATATATGCAACTTACGAATCCGAGTCGAATACGTATAATAAATATGTATTCGAGTACTCTAAAATTATTCAAATTACTCAAAATAAATATGACCGAATATCAGAGTGGTAAGATCCGACTCGGCATTCGTTCGAATTATAAAATAAGATTCGAATTCGCTCATTTTTTATACGAATACGAATTATATTCGTTTTTGACGAGTCGAATCCAGGTTCGAATTCGGATTACTCGGATTTGTTTTCAGCCCTACAGTAGAACCTCGATAAACGAATAACCTCAACAAATGAATAAATTTATTCGGTCCCAATTTGGATAAATGGACTTAATCAATAAACTCGTTAAATACATAAACGAATAAATAAAAATGTAGTCATTATAGCCCTATGTAAATATAAATGAATAATCACTATATTTCAAATAATATATTTTATTTATATAAAATATGAATACATTTAATCTAATAATAATTTTTAAACATATTAATAAATCATATATTTTTGAAAAATGCCTCTAAAATTGATTGTTTCTTACCTCCACTAAAATGCATCTTATCCTTAATTTTGTGTAATATAGGGTATTGTGCACTTTATCTATTCCATGCACGTATGTATAGTACAACTAATTTAGAATTAAAAAAAAATGAATGTAATTAAAATTTACATAAAAGTTAAAACCACGGTGAGTTCTAGGTACATTTGAACATAATGTGGCCGTTTAGGGTTCCTTAAACTTAAAATAAGTAGCTTATTTTATTTTTATTTTTTACATATTTTCATATTTTTTTAAAGATAAATATTTGTTTTAGAATTTTAAAATCAAATATTATCTTCAAAATAAAAAATAAGTTACTTATTTTCAGAAAAAGTACATACATCCCTACTTTTTCTGGAAATAAGGGCTTATTCCCATAATTTAAGTGTAGCCAAACAGGCCCAATATATACTCCTCATATCTCACAATAAGTGTTTTCTTTGATATCTGTGTGGTCAAATTGACCCGATTTTGACCGTAAATTAAAAATCATTCTTTTACATTTTTCAAAAACTGAAAAATACATTTTAAAGTTTATTAGATATATTTTCTAATGATATAATTTTTAATTTTTTCATAGTTATATATTCTGTGTAATATTCGGTCAAAAATTGATTAATTTGATTAAAAAAAGTCAAAGCAGGACAATTATTTTGAGATGGGTGGAGTATAAAAATATATAATAAATAAAAAAATTGAAAATTTATTATATAAAATAATTAATATTCATTTATCGATAAATAAATATTATATTCATTTATCAATAAATAAATAATCTCACTAAATGAATATATATTTTTGGTCCCGAATGTATTCATTTATCGAGATTCTACTGTATATCCACGTGAATGGTAGAAAATATTTTATCTACTCAAACTCTAAATATAATTTTCAATTAAACTGATAATAATACTTGTTACGTACTCAAACTCTAAATATATTTTTTAATTAAATTTTAACAAGAATATACTCATATATAAACACTTATAATTCTAAGGTAAACGATAGAAAAAAAATTCACTGTCCAATTTCTAATAAAATCTAACAGGTTATTTGTCATTTACTCAAACTCTAAATATAATTTTTAATTAAACTAGTCATGATATTTATTACCTATCCAAATTCTAGATATAATTTTTTAATTAAATTTTAATAAAAATACACTTATATACAAACTCTTATAACTTTCGCACAATTGTCTTTTTTCATCTTATTTGAGTGAATTATAAAAAATATCATAACGTCCGATTTTAGGTCCAATTTTAAGTGAACTTTTTCCATCGACCTTGAATCTCTTCATTGTGTTTTCATCTTACTTTAAAAAAGACCGTAACTATCCAATTTTAATAAAATTTAATTTTATAAAAAATATATACAACTCTATCACCAATAGTCCTCCTTTTATACGACTACTCACAGATAATATTATATTATATCTAAATTATATATATCTTATATATTCTATTTTAATAATCATACTTATCATGTAATTTTTATTTAATATAGTTGTTCTCACATTTAACTGAATTTTATCAACATTCAAACTCTTTTATTTGTTTTTTATTCAAATTCAAATATAATTTTTATTTAAATTTTAGTTAGAAGGCATATTTATACAAACTCTTTTCATTAAAATGCATTCTTGTATAAACTTTTTAATTAACTAAAATTAAATATAAAAAATAAAATTCAAAATTCAAAATATTATATCAGATATGTAGTTCTACTTTTATACAACTCTTGAGGTAATATTATATTATATCTAAATAATAGTTTATATTTTATATTTTAAAAATTGTATTTACACTATAATCTTTAATGAAAAAGATATTAAATTTTGTTTAAACGGAGACGATTATATTTAACATGAGCAAAGAAGATATGGGTTTCTCACAGCCAAAGGAACAAGAAGGAATGAAGAATATGATTCTCTCTTTCCCTCTTTCATCTCACTCCCACCTTTAAAAATCAAACACCCCCCTCTCTATTTTAGTTTTATTTCTTACAACCTCCCCGACATTAACCTACACACACACACTTTCAGTGGTCTGTGCCACTGCCATGGGAACGCTCACAAGCTGCAGTTTGGGCACTTTAAATTTGAGTTTCTACACAACACCAAAGCACATCATTACTAGTAATTCTATTAGAATCTTGGCAAGTAAAAGTCCCTTCTCGAACAATAATTGTTTTATGTGCGGACGAAATAGATTTTTTCCCCAAAAGGGTGGTGTTGTAATTGATACATTTAAGTGCTTTAATTCCAATAATGATAATAATAACAGTGTTAGTGATGATGGAGAAGATGGAAAGTTGAGTAAAGATTCAAACTTGGCTACTGTGGAGTCGAGTAAAGTGGAGCAGGAAGAGAGGGATAATGGAAGTAAAGAAGATAAATCATCTATTTCTTTTACTTCAAGGGTTAGTATTCTTGTTTATCTTTTATTTCGTATATTTCTTTATTTATATTTTGTTTATCGTTATAAAGGTATTAACTTTATTATCATTGTATGAAACAAACTAAAGTTTATGGAATAGGCATGTGTATTTTAAGAAAACTAGCTGTTTGTGTGTTGCTCGTTTATTTTTTGTTTACATTATTTGCTTGCTAGCCTACCAAGAGAGCTTGTACACTAGTTCATGGCTGAGATTGCTTACAAGCTTTTGTAGCCAAGTTTTGATGGCTCAAACTCGGTGCATTTATAGACTGAACCTCAGAATTGTTCTCAAGCTCGGCTTGTTTATAAATGAGCTTTCTTATTTACAGCCCAAAAGTTTGCGAGGAATGATAAAATGATTACAGGAATTGGAGATCATGAACAAAATTGATAGTAGACATGAAGAAACCTTAGGTGACGTGATCTTAAGTGGTAGCCAACAAGGCAACAACACAATTTTGTATAAAATTGGGCAATTAGTTAATCTTTTGTATAGTTGCATCTGTGTCCTGAAACAGTGAAAAATAACCTTTTTTGATGTACGACTCTGTACCAATATCATTTCTCAAGTGGCATCAATATTTTAATCAAGCCATGTGTTTGATCATGAAGTACTGCTAATCTGCTATACTATGAATCTAATGCAATAGTGTTTCCTATCTCAGCCACCAAATTTTGTTGGGCCATCCTACAATAGTTTTCAAGTTGATTCATTTAAATTGATGGAACTGCTGGGACCAGAAAAGGTCGATCCTACTGATGTAAAGCTTATCAAGGAAAAACTTTTTGGATATTCCACCTTTTGGGTGACCAGAGAAGAGCCATTTGGAGACCTTGGTGAGGGCGTTCTTTTCCTTGGTAATCTTAGAGGCAACAGAGAAGAAGTTTTTGCAAAACTCCAGAGTCAGCTTGCAGAAATTATGGGCGATAAATATAACTTATTTATGGTGGAGGAACCTAACTCAGAAGGACCTGATCCACGTGGTGGGCCTCGAATTAGCTTTGGCATGTTGCGAAAAGATGTTTCAGAGCCAGGGCCAACAACACTTTGGCAGTATGTCATTGCGCTTCTGTTGTTCCTACTGACGATAGGTTCCTCAGTGGAGCTTGGAATTGCTTCTCAAGTATGGCAACAGCCCAAGTATTATCTAATATGTATTTTTTTGCTGGTGTGTGGGTGTACACATGGGTAATGGGTAGTTCATTTTTACTCATTAGCTCACTTTATAAATCATAACTTAACAATGGATGTACACTGCAAATTTGCATGCAGATAAATCGACTTCCTCCAGAGGTAGTTAAGTACTTCACAGATCCTAATGCCATTGAACCACCAGATATGCAGCTTCTATACCCTTTCGTGGAGTCTGCTCTACCCCTAGCATATGGTGTGTTAGGGGTTCAGATATTTCACGTAAGGAATATTCTTCCCAATTGCTTCTATATTAGGTGCCTTTCTGAGGAAACAATTTGGTTATATCTTATAGTCTTCATATTAGTATGACTTTGTGTTTTGGTTTAGTACCTAGCTGGATCTAATGCTTGCAGAGTTTATGAATTGCTTTATATGCCGTTAAAATATCATAACTGTAATCTTTATTCTACAATAAATTGGAAGAAAAAGTGGTGACTGAACAGGTGTAGATATCATTATTGTTTTTGTTTTGGTTGATGCTACTTGAGTTCGGAGCAACTGATGGTTCTCAGATACACTATTGTCATTATAATTTTTTACCGTCTCAAATCTCCCAAGAGCCGGAGATATACTGCAAACTACAAATTTGCCCAAAAAAGGAGAATATCGCCCCTACCTCTCCCTCATATGGTATATTGATTCACGTCCCGTCTTTTTTGCTCTTTGGCCACTCAGTCAATATAGTATAACAGTACAACTTGTGGGAAGAAAATTCAAGATAACTTCTATTGCCTGGTGGCTAGGTCAATAACTGTTACTGAATACGACTTTTCCTTAATGTAAATCATGTTTGAGAAATTGTGAATTTAGTTTTGCTTTTAACATTATTTGTTTCCGCATTTTAACGTAACTGACAATCTTTTATATATAATTTTTTGTTGAGATGTGTAAGCTGCATGGAGCTGATGCATAATGAACTGATAAGTATGTACACTCATACCCCATCAGGCCCTATTTTCTTTGACCAAATACTTGATACACCTACAAATATTGTTTGCACATTAGCCAATATCAAATATAGTCTTTTTGGTTCTTGCATCCAAATGTTCAGTCTTTTGTTCTAATAGTTAGTTCTGATTATAACATATCATATGTAACTATTTGCTTCCTGTAAGGTGCTAGTATATGCTAGTTATATAGATGATGGAAATGTCATTATGTATTCCAGTAATTATTTTCAGTTTCACTACTTTAAATGTGATTAGTTCTCGAGTACTTAAACATGGTTTTCGGATGAATTTAGTTATCTGATTTTCAGTTGCATCTGTTTCTTTAAAGCTCTATACATTTTTACTTCAATTACATATGTTGTTCCATTTATCATAAGAGGAGTTTATTTCCTGCAGGAAGTAGGGCATTTTCTTGCAGCATTTCCAAAAAATGTAAAATTGAGCATTCCTTTCTTTATTCCTAATATTACTCTCGGAAGTTTTGGTGCAATAACTCAGGTAATCATTTTAATATTTGCTCTATAAAAACTCTTCATGGTCCTGTCATAGGAATATATATTTCTATTTACTTCAAATCTGCTGCACATAGTTAATTGATTTGATATACATATAGACATCATTTCAATCCTCAACGTGATACACACAGAAGAATGCCTACATCCTTCTTGGTAGCACAATGATTGGAAAGGAATATTACCATAAGCACTTCTTTGCTATCTTCTTAAGATTACATCGCACATCTTAAGTAAATGTTCTATCTGTCACCCGGTGATAGTCCTTTTATTTTTCAAAAAAATAAATAAATTCCTTTCATGATCCCTGCAGTTCAAATCTATTCTTCCTGATCGAAAGACACAAGTCGACATATCTCTAGCAGGCCCATTTGCTGGAGCTGTTCTGTCTTTTTCGATGTTTGCTGTTGGACTGCTGCTTTCATCAAATCCAGATGCCGCACGAGATATGGTTCAAGTTCCCAGCATGCTTTTCCAAGGGTCTTTGCTTCTTGGTCTCATTAGCAGAGCCAGTCTTGGTTATGCGTATGTTTCCTCTTTGTCAATTTTTCTATGATCGCAATACTTTTTTGGCTTGTAAGTTAGTACAGCTGGCTGGCTGCTGGCTTATGCAGGATCTTTAATATTCCTGCTTCCTCAGAAATAGATGACATCTTAAGCTGAAGAATTCGATACATCAAAATTATGAAATATTTTTTTCGTGCGGTCGATGTTATATGGAGTTATGTCAAATCCTTTCCTTGACACAATATCTAACAGGATGCTAAATAAATTTGCAGAACAATGCATGCAGCTACAGTACCGATCCATCCTTTAGTCATTGCAGGCTGGTAATTTTTTCTGACTGCTTTCTTACCCCCCCCCCCCCCCCCCCAAAAAAAAGTTCGCTTCATTATAAATTTTAAAATATACTACAAATTGGGCAGGGGATATCTAAATCTGGGGCCATGCAATTTTGGAAGTGAGTAGTTGAGTTATGGTTTAGTTTAATGGTCTGTAAGAATGTCAGGGACCGCATACTAATTAGACTGTTAGAGAAAATAACAGTTTGGAGTTTGGACAATTTTAAATGGAAAATGTTCCCTAAATAGAAAGGTTTTAACTGATTGCACAACCAAAAGAAAATTATATTGCAAATTGGACGAAGTTAGTAATGTGCATGCATGCAAGTTAGTATTTTCCTAAAGTTCATGTCCTCTTCACAGGTGTGGTTTAACTACATCAGCTCTTAATATGCTTCCAGTTGGGTGCCTTGATGGGGGAAGGGCTGTGCAGGTAATCCATTCGGTTCTTTTGTATAAGTTAGTACTGCAGCATTAGGAGAATGAAATTGTATATAGGGTTGCATCCTTGCCATTTGGGCCGCGACCATACTTCTGAAATAGTTGACCGTTAAATGATATTTCTGTTTTCCAACTGCACCCACAGATGTTAACAAAAATCATCTGAAAGCTGTCGATAATCCAGAGTTATTTTTGAGTTACATGTGTTAATGACTGAGAGTAGTCAAAATTTAAATTGCGGGCAATCAATTAAATTAACATTTAAACATATCTCTAACACTTCAGACGTGTTATTTTTTGGCAGGGAGCTTTTGGAAAAAATTCTCTGGCCGGATTTGGCCTAACCACCTATTGTCTTCTTGGATTGGGAGTGGTATGTTTTCTTTATTGGTTTGTTTGTTCTGGATACTAGCATTGCTA
The DNA here is from genome assembly GCA_028671895.1 of Oenanthe sinensis. Taxonomy (NCBI): domain Eukaryota; kingdom Viridiplantae; phylum Streptophyta; class Magnoliopsida; order Apiales; family Apiaceae; genus Oenanthe; species Oenanthe sinensis. Next base: position 39,398,286 of record CM053794.1, read on the forward strand.
TATTCAAATTCAGTTTCATGTAAAGTATGTAATGTTTTATATGGAAGGCATTGATTCCATATGACCATATCTTACCAACTGAATTTGAATCTGAATCCAAACTCTAGAGATAGGTGGAGTTATCAGATGGCTAAACAGATATCAAGCGGGCAAGAGTCATTGTAGAATGATTAAATATCTAGACCATGTTTGCAGCAATGACTTTTACATATCGAGTATTCATGATTCATGAAAATATTTTGTTCTGTCTGATATGTAATGCATCTTAAAAGAATAAAAGATTTACCTTTTACACGTTTAGATTGGCCAAATACTTGGAGCCTTAATACGGGATGGTAGATATGTGTAAACTGGTCAATTGCTGGTTGGCTGAAAGACATTCCGAACGTGGGTAGCTATTTCTTTCTGAATATTTTAATCTTCTTCTTTCAGCTAGGTGGCCCCTTATCACTTCCTTGGGGATTATATGTTCTTATCTGTCAGGTATGAATAGTTCTGTTGAGGCTCAAAATTAGCTTCAAATATAAACTCTTAGCACGGGAACAGTTGAATTTCAGTTTGTGCATGCATAATTCATGACAATATTACATGCGCAGCGCACACCAGAGAAACCATGTCTGAATGATGTTTCGGAGGTTGGAACTTGGAGACGGACTGCGCTTGCAATATTCATTTTCCTTGTTGCATTAACACTCCTTCCTGTATGGGATGAGCTTGCGGAGGAGCTGGGTATAGGTTTGGTAACCACATTTTGATAGTTCATACAGAGAGTAAAGTCAGTTTAGGGTGTGTTCCAGTTCAAGATAATAGCAGATAAATTGGGATGGTCCAAGTATGTAACATTCATACATGTAAAAATACACATGACATTGCCGATTTGGGACCTGTCAATTTCTTTTGTTGAGGTCCACTCAAGTTTAAATCAGATGGTTAAATAAACAGGTCTTCATTTTTACTGGAGAGAGATAATTAACAACAACGTTTCAAAAAATAAAAATAATAATTAACAAGAAACTCAACATATCGAATGAATATAGAACCGCATAAATCTCCAAAGAAATAATCAGCTACCATTAGTTACATCAATACACAAATAGTTATATATATAAACCGGCATAAAAATTTGGGTAAAGCAGAAGCCCTTGGTTTAAATTGTTTTTTATTTATATTTTAATTTGAATTTAATTATTTTTTAAAAAAAGTTCACCTTTTAATCAAATTATATTTTTTAATTTTTCTAGAGTAGAGTGTACCTAATAAGATTATTGACCCAACTTTATATATAAATATTTTGTAATATTTAAAATATATATATTACGAAGTTATATAATATATATAATATTTAAAATATACATTTCTATTAAAATATGTAATTTTTTTAAAATTTAATCAAAATATACATACCACCACCACACAAACACCTGAAACCACCTCCCTCATCATCATTATTTACGTTGTAGTAATGAAAGAAAGAAAAGGTTGGCAAAATAGATGAAAAAAACGAACATTCAAACTGATCTATATTCCACTTCTAGAACTCGCCTCGATTTCATCAACTTGCAAAACCCTAAATTCAATTGCCAAGTCCATTACCGCCGCCAGAATCTCCGACGCTTCTAGAACCTTCGAGAACTTTCCAGTCCCCTACGCCTTCTTCATCTACACTCCCACCCAAACCCTACCTTCCGATCCCTCTCTTTCGGGTCGCCAGGCATGGGGCGTGACCCGACCCGGTATGTATGTGGATTCTGTTGTGGTGGAGGATGCGTGTGGGTGTGATTGTGGGAGGTGTGATAGGGACTGTCCGTGTAGGGAAATGAGTGCGTTTGAGGTGAGTCGAGAGTGCGGACCGAGTTGCGGGTGTGAGTTGGAGTGTGGGAATAGGTTGACTCAGAGAGGAATTCATGTCAAGGTCAAGATTGGTAAACATCAAATGAAAGGTTGGAGTTTGTGGTCTAATCAAGTTATTCCAAAAGGAGACTTTGTATGCAGGTATTTCTTGTTTTTATGATTGTTATTTTATCTTCTTCAATCACACCTTATGCAAACGCAACATTTTAAAATTTTGTATATGCACTGTTTATTGATTTTCTGAGATAATAATATGAATATATATTTTTCACACCAAAAAGGCTAATAAGAATTAGTTTTCAACTAAAGTGATCGGGATCATAGATGCACATTATTGGTCACATCCAGGAAACTGTTATATTGTATATTTTTCAAGTATGTATAGATCAAGCCTCGGATTTATTTAGTTCCAACTTCCAAGTATCCAATGAGACTGACGTGTGTATAAAAAATACTCCCTCTGTCCCTCCCATTTCTTTACATAAAAACTCGCATGTCTGACACGCATTTTAAGGTATATTTTAAGGATAGTTTCTAACTTATTTTTAAAATTTTCTTTTTTTGTATAAAAATTTAACAATACTATTTTATGCAAAAGAAAAAAAATTAAAAATAAGTTATGGAACTATCCTTAAAATGTACCTTAAAATGCGTGCCGGAAAGTCGCTCGAAACGTAAACTATTCGGAGGGACGGAGGGAATATTAGCTTAATTGCAAATTATGTAAGACTGCTTAAGAATGGGAAGATATTCCTATCCCACCAGAGAACCGGTATAACACAGAACAAATTTCAAAGATTTATTTACAAAATACTCAATCAATAGATAATTTAAACTCTATTAAATAATGAAGCTTACAATTGTTTAAATAGGCATCATATAACTTGGAGAAAGAGTAAAATTTTAACTAAAAGGAAACTGATTTCAATTTATTTCTACTTCTTAGTAGTTATCTACTAATAAAGAAAACTCTACTTTTGCAACGCTATTAGCATATATTTAGAAAAATTTAAATAGTCATTGATTCCTGGTGTACTTGAAATACTTTAGAGTACAATCAAACTTACGTCTACATAATAATTTAAAACAAGGCTTCCACATAAATAAAAAAAGCATGCTCATTTTCCTTTCCCCCATGATTATAAACAAAAAAACTTTCTAATTTCGTGCTCGGCATGATCATATAGGCTCGTCTTGATTTTGATTTTTTTTTTGTATAAAACCAGCATTCAAGCCTTGATTGAAATGTTGTTGTTAAAATGCTTCCCTGTTTAAAATGTGAGTCTTTGTTTCCCAGTCTTTATGTTGATAGAACTCTTCTTTAAAGCTAGCTTATGCCGTAATATGTAATGTACCTCTTTTATTAAAATTAGGTGAACTTCCGACAACAAAAGAAACAAGGAGGAGGCAACAAATATATGACAAACTTGTACTGGGTGGCAAGTTTGTTTCTGCTCTTCTAGTTGTTAGGGAGCATCTTCCATCTGGAAATGCTTGTATGAGGATCAACATTGATGCCACAAGGGTAGGCAATTTCGCAAGGTTCATTAACCATTCTTGCGACGGTGGAAATTTGTCAACAGTTTTAGTGCGAACTTCAGGAACTTTGTTGCCTCGGCTTTGCTTTTTTGCATCCAAGGACATACTAGAAGGTGAAGAGCTTACTTTCAGTTATGGGGATATTAGACTTGGGAAGAAAGGCTTGCAGTGTTTCTGTGGTAGCTCTTGTTGTTTTGGAAGTCTGCCTTCTGAGCATACATGATTTCAGTAATTGAAGAGTGGTAATCAACACCTAAAATCTATCCATTGACATTACTACAAATTATGTTTTGCATGATCAGTCAACACTCAACTCTGTGCTAATTTCTCAGACCAATTATATGTTTTAATCCCTTATCTTACTGGGTTGTGGCCGGGTGGAAGTGAAGTAGCAGTCAGTCTTTGACAATGACATATTCTCTTAACAAGTCATCATCGGTTTTATATGCCGGCCTTCTATGATGCATAAGTGCATAACTGATGAAGATTTCAGAAATATTCAATCATCCAGTAGGCGGTTCCTGGTAGTAATTTTTTTTCAAGAGGCCACGTGTCTAATAAATATGCATTTTTGATAAATGTTTGTTTGATAGTTATAATCCATGTCCTTATATGGTAATGTTATCCAGCTAACCCGCACATTTGGTTATTTTTGCATATACGAAAAAAGGAAATTAAATTATGTGGAGTGAATCGTCTGATTCGCAACTGCCAGTGATGGATCGTGATTTTCATCCCCGTCTTCCTCCAACTCATCTTGTGATGGCTGAGAAAGTTGAAGAGGCTTAAAGATCTGGGTGTTGGGTACAGTAGTTTCGCCTACGAGGTCCAAACCTGGGTTGAAGCTTCTCAAGTTGATGAAGTTATTTGAAGCCGAGGAATTATTCGAGTATGCTGGCTGCATGATTGAAATGTTCTGGTGGTGATGTTGCTGCTGCTGTTGATGTGCACTTTGAAAAGCATTCGCTACTGCCACCTGACTGTTTATTAACTGGGTTTGAACCAGCACCAGCTCAGCTTTTAAAGCTGCCACCTAAACATCAACACACAAAAATTGATTTGTAATTCGTATGCATTATTTTTAATATGGTTGCATACATTAGTAGAAGTAAATTATATATATTTTTTAGTTCACTACTGAGTAGTCCTATATTTTAGTACTTGGTACTACATATGATGGTAAAAGAAATAAAGTACTAGAAGCTTGTAGTAGCTTGTTACCTTCAACTCAAAGAGCATTTCGCGACTTGTATGCGTTATATTTGGTGAAAAGATCTATAAGTATATAACTAATAATTGTTTAATTAGTTAAAAAAACGTCAGCTAATAATTAATAACAATATTATTTGTTAGTAGCTGACAAGTCAATCTTTCCTCGCAAACTTATGTCCATTTAAATTCCTACAGTACTTGCTAAGAAATGACCGTTTAATCTTTGCTTGTTAATGCCAGTACTGGTAGTTTGGCAGTGAGGTTTTATCTTTCGTGGATTTGGGTAGGTTAAGAGCAAGTCCAACAGTGTTTTAGTTGATTTCACTAGGATATCCTAGAGGATCTAGTAAAATTTTGAATATCCTAGTAATTTAGGGAATTTTGGAGTTGTATTTTATGTCATATTCCCTATTTTTGAGCTTAGGATCTCATTTAGGGATGTTGTTGGACTTGTTCCGACTAAATTGTTTAAAAATGATTTCGTTTAGGTGCGCTTTGAACGATTTGGTTTTCATCTTGCTACAAATTACTGACCAATGACCATTTTTTTTTCTTTTTGCGCTAATTGCCAATATACTTGAGTTGCAAGGACATGTGTATTAGTTTGTAATGCATCCTCGTTTGTGTGTTTGAATCATTTGATTTTGCAAAAGTAAACGTCTACGAGATAGATAAGATCGAATGGATGAACCTGTTGTTGCAAAGCAAGTATAGTGGAGACACAACCATAGACAGGATCAGATAACCTGGCTTGAGCTTCATAAGATATAGTGACAACAGCATCATGCCGGCGGTTCATTGGGATATTCAACAATAGCTTGGATACATTGCTTGCACCAAACACCTTATGCACAGCCGCAAACCGAGCCGCTCCCTGGTCTGTCCCAAAATGGGGAGCAAATATGCATCCACTAATACACTTTCTCCTTAAAAACTTGCATGCTCCACAAGGAGCTGCACTGACACTTGCTGTCGCCACTGCCTCCACTACACGTTTACCCGAATTCCGGCCTTTTCGACGTCCGTCAGAGGGAGAATCACCTTTTACCTCGGCCATATATGTTACTTGCTGCTAATGAGAGTGGTGTGGAAGGAGGTTGTTTATATGGATCGAGACATGCAAGTCTTGTGAGCTACATGGGTTCTAACTAAAGATATATAGCATAGCTAGCATGCAAGGGGTTGGTGAGAGAGTTTGGTGTGAGCTGCTGCACGTGCAAAGGGAGTGTATACAATGATAATACTGGCAACAGAAAAAGAAAAAGAAGGAAGAAAGATTTAAGTTTGTTGCAAGACTTTTGTTACTAGAACCATATATATTAGTATATGTAATGGTTTTTTCAGTTAGAAAGAAAGCTTGTATGGAAGGCATGGTTTCCTAGTGGGAGGCCACAAGATTTGTGCTGCCCGTGGCGTGTGATGTTTGATGGAGGGAACCAGACGTATCATGTATCGATGTGTCTCTGTATCTTTCTATCTTTACGTGTCATTTATATATCATGATTCATCACATCCAGAAGCCGCATCCCATCCCATCCCATCCAACAACACTACCATTTATAGTATATAATTGGAAGTAAAATTAAAAAATTAGGGAACTAAGGGAATACAATTTTACTTGCTTGATCCAAATAATAACTGCTCTTGTACATATTTTGATTTGGCTACAAGAACAAGTTGTTCAAGTAATGCATGTGAAGAAAATACAGGTTTAATAATGGATTTTATTTTTAAAAGATTCAGCTTTCATATATTGATTGGTGCACAGCATTACTTCAATCCAGTGGCTCCTTTAGGTGATCCGTAATGTACTAAAATAAAATTTAACTCGGAAAATTTGACCTCCATATATTGATTGGTGCACAGCATTAGTCTAATCAGGTGGTTCTTGTATTTATGAACTCCTTTAGATTTGAAATATACAAACGTACAGAGAGAAAAAAGAAATGGGAAAAACTTCATCCCTGTCTATTCTGTTGAGTGTTGGCTGGTCAGTAATTCAGGCATGTCATGACATTATAGACGATTCTAATCTAGAAGTCCAACCAGACCATTGAAGATTCTTGGTGAAACCTGCAGAGTGTAGAAATCACCAGGAAAGAAAAATTAGCTACCCAGCATTTTGAAATTTTATTCGAGGCTTTCTTCTTGTTCCTGTGAAGCTGGTGTATTTGGAGAAATAAAGGCATTGAACCTTTCTTGTTTTAGGGTACTCAGAGACTAACAGTGAAGAATCAAACTAAATTAGATTCAAGGTTACTTGTGTACATCCAAACATAAAAATGCATATAAAAATCAATAAACATAAGCAGGCACGCATGTTGTATACAAGAATATATGTACTATGATGGTTGAAATTGATGATTTCGTTGCCTTTTTTAATTTAAAGTCTATTAAAATGTTTATATACATATTAATTAAGTTTTATTATTTTTTGATTAATTTATATTGGTTCGTTTGATATGGATTAAATTAAAAAATAAAAATTAAATCTCCTAACGATCCGATTGGGTAAGAAGTTGATATGAAAGAAAGAAACCATTATTGGAAGTCAAGATGAGGTTACCTGGATTTTAGTGCCATGGGAGTGATGTTCGGAAAGGTGGGTCTGGGGACCCGTCACTGCTTTGAGAAGAGTCCTGAACCTGAACAGCAAATCTCAAATTCCACAGAACATCCTCTAAGGAAGGTCTATCAGCTGGATTCTGAAGCAGACACCTGCAGGATATTTCCATCATCGTCTTCAATGATTCATCTGAATATGCATTTCGAACTGCTGGATCAATCATGCTCTTTCGAGCTGCATTGTCAGCTGTTAAGCTTGCTTGTAACTGCATGTCTCAAAGGAAGTAGACATCATTACAGGGATATACTGAAATTTACGCTCAAGGGCTAACTACTAGTGAATTTTGTAGAGAAGACTATAAGCCTGTGTAACGTCAAATGTGGGAATGATGCATATTCTGAGTCTTGGCATAGGCATCATTTACAGGTTTCTCACCAGTTTGACTTATATACACAGTTCAGTTGTAGAAACAGGATAGTTAAAATTATAAAGAAACAATTAAAGTTTTTCATGAGTAGGAAAGGGTTCTAAAGTGAGGCATCGTATTTAGAAATAGAATCTATATGAAATCCGGTTTTTAATTGAAATCAGATGCTCTTACCTGGTCCATCACAATTTCAACATCATTTTGTGTGCTGATATTTCTACCAACAATGATTTCTAGTAATATTACCCCAAGGTCTTTAATATCAGATTTTTCCTGATATTGAATCCTGACAAGCATACATGATACACAATGGGATTAGTCAGCTGTTGAAATCAGCATACATGTTAACAAGTGGGCTTAAAAAGTAGTTTGCAGAAATGAAAATTGACCTAAAGAGGGCCGTTAGCAGGAGTACAGAGCTAATTGAATGCATCAAGGAAGCATGATTTTCTTTCATGCAGAAAAAATTTACATCAGACATCTTGAATATAGATGTTAACCACAGTGAGTAAAATTTATACTGCATGTTGCATAAAAATGGATTATAGATCCATGCATGTAAAGTTATTCAGGCCTGCAAATTGTCTCCCGGCTGTTCTCATAGTTATAAACTTATTACATACATTTATGCACATGAACCCATCTAAAGAATATCATTGCATACCTGGTAGCATCGACTTCTTTTGACCTCCGTTGACTGCCTACCTGTTGACCGATTAATACCTTTAAATAAGAGTAATAAAAGGAAGGAAAAATTAGTAAATAGTCAATTTATACCTTCCCCATATTCTGTGCTATAATAGGCAGATTGTGACTGCCAATCTTTGCTACAAGGTTCTGGTCCAATAATATATCTGTTATTTTTAAGTTATTTGTGAATACACCAGGCACAATTCCCGTGTGGAGAAATTGGATGCCCTTTGCAACCCCTATAGCAGCTGATATGCGTCGGGACCAAGTTAGCCTTTTCCTGTTACTTCTATCTGCAACGAATTGAAGACAACTAAGCACATTGAAAGTAGAAATAATAAAGAGTCTGATGTATGTCCATCTCCGTACCGTAAATTAAAGAGTCATCTATAAAAACATATGAAGCTGAAGAATAATAAAATATCAGTTAATTACCGGATAACCAGTCCCTAAGTGTCCCGTTTGGCACATATTCGAAGACCAGGAATATTCTGCTAACACTTGAATCATCCAAGTAACACTCAAAGCAGTGCCCAAGAGCACTGATCAAATTTTGATTTCTAAGTTTAGATATTAATTCTATGTGTTGCATGAATCTTTGGGTGCTGTGGCTTTTTTTCATTTTGAGACACCTAATGGCGATGATGGAGCCATCCTTAAGCTGACCTCTGTACATCTGAGCACATAAAGATAATGCTATTAGCTAAGAGCAGATCATACATTCATTAAAATCTACGATAGTACATATAAGAACATTCTGGTACATTAGCATGAAATAACGATAGTACTAGAACAATGCACTTTGACATACAGTAACTGCAAGGTTTGTCATACCTGACCGTAGGGACCATCATTTATGAAAGCTGATGTATCAAAGTTATTAGTTGCATCCTCGAGCTCTTTCAGTGAATAGGCCCGATAAGCTGGAACACCAAGTGCTCCTAGCTTCATTGCTCTACTTGTATACCCTTCGTTGATGAAAAGCCAAACAGGCAAATATTATCCTTGAGATATTCCAAAATGGTCAAAATGTTCTCTCTTTAAATGTTAGTGCATCATTCGTATATTCCATATCCTAGTATGATTCGAGGTTTAGTAGAAACTGAATCAGGTGTACACCCATGATTACTTGGTTGTGATAATAGTTGGAAAAAAACATTTAACATAAATAAAAGATTCATTTCCTAAAGTCTATGAGGACAAACTGACTACACTTAAGTTGCAAATTTGTCCTCGAGCAACTATCAGCAAGGTATTATTCAAAATTATCAAGCAAAGTAATATAGTGAATTTAGAGGAAAAACATACTTGCATCTGGATGCAAATTTGGAGGCAATGCTTTTTCCTTTACCGATCTTGCTGGAGGTGATTTTACTATACCCATTCCACGAACTCTTCTCAGTGCCAAAAAAACTAGAGCAACTATCAAAATTCCACCAACGATCCCTCCAGATACAATTAATGCCAGCACCATCTTGGAGGCTTGCTTTTTCTTTCGGTGACGAGGTATGATTCCCACAGCCAGAGCTTCAGTACTACAAAAGGACATAGCGTGTTGACTTCTGTCTCCATTAGCTAAGCAATTATTGGCAGAAATAACAACCCTGTTTTTGGGATCAGAGAGAAGACAGTTTGGCAAACTTCCAGTTAAAAGATTCCCAGACAAATCCACTAATTGAAGTACTGCATTGCAAGCCATATCTACAGAAAGAATTCCAGTAAATCGGTTCCCTCCAATATTTAGATAACTAACTGATGGCAGGGATAACAAAGAAGGTTGAAAACGTCCAACAAATTTGTTGAAAGACAAATCAATAATTTGAAGCTGATTAAAGGAGCTCACTTCTTCTGGGATCGCAGAGTGGAACTTGTTCTTCCTCAGCACAAGTGTAACTATCTTTTTGCTACCCATCTGAGGAAATTGAGGTCCTAGAAAATTATCCCCCAACTGAAGCACTTGAAGGTTTGTCAAGCTTCTAAAATCAGGCAATGCACCAGTAAGTTTATTACGTGAAAGATCAAGAACTCTAAGGTTCTCCAAATTTCCTATAGAATCTGGCATTGACCCGTTCAATGAATTCTTCTTTATGCTCAGAACGGCCAAAAGTGATAATGAACCCAAGCTATCTGGAATTCTACCATGGAACAAATTATCATCAAGGATAAGTGTTTGGAGGTTTGTCAAAGACGAAATCTCTTGCGGAATAACTCCTTGAAAAAAATTTGTACTTGTATTGAGAATTTCCAATGATGTTAGACCTGAAATACTACCCGGCAGTTGGTCCCTTAGGCCAAGTGAAACCAGCGTGAGGACTTTTAAACTAGGAAGGCTAACAAGTGTATCAACAAACAAAGACATGGAGAAATTTCTAGGCAATGGAGGAGCACTCTTTTCCCCAATAATATGCAGCTGAGTGATACTATCTTCATAACATACAACAGTAACGGATGAAGTTGGTTCAATACTGCAGAAATCTGTCTTATTATTCCAGCTGCTCAGAACTTTTGGGTAATCAAGAAGGCTTTTAATTCTTAATAGGGTTTGGGCTTGGGATGATGGTTGCAGCTCCGAATAACAGATTGAAGTTGTCAAAACAAGGAGAAGTAGAAGTGTTGAACTTCTAAAACTTGTCACCATTTTAGCAACTACAAAAAATGAACATATTAAATGCTTGGAAGCATAGCATGTTGTGACTTCAAATTTTTTTAATATGCATGAGAGCTTGTATCTAGTACTAATTGTACGTGGAGATGAAAAATCTATCTCCTACCATAACAAACACACAAGAGTGCATATTGGCAGATTAACAGCAAAAAAGGAATTAAAAACATTTTCAATTATTTGACAATGTGTTTTAAACACCTGAAACACAAATTTAAAGGAAATGTCATCATTCAGGATGTACAAAATAAAAAGATTAAATTTTGACATGTTCTGCATTACAATCATTGTGCATTCTGACTACATCAACAACAGCAATGACAAGACTCTAAAAAATAAAATGGAATTCCTGGAAACCTACCTCTCTTGTGAGCAATGACAAGAGTCTATTTTGGAATGAAGTCTGAGTTTCAGTTAAAGTAGTGTTCTGAGTGACTTTACAAGCCTTAAGGAGCAAAAATACCCAGTACAAACAAAATATCTTCAGTCAAAATTTCCACCAAATCTCTTTACTGTTACAAATAAAAATACCCACAAAACAAATCATAGCCAATTTGGTCCAAAATCTACTAATACTGCTATAAAAGATTGAGACCCATTATGGAGAAAGTAAAGGCCTGGATGTACTGAGCATGGAAGCTTTTGAGAAAGGATAATTTACAATGAAGAGACCACCAATAAAAATAAAGTGACAAGGGCTAACAATAACTAAAAAATTGAAAGGTCAAGTATGGAACAAGAAAAATAAAGGGCGGTGAAGCATAAATCAAGAAACCGACAATCTCTTGAAACACGTTATCATTTTCTGTGCTTTTAGATTTTGATAGGACTCACTGACATTATAGTGAAGTAAATGCAGAAAAGTAAATAAAAGCACAAATTAAAGAGTAACAAAGATTCTTTCAGAACCCCTTTATTCCCCACACCATTTCATCCTTTCAGAAATCACAAGTGTGTGTACCGGAATACTCGTTAAATACTCCTGGATACATATACTTACATATATATAATCTGGCAGTAGCAGTAGATTTGTCTGTCAAGATTGAAGTAGAGTGAGCATTAACAGGGCTCCATTTCTTTACTGGGACAGCTGTGGAGCTCGATTGCAAAAATGGGACAGCTGCGTTCGTGCTTTCAGAAGTAGCACAGCTAATACCCTTCCTCGGCGGTCATCAAAAGCCAGCAGCTTTGTTAATTTTCAGTGATGACCGCCATGCTATCTGGCGACTTAGAACATTAAAAAATGCTGTGATGACCGCCATGCTATGTGGCGTGCATGAGATAAAAAAATGTTGTGATGCCCGCCATGCTATCTGGCGTGCATGGAAAAAGGAAAATAATAGTTTCCGCCAAACCTCATGGCGGTTACCACATAATTTTAAAAAATATTTTATATTTTTAGAAATCAATTATGTTATCTTATCTGAAAATCTATGATTTATCTTATCTGAAAATCTACTTTTACCTGAATATCTGCGTTTTCTGTTTGTATATTATCCTAGATTTATCCTATATGTACCTTCATTTTACATTCACAGCTTGTCATTTATTCTTCCTCTTTTCCTACTCGGTTCTGCTGCTTGCGCTTTGCTGCTGCATCTTCAGATTGCTTAATTGTTTTGTGGCTTGCTTTGTAGTTTTCGTTACCTCTGCTTAGGTATGCTTTTATAATTTCAAAATAATATTACAATTGTCAATTTAATATGTTGTGATTATATGTCAGTTTTTATTATATATTTAAGCATGTTAGTTTAGTTTTTATTCCGGCTTGCCTCTCAAACTTTCTACTCTTCTGCTTCGAGGTTATTTATTTACTTTGTTACTTTGTTTACGATTGCTTGTAAATTTGATATGTCATTTCATTAATATTATATATTCATACATGTTTGTTTAGAATTTATGTTAAGGCCATTTTGATTATGATAAATTTATATAAAATGTCTTCAATTTTGAGTTTAACAGAATTATTTTTGTAACTGCATGTTAGTTTAGAATTAATAAATAATAATTTTTTAGCATAATTATAATATTATAATTATCTATCATATTATGTGTATTGATACATATGTTTAAATTTGTATGTGTTGTTAATTAACGCATGTTAAATTATGTATTAACGCATGTTAAATTTACTAATATAGAGAATAATAGATAATATTATTAATATATGTAATATATGTAATTATGATAATAATAATAAATTTATTAATATTTATTAGAAGAAGAATATATTATAAAATATATTAAGTTAATATTAATATTAAAAAATTATAAATATGACAATAATATTAATTTTCTTAATGAAATGACCAGTATTTTTATTAAAAGAGTATTATATTATAAAATATATATTTTTAATATTAATATTATAATAAATTGATAAATATGATAAATATATTAAAATATATTATTATAGAAATATTAATATTATAATTATGATAATAATATTAAATTTGTTAATAATATGACAAGTATTTTTTGAAAGTATTTTATGATAATAATATTAAACTTTTTAACAATAGAGGATTACATTATAAAATGACAATGATATTAATATGAAATTCTAAATTCGTAAAGTGAATATTATTATTATAAGTTTAAGATTAAGGCCATTTTGAGTATGATAAATTTATATAAATTGGCTTCAAATTTGAGTTTATCAGAATTTTTGTTGTAACTGCATGTTAGTTAAGAATTAATAAATAATAATGTTAAGCATAATTATAATATTATAATTATTTATCATATTATGTGTATTGATACATATGTTTAAAATTGTATGTGTTGTCAATATGTAATTGAGTATGAAAATATGTATTTTGGTGTTGAAAATAGGAAAAATGGAAGATTACGTCAACGTGAATTTTTTTTGGGGTGGAGAAATTATCAGACGAGATGATGATATAAGATATAGTACTGGAGACCCTAAAAGAATGCAATATATTAAATGGGGAACTTCTTATGAAGAGTTGAAGGAAGTGGTGTATGTATTAATGAATATTAACAGTTCATCTTGGAATTTGACGATGAGTTTTAAATATCCCCAGTTAGGTGTAGGTAATTTGGTGTCGGGATACTATATAGCTGATATAACATGTGATGATGATGTACGGAGGATGCTCAGTGTGCCTAGGCAGATGCAGATGGGAATGGGTGATGTTTCCTTGTATGTAGAGGCTGAAAAGATTATTCCGGACGAGGTTCATATGGCTGACCAGGGTTGGTACTCACAACCGACACATGCAACATGTGAAACAATGTATGGTTCAAGCCAATTACCTGATTATGGTTCGAGACAGTTTCCTGAGTACGGCACTCCGGGTTGGTCGGACTACTATTTTGGTAGAGGAGGTAACCCCGAAACGTATGTTGGCGGTTCAAGCAACCAAGTAAATACTGGTGGTTCCACAAGTAGGGCCTTCGAAAATCGATTCCCCCATGAAAATGTTGATGCTTATGTTTCTCCCCCACGGGATACAACTACACTAAGTGCTGGCAGAGACTTGGCCCTCATCCATGAGAATGAAGAATTTGATGCACATATTTCAAGTAGTGAGGATTGGGATGAGTACGAGGATGATAGCGATAACTCTATGGATGACGGGGATGAATTAGAAGAAGTCCCGACGCATATACATCAAGCCCACCATATAGCTGGTGCACCTTGGTTTGAAAATGAAGAGTACAACCCGATTGTGGTGCGAGATGAGTATGGCATGTCTAGTGGTTTCGATCCACAACATTCAGAGTTATCAGTTGGTTGTATGTTTCGTGATAAGGAAACCCTTATAGCAGCGGTGAGGGGGGTTCATATCAAGAGTGACCGGAACTACCAAGTGTTTAAGAGTAATCCAACTCAGTTCATTGCAAAGTGTGTTTACGGTTACTGTCCATGGAGATTAAGAGCTGCTAAAAAGGTGAAACACGGTATGTTTGAAATAACAAAGATGAGGGGTAATCACACATGTTTGAATAATGAGCCCATGCAGGATCACAGGAAGATATCTGCAAAATTAATAGCTAGGCTCATTAAACCTCATGTAAGTGAAATAGAATTGTTAAATTAATATGTTGTTGATTGATTTAGTATTTTAGTTGATGTAACTATTTGTTAAATCTGTAACAGGTCATGGAGAGGCCTAATATACCCATCATGACTGTTATTACAATGGTGAATGATGAATATAATCATCGTGTGAATTATCTAAGAGCATGGAGAGGGAAGCAGTCTGCAGTGGAGGATGTATATGGAAAATGGAGTACAACTTATGATGATCTGCCAATGTTTTTTACGGCAATGGTACATTCAAATCCTGGTAGTGTTGCTGTGATTGATGCTGTTAGTCATGAAACCCAATCCGAGTCCTCGGTATGCAAGCGTATTTTCTGGTGTTTAAAAGCAATGATGGATGGTTGGGAGCATGCCCGTCCTGTACTTTCAATTGATGGTACCTTCTTGAAGGGAAGGTATAACGGCAAGTTACTTATTGCTATGGGTGTGGATTCAAACAACCATCAATATCCTGTATGTTATGCGTTGGTGGATGAGGAGTCAACCGAGAACTGGTCATGGTTTTTAAGACTGCTGCGCAAACACGTATGTAGGGAAATGCATGGTGTTTGCATAATTTCGGACCGGGCACCGGGTATTCTTGCTGCGATGAGGGACTCAAGGAATGGATTTGCATCACCTTTGGGCGTGCATAGACTTTGCTTGTTTCATGTGCGAAGTAATTTTTCCTCACACCACCCCGGGGGAGAGCTAAAGCATTTGATGTGGTTAGCTGGTATAACCACCCAGGTAAGGAAACACGAAGCCTACATGAAACAAATCGGTGAGATCTCACCTCCTGCCTTACAATACCTACGCAACATTCCACCAGAATTGTGGACCTTAGCACATGACACTGGTGGTGCTCGTTTCGGCCAAGCTACAACAAATATTATGGAAGGTTTTAATGGGAACATTAGAATGGCCCGATTTCTACCGGTAACGGCGATGATGGAATACCTCTTCTATAAAAGTGTGAAGATAGTGAATAACCGGCGAAACAGTGTTGAGGATAGCATGCAAAAAGGCGAGGAATTATGTGCTAGGAGTAATGCAATGTTGGCGAAAATTGAGAAGAAGGCAACTGCACATAAGGTGGATACCTTTAGTCGACAACGCGGCATATTTTCGGTGATGACACACCGATATCGGTTGAAATCAATGTGGAAGGGTGGTCACAGGCAGAATGTTGATATACGTACATTTACTTGTACTTGTGGAAAATGGGAGTGCCACCACATGCCTTGTTCACATGCTGTGGCTGGATGTATGCAACAGAACATTAACTGGAGGCAATGGATAGAGCCTTACCATTATACCATGAAGTTGCAGAAGTTGTGGGAACCTTTGATATTGCCTTTACAACCAACTGAGTATTGGAATTATGTATTACCGAGGCGTTGGCAGCAGTATGGCACATTAGTACCCGATGAGAGGCTAATGAAGGTTAAGAAAAAACGCGGTGAGAAGGGGGAATCAGTTCGAATTCGAACAGAGATGGATGCGCCTAGGACAGGGAAGAAGTGTAGTCGGTGTGGTCAAGAAGGACATACAAGACGCAGTTTAAGATGTCCACAACGTGTTGATTAGTGTGTGATGTTCACAATAATATATGTATTGTATGCCTAATTTTGTTTTTTTATTATATGTATGACTGTCATGAGTTTTGGATTATTCCAAAATGGATTTGAAAATTAATAGTTAAATTAAAGCTGCTAGAGTTAAAGTAATAGTAAAGTGAAATGAAAGGTGTTTAAAGTTAAAGTTATTTTAAAGCTGTTAAAAGTTAAATGTTTTTTTAAGCGGTTGATAGTGAAAGAAAGTTCTCCCCGGTTAAATTCAATAAAGTTGAAAGTTAAAGTATATTTAAAGTTCTGCAAAGTTATATTTAAGCTGTTGAAAGTGAAAGTAAAAATAAAGTTCGGCAAAGTTAAATAAAATTTCAGCGAAGTTAAATGCACCACTCAAGTTAAAAAGGCTGTGCAAAGTAAAAGTAAAAGTAAAAGTAAAAAAACAAGCTGTGCAAAGTATAACTTAAAGTTCTGTAAAGTATAAGTAAAAGTGAATGATATGTAAAATCAGACCAACCAAAGTTAAAAGGGTGGTCATCAATATTGACAGTTGTTTCCCTATAAATGTGCATTTTTTTAAGGATTTCCTTACCCAAAGATTTATTATAAGTTGTTGTAGATAAGTTGCATCAAATGGATCGGGGGAAGAAACCAATGAATCCTGAAGATGTGCGTGAAAGGGTTGCTCCAAAGAAGGGGAAGAAAGTAGGCTTCTGCATTCCAAGTCTTGATCCCCATGTTGATGAGCATGAAAAGAATTTAGATATTTTATTGAATGTAGTGGAGCGGGAAGAGAAGTTGGAGTTTGAAAGAATGGAACGAGGAAAGTATTGGTTGATAAACGTTGTGGAAGATTTGAAGAAGAAGGGGCATCCCATAATGGAAGGGGTACATTACGAAAAACAAAAATACCCTACTTGGAAGAGTTTTCTAGCAGGGATTGATAAAAAGAAGTACAACAAAATGGAAATGATCCAACTACAGTTGTCTTATAAAAAAAGGTATTATTACCAATGTTATCGTGCTGGGGAAATCTCTAAGGATGAAATGAAGACTGCTTGGGCCAAACTCGATGCTTCATTTGAGCATGTAATGAAGAGGGCTGATGACAAGGCGTTCGGTACAGGGGAGAAAATGAAAATTGTTGAGTTTGAAAATGAAGATGATGATGGATATGATGATTTGACACAGGCCGTTGATCTTAGTCTCCCATGAAAGTGGATTGTAAGATGTTATTTTAGTTTGTTATGCTTC
This sequence comes from Oenanthe sinensis, assembly GCA_028671895.1. Classification (NCBI taxonomy): domain Eukaryota; kingdom Viridiplantae; phylum Streptophyta; class Magnoliopsida; order Apiales; family Apiaceae; genus Oenanthe; species Oenanthe sinensis. Next base: position 39,416,109 of record CM053794.1, read on the forward strand.
TTATGTAATGTTTGTATGTTTGTTTATGTGTGTTTCTTCATTATGTAATATTAAAGTTAAATTATTGTGTGTATATTCAGAGAGAACAAGATGTATTAATTGATGCACACAATGCTATCTATTTATATGACATCTTCTAACATAGCAAATGACGAATCAATTAATGTCAGTATACAATGTCAAAAATAGACATAAAGCTACAAGGCTGGAAAAAAAGAATCTCTGCACAGCTATAGTTACAGTAGTTTTGTCATATCATATATCTACAAAATTATATTACCTGCAACAGTGTTTACATGTTAGGTTGCAAGCAATGGATAAGGAAAAAAGTGTTGCGGATCTTGACCCTTCCGAAGTATATCAACCTAATTTCCCAAAATGTGGTGGGGAATTACCCATGAAGAAGAAAGTGGAGGGATTTTCTGTATACTCACAATCCCTAGACGTATATTGCAAGAAAATGAAGGAGATCCATAAACGATACAAGGCAGGGAATATCTCATACTCGTTGATGAAAAGTGAGGAGCAGAAAGCACTCAATAAAATTGAAATTGCACAATCAAAAGTGAAGGATCTCGACCAACAAATGAAAGATGAATGGGAGAAGATGGAAGAACTTGCTAAACCTTATGAATTTAATGAAGATGCAGATGAAAGTTCTTATGAAGATTTAACAAAAGCCGTTGACCTTAGTGCTTTTTAAGAAGTTGTTTTCTTATTTTTATGTAACTTTAATTATTATGATCTTAATTATGATTATGTAAAGTTTATGTTGAGTTTATTCTTAAACTTCCATGACAAAAAGCACATAATTCAGACACGTCATTTCATTAAAACAAACATCAATTTAACAATACATAGAAATAACAACTCTCATAAAATTACCATTTAGGTAAATTAAACAACATTCAACAACATTAAATAATAAAATATCACATTAATTAAGATGTTATAAAATATCACGTAAAGTTAAAGTTACGTCCTACAATGTTGTAAAAGTAAAAGTAAACGTAAAGTTCTGCAAAGTTTAAAAACTCGATAGGTCTTGTCAATTAGCCACAACAAGGACTAACAGTGTAAAATAATTCATGTTTAATCACATGCCAACCAAAGTTAAAATTATAGGTAAATTAAATGGATAGGGGGGAGAAACTAATAAATCAGTTGAAAAACTCGATATGTCTTGTCATTTAGCTGCAAAGTAAAAGTAAAGTTCTGCAAAGTTGAAAAAATTGACATGTCTTGTCAATTACTAACAGTGCAAAGTAATTCATGTATGTTATCACATGCAAACCGAAGTTATGTTTCTTATTTCTCTATAAATAATCATATCTGAAATCATGTAAATGTACTTTTATAATTATAGCAAAACGAAATGGATAGGGGGAAGAAACCAATGAATCCTGAAGATATGAGTAAAGGTAAGAAGGGAGTAAAAGGATAAGTGAGCTAATGGTACCCTATACTAATCATTTTGAGAGTTTAATAGTTTGAATATACTTGTACACTTTCTTACTAATCATTTTCATAATATATTGTAGGTAAGATGCATCAAATGGATAAGGGAAAGAAACCGATGAATCCGGGAGATGTGAGTGAAAAAGGGGGTGATAAAGCTATGCTCAAGAAATTTATGAGTCTAACTGGGGTTACAAGCCTGAAAAGTATTGTGCAGTCGGTTGGAGGGATCTCTGAAGCTGAAAGGGAGAGAAGAATGCAGGACTATCAAACGAGGAGTTTGGAAAAGAAAAAGGCCCGAGTCATGAAGGCACGACGAGAAAGGATGGGTAAAGACTGGGTACCAACCCAGTTAGAATATTGGCACTTCCCTGCTGACGCGGGTCCTATAATGGATGAGAGTCTTAATGCAAAGTGGAAGGTGAATGCTGATAGAGATGCGAATCGCATCAGTGAAACTGAAAGAAGAGCAGCGCTGGACAAAATCCATCAAGACTATCGCGTCAAATATAAGGAAATTGAGGAACGTGAGTTTGTTGACTGGTGGGCATCTCATCCACATGGTGAAGATGAAGATGACAGTTCTGACTAATGATTTACGAAGATGCAAAAAATATCCTGACTTTTTCATCTGAATTTCATTTCTGTTTTGTTTATGTTGATTGTCTTCTGTAACTTTCATGTATTCTATGTACCTTTCATGAATTTCCAATGTTTATGTTTATGGAACTTTTCAAGCATTAATCAGTAACTTACTTTTCAAAATTTTTAGGTCAAAGTTGCAATGACTAATCCTTAAAATTTGGGAAAAATAACAACTTTTTCATATTTTTCGTGTTTTTAAAGCCCTTTTTAGGGGGTTTAAAAGTACTTGTCAACAATTCTAACTATAAACTTTCTCGTTGTTACTAATATTTTGAAATACAACAATAATGTTTTAGGGACAATTCTAACAACATTTGCTTCAAATACAATGTACTTAATCATCATTCAGTACACAACTAATGTTTTAGGGACAGCAAATGTAACAGTAAGTGGAACAATAATGCAAACCTACAATATATGACTGCCTGTAAAACATCTTCTACCTCGACCTTTAACACGTCTCCCTGGTTGTTGTCTCTGTTGCACTTCATCGTCATGTGTTCTTCTACCACCGGACTCTGGAGATGAGAATGCATTACTCTGAGATGCAAAATCTGCAAAACCACGAACAGGCGTGTCGTAACCATGTGAAGAAGCAGGCTGTGGTACATGAGACTCTAACTGGCTACCACCAACATTCCATCCGCTACCACCCATCTGTGCCTGAATAGGTGAACTATAAGTACCTCCCTCCCCCTGAGAGTCGACATGGTAAGGTGTCTGTGAACCCCAACCCCCAAAACTAGCAGAACTGTCCTGTATCCAAGAATCCCAATCACCTGCCTCCGTCTGAGTCAGTACAGGGTCATGTGTCTGTATGAAAGCATCCCAACCAGTACCTGATGACGTGCCCTCTGTCGTACCTCTCCAACCGCCATCATCACCCATCTGTGACTGGTGATATGAAGGACCCCCTGTCCAAGCTCCCCATCCTCCTACTGAGTGCGTGGGCGATGCTACTGGAGATCTAGGGACATCTGAAGACCCGGGTCCTCTCGTGACATGATCATAATATGTCCCAGGCTCAGGATCAACATGTACATCCTTCGGTCTTCCCCGAGGTCTACCTGTAGCAGTGTGGCGTCGGCTACCACGATGACCTCTATCCAATGCTGGAGCCTGCGGAGGCAGTGTGTGCCGGTACCTATCATAACCAGTAGATGTCATGCGCTGGCTCAAAATGGTACGTGCCTCATCCACATGCGGATCACTAGGGTCAATGGCATGATAGGCCTGTGAAATCCCCTCAACCTATATAACATTTCACAAGTCAAAAACATTAAGGGAATAATATGTACACAGACAATAAAGAAGATACTATACTACAAACTATGAACAACTTACATAGTACTGCGAGTAATGATGTGACCCCTGAAATCCCTGCTGCCCGGACCAGTGCCTAGGATGTAATATGAATCGCCGGGTCACACTATCATACCAAGTCTGATAATCTGGTGTCACTCCAAGTACACCCTCCGTAATCGCACGGTAATGGCCGGGACTGAGTGACTGACCAAGTCGTGACTCCCAAAGCTGAATGTAATCACCACGGATGAATAACCAATCTACTCTCGCATTGACAGTGTTATGTAGTCTCTGATGGTTATCCTCTGGCGATAACCGGGGTATGGCCTGCTGGAACCCAAACTGCCTAGTCACCCTGTCCGTGTAGCACCACTCCACAATCTCGTTGCATATCAGCGGACACCTTGATGACCACCGTCTCCGCTCAACAACAGATGGGAGAAGTCGAGAACTAATACCTCTATAGGGCCTCCACAATATATAGTCATCTGTACCCATGCAATCTAGCTCATAACGAAAAATACGCGCCTGTGAACGAGGTACGCTAATCATGCTCAACCGTACCTTCCACCTGAAATATATTTACACCACATATAAGACATTACATAAAAGACCGACTACAACAAAATTAGTTATTAACTGCATTAGGGTTAAATAATACCTCATGCTCAGGGGAAAATCCATATATACATCATCCCGGGGTGAAGGGGCTAGGGATGGAAAACGCTCCCAAATCCATACCTAAATGCATGACACAATAATATAAGTGCATAAATACTGCAAACAAGGAAGTATTCAAAAACAAATGTTATTCTAAGTACCTGCAACAATGTCATACACCCGCATATGTCTGATTTGTCGCCAATAGAAGCAGAACACATCCCCCTGTATAAATAGGCAAGTGCTGCACTGCCCCAACTATAAGTGTGAATCTGTGTGTGATCCCGTACATAGTGAAGGAACTGGAACGGGATCCGGTTCCCTGATGAGTGCGGAAATACAGATCCGATAATGAGAAGCATGTGAGCCCGTGTGTGGAATAACAACTCCCTCTCATAATCATCGGAATCCATATCAAGTCGCTCACAACTAGCAAAGTGATCAACCAACCATCTGATCTTCAAGCCGTTTCTATTCAATTCTTCTGTCGTGGGGTACACACCCAATACCTCACCATACATGCGGCACTGCTCAGCTATACTATGCTCTACAAATGTGTGAATCACAGGAGCTCCACCAGTAGGAAGCCCTAAGATATGATAAACATCCTCAAGAGTAATGGTAGTCTCTCCAAAACGGAAATGAAAGGTATGAGTCTCAGGTCGCCATCTCTCCACAAAGGCTGTGATCAATCCCCTATCATGTGTAAATGCCCCTATCTGATATACTCCATCAAAACCAGATGACGAAATAACTGCATGTATCTCTGGTGGCGGTGGGTACTCTCTAACGGTATCCCAATACTTATTAAAGTTCACCCGCAAACGCAAATCAACAAGATCCTGCAGTTAATATACATATATATATATATATAGAAATTAATATACATATACATATACATATATATTTATATATATATATATATATATATAAATTACCTGTCCATCCCAATGCAACTGTGATCGATGCTCGGACTGCTGGGTAAGTAAAGACTCGTCTATAGGACCAGGGTGATAATTAACTGAATCCATATTTTTTCTGCATTTAATTTAAATCAAAGAATCATTAATATTAAAGTTACTAACTTATTAATAATTATCAACTCAATCTAAATCAAAAATTATATGTATATGTTATTAATTTTTCTATTATAATCCTCTTATAATAATATTATTCACTTTTCGAATTTAGAATTTCATAATAATTATTATTTTTTAACGACAATAATAATAACCTAATCTTGAATTTAATTTTTTCCTGCATTTAATTTAAATCAAATAATACTGAATATTAAAGTTACTGTTAAATTAATAATTCTCAACTCAATCCAAATCAATATTTTAGAATATATTCCTCTTTTAATAAATATTTTGGTCATTTCTTTACGAAATTTTATATTATTATAAATATTCTAATATTTTAATATTAATATTAAATTTATATATTTTATAATATAATCCTATTTTAATAAAATTACTTGTCATTTTATTAACAAATTTATTATTATTATCATAATTATAATATTATAATATTAATATTTGTATAATAATATATTTTAGAATATAATCCTCTTTTAATACAAATACTGGTCATTTTTTAAAGAAATTTAATATTATTATAATTATTTTAATATTCTAATATTAATATTAAAACTATATATATATATAATTTAGATATATATCTCTTGTAATAAAAAAGTTAATATTATTATCATAATTAAATATATTACATATATTAATATTATATTCTATTATTCTCTATATTATTAGTAAATATTATCTGTTATTTTTAAATTTAATTATTTATTCTTAACTGCTATTCAAAAATCGTAGTAGAGCCATCCCTTTATTCTACGCTGACTAGTTTGGGGGAAAGTAAACTAAATTAAACCTAAAGTCCTAAATTATATCAGCTCAAGCAGGGGTGGTAAATGCACACAACCTTATTCCTACAAGCAAACAGATGATTGACCAAGTATATGTCACTGCTACATATATCATTGCTTCACAAAACCACAAACAATTTATATTTTATTTTTTTAGAACATGGCAACTAAAAAATTTATTGAGCAGCAAAATCTTAAACATCCAGGGCCCTAATGCTACGAAGTACAATCCTGTCACTTGCAAATATCAATCTTCAGGCCAACAAGGAAAATTGCAGTTGAACAAGTTACATAAAACATGATACAAATCGAAATAGAAACTAGATGATACCGGGTTATGATTGTTCAGGTTGACGTTGTGTCGCTATACCGCCACCTCCACCGGAACCCTGATGAAGCTTACAGCCTCCACCGAAAACTTTCTGGTGCTTTCCTTGCCTGTATCAAGCTTGGAGCTGTTGTACCATGCAGGGATGTGCTTCTTGAAGTGTATGAAAGTTACAAGTTTGGTGACAGTGAAATCTCGAATGATAGCTGAGTTGAGTGATATATGTCATTAATTTGGATCACAGCAATAGCCGCCAGCGCCTTCGGCGATATTTTAACAAACTGATCTGGGTGTGCTTGTCTAGGTTTTTAAGTAAAGTAAGTATCTAAACGACGTCGTTTTACGCATGCCACCGCCACTTTGTGTGGCGGTCATTACTTGAATAAACTAAGGCATGAACGCCACATTATGTGGCGGTTATAATATCTCTTAATTCATATACTGACCGCCAGATTACATGGCGGTTATGATTATATTGTCACCCAACTCTCTACCTTCGATGACCGTCATCATAAGCATTTAGCTGTGCTATTTTTGAAAACATGAACGAAGCTGTCTCATTTTCGAAAAGGAACTCCGCTGCTGTCCTAGATATGAAACGGATCCGCATTAACAGTTTGGTTTTGTGGGTCTGAACAACTTTGGCTTTTGCCTGTGTTTGTTTCTTTAGCTTAGCTGCCATAGTGTAGGTCCCCATATAGATTGTCACTTCATTCATTTATACTTTTTGGTATAGTTTACTTTTGCTGGTACACTTCTATTAGTTGTAATTTGTAAATAATGGAGAGTCGATATTATTTTTTTAATTATTACTCATTCATCGTTTCGATGAGTTCAAATCAGTATTAGTTGTAAATGATGAATGTTGGTATTATGGTTGTTTGGGGTTTTTTAAATTTAAAATAAGTAAGTTATTTTATTTTTATTTTTTACATATTTACATATATTTTTTTTCAAAAGATAAATATTTGTTTTAGAATTTTAAAATCAAATATTATCTTCAAAATAAAAAATAAGTTACTTATTTTCAAAAAAAGTACATACATTCTTACTTTTTCCGGAAATAAGGGCTTATTTCCAGAATTTAAGTGGAAACAAACGGGGCCATTGTTCTATATATTATGACTCACTCGATGAATTCAAGTCACCCGGGCCATGTCATACTCTCTAGGAGTGTGCATTTTTCGGGTTAGAACCGGGAACCGAACCGAAATTTCGGGTCTAGTTCGGTTCTTCCATAAATCGAGTCCGGTTCGGGTCCTAAAATTTAGAAAAGTTCGGTTCTCGGTTCGGTTCGGTTCTCGACATCCAAAACCCGAAAAAACCGAACCGAACCGATATTATATAATACATTTAAATAATATATATATAATAAAAATAAAAATAGTTTATATGAAACTTTAAGTGGGTCTTTTAGATTTTAATTCCCAAATCGACTCTGCTCTCTGCTCTCAATCTCTCATAGTCTGAACTTGTCTTCCCCGATTTCCTTAGCAAGCTCATCACATACTTCCTCAATCAGTTGTCTGGCCTTCCGCTCTTCTTCAAAATTCTGCATATATCTTTTTGCCGATTGATTGATGATTGTGATTTGTGAAGGCTGAAACTCTCAATCCCAACTAAATTATGATGGATTCGGGTTCAGCAAAAGATTCAGTAAGTTATTGAGTGGGTCTTTAAGTTTAAGGTTTTATATGTATCTTTGTGTCCGACTGCCTGATTTGCTCGATTAACAAGATTTGAAGAATGCATGGAAATGGAAAATCATGGCAATAAGGTTGAGTTGACATTAGATGTTCCCACGAGGTGGAACTCAACATATATGATGCTTGATGCAGCTTTGAAACATGAAAAGGTATGGAAAAGGTATGAAAAAGAAGATCGTATTTTTGCTATTGATCTTGCTGAGGGAAATGGGGTTCCAGAAACAAATGACTGGATTAATGCTCGTAAGTTGCATAAATTTTTAAGACATTTTTATGAGTTCACTGTAAAAATTTCTGGTAGCAAGTATGTAACATCAAACTTATTTTATCATGAACTTGTGGCACTGAATGATACCTTGAAGACATGGAGTAGGAGCGATGATGAGGATTTGAGCGGGATTGCTTGTATAATGCAAGAGAAATTTGATAAATACTGGGGAGACCCTTTAAAGATGAATAAATTAATTTTTATTGGAGCTGTTCTCGATCCTCGTTTCAAATTGGGATATGTTGACTTCACCATGGAGCGTATGTATGAAAATGTCTTGCTAGCATCTAGGATGAAACAACAATTAAAAGATGCACTGTATGAATTATTTCATGACTACAAAGAGAAATATTCTTCACCGTCCGATAAAGGGTGTTCAAGTGGTAAGAATTCTGCCATCTTTTCTGATATGAGTGAAGATAATCAATCTTCTCATGTTAGCCAAATTTATTTAAATGAGTATATGTCAGAGTTTGAGATGCTACATGGTGGCAGTAGTGCAAAATTAGAATTAGCCCTGTGTGTGCAAAAACGGGGCCTTGGTCTTGGTCCAACATGGGTGGGTCGGATCGGACCCGTTGCAAAAATAATATTACTCTCACCCTCTTGCTGATCCCATTAGCCCTGTGTGTGCATGCAACTTGGAGAAACTTGACATACGAAACTTTAGAATCAAATATTAAATTAGGCATGCTAAACAAGGGGTAATATCAAAAAGTTCCGTTTTGATTACTTAAACTCGATTTTAATAACATTTTTTTTGTTTTAACGATTGTTGTTCCTAGGGGTATGTATTCTTTTCTCTCATAGTAATAAGTTGAAATAGTGATTGTGATATATCCTATTATTAAAATGAAAATTTGATATTTATGCGTAGTGGTTTTATATATATATGTGTGTGTATGTATATTTTGATTGTCTTAACGAGGTGCATGATTTTTTTTTGAAAGAACGAGATGCCTGATTTTATTATGCCTAATTTGTTGGATTGTAACCTTATAAAATTTAACTACAAAACCCAAAACAATATTTATATATTTAAACAGTATTAACGTCTTATATTTCTGCAGGTCTAAATTGTTTGTACTTAAAAATATATATTAATGTTATTCTTATGATTCTAACAGAAAGCTGTTGATAAAGAATGGGATAAATAAATATTTTTGGCCAATAAAATTATTTTTGACACACCCATGTTGGACCAAGACCAACCAAGACTTGAAGAGTTTAAGGTGGTGTATCATGTGTTCTGCGAAAGAAATATGTGCGCAGATTTACCTGCTAGCACACAATTCCGCAAATGAGAAAAGCATTAGAGCATATCTAATGGTATCAAAATCTTTAGTTAAATATATGTAAAAAAATATATGTGTCACTTTTAGAAAATATGTAAAAATTCTAGTCCTCCAACATTCTATTCTCTTAGTAAAAAAATATAGACAATCATATTTGGTTTGCTATATTTGTCGAACCAAAAAAACCACTTAGATATAATTTATATAGTTATAATTATAGATAATCTCATTAGACCATATATCAAACCCCTTATCTAAAATTTTGTATAATCATGATAGTCAATCATTATAACCAATCACTTTAGATTTTAACTTCGGAGATGCTTTTATACATTGTACTCCACAATATTGGATAATATACACAGTTTCAATTAATTTATTAAAATCCCACTTACAAAGTTAGAAGACCATCATGTATTTAAGATCACTTGTAGATTCAATTTTTTCTTCTTTACTCTCACCGTATTCAATAATTTAAACTTAACATTATTACGTAGTTCGTAGGGCGCGGCAAAATAAATTTATAAATGATAATTATATTTTCATTTTATACAGCTTCAAATTATGAGCGAAAAAATATGTAGTTTTCAATTTCGAGTTCACTAATATATAGAAATATACACTTTAATCTCAAGAACACGGGAAAAAAACTTATAAAAATCCATAGATTTTTATATGTTAGTGACCTTGAAATCCAAAACTTTCACCACCCATGTTTTTGTAATCACTCCTACATTAACATAAAAATTTCACTTCAATTCGGGAAGTTTTGATTTCCACCTCATTTTTAATTTTTTTAATTTGTTAGTTTCCACATCAGTATTGACTAACGTCCGTTAGTCAAATTTAAACGGAAGGGCGTGAATCATATTTTTTGAAAGTTAAGTTACTGAAAAATTGGATTTTATTGTACATGGACCTATACCATAAACGGCTTATAATTTAAGGAAGAATGAATTAATTATCCCTAAATATAAAATAACCCAAATGATCAAAATTAGCCAGCTTCGGCCCATGACCCAACTCGATAGTTTTTTATGTTAGTTAAAAAGTTTATAGAAATAATTGCCTAATGGGCCTTCCATTGTTGGGCCGAATGCAATATATGTTTTCAGCACGAAGGCCGTTGCATGCATCATTTTATACACACACAATATGAAAATGGTCTGAAGAATCACCGTTCGGTTGTTGAATAAATAATGGTAGCAATCAAAAGACCCGTCACTCAAGGACTCAACACACCATAATATAAATAAACATGCTCCATATAAAACTATAACAGATCGTCCAGATATTTTAACTAGAGATCAGATCATCCATATAAACCATAACGTTTAATGTACATAACATTGCAGGAAAAAGAGATTGATAAAGAGAACTACAGATAATCTATGGACTGGTAGCAAACTCTAATTAGAACTGAAGCTAAGGAGCACTTTCAATGATCTGAGGACCCATGTAATGAACTCCATACATCTCTGACTCCTTTGGCGCCTCGATCTCTTCCAACCATCCATATGAATTAGCCTCTTCTTTGTTGATCAAGCTTTTTCTACCAGCCACTACACAAGTGTATAATAACCCATTAAGATAATTTAATACAGCTTTCCCCATAAATTTCAAGTCCTTTTCAATATGACAAGGCTGATGTGGGATGATATATATAACTAAGTACTTAAAAGAAAGAACAGCAACAAGAAGAATTTGCATACTTGGTAATGCAGGGTACGGAATGTCCCTGTAGTAAGAGCAGTCTCGACCATCTTCTAGAGAATAGGGGGGACCAATAACATCAAGAACTGCACATGGTGTTATTGCTCTGAACTCATGGATGTTGCCTCCTGAAGTTGGATACAGAACAGATGTGTCACACGGGGCTGCAAAAATACTATTTGCTTTTAACTTTGCCAATCTCCCTGCAAAAATTCATCATTTCTTTTAAGTTCAATAACTAAAGTTACTCAAGATGAATTTCATTTTCTTTTGTGCTCCTGAAAAAGATCATGTCTATATGGATGACAACTTACATTTAGAGGGAGGTGTAGACGAATCCTCGGATTCAACTTGATCAACCCAGTCATATGCTTTGACATGCATTGTGCCTATTAGAAGCTTACTGAAAACAGTCATCCCTGGGTGATTATGCAAAGGAATGACAGCATTTGTAGGCAGGAAAAAGATGCAAAGCTGCAAGCACAATGCAACAAACACATCAGTAAACTCCACCATCAAATCGATTACTTCCAAATAGTACTGAATGCACTAGTACTTGTTTGTACATCTTACCGAGAAGTTCTTGCATTGGTATATACTGGTGTACGCGACTCTTGGAGCCCCAAGAGCCCCCTCATAAGCAGCACTAGGATTAAAGAACTTAATTTCGGGACATAACCCTACATCCTCAGGCACCATGCTATCTGCAACATGATAAAAAACTAGTTAAAGCTTCGTTTGTAACTAGCTGTAGATTTTATTACGTTATGCTTTGAATTTCAGAATATGCATATAATATCTACGTAAAAATGTGAAACACTGAAACATAAGTTTGAAAAAGGCAAAATATTATATAAAAGAAATTAATTATAAAACAAGCATAGCACATATAATACGGCTGCCGCATCATGTTTTCGGCCCCTAGCAGAGGAGGTGCTAGCTGGCTATATATTTAGCAAAAAAATTACACGACTACAAGGGACCCCTTAAAAATTGTTATATTGAGAATTTGAGATATACTAGGTATTTTAAAAGAGAATAGATAAAAATTTATGTATATATATATATATATGTGTGTGTGTGTGTGTGTGTGGCATATACCTTTCTTTTTCTTGATAAAAAAGTTAATTTTAATACCTGGTCAAAATGCATGTTATTAAAAAGTTGTAGGGAATAATAAACATAGTAATTGGTAGTACTCTTAGATATACAAATGTGACGATATATGTATAAATTAACTAGATCAAATATACTGTAAATATATCTACATTGGTATTAATATTTGTATACAGCCATTTAGTCATCTCGTAAAACAATGTAACATATTCCCTAGCTACTAGAGCAATAATAACTTGTGACAATCGATAATTCATGTAGTAGTATTTCTTATGCATAACATTACATGTCATTTAATTTCTAGTATGTTTTAGTTGCTCATTATATACGCAGCGTATGCACTTCTGCAATCCAATAACACCACGTTTACGTTTCTCCTCTCTGCATCGAAACGCTTTGCATCAATTTATTGAATTTTATATATTGATCATAAACTAGAAGTTTTAAAACTATTGACAATATAAGAGATGAGATATAAAGACAAAAAGAAAATAATTCACAAAATCAGACGTTTCACATTCATCTGCAAAACTCAGATCCTCATTTTTTTAAAATAATATTTATAAAATAAAAAATAAATCAGAAAAAGAAATTTGGGATAAGATTTTTCTCCAAGTTTAACAATTTCAATAGTTAAAATAATAACAATAGACAAGAGAAATGACTGACCGAGAATGAGTTTGAGTGCCTGAACATCGGAAACAAGTAAATCATCAGCACCTCCACTTTTAAAAGCATTTTCACAGGTTACATATAGTCTTTGCAATAAATTGGTTGGCTGTACTGGTTGCAACTCCTTTGATCTGGCTAAAGTTTTTTTGCATCTCTTTTCTTTCTTAATGATCTTACCATTATTTACACATCTAAGTGTTTTTGAGCTTTCTTTCCTTGATCTTGCAACTCTGGTCGTCATTGTATACTACTGTATGTATGTACCGAAAAACATAAAAATTATTTAGAAGACAGACATATGTTATGAATGAAAACCGGACATGGACATGAACATGAAAATATGAAGAAAGTGGTAAGATAAATATATAGTAAAATTGAATGTAAAAACCACGGGCCACCTTTGGATTTTTTCGGGACAGGTGTCCAGAATACATGTCTAGTCTACAGTTTCGAAAGAAGGTGTGTACGTGTATCTCGCCCAAAGTTTGTGTTAAAACTAGTTTCTTTACTATAAAGTATAAAACATATTACAACTAGTCTCCCATTGTTTTCTATCCATACTGCTTTTTTTTTATACACGCTGTAATTCTAGTATATTCTTGTAACACTGAAACATAGGATATATATTTTTTTTAGTTAGCCACTGTTGTTGGCATATTTATTTTTAAATTATTTAGATCATTTCATTATACACTTGTATTTAATTTTATAATAAATTTTAGTAATATTTAATTTATAATTTAGATCAAATGATATAACTTAAAATTATAAAATTAAAATATATAATTCATTTTAATAAAATATTTTTTAGAAAAGTAGTAATATTAATAATTATCTCAAGAAAAAAATGTAAAAATTTAAATTTATCATAATTTATTTTAAGTGTTAGGCACATTTTATTGTATTCTATCATACAATAGTTTCTATCTATAATTTTTGTAATATACGTAGAAAAATAATATCTACTTAAATGAGAGCAAGGAGGAAATCAAGTATGTTTGATGATAAAACAAAAATGAATTTATCAAGCTACCAATTATAAGTATTTTGAAAAGTTTTACTTTTATCATTTATCTTAATGGTATTTCATACCAGCTCAAAATTATAAACATTATTTTATTAGTTTAAAAATAATAAACGAGCCCTTGTCTATTTCAACTTTTCAAAGTTTGTTAAATGACACATTTTGTTTTGTACGCCTGAAAAAGGAGGCTTCGTCTACAACACTGCAAGTCAACTAAATAATTATTTAGCAAAAAAAAGGTCTACTAAATAATTTTTTATTTTTTAAACTCAATCGTTCATATATTTTGGGATAACAGTAATATAGTATTTTATTTTATTAATATGTATTATGTAATATGTTTTCTCTCTAATATTTTTATTCAAATTTAATAAAACAAAATTTTAATAAAATAATATTATCATTTATTTATTATTTAACATATTAAAATTATATATAATAAGACTTAAAATTTAGTATATATATTAAAATTTACTTTAATTATAAAACTACTATCATTTTGCATAACAAATTATATATATAAATATAATTGTTGATTATGTTTCTTGTGTACGCTATACATTCAAAACTATCAAAAATATATTAGATACTGTATACTGTAATATTTGTATCTAGTTGGTTTGTGGGTCAAGTATTATATAATTCATAACCAACACAATTTATTCAGGTTTCAATAACTTTTATCCAACCATATATCGATTTTTTTCCCCAATTTAATTGGTCGAAAAGAAATTCGAGATATAATTGATTTGCTCACTTTAGTCTTCAACCCACTCACCCCCTTACCCTCAAACGTGCCTTTACTTTAAAATAAAACTCTAATTCAAAATCGGATAATAAATTCCTTTAACAACAGTTTCTAAGCAATTTTTCTTAATTGTAAAAGAACACTTGGAATATTATAATGCAAGTAAATTCTGAGAAATTTTTAACAAAAAAAATGGAGTACTAATTACTATTTTTCCAACTTGTAAGTAAGAAATAATCAAAAAAATATGTTTTTAGTAACATTACAGAAGATGATAGCAGCATGTAATGAGAGCATGAAAAAAGATTTAAATAAGATTATAGTGGGAGAAGAAAAAGTGGGATTTGTCTTTATTTTTCTTCCCTTCCCATGTTATCTACTTGTGTCTATTCTAGGTACGAATGGAGAAGAAGATGTGCCCGCTTTTCTATCCCATTATGGTAGTGATGTCTTTGTCACTTTATACCAAAACCAACAATATTTATATCGCAATTATACTGGATTTTGTCAAACTCTGCTAATGTTTTGTGACGGCTCCTTTGTTTGATAAATACTCAAAGCGATGTACATTGAAGGTGGTGTTATTATGGTATTTAACCGTACTAGAAGAGATTAGTTGTTAGAAATAACCAAATAGAATCAAGTATCTTTGGATTTACTTTTATGTATTTTTATTCAAATGCAAGTGGGATATCAAATTGTAACATAAATTTATATTCTGATTAAATTTTGGGGGAATATGACTTTTTCGCTTTACAAATGTGAACATTTTAATGTGTAATTTTGATACTAAAATATTAAATAAGTTTCATGTAGTTATTGTCAAAAGCTAAATTAATATGTTTAAATAATTTTATTAAGACGATAATAGAGCCCATATCATATCAATTGTATAGATTTAAGGATCAACATTTTGGGCCATGAACTTGTTCTTATGCCGTGATTCAGGTATCATTTAATTTAATTTTAAACTAGGGCATTGTTCGGTAAGTATCTTTGAAATCAGATGAAGTATATTGCAGACATGCATGTTCAAGTGGGGGAGGAAAATTGATGTGCTTACAATGGACAATTAATCATATACAACGTGCATAGGGAGACCCGTTGCCAGTAGGCCCTTTCAACAAGTTGGAACTATAAAAATTTAAGTGTTGAGCAAAA
Source organism: Oenanthe sinensis (assembly GCA_028671895.1). Classification (NCBI taxonomy): domain Eukaryota; kingdom Viridiplantae; phylum Streptophyta; class Magnoliopsida; order Apiales; family Apiaceae; genus Oenanthe; species Oenanthe sinensis. The sequence goes on from CM053794.1 coordinate 39,432,093, forward strand.
TATAGTTTTCTCTTCATATATTTAAACTTTATTAAACCAGTAAACTGAGCTAATAGTATCTAAAATAAACCAGTTAACCAATGGTCCAAGGCTGCCCTTAGGCCTACATAAATTTGTTATACAAGAGTTTTAGAACTTCTATTTTCAGGAAACCACAACTATACAGATTTAGGCTCCTGAAAAATAACATTCAGAATCCGTAAAGATCAGCATTTTCCCAATATGAATAGCAAATTCTCTCCACAACCTCAGGTACGCTATTTGAGAAAACTCACTTCCTCCACTATGCTTCATAACATTCTTATAGTTGCAAGTTGCTACATCTGATAATCCAACCCTTCCACCAAAAGCTATGATGCAGTTTTTCAATAGACATCGTGGAGTTGCATTCTTGTAATTCCCCTTTCTAATCAGCATAAAATCCATAGGGACGAGTAAATATAGAATCTACTGAAATTAGACAAACTGAAACTTGAATCATCATCGTGTCCACCTCCAGAAAGCAATTAGTATGATGAGTGTCAAGGCCATTCCTGCATATTTGATCCACTGGTCAACACGGTTTCTCCTCTCTATAAGCCTTAAAACAGAATTTGATAGCCCCAGTGTGTTGAGAACATCCAACGCTTTTCGCTGAGCTTTCTGCAGTAAAAAAGAGTTTGGTTGAGTGCATAGAAATGCATCAGAACTAAAGCAAATATAAATATATAACATTGGTATGTAATTCGAACTGCTAGTTCCCTTAGCTGTCATCCATTCCCTCTATGCTGATTGTAAGTGGAATATATGTGAGAATTTTCATTACTGAACTCTGGAGTTTGGGCCATATTTTAATAGAATTATTTACATACAATGAATAATTTATGTATCCATATATCAAACAAATTCACTTTGAACACAGCCAGATGCCAAATTTCGAAAGTATCTCTCTATCTTCCACTCGCCCAATACTCTGAGTGTGTGTGGTAGACACATCATATGAATGTTAAGGTAGCATGACTGCATGAGTTAAAAACTAGATGATAGTAAGGAGGCTTCCATATCATGTGCAGCTGCCATCTAACTGAATCCATGGCTGCAAGTGAGAAGCGGAAAAAAAAAGTACTGCAAGAGGGGAGACAAGGCCAGAAGTGTCACAGAAACAAGAAATCCTATAATAGGGGATATATAAACATTTAAATTTAACTGCACTAGGAGAAAAATTACATACTAGATGATCAATTTATGTTAGGATCAAAGATGTGAACTCGGTAATTTTTATCTGGCGGCTAAAGTCACAAAACCCTTCATAGATAGTCAATGAGGATTAGGGTTAGTGTCATCTACTCATCCGGGTGGGTAACCACTATAAGAAGATGAAAGTTTTTCACAACTCTTTCGTAAATGTGGAAAGACTGTTAGTTTGTATTCACTTGGAGAGAATGGAACAGGGAAGTAATGGAATGAAAAATTATAAACAAAACTTAAGGAGAAAGAAAGGATGCACAAGTGGATAGTGAACACTAGTAGATGAAGTTTGTAGGGAAAATGAGGATGAAGGAGAATATGGAGCAGTGTTGTTTAAGGCGCAAATTATAAAAAAGCGCAAAACCTAATTTTGAAGCGCGAGGCGCAAGGCGCCATTAATCGCGCGCCTTTTGACAAAAAAAAATCACAAATTTAACAAAAAACTAGTACTTATCATAATCTTAACATTCAAACATAATAAAAAACATAAATAACATGATAATAGTGTCAATAATTAAGGCTTAATCGATAAGGTTCTTTAGTTCAAAAGCTTCGGTGTCATTAAACTCGATTTCTGGCCCCTCAAATTCTCGATCTTCCTCTTCATCATCTTCGTCTATTAGAGTTGAAGAAGATGCTCCGTGAGTTGTATTAGAGGTAGATCTGCTTCTTGTCAAGCGTCTCGTGCGCTAAAGTGGCTCTTCTGCTCCAGAAGCAATACACACATCATCCCAATTAAGGTCTTCACCAACATGGACATAGTTATTATCCACATCATCATCATCAAGACCCTTTCCCAACAACCACTCGTTACAATCATCAATTACATCTAGTGCAATAGGGTCCTGAACAGCGCGTGCATCAAATCTGCGCTTTAATACTCGATTATATTTGACATATACCAAGTCATTGAGTCGCTTTTGAGTCAATCTATTCCTCTTCTTTGAATGAATGTGTTCAAACGCACTCCAATTGCATTCACAACCAGAAGCACTACATGTCAAACTCAAGACTTTGATTGCACCTTGAATCGACAAATTCCACCTTTATAAATATTCTTGCAGAATGAACATAGAACTTTGTTTTTATCATTTTCTACTGGAGTTCCATACTTCCATCCGATATCAGGAAGAGATGAAGAGAAATTAAGAGAGACAGAGAAGAAAATTGAGAAGAGACAGAGACAGAGATGAAGAGAGATTAAGAGAGACAGAGAAGAAAATTGAGAAGAGAAATCTGCAAATATACGTATATATCTGTGTGTATATACTGAGAAAGACTTACGTTTAGATGGAGGCTATGATGTTTAGATGAGACTGGATCTTATGAAACACTTTGGGGTTTTTTTACCCCTTTTTTTAAGGGTATTATCGTCTTTTTTGTTATCAGCGCCTTTTTACATTTACATTTAGGAACGCGTTTTAGCGCCTTTTGAGCGCGACGATTTCAGAATCGCGCTAAATCGCTTAATTTCGAATCGCACACCTTGCGCCTAATCGCGAAGCGCCATTAATCGCGCAATTAATCGCGCCTTTAACAACACTGATATGGAGCATTTCTTCTAAAATTGGTGGCTCAACATTCTAGTTTAGATTGTTATGTAAGGAATGATAGAAGGAATTAAAATTATAACATCCCCCCATTGAAAGAGTACAATCCTCTTCCATTCTCTCCTCATTTTATTCCATCCAAGTAAACACAAGTTAGTGAATAGTGATCAAGCAGCAATGCAGTGCATATAAACCTTCTAAAAAATTGGAATTAAATAGTTTCTAGGTGTTGTGCAACTTATAGTCACAATAAATGGCCTTGCAAAGAAAATCCAAGGAAGAATTATTATTTAAAGCTACACGTGGGTTGAGGATAAAGTTAAGCATAAAAGTTGGTTAGAACTGAATGTGCATACCTTCAAACGATCCCTTTGTTGAGAATATTTAGAGAGGATAGCAATTCCAGTTGCATTAGCTTCTTCCAGCATCCTTGAAGAATTGCGAGCAGACTGCATTGCTTGAGCTTCCTCATCATCAAAAATTCTCAAAACATGTGACGATTCCCCATTCTATAAAATAATTAGACGGTAAATGCAAAAAAACCAGCATACACACATAATAAAAATGTACAATGAGAGGGAACCACATACAGCTCTGCCCAACAAGGCTTCCCTCTCTTGCGTTTCTTGCATTCGTCTGTCATGTCGTTGCAAGTATTTATCCAGACTGTCTTTCAACGAAGCCGCCTCTTCCGCTACATGCTCTACTTTTCTAGGTGAAGAAACATATAACAAACAGCATAATAATAATAATAATAATAATAATAATAATAAGTAAGGAATAGAGTAGCTAGGGTTTGTCCTAATAAGTATGGTGTCATATCACTAGATTCAAACACAGCATATATCAATTAATAAAAAAAAAACCTTTTCCAGAGATCGCGATGAGATTTGGAAGCGACGGATGGCCAAAGGAGATCCATATTAGCGCAGAGAGAATGGATGTGAGAGATGTCTGTTTCAACGGAGTAAGAAAGGTCCGTGGGTGATGAGAATTCGAGACGCTCCAGGCGTTCCAACCCGTCTCTGCTCTTCAATAACAACTTCTTTGAGCTTTGATATAGTTCCGATAGACTTGTTCCTCCTCCTCCTTCCATGGCCATTCCTCGGATTAATCAATTTACAAACCCAACCCAAAGAGAGTACAGATCCCTTTCCTACTATTTCCCGTTTATTGAATGACGGTTTCTCTTTCAAATTTTGTCAATCTTTTTTAATATTTTCTGGTTAAATATGTGGAACAGATAAAATATTTTTAAAAAAATTTAAAAATCAAATAAGAAATATATGAAATCCAACATAATTTTATACGAATACTATCAGCAGAAAGAATTAAAATTGAAGCAAGTCGTCACCATTGGCCTAACAGGAAACATTAGTTTTCATAACCTATTTTATACGTTGTAACAGAGTTATTTAGCAACCAAAAAAAAAAAAAATTGTAGCAGAGAGCATACCATTATCCAATCCTATTGATTTCTTCAAGAATTATATACAAGTAAAAGAATCACTTACCCTGTAACTCTCTATTCATTAGCAAATGACATCCACATTTTCATAAACACAAAAGAAAATGAAATGTTTACAGTCCTGGATTTTCATTACTTTAGTTGAACTTATATTTTACAATTTACAACAAAATAATTATCCAAACAATTCCTTGCTCTACTAGCAGCCGCGATCAAAACCGCTAGACTAACAGAGATATCATTTTCACAACTGCTAGACTAACGGAAAGTTGCACTACGGTTCCCCGTCACCGGAAAGGCTTGGCGCCTTCTACCCAACTGAAAGCCTCCACTTTCTTCACTACCCTCCAACTGACCTTTACCTGCGTTCTTTTTTCTATTTCCTGTATCACGCTTATTCTTCCCACCTTCATTGCCATCGTTTCTCCTGCCATCTTCTCCAAAGCGAACCTCTTTTCTTGCAGCTTCATAGTCGAATGGTTTTATCTGGAGTAGGCCACTAGGTCCTTGCTCTTCGGAATTCTTAACTAGATTGGTTTTTCCCGCGGTTTGGAGGTGTGCAGAAGGTAGGTCAGAGAGAGACAAGGTCTCATCTTTCTCGTTGGAAGACAAACGAGTGCTTACTATATCCTGTGGTGATTCATCACTTGCGGACTCAGGATTAACTTTTACTGTTTCCTCATCAGAATCGTCATCCAACATTATAATATCAAGCACAGGAGATTTATTAGATAGTACAGCATTGCCTTCAGTCTGCTCTAACTTATTATCCATAAACTTTGGGTCATCTTCAAGTAGCTCCTCATCTGATTCCGAGTTGGTCAGCATATTAGCTGGGGTGTTGCCTTCAGTCTGCTCTAATTTATCATCCACGGACTTCTTGTCATCATTAAACATTTCTTCATCCGAATCATCATCTATCACTAAAATATCTTGCATTTGTGAGTTAGCAGCCGACAAAGCAACAGGTTCTTTATGGCACAAACTCTGTGGTGATTTAGCAGGTTCCGTAACTGGTTGCAATGTTTCAACCTCGCCTGAGAATGCATGGAATGGAAGGTTCACAGAAGACTTAATCTGCTCCAACTTGGCCTCTTTGCTTTCCTACAAAATATAGTACAATAAAAGAGATGCACAATTTTCAGTATATAATTTAAATTATATTCAATCACTATCAATGTGAAATGTCTAGTTGTTTAAACATCAACAATACAAAAGAGCATAGACTGAATCCACTTTAAATGTTCGGGCAGTTGCCAAATATTGGTAAAACTATATGCTATCTATCTAAAGAAGTCCTAGACTAGAAAGCATTACTACCTATCGAGAGAGAAATATCTAAAACATCATGAATCATAATAGAAGACAATATAAATTCTCCAATACCTATTTAACTAATGTCTAGTAATAATACATGCAATCCAGGACATAATATTAGAACTCCATATAAAACATTTTGATCAACTTACCACTTTCTCAGAATCATATTTCCTCTTAGAAGCTGAATTCCCTAGTAATGCCCCAAAACCACGATTTGGTTTTTTAAGCACCTGAACAGTTGCTTCAGTTCCAGAACCCTACAAATGAAAAACAGTAAAATGACAAAATGTTCACCAATGAGAATCATATAATATTATCTTCCATTTTTTTTGCAAACTAATATTATGTTACTCTTAACAAAATGTCAGCATGCCGGATGCAAAATTTGTACTTGCCTCTCTGATCTGACGCGACATTGTCAAGTTATTTCTTGGATGGGCAGGTACACAACCATCTTTATCATTTTGTGAGTTCAGATTATTCCTTGCATGATCAGAAGAGCCCTCATGCTCATTTCTTTCCACTTCACTAGTATTAGTTGCCAGCTCCAAAATATTCTCATGTTGCACAGAATCTGTAGTATCAGGTACAGCTAAATGAGACAAAGCTCCGGACCCATCAGCGACAACCAACTTTCCATCAGATATCTGTATGGTATGCAAGTTACTAACAGTGTTTTGTATATGGAAGTTGGTAAGATGTATAAAAGTGCAAAAAAGAACACAAGAGTAACGAGACAAGTGGACAAGTAAACCAATGTAAATTTTAGATAAAAAATAAACTTCAAGGCCACTTTTTGAAATGAAGCAGGTAATCAACTTCATCACATTCATTTTGAGCAATTTTAAAATCATTTTAAAACCATAAGATGCTTCCAGCGCCATTTGACAGTTGTAAAATAATCCAAAATACTAAATCAAAAATGCCACCATTCGTACACAGAATATTAACAATCAGGACACCTTCATGTGTGAAGCTAGGATCAAACTAGGATAAATTTCTTGGAAGGATTTTGACTTGAGAAATTATCGGCAAATAGATATATCAGCCTATTCATTTGGTAACCTAGCTTGTATACATAGGACTTACTGCCTTTTTGCGATCCTCCTTTAGTTTTTCAGCAATAGTTTCATAAGCAGCAGCATTTTGCATCGAATTCCTAATGATGCTTACAACAGAACCAAGATTACGGTCAATATAATGATGCCTCGACTTTACGGCTCGTCGTAACATGCTGGTAGTGGTAGGCATCTGTTTAGCTTGATATAGAACAGAGAAGAAGCACATGTCATTTCAATGACCCCAGACACAGTGAACGAATAAAATAGAAAATGTAAAAATGGATCAGTTTCTAAATACCAATTTCAAGAAGTATTTTGTTTGGCAATATAAAACCAGTACTTTCATCTTCAGCACGCGCAACAACATCCCTCCACTCAGAAAGGCCCTGAAACCATATCCAGCAGGACAATTTATGGCAAAAAAATAACTAAACCATGCATATAATTTCTTTAATTAGTAGTCACTCGTATTACTCAACAAATACAACTCATATAAGATTCTTCCAATGCATAATCATTAACACCCAATGCAAATGCAGCAGAAGTCCCAAATTTCTGCAGTAATTTGGCCACCACACTACAAGTATGAGAGTTGGAAGTTGCAACCTGAAGTGAGTAATACTTCGACCAGTCCAATATTTTACTACATGCAGGTAACAGACCCATGTGTTCCTTTGTATATTGCATACTCATATAAGCTAGCAGTGTATAAAACATGATGCATAAAGACAAACAATACTTACTGCAGCTACTGCAAGTTGCTGAGCATTGAGGTCAGCGCTCTGTATCCTGTATGGACAACATAAAAAGTATACATGAACATAAATATGATCCAGCAAAAAATAAGCAACTAAATGGCATAATGAACCTCAAGATGACAAGCAATGTACCCATATATGTGGAGAATTGTACTATCAGTCAGGATATCTTTCTCATATAGCTGCATGCAAATATCATAGCTGCGCTGGTATACCTGAGTTAAACTTGGATCACTATGAGGCATATTACAAAATTTCTACAAAAATGTTGCTTGTATTTATAGATACTAAATAGTGCAATCATTACAGGAAAGATTCTGTTTTTTAAAAAAAATTGCAAGGGAATTAGAATTTGGACAGGGTACGAATAGAACCAAGCAACAAGAATACATAATATTACTGTAATGTCTATGCACGGATTTATTTCAATAGCCAGACATTAGTCATCTTTTTAATAGAATATTAGTCAACATTTATGAATACCGCACAGACTTATACAATAGAAGAAACTAACGACATCGACATCTTACCTCTACAAGACAGGTATTGGAACTCTCAGATTCAGTAGACAATGAGAGCAACTCAATTTTCATCAAATCATAAATATACAGCAGATAGTGTGTATCTTCTCTGGCGTATCTGTCAATGTCAATACAAGCGGATACAGCTTTATTATACTGAGGATGCACCACTGTAAAAACTCAGCTACTTCAAACAGTATACAATTAATCTATTGCTTTCCAGGTCACTAAAATATTCTCCCGAGATCGAGTCAAAAACAAAACTCCCTTTGGTATATTATCAGGTTTCTAAATAATATGAGGATAACCTTAAATCATATGTTATAAAACAAGAAAAAGTCCTAAATAATCACCAAACACAAACTGATTTAAAATATCTGACAATGTTTGCTAAAATAGTTTTTTAAAAGAAGAATCAACAAAAAGAAAGCATACATAAGATGATAAGATGATAAGATGACAAGTTGGAACTACAGATATACCTAAGCATGTCATCTGTAAGTGGGCGCAATCTCCAGTCTGCATTCTGGTATCTGAAGATAGTTATTCATCAATAAACTATACTTCAAGTTACATTTTGTCAGGGAAAAAATGAAAAACAAAATGACTAATTAGTATAAATGGACATACTCTTTGTTTGCTGCAACTTCACAGTAGTGATTCAGAAGATACTCCAGACTATTCCTCTCCAACTTCAATACCCTCGAGGCCTTAAGGATTTCAGAGAAACAATATGAGGTTTATCAGACCATGAACATAGTCCAAAACGCTAATCATCGTAAAATCATTTTAATAGTTGGAACAAGATCTATTTATAATATTAACTAAAAAAACATTCCGTTTGCAGCTATGTTATTATTTAAAGGACAATAAGTGGAATAATAATCAAATATACAGAGAAAACAGAATAACAAAGCAGGTGATCCTGAAATGGAACATATTATGTTATGTACTTAGTGATATTGTTTGCTATAAGCTAAGTTCCATAACATAATATGTTGTTAAGAGCAATCATACAAAAGCTCATTTTTAGAAGTCCCGAGTCACAACGCCCCAAACATGACAATCAAGCAAAGTAATTATGTATGAGATAAGAACCTGTCCAGTGTCGAACATATTGCATACGTATATGCCAAAATCCCTTTCCAGCCACATAATATCCCGATCTGCTCCATGCATGACCTAATGAAATGGTATGTTGATATTTATCATATGTATACACATATGTATCTATGACCCAAAAATGGTAACAAAGCGGCATAAAGAATTCAAAGATGCAAGTTTACCTTTTTCTTATTAGGGTCTTTGAAAAGTTCTCTTAAATGTGGACCAATGTGAATGCGAAGTTTTAGTGTGTCAACAACAAAATCCGCAGTCCTAGTAGATATTTGCATCAAGCAAGTCAGTCCTTGATAAGATCGATACTGATTATGTTCCAGATCAACCTAAATAAGAGCAACATAATTAGGAAAAAACATCAATCCAATACTTTTGAAAGGTAAAGAGCGGCATGCAAAATCTTTTTGAGAAAAGAGTTTTGTCTTATACAAAAATCCATAAGATGACAATTAGCATCAATTTACAATTTGATACCCACAAAATCATCATATTAACTCGCGACAAGGTGGTAGCTGGTAAGAGAATTACCGCAAACTCATCAACACAACGTAATTTCGCAGCTAGTTCCTTCAAATCATCAACGTTTTCCACAAGAGTGTATGTTGTAAAGTCCACTGGAAGTGGTTTCACAGACTCCACAGTACTGACATTTTTATCAACAAAATCCATGGGGGAAAACTTCTCCTACACACAAATCAAACGAAAAATAAGCAGCAAGTTATGTATATTATTATTTACCAAGTCAAGACTCAAGAGGTGAAATAAAACAAGGTAATAATCGAATAAAAGGCCAGAAAAGCAACAAGAGATCTTTCCAAATCCAATTTTCAGATACACAAAATCAGAAACGCATATCTATGATGAAAAAAGAAAGCATTCTTACAGTATATACAAAGGAGATGTGACTAATACAAATGTACAGGTGGCCTTGGCTATAGGCACCTAGCACCCACGACACTTAGGGGCCCGTAAATTTTAATTCCTTTTACATATCATATCATATTTGTAAATATACGTTAGGGTCCACGTAAATTGATTTTAACTAAAATTTTGGGACCAGCCGATACTACATATCAAAAAAATTGAACTACATTATCCCCAAACACTTAATAAATTTTCGATACACCAAAAACACGAGAACAAATACTCAATTTTATGATACATATAACTACATGCAACAATAAGAAACATGAATTCACTGAAAAAACTTCAAAATTAGAAACCAATAGAACTAACCAACGGATGAATGACCCTCGAACCATCCTCACTCTTCTGCAACCAAACATGCTGAAATGGTTCCTTAGAGTTATTAACCAGTATCCTATACTGTTTCTGTGGCTTCACAATGGACGGTATATGAAACGGAATCTTCGGCTTAACACCCAACACTTTGTCATCTTTTTTCGCAACCTTAACCTCCGAAGAGCTCAAATTCTCGCCGCCTCCTCCATTTTCAACCCTAACATTCATCACCTTTCCACTTCTCCTAGCCTTATCAAACTCATCAACCGCAAAATCAAACCTCTCAAACACCTCATCATTCACATTCACCAGCCAATCGTAAGCATCATCGTCATCTTCGTCTAAGTCCAATTGTTTCCCGAACAATTGCGATGAATTGGCTGAGATAGCGTCGAGCATTAACTGCGAAGTTGTGGAAATTTGTGTAACGGGGAGCTTGAATGCGTCGAAGTTGTTGTAGAAATGGAAGTCTTTGTCTGTGGAGATGCCTCGTAAGGAACCGGAGAGCTTTGATAATGAGGAAGAGAGAGAGGTGAGTTGTTTCTTTTCTGCCATTGTTGTGTAACTATGAATTGATGATGGAGTATAGTGAGTAGAGAGAGAAAGGGGGGTTTTGGTTAGGGCTAGGCCGCTAGGGTTTCATTGGAAGCGGCCTCTGTTTTTGTTTTCTGTCCGATTTGTCTGACCTAGGTGATCGATTAATACCAAATTTTATTATTTGATATTGAAATAGTCCATGTGTCCATGGGTGTCCATGCACGCCCAAATTAATTGTGCACCCCCCTTGTGCCGGAAACAAACTTAGATATCGGTTATCCTTCGTATAATAGCATTTTTAATTTTTAATATTTATTTTAATTGTTGTCTATTTATTTGAAATTTTTGTATAGTTTAAAATTATTTGGATTGAATTTTCGTTGTTACTCCCTCCGTTTCATTTTAACTCATATTTTATTTTTTGACACTCATATCTTGATAAAAAAATATAATTTTATATTAAATTATTTCTTATTAAATTATCAATTATAATTACTAATGAAAAAAATGTCAATTATAAGTTGATAATACAGGGCTCGTTTATTACACTCGGAAAAACAAAAAAGATGCATGAGATGGGGCCCGTGAGAAGTGTAATTCGAATTTTATTATTTTTTTAAAAAAAGGTGCAAGTGATGGGACGTGTGAGAAGTGTTTTTTTTTGTCGGGAATATTTATGTTATTTTAATTTTAAAAAATTGTTAACATATTGCAGTTCGAGTAAGCATACCCATAATTAAGTAATTAATTAAAATACGGTAACACTTACTGATGCAATAATAAATGTATCATTTATATAAGATTTCGTATTTATGTTGCAAATAAAGGAAAAATGAAAAAAAAAAACAACAAAATTTTATTCAAAATTTTAGATAAGTGAAACTTTCATAAATAAAAATGACTTGATTGTAATAATATATGTGATGATACGTGTGGAATGAAAGGGTAGTTTTGTCTAAAATTTAATTTTGAGTCTAAAATCAATTTGAGGTGTACAAATATCACCTCCCTTTTTCATGAACTAGATAGAACACTTATTGGTACTATGTATATAAAACACTTGTTTAATCATAGATTAATAATTTAGTTAATTTTGATTGATTTAATTCATATGAATTAATACATAAACCTTTTAATAAAAGAAGGCAATTTACATACACAATTTACCATATTAAACTAATAATTATTGTATTTGTGTATAATCAAAACTTGATATGGATTGTTATATTCAGTATTGTCAGTAACTAAACAAAAGTTATGAGGTCGTTTGGTATAATGTAGAAATTAACTTCTCATATTAAATAGTATTTATCGTTAATATTATTAAATTTATAGAAAATAGTATAATTCCGCTTCTTTAACGTGATGAATTTTGTAATTCCTATATATCAACTTCTCCTATATTGTTTGTTATAATTTTTTATTTTTCATATAATTTTTTAAAAATATTAAGTTTTTATTAGATAGATATATAACCTGCCTTTCCACTTTTTTGAGTAATTGAATAATTAAGAGGACGGGATGAGCTACTTTTTATATTATGTGGGAATTTGAATTTCCTATATTTTTATCAATCAAATAATTATGTTAAATATCAATTTTGAGAATTTTTCTCGACAAATAACCGTACATCAAATGGCATCTACATATCGCAAAAAGTTGGGATTGAAATTGTTCTTGCAATTAATTTATTGAAAATAAAATTAATATCATCACATAATGACATATGGAAATATAAATTTAAATTTTGTCAATATAAAAAAAGAAATTTTTAGAATTTAAATTAAATTACATTTATACATAATTGTTTTGTTTTTATGATAGGGCTAGATATAACGAATAAAATACATCATTTTAAATGTACAAAAATTTGCATAATTTTCAAAATTTTATAAACAAATCACGACTAACTAAATTGATATATGTATATCTATACTATATTATTATAACTGAAAAATTAAAAGTTTTGGTCGTGGTACTAGGTGAACATAGAAAAATATTAACCGTTCAATTTTATGTGAACCATTGAAACAATCTTAACTATCGAATTTTAATAAAATATAAATTTAAAAAGAATATAATCATACATACAATTTTAACCAAGTAGTCCTCCTTTTATACATGATAAGATAATAAGATATAATAATATAACTCCCGATAGTCCTCCTTTTATACAACTCATTACATAATAATATTATATTATATTTAAATTATATTCTATGAATATTAAATTTTATGAATATTAAAACAATAATATTATTTTATTAACATTAATTAAAATTTATCACTATATTATATCTATATTATCTATACTTTTATATTATATTATTTAAAAAAACTTCTCTTTTAATTAGAATATATAGTTGTACTCACAATCTATCAATTTTTCTCATCGCTCAAATACTTTGATTTATTTAAAATTATAATTATAATTTATTTTACCTAGATTAAAATATACTCTTTTATTTAAATTTTAATTAAAATATTTCTAATATATTTGTAACTCTTTTTATTAATAAAAATTTTCTAATTAAATTTAAAGAAAAAAAAAATTGGTCAGTTGATCGTGCGTCCAGTAAGTTCTCTTTTTATACAACTCTTTTTATCATCAGTAAGTTTTCTTTTTATACGATTTTTTATGCAATTATGATATAATTATAATTTAATTTAATTTTAAAACATATATATTTTACATATAATTCTATCATCCGTGAGTCATTTTTTGTACAACAATCTAATAACATATCTCATTTCACTTCTACTTGAAATTACAACTTATTAATTAAATCTCATGAATATTAAAACTTATTAATTAAATCTCATGAATATTAAAATAATATTATTATTTTATCTATAAATAATTTTTATTATATATTATATTATCAATGCGGATATAATAAAAAAATTTAAATTATATATTTAAATCGTATAAAATAATTAATATATAATTTATTAATATGTACGGGTTATAAGCTAGTAAGGATATAAAAAGAATTTAACGAAATATTTTCTATACAATCAGTTTAAGTTTTAATTGATTTTCTTTTTAAATTTATTATAAAAAAGTTGATATTAAATACAAGCGTATTCGAAGTCTATAATTCAGTTTTAGTGAAAACAGGAAAAAAAATTGCATGGTATGAATATGATAGGATTTGCTGTTTCTGGACGCGGTGATTAGCATGAATACTCGGAAATGAGCAGTCGAGATTTACATTCTCTCTCCCTTGACTTGTCTCTTTCTTCTTATTATAAATCCCCTGCACCTCAACCAACCAGCCAAGAATCAAGATATGTCGAACATCATTCACAAAGTAGAGGAAAAACTGGGTCTGGGAGGGGACCATAACCATAAGGATGGTGAGAAGAAGCATCACGATGATCACAAGAAGAGTTCTGAACACAAAGAAGGCATTGTCGACAAAGTGAAGGATAAGATCCACGGTGATAGCAGCGGTGATCATCATGGACATCATGACAAAACGAAGGATAAGAAGAAGAAGAAGAAGCATGGAGATGGCCATGAGAAGCATGGTGATAGCAGCAGCGGTAGCGAAAGCGACTAATTAATAAATCAGAATATCACATTTTACCTTTGTCGATCTGGTGCATCATTTTTTTTCTATAAAATGTGGTAGCTAATTTATCTGCTTAATTACTGATTTCATATATAATAACGAAGTAAATGTGAATTGTCAATTTATATGCCTGCGATTTATCATATTTTTAATAAGCTAAGCAGTAAGCATACTTTTCTCTTATACTCTGTTGTTTTATTATTTGTCCAACAAGTTTATTACTATTGTGATTCCTATGCACTTTGGACAAGTTCAGGTTTAGTTTAGGATTGATAATCACATGCAGTGTATGAGTGTATCCATCATCTGGTTTTTCGGATGTTAAAATTTGAATAATTACATACTCAGGCGTTACGACAGATTAAATCCTGGATCTGTCCTAGGTCCATCGGAGATCGACAAATTCAATCCTAGAGCTATGGACACAGATGTCAGAGATATAGCTTATATGCTTGCAAGTGATTGAATTCCAGTGCTCTCCTAGGACAAGTGTCTATGCACCGCTTTATCCTCTATGTGATGATGGAAACATATTTTATTTGTAAGAATATAGCATCTAGGTGATATTTTAGACAATAATTATTCTGTTTGGACATTTTTGTTAGAGGACAAAAAAGCTCTTCACAGCTGGCTTCCCCATCAATCGGAGAATTAGTCCTGGGGATCAAGTCTTTCATCTCGAACCAGATAAAATTACTGGCTTCCCTAGTGAAATTGGTCCTGGTGATCAAGTGTCTCATCTCAGGACCATATAAAGTCACTGCCTACCCTAGTATCACTGTTCATTTAGATCAGAGGGCTTCCCCGACAATCGGAGAATTAGTCCTGGGGATCAAGTTTTTCATCTCGAACCAGATAAAATTATTGACTTCCCTGGTGGAATTGGTCCTGGTGATCAAGTGTCTCATCTCAGGACCATATAAAGTCACTGCCTACCCTAGTATCACTGTCCATTTAGATCAGAGTAGATTTTTTTTAATATTTCATAACAAAACAGGAAAAACTACAATTCAGCACTTGAATGACCATTGACATTAAACAGAGCATTTATTGATTTGTCTGATCTCAGCTAGGTACAAATAGCCGGCCAATTATTATGTTTTTTTCGTTGTTCTTCACAGTAAGTCAGTAATGGATTATTTTTTGGTTAGGGGAGGAGAGTTATAATAAGTTAAAAGATCACTTATTTTAAATTTGTTGTTTAACTCGGCAAAAATTGAACATGTAAATTCGAGTAATCTTGTCATCTCTCTTATATTTTTGACAACTTTAAGTTACTACTCCTATATGTTATCAATTTAATCATCATAACAGGTAACAAATGTACATACGAATACAAGGTAAGCCAGATATGCCTTAACCCTAAGTAAAGGCCAGACTGTGAGAGTATATATATGTCGAGTTCAGTAATTAAAACGCCTAATTCTCTTCTCTTATGAATGGCCAGAGCTTAGATTCTAATAACCCAACATAATAATTAAAAAGTGCTATTTATTGTTGATAGTTGAACAAATGTTGGGAGGCATCTGGATGGTTTTTGGCCGATACACAAAAGTCTAAATTGATTGTAGTACCAAGTAGGGGTTGTCAATTGTTCTGGTTAGATACTTTAACCAAGCCATTAACAGTATGCACAACTTTGTGCAAACAATGAAATGTGCATGACGATATGTTTCAGAATATTTCAACTTCCAAATTTTACAAATTACGGATCATAACAGTATAAATCATCAATTGGGGTATTCAAATCACAAATCACTGTATTGAAGATACAGCTTAATTTGTATTTTGCAAGCTAAACAAGTTTCTATTTGAACAAACACTTGTACATGTATTATACATGATGTATATTGACCAAACTTGTGTTAAACAAATTTTAAACAACTGTTTATGATTATTCTGAACGAGTCGTAGCATATATATATTCTGCAAGTCGGGCGCCGAATAGAACAAGTCTAGCATTGTTCGTTACACCTTGTGGGACAACCTTGTTTCTGCCGGCCATTCTTTTCCTCCCATTATATTTACCACTTTCCTAACCTTAAACTATCTACTTAATTCATTCACTAATTCTCTTTTCATGGCATTTGTTCTTCCTTCAACAGTAAGCACAAGTTCACTCCTATTTTGAATCATAAAAAAGGCCTCGAAAATCTTCTCTAATATTGATTAACATTATGGATAGGCTTATAAGCTTAGAGCCATCAAACCTTGTGGCAATTAGAATCAGAAAGGGCCAGAGGAGCTATGGCGAGCTGACTTTACGCAATGTTATGCACACCATGCCCGTCGCATTTCGCCTACAACCCATGGACAAAAATCATTACACCATCCGTCCACAATCTGGAATCATTTCTCCACTTACTACTGTCACAATTCAGATCACTTATGAATCGCATCAACATCCTGTCCTTCCTGAATCGTTCCCGTATTGTGAGGATTCATTCTTGCTGCATAGTGTTGTTGTACCTGGTGCCGCTGTTAAGAACCCCAAGTTAACTTTTGATACTATTCCCAATGAATGGTTTACCACTAGGAAAAAACAAGTGTTTATTGATAGTGCTATAAAAGTCATGTTTGTTGGATCTCCTGTTTTGACTCAACTTGTTATTAATGGTGCTATAGATGAGATTAGAGATGTGTTAGATAGAAGTGATCCGACTTGGAAGGCTGTAGAGTCAGCTGATGCTGATGGTCAAACTTTACTTCATTTGGCCATTAGTCAAAGTCGGCCTGATCTAGTACAGCTTCTACTAGAGTTTGAGCCAGATGTTGAGGTTCCGAGTGGGTCTGGATGGACTCCGCTAGAAGCTGCAGCTGCATTAGGAGAGACTTTGATCGTTGAGCTCTTGTTGGCTCATCGAGCCAGTGTGGAAAGATCAGAGACATCTACATGGGGCCCGATTCATTTTGCAGCTGGTGGCGGACACCTGGAGATTTTAAAGCTTCTTTTGCTCAAGAATGCTGATGTCAACGTGATTACTAAAGATGGTAACACCGCTCTCCACATAGCTGTCGAAGAGAGGCGGAAAGATTGCGCGAGACTATTGTTGACAAATGGTGGAAAAACCGATATTAGTAATTTTAGTGATGGTGATACACCTTTACACATTGCAGCAGCATTAGGGGATGATCATATGGTTAAACTATTGCTCCAAAAGGGGGCTAACAAAGATATCCGTAATAAAGTTGGTAAAACTGCTTATGATGTTGCAGCGGAACATGGGCACAACAGGCTATATGACGTGCTCCGTCTAGGGGGGAGCCTAAGTATAGCTGCCCGAAAAGGTGAAGTGAGAAAAATGCAGAGGCTCCTTGAAAACGGAGCTTCAATTAATGGCCGCGATCAACACGGTTGGACGGCACTGCACCGGGCCTCGTTTAAAGGACACATTGATGCTGTCCGGATATTAGTTGAAAAGGGAATTGACATTAATGCAAAAGACGTGGATGGTTACACTGCATTGCACTGTGCTGTTGAGTCCGGACATGTCGAAGTGATTGAATTGCTGGTAAAGAAAGGCACTGAGGTTGAATCAAAAACTAAAAATGGTGTTACCTCAATTCAAATTGCGGAGTCTCTGAATTATTTGGGGATTACAAGAATTTTGGTTTGTGGAGGTGCGACAAAAGATGGTTCATCAGTGAAAAAGTATGGTTTGCCTCCTACCTCAGTAGTGTCGTTTGGAAAGGTAAAAGGAGGAAAAGAAATTATGGACATTGGAACGATTAAGAAGAAAAATGCAATGGACCCTAGGAGAGTTCGGGGTAGCTATGAGCGAACTAGAACAATGACTGCGATGTAGCCAAGGTAGCTGCAGTAAGAAATGAGGTTTGAGCTTAGCTTCTTCGATAAATTGAGAACTTGGTACCTAGCTAGCTTGCATTATTATTTTAGTATTTTACATAGCTAGAGCATGCGGAACACAAAGTTGGACTCGTTAAACACTTATATATGTTTTATTTCTGGTATCATATATGTGTAAACATATAATAGTCCTTCAAGTTTAAATGTAATCCACCTTTTTTTTCAAAGGCCAGTAGGGTTTTCTGTGAAATATTCTCTTTGTTCAGTGTTCATGCACACATATAATTTCCATTATTGGTTTTTCTAAAAGGTCACAAATGCTGACATCTACAGATGATTCTGATATATTTGGATTGTTAAGTTTAAGATAGTATTTCTTTGTTTTCACTGGTGAAGCTAATGAATACAACAAATTTAGGTGAATAATTCAAGGCAAACCAATAGCTTGTAACTCTTTCTCTGTTTGTCTTGGTAACTTTGGTAAGAAAATGTTGTTCCTGATGAATCAATTATTAATACGAGCATTTTTTTATCCAAACAACTAAACAAGCAACAAGGTTGATAAAAATCTCCATAACTGACAAATTAATTGTAGAGTATAATAATAGGTACGACTTACGAGAGTAGATGAAAGTTGTTGGGCTAGACCATTGGATTTTCAATCTACAATTGAAAAGGAAATTGCGTAGGATCCAACCCGTCTAGCCCAAGAAGAAATACCAACTATAGAATTAATTAATGGCGTCTCCTATAGTTTTATATCGGAAATTCGTTGCTTAAAAACTAAAAAGTAGGTATCTTATTGTACAATATTAATATGTCGATTTCAACACGTTATCAAACACCCCCTCAGACTCGTAAAAAAAGCCAATAGTTGATGCATAATGGTTTCCCTCCCAGTCCCTGCTATTGTAGTATAAATATAGTTGCTTGGTCGTGGCTGCTAATTTTATAGTATTATCATCTTAAAAGTCAAAGTTTTACCTGAAATGTATTTCGAACGAATAATTATTGAGTCCTCCTCTTTCCGGACAACACATGCAAAGAGACCTGTCAACGGTCAATCATCTGTAACGTTGGAATTTTGATCAAATCACACATCGCTGCTAGGCCTTCTAATTCTTTAAGAGGTTTATCTAAAAGACTCGCAATATAACTAGGAAGACGTTTTAAATACCATCCCTCTCTTTCCTCTTTTCGCCCCCAGAGACATAAAAATGATCCTATCAACTTATTCCGACCTGAGATAATAAGCTCATGAGCTTAGTTTTACTTCACCGCCGGACCTGGTAACTGCGACCCCCTTTGTGAGGAGACACCCCTTCTCCCAGAGTTACGGGGCTATTTTGCCGAGTTCCTTAGAGAGAGTTGTCTCGCGCCCGTAGATATTCTCTGCCTACCTACTTGTGTCGGTTTACTAGTCTAAATTTTTCATATTACAAAATTGAATAATTAATATAAAATAGAATAGTGAGTAAACAAAAGAGAAGCAAAGTGGTTTGTAGTCTAATAATCAGTTCTTGACAAATAATTTTTTTTTTTTAAGAAAATAGGAAGTAAGTATGAGTATGAGTTTTTTTTATTTAAAAAAGAGAGTATGAGTATGAGTATGAGTATGAATACATATAGTTTTATTTATCTTATTAATTAACATAAATGTAAAACGAGATGTAATTTATAGCAAAATGTAAATAGTAAATATAAAATGACTAGTATTCAAACAAAATGAAGGGGGTGGGGGGGGTGGGGGCTGTTTTGGACAGAAGTGGGTGGTGGTCCCGTATCGCCAACTGACTCAACAAACACTAAAAATGCTTTGTTATCAAGTCTGTAACATTATTATTCATAAACAATATCCTATCAGTGTATTGCACAATAAAATGTGAATATAATAAGTTGACGGCACTGTAAATGACACTTAAAGTCTCCGCAATTGAAGTCCAGTAGTAGCGAATATATGGGATCTGGTTGAATTTGGAATCTTTGTGGTTGTAATTTCGGAGTATTATTGGGCATAGCTGGAACAATTGTGTTGTTGGCTGGGTGTACAGTGCTTAAGACGGTGTTTGATGGTTTTAGTCCGTACAGTGTAGCAGATCGAGCTTCACTGGATATGAATACATTAAATTCTTTTAGAACCGTTTTTTATTTTTACTACGAGTACAGATGAGTTGAACACCGGCAGCATCCGAATTAACCAATGTCAACCATGTTTCCCTTCACTTTTGTCGGTCACATACTCACTTGTGTTCTTGTTTAAGGCTAGATCCCACAATATTCGTCTTTCTTTACTTGCCCGTACATTGTCGGTTGCGTAATATATTCGCCCTTAATTATTACGGATTTTTCATTTACAAATTCATAAATATCAGGTTAAATTTGGATTGAACTGTAAAAAATTTGAATTTTTTTTAAATTGGAACGGGCGTTTTTTTAAATATAAAATCTGATCGAATTGGGCCAGATTTCCTTAAAAAATATTAGGTCATTTCAGCAAATCGAGTTAGGCCTGACCCAGATTTATTATTTTAATTCAATATTTTAAATTTTATAAAAAGTATTTTTTTATTAATACATTTAAATTTTATCTAATTTTTTAAAATATTGAATGAAATATCAGATAAAAGTATAGATATTTCACTTGAAATTTTAAAAAATTCCAAAATTTGGAAAAATCCGCACATGACCAAATTTTATTCCGGATCAGATTTAAATGCGAATTTTTTAACCGAAAATTAAATTTCAAATTTTCTTTAAATCAGACAAAGCCAGAACCAATAAGACCCGCACCAGGATCGAGGCCCGACCATATCCACACCTTTATAGATCAAATTTGTTTGGAATATTTTTTTAAATAGATCGGACGGGTTATCGAATTTGAATTTAAACTCAATATATCTGATAGAAGAAAATTAATAGTAAATACTAAAAATTAGACTCCGCACACACATGAGACATGCATAGAAATAGGCAGGTGACCGTGTGGGGGTTGGTGGGTAGGACAGGATAGGGTAGGCAGTGAAATTAGCACAGTACAGTTAGTAACAACGGTGGCGCGTTATATCATACACGTCATGATGAATATGATTGAGAAATGGGCAGAAACACCAATTTGGAAAATTAAGGATTACTTTTACCAGAGTACTGAACAATTGGTTGGGTCGGGTGAAAAGGATAAGGCATTCATGTGATGTGAGTGCAATTTTGAGATGTACCCGGGCACAGCCAGGCTAACAAACAAAACTCCCTCTCACCCACTACCAGCAGACGCTCGTACACAGTGTATGTATCTATAAATAACCCTCTTTCTCCCCTCTCTCAACTCGTGTCTCCCCTCGCCTACTCTCTCTCTCTCTCAGTCTACATCGCATTCCTCCCTATTGGTACGCCCCATCCTTCACCCCTTCGTAATGCTTAACTCTCTCTCTCTCTATTAACTGAATTAGTAAAAACATAATAATGACGATGATGATAATAATTGTGAAATGTGTATAGATCAGTTCTGATCCAGATTTTCTTATTTTTTACCTCTTAGATCTACCGCTAATACTCCTAGTCATTTTGATTTTGATTCTCTAACTAGTGTGTATGTATATAAGTATATTGTATATATAATATGCTCTTTACTTGTATCTACCTTTCCCCTATGTATCCACTAATGTATGTTTCTTATATGTTTATATATAGAAATGACTCGAGTGTTGTTGTGATTTGCTTTGCTCCCATGCCATGATGTAGTCAAGTAGTAATCACCTTTCAAGTTAACTATATTCGATTTGTTTTGTTTTTTATAACTATAAATGTATACCGGGACATTGAAACTTGTAGATCCAATTACAAAACAGATAAAATAGTAGATAACAAACAAACAAACTTGCTTGTAGATCTCTAGTGGAGCTCTTTTGCTTTCTTTTAGATCTGATTCAGAGTTTAAATTCTTTCCTAATTTCACAAAGCTTAAACAACTCACATGGTTTCTTAATTCTGTCTGTTGGGTTCAACAATTATAAGAGTTTAGCTGTTTAGGCACACAACTCGTTCTTTCCTAGTTTGAGCACTCTGTCGGCTCATTGCCCATTATGGCGATTTCTCAAAGTTAGTTTAGTTTTTTCCTTTCCTGTTATGAGTGGATCTCTGTCACAGTAATGTAATTGTACTCATTCAAGTCCTTGGGTGGATGTGTATTCATTGTCCTAGTGTAATATTTTTTTGCTGATAAAGCTGTTTTACATTTATTGCGCTACCTAATTGAACATTGTGTTTTCTACGATTTAGCTGGTATCAGTGTAAACAGCTAATTGCATTGTGTTTATGAAAGGCAAATGCAGTTTTAATTATAATTTAAGATCATAGATACGGTGGCAAGTATGTTGCTGTTTGTAAACATATGCGTATATTCATTCTGTTGTAACTTGTATATTTTGTTTATCATCTTTTTTTCGATTTATTCAGAGCAATGGCATCACATATTGTTGGATATCCCCGCATGGGCCCAAAGAGAGAGCTCAAATTTGCTCTTGAATCATTCTGGGATGGGAAGAGCACTGCCGAGGACTTGCAAAAGGTGGCTGCTGACCTAAGATCATCCATCTGGAAACAAATGGCTGATGCTGGAATCAAGTATATTCCCAGCAACACTTTTGCATATTATGATCAGGTTCTTGATACAACTGCTATGCTCGGAGCTGTTCCCAAAAGGTACAACTGGAATGGTGGTGAGATCGGGTTTGACACCTACTTCTCCATGGCTAGGGGTAACGCCTCTGTTCCTGCTATGGAAATGACCAAGTGGTTTGACACCAACTAGTAAGTTATCACCCCTCTTAATGGCTTGCTACTGAAGATGTACTATTTTTATTTTAATACTAACAAAACATTGTGATGCAATGTAATTATCCAGCCATTACATAGTTCCTGAATTGGGACCTGACGTGGCATTCTCTTATGCCTCACACAAAGCAGTGACTGAATACAAGGAGGCTAAGGCGGTAAGCTATCAATTTCTTAACTTTCTTTTGTGTTCCAAACATCTATACTTTATTAATAGATATAATATTAACTTATAAAATGGTAGGCATTTTCCAATAACTTACTTCAGCTTAATGATATCATATTTTGCATGCTTGAGTTTGTAGACTTTAATATAGAAAATTTGATCAACTCCACAAAATATTGTTACTAGACATCTTATCTCCAAGTCAAATTATTTTTATACACGTAGGATAAATAAATCAAGGGAGGGGGATAGAGTTTTATTCGGTAAGACAATGACCTTAAATTCTATGCAGCTTGGTGTAGATACTGTCCCAATCCTTGTTGGCCCTGTGAGCTACTTGTTGTTATCTAAGGCTGCCAAGGGTGTTGAGAAAACCTTCAATCTTCTTTCCCTTCTTGACAAGATTCTTCCAATTTACAAGTAAGAATTTGAACTTGCCTGCAATGAGCTATCTTGGTTCTATCATATAAAATGTGATGTAAACTTGGAAATGAAACATCTACAGGGAAGTTGTGGCTGAATTGAAGGCTGCAGGTGCTTCTTGGATTCAGTTTGACGAGCCCACCCTTGTTAAGGATCTTGAATCTCACCAGTTGGAAGCATTCACCAAGGCATACACTGAGCTAGAATCATCTCTATCAGGCGTTGATGTCCTCGTTGAGACATACTTTGCTGATGTTCCTGCTGATGCATTCAAAACTCTAACTTCTCTGAAGGGTGTTACAGCCTTTGGTTTTGATTTGGTTCGTGGAGAAAAGACTATTGATTTGATCAAAAGTGAATTCCCTTCGGGCAAATACCTATTTGCTGGTGTTGTTGATGGAAGGAACATCTGGGCTAATGACCTTGCATCATCTCTTAAAACCCTTGAATCTCTCGAGGCAGTTGTGGGAAAAGGTATATATTTTGATGTAATTTATAGCACTGGTGATGATTCTCCATTCACAAATAATGTATATTGGAATCCTTATATGCAGACAAACTTGTTGTTTCTACGTCTTGCTCACTTCTCCATACTGCTGTTGACCTTGTTAATGAGCCCAAGCTGGACTCAGAGATTAAATCATGGCTTGCATTTGCTGCTCAAAAGGTTGTTGAAGTTGATGCATTGGCCAAAGCACTGTGTGGTAAAAAGGACGAGGTATATGTTTCCGTTGATTACCCATCTATTGCTTTAACTTTTAGAGTTGACGGGGTTTAAGAATATATTTATTTACATTCAGTTGAATTGTTAATAGATGCAAATATATAATTTAGCTCTATGAGTCTATCAGTCTATCCATTTATTATGTTTATTATATTAACACGATTCTGGTCTTACTGGTATATCCTCAGGCTTTCTTCTCAGCCAATTCTTCAGCTCTAGCGTCAAGGAAGTCCTCCCCAAGGGTGACCAATGAATCTGTTCAGAAGGCTGTAAGTGATTTTCTCTGCTTTCTTTATCAAGCTCGAGTGGCTAATTTATGGGAGATTAATCTTTACTTATGACCTGTTTTTTTTTTCAGGCTTCCGCCTTAAAGGGTTCTGACCACCGCCGTGCTACCAATGTTAGTGCAAGACTTGATGCACAACAGAAGAAGCTTAATCTCCCAATCCTTCCAACTACTACCATTGGGTCTTTTCCTCAAACTGTTGAACTCAGAAGGGTGCGCCGTGAATACAAGGCAAAAAAGTGAGTTTCTGTCATCTGTTCTGTTCTATATATACATTAGTTTCAGTATCATATGATTTCTGACGGCTTTTTTGCGTTATCTAATTAGGATTTCAGAAGAAGAATATGTTAATGCCATTACAGAGGAAATCAGCAAGGTTGTTAAACTACAGGAGGATCTTGATATTGATGTCTTGGTCCATGGAGAACCAGAGGTACAAATTTAGCAGTCACATATGCTAGGAAATCAATGTTTATGCTTAGCAAGCAAATACAAGTAGTAGCCTATGCTAGCAAATCACTACAGTTTGTTGATAGGTGTCTGATTAATGTTTTATCATGTAGAGGAATGATATGGTTGAGTACTTCGGAGAGCAGTTGTCTGGTTTTGCTTTCACTGCTAATGGATGGGTTCAATCTTATGGATCTCGCTGTGTGAAACCTCCAATCATCTACGGTGATGTGAGCCGCCCCAAGCCAATGACTGTTTTCTGGTCTTCTAAAGCCCAGAGCATGACGAAGCGACCAATGAAGGGAATGCTCACTGGCCCTGTTACCATTCTCAACTGGTCCTTTGTCCGCAATGACCAGCCCAGGTAATTAAGCAAAGTTGCTGTCCGTTTACAGAAACTTTATAGACTTTATATGATTAATGTCATCGTTAAGGCAATGCTGTAATATTCTGACAAATTAAAAGCCACTTTGTTTATCTAGATCTGAGACTTGCTACCAGATCGCTTTGTCTATTAAGGATGAAGTGGAAGATCTTGAGAAGGCTGGTGTCACTGTCATCCAGATTGACGAGGCTGCTTTGAGAGAGGGATTGCCTCTTAGGAAATCCGAGCATGCTTTCTACTTGGACTGGGCTGTGCACTCCTTCAGAATTACCAATGTCGGGGTTCTAGATACAACCCAGGTGATCTTTGTTACCTTTCTCCACGTTCTGGTCATATTTTGGATCATATGATGTTTTTTTTTGCTCAGATCATTGTGATTACTTATGATTGAAAATTACTGACAGATCCACACCCATATGTGCTATTCCAACTTCAATGACATTATCCACTCTATCATTGACATGGATGCTGATGTTATTACCATTGAGAACTCTCGATCTGATGAGAAGCTACTTTCTGTCTTCCGTGAGGGAGTCAAATATGGTGCTGGTATTGGCCCCGGTGTATATGACATCCACTCTCCTAGAATACCATCAACAGAAGAAATTGCTGATAGAATTAACAAGATGCTTGCAGTTCTTGAGACCAACATACTATGGGTCAATCCCGATTGTGGACTTAAGACTCGCAAGTATGCTGAAGTGAATCCAGCACTCAAGGCTATGGTTGATGCTGCCAAGCTCCTCAGAACCCAGCTTGCCAGTGCTAAGTGAAAGTGATACAGGCCGGAGATTTACTATTGTTTCTTTACTCCGGCAGGGGAAAAAATTCATCTTTATTAATTACAATAACTGTTTGATGAAATATCATGTAGGTGTTACGCCGCCCTCTGGGCATTTTGTTTCCTTATGGCTTTTACTCCTTTTTGTTCTGAGTATATTTGATGTATCATCCATTGGGGTCTTGCCTTTAAGTTTGGTTGCAAACCCTTCACTTTACCTCGATGAATCAAATTTAAAGTTTCAGTTTGTGCATTATGCTTGCCTTCTACATATTGAAATATTGAATATAATTAGCAAAAGTGTTCGGTTTTTTCACTTCGATGACAGAATGGAAATTATTGATAATACCGAACAACATATAATCCATGAAAATCATAGATTGTTCGCAAATTATGAATCAAAATTCAAAAGGTATCCTTCTGGAGGTACGATAACTATGCTGGCCGGTCAGTATTTCTTAAAGGTTATCCCATAAGCATTTTGTTACACATGAGAAACAAAAGATTAAACTTTACAACTTGAGCACTGCCAAACTGAGTATTAAATTCTTCTTTTAAATTACAGTCTACTCTTTATACATTTACCCACCTATCCACCTGAGTACTAAAATACTAATTTTAAGATTATTATACCTTCTTAAAGGTCAAAGAGCCAGGTTTAACTTGTCAGAAAAATTATATACAAAAGCAAGTTAACATGCACAATTTGATTGCAAGAGCCGGGAAAAAATGCTAACTTTACAAGAAGATGCTCAATGCAGAAATTACACTAGCATATCCTTTACTATTCACCATCAGAAGCATGTGAGTAAATATAGCACCTTCCAGTGGATTTTAAATTTTTTTTTTAGCTCTACAGGCAATAAAAATTATGCAGAGTTGGACAATCAACTGCCACTGCCAAGCTGTCATCCTGCGCATCTCTTTCGTGTGAATGATTCAATCAATCTGCAAAAAAATTTGAAGTTTTACTAGGGCCTAAGAGAGGAGTGAAATGAAAGAAAGCTCATCAATTTTTTTTCGTTGTGCTTTTAGGTTAATAAAGAGAAGAGAGGGCTGACTTGGCTGAGCATGAAAGGAATACAAAAATTTGTGAAAGTAGAGAGAAGGGAAGTTCAGATATTACATATTATGTGAGAATCTCTTCAAATCATATCCTAAAAATGGGTGAAAAAATTTAGAAAGAAAATTAAAACAAAATTTTATCATTTCTTTCCTCATCTCTCCTAAAAAGCCCGGGAGCTTAATGAAAAGTTCTTGTGATTTCTCTCCCTTTCCCTTCTTCTATTTCAAATTTAAAACCCGGGAACAGTGTATGTGACTTCAGGTAAGAAATAAGAAAATAAGCACAAACATCCACCCATGAGAAAATGAATAGACTTACATCTTTGATATGGATCAATATTTCCATGGTAGGGAGCACTTCCTCTTGGCTGCAGATCAGATTGGCAAACTGATAAGAAAGATAATCTTTGAAACAAGTTTCAATAATTAAATTTAAAATGGAATGTACATGAAGAGAGAGGAGACGTTGATTAACAGAGCCTAAAGTTATTTGTATGATATCTAGTTTTCAGATTACATAAAGAACTACCATGTAAAAAGAACGAGCCTACTCCCTGTCCCAGCCTACTCTCTGGGCTTGGGCTGGTTGTAGAATTTTATCTGCATTGAACTATGCTGGAGACATTGATAGTTCAAAGATTACTGAGTTTCACTGCTTTTTTAAATAGGTTCATTGTTACTGTAACCTACGACCTACCTATTAGGTCTGCTTCTTATTCTTATTCTCTTTGCGTCTGCTTGACATTACATATCACCCCACTCCACCCTTCTCCCTTTTAGGTTTCTGCTTTGCTACAAATTTTAAAATTTCTTATTTTCAAGCTTAATTTATCTTCTATCCTTATTCATATTGGTTTTATTTTTTACCCTTCATTCTGAAACTAGGTTAGAATAAGAGGTACTAACCAAGTTAAGTTGAGTTCTGATTAGCACTGCATAAAAAAATAGACTATTCCGTTGATGTTACTTGTTGTACTAGAGATATTATCTCGCTATTTGAAGGGATCTGTCTAGAGTCTTTGTTGCGACGACTGAAACTGAGTATATTTCTATAGTATTGAATAAATTGGGGGGTTATAAGGACCCAGTACTGTAATACCATTCCGTGTTAACCAACAAAATGAAAAGAACTACATCGTAGGGATTTGGGGACGTACCTCATTATGAGTCCATCATGTATATTGTTTATATCAGGATTGTTTTAACAATTTAGTCCTACTACACTAGTCATTATATTTGTGATAATATAATCTGAGTATTTTACAATGCCATAACAGATTTCAAAGTTGTGCAGTACCAGAGCTCAAGATTCAAGACCTTGTCATATGTGCAAATTTTCAAAATTACAAAAAATAGATAAAAAAAACATCAAACAATATAAACCATGTTGTCCATGCCTGAATATAACTAGGACGTCGTTCCATCCCATTAACTGGTCCTGCAAAGAAATAAAAACATAGCCATAAAGAACAGAATATCACTAAAAGACCAAATTAACATGCTAGTTAAGCTTACTAGATATATAACTAGCACCCTCTTGGTAATGGGGAAGAAACATCATGCCAACACCGCGAATAGGAACACTGTAACGTCCAAAAGAAGAGGGATGTGAATCATAATTTCTCAAATAAAAATGTTTATTGCTAATTAAATCCATGTAAAACATGCAGGAGTATTTCAGCTGATTTGATTAAAAATGAGATTTAAACAGGCATAAGATAATGAGACCTTGAATTTGTTATTGGGTAGGATCCTTCTACCCGTGCTCGAGGACGCCCTCTGGTATCTGAAAAATGTATATCATATCCCTACAAGTACACAATGTATGGCATTGTCACAAAAGATAATGAGGACAGCAGGCAGCTCATATATAGCATACCTGTACAGGAAATGGACGCTTCCTTCCAGGCGGGATATAAGGATGTTCACTGTTAACAAAGCCTGAGAATGGAAGAGGAACAAATGTGAATACAAACGCAACTGTTGTCTGTAAACACGAAGTAGTGAACAGATGGGCAGAAGTAAATCAATAACTTTAATGCACAAGGAAGATATTGCAGATTGAATGTCAACATGATATTGCCCAAGATTTGGATTCATACTTTTTTCAAACAGTCAAAAAGGTCAAGTCTGCCTCCATTCTACAGAAAACCTCACTTTGAATTTCTAAAACCAATTCAAAAAATCCTGATATTCTATGTACGTTTAATAAACTCCATACTACCTTGTTCAATATATATATACTTAAATGATGATGCTGAACATGGGAATATATTGTCTATATCTAAATGAACACAAATGATTAATTAATTTAGTAGTTTGCAAATTAACTTTGAAAGGTCAAAATAGGTTTCTTACGGGGGAACATTTGATCAAATCCAAAGTGTTTAGCAAAAATTGATCATCAAGGTCCTATCAAATTCTCAAACATGTAAATCTGTAACAGCATAGCTTACAAACTGAAGTTTATCAAAACGTTCAATTCCTTAAGCATTGCCTAATCTTTAAATATCTTTTGGTGTTTAAAATTGAATCATAAAGTTTAAATTAAGGCCAAGACATATATAATTGGATTGGAGATCATATTTCCCTTTACAAACTTCTTACATTCTATTAGTGCACATTAGCCACAGACCTCCACTTTTTCTAACAAAAATTGACATCCCATTTCTCTTTATCAAAATAATATTCCCTCCATCCCAAAATACTAGTCTCTTTTGAATTTTTTTATCTCATAGTAATTGTCCATCTCTACTTTCAATGTAAAAAATTTCAAACTTATCTTCTTATTTTGTCATTTCCGATGTAAAATTTACTTCACTTGTATATAAAATTACTATAATAAATATTATAAGCACGGAATATTATTGCACAACTAACTTTTCTTAATATGCGTTATTTTTTCAAAAGAGACTAGTAAAATGGGATGGAGGGAGTAATATGTTATCCACTTGTCCTCTTACCATATTATAACATTACTTTACATGCTTTATTTTTTTCCCTCTTGCTGATCAGATTAAGTTATTAAAAACATTACTTTCCCTCTATTTGAACCGAATGCTTTTTTAGATATATTTTTCTTAAACCAATAATAAAAAAAGACTACTAAGTTACATGTTTATACAATTACCGAATAGATAATTCTTCTGTTTACTAAGTTTTCACTTCATGTTGCTGGATGAATTGTTTTTGGATTTGAGTATTTTTGTGTGGATTTAGATTTGAGTATTGCATATATATTATATATGTGCTTTTTGTTAAATAGCCCATGCTTAAGCTTTCAAGGGTATAAGGCTAATTAGAATATAATTGAACAGTCTGACACAAATGAATAACAAAAAGTGAAGCAATCACTAAGATGTAATGTAATAGCCAATTTACATACAGATATATAAATTTTCTAAAACAGATAAGAAAAATGTACGAGATGATTGCTAAATTGCTATGTTACCTGTACTTGAACTAGGATTTGTTGGCCTCATTGATGCTTGTTCCCTCAATAGTTGTACGAGTTCAGAAGTCGTAGAAGACCTCTGATCCACTATCCTTGTGTCATAATTTATTCTGGGAGGATTCTCCATAATTCTACTTCCCTGTAGGTTCTTGACAGCTATAACAAAGAACAAAGCTTAGGATATAGTCAGATGAACGGTAAATTCATATGGAACTATGGAAGAATGTGACTAATGTAAACTTCTGCCAAACAAATTTGCAACAAAATCTTGCACAGTTTTACTGATTGAAAATTGAAGGGGAGAATATTTATATAGCTCCACCATTTCATTCAAGGTGCCACTTTGAGAGTTTTTTATGGTGATAAATTTTTTATGCTACTTTAGTAACGGACAGGGGCGGTAAAAGACACCCCCTCCCCCAAAAATAATAATATTTGAGAAACCTCACTTCAGAGGGAAACCAGTGATACAAACAGAAGAACAAAAGGACATGCCAATTGCCATAACAAGGAGTTAACAAGTAACAATCATGTGAGACTCACATGGGGTTCCTTTTTGCTTTTCTTTAGATTCTTTAGTGGGGGGAGTTCGAAGGTGTTTTATCTGCTGAGCTTTTGGAGTCGGTTTGGCAAGAGAAACTTTAACCCTGACCTGAATTTTTTTTTGGCAAAAAAGATCTTAGAAAACTATAGAAACTACATCTGACTTTAAATCTGTGCTAAATAATGCATAACCTTTGAACCCTCGTCATTAGTTTGTTCATGACCGAATGCTTCAACACATGCAAGAGCAGCAGCACGGGTTGTATAGTTAATAAACGCGAAGTCTTTTCTTCGAGAGGATGGCATATCTCTGGCAAGAGCAACATTTTCAATATCACCAAATCTTTTAAAAAAGTTTTTTACTTGTTCTTCATCCCACGAGGAAGGCAAGTATTCAGCATAAACGGATTTCACCTATACGTGGCAGTAACAAGGTAAGTGGATTTTCAAATATAAAGTTACTATAGGAAACTGGACATGATAGGCACAAACAGAAAATAGTTAATTGCATATATGTTTATGCATCATATACAGGAATATATATATATATATATATATATAATAAAAATATTATATTCATAGATATACAGAGAGAGGGGGGGAGGGGAGGCATATGTGAGTAGAGAGGGAGAGTCGCAGTCAATCATATTACAAAAGATATTAACATAAATCATTCTAACAGCTATAAATAGTTACCAATGTAGGCAAACATGAGTATACTCACCTTACTTAACTCGCTTTCATCTGGCTCAATTAGGGGCTCAGCCCATGCAACTTTTATATGCAGATGCTCCCCAAAGACGCCCTTCTTTTGGAGCTTCTTGTAAGCATTTTGAGCATCTTTATTTGACTCGAGTTCAAGAAATGCAAACCCACGGTTAAGTGCAATGTTGTTTGGATCTGATATGACTGCAACATGATCTATTTTCTCAATACCAATCCCATGCAACAGTTGAGTTACCTGCGAAAACATAACTATTTATTTAGATATGTTGTAGAATGTGAAAGAAAAACTTTAGCTAGGTCTTTAGATCGAACTGATAGCTTACATCATCACTTTTCCATCTCTTGTTGATATTACCAAGAAATAAAGTGTCATTACCCTCAACAGGTGACGTTCCACATAGCCTTCCACAAATCTGATATTTAATATAGCAACAAAAGACAATAAGCAGTCGACCATAGCAACTCATAACTTCTATACCACACACATAATTCACTGATATGCAAACATAATAGAGATTATTTCAAGCAATAATAATGATATAAAATTAAAAAATTGGAACCTCAACTTTGCGGTATTTTATTAAAGCCTTTTTGGCATCAGCTGCAAGAGTGTAGCGCACAAATGCAAATGCTTTGTCCTTGGTTTTACTACTGTTTACCAGTGTCACGTCTTTAATCTCTCCTAATACTTCAAATATCTTTCTAATATCTTCCTCCCTTGTATCCTTGTCCAATCCACCAACAAATATCTCAGTTTTCCGCCTCCTGCGCCGCTCTAATGCTCCCATTTCCCCACTCCATATGGAATCCCCTAATAATGTCTCTGCCTTCGTTCCACCAAATTCACTACATTTCTCCTTATTGTTCGCTCCCTCTTCTTGCTTGCCATCCTCACTTTCAAAATCCTGAGTATTTTGAACCCCCGCCTCTTGCTTGCAATCTCTAGTTTCTAACTTCAAATTGCTTTCAGCACTCTCCTGCTTGCAATCCCCAGTTTCTGAATCCAAATTGTTTTCAACTATACTGTCATGATTACTAGCCGCATTATTATAATCTAAACCTGAAACTTTAGATATATCATCAGTTAATGAACCATCCACACAACTTTTGGTCTCCTTCTGCATAATTACAGCATCAGGACTATGATCATCAGACCTTGTCAATTTTTCAACATCAACACAATGCTTAACAACTTCAAAAGCCTCCAACTCCTTCTGTTTCCCACCAACAACACTACACTTCTCAGCTTCCGACCATACAATACACGTCGGACTAGACTCACAATTTTCACTTTCCATTCCAACATTATTAGTACGATCACCAATTTCAACATCCACGGACTCAAAAGTCGGGTTTTCAACATTCACATCAACACAATCATCACTCCTCACAATTTTAACATCACCAACTACATTACCATCATTCGCCGAATCTTGATTCAAAACCTCACTCTCCTGACGAATAATCTTTCTGAGTACTTTCCTCTTGACAATCCTCTTGACAATCTTAGTCTTCTTCTTTTTCACCACATTTTTCGTTTCCGAACCCGCAACACTTTTCCCATCTCCCCCACCATCATTCACCACTTCATCCACAATTAGGGTTTCTTGTTTGGACTCGACTGGAGTTTCACTAAAATCTTGAACATTACTCTGAATATGACTCCCATTAATTAGGGTTTGGTTTAACTCAACAACTGGGGTTGTAATTTTTTCAGGAAGGGGTAAATTGGGGGTTGATAGTGATGGGGTTTCAAGATTAGGGGGAATTATAGTAGAGGCGGGTGATTCTTGAAATGGGTATTGGGTTTCTTGAGGATCCGGAACCGAAAATTTGGACTTGCGGGTGGGCCGCCTAGTTAGTGGAACATGAGATAAGTTGTTTCTGCAATATTTCTTGGGAGGCATGCTATTAGTTTTGTGCTTGCTCTGTAATGGATATACTCTCATCCCCTAACAATTCAATTCTTTTTGTGCTGTATAATTGGATCTATCGTATATCTATATTTTCAGTTTTCACAGACCGTCACGCTTGTCGACTTGTCGTCTTTTCGAGCGTTAAAAAACGACAATTCAGATTTTAAAATTATTATTTATAATCCATTTATTTTTATTTATAATCCATTCATTTTTATTTATAATATTTGATTCGAGATTTTATGCAAGTTGATAGATTATAAAGTACGTGTTAAATTTAGTAGAATCTCTCATACTGAAAAAAGATTTTGAAACATTAAAAATATATATGAAAATTTAACATAATTCATGAATATTTAAAATTCATCGGTATTAATAAGTTTTTGAATACCCCTATATTTTAATTGATTAATAATAATCTATGTTAAATACCCCATGATTTTAAACCATTGATTAAAATTCTGAATATCCCGATTTTAAAATACAGTTTAAAATCCTAATTGAATATACAGATTTTAAAGTATTATTTATAATCCTAATCGCATATCTCCAAAATTTTAAATTACAAAAAATACGGCATAATTTGAATTAAATATACGGGTAAAAATTTGTGCTCTTTACTTTCAAATTAATTTATGCAACTAATTAGGTCCCTTTATATGGGCTTTTAACATGTATTTTCAACCCACTTGGAATCAGGTGATAACAAGATACTCCATGTCCCCTTTTATTTTTCTCAACACGGTTTAATGTGTATAAAAAATGTATTTAAATAAATTATTTTAACGTGTATAAAAAATATATTTAGACAAATTATTTTTTAAAATTTCCATTTCTATATAAAATTTTAATATCTAAATTTTTATTTAGAAAAAAAAAGTTTTGAAAGTTAATTTATCTAACTATGTTTTTGTTGCACGTTAAATTACGTGTAAAAAGTTAAAGAGACAAGTAAAAGGGGACGGACGGAGTATTAAAATCTTTTTTTAAAATAATATATTAAAATTTTATTCTTCTCATTATTAATTAAATTAAAAGTCATTATCTAAATGATATTTTACTGACTTAAATGCAGATTAAATTCTAAATAGCAGAGTTATATGATAATTATTTGCTTTTATGATATATAATTTTTTTAAGAAGTACTATATATTTATCATATAATATGTATTGTTTATTAATGTTTTAATATATGTATATGTGTGTGTGTATATATATATATATATATATATAAGAATAAGGATACTAAAGTAGTGATTTATTTGTGTGTATTATATTAATAACCTAATTACTTACTTTTCTAATATATGAATAATGTAAATTAAATGGTAAGTAAATATTTAACAATAAATGATTATATGTATTTGTTTATATATATTTGTTGTGATAGGGAAAATATCCTAAAATTAATGTTAATATAAATAATTATATAGTAGTGGAGTAATATAATACGCTGATTTATTAATATTAATTTTTGGTTTGTCACGAAAAATCATGCATGTGAGTATCCCCTAAAGAAATAAAAAAGGAAAGAAGAGTAATTAGATGTAATCATGTAATTATGAATAATTTTGATTGCTGGGGGGAAATATTTACGCCTCGGTTGGTTGGCTATGTAACACACACTTTCATAAACTTGTATGAGTTACATGATTTGGTCATATAGTTTTTAAAATAAATGACGTAACTTACCCTTCTCATGTATTTAGGATTACTGCAAAACACCGTAACCTACTAGTGGTCACCCGTTTATATTTTGTGAATAATATTTTATAATTAGATTTTTATTTATTTTTATAATAATATATATTATTTTATTTATATATGTTTAAAATAAATTATAATACACATATATTTTCTAAACAATGGTGTCAAATATATATGTTTTTAATCTTTATATACAAATTTTAAAATAGTTTTAATGCTTAATTTCAATTAATTTTGTATCAATATAATTATTATCGCCACTAAAAATAAAATTAAATGTTCGGAGTTATAAATATTTATATTTTTAATTTTCAATTTTTATAATTTTTTTTTATAATTTTTTTGTAATATTTTAAAATTAAATTATATTTATAACAGTTTATAATTAAGTTTTATTTGTTTTTATAATAAATCTAAATATTTTAAATTACAATTTTGAATGTTTTAATTTTTAAGTTTTCATTTAATATCTCTAAAAAGTTTATAATTAATTTCATATATATATATATATATATATATTTATATTATTAAAGTTAATATTAATATTATTATTAAAACTGAAATATTTTGAAAACATGTAATTAATTAAATAAAAACTACTTGAAGTTACACTGATAAATCAAACACAAATTTTTAGTAAACCCAATAATTTTATGAATGTAACCTATTTTCCTGTATAACTACAAATCGTGATAAACAAAAGAGGCCTTAAATATTAGAATCGAAGGTACATTACATATATTAGGGTTTGACAATGGAAAAGCGTCTCCCAGTTATTCTAGGAGAGAACTCAGCTCACAAGAAACAGAGATTAGAGGTAAAAAAATGTAAGGGAGTAAATTTCTCTGACTTTGACTACAAGGTGAAACATTCTCGACAAAAACGAGACTTTGATAATAAAGAAATTCTGATATGTGAAGAAAAAAAGCAACTACTAGACTCTGAAGAAAATCAAGAAGAATATGGAAACAGGGAAAATTGGTCCCGATCCTTGCATGATGCGGGGAACAGTGAAGTACGTCTTCCTAGTTCATTATATCTTTTGTACGAGCATGTGTGCATTTTATATATATGATTCATTTGTTTATATTGCAAATATTGTTTGCAGGGTTTTGAGGTTGGATACGATCCACTTAATGATCATTTATTAGTATGTGGTTTTCCAATCGTGTATAAAATTTACGATTCATCGAAACCGAATGAAGACCTCATCGGACATGACATTCTGCTTTATCTCTCTAAGTTGGCTATTTGCTTCTATAACATAAAGGAGGTTTGTCCTCTAAATCAATTTTTTCCCCATATGTTATACTTCTTCTATTTATATGCTACATTCTATACTATACATATGCAGGATACAGACTTTCGCGATGTCAAAGTGCTCATGGCAATGAGATCTGCTTCTAGGGATTGCATTTACTATATAACCCTTGAGGCCTTCTCAGCTCATGGGGTTGCCGTAACCTTCCAAACAAAAATATGTGATTTTCTCCCTCACCCATATCCAAAGATTGAGATTATGCTCGTTCAGAACCAATCCTCTGAAACTGATCACAACACGTTTGAAAACTCTCAAGAAGGCCAATCCTCTGAATTTGATCACGAGGGTCAAATCTATGAACCGCGGCTCTCTCAAGTCATCAAAACATACACTACCGTATGTTTAGTTATTCCTTTTAGCTGTGGCTTTAGTATATTAAGTATGTGTGTATATATACATATAATTCATTTGCACTGAATGTCTGAGCACTGCAGGATTCTCAATATAATGTGGCCCTTTATCTCTCCCAGTATGCTCTTGTCTGTTATAACTTGCACACGGTTTGTACCCGACTCTTCATTTAAATAAATACTACAATACTACATAACATACGATTCATTTATATTGAATATATGAATGTGTGAGCGCTGCAGGATTCTCGGCACAATGTGGCTCTTTATCTCTCTCAGTATGCTCTCGTCACTTATAACTTCCACACGGTCTGTCTTACTTTTAAAAAAAATAAATAAATATATTTTAATTATCCCCTCCCCCACCCCTAAAACCAATATTAGTTTTTATCTAACCATTTTGCACTGTACACAGTTGAGGCTGCCAGATGCAGTGCATGACATTCAATCACTGAAAGTTCTCGAGCCTATGAAACCTATTGCGGATGGTACAACTTACCTTGTCACTTTTAAAGCCTCCTTGCGCGATAAGAGCAAGAATGTTGAAACCTTCGAAACAGAAATACGCATTCCCACCCTCTTCCCAACTACAATGATAGAGTTTAAGACAGTTCGGATCAAGCCCAATTAATTACAGGTAATTTCATCCTAAAACTAATTTACTATATCAATTTATCATGGTGTTATATGTAGTTCATGTGCTCCTCACTTGAGTTAAGATAAATGCTGTCTACTGATTTTTTAGACTAACAATAAAATAGAAGATATCATGGAATCAAAGATTTGGGGGTCTATGAGAAATGATAATACATGTGGTATCTCGGTTCTGTGATTAAAAAAGAGTGTCTTATTGTCCCTCTTCTCCACTGACCCCTGTTATTTTGTTTATTTGTCGCGGACTCGTGTGAGTTTTATATTAGTTATGGTGTGACAATAATCTTGGAACAGGGCTTTGGATATTTGAAGTTTATTCGACAAAAATTATACTCATATATATTACTTAGGACCCTGATTCTAATTTATTCACGGTGTTTCTATCTCATGAATGCAGGATCCTCCAATTGCTGCTTAGGCTATACTGTGAAGTAATCAGAAAATCAATCTTCTCGCAGTGGAACCAGTATTTACATATTTATCAAATATTTAGATGATTTGTTGGTTTGCTATAAATGATAGGATTTTACATTCAGGTGAGGATGTGATAATTCCCATATACATTTCCACTTGCATAAATTTTGTATCCAGCTTTCGTTTCATTTGTTCAATATATTCAGATCAGGTGTATTTACCCCTGGTTTTTTAAAACTTTGTAGCGTATAGTACTACTTCCTATTGAGATAGAATGGGAACACAGCTATAATTTTATTATCGGCTTACAGCAGCATAGATTAAAACCCATGGCCCTAGATAATTTTAAAAACCTGTGGCTCCACATAAATGTTCACCATACGTGAAGGAACACTATAATCTACATTCTACAACATTGGCTATACATACAAGTTATACTTGACTGCACATTTGAATTTTAATCTGTGATACTATTTTGATGGTTGCTGCTACGAATGATATTATAAAACCGAAAAATACTAATGTTGTCCATTCATCAAAAAAAGAAAAAAAATCTAATACTAGATGGAACCGCTGAAATCAAACAACCATATTTGGTATAAACTTTTGATAATCCATATGTGCATAGCTCGACCTTCTTTCATATTAAAATTTGGCAATCTATACATATGTATGTTCCCAATATACACTTAGAAGGCATGTTCGAAAAAATTCCACTGGTCAACGAGTTTTGTGCTCTTGAAAACAGCCATATTTGCAAATATTCAACAGCTATTATCATCGGTGAGTACTTTTCTTAGCGAGTCCAGCCATCAACCTATTATAAGTTGCGATGGCAGGGATATAATCTTTGTCCAACATTTCTTCTACGAGAGCTTCCCCTTCCTTTCTTCTGCCTTCTCGTGTATATCCAGAAACTAGAATGTTATAGGTGACACTATCTGGATGTAGACCTTTTCTTGAAGCCAATAACCTTAATTTATTTGCTAACACAGTTTTCCCTGAACCACACATATCTTGTAAAACACAGTTATATGTCACACTATCAGGTACAATGTCATCTCTCAGCATTCTGTCCAATAATTCACCTGCCTCTTCAATCCTTTTTGATGATCGCAAACCTTCAATCAAAGTTGTACCAGTAATCGAACTTGGAGCATTCCCATTCCCCCATAGCTCATCAATCATCTCCCTTGCTCTGTCCATTTCCCCTTCTCCACAAAGTCGATCAACAAGATCAAAATAATCATATCCCTTCGGCATAACTCCTTTCCTCGAGAAATCAATTAACAGATCACAAGCCTCTAACAACCTCCCTTGTTGACACAACCCATCAACCAAAATCTCACAAGTTACAACCGAAAACTCACACCCCAACTCAATCATCTCATAAGCCATCCCAACGCCTTCCTCAAACTTCCTCTCCCTAAAAAACCCCTTAATCAAAGTATTAAAACTAACCACATTCGGAACACAACCCTTGTGTTTCATCTCCTTAAACATCCCCAACGCCAAATCAAATCGATAATTCCTACAATACCCACTAATCAACACATTAAACGTAACCACATCAGGCTTCACCCGATCCTTAATCATCCTCTCGTAAAACCTCAAACCTCCCTCATACTCCCTAAACTTAACAAACCCATGAATCACAATATTATACATTGCCACATTAGCCTTGCCATCAATTAGTCTACACATACAATCAAACATCTTAACTGCATCATCAAGCCTCCCAACATTACAATAGGCATTTATCGCAAACCGAAAAATAGGCTCAATTCTCGGACAAGCAAAGATACCATCCGAACAGGGACAAGGATTAGTAATCATAAATTGAAGTCCTAACGTGAGATAATCGAAACGGTGAGTAATAGCAAGAGCACGAATGATCCATTCAAAAGTGTTGTGATCGTGTCGAAAAGAATCAACAGAGGCAGCGTAATTGAAGAAATGGAAATCGAGGTGGGTGAATTTGGGGTGGTGTTGGAGTTTGGTTTTGAAGAAATGGAGAAGCTGTTGGGGAGTGAATGAGGGGTTGAGATGGTTGTTGAGGAAGTTAGTTAGTTCTGTTTGGGTTGTTGAGATGGGGAGTGTCGGGAGTGGAGTCAGGGTTGTTTCCGGTGGTGGTGGTGGTGGCAGGTGGGCTGGTGGCGGCGTAGGGGTGGGGATGGGGTGGCGTAAGGCTTTTAAGGTGGTGGGTTTCTTCAGTGACATGCCTGTGACTCTGTTAAAAAAAATTATCAGTGGAATTTTTTATACAAATGAGAATGAAACACTTCATTTACAAATGCGTATTCTAATAGTTAAAGAAAATATTCAACACATCTAAAAAATTATCCTTTTTATTGTTTTAATCCAAAATTTATTAATTTCTTATCATTTTTGAAAAATTAGTAAAAAATTACTTAATATAAAGAGATTGAAGGCCCTGAGTTATTTCAGGTGAAGAGAAATCATAGTATAAATAGAAGAGTATTTTTGTAAATATGGGGTGTGTGTTTATTATTTACATTTTTATCATTTTCAATTTATATGTAAAATAGCCTGATCTTAGGGGAATTTCTTGTGAGAACCTGAAGAGAAGTTTTCTCTAATATAAATGCATGAATCCCGAATATTTTTGGTTGGTGGTGAAATACTAGCATAATCTGTCAACCATAAAAAAATCAATGGCACTAAAACAGTTAACAAAATCAGACTTTTAACAAAATATAAAAGTTGTTTGTCTTGAAGAGACTGTTTAATAAAGTTAAGATAATACTCCAGATAACATATATCATATTGTTCGTACAAGAGATCTGCACACTTGATCTTTGAACGTATATCAGTATCACGCATGTGTTCCCCAACGATAGAAAGTATCAAAGCAACCTGGTGGGACATGTAGTGCACTAGTGTCACTAACAAGATGCAGATGATCACTCTAAATCCTTCGTATATAACAATACTTGACATGTTATGTTTAAACTAAGAATCACAGACTTGTATGATTTGAACTACAACAATATATCATAATTCAAGTTAAAATAATTATCAACTGCAAATGTATATATCAATATCATGCTAGCTAAATTGCAACTGTATACATATCCTTTAGGATATATTGCTTCAAGTGTATGTGCCTTCTATTATGTTCTGCAGACTTTCAGATCTCCCACCTCGCTCGATCTGTTGCAGATTTACAGCTAGCTATTTTGTTTCACCTATTAATTAATAATTGAAGTAGATGTAAAGAATCTGATGGAGAGATACTATGGCAAAGCTATGAATTTTATAAATGCAGGGTCGATCTTCTATAAAGCTTAGTTGTCAAGAAAGAAGAAATTAAACAACACCATCTTTATAAAATAACTCAGCAGCTTTACTTTTATATGCTAGCCAATAAGCTAGATGACGCTGTCCCTCAGACCATCCATCATTAACAAGTGCTACTAATTTCCACATACATGTACTATTGAAGGTATCCTTTGTACGTTTTCTTTCTTTATTATTTCTACTATTCTATTATCTAGTGGTGCTCTCTAGTGTAGTACCGGTATATATATGTGTGTGCTTCAATTCCAATGCAAAGATATGAAGATTAGAAGAGATTGTCGTAGCGCGAAAATGGGGGTGTTGGGAATGAAGTTTGTTCCAAGATCCATCCTTTTTAAGGTTTTGCTAATGCTCTCATGTGTTGGGAATTGGGATTAGCATAATTGGTGTGGATTTCGGACCAGGCTTCATTTCTCACACCATCATGTTCTTTTGATGATGATCAGCTAGTTTTTCATTAGAGGGGTTATGGGCTTATGACAGATTCCAAGAAGATACAGGAAGAAGGTATCTATGCGTGTAAATGCAACATTGCATATTATGCATACATATTACAGTTTATGTTGATCAGGTTCAGTATATTTTGTTTACTTGCATATAAGAAGATTCTTTGTTTAGTATTAATCAAACACCAAAACTTTACAGGTTTATAAAACGAGTCATGATTTGAAGAAATAAAGTAATAATTGAAATTTATAAATCAGCTAGCTAACCGTCTCGATAATTTTTGCTGATGCATATTAACCAATTGATTAATTAGCTTCAACACGCACGCACCCAAAGTCGTGATAAAAAAAAGTGTCTTCATAAACTCATGCAGCACATAGAGTATATGCGTATATACGTCTGTAGAATCATATCAGGAGCAATACATTTACACCCTGATAGACAAGATGACCAAGCAGCATATACAGACGGGAATGGGGTAGGTGATTGATGCCTTAATTGATTTGCACTGTTTAAATATTCTATCAAGAAAGATGATGTATAACGTGGTCGGTGACTCAAAAAGATGGACATATTTGTCAAAAGCTTACCGTTTTCCTGCTTGTGCTGCCGAATGCTGATCTATCATTTTCTATAATATAGTAAAGATCATCTAATCTCCACTCATCTTTCCTCACTCCCTGTCCATACTACAGTGTATATGGCCGGTTTTAAAAAAAAGTCAAAAGAAGAAAGAGGAATCTTCATAATTAGTTATTTTAAAGGGATTAAAGCAAGTTGCAGATAAATTAACTTATCGGGAAAGTATCAAATTCTATTTATTAGTTTTGCATTGTAAGATCAGTAATCTATTTCATTCTTCTCTTTTGCTAGTAGTAATCATGAATTAGTTATCAAGCCAATAAATTTCTCTAATAACCGGTGGGTGGAACTATCAGAATTTGCATAAATGGAAAAGAAGAGAGATTTTAAATTATTTGTTACACAATACTGTACTATTGTAGTGATGCAGCTGTGTGCCATATATCATCAAGTAAATAGTGAATCAAATAACGCCATGTCACAATTCAGTATAAGGTATCACACCAGAAGGTCCATAACCTCGTGCTCTAGCATTACTTTCGATATATAAGAAATAAAAACTATAGTGTCACACCATAATCTCGTGCCCTGCACTTGAACAAAGCGAAGAACAAAGAGCGCATGTACACTAATTTAGAGAACTTAAACAAGTCGACAATCCATTGCTTATGCGCGTCTTTTTCTTCACAGCCAAACAAAGACAAGCAAGCATATATACTTTGTAAATAATAGTATGGAGGAATCTAATTATCTAAATACTGCAAAAGTGAATAAAGTAGCAAGAAAAAGAAGCATTTGGTCATTGGAGATTGGTCTAAGGCTGCTTCCACATGAAGCTAAGCACCTTAATTTCTCATCTCATCACTCCCAATTCTTCTTCTTTAATTCCTCCCACTTTTAACCTTACAACTAGGAATCCACTTCCACTCTCTTCTAATTATGATATAAACAGAGCTAGGGCGTATATAATTTACCCTTTTTCCTTGACTCCACACCTTCCCTCTCACAACTTGCTATATCCCACAAATTATACTACACAAATGTGATCATCTATAAATATATTCACATTATAAATCACCATTAACAATACTTGTTCCTCTCTCCCCTAAACTATACATGCATAAAAATAGTCATTATATATAAAGATATTGTCATGGCAGTTGTTCGGAAGTTGATAGTGGAGGTGGTGGACGCCAGAAATTTGTTGGCGAAAGATGGGCATGGAACATCGAGTCCATATGTGATACTTGATTTCTATGGGCAGAGAAGGAAGACAAGAAGTGTAATTTGTGATCTCAATCCTGTATGGAACGACATTGTTTCTTTCAATGTTGGAAAGCCATCTACTGTTTTTGGTGACATGCTGGAGGTGGGCGTTTATCACGACAAAAACATTGGCCCTACGACCAGAAACAATTTCCTAGGCCGAGTGCGGTTGGATTCCCGCCAGTTTGTTAAAAAAGGGGAAGAGGCTTTGATTTACTATCCACTGGAGAAGAAAAATGTCTTCAGTTATATCCAAGGTGAGATTGGCTTGAAGATTTATTTCAATGATGAGGTCGTTCTGCCGCCAGAGCCACCACGACCACCTGA
The DNA here is from genome assembly GCA_028671895.1 of Oenanthe sinensis. Lineage (NCBI taxonomy): Eukaryota > Viridiplantae > Streptophyta > Magnoliopsida > Apiales > Apiaceae > Oenanthe > Oenanthe sinensis. Next base: position 39,476,420 of record CM053794.1, read on the forward strand.
GGAAGTGAAGTCTGATCCACCACCAGAAACAGGACCGGCATCAGAAGCCCCTAATGGTCTGCCACCACCAAGTTCAAGCGAACCACCTGCTGCAGAAGTGCCACAAACTGAACAAGTGCCGCCGCCACCTGCTGAAACAGCATCACAATCACCGCCTTCACAAGATGAAACTGGAGGGACACCACCAGCTGAAGCTGCGCCAGCACCACCATCACCAGCACAAGCGAAGATGGAACCATCGGATAATGCTTCTGAAGAGCCCTCAGCAGAAGCAGTTAACAGTTCAAAAATAGAAAACCTCGATCCTGATCAGGTGATGGCAAACATGGCATCAGCATCAATACCTGAAGTGAAAGTCAGTGGTATCTATGGACCTCGTCCAATCTCTCGTGCTGCATCAGTTAGTAGCTTTATATCAGATTCATCTGACAATGTTTCAATGGAACGGCCCTCATTTGATCTTGTAGAGAAAATGCATTACCTCTTCATCAGAGTTGTTAAAGCTCGATCATTGCCTACTCCCGGCAATCCTGTGGTTAAAATTGTTGTATCTGGCAGCCAAGTCATCTCCAAACCAGCTCGAAAAAACATGTTGTTCGAGTGGGACCAAACTTTTGCATTCGCTAGCGAGTCGGCAGATTCCACCTCCCTCCTAGAAGTCTCCGTGTGGGACCCGCTAATTTCCAACTCAACCACCGACATGGAAGGTCATAACTTCCTAGGTGGTGTATGTTTTGATGTCACAGAGATTCCACTACGTGACCCACCAGATAGTCCATTGGCCCCGCAATGGTACAGACTCGAAGGAGGTGGTGCCCACAGAGGGGATCTGATGCTTGCCACCTGGGTTGGCACACAAGCAGATGAATCCTTTCCTGAAGCATGGAAGAACGACACACCCGGAAATCCTAGCTCTCGTTCCAAAGTCTACCAATCACCTAAGTTGTGGTATTTAAGATCAACGGTGATTGAGGCCCAAGACATATCGGGATTTGCACCATTAAGAGACTCTACCTTCCAAATCAAAGCTCAATTAGGTTTTCAAATACAAAAAACCAAGCTTTCCATCACGCGTAATGGATCTCCCTCATGGAATGAAGACTTGATGTTTGTTTCGTCAGAGCCATTTGGCAACCAACAATTGTCATTATCTCTGGTGGAATACCGTGAACCTAAACAACAGGTTGTCATGGGAGTTGCTAGCATGCCACTCTTATCAATCGAACGTCGTGTCGATGACCGGAACGTGGCATCACGATGGTTCACATTTGAAGATCCTAATCAAGAGAAGAGGGTATATAAGGGTAGGGTCCACTTGAGGTTATGTTTCGATGGCGGATATCACGTGATGGATGAAGCTGCTCATGTGTGCAGTGATTATCGCCCAACTGCTAAGCAACTATGGAAACCTCCAATTGGAACAGTTGAGCTAGGGATAATTGGATGCAAGAACTTGTTACCAATGAAAACAATTGATGCCAAGGGAACTACAGATGCATATGCTGTTGCTAAGTACGGTAACAAATGGGTACGCACTCGCACAGTCTCTGATACTCTGAATCCAAGATGGAATGAGCAGTACACATGGAGGGTCTATGATCCATCCACTGTGTTGACAATTGGTGTGTTTGATAGTTGGGAAGTATTTGAATCAGAAAGCTTCAAAGAGTCAACGCGTCCCGATTTTAAGATTGGGAAGGTACGCATACGAATATCGACGTTAGAAACAGGCAAGGTGTACAAAAATATATACCCATTGCTTCTATTATCTCCTTCTGGATTAAAGAAAATGGGTGAAATAGAGGTGGCTGTACGATTTGCAGGCGCAGCTCCCACACTGGATGTTTTACAATTGTACTCTATGCCATTGTTGCCTATAATGCACCATATCAAGCCCATTGGTGTAATGCAACAAGAGTTATTGAGATCAACAGCTGTAAAGATTCTGTGCACACACTTGTCACGATCTGAACCTCCCCTTCGACGCGAAGTTATTATGTATATGCTAGATGCTGATTCACAGGCATTCAGTATGCGGAAAGTTCGTGTCAACTGGTTCAGAATCATCAATGTGATTGCAGGGATCATAGACACTGTCAAATGGATTGATGACACGCGTGCTTGGCGAAATCCTACATCTACAGTTTTAGTACATGCATTGCTGGTGATGCTGGTGTGGTTTCCTGATTTAATCATTCCTACATTGGCATTCTACATGTTTGTAGTTGGAGTATGGAATTACAGGCTAAGGTTCCGGAACCCACTGCCACATTTTGATCCAAAGATCTCATTAGCTGAAAAGGTTGATCGCGATGAACTTGAAGAAGAATTTGATGCGATGCCATGTAGCAGAACAAATGAGATGGTTCATGCAAGGTATGACAAGTTACGGATTCTTGGGGCACAAGTTCAAACTGTATTGGGTGATCTTGCCACGCAAGGGGAACGTGTACAAGCTCTGGTGACATGGAGGGACCCCCGTGCCACAGGGATCTTTGTAGGATTGTGCTTTGTAGTGGCAATTATATTGTACTTGGTACCATCAAAAATGGTTGCTATGGCTTTAGGATTTTACTCTCTGCGGCATCCAATATTTAGAGATAGAATGCCTTCACCTGCTCTAAACTTCTTCAGGAGGCTGCCCTCACTTTCTGATCGAATCCTCTAGTTTCGAGTAGTACGTTGCAATAAATAATACATGTTGATGTAAGACTGCATGTTGGTTCTTTGTATGTAGAATAGAGTATATCATGATTCAGTTACCAAAATGTTATTGTTATCTAACAAGATATATATTATAGTTGCTGAATCTATAAACAGCACCTGATAATAATAAACATCATAGCTAGGAATATGGAATCAAGTAAAACAGTAAAAATAAATTACTGTAGATGATATCACTGAGAACAGCCTGAATGTTAACATACATGAATACTTGAATAGAGGCAGAAACAGAACAATAGAGCATAGAAGAAGCAACACTAATACTGTAGCCAAAAAAAAGAAGCTAGAGGTACCTGAGCAGGCCCATCTAATTGAAGCGAAGACACATGATCAGATGATCTCTTCTCTCCTAGACTCCTACGCGTGGCTTTTGTAGCACACTGTACATTTATTCTTCAAGGCTTCATCAATTAATTGGGCTCGTCAGGAATATAGGCACTATTTAGCCTCAAATTTTGTTTGTTTCAGGCTCAAAATTTATATTTTTTAAAATAAATTATAAAACTATTTTTTTTTTATATATCTTAAAATATGTATAGAGGTTCAAAAAAATTAAATATTCTAAAATGAAGGAAAGATTTTATATTGCATTGTGAGGGCTCATCTTGATTGGAGTAATAAAATAAAAGATACTCCGTAATCCCGTATATATCTTGGATATCTAAAGAGATCAGGAATTTCTGAGCGTATCTTCACAAAACACGGTTCTTAATAAATGGCTGGTAAGTTTCAAAAATAAACAAATAAATAAATGGCTAGTAATATGCATGCCAGCTCAACATGAGTAAGAGTGTATTTGGGATTGTTGTTGCTGCAATAACTTATTTCTGAAAAATAAATAAAAAATTGTTTAGTAAATTTTAAAAACGACTTTATGGGAAAGTGTTTTTGGTCTAAAAATTACTTTTGGAAAAAACTGTTTTTCAACTTTTGTCAAGAAGTAACTACATTTTTCACTATCAAATCATCCCAAAAATATTTTTTTTATATTATATCTTAAAATATAAACAAATCAAAAAAAATACCTAACAGTCATCTGATTTTTCTGACAACATTTTTTCTACCAACACTTTTTTAAACAACACAGCAGTTTTAAACAATAATGCCAAACAGAGCCTAATTATGATTAAAATTTTAAAACGTGTTCTAGTGCCATTATTAGAAAACAATTTTATGTTCATTTTAAAAACAAGCCAAAGAATATAAAGCAAATTTATGTCCAGTGTTCTTTAAAAAAAAGCAATTTAATCGTTTAAAAGCAAAAATTTTAAACTGTGCTTAATTTATCTATTCTTAACTTTATATCATGACGACGTTGCCATAGATATATCCACCGTTTGTTATGTCATATTTCACAATTGCAGACTGTCATGTGTAGCTTTGCGCTTGTCTTTATATTAACTGCATTTGTCTTGATACAAATAAGTTGATCATAAAAAGTCGAGATTAAACGAATGATGCATACTTACGTTGCACTTGATGTGTTGCGTGTATCGCTATTCTAAATACTTAAACCTAAAATAGTTAAAGTAACACACGTTGGGATAAAATTTCAACGTGATAAAAACATTGGAGCAGCACATATTAAGACATTCGGGATTGACTAGTAAGACGGTGAGGCTGATGTGGGTAAAAAAACGGATAAAATCATTTCGTATTCTTGTCTAAAATAAAGAAAGAAAGAATAGTAATAATAATTAAGAGTACAATATAAAGGAGGCTTTACGTATACAAGCACCTCATGCTCTTTCCAAGTTGTGTTGTCTCTCCTTTGTTCATCTGCAACAAGATTTCATCGGTAATCAATCGGTTCCCATATTTTAACATTTTTTATTGTTCACATCTTTAAATTTTATTAGTAGTAATATAATATTGTTACATTTTGTTGTTGCGAGATTTTCGATGACTGTGCCTTTTCTTGAAATGCACTTGTTGTAGCATGCAGCTTATTACAAACTTGGTTGTCTGTTTTAACACCCTACATTACCAAGTTTGTAAATATGGGCATTGATGCTGTGATTTCATTGTCAATTTTTGTTTTAAATGTGCAGTTCTTGACATAATATAAACTTCTGATTTGGTGTGTTTTCTTTTTGTTTCTATAGTTTAATTGAATATTTCGGTGTTTTAATACAATTTGGAGATTAAAGATATGGAGAAAAGTAGTTTGGTATTGTTGATTGGGACTCTGGTTATGTATTGCGTTGCTGGCGCAACAGAAGCAGTTTATATGAAATATAAAGATCCAAGACAGCCCATAAATGTTCGAATTAAGGACCTTATGATCAGGATGACTTTAGAGGAAAAGATTGGTCAGATGGTGCAAATTGATCGAACTGTGGCCTCCTATGAGGTCATGAAGAATTACTCTATAGGTATATCATTTCACTAGAATTGAAATTTTATGGTGAATTTATGATACATGTGTATATTCATATTGTACTTCCTTGTACATCCTTTTTGTTATATGCAGGGAGTATATTGAGTGGTGGAGGAAGTGTTCCAGCTGAAAAGGCATCTCCTGGGATGTGGGTTGACATGATCAATGATTTTCAGAAGGGCTCATTATCATCTCGTCTTGGGATCCCAATGATTTACGGAATTGATGCTGTTCATGGGAATAACAATGTTTATGGTGCTACAATTTTCCCTCATAATGTTGGCCTTGGAGCTACCAGGCAAGCTCATTGTGTTATATGCTTGCTTGTTCTTACATGGGTTTTTGACCATCTACTATATTAATATGGGTTTCCACCATTTATGCATACAAGTGACCTTTATTAATTAGCTTCACTATTCATGTTGTCAACCCATATATCAATCTGAGTTTCAAGTATAAATGAATATAAGCGAGTTTCATTCATTAGCTTTGTGCTAATTTTGGCAACCCATAACTTTCGAAACTTTGCCCTCATTCCGTTTAAATGTCCTCATTCTTTTTGAATTGTTCACACATTTATCTAAGTATTAATATTTTGACTGTGACAATCGTAAGCTGATCACTGTTTAGTGATACAATTATCCTAGCCCCCTGATTATTTATCTGTTCACTTTATCATAAAAATGTTGGAATTCGAGATCAAGAGAAATCTTTCAGTTGAGGCTCTAATGGAGATTGTTTCAGTGGATGTCTGATTTTGCATAAGGAACAGCAAATTAATAAGACTGGGAATCTCACATTGTTATATAAATAGTGATACGATGTATTACAAATTTTATATTGCAAACTTCTGTTCTTCTCTACCTCATGTAGTTTCTGTTGAGCAGGAACCCTATTCTGGTGAAGAAGATTGGGGCAGCAACTGCTCTTGAAGCTAGAGCAACAGGAATTCCTTATGTTTTTGCACCTTGTATTGCGGTAATTAATTTAATTTAGAGAATATTTCTACTATACCATATGGCTGGTGAGGGTTATGATTTTCTCAAACCGTACAAGTTCCATATACAGGTTTGCAGAGACCCAAGATGGGGTCGTTGTTATGAAAGCTACAGTGAAGATCATAAGATTGTTCAGGCAATGACCGAGCTCATACCAGGATTACAGGGAGATATTCCTTATAATTCTCAGAAGGGTGTTCCTTTCCTTGCTGGACAGTAAGTACACAAGTTCATTCAATATTTTGTTCCTTCTTTGTAAATTTTGTCCACCAGGACCACCACCGTACTTCACATAAAATTCTCATGATGTTTCTCTGCAAAGATAATATCTAGTTACAATCTCTCGAAGCAACCTGTAAGCTTGATGCATCAAGATTTCCATTAAAATTTATAGAACAAATATGGATATATAAAATAAATATTATTTTCATGATGAGTGAATGATTGGAGGTTTGGTTACAAGTGTTAGTCTTGGTCCACCCTCAGTTGCGTAGTATAGCAGTAATGAATCTTAATCAAATTTTTTCCAAGACTTTTGTTTTCAAGCCTAGATCTTGCACTTTATTTTGTTCACACTAGGTTTGAGCTTACAGAAGTGGTAGCTAACTTTTATTGTGATCTGTCAATGTTGTTGCAATCTGCCAAAGATGAAGCAAAGTGTTGCGTAAAATATAGATGTGCAAGTGTACACAACCGCAAGCAAGTAATATAGTAATAAATACCAGATTCGTTCCTCAAGGACTGTATATTCGTGTTAATCACAAATAAATTCTAACACTTCGGTTATTGAACACAAAAAGTGGTTTTTGATATTCTAATTAAACTAATATGAATTAAAGACTAAATTAACTAACTAATAATATAATAATAGCAAGATATCGAGTTTCAAATATGAGAAGATAAGTCAGGATAATTATTTCCCCCTAACACGCGAAGATTGGCAAAAGAGTTAAACAATAATATAGCAAATTCACAGTTTACTAACTAGAATTCAATTGTCATATGTTTCTCTCGAAATTACTATGATATAAATCCTATAAATTAAACTAACATATGTCTATGCCAATTCAATTTCTAGAATACAATAGCATCAATTCGCATCAATTCACAGAGCTATGCATGGTCACAATATATGTCTATACCATAACAGAATTAAAATCAAAAGATTTAATCATGCACCATTCAAGTTTTGTGTCAATTAACTATAACCCTCTCAGTATTATAATTAACTCTATAACCTACTGCAGTTGATCAGACAATAGCAAGTATTAACATGAAAATCACTTGAATGAATAAATTGTAAAACTGCTTATAATACTCTTCAACAAAACACCAATAATCCCATGCTAGGGTTCCATAAAAATCTCAACTCTATAAAAATTAGTTCATAATGAAAATCTCAAAATCAACCAAGAGTAGATAACACATATTCATGATAGACAAAACAAAGAGATAGAAGAAAACAAATCCAAGTGAATGTCTTCAATGGTTGAGATCTTCTTCCTCTGCTTTGTGTCTCATGTGCTCTCTCTCTCAATTAGGTCTGAATAATAATAATCTATATCTCTAATAAAAGTCCTTTTAATGATTTAATAGAAAAATAAGGAGTTTCCTAATCAAAATAGAATTTCAATAAAAGAAATTCGTAGTTGACTTTTTGACCATGATTCTGGACTGATTCGGCTCGAATTAAATTTAAAGGCCACCTCTGAATTAAAGATCTTTTCCTAAGCTTTCCGTGGGCTCTTGAATCGTCTGAAACGGACTTCTAGAACTCAAGTTATGGCTCAAACAGTGAAGTCCAGGAAATTCGAATTCAATTCAAATAAATCTTCAACTCTGGCTTTTTAAGCTTCAATCCTTCTTTTGTTATAACTCCTTAATTCCTACAATAAAATATTAAATTTTTTTAAATAAAAATCCAATTCAATACAAAATAACTAAAATATAGGGACAATATTAAGAGTAAACACACACTTATCACAAAGTTTAAAAGATCTTTCTTCTCAATGATAGATCAGTCTGCTACTTTATTATCTGAAATGCAGCAAATTTTGATTTTGGTATTTTGTTGAATGAGATGGTAGTTAGGAACTTATCTTGTGGACTATAAGTTGCATTTTGTCAAATAAAAAAAAATCAATGAAGCAACTGCTTGAAAGAACTGCAATGCATAAAAAACCAAGCACGAGATGGACCCATTTGTTTATTCAAATTTTCAAAATTTGACTTGGTGGTGCAATGTTTTTAATGAGTTAGATCGCTGTCCTGATAGTGTTAAAGAGCCCGTCAGTTTACACTGATTAACTGAATAGTGCTCAAGATACACTATTTACTCATCGCTGCAATTGTTAATATTGAATTGTAGGCATCATTGCATCAGCATGAAATAAATTTCTATAGAGAGTAATTCTTTTGTATGCAATTGTTATTGGACAATAACATGTCTAAGATATCCATAATCAACTTTAGCGAAAGTCAGTTCCCTCATTGTCTCATCCTTATTGTTTTGTGTTTGATAAAATAGACGAAAGGTTGCAGCATGTGCCAAGCACTTTGTGGGTGATGGAGGAACTAACAAAGGCATCAATGAAAATAATACCATCATAAACGGCCATGGATTGTTCAGTATCCATATGCCTGCCTACTATAACTCAATTATTAAGGGTGTGGCAACTGTCATGATATCTTACTCAAGCTGGAATGGGATAAAAATGCACTCTAATCGAGAACTCATTACTGGTTTTCTGAAAAACGCACTAAAATTCAGAGTGAGTTTACTTCTCTAGTTAAATTCAACTTGTGATTGTCTTACATACCAGACAAGATCACCCCATACTTGTTTCTTTTTCTAGTAAAGAACTAATTATATCGACTGCAGGGGTTCGTCATCTCAGATTGGCAGGGTATTGACAGAATAACAACTCCGGCTCATTCTAACTACACATATTCGATTGAAACTGGAGTCAATGCTGGCATTGACATGGTCTGTTTTTATGTTTTTTGCTCATAGTCTCATAGATAGGATAGTTTAAAAACTGGAAAAAAAAATTGCAAACAGAGCCACGCAAACATGATCATAATAAATATATGACCATGTGCAGATTATGGTGCCATACAACTATACAGAATTCATTGATGGTTTGACATTCCTGGTGAATAATAAGTTTGTACCTATGAGCAGAATCAATGATGCTGTAAAGAGGATTTTACGGGTTAAGTTTGTTATGGGTTTATTTGAGAAGCCATTGGCCGACTACAGCATGACTAAGTATCTAGGAAGCAAGGTAAATATAACACTTGCCTATATTCTAGTTAGTTTATTAATCATCCTGTGATGTTGTTCTCTATAATTCTGCACACTCCACCAATCATAGAAATGTCTCTTGGACAGTTACACAGGTCACTGGCAAGAGAAGCTGTAAGGAAATCTCTTGTGCTGCTAAAGAATGGTGAATCTGCTAACAAGCCATTGCTACCCTTGCCTATGAAATCGTCGAAGATATTAGTAGCAGGAAGCCATGCAGATAATATTGGTAATCAATGTGGTGGGTGGACCATTACATGGCAAGGGAAAAGCGGCAATATCACAATTGGTAAATTTACTACTCCCTCTCGATACTCAGATGTGGGTAATCCACTTCTAATAATTTCCTTGGATGATATATTTCCAACTTTCTTAGTGAAACTATAGTAATTTTCTTGTAGTCGATCTTACCTTTTCTATTCCACAGTAACAATTAGTAGTCCAATTTTGGTAATTTATGATTCTTGTAGTCGATCTTACCTTTTCTATTCCACAGTAACAATTAGTAGTCCAATTTTGGTAATTTATGATATGCTGTCCTCAAGCATGCATAGAATTACAGCTACTAAAAACTTCTATAATAAAGGAGACTATAGAACAAAAATGAATTCTTAATATGTACAAAACTCGTCTGGAACCAAGGCATAGGTGGGTAGATGATTATATTCAATAATCAAAATAAAAAAATAAATTATTTATTAATTTGCTACTTGCATGTACAGGAGGCACAACAATCCTCTCTGCCATAAAGAAAACTGTAGATCCAGAGACAGAGGTTGTGTATCAGGAGAACCCCAGTGCGAGCTTTGTCAAGTCTGAAAAATTCTCTTATGCCATTGTCGTAGTGGGAGAACCTCCTTACGCTGAAACAGATGGCGATACTATGAATTTAACTATTCCTGCAACTGGCCTCAGCACCATAAAAAATGTTTGTGAAGCTGTGCGATGCGTTGTTGTCCTAATAACTGGTCGCCCTGTTGTAATTCAACCATATCTCCCGGAAATTGATGCACTTGTAGCTGCATGGCTTCCTGGGACAGAAGGACAAGGCGTTACAGATGTTTTGTTTGGAGACCATGGTTTTACAGGCAAGCTTTCAAGGACTTGGTTTAAGACTGTTGATCAGCTTCCAATGAATGTTGGTGATGCACATTATGATCCGCTGTTCCCATTTGGCTTTGGGCTCACAACTAAACCTACGAGGGCCACTTAGGGATGTTGTTCCCTTGTTTTACAGTTAGAAAGCAATCAAACTTGGAGATAACTTTGATCAGTTATCAAACTGTATTGCAGGAGGTTTAGATATGCTGGGTTTATCATGCCAAATAGCTGATATATGAATATATGTCCTGATGTTTATGTTTACAAGATTTTAATAGTAGATTCCTTGAAGTTTCCCCCCAATTAATACTTTTTTTTTTGACAAAACCCCCAAGTAATAAACACGTAAGGAACTTTCACCAGCATATTTGAAGGCAAAAGAACATAGGATTTTTAGAAATTCGTTAACACTTAGGACTTCCTCTAAAATACAACAGCACTGCAAACTTGTCACCAGAAGAATATCCCTAACAAATCAGAAGTACAGTTCCATGTAACTCTAATGGAAGTTTATATGCGTTGATATTGAAAGTACAAGCATTGATATATTATTTGGTAAACATGATCCTTAATTGCAGTACAGACTAGTATCAAATGTTAACTGCTTCCATCACATCAATGGAGAGCATCACACTTGGATATTTTGTTTAGCTGCTACCTAAAGATGTTATTTCAAGCACACCACACATCTTATTTTCTTATCTACTCTTCATGAAAACATGTAAAACATTTTGATATGAAAAACTACAACTTGAAAACTCTAAGCAGGGACATGACTGCACTCTTCCTCTTTTATCAGCGCCAGAATTTCTGCTTTCTCTTCTAGAAGCACTTCAATTTTGGAATTTATCTTCTCTAACTTCGACTTGAGCTTCTCCAGATCCTTCCCCTTGTTTTTGCCCTCTGGTTTTATTTTCTTCTCACCTTTCTCTTTCTTCTTTTCCTTTCCTTTCTTATCCTTACCTTCCTCCACTTTCATCTCTGCATCTCCCTTGGACATCTCCTCATTTTCATCCATCTTTATCTCCCTCGAGGTAGCTTCGACCTTATTTTCATCTTTGTCCTTTCTCTTTTCTTTCTTCTTCCCTTCTTTCTCTTCATCCTTTCCGCCCTTCTTCTCTTTTTTGTCTTTCTTCTTCCCCTCTTTATCTTCTTCCGATCCACCCTTCTTCTCTTTTTTGTCTTTCTTTTTCTTCTTCTCTATATCTTCTGCATCCAGAGATTCGTCATTTGTTTCATATTTTTCTTTCTCCTCCTTGCCTTTAACCTTTTCTTTATCCTTTTTCTCTTCTTTTTTCTTTGACTCGTCTTTTGATTCTTTCCCTTGTTCATCTGCATGTTTCATTTTTCCTTCATCATGCTTCTCTTCCTTCCCCGCTGTATCCTTTTCTTCCTTCTTTACCTCGTCTTTTTTCTTTTTCTTCTCCTCTTTATCTTCCTCTGATTTTCCCACGTCATCTTTTTTCTTCTTTTGTTTTTCTTTGCCTTCTTTATCTTTTTTTTCTTTCTTGTCCTTTTTCCCGCTACCAGCCTCCTCAGGGTCCTTCAGCTTCTTTGTCTCCTCATCTTTGCCCTTCTTTTCCTTCTTTATTTTAATGTCCTTGTGCTCTTTTTGTTTTTCTTCCTTGTGTTTTGACCCATCTGTGTCAAGAGACTTGGGCTTCAATTCAAGTTCCACCTCGGTCTTCTCTTTCTTTGTTTCGTCAGGAGTTTTGGTCTTGCTCTCGACCTTAACATGAAGTTCTTCTTTCGCTACCTGTTCTTCACCTTGCACATTGATTTCAATTGCATCTGCCATCTCTGTATTTAATCCGTGTCACTCTGTTTAAAGAACTGAAGAGTATTACATATCTATAATATTAAGAGGATACCGCTAAAAGAAAACAAGAGTAAGCATGGATCATATTCACAACATGATTTTCTTCACATAGTGAGTGTTTAACACCATCCAAGATGCAAGTTTAACATCATACGTTGCACATACGAAACAGTAAACAGCGATCCTCTAGATGGAGGTTGGTGTGAAATGTACTAAACTGAGAATTCTAGAATAAGCCCAACAGGGAGGTAATACATGAGATTTAACAATAGTACCTAGTAGTCTAGTACCTACCTGCTTAGAAAGTCTTGTTTTACAATTTTATAATAATGAAAATAGGGTGACAAAATTCAACATTATTATAATTCTGGTTGGTTTTATGTTCCTTGATACAATTGAGGCGATCATAATATGGAGGAACTAAAATGGCCTCAAATTATCGGCACTGACCAATGACAGTCACAATAATGATCATAATTCTCCTTGTATCCATCTAGGAAATCGATTACTTAATTCTTGATAATTAAATGGTTGGCCTGTAAACTAATCAATAAATATTTTACTCGGACAATTAGACCACACATCTGCACTTAAATCGGAGATTGGATGGAATTAGTAATAACCCGGACAAAGATCAAAGGTTCACTTGGCGGGGTACTTGGAATTCAACTGTTCAAGTTGAAAACTATTAAAGCAAAAAATAAAAAAATTAGCAGAGGTTTCATTGATATGATGATATCTATGTCACCATAACTAAGCAATACAGTGACACTTACAGAGTTACAGGAGCAGGTAATTACATGGAAGTAGAAGCATCAAGACATAAAATAAAAAAGGAGTAATACATGAAGTGGGGTGCTACACAAACCCGTTTGTCTTAAGCAGTTTATAAGCCGAAAAAATTGGTATATATGTATTTTTTCTGAAAATAAGTAATTTATTTTCAAATTTGGAAATAAGATTTGTTCTTAAATTTCTAAAATAAATATTAATTTTCAAAAAAAATATGAAAATACTTTTAAAAAAAAAGCAACTTATTATTTATAAACTAAGTCAAACACCTCCACATGTATACAGCGATAATGATAAATACAATGAAAAGAGGTGAAAATAGACAAGGATTACCTCAAACAGACAGTGAAGATGTCTAAGAACAAGAGTTGGATCCACCAAATATATATATCTATGTCTTGATTGATAAGATTGGTGAGGGAGTAGTTTTGGTAATTGGAGTCTCAATTTATATAAGCAGGGCCTTGTTTTTCTACAACAAGATGCTAGTCTTCGTAGACACACACTGTACGTAACGTGGAGAGACCGCGTGTATTATTACACCATGACGCGCTTCTGTTTATGTCGGTCATTTTACGTTTATCCTTTTTCTTTTTTCTTAGGTCAATTTTTGATCAATTCTAGTCATGTGATTCAAATTTTGATCCAAATTATTATTTACATATTATATCATATAAATACTATAATAAATTATTTAATATTAAATTTAATGTTTAATCATTATCAACTATTTATATTATATTTACTAAATTAATTAAATTAAATATATATAAAATTTTATACTATATCATTTACTAAGTTTTTTAAATTAAACTATTATATTTGTACCATTTTCTAGTCATTTTTTGTATTGTAATTTTTATTTAATGTACTTTTATTTAAATTTTAATGAAAATGTTGTTCTCATTATTATAAATTTTATTCTAAAAATTAAATTTTATTAATTATTAGTTACATATTATTATTAATTAAATAATTAAATTCACAAATTAATTTTAAATCTAGTAAATTAAAAATATATAAATAACAAAATCATCATTTTAATATTAAACCAACTGATCCAAATTTGAATCAGTGAATGGTGCTGATTCAACTCGAGGAGAATTTAGAGTAATCTTGCCCCTTTGTCCTTATACTCCCCCATTTGTCCACTTTTTTTTACCGTAAAACTAACTAATCTTTTACTGTAATTTAAAAATAATATATAAATAAAAAAATTAAAATTTCATATTATTAAAAAATATATATATAATCTATTTTAAAATATATTTTTTTAGTTTTTTAAAATTATAAAAGAACAATTTTTAATTTTTAGTCAAAAAATGGTCAATTTCAACATAAAAAATCAAAAAATGAAATGTAAATAGAGACGGATGGAGTATTAAATTAAACATTTTCGTTATGATTTGAGTAGGGATATTCATTTTCAATTTATCGACTATTTTTATTAACGAAATGAAAATACTCCAAATTTGTTGGTCATTTTCAATTTGTACGATAATTCTAAAATTTCATTTTTTATTCTTTTCTTAAAAATATTTAAAAAAACCAAAAGTTTATTTCCTAGGGGTGATAGACATCTTGAAAATGTGTAATCTCCAATTTTTTTTTTACTATTTTTGTGTGATACTTATTTGTAAAAAATATTTATTAGTAATATCTAAATAATAAATATGTATATATTTTTGTCCAAAATTATTAAAACAAATACTTTTATTAACTTTACTAAAAATTTGATAGTTTTAATTATCATCCTAAAATAAAACAAATTATATTGTAACATATAAAAATGAAGAGATGTTGCATGAGATATTTCAGTCTCTTGCATAACCAAATAACTAAAAGATGGTTCATAATCAGTAAGTTTGGTTAATAAAAATTGAAATCTCGATTTTTAAAATAATAATTAATAGCTTATAACTGTGCAAAGCACGGATATTATTAATAAATTTTATATTAATTATTTTATATAATTTAAATATTTCATTTAATATGATAATTTGTTTTAGTATTTTTTTTTTACATTTTTCTATACAATTATGTTTATATATTAATAATCATAAAATTTAATGATAAATCATGATTTTAAATACATAAAAGAGTTTGAATGTTGATAAAATTGAGTTGAATATGAGTAAACTATATTAAAAAAATTATATAATAAGTAGGATTCTTAAATTAAAAAATATAGAATATAACTTAAATATAATATATGATAGAGTTGTATGTATGATATATTGATATTTTTTTTCTAAAATAAGATTTTATTAAAATTGGATGGTTAGGTAAAATTGGATGGTTATGATTTTTTTGTATAGTTGTAAGATGAAAAAAAATGTTCTCTTGTTTGACTATAATAATACAAGTTTATAACCAATACGAAACATGAATGACTAATATTTAGGTAAATTTATTTTTTATATTATATTTTATTGATATTTTCTATAAAATTTTATAACGTTGAGAATTTATGTTAATATAATATTATTCGTGAGGAGTTGTATAAAAGGATGACTATCGAGTGTTAGAGTTATATGTTATTATACAATGATATTTATATATTAATATTCATAAACTTTGATATATTAATATTCATAAAATTTAATAATATATTAAATAAAAAAATATAGGATAAGTAGGATTCTTAAAATAGAAAATATAAAATATAATTTAAATATAATATAATGAGGAGTTGTATAAAAGTAAGACTACTGGGTGTTAGAGTTGTATGTATGATATATATTCTTTTTAAAATTAAATTTTATTAAAATTGAATGGTTAGGATCGTTTTTATGGTTCATCCAAAATTGGACGATTAGGATCTCTTCTATGGTTTACCTTGAACCAAATTTTTTAATATTTCATCTATAATAATACAATATAGATATATTAATATTCATAAAATTTAATAATATATTAAATAAAAATGATAAGATAAGTAGGATTTTTAAAATAGAAAATATAGAATATAATTTAAATATAATATAATATTCTCTACGAATAAAAATTAGATTTCTACGAATAAATATTAGTTAATATAAAATTTATGTTAATATTATATGTTCTCTTATTTTACATAAATTTATTCTATTTAATATAAATATGTATATAGTTATGACCCGTATTATAATAAGTAAAATTATATATATATATATATATAGGCCCGTGACCCGTACTAACCGACCAAAACATTTAATCTTTCAATTATAATAATATAGTAAGTATAGATAAAAATTATAGGATAAGTAAGATTATGATATAATATATTTATATATATATTCTATTTGATTTTTATTATCATATTTATTGTATTTTGCATTAATTGAATATTCATTTAATAGATTTTTAATGTTTTATTGCAGAAAAGAGGAAATTCTTATATTTGAAAGGATTTGGGCTTAAAGAACTAATTTGGAGTCAAATTAGAAGAAAATTCGTATTTATTGGGCTACATGAGTTATTTACATTGTTTAGACCATATCTCAAATTTCAGAAGTCCGAATTGGATGATCTTACAGTCCATACGAAGCTTATTGAATTTTCTTTAATTCAGAAGTGATCCAACAAGCAAAATTTAACTTGATCAGCCCAGAAACTGAGGAGTAAACAGAGCTACGAATTTTAATTGAAGAATCTTATTCAATTAAGGAAACCCACTTGTATTTGTTTTAAGGCATTAAAATATTTTTTATATTAGAGACATATATAGATACATATCAATTTATTAGGTATTATTAGACATTATTAGACATATTATGTAATAACCCAAATTTTGTAACCATTTGAAATATGGATGAATAATAATTATACAAGTTTATGAAAAACTTTTTAGCCCACACTATATAAATGTTGGGAGATTATAAATCCGATGTTATATTACTGTAGTACGAAACAAATGAGTATATGCAAAAGCCGTCGGAATCCGAGAATTTTCACTTTTACTAATTGTTTCGTAATTTACGAGGTATCGAGGAATATGAGGATTATGGGATAACTAGAGGATTATAAATCAGAGAAATTATGATCCTAGACAAATTAAAGTAATGTGAACAGCAAATATTCATATTACGAAGTTAGTAATGCGAAACGCTTTTAATACCAATCATGCTTTGCCAAAAAGGGATTAAGTGTTAATCATGGGGTGACAAGTAAAGTGCACCAAAGTCATGCAACTAGATTGGTGGAAATCAAATGAAATTACCTAACCATGCAACTAGAAGTGTAATTAGCTAGTATGACTAACCACACAAGTAACCAACTAGTTAAGAACATGGTTCCTTAAAAATGGAAAAAGGAGGACCATGCCACCATACTTCCTTGACTTAAGCAACCAAACCATACTTCACCTTTCTAATATCCCACTTTTTCATAAAGCTAGTATGCAAGTAAAGTGAAAACAAAATCTCTCTCCCTTTGCTCCATCACCATTCGGCAAAAACAAAGAAAAGCAAGGAATAAAAATTGCAAAGTTAAGCTCCTTCCATCCATAAATTCTAAGATTTTAACCATAGATCTTATAATTCAGTGGCGGATCCAGAAATTTATTTTAGTGGGTTCTTTATATAAAAAAAATACAATAATACTTAATAAAATATAATATTAATGGATTTCCATTATATTAAATATAATTTTATTAGTTTCGAACCCAACTTAAGTGGGGTTCTCTCCACCCCTCACCACAGTATGCATCCGCCTCTGCTATAATTGTTAACTAAGGTATATTCAAAATCTCAAGCTCATCCTTCAAGTATTTCATAGTTAAATAAATGCTCAAAGATGAGCATGAATAGTAAAGTATAGTAATACTAATTGTGTTCTTGATGTTTCTTGTGAGATCAAAGCTTCTAAGGTAAAGATAAGCACCCCTCAAGGATATTAGACTCTAGTTAGGTATTGTCAAGGCTTCAAGAAGGTATGAAAACCCTTCCACCCTTGTGTTTATCTTGAGTAGCATGAAGCAAAAGTTAGTATGTGAATATATGTAAAAGCATGACTAAGATGTTGTTTGGCTAGAATGATGTTTGTGTTGTTGGATGATATTGTGAAATAGTGTTGGTCAAAAGTTACGAAATGAGTAGTTAAATGGTATGACCATAGTAGCATGTTGATGATTGAGATTGTTTGTGAATGGATTTCACTTGGTTGAATACAGAAAACGTTACATTTATAGCCGTCGTAATGGCCGTTTGTTTCTAGACTTACTTTGAACTATAATCCCGAATTAAAGAAATACTGGACCTTGTCACCATTGACCGTGAATGTATAGGTCTTGTTTCATAGTTTGTTTTGACACTTGAATCATGTTATTCCGATTTACGGTTTAGGAGAAAAACCATCTTTAGTGGAGGTGACTAAAATGACCAAACTGCTGTGAATGGCTCCCTTTGTAAATATAAACGCACCCTTTAACAGTTGTCAAAAATCATGAAATTTGGAGGATAAATAGTTTGGATAATGGTTAAGGCCTCTGCAAATTTCATGCATAGTTGTTGAATTTTCAATTTTATAAAATTGTTGAACCTAAGGAGGTACAAGTGAAAACCCTTAAGTAGTTACTTGGAAAGTGGATTTTGAAATGACTAAGTAAAGTGAAAATTGAGAATGAGTCATAGACCAAGTGTTTGTCATAAATGATTAACATGTGCTCTTAAGATAAAACGGGTCTAGAATGAGTCGTCTAAGACATGTCGGAGTTT
The DNA here is from genome assembly GCA_028671895.1 of Oenanthe sinensis. NCBI lineage: Eukaryota > Viridiplantae > Streptophyta > Magnoliopsida > Apiales > Apiaceae > Oenanthe > Oenanthe sinensis. The sequence goes on from CM053794.1 coordinate 39,495,237, forward strand.
CTGTTCGAACGTACGTATTGAACGATAATTGAGTTATTCGAGTAACTAATAATACGTTATGTTTTATTGTATAGATCGCACGACAAACTCACGAACCCCAAGCACTATAAGGACACTAGGAAAGTTTTCGAAACATGTACTTAATGTATTACTGTTGTGTTGAAAATTGTTGTTGTTGTGATATAACTGTTGATTAAATTACGAGCTGATTGAACAGCGATTTAAAGTAATCGTTAAATGTTTTGGTTTATATTCTATAAGTTATTATAAATATATGCCGGTCTATATATAGAGGCTCTAAGAGTAGAGCAGCTTTCGTGTTTTCAAACGTAGACCGGGAGTCAGAAAGTTATTTTAAATACTGTTGTAATTAGGGAGATGCCGGAGACAGATTATTTTAAAATAACATTTATAAATATTCCAATAAATATATTTTTGATATTCTTTTGATAAAGGAATTAAATAGAGTTAATAAATATTATTTGAATATTTATTTAATTAATAAATATTATTCTGAATATTTATTTAAAAAGGGTTTTATTAATTGTTTATTAGTTAATAAATATTATTTAAATATTTATATTGATTTAAAATTATTTAAGGTCTTGGATGATTTATTAAAAATATTTCTGACCTTCGGAAAAATGATTTAAATATAGTGAGGGTTCCCTAATATCTATTTATATTTTATTTTATTCTTTTAATAAGAATAAAATATTCTCGAACTTATCAAAAATAGGGAACTCGGTCTAGGGAGTAAAAGATGATTTACTTTCTCAAAAGCGGTTTTGTTTTGGCATCACTGGCCTACTGTAGTAGGGTTTTCAACTTATCAAATCATAATAGGTTTTCCGACTAACTTCCGAGTCGTGGTTTTAAATGGTTTTCATTCCTTGATAAAGGACATCAGTTGGCGGAGGTCAACACCTTTGTGGTGAGATGACTGCCCCGATTATTCTGACAATACCCATTCAGAGTTTTGTGAATCTATTAACAAATATTATATACTTGGGGAACTATGATTAAATTTCGGTTCCGGATTTATAGATTGTTCCAGTGGACTAGGAGATATAGCATAAGTGGCCAAGTGACACACGACCCAACACTTTGGCCCATATGAGGTCTAGGGTGATTCTCAATAATGATAGAGAACGTCGTGGCTCCCCCTTCTATATGTAGAGAAATAACAAGAGCTGTTGTATGTTACGATTGATCATCGTGTATGTACGGTAGAAGCGTGATGTAATGCTCCAGTTACAGTCCCATCTTCCAATTGAAATTGTGCTGCAACATCGTAACAAAGGCCTAGGTGCTAAGTTACCGATGATGTTGTCAGTGGTTGATATCTTGAGATCTTCGTTACTCATTCAAACTACTTTGACAAAAAGTTTATTTTGCAAACTCATAGAATACGTAAAGTGTGCACAATATTACAGTTTTAAACGATGTTTAAAAATAGTATATTTACAGTTTTATATTCTTGTGGGGCTATATTACTCACTCTTGCTTTCTTTATATATCACAACACAACAGGTCAGAAGAATGCCGTGTATGAGACGCACAGTGAGAAAAGGCGTGGGAAACGCACGCGCATTCCGTAGACTCTTCTCTACTACTCTACATCAGGTAGGGAATATGAGTAGGATAGGAGTGCAGTTGCTTTTGGTACGCCTTGTCTATAAGTATGACTTATGTAAGCTTATTAACAAGAACAAACGTTAAGCGAACAATATCGCTTCAGGTAGAAACTGTATTGATTTCATAAGTTTAGTACTTTCTCTTTTGGCGTTATAATAACTTATACTCTGATGGATCATATGACTTATATGTATTAATTTCATTCTGAGACTATACTCAGTGTGTGTATATGAACTGTGGAGTCACTGCAGGTAAAGGTTTATTAATTGTGATTTAAGTGTTAAGTGTTAATAACTGGAAAAAGAGAACGTGATGGCCCAGATCTCCGACCTCGGATCTAGGGGTGTCACATATTATTAGATTAGAGAATAATAGGGTTTTATATACAGAGAGAAATCTCATAACTCTTCTTTCTAGTGACAAGATTGAGGTTTGAAGATTTTGTTCTCTGAATCTTTTCTTTGTTCTTATTAGTTTAATTATGTTTCTTATTGTTCTTAGTTTCTTTATTTATTTAGTTATTAACGAGTAGTAGTTTCTAGGGTTTAAGGGGAAGCCATGTTTGCACTATGATTCTGGCATGATTTTCACAGTAGTTTAATTGATTATGGTTAATTCTAATTGATATGTTTTAATTATTGATTTGTGTAATCGGCCGATATCATGAATTGATTCTATGCTAATAGGGGTATGGATCGAGAGATTTATTTACTAGAGGCACACATACGATTAGCAGAATTGAATTTGAGTGCGAGAGCATCATTGGATTTCTGAGGGCGTTGATACTCGAGAGAGATTAACACTGCTCTAATTACCTGATTGATTGAATTACGAAAAGTTATTATTTGTGTAAGCATGTTTCGAGAGTGTTAATACTTAAGAGAGATTGACAAACTCTAGTTACATGACCACTTTAATTACTTTAGCTTAGAAGCCAATTGTTTTGTGAGCATGGTGAACCTGGTTGCCCTAGGTTTTTAATATATTATGTTAATTTTATTTAGTTAGTGTTAGTTTAGTTAAATAATTATTCTCAAATATTTGTTTGCTCTTGAAACAATATGTGATAATTGTATTAAAATTGATAAAACATGTCTTTTTTTGGATACGACCTGCTTGCCAATCTCTACTAACAACAGACATCGTGCGCTTGCGGTATTAGATAAAATAAAACGCATCAGATTACTATTAGAGACACAATTGTATGTATGGTATATATCTTTTTTAAAATTAAATTTTATTAAAATGGGATGGTAAGATGATTTAACGAAAATTGGACGGTTGACGATCTAACGGTACTCCAACACAAACTTATAAGATGGAGCAGCTACAAAAGATAGGTTGCATACAGCTTGAACTAGTAAAAGCCTGTCTTCACGGAGTGTTCACTGGGCGATCGTTTCTCTAACTAATAAAATTCGGGGATTGCATTTTATCTCTCTTCACTGTCCACCGGGTTTCTTAAGAAACCCGTAGACATTCACTCATATACACACAACTACACTCCCCCCCCCCCCCCCCCCCCCCAGCCGTCTCTCTTTTTCTGTATCATCAAATTCATTCTGTTACTTTTCATATTCATTCTTTTATACCCTTTTCTTTTGTACCCATGAATGACCTTTTCTCGGTAAGCTACCTTTCTTCTTGCTGACAATTTTTGTGATTTCCATCTGTATTTATATTCTTACGATCACATAAATCATTGATGATTGTATACATAATTAATTAAATCTTTGGTGGTAAGATTATAAGTACGTTGATTATATCGAACATATTGAATTATCTTCGAAAGATTACTTGTTTATTAGAATCTTGATCTGTGAATTGTGATATGTTAGTTATACAATTTTTTATGCAACTATTTGTACACGGTAGTGTTTTATAACAATGCTGCTAGTGTCATATATTTTCTTAAGTTGTTAAGCATATATTTCAACTTTTGACTATGATCTTCAAGAATTACAGAAGCCAAAAGAAATCTCGGCACCGAGTTATATTGTTTATATACGTTTTATCAGATCACATTTCTGGATTTCGGTTTTCTTAAAGGATGGATGATTTCATTGGTTATATTTACCTAGTTCTGAATTTACACCTTGTGCGTTATTCTTTTATTGATTTTTCTTTGATGCTTCAACTAACAAATAGCTGAAAGCATGTGACAGCATATTATGTACGTTTCCATCTTCAACACTATGTTCTAAGCAAAGTGAGTCCATAATTTCTCCTGCAGTGGCAGTATCCTCATTTCTTCATTGCAGGAAAGATTTGACAAAGGCATTAAAAAATTTATCTATTAGAATATTAATATGATTTCTTAAGTTCTATGATTTCATTTCCAGCCTTTCCGTCATATATATGGATTAATTTATCTCACTAGATGGCATCAAATTAAAGTTATCTGCAGAACTAGACTAATACTGAAAAAATTCAAACAATCTAGAGAATATGATCATCCTCCATAGGTTTATATTTGTGTCCAGATATAAGTTGTCACTTTTACATTAGAACTGAACTGTAGAAGAGAAGACACTGCCTTTACCTTCTCTGTCTTTCTCACAAAAAAAATAAAAGACAAAGCTTTCTCTAGTTCAAGATATACATAGATATATAATATTTAACATTGCATCCAATTTATACTACCAGAGTGCAAATGTTGCACAAGCTTGATGAAGTTTCTGATGTATCTTGTATATTAACTATATATATATATATATATATATATAAGTATAGAGTTGTTGCACTTTCTTTTTTTATTTCATTGATTATATATACCCACTGGATGCCCTTTGCAGGAGTCGTTTGCGGTCCCTCGGGGTCCATCTAATGTAAGACGTGATGTTGAACTGGGAACACAACGTTCAGGAGAATTAGGCTTGGAGAACTTTCTTGAACAGGTGGCTCAAAGTAACTGTTGTAAAAGTTTATGGATCAAATATTATGTTGTTCATTTCTCAATTTTTTTTCTTTTTTCTTCTTGTTTTAATGTTGGCAAATTGGACTTTTGAAGTATAAGTTGTCTCATGCAGTCTTCTATTTGTTTCTTGGCCAGGTTCAAGAGATTGATAGACAATATGACAGGCTGAATAATTTACTCCATAAACTACAGGTAATATTTTGATATTAAATATAAAGAAAAAGATATCTATTATTAAGATATTTGAATTTAAGCTATTTCTTATCTGAACTATGATGTCCTGGTTAGGATGGTGTGATTATCTATTGTCTTTGTAGAATAGAAAGAATTACTGGTTTTTCTCTTTAATAAAGGAGTATGATGCTATTAATGCATGAATCTGATAGTTCCATTGACCAAATAAAGATGTATTATTCTGTTCAACGTAAATCACCTTATGCAGGCAGCGAATGAAGAATCAAGGAGTGTGACAAAAGCGGCTTCGATGAAAGGTATACCTATGATGCTTTTGTTGTGATCAGTGGTACATACACCAACGTTATCCATGTGATAAGTATAACTAATGCTGAATTCTTTACGAATCAAGTTTATTAGAGTTCATGATCAGCCATTTATTGATACACAGCAATCAAGCAGAGAATGGAGAAAGATGCTGACGAAGTCAGCCATATTGCTCGTTTTATTAAATTAAAAATTGAGGCACTTGATCGAGAAGTGAGATTAAAATTTCTTGCTTCTAATTATGATACATGCCGCAATGAATATTTTACTTTTCTAAACTGTCCCCTATTATCATATTCAGAATTTGGAAAACAGGCAGAAGCCTGGATGTGGAAGCGGAACCGCTGTGGACCGATCAAGAACTGCCACAACAATGTAATATGAATAATTTCGTCTTGATCCGCATCTTTCCCATGTGACCGCCATAAACTTTATTATAGTTATATGCATATCAATAAATATTTGGATTCTTACTATATACTTGTAGTATATGCATGATAGTTAGAGCAAGTCCAACGGCTTCCTTAAATGAGCTCTTAAGCTCAAAAATAGGGAATATGACAGAAAATACCACTCCAACAGTATCTTAGTGATTTCTTAAATTACTAGGATATTCTAAATTTTACTAGCCATGTCCTATTAACAGGGGATCCTCTAGCCGTCCCCTATTTTATTTTTATGAATAAAATATTCACTTCCCTCCTTTTTTCACTCCTTTTTTCTCATTTCCCTCATTGTTAGATTCAAATTTATTATTATAATAATAATGAGGAATGAGAATAAGGATTATTGTTGGAGTTGACACTAAAATTGATATCCCTAAATTACTAGGAGCCATTATTTTATAATATTTATTGGGAATGAGTTAGGATATTGTTGGACTTACTCTTAGTTGCTGATATCCTTCTACAATGATGCAAAAAGTAGATTTGGTCAGCACACTTGTAACTTGTGCTTGAGAAATCCATATGCCTGGGGGAACAATAAATGCAAATCCCTTCTACACATCTTCACGATTTTAAATTTATATCACCATTAGACTCAATAAGTTTCACAGTTTATTTGTTTTCCATGAGTTGTTTAAAATATTGCAAGTTGGGGAATTTTTTGGAATTAGAAAACTAATCAGACCTAACTAAACATGCTAACTTCTCAATCACTTCTTATTGCAGTTCTTTGAAAAAGAAATTTAAAGATAAGATCACTGAATTTCAGGTTAGTTTTAATTTTTTAATTTATATGTATGTGATGATATATGTGTTCTATGAACTTGTTTATAATTTACAAATTTTTTGAGTTTAGTTTCTTGTAATGCTTACAGACTCTTAGGCAAACCATTCATCAAGAGTATCATGAAGTGGTTGAAAGACGTGTTTTTACAGGTTTTCTCAAACTTATTTCTATTTCTACCTCGATCAGTTTCTTTGAGTTTGTAACTATAAATTATAAACCACTAATATTCTATGATTTTTGTAACTTTCAGTGACCGGTAAGAAAGTCGATGAAGAGGTACATTATTTATAACTTATATATACATTGAATGTGTTTACGGAAGTATATATCGACATGTGTTATATTTTTTTCAGACAGTAGATAGACTGATTGAAACTGGGGATAGCGAACAGATTTTTCAAAAAGCAATTCAGGAGCAAGGACGAGGCCAGGTTTGTAGCTGATTCTTTGTGTTTGTGTTGAATATTTAGTGATGGAATAACCTGAAACAACCAAAGGTTTTATGATATATAGTCATATAAAAAAATCTGGGCAAATAGGCTGCTTTGTACGTTAAGAAGATATCTCTGTTTCGACTCATGGTATATCATGTGCGTTGTCGTTTTTGCAGATAATGGGTACCCTTGCAGAAATTCAGGAACGCCATGATGCAGTCATAGAAATAGAGAGAAAGCTTCTCGAGTTGCAACAGGTATTGTTGTGCTGTTAATTTAAAATGAGACGAGCTGATGAAATTAGGAATTCTAATAAGTTCCTTTAAATATAATTTACATGCACTTTAATGGAGTCTTTTTAAGGATGGATGTACATTATATGCAGATATTTCTTGACATGGCAGTGTTGGTAGATTCTCAAGGAGACATGCTTGACAATATTGAAACACATGTAAGTTGAATCCATCATTCGTTGCATAACTTACATCATACTAATATGCTGATATAGAACTGAAGAAAGCTATTTTTTATGGCATTGCAAATCATCAACTTTGGGTTTAGAATTTTCAACAATGAAATTGCATTTTGTAACTGAATTACTATTGAACCAGTAATATCACTAATGATATTTGTTGACATGGCAGTGATGGTAACTGTTTATTTCTTTGTACGTCACCGTAGCTCGTTGTTGTGTTCAATTATATCAGGTTTCTAGTGCAGTAGATCATGTGCAGTCCGGAAATAGAGCCCTACTAAAAGCAAAGAGTTTAAGAAAGAATACAAGAAAGTGGATGTGCCTTGGATTCCTCATTCTACTTATAGTTATTGTTGTTGTTGTTGTAGGGGTGCTTAAGCCATGGAAAAGTAACAACGGTGCTTAACATTTTTCTCATATGTTACTGTATATTAAAGCTTTGTCATGGATTGGCCAGAAAATTCCAGTTCAAAGTGTATGTAATGTATAATACCTACCATTGATCTATATAAACAAAAGACAACGTACAAATGTGCTTGCTTAATCAAAAGACTTTCATTAATAAACTTTGTTAACTTAAGTGAGCTTGCTTAATCAAAAGACTTTATTTAATAAACATTTTTAACTTATACTCTTTAGTACTTGTGTACTTGTCTACTTTCAGCTTGTAGCAAACATAACCATACAAGTAAAATGAAAATGAGACACTAGCCCTTTTTAATTGTGGCTAAATTAGAAGTGAAGTAGCGCAATATAATCAGTACACTCCGTCTTCTTTGTATATATTTTGGGTTTTGTTAGAGTAATATTAGTAACACAGGCACCAGAAACTGCAAACCTGGGAAATACAAGTACATACGCCACAAGAAGCCACCAGCCTAAAATTAAAGATTATGCAGGTAATTTTCAAAGTCCATACAATGCTAAATGATGAATATTAAGTTACATTAATCAACAAAAGAATAAATTACTGAATAAACTATATTAGAGCAAATCCAATGCAATGTTAGCATTCAATGTATGGAGTATAGACTATATGCTGATTCAACAAATCAAGCAGTTTATTGAACCCTAACAGAACTTCTCCTGAGCCATAAATCATACATAACCATGTCAAATGCATCAAAACTGACAGCAGATGTATGCCACCCAGCAGATGTATGCCATTGGAAGTGTTCTCTAACCTTCAACACATTGCTTTGTAATCTAAAATATTCATTAAAGCTTATCCCTTTAAGGACTTGTTTTAGCAATGGGATATCTAGCGTAGCGACGATGACTGAAAAACTCTTCCAATTCAATATGTCCGCAAATGGAAGATCATAGTGGCTGGCAATGATAACAGGGACACAACCATAATACAAGGCATCCCCGATGCGAGCTGTATTCACTTCAAAGCCTTTAACATGCAAACAGAACTTGCTCCTTAGAAGCTCTTCAGCGTAAGGTGTTTTGAGACGACCAGAATGAACAGAGATCTCAGAATCATTTCCCCACACTTCAACAAGCTTTTCTCGTACTGGGGAGTTTACTGATCCCGCAAAGAAGACTAACCTGTTCCTGAAATAAATAACAGAAGTCTAGATTATGTTTCGCTGATACGTAATATAGATATTATATTATTTATAGAACACTCGACTTCGGCCTAGTAGTTACAAGGTTTTAGTCTCCATAGAGGCAAAGTGGTCTCAGGTCTGTATAACATTTAGTATTTATACATCAAATCTAAAGTAGTAGTAATGGTAGTAGTTATGAAGAATTAATATGTGTTCTTTAAAGTTTTTTAAGGCACAACTCACAAGAAGCAATCTAACAGATAAAGATTAGCATCCGATTACCTATACTTTTGTGGTGCTACTATAGTGCTAGCCATATTCTGAAATTGCTTATTTTGTTAGCAACCTAAAGCATTCTACAGTTGGGCCACGTACGTAGAAAAGGGACTTAAGACATTGTTGCACCTTTTTGTTGCTGCAATTTTTGGCGGTTCCCCTTGTCTTGGCCAAATTTGTGGCAAGGATACGTCCTTATGAGCAAAATATGCAGATAAGAAATAACTTGACGAGCATACAACTTGAATGGTATTTAATTTTACTTCATCTGCTTTGTCCATAGCAGATCGTTGAATGGAATGACAGGCAACATAGAAATGGTCTGCTCCACCAGTCCGATTCCAGAAGGGATAGCTGTGACTAATGTTGAAAATGTAATCTCTGATAAAATCTTGGATACCATTGATTCCCACTCGTGGGTCATACCTTAACCTTGCAATCGAAAAAGGTAGAAAAAATAGATCCGCTTTTAACGGATCCTCTGTTATGAAACGACTCTTTACAAGAACCTTCTTAAAGTAACTTTCACTGGCATAGTTTCCCCTAGGTTCAAAATCCACCGGTAAGAGCACATTAGCAAATGGATCGTCTTGCGGATGAGGATAGATATAAATCTTGAAGCTCCTGTTCATATCTTTGAAGTCTTCCATAAATATGTCTTTGTCATGGAACACCTCATTAATCACATTGTTTCCTGGCACAGAAAATTAGTCTGTTGCCAGCCAGATCGAGAAGGAAAAGAAATAAATCACATGATAGACAAAAAAATATGTATGCATACCATATCTCTATGATTCCCTCACCCATCCACCAATCACTAAAACAATTACTATAATAGGAAAATATATGGTCGTAATAAACTAATGAGTCTTTACATATATTACATCTACCGTATGGATAAAAATACTGCAAGGTTCACTTCAAATATGACCATTCGACAACTAAGAGCAGCTTTGTATCTAAAGTAACAGCCAATAAATAAAGGACTAGTGAAACTTTATAAGATTCATCTAAGAATGTAATTTCCTGAAATGAATAACCTCATACACTAAAATTCACATTAAACAATCTTCCTCGAAACTTCTGATTATGAAGGCTTTAAAGCAAAACAAATCTTGAGCTGCCATACGTCTATACTTAATGAATTAACGGAACAACAATTCTTGATACAATTACCACTTGGGTGCACTCATAATTATCACCCCATTTAACATATATGTTATAAAAATTCAAACTTGCTGCAAGTAACAATCTTATACACATCACAATCATGCAAAATAATGGGATACTTGAAAAAAAGAACAAAATGAAATATAAAAAGTACCTGTTGAGTCAAAATTGAGTTGGGTGGTGGAAAGGTGAGGGCTTTCTTGTAAATTAGCAGAATTTGAAGAAATGTTAGTGAGTTGAGCTGTAAGTAATGAGTTGGTAGGTGGGAAATTAAGTGAAGAAGAAATGGTGTGTTTGAGAAGAAGAGTAGGGGTTTGATTAATGAAAAGATTAGAGGTTGAAGAGATGTAGAAAATGATAGCTAATGATGTAACTAAAGCTAAGCTTGTGGGTATAAAAAATAAGCTTCTTCTTGATTCTGATAATCTCCGGCGAGATAATATTGAATATAATACTACTAATGAACGAGTCATTTCTTCCCGCGGAACTGAGTCACCGTTTCTTTCTTGGTCCCGAGTTAGTGAGTTAAGTTGAGATTTGGAAGTTTTCAAGTGTGTGTGTGTGTGTTTTCTTTACTAGTCTTTAAAAGTCTGCCTTGGTCAAAAGACTCAAAACGGACCGAAATGAATCAGAAACAAGCAAGAAGTCAAAGGTGGGAAATTAAGTGAAGAAGAAATGGTGCATGTAGCTGAGTTAGACGAGTTCAATGATTATTGACCAAGTAACCAGGTTCGGTTCGTGGGATGACACTCTTGATTTTGCCGCTCCCTTAATCCGATTTGCGAACTGACGTCATACCGGTCTTGTGTCCGGAAATTACATGTAAAAAAGTAGTTTTCCTGAAAATCCAAAAAAAAGGTTAAAAACTGAAAAAAAAATTGTGATTTTTTATTTGTGGTAGATTTATATACTATATACTAACCTTTGAGCTTGCATATTAAATTATTGTTTTAAAATATTAGACGGATACAAATAAAATAAATTTGTCATATATAATATTTATAAATTAACATTAATTATAATATTTTGATCAAAATAATTATATTATATCTTATATATAACAGGAATAAGGGAGTTAGCATGGCTTGTTCGTCGGGGGTAAAAATGTAAATTCTTTAATACTAATTAATTTAATTCATTTTTATGAGTATATGAATTAATTTAATAATATTTTTAAATCTTATTTATAAATAAAATAATTAAGGTTCGATTATCAAGTAATATTAATAATTAATTTAATATAATTTTAGAAAAATATATATTAAATTTTAATATTGAAATTGAATAAATATAAATTTTAAAAAATTTTAAAATTTAAATAGAAAATTATTATAAATAAATAAATATTATAAAAACTGAAACCATGTTTCGCATGCTTTATAAGCTAGTTATTTTTAAAACATTAAAATAAACAGAAATCGTCCTATACAGGAATCAAATTCTGGCACACATTATAGAATCTACCAATTTTACTATATCTAATTTCAAATATATAAATAAAAATCAAATTTATAATTTATTAAAAATAGGTTAGAAAATGATTGAAATCGAATTGCCAAATATAAATCGCTTGCCATTTGTAGAGGGGAACGATGTCGTTTCATCATACAGAACTGGTGTATAGAGGGTTTAAGGTGTACGCGCATGCCGCACCAGTATATTTTCCAGGCCGAGAAATCACAAATGGAGTCGGAGAAGACAAACCCTAACAATTACCAACACGAAGAAGAAGATGATGATCCTCCAATGCTAAGCTCTCAAGCAATTGCAGCACTGAGAGAGTTGCTCGCCGAGCAGAATCGAACAATTGACGCTGATACTGGTCCCATCGCCGTCGGCGGAGAGGGAGTGGCTTTGGTGACGGAGGATTGGCGGCTCAGTCAGTTCTGGTACGACCGTGAAACTGCCGAGGCCGTGGCTAAAGAAGTTCACGCACTCTGCTCTTCTATCGACTCGCCTCGTGTGGCTTGTCTTGCTTGTCCTACTTTATATGTCTACCTCAAGGTCCTTTACACACGCACACAATTGTATATGTTATATTTATGTGTGTATATATATCGAGTTTTGGAATTTGATGCTTAATTATGACTTCAAAGCTGGCCAATTTAGATATTTTGTTGCGTAATTTGATCAATGGAGGAAATAATTTGTTTACGCGATATATTTTTAATTTGTTGCCCTAGTCAATAATAAAACAATAGAAAGAAGACGATGACTATAGAAACACAGAGGTGTTGATTTCTTGGTCTCGTATTATTATAATTTTCGTATCATCCATTTATGTACTGTATGTTTTATGTATGGAAGGTTGATACTCTATTATATGTCACTTTAGATTTTTAGGCGAATAAGAGTAAAATAGTATTGTGTTTTACTAAGAGGTGGTAAGATTATGTAGTATTTGATTTGGTGAAAGGTTACCAGGACATTGATACCTTCCACGTTCCACCATCGTCGTGTTAAACTATATATGCAAAGAATGTCCATTTGTTATATTCTAATGGATGTTCATTTCTTTATTATATGCATTCAAGGACTTGATGTGTTTCTGGTTACTTGCAGAAACTTCACCCAAATATACCCGTGCAACTTCTAGAGTATGACAAACGTTTTGAGAAGTATGGAAGTAAATTCACTTATTACGACTACAATGAACCAGAAGAGCTCCCATCTTCATTAAAGCATGCATGTCAAATTGTGGTCGCAGATCCTCCTTACCTGGTGAGAAACATAGTATTAATAGTTAGCAATAGCGATTGGATTGCTTAGGATTATGTTACTCGTGCATCCATGCTCATTTTAGCAAATTGAAAAAAAATAAAAAGTGACTGGTTGACATTTAATGTTACGAGTCCTTGTTAATTTTTTAATCTTGTGTTAACCTCAAACAGACTTCAATATTCACGCCTTTGTCCTTTGTCTCTTTTTGTACTCGAGTTTGTGCAAGATAAAATGATAGACGCACTTGAACATACTAGGAATGCAGCTATAGCATAAACCATCAATATTTTCTGTTAGGTGCTGATGCTTTGTTTTAGGGGCACCCTTTATTACGGTGTTGTATGCAAGTAGAAGTACAATATTTGTTGGTGGTGTGAAAATGTCATCACCCTATTGTTAGTATAATCAATAATTATGCTTTTACTTTAGACTCTTAATTGATCAAAGGGTTTGTTCTTTGGGCAGCATTCGTACTTTGACATATATATTGCATCTAAATGATTCTAATGTGACTTGTAGAGTTATCTTACCATCTTCATTTCTTCAGAGCAAAGAATGCTTGGACAAGGTTGCACAGACAATATCTTTTCTTGCACAACCAGGAGAATCTCACCTTCTGCTGCTTACTGGTAGATCTTTTCTCTCTCGCTATATAAATTTATGCGTACTGTGGTGTGTTTAAAAGCCTTTTAGAAAATATTTATTTGTCATAATAGATCTCGCATACGAGCTGAACAAACATTCGCAAAGTTTGTAGATCAAAGAGGAATCTTAATTGTGAACTGCTATCACTACTGAGAAATATTAGCTTTTAGTTATTTGTTTTTATATATGTTTTGAGGTGAAGGGGGTAAGGATTTACTCATAATGTTAGCTGCTAAAGAGTTCAATGTTCTGATGTACAGGCGAGGTGCAAAAGGATAGGGCAGCGGAACTCCTGGGCCTTCGCCCTTGTCTATTTCGCCCTCAGCACTCCAGCAAACTTGGCAACGAGTTTAGGCTATTTACGAATTATGACCCTGGTATGAGGTTAGGAGGATGGGAGAAAGAACAATAGGTGGCCTTGTGTGTGTGTTTTAATATCGATCGGGAAGGTTGTGGAGGAATGCAGGAACCTTTTTAAGGGTTTAAGTACAACATCGTTGTTTTTTGTTAAACGGTCTGCTAATGAGGCTGCTCATTACATTGCGAGAGAGTCTTATTCTTTTCCAGATCGAGTTCTTGTTGGGAGTTCTGTTCCCATCGAGTTTTTATCAATTTTGCAAGCTGATTTAGCTCATTAATAAAATTTCTCAACTTTACGTCAAAAAAAAAAAAAATTCCATGAAGAGCAAGAGCTATTTGTTAGTTTGGTGTCAAAATCTTTCTATTGTTTTTTTATGGTACCTTCCAGGTACACTCTCCCTTTTAAGAGTATTTACACCTGTTGTGAACTTGTGGTAGCCTGTATATGGATATGTTCATGCTGTCCTGCTGCAATGTGCCATTTCACAAGCCCAAAAGTTAAACCGAGTGTTGCATTCTTTTTCGTTATGAAAAGAGGAGGCATCCAATAATTATAGTTCTTCATACCAGATTCAGATTTATTTTATGCATGAAATAATGGGACAAAAAATACAGCAGATGATCAAGTATGCATCATAAGTTTCAATAAATTTACTGGAGACCCTTATACGGCTTAGAGAAATTTCGATTAGTATATAAATACAAACAGTAAGGAAGGCTGCATAACACGATTTCACACTATTTTTCACTACTTCAGCATTTCATATAGAATTTATCCATCTCCATTTCATACCCGATATAAGGTCGAGCAAGACAAGGGGTGAATAATATCATTAGTCTCATTTGGAAAATCATTGGACGTTTATAATAAATTAGATACGAATCTGAAAATGTGGCTTCTCATTTTGTATATTATAGAGTATATATTTAAGACTTAAGAGTGGTATATCCTTTTTTTTAAAATTTCTACATTTATAAATGCGCATCTCAATTCTCAATCAATAAAAATGTTCAATGCATTCGAAAAGTATAATTTTTGTCTTTTTTATTTCAAAATTTGTCATTTTTTCAAAGGAAATTATATTATAATTTAAAATATCCTTTTGAATTTAAAAGTTGTTCATCGATTAAAACAAACTGATTCACGTGAGTTGGGCCGTTTCGGGTTACACGCATCGAACCCAAAGGTAATCAATCAATTCCGGGTTAGAAATAGGGACGGTTCGACCCGGTTGTATCCAAATCTGAACGAAAAGCCAGAGAAATCTTGTACCAACCGGAAAAGTCATGGGAGCAGTTGATATAAATTGAGAAATTAATCGAAGCTAATCACGCAGAAAATGAGATCAAACATTGTTACTGAGGTAATCATTTCCTCTCTCTCTCTCTCTCCATTAATTTATCTCGCTATATTTATTCATGTATATAAATATTTGTGTCTATATGTACACTTGTTCTCATATATATGGAGCTGGGAATTTGTTTTACTTGGTGAATTTCTGTTTCTCAACTGTGTGATTACATTTGTGCTTCGTATGATCATGGTGTTTGTTGACTCATTTCTGTGATTTTGAGGGAGTGAAAAACCCTAATTTTTACTTCTAATCAGATTATTATTATTATTATTATTTAAAGTTTTGCTTGCAAGAGTTAAGGGATGAGGCTTACAGTAGTTTCTAATTTTACAATGAATAAAAGACATGACGATAGTGCATATGTTAGCTGAAAATTGGTGCTCTGTATAATCTAGATTCATACAGTAGAGCTGTATCGTAATATTATGCTACCAAGTAAGTTTCAGTGAGATCATTGACTGGTGGGCAGGGATGCTTCATAGATAAAGGACGACACAAGTTCTGACAAAATAAGAGCTCTACATATGTTTGTGTGTACCAGATATTAAGTAAATGGTGGAGGGGAAAGGGAGGATTGGAATCCATTACCTTCTGCCATAGGGAGGGGAAGGGGAATGAGTCGTGCCACCAGGGGGCTTATCACTAGGCTTTCAACGGATTCTCAAAGAAGAGCATTATTATGTCTGCTTTTAGCTGTAAATATATTGTGGCCTAGTTTGTTTTGGTGTATCTGTAATTACCAGTTACTTGTAACATAATTGGGTTACTATATCTGGTTAAATGAATTATAAGTTTGAAAAAGTAACTTCAACTTCCCAGGTACTTGGTCACCTAGACCCCCATGATCACCACAAGTAAAGTACCCATTTAATTGTTAATATGATCACCGCACATAGTAAAATAGTCACCACAAGTAACATATTCATTTTAATTGCTAAAACATGGGTTATATTGTTTATTTATGTAGCTTACACAGTCATGAACAACCCTCTCTCTCTCTCTCACTCACTCACTCTGTGTGTGAGTGTGTGTATAATGCATGAACCATTGAAACTTCATGTCAAACATGTTTGTGGTTTGCCTATGTGTGGAATGGAAATATTCTGATGCAAAGCACCAACTCTTTTTATGTCATTCCTTTCAATTTGGTATATTTATGTAGCTTACACAGTCATGAACAACCCTCTCTCTCTCTCTCTCTCACTCACTCACTCTGTGTGTGAGTGTGTGTATAATGCATGAACCATTGAAACTTCATGTCAAACATGTTTGTGGTTTGCCTATGTGTGGAATGGAAATATTCTGATGCAAAGCACCAACTCTTTTCATGTCATTCCTCTCAATTTGGTAACGATGGGCATAATAACAAACCGTCATCGTTTAAGATGTTGACTTTGATCTTATATTCTCTTTTGTTTTGGCTTCACTGTCATGTATGCATAGGCGGGATTGCCAACTAGAATAGGGCAATGGTGGGAAGGCATTCCATTCCTTACTTCTGTAGTGATTATTGTATGTGCGGCTATATATTTACTTTGTCTTTTGGCTGGATATGACTCCTTCATGGAAGTATGTTTTTTACCCGTCGCTGTTCTAACAAGGTTTCAAGGTGTGTACTTCATTTCAAAGGGATAACTTCTGTTTATGATGCTAAGTTAGTTTATATTATCCATGGTTTGAATCCGGATTCTACTTATTTAGTCGGTAAATCGTTAATCTTTTTGTTCTTGCAGTTTACAGGATTTACAGTTCTGTAATATTTCATGGGTCGATATTGCATGTGCTATTCAACATGTTGGCATTTGTTCCTCTTGGTTCTGAGCTGGAGAGGATCATGGGGTCCATCCGCTTGTCGTACATCACAATTCTTTTGGCCACAAGCAATGCTCTATTGAATCTTCTTATTGCCGTATTGGCAGCCCATATCCCTTTTCACCCTTATCCACATTTCATGAATGAGTGTGCCATTGGTTTCTCAGGAATACTCTTTTCTATGATCGTTATAGAAACAAGTCTAAGTGGAGCTCAATACAGAAGGTACTTACACTTTTTTGTTGAATTTGTAATAGCTGTAAGAGGTATATCTTTATCCTAAATTTGACGGGGGTATTCTGTTCATGCAGTGTATTTGGACTATTTAACGTGCCTGCTCAATGGTACATGCAGTGACTTGCTTATAGGGTAACTTTATTTTCATAAGCCTTCTGTCCTTTAAATCTTTACTCTTTGCAATTTCTTAGGTACGCATGGATCTTATTGGTTGTGTTCCAGCTTATTATGTCCAATGTGTCATTACTTGGGCATTTATGCGGCATTTTGTCTGGATTTGCATGTATGCTTCTGTGACAAACTTTTAACCCCCCCCCCCCCCCCCCCCACCTCCAAACTCTCCAAAAAAAAAAATCTCTTAGTTGTAGATTTGTTTCACAGCACTTTCTTCCTTGTGGCAGATACTTATGGTTTATTCAACTTTCTTGTTCTGGGACCATCCTTTTATTCATCAATTGAATCCTCAACATGGCTCGTAAGTACTTTCAGCTTATTGGTTCTTATAATTTATTGATTGTAGCATGTTATGATATTGACGAAAGAAGATGAAGATATTTTAGGTTTGTATCGATTAATACTCTTCCACGAAGATTATTGCACTTCTTCTGCTAACGAGGCTACAAGCAAATATCATATATTTATTTCTTATGTTTAATTTCTATGCGTTGTGTCAAATGATTCACAGGCCATATACATCTCCGCTTCTTCATGGCTATATTTTTAGTAATGTTATTTTTAATTCTTGAAGGCATATTTCTTTGTATTTTCTGTACAGTCCACCTGCGTAAGGAGACCAAAATATATAATGTGCACTGGCGGAAACCCTTCAGGATATCTTCCTACATATTCAAATCAAAATATGTCTAGGTAGTTCCGTAGTTTTTAATTGTTTTTTCCTTTTGTGTATTTATTTAAAATCAAAGACAAACCCTTATGTGTTTTATTTTGATTTTGAATACTATAAGTGGACTGCTCTCTGGAAATATATGGAGGAACCTCTCTTCATGGATGCCACAAAGAGAGACTTCTGCTCAGGTATCAAGAAAACTTCTCCAAAACATCAGTGGTACATATGGTACTCTGTGGCCATGCATGTCTGTGCACATTGCTATATGAAATAATAATGTAGTTTTGTTACAATTTTAATCTTCGTTATTAATTGCAATTTGCAAATTTGTTTTCTTATTGGTAGAAGACTGAAGAGGCTCCACCTACCATGCTCTTTGTGTTCTTTTGCTGTCACTAATTATGCCTATATTATACTTCATAATTTTTAAGAGAAGCCTCAAATATCACACATTTGTTTCGGTTGAGAATTCAGTAAATATTCTCATTAATATATGTGCACACCAGATTTTTTTAGAGATTATGTTTTATTGTCTGTTTCTCAGAAATCCTAGCTTGTAAAAGAGAGTTTTACATCTTGACAAGTTGATACATTTTTATGGGTAGATATTGGAGAGCCCTGTAGTAAATTCAGTGTCAACCCAAGATAATACTAAACATCCAAGCAAAAGAGCATCTCAAATAAGGTACTTGGTATAGATGAGTACAAATAACTAATAAACTACAAGATCCAGAGCTGTAGCAAAGGCATGTGTGGATGAAGCATCATGGGATTATATTAACTTTAGTAGCATCCTATCTATTGGATAGTCAGAAATAACTTAAGGAGTTGAGGTGTAGTTACCCATATTTTGGTATTAACTGGTATCTGGGTCATTGATGCATGCAACTGACGTGAGTACGTGACCCAACAGTTAGACAAATAAGCAATTAAATTTGCCTAATATATCTTTTTTCAGTCTTCACAATTTAGTAATTTCAGCTATCATATGCAGTCAGCAGATGATAGCAGGTTCCCTGGGACAGGTAGAACCCTTGCTTCTGGACGGAATACAAATTCTTCTACTGTGAACTCTGACTTGAGCTTGCAAGCTAGACTCTTGGATAATAGTAGCACCCCAAACAATCCATTAAGCACAGCAGTTGCAGCTGGACAGCCAATACTTGATGGAAGGTACTACAAATAGTTGTTTCTTTGTTCTTTATTATGTTAATGAGTTCCTATAGGTGTACTCTTGATACTCTAGCTCTAGTTTATTCTCCTGCTTAAGAAGAATATCATTGCTGCTGCTTTATTTTGCTTGTTTTCTCTCTTGTAAATGGAAATAAATTTGACAATAGATTTCTTGTAAATTATCTGTTTTTCAAACAATTTAGCACCCATTTATTTTGATCACAAATAAATGGAGTCGTGTGTTGGTGTGTTGCTTGATTATAACCGATTATTATTGAAAGTTTATATATTTGTTATTAAAAGGTAGTCCTTAACCTTATAGGAGGCCAGTGGTAGAAAATGCCACAGCAGCTGCAGCCACGGGACTTCAAGGTCATCAGGTTGAGAAAAGTTGAACAACTGTATTTTAATTTTAGGTTACCTGGTGTTTGACAGATCTTATGTACTTGTATTTGTATTTTCAGGTTCCAGTTGTGTCTGATGAAGAAATTCAAAAACTTGTAGCAATGGGGTTTGAAAGGGTAAATATTAAGACTAGTGTTTGATTCTCACTAAATCTACTTCCTATCTTTGTTTCTTGGTTTTTCTTTTGCTATCTCATTTAATTTGGTTACTTATTTTATTAAGAGTTTAGCCTTTTTGGGAGCAGACACAGGTTGAAGTTGCACTGGCAGCCGCTGATGGGGATCTAAATGTAGCTGTTGAAATTCTCATGAGCCAAGAGGTGGGCGTTTTAGACATATGATTTTTAGTGATTTTGCTGTTTTATGAAGCTGTGATTTTTTTCTGACTAAGCAGGGATAGATGACAGAGAAGGCATATTCACTAAAATTTACCAGAACCTCCTTCAGATTAAAAGCTTCTGCATGTTAACTTTGGTTCGCTGCATCGAAATCTATATCGGGAACTTTTTTGTTCGCAGAGCTGTTCGGGCTTTAATTCTAAGTCACCTTACATTTCTTAGTTTGCTTTTACTGTTTACTGTTTGGGTCCGTCTTTGTGGGATGTATAGCAAATGTAACTCATGAGAAAGTTCAAACAAACAGTTAGAAATTTTACTCAAAATTAAATCATCCGGTTGAATCATCGTTGCTAATTTGTTAGATGGTATTTTTTATATTATCATCTATTTTATTTAACTTTTAAATTTAAATTTAATTTAATTTTTTTCATATGCTTTTAAATTTTAATTTTATAAACTAATGAGTTAGAGTCTGATTGATTAACCGATCAAATACTTTTAACTTAAATTTTATGAATATTAAAATTTTGTACTTAAAAGTATTTAATAAATTGCATA
Source organism: Oenanthe sinensis (assembly GCA_028671895.1). Taxonomy (NCBI): domain Eukaryota; kingdom Viridiplantae; phylum Streptophyta; class Magnoliopsida; order Apiales; family Apiaceae; genus Oenanthe; species Oenanthe sinensis. The sequence continues at coordinate 39,515,887 of CM053794.1, forward strand.
TGGATTTATATTCTATGTATTGTGATGTATTTAAATTTAAATTTTTTAATTTAACTATGTATTTTAATGTAATAATTTAATAAATAAACTACATAGAAATTTGTTTTGAAATTTCATAATTTTGACACAAATTCATTGAATTTATATATTCAATTTAGGGGTGTATTCAATCTCGATTTATAAGTATTGATAATACTCCATTGATTTTTATTAATTATGTTTGATTCATGATTTCATAGATTATATACATAATTCATGGAGTTCGCGTAGAAATGTTTTTGAATATCCCTAGATTTTAATTGATTAATAATAATTCATATTGAATATCCTTGAATTTTAAATCATTAATTAAAATCTTGATTGAATACCCCAATATTTTAAAGTATGGTTTAAAATTTTGATTGAATACCCAAGATTTTACAGTATTATTTAAAATACTGATTGAGCCCCCCAGATTTTTAAAATACAAAAAAAATACTCCATAATCCCAATTAAATACATCCCTTTAATATTTTATTTTTAAAATATATATTTTTAGACCAAGTTATTTGAATTAAACTATATTACAATCGATCATATATATTGTAGGATAAAAAATTCTTTGTTGTTTTATTTTAGATATCATTTTTTGTTCTTTGGTATATTTTAATTCAATTATATTTTATGTAATAGCTTTCATTTGATTTTTAATAATTCAGTTCCGTATTATTGGTGTGGGACTGTGTGTGGTCATAGTTTGAGGAATCTATACTATATTATTATATTACTATAATCCAAAGATTAAAAATTTTGATCAGGGTTAGTATTGGGTTACGATCCTAAAAATATACGTGTATTAGATATAATTTTATTTACAAGGGTTATTTTTATAAATACAATAGGTATACATTATTATTACAAAATTTTCACTCAATTTTTGTATTGAAATAGTTTATGTTCTAAGGTCATCATTAGGGTTCTTTTTTTCTCTCTCTATATATAATCTAAAATTTTATTTTTTAGGCTCAAATTATATATTTATTATAATACAGTTTCAAATTATAAAATATTTATATTAAATAGAATAAATTTATATAATCTGACAAAAAAAGAATAAATTTATATATAAAATAAGAGAACATATAATATTAAAATAAACTCTTAATATTATAAAATTTTATATTATATATCAATAAAAATAAAAATAAAAAATTAATTTATTTAAATAGCAGTTATCTCGCACGAGTTATAAGTTTGTATATATAAGTTATGTTTATTATATTATTGTTACAGATTTTGATAACAGTTTTTTGTTAAAAAAAACCGAGTAAAGAAATTTTAGTTCCCGTCTATGTAAAGGAAAACGTGGAGAGTTCCTATAATTTTATAATGTGTAATTAAATTTACACTATAAAAGAAACCAGTAATTTTGATAGTGAAAATACGAATATTGAATAAATAAGTAAATAACGAGGTGATTGGGCCAAGGCACATTAACATCTGTTGCGGCTAGGTTATTTCTGCAAGACAGAGTGTCTCAAGAGCTCAACGAACAACTACGAGCAACACTACCGTCTACCAGTACAGTAAGAGTAAGAGGAGGAGGAGGAGAAGAGGTAAATACACACACACACACACTACTTACTGATTCACTCATTTGTATTCCCCAATTACGAGGAATTATAAGCTATCGAGTGACTAATTGTTGATTAACTTGTTATATCACATTGTTTGGATTTTTGTTATATTTGATAAGGGGAAATAAATAAGAAAGGGGGGGGGGTGAAGATGAAGCCGGTGGTGGGAATGGTTGTATCCAACAAGATGCAGAAGTCTGTTGTGGTGGCCGTTGATAGGCTCTTTCACAATAAGCTCTACAATCGTTACGTCAAGCGAACTTCCAAGTTCATGGCTCATGACGAACAGAATCAGTGCAACATTGGTGACCGAGTTAGTTCACATCTCTATTCATGTACATTTATAATTGTTTTCTATGAGCATATATGATTCTTTATGCCAAGGGATGATTGCAATTAGCTAAAATCCTACATAGTTGCACATTTTACAAGAGACTTACAATTTTGCTTCTTGTTTTTTCTAATTCTTTACGTTGTTTGTCTACTGTCTAACTATGTTTTAAGATGGTAAGCCAAAGACAGAGTCTCTTTAAATCTGTAGCCGCCTAAGAAGAAGACACTTTCACATACCTTACATAGCATTGTTCTTCCTCTTGGTTATCTAAGCAAATAATCATACTATTGCTCAAATAGAAGACCATGAAAAAATATGAAAATTTACAATTTGTTTGTAAACACTACTAAATTCTAAATTATTTTTCACTAAATGCTGCTATGTCCAGAAACAGAAGGAATAAATTATCTGATAAAGCTAAGGGCAATATAAGCATCAGATGATTCAATGAGTTGATCAAGGCTTTTATAATTAGGAGTAAGCTGCATGCCAAGAAGCATGAGAAACTAGAATACTATATGTTGTATCAGTGCACTTATATTATGACGATTATATCATTTTTGTATGATATATTGAGTCTATATCATGGGTGCGGCTAGTGACATACTTCATTGACAGAATGACAGTCACTATTTTACGTTTATATATTCATGTAGCCTTTTGTGTTACAACTTGACAGTTGACACACTGACTGTGTATTTGACTGTTCGAACTGTAGGTAAAGTTGGATCCTTCTAGACCATTAAGCAAGCACAAGCGCTGGGTTGTTGCTGAGATTTTGAAAAAAGCACGAATATATCTCCCACCAGCAAAAACTACTACCGAAGCTAACACCCAAACAGAAGTACCAGCTTCGTCTTCTTCTTGACTCTTGAGGTTTGTATAAAGCCTTTTTTATTTTATTAAATTTCACTCAGTGCTCGTGACAAAATTTAATATTATAATACATGATCTCATTTTTAAAGCCCTTCTTAAAGGACTGCTGCTGTGTCTATTTATGTGATTTTTATATTATGATATACATAGAAATCGAAAGATATATGAGGTGAAACCTGAGCCGTCTCTCTAGAGTCCTGATCTAAATATGTAATCTTTTTTTTGCTAATTAAATATGTCATCATTGTTTTTAGGCAAGAGTCAAGTTCATTTTAAATCTGTAGGGATTTTTTTATTTTGGCCTTCAGACTACCTCTGAAAAAATAATTCCTGTTTTTGAAGTTCCCACATTTCTTTCTCATAAAATTTATTCTTCTCGCGTTAATATGTTAGCCTATTATTAGGTTTTTAATTTTAATGAAGTAACTTATTGACTAGTGATAATTTGATTAGAGTTATCTCAAACTGTATTCTATGCAAGTGTATTATCTACAAATTGGCATATGTTAGAAGATTTGACTTTAAATTTTGGTTCAACTTTACCTTCTGTCAGTTCTGATTAAGGGCTTACAGAAATCTATTCGAGAAAACCTAGTGACCCTATGTTTTAGTAGTGGTCATTTCTTAACAAGGTAGATCTTGTTAGTTCATAGGAAAATGAGAGAAAATTGGAGTATAAGTATCTATTTATGTTTTATAACAATGAGTATCTTTCTTCCTTCACGTTCTTGTTATTTTCTAGATGCCAAGCCTTTTTTCCCTGCTTTATAAAAGTATAAATTCGTTGATACTCTGAAGTCTTGACCACAGATCACTTCGTTGATGCTCCGAGTCTCTGACCACAGATCACCTAATATAACTTATGAGCATTCTTGTGATGTGCGTGTTTCTACTGCTTTAACTTGCATTTGAGCTTAAATTTTGCAGAATCTTTTGGATCCTTACCTGTTGAACTATTGTTTAATTCATTGATCTATTATCTGTAGAGGAACTTTAAACATGGTTTGAAGCTGCAGACTTGTCTAGTGGACAATGTCGACTTTTAGTTTTTGTGCAGACATATTGTTCCGTTTTTAAACATGGAGACTTTTTTTATCGAAAGAAACAATTTCGACTTGGTGTTAATTTATTGCAGACATATTGTTGTATCGAGTTTTTCTTGATCTTATTTGTAAATAATTTCTAGAATTGATTTTCAGGTGCGCAAGAGGGTCAAGATTTAATACAGGCTGTTAATGTTGTTCGGTCGTCCAATCTATCATATTATGTCAGCTGTTGCAGGAGTGTATTCACAAAAAGTAATCCTTCCTGAATTCTCACCTATTACCATCTTGGTTTGTAACTTATTTCTTAGTCAATTTCTTTGTGCTTTTGGAAACTTCTTGCAAGTTTTGAAAGAGGTGGTGCGGAGGTGAGAAGCAACGAGAAAAAAACTGAGGCCAGCACTGGATTTTTTGATAAATAAAAATAGTCGTGCTTGAGCTCACTTTGTTTCAAAGATACAACTGGGTACATGCAACATCCAATTTGGATTGACATATTTTTAGATGTTTCTTAAAAAATTAATAGTTTAATTATAGTATTATTTACATGCGATTCTATGATATATTTTTAATCTTATATACGTACATCTGTATTTATTTAATTGTATGTTATTGTTTATTTTGACAATCTTGCCAGTGATGAACAATAGTAAGATACAGATATACCAGAGATCATTCGTTTTAAGTTGTCACTTATTATCTAGTCCAAAGTAATTATATAACCTGGTGTTAGAAGCCGAATTTATTTTTTACAACTAAATTGATTGTTGTATAAATGGTGACATTTCAAAAGGTGGAATATAATCACTATTCCAATCATTCTTGTTTGATTAAAAACAAATTCAGCATCTATCAAGACCTTACATTTTTACTTATAATAATAGAATAACTATTCGAATAAATGCGCAAGTTCAAAAAATGTTTTTAAAATAATTTTTTAAATAATGTAATAATGCTTTTTTTTTTGAGGAATAATGTAATAATGCTGACCTGGTTGAATGAAAAATTTTAATTGGTGCGATCAATATAAATGTAAAGGGATTTCATCTCATTTATTATTTTTTACAACCAATTAAAATATGATAAATAATATTTGGAAACTATTTTGAAAATTTATCCAAAAACTCTAATATTTCTCTGATTATTGATACCAATATTTAACTTAAGAAATGTGCCATTTATGAAAAGCAATTTCCAAAAGTAACAAGAGTACAAATCAAGTTTATAAAAAGTGATTTTTCCTAATTCTAGACAAAATTAGATTTATCGAATTTCCCAAAATACCCTTTTTATCCAACTGGTCATGTTAATCACTCCCCGCCGTAACTCGGTTTAAGCACCTTTAGCTGACTTGGGCCAGAAGTACTTGCCCATTTAACAAAGGCTTTATTAATCTCACGGCCGCCTTCACTACAACCGCTCTCTCCATCTGCCACGTACCCTATAAATTAACTCCTTTTTACTCAGTCGGGCAATTCTAATTTGTCCTTCAGAATTCAATACATGACCCTAGTGGAGAGTAAACCCTAACTTTTATTTCCCAAATTAACCCCATCTTTGTAGTTAATACCAACTCTATCCTTTTCATCGAAAATCAAAACTCAAGAACAGAGTGCGTTTTGTTCCTTTTTCTCTACTCAGTTTTTCCCGAGTGTCTCTCCTCTCCAAATCTCATTCTCTCCCTCTCTTTATACACACACATATATACACAAACACAATTACAGTGTGTTTGTATCTATATTAGGCTATTCAGATTCAATTGATTAGACGAAGACCATGACTATGCTAACTCAACAACCGTTAGATGTGAGTTTCTCGCCGCACCATATTTTTGAATTTTGCATTGCTTTGTTATATGTACGCGTGATTCTATATATACGAGTGTGTGTATTGCTTCGTCGATGGATTTCGCATGAGGTTTGATTGTTTGTGTGATCCCCTAGGGTTTTGGTTTTGTACGGATTCAATTTAGCTATTTTGATCGCTTTAGGTTTTCAAAATTAGGGTTTTGTTTAGTGATTTACAGTTAGGGTTTACTGGATCAGGTGGATTCTTGATTATTCGTTAGTTGTTATCATATTTAATGATTTTCTTGATTGATTATTTAGCAAGATGATGATGAGATGCTGGTGCCACATCAAGAACTAGTTGAAGCCCCCCAGCCTGTGGAGGGTCCTCTTTGTGTCGAAGGGCCTCAGCCTATGGACGGTTCGTACATCTCTTTCTATTTTAGAAATCAGCTTTGTTAAAAACTGTGAAATTTTGATCTGGTTGCCTGTTTTCTTGTATTGTAACATTTTTTGTTATTGTTTAGTTGTTGCACAAACTGAGAGTACAAACGCTGTGGACAATCAAGCGGCTGATGAGCCACAGGCGTCTAGGTTCACGTGGACGATTGAGAACTTTTCTAGACTTAACACCAAGAAGCAGTATTCAGATGTTTTTGTTGTTGGTGGTTTTAAATGGTACTTTGATCCATAACTACCTCATTAATTTATATATCTACACACACATGCATGCTGCTTTCTTCTTGGCATTTGACCTGAATATTTTCTTGACACAGGCGTGTGCTTATTTTTCCCAAGGGTAACAATGTGGACCACCTGTCTATGTACCTAGATGTTGCAGATTCGGCAACATTGCCCTATGGGTGGAGTAGATATGCACAGTTTAGTCTGGCTGTAGTTAATCAGATTCAACCCAAGTACACTCTAAAGAAAGGTATCATTCAGAATAGACTATCTTTGTTTTGTGCATGAGATGCAAACTTGTCATTTGTCAGAGTAGAGAGTAGATATACTGAAAGTTCATATTTAGCTATCTTATAAGTTAATATTCTTTTGCTTCTTTGTTTGCAAAAAACATTTATTACTCATTGTAGTAGTCTATTTTCCACAGAAAGACCCCCCCCCCCCGGCCCCCTTCTAAGAAACAATATGCGAGAAAACGACTTGTGTGAAATTTGTTGACAATGAAAGGATAAGAGAACAAAATCGTGTATGGTTACCATTGGACAAACAACCTGTGTATACATATAGCTCAATGTAGTTGACTGCGACACAAAATTCCATGATCTCTATTTTTACATTTTGGTTCCCTCAAACATGATATTTTTATCCATGGAAAAACTGTTAAACATCATAGGTTTAAATAACTTGCAGTGCGAAATGACATAAGTTTGAGGCTATATTATGTTTTTTTTGTAGGTGTGAATTGTCTGATGCTGTAGCAAATTAATCATATATTGCATAGAGTCAGCTAATTCTCTGAACCCTTTGTAGTACCAGCAACTTTCTGTTCATGGCAGCAATTAATTAATCAATAATTTGAAATATAGTGAAGTGTTTGGAAACAATTGTGTTTTTCATACTTTTTTTACTTGAGCTGTAATATAATTATTTGCTTAATTAACTGAGATGAAGAACAATACTGTGTAATGTGTGTGCGTCTTTTTCCATAGCTGGCTAGTGGCTACAGATGTAACATGTAAATACTAAATAGACCGTCTTTGGCTTAACATATTAAAATGTAGTTACGAAGGCTAGAGAAGCTATAAGCAGGGCACCCTTAGATTTTAAAGGACTTCGAATGAGGAATTTCTTACATTCTTGCATGGAATAGAGCTATGATTATGTTTGTTTGTGTTATAATTGACTTTCTTTATCCATGGGCCCACGGTGGGGTTACCAAGAGACTGAAGATATCTATTTACGAGTTTCTGTAGCGAACTTCATCTTATCCAAGTTACACAGATTGTGATATAATATTCTTAGTTCTATAGAAACTTTATCACAAAACAAGTTTGATGTGCTATTAACTGTACTTTTGTTTTTAACTGAAAATGAAATGTGGATTCTTGTAGACACTCAGCACCAATTTCATGCAAGGGAAAGTGATTGGGGCTTCACATCTTTTATGTCACTTAGTGAGCTTTATGATCCGAATAAAGGTTTTCTTGTGAATGACACATGCATTATAGAGGCTGATGTTGCTGTACGTAAGGTTGTTGATTACTGGACATATGATTCGAAGAAAGAGACCGGTTATGTTGGACTTAAAAACCAAGGAGCAACTTGTTACATGAATTCTCTTCTTCAGACTTTGTACCATATACCTTATTTCAGGAAGGTCGGGGATGTGTTCTAAAGCGTTTATCACAATTTTTTGTTTGCTTTTATGTGGATAGATTCGTTACTCATTGTTATTTGCATCAGGCTGTGTATCATATGCCAACGACAGAGAATGACATACCCACGGGAAGCATTCCTCTTGCTTTACAGAGTTTATTTTACAAGCTCCAATATAACGACACTAGTGTTGCAACAAAAGAATTAACCAAGTCTTTTGGGTGGGACACATACGATTCATTCATGCAGCATGATGTTCAAGAACTTAACAGAGTGTTAAGTGAAAAGCTTGAAGATAAGATGAAGGTATCCTGTAGTTTGCTAATTAGCCTTCAGGCCATTCACCGCACATATTTTTTTTAGCCCTACATTGAATTCTACCTCTGGTCCTATTGCAGGGTACGGTTGTGGAAGGGACAATACAGAAATTATTTGAAGGTCACCATATGAATTATATTGAATGCATCAATGTGGACTTCAAATCTACAAGAAAAGAATCATTTTATGGTACTACTTTAATTGGTTCAAGCAGTTTACTCTTCCATAACTATGTTGATGGTAATTTTTTTATGGTTATGTACTTGTGTATTCTTATGTTTGCAGATTTACAACTTGATGTTAAAGGTTGTCGGGATGTTTATGCGTCATTTGACAAGTATGTGGAGGTAGAGCGTCTTGAGGGCGATAACAAGTACCATGCTGAAGAACATGGCTTGCAGGTCAGCTAATATTTGTATGCATGTTTTTCATAAATACCAGGTCCATGCTAGTATTGAATATTATCTCGATTTTAAAGTTTTATCGTGGTATAATTCTCCTGTCTTGTATCCTTGTAAGCTTTCTGGGAATTAGTAGCAGCAGCTTTTGCTAAGATTAAATTAGCTCAGCATAGTTGCATAATTTTTACCTGTATTTATTTAATGGGGGGAATAGTGTTCAGCAGCTCACTGGGTCAAAATGGCAATTGAGATGTAACCTTTTTTTGACAAGTGTGATATCTAATTAAGATAATCAAAACACGTGTAAGCTTACTAGATGAGATTGTTATATATGTTAAGGTCTATTGAAGTGTAGGCAATTATAATAATAGTAATTGATGTATGAAAATGGGATTCTTTATTATGTATGAAGAGTTTTTTTTTAGTTCTAGGTTTGGAGATTTATCCAAAATCTCCGAGGGAAGCATAAATAGTTTACTTGTTTCCAGTTCTGTAGAAGTTTAAGAACAACATCAGTCACTCTCTTAAGCGCTTATTTAGTGTTTTTTTGTTTAGCATGCAAATACCCAAGAAGATGAAATTCCTGGGAAGGGCAATTGAGCAAGGTTTGTTAGTTAGCAAATAAAAGCGAGATAGAAGAACTTCATGGGAAGTACAAATATCTATCCTAAATAGTAACTTATACTTCCCAGGAAGTACAAAGTCCTCTATGTCAACCAAACACAATCTCCTACTTCCCAGGAATTCTAGAGTAGAAATAAATACCAAGGATGTACAACATCCATGTGAAGACAAATTCATGTAGTGAACCAAACAAACACTTTGTTTACGAAGAGAAGATTGGACATCTAGTGTGATTTGGGAAGAACTCTTTCATCTTTCTGGAAGCACATTCAATGTTCTAGTGATAGAAACCTTTTTGTTGCTTGTTTAGTTGGGTCATGTTCTGCTGCTTGTTTTATTCCTACAATTGGCATTCCTTGAATATTGTCTTTTTTTCATTTTCAATTTAAATGGAAAGATATTGACAAATCCTTAAATTTCAGGATGCCAAGAAGGGTGTCTTATTTATAGACTTTCCTCCTGTTTTACAACTTCAGTTGAAGCGTTTTGAATATGATTTCATGCGAGACACCATGGTGAAGGTAAGTGGTTCGAATTTTGAAACAAGTCCTTTTTGTTTGTTTTCCTCATTGAGGCAATGGATTTGTATTTACTTCATTGTTGCAATGGATTTGTATTTACTTCATTGTTCTTTGGTGGTTCCTATTTGGTCTTGTCAATTGTATCATTATTTTGTTGATTTGTGAACTATTAGTAGCAACAAATCTCGTCACTGTTAATGAAAAATGTGGGGATGCTGACTGAATTTAACTCTATAAAATGACTAAGAAAATTATTTGTTGTATTTTGCCCATCTATACTTTTTTGATGATTGGATCTATTCGATAGAAAAACTTTTTTCATGTATAGTCACTTCCACGAGTTTCCTATTTTTCATCAGATAGCATTTGCATTTCATAATTTGTTATATTTGTCTCAGATTCATTTACTATTATCGAATTAGTCGGTTTTCGTAACATGTCAAACTCTATCATATCTGAATACCTTCTAATATCATATACACGCATCGCTGAAGTCAGGTGGAGCTAAGTATTATCTTTATCTTCAATAGTTGAATTCATCAACTAGCAGCTAATATTTTTGATATTCCCTTGCATAAATCTTACTTGAATTAATTGTGCAGATAAATGACCGTTATGAATTTCCTTTAGAGCTTGATCTTGACAGGGATGATGGGAAATATTTGTCCCCAGATGCGGATAGGAGTGTCCGCAACCTTTATACTCTTCATAGGTATGAATTTGGTTACCTGTTGGTGATGCTTATGCAGGACAGATCTGAGAAACAATGGTTGAAAAGTAAAAGCGATACAAATATAGACTAGGGTGATTCAACCGAGGAAGTGTAACTACACCTAGGGTTTTACAACCACAAGGGAGAAAAGATATGGATCACAACTCATAAATTAAGAGGCTCTATTCGATAAAATATCTCAGTACTTAAGTCTTCATAGTATGTGGGGATTACATTACTCATATAGGGCCCAGAAATCCTTATAATATAACCCATAACCACACTATATTTTACATTTTCTAGGACTAAGACCCAAACAATTGGGTTTATCATAAATAGCCTGCATATATATTAACTCCTAGCCCCAGCACCATATAGAACATATAAGTAAATAAACAAGTTTTTTCTAATAAATTTACTTGAACTATCTACAAATAAAAATAAAGTTCCCTTTCATTTTGATTCCCTATCAGTTGGTCTGCACAATTATTTTTTTTATTAAGTTGATGCATCATCAATATAGTTATATTGAGAGTATATTGCTGAAATCCTTATACAACATATAGTATTATGTAATAGAAATAGTAATTAAATGCGGAAAGTGCAACAAAGTGGAAGGGGGAATTCAAAGATGAGCACAGAGTGAAGCGTGTCCTTCATTGGATGAAAGTACATTAGGTGAATGTAAATCAATATATATGATATATATTAATACAATTCAAAAGAAAATATCATTGTCCATCACAAACAAGTTTAAATAGTTTTGAATCAACGAGACACAAAGTCAATGTGTTCCTATAGTAATAAAAAAACCAAATGCTAAAGGCATCACATTGTTTTCATTCTTTAATTCTTAAAATCATTGTAGTGTTGTAGTTAGTAGGTTTGATTTTTGTTGATTAAATTTAAAATGTAAGTGCAATATAAGAAGTTATATTTGGTCAATCGACTCAATACCCTCACTGAGTAGTGTTTAACTGTCAATTCTTGTAAATAGATTGGATTTTCTGTTAATTGCCCATTTGGTTAGTATGCCTGTTAAACAAAATAAGCTGAATTGGTTATATAGCTCTTTTCTTTTACAAAACCTTTCAAGATGTCTATCATAATTCTCTCTGTTTTATGTATATCTAAAGGTTTGTTTTCTCCTGTTTATTTTTCTCTGTAACAGTGTTTTGGTTCATAGTGGTGGAGTGCATGGAGGACACTATTATGCATTTATTAGACCTACACTCTCTGATCAGTGGTACAAGTTACATTCTGAAATAATTTTGAATTGACTAAAAAAATGCCAAGAAAAGCAAACATTTCACCTTGGTTTAAGTATCTGTCAGCCTTTGTTTTTTTGAATTTATGTTTTGCTTATTCTGCCTTTGGTCTGGCATCCGTCTTATTATTGTAAAACACCTCCTTCAGGTTTAAGTTTGATGATGAAAGAGTCACGAAAGAAGATATGAAGAGAGCGTTGGAAGAGCAATATGGCGGTGAGGAAGAGGTATCGTTATGAATCTCTTAAGATCTCAATATTTGTTTTTTTTAATTAAGATTTCAATGCTCTGAATTCCTTTCCTTGGTTATCCTTTTCTTCATCAAACAGTTGCCCCAGACCAATCCCGGTTTCAACAATGCCCCATTTAAGTTTACAAAATACTCAAATGCGTATATGCTTGTGTATATACGCGAAAGTGACAAGGATAAAATAATTTGTGATGTGGACGAGAAAGACATTGCAGAGCACCTTAGGGTAACTCACTGGAGATATTTAAGAACTCTTTGTATTTAATGTTCTCTATCACTGTATCACAAAGACACAGCTTATACTCGCACTTTCATATTATCACATTCCAGATAAGGCTGAAAAAAGAACAAGAAGAGAAGGAAGACAAAAGAAGATATAAAGCACAAGCACACCTTTATACCATAATCAAGGTGAAGATGTTTTTACTCGACTGCTTTACTTGTTTTTTTAGAAGATAATGGGAATCCTCTCCTATTAACAATTTTTTTGCTGAATTATGTGATTTGAATATCCAGGTTGCTCGTGATGAGGACCTAATGGAACAGATTGGAAAGGATATCTATTTTGATCTTGTTGATCATGATAAAGTGCGGAGTTTTCGCATCCAAAAGCAGCTCTCATTTGCCTCTGTCAAGGTTATATGTAGTTTTTTTTGTATCTTTAATATGCTCAAGTGTTGTGAAAATTCATGTTCAATTTGTGCATCTCTGTTGTACCATAGATGTACTATCAGGTCAGGTTTCCACCTTCACTTAGGTCGAAAAGTACCAACTTTATTGGTCAAGGCAGTAACTATATTCAGTGGGAACTACCACATGGCAGCTAAAATTTTCTACTATAATAGCTTGAGCTTTAAAAGATCTTGTGTGCTACTGCTACATTGGACTTTAAAATTAGGTTTAATTTGGAAGATAAAGTCATGCAACTGTTTTAGCTGTCAACAGGAATTTGTTCGTTTGTTGCACACTGATAATGCTTATTCCTGAAATCAGTCCTGTTTCGGGCGCAGATTTTCAGATTTTTTTCCTGCTTCAAGGATATGAATCTGAGATACTATTCTAGTATTCTTGAATCACGTGTGGCTTTGAAAATGCTATACTAGTTTATCTTTCAAATAACGTTTTAACTTTTAAGTGTCCCTTTGGGTTCTTATATTAGATTTTCTTTCTGTTGGGATAAATTGAAAAAAAATCAAGTTTAACTAGGTATTAGATAATTATATGAGTCAATTAATATTGCTTTTAGTAGTAGATCATAATTTTAATTGGATTACGAATTGTATATAGTTTAAACTTTAAAGGTATTGTGTACTTGTTCGAATCAGGTTCTTATCTTCCTCTATCAACATATGGTCTTTAAAAAAATTCGGATGTCAGATCAATTGATTTTAAGTGCTTCACCGTTTTAGTTGTGCCTCAGAACTATGAAATATGATCTTCATTCTTCAATGTCAAATTGTGCCCCTCCAACTTGCTTTAGATTTCTGTCTTGTATATTATCATGCATTTATCTGTCTCGTGTCTTTTAAAATTTATGCCCTACTTGTTTAGTTTAGTTTTAAATTAATTGTCAAGTAACTTAAGTTTCTTGCTTTATTAAAATCAAGTAATGGAGCTTTTGTCTCGATATGCCTGAGTTAAGCGGAAGCCTTAAAGCGGTATTGACCCTGTATATTAGCTTGTGATGAGTTTGGAATGACGTGTCTATATCTTACTGCCTCATGTTATGTATGGTATGTCCGATGTTATTTTTCAGTATTTTGAAGGGTACTTATAGTTGTTAATTTGCAGGAGGAAGTCGCCAAAGAATTTGGTATACCAGTTCAGTTCCAACGATTCTGGATCTGGGCGAAGAGGCAAAATCATACATACCGTCCCAATCGACCTTTGACACCACAGGAAGAAGCACAGACGGTAAATACTGAGCATTCAAATTTTGCTAAACAAATGTTGGTATCATGTAATTTTTGTGCTACCAGTTAACTCTTAATTGGGTATTTTTTTTTTTTTTTGGGGGGGGGTTGCAGACTTGCAGTATACACCTGTGGAGAAAACATATAAAAAAAACACTTTATGCAGCAAATTTTGTACTTGCATTTACTTCTTTAATTCTTAGTATCGAAAGACGGCATATATTTAGCATTGTGCAGCGATTTGAAAGAATTTTTCGGAACAATATGCTATTATGCTCCAATTCTTTTCTCATGTGATTATATAACAAATATACCGGATGCTGGCTTCTTTTGGTCATGGTTAGACTGAGAAACTTGGTCATCAAGGCTGTCAGTGTTATAAATTCAACTGTAAACAAGCTTTTACATGCTTATAAGTGCTGGTAGCATATGTCTCGCATTGTTACGAGAGTTTATGACCTGCATATTATAAATGCAGGTTGGACAATTAAGGGAGGTTTCTAACAAGAACCACAATGCTGAACTGAAGTTGTTTTTGGAAATTGAGACTGGGCAGGTATTGGTGCACTTTCAATTTGGCACTTGCTAAAATTATAATTTACCTTTGTCAATATGACTTACTCGCACATTTTGCAGGATCGACTGCCTATGTCACCACCAGACAAAAGTAAAGAGGATTTCCTTCTCTTCTTTAAGCTTTATGATCCTAAGAAAGAAGAGCTTCGGTAATGCGTCTGTCATTCAGCTTGCATCGTACACTAAAACATGTCTTATTGTCTTTCTTCCCCACCTATGATCAATGCTTTCATTATGTATGTATTTCATGCCTAATAAACCCTACCTGCAAAAGGAACCCCACATATGCAGATTTTCTATTTACATGTCCATTATGTATGTTTATTGTGTCATTATTCAAGAGAAATGATGATGAATCTATTGTACAAATGTTGATGAAGAAAGGGCTCATAGGTTAACAATTTAAGACCTCTTTACAGGAGACAGCTTTTAAGACATATTTATTACAAGGAGAACATAAATAATATTAATAATTAGTAGCATATTTGATTATCAATGTGGATTACAAGAGATTTTTTAGGAGTCTTAGCTTGGGGATAAGTTTTAGGCTAAATAAAAGAGAGAAGCTCTAAATTGAAGCTACTTATTAATAATCTTAGAGTAAATTGCAGTTTGTATCCCCAGCCTTGTTCCAATACCATTTTGTATATTTAGTTTCATAAATTGCACTTTACATTCCTGAATTTTGAATAACAAAATAAATTACAACCCCTTGCAAGTTTTCTGTGCTGTTAGTTATGACAGTTATATTCCTCGTCAGATCTGCATTTGTGATGTACATTAGTCATAGTATGGCACTGATAAGGGAAATTATGTATTATTTGTCTCACTATTATATATTGCTGACTGCTTTTTTTTTTATCTGTGTCATGTGTCCAGATATGTTGGTAGGCTTTTTGTTAAGAGTACTGGAAAGCCGATTGAGATATTGACAAAATTGAATGAAATGGCTGGCTTTGATGCTGATGAGGAAATTGAACTGTTTGAGGTTTGTTTTCCAAGTCAAATTTTATTGGCTCTTTTGGTGGCCTGTTATCTTTTAATGGTCAGAGAGCTCCAGAAATAGTCCTTTGTGCTTTAATTACATATATGTAGAATTCTTTTTAATGTTTTTTGAAATGAACAAGCAGCATGGTTTTAGTTCTGTATAGAACTTAGTTTAATATATTAAATAGTTATTAGTAACTCAACAAATCGGTTCAGGAGGTTAAATTTGAGCCATCTGTGATGTGTGAACGACTTGACAAGAGAGCTTCATTTCGATTGAGCCAGGTATGTCTTAAATTTATTGCAATTGCTGGTCAATTTATATTCGGCTGAGCCGCCTTGCATGTAACATTGTTAGTTGTCTGCAGATCGAAGATGGGGACATAATTTGCTTCCAGAAATACCCTCAGCCTCAGAATGAAGAGGAGTATAGATATCCAGATGTTCCTTCATTTTTGGAGTATGTTAAGAATCGTCAGGTAAATCTTTTCAAGAATGCAAATTTTTTTGTAAGCTGCAGATAGTTGTATTAATAATAACATTGTCTCTTAAATTGGTTTTATCTTTTCATATTTGTTAAAGAAAACGTAAAATTTGATGGTTTTTACATCTTTTTTTAAACATTCAAATTTGATTTGGTCTTTTTATTCATGAATATAAAACCTTCGTACATTTATAATTTGTCTAGAATGTGTATCAATATTAGATAAATTTAGTCGGCAACCCTTAGCTGGGCCATGCCTCTTGGTTGTATTGCCATGGAGACACTAATGGCCAATTTATTTATTGTCAAAGGAATGACATAAACACATTACTAATATATAATGCAACTCCTCGGCTCCTCCCTCCGTGGAAAAAAATAAATAATAATAATAAAGCAGCTGATTTTTGTCTGTTTGATAGCATATCATCATGTCATTTGCCTTAATTCCAAAAGGGTGTCGCATCATGTTTTCCTAAATGATATCTTTATAATTGATTTCCTTAACAAGAAAAGAACATGAAACATAAATGCTTTTCTTGTTTGCTCTAGTTTTAGATCTTCTTTCAAAAAGGGTATCAGTTTATTATATGTTGTACTAAGATTGGGGGTTCATATCACTTTCGAGTTTAAAAAATGTAATACATTTTTATTAAAAAAAAAAAGAAAAGAAATTGATCCTTTAGATTTACTTCCTCAGCCCTACCCAATTGCTAACATTTGGGTGGGGCACAGAGTTGAAGAGAAGTGAAGAAAATGTGTGTGAAGTGATGGGACCTACTAAAGTTAGTAAATAATAATATGCTATTTTAGGAAATGGGGACATCTTAAAATGGAAAGTATTAAGATTTTTTTTTTGGGGGGGATGGGGGTGGGGGACGGAGTAATATTTAGCGGTGAGGTTTTTTAGGAGAGCTATGTAAGACTTCCTTTGTTTTCATGGTCTTCTGCTTTAAAGATTTTTTTACTTTATACTTTTTAATTCTTTACAGATTGTTCATTTTCGATCTCTGGAGAAGCCCAAGGAGGATGATTTCTGTCTAGAATTGTGAGCACAATAATCTTCTGTTATATTCATCTTCTGCTATATTAATAGCTGACACAATTTCTTGTTAATCTATAAGGTCTAAATTGCATACCTATGATGATGTTGTGGAAAGAGTGGCTCGGAGGCTAGGACTGGAAGATCCTTCGAAGATCAGACTTACTCCTCATAACTGCTACTCCCAGCAACCTAAACCTCATCCAATCAAATATAGAGTAGCAGAACATCTATTAGACATGCTGGTGCACTATAATCAGGTTGCCACATAACAAGGCCTCTTTAAATCCATGAAGTCGGATGTTTCTATTTATTATATAAATAATTAAATTTTATGTATTACTATATAATTGTGAGGAGGTAATGTAAGTGATAACATTGTGATTGTGTCGAGCTTACAGATTCTTGCTTTCATCTGAACAGATCTCTGATATTCTTTACTATGAAGTGCTCGATATTCCTCTTCCAGAATTGCAGTGTCTCAAAACTCTGAAGGTTGCTTTCCATCATGCAACCAAGGACGAGGTGATTATGGAAATACCTTTTGTTTAGATGTGCTCAAGTCATTTAAGGTTTTTATGGTTATAATATATATTACATTTTTTCCCAGGTGGTTATCCACAACATCCGACTGCCCAAACAAAGCACTGTAGGAGATGTGCTTAATGAAATTAAAACAAAGGTAGATTTGCGTTGCTCACAACCTACTCTTAAATCCTTTGCTTGTCATTCTCTCTCTTATTTGGTTGGTCTGATATTAACATTACTGATATCTCTTTTCGTACGCTTCTTTCTTTCCTCTAGACAAAGAACCTTTCTAATGTTTATTTTTGTAGCCCTCTTTGCATGCTAACATTATGAAATGGTCTTTCTTCTTTTTATGTTGTGTTTGCTTGGGATGAATGAAAATTGAACTACAAAGTGGGTAAATGTTCAAAGCTTTCATTTTTTCCTCCATTCCAGTCCTAACAACCTAAACTACAGCTCAAACACTCCCCCCCCCCCAAGTTAAGAAGGAATTGTTCCTAACAACCTAAACTAGAGCTCAGCCCCCCCCCCCCCCCCCAAAATAATAATAATAATAATAATAATAATAAGATGGAATGCTTCATTCTCCCCCACACTGGCACACCCATATTATAACTAAATCACATCATAAAAAAATTGTTCTCGCTAATTTTTTTCCAAATCTTCCCTCCTACTATCTTATTTTATTATTTCTCTTTAATTTCACTCCATTCTTTAACCAAACACAACATTAGTTTTTACTTTCTTTCTTTTCTCTTCATAACTCATACACTAGCATGATGAAATGGCCGTTTCTTCTTTTTCCTTTCTTTTATTCTCTTCTTAACCCGAGCATACACTCTTGCTGGATTGTAATTTTGTTTCTGTATAAACTAATTTCTCTGTCTTCTGCTTCCTTTTGCAGGTGGAATTATCTCATGCCAATGCAGAACTTAGGCTGCTTGAAGTGTTCTATCACAAGATTTACAAGGTATAGAAATTCAGTTGTTTAATATGCTTTTATGGATATGCTTGAAGGCCAGCCCTTGGACCGTTCATCTTTTTAATAAAAATACAACTAGTTGTTTCTGCTGATTACTAACAGTTTTTCATTAGTTTATAATCTAGTATATGACATTTATCATTAATTGGAACTCTTGTTTTTTTTTTGCTAGATTTTTCCTCTGCATGAGAAAATTGAGAATATAAACGACCAATATTGGACATTGAGAGCAGAGGAGGCAAGTTACTTCATTTTACTTCTAGTTTAATATTTGCTTTCTGAGTGGGAAATGAGGTTTAATGTACCAAAATTGGCTTTTGTTCACGAGTTGAGTGCATTTGTTGTGTATATTACAAAAAAATTATCTCCCTAGTGTTCTCTTAAGACAGATTCTTTGTATCATATATGATCCCATACTATTTTATTGTAAGGGCATATCTTCTGAAAATGATTGTTTTCCACAGATACCAGAAGAAGAAAAGAACCTTGGTCCCCTTGATCGCCTGATACATGTTTACCACTTTAGAAAAGAGACTGCGCAGAATCAAATGGTAATAAAAATCAAATGCAGAATATAAGAAATTCATTGCATGAATGTTGTAGCCATATATCTGCTTATTTTTAGTTGTAGATATTTATAAAAACCATATGAATAACTTTGCTTGGTTTTACAGCAAGTACAAAATTTTGGGGAGCCATTTTTCTTAGTCATTCATGATGGTGAAACTTTAGCAGAAATTAAAATGCGTATTCAAAAGAAATTGCAGGTTCCAGATGAGGAGTTTTCAAAGGTACCTCTTCTTCACCCAGCATCTCAATATTTGATCCAAAATTGTGTCATTGTAGATGCAATCACGCAACTGCATATTTATTAATCAGAAGTCTGACTCCCTTTCCTTCTTTTGTATGTTGAAACTTTTCTGGGGGTAAACAGTGGAAGTTTGCGTTTTTGTCACTGGGAAGGCCAGAGTATCTGCTGGACTCTGATGTTGTATCAAGCCGTTTCCAGGTACACCGTACACATTTACTTGTAATTTTTGTATTTATTATCATAAATGCTTAATACTACACTTGATTATGACAGCATATTTTCCTTTGTGGTTGACATGATTAACTGGATTTTTAAAATGATTAATTTTGAAGTTGCACAGTTTGCGAATGATTTGCAGTAGTTCTGTCATTTATAACCCAAAATCAAATTAACATGTGAATTTCGAACTAGAAAGGAAGTCAATTTTTAGAAGTGAAGTGGGTTATGTATTTTGGAGAGGGATTTTTGCTTTAATTTGGACAATTGCTTATTCTGGTGATTTTTATTTTTGTAGAGAAGGGATGTTTATGGTGCTTGGGAGCAATATCTTGGGTTGGAGCACTCTGATACTACTCCTAAAAGGGCTTTTGCTGCAAATCAGGTATCCATCTCTGCTCATTCAGCTTATAGTTGATATTATTTTGGTTTAAACCACCACTTTGAGGAGATTATACTGGGATGCCTAGTGATAGGGGAGTGCTGAATCACTTCTTTATGCTCAAAAGAGAAGCTTAGAAATCGATAATTAGGCCAAAGAAATAACTTTAATTTAGAAATATAGTAGGACTATATGTAAGGCGTAGAACAATTTTTTTTCCCCAAGGAAGTTCGCCGACCACAAAATAAGATATGATTGATAAAACTTCTGAGGAACCCCTTGAAAGCCCGAAAAGGTATTGATCAAGACTTTCCTGGTGCCTTAGTCATAAATCCCTTGTTCTTCGGTATAGAATTAGTTGAATTCATATAAAATATACTGATTCAATTTTGGATGTTATATATATTCATGGTTCTCAAATATTGGAATTAATCATTGTAAAAGAAAAATAAATTTTAAATTTTGTTTATAAATTGTGAAATTGGTTGGATATGTTTGATCACTAAAAAGTTGCTTGTACTTTTTATATGTATGTATTTTTGCAGAACCGGCACACGTATGAGAAGCCTGTCAAAATATACAACTAGGTTTTGAGCCGTCAACAATGCTTGGTAGAATTTCTATCCTCTTAACCTCTTGGATCATGTCGACAGTTTAGAGTAAAAGCTAGGGGGACAAGGCAACAAGAGACTTTAGCAGAATGCTTTCTGTTCCAGTTTTTTCTTCCCGTTTTCCCTTTTCCAGCTAGTTTGTGTAGTTATTTGTCATTTGGTTTGTAGGCTATTATTTTTGTTTTTATTTTTTGACTTGGGCGGGGAAATAGGAGGGTTTCCCTCACATCGATCCTGCTTTTTCACTAGTTCACTTAGGCTTTTCGACTCCTTGACTTTCTGGTCACATATCAAGGCACTGAGTTTCCTGGAGAGGTTTGGGCCCGCAGTATCCAGTTCCTGTTGTAGTTTAGCCAGGTACATAGAAAGATTTTGGTTGGATGAAGTGTAATCTGGGTATAGTTGGTGCCTTTACGTTAGGCCCTCTGTCATCTGTTTAGGGGGGAATTTGTAGAACGGTTGGCCATTGGCTGGGTTGGAAGTAGTTGTGCTGGTATGATTGTGTAAAGGTACAATTATTCTGTTCAGCAGTCAATTGAATCTTGTCTTATAGTGCCTTTGTTTTTAATATATTGTTCTGTAAAAACAACACAGTTTTAAATAAGCTTCTTGTATAAAACTAAAATGAGCCGTTCTCTTATCCGTGTGTATCTATCTCTTCAGCCTGTGTAAGTTTCATATGTTTTTGCATATGTTGTCATAAAAGTGAAGCCATATCATTACAGGACCTGTTGTATTCTGTTTCAGTGAGTTATGATACTACTTGACAGAGCGGTAAGAGTCATAATAATCCTTTTGCTATCGTACTCGGGATGAACTTTCATCACAAACATGCATTAGGTATTCTTGGACCTGTTTAGCCAAAAACATTTTATCAGAAGTCTTTAGGTGGCTCAGAGTGTCAGACGACCAAAAGAATATTTGCAATTAAAAAGCATCAATGCCTATTCTTCCTTCTATGGATAGTCTTTGGGCACCAGGCTGGCATATCTTCATAAATTGCCAATAATTTGAGCTTCTTGAAATTCATTTCCATTTAGTAACTAAGATTATCATAGATCTTGAGCTGGTACACGCATATAGATAGTGATTATGCCATACACTTGTGCCATATACTCAAGAGTGCATTCATTTTTCATTGAGAGCTTTACATTAAATCAATGTAGTTTCTGAAATATATTTAAAAAATGCATCGACTATATACAACTAAAAAGAGAGAAGCAACATATACATATAGATGCTCTCTTCTCAGTCTATTTTTGGGATTTTCCCGGACTGGCTTTAACTTTTATGTTAGTTCGCCATTTAAGAGATAGGCTGCTCTCTGTATGGCTCTGGCAACCCTCCAGATCTCATGCTGAATTGCTGCCTGTCTTCCTGCAAGTCCTGCGCTCTGAGAAATAGCTTTGACTATTGAAGGGAAGTAAGAAAGCCTGCTCTCACCTACACCATGAGGCCCATATACCTGCACAACACCCTTGCACAATTTATAATCATATTCTGGTATTTGGCAACAAATAGAGTTAAGAGAAGGTTCGACTATTTAATTTACAAAAATCGACCAAGACATCTGAACGCCATTGGAAAGTAACTATAACAATTGCCTTTGCACAATTGTACAGTTGTACCTTCAAGATGTACTACTCTCTTCTATGCATAATCAGTTTATACTACATTATTTGCTGGAGGTGAAGGTTCATTGCATATTTGGGCATGCTGTGGTAGATAGGCTAACAAAGCATACTTTTATGTCCCTACGCGTATGAAAAGGTATTGGTTGGGGGCAATATGTGAAGAAGATGAAAGCTAAAGATAACGTGTCTTGAGTTAATTCTAATTTCTACTGAAGGTTGCCAGAATGTAATACAAGGTGATAGCTTTTAAACTTGGTAATAAAGGGCCTAGTGCTTACAAGATGTCTGAACCACCGACTTCCTTGAATCCCTTCTGTGTCCAAAAATCCTCTTTCAGCAAGCATCAGCCGATCATTTAATGCCCGTTTCTTTAAAAGCGAAAGATATCCCATAGTTTCTTGCTCTCGCAATTTCTGCAAGTCCAAACAAATAGATGTTAAAGTGCAACTGTGGATGTGGAATCCGCTTAACATTTGTTAGCTGTAATAAGCAAATCTTCATGTATAATCGTGTGTGTAACCTTCGTGTCATCTTCAGCTTTCTTTGCTGCAGCTTCGAGTTCTTGTATGGCAGCATTAATAGGATACAAAGAGATGCTCATTTCAAGCAAGTTCCTTAAAATGCTAGTGTAACCCTGTCATAAAATACAAAAACTTGAAGAATGCATCAAATTTTATTTATTTATTCCTTCGTCTAGTGAGCCCTATCAATACTAATCAACTAGCAAATCCTGACTTTTAACTCCAGCACTATCCCTTCTTCCTCTTGCTCAGATGCATATACAATCTATTAATTAACTTTTTTTTACTTAACTACATAGTAAAAGAGGACCTCCAATATTAATGAGGTACTGATTTGTGAAAAAGAAGCCTAGTAAACTTGAAATTTGAGTTCTATAACCTAGGAAATTAATTACCAGGTACCAGAAGATATCTATGCATCAGATAGAAAAATCTATGTACCATTACAGCAGACTAGCTAGCAAGATGATTATATTTGCTTTACCAAACAATTAGAACTTGATTCCAAGAAGATAGTTTGTGTTATACCTTTAATTGAGATGTATAAGAGAGGTAGTTGAATGGTATTATCGGATCATCTGCTAGGTGAAGAGCAAGGAGACCCCAAATTCCGGCAACTGATTGTGTACATGAAAAGAAGCCTTGTTGTCATCATAAACAATGATAAAAATACATGCATTACCTGAAACACATAAGAAGCTAACCAGCCACATGACGTTGGAATAATGGATCTCCAAAATTTCTCATCCAGTTGTAGGAGTCAAAGGCAGTGTGATAGACTGGGAAATCTGCAACCAAGTGAGAATTAACCATAAAAATATGGATCCATGCCTATTTAAGTATTTGGCATGAGCGGTGGAGTTTCTACCACGTCTCCGTTAACATAAGAAGAATAAATTTAACTGATAATTCTCATAGATGTAATTTTTATTTACCAGTTAAAAACTAGTAATGATGGTGGTAATTCACTGGCCCAAATGTATATAATTAATTATCCAGAAATCATCTGGAAACATTTTTCTGTTCTAATATGGCATGATAAAACCTCTGCATACATCCAATAAGAACTCTATGTATATGCTATACCTTTCCCATAGTATATATCAATTGAAGGAACCCCGGCATGATGCAGAAATGGAGCAAAATCAGAATCTACTCTGTCAAGTCTCCCAATCTGCAAACCAACCATGATAAGCAGATCAATCTCTAAACTGTATACTTCATTTTATAGAAAAGAAATGTTCCTTGTTAAGCTGCCATCTTCAAACACATAATTCTGGAAAGCCTTGATGCCACTACTCATAATACAATTTGGATGAGTATGTAAAGCCAAAAGGATACTTGTTATGGACTTACATATACACCCCCATTACTAGAGGCCCATTTCTCGTATACAGTTGCATACTCTGAGTCGGGATCTTTAACCTTTAACCAAACAGAAAACACAATGCCAACCGTTCAGTGACCTCATAAATTTACGTTGGTATTTAAATAGCATAGTCATTTGATGTTATGGTTCTCCATTTTTCAAATACTTTACCTTCTTTGTGACCTCAACAAGAAGATCGTCGAGCTGAGGAGTAGAACCGGCAAAGAGTCCAGGCCCTTGAACCGCACAATCAACATTAATGTAAGCTACAGCCTTGGAGTCCAAAGTTGCAAGGTTTTGCTCGACCCATTCAGTAGACCCTATCTGAAAGTTTAAGGAAAATACTATTCTAATGAGATATGAGGATTTCAAAAGCCAAAATCATTTATAAAGGGAATGATATATATATAATGATTTTTGAGTGCTGTCATCCTGTGGACTGCATAGGCCTACAGAGAATTTACCACAACTGGCCACAGTTCAGGAAAGAAGGTAGGTTTGTCGATAGATATTATTATGCTTGCAACTAATCATCATTCTGTTGTATCAGAGTTTTGGAAATCATAGGAAACGCAGTTATTCTGGAACATGGGTTTTCTTAGAAATATCTTGTGGAAACTAAATTTATTTTATATGAAGAATGGTAATGCATATCAAGAAGGGGGGGTCTATCATATGCTGACGCTAAAAAATGGTAATGCATATTGGGAACATGTCAAGAAGGGGGGGAAAGTCTATCATATGCTGAAGATTTGCATTTGATTTAATGCATCTTTTTGAAATTCATAAGCCAGCTATCATTAAGGACTCATTCAGAACATCCCTTTTAGTAGTTAAAAGTTTTATTCTTTTGATCTTTGCATGTAATTTTAAATCCTACAATTATACAAGGTACAAGCTGGAGACTGATGAAGATAGAATATTACCTACCATCCCAAACTCTTCTGCATCCCAACTGCAAAGAACAATTGTCCTCCGAGGATTCCATCCTGAGATTTTCAGAAGAGAATATCGACGAGCAATGTCAAGTAGCGTTGCAGTTCCACTATTCGGGTCAACCGCGCCATATGTCCACGCATCTCTATGGTTGCCAAGGAGTACATAACGATCAGGCTCTTCTGATCCCCTTACAATTGCAAAAACATTATAGATTGTGGCCATCTTTTTTTCCCCCTGGAAAGAAAACAAGATTGTTAAATATATTAGCACCAATAAAATATTGAATATTTACAGCAAGATGGAAGGCAAGAGAACAACAAGTTGCGCTGCTTATGTAAAGACTAAACTTTTTCTCTTCCTATCATTAAACAGCCGTGTAAAGAAAAAGTAGTAATGTGTTGATAAGAGTCACAAGTTACATTTGAGACGCTTTCACACATATGTAACTAAGTACTGATTGATCATTATCGTAAACCTTTCAAAGTAAAGTGCAAAAGTAATAAGCATTTTACATTGTAGCGGATGAGCACAACCTTGAACAAGTTGTACAATAAAAAATTTGAGGAGTCATTTTGGCTTGCTCTAAAACTCTAGGGGCACATAGTGATTATGATAATAAGTGACGGCACTTTTGAACAAACAGAATGTTTCATGACCTCGCACGACCTAGCTCTCTTACTTCATCAACATAACACATAACACCAATCACACATGTGCTCAAAAAGTCTATGTTGTTCTGGCCGAGTGATATGCTCAATTTAGTTATAGTTATAGTTTTATTTTCACCTACATCATTTTTTGTCTTTATGTAGTACTTCCCAAACAAGTGAACAAAAACCTACTGAAAATTTCCGAAATTGGGTTAAACTGGTTGACAATATCTACAAAAGGAATATAGAAGAAATTATGTTATGAAATAAACAAAACAGCAAAAACATATCCATAGACCATAGTACTAACTAACAGAACACATAAGCATACATTACTACATATTTCACTGACCCACTTGCCAAATAAAAAGTACAGATCCGATATCTTGCAATGAATGAACAAACAAAACAAAAGAGGTCCCCAAACAAACCTGGTAAGTGAAGTTTAACATAGTTGGGCCAGGACCAATTCCCCTAACCGAACTGTTTAGGGTTCCCCTCCACTCCTGAGGCACCCTACCCCCCTCAAGTGTCCTCATTATCCTCTCCGCTGTCTCCTCCGACACCGGCATCGACGGAACCCCCGGAAACCTCTTGACAACCTCACTGTCCTCAAACCCTAATCTCTCACTATCACTGACACTGGCCCACCCAGGCGTGAGTGGGTCCCCCATACCATCCATCACAGTCCCTCTCTCCACTCCACTTTTGTACGCATCCCCCTCCGTGTACATTACAACCGCCGCCACACCCTTTTCCGCCGCCTTCACTACCACCGCATTTCTCGACATATCACCGCCGCGGCGCACGATAGCGACACAGCCCTGGACACTCAAACCCTGCGCTTCCAGCGCATTGTAGTCTGTTTCCCTGCCGTAGTTAACAAACACGGCCTTACCGTAGGCGGAGCCGGAGGGGGAGTAAGCGTGGTAGGGCGAAACGACGGCGTCTCGGGAGGAGTGAGGTTCGGGGAGAGTGAAATGAGTGGTGGTTGTATTGAAATGAGCGGAGAGAGAGGAATGGAGAGGGTAAGAGAGGAGAGTGGTGTAGTTGGTCAGGTGGGTAGAGAGATTGAGAGAGTTGAAATGAGAGAGAACGACAAGTGCGGTGGAGAGAGAGAGTGGGGTGCCAGCGAGATGAGGGTGGAGAGTGAGGGAGTGGAGGTAGTTTGAGATAGTGTTGTTGTCGGAAGTTGAGAGGAAGGAGGTGGTGAGGGCGTTCAGGGAGAGATATTTGTGAGGTGGAGAGAGAGGGGAGGTGTTGTTAGGGTGTTGGTGTTGGTGGAGAGAGAAGAGAGTGAGTAGGAGGAGGCAGGAGAGGAGAGAGAGGAGAGTGCATGAGGGTGTTGAGCTAAGACTGATTGTTGTGGAAAATGGTTGGGCCATTTTTGTACTAGCAAGTTGATACTCGATTATCGAGAGAGATAATAACAGAGAGAGAGAGAGAGATGGTATGGCGGTGGAGAGAGATGGTTTCAGGTGGGGGAGTTTAGGAGTTTCAGTGGGCGTTATACAACGTTACTACTTTTACTAGTTACTACTACTACTAGTGCGCTGCCATAGTTTTTTAATCCACCTCATGTCATTTCAAATCAGGGGTAAATGAGCGAGTTCAATATTATCGGATTCGAGTTTAAATTTGAGTAAATGATTTGGATATGAACTCGATAGAATTATAATTTAAATTTTTATTTGTCAGGGGATAAAAATTTAAATTTAAATTTAGTAAGCTCAATTCAATTAAATATTTAAATATACATATATATATATATAATAAGTATAAATTCGATTAGGTTCATGAGACTTACAAATTAAATAATTTAAAATTAAAACTCGATTCGGTAAAGTATTTGAATACATTGAACTCAACTCAATTATTATAGAATCGAATTCAAATATTATATAAATTAAATTTATATAACTCAGAAATAATTTAACTCATTTACCCAATTTCAAATACGTTTGAAACCTTTTTATTTGAGTTTGAAAGTGAAAGGTAACATCCATGTTGATTATTGAATATATTCGTAATGGAGATAACGATCGGTGCATAATTTTGTATAATTAAGTATGATTCAAAATTTGTTCAAATTAAAAAGCGACGACACGTAATATGTGAATAGAATGGACGTCGATGTTTCATGTTTGGATAAAGTGAATGGGCAATATAAGTATGCATGAGAGCGAGTCCAAGAATTAGTAATTTAGGTAGCAAGACGGGTTAACTTTAACAATAATTCATATATTCATTACTTATTATTATTATTATAATAAATTTGAATCTAAAAAGGAGGGAAAAGATAAAGAGAGAGATAAAATATGAAGAAAAATGGAGGGAATGGATCATTTAATTAAAAAAAAAAAATAAGTAATAACTAGTGGTTATCTAATACAGTAATAGGTAATGAGATAATATTTTAGATAACTACTAAATACTGTTAGAATGCTATCTTTTGATAATAGTACCTATATATTAGCTTAGAATATCAAATAGTTAAGTTGTTGGCCGGTTCTAATCGATAATCAACCCAATAAGGCAATAATAGTTTTGTAGATTGTAATGATAAACTTAAATTAAATGTCTCACTCACCAGTCACCAGACTCACCAGTCACATTAGCCGGCCCCACCAACAAAAAAATTCAAACAGTCAGTTCTGACTTCTGATTGACTTGTATGTTTAAATTGTACACTATGTTTTATGGAAGAAGAAAATGAAAATTAACTTAAAATTATGATAAAATTTGGTTATTTTATATAATTTATAAATTAAAATATATGATTATAATTTAAAAATTAACTCATCTATTAAATAAATTACAACAACTCAAACTCCCGATCGAATGCATACCCAATCCAACCTACCACATTTCAGTTTAAAAGAATTAACAATTTGGTATACATTAGTTGTTTTGTTAACTTGTATTAACTTGTACCTTTAAAGTTTTTTTTTAATGGAGACATAACTCCAAGGGTGAATTGTATCGAAATACAATAATCCACAAGATATTTCATTCATACAATAAAACTCATCGTCTAACCGAAAAATATGCATAATATGTCTCCGGACACTTATACAATAAAACATTGAAGTCTAAAAACAACAGACCCCTGTCTCTCCGAGTACCTAAAAAGCAAACGAAATACAAAAGATTATGTGTCACAACTTTGATCCTACTTTTCTTTTAAAATCAGAGCTAAAAAATAAAACTTAACCATAAAGTCTAGAAAATTTAAAAAAATAATAAGGTATGTCCTAACCAAAAGATAAATTTTTGGTTAGGTAGTAATATACTTTTAAAACTATAAATGCACACTAAAGCTATAAAATCCTTAATATTGATTAAAACAAATGGAATAGCAAAATAAAATCTAACCAAATATGATACATTTGGTTAGATACTAAAAGCAACTCAGACTTAAATAGGACTATTTTATTCTAATATAAATATTCTATTAACTATGTTTGACGGAAAATAAATATAAATCGAACCTCTTTTTAAATAATAATAATAATAGAACTATCCATTATAATATTGTCTTTCTCTTTGTCTAATCGCACCTCTTGATTATGATTGCTGATTGTTTTAAAATAGTTTTAAATTTAAATTATAGTGATTATCTGCTTAAATTTAAAAGTACATAAAAGTATATTAGTAGAATAAATTTAAAAGCACATAAAGTATATTGGTAGAATAAATTTAAAAGCACATAAAAATTCATTAATGACACGTAAACACCACTTTATATGGTCAACAAGCCATCATATAAGGCACTCACTTATAGACACAAAAAGTGATCATACATGACACACAACTTGCTAAATAAAGTAAATAACATCCATATAATTAACAAAAAAAAAATATCAATCCAAATTTAACATCTTCGATCAAAACAATTAACTGTCATATTTATAAATACTACTAATGTTGACATTCAAAATTGAAAAAGAACAATAATTATTATCTTTTAAAGTTTCAAACACACTATATCAAAATGGATATAACTCTGATATCATTTATAACAATCCAAACCCATAACAGAATATAAATCGAATCCAACAACTCACCACAAATTGATTAAAAAAAAACTAGCAATTTAATATAAATTAGTTATTGACATATTCTTATAATGGTTTTAAATTAACCATTTCTTATTGTGGGATGTTATAAATACTACACCTCGGGTCGACGTCCTTATCGAGCTTATAGACAAATTTACACAATTTGAACAGTGTCTATGCACTTTCGACCGCATGACTCTAATACCATTTATAACAACAATTCATTATAAATGTATACCATATTGAACAATTCACTATAAATCGATCAAGGTTAATGTTGATGGAGTAATATTTGAAAGTGAGGAAATGTTTGATGTGAGTTGTGTCACTCATGCCCAGCCCTGATACGGGACGGGACGGGACGGGACGGGACGGGACGGGACGGGACGGGACGGGACGGGACGGGACGGGACGGGACGGGACGGGACGGGGCGGGGGGGGGGGGGGCGACTGCTCGGGGTCCAAAAAATTTTGGAGCACATTTTTAAAAAAATAAAATTTAGTATATATATATATTACTTAGTTAAAAAATTACAAATTCAATAATATACGTAAAATATAAATTAATAATTGGCCTATAAAACTAAAAAACAAGTACTAATTACATATACATATACATAAACATACATACATACACACACACACACACACATATATATTCTGAAAAACTAGATAATTCATGACTAAATTTGTTATCAAAAAATAGATTTTCAAGCAAACTTGATAAAATTTTGGTGAAAATAAATGAAAATTTGAAAAAATTTACTGTAACCTTTTTTTATATCATATAGTTTTTTAAATATTTTTTATGGTTATGGTGAGAATTTTTTTTCAGGGGGTTTATTTAAAATTTTCACCCCGGATCTCGGATATGTCAGGAACGTCCCTAGTATCACTCGAGACCATCATGGTCGTTTGATGGAGGCTTTTTCTATCAGTAAACATGGTCGAGTAGATCCGTCAATGGCAGAAGTACTTGTAGTCAAAGAGGCATTAAGTTGGATCAAGGACAAGCAATGGGCGTATGTTATAGTAGAAACTGATTGTTTAGTGGTGGTCCAGGCCATTAATAGTTCAGCTTCTATGCATTCTTCCTTCGGATTGATGATCCAAGATTATAAGCTTCCTTAAATAACGTGAAGTTAAATTTTGTTAAGCGTTCTGTAAATAAGACTGCTCACTTTGTTGCACGCGGCTCTTATTTATCCCCAGTTCGCAGTTTCAGTGGGGAGAAGTACTGAACTCGTTTCTATTGTAATGGTTGATGCTTCTTGTGTTATAAAATTGCCGTTTGATTAAAAAAAATTAATAATTTAATATACATTAATTGTTAAATTATCTTTATAAGGATTTCAAACACACTGTATCAATTTAATCTGTGATGTTACATAAACAGAATTAAATGATATGGGATGTTAGATAAATAGACTCAAAAGAGTAGTGATAATCTGAATTAGTACGTAACAAAAAGTTTTGTAATCTGAATTAGTACGTAACAAAATGATATGGGATGTTGGGGAGCAATCTTGACGAACAAAAGTTTTGCGGAAACAAGAACTCACATAACCACTATACTACAAACTTTGCAGGATTATTCCACAAAACTAAAAAATAAAAGTACGGAACTTTGTACGGAAAACGTAAATAAATTGTAACTAGGATTTACAACTTATTATGCCGGTGTAAGCAGGAATATAATGGTTCACTCCGTAGCCTGTACTGTAGGATTGTAATCGAACCGAACTGTTCGTTAAGTTCATGCGTATTTGTCCGAGTTCGAGTTCGAGTCTGATAAATTCGTTCGATAAATTTATTGAACACGAGTTCGTATAACATTTTTTGTCCGATAATTTTAACAATCCGAATTGAATTTTTAAGGTGTTTGACTCGAGTTCGGTTCGTGTTCGGTTTGAGTTTGATTCGTTCGTTAAGTTCGATAAAAATAGGATATTTATAATATTATATGTATATATAATTATTTATTATTCATAATTTATATTTTAATTATTTTTTATAATTATTTAAAATTAATATTATATTGGTGAGAAATATTTAATTAATAGTTGTCTCCAATTTTTTACACTAAATAAAGTTAAAAATGATCTTTTTAATAAATATGTATATAATGTTCACAAACAGTTCGTGTTCGGTTCGGTTCGCTATGTTTACGAATAGTTCGTGTTCGGTTCAATTATTACCGAACTTGAGTTTGGACAAGAAATTTTGTTCGATAAAATTACCAAACATTTTTCGATTCATTAAGATTTTATTCGAGCTTGTTAAAAATTCGTTCGAATTCAATTGATTTACGGCTCTACTGTACTCTGTAGCCATGTTTTCATAAGGATGGGGAAGTGATTTTGCCATGGAAGTGTTTTTATGCTTCCAGGGTTTTTTAGTAATAAGACCAAAATACCCTGCATATCAAATATATATTCACTTCTTATTTAGCCGCACAATCACTTCTCAACCTCTAGTAATGCCATCCGCTCTCCTTGTTTACAAATTATATATCTTTTTAAAAAAAATTTTAGTGTTTTATTAACAAAATAGAATTAATATTTTAAATAATATTTTTTTTTTTTACATACTCACCCAAATAGCTCCTTAATTTATTTTTATTTATATTTACTTTCATCATGTGTAAACAGATGCAAACAAATTATGCTTAAAATCAATGTCATATATTAGCTACTGAAAACCAGAGTAGTAATCTCACAGAATTTTTTAATTTGTATTACTTTCTTAGAGAGATAGAAGCCTCACTGTTGTTTTCTCATCCAACCAGCTTCCACAATTTCAAATTGTGACAAATCTCGTTTTGTTGAACTTGATCCATGTCCCTTCTTTGATTTCACATTCCGTTTTTTCCGAGTTAGAATGTTCGGCTCATTTACTAATGGTTCTTCCATATTCAATATTGTAAAAATTCTTCTCTTCACTTCTTCTCGTTGAAAATTAGACCACTGTTGATATCTCTCGTACAATTTAGCAAGCAAATCCTTCATTTCATCATTGTCGGCATTTGTTTCATCAGCATTTGCTTCATCCAGACTGCCTCAAAAAGTTAGAGAAGTAATATCGATCCTCCACTGAGGATGAATACGGTGAATTTGCAAACATTCTTCTTTTTCGAAATTCATTTTGTGTGCACAAGGTAGTCCCATAGTTGCTAAAAAGTGACCTGTACATACATGATTTGCAGTTCCCAAACTAGCCTTCTCATACTAACTGTGTAACTTTGACGCATAAAACTTTTTTGCATCATCAATTAATTCTGATCAATTAACCTGTAATAATGTAAATCAACACAGAGAAAACAATCAAAAAAAATTAACCACTCCCAAACTCGGCTTATATGTCAAACTTTGAAGAACAACCGATTTAGGTATTAAGGAAAGTATATGAATAGTTGAAAAAGAAACTTACAAATTTTCAGAAATGGAAGAACAGCCGCCGCTTAGGTTATATGGAAAATGGGAGAGTTTCTGTGTTTGATGAGAGAGATAAGAGAATAGATTAAAATAAAATTAGAAGTGAACATATACTTTATTTAATATGCAGGGGTATTTTAGTCTTACTAATAAAAAGTCCTGGAAGAATAAAAATACTTCCCTGGCAAAATCACTTCCCATAAGGATGTGAGAGAGCATGGAAAGTAAGACGCAACTTCAACGGTGATTGATGGGTTCGTTTCTGATTTTTATATTATTTTGATATAAAAATTATATTGTTTAGAAAAATAATTTTAATTTATTAGATTATATATTATGTTAGAAAGAGTTTTTTTTATCAATAAAGAGGAGTATTCTTCTAGTCTTTTGAGCTAACTCTCAAAAAACCCATCAAAGTTTTCTCCAATTTACAAATTAATCAATATTGTTTTTTCTTTGCACGTTTAACCAACAAACTTTATATAATCATGCAAAAAATTCGATCAAAATCCCAAGTGTTATTTATGGAATTAGGGTTCATAGTACTTGAAAATCAACGTCGTTTTGATCGTGTTATTGGGCTCCAAATCCCAAGTGTTTGTAACGAAACTGAAGCTCAGATTACAACCTATAAGTTTCTGATACCAGTTGAAACATTCGGTATAAATTTTAATTTTCATGAATTAGGATTTCGTATTTGTTGATTTCTACATGTTATTTATTATATGAATGTATAGATCTGTTCATGTGGATTACATACATATTTTTTCATAATTTTATGAGTTCATTTCGTAATTGATCGGAAAAATATTTTTTTGGCGCCCCGTTTTATTTTCTTTCAATTTTCGATTAATCACGAAGTTATAGATAATATAACTTGGTTTTCTAGTATTTTTGTGATGTTAAACTTTGATTTGCACATCATTTTGTTAAGTTTGGATTGAGTTTTGACGTGGTCGGATTACAGACGTCGCCAAAATTCTTCGGCTTGGTTTTTTCACATGATTATATAAAGTTTGATGGTTAAACGTGTAAAAAAACAATATTGATTAATTTACAAACTGGAGAAAACTTTGATGGATTTTTTGGCAGTTAGCTCTCTAGTCTTTTAAAAAGTAATTGTTTTATTAAGATTAAAAAAGATATAAATAGAAAAAAATAAAATAAAATTATCTTATTAATCAAACACGAGGATATAATATAAAAATATAAAATTTAGTGTAAATTCATGTCAAAATAATTTTTTTATTATACATTTTTGGTACACATTTATAAATAGAGTTAATTTTCCTGTAAAAATATATAATTAATTAGAGTTAATTTTGCACAAAAACAATATACATTTTTTTAGTATTATATTGAAGATGCTCCGAGTCCCATGCATGAACTATTTTATGAAATTAACCTGTGTCATGGTAAACAAAAATAAATAAATAAAGGAGTTGGCAAGTTAATCCAAATCACTAGCTACCATTTTGAAGTGCCGCGGGTTTTGTCCATTTCCGAAACCGGAAGCAGAGTAGCATCCGGTGCATTTTCCTTGACAGGTTCAAACACTTTTAACTCTGCTTTTTACGATGGAGACATATCCGGCAGCACTGCATAATTATTAGTATTTAAAAATAGTCGGAATTCAAAATACTCCTATAACTTATACTAATTTTTTATCAAGTATAAAATTTGACTTGGAATAACAAAATTAATTGATTTTCACAATTTTGGTACAACTTGAACCTGAATTAACTACTCCCGCTTCCGCCACTATTTGTACCCGTTTATGAAATCCTGTATGTTGAGGTAAGCAATTGTGGCACTTGTAATTGAATCTTCAGATTATTTATTCGAATAATCAGCCGACCTAATTTTGATTTTGTGTCCTTATTCAGTTATTCTAAAGAAGTTGGTGGTGTTTCATGTTTGTACCGGTACAATTAATATGTGGATCATACCTGTATCATATTCCTCCGAGTGCTCTGCCTCTCCTCTGTGACAAAAATAAGAGTGATGGGCATATTATACGCACAGCCGATAGTGGTACAAGTGGCAAATATATATTCCCTATCAATGATAATTCCTTTCGTTTTATATATTTGTCGTGTTTATGATTCGTTTGTTTTTATATACTGAATCTGGCAAAGTGTTATTTTGAGCGTAAAATCATAATTTCGTGTTTTCTTTTCCTCGTTTCACTCTTATCATTTTAAACTTACACATCCAAATTTATGGCGTGTTTGAGATTGCGCCGACAACAACTACATTAATAAACAAAACATTACTAAATAATCATCTAATTTTTCCCAAAGAAGACTTGCTAATTTGGAATAAATGACCACTCCCATAAAAATTAACCAAAAGAAATAATAAATTTATTTACATACTAAATTAGTCATCGAGTATTATATATTTAGAACAAGTTGGCCAGCAGTCCAAAATTATTACCATAGCCAACTCACTTTATTTAGAAAATGCACAGGATGAAACTTTTTCTGAGAATGTGAATAAACCCACCCGAGTTTGCATGTTATGCCAAAAGGGAAAGGCTCCACATTCTCCGTCTATACATATATATAAAATTAAAATTGATAGCGAGAAGGAGAGAGTGGATATTGATGCAAAAAAGGTGAGTGGATAAAGCATTAGGACTGATGCATCCAACATGTATCTCACCTGAAAAGAAAAGGTTCATGTAATGCTAATCCTCTCATCAATCATTGTAGCTGGGGAGTAGGCATTGAGAAGACCCTAGTGTACATTATAGATTTTGAGAATCATATCTTGGTGGTCCATAACAATTCCATTTATAATGGACTCATATTTATATCAAACCTCACAAACACATACATACACATATATAGATATAAAAGTAAGATTACACAGAATGTTTTTGCTGGGGTACTAAACCACCTATCTACTTCAGGGGCCCTAATTATATATCCCCCGTTCAATGCATTTGTTTTGTTATAACTTGTAACGCACCTACGCGATTCGATTCATATCATGATTTCGATTTCTTTTGTTTATAATTTTATATGGTCTACACTCATTCTGGTCAAAATTAAATTGTTTACCTGATAACTGATAAGGTAGGAGTCATACTGATGTAAACAAAATTAATCCATGCATTAACTATTTTCAAAAAGAAAATCAAGAACTCAGTTTGTTTTTGCATTTAAGTAATTTTGTAATTTTTTTTTATCATCATTACAACATGTAACTAACTCTGCAATATTAACATCAAGATATGTCCTTGTGCAACACAATCTGTCAATTGTAAATATTTTATTTTGGCATTCATTTTGCTTCTTGCAAATTTTTTAACACAAGCAAATATATGGAAATGAAGAATGCATCATGTTGTTGTTAGCGCAAACAATTTTTTTTTTTTTTTACATGCCAACAAGTAAACCAAAGTTACCTCTGGCTAACACATTATAGTGTGTACCCCTATTGATCTGCCAACGCAAGAAGCATGTGTTTCATTTAAAGTTATTCCTGGGCGATCAAACATTTTTAAATCTGGCAGCATTTACAAGGCCTCAAAACAATGTGGCTGGCAAAGGCAGTCGATTGAATGCATCAGTTTTCTGCGAGGTCCAACAGCTACTACTCCCATGTCCTTTAGCTTCTTCATTGTGAGGTTCACCAACTGAAATTTGCTGACCCTTCTACCCTTGAAAAATGTAACAAATTGATCAAGTCCCAGTGAGGCCAGCCAGCGACTTAAC
The DNA here is from genome assembly GCA_028671895.1 of Oenanthe sinensis. Classification (NCBI taxonomy): domain Eukaryota; kingdom Viridiplantae; phylum Streptophyta; class Magnoliopsida; order Apiales; family Apiaceae; genus Oenanthe; species Oenanthe sinensis. The sequence goes on from CM053794.1 coordinate 39,552,839, forward strand.
CCACCAGCCCTTCGAAGCTTCCTCTCGAGATTTGATGCCCTTAAACTTTGATGAAGTAGCAAATTCCCGTCACCGAAGCTTCTGGGCTTTTTGTTCAATTTGGAGGCACTACGAACCCCATATGCCCTGTCATATCCAGAATTCTGAACTACAGTAAATTTAGATCCGGGTCTTGTCTGTGAGGTGTCTGGCTTTTGTAGGCCTGGAGCTGGCAAAATGGGCTGAGAAGCAAAAGGCTTTTTAAATTCTGGAATAGTTCTCTCACGAGTTGTTGACACAGATTTTTCTCCATCGGAATCTGAGCGTCTCCAAAGATTCGGTTTGGTCAAAGAAGGTGGTTGAACATTATCTGTGTTCCCAAGTTTAGCTTGAGGCTGCTTTTGCTTTGGATCAGGCATTGCTGACTTTTTAGTAATAGGTAAAGGAGGGATCAATATAGTAACTTTCTGTTTCTTGACTATCACCCAATCATATTCACCATCAGTTTCTTGGGCAGATCCACTTGGAGTAATATTTACAGGTGTCCGCAGCTGATGCCTTAGTTTTGGTTTCGCCATTGGTAGTCAAACCTGCCTCGTAGATACAATATTACTCCTGAAAAAAAGAAGATAAATTTCGGTCACTAATTACAAGCAAAACATATATGCAATATATCTAATATATAAGAGTCAACCCAAGGCAGATACAGTCATGCATTATATTCATTAGCCCAGAAACATATGTATTCACGATATGTCTAGTGTATACCATCACCTTGCTTCTTGTATACTCTCTAATTCTCTATTACATAACCTACAGGATACCTATAAAACCTGTCAATTTCAGAAAATGCTGGATTCGTGATGAATAATTAAATATCAAACTTTCATCTGTATTCCCTGGTGTGGCATAATGTGCAAACACCTAGACAATAGCAGGCCTGAAATTCTACAACATCAAGAAAAGTAAATCTGCATAACGGATTAGTTTGGAGTTAATTTCATTTAAAGGTCGCTCTACAAGCAATATTTTATGTCAATCTTAAACTGCTAAACTTGTAAATTCTGTAAGAACCCTCATGTTTTTAGAATGTTTGGGGTGTAAAATGTAACGTGTGAATTGTGATCTGTTACATAATTCTTACATGCTAAAAGTGCAAGGGGCTTCTCTGAGCTCAAGCACTAGGCGAAATAATCAAAGTTCAATAATATAATAAACTTACACTATTCAAAATCAAATAGCATTGTCCAAAACAAAGCGGTTCAAGTAGTATGCGATACATTGTCTACAGCCATCAAACACCAATATTCCTAAAATCTTCACATAGTTGGTGCATTATAATTTTTTGTTGATTAAATATGAAAGCCACATTTCGAACCCAAAGAAACCCCCACTTATTAGTGAACTTGGAAGGGGAGAGCAAACCCAACAAAGTGCGGTGATTTTCACAAATATAATCTGTTCTACCAGAATCATAATAATATCATAAATTCCTACAGTATAGTCTTTATTGTGACAGCAGAGTACATGTACACACAGATGTGATATTATAATCATTTTCAGTTGATCCATATGCTTAATCTTGATAAATTAAATAAATATAAATGGAAACCCTAGAACAATTGAACATGGACTGGGCACAATCAAATTGAACATAGAAATTGAGTTACCTGAGAATGAAAGCACTCCAATTATTCGCGATTCGCCGATATTTGACTCTTTTCTCTTTCACGCTCCGTTGGCCTGGAACTCTAAGACCACCGTAAATTTCTTTATCTTCCTTTCCCTTTCATCATTATTTTAAATTATATTCATTTTATTCCCCATTCCAATTTTAAACTAAACAATAGATTTTTTTTTATAAGGATAAAGTAATTTTTATTAATATTTTCTGTATTTTTAATGAAAAAACTAATAATATATTCTACTAAAAATTTGAATTCATTTTTTCACAAAATTGCCCAATTTAATATAAAAAAATTAGAAGAAATTCGAATTGAAAATGCCCGATTTGAGTAAGTCATCCGCGAGATTAAACGAATCACTATTCCCCCCAGAAAATCTGGCCAAATTAAAATTTTAAAAAAGTCAAATTTAAATTTAATTCGGATAAAATCCAATTAATCTGAACAAAACCTGACCGATTTAGATTAAACTCGATCCAATTTCAATTTTCAAAAAATATAGATAAAAATTTATTTGGTTTTTAAAAATATCGGATCACAATATAAATATTTTAATAAAAACTAAAACAAATTCAAGTTAAACTAATTATTATTTATAAAATTTGAATAATTAGATATTAGAAATATTAATTTGATGAATAAATTTAATATTATTTTTTTGAAAGAATAAACCTAATTATTTTTTAGATAAAATTAAAAAAACCAGAGGGCAATCCAATTTATAAAAATACGAAAATTTTAAAATAAAAACACCAACCCGCCGCTACAAGAAAATATGAAAAGCAATAGCAACAAGATTGAACAAGACGACTAGGCTCAGAAACTGGTATTTTCACACCCAAAGACCCCAATTTCAGATAAAAAAACGGCGTGATCAGGTCAGATAATAAACACAAGCCCAACATTTCATGGCTAAACTCGGTTCTTGCCGTTGCAATTGCTTTGTCAGCTGGATCATTCGCCTTTCAAACCCTAGACAATCCTGCTTTATGCGATGCCTCTAACTCTAATCACCACCCCCAAAGGTATTATTCATTTTTATACAAATTATAATTATTAATCAATACTAGTTTCCTTGCTTTAATTGACATTGCCTGAGGATTATTGTGTGTGTTTATATGAATTGTGTTTCGCAGCGGTGGGGGAAAAAGGCAGCAGCACGGATTATGTGGTAAAAGGTCACCGCAGGCGCCAACTTCTACTTGAATTGAAGGATATCTCTCAAGTGTTGTTCGGTTTCCATTGATTTGTATATTAAGTTACTACCCTTTTTTTTATTTGTTTTCATTCTCTCCTCGTTTCAAGTTCCTTTCGTGTTGTTGTTGTTGTTGTTGTTTTGTTTTCAGGATAATATGTCAATGGATTATAACGAAACACACTTTCACGGAAAACCAACTCATCAGGTGCTGCAGTATTGTGAACTTCACATTTTCCTTCTGGATTGCTGTCAGAAGGAGGATTGACATGCACAGTCGATGGAAAATAATTGTTCTTGACAGCTACACTATTGTCAGATTCACTGGGCCACTCTTTCAGAACTACTTCAGCTACACCAGCATCATGAGAAGTATTCACCTCTTCCGGCCTTGCCACATTATTTTCCTCGGCCTCCAAAGCGTTCATTTCTACAGATTCATAAAACTGGAGAACTTCATCACTAATGGCAGATTCCAATTGCTTAAACTTTTTTTCACAATGCAACCAGAAGGGAAGCAAAGACAAAGCATGCGTTGATAGCGACTTGATGTCAGAAAGTCTAGTCTCCACTTCAACTGTGTACTTTGATATTTTGTCATGTCCTATCAGGCGGCCTTTGGATCTGAATCATATAAAAGAAAGAAAAAAGCAATATTATAGAAAGTTTAACTCATAAAGAAAAATGATAGATTTACTAATATTCAGCCATTTCATAAAAGGAGAAACTAGATGTCAAGGACAAATTAGAAGTGCCCAATACCCTTTTAACGTGTCCAGTCGTTCTAACAGGAAATCGCCCAGCCTTAAAAGATGAGAACAAAGATCTGTCCCTGATTCATGCTTCCCAGAACCAGCAACTGCACTCCAATCAGCCTCTAACTTCTCAGGTTAAGGAGGTTCCTGATGAAGTGCACAAACTGCATTCGGGCTATATCCTTTATCCATATGGTTGGCATCACACACTACACTACTATCTTTCAGCATTGCACTTGGATCTTCCCTGGAATCTTTCATGTGTGAGCTAAGATTGGGCATCTCTTCCATTTTGCAATTTTTGTCAGTAAAAACTGAGCCTACAGGAGGTTGCATAGCTACAGAAACTTCTGGGTGTACACCTGGGGTGGATTTGATTCTTGTGTTCCCACAGCAGCAGTTTCTGTTCCTTTGGCATCATTGTTATTTTTTACTTGGGATGTCAAGACACTAAAACATCAGGTACGTTCCATGACGTTTCTCCTGTCAATGTATTCCAATAGTAATATTGATTACTCTCTTCATGCAGCACCATTTTCCATCCTGAACACACATCTTCATTCACTTGCATATCAGGAGTCACATTAACCGAAATATGTTGTTCTACAGGCTCCTTATTTGTATGCAGAGTATCTGAATCACTCGCATCATTATGTGTAAGACTAGATTCCTGCAGCTCCTGTAAGAATTCTGTTGAAGCAGTACCATTCTGTATGTTATGTTGTCCAATGTCTGGAGAATCATTGTCTGTGCTTGAGTTTATTTTAGTATTTTGTTCACACTATTTATCAGCAGCTACGTTCGCCTGGTTTGAATGATATACGCAGTAGGCAAACAAAATTAATTTAAAAAAAAATATTAATCACAATAAAATTAAACCCAACACTTCATATTAATGAGAAACAATTAAAAACAATTTTTAAAAAAAGTGTTTAATAAAATTCAATTTTTTTTATTCAATAAAATATTTTTGGTCTAAAATAATTACAAATTTCATTATTAAACTTTCTCAAAAATATTATTTTTAATATTTATAATCGATACCCTTATTTATGAGAAATAAGTACAGTACTTATTCTCAGAACAAAATATACATTCATATTTTTTCGGAACTGCAAAATTGATTCCATGATTTTAATTTATCATATATGAAAAATGATTATTTATTTAGTGATTAATTTATTAGATATTATTTTGAGTAATTTATATATCATACTATAATTATTTGTTTATTAATTTTTTTAAATTAAAAAATTAATTTCATATAATTTTTTAACAAAAATAAAAAATATTATAAGGCGGTGGTCATAATCGGCAATGTAAGAGCTGGAACATATCCTATTTTATTTTACTGTTACCGTGTAGGGCTAATAACGAATCCGAGTAATCCGGATTCGAATCCAGATTCGACTCGTTAAAAATGAATATAATTCGTATTCGTCTAAAAAATGAGTAAATTCGAATCTTATTTTATAAATCGAACGAATACCGAGTCAGATCTTACCATTATGATATTCGGCCATATTTATTTTGAGTAATTTGAATAATTTTAGACTACTCGAATACATATTTATTATACGTATTCGACTCGAATTCGTAAGTTGCATATATTATTATATATAATATATGATATTTATATTAAAATAATATTCTACTAAGTGATCACATTTTAATTTTTAGCGAATTTTATTCGAGTATTCTTAATTTGATAAAGTTACTGTATATGAATTCGAATTCGAATTCGAATACGGTAAAACGAGTAGTTCATTATTTCGGATCTATTCGAGTTAGGCCGAATCAAATATGAATATTGATATTCGAACTCGAGTCGGATCTGAACAAAATATTAAAATTTTAATTTGAATCTGATCCGAATATGAATGAATAATTATAAATTCGAACCGAATTTGATCATATTATTCGCATTTATTGGACTCTATTGCAGCCCTAGCAGTAAAAAGGGTAAAAAAACAATATACGATTTTGATTCGTGTGATCAATCATAAAAGACCCCCTACGTAGACATAGGCCCATACTGACACACGCACAACATATATGCATACATACACACCCACATATATATATACAATAGAATTTTGATGTTTTACACAACATAAAGCGAGGATTAACAAGAAAAGAGGAAGCTTCCCCTGTTTGTATTTTTACGGTTTGTGTCCTTTTCTCACTGCTGTAACCATCAAGATTTAAGTGCAACTGCCTCACCCCCCTCTGTTTTTCACTCCCTCCCCTGAAGGTGATAAGCTTTTGTGTGTATGTGTGTGTGTGTCTATGTGTGTGTGTGTGTGTGTGTGAATACTTATGTTAGATTATACAATGGTTTTTTTTAATGGGTGTGTGATCTTTGGGTATATGAAGGCTTTTGGTAGATCTATTTGTTGTTTATTAATCATGTTGAGTTATGATTGAGTCCAATTTTATCAGACACTCTTGATAATCAGTTTCTGTGCTGTAATATTTGATGATTTTTCATGTGTAGGAGAGTGATTAGGCTTTGGATTGTTTGTTGTGTATGGTTTGTTTGCAGTATTCCTATTCTTATATACTTCGAACCTAATGCATGTTTACTAGTACATCCGTTTGTTTTTATCTCCGAGCAATTTATAAGTTGAAAAATACGATCAGTCCATAAGGGCATGTTTTGGTTTTCTCTTGCTCCCACTTTAAAGTCTAAACCTAATAAGAAAGATATCAAAAACTTGGGTTTATTATATTAATTCTTATTTTTTTCCTAAAAATTTGATCTATATATTGAGTGGATATGTTTATATCAACATCTAAATTTATTCAGGTGATCAGTGACATCTTTCAGCGAATACAACAAGATGATGACATCGACCGGAAATCCTGTTGATCAGAGATTCTTGGAAGTGTGCTGCTGTTCTGTTGCTACTGGTTTAGCCATAGGTGTGTCCTGCAACTACTAAATTCCACAGTTTTAATTCATGTTCTTAATTAGTATTATGTATAACTTTTTGTTTATTTAGAGATACTCTATTATGCATTTAAAATTAGCTCAATCTACCATTATTTCCCCGCCTTGAATTATAGTGCAATGATCTTGAATAAATAATTTTAGCTATTTATCATTTTTCTAGTTTACCCTAATATGTCTCATTAGTAAACTAAATAAATATATTGAATGCAACAAGTAGTGCTGCTGTCCTCTAGGGAAAACCAATCCTCTTAAAGACATTATACTTTTTCTGGTGGTGGGAATGCTTAACATTGTGCTATCATGTTAAGCTTGGCACCTTCTCAAGTCAAGTTTTGTACAGAATCGTGTGATATTGCAAATTTCCCTGAGCTAATATTTCCACCAATCAGTTCATATTTGAGAGTCTTGCAGTATTTAGAGATACCGCAACAATATACTTCATGATAACAATCTCTCTCGATACCTAGCTTGTATCGGAAAAGTTCTTTCATTGTGTCCTCTTCTACAACTTCTGATGTTGCAAGCTTTGGCGGGCAATGATAGAGAGCTTAATTTTCAACATTGAAGGCTTATGCTTAGACACTTTTAAAACTTCCTATTGTTTCTGAAAAATTCTTACTTTTACGCAAACCATTAGTTTGTTTGTCACAAGAATGCAATGATCAACTATTCGATCTGCAAGATTGACCTTTTCTCAGGCATTCCTTCATTGGCCTCATGTACTCAAACTTCGGAGCAATGAGCTGCCCAGTTTTGTAACTGATGGGGCTTGCATTCAGGATACTTAAAACCTGTATCTGAAACTCAATTTAGCAATTTAGGATGCTGCAATTACTCTTGAAACTTTACTTGGGAAGTCACCATCTCAAAATGAGATATGGCATGTGTGTAGAGAGCAAGGAGTGTATTGCAGTTACTCACCATCTCAAAATGAGATATGGCATGTGTGCAGAGAGCAAGGAGTGTATTGCAGTTAGTTAGTACACTGTAGGCCACCTAGGTAGTTTCTCCTTGTTTTATGCTTTTGATTCCTCTGTTCTGCTTGTTAGTTGTTACTTCATCTACTTAGAACTATCCACTTGCTTTATTTAATCATCATATTTAATTGTTTCAGGTAATGTATTTTTCTCCTTGTAAACTTCATTGAAACAGGATGTTTGTAAATTCTGATAATTAGTGGATAATAAAATTTTAAAACGAAGAAAATCAATATTGCAATTCAAGAAGTGTGTCATTTTCATCTTTGTTGAAAAGAATCAAGTAGTTCTGTTTTCTGTTGAACTTCAACTTTTGTCTTTTGGCAGATTTGTAACTTCTGAATTTTTTTGGTTTTGGCTTAAATATTCATATTATTTTATTTGTCAACAGCGAGCAGTGTCACCAGAATCACTGACCGCCTTATTCCGTCACCCGAGATCCAGGTCAGCACCGTCAAATGTCTCTCGCTTCCTCATGGCCAGGCGGGACATACAAAACAGATTGAATATGGTCCGTCGAAGTTCAATTCATGTCATGTTAGAAAGCATTCATTAAATTTCAGACCGCTCCACATCCAGTCTCATCAATTTGGTAGACGAGGAACCATCTCACATTTTAGCAAAACAAGTTCTACTTGTGCTTTAGAAATATGCGCTGCTGCTTTCGTAAGTTGACTTTACTATTTAATAATCAAGTAATGTGGAATAATTACGCATACTGTTGAAATAGAAAAGAACATTGGAGTACTTCACCTTATAATTAGGTTTATTTCATGCATCCACTACCTTTTCATAAGGACTAATTAATCTTGATACTGTATTATGTATTTGCTTCTGCAGAATTCAACATGTGTTGTAATGGAGACTGAACCTCTTACACTTCGACGGCTACAGACATCCACTTTAACTGTTTCTCCATATAGAGGTGATTTTCTACAGCATTACAGGATTTTAAATTGATCTAATACGGTCTAAATTATGAAAACAAAAAACTAGTAGCGTAAAATATTTGGTTGTTGGGTTGATGAATTATGCAGAATGTAAAAGTGCCTAAAACAATTGTTTGCATTGTAGGGAAATCTGAATCTTCATCACTTGATGATGGTGGTGGTAGGCTTCCTCCTGGTGGCGGGGGAGGGGGAGGCGGCAGGAAATATAAATATTATCGTGGCGAAGATGGGGGTCTTCCTGGTGGATGGAGAGGTGGTAACAGACACAACTGGGCAGTGGACTTGTTGTTTTTTGCAGTTCGAGTATTTTTTGGTTTATTTAGGGATAGGAAAAAAGAGAAGAGGAGGATCAAGGAGGAGGAAGAGGAGGAGGAACGTAGGAAAGTAATTAAACAGGTGGAACAGGTAGATTGAGTGTATAAATATTAGCTTAACATGCATGTAAATATTTTTGATTGAGATTATCAACCGATATGCTTGGTAATTGAGGGTGTGAAATACTAATATACTATACAGTTTTGCTTCAAACCGCATATTTACTCGTTGTTGGAACAACACAACATAAGTTGGTTTCAATCAGCTGAGAGAGGTGTCTAAATTTATAGGTGAAAGTTTGTTGGTCTTTCCTTTCTCAAAATTAATAGTATGTACTTTTTTTTTAAAATAAGTAGCTTATTTTTTATTTTGAAAAATAAATTTAGTCTTACATTTCTAAAATAAATATTTATTTTTTTAAAATATAAAAATACACATATTTTTCTTAAAATGAATAATTTATTTATTATTTTAAAAATTCAAAATTCATTATATAAATTCAAAATTTATTTCTGAATAATTTTTCTTTAAATTATATAAAAATAAATTATAAATTGTAGTCAAAATTCAATATTTTGACCATAAAAAGAAACAACATATACATACACCTTAAGACACACATATAAATTGCGATGATTGGAAGAAAAATTGTATTATAAAACATTTGAGATACAATGAGGCAATAATACATTTACATATAATAAAATATTAAACGAATAAAATACAAATAATAATGTTAATTAGGAGTATTATACAAGGTGCTTGCTTATATGTTTACTACATGTCTATTATATAATACCTCAGTCTCACCCAATTGTTAACGTTCTCTCCTCAGTCTCACCCAATTGTTAACGTTTCGGAGAGAAGGTCCGGCACGCATTTTAAGGTGCATATAAAGTATAGTTCCATAACTTATTTTTAAATTTTTTTTCTGAATAAAAATTTAAACACTAAATTTTTATTCAAAAAAAAATTAAAAATAAGTTATGAAACTATACTTTATTCACCTATTCCGGCCTTGCCACATTATTTTCCTCGGCCTCCAAAGCGTTCATTTCTACAGATTCATAAAAGTGGAGAACCTCATCAATAATGGCAGATTCCAATTGCTTAAACTTTTTTTCACAATGCAACCAGAAGGGAAGCAAAGACAAAGCATGCGTTAATAGCGACTTGATGTCAGAAAGTCTAGTCTCCACTTCAACTGTGTACTTTGATATTTTGTCATGTCCTATCAGGCGGCCTTTGGATCTGAATCATATAAAAGAAAGAAAAAAGCAATATTATAGAAAGTTTAACTCATAAAGAAAAATGATAGATTTACTAATATTCAGCCATTTCATAAAAGGAGAAACTAGATGTCAAGGACAAATTAGAAGTGCCCAATACCCTTTTAACGTGTCCAGTCGTTCTAACAGGAAATCGCCCAGCCTTAAAAGATGAGAACAAAGATCTGTCCCTGATTCATGCTTCCCAGAACCAGCAACTGCACTCCAATCAGCCTCTAACTTCTCAGGTTAAGGAGGTTCCTGATGAAGTGCACAAACTGCATTCGGGCTATATCCTTTATCCATATGGTTGGCATCACACACTACACTACTATCTTTCAGCATTGCACTTGGATCTTCCCTGGAATCTTTCATGTGTGAGCTAAGATTAGGCATCTCTTCCATTTTGCAATTTTTGTCAGTAAAAACTGAGCCTACAGGAGGTTGCATAGCTACAGAAACTTCTGGGTGTACACCTGGGGGTGGATTTGATTCTTGTGTTCCCACAGCAGCAGTTTCTGTTCCTTTGGCATCATTGTTATTTTTTACTTGGGATGTCAAGACAGCTAAAACATCAGATACGTTCCATGACGTTTCTCCTGTCAATGTATTCCAATAGTAATATTGATTACTCTCTACATGCAGCACCATTTTCCATCCTGAACACACATCTTCATTCACTTGCATATCAGGAGTGACATTAACCGAAATATGTTGTTCTACAGGCTCCTTATTTGTATGCAGAGTATCTGAATCACTCGCATCATTATGTGTAAGACTAGATTCCTGCAGCTCCTGTAAGAATTCTGTTGAAGCAGTACCATTCTGTATGTTATGTTGTCCAATGTCTGGAGAATCATTGTCTGTGCTTGAGTTTATTTTAGTATTTTGTTCACACTCTTTATCAGCAGCTACGTTCGCCTGGTTTGAATGATATACGCAATAGGCAAAGAAAATTAATTTAAAAAAATATTAATCACAATAAACTAAAACCAAAAAAATTAAAGCATAGCACAGCTTATAAAAGCATAAAATAATACTTCATGAGAATTCTGCAAATTTTATGAAACATATACCTAAATGATGACAGAAAGTGAAAAGGGGGAAACATGCTTAGATATTCAGAAAACATAATAGTATCTTCAAAAGGTGTATTGTATATAAGAGTAATAAATAAGGTTTATCCACACAGTGGGTACAACTACACTGCACTTTTTGAAAGCAAGCATACAACGATACTGAACATACCTGATTATCAAAGTCTGTTTGAGGGGTATCAACCGCCGTATGGTTAGCCAATTCACTTGATTCATCATCCAAATCATCATCACTATATTGTCCAAGCAATGACAAAGGGTTCTCCGGCAGATGACCTGAGACAAAACATTATATAGTCAGCAACCTCAGCAAATAAGCTACCAACTTTATACATCCACCATTTCCGAAAGCATACAACTGAATATAATTAGAAGCTTTTAAAAGCTCATATCGTTTAAAGTAATTGTTGTAAAATTAGAATAGAATCCAACAATCGCAATTAAGGTTGATTCTTCAGTCTTCACAGCCTGTAAAACATATGAAATATTGTTAGTGATGAATAAGCAAATAAAGCCAGAGACATACGAACCCCAGACGAAACACAGACGTGTTGAAGTCTCCGAAACGCCTTGAAGCCGTGAAAAAAATAAGGATACAACAATTCAGGAGTTCATTCATTGAATCAATGAGTCACGGCCAACAGGATCTGATGAGCAATTGAACTACCAATAAACAGGGCAAACAAAAGTCTTGTAAAAAGTAAATCAATAATGCCGCCAATATAAGGCGGTCAATTCATGTCATGTCGTCTCTACATAGACCAGTCCTTCGAAGAAAATTGACGGAACCCACCTGAAGAAGATGGTGAATTGGGTGATCCGGAAGGGTTTTTGGAATTGCCATTGCTTCCAACTTCACCTCTAGCTGAAGGCCCACCCAAATCTCCTATTAGCACAAAGTAAAAATATTAAAGAAAAAAGCGCCAATCCGAAACATTCTTAACAAAAAAACTCAATATCAGTTGCATCAATTTACCAAAATATATGTCGTCAAAATATATAAATGTTAGCACAGTTACCACATTAAATCCAACTAAAAGTAAATACTGCATTAAAATCCTAGATCGTTTCGAATTTTGGAGTTTAAATTTTCGCAAACTGCAAGCACAATAGTATAAAAATAATAAAACAATTAAAAAATTTGTCAAAGTGCAATATTTCCACAAAGAAGAACTCATGTAGTCATATATAGAAATGCAAAATGAATTACCAGAAATTAATGGTGCCTCAATACCTACAATTCTTAACGCAATGTAAACCTAACTAACACTACATCTTAAGAAGCAAGAGCTCAAAATTCAAATCTCCGGTCGCATTAGTACGACACAAATTTGTCTAAATTCACAGCAATCCACTAATTAATAACGTAATATGTAATAATTAATTGAAAGCCCAACACTTAAATGACCACATTTCATATTACTGAGAAACAGTTAAAAACAATTTTTTAAAAAAAGTGTTTAATAAAATTCAATTTTTTTTATTCAATAAAGTATTTTTGGTCTAAAATAATTACAAATTTCATTATTAAACTTTCTCAAAAATATTATTTTTAATATTTATAATCGATGCCCTTATTTATGAGAAATAAGTACAGTACTTATTCTCAGAACAAAATATACATTTATATTTTTTCGGAACTACAAAATTGATTCCATGATTTTAATTTATCATATATGAAAAAATGATTATTTATTTAGTGATTAATTTATTAGATATTATTTTGAGTAATTTATATATCATACTATAATTATTTGTTTATTAATTTTTTTAAATTAAAAAATTAATTTCATATAATTTTTTAAACAAAAATAAAAAATATTATAAGGCGGTGGTCATAGTCGGTAATGTAAGACCTGTAACATATTCGATTTTATTTTATTGTTATCGTGTAGGGCTGATAACGAATCTGAGTAATCCGCATTCGAACCCAGATTCGACTCGTTAAAAATGAATATAATTCGTATTAGTCTAAAAAATGAGCAAATTCGAATCTTATTTTATAATTCGAACGAATACGAATCGGATCTTACCATTATGATATTCGGTCATATTTATTTTAAGTAATTCGAATAATTTTAGAGTACTCGAATACATATTTATTATTCGTATTCGACTCGAATTCGTAAGTTGCATATATTATTATATATAATATCTAGAGCAAAGCCTCATCTTCTGAAAGTTGGTTATGGCAAAAGAAACTTTCTTATTTAAACTTTAAAAACAATAAACTTTGTCCTTTCTAACTGAATCAAGATCAGCTATGAAAAGACTTCATTTCCTTACACCTTGAAGAGCTTCTTATCCTGTCTTTTTGTTGATAATTGAGCATTAGTTTTGATTAAATCTCACTTTCAATCCTCTTTCACAGAATTGAGTAACACTCAATAAATTGTGCTTCAAACCATTTACTAGTGCAATTTTCTCAATCTTCAAGTTTCCAACTTCCAGAGTGTCATATCCCATTGTTAAACCAATGTTGTTGTCACCAAAGGTTACATATGGGTCATTCATTTTCTTGAACTGTGATAGCGCTTTATCACCTGTCATGTGTCCTGAACATCCACTGTCAATGATCTGCATGATTATTTTATTTTTCATGTTGCCCTGCAAAGCAAAATTTTTAAGTTGCTTTTGGTACCCAATTCTCATTGGGTCCATCTGTCTTTAGTTGTATCACAGTTTATTTCATCTTTAGGAAACTGACTTTCATTTGTTTTGAACAAGACTCCTGTGGCCACCCATTTAGATTTGACAATTGGTTTTGGGTTCTTATTCCTGGGTGGCTTGCCCTTCCTAACTTGAGGAGGGCTTGAAGTCTTTTCCTTCTCAGTTTTAATAGATTTGTACAAGCATACATTGTTGAAAGCAATGGGCATGTTAAAGCAGATACTGAGTTTGCATGTTTCTAATTTAAATTATACAAGGTACATGCTAATCATGTCTACTGTTTAACTGATCTTTAAAAATAGTATGGTTGTTGCTCATGCCGGTGATGGGAACTTCCACACTTTGATTATGTTTGACCCCAGCCAAGAGGAACAACGAAGGGAAGCTGAAAGACTGAACCATTTAAAGGTTCATACTGCTTTGTCAATGGAAGGTAATTATCTTCAATAGATGTGCATTGTTTAATTATGCACTCTAGGTTCTCTCTTTATGAGAAAATGCATACACTTAATAGAAGAAAGAATGATATATCGTTTGGTAAAGGGTCCAGTAAAAGAAAGAGTGATATATTCTTTTCTTTCGCACTTCCTTTTATGACCAAACAAGCACTACCAAAAATTGGCTTCCTTCCCTTACTGTGACCTTCACCCTGTTGTCATGTCCTTTTTTCTACTTTTATGTTAGCTTCTGATGTCCTATATGTTGTTCTATTAAACGGACATTACAGTATTAACATAGATTTGCTTTCTGTTGTCTTGTGATTATCAGAAACTTGTACCGGAGAACATGGTGTGGGTACTGGGAAAATGAAGGTATAGTAATCTCATCATAATACAGTGCACAATGAAAAAAGTAGCACCTGCCTAATGCTTTGATAGAGATACAGTCCCTGCACTCCGATCATCCACACTGGTAGTTTACTTTGACATATGTCAATAAAATATTGCTTCATGTTGGTTGGTAGAGATGCCTTTTTTAACATTTGCTAGATGAGATACTTATAGTTGATGTTTGAAAATAAAGCTTTTGGAATGGTACTAATATAAGAAATTAGAGGGAAGAAAAACAAACAAAACACATTGAATATACAAAATTGCTGCACAGATACCTTGCATTTTAGCCTAGTTGATACCCCTCGCCCTTGGTAACAAGAGGTTGGTGCATGAGTTTTTGAGCTTCTTGCAATTGACCTGACCCCATTTTTATTTTATTTTTTAAAAAAATCTAGCTGATGGAAATAACAGTATTAGGTCCTGAGTTGCTGATTATCTTGAAGAGTGAAGATGAATTATACCATGTTCTATATGTTCAATAAAGAGCTTAATTCTATCAGTTGGAAGGATATTGGCATGATTTGGTTTTTGAGTTACTGTTCGTTTTTCTCTGTTATTGAAGATTTCACTGATGTATTATCTAATTTACAGTACCTTGAGGAAGAGCTCGGAATAGAATTAAAGATGCATTAGATCCCAACAACATAATGAATCCAGGAAAGGTCATTCCTCCTCATGTTTGTTTCTAGTGGCGATACATCATCTCTGTCCACAACTCCACATCCACACAGACCACACATATATATGCATTAATGTGTGTGTATTGAACCGTTGTTACATTTTAAAAGTAGTCCGGAATCATCCACTCACTGCATCCTACAAGTAAATCAGTTGACTTCCAAATTTTGATCTGTAGCCTTTAACGCCTCTTCTCCCATATCTCATAGACTAGTCTTATGTAATATGTGTTTGATTAAAGGTTTTTGTTTCCTTAATATCTGTAAGAATGTGTTCCTTTTAATACAAATAGTTATACTAGCTTTCAACTAATTCATTTGTTGGACGGATATTATCGTTTGAACTAGATGATGATGATAAATTAAGAACATGGGTTTGTATGTATTTTTCTTATAATAATATCTTGGTCGTGAGTTTAAAATTATATCATGTTGCGCCTCAGTTACTTTCGAAAATTAAAGGAATTATCATATTGGCAAACTAAACTAAGTTTTTATTGTTCAAATTGTCTTCTCTTAAGAAAGAGCTTCACTCTGATAAATTTATAGGATGCTTTTGAATATCAAATTATCGCTCGGATTTTCTCAACCAGTGTAGAATCCCTGAGATGCAACAGTTGGCTAAATCCAACATAAATTTAGTTACAAGCAGATATACAATTATACCAGAGACGAATGGTATATAGGGCACATTCTTCCATCGACTTGCATGGCTGTTCTTTCGGGTCAATGTCTGAGCTAGTTTTCTTCTAATATGAATCAAATACTTAACTCTTCCCTTGTAGATTTGCAAGGCAATTCTTTTAATTGTTAATATATAATTAGTGACCACTGTTATAGATTTTAACTAAAATATTATAAATTTTGTATTCAAGAAACAAAAATGCTAAATGCATGAGATTACCGAATTAAATAATATTTTGTACAGTATTTAGAACGAATTAGAATTTGATATGTCATGTGAAAATATATTTTGGAAAATTTGTTGTAGCCTAACACCAAGTCATTTTAGAAATACCCGTGTTCTTCTGTTGCGGATATACATCCTTGTCCATGGCTAAATTTTAATTAATGACGATATAAACGTGTCCATTAATTCTGATTGCAAGTTTTCCAATGGTCGGTATACATACACTGGATAAGCATGGCAGCGTCACATATGTAACATATGTAATTTAGTAACTCCATTAAGCAAACTTGATATGACTTCCAAGTAGCCTATTATTTACTTTTCAGCTCCTCAAATCAACGTAAAATAATCTCTAATCGTAACTTAATTCATCATTATCATCTAATTGAGCGCTGATAGGGGAGGCAACGGCTCCTCTCGTCCTCTGTTTTTTTATTACTAGTACTGTAACATCCTTAGCTCTGTTTTTAATTAGTAACATCATCAATAATGACAGGCACTTGGGCAGTAATTAACTTGGTTAGTGCTTCTGTTTTTAAAAAAAATATTGGTTAGTGCTTTTGTGTGTGTTCCAATATTTGCTGCGAAGTTTCATTTCTAAATAATAAAATGATATTTAAAAAAACGGGTAGAGAGATTTAGTGCTGTTATTTCTTGGAGGAAGGTGCTTAGTACTATTCTCATCCGTTCGATCTTTCAGGGTCTGGATAAGAATTATTTTATTTTTTTTAAAAAGGTGATGTATTTAACACTTGTCATTATATTTATGCATGAGTTTGACTCGTGGAATAGATAAAGTTGAGATAAGCCTCTACTGTTGTGTATGCGGGCTGTGAAGACTACTGGAAAATGGAAATACCTAAAATCCATATTCTCCACCTTCGAAAATTATTAAAATAAAAATCACACATAAATTTTTATAATATACTTTATCACTGAAACAATATTGTCATATTCTGATTTCTGTAGACGTGTAGTATGCTAAAAAGCCTAAAACTACTACTGTATGTGTATATGTGAGGATGGATGAGAGGGAGGAGTACACATATGAATATATGACGATGGACGACTGGACGAGATGAGATGAAAGCATATAATACTTCATCTGCTTCGTATAAATTATTTATTAGATAAGTCAAACGAACCGAATGATGTTCCTTCCGAGAATAAAAATAAAAGTGAAATCATTTTTTTCACATAACAAAAATAAAATATCATTTTGTGAATAACATAAAAATTGGCATTCAATTCATATATTTGTGAGAGAAGATAATGGTGGGGACAAATATGAAATCGGAAGGACCCGTTAGTGATATGTTTGAAGTCAATAGAAACAATGAATCTTACTTTTAAATGTAAAGATAACGATTAAGACGTATAGTGGGCTAAGCATAAAGTAGAACAGTGTTGCTTAAACTTTACATGTATTTGTCTCATTCGAATTTGTCGATGAGAGTTATCCTTGTACTTGGTTCACGTTTATGTATGCCAAATGCCACTGTTCATCACATCATCTAATTTGTGTCAATTTTTCCTCTTATTTTGTCACTTACTTACTCAGGGGCCAATATGTATAACCAGTACTGGGGATATATTGACACGTTTGAAATGTAAAAATAGAGTACCAAACAACGTTGTAAAAATTTGTACCTGCAGTCCTCAACAATGATAGAGTAGTTTCCAGTCCAAAAACTACAAACGCCAATTTCAGATGGCAGCTATATATGTATATTATATATATCCTTGTTAATTAGTACCACCAAAGTCCTGTCGGGCTCCCTTATTGATAAAATTAAAAATATTTATACTGAATGGACCTGATGTTCTCCGTAAATATTGTTACGCCCATGATCCTACATTCCTACCTCACCTGCAGGTACGGACTATTTGCTATGTAGAGTTTAATGACCATGGAAGAAGCGAGTATGGATGAGCAGCTGCATCGTTCTTGCAACCTAACCTTATCAAACTGTGGGTTTGGGTTGTTATAAAAACATCTTTAACACTTTTATTAGAAACGTTGTGAGATGTTCCTTATAAATACCTTTAAATGCTTTTATAATTAAACTTATAATATAAATACCTTTGAATACTTTTATTCTAAAATGATGTGAGATGTTATAATTAGATACAGTTAATATCAATCATGTAATGACTTACTGACAAATCCCATTAAACTTGAGGCAAATTTAATTTATAGTCAACTTATTAAAAGGATAATTGTATTCATAAATCACAAATTAAAAATCTATCCCCTTGAAAAAAAATTATATTGTTCCATCCTGAATATTTGATTTTTCTTCTTTTCTCTGTTTTGAGGGGGGGAAAGAACTTAAAAGCGTTCCTAGTAAATATATGTAAAGTAAACGGTAAACGGTAAAAGAAGAGTAGGTATGAACTCTCCCTGTGGCTGTATAAATAGAGGAGGTAGCTTGTAGTTTTACGTACAACTTGAAGCAAAGAAAATGGGCACCCTTCCTCGTGTAGTAGAAGATTGTCATGGTCTTATCCAAGTCTATAGTGACGGTTTCATTTTCCGGTTAGATGATAGCCTTATAAACTTCAACATTACCCTGCAAGACGATGGCTCTGTCGTCTGGCAAGACTCGGTGTTCGATCAGAGACACGGTCTCTCTCTGCGCCTCTATAAGCCCGTGTCTGCCACGGCCACCTCCAAACTCCCTATTGTATACTATCTCCACGGTGGAGGTTTTTGTGTAGGGTCTCGCACGTGGCCAAACTGCCATAACTGCTGCCTTCGCCTCTCTTGGGCTCTCCAGGCAGTGGTTGTGACACCTGACTACCGCCTGGCGCCAGAATATAGGCTTCCAGCTGCAATAGATGATTCTGTGACAGGCCTGGAGTGGCTCAGGGATCAGGCTAAGTGTAAGAGTCTTGATACATCCACCTTTCTTGTCTGCGCTGACTTTGATCGTACTTTTGTCCTTGGTGACTCGTCTGGGGGGAACTTGGCGCATCATTTAGCAGTTGGGTTCGGACCTGGATCGGTTGAGTTGAGTCCTGTTCGCGTGCGCGGCTACATTCTGCTGGCGCCATTTTTTGGAGGGACCGAGAGGACAAAGTCGGAGGCAGAGGGTGAGCCAGAGCCAATCTTGAATCTGGAGATTCTTGATAGGTAATTAAATATAACAATTTACTATTTACATAAAACATGCCATTACATATTTCACAATTTGGTTAGAATGGTTTTCGAGAATCATTTCTAGTATAGTAGTAGTATCAGTAGTGGTTATAAAAATGCGAGTTCCGTCTAAATTTCAAAATTGATTGATTTTTTTAACCCTCATCTCAAATTCTTTTAGAGCTTCCGTTTAGCTACCGACTAATATCTTACAGTTTTGAAAGAGTAAAATAATTTATTACCGCGTTACATCTGGTATGATTTTAGACCACACGCATGCACTATACTCATGCATGTGACGATGTGATAATTGTAAAGTTGGAGGGGTATAGTTCAAAAGAGGTAGCTGTCGAACGGGATATTGACAGCAAAGGCTTACAAACAAACAAACCATCATGTTCAAACCTTGGATAACAATAAAATTTTACACTGACCCTTCATCCTTAGTCCTAACCGATCATTAATATTTTACAACTCATTATAAAACCACATCTTATTGCCTAAACTTTTTCACTCTTAAATCATTCCCCTTTTCAAGTTTGCAAAAGGTGGACATGCATGCATATCTGTGCGTGATAGAGACAGGGATACAAATTCATTAATACAGATAATGACAGTACTAATACTTGAGATTCGGTATCTATGGAACATTCAAACTTGCAGCTTTTGGAGGCTATCACTCCCGGTAGGGCAAAAAGCAGACCATCCATTTGCAAATCCATTTGGGCCTGCAAGCCCAAATCTTGAAACAGTGGACCTTGATCCAATACTTGTAATGGCCGGAGGTAAAGAACTGATGAAAGATAGAATTAAGGAGTATGCAATGAGATTAAAGGGTATGGGAAAGAATGTTGATTATGTTGAGATCGATGGTAAGCACCATGGCTTTTTCACTAATGATCCATACTCGGACGTCTCTAATCAGTTGCTGCAACTCATCGCCAAGTTTATGCTTAATAATTAATTATTCCTTAAAACCAATTAGCAGCCTCTTGTTTAGTTGTAGTACATTAGTACAATTGATAGTTTTGTAATGTAATAATCCCCATATGTAGTACTATGTGTTTTCGGAACAGATATGCTGTTTAGTATGGGGGTTAAATATCAAGTAGCGATTGATTGCGATTAAATATATTTAAATAAGTGACTGATTACAAATTTGACTCATATTAATTACTGTTTTTCTTTTTTGTTAACAATCGTCAAAGTCAATTGATTTTTAACTGTTAACGGTCAAAAGAAACTAAGGTGGCAAATCGTGATATAGCAGTGACATATCAATTACACTGACTTTAATTACAAAAAATAAAAAACATATATACATACATAAATATATAATATATACACCTCTACATACACTCACTTTCTTTTCCGGTAGTTGCCGGCTCCATGGAGGCTCCCACCGTTAACCATTCTCTCCATCCTCTTTATTCTTCTCTCTTTCGTGTCCATCTCTGCCTTTTTCTCCCTCATCTTTTTCCCTAGGGATGCGTATACACACACAAAGACATTAAAACATATACACGCTCCTACATATCCTCCTCCACCCATTGCTCCGATTCATCACCGTTGGCAACCACTCCCTCTTTAATAGTACAATCACAAGATTTATATGATTCCCAAATGATATATACTTCGTATGCTTCTATAATCCGATCAGGAATAAGTTCAATTGATCGATCGATTGAAAATTTTAAAAGAAAAATTAGGGTTTTAATTTTCCCCCTTTTCTTCCCGTTTCTTCATTCATACTATAATGTTATTTGCAATTTTTGTTATTTAACTTGTATATTACATGTTAGCACGCACAATCAGCCAACCAAGTGCCAAGTCACATATTAACGGAAATTTAAACGATTTACGTTATGCTTGGCTAAAATTTAGGTTGATTCTAACGTTTTGAACAAAATTACGAAATTAGTGATTAATATGAATCAAATTTGCAATCTTGATATATTTAAACGCAATTAATTAGCTACTTCAACTACTTTATATTTAACCCGTTTAGTATGTGTATTAGTCGATTAAGAATGGAGAGTGAATTAACTGTTTGAAGCCGGTAGATTTATATATATTCACGGTTTGTTTTATACTATTACCTTTTTTGAGTTTAATAATGTACTTATTTATTTATTACTCCTCCCATTTTAACTGTTTTTGACTCTTTTATATGTAATTTAATTTAAAATGTTAAAAAAAATCGTATCTAAACATAACTAATTTTTATAAAATTTATTATATCAAATAAAAGTTTAGTCTCTAAACTTTAATTTGATATAAAAATTAAAATTTTATGTGAAATATAACTATAATATTTTTACATCTTAATATACGTATAAAAAAATCAAATATCATTCAAAATTGGTGCGCATGTTTTGTGAATACGGCCCTCCAATGTCATGTAAACCAACCAATATGTCGTCAAAATAAGTGGCACGTCTTTAACAAAAAAATGATCTCCAATATGAGTTAGTTGAAAATAAATTGCACATGTTTAACAAAAAAATAAAAATGGCGGCAAGAGTGATGCATGGCCAGGCCATTGTGAAAAACACAGCCCACACCTCTTCACAACTCACTCATCTCCTCACTCTCTACTCCAAATCAACAACCCAAACCCATTCCGCCATCATCCTTAAACTCTTCGACCAACTCCCCTCACACGACGTCGTTTCATGGACTTCCCTCATTTCCCATTTCTCCAACACTCCGCTCTCGTTTCACCATTTCATTTCCATGCTTCGTTACCCCACTTCACCAAATCAACGCACTTTCGCTTCTCTTTTCGCTACGTGTGCTTCTTTATCAGCTTTTTCTTTTGGTATTCAGCTTCATTGTCTTGCTTTTAAGCTTGGGCTCTGTTATAATGCTTTTTCGGCTTCTGGGTTGATTAGTTTTTACTGTAAAATGAGGGTTTGTGATAGTGCGCGGAAGATGTTTGATGAAATGCCTCAACGAGATAGGGTTTGTTTTTCGACGCTGATTGTTGGGTTTGCGCGGAATTCGAGGGCGGTTGATGCGTTGGGGTGTTTTGGGGAGATGAGGAAGTGGGGTTTGGGTTCTTGTATGTATAGCTTGTCGGGTGTTTTACGTGCGATTGGGGAGGTAGCGGCAGCTGAGCAATGTAGGATGATTCATGGGCATTGTGTTGTGAGTGGATTTGAGTGGAATGTGGTTGTGGGGACTGCATTGGTTGATGGGTACGGGAAGTGTGGCCTTGTTGATGAGGCGAGAGGGGTTTTTGATGAGTTGATTGTGAAAATGAGTGTGATTGGATGGAATGCTATGATGTCGGGTTATGCACAACAAGGGGATAAGGATTTGGTGATGGAGCTTTTTGGGTTAATGGAGGGCAGTGGAATTGTGCCTGATGAATATACGTTTTTAGCAATCTTGACTGCGTTTAGCAATGCGGGGTTGGTAAATGAGGTTAAGTGTTGGTTTGAGAAGATGAAAATGGATTATGGATTGGAACCGTGGATGGAGCATTACACTTGTTTGATTGGTGTGTTAGGTAGAGTTGGACAGATTGCAGATGCGGAAAGGATTGCTTTGACAATGCCGTATGAGGCTGATGCTGCTGTTTGGCGAACATTGTTATCAAGTTGTGCTCATCATGGCGAAGCAGACATGGCTTTAGTGATGAGCAAGCGATTGTTGGAACTGAATCTGTATGATGATTCTGCTTATGTTATTGTATCAAATGTGCTAGCGAGTGCAGGAAGGTTAGATGAAGTAAGGGAAGTGAGGAAGTTGATGAGACATAGAAGGGTGTCAAAAGAGGGTGGAAAGAGTTGGATTGAGCTGCCAGGGGAGGTTCATGTTTTCATGGCGGGGGACAAAACGCATGGAATGAGTAAAGAAATCTATGCAAAGTTGGTGGAATTAAGGGTACAAATTCTGAAATTAGGATATAAGCCTGTTGTGGATGAGACTTTGCCAGAAGTGGATAAGGCGGCAAAGAGGGAAGAGCTTTGGTATCATAGTGAGAAGTTGGCACTGGCTTTTGCACTAGTAAGCAGGGCCGCACCACCGGGAAAGGCTTTAAGGATTGTGAAGAATTTACGAATTTGTAGGGATTGTCACATGGCTTTTAAGTATATAAGCTTGGTAGTGAATAGGGAGATCATAGTAAGGGATAGTAACCGATATCATAAATTCTTAAATGGTAATTGTAGCTGTGCAGATTTTTGGTAGATGCAAGAGAAGATGCTCTTCATGTGCAATACCACAATGTACTGGTTTTGTGACGATACATTTTGACTTTTTAGGGACTGGCTTACATCTGATATGATATTTGTGTTTAATACTGAAATTGGTTCTGCAAGTAATAGCAAGAAAACTTTTGGAATCAAAATAAATACGCCTTAGCGACAATGAGCCTTCACAGTTTTATGGTCTACACTTTATTGCTTCTTGCTGTCAATTAGATTGCGTTGAAGAGTCCCAGGTTGGTGATAATATGGTGTTTTACATCTAGTATATTTGCCTCTCTAAATTTACTTTCTATTTTCAGGTGACCTGGCAACCTTACTTGGACAGTGCAGAATATTGGCACCTGGGAGTACTATCTCGGGGAGAGATGCTTACAACAGTTAGGTTTCCCCTGTCAAGTTCCCATTGATCTTCCACAGATGATGTATGGAACTTGGGAAGGTCACCTTGAGAATGAAGTTGTATGGAATGGGACATCAGCTGAAAATCTCGTCAATGAGAGACCTAGAAAATGCCTTGTGGTTCACAACTGCTTCAATTGGGAGAATCCTTAATGTGAACCCATATCTTGGTGGACTTGGCATTGCGGGAAAGGTCTTAGACGAGTGGAGGATGGGTTTATATATATATATATATATGAACTTGTTATTGTAAGTCTTGTTTGAATGATTTGTTTTCAGCTTATTATCTTGCTTTTCTAGGCAAAGCATCGACCAGACTTGATCCTTATCAGTCAATCTGAATGTAAGAAATTAAAAGAGGATCACAATGCTGCTGAAGTGAAGTTAGCAAAGCTTCGAGAGGAGTTGGTAAGAATTTCAATCATTCTTTGCATTTACTTTTCTGATTTTCTTATCATAATATTTCTCCTAGTATTTGGATGGCTGAAAGAAATTTTTGTGTCACATTCCAGTCTCAAGCTGGAGGAGAATTCTGAACCTCTTTGGGGTCGGGCTTGGTTAGAGCTGGTGCTGAGGAGAGGTATTCTTTAATTTGCTGAAAGGCCTTGGCACGCAATTCTGTCTATTGAAAGTCTTTGATTACTTCGATCATTCCTGTCTTGATTTGTTAACGGGGCAGAGGGCCCGGGAAGAAGGTTCATTATGTCGAATTCTATGATTAGCTTCACTGATGATCCATACTACTCATATCATGTGTTGCTGCAACTCATCATTAACTTTATGCATCATAATTAATATACTTCCTCAGACATAAGTATGATTCGTTTACTTTTTTTGTCGTTTTAGTAGTTCTGAGATTTTTATCAACTAAACTCTTATTCAAACTTTTATTGGCGATTGCCTAGTTCTTGTTCTAAGAAGGCAATGTCAATTGTTCGACCTACTGCCACTCCTAATACGAGGCTTTTTGCTGTGCCTTCTCCTCCTACGGAATATATAGTATTTAGACATAATAATTTTGGATTGAAATTATTTTAAATATTCTCTTTTAAATAGATAAATTTTTTAAATTGCAAAATGAAATTATAAAAATTGGTGACTAAACTGAAATTTTATTCAATTCAAATTTTAAAATATCCAATTAATTGAAACATAATAATTTTCAAAAATATTTAAATTCAAAATTAAAGTTTATGTAAGATATGGAATAAAAAACTACTTTCTAATATCATTTATTGAAACCGTATTATTTGTAAAGCAAGTACAAAGTTATAATTAGACTTAATTGCATTTTAATGGCTTGAACTATAATATTATTGTAGAAAAATGACTCAATTATAAAATTTGTCAGTTTAATGGTCAAACTATTTATTTTTTAGCACTTGATTGCATTTCGTCAATTTTTTTAATGGACGTTAGTGAAATTATACTTAATTGCACTTTGGTGGCCTGAATTATAATTTTTTTTGCAGAAAAATGACTTAATTATAATGATTATCAATTTGTTGGCCAATTATTTATAATTTTTTAATAATTGATTATATTATAATTACGTATTCACACTTTATTTTATAGTTTATATAATTTTAATTATCACATTTTTTAAATTTTAAATCATATTAATATAAATTTATAAAATAAAAATATGTATGAGGTTAATTCGGTAATTTAACTAAAATTCAAAAGGAAAAACTATTTCTAAAAAGAGTGATATTTTATAAAACAAAATATAATCATGTATTTACAGTTACACTCTTTTTTATTTATAAGTTGTGTTAAATTTTTTTATAATCTCAAGTATTGATTAAACAATGCTCAAACTCATCAAATTCATTTTTAAATAATAATAATGATAAGATAAAGGTAGTGGAATATATTAGATGCAATCAACTATTAAAAAATAAATAGTTTGACCAACAAATTGGTAATTTTTATAATAGAGTCATTTTCCTGCAAAAAAAATGACTCTATTATAAAAATTACCAATTTACTTAAAAAATAAATAGCTTAATTTTTTGGTCATCAAAGTGCAATTAAGTATTATTTCACTAAATGCTAAAAAATAAATAATTTAGCCATCAAACTGACAAATTTTATAATTAAACATTTTTCTGCAAAAACATTATAGTTCAGGTCATCAAATTGCAATTAAATTTTATAATTAAGGTACACAGCCTTCTTAAATTTATTTAATGTTAAATAATTTTATATTGAGATCATATATGAAAGAGATAAAAAAAAATCAAAAAATAATAAACTTAGGAATTAACAAATGTTTTGGTGATCATATATATTTAAACGAATAAAATATATAATATATAATAAAAAATTTTAAAAATATATATATAATAAAGTTTAATAAAACTAACGAAAATCGTAAAAAAATATCTTTTGAAAATATATGATAAATCAATTCATATATATAGAATACTACGAATTCAAATTCAAAATTTTCAATTAAGAAAATATTATTTTAAAATATTAAATCATATTTTATTCGCTTCAATAGTCAATACTCAATCGAGATAAATATTACTGAGAAATTATTTCAATTTTGAAATACTATTAATGATATATGCGAGATAATTTGTTACAAAAAACATAGTACAACTATTATTTTGTATATTCTTTCTGTTTACTAGATTTTAACTCGTGCGATGAACGGATATTTTGTTTTATTAATTAAAATATTTATTTTAAAATTACTAATATTCTTATAATTTTAAAAAGTTTTAATATAATATAATTATATTAGTTTTTTAACTTATTTAAATTATATATTTTTACATCAATTGAATTAAATATAAATAAGAATATTATAGAATATTAAATATAAATATGCATATCGCACAAAATATAAATTTATATTATTAATACATAAATATGTACAATTTTGTGATTCGAAATATTATGAACATGAATTTTTAATATATCAAACAAATGTTTAATATATTTAAGATTATACATATTAAATTTAAATATATTTTTGATAATATCCCCATTATATTTATTTTATATAAAATTTAATAGATATTATGGTATATGAGATATAATATATATGTATCTGTTAATAATATGATAATATAATTATTAATTTGAATAAGTTTTTTTATGTTATTAGATTTTCAGTATTATAATATTAATTATAATTTATAAATAATTATATAACATATATAATTTAAAATTTGCATCAATAAATAATAGATGTTACTATATATTGCTAATGAGATTTAAATTTTAAGTTAATATTAAAAAATAAAACTATACATAGTAATTACTGTTATAATAATTTTTACATACCACATTTTCATACTAATATATGACTCATTCTTTATTGCACCAAACATTTTTTCTCATATATAAATTTATTAAATTTAAAAAATATATTAATATTTATTATTTTATTTTATTTTATTTTATTTATCAAAAAGCATGATTTAAAGTACGTGATAATGTATTTTTAATATAGTATTATATATAATATAGTAACAAAATAAAATGTGTATTTAATATCTTAGGCTAAGGTTGAACTTTTAGTCCGGGAACTCAAATAATTATTTAAAAAAAACCTAATTTCTTCGATTCGATCCAAACCAATGAATTAATAAGATTTCTGAGTTCTCAATATACCAATTTCTCCGATAAATATAATTAATTTTTCGTATAAAGTTATCCTTATATTTTATATAATATATTAAATATTTTTATAGAAAAGATATAGAAAAAAACTTTAATCCTCACTCTCATAAGGAAAATTTACGGATTCCCTCCATTTATCTGTATGTAAAACTCTAATACTATATCTATTCCAATCTAATAATAATACATAATAATATGTGATATATGACCTGTCTCTATATAAATCTAATATAAAAAATATTTTAATGTTTTAAATTAATTATAAAAAGGTTTTCTAAACGGAATAAAATTCTCTGATAAAAATTCGTAACTGTCTTTTCTATCTAGATTAAGGGCTGCTCCAGTTGGATTTTGGATATTAGATTACCTCAGAATTAAAGATAATTTTATAAGTTTCGTGGGGGCCATAAAATCGTCCAATTCTGACTTCTGAAACTCAAAATACGGCTCAAACAATGTATGTCAAGTAAGACAATAATTACGAATTTTCTTTTTAATTTAACTCCAAAATAGATCTTTAAGTTCAAATTTATATATTACTAAGATATTTAATAAAATTTGAGTTATAATCAAGCAGAAAATTATAATTGTTAAAAATCTTAATAATTATTATAACTTATAAATAATTAATACATAATATTATGTAATTATTAAAAATCGATCCTTTGAACTTTGTTGATAAGACACTCCTTGCTCTTATTATATATGGAATAGAATATAATTGGTCAAGAATTATTTTGTATTCTAGTGATTATTATTATATCTGATTATTAAATGAATGCAGGCTTAATAAGAAGATTATTACTCTATTAATTAATCAAGTAAATACCCTAGGAACTCTGAATCCTCTCGTGGCTCGTACAGACGCATTGCTGATTGCCCTATTCAAACGACAGAGCGATCGTGACTAAACAAACATTCTTGAGAAATAATTACTGTATATATATATATTTCTTCCCAATTAATTACATATAAACATATTTTAAAGTTGAAGATGATAATGGATGATGATGAAGATGATGATGATCGGGGACAAGACAGCGGTCTTCTTGTTATCTAAAGGTAAGTTTCTACCTTGATAACCTGGTTTCATCTTCTAGTGTTGTACTCTTTTTATGCTATAGCTTTTTTTATTTCCTAACAATGTACACTTAGCAATTGTGAGGCTGCGGAGCCTATTATTATTTCTGTGAATTATTTTTTGGTGCTGTGTTCTGATGGTGGATGGACGGACTTTCAGGGAGGATATGATGAAATCTAGGGATGGCCGCGGTTCAATCACCCTTTTTAACCATCTTCCACTTGCGACATAGGGAGGTCAATATATTCAGCAAGACAGATAGAAAAACTATTAACCATGGGTGCTGGATCCCTGGTCTTACTCGAGTTGTTGTGTTATGTTCGTAGTTCAACCGTTGCTTTCCGGTTTGCTTGACTGCTTTCTCGAGGTCCTGGCATTGCCCCCTATGGGCTAACTGGTAAGTGACCTTGGCTTCTCTTACATTGTTAGTATATAACTTCAAATTCTTGCCTTTCATCCGTACTTATTCTGTGTTTGCTTGTCAAATCATAAAGGGGCAATTGTATATCCGTAAGAACATGAAGTTTAGGATTGGTAAACTTTTTTAGTTCAACTTTAATAGAACATATATTCAACTTACAAAATTAGTACCTAACAAAAAAAACTTGCAAAATTAGTAAAATATCACTATCCTATAAAATAACTTTAATAGAACATATATATAATTAAGTTTTGGAAACAATACTTATTTAAAAATATATAAAAAAATAAATTATTTATTTTAAAATGAACTCACTCTAACAATTTGAAAAACATATGAAATAAGCGTAATTTCTCAAAACTTTGATTAATAATTAAAAAACAAAATAACTTATTCTATATATACATCTACTCACTACTTTATTATATATATTTTGAGTAAATATTCCTAATATATTACTATTGTTTTGCTCACCACCACATCTTTTAAAATGTTCACTTGCCGACATAGTTGTTTCTTCAAACACTTTCCTCGAACACTGCCTTTTCATTAGATTCAACATTAAAAGAATTATCACTATGATTAGTCTTCTCCTAAAAGTCCTAATAGAGGAGAAGTTGGTCGGTATTATCCCACATGGCTATAAAGGTATGTCTGGGGGATATCTGTTCGGCTTGCTAAGTGCACTAATAAATTATGATTTTTTAGGGGTCTGTGGTGGGCTTATGTATCACTCAAGTTGCATTTGAGTTAGTGTACTCTAGCCCAGATCATGATTTGTTGGTGCACTGGGTAGTAGTATTTCACCTTATATATTGAACTAAAGTCTCCAAATCCCTAGGCGTGGGACCGTGGCGTTACACATTTAAAACTCCTATGTTTAGACATAGGCTCTTCAATACTGAGTGGTTGCAAGAACGAGTCTCGATACCTCCAAAATTATTTGTTCAAGAGCAGTCATCCGTTGTAGTGCTTTGTAGTGCTGACAACACCTCTTGTTCTTGATATGGCTCCAAATGTATAATAGTGTAGTTGTGAAGTCGGGTCCCAAAATTCACAAGTATATAATCCCGACATAGGTCAACCCTAAGATGGATCAATCTAGATCTTTAAACTCAAAGATGAGTTAATCCCAAGATGGGTCTTCCAATCCTAAGATGGGTAGTTGGACACTTTGGTTATTAGTGTTCCACTCTTTAACCCCAAGATAGGTCTTTCCACCCCAAATGGGATTTTGAGTGAGTCAGCAATAATTATGACATAAGGATGCACTAAGGTCATCAAGATAGCATGCTTTAGCACCCGAGCGTCGGTAGGACCCAAACACCTGCCTTCGCTTTTAGCGTTCCAAATCAATTCATTGTAGCGAATTGAATAGTGTCACTCTAGCAAAAGGAGCCCCTAAGTTTAATAGTTATTGCACTAGATTATATGTATAAGAACTAAGTTTATCATTTTGTTCTATATGTAAACTTCTTGTGATACTTGCAGCACACATTTATCATGCACTAGGTCGCTGCCCTCTCTTCCTCTCCTTATTTCACTTATCCCAAATATCATAATCATGTTTTCTCATATTCTTTGAGACTTACGTTGTTTAATTAATTCCCTATATAGACAATAATCAGGAAACTCTGGCTTTTTTTTAATTTTTTACTGCAAGCAAATTGGTAAACTGTAAACAAATTGATCACTTCTTTGTTTGCGGTTTTGGTGGAGACCACTAACATTAATGCTAGTTTCATAGCACTTTGGTTTGGCATCTTAAAAAAGGTTGTTCCCGTCATTCTATCCCTAGTGATCTAAATGAATAGTAATTAGTACATTCCTAGTATCCTTGTAATAAATGATCAGAAATGGAGGATAATTAAGAGAGTGGTCGTGTAGAAGAGGAGAAGAAAGAATGAAATGTAATTTTAATTTTCTTTTTCAACCAATGGCATATGACCAAACTAACCCTGCCAACTGTTGTTGCTGCTTATTAGATGTAAAAATGGTTGGGGGATGCAACAGGTAATTATTAACTCTTTAAGTGACAATGAAGGTTTATTTTTAAGTTAACAATTTTATAGTAATTAAGAATGCATTTTTTAAGTAAGTATGATATGTATTGCATTTTTTAAAAAATTGCTTGAAACAATTTTTTGTTTTCCCCTTATATATAAACCAATTAAAGACATTAAATCATTGCCTTTTTTTTTGTTTATTAGATTATTTTAGGACCTGTCAAGGGTAACATTATGTCAATTTATAAACACCGTGTCCAAGACCTATTAAAAGGGTCTTCGTAATTTTTTATAGATCATTGGAGGCACAAATCAGGGCGAGTACAACAGCGTTTGCGTAGAGCAGCGGCGGCGACCTGAACTATCTAATAAATCCTACCACCACTGCTTATTTCAAAACTTCAAAGGTAATATTCACTTTCTCTTGCATCTGCTGTATCAGATCTTGCATCTGTTGTATCAGATCTACCGTTTAAACTAATACTTTATGTGAATTCTATGTCTTTATGGTGATTATTTATTAAATCTTTGTTCAAGATCAATGGAGCATCGGATGTGTTCCTCGCTACCATCTGCTCTCAGCAGAAATCAGATATCTAGTCAATAATCCAGAACCCTAGATCTAAATATATTTATTTTGTTTCTCCGTATGGCCGTTTGACATAAATGTTTTGAAGAACCCTTTCTGGCAACAGAATTCACCGTTTCATATGTAAAGCTCCTTTTTATTGAATTGAATATCCAAAAAAGTTATGTCCAAGTTCATGAAGAAACTAGAAGTTAATAACTACAAAAGTTGAACTATATTTTTATATCATTGAGTTAAGGCTCAACCCCCCCCCCCCCCCCCAAAACACACACACACACACACACGTTTCGTGCCCTCAACCTTCCGAAAATACTATTGAGCCAAAAGTTTCTAGGTAAATTAGAACTCTTACTCCCTGAAAAAGTGAGTATATTATTACAAAATGCATAGCCATACAGCCCATACCGGCTTCCGAGTAACCTACTGTTCCAGCCTGATTAATTGTTTTTATAAAGAAAATCATAAAGAGTTTTCGTTAGACAATATGTGGGAATAATGCATAAATCGGAAAGTTATTGATTGTCATTATTCTTGCAAAAGTGACTGCTAAATTCACTGTACATCTGGTCAACCATCAAAGAGACAGTGGGATTATGGTTTATATTTTTTTGCCAAATATGACAGTTCAAATATTTAACTGACTATTGTGGTAAGAAAGAAATTAACAAAGTCTAGGATCTGATATAGAACCCTATATTTTAAAAAATTGTTATGCTGTGATTAGATTATGTTTAATCGATCTTCAACTTCTCTTTTACAGAATCATGTCTTCTGCAACCATACTGAATGATGGTGAGCATGGTGATGGTGTTCAACAACCTTCTACTGGTAATTCTTATGTTTCTGTTTTTTTTTGCCAACTTCTGTTGCTCCTTTTTTTGTAACTAATACTGTTCCTACAGAAAATACAGGAAGACAAGGGACTCGGAGACGATCGTGTATAAACACTAGCTTGCCTGCGTCTGATGGAGATACTGGTCCGGGTGACACTAGGCTTAGAAAGCAAAGGAAGAGACCCTCTACAGCACCTGTAGAACATAATGCAAATGAGGGAAATACTACGAGTGGAAGGCAAGGGAGGGCACCCTCTACAGAAGCTGTAGAACCTAATACAAATCGGATAAATACTAGGTGTAGAAGGCAAAGGACACCTGCTACAGCTGATGGAGAACCTGGCACAGATGAGGAGAATACTTTCCCTACAAATTCAAGGAGGACTCGGGTTTTTGAAAAGGACCTGACACCTGCAGAGAGAGCCATCCCTGACACAACACTTCTCCATGATTTAGGGAATCACCTCTCAGCGTATGCTAGAGCAGGACGGGTAAGGCATATTGCTATCTGTCATTATTCTTCTTGTCCATCACTTTTCCTCTTTAAAGTACAAACATAAATATTATTGTTGTAATGTGCAGGGCCCCCCTACACAAAATCTTAATTGTCGAGGTGCTTGGCGTACTGCAGTAGATCTGTATCGTAAATCAAATGATCAGTACAAGGCACTGTTTATTGCCGCTGGTTTCGGAGATTTTCTCAAGATCGAACCAGTGGAGGTTCCTGTGGCATACACTTTGGCTTTGATGGAGAGGTGGTTCAGTGAGACGAACACCCTCCACTTACCCTGCGGTGAAATTGGTCCCACTCCTGTGGACTGGACCATGGTCACTGGCCTATGTTTTGGAGGTAAATGCATAGGAGATAACTCCTTCAGTATGGAGAGAGCCTTAGAACTTCTTGAAGTTGACCGATATTCTGTCATAGACAATAAGATCTGCTTGAGTAAAATTATGCCTAAAATGGATGATGTTAAGCATGAACCTGAAACAGATGAAGTAAAGAAAAAAGTTTTTCGCCGACTGTTCCTTTATGTTGTTAGTAGTTGTTTCTTTAATAACAACCGTTCGTTGATTAGTCATAAGCTCGTAGAGTGTCTTGAAAGAATAGATGAAGTGGGAACTTATGATTGGGGTGGAATCACATATTCAGCCTTTCTTGGCGGAATGAGAAGAAAGGTCACTGCAGAGATAGGAGCTTTTACAGCATTCTGGCAGTTTCTTCCGGTACATGTCTTTGCCCTGTATTTTCTGTGATTCTCCCTGGTCAAAGATTCTATATTCTCCACTTTTTTTAAAAAAAAATCTAAAGTGGAGAATATCTGCGAATCAAAGGGAGTACTAGTTTCTTTTACTTTTTCCCGGCCGGGGTGGGGGGGAGGTTTTGTTGTATGTATGTTAATTTTATTTTCTTGCTCCAGTTTTGGGCTTTTGAGTTTTTAGATATAAATCGTCCAAAGCACACTGGAGGGAATGTCTTTCCAAGGGCAAGGCGCTGGATTTGTCCAAAAAAATATAGCAATAATGACTCTTCACATTTTTTTGGTCCACAGTTTCTTGCTTCTCGCTGTCAACTGAATTATGTTGAAGAGTCTCAGGTTGGTGATCTAACATTCTAACCAACTTTGATCTGGTAATACTTCTAGTATATTGCTTCTCTAAATTCACTTTCTATTTTCAGGTGACCTGGCAACCTTACTTGGGCAGTGTAGAATATAGGTCATATGCCATGGAGTCCACAATCAATCTTGCGAAGAAAAGGATTCCATTTCGGAGCATTGAAACCTGGGAGTACTATCTCGGGGAGAGATGTCTACGACAGTTTGGTTTCCCTTGTCGAGTTCCCAATGATCCTCCACAGCTGATGCATGGAATATGGGAAGGTCTCCCTAAGAATCAGAACAATAATGAACATCTCCTTCAGAATCAGAATGATGATGTATGGAATGGGATATCAGCTGTAACTCTCGTGAATCACATTCTAGAGTATGCCCCGTGGTTCGCAACTGCTTCAGTTGGGAGGATCCTTAATGTGAACCCATTTCTTGGTGGAGTTAATATTGCGGAAAAGGTCTTAAGCCAGTGGACGGTGGGTTATATATATGAAATTGTTATCATATGTCTTGTTTGAATAAGTATTTTTGGTTTATAATCTTGTTTTTTTAGGCAAAGCACCTACCAGATTTGATCCTTATCAGTCAAGCTGAATTTAATAAATTGAAAGAGGATCGTGATGCTGTTGAAGAGCAGTGTGCAAAGCTTCGTGACGAGTTGGTAAGATTTCTGAGTAATCATGAACTATATTTCCTAGAATAGTATGGTCAAGAAAATTTTGTTCTTATCTTTCAGACTCAAGCTAAAGGAGAAGAATCTCGCCATGTTTAGACATATCTGTCAACAAGGTCAGGATAGTTTTTTTTATGGTTTCTGGTATCTTTGGATCGGGATTATATCGGGGCAGCAACTGATAGGAAAGGGGTTAGGTTGAGTCAAGAAAAGTTGGAAGAGACTCTACCCAACATTCTACCCAAGCCCATTAACATCATATATTATGTTACCAGACTTTTGATGGCATTCATCATGACTCTTACTGAAAGATTATAATATTTATGTAATGTTTAGAATTTGAAACCTTACATACCAGGGGGATTTATTTTACAATTCGAAGCCCCATATTCATTGTACTTATAGGCTTCTTAAGCGCCCAATTGAATACGCTTCGCGCATGGGGGCGCCAGATTTTTGAGTAAAAAATGTGCAATTTAGAGTGATTTCATAATGGACGAAAAGGCATAGATCAAGTTTCTTATCTTTGGTCTTTCACCTCAAATGTAACTTATTGAGTTTCTGAATTCTGAAACTCACGGCATGCATAGATGAAGCTAAATGATTCAGAAGAAGCTTTTGAACTGTTGCAAGTCATTGATGGATATATAGCCGCATAGGGTTTATATGGAAAAGAGGCGAGTGGCCGTTCAAATTTTGAGAAAAAAATGAAAATACCAAATTTCTAGTTAAAATTGTCAAAATAACAATATTTGAATATAGTGGTAAATTGTTCCTGGGGATTGGCTTTTGGCCATTCTTGGATATAGGTGGATGGGAGAAGGCTTTTCTTGAAACTAGCGTTATACCCGTGCTCACCGAGTCAATTTTTTTATATCATTTTTATATTTATTAAATTTTTATAATTTTTTATTTAAAACTTACTGTATATAAATATAAATTATTGAAAAATCGTAAATACCAAATATTAGAAAGAAAATAATTATAATATTACTTTTCTTTTCACAAATAATTATAAATTATTACAAATAACTCGAAACATAATCTAGTTTTTCAAAAATTGCACTAATTAAATATTATATAATAATAAAGTGGGTAGAGTGGGCTATTATAATAAAGGATTATTATTTTATATTATAAATATAAAAATTAATTATTAGTTCAATGAAAAAAGTCTAAAATTAAAATGACAATTAAAGATTGCTATTTTGAAAACAATTAATAC
This sequence comes from Oenanthe sinensis, assembly GCA_028671895.1. Taxonomy (NCBI): domain Eukaryota; kingdom Viridiplantae; phylum Streptophyta; class Magnoliopsida; order Apiales; family Apiaceae; genus Oenanthe; species Oenanthe sinensis. The sequence goes on from CM053794.1 coordinate 39,588,944, forward strand.
TCTTTATGTTAAAAGGAAAAACATATTAGAATATAAAAAATATTTAAATATTACCATTTTAAAATTAAACTGATGGTTAAATGTCATATACTATAGTTAGTCATCTCAGTTAAGAAATGTAAAAAAGAAAGGTAAAAGATTCATTATGATTTATTGAATATTAAAATACTAGCACCTGATTGGCTGAAAACTCTTAAAAAATCATTCATTAGTTAATCACATGGTGTGGTAGACTGAGTTATTATAATAAAAGATATTATAAATATAAAAATGAATTATTTGTTCAATGAAAAAAATCTAAAATTAAAATGACAATTAAAGATTGTTATTTTGAAAACAATCAATACTCTTTATGTTAAAAGTAAACAAATATTATAATATAAAAGATATTTAAATATTACCATTTTAAAATTAAACTTATGGTTAAATGTCATATCCTAGAGTTAACCGTCTCAGATAAGAAGTGTAAAAAAAAGGTAAAAGACTCATTATAATTGACTGAATATAAAAATAATGGCACCTGATTGACTGAAAATTCTTTAAAAAAATTGATTGGTTAACCACATGGTGTGGTAGACTCGACTATTATAATAAAGGATAATTCGGATATCCATGCCCTAAAAATATCGGAGCTATTAGCTAAAAAACCCTAATAAACTTGATAATTTTTTGCAATATAATCTATGAACTTTTTTTTCTCACACAACCCCAACGAACGTTGTAGAATTATGAAAATAATCTAATCATGATTAGTTATTACTATTTATGTGTATCTATTTTTGTCAACTCATATTAAAAAAATTCAATATTGAGTTAAATACATAATAAATTACTAACCAAATCATTTATTAGATATTATATTCATATTATTTTTTTCTATTTAAATTGACATAACAATCATCAATTATAGTGAACTAAATATTTTATAAAATATTTTCGAAGTACTAAATATCAGGATAAAAATAAAAAAATGATTTCAAGGTACTTAGAAAATATTTTATAATGTATTTAGTTAACTATAATTGATAAATCTTTTATGTCAATTTAAAATTATATAAATATTCAGATTTAATATATATATATATATATTAAGAATTTTTTTAAAACTATTTTTATAATAAATTTCGTAGATATTTTATATATCAATTTGTGGTAATTTTTAAAATATATTTATTTTTATATTATTTTTTAACAAAAAAAGTGGAACAAATTATTTCTTTAAATTAATAAATTAGAGCAGAACTTCATAGAAAGTGTTATATCAATTTAAAATCATCAACTATAGTTATCAAAAATATTTTATAAAATATATTCTATGTACTTCGAAATCATTTGTTTTTAATTTTACGAATAAAAAGTGTTAACATTCGGTACTTAAAATATATTTTATATAATATTAGTCAATTATAATTGATGAGTTTTTATATCAATTCAAATACAAAAAAGTAATTCTTATATATTTATTAGTATCTTATGTACTTCTCCTCTAATTTATTTTCTAATATAATCTATACTTCATAAAAATATTACTATCTTAGTAACAAAGATAATGTTATGAATTATAAAAAGATATAATATCTAATTTGGATAATAACTTATTATTTATGTAACTCAATATTGACATGAGTTTGACAAAAATAGATACACATATATATAGTAATAGTTAATTATGGTTAGTTTTTTTTATAATTTTACAAAGTTCATTGAGTTTATTTAAGAAAAAATAAGTTCATTGGTTAAATTGCAAAAAGTTATAAAGTTTATTAGGTTTTTTGAGTAATAACTCAAAAATATTGGGAAAAGTGTTTTCTTTAGAAAAAACAAAAAAAATTGGCATCTCAATTACTTTAAAAAATTGGTTATATTTGTCCAATTACTTTAAAAAATTGGTTATATTTGTCCAATTACTTTAAAAAATTGTATGTAATTTTCATACTTTTTCCTTAAAAAAATCGTCATTTTGGCCTTCACCTAACTTTGCCCTTTACCCACTTGACGAAAAGATTGCACATTGATAGCTGTTTTGAAACTACTAGATACAAACTGTGTGTTTAAAAGTTTACATACAAAATTATTCTGAAGAAAAGTTTTGGGGGTGCATATTGGAGATCTTGTGTTCATGCTGCAACAAATCAAACCAAGCAGGGGGGAAATAATAAGAACTATGTTAACATATACATGAATTTGTAATGTACAGGGGGAGCCTGGGAGGACTGTCAGAATAAGACTTAACTTGAGCTAATGATATCAGACACAATACATGTACTGCATGTCTATAGATCTAAGACCTTATCTTTCATTTCACTGGTCAACTGGCAATACATTTTGATGTCTAGAAATGAAGACAGAGCACTGCACATCAAAGATCAAGAACCCAATTTCTGATGAACCTGAAAATAGCATGCAAAATGTAAAAGTGTAGAACACTCTGATTACAATCCCAGTGAGTGGAAGTTGAAGATGACATGTAGGAGCCGTAGTTATTAGATCACATACATGAAGATGGAAAGCTGTTCAAACATCACACTTGCGTACTTGTCAGACATCTCCACTGTCCAACGCGGGGTTCTTTGTCTAGAAGCATTAACAAACCCACATTATTGGGAGACATACCGGACATATACCTGAAAAACGATTTCCGGCAAAACATAGATAAGAAAAACAGTAAAGCTCAACAATCTATGAATCCGGTCCTACCCCTGCCAATCAGACCAGACAGAAAACTTTATAGCATTACAACAATCTCACTATCTTATTTTGGAAAGTTTTATCTTCCAGCATCAAGGTAAACCAAGCCATCCCATAGTGTGGCTTATTGCCTACATATAAGATGGATAACATAATCAGCATTGCTCCAACATGACTTTCCGTTACGTGTTTCGGAACGTTCAATATTTGCAATTTTAAAGCATTTCACTTTTGTCCTCCATGTCTCGACCCTCCAGAATTTTCCGACAATAAATTATTCTGGATTTGGGAGTAAGATTTATGCTTGTTTAAGTAAATAAATTGAGACCCCGTTTACAATAGCGAAGAAAGTGATATTTGGCTGTGACTCAACTAAGCACCTTGATACCTAAGTCCTACTCCTTTTGTCTATCAAAAGTTCCAACAGTGATCAAGAATCTTTAGCTTACAGGACGTCACTAAAAGTATAAATTCGCGATTGTCTATAAGAATCAGAAGATAATACAAAAACATTAAACGAAAGTACTTGCCTGCTTCGAAATGCTTTCTTTTTCCAGAAGACAAATGACACGACCCACTGTGCACATAATAAAAGGCAGTCAGGCAAAATGCGCACTACTGGTCAAATATTTGAATCTGTACGTAGTTTAATCAAGTATGGACATATATACTTGAGAACTGCAACATGTTAAGGTCTTATCAACAAAAAGGAGAAAGATCGAATTTAAAAGAGTGAACAAACCCCAGGACACACACACACACATATACATATATAGAAACATATTCAAACTTCACCAAAAACTTATATTAGTACTTCAGATAATAGATGTGAAGGAGAAGAGCTTTCTACAGCAGCAGAAACCTTGAATATAGACATAACGGAGAAGCTTCCACCAACAGATGACTTTCTCACTTGCGCTCTTGCAGGTGACACATCTTTACAAAATTGTTGAGCTATTTCCTTCAATAACACCAGCTGTGCCTTATCCGTCCGCATAGATATGAGGGCCTGCCTCATAGATTCTCTGTCAGCTTCAAGTGCCTGAAGCCTCAAGTAGAGCTTTTGGATCTCAGGGTCCCCTGCATCTGCTGTATTCAGCGACTCCCGTGGTGTGGTTGTATACTCGTTACAAATTCTAATAGAAGCTTTTGGATCCCTAACGTCATCACATGAGACCTCATTATGAACAGAATCGATGGTGTATACTCTATCACTTGCGTCATCTCCAACTTCGGATGCATTGTCCACCTTTTTCAAATTAGAGAGTTTATCTGAATTTATGCAATCCAATTTTTCAGCACTGCCAAACTTTGGAGAATCATTGGCAATATGAGAATCCGTCTCTTTAACTGTTGCAAAATGTGAACTTGAGCTGTCGGTAGAAAACCTCCTAAAATGTCTACATCGCCTAGGAGAATGACCAACTATCACCTTTTCAAGCACGGTCTTGGTACCAAAGAAATCCACATCAGTCCGGCTCTGCCTTGGACTTTTTTCCAATTGATTGATCCGGTTCTCCAAATCTTTCAAATGATCCCGAGAATTTGGCGTATCACATAATGCATATTTCTCCACATCAACTGTATCATTTTCAGCCTCACACGAAGATTGATCAACATTTGAATTGCACTTGAGAGGAGGGTAATCATAAGTGGGACTTTCATAATGTGAATCTAGGTTTTCCGCCACATTGTGATTTCGGGGGTTGTCGCCTTTTTCTCCCTCTGCCTCAGCCTCCGTAAGACCGTAACTCATCATCCTATGTTTATAGGCCCGCACCTCACAATTAAGGGAATGTATGGTTTGCTCTCTCTTATACAACAAATCCTCCAAGGCACCAATCTCGTGACCATCATGTGCCATCCTCTCCTCCGCAAAGCGTTTGAACTGGCGGGCCTCCATCTGAACCTCTGCTTTCTCCCTCTGTAGCCTCAAAATCATCGACATTGCCTCATTAGCAGCCGTTGAAGCTGCATTTCTCTCCTCTTCCAGTTCAATCGAAAGATCCACAATATTACTCTGCTGTTTGCTGACCATTTCCCGCAAGGCAACACATTCATTCGAGATCTCAACCTTAGCAACATGAGAAATATCTAGACCAGGTACAACAAACCTATTCCCTTCCTCAAGTTGTTGGAATTTACGCTTCACAGAGTGATTCATGGTTGAACAACAGCCACAAGCATCACAATCACAATCACAAAGACAATCTTCATAGCTGGAACTCATATCCATATCCGACACGTAAAAATGCAACTGCTTCCGATCAAGACCAGCACGAGAGAAACAACAAGTCCCAAACCCTCCCCCTCTTAAGTACTATACAATTCTAGAAAATGCAAGTAATTTTTTTAAAATTTTTATTTTTAAAAAAGAAACGGTTGGCAGAAAGAATCAACAATATAACACCCTCGGGATCAATGAATCAGATACGACTCCTAGAATAATAAATACAAGAAATCAAAACGGACGCATACATATAAGAAATTAAAAAAGCAATTAAAGAGACGGTGAATGTGAGTAAACGTTTATAATAATGATGAGCGCGTAGTTACCTTGAAGGATGTCGTAAGAAATTCATGGTGAGTGAGGGTGCTCCATCGGCATCTCAGGAAGATGGTGATTTTTCCCGGGAAAACATTTCCTCGGGAGATGATAATGATGATTATGATGATGATTGAGAGAGAGAGAGAGAGAGGTAGAAAAGCGCCTGATTGCCGGGTGGCGATTCAGGATAGAGAGAGAAATATGCTTTCCTCTTTGTTTGGAATCGCCAGGGAGATTTTTGCGGGAAAATATGTATTGAGAGAGAGAGAGAGAGAGAGATGATTTGGGGAAGCCTAGATAATAGATTTATAGTAGAGCATATATTGTGTGTTTGTTTCGTTAATCCAAATATCCGATTCTTCTACTGCAGTGGTAGTGGGAGTGGGACACTGGGGCTTGTTTATCTCGGGAGAGCGTGTTTATCTCGGGAGAGCGCGAGTTGTGTGTCACTTGCCGTTAATTAGTTGGAACCCTTTTCCCAATTTGATAGCCCAGTCAAAAAAATTTGAAATTGGTTCTGTATTTATATTCGAAATAAATTGGATAATATTTGAATCTGAAATAAATAGGATATTATTCGAATCTGACAATTTCGGATACGGATACGAATATGATAATATTCATATTCGATAATATATGAATCCAAATTTAAATAGATATAATATAAATATATATTCTTTCCCCTCCGTTTCATATTAGTAGTCCACTTTCGATATAAAAAAAATTGTTTCAAAATAATTGTCCCCTTCAACTTTCAATGTAAAATTTAATCTAGTTTATATTTTAAAAATCAACTATATTCCACATATTTCTAATTTACATTTCCAATATCAACTTCATACCATATATTATATTCATTCGATGCAATAAATATGAGTACAATCAATTAACAGTAAATTTTTTTAATATGCGTTATTTTTTGAAAGTGGACTACTAATATGAAACGGGTGGAGTGTTTTATTAGGTCCAATTTATAAATATATGTATTTATTTTTAAAATTGTATATATATTTTTAAGATATATATAATTATTATACATATATATCACATTAGTTCAGAATTTTAAAAATAAAAAATTTATATTTAAAAATGATTATTTATTTGTTTTTTGAAAAAATCAAAAACAGGTTTCAGATTCGGATATTATCCGGATCCGGATATTATTTGCCGGATTCGGATATATTATTTTCGGATTCGGATACAGATTCAAATTTTCAGATCCGGATATAGGCAAATCCGTATCCGAATTATTCGTTTGATATCCCTACAATTTGGCGTCGCACTTCTTTCTTTTTTTTTCTTCGCGTTTAAGTATTTGTAGCTAAAAATTTTAAACAAGGGGTTAAATATCAAGTAGGTGGCTGATTGTATCCAAATGTATCAAGTATGTGACTGATTGCAAATTTGACTCATTTCACTTACTAATTTCAAAAATTTTATCAAACTCTTTTTCCGGTCAACTCAAGAATTTTCCGGCGAAACAAAATATACACAAAAAAATCTGAAAATAATTTATATGCAGTAAAACACCCCAATTTTGAACCTCCTAAACTCATAATTATCGAAATCAAACTCAAAATTGAAATTAAATAAATTTGGGTGAGATTTTATATAATTTCGATTTTAAGTTTTGAGTTTGAGTTTGAGTTTGATTTCGATAGTTCTGAGTTTAGAAGGTTCAAAATCGGTGTGTTTTACTACATATAAATTATTTTCGGATTTTTTTGTGCATATTGTATTTCTCCGGAAAATGCTTAAAGTGACCGGAAAAGGATTTTAATAAAAATTTTGAAATCAGTTAGTGAAATGAATCAAATTTGCAATCAATCACCTACTCGATACATTTAAACCCAAAATCAATCACCCACTTGATATTTAACCCAAATATCAAGTATTTAAACAAATAGAATCTTGTTGATGACTGAATTTATGAGAATTCTTTTAAATCCTCCTAACAATTTTTCAATAAAATATTATCTAAACTTGCTAAAACTTGACATAGGCTATTTCATGTTTGCTTAACATAATTTGCATAGGCTATTTCATGTTTGAGCAGGTTTCCTGCAAACAGAAACTTGCTAAAACTTGACAGATAACAATGGCCATATCATATTTAATAAGATAGCGTTACAAATGCTGTCAAAACCCATCTAATGGAATAACCAAAATTCCATCTTTTGGCAATGTGCTGCACTGAGTTAACAAAGATGTCATAAAGCGCTTAGACTAGAATAAAATTGTTTTTATATCCAGCTAAACAAGAGTTCTTAATCTTTCCCATCTTGAAACAAAATGTCAAACAGGTGAAAGTGATGCAGTATACGAGTCATTGCAGTAATTCAAGCCTTTCAAAAAGGCAGAATCCAGTAGAGGTGATATCATGGCATGTGGTACCCCAAAACTGAAGCTGGTTTCTTGTAACCCTTCCTTGTCTGTGGCTTCAGTATTATATTTCCCTAAAACGGCCTCAAGACCAACATTCAAGCCAGTAGATGTGGGTTGTGTTGAAAAACTGCAAAACACCAAAATACATAATCACTACTTGAACAAAATTGCAATCCGAAAAATGTCACTGCAGTACTGCACATAAGTAGCAGACCTAGACTTGATGCAAAGTGATGAAGAAATATTCTCACATCCCATTAAAATTACCTTATCTCATAGCTATTCTCATCAGAGTCCAAACAATTGCATATGCTGCTGATTATCCATGGTGGAAGATATGAGTCTTTGATTTCGATGCTATAACAAAATCCAGAAGCTGAACCTTGATCGAGTTCACCAGGAATTTTCTTCCCAAGAGGAACAGACACATGATCAGCTCTTCTTACCTCTTTGCACCTAATCTGCACAAAGCAGGTGAGCCATAATTGTAAGCAGGGTATATTTACTAAGAACATGTGAAGTATACTATGAAAAACAAGCAATTATACTTGTTTTAATTGAGGTTTCCAAAGCTCCAAAGAGAGAGTGAGATCCGAAGTGCCTGTTATAGATTATTACATTTCTGTTAACATTATTAGGTACTTATTTGACCCACCTCTGGTGCAGAAAGAGCTGCATTCTCAAATGGCAGTGGTGCATACAGCATAGGAACATCCACACCGGTCATAGAGATCATGATAAACCTGAAAACAGCATCGAAAACAGATACTGTGATCTGAAGAGTGATATAAAAGCATGAGATCTTTGAAATGAACGTACTTTACTATATATGTATAAGAATCTCTTGCCCATATGAATAACAGATAGCTTCTTATTGGTACCGTATACTATACCTATAATTGAGCAGAAAATCATATAAGCCATGTACACTTATGTTCCCTCTGATTGCCAGCAAAGATTGTGCGCTGTTATCTTCATTGGATAAAGAACCCAGACGACGAGTCTGCAGTAGTTTTAGCAGAAGAAAAATTAATTAGAAACAAGCAGAAACATTATCAAATTTTCAGCTATCACAGCTTTTGGGAAACAAGGCCAGTGCAGAGAATTACACCCACTAGCTCATAATACAGTCCTCTTGTTGTACAACCCAAGTCAGGTAGTCATACTTGAAGTCTATACTGTCATATTAAAACTCATGAGACCAGACACACAACATAATTGATTTAAATGCACAGTAGACTTCTTTTTTCTAATCAATATATATGTGGTAAGAAATCAATGAGTAACATATAAACCCACGAGCCTGGCAGTAGCAAGCATTTGTGATCCGTAACTAGTACATTGACCCAAATTGTTATGCATTCTCCATTGAAGGGTACCCGTACATCAATTTGATGGTAACTTGTGCTTAATGACATCAACATTTCAAGAAAAATTATTTTACATATTAAAATCAAGAAATTTTCCGGGGCAGGTTCTACAATCATGTACGACTTAATTTAGAAAATAGGTACACAAACAACTTCATTTATCTAATAATATGTGATTTTATCTCCACATGTATTTAGCCAAATTAGACAGGATGTGCATATAGAATATGTTTAACTCGTCTGCCCCTCATTCTATAGAAATGAAGTCAATGGGCTAATTTTTAGCTGTTATTTACTATTTTTCGAAAAGAAGATAGAATATGTTTAACTCACCTGCACACCACATCATTCTATAGAGAAAATTTAATGTGCTTAACTCTTAACAGTCGTTTATTAATTTTAAAAAGAAAAAAAATACAGTTATCTATGTATAGTTTCAAAGAAAATAGCATAGTTTTTTTTGTTTGCTAGAACTTTTTAGTTTTAATTCCGATATATAGATTTTTTCTTAATTGCATATGGGTACCATATACAACAACCACATCAGGAACTGAGCATTAATTTGGGAAGTATTTCAGTAGCTTGACATTGAGCAACATTCACGCACCCATCCCTGAACTTCACTTGCGAGATAATCACGATATGTTTGAGTCTTCTAGATAATAAAATAGATTTCATACCTGTCCCAAATTTTGTCTTTCAATCTCTGACAGCTCGGCTAGATCTTCTGTAGAAACTTGCTCCACTTTCGAATGAGAAAGAGGCATAGAGAAACAAATATCCTACAGCAAATGTTAAAGCTTCATATAAGATATAAAATAAATACATAGGGTAGAATTACCTAACATAGCAACTGAAGAAGTTCATAACAGTAATGGACTATGGTTGTTGCATAAAAAAAATAGGTTGCAGTCAAGTCTTACATGTTCCTTCAGCAATGACCTTAAATTTCTTGTAGACTGAGATATATAGGCATTGCACACAACTTGGCCTTCCTTCGAAATATTGGCACTAGTAAACATGACCACAAACTGTGCAGTGCAAACTAGAGTTTGCACAAGAACAAACAAATTTGTATATCAACATAACTCTTAATAATTCCAAAATCTGTTAATAAAAATAAATGACCCACAATATTGCCAAAAATGGAAAAAGCAAACTAAAAGCTACCCAAACTAATTCCCAAGGAAATCTGCAAGCTGTAAGAGACATTTGCATCAACTGCTAAACATAGATGTGCAATTAGCTGAACCGAAATAATAGATAAATTATTTTGTAGTGTTCTTAAAAATTGGGGTTTGATGCGGCCAAACTTGGGTAGGGTGAGATCCTAAATTAGGATGTTAACCCCGTGTTTATAGCAAGCTACACCAGTATCTATAAAAGATTGCCTAGAGTCCCTAGACAAAAAGAGGTCTAGGCTTAAAAATATTTTATGGAATGCAATGATATTATAATCTACTGATGCAAATAATTACACCAATAAAGTATAACTCTGATCTTTGGGACAATTATAAAGATTTAAAAAATTGAGTTTTGACAATGATAGAATTTAAGAAATGAATCCAATACATAAAAGGCCCATTCATAGATCTGATCTATCACCAAGTATGCCTGTTAACTTTAGCTACTGTTCATCTGTAACTTTAAAGACATTAGCTAACACTAAGATGGCAGGTAACAAAAACCATTTATAAGATAAGTTTAGCAGCAAAAATCAAGTGAAAAGTACGTCTGCCCCAAAAAAATAACTTGTGGATTTGAAGAGACAACTGCCCAGGATGTTATTATTACCGTAAAAGATGTTGAACACATTTTTTCTCAGCATGAAGTACAGACTTCGAAAGGAGTCCTCCCAATCATTTTGCCGTTTGCTCAAGAAATCCATTTTCCCTGAACAAATGACAGAACTAGGTCAAAGAGAACGAGATATGGAAGAATTATAAGATCAATTCAGTAATTAAGAAATGTAATGACAACAAAACTACTAGTAATAAACTATAACATAATACTTTAAGCTAGACAGATTAGCATACCTCCCTCTGTTCCAGCAAACGCTAATGCTGATATGACAGTCGGTGGTAGAGAAGACTGTGGATACACCCAGGAATTTACAGATTTTAAACTGGACATGTGGGAGGTGATATCAGTTACCGAGGAAAGCTTCTGATTACCAACACTGCCAGTTTGAGCCTTAATCTGGTTCAAATTACTGAAGGTACTGCAAGTAATCGATCTATGAAACCTAGATCAGACAATGCAACTAATCAACTTGTGAAATGACAAACATAATGTGCACAATCATACATCATAGATAAAGCGCAACAGAACAACAAAATTACTCAAAAATGAGAATATAAAGATATAAAAAATTATAACCCTAGTGATACCAAATAATTATTAAGCCTTGTGTTGATGCTTGATTGTACTTAAAACTATCATAGAAAATGAATAGTTGCCTCCAAACTAGCTTTGGCTTGTACATAGACTCAGGTACAGATGTGTACTGAACACATCTTGTTCTAAAATTTGCTAGTTTTACTCTTAGAGGTATTAATTCAAAGACTCCATTCAAAATCCATGTGACTTGGGCTCAAGGGCATATATGCAAGAAGAAACTTTTAAAATGAAAGGAGGATCTTTTCAGCATTGAATCATGCTTGTCATTAAAAGGATAATTGTATCAGTAGCCTCACCGATTCACAGAGGATGATAACACCACCCTCATAGTAGTTTTTAGTGTAACATCAAGAGGTATCTTTCGGCCAGAAATACAAAATTCAGAGCAGAACTTTTTTGTGGTAAGATCGCTGGTTCTTCCAAAAGCATCAACTGTCGAAGCTGAAACTATAGGATGCTCTTGAACCAATCCTTTAAAAGCTTTATCCTGTCAATTAAAACAACAATATAATAAAAATGTATGTATATCTAAGACATGATTTATTTAATTCAAGACAAATATACTGATGGAAGGATGAATTACCATATCAACAACTGAAAAACCTGGTAACTTTTCACTACCCATTGATAGCTCTGTAACACTACGAAACGTATTTTCACTACCTTTTTCAGTGGTGGGATGAGCTTCTTTTTGGATATTATCTTTGGCAACTGATATTGATGCCAGGGGATCTTGTGGACTGCAGAACATTATGTAAAGCCATAAATATTGTAACAAAATATTTCGTTTGAGATGATAAAGCACTATGCAAAAAGTATACTTTGTCAAATGTGGTAGACTCTCAGCACTTGAATCTGAAGAAACACGAAAACTTTTGATGCTGTCAACATGCTCAGAAGGTATGTATTCCTAATTACAAGAGTAAAATGTGTTAGTATAAGCTTCGTGACAACACATTTACAGTAATGTAAGCTACACAGTATGATATTTATTTATTTTATTGGACATAATAAAGTTTTACTGGTAATTAGGAAATAATAAGTTACTATGTAATGCGACAATCATACAGGGAAATGCAGATAATAAACAACTTCAACAAAACATAAAAAAATTATGCAAATACCTGGAATGAGTATGGTCTGGAAAAATATAACGGTGTATACAATACAGTATATAATATGCATACAAGACCATGTGGAGAGGATAATATATGAAATTTACTAACCTTAATATTTTCTTTTCTCGGAGGCAAATTTAGCCTGATGCTATTTTTACGAACTGGAAAGACTTCATCCAAACGAGTATCAATGTATCTGGGATTTTTTGATGAGAGATCAGATTTTTTTATTCCACATACCTCATTGCTTTTCCTATGAAAGATCCAAAAAAACGGTAAATTAAATATCACCTGGAGAATGATATTGCATTACTGGAATACCTTACCTCGTAGAGCAAGCAGGAACTGGAGATTCATCTGTAAGTTCAATGATATTCTTTCGTTTTAGCTGCTCTCCCTGCCAATCGCCATGAAACAGAATTTACTATAGATTATATTATTATCATTATAATAACATACAATAAAATTGATCTTTTTTTTCCAGTAGACATCATGATATACCTTTAAGCATAGGAATCACATAAATACTGATATACATCTAGTACATGATGGCCACTAAGATGAACAAATGGTGCAACAAAGAATAGGAAGTCCCCTAAATGTTATTCACTACCTCATCCATATTACATGTCATCAACATTGAAAAGTATTCAAGCACAAAAACCAGTGAATAGTGAATCCTCAGATTACAAACAACAAAATAGATCAAAAACAACAAATTAGGGCATAGCTAGATTACAAACAAGAGAAATATTTAGTGTGCCTCAAATTATCATCACAACTAGTGTTATAAGTAGGTCATTGTCATTGTAATACAAACACAGAAGCATCCGATCAAATCAATAAACTTGGAAAGTATCTACGATTTACGCAAACAGAGAGAAGAAGAAACAACGATTTACGCAGTGAATGAGAAAATCGATCTTTGGATTTAAAAAAAGTAATAAACAGAGGCAGGGGTGGGAACTAACCCGCAATTCAGAAGGCGTCTTCCTTTTAACAGCAGTAGTGACCTTAGAGAGACTAGCAGCACCGACTTTATCAAAATGATGAGTAGAACAAGGCAGAGGAGGAGCCCTAGCAGCCACTTTGGCCATTTTATAAATCACTATCCCACCGATAAATAAATAATTGATAATGTTAACGCAATCTGATCCGCTTCTTCCCCCTGTAATAACTGATTAAAATCAGTAACTAGTACATGATCGATTAAGGAAAAAGTACAAGGAAAGGAAATGATAGTGTAACCTGTTTCTATCGAAAACCTCAACGGGGAAATGAGAGGTATAACATTCTTGTGGATGCGTAAATCTGGAGAGTAGATTTGCCCTAACCCAGGGAGTTTCAGTTTGGGGGCAGCGTCTGGTAGAGAGAGGGAGAGGGAGTTTGGGGGCAAAACTAAAAGCAGATGAGAAATGAAAAGAAATGAGCGGGGCCAGTTAATTATTTAACTCAAATAATTGCACATTTACATTGCAATGCTCAATGCCTCCTGGTTTGAACTTTTTGTTTTCCCTCTCTTGCCCGCCCCACGTGATGAGACTTCACTTCACAATTTCGCCACCCAAATCAAAATTTTGTGGACCATGTGATATAAAATTTTCACCGCTTAATTTAAAGTAGGTTAATTAAAATTTTTAATATTGAGAATATATAAAATTAAATATCTATGCACTGAGATCGGATCATTTCATACCTCGGGAATGAATTTGAAAATATTCTTTACTCAAGTTTCACCCATTACAAGACAAAAATTAAAATTATTATTACACAATGGGTATTTTTACAGGGTTTTTAAATCATTTAATTTAGTTTATTCCATATAATGAATGAAATATAAGTTTTAGATAGCAAAATACGTCATTCTTCTTTTATGACACAAAATATTTTATTATCAATGTGGTAGCAGACAGAAAGATTGAAATGTTATATTTCGGGAGTTCTATGTTTGGAAAAAAAATTATATTTTTATGAAAAAACATTTTAGTATGTATTTTTTTTAATCAGAGATCCTGTGTGTGTTTTGAAAATAAATTTCAGGTTCAAATAAAAAAGTTCCTTTTCTAAAGCCAACTATTACGCCTTTAAACAGGGTTTCTCTCCAAGGCTCTGTTTGAGATTGTTATTTAAAACTGTTGTGTTGTTGAAAAAAATGCTAGTAGAAAAAGTGTTGTCAGAAAAATCAGATGAATATTTGGTAATTTTTTTGATTTGTTTATATTTAAGATATAATATAAAAATATAATATTTTTGGAATTGTTTGATAGTGAAAAATTTAGTTACTTCCTGTAAAAGTTGAAAAAAATAATAATTCAAAAGCATGGGAGATATGATTTCTCTAAAAAACAGTTTTTAGACAAAAAACACATTTCCAGAATTAAAATTTACCAAACAGTTTTTATCCCAAACACACCCTAAATCTCATAGACTTGTGTTATCCATAAAATTGTAAAATTCAAAATTTTATTTTTGAATAACACCGACTTTTAATTAAATTTTTAAAACCTGAAACCCCGAGAATTGTAAATTGTATTTAAAAAAAGTTACTGTAATAAGATGTGCTCAAAATAAGACAATTTTGATTTTTTGGAACTCTAGGTTCATTGTCTGTGATTATAACACATAATCACCCGTGGGCTGTGGCTATGTCACTATGTACACAGTGCACCCTCTTCTTCTTAGAGCATGTGCACCGGGTGTATAAAAAAAGGAATTTAGCAGCTGAATTGATGGTCCCATCAAATATATATATGCAGCGCACTCATATCAATGGCATCAATTTTTAATGGTCCGTTGATTCATCAGCCTAAACTTTGATTTTCAAAGGAGTTGCCAACGGCCGGCAAATTAGTGGGCCTCAGCTTTTCTACCTCCTTTTTTACTCAATTGTCGGTTTCAATTACAAAATATATTACAACGGCTATTTAGATTATGATGTGTAATGTTAATAAAATAGTAACGGTCATATATTTGTGTATAAATATCAATCATTTTGTGTTTATATCTCACACAAAATTTTACAATACCCACATTCCTACCTTCTCAATATCATTTTTTCTTTCAAATTTTATACATATAAATACATAATGGGTACTAATTGGCTCCCTTCCGAAGAATTACAATTATGTGTTTCGTGGGCTCGACAATCTGTAGATCCGATCACCGGTCGATATTCAAACAAGAATAATTTATGGGGGCGAATTCATGAGGATTATGCAAAAAATTGGTGTGGCACTCCCGAGAATCCTCATGTCGAACCTCGTTCAAAAGTTGCCCTTGACTCACACTGGGCACCGTTGAAGAGAGCACTAAAAAAATGGCATTGTGCCAAGAATCAAGCTAGCAGACATAGTGCAAGCGGAACCAATTTGGTGGATGAGGTAAGAATTTTTTTGTTAATATGTTATATATTATTTGTGTGATAACTTAATATGCATAATTTGTCGTTTTATTTAGATAACTCAAGCTCAAGGATTATATTTCAAGGACATGAATAAGACATTTGACAAATGAGAATGTTATGAAGCAGTTGCAGCACATCCTCAATTTGTAGACGTTTCTACCACTTCTCCTCCGTTTCACGAAACTTTCCAACACAAATGGAATCACCAATTAATTTGAATAGTGATGATTGCGTTGATGAAGAAGGTTTCACGACTCCAGAGTCTAATCGAGAAACAGAAGGTCCTTCTAGTCCGGTTAGACCCATGGGCGTGAAGGCGTCCAAGCAAGCAAAAAAGAAAGGAAAACAAGGTATGACAAAAAAAGATGATATGTCTATAGCAATTTTTAACAGTATGCAATGTAACCAAAAACAACTTGTGGAGGCCAACATCAAAAGAGATGATGAAACCCTTCAAATGTCGAGGGAGATATTAGAACTTGAGAAACGAAAGGAAGCAAGACAAGCAAGACTTGATACTCTAGAAGAACGAAAAGAAGCAAGATTGACAAAAGGAATTGCTATTGAAGAATTAAGGGAGCAAACAAAGATCATGATAATGGATACTAGCCAAATGACTTCTAATACAAAGAAGTGGTTTAAAAGAAAGAAGGCTGAGATCATGGAACAAGTGAATGAGACTACTAGTGATGGTGCTTACATTCCTCACTTTGACGATGATTATTATGATTAGATTTAGCTATGTTTTCCGTTTTTTAATTCAACTATGTATTATGCTCTTTAATTTAACTATGTTCAATGCTTTTAAATTCAATAAAAGAAATTTATTTAAATTGTGATATGGTTTTTACAAATGTTGAATACCTAGGATAAATCCCATCAGCAAGATAATAAGCATTGTTGTATCTTTTGCCATTGACGTGAAACACCACCGTTGGGCTATTTCCTGCGATAACCTTATCAAATATCATTTTGAGCTCCAGGCACACTAAAAAAAGCGTGCCACACCCAAGTGTCATAGGAAGTGACGGCCTCTAGAATGATAGTAGGGCGTCCTTTTCGGCCACTATAAGCCCCGCCCCACCCGCTTGGACAATTCTTCCACTCCCAGTGCATACAATCGATACTTCCAATCATACCTGGAAATCCTCTTTGTTCGCCCCTTGCTAGAAGCCTTCTTAAATCTGCAGGTGTTGGAGCACGAAGGTACTCTTCACCAAAGAGTCCTTCCACTTGCTGACAAAACTTTTTCATGCACTCAAGTGTAGTTGATTCTCCCATTCTACATATTTCGGCACATTGATCAGCTGCTGCACCGTAAGCTAGCATTCGTAATGCAACAGTCATTTTTTGTTGGGGTAGCAACCCCAATAATCCAATTGCATCTGTTTTTTGATGCCAGTAGGAATCTTGAGTGCAAAGAGCTGTCATGATGCGATTGAAAACATGAGGGCGCATTCTATATCTCCGACGAAAGTCGTCTTCACTGAATATTGGACAATCAACGAAGTAATTTTCCATGAGATTTTTTTCCTCTCGATAGCCTTTGTCTATGATGATTGGGAGATTTGCCAGGCCGTGAGCCGCGTCCTTATGGTTCATCTGAAGTGTCGATGAAGTCCATCACCATTGCCGCTTCGGTGACCATGGTATTCATGATTTCAGACTCTTCTTGACTGTGTTGTTGCCTCTGACTCAACAATCTTTTTAATGCATTCATTTCGACAAAAAATTGTAATAATTTTGAGATACTATAATCAGAAGATCATGATATTATTTATGGACAATTTTTCTGTCTACAAATTTAGATCAAGACACGTGTCATTACGTGATTCAACGAAAATCTTATCAAAAATCTAAACTTATCCACAATCTTATCAAAAATCTAAAATTATTCAACAATCTATTATTGGATATTATTTGTGGGACCATTAAATAATAGAGATGAATTTAAATTTATGTTGTAAAATGTAATTATTTATTTGATGAATAGTAACTAATGAATTGATGGAGTTTTATGGGTGCATAAAAAGTAAGTAAAATAATTATTTTTTCATGAATAGTAACCAACTCCATCAATTCAATCCATGAATTGATGAATTGATGGCCCTCATGGGTGCATATGCTCTTAGGATTCAAAGGAACAAACAGAAAATGGTACTATATTTGTTTAAGAATTAAATTACTACTTTAAATATGTCACGCATATTAGAGAAAAATTTAAATATGCATAATACAGGCCTACGCGTTTTTTTTTCTTTAATGAATATAAAACAGACATTTAACATGTTTAAATTAGGGTTATATTCTATAAACTATACTTTACTTGCATGTCATTTCATATCATCATTCAACTGTTTTCACGTAATTTCAATACTATACCTTTGTGTTCGTGTATTTTATAAATCGAATGATTCTTCATGATATTTCTTTTCGAGTTGTCACGTTCATATCCATGATTGATTATATAATTTAGGTTTGTTTGGGAAATGATTCTTGTATTTCTGCCATCAAGATTTTAAATACGGTCATATTAGGATTTTTGTAATGGTTGATTATTGTTGGTACGTTGAAAAACATAGGATTTGAATATTAAGATACACATGCAGAGGAGGAGATTGATGATCAGATAAGTGTTTGTTTGATGGGTAATTCATGTAATAATGGACCTAGTAAAGGGACCCAAAATGGACCTAGTAAAGGGACCCAAACTGGATTCTTTCAATCTGTGTCAGCTGCAGTTTGGCGACCCAAACAGCTTCCTCCTCCCGAAACAGGTTCCAATCAAAATTCTGATAAAGATTCTCCAATCTCTGAAGGTTCAACTAATCCTTCTTCTAAGGATTCTGAGGCAGGGGCAGCCTCTCCGATTCGTAATACACCACCTCCACATGTTAAGATAGCGAAGGAGGATTCAGCTGCGAAACCATCCACAACAGAGGTTAAAGACTATGGGGAAAATAAAAATATGAAGCGGATGGCGAGCGCAGGACTTCAGGTTGAATCCGTGTTGCAGAAGAAAACCGGGAATTTGAAGGATTTTTATAGCATTGGGAAAAAATTAGGGCAGGGGCAATTTGGCACGACATATCTTTGTGTGGAGAAGACGAGTAAGAAGGAGTTTGCTTGTAAATCTATTGCCAAGAGAAAGTTGGTTACTAAAGAGGATGTGGAAGATGTGAGGAGGGAGATTCAGATAATGCACCATGTGGCTGGCCATCCAAATGTCATATCGATTGTAGGTGCATATGAGGATGCTGTTGCTGTTTATGTGATGATGGAGCTATGTTCAGGTGGAGAGCTTTTCGACAGGATTGTTCAGAGAGGACATTATTCTGAGCGAAAGGCTGCTGAACTTGCTAGAGTTATTGTTAGTGTTATAGAATCTTGTCACTCTTTAGGTGTTATGCATCGAGATTTGAAGCCTGAGAATTTTCTTTTCGGCAATGAGGACGAGGAGGCGCCGCTCAAGGCCATTGACTTTGGGCTCTCAGTTTTCTTTAGGCCAGGTTTTTTGTTTTACTTGACACTCTATCTTCCAATATTCTATAATCTTTTACCATATTTAATGGGTAAACTGGAAAAATGGACTGGGATGATTGATCGGAAGTGCTCTCAAGCATGTATATCTAGAAACCGTAAACTGTTAATGCCTATTTGTCATAGAACTGATATAAATGATGATTGCCATAGGCATGGTTGTTAACTTAATTGCCAATGTACCTACTCTGATATTTATTTTATTTTCGTTGGTGCTGATGATGGAGCACTACTTTAACAAACCTTATATAGTTTTTTTTGGTTAGATCAAACCTTATATATAGTTATACATGACTACAAGAACTTCAACCTGCATCCTTAAAGAGTTAAAGTTAGCTGCACTATTATACTAGTGTTAGCTATATTCAAAACTAAATTATAGTCTACCTCACTCTCCTGTGATGATATCCTTTCACCTTCCGAATTGTTGTTCATGGAAACCTCATTACCCTGTGATGATATCCATTCACTTTTAGAATTGTTGTTCAATGGAAACCTCACTATCCTGTGATGTATCCTCATTGTTGTTCATTAACATGTTTCTGTTGAACAAAATTCATGATCCTTCTGTTTCTTTTATGGCAAAACAAGTACAAAAGTTGGCAACCTGTTTAATGTGTTTCGTGAGATCTGATTCTAGAAAATGCTGCTGTGCCGGTCCTTAAAACCTTTTAATACCAATATTTCATTATCCAGGTGAAACGTTTACTGATGTGGTTGGGAGCCCATATTATGTTGCGCCAGAGGTGTTGCGTAAGCTTTATGGTCAAGAGTGTGACGTTTGGAGTGCTGGGGTTATTATCTACATATTGCTCAGTGGGGTTCCACCTTTTTGGGATGGTACGATCCTTGTTTTTGTTGTGTTTACTGTTATTGTTTTTGTATTCTGCAATTTCAAGTGTTTAACATGAATATCTGGCATTTTGGAAATCAGAGACAGAGCAAGGAATATTTGAGCAGGTTATAAGAGGTGAACTTGACTTCATATCAGAACCATGGCCTAGTATATCTGATAGTGCAAAAGATTTGGTTCGTAAGATGCTTGTGAGAGATCCTAAAAAGAGGCTAACTGCTCATGAAGTTCTCCGTAAGTATATCTGAATTCTCACTATCCTATCTGTGTGCATCAACTAATTATTTAATCAATTTTGACTAAAACGTGTCTTCTCTAGTCATTCACCTCCCGTAAAAATATCAATATCTTTTTATTAGTGACTAGTGACTGGGTACTGAAATGTCATGCTTCTTTTTCTGTTTGGCAATGCTTCTGAGTTCTTATTTGAAGCATATTTCATTTTACAATTCTTTCGTCCTGTGAAAATCAACTTTATTTTTTATTTAAATAAACATAAAGCAAGTTATTTGTAACTTTGGTTCTGCAGTCAAGTAAGATATTTGACTGTGAATTTCAGAGTTATCAGTAACAGCAGTGGCCGTGCCGATCTATGATCAGGAGGGGCTTTGTGTAGGGTAGCTACAGATACCTGAACAATTTCAATTTAACCTCTGCTCTGTTGAATTGAAGTTTCCTTGTTGAGTCTGTTGACTGTGAAGTTCGGAGTTATCAGTGACAGCAGTGGTCATGCTCATTTATATCAGGAGGGGCTCTGTGTAAGATAGCTTGAGCTACCTGGGAAATTTTGAATTTAACTAAATTTCATTAAATCACATGAGTGTCTCATTTCAGAAATGTAATTAAATAATAGAAAATATGTTTGTGCTCTATCCTTAACCCAAGGGCACAAAATCTATTACAAATAGAACGTGAGGGAAATTTATTTCACTCCAATTCATTCAACTTGAGACGATCTATGTTCATTTCTTCTTTATTGTTTTTTCTTAAAAACACTATTAATAGCTTCACCAAATTCTGAATAATAGCTGGATTTCAGAAATATAGATTTTATAAGTAAGTCTCATATATTGAATTATAAACACCATTGTTACATCAAGCGAATTTGTCTTTAGTATCGCTCATAATTTTAGGTCATATTGCATTTGATTCTATCGATATCATGTGAACATGATAATTGCTCCCTAGCAGGGCACCCATGGATGCAAGTTGATGGTTCAGTTCCAGATAAACCTCTTGATTCTGCTGTTTTAAGTCGTTTGAAGCAATTTTCTGCCATGCATAAACTCAAGAAGATTGCCATCAGAGTAAGTATATGCAAGCCTTGAAAATGTTTGTATCTCCTGATATTCCAGTTTTGTTGCATTTTTGTATATTTTAGGTGAATTTCTACATAAACTTGTATTACTTAAATTCGAGTTCTGAGTAGGTGAAATTATATTTCTCTTAGCACCCTTTCTTTTGTTGATGTAAATATTCTAATTACTGTTAGCCTGCCAAGAGATCTTGTCTATTGTGTAAGAAGACTCGCATTCTTTCGGGTCGAATAAAGTTTCCTCTTATCAGAGCTCTTGTTTACATGTACGATAATTACTATAGCAATTTTAACTCAGGTAGGGAAGTAAGCTGGTAGTTCCTGAAAGTCTGTTAGCAGTTTATCATTTATAATATTTTGAGGCTTACACTCATCATATGCCGTCCTTTGGTCTTAATTCTCAACTATTACACACAGTTTTATCAAAAGAGGAACTAACTATTTCCAAATCCTTGTTCACATTGTTTTTTTAAAAATTTTGACCTACTACCGATTCTATATTCTTTGCAGATAATTGCCGAGAGTTTGTCTGAAGATGAAATTGCAGGATTAAAAGAAATGTTTAAGATGATAGACACAGACAATAGTGGACATATAACACTTGAAGAGCTACAGAAAGGTTTGGAAAGAGTGGGTGCCAATCTTATGGAGTCTGAAATCAATGACTTGTTGGAATCTGTAAGTGCGTGCTAAAATTTTCTATTTAATATAAATTATAAATAACTAAATATCCAATATCTACAGAATATTTCAGATAGATGACAGTCTAGTAATAATATATAAATAAGTTGGTTGCTATAGTAGATTAAGTTGGTGGTTGATGGATATCGGTAGACATCTTACAACTATCTTAGTGCTTGGTTGTAAGTTTTTCATACAATACACTGAGCACTTACATGTCTAGTTGATGCAATCGTTGAATTTTTGCAAACCACTGGCATTTGCTATTGTCCATAATTTCAGTCGGGAAGTGAGCTATATACTAAAATAATTCCTAGGAACCAAATCCCATTGGTCTCTCTCTATATATACAAGGCCTGAAAAATGAAGATGTATTTCGCTGCATAAATGTAGATGATCAATCAAGTTAATTTGACTCTGTAAAAGTCAAGGCCCAATTTTGATCCTTGATTGCCAAATTTAGCTTTACACAGGCGGTGTTACTTTGCATCATTCTTCCGTGACGTTGCTTTTGTATGGTCTTAAAATTTTGATTTGTGATTATATATTAAACATATGTCACTGTCTGAATTTCAATATTGACTTTTCATGAATAACATAATAGGCGGATCTTGACAATAGTGGCACCATTGACTACACTGAATTTGTAGCGGCAATGCTACATCTAAACAAAGCCCAGAAGGAGGATCACATGTTTGCGGCTTTCTCATATTTTGACAAAGACGGAAGTGGTTACATTACTGCCGATGAGCTTCAACATGCTTGTGAGCAGTTTGGATTAGGAAGTGATCAACTAGAAGTAATCATGCATGAAGTTGACAAGGACCATGTACTTATCTTCCCTTCCATATCCCAGATTTAGTACATTTTTGACTTCCCACATAATTTATACTATTACTCTAGCAATTAGCAAGATTGCTTGATATGGGAATTTGCTTTTCAGGATGGGCGCATTGACTACAGTGAATTTGTGGCCATGATGCAAGATACTGGACTTGACAAAAAGGGATTTCAGAACTTGAAAAGCATAGGGTTAATGAATGCCCCATAAGGTTGGCCGTCACTCTTAATTATCGGTATTTAACAATCGACTTCATAGGTGTACAGCGGCTGACAATGAGTTTGTAACTTCAATATTGACAAAGCATAATGCTGCGAAGATCAGGTTTATGATAGAATGAGCAGAACTTTTGTCCAAGCATAGTTTTACACAGCATTCTGTCAACCTATTAACTTGATCCCCCCCTCTTGCGGAAAACAGTACAACTGGCTCTGCTCAAGGCTTCCAGTTAATTTTCATAGTTCTGCTTCATGTGTATATTTCACCTACATAGAAATTACCAAGTGATATATATCTAGATCTGCTTCTTTCAGCTTCAACTATATCAATAAATTTAGTGTGTGATGGAGTATATATCACTGAACTTGAAAGAGCAACATACTTGCATACAAGCGACGATCTAACTGCTCTGCCATATTTGTTTTTATCAAGCGAAGGGACTTGGGCTACACCCACGCTAGAGCTATGTTTAAGCTATCGTCTAAGATGTTGCTACTTTTTTTCTATGTAACAATTTAACTTTTTCTTACTTTTCATCTGGCTAGTTCTTACGTCTTACTAGTGCTCTGTTTAGGATACTCTTCTAGCATAGTCTTTTGGTCCATAAATTGAAAACTCTACTGCTGCCTGTAGTTTGTACACACTAGAACGGTTGCTATATTTACCATCCTTGTTTGGCCGGAAGAAGATTTAAATGTTATTGTATATGTCTGGTGAAAATTAGATAAACATGGCAAAATTTATTTTATATTGATCACTGAATTAATAAATAATCTAATTAAGAGTATTTACTGCACCAACAACTGTTCATTTTTATTAATAAAGTAATTAAAAGTATTTACTGTCAGCAATTTAGAATGCCTACCTTTTTCTTTTTTTACATTTGAAGTGCCAATCAAGTACAAACTTCCTTTTCTACAAGCTTGACATGTACCTGTAAAACTGTTTTACACTGTTTTACGAAATTTTCATTTTACTTGAAAAATAAGTAGGAGCGAATGGATTGCGATTCTAAACTCAAATTTTGAATGGTATGTGATTTTAATCTCAAATTTTGATATGCATAAAAAAAATCAAATTAAAATTCAAAAAACATGTTCGATTATTTTTTCTATAAATGCACATTGGGTTGTATCTTTCTCATAAAACTCGGCCCGACTTTGAATATCAAATATTTGAATTTAAACTCTTGACACTTAAAAAAACTGGATTTAAGTTCGTTCGGTCCAAACAAAACCAATCCAAATCAGAAATTTTCTATTTTTTTTGAAAAATGTAAATAAAGTTCTGAATTTTGATTTTTTTGAAAATTTATATTAAATATAGGATAAAAGTGTAAATATTTTTTGAGTTTTTCTAAAATATCGGATAGATATTCGAGTTTTTCTAAAATATAACCCAATCTAATTTTTATGCATCTCTACTTAAATTGCACCTAAAATGAACATTTAAATATTCAATGTAAATTTAGTTTTAATTTATATGTTATTTTATTTTTTAATGTGTCGTTAAGATATCTTCAAATGTTCAATGTTGATGTTTATTTTTATTTTTAATGAAATTAGGAATAATTTAATTAATAAACGGAAAATTAATAATATTTTTAACTACTATATAATTACAACTTTAGTAAAAATCTGAAATAAATATACACACCGAGAATCGGATTTTACTTTAGGCGAAAACTAAAAGAGAAATGTTACGTCCACATAAATGGATACATAATTTTGATACAAAATGAGTTGGCAAGATAATGTGTACCTTTCATTAATGTTTTGTCGGCCACTAATTCTACTATTTATCTGTTTTTTAATTTAACCTTAGATTTCTTCCCTTTTCACTACTTCCAAATATTTTTACTTTAAAAAGTTAATTATATAATTTTATATATTAATATGCATAAAATAAAATAATATTATTTTATATTTTAAACGGTTGTTACTTTATAATATGATTATAAAAATAAAAAATATAATATAATATAAATTTTAACTAAATTTTGAAGTAAATTAAATCTAATATACAAACATCTAATTTAATCACATTTAAAATTAAAAGTTGAAAAATGTAATAATATAATAAAGTTAAAAACTTAAAAAAAATTGTAGGTTAGTTTAAATAAGAAAGTACGGATAATACATGCCAAGTTTCTTCTTTTAAAACATTGAACCGGTTGACAACCTTTCTGTTATTTTATTTCTACATAAAAAAATAAATTATTATTATTATGAAAAAAAAGTTAAGATATAATTATATCATTTTTTAAAATCGAACTAGCTAACTACATAGCAACATATCTTATTTTAATGAAAATAATATATGTACTTTTAAAAGGTCTACATAGAAATATATAACACGACTAACATAAATTTACAATTATAAATAATAATAATAATAATATATTCTTGACTCATATATCATAATAAAAATGTCTAGTAATATTTATCATCAAAATATAATTTACTTTTATTATTTAGTTCTATTTAAATTTTTACATATATTATCGTTAATTAAATGAATATTTTATTATCAAACAATTATATTATTATATTTTAAAAGTTTAAATATTATTTAAATACTTGTTTTTATATTTAAGGTAGATCAATTTAATAGTAAAATATTGTAGGTTAGTCAAACATGTAAAATAAGTATAAAATCTACATATTGATTAATTTCAATAATATTTAAACTTGTTTCCTATAAATATATGTATTATACCTCAGTATTTTATTTGAATATTGAACAATTTTTTGAAATTTGATAATATAATTATTTAATAGTAGTAATATATATGTATAAGTATCTAACAG
The DNA here is from genome assembly GCA_028671895.1 of Oenanthe sinensis. Lineage (NCBI taxonomy): Eukaryota > Viridiplantae > Streptophyta > Magnoliopsida > Apiales > Apiaceae > Oenanthe > Oenanthe sinensis. The sequence goes on from CM053794.1 coordinate 39,615,115, forward strand.
TATAAAAAATATAAGATGCCTGATAAAAAAATAGATGGATGAAAGAGTTAGTGGCCGACAAGATATTAATGAGAAGTACACATCATCACATCTTCACGCCAACTCATTCTGTGTTATACGTCTTTGTAAGACAAAAAAAAGATATATATGAAAAGAGTTGTACAAATTATTTTTTAAAATTTGTTTTTCTAAGTAAATTAATTAATTTTTTATTTAGAAAAATTTGAAAAAATAATTTATATAACTATTATTATATAAAACTTAAAATGCGTGTAAAAGAAAACAGCTAATTAGGAAGCAATGCAGGAAGTCAAGAAAAACTAATCAGGAACTGAGGCCTCAATGTCATACGGAGAAATCTATCTCCAATGAGAAACTACACATAATTATCAGCCAATGACCAAATACGTATTAGCTAGACTGCAACGGGGTCCGTTCATTTATGAGTTACAGAGGTCCATCCATATACAGGTCAATTATTGACGAGTTAGATGGACTGGCATAACTGCATAAGTTATTAAGTTGGACATTATATTCTCAATCCATGTCATCTTTTTTGCTGAGGAAACGAGGGAAGAAAAATGGATGATCAAAATGTGAAATTCACCGGATACGGTTAATTAAACTAAGGCAAATGGCCGTGTTTATATTTACAGCGCTTAATTCGAACCGTAGGAAAAAATACACTAAAATATAATCCTAAGTGTGATAAGAATAAATGAGCCCCTGTATTAACAAAAAAAACACCTTACCGTCACTAATTCTTGGTATGCTATATCATACAATTGCCCGAGACCCGCCCCTTAAACTAAAGTATATCTCATTAGAAGATAAAATTGCTAGAATTGTAGCCGGAGATTTCGGTGAGGTGAAAAGTTAATAGCAGAGTCCCCTAGAAGACTACGTGAGCCTTGAACCTTCTATAGGCTTCTTAGGACACTGTCACATTCCCCCTTCCTCTTCAATTCCCTCTCTGCTCCGTCACCGGCTCCTCATCCTATTTATGTCATTCTTACTATTTCTGGCTTTCTTACAACTCTATTCCTCTCCCTGTTTTTGGGCAAAGATAAGTAGCTTCGTTAACTGTCACATATGTACACAGTACAGATTACCTGTTATATAATCAAAGAAACTTTCTTAACCAAATATATCGGGTTTTAGCATGTTAATTGTATATGTAATATATTGGCTTCAGTCAAAGATTGTATCAATTGCAAGCTTGTAAGTTAATATAAATATAAATATAAATATATATTATGTGATTAATCTATGAATAATTTTGTAATATTTGAATCATAAACAACCATTTACTAGCTAGGGTATAGAAGGAAGAAGAGAAGAACAAAAGAAAAGCAATGCAGTAGAAAGCTGGCCCGGGAAAAAGGTTTTGAGATATGGACGTGGGAAGATATGAGCAAAACCACAAAAACTAGGGGAAGTTGCCTGCAAAACCGGCAACTCCGGAGCATTGTCTGTTGTCATGTCCTCTTCAGATAAGTTGGCGCAATGCAATTACTATCACTTCAAATGCAGTAACGTTAATAAATCATTAAACATGAAATAATAATCAACGTACTGTTTCGACATGTGTAGTGTGTACGTTAGCTATGACTGACTGATAGCTATATCCAACTTGCAGTATATGCACCGGTGCGTATATATATAATAGTTCAGCCTGTTCGATCAGGGGTCTTTTGGTAAATAAGCTGGCTGCCTGGCTTCTCTATTTAACAAACTATATTTACATGCACCTAAACATACATACGTACGTATAGAAGTAGCATGCAATGAGAAACCAGATGAATGCATGCTTGCATTAACTTTTATCATATGTGAATTATACATACTTTAGTAAAACAGATATTACTTAATTAGAAATGGGTACAAAGAACTCAGCAACGGGATTATCGAGGACACAGTCGGATCAACTACTGGAGATTGAGATAATGTCAGCGGCAATGCAGTCGCCAAGCATGTTAGCAGATGGGGTCACTGGAAGAGGGAACGGCTCCAATAACTTAATGAGTAAAGGAGGAGGACTACGTGCATCACCTGGAGGTGGGGGGAGTACTAGCAGCAGGCACACAAGGAAAACAAGGTCTGCTCAGATGAACTTTGATGTGGATGAATTGGGCAGTGGCAATGCTCTCAGCCGAGCTTCCAGTGCCAGCATGGGATTTTCATTCACTGCCTTCAGTGTCCCTTCCGATGACAATATTGCTGATTCGAGGCTCTTAAGTGACGACGACGACCATTATAATCGTATTTTTAAGCTCTTATTACCTCATTTAATTGACCTATATATATCTTTAATTTCCAACGTCTATCTATCATGTTCATTTCATTCGAGTCCATTAATCTGCATAGAATATAGATGCTTGATTATGAATGTCTAGAAGAAGTCGGGAATAGATAACATAAAAAGTCTATCACAAGCTCTGAGAAGAAAATCCATGCTTACTAACAAGCAACGCGCGTACATGCTCTTGCAGCGGAAGATATGGAGGCTGGTATACTTAGGAAGAAGATTCTAACAAATCCAACCTTGCCACTTTACCTCAAGGTGAGATATCTTATAATAAAGCCATGCTACTTGCATTTTGTTCCCCATGAGCCATAGAAAATAGATCCCAGCTTAATGTGTTTACCTAGGCACGTATGGATTGATTTCGAGCTCGATGGTTAAACTCAAAAAAAGTTACCTATTTAAAGTTACTTATATTAAAAATTATAAAAACATATATTATTTAACTTAAAGTCAAAAATTACTCTGTCAGAGAAGGGCTCTTAGTTTGAACAAGCCTATCTTCAAGGCAGTACTGCCCAAGGGCCAAGACTTTCCTGCACCTCCACTATGCGTAAAACAATTATGACATAACAAAATACGTCTTGTTGTGAAACAGACCAAAGAATTGATGATCCAGATATACGTATAACCAGATACTCCATACCCATTTGTTAATGGGAATTCAGTCTTATTGATAAGTGAGACCAGACAACAAATGAAGTATAGAAAATCAAACATAAATATAAAATACGTAAGTTGAATTTTATTACTTTTCAAGACTGACGACCTATTATATCAAATAAGAAGGTAGGCATTAATAAAAAAAATTATCTCTACTTTATTCAGTTTACGGAAGTGACCTACAAGGTCATTATCAAAGGAGTGACATTCACAGAAGAGAAGAGTATATTACATGGAATAACTGGTTCGGTGAACCCAGGAGAAGTTCTGGCACTTATGGGACCATCAGGATGTGGAAAAACTACACTCTTAAGTGTGCTGGGAGGCAGGGTGGTAGAGATCAATCCACAAGGTTCAGTCACTTATAATGATCAGTCATATACGAAATTCCTGAAGAGCAGGTTCGTAACAGGGCAACTCTAGCGAATAAATGAGAACATACCTGAACTGATAATACAAAATAAAATGAACTTGCTGCTGACCGAAAAATTAATAGATAGCTCACTCTAGAAATAAGGTACTCCCTCCGTCTCATAATACATGTCACTTTTATAAAAAAAAAATTGTCCCAAAATAGTTGTCACTCTCTTTTTTCAAAGCAAATTTTTAAAAACTTTTCCAAAAATTACTTTTGTATTATTATTTCCAATGTTTGACTAATTTAAATATACAAACAACTTATCTATATTTAATGTAATTATTAAGGGTAGACAATAAAATAAATTATTTACCTAACTTTTTTTAAGATGCGTAATTTTTTTAAAAATGACATGTATAATGGGACGGAGGGAGTAATAACTTAGCCATTCGGAGGAAGGGCGGAAGGAAATATGACTACAATTACAATAGCACGAGGTATTCTGTCACATAAGTAATAATACAGCAGTTTTACCGGCTTTCTGATAGGAGATTAAAGTCTAACGAGCTTCATTCCTGTGTTTTTTTTTTTGGGGGGGGGGGGGGGGGGGGGTTACATATTTTTCATTACACTCGATTTTAAGTATTTGAAGAGGGGGAAATCGAATCCATGACCGAGCATGGGGGAGGGAAGGAGGCATACCACTAACCTACCTGCAAGTTCCTAAAAATCCTATAACTGGAAATAATTAAACCTATAACTATGGATAATGTCTAGTGAAAGCTAAATTACACTCTAATCTGACATGGAGTATCTGGCAGGATAGGATTTGTGACACAAGACGAAATACTATTTCCTCATCTTACAGTGAAGGAAACATTAACATATGCAGCCCTACTACGGCTACCAATGACACTAACAAAGCAGGAAAAAGAGGAACGGGCCTCAAATGTAATATCTGAACTTGGTTTAGAGGGGTAAGTTTCAACTATTGACAAGTCACACACACACATACTATTTTCTCTCTCATCTATACAGTCTTTTGACAACTTTTGTTCAAAATCTACTTTAATACTCCCTCCGTCCCAACCAATTCTTTACACTTTCCTTTTTGGGACGTCCCACCCAATTCTTTACATTACTAAAAATAGTAATTTTTAACAATAAATATATTATTACATCCACTACTTCACTCCACTTTTTCAACACTTTACACTATTACATCCACTATTTCATTTATTTTAACAATAAAATCACTATTACACCCACTATCCTTGGTCTCCGTGCCCGGACCAAATGTAAACATTTGGCCGGGACGGAGGGAGTAGTTGTCAACTCCAAAAGTTGTCAATGAAATCATCTACGTAATTTAAAGAATTGTTATAATAAGATGGAATATAAAAAGGAGTAGAGTTATATATGTTTTTGGACAATTGTATGTATTTTAACTAGTTTGGCAACATTTAGGCAACCGTACAACTACAGTATGTTGGTAACCAAAGGAGTTATGTCACATAAGCATCGGCAACCCCTGTTGGAGATCTTCTGATAATAAAACGCCTTTTAACGTAAATCTATTTACTAAGAATATCATCGTGGACAGGTGTCAAGACAATATGATAGGTGGTCCCAATGTTAAAGGAATTTCAGGTGGAGAGAAGAAGCGTGTTTCCATTGGAACTGAGATAATAATCAACCCTTCTCTTTTGTTCCTTGATGAACCCACCTCCGGTTTAGATTCTACAACCGCATTGAGAATCATTCAAGTGTTGCAAGATATAGCTGAGGTACATTTCAGCTAAATCTTAATCCTATTTTGTTTAAAAGCATGATATATCCTTGCGAACAATGAAGTTGCCGTGTTTTCAGTCTTGGTGGAACTAATCTTCAAATATCGTGGCAGGGTGGGAAAACAATTATCACTACAATTCATCAGCCATCCAGCAGGCTCTTCCACAAGTTTGACAAGTTGATTCTTCTTGACAAAGGCAACATGCTTTACTTCGGAAAGGCGTCAGAAGCAATGAAATATTTTTCGTCCATAGGATGTTCTCCTCTAATTGCTATGAACCCAGCTGAGTTCCTGATAGATCTTGCAAATGGAAACTTGAATGATGTTTCTGTACCGTTGAAATTGAAGGACAGTTTGCACGTAATAAATTCAGACAGAGAACACAAGAATGGAAAACCATCTCCAACAATGGTTCATGAGGTAAATACTATATTTATAATGTCAATCAGTCTTTAGGTTGAAGTATTAGTAAAACTCTGTAAAAGAAAGTAAATGTTATATATGACTTGTGAATTTTTAGTTTAAGAAACAACCCAGTGATCAACACTTCTGACTAGAATTAAAGGCCAACAATTAATAGTTTAATACAGTTTAATACAATTTTATGATATAATGTGAACAGCAAGAAGAATGAGAAGCTGAAAATTGGCAGCAAGAATGTTATTCATTAATGATAATATAATATTTGTGGACAGTATCTCGTGGAGGCCTACAAGACACAAGTAGCTGAAAATGAGAATATGAGACTAATGATTCCCATAACCATTGATGAAGAAACAAAATCAAAGGAGTATTCTGAAAAACGAGAATGGGGAGCAAGCTGGAGGAAACAGTTCTGCATATTATTCTGGAGAGGACTCAAAGAACGGCAACATGACTACTTTAGCTGGTTAAGACTTGGCCAAATTGTCATAACTGCAATAATTGTGGGACTGCTTTGGTGGCAATCAGGTGGCAATAAAGCTGAAGAACTTCATGATCAGGTAGCCAATTCTGTATCTAACATTCTATGTAATTGTTTGTAGTCCTCTCTTAGTAGTACATATGCAGCATTTTGTGATGCACCTCAGTTTACAACTTTGTTGCCTTCTCTTCGTATCTTTATATATCTTGCCTACTCACAAATATTTCTTCATGTCAAAGAAAGAAAACTCAGATTTTAACCCTAAATTTTTGCTTTCAGGCAGGTCTATTGTTCTTTATTGCCGTCTTCTGGGGATATTTTCCAGTTTTCACAGCAATCTACACATTCCCACAAGAAAGAGCTATGCTAAAAAAGGAACGAGCAGCCGATATGTACAGATTAAGTGCATATTTTGTGGCTAGAACTACTAGTGACCTTCCGCTTGACCTTTTACTGCCACTACTTTTCCTTAGTATAGTCTATTTTATGGCAGGCCTGAAACATAGTGCAAAAGCATTTTTCCTTACCATGCTTGTAGTTTTTATCTGCATAGTTGCAGCTCAGGTACACCTCCCTCATCTACATAATGAATTATAGTACAATAACAACATATTCTAGTTCCTATTATGAATATTATTTACTACTAGGAGAAAATCGCAGGGACTTGGATTAGCTATAGGCGCTACACTAATGGACTTGAAGAAGGCAACTACCTTAGCCTCTGTAACAGTGATGACATTCATGTTGACTGGAGGGTACTTTGTTGGGGTAATCATACAACTTAACTATTTAAAGGAGAAGTGTTAAATTGTTTTCTTGGATAACAGATAATTCAGTATATCTCACATTTACTTTGCAGAATGTTCCGATATTCATATCATGGCTCCGCTACATCTCTTTTAATTATCACACTTATAAACTCCTCCTGAAAGTGCACTATGAGGATGTGATTCAGCCAATCGGTGGATTGGAATTAGATAGTGGTGTAACTGACGTCTGTGCCCTGGTAGCCATGGTTTTTGGCTACCGTCTCTTGGCATACGTATCTTTGCGAAGAATGAAGCTCCGCTGAATAATAATTAATCACACAATAAGCGAGATAAACAAGTGAGCTTATTTAATGAATAATAATTAGCATGGAACTTGACCAAGATAGCTACTTGGTTCTGTAACTTAAAGAGCAGTTCCTGTAAAATTTGCCTCTTGATTTGCTATCTTATTTATCCCTACTGGGATTCACATCGAACTATGAGTTAAAAATAATATCATTGCTTCGCAAAAAATGAAAAAATATAATAATAATTAAAAAAAATCACCAGCAGTTAATGGCATATTGTTGAGATACATGTCCAGTCTGTAAAAGATATATTATTTCATGCAGTCTTAATTAAAAGAAAGAATCTGCTTTAAATATAAGGTTTTTTCTGTTTCTGCTTTTAGTTTATTTATATTTTTTAGGTAAGTTCTTGTGTTCATTTTGTTTTTCCAATTACAACTGAGGATTATCTTATGAAACAAGAAAGTTTCGCGTCATAACAAACAATCTTTAAAATTATTGTCTATTATTTGTTATTACTTACTCGTGTAAATTGGTATGACCGGGGAAGAGAGGAAGGGAGTTTTTCTTTCCTAAGGCTCATGAAAATTTAATTTTGTGTGCTTGGACTTTAAACTATATATAATTTTATTATATATAAGAAACATAGTCTTTTGTAGTTCACACAATATAAGAGCTCCAGTAACTTGAGTAAAGGTACGTGCATCACCTGGAGGCGGGGGAAGTACTAGCAGCAGGCACACAAGGAAAACAAGGTCTGCTCAGATGAACTTTGATGTGGATGAATTGGGCAGTGGCACTGCTCTCAGCCGAGCTTCCAGTGCCAGCATGGGATTTTCATTTACTGCCTTCAGTGTTCCTTCCAATGACTATATTGCTGATTCTAGGCTCTTAAGTGACGACGACGACCATTATAATCGTATTTTAAAGCTCTTACTACCTCATTTAATTGACCTATATATATCTTTTCCAACGTTTATTATAATGTTCATTTCATCCATTAATCTAAACTAATCTTCACTTGACCCAATGTTAATTGCATTTCATCAACCATAACTATGGCGCATTTTTCATGCTCGTATTTTTTGCATATTATCTCATTCAAACGTTATTGTATCATTTTTCTGATCACCTCAGCTCTTTTAAGACTTCTCCGATGCCTCTAGTTTTCTTTATATATTCTCGTTCCAAAATCTAGTTTATTACAGCATCATATATATTTATTTATATTTTAATCTGCATAGACGCTTGATTATGAATGTCTAGAAGAAGTCGGGAACAGAGAACATAAAAAGTCTATCACAAGCTCTGAGAAGAAAATCCATGCTTACTAACAAGCAACATACATGCTCTTGCAGCAGAAGAGATGGAGGCTGGTATGCTTAAGAAGAAGATTCAAACAGATCCAACCTTGCCACTTTACCTCAAGGTAAGATATCTTGTAATAAAGCCATGCTACTTACATTTTGTTCCCCATGATCCATAGAAAATAGATCCCAGCACTTAATGTGTTTACCTAGGCACACATGGATTGATTTCGAACTCGATGGCTAAACTCAAATTTTTTTACCTATTTAAAGTTACTTAGATTAAAAATTATAAAAACACATTATTTAACTTAAAAGTCAAAAATTACTCAGTCAGAGAAGGGCTCTTTAGTTTGAACATGGCTATCTTAAGTCCCATTATCTTATATGTATGGCAGTACTGCCCAAGACTTTCCTCCATTCCAATATGCGTAAAACAATTATGACATAAGAAAATACATCTTGTAGTGAAACAGACCAAATAATTGATCCAGATATACGTATAACCAAATACTCCATACCTAGTTGTTAATGGGAATTCAGTCTAATTGATAAGTGACCTATATCAAATAAGAAGGTAGGCATTAATAAAAAAATTCTCTCTACTTTATTCAGTTTACGGCTAGAAAACAGGGATACTTCAATCTGATGAAGAACTGCGTAGTATCCCGTGCTTTGTAGTGCGGGGATACGCGGTGATACGTACGGGATACGCCATTTGGCGTTTTCGTGAAATCAGAGACGGGGATACGCGGATGGGGGTGCGGGAATGGCATTTTTTGTAATTTTCAGCAACTTTTTTTTTCTTTTTAAAAGATACATGACTAAATCGGACTAGGTTGTGAGATGTTGGAGGTTGTTTTGATCCACTTAATGGTGCCGAATAGCTTGAGATAGCTAGTCTTTCTCTTGATGAGCCGGAGATGGAAGCCATGATGATTAATCAAGATGATTAAATTACTATAGTTATTTTATGTCTTTTAAATTTTAATTGTTAAGACTTAATGATGATAAACTTATTTATACTTTGTTTAGTTAAAATGCATATTTTGAATTATATATATATATATATATATATAATATTTTTAATATTTTAATATTTGACGTATCCCCCGCACCTGTATCCTCAAATTTTTGAATTTGCCGAATTCCCATATCCCCGTACCGCGCACCCGCACCCCCGCACCCATGCTTCCTAGGTTTACGGAAGTGACCTACAAGGTCATGATCAAAGGAGTGACATTCACAGAAGAGTATACTACATGGAATAACTCAGTGCATAGTGAATTGAAGGAAGCTAGGTTATTTAGGTTATTTATGGACTTGTTAATTAAATGAAAATTAGTGAACGAAATATGCTTATGACACAATATTTTATCATCACAAAGTCAATTTTATTATATATAAGAAATATAATCTTCTGTAGTTCATACAATTAGAATACCCAAAACAAAAACATATTATGGAAAAGAGCTCACCTATTATATAAAATAGGTTATAATAAAATTTCCCCTAGTTACATGATACCTCGATTGAATTCCTTGGAGAGAGAGTAAAATATCAAATTAAACATGACCTCGTATCAGATGCAAACTCCTGCCCTTCATATAAGTCACATCTTATGATTGAACTCTTTATGCTAGTGTCCTGAACCAACCCAGTAGGCGAAGGAGAGCAGCATCCAATATGGGAGACTTCTGCTCAAGCCCTGGCATAAGTAAACATAACTAATCAGATGAAATATACCTGCAGTTCATTCCAGGGTACTAATGAGGGTAATTCAGCCATTTATAAGAAACTAATTATAAACCAAACTGCATTTAGATGATCCTAAAATAATTCTTTAAGTTATTGCAGGGAAATATCAACATCATACTTACCCAAATCAGCAGCTACTCGATGAGCACACATCACTCCTGAAAATGCAACAGCTATAACACCTTGCCCTGGAAAGCAACTATCCCCCACACAGTACAAACTATCAATTGCCTGCAAATCCCATTACACAAAGTTCACATAATTTTCTCTGAAGTTTCTGATAAAGACATCACCTTAAGGTGATTAAACTCACAGTTGTATTAAATGGCATTCCTAATAACCCCTTTGGAGTACCCCGTGGCATTGGTCCATAGGTACCACTATCACGAGCAAGGTAGCGCCTGTGTGTCTTTGGTGTCCCGACCTGTGATAATTACTGTTAATGTCAAACATTTCTATTAAACTATATACTTTTAGAATATACAAAGAATGGTTACATGAGTTTGATCAACGGAGAACGGTAATACTAGAATGCAATATATAAATCATCAATTCCTTCAAATAAAAGAGAGAGACAGAGAGAGCAATGGTTCTCGTTAAGAATGGCACATATAAACATCATCAAGTACAGTACAAATAATCTCGTGACATGCCTCCTTAAAAACAATGGAAGACCCTAGACCAGGAAATAGTTTCTTTTCCAGTCGGCTTATAATCTCGTCAGCTACAAGCTCCTTCTTTTTCTCATAATCTTTTACAGAGAGTCCCTGATACATTAAAAACCAGGACCACATTACTTAGGTTGAAAGAAGTTTTGAAAATCCATTACTAGGACATAATTCAAAAAGGAATCATAAGAATATGAATATATATAAAAGACCTGCCAGTCCTCTATGGAAGAAGTTGTAAATATGTGAAGGATATGATTCCCTTCTGGAGCTAATGATGAATCAAGGACAGTCGGAATGCTCAGGAATATACTACCATACGGCACCTCTAAATTTGACCAATCATCCTATCAAATTACGGGAAAAAAACAAAGAGACTATATATCATCGACATGCATGCTTGAGTAGGATCCCAACACAGTCAAAGACGAGTTGCTGAAGTAACAAAATACCTCAAGAACAAAATGGTGGCAATCTGTATCTGGTGGCAAAACATCAGATTTGACTCCCAAATGAATAGAAAGAAATGACGGGGCCTTAATGTAAAGTTTCTGAAAATTTTCTTCTTCTTTTGGTAATTCATCCTGTTTCAAAAGCTTCCCTGTAGTGTAATCATTTAAATGAATAGGCATTTTTTTACAGAGAGGCAGAGAAACCTCAGTCCATAATCAACACCATACAACACAGAAAAATTACTCATAGGCTCATAGTTCAGAATAGTTGCAGACTAACCAAAAGTATCCCATCTGGTTGCATTTGAAATTATGTTCTTAGCAAATAACTCATTTCCATTCACCAGCCGAACTCCTACCTACAAGATGAAGGTTACTAACGTGAGGTTAAATTTATCTTTCTATACATCATGGCTATACAATTCCGCTATCATCGCGTCTAAAATAAGTTTAGACTTACGGCTTTTCCATTTTCAACTATAATGCTCTTCACATTCGCTTTGTACTGTATTTCGCTTCCATGATCGACTAATCCTTTTGCTAATGATTTTGCGATCCCGCCAACCCCACCAACAGGATAGTTAATTCCCCCATAGTGTCTGTCACATAGAACCTGGTATATGCAGTATATGAGATTCATTATAGGAAGAAAAGAAGCAGCCAAATCTAGTCAAACAAGTTACCATGCTTGCATTGATCATTGGTGTCTTCAACGCATTAACGGTACTCACGATAAAGCACTGCATAATCACCGGTATTAATTTCCGGCAAACTGTGTCAGGCAGATTCTAAAACAGTAAGAGCATCAAAGATAAATCATAAACTTCGAGAGGACAGCTTTGACCTACCTCAGCATCTATAAAGGACAGCACCTGCGGATCTTTTATGAACTTCCGAGCTATGTCTCCAGCATTTTGGGGCAAATAGTACGCTGCATAGCATATTATGGTAAATAGTATCTCCAGAGGTCCTCAGATTGGTTCAATATACTTTGCAACTTAAGGAAATGGAAATAAGACAGAGATTCATAGTTTAATATGAAACCATGAATGTCCACAGATATTTTTAGAAACACGACGTCAACATAAATGAAGATAAAGAACCAGGTAGGTATAGCAAAAGACTGTCAAGATACTGGGACTGGCAATTGTGAATGGCTATAATATTGGTCACTACATTATAAAAAATTGCAAATCTATAATTGCATCATAAATCTGGCTGTAATATAGGTGCTATTTGAATTTTCATAAACTTAGATTAACTCTTAATCGGAAAGTACACTAGCAATTACCCAGTGTTAGGCATTCCATAGGCTTTTTAAAGAACTGCCCGAACAGGTAGATTGGCTCCTCGAGTGACTTCAGTTCCAATGAGTTCAAGGCATTGAAAATCTAGGAATGTACATATAACTTGGTAAACATTGGCTTATTACAGTATGAAAAGAACACTAAGAAATTGCAGTCACCTTAAGGAAAACAAACCTTCCAGCATTCACCGTAAAATTTAAATATTCCTTCCTTCTCATGTGGAAATTTGCTTGTAAGTTCGGTGAAGAACTCATTATATTCTCTATGTACTCGGACAGATAGATTACTAGGTAGATGAAAATGGACAGTACAGGGGTCAGGTATCACCTCCATCTTACAGCCAACTGCCGCCAATGCTTGAGTTATCAAGTTTAAATTCCCCTGCTAAAGTACTAGATAGAGTTAAGTAGTCATATCCTAATTACCCAACTGTAACACAAGGTCATCGTCGAATAGAAAGTTACCGGATTGTCTGAAAACTTTGTCACACTACATTTTACATATGATATTAATTTAATTATAATGTAATATGAAGTATATGCATGGAAATTTGGTAGAAATACCGTATCCAGCTTTGTTATGCATGTGGATCATTTCAAACAAACAATGAAATCATGAATTATGATCTACTTAAAAAGAAATACAATGTTCATGCTTAAATTTAAAATTGTGACCCTGGAACTGCCAAAATTTCTGAAGTTGCTGATGCCCATTAAAAGTGTTTTTTAGCTTGTATAATTGTATATGCTGCAGGTGGTACTTGTTTTTTTTTAACATCACAAGTGGCATAAAACTTGTACCCGCAGGTACAGGCACTGGCACTAAAGCACATCTGTACGTGTCAAATCTGAGCAAAAAGAGATATTCTTGCTAACAACCAGCAAGATCCAACAAGCTAACTTGTACTTAGCATCACCTAGATCGAAAGGATTATATCTATATAATGCAGAAAAAGGTTAAAACCTTATATACAGCTACCCTCAGTAAAAAAAAGAATGTACTTCCCAAGTATTACTATACAATATCCACTACATTAACAAATTCCGAGAAATATATTTTCAGGAGGTAAAACAATTGTTCAATACACTAGCCGGTAGTAAAACACTAAAACCATTTTAATGTCATCATAAATACACGCATACATTGGAATCCTTTACAATTACATTGAATTAATTTGCACAAATTTATCATAACCAAGAACCTAGCATATAAATATTCTCAAGTACCACAATAGTTAGTAGCTAACCTTATCGCTAAAGCCAAACATCACAGATGATCCAACATCAAATGTAAAACCATCCCTTTCGTAAAATCCAGAGCTCCCACCAGGAATCAAATACTTTTCAAGCACTAAAACCCGGGCTCCCTTCACAGCCAACTGTGTTGCTGCAACCAGACCACCAATCCCAGACCCAATCACAATAGCATCATACTCTCTACTTGTACCCAATCCCACAATTCCATCACTCTCCACTTCTTTATCTACATTCAGCACAGATTTCAATGCAAAATTGGACTTTCTCTTTCTCCTAATCAGCCTGTTAAACCCAAATTCCCTGTCATCATCATGAAAATTCAAGGGCTTTAACCATGAAATTTTATGATTCTGACATCTGGGTCTGAAGCTTTTCAACTCAAAAGTCTTGGAATGATTAAAAAGCTTGGAACTTTGAGACAATAAAGTGGTGCTACATATAAAAAGATTACTTCTTGGAAATGGGGTTTCTAAGATGCTAGTAGACATAGTAATTCTTTAAATTTAGCTTCTGGGTATCAAATTGTGGGTGTTAAAATCAAGAAAGATGTATGGTTGATATATGTGTAGTTGGTAGTGAAGGGGAAGATGCCATGGATTATGTTATAGAAGGATTCTAGCAATCTAGCATCATCAAATGCATGATTCTGTTAAGTATATGAGACAAAAAGGGTCGGTTTATGTGTGTGTATATTGTGTATGTATATATAAATAATCAAATCCACTTATAACCGGTTTGGGCATCACCACTTGAGTATGGTTTGCTGTTAAGTTTGGTTATTTTAGTGAACGGGAATAAATTTGACCCAATATTTTATCTGATTGTTTTGTCCTGTCTGTCGTTTTACGAAATTTATACTCGCCGGGGCGTCCCCTCTAAATTCCAATTATGTGTATATTTTTTACTATAAATATTTATTTTAAAATATATTAATTGCATAATTTTATAATTTTTTTATAAACAAAACTAAAATTTTTAAAAATAATTTACCACACTACGTTGTCAATACACTCCACAATACGTATTTAAAGTTAAAAATACATAAATGAATAGGGTGTTGGGATTCGGGCACATACGCAGCGAAAAACGCGAAAAATAAATACAAAAAAAACGAATCTCAAACGTAGGATCCGTGTATAATAAGCGGATGATTATGGAGAATCGTATGTGTACCTTATTAAAACTTTCCTTATGATGATTATAGAGGTCCAAAAGCGATGAATCACAGCAACCCTTCGCAAAGCTCTTTATCGGTATTCACACGAACGTCGTATCGTCTAACGATCACCGGAGTTAGGTACTAGCCTGTTTCTGCCTATTTGTCTCTCTCTTTCTCTAGCCTCTCAAATAATGTAGAGCTGCTAGGGTTTTATCAAAACGAAATTATAAAACTATTAACCCTAAATTATACATCTTTATGTATATACAGGGGAGAGAGGGACTTGGGCCAAAACTCTATTCTGATTGGACTTCTTAAAATCCATTCAGATTTTGGATTTATATTATTATTAAATTCAAATTCTAATATGTATATAATTAATCAAGTCTCACTTAATTAATTAAATAAATAAATTCGAATTAATAATAATAACAGTATTTAAATTCATAATTTAAATAACACTTCGTTTAAACGTTCTTTGTGTGTGACCATTTAGGTTATTATTACGTTGGCAATAATTTTATTTTCTAATAATAAAATTATGAACAATGAGCGGCATCTAGTAATACATCATTGCTACCCAAGTAATAATAATAATTGGTGATTCAATTAAACATTTCGTGAATAATGTACAATGTAATATAATCTCTTTAACCTTATATTATAGATGAAACTCGAGGCATGTATTGTGTCATCCTCTTCAACGTTTAATCCGGGTTTCCTTGATCAATGAGTAGACTATTAATCAAATCAATATTTGAGCATGGCCATGCATTTTATAGTCTCACTCAATCAAGATACCAATAATATCACTCTTAAAATAGAAGGGTTAAATTATATATCTATCATTCATATTTCTCATACGATTCATAGCATACCCAATGTCCACCTTTATCATTACCCGGTTAAAGATAACTTTGAGTGTAATCAAAGTATATTAATTCTCGTATAGAAATATAATGATTTCAAGTCAGAGGATCATTACATCATTATCACAGTGAGAATGTCTTATGACACTTATTAACATGTAGATTCTCACAGCGGGTCTGTCCAGTGCCATGCATTGAGACATGCACTTATGTTCTTGACTTTAATATCACCATACCTATGACCAATGAGATGTGGTCATCAGTCAATAAACATGCTAGTCTTATTGCATTATTATTGTCCTTAAATAATAATACTCGACTAGGGACTTTTAAGAATCAAATACTATTCATATAATCTCATTTTTAAGACACATACTTAAAGATATATATTACGTATTAATATTCCAAGGACATTTATTATTCTTTCAATTTATGACGCAGTAAATAAAGACATAATAAATATTAATTAAATAATCACATAAAACATAATCCTTAATTGTTTTCAATAAAACAATAAAATACAAAGTTGTATTTTTGTAAAATAAAAAATCATATTTTTTCAAAAAAAATTATATAAAAAATCGTATTTCTCAAAAAAGACCAATTATAAAATCATGCATGTAGTGTTCACGGTAAATAAATCACAAATGTTCTTATAAAATTAGTCAAAATAATAAAAAAGAGAAAGACCTATTAACACACATCAAAGTTATTAATAAACATTTGAAAAGATAATATTATTAAACAAATATGTATATAATTTACTATATTTTCTAATAATACTATTTTAGTTATTATTTATATTATTTGATAATTTATACGGTGTACCGGGTGAATTCTAATATGCAAAAATCTTATTTATATTATGTACCGGGTGTATAACAGAAATGTGACCATACGAATAATGTTTTCACCGAGAGCTATAATTTTAACCGAATCATTATATTATAATAATCTTATTGTTTTTTGTATCAGATAAATTTGTTTTGAGAGGACAGTTATTTCCACTTATTCCCCGAGAAGAAGCGCCAAAGAACCTGAATCAGATTAAAAAATAAATGAAAGAGAACCCCAGTTTATTATCTCAAATTTATAGGCGCGAACTCACAAATTTGAATACCACCGCCTCCTCTCACCCGTATTTCGGGTTTCCATTCTTCACCCCCTTCTCTGGTACACTTGTCATCTCTCCCCCCCTCTCTCTCAGTCTCTCCCTCTCTCTCTCACACACACAAAATACTGATTTTTTCTTTAAAAAAGATATAAAGGTATGCATGGGAAGTAATTATCACTTGATCCAAGAAAGTGTTGTCAATTTTCTATTTTTATAATATATTTTTCGGATAATTTATAATGCAATTACAGGATATGTTGTTCAAGGTTTATTAGACCTGAGTTTCAGTATCTGAATTGTATATCCTTTTGCTCTTGTGGTGTATACACTGTAGATTCGTACTATGTGTTATTCTTCATATATTAAGAATTAAGAAGGTTACATAGGTTTTGGTATACATTTATAAATATATGTAAGTGTTTTGATGTTGATTATGTACATTTTTTACCTCAAATGTGACCAAGTAGTTGATTTATGGAAATTATATCCGCAGCTAAGCTGATCAAGACATTAAAATGTTATTCGTGTTAATTAACTAATAGCATTATGTAATGTGACTGCTTCAGTAACAAAACCTTTGTACTACTGATGTTATTCAAAATAAAAGCTTACCTTTACAGGTTACAGTGAAGCTTACCTTTGTGTGATTATGTGATTTATTGAGAAACTTGCTTTGCAGGTTGATCATCATGATCCTGAAAATCTGTCTTTTTTAATGTTTAATTCCCTATGGGAAACCAAGCATCGTGAAGATTCTTTGCTAGTGTTTTCAACTGGAAGGTCGCTTACATACAAGCAGTTGAGGAAAGAGAATCCCGTGCTAACCCCTGATATTACTATAATGTCTGTTGCGACCGAGATCACATATGGAAATTTTATGGTGCCAGATGATGGTTGGGTTGAAATTCTAAATCAAAAGTGGGACAAGAAGATTGTATTAGAGGAAACAAGCAAGTATCCTGAACTTACTCTACAGGACTATAGGTATAATCTGTGTTTCGTGTACTGTAAAATTTTGGTATTCAGAAGCACTCAGCGTATGAGATGGGCACCTGCACTTTAATATAGTGATATCATCTACTGAAATGTGAAAAGAATTGATCGATTTCCCAATTTTAAAATGTTGTACTTGTGCATGAGATCTTATATTATTGTACTATTCGGGGTTATGCAGCCCGAAACTGAACAACGACCACACAAAGTTAGTTTTTATGTCCAGAAAGACAAAGCACAAGAAGTAACAACGGCTCTTTCTGAATGTTTTGTAAAGCATGGGGTAAGGTTTAACTCCCCAAGTGCAAAATATTCATTTTTTTGTGTTATTCTGCAGCATTTTACAGTGATTTTGATATTGTTCACTTTCTTTTACTTCACTTAACTCTACAGAATTTCACCTACTTTAATGTGTTGTCAAGTAAGAAACTCCTTTTTCTTATGATTAATGTCTGCTTTATGAAGTTGGATGTTAAAATAATTTACAGTGGAGGGATAGATCTGGATATATTGCCACAAGGTGCTGGGAAAGGACAGGCTCTTGCTTATTTGCTAGAAAAGTTAAGAACTGAGGGAAAACTTCCTAAAAAACCCTGCTTGTGGTGACTCTGGTAATGATGCTGAACTTTTTAGCATCCCAGAATTATATGGAGTCATGGTTAGTGGTTCTTCTACCTCGTAATTTATTCTTCTTGTGTACGAGAAATTATATATGTTCGTGAATGGAATTCTTTATTTTACAGGTCAGTAATGCCCGGGAAGAATTGTTGCAGTGGCATGCAGCAAATGCTAAAGACAGCCCAAATATAATTCATGCAACTGAGAGGTGTGCAGGGGGTATTATACAAGCCATTGGTCATTTCAGTCTGGGCCCCAATATATCACCAAGAGATATCATAGATCTGTCAGATAGCAATATAGAGAAGTTCGATCCTGCATACGAAGTTGTTAGATTTTACTTGTTTTTAGAGAGATGGAGGCGTGCAGAGGCTGAAAAATCTTTGTCAAATCTGAAAGCAGTTTGTGTATGTCTATATATGCTCTTTGTTTATCTGCATTTAAACACTATACATGTACCATACTATTAACATATACGAACTTGGATGTCTCCATGCCAATTATTACTTAAACTTAGGTGCTCTAGTAGATTGTTACATAAATGTTCAAGTAGGCAGCTGTTAAAATTACACTTAATTACTCTTTTCCTAGGTGCATACTTCATATCAGGCTTCAGCTCGATAAGATTTGATGTGCGATTTGGCCAACTATAATAGCTATACTTAGATATAATAAGATCGAATCCATAGGAGAGTTAGGGTTGTACAATTTGCAACTTGCAATTTGTTTGTATTGAAGTGTGATAAATTTGATTTCTATTATAAGTTCATTTGAGTATTAAGACGGGAATAATTATTACTTTGCATCATATAGATTGTTTTTAAATAATGTTTATCTTTTGTTGAGGCTGCTGCCACGGTGCTAAGAATCTACGACCATATGAGTTCATTTCATATATAATGTTATGAATGTGGTCAATTTAATTGTATATCTCGGCAATTGTCTGCTCAATTTGTTTGTTCTTTTTTTATTTTTTGTTTAGTGCATCCTTAGTTGCAGAGGCCTTTTTCAGGCTTTTTATGTGGATGTGGTTTAAATTTTTAACAGTGCTTTATATTGCTCTGTAGGGTCCATGTGGTTATTTTGTTCACCCATCTGGTTTCGAAAGGCCTCTTCGCGATTGTGTAGATGTATTGAGACAATGTTATGGAGACAACCGGGGGAAACAATTTCGGGTTTGGGTGGATCAAGTTTTCTCTACTCAGGTTGATTCAGTCTCATGGGTTGTGAAATTCAAGAAATGGGAGCTATCTGGTAAGCTAACTTTTCCCACCTGTAGGTATTTTTTTCCCGTTGCTTGTTGCATTTTTTTCAATATCTATATATTAGTTGATTTCATGGTTAATGGTTTATTCAAATTTTATTGCATAATTTTCAAAATTATACTGTATGACATCATGATATATTTCTCAAATTGGTAGTACAAAAAATTTTAAGTTTGCATCACCAAGTAATAATTATATGTGCTGTTCATAGAAGATATTCATCGGCTTCCCTTCAAGTATATTGGCAATTGTCACCTTGAATAGGGACACAATAAGAATATCTAAAAATGAAAAAATGCATGTTATAATGAAAATATAACTTTGTGCCTTACTATCATTTCCTAATTATTAAGGTCTGCAGTGTATTTGTATATAATTATGTGTGCTCTGAAACTTAGGTCAACACAACTCCGAAGCTTAATATATACGTAGAAAAATAACCCTGAACAAGTAAATCATACACACAGCAATTGGCACAAGAATAGTTGTGCATAATTTTGTACTGCTGCTGTGATAAGTATCTGTGCCAAAGATGATAAATGAATCTACTGATTTCTTAATGAACTGCTACATTGTTGAAGAATATTTTTCAAGTGACACTCAGGGCATACCATCTGCTCCGAGTGTATACAGGAACTCAATTAAAAGGACGAGGAGATGATATAGGTGGTGCAAACGTATTACAACAGTCATAATTTTATTTCTTTAAAAAATAAATGAATATAAGTAGAGCAAGTTGGGCATCTTTTGCTTACCTTTTTGGATTGAGAGGACCAGTAATGGTGAAAGCGAATTTCTCAAGCTGTTACAATTTCTAATGGTTCCAAGTGAAACTGTTGCTTCTAAAGATTGAGAATTCCCCCCCCCCCCCCCCCCAAATTAGGGTTTGATTGATTGATTTTTTATTTAATTTAGCATGAACTCTCCCTTAAATATTCCAGTATTCTCACATGCAACGGCTGTGTAAAAGGAAGGAGTTACACTATGGCACAATCACACATATACCAAGCTAACACAGGGAAATGTTATTGCGTGTTCAATCATTACCTCCCTAATGACGTGGTCAACTTGTGTAGGTGAAGAGCAATATGGCTGCTTGACCACAGCTCTATAAAGTTCAAAGGTAAAAATTCAAGGTGTCAAATCTACAAAACTGAAATTTGCACAGATATTTAGATATTTGTACTTGAAATTAAGGCTAGACTTTGAAGATCTAGCTAGTTATATCACAAATTTTCTGTTTTACTTAAATAAATATATAACCATCACTAGTAAATTGCAGAGTGATCAGTGTCAGCCTGATGAATACGACTTGCTAGTTGCATTGTAAAATTATACATATACAAGCAGAAAATTGTTGAGGATGGTTGATATATTTGTGTTTCCCATGTCTATTATGAGCTCAAAAGAAATCTATCTATATATATGCATTTTGCACCTTTTGTACTCTTGTGTTTTCTAAGAGAGTGAAAGGGCCTAAAGGATAGGAGAAAGCATGATCATCCTAGAATAAGACTCCTACTTTTTCGCCCTCACATTATAACAAAAATAAATGTTGAAACATTTTTAAAATTCAATTTGATTCCCCGTATTAATTCATCTCAATCGTCCCGCCGTGTTCCCCAGTGCGGCGATGACCAAACTTCATTGGCTCATACCACATTAATCACCTTGGAATTTCTAATAATTATGTCTACACCACTCCTTCTCAATTATTCTTCTCCGTCTCCGGACAAGAAGAAAATGCTACTTAACCGTTCTCTCAACCGTAAGCAACCACAAGTTAATCCTTCTGCTTTCAACCGGACCCAATCGTTACTTCATTCGCCTATCATTGACCGAAGACAAATGCTACTCGCGGAGCAAGAGTTGTGGTTGTCGTCAGCACCACAAGCACAAGCACGTGGCAATCGTCGGTTCAATGAGGTTGCAGGGGGAGC
The DNA here is from genome assembly GCA_028671895.1 of Oenanthe sinensis. Lineage (NCBI taxonomy): Eukaryota > Viridiplantae > Streptophyta > Magnoliopsida > Apiales > Apiaceae > Oenanthe > Oenanthe sinensis. Next base: position 39,636,900 of record CM053794.1, read on the forward strand.
CACAGCAGGGGTCGCAGCAGTTGCATGCTGTGCCGTTAAGCATTGCTGAACTACTTGTGTTGGCAGTGTACAGGGTTCCGACAGGTCTGTGTAGGAAGGCGTTGAAGCATAAGAGACGACGTAGGCTGATAAAGAAGGGAAACTTATATTTGACCCCTGCTGGACATGAGCATATGTGTGATTGCGGTTATTGTGATGACATGGAATTAGAGTTTCAGACAGGAGACCCGGTGATAATGGCAGAGGCTATGGAGAAGGATGATGACATGATGCAACTGGAGAAGGAGATGTGGGACAAATTTTACGGGGCTGGCTTCTGGAGGACTACTTCTTTGTCTAGGCCTGATTTTCTCGCATGCTAAAATATATATAAGCCACCTGCGCGCCATATGTATATATGCAGTGGCGGAATGAGAACTTCCATCGCAGCTAAGATATTTTCGACAGAATCTCTGATACAAATTTTGTTATGATTAAAATTTTGCCAGGATTAAAAGAATTTTTTTTTTTTGATTTTTGAAGGTCGGACGGGTGGTATCTGGATTAGCCTCATGCCCTTCCCAGATTCTGTCATTGTGTATATGTCTGTATACTTGTTTATAATGCATAACCTTGTACTATATAATATTGCGAAAAAATGGGGAGTTGTATGTTTTTCTTCTACATATATCCTGTTATGTCTGTGACGTCTGTCATGGGTAGGAGGGATGGCCTGATTTTTTTTGTTAAAAGACTATATTGAAGTTTATTTAGATGATGAATAATATTGGATGGTTTTCTCATCAGGTTATTAATTAAATGCTTTATGTTTTTTCTTTTCTTTTTTTCCAGGTTGTTGTAATTGTATATTGTTTACCACAGTACTTAAATTATCTATCATATACAAAATGCATGGGCAAATGCAAATGCAGATGTGTTGAGACGCTATGCTGTAAGTGAGCAGACATGCATAAGAGTAGTTCGTGTTTGATTCATAATCAGTTTAGAGCATCTCTAATAGGCTTCTTATACTATCTCTAAATAGTTAAGAGCATCTTCTCTCTCCTCAAACCTAGGAGCTTGAACATGACTTTTAACTTAATATTTATTAATAAAATATTCATTTTCTCTCATTCTTTTCCACTTTTCTCTCTCTCTCTTTTGAATAAAATATAAATAAAGAGTCAACATAAAAAGTATTGTTGGAGTTGACACTCTTAAATATATGTTAAATCACTATATGCGTAATATTTTATATTATATTTAGGAGCCAATTAAGAGTTTGTTGGAGATGATTTTAAATATAGACGAGTGGAATTTGAGCAGGCTTCAAAGGTTTGGTGATATATCTGGAATTCGTAACAAGTTAAAACGTATGTAGTATTTGCTGAGTTCTGAAGTGATTATTTTCTTTAACCGTTGGCCGTTAAAAATAATTGATACTCCTTAATTATTAAGTTCTTTGGTTGATCGAGAGGGCTGAAATCTGAATGGGGTCATTCTGATTTCTCAAATTTTGAACAATTTTTAATTAATTAATAAAAATATATTTTTAAATTTTAGCTGAGTTTGAAATTTTAGATTGAATATTTTAGACCCCAATTATTTTAAAATACAAGTATTAACACAAGTCTACTGTTTAGCAAGTAGAAAGAGATTCTCCTACACACCTGTGTTTGAGCTTAATCGGCGGTGGCTTTAAAATGAACACTACTACAACGGAAGGTGAGCAAGTAATACAAGCTGGCATCGAAATAATTACTGGATTTATTATTAATTCACTTTCGAATAGTGTTTCTTACCAATGAGTACATACTAATATTTTTATCATTCTCCTTTATATAATATTTTAATTAGAAAAAAAGGAACATAAGATACATCTTAGATAATTTCTTAAGATCTTAGTATAAAATGGTAGTACATTAATAAAATTTTAAATGAATCCTAATTTTGTAAAAATACTTTGAATATAAAATCTTATATATATTAGGTATCTTATCTAAGATATATCTTAGGCTCCACCGAATACCAATGTGAATATTAAATATTTGAATATTTTGATTAGATACTTTGTTGGGTTGGCTTGATTTGGATTGTGAAAAGGAAAACAAAATGAGTTGTTACTTTAGTTTTGTATCAATCAATGTATTTATAGTTTTATACTAATATTTTACAAGTGCATTAAAAAAAGGGAGAAACGCGTAGGAAACACCGACAGAAACCACAATAGCAAGGAATGGCCACGTTAGTTATATCATGGGCTGCTTTGTTCGCTTCCAGTTCTCCCTTCTTCAAACCCAATACTCACTCTGTCTATATATATATATATATACGCGCCTCAAACAGTCAAACATGATCTTTTTGGTATTCCATTTCCTAGTTGGAGAGATATGCCCCTACCACCCTACTCCATTTGCTGCTAATTGTGTATATATATAAACACCACTGTCATTTTGGATCTATCGGTCCCGATTAATCATCAACCCACAGACATTACTCAATTATTTTTGTATATCGTTTCTAAATTTTATTGTACATCAGTATGGTACGTGTGTATCATGAGGGAACTCATCATCATATAATTAAAGGTTAAACAGTAATTTAAATACTACTTAAGTGATGAACAAATTTGGTAAGAAAGTAACTAGAAACTTTTATCCTCGCCTGATATGAAGCAGATGTAACTTGCACAAATGGTTCATCTATGCAGGACGGAGCCAGCAAATGTTTATAGAGGGGACCAAAAAAATTTTCCCGTCAACACTTTTAAATATTCAATATAACAAATATATAAAAATACTAGTACAAAATTTATAATAAATCTCTACGTTGTTTCAAATCACGAAACTCGTCTATAATTGAGTCTATACTAAAAAATTTCGTTATTTCTGTTTTGATATAAATAATCATACAATGATCGAGAAACTCATCATCCATCTTGTTCCGAAACTTTAGTTCGATGATGTTCATTGAAAAAATTGCCCGCTCGGTAGTAGCTTTTTGAAACAGACAAGACCAAAATCAGTCTATAAACAAGTGGGTAAATATCCATCTTCCTTGACTGTACCAACCATTAACATAGCACAGAAATACGAGATAATCTAGTAAATTCTGGTTTTGTAATTTCACTCTCAAAATGATGTAACTGGACTCTTAAGACTTCTTTTTCCACCTCTGTGAAGTCCTCTGGATAATATTTATATATGTCATCCACTTTAAAACCTTTACAAAAATGAAGTCCTGACGAGGTAAGGTCTCGGAAGACTAAGATACTCTCTTTTAAAAAAGTAGGCACATTGATATTAGTCACATTCCGCAATTTATTTTTAAAAAAAATAAGTATGCGGCTCGTAAGGGTTTGCTCAGTTGGTTAAAAAGATGAATATCATCCTTTTGGTCACATGTTCGAATTCCACGGGAAGAGAATGCGTGATTATGCATTCCTGGGCCAGAGCTTGTGTGCGGTTTACGTGGTTCATGTGGTTTGCAGGCTACTGCGTGAGCCCGTAGGTTTACCAAGTGCGCACCCAAAAAATGGTAACGGCTGCGGGTTCACACAGTAAAAAAAAATTATGTGTATATTTTTTTTTCTGATTTTAATTTAAATTTGATCTAATAATTTAATGAACTAAAATTTCTATTCTATAGGGGCCAATTTTTTTTACAAGGATCAATTTTTTTTTACAAAGGTCAAGTATTATATTTATTTAAATATATAGATTAAAATATATTTTTTTTAAAATTATAAGATACATATACCAATATTACGACGACCCTATGAGGGCCATAGTCACCTCTGACCCCTATGAAACCTCGTCCATGCACCTATTTTTTTGCAATTTACAGAAAATTAATAGCATGTCTGTTTTATTTACATAAATCTATACTATTATATCATATATATAATAAGAGTAAGAGAGATCTTATCCAAATAATACCAAATGTTAAAGGATTGATTTTTAATAATAACATAATATTATATACTAATTACTTATAAGTTATAATTATTATTAAGACTCCTAAAAACTATAATTTTTCTTATCTCGCTTTAAATTATAACTCAAACTCTATTAGATATCGTAGTAAATATAAATTTGAACATAAAAATCAAATTTGGAGTTAATTTTTTTTTAAAAAAAACGTAATTATTATGCTACTTACACGGACATTGTTTGGACCATATTTTGAGTTTTAAAAGTCAGAATTGGACGATTTTAGAGTTCACGCAAAACTTATAAAATTATATTTAATTCTGAGGTCCAACATCTAAAATTCAATTGGAGCATCCCGTAATCTAGACAGAAAATACCGTTACGAATTTTTATCGGAGAATTCTATTTTGTTTAGAAAACCTTTTTATAATTGATTTAAAACATTAAAATACTTTTTATATTAGATTTATATAGAGACATATCATATATCAGACATTATTATGTATTATTATTACATTAGAGTGGAGATAATATTAGGATTTTACATATACATTCTATTTTGTTACTATATTATATATATATATATAATATTATATCAAAAATACGTTATAACATACTTTGAATCATGCTATTTGATAAATAAAATAAATCAAATTAAAATGATATAAATTAATATTAATACATTTTTTAAATTTAATCAATTTATATATGAGAAAATTATACTGAATTAATTTTTAATAACCGAGGACTACAGTTAACTATTTTTATAATTAAAATTCATTTATATTTCTAAAAAAATGTTATTACACGGGTTGAATTGTCATAACCCACATTGAGTATTAACATGAAGTAATATATTTGGTTCAATAAAAGAATCTGTCATATATTAGTATGAAAAAAGTGGGATGTAAAAATTACTATGACCGTAATTGTTATGTATCATTTTATTTTTTAATATTAACTTAAAGTTTAAATCTCATTAGCAATATAGTAACATCTATTATTTATTGATACAATGTTTGAATTATATATATTATATAATTATTTATAATTTAAAATTAATACTATACTACTGAAAATCTAATAACATAAAAAAATTATTCAAATAAATAATTATATTATTATACTATTAAAAGATGCATATTATATCTCAAATACCATAATTTTTATTAATTTTTATATAAAATAAACATAATAGAGATATTATCAAAAATATATTTAAATGTGATATGTATAATCTTAAATATATTAAACATATGTTTGATATATTAAAAAATCACGTTCATAATATTTCGTTCACAAAATTTTACATATTTATATATTAATAATATAAATTTATATTTTTGTGCAATGTGCATATTTTTTTTAATATTTTCTTATTTATATTTAATTCGGTTGATGTAAAAATATATAATTTGAATAAGTTAAAAAACTAATACAATTATAATATATTAAGACTTTTTAAAATTATAAAAATATTAATAATTTTAAAATCTAATATTATAATAACCAAATTAGAGAACATTTTTTTGAAACACTTAGGTGAACCATAGTAAAGATCCTAACCATCCAATTTTATGTAAAACATAGAAACGATCATAATCATTCGATTTTAATAAAATTTAATTTTAGAAAGGATATATATCATACATACAGCTCTATCCCCGATATTTCTCCTTTCATACAACTCCTCATGAATAATATTATATTATATTTCAATTATATTCTATATTTTTTATTTTAAAAATCATACTCATCCTATAATTTTTATTTAATATATCATAACGTTTTATGAATATTAATATATTTATACTATATTATCATGGCCAAACAAGAGAACTTTTTTTTCATCTTACATAGATGAACTATAAAAAAAATCTTAACCGTCCAATTTTAGATAAATCATATAAACGATCATAACCATCCAATTATAATAAAATCTAATTTTAGAAAAAAATATTAATATATCATACACACAACTCTGTCATGTATTATATTTAAATTATATTATATATTTTCTATTTTAAAAATCATACTTATCCTATAATTTTTTTAAATATAGTTTACTCAATTTTATCACCATTCAAACTCTTTTATTTATTTAAAATTATGACTTATCATTAAATTTTATGAATATTAATATATAAATATCATTTTATTGAAAAATTTAAAAAGAAATTAATTCTAAAACAAATTGTCACATTAAATGAAATATTTAAATTATATAAAATAATTAATACATAATTTATTAATAACAACCATGCTTTGCACGAATTATAAACTAGTATTATTAAAGACGAAACTTTGATAGTCGATGGGTCAGTATTTGAGCCAGATAGTTATTATCGAGCCTAAATTTTAAATATTAATATCCACTTTAATCTCGTAACTAAAACATATCTCCAAATAAAACACCAAAACATTATCATATTAAAATACAAATACAAATAATCTCTTAACTAAAACACATATCACATTAATCTCCTAAGTAAAACACATCTCTAAACAAAACACTCAAATATTATCATATTAAAATTCAATTACAAATAAAGTATATAAAAAATTATATATAAATAAGTAGATATAACATTAAATAAAATAAAATTTATTATTATAAAAATAAAAGTAAATTTAATTTATATAATAAATATTAAAATAAAAATATTAGAATATTAAAAAGATTTGATCCCTGTATCGCATGAGATATAAGCTAGTAGTTATTTATAAGTTAACCAATGCACATTTTTCAATTCATAACTTGCCTATTTGATAAGTCTAAGAGACTTAAAGGTTATATTTGGATGTGATAAATGAAATCGGAGAAAATACAATAAAATTGAATTATATTTTGAGTAAATATTTCAAATTTTTATTTATTTTAATTCATTTCATTTTATTTCTCATAAGTTAAACTATAAATCAAACCCTTTAATTTTTTATAAAAAAAATCTAATTTTCACTATAAAAAATATACACTGATTTTTTTTTTTTGGGTGTTTCATTCAACCTTCATTATTTTCTTTAATTTTATTCATTTTACTTCATTATTTTCATTTATCCTTGGCCAAATACAGTATAAGTGCTGACCTAGTTTAGCAATGTAAATGTATACTAAAACTTTCTAATCTATTTGATATAATCATATTTGTTTGATATAATCAGACTAAGCATGTTGCATGTCAATGGAAGTAAAAATCATCTAGCTACCTACCAGCTAGCTACCAAGGCCCACAGATTACGTCCGTACACCATCATACCTAAACTAATCTGATTTTATAACTGTGATCAAAATTTTATATTTACCAAACAGATCACGTTTCTATGAATTTATATATGGACATGGACCTCAGACCAAATAATATTCTCTGCATTACAATTTTTTTTCAGATACAGCGTGCTTTATGCGGTCATTATTTTTAACGTTACGTCTTTACCTCTTTTGGTAATGGGATGCTTCCTCTTCCACCTAATTTGTGCATTTTTTTTCCAAATATACAATTCACCTCTTTTTTTTTTTTTGGGAAAGCTCAATGTTTCAACTTTTATCCAATCTAATAAAAATAATATGGACCTTACATTCTTACTCCACTAAAAATTAAACTAGTCTAAAAATGATAACCAAATCACTATTATATATCACAATAATATTAATTTATACACTATTAATCATCATTAATTTTTAATTTTATAAAAATTATGAAATTCGCTTATAGTACATGCCGGTGGCAAGTGATATCATACAATGCATACCTGCTACGTGAATAAAAGTTTTATAAAAATAGCATTGAACAAAAAGATTAGACTAAAATTATTCTACCTGACCTGTGTGGAGTGCATTTTATTTGTAAATCTGTGAACAAAAACAAGCGTGTAACTTAAACAAAAAAGAAAAAAGGAAAGAAATATAGTCCGCAACCAATGTACAAAACGAGGGTTGCTTCCCTCGCCAGTCGCCACCCTGTCTAGTGAACTAGTTAATCACACCTTTATTAAGAATAAGAAAAAGTGGTTACTCTATCTATCATGTTTACATTTTACACTTGGGGTTTTATTACATCACCTGACTTGACTACCCCCTGCTACTACTACTACTAGTATCCAGTTGTTTCCATTCTATTCCAGCCACCTCCCCCCCCCCTATTTCCCACCGCCACATTCCAGTTCAAGTTCCACCCAACAACCCTTTATTAAAACACACACACACACACACAAAAAAACACAAACATTGTGTGTTCATCCATGGCATCTCACCAGATCTACATCCCCATACTCCTCCTCTCCCTCATCGTCACTATAACCACAACCACCACCGCATTACAAACACAAACACAAATCAACTCCAACTCTGTCCTGGTCGCACTACTCGACTCACGCTACACGGAACTCTCTGAACTCATTGAGAAAGCCCTCCTCTTACAAACACTCGAACAAGCCCTCACTCTACACAATCTCACTATCTTCGCACCCAACAATCAGGCTCTCAACCACAATCTCGACCCCGAGTTCAAACACTTCCTCCTCCAACCCCGCAATTTGAAATCTCTCCAGAACTTACTCTTGTTTCACATCCTCCCTTGTCGCATTCACTCTTCTCATTGGCCTGCTAAACACAAGACTCTCTCTAACAACAACAACAATCACTTCTTGTCTTTGACTAGCACCTCTACAGACAAATTCGTCGGTCGGGTTAAGGTGACCCGACCCGACGACATTATCCGACCCGACGGATTGGTTCACGGGATTGAGCGCTTTTTAATCCCCAGATCGGTTCAGGAAGATTTTAATTCTCGGAGGAGTTTGAGATCCATTTCCGCGGTTTTACCCGAAGGAGCTCCGGAAGTTGACCCGAGAACAAACCGGTTGAAAAAACCGGCCCAGGTCCCTGCCGGTGCACCGCCGGTTCTTCCGGTTTACGACGCATTAGCACCCGGCCCATCTCTAGCTCCGGCGCCAGCTCCTGGTCCAGGAGGTCCACGTCACCACTTCGACGGCGAGAGTCAGGTAAAAGACTTTATTCAGACACTACTACATTATGGTGGATACAATGAAATGGCGGATATTTTAGTTAATTTAACATCATTAGCTTCGGAAATGGGGAGATTAGTATCGGAAGGATATGTTATAACTGTATTAGCCCCTAATGACGAAGCCATGGCCAAATTAACTACTGATCAGTTAAGTGAGCCCGGTGCACCCGAACAGATAATGTACTATCATATAATCCCCGAGTACCAAACGGAAGAGAGTATGTATAATTCTGTTAGAAGGTTTGGAAAGGTGAATTACGGTACATTGAGATTGCCCCATAAAGTCGTGGCTCAAGAGGCTGATGGTTCGGTTAAGTTTGGCAAGGGTGAGGGTTCGGCTTATTTGTTTGACCCCGATATTTATACCGATGGGAGGATTTCGGTGCAGGGGATTGATGGGGTTTTGTTTCCTGTTGAGGAAGAAGAGAGTAAGGTGGTCAAGAGAGTGCTTCCTGCAGGTGTTTCGAAAGTTGTTGCCAAGCCAAGAAGAGGTTTGTTTTGGTAACATTATAAATTTTGTTGTGTAAATTATATTACTAGATGAATATGCGGATACGTAGATGAATGTTTCTTATGTATTGTTCCAATTTGAGTGAATATAGATGATAGCTGGGGAATTTTTCTGGTGGTTCTTTCATTCTTTGTCAATTTTATGCAAATTGGATGAACAAAAAGGTTACTCCAATATATTTTTACAGTATTTATGTTATGAGAATTTTTTGTCAATGAGTAAAGAAAAGGAAAAGCCTTTTTTTTTTAATTTTCCAGTGAAAATGTGCTGGAAGGCAATAGCTAATTATATGCTGTAGCTGGATTTTGGTGAATGTGATGTTTGATTGCTATTCACTTATTCTTGATGGTGGTTGTGGGTCCAAGTGAATTATAACTTTCTTTTGGGTCATTGGGCATATTTTTACATGTAGTCGATTTCTCGGGTAATTGAAGTATTGAACTCTAGAACCCTTATCGGCCGCACTAGGAGCAACATTGTCACCGCCTGTCAGGCTGCCACCCCTGTTTTTCTGTGTGGGTAATAATTTTTAGGGTAACGAAACATATGTGGATGGTTTTTGATGTAATACAGACTAATCAAAATTTGACAGATTATGAGAGTTTTCCTATTGATGGTTTTGACAGATTGTGTGTTTTTTACTGTTTGTTTACTTTAGCTGTGGTTAGTGTCGGTGCAAGTAATTTAGTGGCCTCTCCATTATGGTATTATTCTCATCAGTGGCAGGAACCCTTGTGGACCATAATTCATTATAATTTAGAGATGTGACAAACAAGCTCAACACTAAATGGTTTGTTTTGTGCCTTGGACCAATATTAAGTGCGTATTTGCTGCGTGAAAAGTCTGAGATTACTATTGAGTGTTGGTATTTTATTCGACATTAGATGATACATCTCAACTTGCACTAATAACTTAAAATTGTGACAGGTAAGTTGATGGAAGTAACATGTAGTTTGCTTGGGTCCTTTACTCATCTTTCCACCTGTCATTGAAATTTTACGCCAAAGAAATACACGGAAGAAACTAGATCATGCTTTAAAAGTGATCCAAGGTGAACTTGCTATAATTTTAGTGGATCCTTTAGCCAAGGCTTTGATCAATGCGAATTCTGAACTGGACATGTACTCTCGGGGGCAGTGTTAGATATGAAGAGAGGTGCTCAAACTGAAGTGAAATTCTCAGGAAAAAAGCTAAATTTTTTTATTTGTTCACTTGGTTAATTACTCTGTAATTACTAATTTTTTGGTTTTATGTATGTTTGATTCTTCTTTGTTATACCTCTATAAGTTTGCACATATATATACTACTCATAGAAAAACACATTTTGCTACTCTGAATCAAGGAGTTGTGTTATTTGTTTTCATAAGTTTTAGACTCATTCTATTGAAAAGAAAATGTTGAAGTGTGTGTGGGGTAGGCTTGTGGTTGGGTGCTGCATTATTCTTTTCCAAGAAACAAGATCATTATCGGTGATACAGATGTTTCACTAGTCATGACTCTTGACAGCTATGAGCTATACATACACCTGCCTATACATGTTTATATGTATATTACTGGAGTCCAGCAGGTAACTTCAATTGCTGATAATATGAACGAGAAAGAAGTTGAATTACTTAAACTGTAGTGGGGGAGTGTATTATTGTTACTGAAGAGACTTGTCATGTCATTTGTCAATGTACATGTTCTCTGTTCACAACTGGGGCTGGTTGGTTTTGTAAATTTGATATCAATAACCAACTGGAATGAGCTGCCACAACCACGAATATGTTGTGTTGTTTTGCTGGTAATGGATCCATTTGACTTTAGTTTCATCTTGTTTTATTTATATTCTTTTCTTTACAAACAAGGCCATTTTTGTTATTTACAAGCCAAGGACAAAAGAATCAGGCCATATTCATGGGCCCTAGATGTATATAGCTCCCTTGTAGCGTTAGCTTTTCACTTTCTTAATAGTTTTTTTTTTGTTTGTTTTATCTTTCACAAATACTGAAATGTTACAAAATTGAATCGATGACGTAGATAATCTCAGTTGTGTTCCATTGGCAAAATTTTATGTAAAATATCTAAACTAACACGTCTAAAAAATTAAATAAAGTTAGTGCACAAATAATGTATTTTTTAAAGATTTGTTTGTGTAATAAATGTAATAAAGAAACTGTATTTTTTGAAGTGTTTAATGCCAACCTCTTCGGTGATTGTGGTTTGAGTTTTTTTGGGTGCAAGATAAGTGGGTTACGCATAAAATGTGTTAAAATTCTTAAAGTATTTTTTTTTTATGTTAGGGTCCTTTTGAGATTACGGTTGAAAACTGCTCGTGGAAAAAGTGTGGTTAGAAAAATCAGAAGACTTTTTGATTTTTTTTTTATTTGTACATATTTTGAGATATAATATATATAAGTAATGTTTTTTTAGAGGTTTGATGATAAAACTTGTAGTTATTTCCTACAAAATTGAAAAACATCTTTTTCTAAAAGCATGATGAACATGTTTTTTATAACATCAGTTTTGAGGCCAAAAACGTTTTTTTAGACAATAATTTTTGAATTTTACCAAACACCGTCTTGACAATTTTTCAGTAAAAAATTGTTGTAACTGTTAGTAGCAATAATAACAAACGGGGTCTTAGTCATTTTGAAAATGTAGATTACTTATAACATAATTATACCGAGAAGTGTTTTGAACAAAAAAAATATATTTAAAGACAAAATCTAAGGGGTTTTCTAAAGCACATTATAGAGTAGTTATTTATTTATTTTTCCTGTAGGAACCCGCAATCATTTTTTGGTGCGCATTGGGTAAACCCACGGCTCATGAAATAACCTGCAAATACGTGAACCAGGTAAACCACTATAGAGTAGTTCTCTATTAATGTGTCATAAATCATGTATTTTATTCGTCTTTTTGATAATCCAACCGTGCGGATGAAATATTTATACCAAAATAAAAATATATACAAATTTTCATTAAATTTGAAAGTGGATAGTATCACTTTTTAATAATATTATTTCTTTATATATATTCAACGACATAGATCTATTATAATCTTATTGTTATAAATTTAGAGTTCCGAGTTAATATATTACATGGAAATTTGTACATTGACTTATTTTGATATGAAATTAACACTCGTACGGTTGGATCATTTAAATAATAATTTATTTATTTAATTTTAAGCCGCACTAAAAGAGACTATTGTGTACTTTAGATACTATTTTCCCTTATTTTATAATGCGGATTTCAATACCCGTTTTAAACTAAAAGATTCGATACATATTCAGCCAAAAAAAATCGATACACCGCCTAATATATGATTTTGGGACTTTTACTTTAATTTTTTGTTCATTTTATATTATAATTATAATAAGTTGCAGTGAATAAGATGTCCGATGCATTGATACGTAGAATGCTGAATCCGCACTTTGAAAAGAAGCAAGCAAACCTAGCAATATCAAAAGAACGCACGAACTTGTTACTAACTTCCTGGCTTCCTGCTCAACTTCAAGCTAAGCCGCCGCCGCCGCTCACCAGCATGAACTTTAAAAGAAACAGATTTTAATTATCATTTTGATAAAGTATAAAAGAATTATTCTACGACAGTATAAAAAACAGTGTATGCCTAAAAATTACTTGCAAATTACTTGCTTGATAATTAATTAAAAGTACCAAAAAGTGATATCGCTATTTTATTTTTATTTTTTTATGTATAAATGATGCTGACGATATTATTAGTATGTATTCTAACAAAAAAGAAGATATTGATGGTAAAATATTACCAGTCTCATTGAGTACCAGAAAATATTAGATAAACTCTCTCAGCCAGTGCTACAAAATTGAAACAGGCATTACACTGATGCATTAATTTAATTGCATGATAGGACTTTGCTTTACCAAACAAAATATTCATCCACTCAATTGCAAGAAATATGGAGTAGTAGTATAGAACATGTGCAACATTTTTCACAACAACTGTGCGGATATGCACAACAAATTTGTAAAAAGAAAAAAATATATATATGCACAAAGAACCGGACCTTGAAATCCATAACACCTAAAAAGTACAAGCTTTGAATCATCGAAATCATGTCTTTCTTAACCACCAACTGTTATTTCAGCATGCAGCATCTCTGGATTGGAGGAGTTCACAAACGAGTCATTGTTCTGAACAGGATTTTGTTCAGTTCCAACATCTGAACAATCTTCATCTCCGGTGGGGTTGGAGGGCTGTTTTTTGCTTTCTTCGACATGTACTGCTTGATCTTTCTCATCCCGATCTTCTGTATTTGTAGGCTTCTGTCTCAACTTGGCAGGCTTTTCCCCAGTCTTCGAAACTGGAAGACTAGACAGGGATTTCCTAAGCATCTTCTTTGATATAGAAGCATTGCTATTATTATTTGCCAGACTAAGCTTGGGTGACCTGTCCTGTTCTCGTTGGCTTGGACCTGAACCACCTACTTCGAAGGAGTTAACTAGTCCACTAGCGACGCTTTTGTTCCTCCCAAGCTTTGGAGATTTAGCTCGTGTTGTTGGCGTCTAAAAAATTCATGGGAATGCCACAAAAGTTACTATATGTAAATATATAAGAAGTTGAGCGGAAAAGAGGCTGAAAGTGTGCAAAGCAACTTATAATTTAGATGATGTTACACATCTTTCTGTCAGAAATACATACAGTATCAGTGCATTTCCTTTAAAAGGAAAAATACCATATAGCTTATGTTTCTGTCAGATCATATTGTCACGGCATTCTGTAAAATTTTTGTAGGCAATTCCGCCCAACATTATTTTTCAAAATATAACTTATCAAATGTCTGCATCATTCCAATTACAACAGACAGAGACACGCACATGAAAATTCGACTAGTATTCATTAGGATTATAGTATTATACAGACAGGGAGATGCTCGCCTTCTTTAGTTCAACTTTAGGAGGAGGTTCTTTATAGAAACTTGGCATAGGAGTGGCTTTAAATGTCAAGCTCTTCCTCAATCTTTTAATTTCTGCCTCCTGGCTTTCCTGAATGTACCCCACAAATTGAATGAATAGCTTGAAAACTAACAGAATAGTGAAATGAAAAGCATTAAAAGTAGCAAGTATTGAGCCATTTATAATGCCAGTATAAAAACCTTGGATTTTTCTTGCAAGGTGTTCTTTTCCACTTCCTTTGCATGTATCTTCTCTTCAATCTTTGAATAGAACTGAAGAAAATAAGTAAATATTGATCTGCTCAATCTACAAATTACAATTCAAAAGGTATATATAATGAATTAATTTTAAGTATTTACCTCTCTTCGCTTTTCAGCACGCTCATCCAAACGAAAGGAAAAACCAGAGGCACTGCTCCTGCGAGTTCCATGGGGAGTGAGGATCCTAATAGTAGTACAAAAGGCATGATGAGTAAGACAAGAAAAAGCATATGCCCATGTGCCTAATATGAGAATCAAGATGTTAAGTTGAAATCGTAAGATAAAGTATAGTACGATGAAGTAGTAGAACGGGAGTCATCATCTTCTGTAGACGGCAGGGCAGTTTTAGTGGGTTTTGGTGGTTGATCGACTGGGCTACACATGGAATAAAAATTCAAGAAACTACTTACAGGATCACTATAACAAACAAGTATCTTGAAGCTACTAGTGTAAGGGTTAATTACACATTGGCATACGGACTTGGTCATGTCGATACTTACAGAAAGCCTTCAGAGGGAGGAAATCTTGGAGCTCCATTTGTGGAGACATTCTTATGGGACTGCTATCACCAAACATCAATAAAAAACATGTAAAAACCAGGAAACTACCAAGTAAATAAAACACTGGCAACAGATCTAGGAAATGACTAACATTGGGCAAAGACGCTAAAGTACTCCGCCTAGAAGAAGCCCCACCACCATTTGTGTTTGTTTCCTTTGAGTTGATGGATGCTCGCCTACTTGCAGGATTCATGCGGATGTCTGAAGTAATTTTTCCATTAAATAAAATAGCTTCAACTTTCGATCCATTTGTTTGAGAGTTTTTGGAATTGGACCTCAGAGGTTGCCCGTCAATGCTACTAACCATGCCTTGCTTACAGTGTCCACTAGCAGTGAAGGATCGGCTCTGGGTGAGCCTTGGTTTTCCCTTACTAATCAATACCGTTGATCCTTTCACATCAATCCTATCCTTGGACATTTTATTTTTAATGCCAGGAGCTTTACTGGATTTTGACATTGTACTTTCGATAAGGGTCTTGTTAGATTCAACCTCCCCTAGACATACATTACTGACTTGCTCAACATTTGTTAAATTCTCCAAAGATCCTTCTTCACTACAATTCTTTTCACCGTCTTCCTCTTTCATAATCTCTACTAGCAATTCTTCACTGACAGCAGTTTGATTCTCTAACCGAACCCCGGTATCAGACTCCATTCAGTTTATCTTAAATAGCAAGCGCAAAAAAGGACAAGCCTTAATCCAGGATTCAGTAATTCAATCAAGAATAAATAACAAAATTAACAGCCTAATTACATTATCATAAATCTCAGTGCTTTACTGTTCTTCTGTCTAATCACAAATAAAATTTAGATAATATTATCAGGAAAAAAAACAAGTTTCGAAAAGGGTGGCAAGATTTATCTCTGTGTGGTAAAGAAAACAATAGAAAGTAGTATGAAACTATTAAGATGAAACATGTAACACAAAGATGAGACGCATTATTATCATAATAACCAAGGGCAAGCAAGAATAGGAATGAAATTGAATGCAAAGTAGCAGCAGTTATTAACACGAAGTATAAACATAAAAAAACAAGAGAAGCGAAGACAAGAGAACAAGTATGGTTACCTTTGTATATAGGTTTCAAGTTGCAGTTTTCATCAAGTTGATGCCAACAATTATGCTTTTGAGAATTCAAATATAGACGCAGACAGGCTTTCAAAGGAGCGGATTAAGGGACTAATGTGGGCTTTTATTACCCAATTGCCACTCTACTATTCCACTGCATATAAATAATAATAATTATTATTATAATTATAATAGTGTGAGTTTTATTTTTATTAACATAGAAAAACAGAAAATAAAAAGTCTATAAACTGGTGATTGTTTGTGATATAAATGAAAAGAGTACATGAACTTTTACCTATTTACGGTGTAATTTATTAAGCACATTTATAAATTTATTTTTATTTCATGGAGATATATCTATTCTTCTTCTTCTTTCTTTTTTTTTTTGCAATTTTAGTTTGTTTTTAATGTTTAGAATTTCAAATTTAGTTTAAAAAAATTGATAATAACGGGTCCCGGGGACAGGGTTGTCTTTTCATGTAACCTACGTGGCACGACCAAGAAACGTGTAGTGGGGTCCCACCCACGACTGGTGTAGTCCGGTAGCTAGCTGTCATGGGGCATCCAGCGTTCTGTTAGTAATTTACATGCAGCATGGGTAGTTTTTCTAGATTTTGCGGTTGTTACGTTGTTTGCATTATAAATAAATAAAGGGTTGATTGTTTAATATAACTTTTATAATTAATTTTTCTTAATTATGATTATAAAATAATTTTACTTAATATTTACTCTAATTATTTTTACAGAATGTTTGATTTTTGACATGCAAGAAAAATATTTTTATTCAATTTTTAAATTTTTTTCCAAAAGATTCTACTAAACTTTGACCAAACAGAGATTAATGTAATCTTTAATCGATTTTGATCCATTTTTATCACTTTAATAAAAAAAGCAACTTTAATCCGATTTTAATATAAGCAAATTGATGAACATCCATATAACAATTAATTATTTATTAATCCTGATTAATCACTATGTTCTTAAAACACTCTTTTTATGCTACAAAATGTTTAAATCATTATTTATTTATATACTTACAATACATTTATACATAATCAGTGGTAAACATAAAATTCGGTCTTCGAGATTATGTGAAATTCAGCACAGCAGCATATATTCAAATTGATCGATGGCTTTTCATTTCAAATTACTTATTATTTTAACTTTTTTTATATATTTTAAAGTAAACAAAATAATAAGTTCACATTTTCTCGCAGAAATAATAAGTTTACATATATATTTAAAATTTTATGTTTAAATAAAAATAAAATATTTAACTATTTATTTTTTAAAAAAATAAAAAATAATTTGTAAAAATAATTATTTTATTATTGTACAGTTAATCACTAGTTCACTACTCTCCATTACATTCATTTCTAAATTATTACTTTTTTCATATCTCCTTAATTTCTTTAATAACATATTTTTTGATAAAAATTTATAAGTGTCACTAACTTAAACATATTTTCCTGTTAAAATTAATAATTGAATGTACCACAGAGTGTAGAAGATTATACCGGATTTGTTTGTCCTTTTAAGCAATATAAAATTCTAAAATCACATAATGTATTCCGATTTTTTGCGTGTCGTAGTCATTAATATATAATTATGTGCAAGGTTAAAGAAAGATATCACAATCTTACTACGTGCTTAATACGACATACAAACTATGACACTAGTAGTGGGAGTGTCGGAACATGCACCAATGCATGAATCCCTATATTTTAATTTTATTTGATTTGTCAATATTTGCTGCTCTATATTATTATTTCATAATCTATCTCAGGATTCTTTTGTAATTAAGCTTAAATACTCCACCGTCCTTATTTACTTGTCTTTTTTTGATTTTTTGTGTTTAAATTGACTAATATTTGATTAAAAATTGAAAATTGTTCTTTTATAATTTTAAAAAACTAAAAATTATATTTTAAAATAGATTATGTATATATATTTTAATAATATAAATTTTACTTTTTTTAATTATATATATTTTTTAAATTATAATTAAAAATTAGATAATTTGACTGAACAAAAAATATAGTGCACAAGTACACGTAGGGAGTATAAATTAACAAGGATTTATCACATACGAATTATTTAGGTTGGATCACATGGAGGGCCAGGTTTATAAATATGCCAAATTAATCATAGTGGATGATAGACACGCCATTAAATAATTAAGTCCACTAATTAATGATGGTAATTTTGAAGAGTTCAAACTCTTATTTTAAGGCTTAAATATAATTATAATCCGGCATTTTCAATAATATACAATTAAATTTTTTTTTAAATATATTTAATAAATTTAATTCTACGTTTTTTAACTATATATAATTGAAATCTTTTTTAAAATAATTAATAAATTTAACCCTCTGTTTTTAACTATTTATAATAAAAACTTTTTTTTAAAAATATTTAATAAATTTAACCTTGACTTTTTAGTTTTGAAATAAAATAAAGTTTACCCAAATATGGTTCAATTTATGGCAATTATAGAAGATTATTTTTGAAAATAAATTAAATTTGGTGATGAACATTCATGAATATATTGAGCGAGAAGTGCGATGGTAAGATGGAATAATATAAACACATATTAAAATTTTATTGAACATATATAATATATTATACATATAGACATATTAATATAGAAATTAAAAGAACATCTAAATATCTATTTTATAATAAAAACTCTAATAATTGCATATATTTAGATAATATCTATATAAAAAAATTGACAATAGTGCATTTCACGAATATTTATTCAAAATTTGATCGTAAGACTTAATTTATTCTGAAATTAAAAAGTCAAAGTTAAATTTACTAAATATTTTAAAAAAGGTTTTAATTATAAATAGTTAAAAACATAGATTTAAATTTACTAATTATTTAAAAAATGTTTCATTGTATATAGTTCAAAAATGTAGGGTTAAATTTATTAAATATATTAAAAGATGATTTTAATTGTATACTGAAAATGTGAAAATGCAGTAATTGTATTTAAGGCTACTTTTAATTATGTCACTCTTTTCCCGGTGATAATCAGGAAGTGTTGAAATGCTTAATTCTTAATCATGCCAATCTTTTTATATTCCAAATTTCATGGCCTATATTGTGACAAAATAAAATAAAATTTCATGGCCTATATGGATAGTGATGCGAATTCAGAATTATTTTAAATGTTATATTATTTTAAATTTATATTATATAAGAATAAGTTGGTCAGAATGAACAAGATGGCAGCATTTGGTCAATTCTGCAACTAACTTTTTTAAGCTCTGGTTTCACATGTTACTTGCAAGTAGAAATATTATGCACTTTTGGAGCTGACTAAACTTAAAACTGTGACTTAAGTGTATAGTATTGTATTTTACTTGTTTTGTAAGATTTTATTATTCTATTTTTTAATAGAATAATTTATAATTTTACCCCTTCTCATAAATCATACTGTAATAAAAGCTCTGCATGGTCACTCTTAGTTGCATTTACAGGTTCATTGACACTCGAAGTTGTACAAGGGTGATAAAAGCAATGGGATAAAAGCTCTGTATCAGAAGTGCATATTTGTCGTTCTTTCTGTTTTCGGAGAAAATCATTTTACTTCAGACAATTAAGGCCTTGTTGTTAAATTTGCTTATTCTTTTGATTACCAAGTGCTTTGCTTTCTCCTGGTTGCTAGATTATTTTTGCTGTTGTACTTCAAAGACAGAATATAATTTCTTACAAGACATTATTCAATTATTCAATTTTTGTGATGCTATATTTTCATTATAAAAAATAACAAATATATATTTTAAAAAGTTAATTTCATATAGTATAAGATAGGATAAATTTTATATCGATCAAATAAATGCACTCCAACAAGTTTGTAAGTCATATTAATTGTCTTTGTTACGATGCAGAGCATTGGTAATATCTGGAGTTGTGTAACAGCGTTCCTTCCCGAAGAAAACAAAAACAGTCATATCATTGTGTTCTTTAACTTTTGTGCATGGTTCAACACATTCTTTGCTGTTATGCTGAATTTTATGGAATGATTGTATACCTGTCACTTTCCCAGTTCAGTTTGTTGGTGGTGGTGGGGTGTGTGTATGTGAGAGAGAGGGAGAGGGAGAGGGGGAGAGAGAGAGAGAGAGAGAGAGAGAGAGAGATGGCCTTTTCATTCACAGTTTATACAATAAAAGTAACATGGTATTCTGCAATCTGTCGAGACACAAAACAACATTGTAATCACCACTCAAGTCTCAACCTGACAAGAGTTGTGGCATCTGCTACCATAGGAGCATGCTGTGATTCTTAACCCTAGTGAATTCGTGTAAATTATAATGAAGAAACAAAGAAGAAGGAAAAAGAAACAGTGTCGTCGCTATGTCAGCAGACAGGTAGAGCCTCCCTAAATCCAATGCTAAAATTACTCTGTAACCGTCTCTTACCCATATCATTATCTCCTTTCTGCATCATAGCCACAAACTCATTGTAATCTATTCTGCCATCCTGAAAGTTAAAAAACAAGTGCAGCTTATATCAGTACAAGTTCTTAGTCTCATTTTCCCCTTTTAAAAAATTAATCAAGCTTCACAGTATTAAGCATGACAATTCAGAATGATATAATAATTATGTGCTACTAATATGCATCCAATGAAATAGCATGTCTTTTTCTTGAAAAGTAGGCCGTAAGAAGGAAAAACGAATAATATACGAAATAAGTGGAAGCTTAAAGTAAATCAATTGTATGAACTGGTTAAGTCTGGTTGTTCAGCTTCAGTATTTATATAAAGGGCATGTGAGGCACAGATTGACTATAATGACTAAAGTATAGATTATCAAATGGAATAGTGGATGATGATATTGATAGAAATGCTTACATTGTTCTGGTCAGCTTCTTTGATCATTTCATCCAATTGAGTGTTATCAATGCCAAACTCTTCACAAGCTTGTTGGAGCTCATCTTGGGTAATATAACCACTGCCGTCTTTGTCAAAGTACGAAAACGCAGCAAAGAGATGATCTTCTTTCTGAACTTTATTCAGATGCAAGGTTGCAGCTATAAACTCCCCATAATCAATAGTCCCGTTGTTGTCGACATCAGCCTATATATTGAAAAGCTTTTTAAGCCTAAAATAACTGGTGCTGGTGTTGCAAATGAAAAGAAGCAGTACACTGTAACTGACTCCCTATGGAGAACCTTAGAGAGTTTCAATTCTAAACTCTTGTCTAAATCAAACTTGGATAACTTGTAAAGTCGTAATTCATAAATATCAATTTGAACTTGAAAACTTAATTCCGTGAGTTCATGTAGACACTACTAGATCTAAAAGACAGTTTCACATTCAGAGTGAATACTAGCTATCGTTTCAAGCATTAACTAGATATGTGTGTAAGCACACCCAAGAAGGAAGGATGAATATAGACTAAAATCAGGCCAAGGATACTACTGTGAAATTATGTCAGCTGCCAAAAAATTATTATATGTTTTTAATACAGCCAAACTATATGCTTTCTTTTCATGACCATGCGTCGATCTCAGAGTAATGGAAATTGCGTAAAAAAAATTCATGACTGAAAATTGTGTGGTTTAAGAACACTGGTAATAAAGTATCCAGATGTAATACTTACAGCATGCATTAGATCATGAATCTCAGACTCTTTAAGATTAGCTCCAAACTTCTTCAGTCCAACCTTGAGTTCATCAAAGGTAATTTGGCCACTGTTGTCTGTGTCTATCATTTTAAACATTTCTTTTAGACCAGCAATTTCTTCTGGTGAGAGATTCTCTGCAATGACCTGCAAGCAGAAACAACAATGTTAAAAGTAAAGATCATATGAATACTGTGAATGATTTTACAACTTATGACATAACAAAATCAAAAATCAGATAATGACTTTCACACTGAATTTTTATGAAGATGTGGATGTTTAAAATTGAAGAGATTATAGTAGTGAAAATGTCATTATTAAGTTTTTGTTATATGTTACAATTGTTCAAAACAGCATTGCCAATACTTACTCGAAGAACCATCTTTTTAAGCTTATTCATAGCAGAAAACTGAGTCAAACGGCTCAAGATTGCCGAGTCAAGAGGCTTGTCAGGTGCCACACCATCAACCCGCACCCACGGGTGGCCTGCAGAGGAGACAATATACTAATCAGGGTAGGCTAAACAATCCTTCCTTCTATAATTATAGCATAGGGGTGCAAATTTTTAATATTAAACTGTAAATATACAATATTTAGACTAAGCTAATCGGCATATATGAATTCATTTTTGGTACGTAGCATAGTTGCATGCAACAGACAGGAAGTGGATGAGGCGCCTGACTAGAATCAAGAGCTCAATCTACAAACAACATGTAGAGAGAGCCTGTAGATTTATTTTAGTTCTAACAGCTTGAAATGATCACTATTTAATAAAAGGAGTCAACTATCGAAAGGACTCTAGAGTTACCCTAAAAGAGACTTTATGTAACCATAGCAATTAGTTTTAGAAATGTGAAGGTGGAATTACTAGTTCCACAGCTTGATAGGTGAGGAGTATGTAAAAGATTAATTCTCATAAGAAAAGAACAACACTTAATAACTTACACAAAGCTTCATGAGCAGTCATCCGCTTTTTGGGGTCTCTAACAAGCATTCTCCTAACCAAATCTTTTGCACTTTCAGATATCTTCGGCCATGGATCAGATGAGAAGTCGAGATCCCCACGCAAAACTTCTGCAAATATATCCTGCTCATTTTCTGTAGATATTGGAAACAAGAAGACCTGAATATGATGTTTGTTAAAGTGCCATGAATAATAGAACATATACATTGGGTAGAAAGTCACACACACACACACACATCTCACCAGCCCAAAATGGAGGCACGCCACTTAGAAGAATGTAAATGATCACTCCAGCACTCCAGATGTCTGCTTCTTGACTATAACGTTTGCGCAGTACTTCAGGTGCCACATAATAAGGGCTTCCTACCACATCAGTAAAGATTTCCCCTGTATTTGCCAAGTGCCATTAAATAAGTGAGCATGACTAATCCAATTGTGTTACAACTTAATAGTACATTTATAACAAGATCCTAGAAACGTGGATGCTGCTTTTGGACAAAGGTAGTAAGAAATTACATGAAGTGTTCCCACAGCCAACGCATCCCAATGCGCAATGCACATTCAAATGTCACAGGGTTTCTAATATTTTTGACTGGTTGACATCTTTTGATGTAATAAATTTTCAAGTATAGCAGGAAAATCAAACTCTAGACCACTTCTAGCACTAGGAAAAGCTTTGATAAAATCAGCACAAGACAGCATAAATATTTAAGATAATAAGCTGTTGAATGTACAGAAAATATAGAATGGGTGGTTATAAATTTATCAAACTAGCATATCCATAATTTTGTGAAAAAAATTAGGGTAAACAAAAAAAAGGGAAGAAAAGAATAAAGAACAGATAGAATTTCAAGCAGAACTTATATACAATGAAGTGATAAACAGCTACTGTCTATGGGAATTCTAAAAGTGATCACCACATATCAGTACTCTATTAGGACAGCATGAAGCTTACGGGAATAACGTTTATGGATTTAGATTAATATGAAAACCCTGACAATGCTAGAGGCGAACGTAAGAATATTACTAGAACATACCTGGCTTGAAGAATACTGATAATCCAAAGTCAATAGTTTTAAGAGCCGACTCCTCCTTCTCGTTGACAAAAAGGAAATTCTCAGGCTTAAGATCACGATGCATAACTCCCATTGAATGACAAGATTCTACGACTTTAAGAATTGTCCTGGCAAGGTTAGCTGCCTTTCTTTCTGTATAATGCCCTCGCTTCGTGATCCTATCAAAGAGCTCACCCCCACCACACAGTTCCATAATGACATGAACTGCAACAGTATCCTCGTAAGCTCCTTTGATTGACACAACATTGGGGTCTCCAGACAAGTGGTGCAATATCTCAATCTCCCTCCTCACATCCTCCACATCATCCTCAGTCACCAACTTCCTTTTCGCAATGGATTTGCAAGCATAATTCTTGCCTGTTGCTTTCTCCACACAAAGAAAAGTAGTTCCAAATTGCCCGTGTCCGAGTTTTCGACCAAGATTATAGTATTCTTTCAAATGACCAGTCTTTGTTTTCAACACTGATTTGGCCTGAAGCCCTGCACTGGAAACTCTCTTCACATTCTGTGGCTTCTCATGTGACGGTTTCTGTGAGTTTCTAGTATTCCCATTTGCTTTTTTCGCCTTGTCGGATT
This sequence comes from Oenanthe sinensis, assembly GCA_028671895.1. Taxonomy (NCBI): domain Eukaryota; kingdom Viridiplantae; phylum Streptophyta; class Magnoliopsida; order Apiales; family Apiaceae; genus Oenanthe; species Oenanthe sinensis. The sequence goes on from CM053794.1 coordinate 39,661,408, forward strand.
GTCCAGCAGACTGTGGTTGCTCATGATCCTCCCTCACTGGTGTCACTTGTTTAGCAGATTTAGGCTCTTCTTTAACTATTTGAACCATTTCAGGAGGCTTATTATGAACAACTTTGAAAGAATCAGGCCCTTTATCAGCACTAATCTCTCTTTTCGTATATCCAATCTTCTCCTGAGGTTCAGTCCACCAAATGGTATTTGAAATTGACTGAAAAATGCCATCTTTCAAAACTCGTCTTGATCCAACACAGTTATTCCCCATCAGATATAACCTTGAACTATAACTAATACTCACAAACACTTAGAAATTCAATCTCATACCTCACTAAAAGCTTATAGCAACTCCAATACAAGCACTTGAAATATAAATAATATGGTGTGATCAATAAGGCCAATATCTTGTGTTCTAATCCAATCCAAGAATGAAAAATGAAACAAAACCCAGTCCTCAAAATCAATATAAAAAAAGAAATGACAGTTGACCAAGATAAATTCAACACACACAAAAGTGTACCAGGTCAGTTGAAATAATAAATGAAAATTTCAGAGAGTTGGGTTTGGTATTTTAGTTAGAGGTTTCTGAAATTGTCTTCGTATATATGTGAATATTATTTATTACGCACAAGTTTTTGGCAATAAATCTATACACACATTTAAATAATATAGGGGGGGGGGGGGGAGATTGGAGAAAGAGAAAAGGGCAGGAAAGGAGGGGAGAAGGAGAGGGAAAGTGACAGGTTTTTCCGTTGGAATGTTCAAAACGCGCTTGTTTCTTCTTGTTTTTGTAATCTTTTTAATTAACTCAATTCGGGTTAAGACTTGGCACGTAAACAACAAACTTAAGATTCTAAAGTGTTCAGATGAGAACATTAAGATTAAATATAAATGATAATTGATGTAGTACTTGATAAATTGAATTGTGTTAACAGTAGAGCATAAAATACATAGGTAATAGTAAGATTTATTAAAAAAAAGAAAAAGGAATTGACTTGAGAAGTGGTGAAGCACTACTAAATGTAAAAAAAAAATGTTTGTATACTAAAAAATAATTAAAAAAATAGGGTGCTGGGCCTGCTGGGTGGGTGATTGGATAAATATAGTTTGTGGTGCATTATTGTTGGTATTATTAGGTGGAACCAAGACGAGGATGCTGACCGTCCGCAGCCGGCTGCAGGCCATCTGACCACCCTATGCTTTGCAATTCGTAGCCCAATCCATTGTGCATGACCATGCCCTTTATGCTTTATGCCTGGGACTCGTGTTTCAAAGTCAAATCCCTTGGGCCCGGTTTACTTCGATAGTTTCCTAGAATTTTTTTTAAGGAAATAGATAAAAGTGAAAATACGTCAAGTCAGATATTTTCCAAACAGAAAGTCAAAAAATTGGAAAACACGATTTTCTAAATTATAACTAGATCTTGGAAAACCCTGGAGCTTTTTATTGTTTTTTAAATTTAGAAAACTAGAAAATAAGGTAAAATATTATATAAATACACCATTCGAATCTCAACAAACACATATTTTCACTTTTTTATTACATTTATTAGTACATATCAAAATACACTATCCATTATCATTTTAAAATGAAAACATATTCGATAAAAAGATAAACAATACAAAATATAAAATAACATATTTTTGTTTATTAGTTAAATTGTTGAAATAAACTATACAAAATATAAAATATAATAATTTGAATATATTTATTAGACTTTTATATATTTTTTAATTAAACTTAAACTATATTTAACTAAATATTCATCATATTAAACTTGGAAATAATATAATCACATCGAGATTTATACATTAACTAATATATGCAGTAATTTAATACATTCACTTAAATAAAATTAGTACTTACTATCTAACCCTAGCTTAATCTATTAAAATAAAGTTAATATTTGTTTTTTGAAAGACTAAAATAAAACTAATAATTTACACTTCTTTCCTGTTTTATAGGAAATAAGTTTTACAAAATTTAATGAAATTCAAATTGTTAATTTTTTTGTAAAATAATAACCAAATACTTTTTATTATTTAAACATGTAAAAATATTAAATTGAATGGAATTCACAAACAAAGGTTATCAAATTCAAAATATTATACATAATTATTAATTATATGTTAATATAAATAAATATATATATATATCATGAATCCAGAAAATTAAAAAATTAATCATATTCTACTTTTCATCTTGGAGCACAATTTCTCACTTTTCATCTGTTTTCTAAGAAATGGAAAATGATGGAAATTTTAAAAAAATTGAGAAATGAAAACCGGAAAACTCTCCTTCAAGTAAACAACCCCTTAACTTCTAGAAGGAAACTATTTAAGACTTCACTGCTTTAAATTACTCCCTCGCTAATCTTATGCCTTTCATTAGTCCTAAAATAAATGTTTCTTTGATTTTGTGCACCTAATTTAAGGTTTAAAAAACCCTACTTGCGCACATTATTTTTTAAATTTTCTTTTTTTAATAAAAATATAATACTTAATTTTTTATTAGAAAAAAGAAAATTTAAAAAATGATATAGTAAATATCTCTTTTTATGCCTTAAACTACATAAAAAAATTAAAACAACGCTTATTTTGGAACGGACACGCCTCAGGGCCAACAGGCCAGCCTGTATCCCTATTCTTCCATCAATATGCAAAATATATCACGCCTTCCGGCCAACAGCCCCACTTACCCATATCATTTTTATCAATATGCTAATTTTAACAGCTCTCCGGACATCTCCAACAATAATTTCAAAACACAAATTCCTTCTTTCTCTATTTCATATATAAAGTAATCTTCCTTCAACGGACCATTACTCTATCTTCAAATTTAAAGCAATTCCCTGTACAACTACAAATTTGGAGGAACGTTTTACATATGAAGTAATAATTTGGAGGAAAGCTGTCAAAACGCATATACAATCAACGTTGGAAAGGTCAAAACGCAAGGATCATCGTAAACGCAAGGAGCGTGTATGTATTTGTATGTATACCTTGTACCCAGCTAACAAAAACGTAAGTTTCACTGTACAAACAACTTTAATTTTCATAAGCTGAATGGCATTGTACAATAACACCGCATAATTACACTGCAATGATGTATGAAGAAAAAGTATACCTTGAAACCAGTGGCGGACCGACAGTCCCGCGAGGGTATGCCTCGACCTATGCTGAGTTTTCTGGATTTTAAAAAAAAATTATTTTTTTTCAATATACTGTTTAATTCATAAATATTTATATTTGGTTCATGCTGAAATTTAGTTTGACCCATATTATAAAAGTAAAAATAAATTAGAACAAATAGTAGAGAGAAGATATACACACGGAGAAAAAAAATATCAACATACTAGACAGACAATATACTAATTGACAAAAAAAAAAAAATTGACCCCCCTCACAAAATATCCTGCGTCCGCCACTGCTTGAAACCATCCATAGATATGATATATTGACTCGGATTGATGAATGAAATAGATGGGCCCGACTTTTTGATGAATGAAGCAGATGCCCCGTAAAGGTAATAACGCATATGATATTAGTGTTAACAGTGTAACGCATATCATATTAACGTCAGGAATGTGCGAGACCCATACCCCATTATTCTGATGTGTTATTTTGAATATCTGAACTATAAATATGTGATATTTTGGACATTTTTTCAAATTTTTTTATCCCAAAACATCCTCAATATCGTGTATATATATCCTGCCATTTCAGGTTCTACTTTACAATTTTAAATGTTTAAAGTTATGTATAGAGTAATATTTAGAGTAATGATCGAAGAAAAAATAGTGATATAAAGTAAAAAAGGTGAAAATTTGAAGATAAAGTTATTTTAAAATAGAATAATGGTTGTAGATGGTCTCATACTTTATATTTTTTATTTCAAATTTTAATAATGTTTTAGAGCCAACGTAAATATTATAAAATTTTATATTTTCATATATTCATTCATTTAAGAAGTTAAGGGATTATACTCAATGGTACCAGGTTTGGTTCGACTCTTGCTCCTGAAATTTATTAAAATATATTTATACTATATTATTAAAGCTGCAGTGGTAAATGTTTGGTCGGTCGGTCGTCCGTTCGGTAAGTCATGTTTTTATACAACTTTTTTATGTAACTATTATATAATTATAATCTAATTTTAAAACATATATATTCTATTTGCAACTCTATCATTAGTGAGTTCTCTTTTTAAAACAATCTAATAAAATATCTTTCTTTTATTTCCGCTCAAATTCTTCAATTTATTTAAAATTACATCTCATTAATTAAAATTTAAAAATATTAAAATAATAATATTATTTTATCTATATTAAATAAATTTTATTATATACTATATTATTATAAATGACATATTAAAAATTCTAAAATTAAATATTTAAATTATAAAAAAATTAATATATATAATTTATTAATATCATCCGTGCTGTTATAAGATAATATTCATTTATAGAATTATAAGGCTAATTATTTTTAGAAAAAATATTTTGAATTAATGGGGGAAAATGATCACCCAATCATCAGAAAAAAATGTTATTTATACTCGTATTAATCTGAATGAATCATAATTTTATATGTATACTCCGCATTCCATAAAATATTCGTTCCCGTCTTGTAACATCTTTACCCGATGACGAAGGTAATACCCAACCCCACTCACAGACTCACTTGCATGTTCATAGTTCAGAGTTCATATACTGTCTCCTGATCTTCATCTACCAGACCCACCTAATTCATTGGTTGATTGCTGTCAAACGTGCTTTCCTACATCGTCCCCACTCACTCTCCGTCAACTAACTCAACTTCAATATGCATACGCGCTTTTGTACATTTATATTTATATCACATCTTGTGTTTAATTGAATATTGGAATTATTTTATTTTATTTAAGATATTATTCAGTCATTAATTAAATTAATTTATTATATTATATATATAATTTGTACATTCTTTTTATTATTAGTATTTATTTACCAAATAATAATAATAATACTTAAATTAATATCTCATATCACGTGCTCGAATTTTTGAATGACTTCTCACCAGGTATATAGATGCACCGAGTAAATGGTACTGGTGTTAACACCTCTCTCAAATACCACCAAATTAGTCCAGTCCCTTAAATTAAATTTTGTCAAGAGTTTTAATGTAAATTTGAATTAGATTTGTGGATCTACCTTTTCAAACAACCTTAAAATGCATGCAAAATTCAACCTAACTACAAATTTGTAACATACGCAAAAATCAAAATGTACTACTAATTAGATAATAACAGAGGGAGGGAATATATTTTAAGAGTTCGCCAAGTCAAAATAGACAAAAGTAATCCAAACTACCAGAAAATAGCACTGTTTCTGCGGAGCCATGATCCGAATTTAGGGGAGCCAAAAAAAAAATTTGAACAAAAAATTTCCGGTATATTTGATAGATTGTAAAAACAATTTTTTAATCAAATTATTTTCTATAATTTCTTAAAGTAACTTTTTTAATAAAAATACGACTTCCAGTATAATGATTTTAGATTCTAAACTACAATTTATAACAATTATTACATATAAAATTATAGAAAAATTAATATATATTTATACACCATTTTACCATGTAAATAATATAAATTATTATATTTATAATATTAAATAAAAGTGCAATATCTTGTTGTGTCTTTAAAGTTGGACACATATTTGGGCTTAGTAGACACTGTTTAATGGACAAGCTTTAAAAAAAAAAAAAATGTTTCCATGAATCTCAGGGTCAGCGATGGCTGCTTCTCGCACATATGTCCCTCCGCCCCTGGCTAGAAACAAGATAAGCCAGAGAGATCACAATATTGCCCATGTACTACTTATTCAGTAATAAATGCAACATATAACTCAGCTATTGGTAACACGTTATGGACCAATAAAACAAGTGACCAACTCATTACCCCGTAACGTAATTCATTTTATTTTAAACATATATTACACTACACATCTTTAGCCATCCCAGAAAGATCAACATGTCCATCGAGTTTAGGAGCAGCGTCTTTTGCAGGATTGCCTTCAATAGGGATCCCCCTCCTGGTAGAAGGCCAGGCATGTGACTCCCCGTCATTTATGTCTGGCGGCCGAAATGCACCAAAGAAACCATTCCTCAACTCCTCGGCTGCTTCAAAGAAATGGTGCATGCTACTAAAGATGCCTTTTTCAATGGCATCGATATCACTGCGCAGGCCAGGGAAAGAAAAGGCTTCACTCGGTGATGAACCAATGGAGAAAGATCCTTTGACCACCTGCTCTGTTATATCTTCTTCGGTGTATTCTTTGTTACTCTGCACAACTTCTGATGGCCTGCATATTAAAACAGAGAACCTCACTAAGACTCCCTCAAGTTCTGATGAGATAATCCAATTAGATACACACAAAAGCTTGGAAACATCAACTCTTCAATAATGTTTATCAATAACTTCTCTTTTCTCTGCCTTGAGCCTCTAAATTAAATTGCCTATTTACCAAACCTCCATTACGCAAGTACAATATACAGTCAATTTCAAAATAATAATACTCTAGCCTTGATCCGATTCTACGACCAGTAACAATTCATGCAGAATGGAATTAAACCTATCTGTACCTCTGTTCTTCCTCAGTTTCTAACCACTAGAAATTACGGTATATACTATACATGTTGCAATCCCTTGCTTCAGACTAAACCCTAATATCCAAAAGCTTTATTGGCATTGAATAATTTTAATATCATTCCAGGTTTATCCAATGTCAACGTACACACCAATATTCAAACAGCATAAATAACACAGAGATGGAGATCAAAGTATCTATTATCTGTGTCTCCCTAGTTTTCCCTAAATTCTAACCATAAAGAAGCAAATCAAGGAATCATAAAATCCATACAATTAATAAACCAATAATTAATATCACTAAACCCTAATATCCACAACTTATAATCGCTTTAAAACACTCCAATTGCAACAAAAGGTGTTTACACATACACAATATAGAATATAAATATGAGGGAGGGAGGGAGAGGGAGAGAGGCACGAGAGAGGGAGGGGGAGAGAGATAGAAATAGAGAGAGAGAGAACCTTCCGATGCAATCTTTGATAAGCTGTTCGGTTTTCTCGCACTTGCGAATGAACTTGCCAGGCTCAACCTCTTCTGTTTTGCAATTGGAAGATACAATCTTCTTTGTATAACATCTGTCCGCGGAAGTGACAGATGAATCGCCGTAAGTTGTATCTCCGGTGCCGTCCTTCCAAACCCAACCCATGATCACTCTTTTTTCTTTCTCAAACAATCTATAACCTTCTATTTGCTTCACTTCCTTTGATTTTTTACCCGATTAATTAATTAATACGCGGAAAACTTGCATGTGGGGAAATATCAAATCTCATCCTTGCCCCCCCTAAACCGACTTAACCCCTTTTTTTAGCAGTAACCGACTTAACAATTTGATTGGAGTTTTTGGTAATTTTATTTTATATCATATGTGTTCAATTATTTATTAAATTTTCTTTATCTTTTATATTCATCTATTGTTTTTTCTTAAAAAGTCATTATATTTTTAATGTTTTTAGAATGTAAATTGTCTAAATACTTCATTGATAAAATATTCGATTATTTAGTTTTGTCTAATTTTTTTAAAAGTAAAATTATCATTTTTTTTATAATAAATTATCACTTTAATACTCCCTTCATCTCATTTTAATATTTTTTTTAAAGATTTATATAGGATAAAGTGAATAAAGAATCTCAGACTGTTTCAAATTCTTCTTCATGTACAAATACAGTGTAGCACTGATATAATGCTTACGATATTCGTTATTTGTATTTAACAATTTTTTTTTCTTATTTCATTTCAATAATAATAAAACAAAGGACTGGAATTAGTTTATAATTAATAAACTTATCTACTGAAATCAAAATTTTCAATCCGACTCTGCCGTATAGTTAGCTCTTTCTAAATTCATCCCTCATCCGAGCCAATGCTTCTGCATGAGCACTTTACAGTGCCTGGATATACACATGGCCATTGCTATTTGAAGTTGTCCAGTTATCCCCCTTTTCGGCAACATCAACCCGTCTCAAAATGGACACCTAAGTTGTCGTGTTTCTTAATAGGTTCGATTACAACCCTATAAGAAAGCATGCATGATGATTGGTGAAACTCGAGAGATTATAATTACATCAGTTGACTCACGGTCAGATGTTCGACAGAACAAGGCGAAGAAGCAGGTACCTGCAACTAGAGCTTCCTAACAATCTCTTCATTCACACGCTTGTAGTATGTCATCCTTTGGATGGACTTTTGAGCTTCCTCGTAATTTTTATTTTTAAATGCATTTGCAAAGGACTGACCCCAAACCATCAGTTTCTGTTGCATCTGTTAATAAAAACACACGACTGCAAAGTTAATTACACAATTGATACTTATACCAGATAATGTGTAGGCAATCACAATAAGAAGGTATATCTTACACCTTAAATGTTTGTAATTCAAATTATTTGAATATCTACAACCATTCTCAAAAGATCTTCATCACATATTTTCAGACTCAATTCTTAAGATCTACATTCTTTATTACGAAGAAGATATTCAAGCCGCAATACTTAGAGAGGACATAGAATTCGCAGCAGTCAACAAAAGATGGTCACAACTTGCAATTATATCCATCAAGCAATTAATCATACCTGAGCTTTAATCTCGTTTAATGCCTGGGGATCTGCAGCTTCTTCGACAGCCTCTCTTATTTCCATAATCTGCAAATAACTCATTGTTACGCTCAAAGTAGATGTTTGCAAGTTCACCGGAAATATTAGGTATGTTGATAGACAATAGTCTAAAGACCATTCAAGTTATTTCTAGACACAGTTATACCATAAATTCTTTAGAGTTGTAAAGACCAGCTTATAAAATAATACGTCTGGATAGTTCAACAAGTTGTCTTCTTAAAAATGTAATGTGCACGACAATCATTATATATTTTTGTCTGAATAGATCTGAATGTTTTTTTCTTAATGCTAGTAAGATATGCCTAGAGATCCCAAGTCAGACAAAAGAAAAATTCAATGAAATGAAATAAAAAGAATTCCTTCAGCAAACAAGTTGCATCTACATCAGATACTTAAACTCATAAAAGTGGCTCAGAACTTGAAATGAAAATTTGATGGTGATGATGAGACCTATAAAGGTTCAAGGTTCTGCAAAGTATAAAGTTTAAATAGAAACTGAATTGTCCCTGTAAATTTGCATGAGACATTGTAATTGGGTTCTTGAGGTTCATCAAAGCTTGACAAGACAGGATTTAGTAAGTATGGGGGACACCAAGACAATCAAGAACGCGAATGTTTTTAACGAGACAAGGACTTATCTACTATGCATGACCTATTTAAGTAAGAGACACTCATAAGCATCAAGTACACGAGGCAAAAAATTAACAATATAAAATAACACAAGTGCCAGGCTTTTCTCAATTAATCCACCTTGATCCCAACTCTCAATGTAGAGCACCGTCTTATGTCTACAAGTATCCAACTAGTCCAGGAGGGTGAATTTGGATACATATAAATCCTAAAAAAAGAGAAAGTGAAGAAAAGAAGTACTTGTGACAATTTTTTTAATAGAAATTAATCTATTATTGAACTCTACTGTTCAATTTTTTTAATACATTGCCAATTAAGATTCATTACGCAGCTTTCTATACATTATGAAAACAATTTATTATAAGATACCACTAGAATCCCAATGTATACATTATATTCTATACGTTGGCAATTCTGTAATATGATTACTGTTATACAATGTCTCATGAAAGTTGAAACCAGTGAGATACAGATTTTACAATAAAATAGAGTCAAGTCATTACCTCAGACAACAATTCAGGTTCTGAAACAGTTTGCTCTTCATCTACCTCAACACCTGCAAGTCTCATCTACACACACAAAAAAAAAAGGAAAGAAGAAAGTAAGCTACATGTATTTCTTCTTCATCCTCGTTTTGTTAAGAATAAGATAAACAAGAAAATTGGTTAAGAATTTGACAGATACTGAATTTATAGCAACCTAAAAAATATCTACTAAACTTTTCCGAAGAAAAATTTCAACAAGTTAAAGTTACTAAATAAGTTGTTGTCCGAATATACTTGTGCGAAGACTAGTTTGTATTATATATCTGATATAAATGGTTGGAGAATTATAGGCTACTTACGATATATGTTGCCCGTGCCAATGCATCATTGAGTGTGCGATAGGCGTCGATTACCAGAGAAGACTGTTCAGCAGCATACTCTCTTTCCTCCTAACACAACACACATAATGTCAGCGCACACACAGACAAACATATAACTAAAGGACATACAAAGTAAAAAAAAAAGGTATAAAAGGCGTAAAGCTTTAACCTGGGACTTGGAATGAACTAAATCAGGATGAAGCTTCTTCTGCCAGTCTTTGTACTTGCGCTCGAGATTCTCATTCTCATGATCAATATCAAATCTCTTCTCCCTGACAATAAACAAACAAACCTAATTACAGAATGAATTAACATATAATTGATGAAACATCATAATCAGAGAAGGCGCATACAGTGAGAAAATGTGGAAGTAATCAATAGAATGATCGACAGGTTGAACAGCGCGACAGGATTGACAAACCAGGAAAGGAGTAATACTTGTGGCGACAGCATTACAATTCCAGCAGCAGCCCCTGAGTTTCTCACCAGGATCAGAGCATATATTTCTCCTGGCGTTGGCGAGTAATTGAGATTTTAGTAATTGACAAACCCTAGGTTCTTTTGTGCCATTAAAATAGGAGGATAGAGTAAGCAAGTTTGGAGAGTGCGATTTGTTGTTGCATTTTGTAACAAGCTGGCGGCGTATGATAGAGGAGATAATAGGCGGCAACTTTCTCCACATATTTCAGAGATGAATGGAGGAGTTGTTAAGGTTTTGTTTGGGTGTCAAAGAGCGATTACAATGGAGTTACTTATTTTGATTTTCTAAAATATAATAAAATACTAGCTTATGTTCAGGAAGAATGTACGGTACACGGATCAAATTATTTTAATATTTTAAATAAATTTTTATTTTAATATATTTTTATATGATTTGAAATTAATTCTCTATTTTAGGTAATTAAAAAGTTATTCTATTTCAATGATATTTCTTATATTAATTCTTTATATTTTAAAAATAATATTTAATTAGTACGAGATAGATGAAAAAGAGAGGGAAAGGTATAAAAAAAAGAGATAGATGAGGCAAAAGAAATGGAGGTTGAGTTCTCTCCCCTTCGATAAGGAATTTGATTTTCTCTCCGCGAAAAATTATAGGGAATTGGAAATCCCATTAAAACATGAATTCCAAAACTAAATTCCTAAAATATGTACTCACAAATATGGGTAAGGATTTATTGGGTTGGAGTTACTCTCGCTAGTATTTATAAGGAAGCGGCAAGCCAGCAACACAATAAGTAAGCTTTAGAATAACGCATCAAAGATTTAACTTATTCTTTGTTTAAATACGTAGAACTTTTCTTCTTTTTTCCCTATTTTTTTATTTACTACTATTATTTATGTTCAAAATCGGAAAATAGAGTAGTTTTGTTGCTTTTTATTGTCACTTATTATATTTATTTTTTTGCTTGTGCAGCTGATTTTTACTGAAAAAATGAATTTTATCTTTTAGAATAGAAATTTTACATTATATATATTATTACTTAAAAAATACAGTAACTCTTTTCAAATATTAAAACAAACACACTCCAGACAGCAAAGGGTAGCAAAAAGAAGCTACGCAACCAACCAGCATCACGTTAATAAATGAATTTGGAATACTTTATTCATTATGGTCACCTACTTCATTACGGTTGGTTACTTTTTCGAAACTCAGAATTATATAGTACTTATATTTCTATTTATCAGATAAATATAGCGCTATATAAAAAAATTATTTTTTTTAAATATATAATTAATTTATAAAATACTTGACCGTTCGTTTTGTAGTTGGACAATCGACAAGGTAAACTGATACCTTTAGTGTTTATATTTATTTTTTGTTATTACAAAAATAATAATAATAAAATTTAATCCAGTATGAAATATAACTATTTAAATAAGGGTCTCAATCCACCGCCACCGTTGGATAGAACGGAGACAGCCAACAAATTGTAGCCGTCCAAACTGGTGATATACGACTAATCACCAACGGTTCAGATTTGTTGGAGGTATAACATCCGGAATCAACGTTGATTCCGAACCTTTTGCCTTTAAATAATTACTACATTTAAGATTTGTATAATAACGGGTATAAATTAAAATTTTAGTTATCAAATTTTTATTCATTAATAACAAAAAAAAATTATCAATTAAAACGAGTCATACTCATAAAAGTTACTGTATTAAGTTAGTGTTTAATGTATGTCAAATGTCAATGGCACACCCTAGAAATATCCTATTAATAATTTACATAATTATAAAGAATTATTTAATAGAACTATTTTATTCTAGAGATTAGGGAACCTAAGTAAGTTAAGTGAGATATACATGATTTTATATGCAAAGGGTATTTTTATCAGATCATAATTCATTTAAAATTTTATTAATACACTACCAATTTGTACTAATATTTTAAGGAAATACCTAAGATACATGTTCTTTTTTCCTTTATTCCAATCTTATTATTAGAGACCTTCATATGTACTTGTAGGCCTGTTAACGGATCAGATTTGGATCGAATCGCCTTAAATTCATTTATTTTTTCAGATCGGATCAAGTGCCAGATATTTTAAAACTCGGTCTATATCCGCTCCATTTGGATCACGGCTAATCGGATCGGATATCCAATCCAATTAATTTTTTTACTAATTTTTTATAATTAAATTATTTACTCGTGCTACACGCGCAGTATATTATAGTTTATATATTAGTAAATATTGTTATTATAATATAACATAATAAATATAAAAATATTTATATTTAACCATTTTATGTTTAAAACTTTCATATAATAAGTTTAAATTATTTTAATTATTTCCTAAATTTATTTTGAATATCTTAATTTCTCCTTTATTATTATTTATAATATTTTATATGTATTAATTTTTATTTAATATTTACTCATACAATAATATTTTATGTGTTTTAATTCATATTTGATTTTTATTTTCAATTCTTTCTATCTTAAATTTTGTTCAAAAATATTTTTTTTAAACTACTTATAATATTTTGTATATGTTATTTTTAATAATTTACTCATATTATAATATTTTTATATGTTATTTATTATTTAATTATTTGGTATGTTATTTTTTATATAAAATTTATTATATTATATCAATATTTAATACCGACATCGGATACCAAATTAAGATTACAAATTTTATCCAAACCTATATATGTTATGATATAATTTATATTAATAAATTTACCTTAATATTTCATAATCTTATACAAAGTTTACCATAAATATTACTGTAGTATATATTACATTAATAACAATTATTAAAATGAGTCAAATTAGTGTATGAATTTTGTCTGGAACTAAATATATAGATATAAAATCTAAAAATGAATTATGAAATGGATTAAATTAAAATTATAAATTTAATCGGAATTCGAACATGGATATCAAATATAAGAAATTGATTATACAATATAAGAATGTAATTATTCACACCAAATCTAAAAATACTTAGATTTTACATATTTATATAAATATAATTATATTAATTTCAATATATATATATATATGTATATAATTATATTTACTCGGATCAATCCATATACATCGGATCAGACTTTTATCGAATCAGATTGATTTTATATAAACTCATATCCGGTTATATAGTTTCGGATCGGAGCTGACGTACAGTCGTTCCACTGTTGAATTACTCTGGGATTCTCTAATCAATTCACCAAAACTTATCTTGTTATGGCAACTTTTTTCTAGTTAAATAAGTAGCTAATTAGCTATGCATCAACGTGACACCACCAACAGCTTCTCAAAAAAATGCACTCCTCTGCACCTGCTAATTTATCCGGCCGCCGGAAAAACAACCCAACCTCCGGCAAAACCCCTCTTCACATTCTACAAACACTAAAATCAAAACCCAGAAAAACAAACATATGCAAAGTATTTGCATTACCTCTTTTACTACTACTTGCATTGTTACTCACCAAACCAATGCTAACACAACTACTTCAAGTTCCAAAATCAAAAGCACTCTTAAACAATACCCCAAAGTTGCAATCTTTAAATTCATCTCCATCACCATCAAATATTATTAAATTAAACACCAGCCCTTATCATAATTGGGAGCTTTTTGCTGCAGATTATCAAGAAATGCAAAAAAGTTTTAAGATTTTTGTATATCCAGAAGCATATAACACTTCTTCCCCATTTGCTAAAATCTTTGTGCCATACCCAATTTCAAGCCTTTTTTATTTCATTTCAAGTTCTAAGTTTGGGAATTATTTTAGTGAGCATGCTTTCAAGGCTGCTCTTTTGCAGAGTTCTTTGATTACAACACGTCCTGAGTTGGCACATTTTTTCTTTATGCCTTTTTCGATTAATGCTATGCGTAATGACCCTCGCGTGCATTCTGAGGAGGCCATTGAGAATTTTGTGGCGGAGTATGTTGAGAGAATTAGTTGTGGGTTTGAGTACTGGAATGCTTCTGGCGGGGCTGATCATTTTTATGTGTACTGTCATTCTGTGGGCCGAGAGGCGGCATCTAAGCATTGGGGCTTGAGTAATAATGCTGTTCAGGTCACTTGTTCATCTAGTTACTTTCAGAGATTATTTGTGGCACATAAAGATGTTGGATTGCCTCAAGTTTGGCCTCGGCGATTACCAGATCATGAATTTACAAATGCCAGGTATATCTGTTTGTTACTCTCTTTGTTTTTTAGTTCTGTGTAAATTTTATTACTCATGTGAAACATGTGTATGCTGTATTTGTTTAGGTAATTATATGAGATTGCTGAATTTTTATAGTTAAAATTATTGGGAGATATTGTTTAACTTGAACTGCATAAGCACCTTATAATCTCGTGAGTTACCTCAGCTCACCCTCGGCCTATTATTCTCTCTCTCTGGTATGAAATTTTCAAGTAACTAATCAGGCTGTTAGACAAAGTGTTGTTGGTACATTCTTGTGAAGCATTGATTGTTGAATGCAGGCCGAAACTTGTTTTCTTTTCTGGGAGAATACAAAACTCTCGTGTTCGACAAGAATTGGTAGCTCTGTGGAGCAATGATAGTTCGATGGATATATATTCTGGAAAGGCGCCTTTTCCTTATGAAGAAGGATTTAAGCAGAGCAAATACTGTCTCCACCTGAAAGGATATGAAGTAAACACTGCAAGAATTAGTGATGCTATACACTATGGGTGCATCCCAGTTGTGTTTTCCAATTATTATGATCTACCATTTGCTAATGTTTTGGATTGGAGTAAGTTCTCAATCATCATTAATGAAGTAGACATTGCATCCTTAAAAAAGATATTGTTGTCGGTACCAAATGAAAGTTACAAAAGTATGTACCAGAATCTGAAGTTAGTTCGGAGACACTTCAGATGGCATGCAACTCCAAAAAGGTACGACTCCTTTTACATGACAGCATACCAATTATGGCTGAGAAGAGGCTTACAGCGTTTGCCTTGTTAGTTGTTCAATCAACCTCTGGTTCCCATGTTTATAACCGATTTTCTATAGTTCAGCCCTACTGGTGTTTGTACTTCATCAGCACCATCACAAATGAAAGTCAGCAGCTATATTTCAGAATTCAGAAGACAGTGCTTTCAAATAGCATATATGAACACTGATTTGTAATATATATTTGTTCAGAATAGATCAGTAGATCCTTGAAGTAGAGCTTAGTGTTTAATGTGTCAGCATTGCAAGGATTCAGTTGCTAGTACAATAGTAAATGTGTATCTTGTACCATCTTCCGCTCATGACAAGGGTCATATGGGCGCCAAATCTCATAATATACAGGGACCCTCTTTAACAATCTCGTTTTGCCTTTATAAAATAAAATTGTGTCAATGTTGCCCCCTCAGGTTTCTTCAATTAACTGCGTACAACTGTTCATAATCTGACATCTAAGAAAATATACATGACTTTGCACCAAATGTTTAATGTTTTAAGCAGCTCATACTCGTTTATACAGCATTCTTCCGATAAAATAGAAATTAACAAAGGTAAAATCATGTAACTACAGTTGAGGATGTATTACAATTTTTTTAGTCACTATGATGTAGTGAGACGAAACTTCATAGAAGTCATCAATTTTTGGCTCCAGGGCCGTATCCCACACACAAAGGACATGTGTGTTGTGGACGTCCATATATGCCGGCCTAGTACTATCATACAATATTTGGCATCCATTCAGGAACTGTTTTTATCTGTTTAACTCTCAAACCATTTGCTACCCAGACATAAAATACCAGCAGCAGAGCCTTCTTTTCTTGGACTTTTTTCTTGTCAAAGTATTTTCAGTGATGCCATTGATTTTAGCATGAGTTGTGTTTTCCCTGTCACTTATTTTCTGTAAAGCTGCTGCCTCTATCGTTTGATCTACTGAAGAACATGAAATAGTTGCCTGGGGAGCCTCAGTTGGATTTTGAATATCTTCTTTCAGTGATACTGTTGCTGTCGTATCTTGATTTGCTACTTTTGCTGAAGGTGAAATTATAAGCCTGGAAAGAAATTGCAAGTATATTAGCTCAAATGTGAAGTCAGTATAATAGTCCAGCTTGAACCCAGAACTCATGATTCATTGATTCTAATCGAATTAGATTATAATATATACATAGAAACTAACACAAAGGAAAAAATCTGTGGTTACAGTTTTTTAACATGTCAATTTTAAACTACTGAAGCACCTATTATTCAAATGTTAGCGTTCATTTCTAAAAAGCCATAGCAATAGCATAATGAACCAAAGGGCCAGATGCTTAGAATAGTGTATTATTCGGTCTTGTTAATAGCAATTTCCAAGTGTATGGTGATATTGCAAGTTATTTTTAGGGGCGCTGGCGGCTGCACTTTAGAATCAGATGATATGAATGTGCAGATAACTGTTCTGCAGTGATACAGAAGTGTAAGCTTTTAAGTATACCAGTGTGTTTCATTATTTTAATTTTTATATAACTGACCTTGTGTATGTGCAAAAAAGAGGGTTGTGTTGCGTTGCTTATTCTGTGTGTACATATGGTCGATAGGAATGCTCTAGGAGAAAGTTGATAGCTTTATAAATTTCCAAGTCCAAATTTAAAGTAAGGTACCAGGCAGAGCCCGCAAGGGTTGGCTCAGTTGGTTAAAGAGAGGAATATCATCCTTTTAGTCACAGGATCTGGTTCACGTGGTTTACAGGCTATTCCATGAGTCCGTGGGTTTACCCAGTGCGCACCCAAAAAGGGTAGCGGTTGCAGGTTCCCACCGTAAAAAAAAGGTGCCGGGCAGAGCAATCTTCCAACAAATGGTAAAATTTAAATTCAAATTTTCTCTTCCAACATGCATCATGCATCAAATGGTAAAATTTTCTCCTGGTTAAATTACATTAAATTAAATAAAGATAGTACCTGGAGCCATCACTGCAAAAACTGTTTGCTCTATGTGAGATCGTCTCCCCACTATCTCTGCTATTTAGATGACCTTGGTTATCTTCCGCAAGCTTTAGTTCTCTCCCATTATCTTCTAAGTTTAGTAGCTTTCCAACAACAGTTGCGGGCAAAGACCTAGTGTCAGGACTACGCCCATATTCACGAAACACAGAAATGGCCTTCTCCAGTATGCCCAAAGCTTGATCAACCTCAGAGCTAATAACTACTACTTTTTTCTTCTTGTTACAACCCTCTTTGACAACTTGACTAGATAAAGAGGTATATTTTTCCTTACTTTCCACTTCCAAGGACTTACTATGTGCAATTTCTTCTTCCTCAATCTCTTGGATTTCACTTTGAGCTTTCTTATCTTCAATTACTGGGGTATCTGGGCTAAAATCTATTGCATGACCATTTGAAAGAACCTTATCATCTATATCTCTCCCCTCGGCCTGTAAAGTTTTTTTCGCGTGATGTGCAGGTTGAACAAGTGTGTCACTGTTGAGTTCTATTGGTTCCGGTACTCCCTTAACTGAATTTTCTGAAAAAAGCGCTTCACGTATTTGACCGTACAATGGATCTTTCAAGGCCTTGGCAAAATCTTCATCACCCTTAGAGACAGAAGCAACTTCCTGTACGAAATCCATAAGGAAAAGAAGATGCACTAATGAACCAACTGATGTATAATTTGTCTAAACATAAAGTTTGAATGGGTTATCTTATTATTAAGCATGACAAGTTGGGATAAAAATAATTGTTCGGAACATGTATAAAATCTTTTAGCTTTATGCGGGTGCAAGTTCCCCTATTAGGCACTCCAAATATGTTGATTACTCCTTCCTTGTCGCACTATTCTCCTGTATGTTTTTAATCTTAGAATTTGGTATACATCTTAACAGCTACCAGTTAATGCATAAAGATAAAAGATCACAATTAATTGGCAATACCTTTTGATAGAGCCTGAAGCCGCTACCTATGAGCTGCCTTGAGATAAAATTGATAAATGCTGGAGGAACAAAGTCCATCTTTATATCCATGTTAACTATTGTCCTGAAATGTTGAGGGAAACTATATAACTTGGTTGTCTTGATATATATTAGCTATTCAATGATTTTTTTCCTCCAAAAAGGAAAACAGAAAGAGAAAATGTCATCGTTCACATCACTTGGTAATTCACAGCTATGCTTGAAATTAGTCTTATAATGGAAACATGGGTTTGGCTTTATTACTTCAATGCATATGTCCACACCAGTATGACCTGTGGAATAATAACCTAAAATGCACCCATCACTGAGCTCTCCCTTATAAATACAAGAAGTAACTTAAAGAGCTCACCGAAAGTAGCTTCTTCCATCAGATACTTTTTGTAGAGCAAAACCTCCCACGATATCAACCCTTACGGCCTCCGTGTCAGGTAATCCATCTCTATTGAATCCATGAGTACTCATATTGATGCTTTCCAAGTCCGAGAGCTAAGAAGAAAAAATAAAATTAAACACATGATATAGATTAATTCTTTTACAGCTGATGTCCAAGTCAGGCTGCATTATCATACGATAGAAACATATTGTAGACAGGAAAGGGGGGAAAGGAGTTAATTCAGTTGTTTAACCCAAACATGTAATTTACTACCGAGGTAAGAAGCACAATAACAATATCATCTTGGAAGTACTCCAACACAAAGTAATGCACTAGAGCCTCTCTTGCAGAAAGTGGCCATGGAACCTTCATCCTTTCTTCCAAAGAATCAGAGAAGTATGTAAGTATTTATCAGTGTTGGTGCCCGAATTCTTAAAAATATGTACCAATTAACAGTGGAAGGCAATACCTCACAAAAGATATCTGCTCACTGATTCCCACTCTTTTTAAACATTCAGTAGTTACTAGTTTAAAAGGTGGAAAAATAGACTGAGGCCACCTGGTACAAGAATTCAGTGCATAAATAGAAAATTTCATATAAACTTGCAACAAATGGCTGCTGTTATCTTTTATAACTTATAGAAAGTGATAACAGTCAACATAAAAATGGTTCTTACCATTTTTTGTACAGGTTTGATTCCATTGAGATGCATAAACCTACATAATCCAGCATTTAAACTTCAAGAATAATTACAAGTCCTAAGAAATTGATAACTCAATTTAAACCTGACAGAAAAGTAATTAAATAAATCATTTTACTTACATATATCTAGTGGCCCATCTATATAACCTTCAACAAGCAGTGTGTGATAGGGACTGCCTTTTGGTCCTTCGCGATACATAATACGGTACTCTTCTGTATCCTGTTTAACCTGTTGAAAGAATAACGATTTCATTTAGTTTTACTCAAAACCTACAACATTAATTTCTGCACGTGAGACAATGATGATGACATTTACTTTGACACAACAAATAATCTCTCAGTCACTGTGCGTGAATTTAAATATAGGGTCAGGTTCTAGTAAAAACCTTTGACAAAAACTAACAGCCACCAAGAATTAACAGATCGTAAGATCTAAACATGTTTAATTTTTATATATACAAAAATATTGCTGAGATTTAACAAACTGATTCACTGAATGTGTTGAATCTTGAATACATAGGTAACTATACCTTATTTTTGGAACAGTGAACCCTTGAGGGGAATCGTGACATTATTAGAGTGATAGCGAATAACTATATGGCTATACCCAATTTCGGATTTTCAGAACAGTGAACCCTTAGCAAATTATTACATTAATAAGGTAAGGATTTAACAAATTCCAATATGTTGCTTCTTAGTGGTTCTCATTTAAGGTTTTACACATGGAAACAAAATAGCATACTTTCCAATCCTCATGAGCTTCGCTCCTTTTTGCTTGATCGTGGCCCACAGAGGCACTCCTCAACATATCAAGAAAGTTTGATACTTCCTTGGCTCTTCTATCCCCCACATCGTCAATATATTCTGCATAACAAAATTCATATTAATACATGTAATGGTTGAACAATGGCATTTTAAAGCAGTGGATAACCCTTTTTCAGAAATTTAACCTTTAAGTCCGTTTCTTGATGAGTAGATTAGTTGATTTTTAACAAGTGCCTTGAGTCTTTCCTCATCTGTAAGATCATCAGAAGCCAATGCATTGTCTAGCCTCTCTCTGTACTGCGTGATATTGTGTTTTCCCCCCATCTATGCATCTCCAAGTAACAAGTAACAGCTTTTCTTGCAAAACCTAGAGCCGCAGCATATATCTTCACCTACTCTGACAGAAAATGAATCATTAGCCTTGGGGGTTTCGGTATAGTGCATCTTAAGATAGATTAAAAAAAATTGGCTTGAAATGTTACACAAGCATTTCTGGAAATGAGAAACAGATAATCAGATATACAACCCAAATTTGTAAGCCAGGGAACTAAAGGTAAATTGATAGAAGACTGTTCTGGGCTCGAAAACGAGTGCATTGCAGAATGAATATATTGTTTCCAATAATAACTAGAAATAGACAATACATACTTTAAAACCATAAACGCAACTCAATTACAGATCAACAATCTACTAGCCTTAGCTGCATATAAATTTCCTTGTACATCTGTATCATGCCTTGTTGCAAAAAGGACTTGTGTACCAGTCAACAAATAATCAATCTCACGAAGGTCCTCTACATCAGCAGGCAAAAGTAAGAGTATACACAACAGATCAACTTCACTATTGTAAAAGCAGACAACAATATGTGGTGTATCATGATATTTAGCTTCTTCGAAAACACATAAAAACATTCTAAACTTGGAAGCGGACAAACTATTTCAGACTTGGTGAGATGTATTTATAATCACAATCATATTGGTGCATGTATGTGTATTAACATTTAACACCGATGATCATTAGCAAGAAAAAAAATCCTACCCAGATAATTATGGCAATGGACATCAATGTAAATCTAACAAGCCTGTCATTAAGACTTCCAAACATATAATTAGAAATCAAATACTTCATTATCACATCATAAAAACCTTCAAAACTATTTCCACTACTCTTCTAACATATTAAAGCCAAAACTAACATTAAAAATAAGTAAACCCCATAATTAAAGCTTAAACAATTCACTGGAGTCGACTTTACAAGACTCCACACCTTAATTACCACATAAACAGGTTCAATTAAATTAAAGACAGATAAAGCAAACATTTTTAAGCTAAAAAAATAATCATCGTCCAAGTAAAAAGACTTTACTTTGTAGCTAAAATAAAATCACTTTGCTGGTGACCTGGAGTTGTCAAGAAAAGGCAAGAAAGGAATTAAAAAGAAGGTAAATGCAGAGATCTCAAAGAATTGTATGTATGTATGTATGTATCTGTGTGTGTCTGTATGTGCAGAGCTATAAGAAAGATGAAAAACAACAAGGGCCAAGGGGTATTCTTGAACAAGACGAATGAGCAGACAGGCTGCGTTATTACCGAAACCGTATCACAACTTTTTTATGAAACTTTTGAGAAACAAACACGCCTTTTTAGGGGCTAAACTAAAAGGTAAGTACACAAATGTTACAGAGTTGACATACACCAGTCCAAACAAAGATTCATCTGTACGCCTCCATCAAGGCTAATATTCTAAGCTTTATGTCCTAATTTTCTTTTTAGATCATTTAGGATGATAGCTTTTTTTTTGGGGCCGACTCAAAATTCCAACAAGTACTATATATTTTTCCACTAAAATTATTATTATATTGTTTTGTTTCAAAAAAAAATTATTATTATATTTTTTGTATTTGTACCGTGGTCAAAAATAGATGATTGCCAAACAGGACGGAATATTACATTATATAGAGTAGGAGTATATATTTGGTAAAAATTTTAGATTTGCACGTCATTTTTTTCTAATTTGATTTAGAATCCTCCTATTCACCTAACATTATTTTAAAATATTTTGGGATTTTTAATCTCTTTTCGCATTTGTGAATTTGAATTTCTAATCTTTTCTCAAATCCGCACAGTTGATTGTAAAACAGCGGTGCAATCATATTGTATAAAAATTATTAATTTCAGTGATAGACTCGATTTTTTCCAAATTGTACCTGTATCGAATATTAAATTAGAGTAATAAACATTGTTTGTAAGTTGTAAGGCGTACTACTGCTTTTGTATAGAGTACACACACACATATATATATTTAAAAATAAATATTTATTTTTAAAAATAAAAATAAAAATTAAATTAACCTTTGAAAAACAATTATATTTTTACATACTTTTTTAAAAATTTAAACTTAACCAAACGGAACCATACCGTACCGAGATGAGGTATACAATAGATTTTTGTGGTTGTAGTTGGCTAGTTGCAGTGCTCCGACTGTTAAAGAAAATGCATTTTGCAGGGTTCCGGACAAATTAACACTATGTCATTCTAAGTAATCCCCGTGATTTTCACGGACGAGCCAGAAGAGCAGGCCAGTTGTCGGCAGAATTAAGCAGCGAAATACCTGCCCCTGGTCCAACAACAAGTACGCAAGCAAGCAGTTTGACCCCATTCAATTACTGCTGTGCTAGTCTGGTGCCCACCACCTCTTACTTTTATTCTCTGTTCTAGTCGTAGTATATTCTAACAGTAATAATACCCTTTTCATTGAAATTTAGTTTTTCTTTTTTGTTGAATAAAATTTGGTCAAATTTTAAAAATTAGAATACTCCTTTCCTTGTGTTATAATAAAAATTAGATGCAAGGTTGTAATTGAATGCGAGATATTAAAGCCATATATGCAATATGAATATTATATTACATGAGTTTTACGAATAAGATTCATAACCTTCCCTGTCATATGAATAGTAATTGGATCTTAGCTGAGATAATATTAGGCTCAGCAACCTTATTCAATGATAGAACTAGTGGATGCATTTGACATTTTCCTTGGGGATATGGTTGATAACGAATTTAAGTACTGAGTAATTTATTTTAGTTCTACGAGAAAATTTACAAACTATTTAAAATAGAAAAAGGATAAAAATTTACAGGCAGACGAAATGATTATATGAGGTTTGGTATTATTTTCTATTTTCTATGAAAATAATATTTTTAGATTATTTGTTTTCTATTTTCAAAATTGTTTTTTGGTTACTAGAAAAAATTAAAAAAACTAAAAATGAAAATAAAAATGAAAAACATATACAAGTGTATGAGGTATACGGACAACAAACTGCGCCGCAAGTCCCGCAAATTCAATTCTTTTAAATATATATTATGCCGAACCTAATACACTTTTATATTAATGTTTTAGTTTGAATCACAACCAATTATATAAAAATATATATTTTTATCAACTTTGAAACCTTTAACCCTTTTAAATCTCTACATATGTTTTCATATATTTCGAATTTGATTTATATCCTCTGTATCTGTTTTCATCTGTTTTGATATTCTTTAAATATGAAATTTTGAACGATTTTGATATTATATGTGTTGACTTTTTGTATCTATATTATATGTTTTCATATATTTCAGATTTGATTTATATTATCTATATCTGTTTTCATCTGTTTTAATATCCTTCAGATATGAAGTTTTGAACGATTTTGATATTATATGTGTTGAATTTTTATATCTATATATGGCATAACCATTGTTGATGGCGTTTTGACCATGTTTGATGGGGTTATATCGATTGTGTCATATTATATGACTTTTTGAAAGTTTTATTATATAATTTTATATAATATATTTATTTCACATGTTCATCGACTTATTTGGCTTTGTCGATTTATTTTGGTATTTTTCATATTTACTTGGACGGGTTATTACTTGTGGATGAAAGATGAATGGGAAAGTAGGATTTTGGTGTACAATCTTTGTGATTATATAATTTATTCTCTAAAAGGTGTAATCTTTTCTGATATAAAGGTGTTATTATCTAAACTTCCAGAGGAATCTCTTTCTTATGGTAGTCATAATTTAGGTTACAGCCCATGAGATTGGTTAAGCATACATTTCAGTTAGATAATAAATTTTTATGGATAAAAGAAACCCTCACAATCACTAAATTTGTTGGGAGTATGTATTTCGAATTATTTATCAATGAAACGTTTATCGTTTAAAAAAAAATCATGTTGAACCTACAGTCATGACGTTCTCGTTCATAACATTATGAACTCTCGTAAGAAACTCAACGACGTCAGAAACTAAAAACTCAAACGTATTAAAAGCAAACGACATAAACCTATGTTGGTTATCTCTACATGTCTGATCATGTTTACGCACCTCTACATCTTCCGTTTTAGTCGCCGTCTGACCAGCTATAAAAATCTCTTTACCAAATCCGCTTAAAGAAGAAACTCCGATGAGATCAACACAAATATGTTTTCCTGCATCTTAACTATAAACTAATACATCAGCTAGCATAAGAGTTGATTTAACTTCACTTGGAAGGGTGAGAAAGTAGACGGGTGCCTCCTTCTTAGCTGAAATCCCTCTTTTCCAAAGGACATCGTACAATACATCAAGATCAAGTCATGTCTATATTTGAAACATGGTGGTTTCTCGTAGTGAACCGCATACTCCCCAAATACATCCCTACAACGTAAACACAAGAGACACTGCGCCCCATTAGAAAATATGGGAAATTATTCATTTTCATTTTCTAAAAATAATATATTTATATTTTATGTTTTTAAAATTATTCATTTTAAAAAATTATTACTTTTAAAATTAGTTCTACGAGAAAATTTACAAACTATTTAAAATAGAAAAAGAATAAAATTTAGGGAATTTATCTAAAATACTATGTTTATTAGTTTGTTTTGTAAAAATACTATCTTTTTAAAATCATTGCAAATATACTATCTTAATGACAAATATATTAAATTCCACCCCACTGCCTCCTCACCCATCTTCTTCCTCCTTTTTTTTCTCTATCCCCGATCTCTCTCTCTTCCTCTTCCGCCTCTCTCTCCCTCTCTTTTCTTTTTTTTTTTCTTTTTCTCCTTCTCTCTTTGCTCCTCCTCTTCTGCCTTTCTTACATCACCGACCACCACCGCAGAGGCGGAGACAACCGGCGATGGCCACACCAAAAACACACACACAAACTCACACACACCACTTATATCTCATGTACAAGCCTGAAACAACAACAACCAATACAACTATCATCATCCACCTTCTGACTACCACCGAAGTCAACTCCGACCGATCATCTCCCCACCTCCGATTTACAACCTCAATCCATTCAATCCAACCTCCGATTCATTATCTTCAATTGAATCCTCGATTTTCTTCTACTACTCTCAACTCAACATTGTTCAAATCCAATCAATCTTTGGACCTTTGATGATCTTCCTACCACGGTGGGGAAAGCTTTATGAGCAACTTTTGACCTACGGCGTGCTTTGTGTAAATAAAGGCCATATGCTAGTAGTTTCAGTGGTTTCATATTAGTTTTTGTATATCCAATTATCCATTCTAAAAAGTGGTCATATACTGGATTTCTAATTATCAACGTTGATAACTTTGTTTGTTTCAATTTGTTTATGCTTATTGTGTGGGTTTCTCTTATGCTTCTTTGATTGTTTGATGCTAAAATACATGTGGTTTGATTAGAAGGAGCATAACAAATATGTATCTTCTGTTTTTTTTTTGTATAAATACGGTTTGCAACAAAAAACAACCTGATGCAACTTGTTTTTCTATTTTTCTGAAATATAATTGAAGTTGCTTTTGGTCGCATTTACAGTTGCATTTTGATTTTAACCGTGCAACTTGTTAAGTAACGTATTATGCAATCAAAAAATAATTATTTTTTCTAAATTTTAAAATTGCATTTGTGGTTGATTTCGATTGATTTCAGTTGCAAATATGGTTGCAAACCGTATTTTTGCATTTTTTTTAAAAAACCGTATTTTTGGGGGGAAAAAATTAAAAAGTTAGTATTTTTGCAAAAATACTTTTATGCTCAGGTATTTTTGAAAACCCCCTAAAATTTAACGAGCAGACAAAATGATTATATGAGGTTTGGTATTATTTTCTATTTTCTATGAAAATAATATTTTTAAATTATTTATTTTCTATTTTCAAAATTGTTTTTTGGTTACTAATTTTTTTAAGAAAACTAAAAATGAAAAAAAGGTAAAATAAGTATATGAAGTATACAGACAACAAACTGAGCGAAATCCCATTGAATATCAAATCCAAATCTTTCTCAATGGCGTCAAAAACTAAAACAAGGAAATCATTCATTTTCTGAAAACTGTTTTTAAAATAAGATTGAACAATATATTTATATTTTATGTTTCTAAAATTATTTATTTTTTGAAAATTGTTTTTAAAAATATGATCATTTATTTTCTGAAAACTATTTTTATGTTCTTAAAAGACATTTTTTTTCCAGTTATGAAGCAAACAAACACTTGGGGACTTGGGGTAGTATTTGGTATTATCCATTTGTTCGGCCCATTTATATTTATACCCAATGGGCCAGTTTAGGATCCAAAGAAGATTATCTGGTTGGCCGAGCCGATGAAGTATTCAAGAGAAAGCTAGGTTTGAGCGAGTGAGTGTTGCGGAGAAGAAGAAGAAGAGCATCAAAATCTATAACCCTTGGATTTTTTACTACTGTAAGTATTTTATAATTCTTTAATTGACTCTAATTTTTCATTTTTACAAGTTAACATATACATACATATATTACTCTACATTGAAATGTTTGTTTATGCGTATTTGCATCCCATCTGTTTGATGAAATGCCAGTGAGTAGCTTTGTTCAAGTGTTCCTTTAAAACTGCATTATGTGTGTTTCTATATAGCTACATGCCTATATATATAGTCAATTAGTAACATCACATTTCTTGCTGGAACTTTACACTGAGTTTTGTCCTTGATTTCGTGCTATTAATTTTAACGGTGAGTGATTTTCTGGGTACATTTTTTATCACAGTTATATTTTTTTGATTATATTCGGGAATTTGATGAATAGTGGCTTGGGTCACAAACCAGTTGACACTGGGCAGCTAGAATCTTGATTTAGGATTTTCGATATATACACACTAGCTCACTATTTAATCAGCACGCTGTAATGTAATATAGTTAACTATGTATATAGGCAACTATAGTAAGTTGAACAGTTATGCATGTAAAATTTCTGTTGAATAGCATGATTGTTTATAGTGATGAATAATTAGTTTTTGTTTAGAACCTTTGGTGCTGTTATTATCCTATTATGTTGTTCTTCGTGGTTCTGATGTTTTACAGTTTTTTTTTTGTTACTTCAGTTATTAGATAGTTTGGTAATATACAGCTTGAAATTTCTGGTTGAACATACCTTCGAGCTTTAGTCATGGTGGGTTGGCACCGACATCTGCAGTCCATAATCCGCCAGGTTGGAAAAAGAGTGCAGCAAAATTGCAATGCTGCTGTCAACACTTCTTTTTATCACTCCAAGTCCTCCCTGATTAATGGTACTTTTATCTCACATTCCTTCTGAAAGCATATAATATAAAAGCTTTGTTAGAATTATGCTTTGATTTTTTAATTTTTAATAATTGGTTAATGTTGACCAAGTTTTTAGGATAAATAAGATTAGATTAGTTTTGATTTGAATATTTTTGAATTGTAGTAGTTTTTTGAGGATAAGATGTATTGGCTTTATATATAGCCCATCCACGTAATAATGAATACGATGAAGTTCACGTTATATTTTATTATTCATCATCATGCTGATACACACATATACACACATTTAAACCTACAAGCTTTAACAAAGAATGATTGTAATTGTAATTAGTGTTTATTATTTTTTTCACACACCACCTTTCTGTTAATATGAGAATCCTCTCACTTTTACACATATCAGTAATATATTTTCTCTGTTATTTATTAAAACACTGCATTGTTTTCCAGAATTATAAATTTGTTGTTGGATGATCTTGCAGGAGAGTTGCCATGTTTGCGTAGCCTTCAGGGTTCATCTTCTACATATTATGCAAGGCCGTTATATAACTGTTTTCAACACATGGTAATGAAATTGCAAGTTGCTTTAAAGGTCCCGTAGCTACAACTCCTAATAAAAGTGAAATTGTCATACAAATATAAGGAAATTTGAAATGACTGCACAATGAGCTCCCTCCCTACTGTATATTTGTTCCACATCACCTGCTTCCAAATATTTCTCTAGTGGCTATTTATTTGTTTTAACTTTTAACATGAAGTGTGTAAGGTACTATACTATACTTGATTTGATATGCTAGATCAATTCTCCCTCCATTCCATGTGTATAAGTTGTGTTAGAAATACGAAGTCTTAATCTTATAGTATCAGACTATCAGTGATGCTTATATTAGGTAGGTAGTTTTGGTTTCAATTAGTGGGTGTATGAGATTGATCAAGGACCAAGTAGGTATGATTAGATTATTTTCTTCAAGATACACAAAATGTCACTTTGGGGTAGAAGATTATTCTTCTATAACAGTGTCTGTAATGTAAAGGAGGGAGTTAATATCTTACGGAAAGCTACTAGAGTTTTAAGTAGTGGCTCTAAATTTGTTATTCTCAGATTTTAACACTTTCTTAAAAATAGATAGTTGTGGATTTTATCCTGCTGAATTACTTATTTTTTTTATGCAACTTGTACTTAGTTTCCATACTTCCATATACTTATTACTTCCCCTTCGCCTTTTGATATACATCATGGATAAGTCAACTTTGTTTCAAGATAAATAATAAAAACCAAACTTTTTGTACAATTGATTTCAAAATTTTGATGTACTTCTAATGATATGCAGGGATTCACAAGTTCAAGGTTTCTACTTGCAAAGTCTTCTGATGAAACATCGATACCCTCTCCACTGACGCCACAGTTGGCATTAACTAGTGGGAAAGCTGAAGCCCAGGAAGCTGTCACCATTAAACCTTCAAAAGTTCAAGCAGTCCTGAAGAACATTAAACAGGTATAATAATGTTTATATGTAGAGTCTACCACATATTAAGTACCACCAGTGGTTTCTGACATTATTCAACTATGTTATCTACTCCGTTTTCTTATCAAAAATTTCTCTGATTCCATCATTTTCTAATGACCAGATCCATATGTTTCATCTTCTTATTAGCACATCTTATGTAAGAAAAGAAAAAAGACAAACAAACTGGAGAAGTGGTTTAGTGTTATAAATTCAAGTACTGAGGTACATAAGTAATTTACAATGAACTACTGAACAAAAGAAGAACATTATACTCTATTCAGTTATACAGCCTAAAACAAATTTTAATCCCCGTTAAAATATAAATCTGTGTACCAAGGGAGTAAAATCTGGTTGGAAGGAATGGATGAGGTGAGGATGGAAGAAATTTGAACTACATAGTGGACATGAATGTATAATTTCTCAATTCGTCCATTCCATACCCAGAGTTTTAACTAAGGGGGTGGTGTTGATGTATGTTAGGCAATACGAGAAATTTACTCATGTGTGGACGTGTTGGGAGTTGGGACCTCGTTGCGTACTTGCGTGGATATATTATTGCATGATATATGCTGCTTCTTGTCTTTCATGTGTTGTTTTTTGTGTGTAGTACTCTCTTTATCACACTATTAAAACCGGAAGTCTTTACAGAAACAGCCTCTCTGCTCTTAGGGTAGAGGTAAGGTTTGCATACATCTAGCCTCCCCATTCCCTACTCTACGAGCAGGATACACTGACTAATGAATCCAGACTTCATTTTCCTCCTCCTCCCACACCAATCTTGCTCTTTTCACCTCAATTACATTTTGTCTTTTGGTTCCCTGTATATTCAATCAGAACTCAGAAGTAAGAAAATGTAATGTAAATATATACTTTGGCTCCAGGCTTGTAATAATTTTTTCCCTAATATTTTCAGAGTCCTAAAAAGGTGAACCTTGTAGCTGCATTGGTTAGGGGCATGCGCGTGGAAGATGCATTGCTACAGTTGCAAGTCACAGTAAAGCGAGCTTCAAAAACAGTATATCAGGTGACTAAATTATTCGTGTTCTATGAATGCAGATGCTTTTAGAACTAGTAGCAAGTTATGATTGTGGTGAATTCTATACCATCTCATAGCACCATGTCTGCGATATAGTCTTGAACTATAAAATTAATGCCTTTGCTATCAGCTCATTCATTCATCAGCTGTATTTATTGCTCTTTACAAGATGATGGGTGTTGGCTTGCTACAAATAGCACATGTCTGCAATATAGTCTTGCACTATTTAATTAATGCCTTTGCTATCAGGTCATTCATTCAGCACGGGCAAACGCAACCCACAATCATGGATTAGATCCGGATCGTCTTCTCATTGGTATACTTGCAATTTATTTTCTGTAGTTGGCTGTTATGTTGAACTCTACTTACTGTACGTCATCTCATTTTTCAAAGCCGAGGCACATGTTGGAAAAGGATTCTTCAAGAAGAGAATAAATTACCATGGTAGAGGAAAATGTGGGATGAAAGTGAGACCAGAGTGTAGATTGACTGTGGTAGTCCGAGAAATAACCCCAGAAGAAGAGGCTGAGATCGCAAGGCTAAGGGTTAAGAATTTCGTCAAGCTCAGCAAGAGGGAGAGGCGGTTAGTTCCCCATAAGCTTATTGAGACTACCCCAATTTGGGATCGCAAGGGCAAAGCTAAATTGCAAAGTTAAAGGTCTCGTTAGCAATTTATGTGTGACCATGGATGTAGCTGATTTTTTTGTTTTCCTTGAAATTGTGTATCGAGCATATTTATATCTGGTAGATGTTTTTGAAGAAAACTTTATGACAAATAAGGGTAAGTTTGTGTACGTGGACCTCCCCCAGGCGCTTCTTATGAGTGGAGGTATATGAAATCTGATACAATTATTTTAATGTTAAGAAAAACAACAAAAAATAAAGGGTCAACAAATGCTCTTTACCACATCGGAGAGCTGCGAATGTGTATAACAAAAAATAAAGGGTCAACAAATGCTCTTTGCTAAAGTTTCTGGTCCGTCTTGTTAAAAAGGAAGCGAAGGATAAACCTAAGCTCTATTGCTCTGTATGCTTTATCGTTGCGATATTTGTAATGCAACTACAAGTATATCCTTTTTTTTTTGCTTTGGAAGGATATCTTTCTTCGTTGCAGTAAAATTATATGTTTCCGCCTCTCCTTTTTTCTATCTGATAAAATTCTAAACTTTATTTATTAGTTTAGGGGGCTATCAATAATCCCCGAATAATGCACAAATTGGAGAATAAATGACCAAAATGATACAACTTATAAAAATGTCCTTAAATATCACTTCAAAACCTAACATAGTGTACCATTTTTGTTCTTTTGATTTTTAAATAGAAAACCCAACATAATGTAGCGTTTTGTTTAATAGTAAAATAAAATTAAATCATAACCCTCAAAATCAAACACACCTAATTTAATCGTTTTTAATATTTTAGGGTTCGTCAATTCCCTGATTAAGTTTTAGAAATATTAAACTTAAATTAAAAATTAAGTATTTGAATTTATAAGTCTGTAATAGAATGTTCAACGACTTAGGGTTAGGCCCTGAACCCTAATTAAAATTAGGACCCTAATTTAACCATTTTTAATATTTTAGGGTTCATCAATTCCCTAATTGAGTTTTAGAAATATTAAGCTTAAATTAAAAGCTAAGTATTGTTTTCATTTTACAAAT
The DNA here is from genome assembly GCA_028671895.1 of Oenanthe sinensis. Lineage (NCBI taxonomy): Eukaryota > Viridiplantae > Streptophyta > Magnoliopsida > Apiales > Apiaceae > Oenanthe > Oenanthe sinensis. The sequence continues at coordinate 39,693,599 of CM053794.1, forward strand.
ATTTCAAAAAAAAAAATTGTGCAAAACCCAACTTAAATTAGCGTTTTGCCCTAAAACTCTACTTCATCTTGCATTTTGAACTTTAAAAATTAAAAAAAATGCTTAAAACGCTACACGATGCATCGTTTTGAGTAAACGTGACATGAATTAGCATTTTAGAGTGACATTTGGACAATTTTGATCATTTTTTCTCACTCATGTGACATATAGGGCCAACACCCCCCCAAAATAGACCTCTCATTCGTGTCGTATACTAAAATGTCAAACAGAAAATCGACTCATTTAGAGTTCGTGTACTTTCGTATTTGTGTATCTTCGTATCGTGTACTTTTCGTATCGTGTTTTCGTTTAATATCAACAAAAAAATCAATATATTAATAAATAGATAAATATATTATATTATTAAGTATATTTCTACAAATATATATATTTGCATCATATTTACATACAAAATTATAAAATTAAGTATAATTATATAAATAAATATGCATATATCTATAAGAAAAATAATAAATATATATATATAATATTTATTTTATTTCGTGTACTTCGTGTCGTGTACTCAAAGAGTGAACACAAAACCAACACTAAATGTTCGTATACTTTCGTGTCGTGTACTCAAAATGGAAAAACAAACACTAAATTTTCGTGTCGTGTGGTAAATTGCTCAGTCTACCCCATAATCCCCTTCTACTGTTTTCCTTATTTTTCGTTCATGTTTAATAAATTTCTCTTTATTGAAAGTTTTGTACTCAATAATTGAATTTTTTTTGTGAGCAATGCTACGTACCCCAAAAGTTATTTCAATTTTTTTTCCAAATGATGTGACATGACATATGACTTGTTTTAATTTGTAGGCGTATATGCACGCGGGGTCTCATATTATTATAGGAAAATTAGCAATTGCACATGTAACAATTTTGGGGCAATTTTTGGAATACCTAGCATTTTTTTTAAAACCATATATTAGATTTTGTTCCTTCCTTAAGAGTTTTGATTGTTCTTTCCTTTTGAGAGTTTTAGTCATTTGAATTTTTTTATCTCAAATATTGTCCCAAAATATTGAATTATCACGTGTGTAATTAATAATTTTTTTTATAATAATATGAGACTCAGCGTGAACCGGGAAAATAACCAAAATGCCCTGTCATCAATTTTATGGGCCTTCTTTATCTTTAGTCGGGAACTATGGCCTTTTATACCCTCATGATACGTGAATGGCACACGCGTATCTTATATCAATCAAGGCGTATCTTATATACAAATATGAAAACACTTGCCCTGTTTGGCAACGGCTTTTTTCCGGAAATAAGCTCTTATTTCCGGAAAAAAGTAGGTATGCATGTACTTTTTCTGAAAATAAATAACTTATTTTTTATTTTAAAAATAATATTTGATTTTAAAATTCTAAAATAAATATTTATCTTAAAAAAAAATATATAAATATGTAAAAAAATATATGAAATAAGTAACTTATTTTAAATATATAATAAGTAACTTATTATAACAGATACATTAATCATTTGTCATTTGTATATAAACATATGGATGAATAAAGAAGTTGACCGGCTGACCGCCGCCTTTAGTTATCAACTTTCCGACCTTTCTTCTGTTTCAACAGAATATTGAGAAATATCATTGTTATCATCATGTGCTCAGGGCTTAGCAAATAAAATGTAGTTGCAACCACCATTTCTTACAATTAAAAGCCCTCATTCTTATTGATATTCACAATGAAAATGTATACAAGAATAATAGATTTATAAAAATAGAAACCCAGAAGACAAGAGGGGTATGAAGATGAGTACTGTGAGGCGTATGTATAGTTGATACGTAGATGACTGCGGCGTATTCGGTTAATACAAGACTGTTGTTAACGTGTCTCCGGACAATGTGTAGTTATCAATAGCGTATTTAGGCAATACGCCATTGTCATCGCCGTGTTTATATGATGTGTGTGTGTCAATAGCGTGTTCATTAGATATTTTGGACCAGACTTTTCGAGAACAGGCATTTTGATCACGATTTACTCAATAATGAGTACAATGCGACTTCACCCGCGTGCATACACATGCACTCACGAATTAAAATAAGTCATCTCGCGTTATTTGAGAAAAAAATTTGGAATACGTGACATTGCTCATAAATTTTATAAAAATAATTAATTGACAAAAATTTACCTGACATCACAATTAATTTTCGAATGTCTTTGGTAAAATCATATATAACATATCTATAACAAATCATTAAATTATGTCTCCAAAGAGTGAATGCTTCAAAAATATATGCAAAATCTGTTAGACGATGGTAATAAGCTTGGATGAAGAAAATATTGATTTGATCTATTTTATGATGTATTCGATAAATTTTAATTATTTTTAAAATTTATTTTTAAAAATATCGTATGACTTTTAATTAATAAATTATTAATCCAATATAAAAAAAAATTATATGTATGTCTAAACCAACTTTACAGCACATCAACATCGTACTCTGCATTTCTTGTCATCGACTCCGGTTGCAGGACTAACCAGCAGCATTCGAGCACACTAACATGGTAATTTGCTTTTCTTTGTCATTTACTCTGGTTGCAGGTAATCCTCCTCCAAAAGTTGAACTTATGACACGACATCCATCTGATATCCTACTATATGTCTATATATATCACTCACTGAATATTAAATCAATCTCGTTTTATGTGAATCCTAGCTTGTATCAACAACTGCAGTCTGCAACTGTGCACTACGAAGATACATTTTTTCACGGGGGAAGTAGGACGGATTTTCAGGGTAATACAAAATCAAAAGTACTTCAACTTAAAACCAAAGCATAAATTCAAAAAAGACAATGTACAAAATCAATCAGCAAAATATCTCCAAAGCAAACTACAGTAGAAATAATTGCAAAAATTTGCTTCCTGTAGTATTATATATAACCAACTATTGCCCCGGTAGAGTTTTGGTGTTGATCTTTGCAATTTTCTATAGTAATCACAAACTCAATCCTCATCATACCTCGAACACATGAAAATACTGTACAAATTATATTAAAAAAACTTAGCCATGCCAATCGCAAGCTGAGGCCTACATTTTAAATTTTACCCACTGATTTCCAATCAAACTCTCCTATAGAAAAGTACATAAGCAGCTGAAGTCTTTATTTGTTCCTGAGCAACAGGGGAAACATGGCTGTCATCAAACTCGTACCACTGGTTTTGTCCCTGCTGCAAAAATGAACACAATTAAAAACTGGCAGATCCAAAACTTCAGACACTTCCACCGCTCTGAAATAAGGAAATGCATAAAAAAACAAGAGAAAAATCAAGGATCAGGGTTGCAGCGAACAAGGACACTACCGTTAACAAGTTGGTGCAACTTACTTGGACAAACGCAGTATAATGACCCCCTCCCAGGCTACCATAGTGGTTAATAATTGCATATAATACATAGCGTTCCGAAACCTCATTAGTTTTGTGAACAGTATAATCCGTGAGATCAAAGTCCTCAATTGGAAAGTCCACAAAAGTTCCCAGCTTATTCTTAGAGAACCTGTTGTATGAAAACCGCTTTAGATGAATAACCAAAATTTCTGGCAGTCTCCAAAGATCCAATTTTTTGCTGGCCTGGCGATGCTCCTTGCACTTGGGACAGTACCTAGTTAAATTTTGAAAAAGTAATCAACAAATTTAAAATCATTCCAATGATTATCTGTTCAATGTCTAGCAAAGATGAATAAGACGAACTTTCATGTATTTAATATATTCAAGCCAGCCAACAGAAATAAGTAGCGATACCAAGAGTGGAAATAACAATTATACCTGAAGCATGAAAAGGCTATATAAATAATAACCTGTATCTAGGTGATGGAGAGTTTGTAATTGCTAAATACATCTAGGCTGTGTTCAATTGAAGAGAATGGAATGGGGAGGGAATGAAATGAAAAATTATAAACAAAATTTATGGAGAAATAAAGGAGACAAGGAAGAAAAGTGAACAAACATGAGAAAGCAAAAAAATTTCTATGATAAAGATTGTAGGGAAAATGAGGGAGGGTGGGAATGGACCATTCTTTTAAAAAATGGTGGATTAGAGTTCTAGTTTAAATTGCTTGGAAGGAATGAATGAAGGAACACAAATTATAAATCTCATTCCATTCTCCCTAATTTCATTCCATCCAATGAAGACAACCCTAAGGTTCTTATAGATCTAATATAATAGGTGTGTAACAATCAGCAGGTGTGTAGCAGTGATAGTTATGCAGAGGAAAACACTCTAGTACTGAGTGAAACTTAATAACAGGTAACCATCATGATTGTATTCTTATATTAATTCTTTTGTTACAACTTTAGAACCATTTCTTTAAGTTAAAAAATCACCATTTCTTATAAGCTGTAAAATTCTTACCTCAAATCATTTCTTCAAGCACAATCAAAATGCTCACAATTATTTATTTTCATGTTATCCTATTTAAAAGAACATTCCAACAAAGTTACTATTACTAGTCAGGCAAATAAAACTTGAAAATTAACTTACCACATGTCATCAGGTCCTAAAGGCTCCTCTTTCAAGAACCCGTCCAGGCATTTATAAAGAGAAACAGATTCTTGAGGCTTTTTGGTGAATAATGAAGATTTACATATCTCTGGCAATAAGCTCAGACGAGCTGTGTCATACAAATTCCTCATCTTGTTTGGCCATGAAACAAGCACTGTAAATTTCCTGCAGGAACTCAGGGATGGTAATGGCTCATTCATCTGTATTGGGGATAGTAAATTGTTCTCTTCTATTAAAGAAAATCGAAATCCATCTTCCACATCTACGTCATCATCAACTACACTACTAATATCATTATCCTCTAATTCACTATTTACATAGCCGTTTAATGTAACAGAGCTGCCAACATCCTTCATCTTAGAGTCTTCACTACCAGTGGTCTGAGCATCATCATCCTCGACAAACACATCCTCCATCGACATTAAAAATGGGTTAAGTAACTTAAGAAACTGTTCACGTATCTCAGAACCTTTAGAAATATCAGGCATTCTTGCTAATAAAGGAATGCCGAACCTCTTCCAATTTGATGAATATATCGACCTGATCAATTAAAAATACAGAACTTTACCACAATATATACCAGGAAAATAGAAATTTGGATAAAGCTACAAGCAAGAACTACTATTAACATCTTCCCACAATGAAGACCGATGAGGGCAATGATAAATATACTCCCTTTGTTCCAAAATAAGTGGTGGTTTTGGTAAAGTTGACTGATTCTAAAGTTAAGGATGACAGCTATCTTTTCAAGTAAAGTAAAAGTAAAAATGCTGCAAGTCCTGTGAACAGCTGCAAAAACAGATCGGAGAACATGATAAAGTGTGACAACAGCTGTCGATTGTTAGAATTTCGACTTTTACTTTTATCAAATCCAGATAGATGGAAAATACCACAACTAAAAGGGTAATAAGCAACACCTCATCAAAGAACCCAACTATAGAATCTTGTCATTTGAGGCACAAAAGGTGATTATCAAATCTTGTCATTAAGCAAAAAAAGAAGCATTCTTTCTATGCCACGAAACCTTTTGGACAACTTCTCCTTTAAGGGTGCTCTAACTATGCTTATCAAAAACCAAAATCAGTCGCTAACTCAAACATTATAATGTTCATAAAATAAAAAAGATAATCAACTGACACCCAAAAGATTAGACTTACATTGGCATATACTCATGCTGATGCATAAACACAACCAAATGAGATGAATTGCTATAATCTTTTGGCAGTCGATATGCCACGAGCTGATCAGAATCTCTAAGCAAGTCTATTGAGTCAGCTGGCTTGTCCAAAAAATGCATAATCTGACTGCCATATACCTGCCAATCACGAAACCACTTGATAAAGACGGGTCTATATACAAAATGACCAATAAACATAATTTTTTTATATCTACTAGAGAGTTGTGGAGGACCATAATCGTCACGTAGTTAGACAAGGTAACACACAAGTCAGCAATAAATAAATAATCATAGTTCAAATATGAAACACGCAGTGTATGTAACTTAATCACACCTCCCCAAACCCATCTCAGAAAATCTCAGTTCCAGGCTTCCTGGGACAATTTTGTAAGGTTTTATCAGCACCACAAATTCAGGATTATCTTGCACCTCACAGTAATATACTTCTAAAGCTAGACTGTGCTGGACTGCAAAAAACTGGTTCTAGCAACTAAGGTCTCCTGTGTTTTGGTTTATTAGAAATATTAACAAGGTCTAAATGCCGATTCGGAGATATATGAAAACATGTCAAGCAGACAAAGCAAAGATACAATACTCTAGCACAATTAGGGAAAGCAACTTTAACTTAATGCTCAAGGTCAAAGCATATCCTCCTCTCATGACCATAAAGCAACTTCACCCCCGTGATACAATGATACATAGAGAAGCAAACTGGGATAATTCTCTAATTTCTAGACACGATCAAGCCACACATACCTCTGCCAGAAGTAGTGTTTCGTCATCACGCAAAGAACACGAGACACTCACAGCCCGAACAAGATCCTCACACTTTCCAAACTTGGGAACAGTTACAGTAACTGGAATGGGCATACTACTCCCATCAGTGCTCAAAACTGTCAAAGTCATAGTCCGCATTGTTGATGAAGGCAGCGGCAATGACAAGTACATAAAAGGATCAAATGTAATTGACACCTTCTTGCAGACAGGGCAAACTAATTTTGATCGAAATTGGCCCTGCAAGAAGCAAGAATGTAGACTTGTTTAGCATGGCTGATCAAGTCATATACACTGCAAATGAGCTAATTGACTGTCTAATAATCAAATGTGTGATGTCATCAGGCATTGTATCATCAAAAGCTGGCCACCACTATAAATATGGAAGTGGAAATGCGGATAAATAATTAATGATATATAAGATAAAATAAATTAATGTCTCAAACAAGAAATGTAACTCAAATCAGACAAAGAAGGTTCTCTTAGTGGTACTACACTAACTTGGCACACATCAACGATGATGGAATCATTACGAGCGAGATGATTCCTCCAGTGTTCATCTGCTACTTCATTGTCTGGAATATCATCCGCATCTTTTACTTCAATATACGGTTTGAATTTGACTCGATTGAGATCTTCATGTAGTCCATCCAACAAAAAAGCAAGGAACTCCTGTATCAAAGGAAGCAAGGTTACATGATAAGAGTATCAGTACACATTTTTCCGCGAAGGAAATAACATCCACCTAACTTTTAAAAACTATGATACTAACTTGAGCGTCATGCTGGTTGTAGCCACTGAATTGAGGTGCAAAATCGGAAAGTGCCGATTTAAACGCATTTGGAGCCACTGGTCTTGCTCCTGGAGTCCATAGTTTTCTAAACAAATCCCCAGATGCTAAAGCAAGCTTACCCTAAACAAGCAGTATAATGTTAGAGTTGGATAGAGTGACCCACTGACTCTCAAGACTATATGTCAAAGCTTGATTATGCCAGGTTTACATAAACATACATTCATGCCCAAGGGATTGTCAAAATTCAAATCTTTTTTGAAGTCTCCAAGAAAATAATCAACAAACTTTGTGGTATGCACCAAACATTGGAAAGCACTGTTCATAAAACAAGTGTTCCCAAGATTTAACAACCCAGTCATGCCCATTGCACGAGCTTCTCTGTACATACTAGCAGATGGTTGGCAGTCAACTCTCATATTTGAAAAAACATCAGTGCTTCCATTCATTTTAGGCGAACCAGTCCAAAAGAATTCTTCACCCTTAAACTGATCTACTGCCATTTCATCCTTCACATGGTGCCTTCCTTTAGTCATCTGTGATAGCCCATATAATTGCAAATCCAAAAGAATCTGCATACAAGTTTTGCTGAATATGAGCAAAAAAATTACACTTCCTGACAGCATAGAGTTTAAACGAAAAAATATAACAAATTTCGAGATATAATCTTCTGTTTACTGCAGGTGGATATACATGTCCTGTTTAATATAGTCAAACATAAATTTGTGCTTAAAAATTTTCCACTTGATGGAATATCAACTTCAATTCATAAAATTATAACAATTCCAATCATCCATATGAACGACAAATTCTTAAGTTATTCATCTCAAACATAATTTCACAACTATGCCACATCACAAATAGATTGCAGAGCCTGATAACTATGAAATCGGGAGGATGTACAGACGTAATACTAATAATCATTTTATATTTATTCTTAAGCAGATATAGATCGCAACAAATTGCTTTCAGGTATTAGGTATAAACAAATTCCCTACCAACACCATATTCAATATTACATCCCAAAATTTATCACACATTATTCTGTTTCTACAGCAAAAAAACAAAGCAACCATTTACCCCTTCATCTTGTAGAACTGAATCTGGTATGTTTCGGTCATTGACGCTGAACTGGGTTATCTGTCCTGAATAGTCCCAGATGCGAAACTGTAAACATAAATCAAATGAACAACTTTTTCCCAAAAACATAACCATCTGACATGGGTATCAATTTCGAGGTTCTCGTCTCACCTGGCCATCATCAACACAGAAAATATTGCACGCTCTTTCAAACGTGCCAGCTTCATTGTCCTGCAAAGTGCAAATTGATTGTGAGAGTAAGCAAAAAGAACTTTCACAGAGTTGAAAGAGTTTATAATTTCCTATACATTGACAGGACGCTGGCTCTGTTTAGAAGATTAAATATGGTCTCTCTATGTACCTTGTACACAACTTTGTCCATGAAATAATAATAGTGCAAAATAGATGAACAACATGCAACAGGAACAAATCGATACGCATCTTTTGGCTGCTCCTAGAATTTAGGCTTTCCAGCAATTATAAATTTAATATTGAACAACTCACAAAGATAAACTGGATTGCATTGAATACGGGTATTAAGGAAAATAAGTGAGATACTACGATTGGAACGAATAAAAGAAGTATCAATTACTCTTATTCCATATTACGAATGAAATTCCGTGAACCAACCTCTACTATGAAACTGAATAAAGAATAAAGAGTATGGACGATATAATATATCCTTACAAGCATAGTAGCATACCGATACACAAATTAATTATAAACATAGCCACATATATGTAATATGTTTGATAGCAGAAGGTGAGTAACAATAACAAGCAAGCTGTATCAAACCTTTCGGCTAATTCTGGCAACCAAAATATTCATCTTCCCCAAGAAATAACGTATTTTCAGAGAAAATGAATCCTGCATGGTATCTTCCGCAAAAGGGATGGTTCCAACCTTATCTACATCATTATGCCTACAAGGAAGAACATTAAGGAAATCAGAAAGCACTGACATATAACCCACCAGCTGTTAAACCACGATCCCATTTTGAATTGGATGCAAAAGATTTAATCGATATTAGGAGTACGAAGCTCAGACTGCGCAAAGTTTTTTTTGATTAACAATGCAACTACTAAATTAGAAATACTCCTAATGCATTTACACTTTTATTCTCCTAGGACCAAGGCAATACAAATTTAGAAATTCATACCTCATATTTTCATGTATCCATACATCAGGAATAATAGTTAAAATTAATAAATATTTCCATAATATTCAAGTTACATGTGGGCGAGGTAAACGAGTAAAAAGCTGCACCGCAAACAGACTCAAAAGGTGATCTGCGGAACTAAGGGTTCCTCGTTTACGTATTAAATTTGGCCCCAGAACTTATGTCAATGTGTTGATGTTTTTGTCAATACTAAAAAAACAACTTTTACTTAACATTTATTAGTAAGAAAAGATAGAGGGCGAAGTAGGCTATATTCTACATGAGACAAATTTTGTTGGATTCAATAATGTATTGAGTTGAACTGAAACAGTAGTATTTCAGTTGAACTAACATTTTCACCCATGAGCATTAAGTATATATGCAATGGTCGAGGATACCAATAGGGTGTCATAATTCCAGCTAAAGAAAACCACATGTTTTTAAATTGCAATTTCTTTCCTATATAAAGGATAAACGAGTAACCTAGAATAAAAAGCATTTCAAAAGGACCTGAGAATAAATTTAGAAAGAACAGAAAGTTATTTATTTAATAATGCCCCCAAGAAGTAAATCATGTTGAATGCATCTCTCACTTTTCTACTTATATAAATGCAGCCCTAACAAATGAAAAATGCAAATTAAATAAACTGAGTGACTGACCAAATAAAATCACAGTCTCTTCAAATAATCATCCTATCAAAACACACGAGTATATGAAATGTAGTAGAATTTAATATACAATGGCGTACCATTTAAGAGCGCGCAAAAACATCCAATCCGAGAGCAAAGCGTACTCACACGACACGCCTTGTTCCACAGCTTCCGCCTCCTCTCTAATCATTTTCATCACAACTTGGGAGCTAAATTCATCAAAGTCCCAAAAACCATCCAGTTTGGAAAACGAGCAAGTGGTGAGATACGATACGCCCGTGGTATCATCACTCGATAACACCGCCTGTCTCGCCTCATTCCACCACCTGTACACAACAACACAACCCTAATTAAAACAAACTCCAACAACAAAAACCACAATTCAAACACACACATACCTGTCGTGGACCAGGTAGAGTTGGGGATCATCATTGGGAGGAGTGAAGGGGAGGGCGAGCGGAGTGGCGAAAACGTCGTCGTTTTCGTTGTCGTAATCGAACAACATGGAATGGAGAGAGAAAGGTTGAATTAGGGTTTTGGAGACGAGGTTTTTGAGGAGTGAGAGTGAGTAGAAGAGAGAGAAAATTAGGGTTTTGATGAATCGATTCAGGCGACGGTTCATGAATTAGAGGGGGTTGATCGTTTTTTTATGTGATTTGTGACGGCGTTGACCGTTGTTTTATAGTCGGGGGAAATTGAATTTACTGGAGTGTGTAGTGCACGCGAGTCGAGTGAGAATGGGGTTGGGATCGGAGGACAGGTGGATCACACACTAACTCTGACCGTTACGGATCTCAGTTGTGTGTTTACGTTTCTGTTTCCGTGTTTCTTGTGTGCTTTTCAATTTGTTGTTAGACTTGACTTGATTTTCCTCTTTTTAGTTGATTTATTTATTTATTATTACTACTAATTTCAATTTCAATACAATTATTATAATATGTAATTAAAAATAATAATAAATTATTTTATGTGCGGAATTGAAGAATATTTTTTTTATATTGTGAGAAAATAAAATATAAATTGTTATTTATATGATAATATTCTGAACTTTAAAATTAAACTATTTAAAATAATTTTATGAAATTAGTATACTTTTTTACTTAGAAAAATTACTTATTTATGTTCAAAAACACACATATTTCACAATTTATTACTCCCCACATCTCAATTTATCTATCTTGACTTTTTTAATCAAATTAATTTAATTTTGACTAAAAATTATATCTATTATATAATTGAAAAATTATATTATTAGAAAGTATATACAATTTACTTTAAAATGTGACTTTTAGTATTTAAAAATCATTAGATAACACATTTAGGGGGTGTTTGGCTTAGCTTATAAGTAATAAGTTGTTATTTTTTTAAAAGTATTTTCATATTTTTTTTTGAAAATTAATATTTATTTTAGAAATTTAAGACCAAATCTTATTTTCAAATTTGAAAATAAGTTACTTATTTTCAAAAAAAGTACATATATACCAACTTTTTCAATTTATAAGTTACTTATAATTCAAGCCAAACGGGGCCTTAATTTGGCAGGGATGGCAGGAGTATGTATTAAAGTAAGAGTATGCACAATCTTTCATCACTTGTGAAATGTGATCTTGATATTCAACTTGACGTCCATTAGAAAGAAAATAATCCTAGAAGTATTGGACTTCAATGCACGAGCATGTATGGGTCTTGTAAGTTTAATTAATGATATAGAGTTGGGCCAAGTTCGTTTTCGCCATTTGAAATACATGGATTGAGTAGAATGGTATATAGATACATAGAAACCAGTAGTTACTCTTCTTTTTCTTTTAAGTATCAGCTGTTTGAATTTCACTATAAGCTCTAAATTACAAAGTTTAGATATCATCATAGACTAAAGCCTTAAAAATTCATTGAAATAAAAAGAAAATAATAAATGAAGAATAAAACAGATATTAAAGAGCTTATTTTTTCATTCTAAGTTAAATGTCACCTGTTCAATTCTCAAGTAACGTTTTTTTGTGTAAAATAATCCAGGGTGGCACTTTTGTTATTGGGTATGTTAGACATTTTCCACGAGCATTTTTTATGTAAAATAATTGATAGTGCCATTTTCATTATTGTATATTTTTAGTTTAATTCACTTTTTTATTGATTTTTAATATACATATATTTTAATTCAGTCTTTGTTAAAAATTACTGTACTCTAAAAAAAGGTGTCGGTAGAAAAAGTGTGGTTAAAAATATCAAATCAGTGTTTAATAATATTTTTAATGTATACATATTTTATAAAAAAAAGTATTTCTGTGAAAATTTGATAGTAAAATCTATAACTTACTTCTCATAAAAACTAAAAATCAAATTTTTAAAAAAATATAGGTAAATATTTTCTCTAAAATCAAAACTACTTTTAGTTTCAAAACAATTTTTTTTAAAAAAAATTGCTTTGATAACTTTTAAAACATATTTTAATATGATTCAAAATTGTCACTGTGATGGTAAGAAACTAAGAATAGAGTATAATAATTTTTTAAAACATATTTTAAGATGATTTAAAATAAGGAAAATGTTGAAAATTTTAAAACTATTCCAAAATGGATCCTAGATAATAAATTTCATTTTTTAATTAGCTAAAACTCTATTAAACTACCCATATTCACATCAATTAATTAAAATTCTACATAGCTACAAAGTACAAACCATCTTTGTTATAACCAAATTAACACCTCTAATTGCTCCTAAAATAAATTAATCTATACTTACTATTTATCCTAAAATTAAGTCATCCTTCTCTAATACCATGAACCCCGCCCCACAGTTTGGGGCTACTGCACAACAATAATTCCTGCAGTTGAATTCAAAAATTCCTGATACTTTACTGCGTGGCTTCCTTAGGGTTATGCAATTGGACTCCAATATCCTGCCATCAGAATGGACGTCTTTGTCGATATGAAGTTGATGCCGTGACTATAAAACAAACAGAGTATACTTGAACGCGTGACCAGAAAAAGAAGACTGTAATAATATAAAATTATCTCTCACCCCAAACCTAATTTTGATGATACACGCAAATTACAAACAAGTAGATCGTATGGATTACCCGTAGCTAGGGGGAGATGAAGTCAACAAGATATTATTCGTATGATTTTTACCATAGTAAAGCTGACAAATAATCTAATCCACGCAAAGTGTTCTAGCCATGAGTATTTTCTGCAGCTCTTGGAAAGTTACTTTGAAGATAGCCCTAGTATTTATTCATGGCTGCTTTTAAGTTAAGATAAGACACAATTATTGGCGTGTTTGGCCTGCCTTAAAATAAGTTTTTTTGGATTTATTTTCGGGTAAAATTTTCATATTTTGATAAATGTTTTTTATACAAGTATTTAATGTATATTTGAGATTCTATAAGTTGCAAAAAAAAATTAACTTTTTTCAGAAAAAAGTTAAGAATCTCTAACTTTGTCTTAAAATAAGTTGACTTATTCTGGAAAAAAGTTCCCCCAAACACCCCCTATAACTCCATCACTCTCATGCACACAAATCTTGCTAATGAAACTCAAATATATTATGCACCTCAAAATTCCATGTAGTATCATCAAAATTCATTTCTGGACTCTAAACTTAAATAATCCATCACCCCAACCCTAATTGAACTCGTATATAAAAAATGTATACATAGAGAAATTAGTACTAGTAATTAACCAGAATCAAGTAGCAGACTAACTAGACTGGTATTAATTAGAAACGAGTTGTCAATATTGTTAAGTGTGGGTGGGTGTATCGTCACAAGTCACAATTGTGTTGGAAAGCCACGAATTTGACTAACCCCACTAAAACACTAATACGTACATCTCTTTCATATTCCACCATATATTGCATGCTAATCTCATGCAGTCATGGCCCAAACATGATCATGTTCACAGTTCATTCCTAATCCCCCACACCAACTTTACTTTGTGACCAAAAATTAATATGTGGTGCACACCTAAGTCAAAAATTGTGGATCTATTATATATATATATATATATATATATATATATATATATATATATATATATATATATATATATATATATATATTCCTTTCATCTTGGCCGTTGACTAGAACATTGGTTGACAATAATCAAGCCATCAACAATTGTAAACATTACTAGTGTTTTATTAATTTTAAAATAGCGTAAAAATGGCAAGGATCATCATGAAAGAGGGGACAGTTCTTGGTCATGAATAGACTACATTATAACAATTCAAGTACCAACTTAATAGTATATATTTACTCAAAAAAGTGAATTCCAACAAAATTGAGAACCCTCATCTTATTACCGGCCATCTAGAAATAAAGCATGCTTAACAGCTTAACCATGCTGACAGCTCCTTCGTAATTGCGTTGAGCCACTTATAGGAAGCAATAAATCATAAGGTAACTTAATTTCACATAATTTTATTCCTTCAATTACCCCTCTTCAATACATTCAAATTTTAAATATTAATTTAGTTGGTGCAACTAAAAGTGACTACAACTGAAATTAATTGTGTGAAAGTCAATTGTGATAATGATGGTTTCAGGTTAGGGATGGTGTATGTTGGATTTATCGGGAAACAATTATAATTTTATTTAGTTCAAAAGAATATTTATATTCTATGTGTTAAGCGATCTGAAAACAAAGAATTATTTGTTTAACTCGTTTATTTATTTCTCAATCAGGTTGTATTGCGAGTTTGAGTTTTGTCCCAGTTGTAGTATTTTCAATGAAATGCATAATATTTCCGTTAATTTTTTTTTTTAAATATCAATGAAATATGTGTTCATCAAATGTTTATTTGATAAATAAATCACAGTTTTTTGAGCTGAACGATAACTATTATTGTAAAATTAAGGACAAAACACCTACCGCTACCAGTATAGAATTTGATTTGCGAATATATAGTAACGTACACAGTCCAAATAATATTAAAATATAGGAAGTAGTAATTAAATGGCACAGCCACACAGGTAGTTCCTTTATGAAACTGGCATTGTTTAATTTCAAGAAAAGTCATAGAGAAAAGAGAATTGAATGCAACTCTTATCTGGAGGCAGATGAGGACGTTATCATCGTTGTTTATGCCCAGATAGATTTGTCAAACAACAGTTACAAAGCTAACAGCAACTACTCCTGCTGTTTTTTTTATATTTAAGGAGCCTAATTTTTTTTGGAAAGTAAAATAAAATGGTTTAAATACCCCAAATTTTTTTTGTCAGGGGGTTTAAATACATCAATCTTTTTTTATTAATTTGGCTATAACTTTGCAAATAAATATTTATTCTAATTTTTTTTTCAGAATGAGACATGACTTGAAATGATAAAGGATAAATCATCAATCACTTTGGCTATCCATGATTACTCCAATACTCAAATTTAAACTGCGAGTAATTTTGCAAAACAGATTGAACTAGTGCATACTTCATACACAGTAACATAAATACAACAACCTTAAGTTGAATCAACTACAATCATTCAAGGTAATATTTTTTTTTAAAAAGGTTGTGGGCATGTGATATGAACTTTTTGTTGACCCAAAATCAACCCTACTCGCACTCTCTTTCATCCCACCTCTGTACCTGGCAATTCGTGGTCTCGTGTTTCATGTATTTAAATGTCAAATATAAAAATAATTTATTTAAAATTTGTGTACTTTCATATTTGTGTATTTTGTTTTCGCGTTGTTCTTGTGTCGTGTTTTATATAAAATTGAATATAAATATAAATAAATAATAATAATAAATAAATAAAAATAAAAGATTTTAAGATAAAATTTTATAAAATATATTACACATATATATTTAAATTATATTTACATACAATATTATAAAATCATGTATTATTTTAACAATAAATATACATATATTCATTATAAATATTAAATTTTAATTATAAATTTATTTATGTCGTGTACTCGAATGCTGAATACAAAACCGACACTAAATCTGGGTCGTGTACATTCGTGTTTATGTACTTTCGTGTCATGTGCTGAAAATGAAAATGCAAATACAAATACTAAATTTTTGTATCATTCCGTATCACAAATACTAAATTTTCGTGTCTCTTAACAAATCGTGTCGTGTCCAAAATTATCGGGTCTACTTCTCTCGAGTCTCCCCCACACTCTTTATCTCTATAACAATATACACATATATACGTACACAAAAAGTGGAAAACAATAGTACTTCTGCCGGCCAGCACCCTATCTCCATGTTTCTCTACTTATTCTCTCATTTTGCTCTCAATTAACAATACTCTCTTTCTCTCCATCTCTCTCTCTCATTTACCAAGATTTAAAGGATCCGGAGCTTTTAAAAAGACTCCATTTTTGAATAAAAACACACACATCTTTTACACTCTTTTGAAACCCTTTTGCAAAAAGAGGATAATGGGGGTGAAGATGATGAGGTGGAGGCCGTGGCCCCCACTCGTCTCCAAGAAATTTGAGGTCAAGCTTGTGGTCAAGAGTCTTGAGGGGTGGTTTGGTGATCTGCTGCATGCGGGTGCACAGAAAGTTGTCGTGGAAATCAAATGGAAGGGCCCCAAGATTGCTCTCAGCTCGTTGCGCCGAACAGTGAAGAGGAATTTTACCAAGGAAGAGGCTTTGGACTCAAAGGGTGTCGTTTTGTGGGACCAACAAGAGTTTTGTAATGTTTGTACTCTTTCAGGCATTAAAGATACTGTCTTTCATCCTTGGGAGATCTCTTTCACTATTCTCAATGTGAGTCTTGTTAATTACTACTGTATATTTTATGTGTATGTTATTTGTTTTTAGATTTATGTGCCCCTATAGCAACTTTAGATTTATGTGCCCCCAACTTAATTCAACTTGTTTAGGTTTTGTAATGTGGATTTTATTTGGAGGATTTGTAGCTATAGAAATCTTGGAGGTTTACTTATCTATACTATCTATTATAACTGAAAAATTAAAAATTTTGGTCGTCGGTATGATATTAAGTGAACCATAAAAAATATCTTCACCATCCAGTTTTATGTGAACCATAGAAACAATCTTAACCATTGAATTTTAATAAAATATAATTTTAAAAGAATATAATTATACATACAACTCTAATCCAGTAATCCTCCTTTTATACACGATAGGATAATAAGATAGGATAATATTATATTATATTTAAATTATACTATATAAACTTTTTTTACGAATCTTACTTATCCTATAATTTTTATTTAATATATCATTAAACTATATCATATAATTTTTATATCATTAAAGTTTATGATAAACAATATGCATTTTTTTAGTTACCATCTATTTCTATCATCGGTGAATCATTTTTTGTACAACAATCTAATAACATATCTCACTTCACTTCTACTTGAAATTACAACTTATTAATTAAATCTCATGAATATTAAAATAATATTATTATTTTATCTATAAATAAATTTTATTATATATTATATTATTATTGCCGATATAATAAAAAAAATTAAATTATATATTTAAATCATATAAAATAATTAATATATAATTTATTAATCCCGCCGTGCGTTGCACGAGTTATAAGCTAGTGAAATATTAATTGAAGGTGATATGTAGTTGAAGTTGTTCGATGCTTATCTTCTTCTATGTATAATGGCCCAACAAGGCTTTGGTGAGATATTTAAATGTTGAGACAATTTAATAGTGAGACATTTTATTCAATACTTAAAATGAATAAATTATCCTTTCTATTATTTTTAGAAAAATAATTATTTGAGTGAGTTAAATCTATCTATCTATATATAATGGTTTGAGATAATTTAATATTGAGACATTTTATTCAATACTTAAAATGACCTAATTACTCTTTTTTATTATTTTTAATAAATAGTTGTTTGAGCAAGTTAAATCCAATTTTTAATTTACACATCTTTCGTCTCTTGTAGGGGTGCACATGGGTTATTCAAACGGAACCAACCATTACAACCCTCTTTTGATTTAAAAAAACATAACACTTGAATGAGTAAAAAAAAAATCGAAACCGGGTTTAATGGGTTGGGTATGAGTTATATATATATTTTTTAGTCAATCCACCCCAACTCGATTTAAGTTAAAAATTTTGTTTGATAGTTTATATATATTTATATATAATATACAAGTACACACTATATATTTTCATTTATAAATAAATTATTAAATTTTGTATATGTATATATGTTTTATTACATAATTTATTTAATTAAGATTTCGATACTAATCAAAATTAAAAAATAACATTAAAATTATAAGCTATAGACATTATAATAAGTTATACGCATATTGTTTATTTTATTTTATTTTTGAAATGAGTAGTTTGATTTTTGAATTGAGTAATGTTATATATATATATATTTATTTATTTTGCCAAAAAATAACCATTTCCATTAAAACTCAAGTAACATTGCATCAATGCAATCGGCTGAACAATTAAGAGACTCAAACCAAATATTGAGCAACTCAATTAGCAGATCACTTAACAAATATTTAAGAGAGATCACTTAACAAATATTTATCGATAAAACTTATTCAACCCAACCTAAATCAAAGTATGGTAAGTAGGGTTGGGTTACGAATTCATTTTTATGAGTTGAGTTGAAAATTTTCAAATCGATATAATTAGGTTGGGTTAGTAAAATGATATAAACACAGTCAACTTGATCCATGAACACCAATGATCGCCTAACATAGGTGTTTGATGAGACATTTTATTAGTGAGACAATTTATTAATGAGAAAACTGTGATTCAAAAATAAAATTACTATACAATGGTATATTATAATTGATCTATTATATTCAACAGTTCTGACAAGTTGAAATTTTTATTTTTAAGATATAGGTTTAAATTGTATATAAAAAAAATCGAGTTTTGAACACTCAATTTCAAAACTAAGTTTTGTATAATATATAAGGATTATTAAATTTACGTTTGAAAAATTTAAAATAAAACTTTGTATAGTGTGTATATTAATTTATTTAATTAAAATATGGAGACTAGAGTTGAGTTGAAAAAAGATTCGGTTTCAAATTTAGCATGTTGTATAATATATAACGTAATTATATAAGTATTATAAAAAATATATTTTAAATATTAAAAAGTCTGAGTTAATAATTTGTAAACGCTTAATCAAGTACACTCTTGAAAAATTAAAATACATAATTTGATAAAAAAATAATTTTTTAATAAAATAATTAAATTTAAATTTAAAAAATTATAATTAAAATAAAAAAAAATAAAAAAACAATTTAAAGTAGAGACCCGTGCGAGGCACGGGCTTTTATGATAGTTATTACTTTAAAGACTGATCCTGAGGTGTCAATTATTTTTTGAAATATGAGTTTGTCAATCATCTTTTATGTTTATGTTAGGTTAGTTGTTTTATGTGCACTTTTAGGAGGACTGGTAGGATTCTTTGATATGTTAAAGATAAGGTGATTATTGTAGTAAGCCATTATATTTGAAGTGACGTTGGATCTTGTCATTCTTAGGGTTTCTTTCCCGTTAAGGTGTCTCGCTACTTCATTATATAATCTAGAGAATCTTGTGCTGCTATTAATATTGATATCTTTATAACTAGGTTAAGCAGAGATTCCTTGGAAGGATCATGCGATTCATCCAAATGTTTTCTTATATGATACTATTTACTCAATTATGTTTCTTTCAAATCAGGGATCAAATTTAGGGCCAAAGCACAAAGTTCCGACTATTGGAACGACGACTTTGAACCTTGCGGAATATGCCTATGCAGCTCAAGGAGAAGAATTTGAGCTTAGTATACCTTTTGTAGTTTCTGGAATTGCGGCCAAGCCTCGTTTTTCACTTCTTGTGAGTACTTTATAACACATGTTTCTCTGTACTGCCTATATTTTTTGATATCATATAATTACAACTTCTATGCTTAATTTTCCGTGTAGGTTTCGGTGATTGTATATATTGACTGACGTTGATTTTGCAGATATCTCTCGCCTTGGTGGAGCTGAAAATTGCTCAAGAACCAGTACAGTCAGTTTTGAAGCCGAGACTGCCCATTGCTTCTCCACTTCCTGCAGGAGATAATTCTTCCGTGGAGAAAGATGAGCTTTCTGCGCTTAAAGCTGGTTTCAGAAAGGTAAGGATCTTTACCGGGTATGTTTCAACAAAGAGAGCTAAAAAAGTCTGCCTTGAGGAAGAGGGCAGTGATGGCAGGTACTCTGCCAGGAGTGAGGAAGGTGATTATACTTACCCGTTTGATTCCGAGTCTCTTGACGAATTAGAGGAAGGGGAATCAGATGAGGTCAAGGAGGATCCTACTGTCAGGAAATCATTTAGTTATGGGACATTGGCTTCTGCAAATTATGCCGGATCAGTGTTCTCTAATATGAAGAGCAACAATGAAGATGAGGATTGGGTTTACTACAGCAACCGCAAATCAGTTGTAGGTTGCTCAAAAGTAGAGGACACACAGGCATCTATCCCTGAACAATTTGTGTGTGTTAATTCAAAGCGTAGTATACTGCCTTGGAAAAAGAGGAAGATGAGTTTTAGATCTCCGAAAGCCAAGGGCGAACCGCTTTTGAAGAAGGATAACGGAGAAGGTGGAGATGACATTGACTTTGATCGTCGACAACTTAGCTCTGATGAATCTCTGTCTTTTTGGGTAAGATTTAATTAAACTTGCTTTTATTTTTATACTGAATATGTTTATTAAGATATGCATTTTATTACCTTGCGTGAATTTATAGTTTATGCTTCATATACTATGTAGCAGCAAGTAAAGCTGAGTCATTCACAAAAAGAAAAACTAAAAAGAAGGAGAAGAGAGGTTATTGACAAATTGATCTAATTTTATATGCCAGTGGCAGAAGACTGATGAGGAATCCTGTGCAAATCGCTCGTCTGTATCTGAGTTCGGAGATGACAGTTTCTCCATTGGTAATTGGGAACAGAAGGAAATACTGAGCCGTGATGGACACATGAAGCTTCAAACACAGGTCTTCTTTGCTTCCATTGATCAGAGGAGTGAGCGGGCAGCAGGCGAGAGTGCTTGTACCGTACTAGTTGCTGTGATTGCCGATTGGTTACAAAACAACCATGATCTTATGCCCATCAAGTCCCAGTTTGATAGTTTGATCAGAGAAGGCTCGCTGGAGTGGAGGAACCTCTGTGAGAATGAAACACACAGAAAGAGATTTCCTGACAAGCACTTTGATTTGGAAACTGTCCTCCAAGCTAAAATACGATATCTTTCGGTTGTTCCCACGAAGTCCTTTATTGGTTTTTTCCATCCTGATGGAATGGAAGAAGAGAGATTTGATTTTCTGCATGGTGCGATGACCTTTGACAGCATCTGGGATGAGATTAGCCATGCAGAATTAGAATGTTCAAGCTCTGGTGAACCCCAAATTTATATTGTTAGTTGGAACGACCATTTCTTTGTCCTCAGAGTTGAAGCGGAAGCTTACTATATTATTGACACATTAGGGGAGAGGCTATATGAGGGGTGTGGCCAAGCTTACATTCTGAAATTCGATAGGAATACAGCAATTCACAAGCTGCCTGAGGGCACTGCCCAATTACCACTAGAACCAAATTCAACAGGTGACCAGCAGCAAATAGTTGGTCCGGCACTAGAACACAAGAATCAACAGGTTGATGCCAAGGACAACTCTGCAGAGAAGGCAGTAGAAAAAGAACCCGGGGAAATAGTGAACAATGATAAAGAAGAGGTTGTTTGTCGGGGAAAGGAGTCGTGCAAGGAGTACATAAAAAATTTCTTAGCTGCAATCCCCATCAGGGAATTACAGGCAGATATGAAGAAAGGTTTAATATCATCAACTCCGCTTCATCGCCGTCTACAGATTGAGATTCACTACACACAATCACAGATATTACCAGGGCCTGAAAACTCAGATTTAGAACTAGGTGTGTCAAACAACATATGCCCAATTTACCTGTAGCATACATTCCAGGGGATGATGTTGCTGCATAAGGACTTGCTATAATTTGTAGGGAAGTGTGATTAGGCTAACATGTTTCTTCCATTGTATATCATGGTTACATTTTGAGGCCAAATGGATGGTCAGGTTTTACTCCAATTACTTGAAATGCACAATTAATTTTTATGAGACTTTTCTGCAAACAATTTTGAATCATAGCTTTAAACTTTAGAGTTTTGTTCATCCCTTGTTGTAATAATAACTCGGGGGTCTAATCAAGTGAAACCATGTGAGTTTTGTCATTTTTATTGTTTTGTTCCTAATTCGTATATTATGTTGATAGCCAGGTTTTTGTTGTTGTTTGTACATTTGTCAACAAGTGTATGTTTATACAAAACAGTGCAGTTCATTGTGTTATGCTAATTGCCAGGTTTCATTTTGTTTGTGTTTGTGCGTTTGGCCGTTTGTCAACAAGTGTATGCTGATACATAATAGTGCAGTCCTTCGTCGGTTATACATATTTCCAACCTTCAACTTTTTTAGCTTCTTATATTCTGATGCATATTCCTTGCACATATCTTGATTGCACCATATTCATTGAAGTAGGAAATCAAATAAAGTTTGGCTTCAAAGCACTCGAGTCCCTCTGAATTATAAAGGACTAAAAATGACCTATATATTAGTTCGTGCTCATGAATACTACATACTTGGCACAAACATATACTTCTATTCATATTGTTCTTTTCATCCACTTTTATGTACTAAAACCATTAGAACTCCTCCATATCAAAAATTTGTTCTACTTGGTGTAATAAGTTTACAACAAATGCAAAGCATTTAAAAATACCAACTACACAAAGCATAACAAGTCCACGGAGAGAAGTGCAAGACTGCAAGTTGAAACTTTAGAATAAAAAGTTCAAATGTTCATTTTAGATGTACTTATCCCTTCTCGTAGGTAACAGGGAAAATTGTCATAATATACACAACTACACAAATCCCGTATGTAGTCTAAGCAAGTCTAAGCAAGTGCAACTGCGCAGTATGAAAACAAACACATCTAACTATCCGCAACCGCCTCTGCTGCTGCAAACCATCCAACACTAAAATCAAAGTTGATGCATGTCAGCTTTTGTCCGTCTCCATCAGTCATCGTCATTTTAAGAGTGTAAGAGCCCTGTAAATGTCAAACACTGTAAGCACCTCGAATTCAGGTATAAATGAGTTTATAAACAAGTCTTGCTTTCAGAAATCTAATGCCAATAATTAATTTAATCAGATAAGCTCTCTATTATTCCTTCCCAATATTGTGGCCGTAATCATGCACTTGGATGATTCCTTAAATAGGACTGCAATGCAAATGTAGACCACAATGTGCCCAGGCTTCCGTTGAATTCAACATTAAGGATTAGGAATGCCGATATCTTATTGGGGAGACAATGAATGACATATGACTTACTGGTGGAGTTATTCCAGGTAAAACTTGAGAATGAGATATAACAAAATCGCCAGTAGCAGGGCAAGAGGTCTCCACACAGAGGTCATGGGTTTCACTATGGATGTACCATCCATAATATGCAACTTCAATCAACAGTTTTCCTTCAGAGATTGACTTATCTGCACATACCAAATGTTCATAAATCATAATGCTATTACCACAAAATATTATATTTCACTCTGCAAAGGGCATATGCTAGTCCCCTGACCACTACTGTCAGACTCAGTGACAGGAAATTCAAACAAGCTTCCCCATATACGAGAGTACAGGAAGCAGCACACTCGTTAGCAAAGTGTTACTGAATTATTGAAGTCCATGTATGTATTTTCAATAAGAACCAAAAAGGCAGTACATATTAATTGTTTAAATGATATATCAGTACCTCGAATACTAACATTCACTGATCAACAAACACCACCACGTAGAACAAAAGTAAACATTAATATAATTAAGGAATACAGGATGGAGATATGCAAGTTCAAATAATCAGAGAGAATAAATAACGATATATTTAAGAGCTTGCAAGAACATGACTCATCTTTGGCACTGTATCAGCATTCCATGCATCTTTTAAGATGGCAGAAAGAGATAGCATTTCATGTATTTTAGCACAACTTATAATTTCACCATTCGGGAGGCCATTAGGATAATTGTCACATGCATTTCATATATATATCTATCCAACTGTCTATGGTGAACTGCAATACAAATAAAAGGCAATAATTATGTATAAAAGCATCAGGTACAGCTAATCGTGAATTCAAAGACCCCGAAACGTAGATATGCATTGCAATTAATATGATTATCCTTTTTTTCCAAGTGTGTATATGTTTTTCTACATTATGAGGTCTTCTTTTCTAAATTTAAAATTCCAACACTAGGTAGCTTTGGTAATATCATATCTTGTAAGAAGTTTAAGAAACATATACTTAGCGCAACACTGCTACTTAATATACATGGTATCATTGTATGATGCATACATTAAGAGATAGGCAATGATCTGACAAGGAGGTAAATGGAACAAAGTAATTACCTGTAGATGCGGATATGCTGAAGGTGGCTGTTTTTCCTCTTGACACTGGATAAGGTTTTATTTCAACTCCGCTTATTTTAACATCATAGTCAGCTTTATCTACAAACATCATAAAAGGAGAAAAATTGAACAAAAAATGAGCCAAGAACTGTGAACTATATCTCAATAAAAAATCTTTCTATTTAATATATACTGAAAAAGTCATTCTTTGATTGTGGCAAACAGGAAAACCAATTGCCATTAAGCTTGACCTCGATGCCTGCCTAAATCTCATTTTTCTAACAGAAACCAAAATAGATATTAAAATAACATAACAACATCCACATATGGAAGGAAAAAGGATTACTGAAATTCCAAGTACCCAATTATCGATTTGCTGATAACTAAGAATAATGAAATTCACCATCGACCAGAACTAGACAAATTTTACAGTTAACTATATCTACATTACAGGACATATTAGAAGGACATATAACTGCACCAATTTGATGAACTTAATAAACTCTAAAAAGATCAAATAATCTCATAATAGTAGCGTCATCACATAAAATCTCTCAAAAGATCAAATGCCAATGTATAATTGGCAACAAAAAAAGTCACAGCATTAACTACATAATCTCAATGATATCATATTTTTTTTACACTCCCCCGATCATTTATTCCAACAAACTACAACTAATTGACAAAGCGTATTGGATCTATACAAAGTATAAGAAATTTTTGTACACAAAATTTTCTATTTTTGCCAAAAAATAATGAATTACCAACCAAATGAATTATACACAAATGAATCACCACCCAAGATGTAATTTTTCTATTTTTGTCAGAAATAATGAGCAGAAAAGAAACAATATTTGATGCTTCAATAAAACCAAATAGAAAGTAAACAAAAGTACAAAACAAAGATTCATACAAAACTGATAGTATAAGATTAACCTAATAGAGTATGATTTAGTAGGGAGTGAAGCAAAATCTATAAACCTGAGAGAGAGAGAGAGAGAGAGAGAGAGGAGACGCACCGCAGTACTTAACATCAGTGGCTTGAATGAAAGAAGAAAACGAAGAGAGCGTGAATAGAAGAAAAAGAAACAAGTTAGTAGATCGAGTCAACGCCGCCATAGTTTCTTGATTCTTGCCTTGTTGTCCTCTCAAACTAGAACAAGATAGATAGATTGTGCAAGAACAAGAACAAGTGATTTTATACTAGTATTAGGTCGTGGTGGTGACGTGGCTGACAAACACCATTTAGTACTACGCGTGTCAATTTATACGACTCCCGTTATATTTTTTCTTTCTTCTTTTAATAAAAACAACTGTAACATAAATATAATGATCAAGAATCTAACATTGGTAATTTTTAATATATTCTAAAAAATATTCTTGTGTGATGTTTGGTACTGCTCAATGCGAGTACTCGTTTCCTCGTGTATTCAGTTGTTTTGTCCGTCCCTACAACTATTAATTGATAAAATCAGATTAGACAGATAAAACACAAACAAACTTGGACAATTTGTGTTTTGCCTAAAATTTTAATTTTTTTTGTTACATTTTATCTCAGATGATGTAAAAATTTATATATGGAATAAATTTATTTTTAAATTTTATTAAAATTATACTTTTTTTCTTATATAATATATATAAATTTGATAATAATTTAAATTTTCTATTTAGGCCCCCACTAAATATTAATTTTGGATCCGCCCCCGCTACGATGATCCTCAAACTAGTAGATAATATAACCAGCTCTAAAGTACAAGCTTCTCTACTGGTAACTAAGCAGAAAGAGGCACATCATGGTGAGAGGAGTTGCATCTAAGAAGCTGCATCATAAGTTGATATGCATTTCTTAAACCTCCACGAAAAAGATCGGAATCGAGGTTTCCAAGTGAATTCTTTCACAGCTTCAATTAAATTCATTGCAGCTCGTATGATTTTCAAAAGTTTCTCTCTACTGTAGGTGGAGGAGTTCGTCGGGCTCTGTCTTCAGCCATGTTCAATCTCATGATCCGACCTTCAACGTCCTAATTGAACACAAAGCAAAATGCAATCTATAAGCTTGCTGAATATGGATCAAGGCATAACAATTATCATCAGAAACCAAGTCTTACCACTCCATTCAGTTCATTAAGGGCAGATTCCACCGACTCAGCAGATTCGAAAGTGATAAATCCATAGCCTTGAGATCTTCCAGATTGCCTGTCATAAATGACCT
The DNA here is from genome assembly GCA_028671895.1 of Oenanthe sinensis. NCBI lineage: Eukaryota > Viridiplantae > Streptophyta > Magnoliopsida > Apiales > Apiaceae > Oenanthe > Oenanthe sinensis. The sequence continues at coordinate 39,720,424 of CM053794.1, forward strand.
TGGCACTCAATAGACCTGGCTGATCCGCAAAAATGTCTCTAAGTTTCTGCGAAGTGACGCTCCAGCTGAGGTTTCCTGCATATAGCTTGTGAGGGCTGTCCACAAACGATTGATAGCTGCTCTGTATCTTAGGTCCCATGACTTCTCTTTCACCTCCCCTTGGCACCTCCGGAAAGTTCACCCTCACAGTTCGTCCTCCAACTTGCTGTTAAGCATCATCACCATTACTCATAATAGTGTCATAGTTAAACTTCTGTATATCACAAATAACTTTACACAAGTACCATTATAAATTGATGTTTCCAGGATAAGGTCACACTTGTTTGACACCAATGGCAGGTGAGAAAAGCATACACTTTGCAATGTTACTTGGTCTTTTATTTTTCTATTTGATGCCTTTCTGCAGCGTTCCAAGACATCTAAAAAAATTCCATGATTTTTCAATATCTTCCAAACTTGCATAACATTTATTTAAAGTGAGGGTCTTCAACTAAACCATCTCTCTATCTAACTGTCCCAAACCCTGCTTTCGAGTTGATAATACCACGTATATTTATTTGGTTTGCTTAAATTTATACACTTAGAGCATCTCCAGGGGTGATATCTAAAATTGTTAGCTAAAATGATTAGTTATAACATGTATATAAAATTTTAGCTAATAGATAGTGTGTACTCCAATGGAGTTATCTAAAATTATACCTAAAAGTTTTACATGTCCAACAAATATATCATCTGTATTTTTTGCTAAGCAAAATCATGGTTGGAGTGTCTCAAATTTTAGATATCCTCTGGATGGTGCCACATATATATTTTAGCTAATGGGTCTTTACCCTTGGAGATGCTCTTACTAAGAGCAACTCCAACAGCGTCTTAGTGGGTTACTTAAAAATAATATTATTAAATTGAATTATACTAATTTAAGACATTACATTGTATGACAACTCCAACAACATTCCTTGTTTGTTGTTCCCTATTATTATAATAATAAATTCAAATTCCACTTATGTTTTGTAAAGGAAGGAAAGGAAAAATAAAGGGAAAAGAAAAGAGAGAAATGAATATTTAATTGATAAAAGAAGATAAGGGAGGGTTAGCCATCACTTAAAGTTAAGAATGAGAGGTGTATGCTAACTTTTTAAGGAGCTACTGGCACACTGTTAGAGCTCCATCTTCCCCAAATTTTCTTAAATTTTAGGTAAGAGGGCAATGTAAGGGATCTGTTGGAGATGCTCTAAAGTTAAGAATGAGAAGTGGATGTTAACTTTTCAAGGAGTTACTGGCACACTCTTGGAGCTCCATCTTTTCCAAATTTTCTTAAATTTCAGGGAAGGGAGCAACATAAGAAATCCGTCGGAGGTGCTCTAAATGCTCCACAAATGAAAGCAAGCATTCCAACACCTCAATGATTCTTAACTGAACTCTTTTCATATCCAATTCTTTAAGTTTTTTAAGGTATTTAAATTACATTTAACATATTAATATTTGAAAAGGTAAGGGGAGAACTTACGGATCCATTAAACATCCTAATAGCTTCTTTAGCTTCTTCGACACCTGCCATTGTTACAAACGCAAATCCACGACTTCTATCCGTAACTCTGTCATACACAATCTGCCCAAAATCAACAACCCTAACTCAATTATCACCAAGAATTCACACAGTTCTTAAAAAAAATCCAAACTTTAAGGAACCAGCAAAACAAACCTCTACAGAAATAACAGGGCCAGCTTCAGCAAAAATGTCAGCCAATTGAGAAGAAGTCATAGAATAAGGCAAGTTACCCACGTAGAGTCTTCCAGCTTCAGCTGAATGTGACTTTACTTTATCATCTCCATAATCATCATCATCAAATTCTTGCTCTTCTTCTTCATCTTGTGTTTCTTGGGACGTCTCTGTAGTTTGGGGGAATTCAAAATTGACAGAAGAAGAAGAAAAGCAAGTGAAAGGAGAGGAAAAAGAAAAGTGGGGTTTGATTTTGAGGGTAAAAAGTTTGTGTTTTGGAGGTGGAAATGAAATAAAAGAGCATTCAAAGGGTAGGTTTCTTGAATTAAAAAGGAGGGAACTTGATGAAGTTGCAGCAGCAGCAATGGACAGTGATGAAGAAGCTGCCATCTTTATTAGCTATTAGTTGGAGAATGGCTGAATGGTGATACTGTTTGTTAGTATCTGATTCATTTAGAGTTCTTTTTCTTTGGAGGGTTTTCTAGGAAGACAAAAATTTAGAGGAAATGAAGATAAGGGGATAAGATTTTTTTCTCTCTTTTGTCTAATATCTTAGACAATAATTCATTTTTTCAGTTTTCTTAATCTTATAATAAAGGACGAATGAATTTTACTTCAAGAGAACTCCTCCATCTTATTTATGATCGAGATATATTAGATATTATTTTTGGCTGGTTTGATTTTAGGCTGAATAAAGTAGTAAATTAAAGTATCACAATATAGAGAAAACAAATTGAATAAGCACTCGGTCATTCATTACAACTTTGAACCAAAAATGAAACACAACTTTTTTCACTACGAAATATATAATGTCAAAATGTTACATCCCATACTTCTCAGCAGAGTATAAGATCTACACACAAATGTTTATAGGAACACCGTACCTCAACTTCTTAACGATCACAACCATAGTAAAGTCATAGTCTGAGAATTTTATTTAGATAATGATCAAAACCTATTGGTAGCTACATTTTCACACTGCAGTTAAGTTTTTAGCATCTCTTGACTGCCCCATGAATTGAGGAGGACCTTCATAGGCGGGCAGAGACAATCTTAATGCAGAAAAGCCAAGAATGATTTGCCAATGCAACCAAATGTTAATGGAACAGAGTCATCCATTTGGTCGCATAAAAGACGGGATTTGTTCCAACAACTTGATAACCAACCCCGTTACTCCCTTGCGTTAAACTTTGAGGTTGCAGCAGCTGTCGGCTTCTGCAAACCACTTACTGTGCGTAAAAACACCATGGCCATTCATCATATCAGCAAGAGAGACTCCAGATGTATGGAAATTACTTATAGGAAAGTGATTGAGATCTGCCATGGTGAACATACTAGTCGCCTCTGACCCAGAAAGATCTTGCCTGCTGTAATTGACTTCCCTTGGTGATGTCAAATTGCTGTTATCAGACTGCAGAACTTCAGAATTCTGAGATCCAGCAGGCTGAAAAAGCCGTCTTCCACCAGTATCTTTCGAGTTAATTCCACTCTTACCATCATCTGTTTTCTTTGTGTTCAAGAAGCGGCCACCACAACCCCTTGGGCGACGCATTGCATGAAGGTGGCGTGAGCGGTGCAGATATGGCTGTTTAATAAAAGTCGAGTTCAGAGTATTGCAAACTCCAGAGAATATATCATTAGTACAGTTAAGAGATGAAGAAAGCGGCAACCTCATTTCAATTCGTGAATTGTCTAGTTTTAGTCAAAAGGATTATGATAAGTTATATGCTAATAAAGAAGCTAATTTGACAATGAACAAAAAAACCTGCCCTTCTGCCCCCCGGTGCTTAAACTTGCACGTTGTGATTTGGATTCAATTTTTTTCATGGTTATGTCATTTCAACAGGACGGGTAGAATTGTAATTTGCAACATCAAAATGGTCAGTATGTTCTTATATCCTCTGGACTTTTTTGCCCATTAAAATTAAAAATCAATAGTTTTGGTATGTTTGATATGTAAAAGGATACCTGGTTGAGACAATTTTCATCCAGTTGATATAACTGAAAATTTTCAACCATACCTTGCGGCTCTTAGTCAGTTTATGTTCTAGCTCCGCCTTTGCACGAGTCTTTCTGCGCCTGAGAATTCCATGGTACTGCTTAGCATTTACAAATATTGGTCCATCATCAGTGGCCAAGTTCAGTGGTAGCATAATCCGGCCCTAGATCATTGCGAAAAGTATTTGATCATTAGAAAACACCATGAGATGCATATATAGATGTAAAATTGCATCATTCAACATGACCACATGTACAAGAACATGATAATGAAGCTGCATTATAACACATGTAGGTTAAAAAGATAAGAGTACTGCTACTATAGGACACAATTTACAAAGCTAACACCATTAGCTTCACGCCTATAGTCTAATGACTCTAATTCATTACATCACATACGAGCTGCATAACTGTCACAATATTGCATGCAAGCTCTACGATACTCGAGGAAATCATCTAGGGTAAACTATAAGAAATCGAAAGCTAGCTGGCTGGAATTACCATATAGCAGTTGCCAGAATAATCCTCACATGTTACAATTGATTTATTGGATAACACATGGATAAACTTTGCACCAGTTAAAACTTGTCATTCTAAGTTCCGCGAAGACCTGAGAGCATAATAAGCCGATTTTTATTGTATTAAACAATATAGTCAGAAAAAAGACACCTACACACTAATTATGACATGAAAGTCATAAAATTTAACGTTATTCTTCCAATGTCCCACATTTTTATTGTTCATAATACAGAGCCGTGAGGCAAAAAAAACTAATCTTAGTCTTGTTTTTAGCAGAGAGTTACTGTTGTAGTGTTTCCAACAAAATATTTGAACATAAAGTTAGTAACTATGCAGCATCATTTAGCATCAAAATTTAAACGTTGAAGGGAAGCAAACCGTAAATTGGGGGACATAAGTTGAGAAGAGTCCATAACATTGATTTTCACAAGGGTTGGCAGAGGTCTATACCGAATCAGACAAAGAAAAAACATAAGTATCCCGTGAACTATTATGAAGTCCTAGTAACTACAGAATGCTGTTTTTACTCATGAGGTCTTACCACAGGTTTGGCAAATCCGAGCTCAAAACCACTTGTATATTCACGTGGAGTTGCTTGAGTGGAGAATGCTGTCCGAGATTGTGGAACTTTTTCCTCATCTTCTATACTTCTACAATCACCTGATTGGAAATCAAACCCAAACACTAAGCTTAAAACTACTTGACCCTTCTATTCAAATGATACACTTTAAATAATAAGGCAAGTTTTGTCAAGACAACTAACTTCGCCTTACTGTTACATTATAAATTGCTACGTCATAGATTGCAGGTGAGATAATTTAAAGATAAAATCTAGCAACAAGCCCGTCTAGCTCAGTTGGTAGTGCGCAAGGCTCTTAACTGGGCGTTTACATGAAAGAGTTTTATTATTTTCCCTAACTATACTTTTATTAATATTGAATTCGGATGTGGTTCTTTTACCAGGCAATTGAGTCCCAAGGCCAGTCCACCAAGGAACTGAAGCAGATGGCAAGTGTCCAGTGGGACTATATGCATCAGCAGCAGCATTAGTAACAGCCCCTTGATGTTCTTCTTTATAATATACAGTATGCATAGTCATGTGTGTCTTTTGGATTCCAATCACTGCAAAAACAAAATAAATACAAAGTAGGTATTCTTTAATGAATCCAAAGACAAAAAAGACTAGTTGAATCATAGATATACACAGGAAAAGGCCAAAAATAATATGTCATGGAGACAAGGAAAAAAGAAGAGAAAGTAGGTAATAAAAGGTACTACTACTAAGTAACAAGATAGATGGATAAGGATTAAGGATGGAGCGAGAAAGAAGAACAAAACGTATATTTATTGGCTAAAATTATATTAGTAGAGACTAACGAGTATAAAGTACGTATATTATTTAGTCAAGTGAAAGAATAAAGAGGACTAGTGATAACAAGTCTGAAAATGGTGTCCTAGGCACAAGGAGCCAGGAGGGAAGCGGTACTTGTGTGATCGGAGCCACTGTCGCTACAAGTTTATCTACAAACACAACGACGGGGAGGGGGAGGGAGGGAGAGAGGGAAAGAGACGGACGGCCGAGGATGTTTATAATTACTCTACAGCTTGTCTAGTGGAACTACACGTCAATCACCATTCACCAATCACCATATAAAGCTAGTATTGTATTGGCCTTTAATTAATTAATTAATTAATTAATAGTATTAGTAGCAGATTAGAGCAACTCTAATCATTTTTAGCAATTATGTATGTTGAAAAACATTAAACCTCTTCCGAAGTTGTCAGAGTTGGCATTATAGTTTACAACTACAAGGTACTGTAATATTTATGGAGAGTTTAATTAGATTATAAGTTGATTACTTTTTTAAGTTGGGAATTTAACAAAAACAATCCCTCTATGATTTTTTAGTACAAGTAAAAATTCAAAGAGTGAAATACATTGTTTTTTATTAATTTTTTAAAATTAGTATGTTAATTTATTTATAATACATAACTACATTAATCGTTGTATTACTGTGACAAAAAAAGAACTGAATTATACTTAATTCGACATTCTTAGAAATTGGTATGAATGTATTTATTTTTTTTACTTATGATTTAAACTTACTTATATAAAATAAGTTAAAAATTTTAGTTTTATTGTTAATATCAACTTATTATGAGCTTTTAAAAGTAGGAAATAAAATTATAATTAAAATTTTTTAAAATAAATTATTCAATAAAAGTATCACCTAACAAATGTTAAATTTAAGCTATGCTTAAAATTTAATTAATATTTTATTTATTATAAATATAAATATTTTTTGGCTTCAAAAATCCGGGACTTTAAAAGGAGCCAGAGCCAAACATCAAATTCAGCACCTCTTTGAATGGATGTTGTTTAATTCCTAAATTATTTATTCATTTTAATTTTTACGTATTTTAAAAATATATTGAACATATAATTATACAATTTTTTTTTTGAAAAATTATACATTTTTTTTTGGAATTTCTTTTATAAATAAAAGTTTAAGTGATGCCCTGCAAATGCCACGTGTCATCTACTTATCCACGCCAAGTCGCCAACTACTAGTCTCTGCTTATGACTTGGTTTTTATGTGATTGCTCGTTTCCGGCGGTTTCATTCGTGGAATGGTATACTAAATTCAGTTATTATATTTTATTATAAAAAATATGATATATTTGTTTGAAGCAAAGAAAATATAATATATATCTAATACTAATATTTAGAAAATTGAGCTAACAAAAATGTAAATTAATAAAAGTTGGAGTTAACCAAATTATCTACTATAAAAAATAATATTGTTTACGAATATATATAACATAATAGATAAAAAAAAAAGTGTTAGTTTTTTCTAATAATAATGCTTAGTAATTTATATAACATAATAGTCTTCGTTCATCACTACTCACTAGACATAATTATAATCTACTTTAAACAAAAATATATAAATTAACGGAATAATGTGAAAACAAAAAGCGGTTAAAATATCAATATTTAAAAATTACAAAAAAAGGTAAATACTGCCCAAATCTGGTTATTTAAATAACATATAATATAAATAAAATTACAATTTTATATCTAATATATTGTTCTTTTATAAAACAATATAAAAAAACAAGGTGTAATTACACGGTTATAGATTTATAGGAGACACGTGAATCTAAAGTCACCGGTCTGATTCTAGTTAGAGTCAGATTTTCAGACTGACTTGTAAAACCAGTCATTTATTACATCAAATAAATTGTTTAATAATGCTAAACGACTGTGAATTTTATAAAATAAAATTTAAATATTTAAATATTTATTTTAAAAATAAATTAAAAAATAACTTATGAAGATATAAAAAATAAAAGAATAAATAATATAGCAGACTGCTGTTGTGCGATAAAGGAGTGGTGGATAAGCATGTGCATTTTGAGGGATCCATTAGGGGAGAGCATGGGTCGGTTCGGTTCGGTTTTTAGTTAAAACCGGAACCGAAACCGCATATCTTCGGTTTTAAAAATTGAAAACCGCAACCGCAACCGAACCATCGGTTTCGGTTTCGGTTTTAAAAAGACCGGTTCGGTTTTTATCGGTTCGGTTTCGGTTATAAAACCGGATAAAATAAAAATAAGAAAAAAATACAATTTAGTTTCGTAATAGTCTAATTCAAATCGGAGCATTATTTATAAGAGGCCTGCTTAGCTACGTTTTTAATAGTTACAAACCATACACATATTACAATAGTTAAATACATATAATTCAATTTTTCTAACTCAATTTAACAATGTCAGTGACTGAGAATGAATACATATACTACTTTGTTACACCTCCAACATTACCAATCTTGACTATAATGTAGTTTATATTCTATATTATATTATAGATGATTGTGAGTGACTTAAAAATATTATATTATATTATATTAAAAAATTTATATAAATTATATATATATATATTTTTTAATAATCGGTTCGGTTCGGTTTTAACCGGTTCGGTTTTAACCTATAACCGAAACCGGAACCGGAAGTCTCGGTTTTTAAAAATCAAAAACCACAACCGCCGGTTCGGTTTCGGTTTCGGTTTTTTCGGTTCGGTTTTTGCCGGTTTCGGTTCGGTTTCGGTTTCAATTCGGTTTTTTGCTCACCCCTAGGATCCATAGGTGAAAATACATAATTATCACCGGTAGTAGAGGTGGCCACGGATGGGGTCTGTACAACCGGATCTGATTCGTCAAATTATTCGTTAAATTCTGTTCGAATGGGGTCGGGTCATAACCCGCACAATCCGTTAAAATATCAGTGACGATTACGGGTTTAAAAATCAGGAACTGTAACTCGAACCAGCCCGGACAAGAAGAAAAAACCGGATCCAGCACGCACGAATCACCTCGTTCGCCAACACGTACTTGCTCGCTAGCTTGCACAGCCCGACTTGCTGGCTCGTGAGCTCCTTGCACCAACGATCAGCATTCAGCAGCATCAACGGTCGGCGACAGCAGCAAGTGACATGTCTCTCCAACGGAGACATGACAAAAAACAAAGCTAAAATTGCAAGAGACATCTTAGTTGTCCCTGCTTCTATAATTGCGTTCGAGTCCGATTTTAGTGCAGATAGAAGAGTGTTAAACGAGAAGATATCAAGTCTTGCGCTGTGTTTGTAAAAAGAATTGAGATCAGATTAAAAAAGATAAGGGAAGAAAGATGATGAAAACGATCAACAATGGATAGTTCGAATCAGGTACTTCAACCAATAACGAACAAAAATTATAAATAAAATAGTGGGTATAAATTTTTTCATTTTGTACTTTTTTTTTTGTACTTTTAAAATTTGTAATTTAAAAAAAAGGAATTTTAAAATAACATATATTCGTTAAATAAAAATAACAAAAATTTCGGTGTCTGCCAAGTGCCAATGGTCACCATCAAGTCATTAAAGTTTCTCAATGTCGGTCAATCAATATTAAGTTTGAAAATTTTATAATATTAAAGAAAATAAATTTAGAATATATAACAACACAATTTTTATTATCATAAAATTACAATTGAATTTATTTTCAATTTCAGAATTAAAGACTACAATAATTTTAATATTAAATATAACACGAATACATCAAAATAAATAAATAATAAATTCTGTACGAGTGAACAACATTGTTATTTTTATTATATCTTGCTAGATTTTGTATAGTAAATAATGTAAAATATATATATATTTATACGATAATATTTAATTATATATATAATATTATAAAACCGTATCATACTGTTCCGTCGGTTTCAGTTACAATTTTTATGAGTTTCAGTTTTTTTTATGAATTTCAGTTTTTTTCGATTCCATTTCAATTTTTCAGTTTTTTTTTTCACCCCTACAATTAACTTATCAAACTTTTAAAGTTTGGTTATAAAATTTATTTGCATGCATGACTAACATTCAAGTAAATATATTTTTTTATGGTATATTTTTATTGGTATTCAATATAAATTTTCATGATGTTGAGTATTTATGTTAATATACATGATATATATTTTTATTTTATGTAAATTTATTAAAGAAATAAGTGATAATAAATTAATTAAAAGAGTTATTTTGATATTAGTTAAAAAATGTTATAATAAACAAATTTTTATTTAACATTGAAAGAGGTTAAATGTTAATGAAATTGAGATGTGTAGTAGATTATATTGATTACAAATTAGATAAAATTTATATTGTAATAGAATTTTTTAAAATATAAAATTTAGATTATAATTTAAATATAATATTAATATAATATTAAATTAATTGAAATTTTGGATTAACCAAATCGACTACAAAAATATGATGTTTGGTTATTATATAATAGTATAGATGTCTTCCAATTAGTAAATTGGTTTATTATTTTTTTGATATTTGGTTCAAAATGGGAAGTTTGAATTTAAATCAAAATATTATAGATTAACTTGGCTAATTTATTTACGTTAATAGGTTTCTTGATTAACAATTTACTTTCCCTATTTTCATAACAAAGCCAAAATTACATATTTATGGTTAATAGATTTCTTGAGTAGCAATTTACTTTTCCTATTTTTATATTGAAGCCAAAATTACATATTTAAAGAGATATAAAAATCTTATATTCAGCCGCGGAGGTAGAATGAAAGTTAATAGATAGAAAAATGCTAGAGTCCCAAAATTATTTCTCAAAAACATTCTCAAAAACACTTGTATAATTTTAATTGGTTATCAAAACAATAAATGAGATGGACCCCTTGTGCATTCACGAATTAAAATTTTTTATTCTGCCACGTCACTACTGTCACGCCATTTTGAGAAAATATTTTGGAAATTTTGTTTGGTTCCCTAGCATTACTCACATACATATACTATCTCACTCAGCTTGTTCACTTTTTCAAAGGTTGAAATATGAGAATAAATTATGTATTTGAAAAAAAAAAAATAGAGAACAAGTACGTATATTGTATATAATATATTAGACATTTTTGTATTATTATAATATAATGGATCTCTGATCCAAATCAATTAATTTTTGATCCAAGATGAAACTACGTTAAATTTTATCCATAATTACAATCCTAAGCCAAATAAAATAATGATCTATAATTATATTATACACTTGCACTTAATAGAAAAGATTAAAACAAACAAAATAATGACATATAATTATATTATACACTTGCACTTAATAAAAAAGATTATTTAAGATATGTTTCTCATTTTCGTATAGTTTCCATGCATGATTTTTTTCCCCTTATAAATAAACTTGGTCATAACCGCTAAGCACATTAGAATCATTAGTTTTGAAAAACATAGTCATTGAGAGGTTTTTCATGGATTGCATGCAAAAGAAGTTGAGTGTTTTGATGTTTCCATGGCTAGGCCACGGTCACATATCACCTTTCTTAGAACTTGGAAAAAAACTTAGCCAAAGAAATTTCACCGTCTATCTTTGTTCAACACCCGTTAACCTCAAATCCATCGAGAAAAAGATTGGTTTCGAGGACAGTTCGATTCAACTGATTGATCTTCATCTTCCAAATTTGACAGATTTCCCTCCTTATTACCATACAACTAATGGACTTCCATCACACCTCATGACTACTTTGAAAAAGGCTTTTGACATGTCAAAACATACCTTTTCAGACATTCTCACAAAATACAAACCAGATTTGCTTGTTTATGATTTTCTTCAGCCATGGGCACCAGAGGCCGCTTTCAAGCTTGATATTCCTGCTGTTCAATTTATAACCAGCAGCACTACAATGACGGCAGTGTTGTTTCATGCATACAAGAAGCAGGATGTTGAGTTCCCATTCTCAAAGATTTATTATCGAGATTATGAGACTGCTAATGTCGAGGAATTGAGAAAATCTGTTGAGGATCATAAAAGAGATCGCTCGAATCTGGTTATTGATTGCATTGAAAAATCTAGCAAGGTTGTTTTGATCAAGGGGTTTAATGAGATTGATGAAAAGTACATCAAGTATCTGTCTAGTTTGTGTGGAAAGAAGGTAGTTCCTGTTGGGCCTTTGGTTCAAGAACCTACCAATAATGCTGGAGACGAGAACTTGGAGACTATAGAATGGCTTGAGAAGAAGGAGAAGGCGTCTACTGTTTTTGTTTCATTCGGAAGTGAGTACTTCCTTTCGAACGAGGATTTTGGAGCAATTGCAGAAGGCTTGTTGCAGAGTAACGTCAACTTCATATGGGTCGTGAGGTTTCCTCTTGGAGAGGAGATCCGTCTTGAAGATAAACTGCAAGAACTAGGGTTTTATGATAAAGTAGGGGAGAGGGGAATGGTTGTGGAGGGTTGGGTTCCACAGGCGAAGATATTGGGACACCCAAATATTGGTGGCTTTGTTAGTCATTGTGGGTGGAACTCTGTGATTGAAAGCATGAAGTTTGGTGTCCCAATCATTGCCATCCCCATGCATATTGATCAGCCCATCAATGCAAGACTTGTGGAGGAAGTTGGTGCTGGCATTGAAGTCTTGAGAAGCCACGACAAGAAACTTCATGCGAAGCAGGTTGCAAGTGTGATTCGACGAGTGGTCAATGATGAATTTGTAAGGGACAAAGTAACTCAATTGAGTTATCAGATTAAGATGAAAAGGGATGAGGAGATTGATGAGGTTGTGAATGAGTTGAAGAAGCTATGTGTACCAAAGAAAAATACAGTGGAAGTGGAACCGGGGTGCAGGGACTTGTTCAAGTTCATAGGTCGTCCCAATGGGTATGGGTGGTTCACCAAGTTAGGGAAGCAATTGCTGAATCTACCCAGGTAGGATATATTTAGTAATTCGGAGTTAACATGCATGTCTCTTGAACGCGGATGGCGAGTACGTATAATTATTAAGTTACTTTCTAGATAGAATTATTATTATATGTAGCTGCAACTTGTATTAGTTTATCGACTAGTACATATCTGATGTAACTACTCTACTCCTATATATATATATTTCTAATTAGTTATGGATTTTCATTCTTGTTTAGTTAAATTAAATCCAACACTGATATATGTTTGCTGCTTGAAATAATGCTCTAGCTTTCAATTATTAGTAGTGGATCAAAGATGACTGTCACGAGACACTGATTGTATCGGCAAAATTCTACTATAACTCTGCTCTCTTTCATGTATCTTCACACTAATTTTGACACCTTTTATCAATGAGGGGGAAGGCTTATCAAATGTGGTTAACTAGAACTGGTGGTTTAATTGTTAGTGATTCTTGGCCCTTGTATATAATGTGCTTGCCAAGGCATGACCACATATCTTATGTAAATGAAGCTGAGATATATACATCTTTCTAAATCATCATGTCAAACTTTGTACTTGCTTTCTATAAACTTCTCTGATATTATTTGTAGTTTTTTTCATTCCCAGAGTTTTATGTCTCATATCTTGTGATTTATCTAGATTCCCAGATTGAAGAATTTCCTTTATTGTAAATGTTGTAATGACTGGAGTGTATTCCCCTGAATTGAAGGCTGAAGTCGAGTAAAAGAGTATTGCATTAGTAAATATTTTCCTAACTTTGAAGATACAATTGGCGAACTTTGCTCATTATAAAAACTAAGAAGGGAATTTAACTACTGTTGCGGAAAGGAGTTTAGAGAGGGAACCTGTTCTCAAGGGCTGCCCTAGGAGAATGATTTACCCTATTCTTGATAGATTTGCTCACTCTTAGTTTCGTTAGAAAATTCGAGTATATATCTTATTCATTATTTATTTTGTACATACAGAAAAATAACATATAATTACAAAATAACTTCTATACCATCCCCCAAAATTACTAAATCTACACAATTCTTGTAGACATCCATTTACCCAAATGCAGAAACCAAGATATATACAATACTCAACCGCATATGAAGCATCCACTAAACTAGCTAGTCTATTTTTAAAAACTCAAACGGTTCTTTGCCGGGCATTATGTAAAGATACTCTTCATGTTTTAAACTACCCATTCAATTTGATCTCCTCCTATTAAAGGTAACCGGAGAATACAGTGAGACCGAACAATCATTCTTTCTTTGTTAAGCCACAAAGTCGGGCAATAATTGTGCTGCTAACCTTTTGCGGTTTTGGATATCCATGCTTTCATAGATGTTTGCTGAATGAGAAGATGTGGGAGTATCTACAGCTCCGAACTCACCTTCTTCCAGTCCTCTTCCTATTTGGATGTTTTGCTCTGGGAGGAAACCTTGGTTGGTTCCGGACATGGACAGGTTTTCACCATGTGGTAGACCAAGAGTGAGAGAAACTCCATTTGCTGAATATGATGCACTGAATTGCTCTGCGCCAAACCTACTGATATCTCCAATCGAGTATGAACCGAATCCTTGAATGTAGTTGGTTGGACTTCCCATCAATGTAAATCCATCTCTGCTTTGCCTCTGATCAACGTGAAATTTCGTAGACAGTTCATTGTTGGCCTCCGGCTTGAACTCCATGTTCCTCAACGAAACATTACCTAAAGCGTTTAATGCCCCAGTGCCCCTATGTTTCTTGGGACTTCCTCGTGTCATTTCCTCCATTTCTGAGGATCCAGTGAGAGAAAAGCCTGAGTGATTTCGTATGCTTAGTCCATTGGGAGAGGTCGAAGCTGTAGAGACAGAAATTAAAGCCCGAGTATTCTGGCTTGGGTTAGAATCGTAGTTTTCTGTGGAATTAGTACTTGGAGCTCTAGCTTTTGAGGTCAATTTTTCGGCAGGCTCATTTTTCCTAGTCTCCCCCTCAGATCCATTATGTTGTTGCTCCTTGACTTCCTCCATGTACATTTCTTCTACCATTGGCTTCCAGAGGCGCACTCGGGCGTTTATGAACCAATTAGACACCTGGAATCATAGCACTGTTAGCCTGTTTACCATGTAATTTACATAATCATGAGAAACATTTGAGATTTGACAAGTAAAACAATGCCAAGGTACCTGACTCCTAGTAAGCCCTGTTTGCTTTGCGAGCATATGTTTGTCCGAGTCCTTGGGATAGCTGCATACCAAGTCAACATATATACAATAACTTAGGTATTGCTTATATAAGATACAAATGAGTTGTATTAAGAAAATGAAATGAGGGCACACGGATAAATCATTTAAACTCTTCTTACGGGTGGAGGAAGTGTTCAAATAGCCAAGCGCGAAGAACTGAAACAGAACGTTCTGGCAACCCTCTCTGGGGTCTCCAAGCATTGTGCTGGATCATTCCCAACTGTTGAAGAGCTTTCTGTTGCCTGAGCTGATTATCAACAAATTTAAGCCTTGAACACTCCATCTTCCCTCCAAGACTGTCTTCTTCACCTAAGCTCTTGCTTGCAGCGTGAATCTGACCCATTATCGCGTCTTTGAGACAGCAGAATTGCTTGGAGATAGTCTGTAGAGCCAATGCTGTGTATGGCTTTGCAGAACCGATGCCAGTTGATTGCTCAAACCAAGATATCACCAACTGCATTTGGATGTGGTATTGCCTGTATCTATGCTCCACCTGCAAATTTCATACATGAAACTTAAAAGTTGAAAAACAATTGCATATCTATTTCAAAGTACCGTACTGAGAAAGTAAAATGTTAGCATACCGGCCAGTTTAGTTATGCTTGTTAGATTTTCTAATGAAAAGAAACAAGGAAAATAATAATCTTAGTTTTATTTCTTGACAGGACTAGTGAATACAACAGAATACTCAACTAGTTGGAGATCTGACACATTATGATCCACTCACATTTTTTGGGAATAATTTATTATAAATGTAATATATAGACTTGCAAATAATATGTTTCTTGACATGAAAATTCATATATTCAAATCAGTAGATATGATTTTAATCGATTCACATGATGATTTTATATATAATAAATATGCAATTTAAAATGCGTCGCCAGACATTAATGAAACTAAGTAATGTGGCCAATACTTACCTCATCAAGCATGTTAACAAGCTTTGCTTTTTTCATCTGAACCTCTTGTCTCTCCCCCGTTGTGAGCTCAATGCTGCGTTTCGAGCTTGTTTGTCCATCACCACTTAATCCATCTCCCCCGGCTGATCCTCCCTTTATGCTCTTTGTGTTCCCGTTGCCGGGCTTACCCAATTGATCAATATTCTGCGACCCCTTTCCAACGTTAGCAACTTCATAGAGAAGCTCTTGAGCAACCTTCAAGTACTTAGAATTCAACAGCACACTCTGCACACCGTTCAAGGAGACAATTGATGAAGAAGCCTGGGCAACCTGAACATCATTAGTACTTTTCGGAGAAATTGGTGGTGGGGGTGCTGGAGCCGGAGATGGGAGTTGACTATCATCAGTTCTGAAAGGTCCATAACCAGGGTGTTGGGAAGAAAGGCTCAAGGACAAACCTTGCTGCTGCTGATTTGAAGGCGTGGCTTCACGTGGTGCGGTGAGATCAAGTTGATTGTATAAGCTGAAATGATGCATAGGGGGAACGAAACTATGGAGAGTGGAGATTTCATGTTGCTGGGAATGGACAATGGAGGGACGATCTTCTTGTGATGAGGCTGATAGTGGGATGCCTACAAAATGTTGGGTATCATGGGCGTGGGTTAGATTGGTCGTCGTAGCATTGGAATTAGTGGAGTTGAGGAAAAACAAGTTGGACAAAGGCGGCGGCTGATGATTAGTGTCAGAGTATCCTCCAATGTTGTTGTGGTTGTAGCCCGAATTCATGAGAATGAGAGTTTGTGAGCCATCGCCTTGGATTTCTGAATTTCCATGAAAGTATGTCCCCATTGTCGATATACACGAGCTAACTAGCTTCTTCAATTCTCCGATTAAATATCTTTGGTAAGTCACTGTAAAAGGCACCTAGCTTGTCATTCATATACACACACATCATTTTATGTAAGAAAATAGGAAGATATATATATATATATATATATATATATATATATGATCATGTACCTTAGTACTTATTGCAACTGTGATATATAGCAGATCGATCGATGGTACGTATATGAATGGTGGTGGGTAACTCAGTACATATATAGGTAAATTACTTTTAACTCCAATTGGCTGGTAGCTAGTACTAAGGTCAAAACTTTTTGCGACGAGTAGATCTGTAATAGTGTCCACTCAGTTGATAAGATAATTCCTGAAATATACAGTAGTATTAACGTAAAGCATTAACTTAACTCATCAAATTAAAAAGTTAGCATTAACTTAACTGCATATATACACGGATCGAGTAGCCTCCAAGCACACCCAACATTAATTAAAATATATCGCCACAAAGTAGTAATTTAGAAGCATAAACATTTAATCTGTTATTGATTCTTGAGTTATTATATGAAGTATGAAAGTTCAGACTCGATCCGTACACACACACACACATATATATATACAAGTAGACAGAGAAAGAGATGTTGGGATTGATGGAGAAAGGGGGATGATGATCAGATAAACCTGGTGCAGGTGGGATAATAGAAATCTTGGTGTAGTGCACGTGTACGTTCCATCACCAATATTCAACTCATCTGCTGCAAACGTACATAATTTTAGTAACTTTAGTAGTAGCAGTCATCAGTACGTACTTGTCACAACTACTCGATCTACTCATCCCCAGTCTCAACACTCCAAATATATAAATAAATAAGCATGCAGCTGCAACCCTAGCTACCTATCAAACGCCACAAAGCTTTTGATGATCATTAGAAATTTACAGCTCTCAACAGATATATATTGAAATATCCCAATCTATCTAAACAGGCCGGTTAAAATCGAAGAAATTAATATAAGGTATGTCCTTAATTAATTATACGTACGTACAGCGTACTAATATAAACTCAATAACTTACCAACTACGTCAACAAGGTACATATAACTAAATTAGTGATCAAACATGTGTTTCCAACGGTTGATCGATCGAGAATATATATTTGAGTTAAGAAGGAAGTTGTAATGACTGTTGAATCAACAGTATACCTGGGAATTCACTTGGGTGATTTGACACTTGTTTCAAATATCATCTGATTGAGAGAGAGCGCTCAGACATGTATATAATTAATATATATATATATATATATGCATCTACTATCAGTTGCTTCTATTTGGATGATGTTGATGATGGAGGGAAGAGGAAGAGAAGATGAGCTAGTAGTTCTGCATATAATATATGACTTCTGAGAGAGAGAGATGTGTGATAGCTGTGTTCTCTTATTATTATTTCTTTTAAAACAAAAGCACTGCAATCCTATCTACATTATTATAAACGATCAATGTGTCAGAAGATATAAACTGCTGAAAAACGAGGAAACGTCTCTTTTCGTGTGAAGTTTTTTTTATGCCATCACAATTTTATATTTTACTTTTCTTTCATTCTCTCGTAATTGTAATATTAAAAAATTAAGTGAAATATGAGTGGGATTTGATAGTTTGAATTCCTCTGTCACCTCATATTCTAGATTTTTCTCAAATTTATTCCGAAATTTATCAGAACAGATAATAATTTAGTTATAAGATTATAAATTTATTTATTCAAAATAAGTCATTGAAATATATAAAGGTACATATATTACACATTAAGATGATAAGAAAGGATTAAAGAAGTGATGGTGAACATTGTGTAAGTTGAGTATGGGTCCATTGCTGCCTCAATCATTCATTGTCAGTCGTCTGTCTTTATTTTCCTCCTTTTTATTTGGTTGGATGTCATCGTTCGAACAAGATAAAGCATTTAAATTTACAAGCAACACAGGGCCAACCACCTTTTATACCAGTATACATACAGTATATACGTATATCGATCACCTACTACTTTAATGCTCAAAACTTACCATTATTATACATGTACAGTATATATATTTTACTCGATCATCAGTCTTGTCTACGCTGGGCAAAACGGGGCTGATAACTCTTGGAGTGATGAAGAATGCTGAGGATTAGTCATGTTAAACAACTCTTCATCATGACCTTAGTCAATTCTGATTTTCTAAAAATCCTGTCACCTTTTCCCTTATTTTTGACTCATCTTCTCGGTTCCTTCCGAGCTGTCAAAAGTGGTGATCTCTCCAGGATCTCTCTTCATATACCGACAAAGCAGTGGAGGGGTTACTGAAATTTCTTCGAAAAACTCTTCTAATGACAAAATTAAATTTCCACAATCCTATCAATTAATTACATATCTAATAAACCCTAGAGATATCAACACATTTGAAAAGTAATTACATTTGTTAATTATATTCGTTACGTCTCTTTGATTGACAGTTAGCTCTCTTACTAGTACTTTTCTCCATTCCAGACCTTCTCGCCTCATTTCTCTTCGTCGGACAACAAGTGATCTTTATTCATAAACATGTTGGAAGATTTTGATTTGGATCGAGAATGTAATATGCTGTATATATTATGCATGCATGCGTTCACACTGGGTACTGATTTTTTTTAAATATATATGCAAGCTAGCTAGTTATGTCTCACATTTCTCTATTACTTGTTCTTGAAACTTTTTATATATGAATTTCGAGATTCAAGATAAAAACTTGCTTCGCACATAATATATATTTTACCATTATTTATTTGAAGTTTCAACCGAGTTTGTGATGATTTTTATCTTAACTAGGTATATAAATTTCTTGTTTAATAAAAGTGAAGTTAGAAATCAATTTATGTAAAGTTTTTTTTTATAAACTTATAATGCACAATAAAATTTAGTTAAAGAGTATGTAAAAGAAAAAAAAATATTAGTAGGATATACATCTAATTATTAAAGACATGTTTTAAGAAATTAAACGAGGATGCCAATAATTTCTCTTAACATTGTGTTCTCGAAACATTAAAAAAAAATAAAAGTAAATAAATAATTTTTTTTTAATTTCTTCAACCTCCCTAGCTATTAACATTTTTACCTGAATAATAATTTTGAAAAAAAAGGAAAAGACTTAAAAAGTAGGAAAGAAATTTTTTGCATAATTATGTTCAATTTTTTTCCACATATTTGAGAAAATCAGGAGAAAAAATATTAACTTTCCATTTTTTTTCTTCTTCAATTCGAGACGTAAGCCCAATGTAAAAAAGTACGGCAGCAAATCAACGTGGACTATCCGGTATCTCGGCTTATATTCGATTCGAAAATATGATACATGTCTCATATCCGTTTTATAAATGATCCAAATCTTGCGGAAAAATTAAATTTGGATAAAATATGATCCCGGATATGAGCACTCATATACCCGCTCATATTATGTATCATATTATTTTTTATAAAATGATCCTACCCGAATATCTGAATATGATCCATGGTTCATATTCGATTCGAACTCATATATAAATTATATTTTTAATCAATTACATTTGTAAGTAAATAGTGATTTTATAATTTCTTAATATTGTATATAAGTTTAAATTTTCACAAAATACGATTTACTCACTGTGATAAATTATATATACATAAGTTTTAATTCATAATTATTATATTTTTATAGTATTATATTTATTTGACTAAATGATAAGAATTTGAATAGTTGAAATAAAAACGATACTTAATTAATGTTAGTGGATCATATTTGACTCATATTCGGTAGATCATAAACTACTCGGTTAGGAAATAAAAAATACCGTACTGGCGTATATTTGGTTTGGATCTGGAACTCATATACCCGAGATCGGTTTGTATCCGAATAAAATGATCCTGGACTCAAATCTGAACACACTAAAAATAAACATCTAATACTTGAATACATGCTTCTACCCGGATCATTTTACCGCCTTAGTAAAATGATATTGTACACAATCAGATAGAATAGAAAAGGCGATATTAGTACCTTATTATGGGGTGTTTATATCTAGAATCATGATATCCCTAAAGCCTGAAGCAACACATAACCTATATATATGTAATTCACTGACAAAACATTAGAGCTTATAGATTAGTAATATCATGCTTTAATTTTCAAACTATATCGACTCCCAACAAATTACTCCCCCATTTCATAATATAATAACGTTTCTTCTTTGAAAGTTTTACACATATTAAGAAATATTTAATATAAGAAAAAATTCAATAATGAACACCACTTTTTAATTGAAAATCCGAAAATCATATATGTAACATTAGTATAAAATATATTGGAGAATAATATGTATTATAATGTTCTGTAAGTCTAATTAAAAATTGTTTTCCATTGAACTCAACTCTCTAATGAGTACTACTTTATTTCCAAATTTATCAATTATTATGTCCATATAATTAGTCAATGTTGAAAATAGTTTACATATTTGCATTGGATAATGAACAAGACACATAAAATGAAATATATATATATATATATATATATATATATATATATATATATATATATATATATATATATTCAAACATGACACATGTTGTGATGAGTTGGAGGGAGTAATAGTTAAAAAGCTGTTAACAAGTTATCATAAAAAAAGATCACCTTTAATTCTGATTCAACATCACTTAAGATATATTTGTATACAAATTATCACCTAATAAACATGATTAGTCATTTAACCTAATGACAAAATTAAATTAAAGAGATAAGACAACGGGCCAGGGCCAGGACTGAAAGAGGGATTGCGCCAAGTTTGGTTTGGACTTTAGAGATTTACATTATTACCGAACTGGTCCCGTTGGCCCGCCGTACTGTACACGCGTCAAAAGCACAGTCACCTAATTTGGCCTTTTAGCCCTGTGTTTGAAGACTGCGTACAAGAGAGTACAGTGAACAAGGACGCTGCTCGCCGGCCTGCAGTGGGTCCCATTGTCCAATTAGTTTATCAGAACTTCTTCTCCTAGAAAGATGTGTAGGCATGTAACTCCATTTATGGTAGGGACCAGTGGGCCAGGGATGAAAGAAAAAAGTCAAGAGAGAGACCAATGAGAATGAAGCAGAGTGTTACGGGCAACTACTTTTTTTAATTTTAAAGATGTCACTGTTTGACATACCTGTCGTCCGCTCACAAGTGCATCCTTCCTCATTGCCTGTTGCTAATTTGATGCCTCGCGTACTAGAGCATAACCTCCAAAAAGATCAAACTATATATAAAGCATTTTATTTAGGTACTGAAATTTTCTGGTACACAATTTGTATGATTTATTTTTTATGAATTGGGTCAGTAAAAATATTAAAATTTTACACAGCAATTCATATGAAAATAAGTATTAGAGTATATTATATTGTGAGATATTATACTGCGATAATAATTTGTTAGAAATCTGAACATTTATTTTATATACAAATATCATTTTTGAATACACATATATGCTGACATGCACTCCATGTTACTGGGGTTCGAACTCGTCATACTTAATTTTAGATTTCAGATTTTTGCAGCGGGAATATGAGGTTCCACAGTCACACAGGTCATATATATATATATATATATATATATATATATATATATATATATATATATATATATATATATATATATATATATATATATAGCTTGCTAGGTCATTTTGCATTCAAAGGTTAACGTGCATGACCTCATGTAGTGACCCGGTTTTTTAAGGGCAACCGTATATATACTAATCGAAAATTAAAAATATTATATTTAAGATTTTATACCAATTGATCGAGATAAAAAAATAGAGATTAGAGAAGTACAAATACAATAAATGAACTAAACATTTGTTCCGTTTAATGTTGTTTAAAATAAAAAATAAGTTAGTTATTTTTTAATATATATATATATATATACTTTTAAAAAAAATAAGTACTTGTTTAAAAAATTTAAAGTTAAAATTTATTTTTTTTAAAAAAATAAGTACTTATTTTCAGAAAAATACACATTTACATATCTATTTTTAAAAATAAATAACCTTTTTCAGAAAATAAAAAATTCTAAACAAAATAATTGTCTTCAAAATTATATATATAAATGGCAAAACAACCTAATATACATGTATGACCTAAAAATATCAAAATTCTGGGAGGGGCGAGGACCCTGGACCCCGCCTCGGTCTCTGACCTCATGCACATTTGGAATATTATGTCAATTGATCAAGTGCAAATTGCATTTAAGAGGCTACGTAACAAATTATATATGAGTTTATGAACAAAGGCAGGAGGGTCATTTGGCAATTAGGAATTCACTCAAGTAGCTGGACAGGGGACATCATATATTTCCTCTTTTGTTTGTTGTTACAAGTATCTTATAAATTGAAAAATAATAAATGTATTTATTTTTCAACTTATAAA
Source organism: Oenanthe sinensis (assembly GCA_028671895.1). NCBI lineage: Eukaryota > Viridiplantae > Streptophyta > Magnoliopsida > Apiales > Apiaceae > Oenanthe > Oenanthe sinensis. The sequence goes on from CM053794.1 coordinate 39,743,314, forward strand.
TAAGAATATCAAACGGGACTATAGATCAGTCGGTATTAAGGTGCACGGGTATGCTCTGACATTGAGCCTGTTTGACCTACCTTAAAATAAGTCATTTTGAACTTATTTTCGGGTAAAAATTTCATATTTTGATAAATGTTTTTTATACAAGTATTTAATGTATATTTGAGATTCTATAAGTTGCAAAAAAAAGTTAACTTTTTTCAGAAAAAAGTTAGGAATCTCTAACTTTGTCTTAAAATAAGTTGATTTATTCTGGAAAAAAGTTCCCCCAAACACCTCCATTATCTTTTTCAAACTGTAACGGTAGCTTTACCGGACTGCCGCAGAAAGGTCTAATAGGAGTGTATATCTTTTTTGCTCATCCCCCATTATTTACTAATAATATCAAGTGGTTTCGTAAGCAGACGTGTCAATTACATTTGGACCCTAGTATTTACCTAATTTATCCGGTGTCTGCTGTCTGCATAAGCATATACGAAAAATGTATAGTTTTGAAAATATAGTCAATTATAACCTGTCCGTGCATGTCTCTAGGAATGTATTTTTGCCCTAGTCATTGTTAATTGAATAATAATTGAATTGAAACATTAGATTCTACATATACACTCCAATAAATCTTATACGTCTCCTCATCGATCTGGATTCATTTAAACAGTAAAGTGACAGCTGATGAGTTCTTGAATACTGGTGTTGGAAGAACATTTATATATTGTGTACTTTCGAACAAATGTATTTAGCCAAAAATTGCAATGGAGCAAGCCAATAGCCCAATATAAGGGTGCTATTTTGGATCCATGGGTGTGTAACAAAAGTTAAATTAAAAAAAACAGAGATCTTGAAAATATTTAGATAGAATAAATAGGGACATCAACCCATTAAAATAAAAGAAAAAACATAGATGGTCAGATGAAAGATCCATGCTAATCTGTAGGAGACGACATTCCCTCCCATTCTTAGGACAACATATGTCTTTTTATACAAAGAAATAAAAGAATTTGCATATGTGTATGCACATAAAATTCGAGACTGCATCATTGATCTGTATTTTCGATTATATGTCTACTAGTTGGGTTGTTAATAAACATATTTATTTTTTGATTGTGGTGAAATTGAACTCTCTATTTACTTCAACATAACTGTATATTTTATTTTGTACTACTCAAACATTCCATAATTATCTAATGTTTTTTAGTTAATTGAAAACATAAAAATCATATACTCGTATTATTTTGTTTTACCAAATAAATCTCAACTTTAATATCAACTAGGCACTAGCTATAAAAGATGTAACCATTTTCGATCCTCATGGCATGCTTTTTATCTATGAATTTTGAATCGTGGTGTCACATAGAGAGAACAGTTTGTTCTCTGCGAGCCCAGTCTTCAAATTTCTTCAAATTCATGATCCGTTTCAATTACTTCTCATATACTGTACAGCTTAACTGCTTAATTATGTAATGCATTTTTCACTATAGGCTTATGTAAAAATTATAAGTTAGAAAATGGAGGCCCATTTACAAGTGTCCACGTAGGGGAGGCATTATTGTCTATCTCATCTATAATATTATTATACTATATTATATTATTATACTATATTATAATATTATAATAGAAAGTTTTGGTTCAAGGTGAACCATAAAAAAGATCATGACCGTCCAATTTTAGATGAACCATAAAAACGATCTTAACCATTCAAATTTAATAAAATCTAATTTTAAAAAGAATATATATCATACATACAACTCTAATCCCGGTAGTCTTTCTTTTATACAACTGATCACGAATAATATTATATTTAAATTATATTTCTTATTTTAAGAATCTTACTTATCCTATAATTTTTATTTAATATATTATTAAAGTATATGAATATAAATATATAAATATCATTGTATAATAACATACAACTTTAATCCCAATAATCCTCCTCTTATACAACTCCTCACGGATAAGATCTTGACCGTCCAATTTTAGATCAACCATATAAACGATCTTTAACCATTCAAATTTAATAAAATCTAATTTTAAAAAGAATATATATCATACATACAACTCTAATCCTGGCAGTCCTCCCTTTATATAACTGATCACGGATAATATTATATTATATTTAAATTATATTTCATATTTTAAGAATCCTACTTATCATATAATTTTTATTTAATATATCATTAAAGTTTATAAATATTGATATATAAATATCATTGTATAATAACATACAACTCTAACTCTAATAATCCTCCTTTTATACGTCTCGCATTTAACCGATAATATTAGTACTCCACATTATACGTTGACGTGTAGATCTAGAGGATGAGCGTAGCTCTGCGTAGAAAGCTGATATCAACGAAGTGATTCATTGATGTGCGCAAAACTGGTAAAAGGAAAATTACTCGCATGGGCATAGTTTTACTTTTTGTACTAAACTAGTTTTATACCCGAATGCTAACGACCTTTTGGTCCCTCGTTAGAGAAATTCTATCCCTCTTTTTTCAAATTTTTACTGTTCCATTTACGTTATTTTTTTTTACAGGTAATCGATATTAGAATTTCGTATGATGATTACTTTATCCAAGTCGCAGGCATGGAATATCATGATTGTTGTGTCCAAGTCGCAAGCAAACATTTAAAAATGGAAACAACTAATTCCACTAAGATTCGGGTTTCCAAGTCATTATATTTCTTCAAACTTAAAAAACAGAGGGATTAATACAGAGGTACATATGCACACTATACCAAGTCAATGGCTGTCTATATAAATGTATAAACGAAGTAATTAACCGCCAAGAAAATAGCAGCCATCCAGAAGAAATCAACCATCATGTGCACCGCACCGACCTTTGGTAAGTGCCCATTATAAATATAAATAATATATTCGGTGTGTGAATGTATATAATTTTTGTTAGCGTGTTTCTTAGCCCGACCAGCACGTTGGAATGCCTGGAGAGATTGGCTTATATTTATATATAGATTATTGTCCATAAACTAGTGGTGGTTCGAAAGAGTACATTATATGATATATATGGGAGACTAGGTATTCCATCGTCATCAGTCCTTGATCTCACATGTCGTTACCTACAAATTTTTCCACATGTTTGTCTCCCCGCTCTCGATCTCTAAATGTGTACATGCATCTTTCGACTTTCGTATTCAGTATCTCCAAATATTTTGTGAACCTGCAACCCAAAACTCACGCTAGACATATAGTATATGTATATACATGTTCGTTAGTCAGAAAAATAATTTATCCAATTATATTGTTTATATCTCATGTCAGCCACGAATCGAACTTTTTTAATTTTTTAATATTTTCTTTAATGATTTAAATTTATTTTTATAATAATAATTTAAAATTTATTTAGTGTTATATATATATATATTTATATAACTTTTCATATATTTTATTTTTATTTATATTTTAATATGATAATGTTTTTGTTTTTTGTATAAAGATACTTTTTTGTTTGGAGATTAATGTGAGATATGTTTTCGTTAGGAGATTAACGTGAGATATATTTTAGTTAGGAAATTAATGTTTTCAAATTAAGTTCAATAATTAATCAACTACCCGATCGATTATCAAAGTTTTAATATTTCCATTTTTTTTTTTTTTGCTAAGTGATATTTCCATTTTAATAATACTAACTTATAACGCATGCAATGTATGTATTTCTTTTATTTTTTTGATATATTTTAAATAAATTAAATAATTTGAGCGGTGATTAAATTAAGATATTTAGATTGTATTTGACATAAAATTTTAATAAAATTTAATATAGATAGAATAATAATAATATTATATCATTCATGATATTTAATTGATTAATAATTATTTTAAATGAATTAAAGAGTTTGAATAAGATTCTTAATATAAGTATATAAATTTTAGGATATAATATAATATTAGGAGAGTCTTGATCCCGATCAAGGTTGGATATGTTTCATAGCGGCAGCAGCAATAAAACATTGTGCCGACCGCAATGAAATATTGCTTTTCTTGACAATATATTCATTCTCAAACTACCCTTTCACTAGTTGTTTTGACATTAATTACATAATATATTATTATCAAAACAATAATTTCATTGTAATTTTATGGAGGAAAATAGTTTTTTTATAATATTTTAATACAAACAACGGACTTTATTATTTTATTAGTAATTTATTTTATTTGGAACATTACATTTTATTAATATTTTATTATTTTAGTTCATAATTAAAAGGGAAATAATAATGTAATTTAATATTTTTTAAATAATTTTTTAGATGATCCAACCGTACGTATGTTCTTTAATATTGAAAGGATGTTGTTCTTTTCATATTTTTTAATCTTTTTAGTGTTTCAATGTTTGTCTAATATTATTAAATTTAAATAGATTTTAAGAAGTAACTAAATCACTTAGTAACCTCATATATGATTATTCGATTGATCTTTTAGAGAGTTCAATATTAATTTCTACCGTGGTTATTTTCCTGAAACTTTTATCGAATACATTTGTATGCCAAAAGTTTCAACATAAGCCGATACCTGAAGTAGCACAATCATTTAGACTTTTTCCTCGCGTATTTCAAAGATATTTGATCATATAATTAAATTTATTATTTTATAAATTAAATAATTTATTCATAAAAATAATAATTTTAATTATTATATAGTAAAATCTCTTAAAATTGGACATTTAAAATCAAATATTATTTTTTTTTGAAAATATTGATAAAGTATATATAAGTAATAAAATGTTCAGGTCAGATCCTAGTCGGTAGTTTGTGATGGGTGACTAGGCTTTTACTCCAATTCTGACAAAATCATTGTAATATAAATTTTATAAAGTGGAATGTGTTTGGTCTGGAGAAGCGGATATGTCATTCCAAACATACGTATATACATCTACCTTTATATGTAGGGTCGTTACTTTTTATATTCACCAGCTAACTTATAATTATAAAGGGTGTTTGGATTAGTTTATAAGTAATAAGTTACTTTTTTTAAAAAAATATTTTCATATTTTTTTTTGAAAATTAATATTTATTTTAGAAATTTAAGATCAAATCTTATTTCCAAATTTAAAAATAAGTTACTTATTTTTAAAAAAATATATATATATACCAACTTTTTCAACTTATAAACTGCTTATAATGGTAGTCAAACGGGCCTATTGTGATAAGTAATAATCTAACCAAATTTCATCAAAGTAAAGATCAGGGAATTTGTAAGCATAGCAATAAGGAGATTCGTCACTTTTTGTATAGAAAGTTTTGTGTTTCAACCACTCTTTATTAATTGTCATCATTGAAACAAACATGTGGGTAAATGATTTAACTTTAGGCATATGGGTATGCTAAGAAATGTAACTACATACTCCCTCCGTCCCAACCAATTCTTTACACTTTCCTTTTTGGGACGTCCCACCCAATTCTTTACATTACTAAAAATAGTAACTTTTAACAATAAATATATTATTACATCCACTACTTCACTCCACTTTTTCAACACTTTACACTATTACACCCACTACTTCATTTATTTTAACAATAAAATCACTATTACACCCACTATCCTTGGTCTCCGTGCCCGGACCAAATGTAAACATTTGGCCGGGACGGAGGGAGTATAAATTAACGTTTTTCATTTTTTAGGCATACGAAAAATGATCAAACTAAAATAGTTATTCGGAATATATTAATTATTACTCTTTCCATCTTATTCACATTCATTTCTTACCACTTTAAATAATATATATTTATTTTTATAAAATTTAATAGTTTCGATCCCTATACAATTATTTTCCTTTTTCTTAATTTGTGTACCACCCAAATACTAATTATAATTGGTTGGGACGGCGGCATGCACAATAAATCTGTCAACAAGGGGTAAAAACTGTTTGCGAACCTGGAACTCTATTTCAAAAAGTGCCAAATTTGAGATGTTATATAACCCGAATAATATTTTACATATTTTGGAGGTGAGAACTTAATTAGCTAGCTTTGCGAGACCTTATCATAAACTCAAGATCACGTATAAAGATAGACAAATAAATGAATACACAGAGTGAGAACAATAAAGCACTGCTATATTTTACGTTCCCTAGTTTATCATACTCTACCAAAAGAGAGCAATTTCCTCTTTTACTGGGCGGCGTTATTTTTCTAGTATAGTGCTAACCGTTACTAAGAGAAATAAACGTGACAAATATTTAGATAATGCTGCAAAACCGTAGAGTTCGATTCACACGTCTTCGATTTACAGAAGAAGGACCAACACAGTGAAGTACTTGATTACTTTTTCGGATAAATTTAGACAAACAGGATAGAGCTCTCTCTTGTTGCGAAAATCTTTTTGCATTTAAGCAGAGAAATAATTGATCTATATACGTTTCTCGATCCCCTCATCCCATTTGCCAAAGTTAATTCTCCTCGGGGAAATATTAAAAGCACATATATATGCGACCGCAAACATGAACAGGGAGGAGTAGAAAACGAAATCACTTAATAAAGTGCAGCGCAATAAAATGATGAACTTAAGCATAACAGGCATGAAACTAAGGCTGGCAATTTTTAACACGGACCTGTTAACACGACACGACACGACACGAGTTTTAACAAGTTTGGATTTTATCTTAACAGGTTTCGTGTCTTAAATAGATTAACCTGTTTAGACACGATAAAATTTGTGTCTTAACAGGTTAAAACACCTGTTAACCTGTTATGACCTGTTATGATCTGTTTATATTTTTTTAATAATTAAATATATAATAATAATAATAATAATAATATATACAAATATATTAATGTGTTAAGCCCACACCACACATGCGTAGCCCAGCCCAATCTCTAACTTCACTTTCAATATCGATTTTCACAGCCCAATCTCTAACTTCACTTTCAATATCGATTTTCACCCTTTTAATTATAAACCCTACTTTCACTTTTTCGCCGCACAACAAGAACAGACATGGGAGGCGCCATTTAGTCACTACTACTCTCGATTTCACTACTCTTCTCGAGTTCACTACTCTCGTAACCCTTTCTTACGGATGGAGGTACAATATTGTTTCTTCTCCTACCTATACGTACACGTTTTTGTATGTATATATTGTTTCTCTTAATTGTTGATCTTTAATTCATTCATTTTAGTTGTAATTGATTGTAATTTAATCATTTTTGTATCGATTTCGATTCTACACTTATAATCTCATTCTTGTATATAATATATATATGTGTGTATTTATATGTTTCGATTCTTATACTCGTTTTTGGAATGTTATACTCTGATTGATTCTTATGTTTCTTGTATGTATTTATTTGTTTTAGTATTATATGTTTTTTGTTATTTATTGCAGATGGATCCTAATCTTGTAGTCGATCTTGAAAACGGTAGCACACAGAATATGGAAGAGGAGGAGATTGAGTCTGTAGATAACAAAGGAGGTTCAAAAAGACAACGGAAAGAAAGATCTGTTGTGTGGAGCTACTTTGCAAAAGGAAAGGCGGTTTCAAAAGGAAAGATTGAATGCAAGTGCAACAAATGCAAGCATATGTTCGTATATGATAGCAAACAAGGTACAGGTAATCTTAAACGACATATGAGAAGAATGGGAGAGTTAATGATGGCAAAATTTCAGAAATATTGGTCTGAGTTTAGTCTTACATTAGCTATTGCTGTGGTGTTGGATCCTAGATACAAGTTGGATTTCATTGATTGGAGTTATTCACAGATTTATGGAAATGATAGCTTTGAATTTCAGAATGTTGATACATATTTGCATTCTACTTTTAATGAGTATGTTGTGTTAAACATGACCACTGGTTCATCTGCAACTGCAACTAGTATAAATGGTTCAAATGCTAACAATATTTTTGAGGAAACAAGGGATGAGATTGAGTCAACGCACACTTATGGGGTTAAATCAATACTTAAGGTAATTTAAGAGTTCTGATCAGTTTTCTATTTTACTACTTTCTGATCAGTTTTCTGTTTTACTACTTTCTGATCGGTTTTCTGTTTTACTAATTCCATTCATTTCAGGATTTTGATCAGTTTCAGAGTAAAGATTTGCCGAGTGCCAAAAAATCAGAACTGCAATTGTATTTGGAGGAGTCAAGAGTTGATAGGAACTCCGAACTAGATGTGTTGGCTTTTTGGAAAGCCAATGAGTTTAGATATCCTGTACTTGCGAGGATGGCTAGAGATCTTTTGACCATTCCAATATCTACTGTTGCCTCAGAGTCTACCTTTAGTGCTAGCGGAAGAGTACTTGATCAACATCGAAGTTGCATTAGTAAAGATACCATTGAGGCCCTTATTTGCACAAAAGATTGGTTATATGCGGAATATCGTAATGATCATTATGATCTGTTCATTTCCTCTCATTGTATTTGTTGTTTACTTTATTTTTCTTTTACTAATTTTATTTGTTGTGTACTTTGTAGGTTCCAATGAAATTGCTATTAATGAGCTTACTGAAGATATAATGTTGCTTGGTATCAGTTCTGAATCGGATGCTTCAAACTCGAACTCAGTCAATAATTGATGTTTAAGACTTTGTAACTGATGTTTAATACTTTGTACTTTTAATTTATCCAGACCTTTGCATATTTATTTGTGTTTTTATATAGATAGTAAATACCTGTTGAAAATATGAGTTTTTGGGTTCAAATCAGAATCAAGTTTTACGGGTTCTTAACAGGTTCTTTAACAGGTTATTATCGTGTGACCTGTTAATAAACAGGTTCGGGTTCGTGTTTAGAAATAATGACACGATAAGTTATCGTGTCATGTTCGTGTTGGACATGTTATGTTATCGGGTCGTGTCGTGTATAGTCTTAACAGGTTACAAGTGACATGTTATGCCAGTAAGACATGAAACTAGACCTGAGAATTTATTCGTATCGTTTGCTTTCGTCTTGTGTACTAAAATATCAAATTCAAAACCAATACATTTAGTATTTGTGTACATTCGTGTCGTGTTTTCGTGTAATATTAAATACGGAGTAAAAATTAATATATAAATAAATATATATATTACAATATTATATTATTAAGTATATTTCTACAAATATTATATATATATATATTTGCATACAAGATTATAAAATTAAGTATAGTTGTATAAATAAATATGAATATATCTATAAGAAAAATAATAAATTTATATATAAAATATTTATTTTATTTCGGTATTTCGTGTTGTGTACCCAAAGGTTAATACAAAACCAACACTAAATGTGAGTCGTGTACATTCATGTTCATCTACTTTCGTGTGCTCAAAATGTAAACAAAAACACTAAATTTTCATGTCATATTTCTCGTGTCGTGTAGTAAACTGCGGGGTCTACATAAAACTGTTTAATAATTATCTACAATTACGTACAGACCTTTAATTGGGCAAGCAGAGGCCGCTACTTTTTCATTGTTTGTTTCATTTTGTCATTCATTAGCTAGTGGTGACCCTTCCATACTGATATACAATATGTATATGTATATATGCGCGCACACACACTTGAGTGGCATACAGTCCATATTTCAGCTTTTGTCTGTGTACAGATCGCGAGGTGGACATGGAACATCCTGACCGACTTTAGTATGTATAGGTAGTCCCCCGTATATGCTTTATTACAGTGCTCGTTATTTAAATATAGGTTTAGATCCAACTCAAAGCAAAGTCCTGGTCAGCCACCTTTCCAAACTCGATCCAGGTCCCTTTATATCATATTTATTAATGTATTATATTCCACCAAACTTTTGTCGAGCAGGGGCTTATGAGCTAGTGACCCTTCCATACTGATATACAATATGTATATGTATATTCCACCAAACTTTTGTCGTTTCGTCAAATAAAACTATCTGGTTACATAATCTCAAATGTACCGCAAGTCCGTAAATTAATACTCGTAAGATTAAATAATATTCGGAAAAAAAAACTTTAAAATTTTCACCAACTTTACTAGTGCTATAAATCTGTGCCTGTGAGGGACCTGCAAAAGCACATGTATCTTTTCTCTACTTGTAATATTACTAAGCAAAAATTTCGAATATCGATTCTACATATATATATTGATCTTTAAGGGGTCTTGTAGTACTGAGCCAGCTTCCTTTTACTTGATAAGCTAAATCTCTGATCATCTACGTACCACAAACTATATAACATTGCACATACATCAAACGTACGTACGTATCATCAAAATATACTACAATTGCCATGGAGATTGATTCAACGACGACGTGTGAGCAGGGGCTTATGAATCGACTATGTTACCGGGCCAAGGCTTTATTTTGCAAGACAAGGACAAACATGGGGGTGGCTGTTGAGAAAATAATGAAGCTGGCACGAGATGATCCGAGGAGGATTATACACTCTTTTAAAGTTGCACTAGCTCTCACATTTGTCTCGTTGATATACTATATCAGGCCGTTGTATGACGGCTTTGGTGTAGCAGGAATTTGGGCTGTCTTAACCGTGGTCGTAATTTTTGAATTTACAGTAGGTAAGATATGCATGTGTACGTGTTTGTGTATATAATTTACACTAGCTATTGCGCTGGCAAAACGATAGAATTAATGTTAATTAGTATTGTTCTGTTCCAGGTGGAACCTTAAGTAAAGGTTTGAATAGAGGAACGGCAACATTTTTAGCGGGCGGTCTAGGACTTGGAGCTAATTACACAGCTAGCCATCTTGGAGAGGAAGGGGAGCCTGTTTTTCTTGGTTTTCTGGTCTTCCTTCTTGGTATATATATATATCAACCCTGGCCTTTATCAATGATCATTTAATTAAATCATAGTATAAACATGCAAATACGTACGTATAAGCATATTATCCAAAAATGTGTTTGTAATTAATGCAGCTGCCGTATCAACATTTATAAGATTTTTTCCACATGTAAAGAGGAGGTATGACTACGGGGTGCTGATATTTATATTAACCTTTAGCATGGTAGCTGTCTCGGGTTATCGCGTTGAAAAAATCATAGAGCTGGCAATCCGACGCTTATTCACAATCATCATCGGTGGTGCTTCCTGTATGGTTGTATCATTATTCCTTTGTCCCGTTTGGGCGGGTGAAGATTTACACAAACTTATCCCTCTTAACATGGAAAAGCTTGCCAGCTTCTTAGAAGGTACGTATATATATATATGTATGTATATGCAATTAGTAAGTTTAGTTTTATCTAAGTATATTTAGAATGCATACTAGCTAGCTTGTACAAAGTTTTGTTTTTGATATTCGCATATATTAATGTAGGATTTGGAAGTGAATACTTTAAACTTCACGAGGACAGAAGTATTAATAGAGATGATGATCCTATCTGTAGCAAAAGCAAGCTGCTCTTTCTTGATGAATACAAAAGTGTTCTTAATAGCAAAGCATCCGAAGAATCCCTGGTGGGTAATTAAGTTACCGGTCATTTATGTATGTATGTACGTTCATATTACCTGACAATTAATCAAATAAACATTGGCAGGCAAATTTTGCATGGTGGGAACCAGGTCATGGGAGATTTAGGTTCAGTCATCCATGGAAGCAATACTTAAAAACTGGTGTCCTAATAAGGCAATGTGCATATCATATTGAAGCTCTTAACGGCTACCTCAATACCGATATCAAAGTAAGTATTTAATTTACTGCATGCAGATCGACTTTAACTTGATCAATGTTAATTATATATATCTCACGTATATATATATTGAACAACATTTTCTTTGTGAAATTGGAGCTTACTTGCAGCATAATTAACTAACTATATGTTGCAGGTACAATCAGATTTTCAGAAAAGAATTGCAGAGCCATGTATGAAGATGAGCTCAGAATCAGGCAAGGCTTTGAAAGAATTAGCTTCCTCATTGAGAGCTATGAAGCGTACATCTACCGCGAGTGCACACATTCAAAATTGTGAAGCAGCCATTAATGATTTTCGAGCTGCATTTGAAACTTCTTCACCTGACATAGCAGATCTAGTGGAAATCATACCGTCCATTGCAGTGGGATCCCTACTAATTGATATAAGTAAATGCGTTGAAAAAATATGTCAGTCCATTCATGAGCTTTCTGACAAGGCCTATTTTGAAAGTGCAAAGGCAACCCAATCTTCTCATCTTATAATTCACCGGGGTACCGTAAAACCTCTAGCCGGTGATCACAGTCATGGAAATGATGATAACCATGTCCATGTCTTCGTTATTGTAAATAGTAGTACTCCTTCCGGCCACCTTCCCTAGATTATGAACCCTAGCTATCTAGTGTACGTGATGCACTTAATAAAATGGGAGTGCAGATATAATTTTTTATATTATAAAATATATAGCTATCAGCACGTGTATTTATATATGATATTTGGCATTGGTGGCGCATTTTATTTTTTTGTTTTCAAAAGGGTCACTTGAATATTTTATACACCAACTCGCAAGTTATATATAACCACCATTTCTGGCTAGCTAGTGGTCTACATATTTTGTAAGCAGTGTATATAGTTACTGGTCACGGAGTCCTACTTAATTATCAATGCAGTTGAACAATCTAATTAAATTTTATGTTAAAATTATATGTGCGTAGAATACGATGCACGAAAGTTTTGACAGATCGATTTGTATGTTAAAATTACACGTTTAGGTGATTTGGTCACGATTGAATGATTGATAAATTAACTTTGCATGTTTAGCTAACTATACGCATACATATATTGTAAATATTTTTCTTTAGTTGTCAATATTTACTAGCTAATGGGTCATCAAGTTGACATCAAGTTGTTGCAGTGAACAAATTGCATGCGGAGTCGTGAACATGTTAAAATTAAGAAACGGAAAAAAAAACTAGTGTATATATATTCTTCTCAGTCTACCATTCTAAACCGTGCATGTATGTGAATTTCACTTTATGAACACGCATCTGAAGTGTGTGCATTGTTCGATGTGGTGCGCCTCCGATTACTGATCGATTAATTAAGGTGCATGATTATGCATCTATATTACGCAGATAGACCGTTTTTATAATGTGTGTGAATGTTAAGCATTACCGAATGCTCTTAGAATATAAGAGTAATTACTCAAAAGAGTTGAAAAAGGCGTCGTCCCAATTACTAGATTTACTAGATTCTGAACATGGAAGTTAGGTAACTTGTATCAGAAATTTGTGACGGATTAATTCTATGGTGTTTATTTAAAATATTAACATGACTGGATTATCTGATCACCGAAAGGTGAGGAGAATAAAAAGGACATGTAAATATTCTTACACTGAATGGCTACACAGGAAATCAAACTCTGCAAAAAATTATTCACCTAACCTGCCAGGTTTGCTCTCCCTGCGACCATCTGAGTATGAACTTTTGAAATGGAATGTCCATGAATGATAAAAAGCAGTGGCTCCGATCCAAGTCGATGCAATTTATAGCATTCCATAATTTTGTGTTTAGTTAGGATTAGAGGAATCTAATGAAGTGGAATAAGAAACCGAGGGGAGAAAAAAATAGATCTCGAGACAGAAGAGTGAAAGAAAATGACAGCTCAAATTTTGTATTATTAAAATTTGTGAATAAACTAATAAAGTAATTCAGACGGACGTATGCTAGTTGAGGGTTTGAATTTTAACGCAGATTCTTAGAAAGGATTAAAAAACATTTTGATCGACTATAGAATATGATAATTTTATGGAAAATAAATACAATATAATTGATAAATTTATTAAATGTTACTTATAATATGTAAATTATAATTATTTATCAATTCAATTATTATAATTCTTTATTCTTCCGAAACTCCTACTTACTATATAATCCTTTATTCTTACGAAATTCGTATCATCCTGCCGGCATTATTTTTCAGGTCAGACGTTATCACTCTAACATTATTTTTATAATTTTAAAAAGAGTAAATCTGTATAAAAATTTGAAATTGAAACTTTTAAGCTAAAAATTATACTCGGTATCATATATTTAATATATAAACATTAAAGGAATCTTATCAAACTACTCTAAAAATTAAACTCATTAAATATTTATAATTTCAAAAAAAAACTAACATAAATATTTTGAATCTCATAAACACTATTAAAAACTAATCGTAATATTTATATCATTAACTCTAAAATATAACATAAGTATATTAGCACTTAAACCACAAACAAAGATACTAACATAAATATATTAAAAACTAATATTTATATTATCAACTCTAAAATCATCAAAGGATTTGAATTTATATTAGTAACACATTAAAATTAAAATTCATATAATTAATTTAAAAAATACTAATAAAAACAAAGAACTTTACTTTAATAAAAAATACAAAAAAATAGAATACATAACATTTATATTATTATCAAGTTACTCAATACTAACCAGTGGTAAGTAGGATTCCAAGAATCATAAACACAATCGGTGACTCTTGCGGGCTTTCGGCCCACATATCTTCGGACAGAAGGATGAGTTGCAAAGGCCCAGAGATGAGAAACCAATAATAATAACGTAATTACTCTATATAGGCATACAACTATACAAGTAATTTCGTTTTTGTTAGTAGTGTGCTTGACATTTTGGTCAGTAATCACGGTAGTAAAATAGAGAGATGGAGAAGAGCCCAATTCACAGAGAGAACACGCAAAGGGGAAAGGTAATTTACTGCCTCCATTTTTTCACCCTCCTATATTCTTTAGCTACAACAAAACACACACACACACACACACAATTATTTTTTGATTTTAGGTATAAATTTATATGCTGGTGTAGCCTATAATCTGCTTGTAACTATGAATTAGACATGAAGCAAGCTGGCGTTATTTGATTGTAGTCTAGGTTTTTTATTATTACAATTAAAAGACCCATTGCTTATAACTATGCTTTTCGAGCTTCACTGTGTTGTTGAGTAGTGTTAAGTTTCCGTTGAATCAATGGGAACCCATCTTTGGGGAGATAATCAGCTTTAGAGTATATAGTAAATTAGTGAAAAAATTTGGGGGTAGTGGGGTTCGAACTAATACCATGTTAAATTGCAAGCTCTCGTAAAACCTCAAGCTGCTATGAGGGTATTTGTTGATCATATATGGGGAAATGGGAATGGGGAGGATGCTCAATGAACCTTGACATGAGCTTAAGAAAATAGAATACCCTTGTGTTCTATCCGTTTGTTGTCTTGTTATACCTGTTTTGACATGTAAACTTAATTTTGTTTCCATATGTTAGTTCCTACAGACAAAGTTATAATTAGGGTGATCTATTAAGCTCTTAAATTGTGGTTTCATCGGGATACCTTTTAGAGGCTTCCACTTGCCCCATTTAGAAGATCACCCTTAAAAAGAAAGAGAATGTATATAAAAGATGGTGTAGTAAGTTTTGAGTTCATTAAATAACTATTTCAGCCATTAGAAAAAATATCTTATATGGATCACACGTTCAACAGGAGAAGAAAGGTTTTATGTAAGTGGCTGTTATAAGCATACTTTTTTGAGGCATTTCCACATCAAAAGCTTTCAAGTTAGCGCAACACCTTTTTTATTTGAATGTTGCGCAACTGCCTCTGCATTTGGTTACAATAGCACTATAGTGTCTTCCAATATTCATTTAAATAGGATGAATGCAGAGGACAATACTCATATAATATAGGAAAACTATTGATGAATTTAACTTTCAGTTTAATTAACCAAGTATCTCATGGTTTTGCAGTAAGAATATTAATTCGTCTTTCTGTTACAATCCCAAGTGCCATTACTTCATCTGTGAAAATATGAACTATGATAAATCTTCGACATATCACTTTTTGCTGCTAGCTGATTATAATTTCACATTGCTTTTGAATTGTTCTTATAAAAATTTATAAATTAGGTGACAGAGAGGCTTTAGATCTATTCCGTATGTTCTCCCCATAACTAAATATTTGTTAGATTTTATGTACAGTTGACATGATCAAAGTGGTTCTTCTGCCTTGTATTAACAATTTTTTTGTAGTTTTTTACTAATCTCTCGAAATATGATATCCATTCTGGTTTATTCTACAGGGTCTATAAGGGGTAAATTTAATGCATATTAGTGCCAAGAACCAATTTAGAGTAAGTTCTCTCTCTCCCACACACACACACACAAAAACATACATGCACGCGTGCGTGCTCACACACAAACACCATTTTCAGTTTCTAAAACGTGGAATATTGTGGTTGACGCTGATAACATCTATTACTTGCTAGATCTTACTTCTGTATATGCTATGCCATATTTGCTGCTTGAAATAATGCTCTAGCTATGAATTATTAGTAGATCAAAGCTGACTGTCAATGGAGCCAACTGTAAGAGCTCTCTCTCTCTCTCTCTCTCTCTCTCTCTCTCTCTGTGTGTGGGTGGGTGTGTGGGTGTGTGGGTGTTTAGAAACTATTCTTGATATATTATGTTTAATTTTCTACTTTAAATAATGCTCCAAGTATTACTGGATCAAAACTTTGTGGTCAGTCTACAAATAGCATTTTTGTCTTTTTAAAATGAAGTCTCCTCTCTTATCAAATGCGTGCACATTGATAAAATCATTAAAAAGAATACTTAAAATTTTTATTTTCTTATGATGGGCTTTGAGGAAGTATGTTGATGTCTTTCTTTTCCCTTCAATTACTGACATTTTTTCCATCACTCAGGAAAATTTATCGAGCAGTGCTAACAAGATAGGAGATCGATCAACCAGTGATGTTGTTGTAAGACTACGAACACAGGATAGCCGTGATCAGTGGATATACTGTCATTCCGACATCCTTATAATGAACAGCAAGTATTTTTCTGACAGATTATCTGAAAATTGGCCCACATGTCAGATCCTGGACTCTCGTAACTGTGTTGAAGTTTACTGCCAAGAATCTGATTTTGACTACCACATCACTGTCCTTCGCCTCTTTTATGGTAATATGAATCATTCAGTAAGTGACATGTGCGGTTGTGTCAAAAACGCACTTGGTATTCTCCGTGTAGGCGTGGAGCTTGGTTGCCCTCAAATTATTGCTGCTTGTGTGGACTACTTGGAAGCAGTTCCTTGGGAAGAGGCGGAGGAGGACGAAATCTTAAAAATTATACCAAGCATGGGATCACAAGCAGAAACAGTTCTTGCTCGTCTTCAACCTGTGAATCCCACAGCTATAAAGAAAATTTTCCTCTCAGCTATTCGATTTGCCACTTCGTCTCCTCCTTCACTCATGACTGACCTAAAAACATCCACTCAGGAACAGCTGGAGTACATGCTAACTGAAGATGATGATGTCCCGCTGCTTACAGCCGACGAGGAGATAAAGTTAGAAACCAAAGTATGTGTCATGGAACTTTTAGCCAGATTTAAAAAGCTAGTAGTCTCCTTGCTGACCGTAGAAGATTCAGTCTATGATATAGGTAGTGTGCTTTTACTTCAATCCTATTTGACAGATTTGTTTTGGGCTTGTCAAATATTGATCAAGCTAGAATTAATGAGGGAACTAGTCAGCAGTTGGGTAGAGGCATCTGAAAATGTAGTGAAGGTTGTTGAGCAATTATGTCCAGAAAGTGATACTCTCGAAATTAAGTTAAAGGTTATTGAGGTGACTGCCAAGGTTTTAGAGGCAATAGGATATGGCACAGTTATTATGCCTACTGTAAAACGTTTGCGCATGGTTAAAGTTTGGCTTCCATTTGTCAGAGTCATTAAACCTTCAATCGAATCTGCTAGAAGTGACAGTAAGGATGTTCCGAGCCTGAAAGTTGACGTAGAGATGTGGCAATCCTTGGAGTCTGCATTTGTTTCAATAATCCTTGCATTGCCATCGGGAGATCAAGCAGAGATTTTGACTGAATGGTTGGAAAATAAACATATTAGGTACCCTGACCTGACAGAGGCATTTGAGGTGTGGTGTTACAGATCTAAAGTTGCCCACAAGAGGCTGGCATTGATGGGAGGCACCGATTGTATTGGCAAAATCGCATAACTCCTCTCTTTCATGTATCTTAACACTAATTTTGACACCTTTTATCAATTAGGGGGAAGGCTTATCAAATGTGGTTCACTAGGACTGGTAGTTTAATTGTTAGTGACTCTTGGCCCTTGTATATAATGCGGTGCCAAGGCATGGCCACATATTTCGTGCAAATGAAGCTGAGATATACATCTTTCTAAATCATGTCAAACTTAGCATTGGTCTTGCATTGTTATAGACTAGACTACTTTCCTTGAAATCAACTTTTCTGAT
Source organism: Oenanthe sinensis (assembly GCA_028671895.1). Classification (NCBI taxonomy): domain Eukaryota; kingdom Viridiplantae; phylum Streptophyta; class Magnoliopsida; order Apiales; family Apiaceae; genus Oenanthe; species Oenanthe sinensis. The sequence continues at coordinate 39,761,495 of CM053794.1, forward strand.
AGTATTCATAATATAATTGATAAATAGAAATGATTTGGCTTATTTTAAATGTTACTTACAATATGTACATTACAGTTATTTATCAATTCAATTAATTATACATGTTAAAACTATATGAATGATGAATTTGAATATTTATTCTTTGAAAAGGAAATTATTTTTATTTTTAATTATGTATATACTCTAGTTTTCAAAATTTAAGGTATTATAAATCAAATAATCAAGCGTCAAAGGCCAAGCCCAAATTTGTATTGCGGCAACAATGGGCCTTTATTTTTAATCACAAAGCCTAAGAGGAATATATGCAACTGTTCGAAACCCAAGAAGAATAAATAAAGTGTAAAACGCGCAAATAGACGCGCACTGTCTCTTTTGCTTAAGCACGAAGAATAAATTATCTGGCCGCCGACAACCAGGGGTACAAACGTAAAATAACTCGGCGTAGACCTTTTTAAATTCGTGCAACAAAAATAAACAGATACTCACTCCTACATTAAAATTTTGTATCATCATCTTGATACAAAATCCTTTTTGTATTTGTGCAAAAAAAGAAACGAGAGATAAAGTTGAGGGGCGAGAGAGAGAGAGAGAGACAGAGGGAGAGGGAGAGAGAGAGATAATGGGGTTGCTCTCAAACAGGTAATAATGATATTTGTGTATTTGTGATGCTATTGTTGTGTATTTTGTATTAAATTGATGATTTTGTTTGAACAAAACAGAGCCGATAAAGACAGCCTTAAACCAGGGGATCACATCTATTCCTGGCGTTCTGCTTATGTCTATGCCCACCACGGTATGCTCATCTTATATACGCATTTTACATATGTAAATATGTAATAATGTTATGTTATGTTTGATGGTATTCAATCAAGATCTAAGTTGATCTATGTTTGGTGGAATTGGTCGAATTCGAATTGTTCTGTTCTTTATAATGTCTTGACAGGTCATTTTGTGGCTTCATATTAGCCTAAGTTGATGAATTTTCTGCTTCATGTGCTGCACCTGAGTGTTGTTTGGAATCTGGATTTGAATTTTGATACATTTGTGAAATTATTGGTATTGATGAAATCCGGTTTTTTAATTAAAAACTGTTTGTGTTTGTACCATTTGAATGTGGCTTTACTAGTTTTGTGAAATTAGTACAATCTAAGGTTGGCCAACTGGTAAGATTGATAGGCTAGCATAATTTATTTGAGCCAGAAATGTGGTTTATTCATTTGTGAGATACTGTTTGTAAAGGTAAATCGCTAAGATTCTTTTTAAAGCTACCCTACCTAGTAGAAGATGCAGAACATCAACTAGGAGGATTGATTTGTGAAAATTGATAAATTTTTATTGTTTGTATCGAGATATCTGAATCCTCTAGTGCTTTGTTTGGTTTGAAGGAAAGGATCGTAAAATTGTCAACAAAATTAAAGGTGGAACAAAAGGATAGATAGGGAAAACTGAAAAATAATGAAAGAGAGTAACTTTATGATGAGATTTGTGAATATATGAGAAATATGGCATTAAACATGCCAACTGGTGAACTACAGAACTAGACTAACGTCAATTCATGAACATACCGGATACTGATCGTAACCATGATCACTTGACGGAACCTTTTAGGTGATAGTTAGTCATTGTTATTACTCTTGAGTGTGCTGTATTTCTTCTTTGGAGTTTTTACTTTCTCAATATTCTGATTTCATTTCATATTCATCAGGCATTTATGTTGGGAATGACAAAGTAATTCATTTCACCACACGTGGCCGAGAAGTGGGCACAGGAACTGTGTTGGACCTCCTTTTGGTAAGCTCAGGTCCAACCCGAACTTACGTTCCTTGTGACACATGCATTCCTCCGCTAGAAGGCCATGGGGTTGTCTCTTCATGTTTAAACTGTTTTCTTGGAGGAGGTATCCTATACCGTTTCGAATATGCAGTCAGCCATGCTCTCTTTCTTGCAAAAGCACGTGGTGGAACTTGTACTCTCGCAGTCTCTGATGAAGCAGAAGCTGTAGTACATCGGGCAAACTACCTGCTTAACAACGGATTTGGGTGCTACAATGTATTCAAGAACAACTGTGAAGATTTTGCTATATATTGCAAGACAGGCCAGCTTGTTATGGAAAGCTCAATGGGTCAGAGTGGTCAAGCAGTATCTATAATTGGGGGACCCCTTGCCGCGGTCCTATCTACGCCATTGCGCCTTGTTACTACAAACATTTATGGAATGGCTGCAACTGCTGTAGGAATGTACTGCGTCAGCCGCTATGCTGCTGATATTGGCATGAGGAAGGATGTGGTGAAGGTTTCTGCAGAGGATCTGACTAGGAGGCTTGCTATAGGTACACTGCAGGTTATTGAACCAAGTCTCCCAGCTTTGCCGCCTTCAGTTAGCTAGGTATTGTCAATGCTTTCACGACTGCTGTTGGCTGGTTAATAATTTTTTTGCTGTAAAAGACATTGTTTGTATTGTGTTAACTGAGTTTTTTGCTTTTATAAATTACGGCAAAAGAAGAGTGTTGCGAGAGCAGAGAGACATTAGCTTATTAGTCACTGAAGGCTGAAGCACTTGTGCTTTTTCACCATTCTGGTTGGGATGCCTATGTTTTTTGTGTTTAAGCATGTAATTGTATTTTATTGCAGTATTCTGGTGTAATACATCAGTAGTGATAAGAAGGTGGCTAAATTTTTTTTATACATATATATCTATAATTTGTGATATACTACATTGTACACGCATAAGCCTATATGGCTATATATATGGTACAACAGTGACGGTTTCATTTAGCAACGTGTCTAGAGATCAGTTACATAAATAACATATAACGGTTGTCAAAACAAAGTTTAAAAAATAGGAGATGGTTTGTTTGTTGCGGACCAGCATTTACTCAATTGGCCTAATGCTCCAATTTGTATTTAACTCGAGTGATTCATGCTGCATTCAAGTTCTAAAAACATACCAGGAACTTCTACCGGCTACTTCTTCATTTTGATACTTTCACCCCCTTCACCGATTAAGCCCCTTCACTTTCCCATCCTCTTTTCTATTTATCAGTTTATAATAAAATCGAGATCTAATCATTTTTGGAAGAGATCTTGTTGATACCTTATTATCAAGGTTGTTAACCGTACCCATCTTTTTGGGATGTTAATGTTTTATATCTTAATGTTTTTGTGTGTCTTGTTATGTGTTTTAATAGTTTTTGTGAGAAAAATTTATATGATATTTTGGGAGATTTGTAAGAATCTCATCGAATCTGAGACCGTGGTGGAGATCGCAAGAGCTCACCTTTCACAATAAAAAATTATTCATATTTTGAGGATATTCGTTCCTCCAATATCAGTTAATGTAACGGATAGTTCTGAACATTTGGCTACAGAAGTCCATTGTGATGATACTGGTTTCACGGCTGATGTAAGTTGAATTACTCGAGATGTCGTTGTAATATTTTTTGGATTAAAAAATTTGAATATTCTATGTGTTGAGCTATCTGAAAACAAAACGGCTATGTGTTTAGCTTGTTCTTTGTTTCACAATCAGGTTGGTAGCTGACAGTTTAGAGATTTGTTCCAGTTCAGTTATATTGTTTTAATAAAATCCTTTTGTTTGTCAAAAAAAAAAAACTTTTAGCCTTTTAGGTACAAACTTTGTGCTAAACTTTTTAAGCGAGACATTTGTGCTAAAAATGTTATTGTGAGGGTGGTGGTTTGTGACATAAGAGATAAGCAACATTTACATTTGGTGGTAGCAGAGATGAACAGATCTATTCCACCAGCAAGTCCGCCAATAATATGACATGTTTAATCAACCTGTATTCAGCTCTGCTAGTCTCTCCAGCAAGTTATAAACATACTAGGAACCACAAAAATTGAAACCATAATTTAGCAATAAAATAAAATTGAAACCATATTATTAAAGGGTCAATTAACACAAAGTACAAAAGTTTTTTTTTTTTGTCAGAATGACTTTCACGTGGATAAATTGTACCGAAATACAGTCCAGTAAAAACGGAGTCCTTTCATTTAAAAAAATCTATTATCTAATCAAAAGACACGTAAATTGTCTCTGTACATTTATATAATAAAACTTTAATGTCCGGAAAATACAAAAGTTTAACTGCCCTTTGGGTCCAAACTATGTGTTAACTGTTGAGCGCAAAAATTGTGCAAAAAATATTATTAGTGTTACCTCTTGCCCAACAGAAATTAAAGATTAAGGTCGTATGTCAATATAAATTTGGTTTTATATTTTGTATCAATACTAAATAAATTATTCACATTTATAAATAAAATAAAATATATAAATTATTCACATCACTAAAGAGCGATTATTTCTCTAACATTCAAAACTTATCATATTTAATTTTTGAATATATACGCAAACTATTGTGAATGTCAATTATTATTGTGTTAGATATAATCCATACAAAATAAAAATTAAAATCGTATGTTAAGGAAAGTGTAGTTAATTTTTATATGACAGATTTAAATTTTACTAATATTACTAGATAGTGTAAAAATCGGAAATCGGGAATCGGAACTTATCGATTAAGGTACCGATTTAGGATTAATCAGTTAATCGGAAGGATTAATTGGAGCAATAATCGGATTTATTATATTTATTATAATAAAATTTAATATATTTATCTAATTTACTATAGAACATATTATTTAAAAATATTTTATAAACATAAATCGGATTTTATAAATCGTATCGGTCAAATATTTTATAAGGATTAATCGGAAATTTATCGGCGATTTTTGAAAAATCGGTCGATCTAAATACTCAGATTTATCATATTTATTAATCCAATATTTTACAAAAAGTATTCTTAATTGCAAAAAATACAAATTAAATAGGATAGCAATAAATGGGAATTCACTGAAAAAATTTATCAGTGTTATATTTTTTCCAACTATAAATACACCATATAATCACACATATATTACTACATCTAAAATATAATTCAAAATAAATTAAATACAGAGTTGGAAGTTACGACCCTACCCCTATTCTTCTTCATCAACAATGTCCAGCCTCAACGCCGCCGCTTCCACCACGTTCATCGGCGGCGCAAGACAACCGCCACCGTACGCAGCCGTCCGCCAAGAAAACAACCAAATCTCGAACAAAATCTGCACATTTGCTCGTGACTTTCTCATCGCGTGCATCATAACTATTATCCTCATCGCTCTCATTTCTATTATGTCGTCGCTCATCATTCGTCCTAGGTCGCCGAGATTCACCGTCGTCTCCACCGCCGTCGCCGGAATCAACGCCACCGGATCGGAGTTTAAAGCGGTGTGCAATGTTTCAGTACTTGCAGAGAATCCGAACGGTGATCTCGTGATCTGGTACAGGAGTCTTGAGGTGTTACTACTGTACGGATCCGATCACGAGTTATCGGAGACTCGGTTAACGCCGATGTTTCAGCGAAAGCACAATCGCACTGTATTTAGTGCTTGGTTTGTAAGCGATGACGTGGATGTTGAAAACGACGTCGTACAAGGTGTGTTGAGTGAGTTGAAGCGCGGAGTGGTGACTTTTAGGGTCAGAATCTTGGCATTGGTTAGGTTTAAGAGAGGGAAATGGCTGACCAGGAATTACGTTGTCAAGGCGGATTGCGTTGGCATTGATATCGGATTTTTAAACAGTACTGGAATCGGGAATTTGATAGAACCTAACAGACAATGCGAGGTAGATATGGAATAGAAAATATACTACTGTTGTAGCTTTGCATGACAATAATGTGCTTACATTGTCGTGGCAAAAATGATGTAAAAAAAATGAAATTTAAGTCGAATCTAGTGAGATTGATAATTTAATTTTAAACTGTTGATGAATCCATTTCTTGTTTTGATACTGTTAGTGAATGACCAACTGCACAATTTTAGTGCATGATACCAACTATTTCTATTCAGGGTGTTTGCAAGACTGGATCATGGAATGCAGCACTTAAATTAACTGTGATTGCCACGTTGTTGCTGTTGGCGTATTTCTAAAAGAAGGTGATTTTGTTTCCTTCAAAGTTTTTGATTCAACTACAGAACTGAGGTTCATACATTTACAGTCGAGAACCCTAATCGATAATGCATTAATATTTTGTTTTAATACTAGTTTAAATGTTCAATCTAATTTGTCACTGAAGAGGTATATATATCATTGCGGTGGCTTATTAATCTGTTTTTATTCCGTCCTAGCGAACAGAATGGAGGATTAACAAGGTTTCTGCTATTGTACTGTAACTTCTGGTTTTCTTTCTTTAGTTTAATGTTATGTAAATTATTGAAATACTCGTCATAGAATGAAACCCTCTTTATGAGCAAGGGTAAGACTCCAAACACCCCCTTTATGTTTTCGAATGTGTTCTGTAATGTAATGTAATTTTGGGTTGACTCTTTAGGAACATGAATCCTCAATCTGGGAAATTTTCACATAGATTTCATTTAAACCCACCTGTTTGATGATGGACTTCTAGGAAAAGTCTTGATCGCCTAAATTGCAAAATATATAGATTTTATTCTTCTGGGTTTGTGTATGACGTGTGTTGCACGAAACCAATGTTTACTAAGATTGGTGTGCTAGGTTGAGTGAGGGAAATTAGGTAACGTATTACAGTTTATATAAAGACAGGAAAATATACTACATACGTAGAAGGATGAGAAGTGCAAACAATTATGACTTATAATACCAATTTTACTGTTGTAGTTGAGCTATCATGACAATTTGAAGTGCAAACAAGGTGAAGTAATTCTACATTGACCTACAAGATTATCTCTTATCTAATCTTAGTATCGCTGGATGTTCCAAAAGTTGATGCTTAAAGTTACAAATTTCATTTGATAGTAGCATTTAATTTAACGGAAATAGAATCTCAAAATTTTGTGTTTTGGTGAATATAGAAAAGTGACTTGTTTAGTATGTGGATTCTAATTTTAGTTAGTATCCTTGATGGATGCAGTTCATCTTCCAGAAGTTAGCCACATCCGGTGATTTTTACAGTGTGTTGTTTATTATAGCATCATGTTTCTTTATATGTACTGCATGCTTCCAAAGAGATAATGCGACTAAGAATTGTTTCAAGGGACCAACCAATGTCACATATATCTACTTATTGAGCAAGGCTAAGAAACAACTCTACTGCTTCATGCTGAATCATCTTTAGCTGTGAATGTTAAATCTTTTCATTTTAACTACAAGGAAATGTCTAATGGGATCCGTGATCTAGAAAGAAACCGGTAAATGGAGCTTTTGCTATTTATGCTTTCAAGGTTCTGAAAATCCATATATTGTGCGTAGATTCTTAGGCACTACAAGTATGGAAATGGTTCTGTCAATGAACTTTTTTTTTTTTTGGGGGGGGGGGGTCATGGAGTTGGAATTTATATGTAAACTCTATTAATATCCAGAAAAGGAATAATTTGGTTTGTATCCCTCCTGCTGGATTTAATTTATGAATGATGCTCAGTCATTATTAATGTTGCTGGGGACAATTTCTTTGTGCTTCCACAAGCTGGTGTGTCCCAGGCTCCCAGCCACCTATTCATCCTTTACCGTTCTCTTATTTTGAAAATATGCCGCAATATGATATAATTTCTGAAAACTGATCACATGATTAAAATTCCTCAAGGCCTACTCAGATAAATGATATGATGGTATGACAGTATGACACAAGTTATTGATTTAAGTATCACTGTTTGAAGTCTTGAATGATATGTTGAATTGCTTGAGATTGGCTTTAACAGGATCCTTGCTCAATTATCTCTTCAGTTGCTGCCTAGTTGGTCGTTGATTTCATATTGGCTAAGAAAAGGAGAAGAACAATGCAAAATCAGTCCACGCCGTAGTATCTACAATCGCTTCTGAAGAGTAAGTCATAAATCATACATGCAACCATGCATACACCAGGGTGAACCAGAATTTTATATGTTTTTTCATGATATTATTTCATATTAATAGCACTTCTAACACCATTAGGTTTAGAGGTTGAAAGATTCCTCGTAGGTTTCCGGATTTGTTATCAAATGAACTAGGGAATACTACTGTAATGCCTTGATTATTTGTTTCACTAATCATATTTGTAAATAGGGAAAGTCTCATTCCTCAATCATTATATGTGAGACATAGCAGCTTTGCTTAAACTTATTCAGAGAGAGACTTTGAAGTATATGCTTAGGCTTTTCAAAAGATTGAAAAAATTGGCCTTTTAAGATGTATATCAGTTTATCATCTACCCTTGATTATGTCATTCATTTTCACTGGCTCACTGTTTAGTGTCAAAGATAGTCTGCAGCATATATTCATCCAGGTTTTAGTTGTTTCTGCCTCTATAACTTCATTCCTGTCTGTACAAATTTTGCTTCCACCTTTCTGGGAGAACGACCATCCATTCACTTGCTGCATTTGTCTTCTTCTCTGCAAGTATTAAGTGAACCTGGCAATCTGCTATGGAAAAAGGGGAAGGGAGGTGACAGGACATAGGTTGGCTATGTTTGTTTTGAAGGACTATAGCCCCTCTACTATATATAATTTGTACTCATTTAATCCACATTAATTTGTTGAAATAATTCCATGAACTAGTTTTGTTCATTTTGTAGCTCACTTTGGGGGATTAGTATCTCCCTCTTACTAGGTATTTTCATCCCATGGAAATGAACTAAAAGATTGAGAGAAATGTAGTATACGTGATAACCTATCGTAGATATAATAGAAAATGAGAGTAAATAAGCTAATTGCCAGGGATTATAATCCCATGAAGCAGATATGGGTTTTGAGTGTTATTAAACAATATTGATGCTTCTACATAGGCTACATCTTTCCCTCTCAGCACTTACATATTTACTTCTATATTTACTTGACATTTATTAGCATCCCCTTCAATTAAAGTCTTTTTCTATATTATCCCTTTCGATTATCGTTGTTTAATCACAGAGCATTTCTGAACACTTTGAATTGATTTAGATATCTGGAAAAGTTTGCATTGGAATGTATGGGTGTTATTTTCTGTAAGAGCGCTCGTAAATTGTAATTTCCATAGATTGAAAATACTAGAAATGCTGAAGGAAGAAAATGGAGAATATCTAATAGTTAGTGTACTTTTTAGCAGCACTTTTGTATGGAGAGCTTGAATCACATTTCTAAAAGTTCGGGGGCTTCACGTAAACAGCCTCACTACTCCTAAATAAGGTCTGCAACTCTGCATATATCTCATCCTCTCAACTCTATTTATACGGGCAAAAATTGCACAATTATAACATGTTTGTCACTCCTGTTTGCAATTCTTTTCTTTTGAGCGAGGAAAATATCCACTATTTTGTTATATACATAAACTTCTGTTGCATAATCTAATAAAACTGTTCATATATACATATTTCAATAATACATACATACATAAGTGTTGATTTGTTTATTTATCCTAATATTTAGGAGGAACGTTTTTTTGACTGATTTTGTTGATTTTCTTTAATCGATATGAAATTATAAATTCAGAAAATTAAATATATAAAGACATTATGGTATGTTTAATTTAGAATTTGATTAATTTCTAAAAGTTAATACTAAACACTTTACCTTTTGCACCACTTTCAGTTTACTCATTTTCAAGTTATATGGCCCAAAAAAGTTGGTTGACAAAGCTTAAGAAACAACTGTTCTTTTCTCATTCCCTCTACTAAGATAGTATGATGTACAGTGTATTGAATGTATCATGTATGTATGTACCTGTAGATGTTTAAATTTTGAAGATGACGTTGTAGGGTATTATGATAGCATAAATGGTTGAGGATGGTATCAAGTTAAATTTGGGACTCGAAAAGATTAGGAATTTGCTCAAAAAGTTTGTTGAGAACTTGGGAAAAGATAAACTCCTTTATCCCATTCCCATGTCTACTGGAATATCTCAACCAGGGCCACCGCTATATCACATCTCCATTATATTGCATCACGAGGTAAGCTATCCTTTAGACCTTTGCCCTTGGCCTTTACTTTCAGAGTTTCAGTGGAGTACCAAATTGCTCATCTAATCCTACTACCTCCCCTTTTAACTCTCAACTGTCAACTTCTCTATAATTATTTGCTCTTTGGTCTTTGCATGAGCCCAAGAACAGCTACAAATATCCTCACTTTGCTATGATGCTCAGTTAAAGTTGTTGCCTAACACAATATCATATACCCCTCAAACAAGGCCATAACCACATACTTTATATTACGCATGTCAATTATCTTCTATTTTAATAAAGCTTTAATTAGTAGACTTTAGTGAGCAATATTTTTAAAACAGCAATTTTACAGCCCTGATATGGTAATGAGAAGATCTTTGTTGTACTTCCGCTTCCAGTTAGGCAGTTATGTTTTATCTATTGGATGAGTCCGGTTCTGTTGTGATAAGGATGTTATTATGTTTAATTGCGATTAACTAAATGGTTCATTGGTAACCTAGTGTTAAATTTCCTTCCCCCTCCCCCTCATAGCCAAAGGTCGTCTTTCCGAAACCTCACTCCCCGCTACTGGAAAACTTAAAATTTTAATGCATTGAAAAATATGTAATATATCAAAAAAGTATCCAATGTTCAAAACTGATGCATTAATATAGTATCCTCAGTATCATTGGTTGAATTGTATAAACATAATGATATACTTTATGTATAAATATTTGTTACAGAGGTACACTATCAAGTCTTCTTGTTCTCAATGTACATACAAAATTATACTACACACACAAACACATGTTATACTTACGAAGGAGCAGTACGGAACTTTCATAATGTAAAACAGACAGAAAGCTAATATATTTCACATGTTGAGGCTTAATTATAGAGTAGGGGTTTGGGCGGTATTCTCTCTATTATCAGTTTACCACTGCAAATAAGCATGATCTGGATGGCTGTTATACAGTGTCGTGATAAGATCTTGTACAAAGTATCAAACTAATTAATTAGAGAGAAAATGAGAGTGTGAGGTAGAACATCATTTGTCATCTAACAAATTAATCAGAGACTTGCACGAAGAAAGTGCCAAGAAGTTTTATCACTTGTGTCCCCCACCATTTCCTTACTATTCTTTCATTGACAAATCTTCATTGTCATTGATGTATTTTACACACTGGTTTTGTGGATGTCACATCTCTTCTTAGCATATACCCATTTCATTTTCCTTTTTCCATGCTTTTTTGCTATTTAATGCTAGAGTTCATAATGTTCCATTTTGGTCATGGGTTCAGTGATTATAAAGTATTTTTCTCTGGATTATGCAATGAAATTATCGAACTGAAGAATTTAAACTCACTTATTATCTTAGTCTTTGAGGCACTTGTTTACCCCTTATATATTACCTGTTTAACAAGTTCTTTTCGATATTATCTTTCTTTTATAGTTATTTCACTTTCAGTGGTGCATAACAGGTATATACTGAGCTAATATAGGGATGGCCGGAACCCCGGAAGGGATATTCGAGGACCCCACAAAACAGTCGGTTGGCCAAACTCAGACCTTGTTTAGTTTTCATATTTCACTGGTGGACATGAACCCAATTTGCAACCGACGTCTCCATTGGTTTTGGCTTTACTCTTGCTTTCTTATCCCATATTATCTGGTCACATATTAATGGTCTCGATCTTTAAATATCAGTTTCTATTTTTGTTGTAGATATAGTAAATATGCAAGGGTATTAACAATATCCCACATGTTTACTCGAGTCACAAACCATTTTTATTCATTTCATTAAAGTGTAATCAAACTTCTTAATGAAAACAGGAAATGATAAATTACCATCTTTCGATCTTTCGTGTTTACGTTTTTTTTTTCCCGAAGTGGAGTTCTATCTTAGATAAGGTGAGAATATTCTGATGGCAAAATAGATATTAATGCCAATTTACCATCCCTAGCATAACAGACCAAAATACCCCCTAGTCCTACACTTGCGTCTCTTCATTTTTGCAAGTAGGCATGCAATTCCTACAATTTATACATGTCTTTTTCCTTTTGTTATATATAATAAAGCTAGACGCATCATGCACTCCACACTTCTTTTCTCATTCACCTATCCTTCCATCCCAAACCAATGAACCATAGAGCCTGATCAGTTGGATAACTACCACTACCTCAATGTCAATAAAAGAGTGCAGCGGTCACAAGGAGAAACGGCAGAAACGCATTCGCCGTCTATGCGCCTGTCTACTTGTCTTCTGCTTCATCGTTCTTCTCGTATTTCTGATCACATGGGCTATCCTACAACCCAAAAAGCCCCGTTTCATCATCCGAGATGCCACAATTTACAACTTTAAAGTTGCCTCCTCTCCAGACCTCTTCACTTCTAACTTCCAAATCACCATCTCCTCTCGAAATCCCAATGACAATATAGGCATATACTATGACAAACTAGATATTTATGCCTCCTATCGCGGTCAACAAATCACTTACTACACTGAGATGCCCGCTACCTATCAAGGCCACAAGGGTATGAATGTTTGGTCACCGTTTATATCAGGTACTAGCGTTCCTATAGCTCCGTTCATTGGCGAAGCACTGAGCGCAGACCAGGCTAGTGGAGCCATCCAAATAACGATCAAAATCAACGGACGGGTCAGATGGAAAGTTGGCACCTTTATTTCTGGACGTTATCATCTGCATGTTACTTGTCCGGCTTATATACCTTGTGGTAGTAAAAGCGACAATTTCATTGGTCAAACATCGATCAAGTATCCGCTTCTAGCTAGCTGCAAAGTCAGTGTGTGATTCACTCTGCTCCATATATATACTGATTCCTCCGTCTCTTTATCTCGCTCTCATGTTTTATTCAAGGTATTATTATTATTTTAGCTTTCAGTTTCATATTTACCATATTGTAAATTCTAATAAGGAATCATAATATTTCTACATGTGACGATTGCAAGGAGAAATATATTTTCCGAAATTAGGCTGTTTTATTGTAAAAATCATATTTTCATTTCAACAAAAGCTTTGTACGTCGTTCTATGGTTTCTTTATTATAGAGATTAGAGAAGTATTACATGGTTCTTTTATTGACGATAAGGTGTAATATCTATATAAATACCCTCTAAAATTGATGTCACGATCTTGTTACCGCCTCATCTGTGTTATTTTTTAATTTTACAGGTTAAGATTTTGGGCGATTCCGTTTAAAAATTTACAACATTTTTTTTTTAAATCTAAGAAAAGTTAGTATTATTTAATTAAAAATAGATTTTTAAATAATCAGCATACCTTACCGATTCACCAATAAAATTCAATTTAAAATCAGAATGAGTTGAGTGTGAATAAAATTTCCATTCCTAACACAAAAGTTATGTAAATATATGAATCATTTTCCATCATAGTACACTTGCCATCTGATATCTTTAAATTCAATGTAATAAAATTAAATAGTTAGATGAGGTTGATGAGATAATTAAATGAAATTAAGTAGTTTAAATGTTTTTCCATTTAAATAAACTTTTGACTGGTGATGAAAATTTAATCTGGTTTATACTACTACTGTAATTACATTTCAAAAACATTACAAAATTGAAAATATAAACAGGTGTCATTGAGAAGCGATAAAATAAATTAGAACATTTTATAAGTATATAAAATGGAGCCAGGAGTGGGAAAGAAAAAGAATGATCTTACAGTTTCGAGACAGGGAGACAATCTTAGAACTGTAAAAGCGTAACCTTAGTCGCACAATTTTCGATGTACATTCTAAAGTGCGCAAGTTGTCAGTGAATGCTAATCCATAATAAGTCGACCAGTTGGTGCATGTGCATAGGTGGCATTACATTTTTAAGAAGATGCAGGGGATGTACCTAAAATATATAAAGGTTAAGGTACCACAGTACCCCAGTGTGGGACGAAAAAGATGGTATATACTCATATATTAGGTCCATTTAGGAACCGTCCTTTGACTATAATATTATTATATTTATTCTATGATTGATTTACAAATATGTAGTTTAGTGATCAATAATAACGTGACAACTTTTCAACACTGCCCTACGGTTTTATTATCCATGGCCTTAGTTTTTTCCATGAGTTCCACTATTTGAAATTTTGGATTTTGCAATTTTGATATGACCTCCGTCTACTTGACTCGTTTGCTATTTATTTTATATCCTCATCATATACACACAAGACATTATTATTAGCTTCAACTGTTGAACCTGTGTTGTTAGGTACACTATTGATAGGTAAGTTCACACCAAATGTTATTATTATTGTAAAGAGAAATTATACACGGAGTATACCCTAAATAAGCTAAAGCTAGATAGATGGGCGATATGTGCGGGGCAATACCAATACGTATACCCCCATGTTAAAAATAACAATACAAACAACTCCTCTATCTATACCTCATTAATTATTTAAGAAGACTAATGCTACCCTGGCATCAGTATTTATCTATTCGTTCACATCTCTCATTCACTCTCAATAAAACATCTTCTCCAAACTAGTGTAGCTAGGCCAAAACCAAAGGCGTGATGTCTACAAAACAGTGTAGCCACCACAAAGACAGACGAAAGAGAATCATTCGGCGTGTATGTTCAGTCATCCTCGTCGTCCTCTTCATCATCCTAGTCACCTTCCTCATCATCTGGGCTGTTCTCCAACCCAAAAAACCTCGCTTCATCCTCCAAGACGCCACCATCTATGCTTTTAACGTCACCACCGTTCCCAATCTCCTCACCTCCAATTTCCAAGTCACTGTAAATTCTCGTAACCCCAACAGCAAAATCGGAATTTACTACGATAAACTCGACATCTTTGCCACCTACCGAAGCCAACAAATCACTTACTACACCACCATACTCCCAACCTACCAAGGTCACAAAGACACCAACGTATGGTCACCTTTTGTTTATGGCACCAACGTCCCCGTGGCGCCTTACAACGGGGAAGCCTTGAGCCAGGATCAATCCACCGGGAACATATGGTTGATGATCAAGATTAATGGACGGGTGAGATGGAAAGTTGGATCCTTCACTTCAGGTCGTTATCATATTCATGTTACTTGTCCAGCGTATATCCCGTTCGGTAATCGTAACACTGGGATTGCTGTCGGTAGCGCCGTTAAGTACCAGCTCTCTACCAAGTGCAAAGTTAGCGTCTAAGTATGGGAATCTACTTAACGCCCGTTAAGTCCTCCTCTCTGTGTCTCTTTCACTCTTATACTGTTATACCAAGTTTAATTAATTTGTATACCTTGGTGAATTGTAAATTTTGCTAAATAATAGCCAATAAGGAAATTCCAATAGCAAAATTATATAATCGATTAAATATTGATGTATAATTATGATTGAATAGATTACTATTAGGATCTAAAAAGACAAATCAAGACTGTATGCAACTATGCAAGTGATGGACCTTGTGGGGTCATTTTCATGTTAAATTTGATTACTTCTCGATTACACTTTATATATTTGTTATTATGTGACATATTTTAATCGTTAAGTTCAACCTTACCATGTGCTTAATCGAGTCCAACTTTGAAGTTTCTATTATTCGGTCGATCCATAAATTACTCTCTTCATATATATAGTTTCTTGGTTAAAAGTGTAAGAATGGAGAGACATGCCATGTGAGAGAAAATGACCGATTAGTTGCTACATTTTTAAGGTTTGGCTACAATATTAGAAGTAGGTATGCATATGTTATAAATGATACGGAGTAGATTTTTCTATAATCATATATTTTTAGTTTCTTTATAAGATACTTACTCTGTCCGCTATTTTTTGCTTCATTTTCTTATTTATTTGTCTCAAAAATGTTGTTCACCTTCATTAAATATGATAAATTAAGAACTAGTTTTGTTAAATTTTATAGAAAATAATACACAATTTTAATAAATTTTTAGTTTGTTTAATATAGTTAAATAAAAAATTAAATTTTATTTATGAACAAATGAAATAGGAGAGAGGAAATATATTTTTAATTAAATGCATTACATATTCACCTTACATGAGTAAACAACCGGTCCCCAAAAAATAGTGACAATTGCTAAATTAAAACTAGAAAAGAGGGAGTAAAGTAGAATGCTCTCGAAACTGATAAATACACGCTGTATTCAATGAGTTTTCCAAATCCCCTTTTTTTCCCTCTAGCCAGGGCACATGGGCCGCGAAAATTTAGGAACCTCAAATTTATATATATTTCTAATAAAAATATTATGGTTTATTAATATTATAATAAATATCAAATTTGTTAAATTTTATTTTTTATTTATAATATTTTTCAATAATTTATTTTATTTAGAAAAATATGATTTAATAATTTTAATGTATATTGAAATACATAAAGAGCCTAATTTTAAAATTTTGCCAGGACCGAAAACGTGCTTCTAAATATAGTTTCATGCGAGGCTAGCCATGTCTATAGAAAACAAAAGGATTGCTACTTCATGCAGAAGTAACAAATCTAAAATTAATCAACAAAAACATAAACCTTTACATAATACATATATGATAAAACAATTTTGCCTGATATCAACGAAATGGATAAAATATTATATTATCTAAATTAAAGGTATAAAATAATGGAAAAATAAAGTACAAAATGCTCATTTATAATAGAAAAGAAGACAATCTCCCAAATATCAATAAAATTATCTTAGAACTAATATTATTATCTATCTTTTTTCTATCTAAAATTTGGAAATGAAATACATATGCACGGAGAGTTTTAACTCTTGGATCCATTTTAGAACTATTGATAAATTGTACGGTATTAAATTGAGAGTTTCAATCATTAATCTACGTACTAGAGACCTTATTAATTTATATGACTTCAATTCATTATTGAAAATAAAAGGAGAGTTCTGAATAGTTAGAGGTCACCAAATTAAGTGGGTTTGGTTTTTTCCCTTTTATAAAAAATAATAAAATGTACATAATAGTGGTGGTCCTTTTCTCTTTTCACAATCTTCACGACTTCACTCTCTAACTAGAGGATTTATAGTAATGTGACCGAGTGATAGGAGCACAGAAGGACTTAGTTATTTGTAGATGTCGAAAATAACAGAAAGCTTATATTTGATAATATTCGGATAAACTAAACATATTTTTTTTTATGATATATTACAATTGTATATTTACGAATCTCAATATTAATCTAAATTCATTTAAGGATTTAATATCAAAATCACATAATGTATTCAACTATACATACAATTTAAAAAATCTTTCATAATTGCCTTCAAATTGCTAACACTTGATCTACTCATTTATTTCTGAAGTATATACAATTTGGAGGCTGTTCATGGTACATAATCAACTTATCATTTTTATAAATTACAAATAAATTGATGATGTACCATAACCGCCTTCAAATTGCTGAAACTTGATTCAAACACTTGACTAGTAAATTCCTTGAAGTTCATATAATCTAGAGGCTAGTCCTGGCACATCATCACTTTATCAATCATGTTTAAACTACATGTTGATATATATAAAATGATGATGTGACATGACCACCTCCAAATTATCTAAACTTAACTTATCTCCAGCACTATAAGAAAGAAATAAGGGGCCAAGTATTTTCATATAAAAACTAGGGATATTCTCAATAGTACCCCCGTAGAATTGGTTTTTGCCAATGGTACCACTACATTTTTGGCTTCTACTAGTGGCACCCTCGTATTTTTGTTTTTTATACACGATACCCTTCTGTTAAGTAAAAATAATAGAATTGAACTCAGATTGTAAAACAAATTGTATATTTGAAATCTTTGCGAAAAAATACATGAAATACACTGTTGAATCATGTAAAACGGAATTAAAACGAGTGATATATGGATGGTCAAATTCAAATTCATAACAAAACTTTGACCATCTATATCTCACTCATTTTGACTCTGTTTTACATGATTCAATAGTGTATTTTATGTAACTTTTCGCAAAAATTTCAAATATACAATTTGTTTAACAATCTGAATTCAATTCTATTATTTTTACTTAACAGAGGGGTATCATGCGTAAAAAATCAAACGTACGAGGGTACCATGTGTAAAAAACAAAAGTACAAGGGTGCCACTAGTAGAAGCCAAAAATGTAGTGGTACCATTGACAAAAGTCAATTCTACAGGGGTACTATTGAGAATATCCCTAAAAACTATAACTTTGTAGTGTACAATATAATGCATACTGGTACAACGTATATATAATGCTCAGCGGTGACAGTTTCATATGTGTGTAACGTACCCAAGGTCGGTTACATTTTGTAACGTACAAAGTCAGTCGCACATAGACACATAGTAATGTATATATAAGCATGTAGCTGTAAAAGTATATAAGAAAACAAAAATGATCAAATATCACAACTAACAAATAATAGATTGTTTGTTAGACATAAAATAATAAGATGAATTTAATTTGATATTTAAATTTGATAACCTTTTTCTCTAAAAGATAAGAGGCTTATGACATATATTAGCATATTAAATTTATTATTGATGTATTAAAATAATAAGATGAATTTAATTTGATATTTAATTCTGAACTACAAAATTATATATTAAAAGTTAGACAAATAATTATTTATGCATAACCATTTTTACATATAAAATGTAAAAAAAAGGTAAGATATATAATTTAATATTATATTATATTATTATTTTAATATATAATAAACAAACTTGTCATAGTTATAATATTTATATGTAAAATAGTACTCCGTACAATTTATTTTCAAATTTAAGATAGCAAAACTTTTATTCACACTCATTTCATTTTATAGCTTCAGACACATTGATATAGTTTTGGATATATCCGATTTATGCTTGAATTATTATTTATTTCGATGATCAATTTCTATGCTTTATATAATGTTTTATTTAAAATCAAAACTAATGATTATAGTGTCAGTTATTTCAATATATATATATATATATATATATATATATATATATATATATATATATATATACATACATCGAGAATAATGAGGAATCTAAGATTTATCTTAGTTAATTTTTCCTAAAATAGTGAATAAAATATCAATGTTTGATAATTATGGTATTTAATATACACAATCTTTGTAGATATTATTTTGATTGTGCATATAAAAATATCATAATTATCAAAACACAATTGTTTTAGGGAAATATTATTTTCAGAACATTTTTTTTATTTCCAGAGTTATGTGTTGCATTATATATCAAAATATGCTACAAGTTATGAATGTAAGAAAGAATATGAAACAATTAGCTCTGGAAATAAAAAAAAGTGCTCTGAAAATAACATTTATCTTGTTTTATTCACTATTTCAGATAAGTTAGCTAAGATCAATCTTAGGTTACTTATTCTCATATATATTATAGTAGCAAAAACAATAATTTATTAAATTTGATTGCAGTCATAAATTTTGTCTTAGAGAGAAAATTACATCATCTAAAACAAGAAACATATAGTATATAAGATTTTTTTGTCATATAATATATTAATTTGTTATCTTAAATTTTTTATTTTTCTAAAATAAACATATTAAATTAAATAAACATACAGCTTGTTTATCTCTTAAAAATATATTTCTCTCTAGACAAACAACTGCATTAAAATAATTAATTAAGATCCGGAGTAAAATTACCCCCACCAGTTGGGCACGGGTAGTTGGGAGGAGCGCCGGTCCTAAAATTAAGTCCAATAATACTCTAAAATGTTGTGTTAGATTAAAATTTAGAGCACTTACAACAAATGGGTGCTTCTACGAGTAGTGTTCTATAAAACACTAGTATATCCCTCGCATACCTTTATTTATAGGATATCATTAAACATGACTCATTTCATTTTTATTAATAATATTCATTTTCCATATTTTTATATTTCTTTTTCCTCTTTTAATCTTTTCAAATATAAATATAATATTTTTAAAATTCAATTTTTAAAAATATTATATACATAATAATTTAATATTTTGATCAAAACATGTCAATATTAATATTCTAATAATCTCATTTTTGAATTTGAAACTTTTAAATATATTTAAAAAAATTCAAAAATATATATATTAAAATTTTAAACTTATCTCTAAATACTGCAATATTTTGCATTAATAAATATTTTTAATTAATATACACGTAAATACTATTTTTTAACAATTTTGCATAATTGAGAAAATTGATTTTCACAATTGTTGTTTAACAATTCGTAGTTTTTTTAATAAATAAATAAATAGATATGTATTATAAATTGAATAATATAATATATATATATATATATTATATATTATATATTTCTATATTATATATATTTAAATTTGAATTCAGATATTATAAAATATAAATATAACTAGATTCATATTCGTATCCCCAAGTTGTCGAATTCGAATACCATCCGATTCACCACGAATACACGAATAGATAATATTTAATTTATTTCAAATACAAATACAGAGACAAATATTTCAATTTTTTTAACACCTCAACCTCTGATATATTTAGACCCGCCTGAGTTAATAGCATGTTCATGGGTCGGGTTGAAGTCATTTTTTCTACCCAATCCATTTAATTCGGTTTGAAAATTTTCAACCCGTCATATTAAAAAATATATATATAACTCAACTCTACCCAATTTAAGTCGATTTGGGTCGGGTTGGTTCGGTTTAATCGGTTTATAAATAATACTAAAATTTTATATTTTCACATATTTAAACATAAATTACGATAATAAAATTTAATATTTCAACATAAATGACAAAAAACTAAAACAACGTTAATAAATTATATTCGTAAATTGTAAAAATTATAAGTAATCTAATAAATATTCAAAACTTTTAATATATAATTATTATTATATTAATGCATAATATATAAATTATCATGAAAGTATAAAATATAGAATATAATTATATATTATATAGCATATAATATATAAGTATCAGATTTGGTTGGGTTGGTTAAAAACGCTTTCAACTCATTGCCAACCCAACTAATTCGGGTTAATTTTTTTTAACCCAACCTAATATAATATTTTTTATTTTCGATTAAATTAGCCGAAATAAGGGTCGATTTAATCGGGGTTTATAATCATGAACACCGCCTATACTAGTTACCTTTTTGGCTTTTTATAAAAAAATTATATTAATAATTTAAATTTTATATTTTTGTCAACCCTATGCCTTTAATATGTCAAAGACCGGCCTGGGTTGGGCGGTACCCAGACCAGCTGACTTCTATGGGAGATTGTTAATTAAAATTGTCATCGGAAAGTTTCGAATTTGTACCTAAAAATCCCTTCCCAAAGCTGTGATGGAAGCCAAAGAGTTTAAAATAGGCGATCGTTCAAAGATTTTGGAGAAAAATTCTTCTCGAAAGAGGTGGATCGAAGAAAGAGAGCGAGCATTACCACATTATATACGGCTTATTAGAAAAAACCGGCAGGTAATTGCAAGAATAGAACGTGATGCAGCTGCTAGTAAAGCACCACCGGCACCACAGATACATAAATATGAGGAGGCTTCAACTGATCAGTGTTGTGGTTGTCAGCCTGATTATCAGCCTGATTGGTTGGATAAGAAATTATTCTAGGCCACCAAGGAAAATTAAAATTCTGGAAGGTTTTTGGAATAGTTAAATTCCCGAGCGCTATTAAAGGAAGGCGGTCCGAGGTGTTAGATTTTGAAGGTTATGTTGTCGTGGTCTTTGAATTGGAATCGGGATGAATTGATCTTTGTACGCTAGATAATATTTCCAGCGGAGAACATGTATCTTGGACTGAGAAGTTCAGTATTGAGGATGATAATTCAGAGACGAAGTTATATCTTACGTCTTATTTGGGTGCGGGACAGTTCTATGGACAGAAATTGCTTTATGATAAAGATATCTTTTTTTCGGGTAACATCTTGTATGACTACAAGAAGAGAGAGGCCAAATATATTGGACTCGAAGAATTCAACAAAGTTCATGCAACCCTCAAATTCAATGAGACACTTATTTCACTTGAAGGGTTTGAAAGAACATAATAAAATCACAGCTAAATCACTATCATAGAGGTAACTTTTATAACATTTATATCCTTTTTTTTTATTATACTTTGCAAATTCTACTAGTTATATTTTTATTGTTTGTTCCAAAATCATCGTTTTATTGCACACACGCTCCATTATTTTATTTTGGTAATCCTATATATATTTCTCTTCACACATCGTAGGCCAAGTAAGATCCTAAAAAATAATTGATATCTTTAATATGCATTAATAATAGTTTAATGAGTATAAATATTGAGTTGAATAATTTGTAATGTCTTTATAATTTCAAATTACTTGTTAATATAAGTAAATTTAGCTGTAGTTAAAAAAGATTAATATTATTTGACTTTATTATATTGTGACTAAACGGGAGTTAGGAATTTGTGACTTATTTTGTGTTGTGATAATCAATCTAGTACTAATTATAGGGGTAATAAATGGTGATATATTTGTGCCTTTTAATTTTTAAAATTTATAGTTATATTAAATAGTTATATAAGAAGACCTAATTTTTAAATTTTCAGTTACATTTTTAATTATTTAAATGAGTTAATAATAACGATAAGCGGGGTTATAACTTATTCGTTTTAAATTTATTACTTAATTTTTAGCAATGATTTAATTTTATTATCAATATTTTTAATGTTTTTAATGAGCATTATCTATGCTTTTATAATTTATATTAATTTGGTAGTTAATTAGCATTTTAATTTATACATACTCTTTTTACTTTAATATATTATTATGATTTATGTGTCTAATTAAAGAGTTTCTTTTTGAATTTATTGTTTTATTTTTAACAAGGTTTTGAATAATTTTTGGACGAATATCACACAATAAATGACTATTATTTCCTTAGTTATTTTTATTTATTATTATTTTTTTCTTTTCAGTTATAATTTATACCAATAATCTTGGATTATTATTCGATAATAAATATTTATTTTATAAATTTGCCTAAAATATGTATATTATTATATGTTATTTTTAGGTATCTAACCAAAGTTATCCCCTTTGGTTATATTTCTTCATCTTGATATTTAATTAATTTATTTCTAATAATATTATAGTATAGTATACTTTTTGTAATATATTTCTAATTATATTTTCCTTTTTTGATGCGATATTAATTATTATTATTTTATTTTATTTTTTTGAACTTTGATGCGGTACTAATTGGTTTTTCGAATTTTCATTGCAGGTGTTCTATGTTTAGACATTAAAGTTTTATTATCTAAATTTCCAGAGACATTTTGCGTGTATTTTGGTTAGATGATAAACTTTTTTGAATAAAAAGACTCCATTTTTACGGGATTGTATTTCAGTACAAATCATCCGAATGAAAAAAATTTGTCATAGGAAAAAGTGATACCGAAAATAAGTGTTATTAGAAAAATTATTCTATGGAGTATAATATATTTAATATAGATATGAGATGATATAAAAGTTTATTTATTCAGAAAATTAATTTATATTTTTATACAAAATATATAAATATTAGAGAAATTCCTAATAGTATCATTGTAGAATTGACTTTTTTAAATGATAACATTAACTATTTTGGACTTCCAAATGCCACAACTATACTTTTGACTTCATCGCGTCATACCACTCTACTTTTGAGTTCATGGCATCATTAAAAGAAAAATTTTTAATGGTACCATTTAGAAAAGTCAATTATACAACAGTACCATTAGGATTTTTTCTAATTAAAAAGATGTTCCCATGACAGATTAATTGATTAATTATATGTTAGATGAATAAATAATCCTATTTTATTTAATATAAAATATTAACATATTTATCTATCATTTATGTAACCTATCTTAATATATTACTCTATTCATCCCATTTGATTCTTAACATTTCTGAAAGAGAGTCCGATACGTATTTTAAGGTGCATATAAAGTATAGTTTCATAATTAATTTTTAAATATTTTTTTTGTGAATACAAATTTAAACATTCAATTTTTATTCAAAAATAGAAAATTGTAAAAATAAGTTATGTAACTATACTTTATATGCACCTTAAAATACGTGTCAAACACTCTCTCAGAAACGTTAAGAATCAAATGAGACGGAGGGAGTATAAAATTATATTTAAATATTTTTAAATATCAATTTAATTTAAATTATCTCAATCATTATTTTAATTTATTATAATTAAAATTTTTAAGTATTATCTAATTTTATTTAATTAATGTATGTTTAAGAATCGTATTGTATTTTGGTAACATTTCCTATTTTTAACTATTAGTTGGAAATAAAAATTGTGTTCCTTTTACAATAACTACTTGTTAGAAATAAGAATTATGTTTATTTTACAATTCTATTTTTTAGTTATTATTAGACTAATCGTCTATTTTCACTCAAAAATTCTAAAAAATTAGAAAAATAGTTTTGAGCGGTTTTATTTTTTAAGAATTGTTTTCTATTTTGGTAATATTTTTTATTTTTTTTAAATATTAGTTGGAATTGAAAATTATTTTAACTCTAAAATTTTAGAAAGTGATATGATGTCGATGGAGTTAAAAGTAGAGTGATATGATGTGGATGAAGTCAAAAGTATAATGATGTCATTTGAAAGTCCAAAATTCACTTCATTTAGAAAAGCCAATTTTATAATGGTACTATTAGGAATTTTCCTAAATATTATTCTATTAAAATAAAAATAAAAAATATTAAATTATATACATATAACATTTAAATAAATTTAAATTATTATTATAAAAAATAAATTCAAATCATATAAATAAAATTTTAAAAAAGAAATATTAAATTATTAAGAAGATTATATTTGTACATCGCACGAGTTATAATATAAGTCAGTAATATATTATTATTTTTTCAAATTAATATTTTTAATCGAGATCACAGACAAGCCCTAACATCTCTCTGCAATTTACAATCATATATTTTCGCAGGGGAAAAAAAATTCAAAAATCAGAAAGTCTTCAAATGTTAGAAGTTAAAAGGACGCTTCTCCTCACCGTTAAATCTCAAATCAAGCAAACTAAACACGCACCACGAACATTCCTACAGTAATACTATTATCCTATCCCTAATCTATTTCCAATACGTTACATTACACCTAAAATCCCCCTGTATATATATACACACAACACGCCAACACGGGATACACATCGCTCACTTTTATCCTTTCCAATCTAACCCCCAAACACTCAATGAAAGTAACACCACAACCTAATCTCAACGGCGCCTTCTACGGCCCTTCCATCCCGCCGGAAAAATCCTACCACCGTCCCGGCCGCCGTGGCAGCGGCGGCGGTTGCGGTATTCTCAACTGCTGCTTCGTCTGTCTCTGTATTTTCAATCTCATCCTCCAGATCATCTGCACAATTCTCCTCATAGCTGCCATTATAATCTTCATCTTCTGGCCTATTTTTCACCCAAATCCTGTTAAATTCCACGTCACCGACGCTACTCTAGCTCAATTCGATCTCTCAACAAACAACACTCTGTATTACAATCTCGCTCTAAACATGACTGTTCGTAACCCGAACAAGCGTGTTGGGATTTATTACGATCAAATTGAGGTTCGAGCATTATACGAAGGCCAGAGATTCGCGGTGACTATTTTGACCAGGTTTTATCAGGGACATAAGAAGACTGATGATTTGAATCCGGTGTTTAAAGGACAGAATATACTGGTGCTTGAAAAGAAAGATTTGTCGAAATTCAATTCGGAGAAGGACTCGGGGACTTATTCGATTCATGTCAAGTTGTTTTTGAAGGTTAGATTTAAGTTGGCTTTGTTCACTATGAAGTTCAAGCCTAAGATTGAGTGTAATTTGAAGGTTCCGTTGAACTCTAAAGGCAAAAGTTCTGTTAATTTTACGGCTACCAAGTGCGATTTCGATTGGAGGCTTGATCGATTTATTTGATATGATTGTGTAATTTTCTTATGGTGACATTGTTGATTTACTAGATGTTTTGTTCTTTTGAGTACTGTTTAGTCCAACAGCAGTAGCAGAGAATATGATTCGAATATTATATTGAGATTATATATTATTATTGTATTTCAAATTCAAATTTTATATCTCTGATTGTCTCTTTCTGGTGGCCTGGTTTGGGTTGTTTGATCGTTAATACGTCGACTTTACTCCTATACATAGAGTTGGTGAAAAATCTAAAACATGCTTAGGGAAGTTAGGTGAGATACATATGATTTTATATACAAACATGCAAAGAGTATTTTTGTCAGATCATAATTCATTTAAAATTTTATTAATATACTACTAATTTATACTAATATCTTAGGGAATTTCTTAGGTTCCTTTTTCTCAAAATCTATTACTACTATTGTATAATTTTAATGTTTTTTTGAAGAAGTATAATTTTAATGTTGTTACTCAAATTAACAAAATTGCCCAATTTATTAGTAAGATAACAGACTTCTAAACCCTGCACTTCACTCGGTGTATTTGCATACTCTTTGTTAGAGTATTTGTTTGGAGTAGCTCACATCCATCTCCTTGTCAATTGCCAATATCAATCTCTGAAAGATACTTTGTACCAAAACGATGTGGCCAGACTTTTGTTCTTTTCGTGGTAATTTTTGATATTCTCTAATTCATCCTCCTTCCACAATTCGGATCGAGCCCGTGATCATTTTGAAATTCAATTGACAGTGAATTTTATTGTTTTCACCTATTCATATTTGTCTGTTTTTCTCCAAATAATGTCTATTTCAAATAATGAGCTTGTTTGATTTATTCCATACATAACTTATAAATTAAAAAATATATGTAAGTTTTAATTCATCACAAACCCGGTAATATTTAAGATGAAAAATTATTGTTACACCTATCACATATGTTTCACACCCAAAATTAGTTACTCCCTCCGTCTCCGTTTTTGAAAAAATTACGCATGTTAGAAGTTCCAACATAAAAGTAATTTTTCATTTGTATTATATTGATTGAGATAGTTTCGATGCATAATTTCAATGATAATTATATTACATTATTACCAATAGTAGTATCAATACTTTAGTTAAAGGGTTATTTTGAAAATTTACTTATAAAAGTGTATTGAAAATAGATAGTGAACATGTATTATGAGACAATTTTTTTAAATAAAAATGACTACTAGAACGGTGGGAGTATTATTAAACTTAAATACCTTCAATATTTGGTAAATACTATTACGTATATTGTTTTAAAATTTTATAGAACAAGTTGAAAATGAATATTTAAATTTCAATTTACTGAATATTAAAAATAATACTTTTTATTTTTTTAATTTATCGTCTTGATTTTTGCGAGGGAAATGGGAAGAATAAACCCGAGTTAGAGAAAGAGGCAACAAGCAACGGATTAAGCTGAAACAGGGCCGTTTTCGAGACCCCGGGATGAAAAATTTAAATGGGCTTCCTAAAAGTTTTTTCCCGTCGTAACTATAAAAAAATTATATAATATAATAAAATTTCACGAAATTTTTTTTCAAATTTTTACTTATTTCCACCAAATTTTTATCAAGTTTACTTGAAAGTCTACTTTTTCGATAACAAATTTAGTCATAATTCCTTTGTAACTCTTCTCACTTATTAACTCATTTTTTTTGCTATTTTCACATCCAGATAATTGCTTTTTAGGTAATATCATATAAATCTCAGTAAAATTCTCACTAAAAATAACATCATAATAACATCTCAAATAGATAGTTCAAATTCAAAATTCTCACTAAAAGTTGAAAAAAATGAATATTTATATTAAAATAAAGACTATATATATATATATATATATATATATATATAATTTAGCCATAATTCATTTGTAACTCTTCTCACTTATCAACTCATTTTTTTTTACTCTTTTCACATTTAGATAATTGCTTTTTAGGTAATATCATATAAATCTCAGTAAAATTCTCACTAAAAGTAACATCATAATAACATCTCAAATAGATAGTTCAAATTCAAAATTCTCACTAAAAATTTGAAAAAAATGAATCTTTACATTAAAATAAAGTTAATATATATATATATGAGCTAGATTAATATTGTTTTGATATAAAATATATATAACCAAATATCATTGCAACTATATTTTTCTTTTTTAATAATGAATTATCTAGTTTTTTAAAATATATACATATATTATATATATACATATGTAATTAGTACACTTATTTTTAGTTTTATAAGCCAATTATTAATTTATATTTTGCAAATATTATTGATTTTGTAATTTTTTTAACTAAATAAGATATATATATACTAATTTTTTTTTTGAAAAATGTGTCCCAAAATTTTTGGGGCCCCGGACGGTCGCTCAACCCCAGGACCGGGCCTGAGCTGGAAACAAATTTCTAACAAGATAATTTAACTGTCTAATAAAAATTATTATTTTTAAATAATTTTTTATGAA
Source organism: Oenanthe sinensis (assembly GCA_028671895.1). Classification (NCBI taxonomy): domain Eukaryota; kingdom Viridiplantae; phylum Streptophyta; class Magnoliopsida; order Apiales; family Apiaceae; genus Oenanthe; species Oenanthe sinensis. The sequence continues at coordinate 39,789,825 of CM053794.1, forward strand.
TAAAAATTTTAAGTTTAAAAAATTTAATAATAATATAATTAAATAACCTAAATATGTGTGTGAAATGTCGAATGAACCCTAAATAAAATGTCAAATGATACATTGTGGGTACATTGGGAAAGCGAGTAGTAACTAGTAAGGGAAGGAGTCCTGACAATTTGTGCTCCATTCAGCAAGTCGTTGGCTTACGCTGGGGGTTTCTAATTTTACACTCTGAATGCGAATGTTTTATGGTAAACTTCAATCGCTCTGTTTCAGTTTAATTCATAGGTTTCGTTATATTTTTCGAAACTGGGATTTCTACAAACACTTTACTAAAGCACATATTTTATGCCCGTTGGAATTGATATATGAAATCAGCTTTACAATCGCTGCTTTAATCGTAAATTGTGTAATCTTTACTTGTTCGTCAGTGCCTCAGCATGCTACAAGTTACTACTACTTTTCATTTTTTTGCTAAATGCTTCAAGTTGCTTTTTACTTCTATGTTTGTGTTTATCACCTCCTCGGCTCCTCCCAGTTGTGGGAGTGATGAACTAGGCCCATTGGGCTTCATGCTTTGTACTAGTAGCAGGCTTATCAGACCACCCCTTGAAAATCCTCTTTTAGTACTAGATGTGTCTGAACTTTAATTAATTTGTCAGAAGTTTACTAGTTTCTCTTACTTTCAAGGGTGTGTCTGTTTTATGTACGTGCAAAATAGAGACTCATTTTTTGTGTACAGGACTGTTAAAGAATAATATAAGATTCATTTGGACCTCTCTCTAACACCTTAAAATTTTAGATGAGCTGGTTACTCAACATGGTATCAGAGCTCAGGTTGGCAGGGGTTATGCCCAAAATGGGTGCCCGTGATCCACTCTTCAACTCATGGGATTTCGAGTAAGGTTTTAGATGAGCTGATTACTCAACCCAAGCAAGCAGTTCAATCCAAATGATCAGACAGTTAATGAAAATACTTGTCATATTAAGCTTACAAAACTACCACCACATAGACATCCATTTTAGTATGCTTAGGTGTCAAGTGGAAGAACACAATCTATATATTGCATGAATGAACCTAATTGTGTTTGGTTCGGCCTTGTTGGTTTTATTTTATCTTTTTGGTCGTATTATTTATAGTATATCTCTGCAGTATGATAACTAATTTTTTTACAAAATTATCAGCATGGGAGAGATTATTCAGGCAGTTCTAGAAAGCAAAGGAAGTAAAGGGCATGTGCAAGTTCATAGAAAGATTATTAAGAAGGGTGTTTATTGTACTTTAAATTTTGGGAATGAGCTGGTTTTCTCATGCTTATGCTTAGTATCCTTCTGATCATTTTCTTAAGGTATCAATTGTTCAGCTTGTTGTGTGGTCTTTCACGTTCAGATTCTCTATTTCAACATATTTTGCTCTATAGAATATGGCTTACTTGCATGGTAAATGTGAAAATTTTTAATGTTGGGCAGTTGGATTTTCCTAAAGTAGTATATGATAGTTAATACAGCTGACTCATGCAGAAAGGCGGTCAGGAGGCAGTTTAGCGGTGCCTCTATTTTGGCATCCCAGTCAAATTATATACAATATTTATCATGCTTGAACATCACGGTACAGTAGTAGAATCCACCAAGTGACTGAGCTGACTTCTTCGGCTCCTGTTTGTGAAGATGAGCTTGACGGCTTTGACGTGAACTCAACGACGCATGTCGAGAGTGAAAATGCTGCTTACTCGTAAGCAACCAGTAAAATACTTTCCTCACTGCAACCTATAGGCAGGCAATCTAATAATTTTTACGGCTTGATTTAGGCTATTTTAGGATATTTTTAGCTCTGCTTATTTGAGAAAACCAAATTGCATGGCAGTATGCAGATAGGGCATCCCTGAGATGTGCTATTTTCAGAAAATAAAGTTACAGAGGGATTCTCGATAGCAGTGACTTCAATTCTGTTGGATGTGTTTCCATACTATTTAAGGTTTTTGTTTCCAGTAGCACAGGTGCTTCCGTTGAGATGTGAATAAATTAAAACTTTTATTAAGTGTACAACATGGCATAACAAAAAGTAGTTACAGATCTGCAAATTTTATCAATAGCAAGTTCTCTGTGTAGCATTAACAAAACATTCAAATTCTGGACATGACACTTTTTTCACTAGAATCTGTTTTACATGCCACAGTTTAGATCATCAAGTGGCCATACCAGCTAAAATTCTGTTTTAAATTCAGTTATGTTAAAATTGATTTGTGTGTGCATATATATTTCTTCGTACAGATTGTTAAATTTATTGTAATTACTTTTTTGTGTGCAGGTTGATCTCCAGAAGAGTGCGTCTCATAGGATGCAACTAGAGCCTAAATTAAAGCTTAAAAGACAAGTGTTCCATTCCATAGTTTCTGTTATCAACTTATTATAAACACATGATTCACTTCACCTATGGGACAGAGGTTTGGTTTTATTCTAGTAATTGTGATTTATTTTGATTAAGTTATCAGTTCTGTTTCGTGGGGTTTCTATCCATGCACTTTTGTGAAACTGATTTATGCATTTCTGGCTCAAGGTTTGTTTTAGATCTATAATATGCTACATTTCAAGGTTCGATTCTTATTAAATAATACAAGAGTCCAATAAGCTTTCTCCCAGATTCATTTTTTTAAAAAAATACTTGCGAGTATAGAACCACTTAAGCAAAGATGAAAAACTGAAGAAGGAGAGCTTATTGGTCCCAAAATCTGTTTCCCTAGAATCAACCTCAGAAATATAATAGATTACATATTTAAAACCAACATTGTACCTGGAAACGTATAAATCATCTGGATGAATGCTCAAATCTATAAACAAAGAACCCATTGATTTATTAAAACAAACCAAAAGTTGTCGAACATTAAATCAAATTACTAAAAGGAAGCCAAAGCTCTGTCCAACATTCGATGTGAATCATATGTGTATAAGTTTACAACAACACTTGAATTGAGACACTTATCTTTTAAATTTTAGCCTTGCGAAGTCAGTAAAAAAATAAGATAAGCTGATGAAGATGGAGTGGGGAGTCTAGAGGACTGGTGGAAGAGAATGTTGCGGAAGAGATATTGAACGAGTGAGCGGAGAGAGTTAAATGAATTCAGGGTTAGAACGAGTATGGGTAGAGGCATCAATGTGATGCTCGATAAAAATATAGGTAACCAAAAATGAATGTAATACTCGGCTTTGTAATGAATGTAACCAAGAATGTATCATTACCTATAAGTAACCGAACCGCATGATTCACTCTGGGTTTTGAGATATCAAGTTCGATTCTTTGGTATGGTTATATTTTTATAAAACGTAATCATTTCAGTTTGATTAAAAAGCATATAATTTATAATTAATTAATATATATTACTAATCATATACTTCTATATATGAAAAGAGAATTAATCTTCCCTGTGGCTATATGCATGTGCTGCTACTTCATAAGTTAAGAGTAGAACTGAAATTTGAATTTAGGGGATGGAGAGGAGGATTAACTTTAGATATGAGAATGTTCATCACTTAAGATATGAAAACACATAAACAATTTAGTAATGTGATAGACCGGCACCCGATAGTGACTGGGCCGGCCTAATTAAAACAGAAAGAGAGCATTCCAGTCCTCCTTTTCTTAAAGTCTGAAAAGCTCTGAGCTGCCGTGGAATTTTTGTCTCCGTGCTTCATTAACTCTTGTCTTTCTTTAATTTCCGCAATTCCATATACACACACACACACACAGAGTCGGTTTAATAATAAGTATTATTACTATATCTGTTACGTTCTACGCTTTAAAATGTGTGCAGTTCAGAGGAAAGGCATAGATGCAAACCCTCCCTTGCAAACATTCTACACTTTTTATTCCCAGGTATAACAACATAATACTTTTGACATTTTACAATTTTATTATTACGTAGTAACATATAGTATAGTTGAAGTTTTAAAAAGATTATATCCTTTAGTAAATATCTTGTGTTAAAAATATATATGTATATAGAACTATAGAAGAATATATTATATATGTGATGGAATCTCTTAATTTTAGCTGTTATTCCTAATCACAACTAATAACAAGAAGTGGATGGCGTAACTTTTGGTGAGAGACCCGAAGTATCGGTGTGTGATTATTATTTTTTTGTATTTTTCTAAGAATAATGCTAGATGTCCCAAAAAATGTCCCAAAATGATTTGTGTCAAATTTTGATTGGTTCTACCCATAATAAAAATAGTGGAACCCTTGTATGCACACAAGCACCCCAATTAAAATAAGTCACAACATCTTTTGGGAATTTTTTTGGTACCTCGTCTTTTTCTAATATGTGCGTGTGTGATGCAGCTGGATGGATTTAAGTAATACTTAAAATAATTTTCTTACTACGGATCAAGGTCACCAGGCATCTGTCAAGTTATCCAAATGAGCAATATATTATAAACTAATGTAATAATAATAATACCAAAGCGGGATCATCATGAATATGTTAAGAACTTCAACCATCTCTGGTCTGAAATATCACTAATCTTGATTTCCTTGCGAAATGATTAAACATGAAATGGAATATCTATGAATGTTTTGATAATTTAAATCTATTATTTATTTTTTTTGAAAATAAATAAGAGTGTCGATCAAACGCATGTGTTAGGAGTACCCTGTTTAGTCAGCTTTGCGCATGATTCTTTGATTAAGTAATGCATTTCTTGAATCTGCAAGTTTTTTCGGAATTACAGATATCAAAGGGAACAATAATGATGTGATATATATGGACATATGGTTACTATAATTTGTTGAGCAGCTGCCTTTGTAGCTTCGATTTAACTCGGATGAGATAAGCCTCACTACTTCAGGTTTCTGTTTATCTCTAGTTTTTCCATGAACTTTGAAGCATTGCTCAATAAATTTATATATTAAAAACTTTATATATATATATATATTAAATTTATAAATTTAATAAATAACTTTGAGCTAAATTTTGATATAGCAATTTTGTTCTCATCATAAAAAAACATGAATAAGCTGCAAATTCTATCATTACCTCGAAACTGTGATGCCCCTCATCATTCATTATCTTGTGCTAATATTTAAGTTTATATATAGTTACATTGTATACACGTAACATGACTATTATATACACGTGTAACATCACAAACGATAATGAATGGGCTTTTAGAGTTTTAGATAGAGTGATTAGTGTGGACTTTGGACCCATACGAACATTTTAACCCACCAAAACTTCCACTTTCCGCAGTTATTTTGGCCTACAATTACATCATACTTTACAATAACATTTTTCTCTGAATAGCAAAGGGATATTAACATTCTAACTCTCAAAGTTTTGATGAAAATACACATCAACCCTCAAAGTTTGTCACTTGTACATTCTGACCCTCAAACATTGTATTTTAATATTTTTTTTCCTATTTTACCCCTGATTCTATTGTATATGTTTATGACATTAATTCAGAACTACTTTCTTTGTTTGCACATGTAATGACAAATCATTATCTAGGAACCCAACATTATTTAGTCTACGACTTCGAAGTGGGTGCATTAATGACTTTTGTACAATGAATTTTTGAGATTTCTTCATCCACTTTCGATCACTACTAGTGGCTTTTGATTGTTAGTTGATGATGCATCTCACCCATGACTACTCTTTTTACATCAACTACATGAAATTCATCCATAAAATCAACAAAATATACATCTCGGAGGCTTACAGAAATAATTCGATATAAGGATTAGGATGTATAAATGCTAAATTTTGAGGGTTATTACGTATATTTGGGGAAACTTTGAGGGTTATTACGTATATTTGTGAAAATTTTGAGGGCTAAAATTGACAATACAAGGGTAAAATTGGAATAAAATTATGAAAAAAATAAGAAAAATGGTCAATATGTATATGTTCCAAACTTTAAGGACGCGAAGGCATGTTTTTGTATTTTGAGGACTATTATGTTCTTTCGTATAAACTTTGAGGGTTAAAATGTTAATAATCCTAGTAATTATTAGCGAGTACGTTTCACGGACTTGCAATATATTTTCAGTTCCTTAGAAAATATACTAAATATTAATGAAACCTATTATAAACCGGAAAATATACTAAATATTAATGAAACCTGTTCCAAACCTTATATGTTTTGTCTCTGGGGACGGTTGGATATATAGACTCATATATTTTCTTTCTGATTACGTTTGAATATATATAGACGTTTTTCTATGAGAACATTTGAATATATATTTTCGATCTAAAATGAGTACCCATATCTTTCGACACTAGTATGTTTCTCACCTAGGATGATTGAAATAAATATTCATATCTTTTCTCTGTTATCCTTTTGTTTTTAACTTGTTTATATATACATATGTCTTTTACTATTTTGGTAAATTATTATGTCCAAACATAAGATTTTTGTATAATTAAGGAACAAAATAATAACAGAGATTGTTAAGATTGAATATAGCTTTCCAGAAGTTTTAATTTTAATGTTTTTGGCACCTAAAGATGTCCATAAAAACCAGGAGTAACGTTGTGAAGGAAATAAGTGAAATATAATTAGGTATAATCCAATAACGTAAGGGTTATGCAAAGTAGAGTTAGCTTTTTTACTTGAGAAGGAAAAAGATAAATCTCCCTTGAAATATATCTACTTAAAGAGCACTACTTTTTATGCTTGGTGATTCGTTTTGCAAACGAATAACTTTTCTGCCTTTATTTTTTGTAAATCGTAATACCAACATTCTAATCTTTGTAAAGCATCCAAAAGTTGAACATAGGGATTCAAAAATAAACTACTCCACTCAAGATAAATTAAACATGTATATAAGCATCTCCTCCTTTTAAATCTTAAGACTGCTTTTAGTTTAGAATCTCTAAAAGGCTATAATTTATCTTCAAGAGTTTAAAATAAAAGGTTATATATAGGTATTTGATTTGCAGGTTATATGATATCTAATTCTATAAAATTTAGATTAATTTAGCTAGTTCGAATTCTAAACCACCCTCTTTCTAATCTGTAGATTAGATGAACATTATCTACAAGGAGCACGTCACTGAGATGGATAGATTAGAAGTTTGTAATAAATAACTCGGTCTTTTCAAATTCTTAGTGCCTGGTCACACATATGTGGATCATCAGTAAGTTTGCATTGTAATACTATAAGATAAAATAAATTAATAGTAATGATGTACTAAATCTAAAACTGACTGCATGCATGATCTACCCACTACCAGTCTACCACCACTAGAAGATCAGTGACTTTATCTTAATGTGATAAATATATATTCATGTCATTGGAATCTAATTTTCTCTTAAAAGGGGGTAGGAAGATACTCCATGATTAATATTTATGCTTATAAATTTTCAAGTAACGCAGAAAGTACACTCCTTTTTAAACAAAAGTTGATCACTTTTCTTCACTAGCTCCTTATGGGTAATATATATCTAAACTTTCCTTTGCGATCTTAGTTTATTCCACGAACCTTTTAGTACCTCTGAAATTTAGCTTACCGTAGTATAGTCTCTATTATATATTATAGTTATTACATTATAATTTTTTAAGATTAACAAAAAAACGAGGAAGTAAAATATTATTAATTTAAAAATATATTAATTTTAGGTTAATTTAGTTACCTAAGATGTTAAATTATTAAACTTTCTATAGGACAAATATACAGATAATATTAATGTTAAATAAAAAATAATTGAATTTTATACCACTAATCTAACAGTACAACTACAAGTTTCATAAAGTTTGAATAAATTCCTATATTTGATTAAAAAAATTAATTTGAAAATAACTTGAAATTCATGTGTTTGGTAGTCGAGTCGAAAAGAAGAAACTTACTTTATACTTGTCTAACCGTGCATATTTTAGGGTTTAGTTTTAAAATTCAAGCTCCAATCGAACTCCTCATAATTTTTGGGGGAGAGAAAACTCAACCGGGGGGAGAAAACTCAACCCTTATCTGCTTCATCTCATCTATTTCCTTTTTTTTCATCTCTACCTCTCTTTTTCAACTCTCCATATCAATTAAATATTATCTTTTAATATATAGGGTGTGCAAATATAGGGAATACCGTTGGAGCAAAATAACTTTTTGGTCCCTTATATTTTAGATAACAATTATTTTAAAATATTTTAAAAAATTAAAATAGGTTTCCCTTGGAGTTGCTCTTAGGGTCCATTGGGGTTATTTTAAAAAAAAAATACTTTTCTGTCGTCACTTACAATTTACAAATACAAATTAATTTGTAACTTAAAAGTTAGATGCATTTTTTAGTAATACATAATAATTTATAAAAATTAGCAAAATACCAATAAAGCTCTAGAAAATTTTAACAAAATTAAAAATTCTCTTTAATTTTTTCTATACATTACTAACGCATTCCATCCCCGTTAAAATAGGTCAAGAAGTGAATAAAACACGCTCTTTCAATTCATAGTGAGCTATTTCTGATATTTAAACTATGCTGAAAATAGTAAAATAAACACGCGCGCCAAAACAACATAGGAAAATAACACCTCCTTGTGCATGCATAATTTAGTATACTTTTCCTCTTCCATGGTTTTTATATCGACAATCGATATGATAAATTTGAAAACCATAACTAATTCATGAAAAAGTTGAAAACGGTAACTTGTTCAAGAGGTTATATATAACATCGTGATACGTACTGATCAGTCGTCTCTCAGAGACAAAGTAAAAGCATGCTATATATATAAACCTTTGAACATATTCTTCATTTTGATTTTCTATCTATCTAGCTAGGCAATACAATTATTGTAGATTTCCCTTTTTCCAGCTCATATAGTGTGATCTACCGAAAAGCCAGAGCATTATATATGCTTCTCTTTAGTATGACACACAAAGTTAGGACATTCAGAATATACCTGCAGGATTAAATTTGATGCATAAAAATCCTAAAATCATGTGGGATTGTGTTACATATGGGTATGGTCGATTGTTGAAGCTTGTATAACATTTTAACTTCTCTTTAATTTCAATCCATTTTGTTGGGACTTTACAAAATTACATATATATTTTCTAATCTCCCTAGCTAGCATACATACATATATACAGTATAATTTACCATACACTCATATATATGTATGTACTACGTACTAATTAAGTAACAAGACAAGTAGTCAGCTGCAAGTAATTAGATTAATGGTAATTTAGAATATTCACTCCGATATTTTGATTTTGAGATACATACACAATTACACATACTTATGATATATACACACATGCATGTAACTATATTTGTATATAATTTGTATGTATATATTTCAAAGGTGCAGATTCATAAGTCTTAACTTTTTGGTATGACATGATTAGTGATAAATTCTGTTACATACAGCATGCTTGATTACAAGCTTTATATTGAGGCATGATTAGTGTTACGAGTCCAAAATCACATAAATAACTTATTTCTTCGTTTTCGTAGCGACTAGCGACGAGACGATAGCTTTGCATCAATTATTTTAGTTAAATATATTTGTGTTGTAGACTTCAAGGCGTGATGATGATAATTTTGCACCTGCATGTTAATTAGTTTGATAGTTGTACACTTTGCATATATTATTACACTTAACATACTGTATGTATATATATATATACCAGTTAATTTTCAGTCCTCTTTCGAAGAATATATAGTTCACAGTCGTAAAGACTGGGCTAACTTCAGCATGCAGACCAAAAAACTGCTCTCGAGTCTCGAGTAGTCAAGTCGCGTAGTTCTCTTTAGTAAGAACAAAAAATATATATTATTAGGGAGGGTGAAAAATTTAAAGATAAAAATAGAAAGAAAGATATCAGTTTGAAAAGATTAAGGACGGAACATATCTATATAGTATACTATTATAGTTGAAAGATTAAAAATTCTATATAGTATACTATTATAGTTGAAAAATTAAAAATTTTAATTGATTGGTCCGTCGTCGGCATTGGCCACGGACCTAAAAAATATACATATATTAGATATAATTTTATTATTATAATACGGGTCCTAACTATATACATATTTATATTAATTAAAATTTTACTTTTTAGACCCAATTATATATTTATAACATGAGTCCAAATTATATAATTTTACTTATTATAATATAGGCTCTAACTATATACATATCTATATTAACTAAAATTTTATTTTTAACACAGGTCCATATTATATCATATTTATATTAAATAGAATAAATTTATATATAAAAAGAGAACATACAATATTAACATAAATTCTTAATATTATAAAATTATATATTAAATATCAATAAAAATATAAATAAAAAATCAATTTATTTACTATATTATTATAGTCGAAAAATTAAAAATTTTGGTTGGTTGATCGGTTGTCGGTATTGGGCCACGAGCCTAAAAAATATACAGATATAATTTTATTATTATAATATGGGTCTTAACTATATACATATCTATATTAACTAAAATTTTATTTTTTAGACCCAATTATATATTTATAACATGAGTCCAAATTATATAATTTTACTTATTATAATATGGGCTCTAACTATATACATGTTTATATTAACTAAAATTTTATTTTTAACAGGGGTCCATATTATAACATATTTATATTAAATAGAATAAATTTATATATAAAAAGAGAACATATAATATTAACATAGATTCCTAATATTATAAAATTATAAATATCAATAAAAATATAAATAAATAATTAATTTATTCAAATATTAGTTATTCTGTGATTCGCACGGGTTATACGTTTGTTTCAATTATTGTCAAATTATAAAAAGGGAAAGAAAAGCAGGTCAAAACGTTAATGACTCATTCAGTCATTCTTTATTCAAAAATAGGCCAGAAGGCACAAATGACAATTGCCGTCATCATCTCTTTCTTTTCTCCAACTCTAGAGGGTGTTCAAACTTTAAAAGAAGACCAACTTGTTAAAGATCATTGTTTTATATTTCATTAATTAATGATCTTAATTACCATATTTTTCTAGCTCATCAATTTCATTCTTATAATTCATGGAGAATTTCGTAATTAATTACTAATTAACTGTATATAGTTCCACTTCCACTCACTATTTTTGGAAGATGTAATATTAATCCCTTACCCCCAAAAAAAATAAAAATATTAATGTTAATCACTTTCGAACGATTGTCTGTTGCCATGAGGAAGCACAGTTCTTGTAGGGATCAAATAATTTAAAAAGTATACTATATACAGTATAATGCAGTCTTTTATATATAGTAGAGAAAAATAATAAACCAAAGATTTAACTTTATGTTTTGCGCAACAAGCTAAAGGATTAAGTTTATGCAGTCTCATGTATTTATAACTTGTCGGAATATGTAAAAATAAATTAATATAGTTGATCCCGTTAACAAATTATGTCTAAACCGGCCAGCTAGTTGTATATATAGTAGTTGATGCTTTCTTGATTCATAAATGTACGTCAGTTTAAAGCAATGCTTATAAACTGAATTAGCATCGTTTTAAAAATTTAGACATGTAGAATTGAAGCAGTCGATCGGAAAAAGATAACTGAAATATATGGATATTTAAAGTTAAATGATGCATTAAAAGCTAGCTAGAGTGTAGCTAGCTAGTACTCACGTACCCGGCCCTCTCGGCGATCTGGATATATGCTAGCCATGTACGTAGGTATTTCCACTGGAAATGAAGAGAATCTTTCTAAACGAAACTAGCTAGCCAGGAGAGAATTAGAGAAGGTCCTGATGATAACATATATATTAATCTTACGTACACTGAAACATTTGTAGTTCTACAACTCCTGGATTTTGAAAACAATAAGCCTGTCTACAGATTCAAGGAGTCCTATATCATCAATTGACATATCAGCAACACCCTCATCATCAACATCATCAGCAAATGACATGTTTAAATCCAAAGACATACAACGACTCGTTGTCTGATCTTCGGATTCAAGAACTAGTTTAATCCCTTTATCCATTCCATTTGTATTTTGCTTAATAGGAGGAGAGCATGCCCTTGACCTAGAACTGAAGCTTTCACAGCTCAAAATCACAATAGAATCTCCCAGGCTAACTTCTTCTCCACTTGAATTTCTTATCCTTCCACTCTCAATTGCCCTCTTAATGCCCATCTGAGAACAATAATCGGCTTGCTCAATGTCTTCTACGAAGAAAACTTTATGAGGATTGAGAGACACTGCTTCTGCAAATCTCTCAATGTAAGTGCAACTTTGTTCATCTCTTGATCTCTTGTTCCTCAAATCTTCAGTTGAATCAGCCCTAGTACTAGACGAGAAGCTACTTAGAGCAATGGTTACAAAGTTGGTATGCGAGGAACCAAACACAACCCTGGCTAACTCTCTAGCAACCTTCTCTTTGGCATGTGCATCTACGCCCTGGAAAAAAAACCAAGTCTCTTCTTTTGTCTGGTCAATACAACTCTTCTCTTTCCTTCTTAACATACCGGACCTGCATTGTAATATTGTGCCAGCTATCTCGTGAATAATGTCTTTTTGCCAAGGCACCTTTTTCTCCAATGCATTGCATATGGTGTTGAGATTCTCAGTATTGAACTCTTTGAACCTTGTCACATATTCCATTTCCATGACGTCGCTTGAAGAAGCTGAATTTTGAGTGGAATTAGGATTAGAAAACATGCCATTCTCAGGAATGTACATTCTTCTCAAACTCGGGTCACAAGTTTTACCGTTGGATACAGAAGCCCAACATTGATGGTCCATAAACTGGGATTGTTTGGGGTCAAAAACTGGCCAAGTCGCCTTTTGAGAAGTGTTGTGCAGATTAGGGTTTTGTCGGTCATAGGAGAAGCAAGATGTAGATGAGGTAGGTGATATTGCAGTGGAATATATTAGGGTTTTCTCATTAAATGGCTGAAGGTGTTTGTGGTATGTGCTGCAAAATATGTTCCATTTTTTGCACAACTCTTTTACTGATGAAGCAGAGTCCTGAATGAGAGAAGAGAATCATATACAAGGAAAAAGTCAGGTCTCAACTCGTATACTTTACTTTAGAAAGTGCTAGCTAGCTAGATGTAGAAAAGCTGAGATTAGCGAGATAATAACCTGATCATGACTATTAAGTCTTTTACTTTCATCCCTGAGCCATGACGGGAGGCTAGATGATGTAGACTCTCCATGACAAGTAGTGTTTCTCGAGCTGTGGGCTTCAATTTCAAATTTTGCTGTACAATCTGCACAGAAAGTAAGCTGCTTTTCCTCTCCACCTTCAGAAAGAGGCCATTTTGATCCATTTTCAGATAGCTTGCTTTCACATTCTTTCTGTACATCACTGATAAAATGTGGAAAAGAAAAATAAGCGTGAGAAGAGAGGTACAATAAGGAAGCCACTGATGTGAACATGCACCAGCAAAGTAAGTTATATGATAAAGTAAAATATTACGAGATAAATCAGAGTGAAAAGTAGTTGCTTAGTGATTACATAGAACTATACTTAATTTTAATCCATAAAGTAAGATCGGAAGATGATAAAAAAGAAGAAAGAAGCACTTAATACATGATTTTTTAGAGAAATTTGAATCAAACAAGTAAGCATATATGAAGAACCAACATTTAAGTGTTTCACTTGAGCAGGATAGAATCTGATCAGGTGCTTTTGTACAAAGTAAAGAAAAAGTTGAGAACTTTGTGTACTCGAGGATTAAGCACCTGGAAATTAACAATAAAAAATCCAGAATTAATCCGAACTTAATAAAATAGACTTAAAAAAAAAATTACCTGTCGGGAATAAGGCTCAAAGCCAAAGCACCAGCCGGAACAGTAAGAGGATGAAGCCTCCAAACACTTTCTAGTGAAGGGTAACCTGTCTTACATTTCATGTATGTTTGAAATGATGCAACTCCCATAAACCAAAATTTTCCACTTTCTCCGATTCCATAAGCCAATCTCCCAAGCTCAATAATCATATGTTCCACCGGACAATAGTAGTTTCTTCCTTGACCACCAAAATAACTTTCTCTATACTCAGTAATCCATTTGAGATCTCCCAAGTACAAAACCAGGCCTTTGTCCACAAAGCTCTTCATACTTCTCAAGTCTTCAAGCTTCTGCTCAACCTTTCCTCTAGACAGGTTCTCAAAAGAAAATAGAGGGAGACTTACAAACTTCACTTCTCTTAAAGCCTCAGGAACATCGCCTTTGTCAACCTTGTCTTTCACCGCTCTTACAACACCTTCTATATTCACAACATTTTCTCCGACAATCACCAGAGATTTTCTCCTTGAGTTCATCAAGCTATCTAATACACTCATGACATCTTCATCCCTGATTTGTTCTTGAGTTCCTCTCTCTTTGCCTCCCTTTCCTCCCGCAAACTCCTGAGAAAGAACTAAAAAGTTATTATTATTTCCGTTAGAGGACTTGTTACTAGCCGCCTCTGGGTTTTGGGAGCACAATTCTAAAGAGACTGTCTGTTCTACATTGGTTTTGACTAGAGTACTTGAAAATCCAGCTTCACGCATGACTCTACTTACACTAGGATCATCTAATATAGATATTATCAGCTGTTCAAGCTCAATTTTCACAGCTAAGAGGGGTTGTTGCTGGTTTTCAATAGAGCCACGCCTTTGATGGGCTTGGGCTCGCTTGAAGGCTGCTACAAGAGCATTTGATATGGAAGGGTGGTGCGAATGAGGAGGACTTAACATGGGGCTTGACGATGATGCAGGAAGGCGGTTTAGGGCAACATTGAAGCAAAGCTCAAGTGCTTTGCACTGAAGAGGATGAGAGTGAGATTGAGACTGAAGGCAGGCTGTTCGGAGTAAGCCTGTGGAAGAGGATAGCATGGTGCTTGCGACATGAAGAGGCGTGACTTGAGCATGGCCGCGCCTTCTAGCAAGTGTTACCGATTGCTTTATGACACTTGCAGCCTCGGTTGTTAGTGCTTGTTGCACTGTGAACCCTCCAGCCCTCATATTTAACTGAATTTCTCAACTTAATAAGAACTACAAGCAAGAGTAGAGATCAGAGAAAAGTTTGACAAACCAACTATCTAGATTTAAAACTATGGCTTCAATATATTTATATATGAATATAGTTGAGGGAAGACTAATTAATATAAATTAAGGTACATATATATAGCTAGCTAGCTAGTACATACTCATGGATTAGCAATGAATGATGGTTCGGGCTAGGTTTTAGAGGTGGAGGTAGAGTAGGAGTTTGGGAGTGTTGGTATTATGTGGAACTTGAAAGTAATCTAGTATTAGATATATTATGTTTTATGAGTACTTGGTAGTTTTTGATCGAGAGTGATTTGAGTCGAAAGGGAGTGAAATATAAGGGTGTTGGGGTGTGCTTTGCTTGTAGGTGAGGTTAATTTTGGGGTCCAAAGTCGATTTTCTAGTGGAAAGTGGAATGCATGTGCTGACAAGCAGGACGAGGGCACCAGTACCAAGACCAACTCAGCTTTCCCCTTCCGCTTTCTCGCATTAATTCACTAAAATCTACTAACCCTAATCATCATACGTATACTAGCTAGTAGTACGTATTTATATATTAATGGCTGTATACATGGTAGGATTTCATTTGTAGCTGAACCAACCCTGTTAATTTATTATAACTTCCTTTATAAAAAGTGATACAACCCTATATTGCGATTGAAGATAAAGTGATAAAAACCTATTGGACGCTTAACCATGCATCAAGGCTATATCGTATACATTATGCTACATCGTTTCTATTTAGATATATTAAATATAACTAGTCCTGTTTGGGACACCAAGTAACTTATAAGTTGAAAATTACATATAATTTTATAATTAATAATAATAATAATAAAATATATATAGTGTATATAGGCTTAGGTTCAATGATTAACTGAGGAACTAAATATAATTATAATATAATTACAGAACACATGAAAAAATTGCGAACATAGAAAAAACTACGGAACATAAAAAATAATCACAAAATAAACAAAAAATTACATAGCATACAAAAAATATAAAACACAAAATTATAGAACATTATTCAGTATTAGTGTTCTGTAATTTATGTTCTATATTTTTTTGTATATTATGTAATTTTTATTTGTTTTGCAAATATATATTTTTCGTGTTCTATGATTTTTTGTATGTTCTGTATTATTTGTTGATCAAATTATTATAAAATAGGAATTGGTTACTTATTTACTCAAATAAAGTAGTTAATTAAGTACTTTATCGCTGAGTTTTACTCCGTATATATATACACACATATATAGACATATATATATAGTGGTCGGTTCTACAGCCACAGTTGAATATCTTTTGATATCCAACCAACCCATCTCATACCGTTAAAAAAAAGAAATAAACGGTCAGGATTAAAAACAAAAAAGGGACTTACGCTCTATTATAGAGCGTATAACCTCTCTATTATAGAGCGTAAATGTATATTTTTTTTCCCGTTTATGCTCTTTACTTTGTCATGTATGTCCGCTCTATTATAGAGCGTATATCCGCTTTATAATAGAGCGTACATGATTTTTTCTCTCTAAAACCGGTTTATTTTTACAGAACTCTTTTTTTAACAAAACCAACACTTTCTAACATATTTCTATCAGTTATAATCGAACCCAACCACAGCCCATCCACAAAAACCTAACCCTAAATCACTTATACTCGATATTGCTTCCTACCCACATCCACAATTGGTGCGATTTTGCCTTCTACACGAAATCAAGTATGCATTCTACTCGATATTGTCTTCTTTTACATATGATTTTTGCTCTCTTTTTTGTGTGTATTCGATTTGTATGCATATTGTGTGTGTGTGTGTGTATGACTTACGTACAAATTTGACAATTTTTATCCAAATTTAGTACTTATATGCCAAGTACAATACAAATGATTCGTGTTTGGCAAAATTTCGGCAATTGCATTTTCAATCGCAATATCTTGATCCGTGATGATTGAGATTGGAGTCTTGTTTCCCATGGCTTCCAACCAATTCTTAAAAACCCATACATACAAACTTTCTTTCTCATCCCTTATTAATACAAATCCAAATAATATGCATTGGTAGTGGTGGTTGACCCTCGTAATAGGTACAAATGGCATACAATATCTATTTGTACGGTACGTGGAGTCAAACACTACCACATCTCTAAAAATTTTATATGCATTTAATGATCTCGGATCAACCCATAACATAGCACGCACCCGATTTTCTTCATAACATATACTCAGTAGAAAAATTTCCCTGAACTATTACATTTTAATTCTCGAAGTAATGTCAAACTTTCTCGGGCATCACTTGAATCAAACACATAATGTCTAATATCACGCAAAACATTCTGAATGTCTTGACTAGTAAATTCAATATTCTCTAAACCTCCCGTTAACTCACCCAAAATGTTCAAAGGTTTTGAAGGTCCAATACCCGACTTATTTAAAGTAACAATCAATTGTCGAATAATGGGGGTTATGTTTCTTGGCCTTTGCATGAAATGCACTTCACTAGGTTTTACCATTTTATGATTGTGTTTCAAATTAACCAATGTCACTTCCCATTTCTTTAATTTCTCTCTATGAACAACATATGTCTGTGTTTTACAACTCGTTCTACCAAGAGTGTCTCTATTTCTCTTCCTTTTTCGGACATCAAATTCATCCAAAGTCTTTTTTAAGCCTAATCTACCACCCTTTCTACATATATACAAACGCGAACAAATTTTTTTACTTTTTATGCGTTTATGCGTAGTTCTAATTATTACCTCAAAACCAATACAGCTACCATAATCTCTATAAAACATCTCCGTCTCATCTAAACTATCGAACAATTGACCAACACAAGGGCAAGCATCATTCAAATCATCCAAAGGAACATCTTCATTATCTTCCATATTTTGTGTATTTATGGGTGAATTTTTAGATTTTTTACAATTTTGTGTGTGTGGTATATCATCATCATCAACAACATAAAAATCATCACCATCATCCTCATCATCATCATAATTATCATCATTAACATCATAATCATCATCATCATTACCATCATCATTTTCTTTATCATCACAATGATCAATAATCTCTACTATTTTAGGACTAGCTTTTTTATCATTATCATCATCTTCAATCTCAATTTTTAACTTATTAGGAAACTTGCTAAAGATTTTAATTTTGAAAAAAATGAAAGAAGCCATGAAATGAAATAAAGAGAGCTAACCTTAATAAAGCTTTAACCAAGCTCAAACTTCAACTTTGAAATCTTGAAGAAATCGAATCTTCTCCCAAACTCAAAATTTGAAATCTTGAAGAAATCGAATATTCTCTCAAACTCAAAGTTTATAAAATATGGGTATTAGATAGCTCAAAATATATTGGGTTGTGAAATTGGTATTAGATTTATACAAAATTTGTAATCAAATAGGCAAAGTTGAATTAGGCTTTAGACAACTCACACAAATATCTAAAAAATGATATGATAAAAGAACAAGTGTGTTTTTGGGTAGATAAGAGTGTGTATTCATTAGAGCTCTATAATAGAGCGTATGCTTTAAAGGATAGAATTGAAATTTAAAAAAAAAACGCTCTATTATAGAGCGTATGTCCGCTCTATTATAGAGCATATGTATCTTTCTTTCTTTTTCATCTCAGCCTTTGATGTGTTCTTTTAACGTATTAGATGAGTTGGTTGGATATCTTTTAATATTCAACTGTGGCTGGTGAAGAGTTTTCATGTATATATATATATATATATATATATATATAGCAACATATATAGATAATTATTATATGTGTGTGTGTATCCATTTCATTATTTATCGATTATAATTATAAATTTTAATCGATAAATCAAAAATAACTAAAATTATGTTATTTTGTCTTGAAAAATTGTTGATGATAACTCATAATAGCATAGAAATAGAAATAAAAATGATATTTTTTATCTGACGATTCATTCAAAATAACTTTATAATAGAATCAAATTCAAAATTCAAAATTTTGCTTTACTTTTACGTGTTAAATTTTTTGTAAATATTATGTATGATTTGTATTATACATTAGAATGAAAGTAATTATTTCATAATCAAATTTAGAATCGTTCAAAATAATTTCACAATATAATTAAATTTAAAATTAATTTACTTAAGTTTTTAAGTGTTAATTTTTTTTAAATTATGTATGATTAATATTTTACTTGAAATTAAATTTTTTATTTATTTTGTGAAATATAATTACGGATAATTTTAAAATTATTTATGAGCTTAAACATTATAATAAATTTCTTAAACATTATATAAAAGGATTTTTTTTATGAAATAATGACCTTATATCGATAGTTATGAGAGACCAGTATACCAGAGAGAAAGGGAGAGGGATGGTGGGTGGGTGGGGAAGGTCCAGTGTTGCACAAAAGAAGAGGACCTGAAAAGAAAAGTAAGGTGGATGACTGTCTGTCTCAAGGAATCGGGAACTGTGTACGATTTCTTCCCGACTTATGGACAAGGAATAAAGGGGTTCGATATAGTAGTATAATTTACTCATAGATTTCATACATAAAAATAAAAATGTAAGTATATGTGGATATATATATATATATATATATATATATATATATATATATATATATATATATATAGCTTGTGTTCCTTTTTGCATGGGGATCAAGAACTCCCAAAAACATTCCACATTCCCTCCCCTCTCTCTATCAATTATTTCATAAAGTTGGAGCTTTTACACATTCTGGTTCATTCAAAAATAAACAAGCAAATCATTAACCCAAAAAAATTCGATGAGTGATGACGAACTCCCATAGTATTTTCACCCACTTGCCTTTGGCTTCTTACACATATGGTGCCTACTTTATAAAGTGATTCGCCAAAGCATTTAACCATTTATAGAGCGTAAGGAAGGTGGCTTACTAACAGCCTGAATGTTACTCTCTTTCTTCCATAGTCTCTTTTGAGAAAAAAATTTGTTCTGTAATAATTGTTCATTTACAATATAAAATTTACTTTATTTATTATAAAATAGTCGTAATAAATATGATACGCACGGAAAATTATTATACAACTATTATTTCTTAATATGCGTTATTTTTCCAAAATAGACTATTAATATGAGATTGAGAAAGTACTCGAGAAAACAATTGACACAGATCTCATAGAAAATTAATTATAGGATTGCTAATTAACTTATTGGCGGAACAATTATTTAAAATGGTGTGATGCCTGAAATATTTAACAATAATATTATCATTAGATTATTCAAAATTAATTATTCCTCAAATCATTTATCGGCTTCATTTCCTATAGCTAGCCAGGAAGTTAATTTGGAAGAGCTGCAGTTGCTTCACATTGATCAACCTTCAAACAACAATACAATATGCATGTTTATATATATGAATCCGAGACTGTGCATAGTGGAGTAGTACAGATTAAGCAGATTAAGCTCACACGCGTAGGAGATCTGTAGAGTTTGTATTTTAACCAAAAAGTTCTTAGACTTAACAAATTTTTGGGCAAGTTTTTCCCATAAAATGTTGTTATATATTGTAAGAGTCCTTAGAAAATTTATGAAAATGTTTTAGTAGGAATGTATATTATACTTGTATGCTGACGGTTGATATTTAATTTTAAGATATATAGTTACAGTTGATCATAGGAGCTAGGTACGTACCATAGAATGGAACAAAAATAATAAGAAAAAGTGTTGTAATCAGTATATTTGAAGAGGGCAAAATATACGTAAAATTTTGGAACATATATATACAAATTGTAACCTCCCATATTTTTATTCATTTATTTAGTTATATTATTTAATATTAAGAATAATATTAGTAAGTTATTATTGATTTATTAGTTGGATATATTTTATATTTAGTTTATTATTATGATATTTTAGAAGATATTTTAGTCGACAAGAGAAAAAAATAGAAATGGAGTTAGGGTTTTCTAAGTTAAATGGGTATTGTACGAGCAGCCACAGAGAAGAAGAAATAGAAAAAGAGAAAGAGAAAGAGAGGGAGAAGAGAAAGGGCTTAAGAAGAGGAAAACTAATAGTGTTGAACTAGGGTGCTTGTGATAAGGACATCTAGATTTCTTGTGTATTCAATTCATAATCTATGAGTTTTAAGGTACTGATATCATTGGTACACTCTCATTTTGTACACTTTCTTTGTTCTCGTTTTGTTATTCGAAATCGTATGTATATTGTGTATAGTTTGTGTTCATTCAGATTCTTGTAAACTTCGTATCTCATTCGTTCTTTATCTAATTATTATGATTTTATACTATCTGGAAATATATTTTGATTATCTACCTATTTCGTTCTTTGTGTTTTCTGAAATTCTGGCCACAAACATGTTGAAATCTATTTTTTGTATAATCTGATGGTTTAATTCATGTTAATATGTTGTAACTTCAGAAATTCATAGTAAATTGAATATTTGTTCAATAATTATGAGTAATATCATTCTGGAAAGATATTTTTGAGCTATTCGTTCTTCGTTTACATTCTGTCGCTAAATTATGTGATTTCAATATCTTAAATGTCAAAAGAATTGTGAAATCAGGGTCTGATTCTGGGCTAGCAGACCGCAAATATTTATTTTCTGAATTTGTTACTTCTTCATTTTTGACGAGTCTTACCATTCTAGAAATGTCTCGAAATTTTCTATGATCATCGTGTTTCGTACTTTTTCAGATAAGATCATATTTATAGAGTAAATTGTCAATTTTTTGGACAGGTCATGTCTGATTTTATTTGTAATAGTCTATGATATTTAGCGTGTGTGATATTTTGAGTAAGATATTTTCGATTTATTTGTGATGTTATTTTGATTTGGAAGATATTGTAATAATCCGTCATGAGTGGATAATCGCATGTTTTGGCACCACCTATGCGGTGTATTTAAATAGTATGGGCGTATCGCCGGAGTTGTGGGACATGTAGAGTCATGACTATTGTGTTTGTATTTTAGCCATTTGGGTAGTATTGTGTTTTATATCGTGCAATTCCTTGTAAGATTTTGGGTAGCATTTGATTTATTATATGCAAGCCCTTGTATGTTTTGATGACTACATTGATGACCAAAAATATAGGACATCCTGTAAGTGTAAGATTGTCTTTCATATCAATAAGTATATTGACTTTCAACTAAATGTTTTGAGTATAATTTGTAAGTGATAAGAATATATTGTGTAAGTGTAAGTTTATTTTAATCAAAATTCAAGTGTATATGTTAATATTGTTCATTTAAGAATCCTTGAATTTTATCTTCTTCTATTGTTGTTATTACTCATTGTCTCAGCATTCAGTTTATATTCATATTGTCATCATCTAACCTTTGTTCACCTTGTGCATTTTTTTTATATATTTGTATATGAGTCTTTCGCTCAGTGTTGATCTATGTTTCTTGATTTTCCTCGGCATATATTCATTATTAGGTGGGCTGCCTTTTGGGAAGAGTGCTAGTTTTATTTAAGTGAATAAGTTCGGGATTTTAAACAAAATGTGTGTATATATATACACAAGCTTATAACACGTGCGAATCACGAATAACTAATATTTAAGTAAATTGATTTTTTATTTATATTTATATTGATATTTAATATAAAATTTTATAATATTAAGAATTTATGTTAATATAAATATAACTATATACGTAAATTTTATAGATTTATTCTATTTAATATAAATATGTTATAATATGGACTCGTGTTATAATAAATATATAACTGGACCTAAAAAGTAAAATTTTAGTTAATATAGATATGTATATAATTATGGCCCATATTATAATAAGTAAAGTTATATAATTTGGACTCATGTTATAAATATATAACTGAGTCTAAAAAGTAAAATTTTAGTTAATATAGATATGTATATAGTTAGGGCTCGTATTATAATAAGTAAAATTATATCTAATACAGGTATATTTTTTAGGCCCGTCCAGTACCGACCGACCAAAACTTTTAATTTGTCTGCTATAATAATATAGTGTATATATATATATATTCTTATTCACGTGCAATTTTAACTAGCTAAAAAAATGATTGATTCATATGTACTGGTAGATCCTACAAATACTGAAAACCATAAACTAAAAAACATTGCACCAATTTCTAGATACTGGAAGCCTGCAGTGTACTCCTGCGCACGGTGCAGGGATCGATCGCAATGAAATTCAGGGAACAGCTAGCGAGCACCATCAGGACTAGGGTTGCTAAAAACATACTTGAGTCTAACAATGAACTATTTGATGCTACCAGTCATGTACTAGAACAATTTAGGAAAATGTACGTGTATGTATATATATAGCTAAACTGAAAACATGGTGAATTGAAGTTGCATGCAACATATATATATATATACATATACATATATATATATATACATATATATGTATACATATATATATATGTATATGTATATATATATATATGATGAGTTGCATCATGATGTAATAAAATATACGAGGCTAGCTTATAATTGGAGTCTGATAGGGTCTCGGGTGGGTTTGTGGGGCGAGTTAATTTGCTTTGGTTTATGCCCCCATTTTTGTTAGTAGTCTCAATCCTAAGCGTGCGATTGCATGGAAAGAAGAGATATCTCACTCGCTATCTGCTACCTACACATATATTATCGTTCTTAGTCTACTTGGTTAAATTATTCATACAATACAATCCAAGTTACCATGCAGCAACAGATTTTTTTTTACACGTCAAACGAGAGATCTTCCTTTCATTCTTCAATCATATTCGACTTTCAAGTTGTTCCCATCCTACCTAGCTAGGCTATGTATATGTCTTATATTATTACCATCATCAAAACTTCACTGCTCATATTAATTAAGTCCGTTTGCATTATCAAATAAATAATTTATTAACAATTATGTTACTCCGTAGTTGATTACCGTAATTATATATATGTTTGTTTATGTAAAATACATTCTGGTTATAAACCGTAACCCAACAAGGAAACGTACAGATCAACAACTGAAATTTGATTAATACAATGTTTATGAGCTTAATTGGTTTTGGTCCTTAAATCAAGAATGCATGGTCCAAGACAGCGAGAGCCGGATGATCTTTACATGTGAGCAGCATAGAAATTCATATATATAAAATCCTCATCCCCAGTCAAAAAGCTAAGCAGCTCCTTGTATCATTAATGGCCTAAAAAGACATAGAGCACCAAATACTTTGAATGCAAAGTATTCTGAAATACTAGAAAAGGAGTGTTTGAATGAAATAAAGGGAGAGTGTATGTATATATTATTATAACTACCAGTGTACTTTGCGGTAGAAGACACTCTTCGCCCATCCTTTTCTTTCCCCCTCATAACGGTTAAGGTTATGTAACTGTAACAAAAGTTAAAAAGCCGGCCATAAACAGTTCGTTGCTAATTCTGTAGCATGAGTAATTTTTCTTAAAGTGAGAAAGATACACTGCACTAGTAGGGGCCATCTTTCCTCTGCTTTCGCTATCATCTCTGTACGTTGATTCTCCTTCTTTAACTAATACATAGCTTAGTCTAGTACTACTCTTTTATTCGATCTTAATTATTTTTAAGTCTTGTACTACCATTTGTTAATTTCCATGATTAATGAACCGCATTGCAAGATTAAATATCAAGTGTGCATGCACTTGAGCCCTCCTCCAATCCTTAATACAAACATCTTAACTTGCAATTACTATAAATTAATAGTTAAATACTGATTTTACATGTATGTCAATATAATTTTATTGTATATAGTAATAAATTTTTATTTTATTAATAAAAAATAATAAAGTACTCACATATATTACCTTTTCAAAATGTTAATTAGTAGGAAACATACTAATTAAATACCTTGCTTTTGGTTTATTCCTTAATATTAGAATAATCTAGTAGTAATTTCTATTAATTCAATCTTAGTTATAAATTATAATTTGTTGGATATCTTTTGGTTAAAGTGGAGCATTCTGTCTTAAAGCAGTATTAAAAAGTAAAATATGGCATTATCTACTCAAAAGGGGTGCTCATTTTATGCTTTTGGAGTTTGAAGCTAGCATCTTACCCCTTGAATGTGGCCCATGTGCATGTGAACAATTTGCAATTATATGAAAAATATTTTAGCACAGAGAATGTATAGACTACGGATAGTTCAAATTTATAATTATATATGAATAATGCTACATCAACATAAAAGGATACAAGAAAAGGGTTACAGAATGAGTTGACACGATAAGTGTGGAAGCTATATTAATGTATTTTCTACCACTATCATTCTTTAAGATTTTAATTTTTATTTAATATTTCTTCTTTAATTTCCTTTTAACTATTTCATTATTATCTTGCTGTCATCATGTTAACGGTTTTTTATTTTTTTTTGTTATGATAATGTTATTAATTGTAATATATATATATATATATATATATATATATATATATATATATATATATATATTAGTTATAAATTAAATACATAACCAAAACAATACTTTATACATAAAACATTTAGTCATATAATATTTCACTTTTATCGACAGGTTATTTTTATTAATGTTGTTTGATTATACTAATATTGATTTAAAAATTTATTTTATTTATATAATATTTTATATTCTCATGTGCTCAATTTAATAGTACTAAAATTTTATATATAATTGATTACAAAATTAATAGCTTTTTTAATTGATGGGATATTATTTTTTCTCTATTTTTTAAACATTTAATGTTTCATTAAAATAATAACATATCAATAATAAATATGACTATTAGTATTTTAATAAACTTTATTCTTTCGTTATATTTTCTGTATTTGTGTATAATAATGTGCTTAAATATATATATATAAATGATTTTAATTTTAACTACTATAAAGATTATTACAGTTTTACAGATAAATATTTATTTAAGATAAATTTGTATGGAATAAATGAGTAGTTCAATTTTTATTTTTAAAAGTATATTTTCATAAACATGTCATTATATTATTTACACATTTTATATATAGTTTAGTTTTAGTTCATTTTTAAAATAATAACTATTACATTATATTATTCTCTTAATTTAATTTCTAATTATTAAGATTAAATTCTGAATTATATATTAAGATAAATTTCTACCTTGCTATATTTTAATTAATATAAATATTTTACAAGTAATGATTTTTAACTAACATATAAATATATATTATAAAATGATAACATAAAATTATTTAAGATATTAACAAAATTAAACTAATGACAACGATAGACAACACATTAATGCAAACTAATGATAATTATCATGACAAACAACACATTAATTCCGCTTCCTTCTATCCTTTTATGGGTACGTGTCATTACTCATTATATATACACACACACAGACACTAGTTTTTGGCTCTACCAGCCACACAGACTTTAAAACTTTAAAGGTTACAAAGTAAAAAAGTTTCTCTAATTTTGACATGACAGCCTTAGTTGTTTATGTAAAGGTGATGGAATTACGTACCACACACTCCTTTTCCAAAAAGTTTTTTGTTTTAAATTCTATTCTTACTTTTAATTCTAATCAATTTGTGTCCCATGAAACTCCACTATTAATACACTGCTAATATTATAATTGAATCTTCTAATCATCTCCAACTTTTTTATTATTTATTTAGAACATAGAAAACACAAGCGGTGGACATCTGATTTTTTTTTGTCAGCGGTGGACATCTGATTTGATCACAAGGGGAATTATAAAAATCTAACATCCTAACTTGAAATAAGCATATACGAGAATCTTTTTACGGCAAGGGTAACTGGGCTTCCCATCTTCATTTAAAGGCTTTGGACTGCTCAACTATACTGGACCTAAGCTCCGAATAGATATCCGCAGATTTATGGACCTGATTGGGACTGTTGAATTTATGGGCTACCGGATTTATTCCCATTAATATAAACTAGCTCTAAACCGTGTCTGTAAGAAAAAAATTGTTATTAAAAATATTTATTTTTGTATATTTTATACTTATTAAAGTTATAGTATATATGAGGACGATTGGATAGCACAAGTGGATTTATCCTCTGTCGTCCCACGTCCTGGTTCGACTCTGTTCACTCGAGATTATTTAGAACAGATACTCGTTTGTAAGGTTTTAAGCCAATTTAGTAAAAAAAATTAAAAAAAAAAAGGTAAATACTTTGTTTCTTTGACTACTCCTAGTAATTGCATTAAATGTAGTAGAGTTACTTGTATTTTTTTTTGTCAAAAAAAAACCGGACCTAATAATTATCTAAACAAGGAGGAATTCTTTCGTTAAATACCTAAAAATAACAAATAATAATATACATATTTAAATAATATATAATTAATAAATCTTTACATTTAAAAGTGTAATTAAAACAACCTAAAAGTATGAATTATAATATACTTAAGTATATAGTATTTTAAAGATTATATATAAATATGTAATTAAGACAGTATTAATTTAAAATTTTAAATGTTATAGTTGTTATTTTACTATACATATTTTCTTAATTTATGTTGCGTTAAATGTTATTTTACAATTTAAAAAATATAATTGTGATTTTATCGTAAATATTTTATCTTATCGATCACTTACTATACTCAAATACATTTATAGCGTTTTAACACATTAAAAAATTACATATCGTTTTATTATAAATATTTTGTCTTAACGACTCCTTGTTGTGCTCATATACATTTATCGTGTTCTAACTTCGTAAAAAAATATATACATTTTTATTTTTATGAATAGATTATCAACAGATTATAAAAGTTGTAATACAATAAAATATATATGATTTAGAGATAATTATAAATAATTAAATATATAATAATTTATAGATATTAATGGTGAATAGAAAATAATAAATATTAATGAAGATATTAATGAAATGAAGATAATATTTGATAGATATTAATAGATGTATTTATGATTGAATTCGCTCGTATTGTCCTGGTAGATATATAATAGAGCATACATGCTATTTGAATACGAATTGATAAACCAAGCATACTATCTCACCTGCTTATTTATATGATTTGGGTGATCGACTGTAATTAAATTTCATCCATGAAATAAGAGTAATTAAATTTTTCCTTCCCTTTTTTTAGGTGTTATTTTTTGAAATATTATCATATATTATATTTTTATTAGCACATTGCACCCCATTATTTCATTTTGTGATCGATTTGAATCTCTTAAACCACTTTTCATATGTACTTCCCTCATTTTAACTGTTTGTGATATATTACAAATATGACTTGTAAAATATTATCTGTCCCCGTTTTTTAAACCCCTTTTTCTTAACCTAATCCTAACAATTTATGGATTGAAAAGTACCCGGGGACTTTCTTAATCGGTGAATCTTATGTTTTTTAGTTGTTTATCAACAAGTACACCAGTCTAGGCCAGTTATTAATAATTAATAATCTTATACAAACTTGGACCAAGGCAGGCACGTGTCGACTGCTATATCATCAAGTCACCAACTCATATAATTGCGAGTCGAATAATATAAAAACCTCAACAATTCCCTTGCAATTAACAGATATCGTTTCCACTAGCCAAATAATGTTGCCTGGGCTGTGCATTGCAAGACGCTGCACACGTACAGTTGCCATATAATTGCGCAGACCTTTTTTCGAAACAATCAATTATGCAAATATTTCAAGTAAAACTCAATTTTAAGTCATGAAATGGAAAATTAGTTGTTACTTTTCTCGCTTCCCAGAAGCACTCGTGTCTCGGTATATATGGATAGTGTAGATTTGTTTATAAACTTAAAAATACATATATATTTTAATTTATAAATTATTTATAAGATAATATAAACGGTCCAATTATATATTTTTCAGTGAACGTATAATTTATATATACATTTATATATCATTTAATATTCATCATACATCACTTATACATATTGATGGCGGAAGGATTTTCAGGTAAAATTTGTAGCGATTATTCTCATCAGTTTTGAGAGGATTTGTATGTGTCTAGGTGTGTGTCTTTTAGGTGAATATGTACTTAATCCCATTTGTTTGTATCTGTTCTCCTTTATTTCTTCCGTTTGGTGAGTCGTCTCTCTTCCCTCCTTAGAAGGTGACATCTGTTAGTCTAGTAAGAGCATCTCCAATGATACTAGCTAAAATGTTTAGTTAAAATAATATAAAATAATGGTTATGTAAATTATAGAGAATCAAAAAGTTGTTTTATTCCAATGGTATTAGGTATAATTGTTAGGTATATTTCAAAAATAATATTTTATCATTATAATTATTGTAGGGAGATGAGGTGTACATACAATAAATCTAAAATATCAATAAAAATTTAGAGGGAGATGATGTGTTTTATCATTATTAAACATATATTATTGCTAACAGATGCTTTGCCATTCAATAAATACAGCGCATTCCTTTTGCACAAACTAAAAATATTCCTAACAGTTACTTGCGTTGGAGAACAGTTTTATGGGCCAGTTAGCTAAAATGTGTTGCCATCTCAGTTTTGAAGATGATTTTGCCTAACAGATACATAGCATTGGAGTTGCTCTAATAACTTATAGGTTTACCAGTTTAGTGGAGTTATAGCAGTTCACTGACAGATTTTTGAAGAGTGTGAGGTGACTGAGCTGCGTGGATCATCAGTGTCGGCTCTTCGGTAGCTACGGTAAGCCGTATGGCCTGGGTCGTAGAGAACTTTCTGCAGAGCCGTTGTCCGAAGGCGTGGCCGTAGGAGGGAAATTTACAGACTATCACATATCTTTGTATCAGTATAATTAACATATCATAGATTGCTTTATTTTTTTTATCGTTTTGACTTTTAACACACATATTGAGGCATTTTGACTGCATAATAAAAATTATTATTTTTAATTGATTTTTTTGTAAATTAAAATTTTAATTATATATTCTTATTCAAAAGAAAAATTTTTGAAAAATGATAATTTTAGCTATGCAATTAAAACTCCTAAAAATGTGTGTCAGAAAGTTAATCGTCAAATAATAAAAAAATAAAAAATAGAGGGAGTAATAAAGTAACAGTAAAGAAGAATTTTTTAAAATAGAAAATGTATCCTGGGCTCATTATTCAAATAAGTTTACAAATATCATATGCATGGTGCCACCATAACAGGCACTGCTGAAACGTGAATCTTATTTATTACGTGGTGCTTGCAGAATGCGAGAAAAAAGAGAGGTGGGAGTAACTGTGTAAGAGTAGGACCCAACATGGCGCGCTTAAAAGATTAAAATCGTTCCGGGTCGATACTCATTACATTTATATTGCAAGTGCGCGCGCTTTCTTTTTACATATATACGTTACACACGTATATGATATCTTCAACTCACAATATTTTGGCAGACTTAATTTTAGGTTTTACAAGTAGCTTATGTAACAAACGACGACACTTAACAAGTTAACCCATGTGCCGCCAATTTAATTGACAGCTGAAAACTTAACCTTTTTCACATTTTTATCATTATCCACTTCTTCTCCCATATAAAGTATAAACTGTATACCTAATCGCCGGCGTGTCAACCAACTATATTGTTTTTAATTTTGACTTTATCACTTTTAATTGGTGGGAGTCGCTACAAGTGAGATTGTTATTCTTCTTATTCTATGATTTGTTTGACTAATTAGTTTTTCCCACAAACTAACAAGTTACAAAAAATAATTAAAACTCCTATAGGGCCCGTAAATTAAAGTATACTCCTATAGTCCTATGTTTGAAAAGGGAGGGGAAAATAAAGATGTAAGCATTGGTTAAATAAATGAATGAATTAAATTGCATTTTCATAACTTGAAGTTACAATTATATATATGTGTGTGTGTAAAGACTAAGGGGGTAAGAATATTTCAAGCCATAACATCACTAAGCAAGCATAAATGATACGATATATATATAATTTTACTTGCAAATCTGTTTTCTAAATCCAATTCTCTTCCGCTCCAAATCATATTCGACATAAAAATTTTGTTGCTGATAATTTCCAATGATAATAGAAGGCCCTTCCGTAGCACCACCTGCACCACCAATGTCATTAACATTAATAGAACTACTTACCATGGTCATACAAACCACATTGGATTGATCACCTATTACCGAGAAATAATCAGCCAGTGGAAACTCCACCTTGACTCCGCCTTTGAAGTGGAAAAATAAATCAGGCACCACCATCGGCTTATTGCCGGTTATATTGTAACACGGTCGTAAACCGGCTCGAGTTTCCACGTCTTTAGCTCTACTATAATTCCCCATTTGCTTCTCGAACTCATTCGCTACCAATTCAAACACTTGGTGATCTAAGTACGTAAATGTTGTGCCCGAATCTACTATGGTCCCTCCGTTACCGTTTGCAGCCGGTACTAAATATTTAAACGGGACTTTAACGTGAACACCTCCCACTGTTATTTTCCTTAAACTTACGTAGTAATAATCTTGATAGGCAGGGTCTGTGTTGGAGGGGTTAATAAACGGTGTGTATCTGACACCTCCCCCGAACCCGTCACCCGTATAGCCGCGGAACAAAACGAGCTCGCTCGTTTCGGGTTTGTCGTCGAAGCGGTGAGAGACGAGACAATAGGAGAATTTTTTTAAGCCCATTTGAGCGGGCAGAGAAGCTGGGCCTCGTCCGAACCCGGCAATACCGCAAGGCTGACTGTCGGAGAAAATGGAGCATCCAACAACAAAATCATTCACACTAGTGTTGGAAAAAACCAAAGTATCCGATAACAATAAGCCTGCTGTAGTGCCAGAACCGTACTCAACTACATAATCAGGGCAATTTTGAGGACAGTTAACGGACGTTCCATCGCAGCCTTGGCAACGTGTTTGGACATTGGGTCCGAAAAGGAGGCCACATTTTGGATCCTTACAGCCCACGACTTTAGCGGATGATGATGATTTAGGTAAGAAAGTAGTTATGTTTCCGGGGTCTATGTTGGGGAAATCACATTGAGAACATAGATATAGATGCGTGCACGGGAACCAAACGAGACTGCTTCCGGTATCCATGACAAAATCTAGGACTTGCGGTGGCGTGCCGAAGCTGAGAGAGACCGAGTAACCGCCGTAGCTGCGAGGAAAGAGAGGTGTTTTAGTGAGTTGAGGGGTTTTGAGTTGCTTAGCTCTGGCTAAAGAGGAAGCAGTAAGGTGGTTTAGTAATGATGTATTATTGTAAAAAGTTTTAGTAGGGATTAGTAGTGGTGTGAGAGAGAGTGTAATTATTGTGGTGTTATTGCTGCTGGGGTATGCGAATGGGAGGAGATAGACAAGGGAGAGGAGAGAAAGGAGATGTGGGAAAGAAGCCATGAATGGGTTATTTCGAGTAGTACTTGGTTAAATTAATGGAGTTTTAAGTGAGGGAATGGATCGATGGAGATGATGAAGCTACTGATGGCTTGTGGTCTTTTTTTGATTTTTTGGTGGTGAAAGGCAAAAAGAAAGGGTGGTGTGATAATAATGTTAAAGCTACTTAATACTACTACTTGGTTTAAAGGAGAAAATATATCACGGGGACAATGGTAGCCCATTAATTTGGTACTACTGCTACAGAATACAGATCATAGATCCCTAATGTCTAGATTTAAGCTTATGTTTTTAGAATTTGTGTAAATGCTATTCATAAATTTTAATTTCGCACGAGTTTATTAGTTTTAAACTCAATTTATTCATCCATTCTCTATAACACAAATTCCTTTCAATTTGATGTGACCGGAGGCCCATGAGAAATCAGAAAACAGTTCTTTATAATGAATGAATCCTGCCAATAACTTGAGAAAAACAACGGAGGGAGGGAAAATAGTTCCTAATATTTATATTGTAATTAGTCAATTTTTTTCACTTTTTCTCTATTTATAACGCGGGTGATGATATTCATAGATAAATTGAAGTAATATTGTTTTGTGTGTGTGTGTGTTTAACAAGCACTACAATGTTATGATAAATATTGTTTAAGAAATATATTTATCGGTATAGAATTATCCTTATATTGTTCATGGAAGTCAACAATACACATGTAATAGTTTTTTATATAAATTTTTTCGATAAGAAGGTTGGCAAACATCTTAAAAGAAAAGGGAAAGAAAATTTATTTTTAAGAAAGTACACAAAAAATATTTTTATTTCATTTTTCTCATAAGAGTTGGGAAAAAAAAGAAAGAAGCCCGCAAGTGTTGGCTGTGATGGTTAAAAAAAGGAATATTATCTTCTTGGTCACATGTTCGAATTTTACGGGAGAAGAATGTATGATTATGTTTTCCTGGCCCTGGCCAGAGCCTCTCACACGTGTGCGGTTTAACTAGTTCACGTGATTTGCAAGCCTATTGCGTGAGCCCGGTTCACCCCGTGCGCAAGAGTAGCGGTTTTGGGTTCTCACGGTAAAAAAAAAATGTTTAAAAAAGTACAAAAAAAAAAAAATCATTCTCAACTCTATTTTATTGAAAGAGAATAATTCACATAATTTCCCATGTATACTTATCGTCACTTACGTTTTTCCACTACAAAAATAATAATGTAAAACCTCAACTTTTATATTTTTTCACTTTTTCATCCTCTCTAAACAAACTCCGGAGTCTGGAAGACGTTGAGAAGGAACTGACTGCATCAAAATTCAAAAGCTTGTTGAATCAAAAAATATGCCGGCCCAACCTTAAAGATACAAACCTTTTATATTTAAGCACGCTATATCTAGTGACCGATATTCAAAGCCCAATCTTACTGATCAAACTAGGGCCAACATCTTCTTTTCCCGAGTCTATATAAATTTGTCTTGTTTTATATTTTGAGATTTGGGCTACTTTTGAAAACAGTACTGTACTTTATATTTCCTCTGCCCCGAATAAGTACGTAGTTGTGAATTGGGTTAAATCTCAAAGTGCTCACTGAAGTGAGAGGCTGGTATCAGATTAGTCACTCTAGTTATCGGCATCTCATTTGCATCACTCTAGTTGACAGTGATGACACTGCCGTTAGTCAACACAAGTTGACTAACGGAAAACGTTAAATTTTAACAGAAAATATTAAATATATATTCAGAATTTATTTAAAATCAGACTAAGATTTTTTTAAAATTTTAAAATCAGAATTTTTTTAAAAAAATTTTAAAATATTTTTTTTTAAAATTTTAAAATCAGAATAAGAATTTTTTAAAAATTTTAAAATCAGATTAAGATTTGAAAATAATTTTTTTTTAAATTTTAAAATCAGAATAAGAATTTTTTAAAAATTTTAAAATCAGAATTTTTTTAAAAAAATTTTAAAATCAGATTAAGATTTGAAAATAATTTTTTTTTAAATTTTAAAATCAGAATAAGAATTTTTTAAAAATTTTAAAATTTTGAATTTTTTTTAAAAAATTTTAAAATCAGATTAAGATTTGAAAATATTTTTTTTTTAAATTTTAAAATCAGAATAAGAATTTTTTCAAAATTTTAAAATCAGATTTTTTTTTAAATTTTTTTTAAAATTAGATTAAAATTTGAAAATAATTTATTTTAATTTTTTTTGAAATCAGAATAAGATATTTTTTAAAATTTTAAAATTTTAAAATCCGATTTTTTTAAAAAAAAATTTAAAATCAGAATTTTTTTAAATTTTTTTTAAAAATCAGAATAAAATCAAATCAGATTAGAAAAAAAATTGATTCTGATTTGCCACGTCACCGATTCTGATTTGCCACGTCACTTTCCGTTAGTCAATAAGTCAAACAAACGGACTTGTCATCACTGTCAACTAGAGTGGTGCAAATGAGATGCCGATAACTAGAGTGACTAATCTGGTACCAGCCTCTCACTTCAGTGAGCACTTTGAGATTTAACCCGTTGTGAATTCCTCTGCCGCTGTCCTCCATCTCTGTAATAATTGAGTTATGTAATTTTAGATTTTTTACATGTATTTTAAATTATATCAGAAATATTTTTGAATTTTGAATAATACTGTAGTACTTAAATTACATTTTAGAGAAATCAAAATAATATTACGGATAAGACTGTGAACAATAATTAAAGTTAGTACGTTTTTTATAGGAAAAAAAATGATATGAAGCAAAAAACAGTGTCGGCACAAATCCTGGACATATACATGCACACAATATCTATACATACGGTCAAAGACAAACAACTCCCCGTATATGCCAAATTTCTAAATGTTTATAATAAACTAAGACAAGAAGTGTGGAGGTGTCATTTGTGGACATTTTGTCCCGCATGTGCGGGTGGGCAAACAGTAGCATCACACGGAGAAAAATGGTCGAAAGGATGATAAGGTGGCCCCACGGTGAAGTGCCGGCGAGAAGTCACACGTGGCAAGAATTTCTCCGACAGTTTTCGCTTTCCGCCGTCAAAGATGTTGTAATATCCCAATTTATTATTATTAATTAATATATATATATATAGTAGTTATATATTATAAATATTTATCCGTATATTCATTTTTGTTTGTATATAAAGTTAGAATCATAATATGTAGATTAAGATAGAATTATGGTTACACAAGATTAGCGTCATTAGTATATCATTAGTATAGGATAAACATCTTTTCTTTTACGTAGCTTAAGTCAAAGTGTATATCCTTTATCTATATATATATATTTTCGTGGGTGGAAATAGAAAACACAGGATTTGGAGATTTCTCTTTTCAAGGTATGTTATCACTGAAACATCGCATATATTGTTTAATGCAGAAATACGCATGTACATGTACTTTTAATGACTTTTACGAGAAATTCAGTTATATATTTTAGATGAGGTTAAACTTTTGAGTTATGCATTCGCTGGTTCATTCGTCAAAATCTTATGTTATTAATTCATGTAGTGGTTTCCTCTTATACATATTTATTTAAGTAATAAAACACACATTTATTAGTTTATTTTATGCTGCTGCACATAGTATATATCTCAATTATTTTTAGTATGTATATATTATTTGAATAATTTAATTGGATTTTAAAAAGAAGCAACTCACGGTCGCGATAGTTTTCATTATTATTTTTAATACGCTAAAGGTTGGTTAAATAGATTTTATAAATTATGTTTATGTGTGTTAGTATGCTTGACCACTTGTTAAATAATAAGGATTAAAATATGTACCTGCAATGCATGCATATGCTAGTTCTACCTATCATGTTATTTTACACAATTCAGTTGCATAATTAATAAAGGTGCATGTATGGTGCAATGAACATAGTGTACATGTATGTTGATTTGGTGAAGCAAGATACGGTCAGGGTCAAGTAAATTGAAAAACAAAATGAGTTGGTGATAATGTAGTTTAATTTTGGTCCACGTACGCATGCATGTATTAATTATATTGATATCACCTTAATTTTATTGTTTATACGATGGGGGGGGAAAAAAACCGTGCCTCCTAATTTATGTTAATATAATATGTAATATGTAAAGTGATTAATGATATCTTGGATTAACCGTTCGAGTCGGTGATTTAGCCTATATGATGTACTGAGATTTGATAACTTATAATTATTTAGGTTCATCTTCTATCATACAATTCAGGCTGATTTTGCATTTGAGGTAAGTTTACTTTTCGTACTTTCTGAATTATTTTAAATGCTTTATATTTATAATATTTTGTTATGAAATTTGGATCAAGAATGTTATTTTAGATATAAGAAATTCCCAGCTAGCTCTGTCTTTTGAACCCGTTAGTAATTGCGTATAGTTCCGGAACTAGCCTACGATACCTTACTAGGGCGTGCTTTGCACAATTTATGATACCTTAGTAGGGGGCGCATTATTGACAATTATGAACCTATGATACCGTGTCACCGGGTATTTGTGGCCTTAGCGAACTGTGGAATTAATTTATACGTACTGAAATTTGAATTACGAAATTATGATATTTGAACTCTAAAAATTATGAAATTTTGTAAACTTACTTGATCCACTAGTTAGTTCGAATTGTTTTCTTGCTGGGCTGTGTAGCTCATTACTTACAAATTTTCAGGTACTTAGCGAATGGACTTGCATTGGATTTGGATTAGAGTTTTTTAATAATATTATGAATTTTAGTTAGTTTGAATTTGAGGAGCTGCGCCTCCAATTTAACGTTATATTGGATCGAAATTATTTGACTGTATTTCTGAATTTTTAGAGTTCTTACGAAATTTTAGGATTTTATTTTTGGAATTTGATTTTATTTGAATATTTGACTAATAATAATAGTTCGAAAAATCGGGCTGTTACATATGTATAACTGAAAGGCCTCCACAGTTGTCTACATACGTTTGTAGCCTCTTGCCCTTTTCCGCTATTCTTTCTTTGAATTCACACACCACCGCTTACCTCACCAATGACTTGCCTCTCCTTTTAGAATGCAATCAAAGTTTTGATAATTTTTTATTAAAACTTTTACTACTAGTAAAAAAAAGGTTTTAATTTATTATATTATTGTATATTAACACACTTGTATAGTTGTATACTTCCCGTCCCATTCAGTCTACGGTAAAAAGAACACTTTTTAGCAATTTATTATAAATATGATTTACTTTTTATATCTATGTTTAAATAATACAGTTTCATATTTATATATTTTTAACATATTTAATGTTTAATTTATATAACAAGGGAATTTGAACAACAATTGACCGAGAATAAAAACATGTGGAAAAAAATAAGTTAGAAGTTTGAAAAAAAATAGAAAATGTTAGAATTTAAATTAAAATAGAAATTTGATCAACTAAATTCTCCAAATATTAGTGAATTGAAATAGGGGATTAAGATGAATTCTTTATTTTTTTTAAAAAAACTTTTTAATTGTTTTTCATTTAGAGAATTGGGGTAACTTAATAATATTATTATATTTTGTCCTCAGTAGAAATTAAACTCTAATAATCCCTCAAATATGTTATTCTCCTTATTATTCATTTTATATATTAAAATAACTAGAAATTAATAATTATTTATCAAACATTTTAATACAAACAGTTAATCCACTAGCTAGTCAAAAAACTAATTATTATAGCTAAATAGGCCACGATGTTAGACGAGCTGAGTATTTATTTTATTCCAAAATTTTCATATGAATATATTTAATAAGTTTTGTCTATTAATTATTGAAAAATCAACATATATATTATTTAGGCCGATGGGGGCAGAGTGGACCGCCGGGCCAAAAAAATTTGGGGCACATTTTTCAAAAAAAAAAAGTATATATTACTTAATTAAAAAAATTAAAAAGTCAATAATATTTGTAAAATATAAATTAATAATTGGACTATAAAAATAAGTATTAGTTACATATGTATATATATATAATATACATGTATATATTTTAAAATACTAGATAATTTATTATTAAAAAAGAAAAATATAGGTGCACTCGTATTCGTTTATATATATTTTATATTAAAACAATATTAATCTAGTGTTAGTAAAATTTTGTGTGAAAACTCATATAGATATAAATATTTTATCTTTATTTTGATGTAAAAGTTCTTTTTTTTTCAAATTTTTAATGAGAATTTTGAATTTGAACTATCTAATTTAGGTTATTGAGAATTTTACTCAGATTTATATAATATTATCTAAAAAGAAATTATCTGGATGTGAGAAAATCAAAAAATGAGTTGATATAGTCACAAAAGAATTATTGCTAAATTTGTTATAGAAAAAGTAAGTAAATTTGATAAATTTTTTGTGAAAATAAGTGAAAATTTGAAAAATTTTACCGTGATCTTTTGTTATATCATATGCTTTTTTTATAGTTATGGGGGGAATTTAGAGACCCATTTAAAATTTTCACCCCGGTCTCGAATATGTCCTGACATTATTTATTCTATTTCAACTCTCAATCGTGCAATTTTTATTCAATATTTATTTCACTTTTTAACAACTTCAAAAATTACATGATAAAATGACATAACTATAATTATTTTTAAATCGTAAATTTATATTCCATTTAATTTAAAATTTTGTCAAAGCTAGAAATTTTAATTAACAACCTCTTGCTCAACAAGGCGAGGGTAATTAAAAGTGTCATTCACATAATCACATTAATATTGATAATGAACCTGACTACAAATCTTAGCCTGCATGCTTAAACACTACCAATACACGATTTATATTTGAGGACTAAATAACTTTTTAAATACATGTTTATCTTCTAAGGTTTCAGTTTAATTTATAAACTATTACATAGATATATGTTTAATAATAAATTAAACAAATATATAAAATTACTTTTTATCATAAAATAGAATTAATTGTTAATATATGGTTATAAGCTTTGATAACTTTTTAATTTTTATTCATAACTAAAAATTGGCTCTATAAATACTTATAAAATTTAATTTTTATAAAAGAATAATTTAGAATAAAGATAGATATATTATTTATATTAGTTATGAAATCAAAATATATATCAAATATATTTTTTGAATACGATATCATAATGATTTTATATTTATGAACTAAACTTTTATTTTAACATTGTTATCGTATTTTGTATAATAATAAAAATATATTAAGACTTTTAACCATATTTAATATTATTTTTATTCTATGAAAAAATATAATTATATATTTGTTTAGTTTATTATTAAATTAAACGCATATAATAATTTATAAACTAGACGTAAAATTTAGAGGAGATAAGTACGTATTAAAGCGCTTATTTAGTCCTAAAATATAGGTAGCAAATTAGTAGTGTTTCAGGATGTAAGTCAAGATTTACTCATTAATTTTATATTACACATCCGTTCTTTGAATGCTATTCCCTTCAAGAGAATTCTGTCTAATATTTATCTTTATATATAAATAACTTTTAATATAATTTTCTGTTAGTGCTCCCTCCTGCTTCTGAGAAAAATATACATTTAAAAAAAATATTAATTATATAAATTGTTTCCATGGCTAACCTTCATAATTGCATTACAGTGATTGAATTGTTTATATATATATTTTTTGACAATAATTGTTTATATATTTGAATTAGTGAAACATTGAAAATAGTAATATAATGGTATTAGTTAGAAATATATTTATAAAATTGTTTTGAAAAAATAGAAACACAAATAATCAGACATAATTCTTTTTAAAAGGGGCAACTAAAAGGGGAGAGAGTGAGTATTATTTGACTAACATACAATTTTATGAATACAAATAAATTACCATGATAGTTAAATTTTGTAATAGTTGCTAAAATTTCTAAAATAAAGTGTTTATGTTGTATGCAATTAACGGATTTCCACACAATAATTAGTTCGGTCATTGGTGGATAATTCTCATGGAGCGCTCTATGGCATGTGTAAATTTTTTTGTCATTAAATTTTAAAATTAGGTTGAATAATCTTACTATTATTTGTGACTTGAAATCACCCGATGGAGAATTTAATTAAATTGTTGTATGTTTTAATAACTTTTTTTTATTAATATACATTTTATTTAAAAAATTGAATTCGGGGAATCTGTCGCATTTTCGTATATCTCATACACCTATAGGTTTATGGGATTAAGTTTTTACTATTTTTCTCCAAATATAAATTATGAAATTAAATTTTATTAATCTAAAATATTTTGAAAACAAATACTTATTTAAAAGGTTACAAGACTAATTACTTGAAAAAATCTAACTTTAAACTATTTATTTATTACACAAATCAAATTATTTGAACCAATTCCACACATGAGTGTAAATTCTCTACACCCCCAATATGTTATGATTAAAAAAATGGGTCTCAAATTCGATTGTCATGAAGTGCAAGGGATTGCACTTGGAGTTTGTTTTCGTAAAGTAAACTATTTCACATGGGGCTAGTAATTAATATTAAAACTTAGAAAAGACAATTATTTAATTTTTAAAAATAAAATTTGAACAAATAAATCTTTTTAAGTCGTACCTAAAATGATGGCTTATTTATACTTTAACCATTCAAATATGACCTGAAATACATACCAGCCATTAAATTTGATTTTCGAACGGTCCAACCATTCACGTTTACACCTTTAGTACGAACCGACCATTTACCACAAAAAACCGGATGAGTGTGCTACACTCACCGGTGAAGAGAGTGATGAGAAGGTATAACAAGTTTTTGAATAACAAATTATACATATACAACACTCACCCGGTCGAGTAACAAATTGTTAAATAAATATTTATTTAATAATTTCATTTGAACAATAAAATTAAAATAGTGAATTAATTTTTGTTAAATAAATTTTATGAAACTAAAATAAATTATTTTAAAAATACATATTACCCTCTCAAAATTTAATAATTTATTAATTTTAAATCACTTTTTAACTTTTTACACAAAAACGTATTTAAAATTCAATTTAAATTCACGATCTATTTTTAATAATATTATTTTATTTTTGCTAACTAGTCTAGGTAACTAATACTAGCTTAACTGTTTAAGTTCCCGATTTAATACTAACACCTTCCAACAACATATATAGATATAGTAATTATATGCTAAACTTCCTCAACCCACTTGTCTTTTGATGCATATAAATTTGATATACGTTTTTGGGTTCAATTTGAGAAAGTTTCTTTGCTGCGACTTCGGCCAAATCCATATTCATATGGGTTCTACAAACTCCAACCAAAGAACACCAGACAATAGCATCTGCTTCTCTGTCATCTCATTTACTAATTTCATTGCCTCGTTTAAACGCCCATCTCGTCCTAAACAGATCAACGTGCAAGCATAGTTTATAACACTCTCACTGCTCGGAAATGATAAGCCAGAATTGCTTATTTTGGTCAAAAATGGCTGCCTTATACACCGACCCTTCTTTGAATGGCTTGACCGTTCAAAAATGAATTTTAATGGCTCATGTGTATTTCGGGCCAAACTTTAATGATTAAAGAGTAAATAAGCGGATGTCTCATTTTTAAGTTTTATTTTTATAAATCATATAGCGATCGTATTTTGAATCACGTCAAATATTGATGGGCCACACAAACCCTTTGAAACTTCTGATGACAAGAAAAAATAAGAGAAGAATTGAAAGTGATTCTCGAGAAAGATTAAAAGGATGAGGCTAGAAAGAAGCTAATCAATCAATCAAACTAAAAAAAACTGCCAGCACCATAATGCATAAAACAAGCAATAGATATAATGATTACAATTGCCAGTAGTCGTATTTATTACTACACTACTACACCATTGAACACTAAGAAAAATTTGAGAGAAGGGGTAGTATTTTTGTCTCACATTTTCCCATAAAAATCAAAATGATAGCAACTGTAGCAGCAGAGCCGACCTTACCTCTTCCTTTTCCATGTCGGAGGAGCAGTGTTTCTTTTACATTTCACCTCGTTTAATTAAGTTACATAAATTTGTCCTCCTTGGAGGATTTTTAGAAGTTTACAAGTTACTACGAGTACTATTCAGATTATTACTCCCTACCCCCTAGGAAAGAACTAGCTTGCAAGTTACAACGGCTTCCGCTAACTGGCTAACTTATCTGTCTGTAAATAATGGGGGTGTTTGGGGGAACTTTTTTCGAGAATAAGTCAACTTATTTTAAGACAAAGTTAGAGATTCTTAATTTTTTTCTGAAAAAAGTTAACTTTTTTTTGCAACTTATAGAATCTCAAATA
Organism: Oenanthe sinensis; assembly: GCA_028671895.1. Taxonomy (NCBI): domain Eukaryota; kingdom Viridiplantae; phylum Streptophyta; class Magnoliopsida; order Apiales; family Apiaceae; genus Oenanthe; species Oenanthe sinensis. The sequence goes on from CM053794.1 coordinate 39,832,310, forward strand.
TACATTAAATACTTGTATAAAAAATATTTATCAAAATATGAAATTTTTACCCGAAAATAAGTCCAAAAGAACTTATTTTAAAACAGGCCAAACAGACCAACTATCATAGACTTCATGCATAGCATGAGTTTCCTTTCAAAAAAAAATTTATAATTTAATTTAATTTATTTATTTTTAAAATATATATATTTTATTCAATTTTAATATCAAAATATTATATTTTCTTTTAAATTAGTTATTAATATTGATTAATAATCAAATCTTGATCATTTTATTTACAAATAATATTTAAGAATTATTTAAAATTATTTTTGTATTCTTGGAGAATCGAATCTTGAACAATTAATTAAATAACAACTAATATTTAGACATTTACTCTTTTACCCATGACGACCAACCCACTTGACATTAACTATTTTATTTTAATTATATATAGAATATAATATTAATATAAGCTTGTAGTAACCCAAAAGCAAATTGTGCAAAGGCTTCTAATTCGGCGAACTGCGCCAGTTCCAATTTTAATTTGCCAGCAGCTTGTTTCATAGCTTTAATTTGAGCTGCAGATCCCCCCACCCTGGAAATGGAGAATAAATCGACAGATAAGAATATTTGTCCATTAGTGATCGAAATTACATTAGTAGGAATATAAGTCTGACTAATATTTATTTTTTATATTATATTTTATTAATATTTACTATAAAATTTTATAAAATTAAGAATTTATATTAATATACGTGCTATATTGTCATATTTTATATAAATTCGTTAATGACGTAAGTGATAATAAATTAATTAAAATATTTATTTTGTTAATATTTAAAAATTATATATAATAAATAAATTTTTAATAAATATGTATATTATTTGGATTTATAAAAGTTAAACATGATACATAATATTCTATTATAATTTGGACATGGCTAAAATAAAATTTTAGTTAATATAAATCTTTTGGTTACATGATCCTAGTTGGATAATAAAGTTGTTACAAAAGAGTTGTTTAATTGAAACACGATGGAGTAGTCAAATAATTTAGAATAAATAATTGTTACAAGATAAGTATGATTCTTAAAATAGAAAATAGAAAATATAATTTAAATATAATATAATATTATCCGCGAGAAGTTGTATAAAACGAGGAATATCGGAGATTAGAGTTATAAGTATGATATATAGTCTTTTTTAAATCAGATTTTATTAAAATTTGATGGTTAAGATCGTTTTTATGACTTATCTAGAATTCGACGGTTATAATCTTTTCTATGTTTTACCTTGTACTTTTAATTTTTCAGCTATAATAATATATTACATATATCTAAAATACTGGGTAAGGATGTCTCCAAAACAATTGTTATTGCATCTCCTGTTGCTGAATCAGTTTTCTCTCGAGAAAATATTTGAGTAACTTATAAACCAACTTTTATTTTATAAGAATTTAATTAACAAATAACTATAAAAGATTACAGAACATACAAAAAATCGCAGAATACCAAATATAATTGTAAAACAAACAAAAAAATGATATAATATATAAAAAAATATATAACACAAATTACAGAACACTAATGCTGAATAACATTTTGTAATTTTGTGTTTTATATTTTCTGTATGTTAGCTAATTATTTTGTTTTTTTGTGATCGTTTTTTGTTCAATTATTCTTGTAGATTGTCCTCCACAATTTTAACTACAATTTTTATAAGTTTAAAACTGGTAAGTTTAATAGTAAATATAACTGTAATATAATTCCTCTATCATAAATTTTTATTTATTTTCTTAAATTTTTTTAAGTAAGTATTAAGTAATAATTATTATTTATTATTAAAATATAACTTTATTATATGTAATAATCAAAATAAATATTAATTTAGCAAAAATTTATAATTGAATTTTCGATTATAAAAAGCTATTCTTCGTGATTTTTAATAATATTTTGAAAATGCATAATATTTAAAGTTATAACATAATATTTATTAATTTCATATAAATAATGAGTTGTGATTTTAAATAAATTATATAAAATATAGAAGTTTTGAGTGGTGATAAATTTAAATATTTAAAATAATTGTACTTGATAAATAAAACGATATTATTGTTAATTTGAACTAAATATAAAACTTTAGAACCATAATTAATATCATAATTAATAATTTTATATAAAAATAATCTTATATACTACTCCCTCCGTCTCGTTATACTTTTCCTGTTTTGACTTTTTGTACTGTTCATTGTAAGCGATTGACTACTAATTTACACATAATTTATAAGACAAAATATAGTCATGAGTGATTTTGTTTGATTCGTATTTGTGAGTACTTTAATACAGTAAATTTTTTATATTTAATACTAATACGAAATTAAATATATTAACGATCAAAAAGTGTGTGTTGGCAAGCGTGCACATGATTAACAGGAAAAGTAATAAGAGACGGAGGGAGTAACATTATTAGCCTGACATGCCTAGTCAATCTACCGGGCAAATAAAAATAATCTTATATACTAACATTATTAGCCTGACATGCCTAGTCAATCTACCGGGCAAATGTCTAATGAAATAGGCAAGTCCGACATGTCTTATTTCATTTTCGTCAAGTAAGTTTTAAAATAACAATTATTTTGATTTTTTATAAGTATGTTACAATATTAAGATGGAAAAAGTTATAATTAAATTCACATCAAATTTAAAATATTATATTTCATGATTTTTTAAATATTTTTGTTTTAATATAAAAATTTAAATTTTGTTATAAATTTAGTTTAATTTTTTTGTATCTCAACAATTAAACTTTGAGAGAGTTTAATTTTTTCATATAATTAGTTGACAAATTAATGAATTAATTGATGGGTCGATTATTAGGATTGCTCTTGCATATACGCAAAAAAGAAATTTTATTGTGTTTGAAAATTTGAATTTTATTTTAAATAATAGATTTTAAATGACCGAATTTGAATTGTTATTTCAAATTCTCATATTTATAAAATTTAAATAAAACTAAATTTAAAATATTAAGTCTAAAATTTCAAATAAAATCTATATTCTCAAACAAGCTATTAAGTTATATTTATGTATAAATTTAAAAGGTTGGGAAATAGAATTCATGACATATTAACCCTTAACTTAGCCAGTGATACAAATATATTTTAAGTAATATTATAAATTCAAAATATTTTAAAATAATATCTTTAAATGATGTGATAATATTAAATAATGCACGTGATAGTGTTAAGTAAATTATAATATTACTTTCATAATTTACTTATCTATTCATTATATAATAATATAATATACATTTTGTGAAATTACTTTATTGAGATTGGATTTATGATTATACCCTTATATTAAAATTTTAATTTACTGTTTTAGTTAGTTTACAAGTCTTGCCATACACGAGTATAACATTGTATTTTTAGTTTTATTTAATAATATCATAAATGTCTATACCAGTACCCTTTCCCATTTCCTAATTAATTCAGTATCTTGAAAAATTAGAATCAAATAACTCAAATGATAAAGTTATCAAATAACTCAAATGATAAAGCTAACAAAATTATGTATATTTTCTTTACGATGAACTTGGGACAAATGTTTTAATTCGGGAATACATGCAAACTAAAATGATGGATTTTCCATTTTAAACGATTTGATATTTTGAGAATAAATTTGAGACTATAACATTATTCTTAATAATAATGAACATTTTGGTAATAAAACATCATCATCATTTTCATATTATGAAACCTGAATGTATCTCGATCGACATTTTTTATGATAAAAATAATTAAATCTGAGGTAAAAATTGCATATATTATATATTAAAAAATATATTTAATCTGTTTTAAAATTATAAAAAATAATATATAAATTACAGTCTAAAATTAATTAATTTATAATAAAAAAAGTATCCTGCCAAAAAAAAAACTAGAAAAAAGTATAAAAAATTAGAACGGTCCGCATTCGAAAAATAACTTATATGGGGGAATACCCATTTACAAGCACATCGATCATTAATTAAAAATAACTAACACCCCCGAATTGTTATTGTTATGTTATCGGTCTCAATCTAAAATTTATTATTTTCTTTTTATCACTTTTTCTTTATTTGTTCCATTTGTCTATCGAGGACTCCATCCCTCTCTATATAAACTGAACTCAACTTAACATCCAGTTTGTAAACATTCTCATCCTTTTTCTTCGGAGAAATCTTATTATTATTGAGAGAGATGGAAGAGGTGAGGAGATCATCATCGAGGTTTAATAGAATATGTGTGTTTTGCGGTAGCAGTCCTGGTAAGAAAGCCACCTACCAAGATGCTGCCGTTGAGTTAGGCAAAGAACTGGTACTCATTCGTCTCCCTTTTTTTCTATATTTCCTTGGAGTCACAGACACACACATATATTCAACTTTTTCTATGGGTATAAATTTTATTTTCATTCAAGTCTTTGTGTATACGATAAAACCCAATGTGATCTGTTGTAAAGAATGAAGCTTCCACCACACCCATGTATGCACTCTATATAATCTTTACATTTCTTTCATCTGGGCGTGTTTAATTCTGTAAGCTTAGCTCCCTCTGCTGCAATCATAATAAAACTTCATTTTTAAACAACTCTCCTATCAATTTTTTCATTTCTCTAAACATGGCAAGTTTTTTTTTTCTTTTTTTTCACGACAATGGGGGTGTGTGTGTGTGTGTTGCTTAACAGAAATTTACAGGTAGCTATGAAAGTAGGCAAAAAGATGATTGTTGGTAGAGATGGATGTGGGAAGGTTTAGGGTTTATGTGTGGCATGAATGACAGAGGGAGAGAGAAAGAGCGGGGGTTGCTAGCTGTAACTTTGTTGTCAGTTGAGCAGCTTTCTTGCATGATCTCTCTCTCTCTCTCTCTCTCTCTGTCGTTTTGATGTTTTTATTAGCAACACACCCACCCACCCACACACACCTATACAAACAAAATCATATTTTTGTTCATCTTCGAGAGGGAACCAAACGTGCCATCTTCATATCATGACTATTTCTCCGAGCATGTACTGTGTTCTGCATCTCCATTTACTACCCTTTATTATTTAGAGCAGTGTTTGTGTCTATATAAGAGTACTGTGTGATAAAGACTTTATATGTAGGTGTTGTTAATTAATTAGCATTAACATTTGGGGAGTATAATTGTTACCTGAAAACTCAGAGCTCATAGTCCTGTAATAAAGTGTGGATGTGATGTGATGATCGGTTTTTATGGATGTATAACTTGCTGCTTCCTGCCACGTGTCAGTGGGGTTATCTTTTTTAATGCCCTTATGTAAATGTTGAAGGTGGAAAGAAGGATTGATTTGGTATATGGAGGTGGAAGCGTGGGTCTGATGGGTCTTGTTTCTCAGGCAGTTCATGATGGTGGTCGCCATGTTCTAGGGTATGTAGTGTCTACTCCTCAATATATGTACTTTATATTATACACATTACATATACTATCATTTTGGTTTTAATCATTCGTGTTTGGCTCTCTCGTCTCTCCATGAAAACTTATTTTACTCTCACGCTCAAGCCATGCAAATTTCTCATTTCCCTGTATGGTTTAATCATTGTTCTCCCAGGCAGATATTTTTAGGATCAACTCATGCTTTTTACAAGTTTAAGCCTTTCTGCAATGTGTGCTCCCCCTTGCAAAAAGGTCCATCTGTCTTTTAGATTTTTATTTATTTCTGTAACCAATCATGTCCTTGGTTATTAATATATAATAACAATGATTTTGACACTACAAAAACATGTCAGTAACAATTTTATTATTCACGCTAACCAGCTGATAATATATTTAAGAACTTTACGTGAGCTTTCAGTATTTTATAACAAGTTTTCTGCAGTTTGCAAGATATTTTTAAAAGCTTTGGTGAGGAACATATATATATGGTCTTTCTGGTTGAACTTGTACTATCTAGCCATTTCCCTTAGCAGCTTTATTTGAGAAAAAAATATAATCTTATCTTAACCTGGATAGTATCTTATTCGTTTGTTGCTAAAGACCAGTTGACATTTTATCCCTTTGAGTTGGCCGCGACTTACCATTTTGCATCATGCCTGGAATAATTCTTTTTTATCATAAGTTGGATATTAGTCATTTGTCAGATGTTTATTCTGTGTTCTTTTGCAGGGTTATTCCGACGACCCTCATGCCGAGAGAGGTACTGTTCCAAACTTCTCTGGAAAAATCCTGCATGTGTTGTCTGTTCTTTAGAATTAGTTTTTCATTTTTTAATATATTTATAAGATTGCGAGATCTGAAGCATTGGCAAGTAGTCAAATAGTACTGTTCTTCTAATAACATTTACTACATTCTATGATGGATAAGTTTACATGAAAATCGTGGATTGTATTGAGAGATTCTTGCGTGAAATTTCCATTCTTATACCACTTTAGTAATCATAATGTGGTCATTTGTGTAGTCAGTTGGTTGCATTGCTCTGTTTGGAAAATACAGACCCAAGTGATCTTTACTATGAGCAGTCACTAGTAACCACACACACTACTATGACAAGGATGGAACTGGGCATCATACCTTAATGATATTTTGTCATCCTCTAAATCTCTAATTAGGACAGGAAGAACAGCTATCATGCGATTATGTAAAAATGATGCACATTTACAAATAACTACAGTGTTTCTTGTGAAACTAATACAGTATTGGTACAACAGATAACTGGAGTGACTGTTGGGGAAGTAAAAGCTGTGTCTGATATGCATCAGAGAAAAGCAGAAATGGCTCGCCAAGCTGATGCCTTCATTGCACTCCCTGGTACATATAAAGAAAGATCCAAACAAAAAAAATTCAGTAATAATAGTATAACCTGGACTACGTAGATAGTTAATCCATTGTCTAATGAACAGGGGGATATGGCACACTAGAGGAACTTCTTGAAGTCATCACCTGGGCTCAGCTTGGTATTCACCGTAAACCTGTAAGTATTGGGGGCTTTCCCCTAATCATTTTAGTAGGTACATACAGTAAGGTAATGAGTATATTCTGCACCCGACTACCCGAGCATGTGTCAAAGTAATATGTCTCCTGACTGAATTTAGACAGGAAAAGTCAAATATTTTTGTGCGTTTGTTTAGTATTATTTAGTCAATTAAACTTTACAAGTTGGACGAGGTATGATTATAAGTTCCAACAGGGAATCATACCATGAGGTACTTGCTTGGTCACATGAAAAGATAGTATAAAGATATGGTATAGATATATTGATTTTCAATTGTAAACATGCTGCATAATTTGAAGTATGATTGGAGGATCTCCGTTTAAATGGGAGAACTTTTTTGTTAGGCATAAATTATATGTGCAAGTGTTGGACAAAAGAAGTGTTGTGCTTCAACAAGGCTTAGAAATTAAAATTTTAATAATTTATTTAATCAGTTATGTATAACTTGTGCAGGTTGGCTTGTTGAATGTTGACGGATACTATAATTCCTTGCTGTCTTTCCTTGATAAGGCCGTTGATGAAGGCTTTATTTCCCCAACTGCTAGGAGAATTATCTTGTCTGCGCCGACAGCCAAAGATCTGGTTAGAGAACTTGAGGTACACATGATATTCGATTCATGCAGTGACTTGTTAAAGATTGAAATTGTTATAAAGGAGATGACATCTTTACAAACTATCCAAATTACAATTTGCAATGGTTTAAGTATAAGTAGTTCTTTTGGGAAGAAGTTATTTTTTTTTTCCGACTAAGACTGACTATAATTAACTAGCCCCTGGGGCACTCGAGTAAAAGAACTTCAATTTTAATTAGCATTTTCTTTCTAGCTGGCTATCCACATCTATAGGTTCATGGTGGCCATCTTAGGTATCAATAAAAGATTATGCATCTTAATTAACTATTTTGTGATGCGCCATGCATCACTCATCTTATGGGATTGTTTATTCTTGTTCATATATAAACACACATGTGGTATTGTATAGATTGTCTTTTTTTGTATACTATTTAAATTGTTAATTTAACTATTTGCGGAAACCAATATTGGTAAATCAGGAATATGTTCCGGAGTATGACGAGGTAACATCGAAGTTAATCTGGGAGGAGGTGGAAAGACGCAATTATGTAGCAGAAGCTGGAGTGTCCACAACATGATATGCGAACGCAAACACTAGATGTTGATTTTTGGGGTTGGTTATTCTCAGTATATAGGGTGTGGTATATACGGTGGAAACCGTGCATGCATCTCCAGCAAGTTATATAACCTTTTGTTACTCGGAATTATGCAAAACATGACTCAAACGTTTATAATTACATCTAATGGAAACAACCTAGTTACCGTTTATTATGTTATATCAGCAAGTGATGAAGTAATCTCTATATTCAGCAAATATTTACTAGTTCGCAACTTGTCTCTCTGTCCTATCAGTTTAATCGAACTTGTCCCGTCTTATTATAATTTCATATAGAACTTTGACCGAATAAATAAGCATTTTTTTATATATAAATATAATGCACGCTAACAAGATCAAAACTACAAGCAATGGAAAATAAAAGCAAAGGGAAGAATATCCTATACGCGAATAAAAAAAAATACATCTAACATGTCCTATAAATATAGGGAAGGAGGGAATCATTGTGAACCGCATGCTTAAAGGCCTATGGGTCAGTTGAGGACACTGTTTATTATGCAATCCTTGCGATCTTCAAGGACAACTAAAATATGTATGTATCGGCTTTATATTTGTAATTTTGTATGTATATAATCAAAATTTCTCCAGCTAACTAGGTTCTGTATACTTTAGTACTGACAAGGAAAATCTATCACGATCGAACATACTAATTACTAATCACTCAACTCACATAATTTATTGCATCCCACAAATTTTTTTAATGACTTGTCAACAACACAACAAAACAGACAGAAATAATATGGACACATTTTCGTGTACTGGAATAGGATGTATTGAGATTCATCTTCACTTCATAATTTATGTTTATACTTGTTAGTCACGACCAACTCACCGATTGTTTCTAGTTTAGCTTCATAACTTGAATGCTACGTGGACAGGAATGGAATGACTATGAATGCAAAGAATAGGGAATCAATAAACCTCAAAATTTCACAAACACGTATCCGTAATCCTGTTGGAGGAATCTCTAAAATTCTACCGTGAAAAAAATCTCTGAACTTGTAAAAATCTAATTCCTTCCTTTGGATTTGGTTTATTCAAGTTGTCTGCACTCAGAAAAACCGGAGCAATGATCTTTGGAACCCCGCATAAGATGCTTAGTACAAAGCCACGACGTCCACAAACTCATGTGAAATCTTAATTAGAACAATACTACCTCCGGAATGATTTAATGAAACATCAACTCCAAACTAAAGACCAGTTGCATCTATGTCTGTATGCTCTATTTAGCTGCAATTATATGGTCCTGATGGAGTGAAAATAATGTGCAATATTTAAGATTTATTTAGCAAAAAAGTGGAAACTTGTTTGCAAACAAAATTCAAGCTTTGTATTTTATTGCCACAAATTGCTTCAAGAAACTCAACAGTAACAGTAGGATTGTTTATAAGTTACATTGGAACCGAACATGCTACAACCTCTATAAACAGCATCACAGGTACAAACAACCTGTTATTGCCTTCATACTGCTGCAAAGAATTCCTTGCTTAGTTTAGGGTCTGGCTTCATGGTCTTCTCCCCAGGCTTCCATCCAGCTGGGCATACTTCATCTGGGTTCTCCTGCACAAATTGCAATGCCTGCAGGAACACACATAAAGCATTGATTCCAGGTTAAGATACTGTGTTTTGGTACAAGCAACAGAACTTGATCTCGTAAATTTTTGTCAAATTATCTTAAAATTTCACCTGGAGAGTTCTCATGGTCTCATCAACACTTCTCCCAATAGCAAGGTTGTTGATGGTGGAGTGTTGAATGACCCCTTCCTTGTCAATAATGAAAAGTCCTCTCAATGCAACTCCCTACAACATGGAGTGAGGAGTCTCGGTTATCTAAAATCTTACTGAAAATGTTACACTTTGAAAACATATCTAGATAAAAGAGATATGCCTGATCCGGAATCAGCACCCCAAAAGCTTTAGAAATGGATTTGGTTACATCAGATACCAATGGATAGTTCAGATCACCCAGTCCTCCTGATTTCCTATCAGTTTGGACCCATGCAAGGTGGGAGAACTGCAAAAGAAGCAAAACTTAATTCACATCTAATAGCAAAACAATAATATTAAGTACACATGTATGATATATACACCCAATTATAAAAATAAATGATAAGTGGAGTAACCAGCTAAAAAATGATTATCACACAAATATCTGGGACCTCACCTCTCTGAGTTGCAAAATTTTCTGGAAAAGTATCCCCACATCTAAACCCAATTATTTAATAATTAGAGAATCTCTTTCTAGTTGGTCTGACAAAATTAGGAGATTAGTCATGCTACAGATGAAGTATTACTTGCACACTGCAACATTACTAGATGTGAATTGTGAACATACTCATCTTTTTTTCTACTGATGAAACAATAAACACTAGATAGGTATATCAGGTACATTACAATTCGGAGCATGTCCCAATTTAATTCCAAGTAGCAGTCAGATAGCAGCAGAACTCACAGAAATAATAAAGGTAGGATGAATTGGAAAACATACCACGCTGTCTATAGAAACACCCAAAATCTCAGTGTTTATCTTGTCAAACTCGGCATGACGGTCACTGAATGCAGTAATCTCTACAGAGCAAACAACAAAAGACACGATGAATATTACAAATGCAACTTGTTCTATATCTTTAATCCAAATGGAAAGTGAAGAACTGAACTGATCAAGTATAACCTTAAGCATCCACTGTGTAGACTTACCAGTTGGACAAACAAAGGTAAAGTCCAGGGGATAAAAGAAGAGAACTACATATTTCTTTCCAATATAGTCGGACAGTTTAACCTGAGAACATAAAGCTATTACAAGTCAGGTATGTGCTTAATTGTTTAAAGTTTCACAAAAACATGAATTTTGAGTGTTGATAACTCTAAAGTAGAAACAGAATGATGGACGGATTAGTTGCATCATTCGAGATTAAAACTGAAATATGGAGGAACTAGGACAAACAAAACAAAACAGGGCAACAAACACTGAATTGATAAAACAAGTTGACCCCAATCCAAAGAACAACAAGTAAATTGTATAGGTAGAAAAAACAACACCCTCCTCGACGACTTACGTTGATAAATTCCTGATCAAAAACAGCTTCAGCTTCGAAATCCGGAGCAACATTTCCAACCAGGGGAAGTTGACTCTAAACGAACAAAAAAAATCCAACTCAATTATTTAACAACAACACACAATATGGAAAATAAAGCAAGTTGAACTTACAGCCTTGACGACAAAGCTGCTGCGAGGACAAGATGAGGAAACGGAAAGAGATTTGCGGAGAGCAGAGGAGGAGGAATTGAAAAAGGGAGTAGCTGATGATGCAGCTACTGCTAGGGTTTGTTTGGATTTGGGGGAAATGTTGAGCAAGGCTTTAGGGTTTGGGCGAACAGATATTGCAGCTGTTATGCACCAAGCCATATGTATGTGCTGAGCCTGGCTGAGAGTGTAGTGGCTAACTAAAATTGTGTGCTTCTCTGTCTGTCTGTCTGTCTTACCCGCTCACTCCCAATTCTGTTGTATGTGTTTATGACTATGTATATATCCACTCCCACCATATCCTTACCTGTACCCTCCTCTTTCAATTTTTATTTTCCTTTTTATTAAAATAGTGAACGAATTATCCTTTTCACAACAAAATTGTTGATAAATTCGAACTCTGGATTACTGGATATATGATCTATCTAATTTTCACTTCAAATGCCTTTTTATAATTAGTTTTTCTAATATGTGTATTTTTTACATGATATTTGAATACATTAAAAATATATTAGTATGCACACACTATGGCTTGTTTCATTTCATGTACCTTATATTTTAAAAATAAATACTTATTTTCAAAAATAAAATAATGAATATTTATTTCTAAAGAATAAGAAAAAATCCATGTTTACCTATTTTTTTTTCTTCTGAAAATAAGTATTTATTTTTGAAATTTAAGATGGGGCCATAATATAATGGCCTTACATGAATTAGTTATGAGTTGCATGTAATTAATATTACATTATGTTCGCTTGAAATGAAGGGGAGGGAATGAAAATGTAGTACATGTTTTAATTTCGACTCTATTGCGAAGAAAAATCCAGGCCAGAGGTAAGCTATTGCCTTGTGGACATCCATGTCCATGTTTTGAATGCAGAATAAACTTATTATTCTTTCCTCTTTTTCGTTTCTCATACAATACTAATCAGGCAATCCTGAATACAATGTACAGGTCTTTATACAAATTTTAAGTATGTACAATATTTTAATATCACTAAATGAGAATATTTGGTACATCTATATCTAAGTTTAGCAGTTCGGCTCATATACATGGTGATCGGGAACTAAATCTGAGGTTCTTGAAGTAAGCTTGTACATTAATACCCAAATTAGCGCTTTGACGTCATGATTCTGGCACTGTATACGGGTGCATCCGATGGTATCTGCAATTGCTTCTGCGCTGGCCTCTTTGAGATCCGATTGAATGAAAATATGGTGTTTGGACGAGGTGGTGGACTTTCTTTGGAGCTTTTAATCGTCCCCTTCTGCAATTTCAAAACAGTTCAAGTTCTTCCCAAGTTTCATTTAACAAAAACAAGTGAAGATAAACTTTTGACTCATCCAAAATGATAATAATTTGCAATATGTCAAACTCATGGTCTTCCTTCTTGAATTCTTTCTTGTGCCATTGGTTTCTCTGCTTAAACTCTTCATTCTATGCAGGGCATGGTTATTTTCTCTAGTAATTAGTTCGGCAATTCTAATATGGATATAAGTACCAATGGGCAACAAACAGCCATTGTAGACCCATTCAATATGCAGAGCAAGCCTGTGGGAAAGAGGGAACGCAGAGACAGTATATACCTCTGAAGTAGCTTTGTCAATCTTTTTGGATTGAGAAGCCACGTACTCAATAACTTGGAAAAACTTTGTTTGCCCCAACTCGGTACAATTATGGTAATAATAAATAGCCAAATCCCACGTTCTTGATCTTAGCTCCTGTAAATTCCTGTCAATGTCTGTCTCATGCTTTATAACAAATGGACGCAATAAGGTCTCATAGATATACCCCGTGCCCTGAATTAGAAAAAACATTTAATCGCACTTAAACATTGGAATATCATTGCAACCAAGTCATTGGGTATGTCCATAATCCATAGTAACTAGCTGCAACTTGTAATTACCTTTGTTTTTGGATACCACAAGTAGAGAAATAGAGCTAGCTTCATCTCAGCATACATTGGCACCCTAAACAAGAGAGCCTTATGCTTGAACCAAGTTGGACAATTGTTAAAAACTGATAAAGTTTGTTAAAAGTTTGCATACCATGAAACAAATATATCACCAATCCTCTCAAAAACTGTCATCACTGCAACAATTATCCTGAGACATTAGAATTTATTATTAGTAATGCATTCCAAAGTAAGAGTAAGATTTAAAAAGCAGCAAAAAAGGCAAGATAAACAAAGAGTGTTGACCAACTATGATGGCTAATTAAAGTACATAAAAATTGTGTATACTGCACCCATGATTTTGATTCATTGTGAAAGTGACAGCCCGAATGATTTCCACAACCACTATGCTACAACAAACCCAATCTTTACATACAATACTGTCTTGTCAAACTTAGACATTACTTCTTCTCTATTTCATGATCTCTTTGACTCTTTTTGCAAGACTGGAAACTGAAAGAGTCAAATAAAACTTTAGCAGTACCAAGTCAACTAAGGTAATAATTTGTGGTTTCTATGCTCATATCTCTTATTTTTCTAATACAAGTAGGGATGTCAATAACACAGCCCACGAACCCCGAGTTGATCATCAATGCAATTATATAGATAAAACTAGAGAATCGCATGAAAGTTGACATGGCCCAATTGATCAAATATGATCCAAAATGACTCGCTTCGAAAAATCCTTACATATTAAAACATCTTCCCTTATTACAAGGTCCTTAATCAACACAGGAGATGAGCCAAATTGATAAAAATAAGAGCTTTATATAAAGATTCTAAGAAGGTTGATAAAGAGAGAAAAAGATACCAATACTGGCACCAAAATCGGAGTTCTTCGATCTTGACTCTGTTGTTCTCAACAGTCTTGAAACACACAAAAGCAGGATAGGCATATCCAAGGACCATCCTGCCACCCCAGAACCAAAAACTGATTACAAACTTATAACAAAAAACACTAAAAATCAATCAATTTAACAAAAGGAAGAGTGAAATCAATTGGCATACATACATCAGAGCTTTGGTGATGAGATCTGCCCACATCTTTGCTGTAAAGCGCTAGCAAATATTCCTAAAATACCACAAATAAGATTAACCATTATACATAAATACCCAGTCTCACCAAGAATTAGGTGCGGCCGGAGACAAACTATATGAAAAGTTGAATTGATGGTAAAATACAGAAAGGAATCAAATGCATACAGAAGTGAACATTGACTGCAATAAATGAACAAGCTAATAATAAAAAAAAGACAGACTTTCAAGCTACAAAACAGCAGAAAATAAAAATATTACCTTGGCACCGAAGAAGAGTTCTTGATTTTAGGGGTGTTTGGGAAAAGGAAACAAATTTGTAGTATTAAAAAATACTTACAATGAGAAGAAGAGAGTAGTTAAATAACGTACATAAGTTTTTTGGAAAAATATTACCAACACCTCATCATCTCTACTATATGTATACATATACATGTTGTTACATATATGTATACGTAAGAATAATGATGAATGTTTAGTTGTGTGCTAATATAGGATAGAGATCAAAACGTAGAAGAGACGAGAGAGAGAGAGAGAGAGAGATTTCTTGACATCGACGCCTCTTCTTTATTTTACACGTAATTAAATGAAATGGATTTATCGGGATTCTTTTACAAGCATTCACCGTTTTGTCAGTAAACTACTTCCATCTTGGGGGTAATATTGTCATTTCAGGTCCCCGACACGGGCCTCCCTCATTGCACATTTATGCTTTCTTTAATTTGTAGCGTTATACTCATCCATCCGAATTGTCACAGACTCACCGTTTTTCTTTATCCAACTCTCTTTTTTTTGTTGAGATAAATAAACATTTTATTAAGAACTTTCAGCTAATAACATCTCCAACAACCTACTTGGAGGAGACACAAAAACGTTAAAGCAATTTGACAAACATGGAGCTCTAGCTATCAGGTGAGCGGCACGATTTGCTTGCCTCTTAACGTGACAAAGGGATAAATCTTGACTGTTGCTAATCTTCAATCTGCAATAATCCAATATGTGGCCAAATTTTGAATAATAGTGTGCTTCATTTTTTACAGCTTTGACAACCAACTCCGAGTCACTTTCAATATCAACCTGCTGCAATTCCATTTCTTCGATCCAGTCTATAGCTAGTTGAATACCACGGGACTCTGCTTCCATCACTGATACACATTCCTGAACGCACATGTTTTTACCCTTCACGAACTGACCTCTTTCATTCCTGATCACCATACCAATGTTAAATGAAGAACCACCACTATGAAGTGAGGCATCTACATTATCCAACTCTGAGTTTATAATTTTACTCAGAAACATTTCGCGTTTTGTTAAAATTGCTAACGAACATTATTTTTATCATTTTGGAATAATTTAGATTATATCAAAATTAGTTTAAGTTGAGTGATACTCCTAGTTTGAAGTCCAGAAGAATGACATTCTTCTCTTTTTTTTATGAACGAAAAAAATGGCATTCTTAAACATTAAAATCTTAATGCACATACAATTTATATTGCATTATCTTTTATTGTCTATTTCGAATTGAGTTTGAGTTTAGGCTCTCGATCATAAATCAAATGGGTCACCTGCTTTAATATATAGTAGTAACTCATTTGTGAGAAAGTACAAGGAATATGAAGTAAAGTTGTGGGACAACATGCTGCGCAATGAGCCAATGACTGAATGGGTCACGCGACTCCTGCTAATGAAACGCACATCTCGCTGACTCTCGTTTAATTTGCAATAGGCGGTGTAACATGAAAATGTACTTCTCTGTGCCTATATTTGACTTATTTATAAGTTGAAAAATGTATATATTTTTCAATCCCTTATAAATGAAGCCAAACACTACATAAGTCCATCGGTCCATGTATGTATATACCATATACACGGAACAGTTTGTTGTAATTTATGTGTAAAAAAATTGAATACGTTAATAAATCTTTTAATAATCTGAGCATTATATAAGTTATGCCCTGTTTATCCTCCTATATGATGATAGTACTCATCCGTCCTTAATTAATTGTCAATTTGACTTTTTGCACATATTTTAACGCGTATAAAAAACATAGTTCGATAAATTATTTTTTAAATTTTCTTTTTTTAAATAAAATTTAATTTTTATTTAAAAAAATATAAAAAATAGTTTGTCAAACTATGTCTTTTATTCTCATTAAACTACGCGTTAAAAATCAAAAAGACAAGACGAAGAGATTAATTTTTAAGGATGGAATTTGATTGATTGAAAACGCAATCAACCACAGAATGACAGAAACAAGGAATAAATAATACTTGACTCTCCCGAATTCAGCAGTGAGGAAAGTTCGCAGTCATCTCCTAAGTTCAATAATTAAGTGCTGCACATTTTAACGTTTGTCTCTTCCGATAAATAGCTTATAAAATTTAAACACGAGTATACGTTTTAATAAATTTTCGGGATAATTGAAAGTCGAACTCATAAATTGGGACAAAAGAGAATAAACTTTAATCACTTGATCAATCCAATCGTGCTCGATTTATAAATTGGTCATACATACCCAATATTTCTTAGGAAAAAATATTTAGAATACAGTAAAATAAATGTTCAAAAGTCGTATTACAAAAAGGAATTGGTTGAGGGTAGATACATTAGGTCAACTATTAACTTAGGCGTTGGTATGTGACTATGTGAGAATATTATTATTATGGGTAGCTTAATTACCACATATCTAGTAATCTACTTCAACTGCTTTAGAATAATACAACAGTGAACTAGTAATAATAATGGTGCTCGTCCTGAGTACAAGCTATTGTCACAACCATGTACTATTATTTGTAATAATGTTTCTTGGATAGTATTAATACGAGAAATTTTTGTAAATTTATGAGATCACGTTATCTATTCATTTTTTTTGAAATTTTTTTCTATTCACGAAATAAAACGTGAATAAATTGTAGTGAACAATCGATCGATGTATGGACTAGCTGACTAATAATAATATAGTAATTAACTAGGGTTCCGTTTGAGATTGTTGTTCAAAATTGTTGTGCTGTGAAAAAAAGTATTGGTAAAAAAAGTGTTGTAAGAAAATTTTAATGATTGTTTGTTATTTTTTTTATTTATGCATATTTTGAGATATAATATAAAAAAAAATATTTTTAGAAAGGTTTGATGATGAAATTTATAATTATTTTCTACAAAAACTGAAAAACAGTTTTTTTTCAAAAGTATGGAGGACATGTTTTTTATGAAGCAATTTTTAGACCAAAAATGTTTTTTCAGACCATAATTTTTGAAATTTATCAAACACATTTTTGCCCATTTTTCAATAAAAAATTATTATTTATTTGCAGCAACAATAACAAACGGACCTAACTCAGGTGGTTGTTGCAGTTTGCAACAACAATACCAATCCGACCACTCAACGCGTTAGTATGTGAGAATATGAGCGGGTTTGAAACAACTTATTTATGTATAAATAAATAAACTTATAAATTAAATTCTAAAAGGTAAAAAAATATATTCTTTTAGTTGTTTATATTGATCTTTGCAACTTAATTTAATAAAAATATGTACAATTACTTAAAACGGTAAATTTCAGTACCATATTATTAGTGTTAACTTTCATATATGATAAATAAATAATTATCAATAAATTTATACAAACCGATAATAACTTGTAAGAAATAAAATACATTTAACTCAAAAATAAAAAAAATATTAATAAATGAAAAATATTTTTTGTTAAGATAAAACGGGCCCATTATACGTAGCTTAATTATCACACATCTACTAATCTACTTCAACTGCCTTGTCTTGCCCTTTAAGTTCACTTCACTGCTTTAGAAAAACAGAAGAGTGAGCTAATACTAATAATATAGTAATAAAAGTAAAGTATATTATAATAAGAACAGTATGTTGTTTCAGAGCTTTCTCTCTCCGTACGCTCGAGCTCGCTCTCTTTCACTCCTCATCCACTCAAGGTAACATCAATTACCCTTCATTTCACATTATTATATTCCCAGTTGATCACTTTTTATCAATTTATTTATAACTAAATTTGAGTTAATTTTCCTTACTGATCGGGGATCAATGGCAATATCATCAATGAATCACACAATTTAAATTATCTTTGTTTTTTTTATTTCATATCTGTTATCAGGTCTATATCTGCGTTAAAGAGTAGAGCTAATTTACAGATGGATCGTGAAAATTCGAACCTTATTGCTCCAACAAAACGCACTGCTACATTTCGATTGTCTAATGTCTCAGGGTATGTGTGTGTGCGTGTATAATTTGTGTGTATATATATGATTTCTCTTTACTGTTCTATGTCTTTTATCTATTGATTGTTTGATTGGAGAAAATTAAATCTAACATTTCTATTTCGGTCAGGCGTAAGGCGGATTTATTG
This sequence comes from Oenanthe sinensis, assembly GCA_028671895.1. Lineage (NCBI taxonomy): Eukaryota > Viridiplantae > Streptophyta > Magnoliopsida > Apiales > Apiaceae > Oenanthe > Oenanthe sinensis. The sequence continues at coordinate 39,851,073 of CM053794.1, forward strand.
GAAATCCATGCTAAAAATCCTACATTGCACGTTCTGTTTATTCCTGGAAATCCAGGTACTTGTGTGTGTGTATTTGTGTTTATTTCTGAAACTTGTGAATACATAAGATTAGCATTGAATGTATGCCTACTGTGCAGCCACGTAATTCTGTGCACGGTCTGTAATGCACAAGTTAGGTGCTGTCTATATGCTATAGAAATGGAAACAGTCAATACACATGAAATTAGATGGATGTTTTTTGTTGCATTGATGTTAAAGAATATCGATGCTTGAATTCTTCTTGCAGGGGTCATATCATTTTATACTGACTTTCTCGAGTCACTATATGAGTTGCTTGGAGGAACTGCATCAATTACAGGCAAGAGATTGATTTTGTTTTTCTTGGATTTGATGTTATTTGGTACAAGTTTTTTTTTCTTTGGGTATCGTGACGTAAATTTTATTCCCAGTTTCATCTTTTTCTTGTTCATCAGCTATTGGACAGATATCACACATGAAAAAGGTAAACCACTATGAAATATGCCAGTGTCTAGTATATAATTGATTTTAGATAATGCATGCAATCTGAACTTTTTACCATTCTATAAAATGAATTCTGAATTCACGACATTCTCATTGTGTTTAGTTTGTTGAGAGCTCAGGAGCTTGCAGAGTGGTCATTAGGAACACACAAAGTATTGCTAGCCAAATGAGTAGTTTAATTAAGGACTAATTTTGTCAGTAGTTTTTATTCATAAGTTCAGACATGACATAAAAAAATATTAATTAATAAAAGGCAGTTTCAAGAAAACTGAATGATATTTTTATGAACTGCTTTACATAAACCCATATGCGCATAACTTAAATTTTAATGACCTAATATGGTCATGCTTAGTAGAGTATCAAGATTATATGAACAGACCTAAGTCATGTTATATTTGCTGTTGGCTGAATATTAGAAGGTCTACAATCAAGATATCCAAAAGTTTAAAGTGCATTGTTTGAGTTTCAGTTACCCAACCATTTTCTTGATTTCTTTTGGTTAGATGATGATAAGATAGTGTGTTAATCAATTATTGAAATTTATTCAATGAGTTGTTGCTACTTAGGTAAATGGGTTGGAAATTTATTTAAGAACTGAAATTTACTACAAACTCATGGTTTTTATCTCATTCCTATATCCAATAGTATCGTTCTTGTTTGTCCTCTATATGATCCTTTACTCGTGCACTATTATGATAACTTTTTTCCATTTTGTAGAATTTGGAGGGTGGAAGGTTGTTCTCATTAGAGGAGCAAATTGATCATAAGGTAAATTTATAATTTCTGATCCACAAGAAGAATCTTTTTTATTTTTTGCTTTTCATGACGGAACTTTAAAAAAAAAAATCTAGAAACCTTACTTGGACGACAAAACTTTTTTTACAACTAGAAAATAGATGTTAATGCCATTTCCAGGAGCTAATAAGATTATTCTAATATTTAAAATGAAAAGGCGATTGTATACTTACAGAATGACACATGATTGAGAATTTCAAGAACTAGAAAATGAATGTAGTCAAATGGCGCCATATACTGACAAGCAAGCTCATTCCCTCGTATAGAGTTGGACCTAGCTTATAATTCTAGCTACTACTCTTTATATATCTATCCATCTATAACAATCGACATATGTAGAGAGAGGGAGAGAGAGAGGAAGCATTCTCTCCGAGTGGGCACTATTACTGCAGTGCAGTTTACTTGCTCAAATTGATTTCATTACTGAGATGTCTGCAACGGTTTTGAATTAACGTTTTCGTTTTATGATTGCCTTACTTTTGCCAGGTGAATTTCATCAAGCAGGAACTGAACAATATCGAAGTCCCTATAGTACTGGTGTGTTATTAGTTCTTTATAACTCTATTCATACAGTGAATTCTAGAAAATCCCTGTTATTTAGAACATGTCATAGTAGTTCATGGCAGGCACCTTGACTGAATTCAGTTCCTCTGTATGTTCTTTTATAGATAGATGTTTAAGAACGGCTAAAGTTATATGTTTCTTTCCACTTTGCAGCCTATTTGCAATCTTCTCTTTCTGTGTGTGCCTGTTGTCTTGCATATAAAATTCTGACAGAGCAAGTGAATGCTGTTTAGTCCTGCACTAACCAACTGCTATTCGCTAGTAGGATTAAGAATAAATCATACGGAAAATTTAATTACCCATACCAGTATATGACATGATCACACAAAGACAAGTATTATCCAGATATTCCTAGTTTACTTGAATAAAGATTTAGATTTAGGAAATCATAGCTATATAAATACTTTGTTCCCTTTATGTAACTGTGATATATAAAAACCTTGCAAATCTCATGAAAGTGAGCCTTCCCAGGTGAATTAGTTTCATCTAACATCGATATAGTAATATTTTGTTGAGCTGATGACATTTTACGCACCAGCAAGCACAGCTTTTCATCTTACTTTCTGAGTTTTGTTAAGTAAAATGAAAGGTAACAAGTTCTATTGCAACAGACACATCTTAAAAAAAATCCTGCATTGTTGATCTGTTTAGCATTCCCAGGTGAATTAAAAAAAATCCTGCATTGTTGATTTGTTGGGGGTGAAATAGTTCTCTGTATGAATGTAATCACAACATTTTACTCGCATAACTGTTGGTATCTAACGTGCATGGTTTTTCTGAAGGTTGCACACTCCATTGGATGTTATATATCTATCGAGCTACTAAGAAGATCTTCACCCAAGGTAATTGCATTTAAGTATTTTTCTGAATCTTACTTATTGTTATTGAAAAGGGTGGTATCTGATGATACTAACAGTACAACATGTGCATTATCTTATTACCTCTTATATTGGTGTTATAGGTGATATATTGCATTGGGCTGTATCCCTTTCTTGAGATAAACAAAAAATCTTCTGAGCAATCTGTCATTCAAAAAATTGCAGCGTACGAATCTTTTCTTTCTTCTGCTTTATCGCTGCAATTACCTGTTTTGGTTTCACGTTATGTTAGAGTGAGTATTTGCTATTAAGACTCATGCAGCATCCGCCTGTGATAACCCCGTTAACTTCAAGTCATTGGTTTTCTTTACACTAGTCATCTTTTTGCCAAGTGTAATGATGCAAAATGGCTTATTTTACATTTGATAAACTTTCATGGTATTATATTAATGTGGTGATCATAATAAGAGCTTTTCAGGAATTGATATTTGTTAGTTTTGCGAGTTTCAGATCTCCATTTTTGTGTGCTACACTTAGTTCTATTGTGGCATTGTTGGGATTACTGCCCGCCAGCCTCACCAGATTTTTGGTGAGAAATAGTGTAGGAAAATCATGGTCTTCTACTGCCGTTGATGCTCTCTGCGATAATCTTCTTCAGGTGAGATGCTGTTTTTTAGCATAACATTTGTCCAAGGCCCCGTGTATAAATCCATACACCATGTATCAACTATCAAACACTGTGGTACTCTTAATGGTTAATGTATCATATCATCATATGTGTATACATACGTCCATTCTTTAATAGAGGAGAACATGATTACTTTAGCACTAGTGATGTAAGGGGTATCATTGATTATAATGTATTAAAGCACTTGATTCTTCTTTACTTGGATTTCTAGCCTTTCTCGAAGTTTTTAGTTAATATTATTTATTGCTATCTTCGTATAGTTTCGTTTTTGCTACATTTCGGCCATGATTGACAGTTAACTAGTTTTATTGTTTTGAATAAAGTCCATCAATGTAGCATATCGTTTGAGTTAGCTAATTTTGTTGTTTTGACACCTCTGCAAATCAATTTCACTGAAGGGATAAGTAGATCTATAAGACTTGATTGTTTTCTTATTTATGCATGTTATATATAAATTGATCAAGTGTTCATATTCCATTTTTTTCTTCAGTACCATGCCATGCAGAACGTCTTCTACATGGCAAGAACAGAGTTCATAAAGGTAACTTCATCTTGTTTGCAACTAAAGGCTTCTTATTTGAAAAATAAGAAGCAATGTCATGAACTGCTTAGTTTTTCATCAAATTAGGTGATTTATGTCGTGAAATATTACATGCTGAAAGAAAATAGATTAAAATAATTATGATCTTAATTACTAAATTAAAAGATCCCATTAATGATTCCCAAAATATATACAGATATGTTAATTTTAGTAAGGTGAAGTTGACAACAAAATTCAAATATATCTAATGAAATAACACTAGGCCATACGAGAAAAAAGTGAACTTGCAGTACTAAAACCACACTCATTACTTTGTCACACACAGCTAGTATGGAACAATGCAAGCAATAATTTTGTTACCATTTCCTGATCAATGTCCTTTTGATCCAGCTGTTAGAGCCACCGGACTGGGCATTCCTGAGGGAAAAACAAAGTCAAGTTGCATTTTTATTTGGAGATGATGATCACTGGGGACCACTGCAAATGTCTGAAGAGGTTAGTCAAGTAGTCATTTTTTCTCAAGTTTTGGAAGAATGGTACCACTTGAAAAATATTAAAACTCATAGCTGCTTAATAATCGTGTGGGTTTAGCGGTATGTGCACCCACTATATTCTGGCATGTAACAACTACTGCTCTTTTGCTTTTCGCATTTATGCATACGTTACCCGAAAAATCAGACACTCTAAAATATAGATTTTCAGGTCTCACTATTACATGCTTGTCGAATGGACATTCTTTTGCAACCTAAACCAAGCTATAGTGCAACAATAACATCAACAAGCAAGAGTTTATTGCTGCATAAGATTTGTTCATATGCTTTCCATAGCTGAAATCTGATTTAATGGGCTGTTTAGATAATTTAAGTGAACGTGCTTGCGTTTCCTGATTGCTAGCTAGAAGGTGAAGGTGAATGCCACTAGTTCTCTCTATAACTTTTATGCCTATTGAGTGTAGATGATTTTGTTCTAGTTCATTACTTTTAGAATGTCGTTTTCTGGAAGTTCATAATGTTGTTTATGCCAACGTTCGACATAATTGTGTTCTCTATATACAATCTTGGGTTTGTTTGCTGGGATACTGTTAGCCTAGAGTACGTGGAAGAACCGAAGATCAACCAAAAAAAAGTTTAATGTGTGTTATGAAAAGCCTATCGTTTAGGGATTATTATCTTTCTGTCTATGATATATAATTTATGCTCTGTCAACTCCAGTGGTCGTTAAATTTTTAAATTCCTTTACTCCAGTCTCCATTAACCTCTTATCCTTTTTTTTTTCCATGGTCAATCCTGAAGAGTATAAAATGATTAATGGGTGAACTCTTTTAAATTTTAACTATGTCCCGTTTATAACTTCAACCATCAGTCCAGTTATTAGTTATTTTGCTGTGAAATACGGCCCTTATTAATATTATTTAGGCCAATTGGGTGGCCCGAATTGTAAATCTGAGCTTTTATTGGGTTCATGTTGTTAATTATGATTGTAACCATCTTAGGCTCTAGGCAATTGCTAATTCTGTTAATTGTGGATCATAATGATCTAAAAATGCTGTAATATGGCTGATTTGATGTAATCAAATAGCAATTGCTTGAAACAATGTACTGATAGAATGGAACAGCTGAATAGTTTATTGCTGCTTTTGCTCTAATATAGCTGGTACATTTATGAAGAGAATGAGTTTCTACTTGTCTGAACCATCTGAAACATAATACAATTGTTAGTGAATAACATTGTTAACTTCTATTTATTTCCAATTGTTAGTGAATAACATTGTTAACTTCTATTTATTTCCCGGCCCTTGACTTTCACAACTTTATTCCCATAATCCATTCGACCTCTTTGAGCTGATCCCTACTCTACTTCACTGCTGACAGATCACAAAGCAAGTCCCCAATGCCCATCTTGTCATCGAGCGGGAAGGCCATACTCATGCTTTCTCCTGTACAGAGAAGGGTTCAGTATGGGTTGCTCAATATGTAGCTAGATTAATCAAGAAATATATATCGAAGTGAGAACGTCTTATTTTTGCGGGCTCCCCTATGGACCCCGAGAGGGTATATTTTTCTTCTTTAGTAGGAAGTTCAAAATGCAAGTTCAGTTTCACGTTCTATGGTAGATGGCAGATATGATCAGAATTAATGTTATGAATTTCTAAATAGAAAGTGAATATTACTGGAGACGGAATTACACTTTGACTCGTAATTGCTACAACCTCCGTTTCAAAATAGTAGTCATGTTTTGACTTTTCAAAATCAAATTAACTTAATTTTGACTACAATTTACATATATTATATTATTAAATAATATATAAAAATTTACATCATTATAAAATATAAATGATATACTTTAAAATGTATTTTTCAGATTTTTGAATTTTATACTGATAATAATTAAAAGTCAGTCAAAGATGAGTCAATTTGACTTTTAAAAGTCAAAACATGACTACTATTTTGAAACGGAGGGAGTATTGTTCAAAGTTACCTTGAAATCTGAATCCTGGATATCATGTAAAGGATTCTTATTTTCTTCAAATAAAAAAAATTTGTGTTCAGTTCTTTATAGTTTGGGAACTTGAACACTGTCCACAAAACTAAAAGCTGAAACTGAGAGCCTGAACTATGTGTGGTCCTATGCATTTTCTTTCTTTTCATTTATTGTTTACTTGTAATCTCTTTCAGCCATTGTGGATATAGAAATATATAGTGAATTGAACACCACCAAGTTAGAACAGTTATAGAAGCAGGTGCTGTCGTGAACACTCTATGAAATCTTTTGTGACAATCCATCAGAATCTTATGAGTTGTGTTGATGCATAACAATTTAAAAACTTGGTGATAAATTGGTAGTCAAAATCAAGCATATAAACATGTATTGATGTAGCCATCTTAAAGGCCACTTCTCATTTATGTGACGAAGTAGCAGTGTTGGGGTTTCTCTCAATCCCTTGCACTTTTGCGTGTTAATATAGAATGATCATCAATGCAAGAACTAAAACTCGCTTCTTTTTTCGAAAGGAACTTAAAATCAATTTTTGGTGCAACCTGGCCATCTGGGTAATAAAATGGTCGGGTCACTTGTATTTTCAACTTGCAAGAGATAAATCAATCAACAGGCATTTAATTTATCATCCTGAGATGTGACTGACTTTATGCTTTAACAAAAGAAATGCGACTATAATAAAATACTCGTAGTTAAGAACGGCTAGCACTTTTCTGCAGTTGCTACATTTGTGAAACAATAAAGTAAATTTAAAATATTTTCATGCGATGCAATTCGTAAAACCCAAATCAAACGCTGTGCCTTTTCCAAACTAATGTTATATAAATCTTTCATCTTTTTAGGCGATGGTTAGACACAATCTCTTGAATATTGATGTACTGACAACATCACACTACCTATTCCCTGTATATTGAGAAGACTTTAATGGGGCTTGCTTTTTTATCGTGCTTTTGGTGCATGCAAAGTTCAATTTTTTCAAAATGTCAACCCAAAAAACCGAATAACCGATTGATAGACAAACAGAATAGGCGTGCAAGAAACTCGTGAGAATCAAGAGTACAAAGTTAAAAAGAAATTATTCTGAAATTCATAACCATGGTATCCGAACATCAAATGAAGAGAAAGCTAAAAATATTTTAGATAAACCACCCGGGTGTCGGGACAAGTTGCAAGTCTGGAGTGTCTCCCCGGTACTTACAGTATGCATATATGAGGCTAGGACCCTTGACAAATAATTGTTACAACTTATTTTCATCTTCTGCGATTGGAAAATACCGTAAGATGAGATTCTGAGAATTAGACTAATTAAGTGCAATAAGAGTAAGTGGATGAATGTAGATGCATGTGAATCTCGTATTCATGTAAAAATTCAGCGTTATTTCTTAATGTTACAATAATGAAAAAAAACATACCTATACATGTAAAGAGTATATCGTTGTGAATATATATGTTACATGTTCAAATATCATAATACTTGTTAAATAACATTTATTTGTTTCTAAGTGTTTTTTAATCAACTCTATGAGCCAGAATGGATTCTTCTTGAGTTCTTGTCAATTTACATGCTGTACGTGTTAAATATATACATGTGGTAGCAGCCTAGCATAATTAGAAGGAACGCAAAATAACATAGAGAAATCACATGCCTAGAATTAAGCTTGTCAGACTGTATCGGTACAATGAAGCATATTACGGGATCTGCAAACTTGGTTTTATTTTTATGGATCCCAAGAGATCATCCATCTATCCCCCCTCTCATTTCCTGTCAGTTTCCTCAAATGTATTGACATATAGGAGTATCTTGCATATGCAATTATGCATACAGCAAGACTAAGATTATCTTATCTTCACTAATTAATCAACCACATGACCTAATTAGATACACTATTTATTGAAACCACTAGTTTTACTTGCAAGTTGAGTACCTATTAACTCCACTTTAAGAATTTCTACAAAAAAACTCTGGATATATTCATAAATAATTATATACACATTACACTCTACTTAAGCTGCCTGGGCTATTCAAGCCAAAGTCAAAGTAGATGCATCTCATACATTAATGACATATTAATGTGCATCATGAATACAGACACTGCTCTCTCACACACACTCATCACTTGCCCAGTTGCCCGCATTAGCCTGTCATGTTTCACTACATACAATCACCGTCACCCTAGCAACAACTCATCCCCCTCTTAATATAATATACACTTGCACACACGATCTCTCTTTTACTTCCCACCATTTTCCTCTCTCTCTCTCTCTCTCTCTCAAAACAAACTTTCACTCCGCTCCTCAAAAAACACTAACAATGTCTCATAGGAAGAAGAAGCTGACTATAAGCAATGTCACCGTAAACTTGGGCTGTGGAAGCTGCAGCAGAACATCAAGACTCTTGTCAAACATTTTTCACTCCAAGCCCAAGCCCATCAACAAACCTCTCCCAACATTCCGGCGAGCCCACAACCCGTCCTACTCCTCCACTAGCTCATGGCAAACAGCCGACACATCCACCTACTATTCCGACAGCACCGACTCCGACATTCGAAGCTTGAGGGCCGTACAAGGTTTCGGAAAAATCGGCGGAGAGAGTCTAGCTGTCGAAAAAGATTCCGAAGATCCATACCTAGATTTCCGACAGTCAATGCTCCAGATGATTCTAGAAAACGAGATTTACTCTAAGAATGATCTCAAAGAGCTTCTCAACTGTTTTCTCCAGCTCAACTCCCCGTATCATCACGGTATCATCGTCCGGGCTTTCACCGAGATTTGGAACGGGGTGTATACGGGTCGGGCCGGTTCGTCCAGCAACATGCATGGCGTTCATAGGTCACGTGACTATTAGTTGAAAAGCACGTGATGCAATCATTTCATTTTGTTCAGTGTCTAGGTTTCCGTGCGAGTGTGACTAAAGCAATCTTTTTTTACTACATTTGCGAGCTTTTTAACTCATGTAACAGTAGAATAGTAGGAGTTGCAAGTGTAGACTGTAGACTACATGAATAGGGTGTTTCGTGCCAGGTATTTTATCTAACATAAATATTTATTTGGTTAATAAATATTTGTTAGGGAAAATACTAACCCGAAACCTGTTTATGTACAATTAGGAGTAGTAGCTGGGCAGGTCGCAAATGTGTTAAGAAAAGTTGTGTTATTGGTCACTTAATAATCTGTCTTATATGTATAATTAATGTTTTGGTACTTAACCCGTGATTAGTTAATGCAAGTTCGTTTTTTTTTCCAGGTCTTCGTGTCTGCTCATGTAATTTTTTCTAAAATTACCCCTTGTTCTTATTTCCCATATTTGATTCTACAACTCATTTTTAAATTTAATTCATTATTTAAGGCATTTATTATGGGTGAACATAAAAATAAATAATATAATTAAATATTTTCTTAATACGTGTTTTTTTAATAAATGTCAAGTAAAAGAGAGTATTAAATAGACATATTGTATCAATGAATAATACATAATTTTCAGATTAAAAAATTAGTTACTCACAAGTAATCCTGATAATTTGACATGTGACACGCGAACACGACACGAAAAAAATGGATATGGATTTTGATTTTTGATACACGAAAGTACACGAACACAAAATTACACTATAAATTTAATATTGGATATGAGTTTTCATTTTGAGTACACGAAAGTAAACGAAAATACATGAAATATTTTATATATAATTTTTATGTTTATATCTTAATATATAATAAATATATTATATACAAGATATATATTTTTTTAAACATATATTATAACAATTTTAAAGAATAGGTAACTGGGCAAGTGGGAAGTCAATAATCAATATAAAATCACGTAATCTGGTTAAGAGTTTGAAGCATATATTATAACTATTTGTTTGTTAAAACTTAAGAGTTTTGACCTCCTTTTATTTTGAAGTTTTATTTCTAAACTTATTTAATTCATTCATTTTATGTATTCATTTATATTTTGTGTATATTTCGTGTATTCGAGTACAATCATTTCATGTTATTTCGGGTTGTTTCGTGTAAACGTGAAGTACACAAAATGGTTTTGGATTAGTTTTGATTTTAGCTATGAGTACACGAAAACACGAAAATACATGAAACGAAAGTACACGAAACCACACGATTGTCAGATCTACTCACAAGTGACAAGAAAATAACAATTTATGAATAAACTAAACCATAACTATAAAATTAAAGAATAAAAAATACAACTTAATTTTTTTTCCTCTTTAAATCGTTAATGGTTGCTTCATTATTCTCCAAGTACGGCTCTTATGGATAATACGGTATATTATATTCTAGTAATTTATGTAGTATTTTAAAATAAATTGAATTCTAGTTATGAAACATTCGATTGTTTGGGGGCGTTGTTTAAATTATGAAAATACCTCACAATTAAATATATATTTTTAAACAAAGTTGCATTTCATATCAAATAATAACTTCATGTATAAGCGTCTCGAACATTGAATTTGGATGAGATAAAAAACATATGAGGGTATTTTTAATGAGAAACTAAAACATTAAAATAGTGTTATTTTGATACTATATTGGTGTTCAAGTTGACACAATTTTAGTGTCTAAATAATTGGAATGACACCAAATTTAGTATTAAACATACATTTGTGTCATCTTGACACCAAATTTGATGTCCTCTAAAATTCCAACTATATCCTCATATTTGTTAATAAAAACATTTTTATTTTTTTAACTCTCAAAACTCAAACTCAATTCTTTATTAGTATTTTAATAAGTAAAAGATTCGTATAATATAGTGTAAAAGATTCATTATAGTGTAGAATACACTGTAATTCCCATTGGAGTAGTTGCTTTTGTAAATTATGTAATTTTAACAATAAAATAGTATCAAAATAGCACTGTTTTAGTGTCATCCATTAGAATTGATCTTATAGCAACCTAGTTTACATGGAATGCGAACTAGAGGTGTTCATGGTGCGGGTGGTGTGGTTTTTTCCTAAAACCGCAAACCAACCTGTGCGGTTTGGTCAAATTTTCAAATCGCAACCGCACCGCGTAACTCGAAAACCTTTGTGCTGTTTGTGCGGTCACTGCGGTTTATAAATTTTGAAAATATTTATTTTAAATAGAAATATAAATAATATAAAGATTAAAAATTATTATAAAATAAAGTTCTATAATATATATAATTTTCAATATACATTAAACCATTAATTGTATAAATATTTTGAATTATATATTAGAAGATAATAAAATAATAATGAAAATTGAAAAAGTCTATAATCAATTAATCGTAACAAGTGTTTTGTAATATATATATATATATATATGGGAATACTCAAAAGAAAACCAATATTTTGGAGAAAATTAAGGTACTTTTATCAACCGTTGATTTCTAATTGATTTGATGGTTCATATTAAATTAGACTATTAAATTAGAATATTAGTTTTCTTTTCAGTTGTTTGACATTTATTTACATATATTTGGAAACTATTACAATTTTGTTAATTATATATGCTACTATTATAATGAACGATGTAGATGATTGTCTCTAAGTTTCCTATTTAAAAAGTTTTATCTAGATCCCTACTCTCTCTCTCTCTCTCTCTCTATATATATATATATATAGTAAGTTTCAGCGAGAAACTCCTTATTTGAGTAACTGAGGAACCAATTCTTATTTTATAAAAGATTAACAAATAATTATAAAAAACTATAGAACATACAAAAAATCATAGAATGCAAAAAATAATTGCAAAACAAACAAAAAATTTACATGATCTACAAAAAAATATAGAATACAAATTACAGAACACTAATGTTGAATAGTGCTCTGTAATTTTGTGTTATTTGTTTTTTGTATGTTATATAATTTTTTTGTTTTGTGATTGTTTTTTGTGCTTTGTACTTTTTTTATGTTTGACAATTTTTTCATGTGTTCTGTAATTATATTTATTGTTTGTTTCTCAGTTACTCAAATAAGAGAGTTCATCATTGAACTTAAGCCTATAAATATATATAAAACTGCGGTGCGGTTTGAACCGAATTACCAAAATCTTAAACCGCAACCCGCACCGTACCGCGCGCTTTGTCAAAATCTCAACCCGCAATCGTACCGCGAAAATTAAAAATCGCATTTTGCGGTGCGGTGTGGTTTGAAGAACACCTAATGTGAACCATCAAATGCTCTGCCCGATTAACTTGCTTTCTAACAAAGTTTATAGAAATGTCGTTTCTACTATGAAGTTGTTCCTTGCACCTCTTGAGAATATGATCCAGCTCCGTGATGTTATCCATTTCCTGGTTCAAAGCCTTCACAATGAGGAGGGAATCGCTCTCAATTATAACATGCTGCTCTTGTTTTGAGATAGCCCATCATAGTGCCTCCTGAACACCAATAACTTCGGCTTGAAAGAGTGAAACTTCACCTTCTAATCTCATAACCTTGCCGCCCATATAAGTTCCAGTATGATCTCTAAGGAGCATTCCTATCGAGAACGAGTTTGCACGTACCACTAAACACCAAAGCATTAACATGTAGCTTTAATCTTCCCACCACTGGAGCTAGCCATTTCTTCTTGCCGAATTCTGATTTTAAGAACTTAAGTTAGAGAATCAATAAATTCGTTTTTTTAATTCAAATCCAAATGAAACTCCATTCCTCCATTCCTTCATTTTGAATTCTTTATTTATTATCATAAACCATTAAGATAAAGTTGATAAGTATCTAAACTACATACAAAATATTATAAATATAATAAAAAATATATACATAACCTATTAAACAACTAGATTAACATAACAAAAACGAAGAGGACATACAAAGGAGCATGTTTTTGCCTTTTCGGTAGCTACTTAAGAGTATAAAGTTGCACAAGTGTACAATTTGTTCATGGGAAAAATTAAAATAGAAATAAAAATAGGGGAAGGATAAGATATAAATAAAGACAGTGCGGTTGATGACAAAATCAATATTTTTGTGACTAATTGCTGACTACTAGCAGGACCAGTAAGAGCAGCTTGTACGTTTATTAATAGCCTACTCAATCTAAATAATTACTAGATCTGCTGCAGTACCATTATATATATGTATGAAACTCATCATTTCCTCTTGCTTGCTATCCGTTTCTTTAGCCGGCCATTCACTCACCACCACCCCTCCTCATGCTCTTGATTTTACGTGTGATATTAGGAATTAACACTACTGTAGTACTTTTTACTATTACTATTCCCTCGATGTGTACGAGTATAATTTGACGCAAGTGTTGTCATTCATATGATTCTCAATTTATATAATTCATCTACAATCATGTTGTTTCGCACATTTTAATCATTTTTTATTTCTTAAATTTATCGAACAAACAAAAAATATTAAATTTGTCTTCAAATTCCAAATTATATTTATTGTTTTTAGGTAAAAGAATAAAGCAACTACCCCCGGAAGTTAACCTATTTACTTCTTTACGCCTCCCTAACGCGACTCAAGTCAGAAGGAAAACATATAATTGGATTTTATATATTAATTCTTATAATTAAGATGTTATAATATATGTATTAAGGATATGTTCCCGACTAATTTGGTTTATAGGCTTATAAATGACTATATGTTCCAAAAAATTCTCGGATGAGTATATTAATTGATGTTTCTAATGATAATATTTTTAATTTTTCTGTTACACTTACTTTACTCTTCATTTTATATTAAATTTACATTACTTTCCATCTACTTTCCTTAAATAAATTAGGAGCCGCAAAATATGCAAGTTATAATATTAATTCTTCTTTCACATGCTTTCTTCTTTTTTAAAATTCTGTAGTAAAATATTGCTACCATCCTAATAGATTGTTAACATTTTTTAAATTTTAGGATATTCTAATAAATTGTCAACATTTTTTAGATAATATGTTCTTTTATTAATTTTAATAAATCTCATCAATTTACTTATTTCATTTATTAATTTTCGTGCACAAATCAAATACTTAACTACCTCTTCAGCCGGGAGGGAGTAATTCACAGTGTTGTTGTTCATTTCAGCGCGATGAAATATCTGAATGAGATATTTTAAGTAGTAATGACTTATCACTTATCGTCTGGTTTTTTATTCTCGCTCATGACGAGATTTTTTTGAACATATACTCATATTTATAAAACATATAAGTTTAATTAGTAAAAAAAATATAATTTATTTTAAATCTCACGTCTTACGCCCAAATGTAACATAATGACATATAGAAGTGTTATATTTGCAGTGCTTATGCACGGACAGCCTGAGACCTGAGTCCTTCTATATATATTTACTCCGATATTAATAGAGTAGTCAAATCACATATTGGAGCTTAATAAATGACATGTAGTCATAACTCTTAACTCGTAGCATTAATAAATCTACTAGATTCAGACGAGACCTGCTACTTTCTCGATCCCACACAATTGTTTACATTTGAATTGGATAAGGAGTTTAAACAAATTATATACTCCCTCCGTCCCGGCCAAATGTTTACATTTGGTCCGGGCACGGAGACCAAGGATAGTGGGTGTAATAGTAATTTTATTATTAAAATAAATGAAATAGTGGGTGTAATAGTGTAAAGTGTTGAAAAAGTGGAGTGAAGTAGTGGATGTAATAATATATTTATTGTTAAAAGTTACTATTTTTAGTAATGTAAAGAATTGGGTGGGACGTCCCAAAAAGGAAAGTGTAAAGAATTGGTTGGGACGGAGGGAGTAAAATATTATAAAAGATAAAGAAAAGTGAATGAAAGAAAAGAAAAAGTGGGTAAAATAATGGGATCGATTGATATTTAATTGATAGATTTGAAAAAGTGGAGAAAAGTAGTGGTTGAGTGTAAATTTTATAATATAACATTTTACTATTTTTAGAAAAATTTAAAAGGTAAAGAATTAGGCGGAACATCCAAAAAATGAAAGTGTAAAGAATTGGATGGGACATGGGGAATATTAGTTAATTGAATAAGGGTTACCCTTGTAGTTTAGGTGTAGGAGCGTATAAGCCCTTGTGGTTTAATAAGGTTCAAATAAGCCTTTCAAATTAAAACTAATGGTTTAATATAGCCCATATAATTAGTTTTTCTTAATTATGGTTAGAAATATCATTAAATATCTAATTACATTAATATAAATATATATATACATACATATCTTATATTATTAATTTTTTATTAATAACATTATTATTTATAAATTAATATGTTTTTATATAATTGATTTTTATTAAATAATTATATAAAATAATAAATAAGTTGTTAACCAATATTAAAGTATGTATATATTTTTTTATTACCTAGCTATTAATTTTTAACCTTTAAACATTTACACGTTAGTTTGTATTTTATTTTTAAATTCTACTTACTCGACGAATATTTATATTTTTTTAATAATTAACTAAACATGAGTGACATTTTAATATTAAATTATAATACATACAAACACACACACTTACTTACATATATATATAGATATATATAGACAAATATGCACAATTTCTTACATTTTGTATCATGTATGATTTTTTTTAATATTTAATATTTAATATTTTAATATTATATTTATATGATTATAATTTATTTTTATTTTTTATATCTATGGTTTTAATTTATTTATAATCTTATGTAGAAATAATTTTATATAAATTTTCATATATTTTATATGTGTTCGTGTTTAAAAGAGATAAAATTTATATATTTTATTTAAATATAAGTTTTAATTAGAATATAAAAAAAAATTTGATATACTTTTTCGTATAACAATATTGTTACGATATACATGAATATCAAGGTCGTAATATTAAAATTAGAATATTTTGATATATTTTTAAAATATTACTGTCACAATATACATAAATATAGTAATTTTCTAACCATAGTTAAGAAAAACTAACTAGATGGGTTCTATTGGACCATTAATCTTAATTTGAAGGGTTTATTCGAGTGTTATTAAACCACAGGGGCTCATCTGCTCCTACGCCTAAATCACAAGGATATTTTCGCTACTTAACCCATTGAATAATGATCTTTAATAAATAATAATAATAATGATGCTAAATAATACAACAGTATTCGGTAAAAAATATAAATACGAATTAAATGTCTATGTTTATATTATTTTATTAAAATTAAAATGTTAAAAACTTGGTAATCGATCATCATTTATCGGAATTTGAATTGGATAATTAATTAATTATTTGATTTAGTTTAAAATATTAATTTTTTAATTAAAATATATTTCTTTACAAAATCCATTACAATTATTTTTTTAAAACATAAATAAAATTTATATAATTGATCGTATTTAAATCGGATAATTGATTAATTTAGATGCAGTTTTAATAATAATGAATACTATGTTTAAAAAAAATAATGAATACTATTATACAACTTATAACAAATTATACGTAATGGCATCCCTAGTTGTGGACGTCGAAATAAGGAGAGAGGTTTTCTTACTATTTAGGTGAAGTATGTTACAACTTTAGTTATTTAGTTTTCAGCGAAGAAATGATAAAAATATCATTTTTTGAAAATTAAGTCATAGAAATATTTTTACTCATTTTTTTGTCATTTTTACTATTGGGATACATATTTTTCATTTGAATGTTATAATTTATTTATTTTAAAAAAGTTGTTTTTAAAAAAATAAATAAGAGTGGATAATAGAAATCGCATCTCGCATTACTGGTGATACACATCTTCCAATGCATGACACGTCCATTTTTTTCCTCCTGTTTTTCTATAAATTGTTTTATGTGATACTCCTTTGTTAAATTCGTATTAAAGACACTCATTTATAAAATATACATTTTAATAATATTTTTTATCAAAAATTTTAAAATTAATATTTTCATAAATTTTTCTTTAAAAGACAATATTTTTGACCATCACCCATTTTGAGTAACTCCAAAACAAAATTATTACATTTAGACCATCTAAAAAAATTCTCAAGTTGAGCCAGAGTCAAATCCATGACCTAAACATAAATAAGCGCTCAATCACTTGAGATATACAACCGTGCTTAATTTTAAACTACATTTAAACAGCAATGTTCTTACTAATTTCCTTGGTTATTGTAAAATCAAGTCATTTCAATCCTTGCAAATGCGTGCATAATCGGACATTGTTAGTAACAATATGGAAGAGTATAAAGTCTAGTAAGAAACTCATACCATGCTGTGTGGATCGGGCTTGTGTTGGGCCCAAATTTAACGGACTGAGTATATATATGTACCACAAACCACAACCGAGCGGTTATGTATGTACGCAGTACGACTGTACATATTAAAATTTAGGTGGACTAAAAAATTTCGATTTACATGTAAGTATGTAACGAATTATACTGTAAGCTAAACTGAAATTATCAGCAACATATAAATATTTTAGTATACATTAGAAAGATTTAGCAAATTTGGTTTAGGTTGAAGAAGCCAATGGGCAACGGCTAAGGAGTAAAGATCAAAAGTTTAAAATTCAGGCTCCAATTGAATTCTCATTAATTGCACTGCTATGCTGCTATACTACAAAATCAACAATAAATAAACTTGCGAAATAAAAGTCATGATAATTACTCCTCCATTTGACAGGCTGTTTTAATGTGAACATTTATTATGTATATAACTTATAGTCCTATACACACCACACACCCTCGAATCTATTGCATGCACCGGCGCAATGTTACATTTTAATTTGATATGCATAACTCGATATTGCTGGGTATCCAATTTTGAATAATTTTAGTTATAGCCATACAAACGAGTATTTATTCAACGTAATCTATGCTGATGAACACTCCAGAAATATTATATCGCCCATTATAATTTAAAAGGGTTAAATCTCAAAATGCCCACTGAAGTGATGGTCATGTATCAAATTAGTCACTCAAATTATCGGGGTCTCGTTTGTACCACTCTAATAACGAGTAATGACAAAACCGTTAAATGTGTTAATTGACTTGACGGAAACGTCTTTGACTTTAACGGAACTTGCAGGTGGTAAGATATAACAACATACGTGGAGTCCAACTAAGCCATTTAATATATAATACACATATAAAACATATATTTACATATAAAATCCGGTAGATATGCAGATTATGGGTTGTATTTGTCTTTCAATATTCCATTTGAGAACAAATATATCGGTGTAAGCTACATGTGGAGAGCCATAAAAACAGTAACTAAGGTATAAGGGGCTCAGCAAAGTAGTGCGTAATCACTTATCCTTAGTCAGGTCTGGGTGGACATTTTGGTTGAGATGCCCCTCAACTTTGACATATAATCCTGGTCTTTAATTTAATCTGTGACATTTAGCAGATATTGATGGGCTTATGCAATTGTTTTAACTTGTATTTATTTTAATCTTATATACATCATGTTAGTCAGACTTTCACAATCTCAATACAGATAACTGGGAGCCTGGATACAGTAAAGAAAACTTTTTTATCTGTCTCTCTAAAACTTGTGGAACTTTATCCTCAGGTTGATGAATCCACCATCAACACCAGCGGACTGTCTTCTCATTCTTCTGGTCATCCTCTTCAGAGGCCAGAGGCATACCCAGTACGAAACTATCCTTTTCCTTCTCAAGGGCCCCCTTTTGCAGGGTATCGTGATGGTGAAAATGGTATCCCAGGCCGCATGAATCTTTCACAAAATATTCTGACATTTCGATGCTTGAGAGTACAGACCCGTCTACTCGAGTGTTAAGCAATCCAACTAATATGTATAACTCATATATACATACAAAGGATATAACAGTTAATATTGTACATCTGTCTTTCTACCCTATACAAGTTGACTGTCACGTATTTCTCCCGTTAAATCAACTAACCCAATTAACGGTTTTGTCATTACTCGTTACTATAGTGGTACAAACGAGATCTCGATAACTAGAGTCACATATTTGATATATGCCCTTCACTTCAGTGAACATTTTGAAATTTAACCCTAATTTAAAAGGATGCAAAGTAATTTATTTTTGGCATATACTGACTAGTAGCAAGAGGCAGAACTAGGCCTATCTGTTTAGCATATATGTAAGAACATGTTGTTGGACCATGAAAGGCAAAAACAAGTGTATATAATCAAGAGCGGTTGGTTATAACACATCATCTTCCCTGCTCAACTCCCTCGGTCCCATTTTATATGTCCACTTTCAAAATAAATTTTATCGCTAAAAATATGTTCATTTCTAGTTTCGAAGTAAAAATAATGATAATCTTCCAAAACTATATATATATTTATTATTTTCAAGGTTTGACTTATTCAAAATTTAGTTGAATTGTCATTTTTCAAGATATTAATTAGGGGAATGTATATGAAAAATTTATTCTATTTTTTTTTAATATGTGTAATTTTTTTAAAATGGACATTTAAATAAGGAGGGAAGTAGTAATGTTTTGTACTGTATTGATTTTCACCAATAATACAATTTTCTTGGAAATGAAGATTTCATTAATTGTGGATGTAACTTGGACAATGACCATCGATTTTATATAAATGGTGCATATTGGTTACCGCAATTGTCTTTGACAATTTTAAACTGCAGATCATAGACCCTATAGTCTACAGCGCTGCTGCTGGTTTGTTGGTTCACCGATGGAAATTGCAAATTTGTGGATTCTTAATTAAGTTGAGACACTTGAATTTCGCACAAAAACTGTACAACTAAAGCATTAAACTCCGTGTTTGGCTTAGCTTATAAGTAATAAGTTACTTTTTTTAAAAAAGTATTTTCATATTTTTTTTTAAAAATTAATATTTATTTTAGAAATTTAAGACCAAATCTTATTTTCAAATTTGAAAATAAGTTACTTATTTTCAGAAAAAGTACATATATACCAACTTTTTCAACTTATAAGCAGCTTATAATGTAAGCCAAACACCACCAATATTACAGCAATCAGCTTGAGATTTTGAAATCATCATAAAAAACGCCGCAATGTATTCTGTGTCCACGCAATTAGGGATTAATTACACCTAATGTTATACTCCTACAAATCAGCATAATGACAAAAAAAAACTGTGTATGTGGCCTTTGTTTAGCATTATTTCAGCGGTGCTGAAAGGGGAGGCTGTGTTTATAGTACAGTAATATGTAGGCATTTATTTATAAATGTAACGGGCACATAGTTTGGAAGGTTCGCAGCTCAGACGCGAATCTTTAATCATCGTCTCAGGCAATTTAATTTCCTAGGGGAGTTCAAAGTGAATGAATTGTTTAGCATTGTTGCACTAATGTGTTTGATTAAATTTATAAGATGTATAAAAGGGTAGCACATTGGTTTAAAGAAATTACAGTAATTGATGAGTAGCACTAAAAGGGGAGCATTTTGCGCCCGGATGTCTTCGTGAAACTGCTGTAGCTGAGGTTGCATCGTTGCCCAATCACTCTACTAGATTATTCCCTCTTTTTTTAATAAATCGCTTTAACTATTAATGCAAACTTTTAAAGTGCTCTGAATTAAAAAATATATTTTTTAATTTTAAAAAAGAAAATTTTAAAAATAATAATTTTTAATATGAACACTTAAAAGTGTGTCAAAAGTTAAAGCAACTTATAAAAAAACGAAGGGAGTACGTAATTTAACGTTGCATTACTGCCCAACTACTCTAATTATATAATTTAATATTGTCTGTTCTAAAATACATACTATCATTTTTAAATTTTGCACATTTTAAACTTTAAAAATAAATTCTTTCATATTTTTTTTCTTAAACAAAAGTTTAGCATTCAAATTTTAATTTTAAAAAAAATATGAAAAACAATTTATACAACAATTTTATTTTACATCTTAAATACATGTAAAAATCAACACCTATATTATTTAATGATAGAGTGAATAACATAAGAGTTTTAGTGCATTAATTAAGAACTTCACGGCCGTTAACCTTGATATCGCTTTTTTTAATAGCCGGTTTAAGTTGTAAATCATAGCGATAAATTAGAAGTATTTTAAAGTTGTAATTGTTGGGACTTTATTTCGAGGTGCAGCTATTTATCAAGAATAATCACATCTGAAGTTAAATATAATTATGTTTAATAATGTAAAGGGAAGTTTAATTTGATTTTTAACTACATTGTTTAACTTTTTTTTTTTGACGGAACTACATTGTTTAACTTGATTTTTAAGAGAAATTTAAATCTGTAGTCATCTTAAAATGGCAGTTTATATCTCGACTAGCAAGAGTAATCGTAATTTTGAAAGCTCCGGCTGTAGTCAATTGTCGTATTTATTAATTTGGGGTTATATCAATATATATAATAAATAATATTAACTATATACGATAAATAATATTAACTATATAACTATTTTCAATATGTAAATGTATAAGATCGATTAATTATCATAACTATATATGGAGGAGCATACAATGTACAAAATAAATATAATTTAAATTTGTAAAAAGAAAGTTCTAAAGTTTTGATAATATTGTAGGTACCTTGCCAATATGATGAAATTCCTTGAAATGTACTTTTTATTAATGGAACAATATGGTGCCGTTTATTTGATATAATTCAAAAATGTAATTAATTTTAGATAAATTATTATATTTGATTAAATGATTTAATATTAATATAATTTAAGGAACCTTTTTTTTAATAAAATAAATGTGGAAATCTAGTAATTTTAACCTATAATCACCGGAAGAAATCGTCCAACTATTAAGTGGCTCAATTTTCCAAAACTAATTATATAATTATAAATTACCTAGTATTAAATTAAACAGAATTATAATATTTATTCGAAAATTATAAATTGTAACTCAATTTGTAGAACTCTACGCAGTGACTACATCACCTAATTTCGTGCAAAATTTATGTAACAAACAAGTGACAAATTTTTAAAAGGGCCGAAAGAGACTTGCAGTTAGCATATCATATAATCATCAATATTTTCGTTTTGATTATTTTTTTTTGACAAATTTAAAATCTAACCGATTATGCAACCAGGTTGAAAAATAAATAAACGAACTAAAAAATTAGTTGTTTTGTTTCCGGATCGTTTAATACAATGAATATTATTTATCAAAGTGCAATTTTGAGTATTATTGAATGAAAAACAAAATCAAAACAACAAAAACGGACTCCTGTCTGTGGATAAAGCAAGGGAAGGACGAAAGCGGCTAACTAGTCAAAATGGAAGATAACTTTTTTTAGTGGCATGGGGTTATGATTAATTAATTGTTCATTGAAACATATAAATGCACCCAAAATTTATCCCTTTCCCCAAAGATTAACTCGTAAAAACTGCTTGTCAAATTAATGTAAGCTAACAAAAAAGGTAATTTTCAAGTATACATACACGCTGACACACATGTTGATACATGTTAGATGTCGAGATAGAATCCGAAATTCCAGATATAACAAATGAGTACAACTTTGCCAGCCAAATATCTCCAACAACCAAACATGCTTGCCTGAGCTTTGATGGTGATCATATATCATATATCCATATATATTATTTTCATCTCAACTTATTTCTCATGGGCATGAGATAAAAGAGATGAGATAATACCCACTAGAGATCGATTGTTCGCAGTAGTTTTGGTCCTTAGTTTTGGACCACCAACCAAATCCATTTCCAATTAGATGTGACGTTCTCACTGAAACAATAAGAATAAATTCAGTCGTCTTGTTTTTTCCTCCGAAATTTAGTTTCCTTTTTCTCTGGTTGTATTTGTGAAAGATTGCTCGCAAGAAATCTTTTTTGCCACTGAGCTAGGACGACTGTATAAACTGTGCCCTACATTAATTTATATAAAATACAAAGTTGTGACTTTTCTTTTTTATATCATGATGATATGGTCAAAAATGTTGTTACGATTAAATTAAAGCTCTTTCTATGTAACAGAAAGGAAAAAGGTTCATCTTTCAGGTGGTGTTTGTGTCTAGCTAAACGAATGAATAAAAGCAGATTAAACTATATTAAGTCTCAACATAAGGCTATGTACAAACTTGTGGTGCAGTACACAAATGTGGTAGCTAGATGACTGGTAGTAATATAATTATTCTCATTATCTCAATTTCCGACTTTATGATAAAATGTTTGTAGACTGAGTATATATGAACTGAACATGTATGTAGAGGACCACTCCATGCAAAAAGTTCGGCCCACAAAAATGCATGGTTGCTATCAAATGATTATGAATCCAAATTTTTTCCAACCAACGGCCGAGATGATCCTATTTAGTTATGTTGACATGGGTGGGACTCATTCTTGGTAGTAATCCACCGGTTCATCATATGTGTCAAGTGGCAAGTGAGTTGTAAAAATTTATGTGCAACTGTGACGTACGTAGCTTGTGTCCCAGACTCCTAGCTAGCAGGTGATGTTAACTGTGAGTTGTGTGCCTAAGCAGGGGTGCACCAGGGTCCGGGGTCACCGTCTCCCTGAGGTTGAAGTATATATATTTAAGCTATTCATCATCTTTTTTCAATAACATTGTTGTTACGTTTCATTTAGAAACATAAATTTCATTTCAAATGATATAAATTCAATTATTATGCCAAATTTTGAAACTCGGACTTATATATGTATGACTCAAGCATCTCATGGAATTGAATTGAATTGAATTGAATAACATTATTTAAATTCAAATTATTTGAAAATTTCATTCAATTTGTATCGCATTGCGTTGTTCATACCAGTAACACTTGGGCAATATGTAAGTAGCACCAATTGAAGAAGTCATGATCGAGTTGAGACGACCTTGAGATATATTTTTATAACTCAATAAGAAATGCCGTTGAACTTGGCTAAAAAAAGAAGAAATGCCGTTGAAGCAAACTCTAAATTTCCTACTCACCAAGCAAACAATAATAAATATATACCAAAACTTCATGGTTCAGCTATTCCTACCTAACATTATTATAACACGAATATCTCTCTCGCAAGAACACAGTTTAATTCTAAGATCCTCAAATATATAGCATGAAATGTAAGGCAGTAATGCTTCATTTAGCTACATATTTAATTAATAAACAAGAATGTATAGAACACCAGTCCACATCTCTCTACCCACACACACACAATACGCGACAATGTAGGTTCATCAATATCATCAAGCTCGCTAAAAGATAGCTAGTATTTACATATATATACTTCAGATATGCAAATACAATGACATTAATTGATAATTCAAATCAATATTTGAGGTGGGAAAATATCACATTAAAGCTA
Organism: Oenanthe sinensis; assembly: GCA_028671895.1. Taxonomy (NCBI): domain Eukaryota; kingdom Viridiplantae; phylum Streptophyta; class Magnoliopsida; order Apiales; family Apiaceae; genus Oenanthe; species Oenanthe sinensis. Next base: position 39,875,664 of record CM053794.1, read on the forward strand.
GCTACAAGCCTAATAATTAATTTTGTTTATCATTACAAAATGTTGTTTAATTATGTTGAGCGACGATGATTAAGAGCTGCGTCGTCTTCTTCTTCCTCTTCCTCCTCCTCTTCTTCGAATAAAGTCAATAAACAAGGACCGGTAGAATAATTAGAAGAGAAAGACAAAGCAGAAACAGGAGACTGAGTTATAACAGTAGCAGATGATGAAGAAGAATTGTTATGATCATAATCACTACTAGAAGATGATGAAGTTGGAGAAGAAAATGAAGAAGAAGCAGAAGAGTACTCAAGAGTAACCAACAAGTCAACGAATGCTCCAACAATATATCCATGGTTGCTTTTACCGTTGACTTGTAAATACCACTTCAAGAGTTGATGAAGAGACTCCCAATCATCTTTCACGTTGAAGCGGTTGGCTTCCACCATCTCCTCCATTGACTTCTTGAAATCTTGGTATGGATCTCTCGAGTCCATTTCCATTAACAATACTTTATCACTAGTACAATATTTATATCTATCATTACTTGTAACACAATCAATTCTAGTAGTAGCAGTACTAGTAATAACATTCTTGTTGTTATTCTTTGCTAGCTGAGGTTGATCTGGGAGTAAACAGCTAGTTGTTTCTCCTGCATGATTATCGAAGAATAGCCTCTCCGACGATGTTTTCGCCCCCCGAATCACATTTTCTATGGTTTGATCCGCAGCCTCGCCAGAGTATTCGTCCTCTTCCAGGAGGACTGTAGTTGACAAAATGGTCGAAGATTCACACACCGATGAGTTGATGTACCTGGACTCATTAGTGACAAACACAGAGTTCATAATCTTTTCGGCTCGAAAAGATAGTGTCTTGGGGTTACCACAATTGGGCCAAGGCCATGAAGAAGAAGAAGAAGATAATATTTGTTCTGTAGGCTTGAAAAGGAATGGAATGAGCTTCATTTTCTTACCCATTGAATTGAGTTGATGGGAGGTTAGGAATGATAAATGTTGATGTTTGAATGATGATGATAACAAGTAGTGTGAATTTGTGTGGGTTGTGAAAAAGTGGGTGTTTTTATGGTGGGCATTAATGGATCAAGTCAGATGGGTTTGTGAAATTCATTTAATGTGATTTATCAAGCATGGAGGAGGGAGGGAGGGCTGGCTGGAGAGGGAGATTTTGTAAGGGGGTTGAATGGTGAGAGAAATCATGTTGGATGAGGAAGATATATTAGTATTCAAAGCAGCTGGTGGGGTTGCGTTTGTCATTTTTTTATACACTTCGTATTAAATATTTGGCCTATGTATAGTTCATTGATATAAATGCTGTGAGTCTGTCCAGAAGTTTTGAATTTGCAATTCTTGTAAATTTTCGTAAGCATGCACACATGTATTATCCGGATAATATTTGGCATTGTATGATCATCAAACATTTTATTCCTCGAAAAGATTTTTTGTAAGAACAAAACTTTGCTTGAAGCTCGATTCGTTTTATATGATTCTGACATGAAATTTAAATACCCACGCAAACAAATTTTATTGAAACATACTCATCTGTCCCAAATTAATAGTCATTTTTTGTGAAAAAAATTGTCTTATAATACATGTTCCCTATATCTTTTTAATGCAATTTTATAGATAAATTTCTAAAATAACCATTTGACTAAAGTATTGGTACTGGTATTTTGGTAATCAATATAATATAGTTATCATTTAAATTATGCATTGAAACTATCTCAATCAATATAATTAATATGGATATAAATGAAAAATAATTATTATGTTAGAATTTCCTAGTATGCGTAATTTTTTTTAAAATGACATTTAAAATGAGACGGAGCAGTATATAATATATATGATCGAACTTTCTTCTACAGTCATATATAGATCTCATTGAAGTTCACTATCGTTAAACTAATAATTTTGGCTTTAGTAACTATATTTGGATGCTATTAAATCTATCTCCGACTCAATTGCTTGCGCGAGCTATGTGTTCAGTGTTCTTTGCATAACCGTTATGTAATTGATATCAATTAATAACTGAGCGTGAAGATTAAAATAACAAGAGGTACATATAATACTCTATCCGTTCTAAATTAGTAGTCGCTTTTGATAAAAAAATTTGTTCCATAATACATGTCCATTATCTCTTTTCAATACAATTTTATAGATAAATTAATTACAAAATAACCTTTTGACTAAAGTATCAGTACTAGTGTTGGTAATTAATATAATACACTCTCTCTGTCCCATATTAATAGTCTCTTTCAGAAAAATAATGTATATTAAGAAAAGTTAATTGTACAATGATTTTCCGTGCATATCATATTAATTACGGCTATACTAAATAAATTACTCCATGTGGTCCTTTTTATACAGTGTTGTACCTGTTTTTGTGAATGTGAATGGAGGGCGCGCCCAGTATTTGGGCTTGATCTACCCTACTCCTTGCTATCTTGTATATTGCCTGATGATGTCTCTACTGCCTATGCCTATTATTGTATGGGAATTTGCTATAAGGATAGTCGCGCCCTCCTCTTTCCTGGTTCCGGTTAAAACTTCTGCAGTCACCTACCTTGGTCTACTAATATCTTTGCCATCTATGCCTGTCAATGCCTGTTAAAGACCATAATTCCATATTCCTCGGGTTTATGCCTGTCAATGAATCGGATATCCGATCCGATTCGATCCGTAGCTAAATAAATGGATATGAATTCATCAAAAAAAGTCAATCCATTAAAGATCCGATCCGATAAAGAGCGGATATGGATTTAGTACGATCTGATTCGATTATATATATATATATATATATATAAAAATATGAAATATATTATATATTTATATTTTATATATAGCTGTAGTGGACCGACCCGAGCCCACAGTTTCCGGGTCAGTGTTGGATCCATAAAGTTCTTGGACCTTATAATGAGTTTTAACCTATCCAAACAAGACCGAATGTAGAGTTTTATTCAAGGAAGGTTCCTCTTTCCAGTTACCTAATTTGATCCAAATTAGGGTTCTGTTCTCCTAACGGACCTCTGCTTTGCCAAGAATTACGTGAGTTTGATCCTCTATTTTCCCTATAAATAGAGGTACGTAGCCACATTGTTGAGGGTCGAAATTATTAGAGCTCACAGTTGCCAGAAAATACAAAACTCTAGTTATTTTGAAACTTAGCAATCTCAGCCCCCAATCTCATACAAACTACCACACTCCGGCGATATTCATCTTCGTTAAATTTTTTTCCCGCAAAAAATCTCGATCTATGTTGATTATCATATTTCTCCATCAACATAAGGCACAACACGCAACTCTAAGTTTTAATAACATGAGTTCTACTTAATATTTTTTAATTATTCTTTTTTAATCTTAGAACTCTTTTTATTTATATCTTGACTTGCGTGCAGTGCTCTATAAAAAGGATAAGATGGAGTAACTTTTATATTGGAAATGACAAAAAAAGAGAATACGTTTGAATTTTTTTACATTGAAAGTAGAAATGAGCAATTATTATGGGACGAGGGGAGTAGTTATCATTCGAATTATGCATTGAAATTATCTCAATCAATGTATTCAATGTGGATACAAATGGAGAATAATTTTTGTATTAAAATTTCTTAATATGCGTAATTTTTTCAAAAGTGACAAGTAAAATGAGACGGAGAGGCTAAGTAGGAACTAGGCAGTGCCGTATAGTATTTAAGTTTTGGTTGCGTCGACAGCTTTAGAATTAAATGACACCAGTAGAAACCAACGACACTGGACTACTGGAGGTTTAAATTTCCATTTTCAAATTTGTTTTCATCTTGTGTCCAGCCTAGTAGTTTATTGTCAGGCATCCCGAATTCATATACGTTGTTTGTACTTCGATTCTGTTAGGTTGCAATGGCACAATACTAGATTTTTACATAAATGTTTTATTAGTTATAACTCTTTTTTTTAATGGTCGAATCTTATCTCGATATCGCTCAGCTTACGACTTGTTTATGGTCCCTTCTTTTGCAACTCAATGTTTTTACTTTTTACTACTCGCACAAATTATATTATCTTTCGAATTTACAAGTTATGCACTCTTTGCCGGCTTTTTTTAATTTGTTCTACGCTTGTCAATAATCATAGAATGAGAGAATATCTTTTATATATGTGTGTGTGAATATAGATAGTGTTTCAAATAGCAGAAAGTGCACCAACCGAGTACGATGATGAACATAAACAAAATGACAACTAAACAAATCACCAAAGAGGCAAGAAAATATGTACATTCATATTAATTCTAGGAAGAATATAGTTCAAAAATCCATTCTATGATAAGCTTTAAGGTGGAGTCTCGCAGTGCTTATATATGTACATCTAAGTTCAGAATGCGCACAGATAAGTATACAAATAATTTTCATAATATCAAATGTGCTTCTTCTAGCTACTAGTTTGAAATAGTATTTCGCTTTCAAATTGACTAGTGATATATATATTCAAAAGAGCATACTTTATAATTTCATCACATTTACATTATCAGCTATATTATATTTGTAATTTGAGATTGTTTATACGTACATAGTCAGTCATGCACACACATAATAGGTTTGAATACGTTAATTACTCCTAGACTAGATAATATAATGTATTTGAATATGTTGCTTCCTCTTAATAATTCTAGACAGGCGTTTGGCTTTTTCATTATTTAGATGATATGATATCTTTGTAAAAGATTAATTAAGATATTCGATTTAGTGTATAAGTTTAATCAGTTGGTCAAATGGCAGGCAGGTTCTTCGAATAAAAAAAATGAGAAACTTTTCAAGTACCAGTAGTAGTACATTTAATCTAGAGAATACATGATCTTTATGTGCATGTATGATGTATCATCTCACGCACCCGTCTTTTTTCCACACTAATACTCGTATATACTACTACTATCTTACCACAACTTCAAAATGAAAATTCGATATACCCCATATAGACTAAATATAGACTAAAGGATGCCAGTGTAGAGTATGTGTGTTTGGTAGGCTCAGACGCTCAGTAGAGAGAGTTTGATGCTCGAATTTAAAATTTTGTAATTTATTATTACATTAAATCTCTTTAAAGTAACAATTTTGGGATTAAGGAAAACAAATATTTTATCAAATTTATGTTGGGACCGGAAAAAAATTATTTTAATAAAATTATTATTTTATCAATTATTACTTAATCGAAGTGTATTATGGAACAAATATTTTCTTTAGCGAATGTTTAATCTATAAACAAAATTACTAGTCAAATAAGATCAAATATTGTCATCAGGGAAACCTCGTTAAGTTCTCTCTGACGGCCCAGTGATTTGGTTCAGTGGGGCCAAAAGATAATGTTTATAACTAACCATACACACCAAATTAATGTTCCATGGCCACCCACATTATTATTGCAGGATAACTAGTCCAAGAGCACCAACTTCAAGTTCGATCAACTTGGGCCACTTAAACTCTAATAGACATTCAGCATTCACATATTTCTTAGCCCACTGAGCATTGCGCAAGTGAGCTTTACCAATAATAGGGCCTAGCCCCCTAGGCCCTAGCATTGTCAAAAAATGACTCAGATCCCACTCGGTCATTTTTATAGTTTGATTTGCTGCTGCTCTGGACATTGTCAATTTATATGTAGCTACTAGCTACCCACAATTTAAAGTTATTTGTGATATTTTAGAACACTTTACTTACTTGAAAGGAAAACAAGATTTCAGACTTCTGTAAATCTGTAAGATCATCTCATACAAGTTGCTAAGAAAGTTGTTTAATCCATGTCAATCTTAACAACATTTATTAAAATTTTGCTCAAATAGTTGAACAACTTTAAAGGTTGCCCGGTTTCTCTATATTAAATTTATATTTAGTTCAATATAAAAGTGGGTAGAGGAATACACACTTTAGATGATTTGTATGATTTTTTGCTAGTTTAGGAAATTGCCGAGTTTTACAACTTTTGGCAACCTTGTTACGCTGCGCTTAGGAACCCCAGCGCGTGGTAGGCAACATCTTGACAATCTCCCAACTCTAATAGAAATAGAAAGGCAACTAAGGGTGTCATGCCACATAAGCTTGACAACCCCTGTTGGTGATGCATTAGCTCTAATGCGATATTTGACATACCTCCTGTAAATCTGTAATGCGATACTTGACATAAATAAAGCTGCTATTCTTGCTCAAAATTCAAAAGCAAGACTGCCACATTTGATACGGATACACCAGCCTTTCTGAAAAAGAGTAGAAATGCAAAGATGTAGTGCAAATAAGTTCACACCTTAACCACCTTTAGCTAGCAGTTTACTTCCTTTATGAGCTAATTACAACAAATCTGTTATTTCTCCTTTATGAGCTAATTGGTATCATGTACCAATTCGAGTTTGAACTTCCAAGCAATACAAGTCAAAAGACAAGTACTGTATGGGTTAGCTGAAGTTCTCTAAGGTCTTTCTGAAAGAACCAGAAATTCCAAGTGCAACAGCATACATATCTTCAGGACACTATAACAGATACTGTGATCACCAACCTCCTTAGGCATGAAGCAGCAAAACCAAGTACAAAGGCATTGACAAAATTCTCTCATATTAAAAAATATATTAAAACCTATAAATCTCTAATACAAATACAAGGCTGCAGTTTTAAAGAGATCAGAACAACAAAAATCTTAGAAATTTCAATTACCTCGAAACCAATCTTCTTTACCATTTAACCAAACATAGATAGTTTGGTTGACTGCATAATACCTCCATACCCACTGGCATAGCTCTCATCCACAAAACGTATACTTGGAAGTTGTAACTAACTACAAAAGTTTGTTTTCCCTGTCAGGTATCAAACTCTTCTTCTTCTACAAAGAAATAAATATTGTCAGTTTTTATAGTTGCCAAGACTCGAACCCTTAACCTTTCGATTTTAATGTAATTAAATATTAGATATTAATATGTTGTTGATGACTTAATGGGGCTCGAACAGTTGAACGTTTATCTAAAATGAACTTTTAGATCCCTCTCGTGCTTATTATACATAGATATAATAGATATCTACAAATCTACAATACTAAATTCAATAATAAAAACAAAAATGATATAACTGTGATATACAATGCTAAGCCAATAACTGAAAGTTATACATGCCGAGTAATATATCCTTGGTAGGATATCGGTTGTTAGTTCACTTTCAAATTAAAATTAGCTATACTATTTCAGTTGAGGATAACCGGACCATTTATCACAGAAGATCTAATGGAGGCTGATGAACCAACATTTTAGGGAGTAAGAGTACAAGATAGTACCTTCATATCTGCATTTTTACATCATGTCTTCTGTGTCAAAAATTATATAATATTAGATACGAACTAAAAACTTAGATCTCATGACCATTACATAAACTATAAGTTGACTAAAATCATAAATTCATTATTCATCATAAATTGCTATATAAGAATTTTAAATTATATAAACACTTATTGGTTACTGCCTAAGAATTATAGGCTATATGACCATTATATTAGCCACGGACTATAATTATTAAAATTATTTCACCTGGTTTGAATCCCCTTGGGCCCTACATTTTTTCCCTCATCTTTTCTAACTTAACAAAAAAAAACTAGTTATGGAGTCGGAACACTTAACATCCCACGTACACCTAGTCTATCGTGTCCAAGAACATCCAAGCCCTAAGAGTAACACCCCCCCCCCCCCCTCTCTGATTGTGCTCACGAAAACTAAAAATATGTCCAGAGCCATATATTTGTAACATTACAGAAGTTGAGTCATCAATGGATCATGTTTAAATGACGACTTGTACACATATGCTTTCTTAGAGGTTCGTTTACTGGTTTTTAAAATTTCGACTTGTCCCACAATTTGAAACTGAACCAAGTGGTTCAATTTTTATCGGTTCAGACTCCACACCAATGGGTTCATCGGTTCCAAGCCAACAGCAAAATTTACTTCACTGTATGGTTTATGCAGTGTAGTTCATCTGGCAATATTATAAATAAATAATTATAATGTAAAAGCAGAAAGTTTCCAATAAGATACTTCTAAAATAAGCAACCCCAAAAGTTTTGTTTTATACATTAATCACAAGACAACACACAATTGTAAAATGAAAATATATCAAAATTATTATCCAATCATTAAAATTGCAAATATAACACAATACCTTAAGAATTCCTTTAGAGTGGGACACTCTATGTATAATAAGAAATAGGTGGATTACCTGAATAAAGCTCATATACATTCACATTCCTAGAGAACAGACTGCTGGTGTAATGCCTATATATAGTGTTTTATTTTTATTTTTATTTTTAAGTAATAAGTGATAACCTTCCTATTAAAAGACATATATATTCCAGATGCACATTAAGCACTGCCAATTTTACATTCTGTTGACTGTAGCGGTTATGCTTTGATTTTCTTGTATTTATTCTGTTGTGTAAGGTTTATAATTCTGCTGTGGTTTATCATGTTATATTCTACATACATGAGCAGATATCTAAATTACTGTATGCAGGTTCGACTAATAACAATTTGGGTCGAGTTCAAACCAAAACCGGACCACAACCAGCAAAATTTTAAAATACTTGAATCATACCACATTTTCAGTTTGCTTCGGATAAAAATCTAATCGGTTTAAGCGGCGATTTAACTCAACCCGTGATCGCTCTAAAGAATGACCACCTTCAAGAGTTTAGTTGTTTAGGCCCAAAAATTTTAATTCATATAATTTGTAAAAGAGTTCACCTAACAGAATTGAATTCAAAAATTGCAATACTTACAACCTAGAATTCATGATTCAGTTTTGGGCATATAAAGTTCAGCAAATATAGATAATATAAAATTTTAGATTTTGTACAAAAAACAATAACCTTGACATATATATTATATTATATTATATATACACACATATAATATGTTAAAATCATTAGGATCTAAATCAAAACCAAACAGGCTGCACAATGTGACATATGTATATAATATATCAAAATCAATTGGATCTAAATCAAAACCAAACAGGATGCACAATGTGACTGCAGTGTCATTAGTTACTAGTCCAGTCTAAATAACAATAATCAGGAAGCTTTGCAGGGCTTGAAATCAGACAGAAGGTGAGAAGACAGAAGAGAACAAAAGTAATACCTTAAAAGCTGCCGGGAAGTCTCTGTTGCCTAGAGGTTTGCCTACAGCAGCTTGAATTGATTATTTCGATCCTTCTTTTTTCTCACCTTTTAACCCAACAATCAACAACATTCCACTTTTTTGATAAATTCCGGGTGTTCAAATTCGTGATGCCTCATTTCACAGAACCCTGACTCCCTGAGCCTGGCAAATCAATGAAGTCACCCTGCCCTGGCAAAGGCAAGGTCCTGTACATGTACCTAGCTCACATTTAGCTGTGAACATTGTTGTAAAAGAATTCTATATCCGTTGTAGTTCTTTAGGACCTAGAAGGTATGCAGAAATTGGGCACAATATTAATCAGACTATTGTCGGGCTCTAATTAAGATTAAAGATCTGGATTTCGAGTAGAAATCTATACCAAGAGGTAATGTTGAAAATAGTGCGAACTGAAAAGAAGAAAATATAAGATAAACCGAGATAAGAGCATAATAATTTTTCTCTTGAAAAAACTTAAAGTGAAGAACAAAATATAAGATAAACTGAGATAAGAGCATAATAATTTTTCTCTTGAAAAAACTTAAAGTGATCTTTAGCTTATAGTCATCAGAGAACATATTAAGGGTCAAAAGATTATAGTAGAAAATGTGCCACAAAGTCTTTGAAAAAGTTATAGAGATGAATCTCCACTTTCTTGTTCAGCCTATACAAATGCCGTAAACATCCACTTAGAGCCTAAACAATTAACACTGAACATGTAGATTCAGCTGTGAACCCCTTATTGGGTAGCACAGCCATAATTATTAAGAAAGCAAGAGCCTTTTCTGTTCTATGGGCACCTACTAATACCTTGGCTTAATACACCTTGTGAAACGCTCAATAGTTCAGCAACCGCTAGAGAATGCTATACTGTTATCACAACATATATCTAAAGCTCTACACATTCTACCTTGTTTTTATTCTTGAAAAGAATATGTATTTATACTAAACACAACACTATGCTTTAAAATCCCCCAAGACTGGTGCAAGAAAAAAGTCCAGATACACAGATCAACTGAGAATGGGTAAATAAGGAACAAGCAACTATAGAAAATCTGCCAAGTAATTTTATAGTAGTTATATTCAGTTATCATAACAAAAAGAGGTAAAATAATCACAATGAAACATTTCTCTGAAAAGATTTTCTTTGCCAGTGGCTACAAGGACTTCTACAAATAAACTCTCCATAAACCTCTTCACTTGCATTCTTTTCTAATAGTCAATTCTTATACCCTTCAATATTAAAAATGGTGGGAGCTAGCTTAACAAGTTTAAAATGTTATTGACCCTTTTGCATTATATAAAAAATTGGAAATTTAATTTATTTACCAAGAGTCTTCATCTCGGTCTAACTCCAACATTCATTATCAAGGACCACACTGTAAGGTGTTGGATAAATTTAGGTAAGAAATGCAAGATGGACTCCCAAGTCATACACCTCTTGCGATTACATAAATCAATGAAAGAAACTTCTAACCCATTGTAACCAAATTATAATCAGAAGAGCTCAAATAATCATCATTGAACTTTCAGTATAGGACACTCCTTGTACATTTCACAGTTCACTAGTCCCAAACTCTGTGACCCCTGTTTGGTAATACCAAAAACTAGACCAATCCACATTTCACACTCTCGATTCAGTGACAGAACCAACCATCACATTATCAAACAAGTAACAAAGTGAGTTCATATCACATAAGCTATACAAACATGAAACAACATAAATATAAACATGAAAGCAAGAAGATTAACTCATAGCTCAAAGGATAAAATCAATGCTTATATCTAATATTAATTAAAAAAGATTCAAAGATTGTACATCTTCACTAATCGAAAATGAGAAATTCTACAAACAGGAAACTCAGAAAACCTCTAACCCAAACAGCACACCAGCATATCTTTCCGCCCCGTCTTTGCACAAATCCTTAATCTTCTGAAAAGCATGCCATGTCAACAAACTATCAGAACCAGCCTGATGCGATCGCCCTACCATCCGCTTGACATCGAGAGTCCTAGCAACCTGATCCAACCCACCATACAACCCTTGACAGAACTTCATCATATGCTTAACATCATACACATTATTCCCGAAAAACACCTTGAGCAGCTCAAGAAACTCAGACAATGTGTTAGGCAAAGGCTTATGTGTCAAGATTTTAATCAAGTAACCAAAATCATAACCACTGTGAAAAGTAACCCAACTTACTGATTGATCCAACACAAGCCCTGACGACATCATTAGCTCAGCAAATGCAAACGACTCAATCCCTTTCAACCTGTTCTTCTCGAAATCGATACCTTGTCGCCTCAACATCTCAATCGAATCCGGAGCGTGCACGTCACGCGCCAGATCAAAATCACGGAAATTGAATTCCCAAATGTACCGGTTGTCGGTGCCTAGATCCGGTAGGTTTCCGGCAGCATCGGAGAGAGTGAGACCGACTTGTATCAGCTTCAGTTGATCCACGTTCTGTTTCAGGATCACGTAGTGCTCGCCGGAGTTCCGGTGGACGAAAAAGTCACTTCCGGCAGCGGTTGCGCGTACGATCACGCCTGGAAACTCCGTGTCCATCGATATGTACGGATACTTATCAACATATGTACGGATTAGGTTAAATTCGGCGACGAGATTGTCGGACCAAACGGAGCGGATCACGATCGGTTTGGTTTTTAACGGCGGGGGAATAACGGTGGACATGGCCGTTAGATCTCCAGATCGGTGTAGATATAGAGACACAAGAGATGTATGTATAGGTTATATTATCAGCTCTGGTGAAGAAGGGCATATGAGCGTTTCTAGGTTTTATTATATAGATGCTTATTATTATATGTACGTATGTATATATTCTTTTTGTTTGTGTATTATATATAAAAAAATCAAATAATTAGAGAGAGAAACATCGAGAGAGGAGAGATGGAGAGGGGAGAAAAAGACGTGGTAACTCGCCCCGTATTTATTTCTATTTTATTATTTTAATTAAGGCCAATATTTTTTCTAAAAGCTTTAATTATATTTTTTCTTGACGAGTGAACAGGTAGAAAACTGGATAACGTACCGCGAGGCGGTGTGTCATTTAAAAATATTGGGAGGAGTGTAAATAAAAGTATATAAATATTAATGTATGCTTAATGTGTGGAACTGGCAAGAAAGCAGGTCGATGTAAACTTAATGTGTGCTTGGTGTCAGATGCAAATAGAAGAGGCCAGTCACACGCTATTTACTTGTAGCTTTGCCCGGGCATTGTGGACCGAGGTGGGATTGCAGGAGCTGTCAAGTATCGAGCCTGGGATGATGGTGAAGGACATATTGAAAAGGGAGTTCAGGTGTGGAACTCGAGAGAGGTGGGTGAAGATTGGGCTATTTTGTTGGGGGTTGTGGACAACGCGTAATACATGTCTATGTTTGGTGTACGTTCTATGGTCACGGTTATGTTACAAGAAAGGCAGCAGAGTCAAGAGTTAAGATTAGGCTGGTAAAGGAATATGGAGTATGCAGAAACAGAACAGGAGTTGGTGCAAGCCGCTTGAGGGATGGGTTAAAATCAACATCGATGCTGCTTGTCCAAGTCAGACCGGAAAAGTAGGGATTGTCTGTGTAGTTCGAAACGATCGGGGAGAGTTCATACGAGCCAGGAGTAATAGTTTCCATGGAAGTACATGTGCAAGGGAAGCGGAAATTTGAGTTTGAAGGAAACTTTGCTATGGATAAAAACTTGGAGAAATCAGCGATGCATATTTGAATTGAATTCTAAATTGGTGGTGGACGCAATTAACGGGGATGGGGGAATTCAATTTTTCATACTATTATAGATGATTGTGTTAATTTGTTAAAATATTTTAGTGAAGTGTTAATAGTCTTTGAGTATCGAAATGCGAATCTGCACGAACTGCGTTTTCTATGTCAGGTCTAATGAAATGGTATCATTCCGTTATAATCTTATTTCCGAAGCAAATTAATATAAGCGAGTGCATTTTTCCAAAAAAAGAGTAGTATATAAATATTTTTTAATCTTAAAAAACCCCACATATTGTGTGATGAGTACTAGTCTTCCGACTCAAACCATCATAAAATCGTTAATTTTGTTTACCTGCATATTTTGAATATCAAAATAATAAAAATATATGGAAAATAATTGTCAAAAAAGGTTTTTCATGAATAAATTTCGTGAAGAAAGTGAACATGTAATAAGAATAGATATTTATATTAAAAATTAATATATAAAGTTATAATTTAGAATTATAAATAATTGTTAATAAAATAATAATATTTATTTTATTCGATCCAATTTCTCTGCTAGACAAAATTAGAAGGTTAATCTTTACTACAGAGGTGGGACAAGTTTTTGTCAAATACCCTTTCGATTTATTTGAGAACCTTGTTATGATTGTTATATGTAAAGGGTTTATCCTTATATCGGTTCTATATTGATTTTGGCTCATTTCAAAAAAAAATTTAGAATATATATTTATTTTATAAAGTTATAAGTCTAATTGTTAAAAAAGATAGTAGTTGTTCCCAAGAAAAAAATGAGATGGGAGAAAATTTTCGACAATTTATCTTGTTTCTTTGCTTATGGGAGTTGTTGAAAACCGACATGAAGATCATTTCAATTCTTCTTTTTATGAATTTTTTATAGACACCGCCTTCTTAAAAAAATATTTAAGAAAAAAGTAACATAAAACATGAATAGAATTAAAAGAATACTCGTGATAAGTCTATTCCAAAAGAGTAAAAATCAATCCTACTCGTGATAGACACATATGCATGTCAACAACATCTATTCCTTAAACAGATTGTAATGTGCTGCATAAAATTTAATTACTGCTAAGGTTGTGTTCGTGAGAATGGAATGAGAAAGGAATTGAATGAAAAATTATAAACAAATTGTATGAAGAAAAAAGAATGTATGAGTGAAATTTTAAATGAACACGAGAGAGTCTAAATTTTCTATGACGAGGATTGTAGGGAAAATAGTGAAAAAATGGAATGGAACATTCCTTCCAATATATATGAGTTAGAATTTTGTTATAAATAATTTGGAATGAAATGAAAGAAAGAATGAAAATTATAAATATTTTTCCTAATCTCACCCAAAAAAAAGTATAAATTTCATTGCATTCTCAGCTCATTCCATTCAAGTGAAGTGAACACAGCCTAAGGTGTTGGCCAATAGAATAAAAACGCTTACAATCAGCTGGTTAGTGATATTAATTATTAAAATTAATATTCTTAAAATAATGTTAAAAATGACCACATGATAACTTTTTAAAAATGCCTAGTAAGTTGTAACCGATAAATATAGTTAATAATAATCACATAGCAAAATTAAAAATATGACCAATAATCTGACAACAGATATTCATGTCAAAGTCGACTGAAAATCATTCAACTTGGTCCGTTTTCTTTTGTGAAACTAATCGGGCCCATATCATCTGGGCTCACGTTCATATGATCCACTACCAGCCCAACAGATAGGACAGTCTTGACTTGCCGGATTACAGAGCAAAACCACGGAGGAGAACGCCGGAGCCAAGTACAATGGGAAACTCTGAATCTTCTTCTTCTGATCCTCGTTTCATTTCAGCTACCAGGTTCCATCTCTCTCTCTCTCTCTCTCTCTATTCCGTATGATAAAGAGTAACGGAGCAATACTAATTTCTACAACTGTTGCAGATCTTTCACTCAGAAGTATCTAGAAGACCTAAAATCATTGTTCCAGTCTCTCGCTGCTCAATCACATAGTCATCACCAATATATTTCTCCTCCTGTATTTAAAGTAGTAACACTCATTCTTTAATTTTTGGAAATATGTTATCTTATTCTTTTATTTTTACACTACAAATTACCTGTGAACTTGATGTTTCAGAAATATTATGGAATTCATGGTGTACTAGGAGATAGAATGTTTGATTTAATCACTCAGAATCGTCATGATGAGCAGATGACTTTTGAGGACCTTGTAATTGCCAAAGTAGGTTCCTTTAATTTCGATTAGTTTATGTTTTTTTTTGCTTAACCGTGCATTTTTTAATGCTAATTTATAGTTTTGTGACTGCATATATCTTGTTTCAGTTGATAGATACATGTTTAATTATAGTATAGCATGACTAGTGGTTGGAAGTTGTGAAAGACATGGTTGTGGTACTTCTGTGTCAAGTCCTTTGATTTGAGTTCACAGTGTGCAACGCTTTCGGCACTTTATGCACTCAGTTTGCGATTGGAATCCTTTTCTCACAAGACCTACTTATTGGGCAATACCACAATAGTATCAGTGAGCTAGTTTATTACTTACGTAATTGGCCTTTTTAATTTGTCTGGTAAGTTTATTAAGCTGAATAGATAATGATACTATAGCACTAAGATGAGCTTCCGAGGTACTGAGCAAAAGTTCTCAATTAAGAAAAGGTTTCACTTCAAAATATGTATTTTCAGTATGATAATACAACACAAAGCAATTTTCTGAAGTTGGGAATTATGATTTGTGCGCCAAAGTATCAGTTTTTACTAAAAGATCCCACATTGGAGGTAAATAAAAATAAAACTAATTCTTATCTTGCACAATTATGGCAACTTAAACAGTTCTGAATTGTTTAGAACAGACTATATGTTTTACTGGAATCTGGAAACCAGTTGACTGTACACTCGGTTAAGGTAAGTATCAAGAATTCTTTATTTTTTTATTTAGAATACCAATCCGTATCGGTTCAGAAATAAATCACCCTTTGAACGGATATGATGTCTTAACTTAGTTCTTCAGGTTACAATTTTTAGTAAATGTCAAATTTTACCTAATTGCAGGGGACATATGAGAAAGGAACGAGAGATGAAATCGAAGAATTTATTTATCAGTTATTAGATGTCAATGGTGATGGTACTGTAGAACGGTAAAACCGCAGCTCTTACTATTTTTTTTAGCAAGTTATTTAAATGTGTACAAAAGTCTGCTTTCTCTAGGCATGCTTTATCCATTGCAAAGCTGCTCAAACACCAACAAATAACCCATGCAGATTTTTTTTACTCTTTCTGTTCCAAATCAGATGACCCCTTCTTTCTTATATACACAGACTATAGAAAGCACAAACCACAATGGGGAACCGCGGTGTATGCATTTCCCTTCACATTAACAGGACTGCATGACCCAGGTTATCTGTAAATTGTACCTGCCATTGTCCGCCTCCTCTCGGTGTCAAAATCTTACTGAGGGAAAAATAGGATGACTTGCATCTGATTCTTTGTGTCGCTGACATGAATTTTCATTCAATTAATGCGAAATATTTTTGTATATAATGAACTGTAAAAGTGCAACTTTTAATATCAGAAAGCACCAACTTCCGGATTCTAGAAGATGTTTATGGCATTTGTTTTTAAAAACATAATATTGCTTATTGTTTTATGGTGACCAGCATGCTTTTAGATACAAAATTATTTCTTTCTACAACAGTTTAGTTCAAATATTTTTGGAATACCCTGCTTTATATTTTCACTTCACAAATTTAGAAACTTTGACAGGTCCGATCTTGAAGCCGTTCTTAACGAGATGCTTGATTATATCTTTCCTAACAAACGATCAGAACCCGGTTCTGCATCACATCTTGAAAGCATTGACGTGTTCATTAATGCTGCTAATTTTTCTAAGGATGATGGAGGATGTTCTATGTCTTTCGAGGATTTTAAAAGATGGTGCACTCTTCTACCATCTGTCAGGAAGTTTCTTGGGAGCTTGCTGAGGCTTTCTGATCCAGGTCGTTAATATCTCACTATCTCAGAATCATGATATTTGTAATCATGTTTTAAATATGTCAATGGCCCTAGCGCTCTATTCAATCTGCGTAATCTCTTTTTGTAATCATGTTTCTTGTGTACGGTTATGTTAATTTTAAGGCACCCTTATCAGGTCGTATTATCATGCTCTTATGCAAAACTTGATTGCTCAGCAGGTTCTCAAGTTCCTCATCTGTTACTTCCTGAAGCTCTTGATTCTAAAATGATATTGTTGAAGGAGGAATATGCTTGGCACATAGGAGGAGCCCTTTCCCATCAGGAACTGGGTGAATGGAGACTTTTGTATCACAGTGCGGTTCATGGATTAAGTTTCAGCACGTTCTTGGGGAATATATCGTGAGTAGCATTTCCTTTTCTATGTCAAACATATGTTCACTTTATGATCCTAAACGGGTTAAAGTATGCAATTTACTTGAGTTTGTAGCTTTATAAATGTATTTCAAATTTCTTCATTGGTTTTCATATGCCTTTGCTTAAATTTTGGGTCATTTTACATCATCAGAAGCTCAATGGATATATGTAAATGTTCTCAGAACCTCTGATGTTTTTTAATCAGTTCACCAACTAGTTTTATCTTACCAACAAAGTTTAAATCCATTGTAGAATTTTCGAAATTTACGTTTTGACCAACAATATTGTTGCCATCCACGATTTGCCTACATCTCTTGAACATTTTGGATTTCTCTGTAGAGCTCGCTCTCCTGCTCCAGCTATGTATTGAGCAGATAAATGTGTAAAGGAAACTATATGTTGCTCAATCTTAGACTCTTAGTCATCATGAAAAATAGATAATATTGTATGCTGTTTTATCTTAGGTTAGCCTGTGATATGACCTTTGTTCTGGCTTCACCATAGAGATAGCAAATGTGCAGGCTAGAGACGTCCATTTGCTGCTAAAACTTTTAAGTTTCCAAAACTTTTCAACTGAATGCAGAAATAATGAAGGACCAACTGTATTTGTTGTCAAGGATAATGACGGTTACATATATGGAGGTTATGCTTCTCAACCTTGGGAGAGACATGCAGATTTTTATGGGGATATGAAGTCTTTTCTCTTTCAGTTGTACCCGATGGCATCTCTCTTTCGGCCTACTGGAGCGAATAATAACATACAATGGGTAAGTCCCCCCCCCCCCCCAATTCCCCCGGCATTTAAGTATCCACATTATAATCATTTTTGTAATTAAATATAGCTCACGGATAAATTTGCTTTGCAGTTGTGATATTCGAATCTTGATATTAGTATGCTTTTCTCCTTTTTGTTTTTGGGCGGAGGAGGTTAAGTGATTCAGGTTATGAGATCTAAATAGCCTGTAGCAATCATGCCATATCATGGTGTGATACTATTATAGTATTAGGAGCATGAAACTTGCTTACATTTTGTGCAAAAATCCATCTTTACCTCCCTTGCAGTTACTCTATCTAGTTTAATGAATTTGTTGCATTGGCAGTGTGCTATGAATTTTAGTTCAGAGAGCATCCCCAATGGCATTGGTTTTGGGGGCCGAGCGAATCACCTGGGCTTGTTCCTTTCAGCAAACTTCGATCAGGGACACACCTTCCCTTGCACCACTTTTGGGAGCCCTTGTTTGTCCAAGACCAGTCGTATAAGCCCAGAAGTGATAGAATGTTGGGGAGTAGTGCCAAAGGGATCTGAAGACGAAACACAAAGTGGTCTCAAAGGTTCTGTATTAGAGAGATTTAAGGAAGAACGTAACATGCTCAACATGGTTGGACTTGCAAATTCAAGCCAGTAATCTGCAAATCGCTTGAGCCCCTAAAACATTATATAGATATTGGAATTATAATACCAAGTTATGTATCATTTTGTTTTGAAGAGTGAACAGATACTTTCACCGCTACAAGCACACTGCACACCCATGTTTTCCCAGTACATATGTATTACTCTTGATTCTTCTGTACAGACTGCAATTGTTTCGGTTTGTGCGAAAAAACTGCAGCAAAATGTCCCAGGTTTTTTTTTGTAGAGAAGTACGTGATCTAGTCCGTTAATTTTATTCCAGGGAATTGTTGTGGAGTACTGGCGTATCATTAAATTAAATATTTTTTTGCATGTGTGTGTAGTGTGTTCAATACTTCAGTGTCCTTTGATAGTCTATACAATCATACGATTCTCTCTCTCTCTCATTATAGGAGTAGTTCGTGCGATGACCACGTTAGGGTCATTTTTAAAATCTTTGATCTTATTTAGAAATTAGAGATTTTAAGGAAAAAATTAGAGTATCGAAGTAAATTAGAAGATTAATTAAATAAATCTTTGATATTTGGTACTTAGCGGTTCGTTAAATTTAAAAAAGCTATTTGGAAGGTTTTTTTTGATTAAAAAATTGTTATGTGTCTACTTAAAATATAAACATTTAATTTAAAAAGCTATTTATCAAATAGTTTTATTAAAAATAATTACTTGAATCAGTTAGTTAAAATAGTTAATTTAAACAACGGATTTATTTTGCTATTATATTTTTAATTTTTTAAATAGTTTTATTTAGTATTATATCCAATTATATATATATATATATATATATATATATATATATATATATATATATATATCAGTTATGCATCTTATATTCTAATTTTTGAATAAGTTAATATTTATTTAATTTTAATATTATAAACTTATATTTATTCCACTCCAATATTAAGATTTAATTTATTAATTTCTAATCATGATATTAAATTAATTTATATATTTATAAAAAATCAAATTTTAACCACATTTATTTATCAGAATAATCAACAATTTTAACCTGACAATAATAAATCCGAAAAAACGTACCATATATATTTTTTCCTTTTTAAAAATTAAAAATTAAAAAAAAATCCAAAGTTATTAGTTTATGAAGCCAAGTAAAAGGGCCGGCCCAATAGAGAAACCCTAGCTCAATATATTAGCATCACAAACACAATCTCCCTCTCAGCCTCTATCAAGCATCCCTCGTCTTGATCACTCAAAACCCTAGCTCCTCCTTTGACAGCCGCCGCCGCAAGCATGGGTCGTGTCCGCACCAAGACCGTGAAGAAATCTTCCCGCCAGGTAATCGAGAAATACTACTCGAAGATGACCCTCGATTTCCACACCAACAAGAAGATTCTAGAAGAAGTGGCCATCATCCCATCCAAGCGTCTCCGTAACAAGATCGCTGGATTCTCAACTCACCTGATGAAACGCATCCAGAAAGGCCCTGTTCGTGGCATCTCTCTCAAGCTCCAGGAGGAAGAGCGAGAAAGGCGCATGGACTTCGTTCCCGATGAATCTGCAATCAGGACTGATCATATTGAGGTTGATAAGGAGACTATTGAGCTCTTGGCTACTCTTGGTATGAGTGATATTCCTGGCTTTGTCCTTAAGGAGGAGCAAGCTCCCATCACTGCTGTTCTACCCACTTATGGACGTGGTGGCGCTGCTGGTGGTGCTCGTAGGTACTGATTCCAGAGTTTTTTTTATCGGTTTTTTCGTAATGTTATGGAAATGATGTAGTGTTACATTTTGTTGGATTGGATGTTTTTAAAGTTTTATTTGGAATCTCGGAATTCTATATTTAAATATTTTTGCGCCTGATTGTTGAGTTTTTAATTTTGAATGGGCTATTTTATGGTTACTTATTGGAATTAGATTAATCTGTGTTTGTTTCATTTCCTTTGTTTTGGGGACTCTTTGCTACATTTTAGAGTCATGATGTTATCGATAGTATGATAAAGTTGGTTGGTGCTTTAAATTGATAAGGTGGTGCCTGTTCTATAGTTTCAGTATGATAACAATGTAGATTTTTGTACCATGTTTTCTTGTGCTCTGTTAATTTTAAATGCCAACTGAGATATTAGTTTGTCATTGCTTGATATTCAGTCTGCTAGGGTGGGCTATTAACCAAATAATACACTATTCACCAACCATTGACACACTTCAAACTTTTCAGGATTAAAATCATTTAAGCTATGATGCAGAATGCAAGTTGATTGCATAGTTTTTACTGTGGTGTATAACGAGTACCTTGTAATTATGTTGCTGTAGTAGTCTTGAACTTTCTAGCATTCCAGCTATACCAAAATATGATAGTATTCTTTCCATACAGAGATAAGACGTGAGTAGAGAATGAACTGTGCTTTGGTATACCTACTACATTGTAGTTTTCAAAATACAAGGAGAGTTGGCGCGAGGATTTGAGAAATAGGACACAGGGAAGGGAGTTGGGGATAATTCTTTGGCACTAGCCTATCCCTGATCCTCACCTTTAGTTTACCTTATAGGGGATAAATAAATGCACATTCCTGGCTTCTACTCATATCTTTCACAAACCTTATAAAAAAATTCACACTTTGCCTCTATTTCTTTCCTGCTCCATTATTTTTGTTTGTTTTATATCGTTTTGTTCTTGTCCTACTCTGTTCCTCTAATGCAATGAAGCTTTCTGGGTAGATATGAAGTATATCAATGGAGAGTGTTTATGAGTAATAGAGCTGGGGATGAGAGAAATTTTATGGGTGTAAATCTGTTTTATACCATGGGATGTAAACCATTTCCACCATTAATTTGTCAGCTTAGTCTGCTATTTTTCTCGGTTCTTTGTTCTGTGGGTAGCAGTTTTTAACTAGTCTCTCTACATTTTGTCTGTTTCACATGTTGTCTATACTGAATACTGATTATGTTCAATGTTATCCTCCTCTGCTTATTAACATACTTTCTACAGCATGTATTGTTTGTTACTTTACGCCCTTTAACCCTCCAATTCATATTTGAGTAGAAACCAAAAGAACAATTGTAAAAATAAAATTCTGTGAAAATGTGTAGGTGATTTACTTTTTGTACTTTCCGGCACTCTGAGTGTGTGTGTGAGAGAGAGTGGGATAAGTGAAAGCTTAAATACGTTATTATCATCTAAATTTATGCCAACGTACACATGGAAAATAAATTTAGCATTCAAATAAAGGAAACAAGATGCACGTATGATGCTGGATATAGGTAACAATTTTAGTCATTATAATAAAATATCAAGTTCAATCTTTTTTTAATAAAATATTTCGAACCCACCAAGTGTAATGTATGTATGAGCTCACATTCAAAGATGAGTAATGCTGGAGAACAAAACAAAATTTTCAAAATATTTTCTCAAAATGACGTGTCAGTAGTAGTGACGTGGCAGAATAAATTTTTTTAATTCGTGTATTAATTTGAATGCACAAGAGTCCATTTTTTGATAATCAATTAAAATTATACAAGTATTTTTTGAGAATGTTTTTGGGAAATAATTTTGGGGTTCTAACATTTTTCTTCGAAGATACCTATGGTTCATGCATGTTCTGATAGATTGATGACGTCAAAGTATTACAGGAATGGTACTAGGTATGAACTTGAGATTAGATGGGACTTGGGAGTTGGGAGGCATAAGAAAGAACCAGAGTGGTTGACACCAGATAACACAGTAACGGATTGAAGAATTGGTCCGATGATTGCATCCCGTATTGATCAACAAAATGTCAATTGAATTTATGTAATATTTCAAGAACCCAATACAAACCCAATCATAATTTTGCAATCAAAATGAAATCCATCAATGAATTAATATAAAATTGATTAAGTATTTACCTCATTAAGACATTTGAAACTTGAAGATGGAGAATCATCTATTGCATCCTGTTAAAGAAATTTTTTCAAACGTCGTTTGGTTCAAATCTTCATTTTTTTTAGAATTGTTAATTGGATTTCACGAGATCGGCAGATGACTGTTAGGTATGTATATTCAAGATTAATTGCGACTCACTCTTTAGTCTATAAGCATGTGAGATCCAAGAGGGTTCGAGTCTGTAGCTTTTAAAAGGTGAACTTAAGGCGATTTTTGATTTTAAGTTGGAAAATATATGTTTGTGATTTTTGATTTTAAGTTAAAACATATGTATTTGTATAATAAATTAAAAATGACTTAAAGTAAAAAAATGGTGAGAGAAACTTTTTTTATACAACTTATAAATTTTATTTCTTATTTTTTTTGTCAGGATTTTATTTCTTATTTTTAATAATTCATAAATTATATAAAGTAAATAAGGGCTTTTTTTGGAAAATATCAAATATATTTTTTTTGCAAAAATACGTTTTTTTATTTAATACTTTGTAAAAATACGATCTTCAAATTTTTTTTGCAGAAATAAAGTTTTGCAATAAATGCACTGATTCAAATAAAATTAACCTCAAATGCAAACACGAGCAAATTCAATTTTTTTTTTAAAAAAATTGCATCCAGTTGCTTTTAGTTACAAATTGTAGATAAAAAAGTTGCATTTAGTTACCTTTAATTGCAGACCGTATTTTTACAAAAATTTCAAAAAATAGTAAAATCACAATTTTTTTTAAAATCAGTATTTTTGATAAATACCCAATAAATAAATATTAATTTTAAATTCTTACCTTTAAATAATTTTAAGTCATAAATAATTTTTTAAAATATACCTTCCCTTCAATGTTATCGGACTTTAGATGCTGCGTACAAGAGTCCTAACAACGATGATTGATTTTTTTTTTCCAACGATGATTTATCTGTACATAGACTTAAAACTAAGATGGCTAAATAACGATTAAGCCTAAAAAGGTTAAGATTATTTAGTTTGGGTTCTAATTCAAAATTCATACTTCTTCGGCTCTTGCCCGAACTTGGACTAGGATCGCCCTGTACAAAGACAATGAAGTTTCATAACCAAATTTTGAGAGTTCTACTACTCATACCAAATATTTGTCTTTATCTTTTTCGATGCAGCTTCCAAAATACATATATGATAATGTGACCAAGAAAACTACTTAGATTTTCAACCATTTATATGTCCCTCTTTTATTCTTTAGTGCACTCCGCACCAAATGGTATATGATAATTCAAGTTTAGTTCTTTATCATTTTCTGGCCGGCTAAAATTTAGATGTATGTAACGCAAGTCCATGCTTATCTACCAAGGCGTTCTTTGTTTATGAGGATTTGTTACACATGAATTTTAAGTTGCTAGGAAATAGGAAATATATTACATTCATAAAATTGTTAGATTTATTAAAAGTTTGCGTTTGGTTTACCGCTGTAACTTCAAGTCATATAGTTATTTTTATTTAATTAATTACATGTTTTCAAAAAATTTCAATTTTAATAATAATAATAATAATATTAACTTTATTAATATAAATATATATATATATATAATTAATTATAAAATTTTCAGAGATATTAAATGAAAACTTAAAAATTAAAACATTCAAAATTGTAATTTAAAATATTTAGATTTATTATAAAAACAAATAAAACTTAATTATAAAATGTTGTAAATATAATATAATTTAATTTTAAACTATTACAAAAAAAATTATAAACATTGAAAATTAAAAATATAAATATTTATAATTCCAAACATTTAATTTTATTTTTAGTGGCGATAATAATTATATTGATATAAAATTAATTGAAAGCTAATTAAAACTATTTTAAAAAATTTATATAAAGATTAAAAATATATATATTTGACACCATTGTTTAAAAATATATATAATTCGTCAATTATTGTTGTTTGTTTATACAGTTTTGACAAAGGCATCTTTGAAAAATTTTCAATGACAGCTTGGAAATTGTATTAATTAATTATAAGCACCAGCGACAAAGGGAGTATTTCCCAGGACAATTGCGGGTAGATGCTCCTACTTTAAAAAAACATTACTTAAAATTGAGTATTGTTTGAGCTGATATTGTCAGACATGAACATTAATTTAAAATGCAGTGTTGTTTTCTCACATGATTGTCAATCGATAAAATAGCGCCTTTTGTTCAACAATGGAGGACTCAAGACCTCTCCTTTTATTTGTCCAGTATTCATTACTCAAAGACAAGATAATTAAGTAAAGCAAGCACACGATACTTATCAACTAAATATTTTTTTTAACCCAGTGGATATTTTATATTGGATCATTACTTAAATTTCTGCTATCAATCGTTGTAATATGGTTCGTATACTGACTAATGGTGGAGGCTGAATATGGTTCTCGACTGCATTATAACAATTTATTTGTGATAAATTATAAGAAGTGTTACAGTAGCGTTACAGAAGAAACTAAAAAAGAGGCAAAGCTTCAGTCTTCAGGATATTGAAAAATCTTAAAAGCTGAATTAACAATCCCAAATCCCCCATCAACAAAAAGATTTTGGCCACTCACATACTTGGCTTCATCGCTGGCGAGATAAAGAGCTGCATTGGCTACATCATCGGTTTGGAGAGTTACGCCCTTTAAATTGGCTAACGAATTCATCACACCTTCAAGCATTTCATCATCTTGGATCCCCACAAAGCTCCTAGCTAGAGGAGTTGCCATGGCGTAAGGCGACAAACAATTGACTCTTATGCCAAACTGTCCCAGCTCGACTGCCAAGTTTTTTGTAAGTCCTAACACAGCATGCTTTGAGGCGCAATAAGCATGTGATGCAGCACCACCAATATTAGAGCTTAAGCTAGAGGTCGAAAGGATGCAGCCACTTCGAGCTGGAACCATAACTCGAGCCGCATGTTTCATGCCTAGAAAAACACCGGTCACATTGATGGCCATGACACGCTCGAAATCAGACTTCAGGTTATCCAGAATTCGAGGTTTGTTAGGATCGGAGATGCCAGCGTTGTTAAACATGATATCAAGTTTTCCAAAAGTCGAAACCGTTTTGTCAACAGCACCTTTTATGTGATCTTCATTTGTAACATCACAGTGGACATAAATAGAGTTTGATTTTCCTAATGAATCAACAACTGTGTGCCCAAGTTCATCTTGAATGTCTGCAATAACAACCTTAGCTCCATGTTGTACGAAGATCCTCGCGGTGCATTCACCGATGCCACTGGATCCTCCGGTAATCAGGGCAACCTTACCCTCCAACCTATATATTCAAAAAGTTAAGAAAGAACCTCACTTTTACTTAACATAGTAACAAATTTTAATATTAAAGCAATAAATATATTTGAAATTTTTTTGTGTAAAGTTAATAAACTACGAGTTGAAATAAACCTCACAGTTTATACTCACCTTCTTGTGATCGGTGTTGCAAGTGAATCCGTATTCGCCATTGCACCGGAGATGGATGCTGACTGCGCGCTGAGGGATGCTGCGTGAGTCTTATATAATATGGCAAAGGAGTTGGATGAGAACAATATTTATACCTAACAAAATTTTTTTTAAAAAAAAACTTATTCACTCTATCGTCTTAACAATTATTAATCATCTTTACAATATTTAAATCTAAATCAATTAGGCACAGTGACAAAAAAGGATCAATCGTAAGTTTGATCAAGACGATGCTTCAGTTGGTGGTAGGTACAAAATTTAATATTAATATGTTCAATACATTTTTATCAAGCACAATCTATATAACAACACAGGGCCAAGTCATCGTCCAGCAGCCCTGGCCGGTGTTCTAATTAATTAAGTAGTTTGTGCGACCAATTTCTGAGACTTTTATATTTCATCAGTCGTTAGATCGATAATGTCACAAAATTATTAGCTTTAGTTAAATGTTAATTCATTTACTTGGACACTTGGTGGTTGAGTGTTTATCTTTTGTTTATATCATTTTCTATAAACTTTAACCAATTCTGACCTTTTTATATTATACAAACAGAAACCTAGTATTGACAATGTCTATAAATGTTTTTCCAGAAAACTTAATGAGAAGTTAGTATTGACTATTTGATATCATGACGAAGCAGGAAGATAAGGTGAATGAAAAAGAATTTACAATAATTTTATAAAAGATAAAGGACGATGATAAAATTTTACAACACATAAAATACTGAATTATTAAATTATTCAAACTGACTGTTTAATTAATGTATTTGATATGATACGAATAACAAAATCACTTTTTAGTTTGTTAATTAGTATTACAATTACAAGTATCAAGCCATTCTATTGTTCAGTATATGTGCTAATCCTATAATATTAAGGATGCAGTTCAGGCCTCGCATTAGGCCCCAGCAAAAAACTCTGAACTGGAGGCTTTTAAACTTAATAACACTTGGATATACAAATTACAAGAAATGCATGTTTAGAACATAATTAATAAAAAACACATACTTAAAAGCAGCTTCGATGGAGTTAGTTAAAATGATTGGTTAAAATAATATAATATAAAGTAATTGATTAAAATTTGATGTAAAATAATTTAATATAATTTGATGAATCCGTGAGATGTTTGGTTCCAAAGGAGGTGCTCTAATATCCACAAAACGTGTTTGATTTTTTCTGGATACTGATTTTAAGACCTTTATTGTTTTTTTAGGGCTACTGATTTTAGGACTTAAGAAGACAGCTAATTATTTTTTTTGCCAACCAGTCTCCCTCTTCTCCATACTTCTCCATTCATAAAAAAAACATATATTGCATATTTGTCCCGTACCAATGTTTGGATGCTCACAACCAAACATCTTTACTCTCCCATTTTACACTCCAGTTTCAAGAACTCATATTCCTAGTTTAGTAACCCAATAAAGTTTTGAATTTTTTGAGTATGAACAAACAAAGTTTCTTGTCAATGGAACCAATAGGCTAATATATTCTTATAGTTTTTGTTAGGAGTTAAAAAAAAAATAAAAAATCAAACCAACTAAATTTCTGTAGGAGCTGACACAGAAAATAATATTTCAAGCAAGCCAGGGCCGAAAACTAGAGACTAGAAATTAGTCTAACCTCTCCCTAGTTCTGTCACTCTCTATGCATATTACCTTATCTAAAACTGTGATCTCTGAAACCGAAGAAAACAAAGTGGGAAATGCAGAGGCGTGAGGATTTGATTCAAGAATCTGGTTTGATTGGGAAAAAGGCTTGCTTATCAACTTCTTCACGAGTTCGATATTACAGGTCCAAGCGGGCTATTGTGGTGGGTACGACCCGAGGGAGAGTCAGGTCAAGATGTAACATGCAGGTGTCCGCGAGAAAACTGGGGGCAACATTTTGGAAAATGAATGAAATGCCGTTGTTTGAAGTAATGGAATTGAAGAAGAAGTTACAGGGGGGTGAAAATTTGAGTGCGGTGCTTTCACCTTCGGCTTCAGTTTCTCATTTGTTTGATCATACTCCTTGTGCTTCTGTTCCTCTTGTAAGTCTATCTTTTTTGTTGTACAACAATCTACTGAATATAAATTACGGATATTATCATTATCTGCATTAGGAAGGATTATTATACATGATTTATTATGTTCATTGCAAAAAGTTGTTGAAAGCTACAGTTTTTATATGTCTACGCAAATAACCAATTTCTTTAAATAGCATATCTGGAATCTGAATCACAGTGTAGGGGTGGTTATCTAACCTGTGCTTATCTTTGCGTTTAGATATAAAAAACATTTAGTGTCCCTTGTAGTGAGAAATGCTGTTTAGATGTTACAGCTTTTTTATTAGGTGCAGCACTGCGAGAACCTATAGATCCTTGACATCCTTGACATGTATGTACATTATGTTCTTTCTGAATATGGATCAAATAGTTTTATATATTGTCTAAAAATTATCTCAATTGTATGCAAATTTTTTGCAGTGCTTCATTATTTATGTTCTGTCCATCTTGTGTGTGTTGCATGAAGATAATTGTTTTCAGCTTTTTATGATACTACCCATTGAAAATGTTGTAAAAAACGGACAAGTTTATATCTAGTAGTCATCAGAGGAATCCTTCAGTGTCGCTAGAACATAAACATTTGAAACCAACTCTTAGGGCAGTAGATCAGCATAGGCTGCATAGCAGTGCAAGTTTAAGGGAGGTTATAGATTAAATAATTTACATAATACAGTAGATTTGTTTTTTCAACTATATGGCTCTTAGCTATTTATTCAAAGTTTACTGCTTGCTTATCTGTACTGCAGACAGAAATTAATTATCAAGCCCAGACTCCAAGAGAGCCCATAGTTGGGGTCAGGACTCGTCTAAAGGATGTAAATAATGCTTTAGTCACTTCCAAAGAGTTGCTGAAAATTATTGACCGCATTTTGGCTCATAATGACCAACTCACATCGAGCATGTCCCTTGTCTCAGCCTTGCTTTCCGAGCTTGAGAGGGCTTGTCTGCAGCTAAATCAACTTCTTAAAGAACAACGATTCGACCACAGAGAGACAAGTTCCCTTGTAAAATGTGTCGCTGAGGAAAGAGCATCACATGACAGCAAGCAACAACAAGCAGTAGAAAGCGGAGAACTGAAAGCAGAGAGGAAACAAAGATGCCAATATGAGAGTTTGAACAGTAAGCTTGGAAGGGAACTAACTGGAACAAAAATTGCATTTCCTAACAGAATGAAAAAACTAGAAAGCAAGAAGAAAGCCAGAAAGAGAACGGAGCAAGTATGCCATGAATTAGCTTCAGATATTGGTCATAAGGAGTTTGAAAGGGAACACGAGATTCTACAACTATCTGGAAAGTTAGGTGGGAAGAAGGTTCACACAAAACTCTCGGAGTGTAAGGACCAATTCGACGGAAAAAATGGGGTTGTAGAAAAGCTGAGGAATCAATTTGAAGCATTATTTCAATCCAAAAAATCCGAGAAAACAAGTTGTGACAAGATGGCGACATATGCTAGTAGAACTCACTTTAGGTTTAATAAGAATGAAGAAAAAGAACATGGTGGAGAAGTAGGTGATACTTCTGCAGAAAGTGATCTTCATTCCATAGAATTGAACATGGACAACAAAAGAGGGAGTTTCAAGTGGACTCGTGCCTCTACTGCTGCTAGGGACGTTTTATCAAGTGAGGATGAAATGAGAGCAAGAAAATACATCTCAGAAATAGTTCCAAGGAAAAGTAGTTATATTCAGGGGAGCGTATCTGATGGATTTCAACGTGGTAGTTATACTCGGACCACCCCGAGCTCCGTAAATTTGCTACAGCAGGAGAGATTTTATGGTCTTGACAAAAATTATGATAGAAAAGTTGACAAGTGCGAATTGGGGAGACATAAATCAGTGAAGGACCGTAAGGATAAGATATTGTCTAGTTCTAGCTTAGGATCAGGCGGTGAATTTACTAGTCCCGTTCATTCACAATATTTTGGTCATGTAATTGAAGAGAGAACTTGTTCAATGCAGAGGCTTAGTACAAAGTTGAGGCTGGGGGGAAATCAGAGCAGAACCAAACTCTACTCTTGACTAAAGGAAATCCGGAATTAACCAAGAGTGCTTACAAGAATTGAGGAACTACCATCTTATTGTTATGTTATGAGCTTCCTGACTTTGAAGCAGTTTTGCTGCATGTTAGGACATTTATCGATTCGTAGTAAATCTCAGCATAACTGATTTCGTCGAATTTTTATAGAAAGTAGCGGCTTCGATAACTAACCAATATCTTTAAAATTTTGTGCTGTTAAACTTAGATATGTGGCCAACGTTAGCATTTGATCATGTAGTATTACACTATCACTGTACTCTAAAATTGCTCATTTTGAGTTTTTAACCATAGTTGGACATATAGTATTATCATACACCTATTTCACTACCGGAAACTTGTCTTAAAACTTAGCTCAAATAATATTAGATCACAAAGTCTCGTAAACTGATAGTTGTAGGCTTGTAGCCACTAAATCAAAATACTAAACTTTAAACATATCTGACAAAAATCTAAACAGTAGTACTCTTAAACGCGAATGACCTGGAAATGCCTTACTAGACTTCTATAATTTCGTATGTGTAACTTGTATGTATTCGTGCCCAGCGATTTAAACATAAATACATCCAGTCTAACAAATGAGTAAAAATAAGAACACGATTCTAAAATTAGATTTATGAATGAGTAGAATTTGAGCACTATATAATTTTGTTTTACAAGTTCGATTAAAGAGTTCACAAATAAGTTTCATAAAAATTTGTAAATATTGTTTATGAACAGACTCGTCAATATAACACGTGACCGATATATATATGCTAGTAAACATGTTCTTATGGTGTAAATTTGTGACTAGTAGTAAATAATTGTGTACCAAATATATACTTATCTATGAATCAATTATCAGTTTATTTTATTCATTAATTTTACTAATAATTTTAAAATTATCTGTCCTCTTTGAATTTATCTATTTGGTTTACAATTTTATCATATGTTTGTGGGTTTTTTGTTAAATGAAAGAAAGCAAACTCATGAAAACATTTGTCAATTATTTGCGAACACGAATTCATGCTGAGCTATTCGTAAATACGAATTCATGAGTAATATTAATATTCTTTAATTGTTTGCGAGTTGTTGACGAAGATGTTTGTTAACAATATATTTTCTTCATGAGCTGAAACAAACAATTTTTTTGGCTCCTCGAGTTCAGCTTTCCTTCGGATCCAATCTTCTAAAAGATTTAATAAACAAAAGAGAGAAGGAAGAATGAAATTTTACTATCATTTCAGGTTTTTATCATTACTTGTTATTATTGAAATTAATTGGTGAACAAGTTGTGAAAGCTATAATTGGTGAACAAGTTGATGAATTGGAGGAAAGAAAGACAAAAAACTTGGAAACAATCTTTAATCCAATAAACTCTTTTATGTGTATGTGTATATTACAATAAATAGAAGTTGTTTCCATCGAAGTTTAGCTGGCACAATATAACCACATGCATTTGGAGGCAATCGTAGTATTAATAGTATAAACCAAGACTTTCTTCGATCTAATCAAACGGAGTCCACGAATAATTGAGATTGACAACTGCATTGCTCCAAAATTTGACTAAACAGGATCCCAAAATAAATGGCGGACAAATGGGTAAACAAGGCACGGCATGAAAGCAATATCTTAACTAATGTAGTAATGTGAATGAATGTATCAGAAGATTACTTCATTTCCCTTCTTAAAAACAGAGATAACAGCAATTCAAGAACTAACAAAGAAAGATAATAAAAAAAAATTCCATTTAAATATTGCACTCCATTTAAGTATTACTAGTAATAATAAGGATGTTAATAAAGTAGAATAACTTTTCCTGAAATCTCAAATCATAGAATTAAGATTCTTATGGACATGAGTAGTCCACCATAAAGTCCAACAGAGCATTAAAAAGTTTGGCTTATCATCAGCTAATAACCTTTCTCAGTGTCTCATACTTTGCAAATAGGTTGGTCTCTTTTATCTCTGGTGTTTTTGTTATCAGTTGTACACTCAAAAGTAGTAGTGGTAGGAAATTGAGGGTCTTGCAATTCTCATGTAATTTAATCTTCATCCTTTTGTGTTCTGCTATTTGTGTATCATATGTAGCTCCTAGATTTCCTGGTTCGATCATCAGGCCCGTAAAAATATCTTCCTCTGCCAAATCAAAACCCGAAAATGAGTTGTACGGAACTAAGTATTTCACCCAAATACTTGATCACTTTAATTATAATCCACAGAGTTACCATAAATTTCATCAGAGATATTTGATCAATGATACTTACTGGGGTGGAGCCAAGAAGAATGCTCCAATCTTCATTTACACAGGAAATGAAGGCGATATCGAATGGTTTACTCAGAACACTGGCTTTATGTTCGACGTTGCCCCACAGTTTAAAGCTCTCCTAGTTTTCATTGAGGTTGGTAATCGTAGTTTAATCCAATGTAGGAGTAAATTAGTGGTACCTCTCTGTATTTAATGTGGTATATGTTTGCACCATAGGTTTTATGGGAAATCTATTCCTTATGGAGGTGATAAAGAAGTAGCTTATGTGAATTCAAATACACTTGGATATCTAAGTTCAACACAGGCATTGGCTGATTATGCCACAGTAATCATTGATCTCAAAAAGAATTTGACTACAACTGACTCTCCTGTTGTTGTGTTTGGAGGTTCCTATGGAGGAAGTATGTACAAATATATCTCTGTAAACTCGTGTCATACACCATATATAAAGAATTAATTAATCTTAGCTGATTTTTCTTAAGGTCTTCCTGAAATTAAAAAAAAAAAGTAGACATTTTTATTTGGATTCTTAGTGATTGTGCTCAGCAAGTTGTGGAATTAATTAAGACATATTTCCGGTTATAAATTGCAGTGTTGGCAGCATGGTTTAGGCTGAAGTACCCACATGTAGCAATTGGAGCTTTGGCATCTTCAGCACCAATCCTCAATTTTGAAAACATAACTTCACCATATAGCTTTGACAACATCATCACCCAAGACTTTAGGGTAAGTTACTTTTAGTTATTCATGAGATTCTGTTTGTGGAATAAAAAGAACAAGGCTGCAGAATTGTACTAGTTCTGGATGAGGTTTAAGATAAGGGTGCAAGTGGGGAATGGACACCGACATGCACCAATAGCTGATGATATACTACTGTATACCTCGTTGCTAGAGGCCAACAGACTTGTTAATTTGACAACCATGCATATTTTGCTAGTTTATGAACCAACTTTTACTTATAGAGATTCTGTTATTACTTTTTATTTTTGATGTCGTAGCATTATTAAACATAAGATATATATGCGTTGTAACATTGGTAAATAAACAGAGTCAAAGCGAAAACTGTTACCAAGTGATCAAAGGGTCGTGGCCAAAAATTGAAGACACGGCTAATCACCCTGGAGGACTTGACTTGCTCCAGAAATCATTTCATATATGCAATTAAAAAAACTAACTCTTGGTTTCAGTTATTTCCCCAAGTACAGTCATATTTCTTCCCATGTACATAATTCATCATGCATACAGACAATATCCTGATAATAGTAATCAATTTGTTTCCACTTTCCAGGAATGCTATCGGTGCTAATCTTATCAGTAATTGGCTTACCACAGCATTCATTTACACGGGAATGACAGATTATCCAACTCCTTCTAATTTCCTTAATCCCATGCCAGCTTATCCAGTCAAACTGGTATAATTCCTGCCAAAGACAACTACTGCTACTAGCTAGACGGTGGTGTTAATTTCTTGATCATTATGAATATTTATATACTTGGCCCCCTAATAAAATAAAATACAATACTACTATTCGTTTTTAATAATCCTTGTTACCAAAAAACGAAAACCCACCCGAAGACATACATAACATTATCTCACTCTTCAAACTAATCAGTTGTGCTTCTTTTTTTTTTATGTATATATCTGTGACTCTGTGACCACTACTGCACTACCTCCACCAGTACATCATATTCTATAATTATATTCTGCCAGTATGTATAGTAAGATGTTTTATCCACCCGCTGTACTTGGATTAGAAATGGAATCAGGTTATTTGTCTTGTGACATGTAGATGTGCAAAGCAATAGATAATCCGGAGCATGGAAATGACACCTTCGCAAAGTTATATGCTGCTGCTAATATTTACTACAACTACACTGGCATGCCAAATGTTTTGATCTTGATGATCATTCTGATCCTCACGGCCTTGATGAATGGAGCTGGCAGGTACGTCTCGGTACTCTATAATTTCAGTTAGTACAAATGTGTTCCACTTTAGAAAAACGATAATCAATTTGCAACAAATTTGTGTAAATTAATACTCCGTATATAACATGTTATTCTTAACTTAACAAATTATATTAAGGGGTTACTAGATTGTTACTCTGTATGATTTCATTTTCGTCATAAGCTTGCATAATACTCTATATTAGTATGTGAAAACTAATTTAATTGTTTGTGTATGTAACTGAAAATGGCGAAATGGGATAGGCTTGCACAGAGATGGTAATGCCAACTGATAGGAGTAATGAGGAAAGCATATTCCCGGTGAGCGAGCCGAGCTACAGTGATAGGGCCAAAGCTTGCCACGATTACTATAATGTTTGGCCCAGACCCAATTGGATCACTACCGAGTTTGGAGGCCATGTATTTCTCACCTTTTCTTTTCATTCTTTTTCCCTCTTTTCTAAAATGCGTTTAACAAAAATAATAATGAATAGATATACTGGGGGAAGAAAACTTGCAAAAAAAAATGTTTAGATAAACTTTATATTATAGTTTTATAAATAAAATTATGATCCTGCACTATTTTTTACATTTTTTTATTATGGTGCTGCAGAATTTAGTAAAAGTTTTCACGATTCTCACATCAGCGAAGTGTTACCTAAATTTAATATAAATTAATGAATCGAGAGGGTATTACCGCAATGAAAAGTAAAATCGTAATTTAACCAGAAAAAAAGTAAATATTATACTAATTGGTCATGTTCTATCAAGGTAAACGTAATCACGATATATCCTTTTCTGCTTTCTTATACAGGATATCAAAAATGTTTTGAAGCGATTTGGAAGCAATATTATATTCTTTAATGGATTAAGAGATCCATGGAGTGGTGGAGGGTAACAATCTATGCACTAAACATACGAACATATACCCCTTTACAAATCTGAATTATTTTTAAACAAAATAATTTAAATATGATTGTTCGATAAAAAGGTCAATATGAACATACAATATTAGTATTTTTCAAGATTAATAAAATTGATACATAATAAAAATATCATTTTTAAATCAAATATATTATGATGATTAATCATATGTTATTTAATTTCGTGCAGGGTACTAGAGGATATCTCTAAAACCATAATCGCTATAGTCGCAAAAGAAGGTCAGTTGCCCAAACTACATTGCAGAAAAACTCCAATGAGTTGAACATTTTCATGAGAATCGAACTGCAGTTATAATTTCAATAAATTAGTGGAATGTATAAGTTGGTGCAAATTATTTTAATTTCTCCTCAGTCACTACCACACTTATTATAATACACATACATGATACATGCAGGGGCTCACCGTGTAGACCTGAGGTATGCAACAAGAGAAGATCCGGAATGGCTGAGAAGCATGAGAAGCAGAGAAATCAAAATCATTAGACAATGGATATCTCAATACTACACAAGCTTGCTCCATCTTTCTCGCTAAGTTATGTATATAGGGCATTTTATTATACATACATATGCACGTATAAATCAAATAATGAAGTGGAATATCTATAATTCAATGCATTTTAATATTCTTGGAATAAAAAGATGCAGCCATACAAATTACAATTACATGTTGAAGCTAAATCGGGATTTCTGAGCTGAGGTAGTTGGTTAATTATAAGTTCACTAGCATAAACATACAAAATACGAGCTGTTATATAAATACATTAATTTATATATCTAATAATAATTTATATTTATTTTATACATTTATATATATATATATATATATATATATTATATTTTAGTGTTACTTGTACATATTTCTAAATTTTAATTTATAATATTTTAAGTTTATCTTATATTTTTATCATAATTTCGCAATATTTTATACTGTTTTAATAAATCAAACATTTTTTAATTGTATTAAATTTAAAAAAAGGATAATTTTTCCGTACTCATTGATCTTTACGTTGAAAATCACATAATTACTTTTAGTGACTGAAATACTAATTTAATTTTCAACCGCATAATATGAATATGTCATATTGAACAATTGATAAGTATAATATAAATAATTGTTTATTTATACATAAATTGGGTGATTTTATCAAGCATTTGTAAAATGTAATACGTACTTTTATATAAAGTACAAAAGTAGATAATAATTATATTGAGTTCTAATTTCATTTAGGCCAAACGTTTACAATATAGTAATTGATAGATATACAAGTGCAGAAGGCAATGGTGCGTTCTTCTAGGATACTCGATCGATTACAAGTCAAATTGAATCTAAATTTCTCACCCGTCCAGTTGATTTGGGCGGTGAATGGTCCTGGACTCCTGGGTCAGAGGACATGCTTTCCCCCCGGCCCCCATCTCTCTGTCATTCATAATTTACATTAGTTAAAAAACGTAAACCACCATACCTATAATAGTAATAATATACGGTTGTTTGATGATTTTTTGAACTAATTTTAAATTAGTCACATGAAAATTTGTTTTTTTTTATAAAAATTGGTCGAAAATTGAAAATTGTAATTAGTTGGTCAAAATTTAAAATATATGTAATTAAATTATTTTACAATAAATTTAATTATTTAACTTGCAAGTTTGTATTTTCTTATTTTAAAATTTTATTAAATAATTACTTAAATCTATATTATGTATAAAAAATAATCATATATAAGAAAATAATATTAAATTAATCTCAATTAATAATCTGATTAATATCTCATTAATGAGACTAATTCCGATTCGCACTTTTTATAACACTACTTAGTTCTATAAAAATAAAAAGTGTGTATTTATGTATTTTATTCAAAAGTAAGTTATTTATCCAAACGGGCGCAAAGACTCCACGCTGCATATGGACCAATATATTGATAAAATATAAATAAAAATTAATATATAATATATAAAATAAAAAGTAATTTGGCCAATCACCAAATTTCTAAATTCTAATTTGAATTTTAATAATAAAATATAGAGATAATTAAATTGAACATAATTAAATAGTAATAATAATTTAATATATTATATATATTTTTAATATTAAGACACTTGTCGAATAGTATGTCTCATTTTAATTTTAACTGATAATTAAGTTTTTCACACATATGTTGTGGTATACAAAAATCACACTTATATATAATTTTTATTTTAATATTCATATTAAATAAAAATTAAAATCTTAATTTTTTGATATAAAAATTAAATTTTTTTATTAAATATAATAATAATTATTTTTATCTTAAAATATCAAAAAATTAAAAAAAAACAGTTAAAGGGGACCGAGGCAATATCATTACTCCGCGCTCACACGTACAAGCGTGCGACTTAACACTTCTGCGTACTAAAAACTACTAGTGTAATTGTAGACTTGAAGATTACCGGGTCAATCAACTAACAAGTCTTTTCCAAGCATTTGAAACATGGAAGGCAGGAACTGCAATTCTGCAAAGACAACTTTTTAGAACTAACATTACCGATTCAACAGTGGTGCTCTGTTTATATATTATGTATAAGCTTCACTTTTCACGCAAAGTACCAAATAGCTGACTTTTATTTAGCGGGAAAAAGAGGTTCTATTTTTTCCTGTTGAAATCAGACAAAGTTGATAACTATTTATAAGCACACCCTACCTGCTCATGAGTTGTGTTATTACATCGTATATTTTCGTATCAGACCCCGATGCATCAATATAGCAATGACATTGTCAACCTTAACCTTACTGACAACCTAGGTTACCTAACTTGAACATTTCTGATCAGTTTTTATATCTAACAAAATTGTAAATTTTATGTATATGCTAATCAATTATATCAATCTATATATTTAATCATTTTCATCCATTCCTACGCCAAATATATTGTTGAAGTTACATCTTTACGTGAACCTAATTATAACTAAGTTGATGTGGGGCGGAGAGAAAATTTTATAATTTATTTTGGTCGGACAAGATCATGAACATAATCATGCATGTTTAAGTATCAGAACTATACACATGTGCGTTGTTCACTCACCAAATTTCCTAAAGCCAGGAGTACTACTTAGCATAATCATATAATTTTAACAAGAGAGTTTAAGAGGGTCATATATATATAGTTTAATTTATGTCCAACTCAAAAATTTAATTTCATATTAAATTATCATATCTTCTAAAAGTTTGAGGAGGAGAACTTAATCGAAGAATAATATTGTAACATGTGTGTGTATACCGGAGCTTGTATCCACTTGCTACTTATCCCCTGACCCCTGGTCTGTAACAGATCTCCTGATAATTATTATGATGGTCATGTTAATTAGCTGTAAGATTTTAAAGACAATTTATTTATAAGGCGCTGTAGATTTAGCCCCACAGAAATACTAAAGAGTCCAAGATAACGGCTCATGATTTAGTGGGAAAGATAGCTCCATCTTATTCAATGGTCCAACCCCCGCCCCCCTCTCTTAGCTTATACATTTATATGATACCCTTGTCCAAGAGGTCCCCCTCGTCCTCTGAATGCCTTTGTAACCTAATTTTTATGCAGATAGACAGCAAGAAAGTTGAATGGGTTTGGCAGAAGAATTCGATTCTTTATCCGAAACTAAAATTACATTTCTAAGCCCCTTATAGATAAGTCCATATATATATATATACGTATTATGTATTCTTATATTAATTAAACTTATATTAAATATTTACAAAACAAATAAAAATTAATTATATGTTCCGCTAGCCTCTTCTAAATTACATCTGAGCACAAAAGATGAAAAGAAGATACTAAAAAAAGCAAACAAATTAAGTTGTCATCATTATTAGTGCAAATTCATAAAAAAACAAATAAATACTCTAACATGAACTAAACCTGGATGTTACATAGTTCAAACATGTATAGTATTACTTCCGTTTTCCTTATAGATAAGTCCATATATATGTATTATGTATTCTTATATTAATTAAACTTATATTAAATATTTACAAAACAAACAAAAATTAATTATATGTTCCGCTAGTCTCTTCTAAATTACATATGAGCACAAAAGATGAAAAGAAGATACTAAAAAAACAAACAAAGTTGTCATCATTATTAATTAGTGCAAATTCATTAAAAAAAACAAATAAAGATATTACATAGTTCAAACATGTATAGTATTACTTACGTTTTCCGTTACGTTCATTTGGTGATAAAGGAATGAAATTAAAATTATAAATAAATTTTATGGAAAAAAATTGTATGGGAAATAGTGAATCAATGTGAGAAGTCTAATGTAAGGAAAATTGTAAAAAAATGGAATGAAATATTTTTTACAAAACCTGTATTTTAAAATTCTAGCTCAAATAATTTAAAATGAAATGAAATAAGAAATAAAAATTATAAACATTTTTTTAATCTAAGCCAAATAAGAGTACAAACTTC
Organism: Oenanthe sinensis; assembly: GCA_028671895.1. Classification (NCBI taxonomy): domain Eukaryota; kingdom Viridiplantae; phylum Streptophyta; class Magnoliopsida; order Apiales; family Apiaceae; genus Oenanthe; species Oenanthe sinensis. The sequence continues at coordinate 39,915,335 of CM053794.1, forward strand.
ATTTCATTACTGCTCATTCTATTCCATAGAAATGAACACAACTTTAGAGTTGATGGTTAATAACACAGGATGCAGATCTCTAAATAAAAAAACTAGGAACATTGTACTTACAAAAATAAAATAAATAAATTAGATACTACCTATGCAAATTAATATCAAACAAAATACTCTAAATAATGGGTTCTCTTTCTGCTTCTAGATGAAGGGAAATAATTAAATTTAAATCTTTCAAACACAAAATACACATAATCTTGCAACTATACGTACGTACAGAGATTCGAGCACAAGAAATAAATTTAAAACATGGGAAAATATCCTAAGTATAAGATTAGTTCAAAACGTTAACTCGATGAGAGATTCCGGATCCCAAGATGGTCCCTAGCTAGCTTTCCAGCCTATGATTGGAACACCGAAAGTATTTAAGTAAAGATGCTACTTTTATTTAATCGATAAACGGTAGAATAAACTACTAATAATACAAAGATTACTATAATCCAGATGCGAATCGACTATCAACCTTTGAATTTCGGTACATTAATCTTGGCCCGAAAGTACAGCTTTGGACATTTATGCTGTTAAATTGAAACTATTCATGATTTTTGAGTGTGTTATATATATCATAGGTAGCCTCTTATGGAAAACTATTTAATTTAATAGTACATATACTTTTTAAATAAATATATAATTATAAAAAAAGTCATGTATTTGAAAAAAATAAGTAAAAAAACAGTTACAGAATATATATTATTTATACTGAACATAACAGATCTTCACTTCTTATTTTATAAAAAAATATCATATTTTATAAAAAAAACACATGTATTTCAAACATCATATTTCATTAAAAAAATGCAGAAATAAATCATTTATTTGGGGGAAAAAGTAATGAAAAAATATATATTTTATAAATATATTAAAACTTTAAAGAATTAGTACTTTTCATTAAAACCGGCACTAACGTTTATGATGATCAGGTTTTGTGTTATAATAATATAAGATCCTTGTAAAAAAAAATTTAACCTTTTAAAATTTTAGATGAATGAATAACATATATAACATGTTAATATATTTGAAAATTTGGTGATTATGATTTCACGCGTATACCCAAAATTTTCCTTATTCCACAAAAATAATTTTAAAAACTGCAACTAGACAATAAACATATATATAGGTGGATATAATTATATAAGAAATTGATGAAATTAATTGACGTATATATAATGTAAGCTATCTTATGCGCTCATTGTAGGGAAGGAATACTTTTTGTGAGGACTTGAGGGGCAGCATATTTCTTTTCTCAGTAATCACTTTCCTTAATTAAGTACTACCTCCGTCCCACCAATTTTTTTTAACGTTTCAAAGAAAATATCAGGCATGTATTTTAAGGTGCATATAAAGTGTAGTTCTATAACTTATTTTTAATTTTTTTTTGAATAAAAATTTAATGTTAATTTTTTATTCAGAAAAAAAATTAAAAATAAATTATGAAAGTATACACCGTGCCATATCTTGTCTCTGAAAAGTTAACAATCGGTGAGAGTGAGGAGTATATGCTAGGGTTGTGTTGTTCCTAATCAAGTAATGCGTGTTTGAATTATTGTGTACAGGGATCGACCAAGATAAGTTTTCCTCTCAACAGCTAACTTATATATTAATATACTTAAAGTTTAATAATAATCTTTAAATTAACATAATGTACATTTATAAATCATCTTTATGATTGTAACATTATAATATTGCATCATTACAATTTTTATTTTTATATTTTTTTGTCAGAGTTTTTATTTTTATATTTTGATTACATATGATAACTATATATTGCAACTATCTTGGCCATATAATTGTTTTGCAGTAAAACTTGTTAAAGCTCATGACTACAATCATCTGAATAACAACTAATTATTACCACTCATGAAAATTTAAACTTTTAACTTCTAGTGTATATATATATATATATACACCAGTTAGATAGACCAAAATTTTGTTGGATGTTAGACTGGCTAGTTTAACAATCTGTTCAATGTGCATGTAGGAACTACTTATTTTATTTGCTCATAAAATTTTACTTCCTTTTTGAAGTACGCTTTCAAGTTGGTATCTTAGTTCAGTACCTCAGTGGCCGATTAATTGGGATAAAACTCATTTCTACAAAAAAACATTTGAAATTAAATCCTTTTTTGTACTCCCTCCGTCCCATAATTCTTGTAACTTTTCAAAGTTAATTTTTTTTAACTTAGACCAACAATTTAAAAATATTTATTTATAATTTTACGACTTTAAAAATTGATTCATAAAACAGAATAGTTAAATTATATTATAATATTTTTTAAAAATATATATATTATTATATAATATATTAGATTTTGTAATAAGCATGCAGAACATAAGTTCTCCAAGTAAAAAAAAAATCATAAAACTTTTGCCTAATAGTGTATATAGTGTAAAATATATTAATAATTTTATGGTTTTTCAAATTTTACAGTATTTCACTGTAACACCTTGTCATTGTTTTATTTCAATGGACTAATTTTAAATAAAATAGTAGCTAAATACAATATATTTTGTAACATTTAACTGAAGTTTTGTCTGTATGTATAGCAGATTACATATTATTGATACAAATATTTATGTTACACACAACTAAACCGTTTATGGATTTTTGGATTATATATATAAAAAAAATTTGTTCACCATTACATATTTGTGTTATATTGATTTTATTTTTAATATCTAAAATTTTGTAATATATGTTTAAACTTGTTTGTAAAAAAATTGTCAATTTTAGAATTTTAAATTACACATTCTTGCACGGACCTCAACTCCTCGACCATTTAATTTTCTAGATTGTGTATATGTTTTATAAGACTATTTTTTAAAATTATATTATTTTAATGTAAAAATTATATTATTTATGTAATCAATTTCATTATTTTACATTATATATTATACTAAAATAAATATTTTGTCTATCATAATATATATTTTTCCAAATTTTTGAAAAATAGTTATTTTATTTATATAAAAAAATATGTTATATAAGTAATAAACGTGTTTTATTACACTAAATATGGTGTAAAATATGAAATAAATATATGATATGTTACATATTATATAGTTTTTACACTATTATATTAAAATTTATTTCATATCAAAATAATATCATTTTAATTATTATAATATTTAGTTGAGATAATATGAGTATAGATAATACTGTAGTATATATGTGAGAGATACAAACATAAAATGACGAGAATATATGTATATGGAGTTGACAGTTGAGAGTTAGAACTGTGACGAGATAATTGAAACACGGAAGCACGCAAGTAAATGTAAAGGTTGGTAGGTAGAGGACAAAATATCTTGCCATCGAAGGATAATATTTAGCAAGAGTCTCTCCTGAGACACCGGTCTCTCCTTTTTTATCTATTTATTCTGTGCTCATATATAGGTTTGACCCGATCTAATTTAACTACAAAATATATGATAATAAACCGATTGAATTTAAATTTAGAATAATTTAATATATATTACATTTCCTAAATTCTAATAATCTTTTAAATCATTGATTGAATATTAATTGTGTAGTGCAGGCACAACAACTTTAAGTAAAATAATCAAGTTAGTACTTTAGGCAAATGGTTTCGCCATTATATATCTATAATTAATACTTGTATATATGTATTAGGTGGTCTTGTATTATGATGTTTATAAGCAACTATTATGGTGAGAAGTTTGGATTTACCCGTGAAGATCCATTTTTTTTTATTATTAATCAAATTTAAGTTAACAGTTTCTAGAAAATTAATAATGATAGAATTCGGCTTGTGATTTGTTAACCAAGGATATTAACTCATTAAATATGAATTCGATCCAAATCCAATAAATATAAATATAGATTTAGATCTGTCCAAACTCAATAAACACACATGTATTTCTACTCTGTTTTTCCTTTTAATACAACTCCGTTCAATCATTCATTATATTACCGATGGATCTGAATTATAATTGAATACAGGAATATTGGCCAAACATCCATAAAAATCAATCCATCTCCACGTGCTTTACCAATTTATACTACCTTCTTTGATGTAAACAAAAGAATTTGAGTGCCCTCAATTTTAGGTAAAAAAATTAAACTAAAATATTATTTCTCTCTATCCCACTTATTTTATCATTTTAATCAAATTTTATAAAAAAATTACTTGTATTATATGATGAATATAATTTTTTTAATTATTTATATAAAATATATTTATCATATTATAATATTCAACTCTCAAATTTATAAAAGCATCAAAAAATAATTTCTTATATAAGGTAAAATTTAATTAATTTAAACAACAAATTTTAAAATAGGATAAAATATATTTGGAGTTGTTATTTAAACATTTAATTTTACATTATTTTTTATATTAAATATCTATTACATCTTAAATTAACATATAAAAGATAATATTAAATATAAAACAAGTCATAATAAAAAAATATTTTCATATGTTCTTCATCCCAGTAACTTTTCTTAAATATTTGAATAAAATAACTTAAATATGCTATTTTAATATACACAATAAATATAATTATCTCAGATATATCTCAGTTGTTTATTCTCTCTCTATATACATAGATTGTAGGGTACATTCATGTTAAATACTTGTGACATGATAAGATATAAATACATACATGATTTAATGTGATATAAACAAGATAATTAACAAAATTATAGAATAAGGGTTAATACTTACGGTTTAATGATCCTAAAGTTACATTTAGATTATCAAAAGTTAACATTTATTATAATACATTGTCAATGTTATTTTTATAAATATAAGAGGCATATTCTATTATTACAAAAATGTCCATTTAAAACATTTATTATAATACATTGTCAATGTTATTTTTGTAAATATAAGGGGCAGATTCTATTATTACAAAAATGCATTTAAAGAGTATAGATAAGTTATCTAAAGTTATAGTTAATTAAAGAATTTCTACTACAGTAGATAATGCGGTACATGATAAATTTATGTGTGCAATTATCTTATTTCTAACTCAAATTGTACAATATGTTATGTTATATATTAGCTGGCATAGATCAGGAAGATATTATTTTCTTCCATCCACTTGAAAAAAATATTTGTTTTATCATTATGTATTTGAATAATCGCTATTGACTTCTTTTTAGAGTTCACAGACCAAGATCAAACACCATAATTTTAGCTCATTATATAACATTGATGATGGGCCGGAGCTCCCAACATAGCCAGGACTGTGAATTGGAAAAAGCAACCAAGAACACAAAACCAAATACAGTAGAACCAAGTGTTGGATCCACTACCAATTGACATGTTAACAAAACATACAACATGGCGTGTAACTTAAGAGTAGAATAGCCTGTACTGAATCTTTTGTTTCTCAAGAGTCAACCTCAACAATCTTAAAGATAAGCTAGGTGATACATAGGATTTGTACACATACATGCTCTGCCAATTACGGTGCACCCAGATCAAGTCTAAATGTATATGTACAGTATATCAAATTTATTTTCCAAAATGAACTGCCTAGCTACTTGTACTTTACATATGGCCTGTGCAGTAGAAAAGAATAAAATTTTACTAAAACTCCCCAGTACTTGTGCACCTAATATAATGATTTATGTTTTTTTAGCACGCAAACCTAAAGTACACTGGTATTTGTTTGCATAATATACATATACATAGATATATAGCCTAGTTTCTCTTTCTACATCTCCATATGAAACAGTTTCCACATCAGAACCATAATCATCACGTCTCTCGGTTTCACACATTAATTCAACTCACCACCGGACATCATACAACAATTAACATACATACACATCCTTCCCTCTCTTTTAACTTAATTGTTGTCGGAGCATGAACCACCACCTCTCTTCAGATAAACTTTGGTGGATGGAATCACCATCAAAAGGACCGGTAGCCCCTGTGCTTTCCCAAAATGCCCTTTTCAATTTCACCCAAAATCACCAGGAAAATAACCAAACCGCCCAAGATGGTGACGATAATAATTCACACAAAGAATTGAGGGAGGTAATTGTTACAGAAAGAGAGGCCATGTTCGAGAAGCCATTGACTCCGAGTGATGTAGGCAAACTCAACCGCCTGGTGATACCCAAACAGCACGCTGAGAGATACTTTCCAATTGGGGGTAATAGCAGTACTAGTGGCGGCACTGAGGCTGTGGAGAAGGGACTGCTATTGAGTTTCGAGGACGAGTTAGGCAAGTTGTGGAGGTTCAGATACTCTTACTGGAACAGCAGCCAAAGCTACGTTTTAACAAAAGGATGGAGTCGTTATGTAAAAGAGAAGCAGCTTCAAGCCGGTGATACAGTCATATTTGAGCGGTTCAGAGACGACGACGGAGAGCGGTTCTTTATAGGATGGAGGCGTCGGAACACGGTGGTGGTTCAGGCAGCTGGTGGGTGGACCCCGCCTTTGTACTCCTCTGGACATCCTTATCCTTCTCAGAACTCCCGTCCAAATGGACCTCCTCTTCCATACCAACATGCAGGTATCACTATTCACTACCTTCCAAAAACCCTATCTCTCTTTTCTTTCATTTCTATTCTTACCCCAACTTTTTTCATTTTATTTATATCCATTTATTCATTCACATATTCGATCTTTTAAATTTACTATTTACGCACATTTGCCAAATGTATAATAAGATGTTATTATAGAATAATTGCGGAGCCTTTCCCCGTACATGTATAAAACGGGCTCACTCTTGGCTCATAATTAATCTAAAAAAAAAAAAACCATGCACGGACTTAAATATTTTTTTTTAAAATCGGTAAAAAATTTCTATATACCCTTTGAGACATTCAGAAATAATTTGTAATAAATATTAAAATCTTAGTTGCGCACTTCTTATGTACTCATATTTAGTTGCACCATAAAGTTTTTAAATGATAGCGATTTGACACAGAAATAAAAATGTGCTTGGCCTAAAAAAAATATGTTTCCATTACACAAATCTGTCATATATTTGTACGTAGACAGCTGTATATATATATACACACATATATTGTACTTTGGTTCTAATATTATTATTTGTACTTATGACATGAAAATGAGAGCAGACATTGAAGAGAAAATAAGTTCACGTGGTGTTGTTGATACAGAAAGAGCAGAAGCATCAGCTGGGGTGCAAAATCAAACATCCAGCGGGAATAGCAGGACACTGAGGTTGTTTGGTGTGGACCTAAAATGCCAGTTAGAAGAACCATTGCCAGATGGTCCGAACCAGCAGAGTGAGCCACGATATCACCCGCAGAGTTCCTCTAATGCAACAACCAGTCATGACCATGTTTCACATTATCAGAATCACGTGGTAAGCCATCAATTCAATCCCAGCAGTCTTTATTATATTATATTATATACTAGTTTCTTAGACTGTTAGCACCAAGTGGTAACTATACCATATAATCTGACCTAATTAATATTCTATTAGTATGATTCATTAGCCGCCTCCTTTCTTCAGACAATTATACAATATTTTAATTTCAGTTTATGCAATACAGAATAGTGCAACTCATGCAACAAACAAAGTCACGGTCATACCTGCCTAACAGACTATTTATATATTAGAAATATAATGTCTGGCCGTAAATCTTACGGAGTATTTTAGAAACCGTGATATAAAACGTGCAAGGCCGTGAAATTGAATAGATGATGATAAAGTGGAGTGCATTTTTAAAAAAAATTAAATGATTAGAAATACTTTAAATCGGCACACTTATATAATATCAAGTACGAGAGATCAGGCCTCTTAGTCACCTTATAGTAAAAAAACCAGAATATGTTGACTTCTTGGTGCAAATGCCAAATAGGCCGACGGTTTTAAATTGTTGTGGTGGAATGAACGAAAACTGAGAGAATTTAAGGAAATTTGAATAAAATTATAGATAAATTATTTATCACTTTTCCCATTCTATTTTAAAGGATCTAAATTAGAGATTAAACCCCTTCCTTTAGAAGGCAATACTCTATTCTCAATTGCACTCATAAAATACATTATAAAATATTTGCATTTAATTATTGTTTTTCTTATTTTCCCTTCAACATCTAATATTATTTATTTTAATTTTATTAATTTCATTCCCAACTAAAAACAAAATTAAGACTAATTTATCGGGTTAGTGATTAATGATACATACTCAATAAACTTTTAATTGATTTGTACTTCGTTTTGTCTATTTTTCCACGGATTATTTTAGTTAATTGCAACTGCCTAAAACTTCAAGTTCTGACTTTCCCATTGGGTTCGTTATTTAACTCATTTGCCCGTACATCCAATCCACACAGTTTTTTTATGCTAAAAATTGTGGATTTGTACTTGTACAACTACGGGAGAGCGCGGGGCTATTGGGTTTGGTTTTGTCCTAAAATCGGACCCGAAATCGCATGCCTTCGATTTTAAAAATTAAAAATCGTAACCGAACTATCAGTTACGGTTTTAAAAATTTTCGTTCGGGTTTTAATGGTTCGGTTTCAGTTATAAAATTGAATAAAAAATATTATAAAACTTTTAATTTATAAAATATAATATTTCAAATTTTTTTAACAATAAAATTTATAACAGTAAAATTTGATTTTTCAAATATTTCAACAGAACATGATCCTCATTTGCTAGCTTCGGTTAATTACCCAGTATGTGAGCCCAAAGCCATCGATCAATTCCCCCGCGGCCATTATAATTAATTAGAATTGATAGCATTTTTCTCGAAGCAAGTTTTTTATATTGTTTCAAGGGTTATTTATTTTATTTTGTTAAAAAATATAGCAATAAACTAGTAATAATTTCGGACGTGATTATATAGATAATTTTAATATTTAATTTGTGTTTTGATTTTCATTTGAAATTTATATGTATATAATTTATATTTATAATATATATTTATTTTAAAATTTTATATAAATTATTTATTATTTATTTTAATAATCGGATCGGTTCGGGTTTTTTCGGTTCGGTTTGAATCTATAACCGGCATCGGAACCGATTAAGCGGTTCAATTTTTAATTTTTCGATTTTAGTTTTGGTATTATGCGGATCATTTTTTGTCGATTTTCACCTATATTTAAGTTTCTGTATCTTAATTCTTGAGTATTCAGTATTTCATAATTTTCATTATAAATTGCAAATTTGGTTGCATGGACCTAGCTAGCTAGCTAATCATATATTTTACAAAGTTTAAACAATAAACCACATAAAAGTTAAGCAAAATTAATCAAAGTATATCTAACTTTGTCTATAATACAACCTAGCGCTATACACAACGTGGCTGGCTTAGACCTTACATTGGACTGTTTATACCATTTAAGTTAGAATTATCCACATTATAGTGGAATCTCTTGTTCTGAGTTGTTCATTGCTCTCAATGTCTTCCTTCCTAAAATTGTTTTTTCTAGAGTATTAATAGGAACACTTTTTTAATATACAGAAGTACTAACATGTACATGAACACCCTTTTTTTAATATATAAAAAATAATAATAGTAATTATATATATATATATTCTCACTTTTCGTAACTTATACTCCCTCGGTTCATATTTACATGTCTTTTTTTGACTTTTAGTGGTCAAATTGACTACATTTTGACTAAACATTAAAGATTATTCTTTTATAATTTTAAAAAATTAAAAAATATATTTTAAAGTAGAATATATATACTTATTAATAATATAAAATTTTAATTTTTTCAATTATATATTATATTTAAATTACAGTCAAATATGAGTAAATTTGACCACACTGAAAATAAAATGGACAACTAAAAGAGGACGGAGAGAGTAATTAATTATATTAATTCTTGACAACATGATCTGAACCTTGAAAAAATATTAACTTTTTGTACTTAAAATACTTTATATAGTCAACTTTAAATTTAGAGGTTAGCCGGAAAGATTTGCATAAAAACTTGGATCATGTGTTTATGTCTAGGTTTCCCTATATATAGCTAGGCTATTGCATATCATGGACGACGCTATGCATGGACTAATGGTCCAGATTAATAGATATAAATGTTGATTAATAAAGAGGGAAACACAAAACACAACTTTAACTTACTACACTATCAATCTATCCTTGGAACATGCCAATTTAAAATTGGAACTCTATATAACCTTGTAAACCAAATCGGCTTCTTACTGGCTCGATATTAGGTGTCCTGTACACAATTTAGAATTCAGACATACTCTTTAGACTTTAGAGTAGTCCAAATATATACATATGGAGTTAATTAATGATATGGTCGGTCCACCATATCAAATTATCAATGGTGTATATTGAGGTTTATATGTTAATCACTGTATGCACTATGCACAATGTTAATGCATGTTCCTCTTTAGAAAAAAGTACTAACTATATGTGCACACTCCATGATTTGCAGCAGGATATCAATCTCAAGAGATCGATGTAAGCCAGAATAGACATCACCGAGGATATGATGCGTGGATGTGACCAATTGACTATTTCATCCACTTGACTAAATTTGAAAATATGTGATATTTAATATTAGAAACATGGCGGATGTGAAATCCCACATTTTGAATGCACTCTGCATCCAGAGTGAACCTAAAGGTTAGATGCACAAAGAAATTAAATTGGGAAAAGTATAGCTGACTGATCAAGGACTGAAATATATATATTGGTCTTTGCAACCACTATATGTGATTCAAGATATGCATATCCACAATGCTACTGTTGAGATTCTACTTGAATCTTAATTGACTTTGTTAATAGAGGAAAATGTTGCCTCATCAACATAGTATTTCACAACAAAATATTAACTAGTAGGAAATGGTGCATGGTTCGGTGGGTGGGTGCAGGACATGGGTTTAGCTAGGCTATATATAGTTGATGGTACAAACTACAAACTCAGTAGTAAATTTTCATTTACTTTCAATAATTCTAAAGTTTCACGTTGAACAAGAAAGGGAAAAAAAGCAGCAGCAATATTCTTGTTTATAGCTAGCCACTATGTATGACTTCATTTTGATGCATTCTTTTATTGTAACTGTTTTTAAACATTATTTTGGTTTTAGAAGATGGTAGATATTACGAGTACTTTGGAGCTTTTCACACTGCATATAGATGACAAACTTGTGAGGGATGGGTTATAATATTATATATTATTATTATGCATGGAAATGTCAGTTTCTTGCTTAGAAATCCAGCGCAGATACGTATAGTAGAACTTGACATTTTGGATTTAGGTAAAAATCCCATTTTCCTACAACTTGAGTAGTATAAAAGGACTATACTAAACGAAGCGTGGGAAAGATTTTCAGGACCAAAATCAGTAATGTTTATATTCTCTCAAGTGTCAAATATTTGCAATTGGCAGGTCAAATTGTAGATTGGGACAAGAGAATGAGTTGTTCGGTAGGGAAACAAAAGATGGAAAGAAATATAATGGAATAGCTGTTGAATAGTCAAATCAATTGGTTTTATTGATTACGTACACGGACAGGAGAGCACACCAAATGCCTCCGTGAGTCCATGGGCTGTGCCAACTGGCTTAACACTTTTTCTTCAATTCCCAAGTTAATCATTTGTTAAATTTAAATATTGACATATCGGTGGTTAATAATCGTGTTTATACTGAAACTTGAACACTCAGTAATCAGTATATTATAATCAAATAAACAAGAACATAGGTTAAAACCAACAATAAGATCTGCACTTACATAAGGAGATCATCACATTTTTTCCAGCTCAGGATAAGATTACGTACGTACCTGCAGGAACAATTAATTAAAAGGATTCAATCCATATCCGTGATATTCAGCATTCTGATCACATTCCTTGCTCTGATACAGATACAGAAAGGATATGATATACTAGTCAGTAATCCCCGACTAATGTTTATATTATCATACGTACATCCAAAAAAATGCAAGTACTTATAGGTACATAGTAAAAGAGTCAGTAGTACTCTGATCCACCGTGTATAATTAGCAGCAGAAGGTTCTAGATGCATCTACACTCCAAAAATATGTATACTGATTGACGGGCTCATCCTTCCTCTTAATTCTCTTTCTAGCTATCTTGCCACTATGCATGCATGTACTCTTACAATTCATCCTGCAGCATGGATCAAAAGCTTATCATGTTACATTTGGTCGGGAAGATTAGAATGAAACTTTATGAAATGAATAAAATTAAAAAGAGGCAATGGATGGAGGATTGGTTAAAAAAAATGAGTGAATACAAATTTATTGTAATAAAAAAATGTGAAAAAAATGAGTATATGGAAAATAGAGCATTTTTTCTCATATTAGAGCATTCTTTCTCAAATTTAGAATTTGAACTCTAAATTAGATCAGATGGGAATGAAGTATACCTTCAATTATCTCAATGTACAATCCCCACCCTGAATTCAAAACTTCAAGCGAATCAAAATTTTGTGCCCAGGTCACTAATTTTTTTTTTATTTTTTTGGTGCTCCATTCAAGAGCATAAGCCGCTTGGCCTCAGGGCTGGCTCTGGGTGGAAGTTGTTGATTTCATAAACCTAAGAAGTCATCCACCTTTTGTATAATCTTTTAAAAAATCAACCTTTTTTGATTGATTTTTCTTCCTTCGGCTCCAGATCGATGTTTTTTCATCATAACTAAATGTCACTGTAATTAGGGATTTGGAAGCCAATAATAATAAGAAGAGGAAGTGTTAGTTTTTACAATGGAGATTGATATCTAATATTTACATATCTTTAATTTTATTGTGCTTCTTTATATAAACAAAAACAAAAAAGAAATTATTTTGGCCCTAATTATTATTATTATTATTATTTGGTTCTTATATCGTAAAAAAATTTGTTGTTCTTTTATAAAAATATTGTGTCCTTAATTTTTTTTTGTGCCTCTACATATTTTTTAATTTTTTTTCCACTCTTTTATAAAAAAATATTCCCCTAATTTTTTTATTTTTTGATACCCCATTCAAGAGCATAAGCTTGATTTCAGGGCCCGTTGTGTCAACGTACCACACATAACATTGGAGCGGTAAGGCAGACTGTCTATCAGTCTATGGATCAGTTATGTCTCTCAGTAACAGAACCATACAATAAAGTTGGCCCAATTTTACTGCAACAATTGGTCATATCATAACTGCAATACAAATTTTATAAAAATGTTCAACAGTAAGCTGGTGTGGATTCATATCATAACTGAATATTTATAAATTATTTATGTTTTGTTATCGCAGGTAATTGTCTTTTACAAATACTTCCTAAATTATATCCTTGATAATCTGTTCTTTCTATTTTTTGTAGAAACGAAAAACCAAGTTGTAGACTGCTAAATTTATATATTTGACAATTATTTGAAACGATTGTTATATTTTTTTTAAGAGTAAAAGGTGAGGCAATATCACAGAAATATATAATTTATTATGTTAAAAGAAATGGTTAATTAAATTTTTATGCAAAAGTTATGCATTACATGAAACTTTTAGGGGTTCTTTTAAGGACACACTCTTCGTTCAGGATATTTAACCATTCTGTTACAAGTCTAACTAATTGTATAAGTTGTACATGCTGAGCTGAATTATATAAGTTATATATATATATATATATATATATATATATATATATATATATATATATTATGTAATTGTTCCAATACCCCTCCCCCCGCGTAAGTTGGAGGGTAAGGAATGTACTCCCAACTTGGATATAATCTCATGATATTGTAGACCAGTTAAGGGCTTTGTAAAAACATCTGCAAGCTGTAGTTTGGTGGGGAGATAAGACAGTGAAATGAGGCCTGAACAAAATTTTTCACGAACAAAATGACAATCAATGTCGATGTGTTTCGTTCGTTCGTGATAAACTAGATTCTTTGCAATGTATATAGCAGCTTGGTTTTCACATTTAACGGGAATATGAGTGATGTTGGGGACATCAAAATCAGCCAATAATCTGGATAACCAAGCAAGTTCAGCAGTTAACTTGCGTAGAGATCGATATTCAGCCTCTGCAGATGAGAGTGATACAGTATGTTGCTTCTTAGATTTCCAAGAGATAAGACTGTCACCAAGCATTATAACGAATCCACTCAGAGACTTTCGAGTGTGAGGGCAAACAGCACAATCAGCATCACAATATGCTGTGAGATTGTAATCTGGAGAAGAACTAAAGAATAATTCTTGCTCGGGATTGGTTTTGAGGTAGAGAAGAACATGAATAGTTGCATCCCTATGAGGTTGTCGAGGAGAAGACATGAATTGACTTAGATGTTGAACACTAAAAGAGATGTCAGGTCATGTGTGTGTGTGAGGAAATTAAGTTTGCCAACTAGTTTCCTGTAGATAGAAGGATCAGGCAGCAAGGTACCCTGATCATGGAATAATTTATGATTGTAATCCAAGGGGTTGACAACTGAATTGCAATCAAAATTCTTGATAAGATCAAGAGTGAATTTTCTCTAGTTAACAGCCATACCAGGAAGTCTGTGAAATTCCAGACCTAAGAAATAGTATAAATGACCTAAATCCTTAATTTTAAACTTAGAATTCAAAAATTGTTTAACAGAATTGATTTCATCCATGTTATCTCTAGTGACAAGAATGTCATCAACATACACTGCTAAGAAAACAATAGAAGTACCTGATCTTTTGTAGAATAAACAACAATCATTTTTTGATGTTTTGTATCCTCTTGAGAATAATGTTGAACTAAGCTTGAAGTGTCATTCTCTAGAGGCTTGTTTAAGCCCATATAAATATTTTCCTAGCTTGCAGACATGACCAGAAAGTACTGTTAAACCAGATGGGGGTTTCATGTAGATATCTTCATGGAGATCCCCATGAAGGAAAGCATTATTAACATCCAATTGGGTTAAATCCCATCCTTTTTTGATAGCAACAGTTACCAAGCTTCGAATAATAGTCATTTTAACCACAGGTGAGAAGGTTTCTTGAACAAGAAACAGTTGACAATTACATGTCCTTTTCTTCTTTTATCTTCCATTGTGTTATACAACATTGTTGTAGCCACACCGCCATTGCATCAACAAAAACAACAGAAATATTCTCTTCTTGGTAATAACAGTTTCTGGTCTGAAATCGTACCTAAAAAACAGTACTATTCTAATAATGGCGTCAATGGTTATGGTAGCATCCAGAATGAGTTGAAAGTTTGTGATTATTCAAATGGCGAATGGGTTTGGGACGAAAGTTATGATCCTCTCCAGTTGTACACGGAAGAGTGCCGTTTCTTGACCCTGGTTTCAGATGCCGGCAGAATGGGAGACAGGACCTTGACTATCTTAAGTGGCGGTGGCAGCCACGAGAATGCGATCTTCCAAGGTAAAATTTTACACAATCGTTCATAATGAAATTGAAATAGCAAAAACACTTCAGTTTTATCCGCTTAGGCACATTATTCTGAAAGATATTAGCCCACCTACAGAACAAATCAAACCAAACGAAACATACCATATAGGCATATACCATGTAATTATCAAATCAAACCATACCCTTCTATATAATATATCTGCTTAGGCACATTACCCTGGAAGATATTAGCCCATGTACAGAACAAATCAAACCATACCCTTCTATATATCAGCAGCCGGTTGATTTACGATCATTAGTGAGCGGCAAACCAGTTATCACTGGGAAGTGGGAACTAAGTAGAATACTTGAATAGTGAGTGGACAACCAATTATTACTCAAAAATAGGAAGAGTACGTCAATTTTGAATAGGTCCTGCATTCTTATAACTGGGGCACTTGCTTACTCTCTACATTTGAAAATCACAAACATAAAAGCAAGAACAATAAGGTTTCAGCTCTTTAAACGTGAATTTCAAAGGGATATGTTTATTCCAGGGTAATATTTGTGTGGCATATACTTAAACCCGAACAAACATACCTATAACTGAAATGTTAACTCTTTAGGGAGATGTCTATATTATGTGCTCTTTTAACACATAAAATAAAGAAACACAATGCATAGTATTGAGTTCAGTTTCTTTTCTTCTACTTCAGATTCAATGCAAGAAATTTTCTAGAAAAGAGCCGGAACAAGCGTAACAAGCGTATAGTTTTTGCTGGAGACTCAATCGGGAGAAACCAATGGGAATCTCTGATATGCATGATAGCTGAAGGAGTTTCAAACATGTCCACAGTATACGAGGAAAATGGAAACCCCATAACAAAACACAAAGGCCACCTTTCAGTTCGTTTTCAAGAATACAACTTCACAGTAGAGTACTATCGGGAACCTTTCCTGGTAACAATTGCCAGATTGCCTAAAAATGCACCTAAGGATGTCCGAGGGATCATTAGGGTTGACAAGCTGCACTGGTATAGCTCAAAATGGGTTAGTGCTGATGTGCTTGTCTTCAACACTGGACACTGGTGGAATGAAGACAAAACTATAAAGATGTAAGACCTTTCATACTTCTAGTTGCCAGGTTATAAACTATCGTACATGCATTTAAATCCACTAATAAATGCCTACATTCTCAGGGGATTCTATTTTCAAGAAGAGGGTATTAACATGACTATGAGTGTTAAAGAAGCATTTTGGAGGTCTCTAGTAACATGGAAGTCATGGGTAATTCAAAATTTAGATTCTAAAAAGAGTTTCATCTTTTTCCGAAGTTACACACCTGTGCATTACAGGTATGTGTGCTGCTGCTGCACGAGTAAACAGAAGTCGTCACATGTTACAAAGTAGTTTTTTTAAATAGATTTAACATAGTGTACATGAAATGGCACCTGAATTATGAAACCTAGAAGAAATACAGAATACAAGTATAATTACATATACACTGTATAAAAAGCATAAATTATCAGGTGACACAGATCTACGACACATAATTGAAATTGACTGGTCACTCTAAAGATGTCCTCATGTTCCTCAATATTCCTAACAGACTGCATATCCTGAACCTTGGTGATGAATTGAGTACTGCATAAATATTGTCATTAGAATGACAAGCTGTAAATTTGATTGGTTAGTGTCAAATGCTGAAGGACTGCATAATTTTACTGTCATTTGATAATCAGATCCAATGGTTAATATTAGGAGTTGCTTGCTTTTGGGATGCAGGGAAGGAACATGGAAAACTGGTGGTCGCTGTGGTACTAATACGTCACCGGAAACAAACTACACAAGCCGGGATCCTGAACCACAGAATAATTTTTTTTATTTCCAAAGTAATCAGAGAGATAGGAAGTGCCAAGAAAAATACATACTTTTTGAACATCACATTTATGTCAGAGTTTAGGAAAGATGGTCACCCTTCAAATCATCGTGAGACAGGGACTCCTGTTGAAGCACCACAAGACTGCAGCCATTGGTGCTTACCTGGAGTGCCAGATACTTGGAATGAACTTCTATATGCTCACCTTTTGTCAAAAGGCTTCAGAAACTCGATAAAATGAACAAGGTTTCCTTTTATAAGCGATATAAGTGTCTATTGTCCCTTAACTATTCATTTGTATTCTCAGTGGGTTTCAGCTCAGTGGTTTCCATTTCCTTCACCTTCTCAAGCTGCCTCAGGAGATCCAACCTCTCTGCTCCATATGTGGATGGAATCTGCCAAAACACATATAAATAATTACCATGGGATATGCTCTATTAAATCATCACAATCAGGCTGCAACTTCATCAACAAATATGACCCACCAATCCTGGTACATATCTTTGTATTGCAGCTAACATTGCGGCATGCCCAACTGCAGTAACCTACAGGATATATAATTAACATTAATCAGTTGCAAACATAATTACTCTGAACCTGAACAGAAACAGCACATTGAGGGTACAATTCATTTTACTTGTAATGTTCTGAATTGCAGCCAACATTACTTGTAGTGTCTTGTTCAGAATAATGTTGTTCCTATTCCATCTATGAAATTACATCCAGCAGATCCGTGTGTGTGTGTGTGTGTGAGTATAAGTTGATCACCTGCTAACCAACAACTGGAATTATTATTCCCCCGAGATGGAGCATACACACATATATTTACCAGTCATAGATGACTTGTTCTATACTTGACAGTTGTAGAATCTTAGTAAACATATTAGCGAGTTGTTGGCCTGATTACACGTGGCTCGTGGGAATACCATTTTAAATTCTTCTCAAAAACGTAATGATGATCAACTTCAGCATGTCCGGTTCATTCATGAACACCAGATTAGATGCAACATGATGATATGGTTAGGTTGCTTAGATGCCACATTAAAGGAAGTAGGAACTCAATTTTAAACCAATTTTAATAAGCAGTTGTTTCAACTTTCAATCATATCAGCTCACATGATGTATTATATATTGCTCTACATTTAACTTAAGCAATGGACCTTATTTTTAGACTGTCATATCAATTAAGCTGTGATTACAACCTTTTACTTTTTCCTTCACTTTTAATGTTGAAACTGATGGAATGTATCGTTTGGTGATTTTAGTGTGTCACTGGAGACCATTTTAAGTTCAGTGAAGGTTTTGTGACGTGAAAATGAGTTCCGTGACACATTTGATAATTACCCTAGTTTATCTTTCATGTGAAGATACATCATGCATACTGCTAAGAGAAATATTATTTTAGTTGCAGACTTTTAGATATATATTTTTCATGATCTACCATGACACATTTTAAAACTTACAACTATTATTATAAATTTATAATAGTTTAGGTTCATTTAAACTACACCACTGATAATAAAATTTTCTTTTTTGGTTAGGCTAATCCCACCGATAATATAATCAAAGCCAATAAAACAAATGCAAAAAGTAAAAAATGCAGTGTGAGAGATTGTACAAGGACATACAGGAAGTAGCATCAGAAAACCTATTGGAACTACTGATGCTAGGTCGGTCAAAGTTCTTCGCAGTGCTTGCTTTTCTTTCTCTGTCAATTCATCCCCGATGAGGACTCTTCTAAGTAAGCCTGAAGCAGCAGCAACATCAATAGCTAGAAGCTGAGTCCCTTGCAACACATCCTACTCGTTCATAAAAATTCATCTGTTAGTATACGGGCAACCTATAGAATATTATATTATCCAAACCAGAACAAATAAGAACGTGATATCAGGGTACATACTGTACTTGTTTCTTTTAATTTATCCAGAGACTTCTCGATGATATTTTCTTTTTGAGCCTTAATGTATCCAGTGCCTTCAGTGTAACCAGAAGTGTCATCTGTCATTTTATTTTCTTCCTGTATAAAAAAACACGGGTTACTCAAAATGCATAACATACCTAAGTATCAACCGAAAGATAATACGGAGTAACAGTTAGTTCCAGTATGTCACACTGATGGACTTGGAGTCTGCAATGTGTCAAAAGAATGTAAGGCGCCAAATCTAGTTGGAAAATGTTCTTCTATGCCCTGATCTTTGATATGTACATTGCTTGACCAGATAGTATGGTAATTTAAATATTGTTATTACAAATATATATATGTACTGTATGTAACATACAATATATTAGCTTTTCCCGTGAAAGTGAGCATCTTGGTACTCATTTCCAAATGCTCGTCTTTTTGTATATTTTTTTTTGCTTTTGATTGTTATTGTGTTGGTAAGCTAGGTAACAATCCTGAAGATGAGACTATCAATTCACTGATGTCCATTTAGAGTGCTACAGATTTGTTGGTGCTCAACAAGGAGCGTCAGGATGACGAAGTTACTAGGTGCTGGACTGGTCATCTTGTCACAGTTATGTCCTGTAATCATTGTTGATCTCTTTCTATCTATATTTTACTATACCAAGTGGCTTACCCCAAACTAGGCGGATCCTAGACCTCAATGGGCAAAGTAGAATTCACATATTTTTCCTTTAAATAAAAAACAGAAGCACCTCGGGACCAGAGTCTACTAAAAAAAAGTATTAATTGCAGATTATTATATTGATAGAAACACTAAGAGGTACCTCTTCATTTTGAGATTGATCAGAACTTTTTTGAACTCGCTTCTCAAGTTCCATAAGCTCATTTCTCAAAAGCTCAAAACGCTGAATCTCGTTTGACTTTGGCTCTGAGACAGCCATGCTGAAAGAATCCTGATAATAAAGATCATCCACCTGCATTCAAGATTGTCAGGAAAAAGTATAACTTCAGAAAGTAAATAAACATGAACTCCTCAAAAGATACTGAGACTGACAAAATACAAAAAAAAATAGAAAAAAACCACTGGCAGGATAGACGTCTTAAACAAGAACATAGATCTACTATCAAGAGGGCCAAGGATATGCCAAAACATGAGTCATATTTAGCAAGTGGATTATTAGGAAAATTCTATATTATAGTAGTAGAATAATAAAACGGTTTATTTCCTTTTATCTAGGACTTTACTTGTTCAACTTTGCTTATTCTTCATACCTTATTTGTTTGAACATTGTCCAACGTCGAGTAGTTTGAGAACCAAAAATTCTTCGTACTCTAAGATTTACCTATTTTCTTTCTACCGAATATTTAAGCCTCGCCATTTCTTCAAATCTCATTAGAGAATCAACGCCCAACCAAGACAAAAGCACGATCTACAGCAGGAATCGTTGGCCTAATTTCAAATAATATGTATTCTCATATAGATCCCCTAATACTCAAGGTTTAAATTTTGCAACTTGATTGATTACTTCATGCTATTGAAGGTATCCATAAACAATCATATCCACATGATTTGGAATAATGGTAAGCTGTTGATAGACATGCAGAACTAAAGATAGACCGTGAACAATAGTATGATGAATTTGATAAATTTAAGATAAATCAACAGAGGTCCGAGGCTAATTCAAGAGTTATGAAACAAGTTGACAAAGCCTATAAAGCCTTGTACTCGGGAAGAATCAAACGTGACACCTCAAAATATTATAACCACTAAGAACACATATGGAGATAATTCATATGTTACAAGTTGAAAAAGAACTTGTTTTTCCTCAAATTAATATTCTGGTTTCAAATATATGTGAGGTACAAGAGGATGTCAACAAATATAAGACTCGATCTATTTGAAATCTTCAAAGAGACTTTCCAACTGAATGGTCTTATAAAGTCAAGTATGTAGATGATATATCTCAATGGCTTCCAAAAGTTTATGTCCAACTAGTGTAGAATGTCGTTCAAGGATTATGGAATCTTTCTTACAAAACTCATAACCAAGGTTTTTTCAAAGGAAAGAATATTGATTCAGACAGAAGAACTGATAAATTGATTTTTATCTATCATATACTATTATTTGGTGATCAATTAATTGTAATTGGTTAAGTATTTTAGTTATATATTTGGATTAATAAGAGTATTAGTTTCCTTTAATAATAACTAAAAAAGAACTTAAAGGCTTAAGAATATCCAATGGACTATATTTTTTGAACATGAAGAGTATTAGTAAAAAGTAATCTAAACTGCGAAGAATATAACTATACAGACATCGTAAGTTCACGACAGATATAGAGTTATTAAACAAACAGAAGATTCATGATTATAATAATAAAATTCATAGAACTGTTATGAAAAAAATGCAGAACTATACCTGTTGAAGGGAAGCTGCCTTTGCTCTAAATGATGCCTCGAGAAACTCTGCCTCTTTTTTGAGTTTTCTCATCCTTTCTAGGTCAGAACAGGCAGCTTTCAAATGCTCTTTTCTAGAATTGTCGCTTGAAACATGCAACTCCTGGAGCAATTCTTCAAGCCGTATCATAGCATCTTCAACACTCTCTAATGCCTGCAGTTAATATGTGAACAAGTCATAATGAATTACAGTCAGAAACCCCCCACTTTTTGAGGACAAAAAAACGATGATTTCTAATTGGATAACAAAAACTAAGGATAATAGAAGAAGTAGCTCAATGAAAACATTTTGCAAGTGATATTTTGCGTATATTGTAATCGCCTAGAGAGAAGATTATCCAGTCGTCTACCTTATCAAAAGAATCCAACTCTCTCCCAGATCTAATACGTGTAGCAGATTTCTTGACAGCGCTTTCTATCATTTGCTCTCTGCACCAAATATTTGAAAGCTAATTATTACATTACAATCATTCATACAGACAAGTTCGAAAGGTCTGATTTGCTTCAATTGAATCTTATATATCTTTTAATTTTAGATGTTTAAGCTCTGTAGAGAGTAAACATGTCGAGCCTTATTAAGTATATTCTGATAAACCTCCAAAACATTAACTGTGGATCATCAAGTCAATAACACTACAAAATAATATTAACATGTTCATGTTTCTTACTTAATATTTTAATTAATTTTGTGAAAAGCAATCCTAAAGAATATCATCCACAGTAAAAAGGACTGTACTTGCTTACCTTACCCAGTGATCATAAATAAATTGGTGTTGCTTGTGAATTGTGATATATGAGTTGGACAGAGATACTTAAAAGTATAAACCAATTATGGTAACATTCTACTCACTTTTGTATCCCTAGTTCTTCCATACATCCCATTAACATTTTGTGCCTGAGAAGTTGAACATGCGGAAAATGGTCAGACAATTGTATGAGAGAAAAGTTTTGTTTCAAAACATTACCCAAAATTAGTTAAGATACCCTCTAGAAAGAAATGCCGCTGCTTTAACATTAGAGGGGTTCTCCAGCCATGTACTATATTTTATATAGCTTTGTATCCAATGCAAACAAACTTTTAACACCAGGGGAATAGCTTCGGCGTTCGGAGGCCCTTCTCGTTTACTTTTGTGGCCATGGGAACCTTTGGAGGCATCGTTACTGACAGGATAAAATGGAATCCAATCTAGCTCTTCACATACAACCTATCACAGAAGAACTTAATAACGCCAATGTCATAGAATATACGCCATAGATTATATGTGCATCTATATATTCTAACCTCCACATATAGCTGATAAGAACTTATCGATGAGAGCTGAGGATAATATAAAACACTGCCGCCTATAAGGTGCCTGATTTAAAGAAAGAACATAGCAATAAAAAATTATAATTACGAATGTGAAGTGACATAAAGAAGAAAGAATTCCTTGTACCAAAAATATTGTAAACTACAAATTGTACCTTATGAATCCTTCAATAGGTTCATCTACCACCTCAAAGCCACTTGCATAGAGGAAGGACTGTGTGCTTCTTCCCAAGGCGATGAAAAATCCAAATACAGCTAAATCCCTATCTAACACCTACAGCATGTTAACAAAGATGCAAGTTAAAACATAATTGACATGTAGGAAGTACATATTTAAGTAACATAGCTTCAGTAAAATGCACATGACGGCTACATAACCTTTGCTTTTTAACAGTAATAATACACCACAGCCTAATTTAATCCCTGAATCTCAACATTGGAGTGCACATTTAAATTCATATGTTTCCTTCTCAATAGTGTTCTTGAGAAACAACCTGTAACCACTTAAATATTTTACTAACACAATCATTTAACAATTTAATACTATAGGGATTTAATACCATATTTTATGTTGGATTAAAAGTTGTAATCCAAGGTCAGCACAATTCAGATTCTAGTGGTCTTTTAAAGGGTGAAAAATTGCCATCTAGGCTTGACCAACCAAAGGTACAGCCACAACAGATATTAAGTTGTAGAGAGAGTTACAATCTTTACTTGCAAGCATGCCCTCCATACATCTTTTGGCATCCAAACCATTTAAAAATTAGATATGAGGTTAACAGATTATTAAAGTGAACTTGTCAGGGAAATCACATTCCTAGTTCATGTATGTGCCATCATTCTTCCGGACAAAATTGAGCCGGAATGAATATTGCCTTCTTTCAAAATAAAGAAATAATAATGTATTGTCCATTATTATGAGTATAAATTAGGATAATACAAATGAAGTGGTTTATGAATGTATGTTCCATATTATATAGGTTGCTTTTGGAACTGGGATAATGCTCGAACTGATGAGGAACGGAAGTGGAAACAAAATTGTGTTTGTGTGTGTAGAATTGAGAAAAATAATATATAAAATAGTTACGTAGGCTCTAGTTATTTAGTTTATTTATAATAAGTCCAAGTGTCCAACTGTCTGTGAGCCTTGTTCAGAAAGTAGATATTTGGCTTGCAAGTTTTCACCTTTCTCTTGAAAGGGTTTTTCTTGTTTTAAGCGCTTAGGATTTTATTTTCCTAGAGGACCTAGGCTTCCTAGTTGGAGTGGGTTTTTGATATATTTCTTAATTGGGTTTAAATATTAGCTGATTTCCTAGCTAATTTTGAATTTCTTTTGGATTATTAGGTTATTTTCCTAGCCCATAATACTCATATCTTAACCTTTTAAGAGAGAATATAATATTTTGGCTACTTTGCTATGGCTTTGAGAATTGAATTCAAAACTGAATTCAAAGGTAATCTTTGGATATTCAGTGGTTACAATATATTTATTTTTACTGCATATTGTCATAGAAACATCAAGTTCCATATCACAAACATGATCCCAAACACAATCGTAAATAGTTATCTTCATTTACGAATATTGGCATAAAAAAGTTAAAAATGGACAAAGGGCAGATGAATAGAGAGCTATGTGGATCATCGGACATATATAAAATGGAACAAAGATTGAACAAGTTTTTTATGGGTAAGACCACAATAAACGCTACGAGGTTGCCCTATCAAACACATGGTTTATCTTGACAAAATTTTGATAACAAGGACGGGCTTAGTTGGAGATGACCCTTATGACCCTATCTTGAGAAGAAAGCTGTAGCAATATTGTTCCCTTTATGAGTTGACAAAAAAATTGATACATTATAGGCAAAACATATCATACCACTTGCATTCTACAATGACCATATATGGAGTTTGATCCAGGAATTGTAATGCAATGACAACCTTGACTAAGAACTCTAATTACAATTCAAGTACACATCTTTAGAATTGCACCGACCATTCCATGAAGTAGAATGCAAAATATTATTAATCACTAACCTCAATAGTTTCAGATGTTGTAAGTTTTGACCATATTCTCTCCCTATCGATAGCTCGCAGTAGCTGATTCTGAAGAAGACTCACCCAA
This sequence comes from Oenanthe sinensis, assembly GCA_028671895.1. NCBI lineage: Eukaryota > Viridiplantae > Streptophyta > Magnoliopsida > Apiales > Apiaceae > Oenanthe > Oenanthe sinensis. The sequence goes on from CM053794.1 coordinate 39,940,326, forward strand.
AATGTGACCTCTTCTGTTCTCCCGTCATTTTTCACTCTAGATGAAGCAGCCCGGGGACCAAAATGGACCAAAAATTCTCTCCGTAAACCAATGTCTTCTACAGTGTAATAAGCTTTGCCTATAGGAATAAATTCCACGAGCATGTCCATTAATCTTCCAGTTGTATCGGGAATTATAGAGAAGAACTGTGCACAAGAAACTTTAGCTGGTCCAAGCTTTGTGATCGCGGCAATGCAACTTAATGCGAGTATGAGTAGAGATTTATCAATTGCATTCCCTGCATCTAAAGAAATTCCTTTTCCCCATCTGAAATGGATAAAATTGCAGCACTTTAAGTTCTAGTTTACTATTGAGTATTATTATTATTCGTAGAACCCAATTAGTTACTTACACTGTAGTAGCAGCAGTGAAACTTTGATCCTTTTCAAAATAATTTACAAAACTGGTCACTACTGCAGGAACTTGTTCAGACCAAAACCAATCATACGCATCAGGTTGCTTGGCTAACATTTTCTCCCTAATTTCACTCTCCAAAGGAGCAGATTGCCGTAATAAACTGCATCAATGCATTACAACAAAATTTAAAGATATAATATTAGGTTTATAACTTTAACAAAGGAGAAACAATGACCATTCTTAGAATGTATTAGCGAATAGAAGTAAGATAACTATGCATTAGCAAAATCATATGCACAAATTTAAGTAATTTAGAATTTTTTTTGCCGTATTACCTGCTACTTGTCACTATGAAATTTTAAGTCTCTAATAAACACGGTATTATTTATTCGAATCCGACAAGAGAAAGTATTAAGCTATATTAATATTAGCTATCTATGTTTATTAGTTTTAACTGCAATCAAAATGCAAATGATAGCCATCCTAGATCCATATACATCAGAGCATATTTTACATAACTCTTATATTTCATAAGGTCGATAAATATCGTCTAGCAAGATAAGTATTGTTATAAAAAAAAAAGGACCTTCTCTGGACAAACACATTAATATCTCTGTCTCTTCCATCTCCTCGGGACGAAATCTCACATCCTGATTGCAATAAGGAATACACAGATGCCTGAAATATAGTATGATTAGCCAACTTCCACATCAATATTGAATACACACTGATACACAGAGGCATAAATCTTTAAAAATCTCATATCAGTATTTTGAAAGAGTTGTCTATGAACCTTATTCTATGTCAAGTAATTTGATGCAAGTGTCTTGCCTCTTAGGGACCTTTTTTGGTGGGAGGAAACATTAAAATGGATATAAGCTGTAAAGTTTTCTTTACAAATTCAACGACTAGGATTTTGCTTTACTAATCCTCCATTGTAAAGTTGTTACCTGTGCTGAAGAGTTGTAACCTGTTTGTGGAACATTTATACATTATTGAAGGCTCGGCAGAGAACTGCAGATAGCACAAGGATCGAGATACGTGTATATTGTGGGGGGGACTAATCCTACACATATACTGTTTGGAAAGCAGTTATAAGAAACCTGGAAAACATACTTGTGACTTCAATGATTGGCAATATTTGTAATAGTAAAACTTATATGTAGAGATGTCAATTGCTTATTAAAACAAATGACCACAATGTCTTGGAGATGCATCATATATCTGTTGTATCAATGGCACAATCACATCTAAGCTTCAGAAACAGTGTACATTTATACGAAAATGAATGACAAGTGATGAACCTGATAAGAAAGTGCTTTCACCCACGAATTTCTGTCTACACCAAGCCAGGCAGTTGAAAACCAGGACGTTTTGGATTTAGAGCTCTTCTCTTTAATAGCCAACTCAAATACCCTTGCAGCATCATGTAGCGTTTGGACAAGTCCAGCGTTATAATCTTCAGCTTGTGATGACTGGTTTAGCCTCATTGTCAAATTTTCAACATTACTACTAGTGCTTGGCTGGGAACTCCCATTAACAGTTACACCATCATCAGCTGAAGCAAAGGGCAGCATATGTTTCATCCTTGCCGGTTTACGGGAAATTAGAGAGTGCATCTCAAAAGTCACCAGTTTACACTTACGACTGAGTATATCATCCGCTAATAAAGAAACCTTTATACGGCATCTCTTCCTTGAATAGCCATGCCGAAGAACTTCGCGATCCAAGCCAGCTATTCTTTTTTTGAAACAATTAGTTCTGGTTGGTTTTTGTGAAATCCACGGGTTTAAAGAGCTACAAATTAGAAGTAATGGGTGAATGAATCATAAATATATGTCCAACGACTTTGTTAGATTACAAAATCATTAGTATTATGTGATATAACAGTATTATAAAACAATTTTCGATTATCAGGTTCACATGTTCAACTATCTCATAAAGTCATAAACACATAACAGCAAAACTTCATCAGTATAGAACTAGAATTTAGTGTTCATTGTTAGTCTGTTTATACATCGAAAATTCAAGGTCCAGAGTATATTCCTAAACTTAAGGGCAATATAATGTAGAAATTACAATGTGAATTTTGCTTGAGTGTAACACTAAACACTATAACATACGGAAAAAAAACTCGATATCAATATAATAGGATGTGGATTGTAAGATAATAATACATACAAGCTTATATATAAGCATAGCAGAAATAGAAAAGCAAAAAAAAAAAGAGTAATAATCTGATAATACAGTAACAGCATGAATTGTGAAATTACAGAAAGTGCTCATTCGTTGTGAATTTATCGAACAGCTTGACAATTACGCAATCAGAGTTCATAAACTAAACTAAATTAAACCCTAAGTTGAGTGAAAACATAAGCAGATTATATTATATAAATGAGCAGTAACTGAATTTACCTGGAAGAAACCGGACTCTGATTATACAGTTTGATCGACATGGATGATAATTAAATTAATACTCCTATATTTACGTTTGTTTAAATGGAATAGTAGAAATTATATATTTTGGAATAAAATTGAAGATAATATTGGCTATTGGGTTATGGGCACGAGCCGCACGACGTGTTTGAATTAGCCACGGATATATGTGTTGTCGTAGTAGTACTTGCGTGTGTGTGTGTGTGTGTCATTTATGGGTGCCACCGCCACGGATATTTATAAACACAACCATCTTTTCTTTCTTAATAGCCTTTGGCTAATATCTAGGTTACGGAATATATGTGAGCTAGTAAATAAAATTTATAACAAACTCTGTTACGAAAAATAAGAAAGAAGCGGAGTGAAATGTTTTTTTAGATTTTGGTAGATTAGATTTTAAAGCAAAATTAAATATATTTTATAATAAAATATTTTTTAATAATATAATATTTATTATTTTTAATTATAATTTGATTAGGTTTGGGAATTAACCATCCCGCGTCGGAGTAGATTATATGATAATTTTCGGAAATTAAAAAACCATTTAATTATAAGTATATTTTAATGTATTAATATATTTTCTAATACATTTTATATATTACAATATAATTTTATTATGTTTTTGACAGCCATTTAATTATACATATGTTTTAAAAAAATTATTTTTATTATTATTTTCTTATTTTATGTACCAATTATAAAATTTATATATCAGTTATTTTTCAACTTTCAACAAATATCGTTCTTTATAAATATCTAATCTTAATAATTGATTTATAATAATTGTTGGGATCAAATCGAATGAAAGAAATTAAAAAGCTTGAGATTATGTTTCATGAATTACCCAACTATTATTAACTAATTCTTCATTTAGAAGATTGATATATTTAGATTTAACAACTTGATTTTATTAGTAGAAACGTGGTTTGATATATTTGAAGCATTAGAAATTTTGTATAGTCAAGAATCCCATGGGCCACAAAAGTTAAGAAGCCCAAGTTTGATGTTGGTCACTGGACAATGGCCATACGCAAATCGACCCAACTTGTCACGTAGTTTGTAATTTTGTTATTACAACTGAAGTCGGGAATTGTATGATCGGTTTTGTTAATTTAAATTTTTTAGTATATATTATATTTAAACAATGATATTAAATACAATTTATTTACCTAATTCAGATTCATTACCTGTCAAACTCCTTTTGTATATATTTATAACACAATCTATTAACAAAAATAATCTTTTATCTATATTAAATTGTATTAACACTTTAAAATTATATAATTTTGAATACTATTGAAATCGAACTAAATATTCTTTCAACCGTAACTTAGATTTAATTTTAGGCTAACCTAATATTTAATAATATCTTGTGACAAAAAATATATTTAATAATATCTTACATATAATATTAATATTCATGTATATTAATCATATTTAATACATACTTACAAAATTCTGAAAAAAATAATATTCACTACAATAGAATTCTATCAAAATTATATTTCATAAATCTCGTTAAAATTATGAATACTATTACACTTTTATCAAAATTATTTCAAAATTTTATAAATATTATAAAATCTTAATTAAAAAAATAAAATATTTAATAACAATTTCGTTATAATGGGAAACCTCATTTGTTTCCATAGAGATTCTTGATACTACTTTGTGCCCAAAATCTTCTTTATACTATAATGTGGTTAGGCTCTGTATATCGTAAATTATAACGATGGTACAATAATCAGAATATTTGAATGTCAATTAAAGTTCCAACAAAAGATAAAAGTTATATTATAAATTAATTTCATTAGTACCAAAAAATAAATCCGATCATGTTTGCGACCAATAGCACTTAGCTCCGGGAAAAGCACGTCAAATAAGAATAGACTTGGGTGTTTGTTCCCTTAATTTGTGATATTTTTTTTAGAAAAATGTACATTTATATATTTTATTTAAAATAAATATTTATTTCTTGAAAAATAAAATAAATCAATTGGGGCCTTAATATAGGATAGGCAATTTCAGACTAGGGTTTCTGAAATCTGGGATGCTCCCGTGACAATTTTTCCGGGCTAGTATTATATAGATATAACAAAAGCAGTGTATTTTTGCGTATGAAGTCTAATCAATGAGGGAGAAGCAGGTAGCCTGAGCTTGGTTGCTAACCTGTTTACAACAAAGAGAATCTACCGTGTAATTAATTGACGTGCATGCCGTTAATGAGACAAATCTACGAGAGATTCGTGTTCTAGAACTGATACTCGCAGGTAATCATGCATGATTTCTTATTAATTATTTGTATTATGATTTGATTTTAGTGCATTTTTATCTGTAAAATTAAGAAACGGCATCTTCGGTCACTTAATGACAGATTCACAGTGCTGACCAGTATATAGTTAAAAATAAACGAATACAGCGATCTCATATACCATATTCTCTATCTTCCAAAATTATTTAAGAAAAAAAGCATCGTGTTTCTGCAATAACACGGCTGATCGATAACAAATTTTTTCTTATAATTTCTCTCAGTATATTTAATTTAAAACATGAATTTACAAAATAATAATTCATTGATATAACATAAAATAATGTTACTTGTGACAGAAAATTTATAACAAAATTTACGGAATCGCTATAAAATATTTTAATAACTGATATTTCTTGTAAAAAAAATAATTTTGACATGGGTACATGACATAAGGTTGTTTACGTTCTAATCGAGAGATAATCATTATTGGAATATCAATTACTCGAGATACCGAGTTTGTATTTAAATGGTAACAATTCGATCTCAACATTATAAAATTAAAGGAATGTGTACTTACAAGTAATATCATACTCTTTTATAATATAGACAAAAAATTAATTATATCCTGAAATGATTTAATAACGGTTAGTCGGTTGCTCATAGTCTATGAATTCTGATGCACCACTGAGGAGCCTGGATTGCGTATTTGCATAGCCATATATGGCCAAAATATAGGTCGAAACATGAACAAAATACGTGCCCCTTCTAATATTTTATTAGTGATTTTGACTGATAAGAAGTTGGACATGCAGAGAATGATTGATAAGGGCGTTTTTATTTAAAATAAGAGATGGTTATCGTAATTGAGACGTATTTAAAGGGTTGAAAAAATATTAATCTAATTGGTTCTTACAAAATTATTTATAAGAATGTATAAGATCTTATTCAAAATTTTATAAACAACCCTAAGATCTTATCCAAAATTTTAGTTACCCCAATTTTTAGTTACACATGGACTGTTAAATTTTCTCTAAATATATAATAATCGTTAAATCTTTTTAATTTTTTATTTAATCATAATAAAAAGAATATAGAACGTTAGATATTCTTTTTAAATATATTTATTATTATTATATTATATCTTAAATTTTATATTATAAGAATCCTATTAAAATATAATTTCTATCAATATTTTATTAATATTAACTTATATTTAAATTATAGCCTAAATTTTTTATTCTAATAATCCAATTACTATTTGTAGTTAATATAATTTATTAATATTTTTAAATTTCATAAACATCTAAACTTTTTAATTCATTTGAAATTAAAATTTATTAATTAAATTTTATGAATATTATAATATTGTTATTCATTTATTTATATTAAATTTTATTAAAATTTTATATAAAATTTTATTAAAACAAATATATAATTACATTTAAAAAATTAAAAGAAATCCAAGTATCGTACAGAATTAAAGGTAGTACACATGTGAAATTCATATATAAGTTGAACAGAGACATAATAATGTGTATATACGTATTTCTCAATTTAGAAATAGAAATAAATTTATATTTATGAATACATAGAATAGTTTAGTTGATAAATTCATTCTCCCAAGTGATTGATTACACAAGTTACACTACTTTTCAAAGCATGATGTGTCAACGATATTACGTAATATAGTACTCGTATGTCATTAGCATTAGCAACAAAAAGTTCTGAATAGTTGAATTTTGTAGATAACCATAAACTAAGAAAAAAATGAATAAAAAAATACTCCTGCCAAATTTGTTTAAATATGATGCTTCAAAAAAAAGTTGGTTTACAATGAAACAAGATTCAATGCACCAGTAATGGACGCCGTCACCTTTTGACTATGATGATGCATCCATATCATGAATTGCGATAAATAACGTTAGCGCACAACCAATTTAGCATGAATTAATCACATTATCACAATATCAAACGTACATATCCCAGTAACCCACCACCTCTACAACAAAACATATCAAACTCACTCTGAACTCCCCAATCAAGCCGGCCTGTGTTACGTACCATCAATAAAATACATACAGGGGCAGTGGAGGCTATGGAAGAAATAAGTCCCTCCGGAATCACCTCCCTCCATGCAGATATACTAGAGACACACATATTGACCCGGCTTGACGGACCCAGCCTGGCCTCCCTCAGCTGCACTTGCACCACCCTGAACTCTCTAGCCTCCAAGACCCACCTCTGGTCCCAACTCTTCCAATCCACGTGGCCTTCCACCGCCTCATCAGCTCTCCTCCGCCACCTCATCTCCACCTTCCCTGACGGTGGCCCTCGCTCGTTCTTCTCTCTCTGCCACTCCCTCCCCCCATCCACCACCGCCACTTTTTCTAATATCAACAGTCCATTACCAATCACACAACTCATCTCAGCCGTTGATATACACTTCCATAATGATTGTATCTTGAGTAAATTGCAAGAAACAGAAACAGTGTCAGGCTGGTTCAAATGCTCACCTTTCCGAATCGATTTACTCGACCCGAAAGAAATTATAACGACCCAAATCCCTCACGTGGATAACGACAACACATGTGATGATTTTCTCAGCAACATGACACTGAGTTGGATCCTGATAGACCCAACCAAGCCAAATATAATAAACATGTCATCATTCAGTCCAGTTTCCGCAACACGGCACTGGCTGAGCAAGGAGGTGCAGGTGCGGTTCGTGACTGTTCTATATACCAAAAACGAATTGGTGCAGTGTGAGATAGTTGTGACATGCGCGGGAGGGTCAGAAAATGGTGAAATGCAAGTGAGAGAAGTGAGTTTAGAGATGGAGGACATGGATGGAATGCATTTGAATGGGAAGGACAGTATAGTAATTTTGGAGAAAGTTATTAATGCGAAATTATTAGTAAAAAAAAGAAAAGGAAAAAGAAGAGAAGAAGAAGCGAAAAAAAGGTACAGAGAATATGTAGAGAAGAAGAAAGAGAGAAGAGAAAGGAAGACGAGGAGAGAAGGTATATTAGACATGTTGTCCATTGCATTCGCCGCGGGGTCCTTCGTGTTTGCCGCCTTTTGGTTCTTTATGTTATAGTTCTGGTAATACGAGTAGCTAGTTCGTTCTAAGCGTCCGTCGCAAAATTTGTGTGTGTAGTACTGTATTAATTTTACCAACTTAATTCACAAATCATGAGTAATTCATGACCTCTGCATTTAGTGAGTGAGTGATTGGAAGTAGTACATTATACGATAAGTACCTACCGAGGACTACCTAACATCGATCACCTAGCTACCCTTCTCTTCAATTCGCTGCTGCAGTGATCGATCAGAGCAATTAAGACAATGATATATATAGACTCATGTTATGTCGCTTTTTTACCTCTTGTTTTGTATATATTCGCACTAGCTAGCTACTCGATTTTATAGTTAATATTCATGCACGTCTCTCTATATATGCAGTTCATGTTTCTTCAACTTAATTTAGTTGTAAGCTGTATTAATGTCTTTCTTGGTTTAAAGATAGCGATGCAGCTCCGTTTATTACTTAATTAAATTCATCGTGTAATTATGTCGTTGTATATATTATATAGTACGTAGATTCAGACATTGACTTGGTGTATTAGAAGGTTTGGTCAAATCCGCTGTTAACTATTAGTACCAGTTGGACGCATGATTTATCAACTCGTGGTGATATTCGCGTAAAATGTATTACTAGTTGCCAAGTTGACAATATTTTTATAAGTTCACTGATTGAAGGCATCATTTTAGAGATTTTGTTAGATTTAATCAAGAGTCGTACATAAAATAAATTGTTTTAATTATGACTGACTTTTTCCTGCCCATTTAATAGATTTGATAATTAATATCCACCAAATTTTTGAAAATTTGTTAGAATCATACGCATTTTATGAGAAGTATGTTACTTAATTGTACCCTAAAATTTATTAGGTAATGCTAAAGTTTTCAAAATAAAATTAAAAAAATATTTTCTAATACCAATTTAACCATTTTATATCACATATTTGTATGGTGTTCACTTGTTCTGCATTCAAGTAATATCCGGTTTCACAAAAAGACGGCACACTCTGATATCTCTCTCTTATTCGTGAATGATAGAATACGTTATAATATACAGTATGCAATATCTACTCTTGAATTGCGTTATCTGACCGATTCTTCTCCAAATTGCAATAATATTTATTTATAATAGTATATGATTGAATTCTGTGTATGCTTATTAAAATACTATTTTATGTTCCTTGTTGATATTAAAGGAAATGTATTTATATTAGACTTCAAATCTCTAATCGCTGATTTTCATAATATACCCGACACGATTTTTTGTACTTTGAACTTCAAAAACAACACATTATTTTTAACACCTTATTATATTTAGAGGTATTTAATTTACGGTTTTTCTAATGTTTGCCCGTGGGCATATATTAAAAACTTAGTTAATTTTTAGTAAATTTTTGATAGGCTTTCTAGTCATTAATAATAATAGACCTCTTGTATGTACAAAAATTTTCACTAATAAAAATCAACTAACTCATTAAAAATGCTAAAAAAAATACTCCACCAGTCCCACCCAATTGTTAGCGTTTCGGAGAGAAGGTCCGGCACACATTTTAAAGTGCATATAAAGTATAGTTCCATAACTTATTTTTAATTTTTTTCTGAATAAAAATTTAATGTTTAAAAGTGCTGTCAGGAAAATCAAATGACTGTTTGGTAATTTTTTTGATTTATGCATATTTTGAGATATAATATATAAAAATAATGTTTTTGGGAATGTTTGATGATGAAACTGATAGCTAATTCCTGCAAAAGCTGTAAACAGTTTTTTTCAAAAGTATGGAATAACATGTTTTTGCTAACAACAGTTTTTAGACTAAAAGCGTTTTTCCACACAACAATTTTTATAATTAACAAACACCTTTCTGATAGTTTTTTTAGCAAAAAACTGCTGTAACCGTCTGCAACAGTAATATCAAACGAGACCTTAATATAACAATTAAAGACGTTTTAGATTATTTAACAACCAAGGAGGTGTTTTTAAAACAATAGAAAGCATTAATTATAGTCTACAAATTGCTTATATACCCTTATCACTTTAATGGTTAGAAGCAAAAAGAATATTCCCTTCTTCACTTTTTAATTGCCTTTTCAATTTTTTACACATTAAATAAAATACAGGTAAAAAAATTAAAGAGACAACTAAAAATAAACGAAAGAGAGTATAAAACAAGGACATCAGTGGAAAGTATTACATTTAATGTATTTTGAAACTTTAAAACGACTTATATAAAGAAATGACAATAAAAGACTAATGCTCGGTTTGAAAGTCAGAGATTTGGGGAAATATTAGAAATTTGAGCCATATTAGAGGTTTGACCATATGAATCATCTATAATTAGTGTTTGGTAGTTAACATGTTGAAATAACGGTTTTGACTCAAAAAGCTAATTTGAAGAATTTTTTCAATTAGAGGATTGACATGTTCCTAGTTAAAGTATAAAAAACTACTCAAACAATTATTTACCAAACAATTTCATACGAAACAACTAATTCAATTCACTAATCAAAATAACTACTTCAACTGGTCAAAACATATAATTTAATCCACTATTAGCTAACCGCTAATTGCCAAATAGGACCTAAAACGACTAACATATAGGAATGGAGTGAGTAATATGCACGTTAGCAAGTTAATGATCACTTGGTATAAGGGGAGTAGTCAATATTACTCCTTTCGTCCCCTTTTAGTTGTTCTTTTAACTTTTTACGCGTATTTTAACACATATAAAAAACAGAGTTGATAATATATTTTTCATTTTTTTTAATTAAAAATTTAATATTTAGAAAAAGAAAATTTGAAAAATAAGTTGCCGAACTATGCTTTTTATTAAATTTTTATTTAGAAAAAAAATCGAAAAATAAGTTACAAAACTATGTTTTTTATACGCGTTAAAATATGCATAAAAAATCAAAGGGACAGTTGAAAGAGGACATTGTATAAATAAGAAGATGTTATAATATTACTCATCACTTTGACTTTGTGCACGTAATTTGAGATTTAAAAAAAAACCTACTTGCACGTATTATTTTTCTTCAATTTTCTTTTTTTAATAAAAATATAATACCTAAATTATTATTAGAAAAAAGAAAATTTTAAAAATAATATATGTAAGTATCTCTTTTTTACGTAGTTTTTTTACACCTTAAACTAAACAACACTTATTTTGGGACGGAGAGAGTAATTTAAAGTCAAAGCGACACTTATTTTGGGACGGACGAAATAATTTTTTATCTTTAAAAATAATATATGTAAGTGTACCTTTTTTACATAGTTTTTTTACACCTTAGAACTAAACAACACTTATTTTGAGACGGAGAGGGAGAGAGTAATTTAAAGTCAAAGCGACACTTATTTTAGAACGGAGAGAGTAATTTTATATCTTTATAGTAGTATAGATGTCTATCGGTGGTTTTGCCCATTAAAACCCAAATAATAACCATGTCCATTAAAATTAGAATAGCCATGAATATTGTGTTAAGTTGTTAACTATGTTTCCAACAAACCTTATTTTCAGAACAAAGCTAATTTTTAGAAAAAAATCCAAAAAAATTTGTAACAATTAATGACCCAAAAAACTAACAGGGGAGATGAGGAATCTCTAGAAATTGCAAGAAACATCAAACAGAGTAGGTGATTGTCAGTTATCTAGTAAAGAAACAAGGTTGCAAAACTTTGACGGATAGACTTATAAACAAAATGACCTTACAAGCATTTTGTACTAGCATCTACAAATAAACGAATCCACTTGCCCTGAAGTAGTCATGATCGATGGACTTTCATCAGTGCTTGATAAAACATATCAATGAATTGATTATCCTGGCGAACCAAAAACCAAAAAGATAAATTAAAAGTTGAACTGGGACAAACATGCAACAAAATTTCCACGCTATGTATTTTATACGACTTTATTAAAAGGATATACTCCATATAAAGGATAACATGCAGAAGTTTTTTTTTTTAATATTACATATGATGTCCCTTACAATAAGATTTTATAGACAGAATGTGAACCTAAATTAAACAAGGTGAAGGCAGATATACCTGAACAAGCATTAGAAGTGCATCACGGACTTGATCTCTGCTTAATGGTCCATAATTTGCAGGAGCTGTTGGACTAGGAGTTAAAGACATTGGTGGTGTAGGTGGTGGAAAAGGTTGAAGCATGGGAGCTCCATGTGATCGTTGTGTATTCAGGGGAGGCTGCAGGGTAGCAGTAGGCATAGATGAAGATATAAGTGGGGTCATCAGTGCAGAAGAGGAGGAAGGGGGCGTAAAGAAAGAAGATGGTTTAAGAAGATTGGTAACACGGTTGCTGCTGTTGACTGGATCAGGAGTGTCATGAAGTGGCATCTGATAAGAAGATGAAGCTGCATGAGGTAGGGGGGGAGTTTGCACCGCTGGTGCAGGAGAAGGGGAAACATTCGGAACACGAGAAGATAAAGGGACATTAGAAACTTGTCCCGAATTCAAAACATTTGAGGTAACATGCCCCATATTCATAGCAGTCTGCAGAAACAAAGTTATTACCGCAATTAAGATACATTAGATTTGCTCAAGGCATGACAATGAACACACAGGAGAATCAATAGTCACCCGACAAAATTGTTCTCAGACCAATTTGGAACAGCAAATAGACAAATGGTAAGTGGTAACTAAAACCCAATTAAACCTCGCAGACTCCCTAGTACTTAATATGATCCTGTGCATATCAAACTATAATTTCAGTTGACTCGTTAATTATTGGTTTTGAATTATCAACAAATGTTTCACGCAATTTAAGGTGTATAAAAAAGATGCTTGTAATTTATCTTTTTCTGATTTTTCTTTTTTATAACAAATGGTAGCTAAATTTTTTTACAAAACAAAATATACAAACAAAAAAATATTAATTACAAGTATCTTTTTTATACATCTTATATTGCATGAAAAAAAGTAAAAAGAATTAGGACGTTTATTGCGAGATGTAGTTCATTTGTGATGAGATATAACTAAAAGAATGTAAAAATGAGAAATAACATACGTCTAAAGTTTGTACATAAACCTATTCTTAATCTTCGCTGATCCCTTCTATATGCTTATTTGACTGGGAAAAGAAAAAGGCAAGGTTTGGAAATTCTTTAATCTAAATTCAAATGCAGCTAGCTTACTTTAATGTAATTGGTAACAACCGTCATATGTTATAAGTCAAATGTAATTGGTTATCCGATTCTGCATTAAACGTAAGATCGCCTATCTTTAGATGATATGGATTGGCTGATGAAACTATTTTAAATTATTGGATAAACCACCCATAAGTTTAGAGGTTCAGGTCGATAATTTTCATTCCACTTTGTCAGGCCTAAATTTTAGCATCAGGAACTAGAAAAAACCTAGTATAAGTAATTCAAGTGAAAGTTACATATATGAGCCCCCTCACATTGCCAAGAAGTAGATAAGTAAAGATTGAACACATGTAACTAGAATACTTACACTGAAGAAGTTCACAAAGGACGAATCATCAGGTACATCTGTTGAAGGAGATTGAGTAAAAGATGGTTCTAGCGGCCCTTCAATCACGGCAGAGGTCGGCACTGCTTCCAGTTCCTCAAACTCACTAAAATGAAGAGAGAGATTAAAAAACAAACTACATACTAGAAATGATATATTATAACATGAGCTGAAAACAATTACCAACCATTTAGAACATAAACAAATTTATTTAATAAGTTATACATTTTCGCATATAGATCACTGCAACTGCAATGAACTTATAAATATTAACAAGGAACAGAAAATTAAAGAAAACCTTTCAAGTTTAGGTTAATAAGTAAATGCATCTCTATTACATTAAAGAAACAGTTGCTACCTTTTGTTTGATGATACTTTAGGCTTCGGAGGAACCTTTGCATACGCATTGAGTATCCTGGAAACGGAAAAACAGAAATGAGAATGGAAAAAACCACCATATGCATTCTATTCATATCTAGCCACACCAAAAAAAAAACAGAAACATCGTTCTAAAATCATCTTCCTATGTAGTTCTGTCGCATCCCAATATGAGAGAAGCTTCAAATGTTGAAGTTCACGGTACTTGGACTGAAGTGCAATCTGAAAACCTACATATACATTTCCTATTAAGTATCTACGAAGTCTACTAAAACTTAGCTTGCTATATCTTCTTATATACTGATAAAAGGATCTATGTTAAAGAGCTCTGCTGGTTGGGCTGAAGGTGCAATCTCAAAACCTAAACAGACCTTCCTTTAACAACCGTCTTCAACTCAAATCTCTACATGACAGAGTAAAAAAAATCCTCATCATCAAGTACAACCTAAAACATTTACTTCAATTTAACTCTACAAACTCTAGTGTTTCAAGTTTTATGTAGAAACATGGACATCGCAAAAACTAAATAGAGCTAAGACTTCTTAATTTCGTTTGAGAGAGTTTTACTTAGGTTTCAATTTGAAGGGTTTATTTGACATGCTATTGGAATTTGGAAATAGTTAGATACTCAGATGATAATGCCAGTTCTTCTCCAAACTAACTCAACCCAGAGAAGCTATAGATGCACATGTGTGCATTTATTAAATTTCATAAAGTGGTGGCCCAAGTAAAAAGGCGTATACCTTGTAAACAAATTAGCTACATCTTCACATTCACGTGAATTATAGAACCAGATGCCATTGACTTCTTGGGAGGCATTGCGATACAGAAGATATGGAACTTGAAGTTCAAACTCGAAATCTCCAAGGAGATTTTCCACAAGATTTTCTGTTGAGAATGAGAAAGATCTGAAGGTTAATACATCGGTATAAGGACATAACGTTCACTGACACATCACAACTTCTTGCTAAACAGTGCTTGTTCCATCATTAATTCGTGAAATCTATTTTTTTGTGTCAAGACTAAAGATAAAGCCCCCATGTTGCATAAACACTAAAGCATTGATAATTGGTAACCTTGCTTTACATAAAACAATTTACAATAGTATCTTGAACTTTTACTCTCTAAAGTTAACAATTATTATACAAGCTTAAATTTTTAGTTCTAATTTCAACGTATCTGTTGATCTGTTCTAGTTTCCATTGTGATTTTCAGGTGAACTTCCTTGCCAGAAAATATGTTTGATTATGCAAATCCCTTTTCTTGTTTTTACCCATGTCAAAGATTATATGCTTAAGAAAATTCCCCAGATCCATAAGATAACATATAAACAAATATTTCTTGTATTAGTACTTTCCAACAAAAGAATTAACTGATAGTCATATAGAACATGCCTATAAAAGAAAGAGGGAAAATTTCTTGTGAAATTTTAAAAAAAAACAAGTTTATTACAAGTCTAGAGTACGGTAAGGTGGTGACTAGTACAAGTTCAAAACATAAATAGCCAATAATATTTGGATGGCTGGAGTATGATCAAAAGACCAAAGACCATCATAAACAACCTAATCTTTAAAATATATATCTAGGAAATCTTAGGTATAAAAAATGTCAAAATTCAAAAATTGTCATAAATACATGTTTCAACCAATACATATGAAAACCAAACCGGAGTTTGCAAATAAATTCGATGCAACATAAACATATATCTTGAGAATCTTTGGCAACAAAGGTCATGAATTGTCGGCAAAAAAACATGCAATAAACTCAATACACATAAAAACGGACCTGTATTACGCCGATTCATAACTATGAACTGGAATCGCGGCTGAGTGTTCCTACAATGAAAGGCCAAATTTATTAGTAGACCTGACTGCCCACAAAAAGCTATAGAATCACATTCTCTAGACAGCCACTGGCCCACTCACTGCCCAAGGAAATTTAGACACATAACAAAGAAACCAAATCAAAGCAGACGGCAACAAACACAGAAATTCAATAGTCAAAATTCTGATCATACAACATAATCATCTTCACCCCTGTAACTACAAGGAACAAGCAACATCGATTTCCCCCCTTCAAATTTACCTATCTAATAGAAATGTCTCTACGAGTAATTAGCAGTTTGCACCCCTTTTCTTTAGGCGTTTTTTGATTTGGTTTCAAACCATGTTTCTTGGCAGATTACACTTCCATGTTTCAAACTTGCTTTATATCCAAGGGTAAAATTGGAAAAAATAAATTCAAGTTTTAAATTATGACAGAATGTAGCCCATAATTTATACTTGCATAAAAATGACTATACTAGAACATATAGTGACATTTAAATTCCAAGTTCTTTTTATAATCTTTGGCCTAAAATCAAAAATAATTTTTTATTACATCAAGTATATGATAAAAATAAATATTTTTAGTTAAATATAAATTATATTTAATATATCAACGACCAACTTTTGATAGCCGTAGAGTGTGAGAAAATATCTACACCACACATATCTAAGGAGTCTAAACTACTAAAAACTACTGCCTCCGTCCCACCCAATTGTTAACGTTTCGGAGAGAGGGTCCGACACGCATTTTAAGGTGCATATAAAGACATTAAATTTTTATTCAGAAAAAAATAATTAAAAATAAGTTATGGAACTGTACTTTATATGCACCTTAAAATGCGTGCCGGACCTTCTCTCCGAAACGTTAACAAATTGGGTGGGACTGAGAGAGTATATATTATTATATTTATTTTAATGTTTAAGAAAGATTTTGAACAAAAATATTGAATTAAACACACTAAACAATATTGAAATTAACAAAATATTAAAGTCTAAAGAAGAAAAATATTGAATTAAACATTCTACAGTCAAAAATCTATTAAAGAAGAAAAAGTAAATTTTAAACGTCTATGTTTTTTATTTGTTTATAAATCTATTTGGTTCTTTATTTTTTCTTACTTGTATTTAAAATTTTAAATAAGTTAATATTAGGCATAAAAATTAAATTAAACATAATATTGCATACATGTTAAAGGACGCTTAATATAAAAGTGATTTGAGATTTTACTTTAAAAAAAGAGCTTATTACATATTTTAATTTTCTTAGCCTTTTTTAAGTAAGAAAAATATAAATGCTTATTTTAAAAATATTAATATTGATATTTTTTAATTAAGATGCACATAATGCACTTTGTCACAACTTTGGGGTGCATTCTATTATAGTTTAAACTTGTAAAAATCTTTCCATTTTACCCCTGTACATATTGACTGTAACGGTCAATTTGGACGAAAATTGGTCAATAGGAC
Organism: Oenanthe sinensis; assembly: GCA_028671895.1. Taxonomy (NCBI): domain Eukaryota; kingdom Viridiplantae; phylum Streptophyta; class Magnoliopsida; order Apiales; family Apiaceae; genus Oenanthe; species Oenanthe sinensis. Next base: position 39,957,649 of record CM053794.1, read on the forward strand.
TCAATTCGAAGCAAGTTTGAAAAATAGAGGTGCCCACGAAATATAGTTTAAGACTAAATCAAAAAATCGATCAAAGGTAAAGGGTGCAAAGTCCTAATTAGTCAAATTCCAGATATACTCTAATATATTAATACATATCAACTACCTCTTGACAACAAAAAGAGACCCCTCGACATCCTTGCGACTCTGAAATAAAAACAAAAACAAGTAAGAGCTTATTTAAAAGAAAATATCCAAAATTAAAGAGCATTCCAACTTTAGCTAAAAGGCAAAGTTAAAGGTCCTAGTTTCTTCTTGTCAATCCATGTAAGTAATACATGCGTACATACATCTAGTTAGTATAAACTTACAATCAGATAGCAATTTTTACACTCTTGTTCTAAAAAATAGATATTAAAAGCAAAAACGATTACTAGTTGATTTGTGAGTTTAACAGACATATACTACATTAGAGGAAATTACAAGAGTCCCCCCCCCCCATGTCTTGGGAGGATTTCAATATCCAAAGACACATTTCTAAGCTATAAATGAGGGATTCTATACTTAAAATGTTTGGGACTTGTATATGTAGGACCTACTTGTTATTCATTCAACAATTTTTTTTATGCATAACATTCTTACATGTCAGAATTCCACTTATCGTTTTTGGCTGGTCAGATCTTATTATAAGTGAGCATAAATGTATGATTCCTATTATTTTACCAAAATGATGGGAACCGGGGCTTAGAAGAGAAAGGAGAGGACCAAGATATTTCTAGAAAGAAATTTTGTAAGCTGATGATTCTCATATAGTCATATATCAAATCAAAAAAATAAAACATAATTTAAACCACTTGAATAATGCTAGTATGCTACTATGACTTGCACTTGCCCACCGACAAAGTAAAATCATACTCTGATTTAGTGTTCCTTAATCTCACATACTATGATAAGGAATGAAGTCAATATTTGCAAAATCCTGGTCTAATAAAACTTCCGTTTCAGGATTAAAAAAATTCAGGGTCTTTTGTATCTACCGAACCAAGATACTTTGTGTTTTATAATGTTCTGTCATGCGTTCATATAGGGCCTTGAATGTGATAAATAAGCAACATACAAGTGTACAGCTGACTTTAGATGCCCCAATCTCCACTAAATAAATTTATTTTCCTTTTGACAAATCTTTTCTTACTCTTCTACTCGTTCCCATATACAGCCCAATTAAGATACAGACCCGTGCACCAATCAGGATAAAACCCTCAAAAGTTAAAACCTAAATTCCTCATCGCAAATCTCCTAAAATTTGGTTATCAAATTACGGAACCCCTTATTTTTGTTTATTTTCCAACTATAAGTTACCTATAGTGCTCCAATGCCTAATAACTATCATCACCAAAATCTATAATCACTAAAATCATATGAAGTCCCTGACCCTAATTCTCACAACCGATAAAAATTCCAGAGCACAATTCATATCAGATCAGACTATATCCAGCTAAAAAAATTAACTTTTAGTTAAATATTGAATATTTATAGTAAAAAATACAAGAATTAGATAAATATAAGATAAAAAACACAAGAACGAAACATAAAAAAATTGAGTACCCATTGATTAAGATCAATATTGAAGCCATAAAAGGTGACATGAGCAGCAGTGATTAAGATCTCTTCAATATAAGGATCCATTCTTTGAAGCACCGTGAGATTGAGGACTTTCGTGCTCTGTTGGTCAAGATTTGGCATCAATTTCCCGCTCTGATTAGACATTTTTGGGGTCCAATTAGGTGACCCGAGATCCGAATATAAACCCTAGCTTATGAGTTGATTGGGGATCTAATTGGGTCCTTTTTATAATAGTATGAGTTGGGCTTTTTAACCAGAAAGAAATGACTTGGAAAATACGAGTACTTGTGTATGTATGTATATATAGTGCACGGAGTATGTATGTATATATAGTGGTACTATGTATGATGATTAGGAACACGGTGAGAGGAGAGATGGGTAATGCTGTTTGTAATTGAGGAATTTGTATGGAAGGGTGGGCTTTTTAATTGTTAATTACGCCTTTCTAAGATCTTGTTTATTCTTCCACCAGTCCACCTATTTATATATAATAATAATATTTAAAATAAGTATATATATTAACTTAATAATAACTCTGTTTTTTTTCTAAAACAAACACTTAATTACACTATTTTGGAGTACTAGTTGTGGATAAATTATCAACTATTTGATTAAAATATTTTTTAAGTATATAATAATAATAATAAATAAATAAATAAATGCTAATGATGATTATAATCCATTAATTATTTAGTGTGTGATACTAAATTGTAGTACTTTAAATGTAATAAAATTATACAAAAATGTAAATTTGTGTTTTTTTTAATAATTAGGTTTTTAACTTTATAAATAAGTATTTGTTCTAAAAAAAATTCAGGAGAATAAGTTTTTATCACTGGGTTATCCAATATATTGTTAGTAATTTACTGTTGTCTCCGTTTCAAAATAAGTGTCGCTTTGATTTTGTGCACTTTCAGGTTTTAAGAAAACCTACTTGCACACATTATTTTTTAAATTTTCTTTTTCTAAATAAAAATATAATACTTGAATTTTTATTAGAAAAAAATTCAAAAAATGATCTATGTAAGTATTTTTATTACGCCTTAAACTATGTAAAAAAAAAAGTAAAGTGACACTTATTTTGGGACGGGGTGAGTAGTTTGTACTTGATAAGTTTGTATGGGTTCTCTTATTTTGATGATGAAATGAAATTTGAATTATCAAAAATTTAAGATTTATGTGTTTTTTTTATAAAGAAGATTTTTGTGTGAATTAAATTCGAAAATTCCACACAAAATATATTACAGTAAAACAATTTACTCCAAGAGACTGCAAAAAAATGATCAAATTTCAAGAATATCCCGAAACAATTTTCACAAACAATGCGAATATACAACTTAGATTCTCTCTGTTCTCCTCAACAACAATAGGAAACAAAACGAGACTAAAGCAATAGTTCCGGTCCCCAGAAACACCAACAAATACAATTAAATGTTTGTAAAAAGTGTAATCATAAACACAACTCAAACCAATACAAATTATAGTTGGTGTTGTCAAAGAGCAAAACCAGAAAACACAATCATGAAGATCAAGAAAAGCGCGGCAATGAAGGATGCAACCACAGCTCCACTAACACGCTGGCAGAAATCATTGAACTGCTGACAGATGGGGAGCCAGTTCGCGTTTGAATTCCCGTTGTGAGCCAAGTATACTATTGCTGTGGCTGCTGCAGCTGCTGCTGTAGTCAGTGTAACCATCACCTGTTTCAATCAATCAGTTTACATATATAAAGCCATCGAAAGTTTTATAGAGAAAATATAATGTCGTTCATGTTCTTACTGTGTCACATATGATCAAAAAGAGCCTTGGCCTGGCTGCATGTGGACGCATAATACAGACGATGGAAAAGGGTATGGACAGGACCAGGTAGGCACTAACTATTGCATTACCAATTACGAAAAACCTGCCAGAAACGTAGATTTACAATGTATACATACCATCACAAACTATTATTAATGTTTATATATGTTACATGGCTAAGTATTTTTGAGATATATATGATGTTTAGTATATTCATGCTTACGTAAAAGCTGGTAGATCATCATAACTGGCCTGGAATTGAAGGAACTGAGTGAAAAAGGGAAGAGTTTGATCAGTTGTTCCCATTGTGATTGTTGCAGATAAAGCAGATATGAAGGCACCTAGCCTCAGTACTAAATCAAATATTGCAATTCCTCTCTTGTATCCTGCCTTTTCTGCCTTACTTGGCCCTTGGCTGATGGGGGCCGCAAATACTGAAGCTGCAGCCATATGAGGAGATTTACCTTTCTTTGCTCTTGTTAAGAATGGAGGTACCAAAAGAGGTGCCTTTCCTTTTTCTTCTCTGCTTGATAATTCGATGTCAATTGCTGTAGATTCCCTGCCAACTGGGGTTGCCATAACAGGCGCTTTTCCATTTCGTTCTCTTCTGCTGGTTGAATTCCCAACAGCTTCCCCGTTCCTGTTTGAATCGCTAATAGCTTTCTCGTTCTTATCTTCGCTGCTTAAATTAAAAATGCCTGCTGTTGTGCCTTGGTCATCTTTCTCCATATTATACACTTCTTACGTATGTGTGTGTGAGAGTTTTTGCAGTTATATTCGTTGAAAGCTTGTGATTTGACATGCTTCACAATTGAATCTTAAATACCGAAGCTGAGAGGAGTTGGTTAATGATCTGAGGAACTTTCTTGTTTAGAATAACAATAAAGAAAGTTGTATCATATTAGATGGAGCAAGTGTAGTTGTTGCCATTTAAAAAACCTTCAAAAGCAAGTCAAGGAACTCGGGTGTTCATCGGTCGGGTTGGTCGGGTTAGAGTTATTTTTTCTACCTAACCCAATTAGTTCGGTTTGAAAATTTTCAATCCGTTATGCTAAAAAATATTATACAACCCAACCATACCCAATTTAAATCGGTTTGGGTCGGGTTCGGTTTGATTGGTTTATAACTAATATTAAGATTTTATATTTTCACATATCTCAACATAAATTGCGATAATAAAATTTATTATTTCAACATAAATTACAACAAAATTAAAACAACATTAACGAAATATGTTCATAAATAGTAAAACTTATAACTAATCTAATAAATATTTAAAATTTTAAATATTTAATTACTATTATATTAATATCTAATATATAAATTATCATGAAACTATAAAATATCGGATGTAATTATATATTATGTAGCATATAATATGTACATATCTGATATCTGATTGGGCTGGTTAAAATAATTTTCAACCCATACCCAACCCAATTAATTCGGGTTGAACTTTTTTTAACCCAATTTAATATCGAATTTTTTATTTTCGGTCAAATCAGCCTAAATAAGGATCGGCATGGGTCTGTTTAATCGGGTTTTGTAACTCATAAACACCCTGACTCAGGAATCTATAATGGGGCAGATACTAGCATTTGGTTGGCCAATTAACTTCATAAACAAAGATTTATTGTGTTTTATATATATATATTTGCCGTCAGTCTTCATCACGTTTATAAGGTGTTCCCTCTAATCCACTAAAATAGGAAAACAATATCGTATCTCTCAAAGCTCCCTGTTTAGCAAGTTTATATTATCAGAAACACAGTACCAAATACAAACCAAGTGGGGAATAGGCAGTTACCAGATTTTTTATATACTTCGGAGAAAAAATCAACAACATAAACTACCAAGTGCGCAAATATAGTTACTGAAAATTTGTCGAGCAAAGCAATATTTAATAAGATCAATTCAAATAAATATTATACACAAAACTCAGAAGTGTCTGGAAAAGAAAAAAAAGCAAAAGTGCCAGGAAAATATAACATTTCATGCACTACTGCGGCTCTAGTTTCCATCCACGTGTTGCAAGTGCCTTGATCACCTGACCTGCTGCATCTGCAGTGTCACTTAGAGGAACATAGCTCCAACTTTCCGAAACCTGGACAATCACAAAATATTAGCAGAAGGTAAACATATGTTTTAATGGTGCTGTTGGATACTACTACAACTGAGGCACATTTTTTTAGCCCTTTTCTGTTTTACATAGAGCAGCTTTTAATATTTTGTCAGCTATCATCTTTCACCTGGTTACTTTGAAGACCTACGTTTGAAATTCCTCCACAAATACCTCCTACAATTTTGAATAACAATTTACTACCTCTACTCCAAGATTCATCAATCATTAATCATCCAACATGAAAATTAACGCCTTGCTCCCGAATTTTTTATGGGTGGAAAGCAGAGGAAAGTAAAAGAAAGTAGAAGTAAGTGAAACAAGTTTCACTAACATGCTCCCGTGTTTAAAAATTAAAGAATGAAACTAGTTTCGTTAGTGTGCTCCCGAGTTGGAAGGAAAGCATGTAATTGATTGTTAAATTATAATTTTATCCTAGATTTAAAAAGTAAGAATTAGATAATAAGGGCATATTGGTAATATCAAGTCTTTTTTAATTTACACTCATCACTTGCTTTCCTCTTCATCCCACTTTTGGAGTGAAAGTTTTGGAAGGAAAGCATATAAAATTTTCATTAACTTGCACTTGCTTTCATTCTTAAAAAAAACTCGGGAGCATGATTAGGAATGCAAATTGTATTAGTTGCTTCCCTCTTCATCTGCTTTCTTCCCTTTTTAAAACTCGGGAGCAAGGTGTAAATGCACTGATTTTTCAAGTTCAACATAGATATATGATCATAACGTACAGGTTAATACTGTAAATATTTGTTGAATATCAAATGAGTCAATTAATTTTAAGTAGTCATTTTAGTGACAAACATTCGTATAAAACACTAAAATGGCACCCTAGTACGGGATCCTGATCAATATTAATATATCTACACACTTAAAAATCTGTTTCCTTCCCATCCATGAAGCAGATATTAATGACTAAGCATCTTCTAACCTGCACTGGTACCAATGGAGGTGCAGAAATATATGACACAAGAGTAACACCAACTTACATGAGAATAACTTTGTAAAATTAGCATGGTATTACTTGTATGTTGCAACAATTGGGAACTACATGACATACATTTTCTTTGCCAGTGAAAGGTCGAACCACTCCTCGTTTAAAGAGGGATTTCTGGAAATCAGCAAACTTCCATGTACATCGCTCCGATCCAATTACATACACAGGCTTCCTGCAGAACGGTAAAACGTAAAACAGATATCCTTAGTTGAAAAGGATAAAAGAGAAAACTGGGATATCATATCAACTAGTATGAGACTGAAAATCATTAAAATATAGCAGACATACCCTGTGCTACAAGCCTCACTTAACATACTGACTGAATCAGCAGTAATGACAAACGCATCTGCCCAAGCTAGATTTCCCATGTGTGGATTTGGGTCTAAACATAATTATAATTGTGATAAATGAATATATACATAGTAATACATATATTATATAGTAGGGTGTTGGTTCCTGACATGCGATGGTTGAGCAACCATCTATCCGCGCTTTTTTTCCCGTGAATAGGAAAAAACCCTAGCTAGATGGTTATTGTCAGGGACCGGGACCCTACATAGTAATATACTCTTCCAGTATGAAAATAACAAACAAGGGCTGCATGAATAATAGTCATACCACTACCATCCCAGATGTGAACCTTAGGATTATTATAAAATGCTTGCAGTAAAATATCAGATATCTGCAAGAAACATCTCTTGTCAATTAAACACCCATAAAAATAATAGATCTATGGAAGTGCACCGAGCATATGTACCTTGTTTGGAGTTCTTCTAGAGAACGATATTCTCACACTTCCACAAGTTGGAAGGATGTTCGCTAGTGAGCCTGTCAACTGCCTGGCAAGCTCTGTGCCATACTGGCAATGTCCTACCAAAAGGCAGGCCAACAATGTTCACTAAATCTTATCTACAACATAAATGTACAAGGTGGTGGTCCTGGTGGAGAATCACATTTAAAAAGGTAATTGAGCATCATATAAAAAATACTCGAGGAATGGGAGCAATGCCAGAAGGCTTGAGGCCAAAAACTTCTGTTTCCCAAATGGTGTAAAAATAAAATATCACAAACAAAACGAAAAACATCCAAATGCATTCTCTTAAAGAGCATGCTGGCTATGCATGATATTCAGATATGAAAAAGAAAAACGTAACCAGTTCTAGCTAGGTATCAAAATGTGCGAGCAGCTTAATTTCAGTGTAAGAATAAAAATGAGCAGTTGCAGTAGAATTTGGGTAACAGAATTACTTGTAGGCCCTCCAATGTTAACCACAAGCAAGGGTTTCCGCAGTGGTGCCAGTTTATCGTGCCAGGAAGAAGCAGCATTTTTCAAAGCAATTGAATCAGCTTGATGTAGAGCTCCGAGAGTAAGGATCTGGGATTCAAACAAGTGAGATCTAATTCCGTTTTACAACAAATAGTGCAAAAAGATCACAACTGTTGGGCCATACAGGTAGGGGTAGAAAAGGTGGTGGAAAATTTAAATAAAAATAAGAAGCTCACCACATTCTTCCCAGGATGCTCTCGTGGGGTTATCCACCTACGAAGAAACCATGGAACTTGTTCTTGTGCTTGGGGAGTCAGTGGATAGTAATCATGGCATGGAGTAATAACCAAATCAAACCTTTTGAGATTTGATCTAGGATGTTGTATCTGAAACAATAATGAAAAGGAAAAGTTACAAATATTCATTGCTAGATAACTAGTACTACAAAGAAGAAATTAAACTTAAAAAGTGGTATCACGAGAAATCAACAGAGCAAAATATAATGGAAGCACAAGTTAACAGTTGTATGTATAATCATCATTTTACTAAGAACATAGCACAAACAAACAATTAACTTTTTAAGGAAAAATTTATTTTAAAGCACTTTATCATGGGAGACACCACTCTGATCCTGTTTAGATGATAAGTAAAGACGAAAAAAGAAAAAACACACTCACCCCTCAAACCTGAACAACAAAAACATGTTCTGGAGCTAACCGTTTAATTGAACTTGCAACAGGTATAGTATCCCGGCCAGATGCAACCACCAATAATGGCCCGTTCCTTAAAATAAAAAGCTTAAAAATTTAAAATTTTAAAGACATGATAAATAAGGAATGCAAAACTAAGTTTGTTATCCATAAGTAATGAACTGAAGAAGGGGCCAAGAATGACTCCAAAGAATAAGATATGCAGATTCAATTGAATCAAAACATAAAAACACAACACAAAAGCACAGTTTATACAACTATCAACGAGTGATACAAAGCCGGAATTTATATCTACCACATCACAAAGCATAGTAGAAGCATAAATTTAGAACGAAACAGAAAATAAAGAAAGGGGCAAGGTCTGGAGCTCTGGCTGCTGGACTAATTCTAAGCTTCTTATATTACACGAATTTTTTTTCTCAATATTTTACTAGTGCATTAGAGGCTAAGCAATTTGTTCAACATGATACGCTGATCTTAATCTTAAATGCAAATTCACAAAAGATATAAAATCATACTTCTCGCATGTTTCACGAGCTGAACTTGCAATCTGCTTTGCATCAGCTTCCATGAAAACGGAGGAGCCTGCACAACAGATTCAAAGTAGGCTTTGATATTAGCCATTCAGCTTCCTTGTAGAGTTTCTAATTAACTACATCAGGAAAGTATATGTCTGTAATCACAATTCAACTGGTAAATGCAATTCTCGTATAATTCGCATTGCAGTGACCTATATGTGCCTAATACATCAGAATCACCTGCATTGTCAGCCGATGGTAACACCAAACTATTCGCTTTGGCACCAAACCAAAAGAAATCACGTGGATTTATTTGCCTTAGAAAGTGATCTATTCTTCTATGGAGAGGAACAGGAAGCCAGTGGAGCCGTTCATTAATACCTCCCTGTGGCCTTGTCACTCGCTGCATACAATAGATACTATCAGAAAGTACATCAAATGTAGATATATTTACACGATGTTACTCAATAGAATGCATTTCTTTTCTAAATTAAAAGTAAACCTCTCGAAAATAATGAAACAACATTATTAAAATTTAGGCAACTATAAATAATGAAGCAAAAAATACACCACAGCAGGAATTATAAAATGAAATACAAAGTAGAAATAAAATTGAGAAGTGACTTACATAAAAAGAATGAGGAAGAGAGAAACCTAAAGCTCTAATTAAACCAACGCATTGATTTTCTGCTCCAGCGACGCCGTTTCCGATAATAGACACTCGTCTTATGATGCTCTTCCGCATTACAGCCTACCTAGCTTAAGCTTCACTGCACTTGTGAATCTGGGTTATGGGTGGGCATCGTGGCCTATTGTGTACTCTTCATGTGCTTCTTTGGGCTGTTCTTTTCAATTAAAATATATATAGTATAAACTAACTTTGGGCCTCTCTTTTTTTTTCGTTAAATAACTTTGGGCCTTTCTAGAAACACATCGGAATAAATACAGAATATTGCTACTCTTTTTCAAGTATTTTCTACTCCGTATTTAAAAATTAAGGCTTACTGTATCTTGAATTAATTCACTGAAAAAATCGAATCAACCAACTATAATCTATATTTTTGTCAATGTAATATTAAAAATTATATCAAACTTGAAATAAAAATTAGTAAAAGTGACAATTTCTCTAAAAAGAAAACATGAATATAAGGTAAGTTGCGTTATCATTTTTTTACTTTTTATTTAATAAAGTAAAAGCTTGGCACTATAGGCGGTCTGCTCCATCAGAAAACGATGTGTGGAGAAAGAAATTCATAAAAAAAAATACTTAAAAGTTCAAACCCAACCATTGTTTAATAAACAAATGATAACAATAGAACAGGAGTAATGTTCATTTTTCTATCCAAAAACTCAGCAAATTTATACGAGTGACTTTATTAGAAGAAGAATTTTCTTAATGTTTTAGAAGTAGTTTACAAGAAACTAATGTAGTTTAGGGTATTGATAAAACAAACGTCAAAATGGCTCCAGTCATCCCTGTTTTACACTTTGTTTATTCTCCAAATGCCTAAATGCACTACAGACCTGGCTGATCATAACTGCGACTGATAAAACTAAACTCTAGCTGGACTTTTCTTCTTCCATGTCCCTGATGTGGTGCAGTGCAGCTGGATGATATGGGGGTCCTGTAAAACAACACCCAGGGGCGTTTGAGTCTCGCAGTGTCTCCGGCGTGAGAATAAGTTTGGCAAGAAATAAGTTAGAAAATAGTGTATATATATAATGGTGTATGTATATAAAAGAGAAGATCACCCAATACCTTTTCCCTTAGTTTATTTATAGACCAAATGTTACCTGAGATCCTTACTCTTTATTGGATGGGGTCCAAGACATTTGAAAGTTTGCCGCGTGTTTGGGTCATTTTTGTGCGTGTCGCACCATGGTTATTCCTTTGTGTGAAAGTGACATGTCATCGCTATTATTCAAGTGGGTCTCGACAGTGTGTCACGTCCAGACCCTACTCCGTATTTACTGTATGGATATGAGCCGGACATCAATTTTTAGGCCTTAAGATTATTATTAGTCTGGGCCATTTTTATAGACTATCAGCGACTAGTTCATGAATTTCTTAGTTTGTACCTCAACAAAGAAAAGAAAACCCAAAGGCTAAATTAACATGCCTGATATACATTTGCAACTCTGCTAGTATGCGTCTTCACCTTGCTCGTGATTTTCATGGCTCCTATCTTATTAATTTTTAACCTCAGGGCTGGAATGGACAAATAACTAAGCAGTCCGAAATGTGCATAATCTACAAGGATTAGACCTCCTACAAATCATAATTGATACGAAGAAACATCCACTACTCAAGACCTGTCATTATCATGAAAAAAGATGACTCACCAGTCACCCCTCTCTGCTAAAGCCTATAAATCATTCCTTCTCTAAGATTATAAGGTCTCACTCTTGACTACAATTTCTGTCACTGGAGGCCAAGTCAAATACTCAGGCCTTCGATAGTCAGTCGAAACTATAAGCTATTCAGCTATTGAACCAATTCCATCACCTGGAAAGTCAAGACAGATGCTTCGACTTTGCTGCTAAATAGACTTGCCTAGGCAATTTCCAGGTCCTTAAGCTCCAGAATAGGTGAACTGTGCAATTCATAACTTGGGTCTCTTTGCGAGCAGTTAAACATATAATATATCATAGAAGAAAGAAAATCTGAAGCCACTTCGCAGATCATTACACATACTGAACAATTCTGCTACGGTCTTATCACGAATAGATAATGTGTCAGTTATACTGCATCATGCGTCAAATTTATCAATACATACACTCCCAAACTTTGAGAACTGGCATGCAATGTAACAACTGAATCAAATGAATATATCTTCTACAATGGTATTAATATGGAAAAGTTCTTTCACAGTCAAAAGAAGCTTAAAGCTATACACCCACAAGGTTTATAATCAGAAAACTAAAAAACAGATGCAACTGAAAGTGAAAGTGGTTTAACACAACAAAATGCTAATATTCAAATTAGTACTCCCTGGTTCCCGGTACCTGAAAAACAGTAATCACATTAAAAACCTGAACATGCCTAGTTCCCTATAACATTGTTGTTTCTATTTGCTGTTATCCGCCAAGCTGCACTAAGACAACACAAATTAGGTAATATACGATCACTGCAACTATAAAATAGACTGATTTTCCTATTATTATCAGCCACCGGACTGTAATGCTGTAGTGCAACAGCCTACATTGGTAATATATGATAATTGCAACTAAAGTAGTTAAAGTATCTATCGGACTCTTGGACCACAAGTCCACAACTACAGGGTGTAACATAGTAGCCAACTATAGACTCATTAACATGACCTAATTTGCCCATACAGAGACACTCACTCAACAAAGTTGCATTATATCAACAGACAACAGTTTGGTAGAAAAAGGTAAAATTGAGTGTTTTACTAAAGAAGTTTGCTACATAAATACGATATTAGTAACACTCCTAATTTACACATCCAACAAAAACTACATCGAAGTAAATAAAACAAACAAACAACATCCGCTACCAAATATAACTTCTAAATTCAATACCAGAATAATCTTTACGAAGGGCAAATGAAAATGATCGATTTCAAAAATTTATGGAAGATGCATGCATTTGGGATAAGTTTCGATATAACACTTAACAGACCATCCACATTAACTAGATATTCGCTATTTGATACAATTCTAAATACTTATACTTCCACGATGCTGCCACGGGAGTTTCGATTACAACTTAGTACAATGTACTACTAATATATATATAAAGAGAGAGAGATAGTTGGGACTGTCAAAAGGTCACAAAAACAGAGCAAAATTGGATGACTTCAGTCGAGAAAACCTGTTTGACGCCACACAGCATTACGAACAAGCCTTAAATCTCTGCCTTTGAGTGTTCTCCCAACGCCTTCAAGCACAGACGACGTCGTTGCCGGCGCATTCCCCGATCCTCTCGCCACGATCTCATGCGGCGGCAACATCTCTTCCTCCTCATCCAAATCAATGTCCACGTCAGCCAAACCACTGTTCCTCACCTTCCTCTGCATCATCGGAACATTCACCGGCGCCGATTGCTGAAACTTTCTCGCCGGCATTGACTGCGAGTAATCTCGCTCCTGCGGAGGCTTCGGAATCGCCGGAATCACCCTCGCAGTTGATGTAATTGACGGCTTCCGATTCAAAACCGGACGGTTAGGTTTCCGGTTATCCGATAATGCGGCGAGTATCCCGGCCCGCTCCGGTTCACCAAACGCCTGTCGGTTACTGACTTTCCGGTCCAGATCACCGGAGATTGACCGCTGGTGATTCGCCTCTGAGAAATCGCCGGTCCAGAAAACATCGTCTTCATTAAGCTCATCGCCGAAGCCGGAGATGACGTCAGATGACGACTTCGGCGGAGAAAAGACGTCGAGAAAGCGGTCGGACGACGGTGTACGACGGTGACTAGCTACGCCTCTTGAGTCCATTGAGATGAAAAAAATTGAAAATGTACCTGGACTGACTTGTAAGTTGTAAGTATAATTTGTTTATTTTATCTGATATAGGATATATATAGGGTCAAAGAAGATGAAATTGTGAAGACGTTTAAGTCATAGTGATGAGTCACGGTATGTATATAGACGCAAAATCGATGTATGTATATAAGAAAGGGGAGAAGTTATCCTCTGCAGTTGCGTGGTATGTTGACATGTTGTACACATGATCATCCCAAAGACCCAAAACCGGGGTGTTAAATTTCTTTTGCCTCAAATTAGATACCACCTGTTTTATTTATTTATGGAAAAAGGGATGTATCAAATATTTTAAAATCACTTATCATTCAAATAGAATGTTGAGTTAAAATTTCATATTAATGATTTTTATGTTCTTTTTTAATTCGTTTTCGAGGTAAGAATGAGCATAACTTGATTTGTTAGGCTTAATTTCAATCAAAATTATTTTTTAATATGAAAAAAAATATATGTTTCGACTTCAAAATGTTGAAAAAATTTGAAGGTAGAAAATTTGATTCTAGATGAATTTTATTTTAAAATTAGATCGAATATAAATTTTATTAAAGTTGAGTTAAAATTTGAAAAAGTTCGAATAAACTCTATTTATTAAAATATATTAATAAGTTACATGCATATATATTTTCATGTTTATGACATAAAATAATTATTTTATCATATGTAAATTAAGTATATATATATAAAGTACATAAATAATTAATAAATTAATGAACAAGTGATAATATTTATGTTAGTCGAATATGTATCATTTACATGGCTAACACTCCGCTGCAAACCTTTTAGCATGCGAACCGTGAAAACTTTTATTAAATTTTATTAAATTCTGTAGAATCAAAATAAAAAATGAAAAAAATAGTGGAAAGCCATAATTTTATTTACAAAACTATAATAAAAAGTTTATCTAAACATATTTTTTGCATTTTTTATCGTGGTTCTGCAAAATTTAATGAAAATTTTCACGATTCTTACGTTAAAAAATTTTCACCTGATTGTCACCCTATATGTGTTAATATATATATATATATATATATATATATATATATATATATATATATATATATATATATATATATATATATATATATATATAATTTTAATAAAATATAAATAAAAAATCCCAATTTAGTCTGGTTAAAATTAAAATCTGAAATGGACTTTAACCGAAAAATTAAAAAAATTCAATTCAATTAAAATTTAGTCGCTGAAGACATCTTATAAAATATTTAGTGAATTAAGGCTTGTTTGGTTCTTTCTTTAATATTTATGTATTAAAGTTATTTGATTGAATAAAACAAAGGAAGTTCAACTTTTTTAAAAATATAAATACTCATAATATATAAGATATTAGTAAGTTGTTTATCCACTTTATCCTTAATTATTTTAAAAAATTATAAATTTAAATACCTATATTAACAAACACGTAATTTTTTCTTATTTTCTAGTATTTTAAATATCAATGGACTATTATTTACTCTAAAAAGTTTCTTTTTTTGAACAACTTACTCTAAAAAGTTAATTCTTATGTACAATCAAACACACACTAAAAACTTGTTTGGTTAATAATAAAAATTCATTTTCCATGAAAGTTTATGAAATAACAAAATGTGTGTAGTTGATACCTGGGGCTAAGTAAATAATTTCCGATAATTTGTGAGTATTAAAATTTCCATGAAACTTCTAGTTTTTTAATAATATTAGAGAAATAAAAGTTTAAAATCTATTATTATATATTTAAACTTGTCATGTATTTAAAAGGTAATTAAATGAAGTTTGTATTTGGAATTGTTGTTAATGACCGTAATACCAATTTTTTTCTTTTAAAAAATAAGTTAAAACTTATTTGATAAAATTCAAAAATAAATTTTTGGAAAATTGTTTTTAGTGTTTCCTTTTTTTCCCTTCAAATTTTACGAGAAATAACTATAAATTCTATTACCAAATAAAGATATTACTTTTTAAATATTATATTCTACTAAACGATTTTTTTGACAAATTTTTTTTGAACATCACTTTCTCTGTCCAAGTATAACGATTTTATAGCATAAAGGGGTAGATGTTTATTCTCTGTAATCCGACCTGAATTCGACTCCGGCTTATCTGAGATATTCCTAGAACATATATCCATTTCTAAGGATATAAGTCTAAGTTAGTAAAAAAAAAAAACCAATTCCAAACGGAACACAAACTGAACACGAACTTTTAGTTAGAGGTTTGGGCTTGCATCACTTTTGTTCAAGTGCATCACTTTTAGTTAGAGCCTGTTAAGGTTAAGTCCGCAGAGAAAAGTTGTCATCTTATGAATTAAAATGGGGATGCTAGATACAGGTCAAAATTACTTAATACACACTATTAATTTACCTTTAAAATCCTGTGTTATTAATGACTCACAATTCGTTTTCACTTTTCAGTGCTCTTTGTTTTTCGTATACTGTGAAACACGGACTCCGGTACAACATTTATGTGTTTGTTTTACTTTAATAAATATTTTATTATATGTGACCTTTAAAACCCTGTGTTATTAATGACTCACAATTCGTTTTCACTTTTTACTTTGTCATGATTTTTAGTTATTTTCTTATATGTTTTATATTTTCTTAAAAAACTGTATAATATTTAATTGATATAAAATTATATATTATTTAAAATTTTGAAATAATTAATATGGGAATATTAAATAATGTAAGTATTAGAAAATATTTTATAAATATTTCCCTATAATAAATATTAAAATGTATTTGTATTTTTGTGAAATTACATAGTATTTAATATAAATTTTTTGTAACTGTATGAACTAAATATTATATTTTTATTTGACATATTCACAACTAATGCACTCATTTCCTAGTAAACATTTTTTTTCAAATAAATGTGTGTTTAAGAAATATAAGTAATATTTACAAAAATGAAAATAAATTAAATTAGAAATATTAATATTTAATTATGTTATCTAATATTAAAAATTCTAATATGAAATGAGTCCGTTTTTTAAACTCATCTTTATATAGTTAAAAATAAATTTTTAACGGATATAACTATTTCAAACAATTATTCAAATTATATAACATATATAATTATTACAATTTAATACAGACATATTTATTCTTAAAACCTATTTTAATACATTTACTTCTTAAAATTTATTCTGAAGCATTTAATAAAAATATAAATGTAACTAAATACACGTAACTATTTAAATTTATATAAGTTTATAGAGTCTGGTTATTTTAAAAAATCTAAATATTTTAAATATATAAAATTCAATAAAAACTTTCAACAAAATAAAATTCATATGATCATTCACATTTTAAAAAATTGTAAGATAAATTATAAATCTATTAAATATGATAATGTAATATTATAATAAATATATATTTTAAATATATAAAACTATATATGTTTAGTATTTTATTATAATAAATTCACCCACATGTTGCCCATGATTCATACTTATATTGTAAGGCATGAGAAAGTGAAGAGCAAAGGATGTTGAAAATTTTGACAAAATTTGAGCTGGCCTCATGGCAAAAGGTGAATCGGTCGAAATCCTCGATATTTTTTAGCACGAACACGAGTCTGACAACTAGACAACAGTTCTGTAATATGCTTCAAATGGAGGAAGCGAATGAAAATTGCAAACACCTGGGACTGCCGAACATGATGCAAAGTGGCAACGTTGGGATTTTTGAAAGATAAAGAGAAAAGAAGAACTTTAAGTTGGGATGGTAAAATCATCACACAGAGAGGGGGGAAAAGAAATTTTATTGAAGTCAATAATACAATCATTGCCAACTTATGCAATGAATGTATTTTTATTACCTTTAGAAATCACTAAAGATTTGGAAAGAAGTATCTCAAGATTCTGGTGGAACACAAAGAAAAATGACAATAGGAGTATTCATTGGATGAGTTGGGAGCGCCTGAGTCGTCACAAATCAATTGGGGGAATGGGTTTTAGATATTTTAGAGATTTCAACATAGTAATGCTTGAAAAATAGGGAAGACGGTTCATTATAAATCCCCACAACTTGGTAAGCAAAGTTTATAAGGCTCGATATTTTCTGGACTGTAATTTCATGGAAGCGAACATTGGAAACAATCCTAACTTTGTATGATGTAGCATCTGGGAAGCAAAACATGTTATTTCTGCAGGTATGAGATGGAAGGTTTGTTCGGGGAAATCAGTAAATATAGTTGGACAACCCTGGTTGCTTGATGATAGTAACCCTTTCATAACCCCTAGTGTCCAAGGATTGGAAAATCATAAAGTTAGTGCTTTAATGGCCATTGAGTACAGAGGTTGGGATGAAGAAATTTTAGGGGACATGTTCAATACTCGTGATCAGCAATGCATTAGACGTATTCCCTTGAGCGAGAACAACAATGAAGATGAAGTGTATTGGGGCAAAGAAGCATCTGGTCAGTACATTATCCGCAGTGTATACAAGCACCTGCAAGAACAAAAACATATATGGAGACATGAAGATCATAATAGCACATGACGAAAGACTTGGAGAATAAAAGCTTTGCCAAAGGTACTAAATTTCATGTGAAGATATCTTTATAATTGTTTACCTACGATGATTATGTTGCAGCAGAAAAATGTGTCTGTAAACACTTTATGTTAGGTTTGTAGACTTAGAGATGAAACATTTGAGCATATTTTGTGTAAATGTGCCCTGACAATTCAATGATGGTAACGAGTTCTACCATAAGTATCATTCAACGAAGACATTAATTTTTATCAGTGGTGGGAAAGAATTCTGGAAGTTTGTGACAACGAGAAGCGAGCAGAGGTAGTTACAGTTTGTTGGTCTTTATGGAAAGCTAGAAATGAGCTAAATTGGAACAAGAATTTTACTCGGTTGAATGTCGTAATTGCAAAAGCTAAACAGTTTCTTCTACAATGGAATATAGCCCAGAAGAATAAACCACAATCTCGTTTTCCTTACTTTGTTGAGGGAGATGGACATGATCTTTGGGTAGCACCACAGGTTGATTATATGAAGATTTCGGTGGATGCATCGATAATTAGAGAGTACAATGCCTCTCGTTTGGGTCTAATTGTAAGGGATGCCAAAGGGGAGCTCATTCAAGCAAAAACGAATTGCAACTTTGGCATGATATCAGCTAATATAGCTGAATCCATGGCAATAAAAGAGGCGCTCAATTGGATAAAAACAAAGGTTGGAGTAAGGTTGTGGTGGAGACGGATTGTCTGACTGCTATCCAAGCAATTAAAAGTAAGACACCACTACTGTCACCATTTGGGCATGTTATTCAAAACTGACGTAATATGCTGAAAGAATTAAACATAGTATCATTGTTTTTTGTTAAACGGTCTGCTAATGTGGCGGCACACGAGTTAGCTTGTTTGTCATATTTTTTCCCAGATCGAGTTTTTTTATAGGATATGTGTTCCTATTGGGGTAAAGGATGTACTGGGAAGTGATTTATTACTTTAATACAATTTCCTTGTTTGTCAAAAACAATAATATTTTAAAGTTTTGATTATTAATATTCTCTTCATTTACAAAGAGATTACTCTATTTCAAAATATAAGTTTTTATACACATTTTAATTTAAGGTAAATAAAAGTTATAGTTTTATAGTTTAATTTATAAATAAAAAGTAATTTATTTTAAGAAAATAAAAAATAAATATTAACACACACGTAAGCAAAAATATAATCAGACATACATAAAAAATGGGATCAACGTGCATATATTTCAACTCTACAATATGACGCATTTAATGCAATTAATATTCACAGTTGTATACAAAACACCATAAGGTTATTAACGTAATCTCACTGACCTGCACGGAGTAAAAACAACCTGTATTTAGCAATTATGATTAAAATAAGAATTGTGATATATATACACACCCTAAATTTATTCATATACACTTTCTTAATAATCTGGCAAAAATAACCTTAACTTTAATCAATATAATTTCCTTTTTTCTTCTTACCGCCAAGACTTCAAGTGCACTTTTTAAATTTTCGTAACACATTTTTAAATAATAAAAAATTATATCAATTTGTTAATTTTTTTTTGAACTTATCAATTTGTTAATTTTAATAATTAATTCTAATTCTACTATTCATATATTTAATTAAATTTTATTATATTTGTTTCTAATCTACTATGAAATGAAATGTAATTTAAAAAATAATTTAAAAATAACTAATACAATAATGCATCAACTTATTTAAGCAATAAAATGCTACTAACAAGAATTAATAATTAATAATTAATTTAAAAATAATATATAATATTATGATTATTTTTATAAATAACATTTATTCTACTAATTTTTTAAGATTAAAAACTTCTACTTATTATGAATAAAACTATTTTCAATAACTCATTTTTTAAGAAACTATTTTTTCTACTGAATATTTTTTTCTAATTAATAATTTCGATATTGAAATATATTATGAACTTGTGTAATTATTATTTGGAATTGAAAAAATGTGTAATAATTTATTTATTTGTTGGATTTGGTCATATATAACTATGTTTTTATTTTATAAAAATAATAATAATAAATAGTTATAAGTTATGTTTTAATAATATAAATTAAGAAAATTAATTACAAATATATTGTATCGTAAAAAAGAAGGAGTGATATAATATCTACTTAATAAAGAAATTAAATAATTATTATAAGATACATAATAAGGATAATCCGGTAAAGTGCATGAAAAAGATTAAATTTTGTATTTTCAGTGGATAGACTCGTAGACTTGTGATTTTATGAATTCATCCAAGCTGGCCATAGACGCTTCTAGGAGTGCGTGCGGGTCACCTAACCGTAACTTAACGTGACGCCGATACTTCATTCACATCTCCTCAACACCTCTCTCCACAGCGCACGACGTCGTAATTAAAATCACAACTCTTGCATCCATATTGATCGATCGATCGATCTTGAAAATTTGTATACAATTTCTCAGCTTTCATCACAACCAATCATGATCGCTACGGTAATGTCAAATCTATCACTTCTCTATTCAATCAACATAGTTTACTGATTTAGTTTTGTATTATGTGTTAGCTTGCTAAAAAGCATGTGTTTATAATTGTATGTAGCAAAGGAGCATAGGAGGGGGATCTACACAGAGCCCTAGATCTCCTCAATCGTATTTATCAGTTTCAGTAACTGAGCCTGCTAAGATGGGCAATGGCGTTCAAGCCTATATCTCCTATAAGGTTATCACCAAGGTAATTCTCTATTTTTACTACTAGTAATATTAGGGTTTATTTGTTCCTTAATAAAAAATGTGTGGAATATTTGTTTTTATGTAAAATGTCCGGCTCGGAAAGTTTGCACTACTTAATTAAAGTTTGGGTCTTGGCATATACTGTAGATGAAACTAGTTGTGTTACTGAAGATGTGAAAATTCTACTCGGGTGAACGGGCTGCTGTATAAT
This sequence comes from Oenanthe sinensis, assembly GCA_028671895.1. NCBI lineage: Eukaryota > Viridiplantae > Streptophyta > Magnoliopsida > Apiales > Apiaceae > Oenanthe > Oenanthe sinensis. The sequence continues at coordinate 39,978,618 of CM053794.1, forward strand.
TATGTAATTGTATCATTGTTATTTAATGAGGGTTAATTTATTAGGGTTTAAGATAGTAGGGAAATGTCTCACACGTGGCTAGATGTTTTTCGATTAATGCTGACAATCTTGTTATTAAATGCATGCTTCTGTAACAAATTCGGGGAATAGTGTACATATAATGTTTTTATTTAAGAAGTAAATGAAAATACCGAAAGATACTGATCAAGGACTTGAGTGCTGAATTAATCTGGCGGTAGTTGTGATAAGCGCGCTTAAGCCCATTTAAGCACCAAGTTTGCATTTTTCTTTGAAAAGCCCATCTGCTGTCATGAATCGTCATTTACTAGCTAATAAGCGCGCTACTTTATTTCGCGCTCTTTAGAAGAAGCTAGCCACAGTTGACATGTACTTTTTAAATCGTGACTGTCAACTTTAATCAACAAAATTACAAAGTAACAACTGCTAGGAAGATACACATTCCAACAAAATTGCTATGAATTAACTCAATAACCGTCTTCCATGAGCCATCCTATGAGTTGTCTTAATTTTATAATAAGTCTAATATATAAAAAATTGGAATAAGTTTATTAAATTTGGTTGATTTAGTGTCTGTCTGTTTTATGACTTTTTTGGCAGACAAATTTTCCAGAGTATCAAGGTGCAGAAAAAATAGTTATTCGAAGATATAGAGACTTTGTTTGGCTACGTGATCGCCTTTTTGAGAAGTTCAAGGGCATCTTTATTCCTCCTCTTCCAGAGAAGAGCACTGTAGGTAAGAGTTCAGACCATATATTCTGTTTGTCAAATCCGAAGCATACAAGGATGTGTGAACTTGTAACTTTACAACTGTATGAATATAAATAATTTAATTCTATGTACACCTGCCACGCTCTCTGTTGATTTTGTATTTGCTGTCTTGCACCTTTAATAGATGTACACCATATTTTTGCCACTGTTGACTTGTACAATCATAATTTAATAATATTTGCTGATCAATTATTTTTACATCAACTGAGATGGAAGCTTCTTGATATTTTGTAATTTATTAAGCAGTAGTGCAGGACTGTAGGGCAGCATACCCAAATGTTTTAATTAAGATGCAGTTAACATGTAGACCATCTTACTGTTTAGTCGTTTACTTCTCACTTTATCTTTAGACTGTCTCAGGGATTCACTACATAAGAAATTTTACCCCTGTGCATGAAGTAGTGTGATTGCTGCAAACATGTGCAATTGTGCATCTATAGTTTTGGTCTAAGCATTTTAAATTTTCATGCAGAAAAATTCAGATTTAGTGCAGAATTTATCGAGATGAGGCGTCAAGCATTGGATATATTTGTTAACAGGATTGCCTCACATCATGTGCTTCAGCAAAGTGAGGATCTGAGAACCTTTCTGCAGGCAGATGAACAGGTAGGTATCATCTTATATTCCGAGCTCATCAAGGAACCATACCAATACATAATTGCAAATTTAGCAAAACTCAATCTTAATACATGCACTTCTGATTCAGCATTAACTGAAATAAACTAGAGCTTTAGATATATTTATAAGGGTAGTTGAATAGTTACTTGGTGAAAAAGAGCTATGTAAGACGAATCGCAGGGCTAAAAGTTGTATGTTGTGTTTGGTTGAGGAGAATAGAAAGGAATGAATGAAATTAAAGGGAAACAATTTTATGATGAGAATTGTGAGGAAAAAAAGTGTGGGGAGAATGGAGCATTCCTTCTTAAACTGGGGGGTTTGAGCTATAGTTTAGGTTGTTAGGAATGGAATGGAGGAAGGAATGAAAGTTTTCAACATCTACCCATTTCATGGTTTAAATTTCATTACATTCCTTCCAATTTCATTCATCCTAACCAAACACAACATTAGAGAATAAAGCTGAATCTACCAGGGTGAAGGTTTACACACACACACACACTCCAGTGGTCATAATCGTTAGTCTAACTGTAGTGAGAGAACTGTAGCCCCATATCTACGTATACATGTCTGTGATATAACTCTCTCCTTGGGTATTGTGAACATATTTAAGTGGTTGCTGCAATGCTGCATATAAGATGGTATAATATTGTTTCTTTCTGCAGACAATGGAGAGAGCACGCTTTCAGGAAACTGGAATTTTCAAAAAACCTTCCGACTTTATGCAGATATTTAAGGTAACTTGGTGGTTCTTGATGAAGCAAATAACAGTATCTACAAGAATTTCAATGCTCAATTGTGTCAGTGAGCTGCATTAGGTTTTAGAGATGAGTTTATGTTGGGCAGCTAAGTTTGGCTTTACAATGGTCCTCTGCTGTGCCTGATAATCATTAATACACCAGAACAACAAAAGCTCCTTATTAGCTAGCTCATTATGGATTTGGTCGATTTTTTAATAATGTAACTGTAATAGATGTTGACACGTTTCTGAATATCTAACAGGATGTTCAATCTAAAGTGAGTGACGTGGTTCTTGGGAAGGAAAAGCCAGTTGAAGAATCAAATCCAGAATATGAGAAACTGAAGCATTACATTTTTGAGCTTGAGAATCATTTAGCTGAAGCTCAAAAGCATGCATATCGCTTAGTGAAGCGACACCGAGGTATTATGGGCCTCTCTTTTATGTATGTTATGTCTGTAAATGTTTCAGAAATATGTTTGGACAGTCTATCAGAAATTAGTATCAGGATTCAGGGAGTATCTCTAAAGCACTTTCCTACAAAAATGGAAGGTGTAAAATAACTATGTTTAATAAAAGGTATTACGCAGTGCTGTTAGCATTTTCCGTCTCGTTGAAGCCAAATAAGTGCAATAACTTAACAAAAAAAGGTGAAATAGGTGCTCATATATTTTTATTTGCCAAAGCAAGGAAATTTTAGTACACTGAAGGTGAAAGTAAAGTAAAATAGGGAATCAGAAAATCAAAAAAGTACCTGAACAAGTTCCGCATTGCATTAATCACTTGTCATACCATTTCTTCTACCTGCAATTTGTATATTTTAAGTTCTCCCATTTGTATATTCAATTCTATAGCAATCTCAGTGCATCGTAACAATTTATTTTGGTATGTTTTAGAGTTGGGTCAATCTCTATCAGATTTCGGAAGGGCTGTCAAGCTTCTCGGTGATTGTGAAGGGGAGGCACTTGGGAAGGCATTCTCTGAACTAGGGGCAAAATCAGAGATTTTAGCAGTTAAGCTGCAAAAGGAGGTTAGTTTCACATAATAAATATATTTACCATTAGTGCGTGTCTCTTGCTTCTGTAAGTATCTATTCTTAATTTAATATTAATTCTTTTACTCATTCAGGCTCACCATCTCTTAATGAACTTTGAAGAACCTTTGAAAGATTATGTACGTGCTGTGCAGTCTATCAAGGTATACGAGTTCTGTAGCATCTCTGACCAAAATTGTATATAAAAATAAGCTCCTATGCCTATATACTTCAGTGACATCTTGTTTTTATTTTCACTTCAGATAGAATTCGACAGAAAAATTTAGCTATCGTCTCTAATGGCTTTTGCTTTTCTTGAAACAGGGAACGATGGCTGAAAGAGCCAATGCGTTTAGGCAGCAATGTGAATTGGCTGAAACAGTGAAGCTAAAGGAAATTGATCTGTATGGCTGTCAAACTAGATTTCTGTTTATCCCACATTTTCCTTGAATAAAAATTATTTAATTCCACGTCAAGTCCCATCTTTGCCTAGTTGAGCAAATATGAGCCTTTTCTGCAGTCCCTCCCCACCTAAGCACAAATTAAATCTGCGAAATAATTTAACCCTAATTCATGTGTCAGTTCACTTTTGATGATTTTAGCTATGGAATTACCCTATGCATGATTCTCCAAATGCTCTACTTGAGTACTCAACCAATCTCATAAAATTGACAGATTAATGAAATTGAAGGAAATTAGCCTATTGTAGTTCTTGGGTTGAAAATCACTGTGAACTTATCTGCTGGCAAATTATTTCCACTCAGTAACTTACCACATTTTTTAAATTCTGATTGATGCAGCAACAAGCTTAGACTTGTGCGATCAGAAAAGCTGCTAGATGCTGAGCATGACTATGAGGAGGTACTGTTATGTGTCTTAATTCTTAAAAATCTGAAATTGGACTCATTATGCTAATAGGTTATTTTTAATAATGCAGCTCAAGACTGAATCCGAGGAAGCAACAAGAAAATTTGAGAACATTGTGCGGCTAATGAGTGAAGAGATTGTGCGCTTCCAAGAGCAGAAAACAATTGATATGGGACTGGCTTTCCATGAGTTTGCCAAAGGACAGGCCCACCTAGCTAATAGTATTGCTGATGCTTGGCGAAGTCTTCTTCCGAAGCTTGAGGCATGTTCTACCTCCTAGCACATTACACAATTGACAGAAGTACCTTCATTGGGTCGGTTAGTTCCTAGGAAATCTGCCCTAGGTAGTCTGTGCTTTGTAAAGACATACAGAGGCATGTTCAAGACTCGGTAAATCTTCATGTTGTAATGTGTACAAACTTATCAGAAACTATGTTTTGAGATCTTACAGATGAATTCTACAGAGCAACATGCAACTACATCTCAAGTTCTTTTTTAGTGTACTCATTGGTGATATCCTTTTTGATTCAGATTAACTGAAGCGGAAAATGGTGGTCATACTGCCAGTCTGCCAAACCTGGACAGCATAGTGTTGCAATCCCATATTCATATATACGACACAGATTTGAAAATTTTCTGCATTTCTTTTGTTTTAGTAATTGTTTGATCACGGAAGTTAAACCATTCTATAGCGCATGAACTCCAAATGTGAAAAATGAGTTGGATGGTATATTTTTTTAATAAAAATTTTAACGAACGCAAAATTGGGCAATATTTCCGATTTTGTTATATTATGCGGCTTATTTTGACATTGTCAAGAGAGAGGAAGAAAAAATTAGTGCCAAGTAATGTTATCTGATTTTCAAGCACTATCACATTTTTTTTTCTGGAATTAATACAAGATTATGAGATTAGCAACGCCGATGGTTTTTAATTATTTCATATTTACATACTTGCTACAGACCTTTGTCCTTTGTGTAGTTTTGTGTGTATAAAATGTAATTGTTATGTACTCAGAAAAAGGGAAAAAAAGAAGAAAAAAGAAGTAATTATTACTATTACTATTTTAAATTATTGTATTTTGTTATCGCAAGGGAAAGGCAGTTCTCTACCTCATAAAGGTAGGGAATAAAAAGCATAGCTTATCCCCCTAGCAACTCAGTTACAAGCAGCATGGCTTGTATCACTACTGCACAACTCTACCGTTTATCCGGTGCCACTTCCTACGCACATGTAACTTCACCTGCCTTTGGCCCGCAATCACTTTCATTTTCGAACAACAATGATCGCCTCAGTAGTTATAGACTCGCTGAGAACTCTAGCCACCGGAATATAATGAGTGTTCCCAACGCAACCTCTGGCATTTCGCAAGTTAATGAAGATGATGACGGAGTGTCTCTGGGAACAATGAAACTACCTCCAGATACCGACATTCCAAGATTCGAAACCTTGCTATTCCAGGTATCTATCACATGTATCTGCTCAGTTTATTAGTTTGAAAGGCTGATTATGTTTTCAATCCTGATGATGATTTGCATTTAATTTATGGTTATTAGTGGGCCAATAGTCTTTGCCAAGGTGCCAATCTTCCACTTCCGGTTCCTTTAAAGGTTAGTGACAACCAGCTTAATAATATTACAACTATTATCTTCAAGCCTTATGTACAAATTTTATGCTAAAAAATTTACATCGACTTGATCATTGGAATAACAATTCTTCTTCAGAACAAAGTGGGAGTCATATGGAAATGTGTAATAAAACAATGCACAGGAAAATGTAAAATATTAACAATTTAAGGAGCTTCGGTCTGTAGCTAAGGAACCTCCTTTAGAAGAGAGATGCTATAGGAGAGGATGAGAAAACTAATGTAAATATATATGCAATACAATATTTTTTCTAAACAATGCAAGAGAAATCGTAATTAGACTTGAAGCTAAATTGAGCAAGCCTAGCAGCAAACTATTTAGAAACACAATTAATTGCCCATCTCAAGCTTAGATATTCCATCAAGCTAGACATTAGTTTTCCTGTTAATCAGGTTTATCTAAATTAATAGATTATAATGGAAGGTGTAACTACCGAAAGTGTTGACTAAAAAGGCTTCCTTTTCTTTTCATAAGAATAAGAACCGATTGTTATGAATTTCAATTTACAGATCGATAAAGTTGCTGGTGGAGTTAGACTTGGCTTCATTACTATTGGAGATGGAAATACTGAGGTTCCAGTGCATATAGACTGCCTGGTTTATCCCCCTGCTGATGGTGTCATTCCAGTTTTTCGAGCTGTAAGAAATGGACCAAAGAAAGATCAAACAGCTCCTGGAGAGCAGAGGATCATGAAAAGCCTTCTAGCTGCCCTGAAAAAATCAGTTGACATAGCTAGACTTTAAGGCAATTGATTATATGGGTTATAAAAGTGCATTCCTCTGCAGCACCCATGTACAGTATTTTATATTGGTTCATCGAGAGATTTTACTTAAAATTTGGTACAAGTCCCAATAAACCACAGTGAAATATGATGTATATGTTTACTTCTTTAAATAAAAAGCAAAATGAATATGAATATTTAGTTTTATATGTTCCAGTATTTTCTGCGCAAATGATTGATGACTTTCCTATTAATATGGGTATATGTGATTACAAGACCAGAAATTTCAGATGATCTCCAGGACTCCAGGTACAATTAAATGAATACAATCCTGATATTTTCTTCAGTCATAATTGTGAACAGAGACTTGGTTGGAGTGCTATTTCCACTTCCATGAATAAAAGAAAGAACAAAATGTCAAAAGACCAGGCTAGCTAGATGCAAACCAGAAAAGAAATCTTAAGATGTGTAAAGTAAAATTGCGTGTTTGGTTAATATGCATTAATATTGGATGTACAATGTTAGAAATGGTATTTCCTCTGCCGTCTGAACATAAGATAGAGTCTAGCCAACGAAAGGACAGAGAACTTGAATAATATAGAATTGCATAAACATGAAGAAAATAGAGAGAATAGAATATATTCAGAAACTGTTGAAGTGCAATGAAAATTTTGTCTATATGCCGTTACCGTTTTGTTCATAAAATTTTATTGTCAATACAGTATGAGTTTAGCAACCTGAGCTTGCCAAAAGTTTTAGTAAACAAATCATAGACATATTTCAGATAATAACATTACAGACATACCGACAACAGAAGACAATGTGCTTGACAATGATATACATACTGACAGAATTTAAAGATAATTCTGATGGCGGTCTGGTGCTCATTTAAATCATACACATACTGGCTTCTTTTGAAAGATCAACTCTTTGTTTAGCTTGATTTTAGCGGCATAGAGTTTTACCTATGTAACGATATTAGAGCATGCTGCAGGGTGATGGATAGTATAGACAGGCCTGGCAATACCAATGTCAACTGTAGTAAATATGTTTGTTAACTCATACACTCCATCTCATCTCATGTACAAATTTAATCAATCTTTATAATTCAAATAAAGACCTTGAATTATACTATTTGAAACAAACAGTTTAAATGTTTAATGAAACATATAATATAGGCTATAAGTTATGAACCGATAATTCAAATTCCAGTTGTTTCCGTGCTTGCCTCACCAATCGTGTGTGCTTGATGTTTGCTAGGTCATAAATTGAACCCCGAGAACAGTCTCTTTACCGGAAAATAGAGGTAAAGTTGAATCAAGGCCTTCGCCATCCCCTCCAAGAGCCTTGCCGAGCAGGTGCAACCTTTTTTACATGGTAATAGGACAAAAAATATTCCCTCTCACAATGAAGCCTATTATTGTACATTTTGTCTGATCCCAGGCACTTGCCAAATATCAGAAATGTCCAAACAAGTAAAACGAATGTCAAAAGATAAGCCTAGTTCATGGATGCTCCGTGACTATTATATTTCATTGTTAGTGTTGTTGAAGTCTATTGTTACCTCTTTTAGACTTTTTCATCAGTGTGGCTCATTTTGTGACCACAAGGAGTTAAGATTCAACCTGTTCACATATATTCTGAATTTTATATCCATTGGATGACAATTATTCTTAGTGTCAAGCAGTGAATTTTATATCCATTGGATGATTGGATTCTGTTCACATCGGCCACTTATAATATACGAGTAATTCATAGTTTGCTTTTGATACCACCAAAGTCACCGGACAGAAGCCCGGTTATTGATTAATAATTAATTTGGTATCTAAGTACTCCCTCCGTTGATATAGAATTATAGATGTTATATGTATCATAATCCATTTTGTTTTCTTTGCGACAACTGACAAAAGTTGATTTTTAAAAACACGTGGAAGTAGTATTACTAATTACACTGAAGGCTAAATTTTATTTTTTGGACTTCTGCAATATGACCGAAACAAAATAAACAAATCATTCATTGTTCGAATGTGCAATGCCCATAATATAATTAGCTTACAGCGTATGTATTCGATCTAGTACTAAAGATTCAGTAGTCCATAAATAATACTCCCTCCGTCCCAACCAATTCTTTACACTTTCCTTTTTGGGACGTCCCATCCAATTCTTTACATTACTAAAAATAGTAACTTTTAACAATAAATATATTATTACATCCACTACTTCACTCCACTTTTTCAACACTTTACACTATTACACCCACTACTTCATTTATTTTAACAATAAAATCACTATTACACCCACTATCCTTGGTCTCCGTGCCCGGACCAAATGTAAACATTTGGCCGGGACGGAGGGAGTAATAGCACATCCCATAAGAATTAATTTATATTAAATTGCTGGCCGCACTTATTGATTGTTTCCACCCGGTTGCACAACTTGCTTATTTAAAAGGGGGTCTCAAGAGCTCCTAAAGAATCTGTCATTTGAAATACTTGGTTTAAAATATACACACACGTATGTGTATTATGACTGTATGTGTGAGAAGGTAGCAAATATGAACTATGGTCAAAAATAGAAATAGTCTTTGTGTTTGAACTCTAAAAGTAAACCGTTTAAACAGAGAGAGAGAGAGACGTGATGTTCATGTTAAGTTTGCGACACTTCTAGGTCCTTTAGAATTTAAAACGTATGTACGGTTTGAAATTTACTTTTTCAATACCGAATCAGAATTTCTCATCTTTGGAATTTAGATTTTCTTATTAATATCATGCTGTTATTTTAGTTCGTATTCAGCTTTCTTCAACTACGTAATATTCCCGCTGTTATCATTTAGAGAAATATTCAACGATTAGTTCAAGTATTCATATGGATGAGCCCTCCATTTTCAGATAATTTTTTTTTATAAATACACACACCATATCATAAGTGCTTTTATACTCGAATAGACTTTTAAAACAATGATGAATGGTGAACAAGTTGGGTATGACGTGGTTGTCGTGGGCTCTGGATATGGAGGCTCTGTGGCGGCCTGTCGCTTGTCAATGGCGGGATTGAAGGTCTGTTTGGTGGAGAAAGGCCGACAATGGGAATCTCACGATTTTCCAACAGACAGTTTCAAGATGCTTTCAGCTTGCAGGGTCCAAAACAAGAACTTAGGAGTCAGCTTTGGTCCCAAAGATGCACTGTTTCAGGTCAATTTTCTACTACTTAATTTGACATTTAATAGGAGTTCGTATAAGAAATTATCAACTGATCATGTATTGGCCTCGTTCTAAATAATACTCGTATAATATAGATATATGAAGAAGGAGATTCTTTAGCAGCTATGGCGTGTGGGCTTGGTGGAGGTTCATTAGTTAATGCAGGAGTAATAACACCTACTCCGGTTCGTGCGAGAAGGAATCTGAAATGGCCAAAAGAATGGGAAAGAGATTGGGAAATATATGAAGCATCAGCTTCAGTCATGTTACGAGCTCAAAGTGTTCCCGCCAAGTTTCCAAATGCCAGAATCATGGAAGATGTGATTGGAGATGAGTTCGAGGAAAGTACAAACGGTCCGCTGAAGCTGAGCATAAACTTTGACGGAGAAAAAAAAACATCTCAAATGGATGCTTGTTTAGCTTGTGGCAATTGTCTTTCCGGCTGTCCTTATAATGCTAAAAATTCTACCGACAAAAATTATATTTATACAGCTATTCAGGTTACGAACATGCATAAAAGCCTGTCTTTTTTAACGAGTAAGAAGTCTGCATTCAAGGATCACAATTCACAATATATATTCTTGTATTTTGGTGCGATGCAGGAAGGATGTGCTATAAAAACAGACTGTCAAGTGCAGTACGTGGTAGAGAACTCCGATAATAGTAATAGAAGGCGGTGGCTTGTGTTCTTCAATGAGATTGACTATGTGGAATGTGATTTTGTAGTCCTCTCAGGTGAGTCAGGTTCAATTATTGGCTGTTGGGAATGTTGACTTGTTTTAACATCATTTTCAAATTATGCTATTGCGTTTTTGCAGCTGGAGTCTTTGGCACAACAAATATATTGTTTCAATCACAAATGAGAGGATTGCAACTTTCTGATATGCTTGGTTCAGGGCTAAGTTGTAACGGAAACAATGTTGCTTATCTTTCAGGAAGCGCAGCACCCTTGAGTGCCTCCGGCTTAGAAAGAAAGCAGTTCTCAAATGTACCATTTGAACAACGTCCTGGACCCGCCATTTCCTCGTCCTACACTAATTCTCTAGGATTTACAATTCAGGTCTAGGAAATGCCAACCATCTACACTCATCAGATTGCAACTAATATTTCAGAAATTTAACTCACTGCTGATTTATTCAGGAAAAGGAATTGTTTAGTTTGATACGCAAACCTGTTCAAAGAATTTTTTAAAAAATTAATATTTATTTTTTTTCTAAATAAAAAATATATACACATTTACTTCAATAATCTTTTCAAAACTTGTACGGTTGTACCAGAAACAATTACTTTATACAATACGAGGAGGTCTGACTTTTTTATACATAGTTTTTAAATAATTGACATAATTTTTTATCCTTTCCACAGACTGCAGTGCTTCCTGCGCCTTATGTTGACCTACTGTTTAAAGGGATTACAACATATGGCTGGCCACCTGGCTATGGGATTTTATATGGACTCATTGACAAACTAAAGTTTATTCTGGGATTGAAGAACAGCCAGGGTATGATTCTTAATGTTATGGGTTATGATGAGAGTGATGGGAAAATCATATTTGATAAGGACACGAATAAGATCAGTTTTCAACCACCACAAGATTCTTTACTACCGCGAAAAATCAAAGCCTTCCAGAAGCTAAGTAAAAAACTAGGTGGAATTCTTTACATGTCAAAGTATAGAAGCACCTCTGTCCACCTTTTAGGTGGTTGCAATGCATCAAAAGATCCTTCACTTGGTGTTTGCAATAGTAACGGTCAAGTGTTTGACACAAATTTTCATGACACAGTGCATGCTGGTCTCTACGTTTGTGATGCCTCCTTAATCCCTTGCTCTGTAGGCATTAATCCATGTCTTACTATTGCTGCTGCCTCTGAACATGTAAGCAAGCATCTTGTGCAAGATGTTCTCAAGTACAGAAACCTGAATGGCGAAAGAAATAAAGACACAACTCTCCATCAAACCCTTGATTCAGCAGGCTCCGAGATATCAAATGGAAGCCGAAGCCCATCTATCATATTTACAGAAACCATGAGAGGGCATATAGGGGGGATGCCAGTCACTGCCCATCTCAAAATAAAAATGAATTCAAATACCTCTAAAGATTATGATAGAATGAAGAATATCAAAGAAGCAAGTCCACTTCTCAGAGGAAGAGTTGGTGGGTATTTGGTATGTAAGACAATAGAGAAGGAAAAATTACATGTTATAGATGGGGAGGTAGACCTGTGTGAAGTGAATATCAGAAGTCCTTATACGCAATGCATGCACTACCGTCTTCTTCTTGCAGCAGCATCTGGTTCAAGGTTTGATTTTTTTTATACTTCCAGTATTTTTGTAATGTATTCCTGTTAGTAACAAACTCTTCATCTCTTAATTATAGATATATTTTTGAAGGGAAGAAAGTAATGAATCCGTTTCTCCTTGGATTATATGTATTAAGAGAGTCAACAGAGCTGCATGCCACACTCAGAAAAGTAAACATAAACAGAACTAAGGACCAAGAATTACTAAATTTGGAAGGATCGCTTCATATTTCAATGTTTGAGCTCCTAAGGACATTGATCAGCATGAAAGGGAACATTAAAGTAAAGTTTATCTCTCTTCTCTTACAATCTTTCCTCAGAACTTACATATTACAGATACCGCGTGGGGTTCACAAGGGCTTTGCCACTCCAGAAGTTTATGAAAAAACTTATCCAAGCAGCAGTTTGCTAGAAATCAAAACAGGTACACATAATAAACTTACCATCCAAACGAAAGCTCTCAGTGAGCTATTTAACTTGTCATGTCCAAGTCTTTCACTGTTTAGTGCTGAACATTTGAATGTTGGCCTTTCTGGTAAAATTGCAGAAGACGGTTTTATCATAAGTTGCAAGCAATGGAAGTGCAGTCGGAATCCACTAGTAGCTGAGGGAGAGACGAAATCGCATCCAGTTCTCCTTATTAACGGATATGCAACTGAGAGTTATTGGTTACCAACTGAACCAAATGATATGATTAGAACTTTACTAGGACAAGGCTATGAAACATGGCTACTTCAACCAAGAGTTCACCATTCAAATTCTTCAAACAGTTTCTCGATTGAAGATATTGGCAAATATGACATACCAGCAGGTAAATATTAATAGGAGCTTTTATTTGAATGCATAATCAACTGCTTGGTGTGTAATTTTTGTTGTTGTTATATAAGCTTTTATATCATTGTATTTAGCGTGCATGTCCTATTATCTGCAGTTTTCAAAAAGATATGCGAGCTAAATCCAAATTCTGGAAAAGTTCATGTGGTTGCCCACTGTGCTGGAGGCTTAGCGATTCACATCGCTATTATGGGAGGTCATGTGTTGTCCTCTCAGATAGCATCTCTGTCTTGCACCAACTCGTCTATGTTCTTCAAGCTCACAGCTTTAGCATCCTTCAAAATGTGGCTTCCCCTTTTGCCGGTACATTCTTTCTTCCTAATAACTTCTAGATTATGTGACAACTGTTAAAAGTGATAGATATAAGCACATATTTTGCTCAGAACTTGTTGCCTACAATACTGCTACTTCTAATAACTTCCATATAATCCTAAAATACTATTTTCATTTAATAAATAATATTATATAATTAACATCTGAAGCATAATATTCAACACCAATTACATGTAAACTGATTTAAAGGTGTATCTCGTGTTAATTTTACTTCTACACGATTATGTACAGGTAACAATGCTGATACTCGGAAAAGACAAGACAGTACCGATGATAGGAACACTGAAGACCAACTTTTCGCAAAGATTCCTTAGATCAATAGCCCGTCTCATACCACGTTATGAGAAATGCACGTGTGATGAATGTGAAGTATTTTCAGGCATATTTGGAAATGCATTCTGGCACGAAAATGTAACCTCTAGCATGCACAATTGGCTGAACAAAAAAAGCTTACCGGTACTTCCAATGGCAGGTTTTCCTCACCTTAGGAAAATCTGCAACAACGGATTCATAGTTGACAGTAATGGACAGAACACATATCTAATCCATCCGGAGAGAATGGCGTTGCCAACACTATATATATCAGGTGGCAAGACTATTCTGGTGACTCCTCAGACTTCCTTTCTTGCTAACAAGTACATGAAGTTGCACCAGCCTTACTATAGGCACGAGAGGGTAGTTGTGGATGGTTTTGGACACTCCGATTTATTTATCGGAGAAGAGTCTTATAAGAAGGTTTTTCCTCACATTTTATCTCACATTGAGCTGGCTGAAAAGGAACTACATTCACCAGCACTGAATAGAAAAAAGGAAGGGAGATACTACAGCAAACAAGCCCTGGATTGGGCTGATGATCCATATGATCAGAAAGCAGTAGGGGGATTCTCTAGTTGGATTTCTCTATTGATGTATGTAATGTTGTTTTTGTTGTTGCTAGTTATATTTATCATTTGAATCTCCCAAGTCCCCTGTACTCTACACTGTGCTATACATCTGTAGTCTCTGTTCATATGTTGTGTAACATATGAATGATGTAATCATGTAGAATAAATTAATAAATATCAGGTGTTTGATTATTTAGTCTTTACTCCACAAATATTCAATATGATAATTTGTACTGGTTATAACTTGCATGTATATTTTGATTTCAAATTTAATGATACACGTGTGAAAAAATTCCTAGAAATTCGAATATTAATATTCTGAACAATCATGTTTAAAAAATGTACGTAAAAGAAATGGTAAAAAGGACCCAGGTGAACCATGGGCTTTTGATCTCGAAAGTGCACGTGGGCCTTGGGGTATTAACTATCTTGGTTTATTCTCTGCAAAGGCTTATAAAAGGGCAAAACTGGTATTCCACCGAAGTGCCTGCAGACTCAGAACTCTAGCTAAATTACAGGCCTAATGAAAAATAGACCCAGGCTAAATATGGGCTTTAACGTGAAAATTAAAGTTGGGCCTGGGGGTGTTATTTATTTTGGTCTATAGTTTGCTCAAAACCCTAGCTATTTATAAAAAAGTATATCACCGGCCCCAGCAGCGTCTTCTACTGCTAATATCGTCCCAGCTTGTGCAGAGTTCATCCCATCATTTGCCGCTGAAAATGGTACACACGTATACACACACTCATACACACACAATTCACAGATCTTATGTTTCCCCTTTTTATATGTTTTTATATGTTGATACATGAATTATAGTATTGGGCGTTGTCTGAATGCATAAAATCTTAAATTCTATACTTTTCGTATGCAAATTTTAAAAAAAAAATTAAGTTAGTTATACTCTATTGTTGTGGATAATCTATCTTAGTTTAACAAAACTAGGGTTACAAAAAATAAGGTTAGTTAGAGTAATATCCCTAATCTCATTGTATACTCTGATAGTATGTTTAGTGAACCAATTGCGTAAATATGAAGATCATATAGACATGTTTGTTTAAATTTTGGTATTATGTGAATTGGTCATTTGCTCTTAGAATCATGCATCTTATGAGTAAATGTCGTTCATCTAGCTTAATTGATAGAAATAAGTTGTTGCTTCCTGCATGTACATTGCTATATTATTTGTTTCGGTGTTCAACTTGTTTGTTATATTGACTCTCAGTTAGTTGTTTTTGTTCTGTATTTGGCTTCAATCTTCATATAGTGATGAAATTCATGATTTCATGTCTACACAGTTAATTGTTATATAGACCTTTTTTGTTAGTATTGCAGGGAGTCCCAATATTTCTATTACCTTGGCTTCATAAATAGAGGGTATAATAATCTAACAATTTTGGGGCATATTCTTAGAGCTTGATATAGTCATATTTATTCATCTTTCGTTTTTTTTTAAATTTAAAAGTCGAGGAGGAAGACCAGGGAGCCTAAGGAAGAAAATGTAACACTTGGACCTGCTGTCCGAGATGGCGAGATTGTGTTTGGTGTTGCCCACATTTTTGCTTCATTTAATGACACTTTCATTGTGAGTACTCTATATTGCTTCACTGTTACTGTATTAGCTATCAAGCCTATTGTATAGTCCTAATGAATTTCAACAAAATTATTTGTAATGCAGCATGTTACTGACTTGTCTGGAAGAGAAACCATGGTTCGCATTACTGGTAAGATTGTTTTCTTCAAAGTGTATACCCAAAAACACGCACTAATATATTTACAGAGAGCAATAGACTGTTTTTATTCATTGTTTTCTTGTGTATTTATCTGGAATTCAGGTGGCATGAAGGTAAAGGCTGACCGTGATGAGTCTTCACCCTATGCAGCCATGCTTGCTGCACAGGATGTTTCACAACGATGCAAGGTTATTATCTCTTCCACCTAGTGTGCTATAGTAACTGATATTGGATTGAAGTTATTGCTCTGTAAATTTATCATCTCTTCCACCCAGTGCCCTTGATATTGTCATCTTTCAATATGCAGACATGGTCTAACGCTACCAAAGTAGTGAATGCTTATCTAATCATGTGATCATACAGTTGACTGAATTACATAATAATTGTAGGAACTAGGCATCACTGCTCTTCATATTAAACTGAGGGCTACAGGAGGGAATAAGACTAAGACCCCAGGTCCAGGTGCACAGTCTGCACTCAGAGCCCTGGCTCGTTCAGGCATGAAAATTGGACGAATTGGTAAATATTCTTATCTAATATAATTATTGTGTCCTATTAATACTACCAGGATTATGTACCTAGCTTAGGCCCTTATCCTTTTGCTACTCTTTATTTAAAGGTGTTATAATTAGTAAACTATATCATAGGCAGGATTAAAAAAAGGTTTTTATTGTACCTTGAAGCAGAACTGTTATTTCTTGTGTGCTGGATCAAGCAGCAATTGCATGCAATTTTAGTCAATCAGCACTTGTTATTTTTGTGTTGCTAATATATTCTATTAATCGCAGAGGATGTGACCCCAATTCCCACGGACAGCACTCGTAGAAAGGGTGGTAGAAGAGGAAGACGTCTGTGATTTTTCTTCTCTTGGTGTGCTTATGCATGTCAGCAGTTTATGTTGGAGCAACTCATCTCTTGTTTGTTTCGAGAAATTCTTGTAGTTTGGGATTATGTTTTCAATGACATCTGTTGATTCTGATATTAAAATTCTCAGATTTGATAGTTTTTTTTTTGTCTAATTAAGTATTATTGGTACATTACTTGCCACCCCATTTTGTTTTCTAATTGGAGAGCATGTGTTATTCTCTACTGAGGCTTTTAACTCTCAACCTCCTCTGATGAAAGAGAGTTGAGGCTGCTGGAGTATCATTATTACTAATTTTGTGCCGAATGCTTAGGCAATATTAATTGACGTGATGTCTCATGTCTGTATTAGATTTAGAGGGCCTCCTGTGTGCAAATTTGAACAATGAGTTAAAATTCACACATGACATCAGGGATTTCTCCTGGGAACCCAGCATTGCTGTGTAACATAGTGTCAACTTGCAAATTATAGCTCCTGTATTCATGACAATAGCCTCCATTGATTTTTATTTTTATTTTTTGGGGGGTTGATATTTTAGTACAAAGTTAATTTTTCAGCAGCTTGTACAGTTATACAAAGAAAACACGTACAATTACACTCTAGTGCTTGCATCTAATAATTTGCGCTTTGTTGTTGCCATTATTAAGCAGTCTGAATTAAGATTACTGTTCACCAAATTAATATTTAGGTGAGGTTTGTACGACTTCGTGTATTGTCTTGTCCAGAGATACAAACTTATCTTTCGTTCTTTAAAAAGCATGTTAGGACTTAGGCGCGCGCCATAAATGGCCTAGTTTCGAGTCTCTGAACCTAGGCTTAGAAGCCAAATGATGTTTGATCGTTTTTTTATAAGCTAAAAAGTAAAAACACCGAGTTGTATCAGGATTCATTTACACAAGTATTCGACCAATGCATTTTGTTAAATTACTTTGCCTTTTTTGGTGAACTTCTGCAGCTTACTAGATCGGAGATGCAGCAAGAGAAGTGTATATCTAGTCTACTAAAACTCAAGCCATCGACGTGTCGCTATATTTTACCAGAGATGCTTATGAAACTATTTTTAGAATACAAATCGGAAGCAATATATAATATATTATTCCATAAAGTGAATTGATCATAAGACCACAGAAGGCAATATGAATTTCATGTACTTTTTCTTCCTAAATTACTTAGTTCATTCGCAAGGGCTTCTTCATGCTCCATGCATCCAGATTCTCAACAGTAATAGTCTCTGAGCCATTGTTGAAGACATATAAATGAGCATTCTCATAAACTGCTAGCGTTGGATACACCCTAGATGATATGCATGTCTTTCCTTTAGCTCCAAAACTCTCAACAACGGAATTATCAATCTGCAAACAATCAAATCATATGCATACACTATTAACTATACAAAATCTATAAAATGACAAAACAATAAAAATAGCACAATTAAATAAAATCATACCAAGCTTCTAAGGGAGATCTTCTTATTGGCAGCTATATCAACGTCGACAAAACCTGCAAATGATGGTGTGTACAATCCTTTCATCAAGGAGGACCTGTTATAATTTGTAGAAAAAGACAAAAAGTTAGATCGAATTTTGTTAACAGATGTGTAATGAAAAGACTTTGGTTATAATTTTTGATATAAGAATTAAGTAGAGACCGTGTTGCATCAGAGCACATAAGAACTTTATGTGTGCTTTGTGCCTTGAACACTCTGAAGAAGACAGGAGTGTATTCTTCTAACTTCTCTGATGCCAATGTTAAGAGACCAAATGGGCCAACTCCACCTTGAACTGTAGAACCCTTGAGGCTGCAAATCTTTTGAGCATCATATTCTAGCCATTTCGGATCAAATGGCTCAGCCTTCTCCAAGCTTCCAAATGAAAATGTCACCTCAACATCAGCCTGAAAATATTAATAAGATTATCCATATATAATCATTGCACAAGTATGTACAGATCCAACTCTGCCATCAACAGAAGATACACCACTCACCTGTGCAGCTGTCATTCCTTTCACTTCAACAAGGTGTCCCTTACTGAGCTTTTGGTTTTTGGAAAATTGAACTTTCGGCCCTCTCAATGTTTCTATTTCTTCAATTGGCCACTGCATCAACTGTTTTCCACTTGGATCCAACCAAAGTGTTCGTGGAATTAACTGCATATATATATTCAATGTCGTGTCACAAAACAATAATGCTTGCATACATTGCTACTTTTAGTTTCTACATGTAAGAAATTTCTCAAATCTCTAGATGATTTTATTTTATTTTTTTTAGAGGAAAAATACTGCTAATAGATGAACAAGATATATGGGGCATGCAAGTTACCTGAATTCCGGCCCATCCCTTCGCAACATCATGTTCAGTACTGTCAGATTCATTAGCCCAGCCCCATAGAATTCTCCGATTCTTAGACGGATCAAAGAAAGTCTTTGAAGCATAAAAGTTTCCATAATCATATCTCAACCCGGCCCAACCATCAACTGATGTATTATCCGGGATATACCTATCCTTTTCCGTAAGATATGTACCAACGGTGTAATATTCGTACCTTGTTAAATCTAAGCTAACCTTGAGCACATGCTTAACACTTTCTCCTGTTACAGATGTATCTAACCCGTTTACGTACTTCAGTGACACTGGAAAAAAATCAGGACACTCCCACATTCCAGTTTCTGACTTGGAATGGATCGGGTGTTTGGCCTTTGTCCATTTAATAAAATCTTTACTTCTATACAAATATGCAATCCCTCTTCTGTCCCTCTTACTACCAACTAACATTTTCCAGTGTCCACTTTTGTCCAACCATGCTGTGGTCGGGTCCCTAAAAGCTGTGGCATTTTCCCCATGGTTGGCAATGACTAGTGGGTTGTTATCGGGTTTGATCCATTTTCGGAGGTAAGGATCCGAAAGGTTGGCGGGAATAGCATAGTTTTGAACTTGTACATTTTTTGGTGGGCCTTCTACTATTCCAGTATAGAGTATGACAGGCTTGTTACCGGGAAGGATAGTTGCTGACCCGGACCAGCACCCATATTTATCGAATGGTTTGGATGGAAAGATTGCAGGCTCAAGTGGTGTCCAATTGATCAAGTCAGTTGATACCGAATGGGCCCAAACAATGTTACCCCATACTGCACCCTTGGGATTGTACTGGTAAAAAAGATGGTAGATCCCATTATAGTACATTGGTCCTGTTTGTCCATAGAAAAGAAACAGAGGATTTATTTAAAATACAATAATAGAAGCTGTACATGGGTTGTAAAAGACGGAGATAGCTTACTTACCATTTGGATCTGTTGTTTGTGGTCATAATCCAGCGGCAGGAAATGAACATGGGAAAAATATTAAAATTGGTTAGCTAGTTGACTTTGAAAAGGCACAAAACATTAGTAAAAAAAATAGTGCTGAAAATTCCCTCATGCGTGCATGATATTTCAAGATTGTGAAAGCTACATAACTGCTGACTTTTCAAATATACACGCATGTATATATGTTGATATGTTCATACTAGTATTGGGTATTATCCAGTGAAAATATGGCCACTGGTAAAATTTATTTCCTTGCATGATTTGAATTTATCCAACAAAGAATTTCGCTACCTTAGGATCTTTGGCTCTACTCATGAATTATCCAGTAACAAGTCTTTCGGGGGTATAAAACATAAAACAAAAACAAATGGATAATGGTTACGCGCTAAAGAGGGAAGAAGACCGTGATGTAGTTGGAATGAAAGCATAGTAAATACTCTGGATAAATGATGAGAAAAAATTTAATGGTTAAGTTGTCATAGTGAAAGTGGTAATGGGGTTAAACGGACTTAGTGCCAGCTTTTTTAGAAAGAGCTCGCGAATCACCACTATATGATTGACCACAAGTAGAGCCCTAGTACATAATTAAGCCACTGCTACAACATTTTCAGACCAAAGGTAAATCTTAAATCCAAAAAGGATAAAGTAGAGCATACACACAGTCTGTTTCGGAATGGACTAGATTTTACAACTTGGCCACAAAAAATAAAAATAAAAATACAAAATACAAGGTAAGAACAGTTTTCACGTTTGAGCGATTAATGAGAAGTATATATGATCACCACCCGGCCCCGACTAGCCGACCAATTGATTTTGTAAGGCGATAGAGTTTAATAGAATTTATACTAGTAATAAAACTGTTGCACCAACCAATTCATGAAATATATAGCATTGTTCCTTGCAGGAAGAAAGTGCCAGCTGAGCTGATAGCCTGATCCTATAAATTCCAGGACCTTCTAGCCGGTTCTGAACTTCCAGATTGATCGATCGATCATTTGTAGTTATAATGCAACAAGGAACAGATCTTGTACTAACTTTATTAGTTGAGTTTATCATAATTCCTAACTACTGTAGTAACTACCAAAATTTGGTTTCTCTTTCTCATAGAATGACAACTGACCGACATAATAGCAATATTGACAAACTGCAAAGTTTCACTATTTCTCACTTCATATCCAAAAGCTCACTGTCTTGCCAAATTATAATTTTTAAGCTTGCACTGTATATTCTTTTCCTAGTTATAATCTAGATCAGCTCATCATCATTCATGAAACAATATCAAGACTTGTGATGTGACTAGAATCTGTCCAACTTTACGAAAACAGTTTTGTGCAAAAATGAATGCACAAAATCTAAATATTTATAATTTCCTCCTTTGGGGTAAATTAATAGAAAAAATCTTCTTTTTAAAGGCCAGCAATTGGTGTCCCTATGGTGGACCTGGTAAAAACACGATGGGGATGTAGACTCTAATTTAGTTAGTAAAAGTTTACGTGCACTACTACTAGCTACAAAATTGAATTGATCGCAATAGTACTATTATAGTTTCAACTAACGTGCACGATTTTATAGCATATTTTCTTAATTAGTTCGTCTCCTATATATACACTCTTTTTGTTTTAAAACATAATTGGCTCTAGTATTTCTTTTCTATGTAAAACAATTTAAATAGAAAAATTACTTACTAGTACTGTATTAATCAAGAATAATAGAATATTACTCACCCAACTCGCCTTAATTTCTGGACCAGCCCGAGAATCTTTCGCCATCTGACTTTTTATTTTTTAGTGCACTGATGGACAAATTTCCCCATCAGAGTTCATGACCATATGCTAGCAAAATTAGTACTCCTCAAATATATAAATCACTTTCTCTATTTATTTTAACGGTTTTTCTATATGGGTCACATTAAAAATTTAGTTATTAAATTGATTAATAATGATGGACCCTTATATTATACACAAAAAACCCATCAATTAAAATAAATCAAATTCATAAAAGTTAGTGATTATTGCGTGTCTATAAACACATACTAGAAAACCCTTATTTTAATGCGAATGAGATATTTATAAATAATGAGTATTATTTTATATAAAATATATTGACGGACTGAATATATACTACATGCATGTGTATCTACTCGAATTTCCGAGTCAAATCCAGCGACTTGAGTTAAGTGCCTCATTTGAATACTGAATTGTATACCAGCTGAATTTTCAAAATTGCATAATTTGAGAATATATAGATATAAATAAAAGCGTGAGTTTGGTGTAAAATTTAAAAAAAGAACGCATATATTAACTAAAAGAGCATGTTAAACTCCTCCATTAAGGTAGGAGTTCTCAAGTATAATCAGTTCAACAGATATAACGTAGGAGTTGTCAAGTATAAGCAGTTCAACAGATATTGAGTTTACTCACTCCGTTTCATATCCTATGAGTAGTTCACTTTAAAAAAAATTATTTTAAAATAATTGTCCATTTCAAGTTTCAATATCATATTAGCAATGCCTATACTATACTAAACTGCTAGGATATGACACATATATTTAATCTAGTATAGACAATTATATACTCCCTCCGTTTCATATTAGGGACTACTAATATGAAACGGATGGAGTATATAATACAGCTATGCCTATACTAAACTGCCAGGATATGACACATATATTTTTGCAACAATGTTTGTATATAATCATATATTAATTTTTGCCAGATGAAAAGGATCTGTCTTGGTAATATACTGTATTACAGTACTATTATAAACTTCAAAAAACAAGTACGAGTCAACAT
Source organism: Oenanthe sinensis (assembly GCA_028671895.1). Classification (NCBI taxonomy): domain Eukaryota; kingdom Viridiplantae; phylum Streptophyta; class Magnoliopsida; order Apiales; family Apiaceae; genus Oenanthe; species Oenanthe sinensis. Next base: position 40,001,269 of record CM053794.1, read on the forward strand.
TAGCTAAAATACGCTCGAAACAATAACAAGTCCCAGGCGTGTTTTGTACCGGAGTGAGTTTTGACCGACTTAGTATGCAACTTGCAAGATCCCCAACATTAGTATATGCATCGGAATCTATGTGCATGCTAACAGGCACAGAGTTTGATGCTAAGGGATAATCATCATACTAGACACTTCTAATCTTCGTATTTATAATTTAAAATTATAAATACGAAGATTAAACTACTATAATCACAGAGGGGAAGAAGATGAGCACAAAATCTGTACTTTAATGAATGAAAAGATGAATTTTAAAGTAAGAAAATAAATGAGATGAATAAAAGAATAAAAAAGGAAGGGGTTGGTGTACCGTTAATCCAGTTCTGTTTAGGTTGAAAGTGGTAGCCAGTTCTATGCACTTGCTTGACATTTACAGCACCAACAGACTGAAGATTGTAATGAACATCGTGGAATGCTTGGACGCCGTTAATGTATAATGTAGTTGTAGTTATAAACAAGATGGCTAAGAGGGATTCAAGAGACCCGTGACCATAGTTATGATTTTTATGGGATATTTTTACACCCATCCTCGGGCTTCTCAAGAATTATTTATATTTGAATTATAAACAAATGGCCTTGGCCTATGTATATATGTGTATATATATATCTCTGCCAGAGAGAAGGATAGATGAAGACGGAGGAGGAGAAATTAAGTTATGCGAAAAATGTGGTAGAGATCGTGGTATTTATACAAAGCAGGATGCAGGGAAGGAGAGATGTTATAATTTATAATAAATACAAGTTAAGATAAGCTGTGGATGTAAACATGTAATACAAGAGTATTAGAATTAGAATAAGAGTTAAAATGTAACCAATAAGTTTCCTAGTTATGGTCTTATGGTGGACTAGTTATGGTCAGTATTCAATTATTAAATTATTCCTCTATTTTTTACTCGTAGTTATTTCTCAATTTTTTGTCATTTAATATTTTTATATATACTTTGAAGTATTTTGATCGTATTATTACATTTATTATTTTTAATTTTTTTATAAATTACAATTTTAAGTACATATTTCTATTCACAAATATAAAATTTTTAAAAATAATAATTATAATTATAAAGTCGAAATATTTTGAAATGCGTGTAATTAAAAAATCAAATACCAAATATTAAAAAAACAGGTTTATACTTTTCTTAAAATTTAAATATATTATAACAAGTTTATAATTCGTGCGAAACACAGGATGAATGATTAATATTTAGGTAAATTTATTTTTTATATTATAATTTATTGATATTTACTATAAAATTTTATAACGTTGAGAATTTATGTTAATATAATATAATATTATCCGTGAGGAGTTGTATAAAGGAGGACTATCGGGGTTAGAGTTGTGTGTTATTATACAATGATATTTATATATTAATATTCATAAACTTTAATGATATATTAAATAAAAATTATAAGATAAGTAGGATTCTTAAAATAGAAAATAGAAAATATAATTTAAATATAATAGTTGTATAAAAGGAGGACTACCGGAGGTTAGAGTTGTATGTACGATGTATATATAGAGTCTTACTCAAATAGAAAATAGTTTAAACGAGAAATAGAAAACATTATCTTTATACATGTCGCACCCACACACAAATTAAATACACTCGCACACACACAATCCTATTTATTCTCCTCCGTTTTTAATTTGATTTTTCCCGTCAATTGACGAGGTTTTTTTCAAATCTAATTTTACCACATATTTCTTCATCTCCCAACGATCAGTTTCTATATCATATGTACTATATTTCGACAAATATAATTTATAATGAAATTAAATTTGCCACTTATCATATCTGAAATTCAATCACTAAATTATATTACAAAAACCACTAATTTATGTTATAGAAATCATTAATTTGTATCACAGAAATCACTAAATTATATATCTTGGGCATTTAGTAAGACTTTTTCCCCCGAATCACTAAATTATATATCTTGGGTTCGTAAAAAATAATGAAAATCGTCGGAAAAATAAAATTCACCGGAATATGACACATATGGTATGCAAACTGATTGTTGGGAGATGGAGAAAAATGTGGTGAAGTTATATTTGGGAAAAAAATCACTAACTTATGGGGAAAAAATAAATTAAAAACGGAGGGATTATGTGGAATTGTGTGTGATGGTCTATTTGATTTATGTATGGGTGCCCCTGATTGTCACTGGATTAGATTGAATATATTGTCTAGATCTTATTTTCTATTTGATCACTTGTCTCTCTCTCTATATATATATAAAAGAATATATATATATATATATTCTTTTTAAAATTAGATTTTATTAGAATTGAATGGTCAGGATCGTTTTTATGGTTCATCCAAAATTGGACGATTAAGATCTTTTCTATGGTTCACCTTGGACAAAAAAATTTAATCTTTCAATTATAATAATATAGTATAAATGTTTGGTAAATGAAATTTAAGTTGGAAAATATAAATTTCGGTTCCCAAAATTTTATAATTACTCCAAAATATTACCTAAGTTCTCTATGAACCTGTTTGGCTAAACTTTAAGCAGTAGGATTAAAGCTGTTTCTGATTTTAAGTTGAAAATTTTCTGTTTGTGTAATAAGTCAGAAACCGGTTTAAAGTCATAAATAAGGCAGAAACTGATTTAAAATCAGAAGTAAGTATTATGTACTTTTTTCAGTGACTTATTTTTTTTATTTTTCTATTTTGATAAAAGTTATTCATATGTCATAAATTACTCATAAGTCACTTTTATTTTTATTATTATATTTTTAAAAACTCATAAGTCACTCATAAATACAAAATTACCCGAACATACCTTTTAAGCTCCCGATTTATCGTGTTAAGTCACTTTAAATCATAAGTCATAATTTTAAATTTAGTTAAACATGCTCAAGGTCTACTAGAGTAACATAGTCTATCTTAATACTAAATGATTTAAAATATTAAAATAATTATATAATTTTAAATTACATAACGGGAAACAAAAAGTACATATGTTATTATCTAAAAAACCATGAATTGTGATCAAAATTTAAAAATTAAAAAATTTAGTGCATCGAACGATATATTTGGGAGAGTGAACAGCGAATGGTGATAAGGGTTGAAAATTAAGATAAGTATTACGAGTTTCCTGCTTATTTGGATTGGTGTCATGACATTTACCTTTACAATGTATCCGGATAGGGGTGAGCAAAATTTTCCAAACCCGCCCAAACCAGAAATTACGGTTTTGTAACGGTTCGGGTTGGTAACGGTTTCGATTTTTAAAAAACCGAAAAATAATGGTTGGGTTCGGTTTGCCTTGTCAAACCGTCCAATATAACCCGTTCCACCCGAACATATAATAATATATATTAATTATTTTTTATTATTATTTAAATACATACATAATATAATATATTCAGTACCTCTACGTTTTGAAGGAAGTAGAAGTACAAACCTCTACTTTTAAAAGAAGTAGAGGTACAGACCTCTACTTTTAAAAGAAGTAAATTAAAAAATTGAGAGTTTATCTCAATTTGTAAGAAGATTTAATTTATTTGTAGATTAAAAAATAAATAAAATCATATACTAGGATTTTTTTTAAATTTTAAAATTTAAAATCGGAATTTTGTGTTATATAAAAAGTAAAGGGATGCAATGTGTATTTATAAAAAGTTTAAGGATCATACTGTTTTCCATCCAAACTTAAGGGATGCAAAGTGCAAAAAACTCTATAATTATTTAATTGTTCAAGAATTAAATTATTATATAATTTAGCGGTTTGAAACCGAAACCGCCCAAACCAAACCGTTATAATTTGGGTGGTTTAATTTTAGTACTAATGGTAACGGTAACGGTTTGACGGATTGCCAAACCGAAAAATTCGGTTTGGATGGTTTTGTCCACCAAACCCACCCAAACCGCCCGATACTCACCCCTATATGTGGATCGTTATAGACCCATTAATTCTTACTGAATACTGAGTAATTATTAGAGAAAATCACCTACGTATATATGATTAGAGCGATCCTACCTATTTCAAAAGTTATACCTGATACATTACTTGTTTTAATTCGTTATTTATATGTACGTGAGTTTTTCATTATTATATTATTATAAAGAAATTATCAATTACACACATAACAACTCAATATTTGATATAATTTTTAGAATACCTAGCATTTTTCACCTAATTATTATATTATACTAATATTACAAATTTACAATCCTATTATGGTAATTACCTTTAAGATGAAAAGGCAACTTTTTGGCGGAGAAACAAGAATAGATTTAAGTACGTACGTCACTGAATAATATAATAATAATAAATACAGTAAAATTTCGATTAATTAATAAATTAAGAATAGATTTAAGTATGCACATAATTAAACAATAATAATATGCACAGTAAAATTTTGATTAATTAATAATTGATAAATTTATAATAAATTAATATTTTTGATACAAAATTTGTATCCTAACATAATAATAATGATACATTTTTTATTTCAATTAATTAATAATTTTGATAAATTAATAAAATTTATCAATCCCGATACTATTAATTCATAAAAAATTTACTTTGCATGATAATCTAAATTTGTACAAGATTCAAATTTCGATTTTCTTGCCCCCTTGCAAGTCAACTGGCGAACGTGTTAGTCAGAAGGCCACACTTGCTTTTCCCATTCTCCATTTTTTCTCCTTTAATTTCTCTCAATATTTTTGCACGCTGTTTTTCCTTTCTCCACTTCACTTTATGTATTATGTATACTTGCTTTACTTTTTATTTATTTCGCCCTTCGCTTTTCTAGTGTGGCCTTAGGAAAAACAGCGTGCAAAAATATTAATTTGAATTACGCCAAGTTTAAGATGGTCCACGACTCAAAAGGTTTGAAAAGTATTTGTGCACATCCGTGTTATTTACCCTTCTATTTATTTTAATTTTAATTGGCGGCTGTAAGCTGTTACTGGCTCATATTAATTTTCATATGCTTTTTTTGGAGATTTTTTTGGAAAATTTTTGAGGTCTTAAGCATTTTTTTTCTATTTTACCCCTGTCAAAAAGCTTTTTTTTCTATTTTACCTCCGTCAAAAAGCTAAAAATCACCTCCAACCACCTTTTTGAAAGGAAAAAGACAAATCTATCCAGACTTTCAATTTTATAAAATGGTGGCCGAAAGTGAATTATTATTATTATTACGAATATAATCAATCATATGGTGACACATATTAATTTGAGAATTTTTAGGGTCTCTAGCATTGTTTTCCCATTTTACCCCTACGAAAAAACTGAAAATAGCATTTAGCCACCTTTTTGAAAGGAAAAAGACAAATCTGGTCACTATTTTGTAAAATTGAAAATCTGGCCATTTTTTTGAAAATGAGTGTAAAGTTCAGCCCCCTACTTTATAATTTACTATTATAAGTATTGCCGAAACATATATAGTCGATGTTTCATTTTCATTCCGTTTACAATCATGTAAATTAGACACTCATAAACTCTCAGGTAAATAAACCAGGAGGAAGACGTATAAACTTTACACCATTGCCAAAGAACATGCATCTATTTTAACTTTTTAGATTTTAATATTCTCTCATTTAAAAATGACCAACATTTGAAGACCGTGTTCACTTAATAAGATTAAATGGAAAATGAATAGAATGAAAAATCATGAATAAAATTTATATATTAAAAAAGTAAACGAATATATGAAAATAAAAATTTTGTATGATCAATATTGTAGAGGAAATGAGGAAAATAAAATAACGACATTTCTTTGAAAAATGGTGAATTATATTTATAATTTAAATTCATTGAAGAAAAATGAAAGAAGGAAAAAATATATAAACCGGCTCTCTAAATATAAATCTTATTTTATTTTCCCAATTGAATGACATTTCATTCAAGAAAACACAAACAAAGGTGGGAGTATTATAATCAAGCGAATATAATATCACTTTCATTCAAAAAGATCGACTTTTTAACCTTTTATACATATTCTAAAATATGTGGAATATATATTTAATAACATTTTTTTTCTTAATTTAGGTTTTGCATAAAAATTTAAAAAATAAATATTTAATTTAAAAATTATATAATTTGATCAACACCTAAAAGTAGTTGGGAAGTCTTATAATTAACCAAATATATACCTCAGTTACAAATGGATCGACTTTTTGATATTTCTCCACTTTTAATCTTAAAAGCCGTGAAAGTAGTGGTCATATATAGTTTTTTTTGCAATTTTTGTTTCATATATACATTTATTTATGATTTTTTTTATATATGTGTAAAAAATATCGTATGCTATAATCCTATTTCACAAGGATATCATTTAAATTTTTTGCACTTAATTTCAGGTGTTTTGATTATATGATTAGAAATGATATTTTTTTAAAAAATTATGAATACAAATAAAAAATATATATTTTTATTGAAAAAAAGTTAAAAATATTATTTATAACTATGTAGTTAAAATAATTAAAATTACGTGTAATGTGTACAAGCATATATATATATATATATATATATATATATATATATATATATATATATATATATATATATATATATATATATATATATATATATATATAATGTTATAGTAAAGTGTTCATTTTTTTCGGAGAGTATCAAATGAGTCACAAGTCATTGGCATGACGCTTTTTTTTAATGGAGCAAAAATATCACAAAATTTGTACTCGTAATTACAAAAATATCTAAAATGTCAAAAATATATAAAAGTGTTATCCGATGAATAGTTATGATTACATTGTGATATATGTTGGTAATATTATTATCTAAACACAATGGTGAACACCTTTATATGACGAGAATTAATAAGAACAAACATATATTAATTACGAAACAAACATGAAGACCAATAGTGTATGAATCGTAATTGTAAAAATGAGAGAAAAGATAGAAAATTTAATTCTAATAGAAATTTTATGCGTATACTGATAGAACAAATATAAACAGTTAAGTCGCCAAATCTTGCTGGAAGTTTTTACTGATCTTAAATAGATTATTATCCCACTACGCTGTATTGCATTGCAATAATATCATTTTCAGGATAAAACAACACAGAATACTTCGTCCACATATACGTAGCACTCAACAGCGAGTAAGCGACGTTCACCTCAGTTCGCCCATAAAACATATGTATAACTGTATGTGTATGTGTGTAGGATATACAGAGAGTATGGCTGCTGCTAGAGTTTATATCCAAATACAGTATCTCTAAAACGTTCAGTTTGTATATCTAATATACAAAATAAAACGTAACAAACACATCATTAAAATTTAATTTCATAACTGCCACTAGGATCTGTTAAGAGCCCATCAGAGTCTGTAGACTTAGGCGCATCAGAGTCTGTAGATCCTTCCTGGTTGGCTCATGAGGACTTAAGCCATCAGAGTCTATAGACCTTGGCTGACTCATCAGGATTTAATCTATCAGAGTTTGTAGACCCCTGATTTAGCTGTTACAATCAAATATTGATACTGTTAAAATAGATCAATAATTAATTTTAAATCAGATAATAAAATTCATCGCCCAGATCCTCTCGCGTACGCGTGACGTCGAGATATTGGCTCAAATTGTCCTTCGACCCGAGGCGAGGCAGAGCGAGGCAGCGGCGCGTGCGTGCGCACGAGGGCACACAATAACACCATGCACACTCACATGTCTTAGTAGTTGTACACTACCATTGCACATATATGCATATAAGACACCCACACCCATATTACATTTTTTATGTGAGACAATTCCACATAAACGCATTTACTCATTTTAAGTATGCAACTTCTACTCAATTTATTTATGGATTACACTAAAAAATGTTTTAAATCCAAGCATGGAAAGTTTAAGTCCCATTTGAAGGAATAACCTACAATCGTTAGTTTTCGGAAAATATGATTAAAAACACATCCAAAATGTGTCTCAAACTTTCCATCTTCTAACAATATAAGCTAGAAAACAGTTCGCGTATGCTTACATGTTCGAATGTTGCCACCTGATAATTTTCTGTTGGATGATGGATATACTTATGAAAGTACACAACAATTAGGTACCGATAGAAATGTTTACTTTCAACTTTCCTTTCCCAAGTGTGGAAGCCCCATAATCCAAATTATTAGCTATGTTTGTTTGGTTTGGTCTCTTAAAAGTACAAAACAGACCAATACAAGATTCAAAATAATTATACCTTTAATAATAAAATTAATTAGTAATATAGCTTAAAGTACATATTAATATATATCACCTAAAATAAACAAAACATTATGTGAAATAAGAACATGCAACGTAGCCTACAAACATCCTCATCGACATGATAACATTCTGAAGCCAATAAAGCATGTACTTTTAACGAACTTGCAACTGCCAAGGCTAAAGAGGAACATGCAGGTGTCTAGAGACTAGAGATATCTGATATTCAATGTTTCCACTAAATATGCCGCTACTTATTTATGTTTGGTGCATGGTGGTTCGAGTTAAACCATGATAGATACTACTAATACATACACCACTATACATACTGTACTAGCTTGTATGATAAAAGAAGAAACCACCGTCGAGTAGTTAGCAAATAAAATGCAACAAGTTGCCCAATTTTTGTCCTTGGATTGTTGGATATAGACTTCTTGACACTCAAATTGTCAGAATAGTCTAGTAATACGTGAGACAATTATTTCTTCTCCATGACACAATGTGTGTACTATATACATATGTAGTCATGTATGTATGGTCCACATGTACACTGAATTTTCTTGAATAATATTCAATTAGCAAATAAAAGAAAAAAAATCTTCAAAAACGACGGTGTTGAAAATGTGCACCGCTTGTAGTTTTTTTCGTTGGTTCTTTTCCTCCGTAATTTGTCTTGCGGTACAAAATCTCTTTCAACTACATATGCAGCGAAGTGACTAGTGAGCAGATATAAGTTGCTGCATACTCTAATTGAGAAATAAAATTCAACTCAAATCTTAAATATATTAAATTATGATTTAAAAAAATAAGCTGTCCTTAATTATTTATCCTACTCTTTTTTTCAAAATAATTTTATAAAAAAAATTCTAAAAAATACTTTTATATAATCATTTCAAATGTTGACTAATTTAAATATATAAATAATTTAATTTAATTTAATATAATTATAAGAGATAATAAAGAAAATAAATTATTCAGTTAACATTTTCAGTGTGATTTTTTAAACGAAATAAATAAAAGGGGAGGGAGTATTGTACTATATGTTATCGAATCTCATCATCCAATTCAATATTTTTTTTTGCTAAATAAATTCAATATTTTATTGAATTAAAAAAATATATAATCGTTTTTTTCTTATACGAAAAACCGAAAGCATCGGAGTCAACGAAAGATTCGGGTTGACCTGTCATTATATTGTTTATGGGGGTTAGCTACTGCTGAACAAGATAAACCAGACCCCAAGTCTTGGATTTTCTTTCATACAAAATAAATAAATTATTATTATTATCATTTCCGCAATTTTGGCTATCGGAACATGGAAAGGTCATAAATAACAACCTGTTTGATATCAGAAGATTAGACTTTCAATGTACTTGTTTATTTTTTGTGGGTCCTACAAGGGGAACTAATTTTATTTTATTTTTATTTGGGGTGAGTGAGATAAAAAGCGTGAATCGGATTAGCAGGTAAAGGGATTGAACATGATTAATTGAATATTTGGTGATCAATCGAAATGATAATCAGAATTAATTTAATATTATTTTAATAATATAATTAATTTTTATAAATAATATAGATTTTAATAATTATTTAATACAATTTTAAAATAAGAGTGAACAAACTTGTAAATTAAATAATTAAATTTATTATAAAATAATCTAAATATATATTCTAAATTAGGACCGATTAATTATATTTTTGAACCAATTTTTGACTAATTTATCCGACTTTTAACCGATTTTTACAAAGGATGTTTTTTATTCAATTAATATAAAATCAGTTCGAAAAATTTTCAAATATCAATTAATTTAATCGCGTACAACAGAGTTTGAGGCAAATAACTCCAATGATTAAAAAAAAAAACTCCAACCTGCATTTTTAATTTAAAACTATCATAACCTAGTTTTCCACAACATTTTCTACTGAGTAGTTTTTAGAGTAGTTTGTGACTGTAAATGTCAAATCGTCATATATCTTAAATCATAGTTTTTGTTTAAGAACTAAATTAATTTGAATTTATGGGCTGGTTTCAATTTATAGGTTGGTCTGCTGCTGCTTTCCCATTCTTGTCACTATGTGATGGACAGTAGGCCCAATATTAAGCTGGACCAATCACGTTAACTGCACGCTTGGTCCATCCAATTTAATAAGATACCGCGCCATCCAGCATATTCCGTGCGGCTAATATTTTATTGCTCAATTACCAAAACCATACTCACATGCATTCATCTCTGACATGAACAATAATGATAAGTTCGATTGCCCAGCAGCGTGGTTCGCAAACTTATTTTGATTTTAAGTTGAAAGATGTTTGTTTATGTAATAAGTTAGAAGTTTATTTAAAGTCAGAAATAAGTTAGAAAAACGTATTAGGTACTTTTTTTAATGATTTTTTTTTTATTTTTCTATTTTGATAAAAGTTATCTATATGTTATAAATTATTCATAAGTCACTTTCATTTTTATTTTTATATTTTTTAAAACTCATAAGTCACTTATAAGTCAAAATTATCCAATCATATATTTTAAGCTCCCAACTTATCACTTTAAATCATTTTAAGTCATAAGTCACAATTTTAAATTTAGTCAAACGGGCTCTTAGACTTTTAGAGCAACAACAACGATCTCTTTACTTTTTCTCTAAAAAATACAAGGTCTTTTTGGTGTGTGTCCATAGACACACATTAAGCACTAACTTTTATGAATTTGACTCATTTTAATTTGTGAAATTTTTGTGCATGCAGGGGTCCATCATTATTAATGAATAGAAACCAATCAAAATTTGACAACTAAGTTTATAATGTGTGTGCATAGAGAAAAACCAAAAAATATATTATAAAATTACCTCTAAGCTATTTAACATGTAAAATTATATGTTTTCTCCAACGGTTCTCCTTAAACTTCTTCTCTATCTACATCATTAAATTTAAGTTAAGAAGGGAGAATGAACTCCTCACTATCGAGGAAGGATATAGAGGTCTTAGAATTTTAAGGAGAGAATAGGAGTTTGTTGGAAACAAATTTAATTTTAAAATCTTTAAAAAATGATTTTAAATACCATATAAGGACTTTGTTGGAGTTGCTGGATAAATTAAGGGTTAATTTTTAGAATTATATTTTAGTTTTTCCGATAAGAATAGGTTGTGTATTAGAATTATATTTTATTTTTTCCGATAAGAATAGTCTGTGTACGAATGTTTTACTCTGTTCAATTCACATGTCTAATTACGAACTTGATAGTTGATAAGTAGGTCCAGAAAAAGATAAAGTTTGAAATTAGTTCATCAACATGTCGTGTCTAATCACATGCTTAACCTTTAGGAACATTAACATTAATCACATGCTTAATATAACTACAGTCTACAGTCCCCAATATAATTAGGGCACAGATGAATACACTCCACATTTTGTTATCGAATTTCAATTTTGACATGTATATTAAATGACTACCCATAACTTTTAAGCAACTATTTCATTCATATATTTTATGTAATTTACATGTTCAAGTGGAGTTAAAATAATAAAACGTGAAATTTATATATTAATTCCCTATAATGAAAGCATATCAGTATATAATGAGAAAGAAACAAACAAAACCTATGCAGCAAGAACATAAATACATAATATAATATAATTAAAGAAGTTGATAACATTGCAGCGATAAGCATCAATTGCACTTTTGTTAATTCGTTCTAAACCTGCACGCTGAATTTCAAGTAGGGATTTGCACAATTTTTCAACTAGAAACAAGTAATATTACACAACGTTGCCAATGAAGATGAAACTATACTAGACGTGTTGATCTGAGTAAGGGGTGGACGTGGAATGAGAGTCACCTATGAATACTCTAACATCATGCCACTGAAATTCCTCCACAAGGGTGTCCAATGGAATAGCACCAGCCACCAAGTGATTCTATAGTACTATCCCTGGTTGGGTAGGCTGAGGCTCGCTCGCTCGGATTGGTATACAGTTTATGCAAGTAATTATTTATTGTATTTTATGAAATCAAGTTTTTTAATAAAGTTCAGCAGCCTACTGGAACTATATTATATTCTTTGCATTAAAAATTAAGAGCTGATCACAAGGGAAATTTAGTTATTATATTCCTTGCTTAATCAGAAACCTGGGTATCATACATGCCTAACTTCCTCTTTATTCCATCTGATTCTACCCCATCCCTGTATCACTTACCAATAATATAGAGACTGTTCTCTGTTATTCCTCAAGACATATTATCATGACCGTGAGCTCTAGCATCGAACCACAAGTGTATACAAGACTGTTCCCCCAAAAAAAACTAAAATGTGCAAGGCAATATCTTTTTCTTCTTTCTGCATTACTTTAGTTCATTTGCAAGGGCTTCTTCATGCTCCACGCAGCCAGATTCTCTACTGTTATAGTCTCTGAGCCATTGTTAAACACATATAAATGAGCATTCTCATACACTGCTAGAGTCGGATAAACCCTGGATGATATGCATCTCCTTCCTCTAGCTCCAAAACTTTCAACAACAGAATTATCAATCTGCAAACAATTAAATCATTCACATATATGGTTTAAATTACAGAATAATAAAGATGACAACAAAATAATATTTGTAGAAAAATATGTAAAAGAAAAAATACCAAGCTTCCAAGAGAGATATTTTTATCAGCTGCTATGTCAACATCAACAAAACCTGCAAATGATGGCCTGCACAGTCCTTCCATCAACGAGGACCTGTTCTATTTTGTGCAAAAAGAACATTCAATAAGTTGGATCATCTTGTACAGAGTAAAAAGAAAAAGTTTGATTGTAAAATTTTCATATATGAATAAAGTAGAGTTCGTGTTGCATCAGAGCACATAAGAACTTTGTGCTTGTTCTGTGCCTTGAACACTCTGAAGAAAACAGGAGTATATTCTTCTAGCTTTTCTGAAGCCAGAGTTAAGAAACCAAATGGGCCAACTCCGCCTTGAATTGTAGAACCCTTGAGGCTGCAAATCTTTTGAGCATCATATTCTAGCCATTTTGGATCAAATACCTCAGCTTTCTCCAAACTTCCAAATGAAAATGTCACCTCAATATCGGCCTGAAATCATAAGCAACTGTCCATGAAAACAAATACACACGTATCCACATATCCAACTATGACAAACATACACCACTGACTTGTGCAGCTGTTATTCCTTTAAATTCAACACGATCTCCCATAACCAGTATCTGTTTTTCAGAAAATATAGCTTTTGACCCTCTCAAAGTTTCCAATTCTTCAACTGGCCACTGCATCAATTGTTTTCCACTTGGATCCAATAAATTTGTTCGTGGAATTAACTGCATATATATTGTATATTCAATGTCATGTGACAGAACAGTAATGCTTGCACAGACAATCATATCAAAATATAACGTAGCTTGCTCTTGCTTGTATATATGTGAAACAATTTTCTCTTATTATGAAAACATGAACAAGTTTTATCCATGATTGCATAAGTTACCTGAATTCCTGCCCATCCCTTTTCAACAGCATGTTCAACGGTGTCAGATTCATTAGCCCAGCTCCATATGATTCTCCGATTCTTAGCCGGATCAAAGAAAGACTTTGATGCATAAAAGTTTCCATAATCTAATCTCAACCCGGCCCAACCATCAACCGATGACTTATCCGGGATATACCTATCCTGTTCAGTAACATATGTACCAACAGTGTAATACTCATACCTTGTTAAATCCAAGCTAACCTTTAGTACATAATATTTTCTCCTGTAAAAGATGTATCTAATCCGTTTAAACCATTCAATGACACTGGAAAAAATCGGGACATTTCCACATTCCAGTTTCGGGCTTGGAATGGATGGGGTGTTTAGCCTTGGTCCATTTAATAAAGTCTTTACTTCTGTACAAATACGCAATCCCTCTTCTGTTCCTCTTACTACCAACCAACATTTTCCAGGGTCCACTTTTGTCCAACCATGCTGTGGTCGGGTCCCTAAAAGCCGTGGCATTTTCCCCATGGTTGGCAATGACTAACGGGTTGTTATCGGGTTTGATCCATTTTCGGAGGTAAGGATCCGAAAGGTTGGCGGGAATAGCATAGTTTTGAACTTGTACGCTTTTTGGTGGGCTTTGTACTAATCCAGTATAGAGTATGACAGGCTTGTTACCAGGAAGGATAGTTGCTGACCCGGACCAGCACCCATATTTATCAAATGGTTTGGATGGAAAGAGTGCAGGCTCAAGTGGCTTCCAATTGATCAAGTCAGTTGATACTGAATGGGCCCATACAATATTACCGAATACTGCACCCTTGGGATTGTACTGATAAAAAAAGTGATAGATCCCCTTGTAATACATTGGCACTGTTTTGCAAATACAAATTTGGAGAAAAACAAAGGAATGATTCGATGTACATTAATAGGATTAAAAGATCTGCGCGCATGTTAATTAAGGTTTGTAAAATACTGAAATAGCATATATACCATTTGGATCTGTTGTTAATTTGTGGTCGTTATCAAGTACGTACCATCAGTGATCAGCCGATCATGGAGGAAATAATAAAGTGGATTAGCAAACAAATAATCCTAATTACACTATAACAACACTGAAAACATGAGCGTTAAATGCAGCTAAAGTACCTGTATATATATGGAAATTAAAATAGTTGGTGTTCCATGGAATAGTATTAGTATATAACATGGATGAATTATGAACTAAGTACAGTATGGACTGGTACCATTAATCCAGTTTTGTTTAGGTTGAAAGTGGTAGCCAGTTCTATGTAATTGCAATACGTGGTCAGCTTCAACAGACTGAAGATTAATGTGAATATCGTGGGACGCTTCAACAATACTAATGTAGAATATTGTAGTAGTAGTAATCATAGTTATGATGTTTATGGGATATTTTGCTACCATAATGATACGTGTATCAGTCATGTATGTATCTAGCTAAGAGAGAAGAGGATGAAGATGAAGGAAACTGATGGATGGTGTGGAAGCATAGAAGAGATTATGGTATTTATAGACACTGGAGAGAGGTCTCGATGCTGTAATTAATATACACTGCAATGAAGTTTTGTGATTCACCAATAACACAAGAAAGAAAATAAATAAAACCCATGTCAGGAACATGCCTATAAAAAAGTCAACGATACTTGTAACAAAAAAGTCAACGATACTCACAGCAAGTGTAAGTGTATGTAACTAACAGGTCAGTCCGATCTTTGTAAAGATCAGCATTTTTTTATTAAGATTCCAGGAGAGTTTGGTTTTTTTTTTTTTTTATGAAATTGCCCGGGCTGGATTATTAAAGAATTATACTTCCTCGGTCCTTTTTATATTTTTTACAAATTTACGAAAGAAAATTATAAAATTATAAAAAAAATTGGATAAATTTTTGTTATATATATCTTTAATTATTATATTAAAAATAAGAATATAATTAAGTTTTAAAACAATTAAATTTTGAAATATTACATTTAAATTTGCATTGCAAAAAAATATAAACACGTCTTATGAGACAAATTTTATTTCAAAAAAAAAACGTTCGAGGTACTTGTTAAACTATAACCTTTTGTAATACAATTCATTATATCATGTAAAATACATGAACTTTAAAAAAAATGTATTTTCAATCGATTATAATACGTGATTTTCAAATTTTCAAATATAAAAAATAGAATTTTAGTTTGAAATCAAAATTGAGTTGATTGCTCACACAAAATAAATTAGGACAAGTAAATTAAATAGAATGGGTATTTTTTTGGAAGCTGTTAAAAAAGAGAGCTTAAATTATCTTACTATATGCGAGTTATTTCTTCTTAAAAGTAGTATCGTGCGCTAACATTAGAGCTTGTTTCGGTAATTTTAAAATTATGATTTATGACTTAAAATGCTTTAATGTAAATATATGTTTGGGTAATTTTGTAGTAGAAGTGACTTATCAGTTTTTAAAAATATAATAATAAAAATAAAAATGACTTATAAATAATTTATGATATATGGATAACTTTTATCAAAATAGAAATAAAAGTTTAGTTTTAAATCAGTTTCTGGCTTATTTCTAATTTTAAGTCAGTTTCTGATTTATTATATAAACAAATATTTTTCAGCTTAAAATCAGAAACAGCTTTAAGCCCCAGGCTTAAATCTTAGCCAAACAGGATTTACAAATAAGGGTTAAATGAGTCTGTTTGACTAACCTTAAAATTATGACTTATGATTTAAAGTGGCTTAAATGATAAGCCGGAAGTTTAAAATTAATGTTTGGGTAATTTTATATTATGAGTGACTTATGAGTTTTTAAAAATATAATAATAAAATTAAAGTGACTTGTGAGTAATTTATGACATATGTGTAATTTTTATCAAAATAGTAAAAAAAATGTCACCGGAAAAAGTATATAATACTTACTTATGACTTTAAGTCAGTTTCTTTCTTATTTCTGACTTTAAGCCTGATTTATTACACAAATAAACATTTTTCGGTTTAAAGTCAGAATAAGTTATAAGCTGGATTTCACAAACAGGTAAAAATATATAGACGTTTTAGTAAAAATAAATCAATCTTCTCACGTTTCTCTTAAAGCACTCTCATTGTCGTGCAAGATGAATATTTTTACATGAAAACTTTAGATGATATAAACCTAGAGTCTTTAGTTAGGGACTTACGATAGAATATAGAAGTATATGTATTTATCAAAAAAAATCATACGAAAAAATGAATTTTGATATATAACATAAAATTTATTTAATACATTGGCTACCGACTTTGATGTACGACATTAGTCTACCCTCTACAGCGTTAGCTGTCCCGGCATGACCAATCAATAATGAATAGTGAATACATTGGCAACTGGGGGAAGAGTTCAGAGTATAACAACGTAGGGTACCCAAAATGGAGTCGGTACTGGACCATTGGTACAGTTCTGACCGACCACATGCTCCATTCGTTTTCTGATATATCGCGCAATACATGCATTTCGCGTGTGGATCCCGGTTAGTATGTCATTTTCCGACGTATTATTGCTCATTTACTAAATATATTGTTATATTTGTTTTTCTTTTACGAGTCTCCTTTGAAAACTTAAAATTGAACATATATATCTTTTATATATAAGAAATGAAGTAAAATGAAGCAAACGGTCAAGGAAAAGCAGATAGCAATGGTAAAGTTTCGACTCAAGTTCACTTGTGTCGTACTCGAGTCTTTGCTTTTCAATCGTAAACAAAATAAACCAACAAAAATTGGTAAGTATAGACATTCAACAGATGCGCAATATAACCACAGTAAATAACGAGTAAAAACAAACAAACACATAACAAGCATCATATTGGCGCTTGCGAATTTATAAGATCATATGCAGAGCTCTCCCTTATTTTTTACAAGCTTTAATTAATCTCTACATGCTGAATCCCGAGTAGGGATTTTACATAACCTTTTAACTAGGAAGAAATATTACAGGCCACTGGCTCGGTTTCCACACTCTTGTATTTCTCAAAATTTAATAGCAACGGTATACATGAGAACTACAGACACACACGATGTTTAAAGCATAATTTGCCAATGAACATGAAACTGTACTACACTTGGTTGATCTGAGTAAGAGGTGGACGTGGAATGAGAGATACCTTTGATTCTTTAACATCATGCAACTCAGAAGAATGGTTTTCTCGAAATTCCTCCACAAGGGTGTCCATTGGCATAGCACGCAGTGATTCTATAGTTCCCTTGCTAGGGATCTCAGGCTCGCATCTGATTGGTGTACTTCCAGTTGGTTCGTAGTCCTTAACGTTTAAAGAAAATAACTTTAGACGGATCAACACGACGGAAATAGATTAAACAAAAAATGTTTGCAGACAACCACAGCCTTTCTTTCTCAATCCAAGGTGGTCTAAAACTTTAGACAGACCAACACAGAAATCAATTAAACAAAAAATGTTTGCAAGACGACCACCACCTATATTTCTCAGTCCAAGGGGGTCTATTTGACAGTAAATAATTAATCTGGCCCTAAACCCTAGCTCTAACTTATTGCACAATTTCAACGACTCCCTAGGCCAATTATTAATTATAAAAGTGATCTAGTGGCTTCCCCTCTTCCCTCCGCTAAAAAGAGGTCTCAATGGAATCATGTTTGTGAGTAACAGAGGGCACAAGACACTTGATCAATCGAATCTCAACCTCCTAAAACTGGTACAAAGGCATGGGACCTTTAACAGTCAAGACTCCTATCTTACTTTTTTTTTCTTCACATTTTGCATGTTAAGGCATCTATATAACAAGTTACAAGGGCTATAAATTTTAAACACCAAATTCGCATACCATAAACTTCTTCTGGAAAGTATCGACAGCTTTCTGTTCTATTGCAGAACTTTGTGCAGAATGTTCATCCCAAAGAACCTCAATTGTTTTTGTGTGAGCTTTTGCAGCTGCTAATATTCCAGATATTGATCCTAGTTCTTGTTCTGACACACCTGTAGTTAAACCCCAAGAAACAATGAAATGTATATATTATACAAATTGATTATATAAACATGATCACTATTTAATTACATTATCTATCACACAACAAACAAATACACTCAACAGTCACCTTAAATGTAACAAGTAAAAAAATAAACTACCGCTCGACTGTTTAGTTTTTAAAAAAATTAACAGTCAAGAAGATCCATTCAGATACTGTTCAAAAAGGATTTAGTATAGTTGATATATAAATTATATTTTAACGATAGTAAATACTCACTATTTATGTGATGGATGAGGTCTTCGCAGGATTTTGCCACATCCTCTTCAGCTGCAACCGTTGCAGATGCAATTTCAGCGTCGTGCTGTTCATTACCATTACAAACATTCCTGTAGCAACCGAGTTATTTTATTGCCATTTACAAACATATGAGATTATAGAAGCTGTATATTCATAATTTTGGACAAAATTTACATCAAAAACCAACCTGACATGCGATGACAATGTAGACGCATGCTGCATGCCTATGTCATTCATGGAATCGTGTGTTTTCTTCCAATGCTTTGAAGCTTTTTCATTAGTTTCAACACTGGAAAAGAAGTTACAAAGTCAACATATACATCAATAAGCCACTTTAAAAAATGATATGTACCAAGCTATAAAAGGCAGTTGGAATATTCCAGACAAAGAACATTCTAAGATCCATTGCATACCATTCTTGTAGCAACAACTCCATACGACAATGTTTGGCAGCAGAGAAATCAGAACTATCTTTCACGTCATTACCTGCTTGTAAAGAAAATTCTTGCCATTTTCTTTTAGCATCTGTTGTAATGCCATTAATAGATGAAACATGGCTATCTAAAAATGTCTTATTTCCAACAACGGTTTCTTTTAAACCAACAAGCTTGGCATTCACCTGTAAGAATATTTGATCAATTGATAAACAATGAAAAACTTGTAAGATAGAAAACGGATAAAAAGCTAAGAGAATTAACAAACCAGCTCTTTTTGACGACATATGTGATTAGAGACCAAACTAGTCATGTCAGCAATAAGCTTTTCAGCATCAGATCTCGATTGCTCCTGAGAATGTTATTTCTCAAGCGTAAGACAACTCATCTTAAATACAATTGAGACTTCGGTTTGAAAAACAAATATATACCTCGTAGGCTTTTTGAAAGTCAGTTATGCTCTTTGTCTGGATTTCATCAATGTCACCTGCATGACTTTCAAGCTGTTTTGCTTCTTTAATAAGATTATCTAGAAATTCATGAATATACTTCGATATATTTGTCGAAAGATCAATGCTTGCAGCAAATTTCTGCAGAAGCAGAATGCAGACTATTAGTTTAAATGATGTAAAGACACGGGAAGGGAGAAGTAATATTAACTTATTATCATGGTAGATTCAAAAACTGAGACAACACTCAAGTTACAATGCAGATCTCTTATAATAAAATAATCACACAACTACATACTAAAAAGTAATATAAAAATTCCAAACCTCACGAAGCTCGCTAGCAAAAATGGCCAGCTCTCCTTGTTGCATTGACAAACTTTTGTGAAGTTCATCAAATATTGAATTTGCTTCAACCGATTCTGCACCTAAAAGCTATTGAAGAACAGAAGAAACAAGTAAACATGAGCAAGTATATCAATAATAAAACGACGATACACAATAGTTGAATAAACATGAAAAGCACAAATTTCTGAGCCCCTTACTTCTTCAACTGATTGAACATTAGCAGCAACAACAGTGGAAATCTCTTCTAGACCAGCATTCGAGCAAGCTTTGTGCAGTCGCACAACATTTTGCATTGCCTCAATGTGGGAAATATATAGTGATTGGGAAGCATTAACTTTTTTCTTTACATCCATGACAGCCTGGACAGAAAATTTTACCCAAATGATTTGCAGAAACAAATATATCTATCCCAATTAATCCTCCAAAGAAATTATTTTTGTAATTATTCACAGCCAACAATACAGCATTTAAACGATGAAAAAAAAACATATTAATTTCCTTTTACAAACGTAATTACAATGCAAGCGTAAAATTTAAGTAGTCTTGTTCCGCTTCAGAAAAACGAATACTATGCCATTGCTAGTAGACACTGATGTTACATTTGAAATAATTCAAATACAAACCACTGTTTAAAACAGGAACAGACTAAAAAGTTATAAGAGCCTTCACAAGAAAAAGTGGCAAGATTAAAATGCACGTGTTAGATTTAAGTACTCTTGCTTTGCTTCAGAGAACAGAAATTATGTAATTTCTAGCAGAAAACTGAATGTTAAACTTTTATATAATTCACATACAAATAATAATTTTAAAGATTAACATATTAAACATACTAAAAAGTTATGAGAGCCCTCGCAAGAAACAATTCATAGCAAGATAGTTCATCGAGAAATGAATAACAGTTATCGGAAGGGGAAACAAAATTCATTTTGATGTTTCGCTCAAAATAATGCATAGACTTCTGTATTAGTATAACAAAGAAAGTCAAGTGGCAGACGTGGAAGCAATGTTATTAATTAACATTATACCATTTTGATCACTGCAGATATTAAACACGGCAGTTAAATAATACTTGGTGAAAACAAAAAATGCAGTAGTGCATAAATCCTATTCACATCAGAACATGCATATATTAGATTACTCAGAACTACTATATTATCAGTACCTTGAAATTTACGTCCGAAAAAGAAGTACAAAATTTCTCAATGCATTGCAAATGTTCATTTTGCTGAGTTATTGATGCAGCCACTGTATTGCAGAGGGTGTGGATTTCTTGTGTCAGTTCCGCTTGATAATTGTCCACAACTGATCTATTATCAGCATTCAATTTATCCTCTCTACCTGTGGAATAGGTAAATGACAAAATGTACAAGAAACATATTAAAAAATGAAAAAATATAATATATACAGGTAATGTAAACGAGAATAACTATATACTTCTACATACCAATTTTTGAAAATAATGATGCATTATCTTTTAGAGACTTCTCCAAGTCTTCCCGCAATACACAAGCTTGGTGAGCCAGGGCATTTTCTGTTTCAAGATTTTTAAGATTATAAACATATCAATGTAAAAACATTGTTCAAATAATTATATTTATTGAACATACCAGCTTTCTTCTGTTCAGATATAATGAAATCCCGTTCCCTTATAGCATACTGACATCTTTTTACTTCTTCCTCGGTACTGACCAGCAACTTACTGGTTTGATCCAAATTTTTCTGCAAACATCCCCCTAATAAGAATATATGCATGTTCCACAACCTTGTAATGAGAATAAAACAGGACGCACCTGGGTGGCATAAAGTTTGACACTCAACTCGGAGCACTTTATGACCTCAGCATCAAACTTGGCTTGTAATTCTTCAAATTGCTGAATACAAATAACCAGTAATCAGTATAACAGTTTTAAGATAGTATAACATAACTTAAAAGAATCGCATAATTAAATCCTACCTTCTGATGATTTTCTATTGTAACTCCCATCTGTTCAATCTGATCTGACATTGCCTAAAAGCAATCCAAGGAAGAACAAAAAAAAAGATATTAAAATAATTACTTGACTATGTCCAAATTAAGTATAACTCTACTCAGGAAGGACTGTCATACTTGTTCACTACCATAAATAATATAACAATACATGTCCTTATTACACTAAAAGATTGTATTATATAATATTAGAAGAACTCTGATAGAGTGGCATAGTAACAAAACTGCATATTCAACAAACTAAGCAAGATGCAAAACCTTTCTTTCGCTTTCCTCCTGATAGTACCGCTCCTTTGGCATATAAACACCATTTTTCTCACGCGCGGCATATACCTCTGGGTGAAAAGTGATTGATTAATCAAATTGACAGATTATTATGTAACATATATCTATTGTCATCCATCACTAAGAAACAAATGCACCTGCTTTAAGTCTATCGATTTCACCATAAAGATCTTTAATAAGGGTTGACTTCATCATTTTCTGATTCACCTGCAAATCGGAATATATTAAAGAAAAAAGAAGCAGATCCCAACACCTACTGGCTACTATGACATACAGATAGAGTTTCAGTATTAGTGCAGCACAGTTATGCAAACTGAAACAAAATCCATGACGTGAACATATGTGCCTTGAACCCCGTGATATAAATGGAATATCATATAACTTAGCTGGAAACACACCCAAACAAATAACAAACCTCAGGCTTATTCCTTATATTCTTTGCTCTGTGGGCATAATCCAATGTGCTTAAAGTTTCTTCAAGACAATGGACAGCAGGTGATACAGTGGCAATGATACATGTCTTTGTTTTCCCACCCAATGAGTCACGAAGTAAACGAGTGAGTTTACTATCCCTGCGTGTGTGTATATATATATATCAAATACAGATGTACTTAAAACATTTTTCAGGTAACAGAAAAGATAAATATAATGACATCATTATTTGTTGTTGCTACTTTCACTATAATTCATCTATAATTTATTACATACACAAATTACTCCAAACCTGTAAGGGATGTGCCCAAGATGCTCCACAAGAGCATTAATTACTCTGCCTAAAGTAAGCAAACTTTTGTTTATCTCGCCAGCTTCTCTAGCACGACCCTACACATCCAGGTTCAAAACAACAATTATATATATATATATATGCTGCTTAGAAGACATTTTTGTAGCTCTAAGAGCAATAAAATATTTTTAAAGAAAAGAAACACATTTTTACTCAAACATAAAATGCTTTGACAATTGCAAAAAAATACAAAATCAATCACTTTAAAAGCTTGAAGGTAACCAAAAAATGAAGTATAAAGCTAGGAATTACCTCCCTAGCCCCAGAACGGGAGATATTTTCGGAACCAGCCAAATCGACTAAATTTAGCTTGCCACATTTGATAAGCTCTTCGCCTTCTGGAGTTGCTTCCTTGATGTGTATAGTTATTGAAAACAAAGAGTGTGATCGACTGTAATTCAAAACACTTTTAAAAAAGAGAAAGTGTGCTGCGTTATAGTAACGGCTAGTGGAAACAAAAATAAAATTTTGACCTTGACTGTTTGTTTAATAGGGTTTCTGCAGTTCGCCTTTTGGCAGATCCTCTTTCCAACAAAGTAAAAATTTCACTTGCACTTGTCACAATTTCCTCCTCTAATCCTCTAACAAGCACTCCTCCTTTCCCATCTTCCATAAGTGGCAGTTGCTTTTTTTGTTTATCATCCGCAGAAACTCGAGATAGCTCTTCCGGTGCTAGCAAGTCAGTGATTTCTTCATTATAAAGCTCTAGGAATGTAACTTTGACACTGTATTCGGCATTTTGACTCTCTAAAGCATCAAATATCTGCTGTACAGCTCTAGGAATAACACCTGCTTCTGGAGGCAACTCTCCGTTTGGTCCACTCTGTCAAATAAAATGAGTACAAAATGTGAAACATGAAAAGGGTAAAATTTCCAGAATTCAACAAAGATTAAGTAATTATTATGAACATAAACTACCTTTGACCTTTTACATTCTCCTTCCATGGTGTAGGTTTTACCTGTACCAGTTTGCCCGTAAGCAAAAATGGTACAGTTAAAGCCCTCCAGGACTTCATTTACAATGGGAATAACTGCTTGTTCATATAAATCTCTTTGGCGAGCTGCAGGACCAAAGACCTGCAAATGCCATCAATTAAACCCAGCTCCAAGACAAATCATGGAAGTTACAGTCAAACTCACCACCCTTATTCTGCCCAAACAACACCTTTGGCAAATTTATAATAGAGAGGATAATCTAGATGATCTAACTTATTTTAGATTGTCTACCTAGAAATAGAAATTATACATCGCTGCAATAAAGGTCTCACTGTGCCAACAAAATTTTACAACACCCATTCTCAATTTCTATAACAACTCTAATTGATACTGGATATTTCTGGCAAAAAATATAAATTCCTTACATACGAAAATGTTGCGCAACACAAATCGTGTGCAAGCTTTAAATATTGTTGTAAACGAAAATCAATATAAAAACCTTTGTGTTGTTCAATTATTCGTATAAACTCATGTCCTGTTACAACATCCACAATTAGCACCGTATTACGAAAACAGAAACCGAGTAAAAGTAAAACCAACCAAATTAGGGAAAACATACCCTGTCAAAAGTAAAAACCCTATCAATTTGCTTCCCAGCAATATTCTGCGAAACCGCAACCTCGCGTTGATAATCATTACAAGTAACAACCTGAGGCGCATTATTTCTCAACTCATCTGCACTAAATGGCCTGTCAATTACACACATAACAACAATTTCACAAAACCTAATTAATAAAACAGATCTGAAAAATCAAAACCGACAATATATAAAAAACAAATATTTAAAAATACATAGAAAAAGTTGGTACCTGCAACGGAGAAGAACTTGAACATTGACGCCTTTTTCTTTGTCGCGACCAGACATTTTGAAGCGGCGAGAAGCAGGAGAGTCACTGAAAGAACCTATGTTACTGTTTTAGTCACTTCGTACTATTTTAAAATTTGAACCTCGATCTGTGTGTGTGTAGGCGTCGTCTCCTTGTTGCAGTTTGTTTTTTAATGGCAAGGGAGCGGGATGATAGAGTAGAGTGAAATAATTTGAATTTTTAGATTTCGCCTCCTTACTTTAAACTTTGTTCGCTACAACTGGGTACTAATTGTTTATGGGCTCAACTAATTGACCTGGCCTACTGCTATTTGTAAATTTTAGGCTTAAGTTGTACGCATATTTTATGGGCTTTTGGTTGATCCGTTAATTTCTTTTCCTATTCTTTTTTTTTTTTGACAATATTTCTTTTCTTTCGGTTTAATAAAATTTAAATATTTTCAAATACGATCAACCGACTATCAAATTTTAAAAATTATAAAATAATTTTTAAAAATCAAAAAATATTGTTTTGTACTATCGTTAAATTGTCATAATAATAATAGAAAAAAGGTTCAGAAATATAGGATTTTAGATTGAAATTATCATTTTTGGAAACAATATTATTTTCTTGTTTCCATGTTTAATTTTTCATTTTTTAAATAAAAATAAATGAAAATC
Organism: Oenanthe sinensis; assembly: GCA_028671895.1. Taxonomy (NCBI): domain Eukaryota; kingdom Viridiplantae; phylum Streptophyta; class Magnoliopsida; order Apiales; family Apiaceae; genus Oenanthe; species Oenanthe sinensis. The sequence goes on from CM053794.1 coordinate 40,026,992, forward strand.
TTATTTGTTTTTTTAATAAAATATTTTCATACGACAAATGATTTTTAATTATATCATCAAACACACTCTAATTTAAGTGGACGAACGAACGCCGAGAACAAGGTTTATTTTTATATTTTCCCCGAAAACGATAAACGTTTCATTAATAGATAATTTGAAATACATATCTCATGCAATTGAAAATTATGAGGGTTTCTTCCACTTATAAAAATTTATCATCTAACCGAAAGGTATGTTTAACTAATCTAATGGATCGTAACTTAAATTACGAATAACATAATAAAGATATTCTTCCAAAAATTTAGACAATACAACTTTAATATCAGAAAAGATAACACCTTTATATAAATGCAACAAATACGTGTACATCAAAATTCTGCTTTGATTCATCTTCCATTCACAACTAATTTTTCATTCAAGTGAATTTGAAGAATAACAAAATAAATCGGAAAAAGACAAACAAGTCAATGAAAGTAACAGAAATATAAGATTAGGATATGTAATATAATTACAATAAAAAATTCTCAGTTTATGATTAAAAAAATTATATAATATGACACAAAATTGTCATAAACGACATGTAATCACCGTCAAATATTGTCAAAACGCCATTAAAAAGGACCATGTCTCATGATTATAGAAAAGAAATCACATATGTCATTAAAATATTTTAAAATCTTAGATTTGGACAGATATGAAAATAAATTTAGATAATATAAGACATATCTAAATATATGAAAATGGATTTGAATATTTAAAAGGGTTAAAAATTCAGAAAGTATATACAAATACAGGGTTCTTTGATCAAGTAAGCTTTAGCAAAATGAATATGGCAGCCTATTCAGGGAAACTCCTCCATTGCATTTTATAAACTTTCTTTTCTTTATGGAAAGGAGAAATAATTATCAAAGTACATGTTTATTTCTACAACTTTCTTTCAAAAAAATTATTTGGGAATAAAGTGAAAGAAATTTAGAATAATACTTTATATTTTTATCATCAAAATTTTATTCCTAACATTACAAAAATTAAAAGAAAATAATATATTATCCTTTCTACATTCAAAAATACAATATTAGTTCGAGTTTATAAATTGTAGGTAGACATTTATTCTATACGGAGTAGTATTTAAAAGAAAAAGAAACATCTTAATAATTTGAAATATTGGAATAGTATTAGTACGTCGACTGTCGTGCGGATACACGGGTACACATAATACAGAATATAAAATCCTTTATATAAAAATTTTGAGCTGTCATTGTTGCTTGTTGTCGCAAGTGAAGATAGTATAGAGTATAGACTAGTCGATAACGCAAGTCGAGATAGATAGGAAGCAATAATCTGAGATTAATCGTGCAAGTCTCCCTAACTAAACAACATGTCTGAACAACCCAAGTCCCGGCCAGTGGGCGGCACAGAGTACAGCTGGTGCAAAGCAGTCCCAGGCGGCACAGGCATCACTGTCTTAGCCCTCCACTTAACAACCCCTCCCAACATTCCATTTCTCCAAAATGCCCTCCACTCTCTTCAAATTTCCCACCCTAACCTCCGCTCCACCCTCAACTTCAACTCCCCCGCCAACACTTTCGTATTCACCACTTCCCCCCTCCCCAACCTCCAAGTCCACGTCACCGATCACGAGTCCACTTCACAACTCATCACCAACAACAACGACAACGACTCATCAGTAACTCCCTTCCACCTCATCATCGAACACGAACTCAACACCAACGCGTGGGTCAATCCAGACGGCTCACTTGTCGAAGATGCTCATACGTTTCTTGCCACCGTGTACAACCTGAGCGATGCTGAGTGGGCTGTGGTGCTTAGGATTCACACAGCGGCGTGTGATCGTACAGGGGCCTTGAATAGTTTGAGAGAGTTGTTGGGAATGATCAAGAGAGGTGAGGATGGCGGCGGGTTTAAAGAAGAGTGGGAGGTTAGTTTGGGGATTGAAGATTGTGTTCCGGATGGGAAAGCCCATAAGCCATTCTGGGCTCGTGGTGTTGATATGCTTGGTTACTCTTTGAATTCTCTGAGGTTGTCTCATTTGGATTTTAAGGATACAGAGGTGTCGAGATCTTCGCAGTTTGTGAGATTGAAGATGAATTCCGAGGATACCAGTCGGGTTCTTTCTGTAAGTGTTTCTTCTGGTTTAAGCTAATATGTTTCATTTTACTTGAGTTTATATATAGTGTTTCTTCCTAGTATTAGGCTTATCCAGCTACATTGGTGTTTTAGGCATATATATAGTTAGTATTTACATTTTTGAGAATTGAGAGCTTCACATATTGGTTATGTAGTTGGACTTGTTATGCAGTTGTTGATACTTATCCTTTGTTACAAATTAAAAATTTAAAGGTATCTGATGCAATATAGGGCTCGTTTGACATATCTTATAAGTAACTTATAAGTTAAAAAATGTACGTATTTTTCAACTTATAAGGAGCTTATAAGAGTTGTCAAACAGTGCCATAATTAACTGAGTTAATGAATTGTAATCTGCAGATTTTTAAGATTATAGAGGGATTGTTTGTTTTAAAGAAGTGATTTCGGAGCAAGTGTTTAAATCACAACTTGTCGTCCTAGAAAAGAGGAAACTTAGCCAAGATTTATGTCGTTGGCCCAGAACATATGTTACTTAGTGTCTGTCATGACACAGATCTTAGTGGAATAATCAAATACCTTGAAAATTGGATTCTTATTAAACCTATTGTGTAGGATTCTTATAGTCAATGGAAGTCTTTACCACATCTTCTTATCTTATTGTCAATGGAAGTCTTTACCACGTCTTCTTCTTTTTGCATCTGAGTACCTCATGTGGTAAATTCTTTTGATGTAGGACAACCGAAACCAACGAGTCACAAGGTTAAAGTTAAAAAGGTTCCTAATGTAACCCATCGGGAACTGTTGCTCCACCTTATTTACAACACATTGTTTACAGATTTTCAGATATGTCTGCTGAGTACTCAAGTGGGTTGTGTTGATACTTAAGCGGGTAGAGATGCAAAACTACACGTAAGAAGTTCAAGCACATGTCAATGTGTGCCTAAAACTAGCAAGTAGGGTCATACATTATTGAAATGATATCCAGATTTAGTTTATAGAACTTCAGGAAGGTCAATTATATTGAAAGTGCTGTGGATTTATAGCGATAATAATTTTCTCAAGACATGCTTATTGCCACCCAATGATGGATGTAAAAGGGGGCAACCCCGCTTGATATTATAGGCAGAAGTGCAGAACTAGATGTTGTATTATAATTTTTCATTTTCTTTACTCCCCTACTGGTCTAAATTTTTCTTCAAAATATACATGTACAAAAGAGAGATTGCGTTATCTGCTGGGTAAAATCGACTGATGTTATTGTTATATATGCGATTTATAAGAGTTGCATAACCTGTGAGAAACTTGCAATTTTTAGGGCTGCGAATCAAGAGGGATCAAACTATGTGGGCTCCTGGAGGCTGCTGGATTAATTGCAGCTCGTTCCTCTAAAAACCTTCCCCAAGGACAATGGGAGAAGTACTCAGTTGCAACACTCACCGACTGTCGTTCTCTTCTTGACCCAGTACTTACTTCTGGGCATGTAGGTACGTCTGTAGTTGGCTTTAAATCATGGTTGTTTGTATTTGTGTCTGTGTTGAAGGAGAGAGCGCACTGAACAAAATGACCCTAATATGAATACCTGTGCAGGTTTCTACCATTCTGCCATCATAAATTCACACGACATACAGGGAGGTGAAAATCTGTGGGAGCTTGCTATAAGAACTTACACGGCTTTTGGTAATGCTAAGAAAAACAACAAACATTTCTCAGACGTGGCTGATCTCAACTTTCTCATGTGCAAGGCCATTGACAACCCTGGTCTGACACCATCAGCTGCCCTAAGAACTTCACTTATCTCAGTGTTCGAGGATCCTGTCATCGAACAGACGAACCATCTACGTGGATATATTGGGTTGGAAGACTATGTAGGGTGTGCCTCAATTCATGGCGTAGGCCCTTCTATAGCCCTTTTTGATACAATAAGGGAGGGGGAACTGGACTGTGCTTGTGTTTATCCATCCCCATTACATTCGAGGAAGCAAATGGAAGATCTGGTTAGTGATATGAAGAGAATTCTTTTGGATGGTTGTGAGCAGGAGGAAGCTTAGCTTTATACTGATAGCCAAATATTTGTGTTTGGCTATATGTTAACTTTTATATTTGCAAGGGCTCCTACCCAGTGCCACATTTCTAAAATTAACATCACTGGCAAAACATAATAAATCATTGATGGCTTAAATTTCTTTTGGTTTGCATAATAGTTTTTGCTCAAAGTGAATTATTGGGCTGGGCTAAGGTTAAGCAAGGTGTACATTTAAAATTGACTCCCTACGGATCATATGTCACTGCGAAGTTTCACAAACTGTCGTTTTTAAGCAAATTACTTGGCTCCCAAATTAGTTTTCATTGTCTGTTGGTCGATTATGATGGTAACGTTACGGACTAGTAATTTTTTCTTAAAAGATTCCCCTGGATAAACCTGTGAAATGAATTGCTATATTCCCTCTTACTATGCAATAATGCAACTAGCAAAAAAATATATAAATGTATTCAGACACTCAGTAGCTAAACTATATATGCCTATGATTAGTACGAATGTGTGATTGATTCCTTCAGCAACAATGCCAAATTTCTTATTTTTCGCAAGGCCGGTAGACCAAAATTTTGTTGACTTGAGCAATTGGAGAATTGTGTGTGCTGCAACTGCCATGAGCAAGTAAAGGAAAGGCGCCTGCAACTTAAGAAATATGTATCATGTATGTATGCCTACCACGATCGGGCAGTGTTTTTTAAAGGCACATATATATATTAGCCAGCACACCACACCACACCATGTCAGCATGTCTCTGAATTCTTAAAAAACTTAAACTGTCATGACCGAGTTGGGTCAATGCAATGTTTGGTGAGAATACAAAAGGAAATTCCTGCGTGAAGCTTGGAATATAGAGCAAATGACATAATTTATAATTGTACACTTGCCATTATATATTTCCTTTATTCTTAGTTCTCTAGTTGAGTAATTGTCATGTAACTGTGATATTCTCTAAATTTGTAATTAAGCTAGGAGGATTTTACAAGGCAAAAGAGGTTAAACATGTGTTGTGATTAAAGTAACCATCCATGTATTGTTTCGATCTAAGAAAAGGACAATACGAGCTTAACTTGAACAAAATATCAAATTTATGACGTCTACATACAAACTACAGACAATTGATATCAAACAATGAAGTATGCATCATCTGTTTCTTTCACAAGATGCACATATACTGGTACTGAGATTTTATTTATCAACAGACATTCGAGAAATGCTTCATTCTAAACACGTACGTACATATCATCTTTCACTAAACACGGAAACATGGTGGGGATTACAACTATCTACCTATGAAAGGAACTCCTCGACCAAGTTTCCGAAATCAAAATTTCCATTGCAACATTCAACAGCACTTAAAACTTCTTGAAATGCAGTGACACTACAAGGAACCACTAATCCATTCATTTGCTTGAAGCCAAACTCGTTGTATGCCTTTTCTAGCAGCATCTTAAATAAAGGATGAGACAGATATCCCGTAGGAACGACGAATCTTTTCCTCTCCTCTCCCACATAGACAGCCAAAAAGCCGGTAGGGGTAGAGGTTTCATCTTCTTGATCACCGCTATCTTTAAGCAAACAGTGGCGCTGTGATGGCTCATAACCAACCTTCTTCATAGACTGAACCTTCTTGGCTAGTTTCTTGACTGCATAAAACTTCTTCCCCAACATTCTTTTTAGTTAATTTGTTGGGGAGAGGAATAATATCTCTAGATTGTTGTCTTTTGCATTGAGGGAAAGGGTGCATGTAAGTGGTACTACTTATTAGTAGGGAATGTCTTCGTAAGGCAGACTTCTGACTTTTTTTTATTTATAAAAATAAAAATAAAAATAAAACCGAGAACTTATATTTTTTTATTTGTCTCGAATTTTATTTTTTTAAGTAATATTAAAATGAGCAGAGCTTCACACCTCAATGCATTGCATACGTTTACTTTGACGTGTTAGCGTTTGTAGCAAGAAAAATCAATCATATAATATTGCACGGGCAACCACTTACCTATGATATGCGAGTACAATTGTACATAATGTGAGGACACAATGCAGGCCAAGATCCAACCTTGTAAAAACCAAATCAATAAAATAAAATAACAAAAGAAGAAGCAGAAGATGTCGTTGTATACTTGTAGTTAGTTTAGGAATCTTAATCATCCATTAATAGTTATGATAATTATTCAGATTACTCGCAGATGCAGGGCCGGTCCGTACTTTTACGGGATTCAGGCAAAATAATAAACTGAGACCCTTTTAAAAAAATATGATAGTAATTTTATTAAAATAATTCATCATTTCAGTGAATACAATTTTATTAATAAAATTTAAAAAAATAATACAAGTAATTTATATTTCAAACTTTAGTACATAATCCAACAATTCATAAAAAATGGGTTTTACAAGCTTTCCGAGATACAAAATTAGTATATAAGAATTTCTTTCTTTTTCATTTTCTTTATATTATTATTTTTCTTAATTTTTTTATTTAAAAACTTTCTCCTATTATAACAAATCTAAAAAATTGGTCCTTTCTATTTTTGGGTCCTTGGCGGTTAACTCTTCAAACTACCCTTAAAATATATAAATATAACATTTAAAGATTTATGATAGCAATATAGATACCAAGCAACCTGTTGTCAAGTTTGCCTATTGTTTCGTATCAATGAAACAAGCTGGTCGGAAACAACAACAACAACAACGATAGTAAGGAATCTATTGTTTTTAACCCATATCCTTTAGCATATGCTAAACTGTAATAAAACCTTAGGAGTAGTAGGAGGTTTTAAGTCCGAGGTGCGTGATATATAAGTTCTGCAATTGATTATTATAAATTAGTTGCATATAAAAAGCTACGAATGTCACGAACTAAGGTCAGAAATGTAGTAGTATCTATTATTATCACACTGATAATTTATTTAACTTGCTGAGCATTAGTTGTACTGCAAGTAATCTAGGTAGTGGAAACAGAATGATGTACGGAGTATAAAACTCTGTCAGTCAGAATAGTTGTGTGAATCTAGAATGATTGATGAAGAAAAAGTGGCGTAGGACTAATAGTTGTGGGGGACATGAAGACGTAGTTGGCAGGCATCCTGAGTTCATAATAAAAAATATATAGAGCGGGTTTCCCTTGTCTTAAAAAAGTTACCGGTGTCCTGGAAGACCATCTCAAACTCAACTATAAATTTGCACTTTTACATCATTTTTATATAAAAAATTTCTCCAACCAAATTCTAAAAGTTACACCATTTTAGTGCAACATCAAATTTTTTTGATATAACACCAAAATTTGATGTAACTTTTATAGTTTTTCTAAATTCCAATATTACCATTACATTCTTTTAACTAAAATAATTTTTTTCCTTTTATATCCCAACAATTTTATTGTTTTTGTACTTTAGTTATAAAATAACTTTTATAGTACAATAAAGATTACTTTTGGCGTAAATTTAAGTGTAAATGGGTTGAAGATGATTTTAAAAATAGTGTTAACTTCTACATTATTTTGATGTAAAAATCACAAAAATAGTGTTAACTTCTACATTATTTTGGTGTAAAAATCACACCAAAATAGTATAATGGGTTGGATATGCTCTAATATAAGTGATAATTAAATTATTATTTATAAGTTATTTAAGTGTTTGGATAATTTTACTTATAAATTAGCAAAGTGTTTGATAAATTTAATTTATATAGATTCACAAATTATTATTTTTTTAAAAAAATTTAATGCAAAGATTTTAATACATAGATTTTAATTTAATGATACAAAAGTTTCCCCCCAAATATATTAAATATTAAGAAGAAAACAAAAAAATTTAAAACTACAAATATCGAAATACAAATTATTGATATCAAAATAAGGTATTAACGAAATTAATTACTTGATAACCTATCGTTGAGAAAATAAGGAGCTGGGCAGATAAAAAAAGTACCTACTTGATTACTTTGTGCTTATGACATGCAAGAGTATTTCCAATGAGGGTATCAAAAAAAGTGTCAAAATATCACATCATGATGTGACATAACACTTTTGTTGACACTCTATTAGAGTGAGAGGTGTGTCAACTAAAATTACCGATTTTTGGCATCTTCCCGAAATAGTAAAAATGTGTTACATCACATTAAACTCATAAACATTCATATATAGTATTAATTATACATGTATCAAATATTGACAACTTTGAGCGCCAACAACTGGGGTAAAATTTTCTAAAAAGAGTATCAAAATATTATTGAGAAAAGAGAAAATATTTTATTAATTTTTTGATAATTCGTAAATGTTGTCAACTTAAATTAACACCTTCATTGAAGATGCTTTAAGCCGTAAATAAACTAGTCCATCCATCGTTGAGAAAATAACGAGCTTATATCATATTTAAGTGGGCTTAAATGTAAGCCGTTTACATACATAGTCAAACAAATGCATGGGATACGAGCGGCGAACCTTTGTTATACCTTAATTATGAGATGATTACACGGAGATTCGGTAAATTTTTATTTGAATATCCATGTCTTGCATTTTGTCTACGTGAAAACCATTTATTTTCTCTTTCAAAGTAAGTCGTACCTCGTACGTGCATTATATTTTTACTTGGATCTTCATTTAAGAACGGAATACATTGAATATGTTTGGTTTGAAATCGGAGCTATCAAGACCAAAGAAAGGGCTTGATATCAGCCATACCTAGCTAGAATTACAAATGTTATGAATTGAAGCTGCATTACAGTTGAAATGGGGATAACTGGATCCTCGTGCCTACTGGCTATTGCTAGCTCACAAATGCGACATGTGAATTTGGCAATTTGTGGTGTGCTCTAGTCTCTTTAGAAAGAATATATTCCTGGTCAAGAATTTTGGATTTGACCTCAAGTACCACTCTACTCTTGGCAGTCAAATGTTTCAGCTCATAACCCTTTTGGCGTTCAGATTTGTACTGCTTGATTGGTGCAAATGTGCAATATTATGAACATGCTTGAAGTCTGGAATTTAATTTATTTTTAATGTCAATTTGAAAAATATGTATTTATATAATAAATCAAAAAGTTAAAAGAGGTATTTTTTTTGAAAAATTTATTTCATTTTTGTAATCTTATTTGATAAAAGTTAATAATTTATAAATTTTATTTTTATTTTTAATGAATCATAAATTAGACAAAACAATAAAATTATCCAAACAGTCAAACAGATACTAATATAATATTTATATTTTTTTTTTGCATTTAATTTTAAATAACTTCAAGTCATGAGTAATTTTTTAATTTATTCAAATGGGTTCATAGTAAAAAACATATTTCCACATCAATTTCTTATTTTTTTAAAAAAGAAAAAGAAAAATTAACCCTTAATAAATATATTTAATTATTTACTGAAAGTAATTTGACCAACAGGTGACAAAGAAAGGCCCATAAAATTGTGATTGGTACGACAATCCTCTCACTGGGCTGAATAAGAACCCAAAGACGTATACAGTATATAAAATATAATTGTTTTAATTATTATTATTATCATCATCAGCCATCAGGGTTTTGCTGAGCGAGTCTCTCTCTGTTAAATCCCGTCGCCTTGTCCCTAGCAAATAACGATGAGTCGTTCAGGCCAGCCCCCAGATCTAAAGAAGTAAGTTATTTTCTCAGATCTTATCTATTTATTATTAGATATTTATCGAATTGTTTAATGACCCTACCCTGGTGATTTATTTACTCTCACTAATTTTTATGATGATAGGTACATGGACAAGAAGCTTCAAAGTAAGTTCCGATTCTACTCTCTAATTGTCTCTTTTTTTTCCCTTAATAATTTTATCTACTTGCATATTCTTAATAATTTTTTCGTAATATCATGTCTTTTCTTTTAAAATTGATACTCGGATAGGATGAAAGTATGAAACATAGGAAATAATAATACATTTATACTATGATGAAGGATGGGCAAATTTGCTGCTTTGAACAAGGTCAATGAGTGTGCTTATTTCTAGGACCCTACTTGTAACTAATGCGTAACCAATTCATAGTTCTATAATTATGGGGCTCCTAATTGAAAATTTAGATGTTGCAAGTTAGGATATGTTATTATGCTGATTATAATCTGTATTTATTAATCAACAAGTGTAATGTTAATATGAATAAGATGTTATTATAATTATATCTTCCTTTTTTTTGTTAAAGGGGCTCTGCGTGGCTGACTGTATATTGTACAAAATTAGTTAGAGACGCCAGGAGACCAAGTAGAAAAGTTACCGTTTTAGTATAGGCCCTGAGAGTGATAGGGAAAGACAATACTCAAAACCTCTTTAGGTTTCCTGTTGAAAAATAATGTAACAATTTGTCTTTTTTTTCTTCTAAATGAGGATAATCAATCTCTCTCCCAGACTATATATTCCTCCGTGCCCTTGTTGAGCACCACCATCCCACAACAAGGCTCTTATTAGTTCCAACCAAGACATTAATTTAATTATGCTAGAAGCAACTAATCATGACAGCCTTGCTTTTTATTACTGGCAGTTTACATTCCTTTTCTTCTTTTGATGAAGGGGAATCTAAGGATATGTAGAAGCATAGACGTATAGAGTATATACTGCCGTAGCCAATTTGCAAGAATGTCCACAACTGTGTGGGAGATGTCGTTAAATGAGCTTTTTATTTGGCAGCAACAAAATCTTGTACAGCATAGCTTGCCAGATTATACATACCACAACACTTAAGGCAACCAAGCAAACTGCAGTACTGCTTAGAACTTCATACGCGCCAAAACATTCTGAGGTTCTTGCTATATTTCTATTAAATAAAAGAACGTGCATTTTTTGCCAATTTTGAACTTTTACCTGGTTGACAAGTTAAAAACAAATTATGATAGCAAACACTAGAATCCAAAAACGACATAGCTCACTTTATAAGGATAAAAACACATTAATTTACTGATAAAATCATATAACATAGCTAATACTAGGCAAAACTGAATTTAGATACATGCACTTCCGTAAATTATATCCGAAGGTCCCTTTTAACACTGTTATTTTCCTTCAGCTTTGCCAGCTGAAACTCTTAATTCTTAACCTCAGACTGTCCCAGTGACGGACGCAGGATAGTTTTTCAGGGGGGGGGGCAATATATACTAATCGAAAATTAAAAATCAAAAATATCATATTTCAAACAGAACATAATAATAAAATTGGTACCTCTATTTAGCATGTAAGCGTGGTAAATCAGCCCTTCGAGTCTTTATATTCTGAAAATGTTGAATAATTATTTCATTATCAATCCCTGTGAAAAGCTCTTTTTCAATGTAGCACACTAAACAATCGGTAAGGAACTCATCTCCCATTTTGTTGCGTAGATTCGACTTGATGATATTCATAGCAGAAAAAGCTCGTTCCATTGTAGCGGTTGCAACCGGTAGAACTAAAACCAACTCGATCAAAAGATATACTAATTGGATACTCCTATGATAACCCAATTGAACCATCTTTTTTTCAAGGTCCCCAATATTGTGCAACTTCGAAAATGTTTCATTTGTTCTCATTTCAGAAACCCATACCTTTAATTCTTCTTTAAGCTCCATTTGATCGGATAATGAAAACTCTTGAGGGTACAACTCTGCTAATCGAACTACTCTAGAAAGACAGAAATTTGAGAATCCATTTTCGGGATCGAGACATCCTATACACATAAGCAGTTCTGTATTTGATTCTGAGAAACGGTTCTCCATCTCCTGACTAACACGATCAATCACCTGAAGATATATTACAACTCTAAAATGATGGCAGTATGTTGTAGCGTTTTTGGAACGAATGCGGCCTGGCACATTATCTTCCATATCAGGAATAACAATATTGTGTTTGGAACAAAAAATGGAAACATCTTCAAGTAGTTCGTCCTTTTCTCTTAAATTTTGAAGTTGCCTTTTTACATTGCTGACCAAGTTCATAGCTTCAATGATGTTCTGATCTTTCTGTTGTAAGAAATGGGACAAAGCATTTGTTATACCCAAAACTAGTTTCATCAAATGAGCAATAAAAACAAACTCATATTTTTCCAATTTGTCAAGTAGGCCAACTACTTTTCCTTTACTCTTCCTTTCACTCCCATCTTCATATATATTTGTAAGCACTTCAATTACAGATGACCACATGGAGAGAAGACGGATTATAGTTTTATAGTGCGAACCCCACCTTGTATCACCTGGCCAAGTTAAATTAGTCTCCTGATTCAACCCTCTTCCATTGGTAATATAACCAGTCTCTAGTTGTTCGACCATAGTTTCATGTTGTTTTTGACGAAGTTCATCTTTTCGTTTATAAGAAGCACCTACTGTATTTGTAATCAGAGACATGTAATCAAAAAAATCGCTAACAAACTGATTTCCTTCCCCTACAGCCACCACAACTAATTGGAGCTGATAGCTTTTGTTATTTCAGACGCACAAGCACTAACAATTTGCTTCTGAATATTAGGAGACGTAAGTTGATGATTTGCAGGTGCATTTTCTTTTACCACTTTTCCAACATCAATATTACGCAAGCTATACCAATTGAGTGTTTCAAGAAAATTACCTTTGCGTATTGACATTGATGATTCATCATTTCCACGGAAAGCCAATCCTAATCCAAGAAGCAATCGAGCAACATCCACACATGCTGTTAAACACATACGATAGGCAGCCCCTATTACTTCATTTCCCAATGACAATTTTCTTGTAATACTTTGTCTTTGATCCCTGAAACCAAAATATAATGTCCGGGCATTATTATGTATACTTCCTTCAAGTCCCACATGATCTTTAAACTTTTTTGTTGCTTTTTTCCAGTTTCGAAATCCCTTTTTTGTGAACACTTGATCTCCAGCTCTTTTATCTCCGAAAAGGTAACACTATAAGCAGAACGCTGCATCTTCAGTGACACTATATTCCAACCATTCCCATTTTTTAAACCAATTTGCTTGAAAACATCAGTTTCTGTCACCAAATTGGCTTCGAGGAAAAGTATGTGAAGTCGGTCTACAAGGCCCCATCTGCACATATTGCCTCCTCATGTCATCTCTTATTGATGGCTCATAATCGTCGATTGGTTTACGTAGTCGATTGGTTTACGTAAAGATGGATTACTAACGATATCATCAGATGCCCTATTAGTATCAGTCCTTGCTCGTTTTCCACTTGATGCACCAATATCTGTGTTAATGTTTCTAGCAGCCTCATTACTTGTACCTCACCTCGAATAATATATCTATCCATGCTTAGCCAGATGAATGATTTTACCGCAAGTCCGCAACTACAGTCTACACAAAATAAGAAATTATATAGAATTAGCCTCTTATAATCTAAAGTCTAAACTAACACAAGAAGCACAAGTCCTGGAAATTGGAAAACATAAGATGTACTAAAATTAAACCTACAAAAGGCATCACTTAATCATCTGTAATTGAATAAATTTAATCATCAATTTAGACTAAATTAGGTTTTAAAAATTAGGGGTTTACCTTTATGAGAATGTTTAATCCTTTCCCAGAATCCCAGCCTTCCTTTTAGAATAACAAAGGATTCCAGAACCCAGCTTGGTCTTCAAGATTTATTCACCAATTTGTTATTGATTTGTTGTGGCTTGTGGTTGAGGCTCGATTTTAGAGAGATACAAGAGACAGAGCACTGAGAGCGAGAGGAGAGAATAGAGACTAATTAAAATAACACCATGTAATATGTATATAATATAAAAATTAATATATATAATATATATACTAAAAAAATTCAAAATTCTAGGAGGGGCCAGGGACCCCCCCGGACCCCTCCCTCCCTCCGTCTCTGGACTGTCCAAAAGGGACTTTTAATGCTGCAGAGGTGACGTAGGTCAAAAAAGCCTTTATTAGTTTTCTTGCAAAATAGTTGTCACCGAGAACCAAGCACTAGTAGGTGTTTTTATGTTAATCTATGATAGTTAATTTAAGTGCCAATTATACACACACAAAAAAAAAAGGATGGCGTGGCCGCGTGGGTTTTGGTGGACTTGAATGAACTCGTTTTGATGCCAAGTAAATAGACTAAAATATCTTAGATGAGCGATCAACAAACAATATATCATCATAAATTTTTTGCACACACTAAATGGGTCGTGTTAGCCCGGTTTGCTTCTGTTCTCTTTTTAACATTGTAAAAACAAAAGCCTATGTCAAGCCTGATTAGCTTGAATGATATCTATCAAGCCTGTTTTCTCAATGCCTAACATGAGCTGTGCTTCTCCTTGTCAAGTTTGTGGGGATCAAAACTATCTTGATCTTTATATTCTTGAATTTCCTGGCCCTTTCTGGAAAGGCTTTGCTAAAACTATTTATTCGATGTACATGATTATAATCTTCTTCTACGAGATACAAAATATAAGGTTTTTATATACCTTATTACCTTTAGATTATGTTCAATGTGGTTCTTTGATATTACAGTTTTTCTGTATGATTACTGCTGCTATTTTTGGCTTACATTGTAATCATTGACGGTAGGTTCCATGTGTAACTGCTAGATTTGACGTATTAGCATTATGTTATTCTTGAATTGCAGTCAAGATGAATGCTAATCGCATGGTGGTTGGGACCCTTCGTGGCTTTGATCAGTTCATGAACCTGGTGATTGACAACACCGTTGAAGTAAATGGTGACGAGAGAAATGATATCGGCATGGTGGTATGTTTCATGCTTTTTCACCTGTATGCATTTCTGTTCTTTGGCAGTAAACTAAATGTTTATCCCATGTCAATCAGGTTATTAGAGGAAATAGTGTGGTCACTGTTGAAGCACTTGAGCCAGTAAGCAGAGGACAGTAGCTTCATATTTGAATTTGTACGTAGTACCTTGGGAGGCACGTTTGATGGTGGAACGTTCAAGGCAATCATTTACGAGTACGGGGGACCGAGTTTTATGGTGTTAATGAAAGGACTCCTGATATATTGTCTTGCGTATTATTGTAATCTTAATCCTCTTGCATTATGCGTGAATATTCCTGTTGTGATCAGTCTTAGTTCAAGGTTGAACTTTAATTGAATATGGACCTGTCCTAACCTCATGTTTTTGTTGCATCATTCCCTTTATAATTGACTTGGCTTCCTTGTGTGTTTTAAGTGATTTTATTTTCAAAAAATTGTCACGCTTAAACATTGTAGTAATTACATAATCCGACATTCATAAAACTGCTATAGATGATTATATAAGAGCAAATCCGATGCATAGTTATATTTAGTCCTATAGCTATAATATAGAACCAAGATCATAAAATTCAACTTCAATGCATAGCTATCTTTAGATGGATAAATGCATAAATAGATACTTAGTCCTATATTTAGGACCAAAGATGACTATAAACTCCTTGTTATATCATTAAATAACTAATAATGGATTATAAGGAGGTTCACTTTAAATGAAAGTGAATGAGTTGGACACATGTTAATGTAAATATGTAATTATTTGATTGTATAATGCAACTACATTGGAGTGCAAATACCACTTTTTGGTGCCATATTATGACAATAACTATAGTCATTTTGCATCTAGCATTCGATTTGCCGTTGAGTCGCATGCCGGTGAAAATATAGCACTTGAGGATGATTCTCTTTCTGGATATGACTATTTTAAAACACTTTTATAATATTTTTTTATCGAGTGAGCTATGAGTCTTGTGCTTAATAAGCTAAAAGTTTATTCAATGGAGACTTGATAAATGAATAATATTGATAACTTAATATATTTTTTTAATAAATGGATAATCTTGACAACTTAATATTATTTTTCGGTTCCACTATAACCCAGAGTAGAGCGTACATTTAAAACCAAGAATAAAAAAAAATCAATCTTACAGTATGTACAGTACTTATCAAGGTTTAATTGTTTAAATATATAAACTAATTACAAGTTTAAGCAAACGGGACATGTGATATGACAGAACCTATCATCCTACCAAAATTTGAATTTAACCATTGTCCTAATCATTTCTTCGGATACAAGCATAGCCTTATGCTATGTTTGTTCGGGGATTATAATACATAAATTATAAACCTATTACTAGTACTATTTTCTCCAAAACTTCGTTGAATAATATAAACGGCAAACAGCTCCAAAATTACTGTAATATGGTCCCTGTAAAGATGCCGAGCCTTCAAGTTTGCAAAACTGGCGTGGTCCAAGCCTATACAATAGGCTAGTTGTCCAGGACTTGTCTTATCATCCAACTAGGATCCTTTAAATCGACTTTACTGAAAAAATATACAACATTGATACCTGTCTAATTCTCCCTAGGACTATAACTATTATACAGAAATATAATCTAATAAGCTATGACTTAGAAAACGAAAAAGAGAATCTAGCTAGCTAGTGCACCAAACTATTTCCCCATTCGTTCAATTTGGTTCCTTAAACACCAAATTTAAGTTTTTTTTACAGGTCCAAATTTAAGTATTAAAATAAAACACAATTCAAATATTGAGATCTTTAAATACGACTATGTGACAAATTTTATGGATATATTAATAAAAGTATTTTGTACTAATTAATGATGAAAGATTGGATTAAATATAAACTAAATTAAAATGATATTCCAAATATGTTTAATGACACCCATTTATTTGAAATGATATACTTATAATTGGATTTCACCTACCAAATTCGAAGTTCATCGTTTCACAATAACTCAATTTCAAATACAAAAGATTTTTTTTCAAGTTATAGTATTAAAAATGTTGAGTGCATATGGTTTTATTGGGTTGTAACCGAACTATACCCTTAAGGTCCTTAATGATATAATATTGTGTTTGTGAACATGAATTTCATTTCAATATATGGATTTGAAATGACAGAATTTGAGTTGTAATTTCAAATTATCAGATTTGTATTAATATTTGAATACCTTGTATTTAAAATGAATTCCAAATCCAAATTACTTGATTATCCAAATATGTTATTTGATCATTTCAAATGAAATCCAGGAAGATATTTAAATTAGTAGCTTAAAAAAGAGGTAATGTAATTAAAGTAAAGCAATTTAGCAAAAAAAAAAACGTAAAGCTAATGACGTGAGAAACAATACGTAATACCACAATCGATCCTCTTGAATCCTCGTCAACTCAGCTGTCTTCTTCTCCAAGCTCAATATGTATCCATCTCAAATAATGATTCGTTGCACCAGCTAAGGCGGGAGACTTTAGTCCCTTATCCACAGTCTCAAACTCTCAATACATATATATGCTGCACGTTACGCGGTATCTTACATGCAGGCCAGGAGGAGCATATAATACAATAAGAAGAATGACGAGAGAAAGGTCTATTTAGAGGGAGATCAGCTGTCCTTGTCAGGTGTTTAGTTAAGTGTTTAGCAAGTCCTCATAGTAAATAATTAATGAATAGAGGAGGTAGGGAAGTTATAACCATGGATATCGGGGCGCCTACCAACGTAAGGCATGTAACTCATGTCACCTTTGATCGATTCAATGGCTTTCTTGGCCTACCTATTGAGTTTGAACCTGAAGTTCCTAGGAAGCCACCTAGTGCAAGGTCTGTACATATATTTGTCTTGTTTTTCTTTTACATAGTTTATCCAGAATTTTTCGATCTATTATGATAAGCAGCAGGATTCCTAGGATCTATTTGTTCTTTTTCTTTTAGTCGGTTTTCAGTATCTTTCTCAAGACCTGATGTGGATGCTTGATTAGTTCTAGAAATGGACGAACCTGAATTTGTGGTATCCAATTTATTTGTGCTCCATTTAGTTGGTATTGCGTCTCATATAGCTCATGTAAATGTGTTTTTGTCACTCTGTAGTTCAAGTGTATTCGGAGTTTCAACCGAATCAATGCATCTTTCATTCGACTCCAGAGGGAACAGTGTGCCCACAATACTTTTAATGATGCAAAGGCGTTTATATGAGCAGGGAGGCCTGCAGGTGGTGTTTTCATCTCAACTATTTTTAATACTTTCTCTTAATAACATCTGTATCAATCTAAAACCATTGTTAAGTATCGACACTTTCACACTTGACTGGCACTTGTCTGTGCAGGCAGAAGGGATTTTCAGAATAAATGGTGACAATGGACAACAAGAGTCTACAAGGCAACAACTAAACATGGGACTGGTACCAAACAACATAGATGTCCACAGTTTAGCCTGTCTTATTAAGGTAGTTTGCAACTTAACACTCCAGTTATAAGACCGTCTGAAGCCTTGAATTAACCTAGGAAATTTGTGTGCTTGTTACTCTAGGCTTGGTTTCGGGAACTTCCAAAAGGATTATTGGACACTCTAGCCAAGGGCGGAGCCAGGAATTTTTTTTACCCTGGGCTACTAATATATTGATGACACTAAACTGAACCTAAAATTAATGGTACTGACAAATCTTATACGGAAGCTTCAAAGAACCCAAACTCCTGCATTCTCGTTCTTTTATTAGAACCCCCTTCAAACTACTCTTTTATTCGTGCATTCCATCAAACACCTATATTGCATTATCGTTATTTTATTATAACCCCCTTCAAACTACTCTTTCATTCAAGCATTTCATCAAACATATTAAGTACTATCATCTGTTTGTACCATTTCAAAGTTAATTAGAGATTCTCCGAGGGATGATATAAGAGGGAACATGAACCTCATCTTCAAATATAAAAACAATCAAATCTCGTCATTTTCTATATATACAGGTAATTGGAATAGAGACTAACCTAGTAACCTGCTTCATACTGTCCTCGTAATCGCTTATGTTGAAATTAATGTCAGCATCCAAACCTCGAAATTTTATTGCAGCTTGATCAGAAGCTCTGTCAGATTTTAAGGGCTGAATTCATATCACAAAATTGCATTTTCCATCCAAAAACATTTTTGTATCCATGATATTGCATATATTTAAAATTCATATATTTAGTTTTAATGATTTACTAATACTTGGGTTATAGACTCATAACTGTGGTGTTTATTTTCTCTGTACTTATAAATTAAAAAATATATAAATTTTTCAATTTATAAACTCTTATGAAATAAACTAAATGCTACAATATATGTCCGTAGATCTTTAAACTTTATAGTCCAGCATATATGTATATGACTGCAGTTATTTGCTAGGTGGACAAGGTATTTTGCAGTTTCATATGACATCGTACCAGACTACCAGCTGGCCAGCAGTTAAATGAATATGACCTGGGCACATTATCAAAAGAATGTGAGCATTAGTAATAGAAAATTTTATCCTGGGCTGAATCCAAATTATTTGGGTTGGATAATAGAAAATTTTTGGTTATATTTTTTTGCCCTGGGCTGCAGCCCACCACAGCCTTTGCTGTGGCTCCGCCCATGACTCTAGCGCCAGAACAAGTCATGCGGGCCCAATCAGAAGAGGAATTTTCTCAGCTAGTGAAGCTCCTTCCACCAACAGAAGCTGCTTTACTGGATTGGACAATTAATCTGATGGTTGATGCTGTTGAAATGGAATATTTTAACAAAATGAATGCTCGCAATGTAGCTTTGGTGTTTGCCCCAAACATGACGCGGGTAAGCGCACACTTGTCAAGTTCATGGCTTACCTAAAAGGCATGCTCAGCATAATCATCTATAAGGCATAGTCCAGAGGAGCATAATATTGATATATATCCATCTTTTTGATTGCAGATGGCAGATCCCTTGACAGCATTAATGTATGCAGTAAAAGTGATGAATTTTCTCAAAACACTCGTTGAGAAAACAATGAGGGACAGAGAAGACTTAGTGGAAACAAGTCCTGCATACGACTCAGAGCCTTCAGATAAAACTGAGAACAATCACATGTCTTTGCGATCGATGATTGAGATAGAAAACAAGATGAATGAATTGGAGAAAGTATTAATAAACAACGAACCACTATATGATAGCTCTACACGCCCTTCTTCGATTGACTCAGAACCCGAAATAAAAAATGATCATGCATCTATTATGCGTACTACTAGTATAGGGAGATCTGGAAGGGGTCAAGAGAAGATGAAGACACAGATGCGCAGAGTTAGATATTGTGAATCATGCGTGAAGAAAGGGGACGGGAGAAGAAAGGAGCATTCAGAGACTCGCCTAACAGGAGGCAAGAGCAGGAGAGCAGTCACTGCTAGTCGCTCAAATTCAAGAACCGAGAGAAATGTAGCCTGGAGGTGAATGGTTAATTATGTTTATTACAAAATTTGAGTGTGCAGAGCAGACATTGTAGTCAAGTACTTGAGTGTTCATGCAGTGATTTTTGGATATAATATTATCTATATACTGTATTATATTACATATATGGCTGGAGTTTCTTTCGTGCACCTTCGTTTGATAATTATATTATTTTTCTCCAACTTTTGCATATCAATTCTCGATCATATGGTTTCTTACAGAAATTCTCAATTCATTTAGTTGCTCAACGTAGATTGGCATTGCCTTTATCTTTGATACTGATCCTGTTTATTAAGTTCTATTTCGAACCCTTAACTTCAGCGCCAGGAGTTAATGAAATTATGGACAACTGAGGTTAGCCCTGTTATTGGATTAGTTGAACAGATTCTGGGTGTCTAAACAGTTAAAACACAGACTGATAGTTTTGAACGTCTGTATGAAGTTGAGCGTTAATACTTAGTATCAAAAGTTGTCTACTATTGATGACATTTGATGAAATTAAAAGTTTTTACTACTAAATGAATTAAATTAAAGTTCAACTCAAATTTTTCGGTTTGATACAATTTGTGAGAATTTGACTGAAATTGTTCATATCGCATGCTAAAAACATATACCAGAGTCCCTGCTTCAAAATGAAACACCAGTAATTCAGTAAAGTCCTGGAGACCACATGTAACCTATGTTTCAGGTGGACCGTGATTGCAATCTTAGAATAAGGAGCCATTGAACCAAAGAAACATGCATCTCCACAAACAATGGGATCTCTGAATCGGTCATTAATATTCGGTGTCCTTCAATAAATAATCAAAAATAGAATTTCTTGAGCAGAAAAATTCTGCTCAACTTATAACATCCAAATATATATAGCAAGCTTTGCGAGTTGCCGACAAGTGTCAGGTCATGCATTTTTTCTAGAAAATTTGAAAGTCCCGTATCCATATTCTGTATCTAAACCATTCTTAACGTTAGAGGTTAGGCCTTAAAGTATACACATAGAAACAGAACAAAAAAAGTTGGAGACATATAATCAACTCGTACGTGTGAGCAATATTAGTATCCGATATGGAGAACGCCAATGATTCATTTCCAGAGGTAGATGTAGAAAAAGAGTTGAACCCGGGTAATAACACGTCTGTAGAGGTTGATTCAGTTTCATCTCAAATCGCAGAGTTCAAAGCGGTAGGCAATTTTTGTTGTCACGGCCTTATAATTTAGGCACACACGGGGACAAAACTCGAGAGTATTAATTTACATTGGCAATTTAATGTGACAATATGTTTGATATCATTTGTGTAAATGCAGGGAAAAGGTGAAGGGAAGAAGGAGAAAGGAAAGAATGATCCAATGCAAACATTTAAAACGACGATGATCGTGTCAGGTGTCATCATTGTGGTGCTTGGTGTAGCATTGGCCGTATCCAAGAAGCTAAAAGAAAATAAAGCTTGATGAGTTGGATACTCGTAGATGATAAATCACCTGGATACAAATTAACATCGCCTGGATCAGCTCAATTTTGCATCTTATTTCATAAAGTTCAGTGTAGTCGATCTGTGAGGCTATTAAATCAGAGGAGCATTGATCTTTTTTTCTTTTAGTTTTGTTACCGTGTCACGCAACTGTGTAAGAGAAGTTCTGTAACTTCCTCTACTTTTTATATAACAAATTTCCATTAATACTTTCTTGAGAATGCTAGGCTCGATCGATATAAGATACAGATTACAGAATACGGGGTGGTGTTTTATATAATAAATCTTAAGATATTGTAGTTTAATTTTAATTTTATTCAAAGTCTCAAAATTTTGATACCAGGTTATCCATTAAATTCACAATTTTATATAATTTTAAAAAATAAATATTACCAGATTTTATAAATTCTTAATTGAATATCTAAATATTTTCAAAAATAATTAAAATTCTTATTAATTATCATATAATTTTAATGGATTTTTTCATATTAAATATCATAAGATTTTAATAGACCTTTTCAGTATTCGTTTATGAATATTAATTTTTAAAATCCAAAATAAATGTATGTAAATTTTTAAAATTTTAAAAAAAGATTATTAAATCCAAATTAAATGTGTTCATATGTTTTATGCGGCTGTATTTTGACAGTTGGCACACCACCCATAAGCCAGCTCAGCCACTGAATAGTATCCAACTACTACGTTTACGATATAATCTAGGGTTTTTTTCATAATCTAATTTTTGTGTTAATTTAATTAATTAAAGAGGGACCTGTTTCAATCCACAGGAGGGGCGGGAAGGAGACGACGATTTAGATAGCCGTGGTAACTGGTAAGCTGTTTCTTTCCCCTTGTAAGTTATTATCATCTCCCGCTAATTTGATCTATAAATAGAGTTTTGTTGTTAGTTTCATTAGACTTATGCTATTTCTATTATCATACGCCTCTCTGTTTCAATATCTTTATATTCTCATAAGCAAATAGTTAGTTAAAGTGCACCTTGATTGTCGTCCTTGCCCCCAACATTAAGATGCTGTGAGATTCGTGTTCGGTGAATTATTCTAACAAAATGTAATTGTTTTTATGTATTTCTTGAAGAATAAATTGAGTGATATTCTTACTGTTATATGTTTACCAAGAGTTTTGTGATTTTCACTTTGACTCGGAGTGCCGACCTCATTCCTCGTAGTACTTCACCATACTTCTACTTTTTGTAATTACGATTTCACATTACCAGTTTGTTTTACCTTTAATTAATGAATTTCGTTTTATATGTTTTGAGTAATAAAATGTGCTTTTCAGTTCTTTTTAACACAGTTATTGCTACATAAATTAGTGTATACAGTGCTTTAAAAAAATCAATCATACATATTCAGTAGAATCAGATTTGTGATGAGTACAAGTAGTAGCCTTTGAAATTAATCTGCCGCTTTGACTGTGTGATGAACGTTGATTTTCGTTGATCATGGCAGAATATAGCATTGTGGAAGAACGATTGAGCAGCTTCTAGAATTCATGTTCTTGCGCTTGCGCCGAGTAAGATTTACAATGAGGATACAATGCCTGGATACAAAGTTCTTTACTTCTTCAACTTCTCTGGTCCCGATGCAACTTCCTTCTCAAATGTATGATTTAGTATTGCAATTAAGTCACCATTCTCAAATTTATGATTTAGTATTGCAACTAAATCGCCATGTACTTTTATATCTTATGTGATCTTTATTTGGAGTTTAGTTATCGGCATACATATGGTCTCTTGTTACTTCTCTTGCATTTTAATATAATATAATTTCGAAAATGCAGGGAAACTCATCTTTGGTATGTTAAACCTAACGATGTAAAAAGTGAACAACTTTTAAACAAATACTTGGAATTCCTACCAGCATCTGAGAAAGACCATGTTTTTAGCATGCGTGGTTTTGAATTGAGGAAAAGAGCTCTGCTAGCTCGTGCTCTTGTTCGAACTACTATTGCGAGATGTATGACTTAAATGATTTTCTATCTTGATCTTCCTTCAATTTTATACTTTAACTTCCATATTTACATTTATTAGAGTATACAGATTACATGTCATTGTAATCTAGTGCAAAAAGTAAACTTAGTCATATCCATATATTTAAAATATGAATAATAATACTTTAAAGATGTCTGTACAAATTTTTAAATGATTCTGAATGCTTAATACTATTACTTCGTGGAACACTTTCTGATGATGACACGAGATTAAATATTTTTTATTAGTTTCATAATAAGCGATTTGTCATAATTTTCGAAACACTGAAAAACGTAGGTCCTTGGGGTCATTTTTCTTTTACATCACTATGCTGTTGATAACTTAGACAAAATGTTTAGTGAAGTTATTTACTCACTTGATAGCTGAATTAATATTTTCACTTCCTAGATCAGATAAATCAAGTTAGTCCAAGGTCTTTGAAGTTTAGGAAGAACATCCATGGGAAGCCTGAGGTTTGTATGCTATATTATTTTTTGTACACCAACTCTTTTCTTTTTCACATTTCTTGATTATATACTTAAAAACATTAGCCTTAAACATATTTGTAGGTAGACTGGCAACAGATTGAGGATTGGCACCCTCAACGATTGCATTTCAACATTTCACATACCGAATCTCTGGTGGCATGTGGAGTGACTACGCACAATCCAGTTAGTGACTATCATTTTGTTGCTCTACATAGAATGCATATATTTGAAGCTTATCCTGTAGAAAGATTAACACCTAAATTTTCCTCCATTTTTGTGAAGTAATGTATTTTAATGTTTTAACTTTCCCCGATATTAGATTGGCATTGACATAGAAGAAAAAGAACGGAAGATAAAACACACTATCTCATCATTTGCTAAAAGATACTTTTCCCAGCAAGAGGTTCAACTATTAAGTTCCATTTCAGATCCCGAGATTCAGCGCCAGGAGTTTATAAAATTATGGACACTCAAGGTTAACCCCATTATCAGACTAGTTTTTAATTTTTGTATTAAGTTGGGATTTAATGCTTTTTTGTATCTTAAGTTTTCTCTATTAATATATATGTTTTTGGTTTGAATACTTAACAATGTAACAGTAGGTGGCACTATTTTAAAACATAATAGGAATAGGTTACTAGACATAATTCAACAAAGATCAAAACCTCTATTTAAAAAAAAAATCGTTTAGCTGGATTTCATGGCTTTAAATTTACTCCTTTGCATCTTCGTGTACAAGAGTTCAAACTTAAATAAAAAGCAGTCCAGAAGCATGCATACATCATCAGATTGATTCCAGTGAAGGCGAGGGAGGCAAGAGAGAATGAGGTGGAAAAGCTTATGCTTGTGTTTTTGGGAGAGATGGAAACGGACGGTGATTATGGTTCTGTTTTTAAATAATTTTTGATTGAGGATAGTTTATCCTTTCTGCCTAAATTTTTAATACTTCCTATGAGTTCTTGCTTTTGAGACACACACACACACTTTAGTGCCGGTTTGTTTCTTGCATATAACCACTACTTTTTTACTTGAATGTGTGGCTACTTGTGAAGCATGCTTTTACAGCATTGGATCGTAATAAGCTTCGTGACTTAGCTCTAAAATCTGGGGAGAAAATATATATATGAAATCCTACATTCCTCCCTTATTTTTAAAATACTCACATTTATGTGGAAGTACACTTGAGAATTGTCAAAAAAAAAAAATCCTCGAAGGGCTACCAGTGTCAATAGCTTATGTGTTTTGATTGTAGTTTAAGAAAAAGCACAATGATAACTGATATTTCGAAAAATGTGTGTTTCAGATGTTATTCCTTAATTTTCTTGAATGTGAAACAGTTGGATATATTTTATTGTTATACTTTTGTTTGGCAAAATGTATTGATGGTTTTATAATCTTTATATGTGCTACGTAACTTTACATTCATAATTCTTTCTATGTGGAAATATGCAAAACATTGATATTTACTATTTGGCTATTTAGGGTACTTTGTAATATCCTGTGCATTTATTGTTGTATGTAGTTTGTCTCCCTTCTAGAGCACAGTATGTAGAAGATATATCACTGTTATACACACCCACACAAGCAGACACACACACACATACACATACTTGTGATCTATATATATCCTCCATCGATAGACTTTCTCGTTTATGCATGATTTGTGAAGTCGATACATCAATTACGCTCTTTTCCTTAAGATCTTCGTTGACCTAGGTAATTTATATTCAGGAGGCATATGTTAAAGCATTAGGAAGGGGATTTTCTGGATCACCATTCAAAACCTTTACCATCCGGTCCGTAGCTGCTAGCAAAGAAAGCATTCGTCCTTCTGAAAGTTCGAGTTTTGAGGTATTTGATCACCTCTAGGCTTTGTTTAGGAATCAATTTATCATTTGTATTTCTCCTTATTTCTATGCTGTCATTAAATTATGTTGCTTTCTTGTAGCCATAAGTTTTGAGCTATAATCATAGGCTTGGTGAATCAATATCTTCTAGTACTCAGTCAGAGAATGGATATCATAAAATAGATGCATCTTTTTTTAATGTAATATTGTGGCTCCTGACGGCTAAGGTAGGTAACTAGGTGTTGGTGGTTTACACCTTGCTCCTGAGTTTTAAAAACTGAGGAAAGCAAGTAAAACTGAGGAAAGCAAGTGAAGAGGAAGTAAAATACTTTCATCCCAATTTTGGGGTGAAAGTTTTGGAGTAAAAGCATGTCTAATTTACATTCATTTTCACTTGCTTCCTTCATTATTAAAAACTTGGGAGCACAAATAGGAGTGAAAGTGAAACTACTTTACATACCTTTCACTTGCTTTCCTCCTTTTTTAAAACTCGGGAGTGAGGGGTTAATATTAAGAGTGACATTGCTTCCTAAGCTCCTAGTTCTTCATTTGTAGTATCTTTTTTTAATTAATTTTGCTTATGTAAGATAATTACGGTACTTTTAAATAAAGCTGAGATGGTAATGACCGTAATGTTCAGTTATTAATGTAAAACATTTCGCATTATAGTTGTCAAAACCTATAACATACTTTGAGATTTGCTAATTAGCATGATCTGATACAATTACTACCAAAGGTCCAGTCTCTAGTGTTCATTCTCATCAATAAGATATTAAAATTTAATATATTTAATAAACTCTAAAGATTTAGGGTTTAAACCTTGCCAACTACAAAAAATATAAAGCAGTACATAGGTATAGGGATCGATTCCATAGAAAATATATTAAAATATAATACATATTTTATGAACTCTAAAGGTTTAAGTTTGAACCTTGACAACTACAAAAAATAACATAATATTTATTTCAATTTTCAAGAGGTTAATACTTGATATATCTTTCAAGTGAATATAAAGAAAAGTTATAACAAGTAAGAAGAGATTTAAGAGTTTAAATAAATTGAAATGTTTTGATAGATATTTGATATTTTAACAAATTAGTTTCACATTCTATTTTAATTTAGTTAAAAGCCAATTAAAGAAGAAGTAAAAAGAAATAAGAAACTCATCTTATCTCCCTACGGATATAGTCATATAGGTTTAAACCTTTATATTCCCCCCCCCCCCCCTTCCCACTATTGACCTACAATAATACATAATTTTTTGAAGATTCAAGTATTGTACAAAAACTTTTTGTGATTCAAGCATGTCTAAAATGTTTTGTTTTTCAGTCGAAGTCGTGTTTGGTGCAAGAGTTAAGTGTCTACTTGTTATTTTCTAGCCACTAGGTCACGAGTTTGAGCCATGGGAACCTCTTTGTGAAACATAGAATTAGGTTGCTTACGTCAAGATGTTTCCCAGAACCCTGCTGCGGTGGCAGCCTTATGTATTGGGCACTGACTTTTTTTTTAGCATGTTGAAAATGTTTAGTATTATGTAGATAAGTTCACTTGATATACATTAATTGTTTAAAGTACTAATAAGACTTCAAATATGCTGTCAGAATTCTGAAATAGTGGTACAGTCTTTAGAGGATTCTGTCAACGATACAGGCGATTGGCAATTTGCACTCTTGGAATTGGCTGGATCTCATTATGCTGCCATTTGCTCAAAAAAGGGTTGTGGCTATGCTAATGAAGGTAATTATATTTTTATATGTTTTTATCAATATTGTGGCAATATAGAAACACAAATTTACCAAGAAAAGTTTCATCAACCTTGTAGATAAAAGCAATCCTATGAAAGTGAGAGTCTGGAGAACAGTTCCACTTGTTGAAGATGAATATGTTTCCGGGACTGATTCTGTCATAGCTGTTGGGGGCTTACTGTAACTAGAAATTTTTGTGAAAGTTATTTAACCGGTTATTGCTGTTGGTGGCACGATGTTACCAGGATTCTTATTGGAAGTATTCAACTAATGAATTGAATATCACCCAAATGCCTGTCATTCAAATCGAGATGATTAGGTCTTTCTTGATCACCACTCACAACTTTGTAGACTGGAGAGGTTGGTGAGCATCGCAGCTCATCTAATTGTTCTGGAATGCATTGTTTAACCTGGTTGCAATTGTATAGCTTAAAGTGTTATATATGACAACCAAGATTACTGTCGATAGGCTTACACTTTTTACATAGAATCTCACATAATGAAGGTATGTTGCTACTAATATATTTTATTGTAATTTGTACACAAAACTAACAATATAGTAATAAATTATCTTTAGGCCAACAAGAGTTTTATAGAGTTAATATGAGGTGAAAATTCATGAGAGCTGATCAACACTTGTTTTTTTTTGTGCACGGTCATCCAGGTCGATCCATTGCTCAACTAGAATTCAAAAGAAAAATCTAAAAGTTATGTTGGTTGTTTCACTTGTTGCTCTACTGGTTGTTTCACTTGTTAAAAGTTAAAATCTTGAGAGTTTATTACCAATAGTCATTGCAAGAACATACTCCATTCTGGAAATGGTGGAAACGAGTTGCATCTCTAATGACAAATTGACGATCAACAATTTTGCTAACCAACTTTATAAAATTATGACAATCTCCACATACCCTTAGGTTCTTTGTCACGAGAATCTGACTCCCCAGAGCAGTGTTCATAAGTGCAAATGCAATGGCCAGCCTTTCACTGTGGACTCTTGTACTACTAACAAGTTCAGAATTTTGATTATCTTCATCATTCTTCTCATGTTCATTGGGTTCCTTTGCCAAATCTTCCAATCTAACCAACATTGCGTATATCCCTTCGGTTTGAGGATGGCTTCTATCCCCAGCCATAAAGAGATGGGTCATCCCAATGTACTCAACAGAACTAAACCCAGGGTCCTTCTTAAGTTTTCGTTCTCTCATCATCACTCGCACCTTCACTATCCCTTCCATGTTTTTTGTCTCGGAGTATAAATTTGATAACAAAACATAGTATCCAATATTTGTTGGTTCTAGTTCAATGACCCGTTCAAAAGCCAACTCTGCTAACTCCACATTTTTGTGGATCTTGCAAGCACCCAAAAGTGCACCCCATACCGCACCATCAGGGTTCTCTGACATTGATTCAATAAGCTCTCGAGCTTCCTTAAGTCGACCTGCCCGGCCTAAAAGATCAACAACACAAGAATAATGCTCTGAACCAGGTTGCAGCCTATATTTCTTCGCCATTGAATCAAAATATCTCAATCCCCTGTCAGTTAACCCTCCATGACTACATGCAGACAAAACGCTAACAAAAACGGTTTTATCAGGGTGAATGCCGATATCAATCATCTGGTCAAAGAGCTGCACAGCATTCTCTCCATGTCCATGTATTCCATAGCCACCTATAATTGCTGTCCATGACACTAAATTCTTCACCGGCATGTCATCGAAAATAGCATGCGCTCTAACCAAGTTACCACATCTAGCATACATATTAATTAGAGCATTCTGAAGAAACTGGTTGAACTCAAAACCTCTACGCTTAATTTTCTTTTCCACCTCCATACCAACCTTTGAGGCACCAAGATTAGCACAAGATGACAAAACAGCAACAAAAGTCACAGGGTCTGGAGATATACCCTTCAACTCCATCTCTCGATACAGGTCCAGAACAACATTAGCATGACCATTTTGTGCATACCCAGAAATCATAGCATTCCAAGTAATCAAACCCTTTTCAGGCATGTCATCGAAGAATTTCCTACCACTGCAAAGCGATCCACACCTAACATACATTGTAAGTAAACAATTCCCCACCGACATATCACCATCCAAACCACACTTGACATTTAAACAGTGCAATGACATCCCAAATCCCAAATGCAATGGAGCAGTGCAACCAGGAATCAGACCCAACATCGTAACAGAATTAACAGACACATTTAACAACCTCATTTTAGAAAATAACAACACAGCATTACATAACTCAGAATTGTGTGTATAACCAGCTATCAAAGCATTGTAACAAACAGTGAGTGTTCTAGCATAAGGACTTTGATCAAACAGCTTCCGTGCATTTTCGACTAAAGAACATTTACAGTACATTGACATCAAAGCAGTCTGAACAAAAGGTTCAGAGTGGCACCCAGTTCTAATAACATGGGCATGAAGCTGTTGACCAGGGGC
The DNA here is from genome assembly GCA_028671895.1 of Oenanthe sinensis. Classification (NCBI taxonomy): domain Eukaryota; kingdom Viridiplantae; phylum Streptophyta; class Magnoliopsida; order Apiales; family Apiaceae; genus Oenanthe; species Oenanthe sinensis. The sequence continues at coordinate 40,057,253 of CM053794.1, forward strand.
AGCAAGATATAGAGCGGCGCAAGACTTGAGAGCAAAAGGGAAAGTGAATGCGTTTGGAGATGCGCCGGAGCTGAGTAATTGTGGGTAGAGATAGAGAGCTTTTTGATACTGGCCTTGCTTGGCTAGCTCTCTCAGTTGTGTGTTCCATGAGCTGCAACTACTAGTACTAGTGTTGTGTACGTGCCTTGTGTTACTCCTCAATATGGTTATGGCTATGCTGCTGTAGTATACAATGTTGGCTGATCTGCTCATAGCCTTTATGTACTTCTTTCACTGCTCATTTCATTTTATATGGTGTCCAAGAAAGTTTTATTTTAGATCGATCGTGGATTATTAGTCGTCTGAAATATATTTTCCAAAAAATTGGAAGTAGAAGAATCAATTTCAACAGATAGGATATTGGTGTTATGATAAACTCTACCTAAAATTTGATTTTTGAATTCGATGTTCAGGCTTTCAGGGACTCGTGAGTGTTAATTTAGACACGGAAATTAATTTGTCCCCAATCCCCTAATTTCTTAAAGATTGTCCAAATTTTCGAGATCGGGATGATGACTATTCCCCAATTTCTATGTTCATGGGTCTATAATTGGGCAGTTTGAGTGCTTAATATCTCATCTTTAGTATATTAGATTTAAAATAATTTTGCGTTGGACTAAATATTAAATTAAATTTGTTGTCAAGTTTGAGATTGTTCATGAAGCAAGTTGATAAATGTTTTCTGGTTTGAATTCGTCAGTAACGAATCATATATCTTAAGGCAATTATACCGGTTGATCTGGACAAACGATTGTTGACAATAATCTTCTTGTACTTTTTTTTGACGAATAGTAAAAAATTATATAAACTCAATAAGAAGTGTAGCGAGAAGTGGGGATAGATAATGTATTCTTAAATTTAAAAAAAATTCTCGTGTTACTATTTTTCGTTAAAAAAACATAGATATATGGTTGTAAGGGAATATGACCCATATTTTATAAAAGTATTTATGAATGTCCACGGTAAATTTAAAATAAATTAAATAATATATGTCGTACGAATTTATTTATCTTGAACCTAAAATTTTTTACAGCAGCCAATTTGATTAATAAAAAAAATTAAAAGGTACAAAAAAAGAAGTTTCATATAATATCCCGATTCTATTTTAAAATATGTCAGATACTTTATTCAATATATAAACAAGTACCAATTAAGATATATGATTAATGAAACTCACAAGTATTTGTTTTTATCGAAATAAATATAGACTCAAGTTTATTAATGAAAGGAGATGAATTTTCTAAAGCACACTATAGAGAAGTTCTCTATTAGTGCGTCGTAAATCATGTATTTTATTTATTTTTTGATAATCTAACTATACGGATGAAATATTTATATCAAAATAAAAATATATACAAATTTTCATTAAATTTAAAATAGAGGAGTATCACTTCTATAATAATATTATTTCTTTATGTATATTCAACGACATCGATTTATTATAATTTTATTGTTATAAATTTATAGTTTCAAGTCAATATATTACATGAAAAATTGTACATTAGTTTATTTTGATGTGAAATTAACATCGTACGATTGGATCGTTTAAATAATAATTTATTTAATTATTTTTAAGCCGCCCTAGTAGAGAATTTCTCTATTATATAGTTTGATATGTAATTATCAGGTAATATATAGTTTGATATGTAATTATATTCCATAAATAATTAAATTAAATCATTTATTATGATACAGGTATCATGTGATCAGTGTGGTCGTTTCGCCTCTCGCGTGTACATACGTATAAACTTATTATGCATACTAGCTTATATTACATGCTATACATGTGTTTTGTTTTTAATAATAGTTTTATAATTAAAATTTTAAATTTTAAAGATTTATATTTATTCATTTTTAATATATTTTATTCTAGAATAATATTAAGTTAATTATTGATATTGGTTGATAATCGAGCATGAATCAATTAATTAAATAATTAATAATATTTAGGAATTTACATTATTATCCCAAGCGACCATACCATATTATCTCATTTATTCCAATTATATATAGGATATAATATGTTTTTAAGAAATTAACACAAATAGGTAGGCCAATTTAAAGAGTATAATCAACATCTATACTATCTATTATAATAACCAAACTAGATAAGTTTTTTTTGAAACATTGAGGTGAATTATAAAAAAAATCTTAACCGTCCAGTTTTAAGTGAATCATAGAAACGATTATAACCATCTAATTTTAATAAAATTTAATTTTAGAAAATATATATCATACATACAACTCTATATCCAATAATCCTCCTTTTATACAATTCATCACGTATAATATTATATTATATTTAAATTATATTCTATATTTTTTATTTTAAGAATTCTACTTATCCTATAATTTTTATTTTCTATATCATTAAATTTTATGAATATTAATATATAAATATCATTGTATAATAACATACAACTCTAATCCCGATAATCCTCCTTTTATATAACTCATCACGGATAATATTATATTATATTAACATAAAATTTTAACGTTATAAAATTTATAGTAAATATCAATAAAATATGAAATAAAAAATAAATTTACCTAAATATTAATCATTCATCATGTGTTTCGCACAAGTTATAAACTTGTATCAATATATAAAGGAAGATTAATAAGTACTAATTTTTTCAAGTAAAACGATATTGACTAGCTTATGTGGGACATTTTAAACTTGAACATAAATTTCTCATTTTTAATTTAAAATGATATTGTATATAAAAGTGGATTCAAGTTTGTACAATATATTTTACTCAAAAAAAAAAGTTTGTACAATATATTGATAAAAATTGTAGATAAATGTCACAATTTCGGTACTTTTTTCTTTTTTATTTAGAAGACGGGTGTTGCTCTTCAATGCACTTCACTTTTTTTTTTAATACTTTATGTTTTAATTACTTAAACCAAATCACTTTTAAGTACATGATAAATAAAATCCGGGGGATATCAATCCACTCCCTCTCTTCTGACACAGAATGAGTAGCAAAAACATGAGCTACCCTATTTGCAAAACGATAAATAAACCTAAGTAGCACTGGATTTATATGCTTTAAAAGTTGAACACAATCACCAACTATTGTACCGAACATAGCATCTCCTGGATTTCCATTACATGCATTCACCAGTACCTGTGAATCTGTTTCGACAATGCAACACTGAGTTTTTCTGCTTATTAGCCATGACAAGGCTTCCTTCATTCCAAGTGCCTCGGTTTCCTTTGGTCGGTTTCCTTTGGTGACCGAGATCCTGCAATTCTACAGTTCCTCGCCCCCAGAAATAAGCCCTGCTCATCTCTCAATACACATCCCACTCCTACACCACCATCAGGAAACACCGCTGCATCTGTGTTGATTTTAACCCACCCTGCCATAACAATGCACTTCACTTCAGTAATTGGAATTCATAAAAACCAGTATCTACGTTTAGTAATATGCAATTTTTATTTGAAGGAAATTTTTTTTTGGGAAACTATTTTATCTTTTGCAATCCGATTCCTTTGAGAAGTAATCACTTTTTTTTATTTAGAGGCGATTAGTCCACTTCCATCTTTTGTAACATGATTCTTTTAAGTAGTAGTCATTAATTTTTTTTTTTAAATGTTCACATAGCATTGAAGAACAACATGCTACCAAAAGATTGAAGCCATTAATAATATCTTTTACATATATATCCCACACAAGTCAAACAAGACTAAAAAATATATAATATCACGGAAAAAATATGTAAAAGAGAAGAAAAAATTATTATAATTAATTAAATAACAAAATTAAAAAAAAAATCACGAAAAAATTATGTAAAAGAGAAGAAGAAACAATTATAATAAAAAATATTAAACGAATATTATTTTTATATAATGTATAAAAAAATATAATTAAACAAAATTTTATTAATATTTTTATAAATATATAATATATATTAATACAATTATATAAATAAAATAATTAATAGATATGATTGATAATAAAATAATAATTTAACACTTAATATTAAATAATGTTTATATAATATTTTTTTAAATTTTGTAAAACAAACAACAAATGACATTATCAGAGAGTCTTATTTTATGCGAGACTGACAATTTATTAAATTTAATGTTCATAGAACTTTACCATCCATTGTAAAATTTAAAATTTTAAGTTTCTAATGAGCATATTTTTCTTTTCAATTTTCCGTTTATTAAAATATTAAATACATTAATATATAATTATAATAAAATGTCTAGTACAGTATATTTTATAAGACTTAACTCGGGACCGATCTTTTTATTTATCCTGGTCTAAAAAGAGTATTAAAACTATAGGCATGAGCGCACGAGTCACGAATCACGACCGCATGAGGCACTAGCAGGGCGGGGCAGAAGGGTGACAATTTCGGGTTTTCGGTTGGGTTTGTGTCGGTTCAAATTGTAATCAAATTGTTCCTGATTGTTTTAAATTAATTTTTTCTTAATCATAACCCGTACCTACCGGATTCATGTCAGATTTCGGGTAATTTCGGATTTCATCACCTTTACTATTTTTTTAGATTGATTGAAAATATACTCCTGTATTATATATTTCATCTATCCCGATTTATAAGGATTAATTGCTTTTGCACAAATTTTTAAATAAAATAGTTCATTTATCTTTCATTACAAAAAATGGCAAAATATGTATAAAATATTGTTATTACTATTAAATAATTATGAACCAACTAACGAGTATTTATCATTGCACATGAAAGTTACTTCATTGTACTTAAATTTAGTTATTTTAAACACAGAGTATTTCAAGAATAGGATTATAAATAAATGATTCATTAATTTTCGGGTCATTTTTGGATTTCGAGTTCGTGTGTGATTGTATGAGACTATTTTGAATTGAATATTTAATGACCCAGATTCGTACTTTTGCGATTCGGGTTTCGGTGGGGTCAGATTTTGCCACGGGTAGCGGGTTATAACGGTAAGCGTGTAAATCTTTTTACCCAAAAAGAAAACGTGACAGTATATATATATCCAACGGTGTTAACCACTTGAAAACCAGATAATCGTTTGCTGCAGTGTAAAATTAAATCTAGGGTTTCTCTCGCGCACACAAAAAAAAGAGAGGGACAAACAACACCAACACAAGCACCCCCGTCCCTGGCATTCAGATCACTCCTTTAGGTAACGCCTCTTGTTCAATTTAGATCTATTATTATTGTTATTATTATTCAATTGTCTCCTTGTTTTCTGATTTCTGCTATTCTTTCATGTTCATACACACATATTCATTAGTTTTCGATTTTCACTCTTAATTTTGTCTAGGGCTCTCACACAATTTCTTTACAGCCTCCTTACGGAAATTAATTACATTCCTTTCGGTGGTAGATTAATTTATTTTCTGATAATTATGACCAAGCTAGTTAGTTATAGATGCTGAATTTAATTGTATCTGAGAACTATTACGGGATTGATTTTGAAAGGTTTAATTAATTTTTATTTTAAGACCTCTACGCTTTAGTAAGAGTATGCTCATTGCATCTGGCTTGAAGCAATTAATACAATGGTATTTAGTTGTAATACATATTCCAGGAATTGAGTTACGATATTACTGTTATATTAAGTATCAAGCCTTTCACTTAACTTGAATGCTCACCTTATGTTACTTATGTAAAGTTCACTTGTATTGCTGTTTCTCATTCCTTATTATTTGCTCTTTTTGTTTCTTGGTCCTTCTTCCCTTCTTTTGTTGTAAATGCATAATTCCTGACGATAGTTAGCCTTTAAAGTTTGGCCATTATTTTTTGGGCGTCACTCGGTATCTAAATTTCAGGAATATCATAGCTTCTCTTTTAATCTGTTGAGCATTATCATCCTCTTGAATATCATTCACAGTTCTCTCTTGCCTGTCTCTATTATTATTTGTACCATGTTTTTAATCATCCTTTATTGATAATTAATCACATTGAAACTCCTTGAAGCCATATCTAATGGCACAAATTCAATTGAAATTCTTACTCTTGAACTCCTTGTGGCCTTTCATTTTGTTTCGGCCTGCCCATTTTTGTATCTTTTTCTCTTCAAATGCTTGTGGCTTCTGTGCTTCTACCACAGTTGCTGTGCAAGCTTATATTTCCAGATATACAAGATGCCGAGGACAAGGTCAAATGCTTCAACAGTTAAATCAAGTGAACCCGAAAAAACTGCAGTGGCAGAAAAGCCTGTTCAGATGGAAGAGCAGGTAGAGTCTGATGGAGATAATGATGAGACAGTGGAAGAAGAAGTTGAGTATGAAGAGGTAGAAGTGGAAGAAGAAGAGGAGGAGGAAGAGGAAGAGGTTGAAGAGGAGGAAGAAGAAGAAGAGGAGGAGGAAGAAGAAGTAGAGGAAGAAGAAAAGGATGCCAGTGTCTCCAACAAAGCACGTAAAGGCCAAGATAGCAATGATGAGATGGTAACTGGTGATGCAGCAGAGGATGAGGAGAAAAGGCATGCTGAGTTACTTGCGCTTCCTCCTCATGGCTCAGAAGTGTACCTAGGTGGTATTCCTCATGATGCTTCTGAAGATGAGTTGAAGGGCTTCTGTGGATCCATAGGGGAAGTCACAGAGGTAATCTTCGATGCTGTCTATATGCTTCATATATCGTTTTTTTGACAAGGCTTTCTGGTATGTAATTTGTGACATACATATTATTTGTTCACTTCATATATGGAGAACAGGTTCGCATAATGAAAGGAAAAGACTCAAGTGAAAATAAGGGCTATGCTTTTGTTACCTTTAGAAGTAAAGATTTGGCTACTAAGGCCATTAAAGACCTCAATAATGCTGAATTTAAGGTATTTTTATTGTTTAGTCCAAGTCTTTTGCTGCTGTGTATGCACTTGCATTACACTCATATTGAGTTTTATTTTTCCTCAGGGTAGAAAGGTAAAGTGTTCAACATCGCAAGCAAAGCACAAGTTATTTTTAGGTAATATTCCGAAAAGTTGGGGAGAGGAAGATATAAAGAAGGTCGTGACCAAGGTAGGGCCAGGGGTCAACGGCGTGGAACTGCTAAAGGTTTGTGATGATTTTTCATGGCCATATTTATATTGCTGATTATTTTCCGAATCCAGCTGTCTCAACATTGTATATTTGTTCTCAAATTTCAGGACCCCCAAAATTCCAGCCGAAATCGTGGTTTTGTATTCATTGAGTACTATAATCATGCCTGCGCAGAGTATTCCAGGCAAAAGATGTCGAACCCAAAATTTAAGCTCGATGACAATGCTCCAACTGTGAGTTGGGCTGACCCGAAAAATGCAGAATCGTCTGCTTCTTCACAGGTATTGTTTTGTTCTTTAGTCACCCCTAATTGACTACTAGATTTCTCTCGATCCCACCTCAATGATTTCCATACATAGATTTTGCACAGTATATGATACGTACTATGAATTTGCATCATGTCTGCTTCTAAACTATTAAATCTTAATATGGCACTTATATTATATTTTGGTCACTTTGATAGTGACTGACATAGTGTTGATATAACTTTGTGTTCATTCTTCTTCTCAGAAGCATTTGTTCGTCGAACCAAATTACATGTTTTGGAACATAGACACGTAGTTTGATATATATATATATATATAATATAAAATTATATAATTTTTTAGAATTCTATCAGCACATCAAAAACTATGATAACGTTTTTTTGCTTTTGAATGTACATTAGTGATAGCTGTTGAGTATGAGAGGAACAAGAGTGTAAATCAGTCAATACCCATTCACATGGGTAAAAACATGTCAGTGTGCTGTCTCAGATGCCGTAGTTACAAGTTTTCGAAATTAAGCTGGCATGCTGTTTAGATTATAGCGGCATAATGTTGTATTATATGGAATTGAGCATTAAAGTCATTTTTCTTCTCAGAAGCATTTGTTCGTCGAACCAAATTACATGTTTTGGAACATAGACACGTAGTTCGATATATATATATATTATATAAAATTATATAATTTTTTAGAATTCTATCAGCACATCAAAAACTATGATAATGTTTTTTTGCTTTTGAATGTACGTTAGTGATAGCTGTTGAGTATGAGAGGAACAAGAGTGTAAATCAGTCAATACCCATTCACATGGTTAAAAACATGTCAGTGTGCTGTCTCAGATGCTGTAGTTACAAGTTTTCGAAATTAAGCTGGCATGCTGTTTAGATTATAGTGGCTTAATGTTGTATTATATGGAATTGAGCATTACATTTTTTTTGTAGTTTTTTAAACCTAGCAATTTCCACCTTGTTAACTTTAGAAGTATGGTTGAAACTTGTTGTGGATGGTACTGCAGGTTAAAGCAGTGTATGTGAAGAATTTACCCAAAAACATCACCCAGGACCAGTTACAAGATATTTTTGAGCACCATGGGAAGATCACAAAAGTAGTTTTGCCCCCAGCAAAGGCAGGACAAGAAAAGAGCAGATTTGGCTTTGTTCACTTTGCAGACAGGTCAAGTGCCCTGAAGGCTCTAAAGAACACCGAGAAGTATGAGTTAGATGGTATGTCAGTGTTCTTGTTTCTCATATTGGGATTGTAATACCTGATAATGAATAAGTCATGATGATTTTGAAATTTATTTTGCTAGGCCAAGTGTTGGAATGCTCTCTTGCCAAGCCTCAAGCAGATCAGAGGTCATCTGGATTTTCAAGTTCTTCAAAAGCAGCCTTGCTTCCTAGTTACCAGCCTCCTGTTGGTTATGGGTTGGTTGGGGGTGCATATGGCGCTCTTAGTGCTGGATATGGTGGTGCAGGCTTTGGACAGGTGGGAAACCGATAATATCTTGTGGCATAATGTCTATCTTCTCAATTTAATTTGTTTTTTCACTATCGAGGATTCGAGGTTGCTTGATATCTGAACTGGATGATTGATTTTCTTGTGCAGTGACTATTTGAGTATTCACGGAATCATAAAATTAATGTTGCTAAAAAGTACTTACTAGTAGATGTCCACATTGTAATTTAACTGTTGTACTGCCAATCTTCCATCAATTCATGTGTTTATGAGTGGGATTCTGGGGTACTAAGTATCTATCAATTAATGGAACAGAGAGCTTATTCTTCAACCTTAAATGTGGTGTGCAAGATCAAGTGAGAGTACAAGAAGCAATGACTTTTGACATTTAAATTACGGCTCTTTGCATGACATTTTCATTTCTCCTGTTTACAAAGTTACTGCAAAGATTTGATTCGGTGCTGATGTATTGTTGTATTTTTGTAGCCACTGGTATATGGAAGGGGACCCACACCGGGCATGGCAATGATGCCTATGCTTCTCCCAGATGGAAGAATTGGATATGTTTTGTAAGTGTTGTACTTTCAGTCTTCTCAGTTTTAAAAATTATATTGATTTACATCAGTTTTAATTAGTGAACATCAATCGTGAACTTTCTCTTTGGATCGCTAGCCACTTGGTTACCAATTTGCTTAGGTAGAAGTGTCGAGATGTGATACTGCTTGGTACAAGTACGTTTAGCCTTTGTATATGCCCGTTTGTGAATTGTAGAGCCTTATTACCCAAGCTGTGGTGCATGGGTTTTAATTAAAACTTGCAAGTAATTTTCTTTTAATCTTATCTGACCCATCTTCTACATTGAAGTTGGACCTTCAAGTAAGTATCAAAGTGTGCTTATGCACTGCCAAGTTTAATTAAATAGAGATTGACAACTGAAAACTGTTTGTACTTGTATATCAAAAGTAGCATATTTTGCTAAGCATGGTGTATAAAATTGATGCATTTATTGTTTCCCTTCGTTTTTTTTGCATTACTTTTGTGCCACCTGTTTTGTGCGTTCCATTTAGAAAACAACATAAATCAAGTTATTTTCCTTATACAGGCAGCAACCAGGAGCACAGCCCTATAGTCCACCACCACCTCCACAACAACAAAGAGGGGGTCGGAGTGGTGGAGGTGGAAGGGGCGGAGGAAGTTCAAGTGGCGGAAGGAGTGGAGGAAGAAGTGGGAGTGGAAGCTCTAGTGGTGGAAGGCGTGACAGTGGAAGCTATGGTCGAAACCGTTATAATCCATACTAATATTCTGTATATCCTTCAAGGATATTTACCTGACAATTATGGAACACAACAATTGTTTATCATATTCTGAATGTTATGATATTTAAATTTTTCTGTTCATTGCTTTGCATAATTTCCGGCCTAAAGTGTATCAATTTAAGTTGGTTATAACTTTAAGCTTTGGACATTCAATTTAGCTGGTGAGTTCAACCAAGCAGATAGCTCACTTTCATTATCGTTTCTTAAACCACCAATACATATTTGCTATATTTCGATTGTTTTTTAATACAACTCAACTCTAGAAAGTGGTTGTAGGATAACAGGGCATGGGAAAAAAATGCAAGGCTGCTGCATTTCCGATGTCTTTGTTAATATTTGAGATGTCTAAAAATCTAGCATTACTTGTCACTTAAGCAGCGCGGAAATAAAAACCAAAAGCACTACCTACAAAACATTACGATGATCAAAGCTCGAGGGGATCTATCAACAATATTCACTTTCCAAAATTAGGAAACAAATACGATTGGGAAATACTGCATAATTGACACACTTTTGTTCATTCAGCTCAACAAATTGGATCATTCAATAAATGAATCAAAGCAACATCCAACACTCAGGACGTCTCAATCTTTAAATTACCCTCAGTTTCACAAGAAGAGAACTAATAACTAGTATAGGCAGGAACCACTGCAACAAAGTGACAAACCAGTAGGGAAAATCAGGAAACTGATCTCCTAAATCAACAACAAATGGGGCACTGAATCAACCCATTCTCATTGCACTCGTCGCACTTCAACGTCTTCCTCCCATCTTCATTGAAGAGCTTACAACTCCCATTGCACTTGACACACATCACAAACCTCACACCACTGCACCCTTGGCAGCCAACGCCAGCCCTCGGTATCCGATCAAGTAGTAATCCGAGTTTCCCCTCCTCATCCAACTTCAGTATTTCATCAGCTCCACCTACCAGTCTTCCTTTAACAAACACAACCGGAACTTTCACTTGCTTTGTCTCCATTAGTCCTCTCAGTTCCTCCCTAAAACCGGAGTCCATTGACACATCACGCTCAAACATCTGAACATGATGCGACTCAATGATAGACCTGACAATGTTGCAATCCTCAAATGTCTTCCTAATTCCTCGCAATGTAGTTGTGTAGATGACCACTGCATTTTCACCACCAGGCGGGCAGATTTTATCAAACAATTGAAGAATACTCTCCGAGTCTCCCGAATTTCTAGCCTTCCAAGATTCAGTCACCATTTTCTTAATCTTCTCCTCTCCTTTATTAGGATCTACATTTTCAGGATCAAACAGGGGACTCAAACTCCTTCTCCTAAACGAAATCCCCCCAAGATCCAACTTAGACATATCACATTTCACGGGAAGTATAATATTTGGCGAATTCTTCCTCGAATGCTCCAATACATTACTCTGCCTCAATACCCTTTTAGGACTACAATCCCACCTTTGAACTTGCCCCTTATTCTCTCTCCCGACAGACCTCTTACCACTCTTGGGCGAACCAAGTTGATTCAAGAACTTCAAAGGACTCTTCACATCCAAATCAGCAAACCCGCGAAGAAACGCCCTGGGTTTAGGACTACTTTTCTTGGGTTGAATCGCAATAGGAACTCCATCTTCAAGCCCTTCCATTAACTCCCAAGCATTAATAATCTCGGGGTCTTGTCGCGACAATGACTTCCTAGGTTGAATTACATTCAGACATTGCTGTTGAGGCTGTGGATCTTTGTCAAGATTGAGAGCCCCATAAGTGGATGAAGTGAGAGAAACAACATGGTTAGGACAACCATTTTCAAAGTGGATAATATCTCGTTTGAGATCTTTTTTAAACAGTTTTGAAGAAGCACAACCCATTGGAACTGCTCCAGTTTCAAACTTGTGTTTGATTTTTGCTAATGGAAACAACAAGAAAAATGATGAATTACAAGTGGAGTTACTTACCGGTACATTGAAAGTGGAGGTTTATTTTCTTGCAAATAATACTAACCGTTACTCTTGTCTTGCTAAGGGCCCCAACGGTCCGAAAATTCGAATGGGGTTTAGACTTTACCAAATTTTGTACTTATTTTATATTTTATGTCCAAACCACACACGGACTCTCTTTTCTTTTTCTGTTTTGTTATCATTATTATAGGATTTGTATTCGTTGTTTGTCTATGGATTTTATTTGAGCCAGGTTTAAAAAAATAACCCCAACTTTTGGCTTAAAATAAAATTTCTATTTAAAAAGTCAAAAATTAAACAAAATATCTGTTATACTAATTTACCACTAGTTAATGTCATGATAAGTGTGTGTTTTGAATTAATAGATTTTGATGAAACTTTCCAAAAAAATTGAGAGAAAAATGAAACTGATCTTTAATGCAGGGTAGATTGTAACGGCTTTTTTAATGTTTGTTTTAAACACTTCCTATGGATTAAAATATAACTAAAAGGAATTAATACTATAGTTTTTTGAAAACTATTACAAGTAATCCAAGGAAATATATTAAATTAAGAGAAAAAGTGATTTTCATAAAATAAAAATAAAGCTATAGAAAAATAAGAACGAACAAATTGAGTATCAAATGTTTGATATGTCAAAATATGGATGATGTTCATCGATTACTGTGTTCGAAGTTACTGTGATAAAAATACATATTTTAAAAGGTATTAGTGATAGATAATAGAGGGGATGTGTATTTAAAAATGAGATATTTTATTTTATATATAATATGCATTTAGGCGGGTAATCTTTTTATGATGCAATTTGTGAATACTCAGATACTATATTAGTAAATACTCACTAAAAAACTTTAATAAATTTGAAAATTGTTATTATTCTTTTAATTTAAAATTTATTTATGAGGATTAATGTACTTCAAATCATACTGCGAGATCAAATTTATAATAAGAAATCAAGTTTTTTTTTCAATAAATAAGAAGTCAAGTTCATTGACCCAATAATAGCAGTCATTCTCAATTTTCAAAAATAATACTTCCCAAATGATCATATACTACTATATTAGTAAATACTCACTAAAAAACTTCAATAAATTTGAAAATTGTTATTATTAATTTTAATTTAAAAGTTATTTATGATTTATGAGGACAGAGGATTAATGTACTTCAAATCATATTACGAGAACAAATTTATAATAAGAACTCAAGTTTTTTTTTAAATAAATAAGAAGTCAAGTTCATTGACCCAATAACAGTCATTCTCAATTTGACAAGTTCGCAACATTCAACGCAGACTTTTCAAAAGTATTAGTATTCCCTTTTGAAATTTTAATACACGTATTAAGATTAAGATGTCAAAAATAAGTATATTTAATAAATTTTTATCTGATATTAGTATTAAAAATAAAATTATATATATATATGATATTATGTACATACCAAAAAGTTAAATATTAATTAAAATAAGAGGGAGTACTGGCTTGACTTTCCACAAATTGAAGTAAGATGTTTTTAGACTTTATTATTTGAAACCTTTTTTTAAATAAATATTTAATATTAATTCTTTTAAAAAACCAAGAAACTATCATTTATTGATATGGCGCCAGGTCAATATAAACGTTAGTTTCAACAATTTTATTTACGTATTTTTATATAAATTAGAAATTTTACAATACGGAATTACAGAGTAATTTTCTCACACGGAAAAATATAGTCATAATTTTATTCATATAGGGCCGTTTAAACTTTAAAGTATTCGGGAGTTCAGGATAAATTAAAAAAAATGAATGCTAATTTTGCAAGTCTTAAAGTATATTATAAAATTAATATAGATGAAATAAATAAAAATTAATTACATAAAAGATGTAATCAGTTAGTCACATAAAGTTGAAAAAATAATTTATTTAATTTTATTTTTAAAATTATATTTACGTTAATATAACTTTCTGATTCAGACGCTACCGTGAGGAGATAATTTTAATAATTAAATAAAAATTGTTTCCTTAATTTAGTGAACTAAGTAATTAATTTGAGAATTAAATTAATTGTTGATGAATTAATATTAATAAATTCACCGAAATATGACATAACAAAAAAAAAATTAAACCAGTAATATATTTATTAATCTAATTAAAAAATTCCTTAGCAAAAAATATTCAACGTATTATATTTTTGTGCCAAAATCGAGTCTTGAGACAAAAAATTTTTTTACGAGAATAAAGGAAAATTACCTGATCTTGTAAGTACCTAGTGGGGCCTTTTTTATAAGGTACTAGTATTTCTTCAGGAAAGTTACGAGAACATTATCTTTTTTAATTATAAATCCAGTATTCATTGAATGACTTTCTATCCTCATCTGTGACATATACATTTCAATTTTCATGCATACTTTTAATAGTCAAGAGAAAATTTCCAAGTATTCAAAAATTCCAACCACAGTTCTGTCAACATTCTAACGAAATTTGACAAGAGAAAATAAAAAAGGAATTACTAAAAGAAAAAAGTAGCATGTATGCAATTTTATTCCCATTCCAGAAATTGAAGAAATTATTCTCAAAACTCAAAAGGTATCGTATCTCCTATATACAACATATATGAGAGTTAAACTCTTAAATCTGATAATAAATCGAGCCACCTAAATTACTGCTTTAACAATTCAACCCATTGTTCTGGAAATTAGGGCTGAGCATAAAAACCGAAACGAAACCGAAACCGAACCGAAACCGATAAAAACCGATAAAAACCGAACCGATAAAAACCGAACCGAATTAAAACCGAAAAACCGAAAAACCGAACCGTAATGAGTGGTTCGGTTTCGGTTTTAGAGATAAACCGAACCGAAAAAAACCGAACCGAACCGATATTATAATATATAAATTAATATTAATATATATTATATAAAAAATTTTAAAATTAAAAATTATTTTATATATAATAACAATTAATCAATAAACTTTGGGTCAGTGGCATATTAATATATTAATATATTAATCAATCAAAGTCCAGTAGAAAACTAGAAACTAGAAAGAGAGGACCAAAACATAGCTATAATTATATGATTACAATGTAAAATAAAAATTATAAAAATATTTTAACTGAAGGTGTGAGATTGAACTCTATTTAAGTTTATTGTATATAATAAAATAATAAAAAATATAAAAATGTTCTTTTTCTTTTCTTTCTTTTCTTTCTGTTTTTTACTATTTTCTATGTTAATAGCATGAATAAAAAGGACTTTATTAGTTGTGTATTCATATGCTGACTATTTTACCATGTATGATGACTATTTTTGCGGGCTTCATCTGTCGATGTTCTTCTAACATTTGATAGCCCAAGCCCATATAAAGGCTGAAAATGGGCTTGTTCATAGCTAGCCAACCTCCAGTATATATATATACAATCGCTACTTTATTTTTTCTTTACCTACTACTAGGCAATTAGGCAATTAGTCAATTATCACTGGTTCACTACGCTCAAATTTTAGATCTAGGTTAAGCACTCAAGCTCGCGACCTCGCATTATTGGAGTCTGTAGAATTAAGCTTTACAAATTACAAAGGAATCAATTAATAATGTCCGAGTCTGACAAACAAACTCCTCAACAAGAAGCAGCATCTGAAGAAGCAGCACCCAAAGTGGTATGATATTACAATTCTGTATATTATTATTTTTCTATATTTACTATAATCTTATGTATTGATTTGTTTGGTTGAAACTGGATATTTTACTCTATTAGGCTGCTAGCATTTAACAATTATCCCATGTTAGAACTATTAGTTGCGTTTAACATTCTCTACTGTTGTTGGCTAGTATAGTATATTGCTTCTTCCTCTGTTTACTTCGATTTTTAATTAGTATCCTTCGATTTTTAATTGTGGACACATACTTTTCATTTATAGATACATGTTAACTTGGAAGACGATGAAGTGAAATGTGATGATAAGCAGGAGGAAAAATCTGATAATAAGGGTAAAAAGAGCTCAAAGGCCTGGGATTTCTTTGAAATAATAAAAGGTTGTCCAGCAGGTTCCGAGAAAGCTAAATGCATTTTATGTAATGTGGTAATTGCATGCAATACTTCACGAAATGGCACATCTGGTATGATGAATCATTTGAGAACGGTTTGTCCTAAATCACCGTTGCGTAACAATCTTGACAAGATGCAGAAGACATTGCAGTTTGAGACATTGTCCAAGGATGATAAACTTCACACACTTAAGGCTCATACGTTTAATCAAGAGAGGTTGAGGAAGAAGGTTGCTTTAATGTGTATCAAAGATAATCAGCCTTTTAGGATCGTGGAGCACGAAGGGTTCCGAGAATTATTAAATGAAGCGGAGCCAAAGTTTAAGATGCCAAGTAGATGGACAGTTGCAAGGGATTGTCTAAAGATATATAGCAAGGAGTTAGTGAAATTGAAAAAATGTTTGGTCTCTGAAAGAGTATCCTTCACAACGGATACTTGGACATCAATCCAAAATATAAATTATATGTGCCTTACGGCTCATTGGATCAATAAAGATTGGAAGATTTGTAAAAGGATTTTAAATTTTCGTCAAATTGGAAGTCATAAAGGGGATGCAATTGGTAAGATGTTAGTTGAGTTGTTCGCCCAATGGGGTATTGATCGTATATTCACCATCACACTAGATAATGCAAGTTCAAATGATACTGCAATCTCGCATTTGAAGAAGTTTCTTAGAGGACCAGAGGCAATTTTAGAGAACAAGTTTCTACATATGCGATGTTGTGCTCACATCTTGAATTTAGTGGTGAAGGACGGTTTAAAAGAACAACATGAATCAATTGCAAGAATTCGAAATGCCGTTAGATATGTTAGGTCTTCACCGGCAAGGCTTGATAAATTTAGAAAATGTGTCGAAAGGGAGAAGATAAAGTGTGATAGGATGGTGTGCCTTGATGTCGACACTAGATGGAATTCAACATATACTATGTTGGATGTCGCGGTCAAGTACAAGGGAGCCTTTATTAGAATGATCACTGAAGATTCTAGCTATGAAGCATTCTTTAGAGTGGATAATCTTGGAGTTTCGAGCAACAATGGCCAGAAAAAGAAAAAGAAAATTGTTGAAGGTGCTCCATTCTTTGTTGACTTTGATAATGTCATTCGTTTCATTCAATTTTTAGAAATCTTTTATGATGTTACATTAAAATTATCGGGTTCCAAATATTGCACTTCCAATGTGTTTTTTGTTGAGCTTGTCAAAGTTCAAGAGGCTATTGTTAGGTTGTGTTCAAGTGAAGATATGTTGATGAGGGACATGGCTAATAGGATGCGGGATAAATATAATAAGTATTGGGATAACATGGATAATACAAATTTTTTGTTGTATGTGGCGGTTGTGTTGGATCCTAGGTATAAAATGAGTTACATGGAATTTTGTTTTGCCAAAATTTATGGGAGAGGGTCTACTAAAAGTTTTATGATGTATGAAAAAGTATTGAAGACGTTGCAAGAACTTTTTGAGTACTATAAGAACCAAAAAGGGCAGGCAGATTCTTCTTTTACATCTAATACGAAACGGCCTGACGATTCTTGGGAAGATGATTTTGAAAAGTTCATGGAAGATCGGGATAGTGGGGGAAAATCAGAACTTGATGTATACTTAGCTGATGAAAGAGAAAGGAAAAGTGAAGGTTTTGATATACTAGTATGGTGGAAGACGCAATCAACAAGATTACCAATACTTTCTGAATTAGCTAAACATGTTTTAGGTATGCCAGTTTCTTCTGTTGCTTCTGAAGCTGCCTTTAGCACTGGCGGAAGAACAATTGATGCCTATCGCAGTTCACTTTCACCAAAGACAGCTGAAGCGTTAGTCTGCAGTCAAGACTGGTTAAGAAGTTCAGTAGCAGCTATTACTGATCTTAGAGGGGAACCTGAAGAATATCTTCAATTTGAAAAGCTGGAAAATGGTAATATATGTCAGTGATTAGTATCTTGATGTTTATGTTTAAAATTCCAGCATAACATATTATGTATTAATGTTATTCTGTTAATTTATAGATGAGCTCAGAGTTGTTGGAAATTTGTTCGGGAAGCTGGACATCGATGATTAAAGGTAAGGTTTTTGTAATGTGCAGAATGGTTTTTGTTAAATGGTGATAAAACTGCAGAATTTGGGTGGAATTCTTCAGTTGCAGGATTAGTGCAATCATCTTTCTTCTGGGGCTATGCCTTGAGTCAACTGCCAGGATTAGTTTTCTGATGTACCAATTCAGGGCAGCTGTTCATTCTATTTGCTAGCTTCTGCCATCAGATTATGTTTATATTAATTGTTATTAGTTTTACAGCTTATCTAAAAGATCAGAAAATAATACCATGGTGCCTTTATTGTTTATTAGGACCTGGTGTGTTTAGTTTGGTTGAAAATCAGCTAGTGAAAATATCACATGACAACCAAACCACCTAAATGTTTGAATTTTTAATAATTAGTATCATCTAAGAGGATTGCAATTTGTAAATCATGTTATAAGAGAATAAAGAGTAAGATAACAGTACTATCAGTTGATAATACAATATGAACTCTACTGCAGAGACCAGTTATGGAAATGAAAACTAGACACTTTTTATATGGGCTTAGTCTTTTTTATTTCTGTCTGCTGTTCTAACATATTACTTGTCAAGCTAAGCCTATCGCTTGATATGCCTGACTTTTAAGTGTTCAATTAAATCATATAAGTTATTTCCGACTTGTTTGTTTTCTCAGCTAGGATCAGAATAGTTTACTCCCTCTGTGACTCTGTCTATAAGAGTAGGTGGCCACATTTTCTTTTTCCAAATGTCTCGGCATCAGCTACATTATTAAGTCAGTGTCAAAACCAAGCGGTGGTTGTTTTTCCTTGGCTTATCGAACCAGCGTAGACATTAGTCACCAAATTTCTGTTTGGGCCTATTAGTACAGTGCACTATAAATGTGAGATAGTGGAGTAGCCTAATCAAGTAATCAGGCAGAGATTCTTGACAGTCTGCTACTTTGACAAGGGTATATGTTACAATGGATATTGTATCTGTTATTATAATTCTTTAGTTCAATCGGAAGCTATCATCACTTTACATTTAACAAGACCTCCTTACATTTGTTGTGGATTATTCATTCCCTTTTTTGGTATTTCTGATTTGCTTTAGCACTGCCAATTTATTTTTCCTGGCTGATGATGGTGATGGATGTGTATGGAATTTAGTCAAGAGTCTTTAAAGAAATGGAGGAAACTAAGTAAGCTATATTAATTTAAATTGTAATCTTTTCCGGTTGTAAAACCGGAAACCGAACCGATAGCAACCGAACCGAGGTTTTAAAAACCGAAACCGAACCACCGGTTTGGTTCCGGTTGTGGTTTTCAATTTTCAAAACCGAAGAGTTATGGTTCCGGTTCCGGTTTTATTCAAAAACCGCACCGAACCGAACCGTGCTCTCTCCTACTGGAAATCCGTGGCGATCTTTGATAATTCAACGAACTAATTAAATTTTTGATTATTTAATTAATAATTTTGATTAATCCATGATTTAATCGATTAATTCTTGTGCCGTGCTTCACCGACTAAATCCAATTCACACTTTTTATAACAATGATTTTGATTAAAGAAACATTGGATTTATAAATGCGGGACAGGGACTACGTAATTTCATATTCTATGGGCGTCCTATTCTACCTAATGATTTTTTTGGTTCCGAAGCCTATTCTACCTAATGTTAGGTATGTAACAAAATTAAATCTAATATTTATATTTTATCAAACCATAAGACAGCATGAGCCATGAGGCATGAGCTGCTGAAACCAATTTTCACCGTACATCCCTCCTCTGCGGTAAAGTAATAAGATGATAATTTTTTTTAAAAAAACTAATATTTTGACCGTGCTTCATATCCGGATTTAAAAAATATTAAAAATTAAAAAATGTATGTAAATAAATTATTATCATTTTGTAGTTATTTTTTTAAGTTTTCCAACCATTTTAATAAAATACATCTCTATCATTTTTATAAGAGTATAATAATTTTGATTGACTCATGATAAAATATAGTAAGGATATAATAATGAAATTCAAAAATATAAAATAAGATAAATTAAAAGGATTTTAATTTTTCAAATAAACTATTTAAAGACTTATTAATTCTAATAACTGACTGCAAGGTTAATCATTTGGACCTTTTAAACAATAGATTTATATCTCCAAGTTATGAAGGAGGATATTTCCGAAACTCATAAATAAAAAAGAATTTTTTATATAAATTAGACTCAATCATGCATAATAATATAAAACATTAATTAATTTTTTTCAGAAACATAAAATAATAATTAAATAAATAGACTTGAAAAGTTGAATTTAGAAGAAATATTACTCATATATTATAATTATGAAATATAAATAAATAGATTTGTAATTCAAAAATGAAGAAGTCTAAAAATTATATATACCAAAATGTTAATCATATTGTGATAATATTGAATATAATAAATATTACTAAAATAATATATATCAACTTTTATTAATACATGGTTGTATACATATTTAATATAGGTAATATCGAAATTAAAATAATGAAATTTTAATTAGAAAAAATTAAAATGATTATTTAAATTAATAAATATTAATTTATTGATAAATTAACATATATATATATATATATAACTATAAAATAAAGAATCGTTTAATATATTGAAACCAGATTTGAAATAATTTTGACTGACTTATGGTAGAATATTATAAAGGAATAATAATGAACTTGAAAAATATATATGCCCCGTTTGCCTAAGCTTATAAGTTGAAAAAGTTGGTATATATGTACTTTTTCTGAAAATAAGTAACTTATTTTCAAATTTGGAAATAAGATTTGGTCTTAAATTTCAAAAATAAATATTAATTTTCAAAAAAAAAAATGAAAATACTTTTTTTTAAAAAGTAACTTATTACTTATAAATTAAGCCAAACACCCCCATAATATTTTAAATTTAAAGTGCTTCAATTTTTTTAAATAAATTAGCGATTTGAAGGCTTATCGATTTTAACAACTGATTGCATAGTTGATCATTTCGACTTTTTGTTGAATTATAGATCTCGGACCTATGAACAGAGATATTTCTAAAACTCACAAAGAAAAAACCGAATTTATAAATTAGACTCAATCATGGGTAAATAATTTATTAAAACAAAAATTTCATGATTTAAAACGAGTCATGGGTAAAATGAATATATTTGAAATAATTGAACCAATAACTAATTAATGAAAATCTCGATGATTCACGGATATATGTAGGCTTGGAGTTGGATTTTTGTGGGTTTAGAATTAGAAATGTGCTATTCAACTATTTTATGTAAGATACATAATGCTATTTTAAAGCAATTTTTGTATTTTAAGAGATGCATATTTATGTTTCTAACAAAAAATCCACAATTTTAATATAATGCAAATAAAAATTTTGCTCTGAAAATAACATTTCCTTTTTTAACGCGGATTTATAATTCGTTTGGCATATTTTATTTTCTAAAAATAAATACTTATTTCAAAAAATTAAATAAATATATACATTTTTAATAAAATAAATACTTATTTCTCATAAATAAATTAAGTTTTTATTTTATTTTCTAAAAATAAATAATATTTTTTTTAAAATACAAATATATATTATAAAAATTAATACTTATTTTCCGAAAAATGTTTAGCCAACTAGACTATAAAGTATAAACTCACACGTTCGCTTCTTTGTTTTGGTCAAACCTTCCTTGTAAAATAAGTGAGAGTAGAGCGCGATTAGATAGTTAAAATGACAAGAGCTTATTTCATTTCAGATAGTAATATTGTAAGGAATATAAATTAAATTAGTCAAAAAAAATAAATGAGATTAATGCGGAGTTTCGTAATATTCTCACCATTTTAAAATATCAATTTTTTAATAAAAAGAAACATATATTAAAAATTTAGTTATATAATATTATTTTATATTTATTATATCAGTTTTATATTTAATTAAAGTAGAATTTACACTAAAAATGACACATATAAGCGTAAACTTGAAAATTTTATATTAAATATAGAAATAAACAATAATTATAAAATAATTTCTTTCAAAGAATATAATATTTTCAGATAGGGCAAGTATATTATAGTTCAATCAATAATATGATTTAATAAAATTATAAACGAAACATAGCTAGACTGGTATATATTAAAAGTATGAAGTATTGAAATTTTTTAAAATTTTAGGTGCGTCAGACTCTCTTAGCTATATCAATCTACATGCCATTAAATATATATATCATTTAAAATATTTGTTAAAAACTGTCGGCTATAATTATAGATATCTAATATTGGTCTTCTATATTTATCGAATCTCTAGTCGTCCTTTAAATAAATTCACGTCATTTTTCGGTCAAATTTTTCCAATTTTTTTTACTATCTCATTTAATAGTTATCATAAATTAAGATTATTTTAAATATAGGTGTTTATTATAACTAATAACATAAGAACACAACCCTTTACAGGTTTAATAAATTATAAATAACTTTTATTTTATATTATTATAATTAATCAATTCAGTTAATATTATCGGAGATGTTCTTATGGACTACTAATTGGTTACATGGTAAAAAAAAATTGAATTTAAATTTCGCGTTGTAAACAGAAAGATAATTGAAAATGAATAAATTATGTTGGCACTATTTCTAGTCTCGCATGACTTTAAATTCCAAAAAAAATATATTCGACCTTACCATCTTCATTTGTATCACTAATAGAACTCCTCTTTTATGCTTCTCTCTCATTAATCTATATCATGCCACCAGTTGATCTTGATCTAGACGCCCCAGTTTCCGTCTGCACCACTGACCGAAAAATTGCCTGCGCCGATGACGACGACGACTCATCGTCTCAATCCTCCGACGCCGGAGACGAAGATTTCACCCAAGTTCCTCACGATTTTCCCGCCGAATCGTTCTGGCTCTCTCAAGACGCCGAGTTCGACTGGTTCGATCGCAACGCGTTTCTGGAACGCAAAGAGTCAACTCGGGGAAACATATGTAACAACTCTGCTAATTCAAACCAGTGTAACAACACAACTTCGCAGCGATTCTCAAAGCATTTGAATTCAAAAGCTGCTATACTTGGAATGCCTAATACTCAGAAGAGTAATTACGTTGATAAGAGGCGCCAGAGTAAAGCGCCGATCATGCGGTTGTTTCCGTCGAAACGATCGGAGTCGATTAAGTCGACGGCGGCGATGACGGAACCGTCGTCGCCGAAGGTTTCGTGTATCGGAAGAGTGAGATCGAAGAAAGGTCGGAGAAGGAAAGTTACGGTGAAGGCGGTGGTGGAGAGGACGAGATCGGCGGATCAAGTGGAGAAGAAGAAGAAAGGGTTTTACTCCGGTTTAAAGTCGTTGTTCCGGTCGGACCGGCGGTGTACTAATAAAGGTTCGGTTAGGATCACTGAACCGGTTTGTAGAAAGAAGAGTGAGGTTGGTAAGAAACGTGATGAGGCGGTTGTGGTGAGTTGTGAATCGGAGAGTGAACCGGTGAGTTTGGGAGGGACGACTCGGTTTGTTTCTGGGCGTCGGTCCGAGTCATGGATTGTTGGGGAAGAATCTGACGTGGCGAGGAAAGATTCGTTGGAAGCCGTTCGTAAGAGTGGGTCCACTAGGCGGCCGTAACAGTGTGAGAGGAGTTGATAAAAAACGTTTTGTTTTTGCTCTTGCTTTTCAGGTAAAAAAGAAAATCTACAAAAGTCGGTAGAGTTTATTACTGTATTTTGCTCGAGTTTTTTCTTTTTTGTTACTCCGTAGTCCGTAGTAGATAGATACTGTATGTAATTCTTTTTGCTGGCACCCTGTAAATTTATACCATTATTTTTTCCCCCCCTCCTTTTAAGATTAATTTTTTTATCATATTTTTCTATCTGATAATATTTTTAACAAATTTAGTTCAAGTTCATTGTTTTTTAATAATTACTCCGTATTTAATTATGTATTAGAGTAGATTAATTTATCAATTGAATGATATAAAACCAATGTTTCGGCTCTTAAATTTATTTTTAGGGAGGCAGGTCTTCTATTAAATTAATTTTTCTAATAAATAATAGGTATGTAATCTTTCTGTTATATGAATCATTCCCCCCCACACATCTTAATACATTTCGTAGAAATGTTTATAAATATAAACCAGCATTTGGATCCTACATTGTGGGTGGTTGTTTTCCCTTAAATTATGAAAATAAGTACTTATTTTCAGAAAAAAGTAAGTAAAAATTTATTTTTTTTATAGATAAGTACTTATTTTTTAAAAATAAATTTAATATTTGGTTTAGTTTTTAGAAGTAAGTATTTATTTTTAAAAAAATATAGATAAATTTATATATATATTTTTAAAATAAATATTTATTTTCAGAAAATAAATTTAGCCAAACGACGAATTATGAAGTTGCATCAAGGGGCCTGCCCGCTAACAAGTCATTATCGGAGACTTAGACTTGCTTTTTGTAATTTGCCTGCCATAATTGACTAGAACATAATTTTATACAATTTCATGTTAACCATATTCATCTTCTTTGTCTCGTTTTAGAAGAATCGTCACATTAGTTGAATATTGTAACCATTGCCCCTTTCACAGCGAACACACTACCATTCACAATCTACCATCTGCCACTAGTTAATTAAATGTGTTCGTACACATAATTATTAGTAGTATTTTTTTGTTGAAGTGACATTTTATAAGAGCTTGAAAACAAGAAATAAATCTTTCAATAATTGGAAGTGGCAGTACTAAAGTAGTTGTACCTGAAATCCTGATTAAAAATATAAAGCTGGTGTATATTATAATGCTCACATATTTTACAATAATAATTGTAACCAATCGCCTAGTGGAGAAACACCGATTTATCTACAGCCCTTTACTATACAATTTAACTAGAATATCCTATAATTTGATCCTAATTAGTACTTAATATTCTTTTGTTAATTAATAATAAAAATTACAACCCAGAGATCGATCTATCTACCTAGTTCTTCTTCTTCATATCATAATTAAGCTCGATTTCTCGGCCATTATCCGGTTGCACAGGCCTTGAGTTGCTCTTAAATGCTGATCCCAGTGGAGCCTTCAACAAGTCTATTTGTTGTTGAGATATAGTCCTTGTCTACATTACAGTAAGAAAGAATCCAGTATAGATCAACTTGCATATAATTATAAATTTATCAATAACAGTGTTTCTACATGCGAGGAGTGATTAAATTGAAGTAGCAGCAGTACTAGTACAAGTATATATACCTTGCCAAAGATGAGCCAAATAACATTCTCGGTACATGGAGGCGCGGTGGAAGAGCCGTTGTATTTAAAATACTTGCGAGTACATTTCCTCAGTTGCCTTGTGTCTACTCTTCCTAGAGCAATTTGAGCATGTTCGTCGCTTCCACATTTTTCTTGACCCAATTCTTCTAATTTTTCATGTAGCTGCATGTGTATCAATACTAACACTTTTCAGTACTCATGTAAACCCTTTCCCCCCCCGATTTCAATTCACTAAACTGCTAAATTTAGAATACCTTACCCTAGCGAGCAAATTATCGCCATTGCCAATTTGGTAAAGAATGGCGCCTATAGCAATGCTCCCGTCTTCAGCCTCGTGAAGCAATTGAAGCTCCGCGTCATATCTGAAATGTAACTGAAAATGATGATGACCGGAAGCAATGAAATCAAAAGCTGTTCATTAAACTACAATATATAAGCTTACAACCAAGATAGCAATATAATAACTTGTATGGAGGGAGTTTAATCACTGAGAGTAAGGGAAAACATACGATCTTCCATCTAGTTTATGCTCAGCTGGAGTATGCCAATGAATTTGTAAGAGAGTATAATTCTTGCCATCTACGCTCATAACACCGGCACCTTCTTCAAAATGTATCTGCAGACAAATATACACGTGATCAACAATTGTTGTAAATAATGAAAAGATGCATGAACGAATGTGATAATTTAATAAAAAAAGTGTACAACTTACACCGACGTTGAAGCCATTGTTAACCAAGGTGGCATTGGCAAATTTGTAGTTTCTGTCTAAGGTCTTGAGCGTTTCACTCTGAGTTACTTTGCTCGGCTCAATGTTTATCGGAGATTGTGCTTTACCATCTGAGCATTTTTTGAACTTGGGGTCGAGGCTTCCCCACTTATCAGGTCCTTTATCACCCAAATAACCGAATTCAATAGCTGCTCCAGCAAAGCAATCATCAAAACATAATATATAGATTATTATCACATATGCAATATGAACGCATTACGGATAATGTAGGGAGAGTGAGCAAGAATCATACATTCATCGGCATCAAGTGAGGCATATGCAGTGAAAATGACAGCTGAAATTGTGATCACGACAAGGGAGAGTTGATTAGTTGCCATGAAATAAGAAAAGAAGAAATAAAAAAACAGGTGGATATATAATTGTTTTATTAATTATTGTTCAGATGAATGTTTGTATGGAAATATGTGGCCATTAGTTTGATAATTCAAAAAACAACAAATTAATAAACTGATCTTCCTGCTAATTATAGATGAGGAGAAGAGAGAATCAAGCACTAGAGCCAATCCTCGAAACTTTTGGAGCACCTTTGCTTATTTTGTGTGTGCCCTCTGTATTTTTTTTCATTTCCCCCTATACATGTTCCTTAATTTTGATGGATGTAATTTGATTACACTGTAATAGTAAAATTCATTCATTTTCCAATTGTTAATCCCACATATGTTTTTTCATTTTTATGGAGTTCTATTGTTTGTATTAATTAGAGTTCTGAAAATTGAGAATCAGATATGACCAGTGTCTCAGTAGCTTATCTGCATAAATGTCACATCTTTTATTTATGTATAAACAACAAACGGGAATTTTATACAGTATATATTTGCACTTCTCCGGATATCCACACCTTAGGAGCACGTCTTCCGTCTTCATCATATACTCACTCGTGCTGTTGTGCATATGGCTGCCTACTTATAACTTATTTACCTGTTTTTATTTTTTACGCACATCCATCACGTTTTAAACCACCCAGGCCACTGCTAAAACCATTAACTTTATTACTCGTTGAAGAAAAATTAACATTCAAAGTAAAATAATTGTTTTCATAATCTAAGCCTCTAAGGAGAGAGAAGTTAAACTAATTAAAGCCAGCATTTTTCAGTCCTAGTCGATCGTGTGGGATCGAGCAACTCCTTTTGGAACCAGATGATCGATACCGTGTGTACGGGATCGAGGATTGAAAAATGGTGTTTGGATTCTATAATGGCAGCTAAGTTCAAACACCATGTAAAAACGAATATAAAGGAATGTCAGCTAGTGCCGCCTTAGGACTTAGGAGCCTTGAAAGATTGCAGTCAACAAACAACGCCAATATGTAGTCTGTGGCTGACAATGTTAAAACTTAAAACCTGTCCAGAAAGAGATTTACTAGTGTTCCTGCTACTATCTAATTTTAAAATATATAATAATTATTATTCGTTCTAAAAATAAATAATTTATTGGCTGGATAAAGAGAATAAAATGGTCGACCCATTATATAGTAGATAATTACCTGACCGACAGACTGACTATGCATGCATGGATACCTCCCGGCCAGTTGCCGTTCTCTTATTTACAGGCTGCAGCTGAATGTTTTTCCTTCTGACAAGGCTACAACTACGCCAAGTGAAAACTTAAAAATATTAAATCGATCAAAACTCAAAAGAATCAACTAAGAATTAAGTTAATATTAGAATACATAGTGCAATTATCTTCTTTAAATTTCCCACTTTCATTATATTTTTGCAGAAATAGACCTTCAGCCATGTCCTATTTCTGCATGCTTGGCCGCTGTTTTCTGCTTGTTCACACCCTTTGACACATGTCTTGGGCATTTAACACAAGATAATCAATCAATGTAATTTTTTCTCTATTAGACCGAATTTGAATCGAAATCACTTTAATAATGAACGACAAATACGTAATTAAGCAGAATAGTTACTGTTTCTGTTCTTCATTATGTAAACAGGACAATGTGAAATGGCATGATAACGTTTTAAGTGTTATGTCTGCATAAAATAGTACTAGTCGCGTAATTAAAATTTGAGCAGTACCCAGTTAAATATATTACTTAGCACATCAGTGAACACAAAGATACAGACAGCCAGTCATTAGACATAAATTGACATGCATTGTGCAGACTTATCACATTATCCTCGTTGGTCCACAACTAGTATGTTGGACTTGCAGGTTTTGTAAATAGCACAGTTCCAAACATGTCAATCTCATATCATTGAGGAAAGTATCAAGAAAATCAACTACTTTGGGCCCTTTAGACCATATGGCATATGGTTCATTGGTTCAAACATATTTATAGAAGGGTGATGCTAAACATCTCCTATAAGTACAACAGAATTGTCCACTTCAAAACATCAACCAAAATCCAACATCTATTTTGTATATCTCTATTTATATAAACTGCAACAGATTCCTTCTTTAGCAACGAAACTTAACACAAGTATGGGAAATTGCTTAGCTCTACAGGAGAAGTTTGTCCAGGTCATGAAAACGGATGGGAAGATCCTCGAATATAAAGCACCTTTGAAAGTACATCAAGTTCTGTCGGAATATCCTGGCCATGCAATATCTCAGACACTTCCAGTGACCCGACTCCTCCGGCCGGAAGCTAATATGCATGCAGGTGATGTTTACAATCTTATACCACTCCCAGTTCCTTCACTCGAAGTAGGAGAACAGGAAAATCGTGGAGTTGTGAGGATTAAGCTGGTAATTAGAAAGCATGACCTGGAGGAGATGTTAAGCCAAGGAGGATCAGTTGAAGAAATGATTTTGCAACTCCAAAACAAACAATTGGTCCATTCATTAAGAAACTTGGACACTGCCGCTAGTGAAAATTCCAGAGGATGGAAGCCAGTATTGCCAAGTATACCTGAAGCTTGCTAGTTATGTTCCACATGTTTCTACATCTTAAGAACTAGAAGATGCATGAAGCGTAGAAAATTACTGTTAGCGAATAATAGATTAATCTATATGCCGACTGAAGATATTCAATATATTTTACTTGCTCCATTAATGGTTGCCAAATAATTGTGGCAAACTCATATATGTCAAGCTAATAAACTAAATTCATATATGCATATCTCACACTTTCTTCTTAGTTTTCATTCTTAAAACAAAAACTGATCGGAAGAAGCGAATAAAACCTTGTTCATTCAAACGAAAGGTGTTTTAAGAGTACCTAAAGCAGATTCGGCCAAGCTTCCTGTTTATAAATAAAATATACTCCTAACAAAATTGACTAAAAGGGTAAAGGAAACAGGATGCAGTATCAACAATTAAACTGAAGTACTCAGCGAGCATTTTTGGGCGAACAGGTGGCCAGGTCACTTACAAGTTACAACCTTCTATATGAAACACATAGCTATAGCCTATAGCAGAGTGAACACATAGTGCTACTCTCAACTCGATTCTTTTCTTTTTGTGATAATATGGTTGCACTTTTCTAGAATTATGCATCAGCACCATGGCATTCTTTAGTTCTGTTCATCGCGCCTTTTAATATGTAAGCAAACAAAGACAAACTGATTATTAAAATTATACACTAATAATTCAATTTGTAGTGTCTTGGGCCTTTGGACATAAGTATAGTTTAAACCAACAGGACGATAGTGGCGGGGATGTCTTATCAGTGGTCTAGGCAAGACAAACAATTGAAAATAAAGAAGAAAGAAACGAATATATGAGACGTGTAAGACATGACAAAGAGATGGAATCAATAAGCCATCAGCAAAAATAAAAAACATGATAAAAAGACAATTCCCTAACCCGACATGATAGTATGTCAAAACACATTTTAAGGCGATTATCACCTCAAACCCGACAGTTTATACCGAAACCGAGATACCCAATAATGTAGATGCACAACAACAATATATGGTTATTACCATTTGCAAATAGTGAGACGTAAGATAACTAGTTATCAAAAAAGTATCCATTTATCCTACAGTTTCATTCTCCCTGTTATAAATTTGGGAAACAAAATAGATACTTGTAGAAACATTCTTTAGCTGCTCTAATATGACTTGTTATAACGAGCTTAGCTCGATCAAGTAAAGATCTCTAAGAACTTGCAGGTTAAACAACACGCATACAGAAAGTTGCACACAGCTAAAGAAATTCTTGTCATTAAATCTAAAATATGTTACTTGATAGGTAGGTTAATTGGTTGAGTCGTGGACGTCTTCAGGTAAAAATATGTTACAATATCGTGCCAGAATTGCATAGCAAAAAGAGCCATAATTTAAGAGACATACCGAAACTTATCTAAATTCAGCAAAAACTTCATTAAAAAAAAAGTTGGATTCCAACCTAGGTATATACACACTCAGTTAATGCCAATCAAATTTGGTGTCAATTTCTCCAGCTAAAGACACTACAACTATATCACGATCTGCATATATGCATGGTTGCCTCCTAGTTGCCATTCTCTAATTTACATGTGATTGTTTACTTTTGACAAGGCTACTACTAGACCAAATGCTAATTTAGATCATAGTTGATTATAAGAACAACAGCAAATTAAAAAAAAAATAAGAATTATAGAGAATACACAGTGCAGCATGCATTTTTTAATTTTCCCCACTTCTATTGTGTTTATGCAGAAAATAGACCACAAGTCATGACTTGTTTATGCTCAGTAGCTGTTTTCTGCTTGTTCACACTCTTCGACAACACATTTTTTGCGTATTTAAGATGAGATAATTAGAGTAATTTTTAAAACAACATATGAGACGAAATCAATTCAATAGTGATAAACAAATGTGAAATGCAGCAGAAGAATTACTGTTTCTATTCTTCATTATGTAAAAAGGACAATGAGAAATGGTATAATAACGTTTTAAGTGTTATGTTTGCATATCTAGTGGAGTATCAGTCATGTAATTCAAATTAGGGCAGTAGTGCACAGTTAAATATATTACTTAGCGCATCAGTAAATCCAAACAGCCAGCCAGTCATCAGAAATAAATTTACATGCATTGTGCATACTTATCACATTATCCTCGTTGGTCCACTACTAGTATATAGCACAGTTTCGAACATGTCATCCTCATATCAACGAGGAAATTGTCAGGAAAACCAACAACACTGGGACCTTTAGACCATATGGCATATGGCCCATTTGGTTCTATCGCTATAAATCAAGATTCAAGGGCAATATCCTAAACATCTCCCAAGTACAACAGAATTTTCCACTTCAAAACATCAACCAAACACCAACACCTGTTTTTTTATCTCTCAATTTATATAAATTACAATAGATTTCTTCTTTAGCAAAGAAATTTAATACAACTATGGGAAATTGCTTAGCTCTACAAGAGAAGTGTGTCCAGGTTATAAAAACGGACGGGAAGATCCTTGAATATAAAGCACCTTTGAAAGTACATCAAGTTCTGTCGGAATATCCTGGCCATGCAATATCTCAGACACTTCCCGTGACCCAACACCTCCGGGCAGACGCTAATATGCATGCAGGTCATGTTTTCTATCTTATACCTCTCCCAGTTCCTTCACTGGAAGTACAAGAACAGGAAAATCGCGGAGTTGTGAGGATTAAGCTGGTAGTTAGAAAGAAAGACCTGGAGGAGATGTTAAGCCAAGGAGGATCAGTTGAAGAAATGATTTTGCAACTCCAAAACAAACAATTGGAACATTCATTCAAAAACATGGCCACTGCTGCTAGTAAAAATTCCAGAGGATGGAAGCCAGTATTGCCAAGGATACTTGAAGTTTGCTAGTTTCGTTTCAAAAGTTTCTACATCTTAAGAACTAGAAGAGGCATAGAGCGTAGAAAATTACTGTTAGGGCATAATGGTTTAAAATATATGCTGACTGAAGATATTCAATGTATTTCACTTGCTCCAATTAGGTTGCCAAATAATTATGGCAAGCATATATATGTCAAACTAATAAACTAGACAATTCATGAATGCATTTCTCACACTTTCTTAGTTTTTTTTCATTCCTAAGCCAAAAACTGAAAGAAGTGACTAAAATTCTGTTCAAACGATAAGGTGTTTTTAGCCTAAATCAGATTCGTTCAAGCTCCTATTTCCAGGTAAAATATAATACTGATATAAATACCAGTTAATGCCGATCAAATGTTGTGTCAATTTGTGCAGCATCAGTGACTTACAAAATAATTATATATATTTTTTGAAAAGGTTTACTTATGTCCTGATCAATACCAGGAGGTAACTGGTATTGGTGGTTAGCTGTTTAACAATATGAATGAGGGAAGTTAATTACAAAGTCAACAAGAATCAGAATGACTACAAATTCTTTTTTAGCAATTTATTTAATAAATGCAACAGAAGTTGCATGCGATTGATTTAGCTATCCTACATGCATATATTAGGCATGGACTGTGAACTGAGCTTTCTCAACGTTAGCAGAAGTTAAGTTGAAAGTTTAAATATTTCTCTAAAAAATAGAGCAGATACATATAAACTGGTCACTTGTAGCTTTATACAATATATATATCAAAAGCGAAAGAATTTACAGGGTATTATTACATAATAGCATGATTTTGGCCAGTCACGATCTTGTTTGACCAGTGTTACAATGGGGAAAGACCAGTCCTGAATCCAAGTTGCTTAGCCCTGCATATGCTGATTTATTCTTCTTTTCTTGTGACTTCTAGTGCAATCTCATTGCGACGTGTAAATGGAAGTGTAAACGGTGGATTGTACTGCAGTCAGTAATTGCAAGAAGATATCATCATTCCGGCACACAACTGTAATTGCTAAGTTCTATTTCCAAATGACTTTTTTCTAAAAAAAAGTATCCATCTGGAAATAAGAGCATTATCCTTTTCATTTAAAACACATACTCTGTTGTACATTACATTGCATAATGCTAACACACTAATCTCTACTATTTGACGCTTAGTTATAAACCGAGGCCAAGAGTGGCTGGTGCTAATTTTTACAAAAAGTAAGCATGACGAATAAGATTCTCATTTCCAGATAATGGGATCGATACTTTATTAAAAATTTCCAAGTTACCTGTGCAACTTCAATTGGCACACCAATCTTTACTTGGAATTGACTATCATCCTTTAGCGCACTTCTAAGGGCTGCTTCACGCTTTTTCACTTCTTCATCAGTTATAAAACCTAAATCAATATAGTAACAAGTAAGAAAAGAAAAGCAATTTATGATTTACTGACAAAAAAGTTAAATAAATGCTTGAATATTCCCTCAAACTACAATCATATTGCGAACTCTTATTAGCAGTGGTGCACAACTAACAAGTATTTATCATACCAATTGGACACAAATTACTTAGACCTTGTCCAATCACACTTCTTTCATATCCTCTATGTATATACTGAAAAAGAACATCTTTGTGCAGAATGGAAAGATACAATCTTCATAGTTGTATTTAGGCGCCATAAATTCGACTGCTACCATATTTATTACAAGGTCTTATTTTGTTTAATTTTCACTTAAACAACCATGAAACTTGGAAAGTGCAAGCAGTTATCATACAGTAGTTGAGGGAAAACCTGAAAAGGCAACAACAGCCACAATTTTGCTCGGCACCTCTTTGATAGACACTGATGGATCTTTGGGCAATGGCAAGCTGGAACCATACTTTGAGGGCATGACGAAGGACATCTGCCACTTATCATGGTCTTCCAGCTAATATTTGATAATCAAATAAATTCAAGGTACCCGTCAATGAAAGCAGGACAAAATAAGAGATTAACTAGATCTAGACATAAAAACATTCAGATATGAAACAGTATAATCATCCAAAAAAATCTTTGTTCATTTTACCAAATAAACACTTAGTTAATATTGGGAAACCAGATGAAGATCAATTACATGGATTGATAAGGTCAGGAAGGTTGATTTTAACATGTCAAAATTGGTGCTTTAACATGGATACATAAACAACTTGTGGACCCCTGGAACAAAGATATAATTACAAGCACAGCCGATAATTCTCAGATTTTGAGGGTCAGGGGAGTACCATGAGTTGAAACGTTTGTAAATAAGTTTATTCTGAAGTGTAGGTTTGAATATGGATCAACCCAATAGAAGCAAATGGAACATAAGGCCACATGACTAATAGTTCACTCTTACCCTTGTAGTTATTACAGGAGTTGTCATCTCCATTTTTTCTCCTTCCGGTGGAGTCCTACGAGTAAATACAGGTGTAGTCATTTCCATACTCTCCTTTGTTGTATTCTGCAAATTCAGTAGAACATCATTGTTAACAAGATTGACAGGCCTTCATATTCTCAGTTATAGTAACAAAGATAATCAAATACCTTACCAAACAGGTATCCAGCCAATACATTGAATGATTGAGATGCTCCATTAAGATCAAATCCATACTTGCCGGGCATAGTTGTCTCAGCGATAAAATAAGGCTGTTTGACAGTCACAACTTTATGGTCACATTTAAATTGTAAACAGTATCAAATCCATACTTTCACTGATTTAACAAGTTCATGGTCAAAACTGATTGTGTGTGAAAGAAGACTGTTTTCGTTTTTTTTGTGTGCAAAGAGGACTAATTAGCGAGACAAGCTTGGAAATTATAATTATTCTCTCCTGGTTACTAAGTTTATTTATTGTGCACGAAAAATAAATTGTCTGTTGGGGGATGCATAAGTTATCAAATTTTATACCAAAATTTGAGATGGTAATGCCTGGTCACCACAAGTAGAGTTTGGTGATTATCCCTTTTGAACAATAAAAGCTGGAACAAAACATGTATGATTCATACCTCAACTTGCCGTATCTCATACTGATCACTGCGGCTCAAAACCTGGAATTTTACGGTTTCAAGATCTGGAACTGTAAAACAATCCAGTATTTAAAATAAAATATATAGATCAGCAAGGTAAATAGCACCAATCAGAAGGCAAACACATTTTGCAATGACAGAACTATAAATTACCGTCTCCAATTGACAAAACTATCAATTGTTTGGTCTTTCTTGATTTTTTGTACAGTCTCCAATATATTACTATATTAAGGATTAATACAATTACTAATTCCATATAAATTTTAATTTCCTACTATTTGCCACACTTGGTTACAACATAAGGAATGAATAAATGACCACGGAATATACAGATTGACTTGTCAACAGTTAGAGTAATAACGAGTATGTAATACTACCTGACATGAGAGCTTCCTCAAGATTGCGAGGCTCAAACCTGCGCGGAAACAGGTATTTGGAGCTCTCCGTTGCCAAATCCATCAAGACTGCGTATACAAAACACTCTTAGAATTTAGAAACAGCTAATAACTAAAACAGATAATCCAATCAAGATAAATAGATTAATTAATAAGAACGGAGGTATGAACATGTACATCGCTGAGATAGAGAAGAAGTTTGAGAGGCAAGAGCGAGGACGAGAGAGAGTCGAGCTTCAAAGGCAGAAGAGCCTTTTCTCTGGGGAGTAGAAGCAGCAGCAGCAGCAGCAGTTACTTCTGTTGAAGTTGTATCACTCATTGCCTTTACAGTTGAGTATAATTTACGACTCCGGGTTTGAGTGATCACACAAGGACTGTATATACTCATCATCTTTGTCAATACCAAAATCTTTTAATTTGCCTTATATTATACCTTCATTCATTCTGGTGCATATATAAACGCGTGTATTCTAGTTATCCATGGATTGCTCTCCATGTCATTACATCAGTTGGCTCAGGTTATTTATAAAAAATAGAATTAGATATAAAATTACATTATATAAATGAATATTACAGTAAATTGTAAAAAATTAAATTACAGTATAGTAGTTATATGTTAGTTGAATAATCATCCTTATAATAATAATTATTATTATTATCTTCTTCTCTTTCGCTTCATCTCTGCACCAACCAAAACAGAACACACTCACACTCACACTCACACTGCACACACAAAACACACACATTTATGGTGGAAAGTCTGGTCTAGAAGTGCGTGCAGAAATGGCGTCTATATCGTGGTGTTGGACACCAACAGCTAGCAACATCTTATCTTCATACTCTTCATTATCTATTAATAAGTTCAGTTGTTATGAGGAATCTCAATCTTCGCGTTTTCTTCGAAACAAATCAAATATTAGGTTCAGCAATAGTAGAGGTTCCTCAATTAGGGCGAGTGTCGATTTTTCACCTTTGTCGATTAGGCCGGGAGGCGTAATTGAGACTGATAAGTTGCCTTCCGATGTTCGAAAACGGACAATGGATGCGGTTGATGCTTGTGGAGGGAGAGTGACTATTGGTGATGTGGCTAGTAAAGCCGGTATTAACTTGAATCAAGCTCAGAAGGCTTTACAGGCCCTTGCTGCTGATTCTAGTGGCTTCTTGGAGGTACTTGTTCCTGAAAATACCCATTTTTTAAAACTTCATTGTGAAAATAATAATTTTGAAGGTGGCCGGTGATTTATAACACATGGGATACCAACTTGTAATTGGGTATCTTATTTTGTATAATATATTCATTTATGAGTTGGGTATCTCAATTTTTTATATTTTTTTAATACCCATTTACCAGTGAAGTATCTTATACAAAATGAGATACTCAATTAGCAGTTGAGTATCTCATCCGTTAAAAATAACTATACTTGTGAAAATTGTTATTTTGTCATTGTAAACTCAAAAATAGGTATTTTTTTTTATCATTTTTACCTTGTTTGTTGTTATACTTGTTAATTCAATTGTCGGAATTTAGAAGCTTCGTGATTTAGTATTGCTTGTGGTAATTAAAGTTGAAATTGTCGATTTACGAAACTATATATCGCAACATTTTGTATTGATATGTTTAACCTTGGTACCCTATACACATCAGTTCTAAGTATGGAGAATGATACATAAGTTACATGCTTTTAATCCGTCGTATGAGTGAAAACTGAGAATTTCGAGCTAATATTAGTCACTTGTCTGATATAAGTTGAGTGGTTTGTTAATTGCGAACATTATGTGTATGTTCACTATGTAATTGTGTGTTGAAGAAAATTTTGCATAAGGCACAAAATACAAGCCCTCTAATGCATCACCTAATATACAAATCCAACACCCTTACTTAACATGTTTTCCTCAATTAAGCTTAGATTATACCCAGGTCAAATTGTATGTGGGAGATCAAAATATAAAATCTGCCCATATTATAGAGCTTATGATTAAAGATAAGCATTTCGTCAGTTTAATCTCATCTTGTGTATCTTTTAATCACTTTCAGAAGTTTTTGATTTCCTATTTTATTAATATTATTAAAATATTATACAGTAATAAAACATCTAAACAACTTAAACATCTAATGAAACTAAAACAACTGGTATTAACTTGAATCAAGCTCAGAAGGCTTTACAGGCTCTTGCTGCTGATTCTAATGGCTTCTTGGAGGTACTTGTTCGTTGTTATACTTGTTAATTCGATTGTCGAAATTTAGAAGCTTCGTGATTTAGTATTGCTTGCAGTAACTAAGGTTGAAATTGTCGATTTACGAAACTAAATATCGCAACATTTTGTATTGATATGTATAACCTGGGTACCCTATACACATCAGTTTTAAGTGTGGAGAAGGATACATAACTTACATGCTTTTAATCCGTCATATGATTGAAAATTGAGAATTTCGAGCTAATATGAGTCACTTGTCTGATATAAGTTGAGTGGTTTGTTAATTGTGAACATTATGTGTATGTTCGCTGTGTAATTGTGTATTGAAGAAAATTTTGCACAGGCACAAAATACAAGCCCTCTAATGCAGCGCCTAATATACAAATCCAACACCCTTACTTAACCTGTTTTCCTCAATTAAGCTTAGATTATACCGAGGTCAAATTGTATGTGTATGGGAGATCAAGATATAAAATCAGCCCATATTATAGAGCTTATGATTAAAGATAAGCATTTCGTCAGTTTAATCTCATCTTGTGTATCTTTTAATCACTTTCAGAAGTTTTTGATTTCCTGATGGCAATCATTTCAAAGATGTTATTAACAGGTTTCAGATGAAGGCGATGTTCTATATGTTTTCCCAAAGGATTATCGCTCAAAGCTTGCAACCAAGTCACTGAGGATAAAGTTAGAACCTTTTTTAGAAAAGGCTAAGGTAGTATCCTTGTCACTTATCAATGTTTACATTTTTGAAGGAAAATCAATACCAAGGGAAACTGTTCTTGTTTTCTCTCAACAGTCTGGAGCTGAATATATTGTACGAGTTTCCTTTGGAACAGCATTAATTGCTTCAATTGTTATTGTATATACCACAATTATTGCTATCGTCTCAAGTAGAAGGTACATGGTTCTCATAAATGATAAAGCAAACCCTTATTATCAACTTGTTTATATTCAAGATCCCACTTTTAAAATACCAGTTTGCTGGACTTCAAAAACAGATAAAAATAGCTTGATATATCCAATTTATGATCTGGAAGATAATGACCAGTTATCTTTATTTTTTGTTTGGCAGTGATGAAGACAATCGTGGCAGGCGTGGAGGTAGATCCTATGATAGTGGTTTCAACTTTTATCTTAATCCAACGGATCTGTTTTGGTAATAGCTATAACAGGCAGTAATTATCTTTATTCAGTTTTTAGTGTAATATTAGATCTTCAGACTCCAGTTTTCTTAGGGTTACCTTTGAAGAAATTTGATGCAAGAAAATCTGTACAAAATACTATCCAGATAATATGATTGTTATAGTTAAAGTATCTTTGACACTAAAAATGCTTCAATTATTGGGTATACATTGCATTTTATATTAGTTCTTAGATTGAAAGTTGCGCTGGTTGATTTGTAGTTCCAAATTACGAATCTCGGCTGCTAGTCATGTCATTTGTTGATATGCCATGCACAAAGTCGGGTGTTAATTTTTTACACATTTAGCACCCTTGCATCGAACTTAGGGAAAAGTGAGATATCTCAATAATGTGTACCTGGCCCTGAATTTCCTTTTCAAGTGGGTATTTGGGATGACAAATTCAGACTGTAAATAAGGCTGGACTTGTATAGTTTGTTTATTTTGGGGTATTGCAGTCAACTGGAGAATTTCGTTCACTAATAAAAAAATATGGCATCACATGCTGGAATTTGATAAGATAACAGGTCATCAGTTTTGTCGATGCTAGGCATACTAGATATACTCCTGTGATTGCATTTTGCATTATACAGTATTCTGATTGTGAAACTACAGTGTTGGAGATTAGAGCTAAAGCTGGTTGGATAATCTCTTTTAGGTGCTCCTATGCGTCTCTTGTTATTGTAATTTCTCCCCACCTAATTATATAATTTTCAGAACTAAGATCCTTTTGGTTTGTTACTGAGAAGAGTGGGCTAGTTATGCTGGTGTCGTCGTACTAATTTTGATCCTATTAATAATTAAATCTTGGGCAAACTGTGTGTATGATTGTGCTGCTGCTTTTTTCATTATTTAGGTACTGGGATCCATACTACAATAGGAGGAGACGAGTGCGAGCAGATAATGATGGGATGAACTTTATAGAATCTGTAATAACTTTTATATGATGAAACGTAAGTCATTTTTAATTCATATGCTCTGTGTTTGGTAATAAAGTTCCTCCCTGAATGTCTTCCTTGTAGGTTTTCTCCTTTGTATTTGGTGATGGTGATCCCAATATGGGTATTGAAGAAGACAGGTGGAAGTTGGTAATAATTGAGCTCTGAATTCAGTGGTCCGTTACTTTCAAAGAAATATTTGACTATGTCATTGGTCATGTGAACTTCTTAATGTTTTCTGATATTACTGTCATTCTGTAAATTCAAAATATTAGTCTAATTTTTCTAGTATTTTAGAGTGCACTCTTTAGTGTGAGCAATATTAGTTTAATTTTTCTAGTGTTTCAGTGCGCCCTTTAGTGTGAGCAGGAGATATCATATGGATATTATCTACACTTGATTGTTCTTTGTTAGGTCTGTCTTGTTGCACATACAGTATTTGAAAACTTCAAAACCAATGTGCAGTCTTTCATTTAACGTTTAGGCTAGGTGATGCTTTATCTTATATTTATCCTCACTAATATTTTTTAAAATGGTTTCAAAATTTATATTATTCGTCATGTCAAAAGTTGACAACTTTTGCTTTACGTTCTCATGATTAGTTAATTGCCTAGTAATCGTATTAATTATGATATCTCGTTGTTTGTATGGCC
Source organism: Oenanthe sinensis (assembly GCA_028671895.1). Lineage (NCBI taxonomy): Eukaryota > Viridiplantae > Streptophyta > Magnoliopsida > Apiales > Apiaceae > Oenanthe > Oenanthe sinensis. The sequence continues at coordinate 40,097,477 of CM053794.1, forward strand.
ACTTTTCAGATTGGACAATATATATCATCAAATGGTGGTGTTACTGCAGCTGAAGAGCTTGCTCCATATCTTGATGTGGAAAATACAAAGGAAATGGTATTACCAGTAATTGTTTAAGTATCAGTTATTGAAGGTTGTGTCATACAATGTAATTTATCATGTTTCCTCTTATGTATTTCTCTCCTTTATTTGCGATATATTATGTGTATAAATATATATTTATATATATATAGCATGTGAATAGACAAGAGTGATGAATTTTCAAGTTGAATAGTTTTTTGGTCATTACTAAGTTGTATCAGTCATTAAGTAAATGCTTCTTGCCCTTAGTAAGCTCATGTTCTGTACTTTTCTGTCATATAGAGTGACGATTCATACATCCTACCTGTACTTTTGCGATTTGATGGACTTCCAGAAATAGATGAGGAGGTGCGTTTCAATTTTGCCTATAGAAAACACATATGATTCTCCAGTACGTTTTGTGTATTGTGTATCTTCCTCTTTCTAGTGGTAATTCCTTTGTGTGTGTGTATTTTGTTAAGATATACTTTTGAAGTATATCGTCTAGATGAAGGGCATGCAGAAATATAATCGGAAGTTTAGATGATAAAACTAATGTCTGAAAAGAAAAAACACCGAGATAATAGAAATACACATTACAAACAAATCTGAAACTTAAGATTAAGACAACTAACAATAACTTAACTGGTATACCGAAATCATGCCTACTTACAAAAAGCGACAAAGAAAATAAGTGTAAAAAATATTTATTATAATATATTGTAAATAATATCATACTAATAAAGTAAATATCATCCCTTTGGTTAGATACATAATTAAATAATACTATGCACCTATTTATATTATATTTCAAATATATTATTTACATAATTTTAAAAAAGGAGGATTTACTAGATTATTTCTATTCCGAAACTCTTGTATGTAAGAAAGCTGGAAAAAAAACACAACACTAAACCATATAAATATTTATATTTATTTTCAATTTAATGTTATAAAAATATGTAAATTATAGTTAACTATATACATACATTACAATTTTTTCCATAAATAGAAGTGGAGACTTAGTAGGAGTTGACTTTGTTCTACCTATATAGTGTTCTGAGTTTTAAGATGAACTTGAATTCAAAAAAATTCACCTTAAATTGTTCTGTTTTTCTTATTGAACATAACAAACATCTCATACTTGGCAGAAAGTTAAATTTAAACTTAATTTCCTAGTATGCTTAAGAGTCGAATTAATCCTGAAGTATGAATGCAACTCTTGGAAACACAATGTCATGATTTCAGTAAAGAAATTACATTTTTTTGTCTACTTCCATGTCATGCATTATCTTGTGTTTTTATTATCACAGAAAAAGGGGGGGGGGGGGAATTTGTCTATGCATGTATTGTATATCTCAATAAATTTTACATTGTTTACGACATTACACAAGTAAAGTTTCTTAGAAGAACTGAATGAGAACCCAGAGCTCAAGAAGTCTTTTAAGAGATGTAAATAGTGGAAGGAAAATACCGTCATCGGTCATTTTTAACTGATATATCACTTAAATCTCCCATTACTGAATCCTTAATCTATCTCATGCAGGGTAATATCTTGTATCGGTTTCCATCATTGCAAAAAACAGCTTCTTCACAGAAGAGTGGAAAGAAAGAGTATGTTGGGAGAAGATGGGCAGACTGGGTTGGGGGGGTTGATAGATTTTTCAGGGAGAAGCAGTGGCAATTCAGGTCTTTTAAATTCAAATTTTATAGAATATGATGATTGGTGGATTTTTCGCTTCCATTTCATTTATAATGTGCTCAATATTTCACTATGCAGTAAAACCAGCAGTTCTGAAAGGGCAATGGTTATTGGTTTAGGCGGGCTCAATTTATTTGGTGTTGTCATTCTGGGTACCATGTTGAAGTAGGTTTTTAACTTCTTTAAGCTCCTTTTTCATTCCTTAGTTTTTCTGGCCTACCTCTCTAACACAACTTTCATATCTGGTGGAATTGTAACTTGAAGGGATATGACAGGTACATCAAGTGAATTCATCACCTTTGTGTCTGACATATTCCCTCTACTTCAGGTCTGGCATGTGTTCCATTCTTATATATACGTTGTTAAGCAGGCTCCTCTTAAAAAAATTAGTGCATGATTTGCATTTATATGATTATGTTAATAACCATAAACACGTTTTTCAGATCTATGCTGGCTCTTTTTTTGCAATTCCTTTGGTCCGATGGTTCTTTGTTCAGAAGACAAATGCTGAAATAGAAAAGAGGAACCAAGCAAGGGAGCAACGTTATCTTGCACTTGAACAACCAGATATGTTTCTGAGGCGAAAGGTACAATATAAATCTGTGGATTTCTGTTTCTTATTATGTGTACCTAAGTTACAATGATATGTAGGCCTTTCATCATATTGTTCCAGAAATCTAAATTGGTTTCGATTGTTAAAATTAATCTTCTCTTTCTTTTTACTCCCAAGTTGGAGCTGGCCTGACCTCTGGAACTACCTCAAGTTAGAAGTTGGAATAATAGTCAACTGGCACACAAAAATGTGGAGCCTTAATTTTTGAAGCACATTAAATTTTTATGTTGTTAAAGAAATTAGATATTAGCATATTGGCCAAAAGTAAGCCTTGCAACAAGTGGAGCCTAGTATGTGTACACTGCCTAGATAGGGTCAGCCTGCAACTAACCAATTTAGCTTCATGAACATTCTTAAAATCTTGGAGATGGTTATGGAATATATCCCAATATACTGACTGCTTTTTCGGGGTTGTCCAGGTTCTTCATAGTCGCATAATATTTTTACATCTTGCTTATGAATTTCGCTTGACACTAACAGATTACTGATATTCATTAGTTAATTATTCATACGCTTGGGTAGCAAATGTATGTACAGCCAAAGCTCGCTGAGATAGCCTTAGCTTTCACAGCTTACATTGTATATATTTTAGCATTGAATGGCTTTACTTCGTACCTATTCTTTATAATCAATATATTCATAAACCATTATTAACATATTTCTGATCTGATTCAGCTTCTGAGCGCTAGAGACATGGCCAACAAAACCTTCATCAGTCAAGATAGGATTGTGTATAGCACTGAAAGGGACTTAATTGAGCAAGATTACGAAGAGAAAGAATGGGATGCAAGATTCCGAGATAAACAGAAATCAGACTAAGCTTGTTTGAATTTTTTGGTATTTGTTACATAAATTGTTACTATCTAAAATGTCAGAGAGGAATGTACTACTTACATTACTTACATTGTAACATCGTATAAATCAACTGACCACTGGGAAGTGGGTCTTTAATGTTATGTACTTGCTGTATAATGATTTTGTATAAGATCAATTGTTTCCGAGTGCAGTCACTTATAACTATCACTATTCGGTATGTTTCTTGGCAGATATTTAAATATCAGGTTTAATAGGGAAGTAGCATTCTAATGATTTTCAAAGAATGTTCATATTGATTTTGATGTCTACGTATGATAGGACAAAATAAAGATATCTTGATACTCTCTGAGACAACAACATTTACCTCCCTTGTATGATTGTGAGTTGGGACAACAAGATTTAATAAGATGTTTGAAATAAAAAATATATATAAGAAAGAATATTATTATTTTTAGTCGTTGTGTTCTTATTGATCCTTTTTTAAATGTATTATTGAAATATAAACAGATATGCCCGGACATCCAGTATAACCAAAAAAAAAAAACACAGATGTGACTGTGTCATAACATAGAAAATATTTACAAATGTGAATTCTTGTATATAACTTAGAGATTGCATTATTTTGAAGGCCGGGGTGTTTATGATTCTTACAAATGTAAACTATTCTTATAGTTATAAAAATAACGTTTTGCAAGAACCTAAAGAGTACAAACTACAAACACCCCTTGGGGAACAAATAAGAATCCACGGACTGTAAGAAGAATGCCACTCCATTTCTTCCTGTGAGACCTGGCACGCATTGTAGTTTACGTCCAATATTATAACTGCATTATTAGGCCAAAGCACAATTAACCTGAAAATTTGCTATATTCTAAATATCAAAAAATAATAAATCCAACCACCAGTCAGTCTCTTTTCAACATGGATTAAAATGTTGTGCATTACTCATTTAAAATACTTCGCCATCTGAAGTTCTTTTTGCTCAAAACCACACTTCTCGTAGAATGCCCTATTCTTAGCACAGCAGTCAAGGATCACCTTGTAACACCCCACAGAACGAGCATGATCAGTGAGGTACTCAACAATTTTCTTTCCTAATTGCATTCCTCGAGCGTTTGAGTCAACCACGATATCTTCTATATGACCAACTTTGCTACAATTCCTTATAAACTTCTTTTCGATAAACACACTTCCGGTTGCTATAATCTTTTGAGAACCATCTTCAATTACACATATAACATGGTTATCACCATATGAGCTGATCTCTTCAAAGCGGTTTTGAAACTCTTGGTCAGAGACAGAACCACATACAGTTAGTTGTTGCAGTAACTCTATGAAGCCCTTACTTTTGTCAGATATCTCAAGTTTTCGAACTTGAAACTTCTTTTCTTCATCAGAGCAACTAATGCTCTGCATCTTCTGTGGTAAAATATGCCCAAATGTTTTTACACCTGAAAGTAAAAATCCTTTCAAATTTGTTTCGGTGGAGAAGGAAGAGAAATGAGGCTGGAAAGATGGATAGAAGATCTTCCAAACAAAAGTAATGATAAAAATAACCAAATGCCTCAATACACGCCTAATATTGTATAATGTCAAATATTAGCTGTTCAACTCGTAATTTTTGCATTGAAATCTCTACAAGAATCAGACATGCAACTTTATTTGTTATTATCAATAGATCATTAATATGATACAGAAACAAATAAGAATAACATGTATTAAATTGATGTATTGTGCAGTGTTTCATATACATTGCTAAACAAAGAAGACAGTTGTGACATCTTAATTAGTCAAAAGCACTATAAGTGATAGAGAGAAGCCACTAGACAGGCCAGGGGTCCTCACCTAATATAAGAAACCAAAGATATTGCAATTTTAGATATAGGCAAGTCTTTGACTTTCGACTTCACATAAAAGCACAAAAGAACAAGAACACACTCTAAAAGAATCAAGAAAGCACTCCTTAGTAAGCCTCGTCAGAGGCATACGTGTGCTTGAGGTGTTTAAATTTCATGTAATTGATCTTACCCAAACAAAAATAATAATACTCACGATGCAGACTTGTACAGACAAATTCGATTAAAGTGAATCTATTTAAAAAAATACAGTATAATCTTGATTGAATACACCCCCTAAATTATACATATTTGATTATTGACATATTTTCTCATGATTTACCAAGAAAAAGAACAAAAAGTGCCCCAATACCACAAATGTGATGCTAGTAACATGAATGATCAAATTTTAATCCAACAAAAGCAATAACTAAAGACAAACAATTGCAACCAAAATAGTACAATTCACAGTGATACTTCTTTCCTACATTGAAAATATATATAGGTTTAGCAAGCAGCCAAGCACAATACCAAAAAATTAAAAAGAACAGAGATTACCTTAATATCAAAAATGGATGTTGCACCTTGACGATTCTTTTATATCTTTATTAGATATTGATTCAGATTCTAGACTCGCATAAATATTTGTATGTGTGTATGTATGTATCGCAGTGAGATAGACGGTAGAGATATTAAAAGTGAGTTACCGCAGAAGGGATTCGATCTTGGATCGCCGGAGATAAGATCATATGATGCAGTTTTTTCAAACCCACTGAGAGTATACGGTGGTGTTAAGCTCTAAATTACGTGTATTTTTTAACATATAAATTATTTATAAAATAAGTCAAACTAATCCTCAGAGCTCGTCCATGTACCACTATTTTTTGACGTTTATTTGTAGCACGCTCGTACTTTTATATTATCTATTTACTGTACCATTTTGTAGTCAAAAATTATTATAAATTATACCAGTATTTTACAAATATATATATATATATAATTTCAAAGTTGCTGAGACTTGTATAAAAAATTATATTAAGTTTTCGAGACAAATCAAGATTCAAATAAAAATGTTAATCCAATCTGACTTGAAAACTTGGAATAACGCATCTTGGTTCCTTCAACGATAAAAAAGCAATGTCATAATCCTTTTTACTAATTAAATATAATATAGTAAAATGTACTTTATGCACTTACATTTTACGTGTCAGATCACTTCAGATACTGACTTTCTAAACCTATCATTTGCACATTCTATTTTATATATATATAATTTGTGTATTCCCATCGATTCTCTCTAGCTCCCTTACTTTTTGGATGGTATTTTAATCTTTTCACCAACGGCAGTCAAATCCTTAATTTGTGACCACGACGTCTCCATCCCACCCGCCGCCGTAATCTTCAGATCCAACACAAAACTCTCAAGCCTCTACTTCTTATTCCCAACCAATAATCCCCTATCTCCAGAAAACTCACTCCAACATCGACAAACCATGTAACTTCCTCTTCAAATCCGCAAACTGCTCTGTAATCTTGGGTAACGAGTGAATATAATAGTCAAAATAAATAAATAAGAATGTGGCTAAGAAAAGACGGAAGTACCCTCCCAAAAATTACTACCACTAAATGTCAGTCTATGACAGCATTGTATCTGAATTTTAACTTACGTTGTAACTGTTCAAAGTTTTTCAGTTAAACTTCAGTAAATGTTAAGTAAAAAAAATTACTAACATATATAACTTTCTGGTTCTCTTTAGTAGGTACTGAATAAAAAATAACAGTAGCATTCTCTATCATTTGTTAAATCTAGTGACATTGAGAGAAAAATATGCAACCCAGATAATTGTGAGCTCCAGGATGCTGACAGTGACATTATAACGTAAGCTACCCTTCAAACCACCACTCTCCACAACTTCCTAATTCTCTTCTGAATCATGAAATGGGAAACACCGAAACAGAATGGAATACAATAAAATTCTATAAAAAAAAACCCAAGTCCAATTGGTTTAAAAGCTCAAAATTGTTTGATGGCAACACGCATAACCCAGCGAACAGAAACAAAAAGATGTAAAGCATCAAAAAGATGTAAAACATCAAGTAGACAACAGCGCAGAGCTTTCACCACTATGAAGTGCTATACTGCTCTTATAATAAAAGCCTAATCTTAAAAAATTCTAACTGGCTTCCCCATGGTACTCTTCAGGTACAAGCACCTCACCTGTTGCAAAAGGACACATGATTATCAAGACTATAATTAAATATGAGAGCTGGAAAACCTCTAAATCTCAATAACAGTGTTGCTAATTTAAGAACTTGGAAATTTCCAAAACATTAAAAAACTAATTTAGTGTACTTCCCCACATTTATTTTATTGCTTGTTCGTAAACCTGGAATTCTTTTGAAATTCAAGATTTACTACAAATGACAAGAAAACTGAATTCGGATTTGGTTCATTCAGATATAAACACAGCCCTGAGAGTTTGAAATTACAACTCAATTCAAGTCCATGTTCCCAAACACAATCTTAAGAAGCTCACAAGACTGGCAGGGGCAGGGTATCGTGAAAAACATGTAATTTATAGTTGGTACCAAAGATATTTTTCACAAATCTGAATATTATTTTTATGCATTACAATTAAAGACAAAACATGTAATTTATAGTTGGTACCAAAGATATTTGTCAGAATACTTACATTTTGCCAGTTCTTCTTCAGTAAAGAAACCAAAAAGTTAACGCTCATTTGAACATTTTGGAAAATCTGCTTCTCCTCCATACTGCAGTTGCCAACAGCAACTCCCATACAGAGAACCTTCTTAAGTTGAAACTTCACAGTTGCCTTTGTCTCGTTAACTTTTGACTCCAATGATTCCTGATGGGACACCAGTGTAGGAAATTTTCCTGCAACCAATATGACAATACAACAGTCAACAGTATGGTCATGACTCATGAATATATCCTATAATATTGTACACCAGTCTCACGGAAAAGCATACTGACGTCTAGGCTCTTCAATCTCATTAGATTTATGTATCAAGCACAAGAATAACAACAATTGCAAATTCTTCATTGAGCACCTAAGCTTCCGTAAAAGTTACAAATATAAAAATAAGCAATGAAAGATATTAAACTGTTCTTGCCTGCTTTGTTGAGACCAGGGCCCAAAAGACGTGGAATTTGTTTGATAACAGCTTCAGACGCTAAGAAAGCATGGTACTTCTTGGCAAGCTTCTTCACCAGTTTCTTGTTCTTATTTAACTTCTTCAAGGCTTCCACATCCATACACTCCAAACCAATCTTCTCAGCCTGTAGTAAATTCAAAGATTAAACTTGTTCAATTGTTTTCCAGGCGACATTAAAAATATACAATGAACATTTCAACAGAATGATCAATGCATTTTTTAAGTTTACAAGAATGATCAAATATACTCAACCCCAAGCAGCTTATTAGCAGGACATCTAGGCTATAGTCAATGAACATTTTTTTTTGACTAATTTGGCTTATAGCCTTACAAATGAGTATCTGTTCTAAAGAAATTCTCGGGGTGAGCCAGGATTGAACTCAGGACCTGGGACGACAGAGGATAAGCCCTCAACCACTTGGGCTATAGTCAATGAACGTTTCAACGGATTGAAAGCACAGTAAACGTAGACGGATACCTCTCCCACATGCTGAGCATCACCAAGCATGCAAACCTTCATCTTGGGCCTGGAAATGTGTGGCAATCTAACCGAGCCACTGAAACGCTTGTCTTTCTGGGGATCATAGTTTTTAAGTCCAATCTGAAGTTCAATGGTTTCCGTAAACTTGCGACCCTTTTCTTTTGCATCATTAGCAATTTGTGTGATGGCTTCTCTAACAGCATCACTTTGTAGCTTACTGCATTAACAAAATATAAACATCTTACAAATTCTAATATTAACACAAACTTTACATCTCTACACCAATAACTAAAATCTATTTTTAATTCTAATAAAAATTAAAAGCTTATAATCTAATCATACAGGGTTTAGAATGTAATAGCAGGAAACCAATGCAGTATGTACAGCCATTTCACACATTCGAATTTCGAATATTTATTAATTTTATGAAGGTTATTATACAATAACTCATCATCACCCACGTCATTAAAAGCTCACCACATACACACACAATTATATATATGTGTGTATATGTATGTATATAGTGGACTTTGAACTATCAGAAACAATACGTTTACATCAAAATTGAAAAAATGTTACCTCATGGCGAATCAGCACTTCTTTCCACAAAGTATTGTTCAAGAGAGAACGAACGAGGACAATTCGCGGCCGAGTATACAAATATAAACCCTAATAAAAGATTTGAGGCTAGGTTTATTGGGCTACTCGGTCCAGTTGTATTTTAGTTATGGGCTGGGCTTCCTGGTTACTTCAAACTACACTAACTTTTAACCCGCGTCAAGACGGAGATAACTAATATTTAAATAAATTAAATTTATATTTATATTTAATATAAAATTTTATAATATTAAAATTTTATGTTGATATTATATGTTAAAACAAAATAAAAATTATAAGATAAGTAAGATTTTTAAAATAGAGAAGAAGAGTTGTATAAAATGAGGACTATCGAGGATTAGATTTGTATATAAATATATATCCTTTTTAACAATTTAATTTTATTAAAATTGAATGATTAAAAATTATTTATGTTATTCATTTAAAATTGGACGGTTAGTATCTTTTTTATGGTTCACCTTATGACGAAAAGTTTTAATATTTCAATTATAATAATATAGTATATATGTGGTATAGGCCATAGCGATTAAATTTTTTGATCGGGACTCAAAACTAAATTTTTATTAATTTTTAATAAAAAATAGTGATTTTAAAAATAAATTCTTTATTGATTTTTGAAGGTTAGCCGGGACCGATCCCTTTTCAATTCCCCCCGTGTCATAGATGATGTGTCAATCTTCAAAGTTTTAATTGGTGAAATATGTGTGAATATATTGGGTTTCATTACATTAAATAAAATTATAATCGATCACAATCCGTAGCGTGACATTTGATAATTATTTGTGTATAGCATTTTGTACCCATAACATTACTCATATATAAATTTATATATATTTCACCGCATAATATCTTCTATATCATTAATTTTTAACATGGTTTTGCGTTGGAGTTATTTTTTGAACAATTTGTATATATTTATTTATAATAAATAATTTATATGTGTGTTTTTTGGCCTATAAGGATTTCAAATTTTTATTTAGCACACGACCTGCAGAATAGTTGAGTCTGTATGGAATGGATGGTGTTGTGCACATAGAGCTCCGGGAAACCAATTTGTGAAAATTGACCTATTAAGCCAGTGTCGCGGCTCCAATTTCTTAGAGATAATTGATGTAATTTGGACTTGTGAAATTGAGTGTTATGCGACTCAATTTCACCTTCCCCTGATTACACATATATCACTTTCTGATAGCCTTATATGATTCAATTCACTTTCTGACAGCCTTTTGAATTAAGTTCTTACAGAAAGTTTCAATTACTTGAAATTTAAAATCTCTAAAAATTTATCAAAGTTATTTGGTTGCATTATATGTGTTTAAATTAAGAGTAAGTGTGTTCTAATTTCTAACACGTGGAACATGCGTTTTGTCGATCAATAACTTTCGGTCAATTGACAACTTTAATATTGTGTTTGGTTGGGATGAATGAATTTGGAAGAAATTGAATGAGATTTTAACTACATTATGAGTGAATTTTTAAAAATTTCATTCATTCGCTCATTCCATTCCTAACAAAGAACTTAAATTCCCCAATTTGAGATGGAATGCTTCATTTACTCTCATATACATTTTCTTCCCAATTCTTATCAAAGAAATTTTGCAATCACCTATTTTTTTTTCAAATTTTTCATCCTACTTACATAAATTTCTTTTATTTTTACTCATTCCATTCCATTTCATTTCATTCTCCCCAACCAAACACAACATAATAAATTAAAGTTCGGCATGGATACCCCGGATAGGTCAGCCAAACAATCAGTAAAATTGTTTTTTATATAATGTGCACTTGATAGATTTTTATTTTTTTTCAAAAGTTAACCACACTTGATACAAAGTTTTTTTTTTTGTCAGAGCCCTTGATACAAAGTTGAAATTCCTCGTTAACATGTATTCTCAACCAAACAACCACTCGAACTGTTCTTTTATTACTGTTGGGCCTCAGGCCCAGTTGGATTTATAATATAAACAAGTCCATTTAGAATGAGCCCAGGAATGAAAAGTGTATTTGAGTAATTAATGTAAACCCTAAAAAGGGCCTCCGGTAATACGGAGAACGATTTTTCTGTGTTGTGCAATAAGATATGAATTGTCAAAATTTGATTGGTTCATATTTATTAATAATGACGGAGATCCCTATATACGCAAAAAAAATTAATTAATAAAAAGATGACCTCATAGAAGTGCGCCCATGGGATGGGCCTTGTAGACAAATGAGAATAAACAACTTTTAATGGGATTGGCAAGTTGTTATACAAAGTTAGAATCTCTAAAAGTAATAAAGAGACATTTTAAAAATACTTATCGCTTTATTTGTTGTTTGCCATTGTTGAGGTTCCATTTCAGCGTGTTTTTGTCCATAATTGTGTATTTGACGTTATATATTGTCTTTTTTATATGTTGTAGCAACTACGAACAATTTTTTTTTGGTTAAGTTAGATATATTAAGAATAAAAATAGTATAAGAGAAGCCATGCCATGCCAGCTATTCAAGTTTTAGAATAATCCTGACATGGCAGGGAAGGTGTCGAACCCTCTTGGCCCCCAATCTGAGGACTCCACCCTGCAAATAACATCCCTAACAATAAGATTATACAATATGTTTGAAGGAACAAACCCCCGATCATGTAGAAAACCATTCCCGGTCTTCCAAATATGGTAAGTGAAGCACTGCAACATGAGGAGAACAACAGATTTAGTAACCAACGGCTTGCAGACATCTGCCACCTTGAGAAGAAATTCAACCTAGTGAGCTGACATGGTGAGGTTACCGGGAACAAAAGAATGAATCAACCTGTGAAGAATACTGGTCGAGTAATGACAATGCAAGAATAGATGGTCATGATTTTCTATACCGGCAACACAGAGAAGGCACTGAGGGTCCTGAGCAAGACCAAAGCGAATCAAACGATCTCTAGTCGACAGTCGAGACTGACAAGTCAACCATTGTATAAAAGCATAGCGATGCACCAGGAGTTTATGCCAGACCACTCGAGCCCAGGGAACCGGAATTTGAAAATCACGGATAATCTCCCAGACAGCTCTAGTAGAAATCTTATTAATCGGGGTAAGGTCCCACAGTATCTGATCATCCCTGTTAGCATTGAAGGTGTGCATGCGTCAAAGTTCAGAATCCATTGAATCATCTTTATGTCCATAGAAGAGTGCATGGTAGGGAGTGCCCAGGTCCCACAGTGCTATTTCCTGTAATATTAATATAAACAAAGTCAAGAACAGTTCTGTACTTCGTTAGATTTGACTTCTTTGGCTATTATCAGTTTACTGATACAAGTAGTCTGACCTTCCCTACAACTTCAGTTACAGTTGTGGCTAGATGCATCCTAACCCATTTTTATATTCCGGAGAGGTCAGATCAACAATGCATTGGCAGGACTCAGGAGGGCATGCAAACAATGAACTAAAAGCACAAATCTCACGTACAAAGGCACTAGTGTAAAAATTCTCAACACAGTAATACTCTTAAAAAGAAACAAATCTTCCTGACAAAGAAGACAACAAATCTTCCCTACAAAAAAGACAACAAATCTTCATTTCCAGTTCACGGTAGACGAATTTTCGAAATGGTATCCCTTTCCTTTAATGTTCTAAAAAAATAAAATTCTAAAACATATATAAAATACATGTATTTAAATTTTTTGATGCCCTGTCATCATGGTGTCCTAGACAGTCGTGTTGATGGCCTTGCTCAAAGGGCCGGGCGACCCTGATGGACCCGGATGCTATAATTAGAAAACAAATTTCAAATGCAAGACTAGCGCACAACCACCGGTAAATCAACAAATACATAAAAGATTCAATATATATTGTACACATTCACACATGTGATTCCGAAACAGTTCCATTTAGTGTCCACTAACAGTTGCTTGTTACATAAAACCTGTAACTAAACAGAGCATAAACAAAATATGAAAATAACATGTTTTAATACCATCAGTCCATCACACATGAAGAAAAACTGAATGATCGCTCCATAGTCTTTGCAAAGTCTACGCACAAACAATTAGCAAAATGATAGAATTATGTGAATTAATCGCAGAAAACCACATGCTCCAAGATGATCCAACCGCAGAAGAACCACTACCCCTAAGATTTCTCAACCGCAGAACAGAAGAACATGAATCGCAACCCATAACAAAAGAGAAACAATTCTCAATTTCAATATATCAATCAAAGTCTTTTAATAATAAAATATCACATCTCCTTGTATAGGAGTAAATCCCTAAACTCATCCCTAAACTCAGTCATCAAGTAAAATCTTAATAATAAAGGAAACAATTCATTTTCTTATTTTTTACCATATTCTAGAATATTCATAATAAACTAAATATATAATATAATTAACATTTATAATGAATTAGAATAAATATATTCCTAAATAATAATATAAAATAAATACAAATTAATATTTTGATTTTCTGTTCCGCATCATTCTCCTTGCCTTTGAAAAACACTCGTTCACGAGTTTTATAAAATTTAAGAATCAACGAGTAAAGAGATGATCTGTAGTAACACTTGAAAACATCCAATTCCAACTCTATAAGTGAGATCTTTGGAAGTAACATGGAAAGAATAAGATATTTTGATATGGCAGTGGTTCATAATATCTTGTCTTCTCATAGAAAATCAATATGATCTGCCATGACAATATTGGTTTCCTCTTTTACAACTTCTTTGAGGTGAGATGTCTTTGTTATCTCTTTTGATTTAACTTCTTCACGATGTCGAATACGTTCACTTAATAACACTTCAGTTTCCACTTCCCTTTCATCGTTAGGTTGATTTTGAGGCAGGTATGGAGTTCTCACAAGTGGAGGATTATGTTGTATACCAAGTTTATCCATTATCATTCTCAATGTTGCCTGCACATCTTCAACTTTACTTTTCAAAGTCCGTAATCTCATATTGTTTTGCTCTATAAAAATGTCAAGGCGGTTGTTTACATCAGATCATCAAGCATTTCTTTTATTTTGGCCATGAAAGCTATTCTTTTTTTCTTTTTTTGATGAACAAAAACTGAAATTTTCTGGATATACAGTGAATAGTACTAATGAACAGTACTGTGAATAATGCTACTTTTTTTTTGTTGCAAAACCCCATATCTTCAACAATTAAGAAATTGATGCAGAAACCTAAGCTCCGATACCACTTTGATGCAGGACGAGAATAAAAACAAGTAAAATGATAGAATTACGTGGATTAATTGCAGAAAACCCAAACGCTCCAAAGTGATCCAACCGCAGAAGAACCACTACCCCTAGGATTTCTCAATCGCAGAAGAGAAGAACATGCATGGATCGCAACCCATAACAAAAGATAAACAATTCTGAATTTCAATATATCAATCAAAATCTTCTAATAATAAAATATTACATCTCCTTGTATAAGAGTAAATCTCTAAACTCAGCCACCAAATAAAATCTTAATAATAAAGGAAACAAATCTTTTTTTTTATTTTTTTTATCATATTCTAGAATATTCTTAATAAACTAAATATATAATATAATTAACATTTATAATGAATTAGAATAAATATATTTCTAAATAATAATATAAAATAAATATAAATAAATATTTTAATTTTCCGTTCTCCGGCGACTACCTGCAAGATATGAGTAACATTAATATGCTCAAGTGACATTTAATTATAAATACTGGAGTCGATTTGAGTGAGCTTGACTACTGGAACCTAAATTTAGGAATGTATGCCCTTGTTTCTAACTTTCATTGATGGTTTATATATATAATTATCTCATTTACCAGCAAACCAAAAGAGACAGTGAAAGAGGTCCTCAATTGGATGGAGCTGAGAGTATAATTAGGTCATGATGTAAAACTTGATCAAATCCATATACACAAATATTTCCTGTACAAAAATAATATTACAAGCAAAGTAAGACTGTAAGAGTGATCAGCAATTTCATGATCTGATAGTTAAGAATTTCTTTGACAAAATTATTTTAATTATTCAGGAAATAAAAATTTAATTCATTTACTCAATTAGGTTGTAGTTGTGATGTCTTGCCTTCAGAATTCCATTTAAAAGCCGCTAGGAGTATTTAATATGATTCTCAAGTACTAATCAATAGATTTTTTGCCCTAATGTGTATATATACGCTAAAAAAAATTAATTGTAAAAGGCCCACATATAGATTGTAACTGGCTCCTACCCTCTGGGAGAGGATTGTAACTGGCTCCTACCATTTACCCAACAGGACAATGCATAGCATTTAGTTGCAGCATGCTATCGCTATCTACCTTCGTAACAAAGACAGAGAACCGTGCTACAAAGCAAAAACAGGCTATAAAAAAATTTATTTTACAAAAAACTATCTCAAGTAGACTTTGAGCAAACCTGCCATATCGTGAGAAGTCATAAATGATCATGTATACACCCTATCAACGGCCAGTCCATGCTCCGGCTGCACCTTGAGAACAGCTTTTCCGAATATAATCACGAATTACACAACTGCGGTGAAACCCATTCTAAAATTAACTGGAATTCAAGACACGAATACTTCATTAGTTACACACTCTTGTTCATACAACCTCTAACACGAAAGTTAAGCCCGAAGATAGTAACCAAAAATCAGCACTCTTACAAAACCTAAAGTACTGTTATGTATAGCTCCAAGTTTATTAATACTGACAATAATAAACGACAGTACAATTCTACTACATCTAATGTTAACTTCCTTCCAGGAGAAATTACGCACGCCTATCTTGATATCCATACATTTGGAATAATTGTAAAAGTAGAGCAATAAAGCACAAGAAAAACTCGCACACATTACCAGAACTTGCAAACCGTACTGCAAAAAACTGATCAACAACGTGCCGCTAAGCCAAATTTGAAATCTAACAGTATCTCCTCTAGGATTGAAACCTTATCAAAGCCAAGGCAGGTGCCTGAGTGTGTTACACCATCAACAAAAAACAAAAAAAAAGGCTTGTATCGGGCTGAACACATCTAACTGCAAAACAGGAAAGCTATACATAGCCAATACTATTTTCAAATCGAGCAACTAATACTTTTTTTTTTGAAGTGAAAGTCAATGCATTAAAGTATCATCCTGAGCCATTCTTCTGCTTGTCAAGAATCAAATCTTGAGCTGAAGCAGCTAGAGCATTATTCGCTTCCCAAGTACGATCTGCTATAAAAGAGGATACTTAATGAAAAATTTGCAGTTCGTTTTACAAACTAGAGGGAAACATTCATAGAGTCTGCTAACCGAGTACGACAATCATGAATCAAACCACCAATTGTAAGATCCCATTACCATCTTGTTTCGAATTGCCTGGACTGCTACTAAGCAATCTGTCTCAGTGATAACCTTCGACCATTGTGCTGTATCAATCCAACTCCGAGATTCCTTAATAGCGAGACTTTCCACTACTTCAGGGGGCACTATACAAGCTTTACAAATTGATTTTGCGGCCACCAATTTACCATCATGGTTCCTGGCAACCCAAGCAAAGATATACCTATGGTTATCCAGAAATAATGCACCATCTACCATAATTTTATAAAAAACCTCTGGCGGGTGAAACATTTCTCAGCACCATCGTTCTTTGTAAGGCTAGCAAATGAATTGAGAACCTCAAAACACTGAGCATAACACCACTGTTGCAACTCCAGTCTAGCTGAACGAACCACATCCTCTGCCGGACTGTTCTTGCTTTTCCAGACTAGCAAATTACGAGCACTCCAAATCATCCAACTGATATAGGCAGCTGTCTTTTGATTATCAAGAGAACAACCTCCTAACAGAATCATTAAACAATCTGCAAAACTACCTATTAAAGCATCGTGAGCCATGTAATCGAACTGCTGCCTACAGCTGCAAGCAAAGGAGCAGGAAAACCGAAAAATTGCAGCGACTAATTGTTTCTAGGTCATCGTGACACCAAGGACAGGACATGTCCACCCCCACATAATGCAAACATAACTGGGTATAAGTAGGCAAACAAACATTCCACCGAAGTTCTCCAGATCATGTTTTTCACTTTGGGGGAGACTTTAGATTTCTCCGGTAAGACTCCTGAGTATTGACTTCTCGAGCTTCCTCCAACAAGGAATATGCACTCCTAACCGAGTAGCTACCAGTCCTCTATCCTTTGCAATACCAACCATCATGCACATTATTGTAACTAATAATAACACTAGAAATTAAGCTAGCGTCTCTACTTCAATATCCCAATCGACATACTTGTTAAACAAAGCTGGGGAATTGAATGTACATAATAATTGAACTCTTAAATAAAAAAAGAAATGTAAATATTTTGTGTTAGAAAGTCAAAGCACCAACTTAGCGCCAGTATTCAAATACAAACAACCGCCACACCTTGAACAGTGTGTATAAATATGATCATCCGTCTTGTCCGATGACCACTTTCACTTGATCATCAAAATGCTTCGTCTAATCAAACACTCTCGAACATTCTTCAATCCGCCGCCGGTTTTATCAGCCAAACATTCTTCACTCACACTCTTCCGTTGTCTTGTTACTCACACTCATCGTACTTGTCCTCCGATTGAAAAATCTCCTGTGTTTCCGACTGATTCTACTCCATCTGTAATTGATCGCACTTCATCTCCGATCGCGAATTCTCCTCCGACATATGTTACTCAATCTCTTATCGATCGCTCTTCATCTCCGAAAATGATGTACGTGAACAATGCCTCTGGTTCAAAGAAGAAGCGCACGTTTTATTACGCTGACTATCCATTGATATGTAAAAATAGCATACCTGTTGATCACGTTGATGCTAAACATATCTATCATTAAGAGTCCAATTAGACAACAGGAGATTGGCGTACTTACACCTGCAGATCCTGCCATTGAGGTCAGATTCACCGCTTGTCATAATGAGGATGCACAGTACTCCATGTGTCCGAAATTGAGAATGATATTGAGCTTGTTCATCTGGTAGATACAGAGTCTAAAAAGAAATCTTATTGGGTGAATGATATTGAGCTTGAGCTATCTTCCAGTAAAGACATTTCTATAGATGATGATGATGGACCAGAAATTATGAAATTCTGGATTGAGAGATTCATAAAGCATCACCGATTCTCATTCGATCATCCCATACCAAATTATGCTACAATGTTGGCAAAAAGGTATCTGGTTAAAAGTGTACGTTGTGCAAAGTGGAGGAGAGTACGTACTTTGGAAAGGTTGTGGGAACCCAAGGAAGGAGCTGATAGAAATTAAAGCTGTTTTGAAATGTGGAGGAGGAGAGCTTGGACTATTTTTGGCCAGTAAAGGCCGCAATTAAAATCGTTATATTTTTATATTTGGAGTGACACTTTAGCTCAGAAATCAAAATATTAAGAATAATCTCTGCCGTCGTGAATATTTTGTTGTACTACTTCCTGCATTTTTTTCCTATTAATTCTTATACATCATACTGATTCATTTGGTGCTATCTTAATGTCCCATTACAGTCATCTTGATGTCAGTCTCATTGGAGTTGATTTTATACCAAGGTGGTGTTAGTTTAGTGTCTGATCCGTGATGCCGTAAGAGCTTACAAGGAAGCCTGGGGAGGACAAGTATAATGTTTTGTTGCTTCCTTGTATCAATTGGCATGCATCTTCTCAAATTTTAAAACTTAGGATAGCTATGATTTTAAAAATTACATGGTCTTCAGATGTAACTTGGTGTAACTTCTGTAACACAAATAAAAATGTCTGGGTAAAAAATTATCACATTTCGGTGCAGCTAAGATTGCTAGCTGTTGAAAGTGCTGCTCAAATATTACTTTTGTCATCTCCCTCAAAACTACATGACAGATTATATATTCAAAACTTTTATTAAACATTTAACATAGCCGGTACAGGAAACTAATCTAGTTTTGACATGATTTGATAAAACCGCACTATTATAAAACCAAGTAAAATTAAATTAATATTGTGGGTACTAGACTTCATATCACCAGACAAGTTCACAGAAAGATGTAATAAAACAATAACCTTCTTAAATCGTTCCAGTTTTACCCAATTGTTAAACTTGCTGGGGCATTCATCTTCTCCAATGAATAGATCCGCGCTCTCCCCAAGCGTGGGACTTGACTCCTGTACCAGGACTTCCAGTCGAAACAAATACCCAACTGAGTCCAGGCCTCTCTTTGTACACCATCAGCACAGAAGGGGAACTCTAAATTTTCAAAGCTGGGCCATATCGTTTTTCTGACCACTTTTCCATCTCCATCAAAGAAAACAAACGGCTTGAAAGAGTTATGGACATAAAATAAATCTGAATCAACTATTGGTAACAAATCAGATACCACCCAAGGCAAATGTCCCATGTGCTTGCTCACCCACTCTTTCTTTTCTGATATGTTGGTAACTTCAAACTCATTATGTGTACCCTTACACCGGACATACCTTTCTTTTAACATCTTTAGAAACTCCATCTTGTGAAAATATAAAGTCATATGATTCAAAATAGACCATCACGTTTTTAC
Source organism: Oenanthe sinensis (assembly GCA_028671895.1). Lineage (NCBI taxonomy): Eukaryota > Viridiplantae > Streptophyta > Magnoliopsida > Apiales > Apiaceae > Oenanthe > Oenanthe sinensis. The sequence continues at coordinate 40,117,269 of CM053794.1, forward strand.
CACCAAGTTGAGAGACAGGAACCTACAGAACAGAATCAACGATCAATTACAGCACATAAAAGTTGTTAAATTTTGTACTTTGTAACTTACAATTAGGTTCTATTCCAGCTTTGTTTTGAATTAGAGATGGGGAACTGAAATATTTAAAAGATGAACCGATAATGTTTATAGAACTTACCTCAGACCCATCTTTTCTTTTAAAGATTGTGTTTCGATCCCATAGCATTTACTTTTTCAATCTCTAATTTCACAATCTTTGCACATGTAAATGGGTATGCTCTAATACCAAATTCTTTCAGAATGTTGGCCCCAAACGGTTCTATAAATTCACCAAAAGGTCCAAAAATCACAAGACGAGTTACTTGATCCGGATCGACATGAGGTTCAATATATGTCAGGGAATACTCCAAAATCCGCTTCAACTTCCTATCATTTGGGTCGTTTAAAGGTAGAGCCAACCAAGGCATAGTCTTAAATGTTTCCCAAAACGATTTCTCAGCTGTACTATAAAAAGTGAAGTTTGTAGGAGTGTAAATGAGCACAACCTCAAAGTTTTCTTTTCTTTTTCTTAATTCTTCATAAGCCCTCCTCAGTTCTGAATCGTCAGTAACATTATCGTCATAAAAATATAGCGCTACCACCTTGTCTTCAAGAGTATGAATAGGCACCCCATAAATTACATAAATTTATTAAGGCTCCCCATTGTATTTTACTGAAAGGAAAATGCAAAGAAGACAAAAAAAATGTATCTAAGTAATTAAGTTATCAAAAAGAAGCCATTAAAGTCATCGAAGAAAAGGCCTATGAAGAGCTGGTCAACATGTTATAAGCATTTTTCATTTTTCGGTGGTTTACCTTAGAGTGAGTAACAGTGTGAGTAATAAATTTACAAATGATATTGTACCGTTTCTCTTTAACTTGTAAGTATTTTATAAGTCCTCTTTAACTTATAAGTATTTTATAAGTAATTTATAAGTTGAAAAATACACAGGTTCTGTTTAACAAATCATATTTCTGGAAATAAGTTATTTATTTTCAGAAAAAGTACGTATACATGTACTTTTTTTGAAAATAAGTAACTTATTTTTTTATTTTAAAAATAAGATTTGGTATTAAAATTTTAAACTAAATGTTAATATTTTAAAAAAGTAAAAATACGTATTTAAAAAAAAATAAGTTACTTATTACTTATTTTTAAAAAATGAACATTATTTTTCAACTTATAAATAGCTTATAAGCCAAGCCAAACAGGACCTATATATGTTTAAATAATTATATATATATATTATAATTTTATTGTGGTTTGATTTGATTTTAAAAATTTTAGAAACCAAACTGTAACCAAATTATTCGGTTCAGTTTTTATTTGGTTCGGTTTTACTTGGTACAGTGTCATGCGGTTTTGATTTTGGTTTTGGTTTCGGTTTCGATTTTCAATTCCATTTTATTCATTCCTACTCACGGGATCAAATCACTTTCAGTATCCAAGACGCTAAATGGGCACGTAGTGGGTGCTGTCAAGATATATTCGGGGCTAGAACTGTGTTTTTTAACAGCCTGTCCAGCTTCCAAAATGTAGAAAAAGGTCTATGCTTTTAACTGAATTTGCTGGCAGCTGTATGATACTACAGTACATATATTCTACAAAAAACATATAAGAAATTAAAATAATAATAATTAAAAAAATGTAAAATCATAGTCATAATCATCTGTTATACGATCTTGCCACCTGTATGTAGCAGCCAGCTGCTCGTGCACATTTTTACCATCTTAATTTTGATTTCTTCATCTGTTTTATCAGTACTTTCAAATTTCAAATTTAATTACTAACTCACTCGTATGATCAGGACATGCTTAACAATCAGCATATCATTCTCAGGCCTCTTCGTGACATATCCGACACAGGGACAAAAATTTTAAATGGGTAGCCTAAAAAAAATTTCTCACCATAGTTATAAAAAAAATTATATGATATAACAAAAGGTTACGATAATTTTGTTTTCAAATTTTCACTTATTTTCACCAAAATTTTATCAAATTTGCTTGAAAGTCTATTTTTTCGATAACAAATTTGGTCATAATTCCTTTGTGACTCTTCTCATTTATCAACTCATTTTCTTGTTCTTTTCACATCCAGATTATTTTTTAGGTAATATCATATAAATTTCATTAAAATTCTCACTAAAAATAACATCATAATAACACCTCAAATAGATAGTTCAAATTCAAAATTTTCACATAATCATATGAGTTTTAAGACAAAATTTTATTAATTACACTAGATTATATTGTTTTGATATAAAATATATATATAGCCGAATACCAGTAATTCGTACTTATTTTTAGTTTTATAAGCCAATTATTAATTTATATTTTGCGAATATAATTGACTTTGTAATTATATATATATATATATATATATATAATTTTTTTTGAAAAATGTGCCTCCAAATTTTTTTACCCGGCGGCCTCGCACATATCAGGGCCGGGCCTGCTCATGAATGTCAAACAATATCCACATAATGTATAGATCACAAATTTTACACAGGATTTAGCTCATTTATAAGACACATCTGAAATAATCTGAACAATACATATAAAAACACCTGTGTTTGTTTGTATTCCTATGAGCTAGCTAGCTGTTTGTCCTTGGATCAAAGCTTGGCGAGCAGAGAGAATATTATTGTGGACTAGTGAGGCATCGAAGGGGTTGCAGTCTATCCAATCCTTGAGCAAATCTTCTTGACCCCAGATATCTGGTATCCAAACTCGTCCAGCCATTTCGATCCGATGTTCCTTGAGCCTCTTTCTTCCGCAATCCTCTACTGCCGCCCCGACCTTGTTAGTTAATGCTGCAACCTCTGATGAAGTATTTCTAGATATTGTAGTCTCCCGATCACCACTTTCATTTGTGGACTGCAGTGGCCTTTTTGGTTTCGTTCGATCTGCGGCCCACCTGTTGGTTTTCTTCTTGGAATCTGATTGTTCATTCTGCAAATGATTGTTCATTTCTTATTCTGAGGATGAAATAATGAATTGAGTATATGGGAATGCAATATGGTTTGTTATTGCAAAGGAGCTAGTGTTAAATCTATTGCTTTTCTATGGCAGTGACAAGAGTGCGTGTCCCATTTGAGACCAGGTGGGATCACCTACCGTGTAGTGCTTATTGTGTGGTACTTGATTAATGTGATTCATGCAAGTTGATTGATAATATAGGAAGAGAGATTATGAGGTTGGTGTTGTTTTCAGAAGGAATTCTTTGTGAGATTTTTAGAGATTGGGCCCAATGAGAGAACAAGGTTTTGTTCATGTAGTGTTTTATTTTAATACAAATTATTCTGAACCACATCATTTTCAGTAATAAACTACTAAACTCTACTCGCACAATAGAATCCAAGATTTACTCTACATAAGTAAACTATATGTGTAGAGACATGATTTACTTATGTACAATAGAATCCAAAACTTAAACATAGTTGTTATAGATATAATATGATACAATTAAACTCCTTTGGTGATATTTTACATGGAATATAGTCTTTAGTTCGTAATTTGATAGTAAAATTTAATACATTATCGTAAAAAAATTGAATGAGCGATGTTTATAAAATTTAATACATTATCGTAAGATGATGGGAATACTGAGAAAAGGACTCGAGTGATGGAAGAAGGGTCCTGGTGAGATATTTTAGAATGGAATTTGTTCAAATGTCCACTCATATGGGCGCCATGGCTGCCAGCCTGCCACTAGACCAACGTAAAACAGAATATCAGCCACGTTTTATTCCATCTTGGACTCGAGTTGGGTTGAAATATATGCTGTGTAATATTAGTTTGGCCTACGAAACATAAGTTGCTGGATTCGATTTTGTTTATTTTTAGCTACTTGATGTTTGATCTGTGTGCTTTTTCTTTCCCACCCATACCCGATATAATTTACACTCAGAACAATGGGCTGCCAAGGAGGAGCCAAACTAATAGGTCCAAGAAACTACAAGCGCACATTGATTTCAGTTCAGTTGATTAGCATGTGAATAAACAACTTGTATACTCATCAGGCCATCAGCATTTCCAGTTGATATAGAGAGCTACACTCAGCAGTTGCTCTCAAATCTTAACAATCAACCCCGCATTAGCACAAGTGCACAACTATCATGTATAGAACCGACACCGATTCATACTATACCTTTGAGAATTTTTTGATTTGACGATGAATACTACAGTATCTAATTAGCTTATAAGATTTATTAAAAAGATATTTTATCTTAATTTTTTTTCAAAAAAATATAATCATATGATTGATAAATTCTCATGGGCAAAGAAAAAGTATATAACTAAAAGATAATTGTGTAAAATAAAAGGACATAATAATTATATTTATATATAGAGGAAGGCTCAGCGAGAAATCAATTCATATTTTATAAGAAATTAATTAACAAATAATTAGTGAAGACTACAAAACATACAAAAAATCATAGAACACCAAAAATAATTGTAAAATAAATAAAAAAATTACATAATATACAAAAAAATAAAATACAAATTACAGAGTGCACAAATTACATAAGTGAGTAATTTTGTATTCTATATTTTTTAGATGTTATGTAATTTTTTTTATATATTTTGTGATTGTTTATTTTTTGTTATGTAAGCTTTTCTATATTCAACATTTTTTTCATGTGTTCTGTAATTATATTTAGTGTTGGTTTCTCAGTTATTTAAATGAGTGAGTTCTTCATTGAATCTAAGTCTTTATATATAATAAGTATAAATGATATCTTATTTAACATTATGGTCTCATCGCAGAATAAATAAGAATTTTTAAATTATAAATTAAATATGTGAAAATTATTATATTTAATATAATAATTATTTTTTATTTTAATATATAAATTATTATTAAAATTCTGGGATTCAAATCTCATCGATAATTAATATATTAAAAGTGAATATTTATAGGGAAAATTAATTCTAAGGTCCCTGAATTATTAATCATTTTTTATATAAGTCTCTGAACTAAAAATGAAAATTGATAGATAAATAAAATTTTAAATTTTTCTCATCAAAATCCTTCCGTCAAATTTCATTAAACGTCCGTTAACTTTTACTGAAGTGACATAGATAAATTAATTTTAACGTCCCTAATCTATTAGACATTTCTTATATAAGTTCCTAAACTATCAGTCATTTCTTATGTAAGCCCTTGAACTGAAAATTTAATTTAAATCTCAATTTTATATTAAAAATTACTTTTATGACTTTTTAAATTTTTATTTACTTTTTTTTTAGTTTAGAATTTTACTTATTATTTTTTTAACTTTGCATATATTTGTGTTCTAAAAAACACAAATATATAAATCCAATTTTAGTTTTATACAAATCCAATTATATTAAAATGAGTAATGCTACCTGAACTATAAAAATGAATTGACTTATATATAAAGAAAAATTAAGTGATTAAAAACTTTAATATTTTATTTATTTTTTTAAAAAAAGAAAATTTATAAATTTATATATTCTGATTTATTAAAATTATATAAAAAAAATCATTCACCAAAGTGTGATATACATCTAAATTTTACATGTTAGAAATAAATATAAAAAAATTTATCTTGTATACACCGATTTTATAAAAATTACTAAAAATATAGATATAGACAAAGTTAAAATGAAAACATGGTACATATATATTAATTTTCTAATATTTTTTAGAACACAAATATATGCAAAATTAAAAAAATTCTAAACTAAAAAGAATAAAAATAAATAAAAAATAAAAAAATAATAAATGTGATTTTTAATATAAAATTGAGATTTAAATTTGAATTTTTAGTTCAATAATTTACATAAGAAATTCCTAATTATTTAGGGACTTACATAAGAAATGGTTAATAGTTTAGGGACGTTAAAAATAATTTATCTTTATTTAGTATGTAACGTCAGCAAAAGTTAACGAACATTTAATGAAATTTGACGGATAGGTTTTGATGAGAAAAATTTAAAAGTTTAATTACCTATCAATTTACAATTTTAGTTCAGGGATTTAGATAAAAAAATGACTAATAATTTAGGAACCCTGAAATTAATTTGCCCATATTTATATTATTAATTCAATAAAATAAATAAAAGTATAATATAATAATTACATCGGGTAAGGTTCCCTAGGGAACCCTTCTTACATGGGGAACTCAGGAAATCATGTAATAATTAATATTTTTATTATAAAAACATGTTCTACACTATGTTCTATACTATATTATTCAACATATGTTTTGTAATTTTTTTTAATACGTTGTTAAACGTATTTTTAACATGTTCTCTTTTATGTTATGTAATATTATAATTTTACAGAACATACTTTCAATATTTTTATAAAATTACTATTATGTTTTAGCATTCAATTAAACATCTAATTTACATAATTGAATCCTAATAATTAATTCAGGTCGGGTCAAATTAAGAAAATTAGGGTTTTATTATAGTGGTTCCCCGATTAATAATGGGTTCATATTTGAAATTTAGCCATAATTCTGATTCATATAAATTATATCATATATATTAGGGGTGAGGAGAAAAAATCTAAACAGAAAAAACCCTGCAAAAATACAAAAAACCACACCCAAAATAATCAAATCGAAAAAAAATCGGAAATTAAAAAACAAAATGGTGTGGTTTCGGTTTTATGTTAAAACTTAACCGAATATTATATATATATATATATATATATATATATATATGCATATATATATATATATATGCATATATATATATATATTATATATATATTATATATTATTTAAAAATTAATAACACTAATTTCAATAATGTTTATATTCAGTTTTATGATATATGAATTTAGTATAATCTAGTGAAAACTTCATTACAAAGTGTACGAGTACTTATTATAAAAAAATGTCATCTTTTTCGATAAAATTATTTTAATAAATAAATGAAGAAATAAAAATATTTGATCTTTTGATAAATTTAATCCTCATATCAATAAAGTTAGTTATAATTTGTAGAAAAAATGATGCAAGTTTATTAATAATATTTGTCTACTAATATGAAATAGTAAAAAAAGTAAAAAAAAATGAGGGGAAAAAACCGTAACTGACTCATGGTTAACCGAAGGCAAAAAACCGTTTTAAATGGTTTGGTTACGGTTTATGTTAATTAACCGAAACGAACCGAAATAAACAGTTTAGTTACGGTCAATGCCCTGAACCGCCTCAAACCGTACTATACACACCCCTACTATATATAATTGGAATAAGGGAGTTATCATGGTTTGGTTATCTCTCGTAAATTCTTAAGTATTAATTAATTGATTGATTGATTAAGGTTCCATTTTTATCCTATATATAATTGGAATAAGGGAGTTGTCATGGTTTGGTCGTAAGGGTAAAAACGTAAATTCCTAAGTATTCATTCATTAATTGATTGATTAATGTTTCATTTTTTATGAGTACATGAATTAATTTAATATTACTTATAAATAAAATAACTAAGGTTCGATTTTCAACTAATATTAATAATTAATTTAATATAATTTTAGAAGAATGTATATTAAACTTTAATATTAAAATTAAATAAATATAAATTTTTAAAAAATTAAAATTTTAATTAGAAAATTATTATAAAATAATATAAAAAAAAGAAACACATGCTTTTCGCATGGGGCATAAACTAGTATTTATATAATAGATCCTAAACCAATATTATTTTAATCAACTAAAATTATATTCATTTTTAATTATTAATAAAAAATAAATATACATATACATATTGTAAAAAATAATATTAATATTAATAAAAAATATTTGGAAAATGCCGCCCGTAAACATAAACATATTGTTAACTGCGTCACCGCAACAAGAAAAATATGATATAGACTCGCTTTGTCACACGTGTGAAGGGGTTGGAGAAGAAGAAGAAGAAGAGTAGCAGCGATAAACAGAGTCGTCGTCGTTGTTACGATTCATTCACATTCGTTACCAGATTTATTTATTCATCCTCCCCTTCCGGTATTTGATTATAGATCGCGCTTAATTAGTCATCTTGTTTTTAGTATTTTTTTTATATAGATTCTTTGTTTTATCTATGATTCACATATTTATGGTCTAATACTTGTTTGATTCTGCATATTGGTAGATTGAAATTATACACACAAGTCTGTACATATACTTTGCTGTGGTAGTGCTTTTTTTTTTACTTGCCCTAATTTTGACTGAAATTAATTGTTATAATTAGTATCTGAGATTACTGAATTGGGTTTATTGGTTTGATTGTTTCAACTAGTTATTGTGTTTATGTGAGAGTGATTGGGTTTCAGTAATTTACTGATTTGTGCGATTAAGTTTAATTTTGTAAGGGTGCATACCAGGTGTTTGTGTGTTGGTGTTTTGACTAGAGATGGAGCATCTTCCTGTTGAAGTCATTGGGAATATCCTTTCCTTGCTTGGTGCGGCTCGAGATGTTGTCATTGCATCTTCAACGTGTCGTAAATGGCGACAGGCTTGGCGTGATCATCTCCATACACTTAAGTTTAATTCCAATGATTGGCCAGTTTACCATGAGATTAGTACGAGTAGACTTGAGATTCTTATTACTCAGACTATTTTCCAAACCACTGGATTGCAGCGTCTATTGATTATAATGGATGATATTGACGAGTTCTCTGCTGCTCCTGTTATTGCTTGGCTTATGTATACTAGGGAGACCTTGCGCCAGTTGTATTACAATGTGAGGACGATTCCGAGTATTAATATTCTTGAGAAATGTGGTCGTCAGAAGCTGGAGGTGTTGTCTTTGGCGCATAATACCATCACAGGTGTTGAACCCAGTTACCAGAGATTTCTTTGCCTCAGATGTCTTTCTTTGAGTTATGTTAGTGTGTCGGCATTGGATTTGAGTCTTCTGCTCACAGCCTGCCCAAAGATTGAATCTTTGACCCTTGTAAGCTTAGATATTGCCATGTCTGATGCACAAACAACAATGGAATTGAGTAGTCCCACGTTAAAAGAAGCTTGTGTGGAAGCAATCAGTTTGGATAAGTTTATATTGGAGGCCGATAGCCTTGAGAAGTTGCAGTTAAAAGATTGTACGCTTGAGGATTTTGATCTTGTGGGCAAAGGGACATTGAGGCTCCTTAAGATTGATGATGTAAGTGTAATCCATCTTGATATTGGCGAGAATACTGAAAGTCTCGAGGTCGTGGATGTTAGCAACTTCACAATTATGTGGGCAAAGTTTCATAATATGATATCAAGATCATCAAAACTAAGAAGGCTTCGTCTTTGGGGTGTTGTCTTTGATGATGAGGATGAGGTTGTGGATATGGAAATGATTTCAGCTTGTTTTCCCTTGTTGAGCCATTTATCTTTGAGTTATGATTTGCGAGAAGGGTCTCTGCAGTATGGATTACAAGGTTCATTTCAACTGGAGAATGTCATTGTATTGGAGCTTGGATGGACTGTGATTAATGATCTGTTCTCACAGTGGGTTGCAGGCCTTTTAGAGAAATGTCCCAATCTCAGAAAGTTGGTGATTTACGGCCTGGTATCTGAGGCAAAAACCCATGAAGAATGCACTATGTTGGCCAACTTCACTTCATCCATTGTTAGGCTTATGAGAAAATATTTGCTTGTAGATGTTAAGTTTGAATATGAATAGAATTTTCAATATGCCTGTATGGGGTTCAATTGTTCAAAGTTCTGTTATTTGTTCTAGTATAGGGTATACACAACCTGAAGGATTTCTGATTATTCATCCTGTCATCTTGTACACCCCCTTGTAATACCCCTGGCAACTTTTGGTCTCTGTTTTGTTTAAAAAATCTATTGCCCAAAATTTTAAAGTTTCATCTTCTATTTATTTTTTTGCTCATTTGTGTGTTCCTTTTGCTACTTGTATTATTCTCTTCCACTGGAAATTAAATTTTATCCGAGCAAGTTGGTGTATTTCTAAGTTAGAAAGGAGATGCGAGATTTGAACCAATTCGTAAAATATATGCTACTTCTGGTTAAACAAAAAAGTTTCACAAGTCAACCTGAACTGACAATCGGCAATCGATTATGAGACTGCATTTTATTTTAGGTTTTATTCCATTCAATGAGAAGGGTATAAAAAGGAAGGGAAAAAAAGATGACAACTGTGTCGTTAATTTGTTATAAAGAATATGTCCTGTGAATTCTGGTGTATAGATCGTTATAATTACTGATTAGATGGCCTTAAGGATCTGCCAGAATCAAAAGCCTCGGCACCACTTAATTGTACATATTCAGTTTACCTTGTAATATCTTCCAAAATACCATTCTATCAACACAAAAATATACTGGAACTAGTATAAGGTTATATTTCCGTTTTTATTCTTTTAAAACCGTAAGTTTCATTTGTTAAACTGCGCGAACTGCCTCTGTTATATAAAATTGGTGATTAATCGATGTTCGGTGATTTTTGGAACTGATTTTATATTAATTTAAAAAAACAATTTTTTATAAATATTAATAAAAAATCGGATAAATCGATCAAAATTGTAATTAATCGGTCAAAATTTTAAAAATATATATATATATATATTATTTTATAATAAATTTAATTATTTAACTTACAAATTTGTCTTCTCTCTTACTGTATTTCAAAATTTTATTAAATAATTACTTAAATCTATATTATGTATAAAAAATAGCTATATATAAAATCGGTTAAAAATCGTAATTAATCAGTCAAAATTTAAAACTATATATTTAAATTATTTTATAATAAATTCAATTATTTAACTTACAAATTTGTATTCTCTTATTTTAAAATTTTATTAAATAATTACTTAAATCTATAGTATGTATAGAAAATAGTTATATATAAAAAATAATATTAAATTAATTCCGATTAATCATTCTGATTAATCTCGATTAGTTCCCGGACTTGTTAAGAAAGGAAAAAGTGACTAATTCCAATTTGCGCTGACTATCCCATAGTAACCACCAATAAGATCAAACAACAATTATTTCTGAAACGGACTTATCTTACAATCTTTATAATTTAAAAGATGCAAACTAGAGCCATCACCCTGCATTTTACATGGAGAATATCTGCAGTGAGATAAGTAATCCCAACACCTTATACATATATGATATTCTTATTTCCTGAAGGACAAATACTTGTTTCCTCAGTCCCCCCGGGGAACCACAAACAGAAGCATAGCTAGATTTAACAAGACCATGACCAAAACATGATATTATACTATAGCCATCCGCAGCAGAGAAGATTTAAATACAGGATTATTGTTCTTGACAGTTTTTCTCAGACGGCCAGCTCCAGCTCCTTCTCATCCCTATCTTTCCGTCTTTTGCCTTTTGATCTTTCAGTTTCTCTTCATTGTACTGCATCAAGTCCTGAAAACACACTTTTAAATTCTTTAAAATGTGAAAGAAAAAACTCTTCATGTCTGCAAAACTGCAATTCTGCAAACTGTGCAGACTGCCATTAGTTATATATTATCAAGTGATTGGCGCGTCTGTTCTAATTTAAAATTTCAGGAGGCCAAGAGGTAATTTTGGTTAGCAGTTCAACATGCAGAATAATATAAAATCATAATCTCTCCTCCCCTTTCTCTTCCTGAATACAATAAAAATGACATGCACTATTTAATAAGAAAAATAAAAATAAACATATATATTAGTTCTAACGAGGCAAAGTTGTACTCAATGACATTGTATGTAATTATTTACCACAGCCTGTATTAGACGAGCATGCTCTTCTTTTAAGTCTCTCAGTTCCGCTTCCAGCTCAACAGTATATGCCTAGACAAACGAAAAGTAGCAAGTACAAATTTTAAACACCGGGATTTTGAGGAAAATATTTACCAATACATAGACATACTTTGATTTTTGTGATTCTTTCTATAACATAGATATAAACTCAAAGTAATTTTTGTTGCAACGTAACTACTACACTCAAGCGTTAAGCAGTAAGCACCACTTTAGCAGCTTAAGTATTTAACTCCCCATAATATAATCACCTTACTGAAAATAGACCATACCTGTTTTCTTGCCCTAGACCTTGCTGCTGACTCTCTATTCTTGATCAATCTCTTTTGCCTCCTTGACACGACCCTGTCGACTAGAGCATTCTGCTTGCGAGCTCCATTGATATTCTTCCCCGTCTGATTCACACAATTTTGTTCTTGTCCATATCCACATCCACTTGCACGATTCTGCCTGCTCCCCCCATAATGAGTTTCTCCTCGTTGGTATAGACTAAATATGTTTCCAACTGCAACAGATGCTGCATCTCTGACACTGCTCTGTGGCGCTGCTGGATATGCCGCAACATTTCCAGCCCCTTCTATAGCAATAACAGGCCTAGCCACATGACCAGGTTGTTCAGATCCATGTCCTGTATTATTGTTGTTCTGGTATGACTCACAGGGCTGTTTCAGAAGTGCTGAAGGAGGATGACCTTGTCCCCGAACTACACCTGCCTTAACCAGAAAATCCACTAGCGTCATCTCTCCAAAAGTTGTCTGTCGCTGGGCAGAGCCAACTTTCTGAACGTTGACTGTTGAGCCTGTACTAACATGTTCCGGTTCTTGCTGAAATTTGTGTATCTCGGACAACACTTCATCCGATGTTTTCTGACTCAAAGGCACCGGAAGCATCACAGAACCTTGTCTTGGCAAGCTTTGATGTACATTAATATCATTTTCTGTACAAGTATTGACCTGACCTTCAGGAAGCTGTGGATTAATATTGATGGTGGCTGCTGCTGTGGCAGCAACAGTGTTGAGAGCAGTACTGGAGTTGGCAACAGGAGTTTGTGCATAAGCTTGAATTTCTTCAGCTGTCCAAATGTTTTTAAGGAGCTCATCCATGTTCATCGATCCAAAGCTCATGGTACCATCAGAGAACGTGCAATGGAAGTCATCAAGAGTGAGGGAATAGATTGATGATTGATGGTCCAGTGAAGGAATTTCATGGCTGTCAGGTTGTTGCTGGTCTGTTGATTGAACAGATGATTTAACCTCCCCTTGAGATAGAAAATTTGAGTGGTCTTCCATCATTATTATGAGAGATCGAGTATCAACAAGTAACCTGTATCTGCAGTTTCACAGGGAAAGTAAGAAAAGCGAACTTTAGAGGGTAATCTCACACATAGTAGGATATTCTGTCAACAATAATACGGAAACCTAAGCATGCAGTTGAATCTAAACCTTTCTTGAGTAGTGAAGAAAAATAAAGAGAAATATACTAGAATCTAAACCTTCAGAACATGTAATATCATATAGTTACTCATAAAATTTGTAAGAAATATCAAAGGGTATAAGTGCATTAGCAACGAGGGGAGGATTGTACAGTTTCCATACGCAATTCCCAGATGCACTTAAAAATACAGAATATTAATTGAAGAATTGGAGTCAGAATAACTAGTCGGCATGGGCAAGGGCAAAACAAACCTCCGGTTTTGCAAAGGATGAAGTGGCCGGATTTATTTGCAGATTGATCAAAATCTAATGGTGATTCATATAGACGAGATCCATACTACTAAACGTCAAAAACTACTGCATACAAGGATACAACTGTGGACTGCTAACCATACTTCATGAATATTGTATACTATTTTAGGCGATATTTATTTATTATATGCTTTAGAGATAGCATAGCCATAAATGAGAGAAACCGCTGCAATGACGTTTTAGTTGATAAACATGAATTGAATACAGATAAAGACACCCAGATTAAAGTGCGGGAAAAAGGCATGTTCTGCGCAAGTGCAAAGGTAAAGGGAGGTCATTAAAAATTTGCAAAGAACAAATTTTTTTGGCAGTTTGCCTAACATTATAATACCTCTATAAGTTATTTACGGTCTTGAATTTGAAAGGCAAGCTCAGCCCTTATCAGTGACAAGGTCACGGGTTCGGGTTGGAATCCTCAGAAGAAGGGACCCCCTCTTGAAGAACCCTTCTTGCCATTCATAATACTATGGGGGGAAAATTAATGTTTCGTTCTTGAATTGAGCCCAAGTTATTTTAAACATACATTGTTTATAATTAGCTGTAACACACGCACAGCGCGCACACATATGAACAGATTCACCTCGAGACTCTATTGATAAAGCTAGAAAACTATTTATAAGATCGGTCAGCATAATAAATTAGCCAAGCTCAAATACTAATTTCAAATTTGTTTGACTTGGTTTGTTAAGAATTCATGTTAGCTTAAATTTGCTCAGGCTCTGCTTACATTGACTTAACTCTAATCATGACTTACTTAAGAGTAGTGGTATCTGTTTACATGCAAATACTTGAAATTTATACCAAATATAAGTCAGAAGTACCTCTAGATATTGTATGTAGTATATGTCTATGACATTGCACTTACAATGAGGAGAAATCTATGACATTTTGCTGTAATTTATATTTACACCATAAATTTTACCATCTCTTGCACCTTTTAAGCTTCATAAAACCAAACACCCTAAGATATAATGATATATGTCTACCACATTAGAACTTTTATATATGTGATTGTGTTACATTGAGAAAAGGATACCTCAGTTTTCATAGTGCCCATCAATGTTCTTGACAGAGGTAACTGGGAATTAGTAGGCGATACGAAGCAAATTAGATCTCCCAGAATTAATTAGATCTCTTAATCATAGATGTGAACACCCTGACACTTATTTGGCAAAAAGGACTAGTTCACACATGACTTTATGATCTAATACAAATTGAATGCTAATGTTAACATGACTCACTATTTCTATATTTTGGCGCAATTTTTTTTATTTTTGCTGTTACAATAGACGTCTTATTCCGATACTAATATTAAAATGACTTATCTATTGTTACATTTAAGTTAAAATTCAGGTATCAAAGATATTTCTATTATAAAATGATGTGATATTTAGTTATATTAATATATATGTAAAGAATCAATATCTGTTATACAATTTTCCATTCAGTATGCATTGCTTGCTCTTATAGCAGACTGAAGCAAATGATTAAGCGGTCTAAGCTGGTGTTTAAAACCATATATGATTAAGAGTAATGCTACAAATTGAGATGCTGCACATATATATATGTCATCTTGTCTTCGAGTGAGGAAGGCATGTTTTCGACTGTAAAGAATTTAATTATACAGCGGCAGTTATTTAGAGCTATGTACCATCAACAGACATGCATATCTTATAAATATAGATTTATTGAGACAGAGAGTAAGAGATGTACCCAGTAGCCAGTACCCTGCTCGTCAAGAGTAACCTGAAGAAGCGAATGCATGTGTGCCCCCAAACTTTGATCTGCGACTAGCAGGACGTCCTTTTCCGATGGGAAAAGTAGTACAAGTCGAGAAGTAGTACAAGTATGACACGTAGCTGCCACACGTCCTTACTAGAAGCTGCATTCTTTTGTGGGCTCTCAGTCTCTCACGAATTAGCTGATAGTAAGTGTATCGTAAAAAGCACGAATCGAACTCCGTGTAAATTCACGTTATAAGGATTAATTGGATTTATAAAAAAAAGGATTAATTGGATAAATCGAGAATTAATGAGAATGATTAATTGTATAATCGAGAATTTAATTAATTTGAACTACTGAATAGAGATTAATCGCTGATTAATCGTTAATTACCGACTTTTAGAAAAATGATAGTAACTAACACCCGTTTTTTCAATTTTTTTAGTGCATTTACTCATCTGCACACTCGAGATTTTAACCCAAACGTAAAGATAAGTGTTTTCCATGCATGCTCATGTATTAGATAATTCTCAATACTTAAAAAAAATTGTTGCCTACAAATAAATACATGTTCTAACAAATTGAGGTTAATATTTTAGTTAGTTTTAAAATTTTGTAGAAAAATATTTTCTAAACTTTCACAAATCCTCATAAATATTGAAATTCCAATAAATTAAAATGATACTTTATATGAAAACATTTCTAGTTTCTCTCTCAAATTTTTAGTTAAAAGTTTTAACATTTTAGCATTAAATTATTTATTATTGTAAGTTAAATCTTACAATTAATGTAATCAAACATATAAAAAATCAACAATTTTGGGCCCTTTTTTAGAAATTATAATTGTATAAAATTTAGCAATTATATCTCTTTGATAAATCAATTATACTGCAGAATGCAAACTGCAGTCTGCATTTATTCAGATAATACTGATATTTATGTTAGCAAGGCTGTTGAGCTTGGTCCGATTTCTATTGTGGACCTTCCGTGAAGTATTCTTTAAATTCTGTTATTAATTCAATTAACCCATTCTATGAACGGAGCCCAGTTGAAACGTAATCTAACTTGCTTGTACTATACAGTACTTTATAGCGAGGCCCACGGCCCACTTTGTATAAAGCGCTAAAAAATGTAAGGTGTAACGAACACGTTTGGATAATCTTAAGATAAATTATTTTTAATTTATATATGATAAGTGAAAATAAGTGATAAGTAATTAATAATTTATAAATTTATTAATATATTTAGATGATTTACTTATAAGCTAGATAAGTTAAATAAAAGTGTTTAGTAAATTTTACTTATAAGTTAGTAATTTTTTAAAAAAAGTAATAAAATAATATTTTTAAGTTGGATTAAATAGTGTTTGAATTCCATCAAAAGTATAAATTATTTATAAAGAAAATTACTAGTAAAAATATACAATTTTTTTTAAAAAAAAAATACAATTTTTATGTTCTATCATTAATATCAGCAGAAATAGCATCACGCACTGCAAAACACATAACATCATTACTTATAAGTTATTATTTTTTTAAAAAAAATAAAATTTATTTAAATTTTATAAAAGTGTTTGGTTATAAATTAAATTATATTATAATCATTTAAAATTATATATAAATAATGTATAATATTATATTATATTATTTTACATGATTTTTTATTACTACTTCTGTGAAGATACAGAAATAAAATAATTATGAGAATGATGAACTATATCAATTAAATTGGATAATACAAAAAGTACGTCTTGCTCCGCTTACAACTTATGCTCGTATAAGTTGAAATAAACTCACATAAATAAACTGTCAAACAGGCCTAAATAAGTTCATCTGACTTATTGGCCATACAAGTGACATATCTGGAAAGCCAAATACGCACAATGATACCTATTAATCAATTCAACAAAATGTAATCCAGTGGATCATCAAGAGTTATGTCGAAATATTGAAGAAACTTATTGATTATTCTGCAAATGATCTCGTGATCTTGCTTAAGCGAACGTGCCGAAAAATAAGGGGCGAAGTACCATCTGACCCATATTTATCCACCTTATGACTAATGATGTACTCTCTCCGTCTAAAATTATCAAATTAACTGTCTTATTTGACCTTTTTGTAATTAAATTTATTTAAATTTAACTGAAAATTACATATAATATATAATTGAAAAAAATTATAAAAATTATATCATTGGAAAATATATATAATTTACTTTAAAATGTATTTTTTAATTTTTAGAACTAAAAAATACATAACTAACTTAATATTATTTTAGAAGAAAATATATTAAAATTGAATAAATATAAATTTCAAAAATAATTTATAAATTTTAATTATAAAATTATAAACATATGAAAGCAGCCACAAGAACCCGAGAAGAAGTATACTCCCTCTGTCCCATTCAATTCTATACACTTTTCTTTTTTAGATGTCCCTCTCATTTGTATACATTCCAAAAATAGTAAAGTTTTAATAATAAAAAATACTATTACACCCACTAACTTTCCTCCACTATCTCAAATTCATAATATAAAAATACTATTACACCCACTACTTTCCTCCACTATGTCAAATCTATTATTAAATATTAATAGGTCCCACCACTTTACTCATTTTTTACCTAATTTTACTATTACACTATCGTTTTTAAAAAATTTCCTTGTCTTCCGTGCCCATTTAATTTGTATACAAATCAATGGGACGGAGGGAGTATATACTATAGAAAATACATTAAAGACGAATACATTTTTCTAGAGAAGAATGATTGATTCTGATGAAGGTGTATTTAGTTGCCCGACTTTTGCTCTGGCTCTTGGAGATGAAGTTAACCGTAATCATAATAATACATGCTCATCTTCGTCCTCCTCATTCAATTACTGCAGCCTCCAGTTTGACTTGGGGGATTTTGTTGCTACCCATACCAATGCCGCCATGAGTATATTTAAGAAAACACAGAGTATAATCATATATGAATGGACATTCGTAGATTTTGTAGTATATATTTATGTGATATAATACCCATCTAGTACACTACTACAATCTATGCTTGTGTCTTTATATAGTCAACCCACCAAGTATATAAATACATATACAGTGATGACATGAATGAAATGATGGAGAGTATTTATCAGATTTGAAATTAGTAGACACCGTTTTTCAAACATTTTAATGAAATCTAATTGACTTCTTTCTTGCTGTCTTCTTTGCAAGTGTGATCAGCCTACTAAATCTTTGATGACGTTAACCTCTCGATTGGATCCTCGCTCCCATCAATCATGCGTAGTACTCCTTATCTGCTTTCAATTGAAAATTTAAGGTTAATTTTAACTTTCATTTGAATTTTGGTTCGACTTTATAAGGTCTTAACGAAGTATTTTATTTCATTTGATTATTCATTTTTAGTCTAAATAAACCTTCATATTGTGAGACTTTTCGTATTTTAAATCGAACAAAAATTTAAACTCAAATCTCGATAAAAAGAAAATTTAACGAATTCATTTCAAACTCGGCTAAAATCCTACACTTTTTTTTTTACTTATATTAATATGTTTTATAAATATTAGACAAAAGAATGACTAAACTCTATGTAGCCATAGAGAAGGTCACGAGCAACAAGACTCATCCCGAAAATCAAGTTAAGAGTCTGAAGGCTTACGAACCAAAGTTAAACATCTTACAATGAATTTAAACAATTTAACCAACCAACACTTGAATGAATAACGAAACATAACAGTTCCTTGATCGCTTGGTTCTCTGCATCAACTCGCCTGTCCCAAGATCTATTCACATTAATATCGTGTTCATGACCAACCAACGAAGCAGGGAATTTTGTGTTGTCCAGTGAGATGTGCTCATTGCAGTTTCGAAAAGACTCAATAATTAAAGCAATAGGAATCTCAGCAAGTAGATTAGCAGTCTCGTTATGCAGAGGAACCCAAATTCTCATTGGTCTTGGCCCAGCTTGAGTTCGTTATATTAATCAAATTGAGAGTCACTTATTCATGTACTAAAAATGAATGCAATTCTTGATGAACTGACTTTAAAAAAATTACTAGACGGCGATAGAGGATGTTGCTGGAAAATGTTATTTGTGATCGGAGATGTTTGGCGCCAACAAGCTTCATAGACGGCGATAATAATCAATATCGTTGTATAAAAAATGATGTTTTTTAGAGAAGCAATGTGGCAGGGAGAAAATAAACGCGAATGATTTTTGTGTAAAGTCTTTTACATTGAATTCAAGAATGTCATTACATAAAAAATAAATTGATTTTAGGTTACTTTTCAGTTCTCCACAGAAACTCCTAATTAAGTAGCAGTCTACATGCACTTTTTTGAAATACTAAATGAGAAAGTTCTGCGTATAAGAATCGGAAATTCACATTTTTACATAATTAATTATGAATTACTAGATAGGTAAACGCAGGGAAAAAATATATCAATCGACCAGTATTTAAATTTATCAATAAATATGATTCCTTATTATAAAAAGAGTAGTACAGAACGTGACACGTAAATTAATCGTAAAGGAAAAACACGACAAATAATTCAAGGGTTGAAATGCCGAATGCATGATTATATATGCAAATTCAAAATTTAAAATACATGCACTAAATCAATATTGTTCATTGCAAGTGTGCAACCAACCCATCTCTTCAGATATTCTGATCAGTAGCATTGCAATGTGATTATTTGACTGTGATTTTCTTGTGTCTATGCAAGTTTCAAGGACGCAGTTTAAACTACTTTTCTATCTCTAAGTTTGAACCAGGACTGTCAAAAAAATCTCAATAATCCGATATCCGTCCGGAATATCTACATTCATATTCGACATAAAGGGAATATTATCCGTATCCGAGACAAACCGGATATTATCTGTATCCGAATCCGACAATTTTGGATACGAATACGGCATATCGAAAAAATCCGAATCCGAAATTAAATATATATGATATTTAAATAATATATATATAATTTAAAATTTATTCAATTAATTTTGTAGTGTGTGTATATATATTCATTAAATAATATATTTATACAAATTTTATATAATTCTAAAAATATTATAGACATATATAAAAATATTATTTGAATTTAATATTATTAAGACAACAAAATTAAATTGAAAAAATAAATAAAAATTAATTTTTTAAAAAATAAAATAGACTTAAATCTCTTTAATTCTCAGCTCAATTTTAAAATTTTAAATTAAATTTTTAATATTTTTTTTGCAATTTTCTTTGAATTTTTAATATAAATTTTAAAAATTTATTAAATATTAGATTCAGATCCGGATTCAGATATAAATCTTTAAAAAATTTCAGATTCAGATAAGAATATAAATTTTGAGATTTGGATAGATCCGTATCCGTTTGACAACCCTAGTTCCGAGTACTAGGACATTGTTAGTTTAATCTCTATCTGCCTCAATTGGTTGTCACATATTGGTAGTATGTTTCATTAGGCTCTACATAACAATTCAAACCTAACAAATAATCATATAGTCCAGGTTTGATATACACATTGTTAGAAAAATTTTAAGTTTTTTAGAGGGGAGTAAAATAGTAAATAGCAAAACTAGTAATATACTGTAATAACTTTAATATTCCCTTTCTAATTTGATATAGAGCCACAAGCCTGATATACCTGAGTCCAGAAAATACTACATCCACTAGATCATATTTTAAAAGACGCCATAATAACATACATAAAAAGTTTAACAAGTTACTTGTTCTAGATAGATACTCCTGCCACTACTACCACCTATTAGTCTAGTAGTTACTATAATTAACAGAAACTGATGCTTCTTTTTCTACTAGTATTTCCAAACTCCTCCGGCTACAAGAGGGCATTACAGAAACAGAGCAAAAGTGATTTTTCCAATTCAGACCCCATCCGATCATGGCTTCCTGGATGAACAAGTTGAATTGTTGGAGGTTGAGGAGATGTTGAGGTCTGGAATGTTGTTGGGATTCTGATTGTTGTTGTTAGCATGACTAAGCCTCTGTTTCAGCTCTGAGAGAAGTGCCTGGTTCTCTTGGTTCAGAAGCTGGGCCTTCTTCCTCAGCTTCTCATTCTCTTGCATTATGTAGTAGTTCTCCATGTACAGCTTTGAGTTCAATCTCTCCATCTCTTTGCTGTAAATAATTTCAAAAACAAACATTAGTATCAAAGACTTTATATAAATGACATGCACAAATGAATGACACATGAAACATACACTATTGAATTGTATGTGGGACTAGCAAGAGCAGCTTAATGGAGGCCAAAAACAATAGATAAAGATGTACAGTAATTTTGTGTGTGTGTGTGAGATAGGGGTTGCATGCATACAGAAAGCTGAGATTTTTGTGTATGCGTGTTCATTTGTGAATGCAAGTACTTTAATTCTTGTTTGGTTAAGATAACAATTCTGAACTTTCACAAGAAACATGTAAGAAAATGTAAGGAGGGCATGTCTACACAATATTACAAAGATTAAGGCATTTTTTGTACCTTGAAAGATAAGAAGTTGAAGAAGAAATTATAACAAGTTGTAGTACTAGAAAAGAGACGAGAAGGGAGGATGAGTGAATGAAATTGGGACAGAGTGAAGCAAAGGCAAGTCTCTATATATAGTGAAAGAAAGCTACTCAAAGACAGAGGCAGGGCAGGAGTGAGAAAGTTGAAAAGATTTTGTAGAGAAAGAGTGGAGAGTGGGGACTGGGGAGGGGGGGGGGCACCCATCAAAATCATGCATGTGTAAGCACGGAAGGCGGCTTGAATAGGTAAGGATTTAATGTTCTTCTCCTTCTACTATGATTTCTAATGATGTTTTTCTTTAGAATATGCAAGGGTGATGGCGTCACGTGAATGATTGTTTTGGCAGCGAGGAGCAAATTTATATAATTTTATCTATTAGTTGAGGCTATTTTAGGTATGTTAAATTATTCTCAAGGTCTCAAATGATGGTGGGCTCGGCCGTTTGTAGATTCGCAATGATGGTTTGGATTGGGTTGAACCGACTCAGCCCATCATCACCACCACACTCTCGTCATCATCATTATTTCATTAATTTCTTTTCTTTCTTTTTTGTATTTGTTTGTTTGTTTCATATGCTAAATTCTCTCACTGAATCTTCTTATATATTTATTATATTTATTTCTTCAGCTTTTTTCTTGATTTTTGTTTCTCGTTTACTTGACTGATTTGCCCTTCTCTCTCTAATTGTCTTATCTTTAAGTAATTTGTATTTCTTTAACCATTCTTTAGTGTCTTTACTTGATGAATTGTCTGATAGCCATTTTATATATTAGAAACTGATCATGAGTGATGCGTCTACTTTCTTTTTAATACATACACAGATAATTAAATTCAATTAAATTTATTAGGGGTCTAATCAATTTAATCATATAGAATAAGTTGTAGCAAGCTGGTATTAACGTGAAACACCGGTGTTAGGACAGATGGATATATGATAATCTACAATTAATGAAGTAATCACCACATGAAATGTAAATAGTGATTTTAATTATTAGGATATATGGATAAGGGGGCATAGTGTGAAAAAATTTCAACAAGTATCGAGTATTACCCTCGTGGAGCGATATATGGTTAAGGGGGCATAGTGTGAAAAAATTTCAACAAGTATCGAGTATTACCCTCGTGGAGCTCGTTTGCTTGGATCATTCGTAAATTATTAGATTATTTGTCCGTACTACAGGTAATTTATAATTTATATATTAATAAATATTATTATTATAATATAATAATAATATATAAATCTTTATATTGAATTATTTAAAATTTTAATATAATAAGTTTAAACCTTTTTATTTATTTTAATTTTTCTTTATTTATTTATAATATTTATATGTGTTAATTTTTATTTATGACTTACTCATACAATAATATTTTATGTATAGTAATATATATTTTAAATTCTATACATCTTGAATTTTTTATTCAAAATTAATTATTTTCAAATTACTTATAATATTTTATATATGTTTTTTTAATAATTTACTCATATTATATAATTTCTTTACGTTCAAATATCAATTATATTTAAAATTTATTATTTAATTATGTGTATATCAATTCTTACGTAAAAATATTTATTATGTTATATCAATATTTGATATTTGATACCGCCATTGAATACCAAATTAATACTATAAATTTTATTCAAATATATATATGGAACTTATATATATTATATGATTTACATTAATGAACTTACCATAGTATTTCAATTTTTGATAAATGAAGATTGCCATAAATATTATATATCACATTAATAATATTAGTTAAATGAATTAATGGGTTAAATAAGAATATGGATCTTGTCCGAACCTAAATATGGATAATTCAATGGATCAAATTAAAATTATAAATTTTATCCGGACCTAAATATGAATACGGAATCTAATGAATGGTTTTCCAACAATTTATAATATAGATAGTAATCATTGGTTATTTATGGCCTATCGCTATTTAATTAACATTCGTCGTTTTTCAAATGCTCTGCAACAACAAGAAGGGTGAAAGAAACCGAAAACGCCAAGTTTTTGTTTGTTCGGCGAATAAAACGGTTTTCTGAGATGTGAATAATTTTTGCATTTTAAATGTGAAATAACAAAATTTTAACATAAACTAACCATAAAAATATGCATGGCAGTGGATTTAGATATTGAATACAAATTCCATGCTAGAGAGCAAAGAATAACTATTGTAATATTTCAATTTTCAACTCCGGATTTTCAAAAAAATTAATTTTACCACAGATGTACTCACTCAAGGTGCGTTTCCCGATTGTTAGTTTATACTTTGCAAGTACTTTTCTTGAAATGAACCAAACGCATGAAGCCGTGGATTAAACACGGGCCAAAAAAACAGGGGAACTGTCTGTAATCTGAACAACCCAACATGCAAGAAAAAGGAAAATCAATCTAATTATGTTTTTTTCTCTATGTTTGGATCACCACCAATTTTTTGCCATCATCAAATATAACATATATATACATGCATAATACAGAGCATATGAATAAAATATTCATACAAGTATTTCTCGGATTACTAAAGCCTGTGTACACGACAAGATCTCACTAGCCAAACGAAATCGTTTTAAATTTAAATGTAAAAATAAGATTGATGGCAGTAAACAAAAGATTTGCGTGTCATTGATATCAAGGAATTGGTTCACCCTAATTGAGTACCCATCATCATTATTCATTCACATTAACAACTGCGTCCACCTATAAATACCCATTAATAATTCATTGACACTCAAGCTCAACTGTGCAATATAAATATATAATCAACTCCTCCTCTTCAATTACCCATCCATTTTTTTTTACATATTTATGATTACATTAGCCATGGGATAAAGGAGTAGTAGCTACTGTATTAAAACTAGGGACTAGTGGTAGTTTTGGTTCAACCGTGTAATGTACTTAATTGAGAATAATTGCCGGGCATGTGAACACCTTGTTTTGCAGGGGTTGAGTAGTTATGAATAAAATTATTAAGTCTCTCTGCATCTTTTTATTCAACCATCCCCCTGTTTCCAGCCCATACCCATGCATGACTTCATCAACATTCAAAGATGAAAGACCCCTCTGTTTTTTTTTACTTTACTTTACGGAGGGGTAATAATTTTAATATTTAATCATTTCCCATAATTACTAATACCCTGTTGCGAGGGCTAATGATGGAATTTACCATTATTGCCCTTAAGTGCATTGAACCCTACACGTGAGAGCAGTTTAGGCTTCATAATTATACTTTAGAACGGTGATCATGCATGTATGTAACCTTTGTATCTCTATATCATCATACTCACAGGCCTATATGATCAGACGGTGGACTTAGAATTCGTCCCCCATCATTTCTTGGGCCTTTACTTTCTCATGATATAGTTTTAGTGAAAAAAGAAACTTTCACTTATACGGCCAGACATGCACAGAACCTTTTGCTTTACTTTCTTCGAAATGCAATTACTAGACTTCACTGATTTTTGCATAATACTATATACACCGCTTTTGCTCTCGATTAATAATCAAGTAAAGAATATTATTTCTCTACTTCCACTTGTTCTCGATATAAAACTAAACACAATAAATAAATAATTTTTCAATGGTACCACACCATTATAACGAATTAAAGAGTATTATTTCTACCTTGCTTCACCTTAATTTCTTACTTATTTAGGAACAAATTACGTGCAATTACTTACCGAAGAAATACTACTATAAGAAATGTTTAAGTTTAACTATGATCGCCCTCTATTTCAAATGTCTACCTTTTCTTAAACATTACATTATTACAGACCACCTTTACGCCAACACAACACTATGTTGTATGGGAGCATACCAGAACATGTACAAGGCCGGTTCTGAGTTCCCTCCACCAATGTTCATGTAAAGAAGACATTTGAATCTGCTCACCTTTCCAGCTTCCAATTTTCTTCTACTATCAACAATTTGTACTTGTTTTTCTGATTTTGCCAATCCTTAGGTTTATTCAAATGAAAAGAATTCTGACATGTAACATTATTATATTTAGTTGGAGAAATTTGTTTGACAGTTTTGCCTCCAAATTATATTTTTAATATGCATTTACCTGCATAAGTATTATATATATGTTCCCTGTCTGATAAACAAGAAAATTTAACAATGTTACCTGCTCTTGTACTGTAATAATCTCTAACCATCGTAATGACTAATGAGAAAATATTGGGACAGCATGATTAACACCTTTTTTTAAACTTTTTATCCTAATAAAATAATAATAAAAACGTAATTTAAACTTGCATTTTTAAAAACACGACTTAAAGTTGCGTTTTGAATTGCTATTGTGGGCCATTTTTTTATTAATTTTGCCATTTGGAGCCATTTTATTTTAAATCGTGTCATAAAGGTCAAGCACCCAAAAAACAATCTGTTTATTTGAAAAGGCGAAATATATATAATATTATTAATATATTTTAAAAATATTATTAATATTTAAAAAAAATAGTATATTTGAAGAGAATTCCGATCAAATCCAATTCAATTATACAAATTATACTTTGTCGTCTCAGGGTTCACCTAATTATTAAAAGAAAAAAAAATCAAAATCCGATTTTATAACAGAGGTATGCAAGACAAATTACACATTCACGTGTGTGATGGTGGTCAAAATATACTATAGTGGGCCTATTTTAATACTATCATTTATATTTTCGGATGTAGTATAAAGTTTTCTTTTATTGTTAATGGAAGAACTAATGGTTCCTTCTAAGCCCACTTTTGAATCCTGGATACATGTATGGTATTGAACCATGATATTCTCATCTTACCCCTGCTATTAAAATGACCTAAATTGTGTTTGATGATGGTGTAAAAAAAGTTGTTGCCAGGCCTTGACTTCGGGACCATGACGGTGTCTACAACTTATCTGTGGAGACTGTAGTCCTTAAAAGTTTTCATAGTGAGTGGGTCGGTCTTTTAAGCCCATATATGGCGACATCAGCCGTCATCATCGTCTCCGACACTGTATAGCCCAGATTATTTATAATTATAATCGTTTTCTATTATTTTTTAATTCAGTTTTATAATTTTAAAAAAGGTATAATATATATTTAATGTTTACATAGAATTTTATATGCAAACATGAAAGGGGTATTTTTGTAAGATCATAATTCATTTAAAATTTTATTAATATACTACTATTTTGTAATAATCTTTTTTCTTTTATTTATATTGTTAAGATTCAAAATATATTCCTTTATTTTTATATGATTTTCTTTATCTTCAAAATATATATTCCTTTATTTTTATATGATTTTCTTTATCTTCAAAATATATATTCCTTTATTTTTATATGATTTTCTTTATCTTCAAAAATTTACTTCAGAAAATATGATATATCACCAAATTTTAAAACACTGCCTCTAACAAGAAAAAAAATTGATTTCAAGATCTAATCGCTTCATTAAGCTCGAGTCGTGAATGTCTTGAGTCCTGAATTATTTTTGACATTTATGTGTTTGTCACTGAGTTGGTCCATTTCCTAACATTCTCCAAAAGATCAGCACAATTTTTTTTTTCTTTAAGGTTAGCGCAAATTCTATTTGACATCTTGAACTTGGTTTCGTCAAACTAGCCCCAAAAAAAATTATTTTTTGTAATAAATTGTATACAAGTTCCGTTGTACTAAGAAAAATAGTTTAGTCTGTCAAAAAAGAAAAAAGAAAAAAGAAAAATAGTTTAGTTGATCAAGGTAAACTCCAGATATGTTACTAGCAAGTCGTCATACATGTGGACAAGAAAGGGCGACTTGAGTTTTGTATGCATTATTGAACTTGAACATTGTTTCTAACGGACGCAAGTGACCAGACTGCAGAAAAAGAAGAAAAAATCCCATATTTCAAATCACACAACAACCCCTTTTAAAACACAAACATTATTATTTACATCAGCACGCACTTAATTAGCAGCTTCGTAAAATAAAAATAAAATTTAAAAAGGCAGCAATACAAGCATCGTAAATAATCAACCCAGCTCCTCATCGTCATCAATCACGTCCCTTCATTTCCACCCCCGAGAAACCATCCAACGGCTGCAAATCAATATCAAATTTTAGACAATTTCTCAGCCTTAATCACAGGATTTTCCTTAGCAATAACCTCCCTCCCGGCCGCCTTAAAATCAAATGTACACCCATGTTGTTCCGGGTACCTATGGGTCCCACAATACGTAATCCCGCACCGACACGTAAAACCCATCAACCCTACCCGTTTCCTGCATGCCATGCACTTGTTCGGCTTCACAACACCCGACGTGGCCGCCTCAGCTGCCACGTCGCGTATCCGTACATCCCCGTACTTCTCCGGTGCCGACACTGCGGCGTTAGACGACGGTTCCACCACCGGTGCGGGAAAAAGTGAGTTCTCAACGGCGGATTTTGCGGAGTTTTCTTGCTCTATCTTCGTGTTAATGTCACGGTAACATTTGGAACAGTAATTTTGGGTGGCGGGGCTGCCGAAAAAACCACAGTTGTTGGCGCATAGACGGTGGCCTTCTGGAGCTCGACATCCATGCTCTTCTGCCATGATATATATATATATATATATATATATACACGTATAATTTTCTTGGAATTTGTGTAAGTTTGGATTTTTTTTAGGAGGACTATTTAGAGAGAGAGAGAGATCAGAGAAGCAAAGAGGGTTGTTGTTGGTGTTGATGTGGGAGAGGAAAGGGAGGAATCACGGAGAAGAAAAGAAGGGAAAATGAAAGGAGGGAAGGGACCAAGAAATGGGACAAATAAGATTAAGAATGATATATGTGGTTAATCACTTTGATTATGATAATCTAACAGCATGACTGATTCTTAATTTGGAGTGATTATCCTATTTGATTATATTATTAATGTAAATGGTATATGGTAAATGATTGGAAAAAGTAGAGATGACATGGAAGAGGGAACAGGCTGGTACGAGCCAAAAAGGAGGATCACTCGTTTATTTAATCTTTGATGCTAATCATCTTCGTTAGGTTTCATGGAATCATGGCCATAATATTTTTCAAATTAATTAATATAGAATTTGAAAATTTAAAATCTGATCACATTGAAATTAAGATATTCACTTCACCAACTCAACTCAATAATTAACCTTCAAAACTATCAGAAAAATAAAAATAATTCAATACATACAATTGTTTTATCTTTTATTATAATAGTTGAGTCTACCACACTACACGGTTAACCAATCAATGATTTTATAAGAGCATTCAGTCAATTAAGTGCAAGTATTTTAATATCCAACCAATCAAATTGAGTCATTTACATTCCTTTTTTACACTATTTAACTAAGATGGTATATTATGGTATTAACAATTAACCATCAATTTAATTATAAAATGGTAATGTCTAAATGTCTTTTATATTCTAATATTTCTTTCCTTTTAAAACATAAATAATATTAATTGTTTTCAAAATGGCAATGTTTAATTGTCATTTTAATTTTAGACTTTTTTTATTCAATTAATAATTAATTTTTATAATTATAATATAAAATAATAATAACAAAATAACTTTTAAATACTATTTAAATTTATTTATTTATTTATTTTTAGTTAACATTTTTATAAAAAAAAACTATAAACGCTCGTTGAATATGCCGATGCACTTCAAAGATTAAAGTACTGTCTTATGTTTGACTATAAAAATAGACGCGCGGACTCGATCTCAATATGTTAGACTCGTAGCAGCCGCATGAGTGTCGGATGAAAGAATTATTGAAATAAAGGATGGTGATACCGTAAAACAGAAGAAGAAAATAGTTGTGTTACTTCGACCGTACGTAATTGCTAAGGACCAAAGACAAGTATTTTCTCATTGATCATCATAAACACTTTTATTTTACTATTTCGATTATTTATATCATGATGATTCCTGTTTTATTTTGTGCATCAGAGTTACTTGTTATTCGTACTCTGAATATTGGAAGTTGATTATAATAGTCTAATCATATCCAGCGAATTATTGTATAAATAACGAGGATATGGTCTATAGTTGAAACTAAGTATACCTTATTTTATTTAGGGTTGCTCTATTGGATTGAAATTCTAGCGTAAGAGACTCTGAAATAAGAGTCCAGCATTTGAGGAGGATATGGTAACCAATCCATCTTCCTATAGGCTAACATTACTTGTCTATTTTGGTACCTATATTTTGAGAATCCTTGTTATAATTATGGGTATAGAAATGTACCGATATGATATAAAGAAGTCTTTTTACTTTTAGACTGATCATGGAGTAATAATGTTTATATGTTGTATCCAATCCATGTTGCCCAGTGTGGCTATTATATATTGTAATTCCGCGGATGATTCATTTCTATGACACACTGCACTGTTTCAGTTTCAATATAAACTGTGATTTATTTACTGTTCGGTTTTCAGTATAAACTGATTTACATTTCTGTTCTTTATTCTGATTTTTATATTCCAGTTTTATTTCAAATATTTTATATATACTTGTTGGACATTTCTTTGGCTCACTCTTATTTTTCATCATACACTTTTCCAGACAGGACGAGAAAATATTAGTCTTTCAGAAAAAGTAGACCGACAAGATTTATCCGCGTAGCTCGAAAGAAGAAAGTAAGATATCATTATGAAAACGTTTTTGATCCAAAAAGTTCGTGTCTGAAGTAAGTTTTATTTATATATAGGTATATTTTATATATTGCTTAGTATAGACCCGTCCTGGCCGCTAATGTAAGCAGATTGTTGAAATCAATTGTGGTATATTGAGAAGTTGTTCTAAAATTATGAATATTTGAGGGACTTTATGGATAGGGTCATAAGTGTGATCTCATTTGATTTATTGAGAGTTGTAATAATTGATATTTGAACTTTGAATTCTTGTTTCTAGAACTATAACCAAAAAGGGTAATTGGGGTCGTAGATGTAGTTTTCAAATATTAAATGACTATAGGCGGTTTAAAATATTATTGAACATTTTTCACGTGACGACCAAATTTAGGACTCCAGATTTGGGGAATTACATTTTACAATAATTGACTATTATTTTTATCATATTGTTATGTTTGTATATATGTATACTATTGCTAATACATGACTATCATTGTAGAATTGGTTGTTGCATGCATATGTAGATTCAAGTATTTGGAAATCGTTTGATAGAAAATTAAAGAAAACAACATTTATGATATATCAATTTTTCTGGTAAAATATAGTTTTGATTCAATATGCCATATTATATCACTGTTTTCTATTATTTTCACTCAACAAACTAAAGTGGAAGGTGTTAATTTTATTCAAGACAAAGGTTTTGTTATAATTATACCAGATTTTGAAATTTATCAATTTTAGAGATTTTGTCTTAATTGTCGAGTACTCAAGTGAGTTCATACCAAAATTTTTAGATCTTTTACAAATGTAAGCTGAATTAGTATATTATATTCCATTAAAATAAATATCATATATAAATTTTTATTGTGTTTTACATTATTTATGTAGATTATTTGCCGAGTAAAATGAAAATGATAGTTGATAAGTCACACTTTATTATTATTATTATTATATTTAATTAGCACAATTTATTAAAAACTATATTATATTTTGAGTTATTTAATAATTTATGATTTTTTGTGAAGAGAAAAATAATATTATAAAATTTTCGTTTCCCATATTTGATATTTACGATTTTTCAATAATTTATATTTATATATGATAATTTTTAAATAAAATTATAAAAAATGATATAAAAAAACTGGTTTAGTGCGAAACATGGGTAAACCGCTAGTATATATATATATATATATAATTTTATTGTTGGTTTGTGGGGAAGACTGTGAAGTGAAAATGTTAATGAAAAATACTATTATAAAAGACATCTATAATATATTATTATAGTCGAAAGATTAAAAATTTTGGTTGGTTGATTGTTCAGTCGGTCGTCGGTGCTTGGGGCACAAGCCTAAAAAATACATATATTACATTTAACTTTACTTATTATAATATGGACCTAACTATATAAATATCTATATTAACTAAATTTTTAATTTTTAAACCCAATTATATATTTATAATATGAGTCCAAATTATATATTTTTACTTATTATAATATGGGCTCTAACTATATATATATATTTATTTATTTATATTAATTAAAATTTTATTTTTAACACTAGTCCATATTATAACATATTTATATTAAATAGAATAAATTTATATACAAAAAGAAAACATATAATATTAACATAAATTCTTAATATTATAAAATTATATATTAAATATCAATAAAAATAAAAAATTAATTTATTTAAATATTAGTTATTCGTGCTTCGCACGGGTTATAAGTTTGTTACAGTAAAACATGATTTTTAGTAATCTGAGAAACGTTAAAAATCTCTTGACATCTATTATTGACTAGCTGTGAAAATCTTATACTACCTTGTCCAAATTAATTAATTGTTATGTTTCCATTTTTATGATTAAATTAATTAAAAATTACATATATTATACAATTGAAAAACTTTAATATAATCATGTTACTAGAAAGTATAATTATCCTGCTTTACAATGTAATTTTCACAATTTCAAATCATAAATTTTAATTTTTTATTAAATTTTAATTAATTGGATCATAAAAAAATAAAACGGTTAATTTGAGATGTAAGGAGTTTGTTTTACTTACAATTTTGCACCAATTTGATCAATTATCTTAATATATATATATATATATATATATAATATTTAAGCATTGACTATTTTTAAAATTATTTATATTGAAATTCTATATGTTTTTAGTATTTTTATAATTTATCATGTTAATTTTATTTTTTAATATATTTTAATATAATTAACCAAAAATCTTTGTTTGTGTTCACAAAGTTAATAATATATATATATTAAAATAATATATTATTTTATATGTAAAATTGAAATTTACTATCAAATATATAAACATATATATATGGGTAAAATAATATTTGTTTATACTTACATGCTAAAAATTATTCTCACTTAACGAAACACGATCTAAAATATTCTCTTATAAATCCAAATCTCCTAATATATTGTGAGTAAAAGATATTAAATTGTTTTGATTTTAAAATATAAATAAACAATTATTTTGAAATGTAAAATTTATAGTAAACATTATAAAAATACAAACTAAAATTGAATATAAATTTATATTTGTTTGTTCAAAAAATTTAAATATATGAGTAAAAAAACTACACATTCTACCAAAATTCAAAAAATATTAATAATACCACAATATTGTTTTTTGAAATATTATGTTGACAATTAAGTATGAATATGTAATATTCTTTTAGTTTACATGAAAAATAATAATATTTATGTATTTATAAATAAAATGCCAAAAAATTATTTAAAGAAAGTATGTGTGTAATTTATTAAATATTTGAACTACTAATAACAATTACTTATGAATTATATATATTAAAACTTATATGCTTAACTATGTTTCATATTTTTGACAAGTAGAATTATTATTTTAAATGAATAATATTCAATTTAATTGTAAAATAGTAATTTATTTAATCTTGGTAAATAATATTTATAAAATTTATATCGTTGATTCTTATAAAATATATATAATTTGTAACTTCTTTATAATTATATCCAATATATAATAGGAATAAGGGAGTTAGCATGGCCGTCATGAGTAAAGACGTAAATTCATTTTTAATGAGTATATGAATTAATTATATATTATATATAATTGGAATAAAAGAGATAATATGATATGATCGTCAGGGATAAAGATATAAATTCTTAAATATTATTAATTATTAATTAATATATTAAGGTTTGATTGTCCGTAAATATAAGAATTAACTTAATATTATTTTAAATTTATTTATAAATAAATTGATTAAGTTTCGATTATCATGCAATATCAATAACTAGTTTATTATTATTTTAGAAGAAAATATATTAATTTTTAATATTAAAATTGTGACATCTCTCAGATCCGGGGTCTAGATTTGGTGCCACTAAAATAAAGATAATTTCAAACCTGGATATCTTTAAAGAATTTAAAAGAAAACCAATTTGAAATAAAATAAAAAAATGATTTAAAAGAGAAATCAATTTGAAGGTAAACTCGACCCCCTAAAACAGGATCGCATACAGGTTACAGTATTGAAATCAGAAAACCAAACTACTAATTATTATTACAACTTTCTACCTTATCAGATAGATTTCGATATAAAGATTAACTGGAAATCAATATATAAATATGTTTTACAACATAATCAAAATTATCCAATTCTAATCCCAACTAGTCTCACAAACATCTTCCAATGTATTCTACCTAACCACCAAGGTGTAACCTAACCACTTAAAATCATTGTTTAGCATTACTTTTATGCGCGGTCTTAAACGAGTGAACCACCTTTCTCCCTAGCTGAAAGGGTTAGAATAAATAGTAAGAATTAGCAACAATGCTCAGCAAGTATATATAGAAACGAAAGTCACAAGATATATAATTAAACTGATTCAGAATGGTTGAGGGAAAAGCAAACGATGAATTAAACAGAAATATCTGCAGGTAAATCAAAATGCTTAAACAGAAAAACTACTTTTGATGTAAACAATAACAATTTTTTTATCGCAACTATTCATCTTCGTCAAATCATAACTTTTCATCAAACTATTCATCAAAACATTATTTTCATAAAACTGTTCTTTCATCATAACATTCTTTTCGTAAAATCATTAAGTTAATCGGAGTTTTTCCATAACGCTTCGGACAATACGGGTGATCAACCACGTAAAGTCCCCATACCGAACACAAGGTCCCTCTGGACTAGGACCGCTCTAGGCTCCCAATAGGCAACACATTGGACTTTAAAATGCTGGACTAGGACCGCCCTAGGCTCTTACGCTATAAAAATAAAATGCTGGATCGGCGTCACTCGGCCCCTTACGCTACCTCCAATCCATAGGAATCCGTAGGAAAATATTTAGACGGAAAGTTCTATCAGTAAAACATTTTCTTTCCTTCACAACGCAGTTCGAAAATCATTTCTGAAAATCATTTACGTAAAACATCGTTCACTGAAAATCAATCTTTCTTTTCAAAGCTTTAACAAAGTTTATAACTTTTTGGAAACGTGTCAAGTTTAAGGTTATCATAGGTTAGTAATCAGGGAATCTAAGGTTTTAGGTTCAACAATTATGTATAACATATTGGGTTTTCAGTATCAAATTATTAGGGGAATACAAGTGCAGAACATGGTGTATAAAATCATTTCAGTACAGCGAAGCAGGGTAAAACATGGTATCACAGATATATAATATGAAGGTTACGAGAGAGAGTAAGAGGGTTGATACTTTCCTTATCACTGACTCTTGGTTCAAATTTCTAATGATACTATCCATTGCACGATCATTTCTTCCCACTTAGCTTCTCACATACTCCACTGGACTGACTACGGCACAACGTTGTTTTATCGGATTTTTAGTGCTATACTCGCAATATCATTTGTTTAATTCCGAACGTTCTTGATAACCTCGTCTCGGTCGACTCTATATGCAAGTGAAACAATACTTCAGTCGTCGGATCAAACGAACTTAACAATTTCTGAATAACTATCGGAATCCGTAACTATCTACCCTTTCGATAATTATAAATACTATTTGCTTACCTTAATCACATAATCCAGTCAATACACATAACAATTAGCAGTTAAAGCATGCTCACAACTATTAGAATTTATTAGGTAAAATAGGTTTTGACACATGGGAATTTTAAAAAATTTCGGCATGAAGTATTCGTAAATCGGACTATCAACATGTTTTTCAAATCAAGCCAATCAATAATTCATATATACTACTATTATCCATTCTAATATAATCTAATATTAACTTTAACTCCACTTACAATTATAATCAATTACTTCATAACTCTTTCAAAACAAATCTCCAAAACAGGGCAAACGACTTTATACAGTTCTTGATTTCAACACATTAACTAAAACTTGAAACATATTACTCTATCATAATAAAAATTTATGAAATAACCTTTTTGTAAAATGGACTATCCCGGGGTCACAGCCCCTCAACACCAATCATACAACAATTTTAATTACAACCCCAAAATATTCACAAAGCTACTGTGCACCCTTTACTCTAACATTTTTAATAAATTGAAAAATAATCATTTTTGTACAAAATTTGGCAGATATCTTCCTGAACATCTAGCAAAGTTCCCATAAAAATTTAATCTCAAAATCATTTTTATTTCACCCAAAACGAATTAATTAAACTCATAAACCGTAGAGATCAATTTCAGCTTTGCGCTGCCTTTACTAAATCGTTCATAACTTTTGACTCGTTAATCCAAACGACTCAAAATTAATGTCCAAATAAACTAGAAAACATAAGGAATAGATTCTACGCATTCTCACTATCAAGTAAAGGGCATAACAGACCCAGAACTACACGACCAGAACAAGACATATTCTAGACCAAAACAATATGTTCTTGTTCCCTACCAACTTACAAAACTCTCCATCATCATTCTTTTACTTATTAATCCAAATCTATATGTTTCTAATCAAGTTCATACACTTACTAATACCAACCAATAATTGTTTCATCATCTTCTACAACACACCCATGTGATTTTCTCTGTCCTTGAAGTGAACTATAATGGCTTAACTTTGACCAACTATAACTCATTCATTTTAAATCCGATTAACATGATTCAAGAGCCTATTCTATCTATTTTTTCGCAAGGAATTCAAATATATAATTAGTTTTAAGATACGAATTAAAATAAGCACTAAACGACTCAATTCACAGAAGCAGTTTAACTCTATCTAAACTATATATAAACACATATCAATTTATTACCAAAAATCAACATGCAATCTTTAGGAGCTATCAAATCAACAAGAAAATTAGCATCCTCAACTAATAAAAGCATCAAAAACTCAATCCAAGTTTCAACAAAAATCCAACCGTCGACTTCCCAGAAATCATTGCCTACGGTGACAGCCCAGTGGATGCCCGATTGTGGGTTCGTCAACACCAAAACCATCCCCTTCCACGATTTATCTCGACCACAGCAAAAATAGCAACATAACTCCAAGATTAATCTCCAAACCAACTGCATGTAAAAGTGTGTGTGTGCGCGAGTTATACATACAACCAGTGTGTGTGTATAACAGTTGTCCAAAAACAAAAAATGAAGCAAGAAGATGATTGTAGAGTGATGGAGGGCAAGAGTAGAGAGCGTACAGAAAATTTGTGAGAGAAAGAGAGAGACTTCGAGAGAGAACGAGAGAGAGAGAGAGAGAGAGTCGGCAAAAGTAACAGGGCAAATGGGTTAAAAAGGGGGTGGGGTGGTTTGAGGGTAGGCTAGGTAAAAAAAATATATATGATAATAATAATTAAAAACTGAATTCTTTTGCTTTTTAGTAACTCCAACTCATGAATAAAATATTAAATATGCTGAGTGCAATTTCAAAAAATTTAAATAATATTTTTAAAATAAATAACAGGATTTCATAAGCTCGTACATATTTTTAAATTAATTTTTGGACTTTTAATTATTTTGTTATGAAATGTAGTAGATAACTCAGTTTAAAGGAATAATAATACCTTTAAAATCTTTAAAACTCATATAAGCTTAAATAAATTAAAATTATATTTTTATAACGTTTCTAAATATCCAAAAATCATTATTGAAGAAATTTCATGATTTTTGGATGTTCCAATATTTAATTATGGAATTTAGAAGGGAATTGTTTTTAAATCACAACAAGTCTCAGAAAATTATTTAAAACACATGGGGCTCAAAATAATTGAACCTATATTTTTAAAAAGTCTCTAAATATGTAGAGATGATAATGCAAAAGAAATCATGACTTTTGGACATTCAAATAATTTTCTAAAAATCAAATAGTGCATCAAAATGGCTTAAAAAATCATTTTAAAATACGTACAGTCAAAATTAAGCATGTTCGCACATACATGCATTCAATACAAGTCATGTAATCATAACACATAGTTCACAAATAGTCAAATAAGGTTGACTCATCAAATTGGAATAAGACATTTTTATTATTATTTATAATACAATTTCTACGGGTGTTATAAAAATTGAATAAATATAAATTTTAAAATTTTGATTATAAAATTATTAAAAAGGGAATCCATGCCGCATGGTGTAAGCTAGTATAAGTAATAAAACTAAGCTGTAGTGTTAACCACAAACTTTCATTACTTTCCTTGTTAATAGCCCACTTCCTCGTAATATGGAGCACGGAGGATCTTCAATGGGTAGCCAATACCATCGGAATTGTAGAGCTTTTTAGTTTGTAGAGCTTTTTAGTTACGTATGTTTTAACTAATCATTATAACCAAATAATACAGCGGAAGAATATAGCCAACCCCTAACTAACAAATTTTACATAAAGATAATTTTTTAATATAGAATTAATTTATACTAGTTTAATCAAACTAGTTATATCCGATAGGTTTATAATTTTTTGAATTATAATAAAGTGATCAACTTGTTTAATTTTGACCAAATAAAAATTATAACTAAGTTAAATAAATCAAACAAGTAATTACAAAATATTTCACCAGGGTTAGAGTTTAAAATACATTTAATAATAATAATAGTTTTAAAATTTTTTGTCATTTCACCGGGGCCGAAGCCCACCCTCGCCCTAACGGTCCGCCCGTGTGCAGTATCAGGGGTCATATTTTATGTATGGGTCATCTTTTGTTAGGATGCTAGTAGTTGATTTTATCACTTTCAGTTTCCAAGAAGGCCCAGCATATTGTCCGACGCCAGTCTTGTGTAGTGGCTTTTATATATAGTAGACTTTGCATTAGTTTGTATTAGGTCGATCCAAAGCAACTGGAGTTCTTGTGGTTGTACTGGGCCTTGCCTTTTTATCAATAAAATTATGGCTTACCAAAACAAAATCATCTCTATTATATTTGGTAACTTTAAAATGGGTTGTCATATTTGCACACCCTAAACTTATAATTAAACACTCTCTTCTCATATTTAACTTAATTATATATGTTTTGTCCACTTTATCCCCAATATTCATTTGTAATTATAATTTGAATTTCACGTATTAATGTAATTTTAATATATTAATTATTTTTTAAATTTAATTTTTTAGACTAGTAAAATATACAAATATAATTTTCCAAATTATAAGATTAGTTTTTACTATAGCTAGAGTATGAATGTTTTTATATATAATATTATATAAAATTAAAAATTATTAAAATTGTAAATAAAAAATATTTTTTTTAAAAAAAACTATATTGTTGAAAAATTATTGGCTTGCCTTCTTATTTTTTTGCTAAGTGTGTTTTCGCCTTTTTTATACATTAATATGTCAATATCATAACGTAATTATAAAAATTTAGAATTTTAGAAAAAATTCAATTTATAATCTCGATGAAAAAATGAATATAATATAGTATTATTTGTTATTAAGGATCATATTACTTGGCACCTAAACTTTTAAACTTTTTTTAAAAAAATTAAAATGTAGAATAAATACACCACTAAAGGTATGAAAATAGTTAATTTAGAAAAAATTATATTTAAAAATTAATATTGAGATGAAGGTAAATTTGATAATATAAAATTAATTTAGTAAAATATGATCGAAGGGTGTATAACTATAAATTAAGAGTGTGCATATATCACAACCCTTTAAAATTAGGGTAGTGATATTTGCACACCCTAAAATTATAGTTGCACACCTTTATTGATTTATTTGACCAAATTACCTCTACTTTATTCTACATTATTTATTGCATTTATTCATTTAAACTGAAATATTTTCAAAAATTTTAATTACACTATAATTGTTATTATTTCTTGATTTTATTTTATTATTATATTTTTAAATACATCTAAATTGTTATTATTTTACACGGCATAATCTTACATGTACTTTGCCTAATAATTATTTGAATTGTTTGGTTCTGAGTAATTATTTCATATATATTTTCTAATTGAATATTTTTATATAAATGGATAAACTTTAGTTCAATTAAAATATAATTTAAAATTATAATAAGCATTACAAATAAGAAACATGAAAAAATCAAAATATTTTTAAAAAATTATTGTAGAAATATAGAAGTGGCATTAACCGTACTAAAAAATTTAATTAAAAAAATAAAATTATATTAATATAAATTAAGGAGTTATTACATAAAAACCGGATTTTTATATATAAAAGTCAATAATTTATGTAAATTTTGATAGAGTTGTCGTAGTGTTGATAAAAAATTATTAATATAAACATTAATAACAATAATATCTTAATTAAAATTTAATTTAAATATTCAATGTATACTTTACTACTTGTTATTTATCATTATTTTATAACTAAGAATTAGACTGACAAATTATTTATTAAAAATTTAATCTAAAAAATAAAATAAAATAAATATAAATTAAGTACCTATTTCATAAAAAAACATATTTTTATATACAAAAACCAATAATTTATGTAAATTTTGATAGAGTTATCATATTGTCGATAAAAATTAATTATCAATATAAATGATGATAATAATAATAATATAACAATAATATCTCAATTAAAATTTAATTTAAATATTCAATGTATATTATACTACTTGTTATTTATCATTATTTTGTGTTAGGAATTCTGAGATTTGATGATAACAAATTATTTAGAAATATAATAGAGTTTTAAATTTTAATTGTAACTGGTTAGGAAACCAGTTATCAGTTGAAAATTTGTTAATCAACTGATAAATTGGATTTTAAGAATTGATTCGTGTTTCATTATTAATTGATAGTAATATATTGATGGATGATGTGAACTAATCGACTGATATTTATTGACTTCAATTAATAGCTCTTCAACGGATGTGAAGAATGACTGATCAATTATAAATATTCTAGGTCAGTGTTGGACCAAATCAAGCCTACTTTATATAATTGTTTGTCTTGCTGTAACATGTTTTATACTTCTGTATTAGATTAGTGACTTAATCAATTCTATGTATATTTGCAGTTAGAAGTGTGATCAAATTGTATTCCTAAGTTGTAATTTAAAGTCAAGAATAAAGTATGTTAGAAGATTCAAGTTGAATCATGCAACAAACCAAAGAAGGCTATTTAAAGAATAAGGAATGCAGTCTGAGAATTTGACTAAGGCAAATGAACATTCGAGAAGTCACATCATCTGAGAAGTCATAAATATGCAATTTTTCGAGAAGTCTCAATATACTCATTATTTCAGTATTCGATCGAAAAATTCTCATTCGAGAATTCAGGATATTGAAGTCAATCGAGTAATGTGAAAAAGTACACATTAGAGAAGTCCAGTAAAACAATTCGAGAAGTCAGTCAAAGGAGCATTCGAGAAATGATAAATCTGAACCAATCGAGAAGTCTTAGTTTCAAGTGATCATTCGAGAAGTCTAGTCTAATCGAGAAGTCACAGCCTGTACTCAATCGAGAAGTCAATCACTATGACTTCTCAAAGCAATTTCAACAGAGTACTCGACTGCTCCAAATAGCTATTTTCAAGGAGAATTGCAGAAGAACAAGACATATAATTTGCAGCTTTGTCTTTGCAGGACAAGTCAAGCCTGTGAAGATAGAGACAAGTCTACAATGAAGCTGGGAAGATAAGCAAGACAAAAGACAAAAGATATAAGGCTGAACATAACAGACTGTCAAAACAAGTGTTATCTAGAAATAAATAATAGTCAAATGTAAAGTATTTCTTGTTTATTTCTAGTTTTAACTAAACTGTCTTATGTGAGCATGTGTCATAGGACATGTTGTCTATATATTTTATGCACAACCTCATTAGACAGTGTCTTTGGATTTGTATCAAGTGTATTCATACCTTGTAATCTTCCTAGAATAAGAAGCTGAAATTCAATTAGAATTTCAGATTGTAGCAAAGTTCATTCTAATACAATTAGATTGAAAATTACATATGGTGTTTACTTTACTTATTGTTTTATGTTCTTGCAAACACCTAACTTGTTTCAACAGACTCTCGTTCAAACAACAAACAGTTCATCACAGTTTAAAAGGAGTAAAAATCTTTGAAGTATACATTCACCCCCCCCCCATCTGTAAACTTTTGGGACTCTTAATTCCTAACAAGTGGCATCAGAGCTAGGCTGTTAACATACATACTGTTTAAAATATCAAGATGAGTTCTCAAAATCTAAGCAGTATAAAGATTCCTCCTTTTGACAGAGAAAACTACAACTTATGGAAGAGGAAAATGTTGATGTTCATAAAGGCTGCAAACTCTATGTACCCAGACATATTGAAAAATGACCCT
The DNA here is from genome assembly GCA_028671895.1 of Oenanthe sinensis. NCBI lineage: Eukaryota > Viridiplantae > Streptophyta > Magnoliopsida > Apiales > Apiaceae > Oenanthe > Oenanthe sinensis. Next base: position 40,159,366 of record CM053794.1, read on the forward strand.
TTCATGCCAGTAACACTGGTTCCTGAAACTACCAGTGGTTATGAAGTTATCCCTGCAACATGGATACCTAATGATCCATCTTAGTATACAAATACCGAAAAAGAGAAGGTGTTTCTTGACAACAATCTAATGCTCATACTAATAGAGTCGCTAGACATTATCATGTATAATAATATTGTCAACTGCACATCTGCTAAACACATATGAGAAACCATAGAAATTCTGTGTAAATGAACTGAAGAGGTAAGGGATAATCAAAAGGCAGCTACTTGTTTCACAGCATGAGGTCTTTATATCAAAATTAAATGAAGGCATAACTGAAGTATTTGAGAGTTTGAAGAAATTCATCAATGACTTTCAACTTCATGGGAAGTACTATGAAACAAAGGAGAAAAACATGAAGTTCTTGTTGACTCTCCCAGAACATCTGGAACACAAAATCTCTGCAATAAGAGAGGGAAGAGATCTAACAAAATTTCCACTCGAATGCGACCATAGTCGGTCAAATTTAAGTCGATCAAAAATATTCGGTCACATTTAACCGTGTGTTTTTTTGTAGTGCGACCCATGCTCGTTTGATTGCGTGTGTTTACTTCCCTCGAAAAGTATTTAGTTTCTATATAAAGTTTTTGAAAAGTTGATGAATACTATATTTGAGTGTATTACAGAAAGTACACTTTCTATATAAATCATTAAAGGAGAGTGGATAAATTACTTACTGCATTATGTGAAAATTTTAATTTATCAAAAAATACACTTTTTATATAAATATTAACTAAACAATATTATAATATATTATTTTCTAAAAACTAATTTTTTAAATATTTATACGTCAACCAGCATCTTATCTTAAACTATACCTGAGCGGCTGCCGGCTACCCATTGGCCATTAGTATTAGTATGTACACGATTCCCGCCTAAGTTGCTAATTATGCATGTGCCGAAGGTTCACGAAAAAGGTTACCCAACTTGGTTCAACCACCTAGGTCTTATTTAATACTCCGTACTCCCTTGTTATTTTAACTTTTTATGGGTAACGCACATAAAAATATAATTTTATAAATTGTTTTCTAAAATTTCTTTTATTAAATTTTTATTTAGAAAAATAAAATTCAAAAAATAATTCATAAAAATATATTTTTATGCGCGTTAAAATACACGTAAAAAGTCAAATGAACAATTAAAAATGAACGGATAAAGTTTTTTTTCCCTGTCAGGAGATAAACTCCATAATTGAAAAATCTCAAAATCTCAGGAAACAGTGATTCATCGAGGGGTTTCGTTTCTTTCATTCAAGAAAAGTCATCATCTAACTAAAAAACAAGCAAGATGTCTCCGGCTGCTTAGACGATAAAATCTTATATCTGACCAAAAACGTTCATAAGCTCCGAATCTAAGAGGCCAGTATGCATAACTTCCTTGATATGTCCTTCATTATCTTCAAATGGAGGGAGTATTTATTTTACCTATTTTAATGTTTGCTTGATTTTTGTATACACGTTTTAAAATATTTTGATTGTATATTACTATCATTATTATTTTAATAAATAAAACTATGTAATAAACATTTAAAATAATTATTCTATCTATATAGTTAAAATATTATATATGCAGAAAAATAAAAAAAACAAATATTAAAAATAAAGGAGCAGTAGTAGTATACTGCTTATCATGACACAAAGAAAATGCCATGCTCGATCTGCTTGTTTGTTGTTCTTGTAAATATAGAATGATCAACCCATATATGCAGCAGCTATACATAATTGTTAAAATAATATATGATTTCGTAAGAATGATCCTGTTAAGAACTCTTTCTATTTTAAAATAACCGGTAATTTAACGCTAATTATCTGGATTTTGGAATTTCAATCTTGTTTTGAGATTTGCATTTTACCCGGTCTCTCGCGCATTCTGGGTGGAGCATTTATAATTTTGCTAGGCAAATCGCCTAATAGCTTTTGGACTGCGTTCATACAATTTCATGAATCTGAAAATTTGTTATGTCACTATAATTGTATATACCACCATTCCTTGCTCTACTTAATTTGTAGGTAATTAGTAGGTAGGAGCAAATCGAGTTTTATCATATTTCTTTTCTTTTCTTTTTTTGAAAAGGAAAATCAATTCAATAATAAAAAGTAATACGGTATATGCAAATACAATCGAAATTGAACAAATACTTATCGCTGTTGAATTCTTCTTTTTTAAGAGACAACTAGACGATTTTTTAAAGATAATATGAATATATGTACTCGTTGTGGCCTGACTATTTTGAGCAATCAAGAAAAATTGAAAATTTATTAAAGGAAAACAAGAGATTAATTAAGAAAAACGAAAAAGTAAAAAATGATTTGGACTTTAGGGCGGCCGCTTAAGGGAGAGATTTATTATTATCATATTTCTTGAAAATAATATGACATTGTTTTAAAAAATAGAGAAAGAAAATAATATGATACAGAACATTTTATTACATGTTTTTAATAATATTATTTATTTTTACTTATTATTATTATATATTAAGTTCTAATTAACTATAACTTTGGAGTGAATAAAATGAAGAAAATAAATATTTTATTAATAAAAATAATATGAAAAATTATTGTAAATTCCTTATTTACAAGTATAAGAGAAACATATATCCTAATCTTTAAATAATCATTATGATATTATTGGAACACCGTGTTTTTACTAAATTCTTTAATTTTAACTAAGAAATCCCTATAGCTAAAGCTATTAGACTTATTCTAAGAATATGTTCAGTTTCTTATTAGACTAAAATATCCAGTATGCCCCATATATATTTGTTAATAAAAAATATTTCTTTTAGTCATATTTATATCATTTTATATCTAAATTAAATAATTACTTTTCAAAAAATCAGAAGAATATACCTAGCTATTCATAAACAAAAGATTATTATTTTTGTTTAAAAAATGATTATTTTTAACATAACATCAAAATGATATAAATTTCATGCTATTTAATTTTATATTTCACACAGACAGATGACTTAATAGAATGAATATTTCACTAATAAATTTCAGAGATACTAGGTAGTCCAAGTTATTTACTGATAAAAATTCACAGTTTCACACACTATCCCGCCTTTTATTCCTATATATCTAAGGGTTAATTTGTTAAATCTGAACATAAATTATCTGAATAATTAAGATTTTTGAATGAATCAATTTTTGAATTATTATTATAAAAACTGAATAAACTATTTGTTAAAATTTGAATCAAATTTTCTGAATGGTTTAAATATAATTCAAAAAGTAAATAGTAGAAAATTCATAAATTCTCATATACAATTTAAATTTTATTAATATTAAAAACATTAATAATTATATCTAATAAAATATATTTAAAATTATCACTTAACATATATCTTATAATTGTTAAAAAACCATTTATAAAATAGATTACAAATCAAAAACAATAACGATACAATAAAATGCATTTATAAATAATAATTATTTCATATAAGTATAACAACATAGTTTTATAGTTGACATAAAACAATAAAAAATAATGAGAACAAAAAAACATGCAAGTTATATATAACTGAACTACTAAAGTAACAATATAGATGTGAGTTTTTTTATATGAATGGTTCATGTTGGTTTTTCTATCTTACTGAGTCAGCTGTTTTTGCATTCATTCAGAAATAATAAATGTTAAAACAATTGATCTGAACGAATCTTATTATTCCATTAAGTTCAGTTCAGCCGCCCCTTTGAGTTATAATCAAATGGCCCCTGAGTGGGTTATGAACTTCTGATATATCATGATGTATATTTCTTAGTGGGTTCTGATCGGAGATGCTCTTACAACATAAAGAGTAAATACACAAAGTTAGTCAGCATGTTCGTCTGATCGCCGCTCCCGTCTAGAACTTATTATGGAAAGTAACAGAGACGTACAAAAAAGTCTTTGTGCAATCTCTCTTCTGTTGCAGCGCTACTAGAAGCAACTAGAAGTTAGCATAATTAAAGCATATTTGAAGATTATAAAAGGGCAGGCTAAAAGTTGACTATATATAGGGCCTGTTTGGCAAAGGCCAACTTATGGAAATAAGGGCTTATTTTCGGAAAAAAGTAGGGATGTATGTACTTTTCAGAAATAAGCCCTTATTTTCAGAAAAAAGTAAGTTCATATTTGATTTTAAAATTCTAAAACAAATATTTATCTTTAAAAAAAATATGAAAATATGTAAAAAAAAATAAAAAATAAGCTACTTATTTTAAGTTTATGGAACCCCAAACACCCACATAATACACTGTGCAGTGTACACAGAATGACGCATGTGTTAAGATTCTTACATCCACAACCACACCCATCCAATCTATCGCTAATTAATTTGTTGATTATAAGAATACGAGTTTTTAAAGATCAATAGATCATTATCGCATAAGTAGTCAATATTATCTTATGAGATGATTATAGAGTATTGCAAGAAAAAGGATTAATATCACCGACAATTTTAGTACATGTAAATGAGTAGTGGATGTAAATGAAACAAAGAGTTAAGTGTTAATGGCTCAAATCCTTAGATAAAGATTGTCATAGTATGACTTACGAGCAGTGGAGTGGCTGTGTTAGAGTAACTTCACTCCGGTGAGCCAACTAAAGTTATTAAAAATGACAAATCATTAATAATATTATTATTTTATTTTATTTTCACTATAATAAAAAGTCAACAAGAATGTTACGTCACATGATATTTTAGCACTATTTTTAGTACCCGATTGAAATTACTCTTGAACTCCCAAAAGAAGCTTTAAGATGGTACAGATCGAGCATGGTTAAAAGCATTTGTCTCATTTGACAAAACTCATGTAAAATTGTGAGATTATTTTTTCAGTCAAAAGTTGACATCAATGACTTAACCGGCCAGTTGAAAAAGAAAGCTAATAAGATCATCTAGAAGATCATGTCTTTACATGTTTGTGTGCGTGAGTGAGCATGTCTCGACCAATTGATGGCGCAGTTTTTGCTGTAAGTGGGAAAAATCATAATGATGTATTTGACTTGTATATATTAATTAAGTCGTCATAACTCATTATCTGTGCGCTATATATGATCTGTTATATATACAGATACAGATTAATATTGTGATATATTTTCTACTCCGATATACAGTTATTTGGATTACAAGAAACTCTATTTCAAAACTGCTAATTATTTATAATTGCAAGCCCACAGAATTGGCAAACCTTGGGCGGGGAAATAATATTAGTACTATGTAATAATGAAGACATACAAATTATATTTATGTGTGGCAGGTACTGCGCCTTTTTCTCGACATATAAATAAATCATCTACATAAATCTCATGTGACTATAGATGAACTCAAAGAATAAACACACGTTTTCGAGTGTGTACAAACCTTAATTTAGTCGCAGAAATTTGAAATAAAGAGAAAAGCATGATGCATCTGCTTCTAACCAACTGATTTTTGTTCCCTTCCCACTGTTAAAACATGTGTGCAGTATAGTATGCCTACTCTACTTTCTTATTCATTCGGTTTGTCCATGATGAACCGCAACTAATAATAATTCTTCTTAACTATTTTATTATACTCTAAACTTTGACATACGCAGCTTTTAGGAATCTTACCCGTGCTTCGCTTTGACTTTATCGAACCTGCCGATAACTTTAAACAAACAAATGATCATATAATTTCAATTTTTTCCACAATAATTAAATAGACAGACATGTATAAGAGAAACATGATTATTATATGATAGTCACTTTAATTACTTTATCTTATTGAAAGATATATATCCAAACGTGTTAGAAAATGGTTAACATGAGTTTACGATGATAACAGAAAATAATGTTAATGTAATAATTAAGTTATGTTCGTGGGAGCTAAGGATCGAGATAAAATTACTACTATAAAACAAGCATGGCCTCACTCCCCTCGTGTCTCCCTCACATAGTCACATTGGTACGCCTTTCTCTTTCACAACTTCTTATCTGTTATCTAATATATTTTTTCATCCATGGAGTTTGAAGCTTCCTGGTTGTTGCAGTTCCTTCGCAGCCGTCTATCTTTCCTCATCTTCCCTATTATCATCACTCTGGTATTTTTTCTCTCCTGTTTTTACTTGGTCAAACCAAGAGTTTATTGCAAGTGTGATATCTGTCAGGCTTATATAACTTCAAGTTGGAGACTCCAGTTCCATAATCTCTGTGATTGGTACACTCATCTCCTACAAAATTCCCCTACTAAAACCATACATATACATGTCCTTAATAACACCATCACAGCCAATCCCGCTAACGTTGAGTTCATGCTTAAAACAAAATTCGATAATTTCCCGAAAGGAAAATCTTTTTCGATGATCTTGGGCGATTTATTGGGCAGGGGCATATTTAACGTGGACGGTGATTTATGGAGGTTCCAAAGAAAAATAGCTAGCCTAGAGCTTGGCAAGACTTCAATAAGATCCTACGCTTTTCAAGTTGTGAATAATGAAATTCAGACCCGTCTTGTACCTCTTTTAACATCGTTTGTTGGAAAGGAAAATAATGATGGTTCTAATTTAGATTTACAAGATGTTTTTAGTAGATTTTCTTTTGATAATATTTGTAGATTTTCATTTGGGCTGGACACCAAGTGCCTGGAGTTGTCTTTTCCTGTATCTGATTATGCTGCCTCCATGGATCTAGCGTCAAGATTGTCAGCTGAAAGAGCCTTGGCTGCTTCACCTCTGGTTTGGAAGATCAAAAGGTTGTTGAATATAGGTAGTGAGAAGAAGCTAAAAAAGAGTATCAAAATGATCAATAAGTTGGCCCAAGAAGTGATTCAACAAAAACGGAAAAAGGGCTTCTCAAATGATCAAGATTTGCTGTCAAGATTCATGGGTACCATAGATGATGATACATACCTTAGAGATATTGTAGTAAGTTTTGTTTTAGCCGGTCGTGACACGGTTGGTTCAGCTCTCACGAGCTTGTTTTGGCTATTGGCTAGCCATCCTTCTGTAGTTTCAGCTATCAGAGAAGAAGCGGACAGAGTCATTGGAAAGAATCAAGAACCAACCAACATCGAGCAAATGAGTGAGCTCCATTACTTGCAAGCCACAGTGTACGAAAGTATGAGGCTGTACCCACCTGTGCAATTTGATTCCAAATTTTGCTTAAATGACGACGTTTTACCAGATAAAACGTTTGTTAAGAGTGAAACAAGGGTTACCTATCATCCGTACGCCATGGGTAGAATGGCTGAAATATGGGGACCCAATTGCTTGGAGTTCAAGCCAGAAAGGTGGTTAACTGATGGCGTTTTCTTTCAAGTGAACCCTTTTAAGTACCCCGTGTTTCAAGCAGGGATTAGGGTGTGTTTGGGAAAAGAAATGGCACTCATGGAGCTAAAAAGTGTGGCCTTGTCACTAGTGAGGCGATTTCATTTAGACTTGGCTTTGCCATCTCACGAAATTACGCCGCGGTTTTCTCCTGGTCTCACCGCAGCTTTTAGTGGCGGATTACCCGTTTTGGTTCGTAAAATATAGAAGACCTGAGCAAACCATGCCCATATATATATAACCGTACACAATCAGGGAGTTTATATGATCAAAGACGCGAGGGAGAGTGAAGCAAATTAAAAGAGATCACTCTTGGTCTAGCCTCCATATATGATATACTAGGCGGCTGCTAGATTTGTTAACTAAACGCGACGTTCATGTTAAAATATGCAAGTGTGGGCGTAATTGAGCTTTTCAAATTGCAACTGAATTTAGGATATTTTGGAGGTTTATTTGGTGCATGTATGTAAATATATATATGGGTAAGGGTAAGATTATTGAATCTTTATGATTAGTTTAGTCTACAAAATCTGCTGCAGGTCTGAGAAACGTTTGTAAAGAAAATGGATGTTAATTTGAATAATAAAGAGCTATAGCTTCTGTTTGGCATGTATTTATCCAGATTTCAGCACAATATACTAAATATGCTTTCCATCTTTGTTATCTACTCTAATCTGTTACAACATACAGTATAGAGTATATCTCAAACTATAAGCAAGTTTTGGACTCGGTACATGCATGATGCATCAGCTATATTGGCTCCCGCATGTGTGCTGTTACTGTTGGCCTCGTGAATCACCGGGTGTCTTGGCATCTAGATTACTAATTATAGCCATCTATATTTGTGCATGTGCGCCTATCACTTGCTATAGCCATATAGGTAAGCAGCTGCGCATAGTCGCACACTATCACAGACTATAAATACGGCCGCGTCAGGCTTAATTAATTGAGAACTGTTAGGACCCAAACAATTTTCCCGAGTTGGTCACAGGATAAATGGTGACTTTTTTAATAATAATATTGGACTCCGCGGACATATATATGCACTTACAAATTAAAATTAGTCATATGTCATATCACATCATTTTGGAATAAAAATTGATATAATTTTTGGGTACCTAACATCACTCTTAATTAATTATTACTAATATTTTATTAATTTTAAAAAATTTAAATATGTAAAAAATTGAAAGAGATATCTTAAAATTAAGAATGTAAAATTTTGGGAATGTTAGGGGGAGTATTAATTTTGGACTCATAGGTGGTTACCAAAAAAAAAAATGTTAAAAATAACAAGTTTTTAAGTAAAATTAATAAAGATAACAATTTTTTAGTGCAGTGGCAATTTTTACGAGATAAGATACTCATGTCGAGTATCCCATTTATATTTATATGAGATAACCTGCTCACAAATGCGTATCTCAAAAAAGAAAAATTAGGACACTCAACTCACAAATGTATATTATATGTATTCTGAATATCCATTTCACAAATTCATATTCAATCCGTTATTTTAACTATATTTCCCCAAAATTATTATTTTCATTAATTTTGTATGAAAAATCGTTATTTATCTCTTTCACCCTCGTTACCACCAATTTAGATTAATTTATTGATAATAAATAATTTATAATATATAAAAATTAACAAAATAATAATAACACATTATTATTAACTTTTAAAACCGAATTAGAAGAAATAGACTAAAAACTACGTTCGGATTGTCAAAATATGTAGATTATATTCATTTGTCTACGATTGCAGTAGCTAGTACACGACTCACATGAGCACCCCATTTATGTAATTTACTACTTCCTTCTTCCTTCCGTTTTATTATTTGATTCTTAACATATTTTAAATAATGACACGTAATTTTAAAAATGTTAAGAATCACGTCTGTCTAACGGAGTGAGTACATCCTAACTTCAATAATGAAAATAAAATAATATAAGCCATTTAGTCATTCATTCAGTCACTCTCAACTTTTAGAATCTTAAACACCAAATACAATTGCGGAAATAAAAAAATAGCATATGACAAAGTAGTATACAGAGACGAAATGAAAAGGAACTTGGTTTATCAAAGTGACGAAGTCTAGAAACGAGAGAGTTGAGCAGAAAAGCAAAAAGGAATATATACTGATATATATATATATATATATATATATATATATATATATATATATATAAATTAATTCAGTATTTTCTATTAGTTTAATAAAAAATCGAAATAACTAGAAAATCGAATAACAAAAATTTCTATAACCGAACTAAAACCAAAATAATTTAGTTCGGTTAATCGAACTCAACCCTACCCTTTCTTACCCCCTCTATTTTTATTATAATAATTTATTAATTCCTTTTCATTCATCAAAAAAATATTTTTTCAATATTTTATTTGCATAATATTTATCAATTTAATTTATGTTTTTATATTTAATTAATATTTATGATAAAGATTATTTAAAAAAATTTAAATATTAATTTTATCTTTTTCTATTAATAAAGTTAATCATACTTATTATAATATTTTTTTATTGGATACTTATTACAATTATATATATTACATCATTGCTATATATTTAAATTAGTATTTTTATAATATATAATCTGAAAATTATTTAAATATTAAGGTATATAAGTTTGTTATGGTCAAATTATTAGTTTATTTCAACTTTTTTAAAATCAAATCACACTATTTTCGGAGCACGATTGAATATATAGTTCTAAGTGATAAAATTTATTTTCTATCATTTTAGGTCCGGGTTCGACTCTGACTTATCCTGAAATTTGTTAAAAATACTAGGGATTTTTTGAAAAATATCTAAGGATAAATATTTTTTTGTAAAAATATTGATTTTTTTTAAATATTTTATAAAAATATGTTTTTTTTATAAAAAATATGATTGTTTTTTATTTTTTGATAAAAATATGGTTTATAAATTTGCAACCATATTTATAAATGGAATCAATCGAAATCGACCAAAATAATTATTTTTTGGTTTATATTTTGAAAAATAAGTTTTATCTTTTGCTTTCGACTTTTTTTTGCAAAAAAAGATTTACCCAAAATAACAAGGTTACAAACCTAATTATTAAACTAGTAGCAGCGGTGAAGAAGACGCAGAATGGAAAGCCGCAATTGATTCTGTCGCCGGAACTAATAACTGTCTTATTAACAAGTCTACTACTTCAAGTAACGGCGATTCAAAAAGAAGTAGCGTCACTACTTGTAACCACAAAGATATCAAACGCTACCACCCCCATTCCTCCCCTCTTACTTTTCAATTACCTGGATAGCTATATGTTGTTGTACACAACTCTATTATCTTTCGCATGTTGTGATTTTAATTTAAACTAATGTTTTTTATCGCCCGATAATCCTCGAAGAATTTGAATCCTATAACTTGAAATAATTAAAAATATACAAATAGGTGTGTTGTAGTGGTATATTACATGAATTTGTAGGCTGTATACTTGAGCATTAACAATTTTATAGTAATAAATCTCTACAGTTATATAAACAGAACAGATTCAATTTTACCATGTAAGAGAACATGTTGAGTTTTGCGATTTACAATTAGTGTTGCAACAGGTGCACTGTAATTATTTTATATTTACTGTCGATTTGTTTCTTTGCTGTTTACATATTTGGCCTCTAAGCCATTTTTTGTAATGGTATCTTAGCAGGCTCAAGAACTACTTGATAACATACTAGGAAAGAGCATTGAAATAGTGAGTGATCCTATTCATGACGCTGATAATGATTTGAAGATTGATGAGGGTGGAGTTCGATTATTTAAGGATGCGCCTGTGGGCATAGTGTTTGATCATGCCAGTAAGTATCTATTGTTCTTAGCTCAATAAGTGTTAAAATATGACATGCGCGTCTTATGTAATTCTTACTGCTCTAGTATGGTATATGTATAACTGTATAATATATCAATTGTCTGAACTAAATACAATCTCAGTTATAAAAAATACTAAGGTTTATTAAAAAATTGCAAAAATATGATTTTTTTTGTAAAAATACGGTTTGCAACTTTGCAACCATATTTACAACTGGAATCAACCATAAATGTAACTTTAAAATTTAGTAAAAATAATTATTTTTTGGTTGCATTTTGAAAAATAAGTTACATCTGTGGTTGCTTTTGGTTGTCAACCGTATTTTTATAAAAAAAATCAGAAAATGGTAAAATCCCAAAAAAAAATTCAAAGAAAGATTTACCCAAAATACTAAGGTTATAATTCTAATTATTCAAAAAAAAATAATCACACTAGCTACTATTTTTTATAAACCCTAAAAAGAACACTTCAGACACACAGGCCGACTTTTGGGGGGGAAAAATAAGACAAACAGGCCGATTTATATACTTGGCGAGTCCCGTCGTTGGGCCTAAACTCCAGCCCATGTACAAAATCCAAAATTAAAATCTGTTATTTGATTTCTCTCACAGCCTCGTCTTCTTGTAACTACTCTGTAACAGTAACAGCAGAAAGAAAAATAAAACCCTTAATGAATACAATGGAAGAAGAAATTGATATAGACATGGAGGTTACAATTGCCGAAGCACTGCGTCAATTCAAGGTCAAGAACAATAAGATAAAGAAGAAAAAAACACAGCCACTACCAGAACCTGAACATACATTGCCGCCGGAGGACTTGCCGGAAAAAGACGTGCCGAAGAGGGACGTGTCGGCGCCAGAGATTGAATTTTGCCTGTTTGATAATTCGGTGGGGAATCACTTTAGATATATTGACAAGATTGCTGAGCTCTGTGGAGAAAGTGAATTTCAATTTGATCAAAAAGAACTTGAGCGTTTGTCTTCATCAATCAAGTTTTTAAGGTAATTGAGTTTTTATTTAAACTGCGATGCGATAATTTGTTTCGATATGTATATTGTTTGTATTGTGGTGACATGCTCAAGTCTGTTACTGTTATGGCGATAAGCCGATAAGCAGCTAGTACATCAATGTAGTTAGAGTATGTTATAGTAGATTAAATTATACAAATTTCGGAGTTATAGCAACTTGCAAACCTGTTCCTGAAGGATGAGCATCTTGCCACTCCTAGTGTATGCGTCTCTAAAACAAAACCATGTCCCTCAAAACAAAAAACACTTCATTTGTAACTTGAGGTACTAGGAGTACTGTTCTTTATAACCATCTTTCCTGGTTTTTTAGAAAAGATTAGAAAATGAACTTCAAGACAGTATACTCACACAGAATGTATTACATAAGTAACTGATTAATTCATCAGCTATAGTTGTGCAGTAGTGCAGAAAACCAGAAAACACAAAGATGATTATTTACGGACACAGTGGTTTGGCAGCTTTGGCTGATGATTAATTCACTGCTAAATTGTGAAATATTTAGTGGAATATTCTAGATACATGATTTCAAATTCATCATTGGAAGCAAAATTGTGGTCCATAATTTTCTGTACCTAATTAGATTATATGTTGATTTATATGTTAGTAGAGAGTATTAGTTTAAGTCTGTTATCTGCATGCCTGTTGTGTCCTTAATTATCTTTTGACGTAAAATTTCATTTTATCTATCAAATCCTATAATAGGTAATTTTTCTCTATTATAGAAATTACAATCCCTCGAGGATTTTTTAGTTCCCGCTCTCCGTGGTTATTGTGGATTTGATTCCCTACTGGTAATCCATGCAGAGAATGGAAGCACTTCAATTACCAACCTAGAGTCATTAGATTTTCTTGTCAAAGTGAAAACCATGAAAGGAAAGATGTACTTGGTGAGATAAACCTACCCCACTTTTCAGCTGCTATTGTTCCCAAGGTACATACTTGGCAAGTTTGCTACTTTATTTTCCTATTTGCTAGTATATTAGGTTGTGACAACAGTAATCTTAGAAGTTGGATGCTTCTTATACGCGGGTTCACTATTGATGCAGAAAATCAAGCAAAGTGGAAATGCTGTCTTGTCAGAATCTGGGTATGTTTAGGTTTAAGCTGCGTCTGTTTTATAGTTACTTTACTGTCTTCTTGCTGGTCCGATTTGTGAAAATTAGTCAACATGTCTACCTTGTACATCGAATTTCCCCTGCTGTAATATGTGCGTGTATACATAGTAAAAAAATGAAATTCTTATAGATCTTCTTCATTTTGTCTGCTAACAAGTTTTGTTTTTTAAGATCAGCAAGAACATGTTTACTAGTTCAATTTACAAAGGGAATTATACTGTGGAAGTAGATATAATTTAAAGTAAATGCATGGGAAAATCTCTCTCTCTCTCTCAAGATATAATTTAAAGTAATTGCATGGGAAAATCTCTCTCTCGCCCCCTACACACACAATCTCATATTCCACGTGTGTCTCAAATGGAACCAAGGTAGGTGCTTGGACTTGAGGTTTCTGCATGGAGTAAATTGTATGCAACTAACTTAAAAGTACTCATCCTCTGTGCAGATTAATTTAGAAAATAATAACATAACTGAGACACTGATAATATGCTTGTCAGATTGTATCTTAATCTATATACTCTCGTAGTGCGTCCAGAAATTTTGTGAGCAAATGTATGGTTCACTCTGCAAGAGGATGGACATTCATTTGCTTTATGCAGACTCTATCTTAGTATCTTATTAGATTAGATTTGGTTGCAGCAAAGATTTTGTAATATACGTTGGAGGATCTGTTTGGGCATTGGATTGGTGTCCTGCAGTTCATCAAAATTCCGAGTCTCATGCCAAGAGTGAGGTAAAAACATTTTTTGTTATATTAATTTTATACTCCATTGCAGTGCAACAAGTACCAGTGAAAAAGTCGTTAATTTTCTTTGTTATCAGAAATATAAAATAAAAACTTTTTATAATGGGAATCAATTTTAAAATGTTTACAGTACCTAGAAAATCATTTAGCTGGTGTTACGGATTTAGGTTTGTAACTTGTAAGTTGTATACCTAACATTTACAATATTTTCTTGGAATTCAATTTGGTGATTCCTATTATTGAAAAAGAAAATCTGGGCAGGCCCATGGTCTGTTAGCAATTTAACATGCCATTACATGGTGAGGATAGTGCTTTTATATCCTTAGAGAACTGGGAAAAAACTTCCCCACACCTTGTTCACTTCCAGTTGCTCAAAGTGGATTTTGAAAGTACTCATGTGTATTTGTCCCACATATTCGAGCATCATATTTTCCATCCATAAATGCTTGGTCATTGTTAAGTGTAATAGGCCGATGTGCTAAGTTACACAATATAAGAAGTCAAGCGTGGGTTTGCGAACATGGTGTATTATGTCTAGATTGATGAACATCGTTTAATCATGTGCATATTGTGGATCGCGAGTCTTGCTGTTCACGTGGCCTTTGATCGAAAAAGCTATTATTATTATATGTTTATCTATTTTTACAAACAATCTTTATGACAACGTACACATATTTTTTGCTTTCTAATTGTTAGACAATTTATAATATGAACTTCCATGTTGCTTTTCTTTTGCAATTGACCTATTAGTTTCTTGCGGTTGCTGCTCATCCTCCTGAATCTTCATATCACAAAATAGGTGCTCCCCTTACCGGAAGAGGTCTGATTCAGATATGGTGTGTATTGAATGACAAATTTAAAGAGGAATATGTGCCTTCTCAAGTGAATAAGAATTCAACTCAACCACATAAGCCAAGAGGGAGACCTAGAAAAAGGCCAGTATCTGAGTCTGAAGATGACACTAAACGAAAGAAGAAAAGAGGGAGACCTAGAAAAAGAACAGTATCTGAGTCTGAAGATGACTCATATATTGACATAGAACAGGTTGATTCTTCCTTAAAACTGGTTCCAAACATGGGAGATTCTGGGAATGCCCATGATCAATTTGCTACAAAATACCCAGTTAGGAAAAAGAAAATCTCTGACCAATTGATGTCTGCAGAGCTACAACAAACACCTGGTAACATTGGCAAAGTAGAGATCAAGTCACCTGTGGAAAAGAAGGCAAGAGGGAGATCGAAAAAAGTTACCAGAAATAAAACTGAAGATCAATATGTTTCTGTTCAATCACCTGAAGTAAATACTAGTGATAGTGAAAAAGAAACCGAGTCTCCCCAACCTAGGACCAGAAAAGGGATACCTAAAAAGAAGTCCAGAGATGCACCTGAAGGCATATATATGGAAGCCCTTGCAATTGAATATCCCGAGTCCACTTTGTATCCAATAAATGAAAGTTTAGCTTCAACAGCATCAGCACATAGAGCATTGAAAAACAAGGCTAGGAAAGGAGGTAATGATCATGAAAATGATCTTCCTTCTTTATTGAAAGAGGGAACCAACGAGTCCATCAAAAATCAGGTGCCCTCAAATTGTGAAGTGTTTGGACGGCTAAATGATAATGTTACCGACAATGGTCACTTAAAAATGGTTCCTTCCAGGTGCACTTCTTGTAAGAATGTTGAAATACCTAGACCTGTGTTGTGTCTAGCTCATAATGGGAAGGTTGTGTGGGATGTGAAGTGGCGGCCTTCTGATTCTTTTGATGCTGATTCCAAGCATAGGATGGGCTATCTCGCTGTCTTGCTAGGAAATGGAGCTCTTGAAGTGTGAGATAACTATATTGCTCATTATATTTTCTTTACGTTTAATTTGTAGGTATACGCGTGTCTGCATGTTTGTGTGATGTATTCCTTAGTTAAAAAAATATTAGTCTCCTCAAAATTGTCTTATTTATATTGTTTTATTTTGTAAGTTGATTATTTTAACAATATTAGAGACAGTATACCACTTTTGTTATGCTTAAGAAGATTTGACACAAGAGATGACCTAAAACCAACTCAAGTTTGATAGACATGCATATTCATTTAGTGGATATTTATAACTTGCATCTTTGTAGTTATGGTTTCGAGTAATACCTTAAAGATTAATTTATATTATCTGTTTTTTATCACCTTCTTTTTAGGGGTGGGGGAGGGTATACTAGAAAAAGTATTAATAGAATATAGTAACCCACACTTAGGAGTCGTTTTTTTCCTCTTAATCCTTCTTAACAGGCTTATTTGATTGCTTAAGTTCATTTCATTAAAATTGTTTGGAGATTATTTACATTCTTCTTAATGATTAGTTTTTTTCTTAACGGTTCAAACAGAAATTTGTTTGTTGCTGAACCGTTAAGATTGCATTGTAATACACTGTACTCATGGTCTTGCCGTTTCACCTCATTTCAATGTACACTTTATTATTATTATATTATTCATGTATAACTTGTATAATATAAGTTTAAATTGCAATTTTTAAAAAAGTATATATTCATTAAATATATCCATATAAATATTTTATATATATTTTATATTTATAGTTTTTTATAATTAATAATTAATAATTTAAAATTTATTATTATTATTATTATGTGTTTGAATTTTTTTATAACATGTGAAAGTGTCAAAACATATAATTTATTTATTTTTGCAAATTAATTTCAAATTTTCATTTTTTATTTTATAAATAAAGTTGATAAATATTCTCATTCAGATAGTTCACAAAAATTAGTTACCAAATAATCTTATTCATTTTGCATTCAGATTCTTATTTATTCAGAATATTATTCATTCAGAAATTATAATTCAGATTTAACAAATGACCACTTACTTTTAACATATCATCTGAAATAGGATTAGAAAACCAAGGAGTCTGAAAGTATAAGATAATTAGCATTTAGTCTTCAACCTGGAAAGGCTTGTTCCCCCACCCTCGTATCGCATGTATGCAAGGGAAATTTGTCTGGTAGTGCAAGTTTAACTGGAGCAACTCGAGGACTCTAGGACTGGCCTTGTCATGTAATCCAACTAAGTCAATTTGCTTTTCCTCGTCTATTATTTCCCTCCAAATCCATGCTCATATTTCTGCTGGAATCCGTGGCCTGATTTACATGTGAAACTTTTGAAAATGCAGTTGGGATGTTCCTTCACCTCATGCCGTTAAAGTAATTTATTCGGCAATGCGAAAGGATGGCACTGACCCTCGGTTTATAAAATTAGATCCAGTCTTCAGATGTTCCAGGTTGACATCAGGTGATAGACAAAGGTAATAAATATCATGATATTTGCACATACGTAAACTGTTTGAAATATATGGGAAGTGAGAACTGAGAAGTGAGAACTATGCAAGTTCTTGTGACAAATGAAATAGAAACTTATATTTACTTCGTGGGCATGAAGTTAATTCTCGAGTACCAATAAAACTTTTTTTGTAAAGAAATCGTTATACCATGCAGAGCTTCACACCGATCACAATTTCGTCTCCCGATCTTGGATCAAGCAAGTTAAAAGCATTACAAATTTTTTGTATCTTATTCAACATGAAAGATGTTTAGATGTGCAGGAGTTTAAGAAGATTTATGATAAGGAAATATAGCTTTATATTACACACATAATGACTTAAATTAATATAAGAGCTTGTTTAATCTGCAGTATCTTTTATCTTAACGACTATATATAACTGTAAAATGTTTGGATTGGTGCTAGTTTGTTAATTTTGGATTTTGTCTTCTCTTGCAGCCTTGCATTAAGTTTATATTGATTAGCTTATTTTAATTACATGTTTTTCTTATTTGTTGGATCTTCATTATCAGTGTGCCTCTAACGGTGGAGTGGTCAGCATCACCTCCTCATGATCTTATTCTCGCTGGATGTCACGATGGAGTGGTAATCTGCATTAAATGGTTTATAGTTTTCCGTGCTCTTTATTTTCGTTTTATATTTTCTTATAACAACTTGAAAAAGAAAATTTTAACTTTTAAATCCACATCACCTTATGGAAAGAGCACCACCCATGACCAAAGAACTCACAAGGCTGTAGTTCAGGATGACACAACAACCTAATTTAGACTACATTCTATATCTTTATTGCTCTCTCTCCCTTTCCCTCCTCCAGTCAATCATCATACAAAACATGCTGAATACACATTAATTCTAACATACATTCAGGTTGCAATGTGGAAGTTCTCAGGCAATGTTTCTTCCAAAGGTATTTGACATCCTGCAGTTCTCACTATCAGATGGTTCCTTTCTCAAAACATATTTTAGTATCAAATCTGTACACTAGAGCATGTTCAGAAGTTAATAGAGGATATCTCTTAATTTCTTAATGTAGTTGAGCACTATATTGTTCTTTCTGTATGCAGATACAATGCCATTGCTTTGCTTCAGTGCAGATACAGTTCCTATAAGAGCATTAGCTTGGGCACCAAGCCAAAGGCAAGTAATGCTAGAATTGAGCAATGCTTTATTGAAAGAGGATAGTAGAAATAAAGTAAATCATATTAAATAAAGAATCACATAGCAGCATGCACTAGGTCTTTTTCATATTATGGCATATCTATTGATGGTTTGAAGTACCTGCAAGTCTGCAACTAGTCTAAATGGTGTTTCGTACTTGTTTTGTTATGCATATAAACCATGTAGAAATTTTTATCCCCTACCTTTGTAAATGCAGTAAATACAAGCTATTGTATTAATAGAAGTACTTTTTTTATTGTCATCTGTTTCATTTTGGGTTAATTATTCACAATGTGTCTTGCTGAAATTTACAGTGATCCTGAGAGTGCAAATATAATCGTTACTGCTGGACATGGATCCCTGAAATTCTGGGACATACGGTCAGTATGATAATCTTCTATTCAGTTTTATTTAAGGCAAAAGTCGCACGAGGCGCACAACCCTTCCAGAGCCTAGGTTTGAGGTACTAAGGCTAGGCGCACGCCTCCTCGAAGCCAGTCACATGCACATAGAAGCCAGGCACACAAATTATGAATTTAAAAAAAATGCACACACACGCAAGCACAGACGTGTATATAATATATGTTTACATCTAATTGAGAAATCAAACTCAATAAGTATCAGCTTATCTAAAAAAACTCAACAAGTATCAAATCAAGGATATTAACAAATATTTATAGTTCAAATACAAATTTTAAAAAAGAAACCACTTTTACCCATAAAAGAGGAAATCAATTATCTTAAATAATAAAGCAGAAAGAGTTCATAAATTGAACGAAAAATCACAATTTCCTAAAATTTATTATTATTTTTATTGTAGAGTCTATTGCTGCTTTTATACTTAACCTATTTGTATTAGTGTTTAAATCATTGACCATGGTTGTCTAGGCGCTCGACTAGTCGCAACTAATCGACAACTAGTCGAGCAGTCGAGATTGGGTTGTTGACTGATGTTGTCAACTAAAAAAAAGCTAATATTTTGGGCGACTAGTCGACTGACTTGACGACTAGGCGACTAGTCGGGTCGACTGGTCGACTGACTGGTCTGATTGGTCGTTTATCCGCTCAAAATCTGGTCCAATTTGATTATAATCCAAAAAATAACTTATTCAACCCTAAATCCTAAATTGAATTCTAAAAGGGTAACGAGAAACGGGCAGCCTATATTCAGTTCTTCTTCACCTTCAAGATTCAGTTCTTCTTCGAGCTTTTCACCTTCAAGATTCAGTTCTTCTTTGAGCTTTTTACCTGGTAAGCTTATTCTCTTTTATATGTATGTATACATATGTATGTGTGTGTATATGTTTAAAAGTATATATATGTGCATAATAGTATAAGTATATATATATATATAATGTACCTGTATGTATATGCATATGTATATAACTATAATACGAATATACGATATATATGTCTATATCTGCAACTTGTCAACTGATCACTTGACCTTTATTTGGCAGTTAGCTGCTTACAGTTGGCAGATACATCGGCTGAAACTTATGATCCATTCAAGGATCCTATTCGAAAGGCTAAATTCAATGATATTACATAATATATATATATATATATGAGATTAATATTCCTGAGGTTACCTCACGTGACTTTTCCTGAGTTTAAAAAAAATTCTCATATAAATACACGAGGGTGTTATTGTAATTACAGATAATTATATATAATTACAAAAATACCCACACTAAAAAACACACTAGCGCCTTAAGTAATTTTCCTGAGGTAATCTCAGGAACTTTATTCTCTCTCTCTCTCTCTATATATATATTATATTTAATTACAATAATATTCTGTATATTATTTCTAGGAGCTGATCCCATGATCCCAATGTTGGGAGAGAAATTTAGAGCATACTACTTCCTGACCGTTGGATCAGTTAAGGTTAATGGTCAGGATTAAAAAAAACAGAGACGAGCCTCGATAATTTACTGAGGCTCGTGTAAGAGCCCCGATAAATTAGCACGGCTCGTCTCTAAATACTACACACAACCTCCACCACAACCCAATTAGCCCCTCCAACTTGCACAATGTTTTGTATAGGCGTTTGTATGTAATATCACCCAAAACCCATTTCTTCAAAGACCCGTAATTACGGTCACAGAGAGAACCAAAGCTTAGAACCGTTGTTACAGAGAGAGTAAAAGCGCTTTGATCTGCAAGAAAATGAGGATATTTCTGATTGGTTGAGAAACGAGAGGATTGTAAGTTGCATGTCTTGTGGGAAATCGGAGAATGGGATCGGAACAACGTCGTTTTGGATTGTCATGATGGAATATTCCGGTGGGATTTGAGTTTGATATGATATGGTAATGGTGGGATTGGAGTTTAAGCACGCATTACATTACATACATTGCCAGGGATAAGATATCAAACTTGTTTAATTTATATGTAGGGATGGGAGAGTAGTTAGGGACGAGCCGCGCTAATTTATCGGGGCTTTTACACGAGCCTCGGTAAATTGCCGAGGCTCGTCTCTGTTTTTTTTAAGCCTGACCGTCCCTCAACTGATCCAACGGTCAGGAAGTAGTATGCTCTAAATTTCTCTTTGAGCATATGTCTGGGGATCAGCTCCCATTATTTTTTTGTCGACTAGCCGGAGCTCCATCCCTCGCCTCGACTTACGCCATGGCAACCATGATCATTGTTAATTATTTATTGTGTTAGTTTTGATGTTTTAGAATCATAGTATTATTTTTAGGATGAAGATTTGAAATTAATTAATTTATATATTATGTATTTAAGACCTTAAAGTTCCATCTTACTGAGAGTTTTCTGTTGCAAAAATGGTTTCAGTTTTAAAAAAAGTAGAGCAGAAAGGGTTGTATAGTTGACCAAATAAAATATAATATCATCAATTAGATCAATGCTTTGTACATGTTATATAATTTTAGTAGTTATCTAAGCCCCAATGACAAAGAAGCTTATTTCCCATCACGTTCAGTTGCTAAAAAAGAAGATATGTACTTCAAAATTGTACCTGAAGCGTGAACACAATGATTAGGGTTCGTGTTTAAAATATTACACATATTCATTTTTTCTATTGGATTGAGTTATAAAATTTACAAATTGATGGGTTTCATATCTATTCTTTTTGTTCTTTAAACATCATAACTAGACCAAGCTTCACTGAGCCGTGCCCATTATGCATCTCTTGCCTCTCACCGCATCGCACCTCAGACCATAAAGCCCACACCTCTTTGAAGAGGATCACCTCAGCCCTGCTGAGGTGCCTTTAATAACCTTTTTTTCACCAGTATCAGAACACTACTATCCTAGTTCTATTTTGTCGTGGTAATTTGACAGATTGAATAGCCTTTCTCTGATTCATTATGAATTGGCATGTCCTTTTGTGTCTTGCACTTTTTAATCAAGTTTACTGATGAATATCATTATACTTAAGAATTTGCTGCTTTTACATTGCTTGCAGTGATCCATTTCACCCAATATGGGACCTTAATCCAATTCAAAAGGTGATTTGTAGCTTGGATTGGGTGCCAGATCCAAGGTATTATTTGGCATCAACTGAGATATAAGTACCTCTATAACAACTATATTACCTTTCTCATCAATATGGTCTTTTTGTGTTTCTAGAGGTATTATTATTTCATATGAAGATGGAACAGTAAGGATTCTCAGCTTGTCGGAAGCTGCAAATAATGTTCCTGTTACTGGAAAACCATTTGTTGGGACACTACAAGAAGGCTTACACCGTTATTGTTGTTCAGCTTATACAATATGGAGTATTCAAGTTTCAAGAATAACTGGTAAATTCCTTGAAAAACATGTGAATTATATTCTTTTCAGTAGATATAAAATGCACGATGTGCCTACTGCTGCTGTAGCTTACTATCTACTGCTATTTGCTCCAGATATACTTTTTTTTAACTTCTTTGTAGAGACTTCGTCTTTCTTTTTATTTTCAGACCTGTCTTAATGTTCCATCATTGTAGTCTAGATGGCTATGTTGATTGGGATATACCTCTATACACAATATTTAATGTGAAGGAAGTAGGTTTATGCCCTTCACTTTATTTGTTCAAATAGAGACATTTCTCAAAGTATCACGATGATTATTAATTTTGGTTGGGGGGGTCTACAACATTTTTTAGACCATGAGGAAGTCAAAGCTAGGATTGTCCAGAATATGATTTTCTAGAACTTAATGATTATTTTTTATATGTGATATGATGGTTGTGATCATGTTAAAGGCATAGTTTATGAAGGATGTTTTTGTTCTTTAATTGTGAGCTCTTTGTAAGGTAAATTATTTAAGCAAGATTTTTGGTGCATTTTGATTCATGTTTTTCCCCCTTCTCCGTAGCCTGCGAATTTTCACCACTCTGAAACTTAAATTTTATTTTTTATTGTATTGGTGCTAGTATCCATGTGGTACCATTTTTAATTAAATTAAGTTTAATCGGAGTAATGACAGTTTTTCTAAATATCAGGAATGGTTGCATATTGTAGTGCAGATGGCACTGTTCTCCGTTTCCAGGTGGGGTTCCATATCTTTTGCTGCTAAGACTTATTATCTCATTTCTACCGATCATATATCTTGAATTCATGCAAACATTTGAATGAACAGCCTAGTCTTTTTTTCTGGGCAAGGTAGCAAGAAATATATATACTCGTGCACACATTTGCCTCCACTGGGGCTTGAACCCTCAACCTTTGGTAACTAGGGACAAGGGATATCCACTAGGCTAAGCCTGGAAAATGAAGATCCTAGACTTGGACCCATCTATTTAACAACGTTGTATAGTATTAGATTTCATTCCCACCACTTGTCATCATACGTCCCAACTGAACTGAATAGAACCTTAGTTATTTGTTGTATTGTGTCATTCTGCCCCGAGGTTGAACAGTTAAAGTTGTGTAAACTTTCTTCTACAGTTTGACTTGACCAAAATGTCAAGGTAGGTTGTAGGACTGCTTTTAAACTTTTTACATTAACTGTGTGGCTATATCAATTATCAATCCTGGAGGATCTGATTATAGTAATATTTGTACTCAGCTTACCACTAAAGCAATGGGGAGAGACCCTCTGCGACATCGTGCCCCCCATTATCTTTGTGGGTCACTAATTGAGGAAGATTCAGCTCTGACTATGTATACGCCACTGCCTGATATTCCACTCCTAATGAAGAAACCGTCAAATTCGGAGAAAAGAGTGAAGGAACCGTCAAATCAGCAACCTTTAGGTGTGTTCAGTTTTTTCTTCAAAAAGTTTTCTTGTTCTTTCAAAAATATATCCACCTTGTCTGGAATGTATACCCAACCGAAATGACAATCTCGAAATTTCATGATTGAAGAAAAAAAAGCATCCTTTCCTAGATAAACAAGAATAGAGCATCCAAGCCCCACGACCAGGCTCCACCAAAGAAAGGCTAAACACGCCAGAATTCTCCTTTTTGTTTTCAAGATGGCTTTGTTTACTTGAACTACTGCTGTTGTCAGATTGATCCACAAAAGTGCAGAATAACTAACTCATACATTAACTACAGGACCTTTTAAATAGCAAAGCACCATAATTTGCAAGAACTTAATAACAGACGCATTCCTGTCTAACCATACAATTCTTGCAGCTTTGTGTTACGGTGATGATCCAGGAGTTGAATCTGGATCTGAGGACATGATGGCTGAAAAGAGCAAGAAGTCATCAAAAAGTAAGACTAAAAGCAATATGATGCCAAATGCTAGTCGAGCATTAGTATGCAGAGATGATGATCCAGAGCCCGTGCAACTGAGAAAATGCAACGCAGATGAAGAGAATGACAAAATTGAAGTTTTGCCTCCAAAAATCATTGCAATGCATAGAGTGCGATGGAATATAAATAAAGGCAGCGAGAGGTGGTTGTGCTATGGAGGAGCCAGTGGAATTGTACGGTGTCAGGAGATTTAATCTGTCTGTTTGTAATGGCTATAATTTATATAAAATTTCTGTATAATTGTCTTCGATAATATATTCAAGATACGAATTTGAATATTTGATACTTGCGCCACCATTTGACCGAGCACAGTTTTTAAAATTTGTTTGTGTTGAATAGATTGTAGTGAAATTTATTAAAAGAAAATAAATTGGAGAATCATTCAAGTTAGGGAGTTGAATACAGTAACAGTAGTAGTGTAAAGCTGTTTCCATTGCAGGTTTGTTGTATTTATGGTTAAACGAAACCTAAATGTAATACCAGGTCCACATAATCCCCCGTTTGGTATTGTTGTTGTACAAAATCTTCTGAGAAGTAGCCTCTGCGGCCTGCGGGAACCAATAACCATTTGGAACTCGTCAAGACAGAATTGTTGTAAAAAGTTTTTAGTGCTGGAAAATGTTATTTTTTGCTGAACTAGTTCGTTGAGAAAGCCGGGGGTATGTCACGAGCGTAGATGGCTCGTTCCTGTACTTTTTCTTTATAATGATTTTATATAAAATATGATTTGGACATAGATTCTTTTGTATGGTAGAAAATGGGCTAAACAAAATCTAGACTGTACAAAGTAAGATGAACTGGTAGTCGATGTGGCAAAATACAGGGATTTAGCTATCTTTAATGTTAACATGCAGAGACAAGCTCTGAGAGTGAGACTCAAAAGTTGGTTCTGGTTTAGGTGCTGATGGTGCCTGGTGGAAGGTCCATCATAGTTGTGGAGTTAACAGATTTTGGGTGAAAATATACGGTGCTATCATTTCAAAAGTTGTGTAAAGTTGTTATGACAATATTTGTGGAGATAATGTTTTGAAAAAAGGAACTAGTGCTCAACTATATATCTGAAGAATGATATTTAGTAAAACAAATTGTTGAATAGAATGGATAAAGAATCACTTCAGATAAATAACTTGGGTATCCAGCAAAAGTTGTCGGGTTGTTTGACAAAAATGAAGGTTTAATAAGAACACTGGTCTGAGTAAAAATATATATACATTGGTCTGAGTAAAAATATATATACATCCATTGATAATGCTAGTGACAAACATTGCAATGCTCACCTTATCCAGCAGAAATGGAGTTTTTTTTTATATTTATGAAAAACACTGTTTTGCTCCTAGACTAGAGAAGGTTCCCTCGTAGAGAAGCAAATATATTACTTTTACATAAATTTTGCATAAAGCAACATATCAGATAGTGTTGAACATAGTTCTCCAGTTCTCCAATAAACAGAAATTCTTGTTGAACTCTTGTTTGTACATATATTTCCGAGTATAGTTTCTACAAATCTTCTTTAAGATTAGAGTTGTTTGGGACTTTGACATAACTTTCTGAAGATTTTATATCTTCGTGACTTGCAAGCTGTGATGGAGAGGCCAAGGGCGAAACAAGAGAACCTATTCGCCTATAGACTGGTGGTGTGGGTGAGTTTTTTGGAGATAGGCTAGTGAACTCCAAGGCCTGGAACCTTAGTTCTGCAGGATAGTCAGCAATGCAGCCGATTCTTGGGCCAGCACCTGTCGACCATTTCAATGTGAGTTGATGTCCTAACTGATATGACTTCGCAGCCTTCTTGGAACTGATTCTTTCTAGTATTGATTTCTTTGGTACGTCAGCTCTAGGACTCTGTAGACCACCGGAGAGAGTTCTTCTGTAATTATTTTTAGCTTCAACTTTCAACACTTCAGTTTCTTCATGCACTTGAATTGTATCCTCTATATTGGCAATATTATCAGGTTGGAGGGAATCTGGGTCTGGGCTTGTAACTTTAGTACTACCATCTCTACTTAATTTTCTGTCATCATTATTTTCAGCATCTTCAGTTGCTTTGCGTATCTGATGACAATGTATTGCATTAGATAAGTCCTTAAGTCAGATAATACGGCGAACAATGACACAAGAGATCCAGTTCGCTATTACTGCACATCCTTAGAACTTGGGAGCAAATCAATATGAACTTGCAAAACTAAAATACATACTTACTTCAACTTCATCAAGGTTGACTCCATTATCCTTGAGAAACAACAGAAAACTGTCAAGCCTTTCATCAGTTGGCCGGTAATGTCCACTGTAGGCTGAGATAGACTGGATAGATATTTAATGGGAAAAGATGCACAATTAGATATTATGTGCCTCAAGTCAAAGAGACATTTGTACAACTGTGCTACATAAAAATTTGAAATTCTTAGTAGATAATAGAAACAACTCCAACGTAGTCCCCATTGATATTTCATTACTGAAAGCAAAGAATGATATTCAAGATAAGATACTACATTCGAGTATACCTTAAGTGTTCCATTATCTACCACAAGCCTTCCAGCAGCTAAAGTAGCCCCTCCAGCGAGGAAGCTTGAATGATGAAAACCTCCTTTCTTTTTCTGAATGAAAAAGATAACAGTATGAACCAAATATGAATAATAGAAAGATATAACTCAAATTTTGAACAAGAAGTTCACTAATATCTTTCATCTTCCTTGAGATCTCACCTCACCAGCATAGAGCCTCTGACAGGTACTCATCACAAATATCCATTTTGCCCCAGGCAATCCCTTGTTTGTATCTAGAAAACTTCCGGTCTGTTGATGCACTATTTTACCCTCAACAACAACATATTCATAGTGTTCCCTCTCTTGCTGATTATTGCAGGAAGATGAACCATGATATACAGTGAGTAATAATGTCCAGAAATAGAGATGGTAGTCCAATCACAATTACCAATTATTGGAACACAATCAAGTAACATAGGGTAAAGAGTGCACATACAGTTCCTAGGTACTTGATACATTGTTGGCGAAGCTTTGATCTGGGGCATTTTGGAAGATCAACTTCTTTGCCATCTCCAACATCTAACCTGGAAAATTATAGATTACAGATTGATTTTTCTTTACTTTGTAATCATTTCACAATAGATGTGTATCATAATGAACAACAAATTGTAGGTCATAAGCAGCCTTTGAATTTCCAAAAAAAATAAAAAATAACTCTGTTAAGCTTTAAAGGAAATGCATCGTGCCATCTTTATATAGAAAATCGAGAAGTCACATACTTCAAAATATGCAAGTCGAAGCTGGAAAAGAAAAACTAACCAGTAGAAAAATGGTTGACCGGCATCAGCTTTACACCACTCCTCATAATACAAATGCAAGCTATGCCCATATCGGTGTCGCGGATCAATCTAGTATATAAGTATATGATCAGTAAAAAATCAGCAAGGAGCAAAAGAGAAACAGTGTATTAAAAGAGTGAAAACTGATGCAGGAACTAGTGAAAATAATAAGATTACAGCTTCAATCCAATGCTGAAGTGCCAATTTTTGTGCTTTGGCATCTACGGACAAACCCTGACCCACCTACTCAAAGATTTGAACACACAATTAGAAAAACACAATTTCTGTAATTGGCATCTTTACGATTTCCTTTTGTTCAGTTCACTTTCTTGTTTTATTACAAAAATTAGAAAAACGCACAATAAATATATATATACCTTGGAAGCATTTAGGGAGACTCGGTTCCACCTTGAAGCAGCTGTCTCTGGCTTAGAGAAATTGAAGAAAGAAATCGTACTGTGATTCAGCCTTGCAAAATCGATTGCTTGCCACCTACATTATTTACAACAAAATTACATATTGAGGTCTCCTGTAACAATTCTACTCAATATATCTTGCTCATAAACAAGGTCTATGTAGCAATATTTTTACTATGTTTATTAGCTACGATTATTTGAAATATAGTAGTTTTTTTTTCCAAATCTACACCGAAAGATTTTACTCCACCGAAGACTATATGACAAATTATTATACATAACCAGATTATTCATAGAGCAATAAACCAAGTAAATTATTATCTGAAAAAGAGCAAGTTGTAACTAGACAGTAGTACCAGAACTCCTCAACAGCAACAGCAGAATCTGCTAGCAAGCGGCGAGTGCGATAACCCCTATAGTACTTCTGCACCTTCATGGCTGCAGATTCACTACTCCACTCAGAACATGACTCATCATCATCACACTTTGAGTTACTGCCTTTAACCGGAGACAGAAGCACATCATTTTCCATCGACTCGGAGGAGTCTAATTGTGTGCAGAATGGCCTTCCTGTGGAGTTGAGATCAAAACTTGGAATGTTATGCGTTTCAACCTCCATTCAAGTTGACAAATAATCATGCAGTTGCAGTTGCAGTTGTAGAATGAGAGTGAAAGCTTAAAAGTCAGTCCAGGCGTTTTTGTTTATATATGAGACTTGTTATATTCTACAATAAAGAGGGACGACTATTAGTATATGTAGTAGTATTCTAGTTCCATGATTGGTCAGGTTCAGGACAACTCTCTACAAAAAAAACTCCAAACTATAGCAACAACTATTCATTTTCTGGTGGAGTTTCGTTTAACAAAATACTCATAAATATGGATATGTGATAATTTTATAGGGGTAGTCAAAGATAGCTACTTTGAACTAACATAGGGGCATATGGTTCATGCTAGCAATTTTATTAACTAAAACGGCAATGTTTTTAAATTATTTGCATTCGTATTTTCTTTTATTCTCGTACCCTTCATTTACATAATTACATTCGTCCCCAACCATCTAAACAGTCTAGTCCCTCCCATAGTTTGTACTGTATATTCTATTGCACTTGGTCACAAATAAAATCGACAAATTTGTAAAATCATAAATTGACGTAGAATAGAAAAATGAACAAGGCCGTGACTCATACGATGATGAAACCGACAGAGGTACAGAATTGAAGCGTCATGAAAATAAAAACAAATGGATTTGGCATTTGTTAGCACAGCATGATTGCCAAATTGCATTAATGGGCCTCACCAAACACATGCCATCCATTGCAATCACCATCTCAAGTTTAATCTGAAAGCTCAACTACAGTTGTTTTGCAGGTAAAAATATAGCTGTGCATATGGTTTGTATACTAAAGCTAAATGCGCTGTTGGTGATAATTATTAATGGGTGATATTACAAATTGTACGTGGATTCACAATTCACCACTCAACCAACTAATTAACAGGGTCTACATAGTATGTTAAGCACTTATTTCAACTCTCTTGGTTGTTCAGTTGGACTTGAATGAGGGAGATTCGGATTATTGAAGCTCAATGTTTAAATCTTGTATACAAATTTAATTGCCAAATGTATTTTTATTTTAATTCATGATTTTTTTTAAGGAATTTCTTGACGGTATGAATCGTTGAATACAACTTACGACCAAGGACTAAGGAGACACTAAAACTAAGAAATCGCTATCGAATTTCTTTTAACAAGGTTAAAATATACCGGTATCACATCATTATATTAATTTTTTTTTTAATAAGTAAAACTTATAGCCTTGCAAACTTGTGGAAGTTTTTAAACATAGATATTTAGGGGTTGTTGGTTCGATAAGTTCTGAAATCATGTATGAGTTTCGTTCATTCCAACCCCATACATGGTGTTTGGTTGTGGAAAAAAAAATTGATACTCATTCCTCAAATCCCCAAGGTACGGACGGGTTTTTCATACCCAAGGGGGAGGGGTATGAGGTATCAAATTTATTTTTAATATATTTATTTCTATTTAAGCAATTAAATGTATATGTTTAATTAAAAAATAAATCAACAAGTCAAAAATATATTAAATTAAATAATTAAATTAAAATTTTAAAATAATTAAAATTAATGAATAAAAAATATATTAAATAAAATATATTCATTCTAACACTCAACCAAACACGTGATATCACAACCTCATACCACTCTAACCCGGTTCTTCATTCCAAACCCATACCGATATTTGAACCAAACGACCCCTTATACTTTTCGATGATTTTTTTTTTCTGAAAGGACTTTTCCATGATTTTAAAATAGTCGATGGTAAAATTTATACTACATTCATAAAAATGAATGGGACGTTGAGATGGTAGGTAAAATATTAAAAAAAAATATTTTTCACATATAAATATTTTACTCCCTCCGTCCCTATTTAAATGTCCATTTTGACTTTTTTGAAGTCAAATTGACTAATTTTTTATTGGAATTTAAAAATTATTCGTTTATAATTTTAGAAAACTAAAAAATACATTTAAAGTATATCATATACACTTTTTACCAATATAAAGTTTTAAATTTTATCAATTATATATTATTATTAAATTACGATAAAAAATGAATCATTTTAATGGCACAAAAAGCAAAGTGGACATCTGAATATGGACGGAGGGAGTACTATTTATAAGTAAAATATAATTTTTAACTTATAAATTATTGACAATTTGAATAAATTTACTTTTTACATAAAGTATTTTACAATTTATAAGTAAAATATAATTTTTTAACTTAAAATTATTATCAGTTTGAATAAATTTATTGGTAAGTTATAACATATTGTGGGCAAAAAATATTAATATAACAGTAATTAACAAAAAAATTAACCTATGTACTACTCCCTCCGTCCCATTGATTTGTATACAAATCAAATGGGCACGGAGGACAAGAAACAATTTAAAAAATGATAGTGTAATAGTAAAGTTAGGTAAAAAGTGGGTAAAGTGATGGGACTTATTAATATTTAATAATAAATTTGAGATAGTGGAGGAAAGTAGTAGGTGTAATAGTATTTTTATATTATGAATTTGAGATAGTGGAGGAAAGTTAGTGGGTGTAATAGTATTTTTTATTATTAAAACTTTACTATTTTTGGAATGTATACAAATGAGAGAAACATCCAAAAAAGGAAAGTGTATAGAATTGAATGGGACAGAGAGAGTATCAAACTCCTCTTATATGTCACTTCAATCAAGCAGTTTACAGTTTACGAGTTCTCTTTAAACATGATTTCCTACAAAATAAAGATACATCAACTCAAAATGACAAAACGTGGGAAGAAGAGAATAACTTTCTATAGTCATTCAAAATATACACAAGAACTTAGTACATGTATGTATTGAAAATAATTGTGGTGGAGCAAATATATGGAGTTTGTACAAGAATGAAAAGACTTCCACCATTACTATAAATATATTGGTGCTCGCCTGCCACTTCCCACTTCCTAGTATATAAATTGTCTCCATTTTCAACGTGTGTAGATCGTCCAGTATCCAGTATTATAAGACATCCCATGTATTATCAATATTTTAAGTTTTCGCTACTGAACTTCTAAAATCCCACGTTTATAGTAACAACCTTGATGCAATTATTTGTTCTAACTGGCATAATCAAAGAGAGTAGTGGTAAATAAATTTATTCCAACGCTTCAATATTTATAAATGTAATTATGTCAAAGTACAGTTAAACCTTTGAAATGAAGTAAACTCTTTGAAACATATGTAATATCTTGACATAAAACAAGGATTGTATATCTAATTTATAGGGGAGTGATATGAGCCTATAGCCCTATAGGCCTATATAGTAATCAAGTGGAAATATTAGGTGGTTTGCATTGCCTCCTACATTGCATGTAATGGGACTCCACTTTGTAGATCAAAGCAGGAAGGAACCACAGGCTTTGCTATGAGTTGAGACTACTAGGACATAAAATGGGTACCTGTGCTCAGTTTTTAACTTTTGCCCCACACAACACTAAACTAAATGCAAGGGAGATAAACAAGGCCTGACTTTCTCTACAACAAACATATCGAGCTACATTATTTGGGTCAAACACAACACCCGGAATCAGAAATTAATAACCACGTCCAGATTGCTTGACCTGCAACTACTTCTAAGTTCTAACTACAAGTAGGCCTCTCTAATTAAATAGATTATGCACATGCTGAAAACATATTTGGACCCTAAATTTAGACTTCTAAATCCTACAAAGTTTTAACTTTAGACCTAAATAGAAAATTCCTAGATGACGACAGAATTACCCAAACTTTTAGAGGACTGGTATCATTGTCTAATACAAATATTAAGTAAATATTAGCAAGATTATAGAATGCTACAACATACATACTCTGGGTCCTTTATATGAAGATTTAGTCCATTTTTGTTTGTACCAGAGTGATATTCACTACTATAATATCCCTGTTCATTCGCTGTAAGATCCACATAAGAGACAATCCCTTTTAAGAATGAGACATTTGAAAGAAGCAATAATAAGAACATTAAATCCGAAAACGATCTATTAAATTCGAGAATGATATAAGATCTAACCAAATACCAACTCCCATGATATAGATTCAGTCTTAGATTATCATACCAATTAAACTGATAGCAATCTTTCAATTATTTTGACAAGTCTCTAAACCTTAACTAAGATCGCTTCCCAACAAAAGAGTCTCTACCAATTCTCCACAAGTCAGAAACCAGAGCAGCTTAATCAAAAAGGCCAACGATCATATCCTGCACAAAATTGAAATTAAGTTAGATACATAAGCATCTTCTTTTCTCTGTGCATGCATCAGGAATGCAAAAATATCCTGATTGCATTCGATGCAAATTTAAGCTTGACAATTAGACTCTTGAAAGTCCTTTATTTTTATCCCCGTTCCTCATCACCATGGCATGCATCAGAAGAGTAAAATAAACAGGAAAATCAAACATGTACGTGTGGTTTGGCCCCTTTACAGATCACAATCAATGCATTAAAATATTACTAGTCCGCTAAAAAAATTCGACTGAAACAATAGAAAAATCACATACTCATAAACATGTAAGAGTAATAATCAACACTAAACACAGATGTCGAAAAATAAAATAAATTACAAAAATAGGTAAAAATAAAAACGAAGCAGAGCCCCTGATCAACTATAATAAAGATATATAAAAAGAAAAGGAGAAAGTAAGTACCAGTAATAAGCAGCTACAACCTTCATTATGCGATCCTGTCCTCTTTATTTATATTATATGCACTTGGGATTTCGGGTATTGTTACTTCGGTGCATGACATTGAGATTAATTAGTAATTAATTTTGGTTGTTAAGGGATCAACTAACATACGCATTTAAATTGCATGAAATTGAGTTGGTGGTCCCTTATATATTTGTGAGGCAAGAGCTGCATTGTATTATTAAGTACTCCTGTAAAACCGTCTAGGCCTCATTCTATTTTATGCCCAACTACTGTGGTGCTTTAAATATTTTTACAAATTGAATCTAAATATAATTAGGACTAGAAACGGAATCAAAATTTGTTAATTTATATTTATAAATTTTGTAATGCATTACATATTTATATAAATTGTGCCTGGGAATTTTCATTGGCCACATGTTCGAAATTAAAATTTGTTACTGATTTTAAAAAAAATGTACATATCAAAAAAAATATGGTTGTTATACATATTTGGTATAGAAACCATGGGTAAAATAAGAGGTTACAAATCTATATCTATACTATTTATATTATACTATTATAAGCAAAAAGGGGTTTATTGTTGGTTTGGTTATTGGTACCACTTTTCAAAAAATGGTAAACACTTTATAAAAATATATAATTTGTTTTATTTATAACATAATATTGGTTATAATAATATAATATAGTAGTACAGATCTAATACAATTATAACCAGTGCAGATGACTTATATATCTCAATCTCAATAATACTCAAACTCTTTAAACTCTATTAAAATTATAAATTATTATTTCTTTTAAAATAATTTATTTTATTTATAATATAATATTGGTTATAATAATAAAATATAGATAATATAGTAGTAAGTAGTATAAATCTAATACAATTGTAACCAATACAGTTGACTTAAATATCTCAATCTTAATACTACTCAAATTCTTTAAACTCTATTAAAATTATAAATTATTATTTCTTTTAAAATAATTTATTTTATTTATAATATAATATTAGTTATAATAATATAATATAGATAACATAATAGTAAGTAGTACACATCTAATACAATGGTAACCAATACAGTTGATTTATATATCTCAATCTCAATACTACTCAAACTCTTTAAACTCTATTAAAATTATATATTTTTTTAAATCCTATTAAAATTTCAAAAAAATAAATATATATAATCTATATTTTGATTATCCTTCATTTTTGTTTCACCTAAAATTAAATCTTAATATTATATTATATCTAAATAATAACATAAAATTTATACTTAAATTAAAATTTATACTTTTTATTTAATGTAGTTGTATTAAATACAATCTAACGCTCAAACTCTTTAATTCATTTAAAATATCAATCAATTAAATAAATCTCATGAATATAATAATAATAATATTTTTTATCTATATTAAATTTTATTAAAATTATATACTAAATATAATATAAATATCTCGATTAATCGCTCCCAAATTATTCAATTCATTTAAAATTATCACTCATAATCAAATCTAACAAATATTATAATATTATTATTACTTTATCTATTTTAATTTTTCAGATAACAACTAATTAGTTGCATCTCAAGAATGATATAATATTATTATTCTTCTATCTATAATATAAATATCTTAATTTAATCACCGCTCAAATTATTCAATTTATTTTAAATATATTAAAAAAATTAAAGAAATCCGTGCATCGTACGGGTTAAAAAATATAATAATATTATATTATTAATAAGATATAATCAATTAATTGTTATTTTAAATGAATTAAAGAGTTTGAGTAGTGGAGAAACTGAATTCTGTAAATAAGAGATAGTTGAGTCTCGACATATCACGTAATATATTTGTATTAATTATTTTTCTAAAATAAATAATATGTATATTTTTTTAAAGTATTTTAATTTTTTTTAGAAAGTGTTAACCAACCATACCAAACCAACTATAAAAACCATGTTTAGCTTATATGGTATAAAATTTATATAGATAGAAAAATAATAATATTATATCATTCATGAGATTTAATTAATTAGTTGTTATTTTAAAACTTAAAATATAGTTAAATTAATGATAATATTATAATATTTGTGAAATTTGATTATGAGTGACAATTTTAAATAAATATGATAGTTTGAGGGTGATTAAATTGATATGTTTAGATTGTATTTAGTATATAATTTTAATAAAATTTAATATAGATAAAAGAATAATAATATTATATCATTAATGAGATATAATTAATTGGTTGTTATTTTCAATGAATTAAAGAGTTTGAGTGGTGGAGAAACTGAAAGTAGTCGAGTCTCGACATATCACCTAATATATTTATATTAATTATTTTTCTAAAATAAATAATATGTATGTTTTTTTAAAGTATTTTAATTTTTTTTAGAAAGTGTTAAGCAACTGAGGTTAAAAGAAAGAAATAAAAATTAGATGTCGCAGGCAAAGTTGAGACCATCTTTTGCTAGTAGCTCTAAACTCTCAACTGCAGGTTGTAACCTGGCGACTTTGGCCATGGCCTTGTTTCTTCGGCACTTCCATTCTCTAGAAATACTCCCATTACCTTCCCGTCTTTGATCCAGTAGCAACCGAACTTTGTTTTTTCTGATGACGGGTTGTTGTCACCAAACAGCACTGCCTTGCCCACAATGTCACCATAAAATTGCCATGACAGATCAAAGGCACGAGAATAAAAGAACGGAAGGTAGTCGTATTCGTCAACTGAATTCCCCTGCTCACTTGCAAATATAGCCTGCACCACTAAGATTGCACTTTTAAGGGGAAGCTCCAGCATCAATAACAAAAAAACAAGTGTCCATAATCCTACATTGCTAACTAAATTGAAGGTTTAGTAGTACTTGCTACAGATAAGATGAGCTGCAAAACTTAACATGGAAAACTATCAGAGAATTGCACATATATTACCGTCGCCATGATCTACTTTATAGCAGCAAATTATCCCAAGAGTAAAGGATGATTCAAGGTATATATGGATGTATTAACTCACAGTTTTGGTTTGGAGAAGTGGAGAATCTAGAATATTTGAAAAACATAGTGAAACTGAATGACTTTTAGTATTGTGTTTCTGACTTCGGACAATAAGACACTAAGACTAATCTGTTTAACTGGCATTGAACTCTTAACATTTTCTGAAGTATAGACAATTGTGCACTGGATAAACTTTGCAGATGGATGACACTTACATAAATGCATCCTGGTAAATTCATATTTTAGCAACAAAAAATGATAATGAAGCATCTACCTACCTTTACAGCCTGCACAGCTGATTTGCGGGCATGATCGACATGTTCAACTCTTCTTATGTCATTATATAGTTTCATGGGGAAAGTTGCGACATCGCCAACAGCATATACTTCAGGAACACTAATCTTGAAGAATGCATCAGTCTGTAATGAAATTAAAGGCATAATCTTCACGATTAAATTTGCCAAGGAAGAGAACAGATGGAATTCTCAAATGTGATGGTATTAGTAGAGTAGAAAATTATCAGTGTATTGTATCCTACTTTGTAATTGTGACGGACGACAGGTATACTACAGTTTCCATTATATGCACAGGCTGGGGAAGTAATTATACAAACTCTGCAATGTTCCTTTATACTATCAATTAAGAGACAGTACTTTAAGATGGCAGCTTTTATATACAACTTTTCTCTTAATCATATTAACAGACTCTATATTGCAACTGCAGTGTCTCTATCAAAGCCACTATACGAACAATGTTCTTCAAGGCGATTTCTCGTTAATTAGCAAGAGGATTCATGAGTAAAACTCTAAAATATGCAAGAAATTTTAAAAAAAAATAGTACGAGTTAGGATTGCTGATATTCAACAGTTGAGTAAGACATACCCTAAATCCACCTTTCTCTTCTTCAACCTGTCCTTTGAACAATGTTGGAAGTGGCCTTCCTCCAACACCAACAACAACAATATCAGCTTCCAGTACCCTCCCGTCCTTAAGTTTGACTTCCTTTACCTAATTTGTGGGACACAAAAGTGTAATTCAGGATTTAACTTTAAACTAAAGACTAAAAGCTACAACAGGCACATGAGATTTTAATGGTTACACATACCTCATTATTAGTATCACTACTGAATCCTGCAGCTGCTGTTCCTTTAATGATTTGGATACCCTTGTTTACATAATATCCTTCGTAAAATGATGCTAGCTCAGCAGTAAAAAGTCGAGGCACTGAAGATGCATACATGTCAGCAACATAACAATTAGATATCTGTTAAAGTGACTAATATATGTATCATTCCACAAACAAAAAAGCATTCTCTACTTACTGCACCAAGGTCCAGGATAAACCATTGTGACATCTAAATTATTGATCTTCATTACTGCACTAAGCTAGAGACCAATGTATCCACCCCCAACAATCACAACCTTCCTGTTTTTTCCTCCGATAGCTCTTGCAAGTGTTTCAGCCTCTTCAATTTCTCTCAAGTAGAAGATATTTTTGGAATCAGCCCCTTGCACACCGAAATCTGTTAGTTTTGTCGCCTACACACAAAACATCATATCAACGACATCAAACAAGTAGATAAATATGTATAGATGGACTAATATACAGAAAGAGATTGCAATTGCCTACTGTGGAACCAGTTGCAATAATAAGAATTTGATATTTAAAGACATCTCCAGCTGCACTGATCAAAATCTTTGAAGCAAGGTCTGCTTTCACTATCTCTGTGCTAAGAATCAATGATATCCCTATAATGAAATATAGGAATTAAGTTTTACGTATTGTAATAAAATTTGGGTACACCTGTTTACAGAACTTCGACAAAAAATCAATACTACTGTCAAGTGGTAATCTTTTCCCTCCAAGAGTTTTGTGGCATCACCTTTCCCAGAATACCACTCCGGTAGCAGTATTTCTCCTCCAGTTCCAGCACATACATGAAAACCTGGGAGTCTTGCAGCACCTGTAAAAAATATGAGATATATTAGGATATTTGTTTAACAATTAAAGAGACCGTGAGCAGGAAGAAAACTAAAACTAGTGAAAAGATAAAAGAACGCCATGTATAGGTCTATACACACCCTGAGCGAAAAAGTAGGCCTTGCTAAGAGCAGGACGTTCGTAAGGAGGCACCTGAGAGTGAATTAATTAGCCAAGCATGGATTAAAGTAACAGAAAATGAAATGCTTGATCAAACATATATATATATGTGTGTGTGTGTGTGTGCAGCAGCACTCTAAACTCTCATGTGTTTGATATGAAAATTTAAATACAAAACATAATCATCGTCCGCAGATCGATCACAATAAAAAACACACAACAGGCGACTGATTGGTAGCATACCGACTCTTTGGCAATAACTGCCAGCTCGCCTGGTTTAACTCCTTGGTTTGCAAACTCCCTGACAGCATAACCCTGAAACAGACAATGCACACAAAGTAAACATAGCATGTTAGAAATACAATATAAATTCAAAATGAATAAAATTTGATGACAACAAGGCACAATGCAAAATTGGGCAAGTACTCACAGCTGCAACACCGCCACCAACAATCACGTACTTGAAATACTTCTCTGCCATTGTTGAGATAAATTGATCAATGCAAAAAAAAGGGTAATTCTAGTCTAATCAATATATATGCCAATATAATTAATCTTTGTTGTTATATCTAATGAGATCTGGTTACTAGTGTGAAATAATCTGCCAAAAACGCAATAATAAATCACGAGTGATTGTGTGTGCAAGTAACAGAATAGTGTACGACAATAATCAAACTGTTAAAGAGAAGGTAAGTAACGGAGGATGTCACGAGTCCAGTGCGGAACTGTCTCCTTAAAGCTATTTCGCCTCTCACCGTATGTTTGAGTCGATAGCCTCCCAGGATAAAACGAGAACACGATAATGTCACGAAAAACAGCACCTTCAGCGAGCTTGAACAGAGCAAGAAAACTATCACCAGGAAGAGGACGGCTGTGTTTAGGGTTTAGGACAGAAGACTGACTTATCTCGATAATAACCTAAGACCGAATAACATGAATATATAGACTGGGAAAAAACTTGTGTGCCACACAATTTCCTTAATTACCACGCGTTTACCTAATTAATCACGCGTTAAATAATAAAGGCAATCGGTTGTCAAAATTAAATTCGTAATCAATTTCGAATTAATAATAGCATTTATTATTAAAAAAAAATAACGAACTGTTATATTGAGCTAAGACACAGTGGACATTCGACAGCAGTTTACTGTCAAGACTTCCAAACTGTGACAGCAACTTTGTCTTGCCCGCCGAGTTTACTGTCAAGCCTTCCTCGACAGCAATTTTGAAATGAGTTAAGCAGTTCTGACAGCAAGTTTGAGTTTACTGTCGAGCTTGACAACAACTTTGTAGTATTCTGACAGTAACTTTACAAAACTGGTCTTCCCAAATTTTGCTGCATTCGTGTCCGCAGGTCGCCCACGCGGACAGCCCAAAGG
Organism: Oenanthe sinensis; assembly: GCA_028671895.1. Lineage (NCBI taxonomy): Eukaryota > Viridiplantae > Streptophyta > Magnoliopsida > Apiales > Apiaceae > Oenanthe > Oenanthe sinensis. The sequence goes on from CM053794.1 coordinate 40,199,100, forward strand.
CTTGCGAAACCACGAATTTGCCCTCGAAATCCCATGATTTGCACCCCCCTGCGCGCACGTGGGTGGTGGAGCAATACCATACTAACACATCTTAAACACTACATAAATGTTCTACTATATAAAGGCATAGAAAATATTTTTCCAATTCAATGTGGGATTCAAGTTCTCATTTCTAAATTTCCACTTTCAAGGTACCAACTTTGGATAATCATGTCTCATTCATTCCTTGATCATTTTGAATACTTAAATATGCGTTGGAAAGCTCTCTCGAAGACGAACGTACTCCAACCATAACTTGTTGCGCGCACACAATCAAGAAGCATTCAAACTTAGGCTCAAAATGACTTGACAATGTGGGGCTTCTACCCACATTTTCCAACAACTAGCACATATAAAATGCCATTTTTGTGTTAGGTGTGTGCAGGAGGACGCTGGGCAGCCCATGCAATAGCCTGCTTTTAATGGGCTCCCAAATTTTTAGAAAAAAATAGTTATATATATATAAAAAATTCATATATTGACAATTAATTATCCCGCGAGATACTCGTGTTCCCATTCCCCATTTATAACCAGCAAAAAAAAACAAACTTATTAAAACGATAGTCATATATAGTTACTTTCGGGTGAATATATGTTCCCCATTCCTAACTTATCGTCGGAGCCGGCCCTCGGTCTACATAGTAATATTATCGTTTTAATAGAGACTATTTTTTTTTCTAAATCTATAAGGGGTCGTTTGGTTCGTGACTTCTAGACATCATGTATGAGTTTTGTCCATTTCAAACTCATACATGTTGTTTGATTGAAAATTTTTAATTTTAAAACCAATATCTTAAACTCATAAGATATGAGTTTCTGATATCTTAGGAGGGGTGGGTATGAGCTTGGGGTACGAGGAATCAAATCAAAATTTTATTACTTTATTTTTATTTATAAAATTACATTTTATTTTTTAAAATAAAAAATTTATAATGATGTTGTTTAATATTTAATAAATAATAGTGATTTATTTTTTATATTAACTGTATATATTTTTTATTTATTAAAAAATATATTAAATTAACAAATTTATTACACCATTCAACCAAACACATGATATCAACCACCTTAACCTGATTTGTGATTCCAACCTGATAACGCTACTACATGAATCAAATCACCCTTAAGGAGTTTTATATTCGCTAAGTACACATTTATAGTTTAAAGACATTGGAGGATTGTTTAGTGTAATTGATGTTTGATACGATAAAATAAGTATATGATTAGATTGCATTATAGTTAAAGAAGATCGGTTGTGTATATAATGGAATTAAGTTGACTTGATGGAATGGAATGGACTACGCGTTAGTGAATGAGCAGCCCAGTGTTAATAGTTGTTGAAAATAAAGGCAGTGTGTTTGCAGTGGCCCATTTTGAAGACTGGTAGATGATGAAGCCCGTCGGTACTGAGTAGAGATCTTGTAAAAAGAAAACAAAGCAAACAAGAAAGCTGCTACGCGTAATCACGTGGGCCGGTTGGCGGGGCCCTAACATGACGTGGACACTGGCTAGTCACAACTGATCAGAGTCTCGGACCACTTAATTAAGAAGAAAAATACAACACATAGCAATTCACACGCGCGGACCTCTACTCTAGTAAAAATGGAGGACCAAGAACACAAACCAAACAAGCATAGAATTGTCTGCTTCATTGGTGACATTCATGGGCACATCACCAAGCTCCAAAATTTATGGTCCAATCTTGAAGCCCACATCGGCCCATCTGATTTTCAATCAGCTTTGATCATTTTCTTGGGTGATTACTGTGACCGTGGTTATAAAACTCACCAAGTTCTTGACTTTCTCATATCTTTACCCTCAAAGTACCCTAAACAAACCCATGTTTTTCTTTCCGGTAATCATGACTTTGCATTTGCCGGGTTCGTCGGAGTTCTTCCGGCGCCGGCTGGTGGGTCCAAGTTTTGTGACACGTGGAGTGAGTATGAGGCGAATGAGGAGAGAGAAGGGTGGTATAAAGAGGAGGAGTATGAGAGAATGCATGTGCAAGCTAGAAGATGGGCTGGGAAAATGAGTGGGTTTGATCCTGTTAAGAAGATTGAGTATAAGGGGTCCATTTATGATGCTGGCCCAACTTTTGAATCTTATGGGGTTCCACATGGATCACCTGGTATGCTTTGATTCATTCACTTTTTTTATTTGATGTGTTTATTGCTTTTTCTTGATTTTGTAAGGTTGGGTATGCTTGATTTATGTTTTCTTATTGTTAAGATAATTTAGAGTGCAAAAGAACTGATAGTAAAGAAGTTATGATTTTGGTGGCCTTGGCATCCCGCCGAGCTAGTCACTCACTGGATCCCCATTATGACAAAAAAATAAAAAAAAGTTGCGATTTTAGGCGAGATTTAATCTGGCACTAAATCACAAAACATGCACAAACTCGTGCGGTATGAATAAAGAGATACGGAAATCACCTTTAATGAGAAAATAACATTTTCTGATTTCGTACAGTCCAGGGAGACAAATATTTATGCCTTGATGCGTCGACAATGTTTTAAGAGAAATGCCAGGGACCCTAAATATTGTCCCAAATTTTTTTACCAAATGACGTAGCATGACATATGGTTTTTTTTAATTCGGGGGCGCATATGTATGCACGCAGGGTCTCATATTATTATAGAAATGTTATCAATTATACACGTTACAACTCAGCATTTGGGATAAATTTTGGGGTACCTAGCATTTTTCATGTTCTAATATATTACTTTTATCTGGTACCCAAAATTTAAAGAACTCATGCCAATGTATACATCAACCATGACTATAAGTTAGCTTTTTAAATATCTATAGAATTAGGCTGTGAGCTATCTGCAATTTCCGATGGTTTTGCTGTTGGTGTGAATGATGTTTTCTGAGCTAACCCCATTAAGTAATATGACTAATGCCTGTTTGTGACTGTACTTTCTATAACATCTACAAAAGTATACTTTTTGTAATCAGTCTGTAGTCAAGAGTGGTGCTATTATATACAGATCTTATCAAGGCAGTTCCTGCTGAACACAAGAAATTTCTTGCTGATATGGTGTGGGTCCATGAAGAGGTCAGACTTCTATGCTTTACATTTTGTTGCCATTGTTAGCTAAAGTAATTATGATAGGGGTTTACTGTACTTTGGGGAATACAATTTGCTCTGCACTGGACAGTGCTGGATAGTTTTGTTCATCGTTTCATGTTTCATGTTTAATATGGCAAAAGAGCTGATCATATGGGTTCTTTTTCGACCTTTTCATTCAATAGGATAATGTTTGCATAGAGACTCAGGAAGGAATCAAACAGTGCAGATTAATAGCTGTGCATGCTGGATTGGAAAAGAAGAGAGGGGTAGAAGAACAACTAACATGCCTGAGAGTCAGGGACACCAGAATTCCGAAGGTGGAGGCACTCAGCGGCAGAAAAAATGTTTGGGATATGCCGGAGGTAAATTTATCTTTCTCAAGACATTGAAATACATTTTCATATTGTCTGTCAAAATTCTAAGGTGCATTTTCCTAGCTTGCCATTCTTATGTCAAGTTGATTAGTATGCCAACAACATGGAGATTTCATATTGTAAATGATGTTGGATACTTATTACTAACAATAAAAAATTTCCTCAGAGTCATATTAAAAAGCTATATTAATCTTGTGTGGAGGGCTTGTGGTCCCCGTGTTGTAATTCTTGTTTCTACATCATAGAAAATTCTGAAGTTACTTGTATTGTTCTGTACTGATGTTTGATAAGCTGGCCTGAATGTGTATGCAGTTGTCGAACAGTCTAAATAAATGCCCAACTGAAATGACCTCCCATAAAACTGAATAATTTTTAATAAAAAATTTTGAAACACAAGGTTTTTTGTCTGTCATAACTGACAGGATCTGGCTAAAAGTTCAACTATTGTGGTGAGTGGTCACCATGGGAAACTTCACACTGAAGGTCTTAGACTGATTATTGATGAGGGTGGCGGACTAGAACATCATCCAGTTGCAGCAATTGTACTACCTTCAATGACAATTGTCCGTGATACAGATCCACCAAAGAAATAGTTCCGAGTCCATGCTCCACTGATCGTCATCATGATACCACCAATGACTATGGTAGAAGGCTAGAAGCCCGAGATATGTTCCCTTCTATATAGTGTATATGTCAATCAGTTAGAGTTTCTCTTACTATGTATTTTATGTGAAGTACTATTCTGCCAGATCGAGCTTGGCTTTCAAATTTTTTCTGCTAAAATTGTTTTGCAATATGCTAACGTGCATTAGGAAAATATATCGTATACTATATTCCTGTAATACTCGATGATTTTATAATATGTTGTTCTATCCATCTGATGACTGCGGACTGTATAACCACAAGCTAAAAACAAATGAGTCTGAAAGGACAGTTGAACCACTGTGCATAGAAATTTATACACAACTAATATCGGACTACACACAACAAACAAAAGGATACACAATTGTTTTCATATAGAAACCAGGAAACCTCTCCCTAACAAATCAACTCAAGCCTCAGGGCTGATAAAGCTTGTATTACTCATGTAGAAGCACGGAGCTGGTGCAGAACACTCATAGGCGATGAAGTAGAAGTTTATCATCTCAATGCTTCAGCCAATGGTCCACCCATTTGGTTTCCGCCCCATGTAGTTCTCCGATGCAACTGAGATCGCTCTCTTTCACCATTCCCTTCTCCAAAGCCAGACTCAGGTTCATCCCTGACACCAGTGGACCGCTTCAATGAAACATCAGAGTTTGGATGTATTCCAGGGACTGATATTGATAGAGAAGTTCTAAGGCTACCATTACTTTTGGTGTTTCGAGGTTCTTGAATTGCTCTAGGCCAATCGTCGAAGAAGTGGCGAAGAGTCTGGCTATCAGATCTATCAACCTCGGATAAATCCTTATGGCTTCTTAGCAGACCTTTGGTTTCAGTTATGGATTCAGCTGACCTGCAACACATAAAGCGAACCCATGCTGAAATTGTAAGTCGACTGTATGGACATCCACCCATTTTAGTGAAAGAATTGTAATTTAGAGATCGTAAAAGATAAATTTCCAAATGGTCTGATAAGAAAATAACCAAAATTACTTGGTTCCAATGTGTTTTTCAGTCAAGGTACAAGAACCATTGATGAAATTGCAGATATAACGGTGTGTGTTATTTCATAAAACTACAATATTATTGTTGAATTAACTAGGTACTAGTCATTGGTGACCACTCTAACAATAAGTTGTTGGGGAATAGAGCCTTTGTTTCTTTTATCTATAGGTTAACTTATAAGTTACAAAATGCATAAATTTTCTGATTTATAAGCTACTTATTAGATTTCAAGAGTATGATACATTGTTTTCAAGATTTCACTTCATATGCATGTTTCTTGATTATTCAAAAACAGGGCCCCTACTATTTGTCTACTGTATTTTTTATTCTTAGGCCAAAAACCATGTTCAGCGGGCCATGCATATTTAATCAACCTGAAGCAAATTCTTATGTGATACAAGTATTTATATGGGACCCCAAGCTCAATGTAAAATGTTATTCCTTAGGTCATTAGATGAAGATGGAAACTTGAGTTTCTCCCCTGTTGGGGGGCAAGCATCTTTTAAGTGTTGTTCAAACTGCAAGTGATTCTATTAGCTATTTTCCTTTCCTGTTTAAAGGAAACATGCGACAAGAAGAGACAAAAAGTAGAATAATAGATACCTTTGGTTGAAATGGAGAAGATCGAAGGAATGTGAAGGCCCGGAAAGAGGGAAACCGGTGCTTCCCCCGCCAATAAATGTCAAGGGCTCAGCTGCTATCGGCGACATGGTATTCGATTTGAACAAACCTCCACTACCATTACCATTGTCACTGGTAGCAGAACTAGAAATAGCAAGAGCAGCATTAGGCTTAGCAGTAGGTTTGTGAGTGGGACTTTCCAAACGCTTTCTTGAACGGTTCCCCGCGGTGCATGTGGCGGTCAAAATATTTGTGGCCAGCCGCAGCGTCTTTTGAGCACCTCCATTTTTTTCCATCAGTCCTCCTGCATCTACCTGGTTCCGGATCCATAGCACCTTTCCCCCAAGATTGCATCCCTGGTTCCAAAAACAAAGTTCATTATCACACTTATAGTATTTCTGTCACTGCTTACCCATTCAAATTATGTTGGGATTTATTTCATTTTCTAAGAAACTTTCTAGGTCCAGATTTTTTAGTTCAAAACTGCTAATCAAACTCGTAGTCTTGCATTTGGCCTGAAGTCGAAAGGAAGAGAGCATCTTCTTTTTTGTATGACATTAAACTTGAATGATTTAAGAAATCAAGAAATTGAATAAATTTATCTACTGTTAATAAATTTGCATATGAATTCTAAAAAATATAGCAACAGGAAACTTACAGGCTGGGTGATAATGCTGAAGAGGTAGGTGGTAGTGGTAATATGGAGGAAAAAGAGAGGAAAGAATAAAGCTTTTGTCATTGATGAGGGGGTGGAGGAGTTGAGGGGGAACACTAATTAAATTTTGAATTATTTATTTTTCATATTTCCTGCTGCATGCAATGTTTTTAGAAGAATTTATTAATAAATAAATAACGAGGCAATACATCATACATGTGAGTCATGTAACTAATAAAAAGACTATAAAACAATAATTAAAAGACAAAAATGTACTGTGCGCCTGATATGATTACGTAAATGAAACTCCCATCTCTCAACTTCTTCAGGTGATACTCGTAGTTGGGGGAAAAACCTCTTCAGTTGTTCGATTGTTACAATAATAATAATTAAAATCGCACTCTGAATCAAGTACTAGTAATTTCAAAATAAAAATGTTTATATAAATAATAAAGTGGACATATAAAAAAAGGGAGATTCTTGCTTTAGAATCCGGCAGCCGCCGGTGGTAGAAAATGGTTAGTTAGGCAAAGCCGATGATGACCCGCCGTTGATTCCCCAGGCATGTCATTTTCTTACACTGCTTAGCTCTTAAGGCTTTCCGTATTCTGATGCGTTCATCTTGTCACACCGTGTCACTTTCTATCACAACTGTCAGTTGCAACTAACAACTTACTAAACTGTTTTTTTTGCTTTTGGCGAACAAATACCAGTTTTCGAAAAGAACAGGACAAAACCCCGCAATGAGGTTGAAAAATAAATAATATTCTAAAAATAATGGATTAAATCTTAAAGTGATTACTGAATTGAAAAACTGATGTCAAAACATTCATTATAGTTATTAGGGTCTCTAATATACCATTAACCATTATAATAGCCAATAACAACACCGTTAAACTCAATTGTTGACCTAGCGGAACATGTGCTGACTTTGACGTGTACATTAATTTCGGTGGTTAAGTGATGAGTCTGATGACAGAGCAACATGTGGCAAATGACTAGATAAAATATATAATTTATCATTTACATAAGTAACAATTGTAATATATATACAACATATCTATATGCATACCTATAATAATTCATCCATATTCTCTATTATTTCAATTCTTCTTCAAATTTAAGTTCCCACTTTATAAACACACAATAAATATTATTTATGTTATTTCTACATCACAAAGCCTCTTCAAGCAAATCGAGTATCCACAATCACTTCTTTTTACTTTTAACACCCATATCTCGAGAAAATGAATGTTTAAATCTGAATAACAAAGGTGTTCTTTTGACTATCATGATTATCGTGAAGAAAATGGAAATGAAATTGACAAAAATGAGAAAAATAATTATAGGCTTACATGAAGATTGCGAGTTCTTGAAATAGACAAAAATTTAGGGTGTTTACGTATTGTCCTATTCTGACAACTGGCAAGTGGGTAATCTGGAGATGGCCCATGTTTCAGCACGGTAATATTATTAGTATATTATAATAATTAAAAATATTAATAATATATACTAAATTTTATTTTTAAGGAAATAGTTGTGGAAGGATAAAGTGTTAGAATTTATTATTTCTTATAATAATTTTATTATAAAATTTGAGTTCTACATAACTATTGCAATTTTTAAAAATAATTTGTTCTGATTTTGAATAAAATATAAACATGTCCATATAAAATTAAAAAAATGAGATTTTAATTTAAAAGGGCTTAATTTTTATTTTAAAATAAAATTCAAATTTTTCTATAGATTTAAAAAGAAATATTAATATTTTAAAATAAAAACCATATTTTTTATTTTAAATTAAAATTTGAACTTTGTAAATTTTAAATATATATATATATATAACTATATTTTATATTAATAAGGTATATTTATTGTCTTCATTGCCACATACATTCAACTGATAAATGTCACATGTCACTGTATGTGAATCCTCGTTAACAATCAATCTAACGCCACGTTTGTAAAGTTACATTTTCTGTTTGGTCAAGAAGTTTGTAAAGTTACATTTTCTGTTAGGTCAAGAAGTCGAACTAACGGAGTTATCATTATTGGCTACTATAATTATGCATTAGATACCCCGATAATTATAATAAACATTTTGATATTAGGCGTTCACTTCAGCGATCACTTTGATATTTAACCCCTAAAAACAATTAGCTGATTTGTTTCATGATCGTTTAACACATAAAATTTAAAAATTCTTGAACCTAAAAACGAAATCGAAGACATTCCAAGCAATCCAAATTGCACTAATATCCTTGAAAGCAGCAATATCACAATTGATCTTATCATATAAGAACCATTGTTAGCCCAATGTTCAGAAACCCCAATTGCATAAACTGAAGTCGGAGGAGCGGCATCCCAGCTATCTACATGTCGGATATGAGCTATAAATATGCCGAAAGTGGAAACTCCCAAAAGATGAAAAATCTTTGATTGTGAAAGCTGAGCTCTTGCAATAATCACCACCACCCCAGTTTCGATGCGGTCTTTGCAGATCCCAAAAACGTCAATAAAATTATTCTCGAAAGATCCAATACCGAATAAACCAAAATATAACTAAACAAAACACCCAAAAAAAGAGACAAACAAACACTCTAAAATGAGAGATACACAAAGATCCAAAAAAATGGATTTTATTAAAGAAAAATCACCGAAAACAAAAAAAACCATGTATTTATTAAAGGGGAGGAGGCTCTTTGTAAGGAGGGTTTTCTAACTAGGTAGTTATTGAACTGTCAAATGGACTACATTTTAATTTATTTATTTTTCTTGGGAAAAAAATATCCTTAAGTTTTGGGGAAGTCAACAAGCCCGTATATTGTTTTCTAAGTCACAACTTACAAGTCAATATTTTATTATTATTATTAGCGATTTTTCATTTAATAAATTTTCAAGTTAAATTATATGATATTTATTTTAATTTGTATTTGTCATAAAACTTTATTCTTACGATAATTTTATGTATGTGAAAGAACTCTTTCCATAAATTTTGGATAAGTTTCTACGTCACGTCATTTTAACAAAAAATTTAACTTTTAAGTTAAGTATTGATTTTGTCTTTGTTTCATTCAGTAAACTATTTTTTGTGAGGGAAAATAATTATCATTCAAAAACAAATACATATTTAAACAATACATAATTAATAAATTTTATCATTTAAAACTATAATTAAAAAATTAAACTTAAGAATATCCCAATTTATTTTTTGTATATTTCAAACAAACTACATTGAAAACTAATAAATGAAATTAAAACTTGATATTCAAAACAAAACAAATAAATGTTGTTAATGAATTGTCATAAATGAAATTAAAAGTCATAAATTTATAATTTGAAATTGTCAAAATAAAGTAAGCTGTTTTTTAAGAGAGCTGATATGTACATATCTTATATATATAAATGCATACTTTTTATTAATACAATGAAGTTAATATATTTCATAAATAAAACCAGAAAATTCAAAATTAATAAAAGTGGGAGCCTATCAATATAGAAAATATAGTGCACATATCAACTTTTTATTTGTAACTCTTTTTACAACGCTAAGAGCTTTTTTTATCATCTAAGCTAGCCAAACCAAGATACTAAATTTAGTTATAAAAAAATAATCAAGAGATTGAAATTTAGAATTTAATTTTCTTCCAAATTTTTTATAATTTTAATATTGTTTAGATATTTTTAAATAAAAAACTGGGCTGCAGTTACATATAATCTCGAATATATTTTCTTCGATTTTGAATTAATATGACATTGTCATTTGCCAAATGAAAGATCAAGATCAGCAGTCAAAATTCCAGAGATGGTTACACCGTGATTGTGCGCATATATAATATCCCGTGTTTGTTTTGAATAATAAAATAGATTAATAATAATAATAATAAGGGTTCAAATTTAATAGAGATTAGAAATTAAAATTAGATTAGAATAATGAATTTTAAATATGGGTTGGATTTGAATTATATTAGGTTTTGATGTAAGGTTTTAAAACACCATATAAATTAAGATCTCCTCATTTTTTTATATTTTTTCGAGCCACCAAAATTAATTAGTTATAAATCTATCTCGATACGCAATCTTTGTTTTTTTCTTGATCTTTGTTATTAAATTTCGTAGATTTTTTTATACACAATTCAGTTATCTTGTAAAATTTATAGTAAAATTCGTTGTAAGTTGGAATTCGTTGATTCTGGACTTCTCAAAAATATCTTTTCGTTCCCTACGACTTTCGTACTTTAATTTTTTTCAGAAAATACTTTTAGAAGGTCAAAATAGTCAATTACATATCTGAGCAAATTCAGAATAATGAGAACGTTCAAGGTTTGAGATGCGATGTTTTCGATTGGACATTAAGGATTGAATATATGTTTTAGGATGTTGTGAATTCTTGGTTTGCGAGATTAAGGTAAGTTTTCGGATTAATTTTTCTAGTGTTTTCAAAATTATGTGTTGTACGTGTATAATTGATTATATAAATTTGGGCTAATTGATTATATTTTTTAAGTGACGTGTATTATCCTATATGTGTTGTGTGTCAACAGTAATTTTGTAACTCTGATTTATGTCATGGTTTGTAAAAATTTAGGACCGAGGTCATCGGATGGTAGTGATAATTTTCTGAAAATTTAGGACCGTTATCACCGGATTGTAATGATCGTGATATGAATTATGTGTAACAAGTTATTGTTTTATGTGTGGTCATCATATCTTGTCGAATAAGAATATAAGAGTGTATTGAAAGTTTCGTGTATAGATATCGTATCAAAAATTATGTTTTGTTATATGTATTACTTGTTACTTGACCCGACTAGTTGGATCGATTGTTATTTGTTGGGTTGTGTATCTCATTATTTATAATTTCAGGTTTGGTGTAAGATGAAAATGAAGTGCATTGATCCTCGAATTTTGAGAATCTTAGATTTAGAGTATATTTGTTGTTGATTTAATCATTATTAGCTACGTTTTTGTAATTGTTATATATAGTTTTGTATTAATAAATTATATTATATTTTAGATTTTGAAAGATTAATAGTCCGAAAAAAACATGTTTTTATATATACATACATGTATAAATCATGTTGTTGATATTATAATGATTTTGTTCTTCTCTGGGCCGGCAAAACTATTACGTTACGAAATAGTCCACTCTCAATACTCAATAGCGTATACTCTCGGTACATACCGAAAATGACACTATCCATGTACCACAAAATATACACTAAGGATATAATATAACTTCCCAACCGCAAATAATCGTACAGCGGATAATTATACTAAACGCATATATATGCTGGAGATTCGTTCCATTATAATATAGGAATTGACTTTGGTATTCCTATATTGATTTAAACGTTTTTTACAAAGGAAATGAGTTTTTTTTGCGGAAAAAAATGTCATTAGAAATCAGAGTCAAGAAGGAAATGCAGCGTGACTTGAAATAAAAGTACTGTGTGTGATGTTTTGTTATTTACGCATGGGGTAGTGTCGTAGTGACAGCGATTATATATATATATGTATGTATGTATACGTAAGGTTGGATGAAATAGCAGCAGTGGTACCACCAACTTAAGAAAATGGCTATCTTACATTGACAGTTCATCGTTCATGTTCTTACCCCTCTTTTTCTTCTCAACACAAGTTTTCAGTTTAACAAAATTCCAAAGGTGGCTCACCCTATGTGTCGCTGCTTAGATATATGGCTAGCACATGATTTGTATCGGTTATTTGTAGTTAAATGTGAAGTTAAAGTTAAAGTTGCGAAACATAAAAAATATTCGTTTTAGGTTTCTAGTGAGTGAAAAAAACTGATTTCGATTCGATATTTTAAAGATTTTTTATGCATTTTGATGACAAGTTTCAAATGGTTGGAACAAATTATCGTTGGTATAAATTATTTATGATTACAAAGACTTTACCGCCAGAATGGTCATCCTAATACGAGAAAAAAGGTCTTCCATTACAGTGGGTAACCAAGATAAACAATTGAAAATGATTAGTAAAACAGACATGAATGTCAAGTTGTCATAGTTTATTTATGATATTATTTATAGTGCAATACTTTCAACAGTTTAATGGGGTCTAGTAATTGACGAGTTTCTTTTCGAATTTTGATTTGGAACAAGTGGTTCGACTCTAAAAGTTGCACACTCTGCTGTGCTGGTTGTAAAACAATGTCATCGTGTGTGGTTGTTTAAATTTAAAATAAATTATTTATTTTACATTTTTTTATATTTTTTTAAAGATAAATATTTATTTTAAAATTTTAAAACCAAATATTATCTTCAAGATAAAAAATAAGTTATTTATTTTCAAAAAAAGTATATACATACCTATTTTTTTCAGAAATAAGAATTTATTTTCGAAAAATAAGTTTGGTCAAACGGACTAATATACTACTACTAATATAGGTTTGCTGTTATATTTCACAAAAATCAACAGTTGCGCAACTGTCCGTCTATAATTGTTTTTTCTTGAATTAAGGTAATGGTTGGCAGTTGGTTCATCTAACTTGTATGTCTTTTCTGATGTATGCATGTATACTCCTACAGTCCCTCTACTTTTTGTTTATAAAAAATTTAAAGTACATCTTCATTTTTAAATTGTAGTCAATTTTTTTTATATAGTTTGTGTGTGATCATATTCTGTGATAAATTATCAATCTCATTTTCTATTAAATTTAAAATATGTATAAAAAATTAAAATTTCAAATAATTAATATGAAAAGAATAATTAATAATAATAAAAAAAGGCTAGGCATAAATATATAATTTTTGATAAAGAAAGGGTAAGCTGGCTTAATGACTTTAAACCCACCAGGCCAGCCAGGAGGGGTGTTTACTTGTTTTGTTCATATAAGCACTGAGACTTAAAAAGGGTAGTAGATGTACAGATATACTACAACTAGACAATACTACTACAATATTACTACTATACCAAGCAAAAGAGGCAAAAAAGGGCAAGAGAAGGGAGAGAAAAAACAAAAGAAGATAAAGAAGAGAGGAACTCAAGAAACAACAAGGGGTTTCCAAGAAGTAATAGATACATAAATACATACAAGAAAAATGATGCAAACACAAGAGGGGCAAGCAGTGATACAATCAGGTCAACTCTCGGGAAGTCTGAGCTTCAGCGGTAGCATGTCTAAAGAAGATGAAGAGATGTCAAAGACTGCACTTTCTACTTTTAGAGCCAAAGAAGAAGAGATTGAAAAGAAGAAGCTTGAGGTTAGAGAAAGAGTTCAGGCTCAGCTTGGTCGCATTGAACAAGAAACTAAACGTCTTGCTAACATTAGAGAGGTACCCTTTTTTCTGCTTTTTGTCTCAGATTTGTAAATTTTGTTTCTAAATTTTGGGGGTTTTACTTTTTAAATTATCTCATGAGGGTTTCTAGAACTCATGTTGGGTTGTTTTGTTTTTATTATGTTTGGGTTTTGAGTTGAATTTCTTGAATTTAGGTCAATTATTTTGTACTTTCTCTTTCACCAAGTCTTCAGCTTTATTATCTACCAGTTTTTTTTGTGCTAAATTATCTGTTTTCGTAGTAAATCACTATAAATTAGCTAAATTTTTTGTAAAGTTTGTCACTTTTTTCTTCAATTTTTTGTAGAGGTTAAGAATTCACACCAAGAAATTGGTAGACTGGCCATTTCAACTTATGGTTGTATTTCGTACCTTTTTGTTTATCAAGTTGAGAGGGTGGTTTGACAAGGAAACAATTCTATAAGATGTTCTGTGAACAATTTTCTCATGATTGCCTGTAGGCCTTCCAACATATAAGCAATTTACACTGCATTTTTTTATTTTTATTAGTTCTGGTCCTTTATTCTTGTCGTAAAACTATAGAAACGATTGAACTGTCATTTGATTACATGCAAGTGTTTGATTAAGCTAAACCCGATTTTCTTTGCTTGTAATCAAACTTTCTTGATTAAATGCATCGATATTTGCACCTCATCAGGAACTTGAAGGATTAGCAGATCCAATGAAGAAGGAACTTAGTCTTGTTCGTAAAAAAGTTGATTCAGTTAATAAAGAGCTGAAACCTTTGGGACAAACCTGTTTGAAGAAGGTTATAATCTTACCGACAAATTTATATGTAGTAAAATTTAATATTATACATATTAATTGTAGGTTCTTTTTATGTATATGTGAAGATAGGAATCTTGATCATCAAATTATTTATTATCTACAACGGGAACTTTATATCTAGCAATTTTTTATAGTATACATATTAATTGTAGATTCTATTTTTGTCAATATGTCTGTATATATAAATGTGTGTGAGAATATCATCTTGATCATTGAATTATCTATTAGCAACTGAAAACCATTGGGATCTGGGGTGTAACAGGAAAAAGAGTATAAAGATGCTCTTGAAGCCTTTAATGAGAAGAACAAGGAGAAAGTACAGTTGATTACCAGGCTGATGGAGGTTAGTGGACCAAGCCTACATTTTGTTAACTAGTTTTATAAGAACAATTAAAGTCCTGATGCATTTGATTATGGTTTTAATGAAATTTGTTAATGAAACAGCTGGTAAGCGAAAGCGAGAAATTAAGGATGAAGAAGCTGGAGGAACTGAATAAGAGCATAGAATTGACGCACTGAATAATTGTAGACTCTAATCACTAAATTAGGGATGTGTGAATGTATTTATTAATCAAGAACACTGTTCTCTTTTTCATTTCTCTTATCTTTCTAGTTATATAATATGGGTGATTTGGGTTTGGTTGTATTTTATTGTTACTGTTGTTTGTTACTAAACAGGTCATAACTTTGGATTCTTTCTTTTACTTTGCTATGTCTCTCAAGTTTTGTTAAAGTTATTTGTAGTTTATTCAGCAGAAATGCTTTTGTGTTAAGTAATGTTCATGAGAATTCTGTTGTTACTTAATACCTTTTTATTCATTTATTTCCCGTTGTGCTTGTCTTCTTGACATTGTATTTTAGTAAAAAATCGAGAAACCGGTGCATTGACATTGTAAGATTCCATTTGGAATTCTTGATTAAATTACGCTGACAAAAGTTTATTTATGTAACAAATCGCAAGTCTGTATGACTATATGTGGTTCTCTAATGTCGAACATGGTAGGTGTGATTCAGGTTGTTTGATGGTGGTTATAACATTTTAGTCATTTGTAGATCTAATTGCTGAAACTTGGAACTGTTAATCACTAAGTCTATAACTTAACGGCTAACAAAATCTTGTTTTTCTTAATTGTTCAATAAATTTGACAGCTTGGTGCTGATAATAAATAAATTAGGGGTTGGGGTGGGGGACTCCGGGACTAGAATGAATGAAGTGAGTCATAGATCGACCACCCTTGAAGCATGGGAAATGAGACAAGCCAGCCACCGAAAATTTGTGTTGGTCCATCAACAACAACGCATGTCTTCTGATCCAAAACACTCTGGAGTCTGGCCTATTAAGAGATCATGTATTCTCGTCCTCGCATCATTTTTATATGTTACTCCCTTCATTTCATTGTCTCCTTTGGAAAATGGTTATCTCATATTACCTGTCCATCTATTTATTCAACATATATTTATTAATAAATTTCTATTGTCATTTTTAATGTTGATTTTTTTAAATATTGAATTAACCTATAAAATATGGGTAGGAATGTAAAAAAAATTATGCTATTTAAAAATTTTAATATGCGTTAAGATATGCACGAAATTGTCGGCAGAATACAATAGAGAGGGCTCGATAAGAATGTATGTAGATTTTATCTTTAAGCAATAAAAATAGACACTTCGGTAAAAGAATTATTTTTTGTTAAACAGCACTATTTGAAAACAGATACAAAAACACTATGTACATCACAGTACATGATGATAGAAAATAGATATCGACAAGGTTACAAGGGAATAAGTAGCGTTGCTAACCAAAAATGAAAATTTTATTCAACTCAACTAACGTCATGAATCAATGTTTAACCGCGTTTTAATTAGGAAAAAAAATGTTTAGCCACGCTTTTCCTCTGGTTTGTTTAGTGCATGTTTGGACACTAAGTCACTAACTAACATGATTAGTTTGGGAGCATTGGTCTTCGGGTGTGTGTAAAATATTATTCTGTGACAAATTATATTTTAATGTGTTTATTCTATTTAAAAATATAAGTTTTTAACGAGATAACATATTTATATAATAAATAAAATCTTAATTTACTAATAAAAATATCATTTTTGATTTTTTATTTTAAGAATATATGATAAATTATATTTACATTTAATTACATCTCATATTATTTTTTATGGACTTTTCAGATTTTTAGAATTCTTAAACTAAAATAATAGTGTTTAAAAACGATACTATACGATGTATATACGTTTATTAAAAATTTACCTAATTCCTAAAATAAAATTGAATTTTTAAATATGTTCACTAAAATAAGAAAAACCCGTGTTTTTAGTTCTTGCCCGTTGTACGAAGTCAAAGATCAGATTTTACCGTTGGCTCTGGCACCGAGGAAGATAGAGTAGCTAAAATCTACTCTCGTATATGGGACCTGATTTTGACTCGTCCACTCTGAAGCCTCCAGAGTTATAGGCCTGAGCCCACTTATAATACATTTGGGCCTTTGCATTTTTTTTCACTTTTCAGATAAAAATATAAACCAGCCCCGTGCCTGATTTCTAAAAGTTGTACAATTGCAGTGAATTGCCTTAAAAAGTCTAACAAATATGAAATACAGGTGCTACTGCTCTACTATTCGGGAGAAATACAGGTTGATTTAATTAATTAATTTATATATTGGTAATATATTATCAGCTTAAATTTATATGATATTTTAATTTCTTTTAATATTTTATTAGTTGTGTTTTAATATATTATTTTAACATTTTAAAAATAATTTTTGTTTTATTTAAAAATGTATTTTAAATAAATAAATAAAATTTAAAAATAGTGACATTACGGCATTACCAGCCAAGCCCAAATATCAACTAATATGTAAAACCCCAAAAGCACTAATATCTAATACCGGAGGACTCCAGAGTCCAGGGTGCTTTCTTTCTATAGGCTAGGACCGAGTTGGGTTTGGACTTTGGAGTGTCTAAAATCTACCTTAAACGGAATGATCAATGTATATTAGATTTTCGAAGATACGTCTAACCATCCAAGTGCAAGAACAGGTATTTCGGTCAACTATTTTAAAAGGAAAAATAAGTTAAATTGATATTAAATGAGAGAAAAGAGGTCTGAGGTCATCCTCACGAAACTACCTCATACTCAAATTCAATACAAAATTAGAATGACAATTTTATAAATATAACTTCACATCTGCATTCACATAAATACCCATATGTCACCATTGCGTTTTGTTTTAACCTCAGGAGCATCAAGCTCATTAAATTATAGTATAATATTAAAATTTTAGATCAACCAAACTAGCAAATATAAAAGATTATATATGATGATCCACAAAATTATAATTTACCCATATAAGCTCGAAATTATTATATATGATTTGTATCATATTTTGTGTGACAGTTTTAAACATATTTTTGTCTCAAACTTCAAAATATAATTTTTAGGTATTTTTTTTCTCATATGCGTAAAAAGCTTACGGTCTATAAGTTATACATGAAAAATGCGAAAAGAGAGGGGGTTTGTCTTGTTGCTGGGTATAAGATCTTACTGTCTCCTTTGAGAAGGACCTTTCTCAATAGAATAATACAATTTGTGTGTATATTGTTTCTTTCACAGAAGGGACAGAATGAGAAAAATCTCATCGGACAGAAAAAAACAAAGATACTCCTTGTTCTCTTCTGTCTTGTGAAACCTAAGGTGTGGATCTGTCTCTACAGTGTAAAATATTAAAAAAAACAGATTCCACAATTATCTACTACCATTCATATTTTATACAAAAGCAAGGGTTGTTTCATTCAACTTAATTTGTTTTAATAAGAATAACTGGATCTGAAGCGGAAATTTTTATTACACAGTTTGCCAGTTTCGTAGTTGTTTCTTGGCAGCAGCTGCAGCCTACAGCCAGGTTGGTGTCAAATTCTAGGACTTAGATCAGTTAGGATCCTATGTTTGCATTTATGACTCCCCGAGTCCCTGGCCGTTACTGATTAATTGTTTCTTTAATTTCTGGGTTAAGCAACAAAAACACCTTCTGGTTTAGGTTTAGGGGTAGGAACGAATAAGTTTCTGTGATTTAAACAGGTTTAAATAAGTCTTTAAAATTTAAATTATTAGAACAAATACTCACATTTTAAGACATATAAGCCAAATTATTCAAAAATAATAATTTCAAATTGTTGGTTCAATATAATCCCTCTAATTACTTTTTTAAACCATAGTTAGTGTATAGTTTTAAAATATTTAAAATTTTATTATTTAAATTTAATGTTTATGTTAATGTATTATACAACACTAAAAAAGTTACTCGTTTAAAATTACTAATATTCATGTATATTGTGATATTAATATTCTAAAAATATATTAAAATATTCTAATTTTAATATTGTGACGTTAATATTCATATATATCGTAATAATATTCTAATAAAATATGTGAAAAATTATATAAAAGTATTTTATATAAAATATTAAAAAATGTTGATATTCTATTTAAAACTTATCGTTAAATAAAATACATAAATTTTATCTCCTCTAAACACGAACATAAATAAAATATGTGAAAAATGATATAAAGGTATTTCTACACAAGATTATAAATAAATTAAAATTATTCATATAAAAATAAAAATAAATTCAAATCAAATAAATAATATTAAAACAAAATAATAAAACATCAAAAATAAATATGTACATCGCATGAAATGCAAGTAAGTGTGCGTGTATGTGTCTCTGTGTATATGCTTTTACGTGTGTATTATGATTTAATATTAAAATATGACTTATATTTAATTAGGTATTAAAAAATGTAAATATTTGTCGAGTAAGTAAAATACAAACTAATGTGTAATGTTTAAAAGTTATAAATTAATAGGTAAATAAATAAATAAATATATATATGTTATATATGTGTATTTTAATATTGGTATGACAATTTAACAACTTATCTATTGTTTTATAGAATTATTTAATAAAATTCAATTATATAAAAAATATATTAATTTATAAATAATAATGTCACAAATAAAAAACTATTAATTAAATATACTATATAAATGTATATATATTTATATTAATGTAATTAGATATTTAATAATATTTTTAATAATAGTTAAGAAAAAACTTATTTAATGGGCTATATTAAACCAACAATTTAAATTTTAAGGGTTTATTTGATCCTTTTAAAACCAGATGGGCTTATCCTACACGGCTACACGAGGACTCTTTCACTCCTTAACCCTTAATTTTTTTAATACGTATATATAACATATTAGCTTGATTAAAAAAATTCAAAACATTTTCCTTAATAAAATTTTAATATTAAATTTTTTATTTAAAAAATCAAAAAAAACTATTAAATTATATTATTTGTGTGCGTAAAAATACATATAAGAAATCAAATAATCAAGGAGGAAGTATTTTATTGGTTCTTTTGGGCATATTACTAAATATATCTGCTGCTGAGAGAAGAGGGCCAACACCGTTGTATGCTGTGCCCGTTCGGTTTCGAAATAATTGATGTTTTATTTTTTAACACACATTTTTAAAATTTTTGACAACATGTATAAAATTATTATTTTTATAAATTAAATTATTAAACTAAATTTTTTATTCAAAATAAGAAAATTTAAAAATAATAATTTTAACTATGTAAACAAAACTCCAAAAAATGTGTGTCAAAAAGTCAGCGGTCAATTATTTCCGAACAGAGAGAATAACGTATAAGAAAATTAAGAAAATACTCCTACTAAATGTGCGCATACGAAGAAAGAAATTCACGAGATTTTGTGTAAGGATTTTGGTCTCGACATGCGATGATTGAGTCACAAAAACCTTAGCTAATTTTATAATAGTACGGATATATGACGTGATTATTTGAATTCATAAAAAATTAATATGTTAATACTATTTGTGAAGAAAAAAAACGGGGATAAATGATTTAAACAATCGATTGTCAAGGATCGGTTTTATGTTAAGTCAAAAAAGTATAAAAGTCAAGTTTTTTTTTTTTGACGAAAAGCTTGGAAGATTTATTAATAACTCAAATCATTCTCAATACAATTTTGGATTTCAATAGGAACAGAACTCCTATAAAAAATACGACCTGAATAATTATATGATGCCCTACCAAGTGTGTGGGCAATCATATTTGCAGACTGTTTAACATGTAACAAAAAAATTTTGTGAAAACATTTTAGCATACTACGACACTCCTCAATAATTGACCCAAAATGTGACCTCGTGGGTATTGAACTTCTGATTGCTTGCACCACAACTAGAGCTGGCCACACGGGCGTGCCGGGCGAGCCGGGCCGGTTCGCCCGCGAGCCAGTTTGGTCAGCTCTCGGCTCGTAGACGGCACGTGAAAATCCCCGGGCCGTGCCGAGTCGGGTCGGTTCGTAGAATGGCTGACTCGCGTGCGGCTCGCGGGTTAGGCGGGTTTATTATTTTATTATTTTTTTAATTTAAATTTCATTTTCTAAATACTTATTTCATACGAATAAATATTTATTTCATACGAATATTTTTGGAATATTTTTTATTTCATTAAAAAAATACTTATTTCATACGAATATTTTTTGAATAAAAGAGGACGGTACCTCTATAAATTTTATTAATTAAAAAATATTTACAAATAATTTGAAGTCTAGATTAAATGAACCAATTTCGATCTAGAAAGTGACATTAATTTTTTGAAAATTTCAAAACAAAATTTTTTAACCTACATTTATTATTATTTAATATACTACTTTCATTCCTTTTACATATTTTCTCTAAAAATAAAATTATCCTTTAATATTCATTTCTTCTTTGAATTCTAGTATAATCTTCCTAATCTTGTAATTATTATTTTTAAAATTAATCTAATTATATTTTTATTTTTTAATATAGTGATTAAGACTATGTATTGAAAAAATTTATTAAACTATTTTTTTTCAAGAATGAAGTAATAATTAAAAATACATGTATTATTAAAAATTATATAAAAAGAGACCAAGAAGTATAAAATAGATTTGGTAGATATTAGAGAGCAAAGGTGCAGTGCCGGGGCGAGCTCATGCGAGTTTGGCGAGTTGCAATATTTAAATATTGATAAATTAGATATATATTTACTGTCTACACATATAATTCCATTCTCAACTTGTTAGATAAATAAACAACTGCTGCCTAGATTTATTGTTTATATATGTCATTGACACGTGTTTGAATAAGGAGGTTGTTAATATAAAAGTAAGTTGAATTGTACACTCCTCCGTGCCGAGCCGTGTCGGGCTGTCCGTGCCGGTTTAGGCGGGCGGTCCGTGCCGGTCTCGGTTCAATTTTCTCCGACTCGCGCTCGGCCCGATTTTTTGGCGGTTCGTGCCGGTTCAGAACTCGGCCCGGTTTCAGGCGGTTCGTGTCGATTTTTTTGACGAATCGGGCCGAGCCGGTCCGAGCCGACTCGCCCGTGTGGCCAGCTCTAACCACAACCAAACAATCAGTTTCCACTATTATGCATGCGTCTTTTTAAAAACAATAAGCATGCGTCTTTTTAAAAAAGTGAATTTAAAATAAATGTTTATATGAAAATTTAATTGTGAGGCCATTAAAGAAGAAAAAGAAAATACCACTACTAAGTGATTGTTCCGACTTCCGAGAGACAGCTGGACAGCACACGGTATTGTGGCGAGTAGCAACAAGTCGACAACTACATGAAAGTACGGCTACAGTTTTGGGCGTTACCAACAGGGTTCATTACTTATAAAATCCGATTAAACTGACCGAATCCATCCTTATTTTGATCGATTTAAGTGAAAATAAAAAAAACAGATATTAGTTTGGGTTAAAAAAATTCAATTTGAATTAGTTGAGTTGGTTGTGGGTTGAAAGTTATTTTAATCAACTCAAACCGATACTTATATATTATATGTTATATAATATTATATATTATATATTATATGTTATATAATATATAATTATATTTAATACTTTACACGTTCATAATAATGTATATATTATACATTAATATGATAATAATTATATATTAAAAGTTTTGAAAATATATTAGATTACTTATAAGTTTTACAATTTACGAATATAATTTATTAACGTTGTTTTAGTTTTTTTGTTATTTATGTTGAGATATTAAATTTTATTATCACAATTTATGTTTAAATATGTGAAAATATAAAATTTTAATATTAAATATAAATCGATTAAACCGAACCAACCCAAATCAAACCGATTTAAATTGGGTAGGGTTACATTATATAATAATTTTTAATATAACAATACATATTATTTACTTAACATACTCGTCCTTCATTTCTTATTTTATAGAAATAATCATAATTTTAATAAAAGTTCTGTAAATAAAAACACAATTATCAAAGTAATTATGCATTTAAAAAAATTAATGAAAAATTGTTTATAAAAAATACTAGGTCTCCGGGGAATTAGTTCACATTTGAACTCACCTCTCATTTATACTATATTATTTTAACTGAAATATTAAAAGTTTTGGTCGGTCGGTACTGGACCAAAGACCTAAAAAATATATATTTAGATATAATTTTATTTATTATAATATAATCCCTAACTATATATATATATATATAAAGTACAATTTTACTATTTAGGCATAATTATATATTTATTATAACGAGTCCAAATTATAACATATTTATGTTAAATAGAATAAATTTATATAAAGTAAGATAACATATAATATTAATATAAATTCTTAATATTATAAAATTTTATATTAAATATCAATAAAAAAATTAATTTATTTAAATATTAGTTATGCACGGGTCATAACGTTGTATATATATTATATAAATATAGAATAAGAATACTTAATATATATATTTTTATCACAGTTATACACTGAATTTGGTTGAAAAGTTGATACTCGTAACACGGAACATGTGAAGATTGTCCTCTATTCTGCACATATTCAACATTTTTCTTAAAATACAAATTTGTACTTTTTTTATACATAAAAATTATGTAAATTTAGGCTAAAATCTGTTTTTTTTTCAATAAATGCGATCCAATTATTGTGTACAGAATTCGTTCGTCTCATGTAATTTCGTATACTTAAAGACCAAATACAAAACGACCCACATAGAATTCGTATACTATTGTGTTCGTGTATCTCCGTGTCGTGTTATTCTCGTTTCATGTTTCGTGTAAAATTGAATATAAATAAAAATAAAAGATTTAAGGTAATTTTTTTATAAAATATATAAAATATATATTTAAATCATATTTACATACAATATTA
Source organism: Oenanthe sinensis (assembly GCA_028671895.1). NCBI lineage: Eukaryota > Viridiplantae > Streptophyta > Magnoliopsida > Apiales > Apiaceae > Oenanthe > Oenanthe sinensis. Next base: position 40,222,870 of record CM053794.1, read on the forward strand.
TAAAATCATGTATTATTTTAACAATAAATATACATATATTTATTATAAATATACATATATTCATGATAAATATTAAAATTTAATTACAAGTTTATTTAAGTCATGTACTTAGTCTCATATCGTGTACTCGAAGAGTAAATACAAAACTAATACTAAATTTCATTTATTTATATTGGAGTTTGTGTACTTTCATGTGTATTTAAAATGTAAACATAAAACCTAAATTTTCATGTTATTTTCGTGTGATAAATTGCATGTAGTGTTAAAACGCGATCCTTGTACATGAATAGTACTAGCAGACAGAAGTCGATCTCGGATTGAAAAACAGGGGGACTACACTGTACTGTTTTAACTATAATAGTAACAGTTGCAGCGAGGGTGAACACCGTTCGGTTCGAGGCGGTTTTGTCCTGAAATCGAACCGAAACTGCATATTTTCGGTTTTAAAAATTAAAAACCGTAACCGAACTGCCGTTTTTTGTTTTAAAAAACTCGGTTCGGTTTTTAATGATTCGGTTTCAGTTATAAAACTGAATGAAAAAATCATAAAAATATTATAAGATTTTAAATTTATAAATAGTAATCTTCTCGATTTTTTTCAAAAAAATTTATATCTTACTTTTTTATTAGTTAGTTTTATATTAAACTTGACTAAACTTTTATATAATTGTACATAATTGTCTCTGCTAAATAATAAAATAAATATTAATTTCATTAATTAATAATCAATCAATTATAATATTTTCATGTCTCAATCTTCTCTCTCCTAAAATTATTATCTGAAATTCTTAATATGAACAAAAATAAAAAATTGAAATTATTTCACTATCCTTTGATGTATCTATATCTCTAAAAGTTGTAATACTATATATTTATAATTTATATTAAAAAATATATATGTATTTATTATTTTTAAAAATTTATATAAATTATTTATTTATTTTAATAATCGGTTCGGTTTTAACCTGTAACTGGAACCGATTTATCGGTTCAGTTTTTAATTTTTCGATTTCAATTTTGGTTTAGTTTTATACGGATTGATTTTTATCAATTTTTACCGATTTCAGTTCGATTTCGATTTTTTACTCGGGCACAGTTGCAGCTAGTCAGCTGTCCCATTCTGTGCAATGCATCTTCTCCCCGCTTTCCCACTCTTATTAATACTTAACTAGTAACTCTATTTCATCTCATGCTGCTCCGTAATACCAGTAGAGTAGAGTGTAAAGTATTCACTAAACACGACTACTAGTACTTTTTTTTAAATAGCGCTACTTGGTTTCTCTCGTAATACTAGATTACTACTGTAGTACACAACCCCCGTGCCTCGATATTATAAACTCCAGATTTGAATCAAAATCTCTCGTTTCATTTCCTTCCTCCTCTCTCCCACATACATATAAATAATTACACACAGAGATTGTACTTTCCACAGTCAACCCTTTCAACTGTCCACTCCACGTTGATGCTTACAGCAAGTACATATTACCCTTACTCCCCCCTCATTTTCAAAATTTACTCTCACCTCCTCTACTTTATACTACTACTGCTCACCCATCATTCCTTTGTTAACAAAAAAAGAGAGTTGAGTTGGTAAAGGATGGCTCATCATCATCATCATCATCATCATGATCAAAAGCACAAGCATTTACGACAACTACTAACAGAAGAACAAGAACCATTTCTACTCCATAAACACATTGCTCACAAACGTTGTCAGCTCAAAACAACCACTTCATCAACTAAAAAACACAACCTATTCATTAATCAAACACCCTCGTCAACCTCAAAGCATGTTTCATTTCTCTGTAGAAAAGCATGTTTTTTATCTTTCTCTGACTCGCCGAAATTGCCCTTCCCTTCGCCCCCTAAAAGCCCATGTAAAGCAGCAGCAGCAGCAGCCTCACGTTTTCTTCACATCCCAGCTAAAACTGCTGCCATGCTTCTAGAAGCTGCTATCAAGATTCAATCAACCAAGCCCAAGACCCAGGCCCAAAGTGTTGCAGGATTTGGTCTTTTTGGATCCTTTTTCAAGAGACTCAGAAATATAAACAAGGCCAGGAAACGTGAAATCTGTGTAAATGATGCTTGTACAACTAAAGTTCAAGAAAATGTTATTAGTGATGATACTAGACGGGTTAGTAGTGCGGGCTGGTCTGAAAGTAATGAAGGCAAGTCTTTGGATATGGAGTCTTGTTCTACTACTTCAAGATCTGATTGCTCAAGCCCAACATCAAGCCCATTTCATTTTGCTCTTCAGAGGACCCTCACACCTCATATCTTATCTCCGGTAGTCTCTCCGATTTGCCATAATAAAAAGGTATGTAGTATTACTATAAATTTGGTCCTGTTTATTACATTATTAGGTTTACTATAATAGTACTTGCTTACTACTAGGTTTAATTCTATGATAAACAAATGTTTGAGTTAAATGTCGTTTAGGATCGGCGGGTGGCAAGAGGATCTCTATGTTAGTCGGCCTGTCGACTTGAAATGACAGTGTTGCCCCCACAAATTACATTGATATCAAAATTGCTTTGGAGGGTGTGATTTGTCATTTAAAGGGTTTCGATAGGAGGTCCTCACTTGTTGTTTTGTAGCTCTGCTTTTCTCGATCACGCCTCTGCCACAAAAATCTTTTCCAAACCTGCCCTAGTGCCCTGTCTCTCTATTTTATTATTATTTACATTAAAAGACGAATTAACTTCTGTAAATTCTGCCACTTTACTCTTTTATGCCTGTTTGTTTTAGCAGCACTGTAATCTTTATACAATAATTCATGAATATGTTTAGATTAGGTAATTAATTATAATTTAAGGATGGATGGACCGAGGGTTTATGAATCAATTTTATTTAAAAATATGTGTTACATAGCTCATTTTGCATTTTCGTTAATTTTATATTAGTGTATTTTTCACATGATTGTATTGTTTGTAATTCAATAGGATGATGAACATGACGAGGGGAGTTTACAAAAAGTTACAGTGGCAGAGGAAGCAGAACAAGATCAATGTAGTCCAGTATCTGTATTGGACCCGCCATTTGAAGACGACGATGAACAAAATGGAGGAGATGAGGAAGATGAAGAGGATAGTGATTTTGATGTTGAGTGCAGCTATGCAATTGTGCAAAGTATGTTATTAAATTTTGAATTATTTTTCCATGTTAACAATTTTTGTGTCCTTGTCAACATTTCTTTTTGTCATATGCAAGTGTGAACATCTAAAAAAAATTAGATAACTAATTTTAAAACCTGAAATGAATCGTGGGATCCATTGGATTGACTTCATAGATCAATATGCACCAAGTCTACAGTGAAGTTGCATATCAGTTTAGTGACTAAACACTGGTGTGGTAGGGCTGTATCGTAATGGCTGTGTTTGTATTCATCTTTATGTTAAATTCGAATGATCAAGATTGCTGTTTTTATCTTTTTTCTAATGCTGCCTTTGATCTTGCTCGTTCACTTAAATTTAATGGAACCATTGTAATTATGCTATTGATGCCCTACCCATCTGATGGCTACCTGACACTTTATTACTCAATACAGATATTAAGTTTCTTTCAACCAACTGTACTAATCAAAGTGAATGTTTCATGTGCTTGTGTTGTCCATGATTTTTGTTGTGTAGGGCCTCATGTTCTTTGTTCAGTTACATTCGTCTTCACACATTGCCTTTCTTTCAGATCGGAACTGCTAACTAAAGATTTTTATGACTTTAATTATAGGAACCAAGATGCAGCTTTTGCACAAGCTTCGGAGGTTTGAGAGACTGGCAGAGTTGGATCCTGTTGAACTTGAAAAAAGAATGTCAGAAGATCAAGAAGATGATGATGAAGAAGACATAGTTGAAGAAGAGGAATGTGATTATGCTAACGACTTAGGATCATTGTACGTGCAGGATCTTGATGAAGTTGTTAGAGAAGTATTAAGCAGATCAATTCAGTTTGATCAGGACAAGATTCCATCAGACGTTAGACGGCTGCTCTTGAACCTTATTGCTGAAGAGAGAAAGAGTGAACCAGACTGTAGTGTCGAAGTAATAGTGAGCAGTGTGTGCAAGAGGTTAAATGCATGGAAAGAAGTGGAAACTAACACCATTGATATGATGGTCGAATGGGACTTTAGAAAAGATGTAGATGGTTGGATGCGATATGAGGAGGAAGTAGGAGACAGAGCAAGGGATATTGAGCTAGCCATTTTTGGGTTATTGGTCGAGGAATTAGTTTCCTAGTTACAGGAAGCTTCATGAAATTTTGTATCTGTCCTAATATCTGTCCAGTCTAGCTGAGTATTGTAATTTTTATCGGAGGACCAGTCTGAGTTTTGTATACCCGCGAGAGCTGGGTTCATTAGCACGATGACCAAGCAGTATCTTGCGAGTTAATATAGTAGCATCATGGCTATGCATATGTATGATTTATAGGGAAGGGTGGGGTGTGTGTGTATGCATGCGTATTTATCTTTGCACTTTTCCTAACTTGATACTAGTCTACTAGAGCATAATCTTTAATCTTACTGATGTCCTGGACAGACTGTATGGTTTGAGAAATGAGAGATGAGAGATTCAATTTGAAAATTTTGAAATGATGGTAAATGATCCGCTAGTTTTGGTCTATAACTGAGAGTATACTTTATTCACTGCCAAATTATTCCTTTGTGTCTGTACTCCGTACTCGTATGAAGTGATTGACAATAAAATTGTTCAATAGGCATGGGCAATGCTTTCAAAGGTTCTGTTTCAGCTCAACTAAAATTAATTAGCTACACTTACTATCTACAAAACAAAAGAGAAAAGAATGTTGCGGGTGTCAGATTCATACATCTAAAATGAACCCAACAGGCAACAAGCATGAACAAATAAAACGATACTGTACAACTTTTCTCAGAGAACGTCACTGTCTCGTGTGTACTGCTAGTCTGCTACGTATATAATGGAGCATCAAAAGGGAGGGGGCATCTTTACTAGTACTATAGCATTTTATTATACATTTATATACCACTGGTATGTAGAATTGAAACGGACAAAGTGTGTAGTCTACATCATGTACTGGGATTTGCATTACAGCCTTTATCAGTTGGTACTTAGTACTACTACACCCCGTATTTCAAATTAATGTGTGCATACTGCATACATTTTACTGAAATTGAAATCAACAATTTGTAATGTCACAATATGTTTGGTGCCTCTTCAACTATCATATATGTGTTGGGCCCAGTCAACGAATTTTTTTCTGCTAACCTGATGAATGATGATCTGGTAAGCATTTAACTGTTGGGCTAGTTTATGTAGCAGCCCATTCTGTGACCAAAGTGAGCCCCACCCCCATTAGTCGTGATCATTTGTCCAAACTATAATATGCACCACATCCACTAGTTCTAAGAAGCTAGTTTATTATAATTTATGTTCGTTTTCCATTATGATAACTACTCCTAGTCGTTTGTTTATTAGGCGATTAAGACATCGGTTTTGACTCGTACTGACGATGGAGTATATGAGTTGTCAATCTAAATTACAACTCAATATATAAACATACAAGTCTCATAACTAATGAGCAGCAGGCGTAGAATCTGGCATTGACTTGGTACAGATATGAGATAACCCAACCCCTATGCACATTGCACATCCTTCACATACATTATCATTATAGTTTCAGTATCTATCTCTGTGCATCTAGCATTGCTCGTTTCTAAAACCACCAAAATTAGTAGCAACAAATATGAAGTATCTACCAGAGAGAGCAATCATCATACCATCAAGATTTGGGAAGTAAACAAAGCTCGGTTAGCGTCTATGCATCATAAAATAGTAGAAACCACCCCTACCCTACTAAGCAAATCAGCCGGTAGTAGCATTTGTTCAATCTTCCGTGTGCCTCAAAATTTTGTTGACATCAATGGCAGATGCTACAAACCTCACATAGTATCCATAGGCCCGTATCATCATGGCGAACCCCATCTAAAGATGATCGAAGAACACAAATGGAGATTTTTAGGAACGTTGTTGCATCGAACACAGAGTAAAGGATTGAGCTTGGAAGATTATTTAAAGGCAATTCAACCTCTCGAATCAAAAGCCCGAGAGTGTTACTCTGAAATTGTTAAATTTGATACTGATGAGTTTATAGAAATGTTGGTTCTTGATGGTTGTTTTATTATAGAGCTATTCAGGAAGCTTGGAGATTTAGTTCCATTCGAGCCTGATGATCCCCTTATTTCAATGTCTTGGGTGTATTCATTTTTCTTGCGGGATCTTATCCCACTGGAGAATCAGATCCCCTTTTTCATACTTAAATCCTTGTTTGATCTATCAACATTGCCTGGGGGAAGAATCAGTCCCTTCTCTAGCTACTCTAGCTCTAAATTTTTTTAACAATGCATTGCAAAAACCTGATGAAGTCCTTGACCTGCATAAGAACTTGGATGGAAAGCACTTGCTTGATTTTGTTCGAGCAAGTCTGATTCCGCCAAGAGATCCGGATCATAAGCACTATAACAATCCAAGCCATGTGATTCATTGTGTATCAAAACTTCGTCGATCAGGTATTAAACTCAAGCCTGGAAAGACCACAAGTTTCTTGGTGATAAATTTTAGACACGGCGTGCTGGAAATGCCAATGATTACAATAGATGATTTCATGAGCTCCTTGTTGCTAAATTGTGTGGCTTATGAACATGCCACAAGAGTTGTTCCAAGCACATGACAACTTATACGACCCTGTTGGATTGCCTTGTAAATACGTTTAAGGATGTTGAGTATTTATCTGATCATGACATAATAGAGAATTATTATGGAACTGATTCTGAGCTGGCTAGATTGATTAACAACATGGGGAAAGATGTTACATTGGATATAGATCGATGTTACTTGGCCAAACTATTCAACGACGTGAATCAACATTATAGGAATAACTGGCATGTGACCTGGGCAAGTTTTCAGTATACTTACTTCAATACTCCATGGTCGTTTATATCAGCGTTTGCTGCTCTGCTTCTGCTGATCCTCACCATAATTCAGACTTGTTACACCGTCCTCTCTTTTGTTGACAAATAATGCTACTCATATACATTTCAAAGTCTTACTACACTGCACACTCTTTGATTTTTTATTTTAATTTTCTTGGTACTAGTAGAAAAATATGCATTGTACCCTACAAAGAGAAATCGGAGATTTGCCAACATTCTGTACTTGTCCCTTTCCTTATTTCCTTCCTATAACAGAAAAAATAAAATAAAAATATATATGTATATCTCTAGATGCGTCTCACTTTTTGTAAAAACTGTGAAACTTCGACAAGTATTTCAAAAGTGCCCAATCCAAATACTGCACTCAACAAATTTTTTTAATCACCCATCAAAATGGTTTTTCTGAATACTCGATTTACTCGGAAGAATCTGAAAAAAATATTTAAAAAACAATTGTTTTAACTAAATATCTCAATCTGAAAAATTGGTTTGGTTCCATTCGATTCGATTAGAAAAATCTTCTTCTTTAGCTAAATAGTTTTTGTTCGTTGTACGCACGAGTCAAGTTTCCAGGTATTATTAATTGCTAATTTCCCGCGTATATGTGGGTTCATGTTAAGCTACAAGTACAAACACACATTCAAATAATCGTTCCCGACTCTACTGTCTGGTTAAGCAGCAGCAGCTAAAATAATGAAGCCTCGCAATGATCATTCAAGGTTACCTATCTATCTTCAACTTCTACATGCTTTTTAGGGTTTAATTAACCCCCAATTCTTATTCTCTCTTTTTTCTTTTGCTTAATCCAAAATACATACACAAGTACATTGTAATGATTTTCTTGAGATAAGAAGTATTTCACTGCTCAATTATATGAGTCAATTGCTATACATAAACATATTTTATCTTGATTTTGTGCAGTTGCAGTATACTATAATATGATATGGCTATGTAGATCTTAATCTGATTGTGCAGAATGTTATCTTGTTATATATTTATCTTTCTGCAATATTTCTTATAGGAAATTGTTCACCACATTTGGATATCCAACCAATCCATCTCCTATCATTAAAAAAAAACAAAACAACGGCTGAGATTTAAAAAAAATATGTCCATACACTCTATTACAGAGCGTATGTGCATATTTTTTTAATTCCCATTTTACCCTTTTAAAGTTATGCTCTATTATATGTCTCCCGAGAATACACACTCTTATCTTCCAGAAACACACTTGTTCTTTTATCATACCATTTTTTTGAGATTTCTATGAGCTCTCTAAAATCCATTTCAACTTTGCTCATTTCATAACCCATATCATAACCCAATATATTTTGAGCTATCTAATACCCATTTTTTATAAACTTTGAGCTTGGGAAAAGATTCAATTTCTTGAAGATTTCAAAAATTGAGCTTGGGAGGAGAAGATTCAATTTCTTGAAGATTTCAAAAATTGAGCTTGAGAGAAGATTCGATTTCAAAGTTGAAGTTGTATTATGGTTTTAAGTTATTTATGGTATTTTGAAGTTGGATTTGTATTGATCTTGATTTTTGGTTGTATTTTGGAGTTGAATTAGTTGGTTTAAGTAGTTAAAAAAATAAAAATAAAGGTACGCTATATAACATGTACATGTACAGACATGTTTAGGCTTTCAAGGCTTTTTAGCCATATACGTACGCTAAGCGTACGTACACTATATTATATAGCGTACAAGTTTTTTTTTTTAATTTAATAATATCTACGTGGCCACAGTAAGGGCATAAAAGGCAAAAAAAATAAATTAAAGACATACGCTCTATAATGTAGCGTATAGCGTATACGGCTATACGCTACATTATAGAGCGTAAGTCTTTTATTTTTATTTTAAATCCTAGCCGTTTATTTAGTTTTTTAATGGTGGGAGATGGGATGGCTTGATTAACAATAATATCCAACTGTGGCTGTATAAGGAACCCCTTTCTTATATTTTACGATATTTTACGGTTTCAGTTATTTAGATAGTGAGTATATATGCATTCATTTTATTATCTAAGTAGTTTGGCATCTGGACTAAGGCCACTATTATGTTGGAATTTCTGTTCGATTACTGATGCAAGGAGTTTTATTATTCGTATTCTGTACGGGCTTTTAAAATATTGTGATCTTTGCTGTCATGCAAAATTGCAAACAACTTCATGAGTTTTCATTCACAGTTTCAGGATCCAAGACCAGTTTTTTTTTATCTCGACTGTTTGCTCATTTAGAACTCTATCAATAGGTTCCTGGGGAAACGAGTAGAAGTTATGTAGGTTTCTTCCGAACATTTTTATTTCCTTTATCCAACTTGAACATCTCCGTCTCTTAAAAGTATTAGTACAAAATTATGTAACAATATGTATGTACAAATTTGTTTCAGGATATTATTGTTGATATGTTGAGCTTGCCAGATCAATAGTATCTCTTGAGTTTCCACCACGTGGTATCGATTGCAATCTATAGCATAGAGGAATAACAATTGCTTTAATATCGTCCGCGCAAACAATTGCTTTGATGTTAATGCTGATTTTTGAAGGGGCAAGAGGTAAGTTCTAATCCTATCTCTGAAATTGTTCTTTAAGCTTTATGGAGGTTTGCTGGTCCATAGTTTATTATTCATTCACTTCTATATTTGCACAGTTCTTTTATAAAATCCTGATGTTCTATGTTACTCTCGTGTAAATATGTAATGGAGAGTCGAACACAACACATATCCAAATGCTGGACTCTGAATTTCAAAAAATTATGGACGTGACTCTGTATTATTTATGGACACAGCATAATTGATCAAGATCGAGGTATAATAGGTCAATTTCATAACAAAATTTCAAGTATAAAACTCGAATCAAACATGATTCTGTATAATAGGCGTCTTTTCTCCTTTTCATATTGTTTCTTTCTAATTCTCCATCTTTCTTCTATTTTCATATATTTCTTCTTGAATCATGTGTTCATCTAATATGCGGTCTTTCAATTGGTCAAAGTTATTATCACTGCACGTACCTCATATTTTTAAAACAATCTTAATTTAGACAATATAAAATTCCTGGTTAAGATTTTCAAAGTGTCCGCCGGACCGCCACTGCATGCACCTCATATTTTTCAAACCTTCTCGGTTAAGACAATTTAGAATCAATTTTCTAGCTTTTAAGAATTAAAACAATTTAGCCTTTGAATAAATGGTGCATTTCTTACCTTTACAAAATTGTTTAAACTCTCTCTTTGTCCTATTCTCTACTCTCTTTTCATTCTTCTTTGTTGATGTGGCATACACTGCACAGAACATATTCTAGAACTTTTTTAGTAAAATCTGATGTGTATGATATTCCACTGAATGGTCGAAGTAGATACTAGAAGTTCTTGAACAATAGTCCCATAGAAAAGTGCTTAAACCATATTCTCATTGCAAAAGTACATCCTTCCAAAGGCAGATATCAAAAGACCCCAATATTTAAGCCTTTAATAAGCATCTAAGTGATCCAAGATCTCAAGCCTGTCTACAGCAGAAGAGGTTTAAAAAGTACTTGGCTTATCAATGGAGTATCAAGATTAGCTTAAACCTTTTTTAAGAAGGTTTGGCTACTTGAGCTTTCGTGTGGGTTTTTGATGCCCCATGCTCTGAGTTCAAGTAGGACTCATAGTAACAATTGCAGGATCTTTTGATAACTGTTTTACAACTAGGATTCATTCACTGTGCAGCAGCTAATATTTAAATCAAACATGGGACATTAAGAAGTTATTAACAAAAGCTCAATTTGTACAATTGTTGCCATACTTGGAAATGATCTAGTAAAAATCAGAAACCATGTATTTTAACATTATTAGTTGATAAAAGACAATTATTATCTTATCATCTAAAGTATAACATAATTCTCCTTCTAAGTTACATATTCTAAACGCGACTCTTTTCTTGTAAAATCTGCAGGTTCAACTACAAGTTTATTTGCTAGTGAACCGGACTGGACTTGTGAGAATTCTCAATCTTCAAATTAGATATTGATATGATTAATGCTGATAATAATAAGTTTGAGACCTTGTCCTTGTGTTTTGAATTCTGAGTTGTAACAAAGAACGAGGATGAAGGAGGGTCATATTTTAGGCGAAACAACTTTTTGTTGCTATTATGAAGTTTTTATATGTTTGTCTTCTTATTGCATGAATTGGGGTATAATTTTTTGGTGATATATATTTGCAGTAAAACAACTATATTCATGTCAACTGTAGTAAATATCTATCTTACAATTCTGATCAATTTTGTTTTCTTATACTTAAGGTAGAACATTGTGAGGACATTGTGGCTTTCTTGTTTAAATATATCCACATCCGTTGGGAATTTGCAATGCTTGCACGTGGATATTTGTTGAGGTACACATGGCCGTGTTTGGTTTCTGAAATTCATAAGGTTTACACATTCATATGCATATACGGGCATAGCATCAGTAGACTAGTAGATCTTTCTTAGATGCATGACATTACAAGTGTCAAACAATTGATATTATTCGAGATATAGTTGGTTAATTGATTGTTACTCTCATCTCATCCGCAGAGAATAATTTGTACACAGCAGAAAAAATAGTTCTGTGTTTGATTGTTGAATTGTAATTTGTCATTGTATACATTTCGCTCTAAATCACAAATATTCCTGTCAGGTTGAGGCTAATACATATTTTTATAACTGTAAATTAATCAATAGCCTTGTAAGATAAAAGATAGGCTAATTTAAGTATCTTGGATAACACGTGTATTGGGTTTTCGTTTTCAATTCTATATTAGCTCTATCAAATGCAATGAAATTGTCATGTAAACATAAAAGTAAAGGCTACGAGCACCCATCACAACCCTTTGATCAGAGTAAGAAATGAGGATCAAGGAAGATTATGCTTAGCAATTTCACATTGTATGGCTTTGATTTTGATTTCTTATTCTTTTCTTGTAATTCTGACTCCTGAGTTGTTCATGGAACTCTCAGCCATATGCAAGGCAATAAGGCATACTTTCGCTAGCAAGACAGAATAAATCCTATTGATTATGTGTTTAAATTTGCATACACGATGCAGATAATTTATAATTTTACTAGTATTTGTTCATTTTGCATCACATATTCTTGGTCTTTCTTCATTATTCCTCAGTTTACTCCTTTTTACGTAGCCTTAAGCTCTTTCCTAATTCGTCTAACTTAAAAGAAAGAAAGTAGTGTGAAGCTCTGAGTACATGCAAATAATTGTAAGGCTATGAATGTGTTAGTACACATCCTATAGTTGATGGGTATTGGTCGACTTTTGTGTTGTGGACTTCCACCAGCAGATTCGCTCAATTATCAAGTTGTATCCTCCAGAAGATTGGCTAACTGGGTCAGCTATGCCTTCAACTTACAATCTGGCCAAGATTCGGTTAAGACTGAACGAGCTCTTCCCGGACTGTCAGGTGTGTTTGTTGCTGTTCAATCTGTATTTTCGCTATTAAAATACATGCATAATTTAACATTGTTATACACAACATGTGTTGATTAGTAAAATTTTAATCTTGTGATTATTATTAATTTATTTATTCTGGGTATGGCCTCTGCAACTTGCAACATGTAATTGGTCCTATGTATAAACATTAAAAATGTGTTAGTACTTGGAGTATTTCATTCGAATCTGTTGGGCCAGCCAGTGTTGACAATTGGGCTGGGTATTCTTGCATGCATTTAGTGCAAACAAAGGACATCAGACTTTCATATTTCTGTAACTCCGTCAGTGACTCAGTGCATTGTATAGAATATGTTATACTCCTATAAAGATAAAAAAGGTTGTTGACCATAAGGTTTTGTCAGTATAAAGATCTGATATAAAGTATAAGTCAGAACAATAACAATATTATGATGATGCGAAGGTCTACAATGCCAAAAACTCCAATAGGAGGGTTTCCGTGACTCTATCAACCCTTGCATCTCCAAATATTGTTGGTAAACATAGCAACTCTCTGTAATGTAAATAATTTGTGTCTATTTATTATAGATACATCCCTTTCTTTTCAGCTTGTTAAGATACAATATGAATATAGTTCTTATCCATTCACATTCATATATATTATAGATTGTACGGGTTTTTTGACCATGTCTTGAAGTTCTTCCTCATATGAGCAACTATAAAACACTGAGAAAACCCAAGACTTCAAGAGTGCTGCCTGCTATTGACTAGTTTCGAAAGAGGGAATATAAATAATAGTAGATCATGATGAGGCAATAATTACCCAGTTGAGTCTTTTTAAGCTACCATTATTAAAACGGGGACAATGTTTTTTCTTCAATGTATCAGGAAAGTGACATATCGGAGATCTCTAAATGGTGATATCTACACTCGTTTATTTCCAATAAACAAAAAAATTCTATTAGGTTCTAATTACTGCCCAAGTTAATTAAAACAAATCTCCCAAACTAATCAAATTTTAATTACTAGACGACCAAAACTCACATCACAAAATTATTAATGTGCAACCAGTCAAAGTAGCATGATTAATAATATTAAGAATAATCCTGAAAATATGTAGGGCTATGAGTGACATTTCTTTGTCTTGTATCTGAATTTGCTGGGAGCTAGCTTTTGAAATTCCATGATTTGCAAACCGAAAGATGTGTTAGTTTGATGCATAGTTGAAAGATTCTAAAGTTATCATAATTGAGTTTGCTGAGGCGACAACTATTTCCGTACTATGGTAAGACAAGTAATTTGAATATATAAATATAAATATAAACACATACATGCTACTATGCTACTAGAAAGCAGATAAAAGATAAAAACAAAAGATAGCTGGTCTGGTTGGTAACCTCTACTTTCACTTATTGCTGCAATCAAACTCCTTTTCAATTAGCTATAGTTATATTTTGTTAGCAATTTTACATGTTTTATATGCATAATCTCATCTCGATCGATCAATGTCATGCTGCATTCTATGTTGGCTTATTCCAGGTCGATGGTTGAATTTTTATGGTATTGAGTTCTCACCTCACGAACTGGACAAACTAGCACTTAACATTTGTATTAGAGCTGGTTACAACAATCCTCCAAGTGTGGATCTAGATGTAGCTTCAGATGTTAATAGATAATTAACTCTTAAAAAGTCGATTAGTAGAACAGCGCGCATCACACTTGGATGATCTTACGGGGCATCAACTAGCTACAAAGGCGTTAGCTGTTTCTTTAGTTTATATGTAGATAGATGCATCAGAAAAAGACCAAGTCAAAAATATATTTGGGAAATTCTTTTTAACAAGGCAAGAATGTTCTTTATGCTCAAGTGAAAAGTTTTAATAAAATCAAAATAGAGAGGGGGAGAAAAAAGGGTCACGGAAGGATGCAAAAGAAAGGGTGCAATGTTGTATAAATCTCCGTTTTTGTCCACACATAAAGTTGTTGATTTGTAAAATCAATATAACATTGTGGCCCAGCTCAGGGGGTTGGACATCAGGGCCCATCGAATCAGCTTTCCTTGCCCCAAATTTATTCAAATCTCATCAAATTAAACAACTTTAATGGTGGTGGTGGGCAGAGGCGAGCAAGGCCCCGCTCTCAATAATTCATCACAGTCTGTATTATTTTTAGGGCGTAGGGATCAAGAGTATCTCTCATTACAAAAGATGCACACCAACAAAGATTAGTACCATGATTTGACTGAATTCATAATATATTTCAATAGCACATGAATGCAAGGACTTTCTTTCACATACATGCATGATGCAGCGAAAGTTAGACTAAAAAATTACAATTGAATTCGTAGATATGAACTCAAAAATAATAAAATTTGAAATTTATTAGAAATTCGAAAAGCTCTTTACTGGTTTGTTTTACTTGATAAATTGGACAAATCTATTATATAAAATATTAATAAATTCTGATAATGTCTTTTTGTGCTATTTTTTCTACATCAATATGTATAGAATTCTCAAGTAGATCAATTATTCAATATTTTTAACAATTTGAAGGATAATATGCAATCAAAGATAAAATAATAGAATATATACAAAACATGAGCACGAGCCTGTATGCAAAGTCCAGAACATATGCACAATAACTTAAATTTCAGCACAATTATATATATAATGTCAAGAATATGTTAACCAAAGCAGAGAACGAATGCCAAATCATTTCTATCTAACCTACAGATATGGGTATCATGATCTCTGTAATAACCTACACAGACACGTTATCGGTCCTAAAAAATTGGATATGCTAAATGAATTACAAGTTTTGCTCCCTTGTAGAAAAAATGATCTTAAAATATTTTAAATTTTTAGTATCCCATTCAATAATATAATATAATAATATAAACCGCTTAAACTCAATGGCGGAGTTTTCTGTGACCTGTATCAGGAGAACTCATAATTTGTTCAAAACTTAATTAATACAGTATGCATTTTAATTCAAAGGGGAAGCTAAAATATATAAGTGAAGATTTATACTGTATATTTATTTGATCATCTGGCACAATATATGTGTAAAGGTAAAAGGGGCGAGGACATGCATGCATTCCAGAGCAGGGCTATTAACAGACGGTGCTGCAGCACCTGATCAGCGTGAAATAAGGTTCATTCGTGCACCTGCCTCTTTATTCGCACTTGAAAAAACAAATACAAGTGCTTTTCCTGTTTTCTTAATTAATAATTTATACATGTAATTATAGACGGTCACTCATGATGATATTGTCCTTTTACAGACTTTTGTCACTCAGTTATAATTAATAACTTAAATGTTTTATTTCGAATTTTATATGTGGGGCAAGTTGTATATATTTCGAATTGTAGTAGTAGACTAGTAGTAAAGTAAATAAATATTAGATGGTGTCACCATACGTGCATGGACGGAACGTTCTGCAACCTCCTTTCTACTGTTTATCTTAAGAAACAAGTAATCAGAGAAACTCAGTCGTCCACTCAGTCCCCTCATGACCCGCCCCGGTCCCTCTTATCTCACAGTACTCACCAGGCATGCAGTACTGAGTTTGATCAGTTCTTCATAATATTATTATTTCAGAGTTTATTATACATGTACCATTGCCCCATTCATATGGATTTTTGCGCTTCTACATGTACATTACCCATTACTTACATTATTACATACATTAGCATCCCCTTTGTCTATTAGTTATGCTAACTCCTGTGATAAACTCTAGTTTTTCTCGGCCAGCTACTCCCTCCACTATCAAATACTGCCAGCTTTTATCCTGACACTAATTTTCAAGTGAATAAAATATTATTCTACCTTGAAATTCTGTTTTGTACACTTCTCAATTTTATAATTAAATCCTTTATTTTTTTCAACTCACTAGCTTCGATTCATCTCAGTTCACAAAGATTGTCTCCCCGCCAACTGATACCGCACTATCACTGTGCTAGAGTCTATCCAAATCCAACAACTGATGTGCGCGCGGATACCTGAACGATAACATTAAAATTCAATTTACATCAAATAAATCATAAACATAAATTTTAGTAAAATTATTCTACAATATGTTTAGGGGCATATAATATTCAATCAATGGCAGCTACACAGGTTGTACATAAAATAAAACATACGGTCAAACAAGATTATTTAAAAAGAAATGCTAGAATTAATTAAGAATAATAAAGATGCAGAAAAAGGAAAATTAAAGAAAAGCGCAGAGAAGAAAGTTTAAAGAAACTGAAAAGGAATGGGTGGCCAGTAAGTACTGATGAGCCGTGTTGAATGAAAAAGGCAGTATATAGTACAATTGTACACAATTTTTTGTCAGCCGCGGTTGCTTGTGATCACATGGACTCTCGTATGATCCATAAATATAGTCAATATATGTGTCTTGCATACTTGCACACAAGCTATATACAGTGTATAAATTTATATATAAATACCTTCAGTTGTTAATTATTCATGCTCGATTGCCTGCTCTTATAACTTTAATCAAAATTTAGTCATAAACCTATTCACGGTGATCATTACTGTCGGCCTACCGGTAGAGTTAATTAAAATTTTGTAATAAAATAATTTTAAAAAATTTAAGTATTAATTAATTGAAAGAACTAAATTAAGATTAAACTTTAGAATACCCTTGTATGAATTATTATTTAAAAGTTCAATATTTTTATTTAAAAATTCTATTGAACTAAGCACATTGGCTACATTCCTAATTATTATGATCAAAATTTTACAATTTTTTTAATTAGTTTTAAAAGATGTAAATATTCATCTACTCACTTAAATAAAAATGTATCTTATAAATTATTCCACAATCTTATTCAAATTATTTTGTGTGACCAATTAACTATACAAAAGATGTGCAGTATAATTCCGATGCGCAGCTAGGCCACAATCATCATTCAAATCAACTGGAATGCTAAAGTAAATTATGTGGGCACGATTAGATAGGAGAATGTGTGTGTTTTATTCTGATGTAACTACATTATATATTGTGTAGCTACTTAATTAATTTACTAAGCAGAAAATAATATGCATAAACAAATACTCCAGACTTATAAAGTGCTTTCGAGAAATAATAAATGTTTTTTAAAAAATCTTCGTACATATTAAAGATTACCAGATCAGGAAAAAAGTTTGCAACTTCATCATGATCCAAACTTTTGTATATACTTTACAACAAAAGCAAAGAGTCTGTTAGTTTACAATATATTAGGACCCCCACCCCCACCCCCTATTGATACGAATTTTTATATGTAGAGTTCTTGGCAGTTTTTCACTACTTTACAGTTTCCTGTGTATTGCTTTTTGAGTTTTTGTTATTCAAAAAGCGCGAATTTATGTATATAGCAACAATATATTTAATTAATGAGGCCCCGAATTGATTGTTTTCAACGGCAGAATATGCATGTAATTATAACTTATAGCCTACATAAGGAAAGTATATGTGTGTCCTAAATGGGGGTCTCGAAATCTTGTCAAAAGAAGGTCCTAATCAATCGGAATTCAGTAAATGGACTAACGTTTGTTCGGTGGAATGACTATGTGTGTATATAGCTTAATACATCAATATATATATATATATATATATATCGCTACAAAAATTAGGTTATTACCCTTAATTCTTCCCTGGCTGTATATATACTCCCGGCCGTATATATATTCCTGGATCGCATTTGATTTTTAACATTTCTGAAAGAGTGTCTGTTACACATTTTAAAATTTGTATTTAGAAAAAAAATAATTTAAAAATAAGTTATGAAACTATATTCTATATGTAGCTTAAAATGCGTGCCATACATTGTCTCAGAAAGGTTAAGAATCAAATGAGACAGAGGGAGTACACAATTTTATTGTCAGTTTTTTTAGGCCTAACCTAGGTTATAACAATTCTCGGGTGTTCTCCAAAGTCTAGGAGTGGTACCATTATGTGAATAACTATTCTAAATAATTAAGTGCATGTGTAGCTCGGATGTGTGATTGAAGTAGCTGAAGGTTATAGAAATTAAAATTTTGAAATTAAAAATAATATTATCATTAAATCAGTAACTGTGTACGACAGAATGAGTATGATCGTCTTAGGCTTTGTCCGGTGATGTATAGACCCAAAATTTGCAATTTTAGATATATGGAAGTTAACTTATTTCAATTTATTGACTAGTTTAGCCTTAAAATTACTTTAGGTTCAGTTATACTTCAAGTTTTGTGTGAAGTGTAGATAAGTATAAACAAGCTAGGAACGAGTTCTTATAATGAGAATATATAGTTTGCTAATATGACTAGGGGTTACTGTTGTAAGACTTTTACATTCTGTTAATTGTTCTTGAAACAAAATTTTGATCTTATACGATCAATTTTTAAGGAACGGGAGTATACTTTATAACAAGCTAGTGTGAGCGGAGTAGTCGGAAAGCTAGATATTACCATTACGAGTTCAAATAAGTGCAGTAGCAGCGTATCTATGCACAAACAATGTACAGTACTATTCGATACGTTAAAATCTTGCATGACAGCATTTGATTTAAACTTGTAATATATATAAACGATGGTGGAAGATATATAAATAAATAGTACGTATCTTCTATATAAAACTGAATAATATATACGATAATTTATGTAAAGTATATATCAGTTGTGTTGATTGTTGAGTAACTGTGTAAGGCTGTATGTTGGTTGATAATCTTTGACTTGGGAGCTTTAATTTTGGATGTATTGGGTTGTATCAGTATCATCACTGTGTTTTATTTGATACAGCATATATATATATATATAATCCTCATTGTACATACTTTTGTGCTTTTAGAGACGGAGCAGCTCTGTTGCCATGAACTTTATGCGGAGAGGCCGCATTAGCATAATAAATGAGCTCTCTAGCGTCTTCCAATATTTCAACAAGTTGATATACATATATGTGGTGTATATTTTGATCCAGGTTGAATATTACATCATGCATTTTAGGTTTCAGTACTGGTCCAATTGGATGGTTCAACATTTGATATACTTAAAATATAATTCGAACAATAAGCCAAGGGATATTGGAGGAATAACACACTTCTAAGGCTACTACGTACTTGTACTGTATTATACAAATTTATAGCTAGCTAGTATTAATTACTAGGCTACTAGCAGCCAGAAGAAGACTGATGCTTTGTACATGTTTGTCAGCGCTATGTGGAGAATTAGAAACTGTGAAAAAACCATAACATTCCGCATTTCACAAATATTATGGACAATATTAGAGAAAATACAGAACATATATTGATTCTCACACTTCTCTCTCTCGATTCTCAATTAAACACAACCCTATACGTATATAATCTAGTAATTGCGTTCATATATATATATATGTATGTATTGTTTAAACAGAGCCGACCCTAGAGTTTTGGATGTCCTAGACGAAATTTTGAAATAATGCCCTTTTTTTTATAGTTTCAAAAAATAAAAAATGTATATATAATACATGTAGAAAATTTTTTTGGTGCCCCTATCGTAATGGTGCCCTAAGCGGTTGTCTTGATAGCCTTACCTAAGGGTCAATCCTGTGTTTAAGATTACTTATAAGCTAGCTACTACCTAGAAATTGAAATATATATATAATTTTTAATTTATAAATTACTTATAAAATAAAATAAACATGTCGAAAGACTTATTAATTGATGTTAATTGTAGCAGCTTAGCTATATATGCCCCTGTTGATGCTTAAAATTCTTAGTTTCTAAATAAATGAGTTAGTCTTTGTTTGGTTAACCTTTATTTATTCATGAATTTTAAATACCTAGGAAGTTGTAATTCTCACAAAAATGTGAGAAATTGCTTACTCACCCTCCCCTCAATGACTTAGTAATTTCTGGGAAGTATAAATACCTACCTTTCAACCAAATAAAAATTTACACTTTTAAGGATTTTGATATAGGAATTAAATATCCATGATCAACCAACCAAACAATAGAATGGGAAACATGTATATATGTGACTAGTAGAAAGTTGAGGGGAGGATAGAGAAAGGAGGGTGGATGGGCCCGTTGTCGTCTACCTAAATTCAAAGGCTCGATCTCTAATCTCTACTAGTAAGTATTCTCTTGAACGACAGGATCCGGGTCTGCCGCTCCCTCCCTTTCACCGGTGTTAGCTCTACCACAACACCCCTCTCTCTATCTATCTGCTACCTCCTTCTCTCTCTCTCTCTCACGTACTCCCTCTTTGTTATAATTGATGGAAATGGAAGATCATCAGTATGGAATTGCAGATCTAAGGCACTTCATCAACGCCCGCCCCGCCACCTCTACCTCAGTCGGCTCCAATCTTTTTACGCAACCGACAGCTGAGCTCATCAACAACGCTGCTAACACCGTTCATCATCATCATCATCACCAGCAGCTTCAGCACAGCAACGATCAACTAGCAGCACAGCAGCACTTGGAGATGCTCATCTCTACTCGTCACCAACTCAACTCTTCTTCAGACCAAATTACACCAATGCCTACTCCTCGCTCCTCGCCTTTCCTTGATCATCACCAGCAGCACCACCACCAGTTGTTTCGCTCTGATTCAACTGCTACTGCCGGTACTTGTGCAGTAGCAACTTTGGATATGGACCTCCAGATGAGTGGAGGTGGAAATGGAGACGGTGGAACCGGAAGGTGGCCTAGACAAGAGACTCTCACTCTTCTTGAGATCAGATCAAGGCTCGATCCTAAGTTCAAAGAAGCTAATCAAAAAGGCCCTCTTTGGGATGAAGTCTCTAGGTATGTATGTTTACATCATATCTTCGATCTATTTCCCTAAACCTAGCTATATATATATCCTCTTATATATATAATATTCATGGTATACCCTAATTACTTAATTCTCTCTCCATCTCTCCCGCCTTTGATTAGCATAATTCTTTCCATTACTTTCAGACTCTTGATCAACTGACTCCTCTAAGTAATTAGGTATCCGCTAATCAACGTACACTCACATGATGCGCACACACAAGCGTGTGTAGAGAGAGGGGGCCGTGGAGGGAGATGATGAGAATACATAAATATAAAAATCTCTTTTGTCCGTCTTATCTGCCACTTGTTTTTTTTTAATTCTTCGTTATACATTCATCCATTCACTAGTGTATCAACTGTTCATCCCTAATCTTCTTTAATTACTACCTTTTACACAATTCAGTATTAATTTCATATCCTTTGCTCATCTTCTCCTTAATCGCCCACACCACTTAATCTACACCAAGCGTTTGTTTCTATTCCTCGTTTCGGATCGAATATCCAACTGTTGATAAATTAGAGATTCCTTGTTTATATATGTTTTATTGAATCTCAGAGTCCCTATAATATTGTTCAAGAACTGCTAATTAATTAAGTCTGGTATTCATACAGATTATGCCACACAAATTCATGTGTACATCATGGGTTAAAAAAGCTTAATCAATATTGGTGGCCTCTTTATATATGTATGTAGAATGTGATTACGAGTATATTTGAAGCTAGCTAGCTTGTGTAAATTATTCGATCAAGAAAAGACAATGTGGATGTAGAATCGGCTATCCCGATGTCTTCCCTTTCTCTACGAACCTTTATTAAAAATTCCTTCATCATTAGCAAGGATCATTATGACCCAGCCTAATTTTACACTTTATTAGTTTATTACCACTTTGATTCATTCTCGGTCTATTAGTGGACCACATATATATAATATTATATCATTAAGATTCTTCCCCTCCCCCCATATGTATGTAATCATATATATATATATTATCTTCTCCCTTGCAATGAATGAATTTTTATGAGTAAGTTTATATTATTCATTTTGTAGAATAATGAGTGTTGACCATGGGTATCAAAGAAGCGGCAAGAAATGCAGGGAGAAATTTGAGAACTTGTACAAGTATTACAAGAAGACTAAGGAAGGGAAAGCCGGAAGACAAGATGGGAAGCATTATCGATTCTTTCGACAGCTTGAAGCTCTCTACGGTGAATCCTCAAGCAACAATCCTACTACATCACTCCCCAACAATGCACATTTAGCTGGAGTCGGAGTTACAACGTTTCCGTATACTACTTCTCAAGTCCCGAATCAACAAGTCTTCCATCAAACTCCTAGACAGATTATCGACGATAGTTTTACTCCATCAAACTCCTCCGCTTTTGTAACTTCTTCGTCGGATGAGTACTGCAGTGATCTTAATGCTGCCATGGCGTTAAAGAGAAGAGGTAAGAGGAGCTGGAAGGCGAAAATAAAAGACTTCATTGACGGACAAATGAGGAAACTTATGGAAAAGCAAGAAGTCTGGCTAGAGAAAATGATGAAGAGTATCGAGCACAAGGAACAGGAGAGGATGATGCGGGAAGAAGAATGGAGGAAACAGGAGGCAGCTAGAACTGAAAGAGAGCACAATTTTTGGGAAAAAGAAAGAGCTTGGATTGAAGCTCGAGATGCTGGCTTAATGGAAGCCTTGCACAAGTTAACTGGGACCAAAGAAATGAGGGCCCCGGTTAGGTCTTCATCTCCTGATCATGCAGATCATGGGGAGCTTCTATCCACGAGGCCTGCTCATCATCAACATCAGCTTCAAGACCAGAATGATGATGGGAGTGAAACGATGGTGCCAAACAGCAGCGCGAGTTGGCCAGAATGTGAGATTACGAGACTAATACAATTGAGGACTAGCATGGAGCCGATGTTTGTTCAGCAAAGTGGGACTGCGGAAGAGCAAGTTCTGTGGGAGGAGATTGCATCGAACATGGCTTGTTTGGGATATGACAGCAGGAGTGCTGCAATGTGCAAAGACAAGTGGGAAAACATTAATAATTATCCACCAAAAGCCAAGGATCAGTCTAGCAAGAAACGCAAAGAGAATAACACTTCTCCCGCAGTAAGCAGCAGTTGTTTCTACTTTCAGAACAATGAATCGATATGCAATAATCAAGGCGGAGGAGGAAGAGAGTACCGTGAAACCAATGACTTAGGAGGCGGAGGACTTGGAGGTCTCGAATTAACAACATCACTACTAATACAAAGTGACCATCACCATGATCATAATGCTTCCAGGCCACCTCCGGATTCTAACGTAGCAAGCAGTACAATGCAAGGTAGCTCATTTAGGTTCTTCATGGGTGATCAGACGGATAATTTGTGGGAAAATTATGGATTGAAGCTGAGCAAGGGAGATAATAATTAATCACTAATTATTATTAGTCTGGATCAAATTAATCAGTCGTCTTTTGTACCTTGTTTTAAGTTGTGCTAGCTAGCTTCACCAAGAGGAATTTGAACTAGCTAATACATAGCGGTGGACTATGTTGTCAGGTAAAAAGATGTTACCACTTATCGATTGCATCAAATTATTATATCAGTTGTAGCAGTATGTTTGTGCAACTTATATTTAACCTCTCCAGTTTTATTTGTGTGTGTTTCTACAAGTATGAATTGATGTGTTCACTCGAATATATAAGATGGACAATTTAATTAAACATCTGCGAAACTATATATATTGAGCTGGTCCGATCTCTTTGGTCTTGTTATTCTTTCACGATGTGACTAACGTTACAGCCATGAGTTTTTACAATGCATGGGTTTATGTATTCGTACTTTATGTATACATCTCGAAATGTGCGTCTCATAATAATTTTACAAATTTTGCAGTAACTATTGACTTGGTCATCATGAACTTGGTGGGATAATAAAATGAAAATACAGTAGTTGCTATCATAGGTTAGATTAGATTTATATTCGAGGCCGTTGACTTGGTTGCTAACGAATTAAAGATATATAAAAAATTATCCATCTATAGCTAGAGTACAAAAGAGATGAAACACAACTTTAATTTTGTGCAGTGATTCTACCTTGTGAATGGCTATTAAAAACTGGAAAAACTAAACAAAACAAGAAATTGAAAGGCTCCTGGCCTGATCGCTGAAGTATACAAGTGGATTGATTGGTTTGATAAAGTGTATGTGTGTATGTATGTTACACACACGTAACGCATATGTATATATCAAAAACTATAGATACACACATGTCTACGTATGCAGACTGATGAAACAGGACGATGATGTGTCCCACTGGTAGAAGACGCATGTAGGCTAGACCTGGGAAAGCAACTAGCTACGAAGCTAGTAGGTCAAATTATATATTTCTAGATCACCGCACCAATAAAATTCCGTTTGCCTTTCTACATAACTTATAATCATATAATAAATATACTACGGAGTAGTGCTAGGACTGTAATATATGTATAAATATAGGCAAGCCTACTGGGAGCTTTTACTCTTTGTTTGACCAGCTTTTTCCATGAGAGGGTTTTAATTAGCAATGTATTGATTTCAACTGCATTCAACCAATTAAGTCCTGTGATGCAAGAACATTCACTCTTCTTCACTTGAGCTAGCTTCAGTTTTACTTTGTATCTGATTTCTTTAATTTCTTTTTCTGCAAACAAGTGCCAGTAAATTTCTGTTTTACTACATGCTAGTAGTTAATACATGTAGTGATATATATTTCCCAACATTTGGATAAGGAACAAAGTGCGGAATTTGTCTCAAAAAAGTAAACCGTTTTTGACACAGTTAAGGGGTAACTTTCTGAAGAAAACTCACTTTATGCTAGAAATTCAAAAGGAGATATGGACTTCTGAACCCAGATTCTCCAGCACATTCTCAACACACACACACACATATATATATATATATATATATATATATATATATATATATATCACTTTACGTTAGAAATTCAAAAAGAGACATAAATTTTTAGTCTTGACAACCAATTTTGATAACAATCACTTCACGTTTTTTATACTCCTTCCGTCCTTATTGAACAAGATGTCCATTTTGAAAAAATTACATATATTAAAAAAAATTAGTTGAATACATTTTTCATATACATATCCCTTATTATTGTCTTGAAAAAAATAACAATCTAACTAAGTTTTAAATGATATAGGGATAGTTTTGGAAGATTATCACTATATTTGTTTTGAAAATAGAAATGAACATGTATTTAAGGACAAAATGTATTCAGGAACAAAATTTATTTTAAAAGTAAACATGTAAAAAGCGAAGGAGGGAGTAATAGATAAGTGAAACCCTAAAAAATTATTTTAAACTTAATAAATAACGTAGCTTCTTTAATTTACATAAAAAAAATTATGCTCATATTATTTATAATAAAAAAACTGTGAGTACATGATTATCATCATCGTCTATCAGAAATCCAAACCCAAATATATATATATACACACATATTTAAAGAGAGAAATGCTACATTACACAGCTGGTCTGCATTAGTCTTTATACAATTGATCTACACAATATATGATGAAGAGTACAAACCACTTGCTCTTGTCCACCGACTTGGATTATTGATATATCCCTATAGGAATTAGGAACCACGCCAAATTAGTTTCTCTACAACACTCATTATCCCTGTTTTTGTAGGTACTTTTTTACAGTATTGCATGTTGCAATTACCAACTGTCATGTTTCCTAATAATTCTAAGCAAATTGCTGATCATTAATTAAGAGCTCTTTTATATGATAATTAATATAATCTTCTAATATTCTAATCACTGTATATCAATTACTGTACTTTATAGTAGTGACCAACTGACTATTAGTATGTTCACTTTATAATCAGATTCTCTATAAATTTCAATTAATTTTATAAACATCACACATTATGAATTTGCTATCAAAATGTACTCATTTATAAATTTGCTGGTTTCAACTTTGATGGTTGCCCGTGCACTTTGATATTTTAAAAAAGTTTTCTCATTAACCTTATAATTGCAACCTTAGGTTTTGTGTATGTGTACATTACTACATTGTGTATATTAAATATATGTATGTGTGACAGCGTGAGTCGATCTGTAAGAGCTAGACTACCGTACAGATTAAGCTTCTGGATCAGAGTAATGCATCATGCATGCATGAGAAGATAGATCACCGATTCGGCGATTCTTCTCCTTTTCTTTCTTCTATTATCTACACGTAGTAATTAATACTAGCATTTCGTATACGTCAGCTTTTGCTTTTTACTTGGATTCTGTTTTCCTTATAGATGAAAGTCTCTCCCGTACAAATATATAAACATACATCAAGGCTCCAGTGTCTTTTCCCTTGATATCTTCCTCTTGTTTAATTAATCATTTATCTTTCCCTTGACTTGAAATTAAAATGAAAAAGGCTAGGGTAGGCTAGGGTAGGTGGGGGGGGGGGTTAACATTGAAAGATGATGATGCAATTGATTTGACAAGCAACTGAAGCAAAAACTGAATCTCACTCTTCTAAGAAGCCCAAATTGGAAGGGTTTCAGTGAGCAGAAGATGACTGTGCACACTTTGCTTATACACTTTTTAAGGTATTCGATTAGACACTGTTTGTCTCTTTCACCATGAGAAAATTTCACTATGTATATTAGCCCAGATGCATTTCACTGTTACTATTATTAATAAGTTACCCTTTCTACATCACTACTTCCATCCACCCAGCTCCCCAGCTCTGCTACTGCTTTTTATTGTTTCTGATTCTCGTTATGCGTGCAAGCTATCGCTGTACCCCCCCCCCCCCCCCCCCCACCCCCCACATCCCACATCCCACATCCCACATCCCACATCCCACATTTATGATCTTCGTTCTATTGTGGAGTATTTACATGTATAGCTTTATACATTCCTAAATCGAGGGTTCCCCTTGTTTTATATGCCCATGTGTTTTCTTGGAGTTTGTGCTCATGTGGCCGCTTGGTTACTGCATGTTAAACTACATTCACTTCGAATTAAACACAATCACACAACTATTTTTATGGTTAATTTGAATACTCCATCTCGTAGAGATTGACAATCTCTCGATCCTTTACTTATTGCACTTATTTTCAAATGAAAGTTCATGCTGTTTTTGAGAATTTTCAACTTAATTTTATTAAAATTATATTTTTCATTACATAACCAATAACCTGATAAAAGAGGGATTATTCTGTACGTGAGAGAATTTTTGAACCTATCAAAAGTCGAATTTGTGTTTATCAAATAGTCTACATCAAACTCGCATGCATGCCCGTAACCTCCAGTTGTTGATCAAACCATCCATCCAATATAGAGTGCAGGCTTAATAGTACCACCCAATTGTTTTTTTCTTTTATCTGGTTTAATTGTGTAACACCCAATTGTTGATCATAAGTATTCAGTATATAATATAATATAATGTACTTCATAAGTATTCAGTATATAATATAATATAATGTACTTCAGCTCTGCAAAACTTGAAATCCAGATGTCTACGCAATCGATTAATTTAGTGTACTATATAATCATAGTGTTATCTATTTTTCTAAAGAGTAGATGAATTACTTTGAAGAAAAGTAGGAAAGATAAATAAATATCCATGAATTATTTGCTTTACTGAAGTTGCAGAGATTTAATCAATAGTACAGTTTAAGATTCTTCTTCCCTTTAGAAAAAGAATACACGGTGTGTTCTTGATTAATCTTATGATGCTCAATGCTCACTCACATATTAAGATAGTGGAAGAACGAGTACAGCGTTTTTGTTGAGTTGTTGGCAATGTTCTAGCTAGTCTTCTAGAAATCCTCAAACTGAATAAAGAGATTTACTAATCTTTAAGAGTTTAAGTCGTTAGGTTTCTTGATCGAATATGTGATTATTATTTTAAAATGAAACGAAATAGCAGCCAAGAAAACAATAATAGACCTCCTACGTTTAAATGAAGATTAAGAGTTCGTTTGATATACTATTTATTTGGAAAGTTAAAATTTCAGGAATTAATATTTAATATAATTGTTTAGTTGACAAAAATATAGCAAGTGAAAATTAATATGGAAGTTTAAATACCCGTATGATATAGGAAGTATCTCACGCTTTATTATTCAATACTATTTCCTAGAAATTTAATATTAACAAAAAATACTATTTACTACAATAAGTTAATTTCTATCTTATATCAAATCACCTCTAATTATCTTCCCTCTCTGCCAAAAATACCCCCTCCTGACTAGGAATTATGAGCGCATTTGACTTACTTTATTTTTCAAAAGTAACTATTTATTTTTTTGAAAAGAATATGTAAATATATATTTTTTTAAAAAAAGTATAAAGTAAGAGTTAAACTAAATAGTAAGATAAATAAGTTTAACTCTTACTTTATTTTTTTTAAAAAAATATTTTTTTTAAAAAAAAATCATAAATATATATACTTATTTCGGAGAAAAACGCTTATTTCTCGGTACATAACACTTGCACATAAATGCTTTTTACATAAAAAATAGCTTGAAGAAGATGGTGGGATAGCACTTCAATATTTGCAATATGCACTGCCTGAAACAATCCTATTTCCAAACTGATATGTAACTTATACTCCCTCCCCCATAATTTTAATTTTATTTGATTTTTCAG
Source organism: Oenanthe sinensis (assembly GCA_028671895.1). NCBI lineage: Eukaryota > Viridiplantae > Streptophyta > Magnoliopsida > Apiales > Apiaceae > Oenanthe > Oenanthe sinensis. The sequence goes on from CM053794.1 coordinate 40,251,678, forward strand.
CAGACAATTCAACTACTGATTAAAAATATTCATTTATAATTTTACAATCTACAAATTACTTATTAAAATAAATTAAATAAAGTTTTTAATGATATTTAAAAAAAAGTTCTATATAATTTTTGAATCAAAATTGATTCATTTGATTTTATTTTTTAGAATTAAAGTTCAATTTGATTTTAAATGTTAAATAATAGTACTATAAATTATAAGAAGGATATAATTTATATACAGGAAAAAGAACTTCTTACACAGGTAGCAGTAGCACGCAGAAATGTCAACAACAATTAATTTGAACTTGTATTTGACTTGGAAGGAACAGCTCCGCATCTGCTGAAATAGTGGAATCTTTAAAGAAATCAGTATAGACCTCGGCCCAACACATCTTTTGGTACAGACCCATGGACAAAAAAGGGGTGTTTTGGTTTACAGTTCTTCCCTCTTAAGAGGGAGATGATTACCAATGACAGTGAGGCCGTGAGGGATCTGGAAAAGGATATCACGAATAAACGAAAATACTCAAGAATATATAATCCATATCTTTACAACCTAAAACTTTGAGATATAAAGTAGGCTTTAATCCGAAGTTTGGTCGAAAATACACACTAGCCACTTAACTCGTAAAAGATCCGGTTCAACCATCGTTGTATGTTTGTAGTAACCATAACTTCGGCCAAAACAACCGGATTTGGAGAGAGTGAGTTCCACTTGCTGGCAGGAGGAAGTGATGTCTGTTATGACCGTTGAAACAGTGATGTCCTAAAGAACCATCATCGTTTGAAGCCGCAAATGGTTATATAAACACTTGAAACACATACATACATGTCAAATTATTATTAGTATTGAAGCATGTCTTCCTTCAGCTCTACTAGCATTCAAATCGCGGATTTATGTTCATGTGGTTTGAGCCCTGGGAGGAGGTTCTGGGGTTGCTGCTATACAAGGTATGGATGAAAATAGGTTGCAATACTAACTTCTTGTTGTGTGATGTTCTTAGTTAGTTTGTTAACTATGTTGATTTGATTTTGATATTGCAGAGAAATCAATGAAGTGGTTGCAATTTCCACCAGTGGCATGACCTAAGTGTACGTGGAAGAGCAAGTTCCTGGGTTGTTGAGAAAGATAGAAAAGTTGGAAGATGAAATCAAGATAAGAAAAACCAAGGAGAGAAAGCTAGTGATATTGTTGTTTCTTGCTGGAGTTGTGATTTGCAGTTTCTTGTTTAGTAGGTGTTTTTAATTTGCAATGAAGACCATTTTGACTTCATTTTAATGTTAAATTTGTAATGGATGGATGTTGAATTAAAGTTGTTGTGTTTGAATCTACATGTCTTCTATGTAAACTACTGTCAAGTTTGTTGTATGAATGACTGCAAAAATTATTAAGGTACAACTTTAGTAATTAAAATAGATATTATCTGGCATTAAAGATCAATAGAGAACATAACATGCAACCAAACACTAGTACAAAAGCCTACATCTCCTCTGCAATGATTGCTGCAACCTGGACTGGTGGAACTGGTACGTTATCAACACCCCCATCCCCTGAATGCATAGTTGAACAAGTGTTTTTGCAGTACGATTTGCAGAGGGTGGGATGACAAACATGCCCAACTTTTCCCAATCCTCCTCTACTAGACTGTTGATCATTTCTACAAGGAAATCCATGAGGAAGTTAGGATCAGGATCAACAATGTTGTTGTAGGCTTCTACAGATTCCATCTCCACAAGAAGGTTGGTTTTCTCTGTCTCCCAAGCCAACTTCAGACCATAAAAGACAAACCACAACTCAGTTGTGGTTGGTATAGCCAAGCCTATGTTTCCACCACATCCATTAACCCAAGAACCATCACCATCCCTAAGAACACAACCTACTGCTGTTGTTGTTGAACCTCTGTGAAACAACCCCTTAACGTTGAGCTTGAAAGTATTGCTAGGTGGCTGGGTCCAGGTGGACATTGTGTTTGATTGTAGAATATTGATTTCTTGGATTGTAGCTTAAAAGGGAATAGAGCTTTAAAAAGGAAAAATTGCCCATCGGAATCAAGCCAAAAGTGGTTGAGAGAAAATTTAGATGTTGAATACACATTTTACAAAATAGTAGACCATTGACCAAGTAACAAGCCAATAGTTATGTAGTCTCAGTTTGACCATTGTCATACAGAACAGAGTATAATGTAGCAAAAATGCATGCATATTACATAAAAATATTTGGCATATTAAGCCAAATTTAAGTTACATAATTCAGGTTCATTTCTTAACAAAATACATAATACAGTTCTATAACAAAATTAAGCATAACCAAAATATTACATGCCCAATTTTAGTCCAACTGTCAAAGCCTAATATAGTTCAGCAAAAGTTAGAAGCAATTAGAAAATATTAGTGCCCCCCAGGTTAGTCTAGCTTCTCATTAACTTGGTCATTCAACTTGTCACTGTGTTTAGCTACATGCTCCACTTGCACAACCTCCATTTCACTCATTGAGTTTGCAGCATCTGCTCTAACCTTGTTGAGTGATCCTTGAGTCAAGACAAAATTACCACTTTGTAGAAATTGTGCAGAGCACACCTCAATTCCACCAACAGAAGCCTTCACTTGCTTGACAATGCTTGTTTCTGGGAGACCATGTAGATTAGGTCCAAGGTAATTAGAAGGTGGTTGATTTGATTTTGAAGATGGTGGATTTTATTTAGATGTTCCACTATTTATGTATCCATTCCTTTCATTTCCCTTACCACCATTGACTCCCAACTTCATTGTTTTCTTCTCATTTAATAGCTCAAAAGAAAATCTTACATGTTCAGAAATTGCAGGCCACTCAACTGCATGTGGAGTAACATTTCCAAGCCACTCATTCTTAGATGTAGGGATACTTGGCCCAACTTGGCTGCCTTGAGTTGACACATGTGCATCTGTTAATTCCATCCCCAGGACATTTTCATGTTGTTCCTCTCTCTCATTATTAATAACATTTTCACCATCTTCGACATTTGTTAGGGTTGAGCTTTTACAAGTCCTTTTGTTGTGACCTGTTTGCTTGCATTGAGAACACCTTACAGTCAACTGAGCTTTTTTTAGAAGAATCTTGGTACCATCTTCTCCAACCTCCTCCATGTGTTTCTTACCATCAGCCTTTCTTTTCATATTTGGCCTCTCAGGTTGCTTCTGAACAAAAGGTTGTGTCACAATATGGCCAGACTTTGCCCATTGAGACTCAACATTGATTGGATGGATCAAACATGTATAAACATAATTATTTCAGTCAAGAAATACAAAATATAATAAGAAGCACAAGTTAAACAATTCGTTTGGACAAATACCTGAATATGCATCCCTGTAGCTCTTCACATAGTAGGCAACATCAACATAGTCTATAGGATCAAGACTGAGCCTATTCATGGCACATATTGCATGGTGACAAGGTATAGACATGCCATTTTATCTTCTTCATTCCAGGCATATTTTCTTCAAATAATCCCTCAAAGAAGTTGTCAAGAGAATCAGAATCTGAGCTATTAACACTTTCACCATCAAAATCAACTTTATCATCTTCACTGATTTCATTATCTGGTTGCAAGCCAAGATGATTCTTGATCCTTCCCACTCACTCTGCTCCATCATCCACATTCTCAGCATAATCTATGTCATCACTATCAACCATCAAATACTCACTATCAGAGAAATATTAGTCTTCATCCAACTCTTCCAGGTCCAGGAATCCATTGTTATCAACATGAACATATTCATCATGATGGACATTCTCGTAGTCTTTAGTTGATAATTTCTGTTTAGTATAGTGCTCCACATAAATATCAATCATATAATTGTTTTCTTTTCCATACTCAACCATCATATTATAGTCACCTTGGTTTTGTAAAAGCTTCATACCAACATCCATTGCCATACTTGGTATCCTATAGTACAGAGTTTTCAGACCACTGTAACCTAAGGCATCTACTTGACATCGAATTTCATCATAGTTTATATCACCCACATTCCATAGATCATATGCACTAAACTGGCCACCTACGTATTGAGTTTGTGGCAAGCACTTTAGTTTTCCACCATGATACAATCTTACACTTATCATATTATCATCATCACCTAAACAAGAATGTTTATTAGACAAGTTCATGATATTTAACTAGAACATAGTAGTTGTTTAACATAAAAACATCTCACAAATTATCAATGTACATCTAAAACAGAGAGCAATATGATCATATTCGAAAAATACAACAGACACTAGCAAGAACACATTTACTATATGGTGGAGATTCACTCCCTTCACTGGGTCGAATGCTCGTTGTGGGATTAAAAATCATCTCTTTCTCACTCAGCTAACCACCTCAAACTTCAGTCTTCAGTTCGTTCTTCTGTGTTTAGATCTAAACTGATCCTTTAACCAATTTTACTTCCCTTTTATAGCTTCATTACATACACATTAACCATTCAGCTTTGTAGTTAAACTTTGCAACTTTACCTTGATGCTAAACACTTGGCATCTCAATTAACAAAATGTGCACTACACTCTCTACAATCAACCGGATTAATGCTTGTTGTGTTCAATCTGCAGAAGAATGGTTGAACCGGATTTTTAGTGTATTTTCGACCAAACTTCGGTGGACAACTTGTATTAAAGCCAATAAAGTAATTTAAGCATCTGTTCTATGCAACGCATTCTCTGCCGATCTAATATTCTTTTGGTGTGCATTTTGTTGAGAGAATGAAATAAAAAATAAATTAAATTAGACCTTTATCTCCCAAAAAACAATGCTCCATTTCCCATCCTATTAACTTTCTTGACATTTTTTATTATAACAAAATTACACTCATTTTCTTTCCAAATATTCTCTTCAACATACATTATTACGTCTTAATTTCACTCTTTTCATTTCATTCCTGCCGACCAAACAAAACATCGGAACAAAGGCAATGCATGCGGCCTAAATTCTACTGACACAACTAACAGCATGAAAAAAACCCCATCAGCAAATGATAAACAGAACACTGAACACCCAACTAAAAAACCATAACATGTCCAGAATGTTAAAACTGGAAATAGAACTCAAAGGAAATAAGTTTAAGGGGTTACAAGCTTATTCTGAAGTCTTTTATAGTTTCAGGACGGAAAATTTTAAAAACAAACTACAAATACCAGATATCCGAAAATAAAACTCTTGCACATACTAACTTGTACTCCATAAAACAAGAACGACAAATATACTCAGTATTTGTAATCCTTGACGTGAAGGCTCTCAGAGGCACCCTCGCTCAATGCGCTGCCACCCTGGTATTTTCCAAGAGTTGCCTCAGAGTTGGCCTTGCATCTGGTAAGAAATGCCTCTTGAGCAGCTTTCACATTTTCTTCCTTTCCAGCCCAAGCCTTAAGAGTGCTCTGCTGAAGGGCCCTTCCAAAGGAGAAAGAGAGGCTCCATGGTTTCTTTGTCTGAAGCTTGTTCATGGCATTAAGGTTAACAGTAGCTTGTTCCTCACTCTGGCCACCTGACAAAAACACAACTGCAGGAACAGCAGGAGGCATAGTTCGCTGAAGTGCACGGACTGTGTACTCAGCAATCACCTCAGGTGCAACCTTTTTGGCATCAGACCCTGGAGTAACCATGTTGGGCTTCAAGAGGGTTCCTTCAAGCAGGACTTTGTGATCATTGAGTGCCTTGTAGCAAGCAGCAAGTACACGTTCTGTTACATCAGCACACCTGTCAATATCATGAGGTCCATCAACCAAGATCTCGGGCTCAACAATGGGTACCAGGCCATTCTCCTGGCAGATTATGGCATAACGAGCCAAACCATTGGCATTCTCATTAATAGCAAGCTGAGAGGGCTCATTAGGACCAATCTTAAGCACGGCACGCCATTTTGCAAACCTAGCACCAGCTTCATAGTATTTAGCACAGCGAGCACCAAGTCCATCAAGACCCTGGGTAGTGGTCTCACCATTGGTTCCAGCAAGCTCAACTGTGCCCTTGTCCACCTTGATTCCGGGAAGAACTCCACCTTCCTTGAGGACCTCAACAAAAGGCTTGCCTGAAGACAACCAAAACAGGATATTGATAAAATCTAACAAGGATGATACCTACGTAACCATTTCAATCATAAAGACCATTGAGTATGCTATGCAGTGACATCAACAGAAGGCTTGTCTGAGGACTACCAGAACATAAAGATGATGAAATTCAACACCGATGTTTCCATCCTCACCGATGCAAGCTCAATTTCATTCAACAATACTATTATGCAAATTGAGCATGAAAGAAATAAGCAAACGGTGATAAAGTCGTACAGTAAAACATATGCTGAAAACATACCTGCAGCAGTACTCTGATAAAGAGTTTCCTCAAAAAGAATTACTCCACTGAGGTACTGGAGGCAACCAGGAGTGCAGAAGAGAAGCTCACGAAGTGCCCTCCTGTTGTTTTCAACATTCTCAACATTAATGCTTGAGAGACGCTTGCCAATTGTACCAGTAGACTCATCGGCAGCAAGAATACCCTTCCCAGGAGTTCCAATGTACGCAGCATTGGCGATAAGCTCATCTATTCAACACAACAAACAAACTCATTATAAATAAATCTAGACAACACAATTACACAGTACAAAACATACTCAAAAATAAATATCCTTTGATTAGCATTAATTTAGAAACAGCATATAGTGTAATCAACCAACATAGCAACATAATTTAGTAAATAGCTTTTAGTATAATCAAATATCCTTCTACTGAATCTCAAGGATCCAAAAAAAAAGTACAACGGGCCGATAATTAATAATTAATAATATATATATATATACATATATAGACAAAATAATTTATGCAAATCAAAACAAATTATATAACTTGGTCTAGTTGTTTCACAGATCAGAGCATGGTTGTATAGTGTTGAAGATCTGGGAAATTAAACACTCTAATCTACATATCTACTGTTATCCCCAATAATAAATTATTAATAAACATACAATTATACAGAAATTAACTAACTAAATTAAATCATTAGCAATTAACTATCAACAAGAATTAAATCATTCAAAAACAAAAACAGATCTATAGAAATCATAGATAATATGGTAATTCAAAATAATCAATATCAGCAGTAAATAGCTACAAGCAAAGGCATAGATCACCGCATCATCTTAAAGGAAAATATTAAATATCATAAAGTAACAGAGCAAAAAACAAGATATACTCTGTACAAAAAGCATGGCAAGATAATTAGAAGCAGTAACAAATGAGTAAAGGCAAAAGTAAAAGATACAGATCTAAAGCGGTTGTGAAAGAAGAGGACTCACCAGCGTATTTGCCCCTGTAGCAAGACATGTTTTCAGAGAGATTGATTGAGAGAGAGACAGAGAGAGAGAGAGAGAGATGTTTAGGGTTTACGTATCTGTGTGTGTATATATACTAGGTGGGAAAATAATATGGGCGGAAGACTATAGGAGGAAATGAGTAAACAGAAGGTTCCAGAACGCCGCCTGCGTTTTCTTTTTTTCCTTTTTTACACTCCCCCATTTACTTTTTCTAATTATTTATTATTTATATTATTACTTACGTATTATCTAAAGACTAAAACCGCCTAGCTACGCTGTGTTTCCTTTTTTACACCCTCGGTATTGGTATTTTGTTGACTAGCTTATACCACCTGCATTTTATTTTTAATAATATTTTATAATAATTTTATAGTTAATTTTTTTTTTTAGGAAAGTTAAAATTTATATTTTTTAAAATTTATATTTATTCAATTTTAATATTATAATTTAATATATTTTCTTCTAAAATAATACTAAATAATTTATTGATATTGGTTTATAATTGAACTTTAATCATTTTATTTATAAATAATATTAAATTAGTTTTTATACTCGTAATGAAATCGAATTTTAATCAATTAACTAAATAATTAATAATAATTAATTATATATAAGGTATAATATAATTTATTTAAATTTATATACAGATAAAAAATGTGATTATTAAGTTATCTGTAAAACCGGATGCTAATTATTAATTAGGATAAAACAGGGGATACACCAGATTGTAAAACATGATCCGCACTCTATGGGCTTACTCCACCCATCAACAAGTCTATAAAGTACTTTTTCTTAACATAATTATTTATAATTATATTAACTGTTTTTCTTTTAATTTTTTTTATTAATTAATGCTAATTTTTTTATAGTGAACACTAACCACACAAATCTCCTGTTTGACACTTTGACGCTTCTTATAAGTTGCAAAATAAACCAAACAACACTAAACAAACGAAACTATAATGCGCAGTATTATATTTTTATTAAATTAAGCTAGAATATTCAAATAAGGTTAAATAGTTAACACTCTTTTCCCAACAAAAATTTTAACACTACTTAATTTTTATAAATCTATTTTAAAATTCTTTAAATTGTAGTATTTCTTATAAGCGATCCAATTTAGGCCTCGTTTGAGATTCCTTAAAAATAAGTAATAAATTACTTGTTTTTTTAAAAAATACGTATTTTTACATTGATTTTAAATAATAACATTTAGTTTAGAATTTTAAGACTAAATCTTATTTTCAAAATAAAAAATAAATTACTTATTTATAAAAAAAAGTACATATATACGTAATTTTTCTGAAAATAAGTAATTTATTTTCAAAAATAAGTGGAGTCAAGCGTGGCGTAAATTGATTTGAACTTTATCCTTTTACTCACCCCAAAAAAACCTAGAAGGAAACTTCAGACACTTGCCAGGAAAAAAAAAGGTTAAAGATTGTTGTTAACCAAAACTTTCAATGATAAACCACGTAAGATTTTTAATTTTGATAGTAGAGATAGTGATGAATATCAAAATTTTAATTAAATAATTACTTTGCTTTATAGTAAATTAAGAATACGACTAAATTTATTTTTTTAGGCCTTTCCTGCCTTAAATTTTAATAAAGAAATTTATTCGATATTAGGGTGGTGTCACCCACCCCAATCTCCAACCTTACCAAACAAACATTTAAAAAAACAAATATTAATTATTCAATTTTCAGGAGGTGCGTACTGTAAAAACACATGTGCGGGTAATATTCCCTTTTTCGGTGCGAATATTAGTTCTACATGTACCGGCAAACTCTTTATAAAACTCAACAATGCGTTGGCTGTACAAGTGGAGTATTATGGGAGTGTTTGGGGGAACTTTTTTTCAGAATAAGTCAACTTATTTTAAGACAAAGTCAGAGATTCCTAACTTTTTTCTGAAAAAAGTTGATTTTTTTTTGCAACTTATAGAATCTCAAATATACATTAAATACTTGTATAAAAAACATTTATCAAAATATGAAATTTTTACGCGAAAGTAAGTCCAAAAAGACTTATTTTTAAGTTCAGCCAAACAGACCATATATTCATTCATTCATGTTCGGTGGAGTTGGTGAGATGACATGAAAGCAGCTTAATTCTTCTTCTTTTTTCATTCAACCTAATTGCACCTTAATTCTAAATTCTAATGCTACATTACTCTTTTTCAAAAAACAGAATGCTATATTTACTCTAATGTTTTTAGCATATTAAACATTAGATATTCACACATATATATACCTAATTTTAAACATTTAATATTGTAATAGAATGATAATAATTATTATTATAACTATAACTATAATTATATTATTATTATTATTATTATACAATAATAATAATTATTATTATTATAATCATCCATTATATTATTATAATTATTAAATAGTACAAAAAATGCTAAATCACGAGATGCACGGTATAATTTAACAAAAAAATAAACTACAATCACACCATATAAATTTTAAATTATTTATTATGGTGTGATGTGGGGGTTTTAACGGTGTTAATAAACTCAAGCAACTAAAAGTTTAAATAAAAAATATGTTTTAAGAAATAATTAAAAATCAATTCTAAAAATAAAATTTAAAATTGAGAGACAGGAATTTAAAACTATAAAAAAATTCAAAACCATTATGCTAAGCCAAAAGTTTAATAAAATAGAAATATAAAATATAAAAAATTATTTATTCAAATTATTTGAATACAAAATTTTAAAAAATAATTATATTATGAACTTTATCTATAAAATACTCTCGGGTCTTTTTTCAAATTTTCAACTTGTTTTTTTGGGATCTGGACCCTGAGCATTCTAAATTCTAGCACCACTGCTACTTTTGGTTAGCCCAAACAAGTTTGGGCCTTTTACTGGCCTTTTAACGGAATTCATAGTTTTGTTTTGGTTAGCCCGGACAGATATTGATCGGCCTTTGTTGTCTTTGAAAGTAGTTTTGTATACATTGTGCCGTCAATTAAGACCCCGTTTGATATTGCTGTTGAATATTACATATAGTTACAATAGATTTTTGTTGTAAAATTGTTAGAAATGTGTTTGTTAAAATTCAAAAATTATTGTCTATAAAAGCGTTTTTGATCTAAAAACTGTGGTTAGAGAAAGTACGTCTCTATACTTTTGGAAAAAGCTTTTTAGTTTTTGCTGAAAGTAACTACAAATTTTACCATGAAAACTCTCCAAAAATATTATTTATATATATATTATATCTCAAAATATACCTAAATAAAAAAAAATATCAAACAGTCATCTGATTTTCCTAACGGTATTTTTTCTTATAGTACATCAGTTTTCAACAACAATCTCAAACGAAGTCTAAACAACATTTCTCAACTCCGCACTTCTGTTTTCTTTCAGATAAAAAATGTGAGGTAGTAATCCTAAACTATAAGACTTTCTTGATTCTAATTCCTCAACAAAAAATTCAATAATTTCCATCATCAAACTTTCAAAATTTTTGCATTCAATCGCTTTGTTAAAATTCGACTAATGAACATTTATATTTGCGGACATAAGTGATAATTCGGCAAATAATAGCTAATATGCATGTGGATATTAGCATTACTGACATGATGATAACTGTTATATTTGTGAATTAATACTTTGTATTACAGAAGATAAAATGAAGTTACAACACTTGTTGTACAAGTTGAGGTATATATATACAAACTAACAGCTAAGCTACCAACTAACTCAAGAAATAGGCGGGAAAAGTAGGTGTAAGCAACAGCTCTATGGTGGCTGACGTGGCATAATAAAGTGATGGGGAGTCTGCTGATGTGGTGTATCTATATCACTAATAATAACAAAATTTATTTATGGTCTATATTGTATTAAGTTTAATATTTTTATATTGTATTTATTAATTCATTCAACAAATTCTCTAAAGTATAGAAGATAAAACTAAAAAGATTTAAATTTAATAGACAATAAAGACCAACAGAGTTAGTTTGGTCTCTTATCTAATAATGGATCATCAATAAATTCCGCATATCAGCTCCCTCCTAAAATTGTCTTCCACTTTCACCATGAAAAGAACAGATTTTCTGAAAACAGTATGGGTTCGAGTTGGTCTTGACTGGTGGTTTAACCACCTTCTTATAGCCTTGACTGCACAGATATGGGTGGTGTGCAATGTGCATTAGTGCGTGACTCTGCATTACTAAAATACACATTGCTTTGAATGCTGCTCTGTAGTTTTTGAAAATTTGTCTCCTTGAATTATTCTTATATGCGCAACTTTTGAAACTAAATGCAGATTAGTATGTATTTTTTCCCCCGAATTTCGGGCAGCTAAAATAATTATTTGATTAAATGGATCCGTTCTCGCACATAATAACAAATACCCCCACTTATTCCTGTACATCTGAGAATGAGGATAACAAATTAAAATACTTTGAATAGTACAAACAGAAAGAGCAATTCCGCTGAACTCCCATCTGAGGCCATCCCCCTCGTCCACCTTCAGGTCCACCACTTAAAGATCACATTCGTTCGTTACTCTATTAGATATCCTTCCATAGTCGATGTTGGATAACAAAGGCACAATTGGTTAACATTTCAAAAAGAAAAAAGAAAAAAAAAAGGGGGAGAGTATCTATTATCTAGGCTGCAGCTTTAATTTCTCCAAGTGATTTTTAGTTCGAAAAAAAAAAAAAGGAACTAGTATGCATTACTGACTTGCATATAAATTCCTGCGATACAACAGGCAACAGTCACGGAGCGGCCACAGGATATATCAGGAGCAATACTTATTGGAGTTTGTATATATATGCTTTTGTTTTACTACACAAGTCGGTCAGGCCTCAAGGGTGACATAATACTTGGATTGACATGAGCACAAACTTAGCACATTTGACACGGCAGAAAAGGACTAAGTTTTTTTAAAGGCAGAAGAAGGCAATGAATTGAATAATACATATCGTTATTATATATAAAGGACATAGCGAGCAATTTAAAAACAAATAGTCCACTTGTGTATACATTTTTATAAAGAAATTCTATTGACTCTTATTATTAGGATCTGGTTCGAACTTATTAAAGTAGTGTATCAACCAACAATTTCGGTTGGCGCTCCACACTCACGAAAAGACCAACCTTGCCCTTTATTCTTCGAAAGAAAAGAAAAATGGAGGATATGCCTGTCTTTTTCACAATCCTTTTTGTTGTTCCGAAATCAATAATATCTGTAGTTCTTAGTTAAAGAACATGTCTTTTAGTGATACACATGCTTATGACAAGGATGATTTGCTTATAAAAGTACTTTGCTAGTTTATAATGATCTTTTTAAATCCAAAAAACATGCCACTTTTCCACATATTATGATAATCGCCATGCTTATGCTTGAGATGATTCTTTAATTTTGAATTGTGAAGTCCTCTTTAGGAGGGCACTGTACTAGAAGTTAGGAATATATCCTTAAACAACAAGATGAGAAAAAGGGCAACTTCTCTTTTTGTGCATTACCAATATATGCTTCTCTGTATAAAACCAGATTTTCAGCATATGGGAAGATGATATATATAGGTATTTAAAAAACACAGATGAGAAAAGATATACATATAATCCAAAATTGGCATACCCACACAAATAGAGGTTCCATTGAAGAATATTTATGTACAATGCAGTTTGGTTCATATAAAACTCATTACATGGTCATAAAACAAAACCATATTCTGATATCCTATTTCTTCACAAATAAAAAAGAAAAAAAGATCAAACAAAGAAAATAAAGCAGAAAACAGAAGACAAAACTAAGGAAGACTCGATCTAGTCAGGATTCTTACTGGCAGATATGACCAAAGAGAAGCCAGTTTTTTCATGTTCATTCTGCTCCAGCTTCTTCTCTTCCAACCACAACCTGCTATCCAATCCACTCCTCGGCCTAAACATGAATATTGCATATCCAGATTTGGGATTGAAGAACCAATCATGAACATCCCACATCATATCTACTAAACAACCATCAATAAATATTATTTGATTCCCGCGAAAATTCCATCGTAATCTTTTTACCTGAACCACATTTTTATTATCAATACAAACAGATAGTATTGAATTCTTCTCTCCCTTTTCTTGTACAAGGCACTTGATCAAAATGTCATGACTTGTACCGGTATTGAAGAATTGAGCCTTGGTTGAATACACTGCACCCCCTGAGAAATGTTCGCTTCGCGATACTAATGAAAACTTAGACACAGGCACTTTGCACATGAGTTTCTGCACTTGAGGCTCCTCCTCCATGTCTCCAACAAGTAAACTTAACTCATAGTTTACAAGAACCGCGACATAAAACCCTCGGGCTGGTTCAGGGCCACCATCATACTTGGCAGAAGAAAGATCCCAGAATATTTCAACCTTAGAATTGGTTGATTCAAAGCTTTTCGTGCCTTTAATCTTATGCAAATACAGACGTCTTGTGTTAAATTTGAACGGAGAAGACGGGTCTTGGATGAAAGTAATCGTAAATCCTTGGTCCATGAGGTTGCTGCACCATGTGAGCGTGATCAAGAGTTGGTGCTGTGAACACATCTTAACCCTGTAAATACATGTAACTGCATCTTGTATCGAAGGGATCAAACTTGGAGAAAAGATAGGCTGATTTGATGGTCCAGAACAATATGAATCTGAAACTTTTATAGCATGTTCGCTATAACAAGTTGCTATATTTCTCATCTCTCCCGAGAAAACAATAAAATAAAACAGAACAATTTCTGAAACTGACAATAATGAAAGTACAATATCTATATCAGAAACAAAGAGAAAGAAACAGGGGAGGTTTATTAATATGCTTTGCCTAGGGTAGAAGAAAATGAAGGCGTTGAAGATAATATATTTATGAATTGTTTGTCCTTTCACTTATTAAAGCACATATTGTAACTGCCTAACTCAGATTAATGCTTAACTAATAGTATGCAATTAACAAGGTTCATGGGCTTTTAAACAATCATTAATTATAGGAAGATAGTAAGAAGAAGGGAGAGCCGTACTTTTAAATATGAGTATGTATGTATTTTCGAGTGACAGACTGACAGTTCATGCCTTGTGGTTACATATATAATACAAATGCACAGAAAGATAGCGATGTTGTATAATACAGTTTGACTTTCTGACAAATACTAATAATAAATCAAAAGGAGCGGTTTAAGTTTTGCTTATGTAACAAATCTCTGAAAATTATAAGAGATAACAAGGCAGAAAAGGTGAGGAGGAGAGTGAGATTTGGTTTAAAGTTGGTGGTTAACGTAATCAAGTGTGTGCTAGATGCTAATTAGATTAGTTAAAGCAAGATTGTATAGGCAAACAAGGAGTATCTGAAGGGTGGTTTTCTTGAACATGTGCATAGAGGAGTGATGGATAAATTGATTGTGAAAGTTGGGCCCAAAAGTATTAAACATTAGGCAAGACATCCACCAACTGCAACCAAGGCTGCCCATCTGTTTCTTTTATTTATTTTTTCTTTTATTAGTAAATAATAATAGTGCCTCAATTTGAAAAGTCTAGAATTTAATTTTTTTAACAGTAAATATTTGTATTAATAATACAAGTTTATAATATTATAAATTACACGAGTAATATTTGGGGTTATAACATTCTCATCGATAGAGTAAATTTTATTTTACAGAAAAGATAAAAGTTCCTAATAATTTGCTGCAATTGCTTTAAATTTATTTATGGACATAAATATTTAAAATCGTTTATTGTCTATTTAGTAACTTATATTTATTTGAAATAATGTATTTTGTCAAATAATTTATTTGAATAATCAAAATAATTTGAATGTAGATTTGTATTTCATTTGAATTAAAAATTAATAAAATTTTAAATTTTAAAATAAAAATTCAATCAACATCATTTAAAAATGAATTACATATTTTCAGATGTAATCTTACATTTTTTGCCAGGGATTCATCGTTGACATTAGTCAGTGCTTTGGGGTGCTTTGCTCGTCAATTTTTGAGTTAGGTAGTAATTATATCATAAAGTTTATAATATAAGATAGTTAAAATATGTGTGTTTGGTTTATTACTATATAACTAGAAATTACATAGTTAATTTTTATAAATAATTAATATTTTTATGTTGAATATTTATGTAATTTGTGATGAACCTATATAATTAAGTTCCCATATTTTGTACTAACTATAAAAACTTTGAAATTTGGAGTTCTCTTATCATATTTAAAATTCATTAAACCAAACACAAACAACACAACCTTAATAATATACGGAGCAGAAGGCAGTATTCTAGAAGCTGTATATATGCATATCATTGTTTTTAAACACGCACATTATTACGAAATCCGAAAACACACGAAACACAAATTTCACTGCGAAATAAGAAATTTGTTTTGAATTAGACAACTCGCTGTCACGTTTATTAACTTCTAAACCCATAATTCATGTGCAGTTTGTGTTGGCCTACAATAAAATTTGTAGGGTTTTTTCTTTAAGATTCTAAATATTATTGTAATTCATTTTTTTCTCCCCGTGAAAGCGCTCCTCCCCCATGCACGCCCAGAGTAAAGAGTAAAGTTAATCCATGGTGATTATAACAACCACTATTATCATCATATGTTTGTTGCACTTGTTACTTTTCTTCCCAGCTAAAGTTACAAAATATGTTATATATACTTCATGTAAAATGCAACATTAATGTGTTATTTTCCGCATATAAAAGTCGTATAAAGAGTGCTTTTGAATTTGGCTTTTAGTTTATGAGTAACGGCAGTTGGATTGTTACGGTTAGTCAGTTGGAGAATTTCATGTAATTAATGGAGTGCTATTAATTAGAAAATCATTTACTCGTAAGAAAGATAGATTAATTAAGAGCCACCTATAAGCGTAGAACCTTCAAATGCCGCCAGCACAAGACGGAAAATGCTTATATCCCGAAAGATATTACTCTATTATTTACTCATCTCTTTATTTATTTTTATTTTTTTTGGAAAGGCAAATATATAAAAGATTAAAAATTCAGTACAAAAGGGGATGAGAATGCGAATACACTTGGGATAAGACAATACTTCCTAACCCCGATTCCCTTATTCATCTCTTTATTTAGTATAACTTTTTAAATAAAATTTTAATAATAACTATTTAATGTATTAGTTTTAATATTAATTATTATTCACATACATATTAAATAATATAATAAATAAAAATAAAAATATTTTTTTTATAAAATTTAACTTTTTTAACATGTATGAAATTTTTTAAAATATA
This sequence comes from Oenanthe sinensis, assembly GCA_028671895.1. Lineage (NCBI taxonomy): Eukaryota > Viridiplantae > Streptophyta > Magnoliopsida > Apiales > Apiaceae > Oenanthe > Oenanthe sinensis. The sequence goes on from CM053794.1 coordinate 40,268,255, forward strand.
CTAGTAAAAAGGAGTACTACTGTACTACTAACTATTATAGGATGCCAGTAAATCATGTATAATTAATAGGAAAATGGGTCTGACCTCTTACATGCTAGTCTTGGATTAATTATTGTACTGTTATCACCATTTATTTTAAAATGTCGTTTTAATTTTTTGTAATTATTTTGAAATATAAAAAGTATTACTTTTATAACTTATTTTTTCAATGTTTTTGACTAAAAAATTAAATGACATATTTTTAATTTAGAAAAAAAATAAAAAAAGATCTATAGAAATAACTTTTTTATATTTTAAAATACGTGTAAAAAATTGAAACAATATTTATTTTAAAATGGAGGAGGAATATAATATTGATAGTACTGTAGTTGGGACTGGGGAGTAGTTAAAAGTTTATAAAATGGAGTGCATGAAGAGAAGTAATGATATCAGCTTGCTTTTGTCTGACGATCACATTCTTACATCTTTAAAGAACTTACTTGCTTATCATTTCTAGGATTCGATCAGGCATCTTTTGTTTTGTCTGAAATCAATTGCAAAATCAACTTGTCATTGAATAACTACTGTATGTTTAAGGCTCAAAGTTTTGGAATCGGTCTTTATAAGGAACTTGCTTGCCTGTAATTATTTTCTCGCAATTAAACATTAAAATATTCGTATCACGTACAGTCATCTGTATTTTAAAAGCAGCATGCCAGTATGAGATCGATCACCAGGTAGCCAGTTGTTTTAAATTAAGATTTTCAGCAAAATTTTAAAGTGTTTTTTTAAACCAAGAAAAGGGAGCAATAAACTTGAGAAGCCTTATAAAATTGTCAATATATACCCTGGAAAAATGAGTTGAAGACGAACATAAAAATCCTGGGCCTCCTGGCTGGCAATTATGGAGAAGGCAGAGTGCAACCAAAGGCTGCAGTGGATCTAATGAAGTGCTGAAACAAGTAAGTAATCATTATTTATGTTCCTGCCCGGCAGTGCAGATCGAGAGCATAAGAACGTACTAGCCATTTTCTATGGATTTAGAATAACGTTACCAGAATCATCATAACAACTAATGAACTAAACAATACGGAGTGATATTAAGGAAGACGTGATGGTTTTTATGAATTCCTGAGACCTTGCTTTGATACGTACCACCGATGGATCTTGGATATTGGATATATATACACTATTATTGGGAAAACTAATAGAAAACGAAGAAGTGTAGTTTTGTGATTTTATATTTTATTTTAAATCTCTGTTCTAGTTTATTATTTTTTCTTCAAGATCAATAAGTGATTATGATTAGCATAGCAGGCGCCAGCCGCGCCAGACGTACATGAATAAAGAGCAATGTGGCTGGACCATATATATATATATATATAATATTAGACAATTGTGAAACTGCAGCTTCCAATCATTTAGTACTTTCCGATCCTTAGTTTTGCATGGAAATGTAGACATTAAGTTACCGGCTTTTCCCCTCACTTCCTTCAGAGCTTAAGCTTATCAGCTATGACAACATGTATAGTCTGATTATGTGTTAAACTACACAGAAAGCTTGCACTATGAATGTAGATCATCTTAATTATTAGCTTACAAGAATGCAAAAATCTTATTTCATTATTTTAGCTTCTCAAGATTTGGTTTTGTATTTTTTTTGGTTTTGTATTAGTAGTATATAGGCGGTCGTCTTGCAAGGGCAGAAGTTAAAATACTACAGTATATATTAGCATTTGAACACAGCGGTCTGAAGATTTTATGCGCACACATCAGATGGAATAATATCAAATGACTCTCTCCCTTGAAACGAAAAGCAAATTCTAAAAGCATCAGAGAAGAATGAAAAACAAGCTAAGCATACACTTTTCACTGATGGACCGGCTACTCAACAACAAGAATTTACTGCATGCTCTGTTGCTTCTATTAGGCAACACAACTACCAAAACAACTGCAAGGTTAAGGAAACAAAACCCAAAAAGCAATGAAAGGAAATTATGAGCAGACAAACTTTCTTTAACCAGCTCATAAATTTGAGTCCCATATGACCCGGAATATATTCTGGCCTTATAGAGTACTATATAACAAACTAATGTCGAATCTGTACCAACTTGTACCCTGGTCCCTGTATAATACACACATATAAAACCTTTTGATTGAACATTTTTGTATGTTTTGCCAAACAGGAAATTTTAACAAGTAATCTAATCACCCTAGCCCTTTATCTAAAAACACAGAAAAGGAAACAAAACATCTTTTAGATACAAGTTGATATATAGAATTATTACATCTAATAAAGCGAGAAAGTATCTTTTTTATTATTATGATTTGGTAGTTGGTTTTGCAACGGTTTGTCCAGTATGATGAGATGCACATGCACCTGTGAACAACTGTTAAATATAATCTCTGGGTCAAGTGATGGCATGTCTGATTTAATTATAAGCTTTCTACTTTACTATTTTATAGCATAACAATATGAAATTATAAAACTACTAGTTCGAGAATTCTAAATAATATCGCTTGTTGTATCACAAATATTAGTGTAGTTGAGAAGATCAGGCATCACTGTAATTTCTAATGAAACCTAGCTAGCAGAGTGCTATGCAAATCCCTCAATGTCAATTTCTATGCTGACCTTGTGAAACAATCTGCCAAAACACAATAATATAAACGGAGTGATTGGGTGTAGTCCAGTGCGGAACTGTCTCCTTAAAGCTATTTCGCCTCTCACCGTATCTCCCAGGATAAAACGAGAACACGATGATGTCACGAAGAACAGCACCTTCAGCGAGCTTGAACAGAGCAAGAAAACTATCACCACGAATTTGCCCTCGAAATCCTATGATTTGAATACCATACTAACACATCTTAAACACTACATAAGTGTTCTACTATATAAAGGCATGGAAAACACTTTTCCAATTCAATGTGGGATTCAAGTTCTCATTTCTGGATTTCCACTTTCAAGGTACCAATTTTGGATAATCATATCTCATCCATTCCTTGATCATTTTGAATACTTAAATATGCGTTGCAAAGCTCTCTCGAAGACGAACTAACTACAACCATAACTTGTTGCGCGCACGCAATCAAGAAGCATTCAATCTTAGGCTCAAAATGACTTGACAATGTGGGGCTTCTACCCACATTTTCCAACAGACCTACTAGTCTACTATACCTTACCAGAGGTAGCAGAAATCACATCCATGATCCATCAGTTTGCAATCTGCATGTCACTAGTTATAATTAACAAGTCTTGTTGCAGGATCTGATATGATGCGGTGCCCTATAATTTATCTTATATTCCCTGCCACTGCTTAATTAAAATAAGTGCTCATACTTCAAAGTTTGGTCAAGTTTTTTTCTCAGAATAATTGGCAACGAATTTTGAGTCTGGTAAAGACTTGAACAAACGAGTTGGACACAAGACTAGTTAAACTTAAAACACATAATAAACAGTACCTCCTGAAGATGTCTCTGGTACTTATGCTGTCCATTTCTTCGGCTGCAAAGACATGTCAACATGTCAAAACAATTGGACGTCATTATGAGTATCATCGTCACCCCCTCAACTGGTGTCACAATTATTAGCAATCAGAAGCCAAAGCATCATAGTAACATTCGACAACTGGTGATTTTTATGTCAAGTCAGAGACAATATAAACAATTTGATTGTTCCCATATAACTTCATACTTATCGTAATAAGTGAGCAGCAGGATGCATGATTACAGATATATGTTACGGTAATTTGTAAATACAACGTAACCAGCAGTTCAAAATATATTTTGTAGCACAAAAAATATTAGAAAAACTCTCACACAAAAAAAGAGAAAAGTAGGAGCAACAATTTGATGGAACGTTACAATCATATATGCCAGCGAAATCTTAAGTTTTAGCCTTTTAGAGTTGCAGTACACTGGGAGGTCCTAAAATGACAATTGAGCCCAACCCAGTATATCTAATATGCTCCAATAATTTCAGCATTCGGAATGTCTCCATATTCTGATCCATCATATCTTCGATTCCAACTTATTTTTAGAGCAACAATAGAGCCCATTCGACTTGCCTCATAAATAATTTATAAATTAAAAATTATACGTATTTTTTAAATTTTAAATTAAAGTTAAAAAAATCCAAACAAGGGCATATGCTGGCGTTTTTCCCATCATCGAACTAGAGATTAAATTATTCTTTTTATCCAAATAAGTTAAATTTTAAAAGTATATTAAATAATTTTAATTTTGTTAGTTAATAAACAGACTAAATCGACATCACTCATCGGTTAGTCCGAAGTTTGATTGTTTTAGTATCAAATAACTTGATTTGTTCGATCTAGAGCTACTGGTAGACAAGTGGTTGGCAAGTTGATATGGACATGCAAATAGACAATAAATTATGTATATAACTTTTTTTTAAAGAAAATAAATATTATATCCTATATATAATTAGAATAATCGAGTTAGTTTGGTCGTGAGGGGTAAAATTGTAAAATCATAAATATTATTTATTAATTTATTGATTTCTTTATGAATACAAAAATTAGTTTAATATTATTTATAAATAAAGTATTAAAGGCTGGATTATCAATAAATAACAATAGCTAACTTAATATTATTTTTAAAAGAAAATATATTAAATTTTAATATTTAAACTGAATAAATATAAATTTCTAAAATATTAATAAATTTCACTATAATATTATTATTAAAAAAGTAACCATGCATTGTATGAGTGTAACTAAAATAAATGATATCATATGGTGGTTTATTTGTTATCGGGTTTCATAATAATAAAAAGTAGATATATCAAAAAAATTAAAACAATATCTTGACTTCTATTTAACATAAATAAAAATAAAATGCAAATAATAGAAAATATTTAATAATAATATTCAAATACACTCATAATATACCCGTATTTCAAATAAAAATATAAATAATCAATAAATAGAATTCAAATATAACAATATATTCACACATGATATCAAATAAATTAAATAAAGATAAATATATAAAATAACATTAAAATGTTAATAATAAAATATTTGAAAACAACATTAATATAAAATATTTAATAATAATATTCTAATATTTTTATAATATATATATATATATAAAATAAAAATATAAACAACTAATTAATAAAATTAAGATATAATAATGTAATTAACATGATATGAAATAAATTAAAAAATAGTAAAAATATAAATATAATTTAGAAAATGAAAATATATATATATATATATATATATATATATATATAATTTAATTAATAAAATAATACTAATAACTCGTGTTTTGCACGGATCTAAGCTAGTTAATTAAAATGTAAGGAGATAACATATCCAAATTGTATTTTCCCGTTCTTATCGGCTAATAGTAACATCAAACTATATATTATATAATAAAACTAATATATATGCACATATAAGACAACAAAATACACTAAACAATTTCTACTATAATACTACTCTTTTCGTCCTATTTTACATGTTATTTTTGAAAAAATTACGCATATTAAGAGGTTCTAACATAAAAATTAATTTCTATTTCTATTTATATTAATTACATTAATTGAGATAATTATTAATTATATTACATTAATTAACAATATTAATATCAATACTTTAATCAAAAAATTTATTTTAAAAATTTACCTATAAAATTTTATTAAAAAGAGATAATGTACATATATGATGATGAGACAAATTTTTTCCACTACTGATTTGGGACCGAGTAACTATAATTTAATCATCCCAGAGTGCATTGTTTGAAAATAACAAAAATGATCCTGTAGTAGTGTCAAATGGGACCCATTAAGTGGAGGAAATGAATATAAACAAATCAAAAGTAATGAAGTGCGCCAAAAATCGTCAGCCCTTACATCACCTTCTTTCACTTAATTCTATTGAACTGAAACTTTCAGATGCTAAATCCTTATACGGTCCCACACCCACTACTACCCCACTATCTCCTTCCATGTAGGCCCTACTTACTTTTCTCTTCCTTATCCACATCACCACTACCCAACCAAATACCAAAACTGCCCCGCAAAACACCACTGCTCCGATTCCTAATCCAATCGCCGTCTTATTCTTCCCTGCACTCTCCCGCACTTTAAAATACCCGACTTTTGTATCATCACTAACACTCACCAATGTCTGTATGGGGTACTCTATCCTGTAACAGAATCCAGATGAGTTACTGTATACCGCACCCCAGCACTCACAACTATCTTTGCATGACCTCTCACATTGCTCCAACGTGCTCATTTTTTCATAGCCCATTTGCTCTTTGTATGGTAACTCCACTCCTTTTTTTCTCAATACTTCATACTTACTATTACGCAAGGTACAAAAATCGCCAGAGTTATTCTCCGGAGGCTCACACTTGCCCGAAGAAAAATCTGTTTCGTTATTTAAACAAGAACATCCCTTGCCACGATGACATAAACCGTACGGTCCGCATGAACTTGGTAGCTCACAAAACTCCGATATGGCTTGGTAATCAAGAATCCAAGTCGTCCCGGTCCAATAATAACCTTTTAGATTACCATCGGATTCGATTTTTAATATACGATTTCCGGGACTGAACTGTTGAAAACTGCTGAACGATTGTATGTCAATTGGAGCTGTCACGTTTTGGTACATACCGAGAAACCCATCTGAGCTAATGGATGCGTAAATAAGCCCTTGGCCATCGATTATTTTGGCCTTTATTTCCAAAGCTTTGTGCTTGTAGTAATTTTGATCTTGGCCCGATTGTTGGTTGAACTTTGCGTACAGCCCGATGAAATTGTAACCTAACTGCATGTAGTAGAGCCCGTTGGAGGATTTTAATGTCATGTTACTTGTGAAATTTTGGTTTTCGAGGAGAGTGTCGGATGGAAAGTCAAAGCTCTGCCATAGGATTGAATCTGGGCCGTTGATTTTTTGGATTTGGAGATTAGATGTGTTGGAAAGATAAACACGGTCTCCGTTTGTGTTAGTTGACCAAAACACATTGGAGTGTTTATCCGATATTACGAGACTGCCATTGAAGAGTATATGAGTGGAAGTTGACCAACGTGGTAACCTGTTGGTGCTGGCGATCCAGAGCTGTTGCAAAGATGGTAAGTGGAGAATAACAAGAGCGAGTTGAGTATGATTGAGTCGGAGCAGACCCAGTGAGTAGTTGGCGTTGGAATCGGTGAGAAGAGGTTGAAAAGAAGTGACTGATGAGTCTGGTGTAACCGTGAAGCCCTTTGAAAGATTATCCGCGGTATTGGATTCAACCCCCGACAACAACAAGGTAGTTGCTGCACAGATTAAATAAAATATGTGAACTGTGAAGGTCATATTGTAACACTTCTAGGCAGAAAGAAGAGCAGCCATATATAGACCGAGTATCGTATATTTATATCATGAATCGGTGGCACGAGAGCTTGTATATATATATATATATACACCATGCATGCCCACTTATAATATTCCATCAGCTTTAAAATAATAATCCTTCTAAATTTCATATATATTAAATTTAAAACTTTATACTAATAAAAAATATAAACTTCTATTTAATATAAAAAAATTATTTTATGATAAGTTTAACCATATTTTTTTACATCTTAAAAGTTTAAAATAATTACTACATCCGTCCCTATTTACATGTCCACTTTATTTTTTGTGCAGTTAAATTGACTTATCTTTGACTATAATTTATAAATAATATATAACTGAAAAAAATTAAAATTTTATATTATTAAAAAGTGTATGTAATCTACTTTAAAATGTATCTTTTAATTTTTTAAAATGATAGACATATAAATAGGAACGGAGGGAGCACTCCATTATGTGGGGGATTGATAAAATATATGCTCGCATACTTGGTTTGAAATACATAACATTAATACTACTAGTGTTTTATTCTGTTTTTTTAATTTTACGTTTGACTTTCTGGAATACACTTTTAATGACATATACTTTTAATGGTTTTGATTGTATAGTTAAAATTATTATTTTTAAATTTTTTTTGAATTAAATAGATAATCAAAACTTTGATTTACAAAGAAAATTAAAGAAAAATAATAATTTTTATAATACAGTTAAACAAATGCCAAAAATCAAAGCAACAAATAAAAAAACAAGAGGGAGTAAATAATTATGAATAGTTGGTGGAGGAGTGGAGTATTAAATATGTGATACACATACAGCTAAAGACGATTATTTATACTTATATACAGAGAGATCGAAGTCGTCCTAGGGGTATGCAAGTTGCAGCTGAGCGAGTCCGTGAACCTCATATACGGTAGATATGGTTCCATACATACGACTTTGTACAATTACAGTAACCATTTCTTTATGGCGGGACGCCGGTACATATAATATGAGTGTCAATCCAATTGGTAGGAGGGAAAACATTTAAAAGCAGATGGGAAAAATGGAAATGTTAGCTTGATATTAGGTCTGGCTATGCATTCATAAATGATAAGTATAAAGTATGCTGAGAAGCGAGAACTAAGTATAGAGAGCTGTCTATCTACATCTCCCCTAAGCCAGTAGATCAATTAATAGTCAACAAAATGTCTGACCTTCAATAAGTCAAACATATACGCTCTACATCGACTTCCCAGCTATTTTTATAAATAATGGACAACTGAATGATCAATTTATTTCATGAATTAATTGTTATTTTATTACAATCTTTAACAGAGAGGGTTATTAAAAAAACTGACGGATATGGAAAAAGAAAAACTATATCAAAATTTGAAGAACATGTTTTCAAGAAGTTGAAGAAAAATCGTAGATGTAATCAAACGTAATCCAAGGATATGCACTTGGTCTTTCTATGAGTAGTTGAGAATTTAAACCCTTTCGAAGAGAAGTCAATTGTATTATATTCAATTATAAAAAGAAATGGTAGATCCTAAAATCTAATATAGATATACCACGAGCGTCGAACTCCGACCAAATATAGATATTTATAGAAGTGGTTTCAAGTTGAAAATAATTTTTTCAGTACTCTGACATTGTATAAATTTATAATTAAATATACTTCTGAGATTAAAACAATCCCCTAAAAATAACAAAATAATTAAATTTTATGATTGTTATTTTTTAATTTATGAGAAGTGAGGGGGATATGTCGAAGAAAGAGATCGAACAGGGGAAAAAATTTAAGATGCAAGCGACTCGTCATATTAAGCTCCTCTTTGGAGTTTCCTAATTTTTTTATAAATTTAAAAATATATAAATTTTTTAACTTATAATTTTCTTATAAAATAAACCAAACCGTACCTGAAACTCACACTTCTCTGACACAAAAGTAAAATGACAGAATTGAATTTTACTATTACGTGGTCTTAACGTTGAGCACTTGAGCATGAATTACTTATTTTATGTTCTTATATATATATATATATGATGACTATTAAAACTTCAGTTAATAAAGCTAACGATGACGATCAACAGCAGGAAACATTTCGAACATTGACTTCAGATCAGCTAACTACAAAGAAGAAACTAGAAGAAAAAAGATACAGAACTCGAAAATTTCAGGCTGCAAATATAAATTATTACTTTATTAGTAGGGCAAGCCGGTAATGCTAATTAAGTTTAAGTTTATGCTCCAATTTCTTTAATCATTCTATATGTTTTAATCACTACAATTTGAACAAACATGTGGTCTTGTGACTTTACTCCATTGCAGAGACGGGGTTTCATAAGCCACCCCATATTGATTCATAAGCCACCCCATATTGATTTCCTAAATATATATAATTAAGTTAGCAAAAAAAAGAAAGATATATATCGGCATGATGCTTAGTTATGTATTTTTCATTTGAATAAAAAAAGATTTTCGAATAAAAAAACTAAAATGTTAGAAATAATCATATTAATACCTTTACACATACTATAGAGTGGTTGACCCGACAACATATCTAACATGGCCGGACTTAATTGATTAAACTAAGCAAACAGTACTATATATAATCTACTTTGAATTCAAACCTTTCCAGGACTTTAGCTACGCAGACACCGCAATAGTCTAAAATAGTAAGGTTGGTCATGGTGTGCATGTGTTGGATACAAGTCTTTCCCAATTAATCCATGAATTTACGTTTAGTAGGTAATATAATAGAATTTATTCTCTGTCAAAAGGAAATTATAGCAAGGTTAAAAGATTTCTAGATGGGTGTGTGTTCTCATGTATGAGTGCAGAGTACGCATATCAAATATTCAAATGACAAAAGATAGATGCAAAAGTGATTGTTGAAGCGGTGCTCCAACATCAAACCTTCATTAAAAATCTAAATTTCATATTGTGAGTTTGGTAATCATACATTTCAAATGTGTGAAACGTATATACATGTACGTATAAGTACCCATTTAACAACAAGCTAAAATATAAAAAAACGGATCAGTCACCCAACATTTTGTTAACCACGGACGCTAGAAGACATTGACAAAAGGTCCTAGCTAGCTAGATAGCTTCCGGCGATTTCTTTAATTCTTTTCGCTTTTGCTAAGTGCGATTTTTTATTTCATTATAGTTAAATTTCGTCAATTAGTTTAGTTGGCTTAGAGGTTTTGTAGGTTTATAGGCAAATCTATCAGCTGGCCTAAGGTGACAAGCACAACAACTTGACCTGTCATAGTAATGCATCTCCATGTTGGACGTGAAAGTTTTGAAGTAATCTACATTTTCGGTTGTTGCAATGACTCTCCACGGAAGAGTAGAATAAACAAGAGTTAATCTTTAAGAACACAAACGAATCCGCAAGCACGAATTCGATTAAGATAATTCTGGAATTCACCAGAAAAGATGAGAAAACTCTCAAAAAGTTTTTAATAATTCAAAAGATTCTAAGTAATACTCTCTCCGTCCCAACCAATTCTTTACACTTTTTTTTCATTTTCTAACACGCATTTTAAGGTGAATTTTAAAAATAGTTCCATAACTTATTTTTAAAAATTTCTTTTTTTGTATAAAAATAGGATTGTTCTATATTTATACAAAAAAGGAAAATTTCAAAAATAAATTATGGAACTATCCTTAAAATCCACCTTAAAATGCGTGCCAGACACCCCATTTTAAAATGATAACAATTCAAAAGGACGGAGGGAGTACATCATAACTTTGTTTATATAGGATATAACAACCCTAAAACCAATTCCTAATTAAAATTTAATAATAATATTAAATCCTAATTAAAATAAAATACTAAATAAAACAGCGTGAGCATGCAGAGCTTGTGGCATGGTCATATGCATGATCTCCCAATTAAAGTCGCTTGCTTACTGTAAGAGATCTCAACTTTCGCATGATCATGCGGTAGTCCTTAGCATGATCATGTTGTTCTGCTATTGTCTTATCGCCATCCATCATGACCTTAATTCGCGTGAAACCTTAATTCGCGTGAATTGCTCATGAATCAGTCTCCTTCTCCTCTAAAAAATTCAACTTCGAGTTCTTATCTAGATAAAGAATTTTATTTACATGTTGCTTATCTCTCCATGGTGGTATTTTTACAAGCAAAATGTTTAATGAAATCTTGTATTTGAATTCTTCAACAAGATCATTTGAACGTAATAACAAACATTGAATACATCCAACAACTTGATTAATCATTGCCAACATAGAACTTGAAAACTCTCATATGTCAAGCAATTTGCAAAACTCCATATCCTGCAAGTAGCTAGCTAGACTATATTGAACAAATAAAACGAGTAAACACAAATGACTTTCGTAATTATAATATTCTCTGTTCACTTTGGCAATTCTGTTCTCTCATTCATCGGAATATGAAATTTTGATGCTCGTCTATTGTAATTTTCACTGATTTCAATAGGCTTTGTGCAACTCACATTGTCAGTAATTATTTAGAGTATATTTTTTTTGTCATATGTGATAATGTAAGACTAAAAGTTATGCATAATCAATTAAACTATCAAAACATGTAATGAATTATAGGGCCATTAGGCTTATCAAATAACTTATAAATTGAAAAATATACATAAATTTTAATTTATAAACAACTTATAATGCGAGGCAAACGGTAGCATAATTTTCAAGTTTTCAACCAGCAGAACAAGTATACCAGTGTTCTACACTCTAAAGCCGCAGTCCAGTTTGCTAGTTGCAAGCAAAAAGTTTGGCAGCCCAACCTCTATTTTTGGGTCCAAGCAAAAAGTGGCTATGTTATAAAAACGGACCACTCCAATCCAAAGTTGAAGCCCGCTGTTTTAGGTCCGCTACATAACTCTATATCTTATATTTAATTAGTAATATAATTAAAATATAGTAATATTTAAATGAGAATGACCTTAAGTTTATAAAAATTTCTTATATAAATACATAAGGATAAATTTGTAATTTCAAAATAAATTTTTAATATTTACAAAAATATCATTAAATTTGCATTAAGGAAGCTTATAACCTCAGAGAGTTAACTGAGGTCATTCTCAGACCCATTTTTCTCTATTTAAAATTTATCATATGATTAAACAAGGAATTTGGAATTGAAAATATAAGTGAAATTAACACATAAAATATGATTCTAATCAAAATGCATTGAATAGTAAAAAAAAATATTACCGCGAGATCATTACATAATTAAAAACATTACATTCCAAATAAATTAGGGTGTTGCTAAATGCAGTAAAAAATTGCTTTATGTAGTAATTGGTAATTACTATATTTAACTAGGGAATTTTCCCGGGTAAAATTATAAAAACTAAAGAAATTTAATTAATTTAAATAAAGTATTTAAAAATTTGAGCTAATGTAAATTTTTTGATCAACTAAATAAAATAAAGGAATTAAATTAATTTATGTAACATTTATTTATTAAGTATAATAATCATAATTTAAAATTTAAAATACATTTTGAGAATGTTATATATATTTCAAAAATATAAACAATCATCCCACGTAAAAAAATATAAGACATTTAAACATTGATAAAACTGATGAAGAAAAATTAAGTAACAATCATCTCTTACGAAATAAAATTCAAATTCAAATATATCTAAAACATTCAAACATTGCAAAAAATTGTCCAAGAAAAATGAAGTCTCGCAATAAGAAATATGTGAAACATATTCTCTAAACATTTAAAAATATCAAGTATCATTCATCCAGAAAGCAAACTTGAGTAGACAAAACCTCCTCTTTATTTTTCCCGTCATGTTGAAAAATATAAAAACAGTCAATAATTAAAAATTATAATTTAATATATGGCATGCATGATATTTCTGATTCTCGATAAATGAAAATATCAGTTTGATCTTCTTGTTGCAAGATTTAGCAGAACCTTGAGTACTTCATAGTTCAACATTTTGAAATTATTGAAGTATTAGTAATTTACATAAGTATACAAAAATAAATATATTACTGAAAAATTAAAAACCCAACTCACGTCTTCAATACTGGAAGTTGTAAAATCTGAAATTTCATGTACTGATTCAGAAGTTGATGCTTTTGATTTTTTAGAGATACAAGCATCAGTAGTATCATATAATGCGCTATTAATTAGTACATTATCTTCATATTCAAGGTAACATCTTTATCAACGATGTCCAAAATCAGCTGAGTAATAGATGGATTAGAAGCAACCTGTAAAATAATCATATAGAAAGTAAATAATATATAACATAGTTTAATAATTTCAAGTGCTAAGACTTTCATTAATTTTTTGAAATATGTATATTTTAATTAATAATTTTATATGTATAATGTACATGTATTTATATGCATGACATACACATGAACGTAATATATATAATTTTAAATTAATTTCATAATTTGATATTGCATCTTTATTAGTTAATTTTCTTTTATTCTGAAAAATATTGCGGTCCTATTTTTCCTAAGAAATGTATGAAAATTTACAATAAAAATATTTTAATAAGAAAACGTAAAAAATGTGTTTAATATAATCGAATAATGTTTACTTAAAATAAATATATTGTTAAACTGCTCAAATTATTGAATGAATTAAGCTTACAAATATATAAATATCTAACATTTTAAACAAATAATTTATAAATAAAAATTTGTGAATAATTGACTAAATTATTTTTTATAACAGTGAATGTACCCATATTAATATTTCATAAACATGTTTCGTTATTATCAATTGGATTTATATTTTAAAAAGTTCTACATATATAAGCCAACTTCTATAACATATTAAGCTCAATACAAAAATCAACAAACAAATTAATTTCTATACTATAATTGGTTTAGTTAACTAATTTTGATTTAAATGTGATCCCAAAAACTGTAATAGAGTATAATTTTCACTTAATGTTATTTTATGTAATTATACATTATAACATTACTCGACATCGCTTCACAACGTCGTCTCACAAGTTATATTTATTATTATTGGTGAAAAATTAAAATAATTATAAATTAAATTTAAGAAACATATAATCCAATCAAATTGTCTTATAAGGAGAAAATATTAAAATATAAAAAAATAAATAAAACTGAATATATATATATATATATATAAAAGTTTTGACAAATAAATAAATGATCACAACACAATTTTCGATCAAGTATGAAACATTAAACCGTTAAATTCTATTAAATATAAAAAGACTATAATTGATTTAGTTAACTAAGTTTGAATTAAATGTGATCCAAAAAGCTGTAATAAAATATAATTTTCAACTCTAAGTCTTAATAACATGAGTTCTACTTAATATTTTTTAATTATTCTTTTCTTGAATAAAAGTTTTTAAAAACCCTTTTATTCGAAAAAAAATTATTAAAAAATAGTAAGTATAACTCATTTTATTTACACCTTATTCGGACTGTATTCAGTAGAGCATGTGCATAAGAGAAAAATACATGCCATGGGTTGAGGGTCTAATTCATTGCATTTAGGTTCAACGAAGCTTCCATTTCAGATTGTCCCCCAGACAAAAACTATACATATTGAAACCAAATATTCTGTTAGAATAATTGAAATTAATAAATAATATCACACTTGAAATATCATCTAGAACATTTAAATAATGTTTAAAAGATATGAGATATATAGTTAAAAGAACAAAAATCATGCAAGGTGATCAATTATATTTATATTTATACGAATCAAGAGCCGAGGTTCAAGTTCTCAGTTCTAAGCCACATAATAATAAACGGTGATTTTTAGTAAAACTTGTACATACGACTAATTTAAACTAATCTAATCTTTTGTCAACGCTAATAAAAGTAAGACCCAATATTAAAACTTTTTCTCTGGTAGCTGCTGTAATCTGTAATGAACCGGTTGTTTGCCTGTCTTTCTAATCCATAAGACGCCTATGCCTTTCACGTTGTATTTCTTCGTCTATAAGTCTCTGTCTCCTTGCTTTCTCAAAATTTTCCCCAATTTCACACGTGAGACGAATTTTTTTACACACGGCCTTTTCATCTTCTTCTTCCTCATTCGATCCTCTCTTCCTTTTTCGTACCCAAGGTGGAGGAGCCAGCATTAGGTTAATTATAGAGCCAACTTGAATATTATTGACCATCAACGTAGAAGAGTAGTTATTAAGGATTTTTCCATTAAAAGATAGCAATAACCGACGAGTCGGAATCCATGAAAAAAACTGATCCATAATCTTTTTTTTCAGCATGCCAATTGTATCACTAGTTTTCACGGCCATGGTTGACTCCTCGGGGATGGAATGAAAGGTCTCTTCCAAGACACTATAACTCATCAACCGAGACCCCATGAACAATGTCGAATCCTTCTTAATCCCATAAGCATCCAGAGTCTTTTTAGGGTCCAACCGCTTGCCAGCGTGTAGGAGAAGCTGATGCCAACATGGCACTCCATCTTTTTTCTCAATCTTATTCATCACATGGGCAATAGTATCATAATTATGAAGATTATCTATAGTAATAGTTTTACCACTCAGGTTCCTCACAAATATCTGGAACCCAACTTCAAACACGTACATAATTGATTCATCCCGAATATTCTGATCGGCTAAAGATGTGACATGGTCAAGAAGCTTACCGGCACAGACAAATTGCAGTCGATCGGTTGAGATTCCAGTAATCAATTTGATTATGGTTTTGATGTCATCCATTGTTTCAACATCATTCACACAGAAGGTTAAGCCTGGGATTAGCAGATTGATCTTGATCTTCATTATTGTTATTGTATATATAAGTACCGAATATATGTGTTTAGTTTGATGATGATGAAGAAGAGATGAGAGCGAGAGATGGGGGCTTAATATATATATACGGACAGGAGTTAGAGTTCTATTAGAAATTAAAAATAAGGTTGGACTTAATACCCGGAGAATGTCCTCCCGTTAGCATGGTTCGGTCGTTAGGAACAAAAATATAAATTCATAATTGTTATTAATTAATTAATTGATATCTATAAACACAAAAATTAGTTTAATACTATTATTTATATATAAAGTATTAAAGGTTCGATTATTAATAAATAACAATAACTAACTTAATATTATTTTTAAAAAGAAAATATATTAAATATTAATATTTAATTTATAACAATAACTAACTTAATATTATTTTTAAAAAGAAAATATATTAAATGTTAATATTTAATTTACTGAATAAATATAAATTTCTAAAAACTAATTAAATTTGACTCTAATATTATTATTAAAAAAATTAACCATGCATTTCATGTGTATAACGTGTATAACTAAAATAAAGGATATCACGTGGTCAGATGGTTGTTATCAGGTTCTATAATAATAAAAAGTAAGTATATCAAAAAAATTAAAGCAATATCTTGACTTCTATTTAACATAAATAAAATGAAAATGAAAATAATAGAAAATATTTAATAATAATATTCAAATACACTTATAATATACATCTATTTCAAATAAAAATATAAGTAATCAATAAATAGAATTCAAATATATATTCACACATGATATCAAATAAAATTAATAAGAATAAAGATAAATATATAAAATAATATTAAAAAAACACAACTAACAGCAAATATTTAATAATAATATCCTAATATTTTTATGATATGCATGTAAAATAAAAATATAAACAACTAATTAATAAAATTAAGATATAATAATATAGTTATACATGATATGAAATAAAATAAAAAATAATAAAGATACAAAAGTAAATGTAATTTAGAAAACGAAAAAATAAAATATTATTCAATTATAAATAAATAACAATAACTAACTTAATATTATTTTTAGAAAAAATATGTTAAATTTTAATATTAAAAATGAATAAAGGTAAATTTATAAAAAAAATCAATAAATTTGACTATAATATTATTATGAAAAAAGTAACCATACTAAAACTGGAATAAAGGATATCACAGCTTTGATCGCTATCGGGTTCCACAATAATAAAAAGCAGGTATATTAAAAAAATTAAAACAATATCTTGATTTCTATTTAACATAAGTAAAAGAAAATATTTAATAATAATATTTAAATACTCTAATAATATACATGTACAACAATAAAAATATAATTAATGAATAAATATAATTCAAATATAATAATATATTCACACATGATATCAAATATAGTTGATAAGAATAATGATAAATATATAAAAGAATATTAAAATGTTAATAATAAAATATTAAAAAACACAACTAATAGAAAATATTAAATAATAATATTCTAATATTTTTATAATATATATGTAAAATAAAATGTAAATGTAAATGTAATTTAGAAAATGAAAAATAAAATATTAAAATTTAATTAATAAAATAATACCAAACCTGTGATTCGCACCGATCTAAGCTAGTAAAAATAAGGATGGGCTTAATATGCAGAGGAAGTTGTCAGAGTTTCATTAAAAATAAAACTGACCTTAATATATAGAGGACGTTGTCAGATAGATCCATTAGAAAAATTAAAACCAAGGTTTCACAGTCCTATACTCCTATATGGAAAAAAAAACATGTTTAGTAGATAAAATTAGATTTTAACAAGTCAAATTACTGAATTCAGGTAAATCACTGCTACTTAAAATCCAAATCACAAGTTAAAAGGGTTAATATAATTGTAAACAATTGTAATTGTAATTGTAATGCTTTATATTGGTTCAGGCTATATGTACTGTACCAATAGATCCGGGACAATTACACCTATATTGCTACAACCCAGAATGTCTCGCAATTATGTTCAACCTGTGACAAATCAAGCTGTCGTAATATTACTTTAAACACAAAGGAATGACCGAAACAAAATCAATACATTCAAAGCAAAAGATAATGACCCAGTTTCGCAATTAGTGGTTAGCAATAGCGGATTAAATTAGTTGTTTTGACTATCGGATTGAGTTAAATATTTTGACTATCGGATTGAATTAGATATTTTGACTATCAGATTGAATTAACTGTTTTACATGAAACTGTTTGGTATTGTTTGGTATTAGCTGTTTAAATTAGATGTTTGTGACACATTACAAACCTTTAATACAAAAAACTCATAAAACTAACTTTTCAAAATTAATTTTTTTATCTTAATAAATTATTTAAATCCACTAACTACCAAACACTCATAGGGATTTATATGGTATTCCAAACGGGGCGAATGTTAACTATGCTAAGATTCAGATATACACGTACCATTCCTCTTACTTTCATTGATGCCCAAACAGAGCTGGTATATGCTTAAATATCCTTAGTAACTTTCCGATTAAAGACAAGCCAACTATATACATGACTACACTAGCTCTATTTTGATGCCATAACTTGTTTTACCTTGATGAAATTTCTCAGCAATAAATATATCCATTATACAAGCTGCAGACTCTAATAAGTTAAACAGAGAATTCCCGAAATAATTAAGAAGTCAAGATTTGTCCTTATACTGACAAATCTTTTGCACTCAACTTAATCGTTTGCTAAAAATAAAAGACCTTTTGCGACACTAAAACCAGGGACCAAGTGCTTCTTCACGTATGGTTATTGTAATTAGCTAGCCAGCAAGATCAAACATTACAATACCAGAGACCAAGTAGTTCTTCATGCATATATATATATGGTTGTTATAATTAGTTAGCAAGATCGATCGATCAGTAAAAGTGAAAACGAAGCACAATAGCGATGGAGGCTAATAAAGAGATGGAACTAGGGGATGTACACAGGATAATATATGACCACGTACATGATGAGTTTGAAAAATGAATCAAGGGAACAATTTGCAGGCACAGCGTGACACACAGGTGACTCCGAAAAGGAGGTCCCCGCGCGCCCTCATGGCCAGAATTATTGAGAAGAAAACCAACCATGATTCTGTCCTCATCTGCTCCACTACCTCTGGCCTTTCTTTTTCATTCTCTAGCTCCTCTCTCTTTTCTTTTTTTCCCAAATGAAACTGCACTTAATTAAACACAATATTAGTAATATTTATTTCATCCTCAATCCACTTTCCCCTATATATATTTCATTAAATTCTCCCAACTTCCCCTACACACGTACTCTCTCTTCTTTCTTCCCCACTCGATTCCTTAAACTATGAGGACCATGGTAGACTTGGGAAGCCAAAGAGGTCCAATAATCCTCCACATAATGGACACCGCCACCTCTGTGGACTGCCGTCCAGTCCGTTTAAGGAGAACAACATTCCGTTCACTCATAGAATGTATGGTTCCTGCATGTTGTGCCTTTCAACCCACGTTATCAGACTATTCATCCTCCTCTTCTTCATCTACCAGAAGCATTGACTCCTCGGATTTCGCATCAAGTTTCAGTAGCTCAACAAGTACTCAAGCATCCACCTTCACTGGAACATTCTTCGGAATCCGAAAAGGCCGTGTAAGCTTCTGCCTCCAAGATGATACTAAAAGCCCTCCTCTCCTCCTCCTTGAACTAGGGATCCCAACTTGTTATTTAGCCAAAGAAATGCAATACGAATTGCTCAGAATTGCACTTGTGGAGTGTGAACGTAGACAAAATCATGTCAAACAAGTGAATGGCTCACTCTTTAGCGTGCCACTTTGGTCTGTGTTTTTTAATGGGAGGAAGATTGGATTTGCTAAGAGGAGGGCCGCCAAGGAAAATGACGTAAGACTTCTCAAGATGATGCAATCGGTGTCTGTCGGCGCCGGAATTTTACCTTGGGTGTCAAGAAAGTGTGGTGGGTCGACACCCGGGAAGGAGGAATTACATGAGAATGATAACAATAATGAGTTTATTAATGATGAGAGGATGTATTTGAGGGCTAAGTTTAAACGAGTTAGCGGGTCAATCAACTCCGAGTCCTTTCATATGATTAACCCGGATGGGAGTTCTCCTGGTCAGGAGCTTAGCATTTTTCTTCTAAGATCATAGGGATTATGTACTTAAAGTTTAAAGTTAATTACAATGTAAATGTATATAAAGATATGCATGAAACAATGTAATTTAACAATAACATATATGTTGTACTCAACTACAAAATGTATATGCATTATTCACTATGTTTATGAACAAGATTTATTGTAGTCTAAATATAATTAAAAATGGAGTATTATTCATTCAAACACACACACACACATATCACCAAAAGAATATAGTACTAGGTTTCAATGTTGGTAAATTGGGTATGTGGTCTGAATATTATTGACTATGTACCGAGGTAATGATTCAGTTGACAATATATATATATATATATATATATATGTATGTATGTATATATATGTATGTATGTATGTACGTATGTATTAACACGACTGGCTGGTCAATGATTAAATCTTTCCCTGCATATATATTGAGATCCATGCAATGCAATCAACTTAGGGCGGGGGACGGGGGTCCTATATGTTGAAAACTTGAGGGACATATTGCTAACAAGGCTAGATTTATTGTGTTTTCTGTCCCCCCTCCACATCTTTTCGATCTATATATATCTACACGTGATGAATAAAAAAGTATAGTCGCAATTAAATTAAAATTTTCATGTTCATCAAGGCCGAAGGGCTGGAACTCAGTAATTTATAAAGATATTGATAATCAGTAGTAGTTAGTTGTATTAACAAATTATTAAGTGTATATGTTTTGTGACCAATTGAGTACGTATACTTATTATGACTCGTATGCATAACTTTCCTAGCCAACTGTTGCTCGTATTTAACAGATCCAAGTAAATATATGTGTAAATGTATATTCCCAAGCACAACTGATGAGTTAGCGATATGTAAAACGGATAGGGTGTGCTTGTGTTGATGCAAGTACTGCTAACGTACAACATCGATCTGTAAAGCCTATCCAGAATCGGGGTGGTCGTATATATATGCGGTTCTTTCGAACCATCAGCCGGCCGGGTTTGTAAATTGTGAAAATTAGTGATTTTTTCATTTTCCTTAAGATCGAGGTATTATAATCAATAAAAATACATATTATAAGACATATTTATGCTCGATCGGATAATTAAGAATTCTGATTCCACCTACTGCATACGGCTAGCTAATATTTTATGACTCAATATAAAAAATTTACTATCTTGAGAGTACAAATAAAAATATTAATGATAATTTTAGAAGCTTGGGAGCAAATTTGGAAAGCAGAGTAAAGCAAATTAAGCAGGCAGATGTGGACATGCATGCAGTGCGTTGTGCATGTGAGGATTGAGTTATGTAGCTCAGGGCCTCAGGCGACACAAGGGGAGGGGTTGTGGACTTGTGGGCTTAATTGTGGCTGGTAGAATCACCAGTTGCCCATGCACACCACTGTCCCACGTGACTGACGTACCCCGCTCGCTCTAGTCAAATGAAATTCATTATCCAAACACCACCACACACACACACACACACATATACATATATATATATATATACACACACATATACACACACACACACACGCTCTAAAGCTCTACTTTAGATATAGACATATGGAAAGCATATACTACATGGAGAATGGTTGATCATTTTGATGTGTTTCCAGAGGGCACATTGATAAAATTAGCCGGTCTTTATAAAATGGATGGATGGGCCGCGGGCTTACAATAAAGGTTGATTGATTACTAATCTATAGTCTATAGTCGTCACAGCTTGGGCTTACGAAATTTGACCAACTCAACAATGAATCATCTACGTACCCCGAATCATTGTAACTGTTTGTTAAGAGGCTGGCCTGAATTCATGCCTTGATTTAATTAATTTTGTTTGTGTCTGCTCTTTTGTCATCATATACTAATTTCCTAAAAGCAAAAAAATAAAATGAAATTATGAACAAGAAAATATAATTTAATATCTTTTCATTTCCTTTCTGAAATGCAAGCGCCAACAACATGTATATTTTTATTCTCTGAGTAAAGCTTATAAACTAATATTATGAATTCAGGACGATAAATGATAACTGATTTTTTAGGCTATTCTATGTCGACGCTCATAAAATTATTAATTGGTTTCTCCTTAAAATAAAAATATAAAATGATAGACATGAAAGAGACCTTGGTCTTGAAACAATGCATTTGGTGAAAACACGTGTATGTTTGGTCGTGACCTCTGCTCAGATCTGCCACTCAATCTTGTACTGTCGCGTGGGTAGAGATATTATAATTATGCGAGTAAACTATAGTGGTTAAAATAAAATCTTCAAATTATAATTTTATTTTGACTTTAATTATAAACGGGGTAAATTTTAAATTTCAATCTTATTTCATCACTGATTAACATTGTTGGTACAAAATGGTATGTGAAATTTGTAAGTATCACAATACATGCATAATTTTGTACCTAATGTGTTATATTTATGTAGTATTTTGCAACTCATCGTATATTTGAATCCGGCAACTGGCGAGAATAATTTAAAATTAAGATAATGTTATTTATTTAGAGAGATGTCCTCGCATTGTTTATTTACGAAATTGAGATAATTCAACAATTTTAATGGCTACTTTATCAAATTATTAGTGTTTTTTCTTCTTTAATTATCTAAAAAAATTATTAGTATTTAGAACCTTTTTTTTTTCTCCGCTGAAACTGGAGTCTAAGTAATCATGCATGCAGATGGTGGGGAGAAATCGTAAAGGAGAAAAGAATCGAAACATATGGGCCATTTTCCCACCTAATCCTATTATTAGTTGCTACCATTATTTCTCTCTCTCTCAAGTATACTCATTGCTACTTTTTATTTTCATATCGTAACCTCTTAGCTTTTTAATGAAAGTTCTTGAATATATTCTCACACACACACACACATTTTGTGCTCTACAGTCCCCAGTTTATTAGTTTGTGCAGGAGTTTTACTATTTACTCAAGTGTCGGTGCCTTCATATTTGTTACAGTAAAACTTGCTAAGCTATGCTGCGTGTCAATGGCCGCTCTTCTCCTGATCAACACTCCACTTTGAAGTGGTATATATGAATATTATTTCTTCATTAATTTTCTAGTTCTTCATGCTAAACTAATATTATTTCCTGTTATGCTCTATTCATCATGTTCCTATTTGCAGCAATGCTCCTCAAGAAGTTGAGTCACCCATGGATCATCATCTACTTAATGTATCACCCAGACTCTCCTTTCAATTCTATTATGTAAGCAACTTCCTTATTCATATCATTAGAAGATTGTTGTAATTTTTGAAAAATAGCCTGAAAAGGTGAAAACTAATATGTGGACTTTGCTCAAATAGATGTTGATGATCAATTTTACTGATGTGATAATGATTTACAGTTTGATCTGATATTATAAAGTGATATCCCAGTTGTGACAAGTTCTTATTTTTTTGGGATACGGCTTACAGGATAACTAAATGAATTTTTCATGTACCAAGCTAAAATCACGCAAACTGAAGCTTAATGATTCACAGATATCCGTAATGATCTGTCTTGTGATGTTTTTTGCATTTTTTTTTCAAAATCACAGCATTTTCTTTATGCTTAAGCTCACTTCGAGTAAGGAACTGCAGATGCAAAACCACATACTCCCTCCGTTTCATCCATTTGTTTACATTACGGAGAGGGTGTTCGGCATGTATTTTAAGGTGCATATAAAACATAGTTCCATAATTTATTTTTAAAATTTTTTTTCTCTAAATAAAAATTTAATGTTTAAACTTTTATTCAGAGGAAAAAAATTAAAAAATAAGTTATGGAACTATATTTTATATGCACCTTAAAATGCGTGCCGGACACTCTCTCCCAAGTATAAACAAATGGGTGGGACTGGGGAAGTTATATAAAAAACAACAACTAGCCTTTATATGTATATCCCTTTGGAAATTTTAAGTTATTATGAGCACTGATCTAGTTATCTGATTGAAGAAATTTTCTCATTGTGATTGGAGTTGCATCAGTAGATTCTTCAGTGTAAATGAATGGCAGAGCTTGATGATTCCTAATGCTTTAATCTTTGTCTGATGTAGTCTTCTGCAGAACTGTTAAACGAAATCATTACTATTGAGGATGAAATTACTCATTTAGAACGTTATATTCTTTCTCTCTACCGCGAAGCTTTCAAGCAGAGTTCTCAGTCCTTCTCTGGGAAGTCTGAAACTGATTTACAGAACAAGATACTAATAGAACCAAGAAATATTACTGATCAATCATGCTCGACTCTGGAGTCTAACTTCTCTAAAGATGTACCTGTCGATCACCATTGCATTTCCTCTGTGCGTGCTTCCACTGATTTAGATGATTGGAATCATGGTGGCATGCTAAAGCCATCAACTCAAAGGGTCAGTAAACTTAATAAGTTAATCAACACCAAATTGTTTGTTACAAGACCAAGGAGCATCTCTTGTTATGCACTGCCTGAAAATTTATTGATGTTAAATATTTACTATGAGTAATTTCAGGACAGGGTGGTCGTTGAGCATGGCCATCGAAGTCTTGCAGATTATCTTGTTGCTTCTCGCATTGATAATAACCTTAACAGACCTGATACACTTTCAGAAGACATTATCAGATGCATATCTTCTATTTACATCAAATTGGCAGACCCTACTCCAAGTCAAAAAGGGTTTTCAGCTTCTTCTGTTTCATCATTCTCCTCCTCAAGTGCATTTTCTCCCAGATCAGATTCGTGGAGCCCTCATTTCAGTGAAGAAGCCAGAGGTCGCCAAATTCAAGGGTTGAATGGGGAGAGCGACCCATATGCTGCAATGTTCGAAGTTCTTAAGTTAAGTTTAGATGATGATAGTTTTAACTACGCTGCTAGAGTGCTTCAAAATTTCAGGTATTTAAAACTGGATTATCTGTAATATAATAAAAGCATTCTTATTCAAGTAACACATACTCATAGCTAGTCCCGACTCCCAACAATTGGAATGTGCTAGGAGCTGAAGCTAATAAACAGTAATCTGTTAGACGAGTATTAAAAAAAGAAAAAAAATTAGGTATGCGATCGAGCAAGGGAAAAAATGAATACCTAGTTTTACTTAATAAAAAGAAGCAATAATGACCATCTAGCATCCTGGAACTTTACAACCCCGATAATTTTAAACAGTGGTTCACAAAGAAGATTTGAGGCATCCTTCGCTAATCTTGTTTGTTGGTGCAGGCTACTAATTAACAATCTTGAGAAGGTTGACATGATGAAGATGACACATGAAGAGAAGCTTGCATTTTGGATAAATATTCACAATGCTTTGGTTATGCATGTATGTCTTGTCCATGTTCTTTTATATTTTTCAAGCTCAAGACTCTTAAACTTGTATAAAAAAACAGTTTGATTTCATCTGATTGTGTATACTTTACTCTAGTTTTAGGCAGCTGTTAAAATACACTTGGTTTATCCTATATTAAACTTTTATGACAATATTTTGGAGGCTTTTGTTACAGGCACATTTAGCTTATGGAACATCAAACCATGTGAGAAGTGCTTCAATTTTGAAGGTACTAACACACGCCTAACCTTATCTACAACATAATAAATGGATTGGATAATGATCCTCATTTCTTTCTTCAGGCAGCTTATAATGTTAGTGGACATTGCATAAATGCAGACATTATACAGAGCTCTATTTTAGGAATAAGATCACGCTTTTCAGCACCGGTATGTCCTATGAAATCATTTACTATATGAAATATTAATTAGCATCAAAGCATGTGTAGAAAACTATGCCTGACACTCTGACAGCCTGAGCAGTGTAAAAGTCTGGAACAATCGTTTCTTGCTCGTATTCACAAATCAGAATACTTGATCAATATTCGTCGTCTAAACTAATTTGGCATATCCGTGTATTCATAACCAGAAAATAAATTTAATAGGAATTATAAATTAATTACTGTACTAGTTTATACTAGTTCAGTAGTTCGACTAACACATATCATAGCAGTGGCTAGATACACTGCTCTCTCCAGGAAAGAAGTTTAAACCAGTGAGGACCAGACACAAATTTGCCATCGATCATGCTGAGCCACTTGTTCATTTTGCACTCTCTTCAGGAGTATACTCTGACCCTGCGGTATGCTATGCTGATCTTTACAGAAAAGTTATAATTTTATTACATATATCAGCTGAAGAGTTGTACTTTCAGGAACTGAAAATGCAATTCATTTTCCCAATCCTAATTCCAAGTCTAATTCACTATCTCTTTCGATAATTGATAGACTATTTTGTAATGTACACAGGTCAGAGTATACACTGCAAAAACTATATCAGAGGATTTAAAAGTTGCTCAGAAAGAGTTCATACAGGCTAGTGTATACATTAAGGAAACAAAGATATGTCTGCCAAAAATCCTTGACTACTTTGGAAAGGACATGTCACTAACCATGCAGGCTCTTCTGGAGATAGTTTATGCATGTCTATCGGAATCTCAGCAGAAATCTATGCTAAGATGCATTCGAGTTAGGCCTGACAAGTTCATCAGTTGGTTGCCACAGAGTTCAACATTTCGATATGTGATTGACAAATCAGTTTCAAGAAAGAGATAAACGCCAACTGGATAAGTTAAGTTTCCGTATTTATAAGAACTAGTAAAGCTTGTTGAAACAATGATTGAATCTGGGAGCAATACAAAAATATGTACAGTGGTAGAGAATGTGAATGGAGCAAGAGTGATTCTTGATAAATATTATTTCAGTTGTTTTTGGTTTTGAAAAATGTTTGATTTTTTCTGGCTTTATTAATTACTTGTACATTGTTAAAACTTTCTCCAACTTTCGTTAAAACTTCTAAGCTTATTTACGTTAAAACTTATTTTTCGATCTAATATCAATGATCAATCCATTAAATAATGCAATCATCAGTAACTCACAATTATCAACCCTGTAGAAAACTAATACTCCAACTTCCATAAAATTTAGAAAGCAAATTTCAAACAAACACCTAAAAAATAGTTATGATTTTATAAATCATTCTTATTAGTCGAAATACAATAACTAAATAATTTAAATTTTAAAATAATAACAATCGTGTAAAAAAATATAGTTGAGGAAAACTAATACTAGTATCTCCCTCCGTCCCTGATTAGTATTCATTTTTTGTTTTTTCGTGGTTAAATTGACTAGTGTTTGACTAACAATTAAAAATTATTCTTTTATAATTTTAAAAAATTAAAAAATACATTTTAAAATAGATTATATATATTTTTTAACAATATAAAATTTTAATTTTTTTAATTATATATTATATTTAAATTACAGTCAAGTTTGACCGCACTGGAAACAAAATGCAGGTCAGTAATTGATGTAAAAACGGAATGATCCTTATATCGCGCAAGCAATAAATACTGCGGCGAGGAATTAAAATTATCATCATCGTCGTCGTCATCTTTAAAAATTAAAATGGTACGTCTCTAATTCTTTCGTTTCATTGAGAATTCATTATCTGGTTGTTTGATATGCAATATGTCATGTGTAAATTGTAATGTGTGTGTATTGTTTGCATTGAATTGTAATGAGTTGAATTGGCCGTTGGAAAAGGGTGTGATGAGTACATTTTATCATAGTTGGATTAATTGGTAACGATAAAAAATGCATGCTTGTGGGGGAAAATGGCTTCTGGTAGGGACTCTACTCTGCAGAGTTTATTTTGGGCTTTTACGTTATGCATCAGAGAGAATTTCTGCTGAAGAAAATATTGATAATAACATAATATGCTAATGTAGATTGACCTTTGACTCCTTTCCCCGTAATGTTTTCTGGAGCAATTAAGTCTTTTAGTTTAAGAATATATTTCCGCTACCCTAGGTCCATATGCGGAAAATTGCCTTCTTAGTTGATGTTCTGCTAATCTGCAATGTATGGCAGAATAGGAAATATTATGGAAATAGCGAGGAAGAAAATAAATACCTATGTACGTTTTATATCCTTAAGAGACAATTTTCCAAGGAATATTTGGAATTTTCTTCTTTTCAATTTTGGTAGAAATAGCCTTAAGTCTTTAACAGAAAGGGGTTGGAAATGATTCACGCTGTGCCTGTTTACAAGTATCCTACATGCTAAAGGGTTGTATATTTGTTAAGGACTTGTTTCCTTGAGCTTTTTATTGGAATGTTTATATACATAATTATGGTCAACAATATTAGCAAGTGGAAGCTTCTGAAATCTCGAGTATTTGTACCACTACACATTGTAAAGTGATACAAAGTGTTCATTCCTTTGTTCAGATTCATTTCTTGCTGTGTGTTTAGTATAGATATACTAATGTTTAATTATTCTGTTCAGATTCACTTTGTGCTTCTCATAAGCAGACAGGGGAAAGTAAGGTTGACTAAATGGTATTCACCTTATTCCCAGAAGGAAAGAACTAAGGTATTTATACTTGGTTTATATGTTGTAGGTTTTTCATTTAATACTGCATATTTTTAGTATCTTCTACAAAATTGTATATCCAATAAAAATAATAGTAGCCAAGTGTCTAGTAGGGATCTGCTAGGTCATGGTTTGAATGGTGGAATCAGTCTCTTTCTAAAAATAAGGGCATGTTGCGTACATCAGCACCTACTGGGTGGCTGATGCGGCAGCCTTGTGCAATAAATATGGCCTATTGTGTTAAATACTTTGATTTATCCATATTAGACTCTGTTGTACAGAGTTCTCAAAAAATTGAGTCCTCAAGTTTTGTAATGCACAAAGTGAGAAATGAAATAAGCCAGTTGCACAAATTGTGACCTTCGTCAATTTTATAAACCAACTGATGACATAGATGGATGCATCCTGGACTTGTTCTCTGTTTCAAACTAATTTGATATTCATCACAATTTGACGAGAAATAAAATAGTTTGCTTTTTCAATTGGTATTTGGCCAAATTATTGACGGTATTCTAACCTGCTGGCTGCTGTCAGTTTGCTCAACCTTCATTATATGAGATATAAATAACGGTTATGATTTTAAATAGACAAAGATTCACACTTTGGGTTCAAATGAATTTAAGCC
This sequence comes from Oenanthe sinensis, assembly GCA_028671895.1. Taxonomy (NCBI): domain Eukaryota; kingdom Viridiplantae; phylum Streptophyta; class Magnoliopsida; order Apiales; family Apiaceae; genus Oenanthe; species Oenanthe sinensis. The sequence continues at coordinate 40,297,508 of CM053794.1, forward strand.
CAATGGTATGGCATTTTGCTAATGTATTAGTGAAGTATGAAAAAATAGCAAGTAGTTTATAAGTGACAATCTATATCTAAGGTTCCTTTCTTTCTTAAGCTTTGTATTGACGTTAGAATTGTGAATGAGATACTTCTGAAACTAATCTATAACCAGAAAACTGTGATTGTTCATCTTTGTAAATTGTAGCATCTGCTTAAAATCTAATCTGGCGGTGCATGTTGTTTTAAGGTAATTCGAGAGCTGAGCAGTCTGATTCTCACCCGAGGCCCGAAGCTTTGCAATTTTGTAGAATGGAGGGGATTCAAAGTTGTCTATAAAAGGTATTGGAAAGCTATTATCCAAAGCCAGTTTTGGTTCATGTTTTTACTTGCATATATATATATGTGTGTGTGTGTGTGTGTGTGTGGCCTATAAACAATAAATACAGGCATTACCATTTTTCCATTGGTGTCTTTTTTTTCCTTTGTGCAGATATGCAAGCCTTTATTTCTGCATGTGCATTAATCAAGATGACAATGAACTAGAAGTCCTCGAAATTATCCATCATTATGTGGAGATTTTAGATCGCTATTTTGGAAGTGTGAGCTCTGCGAATACCTGAATTACCCTTAATTATAAACTGCTTATTTAACTTGTGATTGATTCTATGTGTGCTGTGATCACTAGGTGTGCGAGCTGGATTTGATTTTTAATTTTCACAAAGTAAGTTCATTTTTCTGTCACGTTATTATACCTACCCCCTTAATCTGATAAAGAAACGTGTTTTTTTCTAAATCGAGAAATTCGTGTTTCGCCTTGGACATTGAACTGCAATCTTGCTCCAGGCAGTAAATCTAATAACCTGGCTAGAAAACTGTTTTTCTCCGGTGGAAACTTAACAGCAGATGTCTAGATTATTAATGCAGCTAGTTTGAAAACGTGTTATTAACTTGAGGATGCCCATGAAAATCCAAAATTAGTAAATTACTCGGTGAAGCTGATTATTTGTGCCTTCCGTGGACCTTATTTTGTCAATGCGTCACAAAATATGAACACGCTCTTGCTAGAAAGGAAACACAGATTTCTTTGTAGTGAAACCATGAGTGTGTTATAAAATATATTGACAGACTATTCACACAGTCCTTTCCTCACCACTTCAATCTCTCAAGGAAGTTCAGCACTTCAGCCAGAATAGAGTGTGCGAGACTAGGAATTTTGAATTAAAGATTTTTTTTCTTGAATTTTATTCCTTATATTTTACCTCAAGAATATGTCAATAGTTTCCATTGCAGTTCATATGGTTGCAAGTAGATAGATTAAATTGTTTCTATCAAAAAACTTGGCAGGCATATTTTATACTGGATGAAATTTTGATTGCGGGTGAGCTTCAAGAATCAAGCAAGAAAACAGTTGCACGTTTAGTCGCTGCACAGGTATTGCTTCTTCTTCCCTGTTATATCCTTGTCCAACGTGTTGAAAAATCTGAAGTTTAATTAGCTACTGATAATCATGTAGGACTCACTAGTTGAGGCTGCTAAAGAACAGGCCAATTCTGTGAGCTTTATTATCTCCCAGGCGACCAAATAAAGCTTAGAAGCTCTATAATTACTATCTGCAATTTCAGCAGGCTCCAAATAATGCTTGAAAAGTTTCTAGTATTTGTCTAAGTCGCAAATTTGCAATAGTGTGATGTCCAAAGTAATAAAACCAAACACACCTGGTATATCAATGTAATGCAGTGTTCAAATAAAGCTTTAGAAGTTTTGAAGTATTTGTCAACTATGCCATTTAGTTAATTTATGTTATAGTGTGATGGAGGTTTTTTTTATCATTGCACGGCTTCATCAGTTATATAAGATTGGATAAAAATTCATGCAAAATGTCTTTAAGCTGCAATTGCCTGGGCCTCTTTTTTAAGTGCATAATTGGCTGTGAAGGTATTTCTATAAATTTATCTAATTATCTTTTGTAACATCAAATACTTATTAGTTCATATTAATACACTAAAAGCCATCTCAAGTTGATTCAAACAATTTCAAATGGTATTGTAGTTATTAAAAACATTACTTATATACTTAAAAATATGTGAATACATTCGAGGAAAGTCAAGATTCTTTACACCCTTGATGAGTACTTGATGCTACACCGCCTACACAAGCGCACAGCTAAGAGTGCAAGCACGTAAAACTTGCTAAATCTTGGGTGTTCTTATCTGCCATGGCTCATCGACCTAGAGTACTCGAGTTCATCAGACGGATCCCAGTCTAGCGAGGATGAATGAATCTTAGACAATGTCATAAAAACCTCCGCAGAAGAGGGACGAGAGTTAATATCATCAGCAACACAGCTCCTAGCCAGCTGCGCCATAGAGTAGGCCAAGTCTAATGGGTACTGTTTTTTCAGGCAAGGATCCATAAACTCCCCGAGCTTCTCTCTCACATTCTCCCCTCCGAGTACCTCAACAATGGTAGCAGAAAGCAATTCGTCCTCTTTTCCCGTCTCCGTGCTCTTATGTTGCACAGCTTCTTTACCCGACAAGAGCTCCAACATCACCACTCCGAAAGCAAACACATCTAGTTTAGGAGTAATTAGCCCGTTTTCAATGTACTCCGGAGCCATACACCCATAGGTTCCCACCACATGTTTAGACAGTTGCATACCTCCTCCCTCCTCACCGTCCATTAGAGACCTTGCAAATCTGAAATTGGCAATCTTGGCCCTTAAATTGCTGTCCAAAAGTACATTGCTAGTAGTCAAGTTCTTGTGGATGTAAGGAGGATTGATACAGTTATGTAGATAATTCAAAGCATCAGCAATATGATAAGCAATTTGAACCCTCTGAATCCATCCCAAAACATTAGCATCGGCCGGTATCGTGTCATCCTTCTTGACCAGACTCGGCTCGTGCAGCATATCACTAACAGAGCCTTTCTCTGCATACTCATAAACAAGGTAGGTGTTACCCTGGTGCACACAGTAACCAGAAAGCCTGATTATATTAGAATGATTGATCTGCTTCAGAATACTAATCTCAGTCGAAACATCCCCTCTCAAAATCTTTACAGCAGCAGAATCTCCATTGAAAAAGCCCCTATAAACGGACCCTTTGATCCGGTTTGCCTCCCCAAAAAATCCAGTGGCCTGCTGCAACTCCTCAAACTTGTAATGTGCAAGAGATCCAATAGCATACCTCACCCCTTCCGATGAAATAGACCACGACGATGATGGATTCCCCCTTGTCTCTATAGGCTTATGATAATCACCATACCTATTAGGAACCACCGGGGTAGCCTGACTAGCTTCTTTTCTTGACTGCCTCCTGAAAAACCAGACCAGAAAACCAGATAAAGACCCAAGCAGAAGCAAACCAGCCCCAATTCCAACCCCAATAAACACCCATTTCTTCGAAGAATCTTCATCATCATCGCCAGTGGGAGGATTAATAGGCAGCGTAGGAGAAGGTGGTGGGGGAGGTGGAGAAACTGATAATTCCAGCCTATTAGGCTCTTTCTTGAGTGGAACCAACAACGGTGTAAATGGGAAAATAAGTGTATCCTTATCAATCTCATTTGCTTCCAAAACACTCATATTATCGGCTCCGCTGACACTAAACGTACCAGCAATCTGATAAACAGTATCACCCCAATCAATAAGATAAGCAAGAAGATACTTATAACCCTCATCAACCTGTTTTGTAGAAGGGCAAGCACATCTAACAGGCACATTCACTTTCATATCAGCTACTAAATTTCGATAATCATACTGGTTCTGGGAAATCAATGACTGACAAGTAGTAAGGCCCTGGTAAGTATTGTTAGCAACACTGAAGTAAGTTTCACCCGTGAATTTCAACGCGTAGGAAGCCTGGTGCTGGTAAAATGGGCCACCAGGGGCTTTGGAACATGTGCAGTTTACGGGAACGATAACAAGGGTGTTTGGGGTGATAGGAGAGACATCAGAGATGTTGTTGAGCCTGGCTATTTCCGAGGCGTTGGTGTTGAGGAGATAAGCAATGGATACAGGGGTGTTGTAAGTAAGGGTTGATCGGAAAGTGACATAAGATAAGCAGCTGGGGGTGGTGGAGCAGTTGTATCCGAGAGTTGTAGTGAAGTTTTGTTCACACTTGAGTTGCTTGTTGTTGACGTAAGATTGTTGGGCATGGGAGGAGCCGAATATGAGAGATGTACATAATATGGATAGATAGAGTAGCAGCCAGTACTGACCGGAGTTTGAGCTTTTTCCGGCCATCGGAAGATGTGGGGGGAGAATTGTAGGAGAGAAATAAAGGAAGTGGTGTTAATGTCACCCGCGTGATCTAGTCTTATGTATGGAGGATGTAATAATAATTACTAAATCGATCATCTTGACTTTTGTTATATAAACAAGCAATTGAGTCCACACAGAAATGTTTTTTATTAACGCGTTTGACCGCCCGCGTTGCATCTAATACGCATTTCTTATTTCTCTTTTGTGTTTCGCGTTAAATTAATTAACGAATTGATGGAATTTAATGGGTGAAAATACTGTATTACTAATAAAGAGTTAGCTAAATGTAATTTTTGCAGAAAAAAATAATGGTAATAATAAATTTAAGATACAATATGATTATTGACATGAAATACTAGTGTATGATGTGGAGGCTAACAAGTCGTTTTAAAGAAATCCGGAAAATATATAAAATGATTACAGTTTTAAAAAGGAAACAAGTTTTTCACATACTTTAACTTTCCTGTTCTACCCTTCCATACAAGCACCGCTCATTGAATTAAAAAAATAAAAATATGATTTGCCAAACACGAGTAAATTTCTGCTACAATGACATACCAGCACAGACTAAGAAACGACATTAACATTGCCCAAGAGGCCAAGACTTTCTTTCTCTCTCGCGTCTTCGACCACATTACCTATATATAAAATTTAGACGTTTTGAACACGGCAATAAGTTAACATACAAGTCCTGCTACAGCATTTCAAGGATCCACAGTGATGTCTACATCAAACTACAATTCAACCAACATAACAGTAGTAGACAAACTACAAGTCATCCACAGTGATGACTGGTGACGTTTAAGGCAGAATATAAACTAAGAATAATTAAATTAATGCCAGCCAGGAAAAGACCGAGTACATGCACTAAAGAATGGGATCAGAAGCAAATTTGACCATGGGTTCTTCCTATTTTGCTTTTAATTCTAACGCTGTATCTGTTATTCTATGTCCACTACTGACTTTTCCCCGATACAAGTTATCCCTCTTGACCAAAGACTTGTATTCACTTCGCTTCTAAAACTTCTATGAATTTAGATTAAACACATAGTTTCAATTCACATGTACTCTTCCAGCCAATGTGGTATCATAGTTCGCCCATAACAAAACTTGGGAGATCCACTGCGTGGTAAAGCTGATTTACTGGTTCCATAATTTAATGGGACACGACATAAGTCTGACAGAACTCCACAGTTTAATCCAGTTTGTGTTTGCGGATGCATCGAATGAAGGCTGATATGACCGCATAGAGTAGCCCCGCTAGAAGAAGCAGCAGTACTGCAAGATTGATCCGAAAAACAAACAGTGAAGCAAACAAATTAGGACATTAGCATTCAATCTGCAAAGTGTCTTATGTGAAGAAACTCTTTAAACTTCAAACTTATTTTATTGACCAATGTGCTTACAAATGTACTAAAAACCCACGTATTTCACAATGGTGGTTGATGCGTGAAGTTATTAAGACGATAACAGGAGGCCACTTCTAAGATTAACACAAAAAAGTACAAGGAATGTGACGGAGGGTGAATAATTTATTTCTTTTAGCATTTTACAGAGTGTCAGTTTTGGATGTAATTATAAAGCAGGTGGTTCTAAAAACAAATAGGTTATCCAAATATCCAGAATTTGACTCTCCAAGGTAAGCTATTAAAAATATTCCATAATTATTAATTGGTATAAAATAATAACGGTGTCTTCTTCCAGCCGAATATGTGATTAAGATGGACAATTAATAGTAGTATGATTAATGTTTTCTAAACATTTGGAGCTCAACTTCTCTTTCTATATATTAGCTATGGAGACAACAATCTCGGACACGAGGCAACTATACTGTCATAGAGATCACAAAGTTTGATGTTGGCATATTAACCAATGGATATTTTATATAGACTTATCTCAGATCTGAGGCAACTATGCTGTCATAGAGATCACAAAGTTTAAAATCCGCATTTTAACTAAATAGATATCATAAACTTCAGACTTAAACGTACCAGCTAAAGTGCAAAAGAATAAGATGGCTAAACGGTATCTGATAATCCATGGTAAAGTAACTTCAAGAGAGCAGTGTCTCCTGTGCTCTCCTCTTTTCATGCTATCTTCAGAACCTTTGTGTCTGGCTTGGAGGTCGGATAATGATACATTGATGCTATGCACAGTCATTCCCCTGGCATCCCTCACTTCAAGTTTCACAGTTACTGGTACAGCAGCCCAATTTACATCTATCACCCCAAAGTTTGGTTGTCCTATTGTATAAAACAAAACTTACAATTTTTAAAACGTTAACAACATTTTATATCAGTATTAATATTATATATAGAAAAAAAAGTGTACCATATGTGCATGATTTGTATCTGCAACTTTTGTTCTTAACTCTCATTGTGGTAGGTGTCAGCCATGCGACAAATCTCACAAATACCTGAAAAGGTGACGGGATCACCTTCTCTACAGCTTGGGTAAGCCCGCTTGAGGTCACGTCATACAGAGGATATCCAGCACCGCAGTCATATCGCGTGATTTCTCCAAAATGAACATCTCCACTTATAAAGAAGACCCCATCCCTCTATACAAGTAAGAATGAACTTGAGTATTCTAAGGAAATAATCATTTAGATGTCTAGAAAGATAAACAAGTGTTAAATATCAATAAATTTTAGAGTATAGAAGGCACACTTATGGATAGTCTGTGAAATTAAAAACTAAGAAAAAGCGTATCACCTTGCTATCTGAGATCAACTTAAAGAGTCGATTCCTCTCCTTTGGAAATCGTCCCCAGGACTCTAAATAGAATAAAGGGCCAGTTGTTGCTGAAATATTTGATACAACCTGAATTGCGGGAAACAATCGTGTAGTTAGGCGACACACATGTGCGAGTTTGGGTTATTCTACATCGCATCCCAAAATATCCGTACACAGTATACCATGTTTTCATATAGCAGTGTACCAAACAAGTTAGTTTTTATTGCATAACCAATCTGATTTGTTTTTTTTAATAATATTTATGTGCCATACGACCACATTTACTGTGTACGCTCTTGGTACTTACCTACCATTCACGTGTGTGTACCACGAGTTGGAGAAAAAGTTACATCCAAAGTTAGGTCAAGCTCTTATTATTTCTTAGCACAATTTTTCTGCACCACCCTATTTAACTGCTGATATAGAACAGAAACATGTGCAAGTGTGATTTAGGGTTCCAGTATAGTAAGTGTTAATGACAAGGCGAGCAACATAGTACAGAACAGTTCCAGCTGATATGAAATATAGCCCTCTGCTAGGAAACAGAGAGAAAAACCTTTGTAAGTAGGTACGCTGTGGCCATTCAAACAGGCCAATTTGCAAACGGGAAAAATAGCTGAAAAAATTCGTTTTACCCAGAGTTCCGGATCTTTAAGTTGATTACAAAATTTTTATTTAGAATCCTTCATTGTCACCCTATCTTCGGTCAAACAAAATTTTCCACTGCTTTGAGTTTTACATTTCAATCCCACTAGGTAAAATATATAAACATATCTATACAGAGTAGCAACAACAAAAAATTATAAATTAATTTGCAACTGCAAATATAAACTTTTTAGACCTGAATAGAAGATCCAATAATAGTTATAGCAGATGCAGGCCCGTCTAACTCCTTCTCCAACCAAGTCCATTGTGAAGTTCCCAGAATACTTCCATCACTATGCAATGGATCTCTGTGGTATCTGGTATCTAGAAGTATTACCTGGCGCAGTTGATTTCTCGATTAGAAACAAGTAGAAGGATTAGATCTTCACTTTTTCTTAATAATTCAACTGTACACGTTATGATGAATAGACAAGGAACATAGATTTCCCACATAGAATATGAATAATAATGGGCAACTGCTAAGGTCTAAACATATTACATTGCTACCTTTATTTTTTTACCCAAAGGGCCAAAAGTATATGATGTGTAAACACCAGCTTGTTTTCGGCTACAAAACAAAACAATTTTCAGTTTATCAGTACTAGCACTTCTATAAAGAAATGGACAGACTCAAAGTTCCAAGTAAAGAACCGCAACATAATTGTTATCTGAACTCTTGTAAATGCCCATCATCCAATTTTTACATCTTGGTTAATAAAGTCAATTTTACCCAAAGAATTGTAATGTAAACAATATTTGATACTAAAAAACAATTTGTAAATTATTAGGTGCCAGCAAGACACCAATTATTTATTGAAATTGTATGCAAGAGAAGTATAATTGGATCACAATGATAAATGCAACCTACCGCGGACTGTCTTGGGGTTCGTCCAAGAAATCGAGTAGAAGTCTTTGATTTGTGATCTTCTGACTAAATTCTTTCCCTGCATCATTTAACCCATAATCATGGTCATCCCATGTGCCAACGACCTATAAACATCATTCGGTACCAAGTCAGATTCTATTTCATTTTTATTTCATAAAGAATCAGCAGCTTCATTCAGACAACACTCATTATGATTATTTCCCACTAGACGATGGCATGTTAAATAATTTTACACATGTTTATAGAAGTACTTAATTACAATCAGAAAGAGACTGTAAACATGAAATAGTAAAAAGTAATCAAAACTATAGTGAACGATAAACATACAAATGCTAGCTTAAACTTGGTCATCTCATAACTTGAACCAATTCTTATAGTCCTTTTACAGACTTTACCTCATTGTACTACTGTGAAAACAATTAATAAGTTAAAACGAAAGGAAAGTAAGAGATAACAACGAGGGCACCTTAGCGTTATGCCTTAGACGAGTATAACCGGGAGCATTCTTAGCCTTGGAGTACTTAGCCTGCATTTCATGCTCAGAAGCAGTATAAAATCTGGGCACATTTTTCCAAGGTCCAATAGTCCTTTGTTTCCCAAACACTCTAAAAGGCCTCTTATTATCTCCATATATATTATCACCCAACCATATGAATACTTGGGGATCATACTTATTTATTGCTTCCCATATTGGCTGTTTTCATTACACATTATAATAACAAACACTGTCTTAGTAACAATTTAACAAACACATGTATGTATGTAGTTGAATTGACGAGACTAACGTACCTGGGGAGCGCTTTGGTCGGCGCATGATCCGAAGGCGATACGTGAAATGAGAGGATCGTTTGAAGCAGTTATGCGAGTAGTGATTGTCAGAGCTCCGACAGCTGCAACCGCAGCCAACCACCGCAACAACGGCGTCGTTTTGGTGTCCATTAATGCTAAGGCTCTTTATTATGATCAGTTGGAAGTTGGAACCCCCAACTGAATTAAACCCTGGGTAATAAAAGTCCAACCACGGGTTTTTGGGTTACAAAACCCCCTGTTAAACTGCCCAAGCATGCCCTAGTTTCGATCGTTTTAATCGAAAATAAAAAACCCCGTATCAAAGGTGGTTAGAAAAATTTCAATCCGAATTAACAGGGTTAGGTATGGGTTTAAAATTATTTTATCCAGTTCAACTCAATCCGATACGGTATATACTATATGTTATATAATATATAATTACATCCAATATTTTATATTTTCATAATCACTTATATATTTAGATATTAATATAATAGTAATTATATATTTAAAATTTTAAATATTTATTAGATTAGTTATAAGTTTTAGAACATATTTTGTTATTGTTTTTTTAATTTTGTTATCATTTATGTTGAGATAGTAAATTCTTTATGTTAAGATATGTGGGAATATAAAATTTTAATATTAGTTATAAGCCGAACCAACCCGACCCAAACTGATTTAAATTGGGTAGGGTTGAGTTGTATAATATTTTTTAACATTAGTGAGACGAGATATATTTTACATTCTAGAGGGGCTATAATTGGAGATATCATTATTTCTGGTACAGAAGTTCCTATAAAAATGGGAAATATCCTACCTTTGAGTGCGATTTGAACAATTGATTTACGTAATTGGAAGTAACCAATTAGGTTACGACGAAACCTAGAAATCGATCCCTGATCCAATTTGAGTACGTCTGCACGATAGACCTCAACATAAAATTGAAAAGTAACAGCAGCAAGTGATTGAGTTTGGGTTAAAAAATTTCAAACCGATTTAATTGAATTGGGTAGAAAAAATTAGTCTAAGCCGGCCAACCCGATCCATGAACACCCCTTATCCCAACAAACAAACACGATCACAGATATATTTTACTATACTGCTAAATCAAGATTTAAACCTCTATTAGACAGCTCTCCAACTCAACTCAAGTCTATAAATGGAATGGTTCAAAAAATAACTTCAATTTAATTGTAAAAATTATATTATTTTCGTGTAATATTATAAAATGATATTGATTTTGATATAATACCAAAATTTAAGATAACTTTTCAAGTTTTAAAAAAATTAACAATATCTTTCATTTTCGTCTATTAAACAAATTCTTTCTTGTTCCAGATCCAAAAAACTTTATCAATTTTAGATCTTTAATAATAAAATCATATTTTTAATATAAGTAATTTTTTATATATTAAATTCAGTATGAATGAGTTGGAATATATTTTGAATATAGTATAATCATATTAAAATAATATAATGTGTTGGAGTTTTATGTGATGATTTGAACTTTATTTTAAATATATATTTTTTTGCTAATTATTTTAAATTCATTACTGTAAATGCAAATAATTTTAATTTATTGATATATTTATCAAATGTTTTTATACAATTTGTTAATAAATTTAATTTTTTTAGTTAATAATTTTGATGTAATACTTGAGTATTACTCCATCCGTTTCATATTAGCAGCACACTTTCAAACAATAACGCACATTAATAAAATTTATTATTGATTGGTTATACTTATATTTATTACATTAAATGAATATAATATATGGCATGAAGTTGATATTGGAAATATAAATTAGAGATATGTAGAATAGAGTTGATTTTGAAAATATAAATTATATTAAATTTTATATTAAAAGTAGAAGTGGACAATTATTTTAAAATAATTCTTTTTTGAAAGTGGACTATTAATATGAAATAGATAGAGTAGATAGATGAAGTAGATAAGTATGTGTGCAAACTTAATAACATTAGAGTACTATTATGAGAGGGCTATGTTATTATTTGTGACTTTGCAACTCTTTATTGATTCTCCCACTAGGCCACTAAGTTTTGGGGGGAATAATCACTTGTCCCGCCTCGGATGCCTCATAAATTAAAATGATGTTTAATTCTAACCTTGCTGATAATTAATTTTAGAAAAATGTATCACCTAGCTAGAAAGCCAGAGCAATAACTTTAAAAACATAAAGGCGAATAAGAAAAGAAACTAGTAGTTGGTCTTGGTCAAGTGGCACGAGCGGAAACCAGAGTAGTTGGTCAAGTGGCCAAGTAGATGGAACTTATACTATGCCGAGTGAGTAGATATGAGATATGGATGATAATTTTATTCGCTATAAAGCAGTGTGTGTGACTGTGTGAGCACTGTACTTGAAACAATTTCATCTCCTTTGTGGAAGTTTATCGGGTTCTCGGGGAATCATAGCGAGGCTGATTAGTGGCCATAACAAGCAGAGCTTAATCTAGGTTATAAACTTTTTTTTTCCTAAACTGGTTATAACATTGATTTTACTTCAAAAAAATTAATTTAAAATATTTTAAAGTTTTATATTTTAGCTAAAAAACAATATATCTGGGCTAACTTTCGAATACCAGTGCTAATTTTTTTGATTCCCAATTCCATCGATGATTATTGTAATATTTTAATCAATTTGCTCAAAGTTATTATCGTCAATCTGTTATAATAAAAAGAGAGAAAATTAGAAAATCAAACCGTGATCAGATATTTATAAATATTTTTAATTGTAGAAGAAAAAAAGAAATTATAAAATATTTTAATGGTGATTGGATTTCTGAATTTTAAGGGCCTATAAGCGTCTAATTAGATATGTGGATCATTTTCTCATGGTATTCCATTTTATCCTTAAAATTATTTGGGTGAAGTCCCCAAATAAATAATTTAATAATGAGGGTGACTAAAATATCTGTTGGCGGATAGGAAGGCCCAAAATACCTTGAAGATACGCTACTTTCTATAACGTCTCATCATACACGCTAGCATCAGTATCAACGAATGATTCTTACAACACGCTTATAACACTCACGTGTGCCTGCAACACGTTGTTGGGGACGGAGTAAGTGGAATCGTCACAATAACCAAACACGTTCTAGCCAATAACGTGTTATATGATACATTTGTAATACTCACGTATGCTTCAAAATTCCACTCAGTAAGTTCATCTTCACTCACAAACCCATCTCTCGGATTCACATCGATTTTCGGAAACAACAACACAATCCTATTAGTCACATTAAACTTCTGCTCAACATGCATAAAATCCTCCCATTCGGGTTGCGATTATTCGCCTTTAACTACACTTTCATCTAACTTATACTATGATTTTTCCCGTAACTTATCTTCTCTCTTTCGTTCAATATAAGCTACAATGGGATCAAATGGGATATGGGCAGGCTTAGAATGTTCGGAAAATGTGAAATTTGACCGGAGTTTGAGCCGGCGGTGACGGTGGCTAGCTGGTTTAGTGCCGGAAGCAGAGTGGGATATCAAGAAAATGAGTAATATAGCTATAATTATTTATATAATTATAGATACTTGACCCATTTCATCACAAGAGTTTAAGCCCAAATATCAAGATTTCAAGATCCGATAAAGATTCAACCTTTAGGCCTTTACACTGTTTGTGTGTGTAAAAGGGGTAAGATTTTATATTATATGATACGTTAATGATACTAGCGCATAGGAGATGTATATAGGGCCGTTATAGCGCTAAAATGTATATTGAGCCAGTGTAAATCAGAAAAGATGTATTTTAGTCATTTTCTCAAATTATTTAGATGTATTTGAAATTAATTAATTTGGTTTTCTAAATTATATTTACGTTAGGATACTTTAAGTATAACGTCAGGATATATTTTCTATACTTAATTAGAAATTATATTTTGTTTCAGAGAGAGAAAATAATTAATTTGAAAATTAAATTAATTATTTAAAAATAAATATTAAGAATTTTGGAAAATTATTGAACCCCAACACTGACTATTTATATATACGATTATATCAGCTATAAATAAATAGATTTTTACAGAAAATGACATAGTGGCCTGGATTCATATTTTCCTTTCCTTCCTCTTATCCTGTTATTGTTAAAAATTATTCTCATATATCTTGTAAAAACTTTGTGTTAGTGAAAAAATCCCACATTTGGTTGAAATTTGATTGTCAAGCTCAAGCATACGTATCTATCCTAATCCTAATGTGTCTCAATAGTCGTTATCAAAGGAAGGTGGTACGGCTGCTTGTTTCCTGTTGTATATCGTCTGGGTTGGAAACGTCAAACGTGTGATCTTGAATATTCTAGTACTTTTAATTTCGGAAGATATTGCACTTGACACTCTTAAAGTATTGGGTTTATTCAACAAAAAACAAATATTATAGTAGTTCTTTTTTCTAATAGAGTGGTATCCCGGTAATCCATGCCCCGTCAAAATAATTGTTATGAATTAGGGGGGAAAATAATTGTTATGAATTAGAAAAAAAATAATTGTTATGTTTTATGTATATTTCAAAATGTAAACAAGTTAATTGCTTCTATAAATTATTTTTATAATTTTGAATAAAATTTTAACATTTAAATTTTTATTTATTAAAAAATAATTTATGTATATAATTTTTTTTGTATATATTCAAAAATTCGAAACAACACTTATTTTTAAAAGAAAGGGGTATATTTAATCAAATTAACAAACATAAAACTTTTTAATTCAGTTTAACAAAAGAATTTAGAAATTAGAGCGGACTACTATTTCTAAACTTAAAATTTGGTTGGCCATTAACTCCGATACAAGTCAAAAGTCTGGTTTAACTACATTAACAAAAGACAAAAAAAGTTAAATGTAATAAATTTAGAGTAGTGATATATGTAATAAATGTAATAAATTTAGAGCAACCGTTGGATAGCCCAAGTGGTTGAGGGCTTATCCTCTGTCGTCCCAGGTCCTGGGTTCGACAGGCTATAAGCCAAATTAGTCAAAAAAAAAAGTAATGATATATGTACACCCAAAATTTATTTTTACACACTCTTTTCATGCAATTGACCAAACCATCCTTATTATATATCTTATAATAATTATTTAATTTCTTTATTAAGTAGATATTATAACACTTCTTCTTTTTTACGATACAATCTATTTGTAATTAATTTTTTAGATTTATATTATTAAAACATAACTTATAACTATTTATTATTATTTTTTTATAAAATAAAAACATAGTTATATATGACCAAATCCAACAAATAAATAAAATTATTACACATTTTTTCAATTCCAAATAATAATAACACAAGTCCATAATATATTTCAATATCAAAATTATTAATTAGAAAAAAATATTAAGTAGAAAAATAATTTCTTTAAAAATGAGTTATTGAAAATAGTTTTATTCATAATAAGTAGAAGTTTTCAATATTAAAAAATTAGTATAATAAATATTATTTATAAAAATAATCATAATATTATATATTATTTTTAAATTAATTACTTATTATTAATTCTTGTTAGTAACATTTTATTGCTTAAATAAGTTGACGCATTAATGTATTAATTATTTTTAAATTATTTTTTTAAAATTATATTTCTTTTCATAGTAGATTAGAAACAAATATAATAAAATTTAATTAAATATATGAATAGTAGGATTATAATTAATCATTAAAATTAACAAATTGATATAATTTTTTATTGTTTAAAAATGTGTTACGAAAATTTAAAAAGTGCAGTTGAAGTCTTGGCGGTAAGAAAAAAAGGACATTATTTGAGTAAAGCCATATAAGGTTAAGGTTATTTTTGTCATTCTGTACATTCAATGTACTTTACAAATAGAGGAATACATAGAATTGAACACAATAAAATAAGAAATTGAAAAATTTCGTTGAAATTGTTCGTTTGAAAATTCAACTTTTTAAAAGTTCTAAGTAAGAAGACTCGTTTTAAATGTATACACAGGGAAAGCCGTGTGCAATGAAAAATGTAAGCACATTTTTGTAGGATGGTGGGGTCTATTGCTTTTTCCTTGTGCCCATTTCGCTTTAGTAGGCTGGTTCACATGTACGGCCTTTGTAACTTCATGCTTCATTGAATTTGCTTCACTAATAGGCTCACGATTCGACTTTGATCGTTGTGGACTAGTTCCAAGACCCATACAATAAAATATGTTTGACATGAGGATGAATATATTTACTAGTTATATCATCCGCAATCGCCTGAATCTCGAGACATCTTACATTTTGTATATGTGGACCGAGGAGAAAGAAGGCTCGGCGGGAAGATGATTGTACCGTGAGAGAAGCAAAGAGGTCAACCTCTTTCAAATATACAACTCCCATTCTCAACCCCCGGCCAATATGAGCTGAAAACTTCTTTCATAAGGGTGCGCAAAAATAAATTTAGGGTATGCATATATCACAACCTTAAATTTACACTCATCAACTTAATTAAATATACAGATAGATGTTGATAAAAATAAATAAAATATGTGGAATAAATATAATATTATTTCCTATATATAATTGGAGTAAGTGAGTTAAATAAAAAGAGAAACTCATACTTTACATCTAGATAAAAAATATGTAGGAATGTTATATTATATCTTATATATAATTGAAATAAATAAATTAAATCTTGTCAAAAAAAATAAAGAAAGAAATTAAATAAAAAAAGTAACTCATACTTTACATTATTTATCAGGATGAGATTATTGTAAATTTTTTTTGATAAGAAATGAGAAGAAAATATATGAGGGAGAATTAAACATTTCATCGGTAGATTTGAATTATAGTTTAGATTGTTAGGAATAGAATGAGTGGTTGAATGAAAATTTTAAAAATTTACCCAAATATAGTTCAAATCTCATTCTATTCCTTCCCCCTTCATTCATCTCAACCAAATATAACATTAAAATCTCACTGACTTAATATTATAACATGAACTTAACAAAACATTAATTTTATAAAAAAATGTTATTTTCAGAATATATACAAGTATATTTCATTTTTGATAAATAAGAATCATTAATCGAGATAAATAACCCCAAAAAAAGGTATAGAATCATGCACATGAACAAGTAATTTACAATTCATGATATACTTGGTAAAAACTATAAAGATAGGAGACATTAAACGTGACAGTTTATAAGGACAATGTGTTAGAGATCACGTGCTATTTATAGATGGATTATACTCCGTATAAACGTCTAAATAAAGCTATCGTGGTATATAATTACTGTTACTTTATGTAATGTAAAATTCTAGTAAAAATGATGAAGTAAGTAATGAACAAGTTAAATATATTGTACAGTACTCATCAAAGAAGAATGTATTTACAACGAACGAATGAATAAATCGATGACATATAAACACGGAATGTAGGTGGTTGGATGTAGGGATGACATTCGGGTCGGATAGGCTCGGATATGGCAATATTCATATCCATACCCGAAAATCCGAGCCATACCCGAATCCGATTCATACCCGAAAAATACCCGAAAATTAATATCTATATCCGAATCCAACGGATACCCGAATCCAACGGATACCCGAAACCTGAAAATGTTTTTAAAAATAATATTTTTTTTAAAGAATTGTTGATTTTAAAATTATTATAATAACTTTATTATATTAGCTAACTTTTAATAATCTATAATTATTATAAACTTTTATTTTTTACGATAAAAGTTTTTAGTAATTTCAATTAAATATTATTATTTTCATAAAATATTTTATTTAATTTTTAAAATAAAATCAATTCATTGTAAATTTTTAAAAAAATATTTTATATTTTATGAACTTAGTCCGACTAATTTAGTCAATAACCCTAATTCCACTTCT
Source organism: Oenanthe sinensis (assembly GCA_028671895.1). Taxonomy (NCBI): domain Eukaryota; kingdom Viridiplantae; phylum Streptophyta; class Magnoliopsida; order Apiales; family Apiaceae; genus Oenanthe; species Oenanthe sinensis. The sequence continues at coordinate 40,314,667 of CM053794.1, forward strand.
ACTTTTGTTATTAATAATTTACTAACAAATAATACATACTCCATATAAAGTATATATTATAATGTATAATATACAAGATACAACATATGATATACAATATATGAAATATAAAATATAATAAATATAATTAGGGTTTTTTCGGGTTTCGGGTTTGCCTCGGGTTTGGATCGGGTTTCGGGTCGGGTTTCGGCTCGGTATACATGAAATCCATATCCATATCCAAAATCTTTCGGGTTTAAAATTTAAATCCATATCCATATCCAAATCCAAAAAATCGGGTTCAGTAAATTCAAAAAATCGGGTTTCGGATCGGTTATCCGTCGGATCGAATAATTTTGTCATCCCTAGTTGGATGAGAGCAAAAGAGATCCAAACAGACGGCCAAGATGAAAGCCTCGCTCAAATAATTCAGTGCATCATAACCCTAAACTCGTCAAAGTTGAGAACACCATCCCCATCAAGGTCAAACTTAAGAATCATAGCCTTACAATTGTCAACCGAAGTAGACTGCCCGAGTCGACCCAGCATCCTCTTTAAACTCTTGGCCGTGATACTACTCGTCCCTTGTGCCGCGTACAAGTCAAACGCCTCCCTCAACTCCTCCTCTTCCTCGTCGGTCCCACAACTCCCTCCTAGAAGCTTCGAGAAGTCATCTAAGCCTAGCATGCCATCGCCGTCAGAATCAGCTGACTCCACCGCCATCTCCGCCTCCGCTAAGGACATCTCTCGCCCACCCACCGCCGTCATGCATGTACGTAACTCCGACGCAGTTATCTTCCCATCCTCGTCCTCGTCAAAGTAGTTGAACACGCGTTGTACTAACTCCTCGTTGAATGCTTTTGATGACGTGGCAGTATTGTGCTCAGGATTAATACGATCGGGACTTGCTAAAGTTTTCATTGAAGAAGAAGAACAAGTGCTGTTTCTTGGCGTTTGTTTAGGTGACAACTTTTGACATAGTCGTTTAAAAGCTGATGTAGTAGACGATGAATAACTTCTCGGAGACAACATAATTTATTTGTGATCGATTGATTATATGTGTATGAGTATGAGTATGAGTATGAATGAACGTATAGATCGATGATAGAAACGTACCAAGTGATTTTAATTGTTGATGTTATAGTAAACCAATGGATGCAGCCAAGTGTAGTATATATATAGACTTAATTTGGGTATGTAATTTGATAAATTTGATTTCATATGTGTTGGGAAAGTGTATAAGAACAAGAAAATCGCGGCGCTTGCGCGTTGCCGGAAATAACTTTGGCGTGTTTGGGGGAACTTTTTTTCAGAATAAGTCAACTTATTTTAAGACAAAACTAGAGATTTCTAACTTTTTTCTGAAAAAAGTTAACTTTTTTCTGTAACTTATAGAATCTCAAATATACATTAAATACTTGTATAAAAACATTTATCAAAATATGAAATTTTTACCCGAAAATAAGTCCAAAATAACTTATTTTAAGGCAGACCAAACATGCCATTTGTCTCCTCTTAGCAGCTTCTTGGAAATAGTTATACAGTAGATTCTTTTTCTAGCCTCTTCCATTATTTTATTTGTTTATTATGTTGTGACGATGTTACCCTCATTATTAAATCATTCATACATTTTCCATTTACTCCGTATCTCGACTTTAATTTATTTCCCTCGTCTTTATTCTACCAAGTTTTTTTTTTAGCTAAACATTCTGCCAAGTTCCTATAGTTTGTATTTTGCTTTTTTATCAGCACATCAAATTTCTTAAATAAATTCTATCGAAATACAATCAGCAAAAGGGTTCATTCTAATAAATTTATAAAATTTAATTAATATTTAGAAAAGCAAATTATATATATATATATAATTTTAATTTTTTGAATCAAATTTTTTAATTATAAAACTATTTTTCATTACCTATTGTAAACAAAAAATAATACAGAGTATCATATAATTGAATAAATTCTCATTTTACCATTTTTTTTCTAGAAAGATCTTATTAAATCGCTTTTTTTGTATTCATCAATTCAAGATTTTTTTCGTAAAGTGTATATTAATACTTTGATTTTTTGTATGAACTCCGGCTTGTATTCACAGTTTTAACATTCTTTCTAACTTTTTTAGACTCCGCTATAAAAAATTATGAAATAATCGATCATTAACACTTGTTCTGAACCAATCCTTATAAAAGAATTAAATACATAGAGCGAAAATTTTGTGAGCAAGCACTAATTACCAAATGAATTCCACTGATGATATATATATATATATATGGTGATTTGGCAGCATGATCTCATGATTCGGCAGCAATAGCATGATCCAATTGAATAGCGTAAGAGCACATATGCTAAAACAACGTACAGTAACCGGCCAGCTGTTTATATGGTTCAATTTATTTAGATACTCAAGAAGTGGATGCTGTACCTAACCAGCTGGAGTATAGCCGTTTCGTTGAAACAGAATGATTTGCGTGTAAATTACCAAACTAGAATGTGCTGAGATAACTTTGATAAAACAAGTGCTGAAATTCTATTATTATTATTATGGATTGGTTTTTATGGAGAATGGGAATCAAGGGGAAACGAGATTTTCTAATAACCAAGTCCTGCACTATATAATTACGACTTTATACTTTTTCACCAATTAAGAGCCCTTCGGATCGTACTATTTATAAAATAAATTATTATGTAATATATGTAATTAATTTAATCCAAAAAGTGAATTATGAAATATATATTAAAAATTAATTAAAATCTAGATTAATTAATAATCGATAAATTAATAACCCACAATAAATTAATATTTTCAATACAGATTTTTTTATCCACACATTAATAGCAAAGTACATTTTTTGCCTCGATTAATTAATAATGTTGATAAATTAATAAAATCTATCGGTTCCGACATTATTAATTTATGGAAGTTTTACTGTATAACAGAAAAAAAAAATAAGCTAGCAGACCATGTTTAAATACAATATTATAAGATGTAAGTAATCTAAAGTACTACACTTGCACAATGATATATAAATACTACTCACAGAATTTTAAAAAATTATAAAATTTGTTATATAAACCATTTTTTACAATATAATATTTAAATATTTATAAAATATTATATATAAAAATTAAATATAATATTATAATACATTTTTCGGATTTGAATTAAATGAAAAATACATGAAACTGAATAATTAAATATTATGTATTTTTGTTTTTTAATGTGTAATTTTAAAACTTGTCTGATGCAATTAAATAATATTATATTTATTACTGTATAATTTAATGTTTATGAGTTTAATAATAAAAATGACATGTATTTAAAACTTTTGAACTAAACATGTCCTTTATTTTTAATTCATCTTAATAAGTATATTTATTTATTTATTTTTAAAAGTAACACCTGAATAAATTTTCTGAACTGATTTGAAAACTGGAATCATCAAAATTTTCAATTATTGTGTTTCAAAATTTTGAACCCAAACAAAATATTTTTATAACTAATTTCTAATTTATAAATAATCGATGTGGGAGCCGATTTCGAAGTCTCGAATGATACTCGACCTAGATAAAAAAGAATGCATTATATTTTTGTGAGTAATAATAAATTTATTGACAACATTTTTATACCTGAGAAATTAAATTTGGGTATATCCTGTAATAAAAAAGCCTGTGGTATAAATACGTTGCTTGCTTCCCTAAAATTACTTTGAACTTGTCTATTTTATAATTTTTGTGTTTGTTTCTCCGGGAAACATCGACGCATACTTGTCACTGCTTCATTGTTAGCTCAGGTACGAGCACCCCATACTCGCCGCTTCTTTCTTAATTTTCTCTTGTATTTACACACACCCATGTATGTATATTCCTAATTATTCTGTGTGTATGCATCCGTTATGAATCTTGTGCTCTGTTTATTTACTTTTGGTGAACAGATTTGAATTGTGTTGTCTTACCATTGGAATCTTATGTATATAATTTGGCTTTGTATGCTAAAGAATTATTGATATATTGAGTGTTGGAGTCTATAATTATTTTTTCATCTTCTATTTAAACCAAATAATTTAAAAGCCTTAGATTTATGTTTTTGATGTGTTTTTGCATATTTGTTTGTGGACTAACAATTCTTTAGGAGCTATCAGATTAACACACTCCTTGTATGCTTTGTTCTTGTAGTTCCTAAAGTTTTGTTTTGCGGATAGTTGAAGATTATTTGAATAAATTGATTGTGATAAGTTTGATTTAATTATCAAGAATAGCCGGTTTTTCTATAGTTTCTCTGGGGAAAGAAACCTTATTTCTAATCAAAGATGTCATCTTTTTGTTTTGTAGTTATAGATACATTTGAGTTTTATTTAGTTTATTAGTGATGTAGAAATTAGTTTTAAATACAGAGATTTATGGAATTAGATAATATAAAATATAATGGATCGCAAACCATGAAAAAGAGATTGATTCTCAACCCAATGATTCAATTTAATTAAGCTGTTTTTGAATATTTGGGGATCCCGTTGTATTTGAAGCAGTTGTCGGAATTCCTTATGATATGCAACTAAAACAAGTTCTTGCTAATGGTAAAAAGGGTGCTTAGAAGTTGGGGGCTGTAAGCTGTTTTATTTTACCAGAGGGTTTAATTAGCTCCTGCTGATTGGATTCCCTGAGAGATGAAAGAAAAGATAGGAAATCTTTCTTTTTAGAGCTATTGCCCCAATAAAAATATATTCTTATGATAGGCCCCCCTTCCTGTCAGAGAAATTCTTATTTAGGCACCACCTATTAATAAAATAAACACATACTTCTATTTATGATGTGTACATAAATTATCTGATAATTAGTATAAGATATATTCACTAGTATTCCTCATCAACTAGTAAATTCCATACACTCATATCCAGATGGCGCTTGTTAAAACTCTAATGTAATAAAGCATACTTATTAAGTTACACTAATTTCTGTTGTATAAAGTAAAATGAATCTCGGAATTCAAGATTTCGGTAACGAACATGAAGTTTTCGTGATCAATTCTGCAATTAATGCTTTGTTTTTAGTAACTTTTTTTTTTTTTTTGAATCTGTGAACTACTTAGATTGGGTGATGGAAACTGGAGGCAATTCTTTACCATCTGGTTCAGATGGGGTGAAAAGAAAAGTGTTCTATTTCTATGACCCAGAAGTCGGAAATTATTATTATGGGCAAGGTCATCCGATGAAGCCCCACAGAATCCGTATGACGCATGCTCTTTTAGCTCACTATGGTTTACTGCAAAACATGCACGTTCTTAAGCCCGTTCCAGCTAGAGACAAGGATCTTTGCAGGTTTCATGCCGATGATTATGTGTCTTTCTTGAGGGGAATTACTCCCGAAACACAGCAAGATCAAGCGAGACAGCTGAAAAGGTTCAATGTTGGTGAAGACTGCCCTGTATTTGATGGTCTCTATTCCTTCTGTCAAACTTATGCTGGGGGCTCAGTTGGCGGTGCTGTCAAACTAAACCATGGAAATTGTGATATTGCTATAAACTGGGCTGGTGGACTTCACCATGCAAAAAAATGTGAGGCTTCTGGATTCTGCTACGTGAATGACATAGTGCTAGCCATTCTGGAACTTCTTAAAGTGCATGAGGTTGGTGTAATGGAATAATATTCTTTCAGTTGTGTTCATGTGCTCCAGCTTAGAATATATCTATTTCAGTATTTAGTAGACTTTCTAAATGCATTACTCAAATCTATTTGTTAACTACTTGGCTATATAACTTGCTAATATAGTTCACCATTTTGTTTACTTTTGGAAGTTCTGGTGCTCATATGCTGACTCTTCTTTTTATATATGCTACTTATATTACAGCGTGTTTTGTACGTCGACATTGATATCCATCACGGTGATGGAGTTGAGGAGGCCTTCTATACTACTGACAGGGTCATGACCGTTTCATTCCACAAATTTGGAGATTATTTTCCTGGTACAGGGGATGTACGGGATATAGGTCATGCTTCTGGAAAATACTACTCTCTAAATGTACCGTTGGATGATGGAATTGATGATGAAAGCTACCAGTCCCTGTTTAAACCTATAGTGGGCAAGGTGATGGAAGTTTTTAGGCCTGGTGCTGTGATATTACAGTGTGGTGCAGACTCCCTATCTGGAGACAGATTAGGTTGCTTTAACCTATCAATTAAAGGTCATGCCGAGTGTGTGAGATATATGAGATCTTTTAATGTGCCACTACTTTTGCTTGGTGGAGGTGGCTACACGATACGAAACGTTGCCCGTTGTTGGTGCTATGAGGTCATTTTTTTGAATTCTACTTAAGCATTACGAGTTTATGCATTTTCTTGGGGGTAGTGATATTTAGTAATTTGAGGTTTTATGAAAGTTTTGCATTTAAGTTGTGCATGCATTCTAACCTCCTGGGTGTTACATGCATTTTGGCTTATAACCAGTGGAGATAAAATATAAAGCTGGTTTCTTGAGGCAATTAGTTCAAGTTTCCCTTCCATCAAACATGTTGTCTTTATTATTGATGTATTCACTCTTTTATTATATGAACAGACTGGAGTTGCACTTGGTACAGAACTTGAGGATAAGATGCCACAGCATGAGTATTACGAGTACTTTGGTCCAGACTATACTCTTCATGTAGCTCCAAGTAACATGGAAAATAAGAATTCTCGTCAGATATTGGATGACATAAAAGCAAAGCTTCTTGATAATCTCTCAAAACTTCAGCATGCACCAAGTGTCCCATTCCAGGAGCGCCCACCTGAGACTGAGTTTCCTGAGGTTTGTTTCTGCTTCTTGTGTGTTCTTTCTGTTCTTTGTTTCATCAAATTATAACCAGAGTGATTTTTGCTGGCATTTTTTGGCTTCTAGGCTGATGAAGATCTAGATATAGACGAAAGGTGGGATCGGGAGGTTGACATGGATGTTGATGATCAACGGTACATATTTCTTATGTCAATTATATTCTTGTATTTGTGTTCTAATATCAATTTGGTTGAATATTATTGCTAATCATACCTTTAATTTATTGTGGTATAGTAAGCCTTTTTCTGGAAGAGTGAAAAGAGAAATATTTGAACCTGAGCACAAAGACACGGTATGTCTTGTTCATCTCTTACATCCATACAAAGAAAGTGTAAATGAATGTGGTTGCTTAGAATATAAAATTCTCTTCCTAAATTTGAAGTGAAACCAGGCATCACAATTTAGTACTTATAGTGTGACTGGTTAAGCAGTTAAGGTGATGCCTAGTGCATCTCGTTGCCATTATTGTTAATCGTATATTCATAGATCTGAATTGTGGATTAAAGTATTCCGTTACTGTTTTTTAATTACATCAATGATAAGACTTTCTGTTTCATTTAGGCTGATGGGGAACACACAAGAGATACGGACGCAACATTCACAGAGACTGCATCATCGAAGGTCAATGAAAACATTTAAAATCAACTTAGCCTAGCCAACCACTTGGTGGTTCTAACATATCACGTTTTTATGGTCTTTATCAGGCCTCAAATCCAGTTTCAGTATCAATGGATGGACTGCATATTAATTCAGAGCAGGGGAACTCAAGCAAACAATCTGATGGACGTGCTGATATGGAATCATAATGTGGAAAGATTCTGGGGAAACTGTGCTAAAATGTTATGTCTTGTAAAGTTCAGGGGTTTACTAGGCATGTGTTTATACTATGTAACTGTTACCGAACCATTTGGGATTGGAATGACTGCCTTTTAAAACATTTTTCCGCTCATCTGATCTTTTGCTACAATCATTCTAGCCACAGAGATTGACTTCTATTAATTTTGAAGTTGGTAATTCTTTCTGATAGAAAATGTGTCTATACATTTAGTCAAATTCAAAACATATGGAAGAAGTAAAGCTCGAAAGCATCAAGGATGTATGATGTAGAAACATTAACATTTTGCCTATTTTGAATTTAAAAATTGACTTTTGTGATTCATCAAGAGAGTATGTATAATATATAGTTTTGATACATGATTTCCTATTTCCAAAGAATTTAAAATTAATCAAAATTGCCCCAAACAAACCCCTTCATGATTCTTTAATGTCTAAACAATCAACTGCACCGCCAGCATAAAGAAAGTAATACAAAGATCCAACTGTGCTCATCTCTCTATTATATATATTGATCAAGGTGCTGGAATGTGTGCAGTTGCTGCTAACTCGACTAGCTTTTCCCCACCAAGATTGGACACAAGTTCCATGGATATAAAGTGTTTTGGAAGATCATCAAACTCGCTTTCCTTGAAACTGTAAGTTGATTGAAGTTTTCTTGCTTCAGATTCAGCAACTTCAGCTTCCCCAAGCAGGATTTCAGCTTCTTCAATATCACCTAACTGCAAGGCAGCTGACTTTTCGGAAGTGGCAGCACCAGCAATGAGCAGTAGAATCTGAAATCTAGTCATTGCCAGTTCTTTTTCCTTGGACGAAAGATGAACTTCGGTATCCTGCAATCTGTTAACAGTGTCTAAAATCTCTCCCTCGAACTTCCCAAGCTCTGACAATGCACCCTCCATTTTATTTTGTATACCTTCCTTTTCAACACACAGTGCCTTTACCTCAGCAGCTAGCCGTGCTGCTTCCTTAAAATTTCTTACACTAGCAGCAACTTTCTTTTCTGCTTCAAGCTCTGGAATTCTTTTATCTATGAACAGAAGCCTCTGCTTAAAGGATTCAATTTCCTGTTGGATGCTTGTTTTTGTTGTAGATAACTCCTGAACATAGTTAAAAATATAGAGGACGACATATAAATTGGTGAGATGTAGTCTCTTCACTCTCGTGCAATCAGCAACTAACATGAATATACTTCTACAAAATATTCATGCTGATAACTTGAAAAGGTATCTGCTTTATTTTTAAGGAAAAGAAGTGCGGTTATGCTACGAAATATTGTCAATATCACATATTTACCTATTATATTTTTTTATTTGGTATGATATTATGTTTCAATATGTCATCTTGGATCTTACATGGTTCCCAGTTGAGCTCCTGCTTTAAATGATTTACATTTACTCCTTAAAAGAAGCAAGAATATGCGAGAATATATTCTTGCACCAGCACTTATATAAAATCAGTTTTCCTCTTCCTTCTTTTCCCAGATTTAATTTCCTTTATATTGGTAGCATAACAAGAACCAATATTTTGTAGTAGTATTATAATATATAGCAGAGCTACAGGTACTATAGTTGCAATTCTCCCTTTAAAATTAATGCTGATGTTAGTCCCAGTTATATCAATCCAGGAGATCAACATGGGAGATGATTATTATTTAATATATTACATTGGGCGGCCCATAGTAAATGTACTTATTGTAGAAGGGTTTTATTTTACTGTTTCACATATTGGTTAAAGAACTTGGTACTTGTCTAATTTATGGCAAAGACTGCTTGTCAGTTGAATAACACTGGGTCATCTCTATAGGGAAAAATTCAAGTAGAGTTATTACTCTCCTGAGCTTAAGAGATAAGGGTATTGTAGTGCAAAGTAACCAATTTACTGTATACTTCCATCTTTAAATTTTGCCATATTCAAACCAGTGAATTAAACATGCATATTAATTAGTTTTTTGAGCATCTACGCAAATGATAAAAGGCCAAAACAAGAATCTAGTCATTTGGTTTCTTCCGTTATACCTATTATGAGGCCCACTACCCTGTCAAATTTTTTTTTATGAAACCCACTACCACTTCAAGCAACCAAGGTCCCTATCGGCCTATCAGCCATTTGTTAATTTCTTTAAATTCCATACCGTAAAGCAAAATATCAATTCTGCAAGATAGTATAGGATCAGCATGTAGCTAATGCACTAGATAATTTTACACCAGACACTCTTGTCGTGAAATTAATTCTACATAACTTATATAGTAGATCTCAGTATTTCAAATAAATAAGTTAGATGACTTGGGAAACATCAGTAATTGAGAACTGATTATATAAATGAACTCAACAGATAAGAAATCGGACAAGACATTCGAGAAGATATATATAACATAAACACTGTGTATGGAAAAGAATAATATCCAACTAGGTCGAAAGCAATAGGCAGAGCTAACCTGAAGAGAAGCTCTTGCATTTGATATATCTTGTTTAAGCATTTGCACATCTTCGGTAAGTTTGTCCCCCATATTGGCAAGCATCAATTTATGTTTCCTAGTTCTCAAAATAAATTGTATCAGATTTTTCCGCAACACGGCAACTTCTTGGTACAAGGTTGCTTCATCAGCAGAAGTCTTGGCAAGGTTTTGAATCTTAACTGCTCTGCCTTGTTCCTGAGAGAAACAGTCATCAACCTCTTCCTTTTTTCTAGATAATGCTTCATTTTGCAACTCCATTTGTGACAACTCAGACATCAAATTGTTATACTTTGCATCAATTCTTGACTGAGCCTCCTGAAAGCTCGAGACTGCGTTGGTAATCCTTTTTTCAACTTTTTCAATGTTAGAATAATTTTCTTTTAATTCTGATTCTTTTTGTTTCACTAAAGCAAGTAGTCTTTCCAGTTCATCTGTCAACACTTCTTTCTTTCTATGAAGAAGTTCTATTTCCTTCTTATCATCCTCAACTAAATGATCAACAGAATCATTTAATGCCAATCTTGCCTCATTCACAATAAATGATTCGGCATCCAGTTCCATCCTTCTGACTTCTGCCACTTCAACTGACGAGTCCCATTTGTTTATTTCTTTTGAAGACATAAGCTCTGCATTCCTTAGGACCAGATCAGCATCTTTTGCAGCATCCTGACAGAGAGAGCATCCATTTAGATATCTTATTTCTTTTTATATTTAGGTTTTGTAAAAGGGAACCTGAATTGTGTTGTATAGATGTAAGAGCATGCTGTCCATAAAATATATCAGCACAAGATGACATAATACATTTAGTAGACATTAAATTGTAAATGCATTTTTTCACCCCCAAAAAAGTCTGTATATGCACTTAGACTTTTCATTGACAAAGATCTAATGACATTCTTCTCCACAAGCGAGACCTATCGTCATTTCCATATGCATAATATTAATCAATCTTGAAAGATCAATGGCACTGGTATTGCAGAATAATATACCTTATGAGATGTATTACAAGATATCATCATAATAAAGGTTTGGCTAATAGTGTTAGCAAGTTACTCGCGAGGACATTTGTCGACTTGCATTAATCCTGATTTAAATATTTCTTTACAGAAATATTCACAAGGCACGCGTAATATCTTTTACGTAAATGATGAAATAGCAAAACACGTGTTCTAAGACCATACTACAATGCTTTCCTCTTCTATCTTCTTTCCACATTCTTTCTGTGCTGAGTCCACCAAACAGTAAATATAATGCTAACGGGGGCTAAATACAATACAATAAAACCAGAAATTGTTTTTATCTAAGCAACAACATTTTTTTTGTTTGGTACTAAATAAATCCCGTTTTAGGTACTTTCCAGGCCAGATGATTCAGCAAGAATAGCAACACGTGTCATAAAACTACAGTCCAAATTTGAATCAAACTATTGGTTCTCCTTCCAAAGGGTTAAAGATTTACATAAATCAACCTTTGTTCAAAAATGAAACTTAAACGTGAAACAACTAAAGATTGATTGTGCAAGTACTCACCATAGAAAACCTTTGCAGCAAAGAAGCACATTCCTCCTCGGCTGCAATCTGAAGATCAAGAACTCCCTGCATCTTAACATCAACTGCATCACACTCAGCATCCGCATCTCTTAATGCCACCGCTAACATCTCCTTGTCAGAATCCGCAGAAGCAAGACTATCACTAAGCCTATCGGCCATCTCGAAATCCTCGGCCTCACAAGCTTCCTCCAACTGCCTCTCCAATTCCCTGTACTTGGCAGACGCCAAACTCAAATCCTCAGCAGCTTTTCTTCGCCTCCTAATACTTTCCTTGCTCGTTTTCGATACAGAATCAACACGTTCCTTAGCACGCCTCAAATCCTCCGCAATACGAGTTCTAATTTGCTCAAATCTCAACTCAATCGAACAATTATAATCACTCTTTCTATCTTCCTCTACTCTAATTATATCCACATCAACCACATGATTATGATTACTCTTATCATCATCATCATCAACAACCGTTGTTGCTTTGGACTCAACTTGTTCCTGATCATCCACCCGACTAATCGTAATAACTTCGACCGGGACCGGAGAAGACTGAGTCGGTACAACCGAGTCAAGATCGTCTTTTTTGTAACCGATCCGCAAACCGGCAGGTCGTTTCTTCTTCCGAGTACTAGAAACTTGACGAGTAATGGACGGTTTAGTAGTGATCGGCGGAGTGGAAACAATCGGAGACGGTGGAGCTAGGGTTTGGTGAAATTGAGGAGTAACGAGAGTGAGATCGGAGAATAAGTTCTCGTCGAGAGGTTGAGAAACGTCGGCGGCCGGAGATGGAGGAGAGTCATCGGAATGATGAGTTTGGTCGGAGATAGTGGGAGTGGAGGGATCGAATAGTACCATGCCTTCGAACAACGAGTCCATTTCATCCGACTCCATAATCCAATCCAAGATTATTATTATTATGCAATGCTTGTGCTGCTGCTTCACTGACGTTGTTTATGGGGTTTGAATGTAATTATTTGTTGGGTTAAATAACCGATTGGATCGTTCACTTCATTCAAATACGTTATTTTGACTCATTTTAATCACTGATTTTAATTTTTTTTATCAAATATATCACTTGTGCTACTATTATCCAGGTGAAACGATAGAGTTGTCCCTGTAATTAAAAATGAAAACAATTTATTGGGCAGATCTTACAAGTGGGATAATGGATAATATGGTTTGTGTGGTTCACCAATCTCTATCTATCTCCGATGCAGACCCAGCCATGAACGGGGAGCCAAAAGTGCCTACTAAAATTATTATAGAATCCATCTGTTTTAAACCATAGTCAGAGAAGGATGATAATATATGTAATTTTAAAATCAAAACTTAATACTACTTTAGCTACATACATCTTGAAGAAACTCGTCAAATAAAACTCTTCTTTCTAATTCAGAAGAAAAATGAAATAAACTATTAACTGGTGTTGAATAACAGATGATCATATTTTCTATGTTTTAGATGAGGTGTGTAAGATACAATCAAGGCATAACTACAAATAGATATATAAATATGACAGAAACCAGAAACAGCATGTCTCCCCCTGCCGCAGGTATGTACCTCAACTTACACCTTCGAATCATCTACAACGATGTCCTTTAGAGGTGTGTGATCCACTCCTTCCTTCAATAGTCTAAACTCTTCTTCTGTCAAACTGTGTTTTAAATGCGATGAACTCCTTGCATTGGCCTGCTTTTCAAGCTCGACTGCCCAGCTATATATTATCATGCCAGCAATGGCAATCACCATTCCCATGATGTTCTTGAATGTGAGCGCCGAATCAAATAGCACCCAACCCAAAGTCAGGACGCATACTGTTTTCATATGGCCTAAAACCTGGAAAGAGACTGCTGAGAATCGCCCGATGCAGAGATATTGGCTTATATTGCAGAAGACCGCTAGGGAGCATGAAAGGAGTAAAAATAACTGCACAAATGGTTTAAGAAATTCAGTCCACATAAAGATAATTCAGTAGAAGCAGTAATGTGGAAACAAAATTATTGAAGATGAGCACTTACAACAAACCCATAAGACAAGTTGTAGTTCAGTAGAGATTTTCCACTAAGGGAATAGTCAACAAAGGGCCCAAAGATTAACAGAGAGATGGCCTGAATTGGAGCTGTCTTGCTTAACAATTCAAAAGATCCAATTGAGTATTTCTTCTGCAGCGAACCTATAGACTGCATCATACAAATATCACTAAATCAGTAATCTGGTGGCCCTACAGACTGCATTGGAGCTGTAATGTTTACAAGGAAAAAGGGACATGCTAAACAATCATTGTTTCTTAAATATTTCCAAAGAATAAATGTTTCTCTTAACCTATGATATGTCAACATAAAAAAGTATCTTCATATGAACCCTTTTGCCAAGTCTCCGCACAAGAAAAAAATTAAGACAGAATTTTCCATTCGAAGTTGAGATTTGGAAGTATAATATATGGAAGCCAAGTGACACGTTAGGGTTTTGACACACAGTAGTTGATAGTCCAAAACTTGAACTAGTAAATTCAGTATAGTAGCTCAGCCAGGAAAGTTATTTAATTTTTGCAATTCTGTTCCATCAGCTAATGTTCCAAATGTATGCAGGGGCAACAAAAAATTCTGGTCTATAGTTTTCAATAAGCCACATAAGTTCCTAAAGGTACTGTACAATATTACTGCATAAATATAAGAGATAGTATAATATGATTTCACATGTAAATTATTCAAAATTAGAGATATTCTCCAAGAACAATACCATCCTTTTTATACATATTTTTTCATTCAACTGTTTAGGTTAGTAGTGACAGAGGTAAAGGCCTAATGGGAGAACAACAAATGAATGAGTAAAAATTATATGTTATACCATTGCCAATATTCATATTGTAAAGAATTACGGACATCAAGAAAGATCTATAAAATATTTTAAGAAGTTATGATCATATCAACAATCTAAATAATGCACCCAACTCATTAGTACTAACTACTACGTATTCAATATTTACCTGATCCTGGCAAACAACATATATAAGTATACATATTCCAACTTTCATAACTAGACTAAATGCCAACATATATAGAGATTAGAAAGATAGTATAGATGTACTCACAATTTGTTGCAACGATGTAGACAGAACTGCTACACAAGCACATATAAAACCTTTGGCATTAACTTTCACATCAGTTACTGTGCAGACTCCCACGCCTATTACAACCACCACAACTGCCATTTTGACCTCCCTTGTGTAATGCTTATTATGAATAATCCATTCCATAATGCAGACTACAGGAATCATGCTCAGTTTTGAAATCTGTACCAAAAACAGTCATTATCATCTATGTCCTGAGGTATCTCAACATAATATCAATAAACATAGATAAGATTGAAAACGCAAAGGAAGAGATTTAGTAGATCCATACTTGGTAAAACCCAACAGAGTTAAGCATGAGACTGAAGTTCATGCCTGTGATAGACATGTTTGCAACAAGCGAAAACCAGAGGAGCTCCCACAATGGAACATGCTTCGAGGCAGAGAAACCTGAAGCATTTGACACAGCTCCAACCAGTGCAGTTACCAAAAAGTGGCACCCAGTTAATGTCATTGCTGCAAAACAGAAATTATAATAATTAATTAATATTACAATCCCTGGGTAAAAAAGTTTTACATCAAGATATATGAAACAACATAGATACTGATTAAAAGTTTTCCAAATGATGAAAGAATGCAATACACCTATTTCAGATTTCTGTATACAAATTCAATCTCCTCCAATTCTCCTTTCGTTATAATTCACCTCAATATTTCCTAAGGTCTAGCATAGACTTGCATTATCTAATAATGAAAAACAATCAAACATACTCAAGTTCTGAGTGATCTACAATTAACATAAGATGCCTGCAGCAGTCCAGCAAAGATTTGTAGACTGATTTAGCAAAAAAAAGTATAATAAAATAGAATTCTAGACTGAGAGCTGGACACTTCTGTTATACAAAATACAAGTTGGTGACCAATTAAGCATTACATACCGATATAGGCAAAAGAGGAGATGGTAATATTAAGATTGAAGCTCCCAACACTATAAATAAATGAAACAGATCCGGCTTATATTGACACAACCAAACTGATTATAACAATTGCATCACAAAGCTATTGACAGCCTAACTTAACCAATGAATCAAGTAATTACGAATATTAATCGAAAAAGCTCAAATCAAACATGCAATGAGATGAATGTGAAAGAAAGCAAAGAAACATAAAAGTAAAAGAAACTAACCAAAAGTGAAACCATAGCCACCAGAAGACATGAGTTGCTTGTTAGCCATAATAATACCAACAGAACTAACAATGTTCATACCCCAAGCACCAACATCAGAAACCCCAGATTTCTTCTCCCCCTCCATTATTTTAAATTTCTTCACTTTCTCAATCTTATTAACTCAAACCCCACCTCTTAAAGTGAGGAAACCAAGGCCAAGACTATTATGACAAACAAAAAAGATCCAGATCTCCCTCACATACAACCCACACACACAATTGCAAACTGTGTGTGATTGAGATTAGATACACACACCCCACTACAAATTATGACAAGGATGATGATGATAATTAAGTAAAGATTAGTTTTTTACTCTCTCCTTTGCTTTGTACAAGATATGGGCATATGGGTTTTGAGTGTGTGGGTGTATATATATACATACAGATTAACAGATATGTATGTATGTAATTGACGGTGGGGGAGATCTAAAGGGAGAGATTTTTTTACAGAATTGGGGGAATTGGGGTTTGATAAAATTGTAACTTTGATTCACTCTGACAGCTCTTCCCCCCCTTCTTTTTCTTGATTGTTTATACTATGTATGTATATGTGTGTGTATATATACATGAATATTTTACACTCTCACCTATTCACTGCTCCTCCGGCCTTGCCTCTTCTTGTCCCGAACTCCCAATAGGCCTCTTTTATATATCGGTCTCTTTTATCTTAGAATTTTCTTACAACTAGAATTATTTCTTAGATAAAATCCTAGTATTATTGTACTAATCATATGATCCGAATATACTTCGCTTATATTATTATTATTACACTACTACTATGTAGCCTTATTATTTGGGAATGTATTATTCAGATATCATGTCTTATTAAAATAACAAGATTTATTTTGACAATTAAATACTAATTAATATAGTAAAACATTGAGCATAATAAGATAATTGGAGTGGTAATTACTTATCTCGGTTTGATTATAAGTATATAAATCTAATTAATTAAAAAAAATCATTGGAATAATGACGTAAATTTGTCAATATATTTTTGGGATATCATTAAAGTTTAAAATATACTTTCCGCTTCACTTTTGATATTTTTTACTGAATTACGGTTGATTTGTTCATGTTTTACGGATATTATGCTCTACTTTCTATTATCGTTTCTCATCATTGTTTCATAATCGACGATGTAATAGATTTTTTTAATTTATCTTTAGTTGGCAGCAAAAATTTAAATTCCTATCCGCCAAGAATTATGGTGTCCCGTTTATTGGATAATTGGGTACTCGCGCGTGATACAACATTTAGGTTTTAAATCATTAAAACAAAAAGTAAGAAGGCAATTTTTTATTTTTTTAAATAAGGCAAATGTTAGTTAACTTTTATTATTAATCGTTATTGCATAATTGAAGCAAGTTGAAGATAGATGGTTACTATTAGTTTTTTGGCCATTTATTTATAAAGAAAAAAAATAAATCTTTAAATTCATATATATAAAAAGAGAAAATATATATTTTCAGAGGAACTAATAGTTTTATAAATATTATGTTCATATTTACTTAAATTACTATTAACAATTGTAATTTTTGTATTGTAGCAGAAATTTTTTTTAACTTCATGCAACTATACAAAATCACCATTAAACTTCAAACCCATTTATATATATATATATATATATATATATATATATATATATATATATATATATATATATATATATATATATATAAAGTTTGTGTATTCAGACTCTTAACAAATGGTAATTGTCATAATCAGTTGCAATGAAAAGTGATCGACTAAACTAAGCCATCAATGGTAAATTATATTACTGCAAATAATATGAACGTCATTTGTTCTTGCCCTTATCCAAAAAGTCAAGCAACTAAAATTAGCAAAATCATGAGCCGGATAGTTGTTGTTATACAGTGCTTAACGTTTGATCGATAGTATAAATCTAGTCTAGTTAACAATGAATGAATACAATAAATAGCCAGCATAACCATTAACCAATCTTTAATTCTTTATACCAAATTGACCATACATTTCAGTTGTAACTTTAGAATTTTTTTCCTTTTGCTAAGTACTAAACTTGTGAAAATTTTACTACCCAAATAAATGTGAAGTTATTTTTTTCTCCCCAACACCAACAGCCAACAGCCAACAGGGTAGGGTTAAACTTAATTGGGACAACGCCAAGTCCTTGGAAAGTCCTTGGTAGTGAGATATATAACCAACTGTCTACAATGTGACCAAGTCAAGCCACCCAATACGATCTATGGATCGATCATTCTAATGTTTGACCCCAAGCTACACCTACACACACATATACATACAAAAATACTAGCACCCAATGGCCGGCCAACAGTAGAGATATCGATGCAAATACTCATGCATGTTGCATGTTGCATATCAATTCACAGTTGCGAATAATTACTACAAGTCAACTTTACCGATTGCGTACTCGCCAAACTTTCTTCTTCTTTTTCGCGTATCATGTTCTAAAAACTCTGCAAATGTCGCTACAAAGCAACTCATCAATAACATGCATCTAACTTCAATATTATCTTATACTAGTTAGTACTCTTTTTGCATGTTTGACCCACACCTTAATTTGGTCAATCGTACAAGTTTTCCGATTATAACGTTCAACATGTTTTACGAGTAATACATTTTAACACTCACACACATATATATCATTTTTATTCTTAAAATAGGATAGGTTCTGCTTACTTTTCGTTAGTGCCGTCAAGACCAAACTTAATTCAGTTAAATATTCATTCAATCAGTGAATTTTCAAGTTGTATCAAATCTCACTTTCACAATCACAAGTATAAAAACTTATCAATACGTATATATCATTAATGTAGACCCGTCCTCTATGGATAATATCATGTAGAATTGTAGACCATATATTAAATTGAAATGCTTTTAAAGTCAAATTTATATATATATCTAAAGTCGAAACATTAACGAAAATATTAACTTTGTTTTACTTTTCTATAACTTTTTGAGTTGGAATGTTAAGTTGTGCTTTACTTGTAATATGCTCTTCACTCTTCATTATAAACCCGAATTTGATTTACGATCGCTTAGAAAGAAGCAAAGTGTATAAACCATTGAAACCGGGCAAGTTTCTGGGTTCTTTTTGGGATTTGAAATCATGTGTAGTTAAACTCATTTTATGGACAAATTAAACCCACTTTTTACATGTACAAGCGAACAACTCTACTACAGACAATTAACTTAAAAAAATCTAGTACAAACAATACAATATTTGTGAAATCGTCATATTCATACTTGAAATAGATCACTGCGTTCTATTCATCTTATTAAGGTTATGCTAAAGTTACTTACAAATACAGCTACAACCTTTTGAAATTTGTTTTCTTCTTTTTTTTTTTTGCTAAATAAATTTATTTTCTTCATCTGTACCTCCATATTTACTACTCGTATATTTTATTTTCTTACATATTAAAAAGTTAAAAATTATATATTTCTTATTATATGTAATATTTAACATCATCTATACTTTCAGACCCATATATACTTAGATACGGACTGTTCGCTTTTCTTTGTTCAGAAAATACCATTTTGATAAATATTATCACTCTCAAACTTGTGCAATACTAGTTCATGTCATGGATGATCATCTCATTCTCCAAATGAACCAAACCCAAATCAATATTGACAATTTAGTTATTTATAAATATATCACTACAAGAAATATAAATCCAGAAAAAACTACAAACCCAACTATCTTAAATAACACACTCTATTTATCTCTGAACATTTTCCCCTTCACATAAAATATATATTACATATTACCTGCCCAGAACTATTATTGGCACGTGCTTTCCTCACATGAGGAACAAATTCAAATTCAAACGCGTATAAGCTGCCCCTTGCAATATAGATGCTATAAATTAATCGGAGCTGCTTCAGGTTTACAAATGTCTGTGTGTGCACCTGGTGGTTCTGCTGTCATCGGGATGTTATAGTTTACAGCGCCACCAAATTGAGGAGCCTCTACATAGGAGCTCTCTGAACGTTCTAAATGGAAATTTTTTAATGCACATGAACAAATTTAAAAGCATTAGAGCAGCAAGTAAATGCAAATTTTTACAGCGTAGAATAGTAATTAGATACCAAATAATTTCAATTCATGCAGAACACTTGTGAACCATGACATATACGGATACAACAGCACTCATAAAGCATGATAAGTAACCAGGAATGAGAGATCTAATCTGTTATGACTTCTAACAAACAGATGAGTATTTAATAAGTCCTGGATTCTTGTTGTCTGCTTTGCCCAATTTGTAAGTGAACTACCAACACAAATCAAGAAAGCAGAATGAAGAACTCTAAAAAGTTTTCATGTAATCAACTATCTTAATTTTCTTTCTTAATATATGCAATTCTTGACATTCTTACTTCTACAAGTGTGATGATAATATCTAGTATGTTCGCTTTCATATTCTTGTTCTCGAATAAAGATTTCACACATTTACCAAGAATGATCCCTCAAACTAGAATCAATTTTTTAATGTACTAGAAATCACAAGTTTTTATGAAACAACCATATGTCAGTAATTCTGGAATAGTGGTACACAAAATTATATTATAGGACTAATTGCGCCTGCAGGTGATAAACCGGGAGAAAACTACATTGATTGGTTGAAACTTGTAAGAGATACCGTATTTGACTAGAGAATACGAAGGCGGACTTGTTCTTACAATGAATATATAAATGCTCAATACTGCACCGAACAATGGTATAAAACTTGGGCTGGAAACTCTTATTGGTTGGGAAAAGAACTAAAAAATGAAAGGTCACACCCTAGTTCCCCAAATGCTATTTACTTAAACAAGATGAGCTTCTGGTGCCATTTTAGAAAACAAAGAGAGATATATAAGAACTTTAAATTTTAATCAAATACCTGTGATGCAAATGTAGTACTTGATTCATTTCCAATTAATTTGTGGGCAACATTTTTTGGTGCAATTTCACTTTCACTGCTGTCGGCTGATTTCGCCCTCTATATTCCCATATCATTGGTATCAGGTACTTGGTAAAAACAACAACATATAATCTGCAATATTTAATATAAAGTCAGTCTAGAACCAAGTACCTGAAATATTTTACCAAGAGTTTTCAACCCATTTGCTCTTGCACGGAGCTCCTCTTTGTTTGCATTACTGTCTTGAAGAACCTTGAAACAACCACCACACAAGATCAGAATCAGAGGCACATAATGACAAACCATTATGATCCATACAAGGATTTTTGAAACTACCATATGACAAACATGGGACAATGTGGCTTCAATATCAGCTACATTAAGCTTCCACAAGGAATCAATCATCAACTTCTTGTGAGACTGCATGTATTCTTCCCGTTCTTCCTCAGTGCAGTTTCCCTCTGAGCTAAGCCGTTTCTTATCCTCTTGAAGCTGTATTAATGCAATTGCTCCTATAACATTCAACAAAAAAGAAAAATATTTAAACAAAACAGGCAATTAATACAGAACAAGCAAAGTACAAATTGTGCAGAACAAATTCAGCAGTATAGACTTTGTAGTCAAAAATTTAATATAACATCCATGACATGTCTTTAACTAATTATATTTGGACTGAAAGATGAAATAAGAAATCTGAGGTGTTTTTTGTAAAAAAAAAAAAGAAGAAGCAGGTTTAGGAGATTTCGAGTCATTTTGGATGTTTCAAAATATAAAATTGTAATATCTTCACCAAATAAAATTCAGGTCATTCAAACCTCTGTTACAAAAGGCATTACAGACAGTCACATGCACTGAGAAGTGTGCCCAGTAAGTGACTAAGGTAGATATATTTTGTTGCTTATAGTAAACTTTTTAGACAGAATAGCATACCATATAATAAAAAAAAATCAGATATCCTCAGACAACTCAACATAAATCCAAGACTGATATTGCAACTCTTACAAAAAGAAACAGTAAATAATACAGGTGGGCTCTTGGCATATTGGTGCCTCTAGCCCACTAGAGGTTGAAAGATCTTCTAGTTCGAAATACTTGATGATAAATGATTGAGCCTGTAAAACAACTGTGATTATTAGGCATGCGGCATGCCTGATGGCCCAAGCAATTGGCTTCTCACCCTGAAATGGAATAGGTCTGCTGACCAGCATAAAGGGTGCTTCTATTTGAAATGGAAAGAAAAGAGCATGTGCTTATAGATTTTTCTGGACCGACCTATGTCTGATAGACTCTAATATCACATGATTCAAATTCATTACTTCTGTTACGAATAAAAACGTTTCTTAATATCAAATAAGAAACCAAAAAAATGTTCTTAGTTGAAATGAGCACATACATTTAACTACGACATATGCATATAAACTACATGTATTTTGATAAAAGCCAGCACTGGAAGTATATAACCCAACCTCTTGCTGCATTTACTTGGGATTTAATGTAATGGAATTTAATTCTGAACCACTCAGCAACAATTGGCAAGCCCAAATACATCACGTTCTTTCCAAGCTCTTTAGCTGACTGTCTTGCATATATGTAACCAATAGTATTTAACGTATCAACTCCATATGCTGTCGAAAGAGGGAAGAACATCAATAAGAAAAGATCTTTGAATTTGAAACCACTCGAATCTAAAGTACATCATGACAATTAATTGTGCAAAATGATTAATGAAATTTCCCAAGACTTTGCATAACAGGTAATTCTGTGCCCTCAATCATTTGCCTCGAGAAGAAAATATAAATTACTCGAACCGCTAGGTAATATTGTTTCCAAAGACAAAACAAGTATGTGGAGCAAGTAATCGACTTATGTTGACACACCTTCTCACCACTCTTAAAAAGAAGATCTTTGAGCTACCAGCAAGATTGCAATTAAATGATTTGAGGTACAGATGTGAAACAAATTGGCTAAATTTATCCAGGGGTAGTGAGGCAGGGACACAGCTATGCTAATTCAACGGAGTTTTGGGATTTAACATTCCTATGTATGTCCAGCCACATGTTTTCGATTATCATATTGTGCCATCTCTGTGATTTCCCCAAACATATTAGTATCCTGCTCATATCCCATGCATATGAGGTTTGTCCTATAACTTCCCTGTAAAAAAAAGTTATGCGTCGATATGGACTATCCACATATCCCAAAGCCATTAGACCTTCAGTCCATCTCACATCAACATAAACTTAAAGAAAGAACAACTAAAAACTAGCACTGAAGTTACTTGACTAAATATTCCTAAAGCAGCCTGCATAAGTTCAGAGGATATAATAATATTTTCTATAAAAAAACACTACTCCAGTAGCCTCCAGTAGCACATAAGGGAACATAGTATGACATAAGGCAAACCTATATAATAACTCACCTGCATTGGAAAGTCTTGATGCTTCCGCTTCAGCATCTTTAACAAAATCTACCTTATTTCCTTGCACATAAAGGTTCAGTCTATCCTTAAGTATTTGAGCAAGCCTCTCTCCTCTTTCCTTTTGGACAACCTATAGTGGAGAAGAGTTCAATGAAGAAACTACACAAACTTGCATGAAAAACTGGTTAAAAAAAGTTGAAACTGCACAAAGTTCAAATTTCTCCCCACTTGCATAGTTACTCATATTATACGAGAGTGAGAATTATGCTTAAGATACAATTTGTGATTATAATATAAAGAAAAATACATTATACACAAAGCCTGATTATTTAAGGGACTAGTTGAAATTGCGCACTGCTTAATAAATATCAATCTCCGAATATTTTGCATATCTGGGCACATCCCCACAGATGATAAAACTTTCCTAAATACTGGCCAATGCAATAGGATAGTTCATTTCTATGTCGTAGTTCATTTCTATGTTCTGTTAAGAAGATTAAAAAACTTGTAGATTCCAATACTTTGAGGGTGTGGTGCACGTGATTTAGCTTTCATCATCAGTATCCATATCAGATGTTGTTATTCAACAAAATAATAACTCCATTGAGCAAGTGTTGTCCTAATCTTCGCAATGCGTTCATTTACGTTTAAAAGGAGATACTCAAAACTAACTTGTAAGTTCCATTTTCCATAAACAATAACATCCTCAATCTTATTTTATATCACAATTAACTGATCCAGTAGAGATATAATATGGATTATTCAACACATCATAGAGACCATGCCAACGACGCCTAATAAATTTAAAATCCTTTGCTAAAAGGATTAAGTATATACAGGAGAGGCTGTAACAGAACTACATTCTGCATACTCCATCAATAAGTACCAACTTCTTTTTATTCATGGATTCATCTTTAAAAGTCAACACAGCTGTCGATTAGAGAAAACTACAGATAACAGATGGCAATAACCAAGTCAATATACTGCACAGCAGAAGAGAAACAATTAAAAAGAATTACAAACGGATATTTGCTCATGCCGCCGAAGTTTTCTAAATGGACCATGAATCATGATGGGCCCTTAAGTGAGATGAGGACATAAGGTTCCTCACAAGTATGGATTCAAAAAATTAAAATTGCTATGAAGTAGATGATTTTAACAGTTTTAGAATCGAAGCGAGGAGCACAATAGACACAAACTGTGATCAAGTTCTATACATGTCGTTTTGGTAGAGAAATGTATTGAGAGAAGACACTTATTCACACAGATAATTAAATAATAAACTCTAGGGTTATCAAAATGTATACCCTCATTTTCTCTCGCAGTTTTTTGGTATCAAACTCTTCTTCTGTGGGGATATCCATTGAGGCCATTGATGCCATGGCTAGTTGCCCAATGTACTCCTCGAAAAGCTCACTCCCGAAAAGCATCGCAAAAATAGCAGCAGAATCAATGATTGCATCCCTATAAAGAAGCGAAAATGCACAGGTATAAGAATAAAAAGTATAATCAATTTTCTAAACAGTTTAACAACAATCATGGTATGTGGAATATGTGTATATTTTGCATGAGGGGCTATAATTTCCTAAAAGCTTATGACATGTTGATATTATAGATGAACTAACGTTGAAATTCCTGATTTTCCGTAAGCATCATATGCTTGTCGTTGGGTAGGATCACTTAGCACTTGGTAAGCCTCTCCCAAAACCTGAATTCAAAGGAACAAAGTTATAAATATGCAATGAAAAAAAGAATATGAATTCAAGTAGAGAATCTAAAAGAACCTTGACAAACATTTAAATAACATATTAAAGTTCTGCAAAACTCAAAGACATTTCTGGCCTACTAATACAACTGGACCATATAGTTGAGAGAGAGATGCTAAACATAAGGAGAAAATTTATTATCACAACGAAGCTAATGACGAATGAAATTGTATCGAGGCTTACTAAAATCAACTGTGAGACACCAATCCCCACAAACATCCTCACACACACTACCACCAAAAGAATGTACATGAATTAAAGAGCAGCTCAGTTTAAACTTGCCTGGAAATTTTGAGCAGCACGGGGATCATTGGGGTTCTTATCTGGATGGACCTGTCTTGCCTGCAACACTCAGAAATAGTGTCTGAGCATCTTAATAAGAATCAATGTGGCATGCAAGAAAATAGCATGTATAAGTGACGGAGCTAGAAAAAAAATGAGGATGTGCCAAAACTAATTAAATTTTAATATCTTAGAAGGAAAATATAAGTTTTTTAAAAAATGAAATATATAATATCCAATTTGTTAATTCTTAAAATTCAAAGTGAAAAGCTAAAATTTGAAAAAATTACTTACTGACTACAGTGTATTCAATCTTTCATGTTTGAGTATATTTTATTTGATTAAGGAATAATAATATTGAAGATATATTTCATAATAATAATATCTGTACAGCCATAAATATTTAGTACCAAGATATTCAGAAAACATAAAAAGACACTGAATACAACATTTTTATACTTTTAATGAGTATGGCACTAAAAATTTATGAAACAAAGTAGCTTATAGTGAGTTAAGTAGCTTATGGTATCAGAGATATCAAATGGCTTATTGGCTTTTATCATATATACTACTTGTATAGAATTCAGAGTGGGCGGTCGCACAGGCTGGCCTTAAGGTAGCTCCGCCCCTATGTATAGCACGGCATGTGAACAAAAAGGAGATACGTATATTACAAAATGCAAAGAAACAAGTACAGTAGTATAAATTAAAAAAACAGACAGAAAAGTTAACTTAAAACTCGCTAGAAAGATAAATGTTAAGGGTCTTCCCGTGCAAATTTAAGTTTAGACTAGATTTTAAAAACTCTATTGAGTTTTTGATTGTGTTCAAACATGCTTGTCATATTGGCAAGATCCGATAATTGCTCTGGAGCAGTGGTCCAATGTCGACGGACTTCGCTGTATACGAGCTATACTGCACAGCCCTTTTTCCTAGGGTTTCACCCTTTTTTGTTTTCCTCCATGTGTGTCTCAGTCCTCGTGCATGTCTCATACATATTTTAATATCGTGTTTGCATTTAAAATTTAATAGATGTATTCAAAAATTGGTGCTTAGCATTTCATTCCCAAATCAGTTCTAGATCCTGTGTGTCGAATCGGTCCTCTACGAGTTCGACCCAACTTGTGTGACTCAATGCGTAGCCTGGGTGCATATGTGATTCACATAGAGATTCTGTATCAAATCTCTATGGAGTTTCACATTTTTAAACTCAACCTACAATTCAATTATCGATTTTGTCAGAATTCATTCATTGTCGATTAAATTTTAACTATATTTTTCTGTTTATCTCTACAGGAATGGTAATTGAAGAGTTCAATTCAAAGAAAATTCGAATGCAACTCAGTGGGACTCACTGAGTCAGGATGAACAACAGCGAGTTGAAGCTAATGTCAAAGTACTGGGGTTATACACTCTCTGTGAGGGTGTATACAGGTAAGCCCGTGTGGAGAAATGCCACGGCCCAGGTATGTCATAAAACCCTAATGTGAGTTCCATGCTTGAAAGATTGATAAAATTGATGTTATTGACTGCTTGGGACTGTTGCATCAAATTGGAATTATCTGTGGTACTTGATTATGGAAATTTTCAGTTTTGATGAACTTTCAGTATAGAATTGTGTGTGTTAGTGCATCTAGTTATTAGCCTCTACTTGATGTACTTGGTTTATATATCTGATTAAACTTAATTTGATATATGCTTGCTTATTCTGTCTTGAATATTAAGCAAATTGATATTATGACCTTTAGAACTTGGTGTCTAATAAATTCTTGTCTTTGTTTTTTTTTTTTGAAATAAGTTATCACTCGTAAATAAATTTCTTGCATAGTTAAAGCCTTGAAGGTTGGACGAAATAGGCATAAGCCACAAGACTGGCCAGTACTGCCAGCGGGCAGTGGCCACTAATGTATAGTGGCTCGTGTTGTTCGCAGTTTCGCACTACTATATGGAGATAACAGAACTGCCTATCACAACTTCACAAGTGAGCAGATATACCACATGCATTCTTTATTTTTAATAATGATTTTATAATAATTTAGCCAACATAGTAGTGTTAACTGTTGGAACAGTTAAAAATTTCTCTCGCCGTTCGTCTTGTCTATTGACATGAGTTTTATGTTGATTGTGTTGTGAAGTCGTTTGTTATATCCTATTAGTTTGTCAATCTCTAGTATCTATGGATCAACAATCAAAATACATGAAAGAAATCGAGGACAAATATGTTGCTTTGAATATTGCTGAAGAAGAGGAAAATGGGGTGGAGTATGAGGAAAAAGTGGAGGAAATAGGCGGTATAGATACACGGTGGAGCTTGGTGGGTCGTCTTCTGGTAGACATTACGGTTGATTTCAACGCAATGCAAAACACGCTGGCTGGCTTCTGGAAACCGGGAAAAGGATTGTACATTAAGGAGTTGGGATCAAATCTATACTTATTCCAATTTTGTCACGAGTTGGATATTAAAAGGGTGATAGAGGGAAGCCCATGGACGTTCAATAGAGCGCTATTAGTTTTTGAAAGGCTACAGGCGGGGATCAATCTCACAGACGTTCAACTAAATCACATTGATATTTGGGTCCAGGTTCATGATTTACAGGTGGGTTTCAGATCAGAGA
The DNA here is from genome assembly GCA_028671895.1 of Oenanthe sinensis. Lineage (NCBI taxonomy): Eukaryota > Viridiplantae > Streptophyta > Magnoliopsida > Apiales > Apiaceae > Oenanthe > Oenanthe sinensis. The sequence continues at coordinate 40,342,573 of CM053794.1, forward strand.
GAGTGATAAAGGACATTGGAAGCTTTGTCATGAATGATGTGGACAATTTTTCTGGAGCATGGAGAGATTTCTACAGGGTTCGTGTTAGGATAAATATTAATGAACCATTAAGGAGGAAGATGAAGCTGAAGAAAAAAGGTGGGGAATGGGTCTGGGTTAATTTCAAATATGAGCACGCTCCCACGTTCTGCTTTATCTGTGGTATCATCGGTCACTCGGAGAGATATTGTCCTAAATTATTCGAGCAGGATGTGGATATTGCAGAGAGACCATACGGGACATGGCTGAGAGCAGCACCCAAACGAGCAATATTAAATTTTGGTTCAAAATGGCTTCGACAAGAACCAGTGATGCTGAAGAAATCGGAAAAAGAGGTAGATTCCGATATGCAGGGGGCTGAGGACGGTAGCAAGGGTGAGCAACATTCAGGGACACAGATTGGGGGAAGTGGCAAAAATTGTGGAGAAATTTCAGGGATGAAGAGTGCGAGGGAAAATCTTGAAAATTCAAACGCAACAAATTTCATGCAGCTGGATGGAAATATAGTTGAGCAAAATGATAGGGTTGTTAACCAATTGGAGGAAAATCAGGGATCCCATGAGGAGTTATTGATTATTGATCCAAAAAGAAGGAGGACTGATTTAGGAAACAAGGAGAATAAAAATGAGATTGGGTTAGATTATGAAATTGATGGGCTTTCAAAAAACGGATATGTGGCGGGTCCTGGAGTCCAGGCCCGCCTAGAATTATGAGTACGTTGAGTTGGAATTGCTGTGGGCTTGGGAACCCACAGACCATTCAGTTCCTTAAAGATACAGTGTATCAAAAGCGACCCGATTTTGTATTGTTAAGTGAAACTCGTTCGAATAAAAACACGATGGAGAGATTAGCCTTGCAGATGGATTATGAAGGTTGCTTCTGTGTCGAGGCTAGAGGGCAAAGTGGGGGAATGGTTCTTATGTGGAAGGATAAGAATTTTGCGCAGGTAATAGGATATTCGGTTAATTATATTGATGTGGTTGTAAAAATCTATAACATGTCAGAATGGCGTCTTACTGGCATATATGGGGAACCAAATCGCAGTCTTCGTCACAATACATGGGAACTCTTAAGAAGTTTGAAAGAAATATCAGTGTTACCTTGGTGTATAATAGGGGACTTTAACAATATTTTGCACAATGGGGAAAAGAGAGGAGGTAGACCCTATCCGAATTATTTACTGGAAGGATTTAATAAAGCGGTAAATGATTGTGATCTCACGGATTTAGACTTAATGGGTCACCAATACACCTGGGAAAAAAGCAGGGGCTCTCCTAGTTGGACTGAGATTCGTCTTGATAGAGCTATGGTTAATTCAAAATGGTGGGATATGTTTCACAAAGCTCAGTTGTTTAACTTAGAAGTTACCCTCTCGGATCATAGTCCTATTTTTATGCAACCTGTTGAAGTGCAAAGCAATAATGTAGCTAGACGCTTCCGTTTTGAGAATGCTTGGCTAACGGATCCGAAATGTCTAGAGTTGGTTAGGGAGAATTGGAGTAGAGGGAGTTCAAGTTCAGTCCAGGATAATTTGGAGAGATGTAAAGTTGCTCTAGAAGACTGGGGTAGATCAATAACCGGAAACTTCCGGAATAGAATCAAGGTCTGTAAGGACGTTCTGAAAAAGCTAAGAAACAGGAGAGATGATGTCTCGATAGAGCGTTATAAGGAGGCTAAAAGTCGACTCACAGAGATTTACCATCAGAAAGAAATATATTGGAGACAGCGCTCAAAACAACTATGGCTTCAGTGTGGAGACAGAAATACGAGGTATTTTCACAACACTGCATCTAGACGGAAGAAGAACAATATAGTGGTTCAGTTGAAGGATGATACTGGTATATGGAGAGACCGTGACAATGGCTTACACGAACTGATGGAGAGTTACTTTCAGAGTATTTTCTCGTCAATGGGTGCTAACTGTGAGGAAGTGATTAAGGAAATTCAACCTGGTATTTCAGAGGTCCATAATGGGATGTTGATGGAAATGGCTAATGAGGAGGAGGTCAAAGCCGCTCTCTTTAGTATGGATCCTGATAAGGCACCTGAGAGGGATGGATATACCCCAGGTTTTTACCAGAAGTGTTGGGCTGTCGTAGGGAGAGATATCACAGAGATGGTGAATGATTTTCTCAGAATTGGTAAGCTTCCGGATAGGCTGAATGACACAGTGTTGGTACTCATTCCGAAGAAGAAGAGTCCATTGGGAATGGGTGATTTGCGACCTATTGCATTATGCAATGTTTTATATAAAATCATTGGAAAAGTGATGGCTAATCGGTTAAAAACACTACTTCCGTTGGTTATGTCTGAAAACCAAAGCGCCTTTATGAAAGGTAGACTGATATCTGATAATGTGATGATTTCGTTTGAGGTCCTTCATTATCTTAAACGAAAGCAGCAAGGGAAAACTGGCTATATGGCATTGAAGTTGGACTTAAGCAAGGCGTATGACAGAATTGAATGGGTGTTCCTCGAATCTGTTATGAAAAGAATGGGGTTTTGTGATAAGTGGGTAGCGTTGGTAATGGAATGTGTCACTACGATAAGATATTCTATCACACATGGAGGAGAGGTGTTTGGTGATGTGATACCCACTCGAGGTATTAGGCAAGGGGACCCTATTTCCCCTTACCTATTCATCTTGTGTGCCGAAGGTCTATCTTCTCTGATTAGGAAATATGAACGAGAGAAATGGCTACATGGTTGTAAGATTGCTCAAGGTGCTCCGGTCATTTCGCATATACTTTTTGCGGATGACAGCTATATCTACTGTAGAGCAACAGTGGAGGAGGCTGATAGAGTGTTGGAGCTGCTGAAAATATTTGAGAATGCAGCGGGGCAGAAGGTTAATTTGGAGAAGTCGTCTGTATTTTTTAGCAAGAACACACAGCCTGCGACTAAGGACACAGTGCTCACTACCTTGGCAATGCGGATGGCTGATGATAACAGTTTGTATTTGGGCCTCCCTAGCACGATAGGTCGTAATAAATCTGCTGTATTTGGGAGTCTGAAAGATAAGATGCGAAGTCGTATTCAAGGATGGGATGGAAAATGGTTTTCAGGGGCGGGAAAAGAAGTGCTTATAAAGATGGTGTTACAATCCATACCCACTTACACGATGAGTGTGTTTATGTTGCCGAACAAAGTGTGTCAGGACATTGAGGGGTTGATAAGCACATACTGGTGGAAATCCTCGAGGAAAAGTAAGGGCATTTACTGGCGTAGTTGGGGAAGATTGAGCAAACATAAACATAATGGAGGTATGGGGTTTAAAAATATTAGAGATTTCAATCTGTCAATGTTGGGCAGACAAGGATGGAGGCTTATTCAGTTTGAAAACTCTCTTATCGGACGAGTCTTTAAGGCGAAATACTATCCCCATGGCAATTGCTTATCAGCTCAGTTGGGTCGCAACCCTAGTTATGTTTGGAGAAGCATATTGGAATCGCAAACCCTACTTAAAAGAGGAGCTAGATGGAGAATAGGAGATGGGTGCAACATCCCTATTCTAGAACAACCTTGGCTTGTAGACTCGCAAAATCCGTTTATTACTACGCAGAATGTAGCTCTACAGGGGGAAATAGTCAATAGTTTATTCAAAACAGGTACGCGGGAATGGGATGAGGATGTCCTTAGCGACATGTTTAATGATCGAGACAGAGAGGCAATTCAAGATATAGCGTTAGGCCGTAACCAGCACATTGACACTCGTTATTGGTGTTATGAGAAAAATGGACAGTATACGGTCAAAAGTGCGTATAAAATGCTACAGAGAACTCTTGGTAGGTGGACTGAAGATGAGGAAAATAAGATATGGAAAGGCCTATGGAAATTACAAGTCCCTGACAAGGTAAAGGTGTTCTTATGGAGAGCTCTAAGTGGATGCTTACCTACGAAATGTAATTTGCGCACTCGATCGATCGAGACTGATGAGGTATGTCCATTTTGTAGAGCTAACAAGGAGACTACAGCACATTGCCTTGTACACTGCAGTTTTGCGAGCAGTTGTTGGGAAGTAATGTGCCCTGATGTTAGTTTTGATCGTTTGTTAACGTTCAAAGGTTGGTTTGTTTATGTGTTGGGTCAACCGAGAGAGAAAATGGCTAAGTTTAGCTTGGTCTGTTGGGGCATCTGGCGAGCTCGGAATGATATTGTTTGGAATAATAAAACTGCGAGGAAAGAAACCATGGTGACAAATGCAATTGCGTATCTTACACAATGGAAGGACGTTCAAAAAATGGAGAAAGCTAATACTCCAACACCAGTTCTCTTAACTGGAAGTACTGAACGATGGTCTAAACCCGACGATGGATGTGTTAAGGTCAATTGTGACGCCACGATGTTCTCAGATTCTAAGCAGTATGGAGTGGGATGGATAGCAAGGGATGACAAGGGAGATTTAATCTGTGCAAAGAGCCTATGTTTGAACGGGTGTCCAGAGATTCATCATGCGGAAGCAGTTGGAATATGTGAAGCTTTGAGCTGGATTAAAACGCAGATGGGCAGGATCGAGGAGAGCAGTGGCCACATCATGCCACATAGATTTAAGATTGAATCAGACTGTCTAGTAGCAGTGAATGCCGTGCTTAAACAGGAGAAGATTTACTCACCCTTTGGTAGTGTAGTAGATGATTGTAGGAGCATTCTTAGATGTTATAACAATATTGATATTGTCTTTGTTAAACGATCTGGGAACGGGGCTGTGGATTTCTTAGCCCGCTTGTCAAGTTCTACACCAGGTTGTATCGTTCGAGGGGAGCATGTTCCCCCTGATCTTAAATTCTTGTCTTTGTTAGTACATACTTGAATTGCTAATCTTTGTTAGTACATAATTGTTGGGGCTGCATGTCAAGATTTCTTGTGTTTCTGATTTTCTTATTTTTATTCGAAATTTTTGGAGTTATTCGATCATATACTCAAACAAAATTTATGTAATTAATTTGTAGCTTCGAATTTTAGTAATTGAGGTGATGTATTGATTCGATTAATAGCTGCAGTTTTGAGATTTATTTGGAAACTTTGATTATTTGAGTCATAATATTTGAATGACGGAGCGATGGAAAATTGGTAATGTGGATAACTTAATATCTATAACTAATTTTTAGGCATGATTTATGTTTTTATTTTATATAATTGTATGTAAATAAATGTAATTAAATTGACCTCTTTCAAAACTTATAATTGATATTATAATTAGTATTTTAATGTCATTTATTACTATTAATTCATGATTTATATTGATTGTGCCATTTTACTATTAATTCATGAGTTATATTGATTGTGCCATTTTATATGGAAGTTTTGTGCCCGTTAAGGGTGTGCTATAAATGTTTGGCTTTTTGGAAAATTTATTGGTGTGTATTATCTGTCGTCAGTTGACGAATCTGTGTCATTTTAGATGACTTTTTTTATCTGTTATGAGAAATCGCAATTGATAAAAATAAGAAAAAATAGAGGATGGTTGGAAGGAGCAATAAAAAGGAAGTACATTTTTATTTGTTCATGAGTACTCGAGTTTTATGTGTCTAACTTTGGTTAGATATATATATAAAATTCTATTTAGCAAGTATATTGAACATAATAGACATTAATTAATATTTTGGTAATGTTACATTGACTCAGTTTTTGTGATTGATTTGGTGACTTTTCAGACTCACTTGGATCACTTGGATGAGAAGAAGGGTAAAGAGACAGAAACTTGGAATTAAGGACGGAAGTAGCAAGACGTGACTAGTTTTTTTAGCATTGGGGACTCACAAAGTTTCAAGAATTTACAGGCTTTATATTAGGAGCCACTATGTAAATCGATATTTTTGTGATCGTTTTAGGACACTCTTTTTCCTATTTGAGGTTTTTCGGTTTTACCCAAATGGGGTTTTAATGAGGCCCTGTTGGATATAAAGGTTTTTTATTATCTAAATTTCTGGGGAATCTCTTCCTTATGGGTCGTTCGACCCACGGATTGGTTAAGCATACTTTTCGGTTAAATGATAAGGTTTTATTATCTTTGTGATGTATTATAGGATATTATATATCAATAAAAAGATTCTTCGTTTTTGCAAAAAAAAAACTCGCTAGAAAGATTATATGATTAGATCAAGATTTTCATACTTAATGTTACAAGCATTTAAATTTGAAGTTGTCATCAAGGTTATCAAGTTGTAAGTTCTACTGTTTAGCTATTAAGTATAACCTGCTACTCCGACATTGCAGCCCCCCAACTAAGATCCATCTAAATGATGTAGCCTTAGGCTATTAATTGCTTCTTCATAAATTAACAAGTATAAGCTTATAACCCGTGCTTGAATGACTAATATTTAGGTAAATTTATTTTTTATATTACATTTTATTGATATTTACTATAAAATTTTATAACATTGATAATTTATGTTAGTATAATATAATATTATATGTGAGAAGTTGTATAAAAGGAGGACTATCGGGGGTTAGAGTTGTATGTTATTATACAATGATATTTATATATTAATATTCATAAACATTAATGATATATTAAATAAAAATTACTATCTCCGTCCCACCCAATTGTTAACGTTTCGGAGAGAAGGTCCGGCACGCATTTTAAAGTGCATATAAAGTATAGTTCCATAACTTATTTTTAAATTTTTTTTTCTAAATAAAAATTTAATGTTTAAATTTTCATGAGTATAGTTTCATATTAAAAAAAATTGAATAAAAAATTATTTAAATTTTTATTCAGAAAAAAAATTTAAAAATAAGTTACTGAACTATACTTTATATGCACCTTAAAATGCGTGCCGGACCTTCTCTCTGAAACGTAAACAAATGAGTGGGACGGAGGGAGTATTAATATTCATAAACTTTAATGATATATTAAATAAAAAATATATGACAAGTATGATTCTTAAAATAGAAAATATAGAATATAATTTAAATATAATATAATATTATCTGTGAGAAGTTGTATAAAAGGAGGACTACCGGGATTAGAGTTGTATGTATAATATATATTCTTTTTAAAATTAGATTTTAGGGAATTTGTATAATATATCTCAAATTAATGAGGTACTTTATGAATATATCCCTTTTTATTCAATAATTATAAATATGTCATATGGCTAACTTTTAACTCATGTTTAACTTATATAAATATAATTAAGTTATAAATATTAATAATTGTCTATTAAATATGACTATAATACCTCGAGTGCAATATATAACTAAGTTTTAAGAGATTACTTAAAATATTATACTCCAAATTTGCGATTTACTTACTACGATGTCAGTTTCAGGACAATCATGCATATATTTAGACAACAAGTTTGTATAGCACTCTTATTAATTATACAAAATACAAATTAGTAAATAATGCATAATCCTATTACTAAACACATCTTTGACCCCTTCATTCGATATTCAATTTTGTTTGTTTTCGAAGCATAAGCAAACTCCCCCAATTTTTTTTCCGGGTCAAGAAACCTTCCTAAAATATCTTATATATAATCACGCAAAAAGCGTTATATAATTTAGCAAAAAACACTATAAAAATTATAAGCATATTAACTATATATGTGCTTGCTGCATTCTGAGATTTGTTATAATTGATAGAATTCATTCGTCGTAGTTGACTATTTTAAAGAATATTTTTTATTTCATCTTAATTATTCTTTTTTTAGTTAATATATATTTTATTCATTTGTTGCCTTGTTGGTAAGAAAGGTTATATATGTCATTTAAAAATAATAGAGTAATGAACTTAACCATGATTACTTTAAAATTGGTAACATTTTGAATATAGGATATATTTATAAATACAATTATAAATGAGATATATTAATAAATCAGTTTTTAAAATGGGACATATTAGTAAAAAAAAACCTAGATTTTATTAAAATTGAATGGTTAATATCGTTTTTATGGTAATATTATCTGTAAGAAGCTGTATAAAAGGACTACCGGGGTTAGAGTTGTATGTATGATATATATTCTTTTTAAAATTAGATTTTATTAAAATTGAATGATTAAGATCGTTTCTATGATTCATCTAAAATTGGACGGTGAGGATCTTTTATATGGTTCACCTTGCACCAAAATTTTTAATCTTTCAGCTATAATAATATAGTAGAGATAGCTTTTTTAGTATAAAATTAGAATCAAATTAAAAAAAAAAACTTAAAAACTAAACACAGTAATCAACTAGATTCCAAATCTTGCACTTGGTAGAGATTAATTATTTATATTTACTCTCTGAGAAAAGTAAAGAATTAAAAGTAAAATCCCTGAAAAAAAAAGAGGAGGTAACTTTATGTATCACAACCAGAAACCAGTTACCTATACACTGTAATGTATGTTTACAGTATATTGCAATAAAACTTCACTAATAGATCCTAACAAATTGAAAGATCAAAATATGGGAAAGATTAATAAAATAACCTTGATATAATAAGCTTTCTTGATCTCAGCTTCAGTTGCAGTAGGACTAACCCCAAGAATATCATAGTACTCTGTCTCCTGCGCCATGGATTTTGTTATAATTCCAATCCAACAAAACTAAAAACAACAAGATGGGGGAGTTCCAAAAATCTTGGGGGGAGGGGGGAGGGGGGCAAAATGAAATAAAAACAATAATCAAGTTGGAAAAATAAGAAGCAGCAAAAACACTTTAGAAGAAATAGTAGGCAGTGTATGTATATGAAAAGAAGATGCGGAGTATAAATTAGAAAAGAGAGGAGGAGGGGAGGACCCAGGTCGCGTCAGATGACAAAGATTGCGATAAACCCGACGAAATATATCGGGGTCTCTGGAACAACTAGTACTAATTTTATATTTGTCAAAAAATACAAGTGCCTGGAAATGATTCTAAATTTCTAAGTCAGATAAAAAAGACAGATTAGTCAACACCAAAAAAAGAAGTAGAAAGATCAGTACTCTAGGGTCTAGAGTCTAGTAGTAAATGAAAAGTACATACGTAATGTAATTACGTAAACAGGGGAATAAAACACGTCTGATACGCGCATTTGGAAGTTTCATGTTAGTACCATAGAAGTTTCTTGTGCATTTTGTCCGCCATTAATATGTCCACATGTACATTATTATAATACAAATCTCATTTAACATAAATTAATATTAGAATCATCGGAAACCTTTGGAGTTTATGTTATAAATATAAATAAATAACTTAAAGAAATACTGTATATAATTATCAACTTACAAGCCACTTGCCACAAACAGGACCCATAACAAACTTTCCTTGTATCTACTCTGTGTATTAGGGGAATTTGCTTAGCTAGCCCCTCGATACGCTTCATTTGCGACTATATTTAGATTAAAAAGTATATAGTTTTCAAATTATAAATTATTACTATCGTAATAATTACTAGTGTTACTGGTATAATTTAAAACAATAATAAATTATTTAATAAAGTATAATATCGAAATTAGACGTGGAGTGAAAGTTGGAGAGGGATGGCGAACGCAGTAGTGAATGGTCTGGCAGGAGCTGGTGGAGGTATCATTGCTCAGATCATCACTTACCCTCTTCAAACTGTATGTTTCCTTTTGCCCCCTTACATTACTTACATATATGTGCTTCCTTTTCATCTCACGTATTGAATTTTGTTTTGAATTGATGATAATAAAAAGGTTAATACACGGCAGCAAACTGAAAGAATTGCCAAGAAAGTTGCTTCTTCTTCTTCCACATATCATCCCACTTCACCTCCTCCTGCACGCGGTACGCTCCTTCAACTTATCCAGGTTACCCCCTTTTTTACTCTTTTTTTTTTCTCTCTTTATGTTTTAATTCTTTTATATTTGGAATTCAAGATTGTTTCTTTCTTGTTAAAGATTTAATTTTTTGGGGTTTTCAGGTGATAAAGAGTGAAGGGTTAGGTGGACTCTACAGTGGTTTGAAGCCTTCTTTGTTTGGAGTTGCTGCTTCCCTGGTTCCTACCCCTTTTCCCTTCTGGTCCCCATTTCGTATTTCTCGTCTTCTGTTAAAAAAACAAAACAATGAAGATCATTGGAAGATATTTATATCTTAATTTCAAATTTGGATTACGATATGTGGAACTTGATCATACTCACTCATATAGTGGATGTTATGTGGTAGTGTCCATGGTGTTGGAAACACATGTTTCAACTCTATCGAGAATTGGGAACATTTTTTATCAGAGATAAAGTTTTGGATGGGTTCGGGCGCCAAAGTCTTGTGTGTGTGTTTGGGGGAGGGGGCACCTAGATGTGCATGTCTTCAAGGATTTTAGAGGTGTCCAACAGGGCAGGGGCAAGGGGCATGGGGACTGATGGCCTAATTTTCACTATTAAAATGCGTGCAAAAATATAGATGTGCCTCCACTGAGACTAAAATTTATAAGAGTCTCCCCATGTAATGCCCCCTTAAAATATTTTTCTGGATCCGCCCCCGCGAACAGGTGCATACAGTAATGCCTATATACTAATATACATGTTTGATGACCACATATGTATATAGAGCATAGTACCAAGAGAAAAAAGAAAGAGAATACAATTCCCTATTAAAAGTTGGAGTGCTATTTTGGTTCTTGTTCATTGGAATCTGCAGAACCTTGGTTGTTTTCTGTATTGAGTTGATATATTTTATCCTGGAAGTTGATTGCCGTTATCATTTTGCACTCAGCACCATTAGAGGGGGTATAATTGACTTAAGAAGACACTTTGCATAAACTAGACTCAAATCTGTATCTTCTACAAATTTGTATGTGTACTATTTCATTGTTGCAATTCGTGAAACCAAAAGGCTTCTGAATTATATGTAACTATGTGTTTACTTTGCTAAAAAAATATTTCTTGTATATTTACTGATATATTTATACACATTCATACATATATGTCCATACCATAACTAACAAAAATATCATGTCAGTACATTAAATTTAATATCTTATGAGATGGATGTTTCTCGTCAGGACTTTCTAATTTTTTTTTGTTGTTGTTTCATGACCGTAGTATATTGGCTTTTGCATGACTATCTTCTTTTGATGCTTTCAGGGAATTTATTACTATTTCTATCAGGTTTTCAAAAACAAAGCAGAGGTCATTGCAGCTGCCAATAGAATCAGAGGACATGGAGATGGCACGGTGGGCATGTTTTCTTGGCTTCTTGTTGCAGCTTCTGCTGGGTTAGTGGTTTAATTTTAAGACATCAGAACAAAAGGAAAACTTATTTGATCCTTTACTTTCTATTTTAGAATGTTGCTACTTCTTTGCTAGCTTCTTTGACTGTGACTTGGGTTAATCCCACCTTAAGTTCATCAAATACTATCTTGCACTAATATTAGTGGTTACTTGTGGTCAATTGATGTCGTGGTACAAGATTTACTATTAACGTCATTCAAATACATTCTGCTTGCATTCTTATGCTGCTGAAAATGTCATTTGCAGCTCACTGAATGTATTGCTGACAAATCCAATATGGGTTCTTGTTACTCGGATGCAGGTGAGTTCTGGTTTCTTCTTTTATGTACAGTAATAGCTAGACGGATATTCAAATTATTCATGTTGTTGCTAGTGTCAGATATAGAAGTCCCTGATCATCAAAATGCAGGATGCTTGCCATAAAGTATTTTCATCTTTGTGCTTTATATATATCAACGATCTGATGGACTACCCATGTGTTGTAGACCCATACTCAAGCAGAAATGAAAATGTTGGAGGCAAAGAAGGAAGCTCTAATAAATGAAGCTTCCAGAAGCGTTGTCATAGGCGCTTCTTTACAAGAAAAATTTTCTGAACTTGATTCAATTAAACCTCAGCCATATGGAACTCGTCATGCGGTTAGTATTGTTTGGGTACACTAAAAAGTTGTTGCGGCTGTTTTATCCTCAAAATATTTTCTGTATGTCAATTCTTTTTTTTATGTGCAGTGTTACTTTTTATTCAGTGTTAGTTTTATTTTGCACATTGATTAAGAAACTATATTAATTTCAAAATTACAAATTTATACAAATAATTGCATCATATATATTAATATCAACATTGACCAATCGAAAGCCTCTACACATCAGAATAACTTCTTCTTTCCTTCTCAAATTCTCTTTGGACTTTTATACGTTCTCTTCTCTATATTATATTACTCCATATTAAATTAAATTGCTTCTCAAGTTTTATATGGCTGATTGTAATCAAGGTGAGAGATTGGAAAACTTGGCAAGATTACTATACTTAGGGAAAACATGATGTTTCTTTTGATATGTCTTAAGAGGGAAAGTTAGTTTGTATGAATATGGTATATTGAAATGGTGTCAGAATATGAATACTTCAAAAGCTGATACTTTTCATATCTCCTCTTCTTGTTTTTTGTTGTTGTCGATTATTATATCCTTCTATGTTCTTCTGGTTGTTTTGTAATCATTTGTATGTGTTAATGTGGTATAAAAGGCAAGCGAGGTTTATGGTGAAGCAGGAATTGTGGGATTCTGGAAAGGCATTGTCCCAACACTAATCATGGTGGGTTCTTAATTCCTTGCTCGATAAGTTTTAACGTTATGCTACTGCTGGTTGGGCAATGACAATTATGTGACAGGTTTGCAATCCATCAATCCAATTCATGATTTATGAGACTTCCTTGAAGCGCCTTAGGGCTAAACGTGCAGCTAACAAGCAGGGATCAAAAGATGTATCTGCCTTGGAGGTAAGCTATGTCTACTCTGCAGACTTGTGAACCATGCTATAAATTATTTTCCCTTACATTTTTTGTTATGAGCTCAAGGGTGTTACACTCTTGTAGTTTTTGACATATTAAATATATGATACAATAATATTAAATATCCAACTCGGATATAAATCCTAAATCAATCAGTAAATTCTTATTTCTTTTATTGCTCATTCTTAGAACTTGATATAAGCTCGTTTGTATCTAATATACAATCATGGCAATCACTCATCAAATAAAACAAAATATAGAGAGAGAAAAAATTTGGACCGCAAACTCAATTATTTAACTTTCTAATCTTTCATGTGACTAGGTATTCTTATTGGGAGCTGTGGCAAAACTGGGAGCAACTCTTGCAACATACCCGTTGTTGGTTGTCAAGGTAAAGTCTCCACTGTACTTTTATTTATATGTTTTAAATGAGATCCTCGCAGCTGCCCATAAGGCCTTCCCTCACTTCAATGAACATACCAAATCCTTGTGTGGAGGGCAAAGCTTGTTGAAATTTCTTCTTCCTAAAAGGCCAATTGTTTGGTATTTGCCCTCATATTGCTATATTCAGAATAGAGACTGATGGTGGTTTAATTTATAAATGTGACGTTTTTGTAAAATAATTAAATGATATTGTTCCTTGATACACAACCAACCTAGGAGTAATACCCAGCAGATAGCTTGTTTGATACTTTTCAGAAATCCAGTACAGCTACTGAAGTCCTGAAGAGTTTGTCTTTCGCTGTTCTGGATAAATCTCCACATTAAGTTATTGAAAAAACCATTAATCAAAAACTGTTTGCATCACTAAATGCTGTCTTTAGATCAATTTCAGCATTTAAGCGGTAAGCTTGTTAAAACAGTTCCATGTATGTTTTTAAGATTGACGGCATGCAGAATGAAATGACTAATCTTATGTACAATCATTTTAGGATGGGATGTTTTATGCAGTAGTGACTAGTGAGCATTAAGAAAAGATGATTATATAAACATCAGATTCATGATATTGCTAGTAAAATTTAACAATATATATACAGTCGAAGAGGAAGGTAACATGGAAGAGAATTGGAAAAAGATGTGAATACGTGATGAGATATAACTTAGACAAAGATATGATATACTTTCTATACTGGAACTCTAGAAGTGATCCATGCCACAATCAGAGAAAGTGAAATTAACAGTTCTGACTGGTGTACTAGCATCTTAGTAATCAATTTCAAATTTCAGATTAATACTGTAGATCACTGTCTTCGTTGTTTATACATTAATTTGAGGTCCTCACACAAGTTCCCTGGTGCAATTTGTTGGAAAACTCTGCAGTCGAGGCTTCAAGCAAAGCAAGATATTGGTGGCAACATCTCGTTAAGATATTCAGGTTTCCTATCACTTCAAACTTTCTTTTCTTTGCAAGAAAGTTGCCACATTCATTTACCCTACACAAGCAGATAAGTAACTTGTATGTCTTCTGCACGTTAAGGTACTTTGGATGCAATTATCAAGATGATAAGATATGAAGGATTTACCAGCTTTTACAAAGGAATGAGCACCAAAATAGTGCAAAGTGTTTTTGCAGCTTCTGTACTTTTCATGATCAAGGAGGAACTGGTCAAGGCTATTTCTGTATTAGTAAATAAGCGCCCAAAATATCTGTTGAATGTCGTCAAATAATATCTTAAACTTGCCAAGAAGAATGGCTAGAAAATGGTTCTCGATTGTGTTGTTAAAGTTGTTGCAGAAATTTAAATTATTGGTATATGTCATTTAATTTTTGCGACAAAAGATCAATTCTACAATTTTTTTTCCACGTCATTTGTTATATTGATTTCATCTTAAATATGGAAAAAAATAAAATTTTGTTATCCTGAGTTCTCAAGGGGAAGAAATAACAATGTAATTTTGAATGCTTTATATGACAATAAATTGATCAAAGCTATTATTACAATTACAATATAAAACACTAAATTTTCAACATTTTTCCTTGACAATACAATATTACTATTGCAATTTAACTATGGGGGTAATGAGAGCAAACAATACGAGAAGATTACAATATTTTTTTTGCATTAGTGTGATCTGTTGCCTCCTGTGTTTCAGTATAATATCTACTTTCAAAATGCCTATTCACTGTGTCTCTTATTCGCCATCTTCCCTGATTATAATAAAGAACTGGAGTAAACTACAGTACCTATGGGGTGGAAGCTGAAACAGTTGGAGTTCTGAGAAATTGTTGCAGCAAACGAGCTGCAAAACGTTGTGTGATTCCACCAAATACACGCCTTCCAAGATTCTGGGCCTCTGGTTCTTGAAGGACCTGCAATTGGGATGCTTTAGCAGTGAGCTTTACATTTAAATCTAATAACAATTAGGGTGATCCCATTAATATACTCTTTACATAGACTTGTAATCATCTTTAGACACAACCCTAATTATCTATGATGTACAAAGAATTATAGTTAACATTTACTGATCTAATGATCAATCATATACACTGTATAAAGACGATTATAAACCAAATATAATACCTTACCTGTAAAAGGGGCTGCAACATGGTAGGGTCAAAACTCTCTGTGGACCTAAGAAGCCCCCAAATCCTGATTACTTGAGCTCTAAGTTCCATCAAGCTTTCCTGTTCACTATCACTCAGAACAGTAGGCCCAGCTACGTTATTATTAAAAATCAGATTTTTTAAGGGCCCGGGAATAGAGTTGTATGCATCAATCATTGTGCCAAATATAACAGCTTCGGAAACTCGGACAGACTCTCTTATAACTAAAGCTCTGAGCTGTTCGCCATCTGGACCCAATAATAGCTTCAACATAGGTTGTAATGCATCATTTGCTGAAAAATCTTTATCCATTTTACCCTGGACAAGCAAGTTTTCAAGTCTATTCCACCTGGAGAGATCACAACTACAAACTCAGAATCTGACGTTATCACAGAACAAGTCCGTACAGACAACAGCATCACACAGCTTGTTTCACCAAATTTCTGACTGCACATTAGGCTTCATAACTGATATGAATTTTCATTAATTTTAATGGTAGAGAAATAACAAATATATTATTTGCCAAGTACAAGCGACAGAGATTGCTGCTTTTTAAAATTTCATGTGTTACATAAGATTATACAAATGTCACAAACAACTTTTAATCATCAAAATGAGAGGTGTTGGGAGTAACTACTAAGAAGGCTGTTAAATTTCATACCTGAACCTCCCATCCTTGAAGAGCAATTCAATAAGAGCGTCTCTGAGATACGGATTTGGATCAGTGAGTAGTCTTTTGGCAAAATATGGATATGAAGCAGCCAGCACCTTGAAATTTGGATCAGCGTACAGTGCCAAGCCTTCCAGAACAGTCAGTGATCTCAATATCAATGCATAATAAGCTGGGACTGCATTAAGATTTAAGGGTGACCATCTAGTAGTGGCAGAGCAATAAGAGGGCGAATGTTTATACTTGATATTAAACGTATTAAATGATTACAAAAACAACTAGTTTATTAAAATACAATTAAATTTCAACACTATATTTTTTACAACATGATATGATACTAAGTATTAAATGAAATTTGTTTTATTATTGTCCCATTCTACATGTTACCAAATATACTTGCTGCCTTTTTTTGAGGACGGGTAGAATATTTTTTTCTAGGAGTGCCTAATAGGTCCTTGACCTATTTCAATAATTATGCAAAGTATTCTTTTAAGGTCGTAGTACAATAAAATAATTAAGAATTTAAATATATACAGATTAAATTAAACCGATAAAGTTTAAGGTAGATATTAAATCTTTTCTTATTCATAATTTCATTTTGGGGATACGAAACAAAGGGTTTTCAAGTATCAGAAAACCAACAAACATTACAACTCGAGCAATGATCGACTTACCGCAAAGATTAGGAAATTTTCAATATAGTGATTCTAATATCTTGATTAAAGATCGGTGATTCTAAATTAATCTTGAAAATAATTAATAATTTTATGTTTGTACTCTTTATGATCTAATAGGAGACGTCAAATACCAGTGCTATTCCTATATTTATAAAAGGAACCAACTAAAAAATCCGGTTTGTCTGATCCTGGTTGTGACAGCCAGGGACCACCCACAGAGTTAAGAAAGAAATGTCAGAAACACTGAAGACACGTGGTAGTTGGTATTCAAATTGATTACAAATTATTTCCAGGTCTAACAAAAGCATGTTTTAACTACGCAGGAATTTGGACTATGATAGCTTATACTTTTATTTTCTATAGTTTAATCATCTGTTGGATGAAATAAGTTTTCTCAAAAGCTATAAGTGAAAACGAATCAACAGGTTATATATAAATAAACACCACAGCGTCTCACCATTGAATGGATATTGATAAAGTACAGCACCAAGACCATCCACTATTGTTTTGAAGTTGAGCTCACTCACAGTTGCATTAAGTGCATCATCAAAGAAGTTCTTAAGGGCTGGTACTATCGGAGAAACATCTATATCGGGGGACAAAAAGTCTAATGCATAATAATCACGAGCCATGGCTTCATAGTCCCGATTTACTAGGTGAACAACATGACCTATGATAGCTGATCTTGCATATTCAGGAGTCTCACTCATCATTCCAAAATCTAGAAAAGCAAGCTTTCCATCAGGTGTCGCTAAGAGATTTCCAGGATGAGGATCAGCATGGAAATACCCATACTCAAGTAGTTGTCTAAGACTACACTGAATACCAGCATTAACCAGATCTAACACGTTCAACCCTTGCCTTTCAATAGCGTCTTGCTCACTTAACTTGACACCTTCAACCCATTCCATTGTTAAAACTTTGACACTGGTGTAGTCCCAAAATATATCTGGTACAAGTACATCCGCCTTGTCCGCATACAACTTTCTAAACCTCCTAGCATTCTGCCCCTCCTGCATAAACCTGTAAAAATTAACATTCAAACCAAGAGAATCTGGTACTGTTTCTTTTGTTATCTAGGTTTAATATACTAGTAAAAAAACATAGTTGAGACAGATAGTATTAACTTCAACGGAAAGAGTAAAAAGTGAAAAGCATGAAGAGAAATTAACCTGCACGTAGTTGAGCTCTTGATAAACTCTACCGGCAAATTCATCTATAAGAGCAACAACGTCGCTGGTAATTACGTCTACATATTTATTTATAAGGTGTCCTAAACCCCTTATGAGGTAGAAGTCTAGTCCTATGGTTTCTTCAATGCCAGGTCGCTGCACCTTCACAGCAACAATCTGACCGGAGTATTTAAGCTGAGCCTTATAAACTTGGCCTAGACTGGCAGCAGCAATTGGTGTTACAGAAATTGAAGAGTATATTGATTCAAGCGGAAGACCCAGCTCTCTCTCAATACATGAAAGCGCCTCATCATCCGGAAATGTGGGCAAAGCATCCTGGTCAATCATCAATCGCCAGTTAATAACATATGTATTAGTAACTTGATTACAGGGTTAGTCAAAGCTTCATCTTGATTGTCTCCAACATCACATTATCAAAGATCAAATTTTTACCTAAAATGTTTAACCAGCAAACAATAATCATCACAAAAAGCACAAAAAATAAATAGATAATCTCTCTCTCTCTCTCTCTCTGATTACAAACTTGAATATTAACATATAATATGCAGAAACAGATGAAAAGGAGGGGTTAAGTACCTGCAATTCAGAAAGCTCTTCAAGATACTCGGGCGGGCACAAATCGGGTCGGGTAGACAAGCCCTGTCCAATCTTAACAAAAGTAGGACCCAAAGCAGTCAAGACATTCCTCAATTCAACAGCTCTCAATCTTGTCCTGTCATCAACCTGACCCTGTAACTGATCAACCCAAACTTTAAACCCAAAAAAGCCAATCCCAGATAAAATCTTGAGGGTCCGTGTCAAGACCTTAAATGGGCTAGACCCGTATCTATCAGAAAGCATTTGTGGGCTATAAACAGAAGCATTTACAGCTCGGGCCAATGCCCTTGCTTCAGCTTGCATATCCTCCGTTCGATCCGCTGATGATAAGTCCATTATGATTGGAACGACGGCGTTTTTGTTATTGTTTGAAGAAGTATTAGGGGCCTCAGCTAACGCCGCCTGTAGCGGTGGGGGTGTTCTTCTGAAGTTATTGGGGGTGGGTTTAGAGTAGCCGGAGGTAGCTATGGAGTATCCGGCGCCGGCGAGTGAGGAGAGTGAAAGAGTGAACATTTTAATGAAAAAGGTCCGGCGAGAGAGAGAATTGTGGGGGAGTGACCGTTTTGTTATAGTTTAGGTTGTTACAACTCGCTCACTGTACAAGATAGATAGCATCATATCAGCCATTGCACACGCTAACACCAACTATACTTTCTTTCCCATACGTTAAGCTTAGAATAATATTTAATTTATTAATTATTTATGTATCTTTATTATAACTTCTGCTATTATCTGTATTTAATTAGAATAAATATTATATATCTAAAATTCATTATTTAAAAATAATTATAATGGTTAAATCTTAATATTAATTTATATTTTATAAAGTATTAATCAATTAATTCTAGGGTTTTTAGAACCGTGAGTAAGACTATTAAGATATATATTTTTTATATCAAAATAATAACATATTAAGTTAATTGTTCAAGGGAATTAATACAATTATACAAGTTTATAACATGTCTGAAGCACATGAAAACTAATATTTAAGTAAATTGACTTTTCATTTATATTTTCATTGATATTTAATATAAAATTTTATAATATCAAAAAAATATGTTAATATTATATATTCTCTTGTTTTATATAAATTTATTATGTCTATTTAATATAAATATGTTATAATTTGGGTTCATATTATAATAAATATATAATTAGGCCGAAAAAGTTGTAGGTAATATATATGTATATAGTTAGGACCTGTATTATAATTAGTAAAATTATATTTAATACATGTGTATTTTTTAGGTCCGTGACCCAGTACCCACCGACTAACCAAAACTTTTACCTTTTCGGATATAATAATAATAATATAAACTTTAATGATATATTAAATAAAAATTATAGGATAAATATGATTCTGAAAATAGAAAATATAGAATGTAATTTAAATATAATATAATATTATCCGTAAGGAGGATTATAGGGGTTAGAGTTGTATATATGGTATATATTTTTTCTAAAATTAAATTTTATTAAAATTGAATGGTTAAGATCATTTCTATGTTTGTGTTGTTCATCTAAAATTAGATGGTTATGATCTTTTTTTATAGTTCACCTAAAATATTTTAGACGATTATGATCTTTTTTTATGGTTCTGTATCGACCGATCAAAATTTTTAATATTTCAGCTATAACAATACACCGAGACCATTATATGGGGTCCTTGACAATTATTTGCATGCATTTATAAGTTATTATTTTTTTTAAAAAAAATATTCTATAATTTATTTAATGTAAATAAAGTATTTATATAAATAATTGATTTATAAATCACTAGTAATTTGAATAAATTTGAATTACTATATTTATAAAAGAATATAATCATTTTTTATGAAGTCAAGTTTAAAAAATTAATGAAAGTAATTGAAGTATACATATATTAGACCTTGTTTTATAAATTAACTTATAAATTAAATGTGCATATATTATTTTATTATTAATTATATTTATTAATTACTTATATGACTATTTTAATATATATTGCACATTAATAAAAAAAGCTGAACCATTAATATAATAAAATAATTTTTATTTATACTTTTTATATTATATAAAAATAGTGTTTGTATAATTTTTTCTATTACAATTCTTTTTAATATAAAATAGTTTTTTTTGCTCTATATTACAAAGAAACTACTGTTGTAAAAAAAACCAAGATAGGCATATGTTTTATTGTGGGGCTCTGTAATGACAGGGTGACAATTCTTACAATCACCGCTCTATCCATATACATGTCTGTACCTGAGTTCAGGTTCTTCAGTTCCACTTCCCTGCACTAATAGCCTAATATACACACACCATCATATGTACTTGTATGTTTGTGAAGATAGAATATAAGCAGACACTGTAGTAAATTGTTTAATATCCGAGGCTCTGAGCAAGTCAATTGAGTGGAGAGTACAAGGGGGTTTTGAGGGGTGTGTGTGTGTGTGTATGGGTACTAATACTATCACAGCAGCTAGCAGCACTTGTTGGATGAAGATGAATCATCAACACACACTTTCCTCTTGTTCAACACTCACTCCCCGATTCAACTCTTTTTCCCACTCTACTCTCTATCATTCCAATACCAACCCCACATACTCTGTCATCAGGTATCCTCAACTCCCAACTCAATTACACGTACTCTATGTACGCCTATATATTCATTAATCTTGGTATTGCCTTGTTTTTTGAATCTTACTAATTGCAGATGCCAATCAACTAAAAGGACCTTACTGGATAATGCAAGTAATCTACTCACTAATTTGCTAAGCGGAGGAAGTTTAGGATCTATGCCTATTGCCGAGGGTGCTGTTTCTGATCTGTTCGACCGCCCTCTATTCTTCTCATTGTATGATTGGTTTATACAGGTAATGGTTGAGGTTCTTCTGAATTATGTTTCAAGTGCATTTCACATCAAAGGAGAGAATCTTCAAATAAATTATGCTTTGCAATAATTGAGTTGCGCAGCGGTGTATAATGATTTTAACAACTAATTTCATTTTTCAATTATAATTTGGTTGTGCAGCATGGCTCGGTGTATAAACTTGCCTTTGGACCAAAAGCATTTGTTGTAGTGTCAGATCCCATCGTGGCAAGACATATACTTCGCGAAAATGCATTTTCTTACGACAAGGTATGATCTTATTCGAGTTACTCTTTTAATTAATATTAGACAATACATTTAGTATTTATATCTGAACAACATGAAATAATAAAAATCTATGGAAGCAACAAGCAATCTTCTACCTATATTAGTTAGTTAATGAACATTCACAAACTCATTAGTTTAATAGTTTCAATGGCAAAATATTAAAATCAGTACCATACATAAATATATATTATCCACTAAAGACTACTATATCTGCTTGACAAAATGGTTCCTTCTTAAGTATATACAGTCACACGTCAACCAGCCAGCATAAAAGTAGAATGGTAAAAAATATGTAAATAAATAAATTGACATGCTAAAAAGAATATATATTGGATATTATTATATATAAACACAACCACAACACAAAAATATATGAAAATATGAGAAGATAAATAATATGAAATGTATGAAAGGAAAAAGAAATATGAACAAACAAACAAAAACACTCTACCTGGCCTCATTTCTGCTGAATACATTAATTTGCTCACCCCTGTGCATATCTAAGCTCAATAAATTTTCAATGCAAGTGAATTTGAATAATTTTTCCTGAGTAATATTTTGCATCTCTCTCCTCTTCTTGATTTTCCTGGGTAATATTATTAAATATTTGTTATTATTTATTGATTTGTACTTCATAACTCAGTACGCATGTCTTTAGGGAGTTCTTGCTGATATTCTAGAACCAATAATGGGGAAAGGATTAATACCTGCTGATATCAGCACATGGAAACAGCGAAGAAGAGGTAGTCCTTTAAGTAACTTAGTTAGTAGTTGCCTCGAGTAGTATGTATTGACCAATAAAATCTTTTGCTCAGTATCTTTAATATAAGATAGGAAAAATGATATATTAATTTGTTTTAAAGCTTGTACCTGCCTATGATTATTAGTAATGTGGTCAATTTTCTCAGTCCTAGTATCACTCTTGCTGTAGTGATCCACCAGTACAACACAGGTTACAAATTTCTGTGCATGAAGGGACAGGAATCTGTTGGACCATATTAGGGACAAATATGTTCCTATCCATTATGCTCTGTTAGTCTGTTTTGGCCTCAGGTCTTAGACAATACGGCACATTAGTTGTTGCCTATGAAAACTCTACTTTCTGAAGATTGGCAATCTAAATCTGTTGTTTTTTTACAGTTATAGCACCTGGGTTTCACACGTTATATTTGGAAACCATGGTTAAAGTATTTACAAATTGTTCCGAGAGAACAATATTGAAACTTGAAAACCTTCTAGAGGAAAGGAGCTTGACTGGACAAGAGACGGTTGAATTGGATCTTGAAGCAGAATTTTCAAATTTGGCACTTGATATAATAGGACTGGGCGTTTTCAACTATGATTTTGGTTCTGTCACTAAAGAGTCCCCCGTGATTCAGGTTAATTGAGTTTTTTCAACTTTTCTTATATTTTTTAACAGCCTGCATTCACGTTAATTGAATAAATAGATGATGCATATACACTGCATTTTATTTTTCTCAAGACTTAATTGGAGAATGACAACAAACTGATATTAACATTAGACAATATTAAAACCCATAATTCCCCGTCTCTCTCTCTCTCTCCAGTTATAACCATGGATTAATATATTTTCAGGCAGTGTATGGAACACTTTTTGAAGCTGAGCATCGATCTACTTTCTATATTCCTTACTGGAAAGTTCCCCTAGCACGATGGGTGGTTCCCAGACAGAGGAAGTTCCAAAATGATCTAAAGGTGATCAATGACTGTCTCGACGGTCTCATCAAAAATGCAAAGGAGACGAGGGAGGTAAGCTACAGAATTGGAAATATGAGTTTTAGTAAAAGAAATGATAAGCCAAAGTAGTCATGCGTCACTAACAGTACTCTCTAATACTTGTTTCTTATATCAGTGAGGCCAAAAAGTAAAACAGTTCACATATATTAATCTTTTAGAATTGTGATTTTTAACTATGAAATGGTCACTCTTTATTATTTATGTAATCAGTACGTTAACAATTATAAAATTCATTGGTCATTGATTTTTTTTTTTTCATATATAGCATATACAAGTTAAAAAAAACTAATTGCCTGCAAAAAAAAAGGTTATTTTTTATAAGCTTTAAAACAAAGAGCCAAGAATCTTAGGCGTGTGAAGTGCAATCAGACTAGAAAACTATAACTATTTATTAATAAAAGCCACAAACATTGCGCTTTGATGATGGACTATATTTTGTCAAGCTCCTAGCCCAATGTTTTTCAACTGCTTCTAGTTTGCTCGAGTTAATATTCATTTTTTACACTGGATACACGTGATCCCTCACAACATGTTTATGACAGGAAACAGATGTTGAGAAACTGCAGCAAAGAGATTATGTAAATCTCAAGGTATATATTTTGTGAAATACTCTGCTAATACAATAACTTTTTGAAACACAGAAAGGTTAATTTTAGCATGCTCGGTATGTCTGCAGGATGCAAGTCTTCTTCGTTTCTTAGTTGATATGAGGGGAGCCGACGTTGATGATCGCCAGGTAAGCTTTCGCAGCCTTTCGTTAGATCCTACCTCAGTTAACTTGTAGACTAAATAGTTCTCTCATATTTGCTGAACAGCTAAGAGATGACTTGATGACGATGCTTATAGCTGGCCATGAAACAACAGCTGCTGTCCTTACTTGGGCTGTTTTCCTCCTAGCTCAGGTAAATTTCATTATTGTACTTATGTTATTTCATATAGTAGGAAGTTAGTTAACTCCTAAATATGAAAGATAGCAATTATTTATCGACAAAATTACAAATATATGATTTTTATTTCTTTTTTGTGCAACTTGCTGATATGCAGCATCCTGCCAAAATGAAGAAAGCTCAGGCAGAGATTGATTCTGTTCTCAATAACGAGAAGATAACCTTTGAGTCGGTTAAAAAATTAGAGTATGTGATTAACCCGGTGCCTCATTAAATAATTCTTCCTCGTTTCTCATGGTCCTAAATATCCAGTGGCACTTATATTAAAGTGTAGAAATTTTCCCTTGATCTCTAACTTGATTGTAACGGAATATGACATTGGGATGTCTCACTTGTTCTTGTGTAATATGTTCGCCTATTCTTCGTGATCCACCATTCAGGTACCTGCGTCTTATTGTTGTGGAGGTTCTACGCTTATACCCACAGCCTCCATTACTCATTAGACGTTCCCTCACATCGGATCAATTACCAGGTAACCTAGTTCGAATTCTGCATAGTCTGAAAATCGAAGTCCAGTGATCCCATTAAGGTTTATTAATACGTTAGTAGTCATTTCAATACGATTAGTTCAATCCTGCAGGAGGTTATAATGGAGACACAAACGGATACAATCTTCCAGCTGGAACTGATGTTTTTATTTCTGTGAGTACCTTTTCCCCCTTGATACACTTTTGAACCTGAAGAAGATAGCAAATGTTATTCTGTATTGTTTATCATGTTTGCACATGATTTCTTTGGTATAAAATCATCTGGGCAGGTATATAATCTTCATAGATCTCCATACTTTTGGGACAAGCCCGATGAATTTGAACCCGAGAGGTTTCTACTTCAAAAACAGAGTGAAGGTATCGAAGGATGGGCTGGTTTTGATCCATCTAGAAGTCCTGGAGCATTATACCCAAATGAGGTCACTTTCCATTCTATTGTCCATCTATTCTACAAAAAGTCTCATAAGATCCGTGCTTATTTTGTTTATTTCCCATAAAAGATTGATGGTAGACTTGATAGTATAAAATGGCATGATATCCTTTAACTTTGACATTGTAATTTCATTTTCCTGCCATCAATTTTATACTTGGAACGCCAAAGAACATTTTTTTTACCACTAATACATAAGACCTTGACAAACGGGACTCTTTTGTGGAACAAAGAGAGTGCCAAGTAGGTGTTCGCACTTTTTGTTCCACATGTTTTATTACTATTTAACTGTTTGAAGGATGCTATCTATACATCTACAGATTATATCCGATTTTGCCTTCTTGCCTTTTGGTGGAGGGCCAAGAAAATGTGTGGGAGACCAGTTTGCGCTCATGGAGTCAACGGTAGCATTAGCAATGTTGTTACAGAAGTTTGATGTTGAGCTTAAAGGATCTCCAGACTCAGTCGAACTAGTTACAGGGGCAACCATGCACACAAAGAACGGACTATGGTGTAAAGTTAAGAAGAGATCTAACGTTCGTTGAATTAGGCTTTGACGCTTTGTAAGCAGAAATAGTGAGCTCTGGAGAATATATATATTGTATGATGTTTAACATGTACAAGTGTACAATTATAAGAAATATAAAGAGAATTTCCCATTTCTCATTTTTGGCTAACAGCCTAACATATCTCAATGCTGTTCTGATTTTATCTGGTATCTGGAGTCTGGACTTTCTGGCCTGCAAGGCTCAATGTTTGGGTGACCCGGTGTCATTGGTAAAAGATTAAAAGGTCACAAAATTGAATGATTTCCCTATAAATGTATTACACGACCAGAAAGGTCATTGGTCGTGTGTTTTTCCACATTAGCAGGGAACACAGTACCTACTACCTAGTTTGTTTTGATAAGATAAATTTAATATTGTGATTAGTTTTGCACCTTAATTATCAAGGCTTAATAATTTCACATTTTAAGTTGCACCTCGCAACCTATAAATTTGCTTTTAATCAAAGGTGAACTTAAAAATAACAAAAAAGAATCAGTAACTTCTAATGTAATTATCAAATCAAATGTGATCTTCCTGTAGGAAGAACGGAAGATGCATTCAAAGACTCGTTTTACGACATCATTGGTCATACTCTAGTTTGAATTTCAAAACAAAATAAAATTTGACTATGTATCATTGTATCATAATACATTTGTTACACAAATTTAGTTTAATTTCAATACAGAATTACAGATTGTGACAAGCTATATAAGGATGTATTAAGCTCTTTCAAAAATTAAAACAATTTGTTTGTTTGCTTTCTAAAGCCCATTGCAGACGGTATCTATATATCCAAGCAGGGTTCCCTGTACTCATGCTTGCCTTGATCCACCATCATGTGCTGCTCTTATATTGGCTTCATCCTGCCAAATATAGTGAAAACACTTCATACAAAGAAACTTTATGATAATTATATCTAGTCGAGAACAACTGTTTATAACACTAACCCGAAGGGGATATGCAAAAGCTGCTGGTCTAAAAAACTCCATCTGCCCCTGCAAGTAAACATTACAAATTTTGTGATATCAAAGCATAATTTTGATATACAAGACATAAATATTTGATCCCCTAATCATGCTGTACCATCTGATGTATGTTTGTTTGGTTGCCATAATAGCCATCGTGATTTGGTGCGATGCTATTCAGTTGTCCCTAAGTAAGATAATCAAAGAATCATAGTTAAGAGACATTAACTAGAATGGGTTTTTAAGATAATTTACTAGAAATGTCTTTGATTGTGACCAAAAAAACACATGGGCAGTGTGACTTCGAATTTCTAAATAGAGTATACTACTGTAATGATATGTACCAGGCCCTGAATATTCTGTTGTTGTCCATAGTAGTTATCACGCGATGGACCCATTAAGTTTAAGGGCACCTGCAAAAGAGCATTACACTAGTTAAAGAAAATGGATCTTACGTATGAGAAGCACAAAAAGAATTATCATTTATAACATTCATACCATTCCTTGTTGAGTGCCAAAATAGCTATCCAGGTTGACAGGCCTAGTGTTCATTTTGTCCTGAAAAAAATATTAGACGATCACACCAAGTGCTAAAGTCCATATGTGCGACTGTTTATTTTCAATACAACAATCATTAATTGCTAGCATCACTTTTAAGTTCAATCAAGTAAAACAGAACAAATTAGATATGGTATATGTAAATTCCGGCAAGCTATACAAACCAGATTTTGCAAGCTGTCTTCGGCTCCAACACTGATCATATCCGGCTCTGAGTTTGTCTGCAAAATAAATCGCCTTGAGCTAAAATTCTTATGATATTGCAAAATTGTTTATGTCAATCACCATTTTTTACTAACCTTCCTTTTCTTAGTCGTATTCTTCTTTCTATTGGTTTTGATCGTGTTTGTGCTTCTACTTTGATTTTCATCTTCAATACAAAGCATACCATGATTACCTGACGTACCAGCATCCATGAGATCCCTATTGGAGTCGAGATTCAAAGTTCCAAAGGTATCTTCCAGTGCACGAAGTGCAATATTATAACTTTGTTGAGATAACGACCCTTCTTCACTCAGTTTCATTGCTCGTTGGCACAAACTGTTGTAACGCTGCACCCTTGACTGCGCCAGTTCAGATCCTTCGACCATCAAATGCCTGAGTTTAGCATCTCTCGTCCACCGCTTTAGAACATATTGGGAAGGAATGGTGGAAAGGCCACATATTTGAAGAACAAGCAGGGTATGTCTACAAAGAAAACCTTTAAATTCAAACATATGACACATACAAAATACTTCTGATCTCAATTTGTTACAAGTAACTATGAACTCTTGCTGTTTCTCAAGATCGTGAATTCTGTAAGTTGTGGTTGCTCCTTCCTCCCTCTCGTTTCTAGGCATACAAGCAACTGCACCTAAAACTTCAGATTGGAATTTTTTGAATAATGCATGTGTATATATGCCAGATGCATGCTTCTCGAATGGTGATGGGGACCTCAATGCAGGTTGCTTGTTCCATGTATCAGAATCTGCCTTGGATTCCTCTTCATACCTGTCCTGTAAAATGGTTTCATACTGTCTTAGAAAATCCTGCAGAGTTGTCTTCTTGTGCACATATTTGTCAAAGAAAGAGTTTACACTCTCAGATCTCTGTGCTGTAGACATCCCAGCTAATAATGCACCATTCATGTAGGTAGGCACCCATTGTCTGCGGTCATCATAAAGTGAGTGGATCCAGTCATTTTCTTTTAGCTTAAACACATTCACAAATTTCTGCCACCTTTTGTCAAACTCCTCATCTGTCCATGATCTGTAAATGCATTTCAACAATTTTGCCATGAACTTGTCATTCTGTTTAATTGCATGACTTAAAGTTTCAGAAATCTTTCCCAGTATATGCCACATAAAATAGCAATGACGAACAGATGGGAAAACCTCAGATATAACTGACTTCAGGGATTTGTCTTGGTCAGTGATTATATAATTTGGAGCCTGTCCGCCCATTGCCTTCAACCATGTACGCATCACCCATGACAATGTGGTCGAAGATTCATCAGAGAGTAGTACACATCCGAGCAACATGAATTGATAGTGCTGATTAACCCCAACAAAAAGAGCTAGTGGCATTTTATAACTGTTTCGAAAATAAGTTGTGTCAAAAGAAACAACATCACTGAAATTGGTGTAATCATGCCTACTTTTGGCATCAACCCATAATAAATTTTTAAGGCGTTGATCTTTGTTCACTTCTATTGCATAAAAGAAATTGGAATTCATGCTTTGCATCTGCATACAAAACTCAAGCAACAAGTTTGCATCTCCTGCTTCAAGAGCCAAACTAAGACCTTTATCAAATGGGCTTTTAGAGTCATTCCTGAGACCAACCACATTCTTATACTCAGCAAATTGTCTTGCCATCGCAGCATACATCTTTCTAGTTTGTTCACTAATAGCCTGGGCAGGTAAAAGTTCGTGATTGTGTTCTTTCACGAATCTATGTATAATCCATTTTCCATCTGATCTCCTCTTTACATGCATGCTGGCTTTGCACTCTGTCTTTGAACACAATCTTCTGCTGGATGAATTCTCTGGATCTTGTTTGTTCCCTTGCCGACTTCGTGGTTTATTATATGATTTGTCATACTCGCGCTTTGTGCCATATCTAGAACATGCAAATTTTGCATCAATAAATTCTCGTGAGGTCTTTGAACGACGGCTATTTTGTATTGCAGTATTGAAACCCATAGACCTGGCATATTCTTGATAAAAAGAGTATGCTTCCACATGAGACCCAAATTCCATACCAGCAAGTGGCTCCAAATTTGTATCCTCATTACCATCAAAAACATCCACTGCATGAGAATTCATGCTCGCATCATCTTCCACAAGCACCATAGTGTCACTCAGTCCTGCACTATGCAGTTTATCTTCTTTACCCAATATGTTATC
Organism: Oenanthe sinensis; assembly: GCA_028671895.1. Taxonomy (NCBI): domain Eukaryota; kingdom Viridiplantae; phylum Streptophyta; class Magnoliopsida; order Apiales; family Apiaceae; genus Oenanthe; species Oenanthe sinensis. The sequence continues at coordinate 40,372,178 of CM053794.1, forward strand.
AAGTCCATTGGGTTCCTCTTCTTCCTCTTCCTCTTCTTCTTCTTGTTCCTTTTCATATTCACCGGAAGGTAACCTAAGATCTATATCCATTAGGAGAAAAAGGAACTATTTCCCGCTCACTCCTTTTCAGAGGATACCTGCGATGTAGAAAAGGTGCAGCAATTGTAAATCACTCAAATACTAAACTAGAATGTAAACAGTAATCAAGCGAAAGAAGTAATAATATATAATATACAACCCAGTGATAATTAAAGCTTGACCAGTGTTTACTTACCTGACAATTGAAGGCCTACCTGATTTACACAAATTACTAGAAACATATAGAACCATCGGCTGCAAATATTAAATCGAGATGTGACTCATCTAGACACATTGCTGATCCAGCTGCTAGTTACTCCCTCAGTACCACCCATTTATTTACATTTGGGAGAGGGTGTCCGAAAAAAAAATAAAAAATAAGTTATGGAACTATACTTTATATGCACCTTAAAATGCGTGCCAGACACCCTCTCTGAAATATAAACAAATGGATGAGACGGAGGGAGTATATCACTAAAATTAAGACTGATCATTTTTCGCTGGACACATACCCAAAGTCATATCTGTAATTTATATAAGCTTATTAGGTATCACTCCCAAAGAACAGAAACTACAGCCTACAGCTTCTGGGCCACCTCGATTGGAAAGCTAATTTAAATATTGTCATATACAAACCACCATAGGTTCACAAGAAAGAAAAATATCACAAAGAATATATATAAATAGACATCGATTGTGAAAGCAAAGGTCTGATCCTAGAAGGATAAAACAGTAAGACAAGCATCCCTAGTGGCAAAAGATCTTTATGGCTTGTTTCGGAACTTAGATTTCATTTGAAATTCTTGATTGATCAAATAACATGTTTGGATAACCAAAAGAATTTGGATTTGGATTTTATTTGAAATCCAAGACATTGAAATACTAGTATAAATTTGAGAATGACAACTCAATTAGTATAAATTTGAAATGACAACTCAATTCATGTTATTTCAAATCCATCATTTGAAATGAATTACATTTTCCCAAACACAATCTTAAAGTATTTTCGGGAATCCTACAACTACAAGAATATGACATTTAAGTTTCTGACACTCCAACCTCTATTCCATGTTTGTATTTGAACTGCAACACAACATAGTCAAAAGATACAAAAGGGCAAGTGGGATATGAGATTTACGTTTCAACACTCCAATCTCAATTCCACGTTTGTATCTGAACAATTCCACGTTTGTATCTGAACTGCAACACAATATAGTCAAAAGATACAAAGGGCAAGTGGGCAAGCTAATCAAACTAATATAGGCGCCCACAGAATACCACTGCCTAACATACTTATCCTGCATACAGATGTACAGCAAAAACTCATCCCAATAGGTTGATTTAGTACTTTACTCAATCCACCACACGAGTTATGAACACTTAACTCATGAAACCCCTGATACTTTTTATAATACTCTGATCTCTAAAGTCGTATATCCTATATCAGCATGCCAGTATTTAGAGCTTGTTAAATCTTCTATTGAATATCCAAAGGTGTAGTTACAAAGTCGTTCGGACCCTAATTTCAATAAGCAACAAAACCCTCAAAATATTCAGTGCTATCACAGTCATTATAAAGAATGTTTAGCATGAGACTTTGTATTACTTCGGAACTTCCTACTTACATCTTATTCTTATAATCTAACTAGATGGGGCTGACTACATGATTACTTTTATCATGCAATCATGGTAATACCGCATTATGATCTCTAGGGTGTTCTCAAGAAAGCTCACTCAGATACATCCAAGTAGTTAAAATAAATCGTTAACAATTTATCTTTACCCTGCTTTCATCTTGACATTCCAAACCACCTTTTTGCACTGACTAGAATTTCAAATGTATGCCCCTTACGTTAGACCATCTCGGCTTATTCTTATCCCGTCTTCTCCTGAATACTCTCCGCTTCACTGCCAAGGCCTCATATGTATTTAATATTTTTATTTTGAGACACGCATCCAAAGACATGCTTCACAAACGCTCATTTAATGGAATTGCTATAGCCGTACTTGCCATAGCCTTTATTATAATTCTATTATCTACTTTAGTTAAAGGCCAATTGTATAATTTCTGACCCTCCTACATAATTATGACCTTGAATCATAAAAATGTGTTAATCTACAATAAATTTAAGAAAACAGTTAGCAAAAAGAGGAGGTGGAATGTTATACATTAGAGATAGAGCAAAATTGAATAATATTCCAAACTTTTAAGATTTCTCCACCAGTTATCAGAAACCTTCCTCCATTTATCAACTGATCACCAATAATTCGGAATGTCACTGCTACTTACAATAATAATACTAGAAAGAAAGTTGCTTCACTCTTAATTATGATTTTCGTAATTCTTAAGCCCAGAGTTATAGTCACTTTAACTACCTCTCTGTTTCCCTTGTTTTCATTTCACATCCTATGACATAGACACATACTACTCAGTTCTTACAAGGTCATTACATACACGTCAAGATTGAAGCTTTTTTTAAGTCGGAGAAGAAGCTCTCAAGTCAGTGATGTTCCGGAGACATACTGGTGCTTTCTCTTTGACCTCAATTTAACAAACTAGCAGGCAGTACTCTCTTGTAAATCATTATAATAAAAAAAAACAAGTGGTCATAACAAAAATCTCTCTTGTCATATAAATCAGTAGTATATCAAAATAAGATAAAATTCACAATTAAACAAATAGGATCACAAAGACAAAAACTTCGGACAACCCAAGTCACACATTGCTCATACTAAAAAGACAAAACATACATATGTGTGTAAGAAAAGAGGAGATGTTATGAGTGAAAGAATGAGAGAGAGAGAGAGAGAGAGAGAGAGAGAGAGGTTTTGAAAGAGTCAAAAGAATGAAAATAGAGAGAGGGATAGTGTTTACCAAACAAGTCTTTTCCGTGATCGTTCTGCCACGCGATGTGATCCGGCGAGTGGCGGCTTTCCCCCCAAATATATGTATTGCTAATTAGGGTTTCAATACATCAACGCTTCTTTCTTTCTAATACCCCCCTTTTCACTCGCTTGCTCTGCGTCTTACTACGTGTCATCCACACGCCCCTTCCGTGCTTTCCTATTATCCTCTGTTAGTAATTTGATTGATGTGTTTTTTAAATAAATCTTTTTTATTAACTTGGTTATTTTCAATTCTAATATCATTTTTTTCTTTTAAAAACGAAATTTTAATGTCATTTACGGTATGTCTCTCTTTATACCAGGAATGACTAATAACAAAATTGAAATTCAAAATTTTTCGAATTTTATTTTTAAATCCGGAAATTTTTGTATTTGAATTCGGATTTGAGGCGTATCGAAATATATATATATATATATATATATATATATATATATATATATATATATATATATATATACTTTTTTGATCACATGTACTATTAGTTCACTTACTATTTTCTTTTAGGAGGAATTTTGCTATATTTTTTATATTTAATTTAAGATTTATTCAAGATAAAATTATTGTAATATTTATCCGTTTATTAATAATTATATATATATTATTTAAATATTTAAAATATGTAACGTTAGTTATTTGATTTAAATGAAAAAGATAAATAAAGTGATGAATACATTTTTGGTTAAATTTTTATTATATTTTATATTAAATCATGATTCACTTGTTTTATTTTAATTGATGAAATATATATATAAATTATTGTATAAATGTAATAAATATTAAACAAAATTTATATGCATGTAGTGTTGATATTTAAATTAATTAAATTATTTTTTCAATTTTTAAAAATTCAAAAAAACATGACTAAAATCCAATGAATTTGGATATTGATTTTTGAACTTAGATTTGGATTTACTTTTAAAATCTGAGAATATTTGAATTTGGATTCACAAAATCCAGACGAAACTGATCTGTTGTCGTCGTATTTTACGCAAGTCAGATTTAAAATGTATAAGTCCGTCTGTTCAATTTTTTTTGTCCGGAAATAATTAATTTTATTAAATTTTAATATAATTTTTTATATTTTATAATATCTAACTAAAATATGTAAAATTTTGAAGAATTTATAAAATTTATAAACTCCGCATTGATATTCTATATGAACTCACACTTCACATAAAATTAAAACCACTAACAATGTTTAAAAATTCATAAATGATTGTTAAACTGTTTAAATCTTTTAAAACTAAAATAATTCATACCCCGCAACAACTTATAACTAATTTATAAAGAATTCTAAACGGAACCCAAAAACGTGCGTTGATATTGCTGGGTGTTGGCCTATATGTCACGGGAGAAAATGTCATAAATGACACACCTCTAAAAAATGGTCTTAAACAGCATTCCAAAACGCTAGATCGTGTAGCGTTTTGGAAAAAAAAATATCCCAAAACGCTATTTTAAGTTGCGTTTTGAGTCCAGAACTCAAGATAAAGTAGCGTTTTTCCCCGAAAAAAATTAAAAAAATTGTAAAATACTACACGAAATAGCGTTTCACCCATTTTCCAGCACCCCATACTATGTAGCGTTTTGGAGCGTTATTTAAGACTATTGTTACGGGATGTGTCATTTAGGGCATTTTCTCCCCAAATTGTGACATATAAGGCCTTTTCTCGATATTACTTTCCTCCTGCTCAACACAATTTTTAATTGTTTTTAGTGAAAATATGTTTCATATTTTTACAAAAAAATATTTTTAAATTGTTTCAAAAAAGTACTTAGAAATTTTATTATCAAACATTTTAAAAATATATTTTTTATATTATATCTCAAAATATGTGTAAATTAATAATATTTATTAAATAATTATCTATATTTTTAATTTAATTTTTCTTGAAATTTTGAACAGAGTCTAAATTTACACTAAAAATAATTATAAAAAATTATTACACTGAACCGTTTTGTCGAAATATAAAATCACATCTAAAATATTTAGAAATAAATTTGTACAGTCATCATCAACTCAGCAATCATGGAGCAACGCACGTACATGTAATTGCAGTACTTACTTTGTTGTCCCTATTTTGTCTGTCTCCACTTGTCAGTCACTTTTTTATTCCCCTCGTCCTTTCTTCTTCTTCTTCGATTCATTCCCATAAAGAATTTCAATATACACACACATACATACACATACATGCAATCATTCTGATTCAGTGACCCACATTATGAAATAAATCACTGCTTTTTTCTCCTTTTCTATTCCTATTGAAAACACAAACACTTATTATTTTGGGTTCTTGTAAATAGTAATTTTTAGGTTTTTTTTTAAGATTTGAAACTTGGGTGGGAGATTGCATTGCTGATCAGCAGCAATGGTGAGGAAACATGGGTGGCAGCTACCTGCTCACACCTTTCAGGTTTCCATCCTTTCTCTCTTTTTTCTTAATCCCCCCTCATGTGTTGTTCTGTTAATTGTTATTGTACATATGCCATATTGTTTACTACTGTAGTAATTTTTGAAATTTGAGTCACTACTTAATTTCACTATGCAACCAAATAGAGGTTTGTAAACTAATGAAGAAATGACCAATGATGTATCTACAACAACAAGCTATGATTATGGATGACTTGCTCGTATATATACGAAGCCATTTATATATATTCCCTTGAGCATCACCTTGGCACTTTGTTGCGTTGTGCTACAAGCCTACAATGCACAAACCCCTTGCCTGGAAAAATTGCCTAAGCTAATTGATGAACCGAAACCAAAACCTTACTATATGAATATACTTTAACACTTATTCTTAATCCGAATTATCATTTTTTCTAAAAAAGATAAAGGATTTTTTATTTCATATATCAATTCAAATTCTTTATTTGCAGCAGCTTTTTTATGGCTAAAGTCAATAACATTGTTTCTGGGTTATTCTTATTCAATAAGTTGTAGGTACTGTTTAGCTTAAATTTTAATCGTTATTATTTTCTGGGAATGTGGAAAGTTGAATTTTGATACTTTGATTGAGAGTTTCTGGCATTCAGTTCCTCCTAATTCTTTGCATTAATGTTGCAATAATGTTACTCTTTAGTATTCTTTCTCAGGACCTTGGGCTATTAGAGTGATAGATTATTATATGCAGGCATGTATAATGTATTTATGTCATCAAGGAATGCCTGGATTCAAGTGTGAATAAGTATATAGTTCTGTGCTATAGAAGCACTGTCGGGTGTTGTTACATTTTCGCTTTTGGTGTCATATAGTTTTCTGATTTTTTGCCAATAATCATTACCGATTCTTGTTTTCACTACAAGTTTCTCTGATGCTAATAAATCTGACCTCTGATAGGTTATTGCGATAACGGTATTTTGCCTGCTTGTTGTTGCATTCTACACGTTCTTTGCTCCATTTCTTGGAGGCCGCATTTGGGAGTATGCTTTGATTGCCACATATTCTCCAGCAGTATGCCAGTTTCTTTTGTTTGAACATTTCGTTCCACTTTTGGCTTTAAAAAATATTGTATATAACTGTATAAACAACTTCTTACATGGTGAAGCATTTAAAACATCTGAGAAACAGAACATTATCCAGACCGTGGCTCTGAAGTCTTAAGTATCGTACCTTTCTGTACAATATCATAAACTTCAACAGCATGTTCTGTATTATCATAACTTTTAAAAATATTGAGATGTATTTAACATAACTTTTGCATCCTGATTTTTATATTATCGATTACATCTAATATAAAAACCATACACAGATGTGCATATTCTGATTTGTCAGGGAGTGTGAGACCCCTGAAACAAAAATAAATTATGTATACATCACTAAAAAATGTATGATTATGCAATAATTATGACACACTGGTTAGGAATGATGGCGTGTAATTAGTTTCAGGTAACAGTATAATTTCATTTTTCAAACTCTTGGATAATTGGACTTAGTTATTTAGGCAACTATGCAACTCAGTTGCAAACTTGCAACTATTTCCATTTTTCCGAAGAACCTTTTCCCCCTATCTTGGTCTGTGTCATGTAGTTATCCTGGAAATTGACTACTCCTAGGATCTGGTATTCAGAGTGGTCAGTAGCTTTTGTACATTTTTCCACGAGGCATGTCCAATAGCTTATGATAAGGAGACATTCTTTAGTTTTGTAGTGAACATATCTTGTGCAGAGAAAATTAAATTACATCTTTGGCAATAATCTTCTCATTTCAGGCACTTCTTGTTTTCGTTCTCTATGTTAGGAGTACTGCAATCAATCCTGCAGATCCTGGTATTATGTTTAGGTTTGATTCTGTAATGATGAATCAGCGTGATATCAGGCAAGGTGTCTCAGCCAAGAATCTGCCTAGTAAAAACCATGAACAAAGCACAGGAGCGCATTGTTCTCAATCAACAGCTTCGAGAAGCCCGATACCAACGCACAACTCCTCAAGTAAAGGATCAATAGAAGGGAATGGAGTTACTGGTATTCAGACGGAAGTCTCTAAGAGGAAAACAAAGTGCACTGCTGAAGGGATCTTCTGTGCATTGTATGTATATGAAGATTGTCACATAAATGTGACAGCGGAGCATGGAGGCACAGGTGAAGATGCTTTGTTCTGCACATTATGCAATTCAGAGGTATTCTTTCCATATTTCCCACAATGAATCAAGAGTAATCAATTTACCATGTCAGGATTGTGGCTCTGGAACAGAAATTACATGGAATATTTTTTAATTTGGAGGTATTAGACTGAGAGTATAGAGGTTAGAACGTTAAATAGTACTATTGACTTGGCAGGAGGGAGATAAAATTCAGGAGAAACGGTCAGTTTTTTTAAATACATTTAAATCATTCATTAACTATACAAAATGATTACAGGCCTCCCTATATTTGACAACTAGAAGTTAGAATAGCACTGAAGGTAACATACACGTCAACACATTAACCAGATTTTATGATTTCAAAAAGAAGTGTAGAAGAAAGGCATTTTATCTTAAGGTTAAACTGTAACCACCATCTTTACTCTTATCTGTAGCCATGTTGTGTTCTTCGGTTCTTACAGAAACCGAGAAACGTCAACCTAATCTAGTCTTTTAGGTATTACAAGACTGACATATGTTCATTAATTAATATTTCACCTAAAGGATTTGGGCAACTTCCTACGTCACCTGTTTTGTTTGCAAAATTCTCCTTCATATCTCTTATCTACATCTCCTACTTGTAATCCACTCGAGTAAATATCTACATCAACTCTTACATTTTGTAAGCATCTGAGTAATCTTTATTTGTTGAGATCACTTAAAATATCCTTAAATGCAAAATTGTAGTATAAATGTGGAGCATGTATGATCCTAGTATGCTACTGGTAAACTGCTAGAATGTATTTAGTTGATTTTAAAAATAGAAAGACCAAACCTTTATTGGTGCAACTGTTTTCGTATGAATGTCATCGGTGTTTAATGAATATATATCATACGAAATGATCCCCATGAATGGTTTTCCGGTTCAGGTCCAAAAGTAAACTTTTGTAATAAATTGTATTATGATATAAAATAAGTTCAGAACAAGATACATCTTGTTGGACATAAGTGAAATGTAATGACTTGCTATTATTTGAAGTATTAATAGTGATTCTACTTTAGTTATAAGTTCCTGTGTGCCTTCAGCACAAAAAAAGCATTCAAATTCACATATATCTTTAAATGACATGACTATCTGTTATTTTAATCAATAATTTGTTTAGGGTTGTCACTTATCACTTTAGATTTTAGTTTTTATAGGTATGTTTCTTTACGACTCATGATGCAGGTGCGCAAATTCAGCAAGCACTGCAGAAGTTGTGACAAGTGTGTGGATGGATTTGATCACCATTGTCGGGTATACTTTTCCTGATCTATGCTGAACACATGTTAGGTTTCTTATAACTTGGCCCAACTTTTTCTGTCCGTGAAAGAATATATCTAACTCTGGTTACTACTGATGGTGCAGTGGCTCAACAACTGTGTTGGGCGAAAAAATTACGCTACTTTTATATCTCTTATGGCGATTAGTGTTTTTTGGGTATGTCAGATACAAACTAATAAATGTGTATGAAACCAATGCCTTGAAATATGAATCATTCATTTTTCTTTTGTCTCTTCTTTCCGCTGTTACAGCTAGCTCTCGAGGCTGGGGTTGGTATTGCTGTTTTAGTTCGTTGCTTTGTCAGCAGGCAGAAAATGGAGGCTGACATAGTTGCCAGACTAGGAAATGGTTTCTCTCGTGCCCCATTTGCAACTGTTGTGGTATGTACATATATGTTTGGTGTATATCTTTGGTGTTTTCTAAAAACTTAAGTCTGTATAATTATGAAATTGATCGAGTGTTTTCTTATTGTTTTCTTATCTTTCAACAGGCTGTATGTACAGTAGTCTCTTTGGTAGCATGCCTACCCTTGGGTGAACTCTTGTGTTTTCACATGATACTAATTAGAAAGGTTAGTTTCCTTTTTGGTTGTTGTTATATCTTTTACATTTTCTGTTCATGTTTTCAAAAGTGGTTGGAAACTTAGAATGCATGATGAATGTATTCAATATTTTAAGGTGCTCATGCTTCATTTCCAGATTTAGTATACTTCGGAATGTGTGGAGCTACAATCACGCATTTTTAGTACAACTAAAAATTGTTATGTGAATGTGCAATTAAAATTAGTCATAATTCAAAAATTACAAAAGACTTGGACTCTTCAACTGAAAATTTTCCAGACAGCAACGGATACCTTCTAATTTTTTTCAAAAAGAGCCGGAGAAGGCTGTTTCTTCATGAATAATTAGAAATGTATACTGCTATTCATTCTTTTCTTGGTTTCCTTTTAAATCAGGGCATCACAACCTATGAGTATGTGGTGGCTATGAGGGAAAGGAGTGAGGCTCCTCCAGGAACAAATGTTGAGGAGCAATTTGCAAACATTTTGTATTCCCCAAGTGGGTCTGCAACAACTGGCTACAGTGGTGGAAGTTCTCTAGGTCTTCACTACAAGGGCGCATGGTGCACTCCTCCTCGAGTGTTAGTGGATTATCAGGTATGTGTCTAATTCGATTGTATGCATAGCTTCACTTAGGTGTTTGTTGATTCAATTACATTAATATTTTGATTTTGCAACTTCCGCTCCATTCATTCACAGAATATATATGCCTTCTAAGCTAGATTTCTGATATGAATATGCTCAATGGTGAAATTTACATCCACTATTATTAACTGACTTGAGAAATGGTTTAATGGTATATTATCTGTCACCCAGGAATGAGTGAAGTCAGAGTACTAGAATATGGTGTCTTAGTATCAAGAGGAGATTATTTCAGTTTACAAATCTTGCAATTCATTTGGAAGGCTGATCATCAGTTGGAAATTGGTATACATATCCATATAAGGGGGGAAATATGTGTGCATCTGTGGTGTGTTTGGAGATGCAGCTCGTGAAATGGATTTTGAAATGATATCATAAAAAATAAAAATCAAAGTAACAAAAAGTTATCACTTTCCTAAAATTTCAGAGTTGCTTACAACGTTATTATATTCAGAAAACCAAAATTGCTTTGAGTTTGAATTGTAGGATTTCACAGAACTTTGCTCACCCCCTAGAGACCTGATCCCGTGGTAAAAATTAGAGGGAATGATGTTGTTCATTTTGGTTGGAAACATTCATTGGGAATCTATTTCTTCTATTTGTTTGTTGTAACTAAATTCAGTTCCTACAGTTGCCAAATAAGTTTAGACTTTTAATATGCCAATGTTAGTTGCTGCGGATGTGTACATATAGCTGAAACTGAAAGCCCAGCTGCTTTTGATTCTTTAAGTTTTCTTATGCTGCTGAGTTTCTATTATCTCTTATGCAAAAATAAATTATAATCGTCATAATCAAATTGCGAGTGAAACCTTTTTCAAAAACTCGATATATCAGGAAGAAGTTGCACCTCAAATGGATCCTGGAATGATAGCATCAACAGTCAATCAGGAAGCAGTGGGATCTACAGAAAAAGGAAACAAGATGCTCAAAAAGCCTGTTCGAATCAGTGCTTGGAATCTCGCAAAACTGGATTCAGATAAGGCTGTAATGGTCGCAGCAAAAGCGAGGGCATCCTCTTCTGTACTACGTCCTGTAAATAATCATGGTTCTGCAGATGCTGAACAGAGCTCCAGCGGAAATATGAGTGTGAGAAGCAGTTTCAGTGTCGACATAGGACCAAATAAAGACACTAATAATGATGGGGTATTATTTTCTTCAAGGAACTCTTTCCCTTTGAGCCAAGTTTGCAGGGATGAGTATGAAACAGGCAGTCAGAGTGTGAGTAGCCTCAGTAGTCCGAGTCATGTTCACGAGTCTGTTGCTCTGAGCCCTATCCCACAATCACATGATTTGAGCCCCGATTCTAATGACCAGTCTTCAGCTTTGAAAACCACTTCCGCAAGTAATAGTACTCCATTATTTCATACTTCCGTAGGAGTTGATGAACAGATTATACAAAAAGGTAGTACTTCTCTGACGTTGTCATCGCCTGCTCCAGCTTCTGCTCAAGCTCAGTCAGCCTCTCTGAAAAGAGACCCTTCTCTGAAAAGAAACCTCAAAAAGATGTCTGTTGTGTGGGACCAAGAAGCAGGAAGATATGTTTCGGTGCCTGTATCAGCTACAGACGCTGAGACCAGATCATCCTTGCAGACGGGACTGGAAAACTCTAGCACGGGATCTAGCAATCATGATAGAAAATCTGCATCCTCACTTCAAGAACCTTTGCCTCCTAAGGTCAAGCCTGATCTTGAGAAATCAGAAAACCTTACGTACACTGGAGAATCTATTTTCTTTGGGGGGCCTTTTTTCAATCACCCCATTAGAGATAGTATAAGAAATAAAATGGGTTCAGGTTCATCAGACGACCAAGTCAGGCCACCTTGGAACTCTCGTTCAGAATCCAAAAGTGACGCGACCTCAAAACAGCATACTGTCTTCATCCCAGGGGGTTCATAGCAGAAATTTCATCCATCAGACCAGGTCCAGAGTTGTTAACTTGTACTAGTACACAGTATCTGTGTCTGTAATATAATTAATATGAATGCCATCTTTTGGAGCTGATATGTAGATTTGCACAGGAGCTCAAGAAACCTTCACAGATGGTTAATCGCAACCCTCATGAAATGTGGATGAAAATAGTTAATGCGGGTTGTTGCTGCCAGGATAGAATATATAGTGTTTTTTCTCCTGTAGAGCTGAACTGATACAAAACTATCCAAAAAAAACACCCTTCCATCTTTTTTTTCTTCAGATATTGCAATGCAGTTGTTTGTACTTAAATTTAGAAACTGCTCAGAGGTGAAGACAATTTGCTCCCAAGCCGGATATGAAACACACCGAGGTAAATGGAAGGTTAGGAAAAAAATTCTTCCATAAACGTAATTACTATTAATCTAGCATCTCGTATAATGTGGTTTGAGACTCTGAGTTGTATAATGTATTATATTATGTTTATAATTATAATAATCAAATTAAAATACCATCAGCCGTCTACTCTTCTGTCCATTTTGACTATTTATTACTTGGCTTTTCTTAAATTTACGAAGTGATACACATTAAAAACAACTGTCTCTCATTTTACGCAACAATGTTGACTACTACATTATATCCTATGTATATTATATTAAATTGAAACATTAAAAATTTGGTAGTTTGTAATTGGTCGGTATTTGGGCCGGATAGTTATTATTTGTCTTAATTTTTAAAAATTATCCTCCTAATCAAAACGCAAATTAATCTCCTAACTAATACACATGTCTAAATAAAACACACAAATATTATCTTATTAAACATTAATCTCCTAACTAAAATATATCTCATATTAATTTTATAACTAATACACATCTCTAAATAAAATATATAAATATTATTTTATTAAAATGTAAATATAAAAGTATATAAAAATATATACATATAATATTAAATAAAATTTAAAATTATTATTGTAAAAATTAAATTCAAATCATATAAAGAAAATATTAAAAAAAACTATTTGAAATATTTAAACAATTAGATCCGTGCATTGCACGAGATATACGCTAGTATATAATAAGAGTAAGAGAGATGTTATTCAAATACTATCAAAGGTCAAAAGTTAACAATATATTAAATTTAATATTTATATCTTTAAAGTTGTAACTTATATCCTATATATAATAAAAATAAGAGAAATATTGGGCCTGTTTGGCAAACTGCAATTTATGGAAATAAGGGCTTATTTTCGGAAAAAAGTAGGTATGTATGTACTTTCCAGAAATAAGCCCTTATTTCCAGAAATAATTAAGTTCATATTTGGTCTTAAAATTCTAAAACAAATATTTATTTTTTAAAAAAATATGAAAATATGTAAAAAAAAGAAAAAAATAAGCTACTTATTTTAAGTTTAAGGAACCCCAAACACCCCCATTATCAAAAGACAAGAGTTTGATGTTTACCAACAACTTATTTAAATAAAATTAAAAATACTAATGATAATATATGATGGTAACTCGGTGAGCATGTTCAGAATAAAAAAAGTAAATGACCACCTAAAATATCATGACAATAATAACCCGTAAATAACATAAAAAAATATTCTCTTTATCTCAATCAATTCCTTACCCTTTTCTTTTTTATATGTCTCACTCAATTCTTTACATTTCAAAATTTTCTAAAAATAGTAAATTTTTATATTATAAAATTTACTATCACCCATTACTTTACTCCACCTTTTCAAATTTATTAATTAAATATTAATTGATCTCACCACTTTACCCACGTTTTCTTATCTTTTATCCACTTTTCCTTCTCTTTCATAATAGTTTATATAATTTGTTTAACCTCCGTACCCAATCAAATGTAAACAATTAGGTGGGACGGATGGAGTAAACATTATCGATCAAAGTAAAAAAGAAAGACATTCGCATGATATCTTTCATAAAGAAAAATATATTATCACGGTAAAAAATAAATTGATTGGTAAAACAACGAATATATAATTATACAGGACACTAATTATATTATGTTTATAAAAAAATATTATATTAATTTAATATTTGATTGCACACTAATTTAATTTAAAATCTAATATTTGTAATTTTAAAGATTCTAATCAATTATATATACACGTTAGTTTTAAAAACACTTTCAAAGGGTTTAAGATTTAAATTAGATTAGCAATATTATAATATTTAATAATTTTTATATTATATTTTATATCTTATCTGATGCAATATTTATTATATCCTATTATATTTTATCTAAAATAAGAATAAAGGAGACCTTATTAATAAAATATTTAAATCTAATATTTATAATTTTAAATATATTAAATATACATTTAATATTAAAATCTTATTAACAACATATTAAAATCTAATATGTATATTATTAGTTTTAAAAAAACTAACAAGAGGTTTGGATCATATTACCAAAATATTAAAATTTAATCTTTATATTATTAATTATAAAATATTAATAAATATTAATGATTTCAATTTAAATAATTAAGATAAATATATATATAATTATTAAAACATATATATTAATATTAAGTTACTAAATAAATAAAAATAAAAATCCGTGCTTCGCACGGATTTAAATCTATTATAATTGAAATAAAGGAGACAATATGGTATGTTCGTAAGCATGTAACTTCCTAAATATTATTAATTATTTAATTAATAGATTCATGTTCGATTCCCCTGAGTATAATAATTAACTTAATACTATTTTAAATTTATTTATAAATAATATCAATAACTATTTAATATTATTTTAGGAGAAAATATTTTAAATTTTAATATTAAAATTGAATAAATATAAATTTTCAAAAATTTCAAATTTTGATTATAAAATTATTATCAAAAAAACTCATGCATCAGATGAGCTATAAGCTAGTAAAATTTAAAAACATAGCAGCAAACTAGTTGAGTACAATTTAGGTTCCGTTTGAGATTTTTTATAAATTTTTTATAAGTTAATGTATGTAATTTTCAAGAGGAAATAAACAAGGACTTAGTATTATTAATATTCGTACATATAATTCATCTGTATAACACACAGCCTATTAACTTTTCGAGTACAATCGAATTTGGGTAAATTAGTATTTTCATTAATCAATGTCACTTAAATGTTTTGAGTCAGATAATGAGGAGTGTATGTGAAACAAGATGGAGATTGTGTGGTGGCATTTCATATGTTTGTCATTTTCTTGTGGTATTTATATTAAATTAAATTACCGACCCTGACCCAAATGTTTACAGATCTGATACTACGTGCTTCTTTGGCTGTATGTAAGAATTAATTTCCCGTAAGAAGTATTAGTTCTTTGATATTTGAAATTAAATAAGAAGTTAGAAAAGTTGTTTGGTTGTTGATGTATAAATTTAAATTCATAGGAATTTCAAATAAGGAGGGTGGGGTAAGTAGATAACTTCCCACATATGACGAGTATTTTAAATTTCAAGGAAGTTATAATTCCCTTATTTTGTTCAATCAAACAAATTAATTAAAATATAATTTTCAAGAACTTTAACTTCCTAATATTTATGTGTTTAACCAAACGACCTCTATGACTTGTTTTCATTATATAGTGAGTCGTCCTTCCAAATTTTTATCTTAGAATTAATAATTTATACGCATTATGTCGAGGGTGTATATCAAGAAATTTAATTTTGAAAAGTAGAACTAAATTTACTAACATGTAATTTTCGTTTTGCATTAAAATTAAAATTTTAGTTAATCAAATATCCAAATGCCCGAACCTGAGTATTTGGTACTGTATAAAATTAAGAGGACAGATAAAAGATGACAAAAGTATGGGTGAGTTTGGGCGAGCATTTTTATGCGCAGTGCCTTGTTTTATAATTTATTTATCGATTGTAAAAAAAATTAAAAAAAGACAAACAGGCTGTCGCTTTCTTCATTGTATCAGTTCTCACGTTAAAGCCTGCCTCGTCATTCATGGATCAAATTGTTTTAGCAAATTGCTTTCCAATTATCAAAAAAGATGCTCTTTCTCCTTGTGTTTTTCTTTGTTTATTCCTTTCAAATTATGAGCTTTTGATTTTCAATACATTTATTTTCTTTACTGAGATATGCATGTTTCATATTTCTGTTCAAATATACATTTTTATCCAATAATAAAATTGTGTACACTCGTGCATATATATATTTAAATTTCTGAACAAAACATTTTATTTATAGAATAAATTGGAAAAACAGTGGTAAAAAGCACTGCAATTTCAGGAGACAGAACATGATTGTGTGCTACTGTTTTAGTGGTATGGGTGGGGTAGTGCATTTAAAAGAAAATACATCATATTGGGTTATATATATAGTAACATTTACATGAAAGTCATATATATGTTATAAAAATATAAACACACATCTCTGTTAGTGTGTGTGTGTGTGTGTATGCAGTTTTCCTGTTTGCTTCTTGATCCGGTTCCCGGTAGTCTGTAGACTTGCACTTGAACCAAACTTAGAGGTACAAAAGTTGATCAACTGCACACTTCTGAGTTCTGATTCAGCAACACAAGAAGAAACACTACCAACTTTACAAGTTCCAATATTGTTCATAAGGAGATGGACAGCTATATTGATCCTATCCAGGTATTTTCTTGCTTAATTATTTATTATCTTTTTGCCAAAAAAATAAAATTAGATTTGGAAGCACAAACAAATATAGATTCAAATTTTTTGTAACAGGGTAAAGATGAGGAATCTAACTTAGATGCTGAGTTTATAAAGATAGAGAAGGAATCTGTTTGTTCAGGCAAATCATCACCAGGCAGAGAATTATTAGAGACCCAAGAAAAGGTTCAAGAACTTGAGCATGAATTAGTATCAGTATCTGGAGCTTTGAAGAAATCTGAATCTGAGGTTACTAGGCTAAAGGATGAAGTTTCGTTTGCTAGCAAGAAGCTGCGAGAAAGTGAGAAAATCTGTGATGAGCTTGAGATTAGTAATAAGGTGTTACAGAAACAGATTTCTGAAGCTGAAGGGAGATATGGGGTGCAGTCTAATACATTGCAGGAGGTGTTGCAAGTTCAAGAGAAGAAGAAAAAGGCGATGAATGATGTGCAGGAGGCTTATGATGATCTTCAACTTGAACTGGAGATTTCAAAGAAGAAGATGCTGGAGGTAAACCAGGAACTTCAAATTTCTGAAGGCGAGGTGCTGAAGTTTGAGGAGTTGCATAGGCAGAGTGGTGTACATGCTGAGATGGAAATGAAGAAGGCGTTGGAGTTTGAGGGGTTACTTGAAATGGCAAAAGTGAGTGCCGTAGAAGTGGAAAATCAGATGGCTACATTACAAAGAGAACTTATGGGGCTTTACGAGAAGATTGCTGAAAATGAAAAGCTAGAAGAAGCATTGAGAGTTACTACAGCTGAGCTCTCCACTGTTCAAGGGGACTTGAAGCTTTCAAAATCACAAGTGATGGACTTACAGAAAAGGCTTGATTTGCAGGAAGACTTGGGGAATAAAGTGGCACTACTGGAGTCTGAATTGAGCTCCTTGGCGGCACAGAAATCAGAGCTCAAGTTGCAGTTGAAGAGTGCTAAAGAAAAGGAAGAGGTTCTGAATGCAAGCTTGAATGTGACAACAGAAGAAAAGATAAATCTGGCACATGCATTAAATAGCACAACTGAGAAGCTTGTTGAAGCAGAAAATTCACTTCAACTCGTGCAGAATGAATTGAATCTCACTCATCAAAAGTTAGGAAGTACTGAGAGTGATCTGGAGGCTGCTGGAATGAGAGAAATTGAGGTTTTGG
Organism: Oenanthe sinensis; assembly: GCA_028671895.1. Lineage (NCBI taxonomy): Eukaryota > Viridiplantae > Streptophyta > Magnoliopsida > Apiales > Apiaceae > Oenanthe > Oenanthe sinensis. The sequence continues at coordinate 40,389,950 of CM053794.1, forward strand.
AGAAGCTTAAGTTAGCCGAGGAGCTTCTTGAGAAACATCGAGATTTAGAAGTCAAGCTGCAAGAAGTTATTGCAAATTTCAACAGCAAACATTTTGAGGTGCAGGCACTTGAAGAGCAAGTGATGATTTACAAGGAACAAACAATGGAAGCAGCTGAAAGATCTGCATCTTTGAAGGAAGAATTTGATCAGATTGCATTAAAACTGGTGAATTCAGAAAGCACCAACGAAGAACTCAAGAAAAGGGTCTCGCACGCAGAAGATCAAGCCACGCAGTCTTTCTCGGAGATTGATATGTTAGTCGAGACAAATACACAGCTGAAGAGTAAGATTAATGAGCTTCAAGAGCTACTAAATTCTGAGTATGCTGAAAAGGAAGAAACATCTCAAAAACTGTCGTCTCACCTGAGCACTATCATGAAACTGAATGATCAGCACTCGAGGGCTTCTGAGCGCGCTGACTCTCATAAGGTTGAACTGGAACAGGCCCTGAAAAGATTGAAGGATCTGGAAAGCATAGTTAAAGAACTAGAAAACAGGTCCAGCCATTTTGAAAAAGAGTGTGAAGAACTAGCTGGGGTGAATTTTAATCTTACTCAGGAGCTGTCCGAACATGAATCTAAACTGAATGAGATACAAACAAAACTTTCTGCAACATTATCCGATAGGGATGAAGCAACTAAGCAGCTCCACACATCACTAAAAGTAGTAGAAGATTTGAAAATGCAGCTTGATTCTGACAGTCAGCGGTTACAGTCTCAGGTTTCTACTAAATAACAATATATTGCATACTAAGATGAACATTTTTGTTGTTTCAGTTCAGTGTGTGTGTGCGCATGTACACATATGTGATATTTGATATTGTAAATTGTTTATATGTTTCTCCTGATATGCTTGCAAAAACCTACAGATATCTTCAGTAATGGAGGAGAACAACATGCTCACTGAAACACATCAGAATGCTAAGGAGGAACTGCAGACTGCAGTGATCCAACTTGAAGGACAAATAAAACAGCACCAATCAAATGAACATGCTTTGACAACTGAGATTGAAAACATGAAGGCCGAAATTGAAGGAAAATCTGCATTGAGTGATCGACTCAAAGAGCTCGAAGAACAATTAGCAATGGCTGAGGCTCAAGTCAAAGAAGAGGTAATATATATTACTCTGCAAGAATTAATCAATCCAGAAATGATGTACAACTGTCTGATATTTTAAATGAAAAGAGTTCTAACTTCTAAGACCACAATCAGTTATATACTAACAACACAGTCGAAGAAATTAACCAAAGGTGGTACTTTAAAATCTTGAAGTTCATTTCAACTTTCAAGTTCATATGCTTCCATAATAAATTTAAGAGTCCCCCATTAATTGAATATGCATGTCAGAGTAATCTATGATATTCAAAATTGTATTGGTTTTTATACAACAGAAAGAAGTGAACGCACAAAAAGGGATGGAAGCAGATGCTAACAAGAAGGCAGTCTTTCTTCTTGAAAACCAACTCAAAGAACTAGAACAGAAATTGCAGCTGGAGGACGCTAAAACAAGTCATAAGGTCAGATTTTTCAATACAATGTTCATATGGCTTGCATTTAAAAAAGTAAAACAAATCACATGGAAAAACTCTGAAAACGGATGACCCCAACAAATAGGAAGGTCACATGAAAGAAATGGAAAATTAACCAACATCTTGAATCAATAAATCATTTTTTGTGATTGAAATAGTATTGGGATATATTTTGAGTGCTTAGTTTAGGCTCGAATTCTTTCAGTTGAAGTTAAATAGTATATATTTTGATATACCGCATCTCTTATCATAATAGTAAAGGTTGATAGCTTCTACTCCATTAAGCTGATCATCTTTCCTACATACTACAGGATATTGGAGCAAGTCCAATTGAGATGAAATCCAGGAATATTGGATCCTCTATCTCGACTCCATTGAAACAAGGACATACAAAAAATTTGGAAGAAATTTCTGCACAAATTTCATCCTCAGAAATACAGATGAAGACCACAGATGTTTCATCGAGCATTAACTTTAAGTTTATATTAACCGTAGCTCTTGTTTCAGTTATTATAGGCGCGATTCTTGGGAAACGATACTAGGTGTCAACCATAGATTTCGATTTGATTTTGTTGAAATTCTAAGATTAAAAGTCGGTCAAGGGACATAGTTTTTGTTTATATCCCTAACAAATATTCCCAAGTAAGAATACTTTTGAGTTTTGTGTTAGTCAAATCAGTTTACTTTGGTTATTGATGTGGGGATTAAAAAGATGTTATGCTCGCAATTAGCAAGTGTGGCGCTTATTTATCCGACTTGCCCTAAGATTCTTATACTCGCTTCCCAAAAGCAAGGTAACCGTGAGAGATCTAGCAAGAAACTTAATAATTTCATAAACTTCTCCTCTTGTTAAAGTTGTTGCTGCTTTATATTTGTATATACTCTCACCTCCTTAAAAGCCCAGATTCTCATGTCAAAAAAAGAAAAAGAAAAGGAGCCTGGATTCTTTTCTTAGCGCTTGTTCTTTCTATATTCTTTCCTTTTCGACCATCACGTTCTTTATTGTCTTTACAATGGGCTTTCGGATATTTTTTTCAATTTTTTTTCTTCCACACTTTTACTCTAGCTCATGTTCATGTTTCCTTTTTCTTTTGAAAACGGAACTGGGGATGTTCGGTGTTTCTGGTATTTTTAGTTTGTTTTACAAGTAGGGAGAGTTATTTACCTGTCTACGTTTCTTGATCGATGCTGGATCCTCTCTGTTAATTTGGATACATGCCTATCATCCAACTGTTGTGAGATCATTGTATCATGATTCATCATAAAGAACCGCGCAAGTAATTGTTCTGCTCTCCAACTGTTGTGCGTGCGTAATTTTGATTGCTAAAGAATTTAACAAGACAGAGTAAATCAACGAGAAATCAAATACGAGTAGTATATCACAAAAGTTGAAACTATTTTTACCCATGGTTTAGCTGATTAAATAAGAATAAATGAAATATATATTACTTGCGGACTTGCGATGACAAAAAATTGAAAAGAACCATCCTCAACACGTGACGTGCATTCTCGAAGGGGTTGTGAGAAAAATAGTTGTATCATACCCCTCGTCAATCGTCATACTCACTCCGGAGTCCCTAATTTTAGTTGTAACCATCATCTTTTGGGCTAAGGTGAGAAAAATCCTTTGTGCTTTGAGTGTAGTGCTTTAAGTGTAAGAGCAAGTAAGCCCCTATAATTTAAAATGACTCAAATAAATTCCTATAATTTAAATTATTGATTCAATATATTCATTCTAGTTAGTTTTTGCTTAATCATGGTTAGAAATATTATAAAATATATAATTACACTAATATATATATATATATATATATATATTAGTGAACTTATTATTTGTAAATCAATACTTTTTTATATAATTGAATTTTGTTAAATAACTCTATAAATTATTATATAAGTTGTTAGATTGTCATACAAATATTAATATATATACTGTATTATTAATGCCGAATCGGTCGGTTTTTGGGCTGGATAATTAATTATTAGGCCTAAATTTAAAACATTAATCTCCTAACTAAAATATCTCACATTAATCTCCTAAATAAAATATATCTCTATACAAAACACACAACATTATACTATTAAAATATAAATACAAATAATTTATATAAAAATATATACATATAATATTAAATAAAGTTTAAATTATTATTATACAAATAAAAATAAATTCAAATCATATAAAAAAATTAAAAAAATTCATCCGTGGATATAAGTTAATACACACACACACACACACACACATATATATATATATATATATATATTGTTTGATTAGAAGATATGAAAATGTCGATTAGGAAGGAGATATTTATTGTTCATGTTCAAAGGGTATAAATTTTATAGATTTTATTTAAAGATATATTGTAATTAGAATATTAATAATTTTTTAATATATTTTTTAGTGCAACAATATTATCACATGAATATTAATGTCGTAATATTAAAATTAGAATATTTTGATATATAATTTTAATCTATTTTTAGAATATTAATATCACAATCTACATTAATATTAAAAAATTTATAATATTTTTAGTGTTTTACAATATATTAACATAAATGTTAAATATAAATATAAAAAATTAAAATGTTTTAAAATTATTCATTAACTGTGATTAAAAAAATTTAACTAAAAATGCTATATTGAACCAACTTCTTAATACTTAAATATTAGAGACTTATATGAACCTTTTTAAATCATATGTGCTTATTTGCTCCCACGCCTAAACCGTAGCTCCTTAACCTCATTTTTTTACCACATTTTAAGGTGAACTCTACAATTTTTTTAAAAAATTTCTCTCTAAATAAACAATTAATTAAGTACGAAGAAACTAAGGACACTCCCTGGACAGGGGGAGTGTAATCTTTTGGCAACTAAAGTTATTCATCATGCACTGGTCTTGTTCAAATAATATGTATACAGTTCACAAAAGCATTTCATACTAAACCCTATAGGTTGACGCCACAAATTCCAGCCCCAAAAGCCATGAAGTTATAAATCCAGTTACCCTCAAGGCTAAAACAGTTTTAACTTGATTTTTTCAAATCGCAAACACGTAAACCAATCCTGATACAACATACACGGTATATCCGGCTCCCCTTCATGCAAACCTTACCTGAACTCATAACTATGTTACAGCAGGGATCCCAGCTTTAAAATTTTAATAACAATAATAAAACACAGACATTAGAATATTTACAGGACAACAGGCGGTAGATATCTAACAGCTTGATCATTGAGCACTGCACTAATAATAAAAAACATGCAGTCCAATAACAATATACTATACAAAGTACTACGAACCCTTGAACAGTTACAACCCCCCTACCACGAACCCAACCGCCCAGTTACTGAACTTCTCAACCTTATAAGTAAAAAACCATAAATAAACTACAAAACAATCTTCTAATCAAATTTATCAAATGCATTAACAATGATGTTATTGCCATGCAGGCTTTCAATTCTCTTTTCCCATTAAAGACATGACTACAATCTGCAGGTGAGTTGAAATGATGCTAGAACCAAACAAGATACAAACTACATCTGACATCTGACTTTTGAGAACATTTATGTATGACATGCATTCTTTTGCTCGATTTCACAACTTATAAATAAAACTTAATCCTACCAACACACAAATTTTTGTTAATCTAATTTCTCACATATATCTTTCCTGAACCTTATCATAACAAATGCACCATATCATATTTTTTGCTCGCAAGTTAATTCATTTTACTTATCATCTGCCTAGAATTTTCTTCTAGTTCTCTCACATTCTAGTATTGTACACAAATCCCATCCTAAAAAGACTTTAACATTTTTTCTGTTGTAACTCAACTCATCCTTCACATATGCCTCCAATGTTTACACATCCTCATATGTCACACAAATATCAATCAAAAATAAAATAAAATTACAACATCATATATTTCACACTCAGCATAGATCATTCTCTCAATTTATTATTATCAACTCATTTGAACACAGTTAAAATCATGACACTGCTTCGTATATACTCCACTCCACATACTCTCTATTTAAACTCCCCTCGTCTCATTTCTACAACCAAATGCAAACAAAATTACCATTACATACAACTAGCCATAAGTTTAACATGCCAAACACAAATGCAGCATTAGATACATGATAAGCATAAACCAAATGAGATATCTAGACTTAACTATTACCTATTACCAGCATAAGAAACAAGAGACCAACAACTAACAGCACCTAATCAATGTGTGAACAAACACATCAACCTGCCCCTTGCGCAAATTTTCATACATTCCAAATCTAGTCCATATTCACAGGTCTAAAGCTCCAACAAAATTAATTAAAATAATCACAATTAGCCATGAGCATCTAAAACACTATTAAGCATCTAAATCACAATAACAAAATGAAAACACACCAATAAGTAACCATCAATCAATTCCACATTAACAATAACAAGTAACAAAAAGTCGAAAACATAGATATAACTTCCGAATCCAAAACTCCAAGGCATTTCAATCCAAAACATTAGGCATATTATCCGATAAAAAACCAAATGAAAACAACAGAAAGTGAAATGAAATTTAAAACCTAAGCTTAGTAAAGAACCAGCGGTTTTTCCCGGTCTTGAACCTCTCCTCAAGCTTGGCCTTGGTGGCCTTGGCCGCGGTGACCTTGTTATCCCTAGACTGAAGACAATCAGGCGTGACGACGTCCTTGAGATCCACGTCGAGAGTGTAACGCGTGGGCATGATGTGATTGTAATTCACCAGCTTGATGAACGCCTTGACACGCGACTTCTTGGCCGTCTTTTTGGCCGAGTCCTTTCGGATGACCTTCTTCGGGTACTTTGAGATGCCGGCGACCAAGCAGTGACCGTAGGGACGGTCGCGAGTACCCTCGTCGAAGGCACGGATGATGACGGCTTTACGTCCGGCGAAACGGCCGTTGAGGACGATCACTGCTTTGTTTGGCTTCAGAAACTTCACCATTTTTGTATTTGTTTGTTGGTTGCCGCCGCTTACCTCACTCTCTGTTTTGTTTGTGCCTCTACCAAAAACCTAGAAACAGGATAGTGGTGATTATATAGTCAACGATATTAATTATTTTGGGCTTCTAATTGGGCTACTCTTGCTCTTCACTTCTCCACTTCTTCAATTACTAGTTGGGCCTTTGTTGTAACTTTTGCTAAAACAGTAACTTTAGTGATGCGCGATAGTTTCTACTCAATCTACTCTCTCACAATCTTTTTTCTTTTTTTTTGAAAAACTTTTTTCAAAATCTTTAAAAAAAATATAGATCGCGTTTAATATTATTTTTTATATTCTTATTTACAAAATTATGTTTTAGACAAGCTGAAATAAAAATTTACTAGCTCAGAGGAGCATCTCCAACATACTCCTTGTATTGTTTCCTTATCTAAAATTTAAAAAAAAATTGGGAAGGATTCCAACACTATGCTGGTAGTTTCTTAAAAAGTTAGCATTCACCTCTCATTATTTAACTTTAAGTAATGGCTAGTCATTCATTATCTTATTTTATCCCAATTAAATATTCATTTCTCTATCTTCTTTTCCTTTTTTTTATTTCCCTTATTTACAAAACATAAGTAGAATTTGAATTTATTATTATAATAATAACAGAGAACAACAAATAGGGAATATTGTTGGAGTTGTCATACAATATAATGTCTTAAATTACTAGTATTCAATTTAATAATATTATTTTTAATTAACCCGTTAAGATGCTGTTGAATTTGCTCCAAGTCCATCAGTATCCTAACTCATTCTCGGTAAATATTATAAAATAATAGCTTTCAGGAATACCAATTTTAGTGTCAACTCCAACAACAATCCATATTCCCATTCCTCGTTTTTATTATAATAATAAATTTGAATCTAACAACGAGAAAAATGGAAAAAAAGGACTGAAAAATGAAGGGAAAAGGGAGAGAAACGAATATTTTATTTATAAAAATAAAATAGGGAATGACTACTGGATACCCATTAATAGGACATCGCTGGTAAAATTTAGAATATCCTGATGATTTAGAATAGGACATCGCTCCTAAATGAGCTCATAAACTCAAATTCCATATTTTTGAGTTTATGAGCTCATTTAGGAAAACTGTTGGACTTGCTCTTGTATTTGGATAGATCGATTTTTTTTAATATTTGTTGATTTAAATTTATTTTTTAGAATAATAATTTAAATTTTATTTAATATCATATGCATATATTTTTATATAAAATTGAGTAATTAGTATTTTGCACCCCTTATCTTTGGGCGTTTTTTCAATCTGGTCTCAAACTATGTTTCTTGATATATTGCACCTCTAGATTTCAAATTCGCTTCACTTTGCAACATTTTGACTAAATTAGCATGGGTAAAATAGGAAATGATTTATTCAAGTATGGTTTATGACAAAATGCACCCCATAATTTTAAATTTTTGACAAAATGCAGTTTAACTTAATATTTCACCTTTTTAAAATAAATGTTAATATTTTAGAAATAACCAATTATGAGTTATCTTAGTTAATATATTTTTTAGTAATACTTGTTAAAATATATACTCACTATGTCTTAAATTAATTGTTCATTTTGAATTTTGCACATATTTTAAGGTGTATTGAACATATAATTTCAATTAATTACTTTTACTTTTTTGTAAATAAAAATTTAAATATTAAACTTTTATTTATACCACCAAAATGATGCGAAAAAAATATTTCTGTCTCCCAAATATCCCGTCTTTAATGAATTAAGTAAGTATAAAACTTAGGGGTCGTTTGTTTCGTGGCTTCTAGGTATTAGGAAATGAGATACAATATTGTACGCATATTAAATTATGTTTAATATAAAAAATTAATTTTTGAATTTACTTATAGAAAAGGAATATTTTAAATAAATTTATATTTTTTGGCATTTTTTCACTAAGAAAAATATTAGCTAATATATATTATAAATGATTATTTTTAAAATATTAACTCTTCTTTAAAAAAAATAAAATATTAAGTTAATGTACACTTTGTCAATATTTTAAAATTATGGGGTGTATTTTGTCATAAACCATATTTGAATAAATTATTTCCTATTTTACATCTGCTAAGATATTAATGTTAGATGTGTTTTAATTTGGAGATTAATGTTTTAAATTAAACCCAATAATTAATTAACTATTTAGCCCAAATAACAACCAAAAAAGACTAACAAAATTTTAATATTCCGGCTTTAATAATGTAGTATAAATTTCAAAATTTTAAGATTAAATAGTTTTTGTTAATTATTTTTTAAAGTTAAATTTTAGAGAAAAATATATATTAACACCAAAAAATATAATATCAAGAGATAAAAGTAAATAATTAAAATGATTTGATTTATGATATGTATTCGTTAAATTTTGATTATTTTTGTAGATGTCGTGTGATTTTTAATTAATGAATTGTTTAATTATCAAAAAAGGTAAATAATTAAAAGTTTACTCACTTGAAAAATATTAAAATTATGATATATTTAATAAAAATAAATATTAAAATTAAAAAAATATTATAATATTATAATTTTTATAAATCGATAGTTAACGTCTTATACAAAATTAGCTATTTTAGTTAAAAGCTATATAAAAAAAAAAGAATATTAACCACATGACAGTGGAAGACTATACCATTGTAAAATTTTGCTATATAAAGACAGTTTTAAATTTTAGTAATTAATATAATATTTCAATAAAACAAATTTTTATTTACTTGTTAGTATTGATAATTTTTTTTAAAAATATATTGTCTTAAATTTTTAATACATCAATAATACATGCAACTCTCTGATTTGTATCCGAAAACTTTTTCTGATTCTCATGAAGTGTAATTGATAGAAAGAAGATTGTTTATAGTTGCTGAATTAGTGGCAAACAAATGTAATTATTTCCTGTCAATGTCTAGTCTACATGATTGTATATGTTTATGATAATAATAATTTCACAAAAAATGGGTTTAATTATTTTTGTTTATAACAATTAATTTTTTGTTATCAAAAAAATTTACATTTTTTTTAAATCAAAAAACAGATAATTTAATTTTATTAGTAGTTTCCGGATGACATGTCAGGATGTTATCTAAACGCCGCAAGTTAAAGGATCGCAAAAATTAATTTTTTTTGAATTTATTTAATAAATAATTTATAAATTAAAAGTGATATGTATTTTTTTGGGATCAAAGATTCGAAATATATCATGATTTTAATTACTTGGGAGTATTTTTCTGTTTAAAAATTTAAAAGGATAAATGTCACTCCCTCCGTTCCTTTTTATTTGATCCTTGTGGAAAAAAAACACATATTAAGAAAATATTTAATTATATGGTTTGTTTTTATGTATATCCCTAATAAATGTCTCGAATAATGAAATAAATTTAAAAATGGGTTGTAGAGTCAAACATGGGAAATGAGAGTAAAGAATAATTTTGAAAAAATATGTAAAAATCATATTTAAATAAGATATGGACAATTATTTAGGGACAATTTTTTTTTTAAATGGTTAGGTAAAAGGGGACGGAGGGAGTTAAATAATAGTGAAACTAGATGAGCGTTGTTCTATAGACTGTTCCAATGTTTTTCATTCTTCTCCACGTTATATGTTGGCGATTTTGTTTTATGATTCTTCTACTTAATAAAGGTTGATTCCTGGTTTAAAAAAAAAAAAAGTGAAACCAGCGAACCTTTGAATTGAAGAGTGGAGAAGGACGTACGCTCTTTTTGGGATTGATGTTAAAAACTATTATGCTATAGGAAAAAGTGCTCGTAAAAATGGTGTTGTTTGGAAAATTAAATGATTATTTGGTAAATTTTTTTGATTTATACATATTTTGAGATATAATATTAAAAATAATATTTTTGGAAAGATTTGATCGTGAAACATTGAAACTCCTAGTTACTTTCTACGAATGCTGAAAACAGTTTTTTTCAAAAGTACGAGAGATGTGCTTTCTCTAATAATAACTTTTACACTAAAAACGTTTTTTCAGACCGCAATTTTTGAATTTCACCAAACACTATTCTGACAACTTTTTACCAAAAAACTGTTATAGCTGCCTGCAACAACAATATCAGACGGGGCCAAACAGTTTTTTCCAAAAACACGAGGGACTTGCTTTATCTAACAGTAACTTTTAGACAAAAACGCTTTTCAGACAGTAATTTTTGAATTTTATCAAATACTATTCTGACAATTTTTTAGCAAAAAACTGTTATAACTGCCTGCAACAGTAATAAGTAAAGAGATCTATTCATTGATAAGAAAAAGAAAAAATGTGAAGGGGGATTGGATTGATGATAAAATAGAATCCTGGGTATTCCCGGGAGCAGATCCAGTGGAGACGGGGTGGGGCCTGTAGCTCAGAGGATTAGAGCACGTGGCTACGAACCACGGTGTCGGGGGTTCGAATCCCTCCTCGCCCACAACCGGCCCAAAAGGGAAGTGCCTCACGGGGGAACTGGGATAACCCCAACTCCCAAACGTGTTGATCCATCTCCCTCGCCCACGGGGATAATATGATATAGAGAGAGAAGCAGTAATATTTAATGGTCTGTTTGTTCATAAAATGTATTTATTTTTAAATTTATAAATTAAGTACTCCCTACGTGATAAATCAAACAGCTCGTATGATATAGAAAGAGAAACAGTAATATTTATGGTCTATTTGTTCATAAAATGTATTTATTTTTAAATTTATAAATTAAGTACTCCCTACGTGATAAATCAAACAGCTCGTATGAGCACGATTAAATAGTATCCTCTGTCGTCGGCTTCCACTCTGGCCGAGAATTTCTTAGAACAGGGAAAAAAAATCTCGCATGCTAATTCATATTTATTCAGGTATATGTATATATAACTCGATCGGCTCGAAATGAAATGAAAAGTAATAATAGAACAAAGTGAAATCGAATCCATTTTATTTTATACATGAATGAACAATAATGAATCACACCGTATGCATCATCACATAGTATATTGCCAGGCTAGCACAACCAAATAAAGACGGAGTAAAAAAAGGAAGCAGGAGGGCCGGGAATATAACAAAATCAATCCTTCCAGCTAGCTTCCTCTTTATAATTAAGTTGTTTTACAGACACACACACTAATTTAAAAAAAAAACCAATAATTCAAGCAGCTGATCCAGCTCCATGAAGACATACGACTGGAAATACAATCAGAAGCAGGCATCTAAGACGCAACAACAACACAGAGCAGCACAACAACCTTTCCAAAATCCATCACCTCTCGTTTCAGTTTCTACTGGACCACTACTTGCCGCCTCAGGAGGTGCTGCACCACCGCCGTCTTTTGTTGGGTAACCTGCCGGTGCTGGAGCTGCATATGCTGCTGCATCATACATAACATATATAATTCCAGTTAGTTAGTTCAATAATAACAAATTAATACACCTGTTAAAATTTAAAAACATTAACAAAAATATATAAAGCTAGCTAGTAACACAAACCTGGTGGCTGGGTTTGATCATTCTTATCCATGATAAAATAGTAGACTCTGATGTTTACAGATAACTTAGATAGAGAGATCGAAATATATATGTGTGTGTGTGTGTGTGTGTGTGTGTGTGTGATGCAGATGGTTATAGAGTTGTAGTAGCAGGTAAGGATATGTTGGAGTAGGTTGGTTTGGTGTTGACGATTGATTATACACTACTACTCCGTATATACTTGTACTTTATATAGAGAGAGAGAATTAGAGATAGAGATGCTGCATAGGAAGGCAAGTTAACCGACGGCGGCCCATATGCAAGCGCCAAGTCCAAACGGCGACCATATTTAATTAACAAGATGCGTATCAAAATTTCCCTCATCCCTGGTCCCACACCCTACTTATCATCCCTGTTTTCCTAAAATAAATATTTTTCTCTTTTTGGGAAAAAGTTTATTCGTAGTCTTTTAAAAATCATCTCTAAATTTTGGCGTTTTCAAAATTTAATTATTTTGAAACTGATGTTTATTCTTATTTGTCAAATTAATAACTAAAGATATTTATAAAACAAGTAATTTAATAATTTTAAATATACATAAAATTTTAAAAATAAATATATAAAACAAAACGGACAGCATATTAACTTTTCGGGGTTCAGCAATTTTGTTGACTCGCCGGTCGGCACCTGCGGCTGTTTGGTTCCTACAGGTTAAATTTTGGGTTGACTCGCTAATGGCCTAATGTCTCTCCCGAGTCCCGGCCGTCAGCTGCGGACCTAGTATATGATGAATGGGATTTATATCTTTTGGAATTTTGGAATTTAATATTTTATTTTTATATTATAAGTAAAAATTATGTATATGTATATTTAAGTTCTTACTGAAATTATATTTTTTCACTAAATTTTATTTTATACGATGCAAAAATTTATATATGAAATACATTTATTTTAAAATTTTATTAAAATTGTACTTTTTCTTCTATACAATATATTTTTTTTGATTTTTTATATAATCCCCACTCAAAATAAATTCCGGTCACCGATATTTTTCGTTACCTTTATATTATTAAGTATACAATAATTGAGTTCAAAGTCTCGTAAATCTGATAAAAATAATATTGTATCATTCTTTTTAAAGATAAATTAACAATAATTAATTAGGTCGACTCACATGTTAACACTTAACAACATATTTTTTTTAAAGAAAAAGTATCATGCATTCATACTCGTATCGATTTTTGTAAAAAAATAGACTAATATAATTCATATTTTTGTTTACGTTTCTTCTTGACAAAGACTTGAAGATTGACCTTTTATATAAAATTTTACCATAAACATGCATTCCATTTATCTAAATTTTGAGTGCAAGTAAACCAAAAGCAGCTGACACGTATCTATAATATCTATCTACTTCCAGGGGCGGCCCAGGTAGCATGGTGAATTTATACGGCTTTATATATATTTATAATAAAAATATTATGGTTTATTAATAAAATTGAGAAATATTGATAATATTATAATAAATATAAATTTGTTAGATTTTATTTTTATTTACAATATTTTTTAGCAATTTATTTTATTTAAAAAATATAATTTAATAATTTTAATGTATATTCAAATATATAAAGGACACGATTTTAAAATTTTGCATAGGTACCGGAAATGTTTACTACGCGGTGTCTACTTCTATACTACAGTATATTATTATTAAAAAAAACATTACGTACAAGTTTTGCTCCCGGTCGGCCGTTGTTACTGAATTATAGGTATAAAGTTATACTAGCGGTGCCCAGAAGGGGTGAACATAACCCGGCCAATCCGACCCAACCTGACCCTTGTTTCGGCCGAATAAACTTAACTGTCCAAAACCGAGGGTTGAACGGTTTAATTTTTCAAAAACCCGTATAAATTGGGTTGGGTTAGGGTTTAACATATTTTGACCCTAACCCAACCCGATCAACCCGTTTACACATATAGGCATAGTTCATTAGGCCCATTTAGTATGAGTTTCTTGATAAAGATAAACCAAACTGATTTAACTATAAGGGGATGTTCTTTTTTATTTAATCTAGGCTCATAAATGTTTTTTCATTTTTTTGTTTTAATTTTATAAGTGACAAAAATAATATTGACATTGGTGCATCGAAGGAGATACTTAAGGTCAATGCTATCAATGTTATTGATGATGTATTCGTCACAAAAAATGTTGTTTTATTTATTTTAAGCTAACCAATTGTTATTGGGCTATTTAATATTTTGAGTTAGATTTTGGATTGTATTTGACTATTTGGTGACTATTTATATTTTATGTCACACATTTGGACTATTTATTTGTTAGGGAAAATTGGCATTTGACAGAGGCAGACTATATCAAAGTTATGTTCAGACTTATTTACAGTATTGTTGCTTGAAGAAGAGGGTTTAACCCAACCCAACCCGAATTAATTGGGTTGGGTTAATGGGGTTTGGTTGGGTTAGATAAATTTTTTTATATTAATGAGTTCAGTTTTTATCAACCCGAACTAATTGGGTTGGGTCATTTTTTGGTTAAAACCCGCCCAACCCGACCCGTGTTCACCCCTAGTGCCCAGTTTGTATGGACTCTTAGTTTAATGTTTCTACGTGGTTATTGGTAAATGGCAAGAACTTGTTGAATCCATTGCTTGGACTCGTAATAATAAATTAAAAGTTGCACCTTCTACTCAGCCGAGAGCCTTAAGTATTGTACAATGATGTGCTGCAGAAGTAATCCATTTAATTGACACAATAGAAGCGTTCTTCTTAGCAAAAATTATTGGAGTACGGATAATATTAATAAATTATATATTAATTATTTTATATAATTTAATTATTTAATTTAATGTGATAGTTTAATTTTATTAATTTCTTTCTAAATTTTTCTATACAATGTTATTTATATATTAATATTCGTAAAATTTAATATTCAACGACATAGATTTACTATAATCTTATTGTTATAAATTTATAGTTATAAATTAATATATTACATGTAAATTTGTATATCGACTTATTTTGATATGAAATTAACATTCGTACGGTTGAATCATTTGAATAATAATTAATTTATTAAATTTTAAACCATACTATTAGAAAACCTTCTCTATTGTGTACTTTTTTTTTGATGAAGTCTAAGGATACTCATTAGTATTTGTTCAACATTAAATTCGATATAGGTGAAAATCGAATCCAAGACCTAGTAAACGACAAAGGATAGCTCTATCACGGAGCTACTCTCAACCCATATTTAAATGTAATATTACATAAAGGTGTCGTTAGTATGACGTCTGGTCCAAGACTCGAAGCCTACCAAACTTGTATTATCCAATTTTCGGCTCATATTTATATTTAGTGTAAGCCTTTTCTTCTTTACGTTTACTTTTCCGTTAACTTTGACGCTATCATCTTATTGCCACCGTGTATATATCTTTATAATTCTGCAATTACTCAAGTGAAAGTATATATGCTATATATTTACTGATACAGACATTTTTTAGAATTTGGGTATCTCTGGTTTCTCCAATTAGGTAATTTTATTTTATTGGGTCTTTACTTGTGTGCTTTTTTATATTTGATTCTATATGTACATGTTTCTTTCATTGTTTGACTTATGCTGTAAATATGATCATGCCTGTTTTAGGCGAATCTTAATTAAAGATGCCATTTTTGTATGTTTTCACAATTGGGTTTTCTTTAATTATGATATATGTGTTGATAGTTTATGTGAAATTATGGTTGATTTGTTTGTTGCCATTTGATATTTGTATGTAGTTTAGGGATTGACTTGGTATGGGGGACCCTTATAGCGGTGCAAGCGCAAGCTTAAGCTTGAGTTCAAGTTCTAATAGCAGTTCGAGTGGTACAGAGGATGATCAAACAATTGCTACAATTTTAGCTCAAGAGGAAAATCTTAAAATTCATGGAAAGCTTGGGAGGATGCTTTCACATTTGAACTCTATCCCGGTATGACAAATACGTGCCTTGTATGATTTCAGACATTATGCTTACTTAAGCTGTATAAGTTTGTGAAATTCATTCTACTTCTGTTTATACTAGTCAAAATTGAAATATGGTTGCTTCAGATCATGGCATCTTTACATTGCTGCTTGTGTGAATTCATCTTACCTCGGTTTATGGTAGTCAAAGTTGATGTTTTTTTAGTTTTGCTGATATAATTTACTGCCAAGGTTTATAGAGCATGCATTTCTTGTTTTTCTGCATATCAACTTTGGCCTACGAAGTCTAGGTTGGATCTGCATTTCTTGTTTTTCTGCATATCACAAAGCACCAGAAATAAAAGTTCAATGTTTGAATTGACTAATTTTCCACTACGAAGTCTAGTCTGGATTTGCTATTCTTGTTTTTCTTTGTATCATATAGCGCCAGAGATAAAAGTTCATTGCCTAAATTTTCAATAATTAATTTGTTAAGAAATAATGTACTAATATAATTGCTTCAAGTCCTTTTTAAAATGAAGACTTTGAAACACGATATTATTTTCCCTAACACATCCGTATTATTAGCTAGAAATGAAATTGTGGTATCATTCTCTAACTATTTGTAATAATGGCTTAATAGGAACTCCATGACATCTTGCAAGCCTTAACTTAATTGATGGGGAATGGAAGTGAATATGAAAAAGAAGTTATAAATTTATCATTATATACTTAAAATCACCCAAGTCCCAAGTTCCATCTATTATCGTTTTTTGTTCATAAATCCATTGTTTATAAATCTTTTCTGCATCATTATGTTTAAGTAGGAAAATGTATCTATTGTATACAAACGTATCTGGTGAAGATGCATAAAGGAACTGACTGTACAAATTAAGTGTTTGATAGATATCTTTGTCAATCAATCTCCTATAGGATAGGGTAAAAACAAAGGACAGGTCAAAGGCTACATTTTAGAGCTTCAGTGTGTAGATATAATATATTAGTAATATCTACTGCCTCCGTACAGATGATGTCCTAATATATATCACATGCTTCTCAACAAACAAATTTTTCCTTCTCACTTTTAATTGAATTGATATCTTATGAAAGTAGTTAATTTATCTATAACAACTTCCTAGGCTTCTATAATCTTTTAAACCTAATTTCTCCGTTGTGGACTTTCGCTTCCTTTAGAAGTTCAATGGGTAAATTGTTTCTCTCTGTTATTAACAAAAATGGAGTTTTAATTTCATTAGGATAAGAGTAGTAAGTTATAAACAGAGATAATGCATTTCTATTCTCAGTTTCCTATGCACATTAATCATCGAGTCCATTGCGTGAACAATTTGAGTGTTGTGCCGGAGAGATCTGATAGAAGTATTCCTAATCATTGGAAGAGGGTAATTTATATTGAGTTGGCTCAAACAGAAAATTAAGACCTTTGATATGGGACAGATGGACTAGATTTAAAGAAAATATTAAAGGTTTTTTGTACATGTACTTGTGCATATGTGCTGCTACTTTTAGTAGTGTACATGCTTCTGCTTCATACCATGTTGCTGTGTGTTTCATTTAGCTGTAGAGCAAGTTCATCGCTTACTACTTTAATAGCATTCATGAATTCAGAGATGGTTTGAGGTCCTTTTGAAATAGCTCGAAAACGTTAGGAGTGATACTGCGAGCTATTCATGGGATGCCAAGGACTAGTAAGGAGTGATTATAGGAGTGATACATGGGATGTGATTGTACTATCTAACAGACTAATATAATCATGCACTTTATACAATATTTGCTTTATCCTTTATCCTTTATATATATATATATATATATATATATAATATTTTGTATATTCTGACCATGTTCATGTTAACTGAATTACTTTGTCAACAGCACACTCCTCGGATCAATGGGGATATACCTGACGTTAATGATGCAACCTTAGATCACGAAACTCTCTCTGAAAGGTTATGGAATCACCAGCTTTAAATACAAGAAGTTAATATTTATTTTTTTAATTTATGTTTCGGTTACAAAATAATTCTACAAGTCAAATTTTCCCTTTTATTAAATTTATGGCGATGTTAGTTTCTAATTACCACCTTTCCAAAGAAGTTACTGCAGAATTATGTATGATATTACTCTTAGTATTTCTTTATAATTAATATTAATTAATGCTACTACATCTATGTATAGTACATTTGTTTCGTAACTTAAGATTTAGTGGTTGTAGGCAATTGGGCATCTCTTCTAAAAAAGTCGCCATCATCAAATTTGTTTACCAGTACTCTTCATGTTAGTGAACTGATATCTGTACATGTGTAAAGTAGTTTTCTCTAGATATTAACTGTAAAAGTTCCCAACTTCCCATGGTTTCTTAACACTTTTTCTTCATCAGGTTGGCAGCATATGATTTAGCTGAACTACAGATGGAGGGGGATGGAAACTGTCAGGTTTTTTACTGACATAAGTGTGTACTGTTATTTCCATAAGTGTTTACGTTATTTGATGTATAGAGTACAATCTTTAAAGGCTTATATGTTGGGACCTACTTGTGTGGGTAACAAACAATAACTTAAGGAATTATCTTTCTCTCTATTTAATTATCAAATCATTGTTGATTCTTGAACGATAATATTTGTTAGTGTACGCACTGTTCTGATGTAGCATGCAGCCCATATATGATTTTTTTACTTGCTCGATAGTTTCGAGCTCTTGCAGATCAGTTGTTTCATAATCCAGAATATCACAAACATGTAAGGAAGCAGGTCATCAAACAGGTGAAGACGTGAAGTTCATTTGTTTCTTTATAAATCACTTTTGTTTTGAATGTACTTCTTATAAACTTTGTTGGGTACGTCATAAGTAAATACTAGATATATCAAGTTTTATTTCTCGGTGCTATATATTTGAACATAATCTTTGTTGTGCTCATTTTCTAATTTCTGGAGAACGACAGAGAAAATTATCACCCAGTTTATAATTTATATCATAATAACCTTTTGTGTTTTATAAAAAAGGACAATTCCGAATTCCTTTGGATGTCAAACAATTGCATGTTCATAACTCGAGATGTTCCAAATAATGGCATACAAACCTACTTGAATGTCCAAAAAAGGGCAAAACCTTTCCTGATCCACTGTGGATGAGTATGAATGAAGGGAGAGTTTGTTTTTCGTTTGTATTGGTAGGATAAGGTATTCTCATAGCGTAATTACTCTCTGATCTGTATTCACATTAAGTTCTTTTGTAAGTAACATTTTAGGGCTTTGGACATGAAGTGTATGCGTCACCAAGAACAACTCACCGTCTCCCAAATTATGAGTTAATAAGCCTAATTCTCTGTCTAGAATATATTACCTGCTCTGCACCTCACAGTTTACACTCTTCATCTATCATGTGTAAAGATCACCTCTATTACTGAGCTTTTCAAAAACAGCTGTTGACAAGTTTGTTCCTTGCAGAAAATTTTGAGATTATATGTTAAACATGCACACAAACATATTACTTTTAATTATCCTTTCAAAAAAGATTGCTTCATTCATAAGGTTCCATCCTGTATGTTTTATGAATTAGGTTGTGACGTATGTACATTCTTATCATAATGCTGAAACTTATTTTTCAGCTTAAACATAACAGAAAATTCTATGAAGGCTATATTCCCATGAAGTACGGAAGCTATTTGAAGACAATGAAAAGGTTATATGTTATAATATTGTGCATATCGATATATCCGCTCCTCAAATCTGAACGCATTTTGTCATTATTTCTGTGGCTTTCTTTCTGACTTGTATACCAAAATAAATCTACTAGGTTGGGAGAATGGGGAGATCATGTAACTCTACAAGCTGCAGCAGATCGCGTAAGTCAAAGTTGAATTCCTTCTACACCCGTATTTCGTAAAATGTTCTTTTGTTGGATATACAGCAGTTGACTGCTATGCACCAATATTGTCCAACCATATGTTGAGTACTGTACCCAGTCTCCACAATAGATAGGGCCAGACATGCCTGATGGCAGAATAATATTATTCTAATGACCGTATAATACTAGTAGTTTAATTTCTGTTTTGTTTACATTTCATTTTCTTTTGTTTAAATTTAGTGGCTCCTGACCCTGATAGAGCTTGTTTGCAGTTCTCAGCAAAAATTTGTCTAGTTACCTCTTTTCGAGATACATGTTACATTGAGATCGTTCCCAAGGACAAGAATCCTTTAAGAGGTATCTGTATAATTTTTGGTAGCTCACTTGGTTTAACCTCTAATATTTTGATTTTCTTTAGGTTAAAGTCTGTAAGATCGTACGTGTGTATTTATTTTGATTATATAACACAAGCTTATCGTGTGACATGGTGATTGTTATAGTGTTATTCATGTATAGATCATTTCTCATTTTTTTACGATCTTTTGGTTATTATAGTATAATAACAGCTAGTTGAAAGGGTTATCATGAGACCTACATTATTGTTTTAAAGTTTGCTATTATTATATAGTTGCCTGACTATTTGATGCACAAACCTGAAGTGGTTTAGGCATATCAGCTATATATTCTTTCTGGGCAGGCAATGACTAATCTAGGAAGGGACACACACATGTCCCCTGATTTATTTATTTTTGTTAATTTTTCACCATTAAAATTCATACAAATATATAGAAGTGCCTACATAAATCCACATAAAAATTCAAAATAAAGATGCTTCCAAAAATAATTTGGTGCCCCTGTAAAAAAAAAATCCTCTGCAGGATGGTACATATGTTGTGGTTATCATATCAGATTGCAACATACAAGATGAATGGTTAAGATGCCTAATTTGTTGATTAACTTGCTACATACCATCATTGTGGTAAACTGGGTACTATTTTGGTATTCTTGGGTCAGATTTATACGTTGTCCAGTTATTTTAGTGATCTAGTCAATAATGCTTTAATTGGTCTCTTGTGAATACTATTTTGGTATCTTTATGCTTTAGAACTTGGTTTGCTGTTCCTGTGTAACAATGATCAATAAATTCATTAGATTATCTGTAAATCTTCCTATGGTTATTGGTAGAAAGATAAAATATTATAGTGAATATTTTCATGCATAGATTGATCGTTTGACATGTGAACTTGTGATCTGGTTTCAGTTACAATCTTGTGCCTCCACTTGCTCATATATATGTATATGATTGTGTGCAGAGTTATGGCTGAGCTTTTGGAGTGAAATACATTATAACTCATTGTATGAAAGAGGAGGTAAATAATCTATTCATATGTGTTAACATATATAATATTATATATATTATTATCGTATAATGGGATATGTTTCATTAGTATATTAGTTTTTTTGTTGGGATAATTTCCTTTATTATTGTTTAGAATTTAGATGTTAATTGGATATACAAGTATCTCTTATATTATAATTGATAAAAACCCTAATTTTTCCATTCTTTCTCTGAAGTTATCATTGTATTAGAGCTCTGTCTGATTGTCCACTCATACGAGTGAGTGAGGGGGAGTGTTGAATATACTGTAGTATATGATTCAATTAAGATCTACTTCTAACATCTCAAGGATTTGGAAGAGTTGGTTACTGTTTTTTTTAAATCTCGTGTAGCGTAGATAGCTAACAGCTACCTTCTGTTTCAAATTATTGACAGATGTTCCTGTAAGAGCAGCCAAAAAGAAGCATTGGTATAATATAGCTCCATTCAGATGATTGAAAGAATTAGCTGCAACATTAATCTTCATACTTCACCCTGTTGTCTCTGTCGATGTACAGTTGATAAGATAGACATGAATATACACATGCTTCTTGTATCTTTTATTTTTGAAGGAGAAATGCACTTTGAATACCCTCCCTCGTCCTCTCTTTCTATTTGGGGGGTGTACAATATTTGTTAGATAAAATCAGATCTCCTTTTCTTTAATTCTTTTTTATATGCAAAATATAATTTGACGACGTAAAGCGACACGATCGTAATTTATAAAAAAGGAATTATACCCAAAGTACTGCGGAACCGACAGGAAGTTGCTGCAACGAAATAATGGAGCCAATTTTTTTTGTTATTTATTGCAATTTACATTTGTTATTAAAATCTTTGAAGAAAACCATTCCCAAAAAAAAAATCGCTTAAAGCATTGATGCATATTTTCTTTGTGTAGATTAGATTTGCGTTGGAAAAATATCATGCTTCTACAAAAAATTTAATCAAAAAAATGAAAATGAAAATTGATTTGTTAATCAATCACAAATAAAATTAAATGAAACTTGGATGAAAAAATATAAAAAAAGTTAACAGATCAACTTTGATTTTGCAAGTATAAAACTCATACATTTTATTCATAAAATTCTGATATTTAATAAAAGATTAGAATCAAGTGTTATAGAAAACTAGATTAGGCGGTGCATGTAAAAGGGCAATGGCTTTCCTTGAACCCACGAGAAGAGCCTACATTCACTCTCTATCTATCTCTTCATCACACTCTTCCGTTTTTTTCTTTATCTATCTACGTGCATGGCTCTTTTTTCTTGTATTATTATCCCCTTGTTTCCCGCCTTTGATCCTCGTTCATGCATTACATTCCACACTAAGCACCCTTTTTCATTTTTTCCTGCAACTAGGCTGGCTTATTATTCAATAATTTCCTTCATTAAAGAATTTTAAAGTGTTCTAATTTTCGAGATTTCTTTATGCATAACATATTGTCTTCAATTCAGGTACTCTCATTTATTGTACCCTTGAATATTTTGTTTCTGTTTCTTCAGTTTAGCTGCATTAGATTATTTTATTTTGTGAATGTGTTGATCATCATGTGAATTTCCCTTCTTTTCTAACCCCTTGTGAGATTTTAAGCATTCTTGTTATTCAAATGGCTTAAGTATTAGCTCTAACTGGAAATCTGATGATCGCAAACTTTTTGCTGTCTCGATCGTAACAGATTGTCTTGACTCGATTTTAATAATACTAGCATAGAGAGGCGCTCGTCAGACTGCTGGTCATTTAGTAAATTATCCGATCCTAAAAGCTTATTCGAGGGTGCCCTTTTTTCACATTATAAGGTGGGTGTATTCTTTTTTGATTTAGTTTACTGTCTGTGTATATTATAAATTAGTCTGTTAGCTAATAGTAACAGGAATTTTTGCCTAAGATTTTTGTAATAGTTGTAGATTAAAATAGTAAGGTAAGAAAAAGATAAAAGGATATGAGTATGCTGTGGTGCTAACTTATCTTTCAGTACTACTACTGAATCAGATTAACTTGTAAGATGTTACTGTTTTCTATTCAAAAGAGCCCTGATTAAGCACACTGCCTGCATTCCTTTCTGATTGCAGTCATGGATATTTTGGACTCGAGAAAGAGAAACAGATTCTCAGGAAAAGTTATGTTAACCGCCAGCATTGTTACTCTTTGCATTATTTTTCTCAAGAGCTCAACCGACTTCAGCAGCAATACCCGGGTATAAATATCTCTGATTTTTGCTCAAGCTGGCTCACCAATCTAGTATTCTTTGACGACATGTTCTGAATTTTGTAACCAAATCATGTTTATTCATTGTCTTATTCGCTGCTACACAAGGGAACTTTTCTTAGTTGAATGTCTTACCATCTTCATAACTTCATTGATAAGTGATATCACTTATTTCCATGTAATTCTGCATGTCTTTCTGAATCACATATTTTATTATATTATTAACTTTTTTTTGTAGAGTAGATCATTCACCACCTAGAAGAAAAACAAGTTCTTCCTAGGTTACATGCCCTTAATTGTTTAGTTCTTTGGCGAGAGAGAATTTCACCTAAACCAATCATATTCATAACACGCTTTATAAGTACAATCTATTGATGTACTCTCTGTTGGAGCTTAATTGTGGGATGAATGATACTGTACATGAAATTGGTATCAGCATCAAGAATGCTAAGGCCTTTTTTTGCTAAGTACAACTGTACAAATTAAGCTAAGCCTTCACTTATATGTTAATTAGCAAGAACCTATTCTTCATGCATATATACAGCATTTGCTAGGCGTGTCAATAGCAAAGATTCTTGGATTTTATGTTTCTTTTCATAATTTCACTTGCAGTTTACGGTTCATGAGCCTGGGGTGACACACGTATTAGTTACTGGAGGAGCGGGGTATATCGGTTCACACGCTTCCCTTCGACTGTTGAAAGATCAATATCGTGTAACTATAGTGGTATTTATCTTCCTCTCTTATGACAGACTCCTCGAATTGATAATATAACAGTATAACACTGCTAATGAATTTATGAATTCTTCGACATATGTCTTCGCTAAATAGTACTATTTATTGATAGGACAATCTTTCTCGGGGAAATATGGGTGCTGTCAGAGTTCTACAAAACCTATTTCCTGAGCCAGGGCGACTTCAGTTCATTTATGCGGACCTTGGTGATGCACAGGCTGTATCCTAATTGATTAGCAAGTTCATAAAAACTTCTGTATTTTTGTTGCTTGTATGCTGAGTTATATTGGTGCCACTTCTTCCTTAAATCGTATATTAGGTAAACAAAATATTTGCAGACAATGCATTCGACGCTGTGATGCATTTTGCAGCAGTTGCTTATGTAGGTGAAAGCACAGCTGAACCTCTAAGGTATCTATCTATCTATATTCTAATTACTGTAGTATAGACTTCAATATTATGTGTATAGTTAAAGTTTCGATCCTTAACAGTCGGCCTTCATGGCATCATTCTTCTACAGATCTAAAGATCAGCTCTTTACAACATATAGTAAAGAATTATATATGTGTATATTTTGTTTCAAGTTAGAAACAAGTTACCTTAATGGGTACATACACGATATTGAAGTCTTATAAACTGAATTATCGAGACCTCATAAAAGAAAATTTAACCTTACTGATGTGGCTCCAACATTAATTCACAAAACAAGTTACTTGTATAAATGAAGATTAACAAGAAAAAAAAATAGTTCATCAAACTTATATACACGCACAAAAATCTGAGGTAAGTTCATTAAATTATATACTTCATTGCTATATCCTATAGATCAGTAAACTTGATTCGTAAACCTTCTACATTTTTTCAACTTCTGCAAAATCCTTTGTCATTTGCTCAACTTTTATACTGCCGTTTCTTCTTCCCTAGCTCTCTAAGCTCTCTTTTCATATTAATAATACAGTTCTTTATATTTTAATCATATTATATACTCCTACGCACTCAAAATGCATGAAACTAATTTACTCGGCAATGGGTGTCATGTTGCAGTCAACTAACTCTGATGTCTTTCAGTTTTCTTTTTAATTTCACTGTCTCGTCAATTCTTAATAAAAAATCAGTGTGACATATTCTTGACTTTGTACGTACAGGTATTATCATAACATTACATCCAATACTTTGGTAGTTTTGAAGGCAATGGCATCACATGGTGTGAAGACACTGATATATTCTAGTACTTGTGCAACATATGGAGAGCCAGAGAAAATGCCAATCACTGAAGAAACTCCCCAAGTAACAATTCCTTGATGATTCCATTGTGTACCACAGTTAAAAGTAGAATATAATAGATCTTAATGTATGCTATTCGAAGGTCTTTCCAGTAATATTTATTAATCTTTAGAAAAAGGAATATTAGTTTTCAGTTTTTACAAAATTCAACACTTTTATATGCCCAGAGAGAATATGTTTTTCATTATAACTAGATTTTGTAACGTGGATATATGCAGTAATGTTGCTGAAATTGTATTTGATGAATTCTTGATTATTTATCTTGTCTTCAGTTGAATGAATGTTTTAGATAAACAAAGAAATGAGGTAAGAGCCTAAGAGGAAAGAAAGAATATATCACTAACTAAAATTTGTAGGAGGGGAAGATTATGAACCATACTCTAAATATACAAAATAAATGCTACAAGTTCTATTCTTTAGTAGAAGTGATTATAAACTCCTCTTCTTTTGGTTTTCTGTGCAGATTCCGATCAATCCTTACGGGAAGGCTAAGAAGATGTCAGAAGATATTATATTGGACTATTCAAAGACATCCAACATGGCTGTCATGATATTAAGGTATTAGAACTCTGTTATGCATAATGAACTACACGCATCACAAACAGACTGAATTTTGATACAGAGTAAAGAAATGACCTGAAACAATATGAATGTTTTTGACATTAATATTTTTAATAGAATGGTCGATGTATTGTTCAAAGAAGGTTCCTGTTTTTCGGTATTACTTTGAAACTAGTGATCAACAATGTTTCAGATTAACATATCACGACTGGGTTAGGCGTTTGCAGATATGTTGATTACACGTCTTGAATGGATCTCTGAGTTAGTGAGTAGTTCCAGTTTTAACGTCTGATAGCTTAAAGTAATGTGATGTCTTGGTGGAATATCAGATACTTTAATGTGATCGGCTCAGACCCGGAGGGAAGATTAGGGGAAGCCCCCCGACCAGAACTACGCGAGCAAGGCCGCATATCAGGTGCTTGTTTTGATGCAGCACGGGGAATTATTCCTGGCTTAAAGGTAATACCTAATCATCATTATTAAAAGCAATTTGTTTACTGAACATCTGATCATCCGGCATGCGAGTGATTCAGACATATTACAACTTCAACATTTTTGTTTTTTTTAATAATGATTATAGATCAGAGGAACAGATTACAAAACAACCGATGGCACATGTATACGAGATTATATAGATGTCACTGATCTGGTAGATGCACATGTGAAAGCCCTTGCCCGTGCTACACCTGGGAAAGTTGGAATCTACAATGTTGGCACAGGAAAAGGTTGTTAATTCTCTGTTTTATATTATCTTCTATATATTTGAAGTTCTACAAAAAAATGAGCATTTAAAACTTTAGTAAATTTACAGTAATTTGAAAGTTTTATATAATGATCCTCACAGGTAGCTCGGTAAAGGAATTTGTTGAAGCTTGCAAGAAGGCCACAGGAGTGGCCATAAAAGTAGAATATCTCAGCCGGAGGCCTGGAGATTATGCCGAAGTTTTCAGTGATCCTTCCAAAATTCTTCGTGAACTGAACTGGGCAGCTACGTATACAAATCTTGAAGAGAGTCTTAGAACTGCATGGAGATGGCAGAAATCACATAGGGATGGATATGGATCCACATGAAAAGCGGCCGTTGAGATAGTGCATTAGATAAAGCAATTTGTGGAACTAAAGTAAAATAGGGCAATATAATTAACATAGATATTCTAAGTTCCAATACAGAGTTCTTAATTCTATTTTTCGGCCTTTTAAGCTTGAAAGGACTCGGGTGTCTTGAGCACTTTCTGCTACTTGCAATTTCTTCATCTTTTTGCTGCATGTGACGTACGTTCAATGTGTGTATTTAAGACGAGGTTTTGACATTGAACAAATATTATACCTTTAAGTTTGATGTCATGGAACTATTTAAGTAGAACTACATTAATTAAACATCAAAAACCTCATCTGTAACCTCATTTTGCATGCCATATATGATGAAGAATTTTTTCAGTCTGAAAACAAACATCCACTCACACTTGCAAGCTCATCTCTGTGATAAATAAACTAAAAAAAAGCCTCTACCAAATTTTCTCTTTTTCTTAAATACACAATTGTTTACTTGGTAACACTATCATCTGGATGTGTGTCATTCCGTCGATTACAATCTTAAGATTAGGTATTAGACTCTGTTTCACATTATTCTTGGACTACTTGCTTTTTCTGCTAGAATGATGTAACACAAGAATAATTGTAACGGGGCATATAATTCATCTCAACAACATTAAATTTCAATATATATGGTCTTACAATATGGTCCGTGCAAAAACTTTTGGCGACAAGAAAGGACCAGGTCAGTGTGTACAAGGTACACTGTCACATGTATAACTCTATCTCAGTGATACAATGTGTTCGGCATATCCCTCTTAAGTTCCAAATGAAAATAAAAAACATCATAATTTCCCCAAAATGGCAAGAAACACTAAACCACCGGCCTGGAAATATGGGGTAACTCTATATGTATACTACTAGAAATGCTGCACAACCTCCCACTACCTAATCCCGCCCTTTCACCTTCTTGGGTGATGCGAGTTCTACGATTCCGCGTATCGTTTAGCTTTACATTCACAACTCATCATGAGCCTCAGAATCAGCTACCTTCTCATTGGTTGAGCTCTCTGATTCTCCTTCTGTATCGTCTACCGGGGAGGTGCTTTCCTTGGAGGATGAACTGGAGTCGGTCTGGTTGCTGCTATTATTCTCAGTATTTCCTTCCGTTTCATTCTTAACGGTCTTCACGACTTTTGGCTTTGGCTTCGGAATCCTGTCAATGCTCGCAACCTAGATGACAATCACTTGTTAGAAAATTAAGTATCACTAATCTAGAGAGAGCAAAAACTGACCTGCCCTCAAGTGATAGAGTGTGTAATTAGGATCATGTAATTACCTTTTCTTGAAGGTCTAACACCTTTGCAAATACTTCTTCACTTGTAAATGCTGGTGTGTCCAATGAAGAAGTCCTGTTGAAGATATAATGTTGACAAAGTCAGGCATTATAAGACTAGAGAACGCAAGGACAGTTGAAAGAAGAGAAATAGATGAGGTGATAATTATACGAGACAACAATCATGGATCCAATCAAGTTATACACAAGCAAACTAGAAATTCAATTTAGGTGCATAACAAAAGGTCGAACAAAACTAAACAGGGATATGTTTACATAACAGTATATAAAAGAACATAACAACATAACTAAATCTAATCCCCTAAGCAGTAACCGCTCGAGCTATGTCAACTTAACAATGCATTATATTTAAATTAAGAAGATGAAAAGAAGTCCATTTCTCGTGTCTACAAAGAAAGAAGTCATAGTTAAACATGACTGGAGGGGTGTGACAAAAGGTAAGACAGAGACCCAAAATCTTATCAACCCCGCACCAGAACCAAAGGGCTTTAAAAAACAAAATATGTATGTAAAAAAGATTGAGAGTTTTTAAGTTGGTTAAGTAAAATAAATGAACTTACTTCGCCTGTTCAGCCTCTTTTTCATCCAACCAGTTCTTGATTTTCTTGGAATCAAGTAATACCTAAAGGGAAAATTTTATGTTTGGCGAATCAGTTTCTTATACAAATATATCTAATAATTTATTTTCAGCATCTCATCATATAAAAGAAAGCATTGAAAGGTAACTACAACACCTCATCAATTCTTTGTCTTGGAAGCCAAGATTTCTTTGTCTCCCACCCTTGTACAATCTGCAGACGCTCAGAAAGACACTTTTTACAAACACTAGTAGAGAATTTAACTTGTAGCTATATACAGATGGAAATCTAATAATTCAAATGAATCTTTGTTAAAATTATAGCAATTTTTTTTTTAAATATCATGTAGAGGAATCTGGGTGGTGGTTGACTAAACACAGTGCTGCAGAGTGCAGACCATCTCATCTGGCCAACTCTTCAAATAGCATGTACTGAAGTCAGATTGTAGTTTCGTCTTCCTCTTCCCCATATAAAACAACCTAAAATAAATGTGATCCTTTCTTACATACTGAAGTCGATCTGTAGTTTTGCTCTCTCTGCCCCTGTTAATAGATATGACTCTTGAAGCTGATAATCGGGAGTTCAATCTTTATGCTAAAATTAAGGATCAAGAATATCTTTTCTAGCTGATTGTTAGGCACCTATCTGTTAACAAAATAATTAAGCATGATTTCCTGCAATAATGTTGCTGCTGTGCAGTATAAATAAGTCCATGTTTATCAATAAAATGACGACCAATATTCTACAATAATGTTTTCTATTACATACTAGTCTGCAATATTCTTGTATGTCCAACAAATTGGTATCAGAGCCTTAGTCTCAAGGGACCTGTGAGGAACACAAACACACACCTCCTACATACACATTTTTTTTCTTCAAAACACAAACACACACACACACACACAAAAAAAAACCCTGTGATTCAAAATGGATTCTGAACATTTCAACAACATTTCACCACCTGCGTTTGATGGTGAAAACTATCATATTTGGGCAGCTAGAATGGAAGCATACCTGGAGGCAAATGATCTATGGGAACTGGTTGAAGAGGATTACGAACTTCCTCCCTTGGCTAATAATCCAACCATGGCTCAAATAAAGTATCATAAGGAAAGAAAGACAAAAAAGTCAAAGGCAAGGGCTACTCTGTTTACTGCTGTCACATCAGATCTATTCACAAGGATAATGACCATGAAGACGACATTTGAAATCTGGAAGTTTCTCAAAAGCGAATACGAAGGAGATGAAAGAATTAAAGGAATGCAAGTACTGAATGGTCAGGGAATTTGAGATGCAAAAAATGAGAGAATCTGAAACAATCAAGGTATATTCCGATAGACTAATTGGAATTGCTAACAAAGTTAAACTCCTTGGCACTGATTTTCCAGATTCTAAGATTGTTCAAAAGATATTAGTCACACTTCCTGAGAAATTTGAAGTCACGATTTCATCGTTGGAAAACTCTAAAGATTTGTCAAGTATTACGTTGGTAGAGTTGTTGAATGCATTGAAGGCACAGGAACAAATAAGGCTTATGAGGCAAGAAGGATCTGTGGAAGGAGCTTATCAAGCCAAATCATTCAGCAAAGATGGTGGCAAGAACAGAAATTGGCAGAATAAAAATAACAAACCCGGTGTTTTTGCAAGGAATCAGAATGACAACACTGAGGTCTTTCCACCTTGCTCTTACTGCAAAAAGACTAATCATCCTCCAAATCGATGTTGGTGGAGACCAGACGTAAAATGCCACAAATGCCGTCAGCTAGGACATATGAAAAAGATTTGCAAGTCTCAACAAGGGGAGGCCAAGGAAGCTGAAAATCAATATCAAGATGAGGAGCAGTTGTTTGTAGCATCATGTTTTTCTGCTCATAATTCTGCAGAAAGCTGGTTTATAGATAGTGGTTGTACAAATCACATGACATATGATCGAAAAATCTTTAGAGATTTTGATGAGGCTGCTGTTTCTAAGGTCAGAGTTGGAAATGGAGCATATATTGCAGTTAAAGGCAAAGGAACAGTTGAAATCCAATGTCATACAGGTTTGAAACTGATTTCCGATGTCTTGTATGTTCCCGAAATAAATTAGAACCTGTTGAGTGTTTCTCAGTTGACAAAAAAAGGTTACAAGGTGTTGTTTGATGACAACCATTGTGTCATTAAAGATGCAAGAGGTGTAGATATTTTCAAAGTTCAAATGAAAGGTAAAAGTTTCGCCTAGGATTTCATGAAAGGAGAGCAGGCTGCCGTACACAAAGAGAATAACAACACTATGTTGTGGCACAAAAGATTGGGGCACTTTCATCATGATGCTCTACTTTATATGGAGAAAAATAATATGGCGAGAGGGATGCCTACATTAGAGGAGGAGCCACCTGAGTGTGATGCATGTCAGTACGGCAAACAAAGTAGACTTCCTTTCCAACAACATAGTGCTTGGAGGGCCACAGAGAAGCTGTAATTGATACATACAGACGTGGCAGGGCCAATGAGTACACCATCACTAAATGGAAGTAAGTATTATATTGCATTCATCGATGATTACTCGAGAATGTGCTGGATTTATTTTATGAAACAAAAAGCAGAAGTGGCTGATATCTTTGGTACTTTCAAAGCTTGGATTGAGACTCAAAGTAAAAGCAAAATCATGATGATCCGATCTGATAACGGAACTGAATATACCTCTGAAAAATTTAACAAGTTTTGTAGAGATGCAGGCATTGAACATCAGTTGACTGCACCTTATACTCCTCAACAGAACGGCGTTGTGGAAAGAAAAAATCGGACAATCATGGAGATGACGAGGTGTTTACTTCATGAGAAAGGGCTGCCAAAGAAGTTTTGGGCTGAAGCTGCACATACATCAGTTTTTCTACTAAACAGATTGCCAACAAAAGCTGTGAAGAAAATGACTCCATTTGAAGTATGGTATGGATTCAAACCAAAGTTGATGAATTTGAAAACATTTGATTGTCTATATTTCTCGCATATTCCTCAAGTTAAGAGAGACAAATTGGACAAAAAATCAGATGCTGGAATATTTATAGGCTACACCTCAAGTGCCTACAGAATATACCATCCACAAAGCAACAAAATTATCATTAGCAGGGATGTTCACTTCTTCGAGTCAGATAACTGGGATTGGGAGAATAACAAGCAGACTCATATTCAAGAGGAAAATGATGACGTGGATGATGAACCTGTTAGAGGAACCAGACCACTCTCCGATATTTATCAAAGATGTAATGTTGCTGTGCTAGAACCTGCAGGGTATGAAGCAGCTTCAACTAATGAGAAGTGGATAGCTGCAATGAAGGAGGAGCTTAAAATGATTGAAAAAAATCATACATGGGAATTGGTAGATAGACCTACACACAAGAAAGCTATAGGAGTCAAATGGGTTTATAGAACCAAGTTCAATCCCGATGGTTCTGTAAACAAGTACAAGGCAAGACTTGTTGGCTCTTGCTGCACAAAAGGGCTGGACTGTACATCAAATGGACGTCAAATCAGCATTTTTGAATGGTCAGTTGGAGGAAGAAATTTTCGTCGAGCAACCAGAAGGGTTTGTTTGTGAAGGACAAAAGGACAAGGTATATCGATTGATAAAGGCGTTGTATGGCTGCAGACAAGCTCCAAGGACCTGGTACAGCAGAATTGACACTCATTTGTTAAGCTTAGGCTTTACTAAAAGTCTAAGTGAAGCCGCACTTTATGTCAAGAAATCAGAAAATGAAATTCTTGTTATATCATTATACGTTGATGATTTGCTTGTAACAGGTAGCAACTTAAAGCGGATTGATAACTTTAAAGAAGAAATGAAAGCTGTGTTCGAGATGACAGATCTCGGAAAAATGACATTTTTTCTTGGTATGGAAGTGCAGCAAAATACTAACGAGATTTTCATATGTCAAAAGAAATACGCCAAAGAAATTCTCAAGAAGTTTAACATGGATATGTGCAAGCCTACTGCAACCCCGATGAATAACAAAGAAAAGTTCTGTGAAAAAGATGGTGCTCCTAAAGTTGATGAAGGACTCTACAGAAGCTTAATTGGATGTTTGATGTATCTGACCACAACTAGGCCGGATATTATGAATGCCGTGAGTATCCTTTCAAGGTATATGCATTGTGCTAGTGAAATTCACTTTCAAGCAGGGAAAAGAATTTTACGATATATTAAAGGTACAACTGATTATGGGGTAAAGTTTAGTCGAGTTGAGAATTTTAGACTCCATGGTTATGCTGATAGTGATTTAGCTGGATGTGAAGATGATATGAAAAGCACATTAGGTTATTGTTTTAGCTTTGGTTCTGGAGTGTTCTGCTGGAGTTCAAAAAAACAAGAAATAACAGCTCAATCTACAGCTAAAGCAGAGTTTGTAGCTGCTACTACTGCTATAAATCAAGCGTTATGGTCAAGGAAACTCATGATGGACTTACACATGGAGCAACAAGAAGGCACAACTATATTTGTGGACAACCAAGCTGCAATTTCAATTGCTGATAAACCAGTGTTTCATGATAAAACAAAGCATTTCAAAATTAAGTTCTATTTCTTAAGAGAAGTCCAGAGGGAAGGGGAAGTGCATCTGATTCACTGCAGTTCAGAAGATCAAAGTGTCAACGTTCTCACAAAGGCACTTCCAAAGAACATATATGAATTCTTGAGGCATAAGCTTGGTGTTTGTAGCTCCAGAGTCAAGGAGGAGTATTAATAGATATGACTCTTGAAGCTGATAATCAGGAGTTCAATCTTTATGCTAAAATTAAGGATCAGGAATATCTTTTCTAGCTGATTGTTAGGCACCTATCTGTTAACAAAATAATTAAGCATGATTTCTTGCAATAATGTTGCTGCTGTGCAGTATAAATAAGTCCATGTTTATCAATAAAATGACGACCAATATTCTACAATAATGTTTTCTATTACATACTAGTCTGCAATATTCTTGTATGTCCAACACCCCCATATATAAAACATCCTAAAATAAATGATATCCTTCCTTGCACAATAATACCAAATATTTCCAACAATTCGAAGATGGCATCCTCCTCAATTCTAGGGTGCTTATAAAGGTTTGGCAGTAAACAATTATAGGAAAGTCTCATCACCTTGGTAGCTTCTCCATGCTATTTGGCACTAATGTACTAGTTTGTGATTGTCCCTCTAATATTACCATTCAAGTGAAGAGAAAGCAAACTATTTATTATGATATAATTGAACTCCTCTTGGTAGGGAGAGCCCGTTGTAGTCATTTAGGTAAATATTTATGATTAACTGCTGTATTTCTTACTTCTTAAAGCAACACAAGTAAGTATGATAATAATTTTGATCAACATCATATCTACATGCATTTACTATACAATCTTCTATTGCCCTTTTATATACATCAACCGCAAACCTTGCAGTCAAAATCTTATAAAAATCTTATTAGCTATAACAAGTCTTTTGTACCTGTTTCAACTCATCAAAGTATCGCTTAGCTTGTTCAGATGCTGCTGGTCGTGCAGTAAGCTCATTATATCTACAAATCAGAATGAGTGTAAGAGAAGTTTCTTGACATGACAATGCTAATTTCAATTAAATCTCGTAATGGCAATTGAAGACATACCTGAAAAAGATCGGGTCGCCAATAGCTTTCAACAAATCTAGGCGCTCTTGAAATTCAGAAGCAGAAGCATCTTCACCATCAGTGTACAACCAATCTTGCACCTGAATGGAGGGTTTTATTTAGTGTAAAGTTATAAGTACACTGTCCCCCCCCGCCCACTTCAAAAATTATTAAGAGGAAATGGAAACGAGGAAACACCGCTGGATAGGGGATAAAAACAGAGTCAGAAAGTTATCATTACCTCTTCAAGCTTTTGTAAGAAATCCTGGCGTTCTTCACTGGATGAAATTTTCTCAAACTCATCTGAATCGAGCTGGAACCAAAGTGTTGTGAACATGAAATGGTAAAAAAGTCAGATCCAGCAATCCAATTCATAACATATATTAAGAACAGAAAAGCAATTAACATCCAAGGAATGATGATAAATAAAAAAGAATCCAAATACAACAGCAGGCCATAAAGAATGTATAAGGGTTTTTAACAGAAACCAAATACAAAAGGGAAGGAACACTATAGTAAACCTCTATTTATGACTAATATTTAAAACACTGGACTTTGTTTACAGATAGTATGAAGCAATGTAAAGGCTAAAAAGGTTGAAGAAAAACTAACAATACATGCCTTTTCTCTAGTAGCATAAATATACCCTTCCAAATTATTTTTTAACTCTTCGGTTCGTCTCCTTTCTGCATCCTTCTTAGCTAGTGCTTCCAATTTAAGTTTAGCCTCAGCAAAAGATTCTCTGGAAATTGGCATTCCTGGCCCCGTCGTCTTTTCAGTAATCTACAAAGAGAAATCAGATGAATATGACTACTAGTTTTTTATTTTCACTTAATCAAGTCGATATAATGGGAGAAATTTAAGATACTTAATTCTGACCTTGAGTGGAATCCTAAAAGTTCGCTTTTTCAACTTCTTTTCTGTACCAAGATCTGTGTTATTTTGATTATGTACACTTGAGTCTGTGATGTTCAACCCACCTTCATTGATCAAGTTTTCAGTGGTTTCTTCGGAAACATTCTGAGGATTACCTTCAACCGTTATGTTAGGGAATGCAGAAGTCGCGTTCTCCACGGTCAGCTTCTTTTTAGGAACTTCAACCCATTCAGATACTTCAATGACTGCATCTGCTCTATCTAAAGAAAATATACCACTTCTGCTTAGAGAAAAATGCAAGCTGGCCTTGATGGGAGAAGACAAATTTCGCACTGAATACCTAAGAAGCATAAAAAACGAAACTCAAATTGCAGCAGATACACTTCTTACCCCTTTTAAAGCATATAACAAGATCTTATATTACTGAATTTAATTATTTGCCAGTTCATACTTTACACTGGCATCAGTCAGACCAGACACAGAATACTGAGCAAATGTTGGTGACACAACACCAGGTGGTAATAGATCATCACTCTCATAGGCAAGTGAAACTTCAAAATCCTTGTTGTGAACAATGGATCTGAACATCTGTAAGGAAAAAAAACTAAATAATCAGTAAAAGCATATGATATAAATATGATATAAAATTCTAAGCTTTTAATCTATGACTTGTTTAACTAGCACAGACAATAGACACCGCGTGGTTCACCTTGACAGGCAATTTCTTCAGCCGTGGTACAATTAACTGCTTTGTGCTTTCACCTTTAAGATCAGGACCATCTAACTCGTAAACAAATCCGTACATAGAGCCATCAACCATCCCAAGTTTGCGATTTAATTTTATCCCATCACTCAGATTGGCAGCATGTAAAGATGAACCAAGAGCTATAGCTTCATCAGCATCCAAATGTTTGTCCAGATCTTTTCTACCAAGAAATTCCTGAAGCTTAGTCTGTAAAATGGATAAGGATCAAGGCATTCCGAGTGAATTAACATCTCAAGCAAAACTCATTGATTTAATTATAATTTAAAATAATAATTCCAATTGTAAAATGCAAAAACTGCGAAAATACCCAGTAAGCCGGTATGGAGAAATATGTTACTAATGGGTTTGAGACTGTAAGTGAATTAACATAGCAAGGAGAATAAGAAAATATAGGTTTATCCCCAACTGTCAGTGAGTTCCTGCTGTTACCACTTCCATGATAACAACTTAAATTTACAGTATTAATAAACTAACTAGCAGGTCTAGCTGCATAATAAAAGAGTACAGAAATTTATAGAGGTCAGTAATTAGCAAGTTAATCTTTGATATAACAACCTAGTTGGTATAACTGCTGAATGCAGAGTCCTTCATAAAACAAAGCTAAAGTAGCTGGTAAAGTGAAAGAATTTCAGTGATACAAGGAAGGTAGGAAAAACCTGCAACTTTGGGACTCGAGTTGCGCCTCCAATCAGCTCGACTGCATGCAAATCATCAACCTTCAGACCAGAATGCTTAAGCACTTCCTTGAGGGGGATAAGAGATCTCTCCCATAGATCTTCACATAGCTCCTCGAATTTCTCACGAGTTACGGTGCTCCTGGATATCCATGGATAAGAAACTATAACTGAAATGGGGTATATAACTAGATTTTTTAAATGCTTATCCAGTAACAAAAAAACATAACACATTTTAAGAAGCAGATATATCAATTGAACACGCAATATCATCTCTTCCCTCCTACACAACTTTCCCATCAACAAGAAATGCACCTCACATTTAAAACCAAAATTCTCTCAATATTTCCTTTTGTTAATACTACCTTGCAGTATATTCTTGAATATAATGTTCAAAATCATCTAAAAAATCAAGTATCAAGTTCACCTGCAGCAAAACTACAACTATTAACCAATCAACTTTCAAGTGCAAAATACTTGTATAAGTTTCTATTGGTAAAACTAACTTAAGGTCTTAATATGGATACACTACAGAAGACATATTTTAATATTTTCTTCTCTCAGTAGGCATGTAATTTATCAACAACCTAAAACAACACAGCCCATGGAACAGCATAATATACTATAAATAATGTGGTGAAAAAAAGAGGAATGTAATTTTAAATCACACATACCTAAAGTCAATATCATCATAGATAGATTCAACTGAAATTGGAGCCATTGTGTTTGCACTAAGGATCTCTTTTGTACGCTTCACTTGTTTCTTCAATTTAGCCATTGACTTGGGAGACTTCCTTATGTCAACCCCATTTCCAACTTGTTTGTTGAATTCATCGGCAAAGTGTTCTACCAACCTTAGCTCCATACTTTGGCCTCCAAGTTCTGGGTCCCATCTCACCTCCTTGACCTGCAATAGATACAACATTTATCTAGCTACCACATCAAAATGACATAAACTTCTAAATTATACGTTCAAACAAATACATATAACACATGAAGCATTGAAGCCCCAATAACAAGTACAATACCTCCATATTGTTCTGAATAATATAGTTTCAACTTTGAATCACGAAACGAATAAGAAAACATGACCATGATACACGAATGCACAAACACATATAACTACAGACAAAATGGCAATTAGATGAATAAAATTACTACCTGAAACTGATTGACAGAAACAGTCTTGCCAAACTCTTTCGCCTTATAAGCCGAGAAATACACAAGAGCAGCATACGTGCTCCCCGATCCCATATCATAAAACACCACATTCCTCGACTCATTTGAGAAATCCTTATCAATTCCATACTGCAACGCCGCTCCAGAATGCTCATTAATAAGCGAAAGCACATTAATTCCAGCCAATTCTGCAGCCTGAATCAAACTCCTCCTCTCCGCTTGTCCAAAATAAGGAGGCACACTAATCACCACATCTCTCACCGCAACTTTCGAATGAAACTCAGCTAAACTAGAAGCATAACTTAACGCCATCGCAACCAATTCCTCAGGCGAATAACTCTCATCATCACTCACCTTAACCCTAGCCACACCTCTAACCGAATCACTTACAATCTCAAACGGCAAGTACAGTGAATCTAGCGCTTTTTTCGATAAATCAAGCGGCTTTGCAATTAGGTCACGAAAGTTCGAATAAACCTTATTAGGATACCGCGCGGTTAAACCGGCGGCTTCTTCGCCGATCAGTCGGTTGCCGGAGTGAAAAGCGACGAGCGCCGGCGATTTCCGCTTCGACATTTCGTTGATCGCGATCGATATCGGAATTTGACCGGGTTTTAAGTTGACGACGGCGACTTTGAGCCATTCAGAACCAAGATCTATACTCGACACAGCTGATTCAATTCGAACTGAATAAAAACACGTTATGCATATGAATACATACAGAGTTATGTATGTATATATTTTCGACATTAGGTTTGTTTTTTGTTTCTAGGGTTTAAGAGAGATGCGAGATGGAGAAGAGAGGTTGTTATTTCAGTTACAGTGTTGAGAAGAAATAAATTTTATTTTAATTTTATTTCGTTTCTTCAGAAGAAAATGTTCGGGGGTTATATATGGGGGAGATGAGCGAGCAAACGTGGAGTGTACGTTTGAAGTCAAGCCAATGGAGCGATGACAACTGGAAGAAAGGACACGTGGCGGGTCTTAAAACGTCTGTTGCGTTGTAATAGCTGTCGTCGTAGATGTTTTGAGAGACTGGCACACGACGCGCGCGCGTGGTGTTATTATGTACTGTAATTAATAACATTCCCGCAATCCAGTTTATACAGTTGTACCCCGTGATATTGAAGTAATTACAGGGTGGACTCGAGTGAGGTGCATTCTCTCTCACTCTGGTGGAAAATCATGACTAGATAGACCATTGACTAAAGGTGTGAAAAAATATATTTGAAACTGTATCGAAAACTGAAAATTTAAATTAGAAAAAACTAAAATCGAACCAGATAATAATTTTTTAATTTTTTTTCAAATTTATTTGCCATTTTTATTTCAAGAATGATGGTAAGAAACTACATATGGTCGAGATACAGAGCTACACCGGACAATTATCATTTTCGTAGTCGTTGGTTTGGATTTTCCAATTGATCAAGCTTGGGAATATCAGAAGCATTTCATCTCACAAATATGATAGAAATCTAAGAGATGCTGGATTATAATACAAAACAAAGAAAACTAAGCCTAAACAAATTGAAGGAATGATAGTACTATTGCAGACAGTTGAAGTACGCACTCATCTCCCGTCTTGACACATTCTCACGGTCTCGCATGTTCTTCGTTTCTGTACAATCTTGTAATCTCAGCATCATGAATTTTAACTTCTGAGAGCATTTCTTCGCGATTGTTTCATCAAGATGTTCCAAGCAAGCAGTGCCGCTCCTATAGCAGGCTCCACCTGGTTTTATTAAAAGGATGCAATGCCAAATTGTAGTAACAACAAGAAAGCTCTATATCTCAATGGCAAGAAAAGTGTTGCATATATTATACTCCGTAATGATAGAGAGAGGTAACTGCGATTTGTACTTGGATGATTTACTTGATTACAAGTACCTTTGGCCGAATTGGAAGAACTCCTGGGAAGTCCTTGGAGATGCAAGCAATCACTTCTTTTCCTATGTCCCATCTTTTATTGGCTTCAAGAATGCCACCGACCATCACAAGTGGAAATTGTTCCTCTCCATCTAAAATAATATTTCAAAGTGTGAACATCAATTTGTTCGTGTAGTCCAAGATATACTACTAGCCCACAAACAAAGTTGTTTGCTGTAGGAAGATATTCAGCTCAAGAAACTGGAGAGGTATTCCTACTACTGATAGAACAAGAAAAGTAAGTTGAGCAAAATTATAACATAGATTTGTTGTCGTTATTAATATGTAGAGAGAGATTTATTATAGCAAGGTTGCTATGAAATATTTTAAACACCAAATGATGACATTCATGACAATTTAGTAATGCCATTTAGTTGTGGGAAGGCTACAACATTGACAACACAATGCAAGAACAGTAGAACACATCAGGTACTGTTAAGTTTGTGCTCCGGTTGCATATAAAAAGGTTCTTTTGCATCAGTATTCTTAGAAATCAGTTGGAACAAAACCTGGTGCCTTGTGGCCTTGTCTATCTCTCTCAAGCTACAGATCATACTTATAAGTGGTAGCTCAGAACTACAAATAGAAGTAATAGTATCCTTAATTTAAGTTTACCCCCTAATCTCAACCATTGATCAGAACCCATATGCCCTCACTCTCAGTTATAAACTGTACAATTATTCAGATTTATATGTATTTTATTGTGGTTACATAAAAAGGTAAAATATTTTCAAAGGACTCCAGAATTCTGTAGTGATGAAGTAGATTACCCATGGACTGGAGATAATTGCAGGAAATGTACCAAGTACTGAGTAGCCCTAAAAAGAAGACCTACCAAAACCATGACGGACTCATCTCAACTATCACTACATTTAATGTTCAGAACCATACCTCCTTGACGGACTCATCTCAACTATCACTACATTTAATGTACCAAGTATATGTATTTTATTGTGGTTTCAATATATATCATATAGGCTAAAGTTCCAAAAATATTGACAAACTACCTTTTCCGCACAATCCAAGTCTTCTTACAACAGCCTTCACACTTGAAGCTAACTCCTGAACTGCATCTAACAAGATCTTGTGTGCAACTTGATCACCTGCTTCTGCACAAGTTATCACAACAGGAACAAGAGCTGCGATTCGAGCCCAAGACGGGTCAGCATAGGTCCACCTGAACTAAATCAAGAAAAACAATGGTAAGAATCATGCTTTTTATAGCACATTTATTATCTAGTTGGATGGATCCATCATGTTAAAAGAGTA
The DNA here is from genome assembly GCA_028671895.1 of Oenanthe sinensis. Classification (NCBI taxonomy): domain Eukaryota; kingdom Viridiplantae; phylum Streptophyta; class Magnoliopsida; order Apiales; family Apiaceae; genus Oenanthe; species Oenanthe sinensis. The sequence continues at coordinate 40,431,247 of CM053794.1, forward strand.
TAAAGCAGTAAATGGAATATTTATTTTATTCCATATTCGTTCTGAAGTAATTTTATTTCTTTATAGGTTTTCTAGAGCTTACTAGGATAAACTAAGATATAGGCAGCACTGTAAATTGAACTCGCAACAAGTTCATAATTAGACATCAGGCAGCTTCAGCATTTCTGGATACAATAAACTTTCTTTCAAGTATTGATGATATATTTATATCAGGTACTAGTTGGAAAAAACATCCATATGGAAAATACCGACAGAAACTGAGTTAGGTTTGAAAAGAAAAAATTGTAGTAATTTAAATATCCGCACATCTTATTTGTATGTCAATTTTCGTACAGTAGTTATATATATATGAAGCAGTGATGGTGAGGATTGAAAGTCTCAGTAGTTACCCGATAAGTTCATCCGGAGATATAAGATCAAGCTCTTGCAGGATACGACATACAAGACTTGTATGCGGACCACGACCATCATGAGCCCTGATTACTGCAGTTAATGCCTGTGCAGCAATGCCATATCCACTACAAGTAAAAAGGGCAACTATTTATAGCATTGACAAAATAGTGTCACATCTACTGACCCCAATTAGTTTATTATATCCATCAAATGTTATTACTACATCAGAATACTCAGAATTGAAATAACTAAACACATAAAATCCTTTTAATTAACAGTATTACTTTTAACAGGAGCTCTTTTTATTATTGTTAAAGTATCAGAAAGATTACCACAAACATGCACAGCAGAAGTTAGTATGTATACCTTCCCCAGTCACCTAATATAGGCCCTGCACCAGAAGCCCGGGCATCTCTTCTATCTGCCGTGAATCCGTAAGCAATAGTGCCTGTACCAGCAATTAGAACACATCCATGAAGTTCTCCTAAAGTTCCACTCGCCAGAGCTGCCACAGCATCATTCTCAACAAATAATTGGACGTGGCTCGGAAATATAGCACTGTACACGAAAGAAGAAATATATCTGAATCTCTGATTATTTTAATTGATGATCACATGAAAAATACACGAGTACTTCATCAACTTCAAGAAAAACTTGAATATAGACTTTAGATGTCAAACCTAAGCCAATTTAAAATTCTTTGCTGGTCTGTTGGATGGTTGACACCAGATACAGCCAAACAAACAGCTCGAACAGCCAAACGGGTTGAACCCGACTTAGAAAGAGCTTCGGCCATAACTTGCTCCAGTGTCTCCCTTGCAGCAGTTTCTGTTATATCACAAAAACGCATCAACATTGCCAAAAGAAACACCATACTGAAAAAAAACTTTTTCTGTTCTAAAAGTTTTAGAGTTACTTAGTAAAAAAAAGGTTTTAAAGTTAACAAATTGAAATGGCATATTAAAAAAGCAATACAAGTATCCTTGCCAAGTTACCATCATATATGATCACTATTGACAAAAGCTGATATATTTTAAATTAAATTATTGATAAATTTCAAGTAGACACATATTACAAGCCACACCAACCTAAAAACCAAAAGGGTAGTAAAAATCAAAATCTAAAATGAATGAATAATAATTAATAAGTGTGTGTCACCTCCAACACTGTTGTGATTGGAGCAACCAGCCACAGCTCGGGCAAGAAGGGGAGGAGGGCTGGGCAGGTTGTCTGTAAAAGGGACGATGGGTATACATACACAGACAGTAGAAGTGGTTCCACCATCCAACCCAAGTATTACTTCTCGACCCATACCAAGACCGGAGATCACCATTTCATGCTCAAAATCCCAAACTTCTCCATTTCTATATCTCTTCTTCATCACTAATATTCAAGAAACAAACAAGAGACTATCATAGGGAGAGAATATATAATTAACAGAACACGGGGGAGTGAAGAATATAGCTTTCATCAATATATATACATATATGCATATGCAATTATTGGTATCATAACGTATTGACTGATGCTACTTATTTTACTAGTGTACAGTCGTACAGATAAGGAAATCGTCACACTATTATTAAAGTGTTGGTGATTATTTTAAGGGGAAAGAAAAGAGTGGAAGAAGAAGAATAAATGGTGAAGAAGCACTTAAAAAACAGGGAGTTGTGATTCGGCCGGCCGAAAAGCCCAAGAGCTAAGTGATCACTTCATGTCTCTGTTTTCTGTCTTGTATCAACACTGCATGCAAACTCAATATGACAATATGTGCATTTTACATAAATTTATAAAAAGAACGGTTTTTTTATATAACTCATGAAAATTTCAAGTTAATATCTTTCCCCGTAGTCATTTGTTACTATGTGTTTTTAACCTGCATAACAAATTACAGTATTACACACACGTGAAGTATAAAGCACCAAGTGTCAATTTTAATTACACGGAGGGAAAGTTATACATCATGACAGAGGTACACTTGTCACAATTAGGGAAAGATATTACGGAGTATATGTACAAATTTCTAACTCGCTGTTGCCATGACAAAGGACACCAGCAAAATGTTGCATCCTCTATAAAATATTAGTACACCCATTGTTTTAGCTTAGCTAAATTCTATACAAGAAAGGACACTGGCTAAATGTCAAATTTCATAAACAACGAAGAAGAATGCAACTTCTAACAGATGGACAGTTTTCTTTAAATAAAAATACATTTGTGGTATATTTGGTTGGAAATAGCTATACATCAACTCCACTCGTCTATTCCATCTTCTTACACCATTCAACCCAAAGAACCACTTTGTCTTTTGTTCAGGTAGGTGTTTGGCATTAACAATATCGGAGGCTAGTGACTGTTTATTTGGTTGAAAAGTTTTCACCTGACCATAAAGCAAACAGCTCGAAATCCAATCTGTTTCTAAATTAATACACATAGGAAGGTGTCTTCTGATTGATTTCAACAATGTTTCCCTTTCTGGTTTATTATATCGTACGAGTACCAAATACACGTTCACAAGTTGTGAATAAAACACTGAGAATGAAAATACGTGAATCCTTAATAATTCATGTTACATGATGCTAACTATCTATATTTACATAGTTGTTCCGATTTCTAAATCCAAATGCAGTAGCAAGCTTTTGACAACTACCCCGCCGGCGACTCTTCAAAACTACTCAATATAACATTGCTAATCATATCTAAGGATACAAGGGGGAAGCTCCTGAAAAGAATCCTCTTCAGCTCTTAATTCTTGGTACCTGATGATTTAAAAAGTTGTTAAACAGCGAATGGGAATATTAGGTCATGGACCAATATAAGCAATCTCATTATTTAATGGACTAAGCAAATTCTACACTTCAACTTCAAATCATTCATCAACGAGAGGCAAGCATGGCATTACAAGATGAAGTAAAGCATGGTATTGCAGAAGATCATCCTGTGGAATAGTGGATTATACCAAGACAAATTATTTGTATTTATGTCGCAGCTCGCCATCCAGACTTCATGTTTAAATACAAAATCCTACAAGATTATAGATCAAACTCAATCCAAATGCTCTCTAAATCTCACCCCTATACATATTTCCTAAATAACAAAACAAACTCTTTATACTATTTTAAAACCAATATTACAAGTCAAACCATAACTTGACTATTATTATATCTTAAAAAATCTTACAATATGCTAGTAACATACCATGATTGTGGGGAGCTTTAAACCGTCTTCTCTTGCTTTCTTATATTCGTCCAATAAGCAGCCCTCAACAATTAAGCACAAAGAAATTCAAGCATGCTGCTCAGACAGGCTCGAACTTTGTTAAATGAAAACGATTGCATGCACCCAGAAAAATGCAAAAACACTAGATAGGAAAAAATGGTTGCCTTAATAGGCTAACAATACAAGTTATATGAACATTGTAGACACTAAAACTCAGAACGTATCAAGAATACTTGTCAAAAATTTTGCACAGTCCAAGTAGTTATGTCTAAAACAGCTGACCCGCATTTATAACAATAACATTAGTGGAACAACAAAACATCAGGGAGAGGAAAGACCAAAGTAACACACCAACACCACTACTAGATCACCTTTAACTCGTCTATAGATTTTGGGGAAGAAAACACTTACAAATGTATGGAACAGCTGATCTAGCAACGGCATAGGTGTTTTACTTTGATCTTTAAACTCCCAACTATTTTGTTGGTCCACTAATGTTAGCGTTACAAATGCAGGTCAGCACTAAACTACCCAAAATTTTTGACCAGCTTTATAAGATACATTTACATTCTGGGTTTTAGTTTCTATAACCTATTGAAACAGTCATTTTTTTCTTATCTCCAATCTCCTACTTTGCATTTTTTAAGTGCTTTGGCTACGGCCTGCTCGAATCATCTTCCATTTAACGAAGTTCAAGTCTGTCCCCATGCTTGAATATTATTGTGCTTAATTTATGAAGGTTATATACAACGGGACATATATAAGAAAACAAGAGCAGGATACTTAGATAGTTAGAAGTTGCCCACAATCACGATAACCTTAGTTAAATGCAACTTGTAAGAAATAATAATAATCAAGTTGTAGTTTGACATGTAACATTGGTTATGAAATTATATAAAGTGATTGTTTTATTATAGAGGGAATAAGTATAGGAAGATTAGGGAATATCCACGTGAGATTTGATACTAACAACTTTAGGATGCAACAATACTCAGAGATCATTTCATATAGTATGGGCAAGGCTTGTGAGGATTGAGCGCCTTGGCTTAAATATGATCTATAATCTTACAAAATTTTGTATTTAAACATGAAGTGTGGCTCCCTGGCCAGCTACGACCTAAATACAGATAATTTGTTTACTATAATCCACTGGATGACCTATGCAGACCCGCAATACCGTGCTTTCCTGCATATTGTATTGCCATTTTGCCTCTTATAAATAAGACATGGAGTAGTACTGGTGTGAACTCTCCACCTCAAGATACTTCCTAAGCTATTATAGCAATAGCATCACAGGAATAACTAGATCTTCTTTATAAATATGATTTAAAATACTTAACTGCCCGGTAGATCTAGTTCAATTGATACAATTTTAGGTTGGCTGGCTTGGGGGGGTTGATCCTTGTGAGGCAAAAGGTAAGAAATTGTTATTAAGTGATCGAAGGAAAGGTAGGAGTTCTTAAAAAAAATTAAGGAGATGCATATGCCTTTTGAGAAGTAGAATTATAAGCTAGAGTACCCAACCACCTAATAAGTAAGTTTCATGTGGACCTTCAAATATATGACTAGAAGATAAAAAGAAGAGAAAGACCTGGCTTTAAATTAGGCACACTGGTTTAGAAACACAAGTAAATATGATCTATTACTAAACTTACCTCATATAGGATCAAAAGAACTCTTTCCTGTAATCATGATCTCCACCAACTTAGTCATCTACAGAGTCACTAAACCAACTGGAGTGAGTGTCTTTACTAGAGCGTGAATCACCAAACCCACTCGAACGACCAGAAACAAATTCTCCAAAACCACTTGAACGATCTGCACCTCCTCTGTCCCTAAAACCAGCTGAGCCTCCACTCCAGGATCCACTAAAATTACTTGAACGACCTGAACCCCTTGAGTAATCTGAAGATCCACCAAACCCATCACCAGAACGACCAGAAAACTCACCAGAATGACCAGAAAACTCACCAGAACGACCACTCGAACGGCCTGAAGACCCGCCAAAGCCACCACCCGAACGGCCTGAAGACCCGCCAAAGCCACCACCCGAACGGCCTGAAGACCCGTCAAAGCCACCACCCGAACGGCCTGAAGACCCGCCAAAGCCACCACCCGAACGGCCTGAAGACCCGCCAAAGCCACCACTCGAACGGCCTGAAGACCCGCCAAAACCACCTGTCCGACCATAATCCCCTCCAAAACCACCTGTCCGGCCATAACGGCCACTGTAGGATCCACCTTCAGAACCATCAAAACTATTACCGAATCGACCACTTCCATAACTTCCAAGAGATCCAAATCGTCCACCGGCATTTCCAGTGTCTCTGAAAATGTCTCCAGCTCCACTCTCAACCACAATCCTAGGAAGCTACATATATGAGGTAAAGTGCGAGTATCAGTTAACCACCGCCAAATATAATTTTTAAAAAGAAAAAAAGTACTCTCACATGTTTCCAAGTAATAGAGAAATAAATCAATTTTTCAAAAGAGATAATTAATTTGACTAAAAGGCGCATCAAGAAAAAGAAGGTTCATATTGGCCTACAATTTGACAAAAAGAAGCATCGAAAGAGATAGATAACAAGAAAGGATAATTCTCATTTTACCTCTGCAAATCTGCAACCTACTTGTCGTTCGATGCCTTTAACATCCCTTGATTGTTCAGATGAATAAATGAGAATTGCACTTCCTTTCTTCCCAGCACGACCCGTCCGGCCAGATCGATGAACAAACATCTCCGAAGTGTTTGGCAGTTCAAAATGTATCACCTGAGCAACAGAACAAAGTTTCATCGGAACCATGATCAGGAAATTTTAGAGCCAAATTGAGAAAAGATATCATTAGAGGATAGCATTATCAATCACAGAAGTATATCCCCAACTTGGTCATCACAAGTTACTATTCTGAACTTCATGTCAAGATGTCAAAATCATGGAAATGACGTCCACATTATTTGACCAAGATAATTTGAGTATCATCCTATTTTCCCTAGTGAAATTAGTATTACACAGATTATCAAATTCTTCCTAGGGAAAAATGGTTGAACCAAGAGACAGATTACATGATAAAGAACTTTAGTCACAACATCGAGTGAAACACATGACATAAATTAATTCTCTTTTTTTTTGTTGTGACATAAATAATTCAGTCAGCCTACTCTGAGATCCTGCTCCTGCATGTGTGTTTACTACTACTCCACTGATAATACTTGTAGGGTTGTGGAAATGTTGACAACTTACATATTTATCAATTATTCGGACATTTATCGCAACTGAAACTTGTAATGGAACATTTCACAACTTTGACTTAACCCATGTTTTCTGAATGTTTCACTTAAATTAACATATCTACACACGTAGATACTTTCGTTTAGACTCACCAGATCAACGTTAGGTACATCAAGACCGCGAGCAGCAACATCAGTGGCAACCAAAATATTGAATTCACCATTACAGAAACCCGAAAGTGTTCTTTCCCTCTGATTTTGAGAGTGATCCCCATGTAAAGCTTCACAGGGGAAGTTCCTTTGCATGGAATATGCCAATCTATCAGCATCACGTTTTGTTTGAGTGAAAACAATGCATTTACCTCCTTTTGCATGTTCCTGGGACCAATATAAATCGAATTTAAAGTACAACATCGACCAATATTAACTGCAAGTATAGAAACAAATTGCTGCCAATGAAACCAATGGTACTGTACTGGGAAATAAAAATAATGTGCTTACAGTTACTAGTGGCCCAATAATTGCTGCTCTCTCATGCATGTCAGACACAATTGAGTAGAGACAGATTCCTTCTGCCAACTTCTGGCTAGAATCTCCTACCTAAGACCCAAACTAGAGTTAGAAATTATTCAAAACTAAAATATAAGTAATTCTGCCACAGTGCTACATAATGATGCTAAAAATAGTTTACAAACATAATACAAAGCAAAGAGGAAGAGAAATCACTATCACACTCACAAGATCAATAGTCAATGGATTGTTTAAGAACTTTTGAGAAAGTTTTACGATCCAACTTGGCATCGTTGCTGAGAACATCATTGTTTGATGCTCCTGTGGCAAATTCTCTAAAATTATCTCAACATCTTCAGCAAAGCCCACATTAAGCATTTGATCAGCCTCATCTAGAACAACATACTGAACCTCTGACAAGTCCAATACCCTTCTTTTAATCAGATCAATTACTCGTCCAGGAGTGCCAACAACAATATCAATGCCACGATGAAGCTTTTGCATTTGAGTAGATATAGGCACACCTCCATAACAACACAACGTATCTAAGTTGGGTGCAGATTCACAAAATTCTTTATTAACTTGACGAGCCAGCTCTCTTGTTGGAGTCAAACATATTGCCAGGGGATTCTTTCCTTTCCTTTTAATTACATAAAAAATAAGATTAACTAATAGTGTCAAATTCATACATCTTTTGCAATATGAAATGCACATGACATCAACATAACGAAAATTCAAACATATAGTGGAAAAACAAACCCGTGCTTAGCATGAAAACGAGTTATCTTATCCATGATTGGAATCCCAAAAGCCAGAGTCTTCCCTGTTCCCGTTCTAGCTCGACCTATCATGTCACGCCCTTGCATTGCTGGTTCCAGCACAGCTTTCTATACATTTAAAATCAAAACACATTACACCTCCATTTACTTAAATACACAGCATTGCACTCCCTAATATATACGAAGATCAATGCAATCTTTTTAACTTCAAATACCTCTAATCCAACAAATAAGTAAAAAAACCTTGAAAATCACACAATACATAAAAAGATATAATCTTTAAGGCACGCAAACCTGAATAGGGAAAAGCTTAGTAATACCCTTGTTGGCCAAAGCATAAACAATCTCACTATAAATCCCAAGTTTTGATATTTCAAGCCCCTCATCATTGCTACTACCCCCTTTCTTCACTTCCTCATCATTTACCTCCTCTACTACAGTTGGAACCGCCTGCGAAAACCCGAAAGAAGCCCTGAAATTCAATAACCCACCAGCATGAAAGTCTCTCTTGACACCGGGAACATTTTTAGCTCCAAATATATAAGAATCACTGCATATGTTGCCAGAAAATGTGGAGAATTGGGGAGCTTGTCCTGAAATGAAGTGATGAGTGGAGGATAGATGATGATGTTGGTGTTGAAATATCAGAAAAGATTGTTGGGTCAGTGAAGCGAGATTAATTCGCTTCGAAAAGAGTGAGCTTTTTATAAGAGTGTTCATCTGTGACTGAATGTGATCCAATCCAAACAGTGGTGGTGGAAAAATAGTGAAATTAGGGTTTTGTTGTTTACGGTTCTTGTGAGAATTACCCGCAACTTTGTATATATAGGTTTATTTCATTAAATTGTTAAATTTTGTAACTTAAATCGCCTTATATGTGTTAAATATTTTTATTTATATTTTAATAAATTTTTATTATACTTCCTATATCTGTTTTAATTTTATTTAGTATATGAAAATATTGTTAGTTAATACAATAAACTAGTTTAAATAATTTGAAATTATAATGTTAATAATACATTATAATTTTAACATAATTTTATTATAAAAAATAATTTAAAATTACAATAAATTATATAGTATTTAAAAATTAGAATGAAAAATAAAAATAAGATAATTAATATGAGAATTTCCTGTTTATATAAAATAAATTTTTGAATAAAATTAAACAATTTTATAATTTAGTAATTACAATTTCAAATTGGGTTCATCAAGTTATGGTTTGATATTTAACTCTCGCAAAAATTATTTAAATTTTAAGATCTAATTGAGTATATTTTTCTTGTATTTAGTGATTTTTGGCAGGACACTCTTTTTTCTCCTTGAGTTTTTTCTCATAGGAATTTTTACTCATGTGGGGTTTTAATGAAATCCTTATTTTGTGAGTGTTTTATTTTCAGATATTAAGATGTTATTGTCTAATTTTCCGGAGGCAACATGCGTGTCTTTTTTAGGCCATTGTACTTTGTTACAATTCTGAAAAGTTATTTCAGTCAAAAAAAAAGACTCAATAGCTGTTCCTGCCCTATTTCTAGGTGATAATTTAAGAAGAAAAAAGAAATTATCTGATTTATGACAACTTGAAAATTGGATGCAATGTGTTTGAACTAACTGATTTCCCACAAAATTAATATTCACAAGAAGCATACACCAATCCCCGTAATAAATAAAGTCCTGAACTTTTTGAACCAAAGTAGAAAAAAAACATAAACAATTACAACCAATTCTTTAAACTCGGCATCAAGTTTTCTGAAAGTATATATTCATATGAAGATATCCATGAAGCTGCTTAATACTGAAACTCGGGAATTATTTAACCACCAACAAAGAACTACATATAGATATATATAACAAAAAGAAATCTTGTGCTTTAAGACGACGAGACCTTGTACAATGTTTGTTGCTCCATGCCTTGCCATATGAGATTACACACAAGAACAAATGAATAACATAACTGACATATATGATCTATATTCAATGCTACATTTTGCATGGCTGTGTATTGGTGACACAGTGTGATGCTACTAGATCTATAACTTAACTGCATCAATGTCTTCTCGTGCAATCTACTGCTGGTCTCCGAACCCCATGCGTTCATCTGTATCCACTCCTAGCATTTGGTTTCACCACTGCTTCAACAAGTCTGTACATCCACCTATCTAGCATCCCTGTTATGTAGTACATGTCAACCATTTCACCATAGTGCAAAACAAAAGAACAAAGTATGAGAACAAGCTTAGCAAAAAAAGGACAAAAAAATATTAAAATAATAATTATAAACCAGTATTTTAAACAATTTGAGAACAATGGTTAACCGAAAAAAAAAAAGCAGTTTCAAACGGTTTGGTATCGGTGATGAGCAGAAACCAAACTGTTGTGTGTATGGTTTGCTACTGGTTTTAGGTTAAAAACAAGCCAAACCGACCCCATGCCTAGCTTATTCAACCCCATAACCCTAGCTAATCATTTCTTTTGGACTTGGGTGAGTGAGGATTATAAATAGCTCAAATTGAGTATCACTTCCCTATATCAAAGTTTTCATCAGCCCTGGTTGTAAATACATGAAACCTATTTCTCACTTTATCTTTTCTCTTTAAAAATATATAGCCTTCCATTTTTTCCCCAGTTGAGCCTTTCATTTTTTCCCCAGTCAAGACATTGTCTCGGATACTCCCTACAAAATTTGGAAGTTCAGTGTCCTTCACCCTTTGTATTATAGTTAGAGATACATTTCTATTCAGATGACAGAATAGCATGGAGTTCTAGATCTGACGTTAAACTCCATTGTATATAGTATGATCATGACACAACTATAACTTTAGACTCAAGTTAGAAACTAATTTGGAGATCAGATTAGGCTTAGAATTGTCTTTTTACTAATGTATATCGAACTTTTTCAATTTTGATGGCAAAATATATATATCAAATTCTGAAAATGAAGAAGTATATAAAGTGTAGATAATTATCTCAAAAGTTAAATGAGAGCAGGCACTAACCTGTTACAGCAAATGTACCTCCTAGTACTGCACATAGTCGAGTTATGAAGTGTAGAAAACTGCGTCGTTCCTCCTTGATGGTCACAGTAATCGGTGATAAATCATACAAAAAGTAAACAGCTGGATAAATTAATCAAAAAGTTAGCAAGCTTTACTCTATTCTGCATGCAAAAAAGTTAGGGGGAAAATTGTTCAGACATCAAAATGTTTAATAAACCTGGCCACGTCCTGTCAAACTCGTGCATGGGGGAAAAATATTCTGTAACAGAGAACTGATTTGTAGGTAGAACCTCTTTTGATAAATAATTATATTCAGTTGGAACAACCTGCACCAGAGCAATGGGAATGGTACAATTTAGCACAAAAAGATGTTTTTTCCTCTCAAATGTATGTTTTAGGAATAAAAATGGAAAGGGAAGTGATCGGCATCAATACTTGTATGCTAATATTTCTTATGAATTAGTACATATCTGAGTTGATGCAAAAAACCACATAAGCCACTGTACTCCTGTCAATGCAAGGCAGTCGAAGATATAGATTGGATACTCACCATCAAGTTATACTTAAGCTTTAGATTCTTAAACTATAATACCAGCATCAAATGGTTTGGCAAAACTAGGCAAACATATTGATGTCATTTTGACAGAAGTTAATCCATATTTCACCAATTTCGGAACCAAAATCCAAGAAATCTTTCAAAATCCCTAGCAATAACATATATTTTGCAAAAAAAATAAAATTAAAGGAAAATTTTCAATTCTTTTTATAGTATAACACGTACTGATGTTTTAACAACAGACTACAGTTGTTAGCTATCTAAAATTCATAGTGGACGGGTTCTGAATCAATTGACTACAAGCGGAGTTTTGAAAAAACAGATGTTGTAAGCTCATACTGTACATAGAACGGAACTCAATTTTAGTCGACCTAGTAGTCTCAATTAAATATCTTGAGAGGAATGATGTACACAAGCTCCTTGCTATGCCAGTTATTTTGTGTATCTAGAGTGGACATGATATACAAAAAGCTTACATAACTGTTATCCGCTCCCTTTATTATCATGTTTATATGTAGCAATAATAACCCTCTAGTTTCCTAGATTTACATTCACTCAGCATGTATCCATACGTTAAATTCAGGTGACAATATACAAGTAGAGAAGCTCAAAGGCCAAAGCAAGTTCATTAAGTTTGTAAACTGATAACAGCTTAGCAATAGTCTTTTCCAAATACCTGTGAAAGATAGATGCTACAGGATTTCAGAGTTGAAAACAATTAGATAAATATAAATAGAATAAGCATATTTAACCTTTATGTAGTATTTAAAAGTTCCACTTCCTTTCTGAACAATTCTCGATGTCCCGTCAAGAGGATTATGAATTCCTGGATATTTTGGCCCAAATGATAAATCATGGATGATGTGACTTACATTCACATGTATAGCTCCTTCAAAGATCTATAGCATTTATAAGAATAGAATATGAGAAAAATGAAAAGAAAAGGTTTTATAACAAAATGGGTAAATAAAGATTAGCAACAAAAAGCACAGCTTTGGTTGTACCGTCATGTAATCTTCTCCCTTTCCTACTTCGCTTATTATTTTCATTTCTTAGAGATTTATAAGTTGCAGTAACTAACTTATCCTGATTGTTTAAATCTTGTTAGTAGCCATGAGTATGATTAAATGTTCTACATTTCACTTCAAGTTTTCAAATGAATTTACAGAGTGCATCTGCATACAGAGATGTATCGAATCAAATATTTACCCACATTTAATTGTCAAGATTAAAAGACAATAGAAATTACAATAATAGCCGGTTAGTCACCAAGTAGATTATGTAACAAGTTCAGCAACATAAAACCATCACATGTGTTTCTCAACTATTCTGAAGTTCTTAAATAATACCTTATACAATAATTGCAACTTTTTATACATGTGGGAATTATTAAGTCATCACATGCATCTGCTTGCGACAAACTAGTTTTTGATACGGAATTGAAATGATTGACACATTAATGCTCAAGGAAACTGACCATTTGAGCGACAAAGATATTTAATCCATGAACTGAAATATGGAAGTTTCCAGCAACCCTTTGGACATCCAAAACCCCATATACCTGCCAAGAATTCATATAAACAATTGACAAAATGTCATCATATCGCTCTTCAAGATTGAGCATTTCAGAAGTCAAAGGTGCAACAAACTCACACGACATCCTTCACCATTTTTTAATGCTAGTTTCACATCCTTAACTGTATCTTCACCCGCTTGATCCAAGCCATCAAGATGCATGAGGTCCTCGTGATGACTTTTGTCATCAACTGATTAATGCAATCCATGAGTTTTACTTATCATTTTCATTAGATTGCCAAAAGTAATTGAGGACATTAAACATAAATTAAGCTCAACATGATGAATAACTGAATATATACGGATTGCATTAACAAACTATATACAAATGCTATGTTTTTCGTAGATTCAACGTATAGATATTATTTAAATAAAAAAGAGCGAATAATTATTCTCATATATGCCCTAGCTAAGTACGGGAATGAGAAACAAAAAATACATTCCAGTTATTTGCTAATTCTAGTACCAGTATTTTATTAGAGTAAATGGTATTTCACCAGTTTAAGAATTGAAATTTACTTATAAAAGCACAATAATCTCTGATATGCAGTAATTTTTTACCTGTATAAAAAATACATAACTCAACCAACTTTTTGATCAATAAAAGAAGATTAATTTCAGATTTCAAACAATAGCATCAGCAAAAAGTTGAGCTAATAAGTAGGGCAGCCATTAAATTTGGAGTTCTCTTGTCCTCCTTTGATTACCTTAAAGTTGTTATTAAATTTTGAAGTACGGAAAAAAATGCAGCATTATGTGGATGAAAATAATTGCAATGATAAACAGTGGTGAAACAAATCAAGAAATATATTGAAATGTTGATGAACTCGTCAGAGTAATTCGGCCAATTATTATATTTATGATTCGATTCAAACAGCAAAAATAATACTGACAACTAAAAAGATGTTGGAAACTACACAAGAATACCATAAATAACTAATTAGTCATTAAATGCCTATAAGAAGGCTCCATTTACCATATTATTTTTTCAACAATCTTCTTCAGTGTATTGTGTATATAATAAAACCTCTAATCTTAATCCAAATTCTTATAATTTTGATCTGGTTTTTGATAAAATAAAACAAAAAAAACAAAAAAAAATCATAAACACCAGAACATTACCGTGCTTGTGAGATGTGTGTCCCTTTTCTACAAGATCTGACAGATACTCAGTACCAAGAATATAGCCATCACTGTTCAAACGAAGCTGCAGAAACTCTAAAGAATCAATAAATTTTAACATGATTGTGTACACATAGATGAAATTAATATGATTAGGCACATAGTATTAAAGAAATCAAAAGTCACACAGACAAAAAAAATACCTTTAAGATGAAACCAAAATTATCACAAAGACATCGAACATAGCAATACTATTTGCATATATTAATGTTAAGGCGATCAGTTTGCTTGAAATTTAAGCAAGCTATATATGGCAATCACTTTTATCAATATACTGCTTACATTTAATGGTAGATGATTTCTTAGTGAAAAGCAATTGATTCAAATCTTAAATAAGACTAGTATACTATTTAAAGAAAATTCAAAGCATATAAAATAATAATACTGAAACTTAACACTTTATTGTTTGTATAAATTATTAAAATTCAACTCTGATTCATTATTGTGCAATATAATACAATGGATTTTCATTGAATTTTGCTATAAGTTATTTGAATACCTAGGTAATGATTTATTAAAATACAAAATATTGTCATGAACATTTATAATTATTGTTATGATTCTCTAAAAAGAAAAGGCAACAACAAACATATAGATTAGCAAATGTACTAATCACTCAAACAGTAGGAAAATTGGTTAATACATATTTGCACCTCTAAATTCGCTAATTAAAATGTTAAAAATAAATAAATAAAGGGACTTAATAGATTTAAGATAATATTAAAAGCGCTATTTTTTTTTCTCGTTGCACATACATTAACAACTACAGCAATATTGTTATCGAATATACTTATATTGACCTAATCCTTTTACTGCTAGATACAGAAGAATAGAGTGTATATTAAAACTCAAATTATTTGAATTTTTATTAAATATTGATAGCTGGAGTTCTAATTTATAAACAAAAATATTTATTGTAAATATACCAAAAAGCATCTACAAAATATATATGCTATACATTATTAAACATATCTATTTTATTAAAGATACAGATATTTATATATATATATATATAAACATATACATTTGCAATGTCTAATAAAAAAATTAAAAAAATAATATTTATTTATTCAGTTTGAAATTTGGGCATGCCATTATTAACTTGCAAATATAACATATACAAAGAATGCAATAAAGAATTATATCCCAACCATTTTTCTTTATCTCATTAAATAAAGCTTAAAGAAGAATTGAAGTCCGTCACCGCATGCTTGTTACTTAGCTCAACATAGGAAGTACAGAGTGCAGTAATTTATTTACCCACTTTCTAGTGCAAACAAAATTCGGGTCTCTTTCATTTGATTTTTCGTTGAAACATAAATGAAGGTAAAACCATGGAGACACGAACTAACATCTTACTTTCCATATATTTGTGTCAAGATCGACTTCATGTTTCCCTGACATGTCTATAGCATCCACGCTTATAACTGCAACATAACAATAATCACATTAACGTTATTACAGTCAAGAGAGATAAGAAAACTAAAGGTGAACAATTAAAAAAAGGATAATTAAAGTTAATGAAAAATTAATCTGACCACCACATGGTAATGATGGAAATGTCATATTAATATGGATGGGAAGAGTTTCTCCACGTTTCAGATCCACAGCCATCTGTGAAGACATCACATTTCACTGTAATAAACCCACAAAATAATTGATGCATCCTAAGGAGCCAAAATGAAGATCCAATTTCAGATGTTAGAATACTTAATTGTTATGCATTAAGGTTGGACACAAAAGAACCATCAAGTTGCAGAGTTGTTAGTCAAAATTATACCTGATGAACTGTATATGTTGTCAGATAATACCTTAGCTCATGCACGAACAATGTGGTCATTATCACCAGACCAACAACAGATACTAGTTAATCAGATAGAACTCGTGTTAGAACCAACAATTAACTAGAGGATCAATTTATCAAACAAAAGTATGCTGTATTGTTTCACATCAGAATATGCGCGCAGACACATATATTTACAACACATATACTACACATGTAAAAAACAGTTATATGATCGAAGCTAGGACAAGGAATACAACTTCATGTTGTGATAAGATGTACGTAGGTGAGTTTAGGGTTTTTTGCTCCAGTTACAAGGATTTAGGGCAACAACATTTTATTTTTACCGACTCCACAAAGCCTTGTAAACACAGACACCCTGTTTTTTGAAAAACTGAACAAAATAATAAAATATTACGATGTACTTTCTAGAAATAAGCTAAAGCACACAGCCTCCTATACATTCTCATATAGCCTCACCACAGCAACTCATCCAAAAACAAGAGATCGAGATTCGAGAGTGCATATGTTTTGGTAATTATATCAGTATTATTGACTGAATTTTCTTTCCTTATGCATCTGTAAGCATTATCCATATATAAGTTTATCTTCTTGATAATTAATGAGTACTCTCTCTTTCTCTTTCTCTATAAACTATAGGTTGCACTTTAAAGATATCACGTCCATCGAATACCACTGTCACATCTGATGGCCCAAGATTAAATAACACGACCAAACCACTAACCATGGCACAGTCATTAGTCATGGCCCAAATTACCGTTCGGACAAGTATGAACAAATTATGCAGCCCCAGGTGAGATATGCTAGCTAATTACACGGCTAGTCCAAAGTAAAATGCCAAACCAGTAAGGGCACAACAGCATCCGGCCAACCAAAGGCTCGTTGAACCACCTTCCGGCAAGACAAAAAGTGCGGACAAGCGGAAGACAGAATCATGTGCGCCATTCATGACCACCAATAGGAAACTCCTAACACTGCGCAAGTATAGACAAATCGTCGTGTCTGACAAGCTGACCTGTTCCCTTTTGTCCAAACGTCCATACAGGATGTGTCAACACTCAGTCAACAGGCAGACAAAGACAGGCTTCGTGGCAAAGTCTTGACCCTACATATGTCCAGGTATAACCCCAATACCCCTTGGCCTATAAACAGACCAAAAGTTAGGATTTAAGCGGTCTGCCATTCTTTTCTCTAAAATAAAAACTTGTGATAGCCTATTTCCTTTAAACTATTTTCTTCCAACAGTTACTTATCCTCACGTCGGAGGTGCTGATGAGCCACCACCCCTGCCGGGCATTGTTTTGCATTGCAGGCACCCATAAACCTACAGCTACACCTACACCTCATTTTCCAGTAGAGGAGAGAAAAGAAAGTTACCCCCAAAGGATTTATATTTATCAACATCATTATTAGTTAGTAGCTAAAGCCATTTGCTAAAGCAAAACTGGACTAAAAAGGCTCAAAATACAAAACTCTTTCGTGACGTAATTCTCAGCTTGTAATCTACGTAGACAACAACTTCACTTATAATACTTGTTCACAATTAAGCATATTAACATTAGATTCATAAACAAAACAAAATATCAACAACATAAAACCACAAACTGAACAATCTACATACAAAATAACCAATTACGATAACTCAATTATCTTAAAAAAATAAATAGTCTCGAGAGAGATGCGTGTATATATACCAAATGCTCCTGATTGAGTTTTCTGCATCAAGTGGTCTTCTGCACGCGGAAATGCATCCAGGCTTCTAATTGCTTGTTTCACACCCATTTTTTCTCCAAGTATGTATCTATATTTCTTTTAATTTATCAATAAAACCGAATCGAAAACGCCGGCTAAATAATTCGATATTCTATATTAGCAATCCAGATAGTAAAAGCAAATCATCATTAAGACTAAATTGAACTATCGATACATTAACTATACGAAAATATTTATATGCATGCATATATATCAATTAAGAGGAAGATGATGACGGTGATTACCAAGCCAGCTCTGATTTGGTTGATCTCTTCGCTTCCCTTCTACTACTCTTCTCCCGACCAATTATATCAACTGTAATAGTTAATAATGACTATAAAATAACGACGTGGCCCAAAAGACCGAGTCAATAATCTGTCCAAAGCCCAATCACTTGTCCTCTGGCCTATAAGAGCCCAATGCATGCACAAGCCCACTATTTATCTGTGAGAGAGAGAGAGAGAGAATAAAATGTAAATCGGAAAACATAAATTTACGGGGCATATGTTACGGCCTACGGGTCCCGACTTTGGATTCTCTTTAGAATTGTTTGTTGTCATTGACGGAGGTTTTGCCGAAAAATAGATTTTAAAAAAAATAAAATTATTTTTTGCAAAAATACTTTTAATTATATGTATTTTTTACACTGTGTTTTTAAATTTCGATTTGAAGAGGAATGGAAAGAAATGTGAATATTTATTTTCCTTTTGTGTTCTTCAGCTTTTTTGAAGAAAGAAAGGAATATAAAATATTGATCAATTTCTCTCTGAAAGTTTTTTTACAAAAAATGAAAAAAAATGAGAAAGAAAGATAAATTAAAGTAACAAAAGTATTGTATATTTTCCAACCTCCGCTTTTTTTCTCCTAAAAAAACTCTGAAATATAAGAAAATTATAATCTTTCTTTTCTCTCAACTTTAATTCTTTTCTTCTTTTTCAGGAACATTAGAGAAAACTAATTTTTCATATTTTGGAACAAGCTGTTGCATCTTTTACGAAGTGAACCTTGCATAAAATTATCTCAGCTTGAAAAACATTTCTTTAAAAAAAATGGTTATTATTATTGATTATATTGTCAAAATTCTCCAAAAATATCATTTTTTATATTATATCTCAAAATATATAAAATAAATAATATTATAAAACAAACATCTAATTTTTCTCACATCACTTTTCAGATAAAACAAAAATTTTGAATAATGGTTTCAAGCATAAATTTAATATTAAAACTTAAAATTCATCAAAGTTCTACATTATCGAGGATCCAATTATCAAAGTGAGTTGTATCGTTTTATTAATAATTTGTAGCATCGCAATTTATGATATCATAGATTTATTGTCATTTACTCATTCGTATTATCTTAACTTTGTAATTTGCAGAGCTTTTTAAATAAATATATAAACAACGCATAACTAACATGGACAAATATTTATGTATGTTACCACATAATAATGTATATATAATATAGAGTAGATATATTATGTAATTTTAGCTCCTCAATATATAAAACGAATAACATTCCCCACTCACGTCTGGTTCATAGTTAATGAGCCAACTAAAATGGGAACTTCAATCATATTCCCTCCATTTTGGGTTGATTTTGCAAATTTCACATATATTAAGAAGTATTTAATATTTATAAATTTATTAATATAATAAGATAAGAATACAACTGCTTTCTTGTGAATGTGTGACTAATTCTCATTAATTATAAGTATGAATTCTATTTTTACGTGAAATAGAAAGGATTTTACTTGATTTTTTCATATGTATTTAATTTAGTCAATATTAGAAATATAAAAGAAAGAGTATTTTAAGAAAACACTTTAAATATTTATATGAGATAAATAACAAGACACTTCAAATGAGAAAATTGTTCCTCTCAAAATGGACACATAATATGAAATGGAGGAAGTATATTTTAGTGTTTGGATTAATTAATAATTTAATATTCTCTCTGGTCCATTATATAGG
This sequence comes from Oenanthe sinensis, assembly GCA_028671895.1. NCBI lineage: Eukaryota > Viridiplantae > Streptophyta > Magnoliopsida > Apiales > Apiaceae > Oenanthe > Oenanthe sinensis. Next base: position 40,451,216 of record CM053794.1, read on the forward strand.
CGTTACTTTTTACACATAATTTTAGAAACTTTGACTACTGTTAATATTTTTTTAATTTTTATGTTTTGAATAAAAATATATCTTAAAGTTATGTGTAAAAAGTCAAACAGCTTATGGATCAGAGAGTAGTAAGGAATGTAACCTTATTCAATGTTTTAATGTTTGGATTAATTAATAATTTAGTTGGAACCTCATTTCCATTAAATAGATATACTGTAAATCATAAGTTCTTTATCCTTCTGAATAATATATCATTTTTATTCACATTAACCCTCATTTCTTTATTCTCATTCTCCATTTCCATTCCCAATATACATTCAAGCGCTCATAATTAATCTTTAAAATAGACACATACTCAATTTAAATTTTATAAATAGTACTAAATACTACTCCGTATTAGTTTAATTAAGTAAATAATAGCACATTTATAAAAACTCATTTTTTTAATAGATAAATTAACCAGTACGTCTTATATATTCGTGCAATGAAATATTTTTTCTTCGACGAAAATAATTATCCTTGTGATTTATTAAATGGTTGTTTGTATTGACATTTTACGGATCATTTAATAGAAAACCGACCTTTTTCAACTTTTAAAATTCATCCTAACATGAACAGCCAATTTTTTATCTATTTTTTTAAAAAAAATTGTCAAGTATTTTTAAGACAAATTAAATTGATCGCCCTCCTACGTACGCATGTATATATCGCTACGAGGGAATAATATGATACAGACTGTGTATCTTTCGGTCTAGCTTGCAAGCAAGTAAAAAAACATGTCATGTAATTTAGGCGCCCATTTGGGTTAGGGTTAGGGTTAGCTTAATTAGATTGTACGTATTTGATATAATAATCGAATGAAAGAGTAGTCAGTCGTGAGTAACTGAGTACACCAGAGAGCTTGAATTAGATCATTTACCTTAATTTTAAAACTAATTTAGCGTCTTTACATTTTTTCAGAAAATAATATATTTATGCACTGTCCCCTCAAACTGAACTCAGTCGTCTGACATTATTGTTTCATGGAGACTGGCTAGGGTTTAGTTTAGTAGTATTTCACATTTTTTTAACCAATAGATATATTAAACTCTACTTTATAATTTAGACTTATTACCAATTCATCAATTTATAACCTCTCTTTTTCTATATCATTTAAAATAATTAACTTTGTCCTACAATATTACAAAGTTTATTATTTTTTTAGTTGTACTTCATATGTACAAGTAGGGCTGCAAACGAACAGAGTCGAGCCGAGTTTTGCCCGAGCCGAGCCGAGTTTGACTTTTTTTTTAAACGAACCGAACCGAGCCGAGTTTGACTTTTTTTTAAAACGAACCGAGTCGAGCCGAGTTTCCTAATAAACGAGCCGAACACGAGTTTTTCACGAACAAATCGAGTCGGGTCCGAGTCGAGTCGAATTCGAACTGAGTCCGAGCCGAATCGAGTTGTTCGCTAACAAAACAAATATTTTTTACTCAATTAAGTCCAATTAATAAAAATAACTTTTACGGATTGTTGTTTCTATTTTTTAAGAAATATTTCTCGACGATCCAACCGTACGGATGTCAAGATATACTTAATATAATGATATTCCCAAATTTTAAAAAAATAAAAAATTAATTTGGTTGAAGATTCTAGTATATCATTACTATATTGACTACTTGACTAGTACTCGTAACTAGTGTTTTGTCACAAATTGTTGTTTCTATTTTTCTAAAAATATTTCTCGGCAATCCAACCATATGAATGTCAAGATATATATAATATAATGATATCCCCAAATTTTAAAAAAATAAAAAATTAATTTGGTTGGAGATCTTAGTATATCACTAATATATTGACTAGTACTCGTAACTAGTGCATTGTCACGAATTGTTGTTTCTATTCTTTTAAAATATTTCTCGACAATCCAACCGTACGGATGTCAAGATATATCTAATATAATGATATTTCCAAATTTTAAAAAAATAAAAAATTAATTTGGTTGGAGATCTTAGTATATCACTACTATATTGACTAGAATTCGTAACTAGTGTTTTGTCACGAATTGTTCTTTCCATTTTTTTAAAAATATTTCTCGACGATCCAACCGTACAGATGTCAAGATATATTTAATTTAATGATATTCCCAAATTTAATGTATTATATTTATTAATATATATATATATATATAATGTATAATAATACAAATGTAACATATTTAATTATGGTCAGTTTCTCTATGTTATTTATGAAACATCTTTCGAATTAAAGAATAATCTTTAAAATAACAATCAATTTGGTACAATTCAATAGCCAATTACTTAATAAAAGAAAATAATATATTGCATAAATTCCAGAAAAAGCTAAGCATGCTGTATATAATTATAGGCAATGCAGAAAGCTGACACAGATATGACAAAAATGTGACTGCATTCAATCAAGTAGCTGTTGTAACAATTAAAAACAGGTCAAGGTTGCAGAGAATTTGACATATATGCAGAAAGAAATAGTTCTGCAGGCATTCAGTCATAAAAGGTTCTAAAATAATAATTTTACAAACAAAGCACAGTGACAGATATCACTAAATCAATCTAAACCGTGCCATGTACAGTACTGACTGCATAAAAGGTGTACTAGCAAGGACAGTTATCCTCCATGCTCATTAAATGAGAAGTGGCATACCTTATCAGATACAAGAAATGTATAAACTTAATTTGAAATTAATAAATAAGCATGATGTACTATTTCGTATTTCACACATCAAATAATAAAGTAATCAAATAGCAGATGAGGTATATTTTTGCAGTATATGCGTTTAAGTCTAAAATTAAAAACAATTTCTCACAAACTTGAGCTTTTGCTAGAAAAGAGTTTCCATATTAGTTGAGCAACTATTAAATTAGGCATGCATAAAACTATAAAAGTCTCCTTAAGCATAAAAAAAATACTCATGGCAAAGTCCTAATTGAAAATCTGGTAAAGTTTACACAAATACAACTTCCAGTGTTACTTAGACGACAGTGAATGCAGACTGTAATGAGGATGAGAATCGAGATGCAATGGTTTGGGAATTGGGAGGCAAATGCCTGAATCTGATTCTTAGCATCTGTAAAACAAACAAAAATCACATGTATAGTATACACTTATTCTTTTTTTAACAATATATATATAATATGAATAATTTCATATAAACATTAATATATTAAATATGATATAAATATTTAAATTATTCATAATATTTTTTTATTTATAATATATATAAATTTTATCCGAGCCGAGCTAGACGAGCTCGAGCCGAACTCGAGCCGATCACGAGCTAAACGAGCCGAGTTCGAGCCGAACAGGCATAAGGCTCGGCTCGGGTTCGTTTACTAACCGAGCGGATTTTTATGTTCAAGATCAGCTTCTTTTAATAAACGAACAGAGTCGAGCTCACTTAAACGAGCCGAGCTCGAGTTTTGTTCACGAACAACTCTGTTCATTTGCAGCCCTATGTACAAGGGTGTACAATGGGAGTCGCAAACTTTTTTATATAGATAATCATATAGTATTATAAGTTTATGATAACAGCCAACAGGATACAGGACTAGCCAGAAGCCTAGCTAGCTAGCTATATATATATATAATTAGCTAGGATATAACCCTAGTCCGGTAGCTAAAATAGATTTATAATTTTACACATATAATTATAATACAATAGTTTAGGATTTCTTATGAAAAATGTATATATTTTTCATCTTATAAGAGGAAACAAACAGGAACATAAATACATATGTGTGCGTCGCATATCCTCAAATTCACAGACCCTACGCATTAATTCCGATAAGTATTGTTACTCAAGCAGCAGGTGCGACACTCGAAGCATCATCGTCGTCATCGTCATCATCTCCCTCATTCTCATTATGTGCATAGATGCAGCTGAAAAACTGATCTTCGGAAGCTTTGGGCACAAACAAGGTACCTGAGAAATACACATCTTTTTCTTCATTAACCACCACCATTTTCAGGTCTGGAATATTTAATTACTAAAAGATGACGAAAAGAGACAACTTAGAATATTATACTCAGAAATATAGTACTACTAAACTATATATTGTGTTTGGTGAACATTGAAGCATGACCCTTGCTGTTATTTATAACTAAAAAACACCATTAACTTTAAATATTAATTAAATATTCTTCTGCACTCAAATTGATAATTAAAAATTGGGATTACGTAGCTTTTAGGGTTTAAGGAATTAGTGGATGACTTGTTCAACGCAGTGCCACAGAATGGTGTCGAATGAGATGAGAGGAGTCGAGCATAGTCCAAGCTCATGCTCTGCACAAGCAGCACGTTGCTACAACAGTTCCTCACGCTATTTTACCCTTTTCAGTTTTGCCAGCTTGGATATGTATAAAGTAAATCATATATATTGAGTTTATCGCGTGGGAATTAATAGTCTATATTAAATTCAACTTTTTAATTTGATAATGATCAAATATACAAAATTACAAATATTCACACATTTTTTTGAAAATTAATATTCACCAAAATCCGAATTATCGATATTCTTTTTATGAAAGAAATTATCTGTTAGGCCAAATGTAGATCGAAGATATATAGATATACTAAACTTTTTCCTTATCTTGTTAGAAAATGGAGGGAGAGATTTCAACAAAAGCAGCAATGATCACAACTTAATTGATTATAGGAAGAAAGTAAAGAATTAATACTTGAACATTAATTAAATTTAAATTATCTAAAAAAACATTAATTATATTTTTTTTTAAATCCTACTTTAACAAGAAGCTACAGTAGAAACACAAAACAAGATGAACATTGCAAGCAAGAGTACATATAATAATTGGAACGTAGGACAATGGACATTGGACATAAGGATAACTTCTATTTTTCTAAGTGACAAATGGACACAGCTTGAAGTGGGGAAAAAATACGTTTAGCGGTTTAGATGCCATAATGTAAACCACTCACGAAAAATACTAGTTTACTTTGGCTAAACTTATTAACGAAAGTAAGTGTTTATTTTCGAAAATAAATACACATTTACATATCTTTCTTTTTTGAAAATAAATATTTATTTTTTAAAAAATAAACTCATGACTAAACTTGTTTTTGAGAAATAAATATTAATTTATAAAAAAGAGTTATACTTTTAACTATTTTTTCCCGGAAATAAGTACTTTTTTTTTAATAAAAGTTTAACCAAACGGCCTAATTATATATGGTCCCTTTGGCTAATCTTAAAAATAATTTATAATTTAAAAATATATTTATTTTTCAATTTATAAATAACTTATGAGTTGAGATAAACGGGTCTAGTAATCCAACTCCTAATATCTTATATTTCGGGATAAGTAATTGTCTTGACATAAAATATTTTATTTTATATATTTGTATAAATTTTGCCAATTGTCTTGAAATATATAATTCTTATATATATTATTTACTATATAACAAAAAAGTGCTACTTTTTTTAATTTCTTTTAAATAAAGCAAACAATATTTATTTGACCTACGTACTATCCTAAGCAAACAAATATGAAGATATCTAGAGACTTAAAATTTAACACCAGATATTAGTTTTGTAGTGTGTGTATATATATTCATTAAATAATATATTTATACAATTTTTATATAATTATAAAAATATTATAGACATATTTAAAAATATTATTTGAGTTTAATATTATTAAGATAACAAAATTAGATTGAAAATATAAATAAAAATTAATTTTAAAAAAAACAAAATATGCTTAAATCCCTTTAACTCTTAACTCTATTTTAAAAAATTAAATTAAATTTTTAATATTTTTTTGCAATTTTTTTGAATTTTTAATATAAATTTAAAAAACTTATTAAAAATCGAATTCGAATCCGGATAGTATCCGTCGGATACGGATTCAGATATTAACCTTTAAAAAAATTTCGGATACGGATTTGAATTGGGATCCAGACAAATCTGAATTATCCCTTTAACAACAGTAAACACAGTAGTTTAAAGGAACGAGAGAGATTGTTTTGTGGCTTGGCGTAATAGAATTATAGGGACTGGTATGGTTAATGTATAAATTTCTTGCTATATTAATGTGATATGGTTAAAAGGTTTTAAAAATAAACTAAATTAAAAGTAGAAACAGATTAACACAGTATTGGCCAAGTCAACTCAGCTCGTACTTGGATAGTTGAGTTTGGATCTGTTCTTGCAGAGTGAACTATATATACAGCCAAAAGATCTTCATTCTTTGGACTGTTCTTGGTCGTAGCTAGCTATAGCAGCCCAACTGCCCAGGTCAGTCCGTAGTTCTCGGATATGTTCTTAATCAGGACTAACTACTAGCAGGGTCCATTTCGTTTTTGGGACAGAAACTGAACTCTCCTTTTTAAAAATGGGATGTCTGAGCTGAACGTTTCAAAAATGGTACATCTAAATGTCTTTTTGGCGTTCATCAAAACTGGGTAGCTGTGGAATTATAAGTGATGACTGACATGTAGTGTGACGGTTATGAAATAAATCAAATTGATGTTTACCGTCGTAACAGACATATTATATGACCTCCATTTGGTGTGACGGTCTCCATAGAAAGAAAATTGATATTACTTTTACATATATCTCTGCTTTTATTATTATAATCCTATATCTTTGCATTTTTTATATATTATTATTTTAATATTAATATTATAATATTATAATTATGATAATAATATTAAATTTCTTAATAAAATGACAAGTATTTTTATTAAAAGAGGATTATATAATAAAATATATTATTTTAATATCATAATTATAATATTATAATTATGATAATAATATTAAATTTTTTAATAAAATGACAAGTATTTTTATTAAAAGAGGATTATATAATATTATAATTATGATAAAAATATTAAATTTCTTAACAAAATTCCATTTTTGTGTTTTTCAGATCATATTGAGGGGGTTAAAAAGGGTTAAAAATATTTTGATTTTCTAATTTTTTTTCGTTCATACTATTAATTTAAAGTGCCTACTTTAGTAACATGTTGTGAAATGGAAAAAATAAAGTCCACAAGTTACAATTATTAATTCATTTTTTGTGTTTTTCAGGTCATATTGAGGGGGTTAAAAGGGTTTAAAATAATTCGATTTTCTAATTTTTTTCGTTCATACTATTAATTTGAAATGCCTACTTGAGTAACATGTTGTGAAATGAAAAAAATAAAGTCCACAAATTACAATTATTAATCCTTAAAAATGGAAGAAAAACAATATTTACATAAAATACAAATTACTTAAATGTCATTCAGTACACAACTAATGTTATAGGAACATCAAAGATAACAGTAAATGGAACAATAAGGCAAACCTACAATATATGACTGCCTGTAAAACATCTCCTACCTCGACCTTTAACACGTCTACCTGGTTAATGTCTCTACTGCACTTCATCGTTATGTGTTCTTCTACCACCGGACTCTGGAGATAAGAATGCATTACTATGAGCTGCAAAATCTGCAAAACCACGAACATGCGTGTGGTAACCATGTGAAGAACCGGGATGTGGTACATTAGACCCTAACTGGCTACTACCAACATCACATCCGCTACCACCCATTTGTGACTGAATAAGTGAACTGTGAGTACCTCCCTCCCCCGAGACTGGACATGGTCACGTGTCTGTGAATCCCAACCCCCAAAACCACCAGAACTGTCATGTATCCAAGAATCCCAATCACCCTCCGTCTGAGTCTGCACAGGGTCACATGTCTGTATCAAAGTTTCCCAACCAGCACTTGATGACGTGCCCTCTTTCGTCCCTCTCTAACCGCCATCACCACTCATCTGTGACTGGTGATATGAAGGACCTTCTGTCCAAGCTCCTCATCCACCTACTGAGTGCGTGGGTGATGCCTGTGGAGATCTAGGGACATCTGAAGACCCAGGTCCTCTCGAGACATGATCATAATATGTCCCGGGCTCAGGATCATTCATTGGTTATTCATCCGTGGTGATTACATTCAGCTTTAGGAGTCACGGCTTATTCAGTCACTCAGCCCCGGCCATTACCGTGCGATTACGAAGGGTGTACCTAGAGTGACACCAGATTATCAGACTTGGTATGATAGTGTGACACGCTGATTCATATTACAATCTAGGCACTGGTCTGAGCAGTAGGGATTTCAGGGTTCACATCATTATTCGCAGTACTATGTAAGTTGTTCATAGTTTGCAGTATAATGTCTTCTTTATTGCCTTTGTACATATTAATCCCTTAATGTTATTGACTTGTGAAATTTCATATAGGTTGAGGGGATTTCACAAGCATATCATGCCATTGACCCTAGTGATCTGTATGTGGATGAGGCACGTAACGTTTTGAGCGAGCGCATGACATCTACTAGTTATGGTAGATACTGGCACACACTGCCTCCGCATGCACCAGCAGTGGATAGAGGTCGTCGTGGTACCCGACGCCACAGTGCTACAGGTAGACCGAAGGATGTCCATGTTGATCCTGAGCCCGGGACGTATTATGATCTTGTCTCGAGAGGACCTGGGTCTTTAGATGTCCCTAGATCTCCACAGGCATCACCCACGCACTCAGTAGGTGAATGAAGAGCTTGGACATGGGGTCCTTCATATCACCAGCCACAGATGGGTGGTGATGACGGTTGGAGAGGTACGACAGAGGGCACGTCATCAGGTGCTGGTTGGGATGCTTTGATACAGACACGTGACCATGTGCAGACTTAGACGGAGGGTGATTGGGATTTTTGGATACATAACAATTCTGGTGGTTTTGGGAGTTGGGGTTCACAGACACGTGACCCTGTCTAATCTCAAGGAGAGGGAGATACTTACAGTTCACCTATTCAGTCACAGATGGGTGGTAGAAGATGAGATGTGGTAATAGCCAGTTAGGGTCTAATGTACCCCATCCTAGTTCTTCACATGATTATCACACCCTTGTTCGTGGTTTTGCAAATTTCGCAGCTCAGAGTAATGCATTCTCATCTCCAGAATCCGGTGGTAGAAAAACACGTGACGATGAAGTGCAACAAAGGCGCATCCAGGTAGACGTGTTAAAGGTCGAGGTAAGAGATGTTTTACAGGCAGTCATATATTGTAGGTTTGCCTTATTGTTCCCTTTACTGTTATCTTTGATTTCCCTATAACATTAGTTGTGTACTGAATGATGTTTAAGTAATTTGTATTTTATGCAAATGTTGTTTTTCTTCCGTTTTTAAGGATTAATAATTGCAACTTGTGGACTTTATTTTTTTCCATTTCACAACATGTTACTCAAGTAGACATTTCAAATTAATAGTATGAACGAAAAAAAATAGAAAATCGAAATATTTTTAACCCCCTCAAAATGGCATGAAAAACACAGAAAATTGATTAATAATTGTAACTTGTGAACTTTATTTTTTCCATTTCACAACATGTTACTAAAGTAAGCACTTCAAATTAATAGTATGAACGAAAAAATTTAGAAAATTGAATTATTTTTAACCCCCTCAATATGACCTGAAAAACACAAAAAAAATGAAATTTTATTAAGAAATTTAATATTATTATCATAATTATGATATTTAAATAATATATTTTATAATATAATCCTCTTCTAATAAAAATACTTGTCATTTTATTAAGAAATTTAATATTATTATCATAATTATAATATTATAATTATGATATTTAAATAATATATTTTATAATATAATCCTCTTTTAATAAAAAATATTTGTCACTTTATTAAGAAATTTAATATTATTATCATAATTATAATATTAAAATATTAATATTAAAATAATAATATATATAAAAGGCAGAGATATAGGATTATAATAATGAAGGCATATATATATGTAAAAGTAATATCATTTTTTTTTATAGGGTGACCGCCACATCAAATGAAGGTCATAACATGTCTGCCATTTGGTGTGGCGGTTATCACCAATTTGATTTATTTCATAACCGCCACACTACATGTCGGTCACCACTTATAATTCCAGAGCTGCTCAGTTTTGATGAACGCCATGAAAGACATTTAGATGTACCATTTTTAAACGTTCAGCTCAGACGTCCCATTTTTGAAAACGAGTTCAGCTCCTGTCCCAGAAACGAAATGGATCCCCTACCGGCACATTTGCCTCTCCTTTATAACAGTGTCTATTGCCGGAGACATTTTTTCCCTTTCCGAACTAGAACCAGTCCCGTTCATAAGTTCTGTTTCCTTGAAAGTTCGAACAGTCTGTCTTCTCAAAACAATATCAAAAGTTTAAGGCAAAAAACAGTCCTACACTAAAGTACAATCTTTTTTTTATCATATGACAAAAATACCACATGCAACTGAAGCAACAGTAAAAGCCCGAATGTAGTGGCCAATTTTGGCTCATTAAGAACAACTTCTAGACAGAGATTTAAAAATTAAGCATTCATAAACGTTCTAAAAAAATGCACTCTCGGAGTTGGTTGGGTAATAAATAAAGCGGCAAGTTTATTTAGACAAGCGAGTTTCAGAAAAGGACAAGTCCAGTGTTGAGGTTACCTATTACTACGACCTAAGGCTACAACTGAGATTGTTGATGACTTGATGCTTACCTAATTATTAACAACCTCAATTAGGGTTGTCTCATAATCACTAGGCGCCACAAAACCATGTAAATTAATCACTGTTGCTGCCACATTGGCAAGCCCGCCTTCAGGGACATCCTTGCGGAATCTGACATTAGGTGACAGTCCAGGACCCCCAATTGCAATTGGAACCTAAAAGATAAGGGAAAATATTTTATAAGTAACCAACAATTGAAATGCACGTTGAAGCCTACTGGTAGAGCTAAAACACCTGATTAATGAAAAGTACAATTGTTAATTCAGTATTACAAAACAATAAAAATATGCACTAAATGTTTCATACCGAACTCATGGTGGTACTGTAATTATTCACACAAATGCAGACATGTATACATGGTATGATGGTACAATAACATACAATAGACTACATAATGTAGCTCAGTCTTATAGAACTACTTAAGCCTCGTTTGTTTTGCTGACTTTGAAATTCCCTATGTAACTTAAAGTCCTCATGTACCAAGTTATTTACTACTCATAGTTCCTGGGAAGATGAATTGTTTGTGTTTGGTGAATTACTATTCAACTAGAGGTTACATTGTTAATTTTGATAAACTAAATTACACAACAATTAAAAGACCACGTAACTTGTGATAACCATGGGGTATATGACTAAGTTATCATGTTCCGGTGCAGCTACAATTACCTAGGAACTTGAAGTTCCTTTGTCCAGTATAAAATTGTGAACCATACATTGTACATATACATCTTTAGCAAAACATCACTCAGTCAAGGAATATAAACTAAATTGCAGTGTTAAGGGTCAAAGTAGGTTGTGCTTTCGAGTTTCAAGTATTGGCAATGGAAAGAGAAGACCAGCTGGCAGCTGCTATTTATCACAAATGACAAGTCCCCAATTTATCAGGTCCAACAGGATGTAATAGCCCTGATTGAACTAGATTCCCACATATAATTAGAGTGGTTAATTACTTGTACTAATATTTAAATGAGTCATTTACTGTAGGGAATCCAGGATCCTAAAAAAAGACAATTAACAAATGATTAAAAAAAACCATTCATATACTTCATCATCTGCAAATTAAACTCAAATGAAAAAAAAAACCATTTATGTACTTCATCATCTGCAAATTAAACTCATTTAGTACTCCAGGAGTTATTGGCACCGCCATTGAAACATCAAATAGTAAACACATAACAAGGTCAGAAAGATAGAGGCCTTACTGGTTCAAGGGTGTGAGAAGTAAGTATCGAAACGTTTCCATCTTTATCAACAACTGGTTCCCCCTTCTTGTCTCTCTTCACCATGTCCTCCGCATTTCCATGATCTGCAGTGACAACATAAATGCCACCCACTTGCTCAATTGCATCAAGGATAATCTGCACAAATTAACATATTATTAAAATGTAACTCAGTAGCTAATCATTGTTTGCCATGCGGCTACTTAGCTTGTATATGTTCCCATTAGAACATGAAAATTTGAGGAAAATGCAAGGTCCTCCATACTTGAGGAATGATTGGACCAAAATGCCCAATTCAAAGCATGCTATAATAATTTTTCCTCTACCTATCAGACATCAGTGTGCATAATATTATCAACTACTATTTTCTTAAAATTCCGTAAAAAGTATAAATATACCTACTTCCCTAGTCAAGTTCATGGACATGGAAGTAAGAAATGATATAAGATATTGTTTTTATTTCTCAACTTAATTAATAGCAGCAGTCCATTAAATGATTGAATAAAGAATAATATCGTCATATCCAGTTTACAGAAATTAAACCAAAAGAATAAATTAAAGAAGAAAAGAAGAATGGAAACAACGCTAAAGGTAGTCAGATTAATGGTCTTCTATAAGCCCAAGGCACATATATCTATAGAGTGCTGATATATACCTTGACAGCTTCATCAGCAGCTTTGCAAGCCACAACTGTTGCTTCAATGTCACCTGTATGCCCCACCATGTCTCCATTTGGCAGGTTAACACGTACCTGATAAAACAAATGTCAAATAAAGAAATTTATGACAATATGAACTTTGTTTGACAACATATTTTGTAGGCAATGCAACAAAGGCTCAAAAGGCTACCTGATGAAATTTACGACCAAGGATGGCGTCCCTTGCCTTCTCGGCAATCTCCAAGGCCTTCATTTTCGGTTGGACATTGAAAGTAATCCCAACGTCACTCGGAATTTCAACATATTCTTCCATCTCTGGGTTGAAATATCCAGAGCGGTTTCCGTTCCAGAAAAAGGTAACATGACCAAATTTAACAGTCTCACTGATCCAGTAAAATAACAAGATAAAATGGTTAATACTGTGAATCAGTTATAATCTTTACATATATTGATGCAGGACAGAATTTAGTACAACGATGATTTATGGAGTAAAAACAATAAAAAGATAATTTTGCTGGATTAACTACAAAAAATCCTCCACCCCAAGGATTTCCCAAGCACGGAAAGGAGATGCAGCACCACATATAAAATATATAAATAGATAGATAAATACCTTTAATTCCCTCTACACAAAATATATATTTAAACTAATTAAACATATATAAAAAATCATCCCTTATGTTCCCCCATCATATATGGGAAGGAGTTGTAGATACACTTAAATAGTGAAATGATTCAAGTTTGAGTAACTAATGAAGCAACAAGAAAAGAATTATAGATATGGCAGTAATATGAATCATGTACACTTTATATAAACACACGTGAATACCAAGTTAATCAATTCCCTTCTAGTTTTTAAACATTGTCATTATGAGGGTATATTACACTTTGCAACGCCGGACTTGATCTCTTTTTCACTTCCATATATGTAATTTTTGAGTTTATACATAACACACTACATTTCAATTCTGCTTACAGAATTCAGCCTTCGCCTCTCAATTTCAATTTCTACACTGTGTTGTATCACTTGAACAGTGACTATTTCTATATATGCTACACAATTATTAAATTTGAAAACAGTAATGCACAAGAGAAATAAAATTGGGCAACCAACCTGCAAGCATATGTACGGACATCGTTATGTGTCAGGTATTCACCAGATGTTCTATCTATCTCCGGAGGGGAAACAAGATAGTGACTAGGTAGCTTTAGCTCTCCATCATATTGAAGCATCCCAGCGTAACGAATTTTAGGAACTCGAACTCGATCAAATTTATCAAAGTTCTCATATTCAAATGCCTTGGCAGCCATTACCATACGATCTGCTCGGAAATTAAAAGTTACCACTGCATCTCCGTCAACAATGGGACCGACTGCTTTGTCATTTTCATCTACTATGACAAACGGAGGTAAATACTGATCATTAACCTTAGGTTCCGCTCTTAAAGTTTTAATAGCTTCAAGGGCACTCTTGAATTTGTGTGGTGCTTCACCAAGAACCTGTGCATCCCATCCTCTTTTTACAACATTCCAGTCATTCTGTGCAAAAGAAAAAAAAACAGCCCTTGTCGTTAAAGTTGCTGTTGTAAAAAGGTAGAGATATGCTAAATCCAAGAATTTATCTGTACTATTTAACTACAACACATAATTAGTTAAAAGAAAAAAAGATATGACATTATAATATAACCCGTAAATTGCCTGCTAATGTGAAAGTTGGATTTACCATCTATTGAATGCCAGGAGGGGCTAAAGGTGAATAAATAAAGACACCACTTCACACAATTTATTTACCTCATATCGATCCATTGTAACATACATCCGTCCTCCACCTGATGCAATCTTTGCATCAACACCTTTTTCACGTAATTTACTTAGATCATTCTCAATAGTTTCAACAAAGCCAACACTTGAACCATCCAAGACATCACGGCCATCAGTTAGAACATGAATGCGGATTCTTTTGGCACCATGCTCGCCAGCACCTTTCAACAACAACTACATCCCAAAGACCCCATCTTTAGTGATATTTCTAGTTAAACCTTTACAAAGGGACAATCAAGATAGCGTCAGATAAATTAAAATTGCAACTTAAATGTAAATTCACCTGCAACTGATCAAGGCGGGAGTGGACGCCACCATCACTCAACAGGCCAACGAGGTGCAATGTGCCACTTTCAAAAGATTCCTTAATGTATTTAAAGCCATCTCCTTGAAAAATTTTGCCAGACTCAAGTGCAAGGTCACAGAGCTTTGCACTAAAATCAAACAAATTGCAAATTTAGCAAACTCACACGATCAGTCTTAAACTGTGCTTCCATAAATTATCAAAAACACTTTCACCTTGCTATTACCAGCGGGTGATATCAATTCAGTTAACAAAATGTGATTGTGATCATTATTATTTGTAAACAAGTCTGTCAATGCCTTAATTCCGAAATTGAAAATTTACATCAATCTCAACCCTCACAAAATTTATATCCTAACCCCACTAAATTCATGTACTCTATCATAATGTAAAACACTAAAATATACTACCTCCGTCCCGGCCAAATATTTACATTTGTTTTGGGCACGGTGACCAAGGATAATGGATGTAATATTGTTAAAATAAATGAAGTAGTGAGTGTAATAGTGATTTTATTGTTAAAATAAGTGAAGTAGCGGGTGTAATAGTGTAAAGTGTTGAAAAAGTAGAGTGAAGTAGTTGATGTAATAATGTATTTTATTGTTAAATGTTACTATTTTTAGTAATGTAAAGAATTGACGGGACGTCCCAAAAAGTAAAATGTAAAGAAATGGGAGGATCAGATGAAGTACTTTGGAGTGGGAAGAAGCGGTGATTACCCTTGAGCAAAAATGCGGCCAGCCCCAAGAGCATTATGACCGACTTCACTGTTGCCCATATCATCCTCTGTAGGAAGGCCCACAGCAGTCCCATGTGCCCTCACCAATCTCCATTTATCGGGTGCACCCTTCAAATCAAAACCCACACCAATCAGAATATTAATAATTAATAACACACAACATAGAAAGAAAATAGATCAATCATCAATATAAAAAACGAAGCATTTAACACACACAACGAGAGAGAGAGATACATTTTTGAGGGAATCCATAGTAGGAGTATCGGCAGTAGAGATACAATTATACTTATTAGGTTTAGCTTCGCCCCATCCATCAAGAACAACCATAACCACAATCTTGCCCTTGGGTAATTTCGGGTGATCCTCCAATTTCCATGTGCTACCCATGTCTATATAATCACAAAATCTTGCAAATAAAAAAACAACGTGCAGGGGAGAACAGAGACGTACGTTAATTGAGTTTTTTGAGGAGTGAAGCGGAGGAAGAAGAATAAAAAGATGAAATAACAGGGCAGGGATAGGAAAAACTTGGCAGCCACACCACTACCGTAGCTCACGCAAGACACGTGTCCCTCTACGTCTCTTGCATGTTCTAGAACCTTCAAATTGCGTAATGGGCCTGCCATCACGTTACCAGATTTTACTGTAATATTTTATATCCAATCTTTATTTATTATTTTTATATTTTCAGTCGTCGTTAGAATTTTTATTAAATTTTCTATACTAATAATAATGTATAATATAACAGTTATTATCAGTATTAAAAAAAACTAAAACAGGAAGTAATATTATTAGTAATAAAATTTAAGTATAAAATTATTTATCCACCGTATATATGAATTGTTATAATACATAAACTTAGACCCTATTTGGGATTGTTGTCGAAAATTGTTGTATTGTGCAAAATAAATGTTGGTGAAAAAAGTGTTCTTAAGAAAATCAGATGATTATTTGGTATATTTTTTTGATTTATACATATTTAAAGATATAATATATAAAAATAATTTTTTTGTGAACCTTTGATGATAAAACTTGTAATTACTTATTGGAGAAGTTAAAAAAAATCCAAAAGTACGAGGACATACTTTCTCTAACAGTAATTTTTAGGTTAAAAACTTTTTTTTTAAAATTTACCAAATATTTCATGACAGTTTTTCAAGAAAAAATTGTTGTAACCGTGTCTGCAACAATAATATCAAAACGTATTTTAAATAAAAAGTATTAAAAGGGATTCATTTAAAAAAAACAATAATAATGCATAGTATATGAACCTGGTTAATCTTGATTAGTTATTCCTATTTATTAAGATTGGTCGAGGTAACCTATATGCTAAAAATCTAATTATCGATAAATTTAGAACTAATATAACTATTATATTAAGATCTTCAACTCTAAAGTACAAACCATTCAGTATAAGATAGCGAATACTCAAATATTTGAGAATATTCAGATATTTATAATTTAGTTCTAATTTTAAAATATAATATTTAATTTTCAATATTATAAAATGTATTTGCGATTTAAATTATTTTAATTAAATACTTATATAATACATACATTTTATATTATCTCATATTTATTTTTAACACAATTTTCATTAATAGTTTTCTTAACACGGGGTGATCAAGAGGCGTATCATGCAAGAAGAGTAGGGGTGATCAAGAGGCGTATCATGCAAGAAGAGTAGGCACGAATCAATAACATAGGGATGGTAATCGAGCCGGTTCAGGGTCGGGGAGTACTATCCCCGAATCCTAATCCTAATCCGCAGGGAATTAGGTAATTTTTTTTCCAAAACAAATAATTATATTTCAATTTATATTTTTAAATTAAAATAGTTTGAAATTTATCATATATAATATTTTTTAAAAATTTTATATCACATTTTAAGTAATAGTTTTAATTAATATTAATCTATAATATAAATAAATGACAAAAATAAAATTATTATAATATAATGATATTATAATTTTTTAAAAAATAGGTTAATAAAATGAATTAGAAATTTAAAAGTATAATAATATATACAAATTATAAATATCATTATTATTTTTATTATATATATACATATACATATATGTATATGTATATATTTTTATTAAATATAAAGATCGGGAAACGGAGATTGGGCCGGGGAGACACCAATAATTATCCATGCCCCGATCCCGAATTTTTTATGGTATCTCCGTTCTCCGACCCGTACTCGGAAAAAATTCCTGAATCCCCGTCTCGTTCGGTGGGGATCGGATCGGGACTGGACGGTGCAAGTTTTTGAATTGAGAGAGACCATAAAGAATGTTAAACCCAAGTCCCATAAAAAATGTAAAGAAAATTTATCCTAAATATAAATAGTCAAAATAATTTTATTAAAAACATTTTCAATTATAGATTTATCTGAACTATATCAGTTTAGATAACATGAAATACAAACATCATCTAAAATACCTGTCACTCCAAAGAAACATAATTGTTGTTCAAATTTATCCAACTTTCCTTACTATCTCATTTAATTATTAATTTAAATTTAAATTATTTTAAATATAAGTATTCGTTATATCTAATACTATTAAATTACTTTATTTTATATTATTATAATAACTAATAAATTTAGCTAATATTTTTGAAAATGCTCTTAGAATGAGGGTTTTTGAAACGTGCTCAATAATAAATTTGTGCAGATTTAACTCTTGACCCGAATAAATAATATCATATTAGTAATGTTAACTTATAACTTGTGCAATGTACATATTTTTTCAATTTTTTTAACATATTTAAAATAAATTGAATAGTTTGAGCCGTGATTAAATTAAGATATTTAGATTGTCTTTTGTATAAAATTTATCATAGATAGAAGAATAATAATATTATATCATTCTTAAGATGTAACTAATTAATTGTTATTTTACAACTTAAAATAGATAAAATAACTATAATATTATAATATTCGTTAGATTCGATTATAAGTGATAATTTTAAATGAATTGGATAGTTTGGGTGCGAGAGATGTTTAGATTGTATTTAGTATATAATTTTAATAAAATTTAATATAGATAAAAAAAATTATTATTATTATTATTATATTCATGAGATTTGTTTAATTGATTAATATTTGAAATGAATTAAAGAGTTTGTGCAGTGGTGAAACTGAATTATGTAAATAGATTGTATTATTTAGATATAATATAATATTAAAATTTAATTTTAGGTGAAAGAAAAATGAGTGATAATCAAAACATTAAAAACGAGGGATAACCAAAATATAGATTATATATATTTAATTTTTTTTTTGAAATTTTAATAGGATTTTAAAAGAAATAATAATTTATAATTTTAACAGAGTTTAAAGAGTTTGAGTAACATTGAGATTGAGATATATAATTCAATTGTATTGCTTAGAATTGTATTATATATGTACTATTATATTATTATAATCAATATTATATTATAAATAAAACAAATTATATATATTTAATATTTTTGAAAAGTGTTTATAATTTTTTAGAAAATGTTACCAATCAACCGAGTAACAAAACAATGATAAACCCCGGTTTTGTTTATAATAGTAGAATATAGATGGAGTTAAGAATATGCTGCTAACTAATTAATTTATTTAAAAAAAAATAGATAGGAGAGTAGTGCAGTAAATTTTACACACAAAATGTAAGGTATATAAGCTGGTAGAGTAGGTAACATGCAAATTACATCGGCACCTACTACTACAAGGTAATAATAGGTGTAGGCCCATACAAGTATACCACATTCCCTCGATTTGAACCTTTCATTTTTCAAATTTCGAAACCAAAGTGGAGCCAAGCGGACGCACTGTCGCTATTCACTTTCACATCTCTTTTCAATTACTAATTATTAAATAATGAATTTCAATTCCCCCCCAAATTTAGGAAAATGTAGGGTTTTGTAACTCCTATTCCTTAATTCAAATTCAAATTAATGCTCCCATATACTACATAACAATACACACAGATGATATGTTATGCTCTTGGCCTGAATTCTTAGCTTTCTTCTACCGGTCCACTATGGGTTGTTTGTTTGGTTGTTTTCAGCTCAGAGACGATCGTCGCCGTCCGTCTCATCTCGTCTCGCAATCACAGCCGTCGATTGCCGCGGTTTGATTAATCACTCCACTCTCTCTTTCCGGTTCTACATTTTAAATCTGTAATGTGTATATATGCGTGTGTCTAATTATCTGTATTTTCAGGAACCTGTGTTTAATCGAAGTCGTAAAAGGCTTGGAGCTCTGCTGCAAGGTAACTAGATCGTGTTATGAAATTTGAGATATGCATCGATAATTGTGTAATGCTGTGTTTTTTTAGATTTTATTGATTGTTTTTTGTTGTTGAATATTTGGAGCTTGATAATTAGTGTTTGTGTGTGTGTATATGCTTATTGAAGAGAATGATGGTTCTGAAGAGAGAGCCAGTTCGGTACACGATGAGAAGAAATGTGATGCTATGGAGACTGTTGGTCAGGAGTTTGATGTTCAAGGACTTAGAGATGAGGTATTTTTTTTTTGTTATGAAGTATGATATTGGATTGTTCCGCTTTTGTTCATTATATTATTAAAACAGATGCAAAAGTTATCCAATACTTGGCTGATATGTGAAATTGTTGCGAGATGTTTATTTATATATTTTTAACTCTTAATTGTAGTTCTGAATTCATTCGTAGTGTATTGAGGTCGTATACTTTTATACTGGTCAAATAAGTTGATTCAGAGTGAGAGTTGCTGATTTGTGAAGTACAGAACATGAGAATTATTTGATGTTCAAGTAGGTAAGTCGAAATACTAGACATACATAGATACTATGATTCATGTTAGTGATAATACCCCAGATTAATTATAATTACCTGGTATTGCGCTTCATGAAGCATGAGCAGTGTTGAAGACTTGAATGTTAATATTTCTTTGTTGTCGAGTAGAAATTTCTTTGGTGCGAGTGTGTGACTAGTAATTTACATATTACTAGTAATTTAGACTTGAATGGAGAGTTGCTACTCTCCATGTAATTAAACCAGGCATATATTATATGGGTACAATATGTGATTTTAGTGTTTTGTGGCTGGGACAAATATCCACTTATATAAACTGAGGGTTCTCCTAATATGACCTTTTTACTTGTACTTGAATGTTTTTATATATTTTGTGGAGTTTAGGAGATTTATTTCATGAACATTTATATGTTTAAGGTCTTGTAGTGCCCTGACGCAATATCGGGGCAAGGAGCTGACTTGCCAACAAAACTTGTGTAGAATCTTATGAACAATCATCTTTGCAATGTTTTTCTCTTAATGCTCTTTGTGTCTTTCTAATGCAATGTCCATGTTCTTACATCGGTACTGAATGGAGTGACCAGTGCACTGAATGTAGTTATAAGTGCATTGAATCTTACTCTCGTGGAAAATTGTGTTGTCTTCTTTATCCCTAAATCTTGGATTTGCCCTTTTATTACAATTTTTGAGGTTAATATCCGTTTAAGCCCAGTTTTACAGGATATAAATGCCTGAATGTTTGCTAACATTATGTAAATTGGTAGTCAATGAAATTCAAAAGGTCTTAATCTTGTCATCCATTCTGAAACCCTTTGCGAAATTCTCCGAATGAAATCTCAAATTATTTAAATAAAATGGATCATGTTAATCATTGTTTTCCACCAAAAGCAGGCCAAGTTCTTGAAAGCGTGTGGTACCTTACTTGCGACTCCTGCAGAAATTCAGAAATCAAAACAGCTACCCTCAAATCAAGATCCAGAGCACTCTAAGTTTCATTCTTGGCTTCCTGATGCTTCCCTTCAGAAGCTGAATCTGGATATGGAATGTGATCAACCTCCTACGCCTGTAAACCGTTATGATGGATGGGTGACTGGATCAGATTGTACTCCCAGCAGGTATACTTAGAACACTTTCTCATCTCTTGAAGTGCTTGAATTTTTATTCCTCGACTGTTGTATGATCTTGTGCTTCTGTAGTTGTATAACAAGCGGACAAAATGCAATGAGGAATTCTGCAAGTACTAGTGATGCTACTGATACAGCTAACTCTGGCATGGGCATTGAGGTTCATGGCAATCAGACCACGATTGATCAATATAGAAACAAGTCCATTCAGTTTCACTGCCAATCAGACGAGTCTTCAATTTCATCAAAAGGCTATTCTGAAGTTTCTAGCCAAAGCTCAAAGAGATCAGAATTGGTTGGTACTGAAAGTTTATCAAGGTCACCTTACCCAACCCCCTTGCAACTTAATGATGATATGCAAACACCTGGAACTGTTTTCCCGTCATATATAAGAGATATGGGAAATGGAAAAAGTCCCAGGATAAGGTCCCAGTATGTCCACTCACTCTTGAATCCTGTTGAGAATTTTTCCCAGTGGAATATGCTTAAGGAAGAAGATTCTGAGTCAACTCAGCTGGCATCTAGCCTCTCAGAATCACTAGAGCAAGGTAATAAAACTACTCACTCAGAAGTAGGAATGATACAAGAATCTGTTGAGAAAGATACAAAAGTGGATGAAAGCTTATCTTCTTGGCTGAAACCAGTTAATAAAGATGGTAATAATCCGCGGACTGTATCATTTGCTACTGAAAAAGTTTATTATGGCAAGAATCTTGGAGACCGTCCTATAATTGGGATGGTTGCTGCCCACTGGAATGAAGATGAACCTTCTCGTGTTGAACCAAAGTGGTGGGATGGAAATGGAATACCAAATTCGACTACCAAGTACAAAGAGGTACCACCTAGTTCTTCTTTACTCTTTATTTGCTGATCTTGAATGGTGCAGCTGAAAATTGGCGAGTTGTTCTCCTTTTTGCAGGATCAGAAAGTGAGCTGGCATGCGACACCTTTTGAAGAAAGATTAGAAAAGGCGTTGTCTGAAGAGTCTTCTATCACCCAGAGGTATGCCATCTTGCCTTTCATCTGTACTATACTTATTCCCAATTTCCCAAGCATTCTGATGAGATATAACAAATCTTTTATAGGAAAACTCTTAGTGGGACACCAATTAAGTTCAATGAAAAGGAGGAGTGTGACACTGCTATATCTCAGATGAAATCTTCAACTCATTTCAACTCAATGGTGTCATGCTAATGTATAAATTTGATGTACCGTATTCGACCATTCTGCTGAAGGACTTGTGGAATTTGCTTAGTTCAGATCTTGTGCTCTGGATTTAGATTTGTGGTGTGAACAATTATGATGACATTGTAACAAATTCTGAACTGTTTTGCTCGCATGGATATGTTGATTTAGGAGCATGAACAAAACTTTGTACTGTAAATAAGAATTTGTTTGGTGGTTTGGTCTGGAAATCACTGTTGCCTTTCAAACACAACCTTAAGGGTGTTTCTAAAATGATACTGTATCTTTTTTCGTAAAAGCTAGGTATTAATCATTAAAGGTTAGACATTTCAGTCTCGATTTCAACATAAATTAGACATGGTGAAAAATTTATGAATAATTTTTTTTGATCTTAATAAAATAAAGAATATATATATATATATATATATATATATATATATATATTAATTTAATAGATAAATAAATATTTTCATATTAATTTTTCAATTTCAAAAATAATCATCTATCTATACTATATTATTATAACCGAAATATTAAAATTTTTGATCGTCGGTATGATCGTGAACCATAGAAACAATCTTAACCCCATTAATATAATCATATATACAACTCTAATATTAAAATATAATTTTAAAAGAATATAATCATACATACAACTCTAACCTCATTAATCCTCCTTTTATACATGATAGGATAATAAGATAGGATAATATAATATAATATTATATTTAAATTATATTCTATAAACTTTTTTTATGAATCCTACTTATCCTATAATTTTTATTTAATATATCATTAAACTTTATTCTATAATTTTTATTTAATATATCATTAAAATTTATGATAAACAATATGCATTTTTTTAGTTTCCATATATTTCTCTATTTTAATCGCATGACACAAATTATTTATCAAAACACAAGCTCTACTCAAATTAGAAAAACTTTGCTCAAACTAGAACAACCCATTCCTATCAATACCAGTATGTTCAAATTAGAAGACCGACATCAACACTATATACAACTCTAACCCCCGATAGTTCTCTTTTTACACAATTAATCACGGATAGAATACCGTTATATTATTTTTAAATTATATTATATGAATATTAAATTTTATGAATATTAAAATAATAATAATATTTTATTACCGTTAGTTAAATTTTATCACTATGTTATATCTATGTTATCTATACTTTTATATTATATTATTTTAAATAAACTTATCTCTTAATTAGAATATATAATTGTGCTCACAATCTACTAACATATTTCATTTTTTCTCATCGCTCAAACACTTTAATTTATTTAAAATTACAATGTTATAATTAAAATTTTTGAATATTAAAATTATATTATATTTTACCTACATTAAAATATACTCTTTTATTAGAAATACATTTCTAATATATTTGTAACTCTTTTTATTAATAAAAAATTCCTAATTAAATTTAAAGAAAAATAAAAAATTTGGTCAGTTAATCGTCCGTCTGGTAAATCCTCTTTTTATACAACTCTTTTTATCATCAGTCAGTTTTCTTTTTATACGATTTTTTATGTAATTATGATATAATTATAATTTAATTTTAAAACATATATATTTTACATACTGTCATCGTTGAATCATTTTTTGTATAACAATCTAATAACATAGCTTACTTCACTACTACTTGAAATTATAACTTATTAATTAAATATCATGAATATTAAAAATTATTAATTAAATATCATGAATATTAAAATAATAATATTATTTTATCTATAAATAATTTTTATTATATATTATATTATTATAGCCGATATAATAAAAAAATTTAAATTATATATTTAAATTATTTAAAATAATTAATACATAATTTATTAATCCCGCCGGGCTAGTGTACATGTAATTTTAAAAATATACTGTATCACAGCTGGTTTGAAAAAGATTTTTTTTTTTGACTTACAGCTGGATTTAGGAGGCGGTAGCGCAGGGAAATTAGCTGTTCGAAATTGTAATTGAATATTGAAATGATATGGGGGTATTATCGTAATTGTAGAAGAAGCCCTAACAAATAACAATATAAATAATTATTCAAGGTGCGCGCTTGGCCCAAGCGTGGAGGGAGAAAAGGCCCTGAATGTTACAATTTGAGAGAAAAATGCCTTAAATGATACAATTCGTAATAATGGCCCTAAATAGTATTCCAAAATGCTACATAGTGTGGCGTGCTGTAAAAGGGGTGAAAACGCTAATTCGTGTAGCGTTTTGCATTTTTTTTTAAAAAAATTCGGGGGGAAACGCTACTTCGTGTAGCGTTTTGAATTTTTTTTAAATTTTTTTGGGAGAAAACGCTACTTTATCTTGGATTTTAGGTTAAAAAACGTAACTTAAATAGCGTTTTGGGGAATTTTTTTTTCTTCCAAAACTCTACACGATGTAGCGTTTTGGAGTGCTATTTAGGACTATTGTTTTGGTGTGTGTCATTTAGGACATTTTCTCCTCAAATTGTGACATATAGGGCCAACACCCGTGTGGAGGGAGAGACAGATTGGGGGAGTTGAAAGAGGAGGGTGGAAGCGACTGAAAAAACAGGAGAAACAAATGTGGAGAAGATGAATTTATCTAATTCATATGACGCTTTTATAATATAGTTTTCAATCTGAATGTTGTCTTGTTTTTGTTGCTCGCCTCACGCTTCTTACCTCGCTCTTTCTCCCCGCTTATATTACATACATACATATCACATATGTATGTATATTTGTCGACTCCCCTGGACCTCGTGATGATGAGCTTTAGACTAGCCCCGAAGGTTCCAGCTTTTCATCTCTCATGTTCGTTTCTTCCCTATTATTTATTTTATTTCACAAAAATACCAATTTATGCTATTTTATCATTATCATTTTTTTACTATAAGATTATTATATGAATCCTTTTTATTATGATAATGATTGACATGATGAGAAAATTGACAAACTAATTTTCATGATTTCACTGAATATATATTAAATATTAAATTTTATTTTTTTCTTTATTATTGAATAAATTAGGTTAATTATGTTGCTTACAAGTTACGACGACAATTGATATTCATGTATGTGCGTTCTTTAAAATTTCATCGGGAAGTGCATAAAAAGACTTTAAGACCTATAATAATGAATTAATGATCCTGTATATCTGCTCGTTAAAGGGTCTATTGGCCCAAAATTGATTGGGCTACTATATGGGCTGGCACCGGACTGACTAGATTTGGGATTTTTTTGGGTTGACAAAGACAGCTGTTTTAGACTACCCATCCTTAAAAAACTAAAATAATTAAGAAAATTTATCAAAATATTAAATTTTAAACATTTATTTACAACCTTACTACTACCTCCTGAAAAATATTAACAAGGACAGAATTGAAAAAGTTATGATTAATTGACTAAATTTAAAAAAAAAACAGTATCACATAAAATTTCTGTTTGAATTTAGATCATCAGGACAGGAGTAGATTATTGTTGAGAAATAAGCGCGTAGAGTGTAGACATGATACGGATTTAAATAAAAGTCAATGTCCGGGAACTTAATCAACCCTATTAAGATATGGTTGAGATTTCTCATGTTTTAACTTGTTATACTAATAATATACATTACCGAATCCTTATATAGATGGTACATGCTGCACTAACATGCAGATGATGGACGATGAATCGCATTCGGGGTAGCGTGCGGTCAAAATATAGATTACAATACATATCTGTTGTGTCCATAAAGCTGCTTGATACAACGAATAAGAAGTTTAATTCTTCAACAATCTGACACCTATTTATATCGACTAGTGAAGTGACTGTTTTGCTAGCTATTTGATAGTACTAATCACTAATCAATTTGTCAGTCTCAACAACCGACATGCATCATATTGCCCCTTTTAGAGGATTGAGTGGAGCAAATAAATAGTAGTCATGACTAAATTTACAAGGGAAGAAAAAAGAATCATGCAAGCGTACAATCAAGCAGTGATCTGATTAAGACTTTTTAGTTATGACAGGCTTGTAAAATTATTTTTCTATCTATATATAGACATCAGAAAGAAGAAGTCTTGGTGAAGCCTACAAGTGAGAAACATATAGAGTAAAAATGGAGCTCGAAGAAGGAGAGGTGGCAGTAAGTCCGAGTGGTCAATACCTTAACAGCGCTACGCTATCATTCACCGTTCTAGCAGTTGTGGAATTTGAAGTTCCAGTTGATGACTTGAACATTACTGAGCTGATAAAGGATATGTTCATCTCCACTAACCCGCGTTTTTCTTCTATCATGGTATGCTCCTTGCTCATAATGTATTTGGATCCTAAGATTATTTATATAGTACTTATTCATCTAAAAACAGATTGGAGAAAATAATCAAGTGAAGCGATGGAAACCCGTTCAAGTTCAAGTGGAACATCATGTCAAGACTCCAGAATTTCCCCATGGAAAGTCACAAGAATTTTATGACAAGTGTTTGGAAGAATATATATCCGGTTTGGCCATGGATCCACTTCCCCAAACCCGACCATTATGGGAAGTTCATGTAATAAAGTATGAAACAAGCAATGCAGCTGGAACCATAATTCTCAAACTGCATCATGCACTTGGGGATGGTTATACTTTGATTGGACTTCTTATCTCTTGCTTTAAAAGAGCTGATAATCCTTCTGTTCCTTTAACATTTCCCTCACTTCGTTCAAGCTCCAAGTTGGATGGTGATTCTAATCGCATTTTCAGGTTTGTTCCTCGAGTTTTGCGTGGGATTATCAATACTGTTATGGATTTTGGATCCACCATTCTGAAGAAGGAAGATGATCGGACTCCAATTCGGTCTGCCAACGAAGGAGTGGAGATTGCACCAAGAAATACAAGGACTATCACATTTTCACTTGACACAGTCAAACAAATAAAGAACAGCCTCAATGTGGTAAGACTGTAACATTTGCATGATGCTGCATTTTTATCATACGCTGGTACTTGTATGTTCGTGAATTATTTGATATTGTTTTTCTTGGTAATGTTTAAACAGACAATAAATGATGTGATAACGGGG
The DNA here is from genome assembly GCA_028671895.1 of Oenanthe sinensis. Lineage (NCBI taxonomy): Eukaryota > Viridiplantae > Streptophyta > Magnoliopsida > Apiales > Apiaceae > Oenanthe > Oenanthe sinensis. The sequence continues at coordinate 40,478,677 of CM053794.1, forward strand.
ATAATCTTATACGGGAGTAGAATGTACATGGAAGGAGAAAGCTTCGAGTCCAGAAATGCAAATTCATCAGCTCTGGTAGTATTTAACACCAGGAATATAGGTCGTTACAAATCAGTTTCTGAAATGGTGAAGCCTAATGCTAATAAACTTTGGGGAAATCAGTTTACACTAAGCCATGTACCAATTCCAAAATTAAGTAATGTTGGAGACTCTCCAAATCCTCTCGAATTCATACTGAAAGTACACAAAACGATCCAGAGAAAGAAGAACTCATCAGCTGTTTATATGACCGCTAGCTTAATTGAGAGTGTCAGAAAATTTAGAGGCCCTGAGGTACAAGATATATTTCAATATATCAAAAAGAAAAATGATATGTCATGAGATTTGTGTTTAATGCGTGTATGTGTTGGTGCCTGATCAGGTTGCAGCTAAGCTTATTCATAACACACTGAAGGATTCGAGTATAGCACTTTCGAATCTGATTGGACCAGTGGAACAAATGGCTTTACAAAATCATCCTGTTAAAGGCTTCTACTTCACAGTGGCCGGTGTTCCTGTGGTATTTGATTACTGCTTCTAATTTTCTTACCTTGCATAGTGATCAAATTCGAGGTGTTGTCAATTACCTAAATTTTCTAGACTTCTATTCTTTTCTTATATATAATAACAACAATAATTTCTATAAGAATCTAAACTCCGTCCAGAAGTTTTCATTCTAAAAAATAAGAGATCATTAGGTTCATTCTGCATATGTATCAAGAAATGATTAATACGTTAAAATATTAATGGAATTGCAGAGCACAGGTGTTGCGATTGTTAGTTACATGGGGAAGCTGAGGGTTGCAATTACATCAGAGAAAGACTACATTGATGCAGATAAATTTAAGTCTTGCGTTCTGAAGGCTTTCGATATGATTTGCAAAAGTACCGCTGGTGTCTAAATTGGTTTTAGTGAAATTCATATGTTAGAACTGTTTATAGCAATATTATTACTGTGATTATATTAGTGAACTTTGTTCATCAGCTACTGTGTATTTGTGTTTATGCAGTCTGTGTAGTCCAACGTCTTTTTGTAGGAAGATTGCAACTAATGATCAATGTATAAATATGTAAGCCAATAAATAACTATCCCCATTCCATTTGACAATATAGAAGCCAATGATTTCTAGCCAGAGGCACAGGCAAAAGCATAAACATATATAAATCTCAGATGGGTTTGTTTCCGAACAAATAAGCATAAACATATATAATGTAACACGCCTACACATACTGCAGGCTAGCACAACATTTATATGTACTTGTTAGATATAAAACTTGTGCAGGTAATAAAATTTACATCGAAAGAGAAGCATTCAATCTTTTTACCAACTGTAATGAGTGATGGCTTGGTTCTAATAACTAAAGCAAAATAAAGAATACGTATTAGAACCAAAGCAAAATAAAGAATATGTATTCAAAAACTCGGGACATGCATTTTCACAAAGAAATAACACACTACTCTCAAAGCAGTGAAACGATAAAAACATAATCAGACAGTTTTAGTCGCCCTGGAGTTAAATTATAATGTCCAATCACCAAGGATTCCCCTGCACGGGAAACACAACAGTATTAATGTGGAATAAAAACATATATAAGTATAACAAAATCGTCAGACAGTTCGCGAGCAACTAACCTTTGGCGGGTGGCACTTGTAAGGTGTTCTAGAATGCCCATGACACAGATATCTAAGGCTGGTCATAGGAGTTTGATCCCTGGTCAAGGTGGGAACTCTCTTGCTGTCTAACTACAGGTATATCCAAGCTGCCGACTTCAGTGTCAAGAGCTACTTCTCTCACATCAGCTATTCTTGCATCTGTTGCTTGTATATCACTCCATTCACCATCTCCAATTGGCTGGATATTGTTTTGGTCGACATTATGGTGGACCAAACTCTCACCAGAAACAGAAGTTACCCTAGAAACGCTTAAACATGCTTTGTCAACATTCTCCTCTGACGGATCAACATGTTTCATTAGCGGTTCACTGCTATTAATATTTGAGCAAGATTCAACCTTTTCCTCAAAAATCTGCCTTGATTCCTCATGTTGCCTGCTTACAAAGAAAATTATTATAAAAGAATGTACTGGCGTAAATTTCATTTTTATATTGGTGAATACCTTGAGTAGATATGAATGAAATTTATACCTATAAAAAAAGGTTCCATTTTTGAACTACGTATAAACTTATATTTTGAAGTAGAAATTTCATTTAAGCTTTCCATGAGTGGATACCTTAGCCCTCTCATAAAAATAAGTTCCACTTTCAAACTTACCTTTGAAGTTGCGCCTGTAACATATTCACATATCCCAACAGCTCTTGCTTCTCATTAACAGCAGCTGCATCTTTCTGAGTAGCCTCCTTCATCCTAGCCTCAGCATCTGCAGTAGTAACTCTGACCTTCTCCTCAGCTCTAACAACTGCTCCCTCTAATATCACCACTCGATCTCTAGCTTTTGCAAGTTCAGAACGCCATAAATGTGCCTCCTGATTAGCAGAGTCTCTCTGCTTAACCAGTTGATCTATTTCTTTAGTTAGGACCGTAACCTTTTCGTCAGACTCCCTTAGCTATACAGTCTCAGTGGCAAAAGTAAACAATATCAAAAAATATAATAACCTTAACAAAATACGAGTTTATTCACAGTGAAACATTGAATGACGAAAATTTGTTAGTACCTTTGACATGGATGACTTCAACTGTTTCCCGAAATCTTCTTTTACGCGCTCGACTTCTGCGAGTGCAATTCTCCTCTGATGATCCATGGTATGAGCTGCAGATGCTGCAGCCTCAGCAGCTACTGCAGTTTCAGATAGTTTCTCAGCCAATTCTTTTACTATTGAGTCTCTAGCACGAAGGTCTCTTGCCAATTTTTGCAGCTCTTCATCCTTAACTCTCAATGTCTCCTGCAGAAGTAATTTTATGTGGACGGATTACTGTTACTGTGCAAGCAAATGAACGTTTATTTTGGTAGAAGAAGTAATTTTGAGTAAAAATTTCATTCTCTTGAATTAACTAAAAAAGCAATTACACGGAACACTGAATGAAAGTAACATAAGAGTGAAACTTAAAGATAATGTAAATTTTAATTATTTATTAACTTTGAACAGCAGGGAGAAAAAGGCTATATGTAATTGTTCCAGAACCCTATAAGACCAATTCAGTACTTGGTAGCTAAAGCCTATAAGTGATAGGACTTGAAAAATCTTTACTAGTAGCTCAATTTTGTATAATTTTATATCATACAAGAATCTTACTGCTTACTACTCACATAGCTTTAAAGCTGTAGAGACCTAATTTCTCAGTATTAAAATTTTGAGCCTACTGGAAGTATTACATTGACAAAGGGGAAAAGTCATATTGCCCATCAAACTGTTTTGCAGATAAAAAAAAAATGTCACGCATAGAGTTTGGCAGGCAGTTATACAAAACCCTTTGTTAATGAGACAATTGATATGTAAAACTACTCCCTCCTAGATGACTAAATACTCCCTCCTAGATGACTAAATCTAATACAATTGTATATATACTAGCTTACATCTCGTGCGATGCATAGGTTTTTTTAAAAATATTTTATTTTTGTGTTTTAATATTATTATTTTTATGATTTATACTAATTTTTACTTACCACCAATAATTTTAATTTTATTTAATATAATGTGAAGAAATATTCTTATTTAGTTTCTCATTTATTTTATTGTTTTGAAGGGGATAAGGTTTGTGTGTTTTGTTTAGTGATGTGTTTTTATAAAAAACTAATGTTTACAAATTAGGCCCAATTACCGACCAACTATATCAGCCCAACCGACCAACTACCAAGCTTTTAATGTTTCGGCTTTAATAATATAGTATACAAGTATAGATATTTAATATAGGCAATCTCAACACCATTCTATTGACACTGGCTCGATATATTCTACTATCCAGTATCCACGGCTAAAATGTGCTTATATTTGAACTGGTACTCAACTAATAAGGTGGCTATGGATTACACTGTCCTGGTACCACAAACCCTAGACAAATTAAGATTCTTAACGACAGTCTTATCATTCAACACATTTGGAACCAGAGTAGTCCATACCTTCATGATCGTGAGATCATCCATAGGACTGTCGGGTGCTTTATTCATCACAGATCCCAGAGCAGTCCTCATTGTGATCTTCATAGCTGCTTCAATTTCCTTTGAACTTTCCAGTGCTGTCGAATTAGCAGCGGCAACAACAGTAGCAACCATTCCAAGTTTTGTGGATCCATTTCCACTTAAGGAATTGACAGCTTCTTTATGGGCTTTTAGAACCAACTGGGTTGCTCTAGCATATGGAAAAATAAAAATCAAATAAATAAATGGTAACTCTGACACAATACATCAATTGACAGATACAAGAGCAACTAATAAAGAGCAATGCACAAACATAGTTCACTTCACATCATATATATCAGCATAAAATTATAAGCAGCAATGTGTGCCCAATGAAGGTCGCATGTGTAAATCCTGTTTTCTATATATTTTAAATGCCTCAAGAGCAGCAGCATTTCAATGACAAGAACTGTATCCTTAACATGAATTTCTAGATTATGACAGGCTGTTACAGCTATTTATGTACACGTGAAATATGACATGGAAGCATATGAATATGCAATACACATACACACAAACTCATACACAGAGACAACGCAGGCACAAATACATACATATGATAAAGAAAAGTAAAATATCCTACGAAGTGCAACATTTTCCCATCCAAAAGGAAACATTTTAATATAGATAAGGATTATGGATTTATGGGAAATTCAAGAAACCTATTTGATAGATAAATAAGAAAATAACTATAAAGGTGTTTTGTACATGACAGAAGTAGAATACACTAGGAACCATAGTAATAAAAAATATAAAGATTTGGTGCATATCAGTCAAGATAATTTTGGTCTATTCATCACCTGAAATTAAATACTAAACTATATTTTACCAGTACACAGATAAAAGAAAATTGACAGTAATGCACAGGGGGGAAAAAGTCACCACCAAAGTAAAATCAAAGGACATATCCATAAATACATGAATAAATATTTGTGGTTTGTATACTCACTGTAAAGTGGACACCCAAGCTCTTGCTGCACCAGGAGTTTCTGCACTGAGGAAATAATCTTTCTTTTGTGGTGTCCCAATATCTAAGCAATTAGCGTAAAGGATCAACTGAACAATTACATACTTACATGTATACAACAAAAAGACAAAATTTAATTAGTTATGCAGAGAATATAGATTGAAAGTTAAACTTATTTGTCTCGTTACAATAGGTCAAGAACAGGAGGGGGAAATTTGAGTAAAGAAAAAAGGATACAGATACAACAGCCATCATACTTTGGTAGACCACTGAGAAATAAGAAACAGACCAGATTAGTTACTGAACCTCGATAATAGATGCTCAGAAAGTTATGCCAACTTACTAAACTATAGTCTTACTGGAAGTTTACGGGTGAGATTGATATTGTGCTATTTGCATCAAAGTTTATGGTTCCTTTGATAGTTGGATCATTTCTCCTAACCCTGGAACAATTTAAGAAATAAATATTGCATTTCTGAGTTTGAAAAAGAAAAAAAACTAATACAAGTCTTCTTACTTGTATTCCATCTTCCCGGTTGTTGGGTCCAGGATCACCCACCTTTCGTTCCATTTTCGTAGCTATGTACATGATTCACGGAATAGGCCGGAAAGTTAATAAAATCTCAAATAATATATGAACACTAATGTTATTGAAAGCCCATGAAATATGCAGTTTCATATTCTCAAAGACTTCTACTTTTACAAATCAAAATCCATCTTTTCATGGTGGAGTAATATAAATTGAATGTTTTGTTGGGGTGCTGCTTGGTAGAACTAGTGTCAACAATTTAATCATTACTGATCTGTTTGCTAATCATATGACGAATGAATTTTGCCATGGTTTCTAGTCATTCATGCATTTACTTATTTAGTATTAATCAAACACATGGTACCGGCAGACATTATGACTTGTAAGTACCTTGACTAACACCGCAATAATTAAGTATATCAATCAACTACATCAGATCAATATCGAATTCATGCATTTACTTACTTAAGAAAAACGATTATAACCCCCCTTTCATCCAGGGCTTGTTACAACACACCACAAAAAAAGCTTAAATACCCGAATTCAATGATTTATCACTGACTTAGTTGTTAAAAAAGGAAAAAAAACAATTAAAAAAGGGAAATAGATTGAGTAAGAATAAAAGGTGCAGCCTTTACAACAATATGTTACTAAAAACATGATAAAGTGAAAGTGAAATGAGTAAGAGAGTTAGTACCGTCTCAGATCGTTTAAGAAGAGGGCCCTGTAACAAATTTTTACCAGACCCAGATGCTAATTGCCTTTTAATCTTATCTAAGCTCACCTGTGTATCTCCTTCACTCTGCAAATTCATAATCAAATATTAATTAACATTAATAATAGTGTAATCAATTGAAATTATCTAGTAGCCCTAACGTAAGTGTGTGTGTGTGTGTAAATAGTGTAATAATTATACTGACGAGATGAGCTCCGTTTGTTGCCATGGATGATCACCGAAGATTTGTTCGGAATAGTACTAACGTTTGGTACAAGGTGACTTTTATTCCGTCTTAATTCGGGTCGTTATAACGCTCTGTTTCATATATATGTGAGGTACTTGGGTTTATCATTTTATCCATTCATATATTGGGCTAGCCCAAATAGATATGGCATGCCTTTTTTGTCACACAAGACCGACCCAACTACCAGGTAGCAGAGCTAAAAGCCTGATACAATATAGTCCTCCTATAAATAAAGACACAACAAATTGAAATAAAATTTCAAATCAATTGTTCACAATAATCTATCTGCACTTTTTTTTGCGGATTGAAAAAGACCTACAAGTATTTCAAAAAGCATGTATAGATAATGTGGTCCCCGAATTCACAAAAAATTCTCATATTAATACTATCAGCAGAAAATTACAGCGAATAAATAGTTATAACAATCGTTTGTCAAGTACCAGACCCAACTTTCAATGCCGGCCATTTAATTTCACAAAATCAACAGAAACAGAAAGTTAAATAATTAAATAAAAGCCAAATATGAAATTTCGAGTACGCACAAAAGTTGAAGCCTGAAGTCTGAAAGAGGTATATATTTCAACCTCATACTTCATGTTGCGTGCAAGTCAAATTATCTTAATTAAGAAAAAGAAGGAATTAATAAACTAGAACATTTTTCTAATTAAAATTAAATTAATCGATTAAGTAACCTATTAATATAACAAAAACCGCATATCACAAAAGTTTCAATTAATTTTTATTTTATAAGATGTATTATAAAGGTAAATGAATGGGGTAGATAGATTCTTTAATTTGATAGGTACTCGTAAGCTTAAATTTTGTAAGGGTGCAAAAGTGTAGTTGGTGTGGTGGTTACTATTGGTTTTGAATGGGCTAATTCCATGACGAATGTGATTTGTATTTGTCTGAAATTAGGTAACGCTAAACTGTAATCTAGACTTTATAATTTCATGCTGTATTGGACATCCACTGCGGCAGGCACGGCACAACCAGCCTCCTCGGTCCTCATGCATCTATCGAGTACTGGTTTATCCAATTGTAATGTTAAATTATATTAGTTTATAACCCGTGAAAAATACGGAAGATATTAATAAATTATATATATATATATATTTTATAATTTAAATATTTAATTTAAAATTTTTTAATATGTCGTTTATAATAAAATTTATTTAATATAGATAAAATAATAACTAATAAATTATATATTTTTTTATAATTTAAATATTTAATTTAAATTTTTTTAATATGTCATTTATAATAATACAGTATATAATAAAATTTATTTAGTATAGATAAAATAATAATATTATTTTAATATTTATGAAATTTAAATAATAAACTATAATTTTAAATAAATTGAAGAGTTTGAGTAGTAATATAAGAAAGATATGCTATTATATTGTTGTACAAAAATAGGACTAACTGATGATATAGTTGTAGATAGAATATATATGTTTTAAAATTATATAATAGTTACATAAAAAGAGTTTTATAAAAATAGGACTTACCGGACGAAACATTTGTAAATGCGATTTTAATAATATAGTATAGACGTGCCAGATAAGATAAAAATAAATTATTAATATAATATTGTATGTCTAAAATATTCGCCAGAAAGAGTTTATTTTTAATATTTAACATACAAATACATGCATGTGATTATGAATATTGATATTTTTGAAAGAAAAAAGAAAGAAAGATCGTGATATGTGTATTTCTTTTATCAGTATTATTATCATATATCATTTACTCCGTACTATTTTATCATGCACTAAACTTGAATGTTTATGAAAGCATTTTTTTTTGTTTTTTTAACGGTAAGAACATGATCTGTATACATTTGATTTTATTTGAATTGATATTAATTAGAGAAAAATCTAAATCTAAATATATAAAAGAAGTTATAAGTTATAAGTTATCATTGAATATTTAAAATCTCGAATAGTAATTTGTCAAAGTGGACGAGATTATCATATCTGCTCCAAATATTGTTTTATATAAAAATCAACGTTATATAGAATTTATGAACTCAAGACGGCTGTGGCTTATGTCTGCTCCTAATTTTTTTGTACTAGTACATCTTTTTCCTTGTGTCAATTACTTGGGCAGTTTTGAACTCTTTTTTTTTAATTATAAAATTAAATCATTTTATTGTAATCCAGAATATTCTCCCAAATATTATCATCAAAAATTAATTTCAAATCGAATAGATAGATTTTGCACCTCCGTACTTATCGGTGCTTGTGTGCATGTGTCTTCACATAAATATCGTAAACCAAACTTGAGAGAATTTACTCACTACTGTTCCAATATTGAATTATTGACCCACAGAAATATGTGTTAGGCATGTACAATTGTACAGATTACACATCCCGTGGAATATAGTGGCAGACATTTATCCCGCCTTTTCATATTAATTAAGTTTGCATTTTACTGCTACTGCAATATTTTATGAACAGAAATTAAATCGAGTCTTTTTTTTAAAAATAATCGATTCTCCTCTTTCAATATCCTAAATGACACAATTTTTAGTAATTAATGCACTTCAATAACATAGTGTAAAAGAAAATTCTTAGTAAAAAATTTAAATAATCTCTTATGAATGATTATATATAGTCAAAATATCTAAAACCTGAATCTAATATCAAAAAATATAAAGACAATGTTATAGCTACTATCATTGCAATCTAGAATTTTTTGATTATCTATCTTTTAACCAATCTTATAATCAAGGAATATAGTCAAACACTTATTGTACCCTCCACTCTTTGCATTATGGTTCTTTCTTGATTTGCAATTTGCAACCGACCACATGCGAGAAAATGTTGCCTTCTGCGCTTTGTTTATCTTTCATTTATTATTTTATTCTTTTTAATTGCGAAGGCATATAAATACTCCGAAGTTTCAGCATACCTCATTTACAATGCCAAGTAATAACTAATAAATCCTGTTGCGTAATTAAAATTAACTCGGAAATTTTTTTGGCTATATTATAGTAATAATAAAATTTATTATCTTAGATGCATTTCTCATACAACACAGGTAATTAAATATAAAATATGTTAATCGGAATTTTTTAATGACATTATTATTAAGCTCAAATTTTAATATGAGTTATTTTTGATAAGCCAGTATTTATTGGATCAGATTTATATTTATATAGTAAGAAATTCTTAATCCAAAAATTATTGTTGTTATATTAATCAGGATCAGATTCTTGATTCGAAATTTACTATTGAAATTATTAAAATCTTGGCTCGGCATTCTAGTGAGTTGTCCTCCCTGTTATCCGCCCTTAACTTAGAAAACTCTTTCTCTCTATTTAGGCGGTGTCCTAATCTGACAGGTTAGGACGCGTTCTATGCTACGTGGGGAGAGTCAAGATTGTGCATCCTAGCATGGATTCCGGGTAACAGTTTTAGTGAATTGATTTGATATCAATTAATCCGAGTTGAAGTTAATTCCATGAAAATCTCTGGAGAACTGGATCTTAATTGAATTTCCAGCCTATTTAATCGGATCTCATTGTGGCGATCTCTTCTAAATACACTTCTCTTTAAAAACCTACGCTAACTTGATCATAGGCAGATTAAGGTGTAGGAATTTAAGAGCTGCAGAGACCAACTATTTTTTTTAATAATTTAAACTCCTCCGATATTCATCAAACACCACTACAATTTTTCTAATAAAAAACCCCTATTCTAGATATTAATTATGATGATAAATCTCAAAAATTATTGTTATAAAATTCTTCCATCAACAATGACATCAAAGAGTGTTTAATACGATTTAGTTAATTAAAAACTACCTGTAATCGTATATAAATATCTACTTATTTGGTTAAATATAAATAAAAATGTTTTCTTTCTTATTATGTCCAGATTCGATTTGATGAGGGAGTTAAAGTGCTTGGATTTAATTTTTAACAAATCTTGCACGGGGTGCAAATATATCTAACATTTTTATCAAAAACAGCTTGCAGACAGCAACTTGTTTTAGTAAGCAACAACTTATAGTAGATTTATTTTTTGAGAAACTCGTGCTTCTGTATTTTAGTAAGCAACAACTTATAGTAGTTTTATTTTTTGTGATTGATTTTATATATATGCTAGCAGTCCTGGGGAACACAATTAAATTAAAATTCAATTCAATTCATTTGATAGGTACGTAAACTTTATTAAGACGTAGTCACGCAGACAACCTGCTTGGTACTACGATTTTACCCCGCGCCGATGATAAGAGCATAATATAATATTAAAATAGTGTGTAATTTCTATATTATCTTGATATTAAATAATATTTAATAATTTATTATGTATAATAGTACAAAAATTATGCAAAATGAATAATATTATATCAAATTTCATTTATTTGGTGTAAATTTCACACCAAATTTAATGTCTTTAAAATTTTTAATATATTGGACAAAATAAATTTATTTCTTTTATATCTCATTAATATTTTTTTATATTCAAACACAAAAATACTTCTCAAAAAAATTGAAAGGATATATATATATATATATATATATATATTACAGATGAAAAATTCTAATATAGAATATAATACGATTCAAGTTAGTTATATTAGTAATGTAATTTTTACACAGAAAAAATACTATTTTGGTATTGTAAACTAGTGAAAATTTATCCCAAAAATTAAGTAAATTTGTTAATTATCAATTACCAAATACAGGTAATTCAATATCTTTGTAATTCTTAACCTTAACAGAGGATGAATTGTAAGTTCCTTGTCACATTTGTCTTGAATAAATTTCTGGAGACTGATAGAGTTTTTAAAGCCCGTCTCTAATTATTTTTTAATTAATTGGTTGTCAAGTTTTTATTATTATCTTTCATTATTGAACAAATGATTTATGTGCATTTATATTATTATGTATTAATTTGAAATAAATTTAGAAATTAATTTGCTATATACGGTATTGCTCTAAATTTTATACGGTTATATCATTGACATTTATTTGTTAAAGCTTGCTGGGAGCGGGAATAACGAAATTATGACGGAGAGAGCACTGCCAGTAAAATTACAAATCACTTTTAATTTTAAATTAAATACTATATCTAAAAGTAGGTAATTTGTAGTCCTTCCGTTTAGAAAATTTTATCTGTATACCTTGAATTATTATATTTAAAATTGAGAATACAAGTATTAAAGAGTCAAATTTCAAGTAGAATATATATAAAGGGGATGGAGTTTCTAAAATAAAGTTGTCTACTGCTTATAGATTATGTATTTTATTCGTCCTTTTGATAATCCAACCGGATGAAATATTTTATATCAAAATAACAATATATACAAATTTTCACTAAATTTAAAATAATGTAGTATCACTTTTATAATAGTATTATTTCTTTATATATATTTAACGACATAGATGTATTATAATCTTATTGTTATAAATTTAGAATTTCGAGTGAATATATTACATGAAAATTTGTACATTGACTTATTTTGATATGAAATTAGTAGATAATAATTAATTTATTTAATTTTAAGCCTCACTATTAGAGAACTTCTTTGTACCTTAAATATTTTTTTCCCATATATAGATATCATTTAAAATGTTTTATAAATTTGTTTCAAGAAAAAGGAATAATAATATATTAAAAATATTTATTTTGATATAAACGAAACCGAGGGCCGGAATACGGGAAAAAGGTACACCCTACAAATACTACGGAGTAATAAAATAGAAATATTACAAGCATCCAAAATAAGGGTCCTCGTCATTTTGAGCAATGGTAAGAACAAATGTATATTACACAAAAGGGCTGATTTTTGTAAAAAAATAGGTGGGGTTGAATTTTCTTCGTTGCTGATTGTAGTGTAAAGTGAAGAGACATAGCATATATTTGGTCATATTTATATTAAAGTTTTGGTTCAAAGAAAAGAAACAAAGAAAACATTGCAAGGATTATAAGAATAGAAATTATTTCTCACATCTTATTCTCAAAGTGTAAAATTTAACACGTTTTAAAATTGGATACGAACAAATATATATTTGGATTGCCACCGTACTCAATTATTTAAAGTAAATCTAGTAACATTTTATATTTAAACTTTTGCTTAATTTAAAATTTTAAACTCTTGAAAAGGGAATTCTTTAAATAATGTATTTATATTTCTCCTAAAAAAGAATAAAACCTAAATCAAACATCTATAAAAGCAAAAATTTCAGTTGAAACTTTTCTTCAAAACAATATAATTATTTACATTATAATGAATTAAAATCATTATTTAATTAATTAACAATTAAAACTCTTTTAATCTTTAGTTCTTTTTTAAATTCTTTAAAAAAAATCTCCCGTGTTAATTTAATTTCTCAAATTAAATTCATAATTAATAATATTAAAAGTCTATAAGCAATTAAATAGTCTTCTTAAGAATATATATTTATATTATTATATTTAAGACTTAAATACAATTATAACCCTGCGTTTTCAACAATATATAATTGAAACCCTCTTTTAATATATTTAGTAAATTTAACCCTACGTTTTTTAATTATTTACGATTGAAACTTTTTTAAAAATAATTAGTAAATTTAACCCTATGTTTTTGAGCTATGTACAATTGAAACCTTTTTTAAAATAAATAGTAAATTTAACCCTACGTTTTAAAATATTTAGTAAATTTAATTTTGGCTTTTTAATTTCGGAATAAAATAAATCTTCCGACAAAATTTTGAATAAATATTCGTCAAATACGCTATTGTCAATTTTTTTTGTATATATATTATCTAAGCATAATAAATATTTGCAATTATTAGGGTTTTTTTAATAAAATGGATATTTAGATGTATTAATATAGAAAAGAACATCTAAATATCCATTTTATAAAAAAAACCCTAATAATTATAAATATTTATTATGCTTAGATAATATATATACAAAAAAATTGATAATAGGGTATTTGACGAATATCTATTCAAAAATTTGTCGTAAGATTTATTTTATTCCGAAATTAAAAAGTCAAGGTTAAATTTACTAAATGTTTTAAAATGTAGGGTTAAATTTACTATATATTTTAAAAAAGGTTTCAATTGTACATAGTTCAAAAACATATAGTTAAAAAATGTTTCAATTGTAAATAGTTGAAAAACGTAAGGTTAAATTTATTAAATATATTAAATGAGGGTTTCAATTGTATATTGTTAATAACATAGGGTTTAAATTGTAAATAAGCCTATATTTAAACCCGACTAAAGATTACTTTATTTTAATGCATGGTTGCTTATAAAAAAAATGTTGTTCGTGTATTCCTGAACCTATCTAGATTATTTATTTTATATGGCAAAATTACAGTTTACCTAAAAAATTTTACTTTTGTACTTTAGAGGCCGGAATAAAAAAAATAGGCATTTGCATGGTTAAATATATTTTTTAAGCACTTTAAAGGCTTTAAAATACGGACCTTAGAAAACTAAGGGATGGTTACGTTTTTGAAGGATAAAAGTGTCAATTCAAGTTTATAAGACTATATGGTATATATCTCCATTTTTAAATCATAATTTAAAAAACTCAAATTTTATTAAACTTATATACAGTATAAACACATATTAGTCATTAAATATGAATTTCTAATCACTAACTAACTTGTTTTAAACTTGGATTTAAAGATGGGATATATGCGGGGCGGACCCGAGGGAATAGGCCACATGGTTGGTAAAAAGATACTTAGAAAAAAAATTCATTGTGTAAATAGGATTATAATAGATTTTTTTATTTTTTTATCATCATCACACACACATATATATTCCTATTTTATTATAAAGTAAGTTAGAATAGAATGTAAAAAGTAGGTCAAATAATGATTTAACTCAGAACACCCACATATTAATCAAATACACCCTCACACACAATCCCACTCCATTCCCTCTGTTTTTAATTTTCTAATGTTCATGTTTCGATGACTTTAAAGTGTTTAAAAAAGTATATTTAATCGTGCAAATAATTACTTTTTTATTCCGACTACTAAATCGCATAGGTAAAAAACTTCAGTTATCAAAACTGCAATTTTGTCATTTTATATTCATGTTGTGGATCTTTAATTAGAAATTTATCATAATTACAAACAATTATTTATAATAGATTAAATATAGAATCTTGTTAAAATTAAAATTTATTATTTATATTAAAATAACGTTAGTAATCATATTTAAACTTTTATATTTACTAATTACTTATCTATTGCCAAAAAAAATCTAAATTAGATGCCCCCTCACTGTATATTTACTTCTCTAAATTATATACGAGTATATCGTATACTGTACATGTTAGATGACCGAGCCAGGGTACAACACGCGCTTTTTTTTTGTCACGGAGGAGATTCAAAGTTTTGAAAAAAGTCATCTTCAAACATCTATAATCGGCACACCCCAAAAAAAAGAGTACAAGTCTCCTACTAGTACCAATCCTCCATCTTCCTCTATTTCTTCATTCTCTGTACCCAAGACACCTCCATCAAAGGCACATTTGTCTCTTCTTCACAACACTCAACAACTTTATTCTTGAAATTTGCTCTCTGTTTTGTGTATTTTCTTGTTTCATGAGCTTCAATTTCTACTCCCGATACACCCCCACTGTTTCTTTTCTTTACCCCGGCTAATATAGTATTATTTTTTAACTTCATTATATTATTCACAATATTTCATTCTCTCATGTTGTGACTTCCCATCCATTAGGCATTAGCCAAGCTAGCTAAACAACTTGTCATATTTTTCACCAATGGTGTTCAAATTGTTGTTCATTGCAATTACAATTCTATTTTGTTTTATCAATATTGTTGTGATAGTTCGTGCTCAGAACCACAATGGCTCTCAATTTACTGTCATGAAATTGCCGGAACATGTTAGTTTCAATGCTGTCACCTCTTCTCCGGGCTCTGCTTGTCACCGGGGAATGTTGAAAAAAAAGGTCCCATCAAAAGAAGACAAAGACCCTGTTAAACTTCACCTGAAGCACCGGTCAACTTACCGGAATATCAAGATTAAAGAATCAGTGACCGAGTCAACGTCTAGAGACTTGAACAGAATTCATACTCTGTCTACAAGGATCACAGAAAAGAAAAATCAGAACAAAGTTTCAAGAATGAATAAAAAGGTTGTGTTGGAAACAAAGCCAGTGATTTTGCCGGCTGCTCTACCGGAAACTCATAATTCTGGCCAGCTAATGGCAACTCTTGAGTCAGGGGTGAGTCTAGGATCAGGGGAGTATTTTATTGATGTGTTTATCGGTAAACCTCCTAAACATTTCTCTTTAATTCTAGATACCGGTAGTGATCTTAACTGGATTCAGTCTGTACCTTGTTACGATTGTTTCGAACAAAATGGTCCTTATTATAATCCGAAAGAATCTGCTTCTTTTCGAAATATCAGCTGCCATGATCCTAGATGTCAGCTTGTTTCGTCCCCTGATCCACCACAGCCTTGCAAGGATGAGAGCCAAACATGTCCTTATTATTATTGGTATGGAGATAGTTCTAATACTACTGGGGATTTTGCACTTGAAACCTTTACGGTTAATTTAACTACGGTCTCGGGAAAATCTGAGTTTAAGGAGGTTGAGAATCTGATGTTTGGCTGTGGACATTGGAACAGGGGTTTGTTTCATGGAGCTGCAGGATTATTAGGCCTTGGTAGAGGGCCTCTATCTTTTGCTGCTCAGCTACAATCATTGTATGGTCACTCATTTTCGTATTGTCTTGTCGATAGAAATAGTGATCCAAGTGTTAGTAGCAAGTTGATTTTTGGCGAGGATAAGGACTTGTTAAGCCACAAGGAGTTGAATTTCACTTCATTAATGCCGGGAAAAGAGAACCCTGTTGATACATTTTATTATGTGGAAATAAAGTCGATTTTAGTAGGCGGGGAAGTGTTAAGAATTCCAGCTGATACTTGGAGTTTGACTGCTGATGGTGGTGGTGGAACGATAGTTGATTCGGGTACTACATTGAGTTACTTTTCTGATCCTGCTTATAAAGCAATCAAAGATGCATTTGTGAAGAAGGTGCGAAATTATCAAGTTATTGATGATTTTCCTATACTTCATCCCTGTTACAATGTGTCAGGGGTGGAGGAGCTAGACTTGCCAACATTCGGAATCCAATTTAGTGACGGGGCAGTGTGGAATTTCCCGGTTGAGAACTACTTCATTAGGCTTGATCCGGAGGAGGTTGTTTGTTTGGCAATTCTCGGGACTCCTCGATCTGCAATGTCGATACTTGGGAATTATCAACAGCAGAATTTTCATATACTGTATGATACAAAAAACTCGAGGCTAGGGTTTGCACCTAGAAGATGTGCTGATCTTTGATATATACTGTAGGAGGAAAAAATATATATATATATACATGACACTAATATTTAGTTTTATTTTGTATCCGGGTTCATGAGATCATATATGCATGTCAAACATAAATCAAAGCTTGTTCAATTCAACATAAATGTAGGTTATATGACTGGTAGTGCTGGTTTTCCAGTTGCATTTGTTTACATGTATTTGTGACACTGTGAGTTTTGTGGGTTAATAATACTTAATACTTTGACCCACGCCACCACATGGCGCGCTACGGCCGCGACAATCCACATTGCTTGGTCAAATAAAAAGTTAAATGTAAAAAAACTTCTCTGCTACAAAGTCTTAGGTGGGATCACGGATTTTACATCGTCTTCCTAATTGTATGTGATAGTGATTTGCCAACGAAGCAACCGTCTTTGAATTATTTTTTCAGCAGTCCAGAAATAAATATAGGTTTGTTCGGCTGCTATAGTGGTATGCCGTGTAATTACGGAAAAAGTTCTATACAAAAACCAATTAATCGTTTAATTTTTTTTTTTATATATGCATATATGTTTTAAGATATAATAAAAGTTAATATTTTTTATGATATTAGATAGTGAATTTTCTGTAAAAATTGAAAAATATTTTTCCCCCCGAAAGTGTAAAAATTTACTTTCTCTAAAAATAATAATTTTTAGACAAACAATTATTTTTATCAAATAAATTTTAGTTGCGTTTGAGCCAAAATCTATTACTACAATACTAAAGCAGTGAAGCGGGTCATTATAGACATCTATATTTAAAAAATAGTTTTACATACTGCCGCAAAAAATAAAATACGTATACGTAAAATTTTCTCTATACTGTTCATTTTAATCTCATGGACTATCAATCGGCAGAGTAATAACTAAAGGGATTTTTTTTTTGAAGTTATGATTAAATATTATTTTTTAAACTAATACTCCGTATAAAATAACACTCGTCCCCACAAAATGGCTGGTTGGTTCATTATATATATACTTTCTGCCAAAGAAAATAAACCATTCACACTTTGGTGGTGCGATTTGGAAGACAGACCAAATCATGTATTCGAGTTAGTGGTTTACAATTTTAATAAAAAATTAAATTATTCTGAACGATGATCTTTTATATCATAATTTTAATAAAAAAAGTATTAATCAAAACGTAATTTTATTTTAAATTTCTTAAAAACGTAATTTTATATTATATTTTTTTATTAAATTTTTATTTTTTTATTTAAAGAACACAACTTAAATTTAATATAAACAACTAAAAAACACCGTGGAAAAGTTCGTTAATCTTTTAAATCAGACCAAGCTAAAATTTAACTAAAACAAATTCGTTGCTTTTTTTTTTGGACTACGTTGTTTTTTTAAGTATTATATAAGTATTAAGAATTTAACAAAACCATATATAACTTATACGGAGTATCAAACAGTATTGGGGTAAATTTATGGATCTGGCGGTCTAGCCTGTGGCCATTCCAAGAATACTTTTTATGTTTTTAAATTGTGAGGCCCAAAACTTTTTGATAGGCCCCGAACTTTTGGTAAAGTCAGGGGATAGCGGGCCTGGGTTAGTTTATGTTTTTAATATGAACTTTTTATGTTAATTTGTTACATGATGCTTAGAAAATAATTTTTGATGATAAATTAAAATTTATACTTTACTCTATAATTACAAAATAATAATAAAAAATTTTTAATTTTAATTCAACTAATTTTTAAATTGTCGTTAAAAAACTAATTTTAAATTGTTAAATATAAAATTATATCAATATTTATAATAACATATATATTATCTATACTATATTATTATAACCGAAAGATTAAAAGTTTTGGTCATCGGTATGATAAATCATAGAAAAAATCTTAACCGTTCAGTTTTATGTGAACCATAGAAACAATCTTAACCATTGAATTTTAATAAAATATAATTTAAAAATATATATAATCATACATATAACTGTGACTCAGTAGTCCTCCTTTTATATAAGATATGATAATATTATATTATATATATTTTTATGAATCCTACTTATCTATAATTTTTATTTAATATATTATTAAAGTAATCTTATAATTTTTATTTAATATATAATTAAAGTTTATGATAAACAATATGCATTTTTTAGTTTTCATTTATTTATCTGTTTTAATCGCATAACACAAATTATTTATAAAAAACAAGCTCTACTCAAATTATTAATAAAAATTAATAAAAAAATTTCTAATTAAATTTAAAGAAAAATAAAAATTTTTGTCAGTGATAAGTCATCTTTTTATCATTCGTGAGTTTTTTTATATGATTTTTTATGGGATATAATTATAATTTAATTTTAAAACATATATATTTTATATATAACTCTAGCGGTGAGTCATTTTTTGTACAAAAATCTAATAACATATCTCACTTCACGTCTATTTGAAATTACAACTTATTAATTAAATCTCACGAATATTAAACTTATTAATTAAATCTCATGTATATTAAAATAATAATATTATATTTTTTATATATAATTTTTTTATATATTATATTATCATAGCCGATATAATTAAAAAAAATTAAATTACATATTTAAATTATATAAAATAATTAATATATAATTTATTAATTCCGCCCGTGTTTTGCATGATTCAAATTTGTATTTCATATATTTTTACCGCATAAATTTGAAATATATAATTTATTTTCGGTCTAAAATCGATTATATTATCTTTTAATTAATAGAATAGTACCATATATAAAAAACAAAATAAACATGTCAACACAACACGGATAGAAAACCAAAATTATACTATTACGACCGATAGGAGAAAAAAATGTAACGTTCCAAAGTTAATTGTACGGCGGTAAAACAGAGAATATCGTTTATTTTATAATAAAAACAACAAATATTTAAGGCGGTTATGTGCTGGTCCACTCCAATCTGCTCACAATCGAAATCAAGAATCAAGAAATACTATAATCCATAGCGATGGTGAATAGAATGATTGTACAGTTGTCCCAGTAAAGTAAGAGAGTTTGAAAACATTCCAACAGCTTCTTTCCAATTCATCAACTACCCTCACCATCTCCCTCACCACTTCTCTCACAATCTCTCTCTATCGCTCTCTTCTCTCGTACAGGCGATGCGGAAGCCCTAATTCTCGAGTTTAATTAAACACTCTCTTCTCTTCTGGAACATTTTGAAATCATGGCAGCAACAGTGTCTGTGGCCGCGGAGTGGCAGATCCTCTACGATCGGTTCTACCGTAAGCCAGAGCTGTACCAAATGCAATGGAAACACGTGGATCTCTCCCGTAACAAAGTCGCCGCCGCTCCCTTCGGCGGTCCCATCGCCGTCATCCGCGACGACTCCAAGATCGTCCAGCTCTACGCCGAATCAGCCCTCCGTAAACTCCGCGTCTTCAATTCAGCCGGCCTCCAGCTCTCCGAAATCATCTGGCGTAACCCCGGAGGCCGCCTGATTGGAATGTCCTGGACCGATGAACAAACCCTAGTTTGTATTACTCAGGACGGTAGTGTTTATATGTACAATATCGATCTCGACACTGTCGGTAGTGTTGTTTCCATGGGACATGATTGTTTTACTAATAGTGTGGTGGAGTGTGTGTTTTGGGGGAACGGTGTGGTTTGTATTAATGAGGCTTTTCAGCTGTTTTGTATTCAGGATTTTAGGAATCCTGTTTCCTGCCAGCTGGCTGAAACTGGGATTGAGGATTTCCCTCTTTGTACTGCGGTGATTGAGCCGCAGTATACAATGTCGGGGAATGTGGAGGTTTTGCTTAGTGTTGGGGATCAGATTTTGATGGTGGAGGAGGATGGGGTTCAGCAATTGAGTGTCGAGGTTGGGCCGATCCAGAAGATGGCAATTTCGGGGAATGCCAAGTTTTTGGCTGCTTTTACTCATGATGGGAGGCTTGTGATTATGACTACGGATTTGTCTGATATTATATTTGAGCATACCTGTGAGGTTGGTTACAATCGTTTTGGCTATTTTTGCTTTTTTCCATACCGCAGAATCATGTCTGTGCTACAGTGTTATCTAATCTCGGTTTACTCTATAAAATAATTGAAACAACATTGCATTATATACTTGTAATCCTGCTGGCTGCAGAAATGGTCCATGGCAATTACTTTATAGGTTTCATTTATATATATAGCTGGTCATTGGTGCATAATTCTTGATGGTTATAGAATGTGACTGGGGCATTGGGCCTTTCTTTTCAAATTCACCTTTTCTGCTTGTTCCAAAGTGGAATCCCTATAGAAGTTGTTCTAGGTGCTTATGGAAGTATTTGATCAGTTAGGTGTGAGTTTGGTTTCGAGTGTCTTTGGCTGCTTTTGCATTTAGAATACTGCAGCTTTATGTCTCTGGTATTCTGCTATACTGGTGCATTGTTTTAGATGCATAATGTTCATGGTGAGCATGTCACACTTTAATAATCAACTGTTCAACAATAAAAAAAATCTAATCTTGATTTACTAGATGAACTAATTGTAAGATTGCATGATTTACATATAATCCTGTTGAGTCTTGGCTGATTTATTGGTAATCCAAAATGGCACATGGTGATTGCTTCATCGTTATAGTAGATAAAAATTCTGGTTGATGGCGCATAGTGCAAATTCTAGAGGGTTTTGAAATGTGGCCGTGTGACAGAGCAGATATTTTTCATCATCACCCTTTCGGCATGTTCTGTATTGGCCTATGAGTGGATCTAGGTGTTTATATTATGAGTACTTATTTTTGTTTGTGTAATATACTTATATGCGTATGTTGACTTTACCGTCTTTACCTTTTTAATCCTGTATTAGTTTAATTAGAGATGTTTCAGTGCAGTATTGGTGGAGAGAAGTCTAAAAAACCAACTGCTAGGAATTTTTGTGTCACATAGTATTAAAAGAATGTGGCTATTTTGTTAAAATTTTCGATAGAGTCACATAGTGGTGGATAGTGGGTTTTGTTTTATTAAGGTCAATAACAGATATTTAAGTACTCACACACAAATGCCTTCAGCCAAGGCTTGAGCTCTTGATCTCTTATAATCAATAGAACATGGGAATCCGCTAGGCTAAGCCATGCAAATTAGATAGTCACTAGTCGATATCTTTTGCAACTATAATATAACCTTGTCCGCTCTTCAACTTCGTGGGGCTCGTTACTTTGTATTTAATCTCGTTTTTTAAAAAAAATTATTTTAATAACATCTTGGTTGTGTCATGTATTGCTTGATTTTTCTTGGCATGGGCTTTGTATTTCCACCGTTGGGTGTTAGGCAACTAATTGCAGCAAATAATGTTCTAAGCAAGATAATGAAATAGAAAACCGCACTCTCTTTTTTCCAGGTAGTTGATTAGCATCAGAAATAGAGTTAGTAGACATTATTCAGGACTCTCTTTTTTTTCGTATGAGGTTTGCCTTTATATTACTAAAATAACATCTATTGCTTGTTATGAAAAGTTGTCTATCCTGTGATTTTGTCCCGAATATATGTAAATGAGTTTTTATTCTCTAAATATTGGAATATTTAAGTATTGAGAAACTTTCAAGTCTAATATTGGTAGGATAATGGAATATTTAAGATAGTCCCCAATTACTTGTTCATATGTATTAAATAGACAAGAATGAAATATAGGAAGATCTAAACATGGCCAGTGTGCTTCATTTTGAACAGATTTATCATTGGATAATATTATAACTGTTCAGGGTTTCTTTATAAATTGCTAGTATAGGTTATTCTCAATGGATAAGAATGACACTTTCTGTCTAGAGCGCACCACAAAAAGGATATTATCTTCGTTTTGAACTTCCTTTAATATAATTGCGACAGTATATATTACTTGTTTAACGTTTTCATGCATACAGTCGGCGCTCCCTCCTGAGCAGCTAGCTTGGTGTGGAATGGATAGTGTATTACTCTACTGGGATGATATGCTTTTAATGGTGGGTGTTGGCGGTTCCATACAGTACTTTTATGATGAACCACTTATCATTATCCCAGAGTGTGATGGAGCAAGAATTCTCTCTAACACAAGTATGGAAATCCTACAACGAGTTCCAGATTCCACAGTATCTATCTTTAAGATTGGTAGCACAGAACCTGCAGCACTACTTTATGATGCTTTGGATCATTTTGATCAAAGGAGTGCCAAGGTATATTTTATATACACGTTTTGTAGGATTCTAACTTACTATTGCATCCTCATATTATAAAGCATAATGTATACTGGCGGAAGGATGCACAGAAGCATGCAAAATGTCCCCCCTCAAAAGGATTTTGATGAAAAGAAGTTCCTAAAGCAGACCAAAATTTAGGCAACAGCCAATTATAGTTCGTGCACATTTTTAACAGCCAATTATAGTTCGTGAACATTTTTTTTAATCAAGTCAATGCTTCTATGCCTTTAAAGAGTAAAGCCTAGATTTGGTATATGGGAAACAAATTCTAAGAAAAGCCAGGTATGCCAAGGTATTGATCAAAGGGCCTATGTGTTGTTGTGACTTTTAAACTCTGGGCTTCTCTTTCTTATCTTTTTACTGTTAGGTTTCTTTTTTAATAATTAGAAGATCTGTTTAGTGGAGTATCTAATATTAATGGGTGTAGGAAATCAATCTGAAAATTCTCCTTCCTTTGGCCAATAAATTCCTTAAACTGTTTCCGGAACAAACTAAAATGTTTGGTTAAAATGTATACTTAGGGAAAATGAAATAGAAACAGCTAAAATTTAATATGAATAGTAGAATTTGAGGTGGACTGTATCAGTGAAAATTTCTAATGACATGTATTCAGGCCGATGAAAATCTGAGATTGATACGCTCCTCACTGCCTGAAGCTGTAGAAGCATGCATTGATGCTGCTGGTCAAGAATTCAGCATTTCACAGCAACGGAAGCTACTAAGAGCTGGGAGTTATGGCCAAGCTTTTTGCAGGTGGGATTAATTTATTGTCAAACTTTGCCAACTAAAAATTGATATAGTTATTAAAACTAATGTAGTAACTAAAATCAATGTATCTGTGATTCACAGTTATGATTTGCCTACAGAACTCTTGCAATCTATTTTCTTTCTGAGAGGTTAAGAAAATAAAGAAATGACAACTTGGTGCACACATGTATATATGGAGGCACAAATATTTTAAAAATCGCTCTCTTGAGCCATACAAGCTTATAACATGTCTGTTGGTATTTAGAATTTTCAGCTAGAGCAATAGTATTTCTGGGAGACTCTTTAGGCTGGCAAAAGAAAGCAGGCTCAGGAATACGTTATGAAATTCACAAGAATAGGACCCCTTATCTCCGAGTAGCACACTTCTGATTGACCCAGTGTTATGAACTGAAGAGCAACAGAGATAATTATAATGATTGTATAGACTATAGATGAGCAAGAAAAGAATAGGTAAATAAGAAACTGATATTCTATCAATTTACTGTAGATTCACCAGTAGAAATTATCTAAGGCTTTCGAGTAGCTTAGTTACTTCCAACACCACCAAATGGGTTTACCGATTTCTCAATGAATAAATTCCCCCTTTTTTCCTTCCCCAATACTTTTACAGCCACCTCTTAGTATGGCACTATGGCCTAACATATTCTAGGCCCACTTGCACTCTGTTCTGGGTCTCTATCATACTTATAATCATCCTATTGAGCTAATCGACTGATATACTTGTGATCTTGATTGGAGCGTATAGTACACATCTTTATAGCACAGTCACCAAGTCTAAATTTTTATATACTGTAACACGATGATCTTATTATTCAAATTTAATCTTCTTTTTTTGTTGATTTGATGAAGAACCAAGTACCACGTCTACGAGTTTCACACTACTCTTAGCATAGTACAAGTAAGAAAGAATTCATGTTCAAGCTTTCTTTGAGTGAATATGACCATGGAGGTCTTTTGCCATGCAAACCTGCTTTTACATAGTTCTACATGATCCAGCATTCATTCCCATACTATAGCACATTTCAGGAGTCTGATTTTTCTCGGTAATGATATCCAGTTGGCTTTGACAGTCAATTTCAGCGAGACCGCATCAGAGAGATGTCTAAAACTTTACGGGTTTTAAATGCTGTACGTAACCAGGAGATTGGTATTTGTCTAAGTATTCAGCAATATAAGGTATGCCAATGCGTGCTTAAACAAGGACTTGTAATTTCTTTCAGGGCACTTGTTCTTGTTAAGTAATCTTCAATTTAACTGGCAGTTGCTTACACCGTCTGTGCTGATTGGCCGTTTGATAAATACCCACCATCATCTTTTAGCGTTGAGGATATCAGATTACCTTGGCATGGATCAAGTAAGTTTAGTTTTTGAGTTGAGCTTTATTTACAGTACCTAAAGGTTCTTTTGAGTGAATGGCCATTAAATCGTTCGTGTTATGTGCCGATAATAAACTGCTTCCACGACTCTATCCAAACCTTTCAATTTAGATACAATGTGGGTTTGAAATTATGCGTTTTTTTAAAACCAAACTGATTAAAGTTGTTCTTTTGTAAAGATGTAAGTACTAATTCTATTATGCCTGATTTTGGGATACTGAACTGATAATGAAAGTCGAAAGATGAGGTGGCATTAAACATACTCTCATTATCCTTAATTTTGGCAATCTTTTTTCCTGATAATAATTTCTGACAGTTCAGAGTGCTAATGGCTATTGTAGGTTCATGTTTAACTGATTAGAGAGTCAGTCTGTAAGTGTACGTGTACGTGTACATTGAAGCTCTGAAATGCTTTGTGTACTCTGTTGGATTGCCTAAAAATAATGAGTACCACCATTAGGTGTTAGGAAGAGACTCTATAATATCAAGGAAGCTGTAGATATTTCGACTACTTTGTCTGTAACTATA
This sequence comes from Oenanthe sinensis, assembly GCA_028671895.1. Classification (NCBI taxonomy): domain Eukaryota; kingdom Viridiplantae; phylum Streptophyta; class Magnoliopsida; order Apiales; family Apiaceae; genus Oenanthe; species Oenanthe sinensis. The sequence continues at coordinate 40,504,494 of CM053794.1, forward strand.
GTTCGATATTTATGGGAGTTTCCGCTTCAAACTTTAAGGTTTTATTGTCTAAGCGTCCGGAGACATCTTATGTATGTCTTTTGGTTAAATGATGAATTTTTTTGAATGAAAGAAATCCTTTCGATCAAAATTGTATTTTGATACACTTTCATTTATGGAATTATTTCCCCCGGACAAAAAAAAGAAGAAAAAGAACATCCCTCCCCCAATATATCAACCCCCTTCCTTTTAATGTCAACCATCGGTTCGAAATTGGAGTACAATACCTGGTTGTAGCGAGCATTAAATGCATTTGTATGTCCCGCCAATTTTTATTTCCCGCTTTGTGCAGGAAGTGGTGATTATGCACTGGGCATGTTTAAAGATTACAGCATCTTCTGCAATTTCAGATAGCAATCTTTTGGAGATGTTGCTCGAGAAGGTTTTTTTGTTGAATTCCTTAGTCTAACTTATAAATATCTTAACTTTCAGGCATATGGAATGTCTGACAATGGTATTTTCTGGGTTTCAGCTAAAATTGTGCAAAGGGATATCATATGCTGCAGTTGCTGCTCATGCAGATAAGAACGGCCGTAGGAAGTTAGCAGCTATGCTTGTAGAAAATGAACCACGTTCCTCTAAACAGGTTTTATGTTGCTTAACAACTACATAATTTTTTGCAAATTTTTTTGTTGCCTTTGTCTCTAATAGTCGTGAACTAGTCTCAGTTAGCAAAAAAAAGAAAGAAAAAGAATTTTCCTTTATCTTTAATAATGGTAAAGTAGTCTCTCCTAAATAGTTCATTCTTGGTTAAATTATGACTTCCGCACAGGTTCCTCTCTTGCTAAGCATAGGTGAAGAAGATGCAGCTTTGATGAAAGCAACTGAAAGTGGTGATACTGATCTTGTTTATCTTGTCTTGTTTCACATCTGGCAGAAGGTACCCCATAGTTTTAGAGTATAGATACATCACTGTATTAGTAGAAGCAGTAGCAACTAGCAAGTATAAGTGTTGCTCTACAATGAGCATTTTCTCCGGGATTTTTAATCGTTCATATGTCTGTGTTGTACATGTACATCTTCACATATTACCTACAAACTTAAAATCAGATATGTAACTACGTTTTCATATATTCAGAGGCCAGCCTTGGAGTTCTTTGGGATGATCCGAGCCAGGCAATTGGCAAGAGACCTATTCTCAAATTATGCACGGTAAATTTACCTGTTTAAAGAATATATATGCTGGTTGCAATTTACTAATTTTTTTTCATGTTTCTTTTAAGGGAAAATGAATTTTTTTATCACTCAACTATTTGGTCTTTTAGAAACTTACCACTGAACTATAGAATAATTTATTTAAGTCACTAACGTTACCACTTTATTTAATTATAACCATTCCGTTAAAATTCCGTTAAGTTTGATTGACATAAAAAATGGGTGTGTTTGTAATTGACATGGGTGTGTTTGTAATTGACGTCAAAAATAATATATTATTAATGGCAAATATAATCAAATAAAAGATAACGCTAGTGACTGAAATAAAATAATTTATAGTACAATGCTATGTTTCTAAAACACGAAATAGTTGAGTAATAAAAAAATTCAATTTCCCTTCTTTTAAACAAAAGTTATTATAGATGCTATAGACATGAACCCCACTAATGATGATTATTATATAACGTCTCAGATGCTATAGACATGAATTTCTGAAGGATTTCTTTCTCTCCAGTGGTCAGCTTCAGGTAAATTTGGGTGTCAATTTTTTGATGAATACAACAATCCTTCCTCACCTCTCCTTTTTGGTAGTTGTATTTCTTGAATATTTAGATTTTTTTATGCTGGTTGGTTTTAATTGTTACTTTTGGATATTGACAAGAGTTAATGGTCAAATCACAGTAGGTACTTGTATAATCACAGTAGGGACTTGTATAAATATCTAACAGACCCCCTCCGGCCTATGTTACCCGGACACGGGTACGAATGTCGAATGTCGGACACGGGTGCAGGTATATAAGTGTCATATTCTTAATTTTAAAATTTTTAGGATCCGTGGATATGGATCATAAATTGGACACGGACCTTAACACAAGTAAAATTATGCACAACTTTCTATTTATTTTACATTTTTTAAAACTAGTGTCATCTACTAATAAAACATATACATAGTTATACAAGCTTATAACCCGTGCCAAACACGAGATGAAAGACTATTATTTAGGTAATTTTTTTTTATATTATCTTTTATTGATAATTACTATAAAATTTTATAACATTGAGAATTTATATTAATATAATATAATATTATCCATGAGTAGTTGTATAAAAGGACTATCGGGGTTTAGAGTTGTATGTTATTATACAATGATATTTAGATACATAAATTTTAATGATATATTAAATAAAAATTTAGGATAAGTAAGACTCTTAAAATAGAAAATATATAATTAAAATGTTATATAATATTATCCGTGAAGAGTTGTATAAAAGGAGGACTATCGGGGGTTAGAGTTGTATGTATGATATATATTTTTTTAAAAGTTAGATTTTATTAAAATTGAATGGTTAAGATCGTTTCTATGGTTCATCTAAAATTGGACGGTTAAGAACTTTTTTATGGTTTACCTTGGACCAAAACTTTTAATCTTTAATGACTAATATTTAGATAAATTTATTTTTTATATTATATTTTATTGATATTTACTATAAAATTTTATAACGTTGAGAATTTATATTAATATAATATAATATTATCCGTGAATAGTTGTAGAAAAAGAGGACTATCGGGAGTTAGAGTTGTATGTTATTATACAATGATATTTATATATTAACTAGTGAAAAAAGCCGCGCTTCGCGGCGGCCTCATAATAAATTTTAAATTTATTAAAAATTTTCCCACAAAATTATATTACTGATGATTGAACTGCATATGATAAAATTTTGATATAATAAAATTATATTAAACCAAAATAGTAGTATTAAATTTATAAATATTATAAAATCAAATAATAATTTCAAATTATAATTCATAACTTACTAATTTGTTGTGATTCTAAGATCTCTTTTTTCCCCATCCGCCGCTAACAATATCAATGCCAAGGTCAAACAATCCATGACATCTAGATAAGTATTAGTAATATTATGTAAATATTAAAGAATATAATTTAAAAATATATATGTGTGTGTGACTTATAATATCTTATTTTAGCAAAATACCCGACAGTATATCAGTGTCATTAACTAGTGCTTCAATTATATCACGACATATGAACTCAAATCCATGTAGTGGTATGTTGATGATTCCTTCTTCCAACTTTTTTGGGGCCGTTGTACGTAAAACGTCACTTTAAACTCACATGATAGTGGTCTATATCGAGTGGTCTATATCGGCGATACTTGCAACTACTTTTAAGTTTTTAATGCTATATAAAGACCCTTATTCTAAATATGTTTGAATCGAAAAAGTAGATGCTTTTGAATCGTTGAATGGATAAGATTTTCATATCATAAATTAAAGTATCGAAAATTTAGTACGAATGCATAATTGTAATAAATGAATAAATAACAAAAATTTATTAACCTTCTCATCAATTAAAACTAAACTAAATTGATCGTCTGTTTATGTATTGATTGCATCCCAGTATACTCTCACTCTTATTATCCAATCGTTATTTAAAGCATTCAAGAGAGTGTAATCCATGATGTATTAGACGTTGAATGTAAATAGCTTTGTGATAAATTTGTTGTGATTTATTTTTTTGATGCTTGATCTTTAATTTATATAAATCATGGTCTATTATTTTTTAGATGGAAACACATTCAATTTAGGTAAATGAATAAATTAATTTTTTTATTATAGATAATGTCTTTTTGAAAAATCAAAATAGTTTTGATTTTTAATAATTTAATGTCTTTTCTAAAATTTCTAATTTCCTATACGTATAATAATGTCTTTTCTAAAATTTCGAAATATGCCTTTTCTAAAATTTCTAATTACCTATACGTATAATAATGTCTTTTCTAAAATTTTAAAACTTATCTTATGAATAATAATATTTTACTTGACTTGAGTAGAAAGTTTAGGAGAATATAACGTAACTTAGGATTTTTCATAATTTGGAGAAAGTTTAAGAGAATATAAAATAACTTAGATTTTTTATAATTTATAATTTACTAATTAAAAAATTTGAGAAAATTAGAAAAATACATTTGGACGATTTGGGAGCGCGTAACCGTCTCCGTCTTCTCCTTTATATATATATATTGATATTCATAAATTTATTGATATATTAAGTAAAAATTATAGGATAAGTATGATTTTTAAAATAGAAAATAGAAAATATATAATTTAAATATAATATAATATTATCCGTGAGAACTTGTATAAAAAGAGGACTACCGGGGATTAGAGTTGTATGTATGATATATATTCTTTTTAAAATTAGATTTTATTATAATTGAATGGTTAAGATCGTTTTTATGGTTCATCTAAAATTGGACGATTATGATCTTTTTTATGGTTCACCTTGGACCAAAATTTTTAATCTTTCAGCTATAATAATATAATATATGTCAAAAGTATATGTTGTCCCTACTTATATTTAGATATAGTAGCTATTAATACAGTATATTAGCTGTCATAACAGATTTGATACGGTAAATATTTACCTTCCATAATTAGAGTATTACAATTGTTGTAAAGGCTGAAAATCTGTACATTAGCTGTATTTTCAGGAAAGATTTAAGCTTGTAATATTGATATATAATGAGGACTCTCCAGCAATGGGAGATATACTTTTTCCTAAACTTTCTCTTTTAATATTCTTGTCATGGTATCAGAGCCATAATCTCTTCCTCTTGTTTCTGATCAGTTCTTGTTCATTATTCTCGCCTCTTGATAAAATTTCTTGTTCCTGGTTACTCTTGACAGTCATGTCTTTAGACAAATTTGACACTTTCTTGGTTCGCCTTAATGGAAAAAATTATTCGCCTTGCGATCTGATTTTGAAGCTACTAGGTCTAATCTTATGAATCGAGATCCTCTTCCCCCTTTGGATACATGTCTCAATGATTTGCTTCGGGAGGAACAATGTCTTCTCACTCAAGACACCTTGAAAGAACAGAAATCTGAGTTAGTTCATGTGGCTTATGCAACACAAGGTAAACCAAGAGGCATGGAAATGCGTAATGTTCAATGTTTCTCTTGCAAAGGTTTTGGGCATTATGCTTCAAATTGTTCCAAAAAGTTTTGCAATTATTGTAAGAAAGATGGACATATAATCAAGGAATGCCCCATTCGTCCACCAAAGAAATCTGAGACAGCCTACACAGCCTTGGTTGGATCCTCAAGTACTAGCGGCGGTCTGATGAGTACTGAACACTCGACACGAAGTGCTATTGCTCCTGTCCAACCTGTAACCCCTGAAATGATTCAACAAATGATTATTTCAGCATTTTCTACTCTAGGACTTTCTGGTAAATCTACTCTCACATCTCCTACTTGGTACTTTGATTCTGCAGCTTCTAATCATATGACAAATAACACCAATTATCTTACAAATGTAAACAAATATTGTGGAAATCTTGAAATTGGTACTGCAGATGGACGTCAGTTACCAATTACAGCAACCGGTGATATTTCTTCCTCTCTAACCGATGTCTTTGTCTCTCCTGACCTTACCACTAATCTTATTTCTGTCGGTCAACTGGTTGAAAATAATTGCAAAGTCACATTTTCAAAATCTGGTTGTCTTGTGCAGGATCAGCAGTCAGGGAGGGTGATCACGAGGGGACCTAAAGTTGAACGTTTTTTTCCTATCCAATTTCCTCCATCTCCATGCCGCTCATTTCCCATTGTGTCTTGTAATTCTGCCCGTATTGATATCCATGCATGGCATAAGCGTCTAGGACATCCTAATAATAATGTTCTTCGTGGTTTATTGAAATCTGGTGTACTTGGGAATGAAAACTTATCTTCTCTTAGCTCAGTCCAATTTGATTGCAATTCTTGTAAACTTGGAAAAAGCAAAGTTTTACCATTTCCCATTCATACATCTAATACAACTCGGGCTTTTGATTTGATACATAGTGATGTTTGGGGTATGTCACCGGTTGTTTCTCATGCTAATTACAAGTACTTTGTCACATTTATTGACGATTATAGTCGTTTTACATGGATTTATTTCCTTCGTTCTAAAGCTGAAGTACTTTCAGTCTTCAAGATCTTTCATGCATATGTTCAAACACAATTCAATACAAATATTAAAATTTTACGGTAAGATAATGGGGGAGAATATACATCTCATTCGTTTCAAGAATTTTTACAAGCCAATGGAATAATCTCTCAACGATCTTGTCCTTCAACTCCTCAACAAAATGGGATAGCCGAAAGAAAAAACCGTCATCTTCTCAATGTTGTACGTACCCTTCTGTTGGAATCATTTGTGCCCTCTAGATTCTGGTGTGAAGCACTCTCCACTGCAGTATACCTCATAAATAGGTTACCTTCATCATCATTAAATCATGTTTCACCTTTCACTCGGTTATTTAGTCGCACTCCGGATTATTCTGGTCTTCGTACTTTTGGGTGTGTATTTACTCGGTTCATCTTCCTCCATATGAGCGCACAAAACTCATAGCTCAGTCAATAAGATGTGCTTTCTTAGGATATGCTCTACCCCAAAAAGGATTTCTCTGTTATGATCCTAATTTACTACGCATTCGGGTTTCAAGAAATGTAATTTTCTTAGAAAATCAACATTTTTTCTCTACATACAGTGATCATTCCCCTTCATTTTCAGTTGTACCTTTATTTACTAACTCTTCTGCAGACTCCTTATCCACTTCGGTGTCATCAACTTCTGAACCTCTGTCTAAACCACTCTTGGTGTATCAAAGGCGCCCTAATGCCGTGCAAAACCAGAACACCACATCAGAAACTGCAGATGCTGATCCAAATCAAGTTATTTATCATGTTCAAGCTTCCTCACCCCCTCAAACTGATTCCCTTGTTGCTGATCATGTTCAAGAACCTGCACCTGCCACCCGTAGACATAGCACTCGGGTTAGTCAGCCTCTTGATAGGTATGTTTTTTCTAATCCTGTATCATTGTCAACCACTGTGTCTGCCATTCCTATTCCAAAATCATATAAACAGGCAATGAAGCATGAGCGTTGGCGGGAAGATATTGAAACAGAGCTTCTTGCACTTGAAGAAAAACAAACATGGGATGTTGTAGGGCGTCCCTCGTCTGTGAAACCTCTGGGCAGCAAGTTTGTGTTCTCCGTAAAACTTCATCCAGATGGCTCGGTTGAGCGGTATAAGGCCCGACTAGTAGTTCTTGGAAACAAACAAGAGTACGGCATAGATTACGAAGAGACATTTGTAGTAGCTAAGATGACCACTGTGCGAACCATACTAGCCCTTGCTGCGTCTCAATCATGGAAATTGTCTCAGATGGATGTAAATAACGCTTTCTTACACGGTGACCTCAAGGAAGAAGTTTATATAACACTTCCCAATGGTATGCCTATATCACCTAATCATGTTTGCAAACTAAAGCACTCTCTATATGGTTTGAAGCAGGCACCTAGAATCTGGTTTGAGAAATTCAAATCCACTCTACTTGGTTTTTCATATAACCAAAGTAAATATGACTCCTCCCTTTTTCTGAAAAAGACAAGTAACGGTATAGTTGTGCTTCTTGTCTACGTGGATGATATCCTTGTTACTGGTTCTGATATACATGCCATTGAACGTCTCAAAAATTTGTTACGTTCTACTTTCCAAATGAAAGATCTCGGTCAGCTCCATTACTTCTTAGGATTAGAAGTACATCATCGACAACAAGGTATCTTCTTGAACCAACACAAGTATATCCAAGATTTGGTTGAATTAGCTAGACTAAGGGGTGCTACTCCTGTTGAAACTCCGATGGAAATTAATGTGAAGTATCGCATAGATGAAGGAGAGCTACTTTCGGATCCTACTTTATATTGAAAGTTGGTTGACAGCCTTATATATCTCACTATTACTCGACCCGATATCTCTTATGCTGTACATATTGTGAGTAAGTTCATGCAATGTCCTCGGCATTTCCACCTATCAGCAATCAAACGCATCATTAGATACATCCTTGGAACTCCTAATCGTGGCCTATTCTTCCCAGCTCGTTCTTCACTCAAGCTTCAAGCATATAGTGATGCTGATTGGGCTGGATGCCCAAATACTAGAAAATCTATCAATGGTTGGTGTATGTTTCTTGGAGACACACTTATTTCATGGAAATGCAAAAAACAGAATCGTGTGTCCAAGTCATCCACTGAAACAGAATACCGTGCCATGTCTGCTGCTTGTTCTGAGATTATCTGGCTACATGGGCTCCTTGCAGAACTTGGGTACTCTCAAGCCGAACCAACTCCATTACATGCTGATAACACCAGTGCCATTCAGATTGCAGCTAACCCAGTATACCATACCATGAACGCACAAAACACATAGAGGTTGACTGTCACTCCATTCGAGAAGCCTTTGACAACCTGGTCATTACTCTCCCTCATATCTCTACCACTCTACAGATTGCTGACATTTTCACCAAATCGATGTCATGTCAGCGCCACAACTTTCTTGTTGGCAAATTGATGCTTATAGATTTACCAGCAGCATCAATTTGAGTAATTGATGGAGGGTGTCAAAAGTATATGTTGTCCCTAATTATATTTAGATATATTAGCTATTAATACAGTATATTAGCTGTCATAACAGATTTGATACGGTAAATATTTACCTTCCATAATGAGAGTATTACAATTATTGTAAAGGCTGAAAATCTGTACATTAGCTGTATTTTCTGGAAAGATTTAAGCTTGTAATATTGATATATAATGAGGACTCTCCAACAATGGGAGATATACTTTTTACCAAACTTTCTCTTTTAATATTCTTGTCAGTATAGATATGTGATATGTCAAAATTATAGGGTTACATAGAATTACTCATCGATGGACACACTCTTTAGAAACAAATTGCGAAGCCTTGTAAATCATTTTAATAGGTTGCTTCGAGGTTAAGTGTCCGGTTTTTACATAAAGGATCCGCCGCAAATTCCATACCCACTCCATGTCATGTTTGGTGGACACGGGTATGAGGGAAAAAATTGAAGAGTTCGGGTAATGGAGGTTAGGGCGAGTAACTCGACTTTGTTGATTTTAATTGTTACTTTTGGATATTGACAAGAGTTAATGGTCAAATCACAATAGGTGCTTGATAAAGATCTAATAGACACACCCTCCCTCCTTGCTAAAAAAAGAAAACTATAGTTTGCCTTTACTTTGCAGCTTTCTATTGTTTTCTTTTGGACATCTTTTAAGTTGCTTAATCATACTAGATTAGCTCTCGGGCCGATGCCAGTTATCTTATTTAAAAATATGAACTTCCTACTTTTATATAAAACTGAACAACACGAAAAAATGTCTACTTGTATGTTTTTTTATACGCATGGAAATGTGTGAAAAAACTTGGGAAAAATTTAGGATGTTTATTGTGGCATGGAGGGAGTAATATAAGTATTTTTGAGTGAAAACTGAAAACCAATCTCAGCCCCACACATTTTATGTACCTATGTCAAATCTGAGCCATACATATTATGTCCAACCTAAGATTCATCCTTCTCAGCCATCTTAGTTCAGCTCTTGCAATGCCGCCAAACCACCACTGTCGCACCACCACATCAACCTCTACCATAACCTCTGGTCACAATGACACCAGAGCTTTAAATCTGGTCATTTTCTTCTCCTCTTCTCTTCGGTCTCATTGGTCAACCTCTACCATAACCTCTGGTCACAATGACACCAGAGCTTTAAATCTGGTCATTTTCTTCTCCTCTTCTCTTCGGTCTCATTGGTCACATCTCCTGGTCGTTTATGCTACCATGCCACTAAGCTGTCACACCATAGCGCCACCACACCAATACAATGTTGTCCATATTTCTCCACCATAACACAGATCTGTTCCTTTCTCCCCATCTCTCCGCTCCGATAACATCTCTGGTAACATCTGTTCCACTTCTCCTGCCATTAGCAATTAACACCATTTTAGATCCAAGATTTTGATGTCAGATCTAACATCATCGAGATCGATATCGGATTGTTGAAGAAAGGAGGTGACGAGGATGGCGTTCTCTATGAAGAAAATGAGGTGTATGGATCTAATTTTTTTAAAACTAATTTTGGGTTCAGAATATATGGTGATTTTCATTTAAAATTTAGTGATATACTTTTAAATTTTATAGATTTGAGTTTAATTTAGTGATTTGGATTAATATTTTGGAGGTTTATAAGTGGTGAGGGTGATTATGATGTAGTGGTTCATATGGTGATTTGAGTTGAAACTTAGTGATTCTGTCCAATGGTATGTGGTGGTGATGGTGATGTTGTGGTAGTTTAAATTTTGATGATTCCACTTGATTTTAGTGATAATGATGCGGTGGTAGTTAGGTTTTAGTGATTCCGACTCGATTTGGGTGGGTGATGGCGGCATTGTGATGGTGGTGGTGGTGATATATACGATTATTTTTTTTATTTGCAGTTATATGTTTTTCTATGTAATGTTATTTTAGTTTGACATAATTAATTTAAACATTTTTATTCAATAAGATTTTTTAATGAGAGCAGAATTGTAATATGTTTAAATAAAAATAATATCACACCAATCTCAAATATGCATAATCGTAAATATTTATCATATATGAAAATGTAAAATAAATTGAAATATAGTTGTGCAAATAAAATTGAAGAAAAATAAAAAAGTTAATGAGAAATGAAGAGAGAGAATTAGTGAATATTATAGTTAAAAACGAGTCTAAAAATAAGTTAATGTAATGTGACATCATCAATTTAGTAGATGGATGACACATTAGCACATCAAAATTTTAATGAGAGGAGAGGATGACATGTAAGCATTGATGATGTCAGTGTACTTTGTTTTAGTTATAGTCATTTCTTGGTATTTCAGGTACCTTGTCTGAAAATTTTTCCTTACGACCTTTAACGAAAACTGCTTGATTTTACAGGACGTTGCTTTTTTGTTGTTAAAAGAGTCATGGGAACTAGTTAAGAGTCCAATGGCAAGCAAAGGAGCACCTCTTCATGGTCCACGCATAAAACTTATTGAAAAGGCCCATAATCTTTTCTCAGAAACAAAGGAACATGTTTTTGAGTCAAAGGCAGCCGAAGAACATTCAAAGTTGTTGAGGTGAGATGCGTTTGTAATACACATGACACAGTGAACATATCACCTGTATGATGTTTTTCATTTGGCCAAACTGCCGAGTCAATATTTGGCATCAATCTTTTTTCCTGCGATTTAAAAATCCATTGTAGATGTTTATAATGTTTTATATACCATTCTTCATATATGCTTTAATGATAATTATATCTGGTTAGCACTTCACTGTATCTTTGTGGTAAGAATAGGGATAGTTAGTAAATGACGCTAGTACTGTATTTCATATCTCGTCTACAGATTACTTGGATATTGCAGGCATGTCTAATTATCATGTTTCGTTACACTCAGTTGTAAACTACTTGGCAACTGTCTGCTGCTTCATGTAAAATAGGTGACAAAATTAGTCAATAGCTCCTCAATATATGATCTATATATACAGAAGATCTCCTTTTTTGTTTTGTACTGGTTTTGGTCCTTGATATAGTGTGTTCATCCACTTTTTGATTTGCCATGGTCCAGTATTAAGTATTCATTTGGTTCTTGAGCGTCTAGCCACATAGTTTCACCATCACATACCTTCTTTGTCTTAATTGACATGGTAGTTGTTATCTTCTGTTTCTTATAATATAACCCAACTCATAGACACTGCTCGTCATCAATCTTTAAACTATTATTTTTTGTTCAGAATGCAACATGAATTAGAAGTGACCACCAAGCAGCCAATTTTTGTGGATTCAAGTATAAGTGACACAATCCGCACATGTATTGTACTGGGAAATCATCGTGCTGCTCTAAAAGTTAAAACTGAATTCAAGGTTACTGTTTTCTCATGGATCTTCTGTTAAAACAGAAACACTGCATCAAATGATGCTGGGATTTAGTGCTCAATTTTATTCTTCTAACTTTCATCTCACCTGTGTAATAATTGATGATCACTTGATCAGGTTTCAGAAAAGCGATGGTATTGGCTTAAAGTATTTGCCCTGGCAACAATTAGGGATTGGGATGCCCTAGAAAAATTTTCCAAGGAGAAAAGGCCACCGATTGGTAATATCTTCAATCTTGTTAGGCATCTTTGCATTGTATGTTAGCCCTTGTATAATGTTATTTGTGCGTTGCTATCTCTTTTATACTACAAGCAGAGTTCTTTGTAAGACATAAAAGGTGTTCCTCCATTTATACTTCACACTTCATGAATAAAGTTGAATATAAATGTATATCTTGAAAGAGCATTCACTTTACTAGTAGCTAAATATTATTTTCCTCTTTAATGCCTTGTTTTGGTGAATAGGTTATCGGCCTTTTGTGGAGGCATGCACGGATGCAGATGAGAAAGGAGAAGCTTTAAAGTATATCCCAAAATTGGCAGATCCCCGAGAAAAAGCTGAGGTAATCTCAAGGGGGATATGTTAGTTTAACATTAAAACTATATTGGTTGCAGTTTAATTTCTATATATAAAGTGAAATTCGGCTCGTTAATGAGAAAAGCTGTGTAAAATTTGTGCAGGCCTACGCTCGAATTGGCATGGCAAAGGAAGCAGCAGATGCTGCTTCACAGGCCAAAGATGGTGAACTGCTAGCACGTTTGAAGTTAACTTTTGCACAAAATGCAGCAGCTTCATCAATTTTTGATACTCTCAGGGATCGGCTGTCCTTTCCAGGGGCATGATTCTCTGTAAAGATGTATTCCATTCTCCAAAATTTGTATTGTGACAATCTCAGCACACCCTTTTCCGTGTATTTATTTCTATACTGGAATATTATGAGAATTTCCTAGTTACTGTAAAGTTATCATTGGCCAAACCTTAGTTTAGCTTGACAATTTTTTTGTACATGATAATGTTTTGTGTTGTGCCAAAAACTACATTATTTTTGTGTGTATAAATATTTGTTATTTTCTTTTCTATAGTAAATTTGTTCATCACTTTTCGTAAGGCAAGGAAGCGTGTGTGACAACAGTGTCATCCAAAGCATTCGGTATATAAAAGAGATGCAAACATGTTTGTCCCACAAGTTTTTGGATGCAAGGAATTATCTGTGATTAATTTTTTTTATTTATATTATTATATTATATTATATTAACTCTCTTATTTATATTATTACAAGGACAATAAGCGTAAAATAATTATTAGTACCGTACTACCACCATGACTTGGACAAGGCTAATTACAAACCTTAAACTTGTAAGATTGGTGCAGGAATTCTGTTTTATGTACATAACTTGAGGAACAATATCATGGAAAAAGCTGCACATAACCGGTGGCTATAGCAATTCCTAATATAAGTAGTGGTGGAAGAAGGACAAAAGCACCAATGGTGGCAAAGAAAGTTGAATCATTCCTCTGAGAAACTTCATTCAGGTAAGTCTGTCTTCTGATGTTCCGCTTCTGTGAGATGGTTAGGAACTTGGGACTAAATTTTTTTAGATCTTTCCCCAAAGGAATCATGAAATCATCATCTCGATTCCCAACCAGCTGAGCAAGTTGATCCCGTATCGTGAGCTTTGTATTATTGCCACCACTCTTGGAACCTGGGAATTAAGCGTCATTGTTCATATGTACATATGTTTTTTGCCTAACAAATAAACAGGATCCACATACCATCAGCAGATGATGATCCAGAGGATGTAAGCTGGTCTAAGAGATCTAGTTGCGTTTGAGCAGAAGAAAAAGACCCTTGTCAAGGCAAAACAATGAAGAACGATATGTCAGGAATCACAACTAGTCTGTCTTCATTATCAAGCGGTAAAAATCTTTATCTTACTACAATGGACAACAAAAAAACTGAATGGAAATTAAGGCAAATAGTTGATGATATGAAAATTTGAAAAGGTAAGAACACAGTATAAGTTTATAATTTTATGATTCCCTTGACAAAAAGCTGTGGATAGGTGAACTCTTTAGTCCTAATTAGTCATATGCATTGGCTATTTACTAGTCATATGCGTTGGCACTTGCTACTATAGTCCTTCTATTTTTGAAGTACAATGCAATTTCAGGTATATAGCTAATAATCATTGAGCTACATGGACAATGCATGATCGACGTCCGATGAGTTTACTGTAGAACAAAACATTACCTATGATTAAAGCCAAATACTAGTACTGAAAAGTCATATATGAATGACATTGTGACATGAGTTGAAGAAACGTATAGTCCTACTTGTGTTACAGTAACCATACTGAACTGCATCCTATAAACATTTTTTCAGATATCCTTGAAAATTATTTGTGGTAGTTCCTAAAATAAATCAATTGTACAGTTGTGGCAGTTACTAAGGTAAACAAAAACTATACTAATGTGTACATGATCCAAAATTCAATAATAGATTACACTAAAACTATTTCATACCAAGAAAATTCCACGAACCCATATGTGCATCAAGCATTACTTACCCAACATTAAACCTGAACCAGTTGACATACAATAGATGCAACTAAAAATAGACGATTATACTTTGAGTTAAGTGTGGGTGTGAGTGTGTGTGCACGCGCGTACCAGAGTAAGTAGAAAGGTCTTCCTGATCTGTAAGTCCACCTTCTGTTCCTTGAGAGAAAGCAGTTACTCCAAAAAAAGAAAATGAAGCTGGAGAGAAAGTAATATTGAAGGGGTGATATTTGGGTTTTGGTAACAAACAAGGTTTAGTAGGGGGGAGGGAAGAAAATAGTGGTGTAGCATTCAAGGCCATGATAGTAAAAGTTTTGATCTCTCTCCATTCTTCTTCCGAGGTTAACTATCAGAAACTTTGTTTTCTCATACTCGGGTATTTCTGGATATCTCTTTTTTAATGGATGGAATTTAAGAATAAACCACCTCCACATAATATATTTGTTGGGTGCATACTACTACTATACTAGTAGTTGTGGTCACTGGTCACCATTAATTGTAAATTGTACTTCTCATGTGCCGTAGTCCCCGTATCTATGCTATATTGCCGCGGTCTGAATTCTTTAAATTTAAAATAAATTATTTATTTCACATTTTTTTTATATATATTTTCATAATTTTTTAAAAATAAATATTTATTTTAAATTTTTAAAACCAAATAAGAGCTTATTTTTTAAAAATAAAATTTTATTTAAAAAAAATACACTTTACTCTATTTTTTCCAGAAATAAGAGCTTATTTCTGGAATTTAATGAGAGTCAAACGGACACATTATCATAAGCGGACATGAATTTATTTGGCATAACTCAACGCATTCCAAAAAATTAAACGTCTTCCAAAAAATTAAACACTCAGTATAGTATTATATATTTAATACAACTACATTAGTTTCATTACCACTCAACCTCTTTAAATATTATTTATAATTTAGTATAATATTATATATCTAACACAATTAAATCAGTTTCATTATCACTCAACCTCTTTAAATAGTATTTAAATTATAAATTTATAAATTATTATTTGTTATAAAATGAAACAAAAAAATTAAAACACATAAACTCAAATTATATAAATTATAAACAAACATTTTAGACCAATTTTAAACAAACATTTTAGCCCAATATAAAATTTTTACAATAAATATCAAATAAAATAATGCTCAATTACAAATAAAATACAAATCGATAATAATCATATAGATAAAATTAAAAAAATATGAATTAAATATAATAGCTAGCTCATGCATCACACGTATTATAATCTAGTATAAATAATAACTCAGTAACATTTTACAAACTACTGCACTGTTATCTTCAACATAGTAAACATTCAAACTACAACTTAAAACGAAAAATCTATAACTTACCGATGTTTAAATTTTACGGCACAATTTATTATCTATTTATCTCGTATTTATGTAACAAACTTCGGATTTATCATTTCAATCTCAAATTTTTTTCAAGTCAGAATGGTGTGTATGCTGAACCTGTAATAAACCAGGTCAGTGCTAATCTGAAGCATGTACTATTTTAATTTTTATTAACAATCTCAATAAAAAAAAAAGTAACACAAAGTCACAAATTAAATTGTTAACAAGATATAGAAGACTACTACGAGTAATTTGTATTTGATGCATTTAAAGAAGAGATCAACTACCGGCTGCCGTTACGATGCAAGCGCGTGAGCCAGATGGATACAGCAATAATAAAATCCAACAACGTTGCAAGTGACGAAAATAGCCTTTTAACGCGGTACCAACAAAATTAAACCGAGGGGCAAATTGGTAAGACAAGTGAAGAAAGTCAAAAAAAATATGACCGTTGGAAACGCATCCAAGAAGCGTTTTGCTAAGTTTAATAATCCATAAAATCTCAATCGTATCAACTCGTAATTAATAGATTTTGTGCTCTCAAAGTCTAGATTGTATCTTCGCTCCCCTAAATCTGATAAACACACACACACACACACACACACATTTCTTGTACATTCACTTTTATTGGGTAGCTGAAGAATCAATCATGAGAAACCGACCACTACTAATGGCCAAGAACAACAAGGAGGAGACCGTGGTGGTTTTAAATGAGATTAATAATAATAATATTAATAATGAAAATGAAAATTCAACAGCAGAGGCTGTTGCTGCTACTATTGATTCATCGTCGTCTAGTGCTGCTGTATCTGATACTAGTATTGATAATAATAATAATCACCATCCTTACGCGTTTCATGTATCGGGGCCTCGCAATGTTTCTTCTCCCAACTGGAGAGAAATCATCAAATCTAGCTGGTATGTTAATTTCTATCCTATACTCTTTCAATCTTCTTTTAATTTCGTATACTGGAACAGCTTTCGCAATTGGTATATATATCTATATTATAGGGGGGATTGGAATAAATTTGTTTGAATTGTTGAATTACGACAACTTCGTTTAATACCCTGAATGAATTCTTCAACTGCTTTATTAATTTTGTTTAAATACTAAAGTAATATAAGATGATAGAAACCTGTAATAGTTTATAACTTGTGACTCTCATTATGTAACTGCTATTTAATTTATCTTGCTCATACACTTAGTAGTATCGAAAGGTTCACCTTCTCACACCTACAGCACGCAGTCTTTCCCCCAAAAAATGGTTGTTAATGATAAATGGTGGCTGGGGATATTAAGATTTGAACTGATATTCTGAGCTTAAACAGCTCGTTTGTTCTTTTTGCCTTGGATTCTTCCTTCCATGAAAATTAGACCATTTCGATCTTCACATCATTACTAGAACCCATCCACACTCAAAACTAGCTTACCCTAAAAATTATTCTAAAACATTATTATCTATCCTTGATTCCTTTCTCACTAAATCTTTGAATTCTCAGCTTACTTTTAGGGTTTCACATATTGCTAGTGTATAGTTTGCCTTTTCCTTAACCCATTGACTCCTCTTCTACTCGTATCGGGATTAGTTTGTATTCTAAATCGGAAAAAAGAATATGTATATTAGCCTCTTATTTGGCTCTACGTTGCCCAATGGAAATTCGTCTAACAGAGGAAACCCTGTTTTCTACTTCCGTGAAATACAAATATATGCTAAATCACTCCTATTCCCTTCTGTTTACACCGTTTTTTTCCTGATAAACCATATGATATTGTTGTATTCAGAGATCTGTAAAAAAATTTAGCATTAACCTGAAATATGAGCACACTTCTATGCCTACGAATAAGTATACTGAATTGTTTCTGCGTCTATGTTCACATACAAGTGTTACATATGAAATTCCATTAGTTCTTTTTTTTCAATTTTAATGCTTTCCGCTGTGTGATTTTACCATCTTTTTAATTTTTGGCCCTTTAGGTAGAGTTGCACACTTATTGCTAGTCATAGTATGGCATGACTTTTCCCTTGTCCTTAACTCATTGACTCCTCTTCAAGTTATATAGGAATTAGATTGTATTTAATTTGGAAAAAAGAACCTGTGCTAGCCTCTTATTTGTCTTAAGACGTGATAGTTGACAAATAAACAAAGTTATCTATCCGCATCAGATCTAACTTAAAGGTCTATGACTTGAATAGACTGAACTGCTTAACGCCTGCACAGTATGAAAGCGATTGACTATATATGTAAGTTGACATATTGACCAGCTTAATGTTTTTACAACTTTATTGTAACAACTAACTTTAAGGTTCAAGAGAGAGAATGTATCTATATGGCTAACTTCTCATGAATTTGTTGCTTGCCAAATTATATGCAATATAGTAGGCTTAGTAGCTGGTCATTGTCTTAGTATGTGAATATACAAAGGTTTGTCCGAGTTTAAGAGATTCTTGGAAATGAAAGATCATTCTTTGTTCTTAAGAAAAAAGATATTGCACCTAGGTGAAGAAATATGGTTTGCATGGTTACAAATTTCTCGATCACTTGCTTCCTCAACCTTCCTTATAGTATAACTCTGTCCCTGAGATTGAGAATATAGTTGTATACATATCTATATGTCTATAGATGTTTATGCATGAAAATATATAATCTCCATTCAGAATATAGTTACAATTACAATTTATTAAGTTGCATAATCCTGACCTTCTCTTGTTCTCATTCACAAATTATTATTTAAAATTTGTTGGAGGATGAGATTTTGTGTTAGTCTTTTTTGTTTCATTTAACAAATCTCAGCCACTTACATTACATTGATGAATTTTCTTCAGGAAGAATGGGAACTACAAGAGGACAGTTATTGCATGTTTCATACAAGCAGTTTACCTTCTCGAACTTGACAGACAGGAAAATAAGACTGAAGAATATGCTCTTGCTCCAAAGTGGTGGATTCCTTTTAAGTACAAGCTGTCTCAAACCTTAATTGATGAGAGAGATGGATCCATATATGGCGCTATACTAGAATGGGACCGGTCTGCTGCTTTAGCAGACTTCATACTCATCAGACCAAGTGGTGCTCCTAGGGCTGTCTTAGTACTACGAGGTACATTACTTAAAAGCCAAACAATTAGACGTGACATACAAGATGACCTCCGTTTTCTAGCTTGGGAAAGCCTAAAAGGTTCTGTCAGATTCAATGGAGCTCTGGAGGCTCTGAAATTGATTGCAGATAAGTATGGAGGGGGCAATGTATGTGTTGCTGGCCATTCTTTAGGAGCCGGATTCGCCCTCCAAGTGGGAAAAGCATTAGCTAAACAAGGTGTCTTTGTGGAGACTCATTTGTTTAATCCACCTTCTGTCTCACTAGCAATGAGCTTAAAGAACATTGGTGAGAAAGCTGGTTTTGCTTGGAAGAGGCTTAAATCAATGCTTCCATCTAGCAATGAAACCCCGGCTACTGGTGATGTAGGGGAAAATGCAAACACTTGTGGTAGTGAACTAAAAAAATGGGTACCTCATTTGTATGTAAACAACAGTGACTATATCTGCTGCTATTATACTGATCCTGCTGGAGCACAAGGAAACCAGGAGGAACAAGATAAGGAGAATGTTGGTCCAACAAATGGTCAAGCTGCCTCAAAGCTTTTTGTGTTATCAAAGGGCAAACAAAAATTTCTGGAGGCACATGGATTGGAGCAATGGTGGGGTGATGATTTGGAACTTCAGCTAGCTCTCAGTAACAGCAAGCTCATAAGCAAGCAGCTGAAGTCCTTGTATACACTACCAGCACCTTCTAAACAAACTCAAGCTAAGCCTTCACAGTAGAAGGCCCTTTGCAACTTTGTCCAATCCTCCCTTTAAATATCTTCTTATCCATTCATTATTTTGTTTTTTACCCTTGCGAGTCATTTGATTAATTCTGGTCCAATGCTCAATCAATTTGTATTGCTAGTTACAGATGGACTGAAATTGGAAATACATTCTCTTTGGCACTGATAATTTGATAAAACTGCTTGTTTCTTCTGTTGGTTATTACTCTTTTATGCACTATTAATAATCAGTGAGATAATGATTGTTATTACTTATTAGTACTTAGTGGCAAGGGATTAAACAGAAGTCTTCTGTTTTGTATTGTTTCCTTGGAAGGTTGAGATTCCATGTAAGTATGTAACTGTGGAGTGCGGACGTTAAAATTTGAATCTTAGTTTAACCAAGCATATAAATAACAAAGAAGATAAGATGGAAGCAGAATTTTTGTAAATCCTAAATTTAAATTATAGAAGTCGAATTCAGAGACACTCTCTGCTTCACATGTATCCTGTTTTGTATTCAAGTATATATGTATATATCTACTGTTTTTATTCTCTAATCTCCTTGTGACTTGAAAAAACCCAAAAGTACTAGTTTGTAGAATTTTTTAATCTAGACAAGTCATGAAATGAGACACTTTCTTTTATAAAAGAACTGAATATGATTGTGTATTTGTTTTTATGGAAGCTCATGCAGCTTATTTGGATACTACTAGTTTAACTTATAGGAAGTGAGATGTGACCAGTTCTCATTCTATGATTTTAATTAGAAGAATTGTAGGGAAGCACAGCGGCTGATGCGGCTGTTTGGAACATTTTATAGTAACATCAAGAACCAGTTGGGGATTACCAGAACAACCCGTAAGAGTAAGCTAGGAGATATACAGATGCATCAATCTATATTTTTAAGACAATAATTATATGTACCTTTCGAATTTTTGTATAAAATTATATGTACATCATATATAAATTCAAAATAGAAACATGTCTATGTAGCATATTTTGAGCCCTTTGATGACACAATAAAAGATTTTAACTAGCTAATTCCAGAATGTACATGCTGTGGAAGAGACGCAGGCATAAAGAGATCATATAAAGATGCACAAGACTATATTAATGTAAGATAACTCTAGCTAACTGATAGCTTCTTTATACACATGAAGATAAACATAATTATTGAAGATAACTTTACAGACTAAGCTTAACATATTTACTACTCCAAAACATTAACACGATACAGAAATAGTATATACGGCATCTATAAACCTTCATGCACGTTGAAAATCCATCAAATGGCGCTACTACCATTACATGATCCAGGAAATATCATAAGCATAATCGCAACCCTCTGGTGGCATTATCGAAGCCCCACATGCGTCATGGTTATAAACCAAAGGATTATTCATTTCGGAAATCCATGAATACTCTACCTCATCTCCAAGTTGCGGAAAACTCATTTGTTCATGACTCCCAAGATTAAGATAAGAAGAATGAGCTTGATCAATCATGTCATTGCTGAATATTTGAGTTGACATGTTTAGTTCTTCTGAAGTTAGTTTATGGCTCTCCAGAAAAGAAGAATGAGCTTGAATATTCATGTCATTACTGAAAAATTGAGCTGACATGCTTAGTTCTTCTGAATTATCCCATGTATCAAACGTCGTCAATGGAACATTAATTATTTCAGAACAAGAACGTTCAAATGACCACTCCGGGCTACTTTCTTGAAGATTATAGCAATTATCTTGATCAGCAATAATATTATTCTGCGTAAGCTGAACTTGTTGATCATTAATTGGGTGGGATATGATAGAGGATATTGAAGATGGTGAGGAAATTGGAGTTGGAGGAGGATTAGTAATTCCATTTCCAGTAAGTTCTTGAACAAGAGATTTGAAGTTGGAAGGGTCAATGATATAGACTCTAGGCTTCAAAACCTTAACCAAATGGTTCAGATTCTTCTTTTCATGACTTGTACTCTTGCTCTTAGATATTTTCACTTTTCCTTTACTCGATCTCTTCCCCATTTGGATATTAAAGAGAAAAAATTGGATGTACTAGTAGAAGAAGTCTTTTGATTTGGTCAAGGACTTGCTATAAAAAAACACTGCTTTTCTTCTTTGGGGGTTATAGAAAGATCTATATATATAGGCATATATGCAAGTTAACAATGAGCTAGATAATTATGGATAGGATGGTAGTTATAGATATACAAATGCAGCAGTTAGAAGCATATTAAAAAGATGCTGAAAATGATAATGATGTTCAATTTTAAATTTTGCACTAAAATTAACTTCCTGATTAGTAGTCTTGGTTCTTGACTTCTGAATTCTGAATTCTGATTCACCTAACTAATATTTTATGTCATTGTAGCCAGTTATTATCACAAGTTATGTATTTATCTGAAAAATGCTTAAATTTGTCTTCACTTCAACTGTGGGTTAGTTTTGTGTAGGGTTTCGTCATTTTAGTTTGAGAAATAATCCAGCGACATTGTTGGATTTTACAACGAACAAATTATCAGCTAACTGTGCAATGGCTTGTCTATTTACAAAGCTTCCAATTTCTTCTGTGAATGATATAGTTTGTCTACTTCCCAGGCTTCCAAGTTGTCCCATGACTAGGAAAGAGATTGACCTTTAAGAGCAGTGTCTATAATATAGAGTTAGAAGAAAAATCAAATCTGGGAAGTATGTTTATAATTTTATATGCAGTATTTGTTATTCTTAAATCATGTGGATTAAATTATAGTAGAAGGTAAACGGCAGCTGTGTTCGTTTATATCTGTGAAGTATATAATCGTGCAGAATTATATAAAAAAAAGTGGGCATATACATGCATAAGTTGGACAGTTGTGACTTGTGACATCCAGAAATGTATTGATTTAGTGAATTCATGATGCTTCTAACCAGTTATTAGTCCTGATCACATTGATTGAGCTTTCGAATAATCGTCTGATTGAGGAGAAACCTTCCAACTTTTAAGCTGTGAAGTAACCTTTAAGCTTTCGAATTGTTGATTAATCGTCTAATTGAGGAGTCCCTCTAAATTTTAAGCTCTGGCATAGCTGATTAATGAGCAGAGAGATGGCTTAAAGTCAGCAGTTTATTATTTAAAGAGATGACTGAAAGCCACTAGTTCACTAGAGAAATTGATAGATGCCAGACAAAACTGAAATGAACTATGCCTCGACCTTTCTTTCATCCGTTTCTGCTGAAAAAAGAATGAACTGATTTGCATAATGTATAATCATAAAATGCACCATTGTAAAATTTTTCTCATTTACCTACAACATACCAGTGTGTAGAAACTCACATCCTGAAGCATGTAGCAAAGAAGTTGATTTTGCACTTGACTTCGATGGAAAATCTGGAGCTTAACTTCTTCATGTTTATGCATAAATGTGCAAGCAAGGCGTGAAACAAATACAAAGTAGTGAATGCAACATAAATATTCAGTCTTTTTTTTAAAAAAAATGTGTAAACTTGCTATCTAGCATTATACTTTTAGCAAGAAAGTAATTTAGACGCATTATGTTTAACAGAAAAAATAATACTACTGTATAGCAGACACAAAACCAGTATATGGGTACAAAAATGTAGTAAAAAGAATCGCCGGCAACAATAGTACATGAGATAGGACACCACTCCACAATAACCGGTTTGTTGTATGCTGTGTAACCAGAACTGGGGCGAATTTTTTTTCAACAATTTACTTCATATATATTAATAAAAAATATAAATATATTTTAATCCATACTTTTTTTCAAAAAAAACCATTAATTTTATCAAAAAAATTAAAATTTACGTATATAAATATATTTTTGGGGAACAAAAATTTAAAATTAATATTTTTTACTTACAAAATATAAAAATTTTAATAAAATATATAACCATTTTACTACTAATAATAAAATTATTCCGGACTTTGGGCGGTCCTCTGCCTCAGCGTTCGTGTGTAACCGCCTCCTCTCCCTCCGTCCTGTGTGTAACCGCCTCCGATGTTTAGAATCGACCAATAATTGACAATGACATTTTACTCAAAAAAAAAAAATTGACAATGACATATCATCGTGTAAATATATTACAGTACTGTTTTTGCGACATATATTTTTTTCTCTCAATATATACGGTTTTCGAGGTTTGTTGTATAATAATAATAATAATTTACTAGAATCAATCTATATATTGTTTTATTTCAACTCATGTTTGTTGGTAACATAACTTTTTTGAATTTTTTTGAAAAATATTGAATTTTTTATTTTTTTATAAAAATATGTTTTTTTATATTTTACAAAAATACAATCTTTAAAGTTTTTTTTACGAAAATATAATTTTACTACCAATGCAATCAGGTGCAACAAAAATCAACTCAAATTCAACTATACGGAACTTTAATTTTTTTCAAAAAGACAGTTACACTTAATTGCATTTGATTATAAATTATAGATTTGAAAGATAATAAAATCGTAAGAAAATAGTATTTTTGATAAACAACCTTCCCTTTTTATTAAAAAATTAAAAATAATAATGTAAAATTTCAAATAATATTAGTACAGTAGAACGGGCGTTTTGGAATGTAAAAGATAAAAAAAAAAGAAAAAAAAAGACCTAAATTATAGCAGCAGCAGTGGGGGCACTCACTCATGGCTACAGCGGTAACAACACAGCAGCAGCAGCAGCAGCAGAGCTCAAATCCAAATCCGAATTCAAATTCAAATCTATCGTTGGATGATGTTTCCGAGTATTTCAACCTTCCTCTCTCTGATGCTGCTGATTCTCTCGGTACTTTCCCCCTGTATACATTATACATACATATACACACACCCTCAGTTGTTCTATGTACTGAATTGTCAGAGATCATTTGCATTTCTTTGTGTCTATTCTCTTTGATTTAAGGTTACTTGGTGATCTATCTATTCATTCAAGTGTCAATAGATTTTATATACCGACGACCCTTACTTGCAACTCTTTTTTATTTATATATACAAATTAGTTGAGGAATGAATAAATTAATTAATTAATTAAGTTGTTAGCTACACATCAACTCACCATTGTTACGTAATGAATTAATATAGGTTCAGGATTTGATGCTGCCTATAATTTCATATGTCCACCCGTTGCATTCATACTTAAATTTAATTGGAGTTGATTTCTTCGCTTACTGTGAAAATTAAAATGTTGTTATTCTGAATTCGCATAAACAAGTGTTGTAAATAAGTCTTCTCCTAGAAATTTTGCTAATATATGTTATTTCAATGTTACAGGTGTCTCTAATATTACCCTCAAGAAACTATGCCTCGATAATGGTCTGGTCAGGTGGCCATATCGCAAGGTAGGGCTTCAAAATTCTATTTCTATTGTCCTTGTGAAATATGTTTGATGGTGGCAAGTCATTGATAAAATTGTACACAAACACATATATTGGAAAAATAGGCCATTCTGGTCGACCCTAAGTAATTTGCGGTGTGACTGCAAATTCAACTTGTTTTGCTAATGTGTTCAATGTCTAACTGTACTCTTACAAAGATCTCGTGTGTATGATATAAAGTAATATATAATTTGAACAAATTTAAAATATTTGACAATAACTTTATAGTATAAAATAATTTTATTTGTTCCATATAAAGCCATGTGCCTTGCACAGGCTCTACACGTGCTTGTATTAGTGACTGTAACACCCATACCGCAGTAAAATTAACTTGTTATCTGTTTTACCTCTTACAAACTAAGATTACGAAAGGTTGTGCCAACAAGTCCGTGTGGCTGGGTGAATGCCGTTTAGTAAATAGATTAAGGTTTTAATTATTTTTTGGAGATTTGTATCATGCAGTTGTCATAAATCCGAACTCTCTTCGTTTAGATTAGGTGTATTATTTTTTCTTTAATGTGAATTACTGGATTGTGAAAGTATAATGTCTTCTTTTTCCTTCTCTATCATCACCGCACATATTAATTTGAATAATTTATAGAACTCGGTGCTGTTGTAGGATTAGCAAAAGCATAGTACGTAGTTTGACTTATCGTTCAATGCATTTACTGTGGTATCATGGGTGAAAGTGGTTACTTGTACTTATCCTTGTGATCTTATCTGACCATGCATTTCTTCTGCAAATTGTTCAGTTTCTCTTAGGCAAGAGTATTGAGGATATCATAAAGGAGGCAGCTCTAGAGAAAAAGATGAGATCTGAGTTACTGAAGTCCACAAAAGATGGAAAGGTTGATGCAACAAAGAATACTGTATCAATTGGGTAAGAGCGCAGCACCTTCAGGTGCAGCACCCGGTGCCTAATCTTTGTCTTTATACTTCTGTTGCATGGGTGCTAGTTTTTGGTTTGTAGATGGTGTCATTAGTTATTAGTGACTCAAAAAATTTGTGAGGGTGCTTCTATCAGAAGTTTATTCCAGCATGCCAAATTCCGAAGTTATACACAATTCCTTCTCATACTATGATGGCTTATACGATCTTTCCAGTACTCTAAACTAATATTTCACCAGTTATATATAGTCTGATCCCCACTTCCATTACCCTCTTTGCTACTTATAAATTCGTACATCACTAAATGAATCTGCCCTTTCCCAACTATATATATTGAACCTGATGCTGATAAGTACTAGCTCATTAAAACTGTTAATCATCAACTCAGCTTTCAATTAGAACATGTGTGGTATCATGCTTGCATTGTTCAGAGTTCAGACTATGGATAATTTCATTAAACTGTGAATTCTTAAGCATTGTAGGTCTTCATAGATCTTTCTCTTCTGATTCTTTAAACTCTATATAATCAGTTACATTTTTGCTTGCAGTCCTGTACACGACATTCCCAAACCACGCTCGATCACACAACCAGCATATAAAAAGATCCAGACTTCTTCTTTAGCCATTGTTGATGAATTTAGGTATGGATTCCCATCAAATGGCTTATCAAAAACCTCTAACAAATGGTGGGGAAGCAGTACTACTACTAACAAAAAGGATACCCATGTAAAAGCAGATAGAAATATCGAACAAATTGTACAGTCTGAAAAGCTATTGAAAAGTAGTCCTTGTGAAGGCGAAGTTGGAGGTCAAAGTGAAATAGATAAAACCAACGCTACTCCCCAACTCTCAGGTACAGGTTTATTATCAGCCATGAGAAAAAGAGCTCTGGAGGAAGGGCAAGAAGCGTTGAAGCTTGGGTTTCATCAGTATTCTTGCATGAACAAACCTGGAAAGCGAGAAAAGTTGTTGCTTCAGGGAATTTTCGGATCAGTGTTACCAAAAGAGTGGACAGATGTCTCTTCTTAAATCTTCTTGGTCGACCGATTTTCTAATTATTACCAGTCTATGTAGGGTAATATAAATGGGCTGTACTACACATAGGTAGACTCTTTAATTGTTTTTCTTATACCGTGTACAAGTCAAAACTCAAAACTACATTATAAATACCTTTATTGGTCAGTTTATTAATTTATTTTGTGTTTGCTTAGGTGTTATCTGTGAATTACATGAGCAACTGGAAATAGTATTGTTAATACTAAAAGATGAATGAGTCACTTTGTGTTATTAGAGAGAATAATGGCAATGCAAGTTGCACACAGGCCACAGCACACCCATGACCCATCCAATCCATATTCCATACAGATGGGTAGTTGTTTATGTAGCTACCGTATATCACGACAGTCCAACTTATATTCTCTATCATCATTTTTATTACTCATCACGTATTTTACTTCAACACCTTGACTATAATTCTGTATTATTATTCTAATTTCGCCGTCTTCATACTCAACTCTTTTTTGTTTTGTTTTTTTTTTAAAAAAAAAACTAAATTAGCTGTGTAAACTGTGCCATTGTGGTTGAAGTTCATAAGATGGAGAAACTATCCTACCTCACCCAACAAGTTGTCTAATTTGTGGTTTCTTTCTTTCTCCTTATTTTTTGCTAAATAGATTCTTTTAGTTTTTTGGATAATTTAGATTATTTTAATATAATGTATTACAGTATAATTGATACACAAATTCTAATATAATACTGTAGTAAATACTCCGTACACGGATACTATTCTTTAGCGTTTTGTTTATTCCAGGAGTATTGTTTTTATTTAATAAAATACTGTAATTGTTTGTTTCTCACTTGATGGACTGTGGCATAACAACTTTTTTAACCGAAGAGTGAATAAATTTAGCGCCGCGTACCCCGGGGTCAATTATACATGCAATTATGGACACGAACAAAAGGGGGCGGTGTTTGTTAATTAGTTTGTTATTTCCACGCTCAGCAGACAGCCCGGTAGTAACATTAACGTGATGCCAAAGTATGTGGAGTGCATGCATTTCAGTTGCTATATATGGTAATGTTATCCATGGCACTGGCAGTAGCATAAATTCTTACCGGTTAGCTTTGGACTGTGGCATAACAACTTCATCAACTGGAATATCTCGGCGGCCAGGCATAGCTAGCTAATTGTTTATATAACTTCAGTTATCAGATAGAGCAGTGTCTCCTCCTCCAGCATTCACAGCCCATTCTACTTTCTTCAGTTAGGATGGAACAAGTTGAGCAACTGCCCCAACTTCATGTTATAGGTGCAAAATATATATGTCACACCATTCGTCATTTTTTATTTCTGGTCTTTGGTGTTAATTTGCTTTTCAAATACAGCAGCTACTTAACTGATAGACAATAATTTTGATGGATTAATTATACAACTAATATTTGTTAATTTGTTCATTGTTAGTTCAAGAAGCCAACCAAGTAGAGGCAACATCAGAGAACAAGACAGCGATAAGACAGACACTGTTACACAGTGTCCATGGTTACAATCAATGGTGGTTGCGCTTGATTTTCTTCACCGTCCTCCTCATATGTGGTCAGTCGGCAGGAACTCTATTGGGAAGGCTTTACTTCAATCAAGGTGGCAAAAGTAAATGGATGGCAGCATTAGTACAACCTGCTGGTTTTCCAATTCTTCTTCTTGTTCTAATCATTTTCCATATCTTTCCAAACTCTTGCAAAACCAAGGAATCAAAATTTTGTGTTTCACTCTTTACTCTCGGCTCTCTGTATTTCTGCTTTCTTGGCCTTGTTACTGGAGGCATTACAATGATGTACACATATGGCCTTTGTTATCTTCCTGTCTCTACTTATGCCCTCATTTGCTCCACACAGTTGGCTTTTAACGCTGTGTTCTCCTTCTATATAAATTCTCAGAAGTTCACTGCACTGATACTGAATTCTGTAGTCCTCATAACCATCTCTGCAGCTCTACTCGTAGTTGGAGTTGACAACACGAATTCTAAAACTGGTTCGGATAAACAGAAATTTTGGGTTGGATTTATCTTCACAATTGGTGGATGTGCTATCTATGCTCTAGTGTTGTCCATCACTCAACACTTGCTCCAGAAAGTACTGAAGAGTGTGACCCCTGTTGTGATTCTTGAACAGATGATTCTCCAGTCATTTGCTGCGTCAGCTGTCTGTGCAATTGGCCTATTCGCCAGTGGCGAGTGGAAGACTATGGGGAGGGAAATTCATGATTATCAGCTTGGGAAGGCGTCATATGTCATGACATTGGTGTGGACAGCTGTTTCTTGGCAAGTGTATACTATAGGCTCATTCGGGTTGATATTTGAAGTATCATCGCTCTTTACAAACGTGATTGGTACAGTGGCATTGCCGGTTGTTCCGGTTCTAGCTGTGTTCATTTTTAATGATAAGCTCAATGGGGTGAAAGTTGTGGCTATGTTACTAGCTATATGGGGATTTCTTTCTTATATCTACCAACACTACCTTGATGATTTGAAGTCAAAAAAGGCTTTAAAGAAAATTGCAGATGAAAATATAGATTGCCCTTCCTTTGGCTGAAAGGATTAATAAGAGGGTTTGCATTAGATGCAAGAGGCTATTTCATGGCCCTGTAAGTCTGTAACCAACAGGCAACGTGATAGTTTGAAAGAATAAAATCTGAATTGCGTCTTGCAAGATAAATAAATCACAACCCATCACCAAATAGATCGAAGATAACAAACAAGTTACGGAACCTGACAGTAAAATAATGATGGTCATATATTAATAATGATTAAAAAGGTCAGCCATGGATTCAGAAAATACACTGTACAATTTTTTCTTAATCTCATATATCAGCATCTCCATTCATCTACAGGAAAAAAAATGAAACACCACAGAAGCTGCAAGAACACAAATGGACCATCAAAAGTCAAACAGCTCTCTTGCATGCCAATTTTTTTTAGCAAAAACCTTTCCTTTCCAAGCAGGTATTGTTAACTTATCAACTGGTTACTCAGTCTACTGGGGTAACCATTCATTGAAACTCGATCATCCTATTCATGTAATATCTCAGATGTTTTGTTTTCGGATTGTCCTACCTTGATGTCCACCACCTCAGCTGAATTACCATTCTCCTTCATGGATTCAATTTCCATACTTGCTGTGCGGGTCTTCCTGTTTCTCCGGTCCTGCAAAAACAATACAAAATTGATAGGGTCATGAATTTATCAAAATGATTATTACCTTTCACTGGAAATTCTTGAGTATTCATCGTAAAATCATATTTAAAATCAGAATAAAGTAGACTACAAGGAAAACCGTGTTTCGTTTTTAAAACTTGTTATTTACCTAGAAGGGTTAATTATCAATAACCCAATATATCATGCGGGTGACCCATTGCTCAAAGGGACCGCATAATTAATTAATAGGTACACATGCTGTTAAGTTTTTAGAAATGTGTTAAGTTTTTAGAAAATACAAGTGGACAGAAAATGCATACGTCGAGGTCACAGCCATGCAGACTCAATTCTGACACTATTATGATGTGGACGGCTAATTAATGTGGGATTAGAGTAGTTTCAAAAAAAAAATCATAGATACACTGATTGGTGGGACACTTAGCTGTAACTTCATAATCTCTGGGCAACTGCATCCAGCTGAATTACCCACAAGAATTTACACCCACTGTTCACTAACATGTATCCACTAACACGTATCCACTAACACGTATCAGAACTCCATTAACTGGTTGGAGGAAGGAATTTTTCCTTGTTAATGTTTTTTACATATTGAAAGTTTTATTTGTTGATGTTATATTTTATGACATCCAATTTCTAACTACCTTGACGGTTTGACTATAGCAAGTCATTGAAGATTAAGCAAGGTAGCAGAAGTAAAGGCATACTTTTGCAACACCAATTTGGTGACCCTAAGCTGCTCTCAAGCTGATATTGTTGCTAACTGGGCATAAGGAGTTGGTTTATTTTCTTCCCATGGGACCAAATATATATCAGTGGACCTAAACTAAAATAATGTGTGGGACATGACAGGGCAAGAATTCTTACAATTAGTAAGCTTACAGTGAGATCTGCAAAGACTACTGTGGCATGTCTCTAGTGTTTACAGTTACATTAAGCAAGTGAACCCTACAAAACAAGGTTTTCCAGAGGGAACTATACATTAACTTGGCCTTTTCGCCTCTGATTTCCTTAAATTTGGTTTATACACCATGTTAAACAATTCAAATATGTTAAGTTGGGATATAATTAAATAGTATGAGTTAAAAAAGCAACAAAAACAAGAAACAGCAAGTATAAATAGAACATTTACTCCAAAGGAACTGATTAGTACCTCGCGATGAGGAAAATCATCTGCTTCGAGCATCCGAACAACTTGACTCATTTTTGGCCGTTTCTGTGAGTCTGGATCAACACACCGAAGTGCAACCAGAAGTGCACATTTCAAAGCACGTGTTGGGGGCTTAGTTTCAAGATCTGGATCCAAAACTTCCTCAGCCCTTCTATTTCCAACCATCGTTTTCAGCCATTCTACCAGGTTAACCTGACACAAGAGTAAGAATTTTATATAAGTAATTGTAGACAATCTACATGTTGCGTTTTATATTTACTCCAACATTCTAGAAGCATAGATGTATCATGTATTGTAGATGGACATGCACAGAGATAACTTGCTTGAATTATTAGGATAATTGGTATTAAGTACTAACATAGTACCTCATTAGCGGGCCGACTATAGTCCACTGGGTCCCTTCCAGTAATTGCTTCCAGGAGGAGGACCCCAAAACTATATACATCACTCTTTTCATTTAGCAAGCCAGTGTTGGCATATTCCGGAGCAACATAACTGCACATCACACAAGAGACTGATGTTTGAGTACTGCAATATGATAAACGATTATATGTTTGATTTCACAACTAAGACACATGCAGTATTACGGAAGGGAGCATGCATACCCAAATGTTCCCATCACTCTGGTAGTTATGTGACTTTCTCCAGAATCCAAGAGCTTGGCCAATCCAAAGTCAGAAACTTTTGAATTAAATTCATGATCAATCAGGATATTGCTAGATTTTATATCTCGATGAATGACTTTTGGTTCTATAGCTTCGTGCAAGTAGGCAAGACTGCAACCCACATGTGACAACAAGCTTTCAGATAGTTATGGTAATACAAAATATTAAATTTAAACATAACAAACTTTATATGCTTATAATTGCATGGACCATCTGTCAGATGAATGATCAAAAAGGTTTATGAGGTTAGTATGGAAGTGCAAGATACTGAGGTTATTATGACTGTACAAGATTATGTACTAGTCAGAAAAAGTTGAATGTTCTAACAACTTGGGCGGAGATCTACTTACGCTTTTGCAGTACCAAGAAGGACCTTCATGCGGGCTTCCCAAGTAAGGCTACCATGTTGGCGCATGGCCCCATGAAGCCACTGTTCCAAGTTTCCATTATTCATATATTCATACACCAGCATCCTGCATAAATGGCAGAAGAGCAAAGATTAACGGTGAAATAGGAGTTGAGGTGAAATGAGAAAACTGATTATCTCACAACCTGAATGTTTACATTGGATATTTTAAGGGCATGTACATATTAGAGTAACAATAATAGCTTAGAAGTGCATTATGAGGTTTACGTCATCTAGCCAATGAGTAACAAGCTTGAAGATTACCTGTGAACCCCTTCTACACAGTAGCCCAGAAGTCGTACAAGATTCTTATGCCGAACATGACCTATAGCCTCCACTTCAACTCTAAATTCTCTCTCAGCCTGCCCGCTACAAAACAAAAAGAAAAATCACACGATAATCATTAAAGAAATTACAATAAAGCAACATTAGAGTTGAGACTTCAGAAGCAACGCATCCAAGATTGCAAGCTTGTTAGCATTACTCACAGATTATTAAGAAGCTTCTTAACTGCAACTTCAGTTCCATTGATTAGTACTCCACGATAAACAACTCCATATCCGCCCTCTCCAATCACATTTTCAGCTGAAAAACGATTTGTTGCAAGCTGAAGATCTCTAAGAGTAAACCAATGACCCCACCCAAGATGTGACATTTCTGGCAAGCCAATTAAAGGAGAAGCCGTTACATATGAGGACTGCTTTCGGACAGTACCAGAACTCCCTTCTTCCCCTGACTGTGAACTACAGGGCCTCTCATGATAATACATCGAGCTGCACTGGCTGATGTTATCAGCATCACTAGATTTACTCATACCTAGGTGCACTAACAGCTTCTCTGAATTCTTATCACTTGATTTATCAGGAATTGTAACAACTAAACTATCTGGATGATCATTCATATTTCGGTCCCCTACTCTGTCAACCTTGATATCTTTGGAGGCAAAAGGTATTTGAGGATCAGTGAACTTGTTGTGGGTTCTTTTAGATCTTCTTCGACATGTGACCCACATAGATAAGATACACAAAATCAATACTATAAATGCGCCGACGCATATGCCAATTAACTGCCATAGTCTCATTCCCAAGACTTTCTTTTTCAACTCCCTATTTAAATCCCCGGATGCCATTTTGGTAACTTGATACGATAACTAAATTGTGTTCCTGAAATTCTAGTTTTCTACAAAATCACCCATGGCCTTCTGGATCCAAGTTATGGAAAAATAACTGCACAACATTTTGAATAGCAAACACATTGAAAATTTCCTTCAAATGGGCCACAGATAAAATTTTAAGAACTTGCAAACAGATGCACTTTTAGAATAATAAATCAGAAAACATCGTAATCAAAGGGAATAATGAGATAATGTCTACTTAATATACTAGGACTAGTCAATAAATCAACTGGGTATAGAACAAATCTCAACACAACACGAATGACTTGTGAATTAAAGCAAGTAAAAACCATAATTTTAATGCATAAAATGAAGGGGGGAAATACCAAGTTACTAACCCACATAGCAATATACCCAAATAAAAAAAATCACTTGACAAATCTGGACTTGGAAAACACTAAGAACATAGCAAATCTAACACAAAAATTATAAAGAAGAAAATGGGTTACCTTAACAGTGATCTAAACTTAAAGCACTCGATCTTAAGATTTCAAAAGCAAGAAACAGACTAAAAAAGCTTCCTTTTCAACTAATAGAGACTTTGCAAGCATATATGAGGCAATGCCAGAGGTGGGTTACAAACAAAGCCAAGAACAAGGTGAAGAGGGCTTAGGGGGCAAAAATAGAATGAAGAAAATGAATAACAAAATGTTAAATAAAGAGGGCAAGATTAAAAATCTAATCTTTGATACATACAATAATATATTTATATAGGTATGAAAAACTCTCTTTTTTTAACTTAATTTTAATGGTGGTAAATAAAAGCAGAGGGTCATGTGGATGTAATAGGTAGGTGAAGTGCTGTCAAGGTAGAGACTAGAGAGATGAGAGAGACCGAGAGGGAGAGACCGAGAGAGGGTGTAAAGAAATCTTGGTTTGCAATGGAGGTAACCAGAAGGGGGGGGAGAGCAAAAATAAAATGTGGAGTGAATACAAATATTAGAATGGCATTTAGTTATAAATGGTTAGTAAAAAGGGATGCGAAGAATGAAGTGGATGTGACTTGTCAGTCAACTGGATAGCTAGTCCAGCTATTTATCTTAAAATCCAGCTAAGCTATAGTGATGGATAAATATTATATATATATATATATATAAATTGTCCTTTTTCATGTTGTAGTACATCAGTTTCCAATAGAGATGAATACAGTAAAATATTTGGTAAATTAATAATCTTGATTAAATAATTATTATTTCCGGTCCTGACTTGAGTCAATAGGATAAATTAATATTATCGTTAAATGCATAAGATAATAATTCATTAAAAATATTAATTTTTTCATATATAATACATAATACATAAATATTTTCTAGACAACTTTACTAAAATATGTGTCAATAGTTGACTGTTTCTGCTTTTCGTGAGAATCAAATACAATTTCATCCCTAATTATACGAAGGACATGGAGTATATTCCTAATTTTTGGATGAATTATAATAGTTTGATCTCTAATACATGTGTCTAATTTTATAATAAAATTGTTAATACTCTCAATGAATCGTAGTAGAATTTACAATCATTAGTTTTCTTTTTGGTAGATAAATCAATTAATTAACACTCGTACCAATATATAGTATTTATTATAGTTGTTCATATGCATACGGTATTTAGTTTTGAATAAAAAAATTATTTGTTACAGTGTGAAATATTGTGTAAAATAATAAAATATTTATTAATCGATAAACTAATAACCTCGTTAAAATAATAAATTTTATTGGATCCAAAAATATTAATTTATAGAGATTTTATTGTGCACAGTCGTGCTGACAAATTTGTATGTTGAGTTGCCTCTTTTATCTCCACTTTCTATTTTTATATCATATTTATCCATTTGAATCTATAATTTAATGTGATTTGGAGTTTCATAAATAAGATACTTTTACTTATTTTATCTTCAATAATTTATTTATACTTTACGTTAACATTTAGTTATAGCTTCCAAAAAGTTATGAATAAATTAAAATTATTAACGATTAATATAGTTCAGTGACTTTGAGTCTTTGACCATGTCAAATATATTATTGAGAAAGAATAAAATTTCAACGGCTCTTAAGGGCAATAGTGTCACAAGTTACTCTAGTTAAGCAACACTAACCTTCCAATATTGAGATCACTTATAGTAAAAAATATAATGAATTGACTAAAATATTCTTAGTTTTCACGATGTATATTTCCAGAAGTTTAAAAAAGCTTTTTATTAGCTTAGGGAAAAAAACCTTTTTATTATAAAATATTTTACTAATATTCATATGTATATTTGAACAATACTGTACTAGCTAATGTTTTTTTATAAATTATATCAGAACGAGTTAAATAAATAATGTAAATTTTATGTACTTCAATGCAAAACAAACATTACCTCAACCTTTTACTTGAAGCACAACTTTACAACTAATCATCTGACTTTACAAATCGTTGACATGATACTTTCTGTGTACGCCAATTTGTAGAGTGAGTAGAGTCAGAACTATATGGAACGGGAATCAAGTAACAGCAAGGACGCTACGAACTTAAAATCATTTACAATGACCGGAAATATTATCGCTAATTTAAGCTCCAAGGCCAATTACAATACTCGGTCCAATTGCACAGCACTACCTATGTTTCAGTTCCAAAAGAAAATACATAATCAATCTCCTATATGATGTATTATTATACTGTCATCTATGTTCGAGATTTCATATATTCTAGGGCAACACTTGCCAACTAGTTCATCTGCATAGAATCTTCGAAATGGCAACTGGTAATTTGTTTCTCACGAGTCATGTCAAGTTCTACAATTTGTGTTTGTCAAGTTCTAGATTTCACATTCAAGAACAGCTTCAAGTGTGATATTTCCTCCAAACTAAACTAGTAAGCAACATCACTACTCATCAACACCAACGCCTTCCGGTTTGTACAAAGTAACATGAGGGCAGTAACCACTTAGAGAATTATAGCTTTACTCAGATGTGCTCAGTCAATGAGGATATAACCTTCTTCACCATCTCTGACTAAACTTGCAGCATTTGAAGCGAATGTGTTGCGGGACGTAGACTTTCGAACTTGTGCATGGGACTCTGCTTCGCGCTGAAACATCTTGACTAGTTCTTGCAACTCTAGTTTTCTCACTTCAACTTGCTCTTCGGCAATTGGTCGTTTCAGCCCAAGGTAGAGCAATCCCATTGCAATTAGCACAACGCCTAAGAGAACTAAAAGGCCAGAGAAGAGGGCGAATGCGTATGGAGTTCCTTCATTACCAGGAATTCCATCCACGTTTATTCCAAAGAGTCCTGTGATTATTGAAAGTACAAGGCCACAGCCACCAAAAACACCCAAATTGTGTGTAATATGTAGACTTTGGTCCTACAAGTAAAAGTTGTGCCAAACAAAAAAAATGTCACCAAAAAACAGCAAACTGACATATTTTAAGAACTTGGGCAGATTAGATCAATTGTTTTTTGAAGTATGAAGAACAAATAACTATGTACAACTAATATAATGAGAGCTTTTTGAACCGGTGGCAATAAAAAAATAGAAAAAGAAAATCCTAGAGCGCGCACTCTCACTCACACACACAACTAATTCAATGCAGAACCAAAGTTGCATGACTTGTAAGACGCACACCAAGGGACTAGGGATATGCAAATTCTCAGGTTTCAATAATTATAGCAGAAATAGACTCCAGCTTAGGTATCTCATTGACTTCTGGTATGAACTATCTAGTCCAGACATACCTCCTCTCATTTTGCTGTAATAAAATAACTGAAGCACAGTAGTAGTTAACTTGTAAGAAAATATATGAACCTATCATGAAGGTATAGAATACCTGTAACCATGCACGAACTGTGCTCTGCATAACATCTTGTATTGTAAACAAGCGACCACGAACTGCTTCTTGCTCACCAATCATAGCCCTTGTGCTCTTCCTTATTCCTTCCAGCAAATTTCTTGTTGCATTTCCCCTTAAATGTTGAAGAAGTTCAAATATGATCTCCTCTCTGGCATGTAATGACCATTTCACTCTAATAACCTATATTAGTAAACCAACAAAAAAAGGAGAGAGCGAAAATTATCCACAAGTTAGTACAGTAAGAACTTCTCTTGTAGTATGATGTGATGTCTTCTTTATATTGGTTGACAAAACAATAAAATGAATGTTGGATAGGTACTTGCTCATAAGATGTTCTCAAAACAGACTTCTTCCACTATTAATCAAAATTAATATACCTGGGTCGATAGTCTTCTAATCTCTTGGTTTAGGATAATGGTAAACAGATGCATGTCCTCATGGTTTCTCCTAGACAGGATTAATTTATTCAATTTATATAAGTGATAGGTTGAAGTTTAATACGAATTCAAAAAATTTCAGATACATATTGAATAATAAGTGTGTTTGTGCGTGTGCACACGCACAGACGCGTGCATGTAGAACCTGTTCATAAACTTCAGTTCAATTTCATCGGCAGCACCAAAGACGTATTTTCGAAATAACCTATAGAACAACATGAGAACAGCTCTATAAGAGAACACTAGAAAGGTAACTGGATTTTATATAGAATCCCCAACTTATTAAGTTTTTAGTATACCCCGCGTTCATCAAGGCCCTGTAATGTCAGTTTGCAGTAAAATAAAATTTTCAAAAAATTGCTGGTAGATATTAGTGATTTCTATTTAATTTGTTTAAAAAATCGCTGGAATATATTAGTGCTTTCTATTAATCTACGTAAAATTGAGATCTATTTAGAGGACAGATAGAGTGTATAGCTACAAATGCAGCCCCCAGAAGTAGCATGTATCTTGAGAACAGAACTGAACACAAAAATCTTCATCAAGCAATGAAGGAAATTAAGAGAAGAAAACTATTACAATGTACAGTACAGATCTGCATGGAAGAATGATAGACAATGACACTTTTTAAGCCAATAAATTCAGCTTTATTGCACATCCAAGAATATTTGTCTACTGCTCCTACTGAACTAGTAGTAGGAAATCTATTGCATTAAATGTGCTCACATGAAGGATAGATTCAATAAAAATATGTTTAACCAATTGAACAACAGAAGCTTACCCTGGCTAATCCCAAATTGAAAACTAAAAGCAGGTGCTTTGCTAATGTTCTGCAAGAAAAAGAATATATTCCTTCCAGCAAGATTCACAAATATGATAAGGAACAGAGTATTATGACCATGCACATATCCGTTGCTTATAAATATTTCCCGCAAAAGAAATTTAGAACTGAAAATTTAAAACTCACGACAATATTAGAATATTTAGTGTTGAAGTGCAAGTACATGACTGGAGACAAAATGTTGATGTGATTTAAACAAAATATATTCAGTTTCAACAGCTTTCAACTCTTAAACCATATCTTTCCTCATCTCTGTTTGTATTCTATTAAGAAAAATTCACACTTGGTGCGGCTATGCGCCAGGCAAAGTGGATGCCAATACCCTTAGCTCTGAGTGTTCAAGATCAAACTTAAGAATATAGGAAACAGTTACCTGTCGTCCCATCTAGCAAGGCGGGATGCCAGGAGTGCTATGACCTCGTGAATAGTTTGTGGTACGTTGCTTCCCCCAGCAGTAAGCAGCTCCTGGTCAATGAAAATATAAAAAGATAGATGAAAGCTAAATATGTAGAATCTCCCCCCCCCCCAAATATATAATAATTATAATTATAATAACGATAATAATAAATGAGTCCGGTCCCTGTCAAGTGATTGTTGCAACATATTGTCTGTGATTATTAAGAGCAGATAGAATTGACATTGGATTGTGTATGTGACATGTGAATGCAGGGTGCACTAAGCCTATCTGCGCTTAAAAACAAATATTTTAGGATTTTGCCTATCTGCTTTAAATAAGCACGTATAGTATGTTGCAAACAATCGCTTTTCAAGGACCAACTCCCTAACTAAATTAATAAAATCTGTAAACCTCGTCTGAGGATCAACAAACCTGCACTTCTGCAACACCTAGTACATTAATATTTGATGCAGAACCTTTAACATGCAATGTGGTTACCAGGAAGTTTTGTGCTTGCCATGAGCGCATAACTACAGGTATGTCATCTTCTTCAGCAAATGGATCGCCTGCTGACTGGCCTAAAAGTTCAAACAATAATCCTCCAGCAACTCTAACTGGGACCTGCATATGTAAGATACTTTAGCAATGATAATGAACTCAAATTTTCACAAAATTGGTCTTCCAAAAGATATTAAGCATTGCACCACACCATTGACATGGAAGCAAGTGCTACGCTTCAGATCTACTCATCTCAAAATGACACATAAGCGAGTAAAAGGACTAAAAACAGTGAATTCAACTAACATATTATAGATGAAAGAGACAACGTTCAGACAAGACAACGAGTATGTGTGGGTATATGATTGTCGATTGAGAATAGACAAATCACACAACTACCATAGAGTAGACATATCTAGACAGTCCTTCCATGCTCTTCACAAGTTCTTTTTTATACTCCTTCCTAGCATCGAACAAGTTTAACTTACAGAGCTACATTTGAGTCCCTCTAAAATGAAACAGAGCCCTTCTCGCCCAAGGCAATAACGTATATGCTCCAAGAAATCCAATTCATTTATTTTTAACCTGTCTTTAAATGATGAAACCATTTTTAACTTTAACTTGGAACTGGAAGCATTTCTGATGATAAGATAAAGATCTTTGTATTCTCTACAGACTTAATTCTCAAAAGAGTAGCAGAACATCTACCTTGTTCCAAGTTTCTACAAAATTATCAGGGTATTTTAATTCAATTATATTAGGTCAAATTAATCTTGGGAATGCAACCAAGTAAATTTATTAGGAAGTTGACCAACATGCACACATAAAATAGTAACTTCTTTGTAAGAACAAATATTTTTATCAAGGGAAGGAATGCATTAAATATTTTTCTTTTGATAATAGAATTATATGTGAGGCTTAATATACGAAGAAATACAGGTAACATGTATAACATAAGTATACATCGTACCAACTTCCGAACATGAACAGACTAAACTCTGAAATAATATGTACTTATAAATTACATATGTCTGTGACTCAGTGGCAGGAAGTGAGAATTTACTCTTTTACACATAGTGAGAATGAAAAAGGTAGCCACAAACTAGAAGATTGCAAATTGAAGTAGCCTATTTTCAAATTCAATGATAGAGCAAAAAGTTACCTCATAGAAAAGGTGCTTCATCCGTTCACTAATCAACTTGCTTTCATCTCTTAAAGCAGTACTGATGGCAGGATGCAGCCACTGAGCATTAGTTAACCATGCAGTAATGGATGGATGCCCTGCGATTACATGACACCACCAAGTTGGCCCTACAGGTCGTTCCCAGTAGGGAGCTGCAATCTCTGCAACGGACACATCATCCTCACTGTCAGCGAACTCAATAGGCTGTGAGGCCCAGCCAGTATCGACTTGCACAGTTTGCACAAGTTCAGAAATTCGAGACCAGCCAATTGGTTTCCAATATCTTCCCGGATACTTATCCTCGGGATCACGATAAGGCGAAAGGCAATCATGCTCATTATC
The DNA here is from genome assembly GCA_028671895.1 of Oenanthe sinensis. Taxonomy (NCBI): domain Eukaryota; kingdom Viridiplantae; phylum Streptophyta; class Magnoliopsida; order Apiales; family Apiaceae; genus Oenanthe; species Oenanthe sinensis. The sequence continues at coordinate 40,545,667 of CM053794.1, forward strand.
ATGGTCAACCAATGGATCATTATTATTGCCAGCTGACTCTAAAAGAGGCTCAGACTCGAGAACAGTGTTCTTGACTTCATGTCCCGGAGACTTAGTTGTCTGGATCTTCGTAAATGTTTGTTTACCTCTTTTCCTATAACTTTGAACAGATTCAAAAGCACAAACAAGTCCGTCAGTCCATAAGCCACATGCTAATTGCATGACATCTCTCTTGGGCTGATGTTTTTTATTCTCTTGTTTCTTCTCCATTAAAGCTAAATTATCAGTACCATTATCACCAACTACCATTGTCGTCAATCCTGATAAAGTAATAACACATAAAAATTAGTTTAGTATATATGATTAAACCTTTACAACCAATGACTTATATACAGCAATCCCTGAGTGCATGGATAAATCTAGTCCGATCAGGCTAAGAGAATAATATGACGAAGTTATCAGGTACGTAAATCATAATACTTCTTGAGGTTTGTCGGACATAAATTATATCATCAAGTTGTTTTTCCAACTCATCGAAGTTATAATCAGAATCGAAATGGTAAATAGAAATATGCATCTACAACATGTACCATGTGCTCAATAGATTGAAAACCGTAATTTCACATATATAACTAGAATTATAAAAGTTAAAACATGGAAATTCTTGGAAATTTGCATGACGAACACAAATTAATATGGATCAATATTCGCCAAGCAACTCTTAACACTCTTCCAAGAATTGAAAAGCATCGCACTTAAGTTGTTATTATTATATAATACATCACAAATCAGTTTGTGTATCTAAAATGCACATTGTCAAAAAATAATAAAATCACAACAATCATTTAATAACCTGTTACCAATTCAAGAATCGACATAAATTTATGAGCTAAAAAAACACAGACCCTTAATTTATTACAGTCATAAAAAAAACACAAAACCATCAATAACTATATCCTTAATAGTACTGTAACATATAAATTGTGGAGTTTGGGAATTATAAATATAAAGATGGGATTAAGAAAATAGTACCAGTAGTTGTAGACTTGTGTAGTTCTTTGGACTATGGTATACATGTATAGCAATATGTATGTATGTATGTATCATGTATGTATAGGTTGGAGAATAGCAATTGAGAATGTTATTCGTGACTTTATGGATAGAAAATGTTGTATCGGTGATCTCAAAACAAGATTCCAGAGGAAACACGACCGATAAATTGGTAAGAGCAAGTACATCGGAGGTGTTATATTACATCAATTATATAACACTTAGCTTATATCCGTGTGATGTACGGATGAATTTTTTTAATTTTTTAATATTTTTATTTTAATATTTTTTAATGATTTGAATTTATTTGTATTTGTATAATAATAATTTAAATTTTATTTAATATTATATGTATATATTTTTATATAATTTATTTGTATTTATATTTTAATATGATGATTTTTGTTTGTTTTGTATAGAGATGTATTTTACTTAGGAGATTAATGTGAGATATTTTAGTTAGAAGATTAATATGAGATTGTATTTTAATAGTAATGTTTATATTCTTTAGAATTATAATGTTTACGAGTTGTTTGCATAAAAGGAGGATTATTGGTGTTAGAATTGTATGTATGATTATATTCTTTTAAAATTATATTTTATTAAAATTCAACGGTTAAGATTATTTATATGGTTCACTTAAAATTGGACGGTCAAAATCTTTTCTATGGTTCACCTAGTACCATACCGACCAAAACTTTTAATTTTTCGTCTTTAATAATATAGTATAGATAGTATAGATACTAAGTTTTCTAATAAAAAAATATAGAATTAATTATAATTTTATATTATACTTTACATTCTTGAATGAAAAGTTATTTAATTTTATATTTATTGATTCTATTTTAAAATTACATATTAAAGTGTATTTTTAATTTCATATTAAAGTAACAAGTACGTCCATTTTAACATTAACATTGGACTTACTCTGACCCACCTTTCTTAAATTTAGAGTATGAAATTAAATTAGATTAGATTAAATTATACTCGTAGTGATTGTGTAACTGAGATTTACCCACGTGGCAATGAACTGCAGTTGCATCTCCACTTGCAAATTTACAGGGTACTTGTTTAACTTTCTTTAAAAAAAAAATACTTAGGATGTGTTTGGTCGTGACAATAGTTTTTTATTGTGAAAAGTAGGTTAGTTTGATAAATTTTAAAAACAATTTTTTTGGAAAAATGTTTTTCATTTAAAAATTGTTTTTAAAGAAAGTAGGTCTCTCGTTGTTTTTTAAAAAAAATGTTTTCCAACTTGTACTAATAATAATTACAGATTTTATTATTAAACAGTCTCAAAAAACATTATTTTTTAATATTATATTTTAAAATATATACAAATTAAAAAAATTATCAAATATTTTTTTGATTTTTTTGATTTTTTTGGTCAGTATTTTTTTCACATTACAGAATCTTTAAACAACAATCACAAATAGAGCCTTACTTGAACCGAACTCAGAACTATTTGTTTTGAAAGATTTTTCGAAAATAAGTATTCAGATTTTTAAAAAAAACCCAGATATTTTCTTATTTATTACGTATTCATTATTTTTATTATTACTGTGAATGAATATGAATAGCATCATCAAATTATGAAAAGTATGTATGTTCGTTAATTATAAGACCTGAAAACCGCAAGCATATGAGAGAAATGTTAGGGAGTAGAATTAAAAGTGTTACATCCAACCTTGGAAACTCCTCTTTTAGCCCGACCCATAACTAGTAGTCTAGTAGCCCATTATGAATTGCAATTTCCATTTTTTCATTATCGAATGGGAGAAGATAACATGCAAAGTGCATAGAAAGCATGAGCAGTAATCTCCATTTTTTCAGAGGAAGAAAAAATAAACAAATTAGAAAGTACTAATAAATTTAAAACTTGTATCAACCCCTTCATGTCCCCATTTTTTTTGGTATATTGTTTTGTAAAATAGCTTTAGCTACCGACTCTGCGTGAAACACATGGTTTTGGGGAATTTAAGGTTAAAACGGTTCAAAATGTGCTTTTAGTCTAAAAAATGTTGTTAAAAAAATATATATATCCCAATACTTTTAAGGAAAAAGATTGATTTTCAATTTTTACAGAAAATAATTATAAATTTCGTTATTAAATATTATGAAAAATATTTTTTATTTTATATTATATTTCAAGTATATACATTATAAAAAATTTATCGAACGTTCATTTAATTTTTTAAACAACATTTTTTTCAACATCACTTATTTTTCCTAGTACAACAATCACAAATCTAATACTCCCTCTAATTCTATTTATATTTATAGGTCGTTTGACTTTTACACGTAACTTTATGTGCTTTGACCGCATAACTAGAATTAATATTATTATTTTTTTGTGAATTAAAATTTAAATATTATATTTTTATTCAAAAAAAATTTAAAAATATCAATTCTAAGCATATGGTCAAAATACCTAAAATTAGGTGAAAAAGTGCGGTGACCTATATAGATTACATTACATTTACCGCTTAGGTTCGAGCGATATATATGTAACGTTTTCAGGGTTCAGATAAATAAAACAGTACTCTCTTCCAAGTTCTTCTTTTAATTCTTACACTGTATTTTAGAAATTTTGTTTAAAAAAATGGAAAATTTAAAGATTTTAATTCTATTATTTATTTCTAAATGATTTTTTTTAAGAGAATGATAAAAAGGCTAAAAAAATGAGTTTTATTTAAAATTTTCTTTTCATTAAAAAAAGAGGAAAAAGTAGCTCATTTTCTATTTTCTTTTAATTACTTTCCTAACTTCAAAACAGTAAATTGAGAATTTAATAAATATGTGAGTATATTCAATTACATAAAAATACAAAATAGAGAGAAATCAATAAAAAATTGTAAGAAATAATAAAAGTCAATGATAAACATTAGATAGTATTCCCTCCATGCCTCAAAATACTTATTTTAAAGAGTTTTGTCCAGGCGTAGTCATAATTATTGTTTTTTTTTACTTTTATGAAAAAAATATTAATTGAATATTTTTATACACAGGATAAATCAAGCTTCTCCACCAAGTTGATCATGCTGTGTGACTTGATTTAAATTACCAATGCACTTTCTAATTTAGCCAAGTTCAACTTTAAGTATATTATTATTAATTAAGTTTTACCCATACAGTGTGTTAATATATTAAGTATGATTCATTTAATTATGAGTAATGCTAGAGGTCTCAAAATGGATCCCAAAATTATTTTCGAATTACACATGACTTAATTTTTTTTGAAGGGACGCGTATTAATGGATGCAGGGTCCATATTAATTGTAAATTAATGATCAATAACAAATTGACAACTCATCATTTGAGAAAAGATTTTGGATCTCTAATTTTATTTTTTATTTATTTTAAATTTAATTTAGACTTGTGGCTAATCCGTAACTAGATACGAATAATACAACAAATTTGAAATAAGTTTGGTAATTTCACAATAATAAGTTTCATTTGTTACAATTTGCGGTCTAGTCGTTTAACCAAATTAATTAACTTATTAATATAAGTACAGTTACATATCAGGGTTTTGGGACAGTGAATTGTAGATAATCAGATGTGTAACATGTACGGGTCAAAACTTGGCCTCGATCAGGGAAATGCATGATTGAATGAAAATGACAATTAATCTACTTTTCCAATCGAAAAGACTTTGGCAACCAGCTACATGTCTACATCCCTAGTCTTAAATATTTTTTCTTGTACTATTTCTGCGGAGGAGAGGTCAAATAAATTAATTTCGAATATTTTTGTTTGTATGTAATATATTTTGTAGAAATTAGTAAATTTAAGCTTTTTTTATTATATTTGACATGACAAATTGACAATCCAAAAGAGACATATCTTTTCATGGGAAATTGTGCGTATTAAAAACGTTCTACAGTAATAGTAATAGATACAGTAAGTAGCACTACGTTACTCATTTGTTTGGTTAATGTGGATAAATTGTAACAACGTGTCTTTATTACATTTAATTTAATGTGACAACTATAATTTAATTAGTCGTATAAAATACAGTAAATAATTTGCAAAAATAAAATACAGATGTTTTATTTTTTTCTCATAAAAGGCTTACAAGTGTCAAACAATTTATTTGTAATATTTATTCAATGAAAATATATCAGATAAACTCAAATCAAGCCTCTTTATTAAGATGACATAATAATTGACGCAATTCAATTGTCATATTTTCATCCTTATCTTTTGGTGACCTCATAATTTCATAAAAATTTCTTATTAATTCTTATCCCTGCTAAAATAAAACCGTATATCACGATCATAATTACTATAATTATATGTTAAATCTTTTTGATATTATCATTATCACCACCATGTGCATCAATATTAAAATAATTTTACAAATTTATATTTAAAATGCAGGGATTGTAAATTAACAGTAATAATAAACAATTTACTAATTTAACGTAGAATTTTATTCCGTATATTAATTTAGTGACTATACATACATTCCCACAAGTCGATTACCATATTGCCACCGACCTCTCTTTAACAAATTTCACAAAATATCCCGTAAAAAAAATGCACACACTTTCCGTGTATAGATATATATATCCATTTATATAAACAATGCCACCTAGATTTATGCTCTTTACTCGTAATATCAAATATCTATCTATCTACAACACCCCCAGAGCTACCCACTTTCTCTCTCTAAATTTCATTCCTTTCTCTCTCCTCACTCAACCTACTTATACACCAACAGTGCATATACATATATCTATCTATCTGTCTCGTGTCGGTGTTGAGATCTTGTTGGTGCTGTATTCACATTCTTATGCCTGTTAGGGTTTCTTCAGATCTATATACAATTGGAGGTTCTATTTGTTGTGCCTGATTGTTTGATTAATTTATAAACTGTTTTTGAATTTTTTGTTTAATTAAAGTGTTTGTAATTTGTTAATGCAGAGTTTGTTGGGGAACAATGCAGCAGCAGCAACAAGATCAACGGAAGAAAGTGAGTTTTTGATTTGATTAATTACATTTTGAGTTGCTTTTTTTGTGTTTGTGTATTGTGATCTTATTTGTTGAGTGAACTGATTCTTGTTTTTGTAATAATTGATAATTGATAAGTAATGTGTGAATAGTTTAATTATGGATGGATGAGATATTGGATGTTGTTACCATTCTTGATGGTTATGTGAGATTCGAATTGAACTGTACGAGTCCAAGCTGAATTTATAGGAGCAATTGTTTGAAGTCTTTGTTGTTCGAGACAAACCGGTTTTTTCTCTTCTTATAGAGGATTATGTTTACGTACATACGAGTTTTTGAGTAATTTTAATCTATTTGTTGCCTGATCTTTGGTGTTGATGTTCTACGTAGCAATGTATTGATATAGGATCGGCTCTTTATTGTTGTTTTTATTGTTTTGATATGATTTCTAGTGTATGCGTGGGTTCTAGGATGGTTAATAAAATTTCAGGGAATACGTTGCCTTTCGGTGCTTTTAAATTTTGTTAACGAGATTACCTCTATATGTGATTAGTTGTTTGATGCTTTGAATCTGTTAGTATAGAGATGGAAATGTATGGTTATGTACGTTAAAGCTGAATTTAGATGTATTGATTTGACAATTGAATACGGATAAGATGATGATGTACATCTTTCATTCCAAGTTTACATCTTAATGGGAAGTACATATTTACGTGCTTAATCTGGCCTTAACTTGCCTGGGTTCTACGTTTTCTAGGGCTCCACAGAGGCTGATTTTTTCTCAGAGTATGGTGATGCCAGCCGATACAAGATCTTGGAGGTTATAGGGAAGGGAAGCTATGGTGTTGTTTGCTCAGCAGTTGATACCCATACTGGTGAGAAAGTGGCAATAAAGAAAATATATAATATATTTGAACATCTCTCTGATGCTGCAAGAATTCTTCGCGAGATAAAGCTGCTCAGGCTTCTCCGACATCCTGACATTGTGGAAATTAGGCACATTATGCTACCACCATCTAGAAAGGATTTTAAAGATATTTTTGTGGTTTTTGAGCTCATGGAGTCGGATCTTCACCAAGTCATTAAAGCCAATGATGATTTGACAAAGGAGCACTATCAGTTCTTCCTTTACCAGTTGCTTCGTGCTCTCAAATACATCCACACAGGTAGCAATCATATATTTCAATCTGAAAATTAAGCCAAACTTGTAGTATCTGTGTGTTGGATGTTCCGAATAAAGTGTTTATATGTGAGAGCAATGTTTTCCTGTGATTTCATTAAGTTTTTCTCTTTAATGTGATTAATCTGATCTATATTACTGCAGCAAATGTCTACCATCGAGATTTAAAGCCAAAAAATATATTGGCAAATGCGAATTGCAAACTTAAGATTTGTGATTTTGGATTGGCAAGAGTGGCATTTAGTGATACACCCACAACTATTTTTTGGACGGTATGTTTAGCATCAGTTATATATGAACATGCAAATTCCATTCTTTCATTAGAGTATTACTTTTACAGTTGTACCATTTTAGAAAATGATAATTGCACAGGCAAATTTATATTTTCAAGTAATAATCTTTGTAAAAACCACCTCGCGAAAGAGGACCACGTGAGAACATATATATGGAAATACTGCTCCACCTACAGGTGTCAGGTGTCTGATCCTTCTTTTTGCAATGGTGTATTTGCAGGATTATGTTGCAACAAGATGGTATAGAGCTCCAGAATTATGCGGGTCTTTTTTCTCTAAGGTGTGGTTACATACTTTTTATCGTTTATATCATAATTTTCCCCCCAGTTTTGTTGACTGATTTCTGTATCTGTTGCATTGTCTTCTCAAATTAGAACTTCAGATATTTATGCATAAATACGCATGTACTTCACTTTGTTGGTATAAAGGTCTACTTTTGTCATCTTGGCAACCGAGTTGTCTGATCTCTTTCTATTTTCATTAGTTATGTGAGAATTTAAATGGGAAATGAAATTGAAATATGGCTGCCATATAAGATAGAGCAACTGCATATGCAAACCATACACATGTTCCATGTTTTCTAGAGACATTTATGAACTAAGATATTGATCATAGAATTATACAATTTCATATCTTACTAACTAATGTCTGATACCTGATGATACTTGGAAGCAGTATACAGCTGCTATTGATATTTGGAGTATTGGGTGTATTTTTGCGGAGGTTCTAACGGGGAAGCCACTATTTCCTGGGAAAAATGTTGTGCACCAGCTGGATCTGATGACGGATTTGCTAGGGTCGCCATCAACGGAGACCATTTCCAGGGTATTATTTGCCCCCTTAATTTGCATTTTTGTATATGCTAAAATTAATGTTTATCAGCTGGATTCCTGGTCCACTTACTCTGATACTTGTGTATGTTGTGCTTTTGTTCAGGTCCGTAATGAAAAGGCGAGAAGATATCTTACTAGCATGAGGAAGAAGCAACCTGTTTCCTTCGCACAGAAGTTCCCTAATGCAGATCCTTTAGCACTGAGACTATTAGAAAGACTACTAGCCTTTGATCCAAAAGATCGGCCAACTGCAGCAGAGGTTTGTTGTAACATACTTGATTTCCATTTCTGATATCAGCCAATTACTACAGTTATTCCGATCTTTTCGCATAGTTAAATAATTACTCATCGTTCTAAATCCAATATTTTTTACCAAGTTCAACAATTGTTCATTGTTCTAAATTTTCCAGGCCCTAGCCGATCCATACTTCAAGGGACTTACCAAAGCAGACAGAGAACCATCATGCCAGCAGATTTCCAAAATGGAATTTGAATTTGAGAGGCGGAGGGTTACAAAGGAAGACATTCGTGAATTAATATTTCGTGAGATACTTGAGTACCATCCTCAGCTGCTCAAAGATTATCTGAATGGGACTGAAAGAACCAATTTTCTCTATCCAAGGCATGCTGCTTTTAGTTATTTCTCCTGAATTACCATATCTTTTATTGTATATGGCGTTTGCTTAAAAAAAACCATAAATAATTGCTAAGATCCAATATACTGGACATGTTGAATCCGTACACTATTTATGCAATAATTTTCATCAAGGATTCACGAACTAGGGGTGTAGTTGCTTTTTTCATCTTTTTAATGTAATAATCCTCAGAAGGATTCACTGTTCTCATGATAGAGCATAGTTACATTTTATATTGATTTAGTGGGTAGTATTTATGGCTTCTAAAATATACATCTGTCTTACTAACTTTAGCTAATTATGTTTGTATTTTTTTTTATGTAGCGCGGTAGATCAGTTCAGGAAACAATTTGCGCATCTTGAAGAAAGTAGTGGTAAAAGTGGGCCCGTGATTCCGCTTGAACGAAAGCATGCGTCCCTTCCTAGGTATGTACATATATCTTCAAGTTTATTTCCTTCAAGCAAATCTCTCTAATTTGAATTATCTAAAAGAATCTCTCTAATTTGTTTACGAACAAGAAAATTATAATTATGAAGTCGATGAGTTCTTTCAAGTTTAGGATATCTTGATGTCATATTTCTTAATGGTGTCGGGGCTTCTTATTACATGCCCACTTTCTGTTAGTACTCTTGTGTTGGTATAGAAAGGTAGTGCTGTAGTGATATGTTCTGGTGTTCTGCTGTAGTGAGAAGGGCACAACTCCACTATCAGTATTACTAATATCCAATGTGGAAGATACAAGACAATGGTGCTGTTGTGGAAGAATAAAACAGGAAAGTGATTGGCGTATAAGTTGTGGCAAAATTAGTTAATGAAGCATCTCCCCTTTTCTTTTTTGTTTTGTTTATATGTGTACTTTCTCGCCACAATTAGGTGCCGATGAAGAAATATACCCCAAACAGCTAGCAACTCGTGCTTCTCTCTCTCTCTTTTTAATATATATACATACCTTTTGAGTTTTTCCCTAGTGATTGATCATCTATATTTTTAATTGATTTGGGTAGGTCCACAGTGGTTCATTCCAATGCAATCCCTGCCAAAGAACAGCCAATTGATATGTCATTGAAAAACATGCAACTTACAGAAGCTTCGTACAATAGGCAATTCAGATCTGGAGACGGAATTCCTGTAAAGACTTCCAGGACCATACAAGCACCAAACAAGATGCCACCAGGTATTCTTAAAGTTTCTGTATATGTAATTATTCTGTGCTTTACTGCTTTTTAAAAATTGAACATTTGCTAAATGCTTGATTGTTTGTTCTGTAAGCCAAACCAGGAAGAGTTGTGGGACCTCTCCCACCTTATGAGAATGGAAATCTCATTGCACAACCATATGACCCTAGAACATTGGTGAGAAACGGAGTCATCCCTCCACCAGCTGTTTTGCCAATTATTCCACCAGCATATTGCTATCGTCAGGATGGCACAGTAAAACAGGAAAGAGTTGTGGAGAGGGAGAGGGAATTGTCTTCACAACCAAAACACATCCCTGAGAGTAGCATATGTGCAAAACTAGCCCCTGAGATAGCCATAAATATAGACACAAATCCATTTTACATGACGCGAGTAGGACTTCCGAAGATGGAACATGTTGAAGGAAGGATTGGTGCTGCTGCATCTGCTCACAGAAAAGTTGGGGCTGTTCAGTATGGTATGTCGAGAATGTACTAGTTGAGATGCGGAAAGACCTTGGTAGGTATCCAGTGTTTCTGTACATTTTTTTTTGTAATTATATGTCCGATTAGATGAACTGCACTTATAATCAATAAAACTAAAATGTGCTGCGATGTTAGACTAGTGTATATACTGTATGGAGCTGCTAATAAGTTCCCTTGCTTTTGTGTTTTTTCCAATTTAAATTTTCCATTTCATTTTTTTAGCATTGTAATCCTTTTAATGGACAGTTCTAAACCAAAGTTTGGGCCCTAGAACATTTACCTGTATTACAAATTTTTAATATATACGTCATTTACTTGGTTTAGTGATGTTTGTCATACGGTAGGAAAATTGTTTGACATATCATATTGTTGTAGGAGAATTTACTTCTGACAATAATATATAATAGTAATAGTTTAACAATAATGTTAGTATTAAAAAAACTCAAGAGAAAGTGATGTGAATATATTTGTTGTTATGTATTACTGTATGACTGTGTGTGGTAGTATTCGAAAGAAACAGGAGGGGTTTGGTAGCTGTGGTGATAGGATTCCCAAATGCCCAACACTCCAAAATCTCACTTTCTCTCTCTCCCACACACACCCCCACTAAAATCCACATCACGCAAACCACCGACTGGTTTCCTTCTTGGGAACATCACCCTCGTTATATATATGATGAATATATATGTATCTATATAAAATTTAAGTGCTACTGAAAAAAATATATATTTAAAAAAATACAGAAAATCCATAGCCATAGCCATCAGCTCTACTGTTACCATTCCTTTTTTCTTCCACCATCAATGGATCGTGGTGTGGGGCTCTATGTAGGATCCCTCCAGATTAACATGCACATGGCTGTCAATATTTGACACTCATGGAGTATTATGATACACTCGCCTCATATTTTTATTATAAGTTACTGTACATGTTTAAACTTTCCATATGTTGTTTAATTTATACATAGATGGATCATTTAATATATTTTCTACTTCTAATAAAAAAATTAGGAAATATTGTATAAGAAATAAAATTTTGCTTTATTACCTTCCACCATAACTGAAAATTAAATTGATAGTAGTATCATGCGCCCATGATCGTATGGTACTATATTTACCTAATAAATAGAAAATAAGGTGTTTTCTCACATGTGCCAGCAAATTACTACAAATTACATTATCTGTCATTATCAGCATTATTACTTGCGTCCATAAAAGACATGGCAAGTATTTTAGGGAATCAATTTTTTTTTTAGAAATAATAATTATCATGCCTATATTATACATTACTACAGTTATATATCATATATGTGAAGCCACTAGTCCTCTCCCATTTCACCATTTTGATTTGTGGGCTTGTTGTTTATTTTATAATGAATCTTTTGCTAAAAAGTTGATATTGTACAAAAATATCTTTTTCCCCAATTAATTTGTTATGTTTTTTAATTCTTATTATACATTGTATGTACTGCAAGTATTAAATTATTATATTATACTAGCTTATGTCCCGTGTGTTAAACAGTATAAGTGTTGCAGAAGGGAGTTGAATGCAAATTGATATTTTATTATTTTTCTTGCTAACAACAAACAAGAAGTAATAATATCAAGTGACAAATGCAAACAACAGTAAGCAAGTAAATGAAGAAAAATGTTTAACTTTAAAAATTAATTTTATTAATTTTTGTTTTATGATTTAAATTTTTTTTATTTGTATAATAATAGTTTAAACTTTTTTTGTTTTTAATAATAATTTAAACTTTATTTAATATTATATGTATATATTTTTATATAATTTATTTGTATTTATACTTTAATAAGATAATGTTTGTCTGTTTTGTAGATGTATTTTAGTTAGGAGATTAATGTGATATATTTTAGTTTAGAGATTAGTGTGACATGTATTTTAGTTAGGATATTAATATTTTAGATTTTATTAAAATTGAATGGTTATGATCGTTTATATGGTTCACCTAAAATTGAACGATTATGGTATTTTTTAGGGTTCATCTCACTGTCTAAAAAAAAAGTTGTTTAATTTAGTTATAATAATACAGTTCATATATTTCTAAACGCACATTATCTTGAAATATTGCCTACTCCTCTTAATGATCTCGACTGATTTTACTTTTTTTCCATATTAGATCATGTTTAGCCTTTGCATTCCAGCTTAGAGTTAGACGTATATTAAAAAAGGAATTGGTCCCCACATACTATGGTTGGACAACTATCTATTCGCATTTTTTTTATGCGGATATGAAAAAATTCTAGCCAGCCCTCCAGAAATGCGGATAAATAACATGACTCCATGAATTCATAAAAAATTCACATGTTAACGTTATCCATGGAAATAAAACACGAATAAATAGTTCAAACAATCGATTATCAAGGAACAGGACATACAGGAAAAAAATAGTGAGGTAATATAATACACTAGTAGGATCAGTAGTATTTGACATTTGACATTTAACATAATAAAGTAATGAACGCGAGGATGTGAGCTGTATAGAATAACCGTACAACTATTGGCATCCATAACACATGAAACAATGGGGGTGTTTGGGGTTCCTTAAACTTAAAATAAGTAGTTTATTTTATTTTTATTTTTTACATATTTTCATATTTTTTTTAAAGATAAATATTTGTTTTAGAATTTTAAAATCAAATATGAACTTACTTTTTTCTGAAAATAAGGACTTATTTCTGGAAAGTACATACATCCCAATTTTTTCTGGAAATAAGCCATTATTTCCATAATTTAAGTTTGGCCAAACGGCCCCAATATATTGAGCAATTATAAGTCATTCCATTCCATTTTCCATGTTATTTTTAAAAAAATATGTATATTGAAAAATTTTAATATAAAAATTATTTTACATTTATTTTTATATTAATTACATTGATTGAAACCGTTTCAATGCATAATTTGAATTAACTACCAATATCAGTATCAATGTTTTAGTCAAAAGATTATTTTAAAAATTGCATTGAAAAGATATAGTGAACATGTATTATGAGACAAATTTTTTCCTCAAAAGTGATTACTAATTTGAGACGGAGGGAGTAATTTATAGTCTTGTCCATTCAAATGTGGGGTATAAATTTTAAGAAAAAAAAGAAAAAACACGTACAAAATAGTGGAATTTATTAAAATTTATATAGTGGAATTTACAAGTACATGTACTATGTAGTTAACAACGTGCACACTAGTTTTTTTTAAAGCACTGTTGGAGTATATTATATATTATCTAACAAAAAGTCAAAAATACGCGAATAAAGAGGCATAACATTTGATGTTTTTTTTTAACAATGAATAGTTTCATACGTAAATATACTACCTAAGCTGTGGCTTGGTATTTACATATATAGAATTTAGATAGTGTAGCAACTAGCAACAAATAAAATACAGTAATGTACTGCAACAACAACCAATATTAAATGTTAAGAAGAATTATAGAGCAGTTACCGTTTAAACGCTCGTGACGTTTGTTTAACCATTGCAGCTGACGTTTGCTCCTGTTTTAATCTTTAGTTGTTATTTTTCTTATCAAAAAATTATGAAGGTGCGAGTCAAGGTCCGTAAGAATGGAGTGGCCGTCTAAATTTGAAACTTTCACTGTCATAACAAAGGAAATAGTAGAACACTGATTAAATTTTTGTATAAATAAAAAAAAGAATAAAGTTACTATTGTCTTAAATACCCTGAAAAAGTCCTAATAAAAAAAAGAGGATGGAGCATTTTAAAAGACGCAGAAAATATAAATACCACTATACCAGGGTTTTGTTTCATACTTGGTACAATGACCAAGTTCATCTCTCGAAAATGGTACAGGAGTTCAAAATCTTTCATTGATGGTATAGCTAATTACCAAAAATGACGAACATAACTGGATATATTGATTACATTAAAAATAAGAAGTGTAAACATGTACGCCATAGCAAGTGGCGAACACTACACAGATCGTAAAAGTTGTGTTCGTTATAGCACATTGCGAACAGTAAGCTAATTTTTTTATTTTTTCTTAATGTGTATACATTCTCCACTGACGAACAGTAAAGAAGTATAAAGTACTCTGTTTGGAATCTCAAATGGCGAACACAGCTGGGCAGCATACGACGTTGTTTTAATAGAGGGTTTTAAAACCTAAAATATATTAACAATTATATTTTTAGAATTAAAAAATAAAATATATGTTTTAAATAAATTTTTGAATATAAAAATTTAATATCAAAAAAAAAATTGACGTACACAGCAGGCTAGAAGTGTTGAGATTCATGTGTTTTTATGCCTTTTAGCTCTACTACTCCCACGGCGAACAGTCAATGTAGTTTATACACATTGTATGCGGACTCCCATGACGAACCTATATATAAAAAAATGTGTACCCTTTCGTCCGCGGCGAACACACCAAAAAAATCATTAAACAAAACAATATCGGTAATGTTTTAACCTAATTTGATTAATCCAGCCGCACACATCTCACTCCCTCACATCATCTCAAACTACTTGATATAATTGTGATTAATGTTTATATATTCTTTTCATATAATTAATTTCATTGATATGCCTTGAAGAACATGTAAGCTCAATTAGTGTAACTAAATCAGTATAAATTCTCAGTATCATCTTAATTAGTGGATAATCAATATTTTGATTAGTGAATTACTAGTAGGTTAGTTAATAAACCGAGGGGCTTAATTTATAAGTTGATTAAATTTATAAAATATAAATAGTTTCCTTGTTCGATAATATATAAATATATAAAAATCTAAATATTTTTTATAATGTATTTTTTAAAATAAATATAATAATAAAAATTATATTTTTCGAATATAAATATATAAAAATATTATTAAAAATTATATTTTGAAATAAAAATATGTAAAATCTAAATATTTTTTTAAAATAAGGTTAGATAAGATTTGATGATTTAGGATGGCGAACAATGAATAACTTCAATTTACAAATCTAAGCTGTGTTTACCTCTTGCAACGGCGAATACAACTAATTTACAAAATCTCCGTTTTTCATTTGACGTGACGGACACAACCTTTTTTTTAATATGTTTGTCATTATAAACGTAATACACCATAAATATATTCTCATATATGACTTCATTTCTTTTTTATTGTGTTAGTAAAAAATGAGAGTAAGATATATCATTATTAAAATAACTTGAATGTCTGTTCTATTTTTAAAAGATGAACATGGTCCTCTGCCATCGTTGAAACGGAGCCCTATACCAGTAGTAGAAGAAAATATATAGGTGTCCGTAGATAGAGAGACAATGTAGCAGTAAGTAATAATGTACTTATAAATAGGACGGGGGGAAGCACATGGGGGGTGTTAGGTTCAAGAAAATCATGTGATTGCATGTGCATTTTCCGTTTGTTTTTATAAGAGTGGCACCCACTTTTTCCCACTATCTCTTGCTCTCTGCCCTGCACTCCCCACCATTCACCCTTCCCTTGCATCCTCCCACACTTGATCTTCCTCCTTCCTCGTTATTACAGCCAAGCCGCGTGGGGTCCAAGAGCAAGTTCAATCGTTTCCTTGAATGAGTTCCTCGAATAGGAAATATGAACGAAAATACCACTCCAACATTATTTTCGTAATTTTTTAAATTATTCGAATATTTTAAATTTTATTAGTCATGTACTATCAATAGGTATCCACTAGTCATTCTCTATTTTATTTATATGAATAAAATATTCACTTTTCTTCTTTTTTCCTTCTTTTTTTCTCATTTATCTCATTGTTAGATTCAAATTTATTATAATAGTAATAATGAGGAATAAGAATAAAATTTGTTGTTGGAATTGACACTAAAATTAGTATTTTTAAATTACTCGGAGCCACTATTTTATAATATTTATAGGGAATAAGATATGATATTGTTAGACTTCGCTAACCCTACACTTATTCCGATCAATCCCAACGTTGGCAATTAAATTTCTATAAAATAATAAATCATTTCTTAATAAAATTCGAACTTGACTTGTTTAATGAAATTTTATTCATGTTTGATAACTTAATTACAGCGTGTTTGTTGCAATAAAAAGTGAAACTAGGGAAATAAAAGTGGATGACAAGATGAGTTGGAAGCACATGGTAGAGAGCGAGTTGGAAAGGGCAGTAGAAAAATCACCACTTGTTTCACCGATACATATAGACTAGTCGTATGTATGTATGTATGTATTTATAAATATCACTAGTATTTATTCAGGGGGATTGGGAATCAAAATATATAATAATACTAACCCCACACCCTCCTTCCTTCTCTCGTTTGTACTCTTGTTTCATCCTCCCCTCTCGTTCACTAATAACACCATCATGAAAAATATCAGCAGTGGGTTGGCAAATGCCAAGGCTTTGAACCACTCATCATCTCTGGCTACAAGGGCATTGGCCCCTGTGCCTCACGACATCAACCTCAAAAGAAAAAGAGACGAAAGCTTAGTTGACAGTACTACTGAGGGTGATGATGAAGATGATGAAGAGTGTAAAGAAGAGGTGGAAAAGAAGATAGTTGAGTTACAGAAAATAGTGCCAGGAGGGGAGTCCCTTGAAAATGTAGACAATCTTTTTGAAGAAACTGCTGGTTACATTTTGGATTTGCAAAACCAAATCAAAGGTCTCAGAGTACTTGCTTCTTTTTTTGAATTACTTGACAAGCAAAAATCCAAGCTTGGAGGCTGAGTTGACTCACTTCACGCTTCACACCACACATTTCATATATAATATATATAATTACATGACTGCTTTTCCGTATCTCTCTTCTTTATCTATCTAGCTTTAGCATGGTCAAGAAGATCTAGAATTTAGTTTTTTTTTAATGATTTTTTGATTTCTTGATGTTGTTAATTTCTCATGATCAGTCTCTTTATTTCCAACAAGTACAGAGAAGTTTGTTTCTTATTTCATTATCAAATATCAATGCCTTATTTTTAGTGGCATTGCTGCAAGTCAGTAGTTTGTGTGTATGTGATATAGTATCATGTGTGTGGTTTGTGTATTTACAGGCAGTTAGGTTAAGAATTTTCTGCCGGAGTGGAGAGATTCGGTTACCTGTATAAACCGTTAAGGCCATGCATGTTGTTTAATTTGAACATTAATTTGTCCTTTTACCTGCCCCTTCTTATCCATCCTGTAAAATAGTAATTCAACTCAAAATTTAGCCACCGGTAGTACATTTTCGTGGAGATTAGCTAGGTAATCCATACTGTATTAAACTCTCTCCACACTTTGACTTTTCACTAATCCTTATCATTTGTACTGATTACTGCCACTGCCACTGCCAACTTCAATAATTATGGTCTATGGATTGTAATAAACAAACTTACTAATCTTCTAATATCTAAAATTTGACTTTCAATTTAAGCTTCTCGTCAGTCGTCAATCACTCTGAATTAATTGTAAGCCAAAGTAGGGTATAAAACAAAAGTGATAATTTCCAATTGTTAGCCGATGCTAAACGAATATTTTAATATATAAAAATTAACTTATAAAAATAACAGGGAGTATAGTGATATGGTTTAAAAATTAATTACAAGATACTTAATAAATAGAGCATGTGATCTATTAGTATTGTGTGGATGAAAAACCTTGTAACAAGATACTCTAATAATTACATTTCCTTCGACCTTTGAGACAGGTGTATTAAGAAGATATTAGTTATGTAATTTTGTACTATAGATAAATTTAATTATTTTATTAGAAAATAAAAAATATAATTATACTCTTAAAGAATTAAGTTTTGAAAATACTAAATATAGGATTAGTCAGGAAGAATACATATAATTTATTTTGAAGGAAGAAAAGAACATCTATCAAGAAAATAGAGATAAATTTTATTTTGAAAAAAAAACACGTAAAATAGGACATATGTAATACTTTTTTTGTTTTTAAATAGTTATCAATTGACTTTTTATATACGAATATATTTTAAAAAATTCTGACCACATAACTAGAATTATTATTTTAATATTTAGTTGGAATGGAGGAGGAAAAGTAAGAAATATGAAGAAAGTAAGAGATGGACGATGAATAGAGGGTTAGGGGAAAAGAAAGAGAGCGAGGGCACATGCATATGCATAAGTGGGCTTTGATTGATGGGGAGATTGAGAGGCAGATAGCGGAAGAAGTGGATTTTAAATATCATCACATGACAAAGAGAGATCTTGTTGGGGGATAGCACTGCCAAAGCAGATAGTGTTTATGTTTATCACAAGATTTGTTAATTTCATTTATTGCCCAGGTCTTACATTTTTGAATTCTTTTATAGGTATGTATACTACCTCTACTTCCTCACCTCTCCCCCCTGCCCTCTTGTACTCTTACTCCACATGGGAAACAACAATTATTCACCCCAAACGCCCACCATCTATTTTTTAAACCATTATTATAACTTTTTTAGCCTATTTTCCCTCCTTTATATATATATATATATATATATATTTTACTCTTTAACTGCGTTGTGTTAACAAATCCTGCAACTGAATTGGAGTAGTACCAGGAAGGTGTAGGTAGAAGATTATTTTTTGAGGATAGCAAAATTGTAACCGGTAATACTGGGTGATTTATTATAGGTGCTCCTAGTATCCAATGTACATTATTAGTGGAATAAAATTACAGAGGATAAAGTGACAATTCAGTGCTATCTTTTCATACATGTGCACGCCCTTCGTTTAAATGGGAAAAATAAGGTAAACATGCCTCACCCCAATCACTTTTCTACGATATATTTCTTATATTTTCTGTACATCCGCCACAGTAAAAATCGTGAAACGCCCGAATTAATCGAAAATTAATTGGAATAATTGACTAAATAATTGAAAATTTAGTCAATTCAATAATTTTTGAATATGAATTAATCGATAATTAATTATGATTAATCATCGATATTTAGAAAAAATGATCGCAACTATCAACATATATATACTAAAATTCACAATACAACGCAAAGGTAATTGAACTAATGTACTAATATGTCTTGAGAATATAAGCCCACACGCGCAGCCACCCGCATGCATGTTACAACAGTAAGTCCTTTACGATTAAAACCTTCCATTCCAAAATAAGTTTAGTTTTAATTGTTGGACATATATTTTAAGTTATAAAAATAGTTACACAATACATTTTTCTAATTTTTTGAATAAAAATATATAATTTAAATTTTTATTGACAAAAAAATTGAAAAAATAAGTTATAGAAGTAATTTTTTTTATACCTTAAAATACGTTCAAAAAGCTAAAATGATATTTATTTATTTTAGAATAGAGGGAATAGTAGATTAAATTATATATATATATATATATATTAAATAAAATTTTATTTGTTAAATCTAAATTTTAAATATTATTAAATTAATTCTATTTATTTAAACCGTTTATATATGCAATAATAATTAAATCATATTTCTCAAAATTAACAAGATTTTATTTCTGCCTTTGAACCTTATTCCTCATTCCTCAAACCCTAACCATTGTAATTTTCGTGTACATACAGCAAGCTGCATACAGTAGCTTTTTTATACAGAGATTGTTGCTGTTGAGGCCGTCCTCAGGAAACTTAGTTTCCTGAGATTAAAACAAAATTCAATAATAATGCAGGAGTATTTTATGTGAATGTATGGGGTGGGGTTATATTTACAAAATTCAATAGTAATGCAGGAGTATTTTATGTGAATGCAGCGGATGAAGTTATATTTACAAAATTGTTATTCTATTTTTGCATTGGATTTGAGTCTAACCTTCATCCTCATGGCCATCATTCTCTTTTATATAAACCTTTAATTTTATTGGGTGGATAGTACACAATCACTTTTTCCCACAAGCCTCATAAACACAAAACTGGATCACAAATTTTATTGGGCTTGAAAAAAAATGGTATCCCAACCATAAACATTACAGACACGCTCACGATTATTTAAAACCAAAAAATCTGCAATAAATCCTAGACCGTCGATTGGCACAAACCCCAAATTAAATCCCTCCCCTTGTCCGAACCCTAATTCTCCACACGCTTGAAATCACTGCTACGATACAAGCTTCATCTCTCTCCCCACACGGTTTGATTTCTATATATTTATTCTTATTAAACTTGCTTAGTTTGTTGTTTTTGATTGCTTCTACTTGCATATATTAGACTTGTTTCGTTTACATTTGTGTATGTATATGTTACACCTGTTTATTTACTGTTTTTGATTGCTCAGGGATTAGTTTATTGTTTTAATTTTGTGTTGACAGATTTTAATTATGTCGGATTCAACGATCGTTAACGGCGTCGTATCGGATGATAGGACGGTTAAAATTGAGGATAATTCTGGTGAAGAGAGTGATTTGAAAGTTGCTGTACTGATGCAGAAGATCGCTGCTCTTGAACAAGAGAAAAGCGAGTTAGTTCACGAGAATGAAGTTGTGAAAGAGCGTGTTAATAAGCTTAAAGGCGAGATTGAGGAGTCTGATGCTGAGAATGAGAAATTGAAGAGTGAGACTAAGGTTTTGGATTCGATTGCTGGTCGTGCTGCGCAGCTTGAGACTGAGGTTTCGAGACTTCAGCATGATTTGATTTCGTCGCTGAATGAGAATCAGGAAGTTAATGCGGAGTTGGCTGTGACGAAACGAGAGATTGAGGAGCTGAGGAAGAGTGAAGTGAGTAAGAGTGTGAGTTTGGAAGCGATTGAGAGGGAAAGGAATTTGTTGTTGGAGAAGATTAGTAAGTATAGTGAGGGAGTTAAGGAGTCGGATAGTTTGATTAGTGATTTGGAGAAGAAGATTCAGGCGTTGGAGATGCGTGATAGTGGTTATAAGAGTGAGAAGATTAGGGCTGAGGAGGAAATGAAGGTGAAAATTGAGGAGAGGGATTTGAAGATTAGGGATTTGCAGAATATGGTTGATGAGTTGGAGGCGGTGTTGGAAAGGTCGAATAAGGAGAGGAAGGAGTTGGAGATTGTGAAGAACGAGTTGGAAGCGCTTTTGAAGAAGTCGGAGAGGAAGGTCAAGGAGATGGAGAGTAAGATGGGGTTGTTGCATAAGGAATTAGAAGGTTCTGAGAAAATGATTAGTGGGTTGAAAGAGAAGGCGATTGAAGGGATGAATGGGGATGATGCGACTACTAAGAGGGGGATTGTTGGTGATGACGAGAAAGGTTTCATGGGGTTCCATCTGGAATGGCCACTAATGGCAGCTTCTGCTGGTGGTGCTATTGCTCTGTTCGCTGTTGTGTACCTTCACCATGTAAGGCAGAGGTAAGGCTGTCAAGGACTGGATAAGGGAATCTGATCTGTTTTAGTTTTCGAGACGCTACACATAATGATTGTTTTTGGGGGTTTATATTTACTCTCTTGATCTTGTTTGCACGTAGGCGTATGCTTTTACTTGAACTGCAAACTTGATTAGTCTTAATACGCAGTCTAGTCTGACAGTGTTGAATATATTTGATATTGCTGGATGGTTTTAGATGTTTATACAACAATATATCTTGTTGGATTACATTTTAAATACATTAATCCAAGTGTTAATGGAAGAAATTGTTAGCTTCTTTGGTTTATGTTAAATATTAGCCGGATGAGTTTCATGAGTCTTCTTCATCACATTACACCGAGTCAAGTCCATGTTATGGCATTGGGATGGCATGAAGTCCTGACCAACTTGGATCTTGTTCCCCTGAAGTTTTTTCTCATTAAATTTGATTAAAAATCCTGCGGTTTGCCCTTTATATTTGATAAATCTTCTATATTACTATGTTATGATTTGTATCTCTTATGTTGTATATACTGTTGTGATGATAGGGCAGGAGTGAGTTGTACTAATGTCAATCAGGCTTGAAACAGAATTAGTAGTTCTTAAAGTTGTTAAAATGCTTATTAACAACTAAATTATACAGGGTTGAAACAAGGCGAGTGAGGCTGGGAGAGGAAAGGTTTTACAAAATTGAATTAGGAAGTCTCTAGTGATAGACTGATAGGAGCCTCCGGCTACCGTAGCAGGACTTCAATTAGTTGAGCACAAGCTTTCAAATCTTATATTTAAATTCAGGTTGAAAAATATTAGGAAATAAAAGAAATTCGTAACTGGATTGGTAGTGGCTAAATAGGAATCAGCCTTTGGCAGGTTTAATTGGGCTGGGAGTATTAATTGTAAATATCTTATGTTTAAAGCTATAATATCTAGAGAGATATAAGTTTGTGCATATACGTTCATATGGATTGTATATGGGATCCCAGAAGAGTTTCCTAGAAACTCAAAGTCGATTGTATCGTGTCCCACTCCTTTAGATGATAGCTGGACAAGATAGGAAGAATACTAAGATTAATGAGTTGGCACACGATGATTATAAATGTGTATTTAGCAGTGTGATTTATTTATAAGTTAAATAGAAGACGCTAACATAAAAATTAGCGCCAGTTCCAGTTGAGTTTCTGGGGGTGAGCTCTAGTTGAATATTGAATCTTCCAAACAAATACTCATACTTTGATTGAAAGCCCGAGCCAGATCTAGAGTCGGAGCAAGTATTTTCTGCGTTTTGTAGAAATCGGCAGCTGCTGGTGGAGCTTGTTGGGTGCTCATGAGAACTGAAAGTAGCAGAAGCAATGTCATAAAAGTTGATATATTATGTTTAATGCTTGAGTTGAGGAGTCTTCCCTAGACTTGAGTCAAGGAATAGATGTATGTTACTAGGGCAAGAGAGTTTGATGGAAGGGTTTAGTATGTGTGTTGAGAGTGATGGTTGAGTTAAGAATGGGGATGGTGGTTATTTAAAGGTGGGAGTTGACTATACCTTGAAAGGAAAGCATCCTAGACACTAGACAGGATGAACAATGTGCACAGCTATAAGTCTATAATTAAGCAAACAGCTATATGTGTGTATATGTTGATTTACAGGTTGTATTGTTGAGTTGGTGCCATTTAGTTTTTATTAGCAAAGGAGGGTAATCATGAAGTTTCCAACACTCGAAGATACCAGCTACAGGCCTCATCCACGTGTTATGCTTTAGCCAAAAAAAAAGATTAGTACGAATTTAAGATCCAATAATAGAAGCGCCCTTAGTATGGCTGAGCTAAACAAGGCAGAAACTTTGAGTTGCGTTGCGGTAAGGTAACATAGTTGATAAGTTCTATCATCGGAAATTGTTTGCAAGTTAGTATCGTTTTGTTTCTGTTCAAGCCTTCGGGTCTGGGCAAGTATATTATGCATTTTAACAACTTGATCAGTCCAAAGAGGAAAAAGAAGCATATACCATATTGAAAGTTCTAAACTTCTTTTTTTTTTAATCGAATTTCCTTTGGAACCAATTTCGTTCTATCAGGTCTGTTAATTTTCCTATTTTTTAGCAGAAGTTTTGAATAAAAATTGAACCAAATCATTGTTCGTCTCCATTCTTTGTTTCTTAATTCCAGAAGTACCGATTAATTATAATAATGGTCATAGCTGACCGTTGATCTAGTGAATGCAAGCCGTTCTGCCAATAAAAATAAAATAAAATCCGGACTTCAGTTTATATGATCCGCATACGAAACAATCAAACAAATGATGTTAAAGGTACTGGTAATATGGTGGCATACAAGTTCATTTATTTATTTTTGATGGTCAATCATAAAAACTTAAATTACTTCGGCCGACCTCTTTTAAGAATTAAGAGAGTATACATTAGGCTCAAACTTACAAATTAACATTACCAGTTTAGAGGCTAATTTATATGAATATTGGTGAGCCTGGTTGCTAAAAATAATGACGATGTTGCATCCATCAAGCTTCCGGAGCCGGAGGTCACGACTCCGATACTCTATAATATTTCTGACAGGTTTTCTTGGAATAAATCTGGGTGTAGTTTGGGGCATGGTTATTAGCTTCTTTGGCTTTGTCCACTACCAAATAATAGGCTCGCACGCTGGTTTGTTGATATTATCACATGATATGAACAGAACAACAGATTTTATTCATCTTTCCACGTAAATTGGCACTAATCTACTAAAATTAAACTTGCAAAACTCAAGTGAATCAACTTGTGTATTTTTTTATTTAGTACTTCAAAATTATTGTACAAAGAATAAAGAATAAAGAATAAAGAATGAATGCATTTGTTGGACTGAAAATAAATTGATGAAGAATTTGTCATCAAATTCATGGTTGTGTCATCTAGAGGAACCTTGAACGCTTGCATTCTGCGGGGACAGCATTAGCAAATCTTTGTTTGTCAGAGCAGTAGTTGTATACCATGTGCTTTGATTGTACCCATCGTAGTCTGTTTCGTCCAGCTGCATCCAACTCATGTGTTCGCCATCCCTCGTTGATTGAAGAAGCGGTGGATGATCCACAAGATGATGATGCGGAGGATGACTTGGGACATCCATTTATGTTGAAGTTCCTATAGTAGGCTGTGAATGGAGCTTTGGTCCAGTCGGTCTTAACACGCCCGCCTTGTGTTGCCCAGTCATCAGCATTCCATAGGCTGGCATAGACCCTCATGTGCTGACTCTTGGGAAACGGCACCCCTATTGATTCCTGATTGCTGAACACTCTGATTGGATTGTTATCCACCAAGAAACTGAAAGAAAAAAAGTGTCTTAGCAGAAAGTAATTGCACTAGAAACTGCATTTTGGTTAGGGAAGTTATAAATCTGGTGAAATAAGTTTACTTACATAATTCTCTGGGGATTCCAAACAATGGAGTAGGTATGGAAGGAAGAAGTAGGGTCGAACCAGAGCTGGAATTGTTGTTCTTTGTTACCTTTGCCCTGTGCAAACACATTCGTATGGATTGTATATGGACTGCCTGATGAGTTTCCCAGGAACTCAAAATCAATCTCATCGTGTCCAGCTCCTTGAGAAGATAACTGCACGTCATATGAATAAATATCAAGGCATGAACATATATATTACTTCAGTTGTAAACTTCAGGTGCATTTAGCAATAATTAAAAGTTACTTACATAAAATGTAGTAACAGTGCCAGCTGAATTGCCAGGGACAAGCTTGAGTTGCATGTCAAATCTTCCAAACAAATACTCATTCTTGGATTGAAAACCTGAGCCAGAAGCTTGATCGAGAGACAAAGTGAGGTCTCGACCACCATTCAATATCTTGGCGCGCTGATCACCCCATGTGATTTCTGCGTCTTTGTAGAAATCAGCATTTGCAAATGGAGCTTGGGTGCTCATGAGGATTGAAAGAAGCAAAAATAATGACATAATTGTCGACATGTTATGATTAGCCCGTGAGCTAAGAAATATTAACTGGGATTGTATCAATGAAAAAATGTACGTTGAAGGAGAGTGTGATGGTACTTGGTAGGCTTTAATTATTATCTACTATGTTGAGATTGATGGTTGAGGTAAGAATGGGAGATATATATATATATATATATATATATATGGGTGGGTTTTCTTGACTATGCCTTGGAAGGAAGCATCCCAGACATAGTATGCACTATGAAGAATGTATGATAATTAATACGTTAATCAAACAGCTAGACGTGTGTGTACATATTGATGTACAGGCTGTGTTGTTGAGTTGGTAACATTTAGACTTTTAGCAAAGGAGAGTGATCATGAACTTTTCAACACTTAAAGAAACCAGCTACAGCCTACACAGGTTACAGGCCTCATTGACGCGTTATGCTTTATTATATTGCTTGCACGAGTGCAATGAATAAAGAGCATGACGGTCCGAAACAGGAGCACCCATACAGAATTTTTTAAAGGTCAATTCTCAAAAAATATAAATATTATCACACGACACATGTATACATACACATACTCGCTCGTGACAAGTGACAACAAGCCTAAACTGATCAATATTATCAGGATACCTCACCAAATTGACTTTTACCACCGAGAATCATTAAAACGAGTATAGCTCACCAATTCAAATATCAGTAGAGACAATCAGAAAAATGCGTGCATGATCATTAAAAAATTGACTTTACGTTAAAAAAGATGGAACCAGACCCACCCATTTATTGGGAGAGAAATCGATCCCCTAACCTAGCTCATAAAACACGAGAAGAGATTATCTAGTCAGGACAAGACAGAAAGACCCCATTGGTAACAAGCCAGAGACTGTGACCTGCGTTATGGTACCATAGTTGCTAAGTTTTTTTTTGAATGGGAGTGCTATATATATATATATATCAATAACCCATTAAACTGAAAGTTTGTAAGATGTTTGTATTGGCCGGACACATATTGTTATCAGGATGAAGAGTTGAACATCATAGTTTTAAACTGACAATGGAAAGAAACGGGCTGCAGTATATTTATGTTTTTGGCTATAATTTATCCAAACGAGAAGATTGGTTTGAATTCAGTTTTTATATGACTTCAAATATTTGAATTAAAACAAATTTATAACATAATTTTTTTTTATACCCAAAACCGAACTTTAGAAGGGTAAAATTATTTCATAATGGTGAAACAATTCTTTTCGGGCTTGGTAGAAAATGAATGCATTACGTCAAATATGGAACATGTATTGGTATAGATTAGATTTGTAATCGTGTACTTTAAACTAGTGTAATCGTCATTAGCCGTCTTCTTTTGAACTCCCGGAATTTTATTTTTATTGCCGCGGGGGATGGGGGATTCTAATGATGTCAACCGGGACCTAACACGTATTGCTTCGATAACGCATTAGTTTCCTCTGTGCACTGGTTCCAGTTTCTTTATATTGCCAAATTTACGTTTACTTTCCATGTTCTTCAGTTTCTCAACTGATCTATTTCAGCTATTAAGTATCTTCCTGATGACTTCAAAAGCTGGAATTTGTACTGATCAATTTAAGCTAATTTTGTTTTTTATTGGTCAGCCACAGAAATATAAATACAGCCTTCACCGAGGCACAGCCCCTCGACCTCTGGACCTCTCGTAAATGCAAGTGATTGAATTTATTTATTATTTCAAATTAATATAAACATTTAATTACAAAGAATAAAGAATGTGTACGTCTTTGCTGAAATTACAATAATTTGGTAAAGAATTGTGTCATCTAGAGGAACCTTGAACGCTTGCATTCTGCCGGGACAGCATTAGCAAACCTCTGTTTGTCAGAGCAGTAGTTGTATACCATATGCTTTGATTGTACCCATCGTAGTCTGTTTCGTCCAGCTGCATCTAATTCATGTGTTCGCCATTGCTCGTTGTTTGAAGAAGCAGTGGATGATCCACAAGATGATGATGCGGAGGATGACTTGGGACATCCATTTATGTTGAAGTTCCTATAGTAGGCTGTGAATGGAGCTTTGGTCCAGTCAGTCTTAACACGTCCGCCTTGTGTTGCCCAGTCATCAGCATTCCATAGGCTGGCGTAGACCCTCATGTGCTGACTCTTGGGAAATGGCACCCCTATAGATTCCTGATTGCTGAATACTCTGATTGGATTGTTATCCACCAAGAAACTGAAAGGAAAAAAATTGTCTTAGCAGAAAGTTATAAGAACCTGCAATTTGGTTAAAAAATGAGAAGAAATCTGGTGAAACAAGTACACTTACATAATTCTTTGGGGATTCCAAACAATGGAGTAGGTATGGAAGGAAGAAGTGGGATCAAACCAGAGCTGGAATTGTTGTTCTTTGTTTCCTTTGCCCTGTGCAAACACATTCGTGTGGATTGTATATGGACTCCCCGATGAGTTCCCCAGGAACTCAAAATCAATCTCATCGTGTCCAGCTCCTTGAGAAGATAGCTGCATAACATGAGAATATATTATTAAGGCATGGTTGATGAACATGATAAATTTCAAAGTACATTTCGGAAATAAATAGCAAAAAATAATAATCAAAAGTTACTTACATAAAAAGTAGTCACTGTACCAGCTGAGTTGCCAGGGACAAGCTTGAGTTGCATGTCAA
Source organism: Oenanthe sinensis (assembly GCA_028671895.1). Lineage (NCBI taxonomy): Eukaryota > Viridiplantae > Streptophyta > Magnoliopsida > Apiales > Apiaceae > Oenanthe > Oenanthe sinensis. Next base: position 40,574,098 of record CM053794.1, read on the forward strand.
ATCTTCCGAACAAATACTCATTCTTGGATTGGAAGCCCGAGCCAGAAGTTTGGTCAAGAGACAAAGTGAGGTCTCGACCGCCATTCAATATCTTGGCACGCTGATCACCCCAAGTGATCTCCGCGTCTTTGTAGAAATCAGCAGCTGCTAGTTGAACTAGACTGCTTATAGTGAGTATACAACTTAGCATAAGCGATGACATTACAGTTTTAGAATGTAAGGATGACATGTTTTACTGGTGTGGATTGAGAAGTGTCAACAGAAAGATGGTTCAAGAGATAGTAAGAGAGTTGTATATTTGTTTGTGATGTTTAAGAATATGATGGGGCTTGTTATTTATAGGTGTGATAGGTTTGGCAATGCCTTAAAGGGAAGCATCCAAGAATACAGAATTAAACATATACAGCTATAGATATTGATGTTGGGTGTATATACTGTGTACAGGTTGTAAAGATTGAGTGGGTTTGTTAATTGATTTAACAAGTGAGGGATGAAGCTTCCCTGAGTTGGAAGTTCCCATGAAAATATATACTACTCATGGCTGTGGATATCATGTTGCCTGAACAGCTAGCAAAGACTCATCTCACCCTTCATTAAAGACCATTTTCACGCGTTTACTTGATATTGAAATTATGTTTATTTATCTAAACTGCGATTCCAAGATTTATTTTAGTTGATGTTAATTATCAAAATAATAAAATAATGACCCTTAACTTTTTCATGTTTGACTTACTTTAATGACTATTTTTTGATTTATAAGCTATTTATTAGATAAATTAAAATAAAATTATTAAAAAGTTGTCCGAAAACTAAATTTTTTACTATTAATATGAAAATGTTTATAAATTATAACGTTATTCGGGAAATGAACTGAAGCATGGGAGGTGTGCATGGGAGGTAAAGCCTCGACTTTTAAAGGGCCTCAAATCCTCATGCAGTCAAGCTGGACTATAGTTGATTCTAAAAATCCAGGATTGAGCCCATTACAAGTGAAATGACCGACTTGAGTTTTGTTCGGTAATACAAAGTGAAATTCGATACTTATATGGAAATAAAAATAATATTTTTGGTATCCAAACAAAAACAATAAAACTCTTTAAAAATTAAAATAAGACCATTCATGAGTTCTATATTTCTATTATCATCACTATTTTTCTAATGACTTGTCCTTTTTCAAAATTATAAAAAAGAGTCTAATTAACCAAAGAATTACTATTATTTTAATAATTATATTAAAAAGATAGAAAAAGTGGAGGCTGGAAAATGCAGGCAACAACCAGCTCAATTGCTCCATGGCAACAAGTCTGCTATTACCCAATTCCAATCCCTAAATTTCAAAGCCCTAGTCTTCCCTGTCACTCTCACAACTTCCCCAAATATTGCTCCTACCACCAAGCAATCCATTACCAAAACAAACCCATAATCAAGACCAACTCAAATCACACCCCATTAAACAATAACACCACAGATTTGTACTCTCTTTACTCAACTTGCAGCCAAGATCAAGAAATCAAGAACACAAACAACCCCACTTCACACCCACATCAAAATCGTGTCTTTTTAGAACAGACTTGCAATTCAGATCAAATTAAGACAACCCAATTCAAACAAACCCAAAAGGTGGTAGATAAGGAGTGTTTGGTGTTGGAGAGTAGAGTGTTAACTGTGAGAAATATGTGGTGGGATAATATAATAGCTGCTGTAGGGCAAAGATTTAATTTGGAGGGGATTAAGTGTTCAGTTGGGGTCTTTATTAAGGATAGGCATTTGTTAGTTCCTCATGTTGCTGTTGCTGATATAAGGTACATTGATTGGGGTGAATTGAAAAGAAAAGGCTTTCAAGGGGTTGTTTTTGATAAGGATAATACTTTAACAGTTCCTTATTCTTTGTCATTGTGGGGACCTATTCGTTCGTCTGTCGAAGATTGTAAATCTGTTTTTGGTAACAATATTGCTGTTTTCAGTAATTCTGCTGGTAAATTATTGTTTTTTTCGTGTATATGTAATCTTTTGGTATATGTTGTTTGGAAGTATTATGTGAATTTGTGTGTTTCTGTGGTTTAGGACTTCATGAATATGATCCTGATGGTAGGAAAGCAAGAGCTTTGGAGTTTAAGATTGGAATTAAAGTTATAAGGCACAGTGAGTGATTTTTACTTCTGTGAATACAAATTTAAATCGAGTTTTGCTATTGATTGTTTATTGATTTTTTTTATCTGTTAATTTTAGAGGTGAAAAAACCAGCTGGATCAGCTGAAGAGATTGAGAGACAACTTGGATGTGATTCTACAAGACTAATTATGGTTGGTGATCGAGCATTCACAGACGTTGTCTATGGAAATCGAAATGGTTTTCTCACAATTTTAACTAATCCATTGAGTCTTGCTGAGGAGCCTTTCATTGTTAGGCAGGTTAGTTTCATTTACTGTGGAATGTGGATTACTCTCATGGTATTCTTTATATTACTAAAGCAGTAATACTTGAACAATTGAATTTGTCTATAAGTTGATTAAATTTCTCATGGAAAGCTAAGATGAAATAAGGTTTTAACAATAGAAAATGTTTATGCTCTATAAAATAATCACAAAATCTTTAAAGATGTCCAGTTGCATTGACAACACCATTAGTCTTGGGGCCTGGAACATCAAAGTTTACAGTTAGAGTTTATGTGGGTTCTACACCCTTGGCGTGTGCTTTAAACTATTTTCCTGCAGATGAATTACTGTTAATGTGCTGCATCTTGAAACATATATTATAGCATGTTCGTTGTGTCATTGGTGTTCAAAAATCCAATTGGAATGTGAACATCTGACAAACTGGGAGTGCTATTCATCTTCCTTTACTAGACTGTAGACTATAAGATCAGGTCATTACCATCATTGAGCAAGATTCCCGTAGACTATAAGATCAGGTCATTACCATCATTGAGCAAGCTTCCTGAGCTCATACAATTGTTGCATTTCACTATAATACTGGTATACAGTCTCCATCTGTATGTTGCTAACATGTAAATTTTCCATATTGAAATGTGTTGTGCTGGTTGTCTTACATGTACTTAAGAATATTTGTCCGTGTTAATGTTTACAGGTTAGAAAACTTGAGGCTGCTTTTGTAAAACGATGGTCAGAAAAAGGTATCAAGCCAATCAGTCATATACTACTATCAGATTCTTGGGATTGTGTGAAAGATCAGTCTACTCGACAAGTTTTTTTTTCTGATTGATACACAAAAAATGTCTTGATAGCTAAGTACCAGTTTTTTTTAATGTATTATTGTTATATGTGCTGAGAAATGTTATGCGGAAATGCAATACTATAGTGATTTAGCTTTTTAGATGGTGCTGATTCTTTTTCCTGACACTATACATCATAAATTATGAAGAGATAGCTGTTGTTACATCATAAATTATGAAGAGATAGCTGTTGTTACAGGGAAAAATAATTACAGAGAAATCTAAATCTACTACTATGGCTTTTACCTTGATGCACTTTTGGAAGACATTTTAGTGATCATATTGATGCATGCAACACATACAAAATCATGCAATTATTCTCATATATTTAAATTCAATAGGAAAACAATTTAATGGGACTAATGCACTTTTTCCAGTGAAATTGCAGCAATTTATGGCTCAAAAAACTAGGCCAAAGTATTAGAGTAATTTGTAGTAGCCCAGTGGAAATATTTCCTTCAAACCTCATTTTATGTCTCACTTTCTGTCTAATATATCATATACAAAACCTTATACACTTCTTAGCTAGCTAGTTAGTTTTCTTTTTGTTGTGAAACTTGTTAATTCTTGCCTGTGCTACTTTTTTTCTTTATTAGAGTTGCCTCTTGCATTTTTTCCCACCATAGAAATCACAGGGAATTCCAAGGGGGATGTTTGGATGGATTTTTTTTTAGATTTTAAAATCTAGAGGTATTCAATCTGAATTTTAAAAAAATAACTAAAATTTTGTGATAAAAGTCGATTAAAATTTTGTAGTATACGATAAAAAAAAAGTTGAATTATCATATTCAAATAAGATTTTATAAAATCCTTAAAAATTCTAATTGATATTTTATAAATTTGTGGATTTTGATGAATTTATTATTATCTTTTATATTTTAAAAATCTCTTAAATTAGTTAAACTCTATAATAATTCTGCAAAATTTAAAATCTTTTTATAATATTTTTTTTGACAGAAATCTTTTTATAATATGAATCCACTTCACTCTTTAAAATGATCCTAACATATTTTGAAAATAGAGAAAAACACAGGAATTATCCATGTCATGTCATTCAAATCAAATCAGACTCTTCCACCATAAACACGGTATATCATCCACGTGGCGGTTAAAAAGCTATTCTTTAAAAATATATTATCGGAAACTAAAATTTTTAAATATATCATAATTATCTTAAATTGGACAATTTGGCAATGGAAAGCTGGGGCATGCTATGGTGGTAAATGTTTATGCGGTTACGCTCTGCTCAGGTACTCTGGGTTACTCGGTTAGCTTTGTCTACCGCAAATAAGTACACTGGAATTGTGGATAATAACAGCAAGTTCAATAATATTATTAAATATTATTTTAAGTTAAAATTTAGAATACTTTGAATAAATGAGTGTTCCATGTTCTAATAGTGTAACACCGGGACATCCATCACCCACTTTATTTATATGGCACCAATATACACACCTCATTCCACTTTTATTAATAAAATATTTATTTTTCTCCTTTTTTAATATTTATTTTCCCTCTTTTTATTTTTTTAAATATAAATGTAATTCAAATATATTATTATTTAAATAATAGGCAAGTTGTTGAAGTTGATGTAGGTATTAATGTCCTATATCAACATTTATTATATTTATAAAATATATGTTAGGATATTGTTTAACTTGATCTAAGTTTGTTAATCGATTATTAAACTCTGAGCATGCTACTATTTAATAGCACCGATTGGGATCGACAAAACAAACGACACCTCCTTTGTGTCGGGGGGGATCATTTGTCAAAACAAAGAAAGAGAAGTTGGACCAAACACACTCCACTCAATCTTGGACTTTTGTGTCAACTTTTCTATTTTTCTATCTTTATTTCAATCATATTATTATTACTCATTATTTAACATCTAAATATCTTTAAATATATATGGTTATTATAGAAAAACTTAATAAAATATTAATTAAAAATATATTACAAGAGCGAGCAACTCGCAAGCTGAAACATTTTTACACACATTACATAGATTACATAGGCCATCTGTTTCCCCACGGCCTTTTACCCCCCACTGCTCCCCAACCAAATTAAGAAATTATCCATTTACACACATAATACATACATAAATACAAATTTGTGCGCTCATATATACACACACCTATCATACCCAGACATTGATCACATTCATTTGTTGAATCTACTGCCAAGTGTGTGCACATGTATCATGTATGTGCCCCATATAAAAAGAAAAACACAGTGTTCATACATGCTATTGCCAACAAGTGTGTGCTGGTATTAGTATAAGTCTGCCGACAAAACAGCAAGGTAGAGCATGAACAAGTAAATAAGCAGCAGCGCAGATCCCAAAGTGCCATGATACTTGTATCTTTTTCATTAGTAGATCAAATCTCCACCGATCACTATATACTAGTACCATACTCATACTATGAAGTTTTATATTTCTGCTAAAGGGATCAAGAGATTGAATATATCGCATCCAGTTGATAGACTCTCCGCCCACACTTACTGGCAGCTCATGAACGCTCGTGGAAGTCCGGCGATCATTCGCCGGATTTCTTACCGGACACTTTTCTTGCCGCTTGCTATTGTTTTGCCCTTTGTGTTCCTTAGGGTTGCTTTTCTTCTTCTTGAATCTTCCTCTCCTTGTTCTTCTCCTTTAGGTATCTCATTTTTACCCCTTTCTTATGGAGTATATATTTTTTACTCTACTTTGAATTATTAATTAATCCATGAGCGCAGTACAATACTTGATTTGCGGAAATTAATTTTAACGTGTTCTGCACGTGTTTGATAGTATATTTTTTCATTTATTATTCTGAAATTTATTGCAAGTGTAGAATAAATTTTATAGGAGGGCAGTGTACTCTATAATAATTTTGGTTTAGTTAATTTAAGTGTTTGGTATGTTTGTAAATTGCAGATTGTATGAGACCGAGGCTTTTCGGCGGGAGTGATTATTCTTCCTTGGTGAGTACAGTGCTTTTTACATTTTTACCAAATTACCCCTTTTTATCGTGAAAAAAGTAAGTAGTCTAGGAATTTACCTTGGAAATAGACTATAGAGCATAGTTAGTTAAGGGGTTCCTATTTTAAAAGATATGCTTTCCTTGTAAAATCTATCTGGAATTTGGAATGTGATAAAGTTGAGTAGCCCCATTTAGGGGCACTAGTTTGGAAGTATGTATATTATTATCATGTGAAGATGTCATGTATGTTCTCTGTCATTGTTCTGGTGATGTTACATCAAATCATTCTCCTTGGTTATGCCACTGTTCCTCTTGTTTTTCTCCAGTTATTTTAATTACTACTGTAGTAGTTTTTTTTTTTTACTTGAGAACTATGAGTGTCTGTGTTGTAAATTATGGCATGCTAAACTAGTTTCTGTCTTCTGATCAATTTATTCTGTTCTCAAGGCAGTCCGGCACTGTTTGGCGTTCCTTATAACGAACTTATAAGCCGTAAAATACATACATTTTTCAGTTTATAGTAATGTTTGTACTGATTTCTAGTCATAGTTGCGTAATTGCGTTTAGAGGGTCAGCCTTAAACAAAAACCACATAGTAACGCACATATTCTACACTTTTTCTATCTTCAACATATTGAAAATGTAAAATATTATACAATAATTTATTGAATGATTATTGAAACTAGCTAGGTGACGTTTTTATTGTTAGGAAAGAATATCATAATGCTATACAGTAGGAACTAGGAACGGCCTCTGCTATCCACTTTCTCTACTTGCATTATTGGCAGGTGGCTTGTTTTGTCCATTTGTCCCGTCCATACCACTCCATAGTCTAAACCCACTTGTCCTTGGAAAAGGAAGCCTTCAATTACGAGTCTACTACTAACATCCAAATAATGATAAATGTTAGCGGTCACTGATATATATAGTAACGTACACGTATACACATGTTAACAGCTTTAGTTGATTCTTCCCCGTATGTATGAATTTTTCACCATATGTATCAAAGCATTACTATAAAATATATTATTTAGCCATTTTAGGAAAATAACCCAGATGCATTCAGACTAATAATATTGCATAGGAAAGTGAAAATTATCCAGATTTAACTCTCTCTCTCTTTGCTATGAAATTGAAGAATAGTTGCATCTCAATACTTTTCAACTAGCTGATGCATGTATATATGTTCAGACAGATTTCCAAAGAAAATGAATTAGCCTAACTTGGTGCAAGGAAGGTGAATTGTATCAACAAGCCTTTTTTTTTTTTAAATGTCTTTCACTCACTATTTTTTGTATTCCAACATCTAACAGATTTTCACTGCATTGTAAAACTTATAAGTAACAAACTTACCCACTTGACAATGTTACCCGCGCGCCTTACTTAAGTACACGTGCCATTTTAGCCAATCATGCTCTGCGGCAACCCCGTGATTGGTACTTCGTCACTTTGCATGGTGTTAGAAATAGTTGGTATCGCATGTTAGAGGTAATTTGTCTTCTATATTTGAATCTTTTGTTTTCTGGTGTGGTGTACGTTACTATGAAATTATAATGCAGCTGAGAGAAGAGCTGGTGAGAGCATTAGAGGAAGTAAATAATAATGATGAAGTGGGAGAAAGAATAGCAGAGGCTTCTCCAGAGTCATTCACGGACCTTGTGAAGGATATGGTGTTAAACAGACAAGACATCAAAGCTTTCGCTTTCAAAACCAAAGCAATGGTAACTACAATCATCTTTTTAATAATATATTAGTTCGTGTCTTGTCCTTCTTGGAATTTGGGTGGTGGTTTATTCTTTCAGTGGAAGACACAATCCCGGTTATGGTTGCACAGGGCTGCCACTCAAGTTGGTCCATTGGTGCCCACTTCTGGGGGGTTGGGCTCCTTGCCTCCTACTCGTCTGATTATACTTATCTGTGTCAGTGTTTTCATTTAAACCCTAGAAAGAACTTTAAGATATCAGCATCACCTTTACATGTGTTATGTAGTACTGGTCTTGATTTTAAATTGACATATTAATTTGAATATATATAAACATATTTTTCTAGGTAATGCTCCACCAAACAAGCCTTAGATCAGAGACTGTTACAGTTTTTAAGGTGGTAAATACTATACAATGCCCCTTCGTTCAAAATTCCTTAAAAACAGAAATGAATCAGTGGATGAACAAGTAGAATTAGGCTGTTAATCAATGGGGAAAGAATAATTATGAACTGTTTAAGGATCCCACTAATTTGGTTAATATAAATAAAATTTATCTTTGATGTACTTGAACAATGAATAAGCTCATCGTAAAGGATTAAGAAAAGAAGGAGAACTGTGAGTATCATGAAAAGTTTGGGACAATCCTTTATCAGATCAGGGCCGGAGTAGATGTAAATATGGCAGTTCATATACGGTATTAAACTCTGTCATGGTCAATCGACTCAATGCTATGTGACAACTTTCTTTTCTAAAAACTTAAGGTGTTAGGAAATTTACTAAATGGATTAATATGTTTAACACTTAAAAGTTATATAGTTTTATACCACATTTAGATCTTTTCATCTTTCAGATATGATTATATATATATATATATATATCAGGAAACTGATTTCAGAGTGACACTAGAGTATTAAGAATGCACAAATGGAAAAATAATTTTCTTTACTGTATGCAGAATATGAATATGGAGAGGAAGGTGAAGTCAGCCAGACGGCGTGAGTCTGTTTATTGGCATTTAGCTTCTCATGGAGTTCCCAAAAGCCTGCATTGCCTTCATCTTAAGTTGGCTGAAGAGTATGCTATAAATGCCTCTGCACGGTCTCCGTTACCTTCACCTGAATACGTCTCCCGACTGACAGATTCTTCATTCCATCATGTTGTTCTTCTAACAGACAATGTCTTGGCTGCTTCTGTTGTCATCGCTTCGACTGTCAAAAACTCAGGGAACCCGGGGAAATTGGTGTTCCATGTAGTCACAGATAAGAAAACATACAGTCCGATGCATTCTTGGTTTGCAATGAACGTTGTTGCTTCTGCAGTTGTGGAAGTTAAAGGATTACATCAGTATGATTGGTCCCACGAAGTAAATGTTGGGGTTAAGGAGATGATAGAGATTCATCGCTTAATTTGGAGCTATAAGTACGAATATATGAAGGAAGGAAACTTTGAATCTTTGGTAGATCAGGAAAGAGATTTAGAGTTTCTAAGCCCCAGCTGTATTTCTCTTTTGAATCATCTCCGAATATATATCCCTGAGGTAACTACTATATTTCTTTTAGCTTGACCAATCAGTGGAATGATTATAAGTTTTTGCATTAAGATTATTTTATTTTCTGAATTTCATGGGATCCAGCTGTTTCCAGATCTGAACAAGATTGTTTTCTTGGATGATGATGTTGTAGTTCAACGTGACTTGTCACCTCTCTGGCATTTAGATCTCAATGGAAAGATAGTAGGCGCTGTTGTGGATTCATTCTGTGGAGACGGGTGTTGCCCGGGAAGAAAATACAAGGACTATTTTAACTTTAGTAAGCCAATTATCTCAGCTGATTTCAGACCTGACCGTTGTGGATGGTTATACGGGATGAATGTCTTTGATCTCGAAGCTTGGAGGAAAACCAATATCACTAGAACATATCATCGATGGCTTAAGTTTGTAAGTTCTGCTCATGTTGTAATCACTTTTCAATTAAAGCTGCATGCTAATTTACTTAGCCGGACTATTGATATTTTAATATAACTTTATAAACTATGTATATGCAGGAGGCGGAAAGATAAAAGAGAAATTGGGCTTTTCTTGCTCCTTTTCATAATTCAAGATAAAAGCATATAATTCTTCAGGACAGATCAATAGATAAACAGACATTATTTTATTTTGCAGAACCTGGACTCTGGGCTGGGATTATGGAATCCTGGGACACTTCCCCCAGCCTTGATTGCTTTTGACGGTCTTGTGCATGACATTGATCCGTCATGGCATGTGGCAGGTTTAGGCTATCAATTTCCACAAGTCAGCCTACAGACACTTGAAGCCGCAGCTGTCATACATTTTAGTGGACCTGCAAAGCCGTGGCTGGAGATAGGGGTCCCTGAAGTACGAAGCTTATGGACTAGACATGTAAATTTCTCAAACAAATTCTTTACAGAATGTAGAATTGTAGAGTGAAGAGCAAAGTTCTTTCACTTTCTGATTATCCAGCTTTGAGTAAAGCAGTGGGAAGAAGGTTTATCTTCAGCTTCTGCTTGCCCCAAGCTTGTATAATGTCATATAAGTTATATTCATTGTCCAGAAACATATCATAGATGCAGGTAGCAAGCAATACCTTACCAAATTAGACAACTGACATTCTCCAGACATCCATGCAATTGTAGATCTCTCTAGTAAGATATCTATAATTACTTGTAATTGTCTGAGTTTTACATATATATCTGGCATCTCCATATTCTTGTACAAATTAATGATATTTTGTTGTTCAAGCAAGACATGTTATTTCATTAGTTATATTTGGTCATTTTACAAGTTCATCATATATCTCTTTTGACTGAGTTGTTGGACTGGATGATCTTCGAACAATCACAGTGAAGTACCAGTTTATAGATAGACTAAAATGACACTGTAGAGAAGTTGCTGTAAGATCAACTATATTTCACTTTTTCTTTTGTTCCCCTACGAGACCCTGATTACGGTTCTGAGCAGTGGCGGGTGTAGCAGGGAAAATGTTATAACTTTTACAGAACTCACACATGTTCATGTCATGTAGGCATGTAGCCAAAAAGCTCAAAGCTTCTGTTGGGTTATTGACTATTTAAAAGGCAGGTGTCTGCTGTATTGCATTTGCAACTTAACATCTGCTATGTATGAGCATGACACTTGTTTCAAGCAAGTTTATCACTGTTTTGCATTATATTTAATAGGATTTTAACTTCATTTTAGAAATAGCTTTATAAGCTTAGCATTTTTCTTAACCGTAACGATTTTTTAGTTTTTAAATCTCCTTGTAATTTTTTCTTCCTCGTAGTAAGGGAAAATACAGAACAAGTTAACGAACTTTGTTCTTCCTAAAATTTTTTAGAGGTTTTTATGAAAAATAAAATTATTTTATTTTATTTTTGTAAAAATATGATTTTTTTATTTTAAAGAAAATACAATTTTGTAATTAAAATATAACTGAATGCAATTAAAATCAATCACGAATGTAATATGATCAATTTTTTATATATAAAATAACTGTATTTAGTTGTAAATCTTATATAATTTTTTTTTCATTTGATTGCAAAACGGTATTTTTGAAAATATTTTCAGAAAATAGTAAAATCGCAAAAAAGTAAAAAAAAAAATATTTCTTATAATTTCTCAAAATTTTATAGCAACTTATAATGATAATAAGACTTATCTTTTCGGCATTAATTATTGTTAAGTTATGGAAGAGCTATAAAAGAGGTCATAATGAAAATCATAAGAAATAGAAGTAAAATTTGAAGTTCTTCAAAAATATCTAATAATATATTCAATATATAGAAAGCATAAATATTATTTTATTTAAAATATTGTTAAAAATTAATATTTCGAAACATAAGATTTAAATTTAATCAACAATATAACAAAATGTAATATTTATATTTAAATTTTAGATTTGAACAACATTATATTGAATTCTAATATTAAAATTATTAATTTTAAAATTAAATTCGACATTGTAATTATATTAAAATTTAATGTTTATGTTATTAATTCTAAAAATACTAACAAAAATAACGAATGTCATAAAACGCAAGTAAACAATAAAAATTCGATATATTAATATTAAAATAATATATATGGAAAAATTAACAAAACTATAACTTTTTATAAATTATATTTTTGCTAAAAAGAAAAATAAATCATACTTTTACAATTTTTTTAAAATAAAAAAGTATTTATGAAAAAATCCCACAAATATATATTAAAGAAAGTATGGGGTATAAGCTATTAACAAAATTACTAAAAAATATTTTAAGTGTGTAATAACAATACTATATTGTTGCAAATTATTTAACTATTCGTGAGTAAACATTTTTGTACGAAAAGTAAAATAGTATGAGTATTATTTATGGTATTGTTAATGGTACATAACATTATTGAAATTATTAAAAAAAAATCAATTATACTGTGTTCAACTGCAACCAGTGGCTAAGGTATAGATAGATAGATAATAAATAGTATAGTATCACGAAAAAGACCATGAAACATAAAAGTAGCTATTTTCAATTTTTATTACACTGAGACTGAAAATTAAGATAGATTAACTTGAATTTATCCATTTAAATTAACAACTTATTTGGTTGATATAATAGAAAATTCCTTAAAAATACAATATTTGTTAACGTTAAATTTAATTATGGTAGAAAATATAAGAACCCGAAACTATCTAGGGCTTCATCTATGATTCACCTCCCATATACTCAATCGCAGATTCACAGTCCCCTCTTACCTTCATCTGTCTATACATACATATATAGATACATATACAATATCCATGAAATCTATTGCTTTGTAGCTCTCTTTATCTCTCTATCTCTCCACATCTGTATCTATCTCTCTCGCTTAAACAGCCAAGTAGTAGTGTAGTTTTACTATTATGCCCACTATGGAAACAACTGCAAATTCAAACCCCACTCAATCTGCTGAAGAAATCAAAGTTTTAGCTAATGATGCTTTCAAAGGTACAATCTTTTCTTGTTTTTCTTGTTTTTCCGTGTGTATAGTTGTATATATGCATATATGTTTTTGTGCAAGAATTGATTTTGAAAGTGAAAAATGTTTCTTTTTAATTAATTAGAGGAATCCATATCGTGTAATTTACAAATTAGGTTAAGAATGTGCATAATTTTAGTTTTTGACAGTGTGGAGGTGTTTTTAAAGGTTGAGTTTGATGGATGTTGATGAAAGTCTTGAAATCTGATTAAAGTATGCTGTTTTCATGTTGATGGTGTAATATATGCATATACTCTTCATGCAAAGTCAACCTCAAAGCTTATAACTTGGAAAGAACCACCTGATTCTTTATGTTGAATTGTGTTTTTCCAGCTCACAAGTATTCTCAAGCTATTGACTTGTATACCAAAGCAATTGAATTAAGCAGTGAAAATGCTGTATACTGGGCAAATCGTGCTTTTGCACACACTAAACTGGAGGAGTATGGTAGTGCCATACAGGATGCGACAAAGGCGGTTGAGATTGATCCTAGATATTCCAAGGCATGATTTGCATTATGAATCTATTTTAGATCCCATCTTTTTTCTTGTTTCCTATGCTAACCTTATGTGTTGGGGGTTTGAATGTGTTACAGGGTTATTACAGACGGGGTGCGGCATATCTAGCAATGGGGAAGTTCAAAGATGCATTGAAGGATTTTCAACAGGTTTCTTTATCACTTTAAATTATCTTTTTAAGAATTTATATGTGAAAAGTACTCTGTTATTTGGCAAAAGTATTACATAAAAATAATTGATTGATTTACTAGTAATTTCACCAGATGTAGATGTAAGTAGTATTTTAAAATGATTTAGTATTGTTTCAGTTGGTAATGCTTTTGATCTTTTATTTGCATGATCGCATGTTATCTTATATTCTTAATTACACTGGAATTTACATATCCCTGGAGAATAGCTGTGGTGAAATGTTTCTGTCTATATAGACTACATATTCACAATGTTTCTTGCATGCAAACTTGTATAGTTGTATGAATGGTAAGCATTAGTCTTCGTCTTTGTTGCAGAGAACCTCTAGATTTATGGAGATGAAACCGAGTACCTATGTTTGTTTTGTTTTCAAGACTGAGTAGCTTATTTTATACATTGTAGCTCATAAAAAAAATTACACCCAATACAGAGTTCATGTTTGTAAGCTTACGTCGATGTCATGAGAAGTAGGAATGACTGACAAAGACACATGATAATGAGATATTTGCATACATTCACGATGCTAGTTCCTTTTAGATTGCCAGTGTAGCTGATAAGATATATCAGATATGGTAGAATGCTCTGGATGGCCATCTTTGAGTAGACTGTTTACTCTACTTTGTTTCTTTATTAAAATATGCTGTATTGTGTGTCATGTTCATCTTTAGCATGCAAGGTCATGGCAGAATGCTGGTTTTCCTTGGTGGATTGTCATTAGTTTCACTGAATTGTTGTGTAAGGTTTTTGTTAGAAAGTCATTATGTGTTCAACAACTGCAGTTTTGCACCTAAGCAATGTCAACTAATATCTTCCATCATCTTTCTCTTACATGTTATATGTTGATCAATTGTACCATGCTTCTGTAATGGCTTGTGCATTATATTTTTATTGGAACAGAGGTTACACCCAAGCTTGCAGCTATTACTTGGCAATATACTAGTTTTTGACATGAATACCCTGTTTACTTGTTTTTTTTCTATGATCAGGTTAAAAAAATCAGTCCAAATGATCCTGACGCGAGTAAGAAATTGAGGGAATGTGAAAAAGCTGTTATGAAGCTCAAATTTGAGGAAGCAATTGCCTTACCTGTTACTGAAAGACGTTCAATAGCTGATTCTATAGACTATCAAACTATAGGTATAGTATGTTGAACTTTTTTTCATCATCCAAATTCTGTTCTTTGTTGCCATCTTTTACAAGCATCTGTTTGTAATTGCTATTGTGCTTTGTTAGTGGTTTTACTATTTATATAATATTAAAGAAGCACATGTGTCATTGCCTTGGGAGAAATTTTCAGAGGAAAATATTAAGTGAATATGGTGAAATGCCTGACATTTTGATTTAAGTGATGGTATTTCCTCTGTTCTTAGTTTCTTGCTATCTCTTTGAAATTGTTTTCATGATTTTATTTCCCATGCAATCTGTTATATCTTTAATGGTGAACTTGAAGCTGGTTTTTGAGTTGGTGTGGTGAGTCAACTGTGATGTAGAGTGTTGTGAGTCTGGAGAGTTGTAGCCATGTGATTTTTTAAAAATGAAAATAAGAGCGGTTTGGTTTATATATATTATGAAGAACATAGAACCCTAGACACTTTCAGAGTGAGTTGAATCTAACCACTTGTACATAAGTCAACGGGCCTCCACCCCTGTGGCTTAACATGGAACCTATGGTATTTGAGGTAACATTATTGCCCATTACAATTCAATTTGCAGCCTTATACTACTACTCAATTACTTAGTTCTCTTCTGATGTGGTATTGTGGCATATCACAAACTCCCCTCATATGAATCTTTGAGGTTTTTTCAAGCATCGGATCAACCCTGGGTACTAAAGATTTTAGAGTGGGTCCTCGAGGTTCAAGTGTACTGGCCTTCATTCGGTGTAAACTTAGCTGTATGTAATGTTTCGTTCCTGCCGGCCATGTTCTTCCTCAGATATTAATTGCACAATATGATATTCCTGAGTGGTAATGTCTAACACCCAGCTGCGCAGCATAATACCTAAATGTCATGGAGCCATCGCTAGCCAGACTCAAAAAATTGAAATACTAATCCAATAGGTGTCCATAAAGTGATTAAATAATCATATCTGGTGACCTAAGGCGCCACACGATAGCTATCTTTCCCCTTTTTACTCTCTTTACACCTTTATGCTGTATTTGTAGTTGCAATTTTATATTTTCTTTTCTATTAATACAATATATTAATGGCTCTATATTTTTGTTTCTTACAGAACAGATGATTGTAAATATCAATGGACAAATGAAATATTATTTTTAGTTAGCAATTTCATATTTTAATAAATAAATAAAAAACTTTGAAAAATCTTATATGGTACACAATCAAGTTTTTGTAGTTACTTCCCGGTCATAGCTTGTTGTGATATAATGATGGCTGTGTTGACTTATCTGCTCTGCTATTTGGTCTTCACATTGGGGTTAATTTTGGAAGAGATTGATGAGTCAGATAAAAGAGGCATTGTTTTTTAAGGGTTCCATCTTAATGTGTTGGCAGATGTATAAAAAGATATCTGAGAAATAAAAAATTCAGTGTTATCTGCTTCTTTCTGCATGTAGTAGAACATGATTCTCTAAGAACAATTTTTTCCTTCAACAATTTTCTTCTCAGAGGTAATTTTCCTTGCCACCTCTTATATTTCAAATATTTATTGAAAGTTTAAGTTCGCAAGTGCCTTGTATGTTAGTGACCTTGGCATAATATAAACCTTGTTGTAGGATTCAGGTTGTCAGCCTATGTGCTTGTTTGATCCCTAGGCTAGAATGGGCCTAGTAAAAAATTTCCCGACTCACTTTTAAATTAGTAATACGTAAAGAATATCTTCAGAAAGGCATATTAGCTCATGCTAATTAATTAACTAGTTATGCTTACGGGAACGGATGCATTTAGTTATTACCATTTACTATGTTATTATTTTAGGGACGCATCCAGACTCATCACTATTTCCCCCCCAAGTTGCTGCTGTAGCAGTTGTACTATTGGCAGTACTGGTCGTAATGATGGGAACGCAAGCAGCCACAGTGGTGGCAACAGCAGCAATAGCATCATATTTGTTGTTCAGGAGGACACAGTGGGGTGGCTACATGGGCAATATCTTTACGGAGAGTCGAGCACTTAATCTAGGTGTGAGCTTTTAGATTTAAAAGTGAGATATCAAGGAAAAAGGAGAACGGGCATAAAATCTAGAAATAAAGTTACTTAGCTTCTAATTGGAAGCGATTTCTAAACCGTGATAAAACTTTTACATGTTAAAAGATTTTATCTAGTTATGATTCTACTTCATATGATCTAGATTTAATTTTTATGGATATATGATAGAAAAATTATATATTAATTTTTATGAAGCAAATGAGTAGCCTTTTTTTTTAATTAAAAAAACCCTTTAAAAAGTAGTATGTCAAACTAGGTTTATCTGCGGATATTTGTTAGTCTTCAGATCCAAATAAGTAATCTACTTTAATTTTCTTCTCATCACTTGCTTGGTATTAATGTGTATGTTTTAGCTGGTTTGTGATGGGGGTGGAATATGTTTTTCTCGTAATTAGAAAACTTTAATTAATGTTGGGTGTAATTTTGGCTAAAAGGCCTTGAAGAAAAAGAAGGAAAAGTATATCAAATATATATCTGTGACAGCAACGAGTGGAACTGAAGCAGCTGCATTTGTTTGTCAATGGATTTTAACTATGATACATATTACTACTTTTCATTTATAAAGTGAATGAACGATGTAAAAGAAGGAATTGGAATTCAATCACCTTGTAATATAAAAAATTTTCTGGTTCAATTCAGATGTGGAATCACAGTATACTGGAGCAAGAATAGAGGGAGATGAGGTAACTTTGGAATTTGTGAAGAATATGATGGAGGACTTTAAGGCTCGAAAGTGCTTGCACAAAAGGTGGTTGGCTGATTACATTCATTTTCACCCTGTATACAAGAACTTTAGTCATGTCACTACTAAACATTGGTGTTTATGTTACAGATATGCGTTCCAGATAGTCCTACAAACAAGAGATATGCTGCGAGCATTGCCATCGCTTGTCGATATTAATATTCCAAGGGGAAAACATTTTACTGTTTGCGGTGATGTGCATGGCCAGGTAGAGACTTTATGTTAACATCTTAGCTTACATTATACTCCCTCCGTCCCCTTTTACTTGACCCTTATGAAAAAATTTGTCCCAAAATAGTTGTCCATATTTTATTTCAATATACTTTTTTACCTATTTTCCCAATATTACCCCTTACTCCTATTTCCAATGTTTGACTCTACAACTCATTTTCAAATTTATTTCATTATTCAAGACATTTATTAGGGGTAAACAAAGAAACAAACCATATAATTAAATACTTTCTTAATATGCGTTTTTTTTTCATGAGGGTCAAGTAAAAGGGGATGAAGGGAGTATTATTTTGTAGGACCTTCAATATTGAAATTCCTCGACCTATGTTCATTTTTCTGGTCTATGTTTACTATAGTGATGTTTTCTCAAGGATGCTGTATGTTTTGCTAAAAAATGTTTGTTCGAATGTGTAGTTTGTTATGACAGAGAATCTTTCCTTTGACAGAAGAACCTTATAATTATAGGTATATTATAAGTGATAACCAGAACGCATATGCGAATAATTCTTTAAGCATGCTAGTGTAGTTGGATCTTCATTTATCTAATTTAGCAGTTTGGCTTTATGCTATTATATCAGCCACTTCGCTAAAGTGGATAGAAGAGGATAAACAAAGATATGAAAAGATTATAACTAAATTTATTGCTGTTATAATGGTTGTAAGCAGCAAGTAGAACAGGGCATTTTTCACATTCACTGATTTAGTAATTAAAAAGTTGTAGATAGGGATGGCAACGGGTTGGATCGGATCGGATATTTGAGATGTCCAAATCCAAATCCAGAATATTTTATGAAATCCAAACCCGATCGGGTTTCAAAAATCAAAATCCAAACCCAATCCAACGGGTTTTGGATCGGGTTCGGGGTTTTACCGGGTTTATTGAAATTTTAATTTTAAAACTCCTAATAGAAAGTAGCACACTAATAGCAATAGTTCTAATTTTAAATTTGAATTTCATGATATTTGAAATTTAAACCATATTTAGAACATTACAAATTAAAATTTTTAAGGTTAGCACAAATGTTAGAAGATTAAAGAGGTCACGACATAATATCGAATTAAAATGTGATAACTAGCAAGTGGTATTGTGGAAGTAAAGGAGTTTAATAATGAATAATATGTCTTGTTAAATTAAAAGTCTATATTATTATTATCAATAATAATAATATTATATTACCATTATTAAGATACGAGCTTACCCTACTGATCCACATTATTATATGAGTTGTAGACATTATTATATGTTGCATCCCCATTTCTTTCCTCGTTTCCCATGTTGAATATTTTTCCTTTCTATATACTCTGTTACGAGGGGCCGTGATTTAGTTGAGTTATTATTGTTTAAGTTTGTCATGTCTCTGTTCTTAAATTCTTATGGATTTCGTCCCCACTGTCTAGTTGAAAGTTGTGAATGAAATTGTGTCCCTAATGCCCTTGAAGTTTGTCATTAGTTTTCAGTTTTGCACCACAGTCTACAAAGATACTGATTACTGGTAATTATAATAGTTTCCATTTCATGTTTCAGCTGCTTTCAGGTCTCATTTTAGTCTTACAAGCGTGATAAATATATACATTCTTCCCCGTCTTACTACACTAAATATTTTCTATAGTCATCAGTAATCAATACAAGTCACGCGACTGATACCTTCACGTTTTGCGGTATGTTTGCAGTTTTATGATCTAATGAATATTTTTGAGCTCAATGGACTTCCGTCAGACGAGAATCCATATCTATTCAACGGAGATTTTGTGGACAGGGGTTCATTTTCATTGGAGGTCATACTTACACTGTTTGCATTCAAATGCATGTCACCATCTGGTAAGCCTACAAAGTTCATGCTTTGTTGATCTTTTCTGCTTACATGGTAAACATTATGCAATGTTGTTGGTCCCGCGTATTAAAAACCGAAGTAGGACAAGGAACAATATTTGTATTTGTTTATGATTTTAATTCTGGCTATAGGTATGATATGTTTTCTTGAGAAGTTATATTAATTCTGCATCATTTTGTTGTCCATGCTTATACAATTGTATGTGCTGAAGTGAAGGTGACCTTAGATTTGGCCATTTGGGACACTGTTAATGATATTATCCTGTTAGTACATGTGTATGATATTTATAGCTGGGTTGCATCACATCACATTGATCTAAAATTTACAGCTATACATCTTGCTCGTGGAAATCATGAGAGCAAGAGCATGAACAAGATATATGGCTTTGAAGGCGAGGTCAAGTCCAAGCTGAATGATACATTTGTGGAACTATTCGCAGAAGTATTCTGTTGTTTACCTTTGGCTCATGTGTTAAATGACAAGGTGTTTGTGGTTCACGGAGGTCTTTTCAGTGTTGATGGGGTGAAACTCTCTGACATTAAAAAGATTGATCGGTTCTGTGAGCCTCCAGAGGAAGGTATGCTGCAAGTGCACTTATTATTTCATTCACTTCCTAGTAATTACACTAATGTTGTACTATTGTTTGTGAGTATCATCAAGACACTATGAATTGGAACTTCTTAATCAATATCCTCCGTTTTTATCTTCCTTCTAGTTATTCCATAACCATTCTGGAGGAGTAGCTAGTGACATCAAATTCTCATCTGACTAATCATATTGACAATATTATTGAATTATATCTGTCTTCTAAGGTAGATGATGTTTAGTAATAATATTTCGAAAAATCTTATTTTCTTGGCATAACTAATGTGCGTTTTACTTTATTCTTGGTGGATGGAAAGAATTTTTTCCTGCTCACTGGGAATGTGTGAGGAGCCGAGGTTCTGTAGCTTTATTTATGTGGGAAACTAGGAATCTATAAAACTTCACCACTAGACTTGCCAAAACACCAGAATATTTACTAACAACCAGTCGAACTAAATTGGTGCAATGGGGCTGGTGGCCCTGTGCCTGCCCTAGCAAACAGAAGGAAGTAAAGCCTTTAAATCCTGTTTTGAATAGTACACAATTAAAGTCTTATATTTAATTTATGATATCTGCCCATTGAAATTAGTGACTTGGTCCCTCATGTGAACATCCTAGTTTGGTCAATTCGGACAGATGGACCTCAACGATGTGCACTAAATGAAGCCAAAATAATTCTGGCTAATGAAGAGGGTCAAGTTTTAATTTATTATCGTGTTCTTAATAAATTTTGATACTTGTTTTTAATAATCCAGATACTATTATCGTGTTCTTAATAAATTTTGATACTTGATTTTAATAATCCAGATACTTCTATTAATCAGTGATTGTTCTATACGATTAGATATTGTCAGGATTTTTATAATGTGTTGCTGAAATTTATGATTTCTGCAGGCTTGATGTGTGAACTGCTGTGGAGTGATCCACAACCTCAACCTGGAAGAGGACCTAGCAAGCGCGGTGTCGGCCTTTCTTTCGGTGGAGATGTCACTAAAAGATTTCTACAAGAAAACAATCTAGGTATTTAACTGCTTGTTCAGAACTTCTCATGTTTTAATTGTAGGTAGGTATCCTAATGTTTCATTCATATGCCAGATTTAGTTGTACGCTCTCATGAAGTGAAGGATGAAGGATATGAGGTTGACCATGATGGCAAGCTTATTACCGTATTTTCTGCTCCAAATTACTGTGATCAGGTAATTTTGCATTTTAAAAAAATCATACCAAAATATCACCTAATTTTTTTTGTTTATGGTTCTGTTTTTATTCTATGAAATTCTAGAGCACCCGTGTACAGTTACAGTTTATCAATCTCTAGAAATTGACATCAAAACCAACCAAAAGTTTTGCCACATAAAAAACTTATAATATCATCGCAGGTAACCATAATTTTCAGAATTTAATGTTGGAATTTTTTTAAAAAAAATTTGTGATGCCAGATGGGTAACAAGGGTGCTTATATTCGTTTTGAGGCCCCTGATATGAAGCCAAAGATTGTTACTTTTGCTGCAGTGGTTAGTATCTTCTGCAAATCTTATTTCCTCTTTTACTTGCTAGCTGCTACTCTTTATTAGTTTACAATGAGTACAAAATAAATAATAATAAATATTGAAAGTTCCCTTATTTCTAATTCAATACCGTATATATATTTTTTGATACTGCAGCCACATCCTGATGTCAAACCAATGGCATATGCGAACAACTTCCTCCGGATGTTCTCTTAGTGATTGGATTGCTAATACTGTAATTGTGTGCAAAGAAAATGGTCATGCTGCTGAATTCAAGAAAGTTGATAAGCATATTTTGCTGTTAGCTTGTTCAATCTTTAAATTTTTACTGGCTGTCCCAGACGGTACATGACCCTTTAAATTTAATTTTGTTGCTCAAGAGTAGTGTTAAAGTGAAATGAAAGCATGACTAGTAGTCTATAGTCTCTAATGGATGCCTTGTCCATCCGTTTATATTTATCGACTCTTCTTTCGGTATAGAATTTGTTTTTAGTCACGTTATGATATGTTCAAATAATATTATAATTTATTGCAAGTCTCTGAAAATTAGGGAAATGCATCTTTTACTAGAAATAATTCATGACTCTTGGTAGACAGACAATTCAGTCTGTTGTAATGATATATAGTGACATGATAATTTACAATACGTAGTTTTCTTTTTGTTTTTTGGAACTTCAATGTTTTGATTGATAGTGATTGTATTATAAACCTATCAAAGATTTTGGTGTGGCCAACACTAGTTGAATGTGTGTTTGAGAATCTGGTTCTGGTTGTTTGAATCTATTTATTTATATGTTTAATGGCGGTGATATATATATATTTTTAAGGGAATTGCACGATCAGACAAAAAATAGCCTGCAAATAGGTGTGGTTGCTGGATGTACGTGAGTGTACTTCGATCAAAAAATACAGTATATATATATTAAAAACCGTAAAAACATTGTGACAAAAAAGAAGGCTCGAAATTTTATAGTAATAAAGGGGCAATTTTTTCGTTCAATAAAAATGCATTGGCAAAAAAATTGTTGAAGAAAAAGGCTTAAATTTGTGTGTGCGCCATTGCTTGGGAATTCTGTCGTCTGAAATTTGAAATACTAATTTGGCAGCTTATACTCTTGAAGAAAATGTTAAAATAATCATTTTTAGTGAAAAATGAGAAAACTAATTATTTTTAAGGTGGTGAATAATTTTATCCTTTGGGTATGCATTTATGCACTACAATTATTCACATATTAAAAATGATTATTTTTCCTAGTTAAAGAGGAATGACTATCATGTGCCTGAATTAATATTTTTTTATATTTTTAATATATTTTAATGTTAAAATAATTAATTATGAATTTATAAATACATATATCATTTTAATAATAATAATATATAGGTTAAGGTTCAAATAGTAATCCATTATTAGCCGGGAATCACTAATAAAAAAATCCAATTTTCACAATTTGACCCGACCCAATTAATTATTAAAGTTGAATTATATATATTAGATGTTTAATCGAATGCTAATATATGTTAATAATTTTATAAAAATATTAGAAGTATGTTTCGTAAAATTATAGTAGTATAGAACACAAAAAAGAACATATTATAAAATATATGTTTGATAAAATATAAATTATAGAACATATAGTGTAGAACATATTTAAATTAAAAAAAATTAATTATTAGTGGTTCCCAAAGTTCCCATGTAATAACGTTGAATCTACCCATAATCACATTATCTTCAAAAAAATATGTACAGTAGTACATAGTTTTATATAATTTATTAAAATTATTGTAATCAATATTTTTAAAAATATAGTTAGTGGGCGCGATGTGATAGCTAAGTATTAAGGTTTTATCTTGTCGTCTCAGGTTTTGAGCTTGGTTCCGTGCACTTATTGAAGTTTTAACTTTTATAAACTAAAAGATTTATAATATTTGATTTAACCCGTTTGTTTTCTCTCACAAAACAAAAAGGAGAATATACAGTAGTAGTTTGTTGGATCTTCTTTACTCGAGTAAAAATGGCGTCGAGGCTCTTGACCCGAATCCGAACCGTATGTCGTAGCCGCACCCTCCTGGACCCGACCCGAAGGTCTCCTTGCAATAGCACAGCTTCACAAACGTGGCTAATTCAATCAAGACCTTTCTCCAATGATCATAATAATAATAATAATAATAATAATAATATGCAATCCACAACACCAGCAGCTTCTTCTTTAAATCAAACTGAACTGATTAAATTCTCCGCCATTGCTGATTCCTGGTACCTACATTCATCTCATTATTGTTTTACAAGTATTATTTATTTGTTTGTTAATTTAGGGGTTTAGGGTTCATGTATGTATCAAGGTTTTATTTGTTGTCTAGGGAGGGAGGGAATTTTTTTTTTTTGCTAAATAGGGAAATGTTGTGTATATGTGATACTTACTTACACCCCCCCCCCCCCATTTATGATGATGATCAGGTGGGATGCTGATGGGCCGTTTAGGCCTTTACATGTCATGAATCCTACACGTCTTGCTTTCATTCGCTCTACTCTTTGTCGCCATTTCGGGTTTGTTTCCCCCTTCCTTTTCTCTTTTTGTTTCTTTTGACAAACAGTGTTAAGTGAGATTTGGTACATATTTCGCAAAAATGAATAATGATTGATGTATGATAACATATGGTTCAAATAATAATCATCATGTATTGTTTTTGTTACAATAATCTTTATTGCTCTCTTTGTCCCCATGCAACTTTAATTCAAATTCTAATTTCCAGTTCTCTTGTTCCTACTATTAATTATTGTTTCAGTAAGGATCCAAACGCTGCAAGACCTTTTGAAGGATTGAAATTTGTGGATGTTGGTTGTGGGGGTGGAATTCTATCTGAGGTATGTCATATTTTAAATTTTTGGTGGTTCACAGTTCCGTGTCTTATATTTGGTTGGTGCTTTTGCTTATGCCAGCATATTTATAAATAGTATCAACTCTAAACATGCTAGTTTGATCGAGATCAACGGACAAATGATTAGTAAGCATCCTAAAAGAATCAAACAAAAGTAAACCAGAACAAGTTCTTCTACCTCATTGTACCAAAAATATATTTTCAGAATACATTATTCACATTTTATTGTTAAGAAAATCTTGTAAGGTCTTTTAATCAAGAAAATTTGTTTTATATTCATTTTGTCTTGCTCATTTGTCATTTAACTTTCTGTCTTTGTAATTCAGCCTTTGGCTCGCATGGGAGCTACTGTGACAGGAGTTGATGCTGTGGACAAGAATATTATGATTGCACGCCTCCATGCGGTATACGAACTACCAATACTGATCATGAATGGATATATGTTTTTCCTTTTATGTTGTTTAGTTCTCTTGTAAGTTTCCATAAACAGATTTTCTCTTAAGAAAACAAACCTTTTTCCTACTTCATGTTCAACATAAATATTATCTTTGTGCTTATTATCACATCCTGTTTAAACTCATCTATCTGCTTGTGAATTTATACTTCTTGCATGTACATTGCTTAAAAACTGTCTTCAATGGCGGATGAGCAATTTCAAATTTTCTACCTATCAAAATAATGAAGTAGCTTGTCTTCAATTTAATTTAAAATGAAAACTGTTCATTTAAACTGTTTGTTATACCCTTTTAATTCTCACACAAATCTTATGCTATACATTTCCTTTTAATTCTCCTTTCTTAATTAACATATCGGCCGCGTTTGTAGTTGCATGAGCATAGTGACTTTTTCTAACCTTATGAGTAGTTGCATGCTTTTCGAAGCTATTAGTCTTGATTTCTTTTTGAAAAGAAAGATATAAACATTACTTCATGATTATATTTCTACAAACTTTATTTGCTGTCTGTGCTTTGAAAACAATTTCTTTCTTACTGATGATAGTTTATTACCTAAAAACTTAACTTCGTGACTTTGGTTATGTTGTCATCATGTTCCAAATATATTATTTTTAATTTTAAATATATGAACAGCCTGTCCTTTATCATTGGAGCACTAATGTTGTGCGTACTATTACTTTGAATTGGGCCAGGATGTGGATCCAGTAACTGCAGCAATCGAATATCGGTGCACAACAGCTGGTACATAGCCTAAACTTTAAAAACTGCCAGTACTTGGTTGACTTACTTCTTGTAGCTATATATGTTATACACATTACTTAGCTGTTCAAGGTTTTAGTTTACCGACACACTATAATCATTCAATATTAGTAATTTGAATTTAACGATAGGTAGTCATAGTTATCACTGGTTTTTCTTTTATTATTTATATATATAATATATTGACACTGAAATTTAGTCTCAAGTTTTTGTATTCTATGTCCTGTATCTTGCAACTTTGGTTCAGTGGCTTTGGAAGTTGATCATTCAGTCTCTGTATACCCTTTCTCTGTTACTTTATCTAGTATAGATTGAAATTAATAGAGAAATGATGCTTTGGAAGTAGGTGTCATTTGCTATTGTTTGGTTTCATTTGACTTTGTTTTAGTTATTGTTAATCTACATTGTGCTTACTCCCTTTTGAAGAATAGGTTGTTTTTGTTTTTCCTTCCAGTCTTCCACTAACACTAGGCTGGTGGTTGGCTAAAGGAGCTCCTTCACTATTGCGAATAGGCTTTTCTTCGTTCATTTTCGAAACAGATTTTTATTAGTGATGATTTCCTATCCACACAACCTGTAATTTATTTCTTACGTACTACTAAATATTCTTGTTGATGAATTGACTTAAAAATCTTGTTCTCCCATGTAAAACAAGTTCGTTAGAACGTAGCGGTAGAGAAAATTTTCATGATGTGCACCGCGAGTTCTTTTATATAATAATAACAGCAATGTGTATGTCACATATGTATATACCTTTGACTGCAATTTTGTTCTCTGTATGGTTCTTTTTCCTTGTGCTATTTACTTGACAATGAACTCTAGAAAATTATCAAACATTACAATTTGTAATTAATTAATCCTTTTCGTTGTGGACAGAAAAACTGGTTGAAGAACAGAGGGAGTTTGATGCGGTGCTTGCTTTAGAGGTATATATTCACAAGTTCCATTTATAGTACTACTTTTCAGTTTTACATGTAGTATATGTTTGTTCCTTCTTTTATTCACAAAATATAGAGATCTATGTTCTATTTAGTATACATTTATTTTTTTTTGTTCAAGGTTTTAACCTCTTATACTTGGCCTCTAGAATATTGTACTTGAAATAAAAGAAAGTCAACAAACTCTTCTCACTCTACTTCAGCACCTTAATTTCAAACTTCAGACTTGTCTATTTCGATTATAATTGTTGTCACGGTGATTTTTGTTAACATGCATTGAAAGGAGGCCAACAGCCTTGCATATCAGGCGAAGGGCGACTATTTTTCTAGAGAAGTCGTAACCAAAGATATGCTTCTTTATCACGTATATGTCATCACTTGATGCACTATATGCTTGCATTCAAAATATGTGTATATATTGTTATGTAAAACATTGGCTCATTGGTCAGTAGATAAAGGTCCAACCTCCTTCTCAATATCACTCCTACTCTTAGTTGGGAGCAACCCCACTGGTTGTATTTGTATTTTCTTATTTCTTGATAAGAATATCAAAAGTTTCCTTTTAATGCTCCTGCATCAATGAGAATGCCCATTTAATCTGTGTATCTAATTAGGTCATTGAACACGTAGCAGATCCTGCTGAATTCTGCAAATCCCTTTCAGCCTTAACTGTTGCTCAGGGAGCTACTGTTATCTCAACTATCAATCGTTCTATGAGAGCCTACGCAACAGCTATAGTTGCGGCAGAGTACATCCTCCACTGGGTAAAATTTCTATCGCTCCTTATCTTTGTGCAAATCCCTTTTGCTAATATGTTATCGACTTGTTTTCATTCCTCTATATAATAATTTAACAAGGAGCTGAATTTAATAAAAGTTGGCTATGTTCTGATGTTTTGATGTTTTTTGTCAAACCTATCTATGGCCATAGCTATAATTTCCAAGACAATTAGGATCTATGACATATTAGCTATTGAAAAAGTTATTTTTGAGCTGAACCTGGAAGATCATGCTTGGAAAATTATTCGGATATCATGTACTGGGTATTTCACCGATTTGAAAAGTAACTCTGTGAATGAAGCTCTTCATAATATTGATAATATTGGTATATACTATTAGTGTCTCTTTCTTGATGTTTTGTTGCTATTTGGTGTGATTACATGGATATTAATTTAAACACTAGTCTCCCGTTGATGTTCATGGTTATGGTTAATTTGAGCTCTTACAATTACATATTAAGCAGCTTCCAAAAGGTACACATGACTGGTCCAGCTTTCTTACTCCTGAAGAACTAGTACTTATCCTTCAACGCTCTTCTGTATCTGTAAGTTAAATTTGAGATTTATATTGTGGTGTCCCCCACATTTGATATACAAAATGCTGTCATATATTTTATGTCTGAACTAGTGCTCTTGATTGACAGTTTTTGGTCATATTTTACAGATCCAGGAAATGGCTGGTTTTGTATACAACCCCTTGAGTGGCCGGTGGTCTCTATCAGAAGATATTGGTGTAAATTTCATTGCATATGGTACCAAAACTAACGGATAAAAGCGATCAATTTATACTAGTGCTCTAGATTATTGCATCACGTAGCCTACTGTTGATTTGGGACTGGATATTTGCAAGAAGGTTGCAAGAAAGATAAGCTCTGAAGCAAAATGTCACATTTTTGGAAGTATCTTGTATTACTGTATTATACCAGTGATTAGTGATATAGAAAGTTAACATTTCACTTACAATTTACTGAGACGCAAATGCTGAAATGTATTAATCATCATGAATATCCATGATGTCGTTATCGAAAGTGACTCTCTGCTTACCGTGACAGCGATAAACAAGGAGCAGGCTAACCTCATGGAAGTTGGTAATATAGTTGATAGATGCATCCTTAAACTACAAAGTAGGAAAGATGTTTCTGTTGAACACATTAGAAAGCAGGCAAACACGCCCACTTGATGGCTAGAATCCCTTGTTTACCAAACTGTTATATTTGTTTTATGTCGCCTCATGTTTTGTTGGGACTGTGATGTTTGATTCCCGTTTTATCTAATAAAGTAGCTGCTTTGTTTCAAAAAAAATCTAAAAAAATCTGTGTTCTAAATGTTAAGTACATTTTCTTAGTATTCTATTGAGTTTCCTGTCTTAATTTAGCTCGTTTGGGAGAGAAAAAGTGAAGTACCAATATAAAGTTTCTAATGAAATGGGGATTTTTTTTTTAAAAAAAAAGGGTCCCTTTACATAGTTCTAAAAATTAGAACCATGATATTTTTAATAATAAAAGGTTAATAGGTAAAAAGATTATGAGGATAAAGATTCGTGTGTTTTGAGTAATCCGATGCCTGAGAATGAGGAGCTACCTTCAAGTAAACAAGGGATACACGATATGCATAGACTTTTTCTTGATAAAATTTTTGGTAGTTCGTCCCCGCTATATATACTCATAAAAGCACTAGTTTACATGTAAGTTGCATGTGCACAGTTTAGTAAAGAAAAGTATGGTGACAAACCGTAGCTTTTTACCCCTTGCTTCTGTTTTTATCATTTGTCTTTGTTTATTTTCCACGTACGGAAACGCTGCTGCTTCCTCTTATGATGAAAAACCATTTACACAATCAGTAGCTGAAGCAGCATCTACAAATCCTGCAGATTCTAATAACTTGCCAGGTCCAGGGTTCCCCATCAGCATTGGTGGTGGTGGTAACAGTAATGGTGGAGGTGGTTGGTTGCGTATATGGACTCCCTTGGGATGGATAACCATCGGTGGAGGTGGTGATAATCACGGTGGAGGTGGTGGCGGTGGGTTTCAACCTTTTGTTCCACCTCCAAGTCCCCCTAAGCCTAACCCTGTAACGCCAAATCCTCCTAACCCTACACCACAACATCCTTCTAACCCTGTAACTCCAAATCCTCCGAACCGGAACCCTACACCGGGTTCTTCTAGACCCCAACTACCACCATGGCTAGCACCATTTTTTAATGGTGGTGGTAAGAACCCCTCACCATCAAGTCCTTCAAACCCCCCTCCAAATCCTTCAAATCCCAAAATACCGCCATGGTTAGCGCCATATATTGGAAGTGATGGTCGTCTACATGAGCCCCCCTCACCACCACCCGTGACACCAAAATGGTTAGCGCCATATATTGGCAAGGATGGTCGTCTACATCTCCCTGACTCACCTTCAAGACCAATACCAAAATGGTTAGCACCATATATCGGACCCGATAAACCACCACATACTTCAACGCCAGCGCACCTTGCAGAAAATAGTATTGGAAGTACTCGGGCTGCAGCAAGTGGTTTTGAAACCAGTAAGACTTACGTAAGAGAAAAACATGATCACTACCAATGCTGGTCACAACTTGAGAAGATAGAAAAGTGTGTAAATGAAGTTTTAACAGCATTTTCATCCAGGAAGTTTGAAGTGCTTGGTTCAGCTTGTTGCTCGGCCATTGAGAAGATGAACAAAGAATGCCATGCAAAGACAATTGGAAACTTTCATGATCACTTCTTTTCTGCTTCTGTTCATAGGCATTGTTCTGCCAACTAAATTCTATTTCGTACCTAGCTAGTTAGTTTCATTGGCAAATAAAGTAGACAGTAGGCTTTTTTTCTTAAAAAAGATTTATTAGTATTTTAGGATCTTTTTATTTAGATGTAAAATGAATTTAGCTGGCCAATGAGTTGGGAACATCCTATGTTTTCATCTAAAATAAAGTACTCCCTCCGTTTCATATTAGTAGTCCACTTTCAAAAAATAACGTATATTAAAAAAATTTATTATTGATTGGTTATACTCATATTTATTGCATTGAATGAATATAATACTCCCTCCGTCCCATTTTACATATCATTTTTTAAAAAATTACGAAGTTCAAACATAAAAATTATTTTCCATTTGTAACCATATTAGTTACATTGATTGAGATTGTTTCAATGCATAATTTGAATGACAACTATATTATATTAATTACTAATACTATACCAATACTTTAGTCAAAAGGTTATTTTAGAAATTTACCCATAAAATTGCATTGAAAAGAGATAGTGGACATGAATTATGGGACAACTTTTTTTCTTAAAAATGACTACTAATTTGGGGCGGAGGGAGTATTAAGAGAGACTTATTACTCCTATACATATAACTGCCACATAATTTCATGTATAGTGCCATAATTGCCATCATCACGTATTCACATAAACGTTAATTAATTTTTTCACAATCACTAAGTTTAATTAAACACTAGTTCGTTGAGTACTTGAAATTCATCTTTCACTTTAAGTGTTCCAAGTTCTAACACCTTATTTTTGCACTTGTACACATTGTTTTTCTTGTTTGAACAATATAATTTCGGATCTCAAAACATAATTGTTGTTGGAAAAAACAACCATCTCCGATAACAATAAATACCAACTAATTAATAAATATGCATCACATTATATTATAAAATATATAGTATAGAAATATAACTTATAACTTTTGGGGATAAACATATAGATTTCATCAACATCATTGTATTGGCATGTTAAGAAAAACTAATTAAAAAACCCTTTAAGAGCAAGTATTACAATATACGATAAACCTTTTGGGGATTCAAAGACCACAGAGCAACCCGACAGACCAAGAAACAACTGAAATCTACTGACCAATGCTTCTATCTCCGTTGAAACGGTTTCATGCTTTGGGAAGTTGAAGCAGAACCTTTAGAAGAAAAGCTTCCAAGCTTCCTTATAGACGAGGGACTATAAAATTTTAACAAAAGAATCAACAGCTAATTAAATTCATGTTGCAGCTCTCAATAATTTTTAACATTTGCAAATTAGAGAGTAATACCTGTCATGCTTTTGCACCACATTCTTCCTCAAAGCTGTCAAGTTTCTTACCTCTTGGCTGGTGAAAATTGACAAGGGGAAGTTTAGATACATTGTATTAGAAACAGGAATAAAAAGAAAAGTGCAGTTTGATGATGATAAGAACATGTTTTGTATTATCGGAATGATTGTTCTGTATTCTTCAGAAGTTTGAGCATCTGACTTGTATTTGAAAAACTACAATACACACAAACTGTATGTTTTAAATCTGGCTTGTATAACTTATGTACCTCTGTTCAAAAAGAGACCAGGTTTAACTCAATATACAACTGATAAAAAAAATAGATAATTTCTTAAAAGTAGAAAGCACAAAGGAGCGTCTGAACAAGCCAAATTCAATTATGACAATCATATTTATTTCACAACCAAACAATGGTCACTACTTCCTTAATTGAAATAATACCTGTTGAGAAAATCTAATTTTGATTTCTTCATTAAGCTGCTTTTGGAGCCGCCAACAATACTAGCAGGTCCCCAACCTGATCATATTAGTCCAAATTTTAATTATCAATAAAAATTAGAATTTCACAATTGAAATGCATGCTGGATTATCATTACACGAGAGGTGATATGATAAAGTAGTGTTACCTCCGTAACAATTTCTTTTGTTGGTTGAAGGTGGCACTTTTGTACACAATTTTACTTGTCTACTCTGTTTTCCTGATCAAGTAAACGACTTTCAGAATTAAAAAATAATATTTAAGATATTACATCGAGTACATCTAGCCTATAATAAAGATAACAGTTCGTGAAAGTCAAAGAACAGAAAATTATAAAGAAGGATTAGTAACCAATCCATGGCTCTTGGCCATTAATCATTTCCACATGGACATGATTGAAGCTATATCTTAAATACATGATATATATAGCATCAAGGTACTATCATCATTTCCTTAAATCCATAGTGTGGACTGAGTAGGATTTTTGTATTAATGTTCAAATATATACAGGGCCTGCTTAGTATATATCCAATAGGACCAATACATAGTCACTATATGCTTTCAGTACTTCTGCTCAAGGCCGGACGAAGGTAGTGGACCACCACCTATGAAGCAAGGATACAGGTACAGGAGTCGGGATGCGCTGATACACAGATTCGACAAAGCTAAGTGTTTCATTCAAATTAAATTAAATACTTAAAAACATTACTCTATCATCCATAATATTTGCAAACAAAATATTAAACATACATTACACACTTATATCGTCGAAGATGAGGGTAGACGGCCTGAGATGGTAGTAAAAGCAGCAGAGCAGCAGTATTAGTAGAGGAGCCAGGTAGAGGATCGGGTTACTTACAAAACCCTAATTTTTTTATTTTTTTTGTCAGAACAAAACCCTAATTTAAAAGTAAAAAAATACATTTTTTCTTGAAAGTCCAACTAATTACAAATTGAGCTACTCTTACACTCCCATCAGCACTACAAAGAGTAACAAAAAGAGAAGAGAACAAGAAATATAGTAATATACAATTGAGAGTACTCGGTTATGTAATTCTCTGGTGATATTTATTCACCTGACATTCTTCCCACAATTAAGAGCAAATAATTAATTAAAAGATTTCATCAATCTCACGGAAATATTACAATAAACAACCACAATCATGTATTTGTACAGTAACATAAATAATTATATGCATATATGAAATTGTATATCTTGTGATTTAATTAATAGATTTTAGGACCTGTGACAGTTTATCAATAATTCTTATTTCCTACCTTGTCCATTAATCCAACAAAAACTCTTCTACATTGAACATAAAAGTTAAAGTATATCAATCTTTTGAGACTTAAAAATACTTACGAGCATCTTCTCTTTTATACAACTGCTTCATTCGCTCAATTGACTTCTGTTGAGCCTCTTCCAAATCCTTTAACTTTGCCTACAAAAATATAAAAATCATTGTAATAATGCAACTTCATTTAATTACAATGCAAGAACATTACAAACCGGTGCTCACATTTGAACGAGTCTGGTGCATTTTGGTGGCCACGGTTTACACCCTTATTGAAAAAGTCGGCTGTCTTGTTTGATTCCCAAATTAGAGTTACAATTTAAATGACAATTTCACAGCAACCACCAAATCCTTTTTAGGGGGTTTAACCGAACTCCGTAATTAAATTTTATAGTAATGGGCATTTCAGGACCCTCGTACCAGTGATCCTAGTCAACAATAATCCCTCCCTCCCCCCCACCCCCACCCCACCCTCCATTTTTTTCTAATATATGCCCTATATGTCAGTATCACAATATAATCGCCTCCTGATTTAGCTCATCTTCATCCTTCCCGACCCTACATCATTTCACGAAGACCCGATCCATTTCAATTTATCCCATCCTAACCTAACCTCTGTAAACTATCCCTGCCCAAGAATTCAACCTCCAGATCTCTCAACTTGTCTCACATCCCAAAGTTTATGCAAGTTTTGGATAATGGGTCAGGATTGATTCTGTTGAGAAGCTGTGATGGGTGCAAGAAGATTAGGAAAAGTATCGGGCATTCGCAAACTTGGTTGTAGACTATGGCTGACAGGCAGTGGTTCCAATGACGGCAGTGACTGTTAATTGGGTTCATGATAGTGGAGGCATATTTAGATTTGGGTTAAATCATGGTCTTGATGTTGTGGATGCTTATTACCATAATTTGTTTTACGTCAGATCCCTAAAAGAGGTTTCTATGCATTTCTTCAAAGAGAGACACATTTATTTCTTAAAAGAGACAAGTATTCATTTCTCAAATTTTAACACTGAATTTCTACATAGTGAAATAGAAGAGGATTACCGCGTACAATTCTTTCCATTTGAATGTTACATTTTTACTCTTCATGTTATGAATCACTGTGTTGAAGCTCTTCTCACCAAATTTCTTCTCATAGAAATTTTTCCACAGATGATCTGTTACCGAGGTAAGGTCTGTTCCCTACAAAAGAAAACCAAAAAAATACATTAAATGCAACCAAAACTTCTTTTTTTTGCTAAATCCAGCCGAAACTTCTTGTTCAAATAAAATGACCCTCAGACTTGACTCTCTTACTTCACTAGAGTCTTCAATATATTTTAACTGGTCAATGCTACAATGTGGTAAAATCTGTTCCAGAAACTCTGGGGCGATCCCCCCAACATCTCTCAAATATCTGATGTTGTCAATGGCTGTTTGGACACATAAACCCACCAAAGAAGGAACATTCAGCGTCTCCTTTCTATTTCTCTCAGACATGTACCTGTCCATTACTTCAAAATTCTTCTTTTCAAATAACACACCTGTCAGAGACCAGTAATATCAAAGTAGTGAGTACAAATGTGCTTCTCAAACATCATAAAGTTAATTCTCACTGCACGAACCAGTTTTATTAATACTTATTGGATCATAGTCCATGTTTATAACATCTATATCTCCTTTTTCTTCTATCAACGCTAATAAAAAAAGGATGCATACACATGTAATTTTATTCGCAAATGATTGACAATGGATTAAATTCTCCAATTTCAAGTAATATACATGTTATGAAGTTCAGTACCAAATATATATATGTATACACATACCATTGTTTTCGGACCGACAGACCCCTTCTGGATTATGACTAATCAAATTGAATTCTTGAAAAAGTGAGACCTTTTCAACCTTGGTGATCTAATAAAGAAAACCCCTTACTGTTTAGCCACACACAAGCCTTCAGTCATCCAAGACTTGTTCTTTTTTTTTATAACTACTTACTTGAACAGTTCTACAATTTGATCAACTCATATTAATACACACACACGCACAAACACAGACATACAATCAATTCTAAACCATAGAAGGCTTAGAAACATTATAAGCAAGTGATGATGATACAAATGAAGGAATCAAGAAATTGAGTTTCACAAGAATATTTAAAAACAACAAGAAAGTAAAGGAATTATATAAAGATTGGATCTTTATAAAAACAACATGAATCCCATTAGAGAAGATCAATTCCAACTAAAAAAAGCAACAAATTTTCAGACTTCAAAGTGAAAATCTAATCCATTATACATTCTCAACATACATAAAAAAACAGAGTAAATTTAATGAAAAAACACAGAGAAATTGAAGCAGAGAATAGGAGCATGAGAATCAAACTGACCGACAAGGGAATTAAGAAAAGGATTATTAGTGAGGCGAAGATGAGACTGCACGAATGTTGATTCGATGATGAATTGGTGATCGTGTAAATTACTTGCTGTATTTATCCTGCCTAGGATTAATTCTCTTATATTTGTAATATGACTCTATTATTATTACAGGCTTACAGCAGATGACGCGACAGAGAGATGTAATGAAAGCCTCCTCCGCAGCTCTGTTGGTATACAACTCGCATATACGGGACGGCCCAGTAGTTTGTGGGCTTATTCATTCCTAAATTTTACGCAAATCAGGCGTAAACAACCATGCGCAATTATTGGTCAGGTGTTAATTTTTATGAAAAATGCTATACATTCTAAAAATTATCTCAAATGTTAAGTTGTTATCGGTATAATTTATAACTTTAAGATAATTTTTGGGCATGTAGTATTGT
The DNA here is from genome assembly GCA_028671895.1 of Oenanthe sinensis. Taxonomy (NCBI): domain Eukaryota; kingdom Viridiplantae; phylum Streptophyta; class Magnoliopsida; order Apiales; family Apiaceae; genus Oenanthe; species Oenanthe sinensis. Next base: position 40,610,227 of record CM053794.1, read on the forward strand.
TCAATTTTTATACCAATAATGGGGCTGGGATTTTTAATAAGCTACTTATGTTTGGTTGACATGACATCTATTTATAATTCTAGTTGAGTTGAGTCATATAGTTTATAAATAAGTTCGAGTTCAGATATTTTTAAATGAATTGAGTTGTTTATTTAAATTAAACTATCCTAATTTTGTGACTAGATTCAACTCGTTTAATAAACGAGTCGAGTCGGATTTACTTGAAAGCTAATCAAATTGAATTTAAACGAGTCGGATATACTCGCAAGTTTATTAATTAAAAAATTAAATAATAATAAATTTACAATACATAACTAATAACAAATCTTAATAATTTATTAGGTTTAAATACAATTTAAACCATGTATTTTTAATAATATACAACTAAAACCCTCTTTTAATACATTTAGTATACTTAATCCTACGCTTTCAACTATATACAATTAAAACATTTTTAAAAAATATGTAGTAAATTTAACCCTATATTTTTAACTATTAACAATTAAAACTCCTTTTAAAAATATTTAGTAAATTTAACCTTAATTTTTTAATTTCAAAATAAAATAAACCTTCCGACCAAATTTTGAATAAATAAATGGGCACATGCCAAACAAATAATATATAGTTAAGGGATATATTGGTTAAATGCACTATTATCATTTTTTTGTATAGATATTTATCTAATTATAATCGATATAGGCAATTATTAGGATTTTTCTTATGAAATAAATATTTAAATATTTTTTTAATATTAATATGTATCCATGTATACATATAAAATATTATATATGTCTAATAAATTTTAATATGTGTTATTATTATTCTCACCTTACTATCACACTTTCCGCTTAATATATTTATAGACATTCTTCACCTAATTTAATTTATTTTAAAAAAATACTCTTATATAATTGTCAGAAATTGGACCAGATTTGGGTAAACTTTATTTTATTCTCAAATTAGAAAGTTAAGATTAAATTTAGTTAATATTTTAAAAGGAGGTTTAAATTGTATAATGTTAAAAACGTAGGGTTAAATTTACTAAATATTTTAGAAAATAGTTTTAGTTATATATAGTTGAAAACATAAGATTAAATTCATTAAATATATTAAAAGAGAGTTTTAGTTGTAGATTCTTAATAAATCAGGATTTAAATTGTATTTAAGCCAATTTATTATTAATTATAAACGAGCTCGAGTACGAACTCGATTCGACCTGGGTTGTCGAGTTCGAATCGAGTTTTATTCGAGTCCGGTATATACTCAGCTTGACTGCTTTAACTAAACGAGCTTGAAATCGTATTTGAACTCCGCTCACATATGAATTCGAGTTCCAATAAACAAGTTTGAACTTGAACTACTCGTAAACAGTCTATTTCGAATTATAGTTTAGGCGTGAATGGATTTGGAACGGAACATAATAAGATTTAAATTATATTATAAATAAGTGTTTAAAATTTTTACTATTTCTCACATCCTATTCCTAGCAACCTACACTATTATAGTTCAAGCCCTCCATTTGAAAAAGAATGTTTAATTCTCTCCTATATTCATTTTCTTTCCAAATCTCTTAATAAAAATTTTGCATTAACCCATTTGTTCCTAAACCTTCTCTCCTAGCTTCATTATTTTTTTTCACTCACTCTATTCTCTACAAATCTATAACCAAACTCTTTATGTGTTAAAAAATACATATAAATTTTAACTTATAAAATGTTTACAAGATAGACGAAATGATCCCAATATTTGGTATAAGAAAAATGAAAATATAAAACCGTTATGGATACTAGGTCCTTAACTGTAACCTATATATATTATAAAATTGAAATATATACTATTTTATATGTTAAAATCTATTTAATTAATATTAACATACAAAAATTAAGAATTTGAAAAAGTAGTCACAAACATATAAGGATTATACTGAAAAAAATATTTTTCTCTTTATATAAATAGAAAAATAATAAATAATAAATATTCAAGAATTAAAATTTACATTTTTTAATAGCCAGCCCAAAGCTTGAAATAGTCTGCCAAACCCCCCGGCCCATATGTTTTAATTGCTAAAAAATTGGAAAGAACAGACCGACAAAATACTGGGCCGTAAATGCGAGTTGAATAGCCGTCACAGACACCGCTCATCTGCAAGACCGTAATAATAATATTATATATTACAAATATAACATAATCCCAGGATAAACAGACACAGGGAGCAAGTTACATGATCACCAATTCATCACCGAAACAGCATTCGTGCAGTCTCATCTTCGCCTGAGTAACCCCTTCTCAATTCCCTTGTCGGTGAGTTTAATTCTCATGCTCCTATTCTCTGTTTCAATTGCTCCGTCTTTTTCATTAAATTTACCCTATGTTTTATATGTATGTTGAAAATGTATAATGGATTAGAATTTTACTCTGATCTGAAAATTTGTTGTTTTTTATTAGTTGGAATTCATCTTCTTTAATAGGCTTCAAGTTTTTATCAAGATCTAACCTTTATATTCAGACTCCCCTTTAATATTCATTTGTATCATTATCACTTGCCTATAATGTTTCTATTACCTAGAATGGCTGTCTAGAATTGCCACCACGTGTGTGTGTGTGTGTGTAAGTAGTTACAAAGATTAGAACAAGACTTGGGTGACTGAAGGGTTGTGTGTGGCCAAACAGTAAGTTTTTAGCCCAAGGTAGAAAAGGTCTCACCTTTCTAAAGTTTAATTTGATTAGTCGTAATCCATAAGGGGCCTGTCGATCTGAAAACAATGATATCTGTATGCATATATATTAGGTATTCAACTTCATAACACGGATAGTGCATGAAATGGGAGAATTCAATTCATTGTCAATCACTAGTGAATAAAATTTCATGTACATGCATCTTTTTTATTAGCATTGCTAGAAGAAAATGGAAACATGGATATTATAAACATGAACTATGAACTACTAAGTATTAATAAAATTGGTTCTTGCAGTGAAAATTAGCTTCATGATGTATGAGAAGCACATTTGTACTCACTACTTTGTTATTACTGGTTCTGACAGGGGTGTTATTTGACAAGAAGAAATCAGAAGGAATGGACAGGGACATGTGTGAGGGAAATAGAAAGGAGACACAAAATGTTCCTTCTTTGGTGGATTTATGTGTCCAGACAGCCATTGACAATGTCGAATATTTGGGAGATGTTGGGGAGATCGAAGTAGAGCTTTTGGAACGAATTTTACCACATTGTAGCATTGACCAGTTAAAATATATTGAAGACTCCACTGAAGTAAGAGAGTCAAGTCTGAGGGTCAATTTCTGAACTAGAAGTTTTGGTTGGATTTAGCAAAAAAAGAAGTTTTGGTTGGATTTATTGTACTTTTTTTATTTTCTTTTGCAGGGAAAAGACCTTAGCCCGGTGACGGATAATCTATGGAAAAATTTCTTTGTGATGATCTTCGGTGAGAAGAACTTCAACACAGTGGTTCATAGAATGAATAGTAGAAATGTAACATTCAAATGGAAACAATTGTATGAGGTAATCTTCTTCTTCTATTTTACCATCTAGCAATTATATGTTAACATTTAGGAAAGGAATGCTTGCCTCTTTCAAAGAATAAGTGCATATCTCTTTCATGAAATGCACAGATACCTCTTTTAAGGATTTGGCTTCAAACAAATTATGGTAATAGGCATTCACGGCATCATGACCTTGATTAGTCCAGATCTAGATATGCCTCCACTATCATGAACCCAATTAACCACCACTGCCGTCAGTGGCACCACTGTCAGTCAACCACCGTCTACCGTCTACAACCAAGTCTGCGAATTCCGTATTCTTTTCTTAATCTTCTAACGCCCACCACAGTTCTCAATAGAATCAATCTTGACCTTACTATCCAAAACTCTAAAACTTTGGGATATGATACAAGTTGGGAGGTCTGGAGGTTGAGTTCTTGTGGAGGGATAATTTACAGAGTTTATCATGGGATATGGATCGGGTTGGAAAATCAATTAACTATAAAATCGAAATAGATCGGGTCTTCGTAAAGAAGAGGGAGGGCCGGAGTAATGAAGATCAGCTGAATCAGGGCGCGATTGATATTGTGATAATGACAATTAGGTTAAAAAAATTGGGGAGAGAATTTTGTGAAGAAGAGTGAAAGAGTCGGCAAAATTAATATTGATTAGGATCACTAATACGAGGGTCCTAAAATACCTATTACTTTAAATATTAATATGGAGTTCGTTTATCCCCTATAAGGATTTGATGGTAGCAGCCAAATTGTCATATAAATTGTAACTCTAATTTTGGGAATCAAACAAGACAAGCGACTTTTTCAATAAGGGTGTAAATTGTGGCCACCAAAATGCATCAAACTTGTTTATATGTTACTAATGACTTGTAATATATTGCATTTTTGTTATATGAAGTTTTATTATCACAATGATTTTTAATTATTTATAGGCAAAGTTAAAGGATGTGGAAGAGGTTCAAGAGAATTCAATAAAGCGAATGAAGCGACTGCATAGAAACGAAGATGCTCGTAAGTATTTTTAGTCTAAAAAAATTGACATACTTTAACCTTTATGTTCTATCAAGAAGGTTTTTTTGTTGGGTAATTGGACAAGTTGGGAAATAAGAAATATTGATAACTTGTGTTACCAAATATAAAATAACTTTTTTAGAGCAGAAGACGCAGCGAATCTAGGTCGAAACTATCACGTGTCCAAAAATCTATTAATTAAATCACAGGATATACAAAGAATTAAGTACGCTCTATCTATTTTTGTTACTCAATTGGTACAACCCCCCCCCCCCCCCCCCCCCCGATTCACAGATATAAAATACAAAAATATCTATCTATCTACGGATAAGTACTATAAGTATTTAAATTATTGCGTGGTGGCCTATAATTTATACAGCAAATTCGGTGATTCGCACGGGGTGTGTCATATGGATGGCATATCCATCCGGAGGGGGTGGAATATAACATGCCCTTCTACTAACACTTTACGGTTTTAGAAAAACTGCTAACTTAACATGGTATCTAATTTATTATGGTTAAGAAGGTAAATTCTTGCCCCAAAGATTGGTGCCGGGCGCCCATGATCCACTCCCAAAATGAGATTTCGAGTGAGGGGAGTGTTGGAATATAATGTAAGATCTTGGCAAGTCTTTCTACTAGCACCATAAAACTTTAAGATTTTAGGAGAACTGGTAACTAGGGACGGAAGTAAAGATGGTATTTCCTGGGCTTAAGCCCAGGTTGATATCAGAAAAATATGTTATAGTTATGTTTTTGTTTTTCTGAGCTCAAATGTGTATCAAGCCCACTTTGTAACTGGCCAAGCTCAACCCCTTTTGGATTCTCAGTTCCGTCCCTGCTGGTAACTTAAAACTTAACAGGGGTGATGCGGATGGGGGTACAGGAGTAGTTTAATTTGTAAATTAGGTTGACTTTTGAGAAAAAATTGTATTATATCTATTTAATTTTAAGTTAGGGTTCTGCAAGTAACCCGAGGATCCTCTACTTTGCTCTTCTTTACTACTTTTACCTGAACCACACCTTCTACTACCATCTTCAACAATACATGTGTGTAATGGATGTTTGTTGCTGCAGGACTAGCTGGTTAAAGTCGGGCATATTATCTATGGGCAAACTCCTCAAGACTGTCTTTTAATCCTCCCGTGGCAGCTGATAATAATTAGACTGCAGAGACTTTTTCCATAACTTTTTTGTGTGTAGTTCATGTACATTTTTTAGGGGTTAAAAGGATAGACAGGTTTTGTAACTCCGTAAATTCTGTACATGTACAGAATTATATGTTCTGCCCAAGCCAGAGACAGATCCAGGGGGTCCAGCAGGGTCCACGGCCCCCCTGGATTCTCAACTACTACTCTCAAACATAAGTATTATGTAGCAGAGGTCGTCAGATACCTAGTTTTGGTATCTGAGGATGAGGGTTCAACCCTTTGCTTAGTCATATTTTAGTTATTTTTTCTCCCAAAATTCCTCATTTCAACTCTTTCATATGCATTTTTTTCCAAGATTTCTCGTTCTTTCTCTTTGAACCCGTGCTTATGCATATTTTTGTCAAAAAATTTCATTCTTTATCTTTCTACCAGCAACATTTCATGCCATATAAATAATTTCGAATTATAAAAATTAAATTACATTTGTTCTATTTATTTTGGACCCCTCAATTTTATGTCTGGCTCGGTCACGGGGCCAAGCCAAACTCAAGGCCACAATATTTTCTAAAATTTAATAATCAATCCATAGCAGTGGACCCCTGTTATGAGATCAACATTGGAGTTTTGGGAAACATTCTCCATTCATGCCAGATGATAGCGAAAATCATTTAATAGTCACAAACCATAAAGAAAATAACCTTTTGAGATTGTTCACGAATTTTCCAATATTAATTTTTTGCTACATTATTGATATATATATCTGGAAAATTATATTTATACCGTATTATTAATCAGTCTTCGAAATTTTATAATCTAGATGTTAAGACTAAGGGGCCATTTGTTTTTACCTGAACTGTGTTGAATGAGGTATAATATGACCGAGTCAGATAATTCACTTGTTTGTTTATTCTTTTTCTCTCTCTGAATTATTCATATTTAGCTGACCGATTCCTGTTGATAATTCTATATGAATGGTTCATGTCATATTTTAACACATTTGTAGTTTGAGAGTAGTTTAGTGGTAGACTATCCATTTATCGTCCTTAAATTTCTCACCTATATCGAATTTAATATTGAACAGATACTAATGAGTATTCTTAGACTTAATGAAAAAAAATACTAATGAGTATCCTTAGACTTAATAAAAAAAACCGTTTTGCTTGTTAATATTCTTTATTTATTGTTTATAAATAGTCTTTTAGTTTATGATCATTTTTTATAATACATTCTTTTAATATATTTTATTATACTGAAATTTTTATTTAAATTAGTATTTTTTAATGTATTTAAAATAAATGATATTAAATTACAAATATAAATTTATAAAATAATGATCTTTTTAACTTAATAAAGTATATTTACGAGGAAATAAAAGTTATTTTAATAATATTATAAAATATAAATAATTTTATAGATTTGCATATATAATTTTTGTATGGTTCATAAAAATTATTTACCAAACGATATTATTCATTCATATTCAGATTTACTTGAAAAATATTATTTCATGTTAAATCACGTATATAGTATCAATTTTTTTAATGCATTAATTCATACTTTAATAATATATATTTTTAATCTATACTTATTTTTTTCTCTTTCAACAATATTTATTATTTTATTTAATCCGATGTGTAAAATTATTATTTTTTAACCCTCCAACACTAGTTATCTATACTGTATTATTAAAGCCGCAAGTGGTTCGTCATCCATGTGGTTCTTTTTTATCCCACTCATTTTCAAATACACATGTGTCTCCTGTTCAATTTCAAACACATTATTTTAATCAATAAACGTCATGTTTTAATTTTCTCATTAGTCAACCTTTTTAATTTATTTAATATCATAATTTATTAATTAAATTGTATGAATATTAAAATAATAATATTATTTTATTTATATTAATTAAATTTTATTATTATGCTCTATCTATATTATATATGTACTTTTATATTATATTACTCTAAATGAACTTTTTTAAATTAGAATATAGAGTTATACTCATATAATAGCATATTTCAATTTTCTCATCGTTTAAATACTTTAATTTATTTAAATTTGTAATTTTATTATATTAAATTTGTTTGAATATTAAAATTATATATATATATATATTAAAACATACTCTTTTATTTAAATTTTAATTAAAATATTTTCTAATATATTCGAAACTCTTTTTATTAATAAAAATTTATTAATGCTTTGCAAGAGTTATTTTTTATTTTTTTTGAGAAATGCATGGGTTATTAATTTATGTTAATTAATATAAATATATAACAATATATTAATGAGAATTTAAACACATAATATAAATATGATTCAAAAATAATTTATCTCATGTACAATATTACACAAAAAAAATATTAATAACATAAATAGTCAAATTAAATATTTAATTCATTTAAAATATATAATATATTATTTATTACTCTCCTCCCGTGCTTTGCACGGGTTATAAGTTAGTAGTATATATATGTATATATTTTTAAAGGAGTAGTATATAAATACTTGTTTGTGACTAAAACTAGCATATTATCTTTAAATATGAGTCCGGTTCTTCCTAGAATTGGGACAGGTTTTTCCTAGAAAAAAATGCCTAATTTAAAGTCTCTATCGTACTTGGAAGTAAATTAAATATATATTATATTATGCTATATGCCTATATGTAATTTCCAAATTAAATGTAATAAAATTTTGTATCATAATTAATTTTTTGCTCTATATAATTTTCTTAATTCGTAAACTTAATTTTAATAATTCTATTGATGTAATTTATATTTTATTTACACGAACTAAATATTTCTTTTAATTATTAATTATGATGAATATAATAAAATAATTAAAAATAATATCGAAGATTGATAAAATTTTGGGTTGTGTACGTACTCAGTGAACTCACAGTTGAATTAAACTAGTTTGAAAAAAAAATCAGAATAATACATATATATCGTAAAAGATAAACTTAGTTGCTAAATACAGGTCACAATAAACTAGTCTAAAATATTGTGGTACCCGTTTTTTAAATTAAATAAAAGCATAAGAATAAATATTAATAAAAGTAAAGAAAAATACCATTAATTAGCGTATAAATGAAAACTTATATACACCAATTCATATTAAAAAGCCATAAAAAAGGTATAAGAAAAGAACTAAAAATATAAATTTTATTTAATTCAATTGTTTTAAATATTAAAATTTATAATTTATAATATTTAATTTTTTATTTTACTTTAACCCTAATTATAATATACTTATATGTAAGCTATTTCTGGCACATATTATATTTAATTATAATTTTAATTATATTCGAAACAAAAATTTATGTATATTAAAATAAATAAAAAAGAGAAAGCATGCAAAAATTAAAAATAAAATGATTATATATGTTTTTATAAACATATTCATATAAACGAATATTAATACTTATTTGTGAAAAAGTTTTGTAATTCAATTATTTTGAATATATTTTTTTCCGAAAGAAAGTTAAAATATATGTTGTTTTTCTAACTCTAGTTATTAAATTATAATTATATTTATAAAATAAATAAAAAATGATGCACGAAAAACAAATAATAAAAAAAGATTTTGAAACAAATACATAAATTAAATTTAAATTGTATAAACAGAAAAACTGGTGAAATCAAAAAGTGAATATTTCATAATGAGCAAAACGATACCACTATTTAATATAATATAAAATTAACGTTAATCAAAGCAAAACACTATCTACAAGAATTTAATACATCAAGGACATAAATGTAATTGACTAGTGTGTATCAAGTAAAAATGAACTGTATTTAGCGAACACCCAAGATAAACCCCTAAAAAGCCCTAATTTTGCATCTCCAGAACTAAAAACCCTAATATCAATGGCGATGCTCTCAAATCTCCGCCGGCGTATCCCTCTCTCTCGCTCCTCCATCATTTTCAACCACCACACCGCCAGTTGTCTCTCCTCCTCGCCTGCGCATCTCTCTCAATCCCCATCCCCATCCCCATCCCCAAACCCTAACCAAACCCTATTTGTTCCCTCTCTGCTGAGAGCTTTTCGATCAACCAACATTTCATTTGCGCGTCCAAGAAGTTCGTATAACAATGATGATGATATCAAGATTGGGCCTGATGATATCTTGTTTGAAGGGTGTGATTATAATCATTGGCTTATTACTATGGATTTTCCTAAAGATCCTAAACCTTCTCCTGAACAAATGGTTGAGACTTATGTTCATACCGCCGCTAAAGTTATCGGAAGGTTTCGTCTCTTTTCGATTACTTTATCAATTTTACTTGATGCTGTTTTTTCTTACATATATGTATGCACTGATTGTTTTTGATTAGGATACTGTGTTTTTTAAGTTTTAGATTATGTAGGTAGATAGTTGTTGAATTTTTATGTATCGATCATGTGTTTTTGCTCTGTTTAGTTGTTTTTGAGTTTTTGCGTTTACTTGAGAGATTAAATTAGAGAAGATAACAGGATATAAGATATTCCATTTCGATTAGACTCAGCACCCATCTTAACACGCTTCACAAGACAGTCGGGGTTTGTTACTAATCTGTTACTAGAAACGATACCTTGTTTAATTTAATACTCCCTCTGTCCCATAATAATTGTCTCTTTTGGGGAAAAAATTTGTCCCATAATAATTGTCTATTTCTACTTTCAATGTAAAAAAATTCAAACTTACCCTCTTTTTTTGTCATTTTCAATATAAAACTTGCTTTATTTAGTATAAAATAGTCATAATAAATATGATACGCACAGAAAATTATTGTACAAACATTTTTTAATATGCGTTATTTTTCCAAAAGAGACTATTAATATGGGATGGAGGGAGTAAGTTTAGGACATACTTAACACTTCAACCTCTAAAGTATTAACTATGTAGTTCGACTAATTCTCATTTAGACCAAGTATCTAAATGTTGATTTTAGTGGAGGGAGGACAGGAACTTGAACTTGAACTTGGCAGAATACAGAGTAGAAGTGTAGAACTGAAAAACAGAGTGCTTACTAAAATGGAATATTTTGGATTTTCACATCTTATTTTTATGTTCTTTTACTGATTGTAAATCTCTTAATTTTATAAGGATGAATTAAGATCTTTAACTCTATAATTGAATAAATATCCAGAAGGCCGCTTTTTAAGAAATTCTTTAAGCATGCAGGCTTCTCAGTTTCAAAATGCACTGGAGGGCTTATTTTGTAAATGAAACACTGACTTGACCTTAGGTCAACCAACCCAATGTCTAACACTAGTCGAGCAAAGTCGGTAGCAAAAATAAAAAAAGGTTTTGTACGAGATGAGCAGCTTTCGTGAAAGATGCACCCATTCTTTTCCACACTTTCATTTTCACAAAATTTAACTATTGCACAATCCTTATACTCTGATTTGGTAAAATGATTTGGATTGTCTTTTGGAAGATGAGTAAAATGTTGGATAAAGTATTATGTTAACAGTTAAATATCTTGAGTAAAGACAGAAACGAAAGTTATTAACCGTAACTAGTAAAAAAGCAGGATAGACTTATGATATGTAATGAATATTGTAGAAACAAGATTGTAAAGTGTCCTTTATCTGTGGGCCAGTATATAGTTCACGAGATTAAGTGCTTGTACCAAGGTCCTTGGTATATAGGAGCACTCAAATCTGTGTATTATTGCTGATTCTGTTATTTGATAATTTAAGATGAAGTTAGGTCACTGTTTTTTGGTACGGAACTGTTGAAAAGCTTCCGTGGCAAGTGTTTGTATGTGTAGAGGATTATTATTTGGCTAATGATGATCTGTTTCTGTTATGGTCTTAGTGTTGAAGAGGCAAAGAAAAAAATGTATGCATGTAGCACCACAACTTATACAGGTTTTCAGGTTGAGGTGTCAGAGGAAGTATCAAAAAAGTTTGAAGGTTTGTATGTGTGTATATCATATCTTCTTTATAAAGGTCGATATTAGTTGCTGACATGCTGATGATGTTTTCAAATATATCTTCAATCAGGTCTACCTGGTGTTGTATTTATTCTGCCAGATTCCTATATTGACCCAGTAAACAAACAATATGGAGGTAGGTGCAAATTTTAATAATGTTGCTTTGTGTTTTTATTATTCGATCTATGGATTTATTCTTATTTTGATTTTATTATTAGATTGAAAAATGACGCGACTTTTTTCATGTGTCCTGTACTCATGGTATGTATGATCTAAATTATATCCTCAAATATCAGGAGATAAATATGATGATGGAATAATAACACACAGACCACCTCCTGTACAATATGGAAGGCAAGGAGGACGGTTTGGTGATCGAAATAGAGACTTTAACCGGCCAAGTCGTCCACGAGGTGAATATCAACAGGGAAATCCGGAATTTGACCGAGGATCCACTCAAGACAGTCCAGGGAACTTTAGGCCACCACAAAATCCTACACCACAGCAGAATTATGGTCCAAGTCGTCCACGAGGTGAATATCAACAGGGAAATCCGGCATTTGACCGAGGATCCACTCAAGTGAATCCAGGGAACTTTAGGGCACCACAAAATCCTACACCACAGCAGAATTATGGTCCTCCTAGAGTTGCCCCAGTAAATAATTCCGCTTATGGTCAGGCAAATTATCAGGGACAGATGAGAGATCAAATGGCCCCCCCTAATCAGGGAAATTTCATTCAAAGTCAAACAGGAGATTCTTACCCTCAAGGGCAAAGAATGCCATCAGGAGAGCTCAATAACAATGCACCTCAACGAGATGTGAATTTTAGGCAGGGCGGTGGTGGCAGTTACGGGCAGGGTGGTGGTGGCAGTTACGGGCAGGGTGGTGGCAGTTACGGGCAGGGTGGTGGTGGCAGTTACGGGCAGGGTGGTGGTGGCAGTTACGGGCAGGGAGGTGGTGGCAGTTATGGGCAAGGTGTTGTTGGCTCTGGGCAAGGTGGCGTTGGCAATTATGGACAAGGTGGTGGTGGCAATTATGGGCAAGGTGCTGATATTGACAACTGGGGGCAAGGTACCACCAGTAGCTCTGGACAAGGTAGTAGAGATGTCTCTGGCCAAGAAAAATTCCCCAACTACGGTCATAATTAGCCAATACATGACGGATTTGTCCGAGGTTCCCACACGGAAAGCAGGTGCAGCAATAAAACTTTGGAGCTACAGCGGAATCAGGCTGGCAGGAAGCAGTTAACCTTTTGTTTCTAGTACATGTATGAGTCGTAACATCTAAATTTCGAAAGTTGATTTATAATATGGTGAAAATAGCTATAAGCCTAATTATTCAAAAAAAAGAAAAAGGCCAACAACAAGAATAATTTAAAAAAATTGGTTGCTTAGATTATAATTATATTTTCCAAGGAGGAAGGTTAAGAATCTTCCCCTGCCCTCCCGTTACGTAATGAGTCACGACTATAAATTTCATAATTATAATGCTATGAAATGTGCTTTCTTTTCAAAATTAATCTGTGCTTAGAAAAGTTTAATCTGTTCAGACATAATATATATAAGAAAAAAATACTGAAACAAATATTTAAAGATGTCTTCAAAATGAATAAAATATATGACCACAAAACACAGTTTGAGCACCAGTCACTATTTAGTACTGTATATTATTTATAGAACATAAGTGGGATTTTATTTGATCATTTATTTAATATTTGAGTCTAATAAATGGTTTTCGCTGTTATCTGGAATGATTTATATTCTTGACGACTGAATGGAGAATGCAATCCACAACAACTCACGTGGTGATCTCATAGCAGGAACCTACTAGTATAGGTCAAAATAGTTCAGAAGTCGTGGGCTTGAATTAGCCTTGGGCATTGTATATAATTCTGTACAGGATTACAATAGCTACCTAACCCTTTTAGCCCTACAAAATGTATACATGAATGAACTGCACTCCAAAAGTTCCACCGAGCCGGCTAGTCAAATTGGAAAAAAGTTTCTCTGCAGAATGTGCTGCTAATTATCAACTGCCACTGGAGGAACAAAAGAACAGTCCTGAAGGGTCTGCTCAAAGATATGCCCGACTTTAAGCAGTTTCTCCTGCAGCAACAATAGGCAAACTTCATGTTGCATAGCTCAAAGTAGTTTACAATATGTCAAACAACTTTCAGGTCCACATTGCGAGTTTTTTAACAGCTCCCAGTGAATTTTATTTTATCAATACTCCGTTTTAACATATCAAAAGAGATGTATTGGGGTAAGAGACACGAGAGCTATTTTATTTTTTAAATCACCGTTCACGCTAATCAACAGAGTAGTACAGGTTAGTTTTAAAACCAAGCATATTAAGAGTTGTTTCTGACCTCATCAAATGCTGCACCAATCATCTGAACACCAACAGGGAGACCAGCAGAACCACCTTCTACGAAACCACATGGCAACACCAACGCTGGTAGACCAGCTAAATTTACATTGACCTGATATAGGCATACTTGTTGAATTAGATAATATTGCAAAGTCGTAATGGTCCTAAAAAGTGAAAGAGTAAATATTTATTATATTAATGCAGGGACCATGAGATAGGTCAGTATCAATATATAATGACACGAGATTATGATCCCAAAATCTTACCAGCACTTAAACGTAATAAATAAAAACTTGATCAATTTCAGGTTTCACAAAAAAATATTATCAGAAGCAAGACAAAATCTAAGTCATGAACAGGGGATAAGTGAACTGAGTCGAATACTGTCAGGCTCGAGTTCGACTAAAAATTTCGGGCTCGAGCTTGAGTTCGACCGAACCATATATTTGAACCTTGAAACTAAGGTTGACTAGAGATCGAAAAACTGGGATTCGACTTAAAAGCTCAAACTAACTGTTCAAAATATTAACAAAAGCTCGAATTTGATGAGCTCAATTCAAGTTCGGCTCAATTTAACATAAAAAATCATAATTTTTAATATATATAAAAGTATATTTACAATTTATAGATAATTAAAAAAATAATAGTTCCAAGGCTCGTGAGCCTTTCGAGCCGAATAATTTAAAGTTCGAGTTCGGCTTGATAAAACATTCGCGCACTGCTTGAGCTCAGCTCAATTATTGTCCAATTCAACGAGCCAAACTTAAACTGTTCACAAATAGTCCACACCCCTAGTTTATCATAAGTTCATATAGCATGTTGAACCCAACTGGCCAACTGTTTCAGATGCCAGACTCTAGATACATGAAGTGATAATTTGTTTGCAAGTAATTTTGACCCAGCAATGAAGATATAAAATCGAAATCGGAAACAGTTGGAAAAAAACAACATATAAAGGCATTACTTACTGTCATGATGTCACCAGCATACATTGCCATGGGATCGTTTTTCTTTTCACCTGAAACGATATTAGTGTCAGGTAACAAGTTCTCTTCTTACTGCAGAAGGTCAGAGGAAAAACACAAGTAGGTGACAGTAATCTCTTAGCAGTTAGCATCATACAGATTACTTAAACAGCTATTTGTCAAGACAACATACCAATCTTATAAGCCGCAGATGGAGCTGCAGGTGAAATTAGGATATCATTTTCATTCAAAGCTGACTTGAAGCTTTTCCGAACCAGAGTTCTGACCTAAGACACATGTTCATATGAATTTCAATCTTGACTGAACAGCATTCAATGCACAAAAATTCTAAACTATATTGGCAAGTAATGTCGAGACTGACATCCACAAGTTGACATTGATAGTCAATTTATTTCTAATGACTAATCACTGAATAGAAAGACATCAAAGGGGGATGTTAATGAAGATCTCATAGATGTAAAATGATACTTACTTTAGGAAACAAAATAATGATATTAGAACCTGCCTATTCGACTACTACACTAAAAATTTACAAATTACTATCCGTTGTGGTTTTCACATAGTGACCCCCAATATAATATAGCTTACATCCAAGCCAATGATAATGGTAAAATACTTATCAGTGAGTGCTATACCTGCTGAGCACGCTTGTAATAAGCATCATAATAACCAGCTGAAAGCGCATATGTTCCCATTAAGATCCTCCTCTTTACCTGTATGAGATGTGTGATCAGATATTTAACTTAATTTGCACATGTGAATCTTTTTTGAGTTTCCAAGTGTCCACTTCAAGCTCGTACCAAATGCATCGAGCATCTAAGAAAATGTTTCCTGGCTGCAGTGGATATCAAACTCTTTCTAAACAATACTGCAAAACTGTATGTAAAGGACAGATGCTGCATACCTCAGAACCAAATCCATGTGCACGGGTATTCTCATAGAGAGAATTCAACTCCTCAGATTCACATTGGTTTCCATATCTACAAAAATATGCACAACACTTAAATTACAAAGTTATAAAAACGACTACTTTATTTTTAGGTTTTAGCAACTCAAAGTGAGCAAGTGACTAGAAAATGTAGACCAGAATTGACAAAAATTTAAACAGATGCCAAATAACTAGCTACTCTAAAGTTATATCCTTCTGTGCATGCTTGGCACACCAGCTTAACAATAGCACCAAGCAAAACCAAGCTCTAGATCCTTATAAATAAGAAAAAAGGGAAGGGAGGAAAATATAAAAAAGAAGAGAAATGAAAAAAAAAAACATTATCGTAAATCACCTAATACCATCATATCTAGATAAGTTTGATGAAGACTCAGACGAAGCAAGGATGTAGTAAGCTGGCAATCCCAGGGAAAATGACGGCAAGGACACCTGGTAATAATATCAAGCTATTAGAAATTCACCAGAAATCCACCCAAAAAGCATGAAAATACAAGGAAAATAGATAGCTAAAATTTAAGGAAGAGAGTAGGCTTATAGATAGAAACAAAACATGAGGAACAATACCTCAGTTACAGTGCATCCCAGTTCTTCTAGATGAGAAACAGCAGCAAGAATTGACACTACTATATCTGCATCAACTCCTTCATCTAGTGTTTCACGAATTACACCAACTCGCAATCCTCTTAAAGGCTTAGAGTCTAATATATCTTTGGAGATAAATTGGGAAGTGAAATCAGGGACATCCTGGAAAATAGAATATCTATAAAGGGACCATGGCAAAAAAATCAATCAGACTATTATACTTCATCTGAGATATCCAGTTTACGAGTTCATATTCATATCACTAAAATTTTATCTTTTTACTTCAATTAGAATGGTCTTAAGCTCATAATTCTAGTCACAAACTGATATTGTATAAGATCCATATAGCAAACAGCAACACGAATTGACACAACTGTTTCTGCATCAACTCCTCTATCTACTATTTCATGAATTACACCAACTCACAATACTACAATACTTTTAAAGGCTTAGAGTCTGATATCTTTGGAGGTATATTGGGATGTGAAATAAGAGACTTCCTGGACAATAGAATATTTATAAAGACTACAACAAAAAGTTTCATCAGACTGTTATGCTTCATTTTAGATTTGTTTTCTGTATCCAGTTTAAGGTTCATATTCACATGATCATATCAATTAGATTTTATCTTTTTACTCCAATTAGAATGGTCCTAAGATCATAATTGTAATCACAAACTGATATGGTACAAGATCCATATAGAGAACCCATTCTAATGATCTTTTATGAGTGGACATAGAGCTAATCTAAAGAATTCTTAATCTTTTGACATGATATCAAACTTGTAAACATTAATTAGTTCAAATCAGGAAGTATTAATAATACAAAAATAGAATATGATCCGGAGCAGGGAATAAAGATTAATTTCTTTCATGTTTTTATGGAGGAATAAAGAAAAAAAAGACTTTTATAGTAGAGTATAATAGGTTTTGTTTCATTCATTTAACTATGGTATTAGATTAGTATTTAAAAACAAACATGGTGTAGAATAATTTACTTATTATTATTTTCAGATTTTGATATTTTATGAGATTGAGATTGTTCTCTTGTTATGGTTGCAATCCATAAAATTCGTCAATTCATGTAGTTGAGAAATCCTAGGATAGTTGTTCTTCTGCATTTGAGTCACACTAGCACTAGTGAATTTTCTGCAGCTAGTCCAACCATTTTTTTTTTGTAATCAATACATTAACTTGTGCCGAGAAATACTACAAACAGATTGCATAACCATAAAATCTTACCCGGCGGCTACTAGTGGCATCAAGTTTATCATGACCAGAAATAGCATTAAGGAGAATCCCAGTGTCAGAAACAGATGAACCAAAGCATCCAATAACATCCAATGATGATGCATATGCTACGAGCCCATATCTTGAGACACGCCCATATGTTGGCTTCAGACCTACAACGCCACAAAACGATGCTGGTTGCCTGACACTTCCACCAGTGTCACTACCCAGTGATACTACACATTGTCTGGCAGAGACAGCTGCAGCTGAGCCACCCGAGGATCCTCCTGGAACCCTTGACAGATCCCAAGGATTGGCAGTCACCTATAAAGTTGAAGAAGCATTCGTCAAGTAAATATGCTCTGTCACACGAAGAAAATTTAGACGAAGAACTATTTACTATAATTTCACATTGCAGTGGGGGTGAAAAAATCAAAACAAATATGTATAACGGAATTAAACTTTACTAAAAACTAAGAGATTCAGAACTTCATGTGGAAGGTAAAATTAAATCTACTGTTAGGAGATAAATTACACCCCTAAAGAAAAGAGTATAGCACAGTAATAGGCAATATAAGTGAAGCCGCAGAAAAGGTCTACCAATCAAACATTGCCACCAGCTCAAAACTGAAGCAACCCTTTAAGTTTTTAATAAACAACATCCATGAAGACATTGATACTTTAAAAGAAAATGTTTGCACACAAAAAATGAGTATCAAGCTTAAATGAAAGATATGTGATTGACAATTATGTAAAATATACATCAGAATCAGACCATGTTGTCTAGAAATCACTACAACTTAGTAAACTTTTGTTCAGCGCAAAACTCATATGAAATTCTACATCGTCCACACAAGTTGAGTATGAATTGAAATTGAGTTCTATAACTTACATACTTCTGCTTCTTATCATTATCAGTTACACAAACTCGCAAATACACTCATTCTGTATCTAACCTGGAATCCAACTAGAACCTATTTAACCTAGTTTTAGCAATCTTAACTTCCCAAGTCCCAACTACATAATCACAAGTTAAATTAACAAAATACTCAACTGAACATCAAAACTTTACAATGCAGTAAGTTAAATCAGTAAAAACCTAACACGAACCAACTTTTGGCATTATTAACATGGCTATTACGCAATCACAGCTAACATTAACACAACACACAACGAAAGTTCAAAACTTTACAATGCAGAAAGTACGAACAATAAAATTCCAAGAAGCCTAACCTGATACGCTGAAGCTTCCGTACTACTCCCCATACCAAACTCATCCATATTAGTCTTCCCAACAATAATTGCCCCACTCTCCCTCATTTTCGACACCGCAGTCGCATCGTAAGCCGGCCTATAATTCTCCAAAATCCTCGACCCGGCCGTGGACGGCATATCAGCCGTACAAATATTATCCTTCACGCCGACGAAAACTCCGGCGAGGGGGCCCACCTCCTCATTCCTCTGAATCTTTCCATCAAGCTCCTCGGCCTCTCGCAACACAGACTCCTCGGAGACGTAGAGGAAGCTCTTGAGTTTCGGGTCGGATCTTCGGATCCGGGTCAAGTAGTCTCCAGCAAGTTCGACGGCGGTTTTGTCGCGGGAGAGAAGGGTTTTGCGAATATCGAGGATTTGGGAAGTGGGGGGAGGTGGGGAAAGGGTTAGGGTTTGAGAAGTGTGGAGTGATGATTTAATGCGAAAATTAATGTGGAATAATCGAGATTGGAGATATAAAAGACGTGGGTTTTGTACTGAAGATAGCAGCAGCAGCAGCATTTCAAGATTTTTATCGAACAATTATCAGTTTTGTAAGAGAAAGTGTGTTGATTTCAGCAGCTTTCTTCCACTAGTTTGTAATCCTGGGCCTATATCTGTGTGTTTTTAGTCTGTGTTTCGAACAAAATTTCAAATATTTGAGAAAATGCCCCTGATATCACAATTTAGCCAGAAAATGTCTTAAATGGCACAACTCGTAACAATGATCCTAAATAGCATTCCAAAACGCTACATAGTGTGCCGTGCCGTAAAAAGAGTGAAAACGCTATTTCGTGTAGCGTTTTACACTTTTTTTAATTTTTTAATTTTTTTTTGGGAAAAACGCTACTTTATCTTGGGTTCTAGGTTAAAAAACGCAACTTAAAGTAGCGTTTTGGGGAGATTTTTTTCTTCAAAACTCTACACGATGTAGCGTTTTGGAGTGCTATTTAGGGCCATTTTTTTGAGGTTTGCCATTTAGGACACTTTTTTCCCAAATTGTGACATATAAGGCCAACACCCAAATATTTATATATCAGTTTTTTTAAAAAAAAATTACCAACTCAATATTTTTTCTTCTTCTTTTTTTGAGGAACTCAATATTTATTTACTTTTAGTTTGAATTTGATTGGATTCGAAAGTGATAAATTGAAAATTTAAAATTTGGTGCTAATTTATTGCATTAGTTAGTTAGCTTTGTGTTTTCATAAGAATTTAAATTAAATATATAAGATTATGGGTATCGTATTATTTCACTGGCGAAAAGACATTAATAATTACGTTTCTCGTCTTAAAATGGCTTGCTTGCAGTACTAACAATTTTATAGTGCCACTTACACAGGATTATAAGAATATGATCATATTATGTACAGATTGACTAGTTAGTTGATATTTACAACCATCTAGTTTTCTGATACAACTGGATCTTCTACTTTATCTACATTGGAAAGAGATGATGCATCAGTATGTGGACCTTCGGTCGACATGCTTAATGTTTGGCTTGGGTTTTGCCAGAAGTGGTTTCGTATGGTTTTAAGTTTCGGGTTGATGGTGGAGAATCCGGGATCGCTGAGCAACTCTTGAACATTAGTCCGACCTTCGAGCATGCTCACCACTTGAGACATTGTCGGCCGAAGTGTTGGAGCTGCATTGGTGCACAAAAGGGCTACATTTAGGAGTATCATAGCTTCTTGTGACGAATATTCATACCCCAGTGCTGGATCAACAAGCTCCAAGAGGTTCCCTCTTTCTTGCAGTACATAAGCCTGAAAAACAAGGAATTTAGCGTGATAAACATTTTGCTTTCCACAGTTGAATCACATGATGCAACAGATTATGCAAATCAGACCCTTTGTCAAACTCTCCGCTCATAGGAGTAACCACAATATTAAGCCTCCTAAGGCAGTAATGTATAGCCGATATTACCTTGTAAGGTTTGAGATTGTACTGGGAATCCTACAGCCTACATTAAAATTACAGTGAAGCAAGATTACATGAAGAGTTAGAATTGTAATTACCCAATCAAGAAGGTAAACAAATTCTTCTATTGGTCTGTAGTTTGTGTTGCTTTTACCACTAACAGTTTCTAAAGCAACAACTCCAAAACTGTAAACATCTGCTTTGCTAGTCAAGTAACCACGCATTGCATACTCTGGAGCCATATAACCTCTGCAGCACCACAGATCAAATATTAGAAGCTTCACTGTAAGATGTTATTCCACATAGAGAGACGCCCAAAAATCAGAAAGTGACTACTTTACACATGGAACACATTTCAGGAGAGAGGTCTTTACAAGTAATGCTTGGATAGCAATAGAAACTTACATAGTTCCTGCAATCCGTGTACTGATATGGGTATTGCCATCTTCATTAAATTTTGCCAAGCCAAAATCAGATATCTTGGCATTTAGATCCTTATCAAGAAGCACATTGCTAGTTTTAATGTCTCTATGCACAATTTTCAAACTCGACTCTTCATGAAGGTAACACAACCCTCTAGCTATGCCTAGACATATTTTCCACCTTGCAGGCCACTCTAACTTTAACCTAGCTGTTGCGTCTCTTCCTGTTAAAATTAAGTAATAGAAAAAGAGCACTGGTAAGTTTTTTTCCGCAAAGACAAAGCCATATTCTTCCAGCGTCTTTTACATGCATTTTGCGCTTGGATAGACAGCTTACCAAAAAGTGCATGAGACAGAGAATTATTTTCCATGTACTCGTATATCAGTGATAACTGGTTACCCTCAACACAACAACCATACAACTTCACGAGATTAGGATGCTGCGATGCCGATATCATGCCTATTTCAGTGATAAATTCATGGTTCCCTTGCTTAGACTTCGCTGAAAGTTGCTTAACTGCAACTACTGTTCCATCTGACAAGAAACCCTACACAAGATAACCAAAAAATTCAACTTGGCTAAAATAAAAGGAAGGTAATTGTAGAACCTTTTATTTACAATCAGATATTGATACAAGTGGTTTTTTCATCACAAACAAACCAAAGCTTATAAAAGAAAGTTGGATTTAAATTCTTAGGTGAGTGGGTCTATTTCTCAAATATCACTAGATGAAAATTTCTAGAGGACGACGACAAAGTTTACTAAAGTAAAATGACAATTTCAATTAGGAAGTCTTTAAACAAATTGTTAGTTTTTTTAACTAACTGGGACTACTTTGCAATCATGAAGCCACTGACACACTACCTTTTACATCCACAGGAGAATTTAGTACTACTAAATAAGTAAATATGGATCATGTAACTCCTATTTTGGCATTTTTTGTTTCCGGAGTTTTTGCCCCGATTAACAAAGGGCCTGAGTACTTTTCTAATTATAAATTGGGTCATGCATTTTATTTATCAAGCAATTAACATCCTACAATAATAAGATAATATTGCAATCCATTTTATTAAAATAGTGGTTTTTATATATTTTTTTAAAAAAATTACTTGACAGAAAAATAGTAGAGTTTTACTTGGCAAAGAAAAAAGGTATAATTTGATTGTTTATCTGTCCCCTCCTTCACCCTCTACTTAAGAAAATCATATACATTATAATACCTTGTATACTGGACCAAAACCCCCTTCACCTAACTTGTATGCTGGATCAAAGTTTTTGGTTGCTGCTTTGATCTGTCTTAACGTAAATAGCGCAATTTGTAGGTCTAGGCCTTTAAGTTCTGCAGAATATGAAATCATATATAAATCAGTGAAACATATGTTAAATATGAGATGCACTCATAGGTGAATATTCTACATGCCAAAAATAACTGACAAACAAAAGGATTGGACATATAATCTGTTAACATAAATACCGCATTTTGTAGGCCTAGGCCTTTAAACTCTGCAGCATATGCAATCATGTAAAAATCAGCAAAACATAATTTGATAATGAGATACACTCATTCATAGGTGAATGTTAGCCCCTCGAGGATGACTTGACAAACAAAAGGATTGAACATATATATTTTGTAATATCCTTGAAGTACTGGGGAACTAGCAAAGGTTAAAATATCAAATAATACAAGTTGACAACAATGTTGACACTATATCATATAGATCAGTACAACTTTTTCTGTTTGCGTGACATGTCTAATCTTAACTATCTTTAACAGGGTCAGATAACTGCTACCCACCAGACAAATATACGGATACAGTTATATAGACATACTAAAATCATGATTGAAATCATTATTGGATTTAGAGGTGCAGAACTAATATTTTGGGCTGTTACCATTATCTGCAGATATCTTTCCTCCCAGACAGCCTTTTCTCCATAAAATACATAGGACGACAAGGCAAAGAGATAATGCTCCCCCCGCAACTGCAAGTATTAGAGCATCATGCTTCTGTTTTCCATTTACTTTAGGAGGTTTGAAGTCTGCATCGGGTGAAGATTATGAAAGTATTTAAGAATTATAGTAAACTCATATAAAAAAACATACTAGATGAAACTAAGGATAAATAAGATCAGGTCCTCCATATGTAATATGTATCATTAGACAATATAATTTCTCTTATCAATTGCTACATATAGGATGCATGGTCAGATGAAGATAGATTTTGACAGAGCTTGTGGCATGAAAGAAATTTCTTACTTCCCTTGGCAGAACATAGAAGAAATTCAAACATGTGTCTTCTGACCGATAAATACAGATGGACAAATTTTATTTAATTAAATAACATGTCATAGAACCTGAATAATTTTACAAATACCAAAAGACAATCATAATTGTATCTATTATTAATAAATTTCACTTTTAGTAGACAAGAGTGAAGAATGGAAAAGACAAATAGATATTATAAGCTCGATCAAATAGATGTGACTGAAACAATAATACCCATGTTCAACATGTCAATTTATGTTTTTTGGTGAAGTCCTTTTTCTTTTTTCTTTTTAGCTATTTGTATTTAGTACTAGTCATACACATATTTCTACATATTGAGAAATAAACCTGATCCATAGTTAAGCTATAGTGCTATACTATATACTGCATAAAATTTAAAAAATTATATAATTCCCAGGAATAGGAAATCGTAATTAAAATTTTCTCGTAAAGTTATTTATCCAGTAAGTAAGATTTAGAGATCTTAATTGTTGAATAACGACTTTCTGATTTGGCATGATCGATATTGATGATTGACCAAAGAAGTCGAGAATCATTCTTTTATTTTATAAACTATCAAGGAAACGGCCAAACAGGAAGAGAAGGATGACAATGCACTTGGCGAAATACAATTAGACTTACTAGGTTCCACTGATATGGCTGATATAAGAGGACCATAAACTCCTCTGAGTGGGATTCCAGTAGTGCCTTTCCCAGCCCAATAAAAGTGTATCTTCAGCGTGTGGCTTGTTACAGCTGCAGTAAAATTCTTAATAATGGGTATCTCACCCCCACCAGCTTCAGCTTCAATGTTAAAATCCTTGAGCACTAACTTTTCCTGTAAAGGGAGTATAGTAGATTTAGCGATACTTATAATATGAATTCCAGAGGAAAAATCTCTTACTCTCGCTTTAGTCCCTGATTAAATAAATTTCAAATACCTGAATGTAGACATCAAAGATACGCTTGCCAAGGCTGTTAAACGATCTGTCACTGGTGAAAACAATTTCTGCAAAATGGAGGCTGACAGTATAGTTGCCGTTTCCAAGACAAAGTCCATAGTAAGTAAGAGAAACGGGAGATGTACGTGCTGTTCTGTACAGATTTGATAAAGAGGCAGAAACATTTTTCAGCGCAGAACTATTTGTAGTAATATAGACATCAGCATCAAGATCATTGTCCATAAAACTTCCTGTACTGCTGAATGCCCAATTCTGTCTTGAGTAGAACATTGAAGCTCCTCTTGGTTCTAAATCAGCTTCGAAATTGGTGTTATTGTTCACAACTACATCCTCGCCACCACAATTAATGTGCAGGGAATACCTGTCTGTTCAAAGTAGATAACCCTCATAGAATGTAAAGAAAAAAAAGATACAAGACAAAAAAGAGAAAGAAGTATTGCATGACAAAGAA
Organism: Oenanthe sinensis; assembly: GCA_028671895.1. Lineage (NCBI taxonomy): Eukaryota > Viridiplantae > Streptophyta > Magnoliopsida > Apiales > Apiaceae > Oenanthe > Oenanthe sinensis. The sequence continues at coordinate 40,635,221 of CM053794.1, forward strand.
GGCAGCATTAGATGTAAATATATAAAATGAACACTTGTACTATGTTTGGTAGGACATTGTACTATGTTTGGTAGGAAGGAATGGAACAAGGTACTAATTGAATGAAAAATCGTGAACAAAATTAGAAGAGGAGAGAAGGATGTGACAAAGAACTACGGAAAAAGAAAATGAAAGAGTGCAATTTCTTTGTGATGAGGTTTGGTGAAGAAAATCAGGAAGGAGAATGGAGTATTCAATTTCAAATTGTGGGTTTGAGCTCTAGTTAAAATTGGTAGGAAACAAATGGAGGAAGGAATAACAATTATGATTATATACATTCATAATAGTGTTAATTTTTATTCAATTCCACCCAACCAAAGGGAGGGTTAAAGATCTTCTCAATTTCAATAGATTGAATTAAACTATGGACTTAATTAATGGATCGCCGTCTTGTAATGAATTATCGAAAAATATAATAAATGGTAGAAAGAAACCCCATAAATATTTTAAGTTCTTTTTTCCAAACAATGTAATCTCCTTTTAATTAATTTCTACAGGTATAAAAGCTAATAAGTCTTCACTTCAAAGTTTAATCCCGGATCCAAATCTATTCATGTACATGAAAATCCTTTCGCGAGATGCTGGATGCACAAGTACTCTTCACTATCTACACTCTTTATGCATAGTTACACTGGTTCCCTCCCCCCCTTAAGTGTCATGTTGCTCGTCTACAGGCTTCAGCAACAAAGCTCACTTTACAATAATAACACACTTCACAAGCAATGGTTTCTTTTCCCGGAAACCTTCACATGTAAACCATGGGTGTGATTGTGTGAACCACCCACCTAGACCCAACACCAGGTAAATTGAGTGCTTACACACTGGCACGTGGCCCCAATAAGCTTTTTGCCAAATTATTTGTTAATCACGAGAATCAAACCCCTAGCTTTAAACTTTACATCACTCCATTTAGACTTTACAACCAGAGTTGGGTTTGTATAGACACCCTTCACAGTTTTTTACTGGTTCCTTTTTTCATGATGGGACAGCACTGTATACAGAAATCGAGTGTAGAGGAATCTGGGTGTGGTTTATGCTAGGAAGCTTGATAGAAGCACTCACTTTATAATCTATCACTCTACAATTTACTGGAGAATAATTTAGTTATATGCTCTCTTATCTAAGAGACAGTTTTTGATTTATTATTACTGTTTACAAACCTTTGAGTTACTAATAAATTATAATATGCTCTGTTTACAAATTACATAATGGTCTGATGCTGAGAGGTAATTTACTCACATTGATTACTTGGAGCAGAACAAGGAAAATGTTGCTTCAGGCATGGATGAACTCTATTTCTGCAGGAGAAAAGACAAACCAAGCATTAGTATTACTCTATTAGTAAGGTTGCAGTAATATTATCCCCTAGATTATGCAAGTCAAAGGAATAAATCTTTCATTCGACACAACACTAAAAGGAAAAATGATAAATCGACAATATATATAACTGCTTAAAGTTGAAACACCAACACGGAATTTACATTTTATCTGCTGACGAAGAATAGCTTTCCACTAAGTTCCTGGAGGAATAAATGAAAACCTTGTCATTACGATATATACTGAAATATTAGAAGCACAAATAAACTTGCACTTACACACTTCCTTTAGGGCATTCAAATGGACTTGAAACTTCCGAACTGAAATTGTTGTAAGAAATATCTCTGCATTCCAATATGAAAGATTAAACCAACCAATTTCAGCAACTTTAGAAAATGTGTAGTGTACAATACAAATTTAATTTCTTCAATTTAACTCTAGTTCCTCCATAATATACATAACAGAGTGTCATCTTTTAAATAATATTAAAAGTAATTCCAAAATACTCTCACTTCTGTTTGTGATAATATATATATATATAAAGACTTCAAGCTGCTTACTGAAATTGCAGTACTAGGACTATACTACTCAACTAGCTGCTCTATATTTATTGACAAATGTGGAAGCAATTTCTTGTTTTTTGTACATCATAGAAATTAAGAAACTGGATTCCTTATATGGAGCTAAGGGAGCACCAAATTTTTCTCAAATTTGTCTACTGGATTTATCTGGTTCCATACAATAGTTGAAAATCAAGGATAGGCATATATTCACTTAATTTTTATGACAAAGGAGCTGATGAAGATATTATCTATAATATTCGGTATCCCTATAAATGGGAAATCAAGCTGTATAATTGACTTGGTTATACAGAATTGCAAGTAGTTATTACTGAATATTTTGCACTTGTTACCAATTATTCTCTTGTCTGTACAAAGCCTATATAAAGACATCATCCTTCATGAACATATATATAGAAGCCTGATTTTCACAAGAACTATCTGTTTCCAGCTGTGCATGCCACTTACTAAAGAACCAAACTATCTTACAAATAAAATAACTATTTGTACCTCAAATAAGATAAAAATAATAAACCTAATTAGTTATGGTAGAAGTTCATACGCATTCTTATTTCGCGATAATATCCATTCAGGTATGTGTCCGCTAAGCTTGTTTCCTGTCAAATATCTTAAAAACAAGCGGTAACTTAGCATTTTAAAAGGAAAAAAACTATAATATGAGAAACATAATGAGTGAACATAATCTTACATGAAATCGGCTTTTGCTAAATTGATAAAATTTGATGGAATTTCACCACTCAAGTTATTGAAACTGATGTCTCTACAAAAATAAATCAACCATATTACTTCATACGGAAAGATTTGCTCTAATAAATATGAATTAAAAAGCAGGGAGACACTGAAACTTGAACAAAATATCAGAAGAATAACGAATTTATAGCTCTAAGATGCAATCATCTGTGTGCATACTTTCATATCATTTAATATTAGTTAAGGTCTTTCATGATCAGCATATGTAAAGTTCTGTTTATTTAAGAAAGTCCATTCTGCCTGGATATACTTTGTTGCAGAACTGCAGAAGGGTTTTAGGATATATAATATTGTTTCGAGTACACCTAGAGGACACATATAAGGCTGCTTAAACTGGCTCTTCACTGGAAAGGCAACTCAACTTTTAATCTCAGTTTCAACATATAATTCCATAATACCACAGGCTTAAAAGCAATATCAGGACTTTTAAACCAACACAAGTGGCTAAGTGCACCCATAATTGATAAGTTAACAGACATTTCTGCATCTTCTTTCCAAATTCCACCATATGGATATGCAAACAATGGATACAACCACATACCATGACAGGTTTTAATAGTGAGGATTAAAAGGTACATACATTGTCTTCAGATTTTCTGCCTCGCCGATATATGAAGGAATCTCTCCGCTAATTAAGCAACTTCTTAGAATCCTGCATCACATATTTCTAATTTTATCATAATATTCAATTACTGATAGAGTACTTCCTCAAACTGAAGAGAAACAACTTACAACGTCTTCATTGATTCCATGCTCAATGTTGGGAAAGTAAATCCTTTACCTTTTAAGTCACTGATCCTCCTAAAAAAATTGCCAAATATTAAGGAAAAATACATTATATAGATATGCAACCAACACAATATTAAATAAAGAGAACAAAACAAAATTGCATACAGATCACTTAAGCTTTTCAAGTTTGAAATGCTATCAGGAATGGGGCCCTCAAGAGAGCAACCTTGCATGTGCCTGTAATAACACAAACAACATATGTTTAACAAAAGCGCACAGGATTGATAAGATCAAACTATTCTTCTCAACTACCCATGTCTTGAAGTTTGAACAACTGTAGGTGTACTTACAGTTTCTCAATTTGTGTCCATCTCTGGATGAAATCAGGTATCTTGCCAGTAAAATTATTGTCACTTATTCTCCTACAGTTTTTATAAGATTCGAATGTCAAGAAGAAATTACTACTTACTAGCTGGTGCAGAACTGTAATAGAATTGGTAATAACCAATACTGAAATTTGAACTACATATTATTACAAGTATATATTGAATCATAGAAAAAAACGTGATTGCTGTAATTTATTCTTATTACAAACATTATTTATTTGGTTTTCTTCTTTTTCAATGACCGGCAACTTAACACTCTGGGGATGAACATTAGAAAGGGAAAAAAACAAAACAAAAAGGGTAGGCACTTGCATAGTCATAAAATATGCATGGAAATATGTACTTACAAATCAGTCAAGTTGGCCAGCTTTGAAAGTTCTTTTGGCAACTCTCCTGAGAATGAATTTGATGATAAAACACTGAAAGGGAAGATGTGTTTATATTAATTATTTCAATAGAACAGTTTAACATGATACTCGTGCCTTTCAATTCTCAAGTAAAATATGTGAATAAATAATTCAAAATTTTACAGCTTCTGTAATTTGACCAAGTTTCCTATATCTGCAGGGAGCGGTCCTGAGAAGTGATTTCCTTCTAGGCTCCTGCAATTTTCAGTAGTAGTTAGCAATTTTGAGCATCTCTGTCACAACTCACACCAGTCATGATACCATTATGAAGCTCATGTAAGTATAAGTAATACTAATTTTTCTAAATGCAAAATACATGGTGTGAATATGAATTCTTCTATATATGGATGCTAGCACAGATTGATATATTGCCTTGCACATTAAGGGTGCTTTACACAGGTTCATTCAACTTAATTTGAAGTTAACTCATTGTAGATTTGTAGAACAAAATTTCACATTGTACAAAGTTCTGAGCATAACATAGCCACGTTAATAAGCTCTAGGAAAAATATAAGTCATAAAATCGTAAGAAGAGATTCAACATACAGGTTAGATAAAGTGGTAATGCTGGTAAGCGCCTTCGGAAATGGACCAGATAATCGGTTTCCCATAAAAGAACTGCACAATTAAACATCAAGATATTAAATCTCGTGATGTTATACAGGAAGACAATACTATGATACTGGTGACATGGTGCATACAGGCCAGTCAAGTTCATAGACACCCATGTCAGGGGTACTGTGCCATTTAGATAGTTGCGACTTAAATCCCTGAAAAAGTAAAACTATTCAATTAGAAGTGCATTCAAACTAAAAAGAAAATTTATATTTTAGCTACTGCAAGTCTACCCTGCTGTCAGCAATGCAAGTGGTTACTAACATTGCAAGTAAATCTTCGGTAAGAATTGGATGAAGTCATAAATCTTGCTGATATATATTGTAACTATAGAAAATTTGGAATATATTAAATTTTGCTTACAGGTTTTGAAGGTGGCGCAGCTTGGAGAACTCCAATGGAACACTTCCTGATAAGTTTTGGGATTTTAAGGCTCTGCAAATATTTAGCAACTAAAAATTAACTAAATATCTAAGAGAGCTAAATTAATTAAAAAGCCCTGGGCACATTAGACTGTATACAAATTCAATATATATAATATGATGTCGGACCTGGTAAATTTGTATATAGATTTCTGCTTAGCATGCAATTTCTAACAAGCATAGTCTCTAACTAGACTATCCTCTTTATATACAGTCCAATTCAATCCTCCCCACGTTCTAAAGCACCATCAGGGGCAATACAAATAACTTTCTTTACAGGCCCTCTTGATAGACTTTATATACCCATTGATTAAATCAATTAATAAGCTTTTGACCTTTTCGCCTATTAAAATTTCGTACAATGAAAATGCACCAGGACAAAGTCAAGTTTCCCGTCCAGGCTTAAAACCTGGGAATGAGGAAATAGCGTCTTGCGGGAAAGAGAAGAGAACACTTGGAACATCTTCAAGAGTCTCTCGGAGTATCATTTTAACACTCAATCCTCAAGTTCAGCCAAAATAGGGAGTTTTGAAGATGTTCTAAACTAATTGAAACTCGCATCCCCCACCCCCTGTAGTATTAACTGCGAGTATTTAATTCATTAAAAATCTCGATCTAGGCTAAAGGCCACGCTGTGAAAGAGGGGAAACAATTACAATGTGTGATCAGGCATCAGCCATATCAGTCTAATTGGGATTCAACAGAAGAGAAAACTAAAGTACAAACAATTAAATGAGGGATGAGACCAACTACTATATCCAACTGTTTTAAAATTGATTGTCCTATAGAGAATCGACTTGAATGTTCAGTATTTAAACATCACTGTGGACCCCATGGCCCACCTAAGTGTGAAGGCACCAAGTTGGCCGCCTTGTACAGCTGGTGTCTGCTGATATGGCTACAAGACAGAAGGATAGCCAATCCTATTGTAAATTTCTACTAGTAGACTAGTAGTATTAATATCTTGACTTGCTAATTTAGTCAACATTTCACCTGTTCTGAAAATTACAGCAGTACCCATAGTAGTACTATATTATATATTTTTCTTATAGGAAATCTACTTGAAAAGAAAATTAAGAGAAATTCATTTGATCTACTCCTCCGTTTGACTTTTATGCTTATTCAAAGATATATTGAAGATATGGATGAGTTGATTATATTTTAAATTTTCATTTTGTAAATAAAAAAATTAAATATTAATATTTTATTTAGAAAGAAATTAAAAATGATCTGATGAAGTTATGCACTTTAGTATACGCATAAAAATCAATCCGGACAAATAATTTGAGAACGAGTGGAGGATAATTTTTATGTGATTTCTGAAGAACTATATCTTTAGTTCATAACAAAAAAAAAAGTAAAATTTTAAAGAGAACAAGACTTGTACTGTGTATGCAATTGTTCTTACTTTTTATACATGGTGAAGTTAGGTAAAGGCCCCCCTCAAACTATGAAATAGAAAGAGAGATGGACTAACTTTACCAAAATACTCATAGAAAGGGAATCAAATGAGGCACTTTTGAGTAAGATGATGATAGATAAAGAGAGAGAGAGAGACGTACATAGAAATAACATGGCAGGTGGTATTGGTGTTGAAAGAGCAGTCACAGGTAACAGAGCTCTCAAAACCCTTTCTGATGATTGGAATGCTCCAATTCCCATCTCCACTACACGGGTCTTTGCTAAAGTCCCAATCTTTCTTCCCCAACTTTTTGCCAATCTCTTTTAATGCCCTCACTACACCATTATCCCCATCAATATTTAATAAATATATATGGGTCTGTGTGTGTATATACTGGCAAAAGTTCTATGAATTTCTAATTATATTGGAATTTTTGGAGTTCTAGTTATGTACTGCAAGTGGAACAATATGTTTGACATTGTTCAAAACAAGCAGTACATGTATGGACTTCAAGTACTCGAATATAATTTGAGACTCGTAGAATCCAACCCTGTATAGGTATGTAACTAAACCTGACAATACAGCTTAAAGATTTGTACTATACCTTCCTCTTGGTGGAGCTTGGGAGTTGCTGCTGACACAAAACTAGTGAAGATGATTAACAACAAGTAAGAAACGATGATGAGATGAAAAAAAGGAAACTTTGTGTTGTAGCCACTAAACCCCATGTACTTCATTGCTCTGCAATACTATATGCATGGAGATTCAATACTACTACTTTTTCCACTAATATTTGAGACTATATATTGTACTTGTAACGAGAGAGAGAGAGAGAGAGATGGATAGCACAAGTAAATAAATAAGAGTTGGGGACTTGTTGGGGATTGAATGGAGTAACTAGATTGGAGCTCAACTGTATCTAGATTAGAGAGGTAGCAGTACTATTTGTCGCATTATTGCCATTGAGTTAATTATATGCATGACTCACATCAAGCGGGGGACCACTTTATATCAGGGGTGAGAAAAAAATGAATCAGAATTGAAACCGAACTGAAACCGATAAAAATCGAATTGTAAAAATTGAAACTCAAAAAAATTGATCTGAAACTGAAAAATAAAAAACCGAACCGATTGATCGGTTCCGATTCCGGTTATAGGTTAAAACCGAATCAAAAAAAATTGAACTGAACCGATAATTAAAATAAATAAATTTATTATATATAATTTATATATATATATATATATATATATGGTAAAAGGTATCTACCGTTATCTTTAGTAAATTTTCTAAAATTAATTATATAAAACTATATCATTTAGACTCTATCAGAAAAATCTAAAATTAATTTTGAGTTATAGTTATATACAAGAGTTGTCTCTCTTATAAATTAAGCAATATAAATCACAATACATATTCATGATTCATTGTTTAAAGTAAACTATTCTGTTGAAAATCCTCTGATTAGTATATACAATGTCGATTGACTTTACAATTAAAAATGCGATAGTTTAATAAAGTTACATATTTGAATATTTGTACGAGAAGACATGATTATGATAATATAAAATTTATATAAATTCTTTAAAGTTTCTTACATGTTACAGTAAGTTTAACTTGTTACAGTTTCTTATCTATTTTTTTGTAGTGTTATTATGCGGAATATGATTCAAATATTTGAATGTAAATATATAATAATTTAAATTATATACTTTTTCATTTTTTTTAACCGAACCGGTAAAAACCGAACCGGTCTTTTTAAAACCGAAAATGATAGTTCGATTGCGGTTTTTAATTTTTAAAACCGAAGATATGCGATTCCGGTTTCGGTTTTAGCCAAAAACCGAATCGAACCGAACCGCTCTCTCCCCTACTTTATATTACTCCCTCCTCATCACTTAAGTGATCAAATTTTAGGTTCGCTCTTTGTAGTGTGCGCGCCCGTGAATACATTTTATCAATCACTTTTAAATAATTTGGTTGATTGTAATTGACCACTATTATTAATAGGAAGGGAGTCAATGAACAACTCATTAAAAAATGGTTGTTAAAATGCGTCTGTATACCCTTTTAGGTTTATTCAAACTGATCACCGTACTAAACAACTGATTCTTATAGAAAAAACGAATATGGCCAAAGTTATAATTTAATTTATTACATAATATCTAAATTGTTTGATAAAGTTACTTTTATACTCCCTAATTCATCTTCAAAGGTTTCTTTAAAAGATATCTATCTCAAGGCTTAACAGAGTTTCCCCCCGTAAATTTGATTCTTTCAAAGAAGATAGTTTTCATGTAAATAAATACATTGTCTAAACTCTGATAAAATAGAGCCGGATATAATAATATAATAACTTACAGATATATTTTTCCTTTGTATATGAGATAATTTTCCATTTTTTTGTGATTCTGAATAATTAGCAGTTTAGCACCTTTAATTTGTAATGTAAAGTAATTTTGCTTCTATCTTTATAGGTAATTGGAAAAAAAAACTCTCACGTGTTTAATTTAATTAAGTTAACCTTTGCTTGTCTCTGGTTCGACCGTTCGAGCCTTCGAGGGATATATACACACACAAATTATGTGTAAAAAATTATTCTATTAGTCTATAACGATAGATTGTCAACGTTAATATTTGGCTTAACGTGCAGACTTTTGGGTATTAAGTCATAATTTAACTTTAATTTATTTCTTTTGTTTAATTTTTTATGAATAAATAATTAGATATCCCTTTCATGCATGCAATGCAAGTTTTACGCGTTTATGCGAATAATTTGACCCATTTTCTGAAGCGGATCCCACAGGGCCCCAGATAGAGATGGATGTACGTTTGATTTATCTACTACAAAAGGAAGAAGAACATTATACTGCTAAGTGCTACTAACACTATCGTTATTTGTTGAGTCTGATTTGGTTCTATTATGCCATTTTAATTAAACTTCTTCCAGTTTCAACTATTTTTTAATATTTTATTTGAGTGAAAAAGGTTCAATCTGGTTAAACAAAGAAGAGTATTGTGCTGACTGAAGGGTCTTTGTGCCTCACGATAGGTTCATACATTTATTTATCCGCGGTTTTTTTATAATGGATAATATTAAAATTAATTTTTTGATATGAATACAAGGACTACATTACTTTAATCTCTATCTACGCTTTTTGCTTCTCATTTTCTAGGAATTTTTTTCTATTTACATTAAAAATTCACGGATAAATAGTTTTTGACAATCGCTACCACCGCACAGACTTAGTTGGTTCTTTACTGCGAGTTGATAACTTGATGATAATGGATGTGGTTTTTTTACAATGACTTGTGATGGAATGGTATTCATATACTATAAGCTATTGTCCTTTTGTAAAATCCCGTCTTACAGTATGATGTTTCAGCCCATAACATATGTAGTATATATATATTTCTGCTGTATTTATTTGTCGGTGTTAAGTAGCCGACCACTTTTCTGTAATTTGACACGTTTTTTTGTACAAGAATTTATTGAGACTCTTAATTATGTATTACAGTAATTTAATTTAATTTACTTTCTGAAATAGAGTATAAATTTTTGAAATTTAGTGTGGTCTTTGACACTTGCCGTAGAATATCCTTAAAATAAGTGAAACTAACACAATATCGTCCCTAGTTGTTTGTAAATTGTACCCATCCTTCTACCGTAATAAGTTTGGCTGTCACGACTCACGAACGAAGTCATGTATGGCTTGTGTACAACATGTCTTAGCATTGAAAAACAACTATCGATTCATTAAATATCACAAGTGCTTGTTTATTCTCCCTACTACTTTTACCTTAAGTTTTACTCCCTACTCATCTACTCAAATAATTTGAGGGCAGAAGGTAATGTAGTTGATCTTTGGAATTAAGCGGAGGCAACCACATTTATGTCAGTCAATATCATTCGGTCTAGAAAATCAAAATAAAATTCGAGATTAATTGTCCCAAACGCGTCAAGGACATAACTGAGAGTTTGCCAGCTAGCTAGTAGTCCAGTTCAATTTTGTTTCTGTGGTTTTAATGTTTTTAGACTGCAATAATACTGTTATCCCTCCGTCCCCTTCCGTCCAGTCACGACTCACGGCTCCATGGTCTCTCCCTCTTTTCTCTTCCTTTTTCTTCTTTGAACCTTTTAAATATCTATATCTATTTTTATATTCATCAAATCTGTTTCTTTTTTTCTATATCTATTATTATATTCTTCAAAATTAAGGTTTTGAACGAGTTTAGTGTCATATATAAATATTTTTCTATTCCTCGAACAGTGCCATTTTTATGGCGTTTTGATCACATGTGGTCACATGTGTAGTGGTTATATGTCGTTTACGACGACTTTGTGTCATATTAGATGATTTTTTTTAATCATAAATTGATAATTTTATAATATAATTATATACAATAACTCTTATATTTCAGTTACTTCCATCTACTTATTTGTATTTTTCAATTTGTTTTATTATTTTTCAGATTCACTTGGATGAAAAATAATTGTGGATGGAAAGAATGGAAAAAGTATTTTGATATACATGTACTTGTTGCAGATCTTTTTATTCGGGCAAACTAATTTTTGGATTGAAGTTTATCAAGCGTAATCCAGATCATACGGTTTTCTTTCATACTCTTTATTTTTGAAGTGTTCTCTTCTCAGTTTTTATGATTTTATTATCTAAATTTCCGGAGACATCTCTGCATGACTTTCGGTTAGATGATAAACTTATTTTATGAAAGAAACTCATTTATTCAGTATTGTATATATTTACATACAACTCATCATATGTATCCCCTGTAAAATAAATAAATTAGGAGTATGTCTGAATTTTTTGGTTACCCTTCAATTTTAATTAAACTAAAGATTGTGACACCTGCTTCCTGTTAATTCCTCGAATAAGATTGAAAGTGCATCGCTAGCTAGATTCAAATCGTCGGATTAAAAAATAATGATGTTTTGGTTAACTGGTCAAATCTTTCAAAATTTTAAAATATTGCGAGAATTTGTTACTCCCTCCGTCCCATAATTCTTGTCTCATTTTGAATTTTCAAAGTCAAATTTATTTAATTTTGACTAATAATTTAAAAATATTTATATATAATTTTACGACTTTATAAATTGATTCATAAAATAGAATAGTTAAATTTTATTATAATATTTTTAATATATATATATATATATATATATTATATAATACGTTTAATTTGTTGGTCAAAATTAATTAATTTGACATTCAAAAATCAAAATGAGACAAAAATTATGGGATGGAATGAATATTATTCATGTCATGTTCGTTGTAATTTATAAACAAGATATGTGCATTGAAAAATGTTTATTATTGGTGTAGTGTAAAGTAGAGTTTCACGAAGTTGTAGTAAACTTGAATTGATAAAAGTTGATTAATTTGGAATGAGAGATGTGTAGAGAAGCTGGTTCCAAACATCAGGTACTCCAGGCAAGCACCAGTGGGTACAGTCAGGAAACTTGGAGCCTCCAAATCCATAAACTGATGGGTGTCCATCTATTCTTAGTTGTGACAGGCCTGTTATGTCCAGCAAATACACCTCCTTGGTTCCACTCAATACTCTTTCTAGCACTGCTTCTGCTGGATGGCTAGTTCCTTTTGGGCTTGGCCCTGGTAATGGTGTGATTGCGCTCACACATCCTTTCGGCTTGCTGTTTAATCATTTACTCATCAGTATTCATCCATCTTGTAAACACAATCTTACTTTCTTAGAATCATTGATTAAAGAGAGAGAGAGAGAGAAAAGAATTATCTTGCATGTTCATTGCCTTTTCGTATGCAACTAGACGGTTCATGTCTTTGTATGTGGCATTTCCTTCTCGAATAAAATCCCAACTGCGAAAAACAAAATAGGAATTAATTAAATCGCATCAAAACTTGGAAGATATTGGGATACATTTTGTATTATGTATCGATCACAATTCACAAATCGAAAATCCCTTGTTTCAGTTGAACAAAATAAGACAGCTGGATGGCGCGCCTTACAGTTGCTTAGTACTCCCGGTGCGAAGCCACCAATGCCACGAGTCAAAAATCAACATGTCCATTCCCTCCCACAGATGACGACTATCTTCTACTTAGTCTATGTACATAACTCGTCCGGTTTTCTCGCTTCTAATGTCAACAAGATAGGCATTTCGAGAGAACAACAAGGAAACTTTGTAATCCTGGCAAGTGATGAACGCATTAATTAAGACTTAATTAAGAGGGAGCTTAACATAAAATACAATGTTAACTGAATAGAAAGTCAGGAGGGATGATATGGTCTAACCGGAAATGTGAAATTAGAAACACTAGCAATCTTATTTGAAATATATGAAGCATGCAATGCTGTATGAAGCATGCAAGTGAGAGATTGCCACTGGTTCAGACTCAACGAGTCTCCTACAAACATGACTTGTTTTCCTCTTAATCTCTCTAGAAATTCTCTTCCGTCAAACCTATACGTACAGAGACAACACGGATGCAGCATGTAGGCAGGTGGATGGAAGTATAGGTGTGATAAGGGATGATAAGTGAGAATTTATTCAAGCAAGAAGTAACTGGGTGAAAGCTAATTATCAGCCACGAGTAGCAGAAGCACTTAGCTTAAAAGAAGATATTTCATACAATCGTGGATGATTGTAAGGAGATACTAAAACACTTTGAGGATGTGTTAGTCGTGTTTGTTCATCGATCTGCGAATAGTGTTACCCATTTGATAGCGAAGGATGCATATTCTATGTCAGGTAGTCAGGAGTGGTATCATGTCCAGATTTTATTACTTGCTTTGGAAGTTTTTTAATTAATGCATGTACGTTTTGTTACACAAAAAAAAAAGCGTCTACAAATTAATAATATTATTCGCCAAACAAATTTTATTAAAAGTCAATAAATACTACTATATATTTTCTTTATCAATTATAAATATATCCTCATCCAATGCATGCAGATTGCAGACAGCAGATAGTAGGGATAATATATATAGCCCAATCTACCATCTACGTATATTATTATTCATATTAATTGCAAATATATGCTCCTTCTGTTTGACTTTTCTGCATGTAATTTAAAGTATTTTGATCGTATATATATTTTTTAATCAAAAGTTTATTTTAAAAAAATAATTATTCTAACTATACGGTCAAAACATTTTAAGATGTGTGCAGAAAAATCAAACGTCAAATATAAAAAGAGCAGAGGGAGTAATATAAACTACAAATTATTAAGATTATAGTTATTGAGATTATGAAATCATGTCTCCTCACATGGTGGAGACCTGGTGTATGATGCTCGATCATCTTGTTTAATAAAATTTGATTTCCTTCAAAAAGAAAAAGAAAACGATGTTGATGCTCGATCTTCTTGTTTAATAAAATTTGATTTCCTTCAAAAAGAAAAAGAAAACGATGTTGATCATATATGTAAAGATCGGGAAGCCAACACGGATATATATAAATTAAGATACAAATTTATAATTTATAAATAAATTAAATTATAATAAATAAAACTAGCAAAAAAAATTATAATAAATAAATGAAGAGAATAATGAAGGTAACTTTTGATATTGAATAAAATGAGTACTTTCTTATCAATATACAATATTTTAATATGTACAATTTTTTTTAATTTTAATATGCACAACCTTTTATAATATAAAATTATTTTATTAGCATCTACCAAAAGTTATTTAGAGATAAATCTCAAGTTCCTTATTCTCATTCTCATAAATAAATAAGCGATAAAAATAGAACTAACAATATTTTAATGAATAACCTTGGTAAATTAGGGCTGCCATCTGCAATGGAGATAATTTTTATCAGGACGGCCATTTTTCTGGAAATCGAATTCTTTGCTCTCTAGGAAAGGACAGGCTGGGTATAATTTATACTACACAGCAACAATAGAGCAATTATATAAACAATTAACAAGACATTAAACCAATTAACAAAACAAAATAAAGCACGAAGATCGAAACAAGATATATAAATAAGTAACTACAAAGATAAGAGAAAAAACAAAACAAAACAAAGCACGAAGGTCGAAACAAAACATTAGAACCAATAGAACTGCTGAGTCGTCAAACCTTGCAAGAAGTATTAACTGTTCTTGAAGAGATTATTGCACCACTACGCTCTGTTGGGTTGCAGCAATATCACTTTCAGGATATATAGGCATCTTAAGCAAGATGAGTTTTATTTGTTACTTATATTATTCAGATTAAGTAATATTAATATTCCAATATATATATAGAGTCTAATTATTGAAATAATCTTTACTTAATATATTTAATATTAATATTAAATAATCAATATAAATAAATCAAATAAATTTGCAATTAAAAGATATAAAGTACTCAATAGCATCATGTGACATAAACATTCTACCTGCACTAGTAGTTATAAACAACACTAACACAAGATATTATATAAACTTATTATATTTGTTTTACAAATTCAATGTGTGACAAACCCCACATAACCCATTTCAAGCAAACAACTTCAACTCAATTTATTTACGAATTCCACTAAAAAAAATGTCTTAGATCTAATCATGAAAGTTTAAGTCCTCATATCATAATAAGTAATAAACTCTAATAATTAATTTTCGGAAATTACATCAAGAACATATATAAAATATGTCTTAAACTTTTCATTTTCTAACATGGGTAACGAGGAATCATATATCCAATTTCCTTGGTATATGTTACATGATCCTACAGTACCACCTTGTATTTCTTTTGCAACTAAAATGATCAGTAACAGAGTAGTCGCAATACTAAAGCCAGCCATGAGTGAAAAAAGAGAGAACTAGCTCTACGTAAATGTGAGTTGAGAACCAGTTATTTGTTTGTACATTTATACAATTATTATACCCCTGATGTCGATTAATTCCTCGTTGATATCGAGATTTTATTTTGATGCAATAATTTCATGTACTTTATTACATACTATTCTTTTCTACGTACTAGCTAGTGTAAGAAACTAATTAGGTGGTATAGTTGTGTATTCGAAATTTATTTTATTTATTTCTTGGTTTGGAATTGAAAAGCGATTTGAGTATCTTCTAAATTTTGCTTTAAATGTAAAACAAAATCTTGTATTGGATATTTTAACTTTTTTGGGAAAATAATTTATAGGTAGAATAGATTTAACTTACATTTTCATGATCGTTTAAAAAGATAAGATTGAATTTTCATAATTATTTCAATATATACCATATAAAAATGTTAGAGGTATAACATTGTGTACAAAAATAATTATTCAATAATACATGCATATTCAGATTGATTTTAATTTATTAAATATAATAAAATTTGTGTATTCACATCAATTTCATTAATTAAAATTTTTCACATCGTCATATTACTACCGCAACTTTATTTTGTAACAATTTTTTGTACATGGGTATGTGCATGCATATATAGAATTAGTCTGTAGACGATGACAAAAAAATGCATTCTACATTTCTATAAATTCTACTTGATGCAATCACTTCTTTATTATTAATGTATAAACGTTTGCAAAGTAACTTCTTCATAAACAACTTTTGCATTAGAGAAACATTAATAGCATCTCCGATAGGTGCAAAAAACAATGCTAAAGTGTCATATAAGATGATGTGGCATAACACTCTTGTTAACACTTTATTAGAGTGAGAGGGGTGCCAACCAAAGTTGAGCACATTAAAAATGTGTTACATCACATTAAAGTCATGCACATTTATACATAGTATTAATTATATATGTATCAAAAATTGGCAACTTTGAGTGGAGTAAAATTTTCTAGAAAGTGTGCCAAAATATTATTGAAGAAAGATAAAATATTTTATTAATTTTTTTTGATGATTTGTCAATATTGACAACTTTAATTAGCACCCATTGCAGATACTCTAATACAACAATTATGTGCAATTATGCCACCAATAGAGGCAGTAATTCTTATTCGTGAATCGTAACTTTTGCATCTCTATATTTTTTGGGTAAATCTGTGTGTATATAGAAGCAGATTCCAAATATCAGGTAGTCCAGGCAAACACCAGTGGCTATACAGTCTTGTATTTTATAGCCACCAATTCCATAATAAGCTGATGGGTGCCCGGCCATCTATTCTTAGTTGTGACAAGCCTGTTATGTCCAGCAAATACACCTCCTTCCTCATTCCACTCAACACACTCTTTAGCACTAGTTCTGCTAGCTGGATGCACGGTACCTTTGCGAGAATTTTCTTATTATATATTCATGACATTTTCGTAGAATGAAGTCGTAATTTATAAACAAGACTTGTGCATTGAAAAAATAATATCGCAACCACAATTACTGAAGTATGCTGCCGTTAAGCAGCAATGATTATTATTTGTGGATTGTAAAATTAGAGTTTCATGAACTTTTTGTAAACTTGTATTGATAAAAGTTGATTAATTTGGAATGAGATATGTGTATAGAATCTGGTTCCAAACATCAGGTACTCCAGGCAAACACCAGTGGGTACAGTCAGGAAACTTGTTGCCTCCAAATCCATAAACTGATGGGTGTCCATCTATTCTTAGTTGTGACAGGCCTGTTATGTCCAGCAAATACACCTCCTTGGTTCCACTCAATACTCTTTCTAGCACTGCTTCTGCTGGATGGCTAGTTCCTTTTGGGGTTGGCCCAGGTAATGGTGTGATTGCGCCCAAACATCCTTTTGGCTTGCTGTTTAATCATTTAATCTTTTACTCGTCATATATATTCATCCACCTTGTAAACACAATCTTACTTTCTAAGAATCATTGATAAACAAAAAAGAAGAGTTAAGTACCTTGCATGATCAGGAGAAACAGCTTGAAAGATTAGTTTGGTTTTTCTAGGATCAACTCTAGAGTTGGCCCATTTGGCCCATGTTTTCATTGCTTTCTCGTATGCAACTAGACGGTTCATGTCTTTGTATGTGGAATTTCCTTCTCGAATAAAATCCCAACTGCGAAAAACAAAATAAGAATTAATTGAATCGCATCAAAATTTGCACACAATATTTTGTATTCTGAATCGATCACAAATCGAAAATCCCTTGTTTCACTTGAACAATAGATAGGATGGCGCCTTACAGTTGCTTAGTACTCCCGGTGTGAAACCACCAATGCCACGAGTCAAAAATCAACATGTCCATTCCCTCCCACAGATGACGACTATCTTTTACCGAGTCTATGTACATAACTCGTCCAATTTTCTCGCTTCTAATGTCAACGAGATAGGCATTTCGAGAGAACAACAAGGAAACTTTGTAATCCTGGCAAGTGATGAACGCATTAAAAGTGAGCGCTTAGCATAAACTCAGCATTAATATAGTCGTGAATTAATGTTTAGAAAGTCATGAGGGATGATATGGTCTAACCGGAAATGTGAAATTAGAAACACCAGCAATCCTATTGGAAATATATGGGGCATGGGGCACTTCTGTATGGAGCATGCAAGTGAGAGATTGCCACTGGTTCAGACTCAATGAGTCTCCTACAAACATGACTTGTTTTCCTCTTAATTTCTTCAGAAATTCTCTTCCGTCAAACCTAGAGAGTGAGAGAACAAAATCAACACTATATAGATGCTTATTAAAAACTTCCATAATTATATAAATTAAAATTTTTGGACCAACAAATTTTATTATTTTATCAAAATTATATAGATATTTTCTTTATTATGTAGAACTTGAAATAATATTAATTTATTGCAGAATATCAATTTATCAATTACGTATTAATATATTTTTTCATTTCAATCTACCATCTATATTATTACAAGTAATATCATCAATTGCAAATATTTATTAGAGTAAACACAAAGTATTGAGATTATAGTTGTTTTAAAGATATGCATGTAACATGCATCAAATTGTTATATAACCGATTTAATTAGTACATCACAGATCTGTAACAGGATGAAAGATCGGGGAGCCAACCCGGATACAAATTTATAATAAAAAAATTAAATTAAATTCTAATAAATAAATAAAATAAGCGACAAAAAACAAAACTGATATTAGTTATAATGAATAACCTTGGTAAATTACAAGCAGTGGGCTGCCATCTGTAATGGAGATAATATTTATCAGGACGGCCATTGTTCTGGCAATCGAACTCTTTGCTCTCTAGGAAAGGACAGGCAGCAGGATCATAAACGGGTAATGAAGGATCAAACACCCACTTCCCTTGATATATATTACATGACCCTGTTGCAGCACCTTCTATTTCAGCAACTAATATGATGAGTAACACAATAGCCGCAATACTAAAGCCAGCCATGTGAGAAAAGAGAGAGGGCTCTACGTAAATGTGATCAGTTGAGAACGAGTTATTTTTGTTTGTATATTTATGCTCCCTGATGTCTATTCCTCGTTAATATCGGGATATTATTTTGATGCAATAAATTCAGGTACTTTATTACATATTCTTTTTCTACTAGTGTAAGAAACTAATTAGGTGGTAGTTGTATATTCTAAGTTAGAGTAATTATTTTCGTTTCTTGTTTTGAAATTGATCAAGAAGCGATCTGATATCTTCTAAATTTTGCTTTAAATGTAAGAACAAATTCTGGTATTGAATACTTTTTGTTGGAAAATTAATTTATAGGTAGAATAGATTTAACTTGGATTTTCGTGATCTTTCAAGAAAAACTTGGACCTTCATGATTATTTTAATATGTACAATTAAATATAAACCGGTTTTTATACTCGTGCAAATTTTAGCTTCTTTTTTTTATCTCCAGAATAATATAAGGGATAACTTAAAGTAAAACTTGGCTTGATTTTTAAAACTTAATACTCTCTCTCTCTGTGCCATATTTTTTTCTTCTAATTTTGACTTTTTAAAGTCAAATTTATTTAACTTTGTCTAGTAATTTAAAAATATTTATTTATAATTTTATGAATTTACAAATTGGATCATAAAATAAGACAAGAATTATGAGACGGGGAGAGTATATAATTAATTTTAAGTCTTGTAGAAAAAAAAAATCATAAATTGTGATTTTACTTTGAAATAAAATTAATTATTAGTTTGAATGAATGATAGTTACTCATATTAGTATGAACAATAATGAAAACACACATGGCTGAGTAACATTAAATGTTAGAAAGAAGTGAAAATTAAAGTTTTAGTGTGTACCCATGAAAACACAATAGAAAACCCCCTTAAAAATTTAGTAACTAAATAAAAATAGAGTCTGACAAAAAAAAATAGTGTGATTCAATCAGACGCGGCCTTTAGTCGGTGAAAAAAGAGTTCCAGTAATAAGAATTTTGATCACTACTAGTCGATAATCTTAGAACTTTCCCATGTTAAATGGCTGCATTCAATTATTCATCTCATATTACTGCTTGACATATGCTTCGAAGCGGTGGAGGTGGAGGCTGGAACCACCAAATTTATGTCAGTGTATATCATCCTGCCTGGAAAAGGAACAGGGATTTGTACATAACGCCTTGAAAGGGCTTGGCTGCTAGCTTCTCATTCATGTAATCATGTAACGAGTTGAATATGTGCATGCATAGAATTAGTCTGTAGACGTACATAGCAAATGCATTCTACATTTCTACTTGGTGTAATCGATCTCTTCTTTATATATAATTAAGGTATAAATACTTGCAAATTAAGTTCATAAACAACTTTTGCATTTAGAGAAACAATACAGCAATTCTGTGCAATAGTGCCGCCAATAGAAGCAGTGATTCCTATTCGCAAATTGTGACTTTTCCATTTCTATATTTTTTTGGTAAATTTGTATTGATGAATGTTGATATATTACTAGCTAGGGAAGAAGAGTTGTGTATAGAAGTTGATTCCAAGTATCAGGTAGTCCTGGCAAACACCAGTGACTACAGTCTGGTATTTTATAGCCACCAATTCCATAAGCTGATGGGTGCCCATCTATTCTTAGTTGTGACAAGCCTGTTATGTCCAGCAAATACACCTCCTTCCTCATTCCACTCAACACTCTCTTTAGCACTAGTTCTGCTGGATGCACAGTTCCTTGTGGGCTTAGCTCACGTAAAGGTACCTTTGCGCCCAAACAATTAATTCCATTCCGCCCACTGAAAACTTTAACTCGTCAATTATCATCCATTTTGTAGAAGAATAGTGAAAATTCGATTTGATTCGTACACATCATTACATAATTTGATTTGACTAATACATGTATAACGTTAAGCTCAACTTTATCTGTGACCCGATGCACCAAATATATTTGATTAGGTTCTTTTATTATGTGTATAAAGTTGACATTATTAATAAACACTAATAGAAAAGGAGTTACCTGGCATGATCAGGAGAAACACCTTGAAAAATTACTTTGGTTTTTCTAGTATCAACTCTGGAGTTCACCCATCTGGCCCATGTGTATAATGCTTTCTGGTATGCAACTAGGCGGTTCATGTTTTCGTATGTAGCATTTCCTTGTCGAATAACATCCCAACTGCAAAATGATGATTAAAAAAAAAAGTTAATTACCATCAAAATTGCAAATTATTCTGCATCAGTACCAGAATAGAGATCCCTCATTTCACTTGAATGATGGGTGGCCTTACGGTTGTTGTCTTCCGACATGAAGCCACCAATGCCATGAGTTAAAGATCAACACGTCCATCCCCTGCCACAGTTTACGACTACCTTCTACCGAGTCCAAGTCAAGAACCCGTCCAATACTCTCACTTTTAATGTCAACAAGAAATGCATTCCTCGAAAATAGCAAGGATATTTTGTAGTCCTGCCGATTGTTGTATGAATCAAGAGTGAGCTTAAAATAAAACTAGCATTAATGTGGTTTAATCATATATTATATTCCAACAAATATTTCTTAATAATAATGTTGTGAACGATTATTTCAATCATTCAACAGGGAAACTGATATTATTAGATTATAGTACTTGAGTGCTATATAGAAAGTGAGGGATAATTTTATAACCGGAAATGTGAAATTAGAAAGGCCCTCAATCGTCTTGGAAACATATGGGGCTTGGGGCACTGATGTATGAAGCATGCAAGTCAGCGATTGCCACTGATTCAGACTCAATGAGTCTCCTACAAACATGATTTGCTTTCCCCTGAATTGCATCAAAAACTCTCTACCGTTGAACCTAAAAAAACAACAAAAAATATTAAATTTTAAATTGTACGAATGAATATAAAAAATTCGAAAATTTAATGTTTTAACTTGGTAAAGGAACACAGCACAAGTAAAATCAGGTGTAATGAGAAAAATCAATGAATGGAGAATAGCTTTCTGGTCCAAGTTAGTGCTATACTGCTATGCACCGTGCAATATTTTCTTTAACATGTCAGAAATTTCGACATAAAAACAAGGTAATTTATAGTGTCGGTCCACAATAGGTCACGATTATACGAGTAGTATGTTAATGTGAAACGAGAGAGAAACACAGCTACATGATTGTTTCTTTCAGAAGATAGAGAATCTATCTGTGACTTGATAAAAAACAAGAACTCGCTTAAATTTTTGAAATATTTGCGGTGTGTGGTCAATTTTTATTAACTTCAGGTCTTAGTTGTTGAAAACTAGATATGATGATGTATTTATAAAATTAAATTTAAAATATAATAATTTATTTCTAGTTCGTGATTGTGAAAATAAATTTTGTCAAATTTATGTACACTATTTCGGCAAAATCTACTCTTTGAAACTTAATGTTGCTCATTCTCGAAAATTCAATAAAAGAATAAGTCACTTATTAGTTGTAATATTTTGACACCTCTTGTTAATAAAGATGTTCTGTACCACATAAATATTTTGGCATCGAGATGCACTATGAATAATGCAAGAAAGGTTGCTAACTACGAGCTAGTCATGCGTATACTCCATGTACATTACTGTTTAGACGTCAACAAGTTTACATCACCAAAGCAGTGACACCATCTAGGCATCTACATTATTAATCACATATTGCAATTGCAGATAAACGACAATTTTCTTAATTATTAGTTCTTATCTTTACTAATCATAGTCATCGCTGAAAGATGCATGCATGGGTAGTATTTATACAACGAAATAGGATTATCTACTCAGTCACGGAACTAGTCAGCAATGATCCCGAAAGCGCCTCAAGATTAGTGAGCACTTCTTAATTTCCTTTATAAAAACATATTTATTGTTATCCTTTCAAGTATCTGTTACTCTCTCCGTCCTTCCATTTTGACTTTTTTATAGTTAAATTGACTAATGTTTGAATGAAAATTAAAAATTGTTCTTTTATGATTTTAAAAAATTAAAAAATATATTTTAAAGTAGATTATATATATATTTTCAACAATATAAAATATTATTATTTTTCAATTATATGATGAGTCAATTTGACTGCAAAGTAGATATTTAAATAGGGACGGAGGGTGTATATATATAAACCTTAAAATTAATGTGAATTAAATAAATTACATATTTAGTAGGGTTCCCGGTTCATGGTGATTTTACGCGGGTACGCCTCCCTGTCTAGTAGCGTCAGTGTTTCTACCAGTTGTCTCCAGTAAGCATCTCAAGACGGAAAAAGATGGATCCAGGTATTATATTTGGACTTATAGTATATGATAAATAAACAAGTCGAATAATATTATTTATATGTTATTATAAATTAAGTTTATTTAAAATTAACAGACAATGAGTACTTTTCTAATTGGCATTATTAATATAGATAACATATACATGTGTGTATGATCAATGATTAATCATTCTTAGTTCTTACCTTAGAACTACTAAAACGTAGTGCTTTGCTTTATTAAGGTTGCTGACAAGTGACAACCTAGTTGATGCTCAACCTTTGGGAAACGTGGGACTATTCTTAGCGATAACAAAGTGTAAAGTAATTGTGAGAATTGGTGTACGCCAATCATCATAAATTATTAAATACACCGACGGCGGCTGTTTTTCTAAGTGCAGTCTCGTTTGACTTATAAGGACGGCTAAACTCATACGTACTCTATATATAATATATCATGGTATTTAATTTTCAAATATAGTTTATATGAATGCAATCATGTATAATAATTTCCAAATAGTCTCTTAATATATTACTGAAATATCACTTAAAAAGGTACTTCTAATATCGATCCTGATTACAACTATTAATTTATACTCTCATGTCCTTAATTATTTAGTAATTTGTTTTTTTGAACTTATTTTAACATGCATAAAATAATTATTTACAAATTTTTTTATAATTTTTTTCTAAATAAATATTTAAATACTAAATTTTCGTTTAGAAAAAAGTTAAAAAAAATGAGAAATCTTGGGACACGGGATATTGTTCTTATTTGTATAAATATTAGTAGAATATTTGTGAGTAATAATAATTACAGTATAATTTTCCGTAAATCATTAGGTTAACTATCGTTTTCAATTCATTTCTATAATACGCTAGTATATATATTACCACAACACCACCGTTAGATTGCCAATAATTTGCTCGTATTCAATATGTACTCCCGGTCTCTCCATATACATGTATAGTACTCATGAATTGAACATTAAACTAAATGTTACTATAGCCAACCATTCAATATATATATAAACATAAATGATCGAGGTCGTTTCAGTTATGAAATTTTAACTCAATGGAAATGAGAATAATTATATTTCAGAGGTACGATTGTGAAAGAGTGAATATATATAGTAAAAAGAGAGAATTAAGGGAAGGAATTAAAACCTTGGTAAATTACAGGCAGTGGGTTGCCATCTGAAATGGAGATAATATTTATCGGGACGGCCATTTCTCTGGCAATCGAACTCTCTGCTCTCTAAGAAAGGACACTTAGCAGGATCATAGAGTGGATATGAAGGATCAAACACCCACTTCCCTTGATATATATTACATGATGATCCTGTTACAACACCTTGTGCATGTGCTTCTTTTGCCACCACAATTATTAGTATTGCAACAGCCGCAATATTAAAGCCACCCATCACAGAATTAAACAGAGAGATAGATAGAGAGATGCGTGAATTATAATGTTTGAGTACGTGTTATCTGTTTGTATTTATACTCACTGATACTGACTCTGACTCCTCAGTTGATACATATTGTGGCCTAATTGATGCAAATTTAACATCTTTGTGTATATTTTTCTATTCGAGATATGGAAATTAGTTAGGTGGTACTTAAATTTTCTAAATTATTTTTATTTTTCTCGGTGTTTATGGGTTAATTTATACGAACAATTAAAATTTTTAAATGCTTGCCTTTTTGTTAACATCTTATGCTCGCTCAAGAGTGAAGATGCACGCATCACCCTTTTTTTTATTTGTTAGATCAATTACTTTGATTACAAAATTAATTATCTAATTTTCAAAGGTGATGCGGAATATTATGTGAAATTTTTTTGATTTGTCTTTGTTTGTAATTATAATATTATTCTATATCAATAAATCTATTTCTGAATTTATCTGATTGATCAAATTACATTTTTTTTTAAAAAGAATCAAAGATACTCATTACTTGAGGTTTTTGGTAGAAATGTTGACTATTTAGTCTGGATCTAGGATTATAGGGGTATCATCTATCGACTAGTTAACATGTAAATAGGGATTGATGGAATATTATTTTAAATTTTCGCACACAATTAAATAATCAACCTTGGTCTCATTAAACAAAAACCTTAATTCTCTGTATTCTTTTTGGAGCCGTCTTCGCTTTTTCTTTCTCAAATATAAATGTCTGGACTTTCACCGGTTTTCTCCCGTGAAAAACCTCAATCTCTTAATTTTCTTTTATCATTTAATAAAACTTCTTAGATCGAAAATCATAGGAGCATCCGGATTTTCTATCTTCTTCGATCAAACGGATGATTATTCGGTTTCGAGGAGTCCGGTTTCTCTTATTTTTGTGGTTTTTTTTATTATCTAAAACTTGCTTTTATTTTGTAATTTTAGTTTTAATTTGCAATTTCAATTTGGTTGTAGTCTCTCATTGGTAACAGTTTTGGTATTTCTTTCATTTGTTTGTGAGAGTATAATTTTTGATTTAGTGATAAAAGTTTTTACAGTATTGTAAATATGGTCGATAGCTCAAACTGGATTAGCTCCAATTGGATATGGTGAAGCGGGTACGTGTAAATATTTCATCTTCAACAAATGACGTGATTGTATCTTCAAAAAGAATGGATTAATCGGCCATTGTTTCCAAAAAAAAATTGTTCGACGCGACTTTTTTTAGATGCCATATGATTTTTTATTATTGAATTAATACTTACTCCAAAAAAAAAGACTTTGGCCTAATTGATATCCTACAAATAGAAAATGAAAAGTTTATTCGAGGAATATATGCACGCAAATATTTATATTTCTCCTTCCGAACATTTAAAAAAGTATCCAACTTTAAAGTGAATGGTAAGTGTCAACGAGTTACACTTGTTATTTCAGAAACAAAGTAATAGGTGGGAAACCATAATGATATAAAAAAAAATTAAGAAAAATGATACTAGTACTAGAATAATGAAGCAATTAACCAAACGGTTGTTGCTTGATTCCGTGCGAGAATTGAGTGCAAGTCTGGCTACTAATTGTGATCAGTAGTCTAATCCGTTTCATAACAACCAAAGAAAAAGCAATTAACAGGTACCATGTTGCTATCTATAGACATGGATATACATATATTACATATAAATGGAGTGGAAGATGCGTACTTCATTAGTAACATGCTCCTAGCTACTATATATTGAAACTTTGAAGTGCCCAGGGATAAAATATTTCTGGAGCGATAATTTATACTATTGTACTGTGTTACTATTTCCTCGTTCATGAATTTAATTTTCTTTCTTGGTAATTAAGTACCAACCTAGTTACTACGAATTTTCTTGTTTTCGCAGTTGGTACTCCTTTTCACTTAACTATCTGTTCCGCCCAAGTAATTATCACTGAGAATACCAATTAATTGTACCTGTTTCTTATCCTACTACCTCCGTAGCTAAATTTTTATTTCTAATGCAATGTTATTCTTACACCATTAGTAAAGATCATGAATTTTCCTTTAACTACTATGAATCATCAAAGTTGTTAACCATGAGAAGTTAATTTTGCTTTTTGTACATGTATTTGGATTTGTGTTGGAAATAAATTGAGTAAAGATATGGATCGATTACAGGGGCTAGATGGATGGACAAAAATGTAGACCGATTAATCAAGTGATTTGTTTGTTCAGTTTTGTAATTTTCTTTTTAATTAAGTTAGATTTGTTTTTTTCCCGAGGGAATAGTAATTTAGTTGTATAAATGCATATAGACTAGGCAGAACTTGGTAGGAAGAACTGCAATGGCTAA
Source organism: Oenanthe sinensis (assembly GCA_028671895.1). Classification (NCBI taxonomy): domain Eukaryota; kingdom Viridiplantae; phylum Streptophyta; class Magnoliopsida; order Apiales; family Apiaceae; genus Oenanthe; species Oenanthe sinensis. Next base: position 40,662,152 of record CM053794.1, read on the forward strand.
GAGCAACCAAGCGAGGTGGTCCATATCCAGCACAAGTTATATTGGAAAGAGGATCGAAGATGTCACTAGGGTTGATCGAAGAAATTTGCAAGTGTTAAAATTATATGATCCCTCAACGGGGCAGTACCCCTATGGTAGATATATCATATTAAGTTGTTTGTTGAATGATAGAAGTGATTTTATATCAACCTAAATTTTAGTGTGATACCTACAATAGGGGTATTGTCCTGTTAGATCCTTCAACTAACAATTAAGGTGATACTGATACCGGAGGTCAATGGACAATGGGTAAGCCATTCTTCTGCCTCCCATCAATCAGTAGCCATGGCAGCCATCATGGCGTGACTGTAGCCATTGGTGTCTTCTGGAGATCTAGATACTTGGAACCAACTACCTTATGTTGTTCTTCTTCAACTACTAACCATCCCAGTAATAGCTTATTGTAAATTATCAAGTTCACCAGTCTCAACATTTTTTAATTCATTCATACATAGGCGCACATATTTATATCTTTTATTGTATTTTTACAACCATCAAACGATATCCTAGCAGAAATCTTCAACCTTCAGTCATAAACTTTTTATTCATTCAGAGAATCACACATTCATATATTTGTTTGTATCTGCAAAACCATCAAGTGGCAGCACCCCTGCTGAAATCTCATATTTTTGGAATGCTAATCCGTACAAGTCCATTCCTGCAGCAAACAGTATATATAAATTATGAATTAGTGTGGGAAACTGCAAAGTATGATTATAGTATAATACTCTAACTTGGTTCCAAAATTCTACGACAACTTTAGTTTATGAACTTTATGGATAAAAATATGATAGCAATAACGGAAGACCTACACAAATTCAGCAGAGACGTTGTCCTTGTCCACATTAGTGGGAAGTGGCCATGCAACATGATATGGCCCTTGAAAAATTCCTATCTTGTGATATCCAGATATCAGGCTACCAGAAGACTTTGGTACTTTCTGCAGATCTATAGAACGTTTTCCTTTCACAATCAAACTACAGAAGATAAACGTTTCAATGGTACTTAGACAATATCAAACTATCGAAAAGTATATATATACTTTCCTTATTGTATAACATAATGTTGATAATTTATGAACGGTAAGTATGAAACTATAACGTTTACCCAACACATTTGCCTACCTTTCATTATTAACTTCAACTCTGATGTCTTTGGTACATACTCCAGGAAGTTCAACCAAAAATAAATAATTGTGACCATGCTCCCCTACATCCATTCTTGGATACCACTCTGTATTATCTATAAGAAATTCACCACAAAAAGTCAAAAACAGAGAAGGTATACTTAGAAATTAGGATCCAAACTTGAGTGCATATAATCCCTCAGCTCTGTGTCTAATAGTTTAAAATGGAGGGCAAAGTAACAAACACACATCAATGCAAATATGTTTCCTACCCAAACTTGTACCAAAGGGCAACATAAGCTCCCTGAGAACAAGATGGCATGGGCATGATTCTTTGTAAAATATGAATTCATAAATTCTATACATGTGTTCTGTACCACTAGACTTGGAAGCATCTTTAGTATCTTCAAAGCAGAACATGTTTTCGTGTCCACTGTAAGGTCGAGCAAACCTAGGTGGCTCAGATGCAGAAAATTTGTAGTCTTGCCCAACAGGTCGAGAAAACAAGGGCTCTTCCTTAGATTTTTGATATCTTTCTATTGAAGCGTTAATACTCATGAATGGGATACCCTGGTTTCCAGACTTGCCAGTGTAATGTTGTTGCTGTTTCATTCAAATAAATATGGAAAAATAAGCCAGAGCAGCTTCGAGTTAGGCCTTAAGAAATTAGTTATTAAATACTATCCGTGATATATAAATCAAACAGAACAAAAGTTTACGCACCTGTGTTTCTGCTGAGACTTGCCTCGTAAAACAAGCTTGAGAACTGGATCCTTGCCTGGCAAAATTTAGTTTGTTATGGCGCCTTTGTGTGAAAGAGGTTAGACTGCTGCTGCAGTTCTGTTACACAATATATCAGTAGCTGAATTATAAATGAACAACTAGGTATACAGTATAACTTATTGCAGCCTTCTTTTCTTCTGGTAACGATTATCAAGATTTATATGACTTGATGACTTGTTGATGTAAAGAAAAAATAAAACAGTATATCAAGCACTAACTCAATCCAAATTAGCTGGCAGGGCTCTATAGTCATCTCTCACACTTGTAAACTAATATCGATCACCTCCTTGCCGTAATGGATGCGTGAGTGTGACACTTAACGCCCCTCATATTAGCAAGGTAAATCATTTGGCCTTTCATTTTACATATATTAGACATAGTACAGACTACAGAATGAGAATACATAACAGAAACCGTGAAACCTATATTTAATTTAAATGCATGAGTGTAAAAGGCAGCGATCATGCTCACTCTCCGCCTGGACACTTGAGTGTCTTCCATGCTCATTTTTTCAACTGCAACAAAAAGAAAAACAATAATGCAGAGCTTCATCTCACTAAGTTATTAGGTTTCAAGTTTTATAAAAGGGTTGTGTGGTCTTTTTTATATTAATACGTCTACAAATATTCCCGCAATGTAGATAATTATTGTGTTGCTTGTTTTTTATTGCCAATTTGTCGTTATAATTGTTCAAAAATATCTTTATTTTCCCCCACTGCATGTACCTTGAAAATCATACATATATGATGGAGCTTTAAATTTTGAATATTAGTAGATGAAGGAAAACAAGATTTTGTGGGCTGAAGTTGATAGACCATATGGGCTGGATACACTTTCTGGGGTTTGGAATGTTGGACCTTTTCTAGTTAAATTAATTAACGTGTGCGTTTCCATAAAAAAAAATTGAAAGAAATAGAACGGAATAAAAATATTTATTTTTTGATTTGTTTTTGAGTAATTTTTTAAGAATGAAAAGAAAAAATCTAAAAAATTAGAAAGAAATTTTTTATATAATTTATTCCAATTTTGTTTTTTTCTGGTTTTAAAAAAAATGGGATTTTTTGAAAAATATATAAGGGTAATTTTTTTTTTACAAAAAATCGAATTTTTTACAAAAATATGGTTTGCAACTAGAATCAATCGAAATCAACCACAAATGCAATTTTAAAATTTTGTAAAAATAAATATTTTTGGTTCGGTTGCATTTTGAAAACTAAGTTACAGGTTCTTTTTTGTTGCAAACCGTATTTTTGTAAAAAAACAATTAAGATAGTAAAATCTCAAAAAAAGTTAAAAAAATAATATTTATTTTTTGTAAATACCCAAAAAAAATTGATGAGGAAAAAATACACATTTTTTTTAACTTCTTTTTCTTTCCGCACCGTAACATCCTCGTGGGAAAAAGAATTATATAGACAATAGAAATTCTATTATAGAATGAATATATTTCTTGTTAGTTTTTAAAAATAGATTTAAAATTTGCTATATCAGGTTGTTCAAATAAATTTATATTTTCCGAATCTATTGAAATTTCAATAATTTATTATAAGACACTTTAAATTATAATTTAAATATTCATATATAAGAGAAGAGAATTTATGTTAATGAGAATGGTTTCTTAAACACCAAATAATTTATATATTTGTAAAATAATTATCATTTTTTATACTAAAAAGCACTCCAACTTTTAATAATTTTTAAAATCAATCTCAGGGTCGTTTTTCACTGATATAAATACGAATTGTTAAAATCAAAAATTGCAAATAATATTATGAAGTACTAAAATCTAATAAAGTACTGAATTTTAATATATAAATTACAAGAAATGAGATGCAAAATATAAAATAACACTAAAAAACTACTCGTACATGTAAAGCGTATAATGATTATAATGATTACTCTTCTTTTTATCATCTCTGTGGAGCCTTCCATATATTTTGTAATAGTACAAAATCAAACGGGAGCTGGTCGGTAACTATTCTTTGTACTTTCCGGTGGTGTTGGAGGTTTGTGTTGGAAAAAAGAATAAAAGATAAAGTAGGGAAGATAAATAAAAAATGTTTAAAAAAACTTTTAAAATGATTTTAATTATTTTTCTCATAACAATTTCATTTTTAAGAAAATATTTTTATAGAAACAAATTTTTTTAAATCAGTTCTTTTTTTCTAAAAAATTCGAAAGCATAATATAAAAAGAAAATTTTAAAACTTTTTTTTACTATTTTTTCCTCTTATCTCTACATTTGAATTGAGGACAATATGCGAAAAAGATTCACACTACTACAAGTATAAATCATTTTTTTTGTCAAAAATATAAATAAATCACATTTCAAGTCCGTAAAACAAGCCATTTGTTGTGATTTCGGTATTTCTTACATTTTATTTCCTGTACAATAATAACGTACTTTCGCTTAATAAAAAATAATCATGTATAATCCTTAACATAATCATGCATAATCGTAATATGCTATTATATGAATAAATATATTAATTGTTTTCATTATTTTCTGAAAAAGGCTAGTTAAAAAAATAAAAAAATCTAAATTGACCAAAATAGGAATCATCAAATATTAAATATTAAAAAATCAACAAAGGTATTACATTTTAACCTCCATACAAATAACTCCGTTTTTTTCTTATAAATTACGTTAATTCTCTAAGTAAAACCTTTCTTTTGTGCTAATTTTCAATACATACGTTTGTTTTTGCAATAATGATGCTAACATTTTTTTCAAAAATAAATTGACATAGAATTATAAATTTTCTATAATTATTCAGTCAAAAAGATTAATTTTTTTTAGAGTTTATTCGATTCAAATCTTAAGAGATTTTAATTGATTATTATGAATTTTTAGATATTGTTGTTAGTTTTAATTTTACGCGCAGTAATTGGGTAGATTTGACTGAATTTTAGAACATATAATAATTAAAATTTTAATTAAATATTAAAAAAAAAACTTTTTTCAAATTATAAATTATTTAAATAGATTAGACAACAAAGGTTTTTACATGCAAAGATGGGAATGGTATTTTTGTACCATCATGATTCATTTAAAATTTTATTAATATACTATTATTTTGCACTAGAATTTTAAGAAATTACCTAATATGTGTCTTAGGTTCCTTTTTTATTTATTTAAAATCTAAAGTATATAGATTTAAATATTTAAATCTTAAAAAAATTCTTTCAAATTTCAAATTGAATTTAACAAGGCTTTAATCAAGCAAATGACTTGGAGCATGGCTGCTGTTGAAGTCAGTCCATTATGAACGACATGTCACCATCAACTTCAACTTCATCATCCTGTATACGTCTCATGTATATACATATATATGTATACATATGCGTATCTTCACTTGTGCATATTTTCAAACTAAGGTTCGGACAACTCATACATCTGAAATAAATCAAACTGTCCAGTACGTTCTCTGGAAACTAATATTTATATATATATATTTTCAATATATGTACACAGTCCAATTCCTCCTCAATCTCTGTCAATTTACTATATATACTTGCCTTGACTTTTTTTCACAAACAACCCATTATTTTATTTTCTTTCCTGCTACATAGTGTTGTAGAATCTCTTTGCTCCACCCCTTTGCATTTTAGCTTCAATTTTTTTGGCTTCTTTTCATTTACTTTACTTCTTCAATATCTGTTTTTGGTTCTTTATTTTAACACATTTGCTGAGTTTACTATAACTAGTATTTACACTACCAAAATAAAAAGTTTAGGGTGTCACTTGAAATTATTTTCTTGATTTAAAATCTTGGTGTTGGTTAAAAATGAAGGTTTTAATTAAAAATTTGTAATTTTTGAGTTGTTTGATGTTGGAGGGCTGAGATATATAGTAGTGAAATTTGCATTCTGCTATATATAGTTGTGTATTATTATTATTATTATTATTAGTTTGTTAGTGATGGAAGGGTGTCATGGTTCGAGTTCACCAGCCCCTTTCCTAACAAAGACATATGAAATGATTGAAGACCCGGTGACTGACTCAGTTGTCTCTTGGAGTCACACCGGGCGCAGCTTCGTTGTCTGGAATCCTCCAGAGTTTGCTAAGGATTTGCTTCCAACATACTTCAAGCACAATAATTTCTCCAGCTTTGTCAGGCAGCTCAACACATATGTAAGCACATTATATATTCTCTTATGTCATAATCTAGCTTTTATCCTTCATTCCTTTGTCTTGTTTTTGTTTGTATGAGAGTATATGATAACAAGGCTTTTTCAGTTAGTTGCTTGCAAATCATTTTGTGCTTAATTACTGCTACAAGCTCTGTATTAACAGGGTGAGACTTCAAGTGAATGATTATTTACATTTTACAATAATATCAACGGTGAAATTTAGGGGTTGTGATAGAGTTGCAATGCTTAATGTTATTCAATACTTCTGACGTTGAAGAGCCTGTTGGTGTCTTGATTTCTTGGGCGTGGGTTAGCGATAATTTATGTGAGAATTATTTCTTTCATTAATGTGTTGATTTTTTAAAAGAGTTCTTTTCTTCTTTACTACCAGGGTTTTAGGAAGATTGATCCTGATCAGTGGGAGTTTGCAAATGAGGAGTTTATAAGAGGTCAGAAACATCTTTTACCAAGAATTCACCGTCGCAAGCCAATTCATAGCCATTCTGCCCATCTACAAGGTGCATTAATTGATTCAGAAAGACAGGAACTTGAAGATGAAATTGCCAAGCTCAAACATGACAAGAATTTGCTTCAATTAGAGTTACAAAGGCATAAACAGGAGAGTCAAGGATTTGAAATTGAAGTACATTCACTGGGGGAGCGTTTGAAGAACATAGAAAATCGACAGAGAAATACAATTACATTCTTGGCCCAAATACTCCAGAAACATGGTACTGCACCTGCTGTCGGGCAACAGTATCAATTTGGTAACAAAAAGAGAAGGTTGGCAGTGTCCACATATTTATACGATGAAGCCAATAAAAACCAATATTCGACGTTTGAGGAAGAAAACCAGGATGCCATGTCCATTTCAATGTTAAGTTCAGAACTAATAGAGAAGTTAGACTCATCCTTAAGGTTTTGGGAGAATTTTTTACATGGGGTTGGTCAATCTTCGGGAGTTGACATGTATGATTATAGTTCAATGCAGCCATCACCATTAGTTATAACAGAAATGGATGCATCGTCTGGTGATTCTGATATGAATGTCCAAGAACGCTCGCCAAACTTCCATCCATCATCCCCTCATTCAAGAGATATACGTTCACCCCTCGAGTTAGCTGCTGCTGCTTCTGATCATGCAGATAGCCCTGCCATCTCATCTATCTACCTCGACTTAGAATCAAGGCCAAAAACTTCAGGGATAGATGTAAATGCGAGCCCTGCTAATGTTCCTGATACTGATGTTCCAAATGAGCCAGTTGAGGAGACAACTCAAGCTCTACCAACCGGGGTTAATGATGTCTTCTGGGAACAATTTCTGACGGATCAGACACCAAATTCCTCTGGCACTCAAGAAGTCGAGCTAGAGAAATCAGATAGAGATGGAAGAACGATTGATACCACAATGGAAGGGCAACAAAGGTTCTGGTGGACTAATATGAATAATGTTCATAACCTTACGGAACAGATGGGGCATCTCACTCCAGCTGAAAGAACTTGATGATGTTGCTTGATTATTTTGTCCAACATTTAGACTATAATGGCTAGTTTTTTGTTCTATAAAAATAAATGTTAGTTGTGGCATTCTTGATCGTAGTCCACTTATGTTTCACCTAGTTGAGCTTAGTATTTCCTATCTTGTATGCTTTTGAACTAATAAATTTTTTGATTTCTTAATTTTGATTTCGTCGTTGCACCATTTTATGAACTCATGCTGTCATGCTACTCCTGCTGTTTTAACTACAGTTTTGACATTCATCTTCAATATGCTGTCAAAGAAAAGAGTCACGTATGTTCTTCTGTTTCTACTTGCTTTAGTGCGAGCTGAGTTTAATTAGATAATGATCTTTTTTTTTTGCTAAGTTTGAATAACGAGTTAGTTGCATCAGCCAATAGCATAGAACTCCAATATAGCAAGGAACTTCCATGCATTCTTGATTCTTTTGATAAAATCAAATTAGTTGAGCTCTGAATTTAGTTGTTATACTTTTGCAACTTTACTTGTGATGGAGAACTACTACAAATTGTGTGTTTTGTATGGATCTCATGCCAAGCTTTAAATTTACTTGTTTCACTCCCATTACAGACTTACCTGATTTAGAACTAGCTGCAATTGCATGTTGAAATAGTATAGTTGATTACAGTCAGATGATTTATTGATGGCCCAACGATAAGTCTTCTCCCTTGCTCTCATTCCTAGCCAATTAATTAAAGGTCTCTAGTTGGATATGAATATTGACTCTCCTTGCAATTACATAGATTCGAGTATTGAAAAATAGACTACATACTACCAAAAATAAAGAAAGGAGAACAAGCTAGCCTATGTGAAAGCAAGCAACCGATAACTTAATATGATATCACACCGCCGAACTTAAATTGGACGATAAAGTTGAAAATAGCTCCATCAATATATATATCCTTGTAAACTCTTAGCAAGAGCGTGTAACAATGGTAAGTTATTATCGACTCTAAGCTGGATAGTGACCAGAGACATGTTTAAGTGAAGGCTTACTGCACATGAAGATTAGTCAGCGAGAGATATGCTACGTGCTAGTACCATGTTTTGAATATTTGATCTTTGTTTCAAATTATTTCATCATATGGTTTTTGAAAATATGCAGCCAAACGAACTAGAAAAACGTAAAACATACTAGTATATTATAACAGCTAATGGGATTCTAGAAGAGGGTGTTGGGAATACTGAATAGCATGTGTTGTGTGGTGATAGTAGAAGACGAGGACGTACACTCATCAGAAAACTTTATGTCTATTTGTTTCTGTCTTACTTTATTCATTTCTTTTTCATACTTTGACTTGTATAGAGATTTCAGTTTACAGATTTCTTTTATTGGATATGCTTATTTGCCCTCCTCTAATCTTTTGATGGTATTTATGTGGTGAGAATATAATATTATTGGGTTCTAAGACAATGAGATATTGAGATACTGTGCCTTATTTTGTGTTGGGATAATTTACCTTTAACAAAAAAGTTAGGGTTTTATTAGTCCACTCAACTCAATCATTGTGTTAAGAATGCAGAAAAACAGCTGACCAATGAACTCCTTTGCTCTGTATTTCTTTAAATCTAGTTTAACTGACTCGACCTCTCAAAAAATTTCTGCATAATTGCGTGGTCTTTGAAGTTGTTATTTAATAGTTTTTTAATTTTTTTATTAAAATCTAAAATTTGATTTTTATTAATAAAAATAAAATTATTGTACCCAAAATCTCAAATAGATTGAATTTAGGCCACGGGAGATTATACCCAGATATGAATCAATAGTTTAGTTACCCAACTTCTCATTATCAAGTTACATGATAATTTTTATATTTTTTTCTAAATAAGTCACATGATAATTTTATTAATTAATCACATATCTTCTAAATTCATGTTTATTTCTTAGTGAGAAAGCTTCTGGAAACCCTCTCTAAAAAAAAAGGTGCAGATGATACTCTGGTGCTATGACACCGGGTGCAGTGCTATATTTATATAGGTGGACGCGGCTGATGGCATCACTGAGGTCCATGTCCAAACCGGAACATGTATTATATATAATTATAAAGTGTAACAGGAAAATGTTGTTTTTATGTTGGTGGATAGATGGTACTCCCTCCCTACCGTCCACTTATTTACGTTTCGGAGAGAAAGTCCGATACGCATTTTAAGGTGCATGTAATGTATGTTTTCATAATTTATTTTAATTTTTTTTTCTGTATAAAAATTTAATTTTAAATTTTTATATAGAAAAAAAATTTTAAAATAAATTATAGAAATATACTTTATATGCATCTTAAAATGCGTGTCAGACCTTCTCTCCGAAACGTAAATAAATGGGTGGGAGCTATTATATGTTAATGATAGATGCTACACGTTAATATAGAAATTACAGTACATTCTTCTCTCTCATTTCTTTGCTTTGTGTTTTTCTAGATTCCTGTGCTGCTCGAGTGTCGCTTATGTTCAGCGGTTAACACGTTTAAGGTAAGATATGTATGGAACCTCCTCCTCCTCACTTGTCACTGGTCCACCTCCCTTTGTCTTTCACAATAATGTTACTACCACTCCTCCACGCTATTTCACTTCCTTCTAGATCCCCCCCCCCCTCCCCCCGACATTACAGTTTATAAACTCTACATCTTCAATGTTCATCATGTATTATGTGTAGATAGAAGATGCGAGGTTTAGTCGGTTGAATATATATTTAAGTCACCGTTTAAATAAATTTTTAATAGTTATGTACGGCCTAAAATGTATTTAAATACAAACTCCCTAAAATTGGCCAACTGAACACTAAATTTTTATTTTTAATCTTTTAAGCACTTGTGTACTCCGTGCAAAAGACGAATCTGTATATTAGAAAAAAAGTTATTTTATATTATTAACTCGTTTTGTTAAAATTATTAATGTTATCTAGATATTAATAATATTTATAGTTTTCTTTAAATTATGAATCCGTTTAATTTATTTTTATAAATAATAAATTATATATGTATAGAGAGTGACTATATTTTAATTTATAAGTTGAAATTATACAACCCAAACAGGTGCTATATACTTCACCTAGTAGTGTACATGTTACCCAGAAATTTGAGTTGGTTAGATGGTTCCATGGCTTCGTGGGTTGCATTGGCATTTTGTAGAATCAATCCCGATACTCCCACTATCTTGACATGTTTACCAATACTCACTAAGATTATGTTTTACCAATACTCACTAAGATTATGTTTTAATATAAAAAATGAAATACTATATTTCATAAATTAGTTTTTATTTATAGAATTAAAAAGGGAATGGTAATGACTAATTTTATTATAGATTATTTTTTTCCTATGCACATATTGTGTTTTTTTTATGCGTCTGTCCTGTAATAATTAAGTATGCAGTACTCCGTACTAATTAAGTAATCATATACATTTTGAATAATTATAAATATATTGAATCTATGGCAGTAATTTTTACATAATATTCAAGTGCTTCGTACAAATTAGCAGCAAATTCAGTTGTATCGTACTGCCATGATTCATGCATGCGTGACTGCGTCTTAGTGGATAATTTAATCATTAGTCTTCCTGTGATATCACTGATTTTCAAGAAAATTCCACTACCAGAGACTATCTATCGGAGTAAACAATATTTGGTGCAATTTCAAGAAAAGCTCCCGAAAAAATATTTTAAGCATGAAACTTGGTTTTGGTGAAAATGTGAAATGATTAAACGAGTAGTAGTAGTGTTTGAAATAACAATTTTTTGTTATTACTTTATCCATAAAAAGGATCCCTTTATATTCTTTTCTTTATTTGCATTATGATTGGATTATTGAGACATTTTGATAAAACACATAATTTAAGATGCATGAAGTAATAATTTTCTTTGAAATTTTTCATTAAATAATTTTGTAATTTGTTTTTAGTCATATTCATACGTCCAACTCCAACTGACCGAACTAGACCATCCTGTTCCGCAATGGAGTGTGAAGGAGTCAAAATATATTTAATAATACATCTTTAATTTTAAAAAATTATTTAGAATTTAAATTGAATACTCAAGAGTTAAGATTGAATACCCAAATTTTTTAAAATCTGAATTTAATACTATTTTAATGGATATTTTAAACTCTTGATTGAGTACACTCAAATTAATTTTAATAAATATTTTTAAATTCCAATTGAGTGCTTTCAGATTTTTCAAATTTAAAAATTATTATAAAATTTAGATTAAATACACCTCTTAAATATAAATATTTTATATATACTGCATTCTAATTTAATTTTTAATAAACAGTCAAAAACCCCATAAAGTCAGAAACTAGACGGAATCGCGTAAAGTTTTGGAATAGTTTATGAAAAAAGCCTCAACGTTTTGTCTATATATTCGGCGATTCAGTGGGGTGTTTTAAAAAAAAAAAATAAAGATTCAGTGTCAGACTGTCAGTGGTAAATCAGGCCCAAGGCTCGTAGGCTTGGGTTTAGAAGAGGCTTAGAAAGCAGGCTTCAATTTTTTGGGCTTTGCTACGCAAGATAAATAGCTGGAGTAGGTTATATACCCCGGTTAGCTTTTAAATATTTTTCCAGTTATTTCGTCAAAAAAAAAAACATTTTTCTAGTTATAAAACTTTGTTCAGTTTGATTGAATTTTTAAAAAAGAACAATTTTTTTCCTCGGTCATAGCCAGAGGCCTTTTTTTACAATCAATTCATCATTTCATGTTACATTTTTACAGGACATCTAATTCTTTTTATTTTTAGGCATAAGAAATGAAAATTAAATATTCGAATTCATAATTTCTTTCACTAAGAAAAGGGTGAGAAAGCCACAGAGAAACATAATTTGGGATGAAGGAAGTATTATATATGATATTTTTTATTAAATAATTTTTAAAAATAATGTGTGTGTAGCATGAGTTATAATATATTATATTTAAATTAATCGAATAATGATATAGATCGGATTGAAATAGATTGGTCGAAAAATCACAGAACTCATGCCCAATTCATTAGATTTAGTTTCATGTATGAACTGAAAATAGGGCCGGGTTTTGATTTGATTTTGTCGAGAAACATGAACTATCTCCCGATTTTCTAGTAAATTTTTGATTGGACCTGTTATTTATGATATGAATAAATTATTAACACACAATATTATAATTAGTTTGAAAGAAAGTTATTTTGAATAAAATTTAAGATATACAGTATTTAAAATTAAATATGTAGAAGTCCTAAATAAAAATTAAATATGAAATAATATATATATATATATAATAATAATAAATAAATATACGATAAGAGATGATACTGGGTGTGTGATTTATGTAATAAGGTTTTAAAAATAAACGTAAGAATTCATTATAAACTTAGATTTAATATTCAGTCAAATAAAATTTAGATATAATATATGAGGGTAAAGGTTTAATTTTTAATAATAACACAAATTCATTTATTTTTAGCATTAATTAATAAATAGTGTAATTTTTGTTATTTCATATTTAATAAAAGTATATTTTTAATTTTATAATTATTTTATTGGTTCAATTTGTCTTTATGTTAATTTATTATATATAAAATCATATATCTGTTAATATATAAATTATAAAATACTCCTGCTAGTCATGTGCCTAGCACGGACGTATAATCTAGTGTTACTAACAAATCCAACATTACAACTGTACACACATTAATATAGAGCTTGCTGGTAGTTTCATGATGTTAAAAGAACCCATATTTACAAATATAAAATATTTCACTCATAATCTGTTCTGTTTTGAAAATCGATATACTCTCAAGAAACTCCTGAGATCAGCGCCAAATTTCTCATTAATATAGTTTCTATATGATACTAACATAATTTCTAATTTGCTACACGTATAAAAAATTAAAAAGAAGCCTGAATGAGAATATGTTACTAGCCTCAAGAACCTGTCAAACTGAGTAAAACCTGCACCTTGTTCTGAACTCTCAAGAAATAAAAGTAGCAATAGCAAAGACAGTATAAGCCATCAATTAATTGACGGATACATGTAAGCTATGGAGATAACAGAACAATGTGTCAAGAGTCGGTCAGGTCATTCATGGGTTTGTTCTGCACCTTGAGATGCACACTGGAATTATAGTTCATCTCATCCGGATCAAGGTCATCAAAAACAAGACATCGGACAGTAGTAAACAACCCCCTTGCATAGGATCCGATCCATAACTGAATATAGCTGCTTTACAGGAACAATCCTTCAAGCAATCACTCTTACACTTGTTCACATCAATATTGGCAATGCTGGAGTTAAATGTGAAGTAACATTCTTAAGCTCTAAAAAATCCTGATAATTTGAAGCAGAGCAACTGAGAGGAGTTATTTCAGTACAGCCAAGATTAGGATACTTTTCTTTTACTTGTCTAAAATATCGGACTCCACCGCTGCTTGATCCAGGACAACTACATTTTCCATTTGAGCATATACTATATTTCCCACACACAAGAGGGTAACCACATTCAACTGAATTTCCTGTGAGAATATCGGCTATAGCTTCCCACTTATCTTTCCATTCGTATACTCTCCAATGTCCGTCAAATTCTAATATCATGTACTGTACTGATGATGCTAGTAGAATACTAATTATTTGAATTGGCTCGTCTTTCTCCGATGAATGTTGATAAACACCAAGGCTTCCATTCAAGAACTCCACATAAATTTGGTTTTTGCTCTTCTTTATGGTATAAACGTACTATAATAGGTCTGTGGAGGATTGGATTGTACGTAAGCAAACAAACCTTTATCATTCACAACAAGAGAGTATAAACCAACTCCATTATTAGTCTTGGAAACACTTGCAATTAGTTTCTGCCCTTCCACAAGCTTTTGTCCAAGAACCAAAGCGTCTGTTGGATGATCAAAAGATTGCCAAACCACCGCATTGCTTTTATTGAAGAGTACAAGATTTCCGGTGTCAGTTAAATTTAAACCAGCAACAGATTTACCAGTAGAGTTAGAAGACCGAGCTACAGAACCATCAACGTCCCGCACACCAAATCATCATCTGAGGTGAGCTGCAAAGTTGCGTTGATTTTAACAGGATGGTCTCGGTTAGCTGACCACACAACCTGTGGGAATGATTCTGTAGGGGATACAATAATGGAGGCACTGTCTGTTTGAACAAGAAAGGTGGCAAAAAGATAAGAGTCACATTTTCCATTACAGTAGAAGCCACAAGCAAAACTTTGGCCTGATGATCCTCTTAAAAGAATGGGTGTTACAGTAGAACCATCACCAAATTTAACAGTATTTAGAGCAGAAGGATCATTGATCCATGAAGTAGAGAGATTTGCTGTTGGATAATCAAATAGTTTAGCTGAAATCAGATGTGGAGAATGAACAATGAAAAATATAAACGAAAGAATGCAAGTACTTAAAACTAAGGTGCCACCCATGAGGTCCACACAAGGTTGATACAAAATGAAAGCAAATAAAGGTTGAAGCCTTTGCAATTATTATTTTTTTCTTTTTTGGTCTTTTAAAAGTGGAGAGGTATCCAAAAATAAAATAAAAATGGTGATTTTTAATTTTTTTTTAAAAATTAAACCTGTTTTTTTTTGCCACGAAATTAAAACTGTGTTAAGATTGTAAAAAAGTATTAAAATTTTGGTGGAATTATAAACTCCGTTATAAGTATTCTTTAAAATATCCTTAGGAAAGAATGTAAGATACTTACGAATTTTGCTTGAATAAGCATTTAAAACAAAAAAAATTATGAATTCTTTTTGGGGAAGTGATGCCAAAAATATGTTACTAGCCCATAACTTGTGTATTCTTTTGTTAGGTAACCTTTTTATCTGTGTAAAACCTGCACGTAATTCTCAACTCTCGTGTTGTTGTGCTCAGTTAGTTAGAATGGAATACACAACAAATGCAACAAAATGTACATGTTTATCCTGAATTAGAATATAAATCTCATTACATTCTCCTTATTCAAGTGAATACAAACTCCGAGAATGAAAGTTTCAATAGCATTTTGCAAAGAGAGAGACTCCAGTTGTATTTGTTTGGGCAAAATGGAATTCAATGAATAAAATTAAAAGGAAATAATAGAGGTTAGAGAGAATAATTAGACAAAAAAGGAGTCAGCCAAAACATATTATGACAAGAAATATATGAAGAAAATAATTTTGATAAAAAATTGAGCCGTTCTTCTCAAATTGAGAGATTTGAACTCTAAATATAAATTGTTATGAATGTAATGGAGTCGACGATGAAATTTTTGAATATATAACCATCTTATAATTCAAATTTCATTAATCACATTCAAAGACAGGAGTATATAAAAAGAACGGGAATAGTACAACAAAAGTAGTGGAAACAGATTTGTTCCTGTTTTTTTCCTTTACTTTATTGGTAAGCAAACATAGTATTACACAGTAACACTTGAAAGGAACAGTTTATTTAGGAGTTTGGTCTTTTGGGATTAGATTACTAGTGGAAGCCTTAGTCACTTGATGGCCTTCTTCTGCACCTTGAGATACACAGTGGAGTTATAATGTGCATTTTCCGGATCATGGTCCATTAAAGAAAGGACCTCGGATGGTAGTAAACAATCCCCTCTGGAAGGATCCGATCCATAACGAAATATAGCTGCCTTACAGGAACAATCCTTCAAACAAGCACGCTTACATTTGTTCACATCAGTATTGGGAATGCTGGAGTTAAATGTAAAATAAGTAACATCCTTGAGCTCTACAAAATCCTGATATTTTGAAGCAGAACAACTGAGAGGAGTTATTTCGGCACAACCAAGATTAGGATACTTTTCTTTTACTTGTCTGAAATATCGGACTCCACTGCTGCTTGATCCAGGACAACTGCATTGCCCGTTTGAGCAAATACTGTATTTCCCACACACAAGAGGGTATTTACATACACCTGAAAACCCTGTGAGAAGATCTGCTATAACCTCCCACTTATCTTTCCATTCGTATACTCTCAAATGCCCGTCAGATTCAAGTCTCATGTACTGTGCTGATGATGCTGGTGGAATATAAAAAATATGAATTGGCTCGTTTTTCTCAGATGAACGTGGATAAAAACGAAGGCTTCCATTCAGGAACTTCACATAATTTGGCCCTTTAGCCTTTTCTGTAGTATAAACGTAATTATTGTAGTAGTCCTGAGGTGGATTGGATTGTACATAAGCAAATACGCCTTGATCATTCACAACAAGGGAATATAAACCAGTTCCACTATTAGTCTTGGAAACACTTGCAATTAGTTTCTGCCCTTGCACAAGCTTCTGTCCGGGAACCAAAGCATCCGTTGGATGGTCAAAAGATTGCCAAACCACCTCCTTGCGTTTATTGAAGAGTACTAGATTTCCAGTTTCTGTTAAGTTCAAACCAGCAACAGATTTACCAGCAGTTTTAGAAGACCAGGCTACAGACCCATCAGCATCTCGCAACACCAAATCACCATCTGAGGTGAGCTTCAAAGTTGCGTTAACTTTAACAGGGTGGTCTCGGTTAGCTGACCAAACAACTTGCGGAAATGATACACTAGGGGATACAATAAATGAGACACTGTTTGTTTGAACGAGAAAGATGGCAAAAAGGTAAGAGTCACATTTGCCATTACAGTAGAAGCCACAAGCAAATCTTTGGCCTAATGTTCCTCGTAAAAGATTGGCCCTCACAGTAGATCCATCACCAAACTGAACAGTATGTGGAGCAGAAGGATCATTGATCCATGAAGTAGAGAGTATTGCTGTTGGATAATCAAATGGTTGAGCTGAAACCAGATTTGGAGAATAAACAGTGAACAAGATGAAGGAAACAAAGCAAGTTAAAACCAAGTTGACAGCCATTACACAAAAGTTAAGTTGATACAAAATGGAAGTGAAACAAGTATAACCCTCTATAAATACACCTTGGTCTTTGTTCAACAATATCGTGTACACAGTTTTTGTTTCAGCCCACAGCTGTAAATATACTATGATACTTATCTAGTTATCCTGTATAATATAATGAAATTACATGTGCAGATATTACATGTTTTCAAGTCTGAATAAGCGCAGTTGTCTATGAATAGATTTTGAATATTTTTTATTTTTGCACTTGATGTGTCATGTGTACAGTGTGGATAGAGATGCAATTCATGTTGCATGGGCTCAGCGCACACTTAAATTACGGTGCTTGCATCGATCTACATTTCTATATAAAGGTAAGTTTAAATATAGCAACCTACGTATGTACATTGGCAGACCGCAGACGTACTAGAAGTTACGATGCGATAATTTATCTTAGAATATATACAGAGAGGACTAGAGCCCGCAGTACATAAAAAAACTTCTAATAATTGATTCTCTGTGGGCTGTGGGCGTAACTTGAGCCATTATAGACAAGGCCTTTCTCATGAACGGTGAACGTAAGAATATCACGGCTCTGTTTCAAGCCAAAATATAGCCAACTGGAAATTAGCTTGTTTTATATTTTTATAAATCTAATATCCCTAATTCAGTATTTTATTTCATAACTAATAAGTTCATACTAAATTTCAAAATTTAATCTGGTAAAATACACCCATGATGAATATATTATTTGTCAATTTTCATAGAGAGATGATAAGTTTCATAAGGATAAAATGTATACAAACTAACGCCATCAGTTGCAATGTGGCAGAAAGACCTCAAACTTAAGGTTTACTCTTATACAAAAAAGGTTTGATGGATCGACCATCCGATGTAAAAGCACAATTGCGCAGCAATATGCTTGAACCCCAGGCTCATAATCCCACATGCAACCAAACATCTATCACCCATACATGTAAGTTTCTCTATAGTGCATTAAGAATCAAGTTTGCACCATATTGAGGTTGAAGGGTTATGACTGTGTTAGGAGCATGTGAATAAGATGGCGAAAGCACAAACGAAAAGCGTTGTAAGATCATCGATATCGCCATTTTAGCTTCTACCATTGCAAAATTCTGTCCAATGCATATCCGTGGTCCCGAGCTGAATGGATAATATACAGCTCTTCCCTTTGTTGCTTTTAAAATACCTTCACCAAATCTCTCAGGGTTAAATTCCTTGGCATCATCACCCCAAATCTCTGTCATGATGCATTACGATGACAGGTGCTTGCAGAAGCACTCCAGCTGGGAGGAATATCTCTCCTAATTTGATATCCTCGAAAATAGCGCGAGTGAGTACAACTCCTGGTGGGTATAATCTCAGAGTCTCGAGCAAAATCATATTAACCTGCAGAAAAAAACGTTGGCCAGTATTTAGTATTTACCTTCTTAGACATATACAAATATTCGACATCCAAAAATATAAAATATAAAAAATAAGAATCGAATTTAGTACTTCATACTTGAGCCTTTTTCAGATATCAAGTTCCATGTCATAAAATGTATACAAGTTAGGATAGGTTCGTACTTTGCAGTTGAGAACTTCTGTTGTATCTAAGTGCATATAAAAGAACTTGCAACTTTGAGGTGATTCAACCCGTCAATGTCTGGTTTATTGTTTCCAAAGGCATGCAAAACTTCTTCTCTAGCGCGCTCTTGCCAATATGAATGCTGACTCAATAAAACCATTGTCCAAGTAAGTAGATTTGAGGTTGTCTCTTGTCCAGCAAAATAGAATAACTTGCACTCTTCGATAATCTCATATACAGTCATCCCATATTTCATATTTCTATTTTCTTTAATTTCTTTGGAATTTGATTGCAATAATATACCCAATAAGTCATCATGAATATACTCTTCTGCTTGCATTGCCTTCAAACACTTGTTTACAATAGTCCTCACAGCAGATCGCACTTCTTTGTCAGTCTCCTTCATCCTGTTGAATCTTTTGGTTGGAAGAAATCTGTATTTAACAAGTTTAATAAACATCAGTGCAAGCAGAGGAAATAACACAACATTTTAGATTTCTTACAAACGCCAAATAAAAGGAGGAAGTAAAAACCTCATTCCTGGGAGGTACAATGTTTGTGCAGCTTGCATCACTAGCTCTGTTTGCTCCTTCTGTAGTTGAAAGATCTTTCTACCCTCTGCATAGCTACTTCCAAAGGCTGCACGTGAAATGACATCACTTGTCAGAGTTTCTAAATAAGGCCATACATCCAACTCACATTGCCCCTCTGTGGAAACCATCTCCTCCCATTTGTTCATGATCTCACTACAACTCAAATACATGGCTGGCAGCATATCCTGTTTATTAACATCACAAAAAAGAAAACACAATACTTGTTAATACCATATAACTATTACTGTCAAATTATCTTCTTAGTCTGCAGGCCCTAATCATATACAATATTATCCTGATTATATCAGTAATCATACAAGCATCAGGGACGGCCTTTAACTTTTCATAATTGAAAGCAGGATTGATGATTTTCCGGTGTTTGGCCCATTTATCACCGTTAGCATCTAGAATTCCAGTTACAAGCAACTTTGTCAAAGGGTTACCTCCCCTGGGCTTCTGGAACTTATATATCTTATTTAAGACCTCTTTTATAAGATCAGGGTCCCTGATGTAAACCGATGGTTTTGGTCCAAGCCATAAAAATGACTTTTTGCCTGTAAGAAAGTATAAAATGGTGTTTGAGGAATTTGAGAACAACAATAGTTACATAAATGGAATAATGACTCAAGTGCTGTCTTTCAATGACAAAGTTTTTATGGTTTTTCAATTGATTTTGAGAAAAAAGCTGGAGAGACAAAGTGCTCTATGAAGTTTCCTCAATTTGCCTAGGCACCCTATTCATAAGTATCAAGTATTACGTAATTCAGTTGGTAACAGTTTAGCTTTCAGTATATTCTCAAATGTAATGACTAATGTGGGCACGCAGTGCTTAAGATTTGTTGGACCAGTTCCAACACTAACTGTATCTGTTTTGGCCTTCTGGGCGACAGTAACTGTAAACTTGGTCATATAAGCAGATATTAAAGGTTCAGGAGTGATCTCGAGTTTGAAACACTCTCTACCAAAATTCCTGTATAGGGTAGAAGTACAGTACAAGTATTCAATGAAATATCGATATAAACATTCTTGATGTGTTTAACGAAAGATATACTCATTAACATTCTTCTCAAATTTATAATTGGATATATTACAAGAACTTAAAATCATATTTAGATAGTAGAGTATTAGCAAGTTGACTTGTTGTGTCCATCTATCTAGCTATCTATATCTAGAAATGTATAAACCAGAAAAAGTGAAGTGAATTAGTTACCGTGTTGACTAATAGCCTTATATATGTTGTTGGAGATGCACGAGGTAAAAAATCATCAGAGAGATTGATGGGTTTGGATCGGGCTTCTTTTTTAGCAACAGCAACTTCTTTCATGTCTCCATACAAAAGCCTGTAACTCTGTAAGAGTTACCTTTGAAACCCTGATTTCTTAGTATCTTTTTTGGGCCTGAGCCAGACCCAGTTGAGTATTCTCCATCCTATCACCGCTACAACTACCACACACAAGCTTTCTATCACCTTCGAGTATGTATCCATCTCCATAACTGTGTGTTTGTGTGTAGTTAAAATAATAATTTATTAAAATTATATATTTATTATTCACAATAATTATTTATCATATTATAAATATTGTAATAATTTTATATTTAACTTATATATTAAAATTAATAATTCTAACCCGATGTACAAAGGCTATATTGGCAGGACAGTATGGGCCTACCGCCTATGTTTATTGTGTATGTTATCATCCGATAGTTTAATATTTACCTGCCATTTCACACTCATCAAGATTTGTTTGCTCATCCGGTCATCCCTGGTACTAGGCCCGGCACCATATCCTGTTTATAAACATCATAAAGAAGAAAGACAATACTTCTTAATAACATATCGCACTGACTGTCAATTTACTCTTATTTGTCTGGCGTGCTACCATGAATTACATAATCCTGGTCATAACAGTAGACTGTAATAATACAGGCATTATTATACATCTACTAATGCTAATGACACTGCCAGGCTCTATTTCATGGCGCAATGGATCGACTGAAAATCTTTAACAAGTACGCACCACGCACCAGCAGTAAATACAGTTGGAACTGCGCTGAGGTAGAAAATTCTCAGTAAGATTGATTTCTTTCGATTGGCCATTTTTTACAGCAGTGGCAAGATCTTTCATGTCACCTAGAAGCCTGCCTGCAAGAGTTTCCATTGAAGCCCTTTATTATGGTTAACAAGCAAACTTACTATCACAAATATTCTACTTTTTCTTTCGAAATGCATTATTTTGCACGAGTATTTGAATTATTGTTTGTTGTCATATACATTGCCAGCACTATAAATAAGACAATAAATATTACTTTTACGCGTGTTATGCCATATATCTCCACATTGCTACAGGTTTATTTTCAAATTTTCATATAGAAGAGTCGCTTGAGGCTACAACCATTATAATATAAACGACAATTCCCAGCAATATACAAACTCCTCAATTCCCAGGCTCATAATCCTACATGTAATCAAACATCAATTACACAATTACACAAACAAGTAAGCTTCTCTATAGTGCTTTTAGAATCAAGTTCGCACCATATTGGGGTTGAAGGGTTAGGACTGTGCTTGGAGCATGTGTATAGGATGGCGAAAGCACAAACGAAAAGCGTTGTAAGATCATTGATAGTGCCATTTTAGCTTCCAGCATTGCAAAATTTTGTCCAATGCAAATCCGGGGTCCCAACCCAAAAGGAAAATATACGCCTTTTCCCTTTGTTGCTTTTGACACACCTTCAGAAAATCTCTCCGGATTGAATTCCTTAGCATCATCACCCCAAATTTCTCTGTCATGATGCATTAGGATGATAGGTAGCTGCACTGACACTCCAGCAGGTAGTAAAATCTCTCCTAATTTAACATCTTCGTATATACTTCGACTAAGGAAAATTGCAGGTGGGTATAATCTCAGACTCTCGAGCAAAATCATATTAACCTGCAGAACCGAGACATATAAAGCTCTAATTCAGTGTGTACCTTAGTAGATGTATCAAAAAAAATTCAGCATCCAATAATATGCAAATTTGAATTGTAAAAAAATAGAATTTAATAATTTCTTAATTTCCTTTTCCACTATCACGTTCCACATTGTAAAATTTCCAAGTTGGGATAAGTTTATACTTAAAACTTAAAATTTTCCATTTTAACATTCTACCAAGTGTGAATTGAAGAACTTACAACTTTGAGGTGATTCAACCCATCGATATCCGGTTTATTGTTTCCAAAGGCCTGCAAAACTTCTTCTCTAGCGCGCTCTTGCCAATATGAATGCTGACTCAATAAAATCATTGTCCAAGTAAGTAGATTTGAGGTTGTCTCTTGTCCAGCAAAATAGAATAACTTACACTCTTCGATAACCTCATCTACAGACATTCCATATTTCATATTTTTATTTTCTTTAATTTCTTCGGAATTTGATTTCAATAATAAACCCAGCAAATCATCATGAATATACTCTCCTGCTTGCATTGCCTTCAAACGCTTGTTAATGATACCTCTTAGTGCAAATCTCACTTCATTGTCGATCTGTTTCATCCTTTTCATTCTTTTTGTTGGCAAAAACCTGCATTTAACAATTATAATGAACATCAACGCAAGTAGATGAAACACCAGAAGATTTTAGACTTCTTACAAAAACAGAAAAAGGAGGAAATAAAAACCTCATTCCTGGGAGGTACAATGTTTGTGCAGCTTGCATCAACAGCTCTGCTTGCTCTTTCTGTAGTTGAAATATTTGCCTCCCTTCTGCATAGCTACTTCCAAAGGCTGTACGTGAAATGACATCACTTGTTAGAGTTCCTAAATAAGGCCATACATCTAACTCACATTGGCCCTCTGTAGAAACCATCTCCTCCCATTTGCTTGTAATCTCACTACAACTCAAATACATGGCTGGCAGCATATCCTGTTTATAAGTATCAAAAAAAAAAAAGAGACAACAGTTGTTAATATCATTACCTTCTTGTCTGGCACGTAATATGATTCACAGTCTTAATTATGTCAGTAATAATACAAGCATTTGACATCTACTGATTCTAATGACACTGCCAGACTCTATATCATGGAGCGACAGTCAAAATCTTTTACTTGTACTAACTTATGTACTAGCATCTATAATAAAGAAATTCACCGGGAGCAACCACCTACAAATATTATCAACATGTTTCTACTAACAAAAAAATTATATCTACTAAATGTTTGAACAGCAATATGAATTAAATACTTTCAACTAGCATCATCTGAAACTTAGAACAATGTCCAGCATTCCATATAAAAATTATTTATTTTTGCATAACTAATTCAATTATATAATATTGGAATTTTGTAAAGGGTCTAGATAGCTACAGGGATGACCTTTAACTTCTCAAGATGGAAAGCAGGATTCATGATTTTCCGGTGTTTGGCCCATGTATCACCCTCAGCACTTGCAAGTCCATTTGCAAGCAACTTGAATAAAGGATTACCTCCCCTGGGTTTCTGGAAGTTAGAAGTCTTATTTAGGACCTCTTTTATAAGATCAGGGTCCGTGATGTAGACCGCTGGTCTTGGCCCCAGCCACGAAAATGACTTCTTGCCTGCAATAAAGTATAACATGATTAAATCCACTAAAAAAAATTCGAAAAAAAAGAAGGAATAAAGAAAGGCCTAGTCTTATAGTTAAACAGCATTATAAGAGGAGCGTTTACTATTCTTTATAAAGTATGATGAAAAGTTAGGCATGCTCTGGTGGCACTACTGACTAGGGATGTAATCAAACCGAGCCAAACATAGTCAAGCTCGAGTTTGATCTCAACTAAAAAGTTCAGTCTCGATCTGGAACTCGACCAAGCTTAAGTTTCAAGCACGAAGTTCGGCTTGACAAGTTCGATTTGTTCGAGCCGAGCTCAAACCGACTCGATCATTGTTAAGCCGAATTTGAATATTTTACGAACCGAGTTCAAATAACTCATGAACAGTTGAACTCATTTACACCCTACTAGTGACTAGCCTCACCCAACGAGTAAAAAAAAAGAAATGAAAATAATATTGTCGACATACAAACACCAAGATGAGCTTTGCTAAGAAAAGGTATGTTCCAACTTTCAAATGAAGAAAGGTTTTCTACTAGAAACTTAATGTAAAAAGCATCTAAATTAACAATATAAAAACTTATGCTTACCTAATATTAACATTCTTGATGAGTGCCGAAAGCATCCAAGAAAAAAATTGTGTTTAACAAGTTTAAAGAGTAATTCTTAAAAACCTTTGAAAAAAATCATCGTAGTACCAATAGATAGGCTTATACTCTTTGTAGGATGTGATTGTGTCAAACGGAGGACTTTATATTCATATAGCAGTTTCACCCACTTAAGCTTGGAAATCTATAGGATAGTGAGTTCATTAACACTTGAAGAAAAAAAGTGTCCCAGGTTAATTAACAGAACCAAAATTCTTTCAAATGGAAGTTCGGAATATCATTGGCACAAGACAAATATAAGCCAGTCATATGTGAACTAAGTTGTGTAATGTTTCTATGATATTCTGGACTGACGACTGATTGTGTTTTTTGTCGAGTGCTCTTAGAAAAAAACTATTGTGGCGATAATTCATCGTAGTTGACTTTTTCACATATTTTAAGACTTATAAAAAACATACTTGCACTTAATATTTTTGAAACTTTCTTTTTGGTATAAAAGTTTTAAGATTCAACTTTTTATACAAAAGAGCTTTTCAATATATTTCCTTCATCCCCCCAATATATTTCCTTCATCCCCTCAAAACTTTCTTTTTGGTATGAAACTTTGTATTCGGTCCCCCTCCCAAATTCAATATATTTCCTTCATCCCACCCCCCAAAATCTCAAAAATCATAAGTTTTTGTCTATATATTTCCTGAGTCCCCCAAGATTCCAATAAAAAGTACGTATTAAATTTGAAAACTCCGCTATTCATTGTTAACAATTTAACATATACTCCTACTTTGTAGAAAATCAATAACACAAGTAACTAAAATACAAGTAGCACGTTATATCTATCAGTAGAAAACTAATAAATGAAACGAGAAGCAAAGTGAAAAATGGCGTACCGTGTTTACTAAGAGCAGTAAATATGGTTGGATTAACGCGAGGTAAAAAATCATCAGAGAGATTGATGGGCTTGGATCGTGCTTCTTTTCTAGCAGCTGCAAGTTCTTTAACGTCTCCATACAAAAGCCTGTAAGGGTTACCTTTAAAGCCCTGATTTCTCAGTATCTTTTCAAGCTTCTTGGGCCTAATCCAAACCCAGTTCAACAATCTCCAGGCTATCACCACCACACATGCCAAGCACAAGCCTCCTATAATCTTCAAGTATATATCCAACTCCATAACTGTGTGTTTGTGTTTGTGTGTGTAAAAGAGAGAGGCAGAAATGAAGATGCCCGTGTGATTGATTGATTGATTGATGAAGTGATAATATCGAGTGTAACTATGTTTTGATCCAGAGGCTGGTCATTTTATAGTGTTTTTTTTGGAGAAAATTATTATGATATTTAATTGGGGATATTTGTAAAAATATTCTATTTTAAAATATTATCTGAAAATAAAATAATAATGAAAAGGTATTTAAGGTAGGTGAGAAAATGACGTTAATAACTACTCCCTCCGTCTCACCTATTTGTTTACATTTGGGTTGAGTACGGAGTTTAAGAAAAATGTATAAAATAGTATGAAAAATAAGAAAAAATGGATAAAACAAAAGGAAAAATGAGTAAACTGATGTGGTCGATTGATAAATTTGAAAATGTGGAGAAAAGTAGTGGGTGAGACTAAATTTTATAATATAAAAATTTATTATTTTTTTTAAAAATTAAATATAAAAAATTGGGTGATACATCTGAAAAAAGAAAGTTTAAAAAATTGGATGGATAGAGTCAGTAATTTTAATAATTATATACCCAAAGGACGTATTTCAATCATCCTATATGTCTCATGTATGTGACCATCGACCATCTAATAACAAAGCTATCATACATATCTACTCCAGCTGGTAGTACTAATGCAATTACCTCATATTATGATTCTCCTGCACTAACTTGTCATACATAGTCATATCTCTGGCCAAATAAGCTGTATGAATTACAAGAGTTATTTTTAATCGACGACAATATATGTAATACTACATACGCTTCAAATGGTATATGCTTGTTCCATAATCATATTAAAACTTATTCACATAACAGTACTAAGGATTAATGGAAGAACGTGATACATCCTGGCAGAAGCATTTACATGGATAAACAACAAATATGTAAGTATGTGATGGTGTTATCACGCGGGCGCATCTGGCCAAGATAGGAAAATTATATGATGCCAAAATGGCGTAATAGTTTAAGATTACTCTCTGAGAGGCGTATCAATTGAATAATTAAGGTGCTACGATTTTGTGAGGGGTGTATTTTTTTTTTTTTGCCGAGAAGAAAATAGACTTTCATTACTTCAAATCTTTCTCAAGTACATGAATTATTTCTGGAGAGACTTCATTTGCCTTCCAAATGCGATCAGCTACAGAATAACTACAGCTTGCAAAAGCATGGGCTAGGTTATTCGCAGACCGCTTTACAAATTTAAGGGAAACCCCTTTGTTGTTTAACTCCTTTAGGAGGCTTCTGCATTCCTGAATCAGTACTCCAAAGTATGAGGACATTGACGCACTACCTCGGATTGCTTGGAGAGCCACTAAACAATCCGTTTCAACTATTACATCCTTCATCTGTTTGTCTTTGATCCAACTCAGTGCTTCTCGAATCCCCATGGTTTCAGCACATTCTGGAGTAGTACATCCCTCTTTACAACTGGACCGTGCTTCTAGCAACTCTCCTTTGTGATTTCTTGCAGCGAACGCGAAACTGTATCGACTCGAAGCTTCAAAAACCGCGGCATCAGTATTAATCTTAGTCTTGTTTTCAGTTGGAGGAGACCAAAGCTCATCACCGTCATCTGGGTTTAACAATCCCCATGACCTGTCGAAGAATCTGTCTTGAGCTTCTTTCCACTGACTAAGAGCCACTCTAGCTGAGTACACAGCTTCTTGCACTTCCATACTTTTCTGATTCCAAATTAAAGCGTTTCTGCAGTTCCAGATTGTCCAGCATAGCATAGCACCACTCTGCCGTTTAGTAGCATTCCACCCATCAAAAACAGTTAAGGACCATTCTGTGAAAGAAATCTGAGTTGTATCATCTATACGAATACCAACTCCCTCCCAACATGACCTGGCAAAAGAGCATTCCAGAAATACATGACTCGTGCTCTCTGCTTCCATATTACATAGTGCACATACTACGTTGATCTCAACCTACTTTATACGTAGCATTTCTTTTGTTGGAAGACACCCCGTTATAGCACGCCACATAAAGTTTTTGATCTTTGGGGGAATTGTTAGGCTCCACATTCGTTTCCAGAAACGGGTGTTACCACATTGATTCACCAGCGGCTTTGATTCTTGAATGAGGATATATGCCGTCTTGACTGAAAAATTCCCAGACTTTTCCTTCCTCCAGTACCAGCTATCTTCGTTGTTGTCTGATAAAGGTGCAGCTAAAATAAGATTGACATCCCTCTGGTTAAACAAATGCTTAACCAGCCCTTCATCCCATTGTCTTTCATTCGGAATCATCAGCATAGCCACTGTATGATCCTCTATGTCTGTACTCTCTGTTGTCACGTACGGGTTATCATTACTCGGCAACCACGGCTCATTTAAAATTTTCACCGAGCTTCCATCTCCCACCCTACGACCCAGGCCTTGTTTTAAGATATGTTGTGCTGCCAAAACACTGCGCCATACAAAACTTGGGCTAGCCCGTGAGGGGTGTATTTGATACTAAGTAAACTTTATAATTTTTAGAATTGAATAACTTTTTGTATAAACGTCACAATTAGATACATCCTTTGTATGGGCGTATCCGATGGACATTTAAGGCAGCGGCCCATAAATATTTAGATCCAGTATTTTTAAATAATGATTGTTTTGGGTTTTCACCCACTATATATTACATAATTATTTTTATCAATTGAAAGTCTAAAGTATCTATTAGGGAAGTATCGATTGAAAGCCATCATTTCATAATATGTTTAAATTAAAATAATTAAATTTATTTTAGTTAGAATAACTTTTTTAAATAGTTATGTTGTTTAAAATAAATAAATACGTAAACGGGCCAAAATATTAATTATCAAATTTGAAACGTTAAAAATTAATAATAAATACAGTATAGATAGATAGATAATTGTTTTTAAAAAAAAAAGATAGATATATAGTTAATTTTTTTATTTAAAAAAAATGTGTTATATACTTATATGACAACAACATCGTTGTAACGTTGTTGTTACAACTTTACAACCATGTTACGAAAAAATGGATTATACTTTTAGCTCTATTATTTCAGCAAATCTCCGAAAATCGTTGTTACGAAAATCCTCCAACAACATGTTATATACTTATATGACATACAAAATAGGTGACATATGCCGTGACGAGCTTGTCATGGAGACGGTCTGGCTAGGATAATGGTGACGGACGATAGTGACAAGCGGCCATTTATATTTTCTAAAACAACGTATGATGCAAGAAAATAAACCTCGATAAACATGTACCAGTGGAATTATCACCAATTATTTACTCTGTAATTATCACAAGAGAATAAATTATACGAGTAACCGTTTATGTTCTCCTTTCATGCCAAATTAATTGTTTAAATTGATCAAATTTTTATTGTGATTTATAAATAATTTTAAAATATTAAAAAATATATTAAAAAATATATTATATATACCTTTTAATACTATAATTTTATTAATTATATAATATTTATAATTTACAATTAAATTTTAATCAAATTAATTGAAAAAAATCAAACAAGACCCCGGAGGGAGTACATATTAATTACCGAGTGCATGACTTAGGTTGTGTGTCCATCTTTAGAGCCATCAATCAATTCATTTCTTAACTGCTCCATATATCTGTGGTCCCAGATTTTATAAAATTGAAACAAAAATAAAATCGTGTACACTGTAGAATTACTCACCGAGTCACGGAATACAAAAGTTCAGGTGACGGAACAAGCTCCAGAACGAACTAAATTTAAGTTGGGCTGGATAATTTTTTAACATTAAAAGAAGATAGTGATGATAAACGTGCCTAAGAATTTAAAAATGATGAGATTAGACACGAACTAAATACAAATACATGCAGCTAAAACAAAGATGAATATGATTTAGAAAATTATACTGATATAAAACTGAACTCGCGCCTGCAACAACACTGTCAAGATTGTATTTTAGCACAAATAACACTTTTCATCAAATGCAAAAGGAGTACGAAAGTACAAACAACAACACCGCAGTATCAATAATACTGCAGATGCAATTTAATTTCTGTTATTGCAGGACAATGGTAGTTTTCGCCACATTCTTTATGTGAACCAAGAGCAGACTTCTCATACTAATATCAGAAGAAACGACTGATACAATGTTGTTATTTCCTATTACCAAAATTTAGGACCGAACCGACTGTATGATTAAATGTGCACCATGTTGAGGCTGAAGTGTCATAATGGTGTGGGGAGCATGAGTATACGACGGGGAAAGCACAAAGGAGAATCGTTGTAGAATCATGGCCATTGCCAGTTTAGCTTCTAACATGGCAAAATTCTGGCCAATACAAAAGCGAGGTCCCCAACCAAAAGGCAGATATGATGCTTTTCCTTTTGTTACCTTTCCTACACCTTCAGAAAATCGTCCTGGATTGAATTGCTTAGCATCATCGCCCCATAACTGAACGTCGTGATGCAACAAGAGCACAGGAATTTGGAGAATTACTCCTTTCGGAAGAGTTGTTTCTCCTAATATAGTTTCTTCATTTATACTTCTACCAAGTGCAGCTACTGGTGGGTATAATCTTAGAACCTCTAGCAAAATCATATTCACCTGTAAAAAAAATGGAAATGCAAGAACTTCACTAACTAGAAATATGTATTCTATCAAACATTACATAACAATGTGCATAGTCTATATGCTGCACATGTATATAAGGTTGATAAATTTAGACTTTTTTTTGGATAATAAAATACTTCCTTGGCATGACATTGTGTTTTTGAATAATAGCTGTATGAGACAAACTTACAATTTTGAGGCGATTTAAACCATCAAGATCTGGTTTATTGTTCCCGAATGTCTGCAAGACCTCTTCTCTAGCCCGTTTCTGCCAATCTTGATGCTGACCTAGTAAAATCATTGCCCATACAAGTGTATTTGATGTTGTCTCCTGTCCTGCAAAATAGAACAGCTTGCACTCTTCGATAACTTCATCGATTGTCATCCCAAAACTTTTATTGTTTTCATGTTGTTCGATTTCTTTGAAATTGCTATCCAGCAGTACACCCAGTAGGTCACCCTGGTTGGGTTCTCCCCCTTTAATTTCTCTCAATCTTTTGTCAATGATACTTCTTACGATTACTTTAACTTCTTTGGCAATTTCCTTCATCCTCTTGTTACGTTTGGTTGGCAAAAGACTACAATTAATAAACAGACTTGGTATGTATCAAAAGAAGCAGAGAGGCAAAATAGAAGCCCCCAGAAAAGAAATGGAAATAGAGATCTTCTAATATCTATATACCTCATCCCACGAATATATATTGATTGGGAAGCCTTGATTACAAGATTCGACTGTTCTCTTTGGAGCTGAAAAATTTTCCTTCCTTCTTCATAACTGCTACCAAATGATGTACGCGAAATGACATCACTAGTCAAATTTTCTAGATAGTGATATACATCAATCTCACATTGCCCGTCAGCAGAAACCATCTTCTCCCATTCGTTCATTATATCGATACAACTTAAGTACATGGCAGGTAGCATATTCTACATTGAAATATAGGAATAGAAATAAGAAGAAACTACATAATCGTCACTAACACATGCATACACAGGCAAATGGTTATATATAATCTCTCGTATGTGAACTATAGTCGAGACATTTCAAACTGACACAAGCTATAGTAAAATAAATGACATCGTATTTTCTTGACGAAATATCAATAAACACTATACGGATTTTTAATACTGTGAACCGAAGTATACCTTCAACTTATCAACATGGAAAGCAGGGTTAATGATTTTCCTGTGTTTGGCCCATTTATCACCCTCATAGTAAACCAGTCCAGTCCCAAGCAACTTGGTTAAAGGATTACCTCCCTTGACTTTCAGAAACTGATTACTCTTATTCAGAGCCTCTTTTATTGTGTCTGGATCCATTAGGTATACCAGTGGCCTTGGCCCAAGCCATACAAATGAATTTGTCCCTGCAAAAACGGATGATAATTAAAATGACAGGACAAAAAATCCTGTAATTTATTGCAACCTATCTAAAATAGCAAGGGATTAGTTCTTGAAATTGTGTTGGATTACTCTGAAGTTCTGTTCACTTGGACGCAATAGAACAGGATGAAATTTGAGCTAACTCGTAGTATAATGAAAATTTCCTTGTACCGTGTGCTTCACATATATATGGCTGGGTCACGTTTGTTATTAGGTCTATCTCCAGTCTCAACCCAAAAACTTGATCGTCACGAGTGTAGCTTAATGACAGTTTGCACACAATCGATATAAGGCTATAACCCAATAAATCTAAGGCTCATTACTACACCTAATACATAGTCGGATTACAAAATTGAAGATTGACATCTGTTATAGTGTTCACTGTTTAAATCGAATCATGAATCCATTAACAAACAGATTCATATGGACACAAAGAATGAATGAACATATATCATATAATTAATCAACTTGAAGAATATGCCAAAATCCAAATACCATGTTTTTCGACAGTGTGAACATCGCCAGGCACTACACGTGGAAGAATATCATCAGCTAGTCCAATAGGCTTGGATTTAGCTTCTGCCAGCATCTTTACCAGCTCTCTTATATCTCCGAAGAAAAATTTGTAAGGATTTCCCTGTAATCCTTGTTTTCTCAGGATATTCTCTAACTTCCTCGGCCTCAACCACACCCAATTGAAAATTCTCCATCCCAGAATCAGAAGTCCTACAGCACAAAACACCCCGAAACACATGTAGATTAAGTCCATGATCGGAGACGAAAGGAACTTAGTGCAATGAACAACAAAATGTAATTAACTTGTAGTGAAGTTAATTGACATTAATGACTTAATGTAGTGGTGGACAAGTTGTTAATCTCTGTGTTTGTAGTGTAACAAGACAGGTGGAGAGGATAATATGATGGGGTATGTCCCGGACTCATAGAATTTTTAACTGCTTTTTTTATCTTCGTGGAACAAATCAACAGACAAGTACTGTATCATTGAAGACTTGAAGTGGTCACATATTGTCAAATCACATTAATGCTCAACTAATAGCAGTACTACGTACCTATTTTCTTCTACAAAAAGCCCGTCAGTTCACATTAGTACTAGATTTCATTAGGTCGAAGTATTAAAAGTAATAATTTTGGATGAAATAAAATTATTCCATAATATTTACATCCCTCACACTTAATATTATGCGATAATATTTGAGTAATTAAAATTTTAAAATTGTATAAATGTCAAATTATCAACTATTAATCAACACAAGTACATCGGAAAAAACTAACTTCAATTTTCCTGCAATAAATTTTGTGGAGAAATTTTATTAGCTAGGAAGTGAACTGCTTGAAAAGTAGGCATAACTTAGATCAGCTTCTCAATAAAGTAATTAGAGCTTGTGTACAATCAACTTAGCCCCGTGTTGTGGCTGAAGGGTTATCAGAGTAGCTGGGGCATGGGTATAGGAGGCCGACAGCTCAAATGAAAAGTGTTGTAAAATGGTAGCCAGAGCTAATTTAGCTTCCAGCATAGCAAAGTTTTGTCCCAAACATATTCTCGGTCCCCATCCGAATGGAAAATAAGCTGTCTGATTATTCTTTGTCGCTTTGGACACTCCTTGCGCAAATCTTTCCGGATTAAACTCTTTTGCGTCCTCTCCCCAAAGATTTTGGTCATAATGAAGAAGCAAAATCGGCAGAGACACTTCGGCTCCAGCAGGTAATCTTAGTCCTCCTAATGTAGTGTCCTCGTGTACCTTCCGATTCAGTGTATGTGCTGATGGATATAATCTTAAAACCTCGTGCAAAATCATAGTAACCTGCACAAATTTAACTTTAACAATCAACATTTGATCAATATTTATTATTTGTGTATATGCATGCATATGTATGTAAGTACTACTTACGATTTTGAGGTGGTTAAGACTGTCAAAATCAGGCTTGTCATGGTTTCCCAACACTTGAAGAACCTCTTCTCTGGCACGACTTTGCCAGTCAAGGTGATTGCCAAGTAAAATCATGGTCCAGATAAGGAGATTTGAGGTAGTTTCTTGGCCAGCAAAGTAGAAAAGCTTGCATTCGCCTATCACATCGTCCAGGCTCATTCCAACATTTCTTGATCCATTTTGGAGTTGCTCATTGGAAATGGATTCCAGCAATACCCCTAGCAAGTCATCGCTACTACTTTCTCCTGCCTGCATTGCCTTGGTCTTTCTGTTGATAATGTCTTTCAAAGATGACTGTATCATATTATTTAGCTGCTTCATCCTCCTATTATTATTGGTTGGTAGAAATCTACAAATATATACACAATTATCATTTACATGTTGAAAGGGAAAAGAGGAAAAATGCTTAATTGTTATATAACAACCAAATCGAGTAGTACCTCCATCCAGGAATGTATACTGTTTGCAGAGACTTCATTACAAGCTCAATTTGTTGGCGTTGAATCTCAAATACCCTGCTTCCCTCCTTATAGCTACTTCCAAATGCTGTGCGCGAAATCACATCACTTGTTAACGTATGAACGTACGGTGCAATGTCGAATTCACACCACCCATTCTTCTCTACCATTTTGTCCCATTTTCTCATCAAATCCGTGCAACTAATATACATTACTGGTAGCATTAACTGCATTAAAGTCAGAAATAATAAATTCTCGCTGTATTTTACGGTACAACACTACAACAGCAGGGAAATCAGAAATTTTCAAGGGCGAAACAATTTTTTTACAAGTGTTTTGGTAATTTAATAAAATATTATAGCAAGGAATTATTGTTTTTAGGAGTCAAATTCACTAACATTATGCGAAGAGGAAAAAAAAATCTTTAACGACCCAATTTAGCTACTCAAATTCCCTTCAATATTTAGTTGTAAATTCTTATCACACAGTAATAAGGAAAAAAACAAGGCAAGTAAAACATTGAAGTACCTTCAATTTGTGCAGATGGAAAGCTGGGGTGAGAAGTTTCTTGTGTTGAGCCCACTGCTCCCCGTTGATGCTTGCCAAACCATGAGAAAACATTCTCACAATTGGATTTTGCTTAAGCTTCTTGAATCTGTAGTTTTTAGTCATCATTTCTTTCACGAGCTCCGGATCTGTGATAAGCAACCTTGGAGTTGGTCCAAACCAAATGAAACTATTCTTCCCTGCACGTAATATATAAAAGACTTGTAAGCTTCATACTATACTACCAATCACCAGAATTTGTTTTTCCTTGTAATGATATCTACAAGCTATTAAAATTCCATATGGTTCAGATTACCCTCACATTCATTACTATTAGTCTGTACTAAATTTGAATTTATTTTTCCGCCTTGCTCTAATTCGAGTAACAGAATAGAACAGACAAATTCATTCATTTGTTTACATGAATACCAATACCAGTGATCTTTATTTTTCAGTTAGTCATATATATGAAATTCGAGTTATGTTATGGTCGGATCTTAAATCATGGTTGCCGCCTTATACACAAAGCAAATGAAGAATGAAGATCTAAGTACAATGGATGTTAGTGTTACCATATTTCTGGACAGTGTGATGAATGAACGGGCTTGCACGTGCGACAAGATCATCCGAGAGATTAATAGGCTTTGAAAGAGCATTCTTAACCATTTCTGAGTTATCTTTGGAATCTCCGAACAAGAATCGATATGCATTTCCATGGAGGCCTTGTCTTCTTAAGCACTTCTCCATCTTCCGCGGTCTCACCCATACCCAATTCAAGACTCTCCATGCCCATCCCACAAACAAAGCTAAAACAAAACTAACTGCAATTTTTTTCAACATTACTATGCAATGCAGATGAAATGAAACAAAGAATTGAAGTTTATAGTTAAATTATTAATAGTTGTTAGAGGGGATTGGAATCAAATATTATAAAATAAGAATAAAAATTAAATAAGCAGCTGTGCATGGTGGGACTGCCAAGAACGATTTGTATATAGATATTTGAATGCGGTCAGTACTGACGCCCTGAAACTGATTTTCTAATCTGACGTTGTAGTTGTACAGTACCAGATTATACGTACACAATTTTGTTAACATCACATGTTTGCTTTCTCCTGCGTTGTTGACTTTGTATTTTCAAAAAGAAAACTCAGTTTCCTTGTTCGACTTCATTTCGTCCCGTGAAATCTGGTTTCTTTCACTTTCTTAAAAATACAAAAAATACAGTAATAAAAAGAAAGCCGGTCGCTTTTTATAATGAAAACTAAGGAATTTGGGATACCATATACTCTCTTCATCCCATTTTAATAATGACTTTTTACACGTAAATATAGAGAAATTATTTTTCAAAAATTCTTTTTACTAAATAAAATTTAATATTCAAATGTTTATTTAAGAAAAGAAAATTTAAAAATTAATTTATAAAACTATCACTTTTATATACCTTAAAATATGTGTAAAAAGTCAAAAAACCTATTAAAATGAAATAGAGGGATTATATAAATAAAACGACGTTAGGTACAATATTTTAATATACATAATTCTTTATAATATAAAATAATTTTATTCAATATATGAAAAAAGCTAAAGTGTATCTCCGATTTCTTTTTTATAACTATATAGAGATGATATATGTCTTACATTATTTATTTTCTACCATTTTCTTCATAGAATATTTTATTCTTTTCACTTTTTTCTATAAATAGAATATTATATTCCTTTCTTAATATTTTATAATATAAATGTTTTTCTTTAAAAATCATAGAAAGTCACAATAATTTGCATATTATTTATTTTTTCTACACTATGTTACCAAATGTAGGGAATAAAAAAAAGTAAGTTATTTTTTTCTTTTCTAATCATTCTAAACATGAGAAGAAAAATTCAACGATTAATATATAGAAATCTTCTTTACGGTTTAAGTTTTTTCAAAAATCATTCAGAACAAATTTTAAAAATGAAAATTTTAACTTTTTTTATTTCTGTTAGAAAAAAGTTTCTGAAACATGGTGCAATAATAATTTCAAGAAATTGTTGCGATGGAAAGAGGAATATTAATTTTATAGAAAAATTAAAATTTCAAAAAATAGGATTCAAAAAGAGGAAGAGGGAGATTTTTTTGACATATATTAATACTGAATCGCAATATTAGACGATTCTAAAATTGTTATGCTTATATATGTAGAGAGATTGTTTAATTTTTCTTTTTTAGTGACGTTTTAAATCTGTGTGTTATTACTTTAATTATGATTGTGGTAGACTAGTAGAATTGGGGGGGGGGGAAAGATTGAAGTTAATATTTGAAATTTTTTTTGTGTAACTAAATTCTGCTTATTACTTACAATAGTTATTATAGATATATAAATTTTTAATATAATTTCAAGTGTTAAAATTTGAATACATATGATATATACGAGTAAGGCTCGCAACTACTTAGTTTGAATAACCAATTCCTATTTTATAATAATTTTATTAACAAATAACTATAGAAAATTACAGAATATATAAAAAATCACATAACACCAAAAATATTTGTAAAATAAACAAAAAAAAATATATAATATACAAAAATATATAGAATACAAATTAGAAAACACTAATGCCGAATAGTGTTCTATAATTTTATGTTCTATATTTTTTTGCATGTTATGTAATTTTTTTATCTGTTTTGTGTGTTTTGTATTTTTTCTATATTCAACAATTTTTTCATGCATTCTTAGTTACTAAAATAAAAAGTTCCTAATTAAACATAATCCTATATATATTATATTTGTATATAGGCTTAGGTTTAATGAGGAATTCCATTATTTGAGTAATTGAGGAATCAACAAGAAATATAATTACAAAACACATGAAAAAATTATCGAACAAAAAAAACTATAAAACACAAAAAACAATCACAAAACAGACAAAAAATTACATAACATACAAAAAACATAGAACACAAAACACTAATGTAGTATTGTGTAATTTATGTTATATATTTTTTTTAGATTATGTAATTTTTTTTATAATTTTTTTTGGTATTCTGTAATTTTTTGTATATTATATAATTTTCTATAAATATTTGTTAATCAAATTTTTATAAAATAGAAATGGGTTCCTGCTTAGATGAGGACGTGGCCTTACTCTTGTATTAGGGCTGGCTGAGCAAAAAAAAAACCAACCGACCAGATCAGACCAAACCATTTTTTACGGTTTTTTAAACGGTTTGATTTAAATATAAACAGTTATTTTCTGGTCCGGTCTGGTTTTCATTTTTAAACCGACTATTTTCTAAACAAAATATATGTTATTATATATATATATATATATAATATAATATAATTTTGTTTTGCATAATATTTCTTCTAGAATTAAGATTGTTAGTCTGCTTCTGAAATGCATTTTTTTTTGTTTTTCATAATACTAATATGGTCATTTGGACACATATTAGTATTTTCGTAATGTAGTAAACTAGTAATGTATGTACTAAAATTAACATACTTTTTGACAGTATATACCTAAAATTATGATTGAAGAAGGGTTTTTATATACCTAAAATTATCATATTAAATAGTTTGATTTAAAACCGTAACAGACCGAATCGGACCGTTTAATTGCGGTATGATTTGGTCTGTTCAACTGTTCTAATATCCAAACGATCTGGTCCAGATTTAAGATCGGGAAAAACGGCTATGAAAAACCGACCGTTACTCGGCCTTCCTTGTATATATTATGTTTGTTGTTTTCCTGATATAAACAGGTCTCTTAAGAGCTCGAGGATAAAATGACAAGACACTGAGTATCAAGTATAAATCTATCTTTGCGCCTGCAAATATCTAACAGATTATTATACTTTTCAAATGGAAGGCGCCATATTATTTAATCTTCGTACTCATATCATGCTATTGTTTTGGCTCCATCAATGCCTTTTTTACCGATCCAAGATCACTTCTTTGCTTCAGGTAACCCTAAAACTTACATACATACATACGTGCTTTACTTTATTAAACTTGCATAATTTACTTAGGTTGTTGTAATCTTGAAACCCTAGGCAGTTTGATATGTGTTATTATTTTTCTTGTGATTTTGAGGTATCGTTGATCAATATTATTATGAAATGGTTGTTGAATATTTAATGTTTGAATAGTTCAAGATGATGATTACAATAGCCTCTGTTCAAACTTTTGGTTATATGCTAAACTAAATTCTATTGGTAAAACAAATGTAAGCACTATATGAAATTGACAATGGTGTCATGTAATTATCTTATATACTTGTTTGGCATATGATATTTAGAGGTCTGAAATTTGCTTAGATTGTGTGTTTGGGAGCATGGAATTCATTTCAAATGACATGAATTGAGTTGTCATTTCAAATTCTTAATTGAATGTTTTGGATTTCAAATCCAATCAAAATTCAAATTCTTTTAGTCATCCAAACATGTTATTTGATCAAGACTAATGCTATAGGTCCCAAATTTGTTCCCAAAACATTTCTCAAATGCCACATTTCTGATTGGTTCTAATTTAATTAATAATAATGGACCCCTGCATTCATATAAATCTCACCGGTTAAAACATTCCATATTGACACATCATCAATGCCATGTCATTTGGGCCCTGAATTTGGGAAATAATTTTGTAACTCTAGCATTACTCTTTGATCAAATCTATAATTTCAAATGAAATTCAAGTTCCCAAACAGACCATTAATTCATTATTAACACTAATCATGTGCGTGTGATCAAAAGTCTTGTAAGAAACTAGAGATCACTTTACGGCTTTACACTTCATTTAAACAACATTTGGATTATGTATGGATTTAAGTTTTCCATATCAATCAACTGTCAAGTAAAGATTGATGGATAGTATATCACCTTCATCATAGATTTGATGATATGATACATATACGGGAGGGGGAGCCAACCAAAAGCTATATATATTAAGGCACAAACGTGTACATGTCTCGTGTGTGTGTGTATGTAACTTGACTTGGTTCCAATACTATAATATAATTGTTGTTTTATTTTTGGGAACAAACTTTTGGACTTCTTGTCAACTTGGTTTTAACATTTGTCTATCAGTATTGTAGTTGTTAATAAGTGTATCATATTTTTATATTCAATGGAATAAATGTACTTTTTTATGATCAATATACTTAATGATATATTGAATAGTGTCCCACTTTATTATATTGTTATATACAATGGAATATGTATTTTTTTTAAATCAATATACATACTTATTGATATTTTGAATATTGTCCCACTCAAACTGGCTAACTGATCAAACTTGACTAACAATTAAGAATTATTATAGTAATCATAAATTATAATACAATATATTTAATCCTTAACAAGTATCGTAAGCAAGCACAATTATATATTTATGTTTATTAAATTTTTAGTCCTCTTATATAATATTTTTTTGCAAGGGTAAGAGTCTTTACGATCGACAACCAACATTTTAGTTGAGAACCCTTTTAATGCTTATTATATAAAGGGGAAGAGGGACATAGTTATTTCAGTCAGAGAGGTTCTAGAAAGGGTAGGATGTACCGTGTACGCAATTTTACCTTACTTTGTTGAGGAGAGAGGTTATTTCGAGAAAATGACCCCCTACATACCAAATAAAGAGTTGAAGCTCATGAATTAACCACCGAGTCAACTCAACTCCTTATATCTTTATTATATATAATAATTATTAATATTCTTTTTATTGTATCTTTAAATGTTTCCAAGAATTTGAGATTGCTTTTGAATTTTTATTTTTATGGAGGGTTATGTTCATGATTATTTATATTTTGTTTATGGACTGCAAAAATGCCCAAACTATCCAACTTTAAAGTGATCGTTTTTGTTTAGTTTCAAAGTCTCTTTATTGGGCGGTTTAGATATAAATTATAAACTCATTTTGGTTTGGATTATTTGAAGTACATAATCTTACTGAGAGACGTTATTTCCAAAAAATGAACCCGACATACCAAATAAGGAGTTGAAGCTCATGAATTAACCACTGGGTCAACTCAACTCCTTGTATCTTTATTATATATAGTAAATAATAATTATCAATATTTTTTATTGTATTTTTAAATATTTCCAAGAATTTGAGATTGCTTTTGAATATTTATTTTTATGGAGGATTATGTTCATAATTATTTAACTTTTGTTTATAGACTGTTAAAATGCCCAAACTATCCAACTTTAAAATGATCGTTTTTGTTTAGTTTCGGAGTCGTCTCAGTTGGGCGGTTTTGATATAAACCCATTTTGGTTTGGATTATTTGAATCCCCCCAATGTGTTATTGTGTTTGGGAACTTTCATTTCATTTCAAATGATAGGATTTGAGTTGTCATTTCAAATTCTCATATTTGTACTAATATTTTTTTTGAATATCTTGGAATTCAAGTGAAATACAAATTCTTATGATTACCCAAACATGTTATTTGATTAAATTCAGAATTTCAAATGAAAACCATGTTCCCAAACAGGCCATAATGTTGATTACTTTGATTTGTTGTGGTTGTGATACAGATTTGATATCTAATGTATCTGTTGTCATTAATTTTTTTTTCATTGATACAAAAACAAGACTTATAGTTGTAGTTACTAGGATACACGTTATTGATTTACCAGGACACGTGGATGCGTTAAAATCTACATGTATACTAGTAGCTATCTTTTAGACAGTTGTTAATAAAGGACACCATTGACATTACACGTGGAAGCTGTTAAATTGCTTTATACAATAGCAATACCAAAGCATAGTTCAGCTCTGTTCCCAAAGGGAGTTTGCACCTTAACAAAGAAGAAAGATAAGGATAGCTTTCCTTAAAGATAAAGATAGCTTTCCTTTCTCCTAGTCACAAATTTCATTTGTGATTGGGTTTTATATATGTTACGAAGGTGGTGGACAAACATCAATAGAGGTGGAGTGAAAGCAAAAGTATCGTGATAAACAAATACAAAGAAAAATTGGGAAAGATGGAGGGTAGAAAGGAAATTGGGCAAGGAGGAGAGAGTTCTAAAGAGGAAGGTATTTATTAAAAAACTAGTGACATTTTTTATACCATTGCCCATTATTTTTGTTAATTACTAATCAATTAAGTTTGTGTTCATTTTTGTTAATTACTAAATACTAATCAATTAAATTTGTGTTTCATATTTGGATCGGAGATCTTAATTATATGGTAGTACTTATAGTTATATTAAGGGATCGGTTATATATGTTTGAGATCTACTTTGTTACTTTCTAGGATATTATTCAAATATTTATGTTATAAATCTTTTTGTTTTTAAAACTATCAAACTTTAAGAAACTTGCTTGTCATATGGTTTATTATGTAGATATTGGACAGGGATTTTATTCGAAGATTTAGATGTAGTGTACAATCAGTGACAGAGCCACTTAGTACGAAGGTTTGCTTACAAGTAGATATACAATCAGTGGCAGAGGCAGGGTGTTGTAAAAATATTTGCCTTTTATAAATAGACTATGCCAAAGTGAAAGAACCCCTATCCCTCTCTTCCTTTTTTCGCCCGGGGGACAAGGGATGCAAAAATGGGGATCTTATCAACTTGTTCCGACCTGTGTTGTAAAAATATTTGCCTTTTATAAATAGACTATGCCAAAGTGAAAGAACCACTATCCCTCTCTTCCTTTTTTCGCCCGGGGGACAAGGGATGTAAAAATGGGGATCTTATCAACTTGTTCCGACCTGGGATAATAAGCTCACGATCTTGGTATTACTTCAGTGTTGAAAAACAAAAGAAGACTTTTATGTCCAAATTTTACGTCTGTAGCTCCCCCATCTTTTTAAGTGTGTAGAAGTGTCAAACCAAAATACCGGTAAACATTAGCTCCCCTTTTCAGGAGGTGATCCACAACTTCCACTACTTCCACTATGGCTACCTTGTTACGACTTCACTCCAGTCACTAGCCCTGCCTTTGGCACCCCTACTGTTAGTATAATTAAATCAAACCAAACTAAACAATACCTAGTGTGTGTATCCTTCTCGTAGAGAAAGATCGTCACCTTCAATATTATGTAAGTATAATATATGAAGTAAATGTGTGATGTAATATAAATAACTTTTAATAAAATAATTTATTGGTCTAACCATATACAGGGGATTTAACAAATTTTAGATTGAAATAGTTATTTAAACATTCAATTATGTATTTATAACATGTCATTATTCTATATATTTTTATAATTTTTGAAAGTTGTATTGATATGTTCTTTTTACAATACATTTCTGTTCAAATTTTGTCAAATCATTGTATAAATGTTATTTTATTTATCCAATTCTATAGTCATCTATCAATGTCTTTTTTTCCTTGTTTTCATTGTTTCTAGATCATTTATTCTTTGACTACTTCTAACTTTTGTTCATTTATTGCATTAGCTTGTTATTTTTGTTGCATATTATTTTGTTATTGTAATGTAAAATCATTTTTTGCTATATATCTGATCCTCATATATTTGGTTTTATTGTGCACATATTGGTGTATTTCTGATTATATATATGTATATTTTAATATTTAGAGTAAACAGCTAAATTGTAATATATATATATATATACAATATACACTAAGATGGATTTTGGCTCCCCTTTAAGCAAAAG
Source organism: Oenanthe sinensis (assembly GCA_028671895.1). Classification (NCBI taxonomy): domain Eukaryota; kingdom Viridiplantae; phylum Streptophyta; class Magnoliopsida; order Apiales; family Apiaceae; genus Oenanthe; species Oenanthe sinensis. Next base: position 40,705,635 of record CM053794.1, read on the forward strand.
CTGGGCTCCTCCACCACCAATGTGTACATTTGTGTGTGTGTGGTATGAGATCACAGGCTTGGGTACACTTACGGTATATTGAAATTTTGTATCCAGAGAAGTAGAAGAATTTAAAACCTGACCCCAATTTGGTTTTCATATATATTTTGTATTCAATATCATATGATTATTATGAATTTATGGATCCTTTGAAGATAACATGTTTTCTTGAAACTTTTTCCCTTTCACCATTTGCTTTTTTTTAGCCTCTACCAACCTGAGCGTTAGATTCCTGTTCAAAATCTCTATTCTCTAGTTTGAGTTGCAGGAGTAGTTCTAAAGATTGGTTTGAAATCATTGTTTTTGTTAGAATACAGTATAAGATCCTGGTAAGTCGGTCTCCTAACACCTTGAGATTTTAGGAGAACTGATAACTTAACATGGTATCAGAGTTTCAGCTGGCGGGAGTCACAGTTTCGACTCCCTGCCACCCTCAATATTCTCTTAATTAATTATGGACACGAAAGGCTTGTTATTGCCCCAAAGATGGGCGTCCGTGATCCACTCTCGACCCCTAAATGGGTTTTCGAGTGAGGGGCTAAGTCGGTCTCCTAACATGGTTTTAGGAGAATTGATAACTTAACAGTTTTTAAATAATTATATTTACGAGGTTTAAAGATAATAGGACTTCAGTGAGGAGATATTTCTTTGCATACTTTTATTTTTGCTCTATTTTGCATCACTTGTTTCATATTTTTAAATTAAAAAACACTGTGAGGAGTAGTTGAATACTTGCATCCTTATCATACTGGTTAAAGTTTTCCCTAGCCACATCGGGCTACATCTTTGTTTTTGACAATCTTTTGCAGGATAATAGATCTATAGGAGACTGATTTTACTCCTGAAGCATGTTTGACACAAGGAACTTTGATTGTCAAGGGGCTAAATATGTTGAACATAGTGTGATATTGGGTGTTTATTTGCACTAGATTGCATTTGAGGCCTGCATTAATATGGTGTCAAGGGGCTATTTTAACAGGCTCTTATTCAAGTGACCAGTCGCACACCTTTGTAAAATAGTCCATTGTCCCAATAAGTATTAGAGGAAAATTCCATCATACATTATTTTAACCTTCTTAATGTCTAATATACACTTCACACCTGACACCTTAAATTAACTTCAATGTACCAACTCCTTTACCGACAAATGAAGGGATTCAGGATATGATTCCTATCCACAAAGGCATTTTCAGGTTTTAAAATGCACCAGTGATTCAGTGAAACCACTCTCCTACTGAAGGATTTCATTATGATCTTGTAGATGCTTCCTTAAGTGATTGGTGGAAAAACTTGAAAACTTTAAGCTGATTTTTTTTAGGATCCATTGCAATAGAAACTTCCTGAATCTCGGGTAATCCTTTAAAAAGGCAATTAATTTTTTTTTTTGAGTATGAATCTGAAGATATCTCCTTCTGATAAGAATTCTCAAATTAAAAATCATTGAGGATTAGCCTCTTATAATTATCATGAGAACCATTTCCCTTTTTAGGCCTTATTCATCCTTGATATGCATTGATCTGTATCTCATTGCTTTGAATAAGGACAAAAATGCTTTCACCAGCCCTTCTCACATCCATGAATCTCTGAAGCTCTATCTCCAACTTATTAATCAGCAGCAGAAATTTACAGTTAAAAATTAGTTCAAAGTAGTGGATCCTTGAAACTGATAGGTGAGACGGAAGTAGTTCCATTTATGCTATTAGTCATCATTTTTACGAAGTCATATATGATTAGCATAAATTTTGCTAATAACCTCACCTTTGAATGGGAAGTTAAAGTGGATGTTACAGAATTTGATGTACATGTTTTCTGAATTATAGCAGCCCTTTGCATCACTATCTATGCAACCCAGAACACGGATCTCAATCGTGTTCTTATGGAAAGAAACAAGAAAAGAATGCTGATTTGCTACAGTAGTTTATGGATACATATATATGTGTGTGTGTGTGTGTGTGTGTGTGTGTGTCTTTGGAGCCAAAGCAGGATGTTTGTAATTGTAATTTCCTATTACTTAAAAAAGACTGATGTTTGACATGTTGCCAATACATAGAACCATTTTTTCCTGTCTCTGTGGTTGTTACTTTAAGGACTTTGATTATATTGAAACTTTTGTTATTAAGTTTCCTCCCTTCCCAGAATTTACTTTGTAAATGAGGTTGTCCATGAAAACTATATGTTGCTTCACAGGAAGATATGCTAGCTTGTTTTGTGGATGAAATATGAATAACAGTTTAACCAAATCTCTTATCAAATTGTTTTGTCCACAGAGTTTGGCATTTCTGATGCAATAACTACTTCTCCTACTGGTTTGTTTGATCTTCCTGAACATCTGTTGGACAAAATCTTGTCGAAGATGCCTTTTATCAGTATCCTGAACTTAAGGGCGGTATGTTCTTCTTCGCGAATTGTTGTGAGATCTTTTATCTCGTCGTCATCTTATAGTCTGGTACATCTAGTACCGTGGCTTTTGCTTCCTGGAAAGCAAGAAGATAAAAAGAGTATCCACTTCTCCACTTATGAAGATCATATGGTGTTTAAGCGCACTAATACACCCCCTGAATTTTATGATGGTTTATGTTTGGGAACCTCACACAGCTGGCTGGTGATGTTGGATGAAAATATGGATGAAAATATAGGTCCCTATCTCTTTCAACCTCTTTTCGCTTGAGAAAATCTCACTTCCAAAAATTGATACCTATCCGAATATTCTTTGTGTTTCCAGATCAGGTGTGAATGGCCATTATATTCACTACTACGAACATCCTTATGAATGGGTCCGGAAAATTGAGTCTGTGCATGAATTGCGGGTTAATTTTGTTTATAAAGCTGTTGTTTCAGTTAACCCTTCTCAGAACAGTGGGAACTTCTTTGTGTTGATGATATTTGATTGGGGTAAGACTGGAGCAGCACAACTTGCCTTTTGCCATTCTGGTGATGATGAATGGATGCAGCTAGGTGGCGATAATGAATTCTACTGTGATGTTATATGCCATGAAGATATGTTTTACGCTTTGAAGTATCCAGACAAAATTGAAATATGGGATGTCTAATTCTTATCCCACTAAAAGAACAAGTATTGTGGCCAAGTTCCCTCAGAAAATTTATGATACCAGGTGTTCTTTAAGATTTTGTTGTACAACCCGCTGTTACTTGGTGAAAGTGCCAGGGGATCTGTTTCTTGTTGTGAGGTTTATTGGGTCGATCCTCTATAATCTTGGACAATATGGACTGGAATTGACGAATGAGACACTTTTTTTCCAGGTGTATAAGCTTGACGCTAGTAAAAAAAAGTGGGAAGAGATGGAATCATTGGGTGATCTAGTGTATTTTGTAGGTGCAAATCAATCCAAGTCTCTTTTGGTCCCAGGTAACGCAGCATACAAAACAAATTCAATCTACTTTACTGACAATTTTTGGGATATGATGTATGGGCATTTACTTGAGAATAAAACACATTGTGATATCGGGGTCTTTAACATGGAGGATAAAACCATCAGGAGAACTTGTGAGTTTGATTCGCTGCAGGAACCACTCCCTTTTTATATTGACCCTGAATCTTTAGTAGATTGATGACACATAGCAGGTATGACAACAATCTTTCTCCTTCTGTGCACATTTCGTAAGGATTTATGAGCCTAATGTCTTCTTTTTTCGGTCTCTACTTTTTGCAGTAAGAAAACATTTGATAACTTGATATTGTTTTTCACTCCTGTCAACTTTTTGACACCGTCAAATTTTCTTTTATTTCTCACCAAAAAATTACTTAATGGAATATCATCCTTTTTTGATTTAGAAGTTTAAAATATTAGGATTTCCGCATAATTTTTCTTTGATTCAGAATGTTGTCATTATAATAATAAAAACAAATAAATTCTGGAATCTGGATGTGTGTGTTTTTGACGTTTGTTGGTTTTCTTTTTCTTTAACATAGCTAAGTGCAGAAAAGGAAGAAGACATTTTTAATTTATTTTCAGTTTAGCACCATCGAAAAACTAAAGATGAATTTGAAGCTTAATGAATTTCTTATTTTAAGAGAAAAAATGATGAATATTCTGTTGTTTGAGTTGAGTTATTCCGTTCTAAGTGCTTGTCTTATTAGTGGATATTATTTGCCAGAATTTTGGTCTAAAGGTGTAATTTCCGGACACTCCAACCGGTATCAGACCGTCTCATGCCCAACAGGTGACATGTAAATCAGACTAACTGAGTGACAAAACTACACTGGTGGCCCTTCAACTTAGAGTGTGGGAAAAAATTTCAACGTCCCCGAGAATCAAACTTTGGTTGCTTTGGTCAATAATCAGTGCTCTCATCAAATCAGCTACACACACCCCGAGCCTATTTGTCAGAGTTTAACCAGGTATATATGTAGCCTGGGCCTCTGGGCCAGAATGCGATAACAAAAATTTCAATTTGGTCTATAATATTAGAAGCTTATTTTTTTGTTGTTTATTTAGTTTTCGAGTATTGCCGTTGTCAACTGGGGATTGATTAAAAAAATGTACAACTTATAAATCTGTTACCTCAGTATAATTTAACCAGCTCATCGGAGATTTCTCAACTATTTTTGATGAAATTGGTAATATCAATACTCCCTATGTCCCATATTAATAGTCTCTTTTGGAAAAACAATGCATATTAAGAAATGTTAATTCTACAATAATTTTCCGTGTGTATCATATTTATTATGATTATTTTATAATAAATAAAGTAAATTTTATATTGGAAATGACAAAAAAAGAGGGTAACTTTGAATTTTTTTATATTGAAAGTAGAAATGGACATTATTATGGGACGAAAGGAGTATTATATTACAATTACAATATAAAAAAATTACAAATATCATTAATATCATATACAGACAACATATTCTGTGTATTATATTATAGTACTATTCATTATTATTACCCTCTATATTATATTTTAATCATACAAATGATTTGTTACATAAATCATACTATTTTCATTTAGTAATTAGACCGCTTAACTAGTCAACAAATTGCCCATTCAAGATATGGGAGACGACATTATGAATATAAAAAAAGTTTTTAAAATTAATATACGGAAGTTGAGGATGAATTAAGTACTCAAAAAGAATGTTGAAATTATATTACGTGTATAGAGCCATGTCTTCATAATTTAAGGAACATTACTGGTTGAAATTGAGAAATTTATGAATTCTTTGTATTTCTTCCAATGAATACCAAGACACAGTTCTCTCTCCAGATGCGAAGATGTTGGGGACTGGGGTGTTGATGTTTTTCTTTAACATAATTTGGGAAGAAAACGATCAAATAACAAGTACAAGAAATTGGCCAATTTAACATAACACAATGATAAATTAGTACTCTAAAGTTGAGCATCTCCCCCTACACATTATGTAAATTAGTAAAAGGTGCCCAGGATGATTTGAGCCTTATTCTGATAGTCATAATTGGTCTCACAAGATTAAAAGACTATACTATACAATTGGTTTTATTGCTTAAAAAACTCAGTTATCGCAATTGCAATAGCTGGATCCTAGATATATCTGTTCTTCATCAAAAACTAAGTTGTCCAGAGGAGGCCAAGTATAAAGAAAGAAAAGGAAATGGAAATAAAAAATGGAACATAAACCTAAAAACAATTATCAAACAAGACAGATCACCAGCTGATGTGGAGTGGCACTAATGTTGATTAGATGAAACAGAACAGAATTATTGTTTCAAGGAGAGACATCATCTTCTACATCAGATGAGGCTGGAGAATCAGTGGCTTCAGCAAGATTTTCCAGCATAAGTATAACTTCACTTGTATCATCTAGATAGTATTTGGCTTTGCTTGGCTTTTGTCCAACTGTGCAGGCAAAAACTGATGTGTTTGAAGAAAGAATATTTCCTGATATTGCGCTACCAATTATTTCAAACATGTCCTCATCAGATCGATCATCACCGATGCAAAGCACAAAATCAGCCTGTTTCCCGTTTTCACACATCGAAGTGAAGATTTTTTCTGCTACTAGACCTTTGGTGACTCCCTGAAAAATGACAGCATGACTATACTGTTAGAGGTCTCCAGCTGAACAGAACAAGGATCCTATTTCTGGTAAAAAAGAATCAACGATTACAGGAGTAATTCAAAGAAACAGCATGAAAACCAGACTTGGTTATTATTTTTATCTCATTTTAACATTAATAACAACAATTTTAAATAGTGTGAAGTGACAAAAAACATTATGTGAATTAACATGAAAAGCAATTAATGTAGACATTATTTCAGTTGAAGCGGCATCAAGTCAATAATAACCATAGATGTGCATCACAGAACAACCAGCTGCAAACATTAGGACTTGAGAGAATCATACAGAGTACGGCATTGAACTTATGGCCTATCCCTTTAGAAGGCCTTCTCAGTAAAGCTTAAATTAAGTCATCTCTTGTTCAGACCAGTATGATATATCATGCAAACAGTTGCACTTAAATCATCTAGAAGAACTGGAATACTTAGATTCTCTGGGCAAAGAGAACTGCAATCAATTATTAGATTTGGGCACACTGACATCATAGAAAAAATTATAACGAACTCGGGCATCTAAGAAAAAGATCCTAATTCAAAAACTTCAGCTTGAAAATTGATAATGCAAAGCAGCAAAAATACAACAGCAGACATGAGGTTTGAGATGATAACTTGCCTGAGGTTTTACTTCTACAATGAACTGGCCACTCTTCACTTCAACGGGCTCATTAGCTAAAACGCTCTCTAGATGATCTAACAACTCCTTTGCCTGAGAAAATCCAAAGCCTGGGTCTGCATCTTTGTACTGCCAGACTAGAGCACTTTCCTTAGTTTCAACAGAAGAACCGTCTGTTGCCTCAGTATACAAGTTCAACACAGGTTTAGCCATACCCATCCAACCAAATTCACTGCTTTGACCACATACTTCCCATTCCTCATCTTGCGACCGTCTGAAACGTATCGCAAAGGACAATTCAATAGTTGGTTAACAAAGGAGTAGATAAGAGCAAATGGAAGGAACTGTATTCTAGTAGTCAATTTAACAACTATTTTGTATTCTCTTGCACATTCTCAAACCAATACACAAATGATAATATAATTGTAAGTTTATACTTATCCGCATAGGATATTACGCCATAAAACAAACTGCATATATCAAGAAGGTTTAAATGAATGTCCCTATGTTACAACTTACAAGTACCCAAAAATTATGTATCTGGACTTTGCCACTTAACAGCATTCCTCACATATAGGAGTTCGAGTAAGGCCATACCCTTACTTCACATCACCTCTTTAAAGATTAAAAGGTAATATAACACTTCAAAGTTCAAAAGTCTTAATGCTTCCCAGATCACATATTCGTGTAAGCCTACTCAAAAGCATTAATACAAGTAATTCTATTCAGCCAGCATAACAATCTCGGAAAGAAGTGTATATATCTGCCCCCAGTAGCAAACTATTAAACAACCTCAGCCATATCATCATTGATGTACTGCCTTTGTACCATGTAAGTGTTAATTCAGATTCAGCTACACTATCTACAGATTGTGATAATTACATAAAACTTCTAATTAGTATACTCGTACAACAATGTTACCCTTGCTGAACACCAAAAGGCAGATGGACAAATGAGAAGTGTTGAGAATAAAAATCATAAAATATTAAATAACTCCTTAAAAATTAAAACTAAGATCACTTTGTGGCCCATAATAAAATGCTGTGTCATGCTAAAGTTAGGTTTATATTCCATACGAGGTGTAGTTATAGGAATATCCTATATAATACATTCAGGTATCTCACAGTATGAGAACATGCAACTAATTACTTTTCAGCTAAGAATTCTACCCGTGAAGTTACAGACCAGGGTGCAACCATATATCCTATTTAACAAAAAGTCAGCAGTATGATGTTAATAATTCTGACTTCAATACATACAAGTAAACTTGTCCAAATACATTAAAAAAATTACTTCACGGTAAAAACTAGAAAATATTATAAGATATCATAACTAAGTAAAGATTTAAAATAAACTTACCTCATAAAATAGCCATGCTCTGCTGCAATTCCAAGCTTCTTGCATGAAGAAAATATCTTGCTTAAACTGTCTCTCCCTCTTCCGCTGACAATATATACTGTATTGTTTGGATCCCCACAAAGTCTATTCAGAATTGAGATGACTTCTCTGCTTGGAGTCTTTATGATAGAATTATGTGGCATCATGGTACCATCATAGTCTAATAAGATGGCCCTTCTCTTGGCTTTAATATAGGCCGACACAATATTATCTATAGAAAGCTTTCTGAAATTCGGATCTAGTGCGACAACCCTAAACCCAAAGCCCAGACCAATTCCCCAACATCTTTTTCTAAAATGATCAGCACAGGTCCTCTCCATATCTTGCATGAAGCTGCGTGACCAATAAGCTACATCATGGGTGCTTACAAACCGATAATGTTTTTCATGTCGCAATTGTTTCTCATATTCAGCCATGGATATTGCCTCATTCATTGCCTCTGCAGTTGATTCAACATTCCAGGGGTTGACGCGAATTGCCCCACTCAGCGACGGAGAACATCCAATAAATTCTGATATAACCAACATGCTCTTTTTTGGTCCACTGAGATCTGAACCTGATTCGGCACCAGATATTCCCTGTCTACACACGATATATTCATATGGAGTAAGGTTCATCCCGTCGCGGACTGCAGTTACGACAACACACTCCGCAATGCTGTAATAGGCAACCTTTTCACAAACTGACAAAGGCTTGTCAATAAAAACAATTGGTTCGTACCCTGACTTTCCAAATTTTTCATTAATTCTCCTGCAGCTTTCCTGTATTTCAGCCTGTGTTTCCTCCGAATCAATCCCTTTACCTCTTGCAGGATTTGCAATTTGGACCAGTACAGCTCTTCCTTGCCACGCAGGGTGCTGTTTGAGCATCTGTTCCATTGCTAAGAGTTTCAAGTTAATACCTTTGAAAACATCCATGTCATCGACTCCAAGTAACACCGTCTTCCCTTCAAATCTCTGCCTGAGCTCCCCAACCCTCCACTCTTTATCAGCAAGCTTCATTACTGACTCGATCTGACCCATATGAATCCCAACTGGCATAATCTTTATACCAACTGTCCTTCCAAAATATTCTAATCCTATGTAGCCCCGCTTAGATTGATACTCCAAACCTAACATCCTACTGCAACAGGATAGGAAATGCCTAGCATAATCAAAAGTATGGAAACCAATAAGATCGGCATTGAGTAGAGCCTTTAAAATTTCTTCTCTGACGGGAAGAGTTCTGTAAATCTCAGAAGAAGGGAAAGGGCTGTGAAGGAAAAACCCCATTCTCAATCGGTTGAATCGACGCCTTAAGAACGTTGGCAACACCATTAAATGATAATCATGAATCCAGACAAAATCGTCCTCTGGATTTATCACCTCAATCACTTTCTGCGAAAACAACTTATTTGCTGCTACATAAGCTTCCCACATTGAACGATCAAATCGGTTTCCATGATCAGAGGTATACGGCAGCATATAGTGAAATACAGGCCATAACTGTTTTTTACAAAAGCAGTCATAGAACTTTTCCAAAAGATTTGGGGGAAGGAAAGTAGCAACACATTTAAACCTCTCCAGAAGAACTTGGGCAACATCATCCTGCTCTATTGGGTTTACATCCACATTTAAAGACCCAACATATAGAACTTCCATATCTTCAGGCAAACCATCCTTCAACCTAAATATTAACGAGTCCTCATCCCAGCTGAAGCTCCACCCTTTATTATCCGGCCTTCGCTTTGCTTTCAATGGCAATTTATTTGCCACAATAATCATCCTATCTGAAGCAAGCGAAGACTGATTATCTGAACATACGCTCTGTGCCTGATCATCATCAAGCTCAGCAATACTCCCGGGGACCGTCATTGTTCTCGGAAGGCGTCTCCTCTCCCGCTCCCGACCCATTATCGGGAAATTCCCGGATGCTAAATCTAAAAGATTCGTATACGATCTGGACATCATCTTTACTCAAATATCTCTTACTCTCTTCTAGCAAACAACAACTCTCCAACACACAAAACCCAAGCCCACAATTCTTGATTCCTTAAAATGAACAAACTCAAAAATCTGCACATACAATAATAGAACCATCATTATCACACAACATAATTGACCAAACATCAATACATTAAAATCCACTAAAAAAAACATACACAATCATATAAAGATAAACACACAATCTCCTACATAAAACAACACCACTCAATCAAGAAAGTACCCAATGCATCTAAAGTACAAAAACACAAAACCAAACATACGATTAATCAGATCCCAAAATCCACAACAATAACATTCAGACCACATACATACAAATCAAAGAAATGAATAATAACACTAACCCTCGAGTCGTACTTAATGAAAAATCCAATCTTTATATGTGCAAAGCTCGATCTTTGTAGCTGAATTTGCAATTGATTTTCTAGGGTTTGACAGAACTAATAAAAGCTATTTAGGGTTTGTTTGTATATACTATAAAATACTAATATATATATGTGTTACACAAAGAAAGTCTTGGAATGAATATCCAAAGAAAGAATAGTAGAGTAGTATGTAGCAGTGCCTAGTAGTATTAATTAATCCTCGACATCCAAACGCGGTATAGTAGTTAAATTATACTACTACTCCACTGTATACAGTAGTATATATATATATATATCTAGAACAGCGCAACCTTATCTTTGTTTTTTACTTGTCATTAATACGCTGTTTTAACCCACGTGCTCAACACGTAGTGCTGATGCTGAAGATAGTGGGTGATGACAGCTGGCATTGTCGGAACACGGTGTAAAACCACATGTGCAATTTGATATTTTCTTTATTCCTTTACTTTATTTTAAGAAAATTAAAATTCTTTTTATCTAAAATAGGCCGTTATTCTTTTTTGTAGAAAAAAAGTGTCCAACTTTTGAATTATTTGGGAATGGGTAAGGTATGATATATAGGATATCTTTATCATTTGCATTATTACACCAAAGGAATCTACTTTTCCATTTTTAATTATTTTTTTAATAAAGGATATAATACTAATATGTAAGAGTGTGTAATTATCTGCACCGTTTGTTCATATTCTGTTTCTTTATCCAATCTGGCCCTGCCAAGTTATGAGCATCCGTTATTCTGATAATAAGAAAGATTTGAGAGTGTTGTTTTCGTCTTCGATTTTCACAATCGTCGCTGATTTTTAAACTCCGCGATTATATTTCAATTTTATTTACGATTTATTTTTAATTCTAAATATATAATTAATTTATATATTTATCCAACTAAAAAAAAATATGCTCGTGCCGGAACGAATTTGTACCATTCGAAACGAATTAGTATTATCTCATTTATCCGCCCAATGAGAAGCTGACCATCAATCACTCTTGATCCATACACCTTGGTCAAAGTCCAAATTCGGTTCGGAATCATCTACTAATGGACGTTGAAAACAAACCGGCCCAAAAGTAGTACTCCAACTACATGATGGGTTGGAGTGTTTGAATGAATTTGGTGTGAATTGAATAACCATTTCCTCGAAAATGAAAAAAAAATTGTTCGATTGAGTATTTGGAAATGTAATAACTTATTTTTATGTCATTCATATCCTTCTAAATAATCAATTTTGTATCTTACTCTCCCACATGGGATAACTATTTCTATTTTTACTAACAATAAATCTTTATCTTTATTTTTGCTCTTGAATATAACATGTTTGTAATTCAATATATTTAATGGAAAAAAACTTGTTTAGTTATTTAAATTTTTTAATTATTAATTTTTTAAAATTTGAATTATATATATAATCTTATTTCTTACATGTATTAATTTTGCCTTATTTATATTTTTTATATTTTTTTAGTAAATTTATTACTAAATAAATTATTATTTTTTAGTTCATTCAATCCCTATATTAAACAAATAAATAAATAAAAATGATCATTCCATTTTTAATAAAATTAACATTACTAAACGAATAAAAGAATTGAATTAGCATTCTTATCACACTTAATTCATATCCCAACATGATTTTATTCTCTGACTCATTCTCATCCCAACTCATTCGTATCCCTCAAACCAAACACACTCGAGGTATAAGCATGTGTTCACTTGGATAGAATGAAATGAAATTTATACTTTTATTTTGATGAGATTATGGAATATATTTATAATTTTCATTCATTATTTCATTTCATTCCAAACTATTTGAACTACAATTACAACCCACATGTTTTGAAAGAAATGATCATTCCACTTCTTCACCATTTTCCCTACAATTCTCATCATAACAAATTTAAACTCTCTCGTGTTTATTCACAATTTCACTCATACATTTTTATTTCTACATAAAATTTATTTATAAATTTTCATTTCATTCATTTCTCATTCCATTTTAACCAAGCGAACACAACCTAACTAGTGGTGCACTGGTGCTCATATAATGGATGTTTGACGCACCATATAAGTAACATATATAGTAAGTTCGTTCCAATTTTTATCTTCCTGTTTGGCAAACTGTAAATATTAACTTATAGGCAATTTATATGTTGATGAGTAATAAGTACAGAAGGGGTACTTTTTTTCTTTTGTTTAATTTATCTTCGTACCTTATTTTAAATATTTAATTTATCCATCATTTCTCTCTTATTTAACGAGACAATTTACTATAAACTTAATTAAAAAATTTAATGTTATGTGTCCTTCCTCCCGAGTAATTATAATACATCTAAATTTTATTGTGTTAATTACAAATTTATGTTTTTATTTAAATAATAATATTTAAACTTACATTCCTGAAAATCTTACTTTCACACATAATAATGGGAGTGGAGAGAGCAATAAAGACGATAATGATTTTATGTAGTTTGCAGTGCGTGATGCTATTGTTGCTGATATTAACGATAAAACATAAATATTGTATTTTTAAAAAATATTTCTTGTATGTTTTTACTAGTAATTTTCTTTATAAACAATTTATACTTTAATTTTGACATGATTCAAATTTTATTCGAACACTATTTAATCCAACTTAAAAATATTATATTATTATTTTTTAATTTTTTTTTACTAACTTATAAATAAAATTTACCAAACACTTTTATTTAACTTATCTAACTTATAAGCAAATCATCCAAACACATTAATAAATTTATAAGTTATTAATTATTTATCACTTATTTTCACTTATTTTATATAAATTAAAAGTAACTTATCTTAAGATTACCCAAACAAGCCCATAATCTTGGACTATCAGTCTTTAAATCATTAATTAATTAAGAGAAAAAAGAACATAAGATGTATCTTAGTTAATTTTTTAAAATTTTAGTACAAAATAGTAGTATGTTAAGAAAATTTTAAATGAAATATGGGATTTCAAAAATACACCTATCATATTTACATATAAAATATATTGTATCTCATCCAATTTACCGAAAATGTATCTTAGGTTCACTAGTGTCATTAATTAATTAATTGATACTACATAATTCTTACAATCGCTGTATAGCAGTATAGCAAAAAAAAAATTAATATTACCTCGCGTGCTTGTTGTGACAGACAGACACACTATAGAGAGCATTATTGTAAAAAGCCAAAACAGAGTGATTGAGTTTCCAATATATTGTTGTTGGCAAGGATCTAGCTAGGCTAGACCTAGAGCCTAAAGATGAGTGGGTACAGAACTGAAGATGAATATGATTACTTGTTCAAGCTTGTTATTATAGGTGATTCTGGTGTTGGTAAATCTAATCTTCTTTCCAGGTTTACAAGAAACGAGTTTAATCTTGAATCTAAGTCTACTATTGGTGTTGAGTTTGCTACCAAGACTCTTGATTTTGACTCTAAGTTCATCAAAGCTCAAATCTGGGACACTGCTGGCCAAGAAAGGTACTGTACACCCCAGATCTTATATCATGCTATTCTTGCCTACCTGGGCTTTTCTTTAATATTATGAAGTTTTATCTTTTTTATATTTTAGTTGCCAATGTTGAAGATTGAAATTTTCATACTTTTTTTCTGTCTTACACTCTTACTTGGGACTTGTTCATGTATTTTATTGGGGTTTGTGATTAAATTTTGTTGTCCTGTTTGGACAAGTGTTGTTTAGTGTGATGAATACACCTGCTACTGGTTTGCATATTTAGATTCATACAAGTTGACCCGAAGCTAATAAATACTGTATTTCAAACGTAATTTCTTTATATAGCCTGATTGGTTCTTTTCTATTACTAAACCAAACAGCTCTTCAAGGACTATTTACGAGGCTTTTGAAAGAGTATTCACTAATGGTGATATGTACTCCTTATGGCGTAACAATGCAAGTCCTAAATTTCTTTCCCTAATTGCGTAGGCTACATATACAATACTTATACCTAATTGCATGGAATGAAGCCAAGGATCACTCGGCTGAAAAACATTAACTAGTTTTGAGATGCATGGATTCCTAAGGAGGAGGGCTACTTGGGTTAGCCAAAGTATCCCCATGTCGGATACTTGAAATGGTACAACTTCAATTCCTAAATTCTAATTTCCAAATTGTGATTGGAAAGTAGTTTTAAGTAACAAAGTATTGATATTAATTAACATATAAAAATGCATTGATGTTTATATTTACTTTTGCAATAATGAACATTCTAATCAAAATTCTTGTGTTTTAGATAAGTAATGTATGCATTTGACTCCATTTTCATAAAGATCATAGTTTTGTTAGCTGGTTATAATATACAAACCATCACACACAAACACACATATATTACTTTTAAAGATATGTAATTCTTATATCATTATCCCCCTGAATTCTTATATCATTGTGGAATATTATGTCTCTACGTCTCTAAAAAATACACATGTGACTTGCTCATAATCATAAGGTATAAACAACTGTTAGACGATAAGATGGGTACTGTAATTTTGAGTTTCATTTGTGATATTTAAGTTATTCACAAACTTCGCTGCTGTTGGTAATGCTTAATTTTAGTGGTATACCACTATTAATTTGATCATCATATCCAAATTTTGCACAACAAATATTCCAGACAATATTTCACCGAAATAATGCATTTACCAACACAACTGTTAGAGTAGAAATAAGACTAACAAGAACATTAAGTTAATGACTTCCTAGTGTTTGTGCTACTAATGTAAGTGAAGGTGGACAGTTGTAGCAATTTGCAATCAAGCCATGTCATGTTGACGTAAAAATCATTCTTTCACATTAAAAACATGTATTTTCTTTTCACAGTACTCATGTCAAATAAGTTTTCACAACTGTGGAAGTAAAAAAAGCAATAAGTTACCTCGTTCATGCTTGATATCATAACTTTTCGTATTCCAGTTTTGTTCTAAACAAGATTGTGATATCATCCTATATTGAGTTAATTTATTGTTTTGTTTAATTTCACCCCTATTGTTAACATTTCTTTGACATAATTTTTTAAAGTATGTTTTTATTTATAGCCTCGTTTCTTCTTAACTTCAAAGTTCTCCTTCACCGAACTCCTTCAACATCAAATTTTACAGAATTGTGTATCTGATCACAACATTATAGATACCAAAGTGCTTTTATTTTTTACTTCATCTCCGCTTCTTAGTCTTAATAATACTGTACATGGATACTGCTTTTCCTCTAAAAGTATAATTATATTGAGTAGTGGTATCAAAGCTAGTTATTGGTGATTTTATCAGTCGTTTGGACTACAGCTGTTTGGATGTCTGCATAGTTTGAAAAAGGAATCTGGCATCAATACAGTGCTATGGTCTTCTTGTTTGAGTTGAGTCACATTTTTGTTAGGTTTGAAAATGATTCTGGCAGTTCAGTTTTGATTTTCTCATGCAGAAGGGTCGGGAAGGTTTTTTTTTCTTTCTTTCTTTTTTGGGGGGGAGGGGGGAGGCGTGTTGAAGGGATACTAAAGCAAAGTTTTTTTTTTAATAGGAAATTTCATTTGTTATTGCTATTTTTTTATCCATATGTGAGCCACAAGGGCAGTACAAGATATAAATGGGGTATGGGGGATTGAACCTGTGACCTATCATATGCAAGACCTCAGTCTTCACCACTAGGCTAGGACCTCATCGAGTCATTGACATTTGTTATTACTACAAAATGCAATAGAAGTATATTATAATTTCTACATTAGAGTAGTACAATTAGTATAAATTTTTTAACTCATCCAGATATATGAACAAGAAATTTTTTAAAAAAATGTTAAGGGGCAAAAACCTAATTTTACAAAGTTTCGCACCAGAAATATAAATATTAGAAAGTTAACTCTTGTGTTTCCACATATTTGTGGCTTTCTTTTCTCTACAAGAAATGATTTCCATAACTTGTACTCATCCGGGTTAAATATGTATAGGGTAATTTCACTATCAAATCCATATTTTGCAAACTCTATGCCTAATGCTGCAGAAGGGTCGCTATTGTACAATTGTTTCATGAAGTAAGTGTAGAACTTGTTTGCTAAATTTCAGTTTGTTCCGGGCCTTCCGGCAGTAACAACTATCGTTATTGTTCGACATTATAGCCAATATGAAGGAAGAATGAAAATGGGAGAAGTAGATAAAATAGATAATTGCATCAAGTCACAGTTGGTGATTTAGTATATTAGCAAAGCCCCTTCTTCAAGGAGTGTGCAGGGTTGATTTCTCTTTACCATTTGAGATTTATAATATCCATGTCTATGTTTTTTCAGATACCGTGCCATTACTAGTGCTTACTATCGGGGAGCTGTTGGTGCTTTACTTGTGTATGATGTCACTCGCCGCATTTCTTTTGAGAATGTCGATAGGTGGTTGAAAGAGTTGAGAGATCACACAGACCAGAACATTGTAGTAATGCTCGTTGGCAACAAATCAGATCTCCGTCATCTTGTTTCTGTTTCAGCTGAGGATGCAAAAGATTTTGCCGAGAGAGAGTCTTTATATTTCATGGAGACTTCTGCCCTTGAAGCAACTAATGTTGAAAATGCTTTCAAGGAAGTTCTTTCTCAGATATATCGTATTGTAAGGAAAAAGACAGTTGAAACTGGAGATGATGGAGCTGCTGCTTCCCTCCCATCCAAAGGACAGACAATCAATGTCAAAGACGATTCATCTGTTCTCAAGAGATTTGGCTGCTGTTCAAGCTAAGGTTTTCTACGAGCTAGAAACTCATTGCATTATGTAATGGCTTTGTACATTATCTTGTCATCTGCAGTTTAGAATCCACCGGAATGGAAAGAAATATTTTATGGCAACACTGTCAAGTAGGCAGACACGTGATTTGTTTGTATGAATACATAAAACACAGATAGACGTCTTTAGATGATTTGCTATATATCAGGACTGTTAAGATCTCATCTTCAGATATATATTATTGGTTTTAAATTTAAATCTCATTAAACTAATAATCATTTATTGTGTATGTAATGATTAACGAGTATATACAGTATGCACATCTGAATAAGAAGTTTGGTGAAACTGGCTGTAAGTCTTCTGCTAGGAAATTAGAGAACATCCGGGTAGCTCACCAAGGTCTGCAAACAAGGAATCCTCTTCATCTCCTCTTGTTAACATCAGCTTGGCTTCTGGTTCCATGCATCTGAAGCTTGTTGCTACAGGGTTCTCTAGTATGACTGATGTAATGTTGGAAAAATAGCCAAACTCTGCGAAGAAGTCCGAGAAGTCCATGTTCTCAGGTTCCAAGTCCGCCTGATCTGCCAAAACTGCCAGTTGAGGCGGAGACTGGGCTGGAATGATGGTTGTAATGAGAGTGTTTTGGGAGTTGCTGGTGGCACGATTGAGGTGGTTGTGTTCGCAAACGTAGGTGATAAGTACTACAGTGGGGTCTTTTCTGCTCCTCTCCACTTGTTTCCTTGCTGGGCAACCTTTTGCACTGCTACACCTGTAGTATCCCCTAAAACATATGCATTTAAAATTAATTAGCGCAACTCTTGGAAAATCAGACAAAAGAAGTCATGGAAAAAAGGCACAGTAAAAACCACCAAAACAAACACACATACAATTGTGAATTTGTGATGCATATAGCTAGAGAAGAAGACAAGGCGGGGAGCCAGATTTTCGGGCGGCTTTCAAGTACCAGAAAAGGTACGCACATCCTGTACTTTGAAGTTTACATGCATTATAGATTTACCCCATATCATACAAGGGTACTCACTATTTATTGGAGAACTTTACTATATATACACAATTATTAATAAAGTGTTAATTATAAGATGTTCGATATATATAGTGAATATATATATATATATATATATTCAATAATTCTTGTCTAGTGACTAGTATTACACTTTCATTTCAACTATTCTAGATTAATAACTATAACAAGCTAGCTATCTACCTAACTCGGTACTAAAATTTGTGGGTAATTTAAAATGTTAAGAAAACTCGAGTAATGCATATGAGTATAATAAAATAATTATGGGAGTGATGTAATTAGATATATACCTGGGATAAGGTGAACCCTTGATCGGTTTTTGACCGTATTTTCTCCATGCCCAAGAATCGGCCGGTGGATATAAATCCGCATCGAATGGCACTGTCACCACTCTTTTCCCACCATTCCTACATTACACAAACCCGAGACATAATACTACATGTAGTTAATTAGTGGAGTATATATACTGTAATGTAATAACGCCGTCATATATATATATATATATATATATATATATATATATATATATATATATATATATATATATATATATATATATACTTGTAAAATCATTCACGTACCTTTTTGTGGGTGGCAGAGCGATGGTATCGTCGCCGGAAAGTGGGGATCCCACGGCAGTTTCCGAGTTAGTATCGGAATCATCTTGATCCTGGACTGATGGGGAATCAACATGTTGTCTATTATGCTTCCTCATGTTGTATATGTATGTATATATGGACTTGAAATGTCTTGAATCTAACAATAATCAAAGAAAATGATCAACACACAGATTTGGATACAAGGGGTTTCAGTCGCCGGAGAGGGGTTGTTGGGAGGACTCAATTTCCAAGGTTCAGCGATAATGCCAATGGACTACTGTTGCCTTGTTATTATGGATAATAATAATAATAATACTGTGACGTCCAAAATTATACTCCGTACTGTAATACTGTTTGTATATATATAATATAATGTTTGTACAAGCGCATTTATTCCTATAAAACAAGTAGAGTAATTTTTATGATAGATTATTAAAAAATTTATCTTATCATATTTATTATTCGTGAAATATATACTCATTTTCTAATAAGTTATAATAAATGTAATATACATTGATGTGAGAGGGCCTACCATCCAAGGAGCCGCCTGAAATAATTGACTGAACCCCCAAAGCCCAAAGAGATATTTTAGGTAGCGATCTCATCCCCCATTTCCTTTTGTTCATCCATAAACTGTTACGGAGTACTCCTCTATTGTTTGTATATTCTATCATTTCTGCGCCTTGCCAATTTAATTATATATTGTTTGTATATTATGAGTTAAAATTTAATTAATTTGATCAAATAAGATAAATAAATTAGGAGGGAGTAGTTAAAGACTGATATTACAATCTGCTCACTAATAACGTGTTTATGCATCTAATTGGTGCGCATCAGAAAAGTCAGCATAATCGATAGAGAGTGTCAAATCTAGATATGAATAAATTGGTACACGTAATGGAGGAGCTGACTAATTAGATTGAAGATATAATTAAAATCAATTTGGCCTAGTTGATGACTACTCCGATATGATTGACTGGTTGTACAATAATAATGTACATTATTAAGTTAAAATAATCGTATCAAAAGCATTTATATTCGTATATTCCTTTAGGGCCTAGACCTAGCTAGCTAAACAAGGAGGATTCTGAAGAGGGATCGGATCGTGCGAACTCAAAAATACGTGTCTAAATATTCAGGAAACTTCTCACGTTTTTCATGCCCAGTCTTCTTCGGTAGTAATTACTTGTCGTGTTTTGAAATGTTGAAGGTAAAAAAAATAGATATGTATAATATAATCTTTTATATGCTTTCGGTGTTTTTTTGGAAGACAAGTAAAAAGAGAAAATAATAACAAACAAACAAGTTAAATAATTATTTCTTTTTCTACGTAGATAGATGTCCAATTTTACACTAGCTTTTGTAAACTTTTTTATTATTATTATTAAAATTAAAAAATTAGCTATAAAGTTATTTGTATATAAAGTCAAGGTTGTTAAATTTGAACGCCTTATTTCTAATATTAACTTATTGAAGATAAGTTATCATTTAATACAAGTACAAAGATTCATCTTTTCTGTTCCATTTTTGCTAAATGAATTATCCTGTTTTATATTTATGTTAAATTAAATAATATATAAAATTTTAAAATTAGTTTATAATAATAATATAACTCGAAACAAGTAGTCATAAAAGACTATCTTGTTTATGGGAACAAGATAATAACGTAACATATTAAAAAAAAAGATAATAACGTAACGCACAATTTACATTAAAAAAATTTATTTAACGTAAGATATATAAAAATTATCTTATAATAATATTATAATTTGGAACAAGTGCTTATATTTGATATAATTGTGTGGCCACCATTAATACTGACCAAACCGGATCCAACCAACATAAAATTGACAATTTGACATCAGCAGTACTATTCCCTAAATACCCTTGTCAGCTTTTTGTATTAACATGATTAATTTGTATGCAGAGTCGAGACCCCACATGATTTTATATATCCTAGAAAAGAAAAAATTACGATAAATAAATAAAAATTGCAAGTTACCGACTATAAAAATGTTAAATCATTTCATAATTTTGCACTAAAATGTATATTTAATTTTAAACCGAAAGAATTTCGTATTACTCTTATATGTAATACAGTAATAATTTTGAGGACCGATACATTTGTTACAAACGATGATCCATAGATGTAAAATAAATATGTAAAGGGTATTTGTGTAAAAATACAAGTGATAAACCAGAACTGGTGACCTGCTTGGGTTGGCTTACCGCTTAGTGCTTATTACCCCACAAGGAAGGATGAGACTTGAGTTAGATGGGAAAATTAAATCTTGGACATAACGCATCGACGTAGACCGCTGACTCCACCCAAGTTTACAATATGCCAAAGATGCCTGGCCTTGATTACCATTTTACCCTTATAGGAGCTCATATATTACTACTGCCATCCATTCACAAGAAAGGTTTGACTAATTCACTGTTTACATTATTATATGTAAAGTCTAATCATATATGAGTGTAGTTTTATGAAAGTAATATCTCCAAAACTTTATAATTATATATCTCTTATATATATAAATAACATTTAAGACAATAATTGTGAAACATTCTAGTTAGTTTTATAGAAATGTAAGTATTTTTTCTTATACTATTTAGTAATAATAATATGTCTAATGTTAATTATTTCTCTTTCAAGTCAAATATTTGTTTTAGTATAACTTATATTTATTTATTTGAAATAAGCCATATAAATATAGTTGGGATTAAAAGAGTGAGAAAAACATGTTCAATGTTACAAAAGCTAGTAGATTAGATGGTAAACCCTCCACGTAATATATGCATGATTTAAGGGGCAATAACGTAATGGTGTAGTATATATACGAGATTAAAACTTAAAAGCGAGACACTCATCTTGTCCACCGCTCATAATCTATCAAATCCCCATCTCATTATTAAAAAATGGCAGCTGAGGAATCACTCATTCATCTTCTTTATCTCTTTGATTCTCTCTGGTTCGACAAGCAAATTCTCAAGAAGAATTCAAACCCACCACTTGTTAATTCTGAAGTAGAAGATGACAATAATGATCATCCAAAGTTAGCTAGAATCTCAACCCGTGATGATGACAAGTCAGTTCTGATCAGTATTTCTCAAGAAAGCTTGAGCAGTGGGGACTCGGATAATCTCCTGTCTCCCAACTCAGTTCTGATGAGGTCGCCTGTGAAGCTCGAAACCATTATTCCTGGAAAAGAATCATGTGAATCACCGGAGGAGAAGAAAGTGATTACTACTAGTGAGAAAATTAATAAAACAACAACGAGGAAGAGAAAAAGAAAAGGAAGGTTGAGTAGTAAGAGCTTATCGGAACTTGAATTCCAAGAGGTGAAAGGGTTTATGGATTTAGGGTTTGTGTTTTCGGAAGGAGATAAGAATTCGAATTTAGTTAAAATTATTCCAGGTTTACAAAGATTTGGTCAAGGAGATAAAGAAAAGGAAGAACAAAAAGAAAAAATTAATAATGCAGCTGAGTCTTCGATCAGGCGGCCATATCTGTCACAAGCATGGGAGATTATGGAGTACAGAAGAAAAGAGCCTGCAGAGAAGCTCAAGTGGAAGATTAATGCAGCTGGACTTGATAATGAAACGGACATGAAGCATCAGTTGAGATTTTGGGCTCAATCAGTTGCTTCTGCTGTCAAATAGAATCATTTTTTGTTCATTTTTCCAAGAAATTCGAATATTCGGTTTTAATATTTGACTTCGAAACATTTTGTTACCATTATTATCATAAACATAGGGCTACCATTTGTGATGTATATATGATTAAGGCAATATATCTTTCATTTAGTTTATATTTCAATCAAGTTGTATCAAAGAAGATGCATCTTTCTTAATTTGTTGAATCGATCGCATGAAATCATGAATTAGTGATCTCATATTTCATCACAATCTCTCTCGGTTTTTTCGCATTATTTCATTCTAATTTTACTAGTCAAATGCAGTAAAAAGAATATCTCATTTGTTAAAAAGAGGGAATTTTATGAGAAATTATTTAGGATACAAATGTAGAAAAACACATGTTAATATTTTTCAAGGGCATATTTTTTAAAATACAAATATTAAAAAAAAAGCTATAATTGCGTAATGCGCACACTGCAGACACTGTACACAAATTACACTCTGTATCTAACGTCGGTCCCTACGCAACCGGAGTTAGTTAATGAGTAGGCTACACCCTATGCATGGCAAGTATCATTCCAGCGAGAATTGAGTAGTTGACAGGTCTAATCACTGTAATAAATCAAGGCCTGGTGGGTTGTCAATATTAATTATCTGCCATGTGACATGCATGTTTAATGAATATGTACATTTTGTCAAATAATGGCGTCAATTATTGACAAACTAATTACTCATATCACTAGCGTTGCCAAGAGCAGTTAAAACATGTAGTTTGGCTTTGCTACTCCTGTATTGATAGGAACATTATATATTTAAACTCTTATTCCAAAACCACCCTGATATACACGCAACATAAACCACAAATGCATTCTAGAAGATTAGGTTAAATATTGTAATGTTTTAATACAGTAGTACCGACCATCTCATTTCGCATTCATAATTCCTTTTACTTTCTTTAAGAACGTTCGTTGTCTCAAGGGTCTGTTAACGTAGCTTTGATATGGCCTGAAGAGGGCTATGAATATTCCCTCCGCAACTTAATCCCTTGTTCTTGTATGAGTGTAAAACCTGGATCAATTTAGTCAAAAAACACAAACTCTACAATATCCAACGGCAGACATGAAAAATCAGTTAAGTGATAAACAAAATTTAAGACACAAACACTATAAACCTGGTTGTGTCTCAAAATTTCATAAATAAAAGTCATACATCCTCAACTAGAAGGTACATGATTGCTACATATTCAAACATTGAGCTTAAATATTAACATTTCATGGTCCAAAAGACATAAATCAAAGTTGGTTGATATTCAAGCTAATCCAGTACCCAATTAGTTTCCAATATTCTGGGACTTGTTGAGGATCACACCCTCATACTTCACTTGAAACCATTTCATTGCATCCTCCTTGGTAACTCTGTGCTGGATTCCGACACGAGATTTGCATCTACGGCGACGTCCAACACGGTAACCCGGACGCTCAAGCACAACATAGAAATCCATACCATAAATACCAGTAGAAGGATCATACCTGAAAAACAGAGGATATATTAAATAAGAGAGCTAAAACCAACTTCATTAAACCGATCATGTTAGTCTGGCTTGATGACTTGACATTGAAGGTTAGAAATTAAACTGTGGTTAAAAAAATCCACAAACTATCGTAAGCAGAAAACAAGTTGCTCTACAAGTAAAACATAAAATTCACCGCCTCTGAATACTGTTGCATGTAATCTACAAGTTCTCAATATAAGAAGATATAAACATGGTTTATTGACAAGTTATGTCGAGTAATCTACAAGTTCTCAATAAATAATAAGATATAAACATGGTTTATTGACGAGTTATGTTCATGTGAAATTAAAAAATAAAAAATATCCGCCTTGCTAATTAAAAACTAAAGTCTGGCCTATTTTTCATAACATGTTCATTTTCTTCATATGGAAGAAGTTTAGCTACTTAAATCTGATGGAAAATGTTAAGTATCATATGCTTTGGAAAATCAAAGATACAATTTACATTGGATCGCCATAACAAAATGCATTCTTTCAATCTTTCCTATCTCTTCAACCATGAGGGAGGAAAAACTAAATTACTATGCCCTGTCAATCTCTCATGAAATATATAAAGAAAATAAACATCTGAGCACTATGAAATTTTCAACTCCTATTCTTATCTTCAGCTTATGGGTCCATTTTGATGTTTATATTCAATGCTTAATTAAAAAAAAATTAATTCCAATTTAAGTATAAGCACAAAAACATTAAATGATGCATGGTTTCCTGCTTTTATATAACACTTGATGTTTATATACATTTGTCAGTTGGATATAAACACTTGATCTTAATAATGATGAATGGCTCATATATTCCTAAGTAGCAAAAATATAATATAATATAAAAAATACAGAACAGCTTACTTGATTCCAAGATCGATGTGTTCCTGGATACCAAATCCAAAACAGCCGGTGTCACTGAAATTCTTTCTCAACAGTTCATACTCCTTAACCTTCAACCCACTCTCTAGGAGCTGCATGGCCTTTTCACCCCTCACAGTTACATAACATGCAATCTTCTCATTACGTCTGATACCAAAAGACCTCACAGTGTACCTCGCTATAAATTGTAAAATCAAACAAGGACAAACTCAATAACTGATGTCAAGTAAAAGATCCCAAAATAACAAAATTAGTAAGCCAAGACGAGTCATTACCCTTGTAGTCTCCCGCAAAACAAAACCAACTCAACTAGTCTAACTACCGAAACAAACTCGAATACAAATAATCAAATCCACAGCTAGAAGTAGAATGAAGGCAGTCGATAACTAATTAATCAAAGTAAATCAGAGTAACATAAGCAGACAATCGAAAGAAAAGAGGATACCTTTGGAGAAAACAGGGGATTGTCCACTGAGTTGTTCCAACACCTGTAAATTACAACAGGAATAATAAATACAATAAAATGATGATTTTGTAATATAAGCAAAACACACACACACACACAGAGACACAAAAGAGTAGAGTACCTTGGAGGCTCTGGTGAGTCGATCTCCACTCTCACCAACAGAGATATTAAGGACCAGCTTCTGGACCTTAATCTCTCTCATGGGGTTGGCTAATTTTCTATCGGATGCCTGTTATTAAATACGTATCACATTCATCAGATTAATTGAAATATATGATTACAAGCATCCATTACGTGGAACTACAGGCATATATATGACAAGTAAAAGTGAGAGATGAGATGCATACCATAGCGATCTAGCAGATTGGGCAGCGGTGGGCGGAAATGGCGAAACAAGCAGATGCACAATATCCCAGACCCTGTTTTATATTCACTTTTGGTACCGGTCGGGAGTTAATTAGGGTTTAGCTCTTGGGTCTCTGCTATTGGGCCTTCTGGACCGCTTTAACTTGCCTTTCTATTAATTTCAGCCCATTCTATATTATCAATTTTATATTTTTCTTTATAAATTTATTTTTTTATAAATAAGAATTAATGAACATATATTAAAAATAAAGAGTTCAGCATTTAAAGTATAAAATTTATAAATAAGAAATTACTAAGGTATATATTTATATGGATTTGAAGAATTTATATCTCATATAATATTAATAAGATCCATTATATATTACATAATATTTGAGAATTATTTATGTTATTCCACATAACAATTCCAATATAATTTGTAGAATAGGGTTGAATACAAATTATCAAAACTTTTAATGTTTTAATAATTGTTCCTAGAGTTTATGCGTTTATGAGAAGATATATGAACAATGAAACTGAAACTAAATTGAGTAAAAATATTTTAAAATTACTGATGGATTGATTTTTTAATCAGTGTATATTTTGCTCAATTTTTCTAGGTTAATAAAACCCAACTGCGTTTACAAGATTAGAAAATAAATCAACTGTTCTTACAAAGTGCTCTAAAGTTGAACTGTTGATTCAAGAATATTGTCTAACTTGTATATTTCTAACAATGCTACCATATTTGTTTATATAATAAAAGTGTGTTTATAATACCTAGAAAGAGTATATAATAATTAATCTAAACTAGGATTGTTTCTAATCTATATTTCCTTTTGCTTTTTTTCATTTCTGGAAAAGTACTTTAGACTTGGAAAGACAACTTCAACTTGAGTCTTCACAATTATCATAGACTGTCTTCCATATGTGTGCTTTTGTCTGTCAATTTGTGTTGTCCCAATCAATTGATAATTTGCGGTTAGGCATATCAATTGATTCTTCATTTTATCCATCAACTGATATTTTTCTTCGATTGATCTTTATATCCATCGATTGATAAATGATGACTTATCGATTGATAGATGTTATCAATTGATATATCAATCGATGAGTCTTCATATCAGTTGATGGTTTTCAATTTTTTGACTTGGCTTCTTCAATTGATCTTCTATCCATTGATGCTTCAATATTAACTGATCATCCTTCACTTGTATAATTTTCCTATCTTCAAATATTTACAATTTGACAGTCTAAGTTACACATCAGTTGATGACCTATATCAACCGACTCTAACATCAATTGATGAGAATAATATCAATTAACTTACACCTTATCAATTGAAATAGACCAAGTACGCCCATGTTACACTCCATATTATCAGTTGATTCAGATAAATATTTCAATTGATAAATGGTTTCCTGATCAATCGATATTTATAACTTTTATATCAATTGATCAGTTACATCAATTAAAATTTCTATGATTCTAAGATTAAAGTTATCATCAGTTACATGTAGATTACTAACAATTTAAATACTAAATTGAGATCCTACTTAATTCCTTAATTATTTGTGGAGTTGGTGATATGAGTTATTAAGAATTGATTATTTAAATCATAGTAATGTTAGAGGCAAAGGAACAAATTTCAAAATTATTTACAAATTTATATGTATGCAGGGGATTTGATTTTATTTATTGATAAACAATAAATTATAATATAACAATTTATTATTAAAAAAATTGAGACACAATGAAATTGAAATTATCTGTTACTTGCCCATTTGACAAGTTTGGTTGCTACTTGGCTTGCCAGTGTGTACAACCGTGATATTGGACCTCTTGTTAATATATAATAAAAATTTAAGTTAGAATGTTCAACCAGCTTGCAAGTGCATGAAGAATTTTCGTTCCTTACTCTAATTATTATGGATTTTGGTACCCAGAAGCGCTAGTTGACCAATTTTGGGGCTGTTTGGCACCGGAAATAAGCCCTTATTTCTGGAAAAAAATAGGGATGCATTTACTTTTTTTAAAAATAAATAACTTATTTTTTATTTTGAAGTTCATATTTGATTTTAAAATTCTAAAACAAATATTTATCTTTAAAAAAAATATGAAAATATGTAAAAAATAAAAATAAAATAAGCTACTTATTTTAAGTTTAAGGAACCCCAAACGGCCACTTTCTATCCGTGTTTTTTTCCGTAAATAGGAAAAAACCCTACTCAGTTTTGCAGAAGCGCGGATAGATGACATGACCCCTGAATTCACAAATTTTTCACGTGTTAATACTATATCCGCAAAAAATTATAACGGATATATAGTTAAGACAATCAATTGTCAGGGACCGGACCCAGTTATTATTTGCCAAGTATCTTCTCTTCTTTGTCTTTTGCCTGACTAAATATGTATATATAGCATTTTGCCTACTGTTTTGTGATAGTGGTTTTAAAAATAAAAATATTCTATCAACAAAAATTAAAAAATAAAAATAAATACTTACGTACATAGCTCTTGACCTCTTACTATTAAGGTGATAATATTATGTATCACACAAAATTTTATTTTATACCTACCATTCACTTTAATTTCTTATAGACGGAAGGATATACTGTATGGCGCGATGGAGAGAGGGGAGAGTATAGGCCGGTTCGGTTCGGAAATAAAACCGGAATTGAAATCATATACTTTCGTTTTTAAAATTTTAAAACCGTAACCGAATCATCGGTTTCGGTTTTTAAATGTCGGTTCGGTTCTGCTCGGTTCGGTTTCGATTACAAAACCGGATAAAATAAAAATGGGAAAAAAATTAATTTAAATAAATAAAACGTAATTAATTAAAAAAAAAATTTTACATTTAAATTTTAAACAAATTAAAGTCTTTATGAAAAATAAAAAGTAATTATTTTTTTTTTTTTTACATTTAAATCGAAAAACATATAGGGGGTTGTTTGGCTTGGTTTATAAGTAATAAGTTACTTTTTTTAAAAAAGTATTTTCATATTTTTTTTTGAAAATTAATATTTATTTTCAGAAAAAGTACATATATATCAATTTTTTCAGTTTATAAGCTGTTTATAAGTCCAGTCAAACGGGGCCATAAATTCAATAGTCAAGACATGGCCTCAGGGCCTTACTTTGATTCTAATGTTAGGGTCATACAGGCAGTGGCGGACCTACCCTATGGCCAGGGTAGGTCTTGGCCCTCCCTGAAATTTTTAAATTAATGTAGTAACTTCAATTTTTCGGTATATATTTTAAGTTGGTCCGGTGATTTTGCAAGGTTTTCCATACATATACAGATATTTGGGTGAAATGCAAGTTTCCAAACACACCGTCAAAATATTATAATTGAATTTTTCTCCCGAATTAAAGACTAGCTATGACATTTTTTTATTCAGAATTTATGCTTGGCCCTCCCTAGAATTTGAGTCTGGGTCCGCCACTACATACAGGGATGCACAATGTTAAGGTAAAATGATAAAAAAGAGATAAAAAATAGCAAAGGAACACAAAATTATATAATAACAAATATGTTTCCTATGCAAAGTCTGGTGTCAGAGTACAAGTTTTTTTTTGGTTTCTCGGATTTATCCTGTAAAAAGCAAACAAGTCGAGCATTCAGCTTGTAGAGATCAAAGGGGTGTCAACATGCTTTTAAAGTGTTAATAGGCAGTAGTGACTTAAACAGTTAAACATCTACTTAAAAGAAATTTACCACTCGATCAATATAATATATATATATATATATAAATTTAAAATTTGTATACAAATTATATATTATAAATTTATTTATTTTAATAATCGGTTCGGTTCAGTTTGAACATATAACCGGAACCAGAACCGATCAAACGGTTCAGTTTTTAATTTTTCGGTTTGGTTTCGGTTTTCTCCAGTTTCGGTTCGATTTCGCTTTTATTTCGATTTTTTGCTCAACCCTATATGGAGGATACGAGTCCTCTCAAAAAAATGTTAACAGTATCACTAAAATTTTTATAAAAATATGAAAATGTTTTCATGAAAATTAAATTTTATAAGAGTATATATTCAAAAATAATCTGATACTCTCTAAAAAAGTTTCTGAATCCACCGACCACGTAAGAAGAGATACAAAATTTAGAAAATTTATTTAAGAGTTGTACAGATATATAAACGAGTTATATTGGAATAAAAAAATCATTCGTTTCTTGTTTCTTTCTCCAACCTGGGTAAATATTCTGGAATGTTTTTTCGGTGGAATAAAAAAATTTGTTTAGCCAAAAAAAAAAAACTTAAATGAGATGCATGCTCATATTGTCAACTATTTTTGATCAAAAGATAGACTGATATGATAGAGCGATAGTCCGATAGACTAAGGTATGACGAGTAGGTGAAGGCCAATATGCAATCGTTTGGCTTTGTTGTATATATTGACATATGAATGGAATTGAATAATATGAATAGAAACAGAGTGGGATCATAACTCTGTACTAAAGACAGTCGTATATGTACATAGTCAGAACAAGTTAACGCGAAAGAGCCAAGGAATTATGAAGGCAAGAACCAGACATGCGAGTACAACGTTACGGCAGTTGCGGTGGCAACGCTCCCTATCTTGAATAATTGTAGTTGCTCTTGTTGTTGCTGTGATGCCAGTAGTATTCCTAAACCTCCCCATCTCATCCCACTCCACCACCAATATTAAGTTTGTATTGTTCGCATTTGTGTATGTCTCCTCCACTCCACTTACGTTCTGGGCGACCTTTCCACATATCTCACACAATCTGCAATCACAATTTGTTACAAATAAGTATAAATTGAGAACCCGAGAACCAAATGTTATGCATTTGAGTACACATAGAAAAAGCTGTTCATATTCTCGAATGTTATTACCAAAAATAAGAAAATGTTAATTAGAACAGGGTTGCAGTAAAAATTTACCTATTGCCTTTGATTTTGAACCAAGTCTGAGCACAAGAGAGATGAGAAGCACCAAGTTCACTTTTACAGCCACAGCCGAGCTGTATCAATATCTCTGTATTACTGCTCTCCAACTTGCCCAAATGGCAAATCCTGCACATTTTTATTTCATCTCCTTTCCAACTTTCACCACTGCCACTTGTATGATCGCCATTTATAATCATCCCAGATCCCACTATATCTCTCCCTTGAAAACTTTGTGAACTCTGACAATTCTCATTCTGCTGTTTGCTGCTTGTTGGATTAACCATCTCAATTCCATCATCAGTTTTAATCTCAATAATCACCGATGACAATCTCGATCTTTCATTGTCTTGTTTCCCTTGTGTCTCCATATATATTAAGGCTTATTATAACCTGAGCACTATGCAGAGCACAAATTTATATAATGATATTACCATGAATATGTATTATAATATAATTCTTGTGTTTGTCGTGGGGCGAGAGAAGTTTATAATAATTTCAGAAGAAATTCCGTCGAAACTTGAGGGCACACGTTTTGGTTCCTTGAAAAGGTGGCATTAGACTAAAGATTAACAAATTAACAAGCAATGAATAAAAATAATTAGTGACATAAAAAATGATAAATAGACAAGTACTACATAATAATATTTATCTTAATAATCAGTATATTATAGTAATAAAAATAAACTTCCAGGCCTGAGAATGTGAGAATGCTTTGATTGGAAGAAAGCAGAGAGAGATGCAGCAGTCCCGAATAAATTTTCCAGGGACAAATAAAACAACTCACAAGTCGCGTTCCTTGTTGTTGAGATGGACCCCGTAATTACTTGTATCTTATTTCTATTAATGCTACTAGCAGTTTATACTTTATACGTTGTCTCCAGCTGATTATATATATTATTCAGAACGCTAGCATCACACATTTATACCAAAACAATTTGCTTCTATTAACGTGCTAACATTTTCGCTGTCCTCATCTTGAATTAAAAATCTAACAAGTATCTGATGGTGAAATTATCTATAAAAATACCCCAAGTCGGAATTGATCTTATGTTATATATTAATACGGTGATTTTTTCTGTTCAAAAATCATTTAAATTGTACAAGCAAAATCAAAAAACAAGGATGAAGTTCTCTCTCCTGCACCGAAACAAAAACTTATCGTTGCATTGAAAAGGTAACAAAAGGATAGAATTTACACATATTTATGAATGAATATTTATATTAAATGTACGAATAATACTATATTGCAAATGGAGGTCAATTTGTCAAATACAGTTTGCCGATAAATTACGGCATTTATATTTTTAATATTAATATATAAATACACACATATATACATATTCAGCGAGAAACTACTTATTTGAGTAACTGAGGAACTAATTCATATTTTATAAGAATTTAATTAACAAATAACTATAGAAGACCACATAACATATAAAAAATCATACAACACCAAAAATAGCTGCAAAATAAACAAAAAATTACATAATATACAAAAAAATATAGAACACAAATTACAGAATACTAATGCTGAATAGTTTTATGTAATTTTGTGTGCTATATTTTTTGTATCTTATATAATTTTTTTATTTGTTTTGTGATTATTTTTTGTGTTCCGTAGTTTTTTCTATGTTCAACAATTTTTTCACATGTTCTGTAATTATATTTGTTGTTGGTTCAGTTACTCAACTAAAGGAGTTCCTCATTGAACCTAAGCCTATATATATATATATATATATATTATATATTAAAATTTTATTTATTATAATATAAACCTAAAATGTGTATGTATATATATATATATATATTAAATAGAAATTTAACTATTATAACTAAATTTTACGAGTTCAAACAATATATATATATATACATATATATATTACTTAATATATTTAATTTTTAATTATTATTTCTAATTAATTTATTATCATTAACCTTTTTAATAAATTCACATAAAACACAAAAATATATTATATGTATATTAACATAAGTTCGCAATCTAAAAAATTCCTCCGCTGAACTGTACGCAAAATATAGCCATTTTACCTCTTTAGTCTTTAAAGTCGTCATTAGTATTTACTGTCTCCTCCTCCTCCTGTTTTGTTGGAGACCTTCGTGGTTCTTCCTTTTAATGAAAGTTGCAGTTTTGTTTAAAAAAAAAAAAAACCTCTTCCGATTAATCAGTTTAATCGTTTCTAAAAAATGATGTATTTAGTGGTCGAATTATTTTCAACTACTTTTTGTGTTGACTTCAAACTAGAAAAAACAAAAACAAATTTCGCGAAAACAACCTCTTAGTAAAATGTCTATATTATTCCAATACAATATATTCTGTTGGGAAAATTAAAAAAAAAATCTAAACATAACAATGAGCAGTTATATGACGAGCATTAACAAAAACAGATAGATACGAATTATAAAATAAACACGAAGGCAAATAAGATATTAATTAGTGTCTGTATATACGACTGAAAAGATAGAAAACTTTGCTCTAACATAAACTATATGCATACACAACCAATAGAACAGCTGAGTCGCCAAGTCTTACAAGAAGTCTAGATCTTGACTGTTCTTGAAAAGATAATTGCCCCACTACGTCGTGTTGGGTTGCAGCAATATCACTTTCAGGATAAAATAACACATAATACATCGTTCACAGATACGTAGCACTCAACAGCGATCTGCACATCAGTTCGCCCAGAAAACCTGTGTATACTATATGTATATGTGTGTAGGAGATACAAAGTATGACTGCTAGTGTTTTTCAGACTTATGTCAAATCTTGTCTCACATTTTATCTCCAACATTTTTATGTAAATATAATACAATAAAACGTAACAGTAGATAAAATATTAATTAAAATAATTATTCTGACTTTAATAGAATATATTTCAGAATCAGCAAAATTCGTAACAGCCATCAGAGTTTAGCTGAATTCTGATCAGGACAGTTCCATCAGAGTTTACCAAACTCTGATTAGTCCATCAGGATTTATTGATAAACTCTGATGAGCTGGTCCATCAAAGTTTAATAAACTCTGACCCAACCCAGACTATATGGTCCATCAGAGTTTGTCAATGAGCTAGTTCATCATAGTTTGAATAAACTCTGACCCAACTCAGCCTATACTCTGATAAGAGTTTGTCAAAGAGCTAATGCATCAGAGTTTGCATAAACTCTGACCCAACTCAGTTTCTACTCTGATGAGTTACATACTGACTAAATATTCATATTAAAATAATATTTAAAGTCATAATTAAATTAATTAATCATGTAATAAAACTCTTCACCCGGGTCGCCTCGCGTACGTAAGACGCCGTGACATTCGCCCAAATCGCCTTTCCACCCGACCCGAGTCGAGTCAAGGCAGCGACGCGCGTGTATGCGTGCACGAGGGCACACAATTACACCATGCACACTCAAATGCCTTAATAATTAAAACTATCCTTACACATATATGTATATAAAGTACCTACACCCATATTACATTATCTATGTGGGACAAACCCACATAACCCATTTCAAGCAAGCAACTTCTACTCAATTTATCTATGGATTACACTAAGAAAATGTCTTAGATCAAAACATGAAAGTTTAAGTCCTCATAGCAAGGAACAACCTCCATTAGTTAGTTTCCAGAAATTATATAAAGAACATATATAAAATATATCTTAAAATTTTCATTTTCTAACATATTCAATATAAATATGTTATAATTTGGAACTGTGTTATAATAAATATATAATTGAAATCTAAAAAATAAAATTTTAGTTAATATAAATATGTATATACTTGGGACCCGTATTATAATAAGTAAAATTATATCCATGTATATTTTTAGGCTCGTGACCGAGTACCGATTGACCGAAACTTTTAATTTTTTGATTATAATAATATAGTATAAATTGTTTTTTGAACTGAGTTAGATGAAATAAGAGGAACTTCATACTCAGACGGCACGTCTAGAATCTCGCTTACATTCCAAATCGAATTTGTTAGCGAACAAAAGCCGGCAATACCTCCAATTGTATCGTTAAATTATTTGATAGTAATATATTAATTATATTATTGTGATCGTGAGATATACAAATAAAATTACTCAATGTGTATATGTTGTTTAACTCCAGTCAGGAACTTTGATTTCTTAATTCTTTTATACATTTATAAATCAGTACACCGAACATATATTAATTTATATAAAAGCCCGTGTATTTATTTTAAATCATATTATTATATTATATTTTTTATAATTTATTTTTGACTTAAATTTAAATTTAAAATTTTACCACTTACTTTAAAAAAAATCATGTTTTAACTCATTTATATATTTTTTAATTAAACGTGTACTTTTGATTGTAACTCAAATCAATTTTAAAATAAACTTTGAGAAAAAATTCTTCCAGTTACAATACAAATCAATTTTAAAACAATTTTTTTTAAAAAAGTTACATTTTAGATTGCACGGTCATAATTTTTAAAATAAAATTTGAAAAGTCATATTTCAATTTTTTTTTAAATCACTTTCCAAAAAAATAAATACCCAAATCTCGGATTGAGCGAGAATCGAACCAATTGGAAC
The DNA here is from genome assembly GCA_028671895.1 of Oenanthe sinensis. Classification (NCBI taxonomy): domain Eukaryota; kingdom Viridiplantae; phylum Streptophyta; class Magnoliopsida; order Apiales; family Apiaceae; genus Oenanthe; species Oenanthe sinensis. The sequence continues at coordinate 40,740,853 of CM053794.1, forward strand.
GACAAGTGATAAACCTCCCCTGTCGGCAATTATCATTACTTTAATACGCACATGTTATATAGATAATATAGACCACATCAAGGTATTATTTATCACCAATTATTGTAGAGAGACCCAAATCCAGGAGATATATATATCAGATTATCAGGCGATATCACGCTTCATACGTAATTAAATTAAATGTAGAAATATACATATATAAAAAGTAAAAAATTAATTTAATACATTTTTAACTTTATGTATATAGTAGTAAATGAGATGAGTAAAAAAAAATTAATTTTTCTTCATATGTTTTATAAGGTGTTCTCTCTACAAATTTATCTTATAGGAAATGATTAATTTGATATAATGTGTTTGCATATATATATATGTGTGTGTGTGTGTATAAAATATTTTTATTATTCAGTGATTGGAATAACTCTAATCAATCATAATTTCGTTATACTAATGATAATGAAAAATCTCAACATATGTAATTTATATTAAATATAATAAATTTTAATAATAATAATAATAATAATAAGAATATAATATATTATATATATTAAATATAAAAATATCTGAAAATTGGAAAGCGAGTGCAATATATTAGTCAAATAGATAACAACTTCCAACTAACAAATTATTTTTTCAACAGAAATTAAATTCTGAAGATAAACTTATAAAATCACAGGATTCATGATCACTTGAATACAGTACTACAGCACTTTGCTTTATTAACACAAGATAACAAATTTGACTTGCGATCGATATGTAATATTATACAATCCACGGCTGACATATATATATTCAGCTACCAGCACACAGTTTGGAATTTGATTTTGAAAATTGACGTACGTGCGCATGCATCATGCATTAACTAGTTGGGGACTCTGCAGTTCAATCTGATCTCTCCAGCTGTTCCAGTCAAAGGACTTATATTCCCCATTTTGATCATAGCTGCAGCAAAATCACGACGGAAAGCTCCATTATTATTACTATAACTCCTGACCAAAGCATCTTGTGATCCACCATTGAACAGCTCCTGATCCGAATGTAGAAGCCCACGTTTGGCCACAAGGTTTTGATAGTAATCGCTTCCGAATGCATTGGGAGATTGAAGGTCCAGTGGAGCCAAATTGGTATCACCATTTGGAGCTGTAGCCGGGCAATTAGCCTGGCGAGTGGCAGCAAAAGCTGCATCGATATCAGTGTCATTGTAGATGTGGGCTCGGAAGCTTGAGCACTGGGCTTGACCTATGGTATGGCTGCCAGAAAGTACAGTCATTTCGGCGGCGCTGAAACCTTTTTTACTGAAACCGGAAATGAGTGTTGCAAGATTAGAAGCTGGATTGGGGAGGTCACTATTTGCTTGCGCCTGGCTGGCTGTTGTCGAGTCTCTCCGGCCCAGTGGCACTGTCCATGATGGTCCTCCCAACTATATATATACAAACTAGCTAGTTTTAGTCATGTGTTCACCAATTCATATAATACAAAATCAAGGGAAGAGTAGTAAACACTAGTGGCGGGATATATCAGAGTACACTCGTTCTAAAACACCCCAGATTAATTGAAGAATTTTTTTTATCACTAGATATCTTTAAAGATCAGTTGGGTATTAACTTCATTTATTTATTGATTTATTAGTTTTTGATGACTCCACCCGGACTAGAGTACGTTTAGGCTAACATATATAAACAAGTGTTAATTAATGTTAAGTTTTAAAAAGTTTGATTATATATTTAATTATAGATATATGTACGTACTCTAGCGAATATATATGAAAATTGAGTAGATATATAAGTTACCAAAACAGTTCCGTCGCGTGCTGCAAGAGCAAGGATGTCTGCACAAGAAACTGTGGCCGGACAAGCAGCTTCCACTCGAGTTTTGATGGTGTCAATCACGTCGAATCTTCTTAATGAGTTCCGGTTTGGGAAAGCGTTCTTTTCTCCTGTAAAGCTTGACGTGTCGTCCAATAGTACGGATCCATCACAACCCTAAAATCACAATATTGTAAATTAGTTAAGATATAGCCCATGCATGCATGTGTGTGTGGCAAGCTTAATGTGGGCATGCATATACAAACTTACATTTACAAAGCAATCATGAAAATGCATACGAAGTATAGAGGCACCAAGGCGGCGGTCACTTCCGATGTTAGAGTTCATTACGTTGCGTACAATCCTTTGGAGGCTGGGGCAAGTGGAAGCATAGTAGTTTGGTGAGAGTTGCGCATTTGCAGAACAAATAATTACGAGACAAATCATAGACACAATCGTCACAGAGAAATTGCCACTTTGGAAAGCCATTTCTGAAATGGTCTGCTAACTAGCTTTTAAGCTTCGGTGCAAATATACAAAGGAAGAGTCTTGGACTTTTTAGTTGTTTGTTATGGATTTGATACGCGGATCATTTCATTATTTATAGGCAAGTAAGCAACCAAGAGGGATGACAATGATTGTGTTTTGGAACTTTCCCGATCAATTTGTTAAACGCGTTAATTAATTAATTAGTTTAAGTTAGGGTTTTAGGTTTTACTTAACCAGGGAGATTAATGAGATTAGGTAAAGGCAGGGCCCATTCAAGAAATTTTGAGCCCTTAGGCGAAAGTTAAAATGGAGGTCTAATTTTTTTTTCCTAAATAAAATATTAAATTAATAAACAAAACTTATACAATATTCAAATATTATAAAATAAAGCCATTAAAAAAATTACTTAGACATAAATAAATTAAAATTAAACAATTACATAGAATAATTATAGCCAGTAACACATGTCTTCTTTTTAAATGCCATTTCTTCAAAACGCCCCCCTTTAGGTTTTTTTAGAAGAATAATATTCGTATTTCACTAGAACTAGGTCACATTTCCAAGAAAAAAAAATGATTCATTGAATATTTATTAGAATACAAACCCAAATCAAAAAGTACACAAAATAAAATACAACTAATATCAATTTTGAATTTTTTTATTATCTTCAAAAAACACACGTATAAATATAATATATACTTTCAACCTTTTATAAAATTTAAATATTGTCCTAAAATCTTTTTAAAAAGTTTAATATTTCTAAATTAAAATAATATAACACATATATACAATATTATATATTTTGGGCCTTATCTAATTGCGGAACTCGCCTGAAGGAAAAACCGGCCCGGGGTAAAGGAAGTTCGATTGACTTGGTTAATTAATTAAATGTTGGCTTAAATGTAATTTAAACTCTCTGTTATCAACAATATACAATTCAAACCCTCTTTTAATATATTTAGTAAATTTAACCCTACGTTTTTTAACTATTTACAATTAAAACCTTTTTTAAAATAATTAGTAAATTTAACCATGTATTTTTGAACTATGTACAATTGAAACCTTTTTAAAAATAAATAGTAAATTTAACCCTGCATTTTAAAACATTTAGTAAATTTAACCTTGACTTTTTAATTTCGGAATAAAATAAATTTCACGATAAAATTTTGAATAAATATTCGTCAAATGCACTATTGTCAATTTTTTGTATAGATATTATCTAAGCATAATAGATATTTATAATTATTAGTATTTTTTCTTATAAAATGGATATTTAGATGTTCTTTTCTATATTAATATATCTATATGTATAATATATTATATATGTTCAATAAAATTTTAATATGTGTTTATATTATTCCATCTTGTCATCACACTTCCCGCTCAATATATTCATGAATGTTCATCACCGAATTTAATTTATTTTCAAAAATACTCTTCGGTGAATATATTCTCGAAAATACTTTTTCGATATAAAATTTATTTTATTCCGAAATTAAAAAGTCAAGGTTAAATTTACTAAATGTTTTAAAACGTAGGGTTAAATTTACTATTTATTTAAAAAAAGGTTTCAATTGTACATAGTTAAAAAACATAGGGTTAAATTTACTAATTATTTTAAAATTTTAGTAATTATTTTAAAAAAGGTTTCAATTGTAAATAGTTAAAAAACGTAGGATTAAATTTACTAAATATATTAACATAGAGTTTGAATTGTATATTGTTAATAATATAGGGTTTAAATTGTAAATAAGCCTTAAATGTTTATCAAAGAACGAATCAAACAACCATAACTAATCACGGGTTATACTGTAAAAATATAAATATCATATACTACATTACTAGCTAGGAGTACTTCAAATATTATAGTTTATTAATGTGATTGCAACGATCGCATCACACAATCGAGACACGCATCTCCTTAAGTTTTAAATATTTTTCCTGCCAACCTTGCATTGATTCGGTTTATAAAAGAGGTGTTTGACTGTTTGTGTAGAGCTAATATAAAAAATAGTGTTGTTGATCATTTTTTTAGTTAAGAAAATAAAACGTTGTAATTTCAGAAAACATTTTATACAAAATTTTATAGCTAGCTTTCAAAAAAAATTAGTACAAAACTTTTAAACATCTATACTGAAATCAGGGGATAGAAATAGTAAGTATTTTCATAATTCTGCTAGTACAAGGAGAAGAACGAATAGAATCCAAAAGCTGAAGGATTCTGAAGGTAGGTGGAAGGAATGGAATGAAGGTTTGGAGGAGCTGATTACTGGTTTTTACAGGGAGTTATTCAGTTCATCTGGAGTAGGCTGGTATGAGGTGATTAACAGTGTGTCAACTGTTGTTACCTAAGAGAACAATGAAGACTTATTGAAGGAGGTAACAGATGAGGAGGTAAAAACAGCTTTATTTCAAATGCACCCGGATAAATCCCCGGGGCCGGATGGGATGACTCCAGCTTTTTACCAAAAGCATTGGTCAATTGTGGGGAGGGATATAATTATTCTGGTAAGAAAGTTTTTTAGTGATGGTATTATGCCTTATGATTTAAATTTGACAAACGTAGTGCTGATTCCTAAAAAGAAATGTCCGATGGAGATGGGTGATTTAAGGCCAATTTCCCTTTGTAATGTGCTTGTAAAAGTTATCACAAAGGTAATGGCTAATCGTATGAAGGAGTTCCTTTCAAACATTGTTTCCGAAAATCAAAGCGCTTTTATACCAAGGAGACTAATTTCGGATAATGTCTTGATAAGCTATGAGGTGATGCACTATTTAAAAAGGAAAAGAAGAGGCAAAGAGGGTTATATGGCGGTGAAGTTAGATATGAGTAAAGCGTATGATCGGGTGGAGTGGGATTATCTTCGAGCTATTCTACTTAAGTTAGGTTTTCATGAATGGTGGGTCTTTTTAATCATGCAGTGCGTTAGTTTGGTGAAATATAATATTGTGCATGGGTCGAAAGAGATGGGTCCAATTTGTCCGTCTAGGGGCATTCGTCAAGATGACCCGTTATCACCATATCTATTCATATTGTGTGCAGAAGGTTTAACAGCTATGATTCGAAAGTATGAGCAGCAGAAGCTTATTTATGGAGTCAAAATATGTAGAAATGCGTCGTCTATTTCTCATATGTTGTTTGCGGATGACTCTTACATTTATTGTAAAGCTACTGTTCAAGGGGCATCAAATTTGTTGAAGTTGCTGCAGAGTTTTGAAAATGCTTCTGGGCAAAAGGTGAATCTATCCAAATCGTCTATTTTTTTCAGTTCGAATTTACAGGATTCAGAGAAGATGGAGGTGGGTAGGGTTCTTAGTGTGGAAGAAGCAGGGGAAAGGAGTACATATCTTGGTTTACCAAATATTTTAGGACGTAATAAGTCTGTAATTTTGGGTTACCTGAAGGACAAAGTTCAGACTCGAATGCATAGTTGGGATGCTAAATTTGTTTCGAGGGCAGGGAAAGAGATTCTGATCAAAACAGTTGCTCAGACACTACCTAGTTATGCTATGAGTGTTTTTCTGCTGCCAGTTGAAATTTCGAAGAATATAGAAAGAAGTTTAGCCAAGTACTGGTGGAAGTCTAAACCAAGTGTTCAGTCAGGAATTCACTGGATGAGCTGGTCCAGATTAAGCAATCATAAAGCAGCTGGGGGTATGGGGTTTAGAGATCTCCGGGATTTTAATTTGGCAATGCTGGGCAAACAGGGCTGGAGGCTTCAAACTAATCCAGAAAGCATGGTGAGTAAGTTATTTAAGGCTCGGTACTTTCCAAATAGTGATTTTTTAAATGCTGGAGTTGGTAATAACCCTAGTTACGTTTGGAGAAGCATCTGTGAAACAATTCCTTTACTGAAATCGAGTGGTAGATGGATGGTGGGTTCTGGAGAGCGGATTGGTATAGTTAATCAGCCGTGGTTGAATTCTGAGGATAATGCATATATTACGTCTGAGTCTCCAGCATTTGGGAATAATTCGGTTGCTTCGTTGATGTGCAGTGATAGGAGAGAATGGGATGCGGATGTTATCAGGGATTTATTCAATGAAAGAGACCAGTCTTGTATTCTACAGACTTCTATCAGTAGTCAAAGGGTGGAGGACATATTTTATTGGAGTAAGGAGAGTACAGGGTTTTACTCAGTAAAGAGTGCCTATAAATTGTTGCAGGTTCAAAAAGGCAGGTGGAGGAATGAGGATGTAGATAGTATATGGTCGAGGCTGTGGAAAATTAAGTCCCCGCCCAAGACTTTAAATCTGGTGTGGAGAGCATTGACATATTGTTTGCCAACTATGTCTATGTTAGCTCAAAAACAGGTCCCGGTTCTTAAAGATTGTCCAGTGTGCAGTATGGAGGATGAAACAATAATGCACGCTATGGTGACTTGTCCTTTTGCAACTCACTGTTGGCAGAGAATAATCCCAGATATACAGTAGATTCTGACAGGTGAATTTTCCAGGTGGCTGGTGGAAGTGTTTAACAACAACAATCCTGCAAGATGTGCTCTTGTAGTAACGATCTATTAGGCTATTTGGCGAGCGAGAAATGATAAGCATTGGAATCAGAAACAAAGTTCTATGAATAATGTGTTAGCATTGGCAAAGCAGTACCTTGAACAATGGAAGGATGCCCAAGGACATTCAGTAGAGGCTCTAGTCCGTTCGAAAGTTGAAGGAGATGGAGCTATCTCTTGGGTTAAACCGCAGATAGGAACTGTCAAGGTAATAGTCGATGCAGCCTTATTTAGGGAACAAGAGACTTTTAGTTTTGGTGTGGTTGCAAGGAATTCAAAGGGGGAGTTGTTGGAAGCGGTGTCTCTGCTCAATCATGGTACAGTTTCTCCCTAAATGGCAGAAGCTATGGCCATAAAGGAGGCCCTCAGCTGGGTCAAAAATCACAATTGGATTCCGGTGGTGATTGAATCAGATTGTTTGGCTGTGGTTTAAGCTATTAGGAACAGAGTTCCTATGACATCGCCATTGGGGCAGGTCATTGAAGATTGTAGGAAGAGTATGAGGGAGTTAAACGAGGTGTCGTTATTTTTTATTAGACGATCTGCTAATATGGCTGCTCACTTCTTAGCTAAGGAGTCATATTCTTTTCCAGGTCGAGTCATCGATGGGAGGCATGTTCCCGTTGATTTTCATTCTGTTTTGTTGGCTGATTTATCTCAATAAAAGCTTTTTCTTTTGTCAAAAAAAAAACATCTATACTGTATTGTATGTTGAAACATTCATATAAGTGTATATATATATATATATATATATATATATATATATATATATATATATATATATAGAGAGAGAGAGAGAGAGAGAGAGAGAGAGAGAGAGAGACGCCTTATTTGAGTAAATAGGAACCAATTCCTATTTTATAAAAATTTAATTAACAAATAACTATAGAAAACTACAGAACATACAAAAAATCATTGAACATAAAAAATAATTGCAAAACAAACAAAAAAATTACATAATCTACAAAAAAATATAGAACACAAATTACAGAACACTAATGCTGAATAATATTATGTAATTTTGTGTTCTATATTTTTTGTATGTTATATAATTTTTTGTTTGTTTTGTGATTGTTTTTTGTGTTCTGTAATTTTTTCATGTAATATATTTGTTGTTGATTCCTCATTGAACCAAAACATATATATATATAGAGAGAAAGAGGTTCAGTGAAGACCTATATTTAGGTGGAGACGTGGAGACCTTATCTGAGCCCTCCATTCTCCTCTAATCTAATGACTAATAATAATTTTACTTTTCAAATATATTTATTAAGATAAGGTTATATATATCTTATCACACATAATGTACATAATTGCAGGACATATACATACAACAAGATTTTAGCATTGCAGTTAATAATTTCCATATCAATATCTTTTATGGGCTCTCTTTAATCATTCCTAAAAAAAAATTCCAACGTCCATGTAAGATTAGACAAAAGCATGGATATATTAGAGGAAGAATCAGGTATGATTAAACAATTATTTTTGTATTTTTTTGATTGTCAAAGAAAATTAGTTGATGTGTAGATGAGTAAAATTATTGATTAATATCGTATTTGAGCTTTTCATTTTGATGTTTTCTGCAATTATTTTGGACTATAATATGGATTTCTTCTATTGCCAAAGCAAAATATTATGTTGTGTTATGCATTTTTTAAGATAATTGTATGTTCTGCACTTATGTCTATTGAAGTTCGGCAATTTGATATCTTGTTTTACCGTCATTTTGGTCTGCACCATAGATTTCCTCTATATATTGTCAAATAAAAATAATATTTTATCTTGTACAATTATTTTGATGTTAATTGTGTGTCAGCACTAATGTTGATAAGACATTAGAAGATGCATGCATGAAACTCATTAACTTAATTTGCTTATGGATATCTTATCCCACGATTAAGAAGCAATAATGCTCAGTCTAATTATTAACTTAACTAGAAAGAGTCAGCGATGTATGGCTAGCTATGTTAAACAAAAGTTATAGACAGAAAATTGAAAGGTTAAATGAAGTTATTTTCAGGCTAGCCAGTTATTATTTGATGAAAAACTACATGTTCAAGTCTTAATTGAAAATGTAATTATATCCCTATATAATAATAGTAAGAGAGATTTTATCAAATACTATCAAAGTCGAGGGTCGAATCCTATCAACTATATAATTTTATATAATTAATTAATAACTATAATATCAGGCTTATAAATATGTCTAACATATATTCTATATTATATATAATCAAGATCATATTTAATAGACCTAATAATTCTACAACATGCTTTAACGGTCTAACATGTTAATATAACTAATATTAAATATTAAATAATAAAAATTATTGAGCTTTGTATATTTATATAATTAATAAATTATATCATATATGAGATTAAGGAACCTAAAATACATCTTACGTAAGTTAGTTAAGATACACATGATTTTATAGGTAAACATGCAAATGGTATTTTTGTCAAATCATAATTCATTTAAAATTTTATTAATACACTACTAATTTGTACTAATATCTTAAGCAATTATCTAAGATACATGTTCCTTTTTCTCATCATATATATATATATATATATATATATATATATATATATATATATATATATAAAAGATGGAGTTATTCGGAATATTATTAAAGGTTAACAATTCGATATTAATAACATATTCATATCTCTAAACATACTAACATAATTTTAACAAATGATATTACTTATGTGCCATATTTTAATTGCTTTTGACTTTTTAACACGTAAACTGAGGTGTTAAAAAAATTGTATTAAAATATAATTATTATTTTTAATATTTATATTAAATTAAAGTTCAGACTCTAAACTTTCATTTGATATAAGAATTAAATTTTATATCAAGTATAACTATTATTCTTTTACACATCCGTATATGTGTCAAAAAAATAAATATGAATTAAAACGGGACGGATGGATATCCTATAATTAAAACATAAAATTGTAACTAATTAATGACATGATCCAAATTATGAAATTATGAAATTAAAAATTAATATTCATGTTTCTTTTAAAATTTTCATATAAATTAAATATTTTAATTTCACAACGATCAAATAAATTTTTACATTTTATACCTATATAATAAGCGTTAAGAACATCTTATTTAAATATGAACAAAAATTAGGGTTCGATATCCGCTAACGATATATTTAAATTTGATATCTATAAATCAAATAATAATAATAATAATAATAATTTAAGTTCGAATCTTATCAATAACATATTAATATAGTACATTTGATTTATGCGAGTTTGTTCGCAAAAATAATAACGAATATACGGATATATTTACATAATTTATTTGATGAGTTATGAAATTTATGAATTCGTGCATATATTTGAGCAAGTATAATTTTTTAAAATTGTTAAAACTTAAAAAAGATTTATATATAATTTATTTATATGGGGAATTTTTTTATTGAAATAACTACTTTAAATTGTAATTGGTCAAATGACTCAAATTCAACATATAATACAATATAATCTAATAAATATTGATACACTATTTTAATTTATTTAGATTTTAATTACAAGAATATAATATTAATTAAATATTTTATGGTAAAATCAAATTTAGAAAGAAAATTAAAATTTTAAATCGTGTACCTATATTGTCATTATAAATAAATTTACCAATTTAGGTTTCAAATGTAAATATAATATTCATTATTTTTAAAAGTTCTTAACTACTTTAGAATTATATTATTTATAAGCTCTAATTGATATATGGGTATATAATTTAAACAAGTCAAAAAAATATTATACTCTCTCCGTCCCAAATTAGTAGTCACTTTTAAAAAATAAAATTATCCCATAATACATGTCCACTGTCATATTTTCAATCTAATTTTATAGACAAATTCCTAAAATAACATTTGACTAATGTATTGATACTTGTACTAATAATTAATGAAATAAAATTATCATCCAAATATACATTGAAACTATCTCAACTAATGCAATTAATATGGATACAAATGAAAAATAATTTTTATGTAGAATTTCTTAATATGCGTAATTTTTTTTAAAGTGACATGTATAATGAGATGAAGAGAGTAATATAATAATATGCTAAAACTCCTTAAATTTATAAAGGTGTTGATAATTTCAAAATAAATTATTAAATTAATAAAAAATAAATTAAATATCCGTGCATCGCACGGATTAAATTCTAATTATATCATATATATAATAAGAGTAAAGTGGATCTTATTCAAATACTACCAAAATCAAAGGATCGATTCTCCATAACTACATAATATTATATACTAATTATTTATAAGTTATAATTATTATTAAGATTCCTAACAACTATAATTTTTTTTACATCGCTTCATATTAAAATTCAGACCCTATTAGATATCTTAGTAATATATAAATTTAAAATTAAAAAGTTATTTTAGAGTTAAATTTAAAAAAAATCGTAATTAGTGTTTTACTTATCTGGTAGACATTATTTAAGCCATATTTTGAGTTTTTAGAGTCAGAATTGGACGATTTTATAGCTCATGCGAAGTTTATAAAATTATTTTTAATTCTGAGGTGGTCCAACATCTAAAATCTAACTAGAGCAGCCCATAATCTATATAGAACATATAGTTACGAATTTTTATGAGAAAATTCTATTTCGTTTAGGAAACCTTTTTATAATTGATTTAAAAGATTAAAAGATTTTTTATATTAGATTTATATAGAGACATATCATATATCACACATTATTATGTATTAATATTATATTAGAGTAGAGATAATATTAGGGTTTTACATATGGAGAATTTTCCTTGTGAGAAGGAGAATTAAAGTTTTTCTTATCCAAATTTTTTCTATAAAAATATTTAATATACGGACGAAATCCCATGTATGGAGTTTGTGTAAGGCTTGAATTTCATCTTCCATGGCTTTCCGCCAAAGGGGATCATTGAGAGCTTCAGCAACAGTTTTTGGTTCAGTTGGTTTTTGTTGGGTAGTAGTGAGGTTTGCATACTTCGGGTTTGGTTTGAAGATGTTATTTTGGGAGCGAGTTGTGATGGTTCTTTGTTGTGTTTGGTTGTGAGATTCCTCTATTTGAGAGATTGACAGAGGGTGTGTTTGTGAGGAATGAGTAAGAGCGGGAGAGGACTCTGGGTTTGCCAATGGTGAATGTGGTTCAGATGCAGAAAAACTGAATTCAGGGTTAACAAGTTCATGTTGGGGAGGTTCATGAGAAGGGTGGAGAATAGGCATGAAAATTGGACACCAAGTATCCGGGTTGGGGTAGGTAGATGTAGGCGTAATAAAAGATAGAGTGGAATATGGAAATCCAGTTTCTACAAATCTAACATGCCGAGAAATATAGATTTTGTGATTGGTGGGATCGAGGCAATAGTAAGCACTTTGTGTGGATGAGTAACCAACAAATATACATGGAAGAGATCGAGTATCAAGTTTGTGTTGCGCATATGGACGTAACTAAGGGTAACAAAGACACCCAAAATATTTTAGCTTAAGGTAATTTGGTGGTTCACCAAATAAGCAATGAAAAGGTGATTCACTGGAGAGGGTTGGTGTGATTAACCTGTTAATCAAGTAGGTCACTCTGGAGAATGCCAGAGACCAGAATTTTAATGGAAGATGCGCATGTGATAATAGTGATAACCCGGTTTGAACAATTTGACGATGTCGACGTTCGGCATAGTCATTATGTTGAGGGGTATTTGGAGGGGTGGTTAAATGAGAGACTCCATTTATAGTCAGATACGATGACAATGAAACATACTCTCCCCCGTTATCTGAAAAGATTGTTTTGATTGATTTTTCAAAAAACTTCTTAACTATAGCCTTAAACCGAATAAAGACTTCTCTAGTATCTAACTTCTTTTTGATAGGGTAAAACCATATGTATTTGGTGAAGTGATCCACAAAAATAACATAATATTTGAAACCATCAAATGAATGTATAGGAGAGGTCCATAAATCCGTGTAAAGAAGCTCCAGAAGTGAAGTAGAAATTAATGTATTTTTATTGAATGAGAGCTTATGGCTCTTGTTACATTGGCAAGCATTGCAATTAAAAGAAAAATCATTGGAAACATTAAGATTGAAAGACGAAGCTAAAGATTTAAAAATGGATAATGATGGATGTCCTAAGCGGTGATGCCAATCAATGGCTGAACTTTTGATGGTTGTGAATGCTACAATAGAAGATGGCCATTCATAAATTTCATTCTTAGTTGGTCCCTTTAATATGGGTGCCCCCGTAAGCCGATCCTTCATAAGAAAACAATAAGGTGAGAATTCTATAACAAGGTCATTCTCGATACAAAATTGAGAAACAGAGATTATATTACGTTTAATAGTTGGAACATATAAGACATTATAAAGAAAAAAAGATTTAAAAGGAGCTGAAAAAAGAGTGGAACCCGTATGTGTGATTGGAAGAGTATAACCATCACCAATTACTATTTCTTCAGTTCCATCATATGGTTGATACAGAGAGAGATTCGAGAGATATTGGGTGACCCAGAATCGAGCAGCTATGGAGAGTTGGTGGTTGGTATAGTAGTAGTAGCAAGACGCTGGTTGGAATTTGGTATGTATGGTGGTGGTCGTATAACAAGGTGTTTTTCATGAAGAGAACGGCCTTTGACATGATACCATTGACATCTCCCAAGGAATTGTTTTGTACCAGCAATAACATGTGAACCATGATTAGTTTGATAAAGAGATTTTGGTGTATAGTTGGGGCGATATTGCTGAGAGTGATTGGTTGTGTGACGGGGTTGATAGTTATGAGTTGGACGACTGGATGTTGTATAAGCTGAAGCAGGAAACGAGCCCAGAATTGGTTGAGCCTTAATTGCAAGTTCCCGATTGATTAATTTCTCATGAAGTTCTGCAAAAGAGATAGCAGACTCACGTGCATTGTATCATCAATCACTCTTTGATAGTTGTTATCACCAAGTCCTTCAAATACCCGTTCAATAAGATCATCATGTTTGACGGGGTCACCGAGTAGAGCAAGTTCATCGCTTACTACTTTAATAGCATTCATTAATTCAGATATGGTTTGAGGTCGTTTTGAAATAGCTCGAAAACGTGCTTTGAGTTGCTTGATATGTCCACGATAAGTACTTGCGTAAGTGTTAACAAATGTATCCCATATTTCTTTTGTGGGCTTGGCAAGAGAAACAAGATAAACAATGGTCTGGTCTAATGTACCAATAAAAGTGCCAAAAAGAAGTAAATCTTGACGCATTTAGGTGACATACGATGGATTGGGATGCGTAGATGATTCTTTGTTGGAGGTTTCATTTTCAATAGTGGGAGAAGGAGAAGGAAATGAGCCATTCAGGTATTTGAATAGCCCATAGCCAACAAGAGTGGCCTCAATCTGTAGCCTCCATGATAAATAATTGGTGGGGGTAAGTTTAATGATATTTGGAAGGGAGACAATAACCAAAGGAGATTTTGGATCAACATCATTAGGGGTAATGTTGTTTGCCATTTTAGGCGAGAGATATGAATACAAAAGAAGAGAAAAAGATGGATAAAAAAAAGGGCTCTTGATACCATATAAAAATATGAGAAGATGATTTCTTCAATTACATATGTACAACTTACATAGTTACAGGACACTATTGTAAGGCTACATTATCGGGATGTTAGGAGTGATACTGAGAGCTATTCATGGGATGCTAAAGAGTGATTATAGGAGTGATACATGGGATGTGATTGTACTATCTAACAAACTAATATAATCATGCATCTTATACAATATTTGCTTTATCCTTTACACTAACGACTCTCTCTAATTTAAAATGGAATAGAAAGAAAGAGAACATATCACAAATAACTAACAAGGATGTGACAGTTTAGCCAAGTTGTATGACCGTATGGGTTTGGGCCCTTCACTCAAAAGACAGGTTATATGTGCAGCAAACCGTTCATCATTTTTGCAGATGAATGAACATAAAAGATCAGTAAATAGAAGGGGGAAAAAACTAAACATATTAATTCGAATCTAATTTGGTTTCATGCACTAGCTTTACCAAAGTCAGATGACTTGGGAGATTGAGTAGTATTGAAGCTTGAGCAGTTGCCTGCCTTGATATTAGGCATGTGCTGCTTCACAAGAGGGACCAATGACTGTACAACATCTGCCATTAGTGGGCGGTAATCTGCTTCTGGTTGTACGCACATTGCAGCAATGGCAGCAACCTGAACAACTTCTTTCACAGAGTACTGACCTTCCAGTTTTGGATCCATAATTGTTTCAACCTTCTCTCTGTCAGTGAGCAGTGGTAAAGCCTATTGTAAAATAAACAGCGAGAGAAGAGATATTTTAGCTCCAGGGAATATTTGAATGTAATCTAATAGGAGAAAATAAAAGGGGAAATGATTAAGGACCTTGTACCAATAAAATAATGATTTAAACTAACAAATAGTGAGTTTTTTTTGTGCGATGAAATCATACTTTTGCAGTCGATTAACAGGGAGAGCCAAATTAGGAACCTACCCAAGTTACAAGAACACATTCGCCAGGTGCTCTCTTCATATCAACTGGAACTCTGCCAGTAAGCAACTCCAAGAGAACAACACCGTAGCTATAAACATCTGATTTTGTTGTTAGATGGCCAGTTAAGGCATACCTGCATAATGAAAACACAAACTCATCCTCATTCTTAAAAACTAAACATCATCAAATAGAAGAGAACTATATAAGAATTAGTTCTTACTCTGGGGCAACATATCCCTGGGTACCCAACACTCTGGTAGACACATGTCCACCAGCTTTATCAGATCCGAGCTTGGCCAATCCAAAATCAGAAACTCTAGCATGAAAGTTTCTGTCAAGAAGGATGTTGCTGCTCTTGAAATCCCTGTGAATGACTGGGGGACTAACATGCTCATGGAGGTATTCCAAACCTTTCGCCGCTTCTAAAGCTATTCGCAGTCGGGTCTCCCACTTCAATGAAGAAACGGAACTTGAACCTGCATTTTTGAGGAATCACTTTATCATAATTACTCATGTGATCGGATCCGTCAAATTATTGAGTATTTGAATGACTATTATCTTTGTATGCGACCTATATTGCTATATTGAACCTCAACACAACAAAATAGTAGCAGCAGAACTACCAACCATTTTAATGCAGATCACTAACTCCCAAGTATCAAGTAAAACTTCCACAACTCTGAGAATGATTATATAGGCAAAAGTTCTATGGAAAATCTTATATGGATTACTAATTGGAGAATATATATGTTCTGCATCATATTCTGCTTATTATATATTGCAGAATCTAATGCAGGACATATAGGTCTCCAATTTGTACTTCATTTAAGAGTACTCCATTGAATTCAACCCATATTATATATATAGTAGACAGATATTTTAAGTTCGGAACTTGGCTGAAGCCAAATGTCCTCTATTGTAATTCGCAAGTTCACTCAAGTAGATTGGCCATACTTGAATCTTAGATTGTGTTCATGTAAATCTAAATCGACAAATAGACTCTTAAAAACTTTCATCATTATTCATTAATCTTTCAGATTAATACTGCGGCCAGTTTTACACCATCACACGACTAAATACTATATAGCCCTTCAATTCCGCTATCGATGTATCAGATAAAGAACATTAGGATGAAAAGATTGTTCCAAGAAATAGAGGGTTACTAGTCCATCAATAAGAATCCGTTAATTTGAAAAATCATCTCTTGTTATAGAATAATAAAGAATGTATCTAGTCCATCAATAAGAATCCTTTACTTTGAGAAATCATCTCTTGTTATAGAATTAGAAAATTTTCACAAAAATCAATAACCATCTTACCACTAATTCGATACAAGTGCTCCTGCAGACCACCATTTGCCATGAATTCATACACCAGCAATTTATGGTTACTCTCAGAACAGAAGCCGACCAAAGTCAGCAAATACGGAGAACGTAACCGGCTCAACAATTCAACCTGAAATTCATAAAATCAGCAAAATATACTGCATGATGAATTAACTAGTGTAAGTACGAAAAATACGAAATAACATATATAAGAAAAATGGGCAAAGTGAGGCATGACCTCTACATGGAATTCCTCTTCACCCTGCTTTCCAGCTCGATCCATCACTTTAACTGCAATCTTTCTCCCATTTTGTAGAACTCCTCGATAGACTAACCCAAAACCGCCATGTCCAATCAAGTTGGACTTGGTAAATCCACCAGTGGCGGAATGTAGCTGCTTGAAAGTGAACAGCTGAAGTCCTTTTTCAGTAGTAACTTGAACATTTGCATACGTTTTGGTATTATCCTCGAAGTCAGTCTCTTCTGTATAAGACTTAAAAGATTAGTTACAAAATCTCCTCTTATTTTTGTTTCGCCATTAGTTATTCTACCCATCAAAACAATAACCATGAAGAAATAATTCCTAAAGATACAATCTCCAACCTAGAATGCAAGTATCGTGATTTTCTCAACAAAAAAAATATATTAGAAAGAGAATAAAAACATGGATGAGAAGAAAAAGATCTAGAATCAGCCAATCATTAATGACAAATACTAATTCATCTAATCTACCCACCAAAACCACAAAGAGTCCTAACTCCTACGTTGCCTCTCAAGTGCATAAACGACATCCATAGCAGTCGTTGTCTTTGTCTTTGTTCTAGTGCGGTGGATGTAAGTAACAGCATCACGAATAACATTTTCCAACAATAGCAATGTGCCACAAGGGAAATGTGTGTGTGTGATATTAATAGTTGTTAGAATGTTATTACACCCTACATAATACAGTAATATTGTTTTATCCGAATTGGGTTAGGATCCGAAACTTAAACAACGGCTTGTATAAATTATTATGAGAAAGCAAAACAGACATTTATACAAACAACATTGAATAAATAAAAGAGAAATTGAAGAAGCTTACTGGTGGTTTGATGTTGATGATTATGAGTGGAGCGGCGTCGTTTGGAGAGTTTGTTGGAAATGTAGCAGTAGTAAGTGAGGGCCACAAAGAGAGCAGTGAGCGCGAGCGATGCCACCACAAATATTATAACCAGATCTGCTCTTTCTTTACTCCTGCTCCTGTACCTTTCTTCCTCGCCATCCATTTATTACTTAATATTAGTATTTTGTCAAGAATCAATCCCTGTAAATGAAATACACAACCCCCTCCCCCCCCAGCTTCACCTGCTACTCCAATGTAGTGATGATCTGTGTAGGAGTAATTTATACACTACTAGTGGCTCATTAAAGCAGGGGCACCAGTCTCGTTTTTGTTTTGTGCGCGGGAAATACTCCTCCTCACTGCCCCACCATTTTCAGTGTGTTTTAGTATGTTCATTTTTGAAAAACAACTTTAATATTGCTTCAATCAAATTTAATAATTATTATATATATATATATATATATATATATTCAAGAGAACACGATATTATTTCAAAATCTCATTTTGGACAAGGTTAACAAACAAATTCATGACCGTGGCATGTTGATCATTTCTCAATATAAGAGGTGCTATTTTTATATAATACAAGAACATAACACTCTAATGCAATGTTAAAGAAACTGCTAAAATAGAAAAATATTATACTTAATTCTATATTTAGAACCAAATATAAATGTACCTATAATTATCACATGGACATGCAACTATGCAAGTAGAAAATTAGAGAAAAATGAATATAAAAACAAATTTCGTAATAAAAAAATGTTATACTTAGTTCTATATTTAGTTATTTCATATTTATTTGATTTTATTTTAAAAACACGGATTGGAGCATGAAATTTATTTTAATACAAAAATATACTTTTTAATTTCATATTATAACGATAGTTATATATATTTTAACATTAGCAAGACTTGCTTTAATAAGGCGCGACTCTCTTACTAAAATTCACTGGGAACTTGCCACTTGAGCTTCAAAAAAAGGAAGGAACGTCTGGATAATGGTAATGGTTAGAGACATTCTTGTCTCTTGAGCTTCAAAAAAAGGAAGGAACATCTGGATAATGGTAATGGTTAGAGACATTCTTGTCTCTTGCGGACAGTCACAAGTGAACAGTGTGATTGCATTAGTGATTCAGTGTGCGTGAGAGAGACATTATTATTTATAGATGAGCATAATAACATGTGAAATTCAGTTATTCCCTGTCCCTACACAGCATGCGCTACACCTGATCATCCTACTTCCGTCTTTTATTACAATCTATGTTTTCCTGTCAATACAGGACTAATTGCAAAATGTTTCCTAGTATTTTATTCATCAGTTCATATCACAAAATGAACAATTGAACATCATAATCAACATGAGTAAAAACAACAACTAGCCGTCCTGAATCAATGGGACCGTGCCCAAAAATATTAGCCTCAGTGCCACTTTAAATTATGATCCTCTAGTTACAACGAGAGATATTTTAATCCCTTCAATGAAAAGAAAGACCAGCTTCCTAGTATTCTAATAAAAGAGAGAAATACAACAAAAAGGAGGGAAAAAAAGATGAAATTAATTGCATTTATCAGCACCATGTCACCTCATTTGCAATTTGTTGTACCGATCTGCTGCTATAGATAATGATTGTATGGAAATCGGATAAGACCGGCCCATCTGCACATTTCAAAGATTGAATATTTCAATTGAGATTCCCAGAAAATATTATTATTAGAAGCTTAACATGATCGAGTTCAATCAGTACAAACTGACTTACCGTGCTGCATAAATGGAAAGTGCCAACATATCCAGCGAATTTTGAACCTGTATCATTAAAGGGCTCTGTTAAGTAAGGGGGAACTGACCCAGAAAATATCAGATGGATTAAATATTACTTCCTATATCCTGATAAATAGTTTCAAAAAAAAAAAAATCCCACGTATGCCACAATTTCAGAAAACTAGCCAAGATATTATAATTGTTCAGGAATGTACAGATGCTAGCATTACTAATGCTTGGTAACCTTAAAAGAATTCCGTGGCCTCCACTAAAACTAAAAGAGGCTGTGATGCTTAGCTTGGTGGTAATAATTGATCAAAGTCGCAAGTATACTCTTTCAGTTTGACTTATAGTACTTGAACCCTACTTTACTAAAGTTCGAAGACCCCATCAACTCAGGAGTCACAAAACTAACTGAACTGTACACCTACTAAAAATATAAATTTTCAAAACAATGTCATACAGTTTTTGATCTTCTAGATTATAGTTAAAATGCATATGTTATTGGCAATAAAAATCTGCCAAACAATATTATTAATTTGTCATTGACTGCAGAACAGCAGAAGCATTAGACTAATATTATCAGGGGCATATGGAGCACCTACTTCTGCAATAATTTCAAGTCTTACCTTAAGTGTTTATCTCTACAAGTCTACAAGCAATCCCAATTTTATCATTTTAAAAAATAAGAAAAAAAATGTGCACTACTTACTCTTTTTTAACCCGGCTGGCTTGGCAAGCAAAAGAGCATTCACAAAAGCACCAACATTTTCACGTAATGCATCTTCTGAGAAACTTACCTGTTGAATAGGTAGGTGATTTTAACAGTTAACACAAATGCACCATTGTTTATCATTATTAAAAATACAATTTTTGAGGGAAAAATGTACCTTTCCGAGGCCTACATGCACAATTGCTGACTTGTCTTTTCTAAAATTAACATTTTGCTTTGCCTCTCTCACCACCCTTGAAAGATCAGTAGTCACGGTACCATCCTGTATAAGTGCATCACAAAGTTATAGATCACTTAAAAGGCCACAGGTGGAGAATGTATAATGTCAAAAACTTACCTTAGCATTTGGAGTAGAACGCCTAAGAATTTTCGATATCTGTGCAAAAAGAAATATTGAAGATCTCAATGGTGAAAAATGATTTTACAAATAGCACCACAGTATATCTTATAGTACAAAGTTACAAACCTCTTTTGAAACCCTAGACATTAACTGAGGGGTTGAGATACATTTGTCAAAATCAACCTTAATACTGCCTGCATTTATAGACATAATGAGTTCAACAAAGTTTAAATGTAAACTTTAAATAAAAACAACAGCCTCTAAAATTACTGCAGGGTCCACATGTATCAGTCATACGTGGTGCAGATCATCTGCACCAAGACCATGCACATCCTAAGAATAAAATAAAAATAGCATCATCAACAACTAAATAGTTGCTCATAATATCAGGCAAGATATAGCAGTCTTCGTCTCAATAGACTCAGTGAGTAGTGAACAACAGCATGAATAACTATAAGAGTAATCCTTCTGAAAAAAGAGATGGGACTATGGGAGACTATAAGACACAGTAGAAGAGGTGTAAATCTTCTCATTACTAGCCTGTTAATATACTACATTAGGGCTTAACAAAAATTGTTGTATTGGCTTCTATTTTCTGCCATACTCCACAATAACAGGTCATATTTGATATAGTATATAGCATGCCAAATTACTGGGCCCACATGTAGCAGTAATTGGAACAAATTTCAGTGAACTGAAATCAACTGGAAATTACTAGAGTCTATTGTAGAAAATATTTAAGGTGGGATATTGATATATACTATTTAACAATTCCTCTATTGTGCAACCAAATGCAAATATGGGTTGCACATGAAGATTGGAAGATTGAAACATTATAATATTAAACCACAAGACATTCAACAAGAAGAAACTTGTTCACCAAATTTAAAGTGGCTACTATAAAGTAATTAAAAAGCTTAGACACACAAATAAGGGGAAAGTTCGGACATAAAACGAAGAACAGTGCACATGTAGTAAAAACTATGGGCTGTCAGGGTGAAGGACGGCTGATTGGTAATCAATCTCTGGTTAAATACTAGAACCCACAATCTGAGTCTCATTTAACAAACCAAGGAAACAGAAAAGCATCGTTGCCTGCACACACCAATGACCAAACACAGACAACTTCTTTACAGTATACAGTTTTACGTTTTACTGATACTCCGAGAACGATTCAGAGCAGAGATGTTGACATTAATCGCAATCCTCAAAGTGGCCCATTTGAGCAAGTTATTACCTACACATGTACATCTCTCCTTCCGAAATAGTAAAAACAAGAAAACCTTAAGAATCATCTTTTTGAAGTCAAAAAAGAATGCAACTATAGTTTCCCTTGGGATTTTAGAAACTATAGATGAAACTTCCTGCTTCCTTTTTCTTCAAACAAACATAGCACTAATGATATCTTGCACAAAATTGGTAGTTCAAAACGATATACACGGAATTAAAAGCCTGCCACCATTTATCAATATACAAATTGAAGTCGTTACAAAAGGTCCGGAAGACTAGTGCATTTACCATTTTTTATCCCCTCAATAAGCTCCTCCCCGCCAACAACATCAGCTCCGGCAGCCCTTGCTTCATCTGCAGCACCTCCTTCAGCAAATACAGCAATCCGAACAGGCTGGCATACATAGACATATCAGTTATACATCAAATGAGCGTATACCAAATCTTTATCTTCAGCAAACGCAGGATGTACCTTTCCAGTACCATGCGGCAGAGATGCAGTACCATTAAGTTTCTGCAGTTATATGACAGAAAAACATGAGAAACACTAATCCTGCAAAAAAACTTATGACCCCCCCCCCCCCAACCAACAAAATCTATGCAAGCATAAAAAACACATCAAAACACCAACATCCCTGTTGAAACTTCAAATTAAATATGTTCAAGCAATAATATTATGTGCTTGAGAAGCTTAACTAAATATGTACAGAATATTTACTTCTCTGCACAATATTGTTAGAAAGCAACACACACGATAAGACAAACATGAGTACAAACTTTGTCTTAAAGAGATGATTTGCAGACCATTTATTATTTAGAAAAGGTCAGAGTCGAGATTCAATGAGATTTAACCAGATGAACAAGTCTTCAAGAGAAAGTAAGCAAATAGTAAAAGTTTATAAATTTTATATGTGTGTTACGCGAAATCATGGTAGAACTCTATAATTTTTAATTGTATCAGTTATTACATCAACAGGGAAAAAAACATTTGTTTATCAACATGCTTAAAATGCTAACTTTCCGGAGATCAAGTAAATACCAGATCAGTTCGACGTAGGTCAGGGGTCATCTTTACATGTGCTTCCAGAGTTTCATCAAAATTACACTTGTTATTAGCCTGTAAAATCACTAAAAAGAATGCAGAAGATTTGCAGTTACTAATCTAAAAAACAGGAAGGGTATAACTTATAAGTATATACTCGAGCAAACAGTACAAAATTACAGGTCATCTACAATGGTTTTGGGTAAACATTGTGACTCGGATCAAACTGTATAAAGTCTGCAATTTAGTAGCACTACCGAACAACCAAGAAACATAAATACTAAGATAGGATCATTAAACTAGGAGAGCTGCAACAGCATTATAAAGATACAGCAGAAAATCAAACCACAGGTTCTAGTTTAGTTTCTTTTTATCTATTATGTAGCTCCTTTAGGTAGCTAGGTCAGTGAACTCTCTTTTTAAATACACCTTTCAGGTTGCACTTAAGTAATTTCATATCCGTTTAACTTATCTTAACATTTGCTTTAAAATATACTCAACCAGGATAAAATGATCAAAGTTATATAAACACTGTTTCGTTCGAGCAGCACAATGCTGATATCTTTCCCTAGCTATGAAATTATTCCAAATCCATATTAGTTCTCAAATTAAGTCTTAAGCAACATCTATTATGATATATAATAGATGATATAATGATCCCTATTACATTACCAATTCACATTATAAAAGACAATTCAAATTATCAAATCATATACAATAATACATTATAAGCAAGTTCAGAAAACGCAACATAAATTATTTCTCGTGTAGTCAGAATCAAAGACAAACCTTCAAGAGGTGAATAGCTTCTTTAAGATCATAAACAACCTTTTCTTTAGCCTTCTTCTCACCGCCTTCCTGTTTAATCAAAGTCGGAAAGGGAAGCTTCTCCTCTTCATAAATCCTAAACACTCTCTTCCTAGCACTCTCCTCATTCTCCCTCTTTCGCATTTCCAAATTCTCCTCATTCACATTACTCTCATCCTTCCTATCTTCGGGCAATGGA
Source organism: Oenanthe sinensis (assembly GCA_028671895.1). Taxonomy (NCBI): domain Eukaryota; kingdom Viridiplantae; phylum Streptophyta; class Magnoliopsida; order Apiales; family Apiaceae; genus Oenanthe; species Oenanthe sinensis. The sequence continues at coordinate 40,764,716 of CM053794.1, forward strand.
GCAACTCTAGTCGGATACGACACCGTGGGAGCCATATCTTTAACATACCGAAAGTCCTCTCGACTCCACACACCCACATCCTCAACATTATTTTGTCCCTCGGAGCTCCGAAACTGAGGATTTTGATTATGGTTCGGGTTTTGTTGGTCAGTAGGCTCGGGTTTGGGTTTGGGTTTGACTGGGTAAGAAAAGGTTTGGGGGATGACGGGTCTGGGAGGTTCTAGAGGTTGTGATTCAGTGTGGTTAGGGTTAGGGTTTTGTGGTGGAGGTGAATCAATTTGGGAACATAGAGATCTGTAACAAGTGTGGGACCGGAGGAGTTGGGTGAGTGGGAAGTAGTTACGGCGAGATTGAGAGATAAGATGTTTGATCGCCGCCATTGATTGGGAACAGAGCTTGAAATCACACACACACACAGAGAGAGATTTTAGTACGATGTACAAGGGTTTTACAAATTGACCTAGCACAGGGACAGGAAGAGAGGTAACCACCAACAATAAATTTAAATTAATTAATGAGCAAATATATTTATTCTTTTAAGAAAAACAATTGCTAAAAATGTTAAAATGAGTAAATACGTCCATCTAATTACTATTTTATTTTTTTTCACGCATTTTAAGAATTATAAACAAATATATTTAAATTTAATCATTTAAAAAAATTATATTTAAAAAGAAAATTTTAAAATGTTATGTTTAAATATATATTTTTTTTATATTAATAATTGTGTAAAAATTAAAGTGAAAGAAATTATGGGAGTATGTAATTTTGTAGTACAGTAATAGCTATTTACACTTTTATTATGTGATATTAATACTGTAATATTATTGGCTAACTATATACAAAATTTGAAATACATGTACGTATTTTTCCCAGAATTTTCACTCTCGAGTCCTCGTGGAGATGTTACAACGAAATGACAATAGCAACACTAGTTTCTTATATTATGATATTAAAAAAACAAAAGTAATTTTTTTTTAAACAAAAGTACTTGTTAAACAATAAGAAAAAGATTATGATTTTAATTTACATGTTTGGACAACGTTGTATAATGTGCTTGCAGTTTCTACTTGATATCTAATTATTCTACACTCACTAAAAAGCTAACTATGGATGGACCATGTCCACCAGTCCACCAGTCCACCAGTCCATGTCTAGCTACTCCATCTTCTTGCACAATATCAACGTTATATTCAGTCTACATGTGTATCAACTTCAAGAGTAAATTTAATGCAAGCATTAAAGATGGATTCTCCTCCTCTTGGAGAATTGCAAAACTGCCACTGATAGTTACAGGCTTAAGTTAAGTGTAGCTGGACTCTCCCAGAAGCAACTCAAACATGTCATTAGGAGTCAGAAGAGTTGTTCCACCAAGCATTAGTTCTATATCTGGCCTTCCGCTCTCAGACAGTGCCTCCTGAGCTTCACGAACCTGCCTCAATAAGATTGACAAGGGAAAAATGTCTTAGAGACCAAGAACGAACTGAGATATCTATACAGCACAGAATTATACAAACTACTGTAGCTTCCTTTTAGACTAAAATTTACAATTATGAAAGGAGGATTTTTGGGTTAGGCTAAGTAAGAAATTATGAATACATAGATAGAGAGTTTGAGTTTCAAACCTCAACAGCACTGATACCGCCTACAATGAAGACCAAAATAACACTTTGGTCAGCAAGACTTGGTTTTGCCTACAAAGTTTGAAAGCAAAAAAATTAGCATATATACCCATATAATCAGAAAGATAGCCGGCATTCTAAAGAATAAAAGAGTGGACTAAATCTTACCTGTCCTAGACCGAACCTTCCAAACCCACTTTTAAAGAGTCGCCCAACAGTAGAGGAATGGTATTCCATACCAGGTATATCATACTTGCTCAATACCCTTGTTAAAATTTTATGTAGTAGTCCTTTACTAGAATAGAGATCTCCACTAAAGTTACTTTCCGAGCCCAATGTCGATGGCACATTTGTCTTCAAACTGGATAGCTTGTGAAGAAATTTAAATAGATTATCAACCCTATCACGCAAATCTAACTTCAGCTGCATGTCACTATAAACTTCCTGTTTATTATTATCTTCATCACCCCAAGCACCCCACTGATCGTCATCGAAGTCATCAATTTGCTCTGAAGACTCTTCATTTGTTTGCTTTATATTATTCTTTTCTGTCTTAGCTTTGAGTTCTTCTGCAAGCCCATGAAGAAACTTTAACTTTCCTACTTCTGGATTCTCAAGAACTGCATCGACAATAGCTTCTTTCAAGAAGTGCTCCTCCTGCCATGAAAATGGCCCCCCAGATCCAGATGTGGGAAAGTTTTCACCCGCCAATATATACCCAGAGATTGTAAGGAGCAAAGCATCTTGAAAGGAAATAAGTCCCTGTGATAATGTACCAGCCTTAGTTCCTTGTGATCGCAGTAAACAGCTCTTGTTGATAAGATCACTCATTTGGGCAGCAAGGCTCTGGCTGGTGTCTCCAGCATTTACAGTTAATATTTTCTCAGCACTGGCAAATGCATCCCATTTAGCAGAATGGCTTTCTTCCATGGCATACAACGTCGCTGCTGCTATTTGTATAATTCCTTTGTTTCTAATTAAGGAAGACTGGCTTTTGGCTAGTGCTTTTATCATAGTTCGCAAATCAGATCTTGAAGGAAAACCAGGACGAACCTTCACATTACCAGACACATTTTCCTTGCGCAAAGTTTCTAAAAGCCACTTCTTTATCAGCATAATCCCATCTTTTGTTTTTCTATCCAGTAAGGCTTCCAAGTATGGTGTTCCATTAAAATTGTCAGTGCAGACAAAGGATCCATTAAGTACCTCGCCATCTGAAGAAAAAGATTTCTCACCTTGATGTTTTTTCCTGAGTTCAATCAATTCATGTATCTGAGAATCTGATTTAAAAGAATTCCATCCTTGTAGAAAAGCATAAATATTGTTCGACAGCCCGAAATTGTCTATACTGGAATCCTCTTCACTTAGAATATCTGCCAATGGAATCTTAACATCAAGGGGGTCACGTATTAGCTTTGCAGGACCATCTTTCAGTTGGGATTGAGAGCCTTTACTTTGACTGGAGGAATTGTGTTGCCTGCGAGGCAAGGATGAATATATACGATCAGCAAGCGAGTCTCCATGGGAGCATGGGGTAAGGAGATCAAGGGTGCGATCAATGAGCAACAACCCTGCAGAGCGTTTACGACGACCTACGTCATAAAGACTAGACATATCGGTCAAAAGCTTTCCAATGGTTTTTGATAAACCACCAAGGGAAAAAATCTCCAGCTTCAGATCCATCTACAAGAAGGGAAAAAACATGCTATTATAATGCTACTATATTATTAAGGTCATCAACAGGTATGACCTAATAACAAGTTTTTAAAAACAGAAAAAAAAAAGCTGGAGGGGTAAGGGACATAAAAAGGTTAATAGATTCAGATGAACCCCTTATAACTGGTAAAAAAACATGTCACCACCCATAGTTTAGCATGTGAAACTTAATGGGACCGTCATAGAGACAAGGAAGCAGTGTCCACTGTGAAAAGCCTGCTGATCGGTGATTTACCTATCAGCTAAAGCAGTCCTTTTTTAGTTCCATTTCCACAACTCACTGTGTTAAAAGTTTTCTAGATTCCAGACAACAAAAGGAATGTGCTTCTCTGGAAAATATGAACAAACAATAGTGGGGGAAAAAAGAAAAAAGACAATTTACTTCTTAAGATATTAATGTGAATTTTGGTTATTAGTACGGATGATTAACATTTAACAACTTCACTTAGTCTCGCCCTTCACGAGTTTTTATATGTTGTTTTTCACTGTGGCAACTAGCACAAGTTGTAACAATTTAGGTGAACCAGAGTGGCGGTTTCAGTTTTCACTATTCACTGTAGGAAAGGAAAAGAAAGGTAAGGTACTTCATCTTTGGGGAATTCTATTCTCTCATACCTTAGATTTCTACGACCTTATGTATTATGAAAACTCCACATGTTCTCCTAAAGATACTATAATAATAGTTTGTTACAGCACCTCTTATTAAAATATACAATGCTACTCTTGAGCATTAGGCTTCTGTGACTTAAGGATGGAATATTTTAGGCACTCAACTGATAGTAAAAGGGAATAATATTTTCAGCATTTTAGTTCTTAAGAATTTAGAAGTAGCCTTATTCAGTAATATATTAACGAGTAAATAAATAGCAAAGGAATAACTAGCAGCCAAAATTTAACAAAAAAAATAATGAAAAATATATAAATAAAAGCAATCATGTATAAATCAGGGATTTAGCAGCAGGAAATAGGTTACTCGCAAACAACTAATTTACCTTAATGGCCAGATGATACAGAAGTTGTGCTGTAAGAGATGCCCCAGGAGGGATATCCTCGCTGTCAGAATCTGTCTTGGTACTTAACGGTGGCAATCCAGGGCTAATGGAACTTTCATGTTGGGAACACAAGTATGCTTCATTTACTGTTCCCTCCGAAGGTAAGACAAAAACTCTTGATGAGAAGGGACACAAAATCATTGGGAAGTGAAGCACAGAAACATCTAACTTTTGTCCTTCAGATTCTCCATGCATTATTTGAGCATTCTCTGATGAGTCTTCAGCATTTAAAATGGAACCAAAGTTTGAAATATCCTCTTCAGTGGGTGCGAGATGCGCCCACCCTTCCTCTTCTTCCTTCGGCTCAGTATCTCCTGTCAGTCCAGATTTTGTCTCAGATCTCTTGTTCAGCTCCATATAGTCTTGAACAAGTAGACTTTCATATTCATGAAAAGCGTCTGGCCCTAGAGGGGAATCAGGGTACGTTGAGTGGGCAACCTGCACTTTGTGTGTATGTATACAGATTGTCAGATACCATTTTGTAGACAACAAAAATTATAGTTATGACCATTGGGAAAGAAGTCGAGACACTGTTGTATCCTAATCTAATATACAACCAATTAAAAAAAATTGGAATATAATGCAAACAAACATTTCGGTCGTGTAAAGTGTAAAGTGCTGGAGAGACCTAAATGGCATAATCCACCATTTAATATTAAAACTAGCATATACAGTAAGACAAAAATTCACACACTTCAGGTTGATCTATTGGGTTAGTATCTAAAATATGTAGGGCAACATAAGTAAATGAGAAGATTTTAATAATGAGTTATAGATCATTAATTAATCAAAAAAAATATATGATATTTATAATTAAATATTTCATTATTAAAAAAACATGTTTTGGATGAAGATTTGCTAATAGCTGAGCCTGCCATCCCCGCACAAGTGAAACTGCACATACATTTTAAGAATGTAATCATCAATCCTTACACAAGATCCCTCTCATAAGGGTGGATCCACTTACCAATGTAAAGTGCACTTGTAAGAATATCATGCTTCTTTGCAAAAATGCCAAATTCCTAAAATTATAAATCTATAAATTATTCATACAAGTACCTCTGAAATAGACGTATATATTGTGCACTGCCGAACACTTTGATGTGTGCTTAGACAACGTAGAATGTAACGATGTGCATCACTTAAAAGACGAGTGGTGATGACTACAATTTTCCTTGCGGGGTCAAATTGAGAATTCCAACCAGCCACCTAAAAAAAGGGTCCGACCATAAATAACAAAATAACATTTCCATACTTATTAACATTCAGGAAAAACATTAATATGAAATCTTAAAAAATGTTGTCTGTTTCGGGGCATTAAGAGCATCTTATAGCATGTAGCAATCGATTATTCTAGTTCTACTACAAAGTTCATAGAACTGCCAAAAATTAGTAGTTACAACACTAAAAGCAATAGAAGATGATGTATTATTATGAAACTGCTCTCACCACATCAAGGGGAGACATATTTTCCAAACTGCAAATGGCGTGAACTCCAAGTTCCAGTAACAAAGGAAATGCCCCGAGAAGCTGGAAACTCTCTGTACATCCAGCATCTAAATAAACAACTGCATCTTTTATATCTTCCGATATCTGAACAATGACGGAAAAAGCTTCAGTAATGCTAATATTCAACATTTTAGGAAATCATACTACTAATACCATAATCACATAAATCAAACAACACTGCTTCATAATAACTTATCATCGGAATGATCCTATTTAACAAATGTCATAACAATTAACTTCCGGAAAAAGACAAAACTATAACAGCAAAATAAATAAGCAATACATTGAATACGCAACTTACTTGTCGGATAGAATCAAGACAACAATGGATTACGTTGACCAGAGCCATGCACTCAGTTTCCCAATCAACCTATAGTCTTTAGAAGATTTCACGAGTCATAAACTCTGTACAAGAATTAACAGCATTTCAAATCCAGATTCTCAATAGTTTGATGATAAACCCAAAAAAAAACCTCATTTATACTATATATTAAAACCAAAACATTAAAAGTTTGGTAGTCGGTATTAAAAATTTGGTAGTCGGTCGGTATTTGGGCCGGGTAGTTATTACTTAATATTGGACCTTAACTTTTGTAACATTAATTTCTTAACTAAAACACATCTCACATCATTAATCTTCTAACTAAATTGGGCCTTAACTTTTTTAACATTAATCTCTTAACTAAAACACATCTCACATCATTAATATTCTAATTAAAATACACTCCTAAACAAAACACACAAACATTATCCTATAAAAGTACAAATACTCTTAACTAAAAACATCTCACATTAATCACATAATTAAAACAGATCTATAAACAAAACACATATATATTATCTTATCAAATAAATAAAAATAATGTATATAAAAAATTATATAAAATACACATGTATAGCATTAACTAAAATTTAAATTATTATTGAAGAAAATATTAAAATTAAAACAATAAAACACTAAAAGAATTTCATTCGTGCATCGCACGGGATATAAGATAGTATTATTAAATTAACAAATAACAGAAACCAGTGCTACACAACCAAGTATGCAAAGACATGTATTCACTTTAACTTTTTTCTATTATCATTACAATTAAAACAATTTAAAATTTAAAATGCTCAATAAAGATATGATAAACCGCACTATTTTATGTTTCAACAAAATTAAAATGAATAAATTATATAATACCTAGATTGTTTTGTATATTCGAGGCACATATATGTGTGTGTGTGATATGTTCAATTGCGATGAGCGAATTGAACATATCACACACACACACCCCTAAATCATAGTGTATATGAATGATGATGTAAAGAAGGGCAGATCGATGGTTCACAGGGTGTCTGCTATAGCATATTTAGAGCATACTTACCGCACTTTATTTTGAGTAAAATAAATGGGCTCTGTGTATTCTTATACTGCAACATACACTTTAAATTATACTGCAATATATACACGGTGGGAATTAGCCCATAAAAAAATGCGAACTTTAAACATTTTGTTCGCCAACGTTGCCTACCACAAATTGCAAATAAATCCCTAAACACAACACAAAATTCTAACATAAGAAATATTCTACATAATTCAAATCATTTCATATTATTTTTAAATTTTATCTCTTCCATCGTGTCAATAATCGAATTAAATTTGAAATATGTTAGCTAAGTTGTGTGAGACAGACAATTTAATAATTTATCACGAAACCAAAATTGTTATATTGGGCTTTGCAAAACGATGTAGTAAATATTGGGCCAGTTAACCTAAACAGAACTGCAGAAGAGTCGGCTAAAAATACAGCCTGGTCCATCCGTATAGGAGTAGACCAACCCACCGTACAGATACAAAAATAAATTCAAGAAATAAATACCGGAATATATATACTAGTACCACCAGTACATACGCACGCAATAAGTATGTATGTGTAGATAATTATCCAGTAAACAAACAAGCAAGCCACAGACGATTGTAGATGAGCAGCGACTAATTAACATTCAAGATCAATCAAATGCCCTAAATTATGCATACGAATTTGTAATTCACATATAATTATGTATATATTTACATCTTGTCTTTTGTGTGATAATTGATTGTGTGTGTATGATTAGAGTGTCATCATCGAAGCGCTGGGGAGTGAAATAGGGCACTGCGGTTGCGCCGGTTGGTTTTTTCAGCTGTTTAATATGGAAATTCATTCGCCTCCGCCTCCGCCTCCTGGACCTAATTCTCTCTCTCCTCAATTTCCGAGGCATATATATGTGTGTGTGTGTGTGTGTGTGATATGTTCAATTGCAAGCTAAGTAGATAAATATTTGGCGGGAGGTTTACCGAGATCTGAAATGTTGCTCCGGAAAGTTAGAGTCGCCGGCGACGGAGATCAGAGAATTGTTTACTCGGTTGGAGCTACAGAGATAGGTAAACTTCAGATGGAGCCTGCAGATATCAAAACGACAACACTTCTTACCAACATGTAATTACATTAAAAAGGAAAAGGGTTTATTATAGATTAACCATCCAAATTTGCACGTTTATACATACTGGCCACAAATGTTTAAAATTATCCGGTTCAACCATTCAAGTATGCAAAATATACACATTAGCCCTCATTCAGGCAATTTTAATCAGAATTGAGGAGAGTGCATTGCAATCTCCGGTACTTGTGACTTGTGAGTGAATAAATTAAAACTTAAAATGAATACATTGACTATATATAAAAATTTACCCGTACACATTCAACATTCAAGTATTAATTTCTTTTTTCTCTTAACTAATTCCTTATAATTTTATTTCTGAGCCTATATTTATTATTTTGAGCCATATTTATTAATTTTTTTAAAGTATATTTGTGAATTATGTAATATTTTGGAGAAAAAATGATAAAAATAATGAAAAACAAAATTAAAATGCAACTAAAATAAAAAAAAATAATCAATAAACTCACACTAAAACGACACCAAACTTTATATTCTCATATTACATATATCATCAAAAACTAAATCAATCAAAACTGTAACATCTTAAAACTGAGGACTGGTTATCATTTTCTTTATCATCACTTCATCATATTTGTTATCGTCTTGAAACTATACGAAGGTAACACATTGGCAAATTTATACTTGCATGTTACAGAGGAAAACTACAAATATACATTTTTTCCATAAAAAATGAGTCCAATTTTACATTTTATTTTCACAATACAACTGATCATTTTTGTAGGACAGTACAACCGTCGATTCTTTTTTCCATAGACTAAGTAAAAAAATTCAAAGGAGAGAACATGCCAACAAAACTCGAGGCATGTGCAGACCGGAACTCATAAAAGCCTCTTTTTAACTCCCAAATATTATTGAGCACTAAGATCATAACAAGTTTTTCCATTTTTATTATAGTACTTGGTAATCGAAAATCAGTAAATATATGTGTGTGTGCGATGAGATATAAATTGATAGATCGAAAAGAGAATATAGTAGAGAAAATACAGAGAGTTGTTTGGAAATGAAAGGTAAAAAAATGAAATTTGGACACCTGTGTTAAAATTATAGTACGGCTTTTCACTCTCTCTACCGGAGTGTAGAAACAAATTGGTTCAAGCTGACCATGGTTAAATCGTATAAAAACTCATATTTTAGTAGTTAAACCGGATATTTTTAAATATTTATGGTTAGTGTGTATAAATGTGCAAACTTAAATGGTCAAAGTATAATAAACTCAAAGGAAAATACTGTACTACTATTACTACTACTACTATTTTATTTTATTTTTTTACTATAGCCTCAACGTATACCAGTATTACTTAAATCTGACGAAAATTAAAAACTTTTATAACTCAATTTAATAAAAATATTAAACTTGAAGTTTGGTGATTACTCTGGACATTTGGTGTCGTTTGATTGTATTTTTAATACTGGGGTTTAGGGGTGGGGCTTTAAATAAATTTGATTGTTTGATAAGTTTGTTCAATTTCTATAATTGAATTGAACAAGTTTGGTAGAACTCGATTTCGGATAAGAAAAAATGTTTTATAATTTTATAAAATATTTTTTGGTTTCTTAAAAAATGGTTAAAATTTGATAATAAAATGTATTGTTCGGTAATGAATAAAGATATAAAAAATTAAATTGTTTGATACATATTCGAGTTCTACTCGATTCGGACTCGATAAGTACGGTTTGATATATTATTGAACTTGAATCCGGATTAAAAAAAAATATGTTCCAAGTTCGACAAGGACTTACTCGTTCAAGCCGTTCAATTCAATTTGATTCATTTATGCCTGTATTCACGTCATGTATTTCAACTTACTAAAAAGTTTCGGTTAAAAAAATACAAATTTGTAAATACAATAATGTAGAGGAAGTTGTTTATACGAGAAATATAACAATTTTATTTCTATTTTAAAAGGATGGAAAGTCTATTTTTATAGAAATTATAGCTAAAAAAAAGAACACTCATATAAAAATAATAATAATAAATATTTAAAATAAAAAGAATATATAATATTATATATTTGTTTCATTAAGATTTATCATTACAATAAATTAACTTTAAATTAAGAGTAATAATTTATAATTAATAAATGTTTTTAAAGTTTTCTGTAAAGTAAGTCAAAAGGACCATATTTTGGTCCTTTTTTTTGACAGGGTATTTTGGTCAATGTAATAGATGTCCTGTAACCTTAAGATGATTGAGGTGCAAAAATGTAAAGAGCAGTGAGAACAGGGCAGGTGGGGGTGATCTCATTCTGCCGGAACCTTAAAACAAAGGCGACAAATCGTTGCCAGATCTTCCCGAAATCTCAATCTATACGACTATACATACAATTAAACACACACACACACAAACACATCCGCTCTTCTCTCTCCATATATATATCAATATCCGAGCATCCCAGGTAGTCTCTTTCTCTCCCTCTCTCCCTCTCTCTCATATTCACGCGCATATGCATAATTTTTTGTCACTCTTTAATTTACACGGTAACTATATTTGTTAAATCTGATTGATCAATTTTATTATTTGCAATCATGGGTCGTTGATTTTAATACTGATTTTACACTTGTACTATTTTTCTTGGGATTTTCTAACGCTATGTATTTTAAATTGTGATCTTTGAGTGATAAGTAGTTTGAAATGGATGATTTTCAACTATGCTATAGTTTACTTTGAAAATTCTAATCATATAGTATAGTGGGTTTGAATGTTTGATTGGTAAGGAATATTAAAAATTAGCTTCGAAGTTGAATTACACCCCTTGAATTTTAATTTCTTGGCAAGCATTGAAATTTGAACGTATCAATCATTGTTTTAGATATTGTAATTATCGGAAATAAGGGGTTATAGCTTAGAGTATAGTGCAAATATGGATTCAGGTGCAAGGTTTTGATGTCATTTCTGTTTTTTTTTGTATTTACATAGTAGGTGATGATGAAACTATGTGGAACAAGAAGAATTAACTGTCATGTGGATATATGGTTGTCGACTTGGTTCTAATAATAAAATCCAGTGTTTGACCAACTATCTTCTATATTCATTATACGATATATATGGTTATATGGAAGGGTCTTCTGTGATTTAGAGGACCCTTCTGATTGGAATTTCGGATTTCCCATCACTTTTTTTGTATTGTAACGCATTGAAGACATCAATTTCCTGGGTTAGGTTTATTGGCACAGTTTAAAAATATGCCAGCCATACAGAAGCTTTACAATGCCTGCAAAGTGTCTCTTTCTACTAATGGGCCCATATCAGAAGATGCTATTGAGAAAGTTCGGAACTTATTAGGTAATAAGTCTCTATTCTCGTTTTGTCTAAAATTCACCTATGTGTTTCAATTCAAGTATGTCCTTTATTGAATAACTTATAAATTTTAATGGTTTTGCTTTGCCTTTACTTTTTAGATCCAATTTAGTGTTGTCATGCATTCATACTTATTAGATTAACTGCTACTGCATTACGTACCAGAGATATGCTCCCAGGTTCCTTTTCTAGTTGCCAAACAACATCGTGGTTCAATCCCTGATTTTTTTTCCTTGCTCCTATTTTCAATATCATTTACGGAAATTATCATTGTGATTCCTTTGTGGCATTTTCTTGATAGTGTAAAGCTCATTATGTGAAAATATGGTAAAATGATCTAAAAAATACCTTATGAGAGCTCCAACCTATCAGTTGGGTAAGTAATTAACCATCACAGTTATGATCTTGCCCGATTAATCTCCATGAATTTTTATGGTGATTATTATGTTTCTTGTATTTACAACAAATTTATTTAGATGAAAATGACTGTTAATATAAAAAAAGAATTCTTAAGTCATGCTAATCAGTTGCGCAAGTGTTTATTATGTGAATGAGGGGTATTTTGTCTCCAAAACATTTATATGGAAACAGTGTATGTCCAGGCCATGCATTATTTAGGGAAATACATTTTACAAGTGTGTCTTAATATGGTTGGAGTGACTATAGGGATTATGGTGCCACGGGATTGCAGTTTCACGTTTAATGGAATTGTGCAAATTTCTAGCTATAGTATGTTCTAGAATCTGCAATTTGGAGACATGTGATGCTATGGGGTCATATAGTCCTTTTACCCTTTGTTGCCATTCTGTTTGTTCAGTCTTGTGAACTCAGAAACTGGAGAAAATAAGAATATTTTTGTTGGAACCTACAATCTTATGTCCCATACAGGCAAATATATTAGATGTTATGTGGATATATTTTGATTGTTTTTTAAAATTATTATACTAGTGTGAGATTAGTTTATTTGATCGAACAAATAGATTTTAATAACTTTTGTATGTTTAATTTTGAGACTGTTGTTACTTGTTATGAGTATTGTGGTTCGATTCTAATGGCACAAGTTCATAAATCTTACCACTTAATGACAAAAATAAGCAAAGTGAAAGTATATATTAGAAAAGTATATATATATAATATATATAGCTGAAGGCCTATTTTGCCTGGTGTACGTCTAGGCGTCGCCTAACTGACCTACCCTATTAAAATTAAGGCGTGCATGATGCCTATCCTTTTTTATTGTATTTCCACCTACGTGAAGCCTTGACAGCTATGCTTGAAAGTACAAAAGATGCTTCCGTAAAGACCTTCGACTTAAATAATATCATAAACAATAATAAGAGCAGTTTATAAACATTCAAAAACAATTGTCCTTCTAACGTAAAGAGGATCTTTGGTCGTTGGGGTGCTCGACCCCTAAAAGAATATAAAAAATTCAAATATATGATTCCTTGCCGCCACAATAATTAAAATATTATATTATATCCTATATATAATTAGGGTAACGGGGTTATTATGGTATGGGCGTTGTGATCGTCACAAATACCAATTTTTTTTTAAAAAAAATCTTAATTTCAAATATAAAAGTATAGTACAAACTGAAATATTAAACACGAGTATTAATAAAATATATATTATTAAAACCTAAGATTTGAATCATCAGTTCACAATATATGTATTATATATATTTTTAATAATATAAAAAAGCTAAGTTAAATTTAAACACTCATTAACAATAATTAATGAAAATAATTAATGAAAGTGATAAAATTTAATCATTGAGATTGCATAAAAAAATTCAAAAGAAAGCCAAACATATAGAACCTCAATTTTAAATTTTATATTATTATACTATAAACTGAATTACTAAACATAAGTATCAGTAAAACCTAATACATTTTATTCATCAAGTTATAATTGTATATTTATTTTTAAAATTAAAAACAATTAAAATACTTACATAAACAATATTTATAAAGCACCTTGTGCATGGCACGAGTATAAAGCTAGTATTTACTATCAAGAGATTTGACCATGGTTCAATTCCTAAATGTTAATGAAATTATGATTGTGTTTGGGAACTTGAATTTCATTTCAAATGATGGATTTCAAATGACAGAATTTGAGTTGTCATTTCAAATTCTCATATTTGTACTAATATTTGAATGCCTTGAAATTCAAATGAAATCCAAATTTAAATTCTTATAATTACCCAAACATGTCATTTGATCAAATACAGAATTTCAAATGAAATCCATGTTCCCAAACAGACCATAAGTGACCTGGTGCTGAGTAAATTACTCTCTGTGTTCGTAGATACGGGATTCCACGAGTGCCATGTTCCTGAAGATAACATACCGCTGCTGCTGGTAGCTATAATATAATTTTAAATGATAAAATTATGCACTGTTCTTAGCTGTGTTTCACGTAGCCTTCTACTTCTTGTTCACAAAATTAGACTTGTACGGTAATATACTAGTATACAATCTAGGTTATTACTAATGCATGGGTTAACTTTTTAAAAGATTTAATTTTTTCCTTTATGCTGTAAAGTTTGTATGGATAAAATTACTAGTCGATTGATCTAGTCCTGAAATGTAGTAGCATATTCTATTGTGACTTCCGTTTTTCTTTCAGATAAAATCAAGCCTTCTGATGTTGGTCTCGAGCAGGAGGCGCAGCTAGCTCGCGCGTGGGCAGGCTCAGGAAATGGACAAAATGGGGGCCTTAGATCGATTCCACCTATCAAATATCTTCATTTGTTCGAGTGTGACAGCTTTACTGTAAGTGTAGCTCACATATAATTTTTTGTTAGTAATTCGTATGGTATCATAACTCGGTTTTGGCTTCTTTGGCAGCTGGGAATATTTTGCATGCCACCTTCTTCTATTATTCCTCTTCACAATCACCCTGGAATGACTGTGTTAAGCAAGCTCTTATATGGTTCACTACAAGTAAAGTCATATGATTGGCTTGACGTACCTGGTCCGTCTGATCAATCGCAAGGTATGCCTTCACTACATGTATTTGTGTGTGCCGAGAAGGTTTTACTACTTTCTGACTGTTTATGCCAAATCATGTGAATTGCAGTACTTGCAATTGCAAATTGACGTCTTTACTTGTATAGGAGGTCAATGCTATTACATATGCAATCTTCATAATAACCAGAGTAGAGAGCCAATAACCACAAGCTAAAAAGAACGAGGACAGTGTGTATGTGTAAAAGAGTTTTATGAGCTATTTATGGGAGTCCATCCTTGGAGGAGGGGGGGGGGAGAGGGGGGTGATTCCCCTTTTGATGTCAGATGGCCTCAGGGGGAGTTAGAACAGGCAAATGAGGAATGTGTATTTTGTTTTTTGTGATTTCGCTATGACGCTAACTGGAATCTTATTGTTCAGTACTAATTTATTATGCAATTGCAATTTCCGTTTTTAAGGACTACATTTTCAATTTATTCATGCAGTGTCCACTTCGTTAAGAGCTTAATGGTTGCTACTTTTGATAGGACATTTCTGTGGCAGTCACTAAGACTACAGGGCAGACTTTTGCTTGGAATTCATTGTATTTATATTAGGTTATTAACCCAGTCCAATTGGAATTCAAGCGCCAATTGGCGAACTGAGCAACTCTCGAATTGTTATTTCTTACTGCTAGTGTCATCCAACTGCGTACTGAGTTTT
Source organism: Oenanthe sinensis (assembly GCA_028671895.1). Taxonomy (NCBI): domain Eukaryota; kingdom Viridiplantae; phylum Streptophyta; class Magnoliopsida; order Apiales; family Apiaceae; genus Oenanthe; species Oenanthe sinensis. The sequence continues at coordinate 40,780,084 of CM053794.1, forward strand.
AAATTACTTCATCTTGTCTTTGTTCGAGTTTTAACACTTATGTTCAATTCTAGACTCTCTTTTTTCATGGATATATTTTTTATGCACATGAAGTTATCTTGACTAATATGCTGACTTTTACTGCAAAACATGTACTTAGCTTTTCAGTCTTTCATATTATAAGCATAGAACACACGAAGTACTTACTGGAGGTGCATGCTTAATAGATTTTTTGGTGTAATTGCTTGGAGCATGAACGGGAACCATGGCCATGTAATCATGTCCATGCATATTGGTTTGCATTTTGTAGATTTTAAGGTTATTGTGGAATGAAGTTGGGCAATGAATGAAAGGTTCACCTACAATTAAGTTAAAAAATTTAGAAAATAGAATGTTTTGCGTTTTGGGGTTGTGGGGAGATGATGGAGAGCGTTCATACAAGTGATTTTTTCCGCACGATTTTAGCTACTACATTTCTCTGTATGAATCATTTTAACAAGAAGTTATATATGTTATAATAGCAGCTGAGAGGCCTGCAAAGCTTGTTAAAGACTGTGTTATGACTGCACCTTGTGGAACAACAGTCCTTTATCCTACTAGCGGAGGCAACATACATTGTTTCAGGGCAATTACTCCTTGTGCCATCTTTGACATTTTGTCACCACCTTATTCATCTGAGGATGGTCGGCATTGCACTTACTTTCGCAAGTCTCCAAAAGAGGATCTACCAGGTAATTAAGCCCTGATCTTTTTGTACCTTTTTTTGGTCTTTTCATAATTGGCAGTCATCACTATTGCTTTTTGCCTAATATGTAAACTAAATGATTGATGGTGAAATTGCATCACTCTACCATATTATGAGAACATCGTGAGTCCTAGTTGATTTTGTTCTTTTAATCATAGAAGGTAGCTTAGAAGTGGATGGGGTGACATTATCTGAGATGACTTGGTTAGAAGAGTTTCAACCTCCTGACGACTTTGTGATTCGGAGAGGACAGTACAAAGGCCGTGCTATTAAAGCATAAGGATTCATGCCTCAACCCTGTTCCTTTGCCCATTTTTTGATCTTCTCTATAATATATATATATATATATATATATATATATATATATATATATATATATATATAATTGAACTTGAGCCTTTATTGGGCAGGTATTGAACCAACCTTAGTTATGTTTTTCACAGCTGTGGGAATAATTATTTTTGTTGGCAATATATCTTAGGTGATGAGTTGTACAGGGTTATATAAACTTCCTAGGATATATTATAATTTCAAGCAACTCCAGTAGGATTTATAGTTTGTAATAAAGTTCTTTTTTGATATAATTTATATTATATTAATATTTTAATTCTTTATAAGGTTCACTATTCTCAACCTTTTATCTCAGTACACGCAAATTCAATATTTTGGATCCTCTAATCTATTTAGTTCTGTCTGAGAAAATCAGAACTTGCCCTTACGCCAAAATACAAACTTTAGTGTAAAAAATCTTTCTGCAGAGCCTCCCCACTGGATGCAAGAAGTTCGGGTAATTTTATTTTTATCCCAAAACGGATAATCTTAATTAAAAAATTTAATTTTTGTAATTACTGGTAGAAACAAGGGTTTTGTTAGATGTACAACCTTAAAGTTAGGATTAAGGTCAGAATTTAGAGTTTTATATATGTTTTGCATTATGTATTACACGTAAAACAGAACAATGTAGTATATATTGCATTGCAAAGTCCTAACTTTAATACTAGCTTTAAGGTTCTAAATTGAATTTTTCTAGCCGGTAATTATTTCCCCTTGTAGGCTAAGAACCAGATTAGCCAAAAATGCTCATGGAGTCTGGAGTCAATTCAAAACGCACCGGAAAATCACCGGCTATACACCAATATCAATTCATAATTTCATATTTCTCTAGTGACAAAAATTGAGATTTGGATTGATTTAGGAATTAATTAAATTAGATAAATTTCTTATAACGGAGTATGAAAAAAAAATCGATTTCGAATCATTTGGATCAATCGACTGGTCCTTCTTTGGATTAACACATTAGTTATTAATAAAAGAAAACAAAACCTTTCCGTCAAACATGGGGAATCATCAATCATGTGACCATATGTCCGTATTGTGTAGGTAATATACTCAAATATATGTAAGCTTCAACATAACATAAGAAAGATTGGTGAATATTTGCATAGAAGTAACACGAGGAGTCCTTGAGTTGTTATTTTAAACACCTCGGGTTCGTTTCTTTGTGGATCGCGTTTGATGCCTCTGTTCCCGCCGACCCATCCCCAGATACAGTCTTCCAGTACATATATATAAATTTAATTACTACTGTACAATATGCATCCCCTAGCTAGCTAGCTAGCTAGTTAAGATTCTCTCTCCAGCTTATCGTGACTCTTTATTAATTATCCAAGTACGCTGAATTCGAATCCTTTTGATAAAAAATATTTTAATACATTAGTAAATTTTTTATTATTATATTCATTAATCGGATTTAAACACTATACAAAATTTTGATGGGCTCAATAATAATAAAATGATAGAGGAAGACGGGATTTAAGGAGTTTATATTAACTTTTGTTGGTTTTCTTTTCTAAATTCTAAGCTCTACATAAAATTCTTTCTTGTCTAACTATTCAGATCTGTCTTCTTAGAAAAAATACATAGTTGAATTTGATGTTTGAAAACGCATAAACAAACATGCATATCTGTGGACTGTAACCCTGAATTATTTGCTTCTAATAATTTAAATATGTTTGTGATATATATGGTCCTACCAATCTTCATCTACCCTGTATGTATCAGTATATGTATATGTAAGATTCTGCCCTCTCCATGCAGAAGAGATGATAAAAAGAAGTAATTAAACACTTTCACACACATTTAAACACTTTCAATATCGATTGATCTTCAAAAGTTAATAATAATTATAAAAAACTCAATTTCAAGTCTCTACTAGTCTTCAAAACATAATGTAAAATATATGAGGATTCTGATTAAGCTATGGTCTTGCACAGTAGACCCACAACATGTATTATTAATAAATTGTGTAGAACCGGCATGCATGCAATGCAATGCAATGTTTATAATAATGCAGGCAGCCGAGCACAATTCTACGAAAGGTTGTGTGAGGTAGTATAGTATATATAAAAATGGGACATGTCAACTCCCATGCACATATGATGACAAAACATGAACTGTACGTTGGATTATTAAGTAGCCTAAAGAATTCCACATTTTCTTTCCGCACACGAGACCCAATTTTCTTCACTGCCATATATACGCTCTCTTTCCCATCCCTAACTTTCTTTAATCCTTCGAATATTTGTCCTCATATATATATTGCCCATTTCAAAGTACTGGAATCAAAAACACACACACACACTCTCTCTTCCATACCTATTAGATGAATTAAAAAATTTCATTGTGTCATGTCAATATTATTATATCAAAAATATTTTTAAAATAAATTTAAAATCTTTAACATTAATCATGTATATATACAACCTTATAACGATGATTAATATTTAAATTAATTAATTTTTTATTTATATTTTTATTGATATTTAATATATAATTTTATAATATTAAGAATTTATGTTAATATTATATGGTCTCTTTTTATATATAAATTTATTCTATTTAATATAAATATATTATAATATGGACTCGTGTTAAAAATAAAATTTTAGTTAATATATATATGTATATAGTTAGAGCCCATATTATAATAAGTAAGTTATATAATTTGAACTCATGTTATAAATATATAATTGGGTCTAAAAAGTAAAAATTTAGTTAATATAAATATGTATATAGTTAGGTCCATATACTATCGATGACCGACCGACCAACCAAAACTTTTAATATTTCGACTATAATAATATAATATAGATTTGCGCCCTATACCGCTCGCTCATAATAAATATATGTTAAGGAATTTAAAATTTCATCCTAAATACAATAAATTAAATATGTGCTCATGTGTTAAGTACTAAAAAATTAATATTACTAGGCGATAAAATATGTTACAACAATATGCATAAATACTATATATATGCACAGATTCACAGACATCTGAAGATGAGTATTTTATGTCATCTAGTCAAGCTTAATTACCCTAATCCTCGAACAGATGCCTGATCTTGGGAATCTCTTGTTTTTCTTACAGAGTAAAATACTAAAAGTTAGTCTCATGAATTTCCCAAAAGACAAGAAATTAAACCTCTTTCCAAGATGCCTTGGAAAGTAAATTCTTGGACTCTAGAGAAAAAGATGGAGACTGAAAGACAATAACAAGGAATGACTTTCAATCAACCATTCTTTTCACTTAACGTACACCTTTCTTATTCATTATACTAACAATATTCAACTTATTCATTTACATTTTTATGTATAAAATTTAGTGTATAACCTAAATATATTAAATTTGTCCATCAATTTTAACGTGTTTCTATTGTCTTCTGATATGATGGTAGGGGTTCAACTAATATATGCAGTACATATTAAAACATATAATATAGATATCTTTATTATTATTCTCTTGCATTTCAATTATTGGGAAGGAAAGTAATGATATAGAAGAATCGGGTGAGCTAACAAATTGAACTTGCCCAAAAGAGAAAACTTAAAAGAAAAGCCCAATCACTAAAAGGCACATCATTGTGAAAGGAGACAAAATTATTTAAAATACTTTACCATTGATAATTGGCAAGTCCGCAAGGACTAGGTCACTCGGATTCGTGTTTAGGTTACTTTAGTTGATAGATCAAGAAATACTCTTATCTGCAGCTAGCTTGTGCTTAAATATACGAAGCTCTAATTTTTAGATATAGTAAATATCTTTCTTTATTTGTTGGTGAATAGATATTGTTATTGTATTCAGTAATTTATTTATATATATAAGAGTTTAATTTAATGAAATACTTTTAAATGTAATATTAATTAAAAACGTATATATTTTGTATTGTATTTTATAATAATTTTATAATATATGTCATGGATTATATTTTATAGTTTATAATAAGTAAAATATGATGAAGTACATATATACTAGACACATACTACTACTGCATATAGTAAAACATCTATAAATTAATAATATTGGGACAGATATATTTTATTAATTTAGCGAGATATTATTATATCGATAAATTAATAGTTTATTAATTTAAAGAGGTTTTACATATGACCTTTAAATTTCCAAGTCCAATATAAGTAAGTTACAATGTATATTAGTTAAAGATGAAAAATAAATTACAAAAACAAGTTCAATTAACATTTTATGAATTTACATTCACAAATTAATTGAATTTGTCAAGTTCATTATTTTTGAATAAGTATAAAAAGTTAGTTAATGATACCAAAAAGTTCATTGTTGCAATACGAGAAGACAATGCCCCAAGTGCAATGAAGAGATTTAAAGATAAACTTAATATAGATTTGAAGTTCAACAAAAAATAAGTGACTATAGATTCATTTTTTACCAGAAAATATTACAATTTTGAAGTGTATCACACACACATACACATATGAAATCTTTTAGTAATTATTAATTTATAATTTCGTTCGGACCAATATATATACACTCGGATTTTAAAAAAGTTATTATCTTATTATTTTATCGATTGTGGTTCAATTTTATACCGGTCCCAAGTTGGAACTGAACAAATTATTAATTTTATCGAGTTTATTAATTTATCAAGTATTAATTTATAGAGGTTTTACTGTATATTTGTCCATTTTTACCTAACTATTTAACTTTTAAGATGTAAAAAAATAGTTATATAAGTCATGTTAAATTTATGTGAGAAAAAATCAGAATTTTTTTATAAAATTATCACATTTATACAACAACTTAAAATAAGTCAAAAGAATGTGTAAATGGGAGTGAGAATAATTTTAATATACGTGCACAGATACACATGCATTTGGGGGGTGGCCGTTTGAGTTCCTTAAACTTAAACTTATTTCATTTTTTAAAACATATTTTCATATATTTTTTAAAGATAAATATTTGTTTTAGAATTTTAAAACCAAATATCATTTTCAAAATAAAAAATAAGTTACTTATTTTCAGAAAAAGTACATACATACCTAATTTTTTTGAAAATAAGAGTTTATTTCCATAATTTATGGGGAGCCAAACACCCCTGCATGACTAGCCCCGGCCTTCTTAGTAAGCAATAAAGTTAATGTAAAATGCCCGGGTTTGTTTTTTTATTACAATTTATTTATAATTAATATATATATATATATATATATATATATATATATATATATATATATATATATTTCGATTTATAAATTATTTACAAGGTAAATCAAATTAAATGTGAAAGAAATAATCCAACCTCTGCAATAGATCGTACTTGAGCTTTCGTCATTAGGATCTCATCAACCGTAATATACAATATATATTTTCTTCTTTTTTCTTGAGAATTAAGCTTATCTATCTCGAATTGGCAAGTTGGTATTTTCTAGCTTCAATTCTTTAACGTCCCCACCAAAGAGAAAGTCACGAATAATTAGATATGGCACCCTCTATTACTATATTTTTTATTTAATTACATCTCTCATATATACACATTATAATTTGAAGTCCGTCCAGCCACAAAGTATATAGCTACCTCCTAAATAAGCCCTCTGCCACTTCATCAGCTGCTGGGTTAATTAGCTTAACTTAGTTGTATATATGTTGTTTGTTTTTGAAACAAATGGCTCATTTTAAAGTCTTATTTAACGTCGACGTTGTATTAATTAATTTATATAGGTTAGAATATTGGAATAACATGTTGATTCAATTCATAATAAGTTGAATGTACAAGACGAGTCAAATTAACTGTGTATAAAAATATGCAAGGAATTAAGAAGAAATTAGTTAGACTAATTATTAGTGTCAATCACTATACATAAAAGAGACTTTAGAGTCAACTATATGTATATAATTGGCAAGACAACGGGGGAATGAGTAATAAATCGTATAAAATCACATGATTTTCAACAGTCCAAGAGAGTGGTCGTATCTGTAACTTGTTGAAAAATTACTCACCATAAAAAATGACATTATAAAAAAGAATATCAACTATTCAACCGGAGCATCCGACCATCGCCTTCCTTCTGACATGCTATATATAAATATTACTCAGTACGCATAATTGTATAATAATGATATTACATTATTTTAGAGCTAGTTAATTAAATAATATAATAGTCATCTGAGTATGTAATTAATCAGAAGAATTTGTGATGGCTAATAATGTCATACTAGTAGTAATATCTTATGCTTATTTCCACAAATTCCTACCAGAAATTAAACCAAGAACATCCTCCTCTACATTTATGTAACACACTCTCTCTCTCTCCCCCTCCCCCCATCTCTCTCTCTCTCCCCCTCCTAGCTTGTGCATGTTATATATCTATATATACACAAAAAAGAACAGTGGGTAGACATGTACACATATATACTCTTAGAGTTCTAGCCTGCATCTAGCTAGCTAGGTTGAACTTTGGATCTTAGTTTATATTACTAGCTAGTAGTCTTTTATACTTTGCGATAGAGAGTACTGTTCGAGATCTGCCATCACACTCAACCATATATATAGAGAGAGTCTTTGAAGAATTGTAGGCTAATCTTGAAGCTGCAGGTAGCTTAATTTAGGGCATCCTTAATTATGTTTGAATCAGCGGTTGCTTTCATGTGAATTAATGCTTGATCTTCATCCTTCATATATGGTGTGTATGTATACATATACTCATTGATTTAATTACTTGTTCCCTCTCTCCTTCACACACATGGTGTTATTACTTTCTAGTCACTTGGTGCATTGATCAGAAATTGCCTTTCTAAGCTAGCTATGGATTTTTATTTTATTTTTTTGATTTAGTTAACTGAGAGTTTGGATGAGTTGACCAACATATATATTTGTCTGTGTTATAGTACTACTTACTTGCCGGAAATAGATAGTGTGCTCCATCTTCTTGATTTTCAAATCAGTCAAATATTTATATTTACATGATTACATGTATGTGCGAATATATATATAATTGATCATAACACAGTTAGATTCTTTGTACTTAACTGATAGCCACCTACATATAGGTTTGGTAGACAATTTATTTGAACTAAATCTAACCTAAGCCCGTCAGAGACAGTGAGATTGTGCTTTATTAATTGTTGGCAGCATATGTATCAAATTTTAGTAAATGTACAAAAGTCGATCTAGAAATTGAGCCTTCAGTTGAGATTAACTTGAATCCAAATGCTATTAATTAGCAGATTCCAATAGTTTGAGTAATTAATATATATAATCCATATATATATGTTGCAATATTAGTTTTTTGTTCTTAATTATTAATATAGATCAGCTCTCAATGCTATATATAAATGTGATTAGCCTGTACAGATCACCAAAGGCAAATTTGTTACACGTACATATAGCTTAATTGACTGTTGTTGTGTCGTAGTATGTTAGCTAGATATACACAGCGCGACCAACACACACATGTATAGGTGTACAAGCTAGTTACGTACGTACATTAATCCCCGGCCTTTGCCGTAAATTAATAACATGCATCATTAAATTCAACCTGCAGGTTGAGAGCTTAATTGGCAATATATATATATATAGATGACAACTGATTCATGATCGTCACCAGATTAAATTGGTCGTCAAATGGAGAAATTCAACAGCTAGGTAGCTAGGCAAGATGGACGATCAGAGAATCAACATTTCGGATGAAGTGGCGGAGATCATTAGCAACAAGACTTGTCCGCCATCGTCTAATATTCAAAATTGTTGTTTTTTGGACTTGAATGAGGTTGCGATTGATAATGATAATAGTGCAAGTCGTAGCAACGAATATGGACATAATAAAATTAATTCAAATACTGGGCATGATCATGAACTTGATGATGATGAAGATGAAGAAGAAGGATCAGCAGAGGCAAGTAGTAATAACAATAACAGGAATAATATTTCTGATGGGAAACAAGTCGTGGGTGGTAGTGTAGTTAGGCAATATGTTCGGTCTAAAATGCCTCGTCTTCGCTGGACTCCTGATCTACATATGGCTTTTGTGCATGCTGTGGAAAGGCTAGGCGGCCAAGAAAGTACGAACGTACTCTTTTCTAACTGATTAATATATATTGTGTATCGAGAATTAATTAATGTGAGGAGTAATCGATTATATATATATATATATATATGTCGACTAATTAATATTATTATTCTCTCGTTAGTTAATTTCTTTGATTATACGTACTGCAGGAGCAACTCCGAAATTAGTTCTACAGTTGATGAATGTCAGAGGACTCAACATCGCTCATGTAAAAAGTCACTTGCAGGTACCTACCTAGCTACTGTGCATGTGTAATTGTATCATCGTAGCTGCAGCCTAACATTTATATATACTTGCTCGATCTTCTCGTTTTCTAATTACTAAAACAAAATTACATATATAATAAGTCTCAAATATATATATATATATATATAGTTTTACTCAAATAGAAAATAGTTTAAATGAGAAATATAAAATTTTATCCTGATACCCGCCGCACTCACACATAAATTAAATACACTCTCATACACGCAATCTTATTTATTCTCTTCCGTTTTTAATTTGATTTTTCCCGTCAATTGACAAAAAAAATTTCAAATCTAACTTCACTACAATTTTTTCCATCTCCCAACTATCAGTTTTCATATCATATGTGTTATATTTCGGCGAATATAATTTATAATTAAAATAAATTCATCACTTATCAGATTTGAACTTCAATCACTAAATTATATTACAGAAACCATTAATTTGTATTATAGAAATCACTAAATTATATATCCTGAATCCACAAAAAATAATGGAAATCGCTGGAAAAATAAAAGTCACCGGAATATATCACATATGGTATGCAACTAATTGTTGAGAGATGAAGAAAAATGTGGTGAAGTTAGATTTGAATAAACGTTCACTAATTAACGGAAAAAATCAAATTAAAAACGAAGGGATTATGTGAGATCGGGTGTACGAGGGTGTATTTGATTTGTGTGTGGACGTCACTCCTTGTCATTAGATTAGATTGAATATGTTGCGTAAATCTTATTTTCTATTTTGTATTGTAGGTTATTTTCTATTTTCTATTTGAATATATATATATATATATACATATATATATATATATATATATATATATATATATATATATGCATACTGGAGTACATGGTCTTTAATAAGATTGATTTCATGCAATATATGTATGTCTGTGTGATGGGAACTTTTAAAACATTACTCCGCACTTGTCGTCCGAGTACGTAGTGTAGATGGAGAAATTGGCGTTATATACAGATCTGGTCCCAATACCCACACCGCCACACGTCTGCCCAAGCATAGACCTTCGTGTTCCGACTTTCCATAATATAATTGTCCTCATATTATTGTCGAGCAATGGTATATATATAGGTAGATCACTAGATCATACTATCTGGGGAAAAAAACTGGTAGAATATGTATATATATATATATATATATATCAAAAATCAGAGTGCTACATGCATATATGTACAGTATATATAATTGAAAGCATATTGTAATAAAATGTTAAAGAGTTGCGTAAAATATCGTAAAATTTTGATTTATTATTCTTAATTAGTTAATCTCTTTATAATGCAGATGTATCGAAGCAAGAAGCTGGATGAGTCTGGGCAAGGTAATAATTCTGCTTTTAGCAAATGTTTTTGCAAGGTCGGTTTAAATCAATTTAATTGATGACTTCTGAATGCTGATATATATATATTCTATATATTTATTTATTTATTTATTAAAATATATAATCTGTTATTGACTCGTTATCTATGCATGTAGGTTTGTAGTTATAATTACTCCAAAAGAAAAATGAAATTACTTGCACCTCTGTGCTGAATAATTCATTTTCATTTTGAACATGTACGTTGTAGATAGAGGAGTGCAAACATATTATCACAAACATTTTCCAGTTAAAATAACATTAAGTAATTAATATATGCGTGTTTTTATTGTCAGGTTAACGACAATTTAAGACGTCTAACATAATTTCCCCCTTTGGAGAAAAGGTGTTTCATATTCATCGACTCCTCCTCACATATATAAACAATGTGTTTTGTGCAGTTATTAGTCGAACAAATCGACTTCTTCATGGGAAAGATGAAATCTCACACATGTACAGAAGATATAATCCTTATGAAAATAACAGAAGCCACTTGCTCTCTCCACTAATTACCAAAAGCTCATCATTCGATTTTAGAGCAAGCTCTTCAAGGTAATTAACCAACCATATAATTATTTGTAAAGTTTTAGTTTGACTATATAATATATATACTGTTTTTCGGCTATCTTAATCATTTTGATATGACTTTTTTCACTTATAATTTGGTATATAGAAACCACAAATGGAATCTTGGTAATCACCCATCCTTGGCAAGACTATGGAGCAATGATCAATCATCAAGTCCAGTTAGAGAAAAGATGATGAGCTCAAGTAACTTGAATGATTATGAAAGAAATGCAGTATTAGGTAATTCAGGAATCAAAGGACTGAGTACAACTGCTCATTTGGTTAAAGACAATCTGCATTTCATCGGAAATGGACTGACCAATTGTGCAGAGGATCCGAAAATCTCTGCAACTGCATCCACGCAGATAATGCATTCTAAATCTATGCCAAGTAATAATTCTATGTTCATCTCATCAGCTGGACTTGAGACCAGATCACTAAAGGTAAATCTTTTTTCTTAGTCAAATATATGCGTGGTATAGTAGTACTTGATCAAGTCTAAGTGTTTGTAATGCATGCAGTTTCAAGGACTCGACCAAAGGCAAATGCAGCATAGACCAAGTACAGAAGTGGTATTGCAAAAGAGCGAAAAAGAGAAGTGTTTGCCAAGTTTGCAGTTAAGTTTAAGCCCCAGCAGCATTGACAACCGCAAAGATATGAAGCATCATCAAGTTCAAGACGGGGGGAAAGATATCAACACGATGCTTTCTCTTTCCCTATTGCCAGGTATGTCCAGAAATATGTTAACGAAGCCCAATAAAGAACAACAGGAAGAAATCAAACATGATGTTAGAAGGGGGGACTGTAATATTTACAAACAGATAGAAACCAGGCCAAATTGGGGCTGAGTACTTGAGATCTCACCATGCTGTATTAGTCATGAGTCGTGATATCTTGCAAGTACTTGCTTTAAAGGCCTTCATTATGTATGAATTCAATACTTGTTATTGAGAATTGTTTTTCCTATCATATATTGTTAATTACTTGTGAATCAGATGTATTTATTGCCAGATTATGAAGTGCTCATTGCTGATCCGAAACGAACTAGTTACTTGCACTGAAGAACTGAAAAATCATATGCTAATGCTGTAATTGTAATAAAATATGTATTTTTGGGAGAGCTGAGAAAACTCAGCAGCCGAGGGCAAAAATATTTCAGTAAAATTTCATCGAAAGGGAAAGTTTTGTTGATCAAATTAAGCAACATCTAATATGTGAGACAGGATAAACTGAGGGTCCTAAGAATCAACAGGCAAAACAACAACAATCCACCAGAAAAGCATAAATGTTGGTATCAAAGTAGCATCACCGTTATTCTGTAAAGAAATCAATTACTATAATTGTTGATGGTCATTTGCGAGGACGTCTTTGTTTCAACTTTTAATTACAAAATAGAACATGAGCGCTAGAAAATTTAAATGTACTGGCCCGTCACTACCCTAGCTAATTAACAAAGAACCCCCTGCAAAATGATACAAGAGAAAAGTATTTACTTTAGAACCCTTTAATTCTCGAGCAAAAGGACTTCCAGCCAAAGTACAATAAAAACTGAACAGGCTAAAGCACTTCATAACAGGCTTCTGCTAAATCTCAGGTATAGATGCTAATGGTTCCTGATAAAAAGACAGATAAAAAGTGTGAGTGTGGATCACAATTAACCTGACCCGGAAAGAAAATATTATTCGAAAGTAGTTTTCATCAGAAGATCTTACCTGTCGGTGGTTGTCCCTGGTACTTTTAACAACTGTTTCCCACTTTTGATCAACAGAGGGTTTGTTAGAAGTGTGGTTACTAGGATGAATTGTTTTTCCAAAATGTGTTTGCAAAGATGGGTGCTTTGAAGCCATTGAAGGCAAAGTACGTGAAAGCCAAGAATCTGATGGAGATTTTGGTAATGGTGGAGGGATAGAAAACATGGAGTAGCTTTTTTTAGGTTTTCTTGCATCTTCAGCATTAAGAGATTGCAAATTCTCAGAATCCTTGTTCACACTGGCAAGTACTTCCGCATTCGTGGTGGTAGCTAAATTCTTTGTAGGACTTCTACACTGTCTAGAGTCCTTCAGTAATTTGGCTGTTGATACTTGATTGGATCCTTCAGCTAAAGATGCAGCACTGGAATCATCAACATGCCTCTGAGCAGTAACCTGTATGTAATCTTCTTTAAGCTTGACAACGAAATTCTCACCATCTTTATCTGAATAATTTGCAGAGTGTGTGCTTTCCACTGTCTTACATTTCTCAACATCTTTTAGAATATCTGCGTTCAAATTTGGCATCCCCTTCATCTCCGGACTGTAAAAATACATACTAGGAGATTCCAACTGATGTATGATCTCTACATGCAGGGTTTTCTCGATCATAGGACTCCCAATATCTACTTCCTCATTGCTACTCGTATCAGCCAATAGCTCTTTAAATGTCCTAAAACCCTTCTCAGTAGTACTGACCCCAGTCTCCCCAGCATTTTTCGCTTCTTTACAATTGCTGAAGTCTCTGTTTTGTTCAGAAAAGGCATATCTAGGTAATTCATAATCATAGGATGACAGAGGTTTTTGCGCAGAAGATGTGGACTGTACTAATTCATTTTGATGGGCTAGCATTCCGCCACCCTGCACACGTCTGTACAAGTCTGACCCCTCCAGTTTATGAGGAACAAAGTTATTATGTTGGTCTGACTGATTTTTAGACTTGATTGTATCTTCATGTTTACTGTTCTGCGAATCACCTATTGGTCTTTGCCGATGAACAGTAGCCTTGATGCCCTATAAAACATTAAAAGGTTACATGTAATCAACAAAAGCAGATTGCTGTAGAAATTAAGATATTTGTCAAGGAAAAAAAAATAAAGGAAAGCTGGTATTGAGGATTTTTTTAACCTTGTTCTCATTTATACAGCATGCAGCAGCATATAAAGATCCTCTGTGCGTTTTAGATAACTGCACTCGTGTCCTCCTCCGCATACCTGGCAACGGGTTCGAAGGGAAAAAGGAGCTTTTTAAGCATAAATGGGGTAGTAAACCACAAGCTTTTGCTGGCAATTGGCCATAATCATCGTAATCATCATCAGTTTCTTCTTCTCCCTCGCAAGTATAGTGTGGTACAACATTAGGCCTATATTGAAGTGGGGGACTCTTATCACTACTCTCTACCTTCACCATCTGTGTAAGCTGCTCCTGAACCACAGGCTGCTTTCTGGGGGCATATTGAGGTGCTTCACAAGTCATTGCCTTAGCTGCCGGCAGGAACCGATCCATCATGAAATCGCGAGTTTGTGGATCTATTGAAAAGTTTCCATATGCCTTTACACTTGAACCGTCTAATTCACTTATACCACTAAAACTACTATTCAGAATGAATGATTCAGTCCTTGGAGAAGTATCAAGTGCATCCAAATACTCTTCATTGCCTTCGATTGTATCAGAGTTTTCAATTTCCAGCAAATCTTTGGTACCCTCTACTATTGATTCATTTTCATTTGAAACCGATACACTATGTAAGCCATAAGGATCTTTCTTGTGTTGCTTACTGGCACTTGAATACTTTAAAGTTTGTTTTCTCATTTCCATGATCCTCCCAGGAGGAAGTTTTGGGGAAATGACAGTACTCTGATTAGTACAATTTTGTGATTTACTTTCATCCTTCGGTTTCCCCGGGCACTGTTCCCAGACAAAGGGAACAGTCCCTGCATTCCTGATAGGACCTGATTTGAGCTCCGATTTATAAGAAGGAAGAGTAGGAATTTTCGGCAAGGAGTGATCATCTTTCTCACTTTTATTATTTTCCGGAGGTGCTGGTGATGGGGAACGCCTTACTGACAGTAATGGTTGATAATAATCTAATCGTCTGCCTTCCATCAAATTCTTTAGCAGCAAAAGGAGTATCTTTTGTTATTAATTTTTTTGTAAAATTCCTGATGTCTCCGTTGAGCATTATATAAACAAAATTATAACTATATAGTACAGAACAGAATATACCACAAAAGTGCTTTGCTAATCGAAGCCACAACTCACTATAGTATTTATTTCTTAATTTTAACAAAATTTCAGCTTCAGCCCACATTTCTATCAAAAAAGCATAAGCATTCTGCATATAGACACACAAATTACCTTATTCAAACCCATCTATCTGCTATCACCAAAATGCTGATCCCTTGTTGAATCTAACTCGAAAATGTAAATAAAAGTCCAGACTATACCCAAGCAATACAGCAATTACCCCGATGATACAATTATAGATTAAATTTAACACGAAGGCAATCAATTTAACTCCAAACAATCCTAAATCACCCATGAAAACTCATACCATATCATCAAGAAAAACAAAAAAGATTATCAAGAAAATGGATAACTTCACCATATAAAACCATCAAAAATTATAAAAATGAGAATATAAAAGAGAGATAAATGTCACCTCGATAAAAGGGGTATAAATTAAACTGATTTCAGAGCTTCAATCCCACAAAAGAGAAGAAAACAAAAGGGTGGAGAATGACACTTCTACAAGGACCAGAGCAAATGCAGACAATGTATATAAATATTACTCCTTTTTGCAAGTAATTTTGGGACATTTTATTTGGTTACTTTTGAGCTCTGAGTTAGAGCTTGCATTAATGGAAACTCGAATATCAAGAAAATTATAATAAGATTTCAAGAAATCTTTCGTCGGCGTATTGTGGTGGGAATCAATGCGTTCCTTTACACTAGTCTTTACTATCAGACACTTTGGTTTTGTATCATGTGTGTACATTTATATAAAATATGGCCCGGCCCCATCAGTCTCGTGTAATTATGGTAAATTGATTGAAAATAATAATGTGACAAAAATTTGAAACATGATCGACAATTTCATTTTATTTTCCTGGTTCAATATCACAATTTTAGATTGCTTAATTAAAAAGTTACTACAATATCCATTTTTTTAATAATTTATTGAGGGGTTAAATAAATATCAATCAGGTGACTGATTGCGTCCAGATGTATCAAGTATGTGACTGATTGCAAATTTGACTCATTTTGCTGACTGATTGCACAATTTGACTCATTTCAGTTTTAAGATCACTGAAAATTTTCCGACGAAAAAAAATATGCACAAAAAATCCGGAAAAAATTTATATATAGTAAAACACCCCGACTTTGAATCTCCTAAACTCAGAATTATTGAAATAAAATTCAAAACTCAAAATCGAAATTAAATAAATTTGGGTCAAGATTTATTTAATTTTGATTTTAAGTTTTGAATTTCCTTTCGATAATTCTGAGTTTAGGAGATTCAAAGTCGGGGTGTTTTACTACATATATTTTTTTTCGGATTTTTTTGTGTATATTTTTTTTCGCCTGAAAATTTTTAGGTGGCCGGAAAACTGAAATGAGTCAAATTGCGCAATCAGTCACCAAAATGAGTCAAATTTGCAATCAGTCACCTATTTTATACATCTGGACGCAATCAGTCACATGATTAATATTTAACTCATTTATTGAATGTACAGGGTCTTTTATAATCAGGTGTCATGTTTTCTTAAAAGTAGCTTTCAAATTTAAATAGTAAAAAAATTATCGAATTCGATAATGATGCTGCACAGTAAACAGAATCTAGATTATGCTGCACAACATTAGTGCTTAATAATAGGATTTTTTTAGGTTGTGATGTAGAAATATTTTAATAAGTACTCATTTGAATATTCGTTTTTTAAGAATCAGTTAAATTGAGTTCTAATTAGTTGGGTATAAAGTTAATTTTTTATATTATTCGGGGCAAATTGGTTGAATTTGATTTAATTCAACTAAAAAGTGTAATCAAATTTCATATATTGATTAAAAGTTTTTAGTTGAACTATAAAAAAGATCATAACCGTCCAATTTTAGACAAACTATATAAACGATCTTAATCATTCAGTTTTAATAAAATCTAATTTTAAAAAGAATATATCTCATAAATACAACTCTAACCTCCGGTAGTCCTCCATTTATACAATTCCTCACAGATAATATTATATTATATTTAAATTATATATTCTATATTTTCTATTTTAAGAATCATATTTATCCTATAATTTGTATTTAATATATCATTAAAGTTTATGAATATTAATATATAAATATCATTGTATAATAACATACGACTCTAACCCCCGATAGTCCTCCTTTTATACAACTACTCACAGATAATATTATATTATATTAACATAAATTCTCAACATTATAAAATTTTATAATAAATATCAATAAAATATAACATAAAAAATAAATTTACATAAATATTAAATATTAGTCATTCATCATGTGCTAAGCACGGGTTATGAGGTTGTATATTTATATTCTGGTAAGATCCAGAATAAATTTTGATTAAAGAATACAAGGTTAACCGATAACAACATTAAACACAAAATGAAATAAAGTAAATTAAAGAATTTGATCATATCTATATTATATTATTATAACTTAAAGATTAAAAGATTTGGTTTAAGGTGAAACATACAAAAGATCTTAACCGTTCAATTTTAGATGAACCATAGAAACGATCTTAACTATTCAATTTTAATAAAATCTAATTTTAAAAAGAATATATATTATACATACAATTTTAACTCCCGGTAGTCCTCCTTTTATGGTTTACCTTGCACCAAAATTTTTAATTTTTTAACTATAATAATATAGTATAAATACATAAAGTCCTATTTTAGTAGAAAGTAAATTAGTGCTCGTTTGGTATCATATAGGAAGTAAGTTCCTATTCTAATTAGTAATTTTTGTTAATAGTAAATACCCAGGAAGTAGTAAAATATTGTTTGGTTAACATGGTGAATTTTATAATTATTAGCTATCAACTTCCTATATGTTGTTTGGTGTATTTTTTTATTTCTCTATTATCTTTTGAATTACTAGCTAAAAATACCGCTCTTTTTATTGATATATTTACCCGCCTTTTCAGATTTGGTAAGATGTCAATAATATTGATACATGAAGATTGAATAATCAAGGGGGCTGGATGAACCACTTCCTCAATTATGTGATTATTTAAACTTACAAAGTAATTCTAACTTCCTATGTATATGATAACCAAATAAATACATAAAATATCAATTCCTGGTAAGTCAAAATTACTGTGAATAAATAGACGTATACCAAACGACCTCTTAAAATATAAAGTAAAAAGTAGGTCAATAATGATTCAGCCCAATTATACCTGGAAAATTGGGTTTGGACCCGAAGATTCGATCCAAAATGTAGGGAACTGAGATCCGATTTTGTATCCGAAAATGTAACTGAATCCGAAATAATCTGATCCGAACCAATATCTGTTAAATATAATCAAATCCAAAAATCATCCGAAAAACGA
The DNA here is from genome assembly GCA_028671895.1 of Oenanthe sinensis. NCBI lineage: Eukaryota > Viridiplantae > Streptophyta > Magnoliopsida > Apiales > Apiaceae > Oenanthe > Oenanthe sinensis. Next base: position 40,798,707 of record CM053794.1, read on the forward strand.
TTCGATACGATCAAAAAATGATTTGGAACCGAAATTTTAACCGAAAATAATCCGAAATAACAGATCCGATAATGACACAAAATCGATCAAATCCTAACTAAAAATTTGACAAACTAAATATGGCTCAAACTAAATTATATAACTTAAGTGTATTTCATACATACAATCTTATGATTCGTTACACTCACATGTACATTATACACTTATATATAATTAATACGTATAATACATGTGTTCATAAAATAAAATATTAAAAAATTAAGAATATCATTTATATTGAATTTGCTAGAAAGTAAAGAAAAGTGAATATAATTTTATATTTTAAAAAGAAATAAATATTGTATATTATATATGTACATATAAATTTTATTTATATTTTTATTTGGATATCAAATTTATTTTTTTAAATTGTTATATTACAGAATTTATTGAATTTTTTTATCATATTGACCAGAATCTGAAATGAAGAAATATATTACTTAATCAAGATAATTATTTTGTTCGGTATTATTTTATCAAATTTTAACTATAATTTGTCAAATTTACTTAATGATCTTTATTTAAATTCAACGATAATTCAAATTAATTTAAAAGTAATCCGAACTTAACTTTCAAATCCAAACAAAATCTAATTTAAAATAAGAAATCTGAAAATATCCGAATCGAATTTAATATGATTTTTATCCGAAATTTAATCTGATTTTGACCCAAATCGAAATCGTACCGATCCGAATCGAAATCGATTTAATTTATGCAAAACCGAAACTAGATTTGAACCGAATCAGATCTGATCCGAACCGAATAAAAATATATTATAACCGAAAAGTGATCCGATCCGAAATTAATCTGATCCGAAATCGAGCCGTTTACCCGAATTGACAAGTCTAAGCCCAATACATCCCGCACTAATTAAATATGCCCAATTTCGTCCGTTTTTAATTTGATTTTTTCCCGTTAATTGGTGAACTTTTTTCCAAATCTAATTTCACCGTATTTTCTCCTTCTCCCGGCAATTAGTTTTCATACCATATGTGCTATATTCCGACAACTTCTATTTTTTCGGCGATCTCCTTATATGGTTATTTAACAAAACTGGTAATTTTAGTGATTATTATAATACAAATTAGTGATTTTAATAATACAAATTAATTATTTATCTAATATAAATTAGTGATTGCATTTCGACCTGATAACATGTGTTTATATATCACATTTAATATTACAGAAATCACTATTTAATATTACAGAAGTCACTGAATTATATACTCCCTCCGTCCCACCCAATTGTTAACGTTTCGGAAAGAAGGTACGGCAGACATTTTAAGGTGCATATAAAGTATAGTTCCATAACTTATTTATAAATTTTTTTTTTGAATAAAAATTTAAATATTAAATTTTTATTTAGAAAAAAAATATTTTAAAAATAAATTATGGAACTATACTTTATATGCACCTTAAAATGCGTGCCGGACCTTCTCTCCGAAACGTTAACAATTGGGTGGGACGGATGTAGTACTAATTTTAGGACCTTGATGACAGTGGGTCTCAGTGTCACATCATCACTTACTGACGTGGCAGTGGGTCACTGCCACGTGAGAGTGCCACATCAGTGGACATCATGTGATGATGTGGTGGTGAGTCCCATGATGACATAGCAGGAACTAAAATGTAAAATATGTAAAGTAAGGGGCATAATGTAAAACTGGATCAATAGTCTAAAGGTTCAACGATGAACCATGAGAACTCCAATAACCACCTAATAATTAATATTTTTTTATTGTAAACATTTTATACACTATGCTCTATGCTATATTATTAACTTATCTTCTATAATTTATAACTTAATATATTCTTAAACATATATTTTATAATATGTTCTCTATTGTGTTCTGTACTACTGTAATTTTACTAAACATATTTCTAATATTTTTATAAAATTATTAACATGTATTAGCATTCAATTAAACATTTAATATAGACAATTCAACCTTAATAATTAATTGGATCGAGTCAAATTGTGAAAATTAAGTTTTTTTGTTATTGGTTCACCAACCAATAAGGGTTCATATTTGAACCTTAGTCTATATATTTAGGTAATTATATATATAAAATTTAATTATTATATTAAAAAATTAGAATATAATTAAATCTTAAAAACTACAAATAAAAAAATTATATTTATATTTGAAGAAGATACGGACATGAAGAGACTGGGAACGGAAAAAAAGAGGTGGGCTGTTTGAGTTGGAAACGTTAGAAACATAAAAAGTTAAAAATACTGCAAGTGTGTGAGTTGTAGACTTCAATTGTATGGCTGTCCAGTGTCCATGGAAGACGGATACAATGATACATGAGTAGGACAGTAACCACTAACCAGGATTATTATTCATTTTTTAACCTTTTCCTATTTTATCTTCTTCCATCTAATTACATTAAATATCTATATTTTATAATAGAAATTTCAATCACCAATCAATATCAATATATATATATATAAAGGAAAAGATGCAGACGGTTAGGTGACGCTCCCAAATCGTGCCAATGCATTTTTCTAATTTTCTCGAATTTTTGAATTAGTAAATATTAAAAATTATAAAAAAATCTAAGTTATTTCATATTCTCCTAAACTTTCTCCTCAAGTCAAGTAAATTACTATTATCCATAATGAGTTTCGAAATTTTAGAAAAGACATTATTATACGCAAGGTAATTAGAAATTTTAGAAAAAACATTAAATTATTAAAATTCGAAAGTATTTTGATTTTTCAAAAAGACACTATCTATAATAAAAAAATTAATTTATTCTTTTACCTAAATTAAATATGTTTCCATTTAAAAAATAATAGTCCATCGCTTATATAAATTAAAGATCAAGCATCAAAAAATAAATCACAATAAATTTATTAGAGAGCTATTTATATTCAACATCTAATACATCATGGATTACACTCTCTTGAATGCTTTCAATAACAATAGAGACGATTGAATGATAAGAGTGAGAGTATGCAGGATGTGAGATGCAATCAATATACAAACAGTCGATCAATTTAGTTTTGACATGATTTTAATTGACGAGAAGGTTAATAAATTTTTGTTATTTATTAATTTATTACAATTATGTATTCGTACTAACTTTTTGATGTTTTAATTTATGATGGGAAAAAATATTATCCATGCAATGATTGAAAAACATCTATTTTTTCGATTTAAACATATTTTAGAAGAATGGTCTTTATATAACAATAAAAACATAAAAGTAGTTGCAAGTACCAGCCGATACAAACCATTATCATGAGAGTTTAAATTGACGTTTCTACATACAACGGCTCCAAAAAAGTTGAAAGAACGAATCATCAACATACCACTGCATGCATTTGAGTTCATATCCCGATATATAATTTTAAATTATATTCTATAATATTTAAATAATGTTACTAGTACTTATCTAGATGTTGTGGGCTGTTTGACCTATATTGGTGGCATTGATATTGTTAGCGGCGAATGGAGAAAAAAAAAGATCTTACAATCATAATAATACACATGTATATTTTGAAATTATGATTTGATTTTATAATATTTATAAATTTAATACTACTATTTTGGTTTAATATAATTTTATTATATCAAATTTTATCATATGCAGTTCAGTTATTAGTAATGTAATTTTATGAAAATTCTTTTAATAAATTCAAAATTTATTATAAGGCAGTTGCGAAGTGCAACTTTTTTCACGGGTCTTATTATAATGAACGAATAGTCTAAAATGTCACGTATCTTCAAAATTACTCAAAAAACGTATTGTACTTTAAGATGTATATATGTCCATATACGGGTCTCCGTTTTTTTTAAAAATGCACAACTAATAAATTATAAAAATGGTAGATATTTCAATTTTTTCTCAAATAATTATGCGGTAAATTTAATTGATTCAATCATCGTTATTAAATAAAAAAAATCGAATGTTTTTAAAGATACTCAGTATTACTTAAGAAACTATATTAATCTTACGCCGCAAGGTCTCGTTGAATATTTAATATAAAAACTTTAATATTTGTCGTTCATAATTCATAAACATTATACTCAAGTAGAAGCATAATGCGTGGTAAAAGATAGACCCGATCAGGATACATATCTTCTAGAGAATCAATTAAACAGTTGGAGGAGAGTTGGAGTAACAATCTGGACACCTTTTGTTATGATACCAATTGCAATTCTAAAGTATTATTTATAAGTTGATAAAGCTAATGTGACAGTCAGGTATTTATCGCATAAATGTGATGCGAGTGTTAAAAGAAGCTTTTTGATGTTTTTTCTTCCCTTTTCCTACCTGTTTGTTTATTCAGGGACCACGATACATATATTGAATATGATGCATTTGTTTTTTTAAGTAACATACCGTTTGCATAAATGTTCTGTTATTATTCAAGTTGGTAGATTGTCGGTGACTTGGGCATCTGCTACAGTAATACACTTTCTTTGTTGGGCTAGTCATGGAATGAGAAGCCCAAGTTATAATTTGTTTAGTTCCCATCCTAAACAATATCTATGATAATAATATAGTCGAACTTGACATGTTTTATAATCAGTTAATAATTAATTTAAATTTTAATTGTTTTTTTTATAAATCTAATATTTTATTAAAATTAAATTATATTATATCTAAATTATAACCTAAATTTTATATAGTTATTAAATTACGAAAATAGAATATAATGTCTACGTATTCAATAGAGTATACTTAAATATTTCAGTTTTATCGTCACTTAAATTCTTTAAATCATTTGAAATTACAACACATTAATTAAATTTCATGCATATAATAATATTGTTATTCTCAAATCTCCTATATAAAATTTAAAGATTATATATTTTTAACAAATATGAAATATTTAATAACAACAAATATTTAATATTATACATGTATATAAAATGTCAAATAAAAAATATATTTTATCTATTAAACGCGGTTTATGCATTGTGAAGGTAGTATTTTCGTATAAAGTTGTGGAGTAGAAGTGTCTGTTTAATTTATTTAATTACTTGTTTAAAACAATTTTATAAAGACTTTTTCAAATAATACCCTTATATTACTATTTTTAATATTTGACTAATTCAAATGAATATATAAATAATTCAACTAATTTAATGAGGGTAGTCAGGTAAACAAATTATCTAATTAATATTTTTTTGAAATATGTGTTTTTTAAAAAGGGACAACTAAAATGGAATAGAGGAAATAATGAATTTAAAATTTTATGCAAATATTTTTGTTTGCGACCCAGAATTAGACAAGCCGCGAATATATGAAATTCCGCACATTCCAGCTCCATTTTATAGATTTGCACAAATCCAAACTTCGTATGTTGTCAAACAAATTGCATACATTAGAAATGATTATTTTTTTTGGCCAATAAATATAATTCATAAAATAAATTATATTAAAATATAATATTTCACATGACATTTGTTTAAAAGTTCATTATCTAACCGAAATATATGGATAAAATGTGTCTGTGAATAATAAAATTTGAATGTCTTAAAAATGGAGTCAAATATATATATTTTTAATAAAATTATCAAAAAAATGTAAGTTTTTAAAATTTTGAATATAATATTTATTGTTTAACACCGTAAAACTAATAAAATTTGACAACTTTATTTTACTGTAGCTTTGGTGAACGGTGCAGTATTTTGTCCCCAAAAGGGGCACCAATCCCGCCTTTGACGACTTTGAGTCCTCTTTTTCCCGGTAACCAATAATAGGTCCCGTTTGGCCAAATTTATAAGTCGAAAAAGTTGGTATATATGTACTTTTTCTGAAAATAAGTAACTTATTTTCAAATTTGAAAAAATGAAAATACTTTTAAAAAAAATAACTTATTACTTATAAGTTAAGCCAAACACCCCCATAATAAGCTTTATACTAAAGTAAAATGACGATCGTAGCAGTCATACCGAGCCATTGAACCATCATATGAAGGGTGCCGGTCGCACAAGATACCGTTGATAAAATAAAAATGTAAAATTCATTCAATCAAATAATTTGATTATAAAAATTTTCAATCGCCTAACTGAAGATCATACAATATGTCTTTGAATTTTTAACTAATAATATTTTAATATATTATACAACTAAATAAATGTTAAAAATAATTTGGCTGATAAATTATGACGATAAATGTATTTAAGATTCTAATTCTAATAATTAATTATCAAAATCATCTATTATTTCTGCATAAATATTTTCCAAGGGTAATGTTTGATTTTTCTCTCGAATAATAAAATATTAGGTAAAACCTGTTTTTATGAATTTACAAAGAGAAAAAAGCTCTTGAGTTGACCTTAGGAAGATTAACTCAGATTATAATGTGAAAATGTTACGGTATTTTGTAAATATATAAAACTTTCTGTAATTACTCTAGTGTATTTATATGAAAAATCATTTTAATTTTAGATAATTAAATTACTAAATTCATCCTTAAGAACACGATGCTCATTTACAAATCTTACAATTTTCTTCCTAAGTATATTTGAGCTAGCACTTTCAAAGGATTTATTTGGATTTTACAAATTTAAAATTTATTTGATTTGAATTTTAGAAAAGTATAAAAATCTTGTGACATTAAAATTATTTTTAAAATATGAACGTATTTAACTAGAATTTTATAAAGCTCTTTATAAATTTGTATTTTACTGATAGATTAATTTGATTTTTATAAAATAGTAGATTTCGATGTTTTTTTAAAAATTTCCCCCCAAATAAATTCATAAATTTTTAAAGTATTTATCATAAATACCCACTAAACTGAATTAGATTTTGCATCAAGCATACCAAATTTTATATGAATTTTATTTCATGTATAATTGCAATCGATTGCAAATTTAAAATTTATATCATTATTAATATATTAAGATCTATAAAATTCTTAAATTGAATACACACTAAAATCTGACAAATATGATTTGTAAAATTTATCTAAGGCAGCATCCCATTATAAAATTTTAATTGGCACGTGTAATTAGTGCAGTTTCATTTTGTTTGAACTATCGGGAGGTGGGTCATTTAAAATTATTTGATTGAATTAAATTATACCTTAAACTTATATTGAAATGAAAAACAATTTTTTACTTGGTTTAGTTTTTTTGTAGGTAAAATAATTCACATGTTAAAGGTCATATAATATTTATAAAAATAATTAAAATTTATCGAATATATCATATAGATAAAATCAATCTAATATTTTCAGTAAAATTATTATCGCCATCTTCATATAAGACTCTACTGCTAGACTTCTATCAAAAGGGACCAATAAATAAATGGATGAAAATAATGTATTTTGGAACTTTTTTTTGTCAGAATTGTTGAAACATACCCACTTTTTATGAGGCCGTCTAACAATTTGTAATCGTACATAATTTGTCCGAGAACGAGGGGGTGTTCGTCTAATCCGTTAAATTGATGGGACTATCTGAATTACTCGCAACATAGGAAAAAATGTTATTAACGGTTCGGTTATCCGGACTATATATACTTAAATGATTTGATTATGATTTGTAAAAAATATTTAATGATTAATCCGGATTGTACCGTTTAAATATTATATATATAATAAATAATATATATTAATATAATTACCTGCAAATTAATTATTTTACATCTAACTATAATAACTTTCTTTTATGATAAAACTTTAAGATTCTGCTTTATCAAAATTTTGAAAATGGTTCATTAATTTTAGGCTACTCCACTCCTTGTAAATATGAAATTAAATATATTAGAATATCAGGTAACTCTTTTATTAAAATACGAAAATGAAAAGTTAAAAATTAAATCATTGAACTTTTTTCAATCTATCATAGAACATTAAATTTTTTAAAATAACTGTTTTTTTTTGAAACTATGATTGTATAAGACTTAAAAATATTACTCATAACTTTTAAATATAATAATTAAATTATAAAAGATTAATTAAAATTCAAACTGTGGTTCAAAACCGAATCAAATCGTTCTCAGGTGGTTTTATTTGGCTTGTTTTTTTAAATTTTATTGGTTCAGTTTAGTTTTGAATTTTAAAAAACCGTCATTAAGTTTGGTTTAGAAAATTGATAAATCCGGATCAAACCAAACCAGGAACACCAAGTATATTCGAAAATTCAACCATAATTACGATTTTATGTAAATTCTTAACGAGAAATATTTTTATGAAATTTATGATCTTACATTAAAACATTCTTAAATTCTCACGAGAAGAACAATAAAAAACTCTTATAAAGTAAGATAAAAAATAAATATACAGGTATTAAAAATTTAATTATTGGGTAAAAATAGTCTCAATAAGACAATGATTTATTAAATAAAAACGGATATTAGAAAAAAGTAATAAAAATAATAAAGGAGAGCTTATCATTACCTAAAAAGACTGATGATAGCATTAAATTAATAAATAAAATTTAGAGTTTTATGAGAGAGAGAAAACTAAAAAAGAGAAGCGGCTCGATTACGAGAGAAGAAACATATTTTTACTTGGTTTAATTAATTGTATGACTCGATTCAATTTATTTATTATCCATAAAAATTATGATATGAAAATATTTTCCGAGAACTCATTTTAAAATATTTAAATTCATAAAATCATCCACCAATTCTTTGACTCAAAACTCAAAAGACAAATTTGTAACTCAATAAAAATTAAGCAGCAAGACAGAGGGAACGCGGGGTTGGGTTAACGCGTAGAGGCAAGCCGCCCCATGGTAAGCCAGCTGGGGTGTCGGAGCCTTGAGGCAAACCCCTCCATTCCCCCCTCAGCCACGTGACTCACCCCCTTCAAATTCAATACACGTATACTGTACTCTATATATTTCTACAAATACATAAACCCACAAATCTTGAATCCTACGCCGCCCGCCCAGTCTCTCTCTCTCTCTCTCTCTCTCTCTCTCTCTCTCTCTCTCTCTCTCTCTCCCTCTCTCCCTCTCTCTCTATCTCTCTCTCTCCCTCTCTCTCTCTCTCTCTCCCCCTCCCCCTCCCTCTCCCTCCCTCCCTCCGTATAAGCATACTACATAATTACTACAGTATACTTTTATACTACTAGTTCGCATCTATCTCATTGTCTGGTACTTCTCTCTCTCTCTCTCACTCTATTATTCAATCGTCTCCTTTTTTCTCGGACGCCTAGCCACACCTGATTCACCTCCATATTTAACTCTCTTCGGATCTACTTGTGGTGGTAACTCTCTATCCTTATATATTTCCATTACTCTTGTATGCGTTTTCATCACTTTGTTGTATGTGATGTATATATATTCTTTTGTTTTTGCTTCGTTAATATATTTGATTTCAGTGTTTGAATTTCAATCAATTTTTTATAGTTTTAATGTTTTATTCTATCTAATGATCAACTTTTGTTTAGGGAGCGGATGATAGGTTTGAGTTACATTAACTGTGTTTATCTAGGTTTCAGTGTTATTAGTTTGTTTATAGAGTCGGAGGAGTGGTTTAGGTACTTAGATGGTTTTAGTGAAGTTGATTTTATATTTGGGATCTAGGTTTCGATTGAAGTTTCGGAAGTAGGATGTTTTGGATGCGAATGGTGGATACATTTAGAAACACTGAATGCTTCCTCTGTACGGAAACTAGTTTGATTGTGGACGTGGCATCAGTACTGATCTTGGGGTATTAATGTGCGTAATCTAGTTGCTTATGTTTGAGAATTTAGTGATGTATCTACAGTCTATATTTATTGCTTTTAGATGAGTTTTTTAGGATGTACAAGTTCACCCGTGCTCGCACAGGGAAACAGATTTAATTTGCGTGTTTTACATAGATTTAAACTGGCAAATAATATGTTTGGAAGACTCTGATCTGAGATCCAAAGTGGTCAAGCAAGTAGTACAATTTACCAATTTATGTCATATATGATAATATCAATTATTTAATTCAGTCGATGTTAGGACTGACGCGGTCTACTTGCTATCTACTAGTTAACATGTTCAAACTCTTGAAAATTGTCTCAGTATACCTTACCATACCAGACCCTCGTGATGCAGAGCCTTGTGCACTGTATACAACCTTTCTCACGGGACTCAAAATCTAGTTATACTGAATTTTTTTTCAAAATTTTGAAAATGATGGACACAATATCCGATAGTGTGCAATGCAATCCAGTGATCCTTTCTTTTTGCATGTAGGCTTCTCACAATATCAAATCATTGCTATTTAATAATTGTATTTTCCTATATGGCGCAAACAATCAAATCCTCTCTCACACATACTTATCTCGATTGAGGATCCTCGACCTGATGCATAGAAAGGATTTGAAATATGACTTTATATTTATTTTGTGTTATTATATATGATTAGATTTAATTTTAATTTTTCATAAAGTTCAATTATATTCTGTAAATAGTTAAATTAGGAATATTTCATATTTTCATAATATGGTAGAAAAGAAGAAAATGATATGTTTCCTTTATTATTAGAATTTCATTTTTGTCAAGTATTAGGGTTTTGGTCCTTGATATGTACGGAGTAATATTTTATTTATGGAAGAATTTGATTAATTAACTGAATTGAAATCTTTTTCTCCTCTTCTATGGGTTGTGATATATACAAATCTTCCTCTTCTGAGGTGCGGTTGGGTCACCTTTTGGAGTGGATTTTTTTTCCAGTCAATCCACTAAATTCTATCTTTATAATGTTTTTCATGAATTGATATTGGTATGAACTATGAAGAGCGTAGGTTTGCTGTTGGGAGATCTAGAAAACACTGTTTATCTGGCATTCAAGTTTACTGTTTATCCGACACTATTCAAAATATTGTTTATCAGGCTCTGTTCATACCGAAAATTACAAGGCCAAAATTCACACAAAGAAAATTTCAAGGCTAAAATAGATGAGATTCATGATAATATGATGATCACCACCGCTAGTATTAATGCCAAACTGAAGAATTTACTTGCTATGACTAATAACTTAGTGGCGAGATGTTGTGTAGAAATAGTGAAAGCGCACTCATTAGACACAGTGAGGAAGGTAAATCGCATGGTGGGCATGTTTCAAGAAGAAAACCTTATTGTTGAACCTCTGAAACTTATGTGTATCAACATCACAACACTACAAAAGTAGAGGCATGTGAGTTGATTATAATTTAAGTTGTAAAACAAGAAGACATACATCATCATGTTGTACTGTTGTAGCATATTGTTTTCATAGGGCTTGGCACATCAAATTATCTTCTTCTGCACATAAGCTTCCTCGTCAGCTAGAATATTTTGCCTCAAAGTAATTATAGTGAGCCATGGTGCTGAAAAAGGTTCATAATCCATCTTGTAAAGCACTATTATTACATCATATCTGATGCAGGACCCTATAAAGTGCTTGGATATTAAACTAGAACTTGAACTAATGAATGCAGTCTACTTCTAGACTAGTTCTTGAATTGCATAGGTGATACAATAATCTATATGATGGGGTATCTGTATTTGGATCTGGCTGAGGATTTAAGAATCTGTTATGGAACCCAAACAAAAGATATTATAAGCCAGCTAAAGGGGCTTTTCTGGCAGAAAACTTTACACATTATTGAATTGCTTCCTTTGTTTTGTTCCAACTCCAAACTTGTAGCTATTTAGTGTATCTTTGTTGTTTACATATGACTAGCTTATATCCTGTGCGATGCACGGATCGAGTTTTTTAGTATTTTATTATTTTAATTTTAATATTTTCGTTAATAATAATTTAAATTTTATTTAATGTTGTACATATGTAATTTATATAATTTTCATATACTTTATTTATATTTCAATTTTAATAAGATAATATTTACGTGTTATGGATATATTTTAGTTAAGAGTATTTGGTAGTGTTTGTGTGTTTTGTTTATGAGTGTGTTTTAATTAGAAGACTAATGTGAGATGTGTTTTAGTTGAGAGATTAATGTTAAAAAAGTTAGGCCCAACAATAACTATCCAGCCCAAATACCGACCGACTACCAAACCAACCGACTACCAAACTTTTAATGTTTCGGATTTAATAATATAGTATAGATATGAACACTGGCTTCAGCACTTCGTACTTGCAGGTTGGAAAATGACTCTTTTTTATGCCAGATGGAAAATGACTGTTCTAATTTTGACAATATATGTTTTTGCATTTCCACCAACCTTAAACTTAAACTAAATTCTGTTTTACTTGTTATCATTGCTGTCATCTGTTACTACTTGTACTATATTATCTGAAGAGGCTTGTGCTACTGAAATTTGAATTCTGATATTTTCAATTAATTTTTCCAGGTCACATGCCTCCAGGCCTAGGGAATTCAGGATTTCATTAGTTGATAAACTATTCTAGGTTAATTCCCAACTGGAAATGGATTATATGTGTAATAGGTAAGAGGAAGAAGATGTTAAGATTGAAAAGCACATGGAAATGGAAGACTCAAGAGATGTAGCAGGGCCCTCAGAGCAGAGGCCTTCTAGTACTGATTGCTGGCCTGCAGATTTTATTGAAAAATTTGGCTCAGCTTCTTTGAACTCCAACAACGATAGTTTGAGTGGCCAACAATTAATAAGTGACAGCGCATATGATTATTCTTCATCTCAGACAGCATCACAGATTCTCTGGAGTACTGGAATTCTTTCACAACCTATTCCAGATGGTTTCTACTCATTCATTCATGTGAGAGCTAAGACAAAAATTTCTCTCACATATATATTTGTGTATATATATATATATATTACTAGCTTATAACCCGTGCAAAGCATGGGCTACATTAATAAATTATATATTAATTATTTTATATGATTTAAATATTTAATTTAATATAGTTAGTGCAAAGCACGAACGGCATTAATAAATTATATATATTAATTTTTTTATAATTAATTTTTTTTAATATGTCGTTTATAATAATATAGTATATAATAAAATTTATTTAATATAGATAAAATAATAATATTATTTTAGTATTTATGAAATTTAATTAATAAGGTGTAATTTTAAATGAATTGAAGAGTTTGAGCGGTAATAAAAGAAAAATATGTTTTTAGATTGTTGTACAAAAAGAGGACTCACCGAAAGATATGTTATTAGATTATTGTACAAAAAGAGGATTCACTGATGATAGAATTGTAGATAGAATATATATGTTTTAAAATTATATTATAATTATATAATAGTTACATAAAAAGAGTGGTATAAAAACAGGACTTAATAGATGACCGACCGACCAAAAATTTGCCACTCCAGCTTAAATAATATAGTATAGATTGCTATTATGATAATGTTGCAACAATCAAGTAAACATTGCATGGGGATATTTTTTAAGTAATTTATTTTGTTATATATATATATATATATAATTATATATATAAAGTAGCAAATGTTTCAAAATGAAATGGTGAACATAGTAATTTGCAAGACATATTAGTGCTTGTTTGGTTGCACGTAGGTATTAACTTCCTATAGGAAGTTGTTATTCCTTGGTATATTGAATATATAGGAAGTTAAAAAAATTGTTTGGTTAACATGTAGGAAATTAACTTACTGGAAAGTGCAAGTAACCAAGTAGGGGGTGGGTAAGCAACTTTCCACAATTTTCGGGAATTCACACTTCCAAGGAAATTAAACTTCCCCTCCTTTTGTCAACCAAACAATTTTACGTTTGTCTACTTTCTAGGAACTTTAACTTCCAAGATATTGATTTATTAGCCAAACGACCTCTTAGATTAATGGTGTTGCAGGTGGAAACATGCACATGCACAATTAGCTTGGTTGTTGATTTAGGTCACAATGTATCTGTGACAATCTGATTTTAGCTGATTATTTGGAAGAAGGAAAATAATTGGGTGCACTTTAAAATTGCAGAAGCTGGTCTCAAATTTTAATTTACTTTGTTTTGTGTAGCATATAGAGTTGAGATTTCCCCCCCCCGTATACATGTGCACATCCTTGCAGCTCCATTTTGATCCTAAATTGTATCTGAGGTTCACTTGTTCTCTATTTAATTTTAGTAGCTTTTCAAGTGTTTCACTGAAGCTGTGAACTTCTCTCATGATTAATTGGTGTAACTGAGCACTAACTTACAGAAGGGTTTCTTATAGTTACTACAAAATTTTTTTATCAGTCAGCCAGAATATACACCTTTGTTGTACTTTCTGTTACTGCTGTAGAAGAAATGTGTTTCAGTGTCGATCTTTTGCTATCCTTAGCATATATGACATATTTTTAGTTGATTTGATGATTGTTGTGTTGCTTTATAATCCATAGCATATTCTTTTGTCCAGGAGAAAAAACTCAAAGATCTTTTTGACTATGTTCCTGCTTTGGATGAGCTCTTAGCTTTAGAACATGAGGGCTTCTGGGGTGATATCATTCTTGTAGATTCTGAGAAAGATAAGAAGCTGTCTAAGCTAAAGCAATTGATTGTGACATTGGTTAAAGGTTTAAGCTCAAACCCTGCGGCAATGATAAAAAAGATTGCAGGATTGGTGAGTTTTTTTTGTTGATCTGTCTGAACTCTTTATTATATTTTGGTCTGTCAGTTAAAAATTAGCTTATATACACTTCTTCCTGTCTGTTGTGATAGTACTGTAGGTGAGCTACTCTAATATTATGTGTGCTGTGGTTATTATATCTTCGGAGTTCCTTGATCAGTTAACTTACTTCTATACCCCTCCTGAAGATTGATGCGATTAGTAGAATTGTATTTATGACATGTATAGAAGTTGTAGCCTTGTAGTTACTCCTTTATGACCACACAGTGTCTAGATACCAACAGTTTGTATCCCGAGTCTTTCTTAAGCTACCAGAGTTTGAAGTCAGGTTACCATATATCTCCACAATTGATTCAGTGGTCAGTGTTTAAACATGGTGTTTTTCCTTTATTTACAAAAATTAAAATGATGAAATATATGATTGTTTAAATGAAAACTTTTAAAAATTTGTTGAGCATGGTTCCTGATTAGGCGAAGAACACCTGATGGTTTTTTTACTAAAATGAAATTAAGACAGAATGAAAACTTAAAAATTCAATTCGGATAATCTGTATTTAAGATAACAAGTCAAATATAGTAAGCATTAATTTTATAAATCATTGCTCACATCATTTATATTGCTATAGAAAAACTTGTTCCCGAGTTGTATAGATGGTCAATAACCGGAGCATGGGTTCCTCAAAAATCACTTAAGTTTAACAAGCGGGAAGATGGGTGAAGAGATGTTTTTAAACACCATGACCATTTTTCTTGTTAGCACTATTTTGGCTCACCATGGATACGAGGTGTCTGAAAACTTCTTCATGTATTTTCACTTATTCGAGGGATTTTTTTTTTGGGGGGAGCCCGACAGGTGTGGATATCTGTATTATCGGCATTTGCCCTAGGGCCGGCAAAAAAATCCGAAAAATCCGATATTCGTCCGAAATATCTGTATTCGTATCCGGAAAAAAATGGATATTATCCGTATCCGGAAGAAACTGGATATTATCCATATCCGAATCCGAAGATTCCGGATACAGATATGGATATAGGCACATCTGTATCCGAAATCAATTATATATAATATATATAAAAATATTTTTTTTAATATATATAATATATAATTATATATTTTTAAACCCATTTATAGTTATAAGCCCATTTATATATTTTTATACATACACTTATAGTTATAAACCCATTTAATTTGATTCAATTATATTTTTTAATTAGCTCAACTCTAATGTCTATTTTAATTTAATAAATTAATATATACATTATACATGGTTATACTTTAAAATCTATATTCAATATATATCAATTTATATTTCTATAGTATTTTATGTATTTTAAATCGTATCACATATATCACATAAATAATATATATGTACAATTTAAAATTTATTCTATTAGTTTTGCTGTGTGTGTATATATATTCATTAAATAATATATTTATACAAATTTTATATAATTGTAAAAATATTATAGACATGTATAAAAATATCATTTGAGTTTAATATTATTAAGATAACAAAATTAGATTGAAAAGATAAATAAAAATTAATTTAAAAAAAATAAAATAGGCTTAAATCCCTTTAACTCTTAACTCAATTTAAAAAAATTAAATTAAATTTTTAATATTTTTTTGTAATTTTTTTTGAATTTTTAATATAAATTTAAATTTTTTATTAAAAACCGGATTCGGATCCAGATATTATCCGTATCCGGATAGTATCCGTCGGATCCGAATTCAGATATTAACCTTTAAAAATTTTCGGATTCGGATACGGATTTTCGGATTCGGATACGGATACAGACAGATCCGTATCCGAATTATCCGTTTGACAGCCCTAATTTGCCCATCAAAGCATGTGTTCGTTGGCTAAGGACTTTTGCAAAACCTCTTCGGATTGCGTGAAGTGATCCTTGTAATGCTAGGATACGGCTCTCTCTTTTCTCTCTCTTTTGAATCTCTCCTCTTCTCCTCTTCTCCGGACTCTTAGCTGTCTTTGTCGGGTTAAGCTAGTAGTCCATTGAGTGGTGACTGATAGCTTCAATAGTTCACTTCATTTTCTTTTTCTCAGTAAATTATAGACCACTTACTAAAGAAAAGTGTTCTCAATTGAATTTTATTTCATCCTTTTTACCACCCCCCCAAAAAATAAATAAATAAATTGTGGTGTAAACATGGAAAACTATTACGTAAGGTCTGTAGAATTGGAGCAAACAAGGATATAAGCATAATGATGCAAGTGTTTTAAATAGTTTGTAATTTGTTCATTCTACCCTTTATACCTCGTAGCTCGTACACTACCCTTTATTGAACTTAGTGTATTGATGAGGTTTGAGTTAAACTTGGATCGCCGTTCGATTATAGTATGTTCTATATCTGTATGTTAAATTGTAATGAGTGGAAACATTGTTGCATTGAATTAGTAGAAAGAAGGAAGAGATTGAAAACTTAGAATTTGTTTGTGACCCTTTGGATTACCTTGTGTTCTTGAATGATCAATAGGAAGATGTGCTAAACTGTAAATCACCTTCAATCTGCAAACTGAAAAATTGCTAGCTGTTTCGCCCCTGAAATAAGATCTTTTCTGCCATGCCTGTAAGTTAGGTGGGATTGTTTTTTGTGTTGGCGTCTTTTTTTACTGCACGACATGCTATTTATTGTGTAGGTGTCTGTTCTTTATACACGGCATGTTATATTTTCTGTAGGTGTCTGATGTACATAAACGACCGATGGCAAAAGATGCATGCGAGGAAACCTCTCATGCGTGTTCTAATCGAGGGGTTCAGATGCTGGGACAAATAAAGAATGGTTCATGCCGACCTCGAGCAATCTTATTTAAAGTTCTCGCGGATGCTGTAGGTCTTGAAAGTAGGTTAATGGTGGTAAGGGTTCTCTGTTCTGCGTATTGTTTATTCAGTTAGAACTGTTATCATCCTCAAGGTAAATATCTATAGTTTTACATGTCTCTTTCTTAAACAAATGTGAGAAACAGTTACTATTTCATGTGTGAAGATTATGGATTTTATATGTTCCTTCAGTTGGTTCCTTTACATGATAATTTATATCATACAACTTCTCAGTTTGTCAATATTTTGCACCAGATTTGTTAATCGATGAAATAATAAATATTGGCAGCAAGTTCTAAACCATATTCTTCCTTAATAAATTCCTATACAGGGCTTTCCTAACCAAGGAGAATCTGAGTGCATGGACTCATATAAGCACATGTCTGTAGTAGTTGTCCTAAATTCGGTAGAACTACTGGTAGATCTTATGCGTTTTCCTGGCCAATTGATACCTCAATCTACCAAGGCAATTTTGACGACTCACGTATCTGCAGCTGGGGAAAGTGATTCTGCTGAAAATGATTCCTGTGATTCACCACTTGAACCAAATAGTCCTCTCTATGCAGTTTCAGACAGACTTGATACGGACAGGTTAGCAGCAGATTATAATAGTTGTCTGTGGTAGTTCATAATATAATTATCTAAACCCAGGAAATACCTTGTGCCCGTAACCTGATTAAATTGTGATAGTTTGATTTATTCTGCAATCTGCAGTGCTGATAAAGATGGTAGCCAACAATTCCAACGCAGACTAGAAGCATCTCTAAATGCTCCAGGGCCTTCTTTGAGGAGTATGATGTTGCGGTCCACCTCTATTGACAGAAACTTGAGGTGATGTAGTGCTCGTCTTGTATTGCATTTCCTACTTTTGATCCGGAAATCAAGTTAAAATTTCTGTAGTACTGTCTACTATTCTTGCCTTTCATATTCGTTTACGAAAGATTTCAAACTTATTGGATTATATATGTCTCTTACTGTTTTTTCTCAAACATTTTCAGTTTATTACAGAGTGAACCTAATATTGCAACCACATTTTGGCGAAGAAGCCGTAAAAAGGTCATTGCTGAAACTAGGACCGCAAGTTCAAGGTTTTTTTTTTCAAACACTCAAGCAACATAAATTACCATTCTTATCACCTGTGTTAAGAAAAGGACACTGTAGCACAAAACTTGGCAAAGATTAATGATTAAGTGTTAAACTGTAAAGAAAAATGATTATATATATTATGTTACTCCCTTTGTCACATCTTTTTTTGCCTGTTGACGTGCACATTTTAATACGTATAAAAGATACACTTGCACATAATATTGTTTAAAATTTCTGTGTTTCTTTGTATAAAAATTTTAGACTTAAATTGATGTAGAGGAAGAAACTAAAATATTATTAATATTTTTATTTTTTAATTAGGAACAAAGTTAATTGTAATTTGTTATGATATTCAATTATACTAGAATGATAGTAGAATAATGATGGGGTTTGTTTTTATTTATTTAAATAATTATATTAGATTTATTTTGGAAAGTAGATATAGATATGAAATAGTTTTTTTTTAGGATTTCTTTATTAACTCATGTAATACTAACTATTAACCAGATGATGAATATATTAAAATGATGAATATGTAATAAATCAAAACAAACATAAAAATTGCAAAATATGGTTGCAAGTCAAAACGAAAGTTATAAGAGAGATAGATAAAGTTAGTGTACAAAATAATTGAATGTTATAAAATATGAAGTGGAAATAACCATAAGAAGGATACGACCATTGGGTACCGGAGTGCAGGGATATGACATAAATAAATATCAATTTTCATTTTACACATATTTTTAGGCTATCAATAAAACCAAAAAATGTATGAAATTTGTATCAAATGCATATTTATTCATCTAAAATACCAAAACATAAGTAAAATCTTTCATGTATGCAAAAATGAATATGAGCATCCATACCTTTGTATATCCTAATAGACAGCGATATCGCTTAATTTTGTGAAGGCAGCAAATTTTGACTACATTTTGTGAAAACAAAATTCAAAATTAGGATTGTAGAAGAATTCTTCCATGTCCAATACATATGTGCATGTCCGAGTATCCGACACGGGTATACGGCGTGTGACGAATCCTAATTTAGTATTGATTAAGCCAATTACCTAGATTTATCATTAGGTTATAGTACTAGAAATACACCAAAAAGAAAAGACACCCTTTATATGATAATATGATTATACCATTGCATAAGGCTCCCACCTCAACAAACAGGCATTGCACAAGGCTTCCACATCAACAAGCAGGCTGATAAGAATCTTTTTTTTCTTTTACAAGGTTATTTCGACATGTTTGAATTTGTGACCCACTGGACATTACAAGTAGACACTTAAGTATCACATGCCTATGATATAGCCAGCAAGATTCGATCGACCTCGAGCCACAAAGTTATTTCTTATTAGCTGGGCCAGGACTATATCATCAAGTTATGATGATAAATTACAACTCGCATGTAAAGAAAGTAAGTAGTTTTTACTTGATGGAATGAAATTCCTAGTTTTCTATTATTTTATGGGAAAATGTTTATAATTTCCATCATGACATCTATTCCATTCCTAGCAATCTAAACTGATCAATAGATCATACTCACCAATTGGAGGAGGAATGCTCTATTCTCCTTCCTACTCATTTTTCTTACAAATTTCTTGATTGAAACTTTGCACTCCCACATTTTTGTTAATTCTCCCCCTTTTACGTCTTCTCTTTCGGCTTTGAATTTTTTTCTTAATTTTTCATTCCATTCCTTCCCCATACCATCCTCTCCAACCAAACTGAACAATATGTGTTGTCTTGGTCTAGGTACTACGCAATCTTGAGGTGCTTCCTAGGACCTTATATGTGATCACCTTTTTTCACACTAAAATTTAGAATATAGTGAATGCTAATCATGAGTGAAAGTTTTCTTGTACACTAAACCTAATTAGTTACTTCCAATTATGTGTAAATCAATAGCTCATACCGCACTCGAAGGTAGGGCATTTCCCAAAAGAATGATAAATGATGGTGTTTGGCTGGAAACCGAGTTAGTTCAAGGTTTCCATCGTAGTTTATAGAGATGCTTAGAGGAATAATGTATAATGTTTAGACCATAGATTTAAGTGCTCATACTAATAAAACACAAGATGACCGGAAGAAGTCATAATAATTAACTTCCAAAATTAATTCAATTTCTAGAAAGATGAAAGATGCAAGCTAAACTTCATCGAACTAACCCTGTTTGTATGTAAAATTAGTCATGTCTATTGAGTCAAATATTCTTTTTAGTACATTTATTGCTGGTCAATTTAAAAAATTGTTAATTATTTTTAGCAATTATATAGCTAATAATATATGTATTCTGTGTGTCCTAGTTTTTTCTTGACTTTCAGATTTCTCTCTCGTTTTTTTAAAGATTTTGTGTCAGTTTCATTGTTAAACCTTCCCTAGGCCCTTATCAACAGGAGGTGCGTCCTCTTTTTTCATTTTCACTACTCCGTTTGAGACATGCCATTGTTTATGGTTAGGTAATTGTTTGTTTGCAATATACTTGCCGGCAATGTTAGCGAAGTTTCTCATTTAAATTGATATTAAATATTATATTTTTTAATTTTTTTAATGAAGAGCTGTTTTTGTGTGCATGTGAAAATTCATGGTAGATTTTTTTTTTTAATAGATATAATAACATGGACGTGTGGTTATTGCTATCTTTAACTGTGTTTTTAACTTGTACTTTTTCTATTGTTTTCTGATTGTTTTTCTTAGTCCGGAGCATTCTTCATTTCGAGCACGTGGCCGCTCCATGCTTGGTGGTGACCGAAAATCATTTAGAGACTATTCTGACGATATTGCTGCATCTAGGTGCTTCTTGCAAAAAATTTCCGGTCGTTTCCTCCATTTGCTTAAATGTTTATTTCAAGTTTTTGATTACATGCATAGAGATTGATGGCTAATAATTGCTTTAATAATACTGGCATATTTAGATGATAATTTTTGAAGAATAGTACATATAAATAATTTATAATTCTCACAGAATTCTTATAGTAAAAGCAGATATATAAGTTTGCAATTCTAGTAGGATTCCAAGAAAATTAAGTAGATATAAATAAATTTACAATTCTGATAGAATTATAGAATTCTAATAGATTAATTAAGTTATTATTGTTATTTAATTTTATAGTTTTTGGAAAACCAAAATCTGGTTATGTGACATATCATTGATACTGTGTTTGAACTTCAAATAAAGAGTAATAGATATCTTTTCATTGTGTGCCTAAACTCTATAACTATTCCCTAAAGCTGTAAAACACATGGTGCTGATTACTGACTTTTAATATAGCTACAGGTCTGAAGGAGCTTCAACATCAGAAACCCGTAGGCTAAGAAGAAGAAGCATTAGTATTACTCCTGAAATCGGTGATGATATCGTAAGGTTGATGTTCACTCTATATTGCCTTACTTTTATCATTTCTATGCAAAGCTTTTAAAATCTTTGAGTGTTGATGATTAGGTAATTTTGAGTTGCTTGTTATTTATATAGAAACTGATGTTTTATTAGTTGAGAAATATTGCTATAACATGTGTAGCGAGATTTAGATTCTTATTATCCTCTCTGGATTAGACGGTTTCTAAAATCTTGTCATCCCTATATATGTTATATATAAACAAATTTAAATTTTGAAGCCTTGAACTTCACTAGATATTAAAAACTTGAATGTGTACTATGTTATATTCTTTTGTGGTGATACGTAGCTGAATCATCCAATAAAATATTCAAAGAAGACTTGTTGATGAAAATGACCTCAAGTGAAAACCATGTAAACCAAACGCTAATTACATACCCAACATGTCCCCATGTGGAAGTAATGTCTCGGAGTGTATGATACATGCCAACTTTAGCTTTACTCTTGGCATTAAAAAGAACTATTTTGTTGAAGACTTAAGTCTCAGCATAAGAGGCAATAAGACAAAATATTGGTCTGCAAACTGCAAAGTATGAAAGTAAAAATCAGAATAATAGCATAAGAAAAATCAACTAAGTACACAAAGTGCACTCGTAAATACAAGGTTATCCCAGCCCACCCTATACCGTCAACTCTCTAACCCTACGGTGAACTATTCTAATTGGACGTTTTCAGGAAATCCTCCTTGAGATCCCATCCCTTTAGAGATCTAATGTGGTCATGCCGGCAAGCAGTCTCAGCTGGTCATGCCACGTCTTTCGCGGGCTTCTCCTCAGCCCCTTGATCCAAACAATCTTTATCCTTTGCACAGTGTTTGTTGTTAGTCTCTATCCAACATTGTATAACTACACATCAACCACCATGCCTTTATTTCCTCAACTTTTAGATTCCACTCCTACGCTTTCTTTATCACCCAACACGTGGACACACCATAGCAGGTTTTATCAACACTCTATAACATCCACACTTCCAAATTAGTTCACGTGGTGCAATATCATAGGCCTTCTTAGGATACCAGTTGCAGATCCTTACAATGTTCTCTAGATTTCGTCATTCTTCGTGCGATCTCGGAGAAGGCTATACCATCTCTCCTCAATACTCTGTGTTTGATTTGATGAAAGAAAATTGACTTGGGAAAAACAAAAAATGTTGATAATTTCTGAATTTCTGATATGGTCAACTATGAAGATTCTAATTATTTGAAGTGGATTCTGGCTTCTTTATTAAGGAAAATAAAATTTTTGCCTTTTGGCTCAATTGTTATTGGGTAAAAATTGTTGTTGCTTGTCCCCCCCCCCCCCTCTTTCTATTTAGACCGAAACCAGATCACTTTAATGAGAACTTCTCTTTTTATGTCATGAGATCTTGCTATGCATAAATCTGAGAGTATGGACAGGGAATAATCTTGAATTTTTTCATCAAGGCAAAAGGAGAGCAAGTATTGTGTGCTATGTAGCTCTTGGGTTGGGGGTCCGGGGGGGGGGGGGGGGTGTACTTGTTAATAAACATAATGTAATTAAGGAGGCAAGAAGCTGTATTTGGAAACATAACATAATCTGTCTGATTAGGAAGTGTTTTGTTATATTCTTGAAACATAGGGGTGCATTTTGCTTCATCACTCTTATAAAGCTTGAGATATCTTCAGATGTCTGTTGCATATTTTAATGGACAAGATTGAGTTTTATGTTTTTATCTTGGCGAATAAACTTATAATCTCATAGTTGTATATTCTTTCTTCAGCGACTATAATAATATAAACTAATATTATGGCATCAAATCATTAATAACACATGATATAACTCCTGTAGTTTATTACTGGATTTACCTTTATACATACTCGTAGCTGATCCGAAGATTAAAACAGAGATGGTTTCAAGTGATAAACCTGTTTAAGAATCATGCCTTGTACAAGTAGTTGGATAAATTAAATGCAATACACTAAATGGTTTAGACATATATGTAAATCTGCATATCGATGTTATTTATGATGTGAATTTATAATGCATACCTTGTTTGTACTTTTGTGTTATGAGTTTATTGAAAATAAATGTTGTAAATTATAATAATGGACTTTCGGCAATGTTGTCACAGGACATAAAGTATAATCTAAGATTTTTTAGATATGCTAGAGTACAACCGTAATAATAGACGTTACAATTAAACAAACAGTGTATATATCCATAAGCAGCAACTATGACGCCAAACAATCGAACCTATGGCTAGGGGTGATGAATATGGCCAGGTACTTTGTAAATGGAGCTAATAAAGAACGATTAGACATAATGACTAAACTAGCCCTTCACGAAGCAGACAACAGAAAGTATTGCAACTTGGAAGTCTTGTAAATAAATTGAAAGTCATGGGACATAATTGTAATATAGTAATAATTTGGTTGTATTCATGAACTGGAATTGGGTACATAAATAAACCCTTGGGCAAGAATGATAAAAATGGACCGTCTATTCTGAAGCACTCTTCTAATAGCAAAGATGAATTTGTGCTGCTCTTGATTTGATAAATTTGGCTCATCCATCTTACAAAGTATATCATCAGTCTAAATTTCTCAACTATTTTCTGGGAAAGATATATACGTGAAATCAAAGAAGTCGTGCAATCAGTCACCCGCCTACAAGGTTTTTTCTATCTCAAAGCTTCTCATGTTATCACCTGTTGGATTATAGATGCCCTTCACTTTGGTAAACCAAGACATAGATCTGCAAAAGTATCGGATTATAGATGCGCTTCACTTTGGTAAACCAAAAAATAGATCTGCAAAAGTATCGGTAGTTTCTAGGAGTAGTCATGTGTTGCAGGTTTACTGTGGTCTTTGCAGGTCACACTTAATTTTTTGCAGGGGAAGACCAATTAAATCTAGTTTTGATTTGCTCAAGTAGGCTGAGAACTAAGCGGTTGTATTTTGCAGTAATTAACTGTAATTATTGCTGCATTCTTAAATCTAAAATATGGATATTGCCATTTGTAGGCATTATTATAAGCGCCTTTTAAGGAGAATTGGACCTTCTAATTTCGTCTATATGTGGTGATATATTTTATACTTGTGCAAGTAGAAGTCTCAGTAAGTAGTAATCTTTTTCATTATTTTTTCCAGGTTGTATGATTATCAAATATAAACACTCAAATTTGAATGTTATAAAATCCATTATTGAGCTTTAAAAATTAAATTAATGCCCCTTTTACTTGCACAGTGCTTTATCTTCATGTATTGCCTTGTAAGATTTACCAGTAATATGGTTGGTCCTATCAATTAAGGTACAACATACTGAATACATACTTAAATGTATGTGTCTGTGAAGGAAAACATTAATTAGGTCCCTTATCATACCATCCTATGGCTCTGATAGCTCTCAGTTTAGATCAATCATCTATGTACCCATATTTTCATTAATTTACACCTACAATTATACCGTACTTGCTGGATTTGCAACTGATGTCTTTTTAGGATAGTGAAATCTTAGTCGCATGGATTTTCAATCTGCATCTAAAAGTTAAGTTTAGATCAAGATTGTGGCATCCTTTTGCGGAGTGAGTAATTAATTATATGACTAGTTAATAACTCTAGTAGTATTAGGATCATTCATACATGATATTGACCTGTTGTCTTTGTATCTAGTTCTGTAATTGCACTCAAAGCACCCGCCTTAGTGACCACCAAGAAATTAAGATTCCTTATCAAAGATCAGCCTGGTCTCATTGTTTTAATTTCTCGAAAGCAACAACTTGAACTTATCATTACTTAGATTCTCATATTCTTCTCGCGAAGGTTGATTTATATAAATAACCTAATGGGTTTTGTAGGGCTGTAAGAGCAATGAATGAAACACTGAAACAGGATCGCCTTTCTCGTCAGCAAGGTGATAGGTCATCTCCTCACTCGTCATCCGAGAAAAATAGTGGTGAAGACCTTCAAAAAAGTGTACGTATCTTCGTTGTTTTGGTCTAGGATATTTAAACTTGGATGTACATTTTTTGAATTGCACTGATAAAGATTAACTTTTTAACATGGATTGCTCTGACGGATGTCTTGATTTATTTTATTTTTTTCGCATTGTTGTCCAGCATATTATATGTTTGATTGTGCTTTCCTTTCTGTTTGCAATGTGGTTGTTATACCTTTCCTGAAGCACATCTCTGTAAAAGTTAATACCAGTAAGCTAGTAGAAAGAGGGTTATCATGTGCTACAAGCAGGTTACTTTTTAGAGACCTGAGACTCACCATCATCATGGGTCAATGTTCAATACAAATGTAAAGAAAATCAGTTCCTCACAGAGGCTAAATTAATGTCATAAATTATAACAAGGCTTTAATTTCCTTGTAGTGGATTATAGACTACAGTTATGTCAAGTCTTTTTTAAGTTCCATCTTTAGACGGAGGTAAATTCACTCCTGAAAATAGGCACCTTCAGTCGCCTACCAGCCTTAGTTTGACTTCAGCACCATATATTGTGGCATGTGTGCCTTTCCTGTCCACCTCTTCATGTTTTTTTTGTTTATTTGTGCAGTTGTGCATTACAGAAAAAAGATAATAGAATTTATTTTATAATTTTGAATGATTCTTCTTATGAATCATATCTTTGTTTTTCACAACATATAGATATAACTAAACAGATTTGTTTGTGATCAAGATATGATAGTAACTTAGGTCACCCCCTAGTTGAATTCAATTAATTAAAAATTAAAAAGTATGGCAGATTTTGCATCATATGTTCATTCCCTTCATATTGAAGAGGTTTAGGTGATAGAGCAGGATGGGGGTTCATAAACCGTTGTCACAATTAATCAGTACAAATTATGTTTAAATATGCCGCCAGGCGCTTCTGTTGTGTCTATTTTGTCCTCCAATGGAACATACCAAAAGATAAGCCGCATATTGGTAGTTTTTGTATTAAAGTTCGTACACATGTATGTATGCATGCTGAAGTCATTCCACATGTATCGTTATGGGAATTCTGTAGTAGATACTCTGGTGTCTGAAATGAACTAGGCTTGAAGAATGTAGGAAAATGTAATATCCACAGGCATAGGAGCAACACAAATGTCTGAAAGTGAATTGTGTCATGTAAATAAGTATGATTTTGGGGGGTTAGGATATTATGCTTTTCTTAACTGTAATGTAGATAAGTATGATTTTGGGGGTTACAATTTTATGCTTTTCTCAATTCTACAGTTTGGTGACACGGTCGTTTGCAGTTTCCTAAGTTAAGTGTCCCCTGGAATGTAAATTGTAAACCACCCAGAAAAAACAAGCTTGGAAAGTATACTCTATACAAAATGATGCAGCCAAACATAAGCAATTTGAGAAAGGAACGTGATCCAACCCTGTTTATACTGAAAGAAAGGATTACATCATAAGATAAATGACAACAAACAGAAACGTATTCTTAATTCTTCTGATTCATGTGCATTTTTTTAATGTAGTTTACTAAGCAAGGTTAGCATGCTTGCCGTTTGCCTATTTTTTACAAATGCGAAGTGTTCTGGAATGTTACCCTGTAGCATGTACTTTTACAGATATTTTTTCCTACCTTGTCTATTTAATATTTGATATTTCTAATGTTTTACTTCAGGTAACTGATTTTCACCCTGATGGTCGAAATGAACTATCTGGTGTTAGTTCGACTGTGTATGCTTTTCCTAAGGAGCATTTTGGTTCGCAGAAGGCAATATCATTACCTTCATCTCCTCATGAATATAGTAGTCAGGCTTCTGCTAGAAGTGGGGGGAATGATGAAGTGTTATCTGCATGGAACAAAATTCTGGAATCACCTATGTTCCAAAATAAGCTTCTGTTACCTTTTCATGAATGGAATATTGACTTCTCAGAAATAACTGTTGGCTCACGAGTTGGGATTGGTGAGTGTTCTTTGTATCTCGCCCCTCGTGTCTTATTCCATATAAATTAGCTATTTTACTTACTTGTACATGTTGGCAGCCTTAAAATGTTAGGTTTTCATTTTATTTTATTTTTGTAATTAATATCAACTGTATGGTGTGTTGCTTTATACACATTTGACCGTGAGACAGGTTGAGAAGATATTCTGATGCTATATTCTCATCACGCAACTTCCCTTGAAAGTTTATATACTTGTCAGTTTGTGGGACATATTTTAAAATTTTAAAATATTTTTTGTGTTCTACAAGCTCACGTATGATCATTCAACAGTGATATATAATTATATCTTGATGGGGTTGCTAGGTTCACTGTTGTGACAACCTAATCTTGATGCACTAATACAGGAGGAGATTAGATGATTCAGAATTGATGAATAATCAAGGCGTCCACTAGCGCTAGATGCTGAAGGACTGACAATTTGAGATATTTTGCCTAACAAATATCCCCATCAGAAAATATACATGTGACATGTCCACTCCATCGCCATATTCTGCTTCTTTAAGTTACTTTACAAAGTCACTAGCAGTATTAGCCAAATAATTCCTCTATTTTCCTGTTTACATTTTTCTTAAGCCGACAACTTTGATGACTTCCGGTTCTCCAATTCAAGTGTTACAGCCTCATTAGTCTCGTAACCAAACAAACACGCTTTGAATAAATTGTTGCAAGTAGTACCCTTTTGCGAAAATTTTTCATTGATGTTACATTGCAAGGTGATTTGATGGTTAAGAAGGGAATAGGTCTATTGTAAATGGTAAGGAACCGGTTTGTGATTTCCTGTATATTTTGCCAACTAGGACCACCACCACTATGATGTTTCCTCTTATTCTTTGGTCCTTTTCTTGGCACGGAGGAAATAATAATACTAATACAGTCTTCATTGGTTGGTAGATACTGCTTTCATCTTTGAGTGGACTGTTGGGTGAGAGAACAAATGTAGAACACAGCAGTATATACGATTTTAAGTGTATATGGATTCATGTGTGTGAATGTGTTTGAACTAAATGATCAGATAATTCTTGCAGTGTTATGATTTATATCTCAAACTGGTTGATTAATAGGTTTCTTTGGAGAGGTTTTCCGTGGCACCTGGAATGGAACAGATGTTGCAATTAAAGTGTTTTTAGAGCAAGATGTTACTGTTGAAAACATGGAAGATTTTTGTAATGAAATAACCATCCTGGGGTATGTCACTCTGTATGAATATGATTTTAGTCTTTTCTTCAAGTTATAATTCTTTCGAATTCTCCCTCTTTTGTGATGTGTTTCTAACTGCACTGTTTATTTTGATTTTTCTTTTCTTCTCTTCTTCCAGCCGACTTCGACATCCAAACGGTACTTATTTCCTTTTCCCCAATGTACCTTTCTATGCTTAGATATCAATTACATATATGATCTGGGAGTCTATAGAAAAAGGTTTACAGTATCGCAAACAAATAATTTTTCCTACGAAGCTTAACAGCTTAAAAATTATGTGATCTGCCTAAATTAATAGCTAAAAAAATCTTCTGTCCAACCATTCCAATATAGATAGTAATACCATGTGTGTGTGGTTGGGGGGGGGGGGATTATATGCTGAATTTTATATTTGACTAGCATGTGTAGAATAAAAACAATAGGTACTCCTATCTAACTATGCTACGGCTACCATTACATTTTAGTTATATTGTTTCTTGGAGCATGCATGAAGCCTCCATGCTTATCTATGGTTACTGAATACATGGAGATGGGATCGTTATATTACTTGATCCATTTGAGTGGTCAGAAGAAGACACTTAGCTGGAGGAGAAGGCTTAAAATGTTGCGTGATATATGCAGGTTAGCATAGTTAGCATTTATGTCGGTGATGACTTATACTAATTTCATGTTTTTCTTAGAATTCTTATTGTTTTTTAATCTGTTTCTAAAAAATCTCGAGTTACTTGTAGTTGTACTTTGATCAAATGACTATAGCAATAGCATTATGTCGTGCTCATCACCTAGCAAGTTAGTTGTGATCAAGTATAAATCAACTTCCAATCCTTTTTGTGATGCATACAAAGTAAAGCTAGATTAAAATGACAAGGTTTTTGTTCTTGATGTCGTCGTATCTGAAAACCTGGAATGAAATAATTCAGTTATTTAATGTAAAGCTCCCCATATTGCAAATCGTGAATGGTTTTTGATTTTAAACTTTTACCAACTGCTTACTGTTTGCTCTGAACATAGCAGTGAATAAAATATAATTTATTGTATCTTGTTTTTATCTGTATTTTAGAGCGAATATCTTCTTTGACATTAAATGATATCCTTCATGGTCAGGTAGTGCTGAAAAAGAAAGGAAGAATCTTAAAATAAGCTCCTATAGACTTTCCGAATATTGTTAATATATTTATTATTAATTTGGTACAGCATTTTTTGTTGGTCAAATTGGGGTAAAAATGTTAAATTACAATTTTTTGATAAAAATGAATACACAATATAACACATAAAACATGTATTTTTAGTTTGATTTAGATGGGCTAAAGATTGAGATGAACATCTTATATTCTTTGTATTTTACTTGTATAAAGATATATTTTGATGTAATAATTAATTCTTTATATAAAAATAATATTAACATACATTTGATTAATCTAACATAATTGTTTAATTGCTAGGAGGCTCACCGCCTAGACCTGCCTACATATATTAGAACATTGTATACAAGTACCAAAAGTCAAATATGTTGGAAAACTATCATAATATTTACTGTGGTAAACATAAACTGACTATTTCTTCATCTTTCGCAATCAAGAGGGATGATGTGTATACACCGGATGAACATAGTTCATCGTGATATAAAGAGTACAAATTGCCTGGTGAATAAACATGGGACAGTTAAGATCTGTGATTTCGGGCTTTCAAGAATGATGGTAGGTGAACCTATCAATGACTCCTCTTCAGCAGGGACTCCAGAGTGGATGGCTCCAGAACTTTTCCGAAATGAATCCTTCAACGAGAAGTGTGATATATTTAGCCTGGGAGTGATAATGTGGGAGTTGTCCACACTAAGTAGGCCTTGGCATGGTATACCACCAGAGAGGGTAAGTTGTCCTAAATATTTCCTGCACTGTTTAATGTGATTTCACATCTCTGCTTCTACTACAGAATTCAGTCAGATCTTGACCTTTGTTTCGCCTATGTAGGTTGTTTATACTGTTGGATATGAGGGCTCACGATTAGAAATCCCTGAAGGTCCACTTAGCGGGCTAATTGCAGGTCTTCCGCATCATATTCTAATGCAATGTTTTGTTTGAATATTGTAGTGCTTTTTCGTAGAAACTAACTCTATCTAATTGATGTAGATTGTTGGGTAGAAGCGCATAAAAGGCCAAGCTCTAAGGATGTATACACTCGTTTGCTTAATTGTGAGTGTCCCGCCAGCTAAGTGCAGCTAGACTGTTGTATTGGTAACAACATAGTAGTGGTGTTGAAACATATTACCGGCTCAAATGGTCGTAAAACTTTGTATGAATTGACATCAAATATAAACCTGTACTGGTTCAGCTGCTGCTTGAAATGGCAGAATCAGTGACCCTTCGTGCAATCAAAAAGTAAAATCGAACTGCTGGATGCCTGGATCGGTTGCTTGTGCACTTTTGAACTTATGTTTTTCTTGGACAAATGAATGTTTTTTTGTTTCGTTTTAAATAACGGGAGCTGGTTAGTTATCTACTAACCTGCAAACAAGTATCAGGATATTTTATATCAGAAGTAATGGGATACCCTGATTACAAAGAAAGCATGCCCTACTTGTTACAAGATACTTTCTCCGTTTCAAAATAATATAGTTTTGATTGACATGTATGTTGAAGTGTAAAAAATATAGACTTATTATAATATTAAAATTTTTTATATCAAATAAAAGTTTAGAATTTATATTTTTATTTGATATAATAATGAAGCTAATTATAATTTTTTTTCACCTTAATATATGTCAAAAGTCAAAACGACTATTATTTTGAAACCGAATAATAACTGATCGTATTATGATGATTGATGGAGGTCAGTTTCTTCACTGGTAAAGTGTTTTTGTGTGGTAAAGTTTTTTTGTGTACCTTGGTAAATTGTAGTCAGAAACCTAATACGGAGTTCATGGCTCAAGAGAGTCTACTAGTAGAGTTCACTAAAATCTAGGGCAGTGTAAGGCCCCCTTTATTTTACATGATATATTTTCCTGATCGTGTGGATTTTAGATATTTGTTTGATTTCCGAAAACTATGATATCACAGCATAATGAAAATAATTTAGTCAATTTCTTGTTTGGCAGACGCATGCTTGTTAGTTATAAGTGTGCAAAATTTGGCCCTTGAGAACAAATCGAACATTTGAAGTTTTTCAGTCGCCCCAAAACATAACATAGCCAGAAATGTTCCGAGTTTTGACAGACAAAACCTTAATGCATTGCGTGTGATATATTGAGCAGAACATACGGCATTACATTTTACATTAAAATTGAAATGTTTTGCTAAAAGTAATAATAATAATATGTATATAATTTAGTGTTATTCTATATAAATAACGATGGAATTTACATAAAGCCATTGTAATATTGAAACATGGAGCTCATTAGCTCTTTTTTTTTGCCGGCTAAATATTTCAGATATTTAAATATACCTAAAACAAGATCTATTAATATATAAAAATAATTTATTAAAATTATAATACCATTCACTTGATTAATGATTTCTACAGTAGGATTTTCATTTGAGTAATTTATTTCGACTTTTCTTTCAAGAGGCGTATAATTTGATTTTTTTGCCTGTAATTATAAATGTTAGGTCTAATATAGGGTAACAATCAGGTGAATTTTTTTTAGCGTGAGAACCGTGAATTTTTTTTAGCGTGAGAATCGTGAAAACTTTCATTAAATTTTGCAGAACCATAATAAAAAAATGCAAAATAAATGTTTAGATTAACTTTTTATTATAGTTTTGCAAATAAAATAATGGTTATGCACTATTTTATTCATTTTTTATTATGGTTCTGCAGAATTTAGTAACAAATTTCACAGTTCTCATACTAAAAAGTTTGCAACGGAGTGTTAGATTAAAAAAAATAATCGGTTTTTAACATTACTTCATAATATTTACAATAATAATATTTTGTCAATACACAATTATTTGCTTTAATTATACAACTATATATAAGTTTTTGGAAAAACAAAGAAATATCCATAAAATTGATTTTAATCTAATCGAGTTACAAACTCATGTGACATATGACAAGACTATGTACAAAAAGCATATTATGCCTAAAATTAATATTTTATAACCATTTAGATTTTATTGTAACGTATATAATGACATATTATAACCAATTATGATTTATGAAAATCGCTTTTCAGACCCAAACCCAGAAAACACATGTCGTCCTAAAAGAATAACTTCTTTTTTTCCTTTGAAAAAGAGGAATTAATTAAATAATGAAAACTGAAAATTCAATTCATACGGCATCTATAAATACAATTTAAATTGAACAAATGCTTATTGAATCCTTTTTTCTTGAAAAGGTAACCCAACGATTTTTTGAATATATGAATATATGTACTTGTTGAGTTGACCAATCGGCCGTAGATGCGATTTTATAAAAACCTTTATCGAAGAATCAAATTCATGAAAATCCTGCATATCTATAATCTCGGAAATGAAAAACATCAAAATAAAATTAAACTCTTACAAGAAGAAACTCACAAAATCTAAAAAATATTGGGAACTTATTGAAAGAAAATAAGAGATTAATAAAAAACGAAAAACAAAAAAAGATCGGAACTAAACTAAAAAACCGATTGAAACCTTTCCGAAAATATTAGCGACTCAAAACTAAAAAGAGAGATATGGGACAACCTTTAGCTGATTTTTTTCCACTTGATTTTGTTAAAAATATCTCTCCTTTTGTGTATAGTAATTTGTATTCCTTGATAAATGAGCCTGTAAGAAAAGGAGAGAGAAAGAAAGAAAGAGTGTGTGGGTGTGACTGTGTACTTAACCCAACAACTATTACAAGTGTTGGTGTTTGTTTGTTTACCAGTAGCTGCTGCTGCTGCTGCTGCTGATGGACAACCCAAAGTACAACCAAACACATTATTAACCCCACTAAAACAAAAACCCAGTTGAGTTAAATCTCTGTGTGCTTCATTTGAGTAAAGCTATGAAAATATCCCTGTTTTATTTTATTTTCCTCACCCTTGTCCTCTCTAGTTATTCTCTCATCTTTCAAGCTCATGCTGCTCCTCCTGCTGGTATTTCTAACCCCCTTTCATTCCCATATGGATCTCTCTCTATATATACATATCTGTTTGTGTGTTTGGATTCTTGATGTGTTTGTTTTGGATTTTATATAAATTTACCTTAAATTAAATAGATGTTGGTTGGATGTTTTTTTGTGTTTGTGTTTTTTTAAGCTCCTGTCATAAAGCACTTGTCTTCTCTCCTCAAATGGACTACTGCCAGGTCTTCATCCAAGAACCCCCAATCAGGTTATTCATTTCATTGCTCTTGCTATTTATTATAGCTGGCTGTCTGTGTGTTTGTTTGTTTGTTTGTTTACACTATAGATGCGTTTGTTTTTTATTCATTGTTTCTTTATTTTATGTACATGTGTAGATGAGGATGTTCTTCAATTTGAAGATGGGTACCTAGTTGAAACTGTAGTGGAAGGGAATGAGTTGGGAGTCATGCCCTACTCAATTCGCGTTTCGCAAGATGGAGAGTTGTTTGCTGTTGATGAGATTAATAGTAACATTGTTAAAATTACTCCCCCTTTGTCCCACTGTAAGACTTCCTCCTCGAACTCTTGCCCTGTTTGTGTAGTTAAGCTTCTTTGTTATTTTTGTAGTTATTATTATTATTTATCTTGGAACCATTTACAATCGATGCTTTGATCACGTGGTAGGCAACAAAGAGCTGATCTATGTGTTTTTGCATGTATGCACTTGTTAGAGGTTAAAGATCTACAGTCTCGCTGTCTCTGTAGTATCTTTTTCCATGCATATTTTAACCCTTCAATGCACTAATATGCAGACCTGGATCTGAGCATAAATTAATAATGATAGAAAGAAACTGGCAGTAGGATTTTGGGAGAATATGGTTGTTAAAAAGAGTCCGCCTTCTTGGACAAGTCCTAGAAGATATAAACTTGAACATTTTCTGTTGGATCTAAGCTGCTTTATAGTTTAAGTATATGATAATTAAGGACCGACTGTCATTTAGAAAGTATATTTAAGGTTCACCTAATACAAGAATCTTAAGTTCCCATTTAATCTGATTTCGTTGAATTAAATATATATCTCTGAAACATATGTCCCTGCTTTATGCAACTTTTGGAAGTAATATTCTGGTCATGGGTTGAAACCTGAAACACGAGTAAAAGATTTTTGTTCTGCATATAAATTATTTAAATATGAGATTTTTTAAAATGATTTAGATATGAATTAACTAGTCAAATATCTTGAAACTTAAGGTAAAACATTGCTTGGATCAGAAACATATTTGTTCATTGTTTCGTGTATAAAAAAAATGAGAAGAGGCTTTTAAGATTTGTCCTCCCTAGAAAAAGCAGTGACTGAGAAACTGTTTGTGGGGGCGGGGATTCCTGAAATCTCATTAATGAGCAAGATACAATTTACTTTCTATATTGACCAAACCATCATACTCCCTCCGTCCCACCCAATTGTTATCACTTTTTTTTCACTTTCTGGCACGCATTTTAAGGTGGATTTTAAGGATAGTTCCATAACTTATTTTTAAAATTTTCTTTTTTTGTATAAAAATAGGATTGTTCTATTTTTATACAAAAAAGGAAAATTTCAAAAATAAATTATGAAACTATCCTTAAAATTCATCTTAAAATGCGTGCCAGACACCCCATTTTGAAATGATAACAACTCAACGGGACGGAGGGAGTATTTTTTATTGATAGTATTCGTTCTCCCATCGCTTGTTTTTTTCTACAGATAGCAGGGCAAGATTAGTTGCTGGGTCATTTCAGGGTTATACTGGGCATGTTGATGGAAAAGCAAATGATGCTCGATTCAACCATCCACGAGGGGTGACCATGGATGACAAAGGCAATGTATATGTAGCCGATACAGTCAACCTTGCCATTAGAAAAATAGGAGACGCAGGTTTGTCCCCCGTTGCTTTCTAGAGAACATATATGATGATTATGCTATTTGTTCCCGGTGACAATCTCTGTATTGCAAAATTAAATAACAGATATATTTTTTGAATTTTGACATCAGTTACTGTATATGTTTTTTCCCGATCTTTTTGATATCTAGCGATGGCCTATTAAACATTAGAGTAAATCTCTGAGGTGAATTACTATGATAGTTCCTAAGAGGGGGATATGTTCACAACACTAGAGACCTTCTAGATGAACATCGCATAGTTCCTAAGATGTGGATATGTGCTGAACTTAATAGAATTGCTAGAGGAACACCATCTACTTCGGGATCTCTTAAACACTGGTGGTTACAAGTGGTCTTGACTCCAATGTTGTAACTTCGTAAATTTATTGTGTGAACATAAAGCATCCCCCCCCCCCCCCCCCCCCCCCCCCCGGTTTCCTTTGGAAGAACATGATAAACATGAAAGCATAAATTTGGATACAGGCGTAACTACGATTGCTGGAGGGAAGTCAAATGTAGCAGGGTACAGGGACGGGCCAAGTGAGGATGCAAAGTTCTCTGCTGATTTCGACGTGATATATCTGCGGCCTACCTGTTCATTGTTAGTTATTGACCGAGGGAATGCTGCACTTAGACAAATCTCCCTCAACCAGGATGACTGTGATCACCAGTACAGTTCTGTATCTGTAGAAGGTTTGTTTCATATATTAGCTTCGAGTGTTACCATTTGTATCCTGTTGAAATCTTTTTTTTTGAATTGCAAGTGGAGTATCTTAGTTTTTTATTGCACATGCTTCTTAATTTCATATGCAGGATTGAGGCGTCCATATATGGTTTTCTCACTAAGTTTAGCATCCACAATTCTATATTTATTTAAACATATAGCTATATGGCTATGTGCGGCATGATATTAGCTTGCCTTGATTATTTGATATATCTAGTTCTATCGGAGTCTATAGATCTCAATAAGTTGTTGATTAACTAGTGGCGCCTAGTGCGGTGTTGGAAATGGTTTGGCTGTTTACCTGTATACATGTGCTAATACCAACTTCCACACGAGATTTCCATATTCTTTTCAATATTTCTTTCGAGTGCATTTGCATTTCGTCATCCAACAATATTACAAAAATGTTGAGTTTGTTGGTGAAAAGTTTCATCATTCAGTTGCATTAATCATGTTATACTGGATTTCTTTGTAAACTTGACAGATATCGTTTTGGTAGTTGGTGCTGTCATAATAGGATACACTATATGCATGATTCAGCAGGGTTTTGGACAGTCATTTCTCTCCCGCATGGTAATACTCTCAACCTGTTTAGTCACCTATATTTGTGGACAAAAGAGTTATTAATTAACTCGGTATAATATGTGGACCAAATTTTCATTAATTATCCTCCAACTATTTATTATTGGCCCAATCTGATTGAATTGTGCCCGCAGCAACAACATAAAGAGAGCAAGTTCGAAGAAAAAGTGGGCAAGGAGAAAGCCACTCCTATAGTGGAGATCATTAAAGAGGAACCAGAAGCAGGTTGGCCATCATTTGGGCAGCTGCTAGTTGATTTGTCCAAGATTGCTTTTGAAGCTTTTGCTGGTGGGGTCCTTCAGTTTACACCTTTTAATTTCTGGCGCAAAAGATCAACAAATGGCCTCACTCCCTTAAAAGACCCTCTTGTAATGCCCGAAGATGCAGCTGAACCCCCGTTAGTTAAAAAGCATAGAGCCCCTGCTCCTCTCTCCGATATCCGACAAACTCATACCCAAAATGCTGGTGATAAATATTCAGAAATGAAACCCCCTAAGCTGAGATCATCTAGCTTTAAAGAACCATCTTTGTCAACCAAGCACAGATCATCCAAGAGACAAGAATATGCAGAGTTCTACGGACCTAATGAGGTTCCAGCTCCTCATGTCCGGTCCAAGAGTCAGAAAGATAGAACAAAGCATCGTCAACGTGATAAAATCGGAGAGGTGGCGTATGGAGTAGCTGGGGTAGAACATAAGCCGCCAGTTGATATGAAGCCAGTGAATTACGACGAAGCTAAGTTTGGCCACTACAGTTCAAGGAGCGAGTATGCAGATTCATACCAATTTTGATAAGGCTGCAATGGGAGATGTGTTTAGGACATTCCTCTTGGCGTACTGTCATTTGCTACAGTGTTTATGCTAGATTAACCCCGGCAAATTGTATTAGTCCAGCTATAACCAATCTGCCTAATGAGATGGTGCATGTTTGTCTTGTTAAAAAGAAAGTTTATCTATTATATTTTTTTACTTGGTTTCTGTAAATAATAAAGAGTACCAAAAAAATATATTTGCCGAGAATGACATAATTGTTTTAAATAAATTATAAATCAAATGAAGAATATTGTCTAAAAAATACTTATACTGTCACATATAATATAGCAAGGAAATATAAATAATTATCAAGTCCTGTGTATGTAGATAAACTAATATTGGTGAATGTATAACATATCTATGTAGATATTTTGATTTGGGCGAAGAGAAATATATATGCTGTTATATTTTTTGCTAAATGAGTGAATAAGTATGTTGGGGGTTACGGAAGGTTTTGAAGATTATATTATAGTATTTGTTGGTCGGCAAGCGCAGTCCGTTGCTTTCTACTAGTATATATCTATCACATGATTCTCGTACCTACTTGGGGTGTGATTAGTGATTACAAATTACAATGGCGTCCTCTATATTTATTATTATTTGTTTGCGATTAAAATTTAAATTACTTAATATATATTTCACAGAGAATAAAATTAAATTTATTAAAAAAATAGATAATGTACATTTTGAAAATCGAAAAACTCAAAAGTCACTATTTTTTGGATAATATGGACAGTCGGTTTTTAACTATTTTAACTCCCAAAGCTAAGCGCACAATATGAAAATTCTACTCTCATCACCCCCTAAAAGGATAAAAAGTTGCATCTTTTAAATCCTCACGAGAAAGGATTGACAGCCAACTACCATTAGCAAAGCTAATATGCTGATCACTTATAATAATCTTATAGAACATAGAATACAATCATGATCCTTCAGCATTACCCTTCCTTTTTTCTAGTCCAAAAGCTTCTTATATATACATTGCCACCACAATGCAAGTATAAATTCTTCAGCTTTTTGTTCACTTGATTGGGAAAAGCTAAAAGAAAAACTACTCAGCTGATTCCTACAGAGATAAACAAATGGGTTGTGTTGTGTCATTAAGAAGCAAAGGAGAGGGTAAGTCATTATTGGTTATAAACCATCAACATCTATATTTGGCTTATTGAGTGCCTTCATTGATATCCTCATCTCTGGTTAAACAATTAAACTGCCCCATAACTAAAAATCATAATGAAAACAAGATTCTCCACTATAGTAAACTTATGGTATGCACTTTTAAATTCATGGCAGGGAGCGTAAAGAAGATTCGGAAACCTAAACCATGGAAGCTGCCACAAGTAATAACAAAGAGTCAGTTGATGCAGATGCGTGAGGAATTCTGGGACACTGCTCCTCACTATGGTGGCAGGACAGGTATCCATTCTCATTATATACAATCATAATCTGTATTATTATTAATTTTCCGAATCATGTCTGCCTCTCCATTCTAACAGAGACTAAAGACAAGAGAATGAAGATAATCAGGGGACCTATAACAAAATAAACTCGGAAAGCCAAGCAAAACATAGAATAGCTTGTTGAACACTATTAATACTATAACTATCAATCAACCAATGCATTTGCCAGCTTCTCATTCTTCTTAAATGTCTTTTAGTCTAATATTTATACAACTACTTATTCAAAATTTGTAGCAGGTATTGCATTCTCCTCACCTCTTTCACACTAATACAAGTATTGTATTATGTATCAGAAATTTGGGAAGCACTACGTGCTGCTGCTGAAGCTGATCTAGACCTTGCTCAAACAATAGTTGAGAGTGCCGGGGTCATCGTTCAGGGCGCTGATCTGAGTATATGCTATGATGAAAGAGGTACCAAGTTTAATCTGGTCTATATCACCAAAGAAAGTATACAAGTAAGAGTTTTTACCAAAGGCCTATTGGTCTATATAGCCTTCACTTTGTTTATGGGAAGTCGAGGTTCAAACCTTGTCAAAGGCAAAATGATTTTGTGATTGTGTCACAAATATCATATACGGAGTATCATATATAGGCTAGATTATAGCACTAACAGGTGTCATTTTTTCAATCAAATCATACTTGATGAAATTCTTTCCATCCAATAGTGTAAGAATTACTAATTTTGTGTGTGTGTTTGTGACTGTGTATATCAGCTTCCTCTTTTTCAAGATTATCTGAAAGAGTTGTGTAAAACCATTCTGCAGGGGCAAAATATGAACTGCCAAAGTATGTTTTGAGCGATCCGACAAATCTAATACAAGCTACATGAGAATTTCAAGAAACAGATATATGATATCGTGGAAGATCAAACTGAACATACTGCTGGAATAATTTGTAAATCATGCATGTAAACATGTCACGCGATGTATAATAGTTTGGCTCACATCTCAACTAAATCCGGTGTTCATTTTGGTTCACATCTCATCTACATCCACATGTACTTTCCAAAATTGCCGATACATTATTTACTAATATCAATATGTACTAAAGGGAGGACCTGGACATGATTAATAATATCAGAAGCTACCAAGGAAAATTTTCATGCGCTAGACACATGGGACAGTACATAATAGATATATTCTTTCAAATCCTTCAAGGAACAAAACTGCCAGTATACTTGTAATCTGGAAACTATCAACTCACCCCCTTATCTTATACTTACACAGCACACGTCTTTTGTCTAAACAAATAATGAGAGTTTTGTTTATACTGCATCTTAAACAGTCAACCAGAACAATTTTTGCAATGTCACAAAGGAAAAGGAATGAACACTATTAGCAACTGCAGTTTTGTTCCTTCACACAAGTAATATTTGGACATAAGATCAAAGAAGCACCTTTAAGTTATATACTGCATAAATTAAAAAAAGGTTGAAAGTGCAGTCAATTTCATCTGTCAATTAATGAAGAAACAAAGCAAGTCATTTAACAAACAATTATTTTAAAGAACACTAAACATTGATGAACACCTTCTAGTATAACAGGCAAAGAAGCTTCATTAGCAGACAACTATTTTTTTTTTATCTCAGGACTATGTACTTACAAAATAGATTTTTCTGAAGACCTCGTGAAGTCAGCACGGGGCTAAAATTCTTCATTAGGTAGTAGCTTAAACCTTCTTGAAAAATGATAGAATATTGCCCTGTTTAGGGTCCTTCCCTCCTTTCTTATTTCCTGCTTTACTCGCTGGATTTGATGGAGCAACCAATCCAACTGCAGGCGACTTCTTAGGTGCAGGTGGCCTAAAATTCACCAAAAAAATTATGACATTACAAATAATATATGCAGCTTCAACATCTCTCGGCCAGGGTGCTCGTACAAACAACTTTTATTACTAATAGAAGACACATTAAAAAAAAGGTTTAGATAGTTGTTGAGACAAATGTAAATTCATCTCTCGGCTTAATTTGGGAAGGCCAGTACCAACTTCCACGAAGGCAGTTCTAAGATCATTAATAACCAAATTGTATTGGTATGCGTTCCTCCCACCTCAGAAAATCAGACAGTAACATATGATTAAAAGAACCATTGTAGAAGATGCAGGCAGAATTTTAATGTTGAGGTGGCACTATAAATATTATATCTTGAGCTATGCAACCCTTTTTATAACAAAGTGGTTGAATATCACTAGGTCCGTAAATATACAGAATATTTTAACATTCTTCATCTCCCCTTCACAGGGACAGTATTAGTGGCAGTATCAACCATCAAAGATCATGTGCAAGGAAACGAAACTATGCTGTAAGATGTCAGACATTTTGGAACTTTTTGTTTGATTAAGAGATAAGATCTGATTACTAAATGCATTGAATTATAAAAGTTCGACTAACAGATACTTAAACTGAATAAACATAAACATATGGGCCCTAAGTTGTATTGAGTTATCATTTAAAGAAAACAAACAGCATCTTTATATCCTTACAAGTTCATTGCTTTTATCAACCTTATTATCACATTATGATACTCTGTCAAACGATAATCGAAACTAAACTTAAGTAGGCAATAATGAATATCCTGCATTATCATTTGTACCATACTATCCGATTCAGGCCAAAGAATCACTTCTAGAAAAGGTAATAATTGAACAATTGATCGAGGAAATACATTTGATTGAGAATGTCATTACCTGTTATTAGTCATTACTGCACTATTTCTAGCCTTCATCGTCATATCCTTCATTTCTGTATTAATATTAGCCTCTCCCTCTAACTCATCGCCCTCCCAAACAACTTCAGTTACTGAGTACAAAAAAAAACAGGCACCATTTTCAGAAAGATTTCTTACAGCGTGCACACACACACATACACACACACATATATATACCACATATATATCTGTGTTTGTGTTATAGTTACACATTTGTGAGAGTGAGAGTGCGTGTTTGTGTGTATTATAATTCTCAAGATTTTGGGCTAGGAATGTAAACTTTAAAAAATTGATTTTGTAAAAATTACAACCCTATCGTACCTTCTCTCCCACGCTCATCGATCCGTGTCTTCAACACTTTTCTCCTTTTGGGTGAACTTGGAGCAGCATCTTTTTTCTTCACATCGGCAGCTTCTTCAATACAGTCCTGGATCTGGTTTGAAGAAGAAATCCCACTATTATTACCTTTGGCAACAATTCTGGATGAGTTCAGACTAGCACTAGTCCCATTGTCCTTGCTACATGCATTAGCTTCAGGACTGATGGCTTTGTCAGAGGAATGTCTCCCATTTTTATTGTTTTTGCTGACAGTTACAGTTTCTTTCCTGGGCAGATGGTCAGA
Organism: Oenanthe sinensis; assembly: GCA_028671895.1. NCBI lineage: Eukaryota > Viridiplantae > Streptophyta > Magnoliopsida > Apiales > Apiaceae > Oenanthe > Oenanthe sinensis. The sequence goes on from CM053794.1 coordinate 40,841,497, forward strand.
CACCTTTTTCAAATCATTTTCTTCCTTCACCTCCGGTTTACTTTCTTTAGGTTCATTAGAGTCCAAGCTACTTTTCTCCACTGAATGAGATTTAGAACATATGTCCAAATTCAAAGAAGGTTTTAACTTTGGAGAACCTGGTGATGCTAGACTTACGGCATCCCTGTCATCTTCTTCATCTGAGGAATCAAAGAAAACCCTTCTCTTCCTACTGCCTTTACCATTGGATGCTCTCTTAAAGTTGATACCATGATCATCATCGTCACTGCTTCCTTCCTCCACTGTCTCACCAACACATACTTTAGCATCTGCATTGACTAAAAATTCATGCAAAATTTCGGCATAAAATAAAATAGCAGCTGAAGCATAAATATATTAGGTAGCCAAAGAAATACTTTGTTCTCTCTGTAATAAAATAGAGTAGTAGAAAGCTAACCAGCGGTATTAGATTTTGTATTACTTGTTTCTGCTGGGGACTCAACGGGCCTTGACTTCGCGGATACTCGACCCCACATAGTAGCTAATGATCCTCCAGTTCCAGAGGGCACTTTATTATTCTGCGGATCCTTCTTCTTGTCAGCAGGAAAATGCACAACCTTTTCCCTTTCTGTAGCAGGCTTGCTAGTTTCTTCATGAACTCCGGTATGACTTTTATTATTTACAATTTTTACCTCATTACTAGACTGCTGACCAAAATGAGGGCTTAATTGCTGTTGGTTCTTCTGCTGAGGTTGTGGAACAGACACAGTTTTATGTGCAGTGTCGCCTTTGGAAGCCACTGCAACTGTAGAACTTGTGTTCAGCACAGCTGTACTATCAACGCGTGTTCCCTCAACATTGCGCTTCACATAGGAATTTGATATTCGACAGAGCCTGAAGAAATATTTTACTAACCAGTAAGTATAGATAAACAGGGGCAAAAATGCATCATCACGAGACTCTACGTGCTCAACTAATTCCATAAGAAATATATTTTCTTCAATAAATAGAGATCCAAATGTCAGAAAATTTGTAGATGTTACTTGTTAGGTTATTATAATTAAACAATCTAAAATAGCATGCTATATTTACTAAACCTGGTGCTTAATTTCAATTAGATCCGTAGAAATTAAAAAGAAAAAGACAAGAATACAAATTCCATGAGAAAATAGGCAGTACTAAGTCATAAATACTCACTACGGATCAAGTAACACACTTAATGAAAACTAAACCAAGAAAGTCGAGTGCAGAAGCATACCTATTATCTCTCAAGCAATTATTAATTGTAGAGTCCTGCCTGAAAAGCTCTTCTGCCTGTATAAATTCAGCATTCCAAAGAGATGCTGAATCCTTTGGGATACAAGTTTGCACACTGTAGACCTGAACTGAGCAGTTATCATCAAATTCTTGTTTGGCTTCTGCACAAAGGTCGGGATTTGTAAAATATAGTGCGAAATCAATTTGTGCTTTAAGAACGGCGGGATAAGTAAACAAAGAATCCAAATAACTAAATAAACATACGAAACATGAATGTGTAATTGTCTGACTTAATATTGTATCAACGATAGGTCAATATCTCTCTCAGTGTTATTAAGTGTGTGCATTATGGCAAATCACAGATATCACAATTTTCACAAATCACACCCACAAAATTGAGGATGACAATATATTGCCTAAAAAGATATGGTAAACAATTCCATTTTTGTTCCTTCCAAGGCTTCTGGTTTAAAATATTTAAGTTTGATGATCAGAACTTCCATAAAATGTACTCTAAAGGAAACAAAATGATTTAGACGCAAAAGAAAATAAACACCAAAGCTAAGAACTCGCAGAAAATTCATTGACAGTAAAAAATGGTATAATCTGACCTTCAAGTTTATTCCTTGATGCAAGCCTTATATGATAAACTGGAGGATTATTCTTTAACCAGCCAGACAAAGTATAAACAACTTCCAAGTTGCTTCCCTTTTTTTCGACAAACTCTTGAAGCAACCTACAAAAATATTAGCTAGTACCTTTAGCATAAGATGTTTAAAAGTATCATTTATATAAACAACACTATGCTTTCATAGACAGTTACCTCTTAGCAGCATTTGATGACACCAAAAAATTACGACTCAACCATTTGTAGGATACCTAAGTAACCATAGTCATGAGATAATAGCATTAATACAACAATACTTCACGAATCATGATTTATATATATACAACAGCTTCGATACAAGCAAATAATTGATTCTTTTTCATTGTGAGATTGTAAAAATACAATCTTTCGTACAGCAAAGATAAATTCATAACAATATAATACCTGTAAACATCATCGAATAAGTGTAATCACAGAGATTTATCAACAACACAAGATACATATGTACATACAATCTTATCCTAAACATCTAACCACAAAAATCAAAGATATAGATACAGATCAAGAATAAGAAGAAAATATACTTACCACTTGTAAGTTATCACACACAAGAGATTCAATATCATCAAGAATTCCGAGGGTTTCCACTTCCGCCATTACACACACACTTCGCAATCGGGTCAATTATAGTTTCCCTCCCAAATAACCCACTTACTTTCCCGCCCACTAAAAGGGTTTTTTCTTGTATATATTCACTTTACACACACACACACCCAGGCTTTGTATTATAAACTCCTATACTTGGGTTGGGTCAGAATGCTTTTGATGTAATTGGGCTTAAGCCCAATTTAAACTTGACCCGACCCGGCCCTTTTATTTTGTCTTAAACCCCAAATCAAGAAACTGTCTTAAAACCCTTAAACCCCTTGTTCATTTTTGATCTCTAGATCATGGGTGTTCTCAAACTCCTCCGTTCTCAACATTTTCAAAGATTTAATAAACCCCATAACATTTTATATTTTAAACCTTTAGATACACATGATGTATCTCATACTCTATACTCTTCTATGTTTCAAAGACCCTTATCTAGTTTAACTCTGTTTCAGCCTCAACACAACACTAACAAGTCCAATGAATTGAAGAAGCCATTAGGTGTTGTGTTTAAAGAAGCAGTTGGGTTACGCGAAAAGCGCGATGAGAGTGAAAATGAGGAGGATAATAGTGAAACTAAAGAATTAAAGAAGAGATTTAAAGATTTGGAAAATGAAGTTAAGGTTTTGAATGAGAGTAATTTAGGTGAGAGTGAAGTTGATACCGAAAGTATGACAGATAATAAGTTGGGTGGTGATATTTCGAAGGAGGGGACTGTTGTGAAGTTATCGAAATTGTTTAGTAATGATATCCAAAAGAATTTGGGGGGAATGGAAGGGGTGGGTAAGGTTTCGGAAGAGGATGTTATGATTGAGAAGTTATCTGCATTGTTTCCGGCAGAGCGGGTTAAAAAATCTAGAAGTAGAAAGGCGGAGACAGTTGTTTGCAAACAGCTTTCGCCAAATATGATTGTGTTTGCTAGACATTTGTTTGAAAAGGGGTACTTTAAAGATGCAAATTTTTTACCTAGGTACACGTTTGATGCTACACATTTTGAGGACAATTATAGCCGTGCTTTTCTTACTTGTGCAGCTCAAAAGTTTGGCAAGGATCATCAGGAAATCTCAAAGGAAGTATATTATTTTGTTAATGAAGTGGTTTTGTTATATTTTGCTTTTGGGGCTATGCAATACCGGCTCTATACTCTGCACTATAAATGTTTGGCATGACTTACATATACGCTAAGGAACACCCCCCCCCCCTGAAAATTTATACTATTAATCATTTAATTGTTAATCTAGTAAACTGAAGGTGTACTATTCCCATATGAGGAAGGGAGAGGGGGAAAGAATCGAACTTGAGATTCTATTGGTTTATTCTAGAGTGGATACTGGATAGCTTTGTAAATGGTATTCATATATAAAATCTGTGTCTTCAAGTCTTCAACGCTTTTAACCTACTTTAAGTAAAGTTACTTGCAAGGGAAAACAAACACCCTGTGTGAAGGAATCATTCACTCTGCTTTTTGTTATTTCTATGCCCAAATTGATTGCACAGATTCATTCCATTAAGTTGTCGAGAGTCCTCGAGGAAATACATATTTTATGTTGGATTTACTGTGTCTTAAATTTATCTTGTGTATTTTTTTAAAAAAAAATTATTACATTCATCACATCCTAAATTGAAAAAGTATTGAATACAACCGCATCAGGTTGTGTTGCAGACTTTTGATTTGAATGGGTAGCAACAAAGAAGTTCAGCTGTCTATGTCCCATATAATCTGTCAGAATATCCACTGAGTAATGTGGATTACTAAATTATGACCCCCCAAGTCTTACAATAATGATTAAAATTAGACTGAACAATGTGTATTGTTTTAAAAATTGAAATGTACTTCTTTATTGTACTGAGCTCCGTCATGTGTGTATTACTTTCCATGAATTTGAATTATGGCGTCACTCTCTTTGGATTAGATGGATATCAGCCAGTGATGTGAAGAAGATTGCTCTCTTTGGTTGTCCATCCCTCTCAAAGAAGCCCCTGATGGCTGCCAAAGCATTACGCATCTTCTTCAGTATTCCAGAAGATACGGTTAGCCAATCTTCCACAAATTGATCCATAATGTCAATTTACTCTTCTTCCTATAATAAAATCATTGTGTTCCTTGACAATCAAATAGAGTCTCCCAGTTCCATCTCCTTTGATGTGCATTTTCATGTGCTTGCATTCAGGTTTGCAGCAAATGTGTTCTAAAAGAATCCTGTAAGTTCGTGAACCAGAGTATATGGAAAGGCGAAGGGAAGATGATGCATTTGGATATGTCTGCGGTAATGAATGTTCTTACTTTGTATGCTATGGGAGAGTTTCTGCCGGAATTGGTAGTCCCTGATGAAATCAAGACTGCTGTCAGTCGGTTGATTGAGGAGGTTATAAAGCTTAGTCAGACTGTTTCCTAAATATTTAGTATGTGATAAGTTCTGGTTTTTTACTGGTAATATAGACATCAAAATGATTGTGATTGCTATGGGGTTTAGGTTTGATCATCTTTCATTTCAGTTTCAAGGAAACTGTTATATTGTAATTAATAGTTTATTAGTACTTTTTGTCTATAATAGTTTATATAATTTTTTAGTATAGTTCCATATTTCATTAATTTATCATTATTAACTTTTTAGATGAACACGACTGGGTAGCTAGTGATGAAGAGCTTGTTCTCCGTCGTCCGACTCACTTTTAAAATTTGTTAGAATAAAAAATGCGTTTTATTTTTACTGTGATATTGCCTACTTAAATGAAGCATATATTTACGTTTACTTAAACATGATTTCAGAGACAACAATAGACAAAATATCTAATCATGTGGATAATATAAATGAAATTTAATTCGTATATTTTTGAGTAATAAAATTCATGATTTGTGAGGTTAAATAAAAAAAAATTATATTGTTTGTTTATATAAATATTTTAAATTCATGTGAATTTTACATATTACTGATAAAGTTAAAATTAAATACATTCTATCATATATACTCTTCCTATTTTAAATTAAGAATAAGGTTAGAGGTACCAAAACGAATCTCAAAATTATTCTCGAATTACACCTAACTTAATTTTATTGGTGGAAGTGCATAATACATGCATGGTCTATATTATTTATGAGTTAATGATAATAACAAATTGACAAACCATCATTTGACAAATCTTTTGAAAACATATTTGGGATCTCTAGTATTATTCTTAAATTAATTTAATTTCTACGCATATTTTAATATATATTTTTAAAAAACTTTATAAAGGATGAAATACTAACTTAAACTTAACTACACTTTGATGGTCTGGCCTATAATGTTTTTCAGAAAAATGGCTCAATTATAAAATTTAATAGTTTGATGGTCAAACTATTTATTTTTTAGCACTTGATTGCATTCTGTCAAATTTTTTTAACGGACGTTAGTGAAATAATACTTAATTGCACTTTGATAACTAGAATTATATTTTTTTTACAGGAAAATGACTCAATTATAAAAATTATCAATTTATTGGCTAAACTATTTTTTTTATAGTTGATTGCATCCAATATATTCCACTACCTTTGTCTTGTCATTATTATTATTTAAAAAATGAAATCGATGAGTGTGAGCATTGTTTAATCAATATTTGAGATTATATATAAAAAAAACCCAATTTATAAATCAAAAAGAGCGTAATTGTAAATACATGATTATATTTTATTATATAAAATATCACTCTTTTTAGAAATAGGTTTTCCTTTCCAATTTTAAATAAATTACTGAATCAACCTCATAAATATTTTTATGTTATAAATTTATATTAATACGATTTAAAAGTTTAAAAGTGTGATAATTAAAATTATATGAACTATAAAATAAAGTGTGAATACAAAATTATAATATAAACAATTATTAAAAAATTATAAATAATTGGCCAACAAATTGGTAAATATGAGCCATTTTTTATAAAAAAATATAATTCAGGCCATCAAAGTGCAATCAAGTATAATTTCACTAACGTTGGTTAAAAAAATTGACGGAATGCAATCAAATACTAAAAAATAAATAATTTGACCATCAAACTGACAAATTTTATAGTTAAGAACAATTTTTCTGTAAAAATATTATAGTTTAGACTTTTAAAGTGCAATTAAGTGAACTAACTTATTTAAAATTATACTCTTTCTATTTGGAAATAATTGACGTTTGACTATTTGACACACATATTTAGGAGTTTTGAATATATGGTTAAAATTATAATTTTTAAAATTTTCATTTTACGAATAAAAATATTAACCCTAAATTTTTATAATTTTTTTTAAAATAATAATTTTAACTATGTTTGCAAACAATTTGCAAACAGAGAGAGTATTATTATATCAATAATTATTCATTGCGTATATCCTGAGAGCCGTTTTGTTGAAGGCGGTGCGTTTTGTATTGTAAGGTAAAGACCCGAGTGGTGCGGGTCGGATCCCCAGTTGGATACATGTATATTGTCAAACAGTCTCCTCTCTCTTGTTATCTTCATCTCTTCCTTCACTCTCAACCATTCTAAACATCATATTATTTCTATCCTATATCTTATAGGTACACACACACACACACACACACACACACACACACGTACGCATATGTTCGGTCTTAAACTCGCATAATCACAGTTCAATTATATAATATTTACGTACATAGTTACATTCAAACTCTGATACATACATATTTATTACAAGTACATTATGTCCGTGGAGAGATCATTGGAAGCTTGGGAAGAAGTTCAACGACACAGCCACGACTTAGCCGACCGGTTCGCCCAAGGTTTTAACGGTCTGATCAACCCGGACCGGTTCACAAAGGGTTTTAACGGTTTGATTCCTTCTCACATTACTCCCCCTTCGTTTTCTTGGCCTAATCCTGTTGAATTTCGCAAACATAATTTTGTTAAAGATTTCAAGATTTCGAATAATTATGCTTCCGCAATTGATGGTGTTGGGAATAGATTAGGCAAGGCTGGGAATGATTTTGGAGCTTCGATAAGCGGTGTTTTGCAACAGTTCGTTAGGATATTGCCTTTTCCTTTTAAGAAGAAAGATAGTAATGTGGAGGCTTCGTTGCGATATGTGAATGCGGATTTGGGGGTTACGAATAATGTTGGGGAGGATATTGGATCTTTGGCTAAGCGGTTTCAGGATTTTGGGTTTGTTGAGACGGGTGGTAGTAGTTTAGATGATTCGGTTGAAGAAGGGGGTTTGGCATTTAATTTGGATGATTTGAGATATAATGATAAGCGACAGGTATAATGTTGTTGCTTAAGTTATTTTAATTAATTACTAAGATTGTTGGAGGTGTTTTGTTGAACTAGAATCAGATGATTAAAATTTTAATAGGAACTATATCTGCTTGTTTTGACTTTGTGTTATGTAGGACAGAGTAGAAGTCTTGGTATAGATTTTACTAATTATGATGAACACCTTCTTGTAAGATATAAACAAGACCGTTTTCAAGAACTTGTACCTTTCAAACCCTTTTTGTATCTAGTTATGATATTTTGAAGCCAATATATTATTTTATAATAATTTGAGTTGGCAATGACCTTTTCACTCGGCCACCATGTCACTCAAATAAGTATTTTTAACAAGCAGACAAGTAGAGAACTAAAATTTACATGATGTCGATATCCGGAAAATTCTTTTTAATGTCTAAACCATCAAGGAAAAGTACTTAAAGGAGAAAGTTACAAAACTAGTAATCATCCCTACTATTTATTAAATTATTATTGCAGTCTATCTGTTTCACTATGTTTGCTAATGCAAGTAATTTACATAATGCAGCGGAGCCTGAACATTACATCAACATATGACAGTAGAAGGCGTAATGTGCAAAGTTATTTATCTGCAGGATCAGAATGGTGGAGGGTGGAAGCATCAAATGGAAGTGACACTCCGGGAAGTGAAAATTCATCATCTCTCCTTGTCCAGCTTGGACCGATACTTTACATTCGTGATGCTACTCTTCTTTTGCCAGTTCATTTCTCGAATCAGCACTTACTTTGGTATGGATATGATAGGAAGGTACGATGACTTCCACATGTTTTTGATTCAAGCACCTGTTAATATATCGCAGTTGAATAACATTTTTTAACTAGCTTTCTTTGATATAGTTGTTAGTTCATTTGCTTTAGTCATATATTTCTTGTTATGACTTATGTGTAGCAACCAATATTTTGCTACAGTATCAACACACTTGCTAGACCTTCCTCAAATACTGTAGGAAAATATTGCATATGGGTGAACAGTCAGACTTTATTAACATATATTTTAAAATCAATGCTAGATGATTGTGATGTATGGAGTATTTAAAAGTTCTAGAAGAATTGAAAACTAAAAATTAGGGTTAATTAAGGAGAAATATTGAACTTACAAGTTCAACAAGTGTAGAGCGGATGAAAGGCTTTATTTCTGTGCTTAGGTATTTTGCAATATGATTTGAACTTTTGAAGCATAATATTTATGCTGATATTCAAATATTCTGAATTGATTGGATATGTGAATTTCAAATATTCCGAACTTATCCGTACTTGCTAATAATTTTTCAAATTTTTTTAATTGGCAGAATGGACTGCACACTATCTGTCCTGCTGTGTGGTCGAAGAATAGGAGTTGGTCCCTGATGTCTTTTATTTGTCTCAACCCCTTGGCATGTGTAAGTTTTGCATAGCTTTCTTAGAAATAAATTCTGTATTGGCGGGCACTTTCTCTCTAAAGTTTAGAGATTATATGGTTTGTATTACCCCATTTCTGCACTTAAGTGTTATTGAGGTATAGTTGTTAACGACCCTTCAGGCATGCAGAAGGCCATAGGGCTGTTCATGAGAATTGTGAATCCGGGCCGGATCAATCTAAACCAACAAAAACGTTTATGTTTTGGTTAATGTTTAACTGGACCATTTATAATTTGGTTATGGTTTTTAATATATTATGTCGGTTAAACCAAACCTGACTGTTCATATATTTAACACCCAATTTTTAATAGTATAAAATTATTATATATTTTAGAGTTAATAATTCAATAAATATACATAGTAATCAATATATGACTCAAATTATAATATATTACCGTAATGAGAATTTGATATATAGATTAAATATAATATATATCTAATATTGACATGCTTAAAGTTTTGAATTACAATTATTCAAATTATAGTTATATAATAAATTGAATAATTATTTCAAGAAAATATGAAAAGAATAAGACAATCATATAGTTTAAAGTTTAAACCGTGGACCGTGGTTCAGACCCAAACCAATTGTTTCTTACATGGATTGGTTTTGAATTTTAGAAAGCCCGTCATACTGGTTTGGTTTAAAATTTGGATCAAACCTGTTGTTTTTTGTATGAAAAACAGAAGAAAATAATATGCTAGAGCCTAGAAAGAATGATTTTATTTCATTAGGTTTTAATATTCTAGGTTGTACATACTGAAATGACATAAACTTGCCTTTCATAGGCTAATACATAGTGATAACTAATTCCTAAAAATAGTCATATAATGATTAATGACTTCCAATAATTATCACTACTAACGTATTCATTCTGATCTTTTGAACTAATTCTACTTATCTTACTAACCTCTAGATATAATGTAGAAAGAATTCAAAAACTATTCAAATGACTTTGAATTATTCTCAACATTCCACCTTAATGCAAAGACTTGGAATTATTCTCAACACTCCCCCTTAATTCAAAGTTTTGAAATTTGTTTGAGCAATGATGTACTTCCCATCCTAGCCGTTTTTGTTGGAGCACTTCTCCCGACAAATTTCTTCTAGGTGCACTTCTGACCAACTTGCAACAAATAGGATTTAGTTTTGAAATTTGGAGCAATTCTCTCCATCTCATTCTCCTCCGCAATTCTAAAACAAAAAATGTCTTCCACTTGTGCCATATTTCCTTTCCCATCCTTATCATGACATACATCTGTCTTGTGTCTATATTTTTCATATCATCTTTAACCTCTTTCATGTTCTTCCTCAGGAGCAAGAGCTTAATTATCACCTTGAGAACCTCCTGTAGCAATACTGCCAGAGTTGGTATCGTTATATGTTTGTTCACCCTTATCAACACCCAATTACTTTAAATGAACCTAGTTTGGATACTATTTGTTGGTTTTTAGATTAAAAACAGGAAAAAAAAATCTGAAAAGAATAATTTTAGTACTGTAGCTTATATGTTCTGGATACATAGTAAACCTGCCTTTTATCCTAAAAAATAGACATATAATGACTTCCAAGTTCCAATAAAAATCACTTATAACTTTTTTTTCTAATATTTGAACTAATTTTACTCATCCTATTAAGCGCCAACTAACGATTTAGATAATTTAAAAACTATTCACGTAACTTGAATTATTCTCAACAAAACCAATATGTGAACAGTATAAGGCCGTCACATTCCAGCTTTAATAGCTTGTCTCATCCAAGTGACCAAGTCTACAATAATGGCGGAGCATGCCTCGGATTAAGTGGGACCACATGAAGCACCATGTTTTTTTTTCAACTGAGGCGCAGATTTTTTAATTTTTGACCTTAAATCTGTTATTGGCTGTCAAGATCACCACTACCAGAGAGGTAAAGTGACCTGGTCATTTGATGGATATAGCAGTCAAGGCAGCTCATTCTGTTGCCACACAAAAACGGCTGTGAAGGACAGATAGCCTCAGTGAGTTATTACGATCAGAATTTAGTGTCTCATACTTATGACCACTTTTCTTTAACCTTACAACCACACTTTTTTATTACCTGTCAGTATATCATTATTATATCCACAACTACAAGTGGAACTATAAAGGCTTGATATTGAATCATGGCCTTCAAATTTTCTTATTATAATTGTTTGAGAAAAAAGATTGGTGTATAGCCGACGCCTTGTAATATGTATATGAAAAGAAAAATATTAAATCATATTTTTAGTTTACAAGAAGAAATACCTGATGAAGTAGAGCCATCTCATGACCTCAATCAAGTTAAGAGACAAACCAAGCCCACCTCATCTGGCCTTAATGTTACAAACAGTTTTAAAAATTAAAAGAGCCATCTCGTAACGTCAATCAAGTTAACAGACAAACCAGGCCCACCTCATATGGCCTTAAGTTGCAAACAGTTATAAATATTAAATACTCTTGGTTCTTAAGATGTTTCTATATGCAACCTAGCTTCACAATGCATGAATAATTGTAGCCTGCTAATATGGCTAATTAATAGATATTTTGGTGGTAGTGTTTTAAGGTGGTTTTCTTACTTTCTTCCATGTTCCTTTTCCCATTGCCACAGGCGTTCATGGATTTGCAGCATCCCAATGGCCAACTTACGTACACGTCTAGGGAGGGATTATCCACAAGTGCTTTCCTACCTTTTCATGGGGGTTTACTTCAAGTACAGGGTCAATATCCAGGAGAGATGAAGTTCAGCTACTCACGCAAGGTAAGCTGGGAGCATCAATACATTATATTGTTACTCAATTTTATTTTATTTTTTGTGGATTAAACTGTATCAGGTTCAACTTTGCAAGTAAAATTATATTTTTAAGTAAAATCTGTAATACTCACCATATTTGAACAGAACAAATGGGGAACACGCATCACACCAACAGTGCAATGGCCTGACAGATCATTTACACTGGGTCTTGATCAAGCTTTATCTTGGAAGAGATCCGGTCTTATGGTTAGACCATCTGTCCAAGTCAGGTGAAGTCCTTGTTTAGCTTAAAATTTGAATGTATACCACATTTTTTTAGAAGCATGATTATACTATTGAATAATTTACCTATATATTCTCCAGTTTAATTACCATATTTTTTTCCTTACTATAGTTGTTGTTCCTTGTTCTTGTACCAATCAGTTTAAACCCAACTTTTGGTGGAAGCAATCCTGGTGTCCGAGCAGAAGTTGTACATTCTGTTAGGGAAGAACTTAGTCTTATTTGCGGATGTGCTTTAGCAACACATCCTTCTGCATATGCATCAGTATCTGTAAGTATTACTGTGCCAGTGGTAAATAGCCTTTATGTGTGTGTTCATTTAGATTAGTTAGATGTATCACTAAATCACTGATTTTCTACTTGCTAATATGGTCTAGTTAGTTAACTTAAGAATTAGTTTGAACACACAAAAATGAAGAACGTGGGCTCTTGATTCTAATATTTCATGATGCAGTTGATTCCTTTAATATTTGTCTCTTTGATATTTCTTATATGTCTTTTGTTGACTTTATAAAAGTAGAATCGTTATTTAATATTTCAGGAGTCCAGCCTCTTCTTTTAGAAACATATTTACAAATGTATTAAGTTCAGGATATTGTGCAAATTCCATTCAATCTTTTCATATTAGTCATGTTGTATTAATTATTAAAATTTGAATTTGATGAGTTTGCATTGTCCTATGTTCAATTTGCTATTGAAGCAATTTTTGAAAATAAAGCACAGACTGTTCTAAATTCATCACGTTTAAAGATATGACCCTTTTTTTTTACCAAGAGTTTCTATTTGAATCTTTGGTTCTCTAAAAACACAGTTAAAACTTAAAACGTCCTTGCAATTAAATAGAGAGCATTAGGTAGACATTTCTATAATAATAATAATTATTATTATAGCACCCCATATAGTTCCTTGATATAGCTTCATATCCACCTTTAGCATGTCTGCTTTTCGCCGAGTGCAAGCATCGCCTGGGAACTATTTGAAGTAATCGAGCACCGGAAGTTCAGAACGGCATACATTGCATGTTTTTTGAACTTTGACTAACAAAATTTATTAATAAAATCTACAAAACACCTTGGACATTTCATGCTTTCTCATTTGGTCTTCTGGGCTTTTATAGCTCTGCCTTGTTTCACTGCTTCCAAAATAATATGTGCAGACTTTAGTTCTTATAGCATGTCATTTTTGTTTTTCATGTAGCTTGGCAGGTCCAAGTGGAATGGAAATGTTGGGTCATCTGGTATAGTTGTGAGAGCTGAAACTCCTCTTAGCAGCGTAGGTCGACCATCATTTTCCATTCAACTAAATAGTGGTTTAGAATTTTGATCTTGTGGATCGCTTTAACTAACTACACGGACTTTGTAACATAGTCAGTAGTCGTTGTATATTCCATCCTGACAGATGAGGTTTCCTTTCCACCCCCTTTGTAAATTGATATTCAGCCTCATTTATAAGTTATCTATTCTCTAACTAGCATCTAGTTATTTTTGTACACCTTATACTTCCAGTCATTATTATCACGTATACGATACATATTTGCCCCCCCCCCCCCCCCCCCCCCCCCCCATATATGTGGCTTATGAAGTTTTAAAGTCAGACTCATTTTCAAATTCAAAATTCAATTTCATCATTGTTCAATTTCTTTAATTCATTTAAAATTATAATTTATTAGTTAAATTTCACAAATATTTTAATATTATAATTCTTTTATCTATTTAAATATTATTAAAGTTTTATCATTTTTTTTAAATATTATATAAAAATTTTAATACTCAATATCATGTATTTGTTGAGTTCTAAGCATGCTTGACTATTTTTATATACTAATAATATTCTATGCATAAAGAGTTATGTATATTACACAGAAAAAAACCTATATATGGATACAAATTCATCAATTAATTAAACAAATGAGCAAGTAAACTGTTATTAAATTGGGGTTTTGCATCGGCCTTCAGAAAAAGAAAAACTGGGGTGTTGCATCATTATTAATTTATAACTCAGTAATTATTTAGATGCAATTTATTTCATTGTAATGAAATTGGGGTTTGCAGCAGTCAATTTATAACTCAATATCAGATGCATTTCACATTATTACATAAATATCTACTCCAAATGAACATCATACAGATCAGTAACAATTTTGCTAGTATCCTTACTTGGTATAGAAATCGAGGAATCAACCCAGGGCCCATCCATTGAAGACACACTCCTTGCTCCCAGGCTCACCTGAGAGAATGTAGATGATTGTGTTTGGCTGTCTTGTGTAATATTTTCAAAGCCTTTAAAGTTCATGTTGTCATTAGTTGCCGTGCGTTTGATATTGGGTGCTTCAACTTTCCTTTTACCTTCAAGCATACTTACAACAGCAGACATGGATGGCCTCAGAGTAGTTGATTGACTAGAGCATAGTAGAGCTATGTTTAATGTACTTATCACCTCTTTTTTGGAGTAATTTGTGCCAAGAATCGGGTCTACGATTTCCAAAAGATTTCCCTGCTCTTGAAGAACGTATGCCTTCACATTTTCAATGAATTGAATGAATATTTAATATTTTATATAATATTATTTAGAGCAATCAAGCAGACATATCACATATTGTAAACACATTTTCTTTAGAAACTCTGCCTATCAAACAGCTGAAGGACAGAATAAATCCATTCCTCACAGTTCTGAATGACATTACGAACTTCAGGAAAATTTACAAATTTGGAAAGTGGGTTGCAGGTTCTAATTTCCAAAGTCTGTTGTATTATAGTAGTTATTGGGCATTCTGCACATGCTTAAAATACAATTAAATTTGAAAAAAAAATCTACAACAGGGCTTGTGGGAAGTGCTGTAACACTGATCTCATTAGTTCGCAGTGTGTAGCCATGGTGCCAGGGTCGTAGTGAACCAGGCCGGGGCAGACCCCTGCTCCGGCCCCTGTAGACCTCTGGAAAACAGTAAAAATTGAATATTTTAATTCTTGCAGAATTTTATCAACTAGCTACAAAAATTAGGTCGGTTATAATTTCAGTGTAAATTCATCCCCAGGTCAGGGCACAACACTAATGCACCTTACTTGAGGAATCTTAACCTTAGGCCATGTGTATAGATTACTAAAGTAAGAGCAAACATTCTATTTAGTGTGACGACCTACTGATAATCCGTACTCCTATCTGTGGTTGTGGCTCTGGCTCTGAAACTGTTCTATATATTTGGAGTCTGTTTGAAGAACAGTTTGCATGTGGCTCAGTTGTGCTCTGTCGGCCGACTTCTATCTAGGAAACATGAATATTGAAGCCATGATTTTGCAAGCAAAAGGCATATGCCTGGTTTGTGTGTGCAACAGAAAAGCACAGCAAAACATAGGAACAAATTGGAGTCAATAAAGTACTATGTTACCCAATCAAGAAGGGACACAAACTCCTCTTTTGGAATGTAATTTGTGTTGCTTTTTCCGCTAACAATCTCTAGTGCAACAATCCCAAAGCTGTACACATCTGCCTTATCAGTCAAGCAACCCCGCATTGCATATTCTGGAGCCATATATCCTCTATCAAACAGGGATCCAAAAAATTAGGTTAAAAGTTTAGTAATGCAACTTTTAACAAATCCCTATTGCCAACTGAACTCAGAGTAAGCTTATCTTAGATACAGACATAATATTTGCAGTAAAAAAGAAGCGTGTATAATAGACAGAGTACATCACCCACATTTCTTATGGTTGGTGAAATGCTGAATTATGTGCAAGAAAGACGACACCAAGTTTGTTTCGGAGACTTGTCAAGAAAAAAAGTTTAGTTCGGTAAAAATTTCTATAAGATCCTTCCAACTCTATATATTTTAACAAGTCCAAAACTGTTTTATGATCAAAAGAATAAAAAACAAGTCCATTTATATATTTTGTTTTCCCCAAATTGCTCAGGTAACTACGCATATAGGTTAGCTTACAATCTTACTACGTTCAAAAACACGTACTTTAATTAGGAGACGGAACACTAGAGTTATAGCAGACCTGCATTCTCTGCAGAGTGCCCAGAATAACATTATGTAGCACGTAACAGTAGCTTTAGAAACTCCAGGAACAAGTATTCTTTAAAATTAAATGTGATTGATGTTTCTACATCTAGTTTTCAACGCCCAACACACACTTTTGTAAATTAGTGTTTATCCATAATTTTGACCTGTATAGAGCTGCGCACATGTTGGAGATGCATAATCTCTGGATTGATTCAGATTTTTAAAGGTGACGTATATTTTTCAAAGGAAATGGTCAAAATAACTATATAACCCAACATTATATTTTACCAAACTTCAAATAGAGAATATGAGAAGCATAGAATTATTAAAACATGAAAAAAGAGATTGTAGGTTTATCCTAGTGGCAAGGGCAACTTTTCTCCATGATAAACATATATATAACTTGCCAAAAATATAGATGAAAAAACTCACACTGTTCCAACAATTCGCGTGCTGATATGAGTATGCTCTTCTTCATCAAGCCTGGCCAAACCAAAGTCTGATATCTTTGCATTGAGATCTTTATCAAGCAGTACATTGGAAGCCTTTATGTCTCTATGAATTATTTTTATCCTCGATTCCTCATGAAGATAAGTTAAGCCTCTAGCTATCCCCAACAAAATCTTATTTCTAGTCGTCCAGTCCAGGTTCAGTCGTTGTCCATCACGACCTAAAAGATTGAAGATCAAGCAAGAGAAAGAGAGAATGTGAGATTACAAAAGAGACCATAATGTAAGAATAAGGACACCAACTTGGGAAATTTTCAATTTATTATTTACCAAAAAGGGCTCGAGCAAGACTGTTGTTTTCCAGGTACTCGTATATTAGAAGCAACTGCTTTCCTTCGATGCAACATCCATAAAGCTTTACAAGATTTGGGTGTTGTAAAGCAGATATCATGCCTATTTCATTGATAAATTCACGGTTTCCCTGCTTTGATTTGGAGGACAGCTGTTTAACAGCAATTTCTAGACCGTCTGCTAGTCTACCCTATAAGCAAATGCATGAACATAAAATTGTTGTCAGAATAACAAAATTAAAGAATCATATAACTTCATTTTACTGTTTATTTAGAGTAAAATTATGTTTGTTTAGCAAGTTTGCTTCTAGGCATGACTTGAATAAAAGTGGCCAAGTTCTGTTTAGCATGTGAAACTTTGGGACTGTACATGGATTATGTTTCTATATACTTATAAGTTGGAAAGGCAAGAAAATTGAAGGAATGCTTAAAAAACAACTCCTTTTCTGGTTATGGTCATTTACAGAAATTTAAATACTCACCAAAACCTTTAGTTACCAATTGTAGAGGGGTATCCGCTAGGCTAAGCCTTGCATACAGGCCTATGTGTGCATGATGATGATGTGATAATAAACTCAATTAGAAAGCAATTTACCTTATAAACTGGTCCAAATCCTCCTTCACCGATCTTATTTGCATGGTCAAAGTTACTAGTTGCAGCTTTGATGTGCCTTAAACTAAAGTAACCTGTCTGTTGTTCTATTGCTCCTCGTAGTTCTGAACATAGATAAGATAATAAATTGCCAAAACTGCGCATCAAAGACATAATAATTTTACAAGATCACGATATATATATGTGTGTGTGTGTGTGTATACACACACGCATATATATATCTCTTTCAGACATTCTTTAGGTCAGATGCTTAATAACATTCATCAGCAGTATCCATATAATCCAATTCTCATACCTGGACACGTTTATCTGCTACATCTTACATGAGTTAGGCAAATCACCATTGCCAAACTGGACTCAGGAGATCGAATATGTATAGTTCTGTCTTTATATCATTATTTCATCAAGAACCTAAAGTTATACTTTGATAGTCAACTGCCAACTTCCTTCACAACATACAATTAGCTTTCATTGACATTATACCTACATTTATAGCCACCCCACTTCCAGGAACTATGGTAACACTTAAAGAGTTAAAGACAGTAATTCACTAATTTGATATTTTGATGCATTTAATATAGTTTGGCTCATTCATATAATTCAGCATGTGCAGCAGATTCAAGGAAAAGTACTACTATACTTCACAGTTTGAAATTTAATTAGCAAAAAAACAAATAAGTTGACATAAGATGGTTTGAATACTAAAATAGACTCCAAGGTTTCTTATCTTAAAGTTGATCAAAACTCAATGCGGAGTCATTAATTCATGATTCTTGAGCTTCATCAACTTGGTTCGTATGTAATACCTATGTTACTCGGACTCTTCATTTTAACTTCGAGTACCCGTGTCGGACACTCGACACTCGGACTTGGACACTTATTTTAGGCCAAAAACATGTATATTTTTCAAAATGTTGCCGAGTCCAATACTTGGACACGTATCCATGTTGGACACTTCTAGCCGAGTCCGAGTAACATAGTGTAATACATCAATGTGAAGGTCTTTCCGGAAGAAAGTTACAAGTTAGATGTTTGTTCTCCAGGTTTTTTGTAAATGAGTGATACCTTAGAAATTAAAAGCGCAACTAGTATTGTGATCAGATATCCCACCTTTATCTTCAATGTCTTTTCCTCCTAGGAAACCTTTCCTCCTCAATACAACCAATATCAGGGCAAGGCTCACAAGTGAAGCAACAATTATACCAGCAATAGTTCCAGTTGATAGGCCCCCCGTGTTGATAGCATAGTCTATTAAGATGAAAATTCAAACTATAGACTAGGAAAGGAAACAAAGGGGATAGCCTAAAAGTTATAGTGTACTCACTTGGTGTTACTGAAATTGCTGATATAAGAGGTCCATATACACCTCTATCAGGAACTGCAGTAGTCCCTTTCCCTGCCCAGTACAAGTGAATCTCGAGAGTGCTACCATTAACAGTAACATCCCTCTCCAAGGTGAAACCCTTCCCAAAACCTCCGGCTTTCTCTGCAATGTTTAAGTCTTTCCAAACAAGATTCCCCTGTTGATAGAAAACAACTTTAAGCAAAAAAGATACAGCAACACAATATTTAAGGCTTAAAAATGAATTGAATTGAATTCCTAAAAATCTAATTCAGAGGTACAATCAATCTCTACTAATATACTTAACCTCTTACTCACTTGAATAGATACATCAAAAATGCGCCTTCCAATGCTGCTAAACGTCGCATCATCAGAGAACTGTATTTCGGCAAAGTGGAGACGAACTTTATAACTGCCTTTTTGCAAGCAAAGACCATAATACTTGAGTGAAGAAGCGGAAAGACGGGCGGTTTGATAGTACTCCTCTCCTGTAACATTAGCTTTACTAGCAACAAAATTCGATTTGTCGTTATATATGAAAACACCTGTACTGCTATAAGCCCATCGATCTGTAGGATAAAAGTATGATGCACCATCTGTAACTAGATCATTTTCATACTCCTTTCCCCCTGATTTTATATTAGGTCCTCCGCAATTAATAAAAAGTGAATGATCTGCAGATTTAACAGATACTGATATGATTCTTTCTACTTAACCACGAGGTAAAGGTACTTGAGCACCATAAAGACAGGAAATTAAATATGTTTGATTACATACATTGGGTTGTCGAGGGGCAAGGGAGGTCTTTTTTCAAGCACCACAAAGTCCTAAGACGGATAAATAGAATATTAGCTGGGGTAATACACATGATGCTTAGCATCACAAAACTAATTCATGCCATGCTAATTATAAAACTTGCGAATTGCTGGTTGAATATGAATGACTAGAAACTAAATTCCTGCAAAGAAAAGATTGGTATGCAAGTTATATAATCTTGAATCATGTTAAAGTAACACAACATGGGTAGGCTTACACTCTCGATGCCTGACATCCATATTGAGAAGTTAGTTGTGTAAAATTATTGTCCGATACATCACTGCAGTGAATGAGAACAGGGAATTATGATTAAAAATATATTTGCAGCAAAAATAAATACAAATATTTTATTGCAAAATATTGGTAAAAAAAACAAAGCTAGAAACTGTACTGACAAATTATTTTTGCTGCCAGAAATCCAGCTTGGAATGACCCCACTTAGTAAGTTGCTATTCAGATACCTAAATTTAAAAATGTTTGTCACAAAATTGAGTATATTATATAGAGTTTTTTTTCTTTACTAAGTATATTATATAGAGTTATTTACATTGAAACAAACAAAGTACAGAAAAAACATGCACAGGTTGAAAGAAAATAGCGGAAAAATTGCTTGAGTTAGGGATGCAGATTTCTAGCTTAGCATATTACAAGCTTATGTACGGATTACATACAAAAAGTTCAGGCTGGACTCCAAAGGCTGAATGGAATCTGGGATTGGTCCAGACAATGTGTTAAAGCTCAAATCTCTGCAAAAAAAAAGTTTGTATGACCCTAATGAAGTATAGCATACTCAAAATTTTGTAATTATCTCTATGCATCACACTGCTGATGGGAGTTTAAAACAACAATAGTTGTCCCTAACATGATGCCAGTGTAGCACTTTCAGCAACATTGTCCTGTTACTAGATTACTTAATACCAAAAAATGAATCTTGATTGGAAAATTTAATAATGTCTTTTAAAATCAGCATAGGCTAGAAGAACAGATCAAATTGACCGAAATTAATATTATAAAACAGCTGCAAAGATCAATGTACAAGGTATTTAAGCTTCTCATCTCTGCAATGTATGCTGGAATTGAATCTTTAACTAAGCAATTCCTCAGTATCCTACATGATGAAAATTTGAAAATAGATTGTTACATCAGAAAAAACATCAACTAAAGACATTTGCACTTGTTACATTTTAAATCATTATCAACTCACAAGTATTTCATATTTGTCATATCTCGCAAATTGGGGAAGCTTGAAACAGATCCATTTAAATCAGATATCCTTCTGCAGACAAGAATCACAGTATATGAACTCATACATTCAAAATCTCAGATGTCATCACTTGTAATGATAAACTGGTTCAGATTGTGCTTACAACTCACGTAGGTTTTTCAACATAGAGATACTAGAAGGAATAGGACCCTCCATAGATGTACCTTGCAGATTCCTACAACAAATTAAATGAATTTTATCCGAATGGTAGATATATAGATATTCTATGTGATCGATTGTGTTAAGATCCATAGAGGCAAAAAACTGAAATATAATACGTACTATATAAGAAAATTACAAACTCTTACAATATGGTCATTTTGGTCCAATTTCCAATAAAATCAGGTATCTTTCCGGACAATCCACTCCCATCTATCGTACTGTAACCACCAGATGCTTTTAAGACATTACTAAACATATAATATGTGATAAACAGTATTAACCGTGCTTACAAGTCTGATAGATTCTTTAGAGCACCAAAAGACTCAGGTATCTTTCCAATGAAGTTGTTAGAAGAAAGAAGGCTGCATAAAAGAGTACAGTAAGATATGGTTGAATAATATCTTAGATGTTCCTTGAAATAAAAAGACATGTTTTACGCAGATTTTCTCTTAAGAGACATCAAGCTTAAATGAAACAATAATGAGAAGAAAAGTGTACATATAAGTTTGCAAGTTGCAATATTGAAGACAGAATTGGATAGAGGTTTAGTCTTAGAGTTTGATCTCTAACACGAACTTTTAGTGTAAACTGAACAGCTTAACAGCTTCTGGCATTCATTTAGGAAGTACTCTTATCATTTCCTTCGTTACACATTATCTCATTATGTTGCATAAATTTCTGAGTATCTATAATTTGTGGAGAGGAAAAAGGATCTGAGGTCACCCTCGGGGTTTCCTAGGAGTATAACACAGGAACTCTTAACAGTCCTGTTGCAGTCTAACAATGTCGTCAACTCAAATTTCAAGTTCAGGTTTCTATATCTTCTAAAAATTTCCAACTGACAAATTAAGATTTCATCCTTAATATTAAATTCTCAAACCAGGATTGAAAGCATCTGTGTCGATGTGCTTGTGGTAGCTTAGTCTAGCAGTAGACCAGAGAAAAATTAAAAAAAAAAGTGAACTATGGGAAAAGCAGAGGAACATTTTTATATGGACAATAAGGTAGAACATTACCCCCAAAAGATGGGTCTTAGGGGTTCACTCCTTAATCCAAAGAACATATTATGAGTAAAAGGGAGTGTAAATAAATGATCCACTTAATTCCCACTAGTAGTGTTTCTGGAGAGTTTGTCTCTAACATAGTATTTGAGCCCAGGTTTAGGAGAGATCTTCAATTTGAACCCTCCTGCCCCCAATATTGTGAAAATGGTCACTTGTTTGTTAATTTATAGTTCTTTGGTAAAAATGTTCCCCATGGTGGGGACTGTTATGGTGGTCTACTCATGCGGGCCAGGCGGTGTGGGGTAGTGTCTATAGTCTAAGATTTATTTGGTGGCTTCCACTTACACGTTAAGGTTTTAAAGGAGTTGGTAACTTAACAAATGACTAGTAATTAAAATTAGAAGCAATCTTACAGTCTCCTCAAACTCCTCAAACTTCCAAGCTCTGGAGGAAGAGTTCCACCCAGCAGATTATCTTCCATGATCCTGAAGTATTTGTTTCGAAGTAAGCTAATCAAGTTTCAGCCAACAGTATATTTACGTGAAAAGATATTTATTTCTTTACTTACAGCTCTTCAAGCGTATCAATATTAGCTATTTCCCGGGGAATTGAACCACTGATGCGGTTATCCAAAAGACCTCTGCAGTATGGTCATTAACTTACCAAAAATTCTAAAAAGTTGAAACAATTAAATAATAGTTTCATCATGCTTACAAAGCAATGGGATCAAGACATCTAACCAATTATATAGCCCTAACAAGAAGGTCCACACTTAATATAAAAGCACTTACAGAGTTATGAGAGGAAGCTGACCAAAAGTGATGGGGATAGTTCCATTTATATTGTTTTGAGCCAGCTCTCTGTCAGTTAAACAGTTACAATAAATAAATAAGTAAAAGTTCCAGCATACTTTTGAACTAGCATAGCATGATACTTTACCCTTACCGGTTAGTGGATGAAATTGCAATAGAATCCTACCAGGATGATAGAGCTATAGCAAATTTTAGATCTTTAGATGTAGGGAAGAAACCTCACAAGTCACAAATACATACAATATGTAATTTTCAGAATTTCCTTATACATATAACCAAAATATGCCAACTATTATGAAATAATGAGGTTAATATATGGTAAGATGTATTAATAGTCTTCTTTTCATAATGAACTTACTACGAGTAGATGTACAATTAAGAATTTGAGATTTCATTCCCTCTGTATCATGAGCTATAAAAAAAAGATCAAAATATACTTTTCCTAAACACTGTTTAAGGTGGGGTGAAAATGACATGTACAAGATACAAGTAGCAATTTTATTATACACTAGCATATATACCATTTGAAGAATTTAGATACAGCAAAAAGCCCAGGAAACTGAAGTATTTTCTAGATGAATATATTTCGCAAAATAATAATAATAATAATAATGAATGAACAGGGCTCGGTCATTCTTAATGCTTGAACGTATAATATCTTACAGTTCCTGGAGATAGGCAAGTTTTGAAAATTCAGAAGGTAGTTCTCCCGTCAAATTTAGGCGCTTCAGCTGGCTACAATGTGAATAGAGTAAATCAAAGGCAGAATCACGAAGACATACTTAAAATCTTTTTGTATGATTTAAATATATCAAAATAAATTTAGGTAAAGAAAAATTGAGCCACAGTATAGGAAGAACATACATATGGGTAACATGGCAAACAGAGTTGTTATTGAATGTACAATCGCAAGTCACATTGCTAAGTGGTTGAGGAATGTCAAAGACCACAGTCAATCCTCCACCCCCACTGCAAGAAGTCCTTTTAACATCCCAATGCTTAATATTTAACTTTGTCGCTATTGCTTCAAGAGTTTGTACTGTCGCCAAAAATCGTGATTAATTAAACATTATTGAAGTAACATTACTGTGTCTGGGATAAAATTAAAAGTAAACACCATCAACTACTAACATCCAACAAAACGAATAACTAACAGCAGCTATAGTTTTTATTGTATGTCAATGTCACTATATCACTAACCATACATCTTGAGAGTTCATTGTTATCAATTTAAGGTTTAATTTATCAGGTTTCTGCAAAAACTGTAGATTCTGTTGTAACTAAGGTTCAACTGTGTAAGTTTTGTTGAAATTTTAATAATTACTCATTATGTAACATCTCACAACAAATATAGAAGGAGTATGTTTCAGGTCTTTTTAATGACAAAGTCAACAACTAATATATATCAAATTGCTATCCTCTTTTGGTCATTGGCCTGACAGGTCATGGATTGTTGGATCCGATACGCATTTGACTATCTGTTGACGAGGACATCAAGAATTTAAGTGGGGGAGTTTATAACAATCCAGTCCCCCGCGTGGAGTACTAGAGTCCCCCGCGTGGAGTACTGCTACTAATTGTTGCCGCACATTAATTCTATTTTCAAAGCCAAGATCTCACCCTCTATAATTCTCTGTGTCCGTAAAAAGAAAGTACATGTGAATTTCTCAACAAAAAAAACAGTACATGTGGAGGTGCATCAACAGGGCACACATACCAAGAATATAAAATATATGTAAGTTGACCCAGAAAATATGAGAAGTAAGTGTTAAGATTAATCATAAGTTTACATCATGTAGAAAAGATGGTGAAATAGGTAGAGGGGCAAATGAAGTGTAGCATACATACATATATAAACTAACCTTCTTGAGGAGGCAAAAGCTGGGCAACACATCCCAAGTGATGCATGTAAAAGTAAAAGAAACTAAAAAGAACATACACATGTATGATAAATACACTGTGGAGATGCTGCTGCTTCCCCATTAACTTAAATTTACAACTCGTTTGTAGTTCACATTTAAAGGTAAAATGTGTGTGTGTTGAGTATAACTGTCTACAGTGTGTGAGTGTGTGTGTGAGTGTGTGTGTGTGTGTGTAAAGGGTAGAAGTTAGATAATCCAGACTCCAGAGAATGAATGAATGAAAGATGAATGAGAAAGCAGAGTGATGTGTGTAATGTATACAAAAGGGGTTGTCACTGCTTGCTTGGTTGTCTTTTTCGTTTTTAATACTCCCCCATCACAAAGATGAGATGCCCCGTGGCCCCCATTTGACTTGTTGCAGTTTGATCGTTGAATTTTTAATTTTTATGACAAGGATTCTCAGCCATCGTAAAAAGCCAAATGTATATTTACCTACTTATGTTTGTTACCAATTTGGACATTAGGTACCAGTCATATTAGTTTCTTTTTTGTTTTATTTTTATATTTAATTATATTAAATTTGATTTTAATATATATAATTGTACAAATTTATAAACTCTTTTAAAAATAGATTAAGTAAAGTTTCTTATAACTTTTTTTTGAAAATTTATGTTAGTTATATAATATACTTAATTTATTATTTAAAATTATATAATTTAATCTTTAAAGTTAAATAATCCAAATTAAACAAGTAAGGCTATAACAGTATCTCCAAGAGAAGCACCCTTTTTAAAAGCATCTCCAGGGGACACTAAAACACTGTTTAATTTTGACACTATTTTAGTGTAAAACCAACTCCAATGAAACACTAAAATAGTATCAAGATGACTCTAAATAATTGGAGTGACACCAAATTTGATGTCAAACACATACATTTAGTGTCATCTTGACACCAAATTTGACGTTTCTCAAAATTCCAACTATACCCTCATATTTGTTAACGAAAACAAATTTATCCCTTTTAAGTCTCAAAACTCAATTCTTTATTATTTTAGTAACTAAAAGATTCTCTATAGGGTAAGATATGGTGTAAAAAATCCTTATTGTCTAGGATAGAGTAAATTCTCATTGGAGTTGTTTTTATAAATTATGTAATTTTGACACTAAAATAGTGTTATCCATTGGAGATGGTCTAAGGTGTCAAAAATTGTCAAATCACTATAAATAATAATACTTTATTTTATCTTTCATTTACATCAACTTTTTCCTCCAATAGTGGAACCCATACAAAATGCTCAAATGATCCACACGTTAACTAATCCTTCAATCTATACTATATTATTATAATTAAAAGATTAAAAAATTTAGTCAAAGGTGAACCATAGAAAAGATTATAACCGTCCAATTTTAGATCAATCACATAAACGATCTTAAGCATTCAATTTTAATAAAATCTAAATTTTAAAAAGAATATATACCATACATACAACTTTAACCCCCGATAATCCTCATTTTATACAATTCCTCATAGATAATCTATACTATATTATTAAAACCGAAAAATTAAAAGTTTTGGTCCAAGGTGAACCATAGAAAAAATTCTAACCGTCCAATTTTATTTTAGATGAATCATAGAAACGATCTTAACCATTCAATTTTAATAAAATCTAATTTATATATATATCATACATACAATTCTAACCCCCGATAATGCTCTTTTTATACAACTTCTCACGGATAATATTATATTATATTTAAATTATATTCTATACTTTTTATTTTAAGAATCCTACTTATTCTATAATTTTTATTTAATATATCATTAAAGTTTATGAATATTAATATATAACGATCTTAACTATTCAATTTTAATAAAATCTAATTTTAAAAAGAATATATATCATACATATAATTTTAACCCCCGATAGTCCTCTTTTTATACAACTCCTCACGGATAATATTATATTATATTTAAATTATATTCTATATTTTCTATTTTAAGAATCATACTTATCCTATAATTTTTATTTAATATATCATTAAAGTTTATAAATATTAATATATAAATATCATTGTATATTAACATACAACTCTAACCCCCGATAGTCCTCCTTTTGTACAATTCCTCACTGATAATATTATATTATATTAATATAAATTCTCAACATTATAAAATTTTATAATAAATATCAATAAAATATAATATAAAAACTAAATTTACCTAAATATTAATAATTCATCCCGTGCTTCGCACGGGTTATAAGTTTGTTAATATAATAGAAGAGGTAATGCATATATATATACATTTCATGTAACAATTGTATTTTATCTATTTCGAGGAGGTGCCAAAAATTGACAACATTTCTTAGCACATTCTTAGCACCCTTGGAATTTTAATAGGGTGACAACTAAGAGTGTCATGTCACATAGACTTCCTGTCGAAGATACTCTGAGCCAAATTATTAAAAAAAAAAAACTACAGTATAAAACAGAAATAAAAGCTGTGTTTTCTTGACCAAGTAAAATTAGAGCACGTAACGATAATCTATACTTTATGACCATGTCCATCAGTCCATGCATCGTGTTCGTGTCATATATATCTCCATAAATCCAAGTTAAAGATGACAGAGTATCATTATTTAATTATAAGGTCTCTGTGTATTTCATTATCATGTAAAGTATATTGTTGTCGATGTCATATAGTCGCCGGATTTTTTGCACAAATTAATATTTTTTTCTTGAAGCTTCAAATATCATGTTTATCCAATCTTGTATGGTCCCCGAGTTAAACTCTGTCCTTGCCGCTACGCTACACCCCCAACATAATTCCATAAATTGATAAACAGAACGATCACCACATAAAAAAACAGTGTATGATTACTTATAATGAACTAATAAAAAATTCGATACAGAAATTATTCAAAGATGAGGACTTTGTGTTTAGAAGCAAGCAATTGTCGACCTGCATCAATATATACAGACGTGGAATACAAATAATTACCATTACATTTATAAAAGGAAAAAAACATTACATATAATGGAGAATCATATTTGTAACATTACTCTATATTAACATCATACATGTCCTCAAGAACTTTGCTCGTGTCTTTACTTGGTATAGAGATGGAAGAACCAGCCCATGGCCCCTCCGAGGTCAGTGACTGGCTGTCGTATGAATACCTTTCAAAGGCTTTAAACATCATGCTGTCATTTGTTGTGGTGTGCGTAAAAATGGGTGCTTGAACTTTCTTTTTTCCTTGTAACATGCTAACAACTGCAGACATGGATGGTCTGAGGGTAGGAGATGGATTTGAGCATAGTAAACCTATGTTTAACATATTTAGCGCCTCATGTTTGGAGTAATTTGTGCCAAGAACTGGGTCTACGAGTTCCAAAAGATTTCCCTGCTCTTGAAGGACGTAAGCCTTCAAAACATTTACATTTAGACTTTAGTCATGATCGACTTGTAAGGTTAAAGAATAAATTGAACAGCATGGATGTATAAATATTTGATACATGATGAAGTATTTAATAACTGGGCGTTGGAAGAGTTCCTGGCTGTCTAATCGCATGTAGTACAAAATAAATAAATCATTGATGTCAATATACAGGTTGTTAAAAGTGCCACATCGCTTGGTCCAGCAGTCTTATTTGTCAGGGTATAACGCCAAATTAGGTCTTGATTCCCTATGGCTTTAAGGTGAATTAGTGTCAGTAATGCACCTTAGAACCATAGGGAATCCTAATCATAGCTCCATTAACTGCTACCTTTATATTAACTGCAATTAACTATTTATGCTCTTAACTGTGGTTGAGTGGCACTGAACCTTAACTATATATGGGATCTGTTTGAAGGCCAGTTTGCATGTGGCTCGATTGTGCCATGTGGGCCAATTTTCATCTAGCCAACAAGGATATACATTGGTGCCCAGGTTTTGCACACAAAGGCTTAAGGCTATATGCCTGGAATGTGTGTGCTTTTAAAAGAGAAGCATATCAAAACATGGTAAAAAAGATTGGAGTCAATGAAGCACTATGTTACCCGATCAAGAAGGTACACAAACTCCTCTTTCGGCATGCTACTTGTGTTGCTTTTACCGCTAACAATCTCTAATGCAACGATCCCAAAGCTGTACACATCTGCTTTATCAGTCAAGTAACCTCGCATTGCATATTCTGGAGCCATATATCCTCTGACAAGGAGAAATTTACAAAAAATTAATTACTTTAAGAGTTCAATACTGCAACTTTAACAAAACTCAATGCCAACTGAACATAGAGGTCCAGACATAATATTCACTACATAAGAAAAAAGCAGAAACTTAGGTTCTTTCCGAGAAAAATATCTTTAAGATAATCCGACTCTATATCTAGAAAAACAAGCCTTTAATTTATAAACAAATCAAAAACCATGCATCTATATATAAATATTATCTATGGCAAGTGTTTTTGCATCTAGATTAGCTTAAAATGTTACTACGTTTACAAACACAAAAGTTAATCAGGAGATAAGAAGAAAAGGTTTCTATATCTAATTACACACATATACAAACCTACTGTTGTACAGCATTGCTCATCCATGATTCTGATTTGATTGGAGCGATTAAAGTTTTACCAACACTTCAAAGGGATAAGATGTTTTACCAACACTTCAAAAGGATAAGATGAAAAGCATTTAAATTAATAAAACGTGAAAAGGCCTACATTGTTCCAGCAATTCGAGTGCTGATATGGGTGTTCTCTTCTTCATCAAGCTTGGCCAAACCAAAGTCTGATATCTTTGCATTGAGATCTCTATCAAGAAGTACATTGGTAGCCTTTATATCTCTATGAACTATTTTCAACCTTGATTCCTCATGAAGATAAGTTAAGCCTCTTGCTATCTCCAATAAAATCTTCTTTCTCGTTGCCCAGTCCAGGTTCAGGCGTTCTCCATCACGACCTGAATGATTGAAGACCAAGTGATACTGAGAATGCGAGAAAACAAGAAAATAAACCATAAGGTACTCAAAAAATTCACAGTTCATTATTTACCAAACAGGGCTCGAGCAAGACTGTTATTTTCCAAGTACTCGTATATTAGCAACAACTGATTTCCTTCAATGCAACAGCCATAAAGCTTCACAAGATTTGGGTGTTGTAAAGCAGATATCATGCCTATCTCGTTGATAAATTCACGGTTTCCCTGCTTTGATTTGGAGGACAGCTGTTTGACAGCAATTTCTTGACCATCTGGTAGTATACCCTTAAAAATCCATAAATCTAACAGTTGTTAGCTCACAGACCTGGCTGAATAGATATGTCTAAGTTCAAATTCATATTTCAATAGCACGGACTGTATCTTCATAGAAAATGTGAGAACGCTTGTATATAAAGGAATATCTAAGCATATTGTTCAATGGATGCCTATATTTCTATGTGATGAGAGATAAACTCAATTTGAAATAAATTTACCTTGTAAACCGGTCCAAACCCTCCTTCACCGATCTTATTTGCACGGTCAAAGTTACCAGTGGCAGCCTTGATGTGTCTTAAACTAAAATAACCTGTCTGCTGTTCTATTGCTCCTCGCAGTTCTGAACACAGACAAGGATTGGAATTGATAAAATTGCACAGGAAACCCCTAATAATCTTACCAGATCATGATGTATTTATAAACAAAAAATATTCCCTTCCAATCATTATTTAGGTCAAATTCTTGATAAACGTTCAACTCAAGATGTTCACTAGCAGTATCTATATAACTCAATTTAGAGCCATGTATCATAGCTGCAAATGCTTATCTGCAGTATATTATATATGGGAGGCAAATTTTGACTGTCACGTGTTTATTTGCAGCATATTATATGCACAAGGGAATTTTTCATTTTTAAACCGTATTCAGGAGATCGATGTGGTAGAGTTCTGTAGTTAGCATCATCATCACCTAAAGTCCTGCTCCAACAGTCAAATGTCAACTTTACGTATTTCAATTTCATAAAATCAACTTTCATTTACATTGTACCTACATATATAACCACCCTACTTCCCTACATCCAGTAACTATTGCAACTCCTGAAGACTATAATTTCACATTTTGATGGGTCTTATATTAGGCAAATTATTTATTTTTTATCTATTGTTTTTTAAATATAATACTTAGATGTTCCTTTACCGCGGATACCAAAAGTAAGTAAACAATACTGAGTATATATAAATTAGATAGTCTGTATACTAAAATGGCTGCAAGTTTGTATCATATGGTTAGTCGAAAGTAGGGTTCATGAATCCAGCACTCTTGGACATCAGTAAGTTGGTTCCTATGTAAAACACCAATGTACAGGTTTTTCCCTAAGAAATTTACAAAAGGTACTTAGATGTGACATTCTCTAGTATATACGGCATAAAATATTGGAAAAAGTTTATAAACTGAAAATGTACATGCATATTTAACAGTGGTAAGATAACCCCCACCTTTATCTTCAACATCTCTTCCTCCTAGGAAACCTTTCATCCATAATAGAACCAATATCAAGCCAAGGCTCACTAGTGAAGCAACAACAATGCCAGCAATAGCTATAGTTGACAATCCCCCCGTTCCCGTTTTGAAGTCTATCAACATGAAGCAATTTAGAATTAAAAACTAGGTAGCGAAAAAACGAGTGGGAAGCCTAGAATGTAACATGTACTCACTTGGTGTTACTGATATTGCTGATATTAGAGGTCCATATACACCTCTATTTGGAACTGCACTAGTCCCCTTTCCTGCCCAGTACAAGTGAATCTCCAAAGTGCTACCATTAACAGTAACATCCTGCTCCAAGGTGATACCCTTTCCTATTCCTCCAGCTTCCTCTGCAATATTGAAGTCTTTCCGAACAACATTACCCTGTTGAGAGAAGAACAAGTTCAAGGTAAACAGCGTACCGATTTTTAAGGCTTAAGAAATAAATTAAACAGAATATAAAAGTTCAACTGGAGGTACAATTACATTCTACTAATAAACTTAATTAACCTCTTACTCACTTGGATAGATACATCAAAAATGCGTCTTCCAATGCCACTAAATGTCGCATCATCAGTGAATTGTATTTCGGCAAAGTGGAGGCGAACTTTATAACTACCCTTTCTCAAGCAAAGGCCATAGTACTTGAGTGAAGAAGGGGAAAGGCGGGCTGTTTGATAGTACTCTTCTCCTGACACGTTGGACTTCAAAGCCACAAAATTGGCTCTGTCATTATATGTGAAAATACCTGAACTGCTATAAGCCCATCGATCTGTAGGATTAAAGTATGATGGACCTTCTGTAACCGAATCATCTTCATACTCCCTGCCCTCGGATTCTACTTTAGGTCCTCCACAATTAATAAACAGTGAATGATCTGCAAATTTAGCAGATACTACTATGATTCTTAGTAGTTGAATACAAGATAAGGTATATACACACCATAAGTTTAAAGAATTATATGTACTTAGCCAAAAAGAGAGAGAAAGAGAATTATATATGTCTGGTTGCTTACATTTGGTCGTCCCAGGGCAAGGAAGGTCTTTTTTCAAGCACCACAAAGTTCTAGGATGGTAAACAAAATATTAGTTTTGCTATTACTGATGATGCATAAAATTGTGAAAGTAATACATTTCATGTTTATAGGAAATTTTACGAGTTGCTGGTCGAAGATGAATGGCTAGCAACTAAATTCCTGCAAAACAAAAAAGTTTGTAAGTTAATATGATCATGTAATTAATGAAGAAATTAAACATAACATAGATAGGCTTACACGCTAGATGCCTGGCATCTATATTGTGATGTTGGCTGTGTAAAATTATTGTAAGACACGTCACTGCAGAGAATGTAGACAGGATATTAATAATACTGTGCCGCATCTGTGTACAATAAAATAGAAGCTAGAAAGTGTACTGACAATTTCTCTTTGCTGTCTGTAATCCAGCTTGGTATTACCCCGCTAAGTGAGTTACTATTTAGATACCTACATCGAAAGATGCTTGTCACAACATTGAGTGCATTGTATAGATGTATTTACGGTGAAACATACATGTTACAGAAAAAGCATGTACAAGTCGGAAGAAAGTCCAGTGATAAAATTTATAGATATCATTGAGTAGGGGTTACAGATTTCTCGACAAGCAATTAAACATATTGTATATTAATATAAAGCTACGTACAAAAAGTTCAGTATGGACCCTAAAGGCTGAAGTGAATCTGGGATTTGTCCAGATAACCTGTTAAAGCTCAAATCTCTGCCAAAAAAAATAATTGACAACAAGAAAGTATAAATATCCACAATAACATAATTAATATTTTGTAACTGACTTTATGCAGCATCCTGCTAGTAGTAATTTACCAAAAAAATGGTTGTCCTTAACATGATGCTGGTGGAGCACTTTAAACAATATTGTCCACTTACTAAATTAC
The DNA here is from genome assembly GCA_028671895.1 of Oenanthe sinensis. Classification (NCBI taxonomy): domain Eukaryota; kingdom Viridiplantae; phylum Streptophyta; class Magnoliopsida; order Apiales; family Apiaceae; genus Oenanthe; species Oenanthe sinensis. Next base: position 40,874,787 of record CM053794.1, read on the forward strand.
TAAATACCTTAATTTTATTTTATTTTGAATGCAAATCAGCTTCATTAAAAAGAGCAATTGCTAAGCAAAATATCTGAAAATCAGGGGGAATAGATTCCACCATGATTAAACGATCAGCCATAGTTCGAGATTGTCTGGCAAGGAGATGCACAGCTTGATCAGCAGATCATTTAACCAAGTGTAATGACATGTTACTAAAAGAACCTACCAGTTTACAGTCCTTAAGAAACTTGATCTGGAAAACTTATAATGTCCTTAAGAATCAGCACTGAATAGAATAGAAATAAAATTGACCAAATTCTATATTAAATGAACAGCTGTGAAAATGAATGTACAAGGTATTTAAACTTTTCATGTCTGCAAGAAATGCTGGAAGTGAATCTGTAATCAAGCAATTCCTCAGTATCCTACATGGCAAAATTGGAAAATAGATTGTTGCATCAGCAGAAGCATTAATTAAAGGCATAATGCATTGGTAGACATAATAAACACCAATGATCAACTCACAGGTATGTCATATTTGTCATGCCTCCCAAATCGGGGAAACTTGAAACAGATCCATTCAAATCAGATATCCTCCTGCACACAATAATCACAGCAAATGACTTGATGGGTTCAGTTTTACAGGTGTATTTACTAGTAATGATCAAAAGTCTTTCAGATTGTGCTTACAACTGTTGTAGATTTTTCAGAAAAGAGATACTAGAAGGAATGGGACCCTCCATAGAAGTACCTTGCAGATCCCTACAACATATTTACAGAAACTTATCAGAAAGGTAATATGTAATTATGAGTGGTTGACTGTGTTAAATCCATGTAGAAAACACCTGAAATTAGTAAGTACTGTATAAAATAGATTAAAAAATACTCACAATATAGTCATCTTTGTCCAGTTTCCTATAAAATCGGGTATTTTTCCGGACAAGCTGCTCCCATCTATCCTACTGTAACCAACAGATACTTTTCAGACATCACTAAACATATATTTGGTAAAAAAACAGTATTAACCATGGCTTACAAGTCTGATAAATTCTTTAGAGCACTGAATGACTCCGGTATCCTTCCCGTGAAGTTGTTAGATGAAAGAAGGCTGCATTGAAGTGTGTACAGAAAGACAAGATTTATTAAAATCCTAGATTTTTCTTAAAATGAAAAGACACATTTAAGATAGATATGAGTCGCATCAAGCTCAGATGAAACAACAATGAGAAACAAAAAGCAGTAAATAAATTAGTAAATTGCAATACTGAAGGCAATCTTGGATAGAAGATAAGTTTTGATCACTGAGTTTGTCTTCCAGCATTAATTTTTAAGTGTTAACTGAACAGCTACAGTCCTTTGGCATTCACTCGGAGTCTCAGACAGTACTCTTATCATTTCCTTCATCAAACCTATAATTCTGCAAACCTAAACTTTTGGAAACTTAATACTGAGTCTCTAGTAGGGAGAAAATTGTATGATCATTTCAAATTATCATGATCAGCTTTCAAATAGCAAGGTTTCTTCCGTGTATAACACATGAACTCTTAACATCCCCAGCGGTAACTACTAACTGATGCAATAATGTCATCCATTTCATTTTTTAGGTTCAAATTGCCATATCGTTGAAGTTTCCAACTGACATTATGATTTCAGCCTTAAGATTAAAACCTTGAATCAGGAAACAGGGCATCTATGTCGCAGGCTCTTATGAGCAACTTCACTGTGGTAAATTTTTAGCCTAGCAATTGACCATAATGTAGAAAATGAAGTGGCATTGTTAAGTTACTGGTCATCCTAAAACCATGAGGTGTCAGGAAGAAGGCTTAATTGGATTATATATTATCTTTACAGAAGTGCAGGTAGAAACGGTGGAAAAGACTTGTAACCGAGATTAGAAGTAAAGCTTACAGTCTCCTCAAACTCTTCAATCTTCCAAGCTCTGGAGGAAGAGGTCCTCCCATCTGATTATCTTCTATGGTCCTGGAATATTTTTTAGAAACTAAGTCGGTAATGTTTCAGCCAGCAGCATAGTAAAATGAAATGTAATTATTTATCTACTCACAGCTCCTCCAGTGTACTAATATTAGCTATTTCCCGGGGAATCAAACCACTGAGACGGTTATCCGTGAGGCCTCTGTAGTATAATCGACAATTTACAAACACTTGAGCAACTTACAGAATCAACATCCTGAAGGCATTCAAGCAAATCTATAGCCCTGACCCAAAGTAAAAGCACTTACAGAATTTTGAGAGGAAGCTGACCAAAAGTAATGGGGATGGTTCCATTTATATAGTTTTGAGTCAAATCTCTGTAAGTGAAACAGTTTAAATATAAAATATAATTTTCCAGAATACTTTGGACAAACAATACTATGCCCGAATATATTATTTCTTACAATTCCTGCAGGAAGGCAAGTTTTGAAAATTCTGAAGGTAGTTGTCCAGTCAAATTTAGGGCCTTGAGCCAGCTGCGATGTGAATACAGTACATCAAAGACAGAGTTACGGAGACATACTTATAATATTTTGCTAGGGTACAATTACAAGCATGTCGAGATAAAATTAAGCAAAGTGCAGCATAAGAAGAACATACATATTGGTGACATGGCAAACAGTGTTGTTACTGAATGTGCAATTGCATGTCACATTGCTATTTTTTAGAGGAAAGACACCTCTAAAATCTCCATCTTCACCACAAGAATTCCTTTTGACATTCCAATGGTTAATTTTCAGCTTCGTTGCTATTGCCTCAAGAGTTTGTACTGTAAGCACAAAATTAAGTTATATTTCTTTCAGATCATTTGAACATTATAGCAGTACTTTGTTTGTGTGCATGTTGATGGATCAAATAAGAAATTCTAAACATAATCTATCATATTGTTTTTTATTATCGATTTGCATGTCCCTTTCATGGTTCAATGTTCATCGATATATAGTTGCTGTTATATATCTTAATTTCATTGGATTGATATCATAGTTTTTTTGTCAGGGATTGATATCATAGTTTATTATATGTAAACTGAAAAAATCATCGCTGTTTTTAAAAATTTTAAAAAAAGAAAAAGAAAAGTCAGGACACTTGCGTTAGTTAGAAGGTGCACTTGCGTTATATATAATAGTAAAAGGTACAAATAATGCATGCAAGTAGACCATAAAACATGCAAGTTCAATTAATCAGTGAAGAGCCCATCAATCCAATCATCACTGGCACAAAAATACAAAACGCTAGGCGAAGATATTGAAATTTAGTGTGCTCATCTAACTCCTTGCTTTACACTTTATTCAAGTAAATTCATTGAATCATCATATCTAAACTATAATCGTACGGTAATAAATAAAGAGATGGTAAATGAATAGTGACACACACACACGGCACACACACACACATAGATTATAGACTACTAACCTTCTTCAGGGGGCAAAAGCTTGGCAACACATCCCAAGTGATGCATGTAAAATAAATTAAGAAGAAGACATGCATATATAAAGGATGATTGGGTTGTCAACCTAATTTTAGTACCAACAGTAGTACTGTGGAGATGCAGATACTGCTGCCCCATCAACTTAACTTGCAATTCGTTTCAAGTTGTGATTTACTAATACTATATGATCGATAATCGTATTTCTCATTCACAAGCCTCGATCTTTATCCTGCTTGTGTGTGTATTATACAATGTTTATGTTGGAGTATGTTTACAGAAGGATCATATAATACTCTATAACAGGGAGAGGAAGAGATCGAGAGAGAAGTGAGGAGAAGAATAAAGCTGGTGTGTATATAGTAGCCACCAGCGAGTACCTAGTGGTATATATAATAATACTCCTGTTTTTAATTATCTTTCAACTTTTTGTCCACATGTTCAACTTGCTTTTTTTTTCTTTTGCTAAAAATCATAATTCAACCTGCTTTGATTAGGGGGTTAAAGAAAAAAAATTAAAATTCTTTTTATAAATAAAAATATATAATTCATATAAAATGTTTAAAAATATCCTTTTAATTACTTGATCAAAATACATTTAAATATGTGCAAAAATTCAGACGATAAACGGAAAGAATCCTATAATAATAGAGTACGTTAGAGGTACCAAAATGGATTTCAAAATTGTTCTCGAATTACAAGTGGCTTAATTTTATTGGTGAGGCGCATATTAATACATGCGGGATCCATATTATTTATGAGTTAATGATCAATAATAAATTGACAACTCATCATTTCATAAATTTTTTGGGAATAAATTGGAACATCTAGCATTATTCATAATAATAATCAAAAGAATGGTTGCTTTAACTAGGGTTGTACACAGTTTGGCCAACCCGACCAATCCAATTCAAACCGATCATTTTTCGGCAGATCTAAACTAACATTTTCTAACCTGATATATAGTTGGATTGAAAAAATGTCAAATCTGATTTTAATAGGTTGGATATGGGTTTTGATTTTTAAAATCCAATCCGATCCGATTAAAAATAAAATAATTAATAAATAATCCAAATGTCCAAGAATATCAGCATAATTGAAGTTTAGTGATTGATTCATCTATTTTATGATACCGTTCAAATTTAAAGACTATGTCTACTGTTTAATCAGTTTCTTTTGATGTGTTGAAATTTAGATATTTAAGACATATGTTATTTGTGTTGCATGAATGATTGTAATATTTTGTTAAATTATCCCCACTTTGTTTGAACTTTCATTTTTAATTTTAATTTTTTTGATAAAAAATTTATTTATATATCTATTAACCCGATCAATCCGATTCAAACTGAAATAAATTAAATGAGTTGATTTACAAATTCTATTTTTATGAATTGAATTGAGAATTTACAAATCCAATTAAATTGGTTGTAAATTCTCAATTCAATCGTTAAAATCGATCAAACCACCTCATCCGATCCACCCCTCCCTTTAACTGTCTATTGCTCGGCATTTTCGTTTTCTGCAGTCCGACACGAGGAAAACAGTCGCAACATCATATTTTGCCTTTTATGGAAGAATATCCATCACGAGTTTTTTCCTATGATGCTTTAAAATTTACCCAAATTGTTCCTTTTATGGAAGTGTAATTTGCCCAAATTGTTACCGGTTGAAACACAAGTAGCGTTGAACAAATAAATAGTCATATGTTTGTTTGTATAAATTCAAATTTATTTAATTTTATGATGTATTTAAAACAGAGTATATGTATACTAAACTTTAAGATTAAATATGTAAACTTAACTGATATCTTATCTAAACAGATTTATTTCCAAAACAATTAGCTTTAAAAAAATCAAAGATACAAATATTAATAAAAGTACCTAAGCGTTTATATGACAATTTTTTTTATCTCTGTGTGGGATTTGCCTTAAAATTCCTTTGGTGTGACATTTGATTCCATTTATTTGAGCAGAGCAACACTTTTAACCCCCCCCCCCCCCCCCCCCCTAGTTAACATAAAATTGGTTCCTTTGGACTAAAAACTAAACCGTCATATATTTGTTTTTGAGATTCTCTTAAAAATTATACTAATATAATTTATTGTAATTAGTTATATGGAAGATAATTGCTTTTTTTTTATATGGGACTTAAATTATTACCTTCGACTATCATTTGATTTCTTAGGGCCCGTTTGAGATTATTGTTGAAAACTGTTGTGTTGCGAGAAAAATTGCTGCTGAAAAAAGTGTTGTTAGACAAATCAGATAACTGTTTGGTAATTTTTGTATTTGTATATATTTTGATATATAATATATATAAATAATATTTTTTGGAAGGTTTAATAATGAAATTTGTTGTTACTTCCTGTAAAAGTTGCAAAACAGTTTTTTTCAAAAGCGCGGAGATATGCTTTCTCTAAATGGATCACGGGCACCCATTTTTGGCATAATTTTTGACTTCGTATCCCTCATAAATTATGAGAATATTGTGGATAGCAGGGAGTAGAACCTTAGACCCATGCCGACTAGAGTTCTAATACCATATTGAGAAATCAACTCATCTAAAATCTTAAAGTGTTAAAAAAGAGTCTCAAATGGATCTTGTACTATTCTTTAACAATAGTAACTTTTGAATTTTATCAAATACCCTCCAGATTTTTAGTAAAAAGATGATGTAACTGCAATACCAGACGTAACTCTGTTTCAATCACAATTTGCTCTTCTTCGTTTGCAAGTTGCTTTTAACAACAATGGGAAAATAACTAAATACAGTATATAAAACAAAAGGATAAGTTTCTTATTAATTTATTACTGTAATAAGTAAAAAGTCAATGCAAAAATGAGTATGAAATAGTTACAACAGCTGCCGCACCTTGACCAGGACAAAACTATGAAGTCTTCTTATCCGAGTGAATCTTACTTTTATTTTATCATATTTATTATTATTATTTTGGTTAAGTTAGAGTGTAAGACCGTAAATACGCGTAAGCTAGTTACTAACTTATTACCGTCTCTATTTATTCACGGTGATTCTAGCTTGGGTAGATAGGAATGACAAATGAAGTGGTTGGTGAAAGTCTTAAACTAGTTAGCTGAATTGGCTGTGTCAAGTCAAAACAAGGCACGTGGTTCTTTTACTCGGGGAATTTGCAGTTTGAAGCAACGAGATGTTAATCTCGTGGTTTGGTGTAGTTTCGTATTTTTGTGTATTTATAATTAAAATTGAAAACGATTCATTTTGGATTCTTGTTTAACCGATTCAAATACGAAATAAAATATCTCGTGTTTATATAAAATGAAAAGTACAGGAAATTTGTGTATATTTTTTGTTTACATGAAACGACCGAAATAATACAAAATGATTATATTCGAATACACAAGATATACACAAAATACTAATAAATACATAAAATGAGTGAATTGTTATATATTACGTATATAATATATATTATGGTATATAACAAATAAAATTTATATATTAATGTTTCATGTAATTTTGTATACTCAAAATGAAACTCATATCTGATATTAAATTTATTGTGCAATTTTGTGTTCGTATACTTTTGTATTTCATGTATCGAAAATCAAAACTCATGTCTGATTTTTTTTTTAATGTTCACATGTCATGCGTCAAATTATCAGATTTATGCACAATAATAGTGTCGTACGTGGTGAGTTTTAGATAAAAGTAAATTCTCTCACCCTCCTATTTTTCTCATATTTCGTTAAAATACTCTCAAACTTTATTTTTTATATCATGCTCGAATCTGTTATTGTTGGCACTTTTTGGTCGAGCTTCGTACACTGAAGTTATTAACTTCAACATTATTTAATTATGGTCAAAAAAATGAATTATGTATTCTGAAATTCCTTTCCACACATGGTAAACAAAGTACATTTCACACTTCACACCAATACAGCATCATCTCATCTCCAAGTTGGCGCCATACGTGTACAGGTGGATGTCACGCTTAGGCTTAGCCGCGTAGGTAATGGCGGCTTTATTAATATAATGTTCAATTTTGATTTTATTTGAGAGTAATGATGTAGGTACAAAATTATTACTCAAATTTAAGTTCTAAACGAGTAAGTCACATGACATTAATAATGTGTCATTATAAAATATTTTAATTAGTGAGATTTATAAGAAGGTAGGGATTAAAGTCAATTAAGAGTATGTTTACCTAAACTTAAAATTATGACTTATTAATTAAAGTGGCTTGACGTGATAAACCGAAAATTTAAAATGCATGTTTGGGTACTTTTGTATTATGAGTGATTTATAAATTTGTAAACATATAATAATAAAAATAAAAATGACTTATGAGTAATTTATAACATATGGATAGCTTTTATCAAAATAGGAAAAAAAATAAGTCACCGAAAAAAGTACATAATACTTATTTCTGGTTTTAAGCCGTTTTCTGACTTATTTCTGACTTTAAATCAGTTTCTGGTTTATTACACAAACGGACATTTTTCGGTTTAAAATCAGAAATAGCTTTAAGCCAAACAGTCTCTAAAACACCATATGAATAAACACCATGACTAAGGTATACTCCCAGAACTCAGAACTGCTGTAAGTTTTAATGGTAACTATGTGATGTAGTAAGAGTTTGTAAATCAATTTAATGCCAATAAGTTTGGTTACTGTTGATTGATTGAATGTAGTTAGTATTTTTGGGTGAATCTTTGTATTTTGAGTTCTTTTGTATAAATTCGCATACGGGAACATACATTTATTATCGGACCCAGAGGTTATTTGAACTGTTCAATTTCAAAAATAAATATTGTAGTAACGTGTGAGTGTGTGTGCGCGCAGATATATGTGTGTTATTGTTCCAGGGTTTTTTTTAAGTGTGTGTTTTGATCCATAGTTGGTAATAAAAAAAAATTGAATTTTTTTTTGTTGCTTGATTTCGTGATTATTGTATCATTAATATTTTTGGTTACGTTATTTTGATTTCATGATTAATGCATTATTAAATATTAATTGATATCATTATTGTGTTGCTTATTATATCTTGAAATATAGATTTTAGGGTTAGTGATTTTGGATTTTTAATTTATTGTTTTGTTTTCATCTTTCATTACTGGTCAACCATTGTTCTTTTTATTCTTTTAAATAACACTAATTTTGGTTTTGATTTTTTATACACACAATATGCATTTGTTGAAATTACGGATTTGGAGGTATGCCTAGTTTAAATGCATTTAGTGATCATTTTATATAGTACTTGATTATTTTTGCTCTCCAAGTTATTCGAAGTTGATTATGAGGAGTTTCTATTTGATTTAATTATATCAGAACATAAATTATTACTGTCTGAGTTAAGAAATGTTTAGAATATTACTTTAATCTTTTTAGATTCAAATTTCATGAACTAAATGATACTTGTATGCAATATATTTTGGTCTAATATGAAGACTTCTTTTTATTCAAAATAATAAAAGCGACGAATCAATATTAAAATTTAAATGATCAGAATTGTATATTTCCGAATTCCGCCATAAGAAATTGGAGCTAAGCCAACCATCGACGGACTTGTGAGTATGTTACCTTAAATTTAGATATAATTTAGTTTAGAGTAAAGTGCATACTTGTATTTTAGTTGATATATTATTTGTAATATTATATTTTAAAAATTATTACTTATAATATTAAAGTTTATAGTTTATCTATTTTAATTAATTTGTGACATTTTTTTCAATTTATATTTTAGTCATTATATTTATATTGTATATGTTTATTTTAATCTAAATAAATAATTGTTGAAATGTATAAAAATGTAAATTCTAGTATTATAAATAATAACTCTAAAAATATAATATTATAAATAATATACACAGATACACTAATTTACTCTTTAGTTTATTAAATTAGGAACTCATAAACATAACATACAACTATAAACTTAAATAAAAAATTGACTGAAAAAACTATAAACTAAAATAAATCAATAAATCAATAAATCATCATAACTGCATCTTTATCCAATTTTGTAGGAATGGGCCATGTACTAACACAAGATCGAATTTGTAAACACACTACTACACTAGTATATATAGGTTATTAACGATCCATAAATATTAGCTCACGACACTTGTATAGGATTATAAAATTAGTTAATATTTGTACATTTTATATTGATATATTAAGCGTTTTGACAATAAATATGCAATATTATTATTTAGCAAAAAGATAAATAAAAATAATGAATTTATAAACCGTAATATATAATTTAATTTTATAACGAACTTTTTAAACTTTCAAGCATATAAAAAGTCAAAGAAACCAATGTTCACAAGCATCCCCTTATTTGTGTTTTTAATTATTTTCAGTCAATATTGTGAACTGACAGCTACCTCACCATAACAAACAGGTACGCAGCTTTTAAGACAATTGACATGTTTGGCCTGCCTTAAAATAAGTTCTTTTGAATTTATTTTCGGGTAAAAATTTCATATTTTGATAAATATTTTTATACAAGTATTTAATGTATATTTGAGATTCTATAAGTTGCAAAAAAAAGTTAACTTTTTTCAGAAAAAAGTTAGGAATCTCTAATTTTGTCTTAAAATAAGTTGATTTATTCTGAAAAAAAGTTTCCCCAAACACCCCAACGTAATCACCGACTTATATTGTCTTCTTCTTCTACTTTGACTTTTTGAACTGGGCCCACTTTCATTACTCATTTTGTACTTCAAAATCTGCTTAAGCTCTTCATGGTGGGTCGTTCTTGATTTCATGGTATACACATATAAATACATACATATATTTTTTCTGTTTTGACCTTTGTTCTATTGGTTGATCCTTTATATAAGTTCTTGAATTACGAGTATGTCTCATTTGTTTGTATAATTGTATTTCATGATATATTAATCTTGACTCATGAAATGGTGTATGAATTATGATAATCTTGTCAAAGTGTAACATTAAATTTCTTTGCTGAATATATAATTTGAGCCTGTTTTGTACAATTCACTTAGTTTTGCTTCATGGGAAGTTGGGTGTTTTTCTCTTTTATGGGGATATGCTTGTTTATTCTCTTTCAAACCGATACTTGTATGGCTACTTTTCAAGCTATTGGCAAGTTAAAACCAGGTTTCCAAGGGGCTCAGATGAATTTTATAGATGAAAATGGAGTGTTTCTTTTATCAAACAATTCCCTCTTTGCCTTGTCTTTCATTACTACTGACAAAGATGTTACCTTGTTTCTACTTGCTGTTGTTCATCTGAGCAGTAAAACAATTGTTTGGTCTGCCAATAGAGCCAGCCCGGTTAAAAATTCTGATATGCTCGTGTTTGATGAGGGTGGAAATGCTGTTTTACAAACTGGGGGTTCTGTTATTTGGTCTACAAATACTGCCAATAAAGGGGTTTCTGCAATGGAGTTACAGGACTCTGGGAATCTAGTTTTGTTGGGGAGTGCTAATAGAATAGTTTGGCAGAGCTTTGATCATCCAGGGAATTCCCTTTTGTCCAACCAGGAGTTTAGGGAAGGAATGAGGCTTGTAAGCAATCCCAGCACAAGTAATTTAACTTATTTTCTTGAAATTAAGTCTGGAGATGTGCTACTCTATGCAAATTTTAGAAATCCACAACCTTATTGGTCTATTAGAAAAGATGATAAAAGAATTATCGACAAAGTTGGCGGAGACGTCAGTATAGCATCTCTTAATGGGAATTCATGGAGGTTCTATGACAAGAGCAAAGTATTGCTGTGGCAATACATTTTCTCAGATAACGCTGATACAAATTCTACTTGGGTTGCGACTTTAGGAGATGATGGATTTATCACTTTCTATAATCTTCAAAGCAGAAGTTTAAATGGTAATTCTGCAACAAAAATACCAGCTGATTCATGTACCAGACCTGAACCATGTAATTCTTATGAGATATGTTATGATGGTAACAGATGCCAATGCCCCTCAGTCCTAGACTCCAAGGACAATTGCGAACCTGGTATAAGATCTCCTTGCTACGAGTCTGAGGGTTCTATAGAGCTGGTTAATGCTGGAAATGGGCTTAGCTATTTTGCACTTGGACTTGTTCCACCCTCATCCAAAGGCAACTTAGATGGCTGCAAATCTTCTTGTCTTGCTAACTGCTCATGTCTTGCTATGTTTTATGAAGAGAAATCCCAAAATTGCTTTCATTTTGATACCGTAGGAAGCTTGCAAGGTTCAAAAAATGGGAGTGACTTTGTTTCATACATAAAGGTCTCGAGAAATGGAGGCAATGGGAGAGATTCTGGAGGGGATAGAGGCAGCAAGAAAAAGGTTCTGCTTCTTGTCACCATACTCACGGTAACAGCATTGGTTACTGTTGGTCTAATCTGTATAGGAATTCGTTACCACCAAAAGCAGAATATCTTTCTAGTGGAGTCTCCCAAAGAAGCAGAAGAGGATAATTTCTTGGATAACATATCTGGGATGCCAATCCGTTTCAGTCACAAAGATCTTCAAATTGCTACTAACAACTTTACTATGAAACTAGGGCAAGGAGGTTTTGGCTCAGTTTATGAAGGTGTTTTACCAGATGGAACCCGATTGGCTGTGAAGCAATTGGAAGGCATTGGTCAAGGAAAGAAAGAATTCCGAGCTGAAGTTAGCAGTATTGGCAGCATTCATCATCTTCACCTGGTGAGGCTCAAAGGCTTCTGCACAGAAGGTGCCCACCGGCTCCTTGTATATGAATACATGGCAAATGGTTCACTGGAAAGATGGATCTTCAAGAAAAACAAAGGAGATTTGTTGGACTGGGACACAAGGTATGATATTGCTATAGGCACAGCCAAAGGATTAGCTTATCTCCACGAGGATTGTGATGTAAAAATTGTGCATTGTGATATTAAGCCTGAAAATGTGCTCCTAGATGACAACTTCCTTGCAAAAGTTTCAGACTTCGGTCTTGCCAAGCTAATGAGCAGAGAGCAAAGCCATGTTTTCACAACACTACGGGGCACTAGGGGTTATCTTGCACCAGAGTGGATCACAAACTATGCAATATCAGAAAAGAGTGATGTCTATAGTTATGGAATGGTATTGCTTGAGATCATTGGTGGTAGAAAAAACTATGATGCATCTGAAACAGAAGAAAAGTGCCATTTTCCTTCATACGCTTTTAAGATGATGGAGCAAGGCAAGTTGAAGGACATTGTTGATGTGAAACTGAAAATAGCCGAAGATGATGAAAGAGTGTCCATAGCAATTAAGGTTGCTCTTTGGTGTATACAATACGACATGCACCTTAGACCATCAATGATAAAAGTAGTCCAAATGCTGGAACAAGTATCTCCTGTTCCTTCACCTCCATCATCTTCCCAGCAGATGCACTCACACTTCTATTTGAATTCCTTCAAATCAACGAGTGAGCACAGCACTTCTTTAGGGCCATTAGATCTAAATAGCTGTGCTGATTTTTCAGCAGTAAGGCTTTCAGGACCAAGATAGCAGCTCATATTCAATGTGTATCTGGTAGGTTACTATAATTTGCACTACTCCTAATTAAGCCCAGTTGCCTGTTAAGTTTATTTTGTCAATATTTATAGTTAATACACCAATAGCTTTTACAATAGGATATGGCGTCTGTGTTTTCTTGCATTTACAGAAGGAAGAAGAGTGCAATATGTCTGGTTTAGTTTAATACATTGTTAATTCTTCATCTCCATACTGCAATTGACGTGTCGTCTGTTAATTATGAGATCATTGTCATAGTCCTTGGGGTTTTGAGAGACGTACATTTGAGATGATATCTTACAAATCGGGATTTGAAAATAAAGAATTCCATAACTTACAAACGGAGCGATCGTAGCACAGATTTCACTCGCGTCAGTATTTAATTTCGATTAGCACTATATGTGTGTGTGTGTGTGTGAAGTTTAATTGCAGGTTTAGTGAAATCTTTCCTTTAAATCGAAGTGCCTGTAGCAAAGCCAAACATTAATCTATAAAAGAAAAAAAAGATTAGTGTGTGGAACATAGAACAATATAAACAAATATATAAGAAATATTGTATGATAGTAAGAGAAGCTCTATAATAGGACGAAGACTGAAATTACAAAGTGGCTGATGTTTGCAATGATACGCATATTTCTCTGGCCTTGATGCTCCTAGTATTTGTAGCCCTTAACATACAAACTCTCGGAATCACCAGCACTTCCACCACTATATTTTCCAAGAGTAGCATCCGAATTTGCCTTGCACCTTGCTAGGAATCCAGCCTGTGCCTTCTCAACATTCTCCTTCTTCCCTCCCCATGTCTTTAGAGTACTTGCCTGCAGTGCTCGCCCGAATGAGAATGAAAGCGTCCACGGCTTCAGCACTTCTAGCTTGTTCATGGCATCCAGGTTTACTGTCGCCTCTTCCTCACTTTGTCCGCCTGATAAAAACACAATCCCTGGCACTGCTGGAGGCACGGTCCGCCTTAGTGCGGTCACTGTGTATTCAGCAATCTCTTCTGGTGTTACCTGTTATCCCAGAAGATATATGGTTGTCAAAACACAGTAAATAAATAAATATTGTATATATAGAATACAACTACGTACCTTTGGGCTATCAGATCCTGGTGTGACCATATTGGGCTTCAAGAGTGTTCCTTCTAGAAGAACATGTTGGTCATTGAGTGCCTTGTAAACTGCAGCCAGCACGGTTTCAGTAGCTGCAGCACATTTCTTGATGTCATGACTGCCATCAGTTAAAATCTCTGGTTCAACAATTGGCACAAGTCCATTCTCCTGGCAAATGATTGCATATCGAGCCAAGCCCTGAGCATTTTGCTGAATGGACAATTCAGAAGGCTCAGTCACACCTATCTTAAGGACTGCACGCCACTTGGCAAAACGTGCACCTGCCTTGTAGTACTGAGCACAACGAGCCCCTAGTGAGTCAAAGCCCTGAGTTGTGGTCTCACCATTGGTACCAGCTAAGTCAACGGTGCCCTTGTCAACTTTGATGCCTGGAACAACATTGTTTTCGACAAGAACATCAACAAAAAGCTTTCCATCAGAAGTTTTTTGGTAAAGGGTTTCTTCGAAGAGAATGACACCGGAGAGATAGGTAAGGGCGTCGGGAGCAGTGAAGAGTAGCTCGCGGAGAGCTTGACGGTTGGACTCGATGTTCTCTACGTTGATGCTGGAAAGACGTTTGCCAATGGTGCCAGTGCTCTCATCTGCTGCCAAGATACCCTTCCCAGGGGTGGCAATGTACTTGGCATTCTTGATTAGCTCATCTGAAGTTAAAACACAAATGTTTAAATGTTCTTTCAATATTAATTATCCATATATCATATAAGGGAAAAGTTTCATGGAAATTGGATGTTACCTACAATTATTTCTTAATCTTGTTAGCAGACAAGCAGAAGTGTGAAGAATATATTTTGAATTTAAATCATATTTTTTCATCTGAAAAATTGAGAAGTGATTTAAAAATCATCTTGTGTTTAGAATATGATATTTTTTATAATAAGTAAATTTTTTTTTCTTCATAATATATAAATTTATAGCATTAATTATGAGGTAATCAGAATTTCCAACTATTGAACATATAAATATCAGCATGATATCTTTTGAAATATCAATAAAACAAGAAATATTTATCAGAAAATATTAGAATGACAATTTGCATAGCCTAAATAACCTTTTATTTGAATAAGAAATTAACTACTTATATTCATAAAATATTATTCGACTAATCTAAAATAAAAAGTTGTACTATATTCTTCCCATTCGAAATTTGTAATTAATGGTTCATTCGAATAAAGAAAAAGTTGTAAATTTGGAAGGGGTAATATAAATTAGAGGACACAAGATAATAAATGTAAAAGAAAGTTCATATAATAGCGAGTGGGCTATTTTACGACTTTTGTTTAGTGTAAAGGAGAAAACACAACGGAGAGCATGAATAAAAAGAACATATTTATACTTACCACACTATACACATAAACTATCTGATGAGATTAATTACCAGTGTTGCGTATGAACATCTAGAAGATATGTGTATGTATGCATAAGTATAGATATGAAGGAAGTATTAGAAAAATTTTGACAGAATAAATGGAGTATGTACCAGCATACTTTCCCACGAAGGCAGACATGGTTATGTTATTGCTGAGGAGAATGGGGACGAAAGCATACAAACAAGAAGCTATCTCTAATATAGAGAGAAAGATTAAATTTGGTAATATATATATGCCAAGTTGATTCAGTTGCGCAAAATATCACCACGTGTCAAGGGGATTAGCCTACGAAAAGTTATCATCACGGGATAGAAGAATGAGTGATCATTCTCTGCTCCAACTGGCCATTTTTGTCTCTCTTGATACATTTTGTGGAAAAGCCTAGCCATTTTCCCTCATCCATATTTTCTGGTACTCTTTGATACAATTATAACTTTTTATCCCTCATCCATATGACGAACTTTATCTTTTTATTGTTGCTTTTTATGATTTTATCCACCTTGGCAACCCCTCCCGGTTTTCTCAGATATCAAGTTTTTGCTATACATTGCACAGTTGATATGTAAGTTGCAATTACTTCGGATATGCATGCAATCAAAACAAAATTGTTAACAGTATGGGACCTGCTTTAATATACTATATAGCACCTCCAAACAATGGTACAGACAAAGTGTCGAAGCTTATGCTATAAAGCACCACCAAACAAAGGTGCAGATGAAGTTCATCCATGGTATATTTCAAACTTCAACTCATAACTGATTATAAGTCCCCCTCATCATGCTTACTAACCTCCCTAATAGAACAAACAACTTCAAAATTGTAAATGGCCACAACTCACATGAACTCTTAACAATTTTAATAACTCTTCTTCATCTCTCCGGCAGCGATCATTAAGTGTTGATTGAGGTGAAAGACGAGCACCTGTTGTAGATCATTAAGGAACCCCATGTTGATCATTCATCATCTGTGCCAAAGTATCTGTCTCCAAATTCACCCATGCCAGGAATTACACGATACTCTTCATTTAAACCGGTTTCAATCTCTGAGGTTACAATCTTTATTCTAGGGAAGTGCTTGCAAACTACATGCACTCCTTGAGGAGCCTGTTAACAGTGGAGAAGTATATTTAGCATCTCAATTCTTATTGTAGTAATTTGAAGTACCTTGCTTATAGCTGAGCAACTTTAGAAAGAATTGATTGAGAAGGGTAGATATGATAGGAAAGATAAGTAAGGTGTAATTTAGGAGTAAAATAACTTACAGATATAAGATTAAGGAATATGATGTTGGTTTCCGGAACACCCTTTTTCAGAAGTAAAGAGATAGCTTGCACAGCTGAATTCCCTAAGGAGATGACCAGAGCATAAATACAAAACAAAAAAAAGAAGAAAAACAAATCACGCCATTCAAAATTCCCAGAACTGATAATTAAAATGAAAGACAAAAAAGCCTTCAGACATGAAAATCACACACCCTTCACCAATATACGACAATGAAAATAAAGGAGGGACTATCAAGACAAAGTACTCTGGAGACGGTACATGCACAAACCTGTACCCAGGATTGGATCCAATAATAATACATGCCGCTCAGAAATATCTTGGGGCAATTTCTCATAAATCAGCTGCATAAAAACCCAGAACTTGTAAGATGGCAGAACATTATTTAGAATGCACACCAAATATTCCACGATCAGTCCAGTTTAAGTTTTAATAATTCGATTGGCAGAACATGCAGTTGAAATTTATTTTAACTGGTGTTGATATGAGAACAATAGTACTCTAATTTTTTGTATCAAGTAAAGCATATGACTTTGTGTTAATTATATACTGTATTTCTATTACCAGAACTTCACTTCGACATGGTCAAAAAAAAATCTCTCACGACTCACGGACTGGATGTAGAATATAACTATACCAAAACACAATACATAGTAGGTGCAAACCTGTTGTCCGTTGTCACCCTCTCTATGAATAAGAATTTTTCCAATTTTGATACCTTTACAACATGCCCGCAAAGCATTTTCCATACTCTCACCACTGCAGAGATATAAAGAGCTAGTCATTGAGAATGACAATGAACTTTTACAGGTCAGTAACCACTGTAACCTACTACTGACATGTGTACAACTTCAGTAAAATATAGTAATGTTCTTTAACTTTGGACATGCATGATGCACTGCGCATGGAGGAACACAATAGTTGTCGCATAACCTCTCACTCCTCTAGTAGGAAGAGTGAGAGGGAGAGAGAAGAAGTTGATTATTTTGAGCTTTTTATACCTTCTAATAACAGAGACACCACATAACCTCTTACAGAAATCTACACCAGTGTAAACAGATCCTGCATTCAAGAAATAGAGAATCTAAGAAAAGCAATAAATGATATGGTTGAAAAGTATAGATTTTAAAGATCAACCTTAGAGATGAGACAATGGAACAAAAACTAAATAAGCAATTATGCCAGTTCAACTATATACGCCTGTCTTAAGATCAATTATGCCAGTTCAACCATATATCAACATACTAATATTTATGGAATATGGATCAGTGAAGTACACTTATGCTTCAGCCTTCAAATTTCTACTACAGAACTGTTAACACATCACTAATTAGAAATTGAGATCAGAGACATATCTATAACATATATCATTACACTTTAATACACACAGTGACATACCAGACACTGACAATATTATATATATGTGTGTGTGTGCGCACACACACATATATTAATAATTATGGAGAAGAAGAAAAAGTACAAAGAGAGAGAAATCCTATTTAAGAACGATTAGTAAATAAAATCAATGTGAAGACTGAAATAGTTATAAAAAAACCCACAAAAATCCATGTCACCTCAAGCCCTCGATAGGTGAAATGATTCTAGAAAAGAAGAGAAGATGTGCACTGTGTTTTAGCACAAGTCCATAATATCATTTGTGATACTTCATAAATTCTACATACCGGAGAGTAGGATCTTTGATCGGGCATGCAAGTTATGAGAATACATCAATTATATACAGTTTATAAATCCAAACAAAGACACAAAACAAAAAGAAAAATCATAATTCAGCATACACTCAGATATACTGCACATGTTCTACATGAGAGGTTAGACATCTTCCAGGCCTCACATGCTAGGGAAGGTCAACTTACGTAAAAAATTCTTAAACTTGAGAATGATATTAACACAATAAAGATTACATGGTGGTTTGAGGTACAATATTATTTGTCTTGAATGATAGTGACTCACCAGTTGGAGTTATCACCTGCTTTTCGGTAAATGGCAGATGTCCCAGGCCATGTTCAACAACCTGATTTAGACAAGTACATATAACTACTTTAGATAAATACAAAAAAAAAGTCTCGTTTGACAATAAAGATACATACTACAATACACACATTTCTTTAAATAAAAATAAAGAAACTATACCCACCAAACGAATCAAACGATCAGCATAAAAGACGAAATCATGTTTTGTTGTTTGGGCATCACGGATAAGTGTATGCATACCGCGTATCTGGATCATAAACAATTGTAACAGAAGAATAAGATAAGGTATTAAACCCAGAGGATCAATACTTTTGGATCCCGTAATCAGACTATTAATAAAGACCCTAAGAATTGGACTAAAGATAAACCCATTTTTATTTTATGATTACAGAAGCAAAAAAAAAACTACCTGAAAAGTTGATTGAATGACGTATAGGTTTGGATATATTTTACAAAGATCGTGTTGACCCAGTTTTGTTCGAATATGCTGAACAATCAAATCAATAGCTACATGATTGTCACCTCCACGAGGAATTATGATATCAGCATACTTTTTTGTTGGAAGTATAAAATCATCGAAAGCAGGCTTCACGAATTTTGAATACTGCATGAAGGTTAAGATTTCAACAAATTATTACATATATTAAACAGTAGAAGATTAATATTAGTAAATATAGAACTTCTTGAAGAGTCATGTGATACAATGCCAAATGAGACAGTTGGGGGGGGGGGGGGGGGACTGTATCATGCATGAAGAGATTTGCCTACTGGCAGAACTTAAATACCATTTGAGGATATTACGGATCTACTAACCTGATCAAGTACCATGTTTATATCTCTATTCTTTTCAACTGTGTCACGTCTTATTCTCCTTGCCAGGCGTACATCAGCATCTGCACTCACAATGTCATTGTAAAGACTAATGTAATAACACTAACAATTTATCTGACAGAATGGAAGTCGCCAAATGAGAGCAATCATTGATACCAAAAATAAAATAACACAGGCCTTTATACACCTGACATAGTTAAAGCAGAATCACGAACAATAGGAGGAACGCAAAACATTAATTACATATAGGCTGCAAAATATATGAGTCATATAAATTGTTTCAAATTTTACATGGTTAGACATTAAGTTCTTACAGCCTAACTCCTGTGCGTAGCTGGAAAGTTTATGTTCCCTTGACAATTCATTCAAGTGGGCCGTAAGTAATAAATCAAATGTCAATTACTTTGTTTATCTAGATCCACATAGATGAGGTTTGAAAAAAAAGATTTACATGAGTCCAGAGACTATGTGCCTATAAATTTATTCATTATGTTTATACTTGGTTTTAACAAAGTAGACTGTGACTTGACAAAAAAAGAGAGAGTAGAATGTGTCTGACTATAATTAATTCCTCAATATAACTAAAAAGGTATCGATTTATAGAAAAGGAGAGAACAGAACCTGTATCGACAAATATCTTCATGTTCATCAGATCTCGGACGCGAGCATCGTGGAGAATGAGTATACCTTCCAAGAGTATCACGTCTGAAGGATTGACCTGCCCAAATTTTATAGCAATGGGGTTTCTTATGGCAGTATATAAAAAATACAATATACTTGAATTTTCATTTATATAAAAAATGAGAACTATATTAAAAAAAATAGTTAAACATATTTGAGTTGGACTGGGGCATTACATTCTCATAAAAAAATTGTAAACAATTTTCAGACATAAAATTCCTCTGATTATGTTTTCTAAGCATATACTAGCACCGTATCTCAACTCTACCTCTTACCTTCTCTGCTTAACCGTTGTCAAGCTAAATATATATCAAGATGGATCATGGACGGCAAAACGCAAAGTAAGGTCTTCTGGTAAAAAAATCTAGTTTTCAAGGTCAGATGTGTTTTTAATGTGCTTGAATATTTACAATAGAAGAATTACTGGTTTAATAGAAAACACTAAATAATTTTTAAAAAATTAGATGTATATGTACATCTGTAAGAAGAACCTCTAAGAAAGAACAAAAACTAGTAAAGCACAATGAAGACCCTCTTCTCCCACAGAGTTACCAAAGTAGGGGTATTGAACATTGAGTTTATGACTTCTAGCTTCAAAAGACTTACTTTACGAGGTTTGGAGACATCGGCCTTGTAACTTCTGAAGTCATATTTAGAAATATTAACTGCTTGCCCATGCTTCAACTTTTCCATGGAAAGCAACAATTGTTCAGTGTCAAATGCATCTGAAAAAATAAATATATTTTTAAGGAGAAAGCACGCTAAACAGCATGGAAACTCAATACGAATACTACAGCTGCTGATTTCCTGATTCTACCACAATTTCTTAATAAATTAAGATCTTCGTATAAATGGCGTCAAAGTATAGAGCCTTATCTGAATTGTCTAAGCTCTGCCTATAAAAATTATTACATCAAACTCAAGCAAATAACATGTTGAAAAGAGAATGAAAGCTATTGATATTGCTATAATTCTTACAAGCCCATTATTACCTCTTTTCAATTTCACTTTCTAACATTTTTCCAATCAAACAGGCTAAAACATAGGTCGGCAGATTTTTATAGATCCAATATCTTTAGTGATAATAGATGTTTCAAAAAAAATTAAAACTGACTGACTGAAATGAGTATTTCGTTTGCCAAAATTTGAACAATTGATTACCTGAATAAATATTTGACGTAAGGAATTGATTTATGGAAAATACCATTGCCTAAACCCTTTATTGGTTTGAGATGGAAAGGCGCGAGTTTCTCAATACATATTTTTGTATCAAGCAGATATTTTTATGTTTCTCTTAACTTTGTAACTAATTTAAAATTACAAAGAAACATATTATATTATCCTTATTATGTAGTTTTTAGAGAAAGCTCCACACACAAAAGAAAATTCATGTGGTTGTTGTGGACTATTACTCAAGAGAACAAATAAGGCTCATAGTGTATCCATTCTTAATCATTTTCAAATGGTGTTGTATTTCAGTATAAGCTAGAAGAAGAAATTCAAAATTTCTCTCAGAACAGAATAGTTCAATGAAATGAGGGAACAGATGCCAACATTAAAATACAAAGCTCACCAGGATGGTCAAAGTTGTATTCATGAACATTTGTAAGTTCTTCAGGAGTCAAATTATGATAGAAGGAATCCTGCAAATTCATTGATATTATTAAAATTGATATTTCATAGATCCAAAAGACAAGATGAACTATCTGTAAGAAAGGTGACAAATAAAAATGAAGGTGAAGTTTCCTCAAAGAATTGTTAGGAGACATATGAAAGAAACACACTTACACACACACACACACGTATATCAGAGGGAACAATTGTGGAAATGAATTAACTACTATTCGTCTCACTAACACCAAAATTCCAAAATAGCATGCTTTCCACAGAGAATTTTCCCACTAAAGAATATTCTGAATGCTTGACTGTTATATAATTCTTTGTATATAAGCTGCAAAACTTGCTCAGGGAATACCTGATTAACAAGTACGACTCGTTGATCACGAAGCTGCTCAATTATCATATCACAAACTGTAGTCTTTCCTGATGCTGCACCTCCACAAACTCCTACAAGTACGTTTCATAGGAGGGAGAAAAAAAATGAACTCGGATAAATCATGCTTCCATAGATGCATAAATCACACAAAGATGACTTCTAAAAGCTGGCACATATATTGTGTTCATAACAGACACTTGAAAATGCCTTTATAAGATGTGCAGGGATATAATGCTCCCTTGTCCCGAGAATTACATTATGCATTTGAATATATGATTATCAACTACAAGGAGGGGTCAAGATTTCAAGTAACATGAATATGCTTGGATTTGAAAAACCCTAAATTATAGAACAAAAGAAGGCTCGTGCAAACAAATCATAGTTGGCCTTCTAGAAATACCAATTCATAATTCTTATTGTGTATTTTACATAAATGCATTTTGGCGAAGGATTTTGAAGGTTCACTACTAATAGTCACACTTGACTCATATTATCAGTTTTCATCAATCACGACCAGTGGCCAATTGCTTGGGGGGGGGGGGGGGGGGGTTACAATTCCACACCACACAAAAAGAATACATCCCTTGTGATTGTCATACTCTTAAACTATTAGTGACCAAAAATTAGTAAGCACTTTAAAACAGTTCTTGTTTGTTTTTGCCTTTTTGGGATAAGAAGATAAATACAACATATTCAGGTTAAAGTTCAAAACATTATTCCACCAAGTAATATGAGTAGGTATTGCACTAGCTCTCAGGTGTAACAAGTACCAATGACAAAAGGTTGTCTATGCACACTTTCTGCAACTGAGTTTGATGGTTGTTCAACCTTTGTATTTATTTTCTGTAAGCCATTCAAGTGAAATCCTGAAAAATGAACCCCTGATGAAGACTCTATTATATCTTCCACTGGTGAACCCATGCGCTAAACCTCTTACACTGCACAATGGAATACTGAGATTCAAATGTATATAATGAAATGATGTAAATGCAAAATATCATTTTGAGTTTGGATTTATACTTTTTCAGACTTTGCACATATAATTTAAGTAGACAATCGCATGTACTCTATGTTTACCCTCATTTTACAACATTGATTCTTCAAGCAGAAGATATTGTTTATGATATAAAGCAATATTATTAGATGAAACATTACAATACATATTAAATTTTTATCAAGATAACAAGTAACATCATTATATATTAGACCATCTCCAATGGATGACACTAAAATAGTGTCACTTTGACACTATTTACAAAATCAACTCCAATGGGAGTTGCACTATATTCTACACTATAAGGAATCTTTTATTTATGAGATAGAATATTCTTCTTCTTACATACATATAACTATTTTTAATAAATTATTTATTAATATATAAACTTACAAAAACACTTCCTAAACATATGATTCTATAATTATGATTTATCAAAAATAATTAAAGCTAAAAATTATAAATTTTCGATAAAAAAAAAGAATTATGAAGTCGATAAAAATTCAGACTTAAAAAATATAAAAGAAATTGTAATTTAATAAAAGTTAAAATAAAAAAGAATTGAGTTTTAGGACTTAAAATGAATAAATTTGTTTTTGTTAACAAATATGAGGGTATAGTTGAAATTTTGAAAGACACTAAATTTGGTGTCAAGATGACACCAAATGTTTGTTTGACACCAAATTTGGTGTCACTCCGATTATTTAGTGTTATCTTGACACTATTTTAGTGTCCCATGGAGTTTGTTTTACACTAAAATAATGTCAAAGTGACACTATTTTAGTATTTTAGTGTCCCATTGGAGATGCTCTTATAAGATGAAACAACATTGTCATGCATCAAACGAATAAGCATTAGACATGAGATACTTGGAACCATTATCTTGTTAGTTTAGTTCCGGAGCAAGCGAAATCATTACAAAAGAACTATAAACTATCAGATTCCGTTCTTTCCGCAAAAAGAGTTCAACTCTGCCTTTTTTTAGTCAAGATGCAAAAACTTAAATTCAAAAAAATTACCTACAATTTTTTGTTTTTTAGTTAGCTCCCTACCTCATGATCATCACATAATCTAAATCAGCTAAATTTTATAGATTTGCAAATTAGTATCAAGTAATCAATCGTCCATCTTTATATCAAACAAAAACACGTTAGAATTATTTGAATCGAGAAATCTGCATTACGAGACTTAAACAATAATAAAGTTCGCCAGAAGGTTAAACAATATTATCATCACATTTAACAGCTAATCAAACAGATACAAGCACATAAACCACAACTAGATCCAGCAAAGTTAGTGCCCAATAATCAGTAATTACTAGAGCTATTCAATACAAAACATGTCATAAAAGAATGCGAATGATTAGATATAGGTTAGTATATAGATTCATTTACGGATCAACTGAAGCGTGTGTTTAAGTAACATGTTGATATACACAAAAGTGAATGTGCATAGAGATATGGTTGAATATACCTAGCGAGTGGGTTTCAACTCTCAAGTGATGCAGACAGGGTTTGCTGTGTGTTTGTGGAGACTTGGAACAGAGAGGCACTCGACACACGCTTTGTGTGTTTTTTTCTCGGTCAGAATGCCGTACAAGAAAGTTTACAGTTATAAACCAAAACACCGTGCATTTAAATTTAGATAATAAAATTTTAATGTTAAAAAAAAGAATACAAAAAATTAAAATAAAATAATTAAAATCCATAAAAAAATATAAAAATTATAATTTCAAAAAAGTATATGATTGCAACTAATATTTGAAATAAAATGATAAAATCTAATCAAAAAGGTTCCCTTTAATTAGATACATTCGAATAAAATATATAAAAATCCATAATTAATATAAAAATTATTTAAATTCAATAATATATATACGCATCACTTTACTTTATTAGTCCCATAATTTTAGTTAATTATGTTTAATTAATGATTAACAAATTTAATATTTTTTTCTAAAGTCACTACAAAATTTATTTAATATATTTTGATAAATAGTTTAAAATTTTACAACTATAAAATTAATAAAATATTAGTCATTTTAACTTTCAAAAATTGAATAAGATTAACATTATAAAATTAAAACATATAGTATTTTTTATTTGTTTTTTATATGTATTATTGGCAAACCATTATTTAGTAAATCACATGATTTTCCGTGCTTTAAGCCAGCCGTATCTATTGACTCTCGTCTACGATTTTTCGTTTTACTTTGAATTACAACTTGCTTATAAGTCAAGGTAAGGGGAGATTAATAAATTATATATTAATTATTTTATATGAATTAAATATGTAATTTAATTTTTTTATTATATCGACTATGATAATATAATATATAATAAAAATTATTTATAGATAAAATAATAATATTATTTTAATATTCATGATATTTAATTAATAAGTTATAATTTCAAGTAGAAGTGAACTGAGATATGTTATTAGATTGTTGTGCAATATATGTAAAATATATATGTTTTAAAATTAAATTATAATTATATCATAATTGCATAAAAAGTCGTATAAAAAAATTTACGGATGATAAAAAGGTTGTATAAAAATAGAACTTACCGGACGGACGACCAACTGACGAATTTTTTTATTTTTTTTTTAAATTTAATTATGAAATTTTTATTAATAAAAAGAGTTACAAATATATTAGAAATATTTTAATTAAAATTTAAATAAAAGAGTATATTTTAATGCAGGTAAAATATAATATAATTTTAATATTCAAACATTTTAATTATAATATTGTAATTTTAAATAAATTAATATGTTTGAGTGGTGAGGAAAATTGAAATATGTTAGTAGATTGTGAGTACAACTATGTATTTTAATTAAAAGATAAGTTTTTTAAATAATATAATATAAAAGTATAGATAATATAGATATAATATAGTGATAAATTTTAATTAACGTTGATAAAATAATATTACTATTTTAATATTCATAAAATATAATTTAAATATAATATAATATCATTCTATCCGTGATGAGTTATATAAAAATAGAACTAACGGGTTTAGAGTTGTATATAAGGTATTGATTTCGGTTTTCTAATTTGAACATACAGGTATTGATGAGAACTGGTTATTCTAGTTTGAGCAAAATTCTTCTAATTTGAGTAGAACTAGTGTTTTGATGAATAATTTATGTTATGCGATTAAAATAGAAAAATAGATGAAACTAAAAAAATGCATATTGTTTATTATAAACTTTAATGATATATTTTTACCGACCTAGTCTTCGGCCGGAGGGGTTTATTGCACAAAAACGAAGAAAAAGGCATTACGACTAGTAAGTATTAGAAACATATTATTGCCCTACTTACATATAAAATTTGGAGTCTAGAATTGACCGAGGATTTTCCTGAATTATCATCAATTTTTAATCACATTTTATAAATATTAAATTATTTCCTTTTATTTATAAATGTTCTTATATTTTTAACCTAAATACCCTTCAAGCACATGGATCTCTTTACATATCTATACTGTATTATTATAACTGAAAAATTAAAAAATTTGGTCGTCGATATGATACCGGATGAACCATGAAAAATATCTTAACCGTTCAATTTTACGTGAACCGTAGAAACAATCTTAATCATACAATTTTAAAAAGAATATAATCATACATACAACTTTAACCCAGTAGTCCTCCTTTTATACAAGATAGGATAATATTATATTATATTTAAATTATATTCTATATTTATTTACGAATCCTACTTATCCTATAATTTTTATTTAATATATCATTAAAATTTATCCTATAATTTTTATATATTTAAATACACTAATCTTACATAAAAATATAGATATTTTAAATAAAAAAATATTTATTTATATTTGAAAAATAATTAATAATATGAAAAATGAAGATTCGCTCGTGTATTCCTAACATTGTACCCGGGAAAAATAAATCAAAGTATTCACAGTACTCCGGTGGAGTTCTTATATTTAATTTCATATATTAAAGTATAAATATTATTCTAAGGAGAGTATTTAGTGATCGACGTGCATTTAAAAAAATCTCCAAAAACGAGCACTAAATACTAAAATCTCATTACAAAATTAAAATGGATTTTTTTAATGAGAAAAAGTGTTAAAAATAATATAAGATTTTATTAAATATATATCCTTCTAATATCTCAAGTCTTGAAATTTTAGGAGGTATGATAATTTTAATAATTTATTTACTATAAACAAAAAAATAGATACACTTTTAGATATAGGTATTTAGGCACTTTTAGCATTCTTCGTTGTAAACTTGTAATTATGCAAACAAATTAACGGGCATGAGAGACATGATAATGATGATGTCCTATGTTCAAAATACTTTGACACAGATAAAAAGAAAATATAGTTTAAGTGAATTTTAAGCTAAATTGATTCCCGAAATTAGTGGCTTCTTTTGCCTTTTCAATCTGTTCTTTATATGTGCTGATGGGCCCAATCATTTTTGGGTTGGGCCACGCTCTCACAAGATACGTATCACATATTCACAAGTAAACAAATCAGAGCCGACATCGCCATTCTTCGTAAAACTAAATACTAATCTATAACATTATATATTTATATCTGGTATATAATTGAAATAAGGGAGATAAGACAGGGATAAGAAAGTAAATTCATAAATATTATTAATTATTTAGTTAATTGATTAAAATCCGATTTCATTATGAGTATAAAAATTAATTTAATATTATTTGTAAATAAAATGATTAAACTTCAATTATAAACCAATATCAATAAATTATTTAGTATTATTTTAGAAAAAAATATATTAGATTCTAATATTAAAATTGAATAAATATAAAATTTTAAAAATTTAAAATTTAACTATAAAATTATTAAAAAATATTATTAAAAAACAAACACATGCATTGCATGTGGTATAAACTAGTATTATTAAAACTGTAATGTCAAATGTTTGATCCGTCGTCGGTCTAATTAAAATTTATTATTGTGCTCTATCTATATATAGTATTATTCTAGTTAAAATTTTAATTAAAATAGTTTCTAATATATTCGAAACTCTTTTTCTTAATATAAATTTATATTAATAAATTAATATATGTTAATTAATATAAATATATAACAATATATTAATGAGAATTTAAACACATAATATAAATACGATTCAAAAATAATTTATCCCGTGTATAACATTACATAAAAAATATTAATAACATAAATAATCAAATTAAATATTTAATTCATTTAAAATATATAATATATTATTTATTAGTCCCCTCTTGTGTTATAGGCTAGTTGTATATTAATCTCGCAATTTATTAATTAATAACAATTTTACATTCAACTAACTTATCCTGACTTTTATATTTTTTATAAATTTTTATGATTAAAATTTGCCTAATACTATTTGTTAGTTTCAAATATTGTATCTACTTAGTATAATTATATGATAATTATATATTTTAAATAAAATTTTCTCTAAATATATTTTAATTATAATGATAAAATATTTCTAATTATTATAGATTTATAATACTAATTAAGCCTCTAAAATAGATTTTTAAATAAACAGGCACATGCAAACTGATCGATTAATATTTCTACTTTATATCGTAGTGTAGAATAATATTACTCTAACCATAATAAATTAATAATTTTAATAAATTGATAAAAATTTGCATTCCAAAATTATTAATTCACAATTACTAAATTTGAGTGATATACTGATATATTGTAGTTTCAATATTTGTCATTATAAAATAATATATCATAGTTGACATAAAAATTTAATATTTGATGTTATTAATTTAAATATCTATATATATTGTAGCTATACATTTGGTACAATAAACCTGCTACCTGTCACACAGATTTGAGTATTTCGATTTTACGTAAAAACAGGTTTTGGGTTCTTCATTGTAGATTTTTAGTAAACTACCCTTATACCCCCATGGGATGTATGGGTTTGTCATTATTATTAAAATTTTAAATTTTTGAAAATTTATATTTATTCAATTTTAATATATTAATATTAAGTTAATTGTTGATATTTGTTGATAATCAAACCTTAATCATTTTATTAACAAATAAATCTAAAAATAATATTAAGTTAATTTTTGTACTCGAACCTGAATCAAATAAATAAATAAATAATTAATAATATTTACAAATTTACATCTGTATCCCTGACGAACATAATATATTTTCTCCCTTATTTCAATTATATATAGGATATAATTAATTTGACCCCAATTTTGAAAAAACACTTTAAGGGCATTTGGTTAAGGATTTCTGAAATGATATATGAGTTTAAAATGACACATATCTAGTGTTTGTTTCAATTTTTTAAAATTCCAACCACAAGCATGGGTTTTTAATAACTAATAGGAGATGTGAATATGAACAGAAGGGTATGGATATCAACTTTCATATTATTATTTTATTATTGATAATTGATATTAATAATAATAATAATAATAATATATACAATAAGATATTATTAATAATAAAAAAATATATTTATATTTTTTATATAATAAACTAAATTAATTTAACTAATAATTAAATAATTTCATTTCAAAAATAAACTAAACACATGATATTAATAATGAAATTTCATCCTCGTACCAATACTTGATTTTTTTATCGAACACTGCATGCAATTTTAAATTTTAATAAAAAGTTTTCTATCTTAATAAATTATTTTTGAGTAAAATATTTTTACTTAAAACAAATAATAAAAAATGTGATGAAACTATGCAGTACCTCTCAATTTTTTTATCTGTTGTCAGAGGGACGGGTGACAAAAAGAATCCAACAATGCGCAAGAAAGGACGTGGCAAATAGTGATTGGACGACGTGGGAAATTTTGAAGGACAGTCAAAAATTCAAGTGTGAGATCTAAATCTCTCTCATACGTGTAAATGCAGTTTATGCAGGCAAGCAAGCATATTAAAAACACCACCGTTGTACCGGCAACAACCATTCTGTCAAACCCCACCCCACCCCACCCCACATTCAATTTTCGTATAATAGAAGCGGGCTGACCGTTACATTCACCGTTAAATCTCATTTCAAAAAAGCAACTACTGTACTAGTTCGTAAATCGATAAAAAAAAACACAAAAGCGGTTAAAACAAAGTGTTGAAAAATATAGACTTGGAATCTAGTCGCAAACAAACATGCCGTATCATTAAACCCCCTCCTACTAGACACTCGTTTTCTTCTCCCTCCTACCAGACGACACTCGTTTTTATTGCTCCTCCATCTCTCTATAATTCACTGCACTTAAATGACAAGCCTTCAACATTTTTGAATTTCTACACGAGAAGCTTGTCTTTTCACTAATACATTCTCTTCAAGTATCACCGTTAAACGCTGCTGCTGCAGCCGCGACACCGTCTACCTAGACAGTAAGTCTTGTGATGCGTATTTATCTCTATAATACTCGATCTCGTTAACAATTGTACAAGTTTTCTCTATACTTGTAATGCCTAGTTATCTCTAGCCTCATTTATTTCACTATACTTTCAATTAATGGATGAATGTGATCTGAGTTCCATTTAGTATTTTCTAATGTTTCACTACGTGTATGATTTAATTATCTGTACATAATGATGTAGGTGATTGATAATTCATGTTTGTTGGTTAATTGTCGGTTTTGATTATTGAAGCTGGGAGGCTAATTCTGATCAGCTGCTGTGATGCCACGGCAAGGGAAAATGGATTCATTAGTTTTTCCTCATGAAAACTTGAGAGGTCTCAAGGGGTTGATCAACTGCAACAAAAACAAGGCTAATCCTAACAATTTTAACACCGGTGGCACGGCTGCGGAAGACATCATCAATGACAGTGAACTAGCTCTCAGAAAAGCTGGAGAAGCAGGTAATCCTTGATGCTTACACAAGTGCATCCATCATTAAGTGACGTTTTCAACTTTTTCTTAAAATTCCTTTTTAATTGTCGTATTATATTTCCAAAGTGTAGTTAATGCTTAATTTTCTTCTAAATGCCCTTCTCTTCCAATTTAGTCAAAAACGTCAAATATAAAGGAATGAAGGGAGTAAAATCTATCACAAAATCCTAATTTATTGAAACAATTGACAGTCATAGTCTAAACTTATAAACTAAACTGAAATGAGAGTGTCATACAGGTACCTTTGTTGAATTAATTAGATTTAATTCCAAGCTAAAAGGCTGCCGCTGAACAATGATTATGCAATCAAAAACTTTGCATCAAAGTGAAATGTATTAACAAAAAATCACTCAGTATTCATTTATAAAAAATAGACTGTAAATACAAGTAAAGGTGAATTAAATTATTTTGCAAAAGAATGATTAAATCAGTAAAGTTTACTATATTCAGTTCAGTGGTTTGAAATGAAGATATTCGAAGAATATTGGTCAAAAGTATTTGTGTGGTACTGTGGTCACGAATAATTATTACTTTAATAGTAGTTTTGCACAAAGAGAGAAGGTAATATTCCAGTGGTGAGGTAGGTGATGATTTTGCTTAATTACTTGGATTAGTCGAGTATTATAAATAAAGAAAACTTAAAGCACGCGATGGATCATTCGATTACGTGATGGGGGTCCAATCGGGGCCTATACACTTAAGTATAAGTATGTTGATTAGTGAACTTTCATTTACAACATAGGCCCAAAGAATCTTTTAACTTTATACTAATGCTTAATGCTTATACTCTTATAATTGCGTTCAAGTGGAGAACGGAGACGTTTTGAATGTACGCATTACTAAAAAAATACATTGCTCGTTAGTATATGTTTTAAGAAATTCTCGGTGAGCCAGAGTTGAACACATGACCGGAGACGACAGAGACAGAGGATAAGTTCTTTTTCCAGGCAAAACTTATTTTATTAAAGCATTTTGCATAACCATAAGCTGCTCAATAATTGTTGAGATGGATCCTCACTTGTTCATAAGAATTGATGGGACTTTCTTGTACTAACAAATATGAGTACAAAATTAAATTTATTAGTGAAGTGCAAAAGTTAAACTCCTAACAAGTAACAGTTGCCAGAGATGACAATCTTTCAACAAACATATTAAGATAAAAATCATGGCAATCGAGCACCTGGGCTTTGTTTATGGAGTAAGATGTGGGCTACTATGATCCACATTTGGTTTCTTCAGTTGATCTAAAAAAAAAAATATTATTAGGCCAATTAATTATGCCAGACTTGCCAGTGTAAAAATGTTAAAAACTGTAAGAAAGCGCGGCAAAGGAGTAGGGTTGTTGATATTTAGTGGCGCATGAAATTGCAGCGTCACGGAGATACGAATCAGTGGAATGGCTAAGGAAAATGGAGCAAGGTGCGTCGGAGGTGCTTCCGAAAGAGCCATCGGAAGAAGAATTCTGCTTAGCTCTTCGCAACGGTCTCATTCTCTGCAACGTCCTCAACAAAGTCAATCCCGGGGCTATTGTCAAGGTACTCTACTGACTACTACTACATCTACTTTTAATTACATACACATGCATATGTACATAGACTCACATTATCCTAACAATGCATGCATATAGGTGGTAGAAAATCCAGTAATCGATGTCGACGCAACAGAGGGTGCAGCACAATCTGCAATTCAGTATTTCGAGAATATGAGGAATTTCCTAGTAGCTGTTAGAGACATGAAGCTACTAACATTCGAAGCATCTGATTTAGAGAAGGTTTTTCTCTTTTCCTATACTTTCTGCTTCATCTATCTTATGTATTTGCTTCGGTTTCTCTCTATATATGAGCACGAATGATTTTTATAGCTTTATTTCTTTTATGCTACACTACATATTTGTCATTTGTCAATGAACTTGAGAGATTTGCGACTTGTTTTTAAATTTTATTGCAGGGAGGCTCGTCGAATAAAGTTGTGGATTGCATTCTTTGTTTAAAAGGTTATTTTGAGTGGACGCAAGCTGGTGGAATTGGAGTTTGGAGGTACGGTGGAACAGTGAGGATTACATCCTTGCAGAAGGAATCGCCTTCGACACTGTTTGGTAGTGAAAGTGCAGATGACTCTTTTGATGAATCTGAATCATCACAATACGAAGATTTATTAGAATTTCTTCATTTATCTGGAGATGTTTCACTTGAGGAATCCAAAATAGCCAATGAGTTGAGGGTCCTGTTTGAACGTTTTGCACTAGGACTTTTACAAGCCTATCTCACAAATACGAATGGATTTGAAGAACCTCCATTAAATTCAATGGTAGGTAAGATCCAGTTTGTTTCATACAAATGCCTATTGCTAAAATGCTGTAATGATAAGTACATTTGAAAATTGAATATTGTGATTAATATGAAAATAGGCGTCTAGTTATGCAGGTTGGTTTACAAAAATTTAGGAAATAACATGCTTGAACATGAAAATGAAATACATTCGAAAGACCATGCAACATGTTAGTAAATTGCATAAGCAAGTTTTATACTTCTTCATGAATTATCACATAAACAAGTTAGTCAAGTTTGTCCCAGTTTGATCAATCTGTATTGGTTTTGTTGGTGTATAGAACTGGTAAATTGAAATTTAAATATTATAATGTGATACAGAAATGGCACAATTAAGTAGTCATTCTAGTCAGCTAGTGTATCTCTTCACCCGCATACCATACCTTCAATATTATTGAAACTGTACCCCAGATTGACTCAATTTGTATCGTACGATTTCTCTGAAACACCATGGATATGGCTCCTAAGTTGTCCCCTCTTTCTTTTTTGGTGAGAATTGTAGGTAATAGATACTGTTCTTATGAATGTCACAAAAAAACTCTTGGCAGTCATCAGCTCACAAGGCAATCAGGTTGGCAGCTTACAATGTTGTTTTTCAAGTAACTTGTTTCTTTTGTTGTTTTCCTGCATTTATAGAACTTAGTTGCAAATTAAAATTCCTAACCTACTATCTTCTGGTAATTTCTCCAGCTTGGGCACCATTGTAAGAAAATATTAAAAGGTGATGGCTTACCTCTGTTGAAGTCTGAATTTCTAGAAGCTATCAAAAACTATCTTCATCAAAGGTCTAGTTTGGTAGCAAGCGATATCTCTAGGTTATGCATTTGTGGTGGGAAATACAATGGCATGTGGCATGGAGATACTAACTTTGTTGATAAGGACAAAGTAAATGTTCTTCAACGGAAACAAGAGGTATTAAATAAAAACTGGGTATTTTGGTAATTTTTTCGTGATAATGGAATGTTCCATAATGTAGTAATACTATCTGACCGTTTCAAGAAAATATCGTAAGTATAAAATGTCGGTTCTGATAAGTGGAAGTATTAGTCTGAATTTTTTGTTGATGAATAATTTAGCTGTTTATCTTGTTTATCTTTTTTTCACATAAAAGAATAAGATTGAATGTTATCAAACGCATCATAGTGCGTTTAGAATTACCATCTACCTGTCGCATCATATCACATAAGAACTTTAAACAAAAATCCACACAGTGGTAACCTGATAGATATGTCAGATTGCTCTACTTTCTTGCAACTTCTCTGCTTCTCTACTACTATTTTTGGAAAATCTACTTACTACATCACTTTGCTCTGTACTGTAATACTATATACAATAATTATTTCAGGAATTAGAATCTTCTTTCAAACAGACAAAGCTAGAAGTTCAGAAGGCTCATTTGACCTGGAAACAAGAACTTGAAAGGCTTGGTAATATTCTGGAAGTTCTGTCCTAAATATATACCGTACTGATCAATCAGCTTCATTGAATCTGTTCTGTTTTCTATATACTTTTTATTTTCTAAGTGCCCTTTGTTTTAGCATAATTGACACTCGTGTATTGTCAGTTAATCATACTAAGAGCCTTGAAGTGGCTGCTTCTTCATACCATAAGGTTTTGGAAGAAAATCGCCTTCTACACAATCAAGTTTTAGACTTGAAAGGTGAGTGCTTAGTCCCCCTACTACGACATCATAATGAAATATATTTGTTACTGCTTGATTTCATTTATCAAGGAAATTAATGATAAATCTCCTTAATCTTTACTTCTTATTCAGGAACAATCAGAGTTTATTGTAGAGTGAAGCCTATAGTCTCCAGGCAGGATGATGCAAAATCCACAGTGGAATACATTGGAGAAAACGGAGATATCATGATTGTCAATCCACATAAACAAGGAAAAGATTCAAGAAGGGTTTATTCTTTCAACAAGGTCTTTGGATCAAATGCAACACAACGTAGGTTCCCATTTTCCAATATAGTCTTCTATTGAATTTAAATTACTGCATGGCAGCATGTGACATATAGCATCTCATAATATAACTTTATCACGTTTGACACGACCATTAATATGAAAATTGTACACTGATTATTAGTCACTATGTGCAGAACAAATATATGTAGACACTCAACCGCTGATAAGATCTGTTCTTGATGGTTATAATGTTTGTATATTTGCTTATGGACAGACTGGCTCAGGCAAGACATACACAATGGTAAAACTTAAACCTTCATTTTTTTTCACTGGTAGCACTGTCTTGATGATGCACATATTTTTTTGCTCAAGGCCTTTGTAAAATGTCCCAGTAATTGTTAGGGGACATGCTTGTCATCGTAAGCATTTCAACTTCATAATCATAATATAGATATTTCATATTATCATAATCAACATAATCATCTGTGACTCTTGCATTTAGTCACCAATCATTCAGGGATCCCTTTCTCATTCTAGATTTGACCCAAAAAAGTGAGGCCAAAAAATAAAATAAAATATTATATTGAAGAATATGTATAATTTTTCTTTTTCATCATGTATTTGACTCGGTAAATGTATCGTTTCTACATCTGCAGAGTGGCCCTGACTTGACAACACAGGAAACATGGGGTGTCAATTATCGAGCTTTACGAGACTTGTTTGAAATTTCAAAAGAAAGGGCAGATGCTATAGAATATGAAGTTGGTGTGCAAATGATTGAAATTTATAATGAACAAGTGAGAGATCTACTGGTCATCAATAGCTCGAATAGAAGATATCCTTTCATAAAACTTGCTATTTTATATAATTGAGGAGTTTGGCTTGAATATATACAGTTTATCGAGTCTTTACTTTTTAGTTTTACAGAACCAATGATCAGTAGGATCATTTTATACTAATAAACCTTAACTATTTATACGCTCGAAATACGAAACAATTCTCAATTGAACGGTCTCAATGTTCCTGACGCGTC
Organism: Oenanthe sinensis; assembly: GCA_028671895.1. Taxonomy (NCBI): domain Eukaryota; kingdom Viridiplantae; phylum Streptophyta; class Magnoliopsida; order Apiales; family Apiaceae; genus Oenanthe; species Oenanthe sinensis. The sequence continues at coordinate 40,911,086 of CM053794.1, forward strand.
TTTGGTCCCAGTTAAATGTCCTCAAGATGTTCTTGATTTAATGGAAATCGGCCTTAAGAATCGTGCTGTTGGAGCAACTGCATTAAATGTGAGGAGTAGTCGTTCTCACAGGTACATATATACTTCTTCACAAAAAGTAAAAAGAGTGCATAATTTTTTATTTTTTTTTAATGGAAAAAGAGTGCATAATTTGATTATATGTAAACTAGTTGTTTGAAGTGAACAATAGCAGAAATTCAAGATATTGTTAGTTATCACTTATGATTCAAGATATTGTTAGTTATCACTTATGACCCCTATTTTCTTCCTACAGTATATTAACTATTCATGTTCGAGGAAAGGACCTAGTTTCCGGATCCATATTAAAGGGTTGCCTTCATCTTGTGGATCTAGCTGGAAGCGAACGAGTGGATAAATCTGAGGCAGTAGGTGAGAGATTGAAGGAAGCTCAACATATTAACAAATCTCTATCTGCATTAGGAGATGTCATTGCTGCTCTTGCACAAAAAAGTACACATATTCCCTACAGAAATAGCAAGCTGACCCAAGTACTCCAAGAATCATTGGGTATTACAATATTAAATTTATTGATTTTTTTTCAATAGACATTTGTACAGCTAATTTAGTTTACTAATATCTAATTGTTTTTCATCTTCTTTTTAGGAGGACATGCAAAAACGTTAATGTTTGTACATATAACTCCTGAGGTTAATGCTATAGGAGAGACTATCAGTACCCTCAAGTTTGCAGAGAGGGTTGGTTCAATTGAACTTGGTGCAGCAAGATCTAATAAAGAAACTGGTGAAATCCGAGATATCAAGGAGGAGGTATATTTGACTGGTTTCTTGATCAATAAAGGGTTGGTAGATCAAAAAATAACATACAAATATTTTGTTGCTTTTCAACATAGATTTCACATCTGAAGCTGGCTTTAGAGAAAAAGGAGGCTGAACTTGAACAACTGAGAAAGACAAATCTTCGAGGACCGGCTTCACCACTTCGTGTGCCAAGGCAAAACATTACTGTCAGCTCGAAGCCTGATCTTTGTCAGCAGCCTACTGATAACACCAAAGACTCTGAGGCAAGTGTAAGAATTCATTAAAATGAAAATCACAAATTGTAATGAAGTTTAATCTGAAATTAAGTTACTTTGTTCACGTTAAATTTTATATTTCATGCCAAATGTTTGCTTCATCTTTTTCTTGTGGTATAAAATTCTATTTTCAGATTAGAAGCTGTTCCTCGGGCAAACAGAGAAAGTATCGCCTCCCTTCTAAATTTACAGACAAGGATGCACTGCCAAAATTGTCTTTTCTACCAGAGGAGAGATCAACATGCTCTGGGAAGCCGAGTTCACCTTCGCCTCCTGTTAGGAGATCCATATCTACAGACAGGGGAGCTCTCATGAGAAGTAGGGGAAAACCTGATACATCTGACAATAGGCTAATGAAACTACAGTTTCCCACCAAAGCTTCTGTATATAAATCTTTTGCCACTATAACAGAAATCCAATCAACTGAGACCAACAAAAAAGGATGTTCAGGTTCACAAGACAATATCTATGACGCATCTATTAGACTGCAGAAGGTAAAACCTAGAAAATTCCTATCAGAAAATGAAGAAGATCAATTTAAGCAGGCACTTAATGTAAGACAAGGTGGCATCAGAAAAAGCAAGGCTGATTGCATTGTGAAGGCCAAGCATCAGCTGCCAACTAAGGTTCAGAAATCTGATATTGCAGTTAATTTGCTTTCTGATGTGAACATTGGGGGAGCAAGCGAGGAGCTTCAGAAGAGTGATTTCTCAGAGCCTGAAAATGAACAAAGATTTCCTAAGCCACTAACACGTGGGAACTTAAAGGCTAAAAAGTTCCACCAAGACGTCTTAAGGAATTCTCAGTATGGGGAATCAAGGTAGGGTTAGACGTTAGTATTATATCGCTGAAATTGCATCAAATATAAGACCTATTTTATTTTTTATTTTTTGCTAAGTAATTGTATTGACAACAGTGGCTTTATCTTTGCAGAGACCTTGAGCATGCGTTGGATTCCACTTTGCCAGGGGTAAATGAAAATAAGCTTTTAAACAATATACTTTGGCATCCTAAGGAAGGCAACAAACCTTCCAGGACTGAATGTAAAAGGAGCCGATCTTCACCCCGTGGAAAGTTTGTGCTTTTACCTTGAGATTGACCACCATTTGATATACAAAAAATGTGTACAGTCTTAGTTTCTTGAGTCACAAGCTGGTAGTCATTCAAAAAAGAACAGAGGGAGGTGAAATACGGTGACATTTTAAAGGCTATTGTTGACGATATATTTATCCAATTATCATTCTTATATTCTAGTCCAAATGTAAGTAGCTGAGACCTATTTGCTCTTTTGTAAGTAATATGTTGGTTTTATATAGAGAGATTGTTAATAAATGTTCTTTTTTCCTTGCCCGAGTTGGCATGTTAATTTGCTAAAAATAATGGCCACGCAAACTTTTGTTTCTGACATCTTAATGATGGGGTGTGTTCTTAGAGGCCTTCCTGTTTCTATTATCCGGATCCTCCTACTGTTTTGTGCATGATCTATTGTTAGATCCCGCAATCCAGTTTGAGTATTCTGGTTATTGGTGGCTGATCTCTGGGCTCGACATGAACAACTCAGATATTTAATCTTCTCAGTAGATTCCATCATTTGAGATCTCATTTGAGGCATGATCATCTGCAGTAGATCATTTTTATGTCCATGCCACTATTTTCCTTCCTACGGAAACAATTGACTGGCACCAATAAGATTGAAATCAACTTCGGTGTTGATGTGATTCATACCAAAGGGAAATCTGAAATTCTAAAACTTTTGGCGTCTAGAAACATGAAATATTGTAAGCTTGTTGATCATTCCACATTGCAGAAAGTTATTGTTAATAGATACATAAATAGAGAAATATATTTATTAGTGATAGTTTCCTTATTTGTAAAGGATAGTTGTTAGGCTTTCCATAATTGTAAATGCTGAACAAATAATATATTGTGAATGAGATACAAACCCTAATCAGGGACTTTATTCCATAAGCAGTTATGGAGAGTTCAAACTTTGGTGGTGCTGTTTTCTGGGGCTACAGGTTATAGTGTTACCCTTTACATAGAAGAAGCTATTGCAATAAATCCTGAGGTGAACTTTGTCACTTGTCTTTACAAAGCCAAAATTGCAAAAGAATTTCGATTTGTGAATGCAACATGGTCCAAGAACCGAGCGAGCCATTCTCTAAGCATCGCAGTTGAAAATTCCCCTTGCAACTGCAAGATTGATCTCAAAACATGGCAGTTTTGGGGCAAAAAGGGTCTAAGATCCTTTAAAGTGGAAGATGAACCACGCGTAGATATTTACTGGGACTTGAGGTTTGCAAAATTTTCTGGCAGCCCGGAGCCCAGCTCAGACTATTACGTAGCATTGGTCTCCAATAGAGAGGTAGTTTTATGAGAAAATTGCAGGGAGGGTAGCCAAGATAAATGTTTTGAGTGATTCGGGGACCATAACAAAAAACCTGCCAACGGGGGTTCTGGAAACATATTTTGTATACATTGTGGGGTATTCCGTCCATATTGCCGTTACTTCCGTTATCCCGTGAGGGTATTTTTGACCAACCATGAGAGAAAATTAGGTTTTGACTCTGTGATGTAGTGCTTAGCTTAAATCTAGCTGTTTTGTCCTTTGCTTTTGGTTTGTTTTGACTACTCGATACTGGCCATTTTAGACCCCATCTAAAAGAGAACGTTTATTTGCTTGTGTAATCATTCTTTTTGTTTAGGTTGTCCAGCCTCTATTATTCCATCCAGAGCTGCTCAGGCTTTGGATGTAAAAAACCATAATGATGTGATGACTCAAGCTAAAGCTCAACAACCCTTCATAGGTGGTGTCATCTCAGATCATGGTAAATATTGCTCAACACTAATATGTAGCTCTAATTACTCGAATTCGCCAAACAACTTGTCGAATGCGCGAATATCCTATCATACGAGCAGGATACATTATGTTTAGTCTGGTTAATGACCTAGTAATTTTTAGTTGATTGTTTTTTCGCTTCAGCAGATGCAATGATCAGGCGTAGGAATGCAGTATTGGCGCAACAATGGCGCGATGGGATGAATATGATGGGAAATAGGGCTATGAACTGTCAGATGCTTCCCCCTGAGGAATGGTCTTATTGATCAAGCTATAATCCGAAACTTGATAAAGGACAAGTTTGTGATAAATGTAGGAGTAGGTGCAAGAAAGTAGATTATATTAGTAATAAGATTAGATGGGGTTATGTAGAGTAAATCTCTAAGGTTTTGGTATAAATCTTATTAGGTATGACAAGGGTAAAATAAGGGATCCTAGGCAGCTATTTTTTGGTCTTCAACTTTTGAATATGTGAATGTGAAAGCAGGGAGAATATGATGATGGGTTTGATGAGAACTTTTGGGCAAATATCTGGTTATTTAATATTTATTTTTTAATAAATAATTTGAATATATTGATATTGTATGTTATATAATTCTAAATTTGAAATATAATAAACATAATATATTCTATATATATACATATCTTAAAATTATTGGTTAAAATCATTTGGTTTTGTTCTATATAACTTTTTTTAATTCGACGTTATAAATATTAACATTATCTATTGATATAGTTCATATTTTATTCAGTTGGTTTAAATATAATATATACTTTGACACGCAATTATGATAAGTGGAATAAAAAAATTATAATTATAATAAGCTGAATAAAAAGTGTAAGATAAAAGGATTTAGTAATTTGTTTTCCTCAATTTATGATCATTTATTATATGAAAATATGAATCAAAATGAGAAATCACAAACTGAAGCCAAATAAGCAAAATTCGTTTTGTAAAGAGGGAACAATTTGATCCACCGTAGAAGCCCATTTTCTGTAGTTAGTGGGTCCTGTTTATTTAAGTATTAAAAATAGAATAGAAAAAGCTAGGTAAGCAATTGATCAAATGGTCTAGGTAAGCAATTGATCAATTGATAAAAGCCTAGACCAAAAAAATAAAATAATAATTTTGAGCAAGAACCCCTCCAAGATCAGCCTGGAAGAAAAAAAAACAGAGAAGTTTGAAGATGGCAGACTGGTCAGCACTCCCTGAGGAACTTATTTATTTGATTGCTGATGCGATTCGTTACTCCCGTGATTATGTTGTATTCAGATCAGTGTGTAAGTCTAGGTCTGTGGTGCCTGGAATCAGGAGAATTCCTGTGGGAACTTTGTTTATTTATGTTCCAGGCACCAGTCCTACATGAATACCGTTGCTTACTTGTGGAATGTCCGATTTATTTTTCAAAATTTAATTTTTTTGACAGTTTTTGTAACGGAACCTGACTGAATCCCCAAATTGAGTAAAAACATTTATCCTGAATCTTACTTTGGCCGATTTTTTATTCTGATCCCCGAAACGTTCAAACCATTTATTATAGTTTTACAAAAACTTTTACCTGTCACTTGTATAAAAAAATACATGACAATAAACTTTCTTTTAAAAAAAAGAGAATTATACATGTCAACGATATAAGCTTTTACCTGCCACTTCTATAAAAATAGATTATCTTCTTTTGGTAGTGTCCTGTACAATACATCACATGCCACAACTACGATGTACAGCGGATTGATGTTATTTGTAAATTTTCAACCCAACCCATAAAAATATAATTTATAAATCAACTCATTTAATGTATTTTGATTTAAATTGGATTGATTGAATTAATAAATATATAAATAAATCTTTTATCTAAAGAAAATAAAATTAAAAATGAAAATTCAAAATAAATCGGAGACAGTTCAACAAAATATTACAATTATTCATTAAACACAAATAACATAGGTTTTAAATATCTGAATTTTAACATATCAAAAGAAACTGACTAAACATTAGATACAATATTTAAATTTGAACTGTATCATAATATAGATGAATCAATCATTAAACTTCAATGATATTAATATTTTTGGACATTTAAGTTATTTATTAATTATTTTATTTTTAATCGGACCATGTTGGATTGGATCAGATTTTAAAAATCGAAACCCATATCCAACCCATTAAAATCAGATTGACGTTTTTTCAATCTTAGTATATATCGGGTTGGAAAAAATCGGTTTGAATTGATCGAAAAATGACCAGTTTGAATTGGATTGGTCGGGTTGACCAAATCGTTTACACCCCTACCCATAACAAGAGCAGACCAAGTGCAGGTGGACGAACTCAGTCAGTAAAAAGATGGGTCTTTTAAAAAAATGGTCTAATTATTTTCAATGCAAAACCCAAGTCTAACTTTTAGTAAGCCCTATTATCTTTAATCATTTTATATGTTATAATTTAATATAATTTTTTATTTTTAATAAAATGATTAAAAAAGTTACAAGATAAAAAAAATTAAAACATGACTTGTGAAATCAATTTATATGTTCTAAATAATTTTTTGAAGAAGGTAATAAGTGTGAAAAATTAGATGTTAAATTTTCATATTTATAGTGTTAAAAATTATAGACATTATATTTTCTGTAATTTGTAAGGTTTATTTATTTTTCAGAATTCTGTAACGTTATTGCTCAGCGCACCAATTAATTTTACAGGGCAGAAGACATACAATATATATAAACACATATAATTAAAAATAATACAGCAGTGATCAGCCCATGTTATCGGGTCTGGCCATCTTTTTTCATTTTGTCCGATGCAAGCAGATCAGCCAACTTTGACTCTCTCGTGGCAAAACTCGGGCCGAGCATTACACTTGCTTTGAGGCTCATAATATTCAGTGTTGGCCACATTCAGTCCTTTATTCGGACAAAAGCATTCTTCGGAATGTCGCCCTTGTAATAAATATTTCTTTAATTTTAAAATAGTAGTCGCATGCCGGTAATCAAGACAAGACTTTGAAACAACTAGAAAATTATCAAAATGAAACTATTCATTTTGAACAACAAAGGGTGATTAATCAACAACCTTGACAAGAACGGCGCTATGTAGAATATATGACTCATGTCCCTTTAGGTTCTTTAAATTTCGTGGGTGATATAACTACCGAGATCAATGTAGTCAATTATGTCTCTCCTAGAAGTTGGTTAGCTACTTCTCATTTTGTTCTAGGAAAACACGATCGATATCCTCACTAGCATCAATATTATCACTAAGATTAGATTTGTTATCCACGAACTTGTTCAGAAATACCGTAATGAAAGGAACATAGGAGTTTGTCGTTAGGTATTTGACAAATAGGATCGTCCAGTTCCTATAGAACCTATCACTAAAATACCCCCCTAGAGCAGGATAAGGTACCATCATCGTACGAGCACCAATTTATACACATGTATTATATATGATTTTTTTTTTTTTTTTTAAAGCCTTAAAGAAAATGGTACCCAAATTTCTAAGTCCGACCTCGACTAGTCGCACATGTGTCGAGGAAAGAAAAACATAACTAGATTAATTATTAAATTTAGAATTTTATAAAAAAGAGTTTTAAATTTAATTAATATAAATGTTTTTGAATTTTGTAATAAATTTAATTATATATTTTTATTTTAATATAAGTATCAAAAATTAAAACGACAGTACTTTGACAGAGAGAGAGAGAGTAACGCTCATGAAGTTTGACTAGCCGTATAACGCATAAAACCACACTACCGTGAGTATTTGAGATCCAACAAACGTCAAGGAAGATTATCGGCGATTCGGCGGTATATTAGATTTTTATTTTGATGGAATATTTTGAATTATAAAATTTTAGGTATATTTTACTTGAATATTAATAATATATTAAAATTTTATATTATTTATCAGAATTTTAATTTTTTAAATTTAAAGTTATTCAGTTAAAATTTTAATTTTTTTAAATTAGGCAATGTTTAATTTAAATTTGAACAATTCTTTAAAATTCAATAATACTCAATAGTAGATATTTTTGAATCATTTTTTTTATATTTTTCGGAAGAGCAATGCTACTTACCCAAAAATAATTCCAATTTTTTTCTCAAATAATGTGGTATAATATATGAAATGTTTTAATTCGTGGACACACATATTCATGCATGCACGCGGAGATCTCGTATTATTATTACAAAAGTTAACGATTACTCACGTGACAACTCAGTATTTGAGACAATTTTTGGAACAAATTTTATTTGGAATCCGGTCAAAATATATAAATTTTTGAAGGATTTAAAATTCTATTTACATTAGTAAAATTCTATATATGAGATTTTATATATCTTTAAGAATCTATAAATCATTATTAATAATATCTGAATTTATTTGAGATTGTGTAGGACTAATAATTACGGAGTACTATTCAACTTTCTTCAACTTTTTTGGTTCATTTCATTTTCATACACAAACTAGCTACGGAAATAATGGACACAGCAGTGTTGACAAAAATTGCAGTGAGTTTAGTAATAGGTTTGTTTGTGGGATGGGCATGGAGAGTTTTGAACTGGCTATGGGTGAGACCACGGGAGATGGAGAAGTGCTTAAAAAAACAAGGCCTCCATGGAAATGCATATCGATTCTTGTTTGGAGATTCCAAAGAAAGCTCAGAAATGATCAAGAATGCTAGATCAAAGCCTATCAGTCTCTCCGATATTGTTGTTGCACGTGCAAGTCCATTTATCCATCACACTGTCGAGAAATATGGTAACACTAACATCTATTATACTTAGATCTTCCTTTGCTTTGCCTGATTTTGGCTTTTGGGTATGCACTACATGGTTTGTTAACAATTTAATGGTAAATTTTTAGAGCTTCCGATAATTAATATTGGAGTTGTGTGAATTTAATACTAACTTGTATACATATATGCTTATGAACCTTAAATGTACACATGTACATGTTGCAGGCAAGAATAGTTTCATATGGTTTGGACCGACTCCAAGGTTGCTTATCACAGATCCTGAGCTTATGAAAGAAGTGTTGACTAAAAACTATAGATTCAAGAAACTTAAGCAAAATCCAATTGTGAGAATGTTTTCTAATGGTTTGGGAAGCATCGAAGGGGACCAGTGGGCTCAACATAGGAAACTCCTCAACCCGGCTTTCCATCTTCAAAAGCTCAAGGTTCTTGATTATTTTACTTGTCGAATTTTACTATTACTCTTGATTGCTAACAATGAGTATGCTCACTAAAGCTTTAACATACTTGTACTTACAATTCTGCAAAATGAGTTAACTACTTTTTAATATATAAAAGTAGCAACTGAGATGTGAATTATGGTGTTTTGTTTGCAGCTTATGCTTCCCGTAATGTATATTAGTTGCACAGAGATGGTTAGAAAATGGGAGAAAATGGTAGAGAAGGATGGATGGTGTGAATTCGACATTGTGCCTTATCTTCATACTTTAACAAGTGATGTGATTTCACGTACAGCATTTGGAAGTAGCTATAAGGAGGGAAGCAGGGTATTTGAGATTCAACGTCAACAGATCCAGCTTGTAATGAAGTCTCTGCAAACCGTATACATTCCTGGATGGCGGTACTCTTCAATTTTTTTGCTATATAATAATAACTATGCCTTTTTGCTTCCAATCTTTTCTACATGTACATAATTACAGTATATATATAGATTTCTACCAACCAAGAATAACAGGAGGATGAAGGAGCTAAATAATAAAATACAGTCATCCTTGAGAAACATTATCGACAAAAAGACCAAGGCTATGCAGGCAGGAGAAAGTAGTAGCGATGACTTGCTTGGGGTATTATTGGAATCCATTTCCAATGAGCAACTTCAAAATGGATCAAAAAATGTTGGAATGAGCCTGGATGATGTGATAGGCGAATGCAAGCTTTTCTACTTTGCTGGCCAAGACACCACCTCCAATGTCCTTGTCTGGACATTGATTTTACTCGGCAATCATCCCGACTGGCAAACTCGTGCCAGAGAAGAGGTTCTACGCGTGCTGGGGAGTCATGGCACCCCTGATTTTGACAATCTTAACCAACTCAAAGTTGTAAGTATTAACTCTTCTGTGCATCATATACACGAAGTATTGATTCGATCAAATCTTAGTTATGTTTATTTTGTGCAGGTGAATATGATTTTGCATGAGGTTTTAAGATTATATCCACCAGGAGATACATTGACTCGAAAGGTATATGAGGAGACTACATTAGGAGGACTAACCTTACCTCCTGGAGTGGAAATATGTCTTCCAATCTTGCTTCTTAATTATGACCAAGATGTTTGGGGTGAGGATGCAAAAGAGTTTAATCCAGAAAGATTTGCAGCAGGAGTGTCCAATGCAACAAAAAATAATCTGGCGGCATATTTGCCATTCGGTTGGGGACCAAGAATATGCATTGGACAAAACTTTGCGATGCAGGAAGCTAAACTAGCTCTTGCTACCATTTTACAACACTTCTCGTTTGAGCTTTCGCCCTCCTATAAGCATGCCCCAACTACTGTCATAACTCTTCAACCACAACATGGGGCTTACTTGATTATACACAAGCTTTAGTTACTATTTACGTTGACGAGCTGAGACAATATATCCCCCTTCTCGTGTCAGGCCTTTGTTTCATGAAATATGAACTAATTTGGAAAATAAAATGATCGAAAATGAAAATTTTGCTTCTTCTTCTTCTTATTTTTTTATGTTTTGCCAATTATATAGGTGTTATCTCATCTATATATTTATGATTTTTAGGGTGTGTTAAAAAAATATCTTAGAAGTACAAAAAAAAATACCTTCCCGTTTAAGTATTTAATCCTTTTTTTAATAATTAGATTTATAACATTTATATTAAATCAAGTACTAATAAAAATAGAGAAAAAGGGTCCTAAGAATGATTTTAGATAATTATCTAATGTTATAAGCTATTTCAATACAAAAATTGAGTGACAATTTTGTAATATTAATGCACACCCCCTGTATTTACAAAAATAGGCCTAATGTTTTATTATATTTTGTTATAACCATAGGTAATTACCTGATGTCATCCATCAAGCTCATAAAAATATAATATTGAAGAAATATATTTATTCAATTCGCGAGTAACTCATGTATCGTTCGAATTATATATAAATTTGCATTATTGATTGTGACCCATCAAAGTATTTGATTCTCCTCTCTAACAATGAGAACACTTTTATGTTTTTTTTTTGAAAATTTAAATTTTATTTAAAATTTTGGATTTCATCAAATGTTATATTTAAATAATTAAAATTTTGAATTTAAATTTTATTTGAAATTCTAAACATTTAAATACTAATATAAATTAAAAAATTTAAAATGACAATTCAATTTTATTCATTTGAAAAATTGTGATATATCAAAAAAAATATTTAATTTCCCTTCATCCCATAATAGAGTTTCTTTTGGAAACTTTTTTTTTTTGTTATAATCCATGTCCATTTCCAAGTTCCAATACAAATATGTTGACATTATTCCAAAATTACCCTTCTTAAAAATTGTGTTAAACATTATGAGTGTTGCAGAAGGTGGGTTGAATGCAACTTACAAAATTATCACTATTCTTGTTAACAACAAATAAGTTAGTAATAAAAGTAAGTTATGAAATGCAAACAACTAAGTAAACAATTGAAGACATGTGTTTAACTTTATTTTTTTTTTTTGCTACAACTGACTGGAATGAGTATTCCAGCTACAAAGTGAATTTGCTAATATTTCTTACTTGAGAGAAAACTAGCTCAGTTGCATAAGAAAAAATACTTGTGAGATATGTGTATTTATACTGAAACACATATCCTACTTATAGATGCACTTTTCCTTTGTCCTAAAATAAAACCTGAAATAGAAATTTTGATTTTCTTGATCAACCTTGTCTTCATTCTATTTGTAAATAAAGCTGTTCTGAGATGTACATAAATCTTTGACTCCTAGAACATACTTTGTCTTTTTGCTTGTCTTCTCTCAAGTTGCAGTAATAGACTTATCAGACTAGATAATAATGTCTAAATCATTCCTTGTGTTATCACTATCTAATCTGCTACCTGGAACAATTTGTCAACTTCATTAAAAGTATATTGTCAACTTAATTCTAACTCCACTATGGTGAGAGTATCTTTGACTCCTTGAACTTTACTGTCTCCAAAGCTGCTGTCAACTATCCCTCTAAATGTGCTGTCAGTAAAACTTGTTATTTGTGAATCTACATTCTCCGCCAAGTTTACTGTCAATGAAATAGTTGTTGTCATTTGTTAATTTGTGTTGTCACTTGAATATGCTGTCGTAGGTTTCAGTTGTAGAATGTTATTGTCAAAATCTTGACTCATGCCGTGCCTGAACACTTTGCGAACTTCTACTTCATGAATTATTTTATTACATTTTTACAAGACAATAACTATTAGATTTACTGTCACATATTTGAACTCTGTTAAACATACTGTTACAAGTGACAACAAACATACTATCAATATCCATATGACAGTACATTTTACTTAGTTTCTTATAAATTAAAACTAAGTAATTCTAGTTGATTGCACCACAATCCCTAACAAATTGTATAACAATTAACGAGGGGTGAATAAGAGTTTATTGAGTAGTGCTAGGTATCCCAAAAATTGTCCCAATTTTCCCCCCAAATGATGTGGAATGATACGTGACAAGTTTTGATTCGTGGGTGCATATGTATACATGCATGGTCCCATATTATTATTAGAAAATTATCATTTACGTGATAACTCAGTATTTGAGAAAAAAATTGAAAAATTTTCTAGGGTACCTAGCATTTTTCTTAAAATAACTTACTCCCTTCATCTCAAAATAATTGTCCTGTTTTGACCTTTGTTAGTTAAATTGACCATTTTTTGACCAAATATTACACATAATATATAACTAAGAAAAAATTAAAAATATATCTAATAAACTTTAAAATGAATTTTTTATTTTTTGAAAAATGTAAAAAATTAATTTATGATCAAAATTGGATCAATTTGACCACACAAAAATAAAAAAAAGACACTTATTGTGTGATGGAAGGAGTATTTTTATAAAATTAATGCATTTATGATGGGTATAAGTGGAAATGTGTCATTGAATTAATGTTTTCTTAATAGACGTAAAAATTTGAAAAAAGATTACTATTATTGGACCGAGGGAGTAATGATGATAGATGCATTTGTCATAGTTTCCGAGTCTTGTGACAAAACTTAAAATAATTCCGACTAAATTTAAGATTGTGACTTATGATTTAAAGTGGCTTAACGTGATAAATCGGGAGTTTAAAATGTATGTTCGGGTAATTTTGACTTGTGAGTTTTTAAAAATATAATAATAAAAATAAAAGTGACTTATGAGTAATTTATTACATATATATAACTTTTATCAAAATAGAAAGAAAAAAAGTCACCGAAAAATGTACTTAATACTTACTTCTGGCTTTAAGTCTAGTTTATTTTTAACTTTAAGTCGGTTTCTGACTTATTACACAAACATACATTTTAAGCTTAAAATCAGAGTTGTTTGCCAAACATGCTCTATATCGGATGCCAAAATCAAATCCTATTTCGGTTATTAGAGCAAGTCCAACAGATTCCCTAAATGATCTACTAAACTCCAAAATAGGGATTATGACAAAAAAGTTACTCCAATAGTATGCTAGTGATTTCCTAAATCACTAGTATATTTTAAATTTCGCTAGTCATCACCTATTAATATGGATTCACTAGCCATTACCTATTTTATATTTGTGAATAAAATATTCATTTCCCTCCTTTTTACCCTCATTTTCTCCCTCTTTTTGTCTCATTTATTATAATAATAATAATAATAATAATAAGGAACGAAAATAGGAATTGTTGTTGGAGTTGACACTATAATTGATAAATTATTAAGAGCCATTATTTTATAATATTAATAGGGAATGAGTTAACACATTGTTGGATTTTTATGTTCTCCATTACTATCGCAAGAATACTCCCGTTATCCGGGCCTTTTTAGCAAATTCTATATGTTAACAAGAAAGATTGATTTTGGAGTATTTGAGATTGTGACGTTAATTTACTTAGTTTCCCTTTATGACAACGAAATTTAATACTAACACCATGTTATAACTTTTTTGGTTCATTTCATATCCTTCATGACAACGAAATTTAATACCAACACCATGCTATAACTTTTTTGGTTCATTTCATATTCATTTACAGTCTAGCTATTGAGTATTGAAGTTATGAATACAGAAGGATATAAAAAACTTGCAGTGAGTTTAGTAATAGGTTTGTTTGTGGGATGGGCATGGAGAGTTTTGAACTGGCTATGGGTGAGACCACGAAAGATGGAAAAGTGCTTGAGAAAACAAGGCTTTCACGGGAACTCCTATGGATTCTTGGTTGGAGATTCCAAAGAATACTCAGAAATGGTTAAGAATGCTAGATCAAAGTCTATCAGTCTCTCCGATGATGTTGTTCCACGTGCAAGTCCATTTATCTATCACATTGTCAAGAAATATGGTAACACTATTCATTACTCCCTCCATCCCAAATTAGATGGCCCTTTTGCAAATTTCACACATATTAAGAAGTATTAAATGATTGTAGAAGGGGTAGTTCTGAAAAATTGGTGAAAGGGACATCTAAAATGGGATGGAAGGACTTATACATAGAAATTAACAAGGAATTTTGGTGCTTAGCAGCATGTGCCATGGTATATATGCTTATGAGTTGTAAACCTTATATGTACACATGTACATGTTGCAGGCAAGAATAGTTTCATATGGTTTGGACCGACTCCAAGGTTTCTTATTACAGATCCTGAGCTTATAAAAGAAGTGTTGACTAAGCACTACATATTCCAGAAAGAGAAGCAAAATCCAATTGTGAGAATGTTTTCTAATGGTCTGGGAATCATCGATGGGGACCAGTGGGCTCAACGCAGGAAGCTCCTTACCCCAGCTTTCCATCTTCACGAGTTGAAGGTTCTTGATTATTTTTACTCTTGTCGAATATTATTGTTACTTTTGGTTGCTTACATCAAGTAAAAATAAACCTTTAACACACTTGTACATACAACTGATCAGATGTTAATTTTGGTGTTTGGTTTGTAGCATATGCTACCGGTAATGTATATTAGTTGCACAGAGATGGTTAGAAAATGGAAGAAAATGGTAGAGAAGGATGAATGGAGTGAGTTTGACATTGTACCTTATCTTCATACTTTAACAAGTGATGTGATTTCACGTACAGCATTTGGAAGTAGCTATAAGGAGGGAAGCAAGGTATTTGAGATTCAGCTCGAACAGATCCAGCTTGTAATAATGTCTCTGCGAACAGCATACATTCCTGGATGGCGGTACTCCTCAATTTTGTTGCTATATATTTAATAACTATACATTTTTGCTTCTGTTCTTTTCTACATTTACATAATTACAGTATATATATATAGATTTCTACCAACGAAGAGTAACAGGAGAATGAAGGAGCTAAATAATAAAATTCAATTATCCTTGAGAGACATTATAGACAAAAAGACAAAGGCAATGCAAGCAGGAGAAAGTAGGAGCGATGACTTGCTTGGGGTATTACTGAAATCCATTTCCAATGAGCAACTTCAAAATGGATCAAGAAATGTTGGAATGAGCCTGGACGATGTGATAGGCGAATGCAAGCTTTTCTACTTTGCTGGAAACCACCTCCAATGTCCTTGTCTGGACATTAATTTTACTCGGCAAGCATCCTGAATGGCAAACTCGTGCCAGAGAATAGGTTCTAGGAGTTTTGGGGAGTCATGGCACACCTGATTTTGACAATCTTAACCAACTCAAAGTTGTAAGTAGTAACTCTTCTGTACAGTATACACCATATACACAAAATATGTTAGAAAATGGAAAGTTTGAGACCTAAGTTTGTAAGCTCTTGATGAAATTTTCAGAAACTAACGGTTGATAATTCATCCTACAAGGACTTGAATTATCGATTATGGATCTAAGACATTTTCTTAGTGTAATTCATAGAAAAATGAGAATCAAGTGTCATACTTTTGAATGGGTGATGTGAGTTATCCCATATGAAATCTTAAATATTTTTAGCATATTTTTTCAGGGTCTTGAAAGGTTTTTTCAAGGGCTTTGAAAAGTAGGTTCAAACCTTATAAATGAAGCAGATTATTTTAGGGCCTTGAATAGCATGTTCAGGGCCTTGAATTGGGGCATGAACATTTTTCGGGGGCATGAGTTTTTGCTTCAAAGCCTTGAACGGAAAATGAATATTTTCTTTGGCTTTAAACATTAAAGTAATATTTTATATGTGTATCTATATATCTATGAATAAGTATTATTATTATTTATTAAAATAATAATAATAAGGCTCTAAAATATGTATAAATATACATATATCGATATAATATATTTTGGAGAGATTTGTAACGTTACAAATTGAAGAAATATATTGACATATCAAAACCCTAGTTGCCATGGAGTTGTAAGTAATACTCACGTTTTCTCTCTATCTCCTTCGCTCACATATACATACAAGAGATACATATGTTTTGGGTGAACTGATGTGTGGTCGTCGTTACACTCTACTGGTCTATGCCAAAATTGTGTTATGTTGTTTTATCCTGAAAGTGAATTTGCGGCATCCCAACACAGCTAGGTGGGGTGAAATTTTTTTCAAGAACAGTCGGGTATTCTCGAAGACTTGGCGACTCAGCTGATTGTACTATTTTGTTGAAAGCTACAGTGAAAACTAAGCTTTCTGACCATTTCTCTCTAAATTAGTTGTTACTGATTGCTTAATTATTTCGACCTTCGTGTTTGTTTCATTATTTGGTTCCAGTTGTCATTGTTATTGAAATTGTGATCATATATATGTGAATTACATATAATTGAAAGTTAGTGAATTGTGATTTCCAACAAAATATTGATACGATCACTTTTAATATTTATGTTAATCTTGTGCAGGTGACTATGATTTTGCACGAGGTTTTAAGATTATATCCACCAGGATATACACCGACTCGAAAGGTACATGAGGAGACTACATTAGGAGGACTAACCTTACCTCCTGGAGCGGAAATATGTCTGCCGATCTTGCTTCTTAATTATGACCAAGATGTTTGGGGTGAGGACGCAAAAGAGTTTAATCCAGAAAGATTTGCAGCAAGAGTGTCCAATGCAACAAAAAATAATCTGGCAGCATATTTTTCATTCGGTTGGTGACCAAGAACATGCGTTGGACAAAACTTTGCGATGCATTGGGCAAAACTTGATTATACACAAGCTCTAATTACTATTGATGTTGAGGAGCTGATATAATTTAGACCTTGTTTGTTTCATGGAAAATTAACTAATTAATTAGGAAATTAAAATGAAAGTTTGCTTCTTATTTTCTTAGGTTTGCTTCTTCCTTCTTGGGTTTGGGCAATGTTATCTTATGTTTCAACTAAAAATTGAATTTTTTTCCGTACAAAAAATTCAGTAACAAAACACTTCCAATTTCACCAAAAAATATTTTCGATCACAGTTAAAAAAGTATATGTTTTAAGGCTGGAAAATAATATCAACAGTAGGGGTGTTCATGGTGGGTTGGCAAGATTGGAACCGTTTTTTCTACCCAACCCAATTAATTCAGTTTCAAAATTTTCAACCCGTTATATTAAAAAATATTATACAACCCAAGTTTACCCGATTTAAATCAGTTTGGGTCGGGTTGGTTCGGTTTATAATTAATATTAAAATTTAAATTTTCACATATTTAAATATAAATTGCGATAATAAAATTTAATATCTCATCGTAAATGACAAAAAACTAAAACAACGTTAACAAATTATATTCATGAATTGTAAAACTTATAAGTAATTTAATAAATATTCAAAACTTTTAATATATAATTATTATTATATTAATGTATAATATATAAATTATCATGAAAGTATAAAATGTCGAATGTAATTATATATTATATAACATATAACATATACTAGCTTAGATCCCGTGCGATGCACGGATGAATTTTTTTAGTTTTTTAATATTTTTATTTTAATACTTTTTAATGATTTGAATTTATTTGTATTTGTATAATAATAATTTAAATTTTATTTAATATTATATGTATATGTTTTTATATAATTTATTTGTATTTATATTTTAATAGGATAATTTTTATTTGTTTTGTATAGAGATGTATTTCACTTAAGAGATTAATGTGAGATATTTTAGTTAGAAGATTAACATTAGATTGTATTTTAGTTAGAAGATTAATATTATAAAATTAGGCCCAATAATTAATCAATTATCCCGCCCAAATATCGACCGACTACCAAACTTTCAATGTTATCATAAATTTTAATGATATATTAAATTAAAATTATAGGATAAACTTAATGATATATTAAATAAAAATTATAGGATAAGTGAGATTCGTAAAATAAAAAATATAGAATATAATTTAAATATAATATAATATTATTATATCAACGTAATTATATTCTTACATAAAAGTAATGTTTATATTCTTTAAAATTATAATGTTTATGAGTTGTTTGCATGAAAGGAGGACTACTGGTGTTAGAATTGTAATGATATATTAAATTAAAATTATAGGATAAACTTTATTGATATATTAAATAAAAATTATAGGATAAGTGGGATTCGTAAAATAAAAAATAAAAAATATAATTTAAATATAATATAATATTATCATATTAACGGAATTATATTCTTACATAAAAGTAATGTTTATATTATTTAGAATTATAATGTTTATGAGTTGTTTGCATAAAAGGAGGATTACTGGTGTTAGAATTGTATGTATGATTATATTTTTTTAAAATTATATTTTATTAAAATTCAAAGGTTAAGATTGTTTCTATGGTTCACTTAAAATTGGACGGTCAAGATCTTTTCTATGGTTCACCCAATACCATACCGACGACCAAAACTTTTAATCTTTCGATTTTAATAATATAACTAGCTTATAACTCGTGCAACGCACGGGTGAGATTAATAAATTATATATTAATTATTTTATATGATTTAAATATATAATTTAATTTTTTTTTATTATATCGGCTATAATAATATAATATATAATAAAAATTACTTATAGATAAAATAATGTTAGAGTTGTATATAGGGTTTATCATAAACTTTAATGATATATTAAATAAAAATTATAGGATAAGTATGATTCGTAAAATAAAAAATATAGAATATAATTTAAATATAATATATAATATTATCTTTTGGTGATGAGTTGTATAAAAAGAGGACTACTTATGTTAGAGTTGTATGTATGATTATATTCTTTTAAAATTAAATTTTATTAAAATTCAACGGTTAAGATAGTTTCTATGGTTCATTTAAAATTGGACGGTCGAGATCTTTTCTATGGTTCACCCAGTACCAAACCAACCGACGACCAAAACTTTTAATCTTTCGGCTTTAATAATATAATTCAACGGTTAAGATTGTTTCTATGGTTCACTTAAAATTGGACGGTTGAGATCTTTTCTATGGTTCACCCAGTACCAAACCAACCGACGACCAAAACTTTTAATCTTTCGATTTTAATAATATAGTATAGATATAGATAGTATAGATGTATCGGATTGGGTTGAGTTGGTTAAAATAACTTTCAACCATGGTCAACCCAATTAATTCAGATTAAATATTTTTTAAGCCCAATTTAATATCGAATTTTCTATTTTCGATTATATCGAATTGTGTGAGATGGAACGTGTTTTTCAGACTTCTTGAAAGAGCGTGGGATTTCAAAATTTTCATTTTTTATTTTAGGGCGTTTAAGCCTATAAGAAGGTATTATTGACTTCCTTAATATATGTGCAAAAATCAAATCAGCCAAGAAATATGGGACGGAGGGAGTATTTTTTAAGCCCAATTTAATAATTAAGCTCTATTAGGGCGTTTTTGTGTGTCCCCAATTAGAAGAAATAAATGGTGATTTTGACAGGTAAATTAATATATGGAGTTGCTTTGGAGCCTCACTGTCGATTTCTATTCATATCCTGGTAAAGAAATCCCCAATTCATCTCTTTAAAAAATTTCAAGATTTTTGTTAAAGATTGTGCCTTTTTGTTTCTTTATTTTAGGTATTGAGCTTTATTCGGCTCAGTTTGAATTTTTTGTTTTATGCTGAAATTTTTCTATATTTATATTAAAGATTTGTTGTGCTGATTGGTGTAATGTTTAAATTTAGGGTGAAAAGCAATTGTGCTATGAGGTGCTTGAAAGTGAGAAACTTTGGTTCATCAATTCCTGTTAGATACATTCCTAAGAACTCTCCGAAACCTCGAATACCATTAGTTTCTACCCCGCCCGAGAATGATTTTGAGGAGCGGGGTAAGCACAATTGTTTAGACCCAAATTTGGGTAGGACAGAAAGTAGAGAGATTTCGAAAAGAAGAGTTGTGCCGAAAAAACCTCCCAAAAATGATAATTCGAGAAGTTTGGTTACACCTGTAAATGACTTTCATGATATATCTAGGCATGGAAGTGTAGAATCCGATGTATTAGGGTTAGAGTCAGTGGGTGGTGGAAAGATTATGGGGAAAAGCTATGCTGTAGGTGAGACGCCAGATCGAAATCATAGGCTAATTGGTAGCTTGGACTTAAATGCTGAAACAAGTCGGATTCCCTCATACCAACTTATTTTCAAAATTCTATTTTTATTTGGACCTTTTAGGAAGTTGTATGCTTACTCGTTACAATTTGAGTGTGATTAAATGTATGATCTGAGATGCTTTGTGAACACATAGAAGTGGATGAAGAAGTTGGTGGATTTAAAAGTCTGGAAGATACTGAGGAGTTGGTATATGAAATTAGAGAAAACGAAGCTAGTGGAAAACTTGCATTTCAGTTCAGCAAAAGTAACCAAGATGCAGAGAATATGGCTTTTGGATTCCTTTCCAGGAGGTCTGAGTATTCCACAAGAGCCTTATTATAACTTAATGCAACCGTATTATAATTTGTTGTGTTGCTACTCTGAAATGCAAATTATAAACTGTTGTTAGTTATTAAGTCCAATTTGTATTTATTTTATATATTCTCATGTTGATTTTATTTTTTATTTATTATCTTTGTCCTGCTTCTTCATTTACAGAGCATTAACAACAGTGGAACTTAGAAAGAAATTGATTGCAAAGAGATACCCTCTTCATGTTGTCAACGAAGTGATAACTAAATTCGAGATCAGGTGGGTAGCAAATGTTAATTATAATTCTACTGTGTTATTGGCCACCAGCTTTTAATCGCCAGGGAAGAGGGAGGTGATTACTTGCTAATTCTTGATGTTGTTTTGCATTATGCAACTTGACAAACTTTGTCTGTTTTAGCTATGGGCTGTTTATGTGTTAGTTTCGTCTGCCCATGGTTTTGTCATAGTCTTTCGGCACTTGGGGGTATCTCCTAAATTTATCATTTCTGGACTAACTGTATGTTTCTGCCACTGGCTAAACACTTCCGCTTCATAGATATTAGTAACTGTGTCACACTTTCATTCAGTTCCAGTCATTGACCATTTTTTTAGGAAATTTCTTGATGATTTCCAGTATGCAGAAGCATTTTCTCAATCCAGGTTTTCTTCATTAAGTTGGGGTCCAGGACGAATTAAGCAAGTAAGCTGCCTGATCTGAAAACACTTCTATATCAGGCATTGTTAAAAAAATGAATAAAATAATACAGTATTAAGATTGGGACTAAGATTCATGCCATCATTAATCATCATATTATATTAATGTCCATCAAGATGAATTTATTATCTCTTATGTTTGTGTACACTGTTGGAATTGCACTTGCAATATAAGTTTGCTGGTCCCTGATAATTGTTTTTTCTTTCAATCTTGTATCTTATATGCAGTATGATACAGTCTAAGCTCTACTTCATCCTAGTGGATATGCCAATAGATACTGATATTAACCTTTGTGCTTCATGCACTCAATTTAATCTCTGGAATATATACAGGAATACATATTCGATCTTAATTTTGAATATACAATCATGTACAAGGGAAAAGAGGAAACAGCTTTTGAATATTTGGCATTTCTAAAAACTTGACAGTGTTTACTACAACTGAACCGTATAATTTGGAGGTCAAGAAGGTACGGTTTAACCCCTAAAGACTAGATAATACATTAAAAATAAATTTAATTTAAATTTAAAAATATTCTGTTAAAAAACTTGAAAAGACGTGCCAGTTATAGAATCGTGAAATTCATAACTAAGAATATTGTCAATCTAGTAGTTCTTGCTTCTTTCATCCAAGGGAATGGAATGGATAGAGTAGTTTTTTTTTTGTGTGGTCTTCGCATTTATATCAGAATTGGTTTTAGGTGAAGGCAGAATGGTAGGAACTTAATTTCGTGCTTTGGAATGAAAATTTGCATTGAATGATAGATTTGTTCTTTCATCAGGCATTACACCAGAAGGGTGTAAGTGAAGCTGATGCAGAGAAGGCAATAAAACTGGTTTTCAAAGATGGTGAATCTGGAGAAGATCATCAGTCAAGAATTGGGCTGTCAAAGTCATCACTGGATCAACTATTTGCTCAAGCCTCAAAACGATGGCTGCAAGGTCAGGGTCAGCCTGTGGATAAACGGAAGTCAAAAACTATTCAGTGGCTCCGGTACCGTGGATTTAACTGGGGAGTTGTTAATGTTGTGTTAAAGAAGTTGGAGTCTGTGTTTCCTCCCTAGCATACATGCATAATCTCTACCTGCTACCACTTGCCATTTGCTATAAAGAGATGGGATGACCATGCTGATAGGTTCAGATAGTGGTTGCTTTTTTCTATCCATTTATTAAGATCAAACTTGGATATCAAATTCTTTGCTCAATGTGTGATAGGACAGCCATCTTCACTAGACTACACATCAAGATATAGACGTAGTCACGTAGACCTCTATTATGCTAAATGTCGAAGACTATGTCAATCATTCTGCGAGGTGCCATGTAAAACAGTAGATGTGGTGACATTTACCATTGAGCCACCATCTAGGAATCTCTAGATTATGTAAATTAACATATGCATGGTCACTAATGTAGCTCATAACATTTAAATGTTGTAAGATGGAATATTGAAATAATTGAATTTGATAGTATATGACAAGTACATTGTACAATTTCATCCCATGCAGATCTGTCTGCCGTACAGAAATAACATATATAATTGTTATATCTATGTATGCAAAGAGCAGCACTAGACTATTACTAGAAGAGTGGCTTTGAATGCTGGAAAGATCACATGTCCATGTGATATGAGGAACGAGCGTAGGACCAGATAGTAATGGCTAGCCAAAAAGGCTGCAATGAATTTTTGTGTATGATACGCACAAATGAACAAATAGAGGTGTAGAGAGAGTAATAGTATACTTGGCCATCATTTCCAATTATATAAATCCAATCTGATGCCGCCAATCATTGGTCCCAATTTCTGAAAATTACTCGACCTATCCTACTGTCCAAGATCAAGACACTTGAATCATCCCAGTCCTCTAAATGAAACTCCGTATAACTTGAGCCAGCCTTTTACCCTTGGCTAGAAATGGATTGGTTGTGCATGATTGTGCGGAACTGTTTGTACAATACTATTAAAGTCGAGGCGTGACATAATTTATTAGTACGTAATTTGGGTAAATTTGGCGGTTTTTACCTTGAACTATAATTAGATATGAATAATAATAATATATGAACTTCATAACACTTAATTTTGCCAACATTCTTCCCATGTATTGGCATATAATACCATGATGTATCTCCATTAAGGACCTTTGTCTAATTCTAGTATTTTACAAGCTTCACGGCATACAAGTTTTCATACATGTCTTTTCATTACAAGGAAACAGCTAGGTTAATCAACTAATTATCTCAGAAAAGGCAAACACAACGCTCTTCTGGCTGGTAAAAAGAGCTAAACAAAAATTTATAAGACAATTATCTTCTACTCTCTAATAGATACTCCTATGCATGTATGCACACCTTTGCATATTGTTCCCTGAAACATAATTAGACTGATTCATCAGAGAAGGCAAATGAGCAGTTTGAGGATCCTTGTGAGACCAATTTCCGAGTTGGAGGTGATGGAGGAAGAGCTGACACAACCCGCTTCAAATCAGAATCTGACCTTATAGGATCTACATTTCGAATTTCCTTGAGCATTGCTACTACATCCTTCATTATTGGACGATCATTAGCGCGTGTACTAACGCATAGAAACGAAACTGCTAGTGTTTGTAGCATTTCATGCATCTGAGGGTCTGACCTGCCTCTGAGCTTCGGATCAAGTATGTCGCTTGGGTCAAGCTTACTTTGCAAGTGTTCGCGTACCCACTGAACTAAGTGTGCACCCTTGGGAAAAGTTGGGTCTAATGGATGCCTTCCTGTCAAGACTTCCAAAAGGACCACACCATAGCTGTAAACATCACTCTTCTCTGTGATTTGTTGCAGCGAAGCATGTTCTGTAAATATTGATAGCAAAATGATATGTTGTCGTTAGAGATATGTAAAAGTTGGAATGTAATTAATTGATCAAAGTTCACGATATTAAATATACCTGGTGCCATGTATCCATAAGAGCCAGCTAAGTAAGGTTTTTGACCCTGCTTAAGAAAATCATCATTACTGCTGTTATTGACAACCCTAGCCAACCCAAAGTCAGCCAGGTAGGGTTCAAGACAAGTACCCAAAAGAATATTCATTGATTTTACATCCCTGTGTAAGATTGCAGGCACACAGTCATGGTGTAAGTAGGCTAGTGCATGTGCAACGCCAAGAACAATATCATATCTAGTTTCCCATTCTGCGCCTCCCTTTCCAGCACCATGAAGGAGAGAACTCAAGCTTCCGTTAGGAAGATAATCATAGAATAACAGTTTCACTGTCTGATTCGAACCCCAACCTAAAAGACGCACAATATTCCTGTGTCGGATTGAACTCAGTGTTCCAATCTCAGAACTGAATGCTCCTGATTCTTCTGACGACCACATTTTTTTTACAGCTAGAGACTCCCCGTTTGGAGTTGTCACCCTGTAAACAACCCCAGAGCTTCCAGTACCAATCACATTAGCTGATATAAGATTCCGGACAATGTCATCCACTGAGAATTCCATCTTTTGATATAATGTCATTTCCCAAGTTTCATTTTCAGGTGTTCCATTGCTTGCCATACGGATCTTGATTAACATACATACTGCCAGTAGTATTAGCACTGCACTCGCACAGACTAGGATTGACATCGTTAGCTTCATCGTCGATTTCACATGTCCAGCTGCTCCACTTCTGTCAACAGCACCCCCAGTTCCACCATATACGTACAGAGCTTGGTTTCCGGCTAGGTCCTCCATGGGAAGTTTATGGAAAAATGGAGTATCAGGCAAAGAGCCTGAGAAGTCATTGAATGAGACATTAAGAGAAACAAGATTTTCAAGGTTTTTCAGACTATTCAGATTCCCTCTGAGCTTGTTGTGGGACAGGTCAAGATTTCCTAGCTTGTTAAGACCAGAGAATTCAGTTGGCAGTTCACCTGTGAATTGGTTAAAACTAAGATTTAGAGAGATCTCTAGCGACTGAATTTGAGCCAATTCTTTGGGTATTTCTCCTGAAAAGTTGTTGCTTCCAAGATTTAACAACTGAAGCTTGCTGCAGGATAGGATCTGTGCAGGAATTCTGCCACAAAGTTGATTCTTCTGAAGATTAAGCTTTGTTAGTTCAGTTAAAGAACCAACAGTTGGATCCACTGGACCTGTAAGCCTGTTGTCAGAAATGTCTAGAATTTGTAGGCTTTTTGGAAGCATACCAGGCAGAGAACCAGCAAGGGCATTTGAATGGAGATCGAGAAATTCAACATTTTCACATCCGGATATAGATGGAGGAATTCCACCCACAAATTTATTGTTACCCATGTCAAAAAAATTAAGACTCTTCAAACTTCCAATTTCGGGGGGAATAGTACCTGCCAATCTATTATTACTCACCCGAAACCTATACAAGTTTGAGCAGTTTCCAATCTCAGGTGGTAAAAAGCCCGATAAATCATTGGAAATCAGCAAAATTTTGGTAAGATTTTGCAGATCAAATATGTGTCTTGGTATGGTACCAAAAAGATGGTTATAAGAAAGATCAAGAGCTTCAAGATTCTCACACTCAGATAATGACTCTGGAATATTGCCTGTTAGCTTATTCTGCCAGGCAAAGAAAAGAGTCATGCTCTTTAGCTTACCTATCAGAACAGGAATTTCTCCAGAAATATTATTGTTATCAACTTCCAAATGAGTAATAGCTGTGCAGTTTATAATTTCAGTAGGTATGATACCTGATAACTGATTAAGACTCAACTGAAGTTCTTGAAGTCCTAATAAAGCTCCAAAACTTGTAGGAATGCTGCCTGTCAAAAGATTTGCGGAGATATCGATAACTGTTAGCTCAGTGCAGCTTCCAAGCTCAAAAGGGATTGTGCCAACTATACTGTTCTGCCATAGCAGCAGGCTCTGAAGCTTCTTGAGCTCTCCAATTTGCCTCGGAATTGGACCGGATATAGAATTCTGATACAAATAGAGGTTCTGCAGTTCACTGCAGTTTCCAATCTCTTCTGGGATTGGTCCAGATAATAGAGATGTGTATATAGCTATTGTTTGTATTTTTTTCAGGTTTCCAATCGACAAAGGAAGACTTCCAGAAATGCTGGTTTCAGCAAGGCCCAACATAAGCAAATTACTACAATTCCCAATCTCCCATGGAAGCTCACCTTTAAGATTTTGATTCCCACCAGCTCGAAAAACTTCAAGTTTCTTCAAGTTTCCAATACTCTTGGGAATTTCACCACTGAGTTGATTGTCAAAGAGAAAAAGATTGACGAGACTTGACAGATTTCCAATATCAGATGGGATATCACCTTCAAGAAAATTAGTATTAAGTGCTAAAGTTTTTAGCTTGCTCAGCCTGCAAATTTCTACCGGAATTTCTCCCACAATAGAGTTGCTACTAACGTCTAAAATGGTCAATTCAGGAAACTCTCCTAGCTGTTTTGGAATAGGTCCAGTGAGATTGTTTGATGAGAGACTGAGGGTGGCTAAAGACTTGAGTGGTTGAAGATTTGAAGGCAATTGTCCCTGTAAATTTACTGATTTCAAGATAATCTCAATCACATGGCCTTTGGAATTGCAATGTATTCCAAACCAATGACAAGGACTTGTATCTGTTGAGTTCCATGAAGTTAGTGCATCTGAAGAGCTGTTTAAGCTGTCTTTCCATGCTAAAAGAGCTTGGCTTTGTACATCAGTTGAGAAACAAGAAGATAAGAATATAGAGGAAACTAATGTAAAGAAGAAGAGGAAAATATTACTAGGAGAAAGAAAGGGAGGATATTTTGTATGTGCATGCATTGCTGCAAGTAAGAAAAAGAAGAGGAGATTGTGTGTGTGTGTGTTGGGATTGTTGAGGGGAGACCCCCATGTTTTGTTTATAGAGTAATGGCAGAAGATCTGGATCCAAGACCACCACCATTTTTCTATTAATTATCCTTTTTGGTTATTTTGGGTTGTTTTTAATATGAAAGATGGTTTTGATGCAGATTGATTTCTTTGGATTTATTAATTTCTATCTTTTATATGCATGTATATCCATCCATTCAGTAATCAGGGAAGGCAGTTTCTGTACTTAGCTTTCTGAATCAAATTCATCTATGTAACTTTATAACATGGCTTTGGTAGTTTTTATTTGGAAGCAGCTTGTCACAAACCAAAAATGCTGTCAAGTGCCCTGCCCGTGTAGTAACTAGCAAGTCATAAGTTTTTCTCTGTTTGTTTAAAAATTTGAATTATAAAGATAAGTAATTAAGATTTTAAGAATTTAGTTAAAATTCTTATATGTACCGTATTTCTTATTTAAAACTCGGGAGTAAAAAATAGTGATTAATAAATATATTGAAGTAAAGAAGAGAGAAAAAGCAAGCAAGAAGGTTGCTTTGATAAGCCAAGCTCTCCCACTCCAAGGTGGTCCATCTTCTTCAAGTGGTCACTAGCATGTCTAATTTTTTATTTACTGTAATAATTAAATCAATTTGTAACTTTAGAAAGAAACCAATTACTCTACGAAGAATAATGTTAATCCAGTAAGACTGAAAATAAAGACCAAGCAACACTAATTTCGAAATGGTGGAAACTAATCATTCTTTGGAGAATTAGTATCGGTACCAGTGCTATTTAATAAAACTTACAGTAGGTTGTGACTAACTAATCTTGTATAATATGAATATGATTGTGATCTGGTTATATTGTCATACTAGTATATAAAAATGGAGCAAGTCATCCTAGTTAATGTGGGAATATAATGGAGTAGTGAAGGTCACAAGGAAATTTAAGAAAATATAAAAATATTAGTAATATAAAGTTTTTTATTTCCTGTAAATCTGGTCCGGCTGTCGGGGGAGGGGGGTCGTTACCGTACGTAAAAGATTGAAACAAGTATAAAATAAAATTTAAAGTATAAATAAATAATGTTTAGAGAGTTGAGTGGACGCGACAACTTGAACAAATTAACAGTTGTTTAATTGTAAATCAAGATCAAACTTCAAAGATGTAGACTGAGAAAAAAAAAAAAAATAGAGTACATAATTGCGTTTCCTAATGGAAAGATTAGATTAGTCCGTTTGTAAAGCATTTTATAAATTGATAAAATACATATATATATATATAATTATAAGTTGCGTAGATTATCCTTTTAAATCTGTAATTCACAATAAATCGATTTGAACCGTATCATCTTAAATTTATATTCAAATTTATTTATTTTTCTCGTTACTTTTACACGATGCATGTTGTTTTCTATTTTTTGCTAAGCAGGGTTTTATTATTTAGATATGTTATGGCTGGGTTGGATTAAAATCTCACATGAGAAAACAAAATGGAGCCTCTTCCATACAACTTTTGCATTGTTTTATGTAGTGTTATGACAATATGACATAGTGGTGAAAGTTGACTAGGTAGGAAAAGCCATTGCATTCCCCGGTTTTAATGTAGAAAAAGTGGTGTTTGTTTGTTGCTAAACTTTGTTTCGCAGTACTGGGGTAGTGCTACTGTATTATTGTTTATTTGTTTTGTTTTCTGAACTTGTGATTCTTGACCTTGCGATGGAGCTCATTCATATCGAAATAAGTGCTGGTAGTGGTGGTGCTGTATATAACAGTTTCTGTAGCTGGGATTCTTGCCTTTGCTGTGATGGTCATGTTTAGTTATGAAATTAAGAAGTTTCCGCTTAAGTCTCGATTACTTTCAGAAAAGTAGTTCAATTTTAATTTTTCAGAGAAAACTGTTTAAAATTTTATTCCAATTGAGATTTTAATACTAGTTTGGTTCCGAATTAAATGATTAAAATATTACTTTTTTATGCAAAGTTTATTTATGATTTATATTGTATTAAAACGTAGAAAATTGCTAAAATATATTAATAATAGACGACTTTAGTTTTAGATTTATTAAATACATATTTCATTTGTTGTAATAACCTAAGCAGTGTTCTAAAAACGTGCATCCCCGCAAAGGTTCAGTTGTTTAAAAAGACGAATTTCATCCTCTTGGTTACATGTTCAAATCTCACGGGAGGAGAATGTGTGATTATGTCATCCTTGACTAGTGTGATTATGTCGTCCTGGGCCAGCTTGTGCGATTTACCAGGTTCACATGATTTGCAAGATATTGTGTAAACTCGTGAGTTTATTAAAAAAAACGTGCATCGAAATAAGACAAGTGATTAATCAGGTAATCAATAATTAATTGGATTGATTAATCAGAAACAATTTAATTTAATAAATAATAATATATAATTATATATAAACATCTTCAAATTATCAAAAAATTTATAATAAAAAATATCATTTATCATCAGTCCATACATATTTAGGTATTAAGATTACAAAAAAAATATCTTCTGAGTAGTTATTACATAAAATATATATAATAATTACAAATTTAAGAAAGTATTTGAAATTTATGAAGGATTTATGACAACAAAACCCATATTTATTTTAAATTTGTAATATAAAAATATTATTTAATAATTTTTTTAAAATTTAAACTTTTTTAAAAAAACAATAATTTTGATCGATTTTTTTGTCATTTCAACTGATTTTTCCTGTCTCGCCCGTTTTTTAAAAAAAACATTTTTTGACCCGATTTCTCGTTAATCCGCACAAGTAATGAGCAATATGTATATCTGTTGTAATAATCTTAGTAGTAATGTACGTTATTCTTTACCGGTAGAATTGTAGGGGTACTAAAATACACAAGGTGTGAAGAACGTGGCATGTTACATACTCCTTGAATTCAGTGCAGTTCTTTTTGGTTGGTTTTGGTTGTCAGTTTCTTCCTGGTGCTCCCATCGGGATCTAAAACACATGACCCCCTTCTTTACTGCCGATCCCATTTTTAGACCAGCCTATCCATTTTTAGATCGGGTCTATCGCCCACTAGTGCTTTTTTTTTTGAAAGAATTCCATAACCAATGGAATAATAGTAACACGTTATAATTTACCCAAAATAATTCAGTAATAATTATTATACTGGTAATTTGGCAAAAACAATACTATAATATATATTACAGGATATAGACTCAGTATGAATTCAGTTGTGAACTCGAGTTATTATAAAGAGTCTAAACAAACTCTTTCTATTCGATAAACTCTTTCTATTCGATATGAGATGTTACAATATATATATCTATATTATATTATTAAAGCCGAAAAATTAAAAGTTTTGTTCGTCGGTTGGTTTGGTACTGGGTGAATCATAGAAGATCTTGACCGTCCAATTTTAAGTGAACCATAGAAACAATCTTAACCGTTGAATTTTAATAAAATATAATTTTAAAAGAATATAGTCGTACATACAACTCTAACACCAGTAATCCTTTTTTTATACAACTCATCAGAGATAGAATAATATAATATTATATTTAAATTATATTCTATATTTTTATTTTACAAATCCTACTTATCCTATAATTTTTATTTAATATATCATTAAAATTTATCCTATAATTTTAATTTAATATATCATTGAAATTTATGATAACATTGAAAGTTTGGTAGTCGGTCAATATTTGGACCGGATAGTTGATTAATTGTTGGGCCTAATTTTAAAATATTAATCTTCTAACTAAAATATCTCACATTAATCTCCTAAGTAAAATACATCTCTATACAAAACAAACAAAAATTATTATATTAAAATATAAATACAAATAAATTATATAAAAATATATACATATAATATTAAATAAAATTTAAATTATTATTATACAAATACAAATAAATTCAAATCATTATAAAATATTAAAATAAAAATATTAAAAAACTAAAAAAATTCATCCGTGCATCACACGGGATAAAAGCTAGTATATATAAAAGCCGCAGGACAAATGTTTGGTCTGTCATCGGTCTGATCCGGACAAATGTTTGGTCCGTCATCGGTCTGATCCGAACAAATGTTTGATCTATCATCGGTCTAATCCTTTTGTGTCCCACTAAATTTCAAATACACTATGCAATTTCAAACTCATTCTTTTAATTAATAAACAACAATGTTTTAATTTTCTCAATAGTCAACCTCTTTAATTTATTTAATATCTTATTTTATTAATTAAATTTTATGAATATTAAAATAATATTATTATTTTATTTATATTAATTAAATTTTATTATTGTAGCCTATCTATATTATATATACTTTTATATTATATTACTCTAAACAAACTTCTTTTTTAATTAGAATATAAAATTCTACTCACATCACATCTAATAATATGTTTCAATTTTCTCATTGCTCAAACACTTTAATTTATTTACAATTGCAATTTTATAATAAAATTTTTTGAATACTAAATATATTAATATAAATATATAACAATATATTAATGAGAATTTAAACACATAATATAAACATAATTCAAAAATAATTTATCCCATATACAACATTACATAAAAAAATATTAATAACATAAATAATCAAATTATATATTTAATTCATTTAAAATATATAATATATTATTTATTACTCTCCTCCGTACTTTGCATAGGTTATAGGCTAATATAAATAAAGACGAGTTTATATTCAAATGTGTCATCTTAATCCACAAATTTTAAATTATATAAATAATCTTGTGTTTTTAGTTAATTGTATTTGTAGTGGATTCTGTAAATATATATGATTTATAATTTTACCCAACGTAGTTTGAAATTTTGAAAATTTTAATATTTCAGGAAAATTTACAATCATTCTTGTCTGATACATGCTCACCCTGCACTGCACTCTCAGCGGAAGTGGCATATTTAATCAATATTAACATTTATTTTGATCACATTTTCTTGAGAACTAGGTATTTCCCAAACACCTTGGACTCTTGGAGTACTTAAAAAAATTATAACAAGACTAGACCGGGGGGTGCCATAGTACCAACAGTTTACCTATAATTCAGCTTACAACTTAATAGACTCGGTTACATACTGAACACAGGATAGACAAAATTCAAGCCTGCAATAAGAATCCAGATTATGTTTCGTTATTTTGTGTAAGCATTGAAAAGCAGAAACAGTTATCACAATAACAACCAAATTCCTTAAGATTGTGTTTGGGAACTTGGATTCATTTCAAATCATGGATTTCAAATGACAAAATTTGAGTTGTCATTTCAAATTCTCATATTTGTACTAATATTTGAATGTCCAAATTCAAATTCTTATGATTATACAAGCATATCATTTGATCAAATCCAGAATTTCAAATGAATTCCATGATAAAGTTCCTGAGTCTTGAACAGAAAATCTATGAAATGTTTGTATACTCTCCTTTTTATCATAAAATGTGAGAGGGGGAGGGGGCTATAATCTTGGCCAACAACTTACCAGAGGACCAATACTTCAACCTTCATCGCCTTCCTGCAATATGAACAAACTAAATCCACCGTTAACTGGCAAGCCACTTCCTATGAAGGCAATGTTAATGAGCCTGGATGGATGCAGTTACAGTACATTTGTTTGTTATTACAGTATAACACACATGGGTAGAGATTGGAACTCAAATCTATACTCAAGCATGACAAAGAATAAGCAAAATTTGAAGAAACTTAATCAAAGCTACATGTATGGGAGTGAGAGCTCAGGCAAGCAGTGCCAGGGTCGGTCGGGATGAATTTTAATATGCCTCAGAATGTTGCGTGAAGACATGAGAGGCATAAAAATCAAGAAAATTAATTTAACACTTCTAAGAAATATACAAGTGAAATATCTACTTTATATGTGGTTCATAGATGGTCTTTCTCGCTGAATGGCTTGTACCCTGTAAATCTCGCTCAATATCCACTTTATAACTTTTAGTCTCTAAGGGCAGAAAGAAAATACCACAATCTTCAAACAATTTACTTTAATATGTTGAACAAAATAAGAAAGTATGCCTTATGCCTAGAAACTTAAAATCATTCTTATATTTCTATGTTCATGACATGTAAAATAAGATTCGTAAATTGTAACTGTAACTCTTACATGTAGCACTAAATTAATAAGATGGTACATAGTTGAAGCTGGAAATTGTAACTAGGATGCAAAATTTTCTTCAGAAAAGAAGTATCATCATGGTACGAGTGGTATAAGCATAACTAATCAGGCTTTTGAATTTCAAAAACTCAACTACAAGATTCTAAAAAACAGTAGATGCACTTGCCCAAGAATTAAAACGAAGTGACCTTATAAAGTCTTGAGAACCTAAAACAATAAGTAGATGCTACATGTAATTAGTCATACAATATAGGAGGTGGATGTTTAAATAATAAAAACTACGACCCTTTTCTTAAAATAAAAGATGATATCATATGTGCATATAATTCTACACATTCTCTCATAATGTTACTAGTATATATATTACTCTTACAATTCTTTTTAATAATTTCTCGAAATTCTGCCAACCTATTTCTAATATCACCTGCAACTAGTTTCATAATAAGCATACAAAGATCCCACTTAAAATGAAATTAAATTACACAAAATCTCTTTTATATATATATATATATATATATATATATATATATATATAATGGGAGAATAAGGTTTGTGGTGAGACATGTCAATCATGAGTAATTTTATTCATGAATTGAAATGTCTAATTTGCCCTCTTTATTATTTATTTTAAATAAAATGTTGTTAAAGAGAGTTGAACTCCAGTTTAACAACAAATTCAAAATTCTTTTTACCACTATACCACTATGTCACATGTATTACATATCATACTCATAATATGTGTATCTGTGTGTATGAATCGTGTCGTGGTGATAAAATAATCTCTTATTTCTTCTCTTATATATATGTATGATGACAGAACATGGTTGAGTATATTAGATATTCAAATTCATAAAATAATATTTCATATTTTGTATAATAAATTCATAAACAAAAATAAGTAAATTTTAAACTATAAATCATATAAATGATTATTGTATATCTATAAATGCAAATTTAAAATATAAATTTTGTGTTTTAAATAAATAATATTTTGATCTGTGTACGTAAATTAAATTTTTTAAGCAAAATCATATAAATTTAATTTAATATAAAGTCTATAGATGATCTAAAAATAATAATGTATTATTACGTCATATAAATAATATTAAGAAAATTATATTTTAAATATTAAAATACATTTATGTAAAAATTTAAAATTAGTGATTGTGACATGTACTAGAACCTTAATCCCATATCGATACATGTGTAAATTTTATTTCAGATAAAAGATAAATTACTATTATCAAGTATATCAATAAATCATCATGTAAGGATTACCTCTAACCCTATGTGTGATACATATTCAGAATTTGACCTGATTTCAAAATAAACTTGAGATTTGACCCGAGTTATTACATATAATATCAGAACCGACTCTCGAAAACTTGATGCATTAAGTTATCATAAGTGGGACGGAAAGACAGTTGGTATTATCACACAATAATCAGAGGTTCGGGTGTAAGGATGTGAAAAAAATCAATATTATCTCACATTGACTAGAATTTCGGTAGACCTATAAGCTATTCTTGGCTTGGTACCGATAAGTGAGGTATAAATATTCTATCGCATTTTCAATTTTTACGAGCTCTACTGACAGAGTTATTAATGTTGTATAGACATCACGTGTACCACTTTTAACACGAAAACAATAATGGAAACATGGAAAACAGACATGTTTCTTGAAAAAATTTGCACGGAGCTCTTTACAACAGATATCGATGCGTTTATGTCCAGCCCGTGCAAGGCACGGGCTATTACGCTAGTTAATTATAAAGTACTAACCAAAAGAGAAATAGAGGTAGTTAAAACCACAAGTTCTGCCTCACTTCGTATTTGTTGGATCTGCTGATTAATTTTAAAATATAGTTTGGTAAAAAAAACATATGCAAATTAAAATATATATATATATAAGGTTTCCACGAAAAAATAAAACTAACATAAACCATATAGTCTTTAATTCATCCAATCAATGTAATTGGCGTTTAACAAGTCACCACGCTATGAGTTGTTGATAATATTTCATAGTAACAACATGAAAAAAAAAACTGAATATCCCTGAAATATCCGACTCAGGCAGCAAGTACAAATCATGCATATATACCCGGACAAGAATAAACAATTAAACAAAATATACCTCATCAATTAAAAAAATATATATATTCAATTAAAAACAGGCATCTTGACCATAAACATACACATACATCATATATACACAAAACTAAAGAGAGAGAAAGTACCTTACATCAAATACGCGCAATTCAAGCCAAATGTCAAGAAGTCCAAAAAAAAATAAAATCCGGATTAAATCAGCCCTAAAACAAATTAAAGAGAGAAATTGAATGAAGAAGCACAAAAACCAAATAAACAGAAAACCCCTAATTCAAATACAAAAACCCTAATGTCGATTGATCCAAAGCAACGAAGAAGCCCCAATCGATTGAAAATGAGTCTCGATCGACTGAAATTTACCCACACCAGTAGAGAGAGTAGAGAGAGAGCGCAAAGAGGGAGGGAGATGGGGAAAGATGTCGAGGAGAAGAGGCGCGAGTAGAGAGAGGCGCCACCAGATAGAGGGCATAGTGAGTGAGGGGATCTCACAATTTCAATCGGCCTATGTTTTGCCCAAAAAATTTCAAACCCGGCCTATGTTTTGCCTAAAGTATTTGATGCCCCGCCTTTTATTTGATGTACAGTATCTTGTCTATTTTTATTTTGAGTCACTTTAATAAAATTTTCATTGCAAATTTATATTCTTTATTATTATAAAAGTAAAATCATCAATTAATTAGTATAGTTTATATATTTATAATTATGCTCTTTAGTTTTATCAAAATTAATTAGTTTCAACGTCATATGATTGGATTATTTAATATTTAATATTTATGTGTTAAGAACTAATTTTGTATATTAAAATTTTATAATTACTTTAATAGTTTAAAAAATATAATTATTTATTTATTTGATCGAACTAATATTTTTACATAATTCGTTAGTTTTTTTATCAAAAATAATTAATTTTAAAGTCAAATAATTATATATATATATGAGTGATTCTCTATGGGGATCCAAAATATTGGGTAACTAAGTACCTTGATATCAACCATTCATTTAAATTAGAAATGGAGGGACATGATTGCAGCAGCAATAAAAAAACACCAAAACACCGGGGCAAAACAGGAATGGAGATATATCTTATATATATATACACACGACATTTAATTTCTTCGTAGTTGCAACCCTTCGACACAATTTCTTTTTGTAATAAACAACAACCTGATAACTCAATCCTTCAATTTCAAAACGGGAGCAATTACAACAGCCGGATCCTGTAATAGTTGACATGTCCTGGAAAACAACTGGCAACTATGTAGACTGCAGTATATTTGTAATGCGTCACTTGTACTGTCATGAGATTTTGGGAAGCACTCTTAACAAAAATCGAGAGAAAGTTACTAAAAACGCATGGAACTACATGTCCGAACAAAGGAAGAATGTATACAGGGTTAACAATTATGCTAGTGGAAAGTTAAATGTTCGGAAAAGGAAAGTAGCATTTTACTGTCACATACTACCATTGATTACCCAACAGTTCTGCTGTGTGTACGTTATGTTCCATTTGCGTCCAGTTCATCCATAAATTTCCTACTTAGGATCCAAATCTCTCTAAATTTGGCAAGACATTTGTCCAGAATTTCTTAGTTCAAGATTATATCCGCACTCACTTTTCCAATTTGCAGAACTCTGGAAAATTTAATCGTACAACATACTCTTAAATAACTCATTTTCACACCAAGCATAACACAACGTAAAAATCAGGTGTAAGTTTTGTCATCCCAACTACAGTTGAAGCCCATAAGATGTACTGTGCCAACGTCACCTGCCAAAGCATTTTAGCACCGAAGAGAACAGAGAAGATGAGAGGAACTTGAGTCCAGCGGATCCACCAGGAAAGTAGGAGATGGCATAGTACGCAAGTGCAAGGACCTATAAGAATGAACACGTGTTATAACATAAAAAAAATACCATGAGAAAGATACCAACTTCATATTTATATACAGAGAAAAACGTTCCTGAGGGGTATACTTGTAAATTCACAGTTAAATGTGTAATTACAAGTGTACCCTTATTTTTTATACTTAAAATCCTTCTAACCTCGGATAATTTCCTGAGGGAGACCTCAGGAATATAATACATTCTTTACAAAAGTAAGAAGAGATGAGTAGATGACATGCATTAAAGATATCTTCTCCATGTCATACATTTCCAATTGTATGTTCTTGAGAAGAGTCTTATGATAGCCTCTCAAAGTTGGTTACATATAAAGTCAAACAAATCTTACTGCTTCGTTCTTCAATATCATTCAGCTCAAAAATATGGGAAGCCATGCAGTTATATGTTTCAAGTTTCAACACATTTGCGGAACACTAAAGGCAACTATAAAATTAGAGAAGCGCACCTTACATATAAGAATCCAGATATGTACCTTATCATATATAATAAATTTCTTTGACATGGTTAGATGTTGTTTTCTAAAAGAAAAATAACCAGTATTTCCATTATAAGAGACTATATATGCAGCAAAAGACCTTCAAAAGCATGGAAAGGGAAGACATTCATACCTGCAGCACTGAGAAGAATACAGAGAGGATGTAGCTATGAAGCACCATGGACACATAAATGGTACCGATCATGGAGCCTATGAATCCTAATGTGAAAGGGAGCCTCTGGGG
This sequence comes from Oenanthe sinensis, assembly GCA_028671895.1. Lineage (NCBI taxonomy): Eukaryota > Viridiplantae > Streptophyta > Magnoliopsida > Apiales > Apiaceae > Oenanthe > Oenanthe sinensis. Next base: position 40,949,321 of record CM053794.1, read on the forward strand.
AAAATGTGAATACAATGAGGACTAAGAAACATGTAGATGAGTAAATAAATTTTTAGCTAACCCGGATTGCATACCTCTTTTGATGACATGTGTAAAAACTGATTCTTCGGACCTTTAAGAGCAAAGAATGCACCAATAATAAACCCACATCCAAGGGTAAAACATAGTGCAAATTTTTGAGGTACCAAAACTATTACGGGCAGGAATAGAGTAAATGCCATGAAGATAAAGAACACCCCAGTAGCTAAAAGTAAGCCAAAATACATGAGAAATTTCCCTGAAGGGATGTTACTAGTGGCAGACTGAAAATTCCCTGGCAAGTCTCTCACTCCTTTTGTGACCCTGAAATAAATATAAAATCAAGACTCAAGAGAGCATGTCCATGCAAAAGAGCTTATTATATTTAAAAAATTTACAGTCGAGTAATAGTTTTTCCATATTGCAGAATATCTAAACGCCTAAACCGACAAAAAAAAACATGTAAATGCAACTGTAAAGTGGAATTCCCTCCAATAATGACATGTAACATTGCACTAGTGCTGTTATAGTTAAGAATGCATTCTTAGAATAGTATAAACAATACTAGATTTTTTCACGTGTAAGAAGATGGATGTGTACAGTGTAGTCGGGGGTATGACCTTAAGGTCGCTAGTTAATGATACTTGGGAAACAGTTATTACATAGAATCTTAAGCCTATGATAATGGAATTAAAATTGCATCCAAAATTCATGCTTATAAAAATATAAATTGAAGCATAAAAGGAAAGAGATGAGTACTAATATATGCTCATAATATATGTAGGCAGCAATATAAAAATCTAGATAGCAATTGCAAATTGCAAAAGCTATAACTTGTCATTTGAGTTGTTTATAATTAAAATCAAAATCTAATATATTTTATAAAAATCTAATATATTTGAGTTAAATAATACACTTGGAATTAGGTTTATCTAACAGATCAAACAAACAATCAGAAGACCTAAAAGTGATACAGTGAACAGGCAATGTGAATTATCACAAATTGAATTACATAATATGTATGTATGTATGTATGTATGTATGTATGTATGTATGTATGTATGTATGTATGGGGGAATAGAGTAGATCGGACAAGGAGACTAACACGTTGAAAGTACCGGAAACGCTGTCGTTGGCGGTTCTAACGGCAGATTCGAGATCGAAACCGGCGATGGTGGAACTAGTGCTACTCTCTTGTGATGAAGCGTACGAGTTCCAATCGGATAGCAAGGACGGCGTCGTTTGGCGCTGTAGCTCTTGTCCCCCACCCCCATCGTCGGAGCTCAATTTCGCAAACCAACTTTGCATTTTTTTATTATTATTATTCTTAGCGAAACGCAGTAGAAATGTTAAATAGTAGATGACTTGCCAAAAATATACTTGCGCAGTGCACACTGCACAGGTAACACGTTGACCTTCAACGAGTTAAATAACGTTTTTTTTATAAAAAATTGATCAAAATGACGATTAGGGAGAAGATAGATAAAAATAATGGATTAAATACAGATTTATTACGAAACACATATGAAACGCATTTATAATATAGGTATTTACATGTAATACGTATTATAATACATGAGATATTCGACTCACAAATGCGTGTATGCATTTTTTTTTGGGCACGCATTTGTGAGTAAATGAGTATCTCATCCGATAAAAACTGACACCCCATCAGAAAATTATTATTTTTATTAATTTTACTTAAAAATTTGTTATTTTTAACATTTTTTCACAGGTTGTTTGGATTGTTAATCTTGAGCTGATTGAAAATTTTGTTAATTTTTGTAGAGTTGTTTTGAAAAATATAATTTTTTTATAAAAATATGTTTTTAATTTTATATTTTGTGAAAATATGTATTTTTTGAATTTTTTTATAAAAAAATACTTTATAATTAAATGTAATTGGATGTAATTAAAATGAACCTCAAATACAATTAGAAATAACTTCATTTTGTAAAAAAAAATTACATTCGATTGTATTTGGTTACAAATCGTATATAAAAAATTGCATTTGGTCGTTTTTGTTACAAAACCATATTTTTGCAAACAAAAAAAATCAGAAAATAGTAAATTTGCAAAAAAAAAAAGAGATTTTTTTTATAATTTCACTTGTTTATATATATTTGTCGTGTTTAATTTTTTATTTTTTTATGAATACCAAAGTACATAAAATTTGTTAATTCGCAAATAAATTTGCTGTGAATATTTTTACATGACTAATAATATTGTGTTTCTACTAAATATGCCTTCCAAAAAAATAAAACTGTCCATACTTTAATTTATTTGCAAACCAAATTGTCGGTACCAAATTTATTTTCACTGTCAACTCTATACTAACCATAGCAGCAAGTCAACAGCAGCATCTATCAGGCTGTGGTGGCAGCTGTTATTCATTGTACTCTTCTGAAAGTTAGCTGAATTTCATCTCCATCCAAAATGATAATATAACAGAGTTTTTATGATACAATATACAAGTTCATTTAAAATCAAAAAGACTATAATTATTCACCTGTACCCAACCCGAACCAATGAAATCAACCGCATTGGCATTGCAGTGTTCAAGGTAAGTAATATACATCTGTTTGACGAAGGAAAATATGATGAATTGTACAGACAACTACAGAATTTTCAGGAGCTGAACTTCAAATATCAAAGGTTCGTTCGCATGGGACAACAGGCTGCGTCGAGGGCCAAACTGCAACCAGTAACATAATACCAGCATAACAGTATATAGTTAAAGTTCTTTGTTGAAAACGAAAGTAAAAACATTTATTGGTTAGCGGTACTAAAGGGGGAAAGGGAGAATAATTCAAGCTAATTGGGTCAGTCGGGTAAGACAAATTGATTTTGTTTTGTTTTTTCCTTTTAATTTGAGCCCTAGCCTGCTCTCATACACATCTCCCTCTCCCAAAAAGCAATTAATCTCAAATCCTTATATATATATATATATATTGACATTCAAATCCTTAGATTTAAAGTGTTCTGTTTTCCCATTCATATTTTTTGGATGCTATGTGAGACTGTTTTGTATAACTAACATTAGTAAAGAAGTGTGACTGGTAATTTTTTTACCAAAATATATAGCCAACAAAACAAAACAAAAATGGCAAACCTCTGTTTTTTTTGCTAACTAACCTCGTCAGGAATTGGTTCCAAGTTTTCATTAATATATCCTAGAGAAGGGGGTATCAGTGCTCTTCTTTTTCCTGATAAAAATAAAAGGTACTATCAGTTACACCAGTGAGTGCAGAAAATAAGGGGGGCACTATTGTATCAGCATAAAGATTAATAGCATACCTCCAACTTTCATACCAACCAATACCTCCTTCAGACCCTCTATAATCTGTAAAAGATGAAAGGGAATCACTTACAATATACTGAAGGGGCACAAGGGACAGTAAAGAAAAGGATAATCTTCGCCCACTAAAATCAAGTCTGTAATCATACATCTTATATCTTATATGATCTTATATGTATGTCTTCACATATAGAAGCTAAATCTCTCTTCTTTTTTGAGTTTTCACTTTTAAAGGCGGAGATAAACAAATGGAAAAAGAATAGGCAAAATGTCAGCCTTGTCCTAAAAAAGAGCCTCATTTTAACAGTACTGTGTAGTACTGTAGTGTGTATTGAACATAGTCAATATAATTAATAAAATTGTTAATTAGGTAAAAAAAGCTACTAATAACTTAAAAGAATATATTTAAACCATTAATACTGTTAGTTCTAGACTTCTAGGTAGTAGTAGTTACTTGCTTTTCCTCCTATATTACACATGTACTAATTTCTTAATTTACCGGTATAAGAAAAATGGTACATATACAATACAGATATACCCGGCAATTCTAGATGTTCCATTGTGATCCTCAAATAGATTAACAGAAAATCATTGTAGAGCTTCAACATCATAATCATATCAGACAAGCATTTAACCATGAAAAAAGTGGTTACCTCGTTATTATTAAGTGGAAGTACAACCGGAGTGCTTTCTCCACTGAACTGGTCTACTGTGCTGCAAACAACCTACAATTCTTAATACGAAGGTAGAAAGGATTGTAATATGACTTTTTAAGAAACTACGCACAAAGTATATTCAGCCTATGCTACCTGGACTTTTATTTCATCGAGTATCCATGTCAGACTCTAAAGTCTAGAGAGAGCATTAGTATGAAGACATGAATGCCAAGTCTACCACAACTCAAATTGCTATGGATAAATTAGTTCAAGAAATTGTGAGTCTATTTTCTGCAGCAAAATTAAGTAAAACCGTTATTATAATGGGTAAAATACCTATGAACAAAATAACCATTTGAGCGCCGACAAACGTAGTTAACTTCAACGGTATTTCCTTCACGAGCTTCTGGTCCTTCTCCTTCAACAATATCTAGAAGAAATCCAGAAGACAGACAAATAGTTTGAGAATTGATTAATCAAATAAAGAAAATGACTTTGCTGGCAGATGTCTCTATGTATTAACATGTTTAGAACCTCCTTCTTTATATAAACCAACCTCTGAATGTTGATGGTTGTTAATGACTGTCATAAAGCTTCCGTCTAAGAAGCAACTATAACACTCTAGCCTCTAGCTTTACTTTTTGTGTTTCATATTGGTTATACATACAATCTAATTATTTCGCCAACTTTGAAGTTTGAACTATCTAAACTATTAGCATTATATTGACCTTACAATTACTAAAGATCACTTGATAGAAGTATCATTTAAATTTTATAAACAGGATTAAATGTCAACTATTAACTGGTAAAATATGTGCATGTGTTGAAGGCCTCCTATGTGAAATCAAAAAAAGATAGTTACCTTGAATCCTGACTCCACTGGCAAGCTTCTGAGTACTGGATGCTTCAAATCAAAATTAAGAATCTAGCATTAGATGTACCAACATGTACTGTAATAAAGAACCCTGAACCTACCGGCCTGCTTCTAAGTTATAACATACTGGATGCATATAACATTTACCGAATCACATCAGGTTCCTTCATCTCTGGCTTTTGTACAGCTGGAAGAGGATATACATTTAGGAAGATGGGGCTGAATCCTATGAACTGCAAAAGTAGCCTTCTTGGAACCTTGTTAGCTAGACGAGGAGTCTGATCATCCAAGTTCATTGTTGTGACTATCTTCAACCGTTCATTGTCAATAGACCTGGCCAGGTGTAAATCTCACAGCTTAGTAAGTTCATGTTGATTAAGAATAAGACAAGATAGTGAGCACAATTGGAGCAAACTGTCCATAGAGATATAAACGTACAAACAGATGAATTTAGAGAAGGTTAATGAAAATGATCGAGTTGTAGAATAAAATTTGCAGATCAGATATATCTTAACAAAATAGACAATTTTATCAAGTTCTGCCTAAACTGATACAGGCAGACAGCTTCTTAATTAAAAATTTAAAATAGTGCTAATGTGTTAATACGCCCCTCACTCGAAAGTCATTTCACTTGAATAGTGGATAATATTTTTAAAAGTTGCAACGACTTGGGCTTCATCCTTGTAATCATGTGTAAATCCTAAATACCGTGAGCACACTATGTTCAAGTTGTTTCTTATTATCATAAACACACTTTATAAACCGATCATAAACACACATATTCATGTTATTGAACATATGACATTATGTATACCAAAAGCATCATATATCTATTTATGATATTAACACAATTCTAAACTGATTTAACCTTAATTCACTGTCAGAAGGTTTGTAAAAATTGAAATGCATAGTTCATACCCTCTATAGCTTGATGGTAGTAAAGCGCGTGTAGTGTATTGCATTGCAGAAGCTGCCATTGCTATATGTGTTTTGCCAAAGCAGATAAGATTGTGCCTGGTTTTGTGTGTATGAAACCATCTGGGTCCCAGTAGACTTCACTTCTTTTTTTTTTCCTTATATATACAGCGAGGTCTATTTAGATTTTTTTTCCCTATTAAAATTTTGTAATATATGAATTAGGTATTTGATTTTATGTTATTTTTAAATTTTAAAAATTATTAATTTAATTTTTATAACATTCTTTAAAATTTAATGTTATTAAAAAATAATAAATTCTCATAGATTCGATAAAAGGGTAGTTATTGATGGATTTGTGAGTGTTTTCTATATATATTTTAAATAAGGTCAAAATTAATGAGATTTGGAAATTCTACTAAAATATTAGTTAAATATTTTTATTTATAAAGGAATTTTTATAAAATCACTGATGTGCGAAGTGTGTGAACATGTTCATATTTTTAAGTTTTTTTCAGAATGTATATTTTTAAATTTTTTACTTTCCAATAAATTTTCAAAATAAATAATCTATACTATGTTATTAAATCTATACTATCATATATTATTAAAGACGAAAGATTAAAAGTTTTGATCGGCATGGTACCAGGTGAACCATAGAAAAAATCTTGATCGTCCAATTTTAAGTGAACCGTAGAAATAATCTTAACCGTTGAATTTTAAAAAAATATAATTTTAAAAAAATATAATCATACATACAATTCTAACACCAATAATCCTCCTTTTATGCAAACAACTCATAAATATTATAATTCTAAAGAATATAAACATTACTACTAAAATATAATCTCATATTAATCTTCTAACTAAAATATCTCACATTAATCTCCCAAGTAAAATACATCTCTATACAAAACAAACAAAAATTATCCTATTAAAATATAAATACAAATAAATTATATAAAAACATATACATATAATATTAAATAAAATTTAAATTATTATTATACAAATACAAATAAATTCAAATCATTAAAAAATATTAAAATAAAAATATAAAAAAATTAAAAAAATTCATCAATGCATCGCACGGGATATAAGCTAGTAGTATATTAAAGGATCTTCTTGGAATGGTGATTTAGTTATTATCAAATGTTTGGTTCGTCGTCCTTCTGGTATTTTTGTGTACTACTCAACTTCAAATACACATATACATGACAGTTTCATACTCAATTTCAAACTCATTCTTTTAATCAATATACTATCGTGTTTTAATTTTCTTATTAGTCAAACTCTTTAATTTATTAAATATTATAATTTAATAATTAAATTTTATGAATATTAAAATAATAATATTATTTTATGTATATTAATTAACTTTTATTATTATGCTCTATCTATATTATATATACTTTTATATTATACTACTCTAAATGAACTTTTTTAAAATTAAAATATAGAGTTGTACTCACAATCTAATAGTATGTTTCAATTTCCTCATTGCTCAAAAAGTTTATTTTATTTAAAATTATAATTTTATAATAAAATTTTTGAATATTAAGATTATATTAATATTTTATATATATTAAAACATTCTCTTTTATTTAAATTTTGATTAAAATATTTCTAATATATTCGAAACTCTTTTTATTAATATAAATTTATTAATGTTTTGCACGAGTTATTTATCCATGTTAATTAATATAAATACATAACACTATATTAATGAGACTTTAAACACATAATATAAATATGATTCAAAATTAATTTATTCCATCTACAAAATTACATAAAAACATTAATAATATAAATAATCAAATTAAATATTTAATTCATTTAAAATATATAATATATTATTTAATATTTTTCTCCCGTGCTTTGCACAGCTAGTAGAATTATAAACACAGTGAATCACAAACGAGAGTTTTAAAAAAGTGCTAAAATTTAGCTAGCTGAAATTATTTATCAATTTTATTTATATAGTATGAAATCTAATTTGTAGAGCATTCAGATCAGCACAATAATTAAATTATTTATAAATTTTATTTAAATAAAGAAAAGAAGAAACAGGAACAGTCAAAGCAAATGGGATCGCCTAACAAGCCGGCTCATACCAGCTTACCCAATCAAACACGTACATCTCACCCTCACACTAGCGTCACACAACACATCATCCAGCTCCATCACAGCCACACCTAATTGGCTAAAAACTAAAAAGAAGACGTCCCCAAGTGTAAGTGGAAGGATCTAGAAACCCTAATAACGAGTATAAAGTCCCGCTTCCTCAGTCCCTCCTCTCCCTCACTCTAATCAGCCTCTCTTTCTTCTTCTTCTTCAACTGAAACCCTAGATCTCAAAACCCTAAGGTTTAGTTGCAGCAATGGCGGACACCGAGACGTTTGCTTTCCAAGCCGAGATCAACCAGCTGTTGAGTTTGATTATCAACACTTTCTACAGCAACAAAGAGATCTTTCTCCGGGAACTCATCAGTAACGCTTCTGATGTAAGTCTTTATTTTACTTTCTATACCTCTTTTATATCGATTTGTTTGTACATGTGTTATCGATTTTTGTGCTAGATCAAATATATTTATATATATGTTTGGTAGTTATGAACTGATGTACATGTATGTGCAGTCTGTTTGTTTGATCCATGTATAGTTTGGTTTAATTTATATAGGCTTTATGCTTCTCTCAGGCCTTTGATAGTTTGATTATTCTTTAAAGATTTTAATGTGATAGTATGATAATGCTAGTCAATTGATCACTGATATTGCAATATAGTATATGACAGTTTGACGAGGCTATCCCCTTTAGTAGCAGAACAGAGTTGGGAGTAGAAGTTTTATTGCTTTTAGGAATCTGTCTCGAACAAGTTGATTAATTATCTCGACTGATATGTGAAACACTGCTTTCGTTGCAGGATTGTGAATATTTGTACACAAAAATCAGTGTTTTTAGATTATAATGGGAAATAATTAAGTCAACTTGTGTTTTTTATATGAGATTATTTGAAGACATTCAATCGTTGACTGTATTGATATATTTGAATTTTGGGGTATCAAGACTGTTTGAGCGGTAGTTCAATCCTTTGACAATAGGGCTACAGTGTGCATAGTTTCTGTTTACTACTAATTAATAGTAAATTAGTTTTACCTTATATTAAGTGGTAACTGGCAGAAAAAGTTGTATGTGTAATCATGATTGATGACTAATGTGAATATATATGATTGTAGGCTCTTGATAAAATCCGCTTTGAGAGCTTGACTGATAAGACCAAGCTAGATGCCCAGCCAGAGTTCTTTATCCACATTATTCCCGACAAGACCAACAATACATTGACAATCATTGATAGTGGAATTGGAATGACAAAGGCTGGTAAGTAATGCGCACTGTGACCAATGTTGGAGTATATAATACTATGCTTATTTGTGACTGTAACTGATGCCAATTTTGTTAATTCCAGATTTGGTCAACAACTTGGGTACTATTGCAAGGTCTGGTACCAAGGAGTTCATGGAAGCTCTTGCTGCTGGTGCTGATGTCAGCATGATTGGTCAGTTTGGTGTTGGTTTCTATTCTGCCTACCTCGTTGCCGAGAAGGTCATCGTTACCACAAAGCACAATGATGATGAGCAGTATGTTTGGGAATCCCAAGCTGGTGGATCTTTCACCGTCACCAGGGATACTTCTGGAGAGGTTCTTGGAAGGGGTACCAAGATGGTCCTCCATCTCAAGGAGGATCAGCTTGAATACCTTGAGGAGCGCAGGCTCAAGGATCTCGTCAAGAAGCATTCCGAGTTTATCAGCTACCCTATCTCTTTGTGGATCGAGAAGACCACAGAAAAAGAAATCTCAGATGACGAGGACGAAGAAGAGAAGAAGGATGAAGAAGGAAAGGTAGAGGAGATTGATGAAGAGAAAGAAAAGGAAGAAAAGAAAAAGAAGAAGATCAAGGAGGTCTCTCATGAGTGGTCTTTGGTTAACAAACAGAAGCCCATCTGGATGAGGAAGCCAGAGGAAATTACCAAGGAAGAGTATGCTGCTTTCTACAAGAGTCTTACAAATGATTGGGAGGAGCATTTGAATGTGAAGCACTTCTCAGTGGAAGGCCAGCTGGAATTCAAGGCTGTTCTATTTGTTCCCAAGAGAGCACCCTTTGATCTCTTCGACACCAAGAAGAAGCCCAACAACATTAAGTTATATGTCCGTCGTGTCTTCATCATGGACAACTGTGAGGACCTGATCCCTGAATACTTGGGCTTTGTCAAGGGTATTGTTGACTCTGAAGATCTTCCGCTTAACATTTCTAGGGAGATGTTGCAGCAGAACAAAATTCTCAAGGTCATCCGCAAGAACTTGGTCAAGAAATGCCTTGAGCTCTTCTTTGAAATTGCAGAGAACAAGGAAGACTACAACAAATTTTACGAAGCTTTCTCAAAGAATTTGAAGCTCGGTATCCATGAAGATTCACAGAACAAGACAAAAATTGCTGAATTGCTTAGATACCATTCCACAAAGAGTGGTGATGAGATGACCAGCCTAAAGGACTATGTTACTAGAATGAAGGAGAGCCAGAGTGATATATACTACATCACTGGAGAGAGCAAGAAGGCTGTTGAGAACTCCCCCTTCCTTGAGAGGCTTAAGAAGAAAGGCTATGAAGTGCTTTACATGGTTGACGCCATTGATGAGTATGCTGTTGGTCAGTTGAAGGAATTTGAGGGTAAGAAGCTAGTTTCTGCGACCAAGGAGGGGCTCAAGCTTGAGGAGAGCGAAGACGAGAAGAAGAAGAAAGAGGAACTGAAGGAGAAGTTTGAGGGGCTATGCAAGGTAGTGAAGGATGTTTTGGGTGACAGGGTTGAGAAGGTTATTGTGTCTGACCGTGTTGTGGATTCACCTTGCTGTTTGGTTACCGGTGAATATGGCTGGACTGCTAACATGGAGAGGATCATGAAGGCACAGGCTTTGAGGGATTCTAGCATGGCTGGTTATATGTCTAGCAAAAAGACAATGGAAATTAACCCTGAAAATGCCATCATGGAGGAGCTCAGGAAGAGAGCTGATGCAGACAAGAACGATAAGTCTGTTAAGGATTTGGTTCTGTTGCTCTTTGAGACTGCTCTGCTTACCTCTGGATTCAGCCTTGAGGAGCCCAACACTTTCGGCAACAGGATCCACAGAATGTTGAAGCTTGGTCTTAGCATTGATGATGATGATGATGTTGAAGCCGAAACTGACATGCCTCCATTGGAAGAGGCCGATGCTGATGCTGAGGGCAGCAAGATGGAAGAGGTTGATTAAAGTGTTAATTTATTTTCTCTTGCACTTTAAAAACCAATATTAATTTCTAGTTTTTGCTTATCTATCTGTTTTGATGACTGGACAAATTTGAGAACCTGATTGGTTAATGATGGATGATATATTTTGGGTTCATGACTACTGTACTCAGCGATTTTAAGGTTTTATTTGTTCGGCCCTGAAGACCCTTTTATGTTGGTATTTACTCATACTGTTAAGACGTTTAGTACACTAACAATATTAACTGTCTGTAATAATTATATTAATTAATTAGTACTACTATAAAAGTTTATTAGTATGGCCCTTTTATATTGTTTTTTTCTTTTCCCCAGAGTTATCTTGTTTTAGAAAATAATTTAAACTTTTTATATAATACTATACATGTTTGTGAAGTGTGATCGTTGCACCCTTCACCCTTGCACGGCTTATAAATTCTAATTCAACAGTTTTTATAAAAATACATGTGATTAGTTGACTTCTTTACTTTGTCACAAGTTACAACATGTGAAAAAAAGCTTGGCAAGTCAGGTTTATAAAGCTCGATATTTTCCTACTACAAACTTATTGGAATCAACACTGGGCAATAATCCCTGTTACATATGGAGAAGTATTTGGGAAGCACGATTAGTAATCTCAGCTGGTGCAAGGTGGGAGGTGGGAATGGGAGGTGGGAAAGGGAGATAAGGTTAACATTCTTGGTCAGCCTTGGCTAATGAATGAACACAATTTAGTTTGTGTTCACTTGGTGAGAATGTAATGAGGAAGGAATGAAATGAAAAATTATAAATAAATTGTACGAAGAAAGAAGAATGTATGAGTGGAATTTTAAATGACTATGAGAGAGTCTAAATTTTCTATGATAAGGATTGTAGGGAAAATAGTGAAGAAATGGAATGAAGCATTTCTTCCAAAACGTGGGTTAGAATTTTAGTATAAATAATTTGGAATGGAATGAAAGAAAAAATGAAAATTATAAACATTTTTCCTGATCTCACCCAAATAAGAGTATAAATTTCATTTCATTCTCCAATCATTCCATTCAAGTGAAGTGAATGCAACCTTACATCACAACTGAGTCTCAAGCATCGGTGAATTCTAAGGTTGCTTCGATTATGTGCACGGATAGACATGATTGGGATGAAGATATTATACGGGATCTGTTTAATACCAGAGATCAGGGGTGCATCAGAAACATAGTGCTCAGGGATGATGAAGGCGAAGACCAGATTTTTTGGAGTAAAGAAAATACGGGTCGGTTTTCTGTACGTAGTGCTTATCGACTTCTTCAGGCCCAGAAAAAATTGTGGAATCTAAATGATGACAGTCTGTGGAGAAAGGTATGGAGTGTTAAGGCCCCACCAAAGACTCTAAACATGATATGGAGAGCTATGTCCAATATTTTACGAACCATGGTAATATTTATCAAAAGTTTGTCCCTGTTACGTGTGTGTGCCCTGTGTGCAATGAGGAGAATGAAACGATTCTGCACGCTTTAGTGTCATGCCCAGTTGCAGCTCAATGTTGGCAGATGTTATTCCCAGAACTTCAATCGAATGACTGTCAAGATTTTTTCCAATGGCTGACAGTGGCTTTTAATGTCAGCTCGAATGATAGACGAGCAGAAATAGTGACGATGTGTTGGACTATATGGAGAGCTCGTAACGAGTTTGTCTGGAACAACAAGCAAGCTCAAGTAAATGGTTTAGTTGCTTCAGCAAGACAATACCTTGTGCAATGGAAGAATGCCCAGAAGTGTAGTACGAAGGCTCTATTTCAGAAGTTGGTTGGAGATGGAGCTCAAACATGGGTTAAGCCACAGGTTGACTCAATCAAGGTTAATGTTGATGCAGCAACATTTCAAGAGTGTAATGCTTTTGGTACAGGGGTAATAGCTAGAGACCATACTGGTGAACTGATACAAGCGAAGACAATTTATAAGCAGGAAAGGAGTTCAGCTGAAGTTGCAGAGGCATTGGCTATAAAAGAAGCACCAAGTTGGATTAAGGAGCAAAGATGGCAAAAAACGGAGCTTGAATCTGACTGTCTTGTGGCTATACAGGCGATCAGAAGTAGCATACCAATGGTTTCTCCGTTTGGCCGTATAGTAGAGGAGTGTCGAGAGGTGCTGAAGACTATGAACACAATTTCTTTGTGTCTTGTTAAACGATTCGCTAACATGGCTGCTCATCATCTATCAAGAGAGGTGTGTTCTTTTCCGGATTGAGTTTTTAATAGGGCGATGTTCCATTGATGTTAAGAATGTTTTGATGGTTGATTTGAGTTGATAAAACTATTTCTTGTTTGTTCAAAAAATAGACCTGTGAAACAAATGCAATGTAGTTATCATTTTTAGTTTGAATTTTTTTTATTCAACCAAGTCGAGCCAAATTTGAAAATTATGTTTAAACTCGGCCACTGTGATAAAAGTTAAAAAGAATAAAGTTTGAATTATAAACAATTTTATTTATGAGTTATTGAGTTTATCATTTTTTTTAAATTTATCAGATTTTGACTTGATTATTAAGAGAAAAGCTATTCAGGGTATTTTAATTTTCAAGTTCAACCCAAATTTATATTTCTAATAATAATAAACTTTTTAATATACTCTGGATATATTAAAATTCTGAACTCCAATATATTTAAATATAAAGCCTTGTCACTTAATAATTTCAATAAACAACTTATTGTGTGATTTTTTTATAAGTTATGTATCTCAACTATATAATAATAATAATAATGAAAATCATATTTCATTGTGAATAAATATATTTTTATTTTTCCAAAAAAAACATGTAATAGGCCACTATTAATTTTATAAATAATTTTTAATAATATATTACGATTTTAGCATGGTTTTTGATATATTAATGTGAAACTAATTAATTGAATAGTCCCTCCGTCCCAGTAAAGTGGAATGGACTGAGTATGAATTAAGCCAAGATAATAAGTAATACAACCATTGAAGTTCGGATGCAAGATTCGCCATAGCTCGGTATTCGGCTTCAGCAGAAGAGCGAGAAACAGTTGGGTGTTTCTTTGATTTCCATGAAATGGGACTATTTCCAAGCATTGTAAAATATCCTGTAGTAGATCAACGTGTGATGGGACAACCTGCCCAATCTGAATCAGTAAATCCTTTGAGAGAAAGAGAGCTTGTCGAGGATAATAAGATGCCATGATCAATTGATCCCTTTAAATAACGAAGGATTCGTAAAGCTGCATCATAATGAGGCGATTTTGGATGTTGCATGAATTGACTCAAATAGTTGACTGAGAAGGAAAGGTCAAGACGAGTGACTGTAAGATACAATAGGCGATCAATAAGTCGACCATATAGTGTAGGATCTCGTAATGGATTACCATCTGAAGGAAGTAATTTCAAATTTTGCTCCATTGGGAATGAGGTAGATTTTATAGTTGACATGTTAAAATCATTTAGAATATCAAGGATATATTTTCTTTGACATAGAAAAATGCCATGCGAAGAACGAGAAACTTCAATTCCTAGGAAGTATCGCAGAAGAATAAGATTTTTGAGAGAGAATTTCTTTTCTAGACGAGATACGAGAGAGTTGATAAACTCATTGTCATTGCTAGTAATAACAATGTCGTCAACGTAACAAGAACGAAGATGGTTTGTTTAGTAGACTTGTAGATAAAGAGAGAATAGTCAGCTCTAGATTGCTTGAATCCCTCATCAATGAGAGCTGTTGAAAATTTGGAAATCCATACTCGGGATGATTGGCTTAAGCCATAGATTAATTTAATTAGACGACATACTCTAGAGTCACCCTTTTTGTTGAAACCAGGTGGGATTTTCATATAAACTTCCTCTTTAAGATTATGTTGTAAGAATGCATTATTGACATCGAGTTGGTGCAAAGACCAATTTTTGACGGCGGCGACCGCAAGTAGGGCTCGAAATGTTACTAATTTTGCAACTGGAGCAAATGTATCGTGATAGTCAATACCTTCTTGTTGTTGTGTGTATCCTTTTGCAACAAGGCGCCCCTTATAGTGTTCGATAGTACCATCAGCATTGAATCTTGTTTTATAAACCCTTTACATCCGATGGCCTTTTTTGTGGGCCGTAGTGGAACCAACGTCCATGTATTATTTTTCTCAAGAGCTTTTATTTCACTTGCCATTGTCTCTTTCCATTCAGGATGTTTCAGAGCTTCAGTGAAAGTTTGTGGTTCAGTTGAATTAACCACATTTGATAGAAATGCCTTGTGTCGGAGAGAATTCATTAAATGGTAAATTAGTTGTAAGAGGATGTGAATTGGAACCTATGCATGAAGAACACACGTAATCTTTCATCCATGCAGGAGGGTTCCTTGTGCGAATAGGTCTAGAATCGTCGTCATGAGGGTTCTCCGTAGGAGAATTAGGAGGCGAATTGGGAGCAGTAGATGTTCTTAAATTTGACGAAGTTAAATTCTCAGCAACAGGTTGTTGTGAGGAAGATGATGAGTGTGGAAGTGAAATATGATTTTTAATTTGTGAATCATGAGAGTGAGAAAAATTTTCAATTTCATCATCATATGCAAAGGAGTCAGAAGGATGAAGATAGTCTGGCACGAGATCAATAACATCTTTATAAGGAAAACGTGTTTCATGGAAGATGACGTCTCTAGAAATAAATTTTTGTTTTGACATTAAATCATAAATAATATTCCTTTATGATTAAATGGATAACCAAGAAAAATTCCTGGGAGAGATCGAGAATCCATTTTGGTCTTACAATGTAGATTCTTTGCAAATACAAGACACCCAAAAACTTTAAGATTGCGATAATTAGGGGGTGATCCAAGTAATATTTCTTGAGGAGATCGATTGTTGAGTAACATGGAAGGAATTTTATTAATTAAATAGGCAGCGGTAAGAACGCATTCACCCCAAAATTGAATTGGTAAATTAGCTTGAAAACTCAATGCTCTAGCAACATTAAGGAGATGACGATGTTTACGTTCGACTACACCATTAAGGATACATCATCAACGTAGAAACGCAACTACGTTGATGATGTATCCATTTCAATCATTGGACAAAAATTCTGATCCATTATCAGTTCTGAGTTTTTGAAGACGTGGAAGAAATTTTTTATTGAAACCACTTGAGATGATATCTATTTTACAGGAAAATTTTGTAGCGATGTATGAGCAAAAAAATTTAAAAAAATTTAATGTTTCACTTTTATTGTGCATGAGATATAACCATGTGCAGCGTGAATAGTCATCGACAAGAGTAAGAAAATAACGGGATCCATTCGATGAATGTATTGAAAATGGTCCCCATATGTCATAATGAATCAGCTCAAAGCATATGGAAGAAGAGATTGCATTATTATTAAAAGATAAACAAGTTTGTTTTGCCATTGGCCGGGCATACATTGCAACTAAAAGAACTTTCTGAACTAATAAAATCCAAAGAACGACCTAATAACTTTAATCTATCTAAGCTTGGATGGCCAAGGCGCCAATGCCAGACATTGGAGTTGGCAGCTTTATTTGCTAAACAAAATGCTGAAGAAAATTGGAGACATTGGAGTTACCAATCTTCTGTTTCGAGACTGGGTCCTCAAAAAAACAATCATAGTGTGTAAACACAGCAATACAATTGAGAGATTTTGTGATTTGAGTTACGGATATAAGGTTGAATTTAAATGACGGAACAAAATAAACATTTTTTAAATAAAATGATGGTGAAAAATTAATATGACCAATATGGGTGACAAACACCTGAGAACCATCTGGAAGCTGAATCGATATAGGATTTACAATTTTAGAATATGAAGTAAAATATGCTAATGAACAACACACATGGCGAGTTGCGCCACTGTCTATGAACCAAGGTGTTGAGTTTTCTTTACCTACTAAATTGACGCGAGCCTGATCATCAGAGTTGATCCTAGCTGGACCATCATTGACAATGGCAAGAATCTGTTGACATTGTTCCTTAGAAAGATTGGAAAATGGGTTCTGGAAAGTATTAGTGGGAACAACCGCAGCGGTGACATGAGGTTCAGCAGTACCCTTTAGAGAAACATTATAGCTCGATCCCCGAGTGGGCTGTTGGCTTGAAGGATAGCCATGAATTTTGTAGCAAGTTGCCTTTGTATGACCATGCCTACTACAATGATCACAGTAGGGCCTTGGACGTTTGATGTTTATGGATGGACCGCGAAAATTGCGAGAATCAGCCTTGTATTGTAATGCAGCAGAATCAACAGATGGAACAGTTGAGTTATTCATATATTGCTGCGATTCTTCTTGTTTGATAAAGCTAAAAAGCTTATAAAAAAAAAGCTATCAATCTTATTTCCGAAGTCAAGTTTCCCCGCCTGGCAAGAGTGAAACTGTCGACCCCGGAAATAACTTCATTTGTAATTTTGGGGTTAGGCCTACCCGCTGCCACCACGTTTCAAACGCTATCGCGGCTAAACTTTGGATAACTGTCACACATTAATTTTAGAGAGAAGAAAACCGTGGTTGGGTTTTCTGATGGATGAATGTGATATGGATTAATAAGTGTTTTTGATGATGTTAGATCCATCGTTGAAAGAGGAGATGTTGGGAGGGGTTCAGTTGGTAAGATGGGTTGAGTTTTAGATACGTTTCCATTGAAATAATTCTGATATGAGATAAAAAAAAATGTGATTTAATGTGTTGGCTCTGATACCATGTAAACAAGAGAATATGGATACAAATCTTCTTGTTATTTTATTCAAGTCTACTGTTACAGTACTAATATACACAGAGATTTGACAAAGACTTCCTATTATTCTGTTATTATTTCTAATACACCCGGTTTATATCTAGTTCAAAAATTTGATATATGTATTAAATTTAATTTATAAATAATGCAGATCTGGTATAAAATTTGAACTCAAATTTGATCTCATATAATTTTTATAAAATGAATGTATTCGAATATGGTTTTTGATCCAAATTCAAACATGGATTATATTTTATCCTAATAGCCTATTTATAATTTTTTAATATACTCTATAAATTTAAATTTTCAACTGATATAATTTATCTACTCAAGACATTAATCAATCATTAACTATATTATCAATTTTACATATTTAATACCTCATATGTATAATAGTTTATTTTATAATTATGATGTTTCTTTAATAATAATTATATAATTAAATTAAATGATTATCTAAATAGCTTAAATTAAAATAATATTCAATGATAACTAATATTCAACTTGTCATGAATCAAAAAAATTATTTGGTTAATATAAAGAAAATATGACACTATCACATATTTGATTTGAATCAGAATTTTAACATTTAGGATCAATCAAATAAAATATATCAGACACAAATTTGAATCTGATAAAAATAATTTATTCGGCCATATCCAAATTTGAATCCATTAAAAATAAAATGATCTCAAATCTGAGTTATTCGGTTCTACCCGAATAATTTTTTACTCTTATCTACTGTGAAAGATAAAATTCTTACAAATAAAAACACAATAACCAAGTTTAATTTAATTAAAAAATGATAACTTTGACCTAATTTTCGCCTATCATCTTCTTTCCAAACATTTAATAAATCGCTTTAAATTTTTTATTAAACAAATTTATATTAAAAGTCTTTGTTTAGTAGTTATATTAAAAGTCTTAAAACTAGCAATTCGATCAAAGTATAAATAAATGAAAAGAAAAACGTTACTTGATAGTTGATACAAAACGGAGCGGTGGATATGCACGCAAGGAATAAAACTACTACTAACTTTTGGGAAGACCAAGAAAGCATCTACATCCAAACACGCCTCTACCCGGACCCTCCTAATTGAAATAAATTAAAAATAAAATCAATTATTCACAGAACATTCCAGAAAATAAATATTCACAGAACATTCCAGAACCCATAACACACACTGTTTATATAAACCGGTTCCCAACTCCCCGACTCTCGCCTCACTCTGTTTTAAATCTCTCTCTCTCTCTCTGTCTCTCTCTCTCTCTCTCGCTCTCTCTCGCTGTGATCTTGAAACCCTAGATTTTTCATCTTGCACAATGGCGGACACCGAGACGTTTGCTTTTCAAGCGGAGATCAACCAGCTGTTGAGTCTGATCATCAACACTTTCTACAGCAACAAAGAGATCTTTCTCCGTGAACTCATCAGCAATTCTTCTGACGTATGTCTCACTAACTATGCTTTTTTATATCTATCTTTTTTTATATAAACAAAATCGACGTTCCTTCTTATACTGTGTGTTTGTATGTATAGTTTAATTTTGTATGTATCGGTTTATCTTGTTGATTATTCTGGTGATGTTTTCTGATAACGTGTTATGTCTCTGGTGATAATTATTGGTTTTAATTGTCTTGGGCGTTTTAATGGTTATGTAATTGATGTTTATGTGTATTTTGTTGCCATGTATAAGACTCAATTGCTTGATTGTGGTTGCGATTCTCATCTGTACTTGATAATGTAGTTTCGTGTTTTATGTGTTATGCATTATTAATTACGTAATGTAGCCACAAGTCTTTAAAATTGTAGGGTAGGGCTTTGTTAGATCTAATTATACACTATGTAACAATGTGGTTGATGTGAAATTTGGTTTGGGAAAATTCTTGTTTAGCCTATAATGATTTTGGGATTTATATAATTATACTATTCAAATACGATGTCATGTTTGTTGTTTTGTTGTCCTATTGCTTAAAATTTGGGGGATTTAGCTGATGATGAGATGAGAGTGGAGGAATATCCAAATTCCAAAAATATGCTCTGTTCTTTTGTGAATGTTTTTAGTTGTGTATGCTGTTTTAGTTTATAATTTTCTGCAACTCAATAATTAGGGCTAATAAGTCTTGCTTGCCTGTTTTTAAATTGTGGACCTTTAAGATATTTTGAAAATTATTATTCTTAACTAATGTTTTGTGTTGTATCAATGTAGGCTCTAGACAAGATTCGTTTTGAGAGCTTGACTGACAAGACCAAGCTTGATGCTCAGCCGGAGCTATTCATCCACATTATTCCTGACAAGACGAACAACACATTGACCATTGTTGATAGTGGAATTGGCATGACAAAAGCTGGTAAGTAATAGTGGTATTAAGAAGCATGCTGCCTTAGTTAATATTTGTTTTAATCTTTTCAGCTGATGAAAGTTATGTTGAATTTTTTACTTCAGATTTGGTGAACAATTTGGGTACCATTGCAAGGTCTGGTACCAAGGAATTCATGGAAGCTCTTGCTGCTGGTGCTGATGTCAGCATGATTGGTCAATTTGGTGTTGGTTTCTATTCTGCTTACCTCGTTGCTGAGAAGGTCATCGTTACCACAAAGCACAATGATGATGAACAGTATGTTTGGGAATCCCAAGCTGGTGGATCTTTCACTGTCACCAGGGATACTTCTGGAGAGGTTCTTGGAAGGGGTACCAAGATGGTCCTCCATCTCAAGGAGGATCAGCTCGAGTACCTTGAGGAGCGCAGGCTCAAGGATCTCGTCAAGAAGCATTCCGAGTTTATCAGCTATCCAATCTCTCTGTGGATTGAGAAAACAACAGAAAAAGAGATCTCAGACGATGAGGACGAAGAAGAGAAGAAGGACGAGGAAGGTCAGGTAGAGGAAATCGATGAAGAGAAGGAGAAGGCGGAAAAGAAAAAGAAGAAGATTAAGGAAGTGTCTCATGAGTGGTCTTTGGTTAACAAACAGAAGCCCATCTGGATGAGGAAACCTGAAGAAATCACCAAGGAGGAGTATGCTGCTTTCTACAAGAGTCTTACAAATGATTGGGAGGATCATTTGGATGTGAAGCACTTTTCAGTTGAAGGTCAGCTGGAATTTAAGGCTGTTCTATTTGTTCCCAAGAGGGCACCTTTTGATCTCTTTGACAACAAGAAGAAGCCTAACAACATCAAGTTGTATGTTCGTCGTGTCTTCATCATGGACAACTGTGAGGAGCTGATCCCTGATTATCTAGGCTTTGTCAAGGGTATTGTGGATTCTGAGGATCTTCCACTGAACATTTCTAGGGAGATGCTGCAGCAGAACAAAATCCTCAAGGTCATTCGCAAGAATTTGGTGAAGAAATGCCTTGAGCTATTCTTTGAAATTGCAGAGAACAAGGAAGATTATGCTAAATTTTATGAAGCTTTCTCGAAGAACCTCAAGCTGGGGATCCATGAAGATTCCCAGAACAAGACAAAAATTGCTGAATTGCTGAGGTACCACTCCACAAAGAGTGGGGACGAGATGACCAGCCTAAAGGATTATGTCACAAGGATGAAGGAGGGCCAGAACGATATCTACTATATCACTGGAGAGAGCAAAAAGGCTGTTGAAAACTCCCCCTTCCTTGAGAGGCTCAAGAAGAAAGGCTATGAAGTGCTTTACATGGTTGATGCCATTGATGAGTATGCTGTGGGTCAGTTGAAGGAATTTGAGGGTAAGAAGCTAGTTTCTGCCACAAAGGAGGGGCTCAAGCTTGATGAAAGTGAAGACGAGAAGAAGAAGAAAGAGGAACTGAAGGAGAAGTTTGAGGGGCTGTGCAAGGTTATTAAGGATGTTTTGGGTGACAGAGTTGAGAAAGTTGTTGTGTCTGATCGTGTTGTGGATTCACCGTGCTGCTTGGTTACTGGTGAGTATGGCTGGACTGCTAATATGGAGCGTATCATGAAGGCACAGGCTTTGAGGGATTCAAGCATGGGAGGTTATATGTCAAGCAAGAAGACAATGGAAATCAACCCTGAGAATGCGATCATGGAGGAGCTTAGGAAGAGGGCTGATGCTGACAAGAATGACAAGTCTGTGAAGGACTTGGTTCTCCTGCTCTTTGAGACTGCTTTGCTTACCTCTGGTTTTAGTCTTGAAGAGCCGAGCACCTTTGGCAACAGGATTCACAGGATGTTAAAGCTTGGCCTTAGCATTGACGATGAAGCTGATGATGTTGATGCCGACATGCCACCACTGGAAGAAGCTGATGCTGACGCTGAAGAAAGCAAGATGGAAGAAGTTGATTAGAAGAGTTAACAGTTTTTCTGCTCTAGCTTGATTATTATATTTTCTGCGTACTCTCTTTTCTTAATTTTTGGTTTAATATTTCAATGAGAACTAGATGAATGTTGGTCTTTTGTCGTATTGCCAATATGCAGGAATAGGCAAGTCTTTTGGTGGTAGTTGCTGGATTATAACTAAAGTGGTTAAGCTTTTATTTATATTTTGCAAAAGATTTGTCATATTTCCATTGCTTATTTTTATCTGTGTTGAAGAGTTTTTACAGAGTTTTCACTATTGTGTATGGGTTTGGTCACTGCAATTCTTCAAATAAGGCTATCTTCCATCGTGGCAGCAAAATAAGTTCATACTATGCACAGCTCGATAGAAGCTTTGTTCTGTAGCAATTTGGGTATTTGTGATTTTCAATTTCTTAACAATTAAAAAACATCTAACAATTTGGATTCTTTAAATATTTACACTTTCCAGATTTTTTTTTTAAAAAAAGGAGAAATATTTATTTTTTTAACTTGTTGCCTGAGTGGTTTTCTTAGGAAGAAAATTTTAATAATGTCCTAAAAATTTTCGACTCCTGAAAAGAATCGGAGGAATTTTTTTTACGAACTGGGGACATACCGTTAACATTCCACCATTATTTTCATTATTCTCTTACACTCCGTCTTATTTAAACATTTCAACCGGAAGGGTCGAAGTTTTTTTTTCACCTGTTCAGAGTTTTCTTTGGTTTGATTTCAAAGAATATTACAATCCTCAGTTGTTCGACATGACCAGTGCATCAAAGAATAACAAATCATTTCTATAAATAACAATCTAATTTGTATCACATAAGCTACTGACATTTCTATGCCAGTAGAAGAGTAAAATCTAAAATTTTCAAAACTGAAACCACGATATTTATACTCTTTTCACAAAAAAAAACATAATTTAACATCTTTTTAATGGGCTGATTACAGGGATGAAATCGGTCGCAGTTGAAATAAAGACTTAAACTTCAGCACACGTTTTGAGTTATGTATCCTCAACTCTTGAGTGAAATACAAAGCTTGGGAATGTAGTTGTGATGTCCCTGTTTAAGAAAACAATACATATTAGCAGTGAGCAAATAATGTTAGGTAAATCACTATATTATCATTGCTGCTTCAGCTAGAAAGGTAAATTGAGACAATGATAGGCAGCATAAATAATTCCTTGGTCAAGTAGCATAAACTGTTTAAGAATGTTTGGTAACTGATGGGAAGTAACTTGTTATTCACAATTAACCAACAGAGTCATTGTATTTAGGGAATATATTGAAGTACATGATCGGTTGAACCATGGACTTTGTCGTCCTACTCAATTTTAAGTCTAAACCAGGAAACCTCCTGAAACTAACCGGCACCATCATTAACCATCATTAACCACTAGACATCTACATCAGATATCACAATCATTAAACTTACTTGAGGTATTGCAGGGTCATATTTTTCAGAAGGGATGGATGTCGCAGAACTAGATTTCTCCATTCTTCCTTGTCAATCTTGCCATCATGTTTTGTATCAGCTTCTTCAAAAGTCTAAGATAAAGTAAATAGTTAGGCAAGCGTAAAGCACTTGCAAATGATCAATATAGGCAAATAGAAGAGAAGAAAGGGGCCAGAACTTGCACACCTTAATTTATCATAATGTAAATGTGTCAAATTCAAGAGTTAGAAAAGAAAATGAAACTTGTAGTAATTTGTGACTCGTTACTAAAAAGTGCTTAAAGAATTTCCCTCTTTTAAAGTTATAATGTATAAAGTTAAAGTTATAATGACTCGTTACTAAATAGTGCTTAAAGAATTTCCCTCGTTACTAAGGGGGTGTTTGGGGGAACTTTTTTCCAGAATAAGTCAACTTATTTTAAGACAAAGTTAGAGATTCCTAACTTTTTTCTGAAAAAAGTTGACTTTTTTTTGCAACTTATAGAATCTCAAATATACATTAAATACTTGTATAAAAAATATTTATCAAAATATGAAATTTTTACGCGAAAATAAGTCCAAAAGGACTTATTTTTAAGTCCAGCCAAACAGGCCATAAATATTACCAATTTCTCGCCAAATAAACCTTATAAATTATCTCAACTACCAAGTTTAGTAAATGTTTGTTCTTCAATGAGTTCTCTACTTATAATTTCAGCAAGTGTCACACGTGTCCATCGCCACGTACACACACACCCATATCTTGAACACATATTTTTAAACAGTGACAAAATAAAAGTGAAGTGGCTAAAATAAAACAGTACTCCCTGAAACATCAAGCAACTGCAGATTGGACAAATTTAGATATTGTTCTACAGATTATGGCCTAAATAATATATAAATGTTTCTAGTAAAAAAGTTCACACCTAAGTGGTAGGTAAATTAGAAATGAAATAGCCCAACTCTCCGTAATCAGTACCAAGATACATTTTAGGAAATACCTTATCAATGATACTCTCTATAACATCGTCCGAAAGATTCATACCAGACTCAGCAAGCGTAGCCACGACCATTTGCTTTACCTACAAATCCAGAATTCATGAAATGTTCAACTAACATTTAGAAATGAAATGTAAAGTCAATCTGTCAACACTGAATGTCAAACTGTTATTCCAAGTCTAAACTTAAAAAAACAACTATCCACTGGGAAAAAATGCGATATATATATATATATATATATATATATATATATATATATATATATTGAGATTTAGAACCTTACTTCCATCCATACATAGATAATTTCCCAGGGAAATACTCACATACACATAGGCAATTTGTACAATGGGAATATGTAAGATATTCCCTTGACATAAAGTATTTAAAGATAATACCATTGGTATGTCAGACTGTTACCAATTATATTACTGACAAATAATGAAATGCAAACCCAATAAAGAAGAAGAATCAAACTGCAAAAATCCCAATGGAACTTCAGAACAACATTCTAGGATGGGTACACATGATAATAATATAGTTTAGTAAAACTGAAAATATATGAAACGAAATCATGTTTACTACACAACTTTCGAGTATATTACTTAAGCTTAGGCTTTTCATTAGGTTGCTCTAAGTCAAAAATATACCTCTTGCCTCTCAATGAAACCTTGCTGCTTGAGATCATATAATTGGAATGAAACTGCAATGAAATGAGAATGTTTGTATCGTAATGACATGTACAAACATAATTTTACAACAAAATGCAGAGCAAGTAGATACGAGGTTTTGACATACACTCAATTTTATCATCGATAGGAGCATTTGGATGAAATACAGAGAGTGCACGAGCAAACTCTTCAAAACCCAGAATACCATTGTGTTTAGTGTCAAATAGGTCGAAAACCTGCAGTAAATGAGCAGCGAAAAGATGGCAGCATTAAAAGTTGTATCTATTGGAGATTATCTGAATCATTGTTCAGTCCAAACTATTTCTTAGTTTTGCATTGACAGCTTTTGATCCATGTAAACATTTGTGTCCTTTTCCATTTCATTTTCAGTTTTTAGGAAGAAAATAATCTCACAGTAATCAGAATTTTCAATTATAGAAGAAGTCCAGATTGCTGTCTAAAGTAAATTCAAAGTGAGTATCAAGTGAAACTCAAATTACCCGATCAGCAAATAAGCTTTCTTTTTTGCTTGTCTTGAACAATGCCAACTGAAATTCTTCCTGCAATAAAGAAATTAAAAAAAACCCATCAGATTTTGTTAGTGCCTAAATTTTATATGAAATGCAAAAAACCACGGGAAGACAATATTTGAGGATGAGCCAATGGCATCTGCATCTCAGTATTTATAGACAATGCAAATATAAACTATATAATGATAAACACAAGGTAAAGTAAGAACCTTATTAATTAATCCATCATCAATCACGGCACTGCTAATCTTCTTAAATAGCTCATAAAGTGCTTCTATTTCACTCACACTAACTGCGGGTGGGAGAGATAACAGTTTTAAGATCAACAGCAAGATTGTTATTCTCATCACAATGTGGGTAAATAATATATAATTAACATATGGAAGAAAAGCAAACACTTAAAGCTGGCTTCAAAGAGAAACAAAAATAACCAAAAGTAGCAATCTGTGTTTGAAAAGATATATGACTAATATTATATAAAATAAAAAGCAGAAAATATTATGCAAGACAAAAAGGTAAAAGGGGCCAGGGGGTCAATTAGAAGGCACCTTAATCTGCATTGTTACATTGTGGACCCGAGGAATAACAAACGTTTTGGACTACAACATGTAATTTATTTTTCAAATCATTGCAAAACATTAAGATATACTCTCAGATATAAGTGATATCAACTCATGATAAGAAATGAATACATACACACTGTCTCCCTTGCAAGGATTTCAGGATCTTCAAGGCCCCGTGACTGTTTCTGCAAATCAAGATCACAGCACTGCAGCAGGCATGCACATAAATGCTTGATCCCTTCTAAGCACTGCGACATGAAATAGATCTGTAGAGGTAACAAACAAGTTCTCTATCAGGACATACTACCAACTAGAGGATGTGCCAATCCCCCAATAGTCATGACTATTTTACAATTGAAATAACTGCAGGCATATTTTTCATCCTTTCCATTTATGATCACTTAAACGCATATCAAAATGCAAAACCGGGGTTACTAATATATGAAATTATAAGATCTAAATACACACTTCTATGTGTATCGAATAATATGTTCTATCTTTAAGGAGATGCTACAAAAACTATTATACCATCTATCCTAATCCGTGTTGGTAAAAGAAAAAATCGTATGCTAATTATTAATATTATGTAATGCTATTAATAGAAACTCTTTACTAGTATGAAAGTTGTAGTAAATGAAAAAAGTTACTTTTTTATGGTCACGTTCAACATAAGCCTAACAAAACTGTTTACTCCACAATTTGGCAACATGCTTCCGACAACGTGTCATCTATCAAACCTGACGTATAAAAGCCCTAGTGCTATGAAGGGATCTGAAGACTATTGCTGCATTGGTCATACGTGTAAAGACCACTATGTGAGATCTCTTTCTTTGCTCCCCGACACTAGTAAGAGAGGAGATAGAGAGATGATTGCTCATTTGTCTTTTTAATTGCCAATTTGTATATATTTATTGCACTCGTGTGCCTACGGTCATAAAATGCTCAGCTTCTATCCTTCATTTCATCATCATTATTAGGAAACATGAGGTGTACCATATATTCTTAATTTGCTAGTTTTACCATAGACATACTCTTCATATGTTAAACAAAAGGAGAGAACTGAAGAAAAAATTTCTTTAAATTCTTTGATCCACATTTGAAGATCACATTTGCAATAAAGGACAATTGATTTCCGGTTCCTTATAAATTATCTTACAAATTTCCAGCATAAAAAAATGAAATTGTTAACCACCTTTTAATTTCTACTAAAGATAGGCTGATGAAACTTTACACACTTTTAAGCTTTAATCTCAGATATGACATAAATTAATTTCAATTCTTCATCACCTACCATTCCTTTTACTTAAAATTCATCTTCTCGTGATGGTTGGATCATAAATGGTACTTTTGTGCACCCCAGGAAAAGCAACTACTACTTATTTAATACTCCCTCCGTCCCATCCATTTATTTACATTTCGGAGAGGGTGTCCGGCACGCATTTTAAGGTGCATATAAAGTATAGTTCCATAATTTATTTTTAATTTTTTTTTTCTCTGAATAAAAATTTAATTTTAAAATTTTATTCAGAAAAAAAATTAAAAAATAAGTTATGGAACTATACTTTATATGCACCTTAAAATGCGTACCGGACACCCTCTTCCAAATATAAACAAATGGGTGGAACTGATGGAGTAATTCAATGCGAAGGAACAACAAAGAGGAATGATGATCAAGGCGAACAGTGAATTATTATGAAAGTGAAGAATAAATTATCCTAATAAACATTTTCCCCTGTACCCTTCCCCGCCGCCAACAACAATTTAGTTATTTTGACCTTTTTATAGCCTAGAATTTGCAACATTCTATCTTTTCAACAAGATTGTCATATACTCAAATCGACCCATAAAAAATCAACAGGTTACCAGAATCCCGAGAAAAAGGCCAAAATTTAAACTTTTTGACAAATAATCAACCAGAAACTCAGCAAGAAAGAGAGTACAATTTGTAAATCAAGTCCTATATTCTTCAAGAATAAAAATGCAATCTTTACATACATATCCCAATCACAATGCCAAAACTTGCTCAATCATTCCAATTAACAAATCCAACAACACAAAAAACAAAATTTGCAGATCTATTATACATACAGCAACTGATAATTGACATATAAGAAAAAAATCAAACCATACACTGCAAACAATCCAAAGCCTAATCACTCTCCTACACATGAAAAATCATCAAATATTACAGCACAGAAACTGATTATCAAGAGTGCCTGATAAAATTGTACTCAATCATAACTCAACATGATTAATAAACAACAAATAGATCTACCAAAAGCCTTCATATACCCAAAGATCACATACCCATTAAAAAAAACATTGTATAATCTAACATAAGTATTCACACACACACAGAGAGAGACACACACACATACATACACAAAAAAGCTTATCACCTTCAGGGGAGGGAGTGAAAAAAAGAGGGGGGGTGAGGCAGTTACACTTAAATCTTGATGGTTACAGCAGCGAGAAAAGGACACAAACCGTAAAAATACAAACTGGGGAAGCTTCCTCTTTTCTTGTTAATCCTCGCTTTATGTTTGTGTAAAACATCAAAATTCTATTGTATATATGTGTGTGTATGTATGCATGTATGTTGTGTGTGTGTGAGTATGGGCCTATGTCTATGTGGGGGGGGGGGGGGTCTTTTATGATTGATCACACGAATCAAAATCGTATATCGTTTTTTACCCTTTTTACTGCACACTAACAAGGGTGAAATCGAATCCAATAAATGCGAATAACACATGATCATATTCGATTCGAATTTATAATTATTCGTTCATACTGGGTCCGGATTCAAATTCAAATTTTAATATTTTGTTCAGATTCGATTCAAGTTTGAATATCAATATTCATATTTGATTCGGTCCGACTTGAATAGATACCGAACTAGTGAACCACTCATTTTACTTTATTCATTCGAATTCGAATTCATGTATAGTAACTTTATAAAATTAAGAATACTCGAATAAAATTCATTAAAAATTAAAATATGATCACTTAGTAGAGTATTATTTTAATATAAATATCATATAATATAATAATATATGCAACTTACGAATTTGAATCGAATGCGTATAATAAATATGTATTCGGGTACTTTAAAATTATTCGAATTACTTAAAATAAATATGACCGGATATTAAAATGGTAAGATCTGACTCGGTATTTGTTCGAATTATAAAATAAGATTCAAATTCGCTCATTTTTAGATGAATACGAATTATATTCATTTTTAACGAGTCGAATCCAGGTTCGAATCCGGATTACTCGGATTCGTTATTAGCCCTACACGGTAACAATAAAATAAAATCGGGTCTGTTCCAACTCTTACCTTACCGACTATAACCACCGCCTTAAAATATTTTTTATTTTTGTTTAAAAAAATTATATGAAATTAATTTTTTAATTTAAAAAAACTAATAAACAAATAATTATAGTATGATATATAAATTACTCAAAATAATATCTAATCACTAAATAAATAATAATTTTTTCATATATGATAAATTAAAACCATGGAATCAATTTTGTAGTTCCCAAAAAATATAAATGTATATTTTGTTCTGAAAAAAAGGACTGTACTTATTTCTCATAAATAAGGGCATCAATTATAAATATTAAAAATAACCGTTTCTCAGTAATATGAAATGTGATCATTTAAGTGTTGGGCTTTCAATTAATTTGAAACTTACAAAGTGTTTAACCAAAGAGTCCAAAACCGCCTTCAAATGGACTAAGCGACTAGACAGGTTTAAGTCCATAGCCGCTTGAAGCCGACTAACTGACTAGAGAGGCTTAAACTATGGGCCAGGCCCATCATCAAAACACGGCACGACAACCCAAACAAATTACCGCTATAAATTCTGCTATATATCTTCTACCACGTATTTCGTAGAAAAAGAAAAGCAGTAAAATTCTCGCACAAATCAACTTATTATTATAGGGTTTCATATTAGTTTCACTCTACAAATCGATTCGAAGAATGTGTAGATAAAATCGAATAAATCTCACTCTTCAATCACACACACACACACACAGACTATATATATTGAATTGATTCTGAATTGGATGGGGAAGAGAAAGGAGCGTCGAGTTGCAGCTGCGTCAGGTCGTAGGGTAAAACTTGATCTTTTTGCGGAACCCTCTGGTAATATATATATATTTCATATTTATTCTGTTTATTTTTATTATCTGCGCTTTTATTTCCTTTTTTTCTACTCTGTGCTTCAAATTTTATGATTATTTGGTTTTTTATTCACTTTATTTAATATTTTGATGACTAAGCATGATGATTACCTATTACGTTATTAGTTAGTGGATTGATGTGAATTTAGACAAATTTGTGTCGTACTGGAGATTTGAATTTTGAGCTCTAGCTTCTTAAGATGTAGTGTTAGTTAGGTTTACATTGTGTTAAGAATTGTAGGTATTGAGGCACCATTAATTTCTGGTATTTCATTTTGCATTTCTATATATGACTATATGAGTTCTTCTTTGTGGAAATATTGCACTTTGGCAAATTTTTTAATTGTTTTATTATTTTTATACTAATGTGCTTGCAGTTTGCCAAAATTTGAACTCCAAAATTCGAAACGATCTAGGATTTTAATGCAGTATTTACTTTTAGTTGGATTTAATGTGCGTAACTGTGCTAACAGTTATATATTTTGACGACATATATTTTGGTAAATTGATGCAACTGATATTGAGTTTTTTTGTTAAGAATGTTTCGGATTGGCGCTTTTTTCTTTAATATTTTTACTTTGTGCTAATAGGAGTTTTGGGTGGGCCTTCAGCTAGAGGTGAAGTTGGAAGCAATGGCAATTCCAAAAACCCTTCCGGATCACCCAATTCACCATCTTCTTCAGGTGGGTTCCGTCAATTTTCTTCAAAGGACTGGTCTATGTAGAGACGACATGACATGAATTGACCGCCTTATATTGGCGGCATTATTGATTTACTTTGTACAAGACTTCTTGTTTGCCCTGTTTATTGGTAGTTCAATTGCTGTTGAGATCCTGTTGGCCGTGACTCATTGATTCAATGAATGAACTCCTGAATTGTTGTATCCTTATTTTTTTCACGGCTTCAAGGCGTTTCGGAGACTTCAACACGTCTGTGTTCCGTCTGGGGTTCGTATGTCTCTGGCTTTATTTGCTTATTCATCACTAACAATATTTCATATGTTTTACAGGCTGTGAAGACTGAAGAATCAACCTTAATTGTGATTGTTGGATTCTATTCTAATTTTACAACAACTATTTTAAACGATATGAGCTTTTAAAAGCTTCTAATTATATTCAGTTGTATGCTTTCAGAAATGGTGGATGTATAAAGTTGGTAGCTTATTTGCTGAGGTTGCTGACTATATAATGTGAGGTTGCTGACTATATAATGTTTTGTCTCAGGTCATCTGCCAGAGAACCCTTTGTCATTGCTTGGACAATATAGTGATGATGATTTGGATGATGAATCAAGTGAATTGGCTAACCATACGGTGGTTAATACCCCTCAAACAGACTTTGATAATCAGGTATGTTCAGTATCGTTGTATGCTTGCTTTGAAACAGTGCAGTGTAGTTGTAGCCACTATGTGGATAAACCTTATTTATTACTCTTATATACAATACACCTTTTGAAGATACTATTATGTTTTCTGAATATCTAAGCATGTTTCCCCTTTTTCACTCTCTGTCATCATTTAGGTATATGTTTCATAAAATTTGGAAAATTCTCATGAAGTATTATTTTATGCTTTTATTATGGGTGGATAATTATTATGTTCTGTGTAAGAAGTTAATAAACGTCTATTTTTTAGCAAGGGTGAGTAATAATTTTTTAAATAATGTTATACTTAAAACAAAATATCACCAGCAATTGCACTACAATTAGGTTTGTACCTTCTCTGTCCCTTGACTGCATATTTCTAAATTTCTAGTAATTTTTTTCTTAGTGCTGTAGCATGTCAACATACTACCTGTTTTGGAGCAAAGATAGTATGTTGAAGTAGTATTACAGCACTAAGAAAAAAATTCTGCAGAAGAAATTTAAAAAACATGTAGTATGATTTCTTTTTCAAAGGAGCAGTCGCTTCTTGCATCTCCAACCTGAAGTCTTAGACTGGTCTCTACATCTGCACTGTTCTTTTCTGGCTCATCTGCAAAATTAAACTTGTTCTGCTAGTTGCTACGCTTTTTGTTTTGTGGTAAAGCCGTAAAGTCTATTACAAAAATTTAAATACTTAAGCACTGAAGCACATGCCTCTGTTTAAGGCTTGAACCATCGAAATCTTGTTACCAGGAGATGAGGGGTCTACTAAGTTACAATGCTAGGGACAACTTCTTAATATCTGATTTGACAGTTCATTTTTACATTGTTATGCAATATATAAGTTGTGCTATGCTTTATTTTTTTTTGGTTTTATTTTATTGTGATTAATATTTTTTTTTAAAAATTAATTTTGTTTGCCTATTGCGTATATCATTCAAACCAGGCGAACGTAGCTGCTGATAAAGAGTGTGAACAAAATGCTAAAATAAACTCAAGCACAGACAATGATTCTCCAGACATTGGACAACATAACATACAGAATGGTACTGCTTCAACAGAATTCTTACAGGAGCTGCAGGAATCTAGTCTTACACAGAATGATGCGAGTGATTCAGATACTCTGCATACAAATAAGGAGCCTGTAGAACAACATATTTCGGTTAATGCGACTCCTGATATGCAAGTGAATGAAGATGTGTGTTCAGGATGGAAAATGGTGCTGCATGAAGAGAGTAATCAATATTACTATTGGAATACATTGACAGGAGAAACGTCATGGAACGTACCTGATGTTTTAGCTGTCTTGACATCCGAAGTAAAAAATAACAATGATGCCAAAGGAACAGAAACTGCTGCTGTGGGAACACAAGAATCAAATCCACCCCCTGGTGTACACCCAGAAATTTCTGTAGCTATGCAACTTCCTGTAGGCTCAGTTTTTACTGACGAAAATTGCAAAATGGAAGAGATGCCCAATCTTAGCTCACACATGAAAGATTCCAGGGAAGATCCAAGTGCAATGCTGAAAGATAGTAGTGCAGTGTGTGATGCCAACCATATGGATAAAGGATATAGCCCGAATGCAGTTTGTGCACTTCATCAGGAACCTCCTTCACCTGAGAAGTTAGAGGCTGATTGGAGTGCAGTTGCTGGTTCTGGGAAGCATGAATCAGGGACAGATCTTTGTTCTCATCTTTTAAGGCTGGGCGATTTCCTGTTAGAACGACTGGACACGTTAAAAGGGTATTGGGCACTTCTAATTTGTCCTTGACATCTAGTTTCTCCTTTTATGAAATGGCTGAATATCAGTAAATCTATCATTTTTTCTTTATGAGTTAAACTTTCTATAATATTGCTTTTTTTCTTTCTTTTATATGATTCAGATCCAAAGGCCGCCTGATAGGACATGACAAAATATCAAAGTACACAGTTGAAGTGGAGACTAGACTTTCTGACATCAAGTCGCTATCAACGCATGCTTTGTCTTTGCTTCCCTTCTGGTTGCATTGTGAAAAAAAGTTTAAGCAATTGGAATCTGCCATCAGTGATGAGGTTCTCCAGTTTTATGAATCTGTAGAAATGAACGCTTTGGAGGCCGAGGAAAATAATGTGGCAAGGCCGGAAGAGGTGAATACTTCTCATGATGCTGGTGTAGCTGAAGTAGTTCTGAAAGAGTGGCCCAGTGAATCTGACAATAGTGTAGCTGTCAAGAACAATTATTTTGCATCGACTGTGCATGTCAATCCTCCTTCTGACAGCAATCCAGAAGGAAAATGTGAAGTTCACAAGACTGCAGCACCTGATGAGTTAACTCCGATGGTCATGGTTCACTCAGAGGACGACGTAGACATGGATGTAGAGATGGAACTTGAAGATGTAGTTCCTGCTAGTGCCACAACTTATTCCCCATTGGAGCAGCAGCCAATGTGGCCAAATTCCCTGGTAGAACATGAAGGTGCTGGTATTCCCCCTCCTCCAGATGATGATTGGATCCCTCCTCCTCCTGATGACGAACCTTTCCCGCCTCCACCTCCTGATAATGAACCTGTTCCGCCCCCACCACCAGAAGAGCTACCTGAAACCTCGTATCCCATGTCACTACCTGATCCAACGACAGAACCATCTTTTTCTTATACTACACAATATAACTTACATTATCCGGGCTCTAGTATTGAATATTATGGTCATTCAAATGCAGAAGTTCATGAAAATAATTACTATGCCCCCGATCCTAACCAATTAAGTGTTCCCCTTCCATCATATTATGAAGCTGTACCAAATGCTTACCCTGTTACTGCTCCTGCTGTTGTTAATCTTGGTGAACATGGATCATATTATGGCCTTGAAGATGAGACAGCCCCCCCTGTGCCTGGAGTTACCAGTGTGCAGTCGTCTATGTTATACTTTGCAGCTAGTCAGGGATGTCTAAATTCTGATCAGATTGGATGCAACAACATTACAGTATCTACCGATGGAAATGCTGTTTCCACTGTTGAAAGAGAGTCTGAAGAAAAATCTGTTCAGGATTCATTAGCATCTGTTTCTGATCAAGCCTCGGCAACCATTTCTGTGATACAAGTCAGTTCTATGCCATCAATCCCTGCTGTACCTGTGGCTGTTACTGCAGCAGTACCGAAAGTCCATTCCAAAGGTAAAGCCTCAAATATACAAAATAGGGAATGCGGAAAGTACATGCATTTTACATTTGAGTATATGACATAACTACTTTACTTACATATCAGAATACTTCTAGCCACTGATGAGCCTTATTTTTTTGTAAACTTTTACGTATGAGTGTCCTAGTTGATTTATGATTCCTATTTCACCTAGCCATTGTAGTAGTCTGGTTTTACGTATTGTTGATGTCAAGGCACGCTGATGAAATAATACTTTATGGGCAATAGTACTGTATATATCCTTTATAATATGTTGTTATTCTCATGTGCAGTTTCAAGAAATAAAAAGCGTGTGACCACCGTTGTGTCCACGCTGAAGTCTAACAAAAAAGTATCCAGCATGGTAGACAAGGTATACTATCTGTTATACGGCACTTGCTTACATAAAAATTGTTTCGTCCTCTGATTATGTAAAATGCAAGTCAGAAATTGATACCTTATGTTATATTAGTGGAAGGCTGCTAAAGAAGAGTTGCATGAGGAGGAAGATGAACCCGAAAATGCTTACGAGATGCTTGAGAAAAAACGGCAAAGAGAAATAGAGGTTTGTAGATGAAGTCATTCTGTTCAATTATTTGTTTTGTGCTGGTTAGTAGTGGTTACTAAAAGTTATATTGTAACAGGAATGGCGTGCTCAGCAAATTGCCAGCGGAGAGGCCAAAGACAATGCTAACTTTCAGCCTTTGGGTGGTGATTGGTAAGAAAATACTCACATGAGTCGGTTACTAAATCTTGCTTGATTACCCTAAGATGTTTCACATATATGGGCAGGTGTTGTGATTTTTTAAGCCGGCTGTTTTGATTTATTTCATTAAAATAGCTTGCACTTGCCGCAACGTTTTGGGCCGAATCGGCAACATTTAGATTTGGTTCTCTTTCCCCAATTCCTCTATTCCAGTTACAGTTGCATTTGCATAGATGCATGCTTTCAAATCAGGAAGTTATATTTTCAAGATGAACCACAGCATGTTTGATTATCTAAATTGATAATAAATTAGACAAGTTGGTTGTTTAAATGTTTGCTTGTTAGATTAGCAGTCAATGTTTGTTAAAACGGCTTTAGTGTACCCTTTTGCATTGTAATACAATCCAGGTTTTTTGATTATTCAGGCGTGAGCGGGTGAAGCGCAAGAGAGCTCGATTGATGAAGAAATCTGTAGAGGATGCATCAGAGAATGTCACTAATGGTAACCATCAGCCTGATTTGGATAAACTTCAAAGAGATCTCCCATCTGGATGGCAGGTACTACAACTGATTATTTGCATCTTGATGGTGGATTTGTTTTATCACCAGTACTGCTCAACCAAAGCTCAACCAAACTAATATAATTAGAATTTTCTCTCTTCCCTGCCTCAGCTCAACTACTAGTTCTCTGAACCCTCATTATTCGTATATCTCATTATTCGTATATTAGGTTTTGCTAGTCACTAGGACCGACACAATCACACCCAGCAAACATGTTAAGTTGGTTGGAGTACAGTAAATTTATATAGTTGTGACTTGTGGTTAAAACTGTCAAGAATAAGGACTTAAGGAGTGAATGAGCTGTGACAAAGGTGCTCCTAGTGCTAGAAAAGGTTTAAGAGCACGTTTTTGACCTCACTCCCCCCTATACTTGAAGTAAGAAAGGGTTGGAAAGGGTTAGATGGATGAAACCTTACCCCTACTCCAAGTACTACTACAAACAGTCGAGAGGCTGATTATATAATGGGATTTATTTAAAGTACAAATATATATTTTAAATTAAACAGACCTTACCCCTACTCCAAGTACTACTACAAACAGTCGAGAGACTGATTATATATTGGGATTTATTTAAAGTACAAATATATATTTTAAATTAAACAGAGATTCAAACTTGTGTAGAACAGATTTATAAAAGCCGTAGAACCAACCATTCTCGTCAATCATAATGTCTAATAAGTACATTTGCAAGAACTTTTATGCTATAATCCAGTGTTCTGACTAATCAGTTTTTTCCTTTTGCTGTTTTTCTAATCTACCCCTTTGTCCCAGGTGTATTGGGATGATGCTTCAAAACAGGTTTACTATGGAAATTCTGTTACATCGGGGACAACTTGGATTAGACCAAGTTAGATTAGAAGCGTATTAAAAAAAGATTTGACAGTTATGCATTACCCATTTTGTTGTAGTTCCTATAAATGTTAATGCACTACTTGCTCAGTCTGAGTGTCAATATGATAAGGTTGGTTTTTTTGGTTGTCAATTAGAACTGTTTTCTCATATGTATTTAATTTGGAAGTAGCTTATTAAACAACTCAGTGTAGCTTTGTAACTATTGGTTAAAACACGCCACAAATTACAAGCCACAAGATGCAGCAGAATTGTTGAGCTAGGATAGAATTCTAATTTATATATTTTGAAATTTTAATGCTCATATATAATTCAAAAATATTATGTAGTATGTTACTTGAACTTTATTAAAGTGTAAAGTTCAATTTGCCTTCCTAATAGATTCAAATATCAAATAAATTAAGTTATATTTTTATCCACTAAAATGAGATTTCAAATTAACAAAAAACTACTTATAAGTTGTATATTTTGTTAATTTTTTAAGAGAAAAAGGAATCTAAGATGTATTTTAGGTAATTTTCTAAGATTTTAATATAAAATAGTAGTATGTTAATAAAATTTTAGATGAATTATGATATTATAAAAATACATTTTCCATGTTTGTATATAAAATTCATTATATCTCACCTAACTTATCTAAAATGTATCTTAGGTTCCCTAATCTATTTTTTTAATTCACAAGTACGGTGGTTCATATAATATGTTTGAAGCATTTTAATTATTTTTAAAAATGAAATCTAATTAAAAATATTTGACCATTCTAATTTAAATATTAAAGATCTTTGAGACTTACTTAGACTCAATATTAAACTGATATTAACGGTTTTAATTATTAAAAACTTACTTAAATGACCATAATTATATTAAAAATCTATTTTAATTATAACAAATAGAAATATTTTAATTTGATTACATACTTCCATAAAATCTGATTAACGCAGTCTATAATTTCAACAAAAGAGAAGGGATTTCCAGACGTTCCACACACACCTACCTACATACAGACATCTTTATATATAATTTATACACATCAAAGCACCATAACTTGACTGCTGAAATATTAGCAAAACGTGAATATGGGAAAATTTTATCGAGAAAGAACGGTAATACAGGAGATTAAAAATGTATATGTGAGAATTACAAGGATTTGAAATCTGAATTGGCCTACGCAGAGCATGAAACTTCTAGTCATAGTCGTATGAGTTGGCCCAGTGATAAATAGTCGTATGAGTTGGCCCAATGATAAAAAGTTTGTACCGGCCTTAAGAACGAAATGCCACTGATTTTATCAATAGTACTCTGAAGAAAAAGAGAGATGCTGCTGCTACCACGGTGATCAGAGAATCTATCATTTCTGGTGGGGTTGAAGATGTGTGCGGAGAGGATAATGCCACCGAAGATCGGTTGGCTTGTCTCTGTTGCAATAGTTGGGTTGAGCTAAAACTGCCCTTTGATATGTGCCTTGTGTCAATGATAGTTGACAATTGTACTACAGTGGGATTACTTGAAAAGATGATTAAAAAGAAGACAGAAAAAGGTGAAGATAATGGGAGTTTCAAGAAAATAAACGGTGGGATAGATTCTAGTGAAAGGGTGAAGGAGAATACTGTTTCTTTACCTTTGAAAAAAAGCTTCATTGGTTAGAAGGCATGAGACATCAATATGGGTAAAAATATAGAAAACTACAAATATAATTTCACCCCAGCTGATGGTGTTAAATTGCATTTGGCAAGGTTTTTTTTAAGTACAAAATATTCATTATGCTAGATACCAAACTAGGTGTACACAACGTGCACTAGTTTAAAGTACACATCCTGCACTTAACTCGAAATGGAATGAAACGAAAACAAAACTGAACTATGATGCGATTTAAGCACAATTGAACTGTATTCAAACCCTCAATCCCCCGCATTTTATGAACAAGTTACATTTCCTGTCAGTACACTAAGCTGATATTCAATTCCCATAATCCTCTCCTTTTTCTTTGTTCTTCAGCAAACCTATAAAAAGAAGAAACAAAAAAAAGAAGAATCCCCCTGACCAACCACCTCCCCCGCCTCCACCGCCGCCGCCACCGCCTCCACGTGGAGGAAGCCCTGATCCGCCATCATCAAGCGATGGAGTCTTCGACTTCCCTACAACATTTGAACCCATTTTTATGTACAAATATAATCCACATATCTCATGAATGCAACAACTAAATATTCTTCACTAGTTTTTATATTCACATATCTCGGTCCAATATTAGATCAAAGCAAATGACTGAAGATTTGTGCCCTTAGCTTTGTATTTGGTTCGTGCCTACACCAAAGCTGATCATGTCCATGCATGATGCATTAAAATTTTCTAAATATCCCTTTTTAATTTATTGATTTTTCAGTATATATAATGTTAAAAGTTCCACAATCCTGAGGGAATCACCTTTATGTGGAACAAGACTTATGGTGGCTGACTGTTGCCGACGGGTGAGAGGTTTGGTCTGCGTTGCGACACATGTTGAACTCTGCAAAAGCAAGGAAATCATACCAATCTAAGTAGCTATGAAAATGTAGTCTAATCACAAAACAAATTTAGGTACGGTACTCCAAGGTTTTTTTCTATTTCAACATGTAAAATTCAAATCTACAAGACTCGTGCAGGTAGTTACTTGGTGGAAATGTATGAAGCTGTGTGAAATTATTCCACATTATATAATTCAATAGTAAAATCAACTTACAAAAGCAGCAGCGCATACTGCAGAAGCAGAACTTGTTTTTCTAGAATGTGAGAAGGCTCCTCTTATACCAAATTGAGGAGGCTGGATGTGAAACGGTCTGAACTTTACCGAGTGATTGTTTATGTGATGCGAATTGAACTTTTGACAGACCATATTCAGTATGTTTGGTTTGCCTCCCAACTGTGCTTGCTGTTAAAAACAATAACATGCATATTTAACCCAAAAGAAAAATTCAAAATCATAAAATCTGCCTATAAACCAAAAGTTCATGTTAAGGCAACAGGAAACACGAGTGCTCAATTCATTTCAATAAAGAGGTAGATTGCACTATCAGTTTTTCACATTATAAACATATCTTATCCGTTAATCAACATGCGGTAGCATTTAACAAACATTCTTATTTCATATAGTTTTATAAGAAAAAGAATTGTTGACTTGCAACATGAGATCCTCCATCTCTGACCTAAAATACTCGACTCCAGGTAAACTATTTTAAGCCTAACTCAAAGCGAAATTCAAATTAAACAGGAAGGTAAAAATAAAAACAGAAAAAAAGTAATGTATATTGTATAGTTGTCACGTATAGCAAGATGATAGGTACATAGTGCATAGAAGAAAAAAGAACAAACAGAACAGAAGAATGAAAAGCATAACAAAAGGAGACACTACATTTTGTTGGCTCGCAGTTGCGAATTGCAATGCTCTCTCCTCAGTCTAAATAACTCAAATATTTACCTTGAATAACAACTTTCCAAATAAATATTTGCAAACCTTCAATATGATGCTAGTGACAAGGCTCCCCTTATTATATCTATGCAAGTGCAGATATGTAGTAGTGTTAATACATGAGATTATCATCTCAATGGAGGAGCAATTACTGAAGGTAGAGGGAAAGAGTGCCCACACAACTACACAAACAGGCTAATTCCGACTCCAAAAGTGAATTACTGGACTCCTATATTTCTCTATTAAGGCTCAGACATAGGTCTTCAAATTTTGGATGGAAGTTCCGTCATTTCCAAAACTGGCTACCTTTTTTAGCTAAAAGAATGTGAAGAAGACGTAGTCTTGCAGATCGAATAGTTGATCATTCTATGCCCGAGACAATCAATACTATTGGTTTGGGTAAATGCAAGACCTTTTTATAAATTATAAAAAGTCTATTGGTCTTGTGAACTTGTTTAGTCATTATGGAGGTTTTAAAAGTTTTAGATGTGTGGCCAGGGGCTTTAAAATACAACCCTCTGGATATCAATGATCAGTACTCTATTCAATATTTAAGATGTTGGTTTGAACAATGATCAGTTTCTAATCCTAATGATAAAGTTCAAGTGTGGGTTAGATATACTTGCATTCCCTTGTTATATTGGACTGTGAAAGGAATTTGTTTGATTGGTTTTGTTGTTGGTAAACCTATTGGTTTGTCTAAAATCACTTATAAAGAATGAAGCTATATATGGATGAAGTTGTGGTGCTTGTGGAAACGGGTGCTCTGGATCCTAGGCCTGTAATATTAATATTAATATAAATATTAAAATTACCAAAAAGAAAGAGACATGAAATAAAAAAGAAGCTAGATTGTATGTGGAAGTAGCAGTTGTGGGGACACACCTAAGGCTAAACTGGTAGCAGTAGTAGCACCGAAGCAGCAACACAACCTGTGATCAACAGGGCTAGGCATAGGAATTCCACTCAGTGTCATCATCTTTGATGGCTCGAATCACCTGAACAAATTCAAATTTTAATGAGTATAAATTAACCATGAGTTTGATGAACAAATTTTATTCAGTAAAAAAAAACAGTAAATCCAAAAATTCCACCCAAATGTGCCGGTTTGAACATGCACATAAAAAACCCTAGCCCAAGTGCCCAACAACATAACATATATATAATAGACATGTAGTAAACATATAAGCAAGCATCTTGTATAATACTCCTAATTAATATTATTATTTGTATTTTATTCGTTTAATATTTTATTATATGTAAATGTATTATTGCCTCATTTGTATCTCAAATGTTTTATAATACAATTTTTCTTCCGATCGTCGCAATTTATATATGTGTCTAAGGTGTATGTATATGTTGTTTCTTTTTATGGTCAAATTATTGAATTTTGACTGCAATTTATAATTTATTTTTATATAATTTTAAGAAAAAATATTCAAAAATAAATTTTGAATTTATATAATGAATTTTGAATTTTTAAAATAATAAATAAATTATTCATTTTAAGAAAAATATATGTATTTTTATATTTTTAAAAAATAAATATTTGTTTTAAAAATGTAAGGCTAAATTTATTTTTCAAAATAAAAAATAAGTTACTTATTTTATTTTTTAAAAAGTACATACTTCTTATTTTCAGAAAGGAAACAAACTTTCACTTATAAATTTAGGCACCTCTCTCAGCTGATTGAAACCAGCTTATGTTAGTGTTGTTATAGCAACGAGTAACTAGGCGGTTTGAAGCAAAACTGTATAGTATATTAGTATTTCACACCCTCAATTACCAAGCATATTAGTTGATAATCTCAGTCAAAAATATTTGCATGCATGTTAAGCTGATATTTATATACTCAATCTACATGTTCCACCTATTAATTACTTTCATACGTTCATCCTCCTCCTCTTCCTCCTTGATCCTCTTCTTCTCTTTTTTCCTATCCCTAAATAAACCAAAAAATACTCGAACTGCAAAAAATAACAAGTCCCCTGCCCAGTTGTGTCTGTTACCACCTCTCCATCCACCGGGAAGACCCCCATCTTCGCCACGATAATACTTATATTTCCTGCCGCCTCCCCCTCCCCCGCCACCAGGAGGAAGCCTACCACCACCATCCTCAAGTGATGAAGATTCGGATTTCCCTACAATGCAAACAATAATTTTAGGCACTTTTACATTCTGCATAATTCATCAACCCAACAACCAAATATTTTACGCTACTAGTTTTTTGTTTTCATAATTTAGACCGTATTAGATCAATTTAAAATCCTGTAATGCTGTAGAAAATCACCTCTATATGGAGAAACAGTTAAAGTGGATGTCTGTAGCCGTCCAAGTGTAAGAGGTTCAGTCTCCATTACAACACATGTTGAATTCTGCAGAAGCAAATACATAGTACAGTATCAAGATTAATTAGTCCTTAAGAAAAGGTAGTGGATGCATGAAATAAACCTAATTATAAGGTGAAGTACTTCAATGTTCTTTTCTATTTCAACAGTATGCGTAATTATTTCACATTACTTGATTATTAAATAGTAAAGTCAACTTACGAAAGCAGCCGCGCATATTTCTAAAGCACAAGTAGAACTTGCTTTGCTAAAATGTGAGATGGTTCCTCGTCTACCAAATTGATGAGACTGGATGTGGAGCGGTCTGAAATTTAATGAATGCTTTCTAACATGACATGAATTGAACTTCGACGGACCATATTCAATCTGTTTTGTATGTCCCGTCTGGCCATGAGGAAGCGAGAGACATTTGCCAGTGCTGACCTGGATCTCGGGTGACGGAATAAGGCGGTCAGTGACTCTGGTGACACTGTTCGCTGTTGACAAATAAAATAATATGAATATTTAAGCCAAAACCAAAAAAATTCAGAAGTTACAAATCTGCCAAAAGACAAAAGTTGAAGTTCAATAGAAAACAGAACTACTTGATTCTTTTCAACAAAGATGAAAATGACACACTTCTTGAATTGCAATATTGATTTTCTTCGTTTTAAAATTTTATTATCCACTAATTATCAGAATTTACAAACATCCTGTTTTAATGAAGTTTACAAGGAGAAAAATACATTATCTGAAACAATTAAATATGATGATTAAATAAAGCAAGTGGATAGTTCTAAGTAGATGAAGTAACAACTAACAAGCAGAACAGAGGAATCAAAAGCATAAAACAAGGAGAAACTACCTAGGTGGCCTACAGTGTACTAACTGCAATACACTCCTTGCTCTCTACACACATGCCATATCTCATTTTGAGATGGTGACTTCCCAAGTAAAGTTCCGACTCCAAGAGTGATTGCAGCATCCTATATTGCTAAATTGAGTTTCAGATACAGGTTTTAAGTATCCTGAATGCAAGCCCCATCAGTTACAAAACTGGGCAGCTCATTGCTCCGAAGTTTGAGTTAATGAGGCCAATGAAGGAATGCCTGAGAAAAGGTCAATCTTGCAGATCGAATAGTTGATCATTGCATTCTTGTGACAAACAAACTAATGGTTTGCGTAAAAGTAAGAATTTTTCAGAAACAATAGGAAGTTTTAAAAGTGTCCAAGCATAAGCCTTCAATGTTGAAAATTAAGCTCTCTATCATTGCCCGCCAAAGCTTGCAACATCAGAAGTTGTAGAAGAGGACACAATGAAAGAACATTGCCGATACAAGCTAGGTATCGAGAGAGATTGTTATCATGAAGTATATTGTTGCGGTATCTTTAAATACTGCAAGACCCTCAAATATGAACTGATTGGTGGAAATATTAGCTCAGGGAAATTTGCAATATCACACGATTCTGTACAAAACT
The DNA here is from genome assembly GCA_028671895.1 of Oenanthe sinensis. Taxonomy (NCBI): domain Eukaryota; kingdom Viridiplantae; phylum Streptophyta; class Magnoliopsida; order Apiales; family Apiaceae; genus Oenanthe; species Oenanthe sinensis. The sequence goes on from CM053794.1 coordinate 40,993,650, forward strand.
TGACTTGAGAAGGTGCCAAGCTTAACATGACAGCACAATGTTAAGCATTCCCACCACCAGAAAAAGTATAATGTCTTTAAGAGGATTGGTTTTCCCTAGAGGACTAGCAGCACTACTTGTTGCATTCAATATATTTATTTAGTTTACTAATGAGACATATTAGGATAAACTAGAAAAATGATAAATAGCTAAAATTATTTATTCAAGATCATTGCACTATAATTCAAGGCGGGGAAATAGTGGTAGATGAGCTAATTTTAAATGCATAATAGAGTATCTCTTAACAAACAAAAAGTTATACATAATACTAATTAAGAACATGAATTAAAACTGTGGAATTTAGTAGTTGCAGGACACACCTATGGCTAAACCGGTAGCAACAGAACAACAGAACACTTCCAAGAATCTCTGATCAACAGGATTTCCAGTCGATGTCATCATCTTGTTGTATTCGCTGAAAGATATCACTGATCACCTGAATAAATTTAGATGTTGATATAAACATATCCACTCAATATATAGATCAAATTTTTAGGAAAAAAAAATAAGAATTAATAATAAACCCAAGTTTTTGATATCTTTCTTATTAGGTTTAGACTTTAAAGTGGGAGCAAGAGAAAACCAAAACATGCCCTTATGGACCGATCGTATTTTTCAACTTATAAGTTGCTCGGAGATAAAAACAAACGGATGTACCAGTAAAGATGCATTAGGTTCGAAGTATATAAGAATAGGAATACTCATGCAGGGTAATGGTGTTCAACATACATGGTATTTACTATTTTGAATTAGATGCAAATACATATATGTATATAAGATTGAATAAAAGCACGTAAATCATAAATCTTCAAGAAACATGACAGTGCCAACGGTGAAAGAATTGCTTACCCTGCTGTTTAATGAATCTGTGAACTCTAAGCATATGGACACTGTTTCTAATATTTATATTTTTAAATTTCTATTTAAGAGTTACTTTAGAATTATACTATGGCATCCTACAATCCTACTGCATCCTATTTAAAATTAACTTTCATCCTTTTATGACTCTAATTCGATATTATATATAATGGATATTAATTTCAATTTAATATTTACCATCAATCCTAATACAATATTAATTCTATATTTTATTACTGTATAAATTATTTTTATACTAATGTGCTTGCAGTTTGCGAAAATTTGAACTCCAAAATTCGAAACGATCTAGGATTTTAATGCAGTATTTACTTTTAGTTGGATTTAATGTGCGTAACTGCTAACAGTTATATATTTTGACGACATATATTTTGGTAAATTGATGCAACTGATATTGAGTTTTTTTGTTAAGAATGTTTCGGATTGGCGCTTTTTTCTTTAATATGTTTACTTTGTGCTAATAGGAGTTTTGGGTGGGCCTTCAGCTAGAGGTGAAGTTGGAAGCAATGGCAATTCCAAAAACCCTTCCGGATCACCCAATTCACCATCTTCTTCAGGTGGGTTCCGTCAATTTTCTTCAAAGGACTGGTCTATGTAGAGACGACATGACATGAATTGACCGCCTTATATTGGCGGCATTATTGATTTACTTTGTACAAGACTTCTTGTTTGCCCTGTTTATTGGTAGTTCAATTGCTCATCAGATCCTGTTGGCCGTGACTCATTGATTCAATGAATGAACTCCTGAATTGTTGTATCCTTATTTTTTTCCCGGCTTCAAGGCGTTTCGGAGACCCCAACACGTCTGTGTTCCGTCTGGGGTTCGTATGTCTCTGGCTTTATTTGCTTATTCATCACTAACAATATTTCATATGTTTTACAGGCTGTGAAGACTGAAGAATCAACCTTAATTGCGATTGTTGGATTCTATTCTAATTTTACAACAACTATTTTGAACGATATGAGCTTTTAAAAGCTTCTAATTATATTCAGTTGTATGCTTTCGGAAATGGTGGAGGTATAAAGTTGGTAGCTTCTTATGGATATTAATTTCTATTTAATATTTACCATCAATCCTAATACAATATTAATTCTATATTTTATTATGGTATAAATTATTTTTACACAGCGTTTAAAATCATCCGGTAACTATTATTTTGAAACAAGTATGTCTTTTATTTAAAACATACACTAGCTATATTGAGAACTTTATATCTTTTGAATAATACCTGGAAAACACAATTATAAAATATTTTTCACTTTAAAATTTGTCATGTATTTTAAGTTGCATAAAAAATATAACTTCAAATTTTAATTAAAAAATTATATATTTATATATTTATTTAAAAAAAGAAAATTAAAAAAATATGCACCTTTGGGACAGTATATTTAAACTTCATTGCAAGTAAAAAAGAAGATACAGGTAACTGCGCAAAAACAAAAAAGAAGATGCATAGGTAACAAGCCACACTGGCCAATATGATTTAAATTCATCTGAACAGGTGGAGTTGAAATTCATATAAAACCAATGAGATACAGCATTCTACAAGGAAACTTCACAATAATTAGCTAGAGATAGAAAATAGAAATGATCTATGAACTATTAAACACGACAGACAATATATAACTAAGCCCAGGATACATTGTACAATCAAAAAAATTACTAACAGGTTGTAGGCTCCCGCATCAGCAGGTCCGAAGAAGGTCCCAATAAATAGATATAGACAATCGATAGAACACAGATGATGGTTATGCGAGGGCCTTTCCAATTTCCATCCAGCATTTCTGATCAAGAATTTCCGAGCAAACCTAAGTAATATACATGAGTTCTTCAACTCAATTGAAACTGGTTTTTATCTGCCATTCTCCTTTTCACCTAAAACAAACTCTGCATAAAGATCTTTCAGAGCAAGCACAACTGTGGTAATCAATGGCCCCATTATTGCTCCCTGCATTATTAGCAATTCTCATTAATATCACTAGTTGCATATTTCTTTTTAAAAAATAAAAATCCAAGTGCTATGACTGGTCCACATAAAAGCAACTACATGCAAGAGCTAGCACTATCAAATAAAACACACACAGACAATGCAAATCATTAATATCTATTGGAATAGTAATGGTAAGTGACCAAATTAAGTCATTAATTAATTTTATATTTTTTTGTCATATGTGTTTCTTGTGAATACTCAATTAGGGTTAAATATCAAATACATGACTGACTGCGTTAAAATGTATCAAATAGGTGACTGACTACAAATTTGACTCATTTTGGTCACTGACTACGTCCAGATGTATCAAATAGGTGACTGACTGCAAATTTGACTCATTTTGGTCACTGATTGCACAAATTTGACTCATTTTGGTCACTGATTGCACAATTTGACTCATTTCAGTTTTCCGGCCACCTTGAAAATTTTCCGACGAAAAAAAATATGCACAAAAAAATCCGAAAAAAATTTATATGTAGTAAAACACCCCGACTTTAAATCTCCTAAACTCAGAATTATCGAAATCAAATTTAAAACTCAAAATCGAAATTAAATAAATTTGGGTCAAGATTTATTTAATTTTGATTTTAAGTTTTGAATTTCCTTTCGATAATTCTGAGTTTAGGAGATTTAAAGTCGGGGTGTTTTACTACATATAAATTTTTTTCGGATTTTTTTGTGCATATTTTTTTTCGTCGGAAAATTTTCAAGGTGGCCGAAAAACTGAAATGAGTCAAATTGTGCAATCAGTGACCAAAATGAGTCAAATTTGTGCAATCAGTGACCAAAATGAGTCAAATTTGCAGTCAGTCACCTATTTGATACATCTGGACGTAGTCAGTGACCAAAATGAGTCAAATTTGTAGTCAGTCACCTATTTGATACATTTTAACGCAGTCAGTCATGTATTTGATATTTAACCCTACTCAATTATCATTCATGTGAATTAAATAATAATCACTAACAAATCAAAAGTATAGGTCATCAATTATAATCAGGCTATCAAGAAAAACTTCTTGCCATTTAGCATTGAGCCAAATAGATAACTTGAGCATGGTCTCTCCCAACATGAAAATTTACAACAATTCAACAGACAAAAGTAATGCAGAATATCATGGTCACGAAAAGGACAAGCAAGAGAATATATGCATCTTACCTCCACAGCAGAAGGGAAGAGTGTCATTCCACCAATAATGCTAAGACCAGTGAGATACGCGCTATAACCAGGTATATCTTCTTCAATTTCGAGACACCCGTACTCAATAAGCACCAGATGAATAATTGACAAGCTGAGGGCTAGTACATATCTTCCTTCCAGTACCAATTGCAAGGCGGCCGGAATAGTTGAGAGCCAATATGGGAAAATGGGAAACAAAGGGCTAATGAATGCAAGTACAGTCGACATGTACAAGAAATGAATGGAATATAGTCTAAACAAGAGCCATGTGAGACATCCCTCAAAGACAGCAATCTCAGCTGTTGCCAAGAGAGCACTTGATATGGCTTTATCAAGAACTTCAACACATCTTGACCTTGCAGATGGCGAAATAGGAATCATACATATCACTTGCTCTGTGACTCCACCAGAATTTGATGTGATGAGATAATATAAAACCCAGAAAAAAATGATTGTCTGAGAGACAAAATTGAAAAGACCTGCTGCTCCAGACACAATGGAATCACCAATAATAAACATGACCTTAGCACTAGCACCAATAACTGATTTACCACTGGAAAATACACCTTGCATCACATCCAATCCCTGGAAAGCAAATTCTTTTGCCTTCTTCACCAAATCCTCCCTCGACACCCTCAATTCCCTAAAGATTGCATCAGCTTCCGTATAAATTTCACCCCACTCACGATCCTTAAACCTCTTCTTTAAACTCAGTAATTTCTCAGTGTAAGGGGATGGCTTCATCAATGCAGTGGATTTGGAAGAAGAATCCACCGTCTGAGTTATCACAAAATGCTTAATCCCAGTTACAAACTCCGTCACATTATACTGCATTGCCAAACTATCAACCTGCTCCGAAACAGTTTCATAGAACTGCATGGTGTATCTATCCACCATTCCAGACACATCATTGTCATCCATCCATTTCTTCACCCCAATTTTCTCTGCATAATTACTCTTTTCCACATGTGATTTCAATGAAAAGACAGCATCTTTGCCCTCAATCCCAACTTTATACGAAAAGAAAACCAACCCAGTTAAAAACCCAACAATCATCGCCACAATCAACCCAATCGCCACGATAGTCTCCAATCTCTTCAAAATCCCTCTAGTAAAAAACGCACTAATCGAACTCCTACGAAAACTATGACTCCTAAAGGAAGAAACAGTAGACATAGTAGATTCAACACTACTGGCTGTAAACATAAACCCAAACAACAGAAGAACAGAAGCCCCAAACCCACCTAATTGCTCATAAGCCAACACAAAAAGCCAAAAAGAAACCAACCATCTAAGCACAATTGAAAAGCCACTCCGCTTTCGCCTATGAACCTCAACCTTCTTCTTTCTAAGCACAACCCGAAAACAAGCATCACGAATATCAACAAGGGTACCCACAAAAACCCTAAACACAGACACAGGCACTGCCAAAACAGTCTCAGTCAAGCCCAATTTCAAGGGTTCAGACCAGAAAGCAACAAGGGTCTGTTGAATACCTCTCAAAGGTATAGAACACAAGACAGCCCATTGAATAGGCCTTAAATATTCTTCAAGTAACTTACAAATACCATAAAGAATGAATATAATAAAGGCTAAACCCGCATGGGCCATGGCTATATAGAGTGCTAGACGTACCTGAGGGTCATTAGCAAGTGGGTTCTGATCCTCCGGTGGGGTTATAACAGGGTCTTGCGGCGGAGATGCGGTGGTTTGAGGCGGCGGAGGTGGGGTTGAATCAGTGGGTTTTCTAATAGAAGCGGATCGAAACATGTCTTGCCAAGCGAGATTAGTGGAAGTTGAATCGGATTTAGGAGGGTCTGAATAGGGTACTAGTTCCATTAAATTTTCAACAATCATAAAAATTCCAACTTTACAAATTTAATAAATAAATGTAGAGATACAGAGAAAGAGAGAATGTTTGAACAGAGAAACTGACAGAGAAGAGTGAGATTGAGGGGAGTTTCTTGAAATAATTGGTTGGTTTTTCTTGTCTGTGTGTGTGCGCCAGTTGCTATGACTTGAAAACATAGTGCCCCACCACACTCGTTTTTTCCACTTTTTTATCTACATAAACACATGCATGATGCATATATATAATATATAAAGTGAGTGTGTGTGTGTGTATAATACTAGTCGTCTACTCCTCATATAATAATATTATATTGTCACTTTATTAATTAAGAAATAAATTACTCTGACCTAACGTTCACTGGGCCCCTTTTTTAGAGTCAAGCTTACTGTTGAATTATTGTGACTTAAAAATAATTTTTGAAACTAATATTTTGGAACACTATTTTTAGATTAGTAGTCATAGAAATGCATTATTGTAAAACAAAGTCTTCAAATTTTTATTGCAATATTTAGCCGACACTCCCGTAATACGCTTCAAAATGTGTTTGTAATCATCTTGAAACTGCCTTCAGGGGTTAGCAGAAGCACCTTACTTGTTTTTACCTTTAAACTGCATTGTGTATACAACTAGAAATTTTTTAACACAAACCCGACAAAAATTAGCGATTTTACATAAAGAGTTGCACATCGAGGCTTCATCATTACTTCTACAACATTACGGTAAGATCAAAATAAGGGAAATATGAGTATAAGAAATACAAGGAGTACCCCAGAAGCAGCCCTGTCTTACAAAATCGTAGGGCACAAAAGAGCTCTCATTGTACTTCAATTCACATCCACTTAATCCGGCTACTTAAATTTTGATGTATATTTTTGGTATTTTGATAGATTAAATTTAATATTTTGCAACATTTTTATCTCTAAAGCCCGTGCCTCGTATGGACATCATGATTTTTGTAGTTTAACATGTTATTTTTGTAAATATCCTATAAATTTATTGATTACAAAAGTCTTGTAAGTGTACAAAGTAGATTAGGATTTAATCTTGGTATCCTTCCAGTGAAATCTCGAGAATTTTGATAAGCTGTGTTAAAGTTTCAAAAGCCTTTCCTTTCACATTTGAGCAGATATCACCTCCCCAGTGAATGTGAGTGCATAGGAAACAGATGGTATTGCATTCTGCATTAACAAGCTGCTCCTTGTCCAGATCCCACAACATGGCAGAAAATACTTCACCAGAAGCATACTGAAAGCATACAAAAAAAGAATGAACTCGTAGATGAGATATACTACACTATTTTAAATTTTAAATAAATTTTCCTATACTCCCGATTCTGCAACTATTCGCCAAGTAAAGGTCACTTCAATAAAGGTTGAGCAAACACCAAATTGCATATTAATTAAATTTAAAACAAAAGTACCAGATATCCTGATTGTTGCTGCCAATCCACAACAGCATTCACACATCGGACACTAGGTTTATGGCCCGGGATAGAAGAAAAAGCAGTTACAAGTTTATGTCTGCTTCTTATGGAGTAATCTTTCCATACTCGGATGCAGATCGAATAGTTGATCATTGTATGCTTCTGACAAACAAACTAATGTTTTGCGTAAAAGTAAGAACTTTTCAGAAACAATAGGAAGTCTTAAAAGCGTCTAAGCATAAGCCTTCGATGTTGAAAATTAAGCTCTCTATCATTGCCCGCCAAAGCTTGCAACATCAGAAGTTGTAGAAGAGGACATAATGAAAAAACTTTGCCAATACAAGCTAGGTATTGAGAGAGATTGCTATCATGAAGTATATTGTTGACATGTCTCTGAATACTGCAAGACCCTCAAATGTGAACTGATTGGTGGAAATATTAGCTAAGGGAAATTTGCAATATCAGACGATTCTGTACAAAACTTGACTTGAGAAGGGGCCAAGCTTAACATGATAGCACAATGTTAGGCATTCCCACCACCAGTAAAAGTATAATGTCTTTAAGAGGATTGGTTTTCCGTAGAGGACTAGCAGCACTACTTGTTGCATTCAATATATTTATTTAGTTTACTAATGAGACATATTAGGGTAAACTAGAAAAATGATAAATAGCTAAAATTATTTATTCAAGATCATTGCACTACAATTCAAGGGGGGGGGGGGGGGGGGGAAATAATGGTAGCTGAGCTTATTTTAAATGCATAATATCTCTTAACAAACAAAAATTTATACATAATACTAATTAAGAACATGAATTAAAACTGTGGAATTTAGTAGTTGCAGGACACACCTATGGCTAAACCGGTAGCAACAGAACAGCAGCACAATTCCAAGAATCTCTGATCAACAGGATTTCCAGTCGATGTCATCATCTTGTTGTATTCATTGAAAGATGTCTCTGATCACCTGAATAAATTTAGATGTTGATATAAACATATCCACTCAATATATAGATCAAATTTTTAGGAAAAAAATAAGAATTAATAATAAATTTAGAGAAAATCAAAATATGCCCTTATGGAATGATCGTATTTTTCAACTTATAAGTTGATTAGAGATGAAACAAATGGATATACTAGTAAACATGCATTAGGTTCGAAGTATATAAGAATAGGCATACTCATGCAGGGTAATGGTGTACAACATACATGGTATTTAGAATAGATTAAAATACATATATGTGTATAAGATTGGAGAAAAGCACCTAAGTCATGAATCTTCAAGAAACATGACAGTGCAGCCAACGGTGAACTGAATAAAGAATTGCTATTTATCCAACTCTCTAAGCATATGGTCACTTCAATAAAGGTTGAGCAAACACCAAATTGCATATTAATTAAATTTAAAACAAAGTACCAGATATCCTGATTGTTGTTGCCAATCCACAAAAGCATTCACACATTGGACACTAGGTTTATGGCCCGGGATAGAAGAAAAAGCAGTTACAAGTTTCTTTCTGCTTCTTATGGAGTAATCTTTCCATACTTGGATGCATCCATCACCTGTATCATGTAAGATAAAATTTTAAATCATGTTGAATTTTTTTTTGAGAAGTCTACATTAAATTGGAAAAACAAACAAACACAAAAGCATGGAATTTACTTGAAGCAGCAAGAAGCCAAGAAGCAAGCTATTGTCAAGCTCGTTTATCAGGCAGAGATTTGAGATGCCTTTGTCTGGAAGTTTCAAAAGCCTTTCCTTACACATTTGAGCAGATATCACCTCCCCAGTGAGTGCATAGGAAACAGATGGTACTGCATTCTGCATCAGTATCTTAAGCTCCTAACCATGTCCCTAAAGCTAGAAGTGTTCCACCAATTATTATCTCGGTATTGTTCTGAATCCTAGTCTAATTGAGCATAAAACTATCGAAACGGGTAAGGCATTTCAATTTGAGGTCGAGTTTTCTCAAACAACACCCTCCAAAAGCTCAGTAGAATTTGTTGCTGCACGGGATAAAATTAGGCAGCTTATACTTCAGCTTGAAATGTAAAGGATTCAGAGGATAGGCAGCCAAGCTAGCAGAATTAGCATCTCTTGAGTTGCACATCTTAAAAGAAAACCTAGCCCATCTTGTGGAAGAGGACATGAATAAGCAGCTCGTAGATTGGCAAGGATTCTGAAGTTCATGCCTAAGCCCTTGTTGGTCAAACCTTGTTGCAACTTGAAACAGGTAGACAAATAGTAGATACCCTTGGATCAGATAATACTAAAGCCAAAAAAGCATACAATGCATTAGGTTTAAAGTTGGACAGTCAATTCACGGGCAAGTTTACTGGAAGAGCTTGTTAACAGACTTACAAAACAAACTGTCATTAGTGACATAACTGATTCCCATTCAGCTAATGCGTTATGAAACCAATGTAAATGAAAAGGTGCTCAAATTAAAATACCATCTCTTTGTAAATTTTACTACTTCAGTCTCATTTTAATTAAACAAAGGTAAAATTCATGTAAAAATAAAATAAGAAAACATTAAAAAATTTAAAAACCAGTACGATAAAATAATTTTAAGTGCTCCATCTTTTTCTTGCGAAGTGATGTGGAACCTAGCCATAAAACTTATAGTAATATGGCTCCACAATCGTCCATCCTCTCGAATATTTTATAAATATTATTTAACACTAACATTATTCTGATATGCCATAAGTCTGATAAATAGAAATAAAGTGGACAATATATTTGAGCCAGACCTTCATTGTTTCCAAAAGTAGTGATTGTTAACCTCCCAAAAAATTAATAGTAAGGGGAATGATTAAGCCTTAAGGTTGGACTTGATGTCACAACACTTAAACCAATAATTTTTGCTACCACAACAATATGTACAGAGATATGTGTTGGAAATTAAAACAACTAAAATTAAAATTAATTTTCTAAAAAATATTAAGAGCATCTCCAACCATCACCACCTATTAGCTAAAAAGTCTAGGTGGCAGTAAAATATACATATTAGCTAAAATATATGATCCTCCAACCATAAGACCTGTTAGCAAAAAGTATAGATATCCTTTATCTCATCTTCTATATTTGTTGAGTCTCTAGCCATTATCTAAAATATTCACGTCAGCTTTTTACCCTATTTAAATTATATTTGTTAAGTTGTAAATTATATAATTATATATAAAATAATATTTTAAATATAACTAATCATTATGGCTAATACCATTGGAGTACGGGCTCTTACATTCAGTAAAATTTTACATAATCTTAATTTAGCTAACCATTTTACCTATTACCCGTTGGAGATACTCTAATATTGAATCTCAACCTAGCTCTAGCACCTATGATTTTCAAGGCTCCCAACAAACTATTGAAATTCGATTCTAGAATCCTGCAACCTATTATGGTTACCTTAGAATAGCAAAACCAGCATAAACATGAAGATGCTAAGCAAACTAAGAGTCGGCATTTTTTTAAGGGCAGAGGGATTATGTAGAGAATAATCTGCAAGGTCCCTTATGGTCATGGTATCTCCAGGGGATATTAAATTTATAGGTAAAGTAGTCTAAACAGGTTATTAAACAGAAGATATAGAAAAGAACTGTCAAATCTATAATCTATATAATTAGGTCCCCTGTATATTAGTATAAACTAAAGGAATTTATCCTTAAAAATTTGGGATATTATGCTTGCATAAAAGATATATAGATACGTGGAGACAGCTCTGCAAAATATGAGCTTCATAACTTTATGTAGAGGATCCAATTAAAGAAAATTTAATAAAATTCCATAAAGGCCTGACATAAAACTACTACTGTATAATTTACTTTGCACCAGACGAATCAGTAATCACATGATTAGATCAGAAAGTTTTTTTAAATGATGATTGTGTTCGGTTGTGGCTTCCCTAAAGCCTAGATAACAAAAATAGTAATCCTCCCAGTTCAACTACAATGACTGAACTACCCTGGCATAAGAAATAAAAGAAGATGAATTTGCACTGATAATTACATTTTAACAAGTTTAAAAATAAGCATTTTGTTGCCTAATATCATAAATTGTCACCATTGTTTCATCATATGAGCTACTCATGAATATATTAGTAATTACAATAAAATGAATAACAATGCGAGAATTGATCATATCCAGAAGGCGGGTAAATGAAATTAGTACCTTCCGCTTTCCAATGATCAGCTGAAAAATACGAATAGCTACCATAATTTATCAAGGTTGAAGCACCTGAAACATACAAGCAATAAGACCAATTTGCAGATAATGGGATCCAATTTGCAGAAAATAAGAACATCGGAGAGATTCAAGGTGTTGCAGCAGGCAATCTATATGTATATATGAACCCAAATTAGGGGAGGTAAAGGAGTAAAGGACTAATTAACTCTGTTACACGACCATCTCCCATGGAATCAAATTAATCATGAAACTTTATATTGTAGTATAATATATAATAGATAGATATGATCAAACATATATTCAAAATTGACACCATCTCGGATATAAACAAGTCATATATATAAGTCGCATACAAGTCGGTCTATACAGGAAATTTACTCCACCACACCCACTGCAAATCAGATTTCTCATGGTTTCCTTGATAGCAATGTTCTCCGTTCGAAGCTTATCATTCTCTTGTTTGAGAATTAAATTCTCATTGCGCTCCACTTGAGTTTAATTATCAAGTGAGCAACTTCAGTTCCATTGAAATGAAATGTAGTACACAGTTATCAATAGAAAGAATCTATGAAACTATTCGTTCTACCTCCTCAATCTGCAACATAAGAGAATGAGTCAACGGAATCCTATTTCCAACTAATAAGAGGTTTATATATAAAAGAAGTCATCCAATTTATGAAAGAAGCCATAAGATTCTTAAACAGCTCCAAAATTACCTACATAATGTTTTGCAGCTCATCGTTTCACCCAGAACACATGTCGAGTTCCTCTCTTCGTATGAGAAGTGTATCACTACACTGTGACATAAACATTTAATGCTAAATATTTGTCATGAGAATTATATAGAGATCTGCATACATGGTTAATACCTCAAATATAAGATCCTCGAAAAGTGCACTGCAGTCACCAAAATTCACAAGCATAACTGATTACCTAGAAACATGGAAATCATACAAGATAGGTTGGATCAACACTTAATATCAAATTTCTGTTCATAAGAAATTTGGTTGGCTAAAACAATATGCAACCAACAATTGATCAAAGTTGTACAAATGACTTAAATGGCTTAACGTGATAAGCTAGAATCTTAAAATGCATGTTTGGATATTGTGTATTATGAGTAATTTATGAGTTTTTAAAAATATAATAATAAAAATAAAAGTGACTTGTGAGTAATTTATGACATATGGATAACTTTTATCAAAATAGAAAAAATAATAATAAATCACTGAAAAAAGTATATAATACTTATTTCTGTCAGTTTCTAGCTTATTTTTGACTTTAAGTCAATTTTTCAGTTGAAATTGGTGTTAATCTTATATTATCCTGTTTAGTTTAATTTTCAGACGAGTATAATTAATTTTGAAGGAAGCAATATCAATGACAAGATTAGAATTCCTATATACTTAGAAAAATATCAAATCCGGTGTTTAATATTAAATCAGTAAAAAGGTTGCATGATACAAAGCAGTAGATAAAGGAGGTATAAGTGTGTAACAGAGTTTTAACGAATCTAACGTGCAATAAAATGGCTCACATAACCCCTAAGTTGGCTCATTCAGTATATAATAGATAGATTCCATAAAACTTTTTATCACCAAACCATACCCAGTATTATCCCATTCGGAAGACCTTACTGTAAAGCCTTACTTTGAATTTTGGCTTCACCACCTCCTCAGGATAAGGGCACCTGCTTTACTTTGAATTTTGGCTTCACCACCTCCTCATGGAGATACAGTAAAACCTCTATAAATTAGTATTCGATAAATTAATAATCTCGATAAAATTAATAATTTGTCCAGTCCCAACACAATTCAAAATTGAAACTCAATCGATAAAATAATAAGATAATAACTTTTTTAAAATCCCGGTGTATATATATTACTCCCAACGAAACTATAAATTAATAATTACTAAAAGATTTCATATATATGTGTGTGATACACTTCAAAATTCTAAAATTGTCTAGTGAAAAATGAATTTATAGTCACTTGTTTTTTGTTGAACTTTAAATCTATATTGAGTTCAATGGACATTTTATAGTGATCAATTTTTAACCATATTTAATGTACTACGTTGGTACCATGGACCAACTTTTTGGTACCATGAACTAACTTTTTATACTTATTCAAAAACAATGAACTTGACAAATTCAATTAATTTGTAAATATAAATTCATAGAATGTTAATTGGAACTTTTTTTGTAATTTATTTTTCACCTCTAACTAATATACATTGTAACTAGTATATTGGACTTGGAAATTTAAAGGTCATACGTAAAATCTCTTTAAATTAATAAATTATTAATTTATCGATATAATAATATCTCGCTAAATTAATAAAATATCTCGGTCCTAACATTATTAATTTATAGAGGTTTTGTTGTACATATAAAGAAGAAATATAGCTTATAACCCATAACCAGGAACTGAAATTCATAATTGTGATTTTGCATGAACGTAACTTGTGGCAATAAATCATGATGCATATGGCACACAGATGAGTGGCTCAAGGATGAAGGTTGCTGGAAGATTTAAACCCTGCATGCACATGGGATGCTTTGATCTGGATGTTTTTGTGGAGATGAACCAACGAACTAGGAAGGCAAGCAACTATGAGTAATAATTTTCTGTTCTCCTCTTAGGTCATTAATTTTTATGTTAGCAGTTTTGTAAGTTAGCAAGCATTTTATGTGTTTGCAGTGGCAATGCCCCATTTGTCTGAAGAATTATTCTCTGGAGAATATCATTATTGACCCATACTTTAATCGCATTACATCAAAGGTAAATCAATGCTCTGATAGCATGTATGATCAGGTTATAATTTGTAAACATCTTTGTAATCTTTTGTTTTGCCCAATTGAAGATGTGAACTTGTGGAGAAGATGTAACAGAGATTGAGGTGAAGCCTGATGGTTCTTGGCGTGTGAAGCCAGTAAATGAACGAAGGTATCTTGGGGATCTTACACGTTGGCATTTTCCTGATGGCAGTCTCTGCATGCAGACAGATAAGGAAGCTATATCTAAGTCTGAAGTCATCAAACAAGTCAAACCGGAATGCACATCAGAAGGCTATACTGGTTTGAAACTTGGAATAAAGAAGAACAGAAATGGTATCTGGGAAGTCAGCAAACCTGATGATTCTACTGTGAATAGACAACAAGATAACATAGAAAACAATGGTCATATTATTATCAGCAGTATTTCTGGCAGTGGGGATGGTGAAGATCCCAGTGTCAATCAGGAAATAAACTTTGATTTCTCGACAAACAATGTAATTGATCTTGACTCTGTCCCCCTCAACATTGACCAAATTCAGAGTGCACCAGTAGGGGATGCAGATGTTATAATTCTCAGCGATTCTGAAGAAGAAAATGAACCCATTATCTCTTCTGATCCAATATATAAAAGCAATGGGTCAAATACTGGATTCACACATGAAGTTCCTGCACAAGGAATTCCTGATTCTTATCCTGGAAATTCTGGCCTTGGCCCTGAAGGAGGTAATGATGATGACTTTGGGGTGCCTTTACCTTCTGCTGATCCTAGTTTTCAGTTATTTGGATCTGAAGCAGATATCTCAGCCGTGAATTGCTACTCACTAAATGCTGATACTGCATCTGGTCAAGGCCTTCATATGATGATGCAGTGCAGACCGTAGTTAACTTGGATTATTCTGAAGTCTTGACGAACAATTTCAGATTGAAACAATTTGGTGGTTATCCAAACTTTTCAACGGGATAAAATCAGAATGCAAGAACAGAAGAATGATTATGTATTTTGTGTGAATTCTACGACCCTTTTTCGTAACTATGACCAAACCAGTTGTAAGTATTATATAGGTGTCTAAAGAAAGACATGTCCAAAAAACATGTTTTTGAGATCTGCAATTGTGTCTAAAAGACATGACTTTTGGAATCAAAAATAAAATTTTTGTACAGCACTAACCTTCAGAAACAAAAAATTTCAACCCCAGACAAGGGGAGCTGCCCCTTGGACCCCGCCGGGGACGCTGCCCCGGACCCTATCAATAACGGAAATCATAATATACTCAAACAAGCATGCACTCTCCCGACTTGTTCGATGAAATATTACAATCACATTAATCAACTAGTCAATCCAATTACAATAAAATATCTAACAGGGACCGGTATGAGCGACCAACCAAATATGTCAAGTGGTATTTCTACAGAGGATTGGTTTTCCCTGAGGATAGGGAATTGTCGCGGCAGAGTTCATAACAAGCCTCCAGCTGTAACCGGTTCGTTGGCCAACAAAGGTATATGGGCTAGTTTATTTGTCATTTCCATTCTTTTTTTTCCGTGTTCTGTTGTTTTCCTGGATTTGGTATATGCTATGAACAGCTACTTTATCGAAAACTCATATTTCGTCATAAAATTTTTGGTAAAACTGGACCAAACTTAAATTGTCTCATTTCAGAAAATATCAATTTTTTCCAGATATTCTTTTTGTTCTTCTGAAGAAGACAAGGAGAACTGGGTGAACTTTATTTTGTTCATATTCGGATTCTACTTTCAAGGACTGTCTACTACAAATATTATTTTGAATCTTATGTTACTATTTAGCCTAAGTTTCATCTTTTCTTACATCAACAAAAATCCCAGACATGCATTGTTTCTGATATCCATTCCCATCTGTTTCTGCAGCCTCTTTGCTTTCTGATATGAATGACAATAAACTTCCTACAAATGGCAGTACACCCACAAACACAAGTAGGCAGGAATCGGGTAGCCCAATCACATTTCCACACCAACGGCGTTCTGTAAGAGAGAGACTCTATCTTTCTATTGACTCGGATTCCGAGTAAATGACCAGGTCAATGCATAACTGTGTTTTAGAGAAACAAATTTACTGACATAACTGCAGTGAGGAAATTTTACATCAGAATCCAGAATATTCATAGTTTGTCTTCAACAGTTGACGAACAACAAAAATGAATATAAGCTGCATGCTGCATCTACCAGTGAACTACATGCTACTTTTATTCTCATCAAGGAAGAATTTTTCGCCTCCTGCGAGGGGTCTCTCTCTTGACAAACATCTTCTCCAGTTCGTTAAGGGGTCGACTTGAACCATCTGCCAAACTAACAAACTTCCAGCCACCTCCATTTCCACGTTTTCCACGAGGTCCCATCTTCTCAACCGTGAAGTTCCATCCATCTTTAGGACGCCTCCGACTGTATTTGTGGCATTTGATTTCCTTTGCCATCTGTTACAATTAGCAAAAACTGACTGTCAATAGTTTAGAAATTGATTGAGCTCGTGATGGTAACAGATAGAGGATAAAATATGGAGTCAGCCTAATACAAAACAGGATTAAGTTGTGTTTGAATTGTAATGCTTACGACAGGAAAACAAAAACGATATCTCTTTTGCTGAAGGATCATTTCTCAAGTGGCACTCCAGTAGCTGTTCGTTTAGCATTTTGGTTCAGGGTGGGGTTCAGGGTGGGCTGTGGTTAGGCCATTATGTGGCTTGTGTGTTTTCTGTTTTATATGCTGTGTTGGTGAGAAGTGAGCACAGATTGGGAAGGTGAGGCTTTGAAGGCTATGAAATTCAATGAATTAAAGATGGTGGAGAAATGTAAGCACGGTGAAGAGAATATTAGGTTCCTGGCGTAGGCAAATGGCAACACTAATTGTTGATGGTATAATGGTATTGCACATAGAATGGAAGCTCACATGAGAAATAAAACATAGACACGAATGGAATGACTAGATACTGGGGCATGTTTGTTTATTAGATTCATTTCCTTGGCCTTTTGCAAATTCTAGTTGAATGTTGTGCTTGTGCAGCATGGGAGTTATCAAAGATCTTGACATCTTGTTTTAATATAGACTGAGGACTTTATTTCCTATATTAATGTTACAAGGCAAATGCTTCACAGAAATATATATGTACTAACAAGTCATGGATATTAACAGCAGTAGTAACTACACAAAGGAAACAAGTAGATAGTAGATACATTTTAAACAAAATTGTATATGATTTAGAGAGTAGTTGACTCGGATCGTTTTAAGTAACAATTAAGTAATGTACTACGCAATATCAACAAGAACAATGCAATGTCTAACTCAGAAAAATCAAATTTGAAACCTTTTGTTAAAATGTTCAATTGCATAGATTCACACGCCTGTATTTACATGTTTCTACTGAAATTCGAACGCTTGCATATTATTACAGAAAGTAAATGAATATTCACCGCGGACAGGGATCAAGATAAAACTTTCAACATTTACTTTGCTTTTCTGATGTTATTTAATCTCTCATCTAATACTAATTTTAAGCATCCCTGTAAGGGTGTTTCTCTTTTAAATGACGTTACTTTGTAATTTATTGGCGACTTTAAATGATTATGTATCTGTTCTGTTCCTCCACTTCAATAATTTATTCATCGCAAAGGCAAGTTCACTAGATTTTTTTTAAAAGAACTGAGACCTACTTTCTAAGTACAATATTTTTGAATTCCTTTTTTCTTATTCAGGTGTTAAGACACTTGATAACATGACTAGTGACTAACTTATCATATTTGAATTTCTTATTACGAAGTTGTAACTATTTTTTATCCAAACGACAATTAAAAGGATCATGGGTAATACCTTCATTTTGTTAAAGTTCATCCTTTGGACAAACTCTTGATACAGCATCTCATCCTCCTTCATGGAGATCTCGTAGTGCACCTCGTCAGGATCCTTTGTAGTCCCATCCCAGCCTTCAGGCATGACCTTAAAATCTGGCTTGTAAGGAAGAGAAGCAACGTGGAATTCTCTGTCATGAGAATTGAAAAATCTGCAAAAGCAACGAGTTAGAAGATCTGAGCCACAGCTTGGTAATTAAATACTACAAAGTTAATCCCAATTTAACACATTAATACATCCCAACTAAATAACTGAAGATACATAATTTTAATAATTAATTAGTAAAAGTGTAAAACACTTCAAGATTTAATTAGGCCAAAAAAGTGATCAGGATTACTACACATAAATCATGCTTTTGTGCATAGTTGCACCTTTCATGGTGCCAAACAAATATACAAACAAAGGTCAATCAGTTATATCATATCTGTGGAACAATCTACTATCAGAGCACTAACATTTACCTATCTAATACAGCCTAATGAATCCGTAAAAAACATCTATAATTTCATTGTGTCACACATAATAAACCAACTATTTAGCCACTAGAGAAGTAATATAACACCCAGTTAAAGGGTGTGCCCCCATTCTCCACTCCATATGGAAGCATACACATTCTAACATCATGATTAAAACAAGACCCCCTATCATTGTCGATGAAAAACAGTTTTGATGCACAACCTTAACAGGTACACAAAATTTCATAACATAGTATATTGCTTGGTTATATTATTAGTGTATACTGTATACACCTCTTCAACCCTAACAACATACATAGTCCAGCCACACCCCTCTAGCGAGTCTGATTGACTATAAGCCAAAGTCTTACCTCAACAACTCTGCATACTGAACCACATTCCATCTACCGTCCATTTACATCTCTATCATAAATACTCTTCACAATCCAAATCCATTAGGTTTTAAAAAATCATATCTTATTTAACTAACCTCCTTTGTGATCACATTACATTTTACTATTAGCCACCAGTAATACACACAACCTTCTTGATCCAAACATTTTCTATACAATAGTGGCACGGAATTAAATATGTATATCTATAAGGAAATGCAATATTATCATATAAACAGCATTGCACAATCATAGAGTTAAAGAACATCATACCCAGGAAACTTATCAAGCAGCAGCTCAACGGAATCATCCAACGGATGCCCAAGCTTCTTCTCCTGTTCCTCCTCGTCCTCCTTAAGCCACAAAATCGCGTGCACACGTTGCCTCATAATCCGATAATCCTTAGCCAATTTCTCCACCGTATAAACCTCAGGATTTTCCTTATGCAACTTATACATCTCCGCCTTGTCGGAATCCTTTAAATAGGAACCTCGCACACCAGGCTCTCGCACTTGCTTCAACAACTCACTCGTTTCCTTCAATCTCTCTCCCCAGCCTTTAACAAACTTCTTTTCCCTCTTGATCTCCTCTTCACGGGCTTTTATCGCACGGGCTTCCCACTTGGTCCATCGCGCATTCGCGAACTGCGACGTCGCGGTGGGACCGGCTCGCGATTGCGATGGCGTTTCTTGTGAAGGATCGATTGGTCGGCCGACGACCTCGCCGTCGAAGTGCTCTTTGGTGAGTCCAATAGACCAGGGTCGGGAGGCGTCAGGCCAGTTTGGATTTTTAGTCCAGTCGTCGTCACCGCCGGCGGATGAGAAGAGTCGGAAGGTGGAGGGGAGATGAGTGGATTTGAGGGGATTGTAAAGAGAGAGACGGGTTAGAAATCGCATTTTCACGATTCCCAATGTTAGGGTTTTTAGGGTTCGGTGTGCTTGCGGAGGTTTGTTTAATTGTTTGGCACTTAAAGACTAAACAACCCTAGAAAGTGAGAGCCTTTGTTTCACTCTACTGCTACCGGGACGCTACTGTGCCATCAACTAATATTTATTTTTCTTTCCTTTTCTTTTCTTTATAATATAATAATAATTATATATACAAATTTTAAAAAAAAAAATTCGTAATTTATTTATTCTTTATATATGAAAATCAGTTTGTAATAGAGTACAAGAAATCAAAAGCCAACTCCAACTTATTGCTAACAAAAAATAAGTGATCACATTTCAAGGTATTTTTTCTCAGTTAAAGCATCAAATGATTTTTGGTATTTTTAAATCTTTGTATCTATTTTTTTATCGTTGTCAACTTATATATATATATTATATTATATTATTGCAGTTAGCAGTTTTTTAATGTTTTATATTTCTTGGTGAAAACATTTTGGCTAATTTTTTTATTATTATATTTTAATTTGTGATATTTATTATTATTTATTAATATAATTTTAAAATTATTAACATTTCTAAAATTTTAAAAGTTTTAATATATTTTATATTTTTATATCATATATTCATACATATTTATATTAAATTAAAATTAAAATTTGTAAAATATTCAAAATAAATCTTTGTGATGATTAAAACATCCATGGAGAGAAAAACTAAAAAATATATGAAAAAGTATTAAACATAAATAAGAAAATTATAAAATATTTAAAATAAATTAGTGAATCGCGCAGATTATAAAGTTATGCTATTAATATATAAATATATAAAATTTTCCACTCCAAATAATTATGAGAATAGACTTTGAAAAAATAATGACCACTAAATTTTAAAATAAATAAATTGTGTTAGGTTTTGTTCTCGATTTACATGATTTTTTTTAATTCTATTTTAAAACCGTACTTAGAAGGTTTAAGTTATGAGAAGGAGATTTCTACAGTCTCGTAATTTTTTTGATATATCCATGTACTTTAAAAACATGTAATACAAAAAATTGATTTGAAAATCACATATAGTAAATTTTTTATAAATTAATAATGTTGAAATCGGTAAAAAAAATTAATTTATTAAAATTATTATTTAATCAAGTTAAAAGATATATTTTTGATATTATGTTAGAATAAAAAGTTTGTATTGGAAATATTAATTTATTATATATTATTAAATTATGAATTACTAATTAATCGAGATTTTATTGTAACGGGAGCAGCCTGAAAAATCAATTCTCCTACGATTACGTAAATACTTTAAATCTACAATAGAAAACAGAAATTGAAACACAAAGCACGTGGAGCCGTGGAGTGACTGAATGCCATTATCGTTTAATTACCCTTATCCTCATAAATAAAAAATTAAATAAACTAAACCCAAATAAAAGAAATGCACCATCTTCGCAAATCTTCAAACTTTGATTAAGGAAAATAACTTTGAATCAAGGTAATGTTGATGTATATTGCTAGAACGGCTGAAATGACTCATACTGACAGTGTGATAGGATTTAGATAAAAAATAAGAGTGAGTCAAAAAAATGCTCAGTAAATATATGAACAATTGAAATTAAATCAAGATATGAGATCTGTATAGAGAACGGAATATAAAATAGTTTATTATAAAAACTGAACAGTAAATAAATCACAGTTTATCTCAAACTGAAATAATGCAGTATGTCATCAAAATGAATCAACTGCTCAAAATCAATATATAATAGTCATGCTGACAATATGGATTGGATACACAAATATAAATACTATTGCTCTCTGATCAGTCTAAAAGCAATAAAACATCTTTATACTCTATCGGTACATTTCTATACACATGGTTATAACAAGAATTCTCAAAATATAGGTATCAAAATAGGCAAGTAATGTTAGTTTATAGGAAGATAGATTGGTTATCATATCATCCTCAAATGCTGGACTATTATTTCAGAGTCTCTTACGCTAGAATTTCAATCCAATAGAGCAAACCCAAGTAAATAAGGTATGATTAGTTTCAACTACAGACCATATCCTCGTTATTTATACAATAATTTGTTGGATATGATGAGTTTATTATAATCAACTTCTAATATTAAGAGCACAAATAACAAGTAGTTCTGATGCACAGAATAAAACATGAATCATAAATATTTCTGAACAATAACTATTTATCATGATATAAATAATCGAAACAATAAAATAGAGGTGTTTAGGATGATTAAGGAGGAAATACTTGTTTGGTATAGACGTTGTGTTAAACTGGAATGGGTCGACTACACTTCTCTTCTAGCGACTAACTTGCTCGGATCTACAAATAAAATAATCTAATTTAAATTCTAGTGTCTACTCATGCGGTCTAACAATAACAAATCTCAAATAACAAATCTCAAATAACAAGTAATATCAATTAGCAGACAAGTAAGTAAGCATATAAATCATATAGCAGATAAGACTCACAAATTAAAGAGCAGTCAAATAAATAAAAGTAAACTCTAAAATATTATTTGAGTCAAAGTGGATCATTATTATCCAATCCGAATAATTATTGGATCCTAAATATTTAAATAAATATTAATCCGGGTTTATAAATAAATTAGGGAATTAAAACTATTTTTAAAACTTCCGGATTGTTTTTAGGGTCTAAAACAAACTAGTTTCATTTAAAACGGGTAAAATGATTATCAGATAAATAAAATAAATAAATCATTTTTATTTCTCAAAATAATTAAATTCAATTATTTTTAATTATATTTAAATAATATTTAATTAATTAAATTAATAGATTAAAATAAATGAATGAATCAATTTGAATTAATTAAATTATTATCTAAATAAATTAAAATAATTAAATTAAATCAATTTTGAAATCAAAATAATTTATTTAAGTTTTAAAAATATTTTTCGAAATAAAAGAATAATTTTTTAAACAATTTTTTTGGAATAAAACTAATTTTTGAAAATAATAAATAAACAAGTTTACTTCCACAAGCTTCATAAACCCAACAGACTACACAACAACATACAGAAACACACCAATTCAAACAACCCAGCAATAACAAGTTTGAAACCCATCCAAAAACATAGAAATCGACGAAGTTGGAAAATATTATGGTCGATGACACAAGCAGCAACGCGGACAACACATACACGCACACATAGCAGCTAGCCAGCAATACAAATCAAGCACCAGCAAACTCAATCAAAAGCAGCACCAAAGTTCCCGATTAGAAGTCAAGATCTGACGACCATACAAAATTCCGGTGACACCAAAACATGAGTAAAACTCGAAACTAAAGGTACCCATAAACTACTAGCATCATACACAAGCTACACATGATATTCAGACCAAGAAACAAGCTATAAAACAAATATTCCGGCAAAAAATGAAGTACCTCGGCCATGGATTTCGGTGAACCGAAATCAAATATCAAACTCAAAACTAAAAACACCCATATACTGCTAGACATACATGTTATCAACATCAAGAATCAACCAATGCAAATCTTTTTCCAATTAAAACAAGGTCACTGGTTAAAAATCCGGCGAAGCCAAATCCGGGCATAAAAATTAAAATTAAAACCAGTAACATGTTCTCCACGTAATCATGAATCTAGTCATATCATCAATTAACACAAGCAATTAACAGAAAATTGTGAATTAAAACTAAAACAAACCTAGTTAAATATGAAATCAACTTCAAAAGATTTTGGATTGAAATCGATACTCTAATCACGTAGTACACGAAACAAGCTTCGATTTGATTAATAACATGTTGAGATCAGACACTAATAACACCTTCAAACAATTGTTTGATCTCGAAGAATACAAAACCCTAGTTCTTGAGTTTATCCTCAATTCTAAGCGTTGCGTTTCTATTTTTGGTAAGTAGAAATAATAAAATTATTATTTTCAAAATATTTATATTTTTGTAAAAATCAAAGGCTCTAATTTGATTAAAAGATAATTTATTCCATAATTAAAATAAAAAACCCAAAAATACTTTTTTATGGGATAAAGTATAAAAATAAATATTTTCGAATAAATACAATATATAAGTCAAAATTTCCCAAAAATTATGAATGTTTCAAAAATAATAGAATAAAGTCATTTTGAGGATTTTACCATTTTCATAAAAATAAAAATACCAAAAACAAGGTCTTTGGTCTCATGTAGGGCTGAGTCCGATAATTACAAATCGAATTAATCTTATTCTAATGAAATAAAAATTATAGAAAATAAAATAAAATATTCTAAGTTTCACAAAAGTCACATAACATATAATCGATAATTTTTCTATTTATTTAAAATCCTAACAAAAATAAATGCATATATAATAAAAAAAAATATGACACACAAAAAATTACATTAAAAACATATTTAAATATTATAAAATACACGTAATTTTCCCGGGCGTTAAATTAATCAAATATAAGATTGATTATATGGTTAATTTTTTTTATTACATATATAAAATTTATGTAAAACATTATGTAAAAAAAAGAAAAACCCACCTAAATTAAATCAAACAAAACTCATATTTCCATAATTTATTTAGTCTTTTTTAATTGTAATAAATAATATTAAATATTGTATGAAGTTGGGGTTTGCGCCTATATAAACCACTCGATAGAAGTCTCTCCTCTTGACGGATCTCTCTCTCTCTCTCTCACCACAACTTTCATCAAACAAACCCTATAAATTTCTTCAACCAAATTACACATACATAAATACTTATAAATCTATCTTGATTCAAATTAAACAATGGATTCCAAATCGAAGATTGTCAATCCCCGATCAGGCGATGGTGCCAGTCCCGGGTTCGATTCCCCTTCTCTCTCCCTCCCTCCCTCCCTCCCTCTCTCTCTCTCGCTATACCTTATGTAGTCGGTCTCTTATAGTTTTTTATATGACATAGTTTTTATACATATATTGATCTATGTATGTATTTTTTCTTGCAGAAAGATCTTCATCGGAGGATTGCCCAAAGATACCCTCTACAGTTATACCCCTCTCTCTCTCTCTATATATATATATTGTTTGTAATTGTGTTTATACATCAAGTATAATTGTTTAAGGTTTTGTGGTGGTTATAGTATATGCTATGCAGTACTTTGATCGAGGGAATCGTAGCTGAATAATTGTTGAATCATAGTATGCTGGATATTGTTCGAGTCAATTAGGAATTTGGTTTCATGATTACGCCCTACACTCCTGTCAAGTAATGATGATTTTGTGTATATAGTTTATCCTCACAAGTCGCATTTTGTTTTTTCAAGCGTTTTGGATTTTATGATATATGCTCTACTATTTATTATTTAATTAAGGAAGTGGTAGACGAATAATGGTTTGATGTGTTGTGTATTTTTACATGTATATAATTGTTTATGTTGTGTTAACTGTTAAGGTCTTCTCTCAAGGAACAACACACGTAATTAATAGGTCGATCAGATTTCATTCTGGGTTATCTTTTACCCTTGATAGTTTGATTGCCATTTTCGTGTAAATAGTTAATTTTAAAAACTGAATTGCATGTCAGTGCTATTACAATAACTGTAGATAGGCTTGTGTTGTATAATGTAGTATTGTAATAAGCAAATAGAATGCTTTTACACCATCTCTAGCCTTTTTTTGCTACTGTCAGTTGACTTGTCATGTCATTTTGGTATTAGTCGTTATTGTTATGTAATTTGATTTCCTTGGTTGGACTTGGTGGTGTATGTGTTCTGTTTAGGTTTATTCATTGTTATGATGAATCTTCTGGTTAGTTGATGGGCTTTGATGTTTAAATTGTAGATGCATTCACAAAACACTTTGGAAAGTATGGTGAGATCACTGACTCGGTCATTATGAAAGATCGTCATACTGGACTACCTAGGGGTTTTGGATTCATCACTTATGCTGATCCTTCGGTTGTGGATAAGGTTATTGAAGACGACCATGTCTTCAATGGGAAACAGGTTAGCTTTTCATTAAAAGCATAGGTGGTTTGTTCCTGTGGCGGTTGGGTGATAATTGGATCTAATTTTGTGTTTTTTTGGGGATTGTGAATATTATACACTTTTATATGGGGATTAATATGTTTCTTTCCCCTCCAGGTCGAGATCAAGAGAACCATTCCAAAAGGGGCTGCCCAGTCAAAGGATTTTAAGACAAAGAAGATCTTTGTTGGGGGTATCCCGTCAACTGTCAGCTCAGGTATGCTCTGCATATATCTCGCATCTCGTATTTCAGTTTGTAGGATTCTTTTCATTCCACTGACGCATTTTCTATGATTTCCAGATGAGCTTAAGGACTTCTTTTCGAAGTACGGCAATGTTGTTGAACACCAAATTATATGTGATCATGAGACCAACCGTTCGAGGGGGTTTGGATTTGTAATATTTGACAATGAGGAAGTTGTTGATGAAATGTTGTCTAAAACCAATATGATTGATATGGCGGGTACCAAGGTGAGAATAGCTGCAAGGTCCCCCAAAAATATTTTTGTAAATATATACACACTTTTTATGAAAGTTGCATCACGTAACATGCAACAAATGCTCTTTTTTCATATTAGTAATCATATCGATATTTGTTCTCTTACCGTACTTCAAAAAAAGATTGTACTGTAGCATATTTTTGGAGTTCTGGCTCACTGCTAGGATGAGGCCATTACGGGTCTAGATTTTACCAAGGGGGAGGCTCTAAAACTAGTTCCTATGCAGCGGAAATTAGGTTAACTAAACTCCTTTATTGTAGGTGGAGATCAAGAAAGCAGAACCAAAGAAAGCCTCAAACCAACTACCTGCTCCGGCTTATGGTAGCAAGCCTAGGGCCCGCTCTTTCAGTGATGAGTTTGGTCGATTTAACAGCTCTTATGGGGGTTATGATAGTGGATATGGCGGCCCTGGCCCCTATAGGACTCCAGGTGGTTTTGGCAGGCTTAGTGGATATGGGGGTTATGGTGGTGCAAGCAGTGAATATGGTGGCTATGGGGACTTTGGCGGCAGCGCCTTAGGAGGCTATCGAGGTGAATCTTCCCTTGGTTATTCTAGCCGCTTTGGAGCTTATGGCAGCGGATATAGCGGGGGTTATGGCGGCAGTGGTTTAGGTGGTTATGGCAGAGCTGAAGGTTTAGGTAGTTACGGCAGAGGCGAAGGCTTAGGTGGTTATGGTAGAGGTGAAGGCTATGGCAGTTATGGTGGTAGTGGATATGGTGGTGGGTATGACTCTGGTCCTGGTGCTAGTTATGGCGGAACAGGTGGACTTTATGGTAGGGGTGGCTATAGTGGCAGTAGTAGGTACCATCCTTATGGAAGGTAGACAGCTTAGACGGTCCAGTTGCGCTTGAGCTTTGTCATAGGAGTTCAGCCCAGGCTCTCGTAGTTTCTTGCACTGCTAGGCACTATCTCAACACTAGAGCCTTCTAAATGTATTTTCTAAGATGAACCTTTTAGATTTTGGGTTTCTTGTTGTGTCTGTTATTTCTAGAATACTTTTGGCTAGCTTGTTATGTAGACTATAGACCTAATATAGGCTTTTGGCTACTTTTGTAGTTTAAGATTTAGGTTAATATGCCTGTAATATGATATGTTCTAGCAATGCATGCTTAACTATTATTTCGATTTGGATTTTATTATTGTTATACTTGAGTTGACTTAAGATAGGTAATTTCATTCTTTTCCAACAGCATAGTTTTATCTTATGTACTAGGAATTTTGACACTATTCCTGGGTGTGTTCACCTCGTACAGTATTGAGACCTTTTTGTTGAGTTCAAATTATTATTAGTTGAGAAATAGATGTTTCAAAGTTGTATATGGATGTTGATATAAAATAGGAATTTTATTCCTCCAACAACATAGTTTAATTTATTAGCAAAATTGACAATCGTTCTGGGTGGTATTTTAAGTGATAACAGTAAGACCTGGTTGTGACTTAAGTGAAGAATTGTTGAGTACTTGGTAAATAAATACTGTTGTATATGAATACTTTAGGTGACAACTTCTGTAGTTGGTAGCATAATTGAGCAGGTGGAGTATGTTTACAGTGAACATACTTGTTTTTTTCTTGCACTGGAAGAACCAGTTTTCTATGCTACTTTTGCAGCTTGTATGAAGGAAGTTTGGAGCATGCATCTCTCTATCCTGGAATACATCTCCCATGTGGTTTCTCTTGTTTGGTATGGAGCACTCTCAGTACTTGATCTTTATGCAGCCACTGGACTCGCAAGAACCCTGTCTTGGTTGAACAAGCTTACTCTGTCATATTGTCTGGTTTGCCGTTAAACATAGAAAAAAGTATTTTGTGCATGTAAGATATTGTAAATTTATCTAAACAGTGTCTGGTGTTTGGTATATATATATATATATACTTATATATATATAAGTATACGTACTGTGCGCAAAATCAAGAGCTAACAAGTCTGTACAAAAACATTTGTAATCATTGTTTTAAAATCAAATTTGGACAAAAATGTGATAAATTGTATTACGAGTGCATAATGTTCTATCTTCTGAGCTGAGGGGTATATTTTGTTAATATGTATGTTGTATTATTCAGTGATAAACAAATTAGAAACTTGATAATTCTACGGGGTTCTCTGTTATCTTCCATATCACTTGACGTCCAAGTATGGACAAAATCTGAATTTTTATGCACGATCGTTTAATTTGCTGACAGAAAGGAGTCCGATTTTAAATTCTGCGAGGAGCGTAAATTTCTCATTTAATTAATTAAAATATTTTATCAAATACAATCATTTAACTAAAGCTTTGATTCTTATATTAGTTGAGATGCAAGCCAAAAAATTCCTTGTAAATCATTTATATAATCATTTATTTTTTATTTTATTTTATAAAAATGAGTATGATTTTATAGAAATATTCAAAATTAATATATTTTATATATTATTTAATTTTGGAATGAGTTTATCGTATTCCAAATTTTACAAATATATCAAGAAATTAAAGATAATCTGCTCGGTGCTCAGTGACTATTAAACTTTCGGTTTAAATAATATAATATAAATTTAACAGAAACTTCAAAATCTAAAATGTATTTTAAAATCTATAATAATTTATTAAATTTGGAGTTAAAAGTATTATAAATTTATTATTGATTAAATAAAAATATTTTAGTTGGAGGTTGAAGTCGAAACTGTTGTGCTGTGCCAGGATCGATTACTTTATACTAGCTTGCATCTTGAGAGTACAATACTACTAGTAGTTCTCTAGATTTATACACACATCTATTTTAGTAACTGTATTTGTATTGAACCTCGCGCCGGCGCTCCACAACGACTCAGTGAGTTATGGGCGGCGAGTTTCGATACGAGATCGGCCAGAACGCCTACATCAAGCTCATCCTCCACTCTCTCAAACACTCCTCCTCCGCCGTCAACGGCCTCCTTCTCGGCCGTCTCTCCGGCGACTCCATCGAAATCTCCGATTCCGTTCCTCTCTTTCACTCTCAGATCGGCCTTCTCCCCCCACTGGAGATCGCTCTTTTAATGGTAATTCAACTTAATTCTACTCTGCTATGATCTAATTATTAGGTTTAATTTTGTTATTAATTGCTTTCGATTAATTTTGTGGAGTAGATTGAAGAGTATTATAGTCGTCAAGGTTTGAGTATTGTTGGTTATTTCCATGCTAATGAGAGATTTGATGATTTCGAGCTCGGTAACGTTGCCAAAAATATCGGGGACCATATTTTTAAGTATTTTCCGCAGGCTGCTTTGCTTCTGGTAATTCCACTTTTTCAGTGTATGTATGTATGTATGTAATGTGTATTGTATTTGTACGTGCTTGTTATTGATTTTGTTTTTGTTTTATCGTATTGCAGTTGGATAATAAAAAGCTTGGTGCTTTATCCAAGGGAAAAGATAGAAGTCCGGTGATGCAGGTGTGTTCTCAATTGTAGTTATTTTTTCACTAAAGTTTTGACCTTGTTATTCTTGACTTCTTTCTAGTGGGTGTTGATGTGATTTGAGTTTATTTTGTGTATTAGGGTACTATCTGACTGTTGCATGGTTTTTTATTGATATCTTGAGCTGCTTTGATGGTTTTCAGTGTTTCCTAGCTATGAATAAGGAGTGTTTTATTGTTTTTTCAATAATTAACGTGTATGTAAATTGGTAAAGTTTTAGGAATTTTTAATGATTTCGCATGTCCTATTATGCAATCAGCCAATCAATGTAAGCTTTTATTTTATGTCCAGTTATGATTTTCATCTGTCACTAGATAGCTTCCTTCGTTAATTGTTGGACTTCAAAGGTCCTCCTTACTTGCAATTGTGGATTTCTTTTATTTTCTGGCAGATTTTTTCCTACAGTACGAGTTTATAGTAAATCTATAAGGAAATAGTGATAGGAAATTCAAGCCTTCAATCTCCACAATTAATTCATCCTCTCAGCTAATGGTGAAAATTGAGGCATATGTATGATTAAGCATGTTGAACTTCTACGATTCTCTTGGTTTTATTTTTATTTTTGTTTTTCCCTTTCCTATCTTTCAAAGACTTATAAAAAGTAATTCTCCCTGCTTAATTGGTAGAAAGACTTGTAGGAAAGAATAGAGATGCACATCAGCACATGGGTAATCTTTTTGGTTTATAAAAAGCTCGATATATAATATGGGTCCAGCTTAAAGTTCCTTAGAATTATTGGTTGATGCTACTCGATTCAGGTGTTGGAAAATGTATTTCGTACTAATGAGGAGTGTGTTATTACTTACTACAAGTAGGTTATCTGGTTTGTGTACACTGTCAAGTGGAACCGACATTTTCTTTCATAGGAGTTGAGGTTTTAGTATGCAATTACACAGTCATTGTTGGTTCATAACTCTCTGCCATAAACTTTTAATGCTTATAGAAGTTCCAACACGTGCTGTAACCGCAAACTTCACCAGATGAATGTTGTGATGCAGTTTTGTTCAAAATTATTGATGCAAATAAACAATGTTTAGATGTGATTCCAAAACTTTATGGTAGTTAATAATCTTAAAGGAAACATGTATCTCCACCTTGTAACAAATTCTACATAAAATCATTTTAATTCTGAAATGAAAATTGTGCTTGATGCGATGGTCAAGTGTCAACTTGATCACTAGGCCATGAGCTCAACCCTAATAACAGCCTCCATATGAAAAATAAGGATAAGGTTGAGTATGTTAGGAGGTTCTCGAGACCATGTTCATGCGAGAGTCTTGGGTACAACCAACCTTCTTGAAAAGGAGGGAGCAGATGACATCTATGTTGAGGACAATCAATAGTTTACATGTAAAGTTCGGGCTTTTGTTTTAATAATATATATTGAAATTCTGTTCTTCAATATAAATGGTATTTTCGGTGTAAAGCTCGTCCTCATGTTGTATCTAATAAAATATCAGTTAAATCTGTCTTCATGACGTTTCACCTGATCTGTTTGGTGTTTTATATGATATGGCCGATTGATTGTCTATTGCTGCTCTTTCTAATAGTTTTATCTTCACAGCCAATACTTTTCTAACCAGTTGCATCTCAATATGCGCGCATGTGTGTGGAAATCTCAAATATTTATAGACAGTCTCTAAAATTTTGAGCTAAGCATACAGCCATACACTTCAACCATGTTATTATATGAACTAAACTTGTTATGTATCTTTTCTCAATAATCAGCTCTACACAAAGGATGCATCTAGGAGCTGGAAGTTATCCGGGTCAGATGGAAGCAGCCAGTTTGCCATCAAGGAGCCATCAGCTAATATAGTCCTACTAGACTACATATCAACTGGAAAAGCTGAGAATATCATTGATTTTGATGATCATCTTGACGACATTAGCAAGTAAGAACCGTGATTATTAACTTTTACTTGTATACATATTTGAATAAGAAAATATTTGCTGTGAATTCATGTAGTGAAATAGCCAAATAGGTATAATATGGTACTAACTACTATTTTCCTGTTGACAGGGATTGGCTGAACTCAAAATTATTCGAGTAAAAATAGCTGCAGTTTTGTTTGGCATCATCCTTTTTCCATTCAAAGCTAAACGATACGGGAGGTTAACCATGTTCTCCGGATTTTGTACTTTGTTTCCTTGTGTTTTCTCAGTGATGTACTATTGACTATTGTTAAGATAATCATTCTGTTCCGGAGTTTTAGGCTTGTTATTCCATCCTCAGAAACTTCTATAGTTCTTTGCCTTTGTTGTTTCTTATATTTCGTTTTAGTTTTAACAATTATAAATTTTCAATTGGATAACATAGACTGACGATCGGGATTTACTTCAGCCAGCTTCGTCACATTTCTTTATTTTTGTGGCTGTAAAATTAAACACATTTCTATCTGCATTGATTTTAGCCGAATAGAATCACCAAATGAAACAACTCTATTTGCCTACAACAAAAGAAATGAAAATATTAAAGGTTTAATATAATATTCAACCTCTAATTTCTTTTTCGCTCCAGTTTGAAAAACAAGACTCCAAGAGAGATGTTCTACTCTCTCTCCTTGCCTCTATCTTGTACAATACATACACTTCCTTACATTCGGTCACCCAATTCAGACAACCCCGGGTCGGATCTTTTACCCAGCTTTAAGACACCATTTGAACTCAAACAACTCCATGCTCACATAATTAAAACTAACACTGCACTTTCTGTTCTGCCACTCGCCCGAGTTGGCTCAGTCTGTGCATTCACTTCAAGCTTTAACTACGCTCGTCGAATCATTGAGCGTTCTGGGAAGCCAGAGATTGTTGTTTGGAACACTTGTTTGAAGTCATTGGCAGAGAGTGATTGCCCAAATGATGCGGTTTTGCTGTTTCAAAAATTGCGGGAATGTGATGTTTTGCCCGATACTTTTACTTGTTCTTTTGTTCTTAAAGCTTGTTCCAAACTTTTAGATGTTTTTAATGGGAGAATTGTTCATGGGGTTATTGTGAAACTTGGGTTTGAGTGGAATTTGTTTTTGCTGAACGCCATTGTTCATCTGTACGCGTCTGGTGGGGAGATGAGGGATGCAAGATTGTTGTTTGATAAAATGCCTGAAAGAGATGTTGTGACGTGGAATACGATGATAACGCAGTTGGTGAAAAGAGGAGATGTTGATGGTGGGTATGAGTTATTTTTAGGAATGCCGGAAAGATGTGTGAGGTCATGGACTTCTATGATTGCTGGTTTTGTTCAGTGTGGGAGGCCTAAGGAAGCCATTGGTGTTTTTACGCAAATGGAAGAAGATGGAGTGAGGCCTAATGAGGTGACGGTTGTAGCTGTTCTTGCTGCGTGTGCTGATTTAGGTGCGCTTGATCTTGGCAAGAGGATTCATGACTACTTGAATCGAAGTGGGTTTAGGAGAAACTTGCGTGTTTGCAACACTTTGATTGATATGTACATTAAATGTGGATGCTTAGAAGCCGCCTCTGAGGTATTTCATGAGATGGAGGAGCGGAGTATTGTGTCATGGTCTGCTATGATCCAAGGGCTCGCGATATATGGACGAGGTGAGGACGCTATGAACTTTTTCTATAAAATGATTTATGAAGGAATTAAGCCTAATGGGGTCACTTTTGTTGGCCTCCTTCATGCTTGTAGCCATATGGGCCTGATAAATGAGGGGAGGAACTTTTTTGCCAGCATGAGTAGAGATTATGAGATAACTCCTCGGATTGAGCATTATGGTTGTATGGTTGATCTCTTAAGCAGGGCCGGATATCTCCAAGAAGCTCATCAATTTATAAGAAATATGCCTATCAAGCCAAATGCGGTTGTATGGGGAGCTTTCCTTGGTGGATGCAAGGTTCACAAGAACATTGAAATGGCTGAAGAAGCAATCAAACACCTACTACAACTGGATCCACTTAATGACGGATACTATGTTGTTCTGTCAAATATATATGCAGGAGCGAAGAGGTGGGAGGACACTGTAAGAGTGAGGAAGCTGATGAGAGACAATGGAGCAAAAAAGAAACCAGGGTGGAGTTCAATCACAATAGATGGTACAGTTCATGAATTTGTTGCTGGTGATGAGACTCATTCTCAAACTGAGGAGATACACAAGAGGTGGGACACATTATTGGAAGAAATGAGAAGTAAAGGCTACGTCCCAGATATGTCTGTGGTTCTTCTAGATATTGAAGAGCATGAGAAGGAAAGATATCTATACCGGCATAGTGAAAAGTTGGCACTAGTTTTTGGGTTAATGAACACCCCAGCTGGAACCCCAATTAGGATTATGAAGAATCTTCGTGTTTGTGAAGATTGTCATGCTGCACTGAAACTCATATCCGTGATTGTTAACCGGAAAATTATTGTCCGTGATAGAAACCGTTTTCACTGTTTTACAGATGGTTCTTGTTCTTGTAGAGATTACTGGTAAAATGATCTATACATGCAGAAGTGTAAAATGTATCATGTTTCTTGGGAATTCAAATTGATTTGTGCAAAGAATTACACAAACAATAGTTGCCCTCCCAATTCTTTTGTTCATTCTTGCAATGCTTATCATGAAATGGTGCCATAGATTAGTGACACATCATAGACTAGTGACACATATTGTCCATGCATCAATATCAGAAGGCCACTTTATGACATCTATTCTGTTCAGACTTCAGCCCCATTAAGCTTATAAGCAAGTACGAGTAATAATGGATAAACATGTTCTGCCAACAGATTTCTTTTCAACTTTTTTGAATCTTTGATGAGAAGAGAAACGAGCGTATATCTTCAAGGAAAGTGATACAAAGAAAAAGCTCTTTTCAAGGAAATGAGGCTACAAAATAGCAGTGACACGGACCAAGAAATAAAGTTGATGGATTTTTTTATATAAATATTTAAATAAATAAATAAATATATATATATTATAACAATTAAAAAATTAAAATGTATACAAATAAAAAATATTTTTGCATTTTATGCTTAATTTCTCATAAAATATGGGTTTTTAATATATATTTAACTATATATTTATATGAAAATTTAGATACTAAATTTTATATAGTTATTTATGTTGAAATTTTTTATATTTTTAAGTTTCTATGTATTAAATTTGTAATATTAATGTATTCTTTATGTTATTTTTTTTTATTAAAAATTACTTATAATTTTAGCACCCATGGGCTAGGCTATGGGTCGGGGCGGTCCGGCTCAAACAATTGCTGGGTAATGTGCAATGCAATGTACAAGTGAAATCATATCTTTCTAAATTTAAACACAGCCCAAATTTATTTGATTTTTTTGGTTGACTACACCACCAACCGAAGATGAATTAGTTTATTTTTAATCTTTCCTAAAAATATATTATAAAATTACATTTCCATATACTTAATATTTAAAATAATAATATATAGTAAAGAATTTAAATCAACTAGTACTATAATTTAATTAGCTAAAAGACTACTAGTATAATTTAATCTTATAAAAACAATTCGTTTTTGGGAATTAATTAGTCTTTGGTGGGGGCAGAAAATTGAGAATTTATATTTTATACATAAAATAAATAAAATAAAATAAAATAAAATGGTGTACATACT
The DNA here is from genome assembly GCA_028671895.1 of Oenanthe sinensis. Classification (NCBI taxonomy): domain Eukaryota; kingdom Viridiplantae; phylum Streptophyta; class Magnoliopsida; order Apiales; family Apiaceae; genus Oenanthe; species Oenanthe sinensis. The sequence goes on from CM053794.1 coordinate 41,029,116, forward strand.
CATCTCACCAAAACCCTAAACCCTAACAATAGTAGTAATAAACATCAACCCGCCATTCCTTTTCAGACCCCCAAACACATTATGGTCTGAAATTACACCACAAATAATCCTTACAAGAAAGAATCTATATCTGTATCTCTCTCTCTCTCTCTCTATATATATATATATGGAGAAAGTTTCAGTATGGGATTTGCCTGATGTGCCCGGGGGTCAGCTCCCATCTCACCTTCAACTCCAAAGAACCCGTGTTCACTGTAATCCTGATGCCCCCACTCATGTACGTTTCTGTGTGTATATGTATGTATAGATATGTCGGTTTATCGTTCTTAGCTTATAAAGTTTGTGTTTTGATGGGTCTTGTTATATGGTTCTGTTTGTAGACTGAGAATGTGCAATATTCTGGTGCATATTCATCTGCTGGGGTGGATAATAGCTTGCAATTGGAACATTTTCGAAAGAATTTTAGGGTGGAAGTTATTCGACTAGACCAAGAGGACATGGAGTTTGATATGATTGGTATTGACCCCTCCCTTGCTAATGCTTTTCGGAGAATCCTTATATCTGAGGTCAGCCTTTTTTTGTTTTTTTTTGGATTTATTTGATACAATTAAAGGGGCATTTTGCGGTGCTGGTTACTTTGTGTTCAGCATTATGATTAGCACAGTGGGATTGGTAACCGAAAGACTCATCCCATGAGATATTAACACCTTGAATTCCCAGAAAGAATACAACCTCACAGCTAGAGTTTGAGAGAAACATCAGTTTTTAATTTTTATTGATTGAATTTAATAAAAATATAAAAAAGTCTAAAGGATAGTGTGTGTGTGTGTGTGTATATACTTTATGTCGTTAGAAATGGATGAAATAATAATAAGCCTTTGTTACTTAGACCCTTCCTGGCTTCCTGTTCTATTTTGTTTTTTGCCAGACTGATAAGGGGTGACCTCTCCTAATTGAATAACTTATTGATGTAGGACAACAATAGATACAAATTAATATTTTAATCTCTTGGTCCGCATCACTTGTTCAAAACCACTCGGGAATTATAAGGCGTCATAACCCTTTTGGCACCATTTCCTTAACCCATATCTCCTTTTTACCTGAATCCATCACCTTCTTGTTTGATCCATTCAAAAAAGTCTCATGATAATTGATACTCGTTCTTATTGAATTTAAAGTATGCTATTTTTAGTTGCCTTTTCTTGGATTTAAGGCATTAAGTTTTTATTATCACAATAAGTCTTATGTACTGATTGATTGACTCCAATTCTCATCAAAAGAATCTTTTCCACATTGGATTGACCGAAATCTAATTTTTTTCAAACAATAACAATATATACTAATATCTTCTGCATTGGATTGTTTTATTTACCAGTTCAAATCCCGTGCGATGCATGGGTTTTTGAATATATCATTCTATAATTTGTATGTTAATATTATATTTTTTGAAGTTATACTTATTTTTATTCTTCCAACAATTTCTTTTTATTTTAATTTAATATCATTTGTAGAAGTATTCATGTTTTGTTAATCATATTAACTGATTACTTGTTTTTTTGTTATAAAATGCATATATATATATATATATATATATATATGTTTGTACCAGATTTTTGAAGGGTAACAAGCTAATAACAATAATTGAGATTAAACGTGCTAAAAACAGAAAGTAAAGTAAAGAAGACAAGACCACTTTGGTGACGCGGAAAATCCCTTTATAAGAGATAAAAACCGCGGGTGGATAGAGTCCCAGCCGAAATATTTCACTAGAATGTCATTAGTGTTGAGTACAGTATAAATGTATGATTACAAGATAAACTTCAATGAAATTCAACTAGCTAGTTCACTTAGTTGATGATAAGTATTTGCAGCCCATGTTACTTGGACTCGGCTAGAAGTGTCGAATATGGATACGTGTCCAAGTATCGGACTCGGCAACATTTTGAAAAATATACATGTTTTTGGCCTAAAATAAGTGTCCAAGTCCGAGTGTCCATGTCCGAGTGTCGAGTGTCCTACACGGGTACTCGAAGGTAAAATGAAGAGTCCGAGTAACATAGTTTGCATCAATCTCCTCGTGTTTATATGTGTGTTGTCGATGATCTCCTCCCCTTGTATATATCTGCATATATAGATAAATACCCCTCTTTGATGTCGATCAGCCTCAGACCATTTTCTCCACGATCCTAAATTAGTGGTAGTGCTTATCACATTATCTCCTAAGCAAACGTACATATATACAAACAGATGGAGTGCACAAATAGATATGAATACAAGCCATCACAACTAGCAGCCAGTAATCCTAACACAAATAAAGGGAGAAAAATGACATGACAGGGCATCTACTCAACAGGCAACAGGTAATAGGTATGTTGGTACACTCCTAACATTTTTATAATTAATTATAGGCATAAACGCGAACATAAAAGTACCAGGTTAATCAACGAATGAGTGTGAAAGTTAAATACAAGAATTACAGTATGTAGTAGATATCTTCGGTGTTCCATTTCTCAAGGAGGAATGAACAGCTCTCAGACAACGGAGCTTTCTCAACAAAGAAAAATTCATTTTTCCACCCAAGGTCGTTGACAACTTCAAGATTCAGAATCAAGGGGTCCTCCTTCTTGCTGACTAATCCATAGCGACAACCATTGAACTTCTTAGTAGTGTAGCAGTATCAAATCACATCCACATTGATTCCCAATTGATGCTTCTCTTCAATCGCGTCAAGACATGCCAAGATTCTCCATGCCGACGGCATTAATTGACCAGGAGAAACCTTAAACATTATCAACAAATCCTCTATTCCTCCTCAACATGTCATAGAATAATTTGCAAAAATCTGGTACAAACAATATATATATGTATAAAAATAATATAGTACTATTATTATTATTATTATTTTGGTTAGTTATGTATGACTTTTTTTTCTATTACTATTCCTTTTTATTTATTTTTCTAATTTTTTTAGTTTTGTGGGACCAGCTGACGATTACGCCATACCATCGTACAGTAACCCTTTTACACTAATATATATATATATATATATATGTATATATATATATATATATTATGGATCAATTTCCATATATGTTTTTGCTAGACCATGAAATAGAAAATATAATAAATGAAAAACAAGAATGCAGTGTGGACGGGCAGGGAATATTGGGGACAGAAGAAAAGCGACTTTTACTGGTACTGCTAATTGTTTTAGATTAAGATGGTTTCATGATAGATGTGATATGGTCCTATGGATATTGTGCCATAGAATTATACAAGAACTTTACAAAGTATAAACCATGGTTGAAGGTGTCACAGGTTTCATTGTTTCTATGTGCAGCTTCCTACCATGGCTATTGAAAAGGTCCTAATCGCAAACAACACATCTGTGGTTCAAGACGAGGTGCTTTCCCACAGACTGGGTCTCATTCCGATCAATGTTGACCCTAGGCTGTTTGAATATAAATCAGGTATACTCAGTTTTACCAGCTGCTTAGATGTTTCCTTCTCTCAAGATGACCTCCTTATCTTTATCAGCTAATGGTGATGTTTATAATGCCCTTCTTTTTTATTGGTAGAAAATGATGATCCAAAAGAAAATAACACCATTGTTTTTAAACTTCATGTTCGTTGTGAGCGAGGTGGTCAACGTATCACAGGTAAATATGCCTTCTACGGAATGGTCACTAACTTTAAGTTTGGTTATAATCACTTATTTTATACCCACAGTTGTTGCTACATTGTAATTGATTATGATGTCCTTGTTGAATTCAGTAAAATCTAATGAACTGAAGTGGCTGCCTAATGGGAGTGAATTCTCTGTGGAAACATCAGCAGCAAAGTCAACTTTAAACCCAAAAACATATACTTCATTCCACTCTAGCCAAGATACTTTGCATGACTTTTCAAAGAAGCCAATTGCCCCCTGCCATCCTGATATCATATTAGCCAGGCTTGGATCTGGACAGGTAATGCTTTCAACTTGTCTCCTGTGTATCATTTTTGTTTTTTGATTAACATTTTCATGGCAAGAGTTATGATGTCTTATACACAGCAGATCGTTTCAAGGACATTCATATTTTTTGTCGAGGATGTTTATATGTAGGCTGTAATCGATGTTAAATTTCTCTGTTATGACACTAAAATTGATGCAAGGAACTGATTTATATTTCCATGACTGTAAAAGTAAAGTGCAAAACGTGGCTCTACTGCCATTAATACAACTCATTATTAGAGCCATGGAGGTACAACCGTATATGATGGATACAAGACATAAGAGGAAAACAAGATCTTGTTTTGAGAGATTTTGTACAGGCAAAAAGTGTCTTGAATCATTATATGAGTCCCTAATCCTATATATAGCAGACCTGTAATTGGATTACTAAATAAGGTAGTAAATTGCAACAGATTACAAACCTGTACAAAAAGGAGAAACTTTCTTTGGAGATGTATGATATATATCTCTGAAGCAGTGAAGGATAAGCTATCCATTATTTTATTTATATTTTGCTAGATATAAGCTATATATTGATCTTACTTCATTGGACACAACACATACTTTGGTTTCCGGTTCAATTGTTATCTAAACATTAATACTACATTACTTGGTTTATCCTACTTTCACAAGGTCATCTGAAGTGAGTAGTAGGTGGAAACTAAAGTATTTGAGAACTTCCAAAACTTGTCAAGTAGCACAGTGTTTTATTTATATAATCTTGTAGTCCTCGTCTGAGAAACTACTTGGAACTTCATCATATACAAGGTAAAAACTATTTCGTTGAGATTCTGTTTTATTACTAATCATATCTTAATTTCTAACTGGTTGACTGACAAATTAGTGAAAAAGACAATAATGAACTGAAATAATTCTCATATTATATTTAATAGAATTTGGTGCCAAATGTCATTTAGGTTCTAAAAATGCACTAAAATATAAGTTTAATGTTCTTTGAATCTTTAGTGAAGACATACTAATTTGATAAGTAACTTAATTAGATATTACAATTATGCATAGTTTTTTCCAAGTTGTAGTTCATGAATGTTGCCTTTATTAAAACATTACTGAGAGCTAGTAGCTCCAGATTTCAAAATGGTGGATTCATGACAATAGCTTATCAGCCAGAACAGATTTCGGACCGGGTTTCAGCCATCTTCTTTATCGACCTTTTAAATTTTAGTTCTCATAACATTTATGGTTTTTCAGAATTATATTAAATATAGTATAGAAGTCGCTGGTTTCATCCCACCAGAAAAAAAAACACACAGGTTTATAAGCTTATATGACTGTGGATGAGCCAGACGAGAATGTGAAGTACATACTTAGGGGCGATTGCAACACACAGTTCCATATTATAACATGTGAGCGAGTTTTATCAGCAAATAAACTTAAAGTTTACGAATTATTTATTACCCAGTGGTTATGATGCTTTTATCGAGTTTGTCGTGCTATGTTGACTTTGTATTTGCTATTAGGACGCCATATTAAGATCTGTTTAAAATTCTAGGTTAAACGGGTAAGGAATTAGATCCAGTTGCTGCACCTGCATGTTACGGGGTCATAAAAGATAGTATAGATAGTGAAACTATTTGGGAAAACAAACATTCAATGGCCAAGATGTGCCTTGTGATATTATTTCTCTTTACCTTTTTCATGGGAGCCAGTTTTATGAAAAGACTATGTCTCTATGCAAGTTATGTCTGCTTGCTAGTATAGGTTTTTGTCTTATATTTACTTTTAAATAAATTAATAGAATCAATGCTGTTTTTTCCTTCTGTAGGAAATTGAGCTAGAAGCCCATGCTGTTAAAGGCATGGGAAAGACACATGCAAAGTGGTCACCAGTGGCCACTGCTTGGTATAGAATGCTTCCTGAGGTGAAAACAAGTGTCTATGTAGCTTTTTCTTTATTTCATTTGACACTTTGACTATCTGGACAGATAGATGGATGAATTTGTGTTGAGACCCTCTATTCTATTATCATATTCTAGGTTGTACTTCTGCAAGAAGTTGAAGATGAAAGAGCAGAGAAACTTGTTAAAACATGTCCTGTTAATGTATTCGACATTGAAGATGTTGGTAAAGGTAAAGGACCATACTTCTGTTCTACAATTCTTGGATTGTAGAATCTAATGGCCTTAGAGAAAGCCTTCACTTAGATTATATATGTGTGTTACCAGCTATACATAATAGAGATTGTTTTTTCTATCTTTGCTTACTGGTTCTGCTATCAAATAGATAAAAAGAGAGCAGTTGTGGCGCGACCACGGGGTTGTACGTTGTGCAGAGAATGCATTCGGGAAGATGAGTTTAAGCAGGATGTTGCACTTCGACGTGTAAATGACCATTTTATATGTAAGTAATGTTTCTCTTTCAGTATACAAGTGATTGGTGAATCCGGGTTATTTCAAGATGTTCTTTAGAAGTGGTGACTAATTGTGTATTCGTGTTCATCTACCTTCAGATTTGTATATTTTCCTAATTCAATTAGCTCAATCATACATTTATTTACAGGTTAAGTGTTTAATGAGCAATCTCCCTTTCATAATATTGGATAGGGTTATTAAATAAATATTCTAATTAATGCATATAACCATGTGAATAGACCTCATTCAGAGTTTTGGGTAGAGTGTAGACTGTAGACGTAGGGAACCTAAACTGAAATTGAGAACCAAAAGGAGGCATTATGTATATAAAACATCTCAGTGTGCTGGATTATTGACCTCTAGAAAGATTGTTAGTTAGACGGGGAATTATTATTTTTAGTTCCTGAGAGATACATAGAGGAGAAAGTTGCTTTCTTATCTTAAAGGACCCTGTTCTTACAAATTGAATGAAGTTTGCCTTGCCAATTTCCACTAAGGTATTTGTTAAATTGAATGAAGTGCTTTGTGTCTGCAATTATCTCTTCTATACAACAGAATGATTTTTTTTCCTTATAAACATAAGATCCTGTAAACATTTAGATATGTTTGTATCATTATATAATAGAATGAAGAATTAGGGAAGATGCATTCTTTAAGTATGTTTGGACCTTTACTCAATAGGAAAAAGAAACAATGTTGTATAATTGGTCATTACATGATATATTCTCTCTTGAAAATATTATATGCTTTGATTTGATCAGCCTGCATTTAGTTTGTTTGATACTTAAAAATACTGTTGTATGCGTATGTGGAAGTTCTTGACGATGCAGCTAATGGATCATTCTCTTCACTATATTATGTTTCCTTGTTGAATTCCGTAGTTACCATAGAGTCAACTGGAGCATTACCTCCCGAAGTGCTGTTTACTGAAGCTGTGAAAATTTTGGAAGACAAATGCGAAAGAGTCATTACTGAGCTCTCATAACATATTCCCAAGAAATTGTGGGCTGGGCACACAATATTATCAAAAGTTTGTATTGAGAGAAAGTGGATGCATTGTTTTGATTTTCTTTTTAGTTTGAATGATTTTGTTAGCTGTTTGTCATAGAGTGTGACAATTGCAATTTATCATGTCCTGTTTGTTTAATTAACATCATAATCAAATACAGTTAACCAGCAATTAGAAGCGGGTGAGATGGCTGATCCTTGCATCGGTTTTACAAATCAACTGGGGTCCATGGTTAATCTGATTTTAGGTTTTATCATACCCCATCTTGGAAATCCTTGAAAGCCATGGCTGTGCACTTTTGATAAGACAGTCTTGGTCATTGGATGTAGAGATTTGTTTATAGTTTTCTTCGATACTAGTATACTACTAAATTACTAATATTTACAATTTTTGTTTACTGACTCCTAATAAAATGCCACACTCTGATTGGTTCTATTGGTCCAACTGCTGATGGTCAACTCCGACCATAAGTAAAAAGCTGCAGAACATTAGTCAGTTATATCATCAGAAAATGAATTTACAATATGTATGCTCTGCCATCTAACCAATTATAATAAAAAAACAATAGCGTGGCAATTATTTTATGGTGTAATTTACTGCCACGTTTGGGGCAGTAAAGATTTGAATTTAAATATTTTTTTTTATAGAATTGACCCAATTTCTTATAAAATCAAATAATATTCGTTTGCTAATTTTTTTGTATGATGATTTATTAAATTTATCAAATTTTAGTTGAACATTTGTCGAACAAATTCAATTATATATATATATATATATATATATATATATATATATATTTATTACTGTGGGAACTCCAAGATGATGATATTCATTTTTTTAACCAATGAGCCAGCTCTTGCGGGTCAAATTCAATTATATTACAGTCTTATTAATAAAGGAATTAATTTTTTTATTGAACTCAAATAAATCTATAATATCTATAACATAAAAATAAATCTATAACATAATGATAAATATAGGTCATATTTGCTTGTATATTTATTACTTATACCCATTTCTCAAATTCATAAAATACGAGTTTCTGAAATTCAAGAGTGAGGTGGGTTATAAGTATGAGGAATCAATTCAGTTTTATTATTTAAATTCATATTTATTTGTTTAAATATTTTTTCAATCATATATATTGATCAATAATAAAAATAAATATTATTAATAATAAAAAATGTATAATTTTTTTTATAAAAATTAATTTAACTAATAATTTGATAATGTTTTATTAAAAAAACGTATTCATTCGAGGATTCAACCAAATACATAATATCAGAAATCAAGTTATTCACATCTCCTCCTAATGTGTTGTTGGAGACTCTTTTTATATGATGCATCGTCTTAATGAAAGTCATCTTTTCTTTTAAAAAAAAGTTATCGAGTTTGAACTAAAACGAACTCGGATATTTTATTGAACAATTCAATTAATCCACAACCCTGTTCATATGCACAAAAAATGTATTTTTATTTCTTCCATTTTTGTCAAATGACTTAGAAGTTAGAACAAGAATACATTGCATTTTCCATATTTATATACATTTTTAATTTATACAAAGTCAATATGGATTTCATATTATAATTAAAAGACTGTAATGCAATGCAAATCATACACTTCAGTGAAGCTCATGTCTCTGTTGTAAACGAGATACAAGTAGAGAATGTCAATGAGATGCAAGTACAGTCCAATACCTTCCCTAAAAGTGTTCATAAACTCAAGAAATACGACTGGAAATACAAATTCAATAGTATCATAGGGATTCATTACCAGGATATTCTAAATTTTACTAGTCATTGGTCCTATAAATACAGATCATCTAGCTATCGTCTATTTTATTTTTATGAATAAAATATTCATTACTTTTTTTTTCACTCCTTTTTTCTCATTCACTGATTGTTAGATTCAAAATTATAATAATAATAACAATGAGGAATGATAATAGAGATTGTTGTTGGAGTTCCACTAAAACTGGTGTTATTAAATTATTATGTACCATTATTTTATAATATTTATAGATAATGTTTAGAGCAATATTACATGAGAGAAATTTATGTTAACACATTTACTAATATAAATAGAGCTTAATCTATTGGAAAATTGGCACCCCACCTAAAAAGCCATAAAATTTGCTCATTGTTCCTTGTTATGTGCATTGCATCAACCAATAATACAGAAAGAGAAAAGGAAAAAAGGAATCATAGGAAGATGCCAGTGCATCTAACCACAGTATAATTAGTCATTACTTTATCAACTAATAATAATAATGATAATAATTGTGGACCATTTTGCAGGCTGCAAATGTTGATTAGATCAACACCTAAAACAACCAATCTTGAAACCTTTTTTGGGACCACTAATACTAGTACATCTTACACGGGGTCATGTCATGGGTGGCACTATAAACATCACATTTTATTACAGCTCTAGAGTTAGACCAAACAGTTGGAATCCCCTAATAAATGGAAGAAAATTAAACTAAAGAAGATAAAATTTGAGAGAGAGAGAGATGAGAGATCTTAAGCACATGATAGACAGGTTGGAGTTTTAACAGGACCCATTGATTAATTCATTCATATCCTTATGTTTTGTTGGGACAATATACATACATTGTAATAATTGAACATGAAAAAGCTTTGCTTTAGCTTTGACCCCCCATTGCCTTATGTTTTCTCTCTCACAGTCCCTTTGTTGTGATTTGTAAAACTCTTAAAGCTTTTCCTTTTCTTTCCCCCTTTTCTTCTCTCTTTCTATATACAAATTGGGGGGAGGTTCTTTCTCTTCTTTTCCCTCTCTTTCTACACGTTAGTGCTGTTCTTTTCAACTGGTAAAGCAAAACCTTAATAAAGTTCTGATCTTTGCGACTTCAGGTACACCGTGAAGCTCCTTGTATATATACATATATATATATATATATATATTTATACTTTTGTACTGGTCCAGTGATTTTTCTTGGTGGGTTTACTTCTCTATGTTCATTACTCTGGCTTTTAGCATCTGGTGTTTTGTGGGGTTTGGGATTGGAAACAAGTGGGGTCTTGGTTTTGAGATCTCAGTGCTTCTTTTGATTGACCCTTTAATTTTTTTTATTGTTTATCTTCTTGGGTTTGTTCTTATCTTTTGGTTTGTGGTGCCTGATCACTGTACTTGCTAGAGAAACCACATTTCATACTTAATTGAGTTAATTGCTCCTATTTTTTTTATTCTTTCAAGCCTACATTTTGGGTTAGACGGCTGGATCCTGATTATAATATTACATCAATATTGGCATCTCAGATATTGTTCTTGTAAATAACATCTAATCTGTCAGTTTTAGTGCTTGCATCTCTATATATTTTCTCTCTTCACAATCGGCTGATTGTTCGATTTGTAAGTGTATTTACTTGTGATCTGTTTACAACAAGATGACGTTATCTAACCTCTAGGTATAAAGAAAGCTTTTTGTTCTTTTTGATACTGTTAGGTTGCCCTTGTGTTAAAATTGTTTACTGTCATATTGATTCTGTGCTAGGGTTGGTTGCCGGACTTTATTCAGTCAATATATATATATATATTGACAGAATATGTATTCATAATTTGCTTTCTTAATTGTTGTAGATGCTGCCATGCTCTCTTAACCAAGGTGGCTAGTTAATGGGTTTCTTTGGCTAAATATATAAAAGAATCTGCGTATTTACAATGGCCTCCAAGTCTGGTGCCAGTATTTCCATGAAAAACCAGAGTAAAGGTAGCAACTCAGGTCTTCCTGCACCTGCGAAAACAACTACCACACAAGAAATTGCATCTAAACATGTTATCAATGAAGCATCATTAAATCAGAAGTTTCAGCAGAAGGGGCATGCCAGCTCGTTAGCTGATAAATTAGATTCTAGCCTTTCTCTCAGTCACCTACCACAAACACCAAAAAGCAAAAATCCTGCTGCGAGTGAGATGAGGGGCTCACTTGGAAGTTTAGGGGATGTGGAAAAGAAGACATCAGATCTAGGAACTCCCAAAGATAGTTTGGCTGCTAAAGTTAGTGATGGATCCAGCGGCCTTGCAAAAACTAGTGGAAGTGCTAAAATCAGTGAAAAGGCTGATTTTGTTGAGAGCGGCAAGAGCAGCATGTGTAGGGGTAGTACAAGCACCGATATAAGTGATGAAAGTACTTGTAGCAGTTTTAGTAGTAGCGTTAGCAAACCCCATAAAGCAAATGACTCAAGATGGGAAGCTATCCAAGCTGTTCGAGCCAAGGACGGGGCCTTGGGTTTAAGTCATTTTAGATTGCTAAAGAGGCTGGGATGCGGAGATATTGGCAGTGTCTACCTCGCTGAATTGAGTAGTACTAAGTGCTACTTTGCTATGAAAGTTATGGACAAAGCTTTGCTTGCTAGCCGAAAGAAATTACTCCGTGCTCAAACAGAACGAGAAATTCTACAGTCACTAGACCATCCGTTCCTTCCGACCTTATACACACATTTTGAAACAGACAAATTCTCGTGTTTGGTGATGGAATTCTGCCCAGGAGGCGACTTGCACACACTTCGGCAGAGACAACAAGGGAAACATTTTTCAGAACAGGCTGTAAAGTATGACACTTTCCCTATATCTCATCTTAAAGTGACTGAAATATTTTACCGAGTATTAATAGGAGTAATTAGGTTGAGTACTTTATAGCTGGATTGTGTCTCGTAGAACTTTGTGTTGGTTCCTCTTCAGACTGTCATAGTAAAGAATACACTGATAATTTTATTTTATAAGCCTGGTCTGACAAATACAGAATTGTTGATTAAATTTGGAGTGCAGCTGTGTAGAATTCAGTTTTCATGTTATTCCCTTGTAAGCTGCATGGTCGAGGTAAATAGAAAATTGGAGAATTCACTACCATTGAGAGAGTGAGAAAGAATTACCATTATTATAAATTATGATGGACAAGTTTGAGCATCTGGATAGTGTGTAAAAAGTGCTATTGATAATATATTACGAGATTGGTTTAGTTGTATATGTTAAGTTCAATAAATTATATATTATACATATTGCTTTTGTAATCTGAAGGTTCTATTAAAACAAATTAAAACCAAACTTGTATCTTGTGAGATTATATGACTTAAAGGTGATGTAGTCCAATTTAATTTTATTCCCACCCCTTTGGCTAAGGGACACTAATTAAGAACTTACAAGTTACAATGCCCCTAGCTATTCCTTCATAAACTCTAAAGACTAGTAATTTCTTCTTCATAGTCAACACACTTCCCGCGGTTGACCAAGTCATTAACCAACTTTTGCATTTATTGATTATTCTAGTTGCATCTAATGTCAAAACCAATTCTCATATCTCTAAAGAATTTTCGAAAAATTTTCGAACGCTGTTCTTTATATTTCTTTTCTTATTGGTCAACTTCTGAATAGTTTTCTCATGCAATTTTTTGAGAAAACCCTCCCAATGTGTGCCTTCCATCCTTTGGATCATTGCACCCACATGTATCGACACATATTGGGATAACATTAATGTGGTCACCACAACTAGTTGTTTTACGAGTCCATGGGCTACTATAAATGTAATAATTTACCTCTCCTGATCTCGAATCCTAGATTCTTTTAGGACAATTACCTCGACCAGCTAAATGTTTTAACAAGTCAACAAAAACCTACCTAATTCATCTATGGGCCTTTGATAGGTTATGTAAGGTATTCAATGCTCTAAAACATGAAGTCTGAGGTCCGGAATACTATAGGATAATTGTATAAATCAAATCCACACATTTTTCATACGTTAGAGAACCAAATGTTAATTTACTTGTTTTTAAGTTGACATCAGGATATTGATATTGTGTGTCTATAATTTTCATATCCCAACTTGCCATGTCTGCATTTTTATGAAAAGTTATCCTTAACCCATCATTTTTAGGATGAAATATGAATATTCTGCAGCCGTCAGATGGACTGGGGGATCTGGCAGAGATTATCGAATTTTGAATTGTATAGTGATAGCAATCAAATCTCCTAAAAAGAAAACCTGTATTATGTGTGAATCCTGTTCCGAATTTCAAATGTTAGTACTTCGGAAGATATGTGATTTACAGAATCATCCCAATTGTACTCGTTGCTTGATATCATTTATTCATTTAATAACTATCATGATTTTTTGAACTTTTTAATTGGCTTAGCTGAATCTATGTATTAATTAACATTTAAAAAAAACAGGTTCTATGTAGCTGAGGTCCTTTTAGCTATGGAATACCTTCACATGCTTGGAATTGTTTACCGTGACTTGAAGCCGGAGAACGTTCTTGTGAGGGAAGATGGACACATAATGCTATCCGATTTTGACCTCTCCCTCCGATGTGCAGTCAGTCCAACTATTGTGAGGTCGTCATCCATGGATAGTGAAGCCTTGCGAAAGAACCCTAATTTTTGTGTCCAACCTGCTTGCATTGAGCCTTCTTGCATCCAACCATCTTGTGTGGCCCCAACATCATGTTTCTCTCCACGGTTCTTTTCGAGTAAATCAAAGAAAGACAGAAAACCGAAAAATGAAATTGGAAATCAGGTGAGCCCATTACCAGAGCTTATGGCTGAGCCAACTGGAGCTCGGTCAATGTCGTTTGTTGGAACCCACGAGTACTTGGCACCTGAAATTATTAAGGGCGAAGGGCATGGCAGTGCAGTAGATTGGTGGACTTTTGGAATCTTTCTCTACGAGTTGTTGTTTGGCAAGACTCCTTTCAAGGGATCAGGTAATCGAGCGACCCTGTTCAATGTTGTTGGTCAGCCATTACGATTCCCTGAGTCACCCGGGGTAAGTTTTTCAGCTAGAGATCTAATAAGAGGCCTGCTAGTAAAAGAGCCACAGCATAGATTGGCATTCAAAAGGGGTGCAACCGAAATCAAACAGCATCCATTTTTTGAAGGTGTTAATTGGGCTTTGATCAGGTGTGCAAGCCCTCCAGAAATCCCCAAGCCTGTTGAGATTGAGCGTATTCAGCCTCCCCAAACCCCGTCAACAAGTGAGAACGCTGCCGTGATGGTTACTCCTGAGAAAAAGGGTGATAATTATCTTGAATTTGATTTCTTTTGATGGTTTTGAAATTAATGTCATATTTGTTTTTCTTCTCTTTCACTCGGTGAAAGTCGGATGGTAGAGTCCCTGAACTCATTAGAGGAGTTGATAATGATGAACTCTAGGATTGTTATATTGGTAGTCGAAAACCGTATTTGGTTGGTTGTTATAAACAGTAATTTGTTATATTGCAGCAGTGAAATGCTCATGCAGAGCAACTACATAATGATATGCCATTGCTCCTCTGCAATGAGAATAATGAAGCATGTTCTTTGATTTTCGTTTAGTGAATGTGTCGGCCCTTGTTCTTGCACACTTTTTCATTTTAAATGTTACTATATGCTCATCTTAACATCTAACATGCAGGCATTGTTGAACAATCACAACACAGAACATCACAAGTAAATTAAACTACGGATGTATAGACATACTTAAATTTATTACTTATGATTCTGAATACTACTAATATCTCGAATTTTCTCCAAATTATACAAAGAAATAGAAGCATCCAAAATTATTTGTACTTGGCCTGACTCTGTTTATTTACCAAAAAATAATGTACTTTCAATTTTATTTATTTATTTATTTAGAAGCATCTTTCAAAATCTTTAATTGTCACGCCAGGATGTCAAGCGACGTGCTGATTACATGAGAAAATATGGAGTAAAATACTATGGGAACTGTTGACTAAACAAAAGGCAGACCCGTTCATAGCCCATATGAAAGGGTCAAATTGTTGGGCTGATAAACCAAACCAAACCAAAGAAAAAGGCAATATACTGGGCTGTTATTCAAAAGAAAGTGCCACATGGTCAAACGAGAGACATGTGAAGTCTTGTGTCAGTGGGTGCAGCTGGCCTGCTGCATGACATATACAGACTACATTTTTGACATCATCTGTAATGATACATACACTATATGCTTACATCTATATTTCCTTTTTATATGTAGTAAAAGTTAAATTCTGTCAGTAATATTTTATGCCATTATATTTATATATCTATTAGTATTCTATACTAAAAGTAACAAATGTTTCAATTTATTTACCAAATCTAAGTCAATACTCAATAGTCTCTTTTAATTTTTTCTAGACTTTATAGAATTAAGAAAAATAGAAAGATACCTAACACACATACATGTATTTTATATATTTTTTTAATAAAAAAATATGACAAATTTTAGCATGCAACATAAATGCGCACTACCTAGATGAAAAATACACACACATACATGTATAATTCCGACACTAACATGTTCAGCCCACATTTTTGTTCTTCTTGGTAAAATTTGAAAAATCAAGGTGAAAGTATTTATGAAGGCATAAAAAAATGAGATTGAATAAAAAAGAAAGATCTTGAAAAATAATGGCAGAGCAGAGAATTTATTAGTACTGTCAAGAGGAGTTGGCCTTTATTCAAAGCACAGATTTGCCTAAACCACTAGCTAAAAAGACCTGATTTTTAGCTTTTGGTAAACAAAATCTCAATCTGGGCTTTTAAATGCACTGAATCTGGGCTCAAATCTTCAATCTTTACTCTTTTTGTCATTTCTCTCCCTGCCCACCACCGAATTATAGTTCATCATTGACTTTAAATCTAGTCCCTTTTTATTTAATTTTAGCAAAGTAGATTCAGACTCTGGGCTGGGATCAGACCCTTCTCAAGAAATGGGGATCATAACAGAAGATATGATCAAGCAGTTTCAGAAGATGGTGGATGACAGTAAGTGTGTGTGTGTGTTTGTGTGTGTGTGTGTTCTCACACACACACATATATGTATATTACTTTATTGTAGTAAAGCTCTTAACTTTAGATTTTATATTCTGAATTGTTCTCTCTTTCCTGTTTTAATTTTCTGCAGTTGATGGGCCACTGAAGATGACATTTGAGGTATTTAGAAATTTAATGTTTGAATGTGATTCTGATCTGGGCATAAAGTTTAATGTTTACGAATTCTTTGTTTTCCCTGACCAAAAAAAAATCTTTGTTTTCTGTCTAGCTAATAAATCCATTAACATTCCTTCTACTGTAGATTTCATATAGCATAACCAATTTTGCATCGTGGCTTAATAAATCGTAGCAAAAAATAATTGATCCTACTGTTGTTTCGTAATTTGAAGTACAAGTGCGAACCTTGTAGCTTCTACTTTTTCTTTTCTTGTTAAGTTTTATATTCTGTGGGTGTCTAATTGTGCTAAAAATTGGATCTTTTGCATTATTTTTATGTTTTGAGAATTGGTTATGGCGGCAATTCTCTCAGAGAGATCTTGCGCTTTTTTTAAGTGGCGCTAAAAGTGGAAACATTTGACCATTAGGGTAGACTGATTTGCATTTATGAAACTAGAATCGCTGCAGGTTCATTGACATCCCCATCTGATGTCAGGGTAGGGGGTAAAAATAATGCCTATCATGTCCGTGGTACGGTAGTAATGAACATCATTTGCAGTATATTTTGCTGCATTCTCCATATTTAACTACATAAAATACCCATATTCATAAATATTTTTCTATTCAGGTTTGGTAATGTTTTTATCCAATTAATTTGAAGGTGTATATGTGGATTATGTTTCATTTGTATTTTATCTGATTAATATATATGTTTTATTTTATAGAATATGCATCAAGGATATCCTGCTGAAAATCTTTGTCGGTTTCTCAAAGCAAGGGATGGGAATATCTCAAAAGCTCATAAAATGGTCAGCCACAATTCATTAGTTGAAAGGATATAACATACTTATTACATTTGTCGTTTTTCTTTAGTATATTGCTTTTTGCTAACGACTTCTGCATACATTTCAGCTTCTCGACTGTTTAGGCTGGAGGATACATAACGATATCGATGATATATTGGCGGTAGGTTTATATTGTAGAAGTAAAGATGTTGATCATTGTTGGTACTTGCACCTAGTAATTGGCATATAGTAACACGGACACACTTATAAGTTATATTCAATCAAAAAACGTACATTTTGGACTTTTAGTTGGGTTTGGTTCTTATCTTCATCATGAATGTGCTTTATTACCGAAATTTCATGATTTATATTTGAAGCTAACATGTCTTCTTTTCTGGTACAAGTTGTATAGACTCTAAATGTTAATTGCCTTATGTAAGTTTAGCGTCTTAGTTGAGTCTGTTAATGTTTCTAGGAAAAATCAAGGAATATGCTTAACTGTGACAACATTAATTAGATAGTATTTTTGTTAGAGTGGCCAATGATGGATGAACTGCTTGCTGACTTACATTGGCTTTCATTTACAGAAACCAATAGTTCCTGCAGATTTTTATAAAACTGTGCGTGATTCACAACTTATAGGCCTGTCAGGTTATACAAAACAGGTACTCCTTTTAATTCAACACTTTTTTTCCTTTTATTGTACCTTGATTGTAAATGCATGTCAGGCCATATGAGATGACTCTGGTATTCTGGAAGCCAGAACTTACAAGCCTGGTCTTCTGATTCTCTTATTATATATTCAGGGTCTTCCAGTTGTTGCTATCGGGGTAGGGCTCAGCACCTATGACAAAGCATCTGTAAGCATACCTTTTCCTGTTTCATCTTCTCAAGTTGGTCAGAAATTTATATCACGTGAAAATGAGTTTAGGACGTTTCATATAGAATCACATAGAACTAATCATGTAATATTTTCTAGAACAGTTTTGATGAATATATAGTCATTTGAAGGTTTAAATCTCTATACTGCTGTATCGGTTTTATGTATGTTGAACATTAGCCTTATCTTCTGATCCTTTGTAGCACATATCCTAACATATATTTATAGGCTTATAGCAATATATATCTAATTGTCTTCTTTGTTTGATAGAAGATTATGTTTACTTATTTAGTAATGTATATTTAAACTGGTTCACTATTCTGTTTAATGTTATGCCTCATGTTATTTATGCTTTTTAAGAACGAGTGAAAAAGTCTAAACCCTTGAGGGGTAGGAGAAATATAGGTGTCTTAATTTTCGTCTAGGTCTTATCTATACTTGAAATGGAAAGAAATAATAATAATAATAATAAAAGAAACAGTAAAATTCCTTCTAGGGTCAACTGATCAGAAAGATATGTAATCAGGAAACATTACAATTTAATGCATAGGTGGTATTATCACTTTTATCTTTTTCTAGCTGTAGTTGAAGAATATTACTTATTGCATTAATACATTTGTGTTGTTATATTATAGATTCACTACTATGTCCAGTCGCACATCCAAATGAATGAATATCGAGATCGTGTGATATTGGTAAGTATGCAGCCTTGTGATTGTTCTGACCATTTACCTTGTCAGTAGATGTCCTTGTAATTTGACTTGTTTTGCTTCAGCCTTCTGCTACAAAGAAGTACGGCCGACATATCAACACATGCGTGAAGATATTGGATATGACTGGCTTAAAGCTTTCAGCCCTGAACCAAATCAAGGTGCCTTCAGATGATGTACTTTGTTATGTTACATCAATATGATAAAATTATTATATTAACAGAATTCTTCAAGCGTTCTTCAAGTGAAGCATTGTAGTCTTGCTTGCATATCTTAAAAACAGAAACTTTAAAAGATTCGACTAAATCTGGTTTTATGGTTTGTTTTCAAATCATCATTCAAAGTAGGAAGATTTACAAGCACAACCCTTTCACGACCACGACCTCGTATTTAATATCCAGAAATGAACTTCTTATTCTCTGCGCATTATGTTATCAGTTGGGTTGTATTGTTAACTTACAGAAGTTATCATTTTCTAAGTTTGAGAACCCTCCTTTTCCATTTTATCCATTGTCATAACTTTCTATAAAATCTTAATCTCTAAACTCTGTTATTTCTGTGCAGATTTTAACTGCTATATCAACCATAGATGACCTGAACTATCCAGAGAAGACGGATATATATTACATTGTTAATGCCCCTTACATATTTTCTGCATGCTGGAAGGTATGCCTTGATGATAATATTTATAAGATGCAAGTGTTATAAGCCTACTATTTAGACAAATTTTCAAATTAGAAGTTACAGTCTTCGAGCTTTTCAGGTTGTGAGGCCTCTTCTGCAAGAAAGAACTAGGAAGAAAATTCAGGTGCTGCAAGGTTGTGGAAGAGATGAATTGTTGAAGGTAAAGAACCTTTTTGTGATAAATTTCTAGTCACATTTTTATTTGGTTCTCTATTCGAATATGAATCGTAGTGCTCTCTAGATCAAACATCTTCACAGATGTTGAACATGAGGTTGCAGTATGACTAATATTTAAATCATTCCCAATTCCTGTATAGAATTTCAAATCATTTCCATCCCCCCCCCCCCCCACACACACACACCACAATTCCCATTACTATTAGCAATCTAAACAATCCCAATATGATTATACATGAGATACAGAATGTTTTTGTAGGATAGTATAAAGCTAATTAAGGCAGTTCATATAGCTTTTTGTATGTGAATATGAATCTAATTCAAATTTTTCTGTAACTTTATTTAGCAAATATTTAGAAGCACCTGGAGTTTGAAAGAAGAACTAATGAAAAGTTTCATTTAACAAGCTTTTACATGTAATATACAAAAACTCAAAAAGTAATGATTGCTTCTGTAAAAGATGTATTTGCTGGAGTTTTTAATAGCATTACTACGAGACGTGATCGGAAATTTTACCATGCTTTATACCTATTTACCTGATGTATCATGTTGGACGTGAGAGGTTAACTTATAACTCGAAATATGCAGATAATGGATTACGCATCTCTGCCACATTTCTGTAGAAGAGAAGGCTCTGGATCATCCCGACACTCAAGAACTGAAAAGGATGATAACTGTTTCTCGCTAGATAATGCCTTCCATCAAGAACTGTATGATTTTATCAAGAAACAAGCTGAGCTAAAAGATCGTGTTGCCCCAATAAAACAAGGATCCTTCCATGTTGATTTCCCCGAGCCGGCTCCCGATGATGCCAAAATTGCCGAAACAATTCAATCCGAGTTTCAGAAGCTTGGCGATCAAAACAAGCTTTCCAATGGACTAGATAAACTTGACATAAATGGTCACTAATTCCTAAAAATTGAATACATTTCTAACATATCATAAAACCATGGTGTCCAATTACTTGGCTTCCAGCTACAAGGCTCTGAGTAATTTAGTGATGTAATACCAGAATGTCTCAAATAGTCAAATGGCATGTATAAGTATATAATTGCTTCACAAAGATTGTAAGCATTATCAAATCAGAGTTTCTGTAATCCCATATATATTATTATCTATGTTGTTACTCTATGCAAATGTTGCAGCAGCTCTGGGTTTTCCAACATGTTTTGCTGGCAGTATCTTGGCATCTTGCCAGTTTGAATTTATGCACGAGATGGTTAGCAAAATTTTTTTTTGCATTAGATATTACATTTACCCTGTTCAATAAATCATGTATTCATTTATAGGAAATGAGAAATGCATTCTTCAGATCCATTGATTTTCACATTTCTTTATAATAGCACTAATGTATTCTGAAAATGTAGGTATGTGAAATAGTTCTACTTTTTAACAAAATTAAAATTGTCGATTTTTTCATCAATTTTTTTTGAACAAAAAAAATACTAAAAGTCAACTAAGATTAAAAGAAATTTTCATACAAATGCACGAAAAAATGATATGAAGAACATTTTTCTCAAATATAATTCATGCGACTGAACTATGTGATGAATTAATGTACACTACTACTTAATACAGAAACGTTACACAGATCATAACAACAATATTAAACCAAGTAATAATGACTAAAATGTTACACACAAGACATAATGACGTGTATAAGAAACATAGTTGCCCTAAAATCTCTAAGTTTTCGTGCATCTACAAATTAGTTTTAATATCTGTCGAATCATATTTGCTGGCTAATATCAGTTTTAATATGGAGCCTATGGGCATAGTTGCATTTACAGGGGGGGTTATAGGGCAGATTGGGTTGTTCTTCTGGTGCCGCCCTGTGGTTAATCGTATCAAGAGTTTGATCGACTGCCTGCGCCATCCACGTCCGCCACCAGCTCGCCCCGTCTCGGCTGATACTATTTTCAAGGCCATGCAACATAGATTTGAGTCTTAAAGAGTAGGGCTGCAAATGAACAGAGCTGTTCGTGAACAAAACTCGAGCTCGGCTCGTTTAAGTGAGCTCGACTCTGTTCGTTTATTAAAAGAACCTGATCTTGAATATAAAAATCCGCTCGGTTAGTAAACGAACCCGAGCCGAGCTTTATGCCTATTCGGCTCGAGCTCGGCTCGTTTAGCTCGGGATCGGCTCGAGTTCGGCTCGAGCTCGTCTAGCTCGGCTCGGATAAAATTTATATATATTATAAATAAAAAAATATTATGAATAATTTAAATAATTAGATCATATTTAATATATTAATATTTATATGAAATTATTCATATTATATATATATTGTTAATGTTTATTCATATTTAATATATTAATGTTTATATAGACCGCCTAAAATATTTATAGTTTGATTATGTATTTGTGTAAATTGTGAATCTGTGATGTACTGATGTGTCTTAATTCTTGAACATTTATTTTTAAAATCTCTAAATATAATAATTAACACAAATTCAAATTTTATATTATATTTTTATTATGATATGTATAAATATATACACACACGCATATATTATAATGTATTTACATTTGATTATTTCAATCATATTTAATATATTAATTTTTATGTGACTATATATATATATATATAACATACATAATTTTATAATCTTTTAATTTTCTTAAATTGATTACAATCTCATTTTAGAAAATGTATATCAATTTTATTTTATTTGTCAAAATTAAAAAATTGATTAAACCATGCCATTTTTCTCACAAGTCACAACACAAATATGAAATTTGGAATTCAACATCAAGAATTTAAAAAAACAACTTATGACCTATTCAACTTCGATCACATAGAGAAATTGACCATAATTAAATATGTTACATTTGTATTATTATATATAATATATATATATATATATATATTAATAAATATAATACATTAAATTTGGGAATATCATTAAATTAAATATATCTTGACATCTGTACGGTTGGATCGTCGAGAAATATTTTTTAAAAAATGGAAAGAACAATTCGTGACAAAACACTAGTTACGAATTCTAGTCAATATAGTAGTGATATACTAAGATCTCCAACCAAATTAATTTTATATTTTTTTAAAATTTGAAAATATCATTATATTAGATATATCTTGACATCCGTACGGTTGGATTGTCGAGAAATATTTTAAAAGAATAGAAACAACAATTCGTGACAATGCACTAGTTATGAGTACTAGTCAATATAGTAGTGATATACTAAGATCTCCAACCAAATTAATTTTTTATTTTTTTTTAATTTGGGGATATCATTATATTATATATATATCTTGACATTCATATGGTTGGATTGTCGAGAAATATTTTTAGAAAAATAGAAACAACAATTCGTGACAAAACACTAGTTACGAGTACTAGTTAAGTAGTCAATATAGTAATGATATACTAGAATCTTCAACCAAATTAATTTTTTATTTTTTTAAAATTTGGGAATATCATTATATTAAGTATATCTTGACATCCGTACGGTTGGATCGTCGAGAAATATTTCTTAAAAAATAGAAACAACAATCCGTAAAAGTTATTTTTATTAATTGGACTTAATTGAGTAAAAAATATTTATTTTGTTAGCGAACAACTCGATTCGGCTCGGACTCGGTTCGAATTCGACTCGACTCGGACCCGACTCGATTTGTTCGCGAAAAACTCGTGTTCGGCTCGTTTATTAGGAAACTCGGTTCGACTCGGTTCGTTTAAAAAAAAAGTCAAACTCGGCTCGGTTCGGTTCGTTTAAAAAAAAAGTCAAACTCGGCTCGGCTCGGGCAAAACTCGGCTCGACTCTGTTTGTTTGCAGCCCTATTAAAGAGTATAAGATTCTTGAGTAACCCATCTGTCATAGTTTTAACACCAGTGTTATCCTCAGCCTAATGTTGAAGAATGTAATGCTTCTGTGATCAGATCAGATCCTGAAGATAATTAAAAAAAATTGTGGAATTGACTGTATTTACAATATATATTCATTTCAGCTAATAATTAGTTCAGCCAATTTTAACACATTTTTCTTTTAAAATTCTATTCAACATCCATATAAAACAACAGACCAATAAAAATATACAAGTAAACCAAACGAAGAAATACTTTCCATTTCAATTCATTATCCATAACTTCGGCAAATATCACCTGTCCACTGTAAAAAGGAAAAAAAAAATATCAATCCCAAAATATGTTACATTCAGTCTAAACCAAAACCCCAATATTTAGCTCAAGCTTCATACTTATTTTTTTAGCTTCCAGATCCGTATCACGATGGTCTCTCGCCTGGGAGATAAGACTGAGACCCGCCATCCACTTGCTTTTTCTTGCCTTGAAAGATACCGCTGAGATTAGGCACAAGTACTTTCTTTGTCAAAGAGGTCTTAGCTTTTTCCAGCTTGCTCGATTTTACAACTTTCTCGAGTTGGTAATGATTTTGGAGACAGTAGTGGTTAGGTGATGACTCTATTGACTTTTCTGTTTCTGCCAGTATACGAGATGCAGTTTCTGCTGCCTTCTTCTGTTCACGTTCACGCCATTTTCTGAGCTCTCCCTCCACTGCCTTTTTGGCTGCCTCAGCCATCTCAGCTTTCTTCAACGACTCTTGTGTTGCAGCTTTTATATCTTCAATCTCCTTCTGTGTAGCCTCCAATCTCTTGCGGGCCTCATTCTCACTAGCTTTCACGGCCTCGACCTGAGCCATAGCAGCAGCTACTTTCATTTCTGCTAGTTTCTCCGATTCTTCAACCTTCCGGCTCAATGACTCAAATTCTTCTTTTGATAGTGTGATCTGAGCACCGGATTCTGAAGTAGAGGCACGTGCAACATTGGTTCTCTCGGACATTATTTTAATCTGATCAAGGGCACTTGATTCAGCTGCCTTTGCTTCTTCTGCTTCCATGAGTGCAATTTTGAGTATGTCTTCTGCTTCATCATGTGCAATTTTTGCCTCTTCAGCTTCCTTCTTCAACTCCTCAGCTTGCTTCTTCTTGAGCTCCGATTCATGTTTTGCATCTTCACTTTCTGCTGACAACTGTTGGAGTGTTAAGATCAAATCTTCAGAAGCACCTCTTGCCTTGGATTCTTCCGCAATAGCAGCTTCAAGTACAGATTTACACTTTCTGAGCTTGACATGCAGGTATCCAGCAATGGATTCTGTTTCATTTTCCTTTTCCTTCAGTTCAGAATGCTCCTTTTTCACATTTTCCAGCTCCATTTTTAGGGATTCTACTAAGCTTCTTAGAGAGCTTTCCTCTCCGACCACTTTTTGCAACGAATCTTTAGCATCATCCAGCTCTAAAGTGACAGCTTTCACAGAATCAAGATCTGAAGCTCTTGCACTGTCGATATCTTTACGTATAACTCCTATTGCAGTAGCTGCTTCAGCCAACTCAGATTCAAGTTGTTTGGTGAGCTCAGGATCAACTTCCTCTTTCAATGCAAGCAATTTCTTTGCAGATTCTTCAAGTTTAGCTTTATGAAATTGCTTCTGAACATCCTTTTCAGCATGTATGTTTGCTTCATCTTGCTGGGTTTGTATAGTTGCAAGCTTCACCAGCCCGATGGATTCCTGCACAGCTGTGATTTCCTTGGATAGCTCACTAGCTCTTACCGTGTTTGCTTCAGTTGCATTCTCAGCTTCTGTAATTTGCTTGAGGGCAGATGCCTTTTCTTCTGCAGTTGCATAACAATCCTGGCGTATCTTCTGTAGTTCTTGTTTTGCAGCAGCTAGCTCATCAGAAGCAAGCGTGTACTGCTTTCTTGTTGTTTCTGAATCATAATTTGAAGCACTATCAATTCCTGCCGAAATACCACTGTTTGATTCCTCAAGTTTCTTTGCCTGATCCATTGCAGCTTCTGTAGCCTTGGTTGATATTTCCTTGGCCTCATTGACTGCTTTGAGTTTTTGTGACAGATCCTCAATGGTCCTTTTAGCTCTTTCAAGCTCCGCCGCTTCTTGGGCTTTTATGATTTCAACATTTTGTAATCGCTCTTTCAACTTATTTAGCTCTTTCTGTGCCAAATGAAGTTGTGTCTCCTTTGCCAATACCCTCTGCAGGGGGAGAGAAAGATACAGTAAATGAAAAGAAAGAAAGTTGACATGGACCCTGTAACATTGTACTAATCTTTGGCTACTGATCGTGTTAAAGGGGTAGAGAAGAGGCAAATATTATGATGATTAGAAATAATAGCAGAACCTAATGAAAATAATTATGAACAGAAAGTGGGTTATTAACCATTTATATATTTTACAACACTTCTAAGTTTTAACAATATAATGATTGTACTTTCAAGACTTATCAACACACTCTCTACATGTTCCAAAGTCTATCAATCTTGTTCTCTGTAGAGAACTAATAACATGCATTTAACAAAATAGCTAATCGTCTACTCATTTTCTGTCCAATGAAAGCTAGTACCACATGTGAACACACATCCAAAATTCATAATCATAGGAAAGAGTAAAAGACTAAAAGGCAGACACATAATGCACGGTTTCAAGAAGTCACCATATCAACAGAATCCAATAAAAAAATTAGAGGGATGATTGCATAGTACTACAGAAAAAGTAACTCTAGAAAAACTCATAGCATATGACGTGGTTATCATGCCATAAAAAAATTTCCACACCCTATTCTCATATCTTTTTCAATGAACCAATTAGGATCAACTGCAAAAAAGTAAAGGAAAAAGTTTTTTAATGTTGGAGATTTTTACTATCTTAGGTTACTACAGCACAGAAACTATTCTGCAACTCCAAGTCGCTTGGAGTAAAAATTGTCAACCATAATGTCTTTCTACTGTTGTGGAGTAGGCTGCATTAATCGAACACATACTTCTTGCTTATTTTGGTAAGATGGTGTCGCTGAAAAAGCGATCCATCTTTTCAAGAATAATAGTACCATAAACATGGTGATTAATATATACATTTCAGAAAACAAACAATTACCAGTAAAAAAATCTAATGTGAGCTGATAAACCACAAAAAAACTCCAACAGAGCAGAAATTAGTTATGATGTATAGTATACAATTTATCTATTTACCTATATTGACTTTATTCCTGACATTTGATATCAGCACGTTTATTACAGAATAACTAAAAGTAATTCATGTATTTGTCAAAAAAAGAAAAAGTAATTCATTTTGTTAAAGAAATTGTCCTACAGTTTCTGCAACATTTATTATTCAATTTTGATAGTCATTGAACTTTTCACAATGGTGCAAACCCATGGTAATAGGAAATATAATCCAAACTTGGTACACATCAAGAGTTATATACATACCTCTGCAGAGTCCGGCCTTGCCTTCCTAATTGCTGGTCTCTCCCCAGAAAAAGCACCTTCCCCAAACATATTGAGAGCATCTTTGACAGACTGAAATGGTGCCCTTGTGTCTATTTCACCAACCTGAACTTTAGGAGATCCCGTACTCTTACTGTCTTTAGCAACCATATTTATTAATGTTTTATTTCTTCTTGTGCACAACCAGAAATGTAAAAATAAGATGTTAGGATTCTTAGATATAAGAAAAATGTCAAAAAGAAAGTTAAGTAAGGACAGGGTTGCAGATAAGTTAAAACTTGAGACTATTATATCAAACACGCTCTAACAAACAGAAGTCAGAAGATGCATTGCAAACTGAATTAATCACCACCATATGCATAAGCACAACCAGCTAGTACCAACCATTCGTGTAACCTAATAAGTAATAACAAATCAATGTCATTTTCATTATATGTATTAAAGGTCCACGGACAACCTAAAAGGTTGTTGCTACTGTGTGCAACACAAATAACATATTTTTAGACACAAGAAACCTGAATAATTAACTTATTCAGTCATCAATCGCATCTATTTTTTATTACTTTCATAACTGGAGATGTGTTCCATAAGAATAAGTGTAATATGATGAAGAACTAAGTCTAAACAATCCAACTACTAAATTACTACCACCCCGAATTAGTTATATAGAGCAGAGCAGAGCAGGTAAAGAGTCATTCACATTATAAGTGTTAAAGCCACTACTTGAGTCAAATGATTATAAGAGCATCGCAATCCATAGTCAAATAT
Organism: Oenanthe sinensis; assembly: GCA_028671895.1. Classification (NCBI taxonomy): domain Eukaryota; kingdom Viridiplantae; phylum Streptophyta; class Magnoliopsida; order Apiales; family Apiaceae; genus Oenanthe; species Oenanthe sinensis. Next base: position 41,056,701 of record CM053794.1, read on the forward strand.
GTAATCCCAGTCTCGAAAGAAGTAAGAGCTAAAATCAGAGACTAGAAATGAGTACACATACAATTTAATTACATACTTACGAAGTCAACATATACAATTTCTAGAAATTCTACCTTGAGATAACACAACTACAAGTATCGGAAGCTTTCAAGACATAAACTTTATACCAAGTTCAAGTAAGTGTGTGTGTGTGTGTCAAAGTAAGAACATAGCATACGGTTGATAAAAAAAGAAACCCTAATAGCAACGAGAAATAACAAGGGCTCAACACCCAGAAAGAGTATATAAAGAAGTGATTGCAAAATCAAACCTGAGCAACTTGAACGATCATCCCACACTCTTTAAACCCCAAAAGTCAAACTTTTCAAAGACCCTCCAAAACTAAATCACCAAAAAGTTAAAATCTTCAAGCTGTGCAACATGATTCCAAGAAAACCCAGTTCGAATTTTCAAGAAACTTCCAAAATCAACAAGCACCTACGAAAAAGATAGATACAAACACACACATATAGATACAAAAAAGGAAAGAAACAAGGGCAAGAGAAAGAGAAAGGGGCGTGGAAAGAGAGATGAATTGAGAGAGTAAGAGGAGGAGGAGGCTAAGGAGGTGGGGGATGATTTGAAAGTTCAAAACTTGGGAGATGCGCGTGAGCTTTTTTTTAGTCTTGCTGAATGAAAGAGGAGAAAAACATGTATGTATCCCATGTATATGTTTGATTTGTTTGATTGATGCTTACTGTGCTTTTTGTTTTTTATTCTTTACACTATACCCTAGCATTTCCACATTATAACGGGTCTCTCACCGAAAGTTACCTAAAAATATAGAAAGACTTTTTTAAATTTTTAATTATAAAATTATAATATAATAATAAAATTATACATACATAATACTAACTAAGAATACATTTATTATTAAGAATATGTATATATATATATAAATAATAAAATAGAAAATATTCAATTCTATGTATATATATATATATAAATGATAATTATCTTTTTTAATTGAGAGAGATGGATGAGTACACTAAAGGAGCGGCTTGCTAATTCGTTGTACAAGTTTTTCGTATCGAGGGTTCGAATCCCTCTCTTTCCGTTTTTGTTGATGACTTGATGTTTGATTTCCCTTTCAAATTTCGTCAATCTTTTTTACTGTTTCCTAGTTAAACATATGGAATAGATAAAAATTATAATAAAATTTAAAAATCAAGCAAGGAAAATGAAAACTAAAATATTAAAAATAAACCGTTTAGTTAGAAATATATTTATATGTAAATTAAAATATATTAAAAATAAATGTACAAATAAAAAATATTAAAAGTAACCTGTATGTATGACTCAGCGTCCTAAACAAAACAAAAGCTAAATCTCAACTTTTGCATTATTTTTCTATTACACTATTCTTTTGCCTTTTCTATGTGATTTTGCATTTATTATTTTAGACAAAAAGGCACTAGCAATTACTCCCTCTGTTCCTTAAAACGTTTTCTGTTTTGACTGGACACGTTTGCCAACGCACATTTTTGATTGTTAATATCTTTAATTTCGTATTAGTATTAAATATAAAAACTTCACTATATTAAAGTATTCGTAAATATGAATCAAACAAGACCACTCATTGTTATATTTTGTCTTATAAATTATGCGTAAATTAGTAGTCAATCAATTACAATGAATAGTGTCAAAAGTTAAACCCGGAATTGTTTTTAGGAACGGAGGGAGTATGAGATTGATAAAAAGTGAATAACTTTAAAATACTGTTGGTAAAACATATATAATAACTAGCATAAAAACTCGGCACATGCCCTACCTTGATTTTTCTTTGTTATCCTGTTTTATATTTTGATTATAATTTTTTAGAAATTTGATTTTTTTTATTCAATTATATTTAATTTGACTTCCAATTGATTAGTTAATGAAATATGATTATAATATCTTAGTATCATATCGATACATGTGTAGATAGTTTATATATATATATATATTAGTACTATTATTAATTGCATCAATAAATCATAATTTTTTTGCGTCGGGGTGAACTTGTGGATTATTAAATTCTTTGTATTTGGGTTAGTGTATCTTGAATTTATTTTTGATATAAATTTGGCATTTGATCATTTCGAAAATTGACTTTGATATCATATGTGACAATCAAGACAAATTTTGAAGTTTTTTTGAAAGTAGGTTAAGTAACTCTGTCACGCATAAGTACACATCACAGTGCACTGACCCAAATATAACTGTTGAAACAAAATTTACACCTATTTCAATATAGGATTGAAACTATTGTACGTATTACAATTATTAATTCTAAACTCTTACATAAATATATTTTAATATTTAAAATATAATTTTCTTAATAGTATTTATATAACGTAATTATACATTATGTTAAATTTGAAATTTAATTTTTTTTAGCTCAACTATAGTCTCTATATTTAAATTAACTATAGTATTTTGCTTAAAAGTTTTCATTTATTACACAAATCCAAATATTTTGTATTTAACACAAAAATTATATTTTAAATTTGCATCTTTACATATACGATAATCATTGATATGATTTGTAGTTTAAAGTTTACTTATTTTTATTATAAATTTATTATACAAAATATGAATGATTATTTCATGAATCTGAATATTTATTATATAAAATATGAATTATTTTTTTGAATTTATATTTGTATGTTTATTGTATATGTATAAGAGATAACTCTATCATATAAATTTATTTATTTTAAAAAAAATTGTAAAATAGAATTATATGATGTGTAGTATAATTTTTTACACTTTTATTAGTTTTATAATAAAATTATTAAGATTGAAAGGTTGTATATTCAATGCACACAATTAATAAAATAATATAATTTTTTATTATTTATATAATTAATGGTATTATAATAATATTATTTGAATAAAATAACTCATAATTTTTTAAAATAACATGACAGATAAATACATATCATGCGCATGAATAAAAACACGTGTGATGAAGAGGTCATGCAGTAAGAAGATGTATAAATTGTGATTTGTACAATTTCGTTTTTAAAAGACATTTTTGTAATAAATAATAAAAAAGAGCAAATTAATCATTTCAAATCATGATGAATAAAATGTCTCATGATTAAAATGACTACTAATTAATAAAATATATAATATTATTTTATTTTCACGACACGATTCACACACACATGCACATATTATGAGTATGATATTAAATTCACGTGACAATGTGGTATAATGATAATTTTTTTTAAAGACCGTGGTTAGACTGAAATTTAACTCATTTTAACAATATTTTTTAAATAAACAATAAAAAAGGTAAATTATACATTTTAAATCATGAATAAAATGTCTCATTTTAATCTTTTGTTCTCTCATTATGTATAGAAAGAGATTTATTCACGGATATTATAATTCTAATCAATCGGTTACAGTATTAGAGTAATATTTACTATAGATAAAGTAGAATCGTAACGGGGATAGAGGGTGTGATTCATTGAAAATATAAAAATATATACAGAAAAATGATGTAGATTTCACTGTAATAGTGGTTTTCCCTTTCTCTCTTACAATTTGTGGTGTCTTCCTTCTTTGTATAGTTGTATTGCTCGTATTCTTTTTTACTCCAAAACTATTGACACATATCTTAATATTTGTCAATTTACTTCCATTTTGAGGTCATTTCATAGGAGAATTTTTTTCAAGACAAATATATAATAAAATAATAAGTAAAAAAATTTTGAGGTATAAATTTGAAAGAAAAAAGGTGGGAATTATAATTCTTTTAACTTATTAAATTTTTATAAGAATTAATTAATTTAAATAATTAATAAATTATCGATATATTATCAATTTCACGTACTCGATACATTATATATTTCATATTTTATTTTTATGATATTAAATTTATTATTAGATTGAATAATTTAAATAAAAATGATACTTCTTATCAATTTGTATTTAGTAGAGATAGAAAAAATACAACACCATTTCATATTCGGCTTAAGTTCGAACTTGTATCTGAATAGAATTAATAATATTAATTTTAAATTAAATACTGTATATAAGTGTTCAAATTTATCACAATCATTTTTCACGTCCTGTCAAGTTTTGTAATACACACGAGTGACTTCTTGCTACCTTTACTTGACCAATCAATGAGTTTCGATTGACCCAAAGCTAAATTAAGAGAGAAGATCTCTATCAATTAAAACATTACTGTCTGCGATGTCTATATTCCAAAAGACAAATGACTAATAAAAGTAATAATTAACATTAACAATATCAATTTACATAAAAAAGTAAAAATAAAATAAAAATGTTATTACTACTTTTTCAGCTGACTAGGTATTTTGTCGGATATATATTGCGATTAAACGAGAACTTGCGGCACAACTTGTTGCCATTTACCTCGTATAAATGTATTTTAAAATTTCAACAATAAGTTCCAAAAAAATTATTGAAGAAATTGATATATGAGAAACTCCTATTACATAAAAAAAGTTTAAAAAATTATTTTTTTCAAGAAGAACAGGAAAATAATTGTTTTCAATCTACTGTTCCATATAATATCTTCATATTTTGTGTAAATAAATTTGATTATTACAAATTTTTTAATCAAAATTGTTCTATTTGGGTGAGACTCCTAATCCCACTCAAATCCCTAATTATTATATAATATTTATATATTCTTTTTGTATTTCATGTAAGTTCTTAAATTTTGTACACGTAACTTTAAGTATTTTGATTAAATACTTAAAATCAATATTTTTCATATAAAGGATCAGAGGAGTATTACATAATTTTATTGCCTTTGAAATTATTTATTTATCTATTGACAAAATAAAAAAAGAAATGATCTCTTTGTATCTATTGACAAAAACAAAAAAGAAAAAGAAAAAGCAAAGCACGCAACAATAGCAACAACACTGCATGCATACCACGTGTCAATATCAGGCATGGACACGTAGGACAAGCAAAGCAACAGCTGTCACATAAGCTAATCTTAAACGTGTCAATTTCATGTGACGGACACGTAGGACGAGCAAAGCAAGGGGCGTAACAAAGGCGCATCTTAAACCGACCTCCCCACGAAATATATAAATGGATACAAAGTTGAAGAAATTAGAATACAAAAGATAAATATAAGACAGTATATAGTATTAATAATCAATGGCAACGAGCGAGTCCGAGAAAGAAGTGAAGCACGAAGACATATCACAATTATGCAAAGCCCACTGTTCCGGTGTTACTCCGGCCGACGGCGTGAAGGACCGGAAACCCACCGAAGATATTGCATGTGGTGACGATGGCTCCGGCGATAAGTGCCGTCGGGTGCAACATCAACATAATCATTTCAAGTTCAAGGGGGCACAGCCTGATATATACTTGTAACAAAGTTGTGAAAATTACAAACTGGTTGAATAATTCGATTTTGTCGTTAAAATTGGTCAACATTTTGTTGTATGATTTTTTTAGAAGAGCTAGGTATTTCAAAATTTGTCTCAATTTTTTTTCCAGATGCTGCTCCGGAAAAATTTTGGAATAATTTTTGAATACGCAAAACTACTCCTTTTTTTATATACTATTACCGTATTACATAAGAAAAATATCCTCAATCAACAAAAAATACGTAAACGTAAACATAACTTATCCAAAGAAGACAAGCTATACGGGAAACACCTACGTTAATACTCAACTGTTTTAAATACTTGATAATTTTTTTGACTCACAATTTAGATATTTTAATTTTTTTTAGAAATTTAGTTGATTAAAATTGTTATTTTTTTTAATTTAAAAAAACTATTTGACCACATAATTATAATTATCTTTCTTTAAGAAAATGCATAAACAAAAATATTTAATTAAAACTTTAATTTATAAAATGAAATATAAAAAATTAATAATAATTTAAAATACTTTAAAATATATGTAGAGAGATTAAATATTAATTATTTAAAATCAGAGAGAATATTATTTTGAGATGCTACGTGATAGTACAAAATCCCCTTCAATGTCCAATTTCTAAATTTAACATTTTTATATTATAAAAAGAGTATCTGATTCGTTTTAAAAAAAGAGCATCTGATTAGAAATGGACTAAAAAAGTAAAACTGGTGGGGTCCTGAAAAGATATACTAAAAAAGTATACAGAGATGTCAATATAAGGGTAGGTAGTCAGCAAAATCTACTAACCTTAAAAAGATGACAGGACACACAATCTGTGCGGGCACATTCATAGGTGGATGTACTGATTTTTATTTTCGGTAAACTATTATTCGCTGATACTATAAATCTTTCCTTGTCATTCGGTTACAATTTTTTGGTTCTTTCATTTATTATTTGTGATTTTTCTCTTCTCAGTTGTAAGAAATCTTGTTACTTCTTTGTTTATGTAGGTAGAATAATATCAGGCAACGAAGGTATGAATTTTTTCCTTTTAATCTCATGATTGTGTAACATTTAAGCTATATGTGTATTGGTACTGTCATCAATTTCCCTGTTATTTTCTTGATCAGATGGGCAAAATGGTGGAGCGAATTGTTGGGGTGGCTGTAACAGTAATGGTTATGTCGGAAATTATGGGAGGAGTGGTTGGACTGAGATTTATGTTGGAGAAAGAAGAGTGTTTGTCTCATAAGGTTGAACATGGAGCTACTGTTCGTGCGTCTTTTGTCGTTGTTAAGGTTCATGGATGGCGTCAGTCCATGAATTCTGGCGCTGATCTTGTTGTGAGTGAAATTCTAACATCTCTCTTCATGCTTGTTGTGATATATTGTTAGATGTTTGAGATTTAAAATTCAAATTAAAAGAACATTTCGACTTGGAAATTTATTTTAGCAACTAAAATGTGGTGCGGGTTCATCTCTCTCGACCTGTTCAGGTTCAAGGGAGGGTGATCGAGGGGGAGTTTTAGTGCTTCTTTCAAGTACAACAACAATAGTTCTTTTTCAATTTTGAGAAAGTCCAAAACCTAAAGGTTGTACTGATATGCGAAAATTGAGAAAACTTCTATGTAGTCCGATTTATCTTCTTGATATGATTTGACTTTATAGCTTCCACATACGATTAATTTTGCTTACAAGTGTGTTGCGTATTTTTCAATGTACTTGATGATCAAACATACAAAACCTTGACCCCTGGACATGAGGGGAAGTGGAAGGAGCCTTGCAACTAGGCTCATCAAAACTTCACTTGCTCCTGTATATAAGACGTTCATCCCTCAATTAAGCACAAATATAAATGTACCTTTTGTTATAAAGTAGAAGTTGATAATCCCTACCTAATAGTATACAGATACACATTATCTATTTACAAACATCAATCTTTCTGTGTTCATCTTATGAATCAAAGATTAGGACATGTGTAGTGATTTATTTTTTAAAGTGAAACAGATACAGAAACCAAGTGTTTTGATATCAACAGGTAACGGGACCATCTGGTGAGCAGATTCGTGATTTTCGTGACAAGACTAGCGAGATGTTTGAGTTTGTGGCTCATAAAGAAGGAGTCCACCGCTTCTGCTTCACTAACAAGTCGCCTTTTTATGAAAGCATAGACTTTGATGTCCATTCAAGTTATTTTTTTCATTATGAGGAGCACGCAAAAGATGGTAATAAGCTTTATGTAGATATTGTCTTACTTAAACTTTGCTTGGTGTTTACTTATATTGATCTGATCTGATTTATTTTTTTCATTTTCATAATCGCTTTTGATTGGCATATGCATTTGCAGAGCATTTCAAGCCTCTCTTGGAAGCAGTAGCAAAGTTACAAGATGCTTTGTACAACGTTCAATATGAACAGCATTGGCTATGGGCTCAGACCCATCGCCAGGCTATAGGTATATTTTAAAATTCAACTATGACTAGCGTGCGTTTTAAGATCTTATGCTGCTTCTAATATTTGGATAATGTTTTGACCTTTCTACCCGTACCACCCCAAATTATTGAATTTACCGATGACAGATTTTTTAGGTTTGATCAAACATGAAAGAACTAATGTGAACAATCTGTTGCTGCTGTTGAGTTACTTAGAAAAAGGGACTTTGTCACAGTGATATAGGCGTTCCATATGATGACGAATTTATCCTCTGCATTGTGAATTACCAGATTTTAGAGAAATATTGTTATGAATGAAGTCCTGTGTATTTCATATAATTGCTAAAGTGCTAAACTGTGGATTCTGAATTGGGAAATGCAGTGAATGAAAAAATGAGCAAGAGAGCAATCTACAAAGCTGTGTTTGAATCAGCAGCTCTTATGGGTGCCAGTGGTCTCCAAGTTTATCTTCTACGTCGACTTTTCAGAAAGAGGCTGGAGATGTCCGGTTACTAACATTTTATGTTACTTTTCTCTCGTAAGTTAATAAAACAGAGATATAGGCAGAGGAATGACACATACTATTATATTGGATATTAGTGGATTTCGTTTCTTGAACCTTTCTCTGGGTGAAAATTGTAAGCATTTGACGTTGCTTGACGGTGAAAGATAACAATTTTAATTGAAACAAATATTGCGATGATAAGCTAACGAAATGTTGTGGGGAGAGCTGAAGCTAGCAAGTGTTAAAATGTTTATAGTTTTAGGTCGATATTTCGTTTTCGTAATATGATACTGTACTCTAGAAGAACAATTTTTTTTCAAGTCAATTATAAACTTAAAAATACCTATATTTTACTTGAACCGTAAAATACCGCTGGACAGCGTTGAAAAAAGTTCCCATTATCGTGAAACTATTGACAATTTAAAATGAAATTCTCACGAAATAATTAACAGCATGATTTCCTGAAACTTAAAAGAATAGCATGATTATGGCACCTTATCCTCCCCCTCTCCTCGTATTCTTCTTTTTCTTTTTTTCTTCGAATTCTAATTTCAAATACATTTTTCTATATCAATATTTTAGTTTAAATCATAATCAATTATACAAAAAACATATATTTTTTTTATCAAATCTGAAATTTGTATCCCTTTTAAATCTCTTGATTTGTTTTCATATCTTTCAAATTTGATTCATATTTTCTGTATCTATTTTCATATCATTCGAATTTGAAAATTTGAACGATTTTAGTATGATATGTGCCGATTTTTTGTACCTATATATGGCATGACCATTTCTAATGATGTTTTGACCCTAGTGATTATATGTCATTTATGACGAATGTTTCATATTAGATGACTTCTTAAAAGTTCTATTCTATAATTTTATACAATATATTTATTTCACACGTTCTCGACTTATTTATTTTTATCGGTTTGTTTTGGTGTCTTTCAGATTTACTCGGACGAATTATTACTTGGACGAGTTATTACTTACAGATAATTGCAGATGAAAGATGAATGTGAACGGATTATATAATTGCAAATGAAAGATGAATGTGGACGGATTATTACTTGGACGAGTTATTACTTACCGATGATTGCAGATTTGCAATTATGTAATTTATTCTTTAAAAATAATTATTTTTGAAAACTTCTGGAGGAATCTCTTTCTTCCAGAAATCATAATTTAGGTTACGACCATGACCTTGATTAAGCATATCTTTTAGTTAGATGATAAACTTTTTCGGATAGAAAAAACTCTCACAACCCCTAATTTTCAATTTTCTCTTGGAGAGATGTATTTCGAATTATCTATGAATGAAACATTTATCATTTTCGAAAAAAAGAAAAAGTAAAAAAGAATAGCATGATTTTATGAGTTAATTTAAAAATACAACTGCCTGTAATCCATTATGGTGTCCAGAATCACATACCGTAACCTGGTCTCTACATTGAGACTTTGATGATTCCACGCAGTCTGTACATTTTGCTCCCTATGTACTCAACCATACAGCAATGTACTCGTTTTTAAGTCAAAAAATAGTTAAGCACATGCACTCTCAATAAATCATATGATTTTATGTGTTATTTGAGAAAACAAGTACAAGTAGTGACAAGATAATTTACAAGGCAGAGACAAACAAGGGCTTAACTTAGAACCCCGCAAAACTAGTATACTTTAAAAGTAATATTGGTCTTCCATCATCTTTTTTCCCCAACAAATGAAATATTATGACACATAAATATGTATTCCACTAGTGCCCATTACCACTTTACAGCTCCTATTGCACAAGCTCTTCTTTTACTGAAGCTGCGACTGATCAAGATTCTGCACGTGGGGTATTTATGCAGCAAAACCACTTCTTCTGCACATTAGTAAAACCTACGAGTCAAACTATAAATAGACAGGTGTCTTCAGCTAAAGATAAGGATAAATAAGCTGCCACTAAATATCTACCAAGGCGATTTTTCAACTACTATATATTGGCAGTGTTAATCTAATGACTAAAAAGGGATGTAAAAAAATATTACAGAGGATACAAGATAGCATGAATCTTCTGCAGTGTTAACCGAGCAACGAGAATGCATACCTAATCAAAACCATAGATCAGGGTCCTTTTACCTTAATTTCTGACATCCAATTAAAAATCCAAACAATTGTGAGAATACAACCGATACATAGAAAGAATTAGTAGAACTACTAAAACAAGTGAAATTTGAATCACACCAGCTCAACGGAATCTTTTTGGGAGTATAATACTTCCCTCTGTTCCATAATACAGTTGGTTTTATAGAGAAACAGCTATTACCTCTTCAATCACAACACTACACATCCACAGGTAATCCCATTATATTCATATTTTTAAAACTCTAAAAACATTATTAAGTTGGATGAGTATATGATTTTTTCTCTATCTTAAACAACCAAGTCACTTCTTTAGAACCAACAAAATATTTATCGTATTATTGACTAACAAAAAACTAAATCAGAAAGTACACAAAACTGAAGAACTATTTGTAAATTAGTGTTAGGCATTCGTAAATTTGTACTATACAAATAACACAGCTTGATTCCTCAGCATCCTTGACAAAAGGCAAGATGTAAAAGATATAACTTCTTTGCGAAGTGGTGTGAATTTTCAAATTCAAAACTCAAAAGCTAGGTAAATCTAACTGAATTCCAAGTATTTATACTGTTCAGGGTTCACTGGAAAATCAATCAGAGGTATTGCCACCATTCCTTTGGCCACAACTACAAAATTTCCAATCCCTAATGTATATCATTCCCAAACATGAATTTTCAATTCCATAAGCATGAGCAGAACTGGGTCTACAATGTAAAAGGTGAGATGTAAAGCACACATACCTATAAGATAATTACTGATTATTTTATATTTATGTATATAGTTGAATTGATTGTAATCTGTTACTTTGCAAGTTAATTAAGCAATTTGAGTAAATTAAGACTACATACATGTTTAATTATTTAACTATGGTAGTAGGAAGCTTGTCAGGATTATGGTTGGTGGCCAAGTCTTGAGATGCTTATTTAGGGAGTTGAAGTCTCACTATTTGATAGGGGGCCATAAGGGTTACAATGAGTTGGTTCGAGTATATTGAGAATTAAGTCGGTAAATCCATCGCTCCAGGATTGTGTCCCATTACCCACTCTACCAAATATTTTCCTTCTTTTAATAGATCAGGAGGATTTGTGTTTCTGCTAATTCTCAGTGGATATAGGTAGAGGTGTACAATAGGAACTGAAAACCGGTCCTAAGAAAGACTAAGCCTGTCCAAGATTGGTCCTTCTGATGTCTGGACTGTCCTGGTCCTGGTCCTTTGACTTTGCTCCGAAATTCAGGACTAATGGCGTACCAGGACCAAACAGATCCTAGCAGGCTCAATTTTTTTCGAAGTGTAGAATTGATATGTATCAACTCTAAATGTATATAATATCCAGTGTAGAAACATACTTATCCCACATTAAGTATAAAGAAGGAGAAGAAACCTACCGGACAAGGGCCCAAAACAAGTGGGCTGAAATAAACATTATAATAAATATTATTATAGCTAGACCCCGTATATAAACTAGGTAAATGAATACACTAATTTCACTACAATTGATATAATTAAACTATTTTATAATATAGAAATTCCTTATTTTTTCAAACATGGTTTAGTGAAACATCAGTGTGTGTGTGGGATAGGGACCGAGGAAGGGGAAGAGAGTGGGAGTTAGAGAGAACTTACAGGCTGGGGCTTCATAGGATCCACTGCATACTTCATGTTAGGATCAGCTTTTGAGGGTGACTCAGGCTTTCCACCAGTCTTTTTCTCATCCCTGGCCTTGTTGAAAATAACAGTAAATCCCTCAGCTGAAGCAGGATCATTCACATCCCATTCACCAAACTTTGGCAATGGCCTTCCCTTCTCCTGCCAAACAACAGAAGATAAACGTAAACATGTGATATGATTTAAAAAGATTAACACAAAACTGAATCTTTTTGGCAGAAATATAAGTCAGATCTATTACTGCTGAAGCAGAATCATCAAAGTGCATCAAAATTTGAACTGGAAGCCTGCATGTTCTTCAATTAACTTTATGCAAACAATATAAACCATCAATTAATCATGGTACACTATCCTCTAGGCTCCAACTATCATACTCACACCCACACCAATTTCAACGGCTGACGTGGATAGTCAATAACAAGCATCCAAAGATGTGACACCATGTGTTGCACTATTGTTGGGGCATGGCGCACCCCTGGAAAAAATCAAAGAAAAAACATCTACTCTGAATTTATCTATCTGTCAGAAATAACTCTTTATATGCTCTGTATGAACATTTTGGATTGCAATTCTTGTCCTTGTGCCAAAATGCAAGGCCCTACTATAAACAATATACAATCAACATACATTTACTCCTGAAGATCAGACTTGTGTATAGATAACATAGGCCTAGTAGAACAAGGTTGTGTCATTAAGGTCCTGCACCAAGGCCCATTGCTTACCACAACCCAAAAACAGCTTTTTCGCAACTTATCTAGTCAAGCAACCCGCCGAGGTAAAGACAAAAGTACAGAACTGCTTTCCTTATAAGTTGTGAAAGCTGCTTTAGGAAAAACTATAATTTGTAACTTTACCATAAATCAGCTTTCACAACTAGAAACATTAACGTAAAATAACATTAAGCTTCAACTTTTATTTTTTATATATTAAAAATATGACCTTATAATTTATGCAACACACTTCAGCATTTTCCCACACAACACTTTCCTATTTGGCCCCAAGTGTTCAAGAATCATCAATTAATATCCCTTTCCATATATCTGAATTGCTGTTCTAGCCTAAATGTATGCAACTTAGACGGGAAATATCCATCTGTTATGATTCACAAATAATGAATTAATGAAACACCTGCTCTGTAAACTAATAAATTAATGAAACACATGCTCTGAAATATGAAAACATCTTTTTTAGATCACCAACAAAGACACTAGCACGTCTCGACTATGAATTGACTGCCAAGCTAACAAATTATAACCATGTCTCCAGATAACTGAATATTTATTTAAAAAAGGCCAATTGCAAAACTTTAAATACCAACACCTCAACCTCTTGTTACAAGAACTAGAGGGGTATCTACTAGGCTATAACTGTATAACACTTTAAAACTTCACGAAAACAGCGATGATCCATAACAAATATCGAGTAAATACTGCTATAAGAATAAAAAACACCTAATTAAAAATTTCAACAAAAAGGGTCAACAAACTTCAACTACAGCTGAAAAAAGAAGAAGCAATACTCCAAAAAAAACAAAGGCTTACCAAATACACTTATTAGTTCAATCAACACTTTATTAATCAAGAATATGAAATAAAAGCAAGCAAGAATACAAAACATGAAGCAACCCTCAAAACAAAATCACAAGCATACAAGATTAAGATCAGAGATGTGTTAATTAGTACATGATCATACAAAAGATTAAAACTTTATGATTACATAGTCCAAGAACATGTATTACAACATTACAAACAGTAAAAAGATAACAAAAAGAAGGGTTCTTGAAATAGAAGAGTACAAAATAGATGACATACCGACATGAATCTATAGGAGGAGGAGGACGAGGAGGAGGAGAGATTAGTGCTTGCTTTTCTTGGGAAGATAAATAAAATGACTAGTAGCTGACAACAACAAATGGGAAAGTGATGAGAATGTAATGAAGAGAGACGTGTATATATTTCTGTATGTATAGCAACTGTTTATTTATATATATAATAATAGAATAATAATGAGAAAAGGAGTAGTATTCATATAGCCTGTATTTTATGTGTGTATAAAGTATACTCTATAAATTCTTTTTAAGAAATTAATATTGCTTTTCTATTTAATTAGTTGTTTTTTTATTTTTTTTTCAAAAATTTAACGTGTATAAAAAATATAATTTGATAAATTAATTTTAGAATTCTCTTTTTCTTAAATATTAAATTTTTATTTACAAAAAAAATTCAAAAATAATTTATCGAATTAGATTTATTATATATATTAAAATACGCTCAAAAAATCAAAATAACAATTAAATATAAACAGGAATATTTGAAAAAGTAATATTTTTTAGAATTAAAATAAAATATAATAAAAGAGTGTGTTTAATAAGTCATAGGAGCAGTACTGCAGTAGTCAACTAGTCATCAGGTAAGTTGTTGTTTTTAATCCCTTTTTTGTTTTTATGTGATAAATTAGAAAAACAAGCTGCTCGAGCCTCTAATAATATGTTGTAAAAATTTATGGGTTATAGTATCGGGATTAATCGGCTAATCGGGGATTAATCGGAGCAATTATATTAATATAATAAAATTTAATATATTTATCTAATTTACTATAAAATATATTATTTAAAAATATTTTACAAACATAAATCAGTTGGTCAAATATTTTATAAGGATTAATCGGAGATTCTTGGGCGATTTTTAAAAAATCCCCCCATTTCTATAACACTATTAGGTGTTAGGCCAACAAACAAAATACAGTGTGGCTTTCAGTCTTTGACTTCTTGATTTTCATTAAAAATATAACAGCTACTCATTTTTTTACAATTTCATTAAATTTTGTGGCAAGTTTACAAAAAAAATGTGGAGAAAAAAAACAGATAAAACCAGTTTGACAGTATTTGTCAAATAATAAGTGAACGAAATTACACATTACTGGGAATCCTATGAATTATTAAAGAAAAATAATTAGTACGAATTATTATAAATATATTATGAGCAGGTCACAGCACATAAAAATTATAGAAAGAGTACAAATCATGGTAGCTAAACATTACAATGTCAACTTAAGGAAGCCTAGACCTAATAAAATTGTTATATTCTGTCTGCCATGAGGATGGCAATTCTTTATATTAATACAGAGCAAAAAAAATACAAAATCATCAGAGTATCCCTATATAAAAATTCTTTCAAGACAGCTTAATCTTTGTGCCTCCCTTGTTGGGTGCAGATTCATAAAATTTAGTCACCCCTTTTGGAAATGTACCTCCAGAGAGCACTAGATCTGCAAAAACCATAATAATTAATAATAATCATGAGACATGACGCTGAAATCGTGTCGATTTGCCAGGAGGGTAAGCATAGATTCCTCATGAAATCTAGAGTACCATCAAGAAAAGCAACTATAAATATCTCTTGTAAATTTATAGCATCTGTGATCCACATTTGCCTCCTATAAGTAGTTAGCTTAATATAAGATCAGTTAGACATGATAACAGATTTCATCTATGCAGAATTATTACAGTGCCAAAAAATAATGCATGATGGATACATTGTTTATGAACTTCGTGTTTTATATTTAACATATCAAGGAGCTTCCACTTCCAATCGGATAAGCTTAGCGAACAAAGCAATTTTAGCGTTAGTGGACTAGGATGTAAAGATGACCTGTTTTCTGGTATGGTTTGTGTGTGTGTATGCGCGTGCCCATCTCTCCTTGCTACATTCCCCTCGACATTGAAAGAGGCAAAATCTGACGGGTTATAACAATAAAAAGCAAAAAGAAAAATTAAATAACCTTCATAATTAAATTAGATAGTTAAACAGCAGTATTAAAAATTCTATACTTCCCATGTAAGAAATTTAACAGAAGACCTAGTTGATATCTAATAGTCTTCAGTCTTCACCAACATAGTCCTGATGAAAAGAAAGAAATAGGTATTTTTTTTCTCATCCTGACAAGGACGTTCACATATGAACCATGTTTACCTGTGCATAGCGTATCATCTTCGACATCAACTCCACCATATGTATATTGGCCTAACTTGGAAGCACTGGCACACCCTTTTATCTGCAGAAATGCATTAACATTTTCGTCAAACTGGAATAACTAGACTCCTATTGTCTAACAAACAGAATTCACAGGAATTTGTTATTTGATCGATTATTAAAGTTTTTTTTAATGCAAAATGATAGAGTCAACAAGCTTTTCAAAATCATGGTCATCCACATATAGCAAAAATAAAATTATAATGTACAAATAAATATTTGATCACCAGTACGTATTCAAGCGAGTTACAAAATCCTGATGAGATGCACACTCTCATGTCGTCCCGATAATGACTACAACCCTTCTCTTGAATTTGATATGAGTGGAACACATTTAAATAAGTATCATACACATAATTTTGTTTACAAATAATTAAATATATTGGTAAACCTGAAATGTTATACTATTTAATCATGTTTACAAATAATTATATAAATGTTAAATATGCTTTTGGCACATTTTAACTCTGTGCAACACAGATAAAAACAGTTTTACAATATAATACGAGATGGAGAAAGTATTATCTCACAGCGTTATTTATACTTGCATTCTCTATCTAACAGCTTTTCAGTTTCACCAACATAACATGATTACATACATAATAGATCCAGAAAGGTACTGAATTTAGAGATATTGAATAAGAATTTCAGAATGATTCATTTGTCGGTGATTATAAATAGATAACCAGTTCATAAAAAGGTGCAGTTACTAAGAGTACAACCTGTTTTTTTATTCATAAGGCTTTACAACAAAACAATAACTACAAAATCTTATTATACATACAGTTTGACAACATGTGAATACTGAATAATAATGCTAGTTTCATCTTGGCAGGTTCACAAATAAATTAAAAGCAAATAGGACACATGAGTTTACCTGGCATGTGTAGACATTTGTTCAGTCAAGTGTGTGTATCATTGCCTTGGTATTGTTGTTGACATCATAATTCTTCAATGCACAGTGCAGGAATAGAACAAAAATCACCATTTGAACAGAAGGAATTCTGATGATAACCATTTATAGAACTGCATAAACATTGAACATAATTTTTAGATTTTTAAAAAAGATACTGTCATAGGCTCAGCATAAGGTTTTGCAAACCCAAACACTAAATTTTTTGCGGTCGTGTACAAAACAACCGGGTCCACATAGCATACCTGATATTGTTTGCAGTTGAAATCCCACCAAGTAACTCCAGAAACTTTAGGAATTAAGAAAACTGATTCTGACCCCAGACCTGTAACATGGCACAGATTTCTTACCCACTCTTAGCATTAGGTATCCGTCTTCTGTACCTTAAACCTTCCAACTTCTCTATAGCAACCATCAAATCTTCCTGCAGACCTTGTGTACTACTATCTTCAGATATTAGTCCCCTTCTCCGCATATCCATCAGGAGCATTTCAACCTTCAAAGAACTGTTATCTTGAAAAACAGCCTTAACGAGAACAGAAAATGATGTGGTATTAGGGCAGATACCCTTTTGTTTCATCTCTTCATACAACTCAAAAGCATGACCAGTTTCTCCGACAGCACAAAGGCCAGTAATAATTACATTGTATGCTACAACATCAAGCTTTACACCATGAAGCTCCATTACATCTTTCAAATTAAATGCTTCATTGAAGTTACGCTTCTTGCAGAACATATGCATTAGACTTGTAAAAGTCGCAATAGTCGGAACTCGTTTACCCCTAAGCATACAATCAAGAACAAATGCAGCTTCTTCCATCTTACCCCGCTGCACTAGGCCTCTCACTATAGCACTCTCAGCTACCTCTCTTGAGCCAACACCAAGGGCTTCCATTTCATCTTTCAGTTTAAATGCTCTTTGAGAGTCTCCGACTCTACACATACCACTAATAAGAGAAACATACTGCTTTTCTGTAGGAGTATAACCTCTGTTCAGCATCTCGTGCAAAATCTTATGAGAACTATGGAAATCTTGTTTCTTATTGAACCCATGAAGTAATGAAGCATAAGTATCATCATTTGGAAATTCTCCTATCAACTTCATTGTGCTCAGCAAATCAAAGGCCTTCACCATGTCATGTTTTTCACAACATTCAGCTATTAACATATTAAATGTCCTTTTATCAACAATGTTACCATCAGTAATTATCATTTTTAAAGTTTTAACTGCAATGTCTAGCATGCCCGACTTACAAAGCCCATTTATTAGAGAATGACTTGTCAAATTATCCGGAACAAATCCTTTTTTAACAAGGGTATTATAAACTTTAAAGCACCTTGATGAATCTCTTTGTTGAGAGTATCCATGCAAAATAATATTATATGTAACCAAATTTGGGTATGAATCTCCACCTTTCATCATTGATAATAAGGCCTTCATATTAGTCATTTTCCCCATTCTCGAGTAACCATCTATCATTGCATTAAGTGCAATAGTATCAGGATAAAGGCCTTTCTCTAACATCTCCTCCCAGTAATATGCAGCAGCCTTTGACTCACCTGCCTTAAAAAGCCCATCGATTAAACATGTGTACATAACTTGATTAGGGAAGAAAATTCCTTTTTTAATCAACTCTTCGAACATACGAATCGCAGTGACCACCCTGCCCTTCCTACACAACCCACCAAGAATACTGGTGTATGTATAACTATCAGGAAGAACATTATTTCGAACCATCTCATCCATAAGCATCAAAGCTACTCCCAGATTACCAAATCTACATGTTTCAGCCACTAACGTGTTATACACAAAGATATCTACCACACCACGAATGTGTTGGATTTTAGAGAAGAATTCCATAGCCTCCTTGAAGTGTCCTCCTTTGCATAGTCCTTTAAGTAGAGCCCCGTATGTATAAAGGCTAGGGCGATGACCAGACTTTACCATTTCATCAAACAGGGAAAGTGCTTCTAATGCCTTGCCTTCGTCTGCATACCCATTTATAATAGTATCAAAAGTGACTGCACTAGGAACCTGATGGATTTCTCTCATGTGATGCATGAAATCCACCCCCTCCCCTGGCCTTCCAACTCTAGAAAGACAAGAAACAAGAGTATTACATGTGAAAAGGTCAGTCTGATGACCACCATGACTCATCACTACATACATTTTCATTGCTTCATGCAAGTTGTTTTTCTTGCAAGAGTTGTAGATTAGTGTGGAGTATATGATGCCATTACATTCAACTCTAGTTCTATACATCTTGCATATGATTTCTTTTGCATTATATACCTTCATTGCCTTGCAAAATCCATTCACAAGTGCAGAATATGTAATGACATCAGGATTGAGCCCATCTTTGAACATGTTAACAAGCAACTGAGCACCTTCCTCGGGCATTCCAGCCTTGCATAACCCATCTATCAACATTGTATACAGAACTTTATTGACTCTAATGCCATTCTTTTTCATCCTCTCAAAAAGACTTCTTGCTAAATCTAATTTTGCATGCCTACATAACCCGTCCAAGATTCCCCCGTAACTAACTTCATTAGGTTCCAATCCACTGCCTTCCATATTCCCCAGGAGTTCTGAAGCTTCTTCAAATCTGCCTTCCTGACAGTACCCATATATCAAAGAATTATAAGTGACGCGATTAGGCAACACATTGCATTCCAACATCTCCCTAAAAATCCGACTAGCAACACCAACCTTCCCTTCCTTCACAAACCCGTTAATGAGAGTATTATAGGTGACTACATTTGGAAATAACATCTTTTTTCTCATCTTTTTTAACAACAAATAACCTTTTGAACTCCTACAGTGTTTACATAGATCATCTATAAGCATATTATATGTACACAAATCTGCCTTAAGACCCTTACGTTCCATTTGATCAAGAAGCTCAAAAGCTGCTTTGTATCTTCCCTTCTTGCAGTACCAATTGAGCAAAGTATTATAGGTAACTACAGTAGGACTATAGCCACTATCTTCCATCTTTTTAAGAAGATATCCGGCTTTCTTAAGTTTTCCTTCAACACAAAGAGTATGCAAAAGTATATTAAATGTAACAACATTAGGGCAGACATTCCCCGCAAGCATTTCTCTGAAAAATGACCACGCAGACCCCCTAAACTCACCATTCGCGATTGCCCTTAATAACAAATTACAAGTGTACACAGACGGCCTAAACCCCCTTTCACCTACCATACGATAAATCCCTAATGCTTCCTCAACCATCAATTTTCTAACATAAATCCTAATCAAAAGATCAAAAACTGCAGGATTTGAATTGCAAAGAGAGTATGTGCCCATAAGATGACGAAAAACAGAATGCGACCCAATACCCATCTGAGACAAATGTTCAAGAATCGACTTGGCAGAATCATACATTCTAGCTCTAACAAGAATATGGGTTGTTATACAATACATTTGAGTAACATGGGCAAGTTCCATACCAGGTTGCTTAATGACCCACTTGAGAAATTTCAAAGCTAATCTCCCATGAACTGGTCTAAGTGAAGCCATTTTATAATTCATAAAGTTCAAAGACTCCCACCTGTTAATTGTTAAAACTGTATAAACACTATTTTCCAGCTCCAAACCTGCTTATACATACATACATACACACACACACCAACATATATAAACTAAAATCAAACACAATTACAAGATAATGATAATATGTGAGCTAATAAAATGGCAAAAAAACATACCAGATATTCGTGGGTCGGGTGTTGCAGTTTGATTGTTATCCCTCAAGTTCTTGAAATTTGTGGAGAAGCCCATTTGAGAAAAAGCTAGAAACTTGGGACTTGTTTGAGGAAAAAGATTGAGTCTTTTGGGAGTAGTTGAACTTATATATGTAAAAATCATTCTCTTCTCCACCAAAATCATACACATAAATATTCAATTCGTCGCCCAAGAATAGCTTCGCAGTGAAGAAGTACACAGTGTATATGTATGAATGATTTTTTTTTATTTTTTGCGAAATGTATGAATGAAATTTGATATTATAGAAAATTATGAAATGAAATAATTTAAGAAAACGAATGTTATATATAATTATTTTATGGTTGAAATTAAAGAAATGATCTAATTATATTTTAGTTATTTTTATAAAAGATTCATTCATGTCTTAGTTTTTATAATTTTGATTATAAATTTCTGTGTGAAATTATTTAGTTTTAATTTTTTCATCTAATTTCAATTTTTGCAAAAAAAAAAAATGTTCAAAATAAGAGGTTTATGCAATTTTAGAACAGTAATGTGATACAAATCTATAAAAATGTATTAAGCACATGTACTGATGTACAGTTAAAATGTTAAATTAGTCTATAAGAATTACAACATATATAACAACAATTTTTACATTTAAATTATGTATGTATAATTGTGTGGAAGCTTAAAAATGTAGAATTTGTGATGATATTCAATATAAGAAAATATTTTCTTGTTCTTAATTATAAATCAGTTGATTAATTAGTACAAGTTTACTGCAGGTTTTAATTCTAAATTTGTTGGATTCATGCATAGTAATCCATAAGCTATTTTCCATCTTTTCTGTAGAAGATTCATTCTATAGATGAAATAATAACAATAATGTGATACACTGAAAGAAATTAACCACACAGGTGATCAATATTAGAACAAATCAATCATCTAGCAATCTCAAATACCATAGCAACAAATTGAAACTAATCTTCAATACAATAATGAAATAACAATGAAAATGTGGATAAAACTCGATAACTAACAAGAATGAATCATGAAACTATCTAGTTCCTAGATGAATAAGCAGAGGCAGGCCATTAGGCTGCCAAGAGCAGCAACACCAAAAGTTGCTAGTGCTGTAATCCTGGTGGTAGAGCTGTGAAAACTAGATGGTCCCCATGCATGAACACCAGCAGGCGATGGCGCGGATTCAGGTGGATGATGATGCTCACGAGGATGTGTATATTCGGAAGGATGCATTACACGAATGATCATTTTCTGGCCTGCTGTGCAGTGATCAGATTGACCACTGATGAAATAAAAAAATCCGGAACGTTTAAATTCAAAAACAGTGTCTCCATCATCGAATTCGGAGATTGCATTCTTGGCAGAGCAGTTTTCGTAATCGTCATAGCCAACCACCAGCACAGAGTCATTCTCATACCTGAAATCTGGAAGATGCAAAAACACATGAAACCATAAAATGTACAAGTTAACATATCTCTTTAGCAGTGTAAAAATACAATGAATGAATTTTTTTTATAGAAAACTTACGAATTGTATCGCCAATTCGGAATCTGTTTTGGGCAGCCCAGACATTGTAAGGATCATCAATATCACTAGTAAAGTTTCCAGAGGAAGGTTCAATCCAGCCTTCGTCACCTCCAACTTCAAACTGGTACGAAAACACGCAAGAAATGAGAATAGCAATGTTAAGAAAGAAAAAGAGTTTAGAGATGGCCATTGGGATTAGTTTGCTGGATCGAGTTTCTTGTAATAATGAGTGTTTGAGCAAGATATAACACAAGTATAGAAATGTTGTGTAAATCAGTGAAAGGTAAGTAGCAAAGTAGAGGTGCATGTGTATTTATAATGGGTTGCGGAGGGAGTGGGGGATGAGGTGCATGGCAGTTTTTTAGTGAGTGGAGATCAAGGGCATTGGCAGTTACCAGCTTTGATCCAATTTGTTGGACCATTTACTACCACATTACATTAATTTCAAATCTAATTTCATTCGTTTATTAATTTATTTGTATAATTAAAAGACTGTTTTTAAAGGAGGTATTACAGCATATTGCGTATATTTTTTTAAATATATAAACAATTTTTTAAAAAAAAATTATATTGCGTATCTAATGTTATTACAGCATTCAGCAAGCAAAATTCTCTGGTGTGCAAAGGCTTACATGTCATACTCATACTCTCTTGGCAATTTTATTTTTATTTTTTAATTAGTGTGCATAAAAATATTATAATCTACAGATTAGACCAGTAGTAATGGAAACAGCAAATTTTACATGTACAAACTGTTCTATTAATTATGTTATTTTTGATAGATTAAATATTAACCAATTAATTTTACCAAGGGCTCTGTATTTTTGATACCCTGTTTGGCTGAATATATTTGCTGTGGTGCTATACAACTGCAGGTCTGCAGCACAAAATTGATTATAACTTACAAGTATGTCTCAAAGCTAGCTGCTATGTTAGTCCAACAGCTTTGCATTAGCCTAATAAATATATAAGTTGCTTGATAGAAGCTCTGCACACTCCTGCACCATGTGCATTGTTAATACTTGATCATTTTGGTTCTGGGGTTCAACTTCACTTTACTGAATAAGGAATGGGTGTAAATTTTATCATAATATATGGTCAGTACAGAATATTGAAGCTTTCAGTAACACAGACTAGATTTGAAGTAACAAAGGTTGTCCTTTCATGATATAATAATGGTCACAGGATTTGCATCTGTTTTGAGTAATGAAAGGTTGGAGCAATAAAAAATATGAAAGCGAAAGATTTTTCCAAGTAAAGAACATGTATCAGATTCTCTTACATTAATTAATATTAGGTAAAAGAAGATGGTACAAATCATGTGTAATGTTTTACTACTACAACTGCATGCTGTTTATGATCTTCCCTTTCATTGATGTCTATAAACTGGCTGTATATGTACTATGTTAACACACTTGTATGTAATAGCTTCTTCATCCTCTTCAGTACTGATCCTTTGCACCAAAACTATCTCTTTGATTATCTTAGCTCCTTCTCTCACTTCACACACAAACACACACACACAGTTATATTGATTAAAGCTATCGTGCATCATTATGCATGTCTAATAAGTTTGAAAACATGACGATAAGATGAATAATATGTGCATTTCTTGAACTTGTGACTCAACACAGGTAAGCCAGGAAGGAGAGGAGAGATCTATGGAAGGGGTAGATATTATACATGTTGACAGAAGAGAAAGAGCACAGACCTGACATTAAGCTATGCAGTTACCTTATTGTCGGACTGTGCTCTCTCTCTTCTGTCGCCATATCCATCCATCCCCACTTCCGGTACAACGCTACTCTTCTTCCTGGTCTTATACATGTATGTTTGTTGATAATATAAGCATATGGACCATGTCCTACCGGAGCTGCTACTACTTTATTTAGTCTATAAAACACCATTTTGCAACAACTATGGTTGCGTGTAAAGCCGGTATGTTCTTTTCTTTCTGCCTTGAGGTTTTCAACTTTGTTAATTATGGCTCAAACATCTCAAATTGTTTTTTTGTCCCAGTGAAACAGAGGGCGCTGTCCTCGATCTTTATCGTTTCCAAGTGTATAGCCCTTTTCTTCTTCCTCTCTATATGTCCTTTTTTTGGAGAAACTGTTGGCTGTACATCACAAAAACAAGTGATATCCGATCACGGTGACCAGAATAGATGGAGTTCTGCATTGCATTATTTGTTCAAGAAGCAAGTCGAGGACTCGACTCATTTAAGTTGTTCCTAATATATGGTCTATCTATATAATTTTGAATTATATCTATATTGGCCTATGACAAAATTCCATTAAAATATGCACAAACTAATTATTATCAACTGCCTCAGAGCAATTATCATAGCATCTCAAAACACAAAATATATGGTCTCATCCACATACATTTTCATTTACAAATCAGAAGCTGCATATGCAAGTATGCATTTTACAAAATAACAAGATAATTGCCATGCAAACAAACTAGAGCTAAATTTAGACTAATCTTAAGTGTAAGTATTCAAGATACAGTGAACAACAAAAACAAAAAACAAACAGTTCAATGATGCTTTGAACTTGCAATATTTGAGATATATAAAAGAACAAGGGAGTTGAACTGCTTGTATTTTGTTTGTGGTTATACAACATTAATCTCGAACATGTGCTCTGTGGTCCTACTATCTTCGCTATCAGAAACAATGTCCTCAAGACTTAATAGCAAATGATTAGAAAAGGAGAGAGTTGGTTTCATCTTTGGCACCAACACAGGCTCTGCCTCGCCATTTAAAATCTGGAACACTCTCCTCATTGAAGGCCTCTCAGCACAATCTGGATTAGCACAGTTCAAACCAACAAGCAACAACATCCTAGCTTCTTCTACATTAAACACGCCATTCAAGTGTCTGTCTACAGCTTCAGCAAGCCTTCCTTCTGAGTGCAACCCCCAAACCCAATCAACTACATTGACGATTCTTTGACCTTCTATTTCCTTATCAATTGGCCTCCTTCCACAGACCAGTTCAAGTAGAACCACACCGAAGCTAAAAGTATCAGTTTTCTCAGTTGCTTTTCCATACTGAAGGTACTCGGGAGCAAGGTACCCCATTGTTCCAGCTGTCAGTGTAGAGACAGGGCTCTTGTCATGATCCATTAGCCTCGCCAACCCAAAATCTCCGAGCCTGGCATTGAAATTCGCATCCAGCATTATATTACTAGTCTTTATGTCTCTGTGAATCACTTGTTGCTCACATTCTTGATGCAAATAAGTCAAAACAGAGGCCAATCCAACAGCAATATTGTATCTGTATGGCCATTTCAGTGTGAACCCTTGGTCAGATACCGGATACAACACATTATCAAGACTCCCATTGGGCATAAACTCATAGACAAGTAACAATTCTCCTTTTTCAGCACACCAGCCCTGAAGCTGAACTAAATTCTTGTGCCTCAAACAAGCTATAATTGACAACTCAGCAAGAAACTCAGTTTTACCTTCATGAGAATGCTTTGATCTTTTAACCGCAGAAATAGTACCTAAAGACATAAAAAATGCCTTATAAACAGTCCCAAATGCTCCATGACCTACAATCCTACTAGCATGAAACCCTTTAGTAGCAGCATTCAATTCTCTGTAAGTAAACTGTCTAGGGCCTGGGCCTGTTACAAGCTCAGCACTGAAAGAGTTATCCATTCTCATCCCCTTCCATTTCTTAACAGAAATATAACCAAACAATCCAAGAAAAACACAAAAAAATGCTGGACCAGCAATCCCAAGACCCCAACCAAGCCTCTTATGATGTTTACTACTTGAACCAGAATTCGGAACAATAGGAGGACTTCTGATCACAGAATTATCAGACACATTATAAGGAGGAAATCTTGGTCTGCTTGACTTAACCCCAAAAGTCGAAAAACTCCAATTTTCAAGAAGATGAATTTCTGTACTTCCTTCAGTAGAAGCCGAAAACCCTACATACCTAAACTCCCTAAGATAATCAGAAAGATCAACATCAACCAACAGAAGTGGCTCTAAAGGTTTAGTACTAGAATAACTCAAGAAAACCTTTAAATTCTTCTCAACATTTTTATAATCAATCCAAGCAGTAATCAAATTCCCACTTTTCAAATCAATCCCAATGGAAATAACATCAGCAGTCTTGATTGATTTAAGACTATCAATATCTAACCCTACATGATTCTCATTCGGGTCATTAAAATGCAAATCAAGTCTAGTATCAAATTCAACAGCAACAAATTTATTCTTAGTAAGCTGAGTTGAATTCACAAGGCCTAAATACCCACCAGGGCTACCTAAAGTCTGATTATCAGGTGAGATAAAGAAAGCTAAGCCATCACCAAACGAGGCCGGATTGACATTATTTATCGAAAAAGAGAAACAAGTGGAGAAAGAAGCAATGTGAGTGAATTCTTGATTTGAGAACTCAATTGGGTGATTGTAAATGACTGTGCCGGAGCTTGATGATGGTACATTGAGTTTTTTAGTTAGTCCGATCACGCCGTTACGGAGATAAGAGTCACCGAGGAGAGTGAGGTTTCGAAGAGAAGTGAAAGATGGGAAGTTAAAGTTTGTGTTTTGGGCGGAGATTAATGGTGGGTTCTTGAAAAACAAGAAGAAAATCAAGAAAATGAAAAGTGGGGTTGTTGAAGAAAAGAGATTCATGGCTGGGAAAAGATTATCAGAGAAATCTTGGGTCTGGAATTATATAGATATACATATATATGTATATATTTGTTGCAGAATTAAGGACTGGTGTAGAAGAAAATGAAGATGTTCAAGGAGGGGGATTCTTGAAGCGGTGGGAAATGGGGATGGCGGGAAAATTGGGGGTGTGTGGTTTAAACGGTTGGGAAATGGGGATGGCGGGAAAATTGGGGGGGTGTGGTTTAAACGGTTGGAAAATGGGCAAATGGGTCGGGTTTTTAACTAGGAAAAAATGAAAGATGTCGGTAACATCTTGGACGGTACCGATTAGTCGATTACATAACATATAAACATAACACAATATGCGAAATATCCAAGGACATGATCCTAAATTATTCAAACTCTTAATAGAAAATGTGATGGCTTATAATATGCTTGATGTTGTCATTTTCCTCAAAATTTTACAGGTTCTAGAATTTTAAATCGTCATTAATTATTTTAAATTAAAGTTCCTTGCATGAAGTGAAAACCATTTATCCATATTGAATTTATATTATACTATCTTATATCCCGTGCGATGCACGGATGAATTTTTTTAGTTTTTTAGTTTTTTAATATTTTAATATTTTTTAATGATTTGAATTTATTTGTATGTATAATAATAATTTAAATTTTATTTAATATTATATATATATGTTTTTATATAATTTATTTATATTTATATTTTAATATGATAATTTTTGTTTGTTTTGTATAGAGATATATTTTACTTAGGAGATTAATGTGAGATATTTTAGTTAGAAGATTAATATGAGATTGTATTTTAGTTAGAAGATTAATATTTTAAAATTAGGCCCAATAATTAATCAATTATCCTGCCCAAATATCGACCGACTAACAAACTTTCAATGTTATCATAAATTTTAATGATATATTAAATTAAAATTATAGGATAAACTTTAATGATATATTAAATAAAAATTATAAGATAAGTGGGATTCGTAAAATAAAAAATAAAAAATATAATTTAAATATAATATAATATTATGGAAGACTACTGGTATTAGAATTGTATGTATGATTATATTTTTTTAAAATTATATTTTATTAAAATTCAACGGTTAATATTGTTTCTATAGTTCACTTAAAATTGGACGGTCAAGATCTTTTTTATGATTCAGCCAGTACCATACCAACAACCAAAACTTTTAATCTTTCGGCTTTAATAATATAGTATAGATTTAATAAATATTTATCAGTAGTTCGCTGAGTTATATACCTTTAGGGTTCTCCGATCTGAGGAACACTAGTACCATGAAGGATGATTTAACACTACTACACTAGTAGGATGTAGAAGTAAATTATACAGAGTAACGATGGCCAACCATGTTTATATGGCTTTTATATATCAAGTGTATGCTATTAAGTATCAAAATATCATTGTCAGATTCAAGACCAACTCCAGTTGCACATCTTTCATGCACCACAACGAAATTTGAGAACATGGCGAGACTCTGATGAGCTCCCTCCTAGCAAATTAATCATATACTGATAAGAGAAGTCCCTTGCACGGAAGTGAAAGAGGAGTTTCGGCAGCAATCTCCACATAAATTGCAAGAAATATTCATTGCTAGAAAAAATCAACTTGTGTGGTGCAGACGTGCAGTATTGAGCGACTATGGCTGAACCATCTTGCAATAGAACATGCATAAATACAGATGTACGCAAAGTGGTGGCATGACACAAAACTGCAACAAATGGTTGCAAAGCAAGAAGTTGACAGCTTGTATCGGTTGAAGCTTGCAATAGCTAATCAATCTAACTGACAACAGTAACTTCTTTATTGTAGGTGTCTAGGCAGCAGAGCTACAAGCACAACATGGTGTTTAATTAAAAAAATGTAAAAATTTATTCCAAATGTACTTTAAAAGTTGTAATACCTTCATTCATACTGCAGAAGCTTTCTCTGGGAAATATTACACTAGGATCAACTTGTTGTTGCAAGGACAGAACAAGAGCCACGGAATTTTTACTGCAGAAAAATATGCATACATTCATGTTAGGATTTAGTTGTTTATAGACAATAAAGAAAAAAAATTGAAACTTGTGAGAAAAGAGAAAGTGAGACGGTATTACAAAAAAAATGAGAAGAAAAAAATCATTAGAAAAGAATAATCATTCTAACTAGAGTCTAGACATTTAAATGGAAGTAGAGAAGCTTAAGATGGGATCAGATTATGTTTTTGACTTGAAACATACATTTGCAAGCTCTTGTATTAAAGTTTTATGCATGGAATCTTTTTAATACCTAATAAGACGACTTAGTTTATTACCTGGCCCAGGAAGGAATAAACTTTTTAGTGGGCACCTCATCCTCTTCTTCTTCTTCTTCTTCTTCATCCGAGTGCTGATACGGAGACATCTCATACGATTTTTCTGTAGCGGTCTGGGTAACATCACCACTTCTAGACGATAATTGATCCAACATACTTGTTAACTACAAAGAAGAAAAAATAATATAGCACGAGGCTACTCAGCTTGTTGTGGCAAAGATCAGATATTTTCACAATACATTTCAAATGGACCTCGCTTTCAAATACGTGGCCTTTAAACATTTACCTTTGTGCTGCCATCACAATTATTAAGAGTTTCACCACTTTCGGAAACAATGCTAAATTCCTGGATATTACTCCTATTAGTCTTGAATTCAGTTTGTGATTCTGTCCTTTTCAAAGTGTTTTCATATCTGCTCTCTTTGTCCACATGCTGACCCTTTCCTGTTCTGTTATCAGATTCCTTCCTAATCTTTGTGCTCTTACCCTGGTGAGTATACTACTGATATCAATGCCTACTGCAACTGACAGTAAAGATGGTAATAATACAACATAATGGCTATAGAAAATTTTACCGGGTTGCCGCAATGTTTTTCTTTCTCGCCTTTCCCAGGAAATATTTTCTCTTCTTGTGCTCTGTGGGTTTGCCATCCCACTCCAATGCGCTTTCTTTTCCTTTCCTTCTCCTTCCTGCCTTCTTCCTCTCTCATCCTTTTCCTTGCTGCTAAATCAGCATCTTTCTTTCTTAGTTCCTCTTCTTTCTTTCTCTTATCTAACTCCCTTTGCCTCAAAGTTTCTTCCTCTATTTTCGCTCGCTCAAGTTTCAATGCTTCTTTCTTAATCTTGCGTTCATTTTCCTTTTTTTCTGCTTGACGCTTTGCCGCCTCAGCAGCCTCTAGTGATCTCACTTTGATATCTCTTTTATCTGAAAAAAGTTTATAAACCGGCTTTTAAATATTATATACTGCTAATCTGGTGACTGGTCTGAATATATCTTCACAACATGCAAGAGCATGATAATAAGTAATATCACTTGCAGTAGTTATCATTTAACTAGAATTTAACCACCAACAGACAAGACAGCAACCAAAAAAGGATATATATATGCACACACAAACAAAAAAATATCCTTTGCATCTCATTATAATAAGAGCAAAAAAGGAGAAAGATACTTGTCGCACTACACAAAGCTCTGATACAATCAGATACAACTTTCATAATAATGTTACTGTAAATGGCGATACACAGAACTATTTAATTTACTGAATCTTAATATGAAACATGATTCGGATAATGAAAATCCACAAAAAAACACCATGGAAACATACTTTATGGATCACTAAATTACAACGCACACACTTGTAAAATCAGAAAGTCAGCTGTCTGGGTGAGTATCTTGGTACAATTAAACATATCACTGGAGAAGAGAAAGCCATATAGCAAACAGCATGGACCATGTTTTCACACTGTCTTTGACATGTATAACATCAAACATGTAAACACTAACTAGATTCAAAGTCTTTTTACAATTTTTTTTTTCAAATTGTCTGCATATCTGTGTTTAACTAGTTAGTGAGAATTTAGTATTTATGTTGTGGAATATTATGCAACTGTTGCTAGAGTATGTTCCGTGAAATGAATATCATACAAATTCAAGATATTTTTCATAGAAAGTTTGGGTACAAACCATAAGTATTCCAAGACTGACTGGCCATTATTACTTTTTTGAGTATTAATGATTGTAGAGACAATGATTTCTCAGTGGTCAGTTCACCCTAGTCTAGGTTTTTATTGTTGATTCCAATAGTTTCTTGTACATTGGCACTGACATTTTTTCTTGAAGGGACGTGTCGTATAACTAATTTCATCTTTTGACTCTTGCTTGACCCAATTTTACAACTTATTGTTGTCCCTAAACACCTCCCATCCCCCACCAAGTTACTAACTTTAGCACCCCGGACAGAGAGAAACTTCCTCCAAGCTATATTATAGATAGATCCCAACCCCCACCCCAAATTTCTGTCTCTCTCGCCAACATAATAGTTTTGTAGAAGCAAAACAAGGGGTGGATGAATAAAGAAATCACCTTTGCAAACTGCAGCAGCTTGCCTTTGCTGAACTAACGGAATAAATGAACTGACATTGGACACAATGTTGTTCCGCTTCACCTTCTCTGACAGTCTCTGTGTCCCTCTCTTTAAATTTGTTGTACTTGACAATTTTGCTTTACTGAACCTGTTGTGAAGTGATTCATTGACCATGATACTATTTACACCCACTGATGACAATTGGTTTTCCTTTCCCCAAATTTTACTTTTTTTATTGCTGCAATGATTTCTAAGCCTCTGTTTGACACTGCTTTCAATCTCTGCATTACTGGAATCTGTACCACCGATCTGATGTAATTTCTTTGCTGCAAGAGCATTTGAGAATTCTTCTATTGTCTTAGAAAATGGTTCTCCATTGGCACTGTTATTGGTCTCTGCCAAGCCAATATCTTCTTGAGTATGGTCATCATCGTCGTCTGCATTCTCATTTTCATCAACAACACTGGAATCTTCTTCGATACGAAAACATGTGAGCTCTGGATTGGAGCTCAATCGCTTCTCTGAATTGACTGAACTTGATGATATCCTTTTACAGTACCTTCCAACAGGTGTGTCAAAGTTTTTCGCATTCCAGCTATATTGAGCACCAGAATATGGTAGAGAATCAGAGTACAACATTTCTCGCAGGGCAGAGTCTACTTCATCCATTGAAGTAGCCTGTAAATGGTTGCCAGCATCCTCACTAAAAGATAAGGTGCTTGTTAGATCGGTATGCTCAAGAAGTCTATTTGGTACAGATAAGTACTGGTCTTTATTATTGAGTGGTTTATATTTAGATGAAAAATGTACTAAAGGGGTACAAATGCTTGCATTTCTGCAAATCTTCTCCAGAATGCTAGCACGTTGCATTGAGTTACGTGTTGTGTTTAATTCACCAAAATTTATTTCTTCTCTACTAGTGTCCAGCCCTCCATCATCACAATGTTCATCAAGAACAAATCCCTCATAAACTGGCAAATTTTGATCAAAAGCAAGCTCATTGTTACATGGTGAGCCAACTGGGCCACCCTCCTCCAGATGAGGATTGCTATCTAGCAAAGCACTCCTGCTAGAACTCAATATTTCAGCATCTGCCAGGTCAAAAGCATTCCCAACATGAAAGATCTTCTGCAATTCTTGCTCATCGGACAAACTTTTTGCAGCAAGGATGTCATTAGGAGAAAATGATGTAGTATGTGTTGCCTGTTTGCTTAAACTTGACACAAAGATTGGCCCAAACTCTTCATGTTCAGATGTAGAAGGGGTCTGCCCGGTGAAACAAAATTTTCCATCCTGGAAAACACAAAGGATTAATAACAATAACAAACAGCTGCCTAAAAGGACAAAGGACAAAAAGACATGCAAACACATTTTATTATCATATGAAATAATATGAAGAATTAAATCATCATGGTCTTTTCCTCCATAAGAAACAAATAGTAATATCTCTGGTATTAATAAGTAACTTTTTTCTTTCTGGTATTAGTTTATAACTTTTTTTTCTCTTAACAGCTATCAAAGATGAATGCAATAAAACACTCCCATGTCCCATTCATGTGTTCATTTTGCACACAAACACAGATGTAAACAACTATATAATACACTAAGGAACATGTTAAATATTTGTTGTCCCCACCGGTATGATACTACTTTGTGCCATATTTTATGGTAATCAGGGAATCATGACTTTGACCAGGAAGACATAAAAATAACATACTCAAAGGCAATGCATGTCGTGAAAGAATTGCAACAGAGGGCTGACACTATCACATAATCATAAAGAACACTATGATTAAGACCTTTCTATCACAATTATGTGCAATTACTGCAACTCGAGTTGGCACAGAGAGAGTAATCTTTTCAGCTGAGAAGTTCTGCATCTGTGTTGATTCAAACAGTTTGGGGAAAAAATGGCACATTGAGGGTAAAATTTTACTTTACCCTGAAGCATTGAGTGGAGTTTTAGATTGCGTGTGACTGTGTCTATACATGCATATACATGATATATATATATATATATATATGTACTATTGATAGGATTATCAAATATATATTCACACACACACACATATATAGACTTACGGTATACAGCACATAGACAAGCAAAGCCAACTTTTAAACCAAATATCCGATAGCAGAACTAGTTCTTAACAGATGTTTGAACATCCGGAAACTGTCATGCTGTGGCAGCCTTAGTGACCAATTCTCCAACACTAAACGCACACTCACTTGGGTGACTCAGATATCTACTTCTGCTGATAACTTAATTAATAACATTACACAAGACAGATCAATACCTCTTGTTGACTTTTTTGAATTGGCGAAGAAAAAGTGTCATCTGTTAAAGGACACTCCATTCTCTCTAGGAGCATGTCAGAAGTCTCACTGCCATTTCTTTCACAGGAAGAAGAAAATGCTAGAAGCTTCGGGATGACATCTGATTCATTCCCAACAGTCTTTGAATGACTACTTATGTGGCCTCCCTGCAAATTATGAATTTTTTGCTTCCTTGAGCTTGTGGAAGCAGAGAAACAATTGGTATGTTGGTACTCAATCTTTCTCCGCTTAAACTGAGGCCATGAGTCATATTTTGTGTGCCTAAATTTATTTTTAGGCAAAGTAGACGTATATGTGGGCTGAGCTTCGCCAAACTCTGAAGAACAAAAATTGTTGTCTTCATTCTGAGGATCACCAACTGAAGCGGATGTATTTGAACCTTCCTCGGCCAAGTCATTGCAACCATCTGCCAAAGACATTTTCTCTGTGCTAGCAAAGGTGTCTTCGTTCTCGCAATCAAAATTATGTTTATGCTGCAGCAAATTGTTCTCATCATCAACACTGCAGCATCGTCTTGCATCAAGAACATCATCGTCAGGTTGATTTTTCATATTTACCTCCTCGTCCAAGAAACTTTTTGGATCCTCAGTGACCAGTTTGGTTAAACTTGGGATAGCTGATGACCCTGAAAACTGTTGCTGAGAAGTTGAAGAAATAATTTCAGTTGTTGTCCACCTCTTACCGCCAGAATGACCCTGCTAGACAACATAAAAGAACAAACCTGCATCATCAAAGTTTTGCTAATAGATAACAAAATTCTAGATTTATACTTGGCAGTTTATGACAATTACCTTAATGCAAACACTTGTTTTGAAATACAGTTTAACAAAATAAAGGAAGGTGATATGAAGTAGATTCTATTAAAACTCTGATGGGATTTTCAAACTACTGTTTTTTTCATTACAGAGTGTCCGATCCAGTGCTATATCTATAATATGGCACCAAAAAGAAAACATATCACTCTAATGCAATGCTAAACATGGATGCAAAATAGCGAAGTGATATACTTGGTGCTAAATATGAATATAGAACCAAGTATGCCACAAAAGCAATATTGTTATTAGCAAAGTCAGGTGAGATTTAATTGTGCAGTTAAGAGAATGGTGGTTGAAAGTTAGTTAGATTTTGACATTAGACATGCTCTTAATATAGCTTTTTTGTTCACGTTAAAGATATATGACATTATGACCCGTACAGTTGCTTCTTATAATAACTTGAGGTTTTAGGAGATTTGGTCTTTAAGATGGCTTTAAAGCTCAAGTTAACCCCAAGTTGTCGCGTTCAAAGGTTACCTCAAACTTCTGGAAATAGCGGATACTTACCACGAGAAGAGAACGTAATAAAAACAAAGCATATTCACAAATGAATGTTTAGGAGTTTGTTATGAGGTAATAGACCTCAAAGGTGAAAAGTAAAGGTTGGATTTTTATTATAGTTACACACACAATATGTACCTACAGCAATCCTTTTAAAGATCGAAGCAGCATGTTATACGATGTTAAACACCTGCAATAAGTTTGACAAAAAAGTGTGATTAAAATATATTCAAAGAATTACCTCGTCAATTCGCTGCTCAGCACACCCTTCCGTTGGATGGCAGTTGGGCTGATGCATATCCAGATAAGAACCTTTATGGAGATCTGAAGGTAAAACAGCCTCTAATCCATCTTCAGAATGGTTCACCTGATGGTTTCTATTTGTATAAGCTTCCAATGTTGTTTTATTTTTATTGCAGTCCTCCAAATTTGTTTCGTATGCCTTTGGCGAATCATTATTTTCTTTGCAAGCTTCATTATGTGCCAATAACTGCATCTCTAAAGAAACTTTAGAAGGGCAGACACTGGTTGCTTTTTCTACTGACTCAGGCTCCAACGACTTATGGCATGTCCTTTGCAGATATTGTTCTGGGCTATTTACAACAGAAGGGGGGCTACAAGGTTCACTTAGAGTGCAACCTTCTAAAACATTAAAGTTCAGCTGCTTTGGCCTCACAACAAAGTGAGCATCAGAGCCCAGCCTCACTAGACCTTCTGACTCTGTTCTTAAGTTAAAATTATCCAGATTAGACCCAAAACAAGGAAGGTGGCCTTCAAGCTCAAAAGCCATAGCAGATGGAACTTTCTCCTCCTGGTTGACAATAGCACTGCTTTTAGTTACTGGAAGGACTAATTGATTGGCTGACAAGTCCTTATGGGTGTTTCCATTAGACCTGTTCAATGAACTTACAAGTGGATCTTCTTCTGTTGCACCAGATCCAGAAGGAGCAACTATAGGATCAGCAATACCAAAAGATTTAGCACTTGATACTAATTCGTTGAAGTGACAAGTGTTTTTTGAGCTTATCATGATACAATCAACCTCAGATGAAGGTTTGACTACCTCTAGTAAGTCATTAGCTTTATCAAGTTGTTGACTTAGTTTACCAGTGGACTCGCCATGGGTGCCACCATCTACCTCTGGAATGTAATAAGATGCACCCAGTACCGCAGCATCATTCACAGAACTATGTTGTCGGCTAGAACTCATGGATCTCGTCATTCTACATGCATACTTGCTACTTTCTTGTTCCCTGACCTCAAGTGTCTCCATTGCAGCTTCTTCTAGTTTATCAC
Organism: Oenanthe sinensis; assembly: GCA_028671895.1. Classification (NCBI taxonomy): domain Eukaryota; kingdom Viridiplantae; phylum Streptophyta; class Magnoliopsida; order Apiales; family Apiaceae; genus Oenanthe; species Oenanthe sinensis. The sequence goes on from CM053794.1 coordinate 41,093,042, forward strand.
TATTTTCTTTACTAACGTCGAAAGGAATGGCCACCTCAATTTCCTTGCTCACCGGATGATTATCATAGTCCATAAGTTGTGAAAGTCTACCACCATCGCCATATGCAGTTGTAGAAGTTCTACAAATTTTCAAAGATTCATTCGGGCAAATGTGTTGTAGGCAAGAACTTTTGGATCTTTCCATTTGACCACTTGTACCATTTTCCATGCTCAGATCTATTCCTTCAAATTGGCTTAGCATGCAATTTTCTTTGCCACTATGTTTCCTCACAGTTTCATGAGAAACATCCAGCTTTGAAGGTTCATTGACAGAGCTTGGCCATTGGCATGTGCTTCTGGATCTTGTCATCCTACCACAATTGTTGCTTGTGCCACTTTTATTGCTCAGATCTCTGCTTGCAACTCTCTTCCCGATGCTTCCATTGCTCGTGTCGGAAGATTTGTTAATTATCGATAAACTTTTATAATGATCAGGCTCTTCAGGATCGATCCCATATAATGCGACTCCGGTCACTCCACTGAAAGATATTCTTTTATTCTCATGGCTTAAACGACTCTTTGTTGCTTTTCCACTTGTGCGAAGCTCTAGAGCCTTTTGCCTTGATTTGGACCTTTGTAATCTAGCTAGAGATTGATCAGGTGCAACATCAATGTTTGAGATTCTTGCTTCTGTCTGCTCTGCGGAAGAGCATTTGGGAACAGAACTGAAAATGCATCCAGGGTCAGTATCATGGGTGTCAAGTAAATTCATAGGCTCATTGCCTCCATCAAGACCCTTGCTAGAAGCACCTACAACCATATGTGATCCAGTGGATGCTTTTTCACCGTCTTGTGTAAAAACTAGCTGAGACGTCTGACTTCGGCCTGGTGAATGACCTGATTTTATTGAGATATTAGAGACTCCTACATCTGCCTGGTCATGTGGATATGTATAAGATTGCCTAGGAGCACAATTTGAGGTATATCCAACATGATTACCATGGGACTCATGCACAAGTCTCGGCTCATCTCCTGCATCAAGATCTTTATTTGAGTATTGGATATCATTAGGCAATCTATCCGACAACTCACCATTGTCCCCTGTACCAACTGGCCTGTTCTGGAAGTAGCAATGACCAGTTGAATAAGGAAACGTCGGTCTTGCATGAGGAAGCAGAAGGTCTGATATCAGCTCTTCTTTATTCAGTTCTGCAGTTGAAATGTTTTTATAATTAATTTCTCTACTTACTAATCAAAAAACCGTGTGCTCAATCGGGGGATAATATAACTGTATTGGGTTTCTTACCAGCTTTAAAAAAATAAATATTTTATATTTAATTTCTCTATTGCCATCCAATCAAGTATATAGCATTAAGAAAAATTATACACGAGGAAATGAAATAAAGCAGGAAAAAGAATCGGTACACCTATAACTCGCAAGCAGAAGTAATAAAAGCATTTATGCATAAGATTGAACGGTTTCTCTGCACGACACAACATGATAGTAGTAGCTCCAACACTGGAAAATTAACATGCAAAGATAATAGACAAGACAAACCTGACTAAAAAAATTCTGGTTTAATTGATAAAATTAAAAAGCACAGTACTGATGCACAAATAAAAACTCCTAAATTCGAATGTAACAATGGGACACAATGAGACTAGGACAGCATTTGACATTGGAATAAGTTTTAATCAGCCTAAAATCATAATTAATTCAAGTTTCGAACAGTTGCAGACTCTAATTGCACATCTCTAAACCGCAAAACTCATACCATATCACAAAAAGAACAAATCTTTCAAATCGTAAACCTTTCTGACGATAATTACGCAGAATTAATAAAACCTAAAAAATCTCAAAATTGGACAAGTAGAGAAACTATAGATACAGATACATGTATGCATAAAAAATAAATACCTTTGGGATCTGAAGAGAGGGAGTGAGAATTAGGGTTAAGAAACCAAGGAGGAGGGTTAATTCCTTGAATGAGGAGATTAGAGGCGAGTTGTTGTTCGTAAAGGTATGTTTGTTGCTTAATTTGTTCTATAATCCAATTCTTACGCTCGAATATGTTGTGCACAAGCTTCTCTACGTTCGTAGTCGTCATTTAACTACATCTATGGACTCCGGCGACGGCGATTCTACTCCGGCGAAGGAGGAGAGAGAAAGGTTTCCGTTATATTTGCGATGTCACGAGCGCCAATTTGATTTTCAAATTTTTAGGGTCAAATGAATGTGTTGATTGAATTTGGGTACTTGGATCATTGATGGAAACGGGCGGGTCGGGCCTATGTTATCATTTGATGTTTTATTTATACGACTCGATGCTTTATTTATTAATAGAAAATTACCTAAGATGTTTTTAGTCTCAGTATTTTTATAGTTAGTATATAATTTTCTATAATTATAATAACACTTTTATAAAAAATTTGAGATAATCTCAGAACATTAACCTCTTATTTATTTCTCTATTTATTAGTTTTATAATATACATAAATAAAGTTATAATTTGCAAAAAAAAAATGTTTATGTAAAATACATAAAATAATTTATTAAATATGGATAATTTGATGTTTTTGTTCGATTTAGAACTTATTTGACAGTTCATTTTTGTAACGACCGGGAAAATTACGTGTATTTCATAATATTTAAATATGCTTTTAATATAATTTTTAGGGTGTCAGATTTTTTTTAATTATTTTTTTATATATATGCATTTATTTGTGTTAGGATTTCTAATAAATAGGAAAATTACTTGTTATGTGTTATGTGACGTCTGTGTAGCATAAAATATTTTATTCTAGTTTACTGTAATTTTTGTTTCGTTAGAATAAATCTATTTCGTTTATGATTATCGGGCCCAGACCTTGTAGAGAACTAGAAACCTTGTTTTTTGTTCCTTTATTTTTATGGAACGATAAAATCCTCAAAATGAATTTATGTTATTATTTTTGGACCATTCATAATTTTTGGGAATTTTGACATATATATTGTATTTATTCGAAAATATATATTTTTATATTTTATTCCACAAAAATGATTTTTTGGGCTTTTTATTTTAATTATGGAGTAAATTATCTTTTAATCAAATTAAAGCCCCAAAATTTTCCAAAAATATAAATAATTTCAAAAGTTTATTAAAAATCAGATTTTTACTAATTATAGTAAAAACATGCAGCTGGGTTTGTTTGTATTGGGGAAGAACGCAGTGACCTTGGACTCTTGGATTCAATCATACATTTGGTGGTGATTTTGTTTACCGAATTTCAATTGTGGGTAACCAAAGCAAAGCTTGTGATACGTGCTATGTGATTATAACATCAATTGTACTGCAAAATCTCTTGAGTTTTAATTCGTTCATAATTGTTCTTGTTTCGATTTTATGGATTAGTATACGTTGATTATTTGTTGATTTGAGTTTCAGCTGCTTAATTTCATACTATAACCTGTTAGCGATCCTTAGTTGTTGGCGGGGTCAGTGCGCCTCTGATTCATTATTTTATTATATTTTATTGTTGATTGGTTGGTGACCCCCAGATTTAGACCCCGGATTTGGAGGGCGTCACAGTTGGTATCAGAGCTACAGGTTGGTAGTCACTGAAATAAGCAGAGATATAGCCCAGGAAAGATTTGATAGATCACATGAGATAGGTTGATAGTCATTTGAGATAAGTTTACATTTGATTTTAGTTTAAGTCTATGTTGTGAGTTGTGTTGTGATACCTATGTATGGTAGGGTTTGGTTTCTAGTAAAAGGTATGTCAGAATTTTGAGTGTACATAGCCAATATCTTTTCTAGTAGAATGTCCAGGGAGTAGGATGTTATAGACTAGTCGGATGAGCTGTTGTATTCCATGTAAAAATTTATATATATCGATGGCAATTTTATAGTGTAGGTCCGTGTTGTTATATTTGGACATGTTTTTCCTTTTGACATTCAAGTACATTAGTAGTTGTGCACCATGATTTGATAACATGAATGAGAACAAGGATTTTATTTAAAAAGGAAAACTCTTTTTCTTCGCAACATATGCTTTTCCCGGATAAATGTTATATCAACATCATGTATAGCAACGTACTAAAGAACTTGTTTGTTTATTATCAGAGATATGGCTAATCCAAACGCGATTGAGAACGATTTGGGAAATCTGAATAACAATCAGAATCCAGTGGTGCAAGGAAATCCATTAGAGCCGGGAAACGTCAACGTGATGCAACAAATATTAGAGCTATTCCGTCAGCAAACGGATAATCTCACTCGCCAGCAGCAACGGCCGCCAGCACCACAGGCTGTGACGTTCAAGACATTTCAAGCTGTGAAACCTCCAGAGTTTTATGGGACAGCAGATCCCGTAGAGGCTAGAGCATGGCTAAAAGAGATAGAGAAAGCTTTTGCATTAGTGAAAGTCGAGGATAATCAAAAGACAGAATATGCTAGCTACTTTCTGAAGGGATAAGCCAATTATTGGTGGGAATCTAGGAAGTCTCTTGAGGGGACAGGAGTAACCACTTGGGAAAGGTTTAATGAACTGTTCTTGGAAAAGTATTTTCCATGTTACATGCAGAATCAAATGGAGATCAAATTCCTGGAGCTGAAACAGGAAGGAAATGTGGCGGATTACGAGACCAAGTTTACAGAATTGGCTAGGTTTGTGCCAGATTTTGTAGACACTGATGAGAAGAGGGCCAAAAGGTTCCAGCAAGGATTAAAGGCATGGGTCAGAAGTAGGGTAGCTGCTTTCGAGTTAACCACCTACACTGCGATAGTACAGAAGGCAATGATCATTGAAGCTGAGAGTGACATGTCTCAGAAAGAGAAGGATGGAAAGAAGAGGAAGTTTGACAGTTGATCAGGGAATCAACAACAAAACCGATTTCAGAGCAATTTCAACAACCGACCAGGATTTCAGTTCAAAGAAAATGGTGGACCAGGGAATGGAGGTCATAATTTTGGCAATCAAGGGAATCGATTTCAGAATAATAACCAGCAACAAGTGAACCGATTCTTTAACAACAATCAGCAACAGGGAAATCGACCACCACCAGTATGTAAGATATGTGGGAAAAACCATAGTGGTGTGTGTTGACTATCCAATCCATAGTGCCAGTTTGGCTATTATATATTGATTTTGAGCAGTTGATTCATTTTGATGACATACTGCATTGTTTCAGTTTGAGATAAACTGTGATTTTTTTATTGTTCAGTTTTTAAAATAAACTGTTTTATATTCCGTTCTCTATACAGATCTCATATCTTGATTTAATTTCAATTGTTCATATACTTGCTGAGCATTTCTTTGGCTCACTCTTGCTTTTTATTAAATTCCGCCAGGCATAGTATGAGCAGTCACAGCCATTCACGCAGAGCTAGACGGAGAAGAGTTAGGGGACCGCTCGCTCATCGGGCCTCCCAGGTATTTAGGGGTGAACATGGGTTGGTTCGGGTCGGGTTTTCGTCAAAACTCGACCCAACCCGATTAGTTCGGTTTTATAAAAAATCAACCCATTAATTGTAAAAAAAAATCGTAACCCAACCCAACCCAATTAGTTCGGTTTTTTATAATCGTAACCCAACCCAACCCAGAAATTTCTGCACTGTTGCAGAAATTTGTAAAAAATATTCTGCACTGTTGCAGAAATTTATATAGTGCAGAAATTTATATAGTGCAGAAATTTGTAGAAAATATTCTGTACTGTTGCAGAAAATTTATATAGTGCAGAAATTTGTAGAAAAAATTCTACACTATTGCAGAAAATTCTGCTTGTTGCAGAAAATGTTGCAAGAGCCGGAAAGTGTTGCAGAATGTGTTGCAAAAAATTTATATAGTGCAGAAAATTTATATAGTGTAGAAATTTGTAGAAAATATGTAAAAAATATATAGAATATGCAGAAAATATGCAAAAAATTCTGCATTTTATGTAATCGGTTCGGTTCGGGTTGGGTAAGGGTTAAAATTTGTTAAACCCTTACCCAACCCAATTAGTTCGGGTTTTTTAAAAATTAACCCATTTATATTTCGGTTTCGGACGGTTCGGTTTATTCGGCCGAAAAAAGGGGCGGGTTGGTTCGGATATGCGGTTTAATTGGATTTTTGTTCACTCCTACAGGTAGTAGCTGTTTAGTTTGTCTGTAGATAGAAGTTGTAATAAAATAAATTTAGACTTAAAACATATCTAGACTTTTGGTTTGAGTTGGTAAGCTACTTGTGAGTTTGTAATAAAATATTTGGATTTACTTTGAGTTTCAGCTGCTTAATTTCATACTATAACCTGTTAGCGATCCTTAGTTGTTGGCGGGGTTAGTGCGCCTCTGATTCATTATTTTATTATATTTTGTTGTTGATTGGTTGGTGACCTCCAGATTTAGACCCCGGATTTGGAGGGCGTCACAATTTTAATTCCAGACTTAAAGTAAAAACAGTCTCATTTATAAATTGTTTAGAATAACTCTAATCACACCTTCATATAACATTTTTAGTTATTTTTAAAAAAATTAAGATTAAAATTGTCTTCAACAAACTCCTTTTTTTTCTTAATTTCAAGTATTTTATATTTTTCCATAATAATGAGGAGTTCATTTTCCCCCAAACTTGAATTTATATATTATTTAATTTCTTTCTCTCGTACCACTATGCGTAAAATTGTTCGTATCTATAATATATTATAATAACCAAATTAGAGAGTTTTTTTGAAACATATGAACCTTAAAAAAAATTCTAACCGTTCAATTTTAGTTGATAAATTTTTTATAAATTTTCGTTATTTATTAATTTATTACAATTATACATTGGTACTAACTTTTTGATACTTTAATTTATGATAGGAAAATCTTATCCATGCAGCAATTCAAAAATATTCACTTTTTCGATTCAAACATATTTTGGAAGAACAGCTTTTATATAGCATTGAAAATTTAAAAGTAGTTGCAAGTACATGCAGATATACACCACTATTATGTGAGTTTAATGTGATATTTCTGCTTAATACTTATCTAGATGTTGTTGGCTGCTTGACCTACATTAGTGGTATTGATATTGTTAGCGACAGATGGGCAAAAAAGAGATTTTATAATCATAACAAATTAGTAAGTTGTGAATTGTAATATACACACACACACACATATATATATATTGAAATTATTATTTAATTTTATAATATTTATAAATTCAATACTACTATTTTGATTTAATATAGTTTTGTTATATCAATTTTATCACATGCAGTTCAGTCATCAGTATTTTAACTTTGTGGAAAATCTCATAATAAATTTAAAATTTATTATGAGACCGCCGCGAAACGCGGTTTTTTTCACTACTTATAAATAATGTCATAACTATATACATATTTATATTAACTAAAATCTTACTTTTTAGCCTCAATTATATATTTATTATAACATAGGTCTAAATTATAATATATTTATATTAAATAGAATAAATTTATACTATATAAAATAAGAGAATATATAATATTAACATAAAATTTTAATATTATAAAATTTTATATTAAATATAAATATAAATATAAATAAAAAATCAATTTACTTGAATATTAGTTATCTCATGGTTATAAGCGGGTATTAATTAAATAATAAAGATTAGATAAAGAGAAGTTTAAGGAGAATTATTGAAGAAAATATACAATTTAATATGCTAAATATCTAATAGGTAATTTTATAATATTTTTTCCAAATAAAGAGTTTGTTAGACTTCAAATAATTTTTAGCCCCGTAAGCTGAAAGTAACATTGATGTACTTACTTTTCCCTCTTTGATTCTTTTTCTCTGTTTTTCCTCGGAATACTTTCTTAGCATTTAATGAATGCACTTGTGAAATTGTAATTTTTAAAACTTATTTTTAATACTTCATATGTCCATAATTAATTATTATTTTGACTTTTTACACGTACTTTAACATAAATAAAAAACACAGTTCAACAAATTATTTTTTGAAAATTTTTATTTAAAAAAAAAAATTCGAAAAATAATTTATCGAATTATGTTTTTTTATGCGCGTTAAAGTACTTGCAAAAAGTCAAAATTATAACTAATTAGGAACGAGAGAGTATAATTTATATTTTATACCTCTATTTTATTTTATTTTAAATAATATAAAACATTTAAGTAAATTTAATATAAAACATTTAAGTAAATTTTTAAAATAAATTATTTTAAATCAAAATTATCAAACATTTAATTAATTTTAAGTAAAATTATCCATGGATTCAACGTAAATAAAAATAATTATTTTTAACTTATATTTAAAATAAAAACGTGCATCCGAGTCATCCTTTAACATATATTTCCTCTATTTTTTCATGTGTTTTGATCGCATATTAAAAGTTATTATTTTTAAATTATTTTATTTGAATTAAAATATAAATTACATATTTTAATTTAAAAAAAGGAGAAAATTTTAAAATCATATCTTTTGTCAAATCAATTAAAAATTGTGCGCCAAAAGCCAGAATGACTTATAAAAAAAGGAGGGAGTATTTTATATTTAATATTTTTATATTTTTATTTTATATTTAATTAATATAAATGATATTTTCTAATCAAAATTTATAAATAAAATTATTTAAAGAAATAAATTTTATTTTTAACTTTTAGTTAACTTTAAATTTTGAAAAAATAAAAAAATAATTAACTAATTTTAGGGGAGTATATACAATTTAAATTTAAATAAATGTGAGAGTTTATACAGAATTTATGTAAAATTGAGTATAAATCCAATATAATAGAATGTTTAGAAATTTTTAAAAATTTGAAATATTTTATAAAATTTAGCCAAAAACCATACGTGTCAATAAATTTTTGAATATCGCTAGACTAGAATAAATTTTTAATAATTTATATTTAATACCCTTAAATTTTAAATTATTTTATATTCAAATTAAAAATTAAAAATTTAAATTAAATATCATCAAATTTTAAATTTTAATTAAATATACCTGAATTTTAATAAAAAAGTAAATTAAATATCTCAAAAAAATTGAAATCCAAGAAAATCCAATCTTTCTTTGGTAAATACAAAGATGACAGAACTTTGTGATTTGTGAAGAGCAGGAGAGACAATAATACTCGATCGATCTTAATAAAGTGATCAAAGGGAGAAGGGAATATAACAGTGAGTGGAAGAAGAATTAACTGAATAAAGTGAGTATTATCTATTACTATCCACTATCTTGAATATTATCTTTTACTAATTGCTATTCCGTAGAGTTACAAACTTATTAGGTATGCATATCAGATGTTTGATGATTTTACTACAAGGATGATTTTTATTATGTACTACATGCACACATATATTTTATTAGTACTAGTGTAGTAGTAGTAGTGTTTATGTAATAGCCCTAAATTGCACATACATATAACCTTCGTTTTCATGCTATATGCAATACCAAGCTTATGTTTTGCTCTTTTGCCCTCAATATATCATGTAATCTGGAATACTACACAAAAATCAACGAAAACAACCCGAGCCAGTGGTGACAACTACCCCAGAAACAAATAATACAATTCATGTTGAATATACAACCATGGTCCCTGTATAATATAATGTAACCTACCTAGACAACAACTCATCTCTTACAAATCAAAATTGTCAACAACTTGATAGTTATGCTGCTTACAACCATAGTCCGTGTATGCTGCTTGCTATATCATTTAGCTTTACTCTGGACTTTGGTTCATATGAGATAATTCTTTGGTTTAATTACTTATTAAAACAAATGCAAGATGTTGAATGCTAATGATTTTAATTGCAGTTCCTTTGCGTAGGATGGATATTGCCTTGCCACTGGAGAAACTATCATTAGGTCCCAAAGATCATGATACCGGGTAATTTCTACTTGCAATCACCTGGCCATTTTTTTCTGTTAGCCAAACTACATGAAAATTCACTATATTGTATCTAGATGAACGTGATAGTTATCATTGTTTTTGCTGCCATGTATATTCATCTTTATGGAGTCATATGGCGCATTAGTTTTGTAGGCATGCATTATACGTAAGAGAGTTGTTTCTAGTCCTTTGTGCATCCGCACATGAACTATTTTTTTCCAAACTACTTCTATTACCTGACAAACTAACTCCTGGAACATCAGGGAACCAGCACATGTAGTTTTACTCTCAGCTGGAAGTTTTAATCCTCCGACATACATGCATTTACGTCTTTTTGGTACGTGGTTATTACCCTTTTCCATAAGAGAGCAAAGTTTGAAGCTGTACCTCTATTTGAAACAAAGGACTTTTGTGAGAATATAAGTCATTAAACTTAGCTTATGGTACTTGTTGGAGGGGAAGAGCAATGTACACGCATTTAAATATGTATGTACATATGTCTATAACTGCGATAATTGTTATATAGTAATTTCAAGTGGAGTGTTGATGATTTTTTTAGTTAAAATAAATATTTTATCCTCTGGTTGTTAGAGCTGGCGAGAGACGCACTAAATTCAGAGGGGTTCTTTGTTATTGGAGGATACATGTCACCTGTAAATGATGCATACAAGAAAAGGGTATGTATCTATGAGTACCAGAACATAAAGTATGCACTTTGTCCTTACACCTGAATGTGATCATGTTTAAATCTGTAGCTAATCGCTGAATGAGCTCTATATATAGGGTCTTTTATTAGCTAAACATCGGATTCCAATGTATAATCTTGCTTGTAGAACTTCTGAATTCATAATGGTGGACCCTTGGGAGGTCTCTCTCTCTCTCTCTCTAGCCCCCCCCCCCCCATCTGTGTGTGTGTGTGTTTGCCTTTCTAATTACTCAAATAGAGGTAAATGTCTTTTTTTGAACATCAATAAACAGGTTTTTGTATCAGCTGGGGTTTTATTATGTATACATAATAAAGTATGTGTCTTTATAGTAGGCATATATATCAGAGTACCTTCCAGCGGACATTGAGCGTTTTATCCAGAATCAGGAGCTCCTTGTGTGATAATGGATTAGTACCTACCTAGTGGTGAACCTTACATAATCCCCTTCTTTTTCTTTCAAATTCATAATTTGAAGAACCGGTCTATACATTTTTTGTTGCAAATGATCTATCATCATACCAGTCATTGGTTCTTTATGATTTAGAGCATGGGCCTAAAAGTTCGTGTTAAAAAACCAAGGCAACACGTACAGGGCACAAATGTATTGCTTAGTCCTCGCTTTTGTGTTGTCACCGTGATACTTTTTTGCTTTAGATTGTACCACAATCAATTGTTTATGTGTCTTATACTCTAGTATTTTCTATCTTTGCACTTGGACTTTGTTGATAATATATTGTCTTTGCTTCTGCTTCTAGCATTCCTTAAAGTCATGCTTATCTGTGGTTCTGATCTACTTGAATCTTTCAGTACTCCTAAAGTATGGATTCCAGAGCAGGTAATTCTAAGTCTACAATTAAAATATAACTCATATATATGTTTTATTCAGCTAGTTGAGTTTATCAATTCTAATATACAGGTCAGGACAATATGTAGAGACTACGGCGTGGTTTGCATCCGGCGAGAAGGTCAAGACATTGAGAAACTTATTGCTAATGATGAAATTTTAAATGAATGCAAGGTAAATATCTTAAATTTCTCCTCCAAGGTAGTTCCTTTGGGGAGAAATGAATTGCACTTTTCAAAAAAGTAAAACGTTTACCAAATTGTTAAATGCTTGTGAACATTTTCTTCTAAAGTATTTCCGAACAATTATTTAAAATTTTCCAATAAATTATGTTCCTTTATATTTAAGGAATCTTCAACAACAATATATAGATGACAATTTTTGGCTCTTAATCTTAATACAATTATTAAATTTGGTAGTTTTGTTCATAAGAGTTGTAAATAGTTCCTCCATCTATAAACAAATTTTTATTATTTGCATAGGCCGTTATTGAATATCTATTTAATTTTGTTAATATAAGAATCGCAGTACATGAAATTGCTCAATTTGATATGATTTAAAACATACCACTATACCACAAATCTCTATGCTTTTGGGAAATAAAACTGTGCAACATATCAAGCTTATTGGAGAATGTAGACATGCAATTCCATTCATGTTAAGTGGGCTTCCCGTTCACCACCAAACTGAGTGTAATTACTGTCATACAAAATGTTTTTTTGGTTATTATGTGAATTGTCAACAAGTTGTGACACATTTGCTTCAACTTCAACTTGTATGTTGAAGACTTTAGATCTTCTGTATTTTGATTTGTGATTTTTGGGTCTGTCAACAAATTGAGCCTTGAATTGGAGTGTTTTCTTTCTCTGTTTGTGTCAAAGTAAAACTGCTAATCCGGAATTTGGCTTTACATATTAGTTCATAAGATGAATTTTTTACTTTTGCATCTCCTAGAAATATGTTCCAAGTTTATTCTTTTATTTATTTTACATAATCACACAAGTACATTTTACATTTTTGTATATTTTCAGAGTAACATCAGAATTGTGGACAAAATTGTTCCAAACCGAATCAGTTCAACAAATAGTAAGGTAACAGCGGATTCAAATGTTTAGTTGGTTTGATGAAATATTACTGGTGAGAGGATATACTTGTATCTGTTGGGTTTACTCATATCTGTAACAGGGATTGTGTTTCAAGGGGTTTGTCGGTGAAATATCTGGTGCCAGATGAAGTAATTGACTACATCAAACAACATAATCTCTACACAAACTCTGCATAAATTTGACAATCACCTGGCAGGCTTAAAAAGCCAAGATTCTTGCTTGTTGAATAAAATAACTTATCGGGTCAAGGGTAAATTATTTGGGCGCGGGATGTGTCAATTATAACTTGGAAATGAAATGCCTGCTGTATTGGCTGTGTTGCATTCACAGGCTGTCCATAAATGCTGAGATTGCATATTGTATGTTTAGCGAGATATGCATTGCAATGGTGGTGGTTTTCTTCAAATGAGGTAGCTGTAAATCTGTAATGTACAATAATAGAAAGCAAAACGTGCTGTCTTGTACCTTAGACAAATGGAATAAAAAAGAAAAGCTGTCTTGTTGCTATTTCTCTAAATTTTAAACTATCAATAAAATTATTGATGGCACAAACAAATACATTCTTTATCTTCTTTTCTTGAAATTTGGGTAAGAGGAAAAGTAGAGTAGATGAAAATCGTTTTAAATGATATACCATCAGTTTAACTTTTCCAAAGTAGACTAAAACAATTTCAGAGCCAAAAAAATAAACTCGATATATATGATGAATAATTTTTTTTATGTATATATAAATATATAGAACCGTGTATACTGGTGACCTGTTTATACTTTATATAATGCATATATGAAAAATAATAAAACAAGGTTTAATTAGTAAACTTTTTTATTCATACTGTATTATACATGAGTCGGGATACATTAAGATTTTACCAAGAATAAAATTATAATAAACCCAAATTAAATTGTATTTGAGTTCCCATACATGTCCAAATGTATATGTCATCAGTGATTGATACATTTATCTGTTCGCGCTTTTTAACAACGGATAGGATTAGAGCTAAATTTTTATGTGAATTCAAGTAGTTAATATCACTCTATTCACGTTTGTGAGTATCTTTCTATATAAAAAAATATATAGATAAATGATTGTTGTCTTATTGACAATCGCTCGTCAAATACCGTTGTCTTGATAAATCGCCCGAAGAAGGGCTCGCATCTGTAATCAGCCATCCATAAGACCATAATATCAAATAAATCTTTTTCGTTTTTAGCAGCCCGTAGGCTGAGAAGCAATATCAAATAAATTTTTTTCGTCTTTAGCAGCCTCGTAGGCTGAGGAGTAAAAGGAGGAATTCGTCCGAGGAGGGGTTCGCCTCCGTAACTAGTCATTCATAATATCAAATAAATCTTTTTTGTCTTTGGTAAATTTCCCAAGAGCTATAATCATAGTAATCCTCCTATTCAACTACTTTGACCATTTCCAAATACCTCATAGCATTTTCGGAGTGTCCGTCGATTCAATCATTTCTGTATGGTTTATCTCGTAAACTCACCCTTTCGAAGCTTTTGTATCTAAAGATTCAGAACACTCCACTCGATCATTTTGAACATGTAAAGTTGCAAATATATTAGGTGCCGTGCTACAATGACCGTGTATTAGTGTCTAACTGCCTATTGCTATGAAGCAAAAACAGACATAATATTGTAATTATTGACTATCAAACTCAGGGATTATAATCTTTTTTAAAATGACTTGTCAGATAGGATTAAATAATACATCCTTCAACTAAGTATTAGAGAGAATTATAATTTTATCCCTTATCTGATGAAAACAAAACAGAGATTAATATTTCAAAAGATTATAATCTTTGATCTAATGCCAGATAATTTTTTATAAAATAAATATAAGATTAAAAAATTTAAAAATTTATAGTCATATCCCCTGTTTAATCTTATGAAACAAACATGGCGTAAGAGTAAACGGTGGTTTACAGTGATGTACATAAAAATAAAGAAACCAAAACAATTGACACCCCTCACTCTTCCCCTCAACCTCACAACTCCAAGCAATAAATAAAAACAAAACAAAACCTAAATAAATAACACACCTCACAAAACCCACAGAAAAAATTAAAAAACAAAAAAAAATGACAAATGATTTATTTGAACCCCAAAAAAAAACCGACATAATAAAAAATTAGGTTACTACAGCTGTAACAACACCAACCATACACTCATCACAATCGCAACCAATCCTCCACCGTGGGATACAACAGCTCCATTATTATCCGCCGTCTGATCCGCCGAATCGTCACCAGGCGAATCCGCCGGTGAATCTGACGGAGTATCCGCCGCCACCTTCTTCTTCTTCTTCTTCGAACCTTTAGGCGAATCCGCTGCCGGCGCCGGCGCCGGAGCAGGAGTCGGCGATAAAGCCGCTTTAAACAACTCCTTTGGAAGCAACACTTTATTCAACGTGAAAATCGATAACGGCTGTTCATCGAACAATGTGCCTATTATCTTCGCCGTTACGAGCTTCGTCTTCAACGTCACTTGCTCTCCGTCATTTTGAACCGTGATGTCGAATTTACTAGCGCCGTCAGTTGCTAACGTGTTCATGAGTCCGTTATTCTGTTTTAACATCTGCATTGACTCGTAAACAGGCACCGCATGTGACTCCAGTAACGCTTGTTTACCGGCGACCGTTAGGTTTTTGAATTTGGGGAGAAAAGCTTTAAAAGCGTCGTCGAGAGGACAGAAAATTGTTAATCCACCGTCGAGATTGTCTTCGTAAGTCTTTTGTGCGTCTGAAGCTGATAATGTATCGGCGAAGACTTTACATCCGTGCGCCGACATGAGTGCTGTGATGTTTTGACTGCTCGGTGCCGGCGCCGGAGCTTCGGCTTCCGAAGACGGTAGGATCTGACTGATCTGGATGACGGAGAGATTGTACGGACGCTCGTCGAGTGATTTGACGAAGGTAGCGGGGAGAACGCCGCCGTTATCTTCGGCGCCGAAGCCGACTTTACCGCCTTTGAGATCGGTGATGTTGACGAAGCCTGCGGTGCCTGTGGCGGTACCGGTGGCTTGGAACATAGTGGCGGCCAAGGCGGTGCCGTCGGTGATTTGGTGGAGTTTTTTAGCGCCGAAGTAGTCGAGGAGGACGTGGAGAGAGAGGACGTTTTTCATTGCGGAGATAGAGAGATGTTTGGAGAGAAGGTCGGCCATGCCGGCATTGTCGACGGCACAGACGGTGATGGTGATACGGCGGTTGATTTCGTCGGCGAGGTGTGTTTCGGTGAGGTAGTGGTTGAAGGTTGAGAATTCGGGGTATTTGTTGAGGATTGCAGTGATATTGTGTGCGCCTGCGGTGGTGGTGGTGGGGGAGAGGAGAATAGTGAGGGTCAGCACCGCCGTGATGGCGGTCGCCGGAAGTAGCTGCATTGTGCAAATTGGTTATTTGATAGGGAGAGAGAGAGAGAGAGAGAGATAGAGAGAGTGTGTTTGTGTGGTTTATGCGCTGAAGGGTTTAGGTGAATTGGACTTGTACAAGATGTAGATCTACACTCTAGTCATCTACAAGACTACAAGTGTTGTAGGAAATATGCAACGTTTATATTTTGGAGAATAATCCCGTTATTTTCGTAATTTACTACCACCATTTTTGTCAAATGCGGACCTTCTAAATATTTTCTTTCAAAAATCTTTATTTTTTAGCTGTCCGCGTCTTCTTTTCTACTTGTTATTGATTTTTCTCTTGTAAATAAAGTGAGCGCCTTGTGCATACACATAAGCACCGGTAATAATTGAAAAATAATATATGTGTTATTTGATGTATTTTTGTTTTTGGAATATATTTTCAAATCTCTAGCATTTTGTGGGATTTTATATAAATTTCAACGCCTTTTGTTTACTAGAATGGTTGTTTTAATTTTTTAAGAGTGTATAATTATAATTCGTGCAAAGCACGAGCGAGATTAATAAATTATATATTAATTATTTTATATGATTTAAATGTATATAATTTAAATTTTTTTATTATATCAGCTCTGATAATATAATATATAATAAAAATTATTTATAGATAAAATAATATTATTATTTTAATATTCACAAGATTTAATTAATAAGTTATAATTTCAAGTAGAAGTGAAGTGATATATGTTATTAGATTGTTGTACAATATATGTAAAATATATATGTTTTAAAATTAAATTATAATTATATCATAATTGCATAAAAAAATCGTATAAAAAGAAAACTTACGGATGATAAAAAGAGTTGTATAAAAAGAGAATTACCGAACGGACGACCAACTGACCAAATTTTTTATTTTTCTTTAAATTTAATTAGGAAATTTTTATTAATAAAAAGAGTTACAAATATATTAGAAATATTTTAATTAAAAAATAAATAAAAGAGTATATTTTAATGTAGGTAAAATATAATATAATTTTAATATTCAAAAATTTTAATTATAAATAAATTAATGTGTTTGAGCGATGAGGAAAATTGAAACATGTTAGTAGATTGTGAGTACAGCTATATATTCTAATTAAAAGAAAAGTTTTTTTTAAGTAGTATAATATAAAAGTAAAGATAATATAGATATAACATAGTGATGAAATTTAATTAATGTTAATAAAATAATATTATTATTTTAATATTCATAAAATTTAATATTCATGAAATATAATTTAAATATAATATAATATTATTCTATCTGTGATGAGTTGTATAAAAAGAGGACTATTGATGTTAGAGTTGTATATAGGGTGTTGATGTCGGTCTTCTAATTTGAACATACAGGTATTGATGAGAACTGGTTGTTCTAGTTTGAGCAAAATTCTTCTAATTTGAGCAGAACTTGTGTTTTGCTGAATAATTTGTGTTATGCGATTAAAATAGAAAAATAGATGGCAACTAAAAATGCATATTGTTTAATATAAACTTTAATGATATATTAAATAAAAATTATAAGATACATAGGATTCGTAAAGAAAAATATAGAATATAATTTAAATATAATATAATATTATCATATCTTGTTATTTTATCTAAAAAGAGGACTACTGGGATTAGAGTTGTATGTATGATTATATTCTTTTTAAAATTGTATTTTATTAAAATTCAATGGTTAAGATTGTTTATATGATTCACATAAAATTGAACGGTTAACAACTTTTATATGGTTCACTCAGTACCAAAGCCCAACCAAAACTTTTAATCTTTCGGTTATAATAATATAGTATAGATTTTATTAATCAAAATATTAATTAAATAATTTTTTAATGTGTATAGTAAAAAAATCAAATAAATCTTTTGAAACAAAGGGAATATTTCCTCTACTTTTTAATATCGGTCTCTCTTTTTCTTCCGACACAAGTTTTAAAATATACTTTAACTGTATATTATTAATTAATTTTCATAAAAAATAAATATAGATATTTGACTTTATCGTTTTAGTTTCTGAGTTTGAATGCTAATAATTTAATTCTCGTTCATTTGAAATATATTAGAACAAATGCGTATTTATAAAATTATAAATTTATTCATTCAAAGAAAATAAAAAATACAAAGTACTCGAAATCTGCAGCTCCATTCAGAACATAAGAATGACATAAATAATAGGCTTATTTACATTTTAAGCATCAAACTTTGTAGCAAAATACACCTGGACCATCTAAATTTGTTTTTGTCCGGTTTAGTCATGCACATATACACCGGTTGGCTAATGAACCATTTTCAGCCGATTATGAACAAAAGAGGTGGGTAAATCGGAGGCATGCGGCTTACATACGAGTATATATAAAAAATTACATTATACTGTATATAAAGAAATCTATGTGTAATTAGGACAATTATGTCATACTTTTTAAAAATCAATAAAAAATTTAGTTTCCTACAATACTCCTATACCAGATTTTAAAAAGTTTAATAAATTATGAAATATAATAAAATCCTTCAAAGTCAACAAGATTTTAAAATATAATTTACGATAATATCCGTAAATTTATTAAAATCTTATATAGATGCCATCAAATTTTGAAAGGCTTTCTCAATTTTTGTTTTAAACAGGCTCATAATTCTTGTGTTTATTTTTTGTGAGAGAGGACATAGCGCGGGTTAGGTTTAGCTTTTCTGAACTTATTTATGAAAATGGATAGGTAAATATGTACTTATTTTTTAGAAAAAGAAAATAAAATCTAACTTTAAATTTCTATAATAAATATTTATCTTCAAATATATATATATAAGTATGAATTTTTTAAAATAAAATATTTATTACTTATTTTAAAGAACCCCAAACGGGGATAATGTACACTCACATTACATTACACGTAATGAAAATTTATAAAATAAATATATTTTTATAAAAGTATGTGTATTTATTTATATATATTATATTATGAAATTTTATATAAATATATAGAGTTCCGGTCCCTGATAATCGTTTGCCCTAACCATCTATCCGCGATTTTTTTTATAGCGAATAACAATAACATTTGATTTTTTTTTGTGAATCCAGGGGGTCACGTCGCTTATCCGCGCTTTTTGGCAGAATTTTAGGACTTTTACTATCCGCGTTTTTCTATAGCGGATCAATGGTTGCCTGACAATAGTTTGTCAAGGACCAGCTCTCAAATATATATATTTTTAAATGTATAAATAAATTTATTATATTTATTATATATATATTATCAACAAATTCAAGTTATTGCTAGGCAATATAAACAAACTACTCCCAGGTTTTCTTGTTGCTTTTTCGTGAACACAAGTGAGGTTGTGAGAGGATATATTCATTTATTGTAAAACACGTTTGTGACTTAAAACGCAATAGTAGTATAAATAAATTTATATTTAATTTTATACTTTTCTGTAGGAATGGTTCCCACTTATACTTTACCAACTCGATATTCAGTTGCATAGCCATGCAGTTGTACTAGACGCTCTTACTGTGCGTTCAAAATCAGCTGAAAATGGTCGAGTGGAAATATGATGCATACGTGTATGATTGAACCGGACAAAAATAAATTTAAATGGTTCATATGTATTTTGCCACAAAGTTTGATGGTCGAGATGTAAATAAGCCTAAATAATAGGAGAAATTAGTTAGGAGTCGGAGAGAGAGTAGCGGTGATGTTGTTGACCAGAACTCCAAAAGGGCTAAGCGCCAGATAAACCCCCACCTCCGACATGTACAGTTAAGAGCATCGCAAGAGTAAAGCGAATACTAATAAGAAAAAGGAAAAACAGCAGCAGCTGAACAGACGGAGGGAAATAAGTATACGTTAGCATCGTATCATTTCACGTGGGGTGATGGAGGAGTTGCCGGTTAAAAGCGTACAATTACAGAATTACTATACCCTTTGTCTCCTCCGTATACTCGGTATATACCAAACACCGTTGCACAAGCATACGTTTTGTATTATGTTTATATTTTATACGCGTAAATTATTTATATTGTTCTTTTTTTCTTTTACAGAAATCTATACTATTATATCCTATATATAACAAGAGCGAGTGAGATCTCATCCAAATACCATCAAAGATCAAATGACCGATTCTACATAACTACATAATATTATATGTTAATTATTTATAAGTTATAATTATTATTAAATTTTCTAACTATTATATTTTTTTTACATCGTTTAATATTATAACTCAAACTCTATTAGATGTCTTAGTAATATATAAATTTAAACTTTAAAAGTTATTTTGGAGTTAAATTAAAAAGAAAATTCGTAATTATTTTACTATGTAGATATTGTTTGAGCCATATTTCGAGTTTCTGACTTTCTGAAGTCAGAATTTGACGATTTTACCGTCCACGTGAAACTTACAAAATTATCTTTAATTCTGAGATAGTCCAACATCCAAAATCTAACTAGAGCAACCCGTAATCTAAACAGAACAGATAGTTACGAATTTTTATGAGAAAATTCTATTCCGTTTATGAAACATTTTTATAATTGATTTAAACGATTAAAATATTTTTAAAAGATTTATTATACAGGTTGAATCGCCATAACAAACGTTAAATATTAATATAGAGTAATATGTCTGGTTCAATAAAGAACCTGTCATATATTATTATGAAAAAGTGAGATGTAAAAATTATTATAACGGAAATTGTTATGTATCGTTTTATTTTTTTAATATTAAATTAAAGTTTAAATCTCATTAACAATGTAATAACATCTATTATTTATTGATGGAAGGTTTAAATTATATATAAATATTATTATAGTTATTTATAAATTTCAATTAATACTATACTACTGAAAATCTAATAACATAAAAAAACTTATTCAAATAAATAATTATAAAAGATACATATAAATTATGTCTCATATACCATAACATCTATTAAATTTTATATAAAATAAATAAAATAGAGATCTTATCAAAACTATATTTAAATATAATATGTATAATCTTAAATATATTAAACATATGTCTGGTATATTAAGAATCATGTTCATAATATTTTGGATCACAGAATTTTATATATTTATATATTAATAATATAAATTTATATTTTTTGCGATGTGCATATTTATTTTTAATATTTTATAATTTTCATACTTATACTTAATTTGGTTGATGTAAAAATATATAATAAGTTAAATAAGTTAAAAAACTAATATAATTATAATATATTATGACCTTTAAAATTATAAAAATATTAATAAATTTTAAAATCAATGATTTAAATAATAAAACAAAATATTCGTGCATCGCATGAGTTAAAATCTAATATTATTAAAACCGAAAGGTTAAAAGTTTGGTGGTCGTTGGTGGTCCTTGGTCGGAGCATCCTATTTCAATTAAACAACTATTTTCTAATAATTTTTAAACACTAATCCCTTAATTAAAACACATATATCACTTTAATCTTCTAATTAAAACACATATCTAAACAAAACACTTAAACATTATCCTATTAATAATTGTTTAATTATTGGATTTCTCATAACTAAAATATATCTCTATAAAAAAACAAAGAAACATTATCCTATTAAAATATCTATACTATATATTATTAAAATCGAAAGTTTAAAAGTTTGGTAGTCCTTGGTCGGTATTTGGGCCGGATAGTTATTATTGGTCCTAATTTTTAAACACTAATCTCCTAAACCTAATTTTTAAACACAAATTTCCTAATTAATATACATCTCTAAACAAAACACACAAATATTATCTCATTAAAATATAAATAAAGTATATGAAAAATTATATATAATATATACGTATAATATTAAATAAAATTTAAATTATTATTATAAAAATAAAAATATATTCAAATTATATAAAAAAATATTAAAACAATTCGATCCAGCATCAAACCGTATAAGCTAATACTCCGTATAAATGTAATTTTTAAACAATTGATTGGATTGCGGAAGAACATTTTATTCTACTTGTTAAACAAGAGACGTTACCGGGGTAAATCGAAGATAGAGGCGGTGTAATTAAACTATATTTATAATAATAATGCTAATAATTTGTAGTTGTTCGATCGGTCGGTGCGTATTTTATTTACGTATAAATGAATAGGGATGAAAACGAATGCTGATAATTCAAATTCGATTTGCTAAAAATGAATATAATTTGTATAAAATATGAATGAATTTGAATATGATATTCAATTATATTTATTTTAAATAGTTCAAATAATTTGAGAATACTTAATACATGTAATCGATTTGAATTCGTAATTTACATATATTATTATATATTATATATAAATATTTATATTAAAATAATACTCTATAAAATGATCACATTCAATTTTTAGTGAACAATTATTTTTTATAAAATTATTACATCCGAATTCGAATAAAAGCAATGACGTTGGTACAGCAACAGCTGTTCATGCTTAGCTGGCCTTCCAATTCTTATTTCTCACAGAGACATGCTTGCCAGTTGTAATAAACTATTCCCTCCCGCTTCAATATCACTGTTTTTTCCCAATTGCCAGACGAAAAACAAAAAAACATTTTACGGGACAATATACAACTCATTGTCCGTTTATATGTAATTTATATTTTTATTCAAAATTATATTGGAAAAAATTATCACTTACAACTTTACAAGTAGTGTTTTCAGGAATTAAATTATATGAATAAAATGAAGTCTAATTTTCATATAAAATTATGTGTTTTATATATACATGTAATGTGAGCTAATTACAATATCAGTCAAATTAATATATTCTGTAATATAATAATAATAATAATATTAGATAAAGACACAGGTGGAAATTTGCTAAAAGATGCTCCGACTGGAGGTGGTTGGTTAGCGTATCAAATACTCCGTAGTATAATATTACTGCAAATTGTGTTTTTATGTAATTACTCCACTGTCTCAAATTACTTGTTTAGAAAAACAATTTATTTAAAATACAAAATTTGTAAAATTTTGATTTTTGAATCTAATTTTTCAATATACTCTACCTGACACATTAATAGGTGCCAAAACTTAAAGTCAACGTGTAATTTGAACAACAGTTTTTGAGTATATCATTCACGTTTGCATACATGTATATATATTTGCAATAATGACTAAAGAGTTAACTACTCTACGTCTCTACTAAATTAATCGCTGATTGAAATTCCAATTGATCACAGGAGTACAAAATTGTAATTGAACTACGCATAGTGAAACACCTAGTAACATTAGACAGATTCTCAAGCTTATGAAACTCCAGGCCATCACAAAAATTCTCAACTTAACAAGGAAAACAAGTCTTCGAATGTTCTACAAGACATTAAAAATTAGAAGCTGCGCAGAAGAAACAATAACACAAATGTGTGGATAGCCAGGTAAAAATTTGTTTGGGTAAGAAATGTATGCGGTGAAGAGGAAAAAAGCAAAACAGTGTCGAAACTCGAAAGACCAACATATTTCCTTAATCCTTGCTCCTCTCATCAATCATTCAATCCCCCTTCCTCACCCCCAGGAGACACATCAGTCCCTACAAATGTAGTATACAACAGCAGCAACATGCAAACATCAAGCATCCATGTTTCTATTCTCTCTCAAGGTTATCCTTTTGTAGGGATTTCTCAAATTTTGGTGCTTACCAAACTCAATCAATGTCAACTTCCCATTTATGGAATGGACCTGGTTCAGTTTAATACTAAAACTCCAATAACCTCACCCATTTATACCAGATCCCTGGACATTTAAACCAGTACAGAACATATTTTGCCACAAACAACTGACACAACAATAAATATGAATGACCTGACAAAAAAAAACAATAAATAGGAATGACAGATGAAGCAACGTACTCCTGTGATCTGGTGTAAACTATACATTACAACCTCAGTTAAGTGCAAAGAAACTTAACATTTAGAATTATCATAAACTGAAAACTAGTCAGACATGAACACCAAATACTAGAAAGTGGATAGGAAAGAAGTTGCACCAAGTAAGGAAGAAACTGCACAACATAGAACAATGGTAATTGAACAATCCTTCCAAGCAAAATTTGGTAAGCATACAAGTCCCTGTCATACGGCCCTAAATTCAATACGGTTACTCTGTACCACTAATATTTTGCATCTAGTGACAATCGTATATCTGCTAATACTAGGAACACATTACTGATGTTTTGTTTTCACAAAAAATATTTCACAGGTTATATATATACCAAGACAGGGACAATCATATAAATGGTTTTAAAACGTCTGTTTACTTTGTGCATTAAACATTAAGTCATTAATTATGACATTTAAATTTAAAAAGCTTTTCTTAGGTTCTGTACTCCAAGACATATTTTAGCTGAAATATCATTGAGCTCAGCGTAAACCCATGAGGCCCTACATGACAAAAATTGAGATTAATAAATTGTATTCCCTAAATTCTCCCACTACAGATACCTTTTATAAATATCTGCACTCCTAACTATTTGAGATTAGTAACAAGCTACTATTTATGTCCAAATGGAATTCTCATTCTTGTGATCTCTTCAGTAGCTTGATGTAAAAATACCAGAATGGACTCCTAATGAAATTCTCATATTGTCGGGATAAAAGAGTAAAGAAAAAGTGTGTATAAAAACTATCAATTCTTACCTGCATCTTAAGTCTTTGAACAAAGCAAGTACGTTTCAATTTGTAAAGAGAATACAGAGTACTCTATTGCAAATAGTGTCCAAGACTATTAATAGAAATTCTTAAAATTGCTTTCATGTTTTACGGGTTTAAAAAGTAAGAACAAAGCAAACTAAAATTATTTTATATTATCCTGTAGGGACTAGGGATCTAAGTTTGTAGGGATTTTGAGCACAAATAATAAGAATACATAGAAAAGCATCACCATCCAAGTTCATGGTGCTCTAAAATAGTGTGTAACGGGGCTAGGCACACAGTAGGCTTTGATAATCCATTCGTCCCTCAACATTTGTTTAGCACCTAGAGTTATCACATGTATTTAACATAAAAGTTGATGATAAAACTGCTACTGCTGAAAGCACCCATCCAAGAACTGCCAAGTGAAGCACCCATACTGCCTAAATTTGCAAGGTTGTTTTTATATAAAAGTATGAGGTCAATAAGGAAACATAATCAGATCATTACAATGCTTGACTGATTTGTATGACGTTTAATCCTTATCATGGCACATTATGTAATTTCCATTAAATATATGTAAAATCAGAAGAATTGTAGCTTAGGCACTTTTCGGTATCATAGATAAATGTATATGAAACAGAGAGGAATTGTTTTAAGCTTAGGAACTTCTAGGTATCAATGTATATTGAATAGATAAAGATCCAGATGTTCTGGAAACTAGGAAGTTGAAGAATAACGATACTATCATCCTAAAATATAGATATATAAATTTGACAAGAACTATGTGTGTTTGTCAGGGCACATGTTTGTTTGCGGTTTCAGGGTGGTGTCGCTAATTTAGGGTTCTAGAAAGAATTGTGCTGCATTCTAGAATACAATTACAGAAAGGAAAAGCTCTCATGTAAATCTTGGTAACATATTGCAATTTATTACCATATCAACATGTTCCTGTAATCAATTTTACCATCTATCTTATTATTGAGTTAAATATGTCAATTTTACAATTACTAACAAATTTGGGGCGGATGTTTAAGAAACAAAGTTATGGCAATTATATCATTTGAAAGCACTAATGTTCCTGTGCTATATAACAAAATTATCTAAAAGGTCCGCAACTTATGAAGAAGCAGGGTAACACGTGTCAAAACAAGCACGCAGAGTATGAACAGCTCATACACATGGAAACATGTGCAAAATTTAAACAAAATAAAAATGCAAAAGTTTACACAATTTTCCAAAACTTTGGGAGGTGTCAGAGACCCAGTAGGCAGTAGATATGATAATTAGTATGAAACACGAGTGCAGAAGTAGGAGCACATAATCTGACACACTTCCACATTATGTGTACTAAGGAAATAGAGTGAATAATCATATATAAAAAACACCAAACATAGACAACTACCAACAAAATTAACTACTGTATTATATGCAAGCACAAACAGGAGCAGTAGCTAGGATTCAGTCTTCTAGTCAACATCAAAAGAACTTGCTATATGCTAACTTCACCTAGCAGACATGTTAAACATTGTGAATGTAATATATAGAACAATAATAAAACCTTGAAGCAGTGTAACGATGTATTATAATAAGAACAGAATTAAAAGTAAGGATAAATAACTTCAATTCCTCAACTAAAGTATAAGGTTGAACATATTCTACTTCTCCGAATTACAAAATATCTACTTTTCATCGAATAAACAACAGAATGAACTAACATTTTCATTCTAAAAACAAAGCAAAAACAATGAATGATTACAATTAAAATCACGGAACTTGCCTCTCAGCAGCTTCAGCAACAATAGGCAATCTGGGCAGCTGACCAAACAAGCAAGAAGATGAGCCATAAATCAAACACACCAAAAGGAACAAAAACACAGTACTATCCAAACTCATCATCAAATCCAATCCCAACCCATCTCTTGGACTAAAACTCCTCTCCAAAAGATCAGGAAAAATCAACAGCACATCAAGAACAATAGCCTGCATAGTATTAAACCTAACATACCTACTAAAATTAGGGTTCCTCACAACAACAAAATACAAAGTCAAGAAAACCAGGAACCCATTAAAGGGGAAACTTTTAAACACCCTTATAGCTGGAATTAATGGTTGCAAAAGGGTTTGAATTGGAGTGAACTGAGTGATAACATATTTACCATACTGTACACCATCAAAGAATGGGTAAAAGTAACAAATGGCTGAGATTAAACGGTCTGGTGCATCTACTGAATCATTGTCATCAGATTTTGCAGTGATGGAGACTCTTCTAGAGGGTGTAATTGAAACATTTCTTGGTTTTTGAGCTAGTGAAAGAAGGGATAGTGATGAAGTAGATGAAGATAGATACAGGGAGTGTTTGTATGAGATAACTTGTGGGGTTATGGCGGATAAAAGATTGGTTATGGCCATTTTCTTGATTTCTTGGGTTGCAGGGGAAAAAAGGTGAGATTTTTAGAATATGTAATAGATTTTATTTATTTTCATGTTTAAGAATATCTTGATTTTTTTAGTGATATTTTCATTGTTGTTGGGTTATAAGCCCAATTACTATGTGGTCTATGTTAATACAACACTAATTTTGTAGCCCAATTTAAAAGTATAAAATACAGCCCATTTGGTTCAGTGACATTAGTGTATACACGTGTGGCTTTTTAGTGGTACAAACTACAAAATGACAAAAAGAAGTCGGTTCTGGCTCATTTGAAAAATGATATAAGAAAAATCAAAATTTTATGAATACTTAAAAAAAGCTTTCATTTCAAAATTTAGTAGTTAAATTTTTTGGTCTTGAGAATTCTTCGAAAATTTTGTGCTTTTACATGTTCGTAGGACACAAATTGGTAGAAATTAACAGTATGCTTGCTTTTCCTTTTCTTATGAAAATAAGTATTTATTTTTTAGAAAAAATGTGTAAATATATTTTTTTTTTTTAAAATATTTATTTCTCAAAAACAAGATTAGTTTTTAATTTATTTTTCAGAAATATATATTTATACTTTTTTCAAAGATAAGTATTTATTTCTCAGAAATAAATTTAGCCAAACAATCCTAGATAATTTAATTTCTACTTATCATATGATCACATTCTTGATATAAAAAGGTCATTAGGCGAATAGAGAGATACCTATTAGTAAGTCAAAAAATATTTTCGTTTTTAATTTATTTCCCGTATCTAATTCATTTCTTAATATTTTATTTTTTAAAATATTCATTCATATTTTTGAAATTTTTAAAAAATTATACGTTTACTAAAATTTGTAATTCTCAATAACTTATACATGTTTCCTTTGTTTTTTTCTTAATATTTGAGGATCTAATTTTGAAAACTTGAAATCTAGCCCATGCTTCCAAATCTTTTAGAAGGATGGAGCTGATATTATTGTAATGTGAAAGACAATGTCTTAATTTGGGGAGACAAATCTAAACTGAAATAAAATAAATATTAGACATATATCTACTTTAACGCAGGCAATAGATGTTGCTGTAACATGGTAGTTGTACTTGAATACTTGACCATTAATTAGCAACAGATTTCATGATATTATTTCCCAAGTGAAGCCACAAAATTCAAATCAAGTTTCAAGACACTCCCAAGTCCCACCTCACTGTACTTGAGTTTTATCATATCAAGGCCACAGATTATGTGCTTCTACTTGGAAGTTTTGTGGCCAAGCTTTACAGTAAGGCGCCGAATGGTACGTTTACCATTATGTACTCTCAATTTTAGGTAAGGTAAGATATGTTATTGTCAAGTAACAAGCATGTGTTACCAAGATTCTTGCAAGTCTCATCCTATCACGTGACTGCGTACATATAGAGGATTCAGCAATTAAATTATATTCTGCATATTTTTGAACAAGTACCGAATAATCCATGCAAATTTTACTCAAGAGTAATGAGGTATTGGAATTCATGAGTGACAGAAATAGAAAATCAAAGTATTCGGACTCGTGATCCTGTCATCTATTAGCGTGTATCATCGATGTATCTCAAAATCTGTTATACGAACAAATGTTTCTACCTGTCCTTATCATTCAATTGCCTTGCATGATCTACAACGTCATAACTAAGTATTCAGACTGAAAACTACAAATCTCTCAATATAATTGCTAGCAAAAGTTGGTTTGGTTTGGTTTGGTAGGTTCTAACAATTACGGCCTATTATGAGCATGAAATATGGGGGCGGGTGGAGAATACGCAGGCTGATTTCTCAAGTGTATTATCAAAATTAATCCGTTTTTTGCAGCATAATTTTATAAATGCTCCATGATTCAACAACTCCTTCCAACTTAAAGTGTCTTGAATTTCAACCTACTACTAATTTAATACTGTATTCAATTCTCATTCATTGCTTGAACTTTTTCCCGTCAAATTCAATCCAAATTATATCTTAATATAATTTCAATCTTACTTTATTTAGTATAAAACTAAATCAATATTACTATCATATATTAAGTAAACAGAAGGTCCCATAATTCTCATAATGCATGTTTAATCCCAGATGTGAAGAGTTTATATAAATGTACCACTTCATCCATTTCTTAATATCGTGGTTTGCTTAATAATCCCCACTAGTACAGTACGCTTTCCATCCTCAATGTCTGCCTTCTATCTCTTGTCTGTTATCATTCTCCTTTGTGCATCTTTTACATCTGCTCGTCGGCATCTGCAAGTATCAGAAGGCATTCGATGGTAATTATTGTAAGGAAATAATTTAATCGCTGATATGCAAAGAGTAATGCTGTACTATATATATGTACTTAAGTTTGAAATTGGTATATGTGTTTTTTAGGGTAAGTAATTTATATTTATACAGGAGCTCAATGAAAAACGCGAGTGACGCAGTGGGAACAGAATCATGCAGAACAGGAAACCCTATTGATGATTGTTGGAGATGTGATCCAAATTGGGAAAGCAATCGGAGAATGCTAGCTGATTGTGCAGTGGGGTTTGGACGTAATGCTGTTGGTGGACGTGATGGAGAAATATATGTTGTTACAGACTCTGAAGATGATGATCCTAAGAATCCTAGTCCAGGCACACTCCGACATGCAGTGATCCAAGATGAACCACTGTGGATCATATTTGACCACGACATGGTCATAACATTAAAGGATGAACTCATAATGAACTCTTACAAGACTATTGATGGCAGAGGAGCCGATGTTGCAATATCAAGTGGACCGTGCATTACCATACAAAGTGTGACAAACATTATCATACATAGCATATATATACATGATTGCGTACCTTCTATTGCGAATTCAATTGTCATTGATGGACCAGACCACTTTGAATTGAGGGGTGCCGCGGATGGGGATGGCATATCTATTTTTGCAGGTAGAGATATCTGGATTGATCACTGTACCCTAACAAACTGCAAAGACGGACTCATTGATGTAGTTTATGGGTCGACGGCAATCACCATATCCAACAACTATATGTTTGATCATAATGAAGTTATGCTTCTGGGTCATAATGACGACTTTTTACCTGATAAGGATATGCAGGTCACTATTGCTTTCAATTACTTTGGGGAAGGCCTAGTACAAAGAATTCCTAGGTAACTCCAAGTAAATATTAACCAGCCTTCTGTTTATCAAATAATAATAATAATAACAGATATAAGAGATTGAGAAAACTGAAAATATTTTACTTCAGAGCTCTCTGATTTTATTGAGTTTATTTGTTGCAGATGCAGGCATGGGTATTTTCATATTGTGAACAATGTATATACGGCTTGGAAAATGTATGCTGTTGGAGGAAGTGCAAGTCCAACTATCAATAGCCAAGGAAACCTTTTCATTGCTTCAGATAATAATTTTGCAAAGGAGGTAATTAATTGAATTCTGCAAATGAACTAATCTTGTAACATTTATATCTAGTGACTAGGGAGTATATAGGAACAGAATTGAGCAAAACAAAAAGAACTTTTTAACTTGTATTACTGACCTGTATCGAATCTTTTTCACATGAACAACACAGAACTGCGTTTCTTGTAAGTCAATTTCCTTGTTCAGGTAACAAAGCGCGATAACACACAAGGATACCAAGAGTGGAAGGACTGGAACTGGAGATCAGAAGGGGATGTAATGCAGAATGGAGCATACTTTAGGACTTCTGGTGAACAAACTCCCAAAAGCTATGCTAAAGCATCCAGTTTGGTTGCAAGACCGGCTTCAGAAATTCCAAAAATCATTCCAACAGCTGGAGTCCTCAATTGCAAGAAAGACCAACACTGTCGATAAATTAATATTCCTCTAATGTATTTGTTGTTCCTTCAATTGCTGCTGATTTTCGCTTTTTCTTGGTAATCTCATATTGAGATTAACATTGTTTCAATATCTATACATATCTTTCATGCATTAGTGACAACATTACGGCCTTAAAGTCATTCAATTATTCTAGAATATTTGATTATCCTAACAGTCCTTGAAGAAGTTGCAGGAATAAGAATCACTAAAATTATATA
Organism: Oenanthe sinensis; assembly: GCA_028671895.1. Taxonomy (NCBI): domain Eukaryota; kingdom Viridiplantae; phylum Streptophyta; class Magnoliopsida; order Apiales; family Apiaceae; genus Oenanthe; species Oenanthe sinensis. The sequence continues at coordinate 41,124,021 of CM053794.1, forward strand.
GAATAAATAAAAAAACAGAGACTTTACATAGGTAGAGTGGTTCCCTCTAAGAGCAAAAACTATCCAACACATAACACACCAGAAAAAGTACAGAATAGAATAGAAGTGTATAAAGATTGTTCTTTTTACACTGGTTTGTAAAGATTGCATTGGAGAGGGACCTGTAAGCACGACTTCAGGACGGGGACCAAGTCATAGAAATGTACTCCCTCGTCACTCTCATTTCTTTACAAATGAGTTAGGACGTGTAAGAAAAAATGAGTAAAGTTATGTGACCCGTTAATATTTATGGTATAAAGTGAATATGATGGAGGAAGGTAGTTGATTTTTATATTATTATAAATTTGTAATTTGTGGTAACTAAAAAAAATGAGAGTAATATTTTTGCACGATTTGGGGGTAATTAGAAGATCCAAAAGAGTATTATTTAGCCCGCATGCAAAATGTCATCGGTTCAAACCCGGCCCTAGCCCGCAGATTCTTTTTTTTTCTTTTTCATTTTTAGTTAAACACTGGGTAAGTTTTTTATACGTTACCAGCCACCAGGAAAACACATTGCTTGCCTGCGTTATGATCTTAACGCACGACTAACACGCGTTTTGCCTTATATTATTTTTGTGTTAATTTCTTCTTTTTGCCTTGTATTATATTTAATGAAAAATGTAAAATTATTATGCGTTTTGTAAAAATATGATTTAATGTTGCGTTTTGTTATGTCAAAAAGGCCCTTTCGAATCTGTTGATTTAAATATTTAATTTAAAATTGTGTTATAAGCAAACATTAAGCGTCACATGGATGGCCTAGGAAGAATATTGAAAATTAACAAGGTAAAATGATATTTATATTACGGTTTTTCTAGTGTATCGACACACAGTACACTAACAATTAATTTTTCATGAATGAGTTGACAAATTTTTATTGACTACATTCTTATTAATAATAATGACCTCCTGTATGGACAAAAATTCCCAACAATTAAAAGTAGTCAATTTATCAAAAAATAATTGTTAAACTGTGTACATGGACGCACGCACACACTAGTAGGACCCTTTATATTATACTCTTATAACACAGAAATATGGTATAATTAGTGGTTTGGTAAATAGCTGAGATTGACAGGGCATTACTAATCGACAATTTGGTCAGCCAAGCTTAAGAAAGTTGTTCAATCAATATCTGAACGTTACTTATACGACCATCACCCACAACAAATGAGCCTAAAACAAGCATCTTACCAGCCGAGTTCGCTAAGAACTCAATTCCCTTTATGTTATGTTGCAGTATGGTTTAAGAATATGAGACATGGTCATCCAAACTTAGTAAGAACATTATTACAACTAAAGTTCAAGCTATCACTTTAAGGTTTGATAATGAAGACATTTTATGTCTGTCTAAGTACAAGACATTCCTTTTCCAGCACCGAGTTTCTACAAAACCCGTGGGGAAAAGCTGAATTAAAAAAATCCCAAGAATTAAAAGCAAGGCTCATGAGGCCAAAATTCTCCTAATAAGGAAGAACAAGTTTTTTAACCTCTTTAGCAGGTAAAGATTCCCCAACAAGAAATCATATTAGAGCATATTCATGCTAATTGAACATTATCAGTATTATAGCAGTAGAAGGGGGACCCCATTAACTAAGAGGGAGATATTTTTAATACATTTTGTAGAGGTTACTTGATTTCGAAAGTACATGAAATCGCCATCATCGACTGCCTGATCCAAGAGAGTAAATTTCTTGTCACTGGATCCTTATTACCGAACCGAAGAGTCAAAATCATTACTAAAATGATTCTTTATCTTCACTATTTTGAAAACCTCATATTTAACTCATTGTTTTCAAATGCTCTTCAATATCTAGTATCTCATTAGTTAACCCCGTTTGATTAAATATATATATGCGATGAGATGAAAAGAGGAAAAATGAAGAATGAAAGTAAGCACAACTAAAATATAAAAATTGTATATTTATAATTATATTAAGGTGATCATATTTTCAGAAAAAAATGTAAAAATAACGTAACTTCAATAGAATAATAATTTTTTAAATTTATATTGAAACATACGCTCATTCGTGACCAAACTTACACATTCTTATAATGCGTAAACCAGAATCAAGACCCAAAATACTAAAGACCCAATAGGAAGGGTCCGGTCCACGCGTACATCCACGTGTGACCAGTGGTCCACGACTTCACAATAAACATACTGTCAAAACATAAAAGGAAAGTATTGTAGAATACATGCTCCAGGCACACGACAGAACGTGGCCACTACACACCAAGTAAGAAGTTAAGACAGACAAGATAGTCGATTCCAACCCTCCAGGTTTCATGACCATTACAAGATTGAAGAAATGAAATCTCAAATAAAAATCCCTAAACCTTAACTCCTAAACCTATAAATAGGGGGGAAGAAAAAGGGTTTAGGGTTACGCAATTTCAATACGCACACTATATTTTGATAATTTAGCCGCCACTTGATCATTTTCTCATAAACAGATACTTATTCTCACGCCGAAATTATCGCGGAGGCAACCACCTTTTCATGACATTGTTTTGTCGAGTTACACTTACAACTGCACCACACACTTACCCTCCAATAATATTATATCTGTAACAGGGGATCTGAATTTTTAGCTTTGCAATCTGCCATACTTCTGATTCAATTTGATTAAAGTCAACACATACATTTGCGCACACATGGAATTATCGATAGACAAATTGCTACTATAAAATACTCTCATTATACATAGCCAAGTAGTACTACAAAAACCATTCCAGTACTCCAAAAAATTAACCGGCTGCTTGAGTTGCCGGTCAACTCACATAACCTAAAACGAATATAACATGACATCTCCACGCTCCGGTGAATAAATCTCAACCGTCCACGTAACCCCTTATTCGAATTCCCACCTCATCCTACATGGCATTAAACTTATTTTAAAATCCGCATTTCAAGTCCGCTTTCGAGACGTACACAACAAAAAACAAGCCCCTCTTATTAATATTTTTCACTACTATTTCCTCAGTCTACTGGTAAATTGCTCTCTACCATTCGAGCCCTAATTTCTCTGTAAGTCTTTTATTTCATCTCTTCTTTTATTCTGTATCAAAATCGAAACTTTATTTTATCTTGCCTATCTTTAATCTTGTTATGTTCTTGTTTGTGTGTAAAGATTGAATTTTTATGATGCAAGTTAGGGTTTTTAATATTTGTTACATGCATTTCTGGTCTGTTTGAATTGTTTATGTGGAATTGTGTGTTTGTATGTTATGTTACTTGTAGATCTTGCTAGGGTTTTATGTGTATAGCTTGTTTACATTCATTTTCGAGCTTAAAAGTTGTTGATTTTGGCGTGTTCTTGTTATGTATGTATGTATGTATGTATGTATATGTACATGCTTGTTATGAATTTTAGGTTTTCATTTATTTCTGATATTCTTGTGTCTTTGTTATTCACGTAGCTTCTGTATATGCTGTTTTTGATTTGTTTGATTCTTTGTATGTGCTGAATTTTAGTTGAATGGAGTTTTATTTCTAAAATTGATTTTTTAATGACGATTTTGGGACAGGAAGAGTTGGGGTGTCTGTTTAAGAAAGTAATTGTTGGTTACGTGTTAAGTTGAGATTTGATTCGGTATGGGTAAGGAAGATGAGGTGAGTGAGGTTAAGGAGGCTGTGGAGAATGGAGCTGCTCCAGTGGAGAAAGAAGGTGAATCTGTGGTTGAGAAAAAAGATGATGGGAAGGATGAAGTGAAAGACATGGAAGAGGATAGCAAGGATGAGGAGGAGAAAATTGAGACCGAGAAAATGGACGTAGACAAGGGAGAAACTGGGGAACCCGACAAAGCTGATGTGATGGAAGAATCTAAACCAGAGGAAAATAAGGAAGAGGAGGCGAAAGGTGATGCTGTGGAAGAAGAGAATGGGACAAAATTGGGAGACGAGGGAAAGGATAAAGTGGATAATGCTCCTGGATTGTTGGCGGATGAGGAGAAGACAGATAAGGATCCTGAGAAAAAAGTCTCAAAGAAAAAACGTGGGAAAGAAACGCCAAAAGCAGCTGAGAAAAAGCCCAAAGACAAGAAAAAGACTGTGGAAAAGAAAAAAGAGGAGCCAAAAACCCCTGTGGCCCCTGCTAGCGATCGCCCTGTACGCGAACGGAAGTCGGTAGAAAGGCTTGTTGCAACTATCGAGAAAGATTCTGGGAAAGATTTTCATATTGAAAAGGTGATGCTATTTTTTTTGAACCCATAATTTTAGGCATCAAGCTAATAAATATCATTTATTGAGTTATTTAATATTGTTAATATGGATATTGCAGGGCCCTGGTACTGCACTGAAGGACATACCCAACGGTATGTCAATTTAACACTAAACCTATATGTTTTTGTTCCGTGTAATTACTGCCTATGTGAAGAATTTATAATATTTGGCTTGGCGTGTATCAGCATCAAAGTTTTAATATGGAATATTTTTACTTATGAAAGTGATTCATTTTTTGCGTTTACATACTTGTCTTTACTCTTCCTCCAGGTTCTCTCGTGAAACTAATATATGCATCATTAATTCTTATTTGCTAGATAAATGAATTAGTTGTCATTGGTACATTAAATTTTTTGTGTTGGCTGGTCAATTTTTGGGCTTTATGTCTTTTTTCGAGGAACATTTAATGTTTGATTTGTTGGCATATATTTATATGGAGAGAGTTAGATTTATGGTATCGTGACTTTCATGTTCACACTCTTTGAAGTTTGTCATTTTCGCAGATGTTTTTGTCGATATTTGTCATTTGTTGCAATTGCCTATACTGTTAGTCTGCATTCAAGTCTGATATTATTTGCTTACAATAATTCCTTGAGACTGACTTAAAGATGTTAATTTACTACACAGTAGTACAGTACACACAATTAAAATAATGACCTCTGTTTAGGAGTCTTATCAAAACTGAATCTAAGAGCAAATTGGAGATCGAAGAAAGTTCTTTTATGTATCTGGAATCTTATAAATTTTCATGTGGTCAAACATAAGGATATGTGATATTATTGAGTTCTTGCAGTATTCAAAGCTCTTAAGATCGGGTATTCTGTTACTAAGTATTAGTTGGAATTGACACCCCCACACATGTTGTGTACATAGAAATATAATTAAGCTGTATTTATCCCGTGTCTATATGGAAGATGCTGCTATTGATGGTTTTGATAACTGTAGTTACTAACCTGTGGATCAGTTATCAGTTTAGATTAATGATGATGTTATAAAGTGCAGAGTGCGGGCCTATATGAACGTAACAGGTTGCTTAATAGAAGATGCTTAAATATGCAGTAGCCGATGATTCCCTTTTATAGAAACTGGTCTTACGATTTCCCTTTCAATTTTTCTGTCATGATTTCACAATATGTTACAGATATTATATGGTTTACTTCTTGAAATTGTATGTCCGGTACTCTTCTTTCCCTGCTGCTTAGCTTCGTAAAATCTGTAGGAAACTAACACGGAATTAAATTTTTAACAGTGGCGTACAAGTTGTCAAGAAAGAAGAGCGAGGAGACTTACAAATTGCTCCATTCGATTCTTTTTGGAAGAAGAGGAAAGGTGATGACTTGAAAATTAAATTTTATATATGCTGATAATGCAGGTGTAAGTATGCCAACTGATTGGTGGTCACTTCCCTGAAGTGTTATAGTTTCTAACACCCAACATCAGTACATGGTGTTTTAAAACATGTATGGCAGGGCTTGGGCAAGAGTAACATTATCAGAAAATGAGCCAGTTGTCTATTAGAAGTCAAAGTGGGCCAACTATGTCTATATTAGATGGAATAGTTGTATTTAACAGTTAACATGATTGTAATTTTTGCTTCCCACTTCTACAAACAATATCAAATACAAAAGTGAAGTTGTGATGAGTATTTGACTTATGCAGGCACCTCAGGTCAAGAGCAACATCTCCCAGTTTTCTGGCTTTGTATGGCATGAAAATGAGGTAATGGACATATATTATAGACAGCATACTTGATGAGATTTTGCCCGTCGTGGCTAATGAGTGGATGTATTATATAAAAATAATAATTGTGCAGGACAAACAAAAGAACAAGATAAAGGAGAAACTTGACAAGTGTGTTAAAGAAAAATTGTTGGAATTTTGTGATTTGCTTGACTTGCCAATAACGAGGGCTACTTCGAGAAAGGTTTGTTTATGTTTACTGTTGAGTGTTGAGTTTTAGAACGATGTACGTCTTGTTGATACGGCAGAGATGTGGTCGATGAATTATCTGGATTATTCTAAATCTAAACATAAAAAAGGAAAGATTCTACTTTTTCTTGGGGGAGCAGAAATGTTTTCCTTTGAAGTACTTTTTACACTTGTACAGACTGTCATTATCCATTAATTGACTTGTCCTCAGATGAGAGAAAATGTAAGCCTGACATGTTAAACCTGTCATTTGAATACTTTGAGTGGATTGAAGTGTACTTTCAGTGCTTTGTATGGATTAAATTATATGTTTTACAATGCTGAGCTGTACAATCTATCGCCATGCATCACATTGGTAAGTTGTGTTGATCAGAAGTTTCATGTGTATTCAGGAAGATGTTGTTACGAAGCTGTTTGAATTTTTGGAATCCCCTCATGCTACTACTAGTGACTTACTTGCTGATAAAGAACAGGTTGGTTATGTAGATATAATCTGTTTCAGGTGTCCACTGTTTATTTTGATGTTTTCTGTTTCTTTTATGTTAATGCATTATGTTTATCAGTCGAGCAAAGGTACCAAGCGCAAGAGATCAAGCAAGAAAAGCACATCACCATCTGGGAGTGCACCTTCAAAAAGCTCATCCAAGGTATTAGCTGGTTTACAATACCATTCATTCCTCCTGAAATTTTATCACCCAACTCATAGCCACCACAGAGACAATAATAATATAGTAAAGGGTAGTTGATGTACAAGTGAGCTTAGCATGAATAAAGATTTATCAAATGTTTAAGTTCTTGCTGCTTTAAATAACTTTTTCGACTAGTGCTAACACATGTATTTGCATGAATACTCGAGGATAAGTTTTTCTTCTTCTCATCTAGTCCTTTATAGACTATTTTGGTACGGCAGTAGTGTTTTTATTATATACTCCCTCCGTCCCAACCAATTCTTTACACTTTCCTTTTTGGGACGTCCCACCCAATTCTTTACATTACTAAAAATAGTAACTTTTAACAATAAATATATTATTACATCCACTACTTCACTCCACTTTTTCAACACTTTACACTATTACACCCACTATTTCATTTATTTTAACAATAAAATCACTATTACACCCACTATCCTTGGTCTCCGTGCCCGGACCAAATGTAAACATTTGGCCGGGACGGAGGGAGTATAAGATTGCATATTTCGTCAGCTTTATACATCAGGTTTTGTTCCAGTCTACTTGCATGGGTTGACATTAACAGATCTACTTTTATTTTTCCCTGCACATCGTTTTGTGCCACTCTTGATTCCCAAAACACTTTATATGTTATAAATACTATATCAGTTGCAGTTTTTTAGTCTACTTGCATGTTACTTCCTGCACTGAACTGAGAAATTGGAAATAAGCTACGGGTTGTGCAGCAAGCCACATATTCATTTATACTGCTCATATTTTATTTTTTATTTTTTCCTGTAACATTCCTATATTTTTTGCAGAGTCAGAAGAGGAATGGAAATGCATCCAAAGGGGAGGAGAAAAAGGATACACCCGAAACGGAAGATGAACATGAAGAAGAACACGAGGAAGCAGAAGATGACAAGGCGCATGGAGAACAGGAAAATGTGGATGGTGCTTCTGATAGATCTGATGATGAAAAGGCTGAGCTTGCCAAAAGTGAGGAAAAAGAGACTGATACTGAAGCAGAGTCTGAACAAGAGACTAAAAAGCGCAAAAGAGTTTCCTCAAAGAAGTCATCTGTGAAGAAGAATTCTGCTGAGAAAGCTAAAACCAAAAAAGCTACACCAGTGAAAAAGTCAAGTCCCCCGCCTAAGAAAGCTTCGTCAAAACCATCCTCAAGCCATTCCAAGGTTCAAGATAGTGATACAAGTCCTAAAATATTCTCAAGGAAGAAGAAAACTGAAGTAGTTAAGGAAAAGTCGCCAACGCCAAAAAAATCTGCTTTGAAGGAAAAAGCTGGTGAGAATTATTTATTATTTTTTGAATAATTTTAGCTACTTTCTTGGTCAATCAAATGTCGAACAGATTTCTGTATTTTGCCAAGACAATATCCTTCAAATGTTTTATGTGGAAACTCCAGAAGTTTCTGTTAATATTAGCGGATTACAATCATTTGTGCCCTGATATTCTTCTTCCTTTTCAAGGCAAGAGAGTTGTGAAAGGAAAGGAGAAACCTAAAGCAGAGAAGTTGAAGCCTAGTGACGACGAGCTTAAGAGTGCAATTTGCGAAATTCTCAAGGAGGTGGACTTCAACACGGTAATAAAATATTAATCAATAGCTATCCCAGGGTTGATAAATGAATACTCTGCAAGTAATCATTATGGCAATTATAGTTTATCATTTAAGCTCCAGATTATAAAAGCAGCCAACAGATTAGCATATCTTTTATTCGATTCTTTCTTAACAGAAATTAAATATAGTATCTGATGTGATTCCTTACTCTTTGGTGGCTTGCAGGCTACGTTCACGGATATTCTGAAGCTACTTGGTAAAGTTTGACAACTGTTTGATATCTTCGAGTTCAACTTTTAATTTGCATATTTTTTTCCTACGTATTTTACTTGTGTATCATGTGCTCGTGTGTGTGACTTTTAGAAAATGAATAGTAAAATCTGAGCATTCCATGGCATTTGCCTTTGTTTTTTTGTTTGGGGTGGGTGGGTGGGTGGGGGGGTATTTTATTAAGTTTGTCGGGTATGTATACATGTGAAGTTTCTGACACAGGATACCTTTTTTACAGTTAAGCGATTCAATACAGATCTGGTACCCAGAAAATCGTCTATTAAAATCATGATCCAGGAGGAGCTAACCAAATTAGCGGATGAGGCAGATGATGAGGATGATGAAGAAGCCGAAGCTGAACCAGTAAAAGATGACAAACAGGCTACAGCTGCAGGGGTGGAAGTCTAACCATGTGTATGGAGTTTTCCCCATGAATAGTAGTACAAGTGGACAGCTATTAAGTTATCTTTGCAATCATAACCGTTTTCTTTCTGAGATATTTAAACTATGTTGTGCTGTTTAGTTTTTGCATGTCTGGGTACAGCCAGCTGTAATTTATCGAGATTGTTATAGTTGCTGGCTAGAGTTCTGAAGTATGTAGAAACTAATAGAGATAGAGATTGTTGTTTTATGGACACACATGAACAAATTGTAGGAATTCACATAACCCGTGTCTTGGCTCAGTTGTAACATTTTTCTGTTTCATCCATGGTTGTATCTTCGAATAGGTAGACATATCATCTTTATAATCTCTTTGCTCTTGTTTTTAGTATTATGGCACTGTTTGTGTGCGTTGTCTATATTGAGTTGCCTATCTGCACGACTTTGCCAGGCGCACAGGTAATTTGTTTTTTTTTGTTTTCTGTTTCATCTATGGATTGTGTGTTCGAATAGCTAGCCAGGTCCATCTTTATTATCTCTTTGCTTTTGTTGTTAATAGTATGGAATTGTTTGTGTGTTGTCCATATTGAGTTGCCTATCTGCATGACTTTGGCAGGCGCCCAGGCACCACAAAGGCACAACCTCATTACTTTAGAATGGGTATGTAAACCTGTTACACCATCTCATCTCTTCGATCAAAGTTCTGAAAACTCTCTTTATAACGTGTTTCGAGATATTCAGTGATGGGTGTAGATTGAGCATATACTTGTACACTTATATTGTCATCTCTCTGTTTGCTAACTTGGAAGTTAAAAGTTTACATTTGTTTTCGAGTTTTAAATTTTGCAAACGTCAAATACCATATTATTTTTCTTTCCGAAAACAAAACAAAATAGGCAATATATCTTCAAGATTTTAAAATATGAGTTTACATATTATTATTACTAAAAAATCATTTGACCGGAGAACGGGATTTCATATAATTGTTATGAATATGAATCAATTTGACAGTTTTTTTTATCGAGGACATTTGTTCTAAAGGATTCTAATTTTTAAAAGCTGTAATATTAGACTTCTATATCAATTATAAAAACTACTTGTTTGAAAAGTGAAAATTAGATTTATCTAAAAAAACATGTTCTTTCCAATTTTAAATAAATAGTTATATAATTATGAATAATACTCATTTTTGATTAAATTTTATTTATAAATTAATTTTTTTATAATTTTAAAAATCAAAAATATATTTTAAATAATATAATTTTATTTTTTTAACTATATAATAATATATAATTTTCGGATTAAAATTTAGTCAATTTAAAATTAAATAATAAAAAAAAACAAAATTTATTACGGAGGCGGTAACTTTTTTTTTTCTAACTGTCCCCCGATAAAAAAACAAGGCTTAAACAGATTTTAAAAAAGAAAAGGAAAGGAAAGATAAACCCTAATTGGCCAAACCGTCAATTCAAGAAAAGAAGTAGCAGGAGCAGTAAGAGCGTGAATACATACACATACACACGCATAGACATACACATACAGCAGTACAAAAAGAGATGGCGAATACTGAAGAAAAGCTGAAGATGATTTTAGCAAATGACTGGGAGGAGTGTTGTTCACAAGATGAGCTCCTTGATCTTTTATCAAACAAATCTCAACCCATTTTCTTGGATCGCTTTGAACCCTCTGGGAAAATCCCCCTAGCCCAGGTCCATTTTTACTCTCAACTCGTTTTATTTAATGTGGGTTCTTTTTGTTTTTTTTTGTATGTATGTTTAATTGTGTAAAGTTTACTCTTTTCTTATTGGGTTTTGCTTATGTATTGTTGTTTAGTGAAAATTTTGAGTTGCTTACAATAAGATATTGATATGTTTTTGTAACTGTTATTGGTTTTAGTATGGGTAGTTGTAGTGTAGTATATTGTTATGCAGTTTAGTATGGTGGTAGTACTTTGTGTTTCCAAGTGGTTTTACACTTTTACTGACGTGTATGTTAACACTACCCCCCTCTAGTATTGTGATCCCGGAAATCAACCAAAAATTGGTTATTTTTATCGAATTTATCCGTACAGGGTGTTGTGAAGTCATTAATGTCAAGAAAATGATTGCAGCTGGTTATGGATGGCAGATATCTTTGCACAATTAAACAATAAGTTAACTAAAAAATGGTTATTTTATGTTAAATTATGTAAATGTTATTTTCTTGTTGTGGGTTTGCCTAATTTTGGATTTAATGGCTTTTTTGAGAAATTCATGTTTGTTTTGGCTTCGAAATTAGTGTTTTTCAGAGTTAGTTACAGGAAGACATGTATATGTTTTGGTGATTAATATTGGGTCCACTAGTAGAAAATTTTCTGCAGAATAGTGTGATCAAAGTACATGTGGTTTTATTGAATTTATTCATACAGGGTGTTGTGAAGGTCATTAATGTCAAGAAAATGATTGCAGCTGGTTGCCAAGTAAAATTTTGGATGGCAGATATCTTTGCACAGTTAAACAATAAGTTAGGGGGAGACATAAATAAAATCCAAGTTGTCGGCAAGTATTTTGTTGAAATTCTTAAAGCTTTGGGGGTTAATCTGGAAGATGAGAAATTAGAGCTGCTGTGGGCCTCCAAAGAAACTGATTCTCGGTCGAATGAATACTGGCCTCTAGTATTAAACATTGCCCGAGGGAACACAGTTTCTGGGGTAGAGAGGTAATGTTTTATGATTTTGCCTGTTACAAGTTTTGAGTATGTGCCAAATAAAATTTATGCATTACTCATCTCAGGTGCATTCAACGTATGGGTCTTTGTGAACATGATGAATTAAATGCATCACATATTGTGTACGCTATCATGCATTGTGCAGATATATTTTTCCTTGAGGTACTTCTGCTCCAGTTTATGTGATATTATAGGACACTATTCTCAGTTTGATAGTAATGTATATTAATGCAGAAATTTGTTATCCCAAACAGGCTGACATTTGTCAAACAGGCATTGATCAGATGGAAGTAAATATACTTGCAAGAGAGTGCTGTGACAAAATTGAGAGGAAAAACAAGCCAATAATATTGTCTCATCGTATGGACCATTCATTTTCTGCCTTTTCTTATATAATTTTGCTTCTTCTATTGACATAATTAGTTATCCTGTGATGCAGATGTGATTTCTGCTTTGCAGCAAGGGCAGGAGAAAAAAAATGACCCGTCGTCTTACATATTTATGGATGATGAGGAGGTGATTTTTAGGCCAATCTAAATTTAGACCACCTTGTTCAAATTTAAGATTTCATCATTTTATTCTAGAGTCTTCCCTTCATTAGGTGGCATGCTTCCTACAGCCTCCTCTTGATCTTAGTAGTTTAAATGTTGTGGGTTTGATGGATTTCACAGGCAGATGTAAATGTCAAGATAAAGAAGGCATACTGCCCACCAATTGCTGTAGATGAAAACCCATGTATGGAGTACATCAGATACATCATCTTCCCTTGGTTTAATGAGTTTTTAGTAGAAAGGGGTGAAAAAAATGGCGGTAACAAGTGAGTCAATTGCCTTATTGTCCAGCCTATGATCAACTACTATTTGTCCTCATGCTTGTTTTATAAATGCTAGTCTTTGTTGCCTTGAAGAGTATCTACTGCAACACTTATGCTAACCTTGTATGATATCAAATTTTTCTCTGCATGCAAATTGGTGTCGGAGTTGGGTTGTTTTTATTCAACCACCTAAATATCAAAAAGTAGGTAAAATGTGATTAAAATAGACACATAAATTATTATGCACAGAGTACATTTACTTACGTCCATATATATATATATATCGTTACTGACGGGAGCTTAAATGTTATAGTGTTATGTAAAATATTTAATAGGTAATTAGGTATAGTAATGGTGTAATGTATAATAAGTTTATGACAAGAAATATGCCATCAGTCTTCCATTGTGAACTCTGTTTTGTGGTTAATTGTCACTTGTCAAGATCTTTCATATGTTTCTCCACAAATAGTAATCCTTTGATTTAGTTTATCATATTTATGACTTCTAGTCAGCGGTAATTGGTGCCTGTACACAAGAGTTATATATTAATTTTTCTTTGCCGATTGTTAACTTCATAAATTGGCTGCCTAGATTTTTTTACTTTATTCGTAATGTAGTTAATGGAGGCTTGTGTGGATTAATTAATTTATTTATTTATTTACATCCGTGCAAACAGAACATTTTCAAGTTATGAGGAACTGATCTCCGACTATGAAAGTGGAATATTGCATCCTGGTGATTTGAAGCCTGCTCTTATAAAAGCAATCAACAAGATATTGCAGGTATGAAATATTTTCCCCCTAAATCTTGATCATGTCCTATTTGTCATGCATTGACCAGTTGTGCCATTTCACGAGTTCCAACTTTTCTAAGTATAATATCTAGGGTTGTCCACATTTTTATATACATGTCATTGTGCCTTTATGTTCCTTTTCACTTAACAATGTGCATGGGTAAATCTTTCGTATTTCTGTGGGTGTAACCATTATGTAATAGGATACCATCTGGTAGGGACTCTTTAAAGTCTTTGGTTCCCATACCGTTGGTAACTAATGTATTAGACCTTACAATATAGATTTGACTACAGAAAGCCATTTAAGTATGCATATATTTACTCCCATTTTTCCATACAATGCCCATCAGCTGGAGCAGATTGTGGAGTTGATAATGAGATATTCTAAGATATTCTTTTCTGTGCTGTTCTTTGTGTTCTTACTGTAAAAATGATATTCTTATCTATTGTTATTCCCTATCACAGCCTGTGCGTGAACATTTCAAGAAGGATGCTACTGCTAGGGATCTATTAAAAAGGGTCAAGGTTGGTATATATGGCTTACATATATTTGTTTGCATCTATTAGCTTTGTATATGACCAATGAATTACATTTTAAATTTTCTGAATATAAACATGTGAAGTCTTAAACTTATGCTAAGATTTGGTGAACATAAACATTGTGCTGGATTTGTAATTTGCACAACCTCTGCACTGGGATCTGATTAATTGTTTTTGTTTTGCAGGGTTACAAAGTTACCAAAAATCCCCCAATGGAGAAAAATCCAGTCGCCTCGGACATTGAGTCGCAATCAGTAGACTCTCAGGATCTGGAGTTGTCTTCTGAATTGCTATCAGATGGGTTGAACCAGTAATAATGTTTTTGTGTTTCTATTGCTGGCTCTGTTAATGTTCAGTTGCAGATTATAACTGTTTAGTGACTTGCAGACTTATTCCATTATAATTATATATATATATTTGGAGCAGGATGAGTATTGAAGATCGAAAATTTAATACTGTAAGGAGTATAGGGGAGGAGTGTATTAAGTTGGATGAACTAAAGAATCTCCTAATGAAGAAGCCTGAACCTATAGCCTATGACGGGTTTGAACCTTCCGGTAGAATGCATGTAGCTCAGGTCAGTATTTTTCACGTGTTACAGTTCTTTGTGACACTATAATTACACTTAGCTAATTTCACCTTGTATGATGCAATTGTTTTGTCTTGTATGTTAAATGAGCTTATTGATTAAGGTTAAAAATCATAGTGCTTATCTTATAATTATCTTTGGGTTGGAGTCGGTTTACATTCAACTGTTTGTAACATTTTGCACTAGTAATTTGTTTTTATCTCATTTTAGTCGCTAAATATCTTTTTTTTTTGTGGAGTTTGTTTAGTCAGGCTCATCATTTGATTAGGAATAGTTTAACATGCATGATATTTAGGAAAATTTAGGCAATGTTGGTCGCATTAATTGAATAAAAAAATATAGGAGTAAGGTCTCTAATCATGAGTGTTATTACTTATTTGATTATTCTAATGCTTCCTTCGTCTTTGGTTGTCTTCAACTTATATTCGAACAACAGTTACAGCATATTATACCGTTTTTCCCTTCTATTTTTACTTTTCCACTACAAAACTTAACATAGATTTGTGGTACTAAAATTTCTTCTGTCACTTACATTGTCATATGATTCAGAGTCATAGTTTTTACATTTAATTTGTGGCACTAAATTTTTTTATGTTTTTTATTACATGCTTAAAGTAGATCACAGTGAGCGTGTGATCCACTCTTCTGCCTTAAAAGCTGCAAAAGAAAATACTAATCCTTCTGTGCACTCACACACGTACTTGAGTGTTCATTCTTTAATCAGTGTCTTCTTTGTATTTCTGGCAGGGGATTCTTAAAGCAATTAATGTCAACAAACTGACATCTGCAGATTGCAGAGTGAAAATATGGGTTGCAGATTGGTTTGCACAGTTAAACAATAAACTTGGGGGAGACTTGAATAAAATCCAAACTGTTGGGGATTATTTTGTGGAGATATGGAAAGCTTTGGGAATGAAGCTGGAGGAAGGGAAAGTAGAGTTTTTGTTGTCCTCCAAAGAGATCAATTCTAGGTCAAATGAGTACTGGCCTCTGGTACTGGACATAGCTAGAAAGAACACGCTTTCAAGGATAATAAAGTATGATGGTTTATTTAGCTATCTTTGTTATATGACTTCTAATTATTCAATTAAACTCATTACATGGAGTTTTACCAGGTGCTGTCAGATTATGGGCCGTAGTGACAAGGATCAGTTGACTGCAGCCCAGATATTCTACCCATGCATGCAATGTGCAGATATATTTTTTCTTAAGGTGCTCAAGTTATTTTTAATACATGTTTTGTATTATCCATACACTATTTTTTCAAATAGATCCAGAACTCTACTGGAAATGTTTTAGTAATGTTAATCTGAATAAATTAAATATGCATATCTATATATTTATGCTATTTACAGTCTAGATTTTATATTAGTACTTGGTAGTTTTTTTTTCCTTCCCAAAACGAATCATGGATGTAAATTATATAATATTGAGGTAAGCTGGGTCTGTTCTGATTGTTGACCGTTTAAGTTTACATGTATGTTTGTATGTCTAAACAGGCGGACATATGTCAACTTGGCATGGATCAGAGGAAAGTGAATGTACTTGCAAGAGAATACTGCCTTAAGATAAAGAGGAAGAACAAACCAATTATATTGTCTCATCGTAATGTCTCTCTGATGTGCTATCATACAAATTATTCCTTATGACAGATTGACATTAATTTTACTTGGTGTTTTCTTATATGCAGATATGATACCTGGTTTGCAGCAAGGGCAGGAGAAGATGTCAAAGAGTGATCCATCTTCTGCCATCTATATGGAGGATGAAGAGGTATTATGTACTGCTAACTAGTTCAATGTCACTGCCTCTCAGGTTAAATGTCACCATGAAAGGTGTTTTTTAACATAGATTTTTCAGAATGTGACATAGAAAATTAAATGAATTCAATACTAATAGAGTCTATTATATGAGCACAGCAGCACACTATTCTTGGTATTTGTTCACTCCATAACAAGGCTAAAATTGGAAAATATAATATTTTGCATTACTAAATTACTTTATATATAAAATATATATTCTAAGGCCTTGAATAGTCTGGGGAAAAAGTCAACCAAAAATTAGTCCACTTAGACATAGCCATTTCAACACATAATATCTATATATGCATCATTGCTACAATTTTAAATGCATGGAATACATAATATGCCATTGATCTCTTCTTTAGATGGAATATTAACTGTTTTTAATTATAGTTTCAACAAATTAAAATTCTGTATACTGTTTATGTCCTCATTTATTGGATGCTATTGTTTGTATAGGAATCTGTAAATATGAAAATACAGAAGGCGCACTGTCCACCTAATGTCGTCAGTGGGAATCCTTGTTTGGAGTACATCAAATACATCATCTTCCCTTGGTTTTCTGAATTCAAGGTCAGCAGAAGTCAAAATGACGACAAGTGAGTGTGCTCCCTGACCGGTTGCCCTTAAAAGCTTTCTAAGTTATTAACTGTAAAGGCTAATTGAGCCAGAAAGTTTGGTTCTTTGGTTTTAAGTTTCCAATTATTCTATCTTACTATTTGTCGAGTCAAGTGTAGAAGACTAAAGGTATTTCTGTCTAAAATTTATATTTTTCCAAACGGTTGCCACTGCTTTCTTGGTATCAGAAAGTTTCCGTTCTTAGGTATACTTATCATTAATGCTTGCAGTTGCAACTGTCCGGTACATGTCTTGACTAAAACCTTCCTCGGGTACCGTTGCCCTTCAAATTTTAGTAGAAGAGATATATGTTTATTTTTGTCAAGGGCGCTTTAGAATTGACAGTCCTTGATCATGATGGCAGCATGATAAAAATGTGCAGTCTGGTGTAATTGAGTATGCACAGGAGACCCAAATATGAAATGCACAGTTATATTTATATGTTAATATTTGTCCCACATTAGCCTGGATTTTCACATCTAAGAAGAAATTCATGAACTAGATTCAACCGCTGCTTTTCAGTCTCCTTCTCGTTAAGTTCAATCTTATGCTCTGTCAATTGAAATTTTAATGATATGCCTATTTGTTTGTTTTAACAGGATCTATTACAACTTTAAAGCCCTAAGTGCTGATTATGAAAGTGGGGAAGTACAACCCAATGACCTGAAACATGCTCTTTCAAAAGCATTAAATCAGATATTACAGGTAACTGATTTGCTGTTGTGAACCCGATCTCTCCCTATCAGGCATTTCTTGGCTAATTTATACCTTAAATTTTCATTTGCTCCATGCAAATTAAGATTTGCTTAATTCATTATTCTTTGATCTATTATTGATAGAGGTAATGATCTTCAATAAATCATTCTGCTTAGTACCTTGGCTTTGCCAATGTAGGAATAATTCTGCTGGACAGCTAATTTGTCAGGATCTATGCAGAAAACAAGGCAAACACTTTAATGGTCCTATTTTGAATACCCAAAATATAACATTAAAACTAACTAGCCACCATTACGCATTTAGCACTAGATATCTCATTAAACTCTTTGCAGTATGTAGAATTGCCATAGCAAACCTGGCCTAAAATCTAACAAAAGGATTTAAAACTAACTAGCCACCATTATGCATGTCGGAATACAGACTGTGAAAACTGAAAACTACTGAACCAGGGAAAACATGAAAATAGAGAGGGAAAAAAGTTATAAAAACAGAAAAAAGAAAAGAAGGTGCATTGTTTGTCTAGTTTTATTCCTATACTGGTATCTTCTATGTCACAACTTGTCAGATTAAGGCTTCTCTTTCCTACAATTTCTGGTACAAGTTAGAAGTGTTGACGAAATGCTTGTTTAAAAGTCATGTTTTCAACGTCCTCCTTGTAGAGTCTCTTATATTATATATTTATATTCCAATGTTAATAAGAGTCTAAGACCGAACTCTGCTAGATATAGGCAAAAGTTCGAACAATGCAAAAGTGGCATTTGAGGATGAGGTTTTAGCAGTCGTGAGTAATAGGGGTAGTGTTTTTGTTAAACTATCCTAGTCCCAAATATCTTTCATACGTGTCGAAAATCATACGAAAGCATGGCCTTGCTTTTGGTCTACATGCTTGCTCCATAGTCCATATTTCATGATATCTGTGGCTGTTCTTGAACTTAGTTTTTCTATCTATTGCTGTTGCTTGTATATGATGGTGGATCTGTTTAGTTTTGCTATTTTTTGATATAGTGAACCCTGTGGTGATATGTAATGAATTCGTTGATCATTGTAGTTTATCTTCATAAAAATTTAGTATTTGGGTTTGCGAATTACTTCTCTGCTTCTTTAGTTCATTATTTTTGGCAATTATTATGTCTCTTTTACACTATTTAAATAATGCTATGGTTATCCTTGGCCTCACCAAGTATACCCTCCAAGACTTGCAACCACATGTTCTAATAATTTCTTATTTGTTTAATTCTGTTTGATCAATGACTAATATGTACTTCAGCTCATTTTCATTTATTTATATCTCTGATACTGAATCAGCTTTTCAAAATGTTTTTGTTTACTGTAAGTTCTCTGCTGCTAAAATTCGTTATATCTGGTGATTTATGTACGTTTCTTCTACACTATTTAAATACTATGGTTATCCCCTGCCTCACCAAGTATATTTTCTATTTTCTAAGACTTGCACTCACATGATTTTTTTTTTCCAATTAACTTGGTTATCTTCGGCATTTCCACGTAATTGCTCTGAGACAATGTGGTAATGTGTTCAAAGATCTTCTCTTTGCTAAATTACATTAATGTCAACTATCTTTTGTTGCAGCCTGTGCGTGATCATTTTGAAAATGACCCAGATGCTAAGGATTTACTTAAAAGGGTGAAGGTATATATATATATATATATATGTTTATTACTTGCATAATATCTGCAGTTTTTCTCCCCTAAACTCATAATATCATACGGAAATATTACTACTCCCGTTCCCGTTTTCATTTTTAATCGTCCTCTCTTGTAAAAACCTTCCAGCCAGAAGTTATTCAAAGCATCATGGGTGACCATTTAAAAAATCCACTATTTTTGCCGTTAACCTGTAATCTTGCATTTGATGTAATTTAATTTCATACGATTGCTTCCACTCAGACATATCTAATTCCCAGTATCTCAGGTTCAAAAACTATATCCTCTATGCATATAATTCCTCGTAGCTTTTTTGCCTTTGACAGCCATTGTTGGATGAATCTTATTGGCCTTGTTTTACATTTGTAGAGTTACCAAATTACCAGATGATGGATGGTAGTGCGACTTCAAAACATGGACAAAACATCGATGTTCTACTGGAGCGCCAACATTTTATATTATATTCTTGGTGACATCTGATATATACTCTATATTTGTAATGTAACAAGGTGTATTAATTTAGTTCATCAACAAGTTTGTTGAAAATTAATTATTTCACTAATATAATTGAAATTTGAAGAACATTCTGTGCAACAGGTTAACTGTTTGTGAGTTTCCTGTGATCCTCAGAATTTATCATGTAGAATGTTCGTGTTAAAGAGATGTATTAATGCGACACCATAACGTTCCGTAAAAGGAATGATACCAAAACGAATATCAAAAATATTAAAATAAAATTTTACCATTATTAAAGCAAAAAATTGTTCGAAAAAATTACGCATTGTGAAAGGGCCTAATGATTTCAACAGCTAGGATTCATTTGTTAACCATTGAACCAATAAAGTTGAACTGAGAAATTTAATGTTTAAATTTTTATTCAGAATTTAAAAAAAAAAAGTTATGGAACTATATTTTATATGTATCTTAAAATACATGTCGGACCTTTTCTCCGAAACGTTAACAATTGAATGGGACTGAGAGATTATAACTTATAAATAATTAGTATATAATATTATGTAGTTATGGAGAATCGATATTTTGATTTTTGGTAGTATTTGGATAAGATCATCTTACTCTTATTATATACTAGCCTATAACCCATGCGAAATACGAGAGAAGAGTAATAAATAATATATTATATATTTAATGAATTAAATATTTAATTTAATTATTTATGTTATTAATATTTTTTATGTAATATTTTACATGAGATAAATTAGTTTTGAATCATATTTATATTATGTGTTTAAAATCTCATTAATATATTGTTATATATTTATCTTAATTAACATAGATTAATAACCAGTACAAAGTATTAATAAATTTTTATTAATAAAAAGAGTTTCGAATATATTAGAAATATTTTAATTAAAATTTAAATAAAAGAGTATGTTTTAATATAGATAAAATATTAATATAATTTTAATATTTAAAAATTTTTATTATAAAATTACAATTTAAAATAAATTAAAGTGTTTTAGTGATGAGGAAAATGAAACATGGTATTAGATTGTAAGTATAATTCTATATTCTAATTAAAAAAAAAGTTCGTTTAGAGTTATATAATATAAAAGTATATATAATATAGATAGAGCACAATAATAAAATTTAATTAATATAAATAAAATAATAATATTATAATATTCATAAAATTTAATTAATAAATTATGATATTAAATAAATTAAATAGGTTGAATAATGAAGAAATTAAAACATGCTTGTATATTGATTAAAAAAAGGTGTTTGAAATTGAGTAAGAGACATCCACATGTATTTGAAGTTGAGTGGGAAACAAAATAACCAGACCGACCACGGGCCAAAAATTTGGCCTTGCGGATTTAATAATATTGTATAGATAGGATGTAATTGGTTCTATTTTAAGACTATACGTTGGAACATGAAATCTATTTTAGTACCAAAGTGTATTTTTTGATTTCATATTATAACAATAGCTACAACTATTTTAATATTAGTATTGGACTTGCTCTAAGTTCTAATAAAGTGAAATTATAATATTTTAATAATTAAACTTTTTTGCGATCCTTTTTTATAAAAAGATGTATTCATATTTTTAATAATTGATTGTATATAAATTACTAAACAACTTAAATATTTTATTGTACAATAAGAAGATGATTTGAATTCTTTAATAATATGACTTTTGGCACCCATATTTAAATTCTTTGACCGCATAATAACACTAATTATTTTTATATACAACCAAATCACCTAAATATAAGTATTAAAATTTAAAGCGGTTTATAGAAAAAACGAAAGGAGTGTGCACAAAAATATATAAACTTCTTAAAATATAAATTTATATATATTTTAAAATTTATAAAGTAATACATTGATTTAAAATAATTATAGTATTATATAAATATTAGGCGTTTTATTCAAAAATTGTGAACTACATCATTCCGAAAATTTTATAATTTACCATCAAACAACACTATTCATTCAGCATTCAAATTTATTATTCGTTCAGAATTTTAACCGTTCAAAATTATTATTCAGATTTAACAAATGTCCTGCTGTTTTTAAAAGTTACCCATCTACCTCTTGAACAAAGATTGAGAACTTGTGTAGTTCTCAGTTAGCAAAGAAAACAAAATATTACTGTAGTAGATATAAAAACAATTAAACCTCCATTAAAAAAACAATTAAACCTAGTTTATTTCGTGGTTAAAAAAAAAGTGTGGGTAAGATTGAGGCGGCAATTATAAGAGAGACGGCTGATCTACATATAGTATAAATATAGGCCCATGGGCTGAACCTGAACAGGGCCGGCCCCAAGTGAATGGATTTGCCTAAAGATTGGGTTTATAAATTACACGCACTTGTTTTTTTGTCATCTCATACAGTAGTAATAATATATCATCATCACAGCAGCTTCCCAGTGGGCTACAAGTTTTCTGATTCCCCTATCCTATTCATACTTCCTACTCACTCACACTTAGATACAACTTTATTCTATACATACATACTTGCACACATATTTTTGGGAAAGACTGAATCTTTGTGTAGGATCTTGGCATCATCTCTGAATTGAATAATAATGTCGGGAATTGCTTTACTAATTGATATATTAAGTAAAAATCCAAGCTTTAATTCTCAAGCTTTTCATTCATGTCGATCTTTTTCTGCCACTCTCGCCGCTTCTGCTGCCGCCGCTTCTGTTGCATCCCCTTTGCTCTCTAGGTCTTCTTTTGGGTATCTCCCTCCCTCCCTCCCTCTCTCCCTCTCTCTCTCTCTGGATATAAATCCTATCAATTGGTTCTTTTCTTTAAAGATTGAGTGTATATGTAAAGATAAACTGGGTTTTGACTTTTGGGCTAATAGTTAGGCTAATGTCTTTGGTTCTCTGTAATCGAGTCTTAATTATCCATAATCTCATGGTCACTTGTGTTTAAGCCAACATCATGAATGTAACAAAATATAAACTATTAATTTTATTAGTATTACATTAAGATGCCTGGGAGCTAATCTAGTGGACTCGTATTCCTGAGTTTTTTTTAATAAAAAATAACTAGTATAACAGAACGATGGACTAGAATCTCCTTACTGGTACCAGGGCTGGTAATGCATTCTGCGCAATTAAATAGAGTATATTTAGATTTACTTTCCTGCAGTTAAGATTTACTTTCCTGCAATCATGTTGTGTACTTGTTTATCACTGCAATCTCCACATGTAATAAGTAAAAGGGAATTATACTGCATTCATGCATTGTGTTAGAGAATAATTATATCATAGCTATAAAATATAACTTGGAGAGTTGGACATAATGTAGTTCCTTTCTTTTAATACACTTAGGTAAGGTCCTTGATTTGGTTGACTATTAGCTGCTGATAAACTGTTGGAAGTTTGTTCTCCTCTCCGGTATGCGTTAGGACTCTGGGATGGGTTTGGGGTGTTACAAAACATGGTAACTGGTGTACTCTAAGACCATGTTTGTTTTATAGGATTAAATAGGGGATATGACTATAATCCTTTAAATTTTTTAATCCTATGTTTGTTTTGTAAAAATTTATTTGGGATTAGATCAAGGATTATAATCCTTTGAAGTATTAATACCTTACTTGTTTTCATCGGATAAGGGATAGGATTATAATCATCTCTAATACTTGGTTGGCGGAGGTATTATTTAATCCTCTCTAACAAGTCATTTTTTAAAGGATTATAATCCCTTCATTATAATCCAATGTCAAACAAACAAAGTATTAGAAAATTTAAAGGATAATAGTTCAATCCATATGTTAATCCCTCAAAACAAACATAGAATTATAATTTAAAGGATTATAATCCAATCCTCAACTTAATCCTTCGGAACAAACATAGTATTGGATAATTTAAAGGATTATAATGCTTAGGGATAATAGTGAAGGATTATAATGAATGGATACTAATCCCAGGATTATAATCCCATGAAACAAACATGGCCTAACTTTTCAATCATGTATTCCGAAATAATATGCATAAACACTATAATGGTTATTCGATAAAGGGATTAAAATCCGCAATTGCTTCGAGGTGTGCAGATAGCTTCTGAAATGATCATGTTATTGTTTCTTGGGTGGGAATTATGATTTTAGTCTTGTGATTGTTTTGCATTTGAGGTACTGTAGGCGATTCATGTCCTATGATTACTGAGATCCCAGTCAATATGAGAAATAAATTTGTTTTGTGTACACAATTTTAAGTTATTATCATATATATACATAATCTTCTAGTTGTCTTGTTTTCTACAAATTACAAAACACTAAACTAGCTTTTGATTGTGAAGAGAGCTCATTCAATTGTTTTAAAATTGGTTGGAGTTTGTGTTTCCTATAAAAATTTCTCTTCCTTCTACGTTATTAATGTCTGCTTAGTTCTTTCAAATCTATAATACAAATCTCTACTCTACAGTGTCGGTAGAAAAATTGCTTACTGCGATGCTGGTGCAGCATTAACTGAAGATGCTTTATCTGGCATACAATCTCCACCTGGAAGTATCTTTGAGCATGATAAATATCAGTACAGTAGTAAAGAGTACTATCTACAGCTTAAACCTTTGTTATCAGCTTTTCACTGGAAGTCTTTTGCTCTAGTTACACTGAGGGCATTCCTGCTACACTTTTTACCCCTTGTGGAGCCCCGTGCAACCATAGAAGAGGACGATGACGATGACTTTTTACAAGACACTTCTGAGGGGCGAGATGTAGATTTGGTCGTTCCCTTTAAGAAATCAATAAAGCAAATTATCCGTGAGGCAAGTTTAATCAATCTTTTTACATGATGGTTTTCACTACGTAATATAACAAATATTTCATGACCAAGTTACTAGGAGTATATGAGCCTTCATTCTCCTTTTATAAGCATATTAATTTATTGAGTATGTATATTAGTAATTAGTTTCCCATTTGAATATGATATAGTTCAGTACAATGATGTTAAATCATTTTGTATATGGTAGTGCTGCTGTAGATTATATTTAAATGTAATTTTGAATTAAGAAAACTATAAAAATGACAGATTCGAGCGAATTAACCGTAGAAAATGCAATATCCCAGAGATTTCTAGTGTATAAAAATATCAAAAGAAAGCCATATCAAATAAAATAATCATTTTATAACTCCAAACGAATAATCTTTGTAATCTGCTATATCCCTTTTTTTTTGTAGTTCTTTTAATAACAAATATCTTCGAAAAGCATAATAAATTGTGTAATGATGATTTTGTATTTCAGACAACTGTTGTAACCACTCGACGTATTTTGGAACGACTTGCTGTTTGTTATGTCTCACAGCGGACAGCATGGAAACTTCTTAAAGGTGCTTTTCTAAGCTAAATTAATTTGTACTCCATATATATATATATATATATATATATATATATATATATATATATATATATATTTTCTATTCAGTGGCTGACTGCTGTTATAAATCTATGCACAGATGTTTCCGTATCAGCCACACGCAAGGCTGGAAGAGACCTGCCTATTACAGTTTATATCTTCAGAGTTTGCAGAACCACCTTCAGAGGTTTAGTTCTAAATACTGCTAATCACTATTTTTTAATGGTTTTAGTTCTAATCTCTCCTTACTCCCTGTCTTCCTGTCTTTTTAATGACCAAGCAGGACATTTTCTTGGAGTTACTGCATCATGGATTGTCCAAGTGGCTATCGATATCTATCGCTTCTTAACTTCTATATTCAGGGCTGAAGAGGAGTCTGACACAATTAGTAAGGGAGAGCAAGTCCAGCGCCTCCAAAAAAAAATTTATACTACTACTATAAAGTGCGGTGCATCACTTATATTCGCGTCTATTGGAGCAGGAATAGGTGCAACAATTATTCGCCCCAAGACTGGTCAATTAATAGGTAGAGACATGAGTAAGACTAAAAGTATTTCTTTCTAGGAACGTAGAAAATCAATTTAACCTGAATTTGTAATATTCTTGTCTAATCTCTCTGCATATTTTGCAGGCTGTCTACTTGGAGATTTGGCAGGGCCACCTATAGTGGCTTATTTTTTTGATATAGCTATCCGTCCGGGCTTTATAAGTCCGTAGTCTATGAAAATGCTGATTTTTATTAGAACTTTCACATCGCTTCCAAGCTTGCTAGCTAAAAACAGTTGCTGGTGTTTACTGTTCAGGCACCTCCCATCGGATTAACATGTATTTTATGCATTATCATCTTCTTTTTTCCCATTTTTCTCTATATTTATTTGTCAGCTGACAGAGCCAAGTGAATAAGAATAATTTCAAATATAACTTTTGCTATTATTGGATTCCCCCCGTTTGTATCCATATATTTCATCTTTTCTTATTTGAATTCAAGAGCAGGTCAGGAAATAAAATCAGCATCTTACAAATCTCTGTTCACTGAATAATTCCCGTTGAATCGATTCAAGTAAAGAATTGAATCGTATTTTATACAAATCATAAACAGAAAGCAGATGGCTGTGAACAGCACCTTGTTTCAGCTTCACTCAATTCTCTGTAGAGGTTGACCCTGCTATTATTCCCAGGCCTAATTAGTTTTATTTTAATCAAGGCTTGGTTAGTGTTGGTGCAAGTTTTGGAGAAAATGACTAAAATACATCTTTTCTGATTTACACTGGCTCAATATACATTTTAGCGCTGTAACGGCCATATATACATCTCCTATGCGCTAGTATCATTAATGTATCATTATAATATAAGATCTTACCCCTTTTACACACACAAACAGTGCAAAGGCATAAAAGTTGAATCTTTATCGGATCTTGAAATCTTGATATTTGGGCTTAAACTCTTGCGATGAAATGGGTCAAGTATCTATAATTATATATATAATTATAGCTATATTACTCCTTTTCTTGATATCTCACTCCGCTTCCGGCACTAAACCAGCTCAAACTCCGATCAAATTTTACATTTTCCGACCATTCTAAGCCTGCCCATATCCCATTTGATCCCATTGTAGCTGATATTGAATGAAAGAGAGAAGATAAGTTACGGGAAAAATCACAGTATAAGTTGGATGAAAGTGTGGCTAAAGGCGAAGAATCGCAACCCGAATGGGAGGATTTTATGCATGTTGAGGAGAAGTTTAATGTGACTAAGAGGATTGTGTTGTTGTTTCCGATGTGAATCCGAGAGATGGGAGATGGGTTTGTGAGTGAAGATGAACTTACTGAGTGGAATTTGAAGCATACGTGAGTATTACAAGCATATCATATAACACGTTATTGCCTAGAGCGTGTTTGGTTATTGTGATGATTCCACTTACTCTGTCCCTGTCCCCTGCAGGCACACGTGAGTGTTATAAGCGGGTTGTAAGAATCATTCACTGATGCTGATGCTGGCGTGTATGATGAGACGCTATTGATAATAGCGTATCTTAAAAGTTTTTTGGGCTTTCCTATCCGCCAACAGCTATTTTAGTCACCCTCGTTATTAGATTATTTATTTGGGGCCTTCATCCAAGTTTTGCCCATTCTTATAAAATCTAAATATCAAGATATTAAGTGTTTTTTTTAAATATATTAGTGACCAGCAGATATATATACTTTTTTGCAGTATTACTAATTTACAGTACTATTATTCATGATTAATATTTAACAAAAAATAAATAAATTCAGTGTTAATATGATTTATTCAAAGATTTAAATTATAAATCTCGTATTAATATAGAGTTATAATAAGTATAATTTATACTATCTATGCCATTACTATAATTGAATTTAAGTTTTTTCTAAAAACATTGATTACAAATGCATCATTTTGCTTTTGAAAATTGATAAATATTTAAATTACAACATTACATAGTTTTGCACCAAAATCGGGAATCGAAATTTATTGGTTGGAGTACCGATTTAGGATTAATCGAGTAATTGGTGATTAATTTAATTGAAAGAATTAATCCGAGTAATAATCGAATTTATTATATTATCATAATAAAATTTAATATATTTATCTAATTTACTATAAAAAATATTATTTAAAAATAAATCATAAAGATTAATCGGATTTTATAAATTATATAAATAAAATATTTTATAAAAATTAATCGGAGATTTTTCAAAAATTGGGAGATTTTTAGAGCACCTATTATTCTTGGGGAGGAAAAAGGGAGTATTTTATAATAAAAATAAGATTAATAATTTTATCATTCATAAATAAAATATAAAGTTAAATAGTAAAACCAGAAAATTATCCATCGATTTCCTCTGATATAAAATTATAAAATTTATTATTATATCAGCAAATCCTCCACTGGGAAGAATGGTGAACAAACTCTTGTACACAATTGGGCTATTTGCATATTAGCATCACTTGTAGGGGCCCACTACAATCATCCAACAAATTTTTAAATTTTTTATTTTTTTCATAAAATTTACTTGAGAGATTTTTTTTATCCCCTTACCTACTTGTATTGTATGTATGTATGTATGTATTCTTGTATCTATTGTATGTACCACTTCTCTTCTTCCTCCGCCTCTTCTCTTCCCTTAATCAGCTACCCTGTAACCAACTGCATCCCTCGTATGTGTGTGAAAATTACCTAGCTCTACTGTGTGTTTATCAGCAAGCTTGGAGCTTTTCATTTTCTTTGTGTGTGAAAAGTTTTACAAGTCAAACACCTGGGTTTTTCTGTGGGTTGTCTGGAAATCTACTACACAACATAAGGTAGGTGTTTCTTGAAATTGTTTCTTGTTTTCTTGTTTATTTCTTTTAAAGTTTGTGTCTTGGAAGGTGCCCATTTCATTTTAGTGGTTCTTTTGTGGCAAAAATATGAAGAAATGGTCTCTTTTGTTGTTAAGATTGTGCTGAATTGGTCTGAATTTGATGGGGTTTTGATCTTTTTTGCAGATCTCCTAAACCCTATGAGTATGCAGGTTATGATACCCATGTTTTGTGTTTTTAGGATTTTGTGGGGTTTGACCAGGTAAGATAGTTCTGTAGGTCCTTAGATTGATGAATTTAGGGCTGGATTCTTGAAGCTTTGTGTCTTTTTGCTGATTTAAAGCTAGGTTTTAGATTCTTAGGTAATTATTTGAGGTGGGCTGGTGGGGGAGTGATTAAAATTTTTGTGTTTTGGATGGCCATTTTTTCTTCACTGTAACTCAGGGTTTCTTCTAGGAATCTGATGTTACTGTCGGTTAGTGAGTGTTACTGTTTTTAATTATCAAAACATGGCTGCTGGTGATAACCCATGTTTTGTTGAGTGGAAAGAGCAATTCGTATCAAAAGAGAGGGGAAACCGTGTGGTACATTATTACTTTAAAGATGTTGCAGGGGAATCTATTCTTGCTGTTGTCGGAACTGAGAGAAGTGTTAGGCACATGTTCTATGTTGTCTCTGAGGAGTTCTTGAGTGCTCATGGGGGTGATAATTCGGATTATGCTGGTTACAGATGGAGATCAAGAAGAGAGGTTGTGAATTGGCTCACATCTATGCTATCAAAGCAGCATCGACTTGGTACTTATTCTAGTATGTTATCTATTCCTTGTCTTTTGGACCTTTAATTTTTCTTTGCTTTCACTGTAGCAACAGGATGGCTCTTATATCTTCTGCTGATGCTTAAGCTTTATTCTTATATAAATAGTGTGGAAATATACTAGATCTAGCATTTATTTTTTCCCCCTTGACACCCAGTTAGTGTTTTTGATTATTGAAGTTTTGTCAGCATAGGTTATTCTGGTTGATGAAGTTGTCTATCGATATTTCTTGTTAATCCTTCTATAGATGTTATTCAGATATGCAACTTCTTTTAAGAGGATTCCTTCAATTGGATGTTTTTAATTTTCTTTTTATTACCATTTGGTTAACCCATGCGTGCCTAGTTGCAGGCAATTGCATTGCGTTTGACAGTTTGGTTGAACTAGTGGAGAAGCTAGTAAAACTCGTCAATATTGATGAATTTGACTTTGTATAAAACCTATTTGTGTAGAGTAGTGTAATAGTTGTAGTTATTAAACTAAAGTTAGTTGTAAAAGATTATAATAATGAACTCTTCTTATCATAGTTTTCAAACATAGCAAATTCAAACTGTTATTACATGTTAGTTGGAAATTTCTTTCTTTCCTTTAAAGTACTCAGTTATTTGATCATCGTTGTTATCTTTTAGTTTCTTGTCACTTGTCACACTTCAAGCAATTCAAGTTTTGCCTTCCATATCACAACAATGACATGGATTATGGATATAGAGAGTTAAAATATTTCATTATTCTAATTACAGAAACACCAAAGGGTGATCCTATGTCTGCTGCTCAACAGATCCACATGCCAGTTTCCAAGGTATATATGGTTTTGTTCAACTTCTTGCCATTCCCAATCCCAATTCTAGCAACATGTTCTTATCTGTGATGAACCTACAGGGCCGCCATGCAAGGAATCTGAAAGTACATACGTCTAGTATTGTGTGGTCAGGTGAATCATGGGCATGTGGAAAACAACTGAAACACTACCCAGCATTTTGCAGGAATGGGATCACAATTGCGGTAAACTTTTGCTGAGCATCTTTAAATTGAATGGTTGGGGTGGGGTCTTCTAAAAATTGTATTATGCTTTTGAAAATGTCATGGTCATAGTAGAAAATGGGAATATGAAAACTGAAAACTTGATATGAGGCGTAATATTAATGCCTAAAAAAAGCAACAGAGATCTGTTTACTTCCTTTTCATTTCCTAAATCTACCTAACATCTGTGTTTTTGTGTGTGTCAGATACAATCGTTTGTCTTTGTCATGGCTGAAGAGGAGGACCACCACCTTGCATATCTTGAAGATATGTATGAAGACAAAAAAG
This sequence comes from Oenanthe sinensis, assembly GCA_028671895.1. NCBI lineage: Eukaryota > Viridiplantae > Streptophyta > Magnoliopsida > Apiales > Apiaceae > Oenanthe > Oenanthe sinensis. The sequence continues at coordinate 41,154,634 of CM053794.1, forward strand.
GCCAGAAGAAGGTCAAAGTGAAGTGGTTCCACCATAATCAAGAAGTAAAAGGTGTTGTTTCTATACGCAATTCTCATCCTAAAGAAGTTTTCATAACACCCTACGTCCAAGTCATCAGTGTGGAATGTGTTGATGGTCCTGCCATAGTTGTAACTCGTGAACATTATGATAAATTTCTAGCTGTACTTCCTCAAGACGTGATTGATAGAATACATCTGTGCTACAGACAATTTAAAAGTAACCGTGTGAAACCTTTTAAATTGAGTAAATTATGTGGCTATTTTGATCAACCAATTTTTTCATACCTGGAGCATGAATTTTTGGAAGATGATGATTATAAGCCACAGGACAATGTAAAAGTGGGAAGTAAGCGAACCAGAAGTTGTAGAGGGCATGAACTGGTGTCATATAAATCATCTGGCCAAAATGTGAAGTATGGTCAAAGGAAACTGATTCGTTCAAGGTATGCTGGATGCCCACCTCTCCAGACTCCACTCTTTAAGGCTAATGATAAGATAGAGCTACTCTGCCAAGATAGTGGGATTCGAGGTTGCTGGTTTAGGTGTACGATTTTGGAGGTCTCCCAGAAAAAGATACGAGTTCAATACGATGACTTGAAGGATGAAGATGGAACTGGGAATCTTGAGGTATGATATTGCAGTTTAGTAGACTTTTTGTGATCTAGTCCATAGTTTCATGCTTTTCCGTCTTCAACAAAGAAACAGTTTAAACTAAACTAATTCAACCGATGGGTTGAATTTTGTGCACTGCACAAATATGGTAATTTGTAAAAGTATTTTTCTGTCAAGCTTTCACATTATAAAAATAGAATATGTATCTAGCCGTTGATATTACCTCATAATTTCATATGTGGCGTTATTGATAACACCAAAACAACATGATCGCATGCAGTGCCATCATTAGTTAAAATTTCTATTTCAATCAAATGCTCTTCGAATTGTCTCATCTGAGCTTACCTATCCAGTGTTATGTGACCATATGTAAACTTACTATCAGGAAACATGAATAACCATCACTGTTAATAATGCAGCCCATCAGTAAGTAGTGTAGATTGGTCCAAGCTTTTACTTCAGCCACAACTTTACAGATTTTAACTTTCCCTGGTTACTTATTGGTGGTAGTTGCATATCAGTCTGATGGTTGTTAATTTTAACTGTCAATATAAAGTAACAAAACAATATACATAACAATGACTTGTGCATACAAAACACTATACACAGCAATGACTTGTGGATACATTGTTGATTTTTGTTGCACTACAGAGAATGGCATGCATGTTCATTGTTGATATCCTATCAAACGCTCTTTTCAATTGTAGTATATCTTAAATAGTCTTGATCTAGGCTTACCATGCGATGACATGGAAAATTACTATCTGGAAGCCTGAATAGAATTGATGTTGTGCATGTAATAAAAAAATGGTGATTTCTGGAAACTTTTATAGGAATGGATCCCAGCATTCAGGCGAGCAGAACCTGATAAACTTGGTACGAGGCATGAAGGGCGCCCAATAATTAGGCCCGCTATTTCTCACATTGAGTCACACCTGGCTTTGGTGGCTGGAGCGCCTGTAGACGCGTGGTGGAGTGATGGTTGGTGGGAAGGAGTTTTGATTGGAATCAGCAACCCTGAAGATGGAATACTGCAAGTTTTTGTTCCAAGTATGTTCATAGAATTGTTTATATCCTCACTATGTATAATGACCCTGCTTTTGGATAATACCTATATTTCTTGTTTTTAGAATCTTATTGTTTTTGTTGTTGTTATTATCAGGTGAGAACTTGTTTCTGAATGTACATGGAAAGAACCTAAGAGCTTCAAGAGATTGGGTGGGCAATGAGTGGGTTGATGTTGAGGCATATGGCAACATTGTCTCAGCCATATCTGCAGCCATTATTTCTGATGCGAAGCTTTCTGCAACCTCCACTATTGACGAGGATAAGTCAGATGATATTCCAACTCTAGATCATATGCAAGTAATTGATGCTGAAGTCAAAATTACTAAAGAGGAGAAGCTTGACTTAGATTGTTCGGCTCCTCATGGTAGCTGTCCAGACAATGTTAAGGTCGATTTAGATTGTTTTACACTTGAAGACAAAATTCTGGAAAATGTGGGCAATGGCAATGAGGTGGAACTTCCGTTGAGAGGCGAGGACAAGGAAAGTAAGATTAATCTTATAAAAAACTGTTGTGGGGAAGAACATGCAGATTGTACTCAAGATCGTACTGCTGATATTACTGTTGAGAATGTTTGTGATGATGACAATGGCATGCTTTTTGACAAGGATATCAATGAGAATAGAATAGAATTTGAAGGATCTGAAGCTGCTGGGATGAAATGCGAACCAGAATTAATGGAAGTTGCAGCATAACATATGTAACAATTCTGCTGGCCACTTCTTAAAGGTGGCCCCTATTGTTATCGGAAATGGAATCTAGGTGTATTAGATCTGTACATATTAAAATAGAGACGTGACAGGATTTTTTGTGCATTTTTTGTCGTCTGGGGGAGTTAGGTGTATAGCGAGTGAGGTTTAGCAATGTTCGATGGGATTAAGTTATTTACTCATTTTCAGGACCATTGTGATGGAAGTCTTCCAAGTAGAAGCTCTCTAGCAAGTTAGATTTCCTCCATTGTTATGTACCTTCCCATTGTTGTATCTGTTTTGGTATTGTTTACCACCGACAATGATGTTTCTCTTAAAATATCTGATGTTAAGCTACCATTGTTGTTATGTGTTAATTGTGATGTTCTTTTGGTATCTAATGTTAGTTTATGCTGGTGTGATGTGGCATCATGATCTGCAAAAGTGAGCACACGACTCAGTAAGAGTACAAAGTCTTTTGCTACTTATGTATAAAATTTCACACTAGTCTGAGCATATATTCTGTTTGTATATACTGGTATCTTTCTTTCTTGACCAGCTCTACTTGGCTGCATCCTATGAAGGAAGAGTTGGATCAAATGCTACAAATGTAATATTTTGTCATCTGATTGTTTTTTCCTTCTAGTTCTGGTGATTGCTCTTAAGATAATTTGCCATGTGTCTTGCTTGTGTGCTGGAACTACAAAAATGCAAGAACATAACCTATAGTCTCAGCCATTTTTCTGCTGATATAAATCCCATATCCAGAAAGGGTCTTGCTTCGTAATAACTCAAAGATTTAGACCATGGCACTCGGTACTTCCTATCTGCTCCTTTCCCCCTGCACTCAAATTCCCCAAACACAGCAGTCCTGCAAATGGACAGGAGCAAGAGAATATTGGCACAATCTTCTCACAACAAACTGAATTCAAAATAAATACAGATTTATCCGTACTTGTCTCTTGATGGAAATCCCCAGTCACTCCAACCTGGCGGAGTTATGATATCGTCAATGTCACAGTACGAATAAATGATTCTCGAGTAGTTTCCCCAGGCTCTTCCCAGGAGGATCTTGCCGCTTCCATTTATAGTACAGTTTATAAAAGAGAAGCCCGTGTCGTCATACGGCGAATCCCTATGATGGGCTGCAATTGCTCCAAAAGTTTTTGTTGCCGAATGCACAATGCAGTCCTTCAGACAATGTAATGAATGCACAGATTAGTAAAGTACATCATCAAGAAGCTACACATTTAAAATTTGCCCATACATACCTTGTATAGTGATCTTGCTCGTCCAAATATGAAATCAACTGTTCCTTCAATGTAACTTTGATAAAAATAATGAGATCCAATGTCATCTAAAAGTGTGTCCTGGGTACCCAAAATCCTAACTCCATAAAACATGGCTTTATCGCCAGCAATCCTCAATGCAACTGCTTGCATTCCAATGCCTCCTACGACTGCAGTTACTGAATTCTGCAGTAGTAAATCACGTTATATACTACTAACCAAACCAAATGTCATATAATTTAGTTACCAAAAAAAGTACCTAATTATTACCTCGAAAGTGATACCAGACGCGCAAAAGTAGTCGGATAAGACAGTGACAGAAGCTGATCTATAGGTGCCAAGAACAGCACCATCCTTGGCTATATCAGAAGCTTTATCACCCCAAATTATAACTGTTTGATTTGTTTGATTCTGATTTCCAATCAAGGAAATATACGGCTTGGATGCTGGAATCTCAACTTTCTCCCTGCAAAATTTCCAGAAATGCATAAAATGTCAAAGAAATCCCAACTCATTTAAGTCATCAAAAAATCATCCTTGAAAATAGTATTGTGCAGTAACAGAAAATAACAGCGGTTACATCTTGCAACAAAAGCATTTATGCAACTGTATAAAAACACAGACACACACAACCCACGTCCCTATTTTTGTGCCCATCATCAAACTTTGTAAAAATTGCACTCATTCAGCAGAAAAACTGAATTATGTCTCCTCGGGTTGCTCAAGAATCACATACACACGGGGGGGAGAGAGAGAGAGGGTGAGAGAGAGGGAGAGAGAGAGAGAGAGACAGAGAGAGAGAGAGAGAGAGAACCTATAAATCCCAGGAAGAACATAAATTTTAACTCTCTGAGAATTAAAGTCAGGAACCATATCAATAGCACCTTGCACAGTAAGAGAATCACCTCTACCATTTCTATCAACCACAATAACCCGATTTCTACCACCTTCATTATTCTCCAATGCACCAACATAATCCAACTTATTCACATCATAATTCCTCATCCTCCTACTCACCATCTCATGATCATACTCATCCAATTTCATATCATCCCATGTAATCATATAATCCCATCCCTTCATTTCACTAGCACACCCCACTAAAATACAACGATCACTCAACATTAACTTGAAAAACAAAAGCACCCAACTGGCCTTTACTACATTAACACTACCAAAATCCATAACTTGATATCTATCTATCTATGTATCTATATAATTTAGAATCATATATGAGCAAGATTTTTCAGGTGCAAAGTGACAGTTACTTGAGTATAATGCTGGAGGTGACAAATATAAATGTGGGAGGGAGCGTATATATGTATGTATGTATAATGTGAGTTATTTAATTAATGTAACTGACTGAGAAATAAAAGAAAAGAAGCTAAAACGGTTGTTATAATTAGTAGAATTAGTAGAGAGTGATCTTTCGATTAACTGATAAACTAAGTAAAAATGCAAAGGTTGATATAGGTATTAATTAAGAGTTTAGCAAAGATGAAAGGTTTAGTCATGTTATTTATGCTAGTCCCATTAAATCTAATCGTGGAATTATCGTTTGTTTCGAACATTATGTCATTTTATGCAACTACAAATCTATTACTCACTACATTGGCTAAGATTTTTAGCAATTTCGAGAACATCTTTTATGTAATATTTGCACATTTTGATGTGTTTTTTTTATAACAAAAGAGGATTGTTTCAAAAAAAAAAACAAAAGAGGATTATTATTAATGATCAAAAGAGTCATCTATAATCGTCTCCAATAATGATAATGTAGAAGACACGAACACGGTGAAACTATTAACTTGAGCACTTGTTATGTTATGCCGAATTAATATTTATGTCATACGTTTACTAAAATTTTAATTTTTATGTTATACGTTTATTAAAATTAGCTAAGCCTGTGCGAGACACGGACATGTTCTAGTCCACATGTAGAATTGTATACAGAGTTCAAAAATGTAATATCTACTGTGTTGCGAATGGAAGTTTACACCTATTCAGGATGTATGTTCCTGTGCTGCGAGAACCTGCAAGCGGTAACTACACCAAAAAGAAAAGGATTTTGTATGCTAACAATCTAACTTTATAACAAATTACACATTTAATTATATGAGTCAATGCGGCCACTAAAACTCAAAAGATACATCAACACTAAAACTCAAAAGATACATCAACCGGATAATCAATTATCAAGTTATAAAAAGTACTTGAATTTAGTTTAAAGCACATTAATTCATCTCCTCAATTCTGAATTTTACAATAAAAAATATGAGTTCATCAGCTCCTGAAAAAAACAAGTGATGTGTTGAAACATGTAACATAAGTTCTCATTACTATAGAGTAGAAGTTTCGCAAAGTCCTCCTGATAAGAGCAACTTGCAGTAATCCTTTTGTATGTAGTCTGACCAATAACAATCAGAAAATTCAATGCCATATCCCTACTACATTTAACAATTGTGAGAAGATCTAAAAGCAACAAAAGACAAGCAACAAACATGCAAACAAAAGTGGAACTCTAAATAAGAAACTTAAAAATCATACAAGAATAAATTATATTTTGTTAAAGTATAATAAATAAAATTAATCATAATATTAAAAAAATACATATTATATAAGGCTTACACAATAACAACCTTAAACCTGAGAGTCGTTTGAGGGTTCCTTCATTAGTACGAAGAGTTGTTCACCATAAAATTAAGCATAAGTCTGATGAATCATCTTGTGATGGCCGGTCCTAGATCGAAAGCATGTCAAACTTTACATATAAAGACCGATAGAGGTGGCATTCATTCCACTCAAAGGTACCAAGATGCACAATCAATTATTAGTCGAGAATTTGAGAAACACTTTTCAAAGAAAGGATTTTAGTTGCAAGAAAATATACATAGTATACATATGATGTTAGTAAAAGCCTGGCTTCACTTTTTATTTTCCAACTTAAGTAGATGCTCAATATCTGTACACCCTTGATGAGAAGCTAAATTCAAAGAAATAATATCACAAAGATTTTGACAATACTCTGTAAAATGGAGACTCGTCAATATATTCTCACAATAAAATTTGACCAATGCTAGCAAGTGAAGCATATCCATTGACTACTTGAGAGGCGATTACAAGTTTATAACAGTATATTGGAATGATCATGTAAGAACCGGTTGATGCTAGACTTGAAACACATGATTTATAGAAATCAGAAATTATCTTTCCAAATATCCATGTTCTAAATTTAAGGTACAGAATTAAGCAATTTGAGCTAACTTTTCACGATTTTATGTAGTGAACTTGCCTTGTTAGCAACTACAATTTTCATAATATTCTTCTAATCCTTTCTATTATAGTTATTAGTCCCATTGGATAATTAGTGTAGGAGCAACTGAAATAACACAAAATATTCAACGGGACAAGACAAAAATGCAATATAGCAAATAGATTAGCCAAGTATGTTAACCTGAAAGATTTCAGATCTTAACATTAGGCAAGTCGACTATTACCTACCCTGCACACCTTTTGGGCATGTGCGACGGTAAGCATACCAGATAAATCATGCATCTTTGTAAATAGTTTATTTTGATCTGCTATCTTGATAATGAAATATACAACTTCAAATGATAATGTACATGGGACTAACAGTCATGGTACTAGATACAAAGTCAATGTAATAATTATACAGGGGGTAACACTGGAGATATACTCAACAACAGAGACTAATGCAATTATTATTCTCTATAAATACAAAAGATGTAAGCACGTGTGACGTGCCTAAAAGAAATCATACTCCAGTATAGAGAAACCCGATAAAAATTGGACTATATGTTCGAAATCAAACTGTATATGAAGTAATGAGAATGCTCCAAATAACAATATTAGAGACCAAGACAAAGAACAAGCTTACCCAGCAGTGGCTTCGATTCATTGTTCCAAGGACGGATTTGAGGCAAGCTTTAACTTGTTGAACTTGTAAACTGGAAATGTCAGCACTACCCCAAGATGATGAGAATTGAGCAGGCAAAAGGAGCTAGTAAGAATTGCTTTCCCAGTAGCTCTAGCCCTTCAATATGTTTTCACGGACCTCCTGCACAAAACAGAGAACCTATGAAAATTAAAATGGAAAAGACCTCTATAATAAACTGCAATACTATTAACAATTTGAAAGCCGAAAATCACCTCTCCTGCCATCATATCAAGTGATTCGATGTAGGAAACAGTTTCTTGAGAGGATATGACAAGCGCGTATCATCTCGTATAGGTGAAGGCTAGCTCTCTCCATTGTTCTTATTGTCCACCCATTTAGTCTCTCAAATTGTTGTTTCCTTTCTGAATCCACAACCCTCTGAGCATATGTCACGCAACTCAACAATGGCCTCGCAAAAGCTGTCCTAGTTGTGTACAAAGTTCCCTACATTTTCCCCAAACAAATTACAAAAATCAAAACAGGCTACAAATTACCATTAAAAATTAAATAAAACCACGTAACATAAAATTAGCTCAAACCTGATTAATTGCTAATGGGTTCTTGTAATAAAAAAGTTTATACCAAAACAGCAAAAGCATGAACATGATTAACAGACTAACAGTGACACTGAATTGATCTTGTAACATTCTAGCCCTTTGATCACACATACTCACAAGCACTTCTTCCCTCCTCTCCTTGTTATCAGCATTCATTCTATTGTAAATTACTCAACTAAACAAAACAATTGATAAAATCCAAAGTGACAGAATTTTTGGAAGCCACGCCTTATTAATAAAAGTATACTTTCTTTTAGTCCCAAATTGATCATTCAACTTCACAACCACCATATGATGACTCTGCAATTTTAAGCCCATCACTAACACTAAAAATTCAACCTCTACACTATCTCTTCTTCTCCCTCGTATCCAAACTAAAAGACCCAATAAAATATATATCTCTCAGAACACATGAGCAGTTACCACAGCTTTATCAAAAGACTTGGAAATTTTTTTAGAACCACTTTTGCTGTTAAACAAAGAAAAAGGTTACTTATTCACCCCCCAACTAAATAATTGTTACAACATTATTTTGCGTTATGGATATAAATATATAATACTACATACAATTCAACGATTCTTTATACATGCACACATACACACACAAGGAAAGAATGATTTACCAATATCATCATGGAAAGTAATCCTTTGACCGTGTCTATCGCAGCAAAACTAACACCAGTGAGTCAGGAAACTCAAGGGGACATAGACTGGGCACTTCTGGGTCCAACAATGAGTTCTGGCAAGAGGCTTACTTGATTATATATTTTATCCTTGGGTTTTTTGCTTCCTAAATTTCTTTGGCTTGCCAAGAAACCGAGGTTCAAAACCTGTAGGCTAGAAGCAAGATGGTTGTATTACACAAGATGGCATGATACAATATGTGGAGTTCTTAGGTTGAAAAGAGTTAATAGGCTGTAAAAAATACCTAACTTGTCACAATCCATGTTAGGAAGAGAAAATATCAAATACAACCTCAGCAATACAAAATACTATGCAAAGCAGCATAAAAAGATATATCTCACTCGGAAATTTAAAATCTCTAGTAAAAAGTGAGATATAGCAAATGATAGTCCTAAAACAAGACACTATGCAGGCCTTCGTACAAAGAAAAATGTATGCGGAAAGCAACAATCACTCGCCCCGTGACCAAAAGCATAATTAAAATATTGTCCAAGTTGTAACACTTCGTACTGAACAGTACAATCTCGGGGATTTGGAGTCGAAACAATATTTTTTATTCTAATTTATGTTGCATGCTTTAGACTACTTTGTATTCTGTAGTTTGTACAAGTTATATAAGTTGTGAATAGTCGATAAATTAGGGCTACGAGGGTTGCCCTAAGTTAGATTATATGAAAACAGAAAAGTATGCAACATGATACTAAAGAGAATTTGCCAATAAGTACGCGTTATAGTTTATTATCAAGCTGATTTTTATACTATTAGATATATAAAAGATTCAAATTCTTACGTATCGAAATACAAATCAAACATATTCAATATCTCTCGTTTATTAAATTAGCAGTGGTGTTTAAGAGTTAAATGCATACATTATTAATAAATCGGTTTGAATCGAGAAAATATATAACCTTTTTTTAATGAAGAGAAAATATATAACTTTGAAAAATAAACCGTAAAAAATGATATTAAAAATACATTCAAACACTTTTGTTTCTTTTTTAGCCAATTATTAAATGTATATAAAAATAAAAGTCCGAACTCACGGTGATGATAGGAGGGCCTTGTTATGCTATCAAGGACTTTTGTAACAAAGAATCCTAGTAAATGTTATAAGCGAGGCCCCATGAAAAGTGGCTCAGGCCCAGATAATTGTGGTCCATCTATACCCACAAAGTCACAAACTAGTGAAAAAACAGAGTACTACAGTGTTAAATAAATCCTAGCCTTCTGACCCGCGCAAAACATGTGTTATATTAATAAATTATATATTAATTATTTTATATGATTATTTAATTTAATATAATAATTTATGTTATTATTTATTTTTTATATGTTATTTATATATTATTATGATATATATATTTTTTAATATTCATGAGATATGATTAATAGGTTGTAATTTTAAATAAATTAAAAAGCGGTGATGAAATTGAATTAAATGTTAATACAACTATATTATATAAAAATTATATTATTCCTAAAATATAAATTATATTCTATAATTTAAATATAAAATAATATTACCCATGAACAATTGTATAAAAGAGTATTACGCCATTGATAGAATTGTATGTATAATATATACAGTATACGTAAATTATTTTATATAATTTAAATATTTAAGTTAATGTGGTAATTTATTTATTTTATTATTAATAATGAGGATGGTAACATTATTCTTAATAAAGAAAATATATGCTATAATTTAAATATAATATAATATTATGCGCGAACAGTTGTATAAAAAGAGCACTACACTGGTGATAGAGTTGATGTATAATATATATATATATATATGATATAAAATAATTATTTTATATGATTTAAATATTTAATTTAATATGATAAAATATTTAATTTTATTATCAAGAAAGAAAACTTCATTGATGATAAAAATTTATGTATAATATATATGTTCTAAATAGAATTGTATGTATAATATATATATATTTGATAAAGTATATTTTAATTAAAAAAGTGTGTTTAAAGTTGAGTAAGAGAATTATAGTATAGATATTATTTTAGTTATTAAATTATAATTTTAAATAAATTAAAGTGTTTAAACGATGAATAAATTGAAATATGTTAATTAACAGATTATGAGTACAACTCTATATTTTAATTAAAAATTAATTAAAATGGTGTGTTTGAAGTCGAGGGAGATACAAAGAGACTATAACGGCCAAACATTTGCCGCTATAAAAGTATAGATAATATAGATATAGCGTAGTAATAAAATTTAATTAATATAAATAAAATAATATTACTATTTCAATATTCATAAAATTTAATTAATAAGGTATGATTTTAAATAAACATTTGCGACTATAAAAGTATAGATAATATATATATATAACATAATAATAATATTTAATTAATATAAATAAAATAATATTAATATTTAAATATTCATAAATTTTAATCAATAAGCTATGATTTTAAATAAATTAAAAAGGTTGAGTAATGAGTAAATTGAAACATGTTTATAACTACAACGGTATATTTTAACTAAAAAAATGTGTTTAAAATTGAGTCAGACATCAAATGACAGTCGGAAGACGTACCAAATATTTGACTTTGTAATAATAGTATAGTATGGATACACAAAATATATTGTTGAAATAGGATAAGCCTGGCTGTGCAGGTCTAAAGATAAGAGGCTTCACTACTACTTGTTCTTGTTCTTGCCCACAATTATAATAATAAAGTGAAGAGTTTTAGGGTTTGAAATCAATGGCAGTTTCATTATCAGCAGCTGTTCTGTTTCCAGTTTGCAATTCACCCACCATTTCTGCTAAACCCCACGTTTCTGTCTTGTCATTTCCACCTTCAAATGCTTTAAAGTTTCAATCTTTGACATCTTCTCGCCCTTCTTTCACTAGGGTTTTTTCAGCTCCTGAGGTTCTTGATTCTTCTGTTGAGGTTTTTTTTTTTAATGTTATCAATGAGCTACTTAAAGTTCAATTGTAAAATTTGTGTTATCTGATTTGAGTTTTTGGTTGATTTGTTAGGTTGAAGGTTCTGGTTCACCTGATACTAACTCACTCAGTATCGATTCCGATAAGGTAATTCTATATGATGTCATGAGTGCGTGCAAGTTGTTTTGGGGTTTATTACTCAAAGAATTGTATTGAGCATGTATAAATATGTATTGCTTCTTTCGGACAACAAGTACATTTTCATTTGTAACCGGTGACTTATACATTCTCATTAATCAGTGATGTACGAGAGGGAAAATAAAGTTGGAAGGTCTAAAAATGTTACTAATCCTTGTTTGGAGAAAATAGCTTAGTCAAATGCCTCTATATCAAAATAATGAACTGCTAGGTTAGTACCAAAATGTGGCAGTAGTTTTAGAAATGTATCACCTGTACGATTTCAACCTTACTCGGAAGAAATGTATTAAACGGAATATGATTGACCAAACTTGTAATTGTAGGTCTTCTTGGTCTATTGTCAGAGAAAGTCCAATGCTAGATGGAAAATAGCTATATCCATTGCTAAAATATGGCACTAAAAAGTATTTTTTGATGCTAAAATATAACTAGCACTCCAATGCTAGTTGCATTTTGCAACCAGAAATTTCTAAATTTAATTAACTTTTTGTCCAATTCTTTCACTTTCAATAAAAAATGGACCAACTTGGATTCCATTTATAGTTAGTTAATGATAAGGAAAGGGTTTCTATAGCCATATTTGGTTCTAAATATACAACCAATTATCCATTTATGCATTTTTCCATTTAACTATAACTATGCATAGTGTTTTTGTAGTTTTAGTTCTATATTATAATTACAGAACCAAATATATCTATGCATGTCCAAATAGAACTCAATCCAGTTTTGACTTGCATAACTAATTAATAAGTCCGCTTCATTTAAATTTGAGCAATTTCGTAAGAGGAGGTTTAATCCAAACCCTCTAGGGATCTTGATGTACTATCCAATTTCATTAGGAATTTTAGATTCTATGAATTCCTGTAAAATACGAGTTTGATCTAATAGTGGTGGGATGATGGCAAAATAGTGATCCTAAACTATATGCCATTTGTCATTTATGCTACTCACAGTCTCCCACTATAAATGTGACTCTTTTTTTGTGGGAGCTTCGTTATCCTTTTTTTTCCGACAATGTGATTATAAAACTCCTTTCGAGGAGATACAACTTTCGGAATTTCAGAAAAAAATGTAGAGAAGGGAGTTCCTGTAAAGGGTTTGTACATGTTTTCACGTAATGAAGATGTATGGTATATCGGTAAAGGGTTGGTAGTTGTACTGTTGTACACTACAGCCTTTGTTTTATATAAGAATTTATAATTCATACCAAGTGATCTTATTCTACTTATAATAGTATAATGCTACAATGTTCACAAGTTTCGTGCCTCCTCCCTCTTTAAAGGGAGAGTTAAAGCATGTCCAATGGTAGTGCTAAAATACGTATAACTATTGTTATATTATGAACCCAATAAGTGAATTTTGATGCTAAAATAGAGCTTGTAGGCCAATGCATAATTTTAAATCCCACCACATAGATCAAAATTGAACTAACCTTTCAAACACTTTACTTTTAAATGAACAATTATATTTGTCACTATCACTTAATTGTTCATTTTCATCCATTTTACTACTTGCATGCGTATGTGGCAAATATAACAACATCTATGCTTGGTTCCGTATTTAGCAACAAGTATAGCATTTTGCTATTTTACGTTCATGTTTAACATTGCATTGGACTGATATGTTTTAAATTCGATGCCATAATATAGATTTAGCATCATTGGACATGTGAGTATTTCCGATGCAATGCTAAACATTTCCTACTTATATTTAAGTTACATATGTTTTTTCTCCAAAATTTGGCAACAAAACTGATCCTATTGAGATACTGTTGCTTTCTTCAGATGGCACCAAAGCAGAAAATCAGAATCAAACTGAGATCGTACTGGGTGCCTCTTATAGAAGACTCATGCAAACAGATTATGGATGCTGCAAGGACAACTAATGCTAAGACTATGGGTCCTGTGCCATTACCAACCAAGAAGAGAATCTACTGTGTTCTTAAATCTCCACATGTTCACAAAGATGCCAGATTTCATTTTGAGATCAGAACTCATCAGCGTCTCATTGATATCTTGTACCCAACAGCCCAAACCATAGATTCATTGATGCAGCTGGACCTTCCTGCCGGAGTTGATGTGGAAGTCAAGCTCTGAAGCAACACTTCTGCAGCATAAGTATACACTGTAAGCTTCATCCTATCTCTGAGTCCAAATTTGTTAATGGAGTAGACTGCAAAAGAAAAAGAAAAAAAAGGAAAAAAGATGGATGGTTAAGGATGCATGTCTATGTATTATATTTTACTAGTTTCTCAACCTCCAATATCCCCAAGCGATAATGCGAGATTTGTAATTGAAGTTTTCCTTGTAATATTGGTGCAAATTCGAAAGTGGACTTGCCTAAATATTTGTAGAAAGGTTCCTTCATGTTTAATTTGTGTATTATGCTTTAAGAACTTTGTAGACCAGATGCCAATCCAAATTATTATTCAGCTTCTACTGATTTATTTTGTTATATCTTGGCCACATTATTTCACTATTATCAGTGTATAGCTGCATACATTTTAAGGTTTTGTTTGATAGCTCAGGCTATTATTATATTGATAATACTTGGTCCAAATTTCAAATGCTCTGAAGTCTGAACCGTGTTGTCAAATAAGTCTCAAAGCCTCATGTTCATCAAATTTCAGGGTTTTGTTAGATCACTGGCATAGTTTGCTTCATATTGTATTTAAGCATCCAGATTTCTAGTCACAAGACTGATAGAATATAAGATTATTCAATACCTTGACCCTGGTTGCTGAAATCTCAGATATGAAGACCACTTCATCTATACCACTATTGCTCACCCTTTTATCGGTGTTGTGAACCTTGTCTTTTGTAGCAGAAACAGGATCTCAATATTAAATTTCATATTTTGAGGTTGTCTCGAATTCGATGGAGGCATGTATGGACTATGGAATATCAGATGTGTGTCTTCCTGGGCTACCGGCAGCTTCTCTTCTTCTTCTTCTTCTTTGTACTAAATTGGTTGCAGTTGCCAACTTGCCATTTTGGACCTCAGTTCTGTTTTTTAAAGAAAACAAGGAAGCAACATCTCAATGTCACTTTCGTTTCTTGTGTAGACCAGTAGTAGACTCTTCCTAGCGTGTTGAATCAACTCCATTATGCCTGGAAATCAAGTCTTAGGCAGTCTTATATTTTAATCACATCAAAGGAAAAAAATGTAACAATTTACAAGTGTTTCTTTCACAGTAAGTCTAATGGTATTAGAATTCGAAAGTTAAACCCAATTTCAACCTATAAATCCATGCCACCAAATAAGAGGTGTGCATGAAAAATGAACTAGTACCATCTAGCTGCCCATTTTTAATTCTTAAAATAATTTTCAATAAAAAGCGAGTAGTACCCAATTATTTTATATTGTCTTCAAATGCCTCCTTTCGCGACCAACTTAAATATTGCTATTGTTTTTTAGTTAAATTTAAATAATGGTATTTGAGTAGTCTAAAATATAGCAGCCTCTGAGAGTGGTGATTGAAGATTGACCAGTGTGTGATGCAGAAGAACCCCACCTTCAATAATTGTATCGTATGTATGTATGTACTCTGGTTACATTGTACTTGGACACTCCTACACCATAGCCCTTGTTCTTGCCAATTATTTTGATTTTTATTTTATCTTTAGTGCTTTTTATATATATATAAAAGGATTTATCGGGAAATGTCAATGTATGTTTAATTCAATAGTAGAATAGTAAAAAAAAAGACACAATTAAATAAAAAAAACTTAATAAATTTTAGAACTGCACAATAAAATAAATTAATTATTCTTGAAAAATTTATATCCAACCAATTTCAATTAATATTCTTCCGAATTTTGGTATAATAAATTGCAAGTTGCGTAGTATATTGGGAACGGTGAGGACGAAAGTACCAGTTATTTTATGTGGCGGAAGTGCATTAGTATTCAAAAGAAAAAGTAGGCTACAGAGGGAATCTTGGGGCAAGTGGAGAATACAAAATCTACAAAAATGGTGGACCCAACAAAAATACAAACGTTGGCGGGGTGCTACCAACAGTGGATCACTTCAGATCTCTCGTTTCTCACATTTCACTTTTCGATATAAATTCTAAATTATTTATTAAGCAAAAAGGAAAGTTTCCTCAAAAGTAAATGTTTTTTAATACAAAATATTAGTGACATTTTTGTAAATGTATAAAATCTTTTATAATTACAACAATACTCTCGCATAATATAAGTAATCTCATGATTAAATATTCAATTTGAATTGAACTAACTTGTAAAACCCCGGACAAAAACTTATAATCCTAATTTACAGATATATATATATATATATATATTATAATTTATAACTAATATTCATTTTTCAACAAGTCTCCACTGAATGAGAATTATACTCATACATCAATATTTAAAATCTAAAAAAATACTGCAAAATCGAGACTGAATACACCATTTTAAGCCTTATCACCAAATTATTTCATGTCGTTTAAAAATTAAAATTTAGTGAAATATATTTGTCAAAAACTAAATTTTAAATTATAACACAGTACTTTGAATTTTTTTTTATAACATTTCACCGCAAATTTGATTAAAAATTAAAAGCTTACAATAATTCAGAGAAAAGGCCCGTTGCATAATTTGGGAAGATAATCCCCTAAATGACACAAGCCGTAACAATGATCCTAAATAGTACTCTAAAACACTACATCGTGTAGCGTGTAAATTTTTTATTTTTTTTGGTTAAAAACGTGACATAGTCTCACGTTTGGGGGCTAGGATTTTTTTTTTTCCAAAACGCTACAAGATCTAGCGTGTAGCCCCAAAACGCTACTTTAAGTTGCGTTTTGAGTCCAGAACCCAAGATAAAGTAATGTTTTGATCTAAAAAAATAATAAAAAGTGCAAAACACTACACAAAATAGCGTTTTCACCCCTTTTACAGCACGCCACACTATATAGCGTTTTGGAGTGCTATTTATGACCATTTTTTTGATATGCCATTTAGAGTATTTTCTCCTCAAATTATGACATATAGGGTCAACACCCAATAATTCATAAGGATGAATAATAGAAGAGCATCTATAACTCTGCAAGTTCCTAGTAAAAGGGCACTGCTTCTGCCATCGCTTACATTTGACTATAAAATAAAATTAAAACACGACATTATTATTTTGCCGGATCGTGTTTGTACGTTTATTATACGAGTATGTATATTTTTCATTCACATGCCCAGCAAATTGTCGTTTTCCAATGAAAGTTTCCCGCACCCAAATAACATAACCCTATCCATGCCGTCTTCACTTGTATCTCAATGCTTATATATATCTATCTTCAACTCTTGTTATTTTTCAAGAAATACTACTACTAATAATAATCACAATAACCTCTCTGCTTCAACAATGGCCACTTGTATCCAAACAAAGCCCATTTCTCAGAATCCAAACAGGTCCCAAATCGATGACCATGTTTGTGATTACACCAAATTATACCGACCCAGTTTCCAAGATTATGAATCTTGCTTACCCTTTTCTCAGATTTCTGAAAAGACATCTAATTTGTGCATTCTTGAAAATGATGATCAAGATTTTCTGTGGAGGACTATGAAAGAAGAAGCTAAGTTGGATGTTGATCGAGAACCCATTCTGTCAAGTTACTATTATAGCTCAATCTTGGCTCATGAATCTCTGGGAAGAGCTCTAGCCAGTCATTTATCAATGAAATTGAGTGATGCAAGCTTGCCTAGTGGGTCCCTGTTTGATCTTTTTGTAGAGGTGTTTACCGAGGATCAAGAAATTATGAAATGTGTTAGATATGATATTGTTGCTGTGAGAGAAAGAGACCCTGCTTGTATTAGTTATGTACACTGTTTCTTGAATTTTAAGGGCTTTTTAGCTTGTCAAGCTCATAGGGCAGCACATAAGTTATGGTCACAAAATAGAAAAATCTTGGCACTTTTGATACAAAATAAGGTGTCTGAGGTTTTTGCTGTGGATATTCATCCGGGGGCCAAGATCGGACGAGGGATATTGCTTGATCATGCTACTGGAGTTGTTATTGGAGAGACTGCTGTGATTGGAGATAATGTGTCAATTTTACATAATGTGACTTTGGGAGGTACTGGTAAGGCTTGTGGAGATAGGCATCCGAAGATTGGTGATGGGGTGTTGATCGGTGCAGGGACTTGTGTTTTAGGGAATGTTAAGATTGGTGATGGTGCTAAAATTGGAGCTGGTTCTGTCGTGATAAAAGGCGTTCCTGCTAGAACTACTGCAGTTGGTAACCCTGCAAGGTTAATTGGAGGGAAAGAGAATCCAGTTAAGCTTGATAAGATTCCTAGTCTTACTATGGACCATACTTCACATATTTCTCAGTGGTCTGATTATGTTATTTAGATTGTACTTAATTGGCTTTAGTCTGTCTTAGTTATATGTTGTTATATTTACCTCACGTACAAGTGAGAATTGAGGTTCTCTTGTTATATATTCCGATAATGTATGCTTGCTCTAAAGGGCTGGCTTGTAATGTATTACTCGACTACTCAGTCGTTCATATATATATATATATATATGAATAACACTCTTTGGTCTCCGATATGTTTTACACGTAGCTTGTTCATTTGCTGCGAATATATTATGTTCTAAAATGAGTGTGATCCAGAACAAACTTTGGTGTTTCTAGGTGCAATGTTATATTTATTTTATAGATCTTCCATTTGTTTGCATTCCTTATTCTGTTTTACATGTATGGTATTATTGACTGTTAGTAAATCTTTTGATAGTATGCACTTCTGGTGAAGATTATAATTTAAAAGTGCAGTTCAGAATAGGGATCTCATTTCACTCTTCTACTAGAAAGTTAATGTTTTCATTTTAATCATCTATGTACATGCAACTTAATGTCTTATTCTGCATCTGCAACAGATATGGTTTGGTAAAAGTGTGCGGCTATAATTATTGGCAGTTTTTTTTTCTTGGAAAGCTTGGCAGTTAGTTGATTACATCACAAATAGTTGAGCCAGGTTTCTGTGTTTTGAGTTAAGTTAGTTACAAGTCACAAAGTAGTTCATTGACTAATTTCAGGATGAAATACAATAGAAACTTAGATAAAATGGAATAGCAGGAGATACTCACTAAACAAACATGCCTGCATATGTTAAAGCAGGATTAATGTCTTCTATTTTTGCACTAAAAATTCTGTTACTGGTTTTGGAGAATATATGTTGAACTGTGTTGTACACCATGCAATAGAGTCTTCACTTTTGTGTGTGTTTTGCTGTTGGTTTTGTACACATCTGGAAAAATCATATATACCTAACTAGTGCTTACCTGATGTGCGTGTATGTATGTTCTGGGACAACATGTATTACTATACAATTGATATAGTAAAAGGAGCACTTTGGTATTGCTCCGTTTTTTGACAGGCACTTATACATTATAGTCATCTTTTCGCAGAATCTAAGCATCAATTTGCTGGTTTTATATCTCATCAGCCATTTGGATAACTTTTACATGTCTTTAGCTGCAACATCAAAGTGTTAATTTATTTATTCTAACAGTATCATTTCTGGGTAGAAATCTTACCACATCTCGCATGACCATTTTTTTAGAGTCAGCAGACGACTATGATATAATAATATATACAAACATATAGTTATTTGTTATTCGAAAAATTAATGTGCTTCCTTTGCATATAGGAGCTGGCAATTTAAGATGAAACTCGAAATTTGTTTTAAATCTTTCTACATGCATGGTCAACTCAATAAAAGGTGCAATTGCTATGTGGGACAAAGCTGATCAGTTGCTGATGTTCTGATACTTTCTGATGGTGATAACTATTATTTGTTAATTGTTCGTCTTATCCTCTTGATTTTTATGAAACAGCTACTTATGGTCTTCTTCACCAGATTTCAACGCCAGTCTTTTTCTCTAATTGTTGGAAACAACCAACTTTAGAATATTCTGCACCTAGATCCTAACTTCAGAAAGGAATCGTATGCCAGAAAAATGCTAAAGCTGGACCTTTTCTATAAGGGCATATGGTCGATTTCGATTACATGCAGAATTTATCAGGCAAGACTTTCTGTCACTCTGTATTATTAAATCACTCAATGGAGCTTCCATTTCCATCAATATGTTTCCCCTTCCTTTTCATCGTGTTTCTACTAGTCAAATTGTGGAATACATTCCAAACTAACAGCCCATCAGTCTCAAAATTGCCTCCCGGGCCATGGAAGCTACCCATCATAGGCAGCATTCACCATATTGCTGGCTCTCTACCTCATCATACCTTGAGAGACTTGGCAAAGAAGTATGGACCTTTAATGCACCTCAAACTCAGTGAAGTTTCTGCAGTTGTCGTCTCTTCACCTGAACGGCAAAGGAGGTTATGAAAATTCATGATATAAACTTTGCTTCAAGGCCCATACTTCTTGCTACTGAACTTATGTCTTATGGTTCTGCAAACATAACTTTCCCCCCGTACGGTGACTATTGGAGACAACTGCGAAAAATATGTGTGTTTGAGCTTTTGAGTGCAAAACGAGTTCAATTGTTTAGATCTGTCCGAGAAGGAGAGGTAGCCAATCTGATCAAGTTACTAGTTTCCACTAATGGTTCTCCTGTGAATCTGACTGCGGAATTGTATTCAACAGCATATAGTACTACCTCAAAGGCAGCTTTTGGTAACGAAACCAAGGACCAGCTGACATTCATATCAATTGTCAAGGAATTGACAAAAATTGCTTCTGGATTCAATGTTGTTGATTTATATCCTTCCATTAAGCTTTTTCAGTGGATTAGTGGGACCAGAAAAAAACTCGAGAGGCTGCAACAACAGACAGACAAAATGCTGGAAAACATTATAAGTGAACATATAGAATCCAAAACAAAAATGACTTATGAAGGTGGTTTACATGAAGATCTTGTGGATGTTCTTTTGAAATTTCAGGATAAAGGGGCCGAGTTTCAACTTAAAAGGGACAACATCAAGGCGGCTCTCATGGTAAGTTTGTCTTTGTTATATCTGCTTTTTAACATAATATTTGATATGTTTACTGATATTGCAGTTGTAAGATCCAACAAGATAATCTGGAATGATAAATTTTTTTATTACAAGGAATTTGAAATCAAGCAATTTCTAATCAGCGGAAAAAGTTGGCTGAAACATGATCTTTATTACTTTATATATCATATGATCGTATCAAAGCTAACAAGGTTGTAGCTCTATAATGCAAGTATAAATTTTGTTTGCCTTATCAAGAATCCTTGATTCTGCACCAGGATATTTTCATTGGTGGAAGTGAAACATCAGCCACTGCTGTTGATTGGGCAATGTCAGAAATGCTTAAGAATCCTAGAGTCATGAAAAAAGCGCAAGATGAAGTGAGACAGGTCTTTAGTAGCAAAGGAAGTGCTGATGAAACTGATTTTTACAGATTAAACTACCTAAAATCAATTATCAAAGAGACTCATAGATTGCACCCCTCTGCTCCTCTATTACTTCCTAGGGAGTGCAGACAGAAGTGCAAGATTCAAGGATATGATATACAGGAGAAAACTAGAGTCATTGTGAACGCTTGGACAATTGGAAGAGATCCAAGGTATTGGGAAAAATCTGAATGTTTCTATCCAGAGAGATTTCTTGATAGCTCAGTTGATTACAAAGGGACTAATTTTGAGTTTATACCATTTGGTTCTGGAAGGAGAATATGTCCAGGCATGTCATTTGGCATTGCCAATATTGAGCTTTTACTTGCAAATTTGTTGTATCATTTTGATTGGAAACTCCCCCATGAAATCAAGAATGAAGAAATGGACTTGACAGAGATGTTTGGCATGACAGTTGGGAGAAAAGATGATTTGTGTGTGATTCCTATTCCACATTATCCTCCGATTGCAGATTAATACTTGTAAAAACCATGAGAAATGTGATATACTGCTTCATCTTTCAATAGGCAATATATTCAACTCCATCATGCGTTTAATTGCATGTAATTGTACTTCATAACAGAATAAAGGTCATGACAATTTATTTGCAGAATTCATCGCATTAACTTCCTTTTTATCGCGCCTAAAATCTCTATTTCTGCTAATATATCAAGTGGTTTGTTAATTCGTCCCTTTCTTTGTTCCAGATATTATACGATCATGGATTTCTGAATATCTTCTTATGATCATAGTCTACGGATCCATCGATAAAGAATAAGGATTAGGGTAGGTTTTTAGGACATGAAATAGACAAACGATTGAATTCACGTACAATTATCTTAAAAAATTTAACGAAGTCCCACGGTCCATTTCTTTGCTCTGCAAAACAAAACCCCTAAATCGAGTTTCGGATTACTGCAAAATATCTTGGGTTGCAACAAATTTTATCCCAAAAATAAGAATTTAAGACATTTCACATCCTTCAACTTAAAAGTTTTAAAATCCAGTAATTGTTATGCTCCTCTAATCCAGTATTTATTTGGAAGGACTATAGTCTATAATCCCTTTTATATCATCAAGTATTCATCCATTAAATTAATACAAACGAACAAGTCCGAGTCACTTTCGATTTGGGAAATATCTAGTACCTTACTCTCACTAGGTATTATATTCTAATGGAAACGAACTAGCTAGAACGATAGAATTGTATTTCATGTCATAACTTGAGGTTACGACAACAACATCTTTTCAGTTAGCTACTAGTCAGTAATATTATGCAAGCACAGTTTTGATAGAGTTCTTTACTCGATCAGGCTATATATTGAAAATCAATGTGCAAGAGAGAAATGACCCTATCTGGTACAATTTGGAGATAAAATGCCCAAAATGGCATAAACCGGAGAAATGAACCCAAATAGTACTCCAAAACGAGGTTTCGTGTAGCGTTTCGAGAATAAGTCAAAAACGCTACTTCGTGTAGCGTTTTAGAAATATTAAAAAAAAAATCTTGTGCATAATACAACTTAAAGTAGTGTTTTACCCTATAACACTATTTTATTTTGTGTTTTGCCCTTAAACACTACTTCATTTTACGTTTTGAACTTCAAAAATAAAAAAATTGCTCAAAGACGCTACACAATATAGCGTTTTGAGTAAACGTGACATGAATTAGCGTTTTAGAGTGCCATTTGGGACCATTTCTCCGGTTTGTGCCATTTTGGTCATTTGGTCTCCCTGATGTGCTACACAGTGCCAACACGCAAGACCATATTGTTTTTAGCTTATGACATAATAGGATAGGATTTAGTAAAACCCATGCGATAAGTTTATCCAAAAAGTGTTTGATGGCAGTGAAAATGATGACGAAACTAGACTTCAGGAACTAAACGACTTAAAGATGGTGGTCAAAGAAACATCAAGGCTACACCCCCCTGCACCCCTATTAGTTCCAAGAGAATGCAGAGAACAGTGTAAAATTAATGGCTTCGACATACCTGTGAAAACCAAAATTATTGTTAATGCATGGGCGATTGGAAGAGATCCAAGATATTGGCCAGATGCTGAGAGCTTTAAACCCAAGAGATTCCAAGATAGTTCAGTTGATTTCAAAGGGACAAATTTTGAGTACATACCATTTGGTGCTGGTAGGAGGATGTGTCCTGGAATGTTGTTATCCTTGCCTACTATGATGCTCCCACTTGCGCAAATGTTGTACCATTTTGATTGGAAACTCCCTGAAGAGCTGGACATGAGTGAGTCTTATGGCATCACATCTCGCAGAAAGAATGATCTGTATGTTGTTCCTGTTGCTTATACTCCTTCCCGAAAGAAGCCACAAGCCAAGAATATAGTCTGATAAATAAGTTGTCAGGAGTATAATGTGGAATAGACAGGTGCAGTTTATGTTTATGTAATAATGTTAAATAAAATCTTCGGAAACGAAGATCAGACTGCTGTAATGTCATGTTACTTTAACTGTACTGTGTTGTAGTGCACTGCACGTATAAATACTACTCCGTAGTTTGAAGCAGTTTGTAACTGCAAGTTCTGTCCACAACATAGCTTATGGAAATGAGGGCACAGATCACAGACACCAGTTTACATGAAACAGGATTATTAATTTAAGAAAGGAAGATCTTTTCTAAACAAGTTTATTCAATTCAAATTTTTAAAAAAATATAAAACATTCCACAATTTTTCAATACAAAATTGAAATTAAAATATTTTGGATACATGTTAGATTTCAATAAAAATCCAACAAGATCTACCGAACTATAAAATCCTTCAGAGTCAAATTGACAAAATTTAATTTTTTTATTGTGTTTGATTAATGTCTATAAAATAGAATCTTCTCTCATATTATTATGAAATCCAATACAATTTATCGATTTATAAAATTCTTGAAAATCATGATAAATAATTTTACATTGTATTATATATACATGAGACTCATATATATACTGTATTAATATTACTAGAAGTGAAATATTGAAATTTGGTTGATTTTGTTAATTTGGTTTATAATATTAAAAATAAATATATTTTGTCGATGTACACTATAAAAAAACTATAATATTATATTTACTTAAATAATATTGGATCAAATTAAATAATATATTTATGAATTAGTAATAAATCTATTAGAATTATAAATTATTAATTTTTATAAAATTAAATTATAATTATAATATATTATTAATATTATAATCTCAAAAATATAAATTTATAACTAATAGAAATTATTTAAATAAATTCAATAATATAAACTAATTTATACAACTAGCAATATAACAATATTTTTTATATATTAATAAAAATAAAAATATAACTATTAAAAAGATAGACAAAATTGTTAAAGAATTATTAAAATATACATTTAAAAATATTATATTATATAAAAAGGTTATTACCAATCAAACCGAGCTTTTAAAATATGATGAGTTGAGAGAGTGAAAGCAAAGGAGTATGACGTCATCCATGGCGGTACGTTTCTTGATTCTATTTTTGCCTTGAAATTATTCATGTTTTTGACCCGACCCGACCCACACACATACATACATTTGCAACTGAATGTTTGTTTCAATTTTATTTGTGTAGTATCTCTCCCTATGCAGAGGGCACACAATGAATGAAACACATGTATAAGTTTATTTGTGAAATTCTTTGTGTCTGCAATTTGTAGTTACTCATGATGGCTTCATTGATTTATTTTGTAGCAAAGGTCTCCCCATAATGTTCTATTGAGGAATATATGAAGCGGTACATGCTCATTAGTAAGATGATGATATGTCCGTACCAGATTACAAATCCTATGTTGTTTCAGCCGCGTGATTGGTTCCAACAGACCAGTTGTTGCGGTATGTTCTTAATTATTTTGGTGTTTCCATGACAAAATTGTATTGATTGTGATATGTGCTTGGCATTCACATTCTAACTTGTGTACAAAAGTGGCATGTTAATTACAGTTGGACAGTGGCATGAATGCGATGAAAATTTCATCAACATAATCTCCCACATTACTTTTTGTGAGGCAGTCCCAAACTTTTTGTCAAGCTTCGATATTTTCGTGTTAAATTGAAGGGCCTAAATTTTGTTGGACTTTCGTTTGAAAGGCTCACTTTTGAGACTAACAATACTTCTGAACCGAAAGCTTCTTTTGATCCGGACACTTTGTTTGAGCCAAGCAATTCTTTTGAGCCGAACTCTCCTTTTGAGTCGAGCACTACTTTTGTGCCACCCACTTGCAGAATTCTGAACACTTGCTTTAAATTTTGTCTCTTAACCAACTTTGTTACATAATGTGTGTGTGTGTGTATATATATATTAATAATTTAATATGCTCTAAACTTATTTAATTTTTTAATTTGTTAATGTTTTATACTAGGTAATGTTAGCTATATATATGCTCCGTAATATTTATATTGCTAGTTATATTTTATAGTTAAAATTTACTATAAATTACTTAGTATTAATAAAATTAAATTGAGTAATAAATAGTTAAAAATAACTACTAAAGTAATTGGTAGATTAGTATATATAATATACTTTTAATCGAACCCCGAAAACCCCATGCATCCCTATGTTCATAGACACAATTATGAGTGGTTCATGAGTGTACATATCAACCTTGTCTATGAACATGTTCACAATATAAACATTATGTTCAAACTTGTTCGCTAACTTTTGATCCGAACTATGTGTGATCAAGTTTGGCTCATCTATAAATCGAACCTTAGATTGTATTCAGACTTGGCTCGTTTATGAACCTAGTCAAGTCCTAACTGTCTCATTTATAGCCCTAGTGCTTGATGATACTCTTGACAATATGCTAGTTATTACTTTACTTTGTGACATTTTATGTTTTTTTTCTATAACTTAGTTATGTTCAAAACCTTATGAATTGCTTATGACCTATTGACATGACTTAGTATTCTATTAACAAATATTCGTTTTATTTTTATAGTATATTTTATTGCTGTCAGTATTCATAGTGGGCGTTTGGGGTTCCTTAAACTTAAAATAAGTTACTTATTTTATTTTTATTTTTTACATATTTTCATATTTTTTTTAGAGATAAATATTTATTTTAGAATTTTAAAATCAAATATTATTTTCAAAATAATAAATAAGTTACTGATTTTCAGAAAATAAGTGCAGCCAAACGGGGCCTATAGTAATAGATATACATAGTGATATTTAAAATTATTATTGATATTTTGTGTGTAATGCTGCAGACACCTTGTGAGGACCCCTAAGTGCCATGGCTTACCGCATCTATGAAACATGTTTTTTTTGCTATATGCATCAGTAAGCGTGTTCTTTCTTTTATTTATACTGTTTTTGTCCACATCATTAAAAGTATGACATACTGTAAGACCAGGGAAAAAGAGTATGAACAGGAAGAACAATTGCGATGGTGTGGAATGGCGGGAAAGAGGGAACTTAACGGGATATAATTTATTTCTGCATGGAATTGTAAAATTGGTTGAGACTCAATTACTCAAATAAACTCAGATTTATCTAACAATTATCAGTTTATAATACTCATCTGAATCAAATAATCAAGAATTGAAGAGTTTATACAAAAATCCTATTATTTGGAAGCCAGATAAATTGTTAATCAAAAGTAAAGTAATTTATATTTCAATACAAATCTACAACCATATTTTAATAAATTAATAATTGAAAAATATTCTTTTACAACTCAAATATTTCTAAAAATTTAAATCAATAACAATTAATTATATCTCTTAATAATATATAGTATAGAATATATAGAAATTAATCTATCAATTCTTTTGTCCACATCAGCGCTCAAATTACATCTAATGAGAACTCTGATAATTATCTTTTTTGTTCATAATTCAACCCATGGGTTTATCTCCAAATTGTTATCTATTGTTAGTTAACAATCTCCTAATATATTTTTTTTAAATTGATAAAAATTGATGCACCTTTATTTTGTAAAACAACTCCCTAAATTTTTTCACACAATAGTAGCTCCCGATTAATCATCTTAAGAGAGAATAAATGTTAACTTCTGAAGTGACAAAAACTATATTGCTGAATTCCAAGGTTCGGGGATTATTTGCAAAATTCTAAAACTGCGAGTGTTGATTTGTAGTTTTGGAAAAAGATACACGGTGACTTGGTGAGAAATTGAAAAATAATAAGATTTTGGACCTTAGTCCATTAGGTTATATTATTAGAGCCTTTCTATTCCTATATAAGTGATGTAATCCCACATATTAGTTAGACTTGATTATTGAGATATTATCAAATATTTAGATATTTTGTCCTGCATCAGTCTTTGGGGTAACTTTTATATTTCCCTCAAGATTAAATCTAGGATTCTTAATGCAATGCCATTTATAAATAAATAAATAAAGATGATAGGATTCTTTTGTTCCAAAATGTAAATAAAGATACTAAGATTCTTGAAGATAAAAATATAGAAATGAGTAAAGGTATGTTTCTGTGAGTATACAAGCAAAAGAGATAATATATATATATATATATATATATATATATATATATATATATGAGCAAAAGTAATGTTGGTAGTCTATAACTATCTTCTCATTAATCGTATAAAATATATTTGAATAGGAATAAGCTAATATCATTCATTTTATTCATTGTTCATGGAGATGTTCCATACACACTCTTTACCCCTCACCTTCGCTATTTTTTTCTTTGTATACATGGTTATTAGAACTGTGAAAGCTCCATCAAAACTTCCTCCAGGGCCATGGCAACTGCCTTTTATCGGAAATATACACCAGCTTGTTGGGCCACTGCCCCACCGCATCCTCAAAGACTTGGCCAGCAAGTATGGTCCCCTCATGTCCCTAAAGCTTGGTGAAGTTTCTGCTGTTGTCGTTTCTTCCCCAGAAATTGCCCAAGACATAATGAAATCACATGATCTCAATTTTGCCAATAGACCCCATTTTCTTAGTGGAGAATTGTTAGCTTATAACTCTTCAGATATTCTCCTTTCTCCATATGGGGAATACTGGAGACAAATGCGAAAAATTTGCACGTTGGAGGTATTCAGTTCAAAGAGTGTCCAGAAGTTCCAGTCCATCAGAAAAGAGGAGGTCACAAATCTCATCAAGTTAATATATCAGAACGAGGGATCAGCAATTAATATTAGCAAAGTGCTTTTCTCACTTACGACTGGGATTACAGCCAGAGCTGTTTTGGGTAAGAAACTGAAGGATACAGACGTATTTGCTTCGTTCTTAAGGGAAACGGTGGAGCTATCATCTGGTTTCGGCGTGGCTGACATGTATCCTTCACTAAAATTTCTTCACGTGATCAGTGGGGTTCAACGTAGACTGGAGAAACTTCACAAAAATATGGACAAGATACTTGAAAACATTATTATTGAACATAGAGACGGGAAAAGTGAAGCTGATCATCAAGATTTAGTTGATGTTCTTTTGAGCATACAGAAGCATGGATACTTTGAGCCTTCATTAGCTCACAACAAAATGAAAGCAATCATCTTGGTAAGAGTTTTTCTTTTCTTTTTTTATGTACCATTAAACTGTCCCACTGCATATCAAATATCATATTAATATGTATAAGCATTTTCACTAGTTATTCAAGCAACCCTTTTGTGGGAGTCTCGCCTTGCAAACTGAAATCTTGAAAATGTATTTATCTCTGTAAACCTCGTATAAAGCTGCAGTATCAGGATTCAGGACTCATCAGGAGTGCTTCTCCAATCTGAATTGGTTATTCTTTGTTGACTATATTGTTCTATTTCAGGGAATAGTCTCTGCTGGAAGCGAAACATCATCAATAACTATGACCTGGGCAATTTCCGAAATGCTGAAGAATCCAAAAGTGTTGGTAAAGGCACAGGCTGAGGTAAGAGAGGTGTTTAGTGAAAATATTGATGAAACAAGGATATATGGATTAAACTACTTAAAGATGGTGGTCAAAGAAACATTAAGGCTACACCCCCCTGCGCCCTTATTAATCCCGAGAGAATGCAGAGAACAATGTCAAATTAATGGCTTCAACATACCTGTGAAAACCAAAATTTTTGTCAACGCATGGGCAATTGGAAGAGATCCTAGGTTTTGGGCAGATGCCGAGAGCTTTAAGCCAGAGAGATTCCAAAATAGTTCAGTTGATTTCAAAGGGACAGATTTCGAGTATATACCATTTGGCGCTGGTAGAAGGATGTGTCCTGGAATGTTGTTTTCCTTACCTGCTATGATGCTGCCGCTTGCACAAATGCTGTACCATTTTGATTGGAAGCTCCCTGATGGACTAAAGAATGAAGAGCTGGACATGAATGAGGCCTATGGCGTAACATGTGGCAGAAAACTTGATCTTTATGCTATTCCTGTTGCCTACCGTCCTCAGAAAGTGTCACAAGCCAAAACTACAATTTGATACAGTACAAGAGGATGTCAAGAGTATAATGTTGAATTGACTAATGCAATTCATTTATTTATCATGGTTAAAAATTTTCTTTGAAATAAAGATTGGACTGCTTATCAGATACTTCAAATATTATGATTAGTTTGGATTCTTTACTAGACTGTCATCTTTTTACAACACTAGTAGCTTGGAGTGTTTAGTACTGTAATTGCTAAGTTGTGTCCACAGCACAGCTAATGGGGTGTACAAACTATGAAGCACATGCACCAATTTATTTATTATGTTCAAATAATTAATTAAACAAAAATGAGAAAGGAAGAACCTTTCAAGTAAATGCTAACAGTTTACTCTGTACAGTATAATCCCATCATTTTAGAATATAGTTTTACTACCTTTAAGACGTTGGCCTAAAAGTTATCAGAGATCGTGCTTTGGTTATCAGGTACTTTTTGTAAGTGAAACATGGAGTGTATGTCATCCATGGTGGTAAGATCTGCTGTTAACCCTAACAATTTTATTAATCTTCTATATTTACTTCCAATTATTCATCATATCACTAATTAATTGTTTATGCAATCTCTAATTGATCAGTTGGAGATCAGTGAGACCAACGAAACATGTGCATATATTACTTTATTGTTTGGTTGTTGATTTAACTAACTTATCTGTACTGCTGAAGACAAGATTGCTGTAAGTCTGTAATTTGTTTGCATGTATATGTTTTCAACTACTACTGTTTGTTTTTTTTGCTGAATATATGATGAGATTAGTAGACTGAAGTTGCTTCGTGTAATTTGCATTTTGTTTGTTGAGATAAAAGAATAAAAATGTATCAAACACCTGTATGCAAATCTCTCTCTGAAATTGTGCATACGTCTATCACTGTCATTGTGTTTGTAATTTGCAGGAGGATTGCAGATTTCTCCCAAGAACCATCCTCTGTTGCTTTTGCACGGAGTTGGAGTAGAGCATTCAATGTGATCTTGCACTTGAGGTAAACTAAGACAGTATATTTTTGTGAACATAATAGACTCTGTTCGTAATTTTGTTATTTGTCTTCACCATCTGTTTTTGATATTGGTATCTTATATGGCAACGTCTGGAGAAACTTATGATAAGTTCTGAGAACCAAGTGCCTGTATAGAAAATATTTTAAATTTAAAAGTTATAAGTAAAATTTTAGGCATAGTGAAACGGGCAGATTTGAATCTTACCAAGGCTCCATTTGTTTGAAAAAAATATTTTCTTCTGATTTGTCAGGAAAATATTTTCCTGATTTTCCGATTTTCAGGCATTGTTTAATTTCAGAAAACCATTTCCCTGATTTTCCTTTGTCTATTTAATCTGGGTAAAATAAGATATATTCTAAAGGAGGAAAATCCCTTTGAAAAATGTTATGAATCTAGGGAAACCAACTTCCCTTTATCAAGAGATAGAAATCATTTTTCACATTCTAAACATTTTCTCACCATTGCTTATAATTTTTTTAATGATAGTCAAACAAGATATTTTTCAGAAATTAATTTCCGTAGGAATATATTTTCCCGAAAAAGATTTTTCAAAATGAAGTTATTTTTTGGCAAACAATCGGAGCCTTGTAGAACTCAGATTCTTATAAATGCTATGCTGTTCAAAGGCATTTATGCTTATTTACAGGCAACATTGTAATTAATAAGTTTTATCAACAGAGATGAATATAATGTTTCGTAACTGATGTTTTACCAATATCTGTAAGCCTTCGGGTCTTGGTGACCTTCACATTATCTTGTTGCTTTGGTAACTCGGAAACTTATTTCAACCTTAAAACATGGAATTTACAAACAAATTCAAAAAATCTATGGCTTGTGTGCAACTCTAAATTCTGTTTGGGGGATTTGATCTATTTACTATGAACAAGATTCTCATTCCATAAGTTTATTAGTTTGTTTTCTTTCTCTTGCTCCAAGCATATTCCGTACTTGTTTAGTTTACGACAATTGAGGTATGACATGATGCGAGACTGGGAAAGGGATCAACAAGAAGGATACTTGTGCTCAAATGCGTCCTGGACGGAACAATTTCTGATCTTTTTAGTTCATATTTACCATCAATATAACAAAGTTAAAAAAATCTCATTTCCTTACATGGGAAGAAAAATCACCTCCTTATATAGGACCATATGATCGAATTTGGAGTAAAATTATAAAGTTAATCATTCAAAAGTATAAAACACTAATAAGAATCTATTATTATCTAACATTATATCTAATAAAAGTATAAAATATTACCTAAGATAATTAAGTCTGCCTAATATAAATTCAATTTGTGGTTTATCTAAATTGTATAAAATATCGTTAATTAATGATTTGCTAATTTCTTTCTTTATTTTGGATGTTTTCTCATTGTAGCGTATGAACTCCTGCATACTTCTTTTTCGATCTTTAAATAGTAATTATGCAACAACATTTGTCACAATTATTTTTTTAATATGCTTTTGTTTACCTTAATTGTCCATTTCATTATGTATTATCCAAATATGTGGGGTAAATTTCTGTTTTAGAATAAAATTTCTTATAGAAAGATTTTAATAAAGATACTATTAAAATTTATAATTGATATAACATTATTTATAGTTATAATAACAGGCACAGAGCAGGGTAGATGCAGAATAGTGGATTTCATTTTCAAATGGGTAGTGTCTTTTAATATTAATAATATATGTATATTTAACTTATTTGGGTATCAATATATTAATAAATATAATAAGATTCGTGAAAAAAGAAATCAGTGAAGAATGTAAGATTCTTCTCATTCATCTTATAAAAGCTATTCTACTAATAAGACACTATCATTCATCTTATTCAGTCCTCATGGAGATCTATACACAGTCTTTACCCCTCGCTTTTGCCTTTTTCCTCTTTATATTCATGGTGATTAAAATTGTGAAAGTTACTCCGAAATCGGAGAAACCAAAACTTCCTCCAGGGCCATGGAAACTGCCTTTCATTGGAAACATCCATCAGCTTGTTGGTTCACAGACTCATCACATCCTCAGAGATCTGGCTCACAAGTATGGCCCCATTATGTCTCTAAAGTTTGGTGAAGTTTCTGCCATTGTTGTTTCTTCACCGGAAGTTGCCCAGGAAATATTGAAGACAAATGATATTAATTTTGCTCAAAGGCCCTATTTTCTCTCTGGGGAGATAATTGCGTATAATTTTTCAGACATTGTCTTTTCTCCTTATGGTGAATACTGGAGAACACTGCGAAAAATTTGCACAATGGAGCTTTTTAGTGTAAAGAGTGTCCAGAAGTTTCGGTCTATTAGGGAAAGTGAGGTCTCAAATCTCATAAAGACGATATCTCAAAATGTGGGAAAGACTATCAACCTTGGAAATGAATTCTTCACGCTAACAATTGGGATTACAGCCAGAGCTGGCTTTGGTAAGAGAGTTGACGGGGAAGATGTATTCTCTGTGTTAATTCAGGAACTAGTGAATTTGTCATCAGGTTTCAGTGTTGCTGATATGTATCCTTCGCTCAAATTTCTTCACTTCATTAGTAGAGTTCGACCTAGACTGCAGAAGGTGTACAAGGGAATGGACAAGGTATTTGGAGATATTATCAGTGAGCACAGAAAGAGGAAGGTAGCAGCGGATCAAGAGGATTTAGCAGATGTTCTTTTAAGAGTTCAGAAGGATGGACTCCTTGAATGTCCATTAACTGATGACAACATCAAAGCAGTCATCTTGGTAAGATGCTTGTCTATTTTGTTAAGATTAAGATTGATGAAATTGTTCTAGAAAGTAACAAGTCCTACATGAATCATTGCATTTTATTGATTTTTTGGTATTGTACATGTTTATGAATACATTACATTTTTTCTTATTT
The DNA here is from genome assembly GCA_028671895.1 of Oenanthe sinensis. Classification (NCBI taxonomy): domain Eukaryota; kingdom Viridiplantae; phylum Streptophyta; class Magnoliopsida; order Apiales; family Apiaceae; genus Oenanthe; species Oenanthe sinensis. Next base: position 41,188,285 of record CM053794.1, read on the forward strand.
TGCTAAATTAAAATTTTTCTTGTTACATCAATTACTGTTAAAGAATAATATAAGATCCATTTGGGCCTCTCTCTAACACCTTAAGGTTTTAGATAAGCTGGTTACTCAACATGGTATCAAATCTCAGGTTGGTAGGGGGCACAAGTTCGACTCCCTGTCTCCCCCGATATTCTCATAAATCTCCCAATATTTTCACAATTTATGAGGGACACGAAGACAAAAACTATGCCAAAAAATGGGTGCCCGTGATCCACTCTTCAACCCAAAAAATGGGATTTCGTGTGAGGGGGAATGTTAAAGAATAATATAAGATCCATTTGGGCCACTCTCTTAACACCTTAAGGTTTTAGATGAGCTGGTTACTCAACAATTACTCCCTCCATCCCGAATTACTTGTCACTTTGACTTTTTGCTCGTATTGTAAGGTGCATAGAAAATATAACTCCATGAATTAATTTTAAAATTTATCTTTCTAAATAAAAATTTAATATTTAAATATTTATTTAAAAAAAAGAAAATTTGAAAAATAATTTGTGAAACTATCTTTTCTATGCCCCTTAAAATACGTGCAAAAAGTTAAAAGGATAAGTAATTTGGGTTGGAGGGTGTATTTATTTATAGGGATATTCTCTATGGCACCTTTATACAATTGACTTTTGCCGATGGTACCATTATAATGATTGAGATATATTCAAACTTCATAACCAAACTTTAACCATTAATATCTCACTCATTTTAACTCTGTTTTACATAATTTAAGTGTCTATTTTATGTAACTTTTTGCAAAGATTTGAAATATACAATTTGTTTTACGGTTTGAAATCAATTCTATTACTTTTTACTTGACAGAAGGGTATTATATATGAAAAACCAAATGTACGAGAGCACCATGAATAAAAGGCAATAATGTAATGGTAGCATTGACAAAAGCCAATTGTATAAGGGTACCATAGAGAATATCCCTTATTTATATTTGCTACATTAGTGCATTGCATTTTTAAATATACAGGGAGGGGGAATGAGGATTTGAACTGGGGGACAGTAGCATGTATTTGTTTAATTTTGTAAAAGGTCATATGGAGTATCACTTGTATTTTACACTTGAACTGAGTAACTGACCAAAACTATATATTAGGACATAATTACTGCTGGAAGTGAAACATCAACAGCAACTATGACTTGGGCAATGTCTGAGCTGATAAAGAATCCAAAAGTAATGGAAAAAGCACAGGTGGAAGTAAGAGAAGTGTTTCAGGGCAGAGAAACTGTTGATGAAACAGGGCTGGATGAATTAAACTACCTCAAGCTGGTGATCAAAGAAACATTAAGACTACACCCTCCTGCACCCATGTTAATTCCTAGGGAATGCAGAGAGGAATGCCAAATCAATGGTTTTGACATTCCTGAGAAATCCAAAGTCATCTTCAATGCATGGGCGATTGGAAGGGATCCAAGGTACTGGGATGATAGCGAGAGCTTTAAACCAGAAAGATTCCAAGATAATCCAGTTGATTTCAAGGGGGCAGATTTTCAGTATATACCATTTGGTGCTGGTAGAAGGATCTGTCCCGGGATCACATTTGCTCACCCTAATATTTTACTGGGACTTGCACAAGTGTTGTACCATTTTGATTGGGAACTCCCTGGTGGACTGAAGAATGAGGAGTTGGACATGACTGAGGAATTTGGCATCACGCTAAGGAGAAAGCAAGATCTGAATGTTATTCCTATTGCTCGTAAAACTTCTCCATAAGAGTAATATCTCTGGGATTGAAGATTGAGGCAGACTAGTATGTCTCTAGCGAAATGTCTGAACCTATATGCTTTGAATAAATTAAGACTGTTGTTTTAATTTTGCTAATTGTTTTTCTTAGAACAAAAAGGGGTATGTTTTATTAATCTGTTTTTCACTTTTTCCGGAAGTGATTATTTTCCTTAAACCCGTATTCTTACACAGGTTCTCTGGTTTGTTACGTTTAGGGTGCGAGAATGGCTAAGCAGGGGAATTTAGATACCAACACACTCCACTAGAAAAAAATAGAGTATCAACTTGGCTTCAAGCCAAGCTATACTTAATTTACTGTTCTTGGTTGTAATTCTTTTGTGGGTATGGGCGTATGGCAGAAAATTGAGGATAATTACTAACAAGAGTCTAAAAGAAGAATTTAAGTACAAAATTTGTAAGATTATTTGATTAGTTTGGGTCTGTCACTTCTTAGTTTTGCTGCTAGTTTGTTGAAGTTCTCCGGTTTCACTGGTATTGATTTAGCTAGTCTTATAATCTTGTTGCTATTGGTTTTGGATTCAGTTGGTAAATCCCTTGGTTTTTTTAACTATGAATCTTTCTAGTATGTTCATGGCGTTTTGTTGATTTGGTCCATTTTTATTGCTGATAATTTTTGTGTATATATAAGATTCCATCATTATTAATAACTAGAAAACTAATCAAAAATTGATAACCAAATTTTTAATTGATAACCAAATTTTTAATACGCGACCGAACCGTTTAACTAGACCTGTATGGTGGTGTGTTTTAATACAGAATGCTTTGACACTTAAGTTTGTGTTCCACGAGGAAACTTCTTTAACAAATTAATCTAAGTATATGATATTGAATTTAATTATACTTAATTAGATGTGGATTTAATATAAAATTTGTCTTTATATTATATGCAATTTTAAAAAAAATCGTAACTAAACTATTAACATTATGAAGGAACAATGAAGATAATATCAAGTTATTAATTAAGAAAATGCCAATTTTCACTTTATGACACCATGCCGCCATGTAAATTTAATTTTTGTAACAAATCATTCATAATTTTGTTACCATTCTAAAAAAAATAATGAGCCCGAAATAAAATATTATTAAATTTAAGATTTTTTAATAATGAAACTATACAAATGGACGATGTATATGCAACACAAACTACGTCACAAGTACCGTATATATATTCTGCCGAACAAAATAAACAAGAAAATCATAATCATTTAATAATATAGATTAAGCTCTTAAATCAGTCAGCTAATACTAATACAACAAATAAGTTAAGCGTTGATTTGCATTAAATACAACACTTAAATTAGAGAGACCAAATTGCATTTGGCTTCTACTACGTAGAAAAAGTGGTGTTTTTGCAGAGCAATTTCTTGTTACTAAGGGTCCCCGGTTGTTAGCTCCGTCAACTCTGTTTTGCTTCCCACGTACTCGTGCGTCCCAAGGAAATCTCCCTTTATAGTACTTACACCAATACTTACACTTATATATATACACGCCCACATTGGTAAGAGTTTCGTATATTTAGATACACTACATCATCACACACTAGTCTTCCACTATCTAAAGTATAAACAAAGACTCTCCCTCTCTCACTGCCCTTCTAATCTTTCATATCTTAAAGCCTCCAATAATATTGCTTGATTTCTTGATCTACACCAGACTATGTTGAGTGATTTCTTGTTTTCGTTATATAATGGTGATAATATTATGCTTAAACCCATTTTTCTACATGGGTTTTCTGGGGTTTTGCATTTAGTGTTCTTGTTTATTTTGTTTGGTTCATGGGTGTGCAAGAAATTTAGGGTTAGTGGTAATGAGAGTCAAAAACAAGGGTTTAGTACTAATAATGTTGTGGGGTTGTCTTATTATAGATTGAGTTTGTTTACTTGTTGGGGTTTGGTTCTTTTTAATGTTGTTATTTGTTTGTTGAATAACTTTTATTGGTATAGGAATGGCTGGTCTGATAATAAGATTTTAGTGGTTTTTGATTCAGTGAGTAAAGCAAGCACTTGGTTTGTTGTTTCACTGTATCTTCATACCCAGTTGACAAAGTCAGGTGGAGTTAAGTACCCTTTAGTGTTGAGGGTCTGGTGGTGTTTTTACTTTTCGATATCTTGTTATTGTCTTGTTCTTGATTTTGTTTTCTACAAAGACTTGTGGGTGATTTTACAACTTCAATTCGTCGTGTCTGATGTATTATATGTAGTTACAGGATTGTTTTTGTGTTTTGTGGGGTTAATGGGTAAAGGTGAGGCAAGTGGAAATGAAAATGGAAATGGCCATTTAGAAGAACCCCTTTTAAGTGCTAATTCGAATGGGTTGAGTAATGGGGTAGAATGTAAGGAGTCTCGAGGGGGTGACACTGTGACCCCGTATGCCAGTGCTAATATATTTAGTGTCCTTAGTTTCTCTTGGATCGGGTCCTTGGTTGCTTTGGGATATAAGAAGCCATTAGACCTTGAGGATGTTCCTCAGCTTGCAGGTATTGATAGTGTCAAAGGAGCATTCCCACTTTTAAGTGATAAGTTAGGGTTTGGTGGGGATGATAATAGTGTAATGACCACGCCTAGGCTGGTGAAAGCACTGATTTTTACAACTTGGAAGGAATATTTGTTAACAGCATTGCTGGCATTGGTAAACACAGTGGCTTCCTATGTTGGTCCCTACCTCATAGATACACTAGTCCAATACCTGAATGGACGCCGGGAGTTCAAAAATGAAGGCTACTTCTTGGTTTCTGCATTTGTTATTGCAAAACTTATTGAGTCTTTGACGTTGAGGCAATGGTTCTTTAAGTTGCAACAGGTCGGAACCAGAGCCAAGGCAGCTTTGATTGCCTTAGTCTACCACAAGGGACTGACCCTCTCGGGTCAATCAAAGCAGGATCACACCAGCGGGGAGATAATAAATTTCATGACTGTGGATGCAGAGAGGATAGGTGACTTCAGCTGGTACATGCATGATCCATGGTTGGTCTTTCTTCAGGTTGGTTTGGCATTGGGGATTTTATATAAAAATCTTGGGCTTGCTTCAATTGCCACACTAGCTGCAACTGTGATAGTGATGTTAGCAAACCTTCCATTGGGGAGATTAACGGAGGATTACCAAACTAATCTTATGAAATCTAAAGATGAGAGGATGAAGGCAACGTCAGAAATCTTAAGGAACATGAGAATTCTCAAGCTTCAGGGCTGGGAAATGAAATTTCTGTCTAAAATTATGGAGCTTAGAAATACTGAGGCGGTATGGTTGAAGAAGTATGTATATGCAAATGCCATAATTAGTTTTGTCTTTTGGGGCACTCCTACGTTTGTGGCTATGGTAACTTTTGGTACTTGTATACTTCTTGGGATCCCACTTGAATCCGGAAAGATTTTATCTGCTCTTGCAACGTTTAGAATCCTTCAAGAACCTATCTATAGTCTTCCAGACGTAATTTCAATGATTATTCAGACTAAAGTTTCGCTCGACAGGGTTTCCTCGTTCCTTCGTCTCGATGACATTCAGACAGATGTTGTAAAGAGGCTTCCAGTAGGCAGTTGTGATACTGCAGTTGATATAGTCAATGGAACCTTTTCTTGGGATGTAAGTTCTCCTGATCCAACACTAAAAGATATCAATTTTAAAGTGTCTCACGGCATGCGAGTTGCCGTGTGTGGTATGGTTGGCTCGGGAAAGTCTAGTCTACTGTCCAGTATCCTTGGGGAAGTGCCAAAACTTTCAGGTGTTATTGAGATAAGTGGAACAAAGGCCTATGTTGCTCAGACTCCATGGATTCAGAGCGGAAAGATAGAAGAGAATATATTGTTTGGTAAAGAGATGGACAGAGAAAGGTATGAGAAGATTCTTGAAGCATGCTGCTTAAAAAAGGATCTTGAAATCCTTTCCTTTGGAGATCAAACAATAATAGGTGAGAGGGGAATAAATTTAAGTGGTGGTCAGAAGCAGAGAATACAAATTGCCCGTGCTCTCTACCAAGATGCAGATATTTATCTGTTTGATGATCCATTCAGCGCTGTGGATGCTCATACCGGATCTCATCTTTTTAAGGTAATCGTTTCTGCACCACTTTATTCTTAAGGCATTATTAGTATATCAAAATATATGTGACAACATATCTGATAATAATTTTTATCCACTATTTCTCATCTTATCAAATTCTATTTTTTCAGTAAAAGGAACATGGTCAGCAATTCTGTTCTATATCTAGTCGCTTGTTCTTCTTTCTCTTCTTTTCTAACAGATATTATAATTAGTACAACATTTGACAAGTATTTTGTCACAGGAGTGCTTACTGGGGCTTTTGGAATCAAAAACAGTGATATACATTACTCATCAAGTAGAGTTCCTACCTGCTGCAGACCTCATTCTTGTAAAGACATGTTCTTATTATGGAACTCCTTCCTTTATAATGTGAGAATATATTTTGTCAATAACTCCTTTCTTATTAGGTGATGAAAGGTGGCCGCATTGCACAATCTGGAAAATATGGAGACATACTCAATTCAGGGAGCGAGTTTATGGAACTTGTGGGTGCCCATAAGACTGCTTTATCTGCCCTCGACTCAATGAACACTGATTCAGTATCCAAAGATTTGGATGTTGGTGAAGATAGCAACACGGGAGGGGATAAGGGCTTAAAAGAAACCAGAAAAGTTGAAGATAGCAAACTGCCAGAAGATATAGCAGGCTCAAAAGGACAGATTGTTCAAGAAGAAGAAAGAGAAAAAGGGAGAGTTGGTTTCATAGTCTATTGGAAATATATTACAACAGCATATGGGGGTGTTTTTGTGCCCATCATATTATTGTCACAAATTCTCTTTCAGATACTTCAAATTGGAAGCAATTACTGGATGGCCTGGGCAACTCCTGTGTCAGAAAGTGTGGCACCTCCTGTTGACAGTTCTATGCTTCTGATAGTTTATGTAGCATTGGCCGTAGGAAGTTCCTTTTGCATTCTTTCCAGATCCGTGTCCATTGCAGCTGCTGGGTACAAAACGGCCACACTGCTGTTCCAGAAAATGCATTTAAGCATTTTTCGTGCTCCAATGTCTTTCTTTGATTCCACACCAAGTGGGCGCATCTTAAATAGAGTAAGTGCATTCACTTGATTCTTTTGCTGCATTGCTTTTTAGAATTTTCATGTCTTTGTAATTTACATCCCGTTATTTACAGGCATCTACAGACCAAAGCACAGTTGACTTAAACATGCCTTATCAAGTTGGGGCGTTTGCCTTTTCCATTATACAACTTCTTGGAATTATTGCTGTAATGTCGCAAGTGGCTTGGGAGGTCTTCTTGCTTTTTATTCCAGTCATTGCATTATGCATGTGGTTACAGGTACCTTCAACGTCTTTCTCAATATAATACTCAAACTTTGGCCAACATTGTTTTAAGTTTCAACTTGCCTGTTGAATTTGTTATATGATTTTGCTAAACCCTTTCTCTTTTTTTTCCTCCGCATTATTCCATTTATTTAGAGAAAGGCTCTTATTTATTTAATAGAATAATAAATTTCGGGTCTTTCCTTCTATTACTAGTTTTTGTTTCTCTAAATCTTTTTAGAAGCAAGTTCACCATGGCAGTTTAGTTGCATATTGTCTTGGCTTTCACCGGGAAGAAATTTTAATGTAGTAACATTTGTATTAGATGCACTAGCAAGTAGGGAGAATCAAGAATGTAATTTCTAGCATATTGTGCCATATGTTCTGGTTAAGAATTAAACCAGTTAGCAGGTGTGACTTGTGAGTTTATCATTGCAAAAATGAGCATAAAACTATATTCAACACATGATGTGAGAAATTGAACTCTTTTATATATTTTACTTATGTGTATTATATATTTCAGCAATATTACTTGCCTTCAGCACGGGAACTAGCACGCTTAATTGGGGTCTGTAAAGCTCCAGTTATACAACATTTTGCTGAAACAATCTCAGGATCAACTACAATTAGGAGCTTTGATCAAGAATGCAGATTTCGTGACACAAGTATGAAGTTGATTGATGCAAACTCTCGGCCAAAGTTTCACACTGCTGGTGTAATGGAGTGGCTATGCTTCCGCTTGGATATTTTGGCTAATCTTACGTTTGCCTTTTCCTTAATTTTCTTGATATCTATCCCTGAGGGAACAATTGATCCGAGTAAGTGAAACTTATGCATTACTAGTATCGATTATTTAAAGACCGGCTTATTTAGAAAGCTATTGTTTTGCTTTCCTAGTTCTCTTCTTCCGATTTATTTATATATAGCTTACATTTTGCATATGTAGGCATAGCCGGCCTGGCAGTTACGTATGGGCTTAATCTAAATACATTACAAGCTTGGGTTATATGGAATCTTTGCAATTTGGAGAATAAAATTATATCCGTTGAAAGAATACTTCAGTACGCTTCTATCCAGAGTGAGCCTCCTCTTGTTATAGAACAAGATAGACCAGATGATCACTGGCCATCTTCTGGTGAAGTTGATATTTGTAATCTTCAGGTATTTTTTACTCAAAAAAAAAAAAAATATCCCGACTTGGTGACTGCATTTTTAGTAATAGATCCATTTTCTTAATGTAATTTTGTTGCCTTGGTTGTAGGTCCGGTATGCCCCCCATATGCCCCTTGTTTTGCGAGGTATTACTTGCACCTTCCAGGGAGGAAAGAAGAATGGAATTGTAGGGAGAACTGGAAGTGGTAAATCAACTCTTATACAAACAATATTCCGTATTGTGGAACCAACAGCGGGTAAAATTTCTATAGATGGTATCAACATATCCTTGATTGGATTGCACGATTTGCGATCTAGATTAAGTATAATTCCACAAGATCCAACCATGTTTGAGGGGACAGTGCGAAGTAATCTGGACCCCCTTGAAGAGTATACAGATGATCAAATTTGGGAGGTGGGTTTGTGACAGTTCTAATGTTATATGTTAAGTGTTCATAATAATATAAGATTAGAGGATTTCTACCCATCACTGATTTGTATATACTATATATTGATCTTGGTTATAATAATTTACAGGTTCTTGACAAGTGTCAATTAGGTGATGAAGTTAGAAACAAGGAGAATAAGCTTGATTCAACAGGTTAGTTTCATCTGCCCCTATAAGGTTTCTTGACTTGTATAATGACATGTTATAATCATTGGTTTGGCCCTAATTTGTGCAGTGTCAGAGAATGGGGAGAATTGGAGTGTGGGACAGAGGCAATTAGTATGTCTCGGACGTGTGTTACTCAAGAAAAGCAAGTTATTGATTCTTGATGAGGCGACTGCATCAGTTGATACAGCCACTGATAATATGATCCAGCAAACTCTGAGGCAACACTTTACGGATTCGACGGTCTTAACCATAGCACATAGAATAACATCTGTTCTTGACAGTGATATGGTTCTTTTGTTGGATAATGGTATGTCTGATAAGAAAGTAATATTATTTTACTAAATACATAAATTTTATTCCAGAAAACTGGATTGAATATGGGTAATAATACATGGATTTTATCTTAACTCATGCAGGACTGGTTGAAGAATATGATTCTCCTACAAAATTGCTGGAGAATAAATTGTCTTCGTTCTCCAAGCTGGTAGCAGAGTACAGTGTCAGATCGAATACAAGTTATGAAAATACGGTCAGAAATCTTGTTAGGCACTCTGGATGATGATGAAGAAAAATGAGATTGAGCATTTGATTAGTTCTTGTGTTGTTAATTAGTAATGTGTCCTCTAATCAACAAAGAATTGTGATTCCGGATTTCATTTATAGCTTAGCAGCAAGACTTGTTCCCAAAGAGCACGAGTTCGTATTCCCACTTCCCTTTTTGGTCATAGTTTTAAAATTATCTCCCCCCTCACCGAATGCATTAAAATAATTTAATGCATTTAATTATATGTAACATACTCCAAAGTATGTATTTTGTACACCGGCGACTACGTGTCTCAAATTTATGCCGCTGTATTATTCTTGTTATAAATTGCAATACAAGTTTGAACTGGTTTTATTAAACACGTGCCTATGAAATGTGAACAAATTAGCATAAGTGATAATAATAATTACATTCCATTTTTTTTTTTCATAGGTAATTTCGATTCTCTTTAATTATACTGCTTTGCCCCGATAGAAAAGTATGTGTATGCAACTATGCATGTATACAATGCCAAAATATCATCCAAGGAAAAATAGAATCTGATACTGTCTGTCCCTACACGTACAAAAAATCAAAAAGAACTTAATTATGGCTACCCCTTGGTTACGATTATTAGTTGCAAGTTGCGGCATGTCTGTGACTGAGACCACTAATCTTAGGTCACAGATAATATGTCAGATTTCAGAGGATATTTATATTCTCTTATTTAAAAACAATTGTTTTAAATTGTATGTGTCAGGGTTCGTTTATATTATATTCATATTCACTTTTATAGAAAAACATCTGTATATAGCTAACAAAAAGACAAGCCAAGACCAAGGAATGTAATTCTCTTCTGTTTAGGAAGAGGATATGAAGTATTGCAGCCACCAAGCAACAGAGTAAAAAATTACGCTAGTATAAAAGACCAAAATTTGTATTGCCCAATCATGAGTTCTATTTTACAGGATACAAAAACACCTGGTATGCAATCGTCCTTTTAGGCATTGGAGGACACATGCGCGCTTCTTCTGTATATTCTGATACGAGTGATATAAATACTATGAAAGTCTCTGTTGAACTATAATGTTGATATATTCCGAGCCCCCGAAAACCTTTGCTGTCCAATATATACTCTTGCTCAGCTGTAGTTGATATACATACAGGTTGTGAGATGAGTTAACAGATGTTAGAAAACGAGCTTAAAAAGAGTTATGAAAACAAGAATCTACCAGCAAGTTGCACATGTGTTTAACTTTTCTATGCATGTGGCTGCAATGCTAGGTAAAAAAAATGGGGGCAAATGTCCCTGCTTTTGAAAAAAATGGGGAAATGGCACAGTTATATTTTTCATGACTTGAAAAAAGAGAGATTTTCATGACTGTTTACTGGAAATGATATTTCAAAAGTTTCATGCCTGTTTGACATAATTGAAACATATCAGCAATAGCCAATAGCTACCTACCTTTAATACATATATTGGCATTTGTTGTCATACAATTTCAGGAGTGACACGTGGGCTTGCCTCACTGAAAATGTATGCGCTAACCATGAGAAGAAAGATGAAAACAGAAACCGTTCTGTCACTGGAAAATTATAACACAGTCAGATGATACATACTGATATACAGATTCATTATTAACAATGTGACATTCATGCAGAGCCTTGCTTACCAGGAACTATAATATTGACTAGCTCCTCGATACTTCCAGAAAAAAATAACCCATAATAGTCATGACTTGTTCAAAATACAGTTCAGCCCCATCCTCTACTCGTTAATGTAAACTAGTAATTTGAAGTTTAGCTTGTTACCGTTTCTCATATTTCTTTGCTAAATCCTTGAGTAACAATCTCTGCCGAAATGCTAGATACTTGTCTACAGTAGTACCTGCCCACTGCTGACAAAAGTGTTCGTCAGTCGGAACAAATGAACTCAACGGGAATGGCCCCTTCGGCACTTTTTTTAAGGCAACGAGGAATCTATGCCGGGGGCGTATTCTTTGATCCAAAGACAAGCTTAGGTACATAGGATATTTGGTCAATGACTGCACTTCATTTTGAAGTTCATTGACCAAGTACATATATTTGGGCTTTAAATTTCCCTCAAGCGAAAGCGAGAACACCTGAATATTGTTTTAAAAGCAGTTGGAAGTTCATTAGGTGGTGTAATCCAACAAAATAATAACAATGATTGGGTGGTGAAATGATATGATGACAGTTACATCGTAATGTAAAATTTACATACTTTCACATCTTAGAATTTAGTGAAAACACAACGGCTTTGTAACATTGAAACATGCAGATTCACACACAAAGGGGGAATACATAATATAGAACAGATTTACCTGTGTAAGGCTAGTCAACACTTTTATTATGTCTGAGTTGCACATTCCAATGCTTCTCAGAAAATTAATTCTAGGCAATAAACCATCCTCAATGCTGTAATGAAGAAGTTGAGGATGTTTTCTAACCATCTTCACAATATTATCTCTGGGTGCTCCCAGTTCTTTGGTAAGGAAAGTGAGACGAGTGTTCCATGTAGTGTCTATCCGCTGAACAAGTATCTGAGGACTAAGTTGCACAACCTTCCTTAATTCGTCCTCCTTGATACCAACCTCCTCAAGCAAATACTTCACTGTAGGTTTTAGCGAATTCTCGACGCTATATGAAAACAAGGATGGAGTAGCACTAATTATTTGCCCGATCCTGGAATCTGGGATGCCTAAGCTCACCAGAAAAGCAACATGAGATTTAAGATTCTTGTCCAACGTATACTCCAGTATCTGTGGCTGTCTCAAAAGTATCTTTCTAATGTCTCTGTTTTTTACACCAACACTCAACAAATACTCCAACCTTTCACGAGCAGACACCACATTTATCTGGAGTGAAGGCATATGCCTCTCATACATTTGAATAAATTGTGATTCCTTCAGTCCAAATGTGGACAGGTAATCAAGAAGCGGAATCCATCTTTCATCTAATTCTAGCTCTTCTGATAGACGAGGATATCTGTTCTTGGCAGAGTTCCTTGCCTCTTGCTGCAACCAAAAAAGTCATAACTTAGACCAGAAATTATTATTTCATTAATATATACATAAAAGCCTGAAAGCAACACATATTATACCTTCCTTTGACCATTAAAACCGAAAGAACCAACAGTCTCCCTTGATTTAGAGTAAGTATGGATTACCCTATCCTTGCTTCCTTGCTGTAATGTGGCCTTCCCATTTGTAAAAGTTGCATTTCGCGAATTGAGTCTAGTATCATTATCATCGGATTCTTCATCAGCATCGACATCACCATCTTCCTCTTCTTCTTCTTCTTCTTCTTCCTCTTCTTCTTCTTCCTCTTCTTCCTCTTCTTCATCTTCTTCTTCTTCTTCTTCTTCTGAGAAGTCATCCAACTGAGGAAACAAGAGAGATACAACCAACAAATAATAGTTTAGTGCTTACACTAAGAAAGACAAAGCTCTATCATTCAAGCCTAGTTGTAACAAAAGCAACAGATACAAGCATCAATGAACTTAACAATAATATAACCACCCGTAGGCGAAAACATGTGTTTGTGTTGAGTATGAAAACAATGAGTCTTGTATTATATGTGACCGTGTAATTTTTAGCAAGGAAAAAAATGTGAAATTATAATACAGTAATTTTCATCTTATTAGTCCTCTACACAAAGCATTAAGCAATAATTAATGTATACGAAACAGCAGAACTAGGCAAGTAACGAAAACAAAGCGAATATAATAAAATCAAGAAAATTGCAATGAAGATAGAGAGGAAGTAAAATTACATGGTCGCAATCACGGTCGGGGGAATGGTAAGGAGAGAGGGGGTGACCGAAAGTAGAAGGGAGGTTGGATTTAATAAGTTTGGGGTTGGAATGAGAAGATATAACTGAGCATTTCATCTCATTTCTTCTACTAGTTGTACTCTTTGTTGTTGTTGTAGTTGTTGTTGTGGGTGGGCTCAATTGGGGACTACGATTACTGGGTTTACTACTAGCAGCAGCAGCAGCAGCAGCAGGTGATGAATAATAATTGCAACAACAGAGTGAGAGTCTAGTACTTGTACTCATTTCCACCACCTTTATACTACTACTATTCTAGTATGTTGGTGTAGATACACACACACAGAGACACAAGAATATACTCCTCTAAAACCCCCTCAATTGGGGCTGCTTTTTCTATACTTTCCCTCTCTGTTATCTTCTTCCTTCCCCCCACCCTTGTCATTTTGTGTGGTTTTTCTTCTGCCTCTCTAAACGATGTCGTCTTCAGTGCTTATTTGATATATGGGCTGACACATGGGCTTTTACATCCCAAAGCCCATACAAAAACCCATTCACTTGGCTACTTTTTTTAAGTCAGTGAGAAATAGGTCTCCGGAGAGAGAGAGAGAGAGAGAGATGAATACAGATATAACAGCATCGACCAAGCCAGAATATCCGGTGGTAGATCGGAACCCACCTTTCACCAAGACCGTCGCCAACTTCAACACTCTCGATTACCTTCGTCTCATTACCATCTCCGGCGTCTCCATCACCGTCGGTTACCTCTCCGGTACTCCCCCATCTTTTCATATCTAATCTATCTATAATTCTTTTTATGTTTTTATTCATGTTTGTTTTTGCTACAAATTAGTATAGGATTATTCTTTATTACTGTATATTTTATATTTTTAGGTTTGTGTTGAGAATTGATATGTTACGTTTACTAGTTCACTAAATAATACCCTCTCTTCTCTACATATTTGCAATTGAGGCCTATGTTTCTTATTTTTATTTTTTTATACATCTGTACAAGTCCTGCCACATAATTTACAGAGGGATTGGGAATGTAAGGGGAATAATTCGACGTCACTTAGAGTGTGTATGTATGTGCATTATGTTACTTAATCAGGATATAGGGAGCTTCCATAGTTGCGATAAATATGGATTTGTGAGTGAATGCTGATCCTAAATAATTCAAAGGGGAGGCTTAATTGTACAGTCTCAATATACTTGGAGTTGCCATTTTTTCCTTACATTAAGATATGGTATTCTTGATTATGTAGGAATAAAGCCAAATATAAGAGGGCCATCAATGGTGACTGGCGGTCTGATTGGAGTCATGGGTGGATTCATGTATGCGTATCAGAACTCTGCTGGTCGACTCATGGGTTTCTTCCCTAACGAGGGTGAGGTTGCTCGTTTCAAAAAGATGCGCTAGCACTTTCTTCATGGTTGTCTGTTTTGCATCTGTAATTTGAATCAACAATTTGGGTGTTTCATATTCCTGTATGATGCATGCTATGAATAATTAGACATTTATCATATTCCCTCAGGAATTACTAGGTGCGCAATTTTTAGCAACTGTGGCAATGCTTTGCTCAAACCTGTTGTTTTGATATTTCTTGGTTGTGTACCTGCTTGTGATCTTTATATTTTTCAATGCCTTTGAACTGAGTAGATGCTGTAGATGTGTAACGTTTCTTAAGTTGTCTTTACATATGATCGCTGATTTCTAGTTTATGGAAATTTGATTCGCATGTATATTTCGTAAGAAACAAAATGTGAACAAAAAAATATTGTTGGTGTATTGAAAACCAATGATCATCGATTCATAATGCTTAAGTTCTTCACTCTAGAATTGATATGAATATAAAATATGTCACGGGATTTGCTGCTAAGCACAGGAATTCAATGATTCAATTCTTGAATTGAGAAACCAAGAGCCATTATACATTTGCATGATAGCAATCAAGATACAAACCTTAACTTGAGAAACTAAACAGTGCACCCTGCAACTATATTACAATAAGTATGCTGAGAAAAATAAGAGTTATAATAATCGTAAATTATTATTAAATTTATTAATTATAAATTTTAAACTTATTTCAAATTGAAACAGAGTATGGCCTATTTTACGAGAAGTTTCATGTTGGAAACTAAGAGTTATAATAAATACTTATAAATATGTAAAAAGTAAAACTAATTATAATTGAATATCAAAAAATAAAATTATAAATTTGTGTATGTAAATTTCATATACAAATAAAAAATAATTCACAATTGTACATATTAATATATCATTATTTATATAATAATTTATTTTTTTATTAAATCTTATATACTCTCTCCGTTCCAAATTAGTAGTCACTTTTCATAAAAAAAATTGTCTCATAATACATGTTCACTATCTTACTTCCAATGTAATTTTATAAGTAAATTTCTAAAATAACCCTCGACTAGAGTATCGTTACTTGTACAATAATTAATGAAATGAAGGTATAATTCAAATTATGCATTGAAACTATCTCAACCAATATAATTAATGTAGATACAAATAGAAAATAACTTTTATGTTAGAAATTCTTGATATGCGTAATTTTTTCAAAAGTGACATGTATAATGGGACAGGGGGAATAACAGTTATACAATCGTAAATAAGTACATAAATACATAACAATGGTAATTATATTAACAGACATCAACTAAAATATTCATTTCTGAATTTTGAAGTCATAGACATGAATAATATATGCACCCCAGTATATAAGACAAAGGTTGGAATAGCAAACGATGGGGTCAAAATTTAAATACAAAAGGAAATCAAAATTGATAAGGGAGGGAGAGAAGAGATGCATTAATTTTCGATCATGACCTCTCTCTTTATGTATATATTTCTCCCTTAATGAACTTGTACTAAAAAATTGAAGCTATGGTCAAACGTTCAATAATTTCATAATTCTCTATCATCATGTTATATATATCAAACGACTCAAACTCGAATTGATAATAAAAAAGGTTCAAGGTTCAGCTTGACTTGTATATATGGAATAAAAATTGACAAAGGTATAAATGCATTAAAAGAGATGGTCGGGTTACTTCTTGATGATGACCATTGTTATGCATTTATGTACTTATTAATAAATATTTTATTAATAAAGACTTGGCAATGCATTGTTTGCATGTTTCTCTGGTCTCTTCTTCACTTAGTCTCTTCTTCATTTATTGATTTACACAAGGACATAAGGTGAACTCTCTTCTCTGTATATTTCGTACAATACATACTTCTTTGTGCAGTGTATAAATTATTTTCTATTTGTGTTTGTATCAACTATGGATCAACATGTCGAAAATCATGGAAGGATGGAAATTTTTTGCTATCGTTGCAATAAACATCAAGTCAATGGATAGACACAATAAGAGTTGTCATGGAAACATCCTAGCAATGGCCACACACCAAGATTGTGAAATTTGTGGAACGGTATACCCCATTTTCCCGACTACGTCGAGCATCAGCAAGATGATGGAGTCCAACTAAATAATAATCTAAATAATAATAATTATTTAGATATTCTACATACTATCTTCCTGGTTCGAGTTTTCTAGTATTTTAAGTCTCTATTGCTATCACCCTTAATTATAATGTTTAGTGGTTAAACTAGTTGCACGCATAATTATGTTTAAAATTCAGTATTATGCAGTATTATGGTTTAAGTACTAAGAAGCTTCCCTGTTTGAATTTTTTTATGAACAAATTAACTACTTCTATAATATATAAGAAAAATATTTATCAAAAACATAAAATAATCAAAGACCTCTTGATTTAGATGTTAATATTAAAACTAAATTAATGTATGTGCCCTGGGTCTCGTGATTTAGGCAAGTGTATGAGGAATGGGATAATTACATAACTTTTATGTGCCCTGTAACATGTACTCAATAATTAGTTGTTTATAGGAAATCATGAACAACCTAACTGCGTTCAGCTAGATTGCTCACTGGGACAGATATAAACCCAACGAAACATTGTTTATTATACTCTGAATATATAATTTGAAAGGTTGGATAATGGAACAGAAAAACAATGCAAATGTATTATACCACAATTAAAATCCAAAACAATGCAGAAGAAAAACAATTGTGCTAATTAATTACTTATTTAAATATACCAGACTGGTGGTGTGAATGGATGGCCCTGGAAAATGTGGCTCTATAATGCTAGTCTCGATATTAAAAATTCCCATATCATGGCCGCCTCCTAAGTTAAGAAATAACTCGATTTCGTCATCCGTAAAGTATATGCTATTTGGTTTTATAAATTCATATGATGCCGCTACCGATGTTGATGAACTCAAACCAATGAACAATGCCTCGTTACGTACCCAAGTCATTTACCTTTGTAGTCCACGAACATGTTGGGATATCATCTGAATTAGTAGTATACTGTAAACCTCCTTTATAATACTAGAACGTACTACCCAAAGATGAGATCCAGATAATGATTCAATCAAATAGCTCTGTACCGTGTCATGCTTCTCAATGGGAATCGATGTAATCTGTTTACCCTGGCTCTGCCCTTGTTTTTCATAGGAACTTCAGTGATGAACATGGTGTAGACTAGCTAGTTGTGGCGGGAAATCATCATGATATTGGTATTGACAAGGTAAGGTGAGCATGTGCGGAAGCGGAATTTGGTACCTGAGCAACGGATGCAAAAGATTGATTTCTAAATCTTTACCTAATGCCACTAACCATCCTTTATTTGTTCCTAATATTAATCTGCCCGCACCCTCAGGCAAATCAAGATAATAACTTTTTTGCGTGGCAAGGCTGTAAAAACCGCGACTAGTACTAACATTCATGAACAAATCACAAATACTCATGATTATGCGATCGACTTGTTGTATCCTCCCGTTGTTGTCATTGGCATTAATATTGGCGTCGTTGACATTATTATTTGCATGGTGGTGGCCAATATGGTTCTGATCATTATTATTGTCAACTACGTGGTTTCTGCGTACCAAAGGAATTGCTTCAAGCTTAGAGCATATGCACCCCTCAAAGTCCATCAATTCATTAATCCATCAATTCATTAATTTATCAATTCAATTAATGGAGTTGATTACTATTCATGCTAGAATCACTTTTTTTCTTAATTTTTATACACCCATATAACTCCATCAATCCATCAATTACTATTCATCAAATAAATAATTATATTATATATCATAAATTTAATTTCATCTCTATTATTTAATGGTCCCACAAATAGTATCCAATAATACATTGCTGGATAATTTTAGATTTTTGATAAGATAGTGGATAAATTTAAATTTTGGATAAAATTTTCGTTCAATCACATTATGATACGTGTCATGATCCAGATTCATAGATTGAAAATTGTCTATAAATAATATTATGCTCTTCATATTATAGTCATCTCAAAATCAATACAATCTTTGAAATAATGAATTCATTAAAAAGATTATTGAGTCAGAGACAAAAACACAGTCAAGAAGAGTCTGAAATTATGAATACCATGGTGACCGAAGCGGCAATGATGAAGGAGTTCATCGATACCTCAGATGAACCACAAGGACGAGGCTCAAGACCTGGAAAATCTTCTAATCATCCCAGAGAAAGGCTATCAAGAGGAAAAAATCTCATGGCAGATTATTTCGTTGATCGTCCAATATTCAATGAGGATGATTTTCGTCGGAGGTATCGAGGGTCAAGGGTATGATGATGTAACACATGACACTCTTACTGCATATTATTACAGAGGCCAGTCTGTAACTACTCTGTAAGAGTGTAAGTACATGCATGTATATAATTGTCGCAGAATATTTTTGTTGGTATTTGACTAGTATCCATTGTCATGATCTTTGTTTGCTCCCTTAATTCTTCAATAGCCTCGTGTTTTGCCAATCTTGCTTCTTTCCGTTCCTCGAGTGCATCAAGTCTTGCTTGTTTTGCTTCTTTTCGTTTCTCAAGTTCTAACATCTCCCTCGACATTTGAAGGGTTTCCTCATCTCTTTTGATGTTGGCCTCCACTAGTTGTTTTTGATGACATTGCATACTATTGAAAATAGCCATAGACATCTCTTCTTTTTCAGTCATACGTTGCTTTCCTTTCTTTTTTGCATGTTTGGACGCCTTTACTCCCATCGGTCTAACGGGACTGGAAGGACTTTCTTCATCAACGCAATCATCACTATTCAAATTGATTGGTGATTCAGTTTGTGTTGGAAAAATTCGCTGAAATGGAGGAGAAGTAGTGGAAACGTCTACAAATTGAGGATGTGCTGCAACTGCTTCATAACATTCTCATTTGTCAAATGTCTTATTCATTTCCTTGAAATATAATCATTGAGCCTGAGTTATCTGAAAAAATAAAAAAAATGGATACTAAGTTATTACAAATATAAAAGCGTATTAAAAATATATATATATAATTTACCTCATCTACCAAATTGGTTCCGCTTGCACTATATCGACTAGCTTGATTCTTTGCACATTGCCATTTTTTTAGTGCTCTCTTCAATGGTGCCCAATGTGAGTCAAGAGCAACTTTTGAACGAGGTTCAGCATGAGGATTTTCCGGAGTGCCACACCAATTTTTTGCATAATCCTCATGAATTCGCCCCCATAAATTATTCTTGTTCGAATAACGACCGGTGATCGGATCAACAGATTGTCGAGCCCACGAAACACATAATTGTAATTCCTCGGAAGGGAGCCAATTAGTACCCATTTTTTTAAATATATATATGTATTTATATGAAAAATAAAATATGTGAAAAAATATGAGTGTGTAAAAATTTATGGTACAAGTGAATCTAAAAATTGTAATTTATAGGCCAAATTATATGACCGTTAAAAGTTAAATTTATAGCTGTTATAATTTTATAACGGTTATATATCCGTTGGAAGACACAGCATGACATAAAAGCAAGCATAATTTGATTTATATGTGTAGGCCCTATCAGTTGATGAGCATCAACAACTCCATTAATAATTAAAGGAGGGAGTGATGAATTAATGGATGAAAGGCATATGTTTAGAAGCCTATTTGTTTAGAGAGATGGCAACTCAACTCAAACATAGATAATTTGTAAGTAAATATATTATCTGTCACAGAAATCTTCAGCAGGTATTATCTGACAAGAAAAAGAAGATCAAAGTCAATCTACAGACTTGAAGCAGTACTGCATTGAAAGAAGATCAATTTAATTGATCATGCCTCAGTGGAGTATTTAAGTTTGAAGAAGCTACAGTGTCAGAAGATTTAATTATTGTGTGACAACAAATATAGTCAAGTCAGAAGGAGCAGAAGTGAACCATTATAAAAGTCAAGTGAAGAATATTATTTGTTGTGAATCACTCGTGAACCAGACAGTACACGGAGTGTTGACAAAATACAGAGAAGATTCTTTATTACAGAAGAAGTGGTCAGCTACAGACATCGGTGTGAAGACAGAAGATTTAAATTTATATCATCAACAGTCGTGGAGTCAAGACTTTAATTTAATTCTCTATTAATTAATTAAATTATTTAGTTAATTTAATTGGTAAATTAATTCAATCAGAATTAATTTATTTCTTGAATTGATTAAGAAATTAATTAATTTAGAATTATTTTAGAATGAAGAAGACTTTAATTTAATTCTATTATCAAAAAGATAATTTATTATGTATCCTATTTAATTAGATTAATTCAAAAAGAATTAATTTAATTTATAAGATATATAATAAACTAAATATAATTTAAATTAAAAAGAAAATAAAAAAAAGGGAAAAAGAAGACATTTGTTATACATTCAGTCGACCAGATGTTTTAGTCGGGAAGACTTTTGAAAAGTCTCCCGGAGACTTTTCAAAAGTCTCCCCGAGTTGTTGATTAAAATGAAAAACAATATATTCATTACAATTCAAAGCAGGTCGGCAGTAATAATGTTCGGGAAGACTTTTAATAAGTCTCTCCGAGATTTATTAAAAGTCTCTCAAGGTTTAAATATGTCTTCCCGAGCTATCAAAGTCTTCCCCAACAAATTAAATGATTTTTCATTTAATTCCAAAAAGTCTTCCAGCCCAGAAAAAGTCTCCCCGAGGAGAAGAAGTCTCCCCGAGCAGAAAAAGTCTCCTGAGCCTGAATTTGCCTATAAATACCAGATTAGATCAGTAGATAAAAACACTTCTATTAACATTCTATTCGGCTTAAACAAAAATTCAAGAGCATTTAATGTCAAAATCTCTCTAGAATTTTAAGAGCTAAATTAGTGAATATTTTCTGATTTAATCTTGTAACCCACCTCAAGTTTAATATAAGTATTTTACTTGAACTGTGTTTCTTTGATTATTATTTCGTGATAATAATTTAAATTGTTTAATCAAAAATTATCCGAAACAGATTTTAATATTTATTAAAGATTGTATTCAACCCCCCCTTCTACAATCATTTGGACCTAACAATTGGTATCCGAGCCATCTGATTGACATAAAAATCAAGATCCTAATATTTTAATTATTAAAAATTCGAAACTTTTAATTTATTAAAAATTCAAAACTTTTAATTTATTAAAAATTCGAAACTTTTAATTTATTAAAAATTCGAAACTTTTAATTTATTAAAAATCGAAAATTTTAATTTATTAAAAATTTAAAAATTTTAATTTATTAAAAATTCTAAAATTTTTAATTTCTTAAAAATTTGAAATCTCTTTAGCTCCTAAAAATTTCACAACTTTTAATTCATTAAAAATTCGAAACTTTTAATTTATTAAAAATTCGAAATTTTTAATTTCTTAAAAATTCAAAATCTCTTTAAATCTTAAAATTTTCAAAACTTTTAATTCATTAAAAATTTGAAATTTTTAATTCTTTAAAAAAATTCGAAATTTTTAATTTATTAGAAATTCGAAAATTTTTAATTTCTTAAAAATTCGAAATCTCTTTAATTCCTAAAAATCTCAAATCCTTTTAATCTTCCATTATTTTAATATGAGTACTCAAAGAGTGAGTAGCATTAAAATTCCTCCATTTGATAAAGATAATTATAATCTTTGGAAGAGGAAGATGACCTTGTTTCTTCGAAATGCAAACATTAAGTACAAGGATATTTTGAGGACGGGTGTTGCTGTTCCAATAACAATAATTCCTGAGCATATGAAAGATGGTGTACTTATTCCGCACAGACAATTTGAAAAAGATATTTCTGACTACACTGAAACAGAAAAGGAATTGGATTCATTGGACACCAGCCTGCAATTAATTTTGGTGGAATCTCTTGATCCCGGAACGTACAATCATGTTGTTAATTGCAAAGATGCTAAACACATCTGGGAAACGATAGAGATACTGAATGAAGGAACAGAAGAAGTGAGGGAGAATAGATTGGAAATCTTAACGTCTCAATATGAACATTTTAGATCAAATCCTGGAGAAGGTATCTCTGATGTTTTTGAGAGATACAACAAACTGATAAATGATCTAAATCTCAATGGCAAACACTATACGAAGAAGGAGATCAATAGGAAGTTTTTGCTGACAATGCCAGTTCACTTAGAGCATAGGATTACCGCCATCAGGGAGTCAAGGGACATGAATGAAATTTCATTGGAAAGACTTTATGGCGTACTAAAGACCTATGAGCTAGAGCAGATTCAACAGAAAGAAATATATGGTACAGGCAAGGTGGTCAGCAAGTCTACAGCTCTTGTAGTAGAAGTACCAGAATACAAAGAATCTATGACTGAATCTTCTTCAGTCAAAGTCATTGATCAGGGTAATGTTGCAGAAGTTGGTGCAACTCAAATGAATTCATCTGAAAGTGAATTCTACTCAATGGAAGAACTTGATCAACTTGAGGATGAATCTCTGGCACTGATTGCTAGAAAATTTGGAAATACAAGATTCAGGAGGAACCCTAGTTTCAAATTCAAGCCTATGACAAACAGATTTCAGAGAGGTGGTTCTTCTAGCTCATCCAATACAAGAGGTGGATACAAGACAGGGATGGTTGACAGAAGCAAGATCCGTTGCTTCAACTGCAATGAAATGGGACACTTTGCTACTAATTGTAGAAAGCCCAAGCAGGAAAGAAAGAAGGATTCATATGACGAGCTAAACCAGAAATATGAAGCTCTATTGAAGAAGCATCAGGGAAGATCATACTTAGCAGCAGGAAAAAGCTGGGATGATTCTGACAACGATGAAGAAGAAGATATGGGAAATCTTGCTCTAATGGCCTCTTCTTCTGAAGGATCACAATCCCCACCTCGTCAAGGAATTGAGGTAAACCCTAGCTGTCCTAAAATGTTTAAATTGCTAGGTGAGGATTTAACTAATGCTAGAGATCGAATAAAAGTCTTAATTCTCGAAAACAAAGTTTTATCAGAAGAGAATTATGAATTGAAAAAGCTGAAACTTATAAATGAGAAATTAACTGAAGATGTTGCATTTCAAGTTAATAGAGTCAACTGCTATGTTGAAATTGAAGCTTTTTTGAAGGATAAAATTGAAAAAGAGAAAGTCAGGTGTCAAGCCTATAGAACTGCTTCATTTGTTATGAAAGACCTAGTTGACCAACAAGAGATTAATCGGAAAGTTGGGATAGGTTTTGAATATAATAAATCTGTAGGAAAGGCTAGTAACATTACCCCTTTTAAAGAGAGTGCTATAGAGAGGGGTATTCCACATGTTATTAAGGACACTAAGAACCCTCTGTTCATAACTCCTATTGCAGAACCAGTTCTTGATAGTTGTGTAATAGTGGATTATGAAATTAAACTTGAAGACCTTAAAGAGGAAGAGAAAGAACAGGAAAAACCTGTTAGAGACATAAAAGGAATAAATGTCCAAAAAGCTGAATATGTACCTAAGAGACCAATAGAAAATGTGAACACTGCTAGTTCATCCACTCATGGTTTAGGTGCTAATGAGCTTAAGAAAAATCATAACAGACCTAATAAGTTTGTTAATAGTAGGGATAAGAACAACAGATTCCATGCTACTGAGAACTTTAAAAATGTTAATAAAGTTAAGGTAGAAACTGTTAAGACTCCTGCTATTGTGAATAAAATGCCTACTATTGATGCATGTCATAAACCTTGTGGTGTAGATAACTGTATGCTATGTGCTTTCAATGTCATGTCTGCATATTTCAAAAGCATGCATGCTATGAATGTCAATACTACACCTAGACAGCATATAAATCACAGGCATGCTAGATCAAAGACTGCTAGTCCTCCTGTTTCACAGAAGGAAACATTCTCTCCTAGGCCAGCATACAAAAATGTTAAGGTTGTTTACAAGGAGAAGTGTTCAGTCAAAGTAGTAGATGAGTTTGTCAAGTTGGGTTCTGTTGTTAAACCTGACAAAGGACAATTTTTCAAATATGCCGGGCCCAATCAATGTTGGGTTCCGAAGAAGTCCTAACTCATTTGATGATTGCAGGGTGTAAAACAGGTGAACCGGGTTATTTGGATTCTCGACAGTGGATCCTCACGACACATGACCGGAGATAGAGCCCTGCTATCAAATGTTGTTGAGAGAGCTGGCCCAGTAGTTACCTTTGGAGATGACAGCAAGGGTATGACTAAGGGATATGGCTGTTTAGAAGCTGGCAATGTCGTCATTGATAATGTATCTTTCGTGGAAGGTCTCAAACACAATCTTCTGAGTATCAGTCAGTTTTGTGACAAGGGATACACAGTGAACTTTGTGAAGGAGAGATGTTTGATTTCTCACAAGGAGGATGAAAAACTTGCTCTTCAGGGAGTAAGGAAAGGAAACTTGTTCGTAGCCGATCTGAACTCAGGTTGCAGAGATGAAGTCAATTGTTTTTATGCTAAAGCTTCGTCAGATGAAAGTTGGTTATGGCACAAGAAGCTCTCACACCTTAATTTCAAATCTATGAATTCTCTAGTCAAAAGAGAATTAGTGAGAGGACTGCCTCAATTGGAATTCACACAAGAAGGACTTTGTGAGGCATGTCAGAAAGGGAAAGCAAAGAAAGCATCACATCCAAGCACTGACACATCTAGTATTACTGAACCACTGCAATTAATTCACATGGATTTATTTGGTCCAGTCAATGTTATGTCAATGTCACATAAAAGATATGCCTTGGTGATTGTTGATGACTATTCAAAGTATACATGGGTTTTATTCCTGCACTCAAAGGATGAAACTCCTCAAATGGTGATTGATCATATCAAAATGATTGAGTTGGATTCAAAGCTTCTAGTTAGAGCTATAAGGTCAGACAATGGAACTGAATTCAAGAATGCAGTTCTGAATGACTTTTGTGCTGAAAAGGGAATAACAAGACAATTCTCAGCACCTAGAACTCCGCAACAGAATGGAGTTGTAGAAAGGAAGAATCGTACATTAATTGAAGCTGCAAGGACTATGCTGAGTGAATCAAGGCTTCCAATGTACTTTTGGGCTGAAGCTGTAAATACTGCATGTTATACCCAGAATCGGACTCTGATCAACAAGGACTTAATGAAGACACCCTACGAAATAATGGCTAACAAGAAACCAACGCTCAAGTACTTTCATGTATTTGGTGCTAAATGTTTTGTACTTAAAGATGGAGAAGAAGTATTGGGAAGTTCGAGGCTAAAGCTCAAGAAGCTATTTTTGTTGGTTATTCCAAAAGATCTTATCGGGTGTATATTATTGATCAACATCATGTCAAAGAAAGTGTCAATGTAACTTTTGATGACACAAAATTCCCTAACATCCAAAATGATGATCCATCTGAAACTCTTAAGTTCAACAATATGCCAGACTCACACTCAGATGATGAAAACGAACCTGAGGCTGCAACAGGAAACAACAATGTTAATAATGCTGATGATCCAAGTGGTAGTGGTGGAAACAGTGAAAACTCTGGAGATACCACTAACACACAAGGAGATTCATCAAGAGATCCTAGCAGCAACTCAGGGGGAGGAGATAAAGGATCAACAAATCAAACACAACATCACAATGAAATTCAAGGCGAATCATCAAGATCTAATCTGCCAAGTCAGAGAATTTGGAGTAGAGCTCATCCTTTTGAGCTGATCATTGGTGATCCAGATGTTGGTGTTAGAACAAGAGGTGCTACACAGAATCAATGCAATTATTCTGGGTTTCTATCTGAAATGGAACCTAAGAAAGTAGAAGAAGCACTGTCTGATCCTGATTGGGTGATTGCTATGCAAGATGAACTCAATCAATTTGAATCTCAAGATGTTTGGAAACTGGTACCCAGACCAAAGGACAGAACTGTAATTGGCACACGATGGGTATTCAGAAACAAGTTGGATGAAGATGGCATTGTAATAAGAAACAAAGCCAGACTGGTTGCAAAAGGTTATTCCCAAGCTGAAGGAATTGATTATGATGAAACCTACGCTCTAGTTGCAAGACTTGAGGCTATCAGGATGTTTCTGGCATTCGCAGCTCACTCCAATTTTAAAGTTTATCAAATGGACGTGAAGAGTGCATTCCTGAATGGAAAGTTAGCTGAAGAGGTATATGTACAACAGCCCCCAGGCTTTGAAGATCCAGATCACATGGACTTTGTATATTTTCTTTTTAAAGCTATCTATGGTCTCAAACAAGCACCCAGAACATGGTATGACACTCTTTCAGAATTCTTACTTGAAAATGCTTTTGTTAGAGGAGTCATAGACAAAACTTTATTTTATAAGAAACACAATAATGATCTGATAATGGTACAAGTATATGTTGATGACATAATATTTGGGTCTACTAATGATAACTTGTGCAAGAGGTTTGCTAAGTTAATGCAGAGTAGGTATGAGATGAGCTTAATGGGAGAGTTGAAATTCTTCCTTGGACTTCAAGTGAGTCAAAGAATAGATGGAATATTCATTTGTCAGTCCAAGTACCTTAAAGAACTTCTGAAGAAGTATCACATGGAAGATTCAGCATCTGTAAGAACTCCCTCATCTACAGCTGTCAAGCTTGGAGTATGTGAAAACTCAATAAAGGTAGACATCACAAGCTACAGAGGTATGATTGGATCTCTACTTTACCTAACTGCAAGCCGACCAGATATTATGTATGCCACTTGTATATGTGCAAGGTTCCAAACGGATCCTAGAGATATTCATCTTGTTGCTGTGAAAAGAATCTTAAGATATCTTAAGGGTACACCTAATCTTGGTATCTGGTACCCTAAAGAATCTGGTTTTAATCTAATAGGGTATACAGATTCTGATTATGCAGGTAGTGTTGTTGATAGGAAGAGCACCTCAGGGAGCTGTCAATTCCTAGGGAGAAGATTGATTTCCTGGTACAGCAAGAAACAGCAAACAGTTTCCAATTCTACAGCAGAGGCTGAGTACATTGCTGCGGGAAGCTGTTGCGCTCAGATCTTATGGATAAAGAATCAACTCAGAGATTATGGCTTTGTGTTAAATAAAATTCCTATTTTATGTGATAACACAAGTGCCATTGCAATCTCCAACAACCCTGTACAGCACACGAGGACAAAGCACATAGATATCAGGTATCATTTTATTCGAGAACATGTTATGAATGGTACTGTGGAGTTACACTTTGTACCCACAGAAGAACAGACTGCAGATATTTTTACTAAGCCTCTTGATGAATCCACATTCACCAGGTTGGTTGGTGAACTTGGGATGCTGAATAGTTATTCATCTTAAATCCCAGTTCACATCTACATTATGTTCTTAAATAAAATTTCAAGTGTTTGTTATGTGAATATTTGTCATAACACTTGTAAATTTATTTTACTAAATTCTAGTTCTCGAATGTGTGTTTAGTGTAAATTATTATAATATTTTTATTTTATCTATTTTGATTGTATTATATTATATTTTAATTTTAGATTATTATCTTTAAAAATAATTTAATCAAAATTTTACAAGTTAGAATTTTGGTAAAAGTTATTTTTATTTGAAAATAATTTAATATTGAAGTATAGTTATTATATATTTGTATATATTTATGTTAAGTTTAACTAATAGGTTAATAGAACTTTGTACAGTTTTATTTAATTGGCATCTATACTGTATATATATATCTTTATTATTTTTGTTTTTCAACAATTAGTACATATTATTTCTATTTTTAAACTTTTAGTATCATTATTTCTATATATATGTGTGTAAGTTTATTTTTATTCTTAGTTTTATTTTACAGTTATTTTTATTTCAGTTTATTTTTATTTTTGTCTACGAGAAATTGTTCTAAGAATCATAAGTATTAAATGTCAATATTTAAAGAACTTGTGAATTTCTTTACATTTATTTTCTCGAGCTTACATATATCACTGATAATTGTTATGAGTATAATTGTCATATGCTTGAGTAACAATTATTAGATATAATGTATGAAGTTAAATGCTAATTTTCATTCCTATGATTATTTAGTATTTAGCGATGATATTTTATCTTATTAAAATTGTGAATTGAAGCAATTAAATGTTTATTAGTTTCATAGTTTTAATACGATGAGATATTAGGAGCATAATTACTTGCTTTTTGAAATTATTATTAATTATCATATTTTGATAGTTTGTTATTGTTTCATCGCAATTAATTGTGATTTTCGTTGTTAGTGATAATATATTGTGGTATCTGAAAATCACTAATAATAAAAGCAGATCTGTGTCCTGCCGAAAAAGAGCAATCGACTCGAGGTAAAAGCAGGTAATCTCGATCTTGATATATTCTCTAATCAATTAATATAAAAATATATACAATTGATACATTGAGCCCTCAGTGGCTATAGGACAAGATCAAGGGATTGAAAACCTTCAATCTCTAACACAGATCATAGAACCACAAACACTCAAACAGATACAACTTCATCTACTAAACCACTGAAAAGAAAAGTTTGATCAACTAAAGAGGGTGAGAGAGTAAGTGCCTCCAGTGCACTAGATAAGAGAAGTATCTATGAGTGTTCCAGCAGCTCTGCCTCTAGTTAGAATATGAAATTGAAACCAAGGCAACTGCTAACTAATTTATATCCTCCCAAAAGGGTATAGATTTATAAATGGCACAACTGTTACTAGGTTCGTCATCTTAACATGATGAGTCTATTGAATTCGGCCTGTCAGCCAAGGCCATTTGTAAAGAGTCAACTTCATCTGGACACTCTCAAACACTGCAAACCATATATGTAATATTCAAATGCACTGTAAGGATTGTCACACACTAAGGATGAATTGACGGAAGCAATTATTCTAAACTTTCATATCAAGGAAGAATGATTGATGATTCTGACTGAATCAACATGCCTTCACAGGCGTCAGGAGGAAACATGGATCATTTGCTACAATATAGATCCTTGTCTCCCTCCCCAGATAGAACATATCTGGATTCCTAACGGAATATATCATCTTAGATGATCAGCAACTCATTGAATCTATTCCTGAAGCAATTCAGTTTTCAAAGTCAAATATTTTAATGGATTCAATTGAGGACGGGGATTTACGAAACCCCATTGCACCACCAGTGACCTCTCTTGAAGGGGCTATGGTGATCTTTCTTGCAGGTACAAAAGACTGTGTCATCCGTACTAAGAGAGAAACAGTGTTGTGAGAAAAGAGTAAAACACAAGTGAGAAAGAGTGAAAATATATATTCTATGAGTGAAACACTTAGAGAGTATATGAGCGAAACACTTGTGAGAAACACAAAGTAAAATCACACACTAGCACAATTACCAAATCACATTCTCAATTCCCTGTTACAGATTTCTAATGTTACTCAACTAAGGGGAAATAAATTTCTTCTGATATTAAGGATTCTGAAGAGGATTACTCAACTAAGGGGGAGAAGTTTAAACAAGATCCATACTCAACTAAATAGGAGGAAAGTTTGAACAAGATCCAAAAAGGAAGAAGTGTTGAACAAGATCCAAAAGGGAGAATTGTTGAACAAAGTCTTTTTACTAGAAGAGGATTACTCCATTGTTGAACAAGATCCAAAGGGGGTATATAACAACATGCTTGGATTGGATATAACTAATGATTATTTATTAGTTCTTCTATTCCATTTGATTTTAGAAGATTCTTGTATATAGGATTAACCGGATTTTCTAAAATGCATAACATGTCATAGTTTGTATTTTTTATATCTGCGATGGTTTAATGCTGTATGTATGCCATGTCTGTTGTTACCTCTATTAAAATGGTTGGATAATTCAAGAAATGAGAGAATGAATTCACCTTGGATGAGAAGTGAAGACAGGAGTTGGAGAAACAGAGGAGAAGTGGTAATAAGAAGAGAACAAGACTTCATCCCTGCCATCCTAAGGGGGAGTAGTGATGAGTCTGAGAAATGAAGATAATACTACTTGTATAATATGTTCAATGCTAAAGGAACGAATATCTTTCATTTCAGTTACTCAAGAAATCTGGAAATGTACAATCTGATCCAGAGAAACCAGCCACTGAAGATGTACCAATGACACCTAGTCACAAAAGTTAAACTCTAGAAGAAGGTGAAGTTGATACTTCTGAAGCTGGTAATGATAGGTAAGTCAAGATAGAACTTTGTTCTATTTGTTCAGACTAGAGGAACAGCTATCTTGTATTTATCATTAATGTTTGAATCTGGTAATGTTTAATATAAACCAGAACTAAGTTTATTTATTTACAAGTTTTATTGTTATATCTTTTTCTTGTTTGTTAGTTGAGTTATCCTCTAGTGATTTGCTTGTTATTGTTTAACAAACAAATAGGGGGAGATTGAAAGGCATATGTTTAGAAGCCTATTTGTTTAGAGAGATGGCAACTCAACTCAAACATAGATAATTTGTAAGTAAATATATTATCTGTCACAGAAATCTTCAGCAGGTATTATCTGACAAGAAAAAGAAGATCAAAGTCAATCTACAGACTTGAAGCAGTACTGCATTGAAAGAAGATCAATTTAATTGATCATGCCTCAGTGGAGTATTTAAGTTTGAAGAAGCTACAGTGTCAGAAGATTTAATTATTGTGTGACAACAAATATAGTCAAGTCAGAAGGAGCAGAAGTGAACCATTATAAAAGTCAAGTGAAGAATATTATTTGTTGTGAATCACTCGTGAACCAGACAGTACACGGAGTGTTGACAAAATACAGAGAAGATTCTTTATTACAGAAGAAGTGGTCAGCTACAGACATCGGTGTGAAGACAGAAGATTTAAATTTATATCATCAACAGTCGTGGAGTCAAGACTTTAATTTAATTCTCTATTAATTAATTAAATTATTTAGTTAATTTAATTGGTAAATTAATTCAATCAGAATTAATTTATTTCTTGAATTGATTAAGAAATTAATTAATTTAGAATTATTTTAGAATGAAGAAGACTTTAATTTAATTCTATTATCAAAAAGATAATTTATTATGTATCCTATTTAATTAGATTAATTCAAAAAGAATTAATTTAATTTATAAGATATATAATAAACTAAATAGAATTTAAATTAAAAAGAAAATAAAAAAAAGGGAAAAAGAAGACATTTGTTATACATTCAGTCGACCAGATGTTTTAGTCGGGAAGACTTTTGAAAAGTCTCCCGGAGACTTTTCAAAAGTCTCCCCGAGTTGTTGATTAAAATGAAAAACAATATATTCATTACAATTCAAAGCAGGTCGGCAGTAATAATGTTCGGGAAGACTTTTAATAAGTCTCTCCGAGATTTATTAAAAGTCTCTCAAGGTTTAAATATGTCTTCCCGAGCTATCAAAGTCTTCCCCAACAAATTAAATGATTTTTCATTTAATTCCAAAAAGTCTTCCAGCCCAGAAAAAGTCTCCCCGAGGAGAAGAAGTCTCCCCGAGCAGAAAAAGTCTCCTGAGCCTGAATTTGCCTATAAATACCAGATTAGATCAGTAGATAAAAACACTTCTATTAACATTCTATTCGGCTTAAACAAAAATTCAAGAGCATTTAATGTCAAAATCTCTCTAGAATTTTAAGAGCTAAATTAGTGAATATTTTCTGATTTAATCTTGTAACCCACCTCAAGTTTAATATAAGTATTTTACTTGAACTGTGTTTCTTTGATTATTATTTCGTGATAATAATTTAAATTGTTTAATCAAAAATTATCCGAAACAGATTTTAATATTTATTAAAGATTGTATTCAACCCCCCCTTCTACAATCATTTGGACCTAACAATGGACCGTTAATAATTGGAGGAACAAATAAGACTACGCTGCATTGGACTTTTGGAGCGAAGCATTAATAGAATCAATGAATTGCCTTTTCAACGGCTCCGGTGCATATGCTCTTAGTAACTAAAAGTGAGGTTGAATCAAACTCAGAATCTTCTGCAAGTAATAATATATGTGTATATATTATTAATAATTTAAATTTAAAAATCTAACTCCACATATTGTATATATTAATCATTGTAAATAATACTACAATATCTCTTAAAAACACAAAATATACCATCATACATATATAGGCACAAAAGGTCATCAAATATGACACAAAAATACACAGATATATATATATATATATGTATGTATATATATATATATATCCACATATTTTAAATTAAAATCTATATATGTGAAGCCCACAGATTTTTTGGTTCATTATTTCTTTTTGAAGGAGCAATGTATCCTTAATGTATCTCGTATTTTGTACCATAATTTATTTAATATAAATTTCATTCTTTCGTTCAAAATTTATCAAATTATAAATTCATTTTAACTAAAATCATGAATTTAAGTTAAATAAGAAATTTATTTTAATTTATAATGATATAGAAAACTAAAAATTAGAAATAATTTATTTAAATTAGTTCAAACAGATTCGCATACAAAAAAATTATTTTTGTATTCATATAATTAAAATAAACGATAGGTACCGAATTTCTAAAGATAACAATAGTTCACGATAGGGCCGAGTATCGTTGGGTTTGGGCGGCTTTAGAAGTTCAAACCAAACCAAACCGAAATTTTTGGTTTTGAAAATTTAGAAACCGAACCCAAACCGAATGTTATAAAAATCAATTCAAACTAAATCGATTCTTAAAAGACTGGTTCTGTTTGGTTTCGGTTTAATACCAAAATATTTTTAAAAAATTATGTGTTCTTATTATATTAAAATAAATAATTATAAGTGTTATGTATATTTGGCTTTTAACAAAATACTTGGATAAAAATAAAGATAATATTTATATATCTCTCCAATATAAATAATTCTAGGTGTTATTCTTGTTTTTTGTTATAAAAAAAATAACTCGTTTAATTTTCAAAGGAAACAAATTATTTATTTAAAAGAAAAAAGAGAGCTATTAATTATTAAGATAAAGATAAAAGTGGGGAATGGTTTTCAAACGGAAAAATAACTATAATAATGGTCAACACTTAAATGTTTAAATTAAGTTATAAAAATATTATTTATAAAATATATGTATTAATGTTTCAGTTCAGTTATTTCAATCGATTTAAAAGTGAAAATCGAACTTAAACTAAAAACTTTTGATTTTCTAATTATTCAAATCGAAACCAAACCATTAATAAACCAAAAATTTCGGTTTCAATTTGTACGGTTTGGATCGAAGCCTAGTCCACGAAATAAGAATTGAAATACGCTGTTTCATTGACTTGTACATCATTTGAAACCTTTGACGTATGCGCACACTCTCACAGTCTTTTGACAATTTTTTGTTTCGAAATGTCATCTATGACGTATGACGCCCAACTATATATTCTAGAATTAACGCTCATTTTTTCATTTAAGTATGTTTTTATGTTTATTTTTATTTCTTTATAAAACATACAACTATATATTCAGATTAAATATTTTTTATGAATTATTTAATAATAAAAATAATTTATTACTTTGAGTTTTTTGTCCAGATTTTAAATATTATTTGTTGATAAATTTATCAATCCTTGCCTAAAATAATCATTAGTCCCGAGTCATGACTCGATTAGCATTAAACCTGGACTGGAACGGAGTGATTTAAACTTTAAAGACTGTTGACCGACCCACACGGTCTATGAATTTTGGAAACTATTATTTGGAAACTATTAGGAAAATGTATATAAATAAATAAATAAAAAGGTGGTACATTAAATAATGTCGTGTTATGTGGGCGTCATTGTTGTTGAGAAGGGTATTTTCGGAAATAAAATTATGTACCCTATATATAGTCAATGATCTACATTTAAAGCTTTGAAATCATATCACACACACACACACATTCAAGAGCAAAATCAAGAAAAGCAAGCCTGAGAATATTTGTATCTGATAAAAGTTTACAGGTAAACAACCCCATAATTATCTCTATCTATATATTATTATGTAAGTATGTAACATCCATGGTGCCTTTTTTTATATATAGTTCTTGCTTAGTTTAATGAAATTGGCTTGATAGTTGATATTCATTGAAATATGTTTATTGTTTTAGTATGTTATGGAGTTGTTTATATCATCTGCTTTGATTATAGTTACTTAAATCTGTTTAGGACTTGGATATGGGATGATTAGTTACTTCTGTGTTGACAAAATTTTTTTTCTTTTGTTAGATTATGGTTTTTCTGGGAAAGAAAGATATTAAAAAATGAAAATATCAAATTTCGTTGCTCTAAAATTGAAGAAATCCAGTTTCCTGTAAGCTCTGATCTTGATCTTGAGAAAAATGGTTCCCCAAAAATCAAGAATCCCTGAGTTTCGCTTTTGATTATTTTTTCTATGTTCAGTGAGAGCTTAATCCCTGAGTTTCATTTTCGAGTTTTTATTGTTAAGAATAAATATAGGCAGAAAAGTAAAACCTTTCGAAGTTCTGTATATTTATCTGGTGTTGTTTTGCCAAGTAATATGTAATAGGTTAAAGACTTTCTTGTTTTCATAAGTTGCGGTTGCTTTTCCTCCGAGTGAAATGGATCAGACAAGTAGCGGTCTAAATAATTTAAATCAACATGTTTGCTATAACATTCACCAACATGACTCTTGTCTTTATACAGATTGGAAATATCCAAAGCTATCTTGCAATAGGCATGTTCTTTGAATAACGGCTGATGTTGTTGTCTTGAAAAAGCTAAATTGAAGTAAAAAGGATACATAGTATATTAGTATATGTAAACTTAAATATAGGATATAGTATTAGTATATACTGTGTGTGGGTATAGATGTTAATATTTTTCTTGTCGCAAAACAGCTTCAAGTACTTTTCGATTAGTATAACAGTCCCTACCGATGTGGTCATAGTATTAATTGCAAGTCATACTAAGAAGTTCTGAACATATATTGTAGGCAGTTGGCAACATTCATCCCCTTACTGTTATTCATTCTTACCCACTTCCTGCAGGATGTGCTAGTATTGGAAACATATAGAAAGACCCTGGCGGACTGGTGTAGAAATTCAACGAGTTCAGAGCTGTTACAATACCTTCAACTTACAAAGCCAACTCAGGAAGCCTTCTGCATCAAGAATACCTAGTTCTAGTGCAAATGACAGGTTATTATTCAGTGCAGTCTTCTCAGGATCAACAATATTTTTACCAGAGCGGCAGGTTTTATAATCAGCCAGCTCAGGAGTTTGAATCCCAACTCTGGAATCATTTTCAATATCTGGATGACAAGTTATGGTTGGATGATGGCAGCCAGGAAATGCAGGTTTCTAGTAAAGCATCCCAGAGCTATGAAACTCCAGAGGAAACCATGGCAATGGGTGGTTATCCCGGTACTAATATTGCTATCAGTCGTTCAGTTAACGGTAGTCCCGTCTCAGGGGAATCTTCTCAGACATACCCCTCAGGCTTGAATCATTCCCCAGGAAACAATATTTACAATTCGCAAGTTAGTGACTCTTCTTATACAGGTGATCTTGTTAACCTGGAGCATAAGATAAGAGAAATTGAAACTGCTATGTTGGGACCTGAACCAGATATTGCAAAATCAAGTGACATTTCAGTGTTTGGTGGACCAAGTGAAATGCCTTTTGAAAAAGATTTTCTCAAACAAATGATGGAAATCATCTCCAGTGGGGACATAAAAGAGGTTCTTGTCAATTGTGCAAAAGCAGTAGCAGATAATGACCTATATACTGCTGAATGGTTGATTTCAGAATTACGTCCTATGGTATCAGTTTCAGGCAATCCGGTACAACGTTTAGGAGCCTATATGCTTGAAGGCCTTGTTGCCAGGCTATCCTCTTCAGGAAATTCCATATATAAAACCTTAAAATGCAAAGAACCTACCAGTTCAGAACTGTTATCATACATGCACTTGCTCTTTGAAGTCTGCCCATACTTCAAGTTTGGATATATGTCTGCAAATGGAGCAATTGCAGAAGCCATGAAAGATGAGAACAGTATTCATATAATCGATTTTCAGATTGCTGAGGGAGAACAGTGGTTCACTCTAATCCAAGCTCTTGCAGCTCGGCCTGGAGGACCCCCACATATTCGGATCACAGGTATTGATGATGCCACATCGGCTTACGTTATGGGAGGAGGACTTGATATCGTGGGGAAAAGACTCTCAAGTCTTGCAGAATCTTGTAAAGTTCCCTTTGAGTTCAATGCCGCAACAATCGTTGGTTCCGAAGTTGACACACTTAAAATTCTGCCGGGAGAAGCATTGGCAGTCAACTTTGCCTTTATACTCCATCACGTGCCAGATGAAAGTGTAGGAACTGTAAATCATCGGGACAAAATTTTGAGGTTTGCGAAGAGCCTGTCTCCAAAGGTTGTGACTATTGTTGAGCAAGAAGCCAACACCAATACTCTGTTTATGCCAAGGTTCCTAGAGAGTATGGATTACTATATGGCTGTCTTTGAATCAATTGATGTTACTCTGCCCAGGGATCATAAAGAACGAACCAATGTCGAACAACATTGTCTTGCACGCGACATTGTCAATATAATAGCATGTGAAGGGACTGAGAGAGTAGAACGACAGGAGTTACTCGAGAAATGGAAGTCACGTTTTGTTGCGGCTGGTTTTAAACCATATCCATTAAGCTCCTACGTCAATGCTACTATCAAGAGTCTGCTGGAGAACTACAGTGAATACTATACACTTAAAGAGAGGGATGGAGCTTTATATCTTGGTTGGTTGAAGCAGGATTTAGTTGCATCCTGTGCGTGGAGATGAGTCCAACTATTTATGGGTGCATTCTGTGGGATGAAAGGCAAGCACCAGATGTACAAGTAATTAAGCTTATTGTTTTTCATATATGGAATGTCGTCGTTGTACAAATCCGGAATCTAGTTGAGTTTATGTGTATACATCTTATACATTTGAAATTTGGAATAATTGTATTAGCCCTTTGATGAGAATAATAGGTTGCTTCCAGCTTCCCCTTTAAAACTTGTTTCGGTAAAGACCAGCTTTAAATACATAGCTCTAAAATTACTCGAGGCATTGTAATTTGTAAGCACAAGCAAGTCTTTATAAACACGGACGTCAACCATTACAAGCCTTTTGAATTTTGACAAACTGATTGTCTTATTTGGCTCCAAGTACTTCAAAGTTGAATCAACTTTTGGTAACACTGCACCTGCCAGTGTTCATATTTGTGCAAATTTCTGCTAAATAATCAAATAAGAACAGATCACAATCAGAATTGGACCATAAAATTAAGGTACCAATTAATATACAAGATATTTGTACAAGGGCTACTAATGCCAGCTTAATATAGTTACTGCTCAGCCATGTATCCCTCATGAAGATGCAAAAAAATAAAAATCCCTTGCATTGTTTTTATTCTTTCCTTTAACCAGAACTATATTGGTCAGAAAAGCTTGTTCCTTTAATTTTATGATTATGGCTAGGAGAACTGGCCTAAAGGTGGAGATTCGAAATTATGGCTTTCAACATGGTTGTCTCTAGTTCCATAAAGAATAATGCCTCCATTAGCTACACCATAGCATGTTGGAGCTGTAGATGCTTGAACCTGGCTTCTGACATGCTCAGAACCTAATGCGGTTTGTTGCTCGTAGGTGTTGTTTTCAACCCCATAATTCATTCCAACCCCAAGATCAAGGCTAATCGTTCTACAATCTTCAGGTCTGATTCTTGACATGCCACTAACAGGTGGTGCGGATCCTCCCACATCATGGCTATTCGTCTTTGCAGCAGGAACATCATGATTATGTTTTCCCTCGTATGTAGTTATAACTGCTTTTGGATCATGTGATGCCCTCTCCACGTGTTTCCTCACCGGGCATCCAGCATTTGTACACTTGTAGTAGCTCCTGCATCACACGTGAAAGAGACAATCAGGAGACCAAAATGATAGCAGCCAAAAAAACAACCAGCTCCATACAATTATTATATGTGTTCTGATCAATGTGTTATACTATTAAGACCTTCCATACATTATATACTTTTTTTAGCTTTGTTTACTTCCTGTTCATTTTTGTCGCCCTTCTGCCTACAATTTCCATATGTATTAGTTTTTGCCTGCCCGCAGCCAGTTCAGGGAAAGGGCTATCGAGTTGAATATTTAGCAAATTAAGAGACAATGGGGGACAAAGCAGGCTACTGAATGATTTGATGTGAAAGATAAAGTTTAAACTTCATCTTGAGTTTCTCTTTCTTCCCGCGATAATAGTATGATACCCATTCCCTAGGGACTAAGAAGAAAAGTTCTATCACCCCATTCTGTCCCTTGTGTCTCTTTTCGGGTATCGGTATCTATATACCTCAAACTAATCAACTGCATACGCAGTAAATACACTTCAATCCAAGGGTATATGTTTGGCAAAAACTTTAAACTAGTGTGCATAATTCGAATAAACTTAAGCCTCAGTAACAACTGACAAGCAAGAGGGAAAAAAAGGTTTAACTTAATCCACAATAACTATGACTTGTTACCACCAGGCCAGAGCAAACTTTTCCAATACTGGCCAAACGGTCTGAACCGTCCAAACTGGAATTTCCTGCTTTTTAATTGGTTTGGTTCGGTTATATTATGATAAACAACCGATTTTCTCTGGTTCAGGCTCAGCTTTTTGTATGAAACCAGCCTAAAAAACCGAACCAGCGTAAGTGTTCTATCTAGTCTAGCTATATGTTTTCTTTCTCATTTCCCATCCACCCCCACCCCCACCCCCACCCCACCCGGTCTCCCTTCTTCACAACTCCGTGCCTCCCCCTCCTCTCTCTATTCAGTTTATCCTTTTCTTTCACTTCAATAAAACACTTATCTTTGTTTGCGAGCATTTTGAACAAGGTGCTTGTTTGAATGATCACGGGTACAAAAGAGGTGAGCTGTACGAAGGGCTTTTAGATCTGGATCTTATGGGTGAAGAACAAAAGTATTCCCTCCGTCCCTAATTAGTTGTCCATTTTGACTTTTTATGGTCAAATTGACTAATTTTTGACTGAAAATTAAAATTTATTTTTTTATTATAATTTTAAAAAAAATAAAAGATACATTTTAAAGTAGATTATATATACTTTTTAACAATATAAAATTTTAATTTTTTCAATTATATGTTATTTTTAAATTGCAGGCAAAGACTAAGAAATTTGACCGCAAAAAAAAACAAAGTGGACAACTAATTAGGGACGGAGGGAGTATTATTTTATTGATTGGATTTATATTCGTTTTTTGCTGTAAATACTGTAAGCTGCTATTCTTAATTTGTTAATTACATGTTCGCAAAGAGACGAGCTTCTTAGTTTGTATACATTTATATGTTTTCTTTTCTTTGATACATCCTGAAATTTGGGATTTTGTTATGAGTTTCAGGTATAATTTGGTACGGTTTTAGTTTCAAAACAGTTTTTTTTAAGGAAAAACAGTTCGGTTCGGTTCGGTTCGACCCTAAAAAGCCGGTCAAACCGACACCGACCTATGACTGCCCCTAGTTACCACCAACTAGTCAGTTCACAATTGTTGATTGTTGTTTCAAGTCGACAAATAAATCAACATCTGGAACCCAAACTGAACTGAACTAAGAAGAAACAAGCTCAAAACTAAACAATTTATACTGAAACAACATATATACCTAGGATTTGGATTGCCACGGACCACTTTCTGGCCATATTTACGCCATCGGTACCCATCATCTAGTATATCAACTTCGCTCAAAGTTTGAACAACAACACGTGGTTCACGGATGGGCTTAACCACTGGGGATATATCAATGCTGCCAACATCTGTCCTTCTGGAATATGTGCATTTGAAAATCTATCGAGTTACCAAGTAAACAATATATATATAGTGCTCCAACAGAAATGGGAAACTGCTCTCCTGATCTAAGTTACCTTCGCTTCATAAATTGATCATCATTGTCAATGTCATCAGTGATGCTGTTTAATAGTGGAGATGCGCCATCAATGTTATCAGCATTGACTCCTCGAGGAGATGATAAAGGAGTTCCATTCTGATCAGCACTAAGGGTCTGACTGTATGTGGTGTCTTTGGCAACATAAAGAACACAAATGAATCTGATTTGTAGAATCAATGTTTAGATAACAAGTACAAACAAAATTTGATTGAATTACCTCCTTGACCAGTTAAAGATGAAGCATTAACGGTTTTTTCCTCTTGGATGGATATAAGAGCACCAGCGGTGAAGCGACGACTAGGTTGAGGTTTAGGATGATCATGTGTTCCCTTGTACACTATCTCTTTTATTTGTCCGTCAAGAGCGCGCTCAAAAATCTTCTTAACATCACAGTTGGGATATGTACATTTGTAATAGCTTCGAGGAAACTCACATCCTTTAACAAGTTTCTGCCCATACTTTCGCCAGTTATATCCATCATCTGACGATTTATCAGGAGCAACAGACGGCAAGACATCTCTATGATCTGATTGTGGGTCTTCATTTCCACTTTTCGAGTGCCCTCTTTGGTTCAGATCATCACATTCGACCGTAGAAGGTACACTAGCTATTGCTGTAGACATATTCACGGATGCATATTGGCTAGATTCCTTAGAGGTTGGCATCTCATATCTGGCTAAAGGCATTGATACAAATGATTGAAACTGGGATTGGTTTTGAGTTTGTTCACGAGGCTCATTTTTCTGCTGATAGAAACCTGATGATATCTTTAAATAGATGGTAAAGTGTTAGGCAACCAGCAAACCGAGTTACAAGATGGATTTTATTTATTAATTTCTAGATTGTATAAAAAATCTGAAACAAATACATTTTACTGTGGTACATAGAAATAAAGAAAGTAAATTCTAGAATTTAGTTTCAACTGAGTAAATTATTAACTGATCGAAGAAACTTCAAGAATAATTGCGTTCAAATTAGATTTATATGCGGCTAAATACAATTACAAATCTTGGGAAGTGAAAAACATATGCTAAATTATTATTACATGGTATTCATATCTAGTAGTTACCATAACCAGATCTCTCAAACACCTGTTTAAGTAACAATTATAAAATAAATAAATAAATCCAAAAATATATATCTAAACTGCAGCATGATGAGTAGATAAAAAGTAGCAATAAAAAGCAGGGACAATAAGTAGCAATAAAAAACAGGTAAATTACCGGATGTCCTGACGTTGACAGCCCAGAAACAGAATTAGAACCAGTATGAGGTTTAAACTCAAAGAAACTGGATTTTTGTTCGTCAAAAGAATTGCTATTTGAGCTATTCCCGCTTAATGATAATGCAACCGAGCCACCGAAACCATGCATCAGCTGGGAATTGAAAAAGGAACCAGTTGTTGGTGAAGGCTCTGCCTGAAGATTGAAAGGAAAGTTCAGATAAAATTTATAAAGTATCAACACACACACAGAGTTTTATATAAAATTGAGGGGGCACAGATTAAATTTATACACACTCAAACATTCTCTTTATCCCCTGATTTTCAAAACTAGTTATTTAATTGCGCCAATTGCCTTTTCTATGAAAAACACTACGTTAAAAAGTGATAAGCGCCTAACAGAGAAAAGAACAATTTTATTCTGTGAAAAAACAACACTGAATGTCAATAAAATGAAAAGAAATGAAAAAATAGGAGTTCAAAGTAGATAAAAATATGTAGAGAAACACATGATATTAGCAGGAGAAGATGCTAAGACCTAATATAAGCATAAGAATTCACGGTCCCCAATCACACACACAAACACTCAGCATTTATTAATACGAAAACATATTCTCCACAAACGAGCACTCGAATTAAAGAAAACAGGATTGATTCATTACAGGAATCAAACATCTCATCCAAATTTCAACTTTTTCATCAACGACAAAGGCTCAGATATTTCTACACAACTAAACCACAAAAAACATCAATAATTCAACCAAAACTTTTAATCCGTGATTACTAACACAGGAACACGAAAATCAAATCGAGATAAATAATCTACAACTCAGATAAAACAAAATAATTAGCTAACAGAGCAATGCAGCAACCAAAATGATACATATAGAATCTGAATCTAGAGCGAATGGACTGAAACAGGAGAGAGAGTATACCTTGATGTTGGAGAGGAGAACAGGAGATTCGAGAAAGGAGGTAGGGCTGAGACCGGGAGGAATGGTGATAGAAGTAGACCTAGAGATCGGAAGTTTGGCCGGAGACATGAGCTTGTATCGAGCTCCGGTGGATCCGCCGGTATCGGAAGTGGGGGGAGTGAAGGAGTGAGAGTGAGAGTGAGAGTGAGAGTGTTGGCCTTCCATTGACGATCTAGAGACTCTCTCTGTGTGACTGCTTTGTTTGGTGGAAGAAGACGCAATTTGACGAGCCTTGCCTTCAGTTTGGGACCTTCAGGGGTATTTTTGGAATTTAATAGTATTCGGAGATATTACAAAATATATTATTATTATTATTATTATTATTCATTTATCGTATTCAGTAAATTTTTATAATTTCACTGTAATTGTGAATTGAAGAAACAATTTGTGCGATACTTTATTAGAAAATTAGCTTTCTTTTCTATAAATTCGGCATTCTTTTTGTTAAATCATCTTCATATATAGTATTTTATATTGAAATAATAATAATTATAATATCCATGTGCCTTTTGGGTGTTCTTTTTTATTATTCCGAAAATACCCCGGCACACAAATGCAAGATTTTTACGGATAGGCTTACAATTTTCTTTCTTACATATATATGGCATAATGGGTGTACTAGGCAGTGAATTTAAGCAGATGTTCAACCTCTTTATGCTCTAACAAAACTTCACTTGGGCCCATGTAATCTACCCATATATGTTGCTTCAATTGGGCCCTTGCAATTTCTGTCCATTTACTTGCAATAGAATTACTCACTCCAGTCGGTCCTCTTGTGATATACTCCGTACACGTTACATACACTACGTTAAATGTTTTATTTTTTATAGTTATATTTTACCATAATAAAATTTAATGTAAAAACTAGAGCACCAGTAATTATTTACCAAGAAACTGGAGATTTATTATACTACATTGTAAAAAAAGACGATTGTTATAGAACCAATATTATTTTTTCCCACAAAGGCGGGCATTCTAACAAAATGAGAAAGAAAAAGCACACCTTTCGATTCAATAATAGTACATTGATCATGCGGCATCCCCCATGTAATTTTCATATCCAAATACCACTCAATTCTCCCAATCTTATGATAAATCCTATGTCTCAATACCTTTTATTTCATTTGCCAATGTAAGTTGTTGCATTGCATGTACATAAATTTTTTGAAATGACCATCCTAAATTTTTTTAATAACTATACACCTTCAAAAAAATAACTATACACCTAATCGCTTAAGCGTATATTAAAATTCGAACACTCGATCTCTCGTTACTAAATTATGAGTTAAGAGTTCTAGTGTGAGGACTAACTTGTGAAACAATCTGCCAAAAACACAATTATATATACGGAGTGATTGTGTGTGTAAACAACAGATTAGTGTATGACAATAAACAAAACTGTTAAGAGAAGAGAGGAGAACGGTGGATGTCTCGAGTCCAGTGCGGAACTGTCTCCTTAAAGCTATTTCGCCTCTCACCGTATGTTTGAGTCGATAGCCTCCCAGGATAAAACGAGAACACGATGATGTCACGAAGAACAACACCTTCAGCGAGCTTGAACAGAGCAAGAAAACTATCACCAGGAAGAGGACGACTGTGTTCAGGGTTTAGGTCAGAAGACTGGCTTATTTCGATACAATAACCTAAGACCGAATGAGATGAATATATAGACTGGGAAAACTTGTGCGCTACACAATTTCCTTAATTACCACGCGTTTACCTAATTAATCACGCGTTAAATAATAAAGGCAATCGGTT
The DNA here is from genome assembly GCA_028671895.1 of Oenanthe sinensis. Lineage (NCBI taxonomy): Eukaryota > Viridiplantae > Streptophyta > Magnoliopsida > Apiales > Apiaceae > Oenanthe > Oenanthe sinensis. Next base: position 41,232,664 of record CM053794.1, read on the forward strand.
GTCAAAATTAAATTCGTAATCAATTTCGAATTAATAACGAAGCGTTATATTGAGCAGTGGAAACTCGACAGCAGGTTTGAGTTTACTGTCAAGCCGCATGACAGTAAGTTTGTCCGCAAAGCCGCCTGACAGTAAGTTTGTCCGCAAAGTTTACTGTCATGACTTGGAAATGAGTTACGCAACTCAACTCTGGCAACTCAACTCTGACAGCAACTTTGCAAAACTGGTCCGGATTTATTCTCCCCAAATTTTACTGCATTCGTGTCCGCAGGTTGCCCACGCGGGCGGATTTATTCAGTGTCCGCAGGTCGCCCACGCGGAAAGCCCGAAGGCTTGCGAAGCCACGAATTTGCCCTCGAAATCCCATGATTTGCACCTCCTGCGCGCACGTGGGTGGTGGAGCAATACCATACTAACACATCTTAAACACTATATAAGTGTTCTACTATATAAAGGCATGGAAAACACTTTTCCAATTCAATGTGGGATTCAAGTTCTCATTTCTAAATTTCTACTTTCAAGGTACCAACTTTGGATAATCATATCTCATCCATTTCTTGATCATTTTGAATACTTAAATATGCGTTGGAAAACTCTCTCGAAGACGAACGTATTCCAATCATAACTTGTTGCGCGCACGCAATTAAGAAGCATTCAAACTTATGCTCAAAATGACTTGACAATGTGGGGCTTCTACCCACATTTTCCAACATAACTTAAGTGCATAAAATTCAAAGTATGAGTATCAACCATCGATCTTTACAAATATCAAGAATATTTTTCTTGGTTATGATGTTGGTTATAATATCTATTATATCTTTAGGTAGTTTAGTCATCAACTACTTGGACTGTAATGAACACAAATACGTGAGTGTATTTTCAAGCATTGTTTGTGACGATTGACAGAATATATTAGCTCTATATCTTGAGAAACTATGAATACATTGTTATATTTTGAGGAAGAAAGTAGCGATGAAGCAGAGAAAAAGTAATTTTTATCATATTCTGAGGATATCTCTGATGTGCATTGCAGCATTTGCAATATTTGTCAAAGTTAGCAATGCAGATGAGTTATCGGAATCCAAAAACATAATCAAACTTACTGAAGCATTCAATCACAAAAAGGTGTTGAATATCGAAAAGGTTTATCGTCGTGCATTGTTGCAAAAAATTGGAAACAGAGAAGCTGTGGATGCATTATCTCCTGATAACAACTTGGTACATCAAGATCCAAAGACACCTGAGGAATGGACATACTTTAAACTGTTACCATTTGGTTTCGGCCTTGTTTTTTTCTTTCTGCTTGCGTATTTTGGAAACAGAAAGGTTGTTCAATTCACGAAAGATAAGGAGATTTTGAAGATATTGAACCAATCGCCACCTCCTCCAAGTTTTCCACCTATGAAAGATGTGGAAGAAGTAAAGCCAGAGGAAGAAAAGCTTACGGATCTTTATTTCTTTGTTGAAGAGGAAGAAAGGTTTAAAATGTCCGATCTTCTTGAAGCACAAGCTAACTTGCAAGGCCATGGGCTTTGTAGCAGCCTTTACAAGGTAAAGCTCAAGAACAATGCCATTTATGCAATCAAGAGATTGAAACAATCACCTATCTCATTCGACGAGTACTGCACCATTATGAGAAAGATAGGGAAGTTACAACATCCAAACATACTTCCTCTTGTTGCCTATGGCTTTACGGCTGAGGCAAGACTCCTCATTTACAAGTTTCAACATAAAGGGAGCCTCCTTTCCCTGCTAGAAAGTTAGTAAATTTATACTATCAAACACCTAACTGATATTCGATCATAATATATATAGTAGCGCTTAACATTTCTTATTTTCTTTTTCTGCAGTGTATACCGAGGGCAAGAAGGATTTTCCATGGACAACTAGGCTCTCTATAGCTGTAGGTATAGCAAGGGGTTTGAATTACATTTACCAAAGGGGTGAAGATCAAGAAGTTATTCCACATGGTAATATCAAACTCTCAAATATTTTGCTAAATGATGATGAGATGCCACTATTAAGTGAATATGGTTGCTCAAAACTTATGAACCCAAAGAAATCCTGTCTCCTAAATGCCAATGGACACACAGCACCGGAGAAGACTTTATCCGAACAAAGTGATGTGTTCAGTTTTGGGGTAATTCTGCTGGAACTACTAACGGGAAAGATAGTTGAGAAAAGTGGAGTAGACCTTCCGAAATGGGTTAGGGCCATGGTGAGGGAAGAATGGACAGGAGAGGTTTTTGACAAGGAGATTGCTAAAATCGCGAAGCATGCATTTCCTTTGCTGAACATTTCTTTGAAATGTGTAGCTCATCTTCCTCAAGACAGGCCAACCATTGCTGAAGTTCTTGAGAAAATTGAAGAACTTGCAAATGTGCATGATGATCTTTCCCCTGCATCAACTGCTTCTATTGAATCAAATCCACTATGTCTACTGAACTCTGTTGTGCCAGAAGAATGGGAGACTCCCGGATCAATCCGCTGAAGTTTTGCACAAATTTTATTGTGATTTTGAAGAATCTCTTTCTATTTACACATAGTAGTAGTAGCTAGGAACAGCTTGAATGAACAAGTATAAAGGAATAAATTTGTGGTATCTCAGTTTTTAATTCCTGTTTAGATGTAAATATGGAGCAATATATAGCTGCATAATAGTATAAGAAAGTCCACTTAAGTCTGTGATTTTATTATAAATTGACTTGATATGTTTCATAACACAAAATTAATCAAAAATATATTAAAATAAAATATTTCTTTTTAAATATTTTGAGAAGGTAAGTTGTCAAGGCTGGGGCAGGGGACCAGTATAAAAATTAAATTGCTAGATATATTTTTAAATGTTCATGTTTAATTTTGAACAAAAATCAAAATTTAAGGTCAGCATCATCTCTTGTAAAAGACTCCTCTAAATATTCTTACACCAGAAGACTGCCTAGTACACAATTTCTACACCCTCTACATATGTACTTTTATATTTTATATATTCTTTCTCGACTTTTTGAATTCCTAATTCTTTTGATTGTGTTATAAAGTAGTGGAATAAGAAAGAAAAAAGATGGACATTGTAGAGAGATAGAGGGTGGTGAGAACCTCCTCTGTTCACAAACATATAGAATTATACATAAAAATTGTTCCGTAAATGCAATCTCATAGATGTTACTTCCATCTTTCCACATCTGGGGTTGCCTTCTAATGGTAAGTCTTGTATTAAATTCTTGTTTCTTATTTTTATCTGCTCACAATTTTCATTAATTATATATTTATTGTGAATTGTGTATCTGATCTACTTGAATTTAGATTGCTGAGATGATATGATTGAGTTGTGAATGATTCTAGTATGATCAAGATTTTCCAAGATTTCATTTTGAGGAAATCCCACCTAGTATTTGATCAGTGATAGTACTTATATCCTGGATAAGGTATGTTTTCATTGATTTATTGAGTTATAAACGCATTTAGATCTGTTAGATTGGTTGGAATCATTCAATTATATTTTAATTAGACTGTAAATTGTTTATGTAGTAATCCTACTTATGGTGAATTCATTGAGTTCTTGCAGACTGTCCATGGCATATATGTTACTGAATTTTGTTTTTAGTTTTGAGTTGTAGTTGAATTGGTCTATTTGTCTTGAAGTTAGTTCCATTTTGGGTGATGATATTCATTTTAATCCTAATTCTACTTACAATTATAGAAACAGATGGAATTGGATCTCTGTAAGCTTTTTATAGGTGGGATTTCCGGGGACACCGGTGAAGATCTGCTTAAATATTACTCATTTTGGAGCGCATGGAAAAGTAGCAGAGGCAGTGATAATGAGAGACCGCACCACTGGTCATGCTCGTGGTTTTGGTTTTGTTGTCTTTGCTGATCCTGCGGTTGCAGAGAGAGTGGTAAACGAGAAGCATATGATAGATGGTCGGCCTGTAAGTAGTTTATTTCTTGATCTTCATTATCTTGTCGAAATCACAATGTAACGTTAGTAAATCCCTCATTCCCTAAATAGATATTGCTTTTTGATGGAATCTAATTAAGGCTGATTTCTGATTCCGGAAGTAAATTTATAAGTGTTATTTAAGTATATACTGCTGCACAGCTGAGAAGCATCCCGTCTTACTACAGCTGCAGTCAAAATTGATTTCTTCCCAGACATCTCGAATTTGCCTGATTATTGATTTGTTTTCTAATTTAAGTAACTATTATCGAAGTGTACTAACATTCCCCGGTTTCTTAGTTTGTAGGTAGAGGCGAAGAAAGCTGTTCCAAGAGATGATCGTCACATAACAAATAAAAATAATAATCGAGGATCGCCAGGTCCTGGCCGCACAAAAAAGATTTTTGATGGTGGTTTATCATATACAGTCACTGAGAATGAATTTAAGTTGTACTTCGATCAATTTGGTACAATTACGTATGTTGTAGTGATGTATGACCACAACACACAAAGGCCTAGGGGGTTTGGATTCATAACATATGATCTAGAGGAAGCAGTGGATAGAGTGTTACAGAGAACCTCCCATGAGCTCAATGGTAAAATGGGCGAGGTCAAGCAGGCAGTTCCAAAAGAACTCTCCCCAGGTCCGACTCGTAGCCCTTTGATCGGATATAACTACGGTTTTGGTAGGACCAACAATTTTCTTAATAGCTATGCTCAGGGATATAACCTGAAGATGGCTGAAGGCTATGGAGTCAGGATGGATGGTAGACTTAATCCGGTTGTTAGTGGTCGTTCTTGATTCTCCCCATTTGGCTCCTTTGCATATGGAATGAATATGAGTCTGGAACCAGGGTTGAGTCCAAGCTTAGGAGGAAGCTCCAGCTTATTGGATATGAACGCACTCTAAGTGTAAATTATGGCGGTAACCTACACAGGTATAATACTCCTATTGGTTGTAATGTGGGAAATGGTAGAAGTGAATCTTTTTTAAACTCATCAACTAGAAATGTATGGGGAAATGTTGGCCTTAATAGTTCTGCAGACGTCGCTCCTGCTGGTACATACTTGGGGTCTGGAAAGGGAAGTCTTGAAGTCTTTGGAAATTGTTCGGCTAGTTTTGGTTCCTCTCCTGTTTCTGCTCGAGTTGTAGGGAGTGCTTCTGGATATAGCAGTAGAAATATAGAGTATGAAGGTGGGGAAAACAATTATCGGTTGGGAGCTACAGGGCTCGGAAGAAACATTGGACCATTTAGAGCTGCAACTTAACCTTTTGTTGCACCAACGGGTGATCACGAACGGTCACATGGAGACTTATACAGGGCCAATTCAAGGTTTGTAGATGCACCATGGCAGTCCACATCTTCAGAGGTTGATGGTTCCAGTTTATTTGGTTACGGACTTGCCACTGCAGCAGAATCCACAGTGAAAAGCTCTGAGGATTTGACTTGACATTGAGTAGTCAGCCTTAAGTAGCGTGGAAGTGCCTTGGCGTTATGGGAATTTTTTTTATAAGTTGCAATGCCTTGTATATGAAATATGGCCACCTACAGTAGATTTTAACCTTCTATATATTTAAGTGACATCACCTGGTATTAATTACAGTTGGTACTCACTTTCCTCGGGACTCAGGTATTGCTGCATAGATGATTATGAGAAGGTAAATAAGTATTAGTAACCAAACATAAAGGCAAGCGGGACGACTCTTAGATCCAGGCATGCCCCTAAATAACATGGAAGCAAGCATACATGATACATATCGTAGAGAGCAGTTACCAGGAGTTTGTGGAAGTTTGGGAATTTATTGCTCTTTATATAAATGAGGTTCCTTTAGTTTTCTTGGAGATCCCAGGATATACTCTAGAGTGATCCATTCAAGCTGTGTTTTGCATTTCTTCGGCAAGAGCCGGTACCACTTGTACTGCATTAGGATTTAAGAGTAGAGTAGCATTATTTAGTCTTTCTAATTCGCCCTTTAATAGGATTTGATTTTCCCAGTCTGTGTGAGAGTTTGTTTTTGAGTTATTGCATACTAATGTAAATTAGTATGCAATAACTTTATGCATGAAACTGGTTACGAGTTGAAAGTAATTTCATTCTGAATTGCTATCGCATATTAATACAATCGTTTCATATTTTTATTCCAGCAAAAAATTTCCTCTCTGCCCTTTCTGTCACGACAGCAAAATGTCTACTACCATTTTTATCGTTCAGTCACTTATCATTAGCCAAGTTACTCTCTCAGTACATATCTGACATATAATAAGCTAATAATGCTTACTCTTATAGGATGATAGGCATTAAATCTCAGTCCACCGTATTTAACTCTCATCGACTTATATACATTGAGGTTGTTTTATTCCGCATTCTTATCTTTCATTAGTTGTGAAGGTTGGGAAACTCATTTCCTAGAAACAGCTTCTTTATTACTCCGTAAAATATTAAAACCTGCAGGTGAAGCCTTGTGCATTGTGCACCGAGTACAATCATTAAGTCTGGCCTCTCTATCTAACTACTAGTAGTAAAATGTTTTGCCGAACATAAATCTAAAAAGATTCTATACATTGGAATTGAGGCTACAAAGATGTTTTAAGAGTGCACGAACCTGCAGAAGAAAAAAACTGTGACGCAACCTGGAACTTGCACATCTTATTTGATTAAATACTAATAATGGTGCCCAAGTCTTATGTACACTATATAAATCTAAGCATCCTATTTATCTGGCTGAAATCATAATATATAAATCTAAACATATCACATAACTCATGAAAGGTTGTCGGCAAACACTGTTATTTGGTCAGAGACAATTATTAAAGAAGAAGGGATAACTTTGAAAGTTAATCATCCAAGTACTAACAAAGCTTGTAAGTTGCACACACATACAAGTCAAACAGATACTATTAGCTAAAACATCCCAACATATAAAGGATAACAGCATAATCCACAAGAACATACTACATAATAGCACCATGCAGCATTCTCGAACCTAGTCTAGAGTCACCTGCATAAAATCTTCTTGATTAGTGTAACAGTAAGCTCAGAAGAAAGCCCTGCTCCCATAGAAAACTCGGGAACTGGGGGTGGTCGATCCCTGCAAATTCTGATCTGTACTTGAATCTCCAGAACTGGTTGTCCCGCTTGCATTATCCAGTGGGAGCTTCATCTTTGCCAAGGACTCGGTAAATTCCTGCATGCTTTTCATGTACATGTTAACAAAATCCTGTTGTTCCACCTTTTTCTCAGGTTCAATGTTTATGGAGACTACAGGTTTTACAAATGAATTCTCAGCAAAGCCTCCTGTTGAATCACTCTCTGTGTCTCCAGATTCAGCAGTTTTTTCTTTTTGATCATCTTTAGGAGGTGAAATGCATTCCTCACTTGGAGATTTTGTGGTTCTTGGCGAATCAGAAGACTGACAGCTTGCAGGGATGGAAGCAGATGAGGATCCATTGGTTGATACACTGCTTGGAGGAGTATCATGCTTTGGGACAGCATTGGAAGTGATAGTTTCGGTTGAACTGTTCTCGACCGAATCCGCCCCGGTCTCGGAATTAAGGTTATTATCAGTGTCACTCGACTCCAAATTGTCAGAACACTGGATGCCATAATACTCTGAAACCATCATATGATTTTCATTTGCTATATTAGGATCGGGGAACTCGAGCTTACTAAAAGCACTGGCAAGGGAATCTTGAACTTCCCCGTCAGGCACAGAATTGGAAAGTGCAGGAATTGCCATGACATCTGGTGATGCCCCACTGTAGGAGAGGGACAATTGAACAAACCCTGCTGGGGAATGGAAAAGATCAGTTGAAGAGAGGGAGAAGTCCTTCTCTAGCTTTCCATTTCTCATAGCTACTTCCGAAAGTGGAACTAACGCAAACCCTAACAGCTGATCTTCAAGATAGTTTTTCACTCTGCTAAGCATCCATATCTCACATTTGATTGAAGTGTCAATCTTCCTGACACTGAGCCGAATATTCTGATTGAACACGGGATTTTTCCCACCACCATTAATAATCTGTGTGGAGACAGCATTTTCAGGATCATTGGTGAGACAGAGCTTAGCATATACATCTTGCTTTTGATATATGCAGATATTGTGAATGTCTCTAGCTTGATGTACATACACCTCAACAATACCGATAAAACTTTCGTTATTATACATGTTGGTTCCATTTCTTTGCGCCTCCTTTTCCTTGGAAAGGTAACCAGGGTTCCTTATAAATAGATCTGTTGTGTGCTTCTGAGGCTCAGAAATGACAGAATTCTTCAGTGACAGGGCTGATTGAGGAGAGTTCATGATGACGATCCAATAAGTTAAACCTAAAATGTTGATTGAAGAGTAAAAGGTGAATTATAACTCACAGTTACTTAAAAACTCAAGAAAAAACAAGCTTGTTTTCTATTTAATGACATGTCTCACCAAGTAAGATGCATCATATTATCTAAGAGTATAAATAACAATTGCCTTCAAGACCTCCACTCTCCAGTGACAAAAACCAATTTAATTAAATCTTACTATAGTTTTACTTTTAAAATCCATAAATGTTCACAAGTTTATCTTTCCATATATACCACAGATCATCTAAAATGTTATAGTGGTGCCGCAAATCACAATAGTAATGAATCTTGTTAAAGAAGCTAGAGTATCGGGAATGACAACTAACTCTTGCTATATTTTTTGGTAATGTTTAATAACGAAAATTAATACACTCACACTATCAACAGACACAGTCATGCTGAAACTCGAGCCCTCAAAATCTTGATACGAAGAAAAATGGTTATCGACCAGGCTACCAGCCTACAATACTAGGTATTTTCAAGGACTTCAGTGCTACTCGATACCCTAGGTAAACGCATCTTTAGTTTCTGAACCAATAATAAAGGAAAATGCATCTACAATTTTGGAACACAATACATGTAATCAAACTTTGCAAAAGAACAACATATATTTTTTGCCAAGTCAGGAAAAAACATACAGTATCTTGCAAAATACAGATCACTTAAAAGACCCTTTCACTCGTGGCAAAAAAAAGAGACCCTTTCACAACTCCCGGATATGAAACATACACCAAGAGAACCTAAAACATATTAAAACAAAATCACCCTATAAATTCGACATCGAAACTCATAGGAGCTTCTTTGTTCCAAGTTCCAATATCTCCAAACTAGCTGGACCTAGTTACAAATTCTAAACAACCTCCATGATGAAAATAAGCTAAAACAAGTAAACAACTACAGCATGTTTAAGATTACTACACAAAAAGCTAATATCCAAAACTGAACTATACAGTACATATGATACATACACACACATACATATATAAAGCTTAAGATAAGAGAAGCTAAGCAAGACTCACCAGTAGAAACAGCTTGAAGACTTTAACAAGTTTTTTTAGACAAACAATCCCACTAATAATTATGATAGGTAAAGACTTATTTAAACACCAAACTTCGAAAACAAACAACCCCCACAACACACAGTGAAAATATCAAGATTATCAATAAAGCTACCTACTTTATCCCTCAAAAATTATAAATAAATCAAGAAAATCAAAGCCCACCCCAGAATCCAAGAGAGTAAAACAGGGAACAAACACAAATAGTAGAAAAACAGATCGCATAAAATCTTAGCTTTAAATCACAACAAAAGAAATTCAAGAAATGCCAAAAAAACAATAAAAAATATTGGAGTGATTAAATTCATTTAACTCGTTTTAATTTTTCACTTTACCTGTAAAAAAAGTTCGAAATGGATCAAACTCAAATTCGGTGATGACCCAGCTCGAGAATCGAGGAGTTATACAAAAGAGGAAAGGTTACAGATGCTATAGCAAGTAGAATAAAATCTAGTAACTCTGCACTTGGTATTATAACCTTGTCGTTTACCTGTACTCGGTGTATTTTATTTCTGCCGACGTGCCACGTTCTCTATTTTAGTACTAATAAATTACATGTAATTCTTTTTTAATGATAATTTTAATTTTCTAGTTATAAATCTTGTTGTTATCTTCTTATTTTAATTTAGGGGGTGTTTGGCTTAGCTTATAAGTAATAAGTTGTTTTTTTATAAGTATTTTCAATTTTTTTTTTAAATTAATATTTATTTTAGAAATTTAAGACCAAATCTTATTTCCAAATTTGAAAATAAGCTACTTATTTTCAGAAAAAGTACATATATATCAATTTTTTCAGCTTATAAGCTTACACAAACGGGGCCTTAATGTAGTCTGTATGTCCTGACAACAAATATCAATTATTAATAAATCCATATTTTTTTCTTATTTAAATGAAACATTAGATTGCATTTCAATTTATTCAACAATATATAAGAAAAGATCAATTAAAATGTAATATATATTTTTATATAATTCGTTTGTTTTGAATAAATTATAATTTTAAATATATGATTAAAATATTATGTGTCAAAAAATAAAATTACCTTAAATATTAGTAATTCCGTACAAAATTCTTCATGCTACAAGAGTAAAAGTTGTGTTTTAGCGCTGGAAGCTATCCATTATACAACAGATTTGTTAGTAATTTTGTAAAGGGAAAAACACTATACTTAAATGCAAGGAAATTTGAGCCACCTAATGCTGTGTTTCAGAGTGCGGTTGAAAACTGCTGTGCTGTGAGAAAAAATACGGGTGGAAAAAGTGTTGTTAGGAAAATCAGATTACTCTTTGGCAATTTTTTTTTATTTATGCACATTTTGAGAAATAATATATAAAAATAATATTTTTGGGAAAATTTGATAATGAAACTGATAGCTACTTTCTGTAAAAGTTTCCACACATTAGTTTTTATAGTTTACCAAATACATTTCTAACAATTTTTCAATAAAAAAAATGTTGTAATTGTCTGCAACAGCAATACCAAACGGAGCTTAAATTTGAAGATGTCAACCACGAAATTTAAATAATATATTAAATTGTAATAAAAACAAATCTTTAGAGTAATGTTTTTGTAAATTAAATAATTTTAATCAAAATTATATATTACGAGCATCGCAAGATTGTACTACTCTGTATGTTAGTAATATAAATTAATTGCTTGAGAAAATATTTATTAGAAAATTAATAAATATAAATTAATTGGAGTAATGTATAAAGTAAAATTTTCTACTTAGCCAAAAGAAAAGAAAAAAGTAGAATTTTTGACTAGCAAGACATTGAGATGCGTGAATTGAGTGAGCCCCGCATCTAGTAGATGAAGACCAAAAAAACCAATCGGAGTGAGTTTCAGTGCCTTTCAGAATGGGCCCCACTTGTAACACTTTTCGCTGTCTTTAGCACGTGGGATCCAACGCTTGCTAATCATGCCCTATTTTAAGCGCATCTATCGGGTAAAAGGTTGCTAGTTAAATTATATACGTGATACATATATGATATTTATGTATCATTATTAAGATAATATCTAAAAATTAATTTACTCCGACATTTAATCTTCTATATTTGTTGAATCAATAAATATTTTATATATAATTTTATATAGTGATTATTATAGATAATACAATTATAATAAATATCTTTACATTTAACTAAAATTTTACATCATAATCATAGAAAACCATTTTAAGTAACAATTTTACTTTCCACCTCTAGAATGCTACCGCATCAATTTAGAGAAATTAATTAATTACTGTACTCCTTGTTATGCGGTGTAATACTACTGTACTGTTTCTTATAGCAACGGATATCTTGCCAATAACTTCAGTGCATGTTTTTTCTAAAAAATAAAATACGGAGTAAAAATTAAGGGAATGTTGGGCATGTTGCCTGTTGGCCAGCAGGTTTATAAATATTAGTCTGAAAAAAGATATTTGCAAATTGCAACTGGATAACAAATGAAACATATCATGGATATCTCGTATGTACAGTATTAGAAATTTAAACAAAATAAAATTAGAAAAATCATACTCCCTCTCTCCTTTTATATGTTCATTTTATAAAAGATATGTACTGTATATTAAAATGTTAGTTGCATAAACTTTTTTATGAATATCCTTGACCATTATCTTTAAAAATAAGAATCCAATTATTTTTTTTCTAAAATAAATCTTGAAAATAGTGAATCTAAAGTAGTTTGAAAATTACAAGTAACATTTTTTTTATTGATTTTAATATTATATGGCTTCTTTTCATTTTTAAAAGTCTGCCTAAAAGGACATTGACATTAATGAATCAAGAAATTCACATTCTACTTCTTGTGGAGCACGTTTTGAAATTATTGAAATGGACTTTGAAATTATTGAAATGGACTTTGCCACAGTTAGATCCCTAAACAGCTAAACATGTTGCTTTAGACTGTGCTCCGAGTTTAAATATTGAGAAAAGAAAAGAGAACAGAAGAGAAATTTTTAAATTTTTTTATTCATGTTATGCTGAAGAGAACATTTTTCAAAAAATTTCAATAAAAAAGTTGATTGAAAGAGAAAAAAATTCAAAAATTTCTTCCAAAAAATGAGATAATTGTGAAAGAAGCTCTCACGTAACTTTTTTAAATACTCCCCCTCTATTCTTTTTTTTTTCAAAATTTCCTCTTCTATCCTACAAAAAACTTGGGAGCATGTTAGAGAATTTTTTTAAAATATTTTTTGTTTTTTTCCCCTTATGTTTCATTCTCTTCTTTTCTCTTATTCAACACAAATCTCCGGAGCACAGTGTTAACATTGATATACTATATACCCAGAAAAGACTTATTACACCTTACTTTTGATTTTTAAAAAGGGAGGAAAACACCTTAAGGTAAATAATGTACTATCATCCCAATTTTGAAGGGAAATTTTGGAGCCCAAATATGTGTAATTTACATTTACTTTCACTTGCTTTTTTTCTATTAAAAATTCGGGAGTATAAATACGAGTCTTTCACTTATTTTCCTCCATTTTTAAAACTTGATACGAAAGTGTCATGGATTAACATTTATGTTACTCTTTTTACTGTTGATTCCCTTTTCCCAAAACATGTCAAGATTTTTGCACCGACAGTGTGGCAATAATTTTGACATTCTCGATGCCACTTGTTTAAAACAACTCTGTTTTGGACAGTTTTTTAACGCAAATGTTGCAAACTAAATTTTGTAATATATATTTAATATTATTAAAAATTTACTTAATAGTTATAATTTGTTTTATAATTAGGTATGTAATTATTTTTTAACAATTATCATCTAAAAGAGACATGTATAACGAATAAAGTTGACACACAAACTCTTAATTTTTTTTAATGTAAATGAGAAAGCCCAGCATGAACGGCTCAAGCTCATTGACGCTAGTTATTGAAATAAAGAAAGACGAAAGGGACAAAGCCCCTCAGAATATTTGAGCCCGTTATGTCACTGTATTGTTATATATAGCCCACTAAAATATTGGGCCACGTAACTTCGTTAACCCTCCATTGTAGTGTAGCTTTTCGGGCAATTGAAACAGTGCAAAACATCTCCGATATGGATTGCAAAGGAGTTTGCTAAGCTTACGTGTCATGTTATCCTTGATTGTCTGAGTTGGGAGATTGCCAAAAAATTGTCTGTCAGGGTTGTCAAAAATTGTCTACTTCCTAAACTAGTAAAAAATCATTCAAAATATTTAAAATATATATTACTTTACCAATTTTTATATTGAACTAAATATAAAATTAATATAGAGGGAGTACATGTGCAACCTTTAAAGTTGCTTAACTATTGGAACAAAATTTTAATAAATGTTGACAAAAGTAACATGGAAACTAGAAAAAATTTAAAAATAATATATTTGATGATGTGTTATGGTTTGACAATTTTGTTAACAATACTACAGTACTTTTAGTCTTTCTGATGCAAAATCTATACCTACTAAATACTACCAACTTCAAATTAATTAATAGGGAGTATCTAAGATATTAGTGTCCTTGCAGCATAGATTTTCTAATTTTAATAAATCATATTTTAAATTAAAAATTATTAAAGATGATTGTAACTCATGTATCTCATTTAATTTTTTTAATATTGGATCATTTTAATTTCTTATTTTTCAATCATTTATTAATGTTTTTAATGATAAATATTTATAAAATTTAAATACTAAATTCATGAATGTAAATTGTAAACTGTCAAAAAGTCAAACACCTGATCATTTATTACTCCCAAAAAAAATATCCCCAAACTATATCTTCCATATATAAATACTAATCAGCTTATTTAAAAAAACAATTTTAAATTTGAGAGAGTAGCTAGCTGTATTCAAACCTCTCAAGATTACGAGTTGGTTTGGCTAAACTTAAAATTGTGACTTATGATTTAAGGTGTCTTAAAATAATAAGTCAAGAGTTTAAAATGTATGTTTGAGTAATTTTGACTTATAAGTGACTTATGAGTTTTAAAAAATATAAAAATAAAAATAAAAGTGAGTTATAAATAATTTATAACATACAAATAACTTTTATCAAAATAGAAAAATAAAAAAAACAAGTCACCGAAAAAAGTATATAGGGGGTGTTTGGGGGAACTTTTTTCCAGAATAAGTCAACTTATTTTAAGACAAAAAAGTTAACTTTTTTCTGAAAAAAGTTAACTTTTTTTTGCAACTTATAGAATCTCAAATATACATTAAATACTTGTATAAAAAACATTTATCAAAATATGAAATTTTTACCCGAAAATAAGTCCAAAATGACTTATTTTAAGGCAGACCAAACAGACCAATAATACGTACTTTTGACTTTAAGTCAGTTCCTAGCTTAATACACAAACAGACATTTTTAGTTTAAAGCCAAAATAAACTATGTATAATTAAAGCTATTTCGCAAAACAGCCTCTGCATCCCAACGGTCATCCAATTTTAGAATTAAACTAGCTCCCCTTCCCTCTCTCCTAAAATTCAAATTGAAAAAACATTCCCCATCTCTCTCTACAAACCCTAATATATAGCTCTCTCTCTCTCAAGTAATCTAATGAACTCAGAAATGTCAGAGAATAGATTCATGGGAACTCTATCAGCGTCTTCCATCCGTAATCTCCTTCCTAGATCGCTTTCGAATAAGCGCAAAACGAGCAACAAATCGAGTTTTAACTCTGAAAACATCCCTCCACTCACCGATCCAAACATCCAGCCCACTAATTTGGCTCCGGTTATCAAGAAGTCTCCTATAAAGGTTCAGAATTTGCGAGACCGAGTCGTCGAATCAGATCCAGTAGCTGTAACCTCAGATCCATCTGTTAAGGTATAAATTATGTATACGTTTTTAGATGTGTGTGTATAATATAATTGGCAGTAATTTTACAAGTGGTGTTATTGTGTACATATTAGTTGTAAAAAAGTCGAAAAGTAGTTAACTTGGATAATAATTATGACTTGGCTAGATTTATAATTGGTAATCTTGGTTTACTTAATTTTGATGTTTGAATAGGTTGTGGTGAGAATTAGAGCTGCCAATAGTAAAGAAGGACTAGGTGATTTCTCGGTGAGGAACATCTCCGATGATTCAATCCTGGTCGAGGACAGGAAGTTTAAGTTTGATTCGGTCCTCAATTCGAAATCAAAGCAGGTTCACTTTCTTTTTATTTTTTACCGTAAAACAGTTCTGTCTATTTTATTATGTATGTACTTGGTGTCAAAGTTGTGCTAGTATTATAAGACATTGAAGAATTCATAATTTTAAAAATTGTGGTCTCTGTAACAAAATTTTCTTATTTTAATGACCGCTTTGTCTCGCATGAATGTTAGTCCTGCATATACTATTGTAACTGTTCGTATTTGTTAACATGCTCCGGTGAGAGTAGTCATTTTAATGTGAGTTCTTGATACCAAGGTTACACATAAGAATTTTGATTACATTTGTCCAGGAGGATGTTTTTGAGCTGGTTGGAGTCCCTCTGGTCAAGAACACCTTAGCTGGTTACAACACATCCATTTTGGCCTATGGACAGGTAGATTCCAACTGTTTTAGTTAGTAACAATACGTGTAAAAAATTCAATTCCATGTAACGTATTGAAGTACTAGTTTTGGCTATGTTTTTTACTAGACTGGAAGTGGCAAGAGTTACACGATGTGGGGTCCACCAAGTGCAATGCTCGAGGCAAACGTAGCTAATGGTCAGCAGGGTGTTGCTCCTCGCATATTTCAAATGTTATTTTCTGAAATTCAAAGAGTAGGTTCATTTCCTTCCCTTTAGTCAGTGTAAAATTATAACTTGAAGAGAAAAACACGGCCACACATACTAAGGGTGCTTCTCGATTTTCCATTGCCTTTAGGAGCAAGAGAATTCAGAAGACAAACAGATAAATTACCAATGTCGTTGCTCGTTCCTTGAGGTATGTGCCCTAGCGTCATCTATAGCTGTTTTAGTATCTCTGCTTTAATATATACTATTATGTTTATGACCTGCTTAATATGTTGTTACCAGATATACAATGAACAGATTGGGGATTTACTTGATCCAACTCAAAGAAACCTAAAGGTATCATGTTACTATATGTGTAGTTCTTTGTTTTCCTTTTTCTGTTTTTTAGATGTACTTAAGTGGCCATGCTCTTGCAGATAAAAGATGACTCTAGAACTGGATTTTATGTTGAAAATTTGACTGAGGAATATGTTGGAAGCTACGAGGATGTAACCCAGATTTTGATTAAGGTGCAAAGAAAATTCTCTATTTTAGATAACTGTTTATTAGCATAAAGAGCTGCAAATGGCATCTTTTTCAATACATGTGAAGCTTTTGCCAATAACTTTTTAAATTTGTTGCAGGGCCTCTCAAGTAGAAAGGTTGGAGCAACGAGCATAAATTCAAAGAGTTCAAGATCCCATGTTGTGTTTACGTGCATCGTTGAGTCCTGGTGCAAGGTAAATTTGTTTTGGAAAAAATGGAAATTATATTTGACTCGTATTATGCGAGAGCATATATAAAGAAAATGCATCACTAGTCTTTATGCTAGAGCATAACTATATTCCATTTGATAAATTACACATGTGAATACATAAATATGGTTACATGTCTCATTTACTGGGGTTGTCATTGTCCCGACGCATGTTTTCAAATCCTACAATTGACGCTAAAACGTAACTAAACCCCTGAATTCTACATTGGTTCTCGTAACGTGCAAGTTTTCTCTCTACTTGCCATGTTCTTATTCTCGTTACATGATGGCAGTTAAATTCATATGATTGTTTTTCAGAATACTACATCGAAGTGCTTCAGCAGTACAAAAACAAGCAGAATCACTCTTATTGATCTTGCTGGACTCGAAAGAACTACACTTGATGATGCTGGTAAACAGTGCAAAAAGGAAGGAAAATATGTAAAGAAGTCTATATCACAGCTTGGGTATGATACCGTGATTTCACAGATACATATATTTTATTATCCAAATGAAACAGTCAAACTTCAGTTAGTTACTTTAGTTTAAGGCAACTTTTGTGTTTCTTGTGGCTCTTATTTAGTCGTTTTCTCTTGATGCTCTTATTTATATTAATTTTATTTGTTAATTGATCATATAAACGACTTCAACATTTTTTTGTGAAGTAGCCAATATGTACTGAATTACCATTTTACAGTTTGTTTTTCTCAATATGTATTTAACCTTTACATGGTAACTGTTAAAGAAGTAACAATCTACCCTTACTTTGAATCTTGACTGAAAAAAATACTAATATCATTGCAAGTTGTATTCAGGAAGTTTTCATTATATTGATAGGTTATGACATAGATCTGTCTATGTCTGATACATTACTTTCTCCTTGTTGCCAAATAATTGTAAGATGGAAGTTTAAGTTGTAAAATGTCACTGATTCGTTATTGAATGAATGGCTTATGTACTTGGGTCCTTCCAGAAAAAAATAACTATTTTGTACTAATAAATCACTTACTATTTTCCTCTCTCTTGAAGTTTTCTAGCCCACCTGTAAAATATAACATATTGTCAGCAATGTTGTGTATCTGTAATGGTTCTTGCTTTCATGTTGTCATCGTGCACAACAGTAATTAACCAGCACACTATATGAATTCTTAAATTTTACTTGATTTTACAGGCACTTGGTAAATATTCTTGCTGAAACAACTCAGTCCAGCAAAACTGAAGCCATTCCATATGAAAGTTCCTGTTTAACGCATATACTCAGGGAGACACTTGGAGGCAATGCCAAACTCAGCATTATTTGTGCCATTTCCCCAGATAACAAGTATATCTTTTATTTTTTGCAGTCTAAACTATGGTAGCTTTAATGTAGGTCTTCAAAAATAGGAACATTGCATATTTTTAGGCTTGGTGCTTAGAATGATATTTTTAATAATTCTAGGGCATCTTGCAGATAAACCAATGTCCATAATAATAATAATTCAATTCTGTACTCAAGTTGCAAGGTAAAGGAAAAATATTAAGATGTGCTATGATGCTGATATCACATTATGATCTATGATGCTGACAGCCTGACACCACATTATCATTGGGTTCTCATAATATAGGATATAATCAATTGTTACTTTCATACTTGTTCTGCTCTCTTACCCTTAGACTCATTTTAAAAGTAGACGATTGAATGTCAACCGCAGGTGCAGTACTGAAACAGTAAGCACACTCAGATTTGGAATGCGGGCTAAATCTATTCTAAATCATCCAGTGATAAATGAAATAACAGAGGATGATGTTAATGGTCTAAGTGATCAGATCCGTCAGCTGAAGGTAATGAATCCCTCTTACCCAGAGGCTTTGCTTTTGAGTATCTTTGAAGTTATAAAAATATATGATTTTGTCTGTTGGTTTCAGGAAGAACTTATAAGAACCAAGTCAAATGACTGTAACTCACCTTCTAGTAACTATGGAAAGTTTGGAGGACACAGTGCACGGGAAAGCTTAAATCAATTAAGAGTTAGCATTAACCGCTCATTGATTCTACCTCGCATAGAAGATGATTCTGAGAAAGAAGTTCACATTGATGCGGATGATATAAAAAAACTCAGTCTCCAGCTTGATAATTTGCACAACTCAATTGAAGATCTGACAAGTGAACAGTATATAAGCTGTTCTGATGACAGCGAGAAATATGATAGTTCAGATGAATTCCAGACATCACTTTCACTTCAGAACAGCCTTGCATCATTTGATGGATGTGAGAGTACTGCTTCTAGAAGTAGCATTTCTATTAATGCCTGTCGCCAGTCCCAATCTGCAATTCTTGAAGAGCCTGCACTTTCAGATTCACCTAAAATCGGAAATACGCTGAGAAGAAGTGTCATGTTCTCCTCAAGTCATTTGGCTGGTCAGGAAAATCTGTCTGAAAGTTCCAAGTTCACATCAGATATTTTGAGGCAATCACGCATAGGAAGTGACCACATCCGTTCTTCTATGAGATCCAGTAAAATATTTCCAGGCACTACTGAGTCCTTGGCTGCTAGCCTTAAGAGAGGCGTGGATATTATTGATTTACACCAGAGAAATTCCAAATCAATGAAAGACTCAGTTGAATTTTCTTTCGAGCATTTTGCACTGAAATCTTGTCAGACAATTGACAAGGCCAATTCTTCTGTTCATACCTTGGTTGAAGAGAGACAGCCTTCTGACAGATCGTTAACCCATTTCTTATGTACTGCATGCAATCAAAGAGTAACCAGTTCCTCCAGTGATGTCCAAAATAGCTTGAACACGTCTCTTACAAGGAGGTCAATTGAATTGGCAGATCAAATGTCTATGGTACAGTTAGCTTAAAATATGTTTAAATTGAGCTTGTCATATCTTTTGTTCTTGTGTGCCTAATATTAAATTTAAATTACTTGTTCTGTTCTATCAGGCTACAGATGTAAAACCAGCAGAAGCCACTAAGAGAGAGATGGAGCTTGAGACCGTGTGCGAGCAACAAAAAGCTGAAATTGAGGAGTTGAAGCTCTTGGTATAATATTCATATCTCCCTTATTTGTCTCGATATGCACTAATCCCGGATGTCATGTTCCTAATATATAACAGTTGCAGGTAGAGCAATTAAAAAATCAGACACCACCTAATGAGAGCATCGAACATGGTAATGCTCTTCTTCTTGAGGTCCTGAAGAATGAAATAGTACCCATTCAAGAGCTTCGACCTGAACAGTTGCCGAATGATGGAAGCAAGGTTTGTCTTTTTCTTCATTTGACAAACTTCCCATGCAAGTACCCTTACAATGTTTATTCTCTATTATATACGAGTAGTAATCATACATGCATCTAAATAGTTAAGTTATTTATATGCAATCTGTTATTGCAGCAGCTCTTAAAGCAGGTCAGCTGCGGAAACCAAGAAACAGACATGAGTAATGAACAGTGTAACAATGATTCAGTTATATCCTTTGATAAAGATGAAAAGGAAGCACTTTTGAAAGAAATTGAAAGCTTAAGAAGCAAGTCGCAGTCAGACAATGATGCATCTTTACGGAAGTCTACTGGAAGATTAAGATCATCATCTTTATTATTACAATCAATCCAGTTGAGAAAGAGTGGTGCATATTCTCTAGGCAATAGTGAGGAAGAACTTGAGAATGAAAGACAACGATGGATGGAAATGGAGAGTGATTGGATTTCCTTGACTGATGATTTGAGAATTGATCTCGAGTCTATCCGTCAACGTGCAGAAAAGGCTGAGATGGAGTTGAGACTAGAGAAAAAGTGTACTGAGGAGTTGGATGATGTACTTAAAAGATCTGTCCTCGGGCATGCTAGAATGATTGAGCATTATGCTGAACTACAAGAGAAGTACATGGACTTGGTTAGCAAACACCGGTCAATCATGGAAGGAGTGGCAGAGGTGAATAGAGCAGCTGCAAAAGCAGGAGGTAAAGGGAAGTCACGTTTTGCCAAGTCCCTTGCTGCCGAGCTTTCAGTCTTGCGAGTGGAGAGAGACAGGGAAAGAGACTCACTAAGGAAGGAGAACAGAAGTCTTAAAATTCAACTCAGAGACACTGCAGAAGCGGTTCATGCTGCCGGAGAACTTCTTGTCAGGCTGAGAGAAGCTGAGGCGGCTGCTTCAGTTGCAGAGGTAATATTCAAATTTCTGTTTTGATTTTGCTTGGTGTTAAATGTAGAGTGATAACGTGGTGTGAAGTAAGCTTGGCTTTGTTTCCTGTTAGTATTTATTTGCATGTAACTAAAAGAGTCAAAACATAAATAGAATACACGCAAGTATAAGAGGTTCATGTTGTATCTTATCGCACTAAAGTCGAGACTTGGATATATTTCTTTTTTGTTCCTTGCATTGTCCAAATTCCAGACATGAAAGAATAACCAGCAGACATATTTAATGTATTTTTCTTTTTATATTTCATCAGTGTTCATGGTTCTTTTGACATGTTTTCTGTTATACTGCTTTTGAAAAATTTGAGATTATTGTTTTATAATTTCTGCTGCAATGCACTATTTATTAGGTGACAAGGGACTAAAGTGAGTCAGTGAGTGTGTGAAGTAAGCTTGGCTTTGTTTCCTGTTAGTATTTATTTGCATGTAACTAAAAGAGTCAAAACATAAATAGAATACACGCAAGTATAAGAGGTTCATGTTGTATCTTATCGCACTAAAGTCGAGACTTGGATATATTTCTTTTTTGTTCCTTGCATTGTCCAAATTCCAGACATGAAAGAATAACCAGCAGACATATTTAATGTATTTTTCTTTTTATATTTCATCAGTGTTCATGGTTCTTTTGACATGTTTTCTGTTATACTGCTTTTGAAAAATTTGAGATTATTGTTTTATAATTTCTGCTGCAATGCACTATTTATTAGGTGACAAGGGACTAAAGTGAGTTATCATCTCTATCTTTTGTTTGCTTATGCATCTATAATCTCACTAGGATGTAGGATAATACATGTCTGCATTTTAATGCCTTAATATTATTCTGTTAAACAATTAATTCATTTATTCTTACCTAAATATTTGTAGGAAAACTTCACGAAAGTGGATGAAGAGAATGACAAGTTGAAGAAGCAAGTAGAAAAGCTGAAAAGAAAACACAAGATGGAGATGATTACCATGAAGCAGTACCTTGCCGAGAGCAGATTGCCTGAAGCTGCATTAAGACCACTTTTTAGAGAAGACTCTGATTTAGCACATAACGATGACATTACCTCGACTACGCAAGATGATGATCATGCATGGAGAGCTGAGTTCGGAGCTATATATCAAGATCAGTATTAAGTGTCTTGAGATTCTTTAGTCTGTCAATAGATTGTGGTTGACATAGAAGTACTCTCCCCAAGGCCCCAGCAGTATGGTTTGCATCACACCCACCTTGGGTTTATGCAATATACAAACACCTCCCAGTATTGAAGCATTTGGTTCTTTGTTTCACAAGCATCTATTGTCTTTCAAAATTATGTATTTTTATTCTTGTATTTTTTTCAGACCTAAAATTCATGTTTGGTTGACAAATAAGTTTGTATTATTGATTCGAAAATGTTAACCATATTATTTTCTAGCCTATTCTATTTTTCCCAGTTATTTTTTCCTAGGTGATTGATTATTAGATCAAATTAATGTACTTGTTTATATTTTTTTTAGAATTTCTCATTTCCCAATCGTATTTATATTATTATAAAAAATACAATTCCACACCGTTTCAAAATAAGAAAACATTTTTCTCCCCTCTCTTTATCTATCTCATACACACATCCTTTGTTTTTAATTTCTCAATTGAAATCTTTTTTTGGATCAATTTTATGTGCTTTCTTATACTATTATTTTGCGATTATATATTTTGTTACTATGAATTGTAGTTTCCAAAAGAGATTGGTTGTTTTTTTAGATGTATGTGATTAAATAAATATCGGTTCTTGTTGAATTCTTGATCAAAATTTTATATTCTCATATCCGAATCTCTTTTTTCTCTCTCTCTCTCTATTTTGTGTGTCTCTCTTTTTATATATATATATATATATATATATATATATATATATATATATATATATATATATATATATATTCTTTTTTAATATAAATTTCTTGTTGTTCGGAGTCTTAATATTATTGTTGAAACTGTAGATAGATTTGTCATTATTTTGTCCTTGTTATAATTAAAGCTCTTGACGGGTGTTATTCTTCTCACTATTCTAAACTTTTGATTGAGTATGCATGTTATGATTATTCGAGGCCTTGTATATATACATCAATTTGATCTCATGGTTAGTTTATAGTTTTAGATTTAAATGATTGTAGTTGATTCTCGGCCAACGATCTTTATAATTTATTTTGTACAATTTATTGACGGTCATGATTGATGACATATATTTTTTGATCTTGAAGTGATAATCAAGTGCCATATTTCATGGATTATTTTTTGATCTTGTGCCATATTGTTGGATTAATTTTTGATCATGTGCCATTTTGATGACTTATCTATTCACATGTGATTTTTGTACTTAAAATTTTCTGTTATATTTCTAATAAATATTATGTTTTAATAAGGTTAACCTTTTTTATTTTTAAGTTTATTAGCTAAATTTTAGTTATGTTTTATTATACATTACTACTTTAATGAGTATAAGTTACACATTCATATTTATTACCCATTAAGTGATCATTATTACCTTTTATTTAATTGACTTATATTACCTTAATTTGAAAGTTTTTGAATTTTGGATAGATATATTTTTCTATTATGTATCTAATCGAAATGAATTTCCTTTTGATTAGATTTTTCCTTTTAAATTTGATTTTGTATTATTATTTCATGTGATATTATTGTAAAATATATATAATAGTATTTTTCCTTGTTTTGATGCAGAATTAATTATTATTATTTTGAACCTTGATGCGGTATTAATTGTTTTTTTATATATTTTCATTGCATGTGTTCTATGTTCACATTAAAGTTTTATTGTCTAAATGTCCAGATGTCCGGATATATATTACATATCTTTTCGTTAGATGATAAACTTTCTTCAATGAAAGGACTCCATTTTTTCGGGATTGTATTTCAGTAACAATCATTCATGTGAAAGTTATTCTGACAAAAAAATAATAAGAAAACAAATAATTAGTTGTTGTATATTTTATGTAAATTCATTACAAAGAAGTAATTTTACGCATTTAAATGTTTTAAAAAAGATTTTAAAAAAAATGAGACATGAATTAAAAAATTATATAAACCTCCGTCGTGTTTTGCAAGGGTACCAAAGACTGAAAAGAGTGCCTTGTACAAAAGCCAAAGTTCGTTGTAGTTGTAAAATCTCGACACACTTTTGGAGATTGTAATTAGGGTTCATTGTGTAATATTTTGGTGGATAAGAAATGGCTTCTTCGCCGCCGGCAGCTTCTCCGATCTCCGACTCTGATCCAGAGGTTGATACAACATCATCTTCAAGCCCTAAACCTAACCCTAAGTTGAATGTTGATTCATTAGCGGTGGACAATTTATCGACTTCTCCACTCGTTTGCGTCTTCAGGTCTGCCGGTGATGCCGCTGGTGGTGCTTTTATGGGCTCCATTTTTGGATTGGGTCTCTCTCTATCTCTCTCATTCAAATACAAATATCCTAATTTTTATGTAGATATATAATTGTTTTATTTAATTAACAATTTTATTTGTTCTGTATCGATGGACTTAAATCACCACGAGCACTAGTTTTATGTTCTGTGTTAATTTCCTATTAATAATATATTTTAGTTTGGGGAATTATATAGTGAGTCAAAATTTATCTTGCAATGCTAAAATTAATTACTTTTAGTATCATGTTATCCTTTAGCCCTGTGTTTTGAGTCAAATTATCATGTATTGGTGTCATCATTTTGCTGCCCTAAAGGAATTTACATATCCCTAGTAAGGTCCCGATGTAGTTCAAACATAGGAGTACTGGGAATTCACATATCCCTAGTAAGGTTCCCGATGTAGTTCATGTTGTCAATCTTATATGATATAGACATAATATATAATTGTTGTATACATGAAACAATACATAATACATGACACAAATATGAATGGATACAATTCATATACATGATAGTTAATCCATATAATAAAGCATAACAATAAGATCATGTAATTACAGAATTAACTACAATTAAGGAGAAGAGTTTAAGAAAACAAACAGAGATTGGATTTAATCTCGAGTCCAGAAAATCTGTCTCTTTAAAGCAATTTCGCCCCTCACGCATAGCGACCTGCCTCCCAAGATAAAACGAGATACAATACCACCGATAAATCGACGATACTCTCAGCGAACTTGAACTGAGTTAGAAATTATCATCGGAATATTTTGAACTTTAAAACTGAAGAGATTAAAATTATAGAAAGGGCTATAATTTTCTCAACTTGTTAAAACTAGTAACCTTATCATATCATATGAAGCCATCAAATTTGATAATATTGTCAATTTTATATGCCATTGTTTTGGCGTTCATTTTGATTCACAAAATTTTCCACCAAATCATAGTTTTTCTACTTTTGTATTAGTAAAGGAACCCTTAGGTTATCTCATGTAGATTTCATTCAAATCTCTATTTAGAAAGACTATATCAATGTTCATTTGGTGTACTTTTCAATTTTGAACTACAAAAATTTTAAGTATCATCCCGATGAACCTTATTCTCATACAAGAGAATATATTTAAGAGTATTATAAGTCTTTACATTGACTGTACTCTTTATTTACCAGTCTGACCATGTACTTTTTCTTTAACCCGTATTAAAATTCGTTTGGGTCTTGATAGCATCTATCTCGAGAAAGATCCATAACTTCTAAACATGATTCTACATAATAGAATCACTCTCTCTATACCTTTTACATCCATTTCCCCCACAAAGGATTATATAGAGTTCAAATTATTCATATAATATTGTAGTCCATTTTTTAACACACATGCTAGAAATTTTGACTCATTGACTAATCAACTTTAGTCAATTTCCCTCTTGATATATTCTTTTATCAAAGAATTATCATATAAACATTTAGTTTTTTCCAAACTTTTAGATTTATCTTTGAGCAAATCATCAAAAAATCCGGACACAATTTACGCGTTCCAAGTATTCCTTCTTGTTGGGTTCATCATCCTCACATATATCCAAATACTCATAAACTCATTTGGATTACTTACAGATCTATAAGAATTCCTAGGTTCCGTAGTTGCATAGTTGTGAATCTCATAATTTAGATTCATACACAAGATAATATTAAACACAATTCAAATTCTCTCAATTGGTTTTGGATCTTCATTTACTTTTACAAGTATTAGTATCAAGACATCTTCAAGATACCCCCATATTACAAATATTTCTAAGAATATTTCACTACATTCCTGAATTCATAGAAAATTTATTAAATTTCTTTTCAAGATACCTCCACACTCTTAGTATTTCTAAAATGATTCAGTACTTTCAGAATCCGTAAGAAATTCTATTATTTCCTTTCATAGTATCTTATTTTAGAATAATTAATCATTAGTTGACTAAAATTCTCATATTCAGTGATAGTCTGAATTAATCAATTTTACTTTCACAACTTCCCTAGATTGTGATTCAAATCTACAAATACTCCATTTTATTAATGTGAGTAATTTGTAATATCCTTTATGAATACATCCACTTTGTGAACAAATTTCACTCAGTAATTATTCATTACAAGAGTCATTTTTTACCATCTCAATTATCGAATTAAGTTGGTTTTCAACCTCAAGTCTATAGAGTTTAAATTTCTCTATATAGCTTCATTTTTACTCTTTAATGAGTACATGTAATAAATGTATTATTGTCATTCCAGAAAGTAATCACAATTTGTTATTATCTCTCGTTAGAGCAGGTTTCATCATCATTCATTAATAACCTCACAAGGTTTTAACATAATCACGTTGAACAATATTTAATTGTTCTTATCATTAAAATTCAACCATTGAATTTCTCAGAAATTTCAGCATAGTTCACAAAAACCAAAATTTCAATACACCAGACAAACTAGTATGCATGACGCCTTCAATAATCCACATTCAGTGATTCTCAATCAACTGATGCGTTAGGATTAAGAACATTTTGGATTTCTCCAAATTTCTACCATACATAGCTGATAATAATATTGTCGTATAAGGTATGACATGAAATACCATAATAGGCTCGTGTGTCACTGCCGCAGCAATATAGACACTAAAACGAGAAATAATAACTTTACTAGAGGAACAAATCCAACCAGAAAATTATAAGTCTCATGCCGACCCCAAAACCAGTACTCATAATGTACATGTTCCGTTGGGTTTTTAACGTTATCACTCATGGTTAAACAATGGAAGAAGCCAAACTAGGTCATACAAAAATCACATATAGACTTCAAACGTGTACAACATACATATGGAACACCACATGCTTATTTATGGAAAATTAATTACATTCCGATGACATATCATGACTCTTAATAACTCATATCCATAAAATTTGCCAACTCTTATCACTTATATTGTTCATCCAATATTCATAGACATTAATAAAATTAGGAAATAAACTATTAACATCTCATCACCGAAACTATGTATATTTCCAATCTCAAAATTTACCGTTGCATATTAAACATATATATGCACAAATGATATGTCATAATCCCTAATCAATAGATAATAAATTATCAAAGCATTCACCATGGAATAATAAATGGATGACATATTATATGAAATCAGTTGAATATACTACATAAATCAATAGTCAATTTATAAATCAAGAGATATATTGTCATGTAAGTCATCGAATACGAGTAAACTAATTTCCCACAATTAAATAATGGTCACACGAAAATATATAAACATAATTGATTTCCATCTATCTCAGTTTTTTAAAACAAATCAACATGGCATACATATAAATATGTATAGACATTTATAATAGCCAAAAGTGTACCATCTCTATATCTCAAGGACTTATGAAGGTCATAAAATAAAATTAATAATCAATGTATACCATATTTTATGACATAAAAGTGCAAATAGACCATAAACATTCTATAGATTTAATTATCCATCAATGTAAGAAACTGCTTTAAGATTGTTGTCAATCTTGTATGATATAGACATAATATATAATTGTTGTATACATGAAACAATACATAATACATGACACAAATATGAATGTATACAATTCATATACATGATAGTTAATCCATATAATAAAGCATAACAATAAGATCATGCAATTACAGAATTAAATACAATTAAGGAGAAGGGTTTAAGAAAACAAACAGAGATTGAATTTAATCTCGAGTCCATAAAATCCCCTTACTGTCTGTGCATAGCGACCTGCCTCCCAGGATAAATCGAGATACAATACCACTGATAAATCGACGATATTCTTAGCGAACTTGAACTGAGTTAGAAACTATCACCGGAGTATTTTGAACTTTAAAACTGAAAAGATTAAAATTATAGAGAGGGCTATGATTTTCTCAACTTGATAAAACTGAAACCCTAAGACTCTATTTATAAGGAGAGACTCGAATGGACTTGTTATTCTTTTCAATGTGGTACAAGGTATTTATAATAAAAACCAAGGAATAGGTTTGTACTACTCTCGATGTGGTACACTGTTCAAATACCACTTTAAATGATTATACTTTGGAACATCAGTTCTCATTCAACCTTTATCCATTTTGAGCATGTAAATATGCGTTGGAATTCACTCACAGAGTAGAATACGATCCAACCAATACACAACACTAACATATAGTGTTAACCACTCAAATTGAGTCTCAAAATGGTTCACAATTTAGTCCAAAATACTAAGTTTTTTTCCAACAGTTCAAACATAGGAGTATCGGGAATTATTGTTTACTTTGTACGGATGATATTACTTAGGGCTAGGAAACTTAAGTAATTGTCAGAGTTGGGTATTTACCGCAAGATTTTTGGTTGATCAAGTAGATTGCGGAGCTTGATTCGTTCATGTCTGTTTATGTTCCCATGTTGATGGCTTGTCGTTATGCTTTTGTATCAGGTTCTGGATTGATTACAAAGAAGGGATTTAAAGGATCATTTGTAGAGGCAGGCAAATCTGCCAAGGTAAAGTGAATTCTTTTTCCAAAACTGTATTGGAGAAATCATACTTCTAATTTACTATTTTCCAGACACCTTGAATGGTATAGGGTTTATTGGAATTTAGCCATTTACTGCGGTTTCTTGTTTTACTTCTGCCTGTGATAGACATTTGCAATTTTGTCTGGAGTTCACAGCTTGGTCGCGTGCTTCTTGAAGAGATTAAGAGGGAAAGATGATGGTAAAGCATTTATATTCAATAGCTGTGTACTTTCACGACTGCTCCTTTTCTTATATAACATCTATTCTTTTTTGGGGCGCAGTTATTAATGCAGGTGTAGCGGGATGTTGCACTGGTGTTGCTATGAGTTTACCAGGTATCTAAATCCTTCTCTCTGACTGTTCTGTGGTGTTTGCAATATGTTTATATTCTACATAAATAAAGTGACCGAGTTTACTTATTTTACTATTGTAGTTGCTTTTATTCGGTTTTAAATTGCCTGTTTTAACCCTGAACGCAAATCACACAATGTTTGTAATTGTTGGCTGTGAGTGAAACCATGTTAGTTTGTAATCTTAATTCTTGAAAGTTGGTTTTTTTTGGGGGGGTGGGGGTGGGGGGTTTGTTCTAGAGTTTGTTTTTGCTAATTCCTTTTCTAACGTCTCCAGTATATTGATTATTGAATGAATTTAATTTTAGAACATGCAGTCTCTTTTAGTGCTGTTCTTTCACCTTGAAGCATAAACTGAAGATGTTTCCATGTCTATAAGCATATTGTTTTTGTTGTGCACTCTTTATGTAAACACACATCTTTATTTTTAAATACCTTCTATATCTCTAAATACTTTTTATGCTACAGGTGCGCCGCAGGCTCTTCTCCAGGGCTGCCTCACCTTCGGGGCATTTTCCTTTATTATTGAAGGCCTTAACAAGCAGCAACCAGCTTTGGCTCTTGCATCTTCCCGGAGGACCAAACCTAGTCATTATGGTCCGCTTCCTCCTTTGTCAATTCCCCTGCCAAATGAACTCAAGGAGTCTTTTTCTTTCTTTGTAAAATCCCTTAGCAAGCGTAATGTTGGAGTGTCGTCTTAATCAAGCTGAATTAGTTGTTTCTTTGACATGGCAAAGGTGTACTTAACGTTTTGAATGATAACAAAAAGGCCCTTTGGAATATTATGCTGTCATCATTGTTTTAGTTTGTAGATATCTTTGCCAGCGGAAATATGAGGGATTTTCAAAAGTAGTTTATGCTCAAAAGTCCTATACCAGTTCTTCCATATATATGTTTGTGTGTGAAAATTCATATCAATGTTTTAATGATATACCTCTGTAAAATCATTCTGAAACTTGTTTCTAACGTTTTTATGCCACATATTTAACTTTCAGAGCATAATTTTTAAACAATGCCCAAGAAAATTTTTCACCAAAAAAGAAGTTTTAGATGATTGTAGCTTTGTAAAGTTTGTACCTGTGAAACAATCTGCCAAAAACACAATAATAAATCACAAGTGATTGTGTGTGTAAGCAACAGAAAACTGTATGGTTATAAACAAACTGTTAAAGAGAAGGTATAAGAAACGGAGAATGTCTCGAGTCCAGTGCGGAACTGTCTCCTTAAAGCTATTTCGCCTCTCACCGTCTGTTTGAGTCGATAGCCTCCCAGGATAAAACGAGAACACGATGATGTCACGAAGAACAACACCTTCAGCGAGCTTGAACAGAGCAAGAAAACTATCACCATGAAGAGGACGACTGTGTTTAGGGTTTAGGTCAGAGGACTGGCTTATTTCTCTATATTAACCTAAGACCGAACGAGATGAATATATAGACTGGGAAAAACTTGTGCGCTACACAATTTCCTTAATTACCACGCGTTAAATAATAAAGGCAATCGGTTGTCAAAATTAAATTCGTAATCAATTTCGAACTGTTATATTGAGTAGTGGAAACTCGACAGCAGGTTTTGAGTTTACTGTCAAGCCGCATGAAAACTGGTCCGGATTTATTCTCCCCAAATTTTGCTGCATTCGTGTCCGCAGGTCGCCCACGCGGAAAGCCCGAAGGCTTGCGAAACCACGAATTTGCCCTCGAAATCCCATGATTTGCACCCCCCATGCGCGCACGTGGGTGGTGGAGCAATACCATACTAACACATCTTAAACACTACATAAGTGTTCTACTATATAAAGGCATGGAAAACACTTTTCCAATTCAATGTGGGATTCAAGTTCTTATTTCTATATTTCCACTTTCAAGGTACCAATTTTGGATAATCATATCGCATCCATTCCTTGAACATTTTGAATACTTAAATATGCGTTGGAAAGCTCTCTCGAAGACGAACGTACTCCAATCATAACTTGTTGCGCGCACGCAATCAAGAAGCATTCAAACTTATGCTCAAAATGACTTGACGATGTGGGGCTTCTACCCACATTTTCTAACAGTACCAACTGGAATGGGATTGGGATGTTACATGTATAGCTCACTCTGCCTTGGTGGAGGGTTTTCCTGGTCCATTGTAATATTTGGTCGTATATTATATTATTACAACTGAATTTGAGATTTTTATATTTAGTTTAATTATCTCAATTTTTAATTATTTCAAAAAAAAAAATGGTTGATTTAATGTTTTATTTAAATTGTATCGTAAATTTTATATATTTATAATAAGAATCTTATATGATATAATTGTACTCATACAATTTAGTATCGCTAAAATTGAGAATTTAGTCTGTAATAGAGAAATGTTAAAATAATAATATAAATTATTTTTTTAAAACCAAATTATATAATAGTGTTATATATGTCAATAGGGTCGGATTATATACGAGTAATAATTTATACATATTAATTTACATTTAAGATATACAGGATTACAATTTTATATATGCTTACTTCTGTTTAGAAATATTTATAATATTCTATATTGCATTGCATATATAATAATTCACAAAATAAATATATTTGAATTCATAATTAATAAATTATAAATATGCATTAATTCATAATATAATAATGTAAATATATATATTAATTGATATTTGTTTTGCGAAATAATAAATTGATAATTTAATTGAGTAGCATGCGGGCAGGGGCAGTAGTTGGGTTTAGAAAGGGGTAATAAGAAAGAGAGAGAGAGAGGAAGTTGTGATTGGGCTTGGTGGTATTTTGAGAATAAAAAAGAAGGCCCAGGGAAAGTAGGGTTTAGGAGGGGTGCGTGCGTAAAAAGAGGTCGAGGCAGCCCTTGTTTACTCTCTCATTTCATTTGTTTCTCCTCCCGCCGCAGCTTGTATCCAAAGTTTGGCAAACATGGGTACGTAGTATCTTATTCTCTCGCTCACTCACATTGTACATTGTTTGTATTTGATTGTTCGTTGTTGATATTAATCGATGATGATGAATGTTGTTTGTTTGTTGTTGTAAAATGATAATAAAAAAACAGGTATATCCAGGGATAGTATGCACAAGAGGCGTGCCACTGGTGGCAAAAAGAAGGCCTGGAGGAAGAAGCGAAAGTATTCTCTCTCTCCCTCCCTCTCCCTCATTGTTTTTGTTTATTGATTATCATTCATCAAGGATTAGTAATTTAATTGTAATCTGGTTTTACGAGTATGTATTAGATCTCTTATTCTGCAGTTACGGTTGCTGAATTTAGGGTTGGTTTTTTTATGCTAGGTATGAGTTAGGAAGACAGCCAGCAAATACCAAGTTGTCGAGCAACAAGACTGTTAGGAGGGTTCGTGTTCGAGGTGGAAACGTCAAGTGGCGTGCCTTGAGGTTGGACACTGGAAACTACTCTTGGGGTAGTGAGGCTGTCACACGCAAGACTAGGATTTTGGATGTTGTCTATAATGCATCCAACAATGAACTCGTCAGGACACAAACTCTTGTCAAGAGTGCTATTGTTCAGGTCGATGCTGCACCCTTTAAGCAATGGTATCTTCAGCATTATGGTGTTGAGATTGGGCGCAAGAAGAAATCCACTGCTGCCAAGAAAGAAGGAGAGGTATGGCTTCTTTCTGCTCTTATTTACTATTATTGTCGGGGTAATGTATTTGGTTTGCTTTTAAATATTTTTTAGCCTAAAACTTGGACATGTATACGTGTTTAACACTTCCATCCAAGTCCGGATAGTAGCATAGGTATCTGAATTCTTGATTATGACAAAACTATCATGCTTGCTATTATGAAATAACAACATTCCTGGTCATAATCTTTGTGCTTCACAAAAGATAACCAAATGTCATTGTTTAAAGTTCATTTATTCTTTTATCCATAGTTGTTAGAGGCTCTAAGGCATCAAGTGAACCTGGGCTCAATTGTATGCTGAGGTGCATGCATTATATAATATGTTTAACAGGTTACAACTTGCACCATGTACAGTTTATCACACCAATCAATTTATTTATACATTAATATTACAATAGTTACGTAAGTAGTAGGCAAACGATGAACCAAATATGATATTTGATAGTGAAAAATTACAATTTTACTACAGTCAAGTGAAATATCTATTTACTTTAATTGCATATAAATTTAGTGTAAGCTTCTGATGTTCACAGTGATCAAAAAGCAGAAAAGTAACGCAAAGCTAATCAGGTCAAGAAGTAAGATTTTTTTTGTGAAGGGATAAAATAAGCAGTTTCCCCATTTAAAGATACCACTGTCTCTTGCGAGCAAATCCTGTAATGAAATGAGCTCTGTTCTAGGTTTTCCTGTAGCGTTAAGCAGATATTCATTATTCATCATACATCACTACTAACTGATAAGCAGATATTCATTATTCATCATACATCACTACTAACTGATTAATGTGCAACATATTGTCTGATGTGCTTTTATGTAGTTATTTTTCCTTAATCTGAGCATTTTAATGCAATAGAAGCATCTGCCTATGTTTTTTTAATGGTTGGCAACCCATTGTTATTTTTGATTTAGATGTCTCAAAATTGCACTTCCAGTAATTGCTGCTGTCAGTTGCATTTGCCAATGTAATTTAACAGTCTTTTGAGATTTCTGTATCTCACTTTTACTGTATGATGCACAACTTCTTGATAGGAGGGTGAAACTGCTACCGAGGAGGCAAAGAAAAGCAATCACGTTGTGAGGAAAATACAGTCTCGCCAAGAAGATCGTAAGATTGACCCACATATTGAAGAGCAGTTTGGAGGTGGTCGTCTATTAGCTGCAATCTCATCGCGACCCGGTCAATGCGGTCGCGCGGATGGGTATGTGAATTTAGTCTTGTCTTTTATTCATATATTTTAAAGTGGAAAAGACGCAAGTTGGTATGTCAATCAATTATTTGACAACGAACTGGCAATGCCAACTTTTTCGTGACCCCAAAGTTTCTGATGGGACCCTATCAGGTTACTGATGGTTTTATCAATGTAAGAATGGTTTGTGTGGCTTTGTGCACACCAAATTTACCCTTGCTCTGGAACTTTTTTTTTCATCCAAGTGAATAATGAGAATAATTGGAAGGTAGAAATTTTCATTTGCTGCATGACAGAAAGTTGCCTGTCAATGAATTGATATCTCTTAAAGAGTCTTAATGGCTGTTGCCCTTCGTTTAACAGGTACATTTTGGAGGGCAAGGAGTTGGAGTTCTACATGAAGAAGCTCCAGAGGAAGAAAGGGAAGGGAGCAGCAGCCTAAATGGAGTTAGATTGAGAATGTTTTTGCATTACTTTCATTCTTGTACTTTTCTTTGTATGGAACCTGAGAAATTTTCACCTCAAAGTTGATTTAAATGTTGTTTCTCAACTATTTAACTAAAATTTGATATGGCCTGTGTGATTGACTTAATTTCACATTAGCTTTCCTATGTTGCAAGCTCTGTTGAAGCCTTTAAAGTTGTAGTTCAAATAGGCGTAATAAGCAATTTAGCATTGATATTAGGTGCATATATTAATGTTGTTTGGAATGTGCACCTATGTTAGTCTAGACCCCAAGCTACAACGTATCTGCTTTCAGTTGTGCAGACTGCAAATCGGTTCAAGTATTTTTAGCCTTTGTGGTGCAAGGAAGCCATATGCACTTGTTCATTAGAACTTTGGAAGTACGGAAATGGCAACTCTCTTTATAATACTCGTGATTAATTTCATCCACATAATGCGACAAGCATTTCACAATTAATAAGCCGACCTCTCGTTAAAGACAATTCTTTAAATTTTAAATTGACAATCTTATTTTTGAAAATATATAAAGATTAAAATGTAACTTCATGTATAATATTATATAAATACCTTCATAGATTTTAAATTAACAGTTTAGTAATCAAATTTTAGTGTTTATTAATCTTTTTATATATTATAAAATTTAAAATATATGTCCAATATAATTCACAACATATTGATTTGTTATGAATTATGATTTAAAACCTCTTTTTTCTCCTCCACTCCTCATCAATATAAGTCAAGTATTTCATAATATCTAAATAAACATCGTTAAAATATTATGAAAATTAGTTATATAATTTAGCATATAAAAACATATAATATCTTGTTTAACAAAATAACTGAGAGTATGTTAATACATATTTCAATTATATCAGGACATGTAAACTTAAATCCATATAACATTATCTTGATAATTCTTTTTTTTTTCAGGGTACTTATATCGGCCACTTACATGGATAAGATATTTTTGTCAGAAATTAAAACACAACAAAAATAATAACAATGTATAATTGCGATAAAATAATAAATAATAAAAATTTATTAACCTTTTCATCAACTAAAATAATATCAAGTCTAAATTGATCTTCCGTCTATATGATGATGACTGATTTCCGCATGTTGCATACTCTTTTTTTTATCATTCCATTGACTCTAACGGTGTTGAAAGTGTTTAACCGAATGTATTTTTTAATCTATTAAATTTTGGATACAAGTAAATTTGTTGTTATTTATTTTTCTTATACTTACCTTCAATATACGAGTGATGACACAATATCTTTTACATGGAAATAAATTTAATTTAAGTAATAGTTAATAATTATCTAGTATAATATCTTTTTTGATATATTATATATATTTATTTTGTAAAATTATTTCCTTCCTTAAAAATTAAAACATAAAAAAGTACTTACCTTTTATACAACAATATCTTTTCTACAATTCGATGATAGAAAAAGAAATTTTAATTATTAATATTTAAAATTACAAAATCCTAATAAAATTTGAAAAATAGTTTCCCTCGTCTTCTCCATATATATATGATTTTCTAATTGTTAGGCGCACGCGCATATATCTGCTTGTTTATGTTATATTAGCAAACACAACTCCTTCTTCCTTCTCCGAATTGCTGGGTTTTAAGATTTTGAGGTTCTTGCTTGGAATTTGAGCATCATCTTCTTCTCCAAGTAAGTTTGTTCCCAGCCTCGTACGTATATACACACGCAGAAACACTGTATACACGTGCTGTTACACACACCCACACACGGTTATATATGGATTGATGCGAATCATGTGTTAATTAGGTTGAATTATGATTGAACTAGGTT
The DNA here is from genome assembly GCA_028671895.1 of Oenanthe sinensis. Taxonomy (NCBI): domain Eukaryota; kingdom Viridiplantae; phylum Streptophyta; class Magnoliopsida; order Apiales; family Apiaceae; genus Oenanthe; species Oenanthe sinensis. The sequence continues at coordinate 41,269,049 of CM053794.1, forward strand.
TAACTTCGATGATTATCTTTGAATTTTGATTAATTAAGCCTGATTATAGGGGAGTTTCTTTCTGGGTTTTCTTGATTATACTGAAAATATTATTCCCTTTTAATTTTGCAATTTAAATATTGATTGTTATAACCCTAGCCCTAGCCCCCCTTTCTAAATCTTTAGTATATAGTTTTATATAAAGTTATAGAGCAGGTAAATTGGGAGAGATGAGCGGGTTTCGGAACTGGGAGAGATGAGAGGATGATGAGACGAAGAATCGGGATCGGGATCCAAATCCGAATCGGACTCAGACTTCGATTCCGAAGGAAAATGAAGAGGTAATTGAAGAGCTGATTCAGATGCTGAATTCTGAGTGGAAAAATCGGCTGAGAAATCTGAACCTCCCAGAAGATCATTTTGATGATGCTGATGATGATGTAGAGCAGCCGAGAGGAGATGATTATTATAATAGGGCTGTATATATTGAGGAGGCGCTCAAGGGAGAAAAGATGAATGAAACTTGGAAGCAAAAAATCTTCTCCCAGTGCCTAGAAGATGATGATGAAGAGTTGAAAATACAACTTGACAATAAAATGAAACACTATCATCCGGATATAGCTCATGTCTATTGGTCACATGAAGGATATGCCATCTTAGAAGAGAGGGAGTACAAAAAAGATGTCAGCACTAGTCAGGTACATAGGAATTGGAAATATTTTAATTTTATATATTAATCTTATTTATAATAGAATATTTCATCCAAAATTAATTTATAACGATTTATCGGATTTGAACAAAGATTTTTGTATTCTGAATTTGTATTGTGTGTGTTTACATATATGAATATGATTGATTATTATTCTCAATTTATTACTCTCAATGTGTGTTTTTATTCTAGGGTTTTGATGTTGGATACTATCCTTACCTGTTGAGGAGCTCTTGTGGGTTGATTGTTAGGTACTACTGCCCCCCCAGATTCCAACCTCCCTGATGACGCCGTTGTTCGTTTGTATTGTCTCGCTAATTATGCCATTCAGTTTTATAATTCCAAAGAGGTTTGTTTTAATCTCCCCCCCCCCCCCCCCCCCCCCCCCCCCCGCTCTCTCTCAACACATCAACCTAACAAATCGTTCGTGTATAGCAAACAAACTATTCCGTTGTCAAAGTAATCAAGACAATGACATCCGTTGCTGCTGGCTGTTGGTTCTACATGACATTCCAAGCATCAGCACCTTGTTATGGTGACCGTCTCTGGACATTTGAGGCCAAACGGTTTCAGGGTATCCCTTACCCACCGCAATCACCTGAAGTGGACTTTGTCAGGCTCAAGATGGGAGCAGCGGGACCCTCAAGCTGGACAGAGGGTCAAGCAAACTCTATACAGGAGTCTCAGGAGTCTCAAGCATCATGCTGCAGCAGCTGCTGCTTTTTTAACCCTTTTGCAGGTAAAATTATCCTATCTTAACTTGCACACTCTACTGTTCTTTATTGATATTTTCATATATTAATGTGTAAACCAATATCGCTTTACCTCATGGTTACACCTACTTTTTTTTTTGGAAAACAAATAGGAAATTTTATAAATTTTCATGATCAAGTACATTGATAAGAAAGGAAGGTACAGAAAACCATTCCTGTCGATCAGACATTGAACTAGCTTATCTAGCAATAGTGTGAGCCGCTATATTCGCTGACCGTTTCACAAAAAAAACACTGCAAGACCTCAAGTCTTTCAAAATAGTTGAACAATCTAATATGATCGAGCCAAAGTATGACAAGTCTTCTACGTTTCTTCTTCTCACAGCCTGCACAACAGTTAGTGCATCGAGCTCAATGACCACATTAGTTACCTAACATTTTTTAAACCAAGATAGCGCCTCCCTGAATGCCATAGCTTCCGCAATTTTGGGGTCAATGATCCCTACAAACTGACCTCCATAACCTTCTACAAACATCCCACCATGTTCGTCTCTGATAAGGCAACCAAAAGAACTTAAATTCATTTGTTTGTAAACCCCTGCATCCACATTAAAAGTTACCAACACTGCGATTGGTTTTTGCCAGATCATACGTCCTTCCTGCTGATTAGTTAAGCACATATTATTCTTTTTATTTTGAGCTTTCTTCCACTGAAATAGAAGGGTACTTGCTCCATTGACCACCACTGAAGGAGTTTGATACCTGTTCCTCCATACCACAGTATTTCTATGGTTCCAGATGCTCCATGCCACCATGCACAGCATCTCAATTTCTTGATTTGTTAGAGAAGTGAACAGCTTTAGAAGCCACTGTCCAACTGAAAGTCCGATGGTGCATTGAACATTAAGGCACGTTGCTTCCCAACATTTTTGAGTAAAAGGGCATGAAAAAAATACATGCTCTAAGCTTTCTTCTGCTGATTTGCATATTGGGCATGCAGGTATCACATCCACCTTCCTCCTCAGTAGATTACTAAGCGTTGGCAGACAATTATGAACAACTCTCCATATAAAGTTTTTGACTTTCGGAGGTATTAGCAGAGACCATAACTTCAGCCACTCAAAACCAACATGGCCGCTTCGAGTTTGGTCCAGAATTTTACATAATAACTTGTATCCACTTTTGACTGAATATTTACCCTTCTCATCTTCAACCCAGAGCCAAGGTCATTTACATCATTCACACCCAATGGAATCTGCAAAATTTTACTCGCATCTGTTTCATTAAAGATATCATGTACTATATCATGATCCCATTTCTTAACACTAGATTTGAATAATTTATTCACTGTTACATTCTGCAATTCAGGAACCATGCTAGTAGTTACTCGAGCATTATTGATGTCCGGGATCCACGGGTCCTGCCATATATTTATTGATTCGCCACTACCCACTATCAATCTACTTCCTGTTTCAAGTAACTCTCTCGTCTCTAGAATGCTTCTCCAAACAAAACTGGGATTTCTTCCAAGGCGCGCTTCCCTAAACGAACCTGATGGATAATATCGAGACTGCATTAATTTCGCTACAAAGGACTGGGGCTCGGTTAACAATCTCCACGCCTGCTTCCCTAACATAGCTATATTGAATTCCCTGATTCTCCGAAAGCCCATTCCACCGAATTTTTTCGGGTAGCATAATTTATCCCAGCACATTCACCGAATCCCCCTGGTATTTTCCATATTTGACACCCACCAGAATTTGTTCATCAAGTTTTCCAGCTCTTCACAGAGTTTTTTTGGCAGTAAAACACATCATCATGTAAGATGGGATAGCCTGGATGACAGCCTTTATAAGGATTTCCTTACCTGCTCTTGAAAGAATTTTTCCTTTCCAGCTCTGCATTCGATTCCACACTTTTTCTTTGACATATCTAAATACCTCCCATTTATTTCTACCGATGTAACTTGGTAGACCCGAATAAAAAGAAGAATCGTTGTTAACTGGAACTTGCAAAATCTGACTAACTGCTCCGGCCATTGAGTTTGAAATATTGCTGCTGAAATGTATACATGACTTTTGAAAATTAACTTGCTGGCCAGTAGCTTTTTCATAGAGAAGTAAGCAGCCTTTAATGCACTGTGCTTCTTCTGGGGTGGTCGCTCGGAAGAATAGGTAAGCATCGTCAGCAAAAAATAAGTGCGAAACTGTTGGAGTACTCCTTGCTATTTTACACCCGTGAAGTACACCTTCTTCCTCCCTTCTTTTAATAAGAGCTGATAGTCCCTCTGCACATAGAAGGAATTGATAAGGTGAGATTGGATCACCTTGGCGTAAACCCCTCCTTGGCGTAATTGGACCTACTTCTTTTCCTGAAAGCAAGAAGTTATATTTTACTGTGGACATACATAAGGAGATCCATTCAACCCATTCATTTGGGAATCCCATTTTTTCCATTATTCTGCGAATGAAGTCCCACTCCACCCTATCATAAGCTTTGCTCATATCAATTTTTAGGGCTGAATATCCCATTTTTCCTTGAGTCTTTCTTCTCATCCAGTGATTTATTTCGAAAGAAGCAATCACATTATCTGTAATTAACCTTCCCGGAATAAAGGCACTTTGTGTTTCAGAGATAATTTTTGGCAGAAGCAATTTCATCCTATTTGCAAGCATTTTTGTAATGATTTTGATCATGACATTACACAAAGATATGGGCCTTAAATCTGTTATGTGCTCTGGCTGATTTTTCTTTGGGATGAGTACTACAAGAGTGTCATTCAGATTGTATGGCATCGTACCAGTTGATAAAATATGCAGGCAGGTTTTAACTACATCTTCACCGATTATGTTCCAAAAGCGTTGATAAAAAGCAGGATTCATAATCCGGGGCTTTTGTCTGGATGCATAGAAAACACAGCCTCTCTAACCTCCTCGCTTGTAAACTCTTGAGTTAATTGCTCTTTTTGTTGAAAGAGCTTGTCATAGTAAGATCCGATTAATTCATCCAAACCGTTCGACCAATCCCTCCACGTACCTTCATCATCTTTCAACTGGTTAATCGAATTCTTCTTCTTTCTCGCAAAGGCGTATGCGTGGAAGTACTTGGAATTATTATCAGCTGCTTGTAACCAGTGTTGTTTTGCTCTTTGCCTCCAAAAATCCTCTTGATGGGCTAGTAATCTTGAATAATCTTTTGTTGCCTCGTCGTAGCCTTGCATTGAGAAAGCATCAGCTAGACCCTTAAATTGATCCATTCTTTGTCGACATTGTTTAAGTTTGTCCTTAAATTGCTTCTCCAATCTCACTCCCCAAGCCCTCAATTCTTTTGCACATATATCTATTTTTTGAAAGATATCGTGATTTTCATTATTTTTCCAACAACTCTCTACAATCTTGCTACAGCCTTCTTCCCTTATCCAAGCGTTTTCAAACCGAAATCGAAAACCACGCGGCACAGGTCTCCAAGCTTGTATTTGCAAGTAAATTGCCGAATGGTCTGAAGATGGGGACACCAGATTAATAAACTTGCTTGAAGGGAATAAACCTCTCCAACCATCAATTAGACAAACTCGGTCTAATCTTTCTTCAACCCACCTTGTTGTCCCTCGATTCTTTTCCCAAGTGAAAGGGTGTCCTTCCATTTCAAGATCTGAAATCCCACAATCAAATAGTGTGTCCCGAAACCCGTTGAGTAACCAGCTAGGGTGAACATGTTTTCCTTTCTTCTCGTTAGCTCGGAGCATATCATTAAAATCCCCGATCACAGCCCAAGGAAGCACTGACTGATTAGAAAGAAATCGGAGTAAATTCCATGATTCTTTGCGCCTCGTTCGTTCCGGAAGTCCATAAAAACATGTCAGTCTCCATTTTGTTGTGTTCTCTAATTTTATTTCTGTATCGATATGATTTTCGGAGAAGCCCTTGATCTCTACTGTATCTGCATGTTTCCAAAACAGAGCCACCGCCATGACCCGGGCCTGCTACCGTAAAGAGCCCTTCATACTTCATTTTGGCCCGAATAGCTTCAATCCTATGTTTATCTATCATAGTTTCCATTAAGAACACCAGCAAAGGCTTTTTCATTTGGACTAGGTCCAATAATACCTGAACTGTATAAGTTCTTTGGATCTGAACTTATGAATCTTCCAACATAATTGCCAATTGATTTAGGAATAAACTCAGAATTAAAGCCAATAGGAAGGTCGTACACTTGTATCCAAACGTACAGTTCATCAAGTTTAATTTCAGAGAGTTGTTTATACCTTGAATATTCGTGACTCTATACCTTAAATTAGTTAACTTACGATAGCACCTACACTCCCATTGTTAGATTTAACCTTGAATGAGAAACTTTTATCTCCGTGGTCGCACACAAAAACAAGCAATTCACATGCCACATTTGTTCATATATTATTATTGTTATTATTCCTCACATGATGAGTGCATACTCCATTCCACTTCATCTGCACACATTTCTCTCCGTGGTGGGATCCTTGGATATGGTACTACATCTCGGCAATTGTCTTTACAATTCACTTTCATATCAACTGAACAGCTAGATAAAAACATATCTTACACTTTTTTTCATTATCATGTTACTGATGGTTTTATCAATGTAAGAATAGTTTGTGGCTTTGTGCACACCTAAGTAATTCTTACTCTGGAACCTTTTTTTTCTTCATCCAAGTGAATAATGAGAATAATTAGAAGGCAGAAATTTTCAATTGCTGTATGACAGAAACTTGCATGTCAATGAATTGATATCTCTTAAAGAGTCTTAATGGCTGTTGCCCTTGGTATAACAGGTACATTTTGGAGGGCAATGAAGAAAGGGAAGGGAGCAGCAGCCTACATGGAGTTAGATTGAGAATGTTTTTGCATTACTTTCATTCTTGTACTTTTTTTTCTGTGGAACCTGAGAAATTTTCACCTCAAAGTTGATTTAAATGTTGTTTCTCAACTATTTAACTAAAATTTGATATGGCCTGTGTGATTGACTTAATTTCACATTATATGTTGCAAGCTCTGTTGAAGCCTTTAAAGTTGTAGTTCAAATAGGCGTGATATGCAATTTAGCAGTGATATTAGGTATATATATTATTAATTATTCTTTGTTTGGAATGCGCACCTTTTAATGTCTGTCTAAACCCCAAGCTACGACGTATCTACTTTCAGTTGGGCAGACTGTAAGATCAGTTCAAGTATTTTCAGCCTTTGTTGTGCAAGGAGGCCATGCACTTGTTGCTCATTGGAAGTGGCAGTGGTTGATCCGATCCGATGACACGATTATAGAGATAAAACTTGAAAATGTGATGAAACCTATAAACACTGGTTCAGAAATGTCATCTCTCTTTGGCTCTTTTGGTTACCTGTAACCCAGCTATGTAACTCACACTTTCATGGAACTTGTAAGTGTTTGGTTGTACAGTTTCTAAAATGAATGAGGTAATTTATACTTCCCAGGTATTTAGGGTTACTGCAAAACACTATAACTTAGTTACCTAGTCCTGGTCACCAATCTATTATATTTTATAAATAATATTTTATAATTAAATTTTTATTTATTTTTATAATAATATATATTAATTTATCTATTTATATTTAAAATAAATTATAATACACATATATTTTCTAAACAATAGTGTTAAATATATATGTTTTTAATCTTTATATACAATTTTTAAAATAGTTTTAATTAGCTTTCAATGAATTTTGTATCAATATAATTATTATCGCCACTAAATTAGAAAATAATTATTTAATCCATTTTAAAATGTATTTTTCACTTTTTGAGAATTAAAAAAATAATAATAAATTTACGGTTAAAATTTTATCAAAACCATTGAAAAATTATTTCTAAAGTTACTAATAAATCTTTTCACAATTTATTGCTCGCGATATTACTTGTGAGTTCTGACAAGAGAGTGTTGACTCTTATTAATGTCATCATACTCATATCACTGTTTGGAATTGCACCCCAAATAATTCATGTTAATTTGCAGTTACGGTAAAATACTGGTAAAACATGAAATACGAGGGAAGATTAATGATGCAACCTGTTGTAGTAAATATTTCCAGAAGTAAAAAGGCTACTAGGTAAATAGTAGTGATGCTCAGTCTAAAGAATTCCTCCAGCAAATACTACCGTGTGTCATATTCTGATTACAATGGAAGGAATAAGTAAACATATTATCTGGAGTGGACAAGTTTCCGCAACTTTACACAATGATAGTTGGAAACAATAATATATGCAAAATAATCAACGTGGCAACTGTCTGTTTGTCTGTCTTGGCCTGTACTCAGAATAATAATATAGCAACCAGAAGAAGAGGCAGGCTGGCCACTAGAACACTCAAAACTAGTTTAGATTGTCCATTTGGTGGACTAATTGGAGACGATGCTGTAGCAGTATTATTCATGGTAGTTGAGGGTGGAACCGAAACAGAAGGCAGTGGGGGCTCCAACACGTCCGAGTCGGACAATACTGGGCTGGGAGCTTCAGCTGGTGGCTGAGGTTGAACAACTGTCAAGAGACTACCAGGTTCTACTGGAGACATGTAACTTGGTGCATTTGGCCCTAACCCTAAACATCGGTTTCCTGTTCATCACCAAATTATATTACAAATATGAATACGGAGCTTGCAGCATGAACAGAACAGTAAGAAGAGCCGTATCATCTCTGCTATCACATAATACTGACGATAACAAAATCTAGAATCTGTTAACGAGAACTTATAGGTGTGCATAAAGATGCAGTCCAGAATAAGGAACCTAAAGGGTGTTCCAATTTCATCATTTTATTGCTAGAACATTTGCTAGAAATTTAATGTTGAAACATTTAGAGTATGCGTTAAAAATTTCTATAATATAGCTGTCAATTTACAAATGGACAGAGAGAGATGGGTTGTCCCATTAAACCCCTGTCACGGAGATAGTCCGTCTCTCTTATGTATTGTTTTTAACTATAACCACATCTGAACTTTATAATAAAAAAGAAATAAAATGAATAATGAAAGTAGTAAAGATTATTACCATGAAAGCACAAGAGTGAACTTACTTCTATATTTATCTGCAGTTTTGGGGAAGTCAGTAATGACACCATCGATATCGGCTCCAACAACGAAGGAATTTAACTCCACACGTGCATCTGAGAAGAAGTCCCATGCTTGAGGATAGAATTCATTTTGGAAAAGTTTTACATAGACAGGTAGCTCAAATGCCTTCAACTTTGGCACAACATCTGTAGCACCAGTAAGGAATCCAACTCTATCTCGACTGAATACAGACTTCTTCTTGACCACAACGGAATCAGCAAATTTCTTAATGCCCAACATCGTTGAATTTAGCACATCACATATAACTTCATCAACTTCATAAACAAATTCAAAGTTTCTCTTCTCCTTGATCTTAATAAGCACTGAACTATTAGATGATCGAATCATTACTCTTTTAACTTTCTGGTTATCATAACCATTTTTGCTCAAAGCATCAAGAACAGCATCTATCACACCCAAACCCTGCTCTGCTAGGAAAGCTGCTTTCTGCAGGAGGAGAGAAAATGCATTTTTATTAAAATGATAAAATCTAAAATTAAGCTTAAGCACCCTAAAGTACATGCAACAAATCCTAACTGTACCTTACAATTCCCACAATATGTAGAGGACAATTATTAAATACAAATTCTAAATCAATGATTGGTCAAGTCTTAACTCCCATTAGTAAGCTATTCCCTTGCAACATGTGGAAGCTATAACGTGAGATTAGGAGAGAGATTAAATGCAGAATGATACTCATACAGTCCTGGAGTTCAAGTTTACAGAATATATCATAATACAAACTGGCTTTAGCTACTCACTCACCAGTAAATCATGTTTATATTTATTTGATGTGAAATAAAATTCTTTGACCCTTCACTTCTGGTACTCCAAAATCCAAGTATGGAATATAAGCTTGTAGATGAACTTTCCAATATTAAGTAATGCTTACCTAATTTTCTTCCCCTACTCTCTCCCACAATGCTAATTGCTGATCATCACATTAACTTAACATATGTAAAAAATAACCAGTTACTTCATAAAGTTTGTAGCAGGTTTCTCATGTAGTTGTTAATAACTAACCTCATCAAAGGGCGGATACATAGAAACAAAAAAAAAAGCGTTGAGATATTTTCTTGATTTTTTAATTCTGAATAATTAATGCTACAGAGTGGAAAGAGATTGCTTAACCTTTTTAGAAATTTGAAAAACTAGCATAAAATTACCTCAATGCGAATCAAAACACCAGAAACAGAAGGTGCATTATAAGCTAAGGCCAAAAAGTCGGATAATGACGTGAATTTTCCTTTATTCTTGTTGTTTTGATTCCGGTACAGTTTCTCCTCTGCAAATGGATTATAGATATCCGCTGCCATAATGTTTAAAACATCAGAATACGGAAAAACTATTAAAATCACTTAAATATTGGAAGGATATAAGATAAGCTAGATTATAATTGTTTATCGAGAAGATTGCTTGCATGATGGAAGACATTTAAATTGTCGGGAGAAGGATCTTGATAATGTGTATCCCATGCAGTGATTCTTCAAGCTTTCTCTTTGAAGTCATTTGAATTTTCTATACAGGTACCAGACCATTATACATATAATTAGCACACATAATTCCACCGCGATTAATGTGTTTACATGCGAAATATGCAAAAGAAAAAAAAACAAATGTCGATACTCTTTTAATTTCACCTAAGGATTCCAGCAACAATAGTTAAATTGCGACTTCTCAACACGAACGTACACCAAGTGAACTTTATGTCAAGCTATGGTCTGTCGAATTTGGTAATGAAATTTATTGAAGTCTTTTATAATGAAAATTGATTACAAAAGTAGAGGACATATATTATTATTCAACAATGCACATGGCCAAAAATTGTCCTGCTAGAGGTGGCAACTTCTTAGTAGACAGAGTTGGCACACCCTTTCAGTGACATTGGATATGTATGCTTGAAAATGTCAAGCAAGTACAAAGCAGTTGGGTTTTTACTAGATTTCAAGGAATTACTAAGAGATTCTTATTAATCAAAAGATATTTTTACTTTCATGGCAAGCCAAAACGACTTAAAATCATTAGCATCAGTGGGATGGAGGTATATAGACTAACGTTTCAATTCCTGAATTTCTTTCCATGTAAGATTAAAGGAAAATATCCCTGCAGCACTACCAAGTTCAGGAATGTTCATTATAAGCGTCGTGTAAGCTTGAGCAACATTGGTTCTATCTATAAGGTTTATAGAGCCCAAACAAATTGGCACTCCATCCTTTGTCATCTGAACTGGACAGTCAAGAATATCAGCACCATCCGTAATTGCTGCTTTATATGCCAAATCAGTACAACCTGGGTAGTCTCCACTTGCTCCTTCATTAGAAATAACCAAAGGTTTCACTGAATCGATTGTAGCCCACATGAAAAAGAACATGTTAACGACTCATTAGTTAGTACTAAAGAATGTCACTATTCACATTTAGGCACAGTTTCTTAGCAATAATTTGAGTAGAAAAGGAGAAGTGGAAACTAAAAGGCACACATGATACGGACATACCTGGATGTGAATCATTTTTATCCATGTGAGAGTAACAATCTACAGAATCACAGAAAAATAACAATCAAAACACTTACAATATGGAATAGATTTTTCACAAACTTAAACTATAAATACTGCATAAGCTTTACTACATCTTGTTCTATTGTCTTTGTCTCAAGGTTGATGTGGATTTGTAAGTTGAAATAATTTCATACAAGAAGTTATATATGTAAATATCAGTATATAAGTAACTCAAGCATACATTCTAGACGAACGAAATTAAAGCATTGTTGTTCATAACAACTTCTATGTGTGTGCTCCTGTCCCTGTATATGAACATACATATTATAAAAATAAAGGGGATATAAAATGATTACAGACCAAATCGAAATTATTTGAAGCATGTCTATATTAATTCATGAACGACGCGGAAGATATCAATACCTTACAACATTAGATTTCCCTTCGGATGGCTAAACTTCACCTACTTAAATATACTTATTCAATAATCTAAAAATTTATCATAACTATATACCAAATTCATTTCAAAGGCTATCATAACTAGTTGGGGATTTTTTTTTCTTATATTAGAAAGAATTTTCAGTTATGTGAAATATTTGATAGAAAACACAACACTCAATACTCAGATGAGCTATCACAAGCTACTGGTCAAATTATACAATCAAGTAAACTGTCCTCATTAATCACTACAGTGTACTGCAAAAGTGAAGTTTTCACAGATATACACGAACCTGTATGGGAATATAGTAGTTGATAACTATTGGCTTGTAGCCTAACAGATACCACTCTTTCATATGGTAGATAAGACATACATATAGCCGCTGATGGAGTTATTGGAAAGTCAGAAAGCACACCATCCACGGAGAAGTTGTCGTTGTCAATAAATTTTAGATACTCTGCTGAAGGATCATAACTGAAATCATATGCAAGGGGTACATCATTTGAAAACTCTGATGCATATATTTCTAACCCCTCTTTGTGAGCATCCAAAACAACCGAGGTATGCGGCAGCAAATTTAGTTTTTGATTCACAGGCCATATGTAAGATTTTGGAACTAGAATTCCAGAAGCAAATGTTTTAATAAATTTCAGGTTCTTTAATAGAGAATCATAAGTTTGGTTAGTTGAAGGCTCAATTTCGTTCTTTCCAAGAAACCGAAAAACAAGCTTTGTCGGGGTTGCTCTAAGTCTTGCCACAATACTTTTAAGAAAGTTCACCTCTGGTGATGAAATATAATTCACAACAGAACTTCTGGATGTAGAAAGTATGAAACTTCTTGTGTTTAATTTATGTTGGTCGAAGAAAGCAGCATGCTGCAAAAACAAATGGAAATACATAAGAACAGCTGAGCCAGCAATCCTATTTCCTCCAAAATCAAACTGAAGAAAACGGCCATTTTTATAATTAGCCACAGAACCCAAGGGTAAATTTTACTGACGGTTACCTGGATATTTAACCATAATCCGGGCGGTTTTAACTGCTTTACCACATCTTGGATACCCATTACTGCAAATAAACTTAGATCCAACTGGTTTGTCCGTGAATAAACTCCCTGGAGTACTGCACAGTGTAAAGAAAAGCTTGTTAGTTTAGATAACCAACTGCAGTAAAATGAACCGATCTCCAATTATCGTTTCCAAGACGGTAGGCTTGCAAACTCTCCTTTAATAACCAATCACAAGTTAAAATATTCAGGTACGGTGTGAAAGCTTTATGGCATATCTTTAGTTATGATTGGAAGACATATCTTACTGTGGTATTAGTTTCTCATCTGGTGAAAAGGAACAAGCAAAATGTTAAAGATCGATGTGCTATGCAACAAGAATTATTGGTTCAACAAAATGACAAAGCATGCCAATTTAGAGATAATCCTATTTCTAGGATGATCGATGAGTTTTGAGAGGACAAGTTAAAATATTCAGGTACGGTGTGAAAGCTTTATGGCATATCTTTAGTTATGATTGGAAGACATATCTTACTGTAGCATTAGTTTCTCATCTGGTGAAAAGGAACAAGCAAAATGTTAAAGATCGATGTGCTATGCAACAAGAATTATTGGTTCAACAAAATGACAAAGCATGCCAATTTAGAGGCTTAAATGACTTCAGGAAAGGCGCTGGGAAGAGATAAACTGAGGCAGAGAGCTTTCGACTGGACCTTATAAATATTATCTTGTCCTCTCAAAACTCATCGATCATCCTAGAAATAGGATTAAATGTATAAGGATCTACTCCATTATATTGTTCCCAACTCCATAGAGCTGATGATTGCAGAACAATTATGCAAGAGAACCACACATACTGCATATCCTTCATTGCATTAAAGAAAGGAATACAAACATGAAGCTTTCTCTCTCTGTTCTATCATGTCATATGTTTCAGGTTGCACACTGATAAAGGATCAAATATTGAGCTCAATATGCAATTGTCATAGTATAGTGATTCATATTTATCCTTGTACAGTAGAATAAAAATAAGAGGAAGAGAAGATTAAACATAGGGTTATTTTTTTAATCTTCTCTTCCTCTTACTCTTCGACTATTGTATAAATCCAACATTAAAGGTAAAAGTAAAAATTGAAAAACAATTATTACTTGGTGGAAAAAAAAACTAACTGTATAACATAGATGGAATTTCTACGATGTCCTTGGTCGCTGTACCAACAAATCTCTAACGTAGATGCTTTGAATAATTAAGTCTTTACTGATGTATTAAACTTAAAATGAAGATCAGACTTACGAGAGACTTTTGAGAAGTCACTTAAGGTGTGAAATCCACCGAAAACCATCCTGTAGTACTGATACCGTTCACAGAGTAGGTTTTACGCTTGTTTGGAAAAATAAAATTGATATCAGAACCATTGTTAAGCAAAAGGTCTGGAAGGCAGACCCCAAACCCATCACTTATTAGTTGTACGTCACACCACAATACAGTGTTGGTTAAACCAGTTCGTAGTGCTAAACTATAAGCAGGAAAACTAGAATCAGGAAATAATCCAGAGAAGCCTCCACGTGCTATTACCAAAGGTGCATCTCCTACAAAAGGAATAAATAAATAAGTTGTGACCTCGAAAAAACTTGTAGAATGCTAATAGTAGGAAAAGAATTGACACAGCTTCAGAGCTTCTAAGCAAGAAACAATACAGCTTAAAGAAACAAGTTTCAAAATTTTCCTCCATCCAAAATAAGATATAGCAGTATACAACCTTCCACTGGCATTGATCAATCGTAGTTGAACTCGTGTGCTACTCTAATTAAATGTATATGATCCGGTCAATCAAGGTATTATGCTGACAACTTAACAAAAAAGTCATTAACTTAACATGATATCAAAACAAAGGTTAACCAGAGATCTCGGTTTCGAACACCTCAAAATTTAAAGATTGATATAAAAAGAGAAATTTGTCAACTTACACCTACTTTAAACTCACTCACCTAGCAAACAGAATAGATGCACAAACACACACTTCATACTATTCAATTTTACAATGTATGCTACTTAAATTATTGTTGATTAGTTACTGTAGTACTGCAGTAAGCTAGCAATTATATTATATTTGTGTATATGTAATTAACACGATCTAGAAATTTAGTTCAGTGGGTTCCTTATATATTTATAATTTCGGATCATTTCGATTAAGTGTCGAGTAACTTGTAATTAATCCGAAATTGATCTGAACCAGAAAAATTCAAACTCAAATTCGTATATTTCAAATTAAATTTATATTGTGTTTTCGAGTCGGGTCTGATATTATCACTTCCAAATCATATACTCCCTCCGTTCCACCCAATTGTTTACATTTAGGGTGGGCACGGAGGTTAAGAAAATTATATAAAGTATTATGAAATAGAAGAAAAAATGGATAAAAGAGAAGAAAAAACTGGTAAAATGGTGCGGTCAATTGATATTTAATTGATAGATTTGAAAATGTGGAGTAAAGTAGTGGGTGATAGTAAATTTTATAATATAAAAGTTTACTATTTTTAGAAAATTTTGAAATGTAAATAATTGAGTGAGACATAAAAAAAGAAAGTGTAAAGAATTAATTTGGACGGATGGAGTAACTTTTAATTTTGTTATTAATAGTTTTATTTTTTGTTTTAATTTTAAGTTATGCTTTAATTTTAATTTGGACTCAAGTAGTGTAATTGGTTCTTAATTTCTTTTGAGTGGGTGCACTTTATTTTTCACAATAAATTTCTACATATTTAAACTTAATTTTTTGATCTTAAAAACTCGACCTGAGTGGAGTCCTGACCACTGACTCACGACACTATACATCCGCCCTGGTAATTAATAATTACTAGTTAACTACTTGTTGAGTAGTAGTATTAACTAACTAGCAATGATATATGCACGCACCTTTGAGTGTCTGCCATAAACTGGAGTTTTTGGTTGATGGCTGAGCAGCAGCGAATGCTGCAGCATAAAACAAGAACGTAAGGAGCTTCCACATTGCCGGAAAATTCACCGGCGCGACAGAGTTGGGTTGTAGGTAGAGAAACTGTAGTTCTTATTGTATTATTTGTTTTGAACTTATTTTTCAGTGGAGAAAGCAGTGCAAAATAAGTGGTGTGGTTACTGGTTAGACAAGGAGAAAAAATAAACAAGAACAGTATAGAGGTGCCATCCGGTATTCATAAAAAAAATTATAAGTCGAAATATATATATATATATATATATATATATATATATATATATATATATATATATATATATTATTTATAAAATAAATTAAACGAACATGCATTTCATTATATTATAAATTCATATATGACTTTGACTTTATAGTTAAAAACCCGACAAATTTATTAAAGTATGGATGCAGTGATAAACACGTACTTATGACAATGATAGTTTACCTAGTACCTTGTCTTAATACATGCATACTATAATATATTCTCTCGGTCTCAAATTAATTGTTGACTCAACTTTGACTGAAAATTAAAATTTATTTTTTTATAATTTTAAAAATTTTAAAAATACATTTTAAAGTAGATTAGATATATTTTTCAATGATATAATTTTTATAATTTTTTTCAATTATATATTATATATAATTTTCAGTTAAACTTTAATTAATTTGACCAAAAAAATCAAATAAAACGGTCAATTTGGGATGAAGGGAGTAATTAATTAAGTGATGATTATTTACTTTAACGTGAGAATGAGTAACAATTATACGGTAATCTCAACTCTCAAGTTCTTTTTTGCATGTTTTGTATTTTTCGTTGAAATTATATCAAAATAAAAGTGTGTAAGAAATAATATTTCTGAATTTTCATGCTAAAATAATTTTTATTTGAAACTTGACTTTTTTTTTAACGAAAATATTATGCATTTTAATGAAAAGACTGTATATAACTGGGACAAACCCTAAACTGACAATACAACCTGACTGAGAAATAAATAAACGAGCTAAATACATAGTCGTTTTGTTTTAAGATTGCTTAACATACATAAACTTGACTATTATCACAATGTTAAGTGTATATATTTTTTAGTGAACGTGGTGTATATTTAAAAAGTTATATAGATAAATAGATGGTAATTAATATTTATTTCTATTATGTGTTATAAAATTTCAATAGTGACATGTTCTTATTAGTTTTTTATTATTAAATCTTGTTATTCACAATGTCGAACATATAGTTAAAATTATAATATTTTGTTTAATTATACAGAGCGACCATGATATGGAAATAGAAAGTCGTTGGTAAAATTAAAAATAAAAGGAATAATATGAACGAATATAAATTTAAGTTATTTAAGTCGAATATGCAATAATAATAAAAAAATATTATTGGACTGGTTAAGTGTATAGTATATACACCCTCCGTCCCATTTGATTCTTAACATTTTTAAAAGAGTGTCCGGTACACATTTTAAGGTGCATATAAAGGGGGTGTTTGGGGAAACTTTTTTCCAGAATAAGTCAACTTATTTTAAGACAAAGTTAGAGATTCCTAACTTTTTTTTTGAAAAAAGTTAACTTTTTTTTGAAAAAAGTTAACTTTTTTTTGCAACTTATAGAATCTCAAATATACATTAAATACTTGTATAAAAAACATTTATCAAAATATGAAATTTTTACCCGAAAATAAGTCCAAAAGGACTTATTTTAAGGCAGACCAAACATGCCAAAAATATAATACCATAACTTATTTTTACAATTTTCTGATTTTGAATAATAATTTAATGTTTAAATTTGTATTAAAAAAATAAATTAAAAATAAATTATGAAATTATTTAAAATATGTATCGAACATTCTCTAAAAAATGTAAACAATCAAATGAAACGGAGGAATAGAGTAGTTTAGACTGGTCAAGTGCAATGCAGTTGTGGTCAAACAACTACTAGTGAAGACAAGTGCTAATGTGTGCAGAGCCACACAGTGATATTAATAGTGCCAGTATTCCACATCAATTATATGCAACTCCATATATATGTTTAACGGTGTATCTAGCGTGCCCCCACAGATACACATTAAACATTAAATTTTATGTGTTTGATTTATTTTAAATTGGTGAAGTTTTTTGTATACCGAGTCATCATTATTAATGAATTGAAAATCAATAAAAATTTAACTAACTAAGCTTTCAATGTGTGTACGTGACAAAAACCGTATGTTTATATCCAAATTACGAATGGAGACAAAATTAGGGTTACTTTCACAAAGTCTACGCAGATTTATACCTGCCTATGCATGAGAGTAATGAGACTGCATATGGGGAAGCCCGTACCTGACCCGCATGGCCCTCTATTACTGGGGTGGACCACTTATGTGGCCCAATCTTATTGAGTATTACGGAGTATCTTTTTTACCAACTTTTCTCTGCTCCAATATAGCTTTTGAAAACTTTGTTCAATTATTAATCAGTTTATTATATAGATTATATTTTTTTTAATGTTGAAACCCCACTTTCTAGTAGTATCAAATGTTTATACGACATGCTTTGCAAATACAACGGAACAGATTTGATACGTGAAATATCGGTTCACAGGCAATCAATCATTGAACTAAACATATAGTACAAAAGTGTGACACATATGCAAACAACGAGAAATATGTTATTTTCACAAACACTACGATTTTAGGGGAAAAACTTGTTTTGTAATAAAAATATTAAAAAGGGCTGGCATGAAATTTTCAGAGGAACAGCCTAGAAGAAAATCAAATTGTTTTCAGCTGACATGCATGTTTGATACTTCAATATTTGCCTCGACATTGTGCCGGGAGTTTAAGGCCACATTTCTTAGGCAGTGCCATGGCATTTTTTGGACTAATTCCGTACTGAAGAAACTTGTCCTTGTAGTTGCAGAGACATGGCAAGTTAACCTTGTGCATGACTTTGCAACAACTTTTTGTTGGCCAAGAAGGTTTCTCGCCTGTGATTGCCGGGAGACATTCACCCAGTTCGGAAACTCCAACGTTGCATATGGTTGGAGTTTTATCGGCAACCACCACAGCTACTAATACCACCATTGCCATCAAGCAAGAAATCAAAATGCCAGTGGAAGCCATTTGTTTCTGTATGCCTCTTTTCTTACTATAATGCTACGATTTACGAGTATGAGTATGTTTTCTTATGCTAACAGGGTGTTAATTTATAGGAACTTTGTTTTGGAATTATTCAGCATGTGAACTTTGGTTATTCTTAGTTTAATTCTCTAAGAATGTCCTGTGAGTCCGGTCACATGGAAATATATTGTTACATAAGGGTATGGAAATGTACATAGCCGTGAAATCCTTAATATATATGTCACCATTTTACTATATTTGATACCAAAAAATTGTTTCGAAACCTCAACTAGGCGCTCACAAGTCACCTTAATTTTTTATCCCAAAACTTTGAACAAGTTGAACTCCGCTCATCAACTCTTGTCAACAGCTCGAGTTGAACTCAATCAAAAAAGAAATATGATTCATCACATCTCGTAGGCATCGCTCATCTAATAATTAGTTCGAATATAAGTTTTACAAACCCGGAATGCTCACTTCTCACTTGCAAACCTACTTATATATATCTCATTTTCTGGATTATCGGGAAAACCTCAAATACGGTAAGAACTAAAACTTCTAAGACTACATGAGGCAGGTAAGAACCACGACACGGTAAGAACTAAAACTTTTAAGATTACACGAGCCAGGTAAGAACTAATTATTGTTTAGGGTCAGCTCAATCATTCTATGGTCTATAGCCTAGACACATTCATTATTCAGAAAGAAAGAAATGGTGTTTTGGCCTTTAGGATAGTGAAGATTCAACCATACAAAACGGTGATTTGAATACAAGGAAAGACATGTGAATCCACAGTGTCAAAATTTGTCTATTTTGAAGAGCAAAAAAAGGAAATGAGATCTCATACGTATTATTAAGATTTGGATTGATTCGAGGTACAAAATGCAAATTTGACACTTTCAGAAGAAAAATAGCATTATACTTTCTTGGCAGTCCAAAGTGATCGACTTGGTACCTTTCATGCCAATATAATCATTTTTCAGATACTAATTTTTAACCAAACCGACATTTCGGAACTGCATGTATTTCAAATTCTGGAGAAAGGAATATAATTAGTGAAACTTATAGCATATATAAAGTTGTTTTCAGTTTCATGGACAAGCTAGAAATGAAAACCAGTGACATAGAAGGGCTGGGGTGGGGGTGTTTCAATTTCATGTTTGAAGATAACAACACCAATACCTTGAGATACATTCATTACTTTCTGACATAAATCAGCAACAGGCTACCCATCATTTTTTTTAATTCTAGTTACATTTCACTTTTGTTTTCCTAACATCTGCATTTTTACAGATGTAAACTCCAAAATTTTGAGTTGGTAGCTTCTAAGGTGAGCCTGCCAGTAGGAAGAAATTCCCTTCACTCATTAGGATGATAATTATGTTAGACCTGGAAACCAGCTATGTAGTAAGTTGTCGTGATTCCACGCGAACACTTACAGTTGCAATATGAAATTCAACTAAAGTCTTTCGAAGAGTATGAGATGATCAGTTAATCACTATGTAATTAAAACTTATTTGCAAGCAATGCCATAATATTCTACAGAGTAGTGAGCAAATTCATAGGAACAAATCAACTGATCAAAGCATAATTATGAGATTAAAAATTACTTATAATACAAGTTTTTAAATGAGTTGTAACATATTAGCCTGTAAAGTTTCCAGATTAAATACATTACTTAGCGATTGAAACATTTCTGAAGACTTCCTGAAGAATGATCATGAGAACATGCACTTTTTAAAATTTTCATAACAATCCCTATAAATGTGCAAACCACTTACCAGTACCAGTTACAACTTGGGCTGATGGGCTCACAACTACAATTTAATTTCTTGATACAAATATATTCATGTGAATTTAGATAAATTCCGTTTACTTTTTTCTTTGTTAATGTCTTTCACAAAATAATATAAGTACATATTTATAAAAATTTCATTAGTAAGAAAATAAAAATAGGAATTGAACACAGTCAAATCATAGAGCAAAAGATAAGAGATGAAGGGAGTATAATTTGTATTCATAGTATGTATGTCTCCTAAATATAACAACTTCTCCCACTTTTCTCTCTAATTCTATACCACATGAGTATCCAGATCACCATACGACCATTTCTTCCTCCACTTTAATTGTTCAAACTATCACACTCTTATTTAGATCATCATTTTTCACCCTCCATAAAGCTCTTCTTTCTTTTTGATGCATTGCTTTCTGTAGATTATTTGATGTAGCTTATCATCTTCGGTCTTTAATTTTTAATTCATCAGGTACATTGTTTCCATCGCCAACTTATAATCTTAGAAACTTTTAAGTTTTGTACCATTTTTGCAATTTAATGTGTATCAAACTATTGTTGCATACTTGCATATTCAATTCTGTAGCCATGCATGCACATGAACAGGATTCAGGCTATCAGCTTATGCAAGAACAAATTTAATTAATCCACAGCGATAACTATTTTTATCAAGTCAGATTGATTGATTAGCCGATTTCTTCTATATATTCAACATTGTATAGTAAGTCTTATCCCCTGTATTATAGTAGAGCGGATACTCATCTTTCACGGTAACAAATTAAAAGGTTTCACACTGAGAACTAAGATGCTGAGGGTTCGAAATCAGTGTCTGAATATCTAAATTTTTTCAAATATTGATCATCTGAAAAGAAGAAGAATTTTTTGTTTTGGCAACAACTATTTAATTAGATCAATCTGATCATATGTTTGTTACATTAATCTGAGGTATATCCACTTAGACAACGCAAAGATGATGATATATTGCTAAAAATATTTTGCATTTGAAGTGTTTGATAGGAATGGCGACAGACGAAGGAACGGCAACAACATCAATGGAGGCAGAGGAGGCCTCTGACTCTGAAGGAGGAAGGCTAAGCAGGCAGCCGAGTGATTCATCTCTGTGTCAAACTGAAGATGAAGAAGAGTCAAGGGTACCATTGGGCCCCAAAATGAGTATCAGGCAACAGCTTGAGATAGACAAGGTCAGTTCTTTTCATCATCCTTTGTGTAAGTTCAGCATATAATATAATTTATTTATTCCATCATGTGTTTTTCCAGTATCTTCTCTAACAACACTATGTGATTCAGGATGACGAGAGTTTGAGGAGGTGGAAGGAACAACTTCTCGGAAGTGTAGATGCAAGTGAAGGTACCACAAAAAATTTGTCATTCATAAATAAACCGAATACTATTAATCTACTTCTCTATTTCTATACAAAGTACATGTTGTTTTCTTGTAGAAGTTGAAGAACCGGATGTTAAAATACTAAGTCTCACAATCGTTACCGCTGATAGACGTGATCTTGTTCTTGATATCCCGGAATCTGGACACTCAGATGGCTTATGGTTTACGCTAAAAGAAGGTAGCAAATATCATTTAAGATTTTCCATTAAGGTCAGCAATGATATTGTTTGTGGCCTCAGATACACCAACACTGTCTGGAAAACTGGTGTCAAGGGTAATCATTCTTTCAATTCCCATCAGAATGTTTAAAATTTTCTTATATATGATGTCGATCATAACAACTACGTGGCCGATGATAATATAGTTGACAGCTCCAAGGAAATGCTGGGAACATTTAGTCCTCAAGCAGAGCCTTACACACATGAAATGCCAGAAGAAATTACCCCGTCTGGTTATTTTGCAAGAGGGTCGTATACAGCAAAAACTAAGGTTATTTTGCAAAATTAATCTTAGGTTTCACATTGACATTTTGAAATTACTACTATACTTCACTGGACTTGGCTATGGTTTAGTTAAAATTTGTCGCTCACAAATCTTGTTCTTTTTTAAATCAGTTTGTTGACGACGACAAAAAATGTTACTTAGAACTGAACTACACATTCGATATCCGTAAAGAATGGCCTTAATAGCTGATCAAGACGATAAATTCGAGAGCATGATGAGCTGCATTGATACTTATATGCTGTATGTCTCATACAGAGGACACTGTGGGAATTCTCTGCAAAAAGATGAACTCTAATGAAGGAGGCAAAGAGTTTAAATATCTCAATGTTTTATCATATGAATTCGCAGTTTTCAGGTTATTTTTAGGTTGTAGTTCAAATTTAACAAGTTCAGAAACTTCTTTTACCAAATTTGTTTCTAAAAAATTCCTCTGTTCCAAATTATAGTTTAGAGAAATATTAAACCAAGAAGCATGTAAAAATGATCATTATTTAATTATTTGTGTTTTTAGGAAAACTTAGAAGCTAATAATAATATCTGAAATAATTTTTGAATAATCGATTCATCGAATCGAGAATGAACTTTTATCACCGGATATACCACCAACCTTAACATTTTTTAATTAGTCAATGCATTTTCTTTTTTCCTATTTTTACCATATAATTAAGCATTCGTACTCTTTTAAAGAAGAGAGTCATATGCTTGAGGATGATCTTGGGGTACTACCTCAGATTATAACAATTTCATATATAAATATATAAGGGTAGATTTGTAAATTCAGAATAATTTTTTTAGTATTTACAAAAATGTCATTAAATTTGTAGGGGCATAGAAGAGTTACACAGGTCATCCTCGAGCCCATTTTTCTCTTTAAAGAATGGACCAATCTAGAATATGTACAGAAAAATAGGGTTAACACGTTTTAGCCCGCTTTAAGTTAAATTTCCATTTCATGTCCGTTGGGCTTTAAGCCCATAATTATATCATATCCATGCAAACATCTATGTTTCTGCCAGACATATATGATCCCGGATCCGAAAATCTTTACATAGTTTTTTTTTGTCAGGGAAAATCTTTACATAATTTAGTACTTGGAAGAATTCCCAATTTGATTGGAGTTCACTTGAAAAAAGTATGCAAAAAAATTTAGAGCTTTTAACAAGTTTTATATTTTTAGGTGAAATTCGAGCATATTTCAATAAAAATTTAAATAAAATTTAATTGTTAAAACATTTATATATATATATTATTAAAAATTAAAAATAACTTATACATATTCATAAATTTATATATTGAATTTAATTTTTCAGAGCATCAAACAATAATATTTTGACATTTTGGATCCAATTATTCACGGTTTTTTTTTTACTATCCCTATCAAAGGTTTGGACAAAACATGACGTCGTCGGACATGATTTCCTCTCACTTTGTTTATTGTATCCAACTCGTATGAATATATTTGAACAGTATACTATATATTGTCAAAAACAACCCAAATTTAAATATCGTGACGATGATGATGTAATTAGAAATGTATTGTTTGACGTATTTAGGAAGGTGGGAATTTCACCTAAAAAGGAGGTGCTAGACTAGGGCCGGCAAAAAAAATCCGAAAAATTCGATATTCGTCCGAAATATCTGTTATCGTATCCGGAAAAAACGGATATTATGGAAGAAACCGGATATTATCCGTATTCGAATTCGAATATTCCGGACACGAATATGGATATAGGCACATATGTATCCGAAAATATCTGTATCCGAAATTAATTATATATAATATATATAAATATTTTTTTAATATATATGATTATATATTTTTAAACTCATTTATAGTTATAAGCCCATTTATATATTTTTATACATATACTTATAATTATAAGCCCATTTAATTTGATTCAATTATATTTTTTAATTAGCTCAACTCTAATGTCTATTTTAATTTAATAAATTTATATATACAATATATATGGTTATACTTTAAAATCTATATTTAATATATATCAATTTATATTTCTATAGTATTTTATGTATTTTAAATCATATCACATATATCACATAAATAATATATATATATATATAATTTAAAATTTATTCTATTAGTTTTGTAGTGTGTGTGTATATATTCATTAAATAATATATTTATACAAATTTTATATAATTGTAAAAATATTATAGACATATATAAAAATATCATTTGAGTTTAATATTATTAAGATAACAAAAGTAGATTAAAAAGATAAATACAAATTAATTTTTAAAAATTAAAATAGGCTTAAATCCCTTTAACTCTTAACTCAATTTTAAAAAAATAAATTAAATTTTTAATATTTTTTTTGCAATTTTTTTTGAATTTTTAATGTTAATTTAAAAAACTTATTAAAAATCGGATTCAGATCCGGATATTATCCGTATCCGGATAGTATCGGTCGGATCCGGATTCGGATATTAACCTTTAAAAATTTTCGGATTCAGATACGGATACGGATATAGACAAATCTGTATCCGAATTATCCGTTTGACAATCCTATGCCAGACTGCTAGTTAACTTTTTCTTTTTTATCATTTTTCAGAAACGATATCAACACTTAGATCAACTGATGTTTTGATTTACAACTAGTACAGAGGGAAAAATATTTATGTCCATTTTAGTATTTCATTTAAGCAAATCTGATAATAAAGTATTTGCAGTTGATCAAGCATCATAAACAAAAATGCATAAGCATAAACACTGTTAAGCATGTAGAGATAAATCAACACAATTTTTTTGTCATTTATTTTTAACACAGTCAAATTCTTGACTTTTGATATTGGCAAGTTTCAACACAATTTTTATGTCATTTGTTTTTAACACATTCGAATTCTTAATTTCTGATATTTCTAAATTTGTTCGAAGAGTTGAAAAACTCATGAATAAAAATATTATAATCACGGGTTAAAGTGTTAAACTAAATACATGTTGAAGAGTTAAAAAAATTATGAATAAAAATATTATAACCGCGACCCGCAGGTAGAACTGAATATATATTTCGATGGATATAATTTGTAATTTAACGAGAGTTTTGCGGTACAGTTTATTATATATTTATCTCGTACATATATAATTTAGATTTTTATAATATTAAATATAAAAATTAAAAAGTGAATAAAATAAATAAATATATTTATATTTATCATATACGCATAAAATATACTCATATAATTTTCATTCAAATTCTTATCTATCTAGTTTTCAGTGAAAGTAGACCCACCACGACAAAGCTAAACGTTTTCCCCAACAGATCTCAATACAAAACTCCCAAGAAAGACAAATTACATGACCCAGGTGTCAAGTACACGTGTCCACCGCTTTGACCAGCTGTCAAACAAATGAAGCGAGTACATACATTAACCATACTCCCGACTATAAAATATACATACAAAAAATTCTAATTAGACACACACTATTCGCTTAACTGGCGTACTCCATGTTCTTTAATCCCATCACTGGTCTATATTTGCCCTATATTCAAGCAATATATTTGATTCCCTTTTCCCCTTTTTTATATATAAAAAAATAGACACGCAAAAAATACATACATATATATATATAAACAATAGAACAGTGAGTTTTATTCGGAGCAAATCTCTTGACGGTCCACAAATTTCAAGAACCTAGTCAAACTCTATAAAACCAGAATTGTTTGTACACAAGCTCTGATCTTTTAAGGTATGTGTTAATGGGGTCTTTTTAGTTTCTTGTTTTCTTGATTAATTTCTCATGGGCACCTGCAATTTACGTGTTTTTTGAGTAACTTTGCGTTCAAGAATTGATTTCTTAGGATTAGATATGTAGAATTTGCAATTTATTAGATGCCCATTTGTTTTTTATGATGTTATATGTATGATAAGATCTTGTGTGTTGGGCCTTGTCATTGTTATGTTTTGTGATTTATTTTGAGTTTGGTAGAATTTTTGTGATTTAATGAGCATTTGTACTTGTGATTGATGGGCATATGTTTCTTGTATGTATCTTTTCTTCTTTTTCTTTTGAAACCATATTTGTATGTATCTATTATTTATATGTATAATGTATTCAAGGAATTTGTGTCCTGTGTTATTAGGCCTAGTTATGGATTATCTGTTTTCTGTTTCATTTTGCAGCAGTATGGTGATATATTATGTATGCTTGGTGATGTTTTGCAGTTCATTTGATGCATATCGTTTTTGAACCTTATCTCTGTTTAAATTGAATTTGTGTTTTGGGTACATGAGTAGTCATTGTAATATATGTTTGGTATCTTATTTGGATTGTGGAAGTTTGGTTATTGATTTAAGTACATGGTAAACTCTTTAGTCTTTGCTGGTGGGTATACATTTGTTTTTGCTTATGACTATTCAAATGACTTTATGAATTGGTGATGAGATTTTTTTCCTTGCCTGTCTTGTTCTGGTTTAGAGAAAGGTCATCAGGGAAGGAAATATATCAGGGGGTAATTGATTGGAGTCCCATCGGTTGCAAACTCTGTAACCGACGAATTTGTGTCCTGTGTTATTAGGCCTAGTTATGGATTATCTGTTTTCTGTTTCATTTTGCAGCAGTCTGATGATATATTATGTATGCTTGGTGATGTTTAGCAGTTCACTTAATGCGTATCATTTTTTAACCTTATCTATGTTTAAATTGAATTTGTGTTTTGGGTACATGAGTAGTGATTTGAATAGATGTTTGGTATTTTGGTTATTGATTTAAGTACATGGTAAACTCTTTTAGTCTGTGCTAGTGGG
Source organism: Oenanthe sinensis (assembly GCA_028671895.1). Taxonomy (NCBI): domain Eukaryota; kingdom Viridiplantae; phylum Streptophyta; class Magnoliopsida; order Apiales; family Apiaceae; genus Oenanthe; species Oenanthe sinensis. The sequence continues at coordinate 41,296,035 of CM053794.1, forward strand.
CATACATTTGTTTTTGCTTATGACTATTCAAATGACTTTATGGATTGGTAATGAGATTTTTTCCTTGCGTGTCTTGTTCTGGTTTAAAAAAAGGTCCTCAGGGAAGGAAATATATCAGGGGGTAATTGATTGGAGTCCCGTCGGTTGCAAACTCTGTAACCGCGGGTAGGAGATGTCTAAATTTCAGGGTGCTCTTGTTTCCGATCAGTGGCTTCAAAGCCAGTTCACGCAAGTCGAGCTCCGCAGTCTCAAAAATAAAGTATTTTTCTTATTGTAATCTTTTTGATTTTTGCATCTGATCAACTCTTAAAACAACGGTGAATTAGTGGTTGAAATGTGTTTACAGTGTTCCATTATTAAGTTAACAAAATTATCTTTATTTTATTGCAGTTCATAACTATCAAAAACAAAAATGGTAAAGTTACAATTGGGGATTTGCCACCTGTACTGGCAAAACGGAAAACTTCAAGTGAGGTATTTACGGAGGATGTGATCAAAGCGTTATTGGAAGAATCCGGGTCTGATATGAGCAATGTGATCAATTTTGAAGAATTTCTCAAGGTGAAGGTTTATTCCACTGAATGTGATTTTGTTTGCTCTTTGTTCATTTTTGCTTTGTTACCTATACACTGGCAGGCACGAAACTCCACTTGTGTAATGAAAATGAGAATCCATGTCAGTGTAGTTGCTATAATTACACAGTATCTGATTAACTTGAAGAGAGCTTCTATGTTACTTTTTCACTTAAAAAGACATTTACCTGATACATTATTTAAATACATCTCGTGTGCAGATCTTTTTAAATTTGCAAGCACGAGCTGCTGCTAAACTGGGAAATTCGAATAGCTCATTTCTTAAGGCCACAACAACTACTCTTCTTCACACTATAGTTGAATCAGAGAAAGCATGTTACGTTGCTCATATCAACAGCTACTTAAGGGATGATCCTTTCTTGAAGCAGTTTCTTCCTATAGATCCAAAAACAAATGCTTTATTTGACCTGGCAAAAGATGGAGTGCTTTTATGGTACTTAATCAGGGTTGCTATTTGTATATCTACCTTTTAGTACAACATAAGGTGCTAATATTTGAACTTACGATAATATGTATGGTTTGATGCAGTAAGCTTATCAACGTTGCTGTCCCAAATACAATAGATGAAAGAGCCATTAACACCAAAAAAGTACTGAATCCGTGGGAAAGAAATGAGAATCATACGCTTTGCCTCAACTCTGCCAAGGCTATAGGCTGCACAGTAGTTAATATTGGTACCCAAGACATTGTTGAAGGAAGAGTAAGCTGTGACTATTGGGTGGTAATTTTACTTAATATCACAAAATCATGGAGAACAGGATATAACTTAATTTGTTTTAACATATGCAGACTCATCTGGTACTTGGATTAATCTCTCAAATCATAAAGGTAAGTAATCCTTCCATCAACTGTCATTAATCTGTCAATAAATGTGGGAGGGGAGGATATGATAATCTATCTCTGTTTCCTTGTCAAATATCGGCAGACTCCATAATGATGACAAGAATATTGATAGGAAGCACATGCATTAATTACTTGTTGCTTTTGGTTTTCTTTATTTGCGCTCATCAAACTCATGATTCTGGCCTTTCAGATTCAACTATTGGCAGATCTTAACCTCAGGAAAACACCCCAGCTCCTGGAATTGGTGGAAGAAAACAATGTTAGTTGATAGTATTAATTATTTACATGAATTGATGTGCTTCTTCTGGAATTCTATGCGATACTAATGGCTAGTATGCAAAATATATGTAGGATATTGAGGAGCTTATCAGTTTACCGCCCGAGAAAGTTCTTTTAAAATGGATGAACTTCCATCTCAAGAAAGCAGGCTATAAGAAAACTGTAGCAAATTTCTCTTCTGACTTGAAGGTAGACTATTCATTCATGATATTGTTTTAGTTGTAAATTGTAAGAACCTTTTATAATGGACTTAAACATGCATGCTTACTCTAATTCTTATTTAAAAAATATATTCTAAAAAGCTTATATTGTTATTTAGTTGCATTGAAACCTGCCGAATGCATGAAAAGAAACCCCCTACAGCTCTCCATTCATGGCTTTTTGGCAAATTTCACAGATCTCTAATCTTATTGTTGTTAGTAGTTCTCTAAGGAGGCTATCAGCAGAAGTTTGTCAATAACTCCATGTTTAGTAATGATGAAATTTATATGCATATGTACCAGTTTCCCAAGGAAAGAAAAAAAGAAAGAAGGATAGAGCTCTAGTCATTTTTTACTTTAAGTTTTTCTTTGTTGATTGTGCTTACGTGCATGAATGCAACCTAACCATCAGCCAGCATGGAAACTTGATTGACAAATGCAAATGTATCATCTAATTAGAAGTGATTACTCACTTTATTTTCTTGGTATATTATATACTAACATACCTGTTAAACTTATATTTATTAGGATGGAGAAGCTTATGCCTACCTGCTCAACGTTCTTGCACCAGAACACTGCAACCCAGATACATTAGATGCCAAGGATCCTGTTGAAAGGGCTAATTTGGTACTCGAACATGCAGAGAAAATGGAATGTAAAAGATACTTAACTCCAGAAGACATCGTTGAAGGTTCATCAAATCTGAATCTTGCATTTGTTGCACAGATATTCCATCAAAGGTTTGTTAGACAGTTAGCTCTGAACTCTAGTTTTTAGGAATACGGGTTAATAGTTTCTTCTTTATAGGAGTTCCATGCTTGTGACATTTTGATAATCCAGCGTGTATCTAAAACAAATGTTTTCTGTGTTACTTTGTTTATACTATGTTTGTCAATGAAGGAAACACTATGTTCTGGCAAATGTTGGGTAAATGGACAGAATATTTCTGCCTGCGGTTAAGTGCAACCTTCTGACTTTAGTTAGTTTTGCTGCGGGTGTAATTTATCTGGAAGATAGATGGTACCTTTTAGACTGGGTGCCTTAGAGTTGCATTTCGTTTTCTTCAATTCTTATTAGCAACTTATATGTTGTGTATCTGTACAAATTTAATATTATCTAGTAGTTTCAAGCCTGGCGCGTAAAAGAATTTTTAGTTCAGCATTTTGTTTAATTAGACTGATTCCATATAGACAACTGGCAATCTTAACATGTTCTGACAAGTTGGTTTTTTTTACAGGAGTGGCCTGTCCACAGACAACAAGAAAGTTTCTTATGCAGAGATGATGACTGATGATGAACAAATATCTAGAGATGAGAGGTGTTTCCGATTGTGGATCAACAGTCTTGGGATTTCTTCTTATGTTAATAATATATTTGAGGATGCAAGAAACGGGTATTTTTTTTTCACTTTTCAGAATTCCATCATTATATTAAGCTTTCTATAATTGCAAAACCTTATCCACTTATGTGAATATCTATTAATATTACTTTTTTTTAAGTAAGATTATAAGCTTATAGAGTAGTATCCATTCTCTAATAATTCTCGGGGTGAGCGAGAGTCAAACCCCAAACTTTATTTTTCTGTTAAATATAATTAACTATTTAGTACACTTTGGTTAATTTTTGAAACACATACCTCTGCAGATGGATGCTCCTGGAAGCACTTGACAAGGTTTCTCCAGGATCAGTTAATTGGAAGCAGGCAACAAAGCCTCCTATCAAAATGCCATTTAGAAAAGTAGAGAATTGTAACCAAGTAATTAGGATTGGGGGGCAGTTAAAGTTTTCTTTGGTGAATGTAGCTGGGAACGATTTTGTTCAAGGAAATAAAAAACTCATACTCGGTAATTTTGCTCATTCTCAACTATTGAAATGCTGGGTTTTTTGTTTAGTACAAGTCCCTTCCATTTTTTGGCTTGCTTTTCTGTTTCCTGATTCTCATTTTAGTAGTCTACATTGTTTTCGATGGTTTCCTATGATTTGAAGTGCAAACTGGTTTCATGAATCCACTGTCAGTTATATTGTTACCACTAATTGTTCCATTTTTTGTTTTATAAATCCGTGTTTTTAATAAAATTGTGGTGTACACCATTCTGGTCCGTCTGAACTAGTTTTAACGTAAGTACGCTTGAACAAGTGGTGCAGTTTGACAACTGTACTTTTCAAGTTCAACGGTGTATATGTTTTAAGACCTGAGCTATAAGGGTGTACTTTGCTATCGATCTTTAAATAGATATGTAACGTTGTGAAATAAATTGGTGCTAGGGGTTATCTACTCATGGCTTAGTTTTATGTTGAATATCGTGGATGGGTAAGGGGGTCATGAAAAAATAAAAGCTAGTTAGTCAAATTTAAGTCTCTGTATGTGCTAAAAAATGTTTATAGCTTCCTGTCATTGTCATATATCTACAGTGCTTTTAAAAAATTATTGTTACTACCTTCATCTCTCTCCATAACTAAGTTGTTGAAAAATGACTTTCCAGTCATGCATAATACAGTTAGTATTGAGTACGTCCAGCTTGGCTTGACATTCAGTGTCAAAAAAATTATCCTCTTTCCACCTAAGATATTAATCGGTTCATTAAACCATCTGCAGAGCCAAATATAAGACTTTACATAGATAGATTAAGTAAGACGTCATAGCGCCAAAACTAACCAAAAAATTATTATTATTATTTCAAACACGAGCTGTTTTTTAATGCAACAATTCTTTTCATTGGACAATCATGACAGCCTTTCAAAAGTTTCAACGTAAATGAGCAGAATCTTGCCATTTATAAAAAGAATTAAAGAACTTGCGAATTCCGATGTCGATCTTGGCTGTTATGGTTCTAGTGTTCTTCTATCTATTCTGCTACCTGATGTGGATTTTCTGCCCTTCTCGAGAATCCACATCATTCAGAAAGTCCACATCACTACCACTTGATTAGTGTCAGTAGTTTCCATATTGGAAGTGGTTATGATAATGAAATTTTGATTAATGTGATTACAAAAATCTTACAGCAGGCTTTGCGAAGTACCTAATTTTGTTCGACTTTAAACAGCTTTCCTGTGGCAATTGATGAGATTCAATATGCTTCAACTCTTAAAGAACTTAAGGTCTCGCACTCAAGGTAAGGAGATCGCTGATGCTGATATTTTGAATTGGGCAAACAGAAAAGTGAAAAGCACTGGCAGAACTTCTAAAATTGAAAGCTTAAAGGTTACAATCTTACAGATTCTCAATACCTCTTGACTTTAACAAGAAAATTGTCACTAAGTTATCGTGTTTAGTTCCTGACTGGTTCTGTTTTGTGATATTTTTTTAGGATAAAAACCTTTCAAATGGCTTATTCTTTCTTGAGCTTCTCAGTGCAGTAGAACCAAGGGTCGTCAATTGGAATCTTGTTACCAAGGGTGAAACTGGTATGATTCCTTTGAAAGTTTTCCTGAAAGCAATAAGATTCTGGACGATTGTAATAGGAAATGACGTGATTATTTGGCTATTTACAATTAAGTAGTTCGACTATGATTATAATTAGAGAAGAAAACAAGTTGAAAATTAAACATAAGCTGTGGAAGGGATGAGAATTGTCGTCAATTGGAATCTTGTTACCAAGGGTGAAACTGGTATGATTCCTTTGAAAGTTTTCCTGAAAGCAATAAGATTCTGGACGATTGTAATAGGAAATGACGTGATTATTTGGCTATTTACAATTAAGTAGTTCGACTATGATTATAATTAGAGAAGAAAACAAGTTGAAAATTAAACATAAGCTGTGGAAGGGATGAGAATTGTTTAGACCATAAGACTAATAAGTTTACCTTTTCATGGCCACCACAGGTATTACTTTGTTTTTTGTGGTTGCAAATTATATGGAGGTCTTTTGGCAGTTGGCATATCTGATGAACCAACTAGGATACTAGTCTCCAGTCTCTCAAGGACAAAGCAGTACTAGGATAGTATAACAGATGTCTTAGTAGTTAGTGCAACCCAGTGGGGATGGTCGCTTTTTTGGTTCCTTTCCTTGTACCTTAAAATTTTTTAATGTATTCTAGATACTGAATTTGGTATAGAGAAGATCGTTGACGTTAAATTCTGTATTTGTAAATTTCAATGCTTTGACATACTTTCTTTCAGTTTATAATGCATATTATAATTAATTCCTGCCAAATGACAGATATGTGACTTATGTTATTTTTCAGATGACAAGAAGAAGTTGAATGCTACTTATATTATCAGTGTTGCTCGGAAGCTTGGGTGTTCAATATTCTTGTTGCCTGAAGATATTATGGAGGTATGGAATTTATTGGTGTTATGTGAGTGAGTGTTTAACAGCTTGGGTGTTAAATATTCTTGTTGCCTGAAGATATTATGGAGGTATGGAATTTATTGGTGTTATGTGAGTGTTAGTAACAGGCTACCGATGTATTAGCATAGCTGAATAGTAGATGGCATAAAATTGTAATATAGCATATATATTACTTTGTGCTTGTGAATTTCATATGAATTATTGGATGATGAAAGGTCGTAATAGTTGCTGAAGGCGCTTCTTGTACCGATGAATTCTGGCGATGCTAATAATTCTAACCAATTACCTGTTAAATATCAAAATCAAATGATTATGTTTCCATTTGGGGTGTTGAAGAATGTTTGACAGCTTTTAATTTGGATTTTTAAACTCGGTAAATACATTTCAGGTAAACCAAAAGATGATGCTTATGCTCACAGCCAGCATCATGTTATGGAGCCTTCAGCGACAAGCAGAGTCATCTCCATCTCCTTCAATTAGTACCCCTGATATATCCCCTGCACCTTCCATAAATGGTGATGTTTGTACTCATGATGTATCTCCTGCACCATCGATAAATGGCGACGCTTCTTCAATCCCTGCTGTTGGTGTGACCCCTGATCCATCGCCTGCACCCTCTGTAAATGGTGAGGATGAAAGCTCTCTGGACGGTGACATTTCAAATATGACAATTGAAGAGGAAGCTAGATACAATGTCTCTGCTACCAGTCATTCATCAGCTGCACCTTCCATTAATGGTGAGGACGAAAGTGCTGCTAGCGGTGATGAAGTCTCGAGCAACATCTAACACATCGGTTTCCTTAGAGGTTGATGATCATAAGCAGACTTCATTACATGATGAGAGGTGATTGCCTTATGTATACGCGGTCATTTGAACATGTAGGGAAGGGAAGAGGCAAAACCTGACACAAAAGGTTTCCATAGATTGTGTACAATTGATAAGATAGACCTCCCATAAGTGCAGAATATACATCAGATGTTCCTATAGTGAAAAAGAACAAATATCAAAAAGAAAAGCCTGTTCTATACCTTGTTACTTTTTTGCCATATATCTACAAATATGATGAATACCTTGTTACTTTTTTGCCATATCTACAAATATAATTTCATCACTTGCTTCTATAGATATAAGCACTAACATTCATTATCAGATTCTTAGAATGAATGTTTGTTATAAAATTTAATGATGATATACATTAAAACTTTGATCTATTAATTGATAAATTAAAAATTCATGATAAATTAATATTTTTAATACAAATTTTTATTTTAACCGTACATCTTCTATCTCGATTAATTAATAATCTCGATAAATTAATAAAATTTGCCGATTTCGACATTGATTTTTTTTTTTTACTGTGGGAACCCGCAACCGCTACCATTTGGGTGCGCCACCGGCTCACGCAATAGCCTGCAAACCACGTGAACCAGGTAAACCGCATAAGTACGACAAGCTCTGACCCAGATGGTATAATCACAAATTCTCCTCCCGTGTGATTTGAACATGTGACTAAGAGTGGGATTTGAACATGTGACTAAGAGGATGATATTCCTCTCTTTAACCAGCTGAGTCAATCCTTGCGGGCGATTTCGACATTGATTTTATTGTATAGCCTAATGAAATAATCTAAGGTGCGTTTGAATTATATTGGAGAAAGGGAAATATATTGGAGAAAGGTAAATGGGTTTAGAATGAGAATTAAAATGAAAGGAAAAAAATGGCCTTGAATTGTTTTCTTTCTTTGATTTTGATTTGAAAACAAAATAAATAATTAAATTTTTAATAAATTATTTTGAGCATATTATTATTTTTTGGTTTTGATATAAAATATAATTATGTAGAGGTTGGAAGTAGTGGGTGTATAAGAGAGACAAAGGAAAAGGAAAATAAATACTTTGGAAGAAGTGGGGAATTGATTCTTTTTATAAAACAAACGACAACAAAGAGAATTAATGTAGTTGTTTCCTTTCTCTTTAATCATTACCCCTAACCAAACAGCCTATGAGGGTTTATTTCAATAAATAATACTCCTTACGTCTCATTTTATATGTCATTTTTAAAAAAAAATACACGAAATTCTAATATAAAAATTATTTTTCATTTGTATCCATATTAATTACATTGATTCAAATAGTTTCGATGCATAATTTGAATGGTAACTATATTATATTAATTATTAGTACTCATACTTTAATCAAACAGTTATTTTGAAAATTTATTTACTGATATATTATTGAGACATTTTTTTCTGAAGGGTGACCATTAATTTGAACGGATGGAGTAATTTAGAATTAACTGTACAAATTTGACACGTAATAAGATAATTTGTACGGGTAATAAGATCGTTAAACTAGACAGTGCATGGTATTAATTATTATATTAATTTTAGTAAATATAACTTTATTTAATTTATCAATTCTTAATTAATACTTCATGTCCCAAGTGAGAATATCTATTTGGGGGGAAAAAGAAGTTTATTAAATAAAGGTGGTTAAAAATTTTGTATTTTCTTATATAAATGATTTTAAATATATGTTACTTCCATCATATTAATTTATCTTATTTTTTAATAAATGGTTGAACATGTTATTGAGACTTATGTATTTTTTTATTTCTCTTGATTTTCAGGTATTCGGGAAGAGTAGCCAATAAGGTTTTATGGGATTCGACACTACAAATCAGATATTAAAGTTTTATCGTCTAAATATTCACGATCATCTTCCTTGACCTGTCGGTTAGATGATAAACTTTCTTCAATGAAATTAATTTTTTAATCCGGCTATTTTATTCAGATGTAATTAATCTTACGGTTTACCATCTATGCTGACAAAAAATAAATAAATCAATCAAGGGAGAGTTATCAATTTTTGATTTTTATATAAAAATTAAACATATAATTAATCATTTTATATATTAATTTATTTTTTAATATTCAAAACTAACATTATAAACTATTATTTATAACAAAATTCCATCAGCATTACAATATATTTTATTTATGTTCGAATCTAACAATATTATTATCTTATTTTAAATTTTTGTAGTATAATTATATTATAACTTTGATAAATACAAATTATTTAATATCAATTTTATCATATAAAATAATTTAAATTAAGTCCGACTCCACCCATATAATATTACATTATATTAAAAATTGATTAACATTATCAAATAAAAATAAAAAGGAAAGTGAATATCACGCGAGAGATAAACCCGCGTATAATGATACCCAGTCAAAGTGAATACCCGAGGAGTGGTACCGCTGTATACAGCCATATACATACGCCCATACGTATATAAAATTATAAATACATACATGCACTAGACACAAGGTGGGTTTATTTATTTACCGTTCATTAAAAAGTTAATTTTCCGGTGAGGCCTCTATTCTTCACAACCCTAAGGTAATTCTCTTGGCAACGAAGCTATGATCACGCACAAATATGTGTATGCATATGTTTATATGTTAATTATATCATTGTGCATCAATTGGGGAAATTAGGGGTGAAATACATGTTTTTTGTTTCTAATGTGTTGTGTTTTTTGTTCGAGTTAGTAGAGTAGTAGCATAAATTGTTTTAATTTTTGATTTTGTTATTGAGTTTTATGTGAAGGTTTTGTTAGGGTTTTGAATCGTTTGAAACTTTTGTTAGGGGAAATCATGTAGTTTACTTGTTTTATTTGTGTAATCGTGGTTTTGGAGTGGCGTTGGAAAGAGTTTCTTTTGATTTGTAACGGTTTCATTGTAGTTTTCGAGATTGTTTGTGGGTTGGTTGTGTTGTGGTTACAGGATTGATTGTCTGATGTTTATTTGAAAATTGTGGTTTTTGGTTTGTAATAAATTTGGGAGGCAAAGATGGCATCCTCGGATGAAGAGGAAGAACGAGTGCCTCGTAGTGTGACAGATTACTATTTTGAGGACGAGCACCGGGAGCCTGTATCATTTGTGGAGGAGTTGCCCCTTCAGTGGCATCAAGGCGAGAGTAGTGGACGGAAGAGAAAAAGTATTGTTTTGAGAGGAAAAGTAGATAATGGGATACGGACCATATATGTGCCAGTTACTGCATGGAAGTTTGATCTTTTGGATTCAAAGCTCAAGATATCTGTTCTTTCTAAAAGTTGTTGGGTGAAGCTGCAATCTCCAAAGAAGAGTTATGCTGAAAATATTGTCAGAACCATCTTGATTACTTTGCATGTGCTACATTATTGTAGAAGCAACCGCAGATCAACCAACAAATCTGTGTCGGATCACATATCACAAGTTTACAGGTTTCTGTTACATATTGTGTCATATATGTAGAGCACTCCTTTTCACTGTTCAGTTGCTAATTCAATATCTCAATGATAGGTATGGACGTCGGCTTTCTAAGGATGATCTAATGGATCACATGGATTTAGTTGGTGAGGCTGTTAAAAAGGATAAAGTACTCGCGAAATCAAAGGTTTGTCTTAGTTCGAGTTTATTAGTTAGTTTGTAATCCTTAGTTCGAGTTTATTATTTAGTTTGTAATCTATTAAAACATAGATATCGGCGACCCCTAAAATAAAAGGAAATATATGATTTAGCAAAAATATAAAAGAAAAATATGTAATTAATAGCCGAGCACTGTCATATAGGTCTTTTGTGTTTTTAAAATAGATATTATTACCATTTTATGCATTAATGACACATCATTTAACTCGAGTTATTTAAAGTAGAAGATGCATAGAGATTATAATGTATTCATCTCTGTGACTTGCAAAATTAATTGAAAGTTTTCCAGCTTAGATACTCACTCATACAATTATACAAACATAGGAAATGATAATTGTGAAGACAAGTGTCCTTTACATTAGTTAAATGTTGATCAATAAAGAGTTACACATTCAATGAAGAAATAAAGTACGACTACATTGTTGGTCTAGGCGTCGTATTCATGTAGAAATTATTAGCAGTATTACTAGTAGAAATTGCATAATAGTTATTTTGTTAATTAGATTCAAAAGTTAACACTGGGTAATAAAGACCCTAAACCTGTTGGGATTTTTACGTCATCAGTATTGTTGGAACTAACAGAAAAGTAAATGTATTTCTACTTATAGAATGGATGGAGTACTATTAATGATACTAAACGAGTTTCTTATTGATCAGTTTGTGATTACACTTTTGGATGAGAAGAATGGAAAGACCAAGAAAAACAAAGCTTTTGCTGAGGTAAAAACTCGTTTCTAATTCAGTCTTCTGAGTTAACTAGTTAATGTTTCGTTTATGAGCAAGTACTCATGATTGCAGGATTCTAAAACTACTAAAATGTCTGAGGTTTTATGTGATGATATGATTGAGGAAGTTGAAGGAAGCTCTTCGGACGATGATGATGAACAGGGCAGAGGAGTTTGTGATATTTGTGATGACGGGGGCAATATTTTACGGTGTGTATATAATGTTTACTTTTCACTAAGTTGGGTTTTGTACATCATCTACAGTGATCATCAATTCATCATATCTTAAACTACTGATCTGTGTCATCATTTACAATGTTTATATGTATGTAATATCACTGCTTGAATTTTGTATTGCTTCCCATCCAGTATGTTACTAATGCTCATATAATCTAATTCTACTGTAATTGGACTGCCTATAGTATTATTTCTATGAGAAACACCTCTTGTACTCTTCATTGTTTCATATAGTTAGATAAATATACCCTAAGTAGTAGTAAATGTGTGGCTTTATCGGCTATGTAAACTTTAAGCAACTTTCCAAAAATCAATTCCTTTTTTTATCACGTGTTTCATGACATCTATTCTTTCCGTTTTTTTGCATCTTTACTGCTTAATATGTGCTTGCTTGTAGGAACTTACTAAAAAAATAGAATTTTTGGCCAATTAAGGATTAGCTGGATAAATAGCTCAAGTAACTTATATTTCTAGATTAAATGACAGAACTTTACTGATATTTTCCAAAAATTCCAGCTGTGGGAATTGTAGCCAAATAAAGGGTTGCTTTGCTTGGATTTTGTGGTAGCTATACTAAAGGGTTGTTAACAAATTTTTGATCTCACGCAGTTGCGAAGGGGAGTGTTTGAGGTCTTTTCATCCCTCTGTGGAAAACAATTGTAAATCTCTTGGATTCGCTAATGATGAAGTAGAGGTATGACATTATTCTACAACTTTGTTTCATCTGCATTACTTTGTTTTGCAATGAGCATAAAACACGGTTATATTTATATTTTGAAGGCCATCTGCAATTTTTTTTGTAAAAATTGCAAATATAAACAACACCAATGCTTCATCTGTGGAAAACTGGGATCTTCGGATAAAGACTCTGCTGTTGCTGAGGTATGATCTATGTTTCAAATATAACTGCCTTGTGAACTATCTTCATTTAAATTGTGGTATTTAGTTATAAATGTCAGTTGGATTCATAAAAATTAAAAAAAACAATTTGTCACCTTAAATGTCACTGAATAACTGAATATTCTCATTCCTGTTACCAAATCGTTAGCATCTTAAACTCTCTTTTCAATTTTATGTTCTTTTAAGGATGGATGAAAGTACGGAACATTACAGTGGGATTCTGAAGTAGTTGATACGCTTCTCTCTTCCTATAGAGAAAAAACTAAGAAAAGTTTTCTTTGTTGTTCAGGGTTCTTTATTAGAGTTGTAGCAGAAGAGAAACTTAAAATTTAATTTGCAGAAAAAATATTTCAATATTATTAGGCCAAAAATAAATTTAGAAATAATTACGGGGGAAACATTATAAACTTATATGGTAAATGTTTATATATGGTGTTGATACATACTAGTGTTCACGTGAGGCTGTGCCAGAACATTTACTTGAGAGTCAACACTCTTTCTTTTGAATAGCACATCCATAGGTTATCAATCTGGAATTGCAATACTTATAATATCTTAATGTCCTTTATAAGTTGTAAATAAGTGAACACCTTAGCACAAAATGCATCCATTTCATTCTGCCTAATACGTTGGACTGTGATCTATATAACGTAGGCATCAAACACCTTTTTATCAGAAGGATCTACTTTTGGCTAATGGCTTGATACAAGTTATAACCATATACATTTTTTACATTACCTTATAAATGCATACTTTATAATCAGAAAAACGAAAACCCGAATTTATGGCAAAACTCATCAAGTAACCCGTTTATGTTTCCCTTTTCTCCTACCCAGTCTCTGGAGAACATGCTAAGCGGACCTAGGCAACCTAGCCTAGGGTTTTCTTAGGTGTTCCTCGTGTATTTGATTTTCATTTGTAATGTTCTGATGTGTATAATATAAATGGAAACATATATATTATTCACACCAGGAGATAATAATTTAGGGATTAGTGATACCAGTGTAGATTAAAATAATTAATTCTGATAAACTCCAGTTTTTTAGCTTTATTTTAGTAAGTAACAGATACTTTTACGAAAGTGAAATAAATATGTAAAACAGCTATTAATATTAAAGATCTTATCATCCATGGAAAACAATATAATTAATATTTTTTGGCATTCAAATGTTGCATTACATATGGCAGCTTGCCGTGTTTTCTATTTTTCACAATGTTAGGAAGTTTCCTGTAATTTGGGTAAAACACCCGAAACTGTATTTTAATTCTAGAGTGCGCCCCACTCCCGAGTTTTTTTGAGGGTGGAAAGCAAAGGAATGCAAGAGAAAGTAAATGGAATGGAGTGTAATGAGTTTCAATAACCTGCTTCCTTTAAAAATCTTAGAGTGGAACTACTTTCACTCACTTGCCCCCCGAGTTGGAAGGGAAGCATATAATTAGTTGTTAAATTACAAATTTATCCTTTTATTTAGAAGGTTATAATTTATAGTAAGGGTATATTTGTAATATTACATTTTCCTTTCCCACGTGCTTTCCCAACCTTTGGAGTGAAAGTATGTTGAATTTACTTCCCTCTTCAATTGCTTTCCTTCCTAGAAGAAGCTTAGGAGCACAAATAGGAATGCTAATTATGATATTTTCTTTCCTCCCATTTTAAAACTCAGAAGCGGGGTGTAGAGTTCTCTAAAATACTGTTAGAATTCAGAAAACCATGTTTTCTATTTGGAAAGCAGCTAACTCGAATATGTTTTCAGTTTTCATGTGTTTTCTAACAAAAACCTTCTGTAAGCCGGTGAAATATACACACCCTTAGAGTTTAATTGAGGTGATGAAGGACTTTCTTTAGCTCTTAACCATACTATAACTATAGAGTACTATTGGTGCCTATGTCGGGTTTAATAGATCTAGATATGGACTTTGATGCTGTGGTTTAGCAATCACAAAACCTTTGGCCAGGGCGCCAGGCAAGGGTAGTTAAAAACACAGATTAAACTGGTAGAATTTATTAATGAATTACAGTCAGATAGATGAAAGATATGAGAGGAAGAGAGAGTGAAGTAGTTCATGGATGAATTAGAGTGAGATAGATGAAAGATATGAGCGAGAGAGAAAGAGAGAGTGAAGTATAATTTATGGATGAATTAGAGTGAGATAGATGAAAGATATGAGAGAGAGAGAGTGAAGTTTGCTGAAGAAGTTAGAGAGAGCTGGATAAAATCCAAATTTCACATTTTGAAGCCTAAGAAATGATTTTCAATTGTTGCTTCTGCATATACTACTGATCCCTCAACAGTACTCAACTACTCATTTTCCTGTAATGGTAGGCCATTTAAGAGAGTATATTCATTTTCGTTTTTCAGAGTGTGCTAGATAATTTTTACAAACTTCATTTGTAGTTCTGTCATTTATTTCTCACTTCTAGAAAATTTGAAAAGTATAGTGCAATTTGGTGTATAATGAGTTTGCTCAAGTCATGTCCAAACCTTGAACGACTATTGTCTGAAAACAGAGGGAGTACTTACATGCGTTAGTATTCACTAGAACATAACCATCACTTTTATTTTCCAATTATATTTTTAGTAGAAAATATAAATTCAAGTGAACTTTGGTTTCAACTTTCAAGTACTCTAAGTTTTGCACTTCTGGGTCTTCACGTTATCTAGGTGTTCCGTTGCGTCTCTGGAGAATGTGGCCGATTTTATCATCCTCTCTGTGTTTCCAAGTTGCTACACCACGGGAGTGAAGATGAGGCACGACTGCTAAAAGAAAAAATTTCTAGTGGGGCATCATTCACTTGTCCTATTCATAAATGTTCTGTATGTAATGAGGGAGAAATCGAAAGAGATGATCAGATGAGGTTTGCCGTGTGTAGGCGTTGCCCAAAGTCATACCACAGGAAGTGCTTGCCCAGGTACTCCATAATTTGGCATTCAGTATTTTGCTTATTTTTCTTTACAAGTCTTATGGTTCCAACTCAATTGAGTGAAAATTTAGTAAGGTTTTGGCTGTTTTGACCAGGGAGATTTCTTTTGGACCGGTGAATGATAAGAGCATCACAATAAGAGCATGGGATAAAGTTTTGCCTAAGAAACGTATACTGATATATTGTTTGTAAGTTATATGTAGTTTGATCCCTTGATTTCATATAACATGGGTAGAATTTTTATGTTCACTTTAGCAAGAAAATAATTACCTTAACAAATTATCATAACCCTTCTCTTCAGAGATCATGAGATTGATATGCGTCTTGGAACTCCTTTAAGAAACCATGTGAAGTTCCATATCGTGAAGAAGAAAAAGCAAGCATTGGAGGTCCTTTCAAGTGGAGAGAAGGCTGAATTGAATATGAAAACTCCAGATAAGAATGCCTCTAGGGAGAGAGCTTCTGTAAAATCACCAATTCAGACGGAGAAAAGGTCATCAGCTACTAATTTGGTTGCTCATAAAAGGATTATATGCTTACCTGCAAGGCCTGATTCCTCTAAAAAGCAAAAGGCAAGGGATGATACTCATATGCCTTTGGAGAAGAGTTCCCTAAAAGTCGAATACACCATGAATAATAACAAAACAGGTCATGATGCAAAGTCCTGCACAGAGGAAAATAACAGTTTACCAACTTTAGGTTTCGAGTCAGAGAAAAGGTGATTGTTAAACTGGATTTCCATGTCCATTTTTTTTGGCACTGATATTTATAAAGTGAATATTGACATGAACTCGTAAACTGAAATATTATGATGCAGAATATTGGCTTTGATGAGAGATGTTTCATCCTCGATTACAATTGAAGACATATATAGAAAGCACAAGCGATTAACTACTAATGCAAAAGTATCACAGAATGCCGTCGACAAGATTACATTGGGAAAGGTGCAGGGTTCTGTTGAGGCATGTCCTATTTTACTAGTCCAGAATACTTTTGAAATAATTTTAATGTCTCTTTATAGTTTCAAACTTAATTCTCATCTATTTTTCATTTGCAGGCTCTTCACGCAGCTTTACAGAAGCTAGATGAAGGTGGCAGTATTGAAGATGCAAAAGCAGTTTGTGGGCCTGGGCTTCTCTGCCAAATGACACAATGGAAGGTAATAGTTCAACTTAAATATTTGTACTACATATAACTGACAAGGGCGGACCCAGGAATTATGGTGACTGAAGCCTAAATATATACATATTTCGAGATTCGTCTGTACTTTTGATAATATAACAAAGTGTAAAATTGTTAATAAAGTCAAAATTATGTTAGAAAGGTAAAAAATAAATGATAAAAATGAACTAATATGTATACAGTAAATATTGATGGATAAAATGTAAAAAATATATAAAGAATGAAGTATACTATAAAAAAATTCGTTGTTAACAATTGTTAACTGAAATTAAAGTGTTGCTTTCTAACAACTGTTAGAACTGTTTATTGTTCAAGTAGATTATCAATACAATATACTGTCATACTCATGTACTCTTCTTTATACTCCTGTAGACCAAGCTCAGAGTCTATATGGAACCATTTCTGCTAGGTGAGCATTACACCTCACATGGTCGTTATTTTACGAAATCTGACAAGCTGCAAAAGGTGAGCTACAATTGTAAGCTTTTCTGTAGTGATTGCTTAGATACTTTTTTGTCTGATGCTGTAATGTGTTTTGACTTGTGTATGTTATTTCTAGCAGCTGTATGTTTTCCTGTTTGTAGATTAGTCATCTGAGTCCATTGGATGTACTGAGAAAGGTGTATTTGCAATGTCCATAAGTAAAATTCCATAATTGGCCAGTTGTTGATACTTTAATAAACTGAAGCTGTTCTTTTAAACTGCAAAATCCATATTTTGTTGAGTTGGTGCTCTTATAATTTTAGCTATTTCTATTTCAATGTAAATGATAATGCAGTGGTCAAGAAAGTTCATCGTCTTTTTGCGAATTTTGGTCTTGATATTCATGGAAGCAAATGTGTGTTTAGTGTTTTCTGTTTGATACATAATTTTGGGCCTAGTCTAGTAGTCCACTAATGAATAAAACATAAAAAAGAAAGTGGCCCAAACTATATACTTGTTCAATATTATGGACGGGCCATAAAATAAATTTATACATTTATCAATGGAAAATTATGTTTAATCCTAGTTGCTACATTATAATAATACATATTAGGGATATCTTAAGAGTGGCCATGGCCTGGCCTCAATAAAGCCTCGTCCCTGACAGTATTTGATGTAGGACAGGGTTAGGAAAAGTGTTAAAACAAGGGATAAATTCTATCTCCGTTGGAGAATCGGTAGAGACATAAATAAAACCTTAGATCTACCGAATATTCAATTCATAATATTTAACTCCTATCAAAAAATGAACATTACAACCGTTTGAATTGTAAAGCTTGGAGAATAGTAGAATACTAGATAAAAGGAAACAAATCCTTTTTTTATTATTCTATTATTATTTGCTGGGATACTGTTTCCCTGACCCTAGTATAATATCTGGGACCCGTTGCCCTAACCCCCTTGTAAGGGTTGATCAAGATGTGCAACGTACTAAACAAACACAAGACTTTTTTTTATATGGGTTAAAATTGGATTACTGCCAAGAATTAGAAAGTAATGTCATGCTAAACATTGTTACTGTTCCTGGGTTTGTGAAGCAAACGATGCAAAGCACAACAAACCCAATAAGATCTTACAATAATTTTTATTTGCTTGTGATGTTGGAAGTTATGATTTCTAAAATTAGTAATGCACATTTTGTGTTTAACGAAGAGACTGCTTAGGGTTTAAAGCCAGTGTTTAAGAAATTATTTTGTGTTTTGAGTCATCACTTTTTGACGTCTCATTAGTAAATTAAAAAAATGAACATGCAGATTTTTCTTCATTACATTTTTCTTTTGTGAAGGCTGAAAGCGTGATTTTCCTATGTGCAGGTAGTAGATATTCTCCACTCTTATATTCAGGAGGATGACATGGTAAGATGTTTGTTTTGACCTTCTCCCTCTGATAGGTCTCTATGTTTTAAATAAGAGAATAAAGTTCCTGAGTTTGCCTCAGGAAAATTACCTGAGATGCAAGTGTTTTTTAATATAAAATAGTAATGTATTTTTGTAATTGTATATAATTTCCTGTACTTTAACAACCTCGTGTATTTATATGAGAATTTTTTTTAACCTCAAGAAAGTTATGTGAGATAACCTCAGAAACATTAATCTCTTTAAATAATTAAGTGATCTGCTTTCCCATGCAGTAGTTTGGAATCACGCATGTAAATACAATTGCAATGCTGTGGAATGTGATTATTTTTAACGTCAAATATGAAGCCATAAGACAGAACTCTGGAAATTTTTTTGCTTTCTGGTACTGTGACGGTTTTGTTGTGTAAATTCTCCCTTTGTTATATTCGATAATGATGAGGAATTAGTCAACTTATTCACTCTTGGAGTATGTAGATATCATGAAAGTACCTTATCTGATGTCTTTAAGAGCTTGAAATTCACTTTGCTAAACCTGAGTACATTGTACAAGGTTGTATATTACTATTGTTTACGATCTGCTTAAATGCTTATATAATCATGTCCATATATCTATTTCTCTATTCTGGTACTTGTATTAATAATGTTAATTAGGTCATAACATAGTGATCTAGTCTCCTTGGTGGCTTGATTTGAGCTGTCCTTACATTTTTCTAATCTCCCAACAGACGTTTCTAGTGATTTTCACTCTTTTAGTTACGGTGGAAACAAAACCTATGATTTGTCTGTTTCTTTCTTTTAGGGTCAGATCAGTGCACTCTCTACTTGTTTGCTTTTTAAATATTATGGAGCTGACATTTTGGTTTAAATGTCATGAAAATTTGTTGTCGATAAAAGAATAATATACTTTTATTAAATATATTTAGTTAATTTTATTTTGACATTAAAATTTATTGGCCCGTACTGAATGTAGATTTTGGCCACTGTTGTCATTGACCTGCCCCATATCTGGTGCTAAGCTGGTTATGCTTCATGTACAAAGTTCATTAAACATAAAATTGATGAGACAAAATTTTTATCATTCCCGCATACTTTCACAGAATGCTGTTTGGCTCTTTTCAGCAAGGATATAATGTTTGTGACATATTGAGGACAATGGCTGTGGTTGGATTACCACTAATCATATACATTTTATCTAGCGTTTAATGGGGGTGATGAATAGTTAACATATTAAAGCGCATTTTCTAGAAATACTTATACAGTCTTAGAAAAATATCAGATCTGGAAACTGTTACTCAGGTTTTATTGTATTGTGTTTCTACGTTCATCTTAGCTGGTTTTCAGTGTAAGTCTTGAGGATGGTAATAATAGTAATTATTGCTACAAAAATGGAATACATGACTAAGTATCCTTGTGTTCCTCTTGATCTTTCTTATAAGCTGTCCAAGTCATCGTAATTATGTCTTTTTGTTATCTTGACCATTCATCTGTTTCTATATCTATTTGCAAAATATTTAATGATAATCTGATCTAGTTCAATATCTACATTGATAATTATGATTTTAGTTGTATCTGGCTATTTTATGTTAATGTTTGGGTCAATCTAGTTTTGTGATATCACCAATGAAAATCACTCATTTCTAATTATCTGTATATTATTTCATAGATAGATACTCACCCACTGGTATATACATTTTTTTTTGTGCGTGTGTGATTCTGCCTTGAATGTCATGTGCTTCATATATGTATTTTATTTTTATTAATTATATTGTTTCGTTTTTGATAGATTGTTGACTTTAGTTGTGGTGCAAACGAGTTTAGTTGCCTAATGAAGAAGCAGCTTGACGATGTTGGGAAGAAGTGTTCATATAAAAACTATGATATTATATATCCAAAGGTGAACTACTATCATCTTTTAAATACATTATTTAGGTCATTTACTGTACATGTTGGTCCCCGTTTATTTCTTCTAAATTCGCCTCGGGTTTCTGTTATTGTTTTAAGAATTTCAATTTTCTGGATGAGAATGCAGAATGCGGGAATGATAAAAATTTACTGTGCTTGTTGGTCCCCATTTTCTTGTATGTAGAGACTATTAAAATGTCTGAGGGCAAAGAGTATCAACAAATGTTTTGAAATCAGAATATGGGGGCAGGGAGTTTTTTTTATTACAATTATTATTGGATCTTGTTCTGCGATGCATATCTACATTTGTCCTAAATCCCGTATAAATTTAGAATAGCAAAATATATATAGTTGGATAAAGTGATAAACCAAATTTCCCGTGGTGGATGCCAGTGCTCTATGCAGCTTCTTATAGGTAAAGTTATATTAATCTTCAGCATGTGTATAATTAAAAAATTACCATAAGCATACTCTGTGAAGTCTCGCTAGGCGTCATGCTTTGCTGGAGAAGTATAAAACAAAACAATTGGCATGTATTGTGTTGCTAGCATATACTTGAATATTACATCAGCAATTCATTATTACAGCTGGAATTGATTTTTTTTTAACAATAACATCAGGTAATCAAAAATTAGATTTCAGGAGTAAAATAAATGCTCTCAGCGATTTCAAAAATCTATCAAAATTATTTTTGTTTAATATGTGCTTCTGGATCGGGATTGCAGAATGATTATCACTTTGAGAGGAGGAATTGGATGTCTGTTCACCCAAGCGAATTGTTACCAGGGTCTCAGTTGGTGAGATTTTGTTTGTAGTCGTTTTTCTTGGGCTCGCTGAAGTTATAAATTAATGCATGTGCTTTATTGACTTTAAATAGGTTATTGGGCTAAACCCTCCTTTTGGAGTTGATGCAAGACGTGCAAACCAGTTCATCAACAAGGCCCTCGAATTTAAGCCGAAACTAATTGCTCTTATTGTTCCGTCTAAAACTGAAAGGTACTTCTCTCTCTCTCTCTATCTCTCTCTCTCTCACTCACATGTCTTCACTAAACTGAAAGGCACACTCTCTCTCTCTCTCACTCTCTCTCACACACACACACTCTCTCTCACTCACATGTCTTCACTGTGGACCAGTTTAGATAGAAAGAATCCTCCATACGATCTGCTTTTTGAGGATAATGACTTGCTTAGTGACAAGGTACCAATTCAAATCTTATCACATTTTAAGTTTTCTGGGGGGGTTTTTTTACCTTCCAATGCAAATGACTTTGTTGTAAGATTTTAGTTGATCAATATTGCTGTTCTGTTTCAGGCCTTCTATTTGCCCGGGTCCCCGGATGTAGATGGCAAACAGATGGAACAATGGAACATACCTACGCCGTCACTCTACTTTTGGAGTCGTCCAGACTGGACTGCTAAACACATGGCAATTGCTCAACAGCAGAGTCACTTGTGCAGGGGGGCAGAAGTCTCAAATGCTGCTACATCGTCATGCCAGAAAAGTAGTAATGTGGTGGGATGTGATCCAAAGTCTTCAATTGCAAATGATTTCGCAGCTGGTTTATGTGACGATAAAATGAAGGCATCCACACAGAGGCAATCTACAGAGTCAAACCACACAGCTGATTTGTGTGACGATACAATGAAAACATCCACCCTGAGGCAATCTACAGAGTCAAACCACCCAACTGATATATGTGAAGATAGAATGAAGACATCCACACTGCGGCAATCTACAGAGTCAAACCACACAGCTGATTTATGTGACGATAGAATGAAGACATCCGAAGTGAGGCTACATACAGAGTCAAACCACACTAGAGGGGACATTCGACTTGATTCGTTGGGATTTGCTCCTGGTCCTTATCGCCCTTTGCAGAATAATTCGGCAGGTTGGCTTGATGAATAGGCCTAATAGAACTTTATTATGTAATTATTAGGTTTTTTTGACTTTTGTAGGATTCCTTCTCTTAGGATTCAATCTTTGTCAGACATCCTTAAATTGATGTTGGGTTTTTTTGTTAAGTTTTAAATTGATAATGTTACTGCCCCCTCCAACACATACACACGCGATTGCAAGCACATCTGAATCAAACAGGGATGAGTAACAAGATAAACAACTTTGTCGAGGTATGGGTGACAGATAATGTGTGCAATTGCATATGAGGTTGTGTGTTGCTAAATCGATAACATGTGTATGGTTACTTTTACCGATATTACATTTCTGCAACTAAATGAGGCCACATTCTTGGTGTCGAGATTAGTGCATGAGCAGATGTTATTAATGTACGTGCCAGTTGACCTGGGGGCCTCGGAGATCACCATTTTATGTTTCATTAATAATGCTGGAGTCTGATATAGGCCACACGGCATTCCTGGGATAAATGTCAATGAGTGGCCTTTGAAGCCTTGGTGGCTGGTGGGAGTAGTGTTAGGCGTGTAGCTATCTTGGGAGGGTGTTGGCCCTATAGGGAGAAAATGTCCTAAATGGCACACACCAAAAAAATAGCCCTAAATAGCACTCCAAAACACAACATCGTGTAGCGTTTTGAAAAAAAAAAAAATCTCCCCAAAACGCTACTTTAAGTTGCGTTTTGAGCCCAGAATCCAAGATAAAGTAGCGTTTTTTCCCGAAAAAAATTAAAAAAAGTGCGAAACGCTACACGAAGTAGCGTTTCCCCCCAAAAAAATTAGAAAAAAAATTAGAAAAAGTGTAAAACGCTATACGAAGTAGCGTTTTCACCCATTTTCCAGCACACCACACTATGTAGCGTTTTGGAGTGCTATTTAGGACTATTATTACGGGTTGTGTCATTTAGGGCATTTTCTCCCCAAAATTGTGACATACAAGGCCTTTTCTCTTTGCGATTATATATTACATATCAAAATTATTGTGACTAATCATATCCATAAATATATTTTAATTTTTTGCTAATTTATGAATTGTATTTTCTTTGCCAACTAAGTTCTCTTTCTTTTTTGATTTATTTATTGAATACTTAGAACAAATTGTAACCGACCGAGAGTGGCCTATTGACTGAGATTAAGAAATGGGGGTTGTGAAGAATACTAAACTTTAGCCTCTAATGTTACAACGTAGCTGTAAGTGCTACTCCCTGACTTTAATATGATCCAGGAAATCAGTAATCACTACTCACCAGTCACTAGTCACTAGTGAGCTTTGCAAAAAAAAATTCTTGAAATCTAATATCACAAGGACTCGATAAGTAATGCAATTTCACAAAAAGTGGGAACAATTTTGTATAGTAATCATTAACATTTGCAGAATGCTCATACAATGATAAAGCTTTGCAGCGTTCAGAGGAACAAACTGGTCCCGACTATGGAGAATAAATAAATACTTGCTTAGTTGTCCCAATGGAAGTGGATTGTCAATAAATTACAAAGGCACGCTTAGCAACTGAATACATAATTCACAAGCAAAGTCACACAACTCAGCAAAAGCACACTAGACAACTTCAGCAAGATGCTCAACTTGGTTTGCTGACTCTCATAAGTATTTAACCAGCATCCATATAGCAACCACCAAACCGACAATCCCAAGTACTGATAACAAGAGACACAGACAGGAGCAACCGCCCCTGGTGCGCTTGTTCAATATAGTCAGGTTCCTTTGCACACGCTGTTATCATACAAGATAAAAATAAATACATAAATAAAAATAAGTGACAGTAAACATTGCAAAGACAAATAGCACAAGTCGCCAAGTCAGGAAAAAAATCATGAATGAAAAGTTAATATATGTAGTAACAATATAAAATATGCTTTTCAAGCTGAAGCAAAACCGTATGAGGACATACAGAAGAAAAATTATGTTGGGCTTGGTATGAAGAAATACGCAGGGAATATAGTAATTTCTACCTACAATTCTACAAGAGGCAGCAGGCCTTCATTTAGATTTTAGGGACATGAAATTGAAGTTGCAAAACATGCAGATAGTAAAAAGTACCCCCCCCCCCCAAAAAAAACGCAGATAAACATCATAGAAAACAGAATTCTCCGGGTTTTTTATTTAGGAATGCATGAAGAATATCATTTTTTGAGTTTTGACATATATCTACACAGTTAAATGTCCTAGTTTTTTCCAAGTTCCTTTCACGCAATTTAAGGTGTATAAGAAACATACTATCTTTTCTTGTTTTTGTTCTGGAAAAAAATAGGGAGTTCAAACTTTTATACATAAAACGTACTCCCTCTGGTCCTAATAGCCTTTTGATTTTTTGGCACACATACTTAGAAGTAAAAAATACATAACTATAATTAATATTAGCTTTTAATTTTTATATCACATAAAAATTTAAATCCTAAATTTTAATTTGATATAATTTTTATTAAATATATGTATATGTTTTTTATTCCTAAACATGCGTGCCAAAAAGTCAAAAAACTATTATTAGGGACCAGCGGGAGTGTTGTTTTTGTTCTGGATAAAAATAGGGAGTTCAACCTCCTATACGAACATATAACAAGAAAAATAATATTTATGATTATGGTTTTAATGCACAATACGTTGCATGAAAGTTTGAAATAAAAAAAATAAAAATAGGACGTTCATTGTAGGACAGAGAGAGTATCAGTTAACATTTATGACCTGCAAACGGGAGTTCGTAACATCCACATGATCATCCAAGTTATCCTGTAAAACATTGCACCGAAAATATGTAAGTTTTAACATTATTACATTGATCAAATGTAAGCTTTCAACAGAAAGCTGCAGCAGAGTGGACAAATCTAAACCAATATACGAAGGAAAAAAGCGTACGATTAATCTTGTGTGCAAGTTGAGTTCTTCATTCACTGCCAGGGCAATATGTTTGGTACTTGTCACACTCTCCTCCAATTTCTCAAGCCCCTCATCTTGTTCTGTTTCAACATCAGGTGGTATTAAATCCAAAGATGGCAACAAAAAGAAAGAGCGCTACGAGAAAGACAATCCCTCTGAATAAGGTAGAAGTTCTTGCCTTTCATAATTTGACGTTGGAGACCTACAACACCATAATTATCTAGACCAGATGCTCTGCTTATAGCATCAACTGGTTTACTTTCTGACCCAAGCAAGCTGTCCCTGTTGGCAAAGTTTGACATATTCAAAGTCGACGCCATCTGGTTTACCTTTGATCTCAAATTTGCAAGCATGTCCTTGCGCCGATTCATCTCTTTGTCTGTTCTGTGTACAGCAAAATTAAAATTTTAACAGTATACATCTCTAGAAACAATGACGGAACATAGACTAGTACTCACACTGAGATAATTTTAAGATATATATACACAGATATGCATACATATAATATATAAAGCTAACATGTGCCGTAAAAGAGGAACACAAGTGTTATGTTGATATTCACGAACATATGTTGTGTTAAAATTAAACTAATGTTTATTCTAAAATGAGCAATATTAAAACCACAGGATGATAACGCTTGGCTTATAGCCTGGCAGACATGCCTTCTAATGGGCATGGGTGGCTGAGTGTCTCTAAATTTTGTTGGAAAGAAAAAACAGGATGATCAGTAAACATGGAATCAATCAATTCCCAAGATCTTGTTGAGAATATGCGAGAGCTAACAGAGTCCAAGATTATATTCTTATCTAATATTTTGATAGACCACATCACTGACATCATTTTCATTACCTCTCATCAACTCCCAATTAGGTGGGTTGTCAAGGTGACAGTCAATATGGGTTCAACTATTGTGTAGTATGTTTAGGCGTTGGTAATAATAATTAAATATTAAAAAATCATTAGAAATACATGTCAAGGACAAGTTAGCTATCAATTGAATATTAGTAATATGTCCTTCCTCAAAAAAGAAATTCCCATGGGCCCAAAAACTCCACGTTTCAGTGCCTTTCTTAGCCGAACAAACCCAGCCCCATAATCCAGCTCTTGTTGTGTGACCTCAACTAAGTAAACTAAAATACTGGAAACAATACTTTCAGAACTTTACTAATAATTAAAACTTTATAAACTAACTGCAATAGCATTTCCTCCTCCTAGTACAATAATGAATATATGATTGACCATCTTACAGTGGTTTCCCTGGAATCTTCGACAGAAGAGATTGCAAGCTATCGAGTCTAGTTCCTAATATCGTAATTTTCCTTCTAATTGCAGATGAATGACGCTGTGCTTCTGGCCCTGATGTCGGCATCGAACTCTTATCAGAGATCATGCCAGATATATCGTCAGCTAGTTTTACCGCTTCATTATATTCCCTCGGCCATGAATCCATGGATGAAGCCATTGATCTGGAAGAAAATAACAACATATTGAGGATAATTACACAATCATATCACAGTAAAATTGTGCCTCTGACACCGAGGCAATACCTATAATCCAGTAAAATTAGCTCGGTTTTATACTCAGTTCTGTATATCTACACAAAGCTACACACATCACATATATATAATATATATGCACAAAAACGTATACACATATACAACTAAACTGAGATCATGTACCATAAAAATAAGATGATATCCACAGAAACACATACATATATAAAAGAGTGCAAAAGTAGAAGTTTAGATCCATAATTGAATAAAATTGGGAGATAAAAAGCATAAGTAGAGGAGGTATTAAAACATTACCAGCGAATAAGAATATATCACGATTATCGAGGGCGATCTATTCAATTTCTCTCTCTCGCGCTCATCTCTCTCTCTCTCTCTCTCTCTCTCGGTGTGTGTGTGTGCGTGTATGTATAGATAGAGAGAGAAAGAGGAAAGGGGGTAATATGATGAAATGAAGGGGGGGAGAGAGTGCTGAAACTGTTGCTCTTGTACCTTTGGCCACAAAACGAAAACAAACTACCAAATTTTATTTATTATTGTTTTATTAATCAATTATTATTATCTGCTTTATTTGTTTGTTTACACAAGCCGTGTGCATCCCAGCACTTTTACTGTTTTTAAAATTTATAAATTATTTATTTTATATTTAAAGCAAATTATCAAATTGGTTAGAGAAATGGCAAATATTCATATAAAAATTAATTGCTTAATCGATATCATATATCTGTAAAATAGCCCAACAAAGGTTTTGATAAAACATTTAAACGATGAAACGTTTTATTTATTATATTTAAAATGATTTAAAAATATTTTTTATTAATTTAAAATATTAATATTTGTAATAACTAAACTTTATTTTATTCATTTGAATTTTAAAAATTAAACTCGCATTTGAATTTTGTGAAAAATTAACAATAATTAATACATAATAGCATTTAAGATAATTATATCTATTTTTATTTTGTATTCGAGTGCACAATCAAGTTAAAAACGATTATAAAGACTATAAGATAAATTTTTAAGTTAGGTTTTAAATGGTATTAAAATTTTAAGTTATAAATGATGTTATTTGTTTTTTTCTGGAGATAATAGAATAATATTTAATTTTATCTCACTTTAACTGAATAATAATAATATATTTCTCACGCATGCATATAGAAAATACTAAATTATTTATTTATTAATCAATTTATAAAATATCATTTTAACTAATTTATATAGTATTGTAATTCTTTATTTAATAATTTTTTAAAATAATAAAATTAATTTGTTATAATTTTTAACGAGTTTGTAAAAATATTATAAAGCCGCTGCGAAGCACGACTTAGTGGACTAGTATATATATAAAGGAGAAGACGGAGACGGTTAGGTGACGCTCCCAAATCGTCTCACTGTATTTTTCTAATTTTCTCGAATTTTTGAATTAGTAAATATTAAAAATTATAAAAAAATATAAGTTAATTTATATTCCCCTAAACTTTCTCCATGAAAAATCTAAGCTACCTTATATTCTCCTAAACTTACTCCTCAAGTCAAGTAAATTATTATTATCCATAAAATAAGCTTTGAAATTTTAGAAAATACATTATTATACGTAAGTTAATTAGAAATTTTAGAAAAGACGTTAAATTATTAAAAATCGAAACTATTTTGATTTTTCAAAAAGACACTGTCTATATTTTAAAAAAAATAATTTATTCTTTTACATAAATTGAATGTATTTCTATCTAAAAAATAATAGATCATTACTTATATAAATTAGAAATTAAGTATCAAAAAACAAATCACAACAAATTTATTACAGAACTATTTACATTCAACGTCTAATATATCATTCATCGTGGATTACACTCTCTTGAATATTTTGAATAATAATATAGACGATTGAATCATAAGAGTGAGAGTATGCACGACGTGGGAGACAATCAATACACAAATATGCGATCAATTTAGGCTTAACATGATTTTAATTGATGAGAAGGTTAATAAATTTTTGATATTTATTAATTTATTACAATTTTGCATTTGTACTAACTTTTTGATACTTTAATTTATGATAGGAAAATCTTATTCATGCAGGGATTCAAAAGCATCTTCTTTTTCGATTCAAACATGTTTTGGAAGAAAGGTCGGCATTGATATCGTTAGCGGTGTATGGAGAAAAAGAAATCTTAGGATCATAACAAATTAGTAAGTTGTGAATTATAATACACATATATATTTTGAAATTATTATTTGATTTTATAATATTTATAAATTTAATACTACTATTTTGGTGTAATATAATTTTGTTATATCAAATTTAATCATATACAGTTCAGTCATCATAATGTAACTTTGCGGGAAAAGTTTGTTTATTTGTTTGATCAAAATTTATACAAGGAAGATGATGAACCTTCTATATTGATCATTACATCTGCCCAGCTTAAAAAGTTCAAATATAATAATTTCATTAGCATGTTTTTATAATTTGCAATTTGAAAAATTATAAATACATAATGTTATTTTTAATATTTGTTATTATTGTTGCTTAATGTTCGTAATAATTTTATTAATAATTTGATTCATATTCTAATTTATTTAAATCTACCAATTGACCAATACAGGTGTAGTTGAATTTTAATAAATTAATTTATATTTATTCATTTAAAAATAAAATTAATAAATATTTGTAAATAAATTTCTATAATATATTACAATTATATGTTTATTAAATTTTTTTAATTTTATTTTTTTATTAAATAAATTTAAAATTTATTATAAGGCCGCCGAGAAGCGCGATTTTTTCCAGTAGTTTAACAATAATTTTTCAATTGTTGAAGCAGATGTTATAATTATATATTATAAAAAATAATATATTATTATAATATTTAAAACGTATATATTATATATAAATTATAACCCTGCTTTTTTATTTTAATAATTCTATTCATAATTCAATTATCACAAGTGAGTATTTGTTCTAATAAAACAAATGACAAATAAAATATTTAATAATAAATAATTAAATTTATTTATTTATATGTATTTGTTTTGATATGAGGAAAAATATCATCAATCTAACTTCATGATCCTTATCCTCAATAATCAAATTTCACGGATATTAAAATCTATTATGTTTTTATTTATATTGGTTAAATTTTAATATTATATTATACTATTATATCCGAAATATTAAAAAATTAGTAAAATAACTAATATATTTATGTTTTCAAAAAAATAGTATATTTAAAATATAATTTTTATATAATATAGTTGTACTCACACAAATCTCAATTCTATCCTCGCTCAAAGTCTTTAATTTATTTAAAATTATAAATTATTAATTAAATTTCATGAATATTAAAATAATATTACTTTTTGTATCTGTATTAATTAAAATTTATTACTATACTATATTCTGAAATATTAAAAATTTAATAACATAATTAATATACAATTTATTATTACCGCACTTACTCAGCAACAGTTATAAACTAATATATATAACATCCCCCACAAGAATATTGGTTAGACACATGAATGATGAAATATTTTATTTATTATATTTAAAATCATTAAAATATCCTTTATTTATTAATTTGAAATATTGTTTTTTGAAACATTTTATGCTTGTATTAAAATGACTAAAATGCTGTTTGTTTATTAAATTAAAATAAATATTTTTATTGAAATGAATTTTATTTCATTTATTGATTTGCACGTATATTTATCATTGAGTTATTATATTAAAAATGATTCAAAATTTTTTATTTATTAATTTCAAAAATTATTTTTTAAAAGAATTGAACTTTGTTTATTTATTAATTTAAGTAATATGTGACGGTTTTTGTGAGTGATGTCATAATTGACGGCTTTTGGTTATTTATGATAATTGTTATGTGTCAAAGACGATTTTGTGCAAGATTGCAATGTTTAATTAGTTATTTTTATGGATATGTTTATATGTTATTCTTATGTATGTAATCAAATGATTCTCATTTGATTATATATATATATATATATATATATATATATATATTTAAATAATAATTGCATTATGTATTTTTTATGACTAATTAGGCTTACAACCTTATAAAATAAATATCTATTCAAAGGGATGAACTCGAAGGACGTGAGATAACAGAGGATAAATCCATTAACACTTGGGACTCGTATTGTGTATTTTTTAAAAATTATGTTTTTTGTTTTTTCTATTCTATTCAAATGGGTACTAATTATTTTATATATTTTTTTGTAAAAGGTGTTCTCTTGTCAGATATTTTGAAATTTTATGGTCTAAATGTCTAGAGACATCTATGCATGTATTTTGGTTAGATTATAAATTTTCTTAAATCAAATGACTCCATTTTTTGTTTATATCAGTGCAAATCGTTTACGTGAAAATTATTTATGATAAAAAAAAAAAGAAAAAGGAGTGAAAATTGAAGTATCTAACCGTTTTGATTTATGCGAATGTATTCTATTCAAATTTTAATAACTTCATAATAATTTATAAATTTTAAAAGATTAAATCATTTTCATTATACCCTGATTTTCACAAGAAGTCGATATAGAATCATTGATATAAAGTCTCTCAAATTTATTTAAAATTATTCAAAATTTCACAAATTAATTTTTAAAAAGATAAAGATCACGGTAAAATTCATCAAAATATGTCGTTTCATATAAAAAAATTAGTTATATTTGATTACAAATTGTATATAAAAAAGTTGCATTTAATTATTTTTACTTGCAAACCTTATTATTGTATTTAATATATATTTTAAAATAAAAATCAAATATTACTATATTTTATTATTTTTGTTAAAATTAAATTAAATTTTAATTTTCTTTTATTTTTTTTATTAAATATTCTAAATTTTAATAAAAATTTTAAGGGTTTTTTTTAAATATGATTTTTTAATTCATTTGCAAAAATACATTATTTTAATTTATATTTTATAAAAATACCATTTTTAAATATATTTTTCTAAAAGTACGACTTTTCAACAAATGCAACTACAAGTAAAATCAATATCAAATACAATAACAAGCCATTTCAACTTTTTCTCCAAAAACAATTACATTCATTTGTATTTAATTACAAATCACATATAAAAATGTTGAATTTACAGTAAAACCTTTATAAATTAATAAGGAAAATATCGGGATCAACAAATTTTATTAATTTATCGAGATTATTAATTAATCGAAGTAAAAGATATACTGTTACTATTATATTAGGATCAAAAATCTATATTGAAAATATTAATTTATCAATTATTAATTAATTAAAATTTTATTGTAATTACTTTTTGTTGCAAACAGTATTTTTATAAAAAATTAAAAAATAATGAAATCATAATTTTTTAAAAAAAATAGTATTTTTGATAATTACCTAATTTTTAAAATCTAAATTAAATCGACCTAAATCTTTCAAATCCAAAACAATCCTCCAAAATCCAAATTAAATGCACCCAACTCCTCCGGATGAAAAGATCAAGTTTTATGGTTGGGAAGAAATCATGGTTGGGAAGAAATCGTACGTTTTTCAAAGTTTAAAATCTAACAAACATAAATATATATAATCATTGTCATGTTACTAGGGGTGAGTATTCGGTTTTAACCGAACCGAACCGAATTTTAATTCGGTTAACCGAAACCGAAATTCCAGAAAAATCAAAATCGAAAACCGAACCGAAATAAATTCGGTTTTTAACCGAACCGAAATATTTATTTCGGTTATTACCGAAAACCGAAATATTAAACCGAAATTTAAAATCAAATATGATTTTTACATATTTTCAAAAAAAAAAATTAGATAAATATTTATTTAAGAATTTTAAAACCAAATATGATTTTCAAAATTGAAAATAAATTACTTATTTTCAGAAAAAGTACATACATACTTACTTTTTCTGGAAATAAACACTTATTTTCAGATTATAAGTTAAGCTAAACGGGCACAAAGTAAACCCTAATTCTCTAAACTACAAATCACAACTTACCTCATATTATATTATATATTCTGTTTTATTACATATTATATATATTTAGGTTTTTTCGGTTTTTCGGTTAACCGCGGTTAAAAACCGAAAAACCGAAAAACCGAATTTCAGGAAAAATCAAAACCGAAAACCGAACCGAAATTTTAATTTCGGTTAACCGAACCGAAAATATTTCGGTTATTCGGTTCGGTTTTCGGTTAACCGAACCGGATACTCAGCCCTACATGTTACATCTTGGGGGTGTTTGACTTAGTAATAAGTTACTTTTTTTAAAAAAGTATTTTCATATTTTTTTTTGAAAATTAATATTTATTTTAGAAATTTAACACCAAATCTTATTTCCAAATTTGAAAATAAGTTACTTATTTTGAGAAAAAGTACATATATACCAACTTTTTCAGCTTATAAGCTGACTAATAAGCTGTCCCAAACGGGGCCCTTATCTTAAAGGGGAGTGTTTATTCTTTATATAAAAAATTATTAATAAGTAATAACTCATAAATCACAATTTCTTCAATTAATAAAAATATAAAAAGTTAAGGGACAATAAGATGATGGTGAGAAGTTAACATATACTTAATTCATAAAAAATAATATACTTTTTTAAAAAATTCAAAAAAAATCATCATTTTAAAGAATCTATAAAAGCCATTTACATTTTAGATAAATATGGTTTATTTTCACTCTCTTAATTTTGAATAAATACCTTAAATTTTTTGATTCATTCATAAAATTCAAACACTACCACTAACTTTAATAAAGTGTTATAACATTTTCTGAAATCCCATGGAATTTTATGGATATTAGTTGCAACGTTTTATGAATTTATTTACGAGGGAAGATATGTAATGTAACGCATGAATAAAATTGGAGTAAAATACTAGTTTAGAAAAAAAGAAATATAAAAGAGGAGTTTGTCTCTAAAAAATGCATATAAACTAGGCAAGTTCTCTCTCCGAGTCGCTCAGCTCAAGTTCTCTCTGC
Source organism: Oenanthe sinensis (assembly GCA_028671895.1). Lineage (NCBI taxonomy): Eukaryota > Viridiplantae > Streptophyta > Magnoliopsida > Apiales > Apiaceae > Oenanthe > Oenanthe sinensis. The sequence goes on from CM053794.1 coordinate 41,329,719, forward strand.
TACAAATCTCTCTCGCGTTTCAAATTAACCCACCCACGCCCACAAATAAGGTAGTATATGTAAATTTATATGTCATATAAATATAATTAACGGATCTATATTTCGTAATTTCTACTTTCTTTTTTACTTCTCTCTTCTCCCTCACTCTCTCTTTCTCTCTCTAGGGTTTCTATCTCTCTCTCCCTGTTCTATGGCTGCTTATCTCTCTTCGTTTTGCAGGTTTTTGCGTGATTTTCTAGGGTTTTTACCCCAATTTCATCCTAAAACGGTGAAAAAGTGGGTTTCGACGGTGATGTTCCTGTGAATTGGACTGACTGATGGAGATTTTGGATGGTAATCAAGTGCGATCTGAGGATTCGAATGTGCGTGTCGGTGACAAGAGAGTGTCGAGTAGTGATGATGATGTGGAGGTTAGGGAGGCGAAAAAGGCGAGAAATTGTGGTGAATTGAGGGGGGATTTGAAGAGAGTGGCGGAGATTGTGTTGGTGTTGGAGACCTTGGGGAAAATGAGGGGAGGGAGGAGTCCAACACAGCCAGAAATTGAGATGATGAGTGAAGCTAGAGGGAAATTGGGGGAGCTTTGTCGAGATTTTAAGCCCAAAGATGTGTTTCCCAGAGAGGCGTTTGGTGTGGTTATTGATGATCTTGGTCTTAAGTTGAATGAACAGATGTTAGGGTTTAGGGCACCTAATGTTCCCATTGCACAGAGATTGAAGCTCACTCAAGAAAAGGTCATTTTTTTATCGTGTTATTTGAATTTAGTTATCGTTATGTTTAGTTTTAGTTAACTTTACTCACGTTTTATTTGAATTGGTTATAAATTGGTGGTAGGTTCTTAAGATGGATATAATGAATTGGTTATGTACTTGTACTGTATTTAATGCATGTTTCAGAGGCTTTTTGGTATGATTTATTTTTGTAAGTTGGGAAAGCACTATCACCCTTTATACTGACTGTATAATTTAATATAAGATTCCAGGGGCAATTGGCTTGCATTAAAATTAAAAATTTATCCAAATAACCATAGTTCAAGAAGATCTTGAGAAACCCTAAATTCTCCTGTACATATAATTGTCTATAATAGGAATTGTTAATGGAAGCGTAGATATCAAATATGAGAATAATAATAGTAATTAGATTAGAAACTACCTGTTAATCACCTAAAATATGCGAGTTACTCAGACACGAGGAGCCACAAAGAGACTTGATGGGTAATTGTAGAGGTAGCTGGAAGAATAAAAAATTTTCATCAATATTATCGAATTAAGTTATGTATTATCATTGAGAATAGGAACTATAGTAACTAGATTAGAAATTATCCAGTAAAACTGGAATATTGATGCAGTTGGTGAGGGCTTGTTAAGGTTTTCTAAAAATGGAATACATATTAAATTATTTTTATATACATATATGCAGGGGCGGAGCTATAGTATGCCGAGGTGAGCCTATGTGGCCGCGTGTGCTGAAATCTCAAAAGTGCTAGGTTTTTTTTTAATACAACATAGCGTCTAGTGCATGGTAGTTTGAGCCAAATATCCTTGTGTGATTTGTAAAATAAATAAAAGGGTGAAAATTAGGTTGTCTTACCAGTGCTTATTTAATAATTTAATATTACTTTGCCCAGAAATTATCAACTCCTTGTTTTTCTTAAAAAAACGATTCAACTCGTATTTTTACCTTATATATTTTCCTTTCATATATTTTGTATTTTTTTCTTGTAATGTGATCCGGTAATCCAAAAAACATTCGTTTTATTAGACCACATGATATTATATTCTATTTTCTTTTTTGTTTAAATTTATTGTTTTTTTAATCCACTTTGTTATAAATTTTATTGCACTTTAAATTGCCTCACCCTCAACTTTGATCCTGCCTCCGATACTGCATATATGTAGAGGTATATTCATTTTTGTTTGTAATAGGCTGGAGCTGGGCTCTTAAATACCTTATTGGCTTCTTAGCATCTAATATATATTTTTTTAATTGGTAACCCACTCTTCCTCCAGCTGGTATGATTAGCCTAACGAGGTCTAGTATTGGATGGGTCCTTTTTTTTTAAAAATGCCAATCCTTTTTCTCGTAGTTATTTAAAGCGTGCCTAAGCGAGAAGCGAACCTTCATCGCATTGGGTAGGTGAAGCGATGTGACTGACCTTAAGTAAGTGCATCAAGTGCATGTGTGCTTCATTAAATTCACAGATTTTGAAATAAATATTATACTGGCCGTCATCAAATCAGATCTAGAAGTCTCAAGACACAAAATATATTCGGGCAGTCCACTTAAAGCTCCAACGGCATATAAAGAAATAAATTAAGATGAAAACAGAAAGACTAAGATAAAAAGATAAGATAAGCTTGAGGAAAATAGAATACCCATGTCCAATTGTCGAGTGTCTGCCAAACTCGAGGCAAATGAAGAGTCTGTGTAACATAGTGTTTTCAGTTTTATAATGAGACTATTAACTTTCTACTGCTATCTTCCTTTCGCATTATTGCAGTTTGCAACTTTGCATTAGTTATTGTTTGTCTGTTGATGCTTGTTATTTGTAAGATCGTTTTTTGCTATGTACTTAATCGGAGACTTGTAATCTGTGTGAATGTTATACTAGCAACACATGTATATTACAAGTCAACTCTTTTTTACTGGTTAAAGTTTAAACTCTGACGGGCCCTGGCTATAGTGATTGGTTGGTATCTTAATATCAGGTGAACTTGTTTCTTTAATTAAGAAAGCACAAAGGCCAGGATTTTGCTATCTGTCTAAAACGTTAAAGTTGGTTTTCACTCATTATTCGATTAAGTCTACTATAGTGATGGTAGTCTTATAATTTTGTACTCTGACGTTAGCTTCTCCCTTACTTAGTTACCTTGTATTTCAGATGGAAAAATCGGAGGAGTTCGCTGTAAATTCTGCTTCATATTCATCTCAGAGGTTGCAAACAAATGCTGGTGCAGCATCTGAAACTGGATCATCTCATGCCGTCCGGATGTTAACTTCACAGAAACCAAGTCAATCATCAACTGCTTCTGTAGGTCTCCAACCTGTTTCCCAGTTAGCTCGTGTTTCTGCAATGAACTCAACAGCCTTGCCATATCAGCTGCCTACTAGCGAAGTAAGACCTCCAGCTCCCGGTGAAACACCTAGCAGCCATGTTGGAAGGGATTCTTCTCCATTAGCATTTCCTAGAGCTGAGAGACCTCATTTTAGTTCGGATATGAAATATAATGGTGCTTACACTTCACAAGTTCAAGGTAATGTACTAACATTTGTTTCTCCCTCACAAACTAGAACATTGATATCTTTGTTATAATTTACTAGCAGCCAGTTATATGATAAAAAATTGCCATTTATTTATTTGTTAATATTTATTTCTATATCTGATAATCTGTGTATTGATGCTTTGCTATAATGGTACTACTTTCCAGTTAATGCTTCTGGTAATCACAGTAGGCCTCTATCTTGGTCTGTGCAACCACTGCAATCCACCTTGTCAGCCAAAAATGCATCAGATAGTAATGCCCTAATTTATGCTTCTGTAAAAGTCGAGGGATCTGCTGAGATGTCACGAGTGATACCTCAAACCTCAAGATCAATTACTAGTCAGCCCGCATTTGTGAACCCACCGAGCATGCAACAACATATTCAACAGGGGACTGAACCTCCGCAGGCACTTTCTTTGAGAAGTAAGCACACTGATATTGCTAATACAGTCCAGAAGCTGTTACAACCGACACTTCATGAGCGCCCTATTTGGGCTCCACCTTCAAGGGATTACATGAACAAGTCTTTGGCTTGTCAACTATGTAAGCTCATTTCACTTGAGGTTGACAATGTTTTAGTCTGTGATGGTTGTGAAAAAGGGTATCATTTAAAATGTCTCAAGATTAACAATCAAAAGTCAGTTCCTAGAGGTGAGTGGCATTGTGCGAAGTGTTTGTCCTTAAGTAATGGCAAAGCTCTACCTCCTAAATATGGCCGTGTTTTAAGAAATGCTATAACTGCACCCAAGGTGTCTTCTAATGCTACCCCAGTTCACATTCCTCCAGAAAAGAATTTGGGAGCATTGGTTGGGAAGGTAGCTGGAAATGGGAAGTTCAGTATACAAGATGCTCCTGGTGGTATTGTGGACAAAAATATTAGCCCTTTTGCAGCTGGTGTGGAGAGGACAGATAAAAGCGTCATGCATAAAGAAATTGATGACAAATCCCGTGGTTCTGCAGATCCTCACACAGTACAGAATATCTCTAATAATTCCATAAATCCTTCAACAAATGGTCCCGGCATCAACTCCAAGGTCAAGGACTTGCAGAAATCTGGTTCTGAAACAAATGATAAAGCTAAGCGAAACGAGCAAGGAACTTTACATTCTAATCATGTTGAAGTTTCTGAAACCAGTTTTGGGCCTAATGAGCAAGATGTTGCTTTGTCCGATGTCTTGCATCAAGTTGACTGGATTGGCGATATACTTAACGTCGTGGAGGAGAAGACATATTATCAGTCTTGCTCCATTAACGGGGTCGTGTATAAAGTTCACGATCATGCATTATTTCGCTTGAAGAGCAACATATTAACACCCTTTAAGCTTCAGGTGAGCAATTATCTGATGATGAGACTTGAGAGTTGCAACATATATATTTTATTGTAATGAGAGTTGTGATGGTAGGCTTTTATTAGTTACATATTGTAGTTACTAAAACCCTACCATTTATTGTGAAGTACACTAGTGATGACCTCGTACTGGGACTTTTTAGTATAAATTAGTGATGTTATCATGTGCAATGTTGTCGCCGTTGTATGGGAATATATAGTTCTGTCCTATTTCTGCTGCAGTTTACTTGACTCCCTGCTATTCAGTACAGTAATGGTAGGAAGTTCAATTATTGTTATTGCTGCTAATTGATTTCGATTTCTTGCCTTCAAGTTAAAGTATTTTTGATGTTATGATCATTTTATATTCACTCAAGTCTGTTTGCTTGCAGAGTATGTGGGAGGATAGCAAAACGAGATCGACGTGGGTTCTTGCATCCTGGTGCTATTTTCCTGCAGATCTGCCAAAGGCTGTTGGTCGCCCATTTGCTCCTGATAATAACGAGGTGAGTAAGTCATAGTCATAGGCTCATAGTTAGGGAATCAAGGCTCATAGTTAGGGAATCAAAAATTACTTTTTAATGTGATTCATTTGGAAAGAACGAGTCCCAAGTATGCAAATAGGGCTTATCCTCAATTCAGTATGCTCTGCGGTTTGTTTGACTGGGAAGGCTAAATATATTACATATATAATGAACAGTAATTGGTATCGTCTAATATACAGGTTTAAATTGTCTACTGTTTTAAGTATACTATATCCCATATCCATATTATACCGAGGCTGGAAGCCTGAAAGCCTGAAACAGAACAAGTATTCAGATGTTTGATGTTTCTTCTCCAGCATTTTATGCCTTTTTTTGTATCAGTGTCAAGTCAATTCTATATCTTTTGTTGGCATTGAGGCTCAAGGCCCTTGACTTGGTGTTTTGAAATATTACTTAACTAGGCTTCCATATTGATGGTAATTTACATTTAGACTTTTCATATGATGGAGAAACTGATGTATTTCTGTCCTCTTCGAATTGTTTTGACAACATTTGATGTGTCTTTTGTGAAAGATGACATTTAGAATCTCTCACAATCTGAAAGTCGATATATACACAGAAAAGTTCATTGTGTCTGATTGATCTTATGCAACTTGTCAATTTTTTTAGGTATACGAGTCTAATCATGATACAGTAATAAGGGCTGGTTTGATAGAAGGTCCCTGTAAAGTTCTTCCACCACGACTGTTTGTTGAAGAAAGTCAAAGGAAGACTCGTTTAGGGATGGAAGCTAGTAGTGGACTACATCCCTTCTTTGTTTGCAAGTATGTCAATGTTTCTTTTTGTGATCTTTTCTGATGTCATTCGGATGCAAATATGTGCAAAATACATACTAAATATTTGTTTCTAAATCTTGAAATAATATTAGGTAAAATAGAGAAAAATGGACAAGATGAACTGAACTCAGATAAGAATGGTGAAATAGATAAACAAACACTAAAAAGTAAAAGGGAAATTTTAAATGACAAATTATTATACCGTCAAGTGAGTATTTAATTCAAAGGAATGGAAAATGTTTTGTTGAACTTTAGCACTTTCCTTCTCTCTGTGCTTGTAAACTTTGTAAATATAGAATGTGCTAAATTGCTTTCCTTTTTCCTTCTTGATATCAAATTTCTAAATTCCTAAGATCCCTTCTTTTCTAAATTTCACTTGCCCATCCTGACATGCATTTATAGTAACAAACTATGTAATTTTAGACCACAAAGTAGAATTCATGCATCTGTTAAATAAATTAGACTAATTAGTCATTCATAACAATTTTTTTGCATATTTGTTTTTTTGAGTTATTAACCAAATGATAATGGCTCTGTTGTAACAATTCTATATCCTTCTCTCTCTTTATTACAGATGGTTCTTTGATGAACGAAAAGGGTTATTCCGTGATGTTACCAGTTGATAGAGTTGCACATTTAGGTCACAGTTTTTAATTTTTTTTGATTTGCTACTCCGCGCCTCCTCATCTGTATCAGGTACACCACTACCCATACTTAGCAACTCGTTTCTGTTGAAGCTCTACTACCTGTCCAGTAATTGATTATGTTGAAGAATGCTGAAGAAATTAAAAACAGATAACAAATTAAGCGCAAACAACAGCGTATGGTATTGTATCAATCAGGAAAAAAGATGACGAGGATAAATCTAATGAAAACTCATTTTTGGTGTTGTCTTGTGCCATGTCTCAATTGTATTTACACTCTCGTTTGTGTGCTACTTCTGGCCTGCGCTAGGCTGCTAATAAGTACCCCAATGTGCACTACTAGTAGTTAGTCCCTTAATCTGGGAATTTGTATTGCTAGATCCTGGCCTCCTAGTTTCCTCTTACCAATCTTGAAGTTCAGAGTGGATGTGTAATCCACTATTAATTTTATGTTTAAAGAACCGCGTGAAAGTCTTACTTCAACAGTTCAACATGAGGTTTTGTTGATTATTGCAAGGAGATTAATCAGTTAAATAGTTAATACTATACTTGCTCTATAATAGCATGTCCAATGCAATGCTATAAGAGATGCTATATCTATAATATAATATCAATTATAAAACGTACCTCTCCAATGCAATGTTATACTTGGTTCTAAAATAGAAAAAAAATACTATACTTGGTTTCCTAAATATAGAACCAAGTATAGTTGTTGCTATAACTGCCACATAGGCATGCAAGTGGGGAAATGGATGGAAATGAAAATTAAAGCAACAGTGACAGATGTAATTGTGCATTTAAAAGAAAGGTGATTGAAAGTTGGTTCAATTTTGATCTATTTGGTGCCCGGTTTTAAAACTATGCTTTGGACTATAAGTTCTATTTTAACATAAAATATTACTTTTTAGATTCATATTATAGCAATGGCTATACGTATTGTAGCACTAGTATTGGACATGCTCTAAGGAAACATTTTCATTTATCTCTTGAGCCTGTAATTTGGATGTTAAGACTATTTATTATGCATACATGATTTCTGCATTCTTCATAGTTTGGCATGCATATTTTATATTATGTTTCTTTATGAATGTCAAATTGTCAACTATGATCTAGTTGCAACATAAAAGACTAAAGCGAGATAGTTCTGTTCTTGGATCTACAGTTATTCTTACTCAACTTGCTGTAAGAAGAATCCTTAACATCTATGTATTTAACTCCCTACATTTGGGAAATATAAATGTGTGCTTACCAATACCATTCATCATACCTAATGCAATTTTAATTGGGGGGTATTTATTCAAATGAAGTCTGGGTAGACTTTCCAGAACCTTTATTGCTCACTGTGTTGTTTATTGATATCTTCCTACTTTGGCTTATTGATATCCTTCTACTTTGGCATATGTTATCACTGTTCAAGTACTTAATAGGCTCATTTAAAGTGCTTATGGTTTTGCCTATGGACAATGATTATAAACTTGGGCTACTTTTTGTAGGTTCTTGACGGAATGGCATATCACAGGGAGGCTATAGTGGAGTTTTCAGTATTCATTATCTTGTACCAAATGTAGCTTCAGATTTGTAGTCTGCGATCATCGTTGTTAGTTGTACATCTCAAATAGAACATCTTTAATGTCTCATTTGGTGCTTAGAGTCTGTCATTACATAGAAATTATTTAGCTGATACCAAAAGATGTTTGTTGTGGCTATATTCCTTGCCAAGATGATAAATGAGTTTAACTTAATAGACAAGTTTGACCTTTAGGGATTATGATCTAGTTATCCATTACCTTGTGATGGGTAATATGTTTTATATGTGGTTTAGTATTTTATTAATTATCTAGGTTGTTTTAAATAATTCCAATTATTTACTGGACCCAAATTTATTTTATTCTTATAAATTATAGATATTTTTTATCCATTATTTCATAAAAATATAAAATTGATTTTATTATCTACTCATTTAATTTAGTGAACAAAACTGAAATGTATATGTTACTGCAACTTGTAAACATCATCACATGTAACGCAGCCTCAAAGTAGTCAAAGTTGGTAAACAAATGATTCATAGAAGAAAAAACATGTGGAGCACAAGAAGCCGGGTAATGGCAGTCGATTTCAATACATCGGGAAAATGCAAAATCTATCTTAACTTCACTCATTAATTCATGCTGCATGTCGATTATTAATCACCGTTTCCAATAACCTAGTTAGCTTTGAACATAAGTTTATATATGAGTTTCATGGCTAAAATGTATCCGCATAATTGATAACTATGCAATGTACTTGAGAAAGAATGCACAGTGCATAAATGAAAGGCCTGCCTGTTTTCAACATAACATCTATCCGGGTTATATAATTACATTGTCGGGGGCATGAAGCTGATAGAAAGCGAGAGTTTTGGATAACATCTAGAGCACTGTTTGGGACAATATCATCATCGACGGACTGTTTTGTGTGCGCAGTGCGTATGATATCATAATTCACACTAACAAGTACGTATATAATAAAACATGTGTAATGTGTTCATAATTCATGACCCAATATAATCCCAACTAGAACAAATACGAAAAAGAAATTAAAGCCAGTAAAATCGACTAATATAATTAACTGCTTAAATAGTAAATTTTGTTCTATTTTCGTGATAGCAACTACAAGAACCGAAAATCTAGTTATAAATTTGTATGGTGCTTGCTTGATTATTGTAGAGATGTCCCCCAAGATTGAAAACAGGCAAAAGATATATCTAGGACTTCGTTCCTATATATAATCAATCCTATGGGTATAGTTAGTTAACTAATTTTTGTATAGATAGTGATATGGAGGGTGGTTATTGGTTTGATGAGAAGGAAAGTTGAAAAAACAGTAGGTATTAGAGGTTTGCCTGATGAATCCAAAACCAAAACCATAAATATGTTTCCTGGATAAAAGGTGGTGTGTTCCTTTTACGAGTTGCTTGACAGTGACAAGACCATTTCCTTTGATTAAAAGTCTCCTTTCCCTAATTCACCCCCTTCCTTCCCTCCCTCCCTTTTTATTTGGGTTAAATTCTCCAAATTTACCTGCCCCTTTACGCTTTTATCCATTTTTAACATAAGACACAAATATATTAACACTTACGCATTCATATAAATTGAAGAAACAATGAATACACTTGTATTTATATACAAAATAAGTAATTTATCTTTTTACCTATATGATGATAATGAATATGATAAAATACGTTGCAACAATTAAAATTCGAACTCACAAAAAAACCAAAATATCCAAGTCACAGATAACAAACGCTCGAGAAACATAGACAAATATCAAATAACATACATTATATACACATAAATTGTATGTTCAATATATGATAACGCGGTTTCAAATCCTCTATAACCATGCATCAGGCGGCAGAAGCAACTAAAATCAAGCTAGTCAACTTTTGTTTTGATTTTTGATAGACAACTATTCAAGTCTCGGTGGGGCCATATATTATATATAGCGTTTAATTTTGAAAACCTGTCATACTTTTGTTGAAATACATTATATAATTCATGTATGATGTAAACTACTCTACCCTCTCGCTTTTGACCACTTTCACTCGTCCCCCATATCTTTTTTGCACTGTAATTAACACAGCTGAAACTCGAGAAATGTGGTCAAAGTCTGTCGGTAACTTGTAAATTTCCCGTGATTATTTGAAGATGAATATTAATTTTTATCAACAACTTTACTAGTATTGTGCAATCATTTCTTTTCAAGAATATGGTAGTAACATGCAGCATTGACATATATCTCTTGTACTGTCGTATAATATAATCAAGGATTTGTCCGCTCTAATTAAGGATGATATAATTACATGCACACTATTTAGTGGAGTATATATATAGGATTCATAATGATATATTGTTAATATATATCGTTCAAGTCACAGCCTATCCTGTAAACAAGATCTGGTAGGTGCCTATGAACGATCTTTTCAACACAGAGAACCTTAATGTTAAAGATAAAAGTTGGAGTGAAATATGCTCCGGCCTAGAATTCCGTCAACCGCCGACTATCATGGCAATGTGCATGTGATATGTATGTATTTAAGATGATGAAGATGCGGCACGTACCTTGTAGTAGCCGACTACTTCGATATATATAAATTATAATATTTCCCGTCCCTTTTTAAATGTTTTTTAAAAAATAATTTTTTAATATATATTCATCTTTTCTTTGAATTTATATAAATTTAAATGTAATCTATCATAACTATCTCTGTATTTATTGTTTTTAATATTTAACTATTTTAAAACTTTAATTTTATTCTTATTTTTAATTTAATAATAATATCAAATACATAGTATATGAGAAAAAGTTATCAAGCTATTTTTTTAATAAAGACAATCTTTTGGAAACATATAAAAGTGAAAGGGAGTATCGTATATAAATAGATTTTCATTATATATTTATTTTTAATAGAAACACAAAGCTTTACATTTTAGAATTTTCATTATTTAAATGTTAATATAAACTTTATTATTTTCTATATGATAAATAATATTTATACTTATTTTTGTAAAATAGCATACTAATTTTTATATCCTTAATATATCAATACTTGCGAAATGGCTAGTTTAACAACAAATTTGAATATAATATATGAAAATGAGAAATTGTGCAAGTATTTTCGTGTCCTTGGATACAGAGATAGTATTATGGACCATCTAGAAGCAAGTTAGGAGGGAATTCAGAAAAAAATAATACTATCACAAGATAATTAGATCTATCTTAGATCTTCAAGAGAGTTTAAATGCACATATAATATCACTACTCCCTCTAATATTGATCTATGCAGCAACATGTATAACTATCAAGCTATGTTGCGATCGTAGCATACTAGCATGTGATACCAATTCATGATCGGAAGAAAATTTTTGTTTAGTAAACAGAAGCCTACGCACCTATATATATATATAAATAAACGATAGGATATATATACCTATCCGATTATTTGTCTTACATGAATGATATATATGCATGGGTATGTACTAAGCAAAGTATTCGTATGTGCGTATTTTTAATTTGAATACTAAATGCTCGATAAAAACATTCAATATTTTTATATGATTGAATTGTAATAAACAATATAGTCACCACGTACAATCTTAACTTTTAAATTATAGCCAACACCGTAAAAAAATTTAAAGTATATGCTGTCAAACGAGTATATTATAATAATACCTTCTATAATATTACATATTTAACTACTGTATAATATAATTAATGCTTTTTATAAATATGGAAAAACAATTATTACTCTGCAATTTTAAAAATTACTCAATAATTACCATTATTTATTATACTGTCATATAGGAGTATCTCTTTGAAACGGGTACCAGAGTCCAAATATATGATTGAATTTACAAATAACCAGGATTAAGACATTACTACTGCTAACAATTATTTATCTTATCTAATCAATAATTAACAATTATTTATCTTATCTAGTCAATAATTAGGATTAATAAGACAATACTACTACGAACAATTAGATGTAATTAGCTTTGTAAAATGACAACCCATTTATATTATGAGCTAGGCGTCCTAAAAATCATTTCAATTTTTTTAAAATGACGTGACATTATATATGATTTATTTTAATTCGTGAGCGCATATATATGCAAGCATAATCTCATATTATTATTATTAGAAAAATTACTAATTACACAATTTTTGAAATAATTTTTGAGTACGTAGCCTTCCTCTTTGGAGGAATATATATATTGCTTCATATATCTAATTTATTGATATTGATTGAAATGGCTGTTGACTTGAAAAATAATTAGATGGAGTAATTAGCAATGAAAATGAGCTATTGCCACAGAGAGTAATTGATTAAGCATTTAAGACTACCACGTAAAGCTAACTATACAATTAAGTGTTTAGAAATTGAACGAACTAATATGATTATTAGAGCACCAATTAGCCCTTAATATGTTTATCATCAAGTCGGATTAGATAATAATTATTCGTTTTTTTCTAAACCACCACCATTAAAAAATAGTAAAGAACCGTACTCCATATAAAATATCATTGATTCATATGATTTATTTTAATTCGTGAGCGCATATGTATGCACACGAATTCTTATATTATTATAGAAAAATTACTAATTACACATGTTAATTTATTATTTGATACAATTTTTGAAACAATTTTTGAAATCTTTAGAATTTTTCTTCATATATATCCAACACCCACGTATTGTTCCTTTCTTAGTATCTTGATTTGTTTAATAACTGTAATCCAACTGAAACAACGTAACTAATTGATAATGCCAAGCCGACAATGATGCATAATTTGTGTCTACCAACTTTTCATAGATTTACTGGACGCGACAAGATACTCGAATTCTTTACTTGAAAAAAAGTCTTTTAGGTTGAAATAGTGGTTAAAGAGAGTAAAAAAGCAAAAGTTATCTTATTCATCAATTTTTCTAGCACTTTAGTGTGTTCGTTGAATGTTTAATATAAATTTAAAATCAATCAGACCAAAATGCGAATTTTTTTTTCCCCTTCAACGGCCGAACTTTTCAAACAATATCTTCGGTAGATCGAACAAAAGTGTTCAACTCTGAATATAGATCCTAAAATGGACCTAAAAGTATTCTAGAATAATACATAAATTATATTTTTATATATAGTATTTATGTAGGTCCATTTTATGAGAAAAAACCAATATTAAATTGACAACTTACTACAGTAGTATTTAAGAAATTTAATAATAATTTTTTTAGGAACTTTAAAATTTCTCGAAAATTAATTCAGACCTAGGTAGCTAGCTTGTTTGCGTGGACAAGTCTTGGGGGTGGTTTAGCCATGGATGATCCATGTATGTGCAACAGTAGATGGAATTAATGTTTCCTTAGGATTAAACCGACGAGATACACAATATATACAGAAAGAAAAGAAGAAACAATCATAAAAGGTTAGCTAGCTGACGGGCTTTAAACTTAATGATACCCCTAATCTGTCTCTGTCATTTATGTCGGACTCCGGCAATATGATTGGCCGGAGATACAAATTATGGTAATTCGGCGTCAATCTTGGGCCTGCTGTTTTCTGGTTGCTTAGCTAGTAGCTATATAATATTATATGTACACGTGTTCTCACCCCCCAACACCTGAAAAACAATTTATGTTACTAAAAATTTCAAATCCAACTAAAATAGTTCTAAATTCTAATGATAAATAATACGTACGCAGTAATAAAATATATAAGAATAATAAATATTGACGCACTCCAACAACTCCCACTAGAAATATACGCTGTCAGCTTGTGTTTTCGATTGATTTTAATTTCCATGTATATCCCTATAAATTCTGTGAGCCCTAAAAATCCCTATATATCCCTATATTCCTTGGACTTGTTTAACCTGTAAAATCTGGCACCGGTGTAGTGCATATACGATATCTGTGTATAAATATCCAACTATTTCTAGCCTCTTCTTGCCTCGCATCACTCTAACATAAATATAATTTCTCGCTCCTCTCTTTGCTTCATTTATGTTATATCCAAAAATGGCTCCTTCAGCAGATAATAATTTAGTTGTTTCCAAGATAAAGCTCGAGAAAATGTTTAGCATGAAAGGTGGTAAAGGAGAGGCTAGCTATGCCAACAACTCCCAGGCTCAGGTTTGCAATTATATAACTAGTATTAATTTAATTACCGTTTCTCCTAAAATCTCAATAAATTAAACTTTATTTGATATTGTTATGCTGCAGGCTCAACATGCTAGATCAATGCTACACCTTCTAAGAGAAACCCTAGATGGAGTTGAAATAAAGTCTTCAAAATCAAAAGTGCCCTTTGTAGTGGTGGACTTGGGATGTTCATGTGGTAGCAACACCATATACATGATTGATGTGATTGTAAAACACATGATCAAGCGCTATGAGGCCGCGGGTATCGAGCCACCGGAGTTTTCGGCATTCTTCTCCGACCTCCCATCTAATGACTTCAACACTCTCTTTCAACTCCTACCTCCTCTGGCCAATCATGGAGGTAGCAGCATGGAAGAGTGCTTAGCTTCCAATGCTCACCGCTCTTACTTTGCTGCCGGAGTTCCCGGCTCATTTTACCGCCGTCTCTTCCCCGCAGCTTCAGTCAACTTCTTCTACTCTGCATTTTCTTTGCACTGGCTATCGCAGGTCACTTGTTAATCTTGACATTTTATAGTTATATTATGTTAATTATAGAGTCCGATTTTACATGTTATGTGTTGAGCCTGAGACCAGGAAAATGCACCTTTTGACCAAAGAATGCTTACATATTATAGCATAAATTTAGTACTGTACAAGATACTATAGCGGTTTAATTATAAACTTCGGCCATCATTCTATAATATACTCTTAAATTAAAGTGGTATGATTAAATTGAGTGCAACTGTGCAGGTACCGGAGAGTGTGATGGATAAGAGATCAACGGGATACAACGAGGGAAAGGTATTCATAGAGGGTGCAAAAGAGAGCACAGCGGCTGCGTACAAAAAGCAGTGGCAGTCTGATTTAGGTGACTTTTTGTGTTCGAGAAAATGTGAGATGGAGAGTGGGGGTTCCATGTTTCTGGTCTGCTTGGGCCGGACCTCTGTCAACCCCACCGACCAAGGTGGGGCTGGCCTTCTCTTTGGGACTCACTTTCAGGACGCTTGGAATGATCTTGTTCTAGAGGTACGCACTGCTATACGACTAGTCATTCATTTCTAATCATTCTTCTATTACTTCCTAACCCATGCCACTTGTTTATTACTCCATTTATTATCACAAACTAAAATCTAGCTAATTAATAATTTCATTGATCAGGGTTTAATTAGTAATGAGAAAAGAGACAGCTTCAACATTCCAGTGTATGCACCAAGCCTACAAGACTTCAAGGAAGTGGTGGAGGCCGACGGCTCATTCGCCATCAACAAATTGGAAGTGTTCAGAGGAGGAAGCCCCCTTGTCGTGAGTCAACCCGATGATGCTAATGAAGTTGGCCGGGCTTTAGCCAACACTTGCAGGAGTGTTTGTGGTGTACTAGTTGATGCCCACATTGGTGATTCCCTTAGCCATGATCTCTTCTCCCGTGTCCAAAATCGAGCCACGGCTAGTGCAAATCAGATTCTGGAGCAGTTACAGTTCTTTCATATAGTGGCTTCTCTTTCTTTTACATAGTTGTATTACGTACGTACTAAAATTCTCAGTTTGTTTGGGTAATTATTAATTAATTGTGTGGTTTAACTTTTACTTACTGTAATTGGGTAAAATAAAGTTTGTTAGGAATCCTGTTGATCGTTTACATACTTACATCCTCTTTAATTAGCTCCTCATATGTAATCAATGATATCAGTTTATATATCTGATGTACAAACTTAAGGGTTGCTAATGCATGCATGGAATACCGTAATTTGTGTTTATCGCTTAATTGGTTGCAAGTGTGTAGATCTTTTTTTGGTATAAATGACACAAGTACTCAATAATATTATTTGCGTAAAGATAGAGAGTCGTATATAAATGGCAGAATCAACAACTTCCTTAATTCCTTTTATGCACAGTAACATTTCATATTCTGCTCCTTGTGTGTGTTCATTGATTCATACAGGAGTTTGCCTCATATATCCTGGACTATTGCATGCAAGAGGGAACAACTAGAAATATATATACATAAAAGCAAAGACTAATAGACATAACACAACTCAAGTTTTCTTGCTTTTATTTAGCCAAGTTACTCAGTACATTCATCAACAAACACATAGATGCATATGCAAACACTTTCCATATACATTAATCAGCAGAACAGGAAAGGGATCTTTAGATGGAAAATTAGACAAATTAAGGGGGGGGGATCATATATAGCGGATCAGTTAGAGTAGTAATACCCATCTGCTGAATCAAGTTCAAAGATTTCAACCACTTGAGGTAGCCTGAATCTTACTCTTCTCTTTCTCTTCTCACTTGGGCTCATTTTTAAATCAAATTTCATCGCTTCCTGAACATCATCATTATTAGACTTCATATTCGAGCCTTCCAAACAGAAGGCATCTCTAGGCAGTATCTTAGGCGTGGTAGCCTCCACGGTTTCCTCAAACGAAGGGTGAATTCTGCCTGAGGATTGCTTGCTGTTGCTGGAAGCTGAAGCATTCGTATGTGGTGAACTCAAGATCCATTCTTTTAGGTTCAGATCCCGCATGTTTTTAAGTGATTCTTCTAGTTTAGGCTCAGGCATCCGCTCTTTTTTATTCTTCTTGCTCTCCCAAAATGAGTATCTAGGCTTTATGAACTCAATAATGGATGATGATACAATCATGCTTCTCCGTCCATCCGAAACATGGGTTGCTAATCCTTTCGGGGGCTTATGCTCAAGTTTTCTAGGACTGCATACGCTTGAATCCTTTTTCACTTTCTTCGATCTAAACATGATTGAAAGCAGAGTGTTGATTATTTGCTATTTCCGGGGAGTTGAATCATAAGGAACATAAAGGTTTACTAAGGAACATATAACTAAGGTAGGTATAAGTCAAAGATGGAGACCTTCTGAGATGCAAGCATGCATAGAGACAAGATACAACAAGGCTCTACCGAATTTTACTTTGTTGATAAGTTTATTTAAGTATGATTTTTATAGCATGCAGACTAAACCATCGATTTAAAATAATGCAGGCCGATTAAGAATATCAAGTCTTTGAATGAGTTTACAGTAATACAAATTATACGACAAAAGTAGTGCAACAGTACATAGATGGCCAAATGGATGATGAAAGCAACCTACTTGAACTTATTAGGCAGTTTACTCATTCTCAGAAGAATACATAAACATGAAATTACAATGCCACAAACAGGCGGAGACTAGTTCCTGTAAACAACCAGATTGGCGAATCTGTCAGTAGAATTCACATTTGGAAGCTAGTTCTTTTTTCGGGGGTATTATCTGTTGAAATGTAATCGTATGAGACCCAGTTTTTAACTTTTTATCAACTTGGTTTAGTTGGCAAAAAAACAAGTAGACCAGGTGGTCCAGACGTATTATACATCAGGTGCATTCTTGACTAGTTGATTCTGAAGTCTAAACCTTATTTTCCTTTCTTCCATGCTTTGTTAAGGATGAGGACCATTTACCAAAATAATGAATCCTTACTACACTTGTTCCTGACACTTCTGACACTGAAAAAATTTCTGAAATTATTCATGTCTTCTCATGGTCATTTTAAAACTTTTCTTCATCGGCTACTCTATATATAATTATTAATTCAGGTTCCTAACTTTTTATGAATAGAACTACAATGAGTTGACCTTATAATCAAATGGTGACTTTTACTCGAGATAAGTTGAGAAGTTTGATAAAGGTAATCTGGTAATCAAACAGACATGTCATGTCTTTGGCATATAGATCTCCAGCTGATGCTCACTACAGAAATGAGCTTTAAAATTCCCCATAATATACTACTTGCTACTACAGTACTTATCCAGTTCATCTACTACCTGTTCAACTATGTATCCCCACCGCTTCACTACAGCAACTAAACTAGCCATACCACTTGATATATCACAAGAGTATAAACCTATTTATTTCATTTGCTCTATTATGGAGTACTCGGGGGCTCTGTGGCAGAAATGCACGAGTTAGCATCATCTTTTGATAGGGAAACATAATTCAAAGGAGCAACCGGCCTCATGTCCCTCTTCCTGTCTTTATTAATGGACCTTGACAGATTCTGATGGGCGAGAGACAATCTTCTGCCAGGTGTTCCATTCGCTCCATTGGCACGTAGGCCCATCACCTTCTTTGTGCTGAGTGGTCGTGCTGGGCTAGGCTTTGAACCGAAAATTGCCTCCTGTTCTGTGTTCATCTGTTCATGGAACTTCTTCTGATCCTGTACAGCACCAATTAGAAAATCGTATGATAGTCTAAAACAGAAAATTTTGAGCACTACTGCCAAACGTTAAGCTTTTGAAAGAAGACATAGAAACTTGTCACTTTGTCCGGAAAAAAAAATCACAACATAAGCTTGCTGCAGCAATCTAAGTATATAAATGAAAGAGCTAAGACTGACCCTCATCCTTCTTTTCTCTTCTTCTCTGTCATGCCTGAGCAATGCATATTCGTCAAGCATTGCAAGTAGAGGAACCCCATCATAAGTGAATGTTAACCCACGTTCTTCCTCCCAAGCACGTGTTTTGGCAACCAACGTTTCAACAAGAGCTACATGTAGAAATTTATAGGTTATCAGTCATGTAGGTTATTATTACTGCAAGTCAAACAACTCTAACTATATATAATAGTGTTAAGTGAACACTCACACCCATCTTTCCTCAAACAAGGCATGATGAATCAATCCTCAACCTCCCATAAAAGAAAAGCGAGGGTGATATCGCTAGATCATGATCTCTATGGTAACCAAAATTATATATTTATATATTTGCTTCTTGTAGGGCATAAAATATTGTATCCTGTGGTCTCTTAAAGTAAACAAACTAGTAGTTACCACTTGATAAAAACATTTTAGTGATCCATAAACTTTGGTGCATGCTCTTGTTTAATCAGAAAAAAAGAAGAAAGTTACTAACGAAGGCCGTGTGCATTTAGCTCTATAATCAAGTGTTCAATTTGCGGGTGAGAGCAGCTTACTTTGTCATGTAACTTCATAGGGAGCTTCGTTAGCACTACAGATGCCCTTTATGGATGCACTTCAATATGTTAATAAATTCTCTGGAGTTCATCCATTCCAATTGCATATAAAGTTTTTTTTTTATATTTCCATAATATACTTTCTTGTAGATTGGAACTAATCCTTAACGTCTCCTCAAAATATAATTTAAGATCTATCTAGCAATGAAAAATGTACTCATAATTTACCCATCTCAAAGTATCTCAAGCTTTTGTTACAACCACTAGCCAATTATATAGTTGCCTCTGTATATTCAATGAAAAAGTGAAGGGTTACAGATGCTGACTCTCAGGTAATTAGACAGCAATAGGACAACCTTCACAAATAACAAACCATAATGAAGCACAAATTCCCACATGATCATTCAATATTATTTTCTAAAAAGGATCCCAAGTATATTTATCTGGAACAGATTCAAACTATCTCATACCTGGAATTTTGTTGACCAAGATCCGAGCTTTTTCAGCACGCTTGAGATTTAAGTGTGCACCTCTGCTAGCATTATACCTGTTGTCATCCTGTTAAAGCAAAGACAGATGATAATTGATAGTAAGCCTATGAATCTCTTCTTTATAATGCAATGGAGCTGAAAACTTGATGATTATGTAATATTAACTAACGTTTTCCAGCAGTTACATTTATATTTGAGGAATTTGTGGAGAAGTGCAATACTTGACAAGACTCAAAAAATAAAATTGAAGGATTATATAAGCCAGATAGATGGAGGACAAAAAGACATCATAAAAAGATCTCATGCAGTTGGTAATTTCTAAAATGGCTCAGGATCACAAATATCTAATAGCTGGTCTTCTTTGTTCTCTTTTTTGATACAATACCTGATAGCTGGGCTGGCCTTATAATGATCCCCCACACATTAATATACTGTTGTTCTTCTAAATTATTGCCTATTCATTGCCCTAATTACTGCACCCAGAAACATAAAAGGAACCGGTTGGAAGAAGCTCAATCGATTATAGTTTTCTCCAGCATTTTTAAAGTGCAATTACTATTAATAAGTGTTATCATCTAGGTACTTGCTAAAGAGTAAAGGGTGTTGGTAAACTCTTGCAACCCCAGGACAGAGGATGAGATATTTGCCATCCTATTCCTAGGTCATTTCAGAAATCACCGTCTGCATGATCACACAACACTAGGATGTAATATGTTGCAGGCTAAGTTAATCGTAAATATACCCTCGTATAGTCTTCAAGCCAACTCTCTTCCTCACAAGCTGACATCCATTTCTCCACTTTATCCAGTATGTCTTTTCGGCTGGAAGCCACCTCTTTTGCTTTTATAATCTGATTATCCATGTCAGCTAGTAATTGGGAAGGCTCAACATTCCCAGAATCAATCAAAGCCAAAATTTTCCCACGAGCAGCCTCGGTGTCAATCTCTACATGGGCACGAGCATATATTTCTTCAAGTTCAGCTTGCCTCTTGAAAGAAATTTCCTTCATCCTGCTAGCTTTTAGTTGATCGAGTCTTTCAACTTCCACTTCGGCCTGACAGATAAACATCAACAATCATTAAACTGTCCTTTCTTAATAAAATCCAATTCTACAAGGTTGGGAGCCTGAAATACCTGCTCAATCAGCTCCAGAGCAAGAGCTCCGGGATTGGTGACCTCATTAACTGAAGCTGATACGTTGCACGTAACATGATTAAACAAACTTCGGTCTTCGTCTGAGGTATCCATCAGATTCCAAAGATCAGTTAGTTGTGTTGCTAGTTCTTGAAGCTGTAGAAGAAAGATATATCAGATGACTACACTGAGTACACAGTTGAAATATGTAAATTTGACTAGGTTTACTTGCATTAAACTAAATATTTTAAACATAAGCAAAAAATCCTTGCATCTAATTCTAAGTAGACTTACAAACCCAGAACTTTAGAAGGATCAAACAAATACACATCTCTCTTTAATATTCCCATTAGTTTCATATCATATACACCACTAAACGATGAAAACATATAGTCGACTATGGTAGATATGCAAAACATGTTTTTTCTCCTTTGGGAATGCCTCTAATCCATCCTTGGCAATCTGGATATGTTTATGCTTGAGAAGTCTGAAGATTAATACCGATGCTTCTGTTCTGGATGGCTTTCATGTAAGTCTAGACTCTAGAACCTGTTTTGAAGATGACACAATGAGGACTTCAGCCACGGCTATGCATAAGGTGGCAACAAACTGGGGTGTTGAGCTGACAAAAGTTGCAGTTGCAAGATTTGGATTAATGATTGAAGCTTGGATTGGACTTTGGAGTCAGTTGTTTCGGAGTGTGATGCCCTTAATATTGTGAAGATAATTAAGCATGAGTAAATCGAGATTTCTCCTTTCTTTACTTTAAGGAGATATTAACAGGCTTAAGTTATTTTTCTTTCTTTTGATGTTGGTCATGAGAGAGGAGGAGATAATTCTGTAGCTCACCTTGTTACTATTTTGATATTAGGAGTAAAGCTTGTTTGTAAGGATAATTTTCCTCAGAGCATTATTGCTTTGTCCAGACTTGATTTGATATAAATAATTAATTTCCGTAAAACAAACGTGCCCATCCGTTAAAGATAAAGAACTCAAATTATCTATAAATAAAAAAGATAAAGAACTCCTTTCAAGGAACATAATTTTATATAATTCAGCAACTCGATTGCCTACTAGATCTGGACTCGTTCTTAACTGAACAAGGATCGTCTACTAGATTCGAAGCCCTTGATAACAATATATATTTGTCGCTAGAAAACAAAGGAAAAGAAATATTCTAAATATCTCAATGGTCTCGCTATTTGCTACAGATTAGCACCATCTCCAAATGGGGGGTAAAAGGTACTCGTACCATTCTAAACTCAACAGATAAAATGAACAATTTGTTAAAAGAAAATGAATCTGACAAGAAAATTAATCCACATAGTGAGAATTCATCATGTAAATAGATTGCAGTTGCTAAAAATCAAGTATAAGTGCTGTTACCTTATGTAGCCTTTTTTGCTTATCTTCTTGCAGGGATAAGACGGTCTGAGATAGCAGAGATAAGGTGTCATTGCTTATGCTTTTAGATTGCACACCGGTAGGGTCTTTAAGGCTTGGATGAACTTCAGTCACCGTACTGAAGAAATCCATCCCAAGGACAGCACAAAGATCATGCACAGTGCTAACAAATTCAAGGACCTTATTCAACCTCTCACTCTGCCCGACAACACAAACATAGAACAGTAATTATCCTATTTGGTTCAAAAGCTGGTCTAGCATATAAAATGTCATCTATGTTAAATTTTACCTTTTCTTTCTGCAGTTCTAGGAGCTGAGCGTGAAATCCATCTAATTTTTTTTGAGATAGATCAGACTCATCAACTACAGGGCTCCCAACAAGCTCAGTAGTCCCTGCAATTTCAGCACATATCTTTTGTATTTGAGACTGTACATCGGAGAACTCTTTAATTCTCTTATCTTTTTGTTTCCAGAGTTGTTCTAGTGCTGGTGCTATAGCTGAAAGTTGTTCCTTGATTGTCCCTGAGGTCTTGTCAGGCTGCAAATCAAACAGAAGAACATTGTGATGTATCTGATTAGTGGCTACTAACACCATAACACATTGAGCGGTCTGAACTTTAAACTGTTGTATGTTGTATTGTGCGCTACTTCTAGTTCTTGTAGCTATTAAGGTAAAAAACAATTTCCATCAGGCAAGTACATGTTGACTCACAATTCCAACAAAAGTCTTTTCTCCAAGGGCTGCTAGGAGATTTGTTAGCTCAACTCTAGCATTTGCCAATGCCTGAAGTAGCTTCGCCCTTGACTTTGCAGCCAAGTCGACCTTACGTTTGTACACATCCAAGCACTCTTGTTCTAACTGAAGAAGCATCTTGTCCCTTTCCTTATCACTTTCACCAACCTCATCCCATATACGCTGCATTAAGAAACAATTGAAGTGCTACATAATATTATTTCAAAAGGTCAATCTAAATTTTATTCAAGGAACAAGTATGTAGAAATCCCCGAGTCATGGGGTTGGAACATTACCTGCAACTGCTGCAGCAAAGAATTACAAGTTGTTTCTCCGAGAAGAATATTTGGAGCTTCCACGGCCGCCATTAGTTGCGACTACAAACTAAACACCGGAAAGTTTTCTAAGAACCCCATATTTTGATCAGACTCCATCCAACAAAATATTAAGAAAATCAAAATAAAAAATCAAAATTCAGGTTTATATACCTTACTGACTTACTTCAATATATAAAGTCATAATCCACAACCAAAAGCTTAACAAAGAATCAGTAGTAGCCTAATAGGTTGTCATAGTCACTAGCATGAAAATATAAATCACAAAAGACTATTAAAGAATCATTGTTAGAGTGATTGGCAGGGTTTTCACTTCAAGAAAAACACAAATAATTAGAAAACAACAAGAAAATTCTAATGTTTTTTACTAAAAAAAACTGGCACCAAGTCAGTCTGTCTAATTGTGAGAGTTGAATTCTAATAACCAGCAACATTGCACTACAAATAGAAAGTACCATAAATCATAAAACACTCATCAGTGTATGTATTCTCTCTCTCTCTCAAACTCACCACACACACAGATAGCACTCGCCACTCGGGGTAACAAAATTTCCAGAAAGAAACAGTGAAATTGACAGAAATGGGGTGAAGTTGACGCAATTATATTTCAAGAAAAGCAAATTGGACCTCATCATTATAAATATCTGAAATTTCAAGAAAATGTAAAAATGTTAGTAATCACAAGAAAAGCAATTATATTTCACACAAATGAGGGTGAAATTGACGTAATTATATTTTAAGAAAAGAAAATTGGAAGTTACTCCTATCATCAAGATTTAACAACAACAATAGATATATCAAATTTCAAGAAAAAAAATGTTGGCAACTACAAACTCCAAGAAAATCACGGATACATAAGCAAAACAGCAAATTGACAAATATCATAAAACATTGTAAACCCAAAATCAAGATTTACAACCAATCAGATCTTATAAAGAACATGAAATTAAAAAAAAAACATTGTATAGTAAAAAAACAAGAAAAAAGGTGCAAGAAAAGAGTGAGAAAAATGGTACCCTGAGTTGGGGTTTGGTTGAGTCAGATCTGACTTGTGAGAGTGAGTGTTGGTGGATAGATATGGGGGTACAGTCAAGGACAGAAATTATCGTGTTTATGTGTGTGGGTTTGTGTGTGTGTGTGTATATAGATACAGTATATTGTGTGTAGTACGTAAAACAGAGAAAGTATAATTGTCCTCCTCGAGATTTTGAATCTTGGATGTCAACACAACGCCCGGGATTTGGACACATATTTACACTTGTCACACGTAAGACTTGACTTGTTAACTTTAGGTCCTCTTTATATCATGACCAACATGCACAAATTTATCGGTGTTGTAAGTAATTTATCGGATTTTGATTTTTCTATTTTCTAATTTTTGATTTTTTTTATATATATTTTCAAATATTTTGATTATATATTTATAAATATTAATTTTTATTTTTAAAAACAAAATTATATAATTAATATTATATTTCACAATAAATAAATTTTAAAAATAATAATTCTAAATATACAGTCAAAATATTTTAAAATGTGTTAAAAATTTAAATGATAAATATTAAAAAACCAATATTAGTTTATAATAAAATTATTACATGTATAAATGAGTTACATAAGAATGAATGGGGTTATAAATTTATATAAAAATACAAAGTTATGTTTAAATGAAAAAATTTTAATCCCCACAACACAACAGTGAAAATATTACAACAACAATTCGAGATTTTGGGTTTCATCATTGTTTGTTGTCATATGTGATATTTTTTTTAAAATTAGAAAAAGAAATTTAAAAGAGTTGGATACAAAATATAACCTACGGAGTATACTATTAATATAGATTTTCTTGTATGACTTTGAGAATTCACACCGGAAAATAGCAATACGATAAAAAACATACACTTTGCATTTTAAGGCTAGCTAAATGCAGCAACTGTATGATTTCTGAAACAACAACAATTGACGAGTGAAGTTTTATAGTCGAGTAACCTCATCCTTTACGCGCTAAGTATTCATGAATCTGGCTTTTGAATTCTGCGATCGAGTTTCCAACCCCATCTACCAGTTCCAGTTCATTCTGTTGGAAATTGCAGAATACTGTTGGGACATGTATATATATGTAGGAAATAAACAGAAAATAAAACAACATAATTAAGGCCAGAGATCTGACCTGTGTAAAGCTTTTTTTTGGTGAATTACCTACTATGTAGAGTTGTGGTCTTCCAATGTGCTACCGAAAATGTGTCAACTGATGAAATGCAAATTAATATGTGCATGGATATTACTGTAATTTCTAAATTCTGCACTATCTTTTCTGCATGAACCATTCAGAATTAGAATTTACTTGCAAACGTGTTGTGTTGTCTCCCTGACAAAGACGTGCACTTGTAGAAATAAGGCGATGCTTCCAAGTCTCAAGCAGTGAAATGGACTCACTACTGTTGAAGAGGCTGACACCAGGTCAACATTTATTTAACTGCAGATGTTAAATTAGGATGGCGATCTAATTATACTCCCTACGTCCCAATTTATATGAGCCAGTTAATATTACACGTTGTTTAAAAAATTTAATTTTGACTTCATTAACTTTCATTTATATCCACACAAATTAAAAGAAGGATGGATATGTGGTTGTAACAATCTTAGATTAGTATGAGATAAAAGTAAGTTCATTATTTTTGGTATCTCTAAAAAAGGAAAGTGACTCCTATAAAATGGGACGGGGAATATCTTTTATCTAAGAAAACATGGACTAGAGAACAACACAAGGTGACAATTTGCCTACATACAATATTTGTATGTGCCGGCAAAAGAAGTTATAAACTAAACCACCATGCACCATATTATGTGCATTTGCCATTTGTTTTCTTCATGTAAATTATCACTCTCGGTCTTAATCTTATGATCAGAGATAGTACTATATCCCTAGTAGATCTATACAAGAAGAAACCTATTTAGTTACATTTCTCTGTTTCCTTGTTAAACTTTTTACCAAATATTTATATCTTAAATTAAATATGAAGTTCCCTTCGAACCTGATACCAGATGAAGCAAGTCCGGAATGGATGAACAAGGGCGACAATGCTTGGCAACTCACTGCAGCTACGCTAGTTGGTCTCCAGACCATCCCTGGGCTAATGATCCTCTACGGAGGCATGGTAAAAAAGAAATGGGCTATAAACTCTGCTTTCATGGCTCTATATGCTTTTGCAGCCGTGATGGTGTGTTGGGTTGGATGGGGTTTTCAGATGGCATTTGGACAAAATCTTGTGGTGTTCTTGGGGAAACCAGATCATCGTACTTTAGACCAGAAGTTTTTACTGGACCAAGCATTTTTGGGGTATTTTCCTAACGCTACAATGGTGTTGTTTCAGTTCATGTTTGCAGCAATAACCGTGGTTTTGATAGCTGGGGCACTATTAGGGAGAATGAATTTCATAGCGTGGATGTTGTTTGTTCCTTTATGGCTTACATTTTCATATACTATTGGAGCTTATAGCATATGGTGTCCTGATGGATGGTTGGCAAAACTCGGGGTTATTGATTTTGCTGGAGGTTTTGTCATTCATCTTTCTGCTGGTATTGCTGGCTTCACTGCAGCTTTTTGGGTAACGATTCAAACTAAACCTCTTTTTACTTCAATATAGAAAGTCGGTGCAGTAATTCAGAAGCATAGATAGTAAGGCATAAAATTAGTAAGTTCAAATACAAGCTCACGTAACAGACATTCGCTTAGGTGGGGAAGACATGAATTAGTAAGTTGGGCATAAATTTAAAACTTCACTTAGTAAGACATGAATAAAATAAATTCTCTGAGACCTCTACTTATTTATTGGCTTACAGTAACTCAAAAGTCCTTTGGACAACGAACTTTAACTTGTATTCTTGTAAGCAAGAAGAAAAGCTTAGTAAAAGTAGTAGTGTGTGTGCACGCATGCGTTTAATCTTTTTCTCATCTTTTTCACAAGACATTTACCTTCTTATTACATAAAATACAGGTAGGACCTAGGAGTAAAAGGGACAGAGAGAGGTTCCCTCCGAACAACGTATTGATGATGCTGGCAGGAGCGGGCCTCCTATGGATGGGGTGGACAGGGTTTAACGGTGGGGCTCCTTACGTGGCTAGTACAGACTCGGCACTAGCTGCCCTCAACACCCATGTCTGCACAGCAGCTAGCCTTCTCACATGGCTGATTCTTGATATCTCTGTCTTTGGCAAGCCTTCCATCATTGGTGCTTTGCAGGGCATGATCACTGGTTTGGTTTGCATCACTCCTGCTGCTGGTACGAACATAATTAAAAAAAATTCTGCTCAATACTGTTTAACACTTTAGTGCTAAATGTTTAATTTTGTAATGAACCATGCAGGAGTTGTACAATGCTGGGCAGCAATTATAATGGGAGTGATTTCAGGAAGTGTTCCTTGGTACACAATGATGATACTCCACCACAAAATACCCCTACTACATCGCGTCGATGATACCTTTGCAGTCTTCCACACGCATGCCATAGCCGGGGCTCTAGGGGGGATCCTCACCGGTTTCTTTGCTGTACCAAAACTCAGCCGCCTCTTCTTCCTGGTACCTGATTGGGAAAAATACATTGGTCTTGCTTATGGACTCCAAACGGGGCGGAGAGCTGCTGGATTTAAACAAATGGGAGTTCAACTTTTAGGAATGGCATTCATTGTGTGTCTGAATATCGTGACAACAAGTGTGATATGTTTATTCATTAAGCTCATAGTTCCGCTTAGGATGAGCGAAGAGGAACTCAAAATCGGAGATGAAGCTGTGCATGGAGAGATAGCTTATGCATTGTGGGATGATGGAGAAAAGTATGAGATGTCAAAGAATAATTCAGCTTATGATCTTGATGAAATTCCGTCTAGTACGTCAAAGACTGCTAGTTATGAGCTTTCACAAATGGTATGACAATGAAATGCAATCATCTTGTTTGAACTAGTGTAAAAGTTTACCAAGAGTTTGCCAATTGAACAGGCCCTGTAAAACTAAGACAACGACGCTACAAGATAACTACCATTAATTTTGTGCCTTTGTTATTCGACCTATTATGTAACATCGAATAATTTGAGAAAAAAATGACATATTTAACTATGTCGATAATTTATTTTGTAAATGCGAGAGAATTACCTGAACACGTTGCTTACTTCATATTTTCATTAACAAAGTGTTGAATGTAGAGTTATTGTAAACATCGAGTTCAATGACAATTAATTTAAATTGAAAAAAACCCTGATTCTGTGTCTTTGATTTGTTTAAATTAAGAAAAGAAAAAATAGTTGAAGTTTAAATAAAAATTAAATTAAATTTGCATATGAATTTTCTTTATTATATTTTATATTTTTTAAGAAAATAGAAAAAGGTGATATATTTTTAAGAAATAGAAAAAGGTAATATATAGAAATTATTAAAGAAAGGAATATCGTTGTTCATCCTGTTCAGAGCATGTCACACTTTTACTGTTTATCTAGTTCACGTATTTTGCAGGCTTGTGAGCCCTTTTGTCTCCACATTTTATTATTTTAGAAAAGAAAATTTTGGAGAGTATCTAAGTTATATTTTATAATCTATTTTTCTTTTTTTTCCCCTTAAAAAGTCTACCAATCTAGAAAACATTAAAAAAAAACTCCATTTTTCCTTTTCTCTCGACATGAACATAATATGATAGTGAATAAATATCTTTATTAAGATTATTTGTTTTTCTAATAAATTTTATTCTTTATAAATTAAAACTTAAAAAAATAGTGGGTTGGAAAACAATACAAAAATATCACTTTCTTATAGTATAAATATTATTAAACCGATAAATAAGCCTCCATAAGATTAAATAATGAGAATTAATAATCAAACTTTATCTTTAAATATTTACAACATTTTTCTTAATTATTTAGAACTTTAATACAACATTTTAAATCACTATATTATTCTAAAAATCAGTGATTAATCACGAGTAATTCATGGTGGGTAACTCATTGGACTGATTAAATTCTCAATTATTCAATTAATCATTCCGATTAATGTCTCCAATTAATCCAAGTGTCTTCCCCGTCTAATTCCGATTTTCACTTTTTAGATAATTAATTAAGGTCCCGTAACACGTACTTTTTTTAAACTTATAAGGGCCCTAAATACGGAGATTATTTATGGCTTGTCTAAACAGAAAGCAAACCTTAAAAAATATATCACTTTATTGGTATATAGTACCAGGTGCCTCAGCAGTTGTACATGTAATAATCAAATCCTTCAGACAACACCCATCCAAATCAAACCTGATAATGGAAGGAGTGAGTTCACGATTCGGTCGAGCTTCATCTCGCTATGGCGGCTCAGCTCCTGTCTTCACAGGTCCTGTCAGAAAGTGGAAGAAACAGTGGGTCCATGTTTCCTCCCCTGTTTCTCACTCTAGGTCCCACCATCACCACCACCACCACAACAACAACGCTCCTTCTTTGCTACTTTGTAGGTGGACCCCAGTTTCTACTCCAACTGATAAATCTGTCAAGACTGAGCCGGAGCTTCCTCGCCGGAAGTTTCGTTACACTCCGGTCAGCTTTACTTTAAACCCCTTTTTTATCTTTTACCAAATGGGTCTTGTTTTATTTAGGGTTTTGTTTATTATACTTTTTTTTAAATAAAAATTACTTCTTTGTTATGTTTGTGATATTGTTGCTGGGGTTGTAACATACTAACATGTGTATGTGTAGCTTATACTTTACACAAAAGATGAAATTTTTATAAGATACAATTTTAGCAGGAGGGGAGATTTGTGCGAGTATAGTATTTTAAGCATAGCCCTTCTCGAATTGTCGCTTGCATGCCTTGTGGCAAACAGGTTTTAGTTTTAGTGTTAAGTGTATCGTAGTTCAAAGTATGAGCTTAAGTACGATATCAGTTGCACAAACAAATCATGATTTTTGGGGCGTGTGGTGGGCTATGTAGGTTATTCAAGTTGGTTGCATGTGTGTTACTAAACTTTGGACTTAATTTCGTGTCTGAGATAGACCCGGACTTTGGATTTGGATTTGGGATTGGACCAAGGTTGTCACGTTAGCATCTTAGGAGGTAGATGATACTTATGATACTCTTGTTTGTTGTATATTTGAGACTCTTCTGTACTATCATTTGAGTTTAATGTTGATGTGTTTCCTTGTAAGGATTACTTAACACTTCGGTGCTGCCAGATAGATATTTTGATTTACAATTTCTATCTGTATATGATTGTAGCCTCCTGTTATTTAAAATGTTGAGAACTTAATCACATGTAGTTTGTTAGTCTTATGAGTTATGTGTACGGTGGTTTTCATCTGCAGATTGTAGTCATAGATGATTTGAAAAAGGAGGTTGACAGAAGAGGTAAAGACAAAGCTGTAACAAGCAAGACCTCTCCATCTTCACCAAGAGAGACTACCAAGAAAGATGGTATCTTTAGAAAGCAGGACATTGACAGTCTCTTCATGGAAGTGAGCCAGGTGACATTATAGGCATTTTTTTTTCATTCTATCTCAGTTTCATATCACTTACTCCATGTATATTAAATATATTGCTGCAAATGAAATGTACATTAAAATTTCAGGGATCACACCATTGTCAATAAAATTAGAAATTCAATAAGAAGCTACTTCCTTTTCTCTTTTTTATTTTTTTGCTAAACAATGAGAACCCTTTTAGAATGGATGGCAATGTCTCAGTTGAAGTAGGTTATATAAGGACCGATTAAGGGTATCGTTCAACATTATATCGTATTATGTATCAATTTCTTGCAGCATGGCATAAGACATAAGTAACTTCTGAAAAACAAAATCCTGATAAGGGTCAAGAAGACAATCCTGTTTCTTAAGTAAATAGAGCTTATATTATATTATATTATTGTTGTTGGATTCTTTCAGTTTTTGTGAATCATCACAAGTAAAATTTCTCTTTATGGGGTAGATTGTGACCTGGGTGTGAGTATTTTTTTTGTCAAAATTTGCAAAACCGCCTGTGGAAATAATGATTCTTAATCTCCCGGCAAGCGAGAAACATTCTTGCATTGTATGTGATGAAGTTCTTGATACAGGCATCAAGGAATGATCAAGACGACAATTCAGATGGTGAAGACCAGTAGATGAGAAATGGAGTAGTGTGTCCCGAAGTGTTTTGGGTGATGTAGTGATGATCAGTGGGCTTAATTTAGGTAGAAGAATGTGAAGTGAAAGTGGATCTGTCTTGTAATATTTCCTGGAACCCAATGTTTATATCGGAATTTAGAAGCTAGTGATCGATGGATCTGCCACTCTGTAATTACTAATTTCGTAGTGTACAATGTTTGACTTACTGCCTGTTCTTATGCTTCTTAGCTCAGTTGTTTCACGTTAATCATATTGTGCATTTTCCCAGGCATCTCTTCTATCAAAGGTGATGCTTCTCAAGTCAAATGCTTTTGTAGGTAAAGAATGTTTACAATTTGATCAAGTGCCATGTAGTGCATGCTTGTGACTTATTTTTGCTGAAGTTACTAAGGTTGCAGACAATTTAATAACATGTAATTTGTTTACAATGTTTGTGGTTATTTTTGTATTAAAATGTTGGCAATTTGATAAAAGTACAATTATACAATGTTTTTTTTTCAAATGCAAAAAAGAAAAAGAACAGAGCCTAGAGAGTGGTAAGTGTGATTAAAAAAACACGAGCATTAAGCAACTGGTGCAGAAGTGTAGCAGACTAGCAGTACAGAAGGAAATTATTTAGATAAATTTATAAATATATACATACATAATGAAGCAAAGTTTAAAATTATAAGCTAATATGTTATTAAAAAACACATTGAAACAAATAAAAGCCTTTTAGCCAGATTCTCAATTATCTTTGTCAATAAAAATGTGAACTTTTTGACGGGTAATATTATGATAACACAATATATAGTTACACAACATGTTAGGCATGTGCTAATTCTCTAGAAATTTCATAGCAGCGGATAAACATTGTTACCATAATTTGTATACGCTACAACTTTCAAATCTGTGATACGCATCATGTAGACACCTGTGATTGTGCTCCAAATCATTACTGACCATTTGCAATCACACCAATCACTCATAATTCACATTCAATCACCAGTTTTGTCTAGATTGATTTTTCGTTTTCATTTTTTATCAATATTCATCAAAACCATTTTAACATATTATATAAATAAATTATCCATTTTAACATATTATATAAATAAATTATCCATTCTAACGAAGATAAAAGATTGGCACACACCATTGGCAACAAAGAAAAAACTGGTAGACACACTCTGATATCAGTCTCTTGTTATGCAAAGTGTATTGTATGCATACCAGCAAGGTCCAATGGAAACCGAAGGCTGCTCCAAAAAATTTATCCGGATTTCTGGAAAGTGATGCAGAGAACCAAACAGTCTCATAAAAAAGATTACACATATCATATCAATTAATAAGATTTCTGAATACTGATGCAAATAACCAAACAATCTCCAGTAACTAAAATATAAGGACATAAGGACCAGCAAAGTTCACACATCATAAAAAGTTCTGCGCAAATGTAATCCATGTTCGGATATTTGCGTTTGGTAAACCAAACTAAAGAAAAAAAAATTGTCTCAAATATGATGCTCCAAGATAATTTAAACTGCAGCTTTAGAGTGTTTAGTGTCACTCCTAAGAACACCACCACAGTAGAGTTGCTGATTAAGTAGCAATAAGATAAACTAAAACAAATGCTGCTATTCTTTTAAATTTCCATCTGCATGGCTCCATTCTTTGCTCCTGAAACTCCCAATCAATGAGCTGCAAACTTCTACCTGCACTGAAGACAACACAAATCTGTTAGGTCACCTGCTCCACAGATTAGAGAAACTATACAGCTTTAGACCAAAGAAATCTTGTTCTAGAGGGCATCAACCTTGCCCTCTCTTTGCAGGAGGTTGAGGATTCAAGCCTGGTTAAAGCCTAAAGGCAAAGTGGGTGTGTGAGTGTGTTCAGCCAGCTATTGGACGAATATCATCTTTTATGGTGAAACTTGACTATATAAATTAGCCACTCATTGGATTATTAGGATTGCTATGCTTTAAGGCCAACAAATAAAATTAACCATATTAAAAGACACTGCTGCGGAAATAAAAAATTGTCCAAAACTTTGACATGCTCAATTTTGATTGTTTGAGAAAAAATAATAAATTGACATAAATTAATAAAGGCCAAACGAATTTACACAACTTATATTTATTTATAACAGAACTTTCAGAACCTGCACAAGCAGCAATCCAAAAAGAAAAATGATGTTATCACCATCTCCATTTCGATTGTTTCAGTACAAGGTCCATCACAAGTATAGTTTTCTGTACCGGGTTCTCAATCAAATCATTGATATAGACTTTTTTTTAACAGTTAGGGTTACTTGCATATTAGTCATAAAAGTATATGTTTTTGTACAAATAAACCCTCGAATATCAAAAAGTGTACCTCTATTCCCTTCATGTTTGTCAAATGTACACATCAGCCTCTTTCAATATATTTTTCCAAAAATGCCCTTGCCATTGTATATTATATGAATCAGTCCAGCCACAATTTTTTTGTTTATCTACTCCGGCCTCAGTTTCTTTTGTTTTTCCGGAAAAACTCACCAACCAAAATTCATATTTCTCAACATAAACCGTCATATATATAATCTAAGCTTTAGTAATCTAAATTCTGCAGAAAACCTAATTCTTGTTCTAGGGTTAAATTGAAACAATTTAATGGTTTAACTTAATAATTCGATGATTACAATGATAATTGTATATAAACATAAGTTAAATCAAAGAGAGGTATATTGAAATTTTAATTCGACTTTGCATACATACATCAGTGATATATATGTATATAATAAGAGTTATGTGCATTTTGGTTTGCGGATTAAAAACATGGTGATTACATGTTTTCTCTGAGTTACATGTTGAATTGATCTTATGCATGTTTAAAATCACTTACAACAGCCCCAAATCAATGTATTCGGCGTCCCCGGGCATTTCACAATCTACCGACATACTAATGTGAAATATACTGGTGAGGTATTTTCGGGAAAGAAATAGAAAAAGGGGCCCAAGTGTATATTTGACAAACATTAAGGGGAGAGATTTATGTATTCTTTACTTTGAAGGTTAATGTGCACAAACACGGATACTTTTATGGCTAAAAAGTAAATTACCCTAATAGTTAACCATATCTTTAGACTTTTCCACCCCAGACTGTTGTATTTACACGTAGAGTTGTTGTCACCTAACAGTTGAATTTATGTAGTGATATCTCACATCGATTGTGGAAGGGACATAATGCAATTTACTAGTGGAGTAGTGGACTAACTCCATTACCATGAGACCTTTTAGGGGAGCCCAAAATCAAATCTGTACAGGCTTGATTCTAAGCGGATAATATCATACTATTGTGTGGGCCAACATTTTACACTTGAACATACACAAAAAAAATTGATCGATGGAACCAAAAGAAAACAAATAAAAATTTCAAGAGGAAAATCATAGTATCAAAGATCAATTAAATTGTAATCTGACACGTAGAATAGTAACTTGAGTTGATACACACACACACATATATCTCAACATATCTTGATTTAATACAAAGAAAAATCATACAAAAAATGTAAACCTTGGAATAATATACATCCATAATCATCCCAGAGAGAAAAAAAAATAAGCAAAATTTACACAAAATCCCACATGTCTACTAATGGTCAGCCCACAATTTCGAGTTCTGTTAAAAACAATCAATTAACAATTTCGTTTTACTGAAAAGATGAATTAGCTACCTTACTTCTTTATGACAGCATTCGTAAAAAACAGTGGACTTTGCAATCTTTATAATAATCTTGGTCAGGGACCATAATACCATTTCTTTCTTTTTTTTCATGCTAGGCCAACATGACTATCTGATTTAGAAGTTCTTGATGTGAAATGGCAAGAAAAGGGGTAATTAGTACCCTGTCCAACGATAATCTAAATCAAAACTGAACCCTACATAGATCTAATCCCTAATTTTAACAAATAAAATAAAGAGGAATTTTCATAAGCTCAATATGTTATACATCCAAAAAATATAACAAGTGAATTAAATGAAAAAACATAGAATAAATACAATTGATGCATTATGAAATAATAAGAAGAGTGTACCTTTCGCTCCATGTAGACACTACAGTATAGTTTGACTAAACCCCTCCATTTCTTTGATCAAGTAAAGCAAGACTCGGGGAGTATTTGTATACTTCTGAAGATTTTTGTCCCCAACTGATCTCATATTCAGTGTTCCTTGGATTGCTCACATTTCTGGGGTCATGTAGATAAACCTTAAAATTCTGTGTAGCTTCCATTATAACATCCCCATTCTTTAGAAATCCTACAGGAGATTGATTTGGGTACTCAAATGTACATATTTTTAACCAAGACATTCCAGAACTACAATTTTCTTCCATCATCCATAGGCTCCAACCTTCGTCAAATTGAGAAGCAAACACATACAGGGATTCTTGAAACACTGCAAGAGACCCTTCCAGTCCTCCATTAACAAGACAATCATCAGGCAAACTTATAACACTGAATGTCTCGCACTCCATATTGAATGATAATATAAAGTTAGTCTTTTGACCGTCAAGATACTTTGTCCCAATCCAGTAGAAAAAAGGGTTCACAACAGCAGCTGATAATGGAATTTTATAAAGGGGCGAAAGCTGCATACCAGGAGTTTCAATTCTTCTCCAAGAATCTGTTCTTAGTGAATAGATCTCAGCTACGCAAAAAGCATCAGGTGAAAACTTCAACATTCTGAAAACTTTGTAGTCACAGACCTCCGGAAGGAAGGCTAACCCAAGAGCTTCAAGACGAAACTTATTTTTATATGTAGCATGTGCACTTGGGAGAGGCTTAATTTTTCCAAGGCTAGGGTTCCACAAGTACATATCAGAATCATAGCTATTATAGTTTAACATCAAAAGGAGACCATTACAACACCCCGCTATTCTAGAACGTCGTTTTGATTTATAAATTGGAGATTTTACTTTCAACTTTTCAAAAAAAGTTTCATAGCACCGAAATGAGTAACGTTCTACCACATAAAGATCCCGTAATAATCCAGTGACAAGATACTCTTTCTCGTCAGCCAGTTTTTGACTCAGATGTGAGCGGATGAAGTGCGGATCACTGACTAAATTATACCAAGTTTTGCAAACACATATGCACTGCTTCAGAGATTCGACGGGGAGCTTTATGAGGATTTCACTCACAAGAGAGTCTGTCAGTTCATTTAGAACCGCCATGGAAGATTTTTCAGATTATAGAACAGAACTGGTCAGATAATTGAGGGTCATGAGATCTACAATTTGGTGAGTCAAATTTGGGAATTGGGACAAACAAGGTTGGTTTTCACATAATATGGAGTATTTGGTTCGGAGTTCGGATCATATGAAGATATTTAATTTATAATTCATATATTCATACATTAATTTGGCACCTTCGATATATTTGTTTAAATGCACTATACTCTTTAAAAAATGCATATACGGCGGTATTGATTTATTAATGTTTACCCACCTAACTCAGATATTTCTACATGTACACCAAAATTTACGGTGCGTAAATAATTTTTATATTGTAGATACACACATTGAAATACTATGAGAATATCTCATTCAAGTTATTGTTGCGGATCTTGTTTTAGTTCTCTTTATTTGGTGTTTAAACATATATAAAATTTTAACACCGCAGTTATATCATACCAAACTCACCCTACATAAAATCCAAAAGAATTTGCTATCTTATAAAATACCATTTGTATCACTAAATCTCAACTCTACCATCACCTCCACAATTTTAAGCATTGGAATCATACTATATCATTTCAACACCCATCAATTAACAACTTCACTGCACCAAACAACAACAGATGGATCAGTTGCTATAGTTCTTCAACCATAATTTTAAACAATATAAGTTTTGAGGACCATGAGAAAACAAGGGTTTTACTAATAAACTTGTTACGAATTACTAGTTATATAGCCACATCACATCTAAAGTATATTAAGGAAATTGCCATACAAGAAACTAATATAACAATGGAACTCTCCCATGATTCTCAAATTTACACTCTACCAGAGTTCATTCAAAAACAAAATGAGATAATGAACTAGTACCCAGAGTGTACCTATAGAATTCAAACCGGGGCCAATCATCAGGGCTCACCAAACCCCTCCATTTCTTTGATCAAGTAATGCGGTGCATCCTGTTAAACATACAAGTTCATTT
Source organism: Oenanthe sinensis (assembly GCA_028671895.1). Taxonomy (NCBI): domain Eukaryota; kingdom Viridiplantae; phylum Streptophyta; class Magnoliopsida; order Apiales; family Apiaceae; genus Oenanthe; species Oenanthe sinensis. The sequence continues at coordinate 41,367,307 of CM053794.1, forward strand.
CCATATCTTGTATATATCATTCCATATTTTGGCCACTTAAATTAAAATATATAAATAATATTTCATATATTTTATATACATCATTTCATATATTTTTATATACTAATTAATGTTTATTTTATAAATGTTGACATATAAAATTAAAAGAGGATATAAATTGAAGCAAATTTTCAAATTTAAGGGTGTGAAATATTTTTATAAAAAAATTTAGTGCTAAAATATTTTTGAAAAATAATTTAACTTTAATAACAATAATTAATTGACTGGTTGTGCATTTGTGCAATTGTAATGTATGACATATATGTATCATCATTGTGCATTGATCAATTAAATATTTATCTTTTATTATACAGCTGAATGAATAATTTCATGAATTATACGAGCTAATTTAAATTATGATAGATTGATTAAAAAATATTTTTATAACAGTTTTTTTGCACGGGATTTTCAGTTGCTTTGAATTAAGAATTTTATTTTTATACCTTTTTATTATTATTAGACTAAATTTTGAGCAGACTTTTAAATTGACCATATAAAATTTTGTTTTCAAATTATTATTCATAAGTTCTAAACTTCATATTTGATTCTAAGGCAACCGAAAATTTCTTAAAACAAATACTCATTTGTAAAGTTATAAAAAAAACAATTATATTATATATCAAACACACAGCCCTCTTCTTGACATTTATAATCTAATATGTTTTAACCACCTCTAATAAGTAAAGAACCAGAACATACAATATATATATATATATATATATATAGGAGAGTGCTCAAAAGAAAACTCAAGTTTTAGAGAAAACTGAGAAACTTTTTTCGGCCATTGATTCGTAACTAATCTAATGGTTGATATTGATGGAATCTTAATTCAATTATTTGCCTGACATAAATGATAAATGCATATGAGTTTTTAATTTTATGATCATTAATTAAAATACACTTAACATATATAAATTACTTAAATCAAGTAAGTATAAGATCTCGTGTATGTGTCATATCACCTCTCCCATATATCATATCTTTATTAAGATTTCATTAATTATTTTTATTTAAATTTTATGAGGTGTACAACAATATTCAGTTTTATAATAATTATTAATATTGAAATATATTAAAATTTCACTAACTCTTACACTATTTATATTCTACATATAAATTTATTATTAATATTAGAATTCTACTATTTTTAAAAAAATTATTATTGGATTCCACTAAGTATTGTACTAATTATTTTACAAAATAGTAATATTAAATTTTTAACAATTATTATTTTTAGATTATATTAAGTGTTCAACCATACTAAATATTATAATAGATATTGTACTAATTAATAATTTTGAAATTATATAAAAATATATTAAAATTATTAAGATTTCACTAGGTATTAATATAATCTAAATAAAAATAATTAGTAGAATATATAAATTTTAATATTAATATTTTGTAGAATACTTAGTGTAACACTTAGTAGAATCTGAATAATTTAATAAATTTTATTAGAATTCTAATATAAATATTAGTTGAATACTTGGTAGATTTTAAAATCTTAGTAGATTTTAATATTTTTATTTTATAGAATACTTAATGTAAAACACTTAGTTGTATAATTCTAACATTAATACGTAATAGAAAATCTTATCGAATTTGATCATAAATAGATTATACAGTAGAACACTTAATAAAATTTTAATATTTTAACACTTAATGGAATTCTAATAATATTTTAAATATCGGTGATGTGTCATATTTAGTAGACTACTTAATAAAATAGTTAGTATAATACTTAGTGGAATCTTAATTAAAACAATATATTAAGTTTTAATTTGAAATATTTAATAAAATATTTAATAGAATCTTAACATTATTTTAAAATAAATAGTGAAATATTTAAAAGAATATTTAATAGAATCTTTTTAAAAACACTGGGGAGGTGACATATTTAGTAGAACAATTAATGATATAGTTAGTAGAACACTTAGTGGAATCTTTATTTAAAAAATATATTAAATCTTAACTTGAAATATTTAATAAAGTATTTAGCATGATCTTAATATTATTTTTAAATAAAGAGTGGAATATTTAGTAGAACATTTAATAGAATCTTCTTAAAACATTGGCGATGTGACATATTTAGTAGAATATTTAATAATATAGTTAGTAGAACAACGAGTAGAATTTTTATTTAAAAAATATGTGAAATCTTGACTTGAAATATTTAATAAAATATTTAGTAGAATCTCAATTTTAATTTAAAATAAATAATAAAATATTTAGTAGAACACTTAATAGAATCTTTTTTAAAAACATTGGTGAGATGACATATTTAGTAGAATACTTAATAAAATAGTTAGTAGAACACTTAGTGAAATCGTAATTTATGAAATATATTAATTCTTAACTTGAAATATTTAATAAAATATTTAGTAGAATCTTAATTTTAATTTTAAATAAATAATGATATATTTAGTAGAACAATTAATAGAATTTTTTTTAAAAACATTGGTGATGTAGAATATTTAGTAGAACACTTAATAAAATAGTTAGTAGAACACTTAGTGGAATCTTAATTTGTAAAATATATTAAATCTTAATTTGAAATATTGAATAAAATATTTTTAAGTTTAAAAAATCTCATATTTTTAATCTTGTTTACATTGTTAAATAATAAATATTATGCCAGCTAGTGTTCTACGAAATGATATAAAAAATATTTAAGATTTCATGGTTTCTACAAAATTTCATCTTTTTTAATTATTACCATCTAAATTAAATTTCAGTATGTGTTTTGCTAATTTTGGTATGCTAGTTGTACGTAATATACTTTCCATTTATAATTAGTATTTAATATTAATATTAATTACCTAAATCAACGGTTGAGATTAGTACTCTAAATTTTCTATCAAATATAATTTTCTCTAGATCCTTACCCTATATATATATATATATATATATATATATATATATATATATATATATATATATATATATATATATATATAAGTACCTTAGTTTTCTCCAAAATATTGATTTTCTTTTGAGCATTATATAGGGGAATGCTAATAAAAAAACCAATATTTTGGAGAAAACTAAAGTACTTTTATCAACCGTTAATTTCTAATTGATCTGATGGTTCATATTAAATTAGACTATTAAATTAGAATATTAGTTTCCTTTTCAGTTATTTGACATTTATTTACATATATTTGGAAACTATTACAATTTTGTTAATTATATATGCTACTATTATAATGAACGGTGTAGATGATGGTCTCTAAGTTTCCTATCTAAAAAATATAATCCATGTCCAGATACTTGCACTTAGTAAACAAAAAACAAAAGATAAAATCATTGTCTCCAGTAAGACCCTCTGGTATATTATAAGTACCAATAAGATAATCTAAAACAAGTGCTGCACTTGGTTCGAAGTTTCCAGCTGCATGGTTGCAATCTTGGCTCCTGAAATTCCCAAAGTACTGAACTGCAGCCCCTACCTGCATAGAGGACTACAAATTCTTGTTAGTTACCTGCTTCGCAAATTAGAGAAACAAGAATGCAGATATCGACCAAATCATGTCAGCTCATTGTTCTTGTCCGTCAAAGGCAAAGTGGGGTATGAGTGTTTTCAATCAGCTAGCAGCTCATTTGATCTTTGGGATTGCTGTGCTTTAAGGCTAATGAATAAATTTACTATTTCTTAATGGACTTGTATCAAATTTGAATGTCCAATCAAATACGGTATAAATATTAATTTATCGAGGTTCTACTGGTAGTCAATGATTTGATTGGGATCCTGGTTGAGAGAATCATACTTAAGATGGACCTTCTTGTCCTGAAACAATAGAAATGAGGATGGTGTGATCTTCAATTTTCTTCATGTTGGCACAATTATTGTGGCTAAATTGGCTTGTACAGCTTTTGAAAATTATATTTTAAATCTAAGTTGTGTAATCCATCCCAAATTGTTGTATAACACCTAGACTATATTCCCGCCTAACTTTTGTATTTTTCACTTATACATACATAAAACAATTAATCAATGAAAATTGAAATCAAAAGAAACGGAAAAAATTTCTTGAGGAAAATCATGGCAACGCGGATCAATCAAAATGTAACCAGACACGTAAAATATCGACTTTTCTTGTTTTTAGACAAAGCATGATCACACAAAAGAAATGTGAACCTTATAATAGAAATGTGAAACAACAGTGAAATTTGCAATCTAAATAATAATCTTGGTCAAGTACCATAATACCATATACTTAGTTTTGCACGCTTGACCAACATGAATTTCTGTCAGACGACGGATTTCATTGATGTGAGAGAGGCAAGAAAAGGGACAATCAGTATTCAGTACCTTGTCAAACAGTGAATTAAAACAAATCTAAAGCCTACTTGGAACTAATCCCTAATTTTAACAAATATAAGAAACAGGAAATTTCAGAGGGTGATGGAGTAGCCAAGTTGGTAAGGCTTATCCCTTGTCAGTCCTGGGTTCGATTCTCCCTCATCCGGCATTACCAAAGAATTGATACTACTTGTAAGCTTTACTCAAAAAAACAGAAAATTTCATAGGCTTTAAGATATTCTACGGCCAACAAATACAACAAGTGAATTTAATAATACATATATACACACACAATTGATGCATTACTAATAAAAATACTGTACCTTCCGTTATGTAGACATTCCAGCATAATTTGACTAATCACCTCCATTTCTTTGATTAAGTAATGCAAGACTTGGGGAGTAATTATAGACTTCTGAACATCTTTTTTCCCCTTTCATTTCGCGTTCAGACTTCCATGGATTGCTCACATTTCCGGGGTCATGTAAAGATACCATATGATTCACATCTTTCATTATAACATCCCCGTTCTTCATAAATCCTATTGGCCATCTGTCTTCGTACTCAAATATAAATAATTTTGACCAATACATTCCAGAATTACAATTTTCTTTCATCATCCATAGGCGGCTCCAACCTTCCCCAATTTGGTAAGCAAACAGATATATGGATTCTTGAAACACTGCAAGAGTCCCTTCCAGATGTCCATCCTCGAGACAAGCAACAGGTAAATCTGTCAGTTTGAATGTCTCGCACTTTATATCGAATGATACTATACAGTCAGTGCACTGGTTATCCTGAAACGTTGTCCCAACCCAATAGAAATAGGGGTTCACAAAGGCAGCTAATATTAGACCTTTATGAAGGGTAACAAGCCGCATAACAGGAGTTTCAATTCTTCTCCAAGAATCTGTCTTCAATGAATAGATCTCAACACGGGAAACATCAAAGAAAAAGTCCAAAATTCTGATCACTTTGTAGTTACAGATCTCCGGAAGGAAGGCAAACCCAAAAGCTTCTAGATGAAATTTATATTTATGTATAGCATGAGTACGTGGGAGAGGCTTAATTTTTTGAAGACCAGTATTCCACAAGTGCAGATCAGAATCAGATGTTTTGAGGCTCAACATTAAAAGAAGACCTTTAGCACAACCCACTAGTATGAAACCCCCTGTTGATTCTGAAATTGTACGTTCTATTTTCAACTTTTCAAGAAAGGTTTCATCACACCGAAATGAGTAATGTTCTTCATTACATAATTTTGAAATGTGTCCAGTAACAAGATACCCTTTCTCTTCAGCTGATCGTTGACCCAGATGTGACCAGATGAAGTACGGATCGCTGATTAGATTGTACCAAGATTTGCCAACACATCTGCACTGTGTCAAAGATTTGACGGGGAGCCTTGTGAGGATTTTACTCACAACAGAATCTGGTAGCTCACTCAAAATCGCCATCCGATTCTTCAGATCAGAGACCAGAAATAACCAGACTAGTAGGAATTATGAGATCTACAATTTGGTAGAACAAATTAGGAAGATCTACAATTTGAAGTGTTTGGTTTGGACCATATAAATATATTGTGTTTAAATTGATTTCACACCTTCAATTGTTGCGTTCAAATGAATATAGTCCGAATATGAGGCATATACACCAGTTTTGAATTCAGTGCATAATGCAGGACAAAGTTAGATTGGAAAGGGAAAAAATAAAGGGATAAAACCCATCTCTGCAAATAATCGGCAGAAAATAATATAAATCTGAAGATTTATTCGAAAATAGTCATCAATTTATAAAATTTAATACCAAGGAAATACAAATATTAAACTCCTTTATATGGTAAAACAAAGCTACTTCCCTAATAATTAAACTGTAAACGACAATTAATTAAATAAAAAATTTACTTTCCTAATTAAAAACTTTCCAAAGTCTTCTATATTGCTCCCAAATACTTTCTTTAGGTTTTTTTACCTGTTGATCAAAATCTTCGATGCATAGCTAAATTTTATAGTACAGTACATACTTCGTATAATATGACTATATGAGAATGTGTGACTTACGCTATTATTGTGTATCTTGTAACAAGTTATTCTAAATTTTATGTTTTAAGCTTATTTATACAGAATTTAACATCTCCCCTACGTCATATCAAGCTCCCTCTACACAAATCAAACATGCCAAAATGTTTTCTGTAGTGCATTAAAACTATGTAGTTATACTCTTACATTTCATTTTATTTATGTAATAATAAAATAACAGTGATATTGTACTGTTTATCATCCAAAAAAAACCTTTTAAGATTCACCGTTCCAATACAGGGAACCTTAAGTATTATTCTCTCTCCCAGGATCTCGATCAAATAATTAATATAGTAATTAAAGTTGTTGGTCATATCTCTAGGCTCAATTCCATCCCAAAATATTGTTATATACACCAAGCTTTGACTCCATGCCTAATTTATTTAATCACATGTGTGAATATTGATAAACTGCTGATCAGGAATTTATCTAGTGAGAAAAGAAAAAGAAAACATGAGTAGATAACTAAGCAACAAGGATCAGTCATATTATAGGGATGAATTGTTCATAATAGACATGTTATAAACAATTTCCATTCTTATGTTTTGGATAATGCATGCTCCTTAAAAAATGTAGTCAAGCCTTAGACAAAATCCTGCCTTAAGGCCCATAAGCATCGGAAGGACAATTAGATGTATAAAAACCATTTTTCTCAAAAAATCCCTATTGTCTGCATCTGCTCCACAATTTCAAGCTATATATGCTATATCCTTGCGACACCAATCAATCAACAACTTCTTTCACCAAGCAGATGGATCAGTTGTTTTACTACTTTAGTACCATATTTATATATAAATATATGTGTATATATGGACCCTGTAATTGAAACAATGATTTAGGTAAAGGACCATAACACCCTATACTTGTTTCATAGGACTCATTGACCAGCCTGAATTTCTATCATATATCAAAAGGAGTTTAATGATGGAAGAAAAGACACAAGAAAGGGGAATTTGTCATCTATAAAACAGCAAATTAAAACAAAACTAAAGCCTACTTGTCAAATTAGTCTCCATATCGTAACAGAGATCAGAAAGGTAATTTCCACACGCTTTAATATTTTTCTACATCCAACAAATACAATAAGAGCAATAAAACAAAGTACAAAAATAATCACACTGATGCATTTAAAATGGACTGTTACTGAGACTGAGAGTGTACCTTTCGTCTCACATTAACATTACCAACATAATCACCAGGGTTTACTCAACCTCTCCATTTCTTTGATCAAGTAATGTGGAGACTTGAGGAATAATAGTATATGTTGAAGAGTTTAGTTCACCTCCTTTCTCATATTCAGATTTTCTTTGACTGCTCAGAACCCTGGGGGAATGTCAAGATTATTCTTGTCCTTCTATAAATACAAACCCATTCTCAAGGCTACAACAGGCAAAATTATCGCAGATATCTGATCAGTCTGTACTCTGTAGTCCCAGACTACAAGATGGATTTACTTTTGTATGGGAGAGGCTTAATTTTTCTTATACTAGGATTCCACAATCCACAAGTAAATATTACTATATCAGCAGAAGATTTGGGGTTTAACATTTTACAAAAAGAGATTAAAAAAAAAACCTTTAGAACAACCCATTAGCGTCAAAACCTAAAGTATTCCCGTGTCGGATACACGGACACTCGTATCGCGTATCGGAATACTCACACACTTGTATCCTGTATCGGATACAGGGATACTTTCACAATCTCAATTATATATTTTTATATAATATCAGACTCAAAATTGGTGTTAATTAACTACTTTTACAAAATCAAAGTATCAATGTTAATTAGGGCATAAAAAAAAGTATTGATGTTTATAACCACTCTTGCAAAATTGAAAATTCTAACTTAAATTCATGTGTTTAGATGGTAAAGTTATATATTTGGTTCAATTTGCATAAAGTTTTAGTTGAATTGATTGGCTTTATCATACATAGCATCACATATTTACTTAAATTATTTTTATATATGCTGTATTGTAATCGTAAGAAAAAAAATTCATTTCATCTCTGTAGTTCCACTTCTTGCTCTAAAAATGCATCCCTCCGCATTCGAATCCCAATTTTATCATATTTGTCGAATTCATGTACCCCGCACCCATATCCTTGCTTCTTAGGTAAGAAGCCTTCTTGTTGACCTTAAAGCTGGAAATTCTACTTCTTTCATCTTTGCTGGAAAGGTTTCATCACATCAAAGAGTAATGTTCTCTGAGAGAAACATTAATTAGGTATCCAGAGAGATCATACTGATTATACATTTATACCGATTATAGGAAACCTGATTATATATATATAACTTGGAAAGTCTTTTTTTATTGGCTTTCTTACACTAGCCTATTTTCACCTTCTGTTCTTTAGTGCCTACAAATTTATGCTCGACCTGTTAATTACTACAACTAATTAATTCTAAGTGACCTTGTTTTGATTTTTAAATGGAACTTCAAAATATACTGATGCCCTTCCACATCAGTCATTAAAACATTTGGCTTTTAGATATAAAACTTGACTTTGTAAACTTCAAAATAAAATATTATATGTCTGGCCCTCAAGGCTTCAACTGACTATACTTAAAATCATCTTCACGCCACTAAAAAATGAATATTTGTTTAAACGATTGAAGATGGGAATAAATAACTACTAAGGAATCTCCTAATAGACAATAAAGAGGACAAACATGTCTCTCAAACTCCCTCAAAGAAATATTCAGAATGCTGGTAGCAGAAAGTAATGCAAATTCCATAATTCAAGAAAATCTTGTACACCGGAAATTACCAGAACATGCGAAGTTTCAAGAGATAAATGTTAATGCAAAATGATGAGAAAACACCCCTCTCACCAACCAACTAGCAGAAGCTTCAGCAGAGCCATTCGAATATATAGACCATTCTTTGCCTGTCTGAAGTACGCGGCTCTTGGATCCTCGTCAACTTCAACGGTTATCTACAAGAATAATTAATATTGTGAATAATGCATAATTGATGAACTTTTCTAATTGAAGGAGACACATTTAAAAAAAAAAAAAAAAACCTCGTCAAGCCTCGGGAGAGGATGCATGATCACTGCATGATTCTGCATCACACCCAAGACTGCCTTGTCAACAATGTATTTGCCTCGAGCTTTTTCATAATCATCAGTTCTCTCTCCAAATCGTTCTCGCTGAATGCGAGTTTGATAAACTACATCACACGTCGAAGCCACTTCCATAAGATCAGCACTTTCTTCCCATTCAACTCCTTTTGAAGTAAGGTACATTTTTATGTCATCCTGGAAAACAGAATACGAGGGTAAAAAGAAAAACATGATGTTTTTTCCACATATATTCTATCTCACGTTTATCTTGTATCAGTTTGATGTAACACATGCTCATAAAGTCACAATGGAAGTGCTTGGTTTAGTTATGTAATAAAAATCTTTGAATTTGATCATTTGAACGAAGGGCAAGGCCTCGCCATTGTTTTTGTACCTTCATTTTCACCATCTCGGGAGAAACAAAGTAGATCTTTACATTTGGGTACTTGGAGAGAAGATATGCAAGTGAACGAACTGTCCTCCCGTTAGCAAGATCTCCAACTAGTCCAACTTTAATACCTTCAAGCCTACCTAGTTCCCTTTCAATGGTGTAAACATCTAGCAGAGCCTAATTCACATGCAACATGTGTTAGTAAATGGAGAAAGAGAACTTTTTATTCTTTTCTTTCCTTTATAACTTTATTACAGATAATGTGTGAACACAACATTATTTGGCCTTCTCCCAAGATTTTAAAGTGAAATACACATGCATGCAAGTATACTTTTAAAACGAAAGAATATAAAGTGCATACATACTCTTCATTAGACACGCCAAAACACAGACTTCCTAATTAGATTTGTACCTCATAATACCGTTAACAATAGTCTTATAGCTTGAACTGAGTTGCTTGTCGCAGTGATCTTTGCTTAGACTCGCTAATTTTAAAACTATAACATATTCTTTATACCAAGACCACAACAACCTCTAAAACCGCTAGGTTCTACCTTCATTGCACAAAAGGTACCAACTCAAAGCAAAAGAGTTCAAATTATGTGACAAGAGAAGTTCATACTTGAGTTGGGTGCTGTCCTGGACCATCCCCAGCATTAATAACAGGAATGCTGGCTGTATTTGCAGCTCTTTTGGCAGCACCACTCTCAAAGTGCCTCATCACAATTATATCAGAGTACCCTTCAACTGTCCGTATAGTATCTGCACAGTTCATACCCATATCACAATTATGTCTTGAATTCTGAATCAAACTCCAAATTTAACTAAACATGAAATATAACGTATTCTTTTGATTTCAAATTTACAGCATCAACTTGCATTTCGCAAACATAATATAACTGTAGTAATTAAAAGGCTACCTTCTAGTGTCTCTCCTTTCGCTGCTGATGAATATTCCCGTGCATTTTCAGTGGTCAAAACTTCTCCGCCTAATCGTTTCATAGACGACTCAAACGAAAGCCTAGTCCTCGTTGAGGGCTCATAAAAAAGTGTGGCCATGAGATATCCCTTAAGAATCTGACTGCCTGGCGAGTTAATCTCAATCTTTTCCATCTCACGAGCAACTTCAAATATAGCACTAAGAGTATCCCTGTCAAATTGCTGAGCTTCAAGAATATCATTTAGTTGAAACTTATTCCCTCTGGAGAAAGAAGGTGACTTGCCAACACTCATTGCCCTGATTTGCATTCTACTCCTCGAGTACTTATCATCAGCAGATGAAAAAATTGACTTGGACTCGGTTGATTTTTTAAAAACCTTCAACTGATTGAACATAAGCTCATTACAATGACCTTCTTTTGCTTCTCGAAGAGGCATGGCCTTACGCATGGAACATGCTGAATACGAATACGAAGCAGTAGCCATGTATATAACAGAAGTAACAAACACCTGAACTGAATAGTATACATAGTTATCACATATGCTTTAAACAAGTAAATCATCGTCATCATATGCATTAAAACAATTAAATAGTTTCATGACAATTTAAAATATGTATTATTAATTAAAACAACTACAAATACCAAATACAATTATAAAACATGTTATACAATTTACATGAATATGAAATTGTTGAAAATACTATCAATAGCAATAGATTTATATAAGCAGAACTTTGTCCCTTCGGGGACATCCGATATATAAGCACAACTTATTTTAAAAGAACAACACAAACACAAAATTGTTAATTTAAATAAATAGCATTCAAGCGTAATTATATATATGCTTATATAACTGGACAGAGTGCAAGTATATATTCGAAACCTGTGTTTGAGAAGGACGGGACTGAGTCGAGTTGCCGCCGAGTTGGAGTCGGTTACTAGTGAGTGGAGTGAGGCTCTTCTGCAGGGTTTCTCAGCCAATGGCCTCTTCGTTATTTATTACAGTATTTTTATAAGAAAATAAAATTTTACTACAATCATTTTCATTGGGATTCGGCTATCCATTGGGCTGCAAACTTGAAATAAAATTTTAAATTTTGATTTATGATTATGATTTAAAGTTTAAATTGAAAATTAGTATTTATTTAGATAATATTACTTTATGTACTTGATGAATTACTAAAATATAATAATAATAATAATAAGTTAAATATGTGAATGATTATATAAATTTGTTTCAAAAACAAATATTCCCTCCGTCCCACCCAATTGTTAACGTTTCGGAGAGAAGGTTCGGCACACATTTTAAGGTGCATATAAAGCATTTAGTTCCATAACTTATTTTTTTTAAAAAAAAAATCCTGAATAAAAATTTAAACATTAAATTTTTATTCAGAATTTAAAAAAAAAAAGTTATGGAACTATATTTTATATGCACCTTAAAATGCGTGCCGGACCTTTTCTCCGAAACGTTAACAATCGGGTGGGACGGAGGTAGTATAAAAGTAAATTGTTTTAAAAATTATATTTTTTGTTAACTTGAAGTAAGATATTTTTTTTTAAAAAAAAACAAAATTCAAAATCTACCACTTTTAATTAACACAAAGAACTAAATTAAAACTTGTATGGATGAGTGTGATTGGATAACTATACTACGTTCGACTCTCGCTTATCCCGATATTTATTAATATATAAATCCAATTATTCACAAAAAAACTTGTAATGGTTAAATATTGATAAATTAATAGCCTCGATACCATAAAAATGTATTCTTTAATTGAATTAATAATTAATTGATAACTTCAATTTATAAATTTAGTGTATTAAATAATAAAATCTGAAATTTATTTATCATTTCCCTTCATAAAACAATCTAGTTTAATCTTGTGTATTGAATTCTATATAGATTTTTTTAAGTAAAAACATATATATTACATATTTACATGTATACAAGACTCGATGTCATGCATCTCTAATTCTCCACTGATTGTTGAAGATCTATGCTGTACTACATCACAGTCGCAAAAAGGAAGCTGATGTCTAGTAGTATCACCAGAATTTAAGAAGCAAACCATATATTACATGAATTAGCTCTTGACAGTTGAGAGCAAGTACTCCAATAGTAAAGAGTATTTTACACATCACCACCAAATCCAACAAGCCAATATGAACAAATTACATACATCATGCAGCAAAACTGCAACATTTATTTAAGGACATTGTACTAAGGAGTTTAATATAGACTCCAGCCCTGACGTAGTCACCTAATTTACATAATCCCTCAGCTCAGTTCTTAGCCCCAGAGCTTAGAGAAGAACTAGGCATTCATGTGAAACCAAAGCAGTGCAGGAACCATTGTTATGGGTTCCAGCATCCTGATTAGTATCATGTTCAATAGCTTGATCATTTGGTGATATTGGAGTAACATGTTCATCTTCATTTGCAGCAGAAGAGACTACTTCAAATATAATATCTTTCACTTCTTTAAACCTCTCCTCTGATAGGGATACCTCGGCAAGCAGTCTCCAAGCCTTCTCCTCGGAAGCCTCCTCATAGTCCTCCTTCCTTTTTAACACCATGTGGCCGCTAATTTCCCAGACTGCGGGATTAACTTGGGTGTCCAGAAGCTCGGGACTCACTTCGTCAAGAGCCTGTCTCTCAGCATAACACTGCTTATTATACAATGCACTGAAAGGTTAGTAGAATTGAAGATACAATAAAAAAATCTCAAAAACAAATTAATGACAGTCGACAGAGCACAGTATTAGATCGGATGTAGTGACTATATGTACCTGTGGTAGAACAAAGATACGCCTTCCAGAGTCCGAGATAAGAACATTGTAGGGTATATTGGTGTTCTGAAGGCAAATGCAAGCATCTGAGACCGCAGTCGACAAATCCTCCAAGGTACAGAGACCCTCAAACACGAGACCTCTGACAGGGTAGCCAAACAATTCAGAAATTTCAACCCCATTAGCTAAATTCATAACCTTCCTAGTAGATGCCTTTTCAATAGGAAATGGCACGGCCAGGTAATAAGCCTGTCACATAAAAGACCAGGAATTCAGCATTAACTGCAAAAATTCACCAATCAATATGACATTTCACATACGAAGCACTCGGTTATAGTTATAAAACTTGGCTGACCTGGAAGTGAAGGTGATTTATGGTAGCAAATGCACCCAAGCTATTGTAACCCAGCCGGAAGTATGGACTTCCTGCTTCTGCTGCCATGTAAAGTGCAAGCAAAAAGCTTTTATGGTCAATCATTTGTGGTAAGCATTCAAGAACACGAGGAATCAGAAGCACATGCCCGTATTCGATAGGACTGACCTGTTACATTTTGGAAAAATATAAACCAAACATCCAAGAGACACCCAAACTTGAAATGTGAGATAGACAGAGCCACATACATTAATAGCAACAACACTCAGTGAGTTTCCAACATCTATGGAAGCATTTGGAAAGAAGTGAACTTCATCCTCCTCGCTTGCTTTGAACTGGAAAAGCACCTCTTCTTGCCCAACTTTAGTGAAGTTGAATTTGCTCCCGTCAAAGGGCTGCAACACCTTATCGACTCTAAATTCAGTCGGCCTCTTCTTGAGGTGACGACCCTCATTAAGCTGAGCAATAAAACCATAATTTCCTGGGATGACCTGTATAGGCAGTATAAAATGAATTGGCTCTTCACAAACATTATATTTCATCAAGTACTTGTGAAAAAATTGAATTTCCTAATTACCAACAAAAACAAGACAACACCTTAGTTTCACATGCAGTAACATCATAGCGAAAAAGGCCCTTCTGAACACGATCTTCCCACTGTACGAAAATAATAAATTAGCTCATAGTTTTCCAAAGTGAAACGTTCAACGAAACTCAAGAGTCAAGAGGCTACCCAGAGCTTAAGCACAAGGCAACGCGACGCGAACTAAATATAAAATAACACTCCCATGGAAGTGATGAAATTTTAATGTTATTTAATTCCCAAAACAAGGGAAATTGAACATCGTTGGAAGTAGCATGAATTCCCACCCTGTATATAAAGTGGCTTACCTAACCCCTTTGGTAACTTACACTCCTATAGTCCTATGGAAGTACAAATTTCTATTTATCAACCATAACACAATATCCAACTGTCCAGAAAGTCAGGAACTCTACGAAGGAATTGATCACAAGGAGGCAAGGGATTACAATTTACATGGGAATTCGATTCCTATAGTGATCCAAACAAGCGCTAAATATCAATTGAGATTTGAGAAGATATTAATGTTCAAGACATGCAAGTTCTTGTAGTGTATAGTCAACGATACACGAGTTCTCATTAGAAATTTTTAATGACATTAAATTGATTTTCATTCTTTAACTATCATTTTCTTCTAGGAGATTTTAACCCAAAAAAAGGTCTTCCTGGTAATTAGGCTGTTCTCATATTTATTATTCAAAATTGACCACCAAATTTTGAAAAACAAGTCATCTGGTCAAGATCAACCCCTTCTTCAAAAGCATGGTAAAAACAACACTTATTATTTCTACTCATCAGCACTTAATGCGCATGCTTTTTACAACAAGAAGTTAACTTAATGTTACGAACGGAAAGGAAAAGACAAAAAATGCTAACAGATAGGACCAAATTAAATAAATACCTCCCCAATGATGAGAGAATCCAGAAAGGCAATCGGAGGCTCCTTGTTTTCTTGAACGGAAAATCCCCCTCCATTACCAAATTTGTCAACCCTCTTAAAAGCATACAAAGGTAGTGTTGCCCCTGATTTAATAAAACTCAATATCAGCAATCAGCACCTAAGTTGTACTAATTTCCACTAACACTATATCAATCGTAAATCAGTATAGAAGCATGAAAGTTAACAAAAGAGAATATCTAACTGAAAATAACAAGATTATAGGCAGAAAATATAACAAAACCAATTTCAAACACATTAAAGCACATATATATACACACACAGATTTATCGAAGATATACATATGGAATTAGGAATACCTTGGAGGCAACACTTATCGAGACAATTGCGACCACAACCGACACGACGAGCACCTTCCTCCCCCTCATCTTTTTGATAATTAGACACAATGGTGAGCACTCTCTTAATGCTCAACATATCCATTCAATTATTATTCACAAAATAATAATAATAATCCAACAAAGAGGATAATATTAATTACACAAAGAGAGAGGACGAGATATTAATTCCTTTCGTAATCGTAAATTATATTAAACGATCAGATTTCAAAAATAGCTTAAAACGATATAAAGAATAATAAAGCTAGAGAAAAAGTGGACCGCCGCCGGCGAGGAAGAGGAGATCGGAAGGGGTGCCGCCGGCAGAGGGGAGAGCACCACGACCGCCGTGCGGCGAAGGATTGGTGAAGAAAGTCAAACAACCCTTACGACGTAGAGAGCGGACATGAACAAGTAGACGATTAACTCTGTATATAGCCGTGATGTCTACAACTTGACGCTTCCTGGGCTTTACCCCCGAAACACACGCACGCACGCACGCACTAGCCTCGAATTTAATATATAGCTTCTTGGGATCAGCGTCAACAAACCCTAATTTGATCGGAGGATGAGCTTATTGGTGGGTGGTTCGATTGGGCTGAAGATGAGAGGTTATTAATATTTGGAGAGGAGGGAGACTTTCTTTTTTAGGATAACACCGGTCTTTCTTTATCACGTTTCCTCTTTATTATGCCTATTTAAAAGTATTTAATATTAAATAATTTTTTATTTTTTCAATTATTTTAAATACAAACATATTTTAAGATTGATAATACAAATAATTTAATATGTTTTTAATATAATTTAAAATATAAAATTCGGTTAATAATATAAATATTAGATTCACATATTTAATTTAAAATTAATAATATAAGATTTTTGATAAGTGATTCTAGTCTTGAGAGCTTGTTCATTTTAAGTCGTTTAAATCTTAACAAAATTAAACTAATCTCACCACCTACAATCCTGCATGTCATGTCGTGTATTCCGGGAAAGAGGGAACAAAATATGAATATGCCTTTCTTTGCCCATGTGGTCCTCGTTATGGTAGGAGTGTAGGACACAGTTCACGCTTTTTGACAAATCGCTAATCTATACGGGGTGTTTGGGGGAATTTTTTTTAGAATAAGTCAACTTATTTTAAGATAAAGTTAGAGATTCCTAACTTTTTTCTGAAAAAAAATAACTTTTTTTACAACTTATAGAATTTCAAATATACATTAAATACTTGTATAAAAAATATTTATCAAAATATGAAATTTTTACCCGAAAATAAGTCCAAAATGACTTATTTTAAGGCAGACCAACAGTATTACTGGAAGAGCAAGTCCAACTTATTTCTAAAATGAGCTCCGAAAGAAATGTGACAAAAAATCCAACTTATTCCACTGATTCCCTAAATTATTAAATTATTATTTATTAACCCCTGTTTTATTTTTATAAATAAAATATACACTTCTCTCTCTTTTCCCTACCTTTTTCACCTCTTTTTTCACATTTTTCTCTTTATTGGATTCAAATTTATTATTATTATTATAATAATGAGAGATTGTTGTTAGAATTAAAATTAAAATTAGTGAATCTAAATTATAGTAAATTCATTATTTTATAATATTTATAAAAAATGAGTTTGGATACTGTTGAACTTATTTTAATATCAAAAGCAACTTCAATACACATCTCTTTGTTTTAAATGTAGTGTATCCAGCCTAATCCAGACACGTTTTTTAATATTTTTTATTTTTTTCAATATGGTAAACTTGTGGAATGAAAAAACTCTTTTATTCAGTATTATATTTACATACAACTTATATATAAATATGTATCTTCTGTAAAACAAAAGAAAATAGATGGACAATTTTAAAAAATTTAACTGAAAATATTTTCTTCAATCATCTTTTCTATCCTTTATAATTTTCAGGTAAAAAAGAAAACAAATCCCGCATTTAAGAAATCAAATTAAATCCTTCTATATTCTTCATACTCCGTAGTCCGTACCATTTTCCAATCATTCTCCCAGTAAGAGTATTTATTTATACTCTTTGGCCTATTTTTTATACACTTCTTTTTCTTTTTCTTTTCGAGTATTAGAAAGAACAATTATTTTATACACTACTTCTTCCTCTGCTTTTCTTTTACTTTTGAAGTATTAATTTTAAAATAGAAAGAATCAATATGGGAAACGCCACTAAAATAAAATATTTTTTTAATTCTTTATATTTTAGATAATTATTATTTTATAATATTTTAAAAAATTAAAATAAAAATTTCTATTAAAGTTGCTAATCTATGAATAATTATGTCCCAAACAAAAGTAACCCACAATAATTAATTGCGTTGTCCATTTAAAAATAAAATAATAAAAATTAGTGATATTTGTTTCATATTTTTTTCCAATATTATACTATTTTTATTAATAATTAATATTTGTTATATTAAACTATGAATTAACATCACTAATTTTGAACCCGCCTTGGATGGTCTTTGTTGGGTCATGACTCGTGTGTCTTTCTTTGCGTTTTCTACAACTGAGGTCAAATTAGGTGTCTCGTTTTATTTTCTGTTATTATCTATATTATTATATCCTATATGTACTATACTATATTATTATAATCAAAAAATTAAAAGTTTGGATCATCGGTATGGTACTGGGTGAACCATAGAAAATATCTTAGCCGTCCAATTTTAAGTGAAACACAGAAATAATTTTAATCATTGAAAGTTTGGTAGCCGGTCGATATTTGGGTCGGATAGTTGATTAATTATTGGGCCTGCTTTTAAAATATTAATTTTCTAACTAAAATACAATCTCATATTAATCTTATAACTAAAATACAATATCATATTAATCTTTTAACTAAAATATCTCACATTAATCTTCTAAGTAAAATACATCTCTATACAAAATAAACAAAAATTAATAAGAGTAAAAGAGATCTTATCTTAATATTATAAAATGTCAAATGATCGATTTTTAACAACTACATAATATTATATACTAATTATTTATAAATTATAATTATCATTAAGATTCCTAACAACTAAAATTTTTCTTACCTCACTTTCGATTATAACTCAAACTCTATTAGATATTTTAATAATATATAAATTTGAACATAAATAGTTATTTTTTTGAGCTAAATTAAAAAAAAATTCGTAATTATTGTGCTACTTACACAATAAATATTGTTTGGACCATATTTTGAGTTTCACAAATTAGAATTGGACGATTTTACGGCCCACGCGAAACATTATTTATAAATTATAATTAT
Source organism: Oenanthe sinensis (assembly GCA_028671895.1). NCBI lineage: Eukaryota > Viridiplantae > Streptophyta > Magnoliopsida > Apiales > Apiaceae > Oenanthe > Oenanthe sinensis. The sequence continues at coordinate 41,386,419 of CM053794.1, forward strand.
CATTAAGATTCCTAACAACTAAAATTTTTCTTACCTCACTTTCGATTATAACTCAAACTCTATTAGATATTTTAATAATATATAAATTTGAACATAAATAGTTATTTTTTTGAGTTAAATTAAAAAAAAATTCGTAATTATTGTGCTACTTACACAATAAATATTGTTTGGACCATATTTTGAGTTTCACAAATTAGAATTGGACGATTTTACGGCCCACGCGAAACTTAATTGTATTCTTATTTTTATTTAAAAATTAAACAAATATATCTAATTAATTTATCTAATTAAATTTTTTCTTACCTAATTATTTCAAAGAAATATAAAATGGGAAAGAGTATCAATATATATATATATATATATATATATATATATATATATATATATATATATATATATATATATATATATATATATGTAAAGGAGAGGACGGGGCCATTATGTGGCGCTTCCAAATTATCTTAATTTATTTTTCTAATTTTCTCGAATTACGTTATTTTCTCCTAAATTTTCTTATCGTGTCAAGTAAATTATTATTATCAATAAGTTAAGTTTCGAAATTTTAGAAAAGACATTATTATATATAAGGTAATTAGAAATTTTAGAAAAAACATTAAATTATTAAAAATCGAAACTATTTTGATTTTTAAAAAAGACACTATCTATAATAAAAAAAATTAATTTATTCTTTTACCTAAATTGAATGTGAGAGACAATCAATACACAAACAGACGATCAATTTAGTTTTGATATGATTTTAATTGATGAGAATGTTAATAAATTTTTGTTATTTATTAATTTATTACAATTATGCATTCGTACTAACTTTTTAATGCTTTAATTTGTGATAGGAAAATCTTATCCATGCAATGATTCAAAAACATCTATTTTTTGGATTCAAACATATTTTTGGAAGAAAGGTCTTTATATAGTATTAAAAACTTAAAAGTAGTGTAAGTATCGGTCGACATAGACTACTATTAGGGGTGAGTATCGGGCGGTTTGGGTGGGTTTGGTGTACAAAACCATCCAAACCGAATTTTTCGGTTTGACAATCCGTCAAACCGTTACCGTTAGTACTAAAATTAAACCACCCAAATTATAACGGTTTGGTTTGGGCGGTTTCGGTTTCAAACCGCTAAATTATAAAATAATTTAATTCTTGAACAACTAAATAATTATAGAGTTTTTTGCACTTTGCATCCCTTAAGTTTGGACGAAAAACAGTATGATCCTTAAACTTTTTATAAATACACATTGCAACCCTTTACTTTTTATATAACACAAAATTCTGATTTTAAATTTTAAAATTTTAAAAAAATCCTAGTATATGATTTTATTTATTTTTAAATCTACAAATAAATTAAATCTTCTTACAAATTGAGATAAACTCTCAATTTTTTAATCTACATATACATATAAAAGTAGAGGTCTGTACTTCTACTTTCTTTAAAAGTAGAGGTACAGACCTCTACTTTTATATATTTTAAAAGTACGGTCATCTGCTATTTCGGTCATCTGCTGCAAGTTTACTATATATTTTTATTTTTCATTTTTATTTATCTTTATTATGCTATTTCGGTCATCTGCTGCATGTGACCAAAAATGTCGTGTTGTTATATTTGTGTTATATTATTATGGGTAAATAATAAATATGATTCATATTTATTATTAATTATTAATTTAAATTATATTTCTTAAATAATAATAATAAATAATTAATATATATTATTATATATTCGGGTGGAACGGGTTATATTGGTCGGTTTGACAAGGCAAACCGAACCCAACCATTATTTTTTGGTTTTTTAAAAATTGAAACCGTTACCAACCCGAACCGTTACGAAACTGTAATTTCTGGTTTGGGCGGTTTGGATCGGGCGGTTTGGGCGGATTCGGAAAATTTTGCTCACCCCTAACTACTATCATGTGAGTTTAAAGTGATGTTTTTACATACAACGACCCTAAAAAGGTTGGAAGAAAGAATCATCAACATACCACTACGTGGATTTGAGCTCACATGTCCCGATATAATTGAAGCACGTGTTAATAACGTTAATATACTGTTAGGTATTTTGATAGAATAAGATATTATAAGTCACACACACGCATATATAATTTTAAATTACAATCTTCAATATTTACATAATGTTACTAATATTTATGTAGATGTCGTGACCTGCTTGACCTACATTGGTGACATTGATATCGTTAGCGGCGTATGGAGAAGAAGAGATTTTAGGATCATGACAAATTAATAACAAATTAGTAAGTTATGAATTAAAATACAAATATATTTTTTGAAATTATTATTTGATTTTATAATATTTATAAATTTAATACTACTATTTTGATTTAATATAATTTTGTTATACCAAATTTTATCATATTCAGTTCAATCATCAGTAATGTAACTTTGTGAATTTTTTTTTAATAAATTTAAAATTTATTATCAGGTCGCCGCGTGACGAGGTTTTTTCCCGCTAGTTTGGTACTAAAAGAAACACCGAGTAGATAAATGGTATTTTTGGCTAAACAACGTTTGAAACAGACATTATTTTATGAAAAGAAAGGAAAATGCTCCATGTATAAAATGGGCCTAGAAAATTTTACAATTATGATTTCTGAGTAGCATATAATTAATGGACTTCTCCATAAGGCTGGGACTACTGGATCTTGTAATATTGGACCGACATGTATACCCACCTAGTATGAATTATTTAAACTATTTTTTTTTTCTGAAAAGGGAATTATTTAAACTAATTAATTTATACAATCAATAATATAATAAAATTTTACATATTAAATAAAATTAATTAACAATCAAAAATAAAAAATATATATATAAAATCTATATATATAAATATAACAATTGTAAAATATTTAAGAAAATTAGAAGCTAACGAATCTTAAATGTCAATTTGAACACTCAGGATTATAATCCAGCATAACTATTGTAAATTGTAATCTAGTATAACTATAAGAAATCCAAAAAAATATAAGAATTTACTTGTCTATCAACAACTGGGGGTTTCAAATTTCAATAGTGGTTAATTCCGCATGCAAACTTAACTTGAAATTTTCTCCTCACCCGAATTGTCAAAAACATCTAATCTGAAGCACACGCAACGTGTCCTCGGCAAGACTGCAACTTGGACATTTTCTTTTCATCTTCACCAGCGTGGGGACTTTGGACGCATCGTTATCAATGTGGTCGTTTGAGATTCCTTAAACTTAAAATAAGTTATTTATTTTATATATTTTTTTACATATTTTCATATTTTTTAAAGATAAATATTTATTTTAGAATTTTAAAATCAAATATTATTTTCAAAATAAAAAATAAGTTACTTATTTTCAGAAAAAGTACATATATACCTACTTTCCCCCAGAAATAATGACTTATTTCCGGAAAATAAGATTGGCCAAGGACATTGTCACAACCTCACTTTTATAAACTAAACTTAAATTAATTATACCAAACCTACAAATTTAGGGGATTATAAAAATATAAAATATGTAATGTAAATAACATTACTATGATTACATGAATTCGGTTTTTATCATGAAAATTTAATTGGTTTGAAATAAAATAAAAATTCACTACATTTTTTATATTAAAATATTAATGCTATTAATCCGAGTTGAATCAACATATAATCCCATATTCATTTAATAAAATAATTAGATGTTTTTTTACTGTGTGAACCCGCATGCGCTACTTTTTTTGAGTGCGCATTGAGTAAACTCACGGGTTCACGCAATAGCCTGCAAACCAAATGAACTAGGTAAACTGCACAAGTGCGACATAATCACACATTCTCCTCCCTTGACATTCAAACATGTGACCAAGAGGATGAAATTCATCTTTTTAACCAACTCAGTCAACCCTTGCGAGCAAAATAATTAGATGTTACTATGGGTATGGATAATGAGTAATTCAGTAGTAATCTTAATTATTTAGAAAGAGTGATGACCCTTTGTATCACAATTTGAGTAAAATGGTCCAAAATATTACAATTTAGAAAAATAACTTTTTTTATCATTAAAAAACGCAACTTCATCTTGAGTTATTTAAAAATGCAACTTTATGTAATGTTTTTATTATTTTTTTTTAAGAAACACAACTTCAATTTGCATTTTTACAAAAAAAAAAATGAAACGCAAATTTAACATGCGTTATTAGAAAAAAAATGAACAGCCCACCAAACCCAATAGAACAAGCCCAATAAGTAAAATAGGTTCGTTAAAAAAATAAATAAACGTATATCATTAAGCTGCGTTACTTTTGTGATAGTGAATGCCAACTTTTTGATTAATGATATTTTGAGTATTTTATTTTCAAATTGTGATTAAAAGGACACTTTCTCAAATAATTAATGGGGAAAAAAATGTTACCACGGGTTTCATATATTTTTTTAAACATTTACCGGGGGCAGAAGCGGCAAATTGTACCTCACACCGGATCCGTAGTGTCTGACCCCTCAGACAACTAGAGTAAATAAAACAAGCATCGTCCAATGTAAGAGAATGTGTAAGATGAGGCATTGTCAAATACTCCTCGTCTCTCGGGATAGGAATATGCAAATTATCTAACTGATGATTCATATACGTTTGTGTGCGGGTGGGTGACATGTCTGCCATTAAGAGCTGCCTCAACTATCTCTATTTTACTCCGCATGTATGATCACAGCACTGCATAATATTGCACTCGTCCATCCTCGTTCAATCTGACAGTCTTTTCCACTGTTGTATTTTGTATTTAGTTGAAATAAATGAAATTAGAGGAAATATAATAATATATAAATTTAAATATACTTAATTATAATTTTTTTATTTTCTCTCCCATTATATTTATAATTAATTAAAATACGGTTCAAGCCTCCTAGTATGATAAGAAATAAATCATTTTCTATCATTCTAAATTCTTTTACAATCTCAGTTATTGCAAATTTCCATTTTTTTTCAATATTCTTTTAACCTTTTTAAAAAAAAAATTCATTCTGTTCTATTTTTCTCAACCAATATAACATGTCACAACTCACGGGTGAGAGCAATACACCCCATTTTATATTTTATATAGGTCAAAAAAATGTCCCCCGAGTGATTTTACACTCTTTTTTACTTTATCAGTTTTCTACATTTTAACAATTAATTATTAAATTATCGATGGGTCAGTATAATCGAAATTTCGCCGGCAAATATAATCTATTTAAATCAAATGAGCAAATAATTGATCCTTAAGTGAAATTATTTTTGTGAACTTACAATTAAAAACTTATGATTGTGTTTAAAAATTAATTGATGTTTATTTAATTCAATTCTATAAGTTTTTATTGAGAATGTATTCTATTTTATATTTTGCAATTCTACAAATATTTAAAAAAATTATTACATAAAAGAATTTAATATATAAAAAATTATTAATTAAATTAAATATTAATAAAGAACAAGCGATCCTTTACAAAAAGATACTCCCTCTGTTTTTTTATATTTGTTGTTTGACTTTTCTGCACGTAATTTAAAGTACTTTAACTGTATAGTTAAAATAATTATTTTAAAAAAATTATTTTTGGAAATTTTAGTATAAGCTATATATTTTTATTCAGAATTATTTTTAATGAAAACAATTAATTTAACTATACGGTCAAAGTATTTTGAGATGTGTAAAAAAAGTCAAACGTCAAATATAAAAAAACAGATAGAAGAATAACATTGCGGTTTAAAATAAATTTCAGAATAGTCTCATATGATACATGACATCTTTTTTATTTTTTGTGGTATTGATATTTCATATGTACAACGAGGTACGGTTTTACTCTGTTTATAAGTAGAAAATCAATCCTAGATTGACAAGTCATGATTGGGAGATTTTTTTAAAAATATAAAAATTGGAAGCTCTAATAAATCTGATTGGAAATTGCTAATTAGAATAACTAATTGGATGCAACTTATATCAATCAACATAAATCAAGGCTATCACCTTTAATAATTAGTAGGAGATTATTACACATAAAGACCTTATCTCGCTAGAAAAATGAGTAATAGTTTGTGTTCTAAGTGATTATTGTGTTTGCTGAAGAATTTTCTTAAACATGTTAATATCGCGGCTCTTACACTAAGACGGTAGGACGGGATTAGAAGATGAAAAATCCGGTAATGAAATTGTGTTTATTAGTTGTTTCATTTTAATTTATCAGTAATAATTTATATATGTTGGTTGTTTTATATATTATCAGTACAGATTATGATGATAATTCCTCTAATTACTTTGAGATGAATTATTATATGATAATGACATGATGTTATAGCAAACAGTTTTAATTAGTTAGCGGTATGTTCTTTGTCAGTCATCTTCATTGGCGGATACCCTCTCTTAAAGTAGTAATAATTAAGGGATTGTAATAATACTTGATTCTTGGGTTGGCCTGTATTTGACTATGGCTTAAACTTCATAATCTAAACTCATAGACGCAGGATCACTAGCTAAGGGACTAGATAACTGCTCGGCAGGGCTGGACTAATTATGATATAGGTTTATATATTGTTTGCAAGTATCTAATTTTGCAGATTTATTTAAATTTTTAGATCAAGAAAATATAATAAATTTGAGGTAGTAGTGTAGTACTACCTGATCCCTTTTTGCATGTGCACTTGATGTCATATGAGTAATTCTTTATATATGCATGTATGTTATGTCGACTTAAAATATATACATACAAATTAGAAACAATCACATAAATTAGAGAGGAAATATCTGACCATTTTGAGCATATTATCTTTTTTGCATCTGTACAAGTTGATCAACTTTCTCTCCACAAACATGATGTGGCTGTGAATGTAAAACAACGACATTTTTTTTCTGAGCGCAAAATTTCAAATCCCATTTGTTTTAAAGTGGTCTATAATTTGATAGCTCCTTATCAACACCACACACATCATTATCTTTCACTAATTTGTAAGAACACACAGCTTTTGATTGTAAACTAAAGACACTTGATGATTTAAGATTAGTATCTAATTTGAGAAAGAACCAATTTTTTGAGTAGCAAATGTTTGACAAATGACAATGACCCTGTTGAAAAATGAATTATTCTTATTAATACGATAATTAAGTGCTAACTACCACAAATCAACGATGGAGCTGGCTCAACCATTAGCTAGATTTCAGTCACATGATTCACCAGTACTTCCAAAGTTTTTAAGTTTGGTGAGTGGAAACAAAACTTGGCTTATATGTAAATTAATAAACTTATATGACTTGTATAACTAATTATGAACTACAGGAACAGAAGGACATTCCAGCTGGAATTCATATTCTACTGTTCTAGAGATGAAGGAGGCTCGACTGCTGCTTTACAGCGCAGCCCGGATTATATTCATATTATTTCTCATATTTCATCTACTATACACAGAGTTTTTTGCTTTTAAGGCTGCACAGATTATGCCATGTACGTGCCATTTATGTACATGCTAAGATATTGTTTTTCACAGTACATCATATGATATATGATATCACATAATTGTGATAATTTACTTGGTTGAGATTACAGGGAAACAACACTTGTGGAAGAGAAACGGTAATCTCCATGCACATACCATTGATACTAATACAAGTGCCCCTGAGCCAGCACCAGTAAATGATGTTCCCGCACCAGCACTTGTTAACAAGAACAAGTACTTGAATACCTCTGAACAAACTGTACTTGTGGATGAGGTCAATTCTACAAGTATCCTTCAACCAACTAACCAGCAGGAACAGGAGCAGGAGCTTTATGGAGTACAAAAGCAAAACTCTTCCCTGAAAGTTCTTTTATCAAGACTTGTACAAGGTCCAATTCAAGATGATTACGCACACCCTTTTTTCTTGCTAGTTCACACACATTATCAGCAGCTAAATGATTCTTAGATTTGTGTGTTAATCAATCTTATTCTCCATATTTTGATTTATTTTTTTGTTAATTTGAACAGAAGAACATCGAAGCAAGCTTGAATCCACCGGATTAGTTTGTGATTCTGCAGTTCACTCCCTTGTTTGTGTGGTAAATAAGCCAGTAAAGATCATCAACACGAAATCAACAGGGGTTAGCATGCTTTATGAATCGAGCATATCTGCACGGGATAAAACTATTGTCAGGCCATATGCTAGGCAAGAAGACGAGGATCTTCTGAAATCAGTGACACCAGTTGAGATACTTCAACAAGAAAATAGCTCTATACAACAAGCCTGTCACTACAATCATGATGTTCCAGCAGTACTATTTTCGTCAAATGGTTTTACAGGAAATCTATTCCACGAGATGAATGAAATTATCATCCCCTTATTCATCACTTCTTTTCAGTTTCAATCCAATGTCCAGTTCATTATTACTGACCACAAGGCTTCGTTCGTAAGTAGATATGCCCGCCTTCTCTCTAAATTATCTCGTTATGAAGTAATAAATCCGGCTGCAAATACAAGCGCCATCCATTGTTTTCCAGCAGCTGTTGTGGGGCTGAAGTTTCATGATTTTTTAGGGTTTAATTCAAGTGAAATTCCAAGAGGCTACTTCATGAAAGACTTCAGGCATTTTCTTAGAAAAACATACGGTCTAAAGACACCAAACGTTTCTAAGATAACGAAGCCTACTCTTTTGCTTATATCGCGTCAACATTCAAGGACATTTTTGAATGAAAACCAATTGGTGGATATGATGAAAGAATCAGGGTTTCAAGTGATCGTGGCAAAGGCGAAAAGGATGGCAAATCTGGTAAAATTTGCAAAACTTGTGAGCTCATGTAGTGTTATGGTTGGAGCTCATGGTGCAGGCCTTGCTAATGAAGTGTTCTTGCCGGCTGGAGCTGTTATGGTGCAAGTGGTGCCACTAGGGCTTGATTGGGCATCAAATGCTTACTTCGGCAAGCCAGCTTATGATATGGGAGTGCATTACTTGGAGTACAAGATTGAACCTGAAGAAAGCTCTCTTATTAATTCTTACAAACGAGACAACCCAATAATTTCTGACCCAACACGGGTCTTGTACAATGACTACCAAGCTGGTAGGGCATTGTATATTGATGGGCAGAACATGAAGATTGATCTTGCAAGGTTTAGAAAGACTCTAAATGAAGCACGTAAACTTCTTGGATAGTATTCATTGTCTTCCTCTTCTACAGTTGTGCAGCTAGATGTATTTTGAATTATTCATTCCAAGGAACAGTAATCAAACTATTTGCCATTTGTTATGAACATTCCATGATTCAAAGTATGCATATAAAAAAAGAAACTGCTGGACCATGATCTTTGTTATGTTCAAAACAAAAACTAGTACTAGTATATTTATCACTTGACAAAATTGTATGTTACATGACATGATTCAAAGTATGCATATAAAAAGGAAACTGCTGGACCATGACATTTGTGAGGTCCAAAACAAAAACTAGTACCAAGTATATTTATAACTTAACAAAATTGTATGTTACATGATCCAATCAGGAGACTTGGAAGGAGGGAGAAATATTGGGTATAGAAAATACTAATAATAAAGAAAGAGAGAAAAACGACATAACAAACCTCCCTTCCTCCTGATACAGAAACATCACTTCATATATACTATAACTAAAGTACACTGTAACACTGGTCATCAAGCAAGATAAAAGTATAATTTAGAGATTTTAAAAAATAAAAAAATCGGTGGCCAAAAAACAAACACCTGCCGCAATCATCACACCGCTGTAGCAGTGAAGGACACCGCAACTGCATATGAATGAATTCTTTATCAATACAGCTGCTCTATACAAGTTCTCGCCTTTCACTCTTTTCCTTGTTGCCCATCAACAACAAACACTTTTGTTGCTCACTGCTAGGATGCTAGGCAATAAACACGTCAACACAACAATGTGCCTCCCTATTTCACTCGTTGTACTTGAACCCAGAACATTCATGTACATTTACATCTTTACCGTCGATGCAGAAACCTCAGCAGTTCGTTGCCTCATCATCTCCATTACAGCGGCTCGTCGCCGACTATCAGATTGCTGCTGAAGCCTTTTCAAATGTTCCTTCAAATCTCTGCAAGAATGTCAATATATTTCAACGTCTGACAGAGAGAGTATATTGTTTTATAGACAGTAAATACAGTCTAACATGAATCTTAAGATAGTCTAGTTCTTTCCAATAGATGCCAAAACTATTAACATCATCTCAATAGGGACATACAATGCAGTGCAAGACTCATTAAGACAGAAAAAGGTTAAATCTAAACACCTGCAGCGTGGCACGTGACATTCAGATTCTTTGCACGCTCGAGCATGAAGTTGAAGTAGATACCACATCTTTTTACAAAGAACACAACCACCAGAAGCCCGAGTTTTGCATTGTATGCCATGCCGGAAAAGACCTTTCACCTTGCGACAATTTGGATATTGGCAATGTGCGGAACGACACTGAGATGCATGCACCAGAAGATCAAGCATTTTTCTAAGCTGCAATAATGAAGGAAACCAACTCAGTCCCCAAAATGAGAATCATTTATCCATTCTAAATTTTAATTAATAAAACTAGGTCGTATGAGATATAGAAACATATTCTGAAAAACTGGAGAACGGGTCATATGACATCCACTCACAAAACTTGAGCATGGTTTTATAAGTGGGGGAACCAGATTTTTTTTTTTGGGGGGGGGGGAGATTTTGATGAATAGTACAAAATTTAATTATGAAAGTGTCTTGATATTAATAATGCATGAAGAAAATTGCAAAATTCAATATAGAAACAATTATAAACACACATTATTTATACCAAGACCTTGGAAAATATAAAAAAAAAATAACCCCCGGTAATTGGGTGCACTACAAAAAGGCCCATAAAAAAAAGATATAACAATTTTATGGAAAAGTGGTTGGCAATCTGAACTTGAAGTCCAACTACCTGGATTTGACTCACGGCAGGAACTTTTTATAAAATACACATATCGTAAATATATGAAATGAAGAGATAAATATGTGGGACCGAACCCCAATCCTCTCCCATGCAAACCAAGCAGTCTACCACTAATCTACATGCCCACTTGAATTTAATTTTTACTACTATTTATGATATTCTTATCATCTGCTGGTGTTGGGGGGGGGGGGGGGGGGGTTTCCGCGACTGGTTTATAGTTCTAGTTTGCATGCTCCTAATAAAATTAAAAACCCTCCAAAAATGCATTCTATTACTTGCTGTCCTTTTTCATCTTCTCTCAGATATTTACTCCTACACTTTGTGCAGATAGCACCATACATCAGTACCAATATATATTATCTTCTCATAATATATATCAGACCAATATATATTGGTGTGGGGGGGGGGGGGGGGGGTTCCGCGACTGGTTTATAGTTCTAGTTTGCATGCTCCTAATAAAATTAAAAACCCTCCAAAAATGCATTCTATTACTTGCTGTCCTTTTTCATCTTCTCTCAGATATTTACTCCTACACTTTGTGCAGATAGCACCATACATCAGTACCAATATATATTATCTTCTCAATAGGAAATATAATTACAGAATACTACAATGACCTGATGTCCTGTTCATCTACCCTCACATATAGTCCTACACTTAATGCACAGATAGCACCATACAGAAATGACCACAATATATTAACTTCTCAATAGCAAATATTAATACCCAATACACCATGACCAAGTAAAAAAAATTATAAGATGCACAATTAGCAACTTATATTGATCTGAAATCCAACATATAACGTTTCAAATTCTACAATCTTAGAGCATAAAACGAAATTCTAGATTTAGAAAATTACATTAGGTAAAAATAATCAAATCAAACATGCCTACTATGTCCCATGTGAAAGTAAGGTATGGGGAGTGTGAGATGTAACTTGTAAGCAGACTTTACCCTTACTCGTGAGACCATTACCGTGAAGATCTCAGCTTTTGAGATTATTTTGGGAAAGTTTTAGAAATTATTGAAATCTCATGAATGTTACATTTGATTAGAGCTACTTAACTAGGTAGCCTTATCCAATATTTTTTTTGTACTACCGTACAAAGTGACCCTGATTACCTACAAATATGACCCTCATTTGAACTATGCTAACTGTAAATATGTTGTTGCATACCTGGAGAACTCGTAGTTGCCTAGCTTCTTTATTTTGGGCATCACGTTCTGCTAAGGAAGGATGATTAGTCAATTTATGAGGATGATTAATGCCCCCATCCTTTTGGTAGCACACATTGCATACGTCATAATCAGGGCATGTTTCACAGCGCCAACCTTGACCAGCTTCTATGTCAAGATGACATGCATTACATGTTGTAACAAAAGCAGGCGCAGTGGGATTGTGAAGATGGTAAAGGACCATCATTGAGGAATGTTTGGCACGGCGTAAGGTATCATACTGATAATGATTTCCTTGACAAAGGCTAAGAAATGCCTGTCGCGTATCGAAGAACTCACTCTCAAGAATCTCATCTTTATCCTTGGTGTCCACGGGTACACCTTCAATTTCAACCTGAAACATTTTTGCTCAACCCAGCTCTATCAGAACAGTAACAAATTAAACTGACATGACATACACAGGAAAAACAGAATTTCTACAGAAAAGTTGACAACCACAGAGAATTTACCGGATAAAGCATATGCGAGTCTCTTTGATTACTAATAGGATGTCTATCACGCTCCTCCAATTTTTGTTCAACTTCATAACACCTACATTACACAATTAGATATTTAATAAAGAAAAAATGAAAAAAGAATGATGAATATTTACTCTATATTCCTGCAAGTGCCTAAATAAAATCTAGCTCAACTCGAGTCATCAAAGGATGATAATCACTGGAAGACCGAGTCATGCAATCAAACATGTTCCATAAAACCATATGCTGCTATTTTATTTTCATGTGATCCTAGAAACACAAACATATAGTGAATTTATTAAATGCTATCATAGAGGTTCTGTATCAAAACTACAATAAGGCTTTAGGCATCGGCAATTCATGAAACGGAAGTCAAAAGCAACAGCAACTTGGAATGTGGTTTCAAGCTCTGACCCTACAGTATACTCAAGAAGTTCCTGAGCAGGTCAGTGTAAGACTGAACAACTCAACACTAGCCTAGGTAGCCACACACTGACTTTACGAATATTAAACTAGTAATAGCAACCTTGTAAAAACCCATCCAAAGTCTCAATGTGGGACGGTAAAAGTGCCCAATTATTTAATTTGTAAAGATTACATCGCATGCATACAAAAATATTTAGTATGTTTATATCAATTTATCATATTAAATAAGGGTTCCCATTTCTCTCATCTGGCAATGAAATATTGTCAACATAGACAACCAACGAAACATTTTAAAACAAATTCTATATTATTTTTACTGATACAGCAAGTCAACAAAAAAAAAATTAAAAAACTCGATTTAGATTCTTACTTGTCACATAGCTGAAAATTTTTGCACTGGTTGCAAACCCAACGATTTCCAGATGCCATCTGAATACAGCAGTGACTGCATGAGTGCTGCAAGTGCACCATGATGAAATCTTCCTTCATTGGGCTGATTGTTTCACCAAGCTACGAAATATGATAAAAGAGTAAGAACGATGAACTATAAGTTTATACATTTCGAGTAACTAAAATAAGGGGTAAAAGAAAAAAAAATCCTTGCATTAAAAATTGAGCAATTTAATATTATTAAAGAAGAAGAATAATTTTAATCTTGCGACAGCCAAAAAAAGAAACAGCCAGTTCACGGAACAATGTAACCAATAACAATAGTAGTTTACCACTTTACCGGAAATCATATCTAAAACCCCACTTTCAAGAAGCTGTCAACAATAACATGGAAATATGAATAACTGAAGTTCAAAAATGTGTAGATTACTTTATGCATTAGTAACAGATCCTTTGATGCATTGCCAGAAAGATCAGCTTGACCAAAGGCTTTTAGAGCTCTTTTTGAAATGGTTTTCTTTGTCAATCCTTTCTTGTGAAATTTTCTTCCATCCTCCTCCTGTTGAAGCTGATATATAATGTCCTCGGCAGCACCAGGCCAATAGTCTCCATCAAAATATGGCAGTCGAGCTGCAGTTACTTTAGACTTACATTCACCAACATTAGGAACAAAGAAATGGTCGTATAAGTTAGTTAGCTCTACTACAATATCTTCCTTGGCAGCTTTTCTCAACATTGATAGATACCTGTAACAAAAACATAAATATACACTTCAAATGAATACAGAATCAGAATCAAACTTGAGAAAATGAGATCTGTCATCCAAAAAGATTTGTTAGCTCACCACTCCCGTAGCTTATCAGATTTTGGGGTCTTCTGAATTTCTGGATGGCAATATAAAATATAATCTTCACCCTTTAGTGGAGGACAGGCCCATATATAGCAACTAGTGAAACCACGTTTTTTGCAATATTCTAGGTATCCAATCTGAAAGGAGAATCAGATAATATTATAAAAATTGTGCAGAACAGAAAGTGGAAGGTGGGTAAAAAATATTGCAATTTTAAACGTCACATAAACTAGGTTCTGTTTCTTCCTATCAAAGAATTAACCACGTCCTTGAGCTATTATTTCAAATCATATAGTAATCAGAAAAATTAAGATCACAAGATTTTCAAAGGACTTGAGCAATCCTTGTCAGTCAGGTGCTAAAAAATATAAACAAGGTATATGCATTCATCAAACAAGGTTGCACACACAATCCCCTTTCCGGCAATTCCGTTTATTAAAAGAAAATTTAGATATGTGAATTACACGATAAAACAGACATTAAAACTCAGGGTGTGGAAATCTTCATCAACACTTATGATTTAGAGTATTGTTTCCATAATTACTTATATAAATTGACCTGTGTAATATACAAAGGAGTATTTTTACATTGTTACAAAATGAGTCAAATATACAACACACACACACACATAACATTGCAAGCTCCATATTTTATGATTGGTTGTCAGGAATGGGAAAATATGAGAAATATACTAGTTATGAGAGTAGTAGTATAAGAACAGCTAGAGTAATAGGCTGAGTAATTATTAAAGGGTACTTGGGTTTTTCATATAATAGTCAGGAACTTCCATAAATAGAATCAGTGAATGTATTTTCTGTTATGCATTATGAACATATGAAAATGGAATTTGCTCTGACCAATCTCTCTCTAGAAACTATCTTCTTCAGCAAGTTCTCTCCGATCTCTCTCTAAAATCTCTGTTTTTCTCTGCTACACCTACTCTGTTTCTCTTATTTTTTTAGTTCCATATTGCTCAACTCTGCCTATAAACTCAGAAAATACCAAAAATGCTCAATTTTTAATCTCAGAAACCCTATTCCTGACATTGGTCTTGAAATCAAAGACCAAGATATGTCTGCACATTCATAATTTTATTTGGATAAGCCCGTACATTTATATTTGAAACAGAGTAATAATGAAAGAGAGAATCTGCACAGCCCTTTTCTGCTCCTAAAAGGCCAGTTAAACCAAGTAATAAATACATAACATAGACTCCTGACTTTACAAATTTCAAGAAATACTTAAAAGAGGTACATTCTAACCAAGTAACCCGTACAAAAATTAAACCAGCCTGCTTTAAAAGCTTCACTGCATGATTGCAGATTTGCAGTTCATTAGCACCTAAATATACAGTTGCTGTTCAAAGTTAAGAAAGTTCAAGGTTTACATCCAGATTTCTTAGATGGAGTTATAGACATGAAGACCTCATCCCTACAGAACTCTAAAAAAAAAAGGGAACAAGTGGTGACAGATAATTTACTGTCACGAGTCTTAATGGCTTCATGTAACCATTCAGTTTTACTTATATATGGTACTCGTCAATGAGCTAAGAGTACTTTTTGCAGGATCCAAAGTTGAAAAGGTAGAACAGACAAGCCAAGGGCCCAAGACAACAATATATTGAGTAAATCGTTTGATGTCGTTTTAATATCTTACCTTTCATTCATCACAAAACAGAAATTAGTTAGAATATCAGTATGTGGATATTAGTTGGTTTAAAATTTTAATGTCATTATTAGAAAAAATCAGTTAGTTTGAATAATAGGTGACAAACATGTACTGAGAGTAGTTTTCTAATTTGATTATAATGCAAGTCTTGTAAAGTGATTTGTGTCTGTTTTAAATATATAAGGGTTTTTGGTCAATAAGCCAAAGGGGGGAATTTATTTAAAGAACTCATATAGTTACTATTGAACAAAGTTGAATTATTGTTCATTGAGATAACATTTTGTGCTCTATTCAGGTGTATACCAGTTTTATGTGTGAATTATTGTTATCGTACTCCTACCACAAATTATTGTTATCGTACTTCTACCTTACCTTCATTGCCCATCATAGTACTCTGAGAAACTTTCTGCACCTACCCAAAGAAAGGGATGTAGAGCGCAATTATATGTGCCTAATGATTTTTACGTCAGTTTCATGTATTTTCATAGAGAATTGAGATGCAAAGCTAAATGTAACATTTACTTACCTACCTAACAAAATTCTACACTCGGGGAAATATTTAAAATTCAAGTGTTTCAGACATCAAATATCTAGAGACAAATGAAGTCTGATATAATACAATAATTACATCGATGCCAGCTAAATTGATGCAACATATGATTGTGAAGGGACAATTCTTTCATTATAGAATCAACCAAATCTTATGGTGCACTATGAATAAATCAAATTTTAAAGATTTTAAAACATAAAAACAATAAACAGCTACCATTAATATCAGAGAATGAAATAATTTAAGCAAAAAACTTGCCAAAATTTCATGGTAAACAAATGTGCGGAGAGCCTCTCCCGTCACAGTTTTAATTTCCGGCCTAAAGTACTTTACTGAATCCAGGTAAGATAGATAAACACGGCGATGATTTGGCTGCTGACACTCTGCTCCGAATTCCTGAACATACATGCCAAATAGGCACACTTCCACGCCTTCAATTTTCTGAAACAGCAATACTACCTGGTAGAGTAGTATTATATAATATGAGAGCTAAAATATACACTCTGCAGGAGAATCAAGGTAATAATTTGTATAATTCAAGGCTACCTTTGATTTATACCCAAACTCTGTTGGGTAATTCTCTTCCTGGAAAATCTCAAGGAACCTCTGCTTCACGTCCAACTTCTTGTCCACTGATGACACTACTCTAATAACAAGAAAGTCTGCTCCTGGAACCTGGTACGGCACAATCAAAGGATTTCGGTACATATTAGATTAAAAGAAAGTCAGACGTGGCTAATCCAGCCAACCAAAAAGTAGGTGATAAGAACATAAGATCAACAAGCGTAAACATGCTACATGTGCAAAGTGGAGAACTCTTTCAGTAGCTTATTTATATTTAAAAAAAAAAACTTTCCAGTAATCCAAGACTGGCGTGTACTAATTAGGACAACTCTACAACCCACCTCCTAATCTCTCCCCCAAATCCATGGTTTCTCCTCAATTTATCTTAGAAGGAGAAGATAAACATAGATTTGGTAAAAGGGTATAGATTAAAACAAATTGTAAAACATGCCAGAATACAGAATAATAATCTTAATTATCGATGCATGTAGCTTTCCATGGTAGTTCAAGCTGCCAAAATTTACATAACACTAGTTAAGGAGAAAAAATATAATTCGAGTCGAGAAACATTTATATTATCAATAGTTGACTAGTATGCACAAATACATACTGTTGTTGAGCTTTTGTATGCACAAATACTTAGCTGTTTACATAATAGAGAGCAGCAAAACAAGAAAGTACATGTCATCATTTACCAACGAGAGTTATGCTTGGTCAATAATTAAGTAAAGATAAGTGACCACAAGAGGTAAATAATAGTAAGCAACTAAAGTGAAAGACCTCATCATAAGATTTCCCCTGCACCCTGGCCCTCTCCATCCTCTCCTGCTTCAATCGTTTGAACAATCTTTGCTCTATATGATCACTGAGAATTGTCCTAGGCAAATCTTTAGCTCCAAGAACACCAGTCTGCGGCAAGGGCATACGCTCCCCTCTTTCTACTTCTGCGATGTAGCAGTTTGGGCAAGTATATTCAGCCTGACCCCCATCGTTTCTCCGTCCATTAAATAGCGCACAAATTTGATGTTGCCAAGCTTCACACTTGTCACATTGAACCCACTGCACAAAGTTGTAAAAGTTCAATGTCTAAAAATTGGGAAACTAGGGCCAAGTACAAAAAAGAAAAATAGAAGTGCACATATCTTACCCATTCTTCAGTATCTTCATCATTTTTCTTCTTCTCTAGTCTTGCCTTGGGAATAGAAGTTCCATCAGCAATAATTGTTTCTCCACGGGAGTCATTATGGCACGGGATGCAGAAGTAGTGCCGTGTATCACTGGCTCCAAAGGTGTAATACATTGCATTTCTTTTAATGCGAGCACCACATGGTGTGCAATATATTGGTGGTGGTTCAAAAGTAAGTTTTTCAACTGCACATAGCTGACAAGAGTTCTCACTCATTGAATTCTCCATGGCTTGATTCTTTTCTGCCTTAGCTTTACTCTGTCAAAAAGAAAAAGAAAACGACTATTTCTTCAATTTGGCAATACACAAAAACATGTATTAAAGATTAGAAAGCGCATAGCTCTATTCTAGCAAAATGATATGAATTTCTATAAGCAATCTCAACATATGAATCAAAAATCCAAGTGCTAGACACATTACAAGTGGAAGGGGGTAAGACGTGTCTCAAACCGGTCTACATATATGTTGGAGTCTGCAAGTTGCACTGCCGATTCACAATGTATCCGAGGGCCATTTCAGCCACTACACATCAGGTTAAGTGCATAAGCTACATGACTAAGATTAATCTTAAGATCTACTTTTACCGATGCAACACTAACCCAAATGACATATAATATGATCTATGCATGTGCAAAATACTTTGCAGCCATGATACTTTCTTAATCCATTTGTAATGAAACTTGTTATATAGGTGACGAATAATGTAAGAGGGCCTAGACGCCCACACATGGGTCCGGTTCAACTATTGCTGGCTTGCCACAAAAATGTGCAACTCTGTGCCTACCACATTTTCCAGATTTTTATAAAGATTAAAGAATTAGCCAAATTCTTCGGAGATCATATTTCAGCTAAATACTGACCTGGCCAACCCACTGCCTGAGACCTCTAATATGCTCCCGAACTTGTTCCGGAGTGAACAGTTCAGTCAATGATACTCCCTGTATATTTGGCTTCCCAGACTTGGTCGCGGCCACATTTTCATTAGGTAATGTTACAATCCTATGATTAGCAGGATCAACTTCTTTCTCGATCTTCATGCTTTCTTCCTTAGGAAATCCAGCCTGGTCACTTGCGATAGCGGAATCACTATCTGCCATCCGGATGAAGGTTTTATCAATGCTTTCCTTCGTTTTTTCAAGAACACTAGGACTTTCACGAGCAGAACTTGAAGTAATTTCTATCTTAATGCCTGCAGCCTCAGATTTAATTACCTCACAAGCACCACCAACTTGGCTTTCCTCATTCATGCCGTCTTGCAGAACATGAGGTTCACTGAGAGAAGAAATTGGTAGAGCAGAGCTTTCATGTTCAGAGTCAATAGATTGTGACGGCTGCTGCTCGATCTTCATGCGTTTCAAAGATGGTTGCAGATCTTCAGAAGTTGGAACTGACTGGCTCATATTCATATTCAATCTGCTCAGAGCATCTCTGGTATCAAAAGATTTGCATGAACCATTTGCTGACGAAGGAAAAGTAGACTTGGAATCCTGCTGAGCGCGTGCCTTAATATGCATCATTATATAATTCTTAACTGGAATGCACACAGGGCATTCTGGATGCTTGCACTTCTTGTGATGTTCAATTAATCTTTTGGTCATGGGGCAACGAGGATTTGGACATCGAGTTAGAAAGCATCCATCCACATGCCGCAGCAGTTCTTGGGCAGCAACACAATACTTCTCAGGACATCTCCCTTTCGGAGCATTACATGCACGAGCATGCCGCAAGAACAATAACCATCTTAGCTGGTTCTTGAACTGCCGGTCACAGTTTGCATTACCATATTTAAGCACAGAACCATTACCATTAAGGGGCTCTCCTGTTCTGTTAGCAACATTTTGACAAATAATTGACCCCTCTGAAGATAGGATATTTTGCTGAGCATCACCTTGCCCAGA
Organism: Oenanthe sinensis; assembly: GCA_028671895.1. Classification (NCBI taxonomy): domain Eukaryota; kingdom Viridiplantae; phylum Streptophyta; class Magnoliopsida; order Apiales; family Apiaceae; genus Oenanthe; species Oenanthe sinensis. The sequence continues at coordinate 41,406,569 of CM053794.1, forward strand.
TGTTCTCTGACTGAATTCCCCCTGAACATTATGCTCTTTAGAGAAGCTTTGCATCATGTGAGGTCCATCTTGGGATCTAGAACGCCATTGACCATGTAATACTCTCTCTGATGGAACTCCATCATTACTGTTGAACTCATTATGAGAATCAGTAACAAACGGCTGCTGATGTAGAATTTGTTGCATCTGTCCCGTTGTTTGAGTTTGAGCTGAATAAATCTCCTGCGTGCTAGGTGGAAGAGAATGTGATTTATTAGCTCTCAGTTGTTCTTCAGATAAGTTCTGATACTGTACTTCAGATGGCTGGAACTGTCCAGAGAACTGAGAGTGCAAGGACTCCTCTTGTCGTTCTATTCCAGGCTCGCACTTTATCTGTCTGGCCACGTTAGATGTCATCTGAGTTTGACTTGCTTCATTTTTCACTAAAACATGTTGCTGCTGACGTTGGAGGTTTTGTTGTCTTTGCTCTTGAACAATTCGATGTTGCTGTAAATAATATGGCAGTTGTGTTGATTATAATGCATAATATTCTCCTTAAGTGGATGTAAAGACTGAACATTTATCTTTTCTAATGTAGAAATCAATTTTGACCTAATAATCAGCAAAGAAGAATTTCGTTTTGATGCAGACTCTAAACTTACTTGATTCATATTCTGATTATTTTCCGGTAACTCAGCAGATGTTACAGGGCAATAAATGCTTCCTGAAGTGGATGAATCAGCTGTGCTGCTCATATATCCATCACCTGCCAGGAAAACATTTATAGAAAAATAATTAATGTGCATCCTAAAATTCTTAAATACTGATACATCATATGTCAATGTGAGCCTTTATCCACTAGCCTTACAATGATAAATGGACTAATGTCTAAAAAAATACCCTGGGATATTTGTCGCTGATGTTGATCATGTTGCAACAATTTTGATGAGTTGCCATAGGGTGGTGCAGTTAGGTAGCCCTCGGAGATTCCAGGACCTTTTGCAATTTGTATACTGTTTCCAATCATCCCTAAACCGCTATCGAAGGACCCATTTGACAATCCATTGGACCTAATACCACCACCCATATGACTGCCGAGACTGTGCAATATACGACTGTTTTGACCACCATTATGATTGCTATGTTGCACAGGTTGTGCTGGAATCTTAGTTTCAACAGTTGAATATGACATATTATTAGAATCCGAATTCATGACAGTTTGATTATGATTATTATTACTAATGTTATTCGAATTATTATTGATGTTGTTGGAACTATTAAATCCAGGAGTGGGTATCATTTGGCTAGCAATTCTCTGTCCGCCAATCGATGGACCCATGATATTTCCACCAGAACTAATTGAAAATGTAGAAGGTGACTGCTGATATCCATGCGGAAACATCCCTGAAAATTTGAGTTATGTTATGGTAAATGGCATGAGGAATTAATACCATCATGCACTTGAGCAATAACAAAAGTTTAGGAGTACCATCAGATGAAGTGAATGATCCACCATGCACGCCACCAGAAGTTGTGCTCCCAGTGGGCAAGAAGCTTCCTACGTTTACACCAGAGGATGCAATACTATTAGAACCACCAGATGCAATCATGGAACTATCTACGGATGATGCGAGCATTAAGCTTGAGTTCCCACTTTGAGGCATGCCGGGAGTTGGAATCATCGTACTGACATGTTGATGAGCAAATTGTTGGCTAGTATTCATGGGTTCTTTTCTAATCAAAATGCGTAGACGATTTTCTAAGGTCCCCAAATTCATATACTCCTCCTAAATACAAAGGAAACAAAGTCACGTCTTAAAATCAATACATATAAGGATATAATTATCTCCAATGTGTTGACTGCACTATAATATACAATATGATCCAAATGTATAGTATCAAGTTTGCATTCTTCTCAAAATAATGTGAAAAGAGGACAAAAAATAAATATATGAGGATTGATAGTAGTAAACAATCAGTTGACAAACTAAAGCCGCAAGGCATATGGATAACTATTAAACCTTTGTCGAAGCATTCTTGAATAAACCTTCCTCTAAACGTTTTACTACATCAAGCACCTTCCTTGTAGTTCTATCATTGGCATTTTGTTGCCGACGAATCAGGAATTCATAGCTAAAAAACAGAGATGACGAAGAAAAATTAATAACTTCGTTTACCAAAACTGAAACACGTGTGTGGCAGAAAAAAGTCAGGCCTAATAAATTAACTAATGTGTCGAAGCAAAAGGCGAGAAGTCTATGAGATATCGAAAAAGATCTTCTAAATAATGTAACATTCATTCATTATACATAAATTAAACTGAAACACACGTGTGTGGCAGAAAAAAGTCGGCCGTGATAAATTAACTAATGTGTCAAAGCAAACGGCGAGATGAGATATCGAAAAAGATCTTCTAAATAATGTAACATTCATTCATTATACATAAATTGAAGAATTCCCAAATTCAAAATACGAGAATTAATATCAATGTATTGTTGAATACATTTTCTATTAAAAACAACTAGTGTGTATAATAATATACCATAACAACAATCAACCGCAAAAATAGTAATCACCGAATCAACTCACATCAATAACGAGAAACCTAGCTGACAACATTTGCCACATATGTATACATTCGCATTCACTAAACTAAGTAAAAGCACTCAAACCAATCAATCAACAAGTCCGCACATTCCAAATACACATAAATCAATCAATAATCAAAGTTAAAAGTATAAAAGCTTACATTTTACTAGTCATAAATCTACGAGCATTCACGTAGTCAGGCTCCATATTAATATGACCACCTCCTGAAGTTTGCATCTGCCCCGACATAGAATTACTATTACTATTATTAATATTATTATTATTACTCCCATTCATTACTTGCACCGCCGCACCATTGACACCGCCACCGCCTTGACCGGAGAGATGCTGTGTTTGCAAATTCATAGCGAATTGCAATTAAATTCCACTACATCAACCCCAATTGTTTATCTTTAATTATAAAAAATTGGGGAGCTAGAATTGCAATTGAGATTCTCAAATAAGTGTTTTGATAGGTGGACTTGATTGTGAGGGGATTGAATTAGAGAAAGATTGAGGGTGTGAAAAAGCCCTAATTTGAGAGGGAAGAGAGATTGATTTTGCGAAGCGAGTCTTGATCGTACGACTGATGTAAATTTTAGACATGAATTTATTATTACATAATCGTATCTTTTGGGTGCTCCTAAATAAAATAGTCTATAACTCGTTCAAAACTAATATATTATATATTTTAAATGAATTGAATATTAAATTTAATTTAAATATATAATATATTATTGTATAAAAATGTAAAAAGAAATTAATATATTTATATTAAAAAAATTATAAATATTATTGTATAGAAAAATGGAAGATGATGAAGTTTGATGCAGGATGTATATGGTTTAAATATTATAATTATATATTATTTTCTTATAACCTATTTTTCAGTTCTCTCAATAAGATTTTAGCTTTTAATACAGTGGAACAAAACATATAATCTTAAACTAAGTAAACAATGGTGGAATAAATTCTGAAACTAAGTATTATAAAAGTATTAATTATTTTCCTAAGATAAAATCACTGCAGACATGTAATAATAACATCTACTTGGCATAATTGTAATCTACTTTGGAAATTAATATAGATCTAGGTTGTTAGGAAACAGACAGTGATGTTGTCAGATAATATCAAAGAACATAATTCATGTTGCTAACGTCATCAGAGTTTATGAAGCTGTCGGTCAGAGTTTACTCTATCAGAGAATACTCAATCAGAAATTACTCTAACAGAGAATACTCTATCAGAGATTAACAACCGACAAAATTTATCATTAGAGAGTTTGTGAAAGAAGGAAATAGACAAATCAGAATTTGATTTGAATATTGAAGAAGGAATTCAAATACAATTTTATTACCTTATGGAAGCTATTCTTATCATTATCTGTTTTGTAATTGGATTTGTAACCGTTTCTATATAAACACAGAAATAGGTTAACATTGATTAATTCATTCAAGTCATATTATTCTTATAACCTAGCAACTCTTAAGAACAGTAAATTTCTTGAGAGAGTTTTATATTCAAGTTCATTATCATTAATACAAAACAGTGTTTCTTTTATATACTTGTATTATTAATCGATTATTTGGTTCTATTATATTCAATTCCCCTTCTATAATAGATTATTTATCTGGGCATCATAGGTAAAAATAGACAGACTCGGTCAGATAAGTCGAAAGACATCCCATAAGTAGTGTCACCTTGCATTGAAAATAGGTATAATCATCTATTTGGTCCGGGTGTACTGGGTATCCATCAGGTCGATAATGAACTTCTTCATTCGAGAGCTGAACATTACAAATTGGTGAGCCGATTAATGCATCAAATATTGTATCCGGATAGATTTGGCCACCTATTTTTTTTAAATCCATTATCATGCTAGGAATTGTCTATTTCGTCTTTGCTGAAGTAATCATGACTATGATGGTAGCAACATCATCTTGTCTTTTTTAGGGAAGAAATATATATCAATCATATTCTTGAACAATAACGAAAGCATGTGACCTTTTTCAGACAAATATTTGATACTTTTATATGAATATTCTAAGATATCATAGTAGACATGATTTCTTAGAATTATACTTTTTGAGAACTAGTAAAATTCAACATCCATATTTCCAAGCTGTTGTGCCATAGTCATGAAGTATGTAAACATGATTTCGTTAGGTATGTGCGCAGCGTGGCCCCACTGATATAATTCTTGAATAAGAATATGGTCTAATAAAACTTTGATTGTTTTTCGTGTTTGGTCTTTTATCCAGAAAATGAAGAAATTGAAAAAAATTTAGAAACTGTTGGCGAATGTCTTCACGAGTATAAGTGCAATAGAACTTAATGGCATGCCATGAATTAAATCATTTGTTGAATGCTTCAGAGCGTTTCAACTCCTTGAAATAACACACAAACAAACTCGTTCTTGATAGTTGAGTTTGTTCATGACTAACCTCATTAAATCTGGCAGAAGATGGCTCAACTTGGAAGGGTATGTGTCGCTTGTTTGCAGTCCTTGTTTCTTTTTGCTATTTTGTTTACTGATATTAGGCCTATGTTTTATGGTCTTCTAAGATAAGTCATCAGTTTCACGTTGCTCTTGAAAATCAGAATTTTGATACCTTGCTCGACGCTTCATGTTTTGTATTTTTTCTATGATCATGTATGCCCGATGTCTGTCCTATGTTTTATTAAATAGTTTAGAAGATAGTGTTCTACTTGATATGTAATTTGATTATTATATATCTTAATTAATTGTTTTTGTTATGTAATATATGAATGACTTTTGTGTTGTTCAATCTTTTGGGTTTCTTCCTTTATTTATTGACAACCTTTGGCCTTTCATTTACTATGTAACTTATACTTCTAGGCTTATAAATAGCTATTGTATGAGATGGATTTGTATGCAGAAAATAAACAATGGAAACTTGAGTTCTTCCTATCTATTATGTCATCTATATTTTAGTTTAGTTTTTTTATTACACAATACGTTATTAGCACGAAGAAGAGGTTGGAGCAACGGTGGATTAAGGTATTACTGGAGTATAAGCAAGTTAAGGAATTAACGGAGTACAAGCAGGCAAACAGGCAGATCATTTATAGCTTTCAGTCTTTGCACTATATCAGATACTCTATGAGGTATACATTTTCTAATAACAAACTCGTTCATGATTAACAGGAATTGCAATAGATTTTTTTTAATATATGAATCTTCTAACACTTGCATATTAGAATCATACATCTTGTTTTTCCATTTCGTACCTAGATTAGGCAATGCATTATTATTATTATTACATAGTTTGTAACAAAAAAAAATCAATACAAATGTTTGCATAAAATGCCCAGTAATATATATAAATTTTTAAAAAAAATTAGCATGCTATATTAATTATTTTATTTTTGTACAAACTATTAAGTTTTCGTTGGTAATGTAATTGCATGGATCATGTTTTATTTTGATTAGTATATCTTTTAATATTTATTCACGTAATACTTTTAAATAATGTGGTAGATTTTATTTAATCATTATATAATATTCTACCATGCATGTAAATTTGTTTTGTTTTAATTTTTGGCATGTGATTATTGTAATTTTTGAATATTGGTCTCAGATTGAAATTGATATTTATAGAATAATAATTTACTTTATTTAAAATAAAAAAAATCAATATTATTCTACACTATGTCTAAATCTTAGTCCATGTACTTGTTTGTCTTAGGTCAGCATGTCTATATTTAACTATTGTCAAGTCCCTGTCTTATTTGTGTGTAAATGTATACACTTGTCAATAATTAATTATTTTGACATGTTCATTCATGACTAGTATTTTCATAAATTTATTGTGAATTTGATTATTTAACATTTGTTTATATTTATATATGTGTCCACAAGTTCGTTTCATCCACATCAAAATTTTATTTCGTATTCATATATAACATGATAGCTTCGTAGTCCATCTCATCATAGTTTATTAGGAATACATATTTTGTTTCTCTTTATTATAGATCATTCATGTCATAGTCATTTTTTTATAATAATAATTAGGACTTCCTAATGTATGCATCCTTAACATTATTTTTTTTCTTATATTTTAGCATTTACAAATGTCAAATCTCACTAAGCTTGAGTTCAATGCCCTTGATATCATCGGAAATAATTACGTAACATGGATTCTTGATGCTGAAATCCATCTTAACGCTATGGGTCTTGGAGACACCATAAAAGAAGGAAATATGAAATCCAAGCAAGATAAAGCAAAGACCATGATATTTCTCCGACATCATCTCCACGAGGATTTAAAAACTGAATATTTGACTGTTAAGGATCCATCAACTCTTTGAAAGGATCTAAATGAAAGATTTGGCCATAAAAAAATGGTGATATTGCCTAAAGCTCGCTTCGATTGGTTACACTTGCGTTTGCAAGATTATAAAAGTGTTAGTGAATACAACTCGACAATGTTTAAAATTACATCTCAATTAAAATTATGTGGCGAGAATATCACCGATAAAGATATGTTGGAAAAGACATTCTCCACTTTCTACGCTAATAATATGCTCCTGCAGCAATATCGTGAGAGAGGCTTTGAAAAATATTCTGAATTAATTTCATGCCTACTCCTCGCTGAGCAAAATAACAAACTTCTGATGAAAAATCATCAAGCACGTCCAACTGGCTCAACACCATTCCCTGAAGCGAATGTTGTAACTAATGATAAACATAGGCAAAACAAACAATTTGGACGTAGACGTGGACGTGGATTCGGTCGTGGTCGTGGATGTACTGGATGACATGTTTTTGGACGTGGTCGAGGATATAACCACTAAAATTTCTCAAAATTTAAAAAAGGTTCTCACCACTAGAAGTGGACTAAAAATGAGAATAAGCCTAATGATAACATTATGTTCAAAAAAGATGAAAATACTTGTCCCTGCTGTGGAATGAAGGGTCATTGGAGTCGTACATGTCGTACCTCCGAGCATCTTTTTGACCTTTATCAAGCCTCTATGAAAGCCGCTGAGACCAATTTTACTGAAAAAGATGACCATTTGGGTATTGCTCATCTTGAAGCACACCTTGGAGTTGGAGACCAAACAGATCCCTCGGAAATTACCCACATGGAAGTTGGTAATTTTTTTGAAGATGTTGATGTGGAAATTGCCAAAACTGAGGGCAGAAAATAAATAAATAAAAGAAAAGACTCTTCTTTACTTATCTAGTACTTACGCTTGAATTTTATTTGACATATGTAATTGGTTCTACTTTCTATATTATAATCATGAACATGAATTTTTGGTATTATTACTTTCTTGAGATGCTTATTTATATATTATTTTTCTTGAAAAAATATGGCCAGCAACCTATCATTATGTGTCATAGAAGATGATGAATCACTTTGTTTGGCAGATAGTGCAACAACGCATACAATTTTAAAAAATAAAAAATATTTTTCACATCTCACACTAGCCAAGGCTAATGTGAATACAATATCTGGTGCATGTGATCTTATTGATGGCTTTGGAAGAGCAAATATAGTGTTACCCAATGGTACACAATTAATTATCAATGATGCATTGTATTCTACCAGATCAAAAAGGAATCTCTTGAGTTTTAAAGATATACGAAGAAATGATTATCATATTGAGACAAAATAAAAATGGTGAAGAATATTTATATATCACATCAATTGTCTCAGGGAGGAAGCAAATAAAAGAAGAACTCTCATCATACAAATCTGAATTATATTATACTTTTATAACTCCAGTTGAATCATACATGGTGACAAACCAAAAATTTACTGACCCAACAAATTTTATTGTATGACATGATCGTTTAGGCAATCCGGGTCATGTAATGATGCGAAGAATCATAGAAAATTCTAATGGGCATCCAATAAAGAATAAAATAGTTTCATTACCTAAAGATATTTCATGTGTTGCTTGCTTTCAAGGAAAAATTATAACAAGGTCTTCTCCTCTAAAAGTTGCAACTGAATGTCCAACGTTTTTGGAATGAATATAAGGAGACATATGTAGGCCTATTACCCCCATCAAGTGGGTCATTTCAGTACTTTATGGTACTTATAGATGCATCGATATGTTGGTCGCATGTTAGTCTATTGTCCAATCGTAATATTTCATTTGCACGACTCCTTGCTCAAATCATTCGTTTAAGAACACAATTTCCCGATCATTCAATCAAGAAAATATGAATGGATAATGCACGGGAGTTCACGTCTAAATCTTTTAATGACTATTGCATGTCAGTTGGGATTAAAATAGAATATTTGGTTCCTCACACATACCTAAAATGGTTTAGCAGAATCCTTTATTAAGAGACTAAAGTTGATTGTTAGACCTCTATTTATGAGGACCAATTTACCAAATACTGCTTGGGGACATGCAATATTACATGCTGCATCACTTGTTCGTTTAAGACTAACTGCTTATGACAAATATTCCCCAATGCAGCTTGTAAATGGTCAAGAACCAAATATCTCTCACTTAAGAGTTTTTGGATGTGCAGTTTATGTGCCTATATCTCCTCCCAACGAATGAAAATGGGACCCTAAAGAAGATTAGGGGTATATGTTGGGTTTGACTCTCCCTCAATTATTAAATATTTAGAGCCCACAACAAGTGATGTATTCAAAGCAAGGTTTGCTGACTATCAGTTTGATGAGACAGTTTTTCCTGCATCAGGGGGAGAGAAGTCAAAAATTGATAAAGAAAAGCAAGAAATTTTGTGGAATGCAGCAACTCTGTCTCATTTTGATCCTCGAACAAATCAATGTGAACTTGAAGTTAAAAAGATTATCCACCTTCAAGAGATTACAAATACATTATCCGATTCATTTACCGATGTCAAGACAATGACAAAATCGCATATACTAGCTGTTAACGTTCCTTGTAAAATCAAACTTCCTGATAAAGAGAATAAAATAATGCTAGCAAATGAGTCTATAACACGCCAGAAGCGTGGTAGACCTATCAGATCCAAGGATAAAACTCCTAGAAAAGTAAGGAAGGTTGATAAGCAAACTGGTAAATCAAATGATATCATTTGTAAAGAAAGAAATTTGATCATTGAAGAGACGTCTCCAAAACATGATCAAACACCTGAAGATGTTTACAATAAAGAGATCTCGATAAATTATATCATTTCAGGGAAAAGGTGGAATAGGAAAGAAATTGTCATGGATGATATATTTGCATATGCAGTTGCTCTTGACATTTCAGAAGAAATTGAGGATCATGAACCTAAATCGATCTATGAGTGTAAAAGAAGGAAAAATTGGCCAAAATGGAAAGATGCAATTGAAGCAGAGTTAAAGTCGCTTGAAAAATGTCAAGTTTTTGGACCCATTTTCCAAACACCTATAGGTGTAAAACTCATTGGATATAGATGGGTATTTGTTCACAAAAGAAATGAAAAAAAATGAAGTTGTGAGATATAAGGCACGCCTTGTTGCTCAAGGCTTCTCACAAAGACCGAGATTAGATTATGAAGAGACTTATTCCCCGATAATGGATGCAACAACATTTAGATTTTTACTGAGTCTATCAAATCTAGAAGGGCTCCATATGAATTAAATGGATGTTGTGACCGCTTACTTGTATGGGTCACTTTATAATGACATCTATATGAAAGTCCCTGAAGGATTAAAATTGCCTGAAACATATAGTTCAAGACCCCGAGAAGTGTACTCAATTAAATTACAAAGATCTATATACGGGTTGAAACAATCCAGACGAATGTGGTATAACCGTCTCAGTGACTATATTTTGAAAGAAGGATATGTTAATAATATTATTTGTCAATGTGTCTTTATTAGAAGGACGAAAATGAGGTTTACTATCATTGCAGTTTATATTGATGATTTAAGTATCATTGGGACTCCTATGGAACTTGATGAGACTGTCGCATATTTGAAAAATGAATTTGAAATGAAAGATTTGGGTAAAACAAAACTTTGCCTTAGATTTCAAGTTGAACATTTATCAAAAGGAATTTTTGTCCACCGGTCATCATATATTGAGAGGATCCTTAAGAGATTTATTATGGATAAATCTTATCCTGTGAGCACACCCATGGTTGTTCGCTCACTTGAAGAAAAAAAAGATCCATTCCGCCCTAGAGAGAGGGGTGAAGAACTGTTTGGTCCTGAAGTACCATATCTGAGTGCCATTGGTGCACTAATGTATCTTGCTAATTATACACGTCCTGATATCATTTTTTCAGTTAATCTATTGACAGATATAGTTATACTCCAACTCGAAGACATTGGACTGGTGTGAAACAAATATTTAGATATCTTCGAGGGACCATGAATATGGGTTTATTTTACCCTAAAGACTCAAAAGCTGAATTAGTTGGTTATGCAGATGCTGGATATCGATCAGATCCTCATAAAGCAAGATCACAAACAGGCTACATATTTATATATGGGGACACCGCAATATCTTGACGTTCTACGAAACAGACTCTTGCAGCAACTTCTTCCGACCATGCTGAGTTATTAGCACATCATGAAACAAGCCGCGAATGTGTATGGCTAAGATCCCTAATCCACCGTATCCGAGAATCATGTGGTCTTACATTGAGGAAAGAAAGTCCTACGATCCTATACGAAGACAATGAAGCTTACATCATTCAAACCAGAGAAGGTTATATCAAAGGAGATAAAAGGAAACACATTGACCCAAAATTTTTCTTTACTCATGAACTTCAACAAAGGAGAGAAATCGATGTTTGTCAAATTCGTTCGTGTGACAATCCCGTAGATTTATTCATAAAAGCACTTCCAACAACACCATTCGAGAAATTGGTACACAAATTTGGATTATGAAGATTTCGATATATATTTTGATATATAGTCATACTACGATGAGGGGGAGATATGATTTTCACCATTTTTCTTTTTGTACAACTCATGTACTCTTTTTCCTTCACTAGGGTTTTTCCCACATGATTTTTCCTAGTAAGGTTTTAACGAGGCATGATGTTAGTACAAGTCATTCAAGAGGGAGTGTTATGTAATATATGCATGAATTTTGTGTTGCTCAATCTTTTGGGTTTCTTCTTTTATTTATTGACAACCTTTGGCCTTTCATTTACTATGTAACTTATATTTCTATGTTTATAAATAGCTATTGTATGAGATGGATTTATATACAGAAAATAAACAATGGAAAATTGAGCTCTTCCTATCTATTATGTCTTCTATATTTTAGTTTAGTTCTTTTATTACACAATAGTTTTAAATTTAATAAGCGGCATACAATTTTAAAACTGTACATTGTGATTAGAACTCTATTTGAAATATTACTTTTCAAAATAATAAGTATACTGGCTTTAAATACTATATATGTTGTGTTATTTTGTAAAAAAAAATTTGTTTTATATAGAGATCTTATCGGACCTTTTCAGTATACATTTGAATCACCGTGACATACAACCAACTAAAATCATATTTGCACATGTATATATGTATGTATATATATATATATATATATATATATATATATATATATATGAGTGTATCCATTATTTTCTCTCTTCTTAAAACTCTGCAATTCTTCAAGTTTCATTATATATACATAATATGTAATTGTGTATGATAAATCCTGTTTTATTTTTTAGTTATCCAACATGAACCCGATATTAGTATGTATGAATCCTAATTTTAGATAAAATATATGAATAAGTTTATATATGGCAGTAGCCTAGAAAGTATATGTGAATCAGTTTTAAGTTTAATGGCTAATTGATATTTATAATAGTAAGTTATAATAATATATGATTAATATCTTATTCTCTTCACTTGTTTTTTTTTTGCGAGAAGAAGATGGGCTGGACATTTTGGAAGATTGTGCTACCGCATAATTTACCACCTAAACCACTTATGAGTATTCTTTTATAGAATTTTTTATTTGATCATATTATTTTGCTACACACACACACGTATGTGTTTGTTTTGTTAGGATATGGCAAGATGGCATGTGTATAAATTTTAATATTATTATTTTATTCTTTACGATATTCTGTGAATGATTCGTGTATAATTGTTGCAGTTGGTCCGGATGGAACAGAATGAGTGATGAAAGTCGAAAAGTTTGGACAGAGAGTTTATACAACTGAAGGGTGGTCCAGTTTTTTTTCTCGTTTCAAGGTTATGATGTATAATCATCTATTTTTTGTTTGCATTGGTAAGAGAAAGTTTTCTATAAGAATATTATCAGATTCTCCGGCCATTTATAGAATGAAGAAATATTGTGATGTAGTGTTGGTAATGCAAAGACAGAATCTTTTTTTATTTTGCAGTAAATCTTTTTTTCAACGTATACTATAATAAATTTGTAACGTCTCCTTAATTTACTCCACCTCTTTCTCATTTTCCATCAATTACTATTCTATCTTTTGGCCTGCATATATAAGTTGATTTGCTGAGTTCGAGATATACAACAATTATCTATTTCACTTCTTCTTATCATGTGTGATTCTACTTCTTTGGTTCTGAGATATTATTGAGTTTTATCTTCTTAAAATCAAGTGCACGATTTTAAAGAGTGCTGTGTAACCTTGGGGGTGACACCGTGTTTGCTTCAATTTTTTTTTAAATTTCAACTCATACCTCAAACCAAGAAGATATGTGTTTTTGATACGGGAGGTGGGTATGACCGCATGAGGGGAGAGTATGTGTATCAATTTTAATATTATTATTTTATTATTGATAAGTAACATTATTAATAATTAAAAAATTAATAATATATACAATCAAGGATTACTAATAATAAAAAAAATATTTATATTTTTTATAATAAAATAAATTTATTTAACTATTAATTTAATAATATTTTAAATTAAATAATTTCATTTCCGAACTAAATCAAACACATAATATCAATAATGAAATTTCATGCGTGTTAACCCATGGGCACCCAGAATCCTACTCCTAAATTCCTGATGGGTTGAACATATCAGCGGGTCATACTATCGTATATGTACTACTGTAGTAATTAACATCATCAACGAAGTCTTGTTGCGCACTCGTACATCATAATATTCACAAACCCCACTCATTATTAATCTCCCTCCCTCTCGTGACAAGACCCACAAACAAGGGCTTAAATAATAGACACACCACACCAGACGAGGCCCAAACAGTCTCCTCCCCTCCAACTTCAGAGTCCTTTCTCCCCATTTTCCCTGTATCTTCTCTCTAGACTCTAGAGAGAGAAAGTACGAAGCAAAACACTCTCTCTCTCTCCCGCTCCCTCTCTTCGTCTCACTTTATCTCTCTCCCTCTACCATTCATCTCTCTTACATGTGTATATATAACTAATAGCAAAAATGGATAACGGAGGGAACAATTTGGCACACAAGCTATCTGGATTGGCTCTTAATGATCCAGAAAACAAAGATAGTTTGTTTCAAGTTATGAAGGCGGTTGAAGCTGCTGAGATTACGATTAAGCAACAGGTACTGTTTATCAGTTTAATTTTGTGAGTTTTCCTTTTCTGTATAACATGATTGTATTGTTTGTAATTGTTGTGAATTTTAATGTTCATATTTATGTTCCTTTGTATTCCGATATTGATCTAGATGTTCCGATGTTGAATCCAGACAATCCTGTTTATCGAGAGCTGTCAATTAAAAATTAATAGGTGTTTATATGTACCAAAATTGTGATATGATATTTGTAGATATGATTTTTCATTTTCTAAGTAGTGAGAGTTATGTAATGCAGAGTATTTGTATGTAATACGTGGATTGAGTTAATACGATCCGTGTATACGTTTGAGGTATACACTGAATGTGGCCACCTATACTTTTGTAGTTTAACTTTAGAACCATGCATATGGCATGCCATCATTAAAATTCCTCTATTGAATTACTTTGTGTACAATTGTTGAAACATTAAATGTAGGCATGTAATAGGTAGTAGTTACGAATGATGATTAGTTTCTATTATGTAATATTTTATTTATTCTTCGAGATTTTTATACATGTATTTAAACAAGTGTAGAGGAACTGTTTTTTATATTCAACAATTATTATTTGGGAATACAGTTAATTATACGTAGCTATAAAGTTTAATTATATTATATGCATAGATATGATTAGGAATATTTTTGATTATCACGGTGGATTAATATATGGGTATTTTTTTAAGGAGATGTAAAGTTTTTTTATTACATGACCTTGGTTGACTAGTGAGATTGTTTTTTTTTGAGTTGGGAACACCACAAGGCTTGGATTTGATCAACTCTATTCATATTTTTATTTGTCTAGCACCACAGAAAGATGAAGTCGCATCGGAGCTAACATTTCTGGTACCTTTTCTTTGATTTACCTATATATTTCTACCCGATTACCTAGCCAACCCATTTGTCCAATTCGTTAGAGGAAGAAAGAAAGATATAATATTCAACAATTCTTGATGTTGATTAGTCACAAATATTTATGTCTTCTCGTATAATTCCCATAGGCCATAACACCGAGTTTTCAAAATTTTCAACTTGGGCTACTTCATTTTCTCAAAAGTTCCCTTGAAGGCTTGCTCCATATCATACACATGGTTGCAACTATTTGGCATGTGTTTTTATATAAGATGGCCGAAAATAAAACGTGAACATTTGTCTAACAGCTATGAGAAATTCAAAATAAATGAATGTGCATGTCTTATGAATCCATAGCCTTTCATGTGGGAAAATTGAGCGTGCCAACTCAAGGTATTATTTCAAGTGAGAAGAGTAAGAAGCAAGGGGGTTTGTGATATCGATTTAACGAATATAAAATTATATGGATTTGGGAACAAACATAGAACATATATAGGTCTAATCCCAAGCTTTAATTGAAAATTCGAGTCTATCCTGAATTTGAATCCAAACACTAGGCTAAGTGATCCAAATGTAACCAACTTGGTTAATCTACAAGTCCACTGTCCACACAATCTTCTAAATTTTAAAAGATAATGATTTTTTAGCGCACTTTATACTCTTAACAAATCGCTTCCACAGACTCTTTATTTAAATTTTACGTCTTCGTCAGCTTGAACGAATAGCTCGTATGCCCAAATTGTATCCCTTCTAGCCATTTTGGGATCAGTTGTTTTTGTCTCCTCGTCTTTGAAAATACCACCATTCTTCTTGCGAGCATTTTTTTGACTGCTTGACTCTAGACAATATTTTAATATTTTAGACTTGACCCTTGACAACCCAAGCCTAATCATGAGCCTTAATCGAAATTTCAAGTCTATCATAAATTCTAATCCAAGATAAAATTGAGGTCCACTTGTCTAAATGGAACCAAATTAAATTGCCACACATCACATATAAAAACATTGTAAATATGTAGATATGATGGTATATGTGATAAAATTAATAAAAATTATTAGTAGTTGCATTCATTGTCCCCATTTTATCAAACACAAACAAATAGTGTGCACTAGTAGAGAAAAACTGGTAGTAGTAATAGAGAAACACTAGTAGAAGAAGTAAAGTTGAGATCTATGAGCAACTAACTATAGCTTTACATCTCAACAATGAAACATTGAAAATAGAAAGGTATCAACTAACTTTTTCCTTTGAAAGACTCAATTTATTTACAGTTTTTGCCACTCTTGTGCACCTCTTCTTGTACACCCATATCCCCGACCCAAATAGGAGGACACGCCATTTGTTGTTCCTTCGTCCGTACCCTCGAGCCAATCCCCACATCCCAGCACCCTATACGTAGTTATTACTCATGCACATATAGAGTATAGAGTATGGGAGAACATGTTTGGATCGCAGTACAGTGATTATTTTTCCTTAAATTGAGGTTCTGTTAGAGTGACAAGTTTATGGTACAAAAATCATAAAGAGAATTTTAATGGTTCTTAGTATCTCATTGGAGATTTTGAAAGTTCTTATTTGATAGTCCATATTGATTTTGTTATTTATCTGATTTCAATGGTTTGTCATCACGAGCCCTTGTTCTTGATCTTTTTTATGGAGTCCTGCTGAAAGCTTTAAACCTTCTGAATTTTTCTTAACTCTAAAAACCTTAAAATCGAGGTCGACTTATTTTTACAGGAGAATGTTATGGAAAAGCAAATAATTGAATTAGTTGTCAATTATTTCATATTAGTATTTAGATACAAGTGTATCTTGTAACTAAATATTTGTAAAATCTAATTAGGATTAATTTAGAATTTAGAACCTATATAGATGATTGTAGATAATTATTTGGTAGTTATTACTAAGAAGACTAATTCTCTTCTTTCTAGGATTTTACTTCTTTCCTAGTTTTTAAGATTCGTAATTAAACATTTCCAATCTTCATTATTTATGAATATTTGATAGATCTGAGATGTTAACACTTTTTTTTAACCTTATCCTAAATCATAATGCAAGCTAAGTGTGCAAGGAGCAAGGTAGGAGGACGTGACAGGTTCTACCTATGTTGGTGGGAATATTTGTTGAAAGTCATATCTCCTTGCAAATATAATTTTTTTAGAATTTATTATGTTATATAGGGCTTTATTATTTGTGGTGGTGGTAGTGGTGGTAGTAGTTTCGTGGTGGTGGTGGCGTGGGTGCTAGTGGTGGTGGTGGTGGTAGTATTTTTATTAGCGTTTTTTAGTAATGTCGTTAGTTAGTACTCACCATGTCCCGTCCCATTTGACCCTCTGACTATTATAAATTATTTTCCAAGGTGCTTGGACAAGGTCTCTATCCATTGTTTGTTTGTTTTGCAAGTAGTGTTTTTTTCCTTTTTCAAGTGTTGAATATGAGGTTTATTGAGGTACGCTGAGAACTCTAATCTCAAATCAGGCTAGTTTCCCCTCAAACCTTCAAGTTTAACCACTGGTCCTGCGCTCACCTTACATTTGTAAGACAAGGTTGCACTTTGGCTTGCGAAACTTCTTTGGTTAATTTTATACTTTTTTTTGGTAAGGTCAGTTGCAAGAAATTTTAAATACTCACGCACATATTGCCTCCAAGGCTCGAGCCCTCTACTTTTAGTAACTAAGGATGAGCAATATCTGCTAGGCTAAGCCTTGCAGTTTGGTCAATTTTATACTTATCCTTATCTGTGTTTTACCAGTTTTACAAACTAGTCACTGTAGAAACAGAGTTAAGAGCACCTTCCTCCTCTCTGTATAATGAAATCACAATATGTTCCCCCCTCCCAATTATTGCAACAGTAAATATTCACTCACTGACTGGCAAAAATGAAGAAACAAAGAGAAGAAGCCAGATCAAAGGCTGATATACAATTGCTCACATTATTTTTTCTGTTAACAGGTGGAAGAAACTAATCGTCTAAGATCTGAACTGCTGAAGAAGAATCATGAACTTGAGAAATATGTGAGTTAAAATAAGATACTCAACACACTTTACCTTTTCTATGACTACATTCAAATTGAGCACTTTCTTAACTACTTCTGCTGGGTTCTCTTAGATACTATTTACAAAATTTTGATTAAAACTGAATCTATTGGTCTCTCTCTCTCTCTCTCTCACACACACACACACACACACAATTGGTAAAATATTAAATAGCGTTGGGTAAAAGATTATGGTCTATTTCTAGGTTACTGTTTCTTGTATGTACTTCTGCGCTTAAGACAGTGTCAGTTAGGAGTTGGCAGTTGATGAATATCGAAGTGTTTTCATTACTGTTCTAATACAGTGGTAGGTTGATGTTACTAATTGAGTGATAACACAAAGATATAATATTTTAACAATCATGTTAATGGTTATGGCTAGGAACTTTTACTATGTTTGGATTTTTATCGTATGGATAGAATTTAAATGTTAAAAGGAGCTCTGTTAAGCATGTTTTACTCTTTTTTAATTTCTTTTTTGTGTGACCAAGTTGATCATAGTTATTTTCTTAAAGCAATTTCTGTCCTCGGCAGTTATTTTCATTAGTTAATTCTGTTTTCTGTATGCACATAATTTATTAAGGAATTCTTGTACATAACAATCATAGAAGCAGTCTCATTTTCTGAAAATTTTAAAAATAAATTTAGATATTAAATTCACACATTTCCCTAGGAAACTAACCCATGAAACTGAGGCTACCCATCCATAACTACTTTGTTTTCTTCTATATAATTTTAGTGTACCTTCTATTTGCACCATTCTGGTAATATTTTTTATCTGGTATAACAGTGCATCTAAGTTTCACGGTTGCTATTGGTTTCACATGATTTTTGTCGACATTGTGGCAGAAAGTTGATGACTTGAAAGCTCGAAGTCCCTATTCAGAAAATAATTGGAATGGGAGTTCCCCTGGACATCCAAAAGCTCATCAATCAGCTTCCATTTCGACAAATGATGTAGTTGGAAATATTACCATAAACAACCCTTCTGCGCAGTCTCCATCCCATACATTAGATCATGGGGAAGAGGTCAGTCGAAATGTCAAGGATCCTATGATGCAAACCAATGGAACACTAAAAGAAATTTCTGGTAGTCGGACAATACCAGATAATGCAGGCTTTTCGCAGTATTCTTCCCCATTAACATCATTTTCTTCTAGCAGGTACATGACCATAAATGAACAAGAGGAACAATGTTTAAATTTTTTAATAAAATCTTCTGTAAAGAACACCGTGATAATCGTATGTACCTGCATAGATGAAATTTATATTTTCTTTTGGTTAGGTATCACATTGAAGGAGAGTACACTCCTCAATATAAATCATCTGCACATGGGCTGATGCCACTGGCTGATGCAAATATATCTGGCGCTCTGAAGCAGGTACTTCAATTCAAGAGTAGTTGTTCGGTTAACTTCACATAATGCCATATTTCAAACTTCTCGTTTCCTACTTTCCATACTACGCTTTCTGATCAGAGTGGAGGTAGCTAAACATACACAATTGAAGTGGCATATGAACTCAGAGACACTGGGAAGTGATTACAGAAAAATACAAATAAAAATGAAGATATATAACCGAACAACACATTGACACCCTTTCTTATCGAATAGGTATACTGTAGATTCTGTTTTCAGGTTCAAAAGATAGGCAGATGATGCTAGTACCTCTAAGTCTTCAATGAACAGGTTAGCAACCTGCTTGACCTGTCATCTTAATTAGGCGAACAAATTTTTAAGAATTCATCTTTATCAACTAGATAGGTTTTAGTAGCATCATTTAGTTAGGTACTCTCATTTACAGCCAATATTGGATAAGGATTTGACAAATCAAGCTGAAAGAGTTTTCACCATTACTTTACTACGTGCTTCGCTTTCTAATTCAATATTGAATTTGAAAAAGGGGGGCGGGTTTGATCGAAAGATTAGGGGGGAGTAGGTGCTTCATGCCTGAGTCCTGACTGCTTCCAAATGTAATGACAAGTTCTTTGTTAGGTACTACACTATATTCATCCTGACATGTTGGGTTATTGTTTCTGGGTGTGAAAGGTGCAAGAGAAGAGAATGAGAGTGTAGTATATAATGGCTTCTGATAGAATAATACAACGTATATTTTTGAAGTGCATTGCTTAATCTCTATGTATTAATTCTGTTTTGATTTACATTGATACATTAAAAAAACATACGAACCTTGTGTAGGACACACACAATTCAGGCAATTAAACTCTCACTATTACCATTTGTATAGGAACTTGTTGTTAAGCTTCGTGAACATGAAGAAGAGATTATGCAACTAAGGAAACATCTTGCTGAATATTCAGTTAAGGTATGAGACTATCTATATTTAGTACCGGTGTTTTTTGTTGTTCATCCTTCTACTAACATTTTTTATTGTCGTAGGAAGCAAAAATCCGTAATGAAAAGTATGTTCTTGAGAAGCAAATTGCGAATTTACGTCTGGTAGGAATGTATATTACTGTACTGCTTCCACCCCATCTGTCTGATTCTCTCACCCACAGTCGCACATTTTTATATGTTCTCTGTAATTGAAGGTGTTATAGTTATATTCCCTCTAGGTATTCGATCAGCAGCAGCAGGATCTTGTTGATGCTGAATCCAGAGCTATCAATTACAGGCAATACATAATGGAGGAAAATATACGTCTTTCGTATGCATTGCAGGTGCTTGTTTCTTTTACATAGATTATGTTGAACTATGTGGTGTATTTTATTAAATGTTTCTCAAACTATATTGTGTAGAAATGTCCAGATTTAACGAAGCACGAAGCCACACAGACATTATGTTATATATGCATTTTTAAAATAATGTATACGTAAAAGCTACTAAGGCTTTGTTTTTTCTTTTCGTTGTTAATGCTAATGAAGACAAGACAAGTAGTTAAAATGGCCTGAAAAGAGTTGGACTGCTGAATTCATGCTTTTTCAATTTGATTAGTAACCCATTGAGCAGAATCATCAGATACAAGTTGAAATATGATATAGTTATGTTTTCCTTTTGATTTTAAATTTCTAAAGAAGCCGGTATGACATGTTTGCATCATATGACAAGTTCTTTCTTTAACTTTATCATTCAACATGAGCGTTCTTAAGAAGCAAACACTTAAGCTTGAGCTGGAGTTTGAGAAGGAAGTATTACTCTTCAATGTAATTGTCATGTGAGATATTTGCAGAAGTGCTATGGTAGCAAAATTAAGCTTACTAGACCTACTTCATGTATGAACTGGGGATTTGGAGTAGTTCTTTAACTGTTTGACTAAAAACCATGAGACTTCTTGCCAGTATCAATGAGTTATGTTAGGTTTGCTTGAGGTTCACCTTTTACCTTCTATATATAATTTATTTTTACAGGAAGCACAACAAGAAAGGTCAACATTTATATCTTCCTTAATGCCCCTTCTTGCAGAGCATGACTTGCAGCCACAAGTTGTGGATGCCCAATCTATTGTTAGTAGTGTCAAGGTAAGTAATTTCTCGTTGCAACAAGTGACATTTTGTTAGAACATTTGCATTTTTTAGGAGTTTGGCTGCATGGGTGCACATTCAAGGATATTGACATGATTTTGCAAGTTTTGTTTCTGTACTTTTTGAAAGATTGTCATGGTCATACATAATTTCCACAAATTTCATTTTCAACAATCTTTTTTTTTTGTGGGTAAAAATACGTTATTCAAGTTCCTAAAATGTGACCAGACCTATGCTGATTTCTGTGCATCTCTATAGCCTTGCACTGGCTAAGAGAGGCACCGGTCACGTACAAGGTGCATACAGCGTGTCTTATGTTGACAGCCCTGAGTTCTGCCCATTTCATTTAAAGCACATATAAAAATGCCTTATTAAGGGCTTCTAATGTTTAAGAAAATATTCCTACTTATTTTATCTTTCTTTCAAGTTTCAAGTTCCTTTCCTTCCCATGTTTTACCCTGTTTATTCTCTTTCCTCTGTCCAATATGTAACAATTAGTCTATCAAACATATTTCATGTGTTACAAACTGATAACGCAAGGCTCTCTAATTCATAAGTTTTTATAGTCTGCAAAAATATGTGAGGAAAATCAAAGAGTATTGAGACTTATGGTATAGTACAATATTGAATTGTAACCATACATGATAGTAATGATGATGAACCTAATAGACCATCACATTTTGAAGGGCCAAGGGAGGTATCGATCTCTGATTTGATGCCAAGTGGTCCGTCTGTAAGTGTGAATTTCAAGTATTTTTCGAGTTGTAGTTATGCTTAGGATTAAGGTATAAATTCAAGTACAAGTTAAACTACATAACAAAATTGCCAGTTCCTTACTGCATGATTAAGGGTGCTGTGGACCAGCCTCAATCCAAATCAAAGTGTGATGCAACATATTTCACTTCGAAATAAGCAGATGAGGTCCTGAAGAACTCCTCACAAAGAACGATAAGACTTGCCCATTATAGTACTGCACTAAAGTCCGTTCTTACTATGAAATAATGTTTGAAAATATTAATGCAACAAATTACTTTTACAGGTTTTGTTTAAACATTTGCGGGAAAAGATGATTGTCACAGAGGTATAATGTGTAATCTTGCAAGCAAAAGTTTATTTCAATTTTTTTGATGTTTTAGCTCGTTCTTGCTTTATAATAGGATAGTCCTATTCTTTTATAACTTACTTTATTATTCCTTCAACTACTACAGGCGAAACTTAAAGAGTCTCAGCATCAAATGGCACCATGGCACTCTGATATGAACCAGAGTTCTGCTCAATCTCCATCCCGTTCTTTGGAGGTAGGATTTAGTATTTATTGCAGTGATAGGTCTTACTATCTTTACCTGATGCAATTTGTTTCTTTTTACTTCCCCGACAGAAAGTTGGGCTGGAATTAGTGCCTCAACCAATCTATGCTAATGGAACGTCTAAGTTATTGTCTGATCCAGTAAATACGAGTGATTTGGATATATTGGCGCGTCGCCAGAGTGTTTTAGGTGGAGGTGTGGCAAAAAACTTGGAAATAGATGATTTTGGGATGTATTCACCTATTGCAAGCAGGTAAAATAAGTCACATATCACAGCCTTTTGCTTTCGTTAATGGTTCTGGTGCCACTGAAATCTAGAGACTGATCATTTTGAATGAATCACTCTGAAAAGTGCATGTCTTCTTGACTGAATGATAAATCCTTCTCGCTCTTATGTAATGCAGTTACAATAGTGACCTATCTTTTACTTTGGCCTTTCTAGTCTTCACCCGTTTCTTAAAAATAATTAACACATTTAAGTGATTTAAGTGTGGAACAGCTTGTAAGAAGTGATGCAGGAGGAATGCATCTATGTACTATGTTTTCCACCACACAGTACTTATGTGATTACCTCAAGTTTGCATTGTAATAATAAATGTAGACGAGGCAACCTTTAATAATGTCAGATTTAGAGAAATTATTGTATCCTGAGAATTGGTAGGCATTGATTTGGTTCCAGAACTGGTTCAGTTAGCAGCAGTCTATAATACCCTTAAAAAGAAGATACAATCTATCTTCAGTCTCGCTGTTTTCCACCACACAGTACTTGCACGATTACCTCAAGTTTGCATTGTAATAATAAATGTAGATTGGGCAACCTTTAATAATGTCAGATTTAGAGAAATTATTGTATCCTGAGAATTGGTAGGCTTGGTTCCAGAACTGGTTCAGTTAGCAGCAGTCTATAATACCCTTAAAAAGAAGATAAAATCTATCTTCAGTCTCGCTCATGGAGCTTCTTCAACTCTAATAGATGAAAATGATGAAGAGGAAGAGCGAGAATTTGGGGGGCCAGAGATGAGCTAAGTGACTAAAGCTTTTAAATTGCTGAATGTTACTGATTGATTCTTCATGCTTAATTATTGACATTTCTATTGTGTTAGATATGCTCTATTACGTCTGAAAGTAAGACTATGACAAATATTATTTTCTTGTTGAATTTGTGTTTTTTTTTGGTAAAAAAGCACGCGCTTAATGGTGCTTCCGAGTCGTACTTCAAAATCGTGCCTTGCGCTTTTTATGAATATGCGCATTAGACAAAACTGTGCGGGAGTCATAGCTTGTTTCAGTTGATTGAAAGCTCGAGCTGCATGTGAATTCCACCTCAATTTGTCTTTCGGCTATTGTTCTGGGAATGACAATGCAATTGTAGCATACCCTCAATAAATTTTCTATATTAGGCCTTTAACGTAATTCGTTCAAAGTTGTTAGTGTTGCCGAATTCAATATTGCAACATTGGAGTGATTTAAACGCTAGAGAAATCACGTCCAGATAAGCTACTGGAGATTGGCAACTCATATTTTTTAAATTCACATACACCTAATAATGGGACAAAGTCTCCAAAAGTGCAAGATGTTTAACAAGTAATTTCAATTGTTGGAATGTAAGCGAGAATATAGTCGAAGAAAGATAAAACAGATTTGCGCAGAAAAGGTTTAATGAACTCATTTATTAGAGCTTGAAAAGTCTCCTGGTCATTGGTAGGACCTAACAACATCCCTAATAATTCATCGTGACACTAAAAGTCGTCTTGTGCACATATGCCTCCATTCTAATTTGGCGGTAACCCAATTTCACACGTTTAGCGCATGTCAATCACACGTTTAGCCCATGACTCACACATTTAGTCCATGACAATCACACATTTAGCACGAACACAACCTACCATTATAGTGGTTCTTGGGTTACTCAATCCTGTTACTGAGCTTAACAAGATCTTCGATGTATTGGATATTGACCTCTTTAATTCTATTGTTTACTGGTTTATCTTCTCCCTCGTCTTCACTTTGGGCAAGCAACACAATTAATTCCTTCCAATGGCATTGAAGTTCCACATGCTAGAATTTCATCCTGATCACTTTTAAATTGAGAGAACAATTCATCCCAGTACTTGCAACTCTATGTAATCATGATTCTAATCTATTGTTGGTTTGCTCCTGACTTGCAATTTTGTGTAATCCATGCTTCTGATCTCTTGTAGGCCCACATGCTAGAATTTTATTCTGATCACTTTTTAATTGAGAGAACAATTCATCCAGATACTTGTGATTGTATGTAATTCATGCGTCGAATCTCTTGTTGGCTGGCTCCGACTCATGGTGAAGCTTCAGTTTCATTCTTGAGTGTTGGATAAGTGCTAGGCTTGTCTAATGATTCTGATAGTGATGGCAGACTCTTTTGGGGATATACAAAATGCTACGACCTTGCTGGGTTATTCGGTGTTTGAGAGGTCTGCAGTTGCTGTAGCCATTGGCTGTCCCCCTTGCAGGGTTGTCGGGTTGGGCTAAATCTTCTATATCTCCTGGATTTTTGCCAAGTAGAAATCTCTAAATCCTTTCTTAGATATACATAACAATATTATAAAAACAGAACTACATCACCATAAATTGTTTGACAATTGTCTTAGATCAGATATGCTTTGTTACTGCTAGTGGAGTAGTGGTTAGCAAAATGATGGGTAGTGGTGATTTGATGTGGACATGTGGACCTCAAGTGATTAGATGCAAGGATCAGGTTGCGGTTGTCCATGCTTTTCAAAAGTGATGATGAATGGAGAGACTCCATCTTGCATATGATAATTGCAGGGATGATTAAAAGGCCATTTTTTTAAACTTTTCGTTTAGCGTCTATACCCAACAGTCCAACAGCTAGCCGCCTCTTTTCGATTAGTCGAAGTATAATCGTTTTGAAATTTGAATAGGTTTAGGATTTTTTTCTCAATGGACTATATTTTTGAACAAAATTTTAAATGCTCATTCTAGTAATTACCCAATTGTCTGCTGCGGTAGTTGTTTGGGAGACTTAATCAGTTGTTATCATGGTGGCGCTCTGTAGTTTGGTTAGGCCGGGCTTGTTCTTGCTTTTACCAAAAGGAGTTTGAACAGTGACTGGGTTCCTTTATTTTTAGGTGGTTCCCTCTATTAAATAATATAAGCTTTCCTGCTGAACAATTTGTGATTTGTCTTCAGCTGGTTTTTACTGTATTATTATTTTCATGTCTGGTGTTCATCCTTAAGTGTTGTTCAAGTTAATGTGGTTATATTAAAATGTCTTTGTTCTTTTCAGGAATACTGCTTCACAAAGCATACCTGCACAGTCTGCTCTGAGTCGGGGTGATTCACGTCTACATAGTGGTGAAACTACCTCAAATAGACAAGTCAAATTTAGTGATAATGTCAGCAGAATTGAGATGGATTATCCAGATATGAAAGGAAATCAAATTGTTACAGATCCTTCTGCTGCTTGGGCTTCTAAAAATTCCCCTTATGCAGCAGATGATCCCAGTCCGTCGTACTCTCCTCATCTACCTCCGGTTCTTGAAGAACCTTCTTCTTCCTTCTCGGAGGGTAAGGATTTTTATATTATGAAATTTAATATTTTTCTTAGTCATTAATGGTGCTCAGTTGAATTGTAACATGCAGCTGCTGATGATGACCCATTACCTGCCGTGGAGGGCCTTCAGATTTCAGGGGAAGCTTATCCAGGACGGGAACTTCAAGCTAGCGGATACTCTATAAATGGAACTACAAGCTGTAATTTTGAGGTGCTTATCGTAACTCAAATTAATATCTTTTAAATTGCTAATTATTGTTCATTTTTAAAAGATGTTTTAGGCTTTCACTCTTCAGGTTCGAAAAATAAAGCCTCGTTAACTATCCATTTTTTAAACTTGCAGTGGGTACGACATTTGGAAGACGGATCTGTTAGATATATCGATGGTATTCTACTATCATTTTCAGTGGTCCTACACATTTTATAAATACAATCTTACATTTTGCTGATGACAGGAGCAAAGCAGCCAAACTACCTGGTCAGTGCAGATGATATTGATACATATCTTGCTATAGAAGTTCATCCTATGGATGACAGGAAGAGAAAGGTAGATAATACTGTTGTGAAAATTAGTGTCCAAATCATCTACATCCTTATATGGTTCACTTAATGTGCCATCTTCAAAGATATATACAAAGCCCATATAGGCATAGATACACACACACACACACACACTATATAGATGGCTACATGCAACTGATGCACACGCGCGCGCACACCCACCCTAAATTTATGAGTGGCATATACAATGATGCATACAAGGGTGCAGAGAATTTAGATTTGAGCCTCCTTTCTGGGAACAAGGCTGACGATACTATTTTTTGTGATTATTAGAGGAATATTTCATTTCCCCCTGTTGATTCTTTTCCAGCTTCAACTGTCCTGTTCGATCTATGTGGTGGAACAGATAAATTTAAGAGTGAATTTAATTGAATTCGAATCACTGTATGTGGTATGCACTCAACGATTTTATTAAATTTGATGTGAATTTATGAGCAATCTGTCTTACTAATTTGTATGTATGATCTGAGGACCAAGTTATATGTCTGCCTCTTTCGAAACTTATTAGGTGTAAAGGATCTATTTCCATCCAGGAATGGCTCTGCAGCTTATAATATAATTTTTTTTGGTTATCTCCAGGGTGAGCTTGTAAAGGTCTTTGCCAATGAGCATAGGAAGATTACTTGCGGTAAGCTTACAAAGTGGATACTTGTATATCATTTATGTGCTCGATTAATATGCTGTGAACTGGGTTGTTCATTAGATGATCTCACTCACACACACATATGTAGAGTATTGACTATTGCCACAACAAGTCCCTGCAGTTTTAATAATTGTGAATTGAAAATGTTTCTTCCCTGCCATGTGAGACTATGTAGGAACAAGTGTAGCCTTATACACATGGTTCGTAAGATGTAATTATCTATGTACAGTGAAACAATTTTGTTCACTTTCACTTTAACTGTAATTAGATTGATGTAAATTCAAAAATTGATCTTATTTAGCTTATGGTTTTAGCAAGTAACACTGATTATTTTGAAACTACATTATGTGACTTGACAAATGTAATTTCATCTCAGTACAAAATATAAAGATCTAGTTGTTTTGGAAATATATACAAGCTGTGTTACCCGTACTCGGCTGTAAGTCTCGAACATGGAAAATTGGATACGTCTCCAAGTGTCCAACATAAAGGACTACATAGATAATAGAAGCTGTGTTAATCGTAAGTCCTTTAGAACATTGTCTACTAAATAAGACTCCTTGATGACTAACAAGCTTTGCGAGACACGGACGAAACTTGGACACAAATAATTGAAAGGTAGATGAAGGGAAAAAATGAGAGATTATATTCACAAGTCCTTAAGATTGAGGTTCTGGTGAATTGGCTATATGTTAATTAGCAGATTTATACCAGTTCGTAATTGTTGAAATGACAGTTAAAAGTAGGTGAAGAAATGAGGTTATGGAAAGTAACTTAGATATTAAGCTCTAGAATAAATATAAAAAGAGCCTTTATGACTACCATTGGCAGAGTGAAACTAGAAGCAGTTCTAATAGAAACTGAAATGTTCCAGCACTTTCTGTTAAAAGCACAGTGCTGTTCATCCAACCTCATCCATAGAGCTGCCACTTGCCCCTGCTAGCATTATCCAATGTCTCTGGAAGATAGTTATGTTTTGATTGGTAACTTGTATTAATTACCTAAAGGCACCACAAATGTTGTATAAATGCAGTTGAGGGAAGAAGCATATATGAATTTCTAGTTAATTTGTACTTGAGGAATATTTTTATTTTTTCCATATACTTGTCAATAGCAAAAGGGTTGGAATCTGGTTTCGGAGATGCATAGTTTGTTTCTATACTCATTAGCTTACTTCAATTGCTATATCTTATGTACTGACAATTTTTGATCTTGATGTGTTTCATTTTTCCTATCTCATTAATATTATTGACACTTGTTGAAGTGCAATAAAATATTTGTAGAAGAAATATTATTTTTGGTTGATTTTGTCTTCCTTTTTTGCTTTTATATACCTGTTCTTTACTTATATTCTTATGTTTTTTGTTTTGTTCTCAGAGCCTGAAATGCAGGATGTTATAAAGAAGACCCTGTATATTGGTCATGCTTCATATCTGGTGTCTCTTCTGGTAGGATTAGCATTCACAATCCTATATTTTGATGCAGATGGGTTATCACTACTTTGCTTAACTCATTTCCTGATTAAGATTTAGCTCTGATTCTTAATATACTTACAGAAATTAAACGTGCAGGTGGATGATCGTAACATGTGGGAGCCAGCTACTTTGATCATCAAGAGGGATGGCTTTAGCATTAAGGTTACTGAAACCAGTATCGGTTCAGTGAGCGAGAAGTTTTCACCAGCCACTACTGTATGCTATCCTAGTCCCTCACTATTTTCCTATTTTTTCCTGTGCGTCATATAAGAAAGGATTAATGATAACATGGTACAGTTAAGGAGTTTATTATGGTCTGGTATAGTCTTGTATATACTGGGGGCAGTGTTTTGAGAATTTTTTTTACTTGTGTTTCTAATTTACCATGTGAAACTCTCGGACTCCAATTTTCTATTTTGTCTCTGCGATGTCCTTGTTAGCAAAGTAATGATACAGAAAGTTAATCGATGGTCCACTAAAATGTTGGATATTTGCACGTTTGAAGGTCAGTCATAATCCAATTTTAAGGCTACTTTACTATCATTGTTGGAACCCATGAATCAAAGTAATTTGATTCACTGGTTTCAACTCAACAAACCAATTAACGAGAATAGACAAGCATAAATTTAATCAAAAGGCATTATTGGCGGCTGGTGGCTGCGCAACCCAGTTTGTAACCTAGGTTCTACTGATTATATTTAGTCCTCATCAACATGGATGAAATGATTGAGTATGCGAATTCATTCAGTTAAGGCTTATGATGGCCCTTTTGCAGAAGATAATCAGCCATTGCTATTGTCATTTGATCACACTAGATGTTTTGCGTTTAAAGACTAAAATTACTCATTGTCTCGTTCATGATTTTCACCTTGTACAAATAGGTTTTTTTGTTTTATTTCCTATGGTAAAGCATAAAGAAGTATAAAAAAATCGATGAGGAACTCTTACATGGCTAAATATAAACTAGGATTGCGGTTGGTTTACAAACATGATTTATAATGAAGAGTACCGGTACAAGTAACTTAAACTGTTATTATATTGTTCTGGCGGCTGGTTATAATATGCTCGTCCTTCAGTGCTGTTGACCAATAAGTCTAGATGATAAGGTGATAAGGTATAGCGAATTTTTGTCATTTTAGTGCTGCATCATTAGGGTAAAAAGATGTGTCAGGTGAAGATATTAGCAGGGGATTACTGAGGGCTTTCTTACACCATTATTGCAAATTTTTAAGGAGATATGGAGAAGGCAAGAAAAGAATATAAGGAGTGGTGTACCATTGTCTTGTTTAATTCGTTTTTCTTTTTGTGGAGATAAAATATAGGAAAGAAGTAGATTCTAATGTTAGTATGTTACAAACGACACACCATCACATCTTTTGGTAGACAGTTACATTTTATTCTTTCTCTTGAGCAAATCTTTTGGTAGGCAGATACATTTTATTCTTTCTTAAATTGACAAACAGAAGGATGGAGACTTACAATCTCAATAGGCCCACCTGTTTACCCACCAACTTCACGAACATATATCAGCTAGCAGTTCAGATCAACTTTATTTCATTTCTTTCTCTTGAGGGCTACTTCTCTGTGTGTTACTCTCTTACTACACATTAATATTCTAGGAATTTGCAACTTTTGACTGAAAGGGAAATATATATCAAATCGCCAAGAAAAAAATTTCAATTGCATGAACTTTTTAGAACAGACAGTATATTAACAAATTTAGAGTTCCTAGGTGGTTCTACTTGAGCATGAAATATGATTTTCGGAGTTTTCTCCCAATAGATAGTGAGGGGGAATAATTGTTTCTGCCCTGCAATAAGTGATAATGTTTTAAGGTTAAAGTTGATGTCAGACCCTATGTTGTGTCCCACCTTAATTTGGATAGTGGAATTGGACACATGTAGTTCATAGAGTATAACATAAGTAGTCAGCAGCACTACATAGTATTACACATGTAGTTCACAGTGCTTAACAAAACTACACACTACATAGTGAACACTCATGTAACAAAGCTGACAGAATCTATTGATATAGTACCATGAAGTAAATTTTATTAATTGTCTACATTCCAATTCATAATTACTTTTTCGGTTTTAGGTTTCTATTCCTTGTGGTAGTCCTACAGAATTCTTGATAATTGGCTCTAGTGGGGTTGAACACTTTTTGAGGGCAGAGGACAGCTCAGCAGATATTGCATGGTATGTTGCAGTAGTTACATGTGCCATTTACAAATACAACTGTCAATAGCTATAATTTTTTTCCATCATAGCCGTTAATATCCACATCAATGTTGCACGGTTCACGGGTCATTCAGGTACGTGGTACGGGATCGGGTACCTGAAACCGTAGTTTCTATGAATCGGGTACGGTGACCCGCGAATCGGATACGCGGGTCGATATGAGGATCCCTTTTATAGTTATTTTTTTAGAAAGCATTATGTATATTTGCTATTGTATCTATGTTTTAGTTATTGTTTTATAACTAAAATATATAATATTACTAGACATAATATTAAGGGAATTCAAATATGTTCAAGTAAACGAAGCATGCCTTGTGTGTCTTCTCTTCCATGTTTTTATTCGTTTTCAAATTTATGTTTCAAAATTAATTTCAATCTAGATGGTATCAAATTATCTTCCTTTTTTTATTTTTTCTCCTTTTGACATAATAATTGTCAGAGTTAAAAGGGGGGGATCGCCGAATTTGGCGAACTGGAGCGTGACCCCGAGTGATCCGGTTCGAAAAAGAATCGTGTTCCAGAACGAGGGAACTGGATCGCGGTTCCATAGGCTGACCCACGAACCATGCAACACTGATCCACATGCACATAAGAGATCATTGCACATCAGATATCTGGAGAATTTTGTTTGCAAGTTATATTTGTGTTAATGTTGTAATCTTTTTCACTAAAAGATAGTTAATTTTAATTCTGAAAAAATAAAATCGTGTTGGCTGATTGCTATTTGCATTTCCTGTTATCCTCAAAAATTGCCCTGGTGCATTACATGCAAATAAAATAAAAATGAGGCTGCGTAGATATAACTGTAATGAGAATGCAAGCACGAGGACATGGGATTTCTTGAATGTCTGCTACATGCATACAGGATATGGTGAAGGCCATGTTGTAGATTGTAATAGAGGCATGGTAAATACGTTTAGGGTGATGTTTTGTAGTCTTTTGGCACCTAAAGACTTGGAGGGCTTATATATCAGTAACTTATAAAGCACAAGAAATTGTAAGTTCCTTTGTTGTGAATTGTACTAAAACTAAGTAAAATCGAAAAGCCCAATTTTTTGTTTAGGCTGATATGCTGTAGGTTGCAATGGATTTATCTTCATATTATCTGTTTCTATATAAAATTATGAAGTTATTTTCTTTACAAAAAGTATTATTTGACAAAAATTACATTAAAAAACATTATAATTTTTTTAAATCTATTATTCAATGATGTGTATCAGTATTGTACATGAAAAATATATAGCCATAGCTGTCGATGAACACACTTATCTCAGGTCATAAGGTTGGTGTTTGTATGATCTTTCTCCTGTATTGTTGGATTATTGTAATAAATATATAAATATTAATAGACTTATTATATATGTGGACAGAGTGTTTAAGTCATATACTTGGTTTAACTTCTCATTCTCGAAATTATGACTTGGAAACTCAAAATTGTCCAGTAAATACTGGCTTAAACTTGAACTAGTTAGGGTGAGATAGCCTATGATACATTTCCTCTACATGTCTACTCCATTCTATTTTTAGTTGCAGTCTTTGCGAAACTTTTGAATTGCGTTATTATTCATGATCTATGTATACAGTTCCAGTATTTACCCAAAGGTCCTCAACTGTTTGTACTTTGTACAAGTACCTAGTGGATTTGACATCACATTCACATAAATCTACCGAGCATATTCTATTCTGGTACTGTTTTTTATGTTTACATCCATCACAAATTTCTACTTTTTATATCCACATGGCAGCATCTAATTCAAAGTATTAAAAAGTACTATGGATATAATACAACTTTGATATTAGGTAAACCCCCCCCCCCCCCCCCCACACACACAAAAAAAAAAAAAAATTTAAATTGTTCTTAGTAAGCCCAAATGTTTGCAAGCCTTGGTTTATTTGGTTGTATTCATTAGGGTTAGCCTAATTTCAACTTATGTAACCCCCCAGATAATCACTTGCATAGAATTTGATTTATTGCTAACGATGAGATCGTTCTCTATTAAGATTTACGATACATTATTATTTCTCCTTCTATGGTTGGGAGACTCTTGGTGTAGTGGTTCATCTGCACCGGAATCATTTACGCCTATCATTCTTATTGTTCTTCCTATTTTCCCCTTATTTCTGAAATATGTCCATTTTATTCTTTTGATTATTTAACCTTTTCTTATATGACAGCACTCATCTGTTTACTTTTTCTATTGTAGTTCAAGAGACACAATTGTTCTAACCTTGCGGCTATTTACTAAAAAGGTACCACTTTGTTAAGTTATCCTTTAAAATTAATGAGATGCACTAAGATCATGTTTTTGTTATAGTCTTGTTTTGCTTTTGTATTTTATAAAATAAGATGAAACCCTCAAGGTGTGGCACAAAGGCTATGTTTTATTTCCCAAGTCCTTGGAAGCAAAGATAAAAGTTCAAATTGCTCTTCTGTCTGATTTTCTAAATTGTGAAGTTGGTCTTTCATTCAAATATTCAGTTCAATATTTTGGATAAGCTGTTTCCTGCCTTAAATCAGATAAATGTAAGCACTAAGAAACTAACGGTAAGCCACTAACAGTAGAGGCTCGAATATCTGCCAACTATTGTCTTTCTTTTCTTACCATTCCGTTGGTCAGAAACAGAGAGAGAAATTTAATAGGCTGTTAGGGATGTATCAGAAAGTTCATCTTCAACACTTAATCCCTTTAACAAATTTTGTTATATAAATTGGATTGTATTCAACTGCAAACTTTCTTAATCTACAAACCTGGCAATCCTATATACTTCTCTAAAAAAACGAAACGGAATGCACTAAAAGTGCAAGTAGTATTTAGAAAATATTTTGAAAGTAAAAAAATCAAAATCATTCTCTTTTAATGAATAGTAAATTTATTTAATACATAAACATTGTATATTGATTAATATAAATATTCTTTTATGGTAAACACAATATTTTTAATACCTTTTACTTTCCAATTTTGTGGTGAATGTTACTGCTATTTTTGGTGCATTTCGCGTCGATATTGGTAAATTCTTACAGGTTTGTAAGTTTGTAGGATAAGATGGTTTGTAGTGGAATGTGTATAAACAGTCAAACACGCACATATCAACCCTTCTATTTAAAATGATTATAGCTTTTATTTTAATCCTCAAAGATGTGAACTTATATTCCTGTATACGCCTCCAATTTAATTTTTTCTTACCCTCTATTGGTATCTTTTTGAATCATGTATTCATTCTATGGGTGCGTCGCCCTCACCAGCCCTAGAGAATTATTGGATAATACCCCTATAACTTTCAAAATCAATTTTTTACTTAGATTTTAAGTTGTATTTAAGCACTTTTATTGTAATACATACAATATATTAATATAGCATAACTTTAGATCCCATGGAAAGAGTAAAATGTACCTCCGAGTAAATAAATACTCCCCCTTTTTTAAATATTGGTCGTATGAGTTTCTGCACACATATCAAAGTGATTTGACCATATAGTTATAACTATTATTTTTGAATTTCTCTTTATATGAATAAAAATATATATCCTATATTATATTTCCCAAAAAGAATAATTTAAAAGTAATAAATTTAACTATGTGGTCAAAACCAAGGTTGTTACGACGCCGCGGCGAGTTGCGGCCCCCGAGGACCTTTACAACAATACGGCGTCGTGGCGTTTGTTGTGGCGTCCGTATGACGTCGAAAAAAATCATAATATATGCAAAATTAAAAATTTATTGCTTTACATACTAAGTTACTAATTACTAACAATAACACTAATACTATTAAATAAAAAACCATTACTTATAAAATATAATACCATACCAAGTCAAGTAAAAACAAATTGATTAATACACAAATGTTAAAACATAAGATTATCAAGTTTTAATTAGGTAGGGGTGCAAGGCAATGACAACATGGTAGTAGGCATTATGACATTTAGAGGAAGTCATCAAGCATAATTCTGTTGTTCTTGGACAAATTGTAATGTCCCCGAAACCTCCAGCAAGATGTTTTATTCGATTAATTCCACCCGTCATTTGTCTTCCACATAAGATACATTCGACCAGGTCTCTTTTTTCTATATTTGGCCAAAAAACATATTTCCATCCTAGATCATTTAAATTTCTTGGTTTTCACTTTGGACCGTCTTTAGGCTGAATTTCATTAACACTATGGGAATTCTCCATATTAACTGCAGGACATATTTGTTTTCTAGAGGTTAAACTTTTAAGCAATAAGTTGCCATATTTGTTTTCTAGAAAAGGAATATTTTTTTTAAGTTAAAAGTAATTTTAATCTTGATTAAAAGATTAGGAAGCCAGAAAAAATATATAAACAGATTTGTAAACAAAAGCCCAACTTACTTTGAAAATATATGTACATATACTTATACATATAACGTAGAAATAGAAAAGAAAGACAAGAAGAAAGAGAAAAGAAGATAAGAGAGAAGAAAAAAGAGAAGTCAGAAGAGATAAGAAGATAAGAAGAAAGAGAAGAGATAAGAAAAAAGAAAAGATATAGGAAGATATGTATGTATATGTTATATGCATGTATATATTACCTGATGTCTGGAATTTGGAGATGGAGAACTGAAGAAGTGAAGAAGAGATGGAGTTTGGCGGCTTCTTTTATAGATTATTAGGGTTTTCTCACCCTTTTATATGTAAGTAGTGGATCGGGCTGGATCGGGTAAAGCCCAACAGACCAAAGTCCAATTTTGTGGCGTCTGTGGCGTCCTAAGTCATCATGTGGTGTCCTAAGTCGTCATGTGGCTGGATTGATGCATGAGCCCTGTGGCGCTGGATTGATGCATGTTCGCATGTCGATATCGACGTTTTAAGCCTTTTGCATGCCATAACGCCAAATGGACGTCAAATGGACGCCTTAACATCCTTGGTCAAAACACCTTAAAATGTGTGCAAAAATGCAAACTACAGATATTAAAAAACAGAGGAAGTGATTACCTAATTTGATGACTGGTGATGAAGGTGTATCCCTTTCCATGGCAAGGACTTGTATACTCAAGCCTGATATGCTTGCTGAAGTTTGCATGAAATGTGGTTTACTGAAATCAAATATAATATACTTGGAGGTTGGGGCGTGGGCGTTTAGCACTTTAGGTTAGTGGTGAACTATCAAAAATGACGAAATAGGATGTTCTTAGAAGTGTGGAATAATCATAAAAGTGAGCTTGTCATCTCTTGATGCCCCTTCCCTTTTAAGGTACATCCATCCAATAGTCTTTTCAAGTGTTGTACGATGTACATCCATCCAATTGGCCGCATGTAATTTCTTTTTTATCGAACCCATTGATTGTGAGTTGCATAATGTAAATGTACCAATTGATCTTGCAGGCAGGCGAGAAAAAGAAGAAGAAAGGTTTATTTTTTAACAAGTGATGCTGAAGTTTTGGCCATGCAGATAAAATTCATCCTACTCTTGTAGATTCTATGTATCAGTAGTTGGTAAGGTGTTCTTTTAGTAGGTGACTAGGTGTGCACTATATATATATATATATATAATTTTGTTTTTAAAATCTTTCATCCTGTAAGTTTTCATCATTGCCATCCAGGTTCTGCTGCAATTCAAATTTTGGCTAAAATTATATTGTGACCTTTTGGGTTCAGTTTTACTAGTACCTCTTACTAATTTGTTGTCTGACATATTGTCATTCTACATAGCTATGAACATGTTGAATAAGGACTTGGACTGATTTGTCCAAAAATCAGGGGTTATTATTACAAACAATATTAATTTAACTCTGGGTTATAGATATGTAGGAGTGGCGTGGAAATTTACTTTACCGATGAGTGACTATACTTGGCTGCCTTCCTGAACTAAATCGACACCAAAGCTGTATTATTAAGGCTCTGATCTTTTGAATGGGCAGGTCGTGTACCAACCGTATTATATATTGGTACAGTCAGTAGTCGGGTATGGTCTATCTAATAAAGTAGTAGTATATGAGAAGAACCGAAGTACTACTAGCAACTACTAGCAAATGGTAGCTTAAATCTTGTACTATAGACGGCTCTCTCTTTTAATATATTACAAGCATGTCTAAAGCCTATTGCTGTGTGATATGGGTTTGAATAATTAAAAAAAATTGAGTTACCAAGTATCAACCCAAGAGTATAGTGTAGATTTTAATCATGAAATCGTTGAGTTGGTATTGTAAATTTTACTGTGGATTATCAACAAAGAGTTAAGTTATTCATTTGGTAATTTATCTTTTGCTAGGGTAGAATAGTACCCTTTTTTGCCTTAATTTAATCATTAAAAACTTTCGGATACTACCTTTTAAACAAAAAGCTAGTCAAATAACAAGTTATAGCTTATATCGAATTTTCAAGTTAAACTTTAAAAATATACAATAAGACGTGTTTTGAATTTGAGAAAAAATAGATGTTTTTCAAGTTTATTGTATTATTTTGATTGAAACAATATTGATTTCGGTGTGTAATATATTTATAATTTTTATTTTCACAAATTACCTATAAATTATAAATTAATTCAAGTACTCAATAATTCTACTTATTGAAAATAAAGAGATTCTTCGTATTTGCTTAAATAACAAATAATTTCATTTTCTTCTTAATTTATAAAGAGTTTACTCTTACTTTTATTTTATAATAAACAATAAATTAATCTCCTCACTTTCTTTCTCTCCCCTCTTTTTTACGTATATTTGTAAATTCAAAATATTTTATATGATAAACTAATAGATAAGCATGAGTATAAAAGCCAAACTTGTTTTAATTATCGGTTTGAATTATAAAATAAAATTATAAGAATTAATTATTTTAAAATTAAATAATCAATTCTTACAACTTGTTTTTCATAATTGATGATTAGATTTCTGATTTAAATTATAAGAGATATAGGAAAGAAGAAATAAAATTTATAAATATTTTCCCCTAATTATTTTAAATTTTATATAAGTGCACACAATTTTAGTGGTCATCTGGTTAACTCACGTGAGGAATGAGGGTTGAGTTGAAATTAATAAAATTTATAATTGGTGTTTGATTATATTCCATTTTACTTATCATATTCATTCTTCAATTTCATACCTAGATAGTTTTTGTTTTGAAACTCAAAAGTCAAAATAGAGATGAGTATAATTATGAGATTTTTTTTTAATTTTATCATTGAAATTAATATTTAAATATTTAAATATTTTTTTCAACCACATATTTAATGCATTATGCATCGCCAAAAAAAACACGTACACAATAATTGATTATCAAACAAATAATTATTTATTACAATCTATCGTATTTTGAACAATGATACAGGGTAAAAAACAAAGAGCTTAATGGATTTTCTTATATCCCGATAATTTTATTTCTACATTTATTAAAACTTAATACTATAATCAATCAGAATTTATTTATTGTAATGAATTTGAACTGTAAAACAATTTTTTATATTTTTAATATTTCTAATCTAAAAAATCAGAGTTATTTTTAGAAGCATAAAAAATGCAGTTAATTTCAATTTTCAAGGCACGTAAAATAGAGGGTAGTAGAGGGGGATATATAAGGGGTTTAAGCTGTAACCTCGAGCCGTCTTACTCAGTCATGTCCACCAGGTACGCCTCTCTCTCTCTCTCTCTCTCTCTCTCTCTCTGTGTGTGTGTCTCACAAATAGTGTGTGTGTGTGTGTGTGTGTAGGCGAATGAGAGGATTCAAGCGATGGATGAAAGTCCAAGGCATCAAGTACAGCGACGCACTCCAATTCATTCAACAAGATGAAAACGACAGCGTTTTAGTCAAGACATTGTCTCATTTACACCAAGGTGATCTCGTGGCTACTATACCTAAACAGAGCTGCTTGACTATGATGACATCAGGTGCCAGGCACGTGATCCAAGAGGCCGGACTCGATGGTTATTTGGGCCTTTCCGTGGCCTTAATGTACGAGAAGAGCTTGGGCCCTGATTCTCCTTGGTTTGGTTATCTTCAGCTGATGCCCCAGTTTGAGCCCATTCCGTTGCTCTGGTCTTTTCATCAACTTGATTCATTTCTCTCCGGAACTGAGCTCCACAAGGTTGTTTCTATACATTATAATCATTTATTGATAGGACTGAGAACAAATATTAATTTATCGAGTATTGTATTTATGCGTGTTATATAT
Organism: Oenanthe sinensis; assembly: GCA_028671895.1. Taxonomy (NCBI): domain Eukaryota; kingdom Viridiplantae; phylum Streptophyta; class Magnoliopsida; order Apiales; family Apiaceae; genus Oenanthe; species Oenanthe sinensis. Next base: position 41,445,891 of record CM053794.1, read on the forward strand.
GTGTAGGCAGATAGTTAAAGAGGACAGAGCTCTGATTTATCAGGATTGGAGAGACTGCATTTTGCCTCTGTTTGATTCAGGAGCAGCTGTTAAATTGAATCCCGATGATTTCAGTGTTGAACAATATCTTATGGCTAAAAGTCTTATTGCTTCTCGGTCTTTTGAGATTGATGATTATCATGGATTCGGGATGGTACCCTTGGCTGACCTGTAAGTTGCATTAGCTAGGATTATGTTAATTTTTTTTATTTCAAGTTTCTAATATTTGTTTTCGATGCATGTTAGTTAATAACTTAATATGGTAAACATTGTTGGTTACCGCTTATCTAGTAGCTACATAAGAAGCGAGGAAGTTGTATACAACTTACACTGTTTGAATTTATGCGGGAGTCATTAGTGATGTCATCAGAATAATATGATTACATTTACATCTCCTTACACAGAAATAAAGCCTTATCACATATAAAATGAAGTAATTGTAGTACTTGTAAAAATCCAAATTTTATAATATTCATGATAGATAATGTGGATGATGGATAAAAATACAGTTACATCAAATTAATAATATATATAAATAATAATTAGCAACTAATTTCCTGCGTTAAAAAAAAACTCTAAACCTTGTTGCTGAGAGACTGAGACCCATTATTTTTTCTTTTCCGTGAGGAGTCCTATCAAAGTGTGTACAGGTAGCTCTCTAGAAGTAGCACATTCTCTGCTCCATCAAGTTGTTAGAATCTTGCTAGTAAAACTCCAATGACAGTGTCATCGAGAAACCTCAAACGTGATCCGCATTTGAATCTTTGCAGTTTTTTTTTCTGATCCCCCTATGTCCAATTGTCTAAAAAATGTTATTCTATAATTTGCTTTTAAAGGTTTAATCATAAGACCGATGCTGAAGATGTACACTTTACCTCCGTAGCATCTCATTCTGACTCTGACGAGGATTCTGAAACGAGTGCCAATGATTCTGAAACAAGCAAAAATGGTTCTGATAAAAAGAACAAACACGAGAATGATATTGATGATGCTGGGAGCGAATTATATAATTTGGATGACCCTGCAGTATTGCAAATGATAATTGTGAAAGAGGTGGAAGCCGGAGCTGAGGTTAGCACCTATCCGTGCAGTCAAATATATAACACTTTGTAAAATTTAATATTTTATGGCTCATAAAGTTTTATCAGTGACTTCATCTATATTTTCACTCATATGCCGTCTGAACAAATGAAAATTATTTGGCTACTCGTTTCCTTTTTTTTAATTAATCGTTCTCTAGAAAAATTCCGCAAGTTTGCTAATATCACCTCATGCTCTTTCCAGGTTTTTAATACCTATGGATCCATGGGTAATGCTGCATTGCTACACCGGTATGGATTTACAGAGCCTGAAAACCCATATGACATAGTGAATATAGATCTAGAACTGGTTCTCCGTTGGAGTTCATCCTTGTTTTCTTCTCGTTATAGTAGGAGTAGGGTTGCACTATGGAGAAAACTTGATTACTCGGGATGTCTTGCCCAAAATTCCGAGTATTTTGAAATATCATCTGATGGGAAGCCCGAAATAGAACTAATAATCCTACTTTCTGTAATGTTATTGTCTGAGGAAGATTATAATGATTTAAGTCTGCAATTATCAACAGCAAGTACCTGTAACAAGTCGTTGACAGGTACACTATCAAGGAAAGTGAATGTCATTTTGGAAAAAGGTATAGAAATAGGCAATAATGTTTTGCTCACAAATGCTGTGAGGAGTGCTCTGATAGTGGTTGCAGATTTGCGAGATAGTTTATATGGTTCGAGATCACTAGAAGATGATATTAAAGAACTTAGTAGGTGTTGTTTTGTAAAAGAGAGGAAGTTGTACCATTCTTTAGTGCTCCGTGTAAGTGAGAGGAGGATTCTCCAGAAACTGAGAGCTTATGCTTCTAGCAGTCTGTTAAAAAAATGTGCGAGAGCCAATAAGAGTAAGAAGTTAAAAGTGATATAATTTGTTTGACAATGCTATGCACTTTACAAGGTGTGATTTCCGCATCTGCAATTATTTTATTGAAGAGTTGCAACAGTTGCCGTAGAAAGTCATCTTGTAATATTAATGTAACTTCTACATTTTGTGGACTTGTATGCCTATGTTTGTCAGGCTAGACAGAGTGACACTATTCTGTCACAAATTTTTGTTGCTAGATGTTCCTTGTATGATACAGCATGTGTTTTTGACGACTTTGTATGTTTCTTTCAGTTACTTCCAAGTTGGAAAGACTTTTTCTATCTTAAATGCAAGTGTTTCCTCAAGAAAGTGTTCTTTCAGATGTTGATCATGAACTTTGTGGTTTTGTAACCTTTTGACTATTCACATACCTCCGACTTGCATATATCATAATGAGGATGACAATTTTAATTATTTTTGTTACTAGTGACAAGAATACTTGGGCGGCAACAGCAGAAAACTTAAAAAACAACTTCACGGCGGGATCATTTGCACGAGACATTATATCTTATATATAATAAGAGTAAAGAATTCGATACTCATTAACAACATATTTAAATTATATTTTATCTATAATATCTTTATATTTTATATTCTATTCTATTATATTTTATATCTTATACCTATTTTATTATTATATAGCATTAAATATCTAACATCAATCTTATTAATTACGTAACTAAATATTCCACAAAAACTTTAAATGTTGTATATAAATAATTTAATTAGTAAAATTTAATTTAGGCCTTGGATTCGTACAAACACAATGAAACATACAACAAAGTTAATGACCAAGGGATAAAATATTTTGCATTCTTCCTTTCGTTACGTACTCCCTCTCTATTTTTTTTATTTGTCTCTCACACATATTGAGTTGCTTTGACTATATAGTAAAATTTATTATTAATTAATTTTTTTTGTAAATTAAATATTTGATTACATATTTTTATTATGAAAAAGGAAATTTTAAAAATAATAGTTTTAACTATGTGGTCAAAATTCCTAAAAACGTGTTCCAAAAAATCAAACGTCAAATAAAAAATAGAGGGATTATTATATTTTATTATTTTCAATAAAAATACTATTTAATTATATTATATATATGATAATCATAAAAATATTAATAAACACGTACTTCGTAGATATAACTCTAAGTCCCGTTTGATATTGTTGTTATAGATAGAAACAACATTTTTTTGCTGAAAAGTGGATAAAAATTATTTTATTAATTCAAAAAGTGATTTTGGTTTAAAAATCTCTCTTAGAGATGAAAGTGGATAAACACGTACTTTTGAAGGAAAAAAATTGTTTACCAGATTTAACGGGAAGTAGCTTCATGTTTAAATATTAAAATTCTCTAAAAATATTAATTTTTTAATATTATGTATCAAAACATACCCAAATTAAAAATATCATCAAACAACCATTTAATTTTTCTGACGACATTTTTCGAATCATAACAATTTTAAACAGTAATAATCCTAAACAAGCTCTTAATTATATCATATCTTATATATAACAAGTATGAAAGTGATTTTATTCAAATACTATCAAATTTTATTGTGTTCTTAAACATATATTTTCTAATATGTTCTCTTTGTGTGTTCTCTATTACTATCATTTTACAAAACATATTTTTAATATATTTTTTTACAATTATTAACATGTATTATCATTCAATTAAACATTTAATTTAGATAATTGAACTTTAATAATTAATTATATTAGTTCGAATTAAAAAAATTACATGATTTTGATAGCACGTCTCCAAGTTCATAGACTAATAATGAGTTCCTATTTGAACTTTAAACTATATAATTACTTATAAATTATAATTAATAGCATAACAACAAATCTTAGTACTCTTAAAAGTTTAAAATTTATTGAGTTATGCGGTAAAGGATGAGATAAGGATTTATATCACTTGGGTAGTGAAAGGGACAATTTGGCCCCAATTGAAAATCATTTTATGGTGTGTTTAGGATTGTTGTTGCAGTTTATTTATAAAATGCGTGTAAAAAGATGTTTGATAAAGTTTTAAAAGCAGTTTTCTGAAAAATTAATTTTGGTTTAGAACATATTTTTAGAGAAAACAGGTTGTCTCATTCTTTTAAGAAAAACTCTCTCAGCTTTTACAAAAAGCAACTACATGTTTCACTATTAAACCATCTCAAAAACGTCATTTTTTATATTATATCTCAAAATATACATAAATTAAAAAAAATTATCAAACAATCATCTAATTTTCCTAACAGCACTTTTTCCTACCGTATATCAGTTTTAAATAGTAATTCTAAATAGAGCCTTAGTCAAAGTAATTTTTTTTAAAAAAAATAAAAAGTAAATCTTTTATGACTACATTCAATTCGTGATTGAGAGGTGAGAAAGTAGAAAGTAAAGTGAGAGGTGGCAATTACATAAATGAAGCAAAAATTATTGAGTTTTGAATCGTCTTAACAATATATTAAAATTATTATTTATATTATTAGTTTTAAAATATAAATATAAATAAATAATATCAATTAAAATAACTAAAAATTAAGAAAATAATAAATAAATATTAATATTAAGTTATTAAACAAAATATAATTAAAGAATCCGTGCATCGCACGGGTTTAAATCTAGTATATTTAATAGAGTTATATTTCATTAAATTTAAAGTCAATATATTTTATTTTAAAAAAAAATTAGTGTTGTGATACATTCGTGATTGGAATGTAATTTCATAATTCATTGAGATTCTTTCCTTTATAAGAAGCTTTTAGTTTCCATAATTCATTGAGATTGACGTTGGAAAATTTATAAATTATTAATTAATCTATGCCAAAAATACGGCAATATCCATCAACTTACGCGGTTACGCCTCTGGCATGTAAATAATCTGCATTATATAAAGGAGGGGACCGAGTGATTCAAAGGCACAGGAGAAAAGAGAAAGAAATGGGTTCCGGAGGAGCAATAAAGGAGACATTTTATATATCTCATGGATCACCCACATTGTCAGTTGATGATACTTTGCCCGCCAGAGGTTTCTTGAAATCTTTTACAAAAAATATATTTTCGCAACGACCCTCTTCGATTCTTGTCATTTCTGCTCACTGGGACACCGATGTCCCATCCGTCAATGTTATTGATGGCCCCCTTGACACCATCTATGATTTCTATGGCTTCCCACAACCCATGTATCAGGTTTAATATTTTTATTTTAATCATCCCATGCATAAATAAATATATATATATATATTAACACAGTGGCCTATATATATATATATATATATATATTAACACAGTGGCCTAATCAGAATTTTAGAAAAACCGGGGCCGGCCTATAAAACTTTTGATTGTTGTATGCTACTTTGCTAAAATTAATAACTTTGTTCCATAATTTTGGGGGTGTCTTTTTTAATACTAGATCAAGTATCCGGCTCCGGGAGCTCCAGGGTTGGCAAAAAAGGTGAAGGAGCTTCTATGTGCATCTGGATTCGACACAGTAAATGAGGATAACGAGAGGGGTCTAGACCATGGTACATGGGTACCGCTCATGCTTATGTATCCTGAAGCTGATATTCCTGTGTGTCAGCTGTCCGTTCAGACACATAAGGGTGCAATGTATCATTATAATATGGGCAAGGCTTTGGCCCCTCTCAAGGATCAAGGTGTTCTCATCTTTGGTTCGGGAGCTGCAACTCACAATTTAAGGGCTCTGCGCAATGTGGACTCTATTGCATCTTGGGCTGAGGAGTTCGATGCCTGGCTCAAAGATGCTCTCCAAGGCGGAAGGTAACTTTTAATCAAGTGAATTTCTATGAATAATGAACATGTCTTTACTTATGTCAGAGTACCCAAAATTTTGCTAGTAAATCTCGTGCATAAGAATCTGTCTTCAATACCAGTTATGGAACTTGGAAGATTATGTTGATTATTCTCTCATTCTCTAATAAATATGTCACACTAATTATCATAGTGGTTTTCTGAACGAAAAAAAAAAGAAGGGAATTTTCTGTAAGTCTGTAATTTTAATCCTATGTCTGTGCCATTTACTTATAAGTTATAAGGAGGTCATATGAGCATCCGCAACTTGGCAGGTCAGTAATGACATAAATTATCAGATTTGGGGCATCTTTTTGTGGACGTTCAGGTAAAACTGGCAATTCTAATTTTTGGTTAAACTCTTAATCTTATTTGGGGTTCCTTAATTTTTTCAGCATGTTGTGAAATAGTCTCCTGAAGCAATATATTGTGTCCGTTTTCGTTTTCTCTGACCAACATTCGACTGTTGTATGAAGTGTAGCTAAGTTGAATTTTGCACGTGTTTACTCTATGTATTGTGTGCATGCTTTGTTCTATATTCCATTTGCTGTGTTAGAGTTCTGGACCTTCTGGTGATAAGAATTGTTTCTTCTTAATTGCAGGTATGGTGATGTAAACAATTATCTGGAGAAAGCACCACATGCAAAACAAGCTCAACCGTATCCTGATCACTTCTATCCATTACATGTCGCCATGGGTGCGTCAGGTGAAGGTTCAAAGGCTGAGCTGATTCACCAGAGCTGGCAACTTCATTCCCTTTCATATGCCTCCTACAAGTTCACTGCAAAATAGATAGCATTTACAAAAAAAACATAAAATTATAGTGCATCGACGAGTTGCATAGACGCGTGCAATGTCTGCCTATATCATTTACTTAACTAGATATACGAGTTTGCATCGGATATACCCATCTATTTGTTTGAACGTGTGCGCATTATTTGCCTTTTGTTTAGTAATGACACATGATCAAACAAAAATTGTAAATAAGAAGACAATTTGATAGCATGTGCAAGTGATCTCTTAATGTATCATTTTGCAACTTTTCATTTTTATTCAGAAAGATCGACAAGCAGTATAAAATAAAGAAAAAGTGTTATTTTATTTTATTTTTTCACTCTTAAAGTGCAAGAGTGAAGTAGCTCGAGGTTATTAAACAAGAAAAACACATTGTATGCTTAAACTGATCAGTTAGTGCCATCACCATCTGGCTTCTTCGTTTTGGGTTCCCTATCTTGCTTCTAATAATTAATATGGATCCTCGCTATCTTTTCCAGTGGATCCAACACTGTATCCTCCATTTCCACAATCATTATTCTGACAGTCTGGCTGCTGATTGCAAGTATTGCAAGGCGTTGGTTGTGGGTATTGTGGAGTGCATGGTGGTTGTACCGGCTGAAAATTTGGGCATTGTGGAGTGCAATGCATTGGCATTTGGCATGGATCCACAGGCATTTGGCATGGTGGAGGGTAAAAATCACCAGTTGAACACGATCCGCCACCTCCATTACTGCACGAGCTGCTACCGCAGTTGCCAGAAGTGTAGCCACCACCAGGAGAAGTGTAGACACCACCTCCTTTGTTACCACAACTATAACCACCATAAGTACTAAAATCACTAGTTGTTACTTGAGTTTGTGCGTTGTTTTTCTTGTCATCATCATGAGTTTGTGTATTGTTTTTCTTGTCATCATCATTGGGCGTGGATCTACGGGTTGTTTCTTGAGTTTGTGCATTGTTTTTCTTGTCGTCATCATGAGTTTGTGCATTGTTTTTCTTGTCATCATCATGAGTTTGTGCATTGTTTTTCTTGTCATTGTCATGAGTTTGTGCATTGTTTTTCTTGCCGTCATCGTCATTGAACGTGGATCTACTGGCAGAACACACGCTTACACACATTATACTTAATAACAAGATCGACAAAACAAAAACAGATTTTGGAGATGAAACCATTTTTGTTTTCTGGTGATTTAATTTCGAAGTATAGAATGCGCCGATTACATTGGTATTTGGGGGGGGGGGGGGGGGGGGGGGGGTATATAGTGTGTTCAAGACAAGTAGTATCTAGTCTGGTGTTATAAAGACCAAGCACTCTTGATGTTGCTTTAGAGGTTGTTCTGGTATTTCGGACTCATGAGGCCTTAATGTGCGTCAGAAACTACTATGAGGTTAACATAGCATGATAAACTAATGCACTACTGACAATTTTAATCAGCAGATATCACGATAGTATAGATATGCAAATGCATGCAGGCAGACAGATAAATGTACAGGTACAGTTAAACCAATCACGAGATCATTATGAATTTTTTTTTATGAGTATGATTAATTTGTTTTATTTGATTAAAAAAAAATTGTTTTATTGTTCACAAAGCAATTAAGATTTGTTTGTGTATAGAAGGTAGTAGATCTGTCAATTCGGATAAATAGGTTTGGATTAAAATCGATTGAATTTCGAATTAAAATTAGATTAAGTTCGATTCGAATTAAATTTGGTTCAGATCATTTCGGATTGAAAAAATACAGTATGAAATAATCTTGGATTCGTTTTTGATTATAGTAAAACTAAAATAAAAATTATTAAATAAGTTTGTTGAATTAATAATTTATTCATTAGCTTTCTGTTTTTGTTTTTTAATTTGCGAGACTTTAAAAAAATCATCTTATTATTAAATATATTAGTTATAATATTAAATAACATAAGTTTTTAAAACTTTGATTATATAACCATTTTAAATTTTTGATATAAAATTATTTTAAATATTAATTTTGCTTAAAAATAGATTAATTTAGTGAATAAAAAGTGAGATAATATATATTACTATAAACTATGACCTATTAAAATATAACTATTAGATTGAAATTCAATTTATCTTTTTTCTACATCGATGTAATTTGTATCTATATCAAATTTGATCTTATATTTTGATTCATATTCGGTTCAGATGATTATGTATTCGGTTTTAATTAGTTCCAAGTTATTATCGGATCTAATATTTTAAATTATTTTCGGTTTGAATAATTTTCAGTTTGAATCAAATCGATTTTCACATATGTATCAGATTATATAATTTAAATACAAAATTAGATTTGATTCTATAAATTTCGATTCGATTATTCGAATCTACATTTTGCGAGGTTATAAATTATAAACAGAAGGTTGGAAGTGAACACATGATCTCAGTTTTTTTATACTAATAGAAAATGGTTATAGATTTCAACTTTTTTAATTATTCTCAAATATATATATATATATATATATATATATATATATATATATATATATATATATATATATATATATATATATATATATATATATATATATGTACAAGCTTATAATCCAAGCATGGGATAACTTATTTAAGTAAATTAATTTTTTATTTATATTTTTTTGATATTTAATATAAAATTTTATAATATTAAAAAATTTTGTTAATATTATATGTTGTCTTATCTATATTATATTATCATAATCGAAAAATTAAAAGTTTTGATCCAATGTCAACCATAGAAAAGATCATAACCGTCTAATTTTAGATTAACTATAAAAACGATCTTAACCGTTCAATTTTAATAAAATCTAATTTTAAAAAGAATATATATCATACATACAACTCTAACCCCCGATAGTCCTCGTTTTATACAATTCATCACGGATAATATATATTTAAATTATATATTTTCTATTTTAAGAATATTACTTATTCTATAATTTTTATTTAAAATATCATTAAAGTTTATGAATATTAATATATAAATATCATTGTATAATAACATACAACTCTAGTCCCCGATAGTCCTCGTTTTATACAACTATTCACGGATAATATTATATTAACATAAATTCTCAACGTTATAAAATTTTATTGTAAATATTAATAAAATATAATATAAAACTTTTTTACCTAAATATTAGTCATTCATCCCGTGCGAAGCACGGGTTATAAGTTTTTATTATATAAATTTATTCTAAATATAAAGATGTTATAATCTGGACCCGTGTTATAGTAAATATATAAATGAGGCTAAAAGGTAAAATTTTAGGTAATATAGATATGTATATAATTAGGGTCCGTATTATAAATACATGTATATTTTTTAGGTCCGTGACCCAACGGACCAAAATTGTTAATTTTTCGGTTATAATAATATAGTATAGAAGTAGGCTTTTGTATTTGTCTACGAGTAGTTTTGTTGGTTAATTATTATATTTTTAATAAATATAATAACTATTAGATTCTAATTATTATTATTTTATTATACAATGATATTTATATATTAATATTCATAAACTTTAATGATATATTAAATATAAATTATAGGATAATTAAGATTTTTAAAATAGAAAATATAGAATATAATTTAAATATAATATAATATTATCCGCGAGAAGTTGTATAAAAGGAGGATTATCGGGGGTTAGAATTGTATGTATGATATATATTCTTTCTAAAATTAGATTTCATTAAAATTTAATGGTTAAAATGGTTTCTATGGTCCACTCAAAATTAAACGGTTAAGATTTTTTTTATGGTTCACCTTATTCGACCCAGTACCGAACCGACCGATTAAAATTTTTAATATTTGAGTTATAATAGTACAGTACAGTTTTAATCAATTAATTTAATATTCATTAAAAATAAAAACTGAGGACACCTAGCAGGCCAGCAGATAAGAAAATTGTTTACAAAATCAGTTTTGCCTGTCTTGCATGTCTAGCCAGTAGGTAGTAGCTACTGACTTGCGGAATATAAAAATGAAAAAAACTTCCCTCCTATTTTATACATTAAATTATCTGGCAAAAAAAAAATTATACATTAAATTATAATTTATAATTTATATCCTCTTTTTCTCTCTCACGTGCCAACGCGTGTGGCCGCTGCAGAAGAAGCAACGAAAATATAATGCTATCCAGCTAATTCAATGGCATTTTTGTAAATTCAATTTCAAACATATCCTTTTTTGACTCATTCAATTTATGAATACAAAATTAAATTTCCTATTTTAAACCCTGTTGTCATTTTACAATTATATCCCCAAAATTCCCCCCATCACCTCCCCTCCCAGTTTTTGCTGCTTTTACCTTAAAATATATTTATAAATAGTTAGAGTATTTTATTAATTCTGACAATGTTTTAAAACTTAATTAAATAATATCTTTATTACTTCTGATTAAAATTTTAATACAAGTTAAATCCGGATTCATTTGTATTCTTGATTTCAGACTTTTTTTTACACGTGTCAAAACTAATTAAATACAAATAAAAAGTTATTCACCCATTAAAACATAAAAAGAAAAGATCTAAATTTCATTCGATATAGATATATTGTGGTCGTTTGGGCTTTCTTAAATTTAAAATAAGTAACTTATTTTATTTTCATTTTTTTTACATATTTTCATATTTTTTTTAAAGATAAATATTTTTTTTAGAATTTTAAAACCAAATATTATTTTCAAAATAAAAAATAAGTTATTTATTTTCAGAAAAAGTACATACATCCCTATTTCCCCCCGGAAATAACGGCTTATTTCCGGAAAAAAGTTACAGCCAAACAGCCCCATTAGTTGTATGTTCGAGAACCTACTTTTATTTTTTTCTTCTTTTTTTTTTTTTATTCGAGATCCTACTTTTAAGTCCGTTTTAGTAATTCAAACTATACAAGGACATTTACGTGAATTCACAACTACTTATACTTAGCTATTAAGATTCAAGAAATAAAAAAATAGATATATAATAATAATAATAAAAAAAAACTCAACCAACTCCCTCCACATTCCACTCCCTCTTAAACCGACTCTGCCCGAGTCATACCCTCTCTCCCCCTTTTATTTAATTTCACACTTCCCCATAAAAACCAATAAATTAAAAAAATATATACACACATATATAATTTATACATACAGATCTAATGTACCAAAAAAGCCCCAATTCTCACAAACCCTAATCTTTCAATTTTCCCCTCTTTCACTCCTCTCTCTCTTTGCAACGCAACAGGCCACTCTTTTTATCATATCAAAATTTCCCCAGATCTGATATATATTAGCGGCCGTATAGATCCCACGCGCCGTCGTAGAGGCCTCACGCGCCGAGATCTGACGATTGAGTTTAAAAACAATATGGTCGTGAGTGGCCGGCCGTTGAAGCGAATGAAGCGGCGAGTCACGGCCGATATCAACGACTTCTTCACGTCGCCGTCCGGCGATTCTCCGGTGGACGGTCCGTTTCGGAGCAGCGTGAAGTCGTTTGTTTCGAAGTACGCGCTGCTTCCGCCGCCGTCGTCGCTGTTACCGCAGCTTATGACGCGTCAGATCGTGTTCCGAGTGGGTGACTCGACTGAGTCGAACTCGGACGGTGATGATCAAGCCACTGTTTGTCTTGACGTGGTTGAGGAAAACGTGGCGAGATCTAGATCCGTGTATTGCGATCAGTGCCGAGTCGTTGGTGAGTGTCTAAACTAACCGAGTCATCGAACGAGTCATTAGTTGGCGGGAAACACGAGAATAGTTAATGCTGCCTTTTGTTTAACAAGCTAATCTGTTCGCTCGTTTTCGGTATTATTTACCAAAAAATATAATTAAAAAAGATATTAAAAATATATAAATAAATTAATAAATTGATATATTTCGGAGAGATGCGATAAAAGAGTTGAGGTACATGGTGGGTTCCTTGTATAACTTACTTATCTTGTTTGTTCCTTTTGGCCCCGCTTATAGTTTGGTAAGATGTAGGTGGGATATTTCATATTTATGGACACGTATCAATGAATTTATTTAACCTTAATTATTATATTATTTGATTTGGAGACGGACAGCTGTTGACTAGTAATTTTAACATGATGGACCTTATTGCATTTTTGGTAACGTATTGAACAAGATTTCATAATTGTACATTGCATTACAGTTGTACCTACATGTCACATGCTGTCTACTCATTATTTCTTTGATAGTATTTTTTTACAAAATTACAGAATAATACCTAGTAATAATTTATTTATTTATTTATTTATTCAAGTTGAGCCAATTGGGTTTCACATCTAATCATGAATATTTCAATTTGTGGATTTAAATTGCTTGGTGGGATGTACGTGGAGTTGGGGAAATATGAGTGGTTCAAGTTGATAGGTTATTAATTTTTTTAGGTTGGAGTGGTAATCCAGTGTGTGCCAAGCGATACCATTTTATCATCAAGGCAGATGGTCGCTCAATTGGATGCTATGACAAGCCGTGTTCAAGCTGTGGTGACAGCTTCCCGGGGTCTGACGCAAGGTGAGGATAGTTCAAGATATTGCAGTTTTTAGCATAGCAGTGAAACATGTTATACATTTACATTGAAATAAGTTTGAATGAGGAATTTTTCAACGGTTTATATAACAAAAGAAATATAAGTAAACATGCCTTGGTGGATACAGAATCATTTGTCGAGGTTTTAAGTTTTTAGAAATATTGTAAATTTTGTTTCCATATCAGCAGTTGAAATCTACAACTTCAAATGCAATTCAACAAACAATCATGCTTACAATGATAATTTGTGGGGTCAGGTTGTAAATTTAGGAACAAACCTCAAATATATCAATTCTTTCGATTACAATTTGGAGACATGGATGCCTTCATGGTATTGAGGCTTAATTATGAAAGTAATGCCGCTTCCTTTCAGGTGCAAGTCATGTAACCATGAGATGACTGCTGAAGATGCAGAAGATTGGATGTATAACCAGCTGGAGGATACAACTCATCTCTTACATGCTGTTGTCCATTCCAATGGTTATGGCCACCTTCTTAGAGTTAATGGTAGAGAAGGTGGATCTAGGGTACTCTCTGGATGTCATATTATGGACTTTTGGGATCGCCTGTGTAAAGTACTTGCAGTCAGGTGAGTGTTTGCTACTGTTGTTCTGAAAAAAATACACCGAGTGTTGTCAACAAGCAACTTTGCTAATAAAGGTTGTCTGCTGCTTAACAATACAAATTACTAATATCCATGTTTACTGTGTATTTGGCTTTAGGTGTCCTGCATGCCCTTGATGTATTGACTTCTATAAATTCTTTCTTTTTATCCCAAAAATTTAATGTTGCGATTTATATGTTTTTTTTTTTTTTTGGGGGGGGGGGGTTGTTCAGCCTTATTTATGTGTATACCTTCTATAAGATCTATTGTGAGAGAGTTTTAACTTGTTGCTTCTGCAAAACAAACATTTAACCGTTGTGTTTTTTCATGTCCCGCACCTGAACAGAAAGGTCAGTGTTGTGGATGTCTCAAAAAAGTATGGGTTGGAATTTTGCCTTATTTATGTGTATACCTTCTATAAGATCTATTGTGAGAGAGTTTTAACTTGTTGCTTCTGCAAAACAAACATTTAACCGTTGTGTTTTTTCATGTCCCGCACCTGAACAGAAAGGTCAGTGTTATGGATGTCTCAAAAAAGTATGGGTTGGAATTTCGCCTTCTGCATGCCATTACAAAGGGCCATCCCTGGTATGGTGACTGGGGTTATGAGTTTGGTGCTGGTAGTTTTGCTCTAACAGTTGATGCTTATAATATGGCTGTTGAAACCCTCTCAAATACACCGCTCTCCATCTTTACTTCTCAAGGACGGAAACCAAGAACTAGATTACAGGATTTGATATCATTATATCAGTCAATATCTGAGGACGAGCTTGTAAATATTAGAGATCTCTTCTGTTTTTTGATGAATTTGATACGCGCTGCACATAAGTCTCCTGTGAGGGTTGACGAGGACACCTTTAAGAAGCGTAAATTATGTGACTCGAGGATCCTGAGTGCATGGACTAATAATGATATTGTTCGAGTGGAGGAAGCAATGTTTAAAGTATTAAGGGCTATTACTGGTTCCAATTGGGTTAGTTGGCGTGCGCTTAGGGGAGCTGTTTGCAAGGCAGGTCCTCCTGAACTACTGGATTATTGCCTCAAGGAGCTTAAAGGAAAGCATGCTGTGAATGGAATGGTTGTTAATTCGCGGTGCATCCCAGAATCTGATGCTTTGGAGTACAGGTAGAAAATTAGTATTACGAATCATTTTATTCTATATCTTGTAGCTTAAAAATCTGAATTAGTATGTCCAAGCATTTTATTTTCTGTATTTAACTTGAAAATTGGTGCTTGTGTTTATGCAGACTTGAGCAAGGAAGTGCTCCTATGACTGGAGGCTCAACTTGTCACTATTCTTCAGGTAGAAACCACCCAGCCGAATCAAATCTCCTCCACGACCTTAGGTACTTGTACGAGGCCATGCTTCACCCCTTAACCATGTTGAGCTTTGTGCCTGAAATAAAATGGACTCTCTCACTTGAATCTGCTAAAAAGCTGCTCGATTGCAAGCAATTTGTAAAGAATTACCTTCCTGAGAATTTTCTAACAGCTATGCACCCATCTGCTGTACAATTATCATGTGAAGTAGATCTCATGGATCAGTCCGAGGATGATGCTATAAAGCCACCTCCTGAAGTAATTATACTACCTTGTAGTGCTACCATTTCTGATATAAAGATTGAAGGATCAAGAGCATTTCAAGAAGTATATCTGTCGTTGAGAAGATTTCAAGCAGAAGAGATAATTGGCTATGGTGGTGTACTTGAGTCCACCCAGGTCAAACTTCTATTCGGATCAAGTGAAACGGTTAGAATCCGTGGGAAATGCCTGGGTAAAAATGGGTTGACCAAGTTTAGAATGGAAAGAGGGGTTGAGAGCTGGATAGTTGATTGTGTTTGCGGGGCAAGAGATGATGATGGAGAGAGGATGCTGGCTTGTGATATTTGTGGTGTTTGGCAGCACACTAGATGTTCCAGGATTCCAGACTTTGATGCTGTTCCTGCAAGATATGTCTGTCGCGTGTGCTCTGCCAGCTCTGGCCGAGTGACAAAAGCCAAGAGTGACACAGTCAACCCCACTTGTGGAAGTGCTAATGGCAAGATTAGGGTAAACTGGACAACCAAAGCTTGATATGGTGCTGCGCATTTTGGGAGTATGTAAATGTTTTTTATTTGTTCGGTCTGAAAAACAATGTGTAAATATTTAAGACCGGGCGTCTACAATATGCATCAGCACTGGTAGTTTTTTAATCTAGTCAAGCTTTGAGTTCCTCTTGTGTATATTTTTCATCCTAACTTGTGCTCCATGCATATACATGCAGTGCAAACTAGTAGCTATTAACAGTTTAATGCAAAAGAACTTTTGACACAGAAGGTTCTATCCAGTGTCGGTCTTTTATGTGCACAGGTTGACAAGTTTTTTTGATTTTTGCTGTTCTGAGTAGAAAAAACATAAGGTAAATAGATTCTAAAAATTGTAACCCTGCAGATATGTAAACGAACTGAGCTAAGACTGTAGGAGCTGCTAAATATACTTTGGGGCTGGAGTATGCAGCCCCGCTGCTCTTCTGATAAATTTTTACCTTACAGAAGCTAATGAAATTTTACCCGTACAGAAGTTTAACAAGAACAGGTATATACCTATCATGATTGAACCTGGTTTGCTACCAATGCCTACCATACATTTTGCCGTTTGCTTGAACCAGGGTGTCTTTTTCAGGAAACAACCATGAATCATGGTTGGAAGTTGTTGGTAGTACGACATTGCTTCAAACCACCTTACATAGACCTCTCGCTTATTGAAGTTCTTAATTTTTGAACATCAACATACTTGACAAGATCATCAAACCATTTTTCAAATATCTAGACTGGAGATGAAATTGAAAGTTCTAGACATTTTTTATAAATAGGGAATTTTTCTTCAGCAGTCGCTAGAAATGTAGGGCAAGTGACCATTAATCATATTATGGAATGAAGTTCTTGGACCAAACTCATGAAAGACATATACGAGACCAGAATTCTAAAAATACGCCCATCAAATTTCTACGAAACCAGAATTCTAAAAATATGCCATAAAATTATTTAATCATACAAAATATTCGTTATATGCACAAGGATTTCTGGCCTACAGTGTTCTCCACTAGTATCCGAACTCCTGGAAGAGACCTCTCAATAGATCCGTCACCACATAAGCATGTCACGACTCAAGACCGATCAGTGAATAATGTATATGTGTGATAGTGATACAAAGAGATGCGAGAGAGGTGGACAACAACAAAACAACATTTGACTACATAGTGACAGTTGACTTCACATATAATAATGCAAAGTCGACTTTCTTGCATTCAAAATGAAAAGAGACAAAAATAAGGGTGTAAACAGACGTGTGAGTACCACTAAAACAAACAGGCATGCTGAATAGTACGCGGTAATGCAACTCTAAAGAAAGATAAGTATTACTCCACCTCCACTTCTAACTAAAAAGGAATTTGAATATGGATACCAGCTCTGTGCACTATATTCAAGTAGCCAAGGCCAAAGGGGGACTGATATCATCATATTTTCCACCACTCATTTTGACACTGCTGATATGTATTGATGGTTTGCGGTAGTCAATATATATACACTACTAATTAGAGATAATTAAATCTTTGATTATACTGCATTTTAGTTAGTTGTGCATGCAATCATTGTATTATTTTGTTGTTTTAAAATTACTCAACAAATTAATGACTAACAAATGGCACAATCCAATGATGATACTGAAATTAGTTTTGAATAATATCATTCTGACCGTTTCCTAACACTTTAAGATTTTATTAGGATCAGTTCCCATCGTCAAGGTTTCGAGTTCGACTCTCTGCCACTATTCAATCCATGATAGGTTACCAACACACTCTAGATGTATAGGATTATCATCGATGTTAGTGGCGTCAAAACCATAATGTGAAGTTTTGGTATCATTACAGAATAGCTAAATTGTTGCTCTTTGAAGATATTAAGGTTGGTTAATGTGTTGATCGTAACTAGTACAACTTGATGCGATCTTGAAAATTTTGAACTCATATGTAATTTGTACGTGTAACATGTCCAAGAAACTTCAGATCTCCACTTACTGCTGTTGGTGTAATACACGTCAAGTTACATGCAGATAACAAACTTTTAAACTAATACTTTACTAACACATAAATAAACATATAATCTAAATTAGGTACAGAAAATTATGGACCACGATTTGCTTCCACTGGTGAATTTGAAATCATATATCTAGTACATTCCACTAAATATTTCATGATTTTTAGTAGGTGTATTTAGAGCATGTTTGGCATAGCTTTAACCCAGCGGCTTAAAACTGTTTTTGTCTTTAAGCTGAAAAATGTCAATTTGTGTAATAAGCCAAAAACTGATTTAATTTAAAGCTAGAAGTAAGTATTAGGTACTTTTCTCAGTGACTTGTTTTTTTTCTATTTTGATAAAAGTTATTCATATGTCATAAATTACTCATAAGTCACTTTTATTTTTATTATTATATGTTTAAAAACTCATAAGTCACTCATAATACAAAATTACCCAAACATGCATTTTAAGCTCCCGACTTATCACGTTAAGCCACTTTAAGTCATAATCACAATTTTAAGTTTAGCCAAACAGGCTCTTAATCTAAAATTTGTAAGACTTTAGATTTTGTGAGATTTTAGAAATTTAGATATATATATATATATATATTTATTTATTTTTTATTATTTTTTTTAAATTTGCATTTTAAAAAAATCATTAAAAACTGGTGGTATAAAATAAAGATTTTAAAATATTCATTAAAATCTTGGTTTATTCAACTTGAATTTTAAAAAATACAATGAAATTTGATGGTATTCAATTATATTTAAAAATATCTAATAACATCTCATGATACTCAAAATTTGATGAATTTTTCTATTTTATAAAATGGTGGATTTGGATGGATTTCATAGTGTTTTTTTAGTATCATTCTTGAAATACATCTAAATTTCATGAGATTTTAAAAAAAATCTATCTAAATGGAAATTCATGAGACTCTACTCCATAAGAATCTGCCTAAAATTAAAATCAACAATAATTTTTTAAAATATGAATTGAATACTCTGTAGCGCGGTCCATTTCCTTTAATCATCAGCCGACCCACTACATGTCTATATATAATCATCTTTACGTTATCTGCACTACTGCAAAACATAGCTAATGAATTTAGTCAGTTACTTAATACATTCTCTGTGAGTATACTGTCTTGGAATTCATTTCTTAATTACAATCTTTACTACAAAATCAAGAAAGATGGTTGTAAAGAATAGTACTTGTAACAAATGTTCTGTTGTTATGTTTTTGTTATTAAGTGGCTTAACAATATTTAGAGCAGCAGAAGCTCTTAGTATGAATTACTATATAATGAGGTGTCCAATGGTAGAGCTGATTGTGAAGGACACTGTTAATAGAGCTCTGCAATCTGATCCTACACTTGCAGCTGGTCTTATTCGAATGCATTTTCATGACTGCTTTCTTGAGGTTCATTTCTTTCACTTGCTTAAGTTTTTTGGGGTTTTATATGGTACATATTATATAATTTTATCAATGACGCTTTGTTTATGATATAGGGATGTGATGCATCGGTTTTAGTGGATTCAACAAAGGGGAATACAGCAGAGAAGGATTCTCCAGCAAATTTGAGTTTGAGGGGTTATGAGGTTATTGATGATATTAAAGATCAGCTTGAAGATCAATGCCCCGGAGTGGTTTCTTGTGCTGATATAATTGCAATGGCTGCCAGAGATGCTGTTTTCTTTGTAAGTAAACATACAACACACCATGCACATACACTGAGACACACACACTAATGTAAGACCATTGTGTCAAAAGAGCCATGATACATGTTAATTTTGCAACTCTCCCAAAAACTTAAGGTTGATAGGAGACGGGATTTTATACGAAGATTAAGGTTATGTAGTAATAAAGGCATATATACAAGTTATTGTTCTGGACTGAGGTGGTTAACTTTGCTGGTGCAATGGTGTACGACATGCATAATTGTACCGTGAATGATAACTTAGTTACATTTTACATTTATTCTGGTCGGAAAGTATGTTCTAGACCAAATCACTAGCCGATGAGAGCAATCAATAATATTAGTTTTGAATATGATATTAGGCTGGAGGTCCAGTTTATGACATACCAAAAGGAAGAAAAGATGGAAGAAGGTCAAAGATAGAAGATACAAGAAATCTCCCACCACCAAGTTTCAATAGTTCAGAGCTCATTAGGATGTTTGGGCAACATGGTTTCACTACTCAAGAAATGGTGGCTCTATCCGGTATTCTATTAATAATATTGTACAACTTTTTCTAATATATATATGTATACACATATATATTTGGTGATTGGTGTCCAATTACAAATGAGCTATTTTGTTTTGGGTGACATGGTTTTGTTTTAGGGGCACATACACTAGGAGTGGCAAGATGCTCATCGTTCAAGAACAGGCTGTCAAACTTTGACAGCACTCATAATGTAGATCCAGACATTGATACCCAATTTGCCAATACTTTGATTAGAACATGCAAAGCTGGAGACAATGCAGAGCAACCATTTGATAGGTCTAGAAACACATTTGATAATAACTATTTCATTGGTTTGCAAAACAAAGCTGGAGTACTTGGTTCGGATCAGACCTTATTCTCAAGTCGGCAAACTAGAGGCATCGTTAATAATTATGCCATGAATGAAGCCATGTTTTTCCTTGATTTCCAGCAGGCTATGGTGAAGATGGGCTTATTGGATGTTAAAGAGGGTTCAAAAGGAGAAGTACGAGAAAATTGCCGCAGAATCAATAAATAGATATTTTTACTTATCTATGAGATTAATAGATTATGGATAGATAATCTCATTGTTACTTGGGCAAAAAAAAAGAAAGATCGTCTCATTGTTTCTACAGAAAGATTCTAAATCATCTATCTCAATGTCAACTCAGGGGTTAATTTCACTTGTACAATATAGTATGGCTAAGTTTTTGTGATGAATAAATTGTTTATACCCCTCTAGTCACCAAACTATTGTGTATTATATAATGTATTACAAGGACTTAATGCAGATCTTGTTTGTAAAGGTTAATTATAAAGTTCTGTAGAGCTTTTCATCGTAATTTCTGTTTCTTTTGATAAAATGCCTGGCCGAGTATCATGAAACATTTCTTGTTTCTGTTGAGCTCCTGAAGAGAGAGGCTAACAAAATATACCAAAGAAAGGAAACTTTATTGAGAAAAGCAAAAATCAAACAAAATGCTCTTACTTTTCCCGAAAGATTAAACAAAATACAATGATGTAACTGAAACAGGCTGGGGCACCTAAATGTAGGAGAGATTTAAGGGGTACTAGTCATATAAAGTAATACTTCAAACATAGGCTATTAGCCTGTTTGGCTGTTACACTTTAATTTGTTGTTTTAATAATGTATTATTATGGTAATATACAGATTACTATTATGTTGGATCAATATAAAGTTATATATTTTTTTTAATTGATATTATTTAAAAAATTCTGATACAATGCTAGTTACTGGTCGAGAGTGTGTGTATGTGTGTGTGTGTGTGAGAGAGAGAGAGAGAGAGAGAGAGAGTACTCTATGGTTGTCAAAGAAAAGTTTGATACTTCAAAAATTGTTCCAGCATTTGTGCTCCTTTTTGACAAATAAAAAGCTTCAAATCTCTGTTTTCTTTACTTGCACAGGTTTTTAAAAATGTTAGTATACAATCACTTGAGTTGAGCACCCAAAGCAAGCCCCTACAGAGAGAAAAGAGCATTTATATAGAAATGTTGACACTACTAGTATTGATTGTTTTTTCACCTGGGATGGTTTTCGGAGATGTCAAAATGGCATTACCAAAGTTCTCAGCAATATTTGCATTTGGAGACTCATTAATTGATCCAGGAAATAACAATTACCTTACCTCTTTGGCCAAAGCAAATTATGTGCCTTATGGTATTGATTTCTATCAAGGTCACCCTTCTGGTAGATTCTGTAATGGTAAAACCGTTATAGACTTGCTTGGTAATGGCAACTACTTGTAGAAAAACATTTCACGGTTTGATCTCCCTACACTTGTCTAGATCTATTGTGATTCCAAGTAGATTTCCGTTCAACTTTTTGCAGGAGAACTGTTGGGACTTCCACTTCTTCCGGCATATGCAGATCCTTTAGCCACAGGAAAAAACATTCTTAAGGGGGTCTGTTTTGCTTCGGCTGCTGCAGGAATTCTTGAGGAGTCAGGACAGAATCTAGTAACGTTCACAGGACTATTTAACATACATCTCCTATTATTTTTTTCACTAATATCCCTCTATGTTTCAACTATAATGTTTAAAACCTTATGTCCTACAGGGTGAACGATTCAGCTTTAGGCTACAGGTTCAAAACTTTGAGAACATCTTAGATCAATTGAAGAATGACATGAATGATCAGGAGCTTATGGAATATTTGAGGTCATCTTTAGCAGTAGTAATTCTCGGTAGCAATGATTACCTTAATAACTATCTGCTGCCTTCTTTATATACCTCTAGCTACATCTACAATCCTGCAGATTATGCCAATCTCCTCATGAAGCACTATGCAAGGCAAATCCTAGTAAGATTACTAAATAATCAAACTCCTCATACTTAACATGATTTTTAAGTTTATTCAAAGATTTATAATGACTTCAATTTTCCAAACATATACTAAAACATCCCAGGCACTCTACAGTCTAGGATTGAGGAAGTTTTTTCTAGTTGGAATTGGACAACTTGGTTGCATTCCCAATCAACTAGCCACCGGCTTAGCTCCATCAGGAAAGTGTATATCTTCTGTAAATGACATAGTTGGACATTTTAACTTACTACTACGATCATTAATTGATCAGCTAAACAAGAGCCACCGCGATGCAATCTTTGTTTATGGAAACACATACGGTGCATTTGGCGATATCTTAAACAATCCTACTGCCTACGGTAATTAAGAACAAACCAGAAATGTTAAAAATATTATATGGAGTATCTATTTATAGCCATGCACCATACTTATGAAGCAAGTGTTTTAGTTGTTAATATCGAAATGCATGTATTTACAGGATTCACGGTCACTGATAAAGGGTGTTGCGGCCTTGGAAGAAACAATGGAGAAATAACTTGCCTTCCATTCTCAGTACCTTGCATGAACAGGAAAGAACATGTGTTTTGGGATGCATTTCATCCAACTGAGGCTGTGAATCAAATTCTTGCTACAAGGGCTTACTCGGGCACTCCTGATGATTGTTATCCAATCAATCTACAACAAATGGCAAACTATAATTAGCTTTTGTTTAGCTACTATGTGATTAAGTAAACTTTTTTTTACCTTGGTTTTACTACAAGGGAATGCATCTCAATCAGGACCGACAGTGATTCTAAATTTATGTACTAGTAACGAATTTTAAGGGGTTGTTTTCTTTGAATCGTTTGGGTTTTGGAATACTCAAATGTTAGTGAATTAGTGTATGTAGAATCTTAATGGTAAATTGATTTTTTATTTATATTTTTATTGATACCTAATATAAAATTTTATAATATTAAGAATTTATATTAATATATAAATATGTTTTAATTTGGACCCGTATTATAATAAATATATAATTAATTGGGACTAAAAAGTAAAATTTTATTTAATATATAAGTATATAGTTAGAACCCATATTATAATAAATAAATTATATCTAATACATGTATATTTTTTGGGCCCGTGATCCAGTATTCACAGACCGGCCAAAACTTTTAATCTTTAGGTTATAATAATATAGTACGGATGTCGAATTAAAATGTACATATGTCATGACACATTATTAAAAAATAAAAATTTTAGGAATATTTTTGAGTACCTAACACTACTTTTTAAAATATTAAGGTGGTATAATTTGAAATGATAATTCAATATTAAGGAACTAAATGATTTAAAATATTTTAGAGTTATTAATTAAATTAGCTTTTTGTAAAAAAAAATTGATACATTTTTTTGTTGGTAATATATATATATATATATATATATATTTGTTTGAATATAATTAATTTTTATACTTTTTATTTTATTTTGAATAAAATTAAAATTATTTTGATGTAATAGATACACTCTCCCACTATACAAGATGAAATAAAATTATTATATAATTTTTTTTGTCAGAAATAACTTTCACGTGGATGATTTGTACCGAAATACAATCTCGAAAAAACGGAGTACTTTCGTTCAAAAGTTTATCATTTAAGCAAAAAACACGCAAGATGTTTCTCGAAATTTAGAAAATAAAACTTTTAAATAAAATTATTATATAGTTTTTAAATAAACAAATATATGACAAATTAATTATTAGTTGTTACTTATTTGTTTTAGAAAGCATATAATTCTTGTAAAATAGAAATAATAATTTTACAAACAGAATAATATAGTCTATAAATAACAAACATGGCCCAGTCGGTGAAACAATCCAATCGGCTATCGCGAGGGTTTTCTCAAGAAGGCGTCCTCCTATACCTAAAATCTTGAGAGACTGTGTGAGAAGAAGATTAGACATAGATACAAGAATTTGTATCTATAATTGTTATGTATCCTTCTCGAGGGAGTAATAGTAATTATGGTCAGCCAGGTCAGCCGCAGCCTGCTAAACCCTACGATTCTCAATCTGCTTATCGCCACAACGTATGCTTCTTTTTTTTTATATATCTTTATTGATTTTACTTTTTCGTAGTAATTTTCGTGTTTCTAATCAATTTATTCAATGCATTGCTACTATTGTTTGTGTGTGTTCTTTTGTAGGAAGATGAATTGATACATCTGAATTAGGTTTTAGTCGACGATTTCAAACTGTTGTGTGTGTGTTTCTTATACATGTCATTCAGCTTTGTTCTGCGATATGTAATGTTTTGTTTGTCTGTTTTCTCGATTGTGGATTTTTTTCTTTCTTTTTTTGTGTTTTAGTTGAAAGGGAATTGAAACTAAGATACAATTGGAAGTAAGGAAAGATTACTTGTATTTATTCCGATAAAATATTCTTTTTTGTGTTTCGATTAATGTATATTTATGTTATTTGATGTTACACTCTTGCAATGATTTATTTTTATGAAACTTGAAATTTGAATTATATTGCATAAGTTTTGGATGGATTTTAATTAGTAGTCTGGGAGGAAAGTTGAATCATAGTGTTTAAAGTTCAGATGAATATATGATGCAATAAACCGAACTTCCAAGTGATTGATATTTTTATACAAATATTTAGTTTGCTAGTTTATCTAGCAGTGGCTTCAGTTTATGCTTCCTTTTTTCTTCAATTTTTTGATTTTTTTTCCTTTCTTAAGTTAGCTTTTTTTCTTTTTTTGGTCTTCCAAAAGTAGTATTATACTATCATTATGAGTTATGACACATGGTATACTTAGTGAAATATGAAACTTCCAATATAATAAGATTAGTAGCTAACCCAGTCTTGACAAGATTCTAGAATGCACGTACATTCTGTTATTGATTTCTATGTTCTGGGGTCTTATTTTATTGATCTCTACTCAACCGTTCTATTTTTCATTTTGTGCATCTCGTGGTGAAGTTGGCAGCGGCCTATTCTGCAAGTGCAGGTGGAGGACCAGATGACTCTTCTCAGCTATCTATGGCTTCACGGCATTCATCTATGCTAGGGGGTGGTAGTTCTCATGAAGCAGTAGATATTAGTGGAGGATATAGAGCTCATCCCTCTGCTGCAACCCATTACGGTGGTCAGTACAGCTCAGTGTATGGTTCAGCTGCTTTAAGCAGTACCCAGGTTGGTACTATTTAATCATTGTTTTTTTTAAAAAGAAATCATTAGAATGTAGTATAGAAATAGCATATATAAGAACTTGCATCCAGAAGTACTGTTATTTATTATGTAACTAAAAGAAAAAACAGCGGCACTTGCTAGTCCTAACTGAAAATAGAAGCATGATATTGAACCATAAACTAGTGAAAATATTGAACCTTTGACATAAACTCACCACAAAAATTTATTATTGAAGAGATTGTTTAATGTGAAATTCGAAAGCAAAAAGTAGTGCAAGTATGACGTGCAAAAGGTTTCTTGCACATCTCTTGACGATCCAAATCATTTTTGAATGCCAAACGTTTTCTTCATTCTGTTAAAAACAAAATCTCTAACTTCTATGATGTTTCAACTCTTAACTAAATGTATTAAAAAATTTGTTTTTCCAATTTATATTATTCTTCAATATTCATGATCAGTTGCAAAAAAAGCATAAATATACATGTTCCAAATAGTATGTTACATGGGCTGTTCTTGAATGTTTTAAAATTTAAATTGTATATATTTTTCAATATGTAATGTTTTTGTTGACACTTGAAAGGATTGAAAATCGTCTGGTCGGTGTTCCCACTGATGGTGGTCAGTGTGTTACTGTGTTAGCCAACTGTGCTCATACTATATCTAACACTGCGTCTGTCTAGGTTGAACTGTGTATGACTTCAAAACATTACCTCTTCGATGCATATATCCTTGATCCTTCCATCACACAATCACACAATCACTTTAATGAATATTATCCTTCCTCCCTCATTTTTTAATACATGGATTGAGAAATAAGCCAAGTATAGCGTGTTTTATTATGGTGATTGGTGAAGTTCATGTACATAACCCTTTTGATCTTTATCATAGCTAATGGTATGTTCTAAATGAGTGTAATTTCTACTCGTCAGTCTATAGGGATTTGAAATCTGTGAACCAATTTTTTATATATATATTTTCTTTCTGTAGCTTTCTGCACAAAGTGGCAAAGGAGCTGCACCTGCTCTGGAAAGTCGACGTGGTTATAGCTCAACAATACAAGACTCACCCAAATTTGTATCTAGTGACTATGTCTCATCTTCAATACATGGATATGGTCAGAAAGGTGATCAATTATATGTGGATAAGCTTTCTGATTATCCATTAATTGACAGACGCCAGTATGGGGAGCGATCGAGTGCCTATCTAGGTAGGGACCAGAATGAAACAACTGCTCGATATGGAGATTCACTTGGTTTTGCCCATCAACATCAGGTATGGGTCTACTAAAATATTTGATTGTGCTTATTTTGTTTAGTGTCAAATTCCATCGGAGTTGTTTACACACACATGTATATGTATGTGTATATATTTATATTTATGTTTCTCTCCTTTTCCTTATAAGAATGTATTTGTGAATGCAGGCAGACATGTATGAACGCTTGGATCAGGCATCAGTGCTTCGACATGAACAAATGCTTAAGGTTCAGTCACTGCAATCTAATCCTCTTGATGGGGGTTCTAGGTAAATTGTCTAGTGTATTTACCAGTAACAATTTTACTAATCTATGTTGTTAGTTCAATTAGGATATATATTCCTTTTGGTACATTTTTCCTTGTCTGCAATTCACCAAATACATAGTTCTGGCCTTCTGGGTTAATAGTATAATACAGGTGTATTACTAGCAGAAAGCCTTATTATGGACATATTTATGAGATGGATATATTCATGTTAGTACACTGAGTGGCAACCCATTTCTGGCAGACAAGCTGATTATCTTGTGTCAAGGGGTGCTGCTACTCGCCATCCAGCTGACGATTTTATGTCTTATGCTGGTAGAGTGGATGCTGATCCACGCAGTCTAACAGTTTTAAGCGGTTCATCACATGGTGGACAACAACTTGCTCCATCAATTTTAGGGGCTGCTCCAAGAAGGAACGTCGATGATCTTGTTTACGCTCAAAGCTCTTCAAATCCTGGTTATGGAGTTAGCCTGCCTCCTGGGAGGGACTATGCTACAGGAAAAGGGTTTCATGGTGCTTCACTTGAGTCGGATTATCCTGGTAGCTTGTTATCACGTGGAAGTCTACCAAAAATAGATGATCGAAAAGATGAGAGAGGTGGATATGCTCGGGAGCTAGAGAGAATAGACGAGGAACGGCGCAGGGATCTCTTGCGTGAACGTGAAAAGGAGAGAGAAAGGGACAAGGAAAGAGAACGGGAACGTGAAAGGGAGCGAGAAAGAGAAAAGAAACAAAGAAAGGAGCGTGAACGACGAGAGAAAGAAAGAGATCGAGAGACAAAACATGGATCTGAAGTTAGACGTGAACGAACTCCACCAAGACTCTCTAGGGATCGCCGTGGTTCCTCATTGTCAAAAGAAGGGAGATCTTTGCGACGAGATTCACCACATCATGAAGTCTTACATAGGTTTTTTTTTTTGAAATTTTGCGTCTTGCTCTAGTTGTCTATGTAAAGCTGCTAGTGTATGTTGCAGCCTTCATGTCTAACTCGGTGTTCTTTCATGCTGAAGGCATCAGTCACCTGTTAAAGAAGTACGAAGAGAATATGTATGCAAGGTAAAAACCTATACAAGAGCTTGAAGATTTGTCCCCCTACGGACTACTTGTTGAGGGATTGGAAGTTTAATTTTCTTCTTTCCTATCATTTCTTTATAAAATTTTGGAGCTGCATTGGTCCACCATAATTGTAGAGTACCGCCTCTCTTTCAGCTTGCCTTTTTTATCAAGCTTTCTGATTTGTATCATTACTCTTGCAATCACTTTGATGCTCTCAAGAACCATATACTTCGTTGGGGGTTTCCTTTGCTCTTCTGGTGCCTTAAAAAATCCAATGCTTTACTCTTGATCCCTTGTAAATAGCTTCTGACTTGACCTGGATTATACTTTGTTACATACTTAAACATTTCCCTAGCTATTTTCCCTAAAATTACCTTTTTTTGAGATCTATTTTTGTTCTTTAGTAACTTATTCAAACTTTTAAGCCTTGACTAAAGCATGATATATCTCAATTTGATAACTTTGAGCTTTAGGTGTCGTGTAGTTTAACTCTATGTTACTCGGACTCTTCCTTTTACCTTCGAGTACCCGTGTCGGACACTCGACACTCGGACATGACACTCGGACGCGGACACTTATTTTAGGCCAAAAACATGTATATTTTTTAAAATGTTGCCGAGTCCGATACTTGGACACGTATCCAAGTTGGACACTTCTAGGCGAGTCCGAGTAACATAGGTTTAACTAACATCTAACATGTCTATCAATTCTGGGATGATTTCTGTAAACATTATAGAAGATTTCGTTACTGTTACATAAGTAATTTGCTGCCTACGCAGGTTTACTCCTCAAGTTTGGTAGAAGTTCAGAGGGATTATTTATCAATGGATAAGCGATATCCCAGGTTATATGTAGTCTCAGAAGTCTCAAAGGTATTCCGGTTACTTTCACAATAAATTAAATTCCGGTTGTTACTTAGCAGAAGCTGACATTGCTTGTGTTTAGGTTGTTGTGAACTGGCCAAGAGAGAATATGAAGCTCTCTATCCATACACCTGTCAGGTATATTACCTATAATTACAGCATTAGTTGCATTTTATGAGATCTGTGATCATTCTACTTGTCCATGAACTTTATGGCTTTCTAATGCATATTTCGGCATCGTTTATGGAATTTTAGTACGTCAATCCCTGCAATGTATCTTTCAAGAGAGAAAGTATGGAATAGTGGACGCAAGAATTGGATTACCTCATGTCTATTTTTTTGAATTTCTTATTCTCAAATGTTAAACTGTATTCAATGAATGTGAAGAATCTGCCAAAGAAATGTTTCTAAGATATGTGATTAAACAGTTTTGAGCATGATTTCGTTGAAGATGAGACTGCTGCTGAGCAAAATTTGTTGCCACCAAAATCGTTGGACGATGGACTCTTAAAGTCAAACAAAGGAAATACTGTGTGGAATGCAAAGGTACGTTGGTCTATTGGTAAACTCATAGTTTAAGTTTATGTTGAACTACTTCTGTTTTACTGTTTACTTCTCTTATTCTTCATATAATATTTTTTTTCAGAAATAGTAGTAAGTTAGCAATATAGCATATCAATTTCGGTTGACTTCTCCATTAAAAGTTATTTGATTATTCTTTACAATTTTATAGTTTATGCTTTTCAGGAATGTGTAATATTATATGGGTTGATTGATTGCCGTAGTGCTTTGCTTTTCAGGAATGTGTAATATTATTCACCCAAACTGACCAATGCTAGCAGTAAAGTTACTAAGATTTGCTAAAAAGCTACATTAATTATGTAATATTGATGACAATGATCACCCTAACATACCTACTATACATTGTTATATTTTTTCTAGTGAGAAATTTACCCTTTTGAGGTTAAAACACCCAAAATACCTGCACTGCCACCAGTACTCCAGTAGTAATAAAAAAACGCAATTTCAATATGCTTTTTCAGTTTTTTTTACTTTTTTTCCCGTTGTAATAAATTATAACGCAAATTGAAAATGCGTTTTTTGTGACAATGCAATTAATTAGTTCAAATTGTGCCAGAAATGGCAAAACCCCCCTTTTTTATAATGTAGATAGAAAGAAAGCAATTAATCTGGATGTAGATGTAGCCCGGAGACCAATGCCATTGATTTTGTATTTTTTTCAAATAATTATGGTCTATGTTCCTCAGTTACTTGAGAAAAAAGTTGATATGTGTGTGTGTATGTATGTATCTATATTTGTACGGATGAAGATGCATCTGTCAAATGGTTAGGTGACAAAATGTGTCACCGTCTGCCAAACTGTTTGGTGACAAATTCCCCTGGTCAAACGGGTTCTTATCTATATTGTGAAGAACATTACTTTCCATTTGATGAATAATTTGGCATCCTAATCTCTTGGTGAGTGTAGCATCTGCTTGTACATATATGTAGCGACATATATTTCCATTTATAATAGATAATAGATGTAGGACATTTAAAAACAAATGTCTGCATTTTTTTGGAGGTCTATAAATGGGAGGGTAAGATGTTTATTTATTTTTTATTTTTTTTGCAAATTTATTTCTTTCAGCCTGTGCATGGCTGTGTCTGCAAACGTTAGTCATTTAAATTCCAGTTTCATGGGCTGATTCTCTCATCACTTGGTTGTCTTCTATATTTCAGAATTATAATCATTTTGTTGGTGTCCTATTAATTTCTTTTTCTTTCTCTTTAATTGGTTCAGATGATTCTGATGAGTGGGCTTAGTCAAAATGCTTTAGAAGAGCTCTCATCGGAAAGAAGATATGATGATAGGATACCCCATTATTGTAATATGCTTAGATTTGCTCTTCTTAAAAAGGATAATGCTTTTATGGCAATTGGAGGCCGATGGGATGCAATTGATGGTGGTGATCCATCAGTGGATGACTCTGCACTAGTTCGAACTATTATAAGGTCCGTGTTATTATGATTACATTCATCTATTTTGTGTATTTCTGACTTAATTGGGCGTTATTTGTACATTCAGAAATGCCAAGGCTGTGACTGGACTGGACCTGACTAGTTGTCGTCGTTGGAACCGTTTCCTTGAGGTACACTTTTGTAGTATAAACTTATTATTTTGTTGGTCATAAAAATTATTTTTCATATATTTTCCCAAGGTATGAAGGATTGTTTATTATCCTTGTTCTGTTGCAATTACTTCACCAGATGGGTTTGTACATTTTTCAAGAATAGATGAGCAAATGATTTGGAAATCATATCGGCCTTTTACGATTTAGTAGTTTAAGATAAACAAAACGCAAGGTCTGTATTTATTTTTTTGAATTAAGGATAGGTTTTTTGTAATCTAGCAAGTAATTGGAATTTATGAAGAAACTATGTATTTATTAAGGATGTTGCGAGTTATTTTGTCACCTTTAAATCTTGGTTTCTGCTTTTTTTAGAAAATGGCAATCTGTTCTGGAAACAACATATTATGTTGCTTTAATGGCTTAGCCTATAGTAGGTGTTCAATATATTCAATTACTCATATATATTTATGTATGGTGTTCAATTAATGTCAGATGATTACCTGTTGCTTATATAGCCCACAGGCCACACCTTTGCTATTTGGAGTACTACTACAAATTGTGGAACCATTATTTATAGGCATTTCGTGTCAATAAGTTAATTCTGTCATTCTAAAAAATTAGTACACAGTTTATCCCTATTCTTTTGTATGGTAGATTAGTAATAAAACTACACTATACAGTATGTGTATAAAAGTGGCATTACTTTATTTACACTTATATCATTTTACTAAATTAAATTCCTCGAAGCTATTTATTTAATGCTAATCAGCATTGTTTTTTACAGATACACTATGATAGAATCGGGAAGGATGGTTTGTTTAACCATAAGGAGGTTACAGTATTATATGTCCCAGATCTATCAGATTGCCTGCCTTCGTTGGAGATATGGCGAGAACAGTGGCTTGCTCACAAGAAGGAAGTTGCTGAGAGAGAACGTCTGCTTGATTTGAAAAAAGAGGTATGCTACATGCTTACATGTAATTTACATCTGATTTTTACCTTGACCTTTACACTGCCTTCTATATTCTTTTAACATGCATTTATTAATATGTCGGCTTTACCTTTCTTAAGCCAGGGTCCTAAACAGCACATCTACTCCTTGTAGTGAGGGTTGGGTCTACGTACATTGCTATGAACTAATTGCAATTCTGAGTTATGAAAACAAACTAAAATCAACAATAAATTCAATTTCTCTACAAAATTCTCCAGGTTGATTACAGTTCCTAACATTTCGAGAGGTGAGCCCGCCTAATATTCGTTGGACAGAACAGACCCACTACCCCCCCAACCCAACCTATCTCTACAATCCTTCTACACCCTTCTATTCTTGGACAGAACTGATCATGTTTGATTAATTGGTAGGCGCGTTAAATGAAATTGTATTTATGGGGTATCTCATTGTCTAATCATCACCAAAGATATGAATAAAATTATAAATATTCCTTTGTATGCTGCAAACTTTGCATTTGGTATGTTATAAATTTGAGTGCGGCTGTTGGTGTAGGGGTACATGTCTAGGGATGGGGTGTAATGTGGTTTTGCTCCATCTATTTTATATGTTTGCTTTTGTATTTGTATCCCTGTAAAACTAATTTTATTCATCTTTTTACTACAAATTTAGAAGCGAGGAGAGAAGAAAGATGGCGGAAAAGGTAAGAAAGATATTTAAAGCTTGTCTTCTCTTTGCCTTAAGTTTAGTTCTTTGTTACAATCATTGATGTTTTCAATCAGATAAGAACCCTGAATCCGTCAAAGATTCTAAAAGTGACGTGAAATCAGTGAAGAAGAAGTTGAATGAATCGTCTGGAGAAGAAGTGAATGTGAACAAAAAAGAGAGAGATGAGAACAAATTGATCGGGACTTCAGCTCTTCAAGAGGATAGTGTAAAGAATAAGAAAGTCCCGGAAAATGATGCGTTCAAAATTGAGGAAGGAAAACAGTTGGAGAAGAAGGTACAGGAAGAGAATCCTGTTCAGACAAGTGGTGGCATAAAATCAGGTAAAAAGAGAATTATCAAGAAGAGAATTGTCAAACAGAAAGTTTCCGATAAGAGCACAGTGGCAGAGAATTCTACAGCACGGAATGATAAGTTGGAGGACAAGGATGTGGGAGAGAAGAATTCCAACTCAGAAGTTACGGATCAGTCGACCAAGCCATCTGCTAGTCCAGCTGCTGCAAAGACTTTAATAAGAAAGAAAATTGCCAAGAAGATTGTTAAAAAAATTGTTCAGAAAGGAAATGTAGTGCAGCCAGAACCAATATCTGTGAAGGAACCTGAAGGTTCTGAAGGATCCAAGGGAAAATTGGACTCAGGCAGTGCTGCTGGTTTGCAAGATGCAAGTATCAAATCAACTGTAAAGAAAAAAATAATTAAAAGAGTGCTTAAGCGGAAGGCCTCTGCTTTGGGAACCAGTGATGGTGCTAATGAGAGCACGAAAGATGTTGACAAGGATGGGGCTAAGTTGACTCTCCCGGAAAATGACACAAAGACGACAGGAGACCAAACTACAGATGCTAGCAACCAAGGGAAGGAAGTCGAGTCAGAAAACAAAGCGGTTCCTAAAATGAATTTGAAAAAAGCATCCGAGAAGCAAGATAATATTGGTAGTTCAACTAAAAAGGCAGGCAAGGCTGTAGAAGGCAAGAAGATGAAAGATCATAGCACTATCTCTAAAAAGGAGGTAGGCAATGACGAGCAAACGGTCAATCAAAAAGATGGTCATGTGGGCAGGAATGAGAAGTCAAGTGAAAGAGACAAATCAAAAGTGGAAAAAGAAAGAAAAGATGAAACCAAGAATAAATCAAATAGAGATGTAAAAGAAAAGAAAAAAATTGAAGAGGCTCCTCGGCACCCTGGATTGTTTTTATGTACTAAAGGGAGCAAGAACATGAAAGTATGTTAAATAAACACAGCCACACTGGACATAATCTCTTTACTTATAAAATACCACTTTCTTCTGTCTTTTTTTAAAAAGAGAATATTACACACCGATTAATGGTCTTATATTTGCTTACAGCTGTGGTCTTTGTCGCTTTCTCTGGATTCACTTTTGGACTACACAGCCAAAGATACTGAAGAGTCAACATTTGAGGTTTGTTTTATAAATGAAATACTTGCCTCCATTATTCTAGTAGTGTCTGTGTTTTGCTCTTGCTCTCAAGGTTGCACTCTGAAAGATTTTAGCGAGTCTACATCTCAAGTGTCTGACTCATTTTTTAGTTTCTAATGCAGTTGCTCTATTGTTGCAATGTAGTCACAATCTCTTTATGTTTTTCAACCTATTATCAAAACTCTTACTGTTCTCTTGCCATATTATTTTGGTAGCTCTCTGTTTTTGCTGAGACCCTGTATGAAATGCTTCAGCATCAAATGGGGTGCCGTCTTTTAACTTTTCTCCAGGTTGGTTTTCTTTTAGTATAATATTGTGGATTTTTTTTACACAAATATGTAATTTTTTTCCCTCCTTGCTTTTGAAAAAATCGCCCTGCATGGATTTATATACTAGTATATTGTGCAGAAACTGCGCATTAAGTTCGTGACAAAAAGAAATAAACGGAAGAGGCAAAAGGATGCATCTGCCAAGAAAAGTGAGCTAGTATCACCGGTAAAGCGTGTGAAGACTGACAAGCCTAATGTGGAGGTCAAAGTGATTAAAACAGAATCAAAAGATGAATCTGTTAAACCCGAAACCAAGGATAAATCTCAATCAAATCTTGTTGAATTGATTAAATCTGAAACAAATAATGAGGCACAAACAGATGTTGGAATAATCAGAGTCACAGAAGAGGGTAACTCCTCTATCAACGAGGCCATAAAGGTAAAACCTGATGATGAAACAGATGAGGATGAAGATCCAGAGGAAGATCCTGAAGAAGATGAAGAAATGCCGGATCAAAGCCCACATGACTCCGCTAATGTGGTAAGAATTTTTAATCTATTTTTCATGACCCATATATTAGATGGATACTAACAAATACTAATACA
This sequence comes from Oenanthe sinensis, assembly GCA_028671895.1. Taxonomy (NCBI): domain Eukaryota; kingdom Viridiplantae; phylum Streptophyta; class Magnoliopsida; order Apiales; family Apiaceae; genus Oenanthe; species Oenanthe sinensis. The sequence continues at coordinate 41,480,908 of CM053794.1, forward strand.
AATTGTATATGTCTATATGATTTCATGACTCAGATATTAGATGGATGCCAAAAAATATGAAATATATGTCTATGTGACCTGCCTTGGCTTTTGGAAGTTAATTTTATTTATTTGCAAATTCAAGATTGCACCATTCTTTGCTTTAGTTTTGATACAAAAAACTGCAAGTTATTAATTGATGTATTGAAGTCTAAATGAGTGACTCTTTTTTGATAAATGGACTATAATTTCAATGTAGTATTATTTTTAGTTTTTTACTTTCCATTATATGTCCCAACCATCCATTATCATAGTAATAAATGTTTTTTTAATTGCACTTGCACTCACGCACACACCTGCTGTGATGCATTACTTTACATTGTAATTCTATATTGGTGTTGGTAGATGTGTCTAGTAAAGGAATTGTGGTAACATAGAATCTCCCAAATCTGGTGCAAAAGAAATCGGGACTACTTAAAAAAATGTTTAATGCTAAGAGCATAATATGTTTGCAGAGGACTAATCATCTACTCTAATTGATTGTTGGTTTCAGTTTTTGTACTTATGCTTTTTTTAGTTGCAACAGGGAAAGGATGTGAATAGTAACAGTGCTAATCAAGTTGCTAAACCTGAGAAGGTCCCAGAAGATGAGAAGAATAAAAATCAGGAACCTGCAAAAGAAACATCAGATACAAAGCCCAAACTAAAAGCAGAGTGCAAACCAGATGAAGCAAAGACAGAGAAAAAGAAAAAGGAGACCCGAGTTGTGGTGGATAAAGAATTGCTGGAGGTGCTTTTCTAAATAAATAAAAAGAATTACTTTTTGAATATCATTTTCTGCTTACAACTAGTAAAAACATTTATTTATCGGTTTTCTAAAATTTGATTTCTTATTTGGATCAGGCGTTCAGATTTTTTGACAGAAATCGAGTTGGATACATCAGAGTAAAGTGTTCTATCAATTTTCGCTTGTACTAGGCTACTAGCATTTTGTGAATTTTGAGTATTTGATGTAGATATTTTTTGTTTCACAGGTTGAAGATATGAGGTTGATTATCCATAATCTTGGAAAGTTCATTTCACATAGAGATGTTAAGGTAGGAGACACCTCTTTGTATAATTCTATGAGTAAATCGTAATTATTGAATTTGTACAATTATTAAGGTCTTCAACGTGGTTTGATTTGTTTTTTTTCTCCAGGAGCTTGTGCAAAGTGCACTGTTAGAGAGCAACACTGGTAGAAATGACCAAATTCTCTATGATAAGTTGGTGACGATGTCCGACATTTGAAGAATATCGTGTGGAAGGATCCAATGTGATTCTGCAACCCAATTAGTTTTCTAGTTCTTTTATAGTTGAATTCTTTACAAGCTTCTGCTGGTTAATTTTAAACTTAAATTTTCAGTCTTAATTAGACATTGTAACTTTTCTGTTTGGTTTTAGTACCCTTGATTTTGAACTAAACTTGGCAGTCGGCTTATCAAGACACCAAAATTCACATGGATTTTCCATATTTTTGCCCTTTTTAGAAAGATTTTTATATTGATTTTTTCATGCGAATCAGTTATACCTAAGTTTTGTATTTCATGCACAGAAAACGCATATAAAAAAACTTGAGCTAGATACATACTTTCGTATTAGAACAATAGAATCTCAGAGAACTTTAAGTAATTTTTAAAATTTAGGGGGTGGGGTGGGGTGGGGTGTTCCTAAAACGTTAAAAGCTTAAACAGGCTTTAGTATATATTTTTTGTTTTGGGTGTGGGGGTCTAAATTTCTAATACAGTTGGGATGTACATTGGGTCGTATCTTTCTATTTTCTCAAAACTATTTTTAGGAAATATGAACGAAAGTCAAGGAAACGCGTTTCTTTCAAAAACAACATATAATTTCCTGTTTTTAGAAATAAGAAAAAAAATTAAGCACAACCAGAACCTACTCTAATCCATTATTACTAAAAATATATAATTAATAAAATTGTTGAGACGGAAAAAATAAATTCGTTAATGGCATCAGGAAAGTACCAGCATTTGGTTGGGTCATTCGAAATTTTTCTGACTCACATCCTCGTGGAACTGTGGAAGGGGTAAAGTATCGATCAAGAAGTGTGAGTTATGTTTAAGACTCGGTGATATGGCTTGCGGCTTGTTATTGATGTAATTTTAAGGAATTCAACAAGTTTGACAAATTATGGCAAAAGTATAGTTAAAGAGCATTTTGTTGGATTGCTGAAGATCAGATGTATAATAATTTTCCAGTACTTGTTGTTATTTTCTCTCTTTTATTTGTTGTTGGGGCCTGGGGGGATTATCGGGTCACGTAACATATGCTTCCTAAGCCCCGAAAGAGGGGGTAAAAGCTCCGTACTCCCTCCATATAAAAGAGAGTGGATTCAGTTCCATCTCTAAGAGGTTAAATATCTTTAATACATCTTTATGTTCACAGGGGCTAGAAAGACTCGGTCATAGGAACTAAGTGAGTGACTGATTGCTTATAAATAGTAGATAAATTTTTTAAAATCTAACAAAATTATCTAAAATACTAGAATTCGTAATCTTTCATTTGGATGTAAAAGAATTTAAGAAAAATGTGTATAATTGTCCAATTATCTAAAATCAAATCTATTGACTTTAATGGTTGATTCAAAAAGATTTAATCAGTAATTACAATTAGTTAAATTTGTAATCGGTCAACTTACTTGATACATCTAGATGCAATCAGTCACCCACTTGATATTTAACCCCATCCATATGTGTTTTTTTCATCACTTAAAAGTGAAAATAATTCAGTTATTTAAACATGACAATTATATTTGCATACAGTTGAGTATTCGACTCAATTCTTACGTCAAGAAGATTAAAAAAATAATAATAAATATAAATATCCAAATAACTCTATTAATTCTTGATTAGCCAAACGAAAGCTAAACATCTATTTTTAACCCCCACCAATCTGACATTAGTTAGGACAACTTCCCAACTCCCTCGCATTAAATTCCATTGCCAGCCATTTAAGTTGTTGACATTTACTATCTGTATGTATAAAAATACACATGTCCCCATTGCAGACCACATACAACTACTACTAAATCTTTTAAACAAGAATTATCTATCTCATCAGCTAGCCAAGCCTCACCAATTTATATACTTGTTAAACAATTTATATAGTTGTTTCCTATGGGCATTGCAATGGATGATTTTAGTTTCCCACAAGTAGGTGATGATGAGATTGTTAAGCTCACAATCACACCCTCCTTATGGCGAATATCCTCTCTTGTTTTTCCAGAGTATAATCATAACAAACAAGAAGAGGACGACGACGACACGAATAGCATGCATGATGATTTGCAAACAAAAAGCTCAGGCTCTTGGGCAGATGAGAAAATGGACAGCTTGTGGGAGGACATGAATGATCATGATTATAATTCTCAAAGTTTAGTAGCTCATCATCAGCAAGGGGATGTGCAGTCCTCCAGGACCAACCACCAAGAATCTTTTAGAAAGAGCAAGATTATAAATACAGTGGTAATCAAGGTAACCAAGAAGCTTTTCTCTCACCGAATCAGAATCATGCCTGGTGCTAGCAAGTTCTAATTTTATTGCCTGATTTAGTGGGAACAGTCGCTTACTGTATTATTACTGAGATCGGCATGTTGATTAGTTATACTACTAGCTAGTGTTCTTATAGCTAAGTAGAGAGGATCTGTCTTTGAGTAGTTTTGAGTTTTCAACTAGATTGATTTATAAAAATATACCAGCCAGGGAGTAATTCAGTAATATGTTCATTAGTGACTATATTTAGTCCAGGGGTCTGTATCATTTGTTTGACAATTCTTGCTTCTGAAATCATTTTAGCATAGTAACACACAGGAGGATTTGTTTTATATATTGCAAATGTTAAGCGGGTGAATTTGGGTAATGCCCTTTGTATCACAATTTGAAAGAAAATGGCTTAAAATATTACAATTTCAAAAATTACCTTTTTATCACTGAAAAACACAATTTTATCATGTGTTTTTAAAAAACGCATTTTATGATACGTTTTTTATGTATAAAAAATTTAAAAATTCTAAAACGCATCATGAAAATGTGTTAGCAGGAAAAAAATAAAACTGAGCCCACTTTCCTTGACCTATTAAAAAGAATGTAAGGTTTTATACAAAAATTAATAACGTGACTTCAAGTCACGTTATTGTGTGATAGAGAAGGACCAATTTATTAATTAGTGATATTTTGAATATTTTATCTTCAAAATGTGATTAAAAGAGTCATTTCTCGTGAATTTGGGCTGAGTAGAACTGAATATTCGAGTCTATTTTTAAAATGGGATTAACCATTTGATTTTTTCGGATCAAATAAATTTTATTCCTATCCCGATTTCAATTTCAATATAATCGGGTATCCAATATTCAGATATCTATTTAAAATTGATAGAAAAAATAAATTATTCGGTTTCGAATTAAAATTATAGAATTTAGTTTATTTTGTAAATAAATATTTTAATTTATTATATTTTAATCTAATTTTATTAAATTTATAAATCATAAATTGCTTATATTATTTTTAAATATCAAAATTTTAGATCTTCATATTTATAAATTTATTTTTCATTTTAATTTTATATTGAGCACACCCTAAAAAACGTGTTTAATAATTCCTTATTAATTAAATTTTTGGGTATCTAGCACCAGCACTAATCACAATTGGGATATCAACACTGGCCGTAGCCCATGTACACGGATCGAGTTGTGAGATTTTAACAACCTAATTCAATTTAATCGGGTTTATAAATTTTCAACTCAATCTATAAAAATAGAATTTGTAAACCAACCCTTTTAATGCATTTCGGTTTGGATTGGTTTAGATCAGATTAATAGGGTTAATAAATATATAAATAAATTTTTTATCAAAAGAAATAAGATTAAAAATGAAAGTTCAAAACAAATTGGAGATTTTTAATATTGTAATATAAATATACAATAATAGTGTAATAGACTAGGACTATGGAGTGTGAACTAATACACTAAATGTTAATGGGTTGGATTGATATATTGGACATTTGCGTTATTTATTAATTAATTTATTTTTAATCGGACCTGGTTAGATTGGATTGGATTTTAAAAATCAAAATCCATATTTAACCAATTAAAACCGGGTTAACATTTTTTTCAATCCGAATATATATCATGTTGGAAAAAATCGATTTGTATCTATCAAAAAATGAACGATTTGATTTGGATTTGTCAGAGGTTGGCCAAACAGTATACTCTCCGGCCCGCAGGTACGTTATATGATTATAATCATATAAGAGGGGGAAACGGGACTGAAAAATAAATAATCCATTTGTTTTTACTTGCCGGAGCTTTAGATTTAAGTAGGTTCCATTGGTGTATTTGAGCTTTGTGTTAAATATCTCTGGAAGCGAACTAGGTACATACGGTTATAATCCATTGGAGATTCTTCAATGCACACCACTTGTTTGATCAATTACCCCACGTAATGTTGGTTTAAATTTCTTACAATTATATTCAACTCTGCAATGTTTAGTAATCTGATATCTAGACATGCTAGGCGAACATATCATTGTGCTTCCAGAAGTCTTACATTTGGTCTGTCGAGACCGTCTTCTCAATTTTCATGCACTAAACTCTCGCAGAATCAATTCTGTAGTCATTCTCACTATAATGTAGCTCTTTCGTCAGTTAAGTATAACACTCATTTGCGGTGTTTTAGTTTGCCAGCTTTAAAACTATCATCGTTGGCGAGTCTGCAAATGGTTGCTTGCAGAAGTTCTAATGTTGTTTCTAAATTGTTGCTTCCATTAGTATCACCTATGGTGAAGTTGTATTGTTCTGAAACTGCACAGATGAACACAATGGTGTATTGTTGTGAAAGTGATGCCGATAAGGTGTATAAAACAATTGTTGATAGCTCTAGTCCGAACGTTGATTTGGAGAAAAATCTTGAACTACTTGGCATAAATTTGAAAACTCCGTTGGTGATGATGGTGCTCCAAAGGCTTCATTATGAGGAGAAGTTGGCCTTTAGATTCTTTACATGGGCTGGCCATCAGGATAATTATGCTCATGAACCTCAGGTTTATAATGAGATGATTAACATATTGTCTAGCACAAAGTACAAGGTGAAACAATTTCGGATTGTCTGTGATAGATCACATGAAGAGGAACAACAAAACTTTAGTGCCTGTTGATGTTTTACTGAAGATTTTAAGACAGTACACTGAGAAGCATCTCACCCATCTTCAGAAATTCGCCAAGAAAAAAAAGATACGAGTGAAGAGACAGCCAGAAATCAATGCTTTTAATTTGCTGTTAGATTCACTTTGCAAATGTTGTCTTTGTTGAGGATGCGGAAGGCATGTTTAGGAGGATGCACAACAAGGTAAAACCCGATGCTAACACATACAATATTTTGTTCTTTGGGTGGAGTAGAGTTAGGAACCCTACTAGAGGTATGAACATACTTGATGATATGATTAAAATGGGTTTTACACCTGATAATTTCACTTATAATACTGCCATAGACACCTTCTGCAAAGCTGGAATGGTGACAGAAGCTGCTGCATTGTTGGATTTCATGAGAACGAGAGGTACAACCTTGTCTTCTCCCACTGCAAGAACATATGCGATAATGATCGTGGCATTTGTCCAGCGATAAAACGGACGAAGCGTTTAAACTTCTAGGTGACATGATAAGCAGTGGAACCCTCCCTAATGTATCCACATACAAAGAACTGATTGAAGGCATGTGTTTAGCTGGAAAGACAGAGGCAACTTATAAATTCCTGAATGAGATGGGAAACAAGGGTTATCCTCCTGATATAATGACATACAATTGTTTTCTCAAAGTACTTTGTGACAACAAAAACCAAGAAGAAGCGCTTAGGCTGTACAAGAAAATGAGTGAGGTGGGATGCGTGTCCAGTGTACAAACTTTTAACATGCTAATCGCGATGTATTTTGAGATGGGTGATCCTGATGGAGCCTTTGAGTGCTGGCATGAGATGGAAAAGAAGGGCTATATAGCAGTATTGATTCCTATTGTGTGATGATTGAAGGCCTTTTTGGTTGTAATAACACACATGATGCTTCTGTTCTCTTGGAAGAAGTCGTAAAAAGGGGATTGAAATTGCCATACAGAAAGTTCGATTCGTTTTTGATGCAGCTTTCTTCTATTGGGAATTTGCAGGCCATCCATAGATTATCAGATCATATGAGGAAATTTTACAACCCTGCGATGGAAAGACGTTTCTCCCTATATCAAAAACGGAAGAGCATGAGCTTAAGAGGGAAATAAAGATCATATTCCGTTGTATGGATGCCTTGGAGTCCAAACTTTAAAGTATGTAAAAGGTTAGTAGGTCACTGGTAAACGACCTCAGTTTGATTATATTCCATAGAAAAATAATAGTATCATCCTTTAAATCCCAGCAACTCACCATGCAATGGGCCAATTTCCTTGACATAACTCTATGAAATCTAATCGGCTGTTAGCTGACTGGTATACAAGCTCGTAATGAGGGGCGTGATCTTGCTAGTGAAGGTAATGAAATTATCTGTGAGACTACTAAATGGAGCCTCGAACTGGCTGATGCTTGAACTCGACTCCTCTAGAGAGTCCTCCTTCCAAGGGGCTAATCCAACTTCCATTGAAGAATTTTCCAAAGGGCTAAAATGATTGTACAAAGAGACCAAGGTGCAAAATTTATATGCAAGTGAAACCCGGCACCTTCCTTAATCCTCTTTCGCGCATTTTATTTCTAACAAGAGAGACGTCCAGCCACCTATCTTCTTCAGCATATATGTTAGACAACAACACATAATTACCTGCATTAAGGGGTTCAAGCTCAAATAACCGATTTGCTATCTCTTTTCCTAGTTCACTATCGGAATGTAGCTTACAAGCCCCAAGAAGTGCACCCCAAGCACCAGCATAAGGCTCAATAGGCATCGATTTTAACAGATCGTAAGCTATTTTCAGCTTTCCTGCTCGACCAAGAAGATCAACTATACATGCATAATGGTCAGGAGACGGAACAATAGAATATTTATTAACCATGATATCATAGAATTGGCAACCTTCTTCAACAAGACCTGCATGACTACAAGCTGATAGGATGACAGTGAAGGCAACATTATCAGGAATAATCCCTCGACTTAACATACTAGAAAAGAGAGCAACAGCCTGAGGTCCACACCCATGAATTGACAACCCTTGTATCATCGAACAATAAGAAATCAGGTCTCGTTTAGGCATTTTATTAAACAACATTGTAGCCCTCTCCATATTCCCACACTTTGCATGCATATCTACTAGAGCTGCAACAACATGAGGTCTACGTAAATCAAGCGAACTCTGGCTAACATATGAATCAACCCATCTAGCCAGTTCTAAATTACCAACTTGGGAACAGGCAGACATCACATTAACAATTATATACTCATCAGGTTTAACATTTTGAGCACGCAAGTCAGTAAACAACTGTAAAGCCTCGTTAGGCTGCCCAATCTGCGTATACCCCGATATTAACGCAGACCACAAAACAACATCCTTACTAGTTGATTGATCGAACAAAACCCTCGCAGACGCCATATCACCAGACTTAGCATACGCATCAATCATAGTAGTAAAAGAAACCACATTCCTCTCAGGCATTACATCAAACAACTTCCTAGCACTACCCAAATCCCCCAACCGAACAAACACATTAATCATCGCATTCCAAGACCCCACATTCCTACACGGCATTTCATCAAACAAACTAACAGCCTTCTCAAAATCACCCACATTCGCATACCCAACAATCATAGCCGTATACGACACCTCATTTCTCTCAGTCATTTCATCAAACACCTTCCGTGCACACTCAATCTCTCTACATTTCCCATAAAAATCAACCAAACTCGACCCAACAAACACATCACTCTCAACCCCACATCTCATAATCAAACCATGAACAACCCACCCATCCCTCAAAGCCGATTCACGAGAACAAGCCTTAACCAAAGACGGAAAAGTATACTTATCAGCACAAACATTCGAACACCTCTTCATACGACGAAACAACAAAAGAGAGTCTTCAAGAGAAGAGTGGTGAGAATGAAATTTAATCAGCGTGTTCCAAAGATAAATATTGGGTTGATGTACGCGATCAAACACAGCGGAAATGTAAGTAATATTGGAAGAAAGTGAGTTAGAGAGAGATATAAAATGGGTAATAATAAAATGGTCTTGTTCGAAGCCTTGGTGGATGATTTGGGTGTGGATTTGATGGAGAGTTGATAGTGTTTTGCAAGATTTTAAAAGCTTTAAAATAGAATGAGAAAGAGGAGAAGATGACGATGATGATTCACACAAGCTTATACACCGACTAATCCAAGTCATATGGAGTTTATAACAGCCAGCCCGCTCTATCCACCATACCTTGATTTATGTACGGTTCGTTAATCTTCCTATTCCCTCCGCGATTTTATTCTTTCGACTACTATGCGCTCCTCACTAATTTTTAACTTAAAATTACATATAATATGTAATTGAAAAAAATTATATTACAGAAAAATATATTTAATTTATTTTAAAATGTATTTTTCAATTTCTTTAAAATCTTAAAAGAATATTTTTTAGTTTTTAGTTAAAATTGAGATAAATTGACATAAAAAAGTAATAAAATTAATTTGTATTAAAATTATTATTTTAAATATTTTTTAAAATAAAAATATTTAATTAAAAAATTTATCCACAAAAAAGGTAAAAAATATTTATAATTATATAATCAAAATTCTTAAAATTAAATATATCGCATGAAGTATTTGATTGTCTTTTTCTTTAAAAAAATTGTCCTTGAATATCACCCTCTCTTGTTTCAATATTTCTTTTATAATTTTTTTAAAGAGTAATGCTAGGTGTATAAAATGGTACAAAATGTTGTATAAAAATAATTTTTAAATGGCATGACAGATTGTGATTGGTTGTAATTTTATTTAATTTAATGGATCACAATTTATTCACACAAATCTCACTAACTTTCTAAATTGACACATCATTTGGAATAAATTTTTTGTACCCAATTTTATACCTCAAATGACTTTTTTTCAAAACTACTTCTACATTCCGATTTTCAATATTTAATTTTATGATTAATTTTATCATTTAATACAATAATTATGAGTAATTATATAAATAAGTTTGTAATTACATATTTTTAAACTGTATGACTTGTTTTAAAAATTAAGCAGGGATGAAAGGAATATTAAAAATTAAAAACTATAAAGTTAGTATAGAACTAGACACAGAATCACTGATTGGTTCGAAGGAAAAGAACATGTAGAAAAGTCTGAGAAGTGTGTGATTGATTGATAGATTGATGGCAAACAAAGTAGGGGGTCGACTCTTTCAATAGTCTCGCATGCCCCTGTTTTCACAAAAGATGTCCATCATCCAATTAACTTCTTTGTTTCTAACTCCTCTAAAGTCCAAAATGCAAATTCATTGACTTATTTCTCCTCTGTCTGGATTTATCCATTTTATTTAATATTTTTTAAATAAAATAGTTAATTTGAAATAAAAAAATATGATTTATAAAATTATGATATACTTTTTTTGAAATATTAAAATGTTACTATGAGTCAATTTTTTTCTAAAGGACTTGATGTCTTTTACTGTATAAAATTAAAAAAACAGTGTGTACGGGAATAGTTTTGATATAACCTTTCTTATAAACACAAACTAAAAATAATTTTGAAAAATTTGACCTTTTCAAGGAAAAAAAATTACAAAAATATATGATAATATAATTTTATTCTTTAAATAAAAAATATGATACTATAATTTTAAAAAAAGGTTAAATACGATATAAAATTATAGTATCATATATTTTTGTAATTTTTTTTAAATATATGATACTATAATTTTATATCATATTTACCATTTTTGTCATCTTTTCATTTTAAAGTATTCCAGATGTGAAAGGTATTTACTCTTTGTAAAAAAAAAAATAGACAACTGACGGAGAGAGTATTGTCTAGGCAGCCTACAGGACTATAAAATGATCCGGGTAAAACTTAGAACACCCATGTTGAATCATTTTATTTGTAGTGTGTACAGATTTGGGTCCGAGATAATTTTATTTGTATATAAATCGATTTCTGATATATGAGGTTCGGATCCAAACCAAATATAAGTCACTAACATATTTTTTATTTCTTAATCGGATAGTTTATGATCCACCGAATATGAGTCAAATATGATTCACTGAAAGCATCTCCAAGGGCATTAGTTATATTGATTAGCTACGATGATATAAAATAAATATTATCTAAAATTTGGTGAACCTATAAGGAATTTTGCTCCAGTGGTATTAGCTATAATGAATAGCTATATTTAAAAAATATTTATTTATTATTTTCAAATTTCAATATTTATCATTAAATTATTAAATAAATACAATACACACACACATATATATAGAGGTAATTTTACAAGTTAAAATATATTAACTAATTTATTTATTCAATACAAGTGAAAATAAAAACTATAATTAATGAAAAGATATAATTTTATGTTTATGTACGTATTTTAAAATAAAAATAAAAATAATTGAAAATATAATAACATATTTAAATATGAGAAAAAGTAATTAAAATATCACTTTTATACATCATAAAAATACTAATATTTTTATAAATACTAGGATTATCTCAAATCCATTCTCACTTCTAAAGACAATAAAACAAAATTTTATACTTTATTTGACATTACACTTAACATTATATAAAATTAAAATATTAAGTTAAGATAATAATATATTAATTCTAAAAACCAAAACCCTAATTTTATATAATTTTCATAAACAAGAATCCAAATTTTGAAGAGAAAAAATAAAAATAAAATAAAGGATAAATAAAAATTGTATTAAAGAGTTGAGCTGACATGGTTGATTTTAGAGGGAAATAATGTGAAGTAAATATAGATACTTTTCATTCAAGTGGTCCTTTTTTTTAAATATTATTTATATTTTTAAAAAGATTCATGCTACCTAGATATTATTGCTAACAGGTACAACCTCGGAGATGCTCTAACATTAAGTATCGTTTTTATTTTAACTATTCAAATGATTATCATTTAATCAAATAAATATAATACTATAAAAACATAATAATTATGAATTAAAACTTGTGTATATATAATTTATCATTATGAATAAATCGTATTTTGTAAAAATTTAAACTTATATAAGATATTAAGAAATTATAAAATCATTATTTACTTACAAATGTAATGAACTAAAAATATAATTTATATATGAGTTCGAATCAAATATAAACCATGGATTATAATCGGGTAGGATCATTTTATAAAAAATAATATGATACACAATCTGGTCGGGTATATGAGTACTTATATCCGGGATCATATTTTATCCGAGTTTAATTTTTTCACAAGATTTGGATTATTTATAAAACGAATATTAGATATGTATTATATTTTCGAACCGCATATAAGTCGAGATACCCAGGGATTAATTTAGAGCCCCAGCAGCCCATAGAAATCAAGATACTCGCTAGATATTTCTTATACGACTCGCAGAGTATTATAATGTGTATACCTCGGTAATGAGCAATCAAATTTTAATTTGCTACTATATTCTGTATATATTTCATTATTTCTACCCCGATTTGCTGCTATTTATTTCAGTGGTCCGGCTAGCTTCTTAATCCCAAGACAAAGTGACTTGACACAACTCTGATTGAAGCTAAATATAGGTTTAGTAAAGAGAAAACAAGATACAGGGTTTAGTACTAATATGTTACATATGCATATATGTTGCAAAAGTTCCCGTATAAGCCAAACCAGTCCCTACTAGCTCTTTGAAGCTGTAATCAAATACATGTTCAAATATAACTGCTTATTACTTAAGTGAACATGCAGTTATGGCTTCTTCTTCTTCTTCTCCAAAACCCCACAACATTTACAAAACTAAAGTGCTAAGTGGACACGATGCTCAACAAGTTGATGAAAAAGCAAAAGCAGAAGAAAGAGACTTGCTTGAGCTCCGTTTAGGAAGAGGCTTTGCCTTACCTTGTCAAAATTTATACACAGCCTCTGCTTCTTCTTGCTCATTTTTCCCTTTACCACAACCTAAGCAGTTAGATTTAGGGTTAGGGCTAGGTTCCACCCATCATCAGTCCTTCATTTCACCTGATCTAAATCCTCGTCCGAGTTATCGTCCAGCTGATCATGCAATATTGCCATGCACAATACCAACATCAATGCCATTTCGCTTGAGACCTCAACCTGCAGGATTGTGGTTCACTCTTCGTTCTTCCCCCACTAGGTAGGTTTATAAGTAACTTGTGGTAAATCAAAAAATATATGTTTTTGTAGTTATGTGCAAGTACAAACATTTAATTACTTTGGAGTAATAGATTAAGTGTGATTATTTATTGAAAATTAATTTAAGTAAATAAATGAATGCAGGCGGAAGAAAGACATGTCGCTGCCTCAGATACCAAAAATGTATATCAGGGTGAAGTGAGTGGTGCACGTTAGAAATTCACGTCAAATGTCAAATGTCACGTTAATTATATAAATATATTCATTTCCTTTGATAGTGTATTTTCTACTTGTTAATGATGGCGCTGATGACGCCTTTGTTCTTTACCCCTTGTTTAGTTGTTTTCTTTTCTATTTGGACCGGACCGGACCGGAGTCACCGGACCCTTGTTTATCCTTTCTTATAGTACTGTTTTGTCTGTCATTTTCATTAGGGACGACACGGTGACAGTTCTTACGGTCACGACCTACCTAGTTACCAAGCTTGGTCTCTCCAACGATGCTGAGGTAATACCTAGCTTTCTCTACTTACCACTCTAGTACGTACGTTATCATGCACCTTAATTTGTATGTATGTATACATCGATCTGTAACATCTCTTTCTGTCTCGCGTATCATTTTGGTATAAAATCATTACTATGCATCTGTCATTTGCATGCAAGTGTTATGCTGATATGACAAGGTTCGATTACGTCCACATTTCAAAGTTAATAATTTCTACGAAATGATGTGCAGTTTTGTTCTTTATGCAATACATGTACACACATGCGCGCCAATATGCCTTGCACTCGTATATATATGATAGAAATGCTAGCTCCAGTACATATTATGACCACTCTGCGTAAAAATGCACTTTAAACACACATATCTGAAGTTTTAAAGTTCCAATTAGTGACTTTTACTCCAAGAATTTGCGGTAGATAGTAGAGATTGGATGATAAGATAGCTCAAAGCCACGTTAGTTAATGATATGGCTATCTTGGCTAATGGCTAGCTACTGCATGTATTTTTTATTTTACTTTTTAAAAGGATCAAGTACATTTAGCTAGATAGGAGTCGCGCGTGTTTGAGTTGTATCATATATCAGCAACCTAGCTACATTATATATACATACATATATACATATATACATATATATATATATACATACATATATACATATATACATATATATATATATATATGTAACTTTAGTTTTCTGAAATAGCTGGACATTGATTACTAAGATTGAGTATAATAAGTTCACCTACAAGACGCTAAAGGTGCATGCGTAGCTCTAGCCTTAAAGATGTTGATGACAAGTATAAATGGTAGATTGCATGCGCACCATACTTTAATTGCCATGCATATTTATGCTATTGACATGCAAAATAAAGAGCTAGCTAGTGCATATATATACAACCAAAATAATTAAGATGTTATTTACATGTATATAATTATATTGACGGGCGTTGGGGTTTTAATTATGAGTGCAGATAGAAATATTGTGCAAAGGACAAAGGTTAATGAGCTCACAGATGTTAAAGCACGTCAGGGACACCATTTGGCTACCGAGATTAGTGGAATCAGTAATCGAATCAGGGGACAGTACGGCCATTTCAATTTCAAATGGTGTACAATTCAATCATTTGATGTGCTTAGATTATAAGAGAAAATGCTAGACTTATCAGCTCACAACATTAGCATATATGCTTAAGAAGATAATTTACAACCAGCAAAATCTAATGTACTTCGTATGGTGCGATATAAATACATTGGTTGTAAAATTATATTATATTATATTATACGATGCTCACATGTTTATTAGCATTTATCGTCAAATTTCTTTGATTGTTTTGATTTGATTTGGTTATCATCAATCAGTTGGAGATCTACCCGTATAAAAATGTCAGGTTTTTAAAGCAAATCGATCAGATGTTAAGAACAGAGAAACACATACAAAAGCGCTCGGTCACATGGGATGTAAATGAGTCGAATCAAGTCGAACGTTTACCAAGCTAAATATTTTGTTTGAATTTGACTTGTTAGTGTTCAAAAACATGTTCGCGAACTACTCACAAACACAAGTTCACGAACACATTTCATGAGCTACTACATTTTTACAAAAAAAAATACGAATGTTTTTAAAAAGTTTGATACCAAGCAAAATAAATAAATTAGTGAATTAATTTGTAAACAAATATATACACAATTATTTACTATTTATCATAAATGTTTATGAACATGTGTTCACGAAATTATTTCGAACAAATTCACGAACTATGTTTACGCACATTATAATGGAACTTGTTCATGAACTTTCGAGCCAAACTATGTTGTACTCAAGTTCAACTTATTTATGAATCGAATTTAAAAATTGTGTTCATGTTCGACCTGTTTACAAACCTAATCGAATATGAACTGAGTTTTTTTAGCCAAACACTGAACGGTTCGTTAGCGTATCGGCTCATTTACGGGCCTAATCACATGAAAGCAAGTAAAAAAATCGTGTATTAATCGCTAATGATAGTAAAACAAGAGTAAATAACTGACCTCGATCGACAAATTAACGACGGAGGATTAACATCTTAATTATTTTAAAATTTTATTTAAATGCTGGTCAACTCTAATTTTTTTATAACTTTTTCTTTGTAATTGTTTTTTGACAAACAAATAGCATTTTTCATTAAATAGAACATATATTGTAAGTAGGAAACATGTAACTTGTCCGATCCAACTAATCCGATACACACCCAAATTTTATTTGTGTAGAATAAAATTGAACCATTTAACATTTAAATTTAAATAAATAATTTTTTTTATCATTAAGTCGGATAGATTGGATCGAGTTAGAATTTTATCAAATAAAACTGACCCATTCAACCCGTTACATTACTCGCACGGTAGGCCCATTGATGGGCTTGGAGTGAAGGGTTGGGTCATTCACCCCGAGTTTATATCAATTTCTTGCAAGCACTTTAAACACTTCAGACTAGACCGATCAATTTTGGATACGACATAGTTTACACGACATGGAATGAGATGAAAATTTAGTATCTGTGTTTTACATTTTCGGTATACGACGCGAAAATACACGAACACGAATGTACACGACCGATATTTAGTGTCGGTTTTGTATTACCCTTCGAGTACACGACACGACACGAAGTACATGACATAAATAAATTTATAATTAAATTTTAATATTTATAATGAATATATGTATATTTATAATAAATATATGTATATTTATTGTTAAAATAATACATGATTTTATAACATTGTATGTAAATATGATTTAAATAAATAAAAATATATATATATATAATATTTTATAAAAAAATTATCTTAAAATTTTTTATTTTTATTTATATTTATATTCAATTTTACACGAAACACGACACGAGAACGACACGAAAACAAGGTACACAAACACGAAAATATACTAATTCTAAATGGATCAGTTTTGTATTGGGCATTTAAGTACACGAAACACGAAAGTACACGATACGAAATTACAGTACACGGACGAATTGTCAGGTCTACTTCAAACGAACAATAAGACAAGTTAATGTGTTCGTTATTCGTTCTCGAAAGATTTTATCATAATCACATTGACCGAAACATATTGGTAGTTGGTACTGTAGTTGCCAGTTGAACGCTTCCTTTGTAATGCAATTTATTGAGATAAAAATCTGGAAAAAAAAACAGTAACATTACAGTTTGAAGAATTTAGATTTGAGCAATGCTACTTAGCTTAAAAATAATTTTAATTTTTTTCCCCAAATAACGTGACATAATATATGACTTGTTTTAATTTGTGAGTGCATATGTATGCACGGGATCTTATATTATTATAGAAAACTTACCAATTATATATGTGACAATTCAACATTTCGGACAATTTTGAGGTGGCTAACATTTTTTTAGGTATTACCATGAAACGGTTTAAGATAATGAAATGACATGAATGTATAGCCTCAAATTCTGTTAAAGAACAATTCGGTAATATATAAACAAATATTTGATACTTAACTACTGTCAATTTTTTGTTGCATAATAAGCTTTCTTCTTCTACTCAGTTTGATTTCAATATGCTAAAAGGATTAAAATATTATTATTATTTTTATATCTTTAGATTTTTCTAAATCAATAATTTACTGTAACATTTCAGAGTTCAAATTACTTTTTGAAGTTTTTTCAAACATTCTTATCCCCGCCAACTTTTTCTTGCATATTCACTTCCTTGCTTCTCTTCTTTCTCAGCTTTTACATCCTCCAGAGCACTTATCAAACAATTTAAGCACCGCCCTCCATCCTAGGCATCAAAGTTTCTGCAACATCAGCAGGAGTCATTTTAATTTCTCCCAACAACTCTTCAATTCTTCCAAATAGTTCATGAGATTCGATATCCCGATAATTCCTTGCAAGAACCTTGAATATTTCAAACGAACAATAAGACATCTTGATATGCTTGTCCATTCGGCCTCTTCGAATCAAAGCAGGATCAAGTTTCTCAAGATAATTGGTTGTAAAGACAAAGATTCTTTCGCCGCCACAAGCAGACCAAAGGCCATCAATGAAATTCAATAGCCCGGATAATGTAACTTTGCTACCATCAGTCCCAGTCCCTACATTTTCAACTGCCATCATAAATTCATCCTTCTCGTCTTTAGTCTCCTCATTCTTCTCAATATTCTTCCTTTGTCCTGTGAGATTGAGAGAACAGTCAATGTCCTCGATCACAATGATTGATTGTCCACAAGTATGATAAGTAATTTCCTCAAGACTGTGTTATTCTCAACAGAAGTTAACTCGAGATCATACACATCATATTGTAATAAATTCGCCATAGCAGCAACCATAGTTGATTTTCCTGTTCCAGGAGGCCCATACAGAAGATATCCTCTTTTCCAAGACTTACCCACTTTCGCATAATAATCTTTAGCATTACTAAAAGTGATCAATTCATTCACGATATCCTTCTTCATCTCCGGCTCCAATGCCAGTGTCTCAAATGTAACTGGATGCTCAAAAACCACATGACTCCAATTAGTTCCGGACCATGTCTCTTGTTTACTATTCGTGTGCAACTTTCGTTGCCGATTCTTCACAGCAATAGCTTTCCCTTCATCCAACACATGACTTATGTAAGACTTGGTGATCACGTCACGATACTTCTTGTGAAAACTCAGAGTATAATACCTTTCTCATCCTCTCGGGGATAAAAAGAAATGGACTGTCCCTTGGATACAGTCATGCTAGATGTCCACCATACTTTGATCCCTTGATAATCATCAACTATCTCTTCATAATCATCCATGCTAAGAACAAGTGTTTCGCTGTCTCTGACCGAATCAGCAGCCTTCAGTCTCTTGGCTGTCACCGAAGAGTTGACAGCCAAGTAACACTGAATGGCAACATAGGCCGTGCCACGATCAAAGCTGTCTCTAGAATACTCATGGAATGTGATTTGGATATAAGGGTTAAAATACGAGACTAATTTGTGAACAAATCTTCGGATAAAAGGACCAATGTCGTAAGGAAAATGTTGGCTAAACACTGCCCAAATAAACATTAGGCTCGCAAGCAAAGAGCCTACACTAGTCCACATTTCCCCGTTCATCATCTTCCTCGGTTCTGTGTATAAAATTTATGGTTTATGAAGAGTTTGCTGCAGGACTGGAACAAAAACAGTACCATGTAACAAAATAAGTACTTGAGTATTGAGATTGGACATCACAGAATGTCAGAATTGCTGTTGCTTTTTAAGGTACATGTAAAAATTATGGGCCGGTAAGTTTATGTGAAAACCATGGGCTGCCGGGCTGGATTAATGGAACGTATCCAACCAAAACCAGGATCTTGCGAGATTTCGAAGGTTCTGGAGTATTTGATTAATTATAATATTTTATAGTATTATTAAATTGGAAATCTTGAAAAAATATATTATTTATAAAATATAACTGAATATATATGGTCTCCATGAAAATTTCTCAATATGTTAAATATATTATTGAAATACAAAAGTGTAATAAATGGAGATTTTGGGGCAAGTTTAATTTTGGTAGAAAAAGTTAATGACAACTACATACAATAAAAGCAAGTTTAATTTAGTATTAAATTACAATATGCAAAATCATAAATTCTTAAAAATTAACGACAACAACAAGTAATGAGGATTAGGAACACACTGGGACCTCTCTTCTTATTGGGGATTCAACTTTTTTTTTATAAAAAAGTTGGGTGCATGGATATTTAAATGTATTCTAAATAATCTAAAAATGCAACAAAAATGATTATTTTTGTTAAATTAAACAAGAAGTATAAAGCAAGCTAAAATTAATAGCATGTTTGAACGTTTCAAAATTTAACTTGTGAAAAAGTTGGACGTTATTTCTTAAATTTTACGAAATTGACAAAACAAGTTACTGTTACAAGAATACAAGTGAAAAGCCTGTATTTTAAATGATAGTAACAAATAAAAAAGAGTAGAGAAGTTCGGAAGAAGAAAAAACTGATCTTTTATTATCTATTTTTGTCATGTCAAGAAGAAAGTGATCTTAAATACTCCCCCCTCACCTCATTTTTATAGGTCACTTTTGGCACACGTTTTTTTTGTGTTGACCGCATAATAAAAATTATTATTTTTAATTTTTTTTCTGAACTAAAATATAGAATATGAAACAATATCTGACTCCAAAATTTAAAACAACCTCATCTTGAGTGAAGTACAACAATATGGAGAGCTCTGATTGAGGTTCAGTGGTTGCTGGTGTAAACTGATGAGATAAATTAAAAGCAATGTTCCTGCGGTGTCACATGTTATTATTATCTGGCCAGGGAGTAGATACGAGATGGAATAACTGCAGACTGTTTTGTTTGCCGCGCTGTATTACATTCAAAATGTTATAACTTTTTATTGTAACAAAAATTGTAATATATACATCTACAGAATATATTCAAATTGACCATAAGCTGACCTGAGTATCACATTACATCTAGTACAATGTAACATGCGCTTAATTTTGTGAGCATGTTCTCCCTCTGATTCAAAGGGATTTTCTAATGTCGAACTGTGGAGCATATACGTTCAGCTATTCCGTTAAGTATGAACAGCGTACTTATCTTTGTGATAAGAGACAAAGCAGCTAAGAGCCTTGCAAGACTTTGGTAACTGCATCTTGCAGCAAAGCGACTGACTCCACTGCAGACTTTGTGAGCCAACTGATTCCAACTTTGAGTCGATGCTCATCAGTCGGTAATCTGTACAGATATGCTAGTTTCCTCGCTGCAATAAAACACAAAATGACCAAAAGTACATAACATTAGTATAGTTATTTTGATTTAAAATTTACCCACTAACAAGACAGAGTTGGCAATAAATCAAATAAAAAACACCGAAATCAGACAAGGAGCGAGTTTTACCAGCATGACCTATAGGACCTTCAAAAGTTAGCCCCTCGATAAAAGTTGGCGAGAGAGCAGCATCATTCCTCCCTAGAACCATCATCTCACCTAAATTTTGATACCTGCAGCAATTCATTATTTATTATTTTGTACAATGTTTAGATGGTCAGGCAAATCCTTTGAATAAATCTAGAAAAAAAAGGCAATCAATATTTAGATAATAACTTGACCAGCGATTCATATTATGTAAATATAAGTATGTCAAAAAAGTCTAGGCCAGAGTAAAACACTGGCAATCATTTACATTAAGCAGTCTAGCACGTTTGTCTTTTGCCACTATCGATCAACCAAATCATGAGATTAGAAGAGTTTACACAGGGTAAACCAATATCAATATTCCTGTTATATCTCCAATTAAAACTTTAAGCAGGCATCTCACATAAAGTCAATCAATCAAGACGAGCTGCAGTAAACCATACAGAAAGATCGTCCAAACATTTATCTATTTATATTATTTTATTAAAGTTCAAACATGTTTATATTGGAGATGTGCATAGCTCCCGACCTGAATGGTAACAGAGGTCTCTCATTAATTGCAGCCCATAGATTCCATCCCGCAAAATCTGCTTGTTGAAACGCAACCTGTACAAATTACGACAATATTCACTTCCAAATCACTTAAGCTGAACAAATAATGCAAAACTACTAAAACGTAGGAAGAAAATGTCAAACTAAAATCAGAAATAGGCAATACTCCCATAATATTTTGCATATATCACTAACTAGAGACCTGTGCAGTGGGTGGAAGCAATTTTCCTTTAGAGTCTCTTGTTGCAGAAGAGTCTCCAACTGCAAATATTCGTGGGTGGCCCTTAACACGGAGGGTTTCATCAGTTTCTACTTGTCCCCTTCCATTAACTGGAAGTTCATAAGGTTCACAGGGCTCCAGTTGAGGGAGTAGCGATCTAGACCCTACAGTCCATAGAACCAAGTTTGCTTCCAGTAGCTGACTCTGTTGGCCCTTTTCGGTAGGCTGCAAGTCAAGAATTAGCTTATCAGGATCATAAGCTCCTGCGGTGTTGCCAATATCTTCCCTGTCTGTCAGCTTGCCTGAACTTCTGATGTCATTGTTCTGTTTTATACAGCTAACAAAGTAACCTTGTAGAAGTTGAACCTTCCTAGATGAGAGAACCTGGTAAATATAAAAAAATTCAAATGTATAAATATTTCATGCAAGGTCTTGTATAATATATCTGTGCAAACAGGATCTGCAGACAATCAGGAACTTCCAAACTTGGTTAAAAAATTTGCAAGTTTTATCCACACAATTCATGCTTGGCAGTTCCATAATTTGAAGATATGGTATTCATCCACTCTATGATGCTAGCCATATATTTTCACTAAACTTGTAACTATTGTTATACTTATACTTTATTTACTTTATAACCATGGGAATTAATAAAGATTCCTTACTTTCTGGGCAGCTTGCCTGTTGCCAGGTGGAGCATCTGGTATAATTTCATTTCCAACATTAATGGCTTGTACAATTCCCTTATTTTGCAATCGTTCAGATATAGTTGCCTCTAGTTCTACCCCAGAGTAACCACATCCTACGACAGCAACACAAACAGGATTGTTTGTTCCGAAATTCTTTCGCTCCAATAATTTCAACTTCTCATTAACCTTCTGCATCACAAGAATATTTTCATACAAAATGATAAGCATGACTTATATAAATGTCAGCTCTTACTACAAAGTGGAATCTACAAAATGACAATTAGCTTTTGCATTAATACTGACACAAGCATCTTCCAAGGTCGAAAATGGTATGGCAAATTCTGCAGCACCTGGTACAACATCTCTCTTGGAATCAGCTCCTAATGCCAGCACCAACCTGGCTGCCCAGATTCAAATATGTAAGTTCAGGTGCGTAGTTCAAAGAACACACACCTTTATTATTAGTAATCGATTTAACTCCTTTCTCTATCAAATCAACTATGAATCCACTTGGACTCTTCAATTTTTTCCCTCATATGGTCAACCGGTGTGGCTGGACAAGCTTAATATATATTTCTGCTCTATGTTTTAAAGCTTAGCCTTTCAATATATAAATCTAACCATAAGCAACAAAAACATTTTGTGGCAATGGTCAATAACAACCACATTCATTAAATCATTAGTGCTCCCTGGTCAAAGTTAGGACTGTAAGAATTACCAGTCATATTCAATTGTGAGCCCACTTTCAAGATGTACAGTTCCTCCATAACTAGAATTTGTAGGTCTGCTCATTCTTAAATTATCAGATGGATGTAGAATTTTCACTCTATCTTGAAAGAACTGCACACCAGTGTTCGCTAGCAAATCTGAAAAACGTGGAGCTATTTCCCATGAATCTACTTCTGCACTTGAACATGTTTCCCGTAAGCAGGTGCATTATCCAAACAAGCAAATGTTAAATTTGGAATTCTCTATATGTAAAATCTCAACATACAGTGAAATGACACTGTACCTCCACTAAGAAGTTCATACAACATTGGCTTGAAGACAAATCTTTCAGACTGGTCAATAAGCAGCACCTGTTTAGCGCCAAAACATTCAAGGTATCATTAAACTGATTAATGGTATGACATGCTTTAAGAAATATTACTGAAATTGAACTGGGGAAGAACACTGCCATTTATCTGACAGTTTACAAGAAAGAGGAAAAGGGAAAAACATGTTGGGTTAAACCCAATATGGTAGTATGAGCTTTGGAGATTCTAGACAAATATGGATAGTATAATAATTGTATTTAGATAATTATTATAGATGCCAATAATTATATTTGGACAATTATTATAGATGGTATGTCTTGGGTAGGTAATTAGATACCAAGTATGATTAGACTTGTATAACAAGTATGGTAAGCCTTGGTGGCTAAGTTTGTGATGGCTATATATACATAGTCATATTATGTTTGATAGGTAATGCTTAGGTATTGTTAGGCTTAAGTATTCGTGATGGATTGGTTGTATTATTGATAACTGTTTTGATTAATAATACAAGTTGGGATGTGGGTTTTCCGCGTCATATAATTTTGTTGTGTATGCTTTGCATTGTTTGATTATCTCGAGTTTTTCTCCCTAATAAAACACATATGACTACACATCCGACATAATGTTGAAAAAACAGTCTTAACAAAAAAGAATCCACCAAGATGTAAGATATTGTCTAAAATAGTAGATCACTCTAAGCTAATTATCATAATTAAGAAATGGTGGGTATTCAGAGTAGTTCTGAAAATGTTCAATTAGTTTTGGATTTTTTTTAACTAGTCCTGTACATATTAGTTTCATCTATTACATGTCAAACTGTCAACGTGTAGGACTGAGTTGCATGAGCCGCTACACACTACTGTCCTAGTTTAAAGTGCAAGCTGAAACCATTATATGCTCTCTCCTTCATTCTCTAATCTGATTCAAGCACCATAGAATTCCAAAAATTATAGTGTTAGTTGTGCTGAAGGAAGCTATCTGCAGTATTATTAGTGATAAAAGCTAGATTTTGATATGGCAGCACTGATGTGATTATAATTGCTGTTCATGACCAAGTTTTTGAACGTCTGAGTTACAAATAACTAGATTTTAAATGTTAGAGACTAGCGTAGGACTAAAAAAAATTAAAAGTCAAATATCACCACCTGAACCCACACATGATACATATCAGCAGGCAACACTCAAACTACCTGAATTTGAAGCAAACTAGTAAAAAAGAGGCAAAGAAAGGAAGAAAAATGTGAAAAACCATCTGAATTACCTGAGGTTTTTTATCATCAGGCCATTCAAGTGATTCTAGTCTCAGAGAAGTATAAAGACCTCCAAATCCGCCACCAAGTACGCACACCCTTGGCTTCTGTAAGCATATATTAAGCATTATTACAATATATAAGCTATATAACATTATATTTGCAACGATATATGCCAATGTTGGGACAATGAAATTAATAGCGTCATCAACTAATTTTAAAATCGAGAGAACAAGGAGCTCACATTGATACTAAAGGACTTGCTTAATAGTATACAAATGTTAATACAAAATATTAACCTTGTTATCGCACCAAGCAAATTTTCTAGGGGTTTCTTGTTCTTGGGAAGTTTCTACACTCCCCCCATTTTTAGACATTGCATTGATTGAAACAAAAGGTGACTTATTCCTTCCAAAGCTCTCGAAAAACAGAGAATTTGAAGCAAATTTAGTCGAGAAACACGGTAACAGCCTAATCCTTGGAGTTTTCTGTCCTGAAATCACCATGTACAACACCAACAACAACAAAGTGTATATAGTAAGTTGTATAATTTCATAGAGAATCGACAATTGAGTGAAAGGAATGATACTAAAAATTTGGTAAACGTTAGAAGATAAGTAGTTAAACATTTTCACACAGTTAGGATTTGTACTTAAATGAGAGAGAGCAAGCGAGAGAGAGAGAGAGAGAGCGAGCGAGAGAGAGAGAGGGAGAGAGAGAGTACTATTGAAAGATGCAAGTGGGGGTGAAAATGAGAAGGGAGGTGTATATGGTGCAGCCATTAGGTTGAAAGGAAGCACCCCGCCTATTCCTCTACCTCGTAAATTATGCACGAAGATTTGAAATGGGTGTGTGTTTGGTACCACGAAGAAGAAGAAGAAGAAGAGACGCGTCACTCTAACAATCCACACAGGTGGGGTTAGTAGTAGCAGTTAATTAAACAGATAATAAGGAGAGAGTGAATGAATAACAATATTAGGGCGGTAAATTAACCCACCACCAACCTAACAAGTTCCGACTTTGATTAATTTATTTAACCCGCTTCGGCTCAGTTTATGTGTATTTACATTTTACATCAAAATTTAAAGATCATTTTTGTTACTGCAAATTTAATTGAAATTAAATTATATATATATATAATTAAAATTGGATTGAACTGAAATTTTATTTGAATTCAATTATTCATGATTATAGTTAATTTTAACCCATTTTTAGATTTATTATCATATACAATTAATTATTTTGAAAATAATAGAGAAATGATAATTTATGAGATATGTATTTACTATTTATCTTATATGAAATGAAATACTCATTCGGTAAATATATATTTTAGAATTTAAATTTGATCATTATTTTTCTAATACTTATTTATATTAAATATATCAAAAATAATTAATTTTAGGCCATACGTACAATATATGGAAAGGGTTAAATATCAAACAGATCACTGACTGTGTCCAAATGTATCAAATAGGTGACTGATTACAAATTTGACTCATTTTTGTCACTGACTGCGTCCAGATGTATCAAATAGGTGACTGATTGCAAATTTGACTCATTTTGGTCACTGATTGCACAAATTTGACTCATTTTGTTCACTGATTGCACAATTTGACTCATTTCAGTTTTCCGGCCACCATGAAAATTTTCCGACGAAAAAAAATATGCACAAAAAATCCGAAAAAAATTTATATGTAGTAAAACACCCCGACTTTAAATCTCCTAAACTCAGAATTATCGAAAGGAAATTCAAAACTTAAATTTTTAATTTAAGTTCGATTTTTTGAGTTTTGAATTTTATTTCGATAATTATGAGTTTAGGAGATTCAAAGTCGAAGTGTTTTACTACATATAAATTTTTTTCGGATTTTTTTGTGCATATTTTTTTTCGTCGGAAAATTTTCAAGATGACCGGAAAACTGAAATGAGTCAAATTGTGCAATCAGTGACCAAAATGAGTCAAATTTGTGCAATCAGTGACCAAAATGAGTCAAATTTACAATCAGTCACCTATTTGATACATCTGGACGCCGTCAGTGACCAAAATGAGTCAAATTTATAATCGATCACCTATTTAATACATTTGGACGCTCTGTTTGATATTTAACCCTGTATGGAAAGGGACAAGAATGCAAGGTTTGGAAAGCAATGCAAGGTTGTTTTGTTGTTTTTAAGAAAATAAAAGAATGGTTTGGTGAAGAAGACAGACAAGAATAACAACAGACAAGAAACACACACACACACAGTGAGAAAGTAAGAAGAAAGATGGTACCTTTGAAGCTAGTTCGTTCTCTGCTTTCAGGAAACACCATTAACAACCCTCTCCTTCTAACCCCATCTCACCATTCCCAACAAAACTCAAACACCAAAACCCCTTTACTCTTCTTCATACCCACCCAAGAATTAGTCACTGATACATACAAATTAGCCACTTTAGCTAGACTCATTGGCTTGGACTTTTGCCCTACCCCTTCTCTTTCTCACCTCATTTTCTCTTCCCCATCTTCATCTTCATCTTCTTCATCACTCCCTTCTATCATTTCCTCATTCTCTTCTACCTCACTGGCATTGCCAAACGCTGCCGTTTCACTCCCCTTTCCTCATCTCATTCTTTCATCTGCTTCTCATTTGCGATGCTTTGTTGGGATTTCCAAGGGTTTCTTTAAGTTAGTTTTCTTGAAATCTCATCTTGGTTTGGGTGGTGATGATAGGATTCATAGGAAGAGTAGTAATTGGGATTGTTGTTCATTTTCTTTGGTTTTGAGAATGTCGAATTGTCGAATCGGGTCCATGGATTGTTTTTGTAAGGCTTTAGCTGGGCAAGGTTGGACCTTTTTTAAGACCAAGTACAACCCTTGTGTTGATTCTGGTGATAGACCTGTTTGGGGCACCAATGCGGTTTATCTTTTTCGGAAAACAGAGTCTGCTCGGGTTCTTTCTAGGCAGGTTAGTGGTGGAAGTGAATGTAGATTGAGGGAGATGAGGCTGCCACCACTGGACTTTCGGAATGCGCCTTTGAGGATTTTGCAGTATATACTTCTTATGACTGATGATATCTTTTATCTCGCCTAGTCGGGTGCGTTTTTATCCCTTCATTTACTTTTAATGGTGTATAATCTTTGTCTGATTGGCTTATTCCTTTTCTCGTATTCGTTTGGTATGGATACATTGCTTGGTAACAATTGCCATTGATAATTCAGTTTATATGAAAATGATCCAGAATTGCTCAATTTTATTTGTATTATTTGATTTTATCAATGAATTGTAGGTATTAGCTTATTTAAAATAAAAAGTTTTTCTGGTTTGGATAGGATTAGGAATCAGAATGAACAAGAGCTGATATAATGAATGTGTTAAGTTACCAGCTATTTTAAAACCAATTGGTGATAGACTCATAGGAGAACTCAATATGCATGTCATTCTTATATGTTAATGGAATGAATGCCGAGGCGATGCTTACCTTGAACCACATCAAAGGCATCTAGTTTACTTTAGTTGCGTCAACGAGATGCCAGCTGCCAGGGACCAACAATCGATAAATTGACAGAGAGGGATACCATATCCCACTCAGGAGAATGGCCCTAGGTAGGGGTGTCCGGGTGTACAATATTGGTTTGGTCGATATCTACATTTTACCCGTTAGTATTACTGACATGAGTTGATAACAGCAAAATTAATAATTTATAGTTCAGAATATTATTTAATTGGTAAGGAATATGTTCTCTACTGAACTTAATTATAAATTCAATTTTAAAATATAGATTCCGAATTAAAACTCGAGAATTAAGGTAGAACTCTTGTGGAATGGAGGCATGCAAAGTATAGCCTTGTGTTTTCTATTATATGAAATTACTACACAGGCTTCGAACTTTTATGAAATCACTACACAGGCTTCAAGCAAGACGTTCGTGAAAATATATAATGAATATAATACACAGTGCAATTCATCCGACTTGAAACTTCATTTCCGGAGCATTTAGCAATGTTTGTGGCAGCTGGCAGTATTATTTTGTGCTGTGTTCTGGGTGTTAGAGGAAAAATGATAGTCATGTAGGCACATTCACATACTTTTGTATTTGTTCCGTTATTCATATTAAAGTCTTATACTCCATACAATTTGTTTTATTTTTGGGAACACGAGGATAGTGTAAGACTTCACCTAAATGGTACCCCGTTAATAGTAATTTACTTTACAATTTACATAACCTCTTCTTTTTACTAGCTTATTTGAAATTGATGGTGGCGTTATCTGTAATTATACTTATCATGCAAATCTTCTCGAGCTAGATAAGATTCTGTTACCTTAAAGTTCTATAAATCAAATGCTTTCCCTTTAGTTTTATATTTATCTCAGGAGTCTGATATAATACCAAGCCATATATGCTATCTTGATCTATATTATGATGTTTAATGTTTTCACTTGTTATGTAAGTATCAGTTTATAAATAAGAGGTTGAAATCTCGAAACAGATATATATGATGACTCCAAGTGATCACAAAGTCCAACCTAAATGGTCTTCAGAAGGATTAAAGTGACCAAGGAAGTGACAACTGCATTTTTTTCAGAATTTGGAAGTCAGAACCAGTATACTGAGCTGAGCAGTCTTGTTCCCGGTATTGTAGTAGCTACACAGTCAAATTATGACCAGTTGAGCTGTTAATGTACCGATCAAGAATGAAGATGTGTTGTACTCTTGGCTTCTTCCCTCTACGAAGACATCGGAGAGGATTGAGGATGTGCATATCTTTCTAACACGTCATCGTCATAAGGATGTGCATATGTTTCTAACACGTCATCGTCATAATTTCCTTATAATACTATTTTCCAATGCATAGCCAATATTTGTAACATGTAAAGAAAACCAGTGAACATGAATTAATGGTTCAAGATATATACATACACCTCTTTCGGAATTTCCAATTGCTAGTTGCTACCATAATCTGATCGGTCATTTGTGTCTATATTTGCAGAGTTTGTCATCAGAGAGTTGTTTATGAATATGAATACAATGTAAGGTTTTCAAGTTTCAACATCTCCCAAATGTGACTTTGAAAAAGTTAAGTCATCCATCTCCCTGACCATGAGGCTCCTTTGAAAAAAATGTAAAATGTCAATGTTGAAGATGCACGGCCTGTTCATAACAAAGGCGTTTGGTTAACCTAATTCTCAGAATATAATAAAGGGGTTGTTGCACTAACATTTTTGTGAATTATCCAAAGGTTCCAAAGTGTGTATCAATGACTCGAAGCAGTAGTTTACTTGCCAAGTTGCCATATGCAGTAGTTTACTTGCCCAAAAAAATCACAACTTTTCGGGCAGTACAAGTAAACATATGCTATTTATACCTGCACGGCTACACTAACTATACTTGCATCTCTCCGTAACAGAATTATATTCAAACTGTATTCATATACTTTTCTACAAAATAAGAAATAAAAGACTTCCCTTGCTAGCGAATTTATAATTGGTCAAAAGGTATAAACAATTTAGTTAATAACATATCGTATAAAAAATTGTATCCACAAGTTTAAATTTATCGGTTACGTATCCATAATATACTAGTCGTAACCGGTAACCAACAAGGGCCACAAATAAATAAATAATGCTATCATAATTATTAATCCAAAAATTAGAAATTTGGATTGTAAGTTGTGTATTCAGGTTTATGAATGTACCTAAACTTCTAACCATAATTTCTACACCCATCCATATTTATATACCCCACACCGTTGCCTCATCCCAATAATCTTTTTCATACTTACTCCACTTTCAAAAAATACAAATATTGTATATTAAGAAAATTTATTATTTATAGATTATACTCATATTTATTATATTGACCGGATATAATATATGTTATGTAATTGATCTTGAAAATATAAATTAAAAATATGTGGAATATGGTTGATTTTTATAATATAAATTAGATTATATTTTATCTTGAAAGTTGAAGTGTCAATTATTTTAAAACAATTTTTTTTAAGTATGTGTCTCTCTTTGTATATCTCTCTCTTTTAAATTTATTTCTATAAAATTTAACTCTTAAATAAGTGTATTTTATTTTTTAAAATAATAATTAAAAAAATTATTTAACTAATATTTTTTTAATATGCAATAGAGAGAGACGGGATTGTGAGAGTCATTTAATATCATTTCACATTGTTGCATTAATTTTGCTGAAAAAATTTGGAATAAGGTAGCCCATTCGTAATAGGGTAGCACCGTTCTTGTAAATAAGCACTTTGTTTGATAAAATTTCTTTTTTCTGAAAAAAAAATTAGGTATCCCTTTAATTTCTTATACATATTTTTGTATACAAGACAAGTAATTTCACAATATTTCAAAAATATTTTTGGATAAAATTTATTATTTTAAATTTTTAATCGAAAAATTAAAATTCAATAATAATTTGTTTAACCTTTTTTTTCATTTTAAATATGTCAAGAAAAGTAGAATGTCAAATAATTTGAAATGAGAAGAATATTTCAGTAAATATTGTTAGTGAAAATGTGAAAAAATATCATTTTGTATTATTCTTAGCAACATGTTACCATACTATTAAAAAGGTTATAAATATTTATTTTAACAAAATAATAATGTCAAATTTAGTGTTTTTATAGATTTCTTTTTCAAGAAGGGAGGGCAAGATTTTTTAATTAGTTTTATAAATAAATAAAATTTCAGTAGAATAGAAGGTACATGCAGACTTAACAAAAGTTTATAAAAAAAAATTCATTCTATACTTCACATTATGTAAAAGTATAAACAAATTATAAAAGTTTTTACAAAGCTAAAGCATTGTTCTTAAAAATCATCCGTGAATGTGTTTATCAAAAGAAAACATGAAATTAAATTTTAATTATACTTTACATTCTTTATCTTTTGAGTCTTTTTCTATTTTTCAAAAGAAAACATGAAATTAATTTGTTAATTTATTAATGTAGTACTAGGATAAACTCAAGATTTAATTAAAAAATTATCACTTAAACATTTTCAGTGATTTTTTTTATAAAACATATACAATCCGGTATTTCTCAATTTATTTTCTTTTAAAATGCAAATAAAAATAATTTTTAAAAACTGTAATGTAAAAAGAAAAAACCATACAAGAATATTATAGTCACTTAATCAAAGAATATCAATTCCCTAAATTATTTGATGATTATGATTTATGAGTGTATTCTAAAAAATAGAATGTACGTAGTAATTATGAATGTAACTGAGTGTCAATTCAATTTGAAATAAATAGTTACTAAAATCTCTTAGCATAAAAAATGATGGTACATAACAGCATAACAGTATATATTAACAGAAGGACCAATCTTTACGTGCAAGTAAACAGCAACAAAATAAGATAAGTATAGTGCAAGTTTTCTAGGGAGAAATAACAACTAGCAATTATCATGTTTTGATCTTAATCATCTTTATTTTTTTATATATAAGGAAACGTAAGACAAGATTTTGACAAAATAAAAATTAGTATCCCCACAAAAAAATAGTATCCCCACATAATCTCTGCAATTAAATGCATAATTTTTTTTATTTATGGTATAATGATCACATCCTGTGAAATATACCTATACTTTCCACCACTTTTATATCTTTTGTTACCATAGAAACTACCTTCTTAATTTTTTATTTTTTCTTTCACATTTATTATAATTTAGTTTTCACCGCCACATTTTTTTAGGTATATTTAAGCACGGTGATAGCCACCTTGTTCTCTGTTTCTAAAATTTTGTTAACTATACTCATATACACACACATAAAGAAAAGAGAATGAATAGTAAAAAACGAATCGGAGGCTTACGAGAGGAGAAGAATTGAGAAAGAAATAAATATTTATGTATTTATTTATACAATCTCTGGTCATGTTCTCGAATGTGTAGTATCTTTTATTTTCAGTGTACGCAGCATTCGTTTACTTGGGACTAGTTTGCGGCTAGGTTAGTCATGGTGCGTATACATACTAAAATGCATTTGGGAAGTGCCACCAACGCCAGATTTGAAGCTTCGTTCGACGCCTTGTTTTATCCCCGACAACTTCGTATGCGAGGCAAGTAAATTTTTTATTTTTTTTAATAAAAGATTGGTGTGTGAAATGTTTAATATCGAGATTAATAGTCCAAAAAAGTACGAATCAGTTAGAGTAGTAATTAGTTTACAATTTATGCTGACTGGTATGACTGGAGGTCTGCATCATATCACTTGTCTGTCTGATGGTCTAGAAATTAAACACGCCACCCAAGTTATGTACAACTTTGCTTTGTCTTCCCTGTTACTCTCCCTTCCCCGCGTCCCTTTTTAATTATCTATTTGATATTTGCGTTGTATTTTAACATATTTAACGTGAATAAAAAATATAATTTGATAAATTATTTTTTGATTAAAGTCAAATGAACAATTAAGAAAGAGAGGGAGTACATTGTTGTTATTTGTAATTTTCAAAAAACAAAACACACCCACAATAGAAACTAATTCGTATACATGTTGATTTATGACTTTAACAAGTTTAGTCGTAGAAATAATTATTTTTCACATTTTGTACAACTTTCAATACAAAATAGTCATTCTAACCATTTACAAGTTCTTGTAACTGATTAATAAGATTAAACTTTCGATATATTTTTACGATATATTCTCATTCACGTTGCGATTTTAAATTCTGTGAACCTATCCAAGAGTGTGGTGGAGTTTAAATGTAGTCCCAATAATTTAGGGAGGGAGAATAAATACGAGTAATGTGAGAGTAAGGGGTAGCTGGGACGGGAGGATATAGAATGGCACCACAAATACAAGTAAGCAGACAGCAAGACGGTGATTGAGTAGGTACCTCGTGAGGTCTGAAGAGTTTCATTTAAAAACACACAGTCACACACCAACATATACACACATCTCACTATATATACGTACATATTTAAAGCACCCCCCAACTCCTAACCAAACCCAAACCAATATTAAACCAACCCCGTTTTTTTAGTTTCACCCTCACGTATTTATTACTCCATTAACATAATATCATTTCAGATTTACAACTTCTCTTGATTTTGTCTCCACATTTCTTGACTCACTTATGCTCTCTCTTACTTCATACACACCAATCAAATTGAGAAAGTTCCAATCTTTTTGGCAC
The DNA here is from genome assembly GCA_028671895.1 of Oenanthe sinensis. Taxonomy (NCBI): domain Eukaryota; kingdom Viridiplantae; phylum Streptophyta; class Magnoliopsida; order Apiales; family Apiaceae; genus Oenanthe; species Oenanthe sinensis. The sequence continues at coordinate 41,514,549 of CM053794.1, forward strand.
CCCAGTTTTTGCATACTTGTTATTTATTCTTCTTAACGGTTAGTTACCCAATTTAGTTCACTTGTATTTCTATTAAAGATCATATTTTGATAGGTGGGTTGTAGTTAAAATTCAGTTTCTTGATTTGGGTGTCTTTTTGTTTCTTGATAATTTGATCAGTTAGCTATGTAGTTTGAATTTCATGTGATATTACTGGTACTACTTGGTTGGAGTTAGTTATAAAGACTGTCATTTCTTGTTAAACTACCTCTAAATATTATGGAATTATTATTTTTGCTTGTGTGCATACTTATTCCAATTGATCACGGCATCAACAGTTTAGAATTGAGCTTCTGCTTCTGTTTTGATGATCATTTTGATTTGTTTTGATCAAGATTTTGCTTTGTGGATGCTTTTATTTCCATAGTTGCCACGCCTGACATTTGTGCCAAAACATATTCACCAGTGCAATCAATTTGGGGTGCGTTTTAGAAGTTAACGTTTTTACAGTTCTGCTGGTGCAAATCATTTGGTTGGTAATTTCCTGGTTTGAGGAATTGAGGTTGTTTGATTTTCTTAATAGCGATTAAAAAAATAATCATGTTTTATGTTCTTATAATGAAGGATTTGGTTTAGTAGTTGGGAAATGGTATAATAGACTTGTGCTTCACCTGCACTTTATGGAAACTCTTGGTATTTGATCAAATTTCTGCTGTTATACTTCTTTTCTCCTTTGAGAATAAGAGAAATAATTAAAAGAGACCATTTTTTTTGTCATTTCAAATGCAGCCAGTTGGTATGCTTTTGGTAGACTGTTGTTTCTAAAATTTGTAGGTGCCTAATTCATTTTATTGACTTTTTCACCTTAATCTGTGTGAATACTGGGAACTGTATTATGCCAGTCTTTTTAGGATATCTAGATTATTTATCTTGTGAATTGGCTAGATTTAGCATCGATAAGTAAAATTTATCCTTGTGATTATGATGATTTAATCAGGTGGTGCAAACATGTCGGAAGCCCAAAGGAGGCCACTAGTGGCTGCTGTTGGGCGTAATAATGGTTACATAAATGGAGTGGTTCCATTGAGATCGCCTTCTACAGTATCCGAAATTGATGAATTTTGTTTTGCCCTTGGTGGCAATAAACCAATTCACAGCATTTTAATAGCGAACAATGGAATGGCTGCCGTCAAGTTCATACGTAGTGTCAGGACTTGGGCTTATGAAACATTTGGTACAGAGAAGGCCATATTGATGGTGGCCATGGCTACTACTGAGGACATGCGGATAAATGCAGAACATATACGAATAGCTGATCAGTTTGTGGAAGTTCCTGGTGGAACGAATAACAATAACTATGCCAATGTACAGCTAATTCTCGAGGTGGGTATATATATACACTGCATCTGTACTTTTGTTTTTCTCACCAGCATGCACATTGTTATATGAGAAAGTTCTGAATCAGATTAGAAAGCGTTGAGTTAATTAAGTGTTATGTTTAAATACTACAATTTCATTTCAAATAATGGATTTGCTTTAAATGAAATGTTTGGATTTTCAGAAAAGTTTGGATTTGGATTTGGTCCAATTCCATGACATTCAAGAATAAAGGTCCAGTTTAAGAATTTAAAATGATATCTCGATTCCTTCCATTTGAAATGAATTCTATCTTTCCAAGCACAATCTAATACTGTAGTACTTATGTTAACTGAAGCAAGTACCAAAAAATTAAAGCTGCATAGGATTTTGAGATCTAAATTTATACATGTTCATTTAATTATCAAAATGACCAACAAAGAATGTGGAGGGAGTGTAATTTGATGAGAGATTTTTATTTATGCAGATGGCCGAGATAACACATGTAGATGCAGTTTGGCCTGGTTGGGGTCATGCATCTGAAAACCCTGAACTTCCAGATGCTTTGCACGCAAAGGGAATCATATTTCTTGGACCACCGTCTACATCGATGGCAGCATTGGGGGATAAAATTGGATCTTCATTGATTGCTCAAGCAGCAGACGTACCCACTCTCCCATGGAGTGGCTCTCATGTAAAATTGTCTAACTCTTAAATCTTTATTTAATTTATTTGACCGCATATCATCATGTATCTGACAAGCTTAAATTGGACTTTATAGGTAAAAATTCCTACAGATAGCTGTTTAGTTACTATTCCAGATGATATATATAGTGAGGCATGTGTGAGTACAACAGAAGAAGCACTTGCAAGTTGTCAAGTTGTGGGCTACCCTGCAATGATCAAGGCATCCTGGGGTGGCGGGGGTAAAGGCATCAGAAAGGTACATTATTGTTCTCTCTCCCCCCCCCCCCCTCTCTCTGCCCCTCCCTCTCCCTCTCCCTCTCCCTCCCTCCCTCCCTGCAGTCTGTATAATGTAGCAATAATAGATTGCCCCTGTAGTTGTTGCCTTGTGTGATTTTTTGATTCTCAAACTGATACAGTGCTGACTCGATTGCTATTTGTGCACCTTATTTTTCTATCCACACCATGTTGATAAGATACTTTCAGGTTTATAATGATGATGAAGTCAAGGCATTATTTAAGCAAGTTCAAGGTGAAGTACCAGGATCCCCGATATTTATTATGAAGGTTGCTTCCCAGGTGAGATCCTTGCTCACTTTGTAAACTAAAGTGACTAATTATGAATTAAGGACCTTCAGTTTTAACCTTATTCTAATCTTCCACGTTACTGCAAGTAGAGTAGACATCTAGAAGTTCAATTGCTCTGTGATCAGCATGGAAATGTTGCAGCTTTGCATAGCCGTGATTGCAGTGTTCAAAGGAGACATCAAAAGGCAGGTTCATGCTCACTATGTTAATTGCTTTCTTAATTTCTTACATTTGTTTTTTAAGCTACTAGTTATAATTACAACTTCCTTTTATGTTTACTGTATGGTCTACATATACATTTCAGTCTATATGTATTATGGGTCAAAGAGTTCATTTTACTTTTGTGGAACTTACTTTGTTACTTTGTTACTCTGTTATATAGATTATTGAGGAGGGCCCGATAACAGTTGCTCCCCATGAGACTGTAAAGAAGCTGGAGCAGGCAGCTAGGAGATTAGCGAAATCTGTTAATTATGTTGGAGCTGCAACTGTTGAGTATCTATACAGTATGGAGACTGGGGAGTACTATTTCTTAGAGCTCAACCCCCGGCTGCAGGTTTGTCACTCTGATTTTCACATATAAGCCTGTCAAAATTCTCGTTTGTTTTCTTATACAATTAAACTGGCTTTGCAAATCAGTACAGTTGTAGTTGAAAAGTAACAATCAGTGACCAAGAATCAGTTGTAGGCTTGTATCTGCATATATATTCCGAGCATATCATGTGCAGTGTGATTACAGTTCTGCTAATTCTCTCAAAATTTAGGCTTCTGAGGAGTATGAACAGTTAGATATATCTTATAAATATATGAAGTTTATCTAGCATTATAATCACAGGATCTATGAACCTTTGCATGGCTAGTGTCAGTTGTTTATTATTTGTTACAATGGCGAATTAAATGCATTGGGTGCTTAATTTAGGTGGAGCACCCTGTCACAGAATGGATAGCTGAAATAAATCTGCCAGCAGCTCAAGTTGCTGTTGGGATGGGTATTCCTCTGTGGCAAATTCCAGGTTTGCAATCCAGTTCTTTTGTACCGTTTTTATGTATTAAAATTTTAATATGTCATAATATAATGATCATATGACTTTTAACTAGAAATAAGGCGGTTCTATGGGAAGGAACATGGTGGAGGCTATGACACTTGGAGGAGAACATCATCTGTTGCTACCCCATTCAATTTTGATGAAGCAGAATCTACACGGCCAAAAGGTCACTGTGTGGCTGTGCGTGTAACAAGTGAAGATCCTGACGATGGGTTTAAGCCTACAAGTGGGAAAGTACAGGTTAGCATTTACAGGAACTGAGAATCTTGTTGACTTCGTTATATGATTATTTAGACTTAACTTTTGAAGGTTTTGTGTAGGAGTTGAGCTTCAAAAGCAAGCCAAATGTGTGGGCATACTTTTCTGTTAAGGTATATACTGTAATACTGATATACATATATTGCTGTAATAGCTTCTAAATCCAAACCTGATACTGATTGGTTTCACCTCATAATGCAGTCCGGAGGAGGCATTCATGAATTCTCAGATTCTCAATTCGGTATGTAGCAGACGTGAACATTTCTGTTGTTACAGAAACTAAGATGCAGCTTATCAAAAGTTCAAAATGCATTTGCTTTCGCGAATTATCTAACAAAAAATGATTCGATATATTGAATTCATATTTGTCTTCAAGGGGGTGGGTATTTATGTAGAATTTCTAGGGACAGGAGAATGTGTATAATACATATTTTTAGCACACTAAAGACGGTCAGTTTTGTGTTACATGGACTCTTCATCTTTCAAAAGTACTTGCTCTAGGATAGGATATACTTATCGATCACACTAGTTGAAATAGAATCATCGATCTGATGTTATATACTTATTGTTACATATATCTTTTGGAAGTGACGTGTTCCTAAATAGCTCTACTTTTGTTTTGGTATATGGATGTTTTGAAAGTGTTAATATACATTTCAAACCTTATTAGGGCATGTTTTTGCATTCGGAGAGTCTAGAGCTCTGGCTATTGCAAACATGGTTCTAGGGCTGAAGGAAATCCAAATCCGGGGAGAAATTCGTACAAATGTTGACTACACAATTGATCTATTACATGTAACTTTCTCATATACTGTAAATTTAAGTTTCTCAGATACTGCACAATTTTTAGTTTTAACTGTGTTTGATACCTAAAAATTTACTGTAGGCTTCGGACTACAGGGAGAATAAAATACACACAGGCTGGTTGGATAGTAGAATTGCGATGCGTGTGAGAGCAGAAAGGCCCCCTTGGTATCTTTCTGTGGTTGGAGGAGCACTTTATGTATGAACCTATTCAGAATACTTTAGTGATTTTTATTGTTTGTTGAAATACTATTTACTATGTCAGCTAATAGTCTAATACTGGTTGCTTACTTTTACCACTCGATTCGTCTACTTCAGAAAGCTTCTACTAGCAGTGCAGCTATGGTTTCAGAATATGTTGGTTATCTTGAGAAGGGGCAAATACCCCCAAAGGTCTGTAGACAATGCACAAACATCATCCTTATGTTAAAATTTTTGTAATTATTTGTCAACTCTAATAGTTTTCGATAAATAGTGTTTTTAATCATAATTATTATTTGTTTGTTTGCTATATAATCTGTGCATTACTGCTGCAGCATATATCACTTGTCTGCTCTCAAGTTTCATTAAATATAGAAGGGAGCAAATATACAGTAAGTAATAGCTTTTTATAAGCTCTTATAATATTTAAAAAGTTTAGAGAGCAATTCTACAGTATTAGTGCGCAAGTTTGTAGATATCTTGTAGTCTCAAATTTTTTCTTATGGTTGGTTGTTAATCAGATTGATATGGTAAGGGGAGGTCCAGGAAGTTATAAGTTGAAGATGAACGAGTCTTTGGTAGAAGCAGAGATACATACTTTACGTGATGGGGGTTTATTGATGCAAGTAAGTTATTTGCGTGTAAAGCAATATGCTGCATATATTTCATGTAACATTTCGCTAAATGTTATATTTTGTTACTTGATAGCCACATTCTAATTACGACCGGTACCTCTTTTGCAATATTAATTGTGCAAAAACTTGTGTTAATAACAACTGGCTTATAAGTGAAACTGATGTCGACACTAACTTAAGATAAATAATAAGTTACAACTTAAGATATGATATAAGTTGCTTTTGCTGAACAGGCTTAAAGACATAAGCCTTACAAGCACTTAACATTAATTCTTATATTTAGCATTATTAGTACTTGACAGAGATGTGATCTCATGTTCTGACACAGTTGGATGGGAACAGTCATGTTATATACGCGGAGGAGGAAGCAGCTGGAACCCGCCTTCTGATTGATGGAAGGACTTGCTTGCTTCAGGTGCCTCCGATTGTTGTATTTTTTTGTTTGCATGTTTATATTTGCTTTGGCGATTGGTGTAATTACTGTAATTACTTGTGTCAGAATGACCATGATCCTTCTAAGTTAGTGGCGGAGACACCATGCAAGCTACTAAGGTATTTAGTCCCGGATGGTAGTCATGTTGATGCTGACACACCATATGCAGAAGTTGAGGTTATGAAGATGTGTATGCCACTACTTTCGCCTGCTGCTGGGAACATCCAGTTCAAGATGTCTGAAGGTCAAGCAATGCAGGTAGTTGTTTCTATAGAGGAAGTTTGATTTTTCTCTCTTAGTAGAAAGTATGAACACATGTTTCTGCAGGCTGGGGAGCTTATAGCAAAGCTTGATCTAGACGATCCTTCTGCTGTGAGAAAAGCTGAACCTTTTAATGGCAGCTTCCCAGAACTGGGGCCTCCTACTGCAATATCTGGGAAAGTGCATCAGAGATGTGCAGCAAGTTTGAATGCATCTCAGATGATTTTAGCAGGATATGAGCATAACATTGAGGAAGTGAGTATTTTTTGCCCAGTCAGTGATCTGAGAAATTCTTTGGGGCCAACTTAGTTTCATCTTGTAAAATCAGTAGCTATCTTGTTTTTTTGTTGTGAAGTGTATAATCATGATCTATGCCAGGTCGTTCAAAGCTTGCTTAGTTGTTTAGATAATCCTGAGCTTCCTTTTCTACAATGGCAAGAGTGCTTATCTGTCTTGGCAACCCGACTACCTAAAGAGCTCAGAAATGAGGTACATAATCAGTCTACTTCTCTTTCTTCTTGTTTTTCAAATGTTGCATCAAATAAGCCTATTATATGCACATACACATATAAACTGATTTAAAACACACACACACACATATTTATATTTAAAATATTAATGTACTCTGATTTTATTCTTTTCCAGCTAGAAACAAAATATAAAGAGTATCAACTAATTCCTGGCTTGCAAAATGTTGACTTCCCGGCCAAAATCCTTAGGGGTGTTCTTGAGGTTGGTTGGTGTTCTTACTTTCATCCTTTTATTTAACTATGTCTGGAATTTTGACCAGTGACTAAATACTATGGCACCTGTTTTCCACCAGTCCCATCTAAGCTCCTGCTCCACTAAAGAGAAAGGAGCCCAAGAAAGGCTTATTGAGCCTTTGCTAAGTCTTGTCAAGTCTTATGAGGGTGGCAGAGAGAGGCATGCACGTGTCATTGTTCAAGCTCTCTTTGATGAATACTTGTCAGTTGAGGAGTTGTTCAGTGACAATATCCAGGTAGGTGCACCATTAGGAAACAAATATGTGTCTATTGTATGAAATATAGCTGCAGTGAACTTTCTACTTTTGCAAAGTTACCATGTCTTATATATATACCCTCAGTTGAACATGTAATTAATTTTATACTCTTGGTCGAATGTTCAATTTTATTTTTCTTGAATCAAACTATTCACCCTGTACTTTGGCATTTTCCACATTCTTTTATATTGTTTTTTGAACCCACTTGTGCCCCAGGTACATGGTAAATTTAGATTATTTAATGTTTCTCCCAACACCTTGTATTTGTTCAAGTTGGTCCATATTGTGGTTCTGAAAGCCAGAACTTCGGTAATTATAACTCATTGAAAACCAAGTTCCAGTGTTTTCCCCAAGTCCTTTGTAGACAATTAATCGATCTATTTTAACTTTTGGTAATTATTTAACTTCAGGCTGATGTAATTGAACGGCTTCGACTTCAATACAAGAAAGATCTCTTGAAAGTTATGGACATCGTGCTTTCTCATCAAGTATGGTTTAGATTTTTGTACTATAAAAGTGACTACTTAGGCTTGGTGTTATTCGGTTCTCAATGTTCATATACTTGAGATGAAAAATAAGTTTCCCTTATATTCTTGGTCTACAGGGCATTAAAAATAAAAATAAGCTGATACTGCAGCTCATGGAGCAATTGGTTTACCCAAATCCCGCTGCATACAGGGATCAGCTAATTCGATTTTCGGCACTTAATCATACAAATTATTCTCAGGTTTGTAGTTGCACTGATTTTCTTGTGATTATATCCGTGCAACATCTAGTCTATGAATTAAAGCTGGCTACCCAGAAGTGCTTCACAAGTTGATGCTTTTAAGTTGAAGAAAATTTCTAAATCCATTTACTTTGGCAGATAGCATTAAAGGCAAGTCAACTGCTAGAACAAACCAAGTTAAGTGAACTCCGCTCTAGCATTGCCAGAAGTCTTTCTGAATTAGAGATGTTCACTGAAGAAGGTGAAAGTATGGATACTCCTAAAAGGAAAAGTGCCATTAATGAACGAATGGAAGATCTTGTGAGTGCTCCTTTGGCAGTGGAGGATGCCCTTGTAGGCCTTTTTGATCACAGCGATCCCACCCTTCAGCGGAGGGTTGTCGAAACATATATTCGCAGACTGTATCAGGTAATGATCATTGAAATCATTCAGCTGTCCATATGTCTATTGGACAAGCTTAATCTAATTAAGTTTTTTGTTATCAGCCCTACCTAGTAAGTGGGAGTGTCAGGATGCAGTGGCACAGATCTGGTCTTATTACTTCATGGGAGTTCATTGAAGACCATCTAGAAAGAAATGCTAATAGATCTGGCTCTCATCTAGTCGGGAAACCAGGGGTTCAGAAAAAGTGTGAGAAGAAGTGGGGTGCCATGGTTATCATCAAATCTCTTCAGTTTTTGCCAACAGTCCTGAGTGCTGCATTGAAAGAGATGACTCCAGAATTCGAGGGGACTGTTTCAAGTGGATGTGATGAGCGAGCTAGCCATAGTAATATGATGCATATCGCCTTGGCTGGTATCAATAATCAGATGAGTTCACTTCAGGACAGGTATTTCACATACTCTTGATCCTTCACCTGTCAATTGAGCTTTGAAAAAAATTTGTGCTTATAAGACAAATTTTCTTCCTTGTATAGTTTTATATGTGTGTGTCTAACTATTTACTTCCTGCAAAGCTGACTCAATCAATCGCCACTATTTGAAATTGACTTCACATATGTCATTAGTTGGTAGTATATTTGTAGACTTTTCAACATAATGATTTTTTTATAGTTACACTTAGTTCACTTATACATACTATGCTAACGGATTGTTCTTATTGACTTGCGGTACATAAAATTAATATTTTCTAATGGAAGCATGTAGCTAAGTCTGTGTTCCTAGTTTTCTGTCCTCAGAGTTCTAAAAACTTTAATTTTTCTATTCAGGGAACAACCAAAAACTGACATGTCAACTGAAGAATTGACAATTAGTGTAGGCTAACCACTAAATTATTATTTCGATATACAGTGGTGACGAGGATCAAGCTCAAGAAAGAATAAACAAGTTGGCAAAAATTCTTAGAGACAAAGAAGTAAGCCACAACCTCAGAAGAGCTGGTGTTGCAGTTATTAGCTGTATAATACAGAGGGATGAAGGACGGGGCCCTATGAGACATTCCTTTTATTGGTCAGAGGAGAAGCTTTATTATGATGAAGAGCCTCTGCTACGTCACCTGGAGCCTCCTCTATCAATATATCTTGAATTGGTTTGTTAATACATAAATTCAACAGAATTTGCTTTGTTTCATAACAGAACACACACAAAATGGAAAATAATTTCATTATGTATCTTAAGCTGATAATTGATGCACAAATTATTATTTAATCCAGGAGAAACTCAAGGGTTATAATAAAATAAAGTACACTCCATCGCGGGACCGACAATGGCACCTCTACACTGTTGTTGACAAGGCACTGCCAATCCAAAGGATGTTTCTTAGAACACTGATAAGGCAACCTACAACAAATGACAGTTATATGGTGTATCAAGGTCTGGACACAGGAAAAACACAATCCGCGTGGGCGCTGTCTTATACTTCAAGGAGCATATTGAGATCTTTGATGACTGCAATGGAAGAAGTGGAACTGCATGTTCATAATGCCACTGTAAAATCTGACCATGCTCATATGTACCTCTATATCATCCGGGAGCAACAAATAAGCGATCTTCTGCCACATTCGTAAGCATGTGTATATCATTAATAATAATAATCATCAAGAGAACTGGACTCTTACTAGTATGATACATTTGCAGGAAAGTGTTCAGTGATAATGGACAAGAGGAAACTGCTGTTGGAAAAATATTGGAAGAACTAACACGTGAAATTCATACATCAGTTGGAGTAAAAATGCATCGTTTAGGCATTTGTGAGTGGGAGGTGAAGCTTTGGATAGCATCTGCTGGACAAGCCAACGGTGCTTGGAGGGTGGTTGTGACAAATGCAACTGGTCACACTTGTGTAGTGCATGTGAGTTGATTCTTATTTTATTGTTAAGGGATGAAGTTTTACTACATTTGTGGAACTGCGTCATATATTTGGAAGACTGTCTTCGTCTCTAAGTTTTAAAAAAAAAGGTCAGAATACCATACACAAGAACATTAAAAATAGGATCTTCTACTACTAGGCGTAAGCAATTGTTATTTTTGCGGTAAAGAGCTCATAAGACAATCTTCAACTCATTCAAATATTATGATCAACCATCATAACTATTCACTTGGAACTCAAGCTAAGACAACACTACAATGTAAATAGAGAATAGTTGCATGATCAAAGTAACCAGAAGTCCAGAAGTTATTTCTCATTATACTTCGGGTTGGCTAGCTCTTCAAAGTAATATATGCAGATAATTCTAATATAATTTATTTTTTTGTCACAGCATTACTTGCTATGCATTCTAAAGTAGGAAATTCATGGTGTAACATGTTGGTTAGCATATAAAATGATTTTTTTTTTAATAGTGGTCTGGTCTACTAGTCTGATCTCCTATAATCATTTAATCTTCATCAATGTAATCGTGATAAGGTAGTTTGTTTCTATTTTTTAAAAGAAAATTGCTTAATGATTGCTACTAGTGTATATCAAAAAGTTGGATTACTGGTGTTATATATATTTGAAGCATATTTATACTTTCAAATTATGAATGGGTTTCAACCTTGCATTATTTATTAATTTGTAATTATAGATATACCGAGAATTGGAGGATGCAAGCACACACACAGTGGCGTACCATTCAATCTCTCAACAGGGCCCTCTACATGGTGTACCTGTAAATGCACAGTATCAACCTTTAGGAGTTCTAGACAGGAGACGTCTTTTGGCCAGGAAAAGCAACACCACTTACTGCTATGATTTTCCCCTGGTGAGCAACACTGATTCACATTTAATACAAGAAGTGGACAGTTATAACCAGATATAGCTCTCTTTAAGAACAAAAACCACCTTTGTTGCAGGCATTTGAAGCAGCATTGGAAAAATGTTGGGAATCCCAGTTGCCTAGTAGTATGAAGCCTGTGGACAAAGTTCTCAAATTCACAGAGCTTACATTTGCTAATCCGAATGGCAACAAAGGGATCCCTCTTGTTACTGTAGATCGTCAACCAGGGCTCAATGATGTTGGCATGGTAGCCTGGTGTATGGAGATGTGTACCCCTGAGTTTCCTTCTGGGAGAAAGATTATAATTGTGGCAAATGATGTGACTTTCAAAAATGGATCTTTTGGTCCCAAAGAAGATGCTTTTTTCCAGGCTGTGACTGAACTCGCTTGCATTAAAAAATTGCCTCTCATATATTTGGCTGCAAACTCGGGAGCCCGTATCGGGGTAGCCGAGGAGGTGAAATCCTGTTTTAAAGTAGGTTGGTCTGATGAATCAAGCCCTGAGCGCGGGTTTCAGTATGTATACTTAACTCCCGAGGATTATGGTAATATTGGATCGTCTGTGATTGCACATGAGTTGCAGCTCCCAAGTGGAGAAACTCGGTTGGTAATTGATACCATTGTTGGAAAGGAGGATGGTTTGGGGGTGGAGAACTTAACCGGTAGTGGAGCAATTGCTGGTGCATACTCAAGGGCATATCGGGAAACCTTTACCTTAACATATGTAACTGGCAGAACTGTTGGAATAGGTGCATATCTGTCGCGTCTTGGGATGCGGTGTATACAAAGGACTGATCAGCCTATTATTCTGACTGGTTTCTCTGCACTCAACAAACTACTGGGTCGGGAGGTTTACAGCTCTCACATGCAACTTGGAGGACCTAAAATTATGGCAACAAATGGTGTTGTTCATCTGACAGTTTCTGACGATCTTGAAGGAGTGTCTGCCATATTAAAGTGGTTAAGTTTTGTGCCTGCCTATTCAGGCGGTCCACTTCCCATTACCACTCCCCTGGATTTCCCAGAGAGGCCTGTTACATACCTCCCTGAGAACAGTTGTGATCCTCGTGCAGCTATATGTGGTTCTCTAGATGGTAATGGGAAGTGGCTAGGGGGTATGTTTGACAGGGATAGCTTTGTTGAAGCTTTGGAAGGATGGGCAAGGACAGTTGTGACTGGTCGAGCGAAGCTAGGTGGAATTCCTGTTGGGATCATCGCCACTGAAACTCAAACTATGATGCAAGTTATCCCTGCAGATCCTGGACAGCTTGATTCCCATGAAAGGGTTGTTCCTCAAGCTGGACAGGTATGGTTTCCTGATTCTGCAAATAAGACAGCTCAAGCATTGATGGATTTCAATAGGGAAGAGCTCCCACTTTTCATTCTTGCCAACTGGAGAGGCTTTTCAGGTGGACAGAGGGATCTTTTTGAAGGTATCCTTCAAGCTGGATCAACCATTGTCGAAAATCTTAGAACATACAAACAGCCTGTTTTTGTGTATATCCCCATGGGAGGCGAGCTTCGAGGTGGGGCATGGGTTGTTATCGACAGCAGAATCAATTCAGACCATATTGAAATGTTTGCTGAGCGGTCTGCAAAAGGAAATGTCCTTGAGCCTGAGGGCCTGATTGAAATCAAGTTTAGAACGAAAGAGCTGTTCGAGTGCATGGGAAGGCTTGACAAACAGCTTATAGATCTTAATGCAGAACTTTCAAAAGCCAAGAGCACCAGGGCCTTTGCAGATGTTGAATCCTTGCAGCAGCAAATAAAAGCTCGGGAAAAACAGCTTTTGCCGCTCTACACTCAGATCGCCACAAAATTTGCAGAACTGCATGATACATCTTCCAGAATGGCTGCGAAAGGGGTGATCAAAGAAGTTGTCGACTGGGGTAACTCTCGATCTTTCTTCTACAAAAGATTAAATCGAAGAGTTGCTGAGGGGTCATTGATCAAGACTGTGAGAGATGCTGCTGGCGACCAGCTGTCCTACAAAGTAGCACTGGACATGATAAAGGATTGGTATACCTCAAGTGGCAGCCACAATAGCTGGTTGGATGATGAAGCTTTCTTTGCATGGAAAAATAATCTGAACAACTATCGTGACAAGCTGCAAGAGTTGCGAATGCAGAAAGTAACATTCCAACTACTGCAGATGAGTAATTCAACATTAGATCTTCAAGCTCTACCCCAAGGTCTTGCTGCACTTCTACAGAAGGTGATTTATATGATTTCTTGTAATACAGTTTCCACGTCTTATCTTTTCGAATCATTGAGAAGTTCTAATATTCGTGTATAATGCAGGTGGAACCATCAATGAAGAATCAGTTAGTGGAAGAACTACAAAAGGTGATCGATTCGCAGGCATCGGTTTCTGTTAACGGGAAAGTAAAGCTCCCACTCCCACTGTGACATCCTTTAGTTCCAGCAAAGTAAATTCATAAGTAGTTGAGGCCATTTTCATCTATGATCTACTACTTAGTGGAGTGTAGATAGTTGTCCTAGAGTGATATAGCCATATAGGCCTATATAGCAGTCTAATTACGGAGTAGCTAGATGTTTTAGGGGTGAAATTTACTAGCACGGAGAAACTCTCTACCTGTGGCATTCTTGTCAGCTGGATGGTTCTATAAAGTTGTTCCCCCTGTTATTTATCTAGTGTAAGAATAAATTATTTTTTAAATTGAAAATTTTACAAGTGAATTGTTCTACTCTAACTTCTAAGCCTTACCTAGTTTAATAGCTAGAAATCTTGTGCAATACTAACCTAGCATTTGCGACTAAAATGTCATGATTTGCATAAATAGCTCCTCCCTCCATCTGTTTCAAAAGCACATATCTATCTCCAGGTGTTTCGGGAGATATATTAAATACTCAGATAACTTGCCCATGAAAGTCAATGTACGGTTTTAATCTCTTACGTATGCCAGCTATTACATTTACAAACCATACGACTACATCTACTTGTATCCAGTAAATTCCAATTTTATAATAATAATAATAATAATAGTTTGTCAAATATATATATATATATATATATATATATATATATATATATATATATATATATATTGCCTGAAAGTATTGCAGTAGCCTGTAGGCTTCTTTTTATATAATAAATTAAATATATAGATTAAGAAAGCGACGTCGTGTGATCCCATTCAGTTTTTCAAACAACATGCGTCTTTTTTATAAGTATATACTGTAGTTTGGAGGAAAAGCGTATGATAAGTTATACATGTAGTTTGAGTAGAATGTATTGCAGATGGATCAATCAGATATCTCTGCTCTTTGTAGGGAACATATATTATAAAGCATTCAGTCACACAAACATAAGAACATTGTCCAAGAAATTGTTAGAAACTACAGTAAAAACCTACCAAATTTCGACGATTCACTAAACTCTCGAATAGTTTTCTAGTAGTATCTAGTTAAGTTGCTGCGTTTTGGGACGATGATGAAGCAGCAGCAGCATCTTTCTGTGTCCCCCATTCATGGACCCTTAGGTGCAACTCAGCAGCAGCAATCAAGAAATGAACAGCCTGTATTGGACTCAATATATCAATCACGTTCTTAAGTGCTGTGAGTCGAAGATTATCAGCCATATGTAGTATACACTCCAAACCTTCCTCTTTCCGTTTCAGAACAGGCCTAACTTGCGCGGAATCATATCCAATCTCTTCAGGCCTGTTCTCATTGTTCCTGATCATCTCAGAAACCACGTGTGACAACTCAGTCATAGACGAATCCGCCATCTTCTGTTGCTGCTTTGCCATCTTCTCAGTAATCCTCTTCTCCTCGTCTATTGTTTTCAGCTGCAATTCGTCTACTCTCCTGATTTGATCCTGCGAAAGATCAGCTAAGTCCCCTGTTGGAACATTCCTCATTAATTCCGCGAGTCCAGCTTCTACCTGTATTCCTAGCTTGGAATACAACAACATAAAAGCCATGCTAGGTCTCCATCCCCCAATCCAGAGAAACGCATCTTCCAGCTTGCTTCGCCAGGATGGCAATAACATGGTCAGCACATCCTGATTCTCGCATCTAGACTTGGTCTCATAGTACTTCTCGTAATGTTGAACCACTCTCTCAACAAGCTGACTCAGCACAACTTCTCCATTGTCCTTATGACCATTGCCAGCCTGATTTCGATGACAATTCTGGAGTTGGCGACGACGATTCTCGTAGGCTTCAGCAGCTGTCACAAGCTGCCTGAGGTACTGGCTCTGCTCATCAAGCCAATGGTCGAAAAAATCGTGAAAATTATTCGCCCTCATTTCGCTACAAAGTAAAACACAATACCTGTGCTGATCCATCAGGAACTGGCCTAGTTCTATTTATAATACATAAAAGGTGGAAAACCAAAAAAAAATGGACAAGTTGCAACATAATTAAAGCCTTTGTATAATCAAATCTAACAAACTATATGTAGATGCATTAATTGTGTACCAAGATTTTGCAAGTTGCATGGAAGTAGTTTGATGGAAAACGAGTTACTATTGCCTGGTTTTTGGAGTTTCGTTCAGTGTACCGGGATATCTGACTAACATTTATTAGGACAGTGGAGTTAGTTTTGAGTTGTGTGTTTGATACTCGTCAGTCTCATAATATATGTCATTTTTTAAAAAAAAATGTCCCAAAATACTTGTCACTCTCTTTTTATCAAAGCAATTTTTTTAAAAAAATTCACAAATTACCCTTATATTACTCCCTCTGTCCCAAATTAGTAGTCACTTTTCATAAAAAAAATTGTCACATAATATATGTTCATTATCCTACTTCCAATTTAATTTTATAAGTAAATTTTTAAAATAACACTTACCTAGAGAATTGGTACTTGTACAATAATTAATTAAATGAAACTATAATTCAAATTATGCATTGAAACTATCTCAACTAATGCAATTAATATGAATATAAATGAAAAATAACTTTTATGTTAGAAGTCCTTAATATGCATAATTTTTTCAGAAGTGACATGTATAATGGGACGGAAGGAGTACTATTTTTTTTACTAATTTAAATATACAAACAACTCATCTACATTTACTGCAATCATTAGTGTAGATAAGGAAAAAAATTATCTACCTAACCTTTTATTTAAAAGCTTAATTTTTTGAAAAGTGACTTATGAAGTGGAAGGGAGGGAGTTATTCCTCACTCTTCACCCATTCCATGATTAATACTCTCCTCCGTTCTTTAAATTTTTATTTAGAAAAAGAATTCGAAAGAGTATAGGTGAGCTTGGTTTATTTTAAAAGTTAAAAAATATATTTATTTTTTTACAATTTGTAAGGAATTTTTATATATTAAATTAAACGAGACAAATATATACTTCTTCCGTTCACTTTTATATGTCCATTTATCAAATAAATTTTATCCTTAAATACATTTTCATTTTCATTTTCAAAACAAATTTAAGATGACTGTATTTATTATTTTCAAGGTTTGAATAATTTAAAACTTAATTATATTATTTTTTCCGATATGATAACTATGGGTATTTATACGAAAAAATTATCCAATTAATTTTTTTTAATATATGTACTTTTTTTAAATGAATATGTAAATAGTGTCGAATTGGTGTTATCTGTTTGACAATAACTTATAAGTCAACTTATGTTGACTTAGTAAGGAATTTTTATGTTGACTTACAAATAGAAATTAAATTATTTGTTTCCATTTGTGTAATTAATAAAATTTATTTATAATTAATTTATAAGTTGAATTCTGAAAAATAAAAAATGTGTACTTATTTTAGTTATTGATTTTGATTTTTGTAATTTAATTTTTTTAAAAATGTACACCAGTCCTTTAAAGAGATAAATTTTAGTATTTTATTATTATATAATTTTTATGTATAATAAGTTGTAAATTATTAATAAATATACTAACTTATAAATGAAAATTTCCATTTTCATTTAATAAATATAATAAAATACTAAAATTTCCATTTTCATTTAATAAATATAATAAGCTGAGGCGTGTAGCTTAAAAGAAGCTATAATATGGACACAAGAACTAAATTACAAAAAAATGCATCTTTGAATCGGATGCAAAACCATCCTGCTAGTGGATGCTTATAGTGGGATTTCGTAGGATTGTGTTGAATTTTGTAAGCACTTTGATCAAGTGCTAGTCACCTATGTTGATAGGTCTACAAATAGTATGGCTCATATTCTAGCACGAATTGATTCTAGGTCAGGCTTAACAGAATGAATCGTTACTGCTCCGGAGTTTATTCATCAAAACATTGTATTTGATATCATTTAAGAAATGAAATTTGTTTACTTTTAAAAAAAATAAAAAATTTATCTAGTGCCCCACTAAATTAAAATGTGTGCCCCACTAAAACTAAATCCAAACAAAAAGAAAAAGAAAAATCCTTACTTAAAAAGAAGAAAAAATAAAATATAATGTTCTAATTTATTTCTAATATTAAAATTTTATGACAAATGGGAAAAAATATAAATTATATGTTATTATTAATATTTTTTTTATAATTTATTTTTTATTTTTTATTTTTTAAAATTATATAGTGCCACAAAATAAGTACAGTTCCTTCATAGGAAAAAAAACATATATTTTGTATTTTACAGTTTATTATATGTTTCTTTTTCTAAAGTATAGTGTATTAGTCATTAAATTTGATAATAAATAATAATTTAAAATGGATTTTTTTATATAAAAAAAAAAAAAGACACGTGTAATTTATTCTAACAAATGAATGTATTTTATTGTCATTGAAATATGTTAAAGCTTGACCCATTAAAACTAAACATTTAGCATGGGATCTGCTAGTCTGCTACACTCTTATAGTTTAGTAATGGGCCGGTCAGTAATGTTTACAGATTTTAAACCCGAAGTAAACATTGGGCATACTATTACTACAGCACATGAATAGTTACTAATGGGCCGGTCTATAATGTATACAGCTTGTAAACTGGGAGTAACTCAAACGAGTATATGGACTGTATTTTTAAACTAGGCCCGTGATGTTGATACTTATGCTGAGTTTGTGCAGTTATGCCAATGCACATTGATCTTTGTCCACGTCTGCCAAATTAAGAATCACAGGTCGCTGAGTCAGTGATTTTAACCAAAAATAAAATGTCATGACAAATATTTATATGTAACGAGATTTCCGTAGAAATTTACGTTTGCTTTGATTACAAATGCAGATTAAAAACAAAATGTAAGCAGAATTAGAAAAACAAATGATGCAGGAAGGAAATGAAAAATAAATACATATAATGATATCTCTTACAACCAATTGAAATTGAAAAGAAAAAAAATGTTTTGCTCGAAAAATTTTAAAAATCAAAAAGTTCTCATAATTTGTTTTCTTTCTTTACCCTCTCCTGTTTTCTATTTTCTTTCAAGTTGAAAGGAATGGAGAAAAGGAGAAAAGAATGTCGGTTAATATTGACATATTGTAATTTATATGTATATGCTCTTTTATAGGAGAATTAAAATTAGAGTAAATTTGCATATACGAATACTTTTCAAATTATAAATTTTTTTTAAAAAAAAACTGAAAACAATTATACATGTTATTCCTCTAAAAATGACAAAGTGGAGCTTTCAAATACTGGTGTGAAAGAATGATAAAATAAAAAGGTACTCCTCCTACATATACACACACACACACATATGCAGCAGCTTCGCAGAAATGATGCGTCAAGGGGATAGAGATTGATTGTTCCATGCACCTAGACAAATTTACTCTGTAATCAAGATTGATGGGACCCACAGGATATATGCAGCATTCACACTCAGTCCTCGCAGCTTTAATTGTGGTAATTTATATACAATCCTGCGAGAGAACAGATTTTTTAAGTTAGTAGTAGTTAGTGCAGTACCTAGTATTTAGTACTGTACTTACTTTGTAGTACAATCTAGAAGTAATCTTGGTTATAAATTTTATTTATTATTCAAAAAAAATTATTTTAAAATACAACTATATAGCATGGTAGTAAGATTTCTATTTTTTTAAAAAAATTAAATATCTACTTCCTACATTTCAAATTAATTAAATTTTAATTAAAAATTGTATGTATTATACAATTAGAAAAGTTTATAATTATTATATATCCAACTTATTTTAAAATACAATTTTCAATTTTTAAAATTATAAATTTAATTATTAATCAAAATTTTATCAAATTTAGTATAAAAAAATTAAATAAACAGTTCAATTAAGTTGGCAAACGGCACCAACTGAGTATTTGTTTTGTTTAAAGTGGTATCATGCTCATACTTGTATGTAATACACTGACCTGCCGCCTTTAGTATAAAAAATGTCGTATAGACTATTATACAAGTCTCTTCGTAGTTTTGTCTTTCATTTTTTTTCTGTCTAGTATTTTATTTAATTAATAAATTTCTTCCAGAAGCCCCGTATATAATATGATTAATACAAATGTATATTCAAAATATTTAGTTTGATTTATGTCACTGTAGTTTATTTTTGTAATCAAGAATATCAATAAATTAAATCTCTTTCATTGCTATTTAAATGTTCTTTCAAATCTAATATATATTTAACAAATTTATAAATATTAAAAAGAATTGAATCGAATCTCTAATCTATCGACCGTAGTGGCAAGTTGGCAATTGGCAAAGTACTGTCACCACAATGTCGCAAGTACCCAAAGGCGCAAAGGCACATCGGGGACAATATAATGATCAAATAACTATCATAAAGTAAAATTATAAAAAATTGCTAGTGACTAATAAAGTTAAAGACAACATGTATAAGTATAACACTAATATTGAATCTAATGCAGTATTTTGAGTTTTTTTTTTGGACAGAGATGCAGTATTTTGAGTTTAGGCAATAATGTAACCTAAATTCTTAAATCGATCCCCTTACAATAAAATATATAAAAAATAATAGAATGTGTCTGTATTGTACAAATAAGGAGCAATATAAATTTTATATGATTTTATAGATAAATAAATGGACGTATTTAATATATAATAATATAATATAATATAATTAATGATTTTTTGTAATTTATTTCTAATTAATTAATTTGTGTATTTAATATTGTGTTATAACATAAATTATAGAAAACTTTAAACTAGTGTTATACTTAATTATAGAATTTTCTTCAAGTTTTCATTTTATTATTAGTATCTTCGTTTCTTTGATCGATTACTATATGTAAAATTAATTATTTACTGGAAAAACAGAGACGGATCATCAGCTTTTTTCCTCTTGCGAGTTAACCTCTTCGGTATATTTCAAAACTGAATATTGTTTCGAGTGCTGTAACATTGTCAATTTAGTATCTTAATAAATTTATGAAGTTTATATGAAACTGCACTCTAATCAATAAAAAAATACGATCATGACTGAATCAGCCTTATTAATAGTGAATTATTCTCGCCTCTTAAAAATATAGGTGAACTGTCTCCGATAATTTTTTATTAAACTTGATCTCCACAGACCACACGCCTTGAACAATTATAGTATAGTAGTATAATATAGATATTTTGAATCCAATACATATTTTGAGTTGGGCAACAATGAGGGTGTTTGACCAAGTTTTTTTTCCGGAAATAAGTTATTTTTGGAAAAAAGTAGGCATGTAATGTAGTTTTTCTGAAAATAAGTAACTTATTTTTTAATTTTAAGATGATATTTGGTTTTAAAATTCTAAAATAAATATTTATCTTTAAAAAAATATATATAAATAAATAATTTATTTTAAGTTTAAATAACCCAAAGGATCACAATATAACCTAAATTCTTAAATCGGTCACCTTATAATAAAACATACGTAGTAAAAAACTAAAAGAATGTGTCTGTATTGTACAAATAAGGAGCAATATAAATTTTATATGATTTTACAGATAAATGGACCCCATATTTAATATTTAATAATATAATATAATTTCTTGTAATTTATTTCTAATTAATTAATTTTGTATTTAATATTGTGTTATAACAGAAATTATAGAAGACCTTGACTAGTGTTATGTTAGTAGATATTTTATGATTTAAAATTATAAACAAGAAACGTATTATTATTATTAATTATAGAATTTTCTTCAAGTTTTCATTTTTTTTATTAGTATCTTCGTTTCTTTGATCGATTACTGTATCTAATTATTTACTGAAAAAACAGAGACGGATCATCAGCATTTTTATCTTGCAAGTTAACAACCTATTCGGTATATTTCTAAACTGAAAATTGTTTCGAGTGCGGTGCATTGTTAATTTTATACTGTATCTTAATTAATAAGTTGATATGAAACTGCACTCTAATCAATAAAAAAATACGATCATGACCGAATCAACCTTATTAATAGTGAATTATTCGCCTCTTAAAAATATGGGTGAACTGTCACTGATAAATTTTTTATTAAACTTGATCTCCACAGACCACACGCCTTGAACCCGGTACCAGTTACAAACAAATAAAAAAATAAATATAACAAGTAAGAAATGTATACAAGCATGACACAGATAGATTCCTAAATCCATTAATCAATTCAGGGTGATTTAAGTCATGCCATGCATCACAAGTCCCTCGGGGAGATTGGATCATTGTTGTCGTCAGGTTCCCACTTGGAAATATCAAACTAAATCATATACTAATATCATATATTATAATCAACTTCACTGTCTCGGGTTGCCCCTTCCATGTTGTCAAGGCATATACATTTTTATCATACTTGCGCTTTCCAAGCTCCTTCCATCCCTGGAATAGATCGATCTACTAAGCTAAGCTAAGCTAAGGCTTCTGTTGACCAATTGTTCATTTGGAGTTCCCTCTTTGACCTTTAATTATTAATCATGTTATACGGAGTATTTCGTCACCACCAATCCACCTTGATCATATATTCCATCTGTTTAATACTAATAATGTTTTGTTTAACTTTTTATAATTAAATTTATTTTTTAATTAAAATTTATATTTTAATATATATTAATTAACGTTGAATAGATAGGCATTTTTAAGTTATACGTATGAGATGACCAGGCAAACAATTTTTTAATAAGATCAACACAATATGTTCTCCTTTATCTCAACTATAAACATACCGGCTTAATTAAAAAATATAAATATATAAATATTATTATTTTTCCACTATATAATCAACTTATATTTATAAAGTACAAAGTAATTTTATTTGATGAAATTATTTCACTAACATTTTGAATTATTGTTCTACACATTTATTTTTTAGTAATATATGAGAACTAAACATATATATATGATGTATTCGTTAAATTTCGATTATTTTTTAGATGTCATATCACTTTTAATTAATGAATTATTTACCTCTAAAAAAACAAATCTTTTAAAATCAATTCCTGAAATGATGTGACATGATAATATGATATTTTTTTTAATTAATGTGATTGATTTGAATGCAGAAAGATATATCTCATTAATTATTTTCTTAATTAATCACTCTGTCCCATTTTATCCGGGTGATTTGACTTTTACACAGATATTAAGAAAATTAACTTTTACTCCGTATAAGACTATAATACCCTTCTTTATATAATTAATTTTGTACAATCTTCGATTAATTTATTATAGTTTCGACTTTCGATGTCATGGTACTTCCCATTGACTCATGAGTATTGAGTATTGGGAAAGCATTTCTAAATAATGCGTAAATACATGTATATAGAGTTTACAGTTTAATTTGTAGTTTTTGACGTAAAGTTAAAAATGTTATTCTAATTTTTTTTAAAAAAATGTTATTCTAATGTTACTTTATTTTACTGTTTTACGTTTACAATACTCTAATTTATGCAAAAGAATATATAGTAATAAAAAAATTAGAAAAAATTATAATTAATTTCAATGTTAATTGTTAAATTTTAATTTTTTTGTTTGCTGATGGAGGGAAATGAAATCTTTGGGTTTGAAAAAAAAGGGAAATTTTTATGTAGGTTGAGATTTGGTTTTAATAGATAGTAATACAATTTTTAAATATATTTATTGACCATAATTAATCGTAATTAATAGCAGGTCATTTATATCATGGGGATGGATTGGGTTCTACGTGATGAGCTTATTTTTTGAATCTTTATTCTTTAATAAATCTACTAGTCAGGCGATAGACGTACAAAATATGAGAATGCATAAAATATGCACATAGTTGCGCATGTACTCTCTCAGGCTCTTACGTTTATAAAAATAATAATATGTGTTTCACACATTTTTTTAAATAATTTTAGAAAATAAAAATATCATTTCATATAATACAACCTAAAATATCATGAATTAAACTATTTTAATAGTGAGTAGAAAAGTTCAAAGTAAACAACTTAAAAAAAAATTACTTTCGTATATTTTATTTTCTATATTTTACAAGTATTTTATAAATCCTGTTTTCAAAACATAATCCCATATCACATACAGTATTTTTTTCAAAACTATTTTTTTTAACTTAAAAACTGAAAATAGCTTTTTAATTAGGTAGGTAAACACCACCTGAAATTTTAAACCATTTATGGTAGTACGAGAGTAAAGTTTTCTTTGGTGTGTGCGCATCAATATTAAATTATTCAACATGTGTGATAAGGGTAAATGAAGAATTTAAATAAACAGCAGTAGATCTCCTCTTGATTTTAAGTAATTATATGAAAACAAAAAGTTTCAAAATTTTAAAATACTTTGTGAAACATAAGATAATAATAATGTAAATAAATAGAAAATAAAATAATAGAATAATAAACTAAAAAATTAAATTAAATTTAAAAAAATAGAATATAAACAGATATAAAAAATGTACATAATGGGGGTGAAAAATGAAATGAAAATGGTGGGTGGGGGAGTATGTATACCAGTCAATAGTCAACCAGTGACCCATTGACTAGAATATACCTCTCTTATTATGTTGTAGTTTTTTATTGACTCGTATTTAAAAAAATGTATTAAAATTAGAATTCAATATAATGATGAGAAAAAATATAATGATTATTAGTAAAATAAGCAACTCCACATAAAAAAATATAATTAATGATAAATTTCAACAAATTTCATTAAAACTAGCAAAAAATAAAACAAAATAAAAAAGGTCATAACCTACTACACTGGACCCACATGCAATAGCCGACCTGGGGGATCGAAAACCCGAGAGGCTAAGTGACGCAAGCAGTGACCCAATCACAAAGGAGCTTATTAAAGATAAACGAGTAACGGTGGAGGACAAAATGTACACGTGCTCACCACTCATTTGACCCTGCACCAGGCTGCGGTCAACCGGACCACAATTCATTAATCCCCAAACCTTTGAGCCCAAGTAAAGGACTAACTCTCATCTCGTTGGCCCACTCCAATTTAACCACGTGGGTTACATTACAGTCCTCTCGATAATCTTCTATATTCCATCCTATATATATCCTCACATTCCTCTGCATCCATCATTTTTCACTACTCACTCCATCAAGCCAAGCCACCCAGAAAGTTCAACAAGCACAGAGGAGAAATAAATATTTACAGAGAAAGGAATATGAAGAACAGTGGAAGTGAAATTGAACTGCCGCCTGGATTCAGATTTCATCCCACAGACGAGGAGTTGGTGATGCATTATTTGTGTAAGAAATGCGCTTCTCAACAGATTTCTGTGTCTATTATTGCTGAGATTGATCTCTACAAGTTTGATCCCTGGCAGCTTCCTGGTACCTTTTTCTATCTTTCTTGTTTCTTTCATATATATATATATATATACAGTGACTACGGAACCAGAATTTAAGCAGATTTTTTTAATGAGAGAGATGTATTGCAAATATTTATTTATAAAAAATTTTGGATTAAATTTTTGTTACATTTTTCGTAATTTATTTTTGTGGATCTGAAAAGTTTGAGTGTTTATAATTGGTCTTTAATTTGTTTTAGAGAAACAATTATCGATTGAAATCATGAATGTTAAGGGCAAGTGAGTGAGTAATAATGTTGTTAATTATATTTATATATGCTAATGGTTTTGTGTTATAAATTTATTTCAGATATGGCTCTGTATGGTGAGAAAGAATGGTATTTTTTTTCTCCAAGGGATAGGAAGTATCCCAACGGTTCGAGGCCAAACAGGGCTGCAGGAACAGGGTATTGGAAAGCAACCGGGGCTGATAAACCGATCGGAAAGCCGAGCACTGTGGGAATTAAAAAGGCCTTGGTGTTTTATGCCGGAAAAGCTCCTAGAGGGGTGAAAACCAACTGGATTATGCATGAGTACCGGTTGGCTAATGTGGATAGATCTGCTGGCAAGAAAAACAATAATCTCAGGGTAAGTTGTTTACTCGATTTGATCATTCTAGTCTAGTGGATATTCTAAATTTCGAGTTTGATTGATGCAAACGAAAATAAAGTAACTTGATTTTTACTCCCCTGTTCTTTACAGTTTACACATTTATTGGGCATAATCTAATGTTAAATTTTCTTATGTATTTACAGCTTGATGATTGGGTATTATGTCGAATATACAACAAAAAGGGTACCCTTGAGAAGCATCAAACAGTGAATCAAAGTCCTGTAAGCTATAATGAAATGGATGACATGGTGGAAAGCAAGCCAAATTTTGCAACATTCGATCAGACACCAGTAAAACAATCATTGTCGCAACAAGAATCAATGTCACAACAACAACAACAACAAAAACAACAACAACGATCGTTAATGCCAAAGCAGACAATGAAGGTTTATTCGCCATTCGACACATCAGAATCCGGGGGGAGGTTTCACACGGATTCAAGTTGTTCCGAGCATGTTTTATCCCCTGAATTTACATACGAGAAGGAAAGGGAGGTACAAAGTGAATCAAAATGGAGCGAATTGGAGAACGCCCTCTCCAATTCACTCGATTTCCCATTCAATTATAACGATTTTTCCCCCTATAATCCTTTCACTCCTGAAGCTCAGTACAATGATCAACAATTCTCAACTCTACAAGATATGTTTATGTTCACACAAAAGCCCTTCTAGGTTCAAGAAAAAGCAAGAAAAATTCATGAATTAATTGGCTCAATTGGAGGGGAATGGAGGTGATAAGATATAGAGCACCAGAGCATGTTCAAAAGTATCTGTGTAGTGACATTACAATTAGTAGTTATTTTTCTAGCACAAGATTCTTAACATGTTACTAGGTTAATTATGATGTTCTAATTAATTATTTCGGTACACAATTTTCTGTAAGTAAGTTTGAAATAAAGTGTATTATTTGATTATTTAATTTTATAAAGGAAAAAAACTAGTCAATTAAAACATGTTATTATATGAGTATATTATCTGCTCGCATGATCGACAAAGAAAGTACTGTATATTGGTTGGGGTCAATAAAAGTGACCTGTCACGGATTGCTATTGATACAGCTGCATTTATTGGCTGGCATGCATGCATGCACTTGGCATTTGACAAGCAACTTGAACAATTGGAAACCACGAGGAAATATCGCATAATATTCTCCCATGATTTTCTTGCCATATAGTACTGTAGAATGTAGATAGATACAAGAGTACAACCTAGAAAGTACGACGGTAACAATAATAATGCGCGCTCGAAATCTCGACAATTTTTGCTACTGACAAAATTAATGGAATTAAGCAAACGGGAAAATTCAATTTTAGTTAGGAATTAATAGAAAATCTATTTTAAATCTTGAATAAAAGTTACAAATACTCTTTCTGTTTTTTTTATTTAACGTTTAATTTTTCGGCACACGTTTTTGTGAGTTTTGACTGTATAATTAAAATTATTATTTTTTTAAAAAAATCTGAATAAAAATATGTAATCAAAACTTTAATTTATAAAAAAATTAATTAAAAAACATGATTTTTACAATATAGTCAAAATAACTCAATATGAGTACAAAAGTCAAAATGACAAATAAAAAAATAGAGGAAGTATTTTTTAAACTCGATAGGTTCGAAATCATGATTCCTAGTATTAGGAATAACTAGTTTATACCGCATGGGATGCATGGGTTTCCTTTCTAATAATATTTTATAATTAAAATTTTAAACATTTATATTTATTCAATTTTAATATATTTTCTTCTAAAATAATTTTAAATTAATTATTAATATTGGTTGATAATCGAATTGTAATCATTTATTTATAAATAAATTTAAGAATATTATTAAATTAATTTTTGCACTCACGGAGAATCGAACTTGAATTAATTAATTAAATAATTAATAATATTTAGGAATTTACGTTTTAAACCCTGACCACCCTACCATATTATCTCCCTTATTATAATTATATAGAATATAATATATGATATTTTTATGTATTCTTTAGGTAATATCTTGTTCTGTTCACGACCCATGGAAAATCCTCGAATATTCCTCACCGCATTCATCATGATCATATCAGAAGAGGGAAGTCCAAAACCAAGGACAGTATTGAAATGAAAAAATAAATATAAAAAATAATTGGTACATCGGCGCACACAGATTATGGATAGAAACATTATTATATACAAGAGTTTGATTCTTTTAATTTTAAGAGATGAAGAGCTCAAATGTGTCTAGAAGGAAGCTTAGTATGTTTGTCATTAATCATTATATGCTGTGAGTGTCACCCTTTGGTGGACGGTCACAATTGGAGGGTTGCCATCCAATCACTTGTTTCTCATTGTCGTAAATCACCAACTTTTCTTGCATTGATATATCTGCACAAGCAGCCATGCACCGAATATTAGACTCAGCATCCTATATACTTGAGTTGTTTTTCAAACTCTATAATGTTGATTAATATATGTCATGTTCACCTTTTGTATTTACAACACTAGCTGATTGATTTTTTTAAAAAAAAATTGTATCAGGGTTTTTACGGGCTTCATATGTACTAAACTCCTGCAATCTTATCTACACAGTAGTGTGTGTTTAGCATTATAGTTCACTTGTTATACCTCCAATGATATTGTAATTTTGTAGTCCTATCTCAGTCCCGTTCAGAATTCCCAAGCACACGCTCCCCTTGGACTGTATAGCATCAGATAATCAATATGCATCTACAAGTGAATTAAGCAATTGTTCATCGAGATATAATAAGAAAACAGATGCAAGTTTGTTACCGAAATTATAAGATATGATTCTTGTTGGATTTCGAATTGGCTTTTAGTTTTCCAGCCACTGCCAAAACTCAATGCTAAAGGCTTGAAATATTTTTTGACATCGCGGATGCTTTTAAATGGTTTTTTGCCTTTCCAGCAGAATGGGAGAGTCTCATCCTCAATGGCTTCTTTCAAAGGTTTCCCTTGCAAATCCTTTTTTATCTATAGATTACACGTGCAGATTCGAGTATTAATGCTTTTGTTTGAATGTAAATATACTGATCAAGAAGATAATAACAATTACACGGTAAATTTAACTTGGCAGAAGGTTTGAACTCACAGAAGAAAGTAAAGTTTGGTAAGTCTGTGTATTGAAGTAGCTGTAAGAACTTCCACTGTCGAACACCACCAGAAGATTTTTCAGTCCGCTACTTCTTCCGTTAAGAATGAGTTCTGCAAAGCCAGGTGTGTAGTGCTTCCTAAAAAACAAAATTACACGATATATATGAATAATGTAGGCAGAATGAATAAAGATGGATGGAAACTTCAGACTGAAAAAAGAGGTTATATTACAACTTACAAGTAATCACGCGACATGGGCGTCCAAACTACTTTTGAAGAATCATAGACATCATCTCCAAAGAAAAGATAGCCTCCGCCTCGTCTACTGAAACAGTGACCAACAACATTTCGTACCAGACCCTGACTACTAAGTTGTGCTACAATGCTGGATGATCCTCTGCCAAGACCGAGCACTCCATCTAAAGGATGGTATGATGTACCAGGAAGTTGATCATATCCACACCTTCAGATAAAATATTATTAGCATACATCATATTAACCCTGACATGCACACATAATCATCCATGAAAAGCTTCCAAAACAATCTAGATAGTAATAAGTTATTTTTCTAACCCAATAGCGAGACGAGGACGAGCTCTCATTCCACTAGTAAGATTGACAGGAAAAAGATCATTAACAAGAACACCGATGGAAGAACCACCATCTGCATACTCAACCTCATAGTCACATTGATCAGGGTCATCACATTTGTAGTTATCAGGGTGCAGAGAGGCACATATTGGATCCTTGCATACCACCAAATCATTTGTGGGTTGATATAGTGGATGAGGTGCCTAAAAATTTATAACAAAATGAGTTAATGCTAAAATATACAATCTAATCCCTACTAACTTATTTTATACAAATCAAAGTTTTCTCGAATATTTTCATGTCACCTCAGTTTATGTTACTAGAAAAAACAACACTAATAAATTTATAAAACATCTGATTTTATGACAGTTTTAATCTACAAGTTGCAGGTTTAGTTGGTTCTCACACCCTGCCACTCTTTCTAACAATTTTAGTAATAGCCATAATTCATGAATCATGAGTGATTATTACTGCCAATATCTGCATGCTTAGTTTAATTTATAGAAAATATAAGGATGATTACCGGAGTGCACTGAATACAGGGCGCATCACATTGAAGCCAGGTGAGGTCGCTCCCCGTGTCAGGATCTAGATAATAGGGTTTTGGAGGCTGACCAATGTTGAACTGAACATGATAATATCTGTACATGCAATTTTTTTTGTTAACTGTATACATTGATATCATTCAATAACAAAATTTTGTCTATTCCAAATTCATCAAACACCATATCTGAAGAAGTAACATCGTGATTATTACGTATGGAAACTAATGAAACTTACCCAGATGGATAAACATTGCCATGTAGAGGCAACACAACAGATGAGCCAACTGAACTGACCACTGATGAAGAAGCACCAGAAGAAAACCACTTCCACCAACTTTGTTGTTGATCATCAGATAAAACCCCTACAATCATCAACACCAAAAATATCATCGTCACCTGTGTACATCTCTTCATCTTTAAGCTCATCATCCTGTGCTTGAAGACAAAAGGCTATGCAAAAATAAGTTTAGTCCTGTATTGCAAGGTGTTAGCAAATTTATAGTCTCAAAGCAGAGGATGCAGATTTTTCTTGATAAATGTAGTTATGATATAATATTTCTTTATATATATAAATATTAGTAGTATATTCCTAGTGTTGGGACATAGCTAGTCTTACTGTCTTTCTGTGAAGATGACCAGTGGATTCATCAAGGAATATAAATTAGAGGGTTGGTCTTTACTTGTGAATCAGGGATTAAAAGAGGTATTGCTTTCAGTTAGTTACTTCTCCATAAGCACTTTTCTTCAGCAAGGGGGTTTTGAATTGTTCAAAACTCAAGTCTATTACTAAGCTTTTTATTCTTTGCTTAAATCAATGTATATTGACTGCTTCTCTGGCCAGTCTGCACAGACTGCTATTCAATAAATGTATATTTTAGTTTTTTATTTTCAGTATAGCACCAACAGGCAACAGACAAGAATCTTGACTGTTTACAAATTTTCATACCCTGGTGGCCGGTAATAGCAAGAATATGTTCAGTTGCTATAGATCACTATTTCTTTATTAGAGAGTCAAGAAAACAAATGGACAAATTTATCATTATAAATCCAAGGTAGAAAGAACCATTTTTCCGTAGTGATTGATATTTTCCATCGCCTCACTTTCCATTTAAAGTACAAACACGAGGTCAAACAATGTTCTACATGCACTATACATGGATATACCACCTTGATTTGATCGATTGACTGAGAAATGATGGGGGAACGGGGCAGAGTACAACAAGGGTTGTTAAAAAAAACCTGGCAAATGAATCCACAGAAGATACGGATTTACAACACAAACATTATACAAGTGAAGAAAATAGTGAGTAAATGTGTGTATCTTACTATTGGACCAGTATTACAAAGATAAATAGAATTTGATGCTAAATGACTGTAATTTATAAATCATTATCACAGAAAACAATGATAGATTTAGCATAAATACTACTATTCTACAATTTGAAGTCTAAGTTTAAACAAAATACGGAAAATCATGAAGCAGTAGAATAAACAACACATATTAGAGACTGCAATACCCTCATTTTTTTTCTAATGGATTAGAAAAGCCTTGCAAGCCGGGTTATGCCTCCGATTGAGAACAGGTCTTTTCACCTCACTTATTGTTCTCTACATCATAGATAATGGTGTAATTTGAGCTACTGATATTCCTGAAATAGCAAGATGTACTGCTATCAAAACTGTATGCCTGTTGTGTATTTCCAGTCCACTTGCCACTAGGTTGCCCTTAACAAGCATGGAAGCTTGTCCTTTTTGCAAATTTTCAAGAGATCTAAATGGTGCTCCAAACTCAGATTTCTTGGTAATCTTCTCACTGAAACCTAGTGGCGGAATAGGTACAGAAGTATATGATCCACCTCCTTGGTCAGCATTTTCAGTGTATAAGTAAAGGGGAAACCTTTTCAGTGATGTTACTGAATCTACAGAAGGTCCTGAGTTAGCAAGAATATTGTCATTAAAATTAATCATTTGATGCACTACTTGCAGATCCCCATTATTGCCCATTTCCATAAAATTACTGTAATTGAACTCTTGAGTTGCCTGAGTTGTTATCTTACCGTAGGATGATTTCACCCATCCGATAGAATCTATTATCCTACCAACCATTGTTGAAAATGTTCCATTCAACCCGGTAAATTGTAACCCGAAGAGGCAAGGTGCTCCTTCTCAGTACCTTTCCTTCTGTTTTTTCACTCTTTCCATCCAACCAGATATGCAAATTCACATCTATGTACCATATATTCAAAGCATTTGTAACACTAAAACCAAATTCATGATTGTTACCATCTAATATCGTTCCTAAAATCGGAGTGATCTCAATATCATAAGAAGGGAGATCAATGCCATAAAAGGGGATTAACTCCTCCTGTATATATGACACTAAATGGCCAAACTGCACCAACTACCTTACCATCCATACTTACCACAACCTCCCTAAAAGGTCCGTTCCCTGGAAGATCAGTAAGGTTATTTTGATCAATGTACTCATTGGGTAAATTCGTATACAAAGACTCATCATTTTCGTGAGGTGAAACATACACCTCCAACACAGCCTTATATGCGTTCTGGGGGATTTTAAATTTCTTAGACTTTACATCTGTAGAATTAACTACTTCAAACCACAACCCATCATTAAGAGGCAAATTCCTTGGAATGGGTATTGATCAAATCAGCACTAGAGTCTAGAACCATGCACATGATCCAAATTACCCCAGCAAGAGTTTGATTGGTCATAAGCAATGAATAATACCTTGTAACATCTTTTTTAACAGTCCAAACAACCCCACTGGGTCTTGGCTCTGCAGTGCAGCTTCTGAGAAGCTCAACTCCCCCAAGTCAAACCCCGAAAATGCGGTCAAATTGCCTGCCTTTACAAGTAGCTTTCCATTCAAGAACAATCTATTAAAAATCTTGAGAGGGGCAATTTGAAAAAGGGGGTCTACAATCAGCAAGAACTGGACGCTTGTTATATGTATATCCAAAATCATGTTGAAGAATGAGTTGTGAGCAAGGCTTTGTATTGGGTACTTGAATGGGTTTGGTAACTTCAAAGAATGTACTAGGTGGGAGATCATTTGAAAATTCAGAGAATTGTGATCTGAACAGAGACAGTGATGATTTGGGGATTTTTGCAGTGGAGTGAAGCAAGTAGAAGAGAGAGAATACTAGAAGAGAGAGGAGACAGAAAGCAGCCATTTAGGGTGATTGAATCACAGGTTCAACTCCTTTTACTCTTTGGGTAATTTTGGTGAAATTTATTACAGACCATAGAAAAAAGGAGTTGAACATGTAATGGTTTTAAATTTTAAAAATCAAATTTATACGATTACAATTGCAGTTCCGGTCTAAAAGTTCTTGTAAATTACTAAATACATAATTTTTTTAATTTATAACAACCAAATGATCCTAAATTTTACATGATATCCCGTCTAATTTATCTTATAAATAACTTATAAATTAAGAAAAATGTATGAAATTTTCAACTTATAAATAGTATGTAGGGGACCTTCTAAGCTTCTACTTTATAAGAAAATGTATAACCAAAAAGAATATAAGCATCACATATATTCATGTTTAAACACAATATATTCATCCTAACGGCTATATTAGTATTTTTAAAGTACTTGACTACATACAGTCATATACATACAAACGAACCGAGCCGATACTTAGACTCGACTCGTTTAGTAATCGAGCTTGAACTCAAATAAAAAAAATACTCATTAAATTTAATGAGTCGATCCGAGTTTTATAAGTGACCGACTCGAACTCGACTCGAGTTGGGCTCGGGCTCGACTCGAATCGTTAAGCAATATACATAAAATTTTGTAAAAATAATAAAATATACATGTAATTGGACTTAAGATTTTATTTGTATTTGAGTCTCATTTGATCCGTTAAAAACAAGGTCAAATCAAAAAAAAATTAATTAACCAACTCGAACTCGAGTCAAGTTCAATCCGACTCGAAAAGTTCGTGAACAACTCGAACTCGACTCGGTTCTTAACGAACTCGAGTTCGAACTATAAAATCAGATCATTAAGATAATTAAGTTCGGCTCGACTCATTAAAAAAAAACCCGAACTCGAACTCGTTAAAAAAAAACTCGACTCGGTTCGTTTACAGCCCTATACATACATCATACATCAGTTGCCGCCGTTCTTCAACATTCATTCTTAAAATCTTTCGATTCTTGTTCGATTCTTAAAATTTCGATTTCTTTTTGACTTAAATTTTCAATTCATTCTTCAGTATGTAATTTAGTTTTGATGTGGGAAAATCCAGAAATGCATACTTTGAGTTCGTGTCAAATTTAGGGCATCCCTAGGAAATTTAGTTTCGAAATCCAACGAAAAGAAGATATATTCACTTCCATTACTAAAACAAGCTGATCCAAAATATATATTTTTTATATTACAAGTGGTGGGTCCCGATTCCATTGAAGCGGTTCGGATGTTAAGGTTAAGTGGGGAGGGGACCGTGACCCGACACTAGATTATAACCGTAGGAGGGGAGTTTGATCCGTCATTATCTTGCATTTATGACTGGGAGGGGGTACACTATTATTTTACTCTTTCCACCGAAACCCCAATCGACCTTACTACTTGTACCTATTTATCTTTTTACCTGTGAATATACATAATAGAGATTAATAAGAAGAATCAGGTATTAATTAAAATAATTAATTAAATAATTAAAAATTTAACCAGTTTAATGAGTTACGAACATGAATTACTGCATTGATACAAAAGACAGCTCAAATGGTTCAACATCGTCAAGTTCTTGGTTCCTTCGTGACCTTGGATTATCAATGTCGTCAGGTCCGA
The DNA here is from genome assembly GCA_028671895.1 of Oenanthe sinensis. Taxonomy (NCBI): domain Eukaryota; kingdom Viridiplantae; phylum Streptophyta; class Magnoliopsida; order Apiales; family Apiaceae; genus Oenanthe; species Oenanthe sinensis. The sequence continues at coordinate 41,549,067 of CM053794.1, forward strand.
CTGACCCCCAAGATGACATGACGACCACACCTACAACGCAATGGAATGGAGGCAATACAATGAACACGAGCAACAAACATCCACTGGCAGTTGACCTTAGACTGGGATTTTCTTCCGATACTACAGGCTCACCACTTGACGAACCTGATGTTGGGTGGGTCGTCGACTTTGTATGGGAACAAACCCACAACTCTTGATCTACTTGGGCTTGGAATTGGAGGTGGTGGTGCAGTTTCGTCTAACGGGTTCTCGGCATTTTACAGTTCCATCAGAGGGGGGCTTGATGCTACATATGGACATGTAAAGTCTAATGGAGAAACTTGGGAGGACGGTTCAGATAGGAAGCCCGCATTCCTCTAGTTGATACAAGTATTTAGTTTTTGTTGTGTTTCTATATTTGCTGCTGCTGTTGCTATGCATGTGTTTTGAAGGTTCATTTTGTTAAATTTCAAGCTTCCACAAAGGCAGCAGTACATTATTAAAAATGTGAATTGTAGAATAGATAGAAGGAAAAAAGAACAGAATTAGTGATGTGTGGTCTTGTTCATAGTGAGAAGTTGTTTATTTGAACAGCAGTTACAGAATCAGATGATGAGTAGGTATGTTGTGTTAGATTATTCCACCTCTTTTTTCAGTAATTAGTTATTTTGATGCAAGGGTATATGCATAATGCATGCACAGTGTGCTTTGTTGGTGAGTGAGTGGGGGTGCGGGGATGATGATGCCATGGACCTTAAGGAAGCAAAAGCTATTAGCTAGTTTGGGGTATTATAAAGGGGGAAGAGGAAGTCCAAAGTAGTTGCCAATTTGGTAATTGTCAGCATGGACCCTAGATGTTTATTGTTATGCTCCTCCTGTGCTATATCCTCCTTATCTATAATAATGGAATAATAATTTAGCGGGTTTGGTTGGGATAAAATCTGCTTAGAAGATTTATCTAAATGTTCTTCCTTGATGGTTTCATATATCAGTAGAATGTAAATACATTTAAATCTGGTAAGTGATCTTTGTCATAGCTCATACTGTAGTTAATATGAATGGTTTGGTGGTTTACATTTATAAAATTAAGAGCAATAATCTCAGGAGCTGTTCCTTTACTTATCCCTTTTCCCTTTGAGGCATGTAGTTAATATATCTTCTTGAGTTATTATTAAATAACGATCCCAGTTTAGATGAAGTAACATTTGGTATATTTTTTTTTTGAAATTGAAGAATTTTATTACAGAAACAAAGATTCAGAAACAATAGTCTCCAACAACATTTCTGGAGGAGACGTTAACAAGACAGAGCAATTAAGCATACACGGAACTTTACTCATTAAATGAGCTGTTTTGTTAGCTTGCCTCTTTACATGATCAATTATGTATCTCTAGCAATCTTCTGCATCTCAGGAAGATATCTCCAACTTCTTGCATATTTATAACCTCGTTTTTTATAGCAGATTAAGTGCCGAATCATTTTCAACACTTATATTACTGAGTTGCTTCTCCGTGACTCAGGAGAGGGCCTCCCTGATTCCTATAACTTCAGCTTCTACAACAGACACCTTACCTTTGAAACCCAGCACCTTCCCTTCCAGAAACAAGCCCCAGTGATTACGTAACACCATTCCTATGGAATATGTATCACCATTGATGGAGACTGCAGCATCAACATAGACTTTAAATGTGCCCAGTAGTGGATTCTTCCATTTTATAGGACTACTTTGCAAAACCCTGTTACTCAGTCTGGGAGAGTCTTTGCTAATAAGCTTGGCTGTTTGCCACTATCCAATCACTCTATTGCTCCAATTCATAGCAATATGAGCGGTAACTACCTTATCTTTCCAAATCAGCTTGTTTCGAAGAACCAAATACTTCATAAGATTTTTGCGATTTTATAATATTTATCAACAGATTCATACCGCAGTTTTTCTAACAGCCACTGTGGAGCACATTCTACCTGCTGCATATTAAAGTTCAGCTGCATTCCTTTGCAAATTTATAGTCAAAGAACACATGCAGCAAGTGTTCAACATCTCTTTTATAAAAGAGTAATGTTAGGGGTACAAAATGGTGTATAAAAATAATTCTCAAATGCCACAGTGATTGATTATAATTCTATCTAATGTAATGGACCCCAATATATTCACACAAATCTCACCAATTAAAAGTGTCCAATTTTCTGCACCCAATTTTATACCCCTAGTAAAAATGACACAAAATTGTAGTTGCAACACCCTTACTAACAAACAAAATTTTAACTGGAATATTATTAATCACTTAACTTGCCTCACTTTCTTAATACTAGTAAGAGAGGCGGTATTGTAGAATTTTGTAAATCAAACGATGTTCATGTGTACAAGAGAGATCCCGATGAGGATGTGGACATGATTGCAAAGGCTGGTAGTAACCATGCCGTTTCTGGACTTAAGTTCTGCATATTGAGGGAGTTTTTGCAGCTTGGTTACAGCGTGCTTCTGTCAGACGTTGACATTGTATATTTGCAGAACCCATTTCATCATATATATCGTGATTCAGATGTGGAGTCAATGACAGATGGTCACAATAATATGACAGCATATGGATATAATGATGTATTTGATGAACCTGCAATGGGTTGGGCTCGATATGCCCCCACAATGCTCTGGCTTGTTTTATATCAGACCTACAATTCTTTCAATCGAGCTTCTCGATCGTGTCGCTAACAGGCTTTCCAAGGAACCAAAGTCTCGGGACCAGGCTGTTTTTAACAAAGAGCTCTTTTTCCCTTCACATCCTGGGTACAATGGGCTTCACATTGCCAAAAGAACCATGGACTTCTATCTCTTTATGAATAGTAAGGTTCTTTTTAAGACCGTCAGGAAAGATAGTAATCTGAAAAAGTTGAAGCCAGTTACGGTTCATGTAAATTACCACCCGAATAAGCTATACAGAATGCAAGCGGTTGTTGAATTCTGTGTAGATGGCAAACAAGATGCCTTGGATGCTTTCCCAGATGGTTCTGAGTGGGAAACAAATTCGAAACAAAGCTAAGAAGAATTAAGTTGATACAAGAGATCTTCCTCATTGGGTATACGCGAAGCATACATTTAGCTCTTGCATATCTTAGTTGGATGCAGGTAGTCTTTTCACTGATCATATTTTTTACAGGGAGAACATATGTGTATCAGCTTCTTATCCATCTTAACAGTTACAGATGCTTAGAAGTTACAAGTCACCTATGTACGTTCTTTTCCACTTTTTTTTTGTGACACCGTTTTGCATATGAGATAACAGGATATTGGTGGAGGAAAGATCTTAGTGTTATAATCGTGTTGGAGTTTATCTATTTTGCCTTCACTGGATTCGGATCTATTATTTCTTGTTATATTTTGTTATGGTCTGTAATACATATATGTATAGAGACTCTGTCTTGTTCTGTCATTGCGGTAAAAACCATAATAACAACACATAACTACATATATGTATAGAGATCTGAATTGCAGCAAACTAGCAATCAATTTTTTTGGCAATTAGACCATGATATGCAACGCATTGCAGCAAACTAGCAATCAAATATTTTGGTAACAACATTGGCAAAACTGGAGTACCTAGCTTACAACTTACAAGTCGATTGATTAGGAGGGACAATGAAGTTATTTACGGGCAAGTCATTTTACTCCCTTGGCACACCGACTTTGTAAATTGTAACTCACCTTCCACTATGTTTGCTAAAATATGTTGGATGCAGTGCTGCCATTATGTTTTGATGAACCTGTATTAAAAGTATAACGAATGCAATGGAATGGTCCCTTCGATCCTTCATGGAAGTAATATGTTTGGTTAGTTTAGTGAAATGACCCATTTAGTGGTCCATTTCTTTCGATTCATTTATATTTAATTGGTGCCATTGAATTAAATTTTGATAAATAAATACATTTAAAATTGATTTTTTTATTCATTCATTCATTAAGATTATTTATTAATTAAAATTAAAAATATACGGTATACTAGGATCGAAAATATATTAATTTATCAGAATCATTAAAATATCGGATATTTATTTAGCAAAAATGTACACACAAAGAGAAGTTGTACTAGATTAATTAATTTAGAGAAGTCTTGTTATCCACAGCTTGACCACCAAGTTCATGTTCACCACACCACCTATAAGCTGTGGCTTTAATTCTTCCTCTCTTAAAACCCAACTCTACAAACTTTTTCTTTAATTCATTCATAACTCTGAAGATTTTAAGATGCCCATTTTTAAGATATTCACAATTCCCAAGAATTTGGCGCCAAAATAATTTATAATTCTCATTTGATGAAAAATGGAAAGAGTGAGTTTCTTGTTTAATTATGCAGCAGCAATAGTAGCACTAGTATGCCAAGGAGAAGAATAAACTCTGATGATGTTGATTTTAATGATGTTTTCGGAGGCCCGCCCAGGAGGCTTTCTTCTGTTCAAAACTCTCAAGGGGCTATGAGTAGTGAAGATGCTATGTCCATTCGCAGTTTTTTTAGTAGCGAAAAGCCAGTGTTTGGTGAAGATACTAGGAGCAAGTATCACCAAAGCAATGATTTTTTTGATGATATTTGTAGAGGTGGTGATAAATTTCCTACTTCTCCTGCAAGGGATTTTGTTACTTCTCTGCCTGCTTCTCGAATTATGAGCCCATCTCGTCCATTGCCACCAAAATTGGATATATTCTTGTCTACTTATAATGTTTTGTCATTGTAATAGTTAATTTTGAAGCTTCTAGTTTTAAGATTTATTTTACATAATCTAGTTAGTCAGTCGTTAAAGATGAGTGTTGTCTTCTGGACTTCAGTTTGCTATACTGCTACGAGCTAATTTCTTTCACTATGTATCCTCATTGTCTAACATTAACTTTCATAAATAATTTCTGCCATTCTGATGATCACATGAAAACCTGATATATTGTTTTATACTTCTATTATATTTTACTCTCTCGCTATAAAATTTTCTTCTCTGCATTACATGAGAAGTATTTTTCCTCAACTTGTTTCTTTCTTTCTTTTTATTTTAGATATCTTTATGCATATTATTGTCTTATATCTTATGGTTAATTAGTTCTTTTCTTGCATTTGGAATTTCTTTTCTGTTTCTTTGTGATCATGCAGTTTTGTGTCCCTCTATTGTCCTTTTTAGCCTTCCTGCCACATTAACGGAAGATCATGCAACTGATCTGTAAGGATTTAATGGAAGACCGTTAAAAATCAAAGTCATTTAACGGCAATGAAAAGTTTTTTAGGTTTAATCACTTTATAGTAAGTTAAATGTAAGTTTACTGAGTTGATTGAAGGTTTTTTCAGTTTGATAACCTGATTGAAAGTCGACCCTCACTTGAATGACCAATCAGCCATATAACCCCATTAAAACTTGTCGATCAGAATAGCAATGGAACTTGAATCTTGGTACTTAATAATACCTCTAAAAATTTAAGCTGCTCAATGAACAATGATATCTGAAACTTTTGCATGTAATGAAAACAATTATGCTTTGCCTTGCTGACAATATTATTGGAATAGAGGTCAAGTCATCCTTATTTATAACACTTGCAATACGCAAAATGATTGTTGGCGGCAATGAAACTATATAAAGGGGAAACACCTTGGATATCTGATTCTTAAATTATAATAGTTTCATCCATATACAAACTGATTTTAAGAAAATTCAAAATTCTTGAAAATGAATTTGTTGTATATTTTTTTTTTGATTAATTTATTTTCTAAGAAAAATAAAAATTCTGTAAATTTAAATTTTTCTTAAATATTAATTCGAGGGTGCTCAAGGGTTTGTAGTTGAAGATTTTTCCGGGTATTGAAGACAATTAAAATTGACCGAAATTTATCCAAGTTGAAGCAGTTTTACTTAAAACCCAGACAGAAATATATGCTACTAGAATACAAGGTTTATAATACACAAAAAAATTATTACAGTTAATATTTTTCAGTTTCTTTGATAATTGATATGTGCATAATTTAGATAGACAGTGTAAAACATTTCTGTTAATTCTTCCTCCATAATGTTTATTTTACTCATGAGCTACTCGACTCAACTACGGACAAGCTGCACAATCGATAAGTTAAACAGAGGAGTACATATAAAGATCTGAATCGATATAATAATTGGAGAACAAATAAGATTTGAGGACTTTGCATATTATCCCTTGCCGCACCTCAAGAAAGAAATAGCAATTACATTGACATTCAATATGTCAAAAAACAATTATGATTGTCATTATTCATTTCCCTCGACAACATAATACAACTACCCACCTGCAATATCTTAAACGAATAACGTTCAGTCACGTAAAAATTTGATAATCCCCATAAATTTTAACCTCCACAATGAATTGTATTCACTGTGACACTTAAATTAAAAATAAGGTAAAATCGAGCATTTTTCTGCTGCCAAGCCTAAATTCAGCTGCACACTGCTTCAACAGCAAGTGACTTTATGATGCCAGGACACAAATCCTTGTTGAAGTTCTCCCCAGTAAGTTCTACACTGCAATTATTCTCGTTCAAGCAGGCCTGCACTAGCATTTAAATTCACCATAAATTTAATTATAATAATAAAAGGACTTGTGATTTGCACTTCATCTAGGAATGAAGAGGTCTTTCTTATTTTCACTTGAAAACTATGAAAGATGGAAGCTTGGGTGCAAACTGGTCTCAGTTTTTTTTTAAACAAAAAATTTTCACTTAATAAACTGTATATTTCAGTGAAGATTTTACATTCAAAATCGACTACATATTTTACTATCTACAGTAACATTTAGAATAGAACTGGATACGAAAACTTGAACCTTGTTTGTAGAATCAACAAAAAATATCTACAGTACAGACAAATGAAGCGTTACATACCTGTTCCACCACAGAATTAGTATTGGGATCATGACAATCTCCAATGGCGAATGATCCACAAGCCCCTACAGGTGTTCCAAAGCTGGCAAATTTAACTCTAGAAATGCGAGTTTTTGTGGGACACTCCAACTGTACAGTATAATTACTTTTATGATTTACTTCTTCACCTTTAGTAGTAGAATACATCTCGATAGTAGGGTACTCCTCTGACAAGTGACCACAGACGCTTGATAATCTTCGTGTTGTAAATTTAATTTGAGAAGGATCTCCGCCTGTTTCTTCAAATACTACCAGAATGTTTCTTGATGGCTTGAACCAAGATCGTGGAACGTGGTACCTGGTCCACAAAAAAAGAATTAATCAAGAGAGATATCTCACTAACATAATAACATGTTGCTTCAATATTCATTACTAGGCAAGTAACTTAAGTGTGAACCAATTAACCAATATCTGGAAAGGTTAAAAGTGGATTATTCAAGAAATCCAACACATTAAATTGTAAACTACTAACCACCAAGTAGATCAAACCATATCTAGATGCTAAAAACTAAAAGTTATCTTCAAGTGAGCTTCCTGCTTTGTTTGGATGAATATCAAAAGGTGCAGAGCTACTTCAACTATGAAGTATAGAAGTTTTAATTAGCAAAAAAATCTATTTAAGAAGTATTTGTTCTAACAGAGTAAAAAAGAGAGATGAAGTAACATGCACCAACAAAATATAATACTCAAAATTTTTAATATATATTGATGTTGCTTTACCATCTTTGTGTTGGTTCCCCGCATCCTGTGCTACACTTGGAAGGTTCATAAACGCCTCTATAATCACACTTATGATCACATTCAAAAGATGCAGAAGTTTTCATAGTCCAATATCTCCCAATTAATTCTCCATTCAGCCAAGCTAAGCCTTTTCCCATATGTACCATGTCAAGTGCTACCGGATCACTTCCAGGTGGAGGGTCCACTACTGCCTGCAGAAGATTCAAGTAATAACGTAGCAGATCGATTAAGATATTGATACTTTGGTATATGATCGCCTCCAAAGTCTAAATGGTACCTTGTACCAAGTGAGGGGCTGATTTTTTGGTGCAACTGTAGTTGATTCCCAGTTCACATTACTATCTGTCTTGTGTAATCCAAGATTTTCACCTTGTACTCCAATCTGAGGAGGTAAATAAGTCAGACTTTCAAATTAAGCAATGATGCATAGACACAGGTTAAAATATATACCAAAGGTACCGATGCTGATATTGTTAGTCATCTATACATATAGTTGAAAATTCAAATAATCCAATTCATAAAGATTAAAGAAGCTTATAACAAGATTATATAAAATAAAGTAGTTCAACAATACACGGAAAATTATTTTAGCCTTGTCAATAATTAACAAGAATCATCGAACGTCTAGTAAAAAGGAAGAACTACAAAGTAATAACTTTTAACAGTTCTACAGATATAAAGCCATACACCACCATTTGGTCAGGTGCTCCATAATTCGTTATATCTACAATAGAAACGAAGACAAAATTTAAATAATAAAAAGTCACTATGAAGCTAAATGCTTCTATGCAGAGTTATGCACAGTCATGCATGTCTGCAGAGTATTTTAAATTTGTAATAGAAAAATCTGCTGCAGAGGCTCTTGCAAGTTGCAACGAAGTATTAATGTGCTTCGACATAGCTTATACTTGTAAATATAAACTTCAAGAGAGGAAATGAAAAATTGTCAATTACCTTGTAGATCCAGTTACTGGTTGATAAGTCCAATTTTCCGTTGTTAAAACCGTCTATCTTTACACTGGTCAAACCAGCTCCCGCAAATTCATAAAAGGCCGATGAAGCGGTCTACAAACAAATAAACTTCGGTAATTAAGCGTCTATACGGAAAAAGGAAACTTCTAAAGTTCATGTTTTAATGAGAATTGGTGTAATTTCACAAAAAAATTGCAAATTACTGTCAGATTTATGTATATTAGCCAACTCCATTCATCTAAGCATCCTAATCTAGAATTTGAATATGTAAGCAAAAGCTTAATACATACTAATGATTAAAAAATAAATTTAAGAGAATTTGTTGCAACTTTTATTTTGTCAAGTCTAAGAAAAAAACATCATTCACCAAATGCTGCTTCTTGCAAAATGCTGTTGTGTATTTGTAACTCAAAATGCGCTCTTATGCATGTGCCGAGCAGCGTCCAATCCAAAGACTATTAGAGCAAGTTCATTGCTAATGCTAAAGTAGCTATAACTAATCCTATATCTTGACACCAAAAAGTGATTTTGGTGCTAAGATAGAATTTATGCTCCAATGCTAATGCTAAAATAGCTACATCTATTGTTATATGAAAGTTAAACTCGTGTACCAAAGACATTTCCCTCATTTTTGTACATTGGTTGATGATGTGGCAGGGATAGTTATAAATATTTTTGGTTCTTTATTTAGAAACAATCATCCATTTGTGCTATTTTCCATTCAATTAGAGCTATGCATTGGATTGATCAGTTTGTATCTAACTCGATATTTTAGCTATATCCCCAACAAGAAGCTATCCAGTTAAGCACCTTCCTTTGCACTATCCATAGAATAATTACAGCTGATATCCCAATTACCTCCCTTCAAATTGTTCCCACATGAAAAAAATTCCTAATGTATCAATTTTCTTATCTTCTATATCAAACAGATATACTAATTTTATATTTCAAGCTCAGATGTTCTCGAGTATGCAGAAAGTTAGGGGTAGATAAGAAATAAGTGATGGTGAAATTGACATAAAGATCATAAAAGGGAATGGTACAAGATCAACTGTAGTAAACAAGCTTGCCAAGTGCTTACACTAAAATATGTAGTTAACGTGTGTGTATTTTGAAGAGTTATGTTTTTGAGTTATTTCAAGAATTGACCAGGTTAAAATTCATTAGACATGAGAGAATGTAAGAGAGAAATATATAATAGATTGACCTACCTGTAGGCCAACTGTCATACTAAGGAGTGAAATTTCATTATTACCCGCCTTGAGTGAAATAGGAATCTCAAAGGTAAATGGAGATACAGTATCAGTACCAGTTGCACTACCTGAAAGATGCATGTAAATTGAATATGAAAATTAAAGGATAACACTGCCCAAAAGCAATTTTAAAACAGTCAAAATTTTTCCTTCATAATTTTAAAGAGTCTCATTGATGGGAAAACTACTAACCATGAAATACACCGTTCACAAAAGAATGGAGAGCATGGCCCTTCGATTCAATTAAAAGCATTGGTTTCATTCCACTCCTCAAGAACTCTTCATTCCCATCAACATGCAACCTGGCATTGAGGAAGACAAGATGAGTATAAATTTATATCTACTGCTACGACAACCTTTACTATATGCATACTTGTGTACACATCAATCAGATGATCCAACACTAAAACATGTAATATACTAATACTTGGAACAAATATATGTCAAACGACTGAATCTTTTAATCTTGTACACAAGTCAACAATTAAACATGCGATACTTTGAAAGTGCAAAAAGAAATATCGTAGATAAGCTGCCTCTAAGTATGATAACATACTAGCTCTGTTTCTTATGCATCAGATCTAATGCCAAGGCTACAAAAAAAAATGACAATCGTTTAAACTTTATATTTGTTATGAACCTGAAAAAATGGAAACATTTTCTAAACTATCATATGAAGCACACTCACTAAATTTTGTTATAAGTAATGCTAAGCTGGACCAACCTTGTAGTATACCAAAGGTAGTCCGTAGTATCTTTTGTTGTATCGATGTGATCTACAAAGCCTTGTTGAACATTATCAGCATTAGCCCAAACACCAGGTTTTTCCGTAAATACTTCCCATTTCAAGTCTTTTTTGGGTGATATCCCAGATGGCTTCAAATCTGATGTTGCCATCTCAACAAGAGATGATTGTGATCCAACCTATTTATTTAGAAGCACAAGTTACAGTGTAGGAACAGTAAGTGTCAGTAACAATGATTAATAACCAGATTACAAAATATGCAGAAAACAAATGTAATCACCACTTATTGGCGTTATGAATAAAACTATTTTGCTTTGTAGAACACGAAGAGAAGGTGAAATACTTCTCTTCGTATTACACCTGTAACCTAAAGTTCCCCGATGAACACTTCTAAAATGTGCATGTACGTTGTACTGTATTTAATTTGTTGGGGACAAATGTATAAGACATAGACAACGCACCAGCGACTAATTATCAATACCTTTGCTGTGTTAAATACTACATTTTCGCAATCTGGAAGAATGCTGACCGACCATGCTGGCACATGGAATGACTTCCCATGAAAATATACAATCTTGTCATCTTTATCGTCCATGTTAGCAATAAAGGCAGCACAATTTTCTGAACCATATCCATAAACATCAACCTACAAGAGGTGGTATATATTAGTAGAAAATACAATATGAAGAAATAAGATTACAATTTAAATACCGGAACTATACTGTTTATTAACATAAAGAAATACGATCAAAACTGAAATTGAAAGAGTAAGATGTAAGCAGTGGTGGTATTTTCCGTATGAACGAGTGTGAATGAAACATATTAGGAAATAAACGATTAATGGTTAAAATATGTTTTAAGGAAATGTTTACCTCTTGTAAAAGGCCAAGACCAAGGGTGACCGGTTCATTGTTCAGCAGTGCATTCTCACACGACTTAATAGCTTTATGAAGTTTCTTAAGGTGCCCCCATTTTGGAAACCTAGGCACACCTGTATGGCAAAGAAGTATTACATAGTAACGCTTAACTTTGAATATGTTAGAACCCTGAACCTCCGTGAAGGAATAGAAGATGAACATGAAACATGAATGCACAATTAGTTTTACAAATGACAATGGTTTGAGACTGACCAAACTCATCAATAGGAGCATCATAATCATAACTCGTAGTAATGAACGGTCCCCCAGAAGTGCGCCCAAAATTTGTCCCGCCATGATACTAGAGCCAAGACAGGTAATGATTACAGATGAATAGAAGATAACACTATATTTCTTAAATTGACTGGTAATGAAACAACACAGAGCTGTCATCAACCATTTAAGAAGGAACCAAGCTGGAGATGAATTTTATAATCTTTTAGGTAAAATAAACCTGAAATGGTGGCGGCAAACTCACCATATAATAATTAACCAGACTTCCCCCTTTCTGGATAAAACGTGCCACGGAATAAGCAATATCCTCAACAGGCCTATGAGGAACTATACTTCCATAAGTTTTAAACCTGAAGAGTTAATAATATATTTTCAGTCAAGCCAAAGAAAAAGGTACACAAGTAACTTGGCAAAAAAGGTACATAAGTATGAATGTTGTTGCATTGTGACATGTATATTTGATAGCATTTTACACAGGAACAACAATGATAGCCATTGAAGTGTATAGATTCCAAATCTCTCTAGAGCCTAGATTACAAGTATACTGTAACAAACAAGACCGAGGCACATTAGTATGTTTAGAAAAATTTCAATCAACAAGTTTATACTTATTGTTGCAGAAATTGTTAAACATGAACAGTTTATAAACATGCTGATTAATGTAACATGCATCCTCCCCGTTCCAGTCATGGAATAAATGGAAAAAAAAATCTTGTTAAATTATGCTACATATCATGTTATACAACTAGTTCAACTGTAGACATCTACACTATAGATTTCAATTCATCCCTGAACATCAAAATGTGATCCAGAATTTTCACACAACTGTTAAAATATATTACAAAAAACAAGTCAGGCAGTCATTCTTGTTTGATACATCTTTATCAAGTATGTCATCCCTCTACCAGCTGAATAATAGAATGCGCAAGGATTCAGGGATATTCTAGTGACTAAGGCTCTCCCATACTCGACTTTGAATACTCACTCCTCCACGTGTACTCAAGAAACTATATAAACTACCGGAAAAGAAAAATAGAATGCTCATATGACAAAGTGATTTCAAGCAAATAATAATGAAATAAACTGATGAATAGACATATACTCAAACAGGGTAATCAAATATTTACCATCCAAATTAGCAAAAAAGAAATTACCATCCAACCCAGTTCTCAGTCCACATTTTTGGCATGTTAGGGTGCCTGGGATGAAAATCGTCACAGTAAAATCCATTGCATGTATTTATCTGTGTGAGGCAAAAGTGTCAGTTGGTCACGTAATAGGCCTCCATAAAAAATGTAAGGTGTATAAAAGAGATGCCTCTCAAGGTTTTAGATCTAAATTTACTACTCTTTGCTACATAATATAAGCCGTTATAAAATTATTTTATGTATTTTCAATCAAAAAACAATTCCCATCATTAAGATAAAATGTTCATGCAAAATCTGTTTCATTTAGCAATATTTTAGAGAGAAAACTTAAGAAACTGTAACGTATAGATGAGCAAATCGTGTTATATTGTCCATTATAATTTCAGATCGGAAACATGATGATACAGATGCAGTGGTAAAAGAAGAAAGGAAACTAACCACAGTAGTTGGAACATCCCACTGCTTGCACATTATCCATGGTACTCCAGTATTTTGTCTCAGAGCCATTTCAGCAGCCCAGGAAGCATATGATCTACCAGCCTCTCCATATTCTTCTTCGTATGTTCCATACTCATTTTCCACCTATATTAAATGTCATAGTGTTATCTCATTCCATCAAAATCTATATATCCATACCTATTTCCAATTGAAGCATATTGTATGTTTGCTTTGACTAGCACCAAATATACGTCACGAGAGTTAAGTACTTGCCTGGCTTAAGATGATATGGCCTCCTTGTGATGCGAAAAATTTCTCATTCTTCATCATGTTTACTATATGTGTCGTAAACTTTTCCATGTGATACTAACAATTCAAACAACAGAGAAAATATACTATCAAATTAACAATTTCGAACCTCCACATGATGCACTGATGTCATACTTGTAACTTGCATCAAAATAACACATTGCAATTATACACACCTTAAAGGGTTCGTTCTCCGTTCGGAAAATAGTGCCCGGAACATAATGCAACCAAGCAGGTATTCCTCTGAAAGATGCCAATGCCATAACGAATTGTAATTGCATATCAACTTGATAATAATAAGTAAATTTACTGTATATATATATATATATATATATCTGCAAACATACCCAAAATTCCATTCTGCAGCAACGTATGGTCCGATTCTAAGAATCAGATAAAGACCAGCATCTTGCACAATCTTGACAAATTTTACCAAATCCCACCTTCCATCAAAATTATACTACACAAACAAAGTAAAAAAAAAATATGAATACGAATCAAATTCTAATTTATTATTTATTTATTTTATCAATATATTTCATGTACCAATTGTATTAACACTAACTTTGTCGGGAGCAACTTCGTGACCATCCCAGAAAACATAGGTCTCTATGGCATCTGCACCTCCTTCCTTTGCTAGTTGCACCAGTCCTGGCCACATCTATACAACATATATAGACAACATGTATAATATTTAAACGATTATATATAGAAGAAAATAGATAGATAATGCAAACGAAGTAATTAAGATCGAAGAGAAAGTATATTGTCAACTTTGCATGTAGATAGAGTAAATAAGCAAACCTGAGGGACGCTCCGAGGATAGTGAATGGCAGCAGAGATAATAAGCTTTCTTTTTCCATTTATTATGAGAGAACGACTATCATAACTCACATTATTAGCTTCTGCTGCTGCCAATACATATGTTGTAGTAACAAATATACACCAAATAAACCACAACTCACTCTTCATATTTTATCAATTGTACGTTTCTATATAAGCGTGATGCTCTTCGTATTCAAGTATATATAACTGATGGCGGACCCCGGAAGGAGTTATTCCAGGGTCCCGTTTGCCTTACATTATTTTTCAGAAATAAGTATTTAATTTCAAAAAAAATGTATAGCTGCAGGTGGAGGATCCGGGAGGAGTTAACAAGATTGAAACTCTTGCTAGTCATGAAAATTCCGCGATTTTTTTAAATTTTAAATCACATTTCATCCTTAAAAATTCGTAAAAGTATTTCGATTAATTTCACGTAACAAGTAAAAAAAATGACCGGGGAGTCATGAATCATGATGGCTATCCAAATTATAGTTGATTTAGGACTAGAGTCAAAGACAATTGTTCTAGACCTGATCTTCTTATACTCGTAGTAACAAAAAAAGGATCAACATAGACCAGGGGACTGAAATCGGGGATGGATGACTAAAGCACATACATCGAGGGAGTAGGTTGGTGAAGGGTCAATAAATACGACTCTATCCCCAACTAAATTTAAATTTTATTCGACAGTTTCTTCAATTGCATTTAGTTGAATTATATTCAAAATATTTTCTCACATTATATAATTTATTATTATAATGTATCATGAAGTTCGCAATCATAATAATTTTAAAAGCAGTTCTCAAAAGAGTTCCGACATTCTTCATTTTTAAACTACACACACGTAAAAATAATTTGGGAAACAACGAAAAATAAATTTGATAGATTGTACTACTAATTTGTAACAGTATAATTGAAACCGGGGTAATTGAGTAAAATAGTGTCGGCACCGAACAGCATACAGAAACAGAAACAGAAATGGATACATACATATTGACGTGCATTCTGGTATCGTCCTCGTGACAAAAAGT
This sequence comes from Oenanthe sinensis, assembly GCA_028671895.1. NCBI lineage: Eukaryota > Viridiplantae > Streptophyta > Magnoliopsida > Apiales > Apiaceae > Oenanthe > Oenanthe sinensis. The sequence goes on from CM053794.1 coordinate 41,564,573, forward strand.
ATTTAAACGTAAAACAAATATTCTATATATAGACCAGGATAGTTGTGTACATATTTAATATGCATATATTCTATACATAGTTAGACGTCAATCTTACGGTTTTTGTTTGAAGAATGTATTGGTGCTCAATCTTGCCGGCATGCATGCACAAATACCCCGAGTAGATTAGGTGAGACCATTATCCTAAATAAATTTAAAAAATGAATTCAACACATATATATCTATTAGAATTTCAAAATTATTTAGAAAATTCAATACGAAGAATTTGTTTAAAGGTTAAATAGTCTTCTTACTAATCTTTTTAATTAAGAATTAAGAATCAAATCTGTCAAAAAGAAAAAAAAGAATCAAATCTGTCAAAAAGAAAAAAAAGAATCAAGAGAATGGAAATGTTATTTTCATAGGACTTTATTTTAATTTTCAGAATATTTGTTGCAAATTCCCTCCTTACATTCACAATTTATAACATATTTTAACATAAAATATAACAAACAATTTTGGGGGAAAAGAAAAGATATTCCTCGTCACACACTCACACCCCATGTTATCGTCTTGGAATAATGCATCTGTTTATCGATTTCATAATATGAGGAAAAGTGACGTTCCCTTTTAGGAATACATGTTGCCAGTTGCAATATAGCTTACAAAATCATAATCTCTCAAATTGATTGGTGACCGCTTCAATAATACTAGTACAGTAGATCTAGAAGCCAAAAACAAATCAAAATAATAAGAAAGTATCTACCTTATAGTAATATATATTAATAAAGCAATTATTTTATTGGTTGGGAAAATTCTTAAATGTTAGTCCCGTGGAGAAATAATATTTTATGATACAGCAATGATATATTTTAAACTTCTTGCCTCTAGAAAAAACTACAGTATAAATAATTCAAACCTTGAGCTTCTCCTCGAGGTTATATTCATATATGAAATTACTTTTATAACTATGTCAAAAAACAATGATCTCATTCTTAGAATACATTGCCCTTGAGAAGAAATGTAACTGTAATTCTTTCTGTATATACTGCTGCCAAAATTAAATTTAGCTGCACACTGCTTCAACAGCAAGTGATTTTGTTACACCGGGACACAAATCCTTGTTAAAGTTCTCTGAAAGTTCAATGCTGCACCTAAATTTGTTCAAGCAGACCTGCAGTTCCATTTGAATTCATCATATCATATATTAGATAATTTCCTCATAATAATCAATCGATATTATGTGGCAGTTCTTGGTAAAATGAAAAGGTTCACAATGCTATACTAGTCCTTGATTTTTGCTTTAAAAATTTCTGCAGAGAAGCCGTTCACTGAACTCACGCAAATTTGAAGATTAAGAGCATTAGCAATAAGAGGAATGCTAATGATTTGATAATTTTTGGGGTGTGACACGAGTTTTTCATTCCAGCCAAGGAAACCCCTCAACCAAACATTTAACATGTGAGAATCACATTATGAAAACCCTTATTAAATTGCTTAAAATACTAGAACCAAACGGCCCCTGGTCATTAACACTAAAGTGTTTAACTACTGAAATGAAGATAGATATGAAAGTAAAACTTTCATAGGCAAGACAAGAAACATTTTTATGAAACATTAAGAACACAGAATTTATGGTAAAAAACTTCAGAATTCAGATCATTCCATACCTGTTCGACCAAAGAAGTTGTATTGGGATCATGACAATCTCCCATAGTGAAGGATCCACATGTGCCCATAGGATTTCCAAAGCTGGCAAATTTAAGGCTGGAAATACGAGTACTTGGGGGACACTTCAACTGTAGAGTAGATTTAGTTTTATAATTCGAACCTTCACCTTTTGATATGGATTCAACTCCGAAAGTAGGGTGATTTTCTGACAGGTGGGAACAAATGCTTGAGAAAATTCGTGTTGCAAATCTTATCTGAGAAGGATCTCCACCTTTTTCTTCAAAAATTACTAAAATGTTTCCTGATGGCTTGAACCAAGACCGTGGAACATGGTACCTAGTCCAAAGAGAAAAACAAATTTATCCTCGGTAAAATGCTTAAAGTAAGGTCACCTTTTTCATTATTACCAGGCAATAAATTTTTAGATTGATGCGGGAAGATTAACCAAAAATATAATGGATTGTTTAGTAGAAAATTTTAAGAAAGCCAAAATACTGTAATCATTTTGTGTTGATACTCTTTAACTTAATCCATAAAGGAAAATTCATGCTTTGTTTGGACAATATCGTAAGGTACTTGAGAAACTGACTTTCAACCAAGGAACAGAAACCAAATTCTAGTGAAGTGTTAAATAAAGGACAATTTGAAGGGGATAAAATTTTTAACTTATCATTAGGTGTATGATAGTATATTTGTTTATGCATTCATCCTAGAAGCAGGATCCATAAACACCTATGTTGTCGTATAAAATTATTGGTTGGCCATGAGATTAAAAAAAATCCATAAGTCATAAATAACATATTGTATACTAAAGAAAATATTATTAAAGTTTAGAAGAAAAAAATTGCTATACCATCTTTGCGTTGGCTCCCCACATCCGGTGCTACACTTGTTAGGGCTAAATTTGCCTCTATAATCACACTTATGAACGCATTCTTCCTCTGTAGAGCTTTTCCTAGGCCAATATCTCCCGATTTCTTCCCCATTTAGCCAAGCTAGGCCTTTTCCCATGTGAATCATGTCAAGTCCTACAGGCTCATTTCCAGGTGGAGGATCCAAAACTGCCTGCAAAAGATTCAAGTAATTTCAATAGAAAATTCTTATGATCTTGATACTTGCATGTGATCTCCAAAAACTACCTTGTACCAAGTCAGGGGCTGGTTCTTAGGTGCTTCTGGAGTTGATTTCCAGTTCACATGATTCAAATCATCTGCCTTGTATAAACCCAGATGTTCTCCTTGTACCCCAATCTAAGTTAAATCAACAAGTCAGGCATTTGAATTATGCATCTTAGATAAAACAAACATTGCTATCTACTCTCTTGCTGGTGTTACCATTCTAAGGTTATTGTTACCCATTTTTTTAGACATTGAGCCCTGATACTATGTTAAGTTACCAGTTCTCCTAAAACCTTAAAGTGTTAGGAGGAGGACTTGGCTGGATCATTTTAGTATTCTAACAGTTATATATAACATTGAAGATTGATTGAAGTACGACCAAAGAAATTCATAGAACACATATATTGTTCTCTTCTAAGTTACAATCTTTTCCTTCAACTGCATACACACTCTTTCTGATAATAATTTATACATTTCTACACATGTATCTTAGTAATTAGCAAGTCCTTAACAACTCCTTCCTCTATTTTTTTCTTAAGCATGTCATATAACAATTTACTTCGTTTGGTTTTTCTTTACAAGTAAATACAAAGAACAAATCTTGATTTAGCTATCAGTTTCCGTCGAATGATCCATTAATCCAACTTTTCGAATTATTAAAACTATAAATAGATAATTTAAAATTAAAAAAAAAATCCTTGAAGACAATAATTTAGGAATAGATAGAGTTTCAATCGAAACCATCAAATCTTAAATAATTTACAAGTTCATCATTAAGCAGTAAATATATGTTTGTTAGATAATTAATGATAAATATTTACTGCAAGTAAGATTGCAGAATTAAACAGTGCTGATACAACAATTTCCAGATATATAACCCCTCCTCAATCTACGGTCAATTTTATCTACAGTAATATAGGCCGACGTTCACGTTCCTTATTAAGTTATCATGCATGTCTAATCTGTGCAGCATATATTGGTAGATATATGTGCTGCAGAGGCATTTGAGACTAGAATTTGATGTAATTCAACATAGATAACTTTAAGAGAAAATTTACTTTGTACGTCCATGCATTATTCGATAGGTCAAGCATTCCTTTGTTAAGACCCTCGATCTTCACACTGGTTAAACCAGCTCCCACCCATTCATAGAAGGCTCCTGCATTCTAATAGCAGCAAACTAGTTTCAATTAGTAAGTCGCATGAAGTTAACTTCTATAACAACTCAGTTGTATCAAAGACCTTGCAAATTAGTCATCTTCTTCTCCTCTTTTTCTTTTATTCTCAATTTTCCTTCTTTCTTTCTTCTCGTTATTTTACTTTTGCATCCTAAGTTCATCTCATGTGTGGTCTTTCAAAGCTTATTTTTACGGTGTAATATGTATAATCTAGCATCTTAAATGCATGAACTCATAGGCACTACTAACGTGTCCTCTACTGCTCCACATAACTGTTATATATATGGCGTGGCTTGAAAATGATCCCCATCTAAGCATACTTCCATGTATATTTAGCCTTAAAATCCCTAATATTAATGGATCTTAATAAACTGACTCTGGAGCTGGTTACAGTCCCAAATTTTCGCTTAATAATCTTGTTTGACGCACATTCTTAATAAATTTATGTAGCTTGCAAGCATGCCATTTAGAATTTTTTAAAGGTAATATAAGATCATATTAAGTCCTCCTAACAGTTTAAGGTTTCAGTTCCCTGTTACTACATTCACACTCTACATATTCTTTTTCCTCCCTAAATTTCATGTTTGGATTTGCCTACTTGTTTCAGTATGACAAAAAAAAAAGGAGAGTTACGTAGTAAAGTGACCTACACTTAGGCCAACTGTCATACATAAGAGTGCAATTTCATTCTTCCCTGCCTTGAGAGAAATAGGAATCTGAGTCTTAAATGGTGATACAGTACCATTACCTGATGCACTACCTGAAAGTCAGAACATAGACCATATTAAGATAAATTTGGACAAGACCGTCTAAAGACAACATTTGAATAAATAATTATCACATTTTGAAACACATCGACAAATTTCAACAGCGAAACCAGGGGAGGAAGAAAACTACAACCATGAAGTACTTCATTCACAAAGGCGTGGAGCGCATGACCCTTTGATTCAATTAAAAGTCTTGCTTTGCTTCCATTCTTTAAGAAGTCTTCATTTTCGTCAACGTGTAAACTGGAATTGAAAGTACACAAAGAAAAAAAAATTAGATTGTACTGCTATGACACTGTAGTGAATTCTTTTCTTTTTTTGTGTGTTCACAAGAATCAAACTTTCTGACACTTAAGCCTAAAACTAATATTATCTAGGACAGACATCCCTTGATAGATTGAACTTATTAATGTTGGACAGACATCAACTAGTTTAAAAACATGACACACTTTAATAACATTATGGACAGGAGGGAAACAATGTGCGTGAAATATGATGCTGAAACATACAAGTAACTAGCAATTGTTTCTATTATTTTCCTATTGTCTTGGGCTTTGGTGTTTTTTGTATTCTGTAGAGTAGGTAGGTGATAGATGCATATTTATATATTTATAATACGTATTAAAGAAAAAGAAATATATCATTGGAGAATTCTAAAAGAAAAAGACAAGTAGGTGGAGAATACTCAAAGGCAAAGGAATAGGATAAAAAATGAATACTTGTTGGAAAAGAAAAAGAATACAAGGAAATATTTAGAATCCAATTTGTAATTTCGAGGTTTTGATAGGTTTTTGTTAGATAATAAACTTCATAGTATATGTTTTGTCTCGTTAATTGATATTTATTATTTTTGAGAAAAGTGAATTGATTTTAGAGTAAGTTGATATTAGTTTTGATTGATTGATATTATCTGTTAATTCGGTTAAGCAAATCTCATCTCAAAATTAATTGTCTAGTTCAGCTAAGTTATTTGTTAGGGTTTGAAAATTTGATAGTATTTGTGGATCAATTGATAATTGCTACAACTAAACATTGTGTGTTTGCAGTTATTTAACACATCACAGTAGTTTAAAATTGGTCTTTGCCTTTATTATGGAAACGTTTCTTATCTGCATGTGTAGATTTAGAGGAGGCAATGACGCATAAGTTGGTGAAGTTACATTAAGAGCGAAATATATTTTTCTGAACGACATGTTAACGCATGTTGGCTACTTTTGGAATTGAGGCAGTGTGTCTCAGAAATTTCTCTGATAGTACTTCCAGAAACTGCTTAATAAATGCATATAGAGATCAATGAGCTGTGTGACACTTAAGCTAAGCTAGTTCTTCTATGCACTTGAGTGTTTAGTTGGTATCTGATATCTTAATCATAGATTTAGTGTTGCACTGTTGCACATGCAATAATATGACTATATTAATTTGTTATGCAAAAAGTTAGTACAGAAAAAACAGTATGCAGCCACATATTCATATAATAGTGTTGTTGGTAGAAAAAAAAATGTGTTTAAAATGTCTAATTTTAAGATATGTTATTGCAAAGTAACAATTCACTAACCTCGTAGTATACCAAAGGTAGTCTGTAGTATCCTTAGTTGTGTTGATGTGATCTACAAAGCCTTTATGAGTGAAATCCGCATCACCCCATACACCAGCTCTTTCCACAAACACTTCCCATTTTGAAGCTTTTACGTCTTTTCTGAGTGATATGCCCGATGACTTGAGTTCTGCTGTTACCATCTCAACTACAGAAGATTGTGAACCAACCTGTTCAAAGTAGAAGCACAAGTTGCAGAGCAGTATCAGCTATAAACAGACTACAAGATATGCATAACAAATGGAAGTCACTATTTATCGGAATACGAATTATTAAAACACAAAAACATAAACTTACTACAAGCTGAGGTAAATATTTAATCGATTTTCTTGTTGTCTTGCAACTGCTACAATCAACACTAATTTCTGCATATACGCTGTGTTCAATTTGTGGGGAATTTTTAGCAAAGGCCCCGACAGAACTTTTATCTTTTTTACATGTAACAGAGTGTCTCCAGATTTAATCGAATGAACAATTACATCCAAAAAAACACTATCGCTTAATCAAGTAATGGAGAAAAGTGAACCAAGAGACACCGTTAATATGCATTTTGCTTGAAGTAAAAGTAGCAACATATCCTCTGCTCGGATGACAAAATGATTCAATATGCAAAATCAATTCAAGCAATGGTCCCTGTAAGCCCAGCTTCAGAAGGAACGTGTACATTAAAAACAATATATACCTAGCTTTTTAGTTCTTAATAATCTAAGCTAGAGCTGTGCACACACTATGAAAATGCTTCTGGGACTCAAAATAAGCACAATACTCTTACAGCAGAAGTTTAGTCAAATTTAGAGTTACAAGTTACAAACTATCTCTCTATTAGGCTTAAATTCAGTTCGACAAATGGATAAGCAATAAACACTAGGTAATACCTTTGCTGAGTTGAATACTACATTCTTGCAATCCGGAAGAATGCTAACGGACCATGCTGGCAGGTGGAATGACTGATTGTGAAAGATTACTATCTTGTCATCTTTATCATCCATATTAGCAATAAATGCGGCACAGTTTTCTGAACCATTCCCATAAATATCAACCTAAAAGATATGGGTTTTTAAGTAAAAGATACAATATGAAGCGACTAGCGAGAACACAAAAAATTGAAATGCCAAAACAGGTTCAGAGTTTCATTACAAATCACCAAGATTAGGGCTATAATTCGAGCTAAGCTTTTTTGAACTCGGCTCGGGTTCGGCTCGAATAACCCGGCTCGGCTCGGCTCGAATTCGTTATCGAGCTCGAGCTCGAACAAACTTTTGGGCTTGACTAAATACTAGAGTCGAGCCGAGTTTTTACGGGCTCGACTCGATAAGGCTCGAACTCGGTTCGGCTCGGCTCGATTATATTTTTAATTTTTTTAATTTTTTATTATGTTATCATTTATAGCATTGTGTACTTATAAGTTCCATTTACTAGGTTCTAACTTCTAAGTTCCATTTTCTTATATATAATTAAAATTCATTTAAATACTTTAATTGTAATTTATTTCTAAATAATTTTAATATATGATACTTTAATTACAATTCATTTCTAAATAATTTTAATATATGATACTTTATTTATTAAAATTTTAATAATTTTAAATTTAATAAATTTTTTGTTGATATTAGAATATATATATATATATATATATTATATTTAGTTTTAGAATTTTTATTATATAACTTTTTAATATAAAAAAATTATAACATAAATATTTGCATTATATTCCTTCCTCTTACAAACACAATTATATGCATGTTAGCATGTACCATATTTTAAGACAAATAAAAAATAACTATGTAAATTAAAAAAGAGATTAATGTTCCTCAGTTTACCTCACGTAACTTTCCCGAGGTTAAAAAAAATTCTCATATAAATACACGAGGGTGTTATTGCAATTACAGATAATTATATACAATTACAAAAATAGCCACACTAAAAAACACTAGCATCTTAGGTAATTTTTTTGAGGTAATCTCAGGAACTTTATTCTCTTTAAAAAAATGATCATTATAAATTGTTCTTTAAGAGTGTATTGTACAACAAATTCAGTTATACAGGTGCAACTAATATAATTTAATAGTTTATATTATTAAGAGAATAAGGAACCTACGATTGATCTTAGGTAACTTACCTGAGATAGTGAATAAAACAATTGTGTTTTGATAATTATGGTATTTTTATATGCATAATCAAAATAATATCTACAAAGATTGTGTATATCAAAATACCATAATTATCAAACACAACTATTTTATTCACTATCTTAGGAAAAATTACTAAGATGAATCTTAGGTTCCTTATTCTCTATTATTAAAAAATATATTAAATTTTTTGATTATTATTTTGATTAATACTTTATATTATCACTTGTGAATTTGTGATTAATTGTTAATGGATAGTTTAGGAAATTAAAAATATTTAATTATAATCAGACCTTTATTTGAGGTTTTTGACCCTTTAAATGATATTTTTTGGAAAAATTTAAAGAACAGAAGTTAGAGAGGGCGAAAAGATCTTTTCAAAATAACAAGGCTCAAATTTTTCGGGATTATAAAAAAATTGGAATTAAATAAAACATATGCTTAATGAATTTGTAAAAAAAAAATCACCCTCTAAATGATATTTTCTGGAAAATTTTAAATAACGAAAGTTGTAGAGAATGAAAAGGTTTTTTCAAAACAATAAGGTTCAAAACTTTCGGGGGAATTAAATAAAACAACAATTAAAAAATTTGTAAATTAAAAAATTATTTCTAATTTTTTTTATTATTTTGAGAATAGTTCAAAATATAATATGAGGAAATATCATGAACGAAAGTTGTAAACAATTAAAAATGATTTCCGAATCATCAAAATTCAGAAATCCGGATTGAATTGAATTTATTATGAATTTTACAAGATTACTTAATTTGCAATTTATTAAAAAAATTATAAAAAATATTCCAAAAATTTTGAAACTTATTGTTTTGAAAAGATATTTTCGTCCTCTACAACTTTCGTTCTTTAATTTTTTCTAAAAAATATCGTTTAGAGGGTCAAAAACCTCAAATAAAGGTCTGATTATAATTTTAAAAAATTAATTTCCTAAACTACCCCTAGCATTTTAACGGAAAGGGTGCAAAGTGTGGTGCCCAAAATAGTTGTAGGATGCATTGTGCAATTAACTCTTTAGATTATTTAAAAAGTTAAGTGTTATTAGTCCAAACCATTAGGATGCAAAATTTAATTAACTCTTTAGATTATTTGAAAAGTTAACTATCAAAATATTATTGACATTAACTCAAAAAAAGAACCAAATTATATTTGAATATATGTTATTTCACAGAATATAAGTGTATTATTTTAAAATTTTATTTATCATTTTTAATAGAAGAAAAAATATTTTTAGATTTAAGTTGAAAAAAATAATTGGATAATTTTTATGAATATTAAGCTAAAACTCGAGAAGCTCGATAAGAACCCGAAAACTCGAAACTATGTTAAAAGCTCGATAAGCTCAAAAACTCGTGAAAAACTCGATAAGCTCGAAAACTCGTTAAAAAACTCGTTAAGCTCGAAAAATAGCGAACGGCTCGAACTTGACTCGTATAATAATCGAGCCGAACTCGAACACACATTTCAGGCTCGATTATTTTTAGGCTCGGCTCGGCTCGATAAAAAAAAACTTGAACTCGATTAAGCTCGGCTCGAATTACAACCCTAACCAAGATGATTTTTTGTAAAAAAAAGGTACGATTGTTTAGATTGAATTATCATCTGCTTATTGCCAAAAGGAAATCTTTTACGATTGTTGGATATGGGGAACATGTAAAGATATCCTAAATCCATCGCTATACCAAGAATAAAAATGAAAATCAGTTAATCCGCTTTATATGAATAGCAAGTGAAAACTGTGTACAACTGTAGCTAAGAGAGGCACTTATCGATTGCTGACTAACCGTAGTGTTAACAAGTGGCTGAATTAACACATATTATCACAAATATGAATCATAATTATGTTCTTGGCTGTGTGCAAATGAAGATTTTAGAACTACATGCTTTCACCTAGCTGGAATTATATTAAAAGGTCTTTGATACTAGAGGTCAAACTACAAACAGTAGAATTTTCTTTGTATGTGTCGCAGATTTAGACATGAATATTTTGTGCATGTATTGAAGAAAGAAGTACTACCTCTTCCAGAGGGCCAAGAGAAAGTGTAATCGGTACATTGTTCAGCAGTGCATTCTCACACAACTTGATAGCTTTATGAAGTTCCTTCAAGTGCCCCCATTTCGGAAGCCTCGGCAAACCTGGATGTCAATCAAATATTACATATTAAATTAGTGATGCTAAATTTTTTTGGTTAGAACCTGGTACAACAGAAAATAATACAAGGCAGACATGAGAGAAGAATGCATAGTTATATTCACTACTAACACGGTTTTGAAACTAACCATACTCATCAATAGGAGCATCATAATCATAACTTGTAGTGATAAATGGCCCACCAGAAGTGCGCCCAAAGTTTGTACCACCATGATACTAAATCCAAGAAGATAGTTAATCAAAGGTAAATCGAAGGTAGTACAATTTTTTGTGTTTAATCCAGTGATGAAATAACAACACTGTCATAGCTGTCCTGGACCAATTAAAAAAAATAAAAAGGTTTCTTTATGATCTTTTGAATAACTATGTATAAAATTATTTAAAAAATGTTTACCATGTAATAATTATGCAAACTCCCCCCTTTCTGGAAAAAACGTGCAACAGAGTAAGCAACATCTTCAGGGGGCCTGTGGGGATCTCTGCTTCCAAAAGTTTTGAACCTGAAAGTTGAATATCCCGTCTCAATCGTGACAAAAGATGTACTTTGTCAATTATGCTAAATCTATTTCATATAATTTGATGGGGAAACAAAAAGATAAAATTAGAGTAAATAGACATTTTTCCAACTTAATCCTGAGGCCTAAAATAAAGGTACATTGCAGTTTGTAACAAGCAAGACTGGGGAACATTAATTTGTTTTCATAATCTCAATAAAAAAAATATAAATTTAATGGTTTTATCTGGTTCTCTGTCGATGGGGCCATGGGGGCACAGACTCCAAAATAACACTGGCAGACAGTAGAAATCACTAATCATCATCCCCAGCCTTGAAGCCCAGTGGATACCCCTCTTCTCTTTGTGACAATCAGTTGAGGGTTCAAGCCCCTGTGGAGGGGTGTGTGTGTGTGTGTGTGTGTTTGTTCGCGAATGTTCGCGTATACGGGTCTATGCCTAAACCTGGTTCCCTACCAAAATATAGTATTAGTCATTGAGTATATAATATGTTGGGTGAATCAGGTAGTACTCCTATGTCTTTTTCTTTCTAATTTGTACTTTTCAGCTGTAAATCATCGTTTCTACTCAACCACAGCATATACACACAGTGACAGAAGATAAGAGATCAAGGTTTTATTTAAAGTAATCTTTAGTATATTATCATAAGAAAGTAAAAAATTGACATATATTCAAAAGGATTAATCTAATATTTACCATCCGGGCCAGTTCTCTGTCCAGATTTTTGGCATATTCGGGTAGCTCGGTTTGAAATCGTCACAGTAAAATGAATTGCATGTATTTATCTGTAGGGTAAAAGTGTCAGACTTCTACAACAAGATTAAAAAGAAATGAGAACATAATTGTGAGCATTCCCAACCTAATATCTTAAGTAGTTATATGCTAGATCTAGTAAAAGAATGTCAAACATTTGGGGTTGATATGAACACAAAAGATAACTGCTTGTGTGTACTACAATTATGTCCGTATTATAAGAAGCACGTCTTTTTAATTATATTTCAAAATTAAACTACTTGTTGATCTATAAGATCTTTCCCCGACACAAAAAAATTTGGGAAAGTTGTTCATCTACTGCTAACATATCATGACTTGTACATTTATTATGGCATACAGAAGAAGAAATGTCTATATATTGACAAGTGACACAAAGATACAGAGTGAAGAGATGAGTCACTCACCACAGTCTCTGGAGTATCCCATTGCTGACACATTATCCAAGGTACCCCTATATTTAGAGACACAGCCATGTTGGCTGCCCAAGAAACATATGCTTTGCCAGCATTTCCATATGCTCCTTCATAGAAGCCATACTCATTCTCCACCTGCATAGAGAAGTTAATAATCTTTTGTACATGAATTCTAACTGTAAAAAGTGATTTAAAAAAAACTGTAAAAAGTGAGCATGTTTAAAGCAACTTGAAATTCTGAGACTGATTTCTATAAATCCAAATTACTAATAGAACCTAGATTTCTTGAATTTAACAAAAGTTACCGCCACTAGTTGTAACTTTGACGGTATGAAAGAAATATGAGGTGCAAGATCAAACCATTGTATTATGAAATAAACAAAATTACATGTCATTTAAGCTTCACTTGCCTGACTCAAGATGATGGGGCCTCCTTGCGATGCAAAAAACTTCTCCTGCTTCATCATGTTTACTATACATTCCATAAATTTTTGCATGTAATGCTGAAATTTAAGAGAACAATTACAACAAATTTCAGCCTTAACGAACGTGTACCTAGTTGATAATAAACTTCTAAGAAGTACTCCGTTTGAGATCCGCAACTTGCATCAATTAAATTAGAGTTCCTACCTTGAACGGTTCATTATCAGTCCGGAAAACAGTACCATTAACATAATGCAACCAAACCGGAACACCTCTGCATTACACAATCAACCTTGAAAATTTTCAACTGTTCAACAACTTGAAAGGAAATCTGATTGCAGAATTTCCAGACAAATATATATTAATATTGCACAACAATTCTAATTAATGGCCACTAACATACCCAAAGTTCCATTCAGCAGCAACAAATGGTCCAATTCGAAGAATTAAATACATCTTGGCCTGTTGCACAATCTTCACAAATTTGACCAAATCGTACCTTCCACCAAAATAGAACTATGGAAACAAGTGAATGAACATACATTAGTTTTCTTCGTAAAATACATAACAAATCAACCATAAGTGTGTAGATAAATACGTTAACTAGACAAGTAGTTGTTATGACTCACTTGTCCGGGAGCAGTTTCGTGTCCGTTCCAAAACACATAGGTCTCGATCACATCCACACCTCCTTCCTTTGCTGTTTGCACCAGTCCTGGCCACATCTATCACAATTCACACACACACACATTCAGAGACTACTAAAACATACAATGTGTAGTACTGTACAACTGGGGTAATGGCCCTATGTGTCACTTTTACAAAAATAAATGCCCAAAATGGCACAGTCCGGAGAAATGGCCCAAAATGTCACTCCAAAACGCTATATGAAGTTGAGTTTTTCACAAAACGCTATATCGTGTCGCGTCTCGAGCAATTTATTTATTTTTGTTAAATTTTTAAAGTTCAAAACGCAAGATGAAGTAGAGTTTTAGGGCAAGACGCAAGATGAAGTAGAGTTTTAGGGCAAAAACGCTACTTTAAGTTGAGTTTTGTACAGATTTTTTAAAAAAATATTTGTGAAAAACGTGACACTAAGTGACGTTTTTCATTCAAAATCAAAAGAACAAAAACGCTACACTATGTTGAGTCTTGAAGTGACATTTAGGGCCATTTTCATGAGTTGTGCCATTTTGGACATTTTGCCTCCAATTTGTGACATATAGGGTCATTTCTCGTACAACTGTTAAATTTACTCAAATATCAAACATATAGGATACTATTATTATTATCATTAAAAATAAATTATAACATGAATATATACATTGCTCATGTATGTACAATTTTATGTAGTAGTTGATAGAAAGGTAAAGTAAGTTAACTGCAGGGACGCTGCGAGGATAATGTATAGCGGCGGAGATGAGGAGCTTTCTTTGGCCGTTAATGATGAGAGAGCGATGGTCGTACGTGACATTGTTAGCTGCTGCTGTGTGTGCTAAATACAACAATAATGTCAAGAAGATGAAGATGAGAGAGGAAAGTAAGTCCTTCGTCTTCTTCATTGCTTTAATCAAGTTCAGGCTTCTGCTAACATGTGTGTGTGTTTTGTACTTGTAGTCTGGTAGATATAGAGGAGGTGGTTAGTTTTCAAGTGAGGGCAGAGGGAGTGTATCTGTGTGGGATGAGACAAGAGAGATAAGGAGAGAGATACGGAGAGAGAGGGGGGGAGAGAGACAGGGGGAACAAGAAAATAGAGATGGGATAACGAGAGATATTTGGCATGTTTGGCCTGCCTTAAAATAAGTTTTTTTGGACTTATTTTCGGGTAAAAATTTCATATTTTGATAAATACTTTTTATACAAGTATTTAATGTATATTTGAGATTCTATAAGTTACAAAAAAAAATTAACTTTTTTCAGAAAAAAGTTAGGAATCTCTAACTTTATCTTAAAATAAGTTAACTTATTCTGGAAAAATTTTTTCCCAGACACCCCCGTTATTTGGACGACATAAATTTAATGAGGTTGTTGAGTTAAAACATGGTTATACTCCCTACTTCTTGTCAAAAAAATTAAATAATGAACGTGAGCCAGCTCACTCTAGGCCTTTGTCACCGTCAAATCCTGGCCGCTTCATAGCATTTCATTCAATTTATTTTCAAAAAATGAACTTTTATTTTGAATTTTGTTTTAGTTTTCGAAATTTGATTGAAATTTCATATTAACATATTAATGTTAGGAATCCAAATGACATGGTATGATACGTACTTTATTTTAATTTGTGGGCGCATATATATACATACGTGATTTCATATTATTTTAAAAAAATTATCAATTACACACCCGTCAACTAGGGACAATTTTTTAAGGTCTCTAACATTTTTCTAACACAAAAAATCTTAGATATTGAAAAAATATATTGAAATAAGATATGGACAATTATATATAAACAATTTCTTTTTTAAAAGGGGACGGAGGGAGTATTATATTACATTTAAAATATTTATAATAAAAAAGGTAGTGGGTACAAAGAAAAAATTGGCGAGCAAAACTGGGAGTGGAAGAAGTTATGAAGTGAGTTGTGAAAAATAAATATGGTGGAAAAAATACAATACGGCAAATATATGATCCATAAGGTACGATAATAATTAATACGATTCCCGAATTTTCAGTAAAATACTACTACTGTAGTAGACAGTAGTACAAAAGATACTCATTATTCTGAGTTCCGACGACGATGATTAAACTATATGATGTTACTTCAATACAGTGAGATGAATTCATTAATCATGCACCTGCGATTGTCTTTTTATTATTCCACTGACCGACAAATTACTAATGTACTGAGTTGTTCCACAATACAAGTGATTTGAAGGAACTAAATTAACTTAAAATTTTTTTTTTAAGTTATTGGATTGGGCTCGTAAATTGAACGCTAGTTTATGAATTCGATTTGTTTGCTGGATTAAGTTGGGGGTTTAGTAGAGGCCCATTTCACTGCATTCTCCAACAATTGCTGCTTTAATAGTTAATACTGCTCTGCCTCTGCATCTGCATCATGTACATTGTACATGACGGGGGTGCCATGTCAGCCTCCAGTGAAAAGCAGCAATCCCAATAAAAAATTCCTTTTCCACATCATTCATTCTCCTTTTCTGCAAGTCTCTTTTTTGTGACTAAAGAATTTTTAATAAACACAATAGAGTGGTTTGCTCATTCAAAGGTTGCTTAATCAACAATAAAACACTGATTAACCTCCTTGATTGATTAGTAATTGACAATAAAGATGTTATCTAGTTGCTGCTCCACTTTAAAAGCGCAAAGCTAGCTATGTCATTCCCATGAGATATGGAATATTCTATTGTTTATAAAATTGCTGACGCCAATCCTTTGCATGCAACTTGTACTCTCACTGTTTTCACCATGATTCCAATAATTTCCCATTTAATAAACTGTTTTTTTATTAAATATTCTGTCAATATGGTTAATTTTTAATTATCATGCCGATTAAATTTGATTAGCAATTTTTACAATTTTGCTCTTGATAATAAAATATTGAGTATTTAATTTCTTTAAATTGTATCTTTCACTAAGTTTTTTGTAAATTGTGAATTTGTGATTCAAAAATATTCCTAAACAAACAAAAAAAATAAGAATTGTTATAAAGATATTTGTTCTTGATCTCGCAAAAGGTTCTACATTTTAATATTTCCATGGCCTATTGCAGTTTCGTTGATGCTATAATAATGCTCTATAAGTCCTATAACCAATAATCTACTCACCTGTATAGTTGGAGTTGTTAGAGACATGCAGTGGCTCCAATAGTCTTTTTTCATTATTTAGAAATGATTTGATGAAACGCTGGATGACTATGTGAATCCATTGTATGTTAATTTTTTTAGATTTTTTAATTTCATTTACCTACTATGTTTATTTATTATTATTATTTTGAATATTTATATTTTGTTTTGTACAATGTAGTATTTAAAATTTTAGGACCGAGGGGTCTTAATTTCGAGTAGTAAGTAATAACACCCCAATTATTAAATTTAATTATTTATTTGAATATTTGTTATTATTTAAGTGGAAGGGTGGAATATAATATACATAACTCAATTAAGGCAATTTTGTTTAATTAAGTTTTAAGCTAAAGTATCTACTTCCTCTGTTCCGTCCAATTCTTACACTTTCCTTTTTTGATGTTCCATTCAATTTTTTACATTTCAAAATTTTATAAAAATAGTAAACTTTTATATTATAAAATCTACCTTCCTCCACCTTTTCAAATCTATCAATTAAATATCAATTGACCTCCTTGATTGATTAGTAATTGACAATAAAGATGTTATCTAGTTGCTGCTCCACTTTAAAAGCGCAAAGCTATGTCATTCCCATGAGATATGGAATATTCTATTGTATATAAAATTGCTGACGCCAATCCTTTGCATGCAACTTGTACTCTCACTGTTTTCACCATGATTCCAATAATTTCCCATTTAATAAACTGTTTTTTTATTAAATATTCTGTCAATATGGTTAATTTTTAATTATCATGCCGATTAAATTTGATTAGCAATTTTTACAATTTTGCTCTTGATAGTAAAATATTGAGTATTTAATTTCTTTAAATTGTATCTTTCACTATGTTTTTTGTAAATTGTGAATTTGTGATTCAAAAAAATTCCTAAACAGAAAAAAATAAAATAAGAATTGTTATAAAGATATTTGTTCTTGATCTCGCAAAAGGTTCTGCATTTTAATATTTCTATGGCCTATTGCAGTCTTGTTGATGCTATAATAATGCTCTATAAGTCCTATAACCAATAATTTACTCACCTATATAGTTGGAGTTGTTGTAGACATGCAGTGGCTCCAATAGTCTTTTTTCATTATTTAGAAATGATTTGATGAAACGTTGGATGACTACGCGAATCCATTGTATGTTAGTTTTTTTAGATTTTTTAATTTCATTTACCTACTATGTTTATTTATTATTATTATTTTGAATATTTATATTTTGTTTTGTACAATGTAGTACTTAAAATTTTAGGACCGAGGGGCCTTAATTTCGAGTAGTAAGTAATAACACCCCAATTATTAAATTTATTTATTTATTTGAATATTTGTTATTATTTAAGTGGAAGGGTGGAATATAATATACATAACTCAATTAAGGCAATTTTGTTGAATTAAGTTTTAAGCTAAACTATCTACTTTCTATGTTCCGTCTAATTCTTTACACTTTCCTTTTTTGATGTCCCACTCAATTCTTTATATTTCAAAATTTTCTAAAAATAGTAAACTTTTATATTATAAAATCTACTTTCATCCACCTTTTCAAATCTATCAATTAAATATCAATTGATCTCGCCACTTTACCCACATTTCCATCTCTTTCATCCACTTTTCTTTCTCTTTCATATTATTTTATACAATTTTCTTAATCTCTGTGCTTAACTCAAATCTAAATAAATGTGTGGTACGGATGGAGTACATTTTTGTAATAGTAGTTTTTTTATTTTCAGAAATCAGTTAAAAGGTGAAGTACTAAAGATAAGTTTTTTGTAATATTATAATACAACCAACAGAATGGGGGTAATTTGCTTTTGATACAAAGCAACTAAGTGATAATTAACCACTATCAATGCCCGGTCTGTCAAGGTCATTAAAACAATTTTTAAATGCTTATCCGACTCACTAATTTTGTCCCACCTGGAAGAGACGTATTAAAATAGCTCTGTATGAGTTGTGATTTATGACATATATACACACGAATATTACATGATTACCGGTAATTATATAGGAACATTGGTGCATAATCACAAATTTTGGTTAGTTTTTTTGTTATTAGTAAAATCTTACTTGTACACCCTAAAGTATATTAGACTGTATTGTAGATTCGTGCATTTAGAATTGTAAAGATTAAAATTTTGAGCGCGATTAATCAAAGCAAACAGTAACATGAAGAGATCGTAGAGTAGCATTATATCAGTAAAACAAAATTTAGAGTGTAACATATATATATATATATATATATAACCATTTAAATTTGGATCATATATTTGTATAACTGATCTGGAACATCCACTAATTAATACGAGTAGTTTAATGATCCCTCTTACTCTTTTTCTAGATTTTATTGGTTTTACTTTTCTTGACACTAGCTAGTGATGCGCGTGTATGTGTCAGAATACGATTATATAAGTGATGGGGAAGGCTGCATCACTTTCCACCTAGTTGACAACCAATGTTGAGTTACTGATCTGTTATATTTTTCCTTCTCTTGGTTCTGAGATAAGTTACTATTAAGGTAGAGCTGAACTAGGAAAATTCGACTATAGAGTCGCTAGTTATATACTTCTTTGAAAGGTAACTATGATTTGTGATATATGCATGCAGTTTTGATTATATGCATGTCTTTTGATTATGTATGTATCATGTATGATTTTTGATATTGTGGGCACTCTCTCTGTATATGTGTTATTTTGGTCATTTTTTCGAATGATCGTACATTCGTATGACATGATTTACAAAATTTTCTGCTATCTAGCTTCAAACCAGCCTTTGGCCTAAATTGGCTTTAAGATTCTACAAACTGATTTGCAATATGTATTGTTGTGGCATGCATCTGTAATCTGCAACTTTTCCCAGATCTTCTGATGGCTTTTTTATATTTCATGAAGCAACATCGTATGGCTTTTCCATCAACTCAGTTTGCTACAACAAGAAGGATGGGAATATATGATCCGCTCCACCATATCAGCACATGGGAGGACATATTGGGAGCAGATGGTAACGTAAATATTACAGGCACCTGTACGATTTTACAGGCGGATACAAGGCTGCTCAACAAGGTACATATTGTATAACATATATTTTTTTAATTGAAGTACACAATTCTCGTTTATCTAATGACCTATGGATGCTTTTTCTTTTTAGTCATATACGTCCCAAGAATCACTAGGAGATTCATCTGATAACCAAGTAGCAGGAAAAACTAAATGTGATAAGGTGATTATTTTCTCTCTTTTGCTTTTATAGTCCGACTGTCCGAGTAAGGTTGTTTTCTACGGATACAAAGATGCATAACATTCTAGCGAAAAAAAGATGCATGAACGTCTGATTGATTTGATTTTATTGCAGTTGCAAAGACGGCTAGCACAAAATCGTGAAGCTGCTCGTAAAAGTCGTCAGCGCAAAAAGGTGCTTACGACAGATAGGAGTGCGACTTGTAATAAGAAAGGGTATGTCAAGATGTACTAAAAGACCACTTACCTTCTAAATTTGTTTCTCTCTAGGCATATGTTCAGCAACTCGAAACAAGTCGTCTAAAGTTGGCACAACTGGAGCTCGAACTCGATAGAACTAAACAGGTTAGACTATATTGGTTGTAACATGAGTGCTTTGTATTGAAATAAACATGTCTTTGGATTTTTTATTATATGATGAATCAGCAAGTGGCTGATAACAGGGTTTGTACACTGGGAGTGCTCTGAGTGCTGGCCATTCTGGATCTATCAATTCAGGTCTGCGCTTTCATGTACCTGATCATGCTATCGTCCCTTTTTTGACATTTTTTTTCCCTTGGTATCTCTATATTCACAGCAATTGGCAAATATCAAACAATACATAATGGAAATGTGAAATCAATCTGTTTGAATTTGTGTTTCATTTCTTTTTTATTAAGTTGCACATTATCTTTTGCAGTTATCCTGTGTGTAGAATCTTCTTCAGTCTAAAATATGGATCTTTAATGAAACTGCAGGAATTATCTCATTTGAGATTGAATATGGGCTTTGGGTTGAACTCCAGGAAAAAAAGAATTGTCAACTTAGGAACGTTCTGCAGGCTCAGCCAAGTGACAGAGAAATTCGGGTGCACGTTGATGGTGGTTTAGCTCATTTTAATGATCTGTTCCGTATGAAAGCAGAGGCTGCAAAGGCTGATGTCTTCCATGTGATGCATGGCATATATAGATCTCCAGTTGAGCGTTTCTTCCTATGGATTGGAGGATTCCGGCCGTCTGAAATTATTCAGGCAAGTCGAGTAAATATTATATGTCCAAGTGGTTTTCTCTGCCATATGACATGCATGATCTATTCTTTATCTGTAATGGGAACAACATATCAACAAGCTTTATAACAACTTGGTTAATAAAGTTTTGTATAAAGCATAATTTATGCCTTTCCAGGTCCTTGGAGTTTGTCATTTTTTTTCATACTTGTTTGCAAAGATACAGATCTATACCTGAGATTAAGACTTCTCTGCTTGGATTCTTACTTTTAAGCTTGAAGATACATGTACCGTACTTGTTTCATATTCAGTAAAACTAAAACCATCTCTGTCGCAAGTAAGACAATAGAAGAGAAAAAGGGCTATGTAGTGGCTCGATAACAAATCCAGCAAAGTTACACAATTCACATTAATGAATTATTTGCTTCATTACAGATATTTTTTGTTGGTAATAGAAATCTGTGGTAGATTATTTCCATGGAGTTTGATTCCTCAAAACGTATCTTTTTGCCATTTGTATTTTTTGATGTACATGTATCAGTTCATGAACTTGCAGCTGTCTGATGATTTTATTTTCCGCAGATTTTAGTACCCCAACTTGAGCCATTGACTGAACAACAACTTGTAAGTGTGTGTAAGCTGCGCCACTCGTGTCAGCAAGCTGAGGATGCACTGTCACAAGGAATGGAAAAACTCCAGCAGACTCTAGCTCAGTGTGTTGTACATGATGATATAGGTGGAGGAAGTTACGGTTCTCGGATGGCCTCAGCAATGGAGAGGCTGGAATCTTTAGAGTGCTTCATGAACCAGGTAACTATCACTTTCTATACAAAGTTCAATCTATCAAGTATTAATGCTTCAATCTTTGTAGATTTGTCACGGTGTAACAATTTTTAACATTTTTGCTCTAATATTCAATCTTTGAGTGGTTAGCTTGACTGTGTCTTGTAAATTAATAGGCAGATCACCTTCGACAGCAAACCCTGCAGCAGATGACTAGAATCTTGACCATTAGCCAAGCTGCTCGTGGATTACTTGCAGTTGGGGAATACTTTCAGCGTCTTCGTGCATTAAGTTCTCTCTGGGCTGTTCATCCTCATTTATAAGTTCTATTTTCCTACTCCCATTCATCATCCCCAACTCAATCAAGCTGGAAAACAAAGTTTGTACTAGTGATGGTTTTTCTGTATATATGGTACCTTTTATCCTTGCAGTTTTGAGCCCTTGGTTTTATAAGTATATTTGAACTTCAATTTGTACTGGTACATGAGTACATCCCATATTTCCAGACCCAACTTTTGAAGATCGTTACTGATGCCTGAATCAGCCTCTTTGGAATTCCATAACGAGATTATGAGTTCAGATCTGCAGTTGTTTATTACCCTAGGCACATCGATAAGATATGCGTATTTTGACCTCCCACGCTCGTAGCGGGATATATTGAATATGTTTGGTTTGTTTTATACGAAAGCTTCATTGCAAACTTATTGTAGACTTTTATGAATGCAAACAGAGAAAAAACTAAGGACCTAGCTTTACACACCCAAAAGATATTCTTTCATTCTGATTGATATGATAGGTGTTCCTTACATTATATCCTGATCATTGGATAGACAAAATAACAGCTACTACTGGTTGTACCTTCTACTGTCAATTTATTACAAAAGACAAACCACCACTACTACTTGCAGGACAAGGCTAACAAACCAACTAACAGACAAGGTATGTAACAAACAAAAGATAAGATGAGATAATAACAGTAAATAGATAAACTACTGCTGCAATAGTAAAAGATTAGTCACTATAATTTTACTGCTAACATTACTCCCCCTCAAGCTGAGCTGTGGGTGAAACAGAAGCTCTAAGCTTGTGAAGAAGACTGTAGTGCTGCTTGACAGACAACGGTTTAGTGAGAATATCAGCGATCTGGGAATGTGAGGGAACATGATGAGTCTCAATGGCACCAGACTTGATTTTATCCCTGATGAAATGGAAATCGACCTCGATGTGTTTGGTCCTCTCGTGCAAAACAGGGTTTGCAGCTATAGCAATTGCTGCCATGTTGTCACACTGAAGAATGGTTGGAGGAATGTTGTGAATCCCCATGTCTTTGAGAAGGGCAGTGATCCAAATGATTTCACATGTGGTTAGGGCCATTGATCGATATTCAGCCTCTGCTGTAGACCGAGCCACCACTGATTGTTTCTTTGACTTCCAAGAGATCGGTGAATTGCCCAATAGTATGCAAAAGCCAAAGGTGGACCTTCGGGTGACCGGACAACTAGCCCAATCACTATCACAGTAGGCTTGAATCTGAACTGCTGAGGATTTTGCCAACAAAATTCCTTGACTAGGATTGCTTAGTAAGTACCTCAGGAGCCTGTGTGCAGCCTGCATATGGACGATTGTAGGATTTTGCATATATTGGCTTAGCACATGAACAACAAAAGTGATGTCCGGTCTTGTTACCGTTAAGTAAATTAGTTTGTCAAGCAACCTCTGATAGGGATGAGGATCATGCAGAGCTGTACCAACAGAAGGTGTGAGCTTCAGGTGAACATCCATTGGAAGCTTCACAGGCGTTTCATCTTCCATGTTGTATTCTTTTAGAAGATCAAGGGCATACTTCTTTTGAGAGATGAAATAACCTTTAGCTGTCTTGTCAATTTCTAATCCTAAGAAATATCTCACACTACCAAGATCCTTCATGTGAAAGTTTTTGAACAACATTTGTTTGAGAAGTGAAATTTCATGAGAAGAATTACCAGCAATCAGAAAATCATCCACATACACTAGCACCAAGATTATAGTAGTAGCAGAAGTCTTAACAAACAAACTATAATCAGTTTTGGACTGAGTATAATCATTATTAAGTAATGTGAAGGACAATTTACTGAACCAAGTTCTTGGGGCCTGTCTTAACCCATACAAAGTCTTTTTCAGTTTACAGACCCAACCATAAGATGAGTTAGAGCCTGTAGCAGTGTCACAAGAGGAGATTCTACTACCCATTCCTTTATAACCAGGTGGAAACTTCATGTAAACAGTCTCTTGTAGGTCACCATGCAAAAATGCATTGGAGACATCCATTTGAATAACTATCCAATCTTGGATAGCAGCTACTACCAACAAGGTCCTTACTGTAACAAGTTTAGCTACAAGAGCAAATGTGTCCAGATAATCCACTCCATAAGTTTGTTTGCAACCAAGTATAACCAGCCTTGCTTTATACCTCTCTACTGTGCCATATGTGTTGAACTTTGTTTTGAAAATCCATTTGCAACCAATTGCTTTCTTAGAGGATGGAAGTTCAGTCACGTCCCAAGTGCCATTCAGTTCTAGTGCTGCCAACTCTTGGTTCATCGCATCTATCCAGTGATTGTGTTTAATGGCCTGTGTGAAGGAGGTTGGATCAACATTGGATGTGAATGAAGCTAGAAAACAAGTAAACTGAGTATGAACAAGCTGATCAGTCACTTCAACCACATTTGCATTAGGAGGTAAATTATGAACATATTGATCTAGCCAAGCTGGTTGTTTGACAATCCTAGTGGATTTTCTTACAACAGGTTGAGGTGTTTCATGAGTATTTGTAGTTGGTGAGGATGAATGAGTGTTTTGTGTCAAGTCAACCGTCGAACTAGTAATTTGAGAACTGATGTTTTCCTCAAGAACAAACAGGTCATCTAAATCATCAACAGGATTTGGAGGGGTAGGTGGCATTTGGACAGGTACTGAAGGAATATAAGGCTGATCAGTGGAATTGAATGGGAATACAGATTCATTAAAAATTGTATCCCTACTAACAAAAGGTTGCATAGTCACCAGATTCAACAATCTATAACCCTTAATATCCGGAGGGTAACCTATCATGACACAGGGTACACCTCTAGCACTGAATTTATCAGTGTTAGTTGTTGGATTTGATGCAAATACTAGACAACCAAAAGCTTTCATATGCTCATATGGAGTGGGCTTTTTATACAACATCTCAAATGGTGTTTTGTTGTTTAGGATCGGAGTAGGCAATCTGTTGATAATGTGAACAGCTGTGAGGACAAACTCTCCCCAATAAGACATAGGAAGCCCAGACTGAAATTTCAATGATCTAGCTACCTCAAGAACATGTTTATGCTTCCTTTCTGCCCGTGCATTTTGTTGAGGCCTATTAACACAAGATTTTTGGTGCACAATCCCACACGTACTATAGAACTCAGCACAAAGAAGATCTGAAAACTCAGGTGCATTGTCCGATCTTATGCATTTTACAGACTTATCAAACTGAGTTTTGACATAGTTACAAAAGGCCTTGAAGCATGCGATGAAATCAGACTTATTTTTCATAAGATACAACCATGTCATTCTAGTGTGATCATCCACCAAGGTTAGGAAATATTTGAATTTATTTCTAGTACACACTTTATAGGGTCCTCATGTATCTATATGTACTAGTGCAAATGAATCATTGGCATGAGAAACACTAAGTGGATATGGCAACTTTGTAAACTTCGACATGGGACAAGTAATGCATACCTGGCCTGAGTTTTTCAGATGAGATGTCAAGTGTGGAATGTACTTCATTTTAGATGGAGATGCATGCCCCAATCTCAAGTGCCACAGGTTAACATCAACGGCAACAGAACTGCACTTTGACAATGTATTGACCTGAGAAGCGCCACCCACTTCTGGGACTGTAGAATCATTGTCAAACAGATAATACAGACCATTGTAGACTCTGCCCAGAGCTTGCACCTCTTTAGATATTGAGCTTAAAATTTCACAAGTGTCAGGAGTGAACTTTACATCACACTTGTTATCTATTGCTAGCTTGTGAATAGACAACAAGTTATGATTAAACTGAGGGACCACCAATACATTATAAAGAATCAGACCATTAGGAAGTTTCATGTCACCCACATGTGTTATCTTAGAGGCATCTCCTGCGGCAAGGTGATAGTAAGATGTGTATCTGCAATTTTGACATTCGACAGCTTTTCCACAGAGCAAGTCATATGATCGCTTGCACCCGAGTCTATAATCCAAGCACCTCTGTTTGCCACAGATAGATTGCAAGCCACCATACCAGAGAATCCCATTTCCAACTCTTCATCTGTGTCTGATCCCTTCAGCAAAATGTTAGAGTGTCCAGGCATAAGCTTCAACAAATGCTCCAACTGCTGAGAACTAAACATCACACCTTCATTTTGTATTTCATTTGAGACATGTGAAGCATTATTTACAACTCTTTGACTATTCATCTTATTATTGCTACTCCACCTATTTTGAGGTTGAGTTTGGCCTCCTCCTTTCTGTACAGGCTTCCTATACTTGTAATGCCACTTTGGAAACCCAACAATGCTCCAACATTTGTCACTAAGATGATTTCTACCTCCACACACTGTACAAGCACTCCTTTCTACTGGGCCTTTGCTAAACATAGCAGTGTGCTCCGTTTCTATAACAGGCAACACATCCTTTTGTGACTCTTCTTGTTGCAGCACTGCACATGCTGCTTCAACTATTGGCAGCGGTTGCTGCATCAACAACTGGCTCCTCATAGCACTATAAGCCTCATCTAATCCATTCAAGAACACAAACAACCTAGACTATTCTTTTTGAGTGTCTATAGCAGCCAACATAACAGTAATATCATCTGCCACTGTAGTGACTGCAGGCAGGACATTCATTGAATCTATTTCTTCCCAAAGACCACTCACCACTGTGTAGTATTCACTTATCTTCATTTTGTTTTGACTCACACCAAACAGTTCTTTATTAAGTTTATACTTTCTAGATCCATTACTCAACTGAAACCTTTTTTCAAGTTGTTTCCAAATTTCGTGAGCAGAATTAATGAAGAGAATAGAACGTTTGATGTTTTCAGAGACATTACCATGAATCCAAGAGATGACAAGGTCATTACAGGTGTCCCACTGCACTCCTTGAGTTTCATCAGTAGTGCTTCTTATGACCGTACCATTCACAAACCCAAGCTTTCGCTTAGATGAAAGTTGAATCTCGAACGAACGTCTCCAACTTCTGTAGTCACTAGCACCCTGCAATTTTGCAACACTAATCGACAAGGGGCCATCTGAAGGATGAAGAAACAAAGGATTTTGCATATCGGAAAAATTGAATCTCCCAACAGTGGTCATCTTGAGTGTTTAAGCAAAAAAAAGAAGAAGAAAACTCAACAAAGGTTTGTGCTGGGTAAGATTTGAGAATGAAAGGAATGTGTTTCTAGCCAAACAAAAAATCCAAAGCTCAACTCAATATTAGACAATGCACTCACGCTTTGATACCATGTAGACTTTTATTAATGCAAACAGAGAAAAAACTAAGGACCTAGCTTTACACACCCAAAATATATTCTTTCATTCTGATTGATATGATATGTGTTCCTTACATTATATCCTGATCATTGGATAGACAGGATGAGATAACACTGTAAATAGGTAAACTACTGCTGCAACAGTAAAAGATTAGTCACTATAATTTTACTGCTAACATTACTTATGTAAGCTAAGGCGTGAATCAACAGGACTATGCATCCCTGTATGGTCAAGTTTTATTCAAATTTGAGTGTCTCAGCGCCTGGTTTACACTACATCACAGTAACAATTGCACAGCATTTCTGTAAATTGAAGTGAAAACAATAGTGTATTTGATATCAAAACTATATTTCATTTTCCAATGATGATAAACACAGCTTCAATTCACTAATCAAACATCTACAAAAAAACTACTCATCTCCAACAAATCATACAAAACACACACATATATCAAGCTAACTGCAGATCACCAATCTCAAGCGTCTCCGCAATCTCTTCAAGCTGTTTCTTCACACTCATATCAATCAATTTCGATCCTCCATTTCCATAGCGTATCGTAAATCCAGCCACAAGCGATTCATTAAGCGCCGTCTTGATCCTCACATTCTTCGCTCCAGTAAGCTTCTGCACTCCTTTGGCAATCTGTGCCAAATGTTGTGCATCTAATTTCACAACCGACGTTACAATCGCAAGCTCAGTCTCCGTAATCTTATTATAAACTACTTCAAACTCCTCTGTAATCTCCTTAATTTGATCAATTCTCTTCATGTCAATCAATACATTGAGGAAGTTTGCAATGTGCGGTTGCAGATTGGCCTCCTTTGTGTACGCATCGACTAAATCGTTCTTCGCTTCGACCGAAACGGTAGGGTTTGTGAAGTATCTGTAGACTGATTCTTCGGAGAAGAGGTCGGTGATTTTCTCGAGGTCGGCGGCGGTGGCTTCGAGCGTTCCGTTTGCATTTGCGACGTCAGCGAGTGCGGTGGCGTAGCTGCTGGCGACGCTGTCGGACATTTTAGCGCCGCCGCGACGGCGTGATTTGACGGAGAGAGTGAGTTTGGGGATGCGGAGGCCGCCGGAGAAGGAGATAGTGTGTGGTTTTGTAGGTGTGGATTGAGTTGAAGGTTTGGATCGGCATTGGATTGTGATCGGAGCTTGCTGTAGAGCCGCCGCCATTTGATCGCCGGAGTGATCGGTGTGTATATATATCGGAGAGATTGAATGAGTGTACGTATATAAGGGGGAGATGAAAGGAGTGCGGTAGAGAAGAGGGTGTATGTATGGATGTTAAAATATAGAGCGATAGGTAATGGACGGTGGAGATTCGGGAGGGGATGAAGATCGACGGTAGAGATGATATTGATTATCTTAGTAATCCTTTGGACTGAAATGTGACCTTATCTTTGTAGCCTTGGACGGGATACATAACACTGTAACAATTAATAAACATAAATAAATTATTTATTAAATATAATGACATTTTCTTAGTGTAATTCATAAATAAATTGAGTAGAAATTAGTGTAATCTATAATTTGGTTCATTTTAAATAAAAGTGGAAAAAATAAATAAAATGTTAGCTAAATTTAGAATTAGTTTGGTTCTAATTTACGACTAACATTGTGCAAGTTCCATCTTAACATCAAAAAATACATTTTAATTTCAAATTATAACAATAATAATAGTCATTTTGTACTCTATTTGGATTTGCCCATATTTAGTATTGGACTTGCACTTAGGTATGTGTTATTGGTTTAATTTGTATGTGTATTACATTGTCTTGGGAAAATATGTATCGGGCATTTCTGTGTTGATTTGTTGGTTGCATTCAATATTGAAACTTAGTGGGAATTCTAAGAAAACTACTCCATATTAAGAAATAAGACTGATGAATTCTCATGCACACACAATGGAATCTCATCGAAGAAGAAGCTAGACTCGAGAGTAAGTCTATGTCAGCCCGAGTAGGGATCGATCTGCAGATCGAGATTCGAGCGAAGCAATTTGTAGTTAAACAGCAAATCTTTATCAACAATATTTATTTTCTTCTGGTGGTGTTCTCTAGCTAGCGTCTAGAGAACATGATTGTACTAAATAATACTCCTCCTCCTATAGAAATATGCAGTCAAAATTAAACATGGGGAACATGAATACATTCAACCAGAATCTAGCAGTGCTGCACATAATTCAAAATAAAGCAGAGACATTATTACTTAGGTACATCCTAACAGTATCAAGCCAACAACAACAAAAAACTTATAGTGAGGATAAAGGCCAGCTAGCCTAAAACTTAATTTCCTGAAGAATTAGTCTGAGGTCCTCTTCCTCTGGTGGGCTGTGGCCTTGGTGGTGGTCGGAAAGGCATTGCCATGTCTTCCTGCATAATACATGTCTATATATTAAAGACTCAAATTATTACTGTACAACAAAATCGATGCTACCAGTAAGAATACATGGATTTTTTTTTTAATTTTTGGAGCTAGGGAGGGGTAGGGGGTACTGTGAGCACACATCAACCGACTTTTGTTTGGGACAACTGGACAAGGTCAATTTGCGACAACCTCTACTATTATTACCAAGATATGTTGCACAGATACAAAGTTCCATTAGTCAGGTTGTGTAAATTAAGCTTCATGAATCATATGCATACAGATATAGTCCATATGGATACAGTTAAACCTTACTTTATCGAGTTTATTATTATGGAGGGTGAAAATATAAAGTCTCCGTTATGTTGGTACCGGAAAATATATATTATTTTATCGATTAAGGATACATGTATTTAGAAGGGGAAAGGCTTACAGAAGTTTCAGTTGGTCCGGGCATAGATGAAGGACAGAGCACAGGAACAGGTTCAGTTGTTGAGGGATCCATCTCTTTTACATCTGGAGTTGAACAAGAAGAAGAAGTAGGCTTAGAGCAACAAGCAGCAGCAGCAGCAGATGGTTCATTTCTGGTTTCAAAACCAAAACACTTGAAGAAAATAGCTCTAATGACTTCCTGCAAAGGATACTTGCAAAATAGTATATTGCTGCAACTATATTCATCATAAACACCGTCTCTCTTCTCTGTGTTCACCGCCACCTTCTCCTCTGAAGTTTCTTCCATACACAACCTTTTTATATACTACTACTGCTGTTTAGATTCAGAACTAGACAACAACTAGTGCATAGTAGTTTATATGCATATATGAAATTTATAGTATTTGACCCAGGTAGTTGTAAGGTGAAATATTCAATGTTAGCATTAATGGTTGGCTTGCTCTCAGTCTCGGCTCTCTATTTAGTGTACTCCAGTATTTACTCAACCCTGCTGCTCTGCTTTTGGCACTTCTCATTTTTTAGTAAAACTCAGTCGTATCACTTCCACATCACATCACCTATATACAATGATAAAATTTTAATTTTATAATAATAGAAGTATTCATTATTTAACAAATAACATAAAACGATAAATGATTAATGTAAATCTTAATATACAAGTGTAACTTATTAGGGCATCTCCGGCGAACGTTCCCTCTTAAACCACTTTTATCTTCATATTTGAAGTTCACAAAGATGATATGCATGCTTGTGTTTGGGTAGCTAGTTTATACATTAAAAAAAAACCCATCAAACGGATACTATGTTTAGTGCATGCATGTGATGCAGGGGTGAACATAACCCGGCCAACCCGCCCAACCCAACCCGACCCGACCCGACCCTTGTTTCGGCCGAACAAACCGAACCGTCCAAAACCGAGGATTGAACGGTTTAATTTTTTAAAAACCCGTATAAATTGGGTTGGGTTAGGGTTTAACATATTTTGACCCTAACCCAACCCGACCAACCCGTTTACACATATAGGCATAGCCCATTAGGCCCATTTAGTATGAGTTTCTTGATAAAGATAAACCAAACTGATTTAATTATAAGGGGATGATCTTTTTTATTTAATCTAGGCTCATAAATGTTTTCATTTTTTGTTTTAATTTTATAAGTGGCAAAAATAATATTGACATTGGTGCATCGAAAGAGATACTCAAGGTCAATGCTATCAATGTTATTGATGATTGATTCGTCACAAAAAATGTTGTTTTATTTATTTTAAGCTAGCCAATTGTTATTGGACTATTTAATGTTTTGAGTTAGATTTTGGATTGTATTTAACTATTTGGTGACTATTTATATTTTAATGTCACACATTTGGACTATTTATTTGTTATGAAAAATTGGTATTTGACAGAGGTAGACTATATCAAAATTATGTTCAGACTTATTTACAGTATTATTGCTTGAAGAAGAGGGTTTAACCCAACCCAACCCGAATTAATTGGGTTTGGGTTGGGTTGGGTTACATAAAAAAAATTATATTAACGGGTTCAGTTTTTATCAACCCGAACTAATTGGGTTGGGTCATTTTTTGGTTAAAACCCGCCCAACCCGACCCGTGTTCACCCCTAATGTGATGTGAGTCACACAGACGATACCATGAATTACACATTTTAATTGATTTTATTTCTTGTGGTTTTTATTTTGTTTTAGTAAAGCAAGGTTGGCAGTCGATTTTTCTAATTTTATATATTTATAAATGTTTAAATATTAGTTTTTTAATTAAGATATATTTATAAATAAAAGACACAAACATCATCCCTTAGAATACAGATAAAATATATATATATAAAAATTGCACATAATATTTAATAATATTATGATAAAAATAAAAATAAATCTAAATGATATAAATAAAATAATAATAATAATTTATGTGTATATTTATAGGGAATCATATATGGCCTCGAGTCATATTCACGTAATAATGTGAGGTTATAACAAAGATTTATATAAAATAAAAGAATATATTTGTAAATTCAATTTTTTTTATATTTATAAATATACCATTAGATTTATATAAAAATATTTTGTAATCTTAAAAAAATGCCTCAGGTCACCCAAAACCATTTTTCTCATATTTATATTTTAATCATACCAGAACAGATCACAGATGAGAGATCACAGATGAAATGCAGTTGACAGCACGAGTAAGCATGAGTTATATAAACCCCACTAAAAAAATGTGCAAGCCCGTCGTTCACTAGTACTCCTATTTTATTAACTGCGCTAGAATCTGGTGTGATTCATATTTTTATTATGGTTGGTTGGTTGGATTGGACCAGGAAGTGATAGAATTTTAATTTTTTTTTTAAATCCCTTTTAGCCTTCCGCGGAAAGAGTGTTTACATTAAATGACAACCAAAAAAAGAAAAAATGAGGTCGCCCTTTCAAAAATTAATCATTTGATTTAAATTTAAAAATTCGTATTTATTTCAAAATTTTGTATTATAATTTTTTATATATTTTAGTTGATGTACAGTCCAAACAATTAACTAATCTAAACAATTTTAAATCAGGTTTTATGATATAAATATTTTATATTTTAAAAAATTAATAAATAATATTATATATATATATATATATATTTAGTTCAAAAGATTATGAACAATAATGTCGACATAATATGTAATTAAAAGAATTGGATTTACTATTAAACACGTTTGTTGACCGTATAACTCGTAAATTTGTATAAAAAAATGGAAATTATAATCCATTATGAATTATGCTATAATAAATATAAAAGTTATTAAATAATATAATTTTTAATCATTATATGTATATTACTTTTTTTACTCCAAATTGACCTATTTTTAAATAAATAATATATATTACGATAAATACATATCCCAAGTATAAATTATTGGGCCACATAAAGTAATTACAAATTCTCACCCACCCTTACCAAATAATCGGATATTTAGAGAGATTGGGATATTCAAAATTTAAATTTTAATATTAAAATAAATTCAAAAGACTTTATAATTTTGAATTATATTCATGAGAATAATAATTTGATTTTTAGTTCTAATAAAAATATATATAAATATTAACTTTAATTAATAAATAAAAACATTTGTATCATTTTTTATTAACTAAGGATATATTGATAATTTATGTTCATTTCCCCCCGAATAGTGTTCCATTTAAGATTATAGGGATACATATTTTGTTGTATTTGCAAATATTATAATGAGAATTTTGTAAGAATTAATAATTTGCATTATTAAGTTTAATGATTTTTATTAAATTCGTAATTTTTATTTGTATCAAATTATTAAATTTGAATTGTCTAATTTGAATTAAATCACAAGTTTCAAATACATAAATAACCTTAAAAATTCGTAACTTAAAAAACACACATATCATAGATAGTCAAGTTACAATGTTGAAAAATATGCAATTCATACCAAAATAAGAAATATTTTTGTTAAACGAACTTGAATTATCTGAGATCATATTAAAAAAACAATTTAATTATCTCCGAGTTAAAACAGGTACAAAGACATGTCTGAACTATGAACTATATATCCGTGTTGACGCGGTGGTTCTCTAAATCTCTGCCGACTATTCCGCTAAGATCTCCACAATATCGGTTGTAAGTAACCCTATTTATTCTCCAATTCATCATTTAATTGTCCTAATATTCATCATTGCATTCACTTTTCACTTAAAATATCACTCAAAACTCAACATTATTCTGCATCAATGACACGCATATATACATACACCATATGTTTAGTTCTAATTAATTTCAGAAATAGTCAATATTTGCCCTAATTTGCTGTAGTTTTTTCTAATTTGTGATTGCTTGAGAGTAGAAATTGCTTAATAAGGCGGTGTTGTATGTATAATTTGTGATTGTTTATAGCTATAATTGAAGATGATGGTTGAAGATCTAGCTATTGAAGCTAAAGAAGCAGCAGTTCGCGAGGTTGCAAAGCTGTTGACTCTTCCCGAGCTTTTACAATCTATTGCTTCGATTAAGGCAGATTATATTACTCGTCAACAGGTAAAATCGCAGTAACATTACGTTATCAAGGATATCAATAAATAAATATTAAGAATAGTTCGTGTGTATGTTATCGTACTCGCAGATGAGGCGAGTGGTTATTACTATGAAATGTTTATATTAAATATGTGAATATTTTAGTTAGTACTGAAATATTGCTTTTATTCTGTATTAGGCCAATGATGCACAACTGAGCACAATGGTTGCTGAACAGGTACATTTTCTAATATATTGATTTCCATAGTTTTAGTTGTATTTTCGTATACCATGAGGGCCAATGTTTCTGTTTGCAATTCTCAATTTTAATAATGTTTCTGTATATATCTAGGTTATACTTGTTTACTTTAACTTCTTATTAATTAAGTTATTTTGTAAGGTTTTAGGTTGAACAAGCACAAGCCGGTCTAGAATCACTTGCCTCATCTCAAAAGACCGTTAATCAGCTGCGTGAGAATTTTGTTTCCATTGACAAGTACGTAATTGAATTTTTGAAGTGACGTTTACTTTTGGTTCTGTGATTTTATAAATAGACTGATAGTTAGGTATTCTTAAAAGCTTTTTTTTCACAGTCTTTGTCAGGAATGCCAAACATTAATTGAAAACCATGATCAGATAAAGCTTCTCAGCAATGCGCGGAATAACTTGAACACAACGTTGAAGGTTGGATGTGACCTTTATCTGTTTAGAAATCTGTATCATTATTTGATCAGGGAAACAATAAAAAAATTTGTCCTGGAACTATTGGAGTAGTTGAGATGTAGACCAGAAGCCTGCCTCCTGTAGTGTCTGAGGCGCAAAGTGAATACTAAAAAGCGTACTTTAGTGATGTATTTATATATTTTTTCTTTATTTCGGCATGAGAACAATTTTATTATCATCCATATATCTATTTTACATTTCTCTGTTACTAGTACGATCTTTCTATAAACTTTTAAAATTTGATGACTATGAAAGCACAAATATAGTAATAATATGTTGCTTTTTACAGGACGTGGAGGGAATGATGTCAATATCTGTTGAAGCTGCTGAGGCACGTGATTCTTTGAGCGATGACAAAGAGCTTATTAGTACTTATGAGGTAGAACCATAATACGAAATTTTATTTTCTAGGTGGTTTAATCAAAGTGCATGTTATGTCATTATGTTTAATACCTTATATTATATGTTGTTTCGGGCTCAGAGACTTACCGCTCTTGATGGAAAGCGGAGGTTTGCGTTAGCTGCAGCATCATCTCACAAAGAAGAGGTTGGAAAGCTAAGGTTAGGATATACTCGTGCTGCTTACTTTAGATGTATTGTAAAGTCCATTACAACCTGCTGGTTCCTCTGGGGTCTCGATATGATTTCTTGTAATTGTGCTTCACTGTTTAGCAAGTTCAGAATCCGTTCATCCCCCTAGCAGTCTGAATAAGTATAAAGAGAAAAATCCTTTCATTATCTAATGCCTATGGTGCACTTGAGGAGTGTAATACCTATCATTCATACATCACAATAGTATAATACTGAATTTTTGTTGGAGTAATATCCAGTTGAAATTAATATTTGGGTGCAGATGAGATTTCAAAGTGCTATAGAGTGCCTAATGCCATGCAAAAACCCCTCTCTTATCTATCATGTTACTTCAGGAACCCACGAACTGTAAACTTTATAAATGCAGTTTATAGGATGATTGCCATAACGGGAAACTTTCATAGTCAAAGATTTGTCACTTTGATGATACTGTGACATTCATCTTGTGCTTGCAAATTTATACTTGTAGTGTTCTGATTGTGATTTTTATATTTTTTCTGCCTGCAGAGAATATTTTGAAGATGTAGATCGCACATGGGAGACATTTGACAAGAAATTGTGGGGTCATATATATGACTTCTTTAAGCTTGCTAAAGAAAGGTATTACATTGAAAATCTGGTTAAATTTTTATAGCTTTAGGCTATGTTGAATTCTTAAGTTTTGTGTATCCTTGAAGGAAATCCATTTACAATGGCTAAGGGGCATGCCGAAGAAATGGAAAAGCTGAATGAATTAAAAGTTTACATCTTAACTAGAAAGAGCAATATAAATGAAAAAGACAAGAATCAACTGTCTAGGAATGACACAATAAAAAAAATTCAAGGAGACAACTAGCTAACTAATAATATAGAATATGTTTGATAATCATAATACATACACATATTCTCTGCTTTATATTGATTGTGCAAAGAGCAGCAAAAATTTCAGGTGAACAAGGCAGGTTATAAAAGCTGTTGTTTTTTGGTTCACTAAAAGTAACAGACTTGAAATTGTTATGGTTTCTTACTTATTACAACTTATTAAAATATTGGTCACCCGCATAATTTATCATCATATATATGGTATTATGTTTAATTTTAAACTAGACAGGCAAATTACAGCCCTCGTGTCTAATTTATTTGCATATTTTGTGAGGAAGGGTGTACTAGAATAGTTTTCTTCACCACTCAAATATTTGCACATGACGAGATTTAATAATGTCGGTCTGTTCTGAAACAAAAAAATAAAAATTCATTAAGTCCATTTGATTCTAATCGGAGAGATATGTAATGTTCCATTGGATAGTCTCAAACTTCTAAAATTTACCTGGTTCAATTGCAGTGGAAGTCATCGTATAAACAATTTAACAAATATTATGCATGATATTCAATAGAGCAATTAGCAGTGGAGTAGTGATGATTTTCGGTTTAAAGGAGACATATTTGTTTCTTCCAACTGACATAGGGTGTTCAGTTGTTGGTCTTAACCATCCTTATTAACAACTTAATATATCACTCTATATATGATGCATCTGACACCTGTTTTTTCTTATGAATATTCTTTTGCAGTCCACAGACACTTGTTCGTGCCCTGAGGTATGTGCGGTTTTTTTGTTAATTGTGCAGTACTTGTAACAATTTGTCAATCATATAAGTTAAAGACACTCTTCGAGAATCAAGTAATATGCATTTCACTGACCACAAAAACTGTATTGTCAAACCCTGAGAAGAAAGAAACTTGTGTACCTTGAGATGCCTTGCATGTCAGCAGAGGTGTCTTCTGGCGTTGTACCACAGTTCGCCATGTGATTCAATAGATAACTCACTGAAACACTGATGCAACAGCTGTTTTCCTCACTTTTCTATTACAGGGTGGTTGAGATGCAGGAAATCCTCGATCAACAACTTGCTGAGGAAGCAGCTGAAGCTGTAGGAGGTGGTGCAATGGCATCAGTTGCTAATCCTCGCAGAACTCCCAAGTACATAACCTCTGCTGTATTTACGACTCGTCTATATTATTTCCTTGATTTAAATATCCCTTATCATATGTATATGCCATTCTGTCTTATTTTGAATAAAAATGTTTTTGTTATATTAGCTTCATGTGTGGACTTCGCAAATATTAATGATAGTTTGTCCTTTTAACTACAGAAAATCTACTACCACTTTACCTTCTAAAGATTCTAGTCAATCTAAGGTGAAGGTCCAGGGAAAGGGCTACAAGGATAAATGTTATGAGCACATACGAAAGTCTGTCGAAGCAAGATTTAACACACTTTTAACTGAGGTAGTCTTTCTTGGACAAGATTGCTTCTGATGTTACTGTTGTCACCATCAGTTTATTAACTTTATAAGAACTGTTACAGCTTTAAAATCATCTTCTAACTTTAAATTTTGTATCAGCTTGGGTCTGAAGATCTAAAAGCAGCTATAGAGGAGGCTCGATCGGTATGTGTAATTTGTTATCACCAAATCCCTATTAATTTAGCACCTTGTTATCAAATCTTGTCTGGTGCTCTGGGTTCTTAATTATCTGGTACACATTAGAGGTCAATATTTACTAACATGTCCGTAGATTTATCTAAAAGGCTAGTTAGAACTAAATGTACAACTAACTAAAAGTTGTCTTCCTACATTCACTTCACTGTATTTAACATTTCATATTATACTAGCATTAGATTTAAATGTCCAGTAGGAACAGGGTAAGGGTAAATTTAAAAGCCAAATATAACTCGTAAGTGCATGCTACAAAAATTTACAGTCTGATGGATAAACTATTGTATTGCAGTTTCGGATTGCATCCGAATGAATTCATAGCCTGCATTATGTGCTCCATGACGTTGTGTATAATTGACAATTTTCGTCTAAGTACATCTTTCTGCCTGTCCTATTCATTTTTATTTCCACCTAATTTCAGATTGGTGAAGAGCTTGGAGATATATATGATTATGTGGCTCCATGTTTTCCTCCAAGGTTTGCTTTGTGTTTCTTTGTCCTGTAAACTTCTTGTTCTTTTCTAAGATTTTCTAGCAGTCTGTAGCTATCTGGTTTAAGTCCTTGTTGATGGGATGTGTATGTCAGATTCAGTTCATCACTTTAGTAATATGTATGTGAGTTTTGGTGCCTCTTAATTTAGTAATATGCATTTATATATTGAATTTGAAGGAATTGGCTGAATTATCAATTTTGCTCCACATTTTTGAGAGTACATACATGCGTTTTTTTCCTGCCAAGTTAAAGACAAGCCTAAACGAAATTGACATTCCATCATAATGATTTAAAACAGTTAGTACTCTGATAAGACAACTATCAAACATTATTTACTAGAAAAATATAAAAAGTAAGTTAATTTAGAAGTTTCAAGAACTTGGCATAGGCTAACAAAGCCTTACCTGTAGACGAGTCCTTGTGCTGATCTTTATTTCTATGTATCTATGAGTTGCTAAATCTGATTTTTTTCCAGAAAGAAACATACAATATATATACACTGATATGGATTTTCCATTCAAAATTCAGATATGAAATATTTCAGCTCATGGTAAATCTATATACTGAGAGATTTATACAGTGGCTGAGACTGCTCAGTGACAGAGCTAATGAACTGACAAATATAGAGATCTTGAAGGTATTATATTCTTTTCTCTTCTCTATTTCTAAGTTCTGGTTCATGTGGACAGTGGACACTAGCTTGTGGTTTACACTTCGGTTAAATTTAAGGAAATTGATATCCAAAATGTTACATATAATCATTTAGCTCAGTTTCTTAACTGAGAGGCTTTGAGTTCACATTATAGATTTGACATTACGGCTTGAAAATCGCATGATGAGGTAAAAGAGTCATAATTACTTTACAGAAGTGGTATAAATATATAATATGCTGTATGTAATAAATAGGATATGGTTTGTTTATATTTAATTATGTAGCAAACATACAATATTATTTCTTTCCTCTACCCCCCCTCCCTCCGTTATATAAAGATGTCTGTAATACCTTATTGGATGCATATTTTTTAAATTCTAAGTATATGATTTTATCATAAAATAATTATATAATTGTTGACATTTATACATTTTTAAAATCTCTAAGAATGCTTTTATAATAATAGTGAACAATGTAGCAAATGATTTATTTATAAATAAATCTAAATAATAGTTTAATTAAAGCATGAGGCAGGACGTGGGATTAATAGGAGGAAAACTATAAAAAGATAGATATTGGTGGACTAATAGTAGAAAACTCACAAGCCTAATGTGATCCAACCGCAGATTAGATTTCTCAATCGCACAAGAGAAGAACATGCGGAGAAGAATGTGCTTCACATAGATTGCAACCCATAACAAGAGAAACAATTATTGATTTCAATAATAAATTGAAGTCTTCCAACAAAAAAGGTCACATCTCCTTAGTAAGACCCTAAAAACTATAAATTCCACTACGATAATCTAGAATATTTCTAAAATCAATTTATCTAATATTATCAAACTTCATAATAAATTATAATTATATCTGTTCCTAACATAAAATAAATACAAATTGATATTTTAATTTGGTGTTCCGCATCAAAGAGAACAAACTTGGCAATGATACAAGTCTGCCAGTTTTTGTAAGACATGGAGAAATCCAGAAATTCAATAATTAGTGTACAACCTCTTGTTTATAAGTTACTATTAAGTTACTAGTTCTCCTAAAACCTCAAGGTATTAGGAAACTAACTTACCAGGGTTTTATATTATTCTAACATTCTCCCTCACTCGAAAGCCCATTCATGAGTCGAGAGTGGATTACGGGTGCCCATCTTTGGGGCAATAACTTGCCTCCGTGTCCATAATTAATTATGAGAATATTTGGGGTGACAGAGAGACGAACTTGAGACCCCCTATACCTTGTTAAGTTAACAGTTCTCCTAAAACCTCAAGGTATTGGAAGACTGACTTACCAGAATCTTATATTATTCTAATAGTTACCGATGTTTAGTAAGATCTGCATTAACTGAATATTCAGCAAAAAAATAATGTGGTGGTAAATATGATGATTTTCAATACCATTTGAATAGATTGGTATATTAGAAGTCCTATAGTAGAAATGTAGATTAGACTAGTGCATATAGAGGCATGAGGCTAAATATAATTTTATGGTCTGTTGATAGTTTTCAAAAGTAATATATTGAACAAGATGCTTAGTTTCTTGTGCCAGAAATTTTTGTTGGTGTAGTTGGATCCTAGTTCCCCAATTCCTCCTAGCAAAACTAGTAACAAACTAGAGGAGTATACAAATAGATTTAGAAACATATATGGGGTTAGTAGTTTATGAGGTATAATCCTTGTCATGTAATATTTTAAGGTCCCAACTCCGCTCACTTTTCTTTGCAACTGGTGCCTCAGCATGTGTATAAGATTGGAAAACAATCATTTTCAATAGCAAACAAGGTATAAGGAAAAGCAGAAGTGAATTAGACAAATAAGTTCCCTAGACCGGTCACTCACTTTCTTGCAATTCTCAGTTTCCACTGTGGACATTATTATCGATGCTGTGTATATTATTAATGTAATACATCCTTATTTTATTTTAAATATGCTTTAAATTAATGTATTCATGTCAGGTAACTGGGTGGGTTGTTGAGTACCAAGAAAATCTTATTGGGCTCGGTGTTGATGAATCATTAGCGCAAGTTTGTTCTGAAAGTGGTGCAATGGATCCCCTCATGAATGCTTATGTTGAAAGAATGCAAGCTACAACCAGGGTAAAGACAGTTTCAGATGTTTTTCTATTAGTTGAACACCAACCCAGCGGCAGACTTTGCCACTAGGGCAAGAGCCCTTTGGTAACGGGGTTGTGAGTAGTACCACTAGGGCAAGAGCCCTTTGGTAGATCAGATGCATATCTTTTTCATAGTTATTAAAATATAAGCTCAGACCCCATGTAGTTCTTCTGGATGTTATTAATTTAGAACTCATTTGGTATGCAGAAATGGTATCTGAATATACTTGAGAATGATAAGGTACATCCGCCAAAGAAGACAGATGATGGGAAATTATATACCCCAGCTGCTGTTGATTTATTCAGAATTCTGGGAGAGCAAGTACAAATTGTTCGGGAAAACAGCACCGATCTCATGTTGTACAGGATTGCTTTGGCTATTATTCAGGCAAGTTTCAGCATTGACAACTTACTGTTTTACAAAGGAACAACCTCCAGACTGCCTATGTCTTTCTACTGTTCATGACAGACGTGTTGGCGTTTCTTTGCAATTTTCTCATTCAAAGTTGCGGGCAAGATTATTTCACCTCTCTCTTTATCTCAAGTTGTTCTATCTGCGGACCACATGTACTTGGGTTCTGTGGTTTGTTTTAGTAGTGGCTGCACTTCTTTCTTGTTTTTATCTATCTATAAATTATGGTGTCATTGCAAATCAGTAAACACGAGGGTTTCCCTCGCTGATATAACCTAGTTTAGCTCTCAAGTAGTGAAATTAATAACCTTGTCTTCCATACTGTTATTTGATAAAAAACGCACCTGTGGTCTATCCTGGGCGTGTTACATTATTTTTATGTTCTAATCATGTTCTAGATAAACAAGAAAAGTAGAATAATACTCCATCAATGTAATACACATATACATTCGTTGTTTGAATATCACACCCACAATTTTGTAATTGTTAATAACAGTTTGATGTGGATATCTGTCTCTTTGCGCTACATATTTTCCACCTCTTATTCCATAGATCTATTAATGCGTCATGTAGAAGATATTTTCTCGTGGACACTGCATGCTACTGCTAATGTCTTATCTTATTCGGTCACGGCAATCCAGTTCTGTTTATTCGTTCATATCTCTTGTAAATGTTTTGAGCCACTTATTAACTGATTATTATTAAATAATAATTTGAACCATGATGGTAACTCGGTGACTGATATGCATATGTATTGTTTTGGTGGGTTCTTTTTATTTCTCAGGTGATGATTGATTTTCAAGCAGCTGAAAGGAAGAGGCTGGATGAACCTGCTTCGGAAATCGGTCTAGAGCCGCTGTGTGCTATGGTTAGCTAACTTTTGATACTTGACATTATAATATCCTCCATTCCATAAAACGAGTTTCACTTGCCATATTTTTACATATTAATGATCTATATCTGATCATACACATGCAAGTTTAGGAGTATTTAGTGATACTTAATGGTATGAAAATGATTTGATTTTATCAGGTTTGTGGATATTGTATTATCATCAATTGATGAATTGAAGCCGGATTGAATTTTTGGAACAAAAACTAGTGATTTCAAACGAAATTCTTGTTATGGGGTGATAATATCATTTTAATTTTGTAAAAAATTCTTTTACTAACATTATTTCATCAGATCAACAACAATCTAAGGTGCTATGATCTCGCAATGGAGCTAAGTTCTAGCACTATTGAAGCTCTTCCTCCAAACTATGCTGAGCAGGTAATAATTTGTATATATCAACTGTGCTTAGCATGTTTACAGATATTGCTCTTTTAATTTGAATTTTAGACTATGTTATATATCAAATAAAGGTGCCTATAGGCTTCATGGTTTAACTTAATGACGGTGCAACTCTTACCAGTTCTAATCATTTGTCTAGACAAGTTACAAGTGTAGTTAGAACTAAACTGCTTTTGATCTCATATAGACAGTCTTATATTTCTCCATTAAATGACACCTGATCTTTTTGCCATTGTTATCCGTCTATTGTTTATTGTTAGTTTGTACACTCACTTTTGTTGTCTGCTAGTTATATGGTGTCTATGCTCCTTCATGCATGTCTCTTCGTCTCCTCGAATAAATGTTTTCCCACTGAAGAAAAATGGTACTACTGAAGTTATCCTTATGACTGTTGGAGAAACTCAGAACCATTTGTTTATTTTCTTCTTTTGCCATGTATATTTTAGTTTTAGTATGAGCTCATCACTATGCTCTCCATTTCAAGTTTGCACTGCATATACTAAACTCTATACTAGTATAATGTTTTGTTTTGTTTGAATTTTACTATTACATTTTATTTACTAATTTACTAATAACTATAAAATTTGTAGTCAAATATGTTTTTATATCGCTTTCCAGGTCAATTTTGAAGACACGTGCAAAGGTTTTCTGGAGGTTGCAAAGGTACACTGTAAATACAACTTATCATTTAAAGTTTCTAGAAAATGAATTTATTTTTGTTCTTTGGTTCAAGTATTATAAAATAAATATGTATACATATATATATAGGTGAACAAGAGTCATCATATATAGGTTGGGTATAGAGGTTTGGCTTTTTTTTAGGTCTAGTTTATAATGGATCCCGTTCTTCAGGCTTTTTATCTAATAACTTGTATCATATAGTTTCTTCAAAGTTTCTTAATTTGCTTATATTATGTGTGCCCACTCATACTTTTATGTGAAAGTTCCTTTGGGGTATCAGTCATGGGATATAAAGAGGTGGCTTGTGAGTATGCTCTTTGCATGAATTACCTAGTTTTCTTATTAAAAAAAATCGGACTTTTTTTAATTGCTGGTTTTCTTTTTCTTATTTTTTGAAATCACTTGCTGGTTTCTTAAGTTAATTCATCAAAAGAAATTGTTGCTATTAAAACTAAACATTGGTAGACATAGTAAATGTTCTTATTTAAGTTTTAAACTTTAGGGTACCAATTCTGAAATAGTTTTTGGGTGGTTTATACTTTTTTTTTATAATTCAGTCAAAAAATGATGATACCTGTTTAGGCAGACCTATAATGTCTGCATTTATTTAGTTTATACAGAAAGGAACACATTCTATTTAATCTTGTACAAGTTTATAATGTGTTCAACAAGATAATAATTGTCACTTGTTTCTACCTGGCAGGATTATTCTTGTTCAACTTGGCCATGTGAGTTTATGTTTTACAAGTAATAATAAGTGTGACCAATACGAAAGATAGAGTATTGAATATAGCATTTATTTTGTTCTAGTCAATGTA
The DNA here is from genome assembly GCA_028671895.1 of Oenanthe sinensis. NCBI lineage: Eukaryota > Viridiplantae > Streptophyta > Magnoliopsida > Apiales > Apiaceae > Oenanthe > Oenanthe sinensis. The sequence continues at coordinate 41,608,752 of CM053794.1, forward strand.
AATCAGGTGGTGAACTCACAATTAATTCTCATCATATAACGGTATGAAAAGGTGATAAAAGTATATAGAAGAAACCTAGCCATATTTTTGGCAAACTAGAATAGAAATGTTATTTTTGTTTGTGGAAATGAGAGGTAGTTTCTTTCATAGTAGCACACTAATTTCCTTACAGTTAATTACTACAGATGTCTCTGCCTGAGTGAAATTATTGACTACACACAGAGTGCAACATTATATTTTTTACATCTCCTTAATATCATATTCCCTATAGTGCATGTAGTTTTATGTTTGCTGTCGTATTCTTAAAATATTTTAACCTCCTGTACACATGCATTAAGAAACATGGTTCATATACATAAATATTCATCTCCAATTCTCCATTATAACTAGTTTTGATGGGTCGTAGGAAGCTGTGCATCAAACAGTTAGTGTAATTTTTGAAGATCCAGGAGTGCAGGAGTTGCTCGTGAAGCTGTATCTTAAAGGTAATATCAGATCGGAAATTCTTTTTTTTTTGTGTGTGTGTGTGTGCGCGCGTGCACATATAGCTTTGTTGGATTTGAGTAACATGAACTGAAATCTCAATTCTGCCCAAATGGAGAAAGTTGGCAGCTTCAGGAACGGTTGTATGAACCTTATCAAGCGAGTTTGAAGACTCCTGTTCAGTTCTTTGTGGATTTTTAAATAAGTTGAACAATTAGTCTAAGTTTGTAGAACACAGGGCTAACTAATTATAGATTTCAAAGAATTATCTGAAATTACTCAACTATAAATTGGTTTCATGATGTAACTGCCTGAGTCCCTGACCTTAGTAATTATGCATAAGAGTACTTGATATATAGGCTTTGTTCATTAAATTTCCTAGTTCCTACCCAATCCAATTTTTTTGTCCTGTAATTTATCTAACCAGAAATTTTGATTCTTTTGTGGTTTAGGCTGTTACAGTTGAATTTCAATATGCAAATTTATGTAAAATTAATTGTATGTGTTTACCATAATTCATCCACTCTTAAAGAATGAGCTGATCGAACTTTGGGTGGTTACTGTTCACAGAATGGTTTGAAGGACAGGTTACAGAATACCTAGTTGCAACATTTGGTGATTACTTTGGAGATATTAAGATGTAAGGTTCCCGACTGTAAACAATGTTTATGCTTTCAGTCTATAAAAATGTTCATTAATTTAATATCTTTGTTGTCATTTTGTATTTTGTGATAATATAGGTACATCGAAGAAAGGTCATTTAGACGGTTTGTGGAATCATGCCTGGAGGAAACTGTGGTCATTTATGTTGACCATCTACTTACTCAGGTTTCTAAAGAAACTTTTTGAAATATGGCATATTGTCTTTTTGCAGTACCAATTATTAAATGCCACAAATACACATCCTTTGTAGAAAACTTACATCAAAGAAGAAACCATTGATCGGATGAGGATAGATGAAGATTATATCATGGAATTCTTTAGAGAATACATAAGTGTTTCTGTAAGTTTCTGCTTCTCAGACTTCAATCACCGTGGTGTATATAGTGTTAGCCATGTCCTTCAACTTTATTGATGATGGGTTCAGTGCTATATTCCTATTATGATATTTTTTAAATGCCTTGTTGCCGACCTCTCTGACTATTCATGAACTTTTGGACTTCATAGAAAGTTGAAAACAGACTACAGATAATGAGCGACTTGCGGGATCTTGCTTCAGCCGAGAGTCCTGATTCTTTTACTCTCGTTTATACAAATATTCTCGAGCATCAGCCTGATTGCCCTGTAAGAGTTTTACCTAGGCATGTTATTATTGTATTTCTGTTGTGGTTAAATTAGAATTAATGCATCTGTGCACACTTCAGTATTAACACACAATATAACTGATGATACTCCAAGGTGTATATTACTATTATTCTCTTGTTCTGAAACCTGCTGCAAATATTGGTGTGGAATTATTTACTTAATCTCCATATGGTTAATAGTATCTTAACCTGTCTGATGTTGCAGCCTGAAGTTGTCGAAAAAATTGTGGGACTGCGAGAAGGCATACCTCGCAAGGATGCAAAAGAGGTATCTCCCGGATACCAAAAACTATGTTGAAACTACAGTGTATCAAGTGACTATATTCCTGTTGGTGGATGGTTAGTTTAGGAAATTGATATGCTTTTGTGTTTGTTAAACAGGTTGTGCAAGAGTGTAAAGAGATATATGACAATTCCCTGGTTGATGGAAATCCTCCAAAGGCAGGTTTTGTTTTTCCCAAGGTAAAATGTTTATCAGTGTCCAAAGTTTCGCTATGGAGAAACTTCAAAGCGTAAGACAGATTCCATACAGTGTCCAAAGTTTCGGTATGGAGGAACTTAAAAGCAAAAGACAGATTCTGTATCTTTCTGCTAAGTAGCTACCCTACTCTAAATGCAAGGCATATTTGATCACTTGAAGGACTTAGGATCTCCCCAGATGTGTTTATCAGCTTTCATCTACAATATTACACCTGAAAATGTCAGCTTTTCTGGATTTAAAGAGACCCAAATAGAAATAGTTTTTGTGTAATAGTGTTCATCTTGGTATAACATTGACGAACACTATTGTATTTAGTAAGACTATGATATGTAATTATGTATATTACCAGACACCTGTATTTTCCCAACTTGTCTTTACAAATTGAAAATTTTGCTTTAAACTGGCCGGTGGCGTATTGAAAGTGTTCCACTAGAATTGTGATTGCTAAGACAAGCAAAGTAAGATAATCAAATGCATCCATCTTGAAGATATGGAAAAATGTTGTTCAAAAATCAAAAAAATAGTATGTAAATATGATTAAAATTCTTTTTGAAGAAAATTAAAATAATAATGATAATATCTGTGAAATATAAACGAGTGGTTCAACCCTCAATACAATATCATTTCAAGAGAACCGGAAAATATCACAAAATATGTGATGATAAATTAAAAAAAAGTGAATGAAGATAATAAATATAATGCATTGAGTGTACTATATAGTGTAGTGTGTGCTGCTTTACAACCGTTACTTTCATAACCAACACGCATCCACTCCCGCCATGATACTCGCACCACCGCCTTTCACGGCCGTCGCTAACCACCGTGTCCCGCTGTTCCCGCCAAAACTTCGAAATCTCCGTCGATTGCCGAACTTTCAAAATCCAGCTGCGTTTACAAGCGATGTGGACTCGTTCACTAACAACTCAGGATACCTGTTCCAACTCAGTGACTCGGAAGCCGATTCGATGACCGAATACAATATTAACAAAATCAATGCGTTTTATAGAGACAAGCCTCTCGTGGTGCTTCGTCGTCTCTTTCAAATCGGTACTACGCTTGGGAAATGGGTCGGGTTGAGATACTTGGATAGCATTAATGGCCGCTCCGAGGAGATGTTCAAGGTCTTTATATGCACTTTTAATTCCATATTTTTTCTATTATATATCCAAAATTAATCTTAATGACTTTTTTTAGATAAAATATGTTGTTATTGTATAGCTACATAATATCTTTGTTCATGTATTTTTTACTATTATTAATTATTAATTTCTATCGATCCAGGTTAGAGCTGCCGAGTTGCGGAAATTATTGGTGGAACTTGGTCCGGTACGCCTTCTCTACCGATTACTGATTGCGGAAAGTAATGACATCTGATATTCTTTGCTATTTAATATGAGCTTGAGAAGCATAGGGTACAACTTGTTTAGGCTCAGTTTTATCAATGCATTAGTTTCATTTTACTAAATCTGCAGTACTATCAAGCTGTAAGCCAATTATATTGGATTTTCGAAACCCAATGTTCTATTAAAGTATAATATACATTCATACTGTTATATCATACTTATCTCATGCACACTTATTGAGCTGAGATTGTGAGCATCTATACTTTGACTCCTTGCTAGTTGCCAGTCAGTTGATTAAATTGTAGGAGCTTTAATTACAGGCTCCTAGTCTGAATAAGTGTAAATTTGGCAATGTAAATTCACTATTCTAGTCTGGATATCAAGCTAGAAAATTTCTTTCATTTCACTATAATGATGAATAACGTTCGTTAGTTAATGTTTCTTGTCTACCATACTTTGGGGTCAAAAATGATATATTTTATATATTATTTCATTGAAAAACTGAGTCTTTATAAGCATTTTGCAATCAGGTCTATTATGTAACTACTTATATCCAGGCTTGCCATGCCTTCTCTAAACTCAATATTTGTTTCTAAAACTAAACTGATGTCTTCCTTCATCTTTGCTTACAGGCCTACATCAAAATTGCACAGGCAATCTCATCCCGCCCTGTAAGTTAATGATTCTGTCTGCAACTTCCTTCAGTTATGCTTGCTTTAAACATGTCATTTTTATTAGAGATAACTCATGAACCTTGTTGCTTAAAGTAAAAATTCTGAGCAACAAAAAAATAGAATTCGTGTATTTTGTACTAACTCGCACAGTTGAAAATGGATCGATGAAATGGTAGAAGAAGGAAATTATAAATCAATTAGCGAACGTCAAAGAAGATATTAATAAAGAAGCTTGTTTCGTGGAAAAGATGGAAGGGTACTTTTGGAAATTTCTGCAACTCAGAGAAGTAATATTATCTGATGATCAGAATAATTACCTTGGGTGTAATAGTCATAAGATATGGCTTGAAGGTTGAGTATTCATTGGGAAAATTAAATAGAAAATCTATGAATAGATGATTTATCAATTGTCAGTAAATCATGTGCATGTAAAAGGCGGGCTACTGTCGCAAGTAGTCAGCTGACAGGAAGGCCCATTACAACCTGATTAAAGAAGTATCGGAATGATGGAAGTTATCCTCATTTAACAGATATATATATATATATATATATATCCATGGATTAGTTGTACAAAATCCGGAAGTGTTGTACTACTCGAGGATACAATTCGATGGAGAATCACAACTTATTTGCATATGCTCCATGTTTATGTATTGCATTGTTTATGGAAACCATGATTGAAGGGTATTATCACTTTGTCTTTGCTGTAGAAATATTAAATATGTGTCAACTTGTTTGTAGGACTTAATACCACCATCGTATGTAGATGAGCTCTCACTATTGCAAGATCAAATATCTCCATTTGCAACTGAACTAGCTTTCGATACAATTGAAAGAGAGCTTGGATTACCGATTAATGAGCTCTTCTCTGAGATCTCACCTGATCCTGTTGCAGCAGCATCCTTAGGACAGGTATGTAAATTGGTCATGTTCTTTTGTTCCTACTTTGCATTTGTCAAGGTATATTATCACATGAAGTAAAGAGAAAAAATCATTGAACAGGTCTATCAAGCTAGACTTCAGTCCACTGGCCAGTTAGTTGCAGTCAAAGTGCAAAGGCCTGGAGTTCAAGCTGCTATATCTGTAGATATATTGGTCTTGCGTTATCTTGCAGGACTGATTAGAAGAGCAGGAAAATTAAATAGTGATCTGCAGGTAATGTTGCAATGTGTACTTGAAAAAGCAAAATGAACAAAGGAAAATGACCAATATAATAAACAAGGTAGGAGAAACTCTTGCAGCTGTATTTAGGTGATTGCAAGCAGAGATGTTAGACAGACTGATGAATAGATTACTAATTCTGGTGGAGGGTTTTGTTCTTTATGTTTACACAAACAACATCTATTGTATAGCCTACAGCTTATTAGTTTTTATTAACAAATCTGATTACAATAATCAAGTTATTGGGGTTTAATTCGCAGGCAATTGTTGATGAATGGGCATCAAGTCTTTTTCGGGTATGTAAAGTAGATAGATTTGTCTTTGCCTGATTATCTGTCACTTAAAAGTTATGTTATGCCCATCTATTTTTTCTTTTACCTATCAGTCTATCACTATCTATATCACAAGTTTACTTCATAAATATTTTGTATAATTAAGATAGGTCTGTACCAATAATTTGAAACATTCATATCATTTCTTTTCTAAATAGAACTTCACAGTTCATATTAAATACATCATTTAACTTTTTTAAATGCCAAGAGTTAGTTACCCATTAAATTGATAACCCACCCTTGCTGAAAAGATCATACCCCGGCATTATCATGCAACATTGTTAAACTTAGCTTGGGCTATGCATTCAGTTTTGTTTTATCTGATTACCAAATATATGATCTAAAAACTGTTGATAGATCGAGGAACTAATCAAGAATAATTCAAATGGTGATAGACACCACCAACAGCTCATTCTCTAGTTCATCTACTGATTAAAAGACTAATGCTAGGTTGATGACTTGAGGGTGTACAGCAAGGCATTGATTGTCAATATTAATTTTGTCATAATTAAAAATATAAATGTATGAGGGGTCCTCATATGCCAATGTACAGCCACAAGTGTTCCATTATTAGATTTACTGCACATGATGGCCATAAAGTCTTATAAAATATTTAAAAAAAACACTCAAACATTTTAATCACCAACCTAGCATCTTGGGAGCAAAGGGCCGCTCCCCCCACCTCCCGGGGTACCCAATACTCGTACATTCCCAACTTTAATTTTTGAAGTATTGATGTTGATTAGCCACATAAAAAGTATTGATGTATATATTCACTTGTACAAAATTGAAAATTTTACTTAAATTCTTGTGTTAGATGATTAAGTTATGCATTTATGTCAATTCACATAAAGTAGTTTTGTTGATGGCTTTAATCATACATTGCATCAAATATATATTTATATATGTCGCATTCCCCCGTACCAGAATCAGTGTATCCTGAATACGCACCCTGCACCTGTGTCCTTGCTTCTTAACTTTAGCATATTACCCATAATGCAATCATTCTTTGCAATTCCCTTCAAGTTCAACCACCACTTGTACATCTGAAGAAGAGCCAAATTGCATGATAACACCCAAATCAATAGCGTGGGATTTGTTCTAATATTAAGGGTATTGGCAGGTTGACATAGACAACTTCGCACGCACATAAAATCATTGTCAACTTTATCAACATTGAACAATTATGTTCAAATTAAGCACCATTGCACATCCATAATAAGGCTGTTACTTTTACACACCATGCTTGCTGTCATTGGTAAAGGGTCTACTATTTGACCCCCATTCGCATCTCTCTCAATCTCCTTCTCCCTTGAAGGTTTATGCCCGCTTTATATTGAATACAGGTAATCACATTGAATGCAGGAGATGGATTACAGGAACGAAGCCAAAAATGGACTTAAGTTTAGGTAAGGCAATTCTGGATATTTGTACTAAATATAAATAAATGAACATGGGACATTTTCGTCACACTATAGCTATCAGAAAAATGGAGACTAGAGTTTAGAACACCTAGAGTTTTTTATGTTTTAAAAGGTTGTCCTTTTGATGCCGATCTGGTAAACCATAGTTTCATCATATTCTGCAACACTTAACAAAAATACGTGTAAATATATTAGTAATTTAGCATTTCATGTTTTCCTTCTTCATTTTTTATTAATATTTGTGCTTATTATGGGATGTGCTTAGCCATATTGCTCCACTATATTTCTTATATATAAATTCTTTACAAAAAATGTAATACGACATAGGTTTTATATATACGTATTAAACACAATAACGTAATGTAGAATAAATATAATGAAACAATGTATATTACATCTATTTATACTCAAATAGTGACGATTCAGCAAAAATATTTTATTATGGGCACCAACTGATGCATAATATGGTATCATGATTCAAAATTGTAAAATTGTAAATTCATTATCTTTAAACTTTGATTCTACTAATTAAGCATCCAAAACATATACTGTAGTTGTAGTTGCCTGTTTTTCATGCAATATAAGAAGATATAGTCAGAGGTGTGAATAAATTGGGTTCGTCAAAGAATATTTTTAGATGTCATGTAACACCCTAGTCCCATATCGAGGGATGTGGAGACTTTAGTTCAGGTAGAGTACTACTACCAAGTGCACCAATAAATCATGAATTTTTGGGACATGAGGTGGGCTTGTGGATTACCCAAGTTGTTGCATTTGAACCACCGTATTCCGTGTTTATTTGTGACATGGATTCGTGACTTGACCCGATTTCGAAAAAGGTTCGGATTTGACTTGGGTTGTCACAGTCCAACTTTATAGAATTTTTATAATATGACAGAAAAATGGCCAATTATTTTGCTGGAGATCGGAATCTACCATTTTACAATTTTGAATTTAACATAATTACTATTGTTTTTTATTCTAATAAACTAAATGTTGATTGTAATGTTAAAAAGTAAGTATGATGTGACATTTTACTCAATCTAATCAAAGAGGTATGATATAGTATATCTAAATCATGAGCGAAACAAGTATTAATATAGGTGGGTAGTATATCACACCTTATAGAGAATTTTTAATAGATGGGAATTATTATTTATTAGAATATTAGTTGTAAATTAATTGTAGTTGTGTAGGATCGAACTTGAGACGTTTTAGAGAATCTTATTAGAGGAATCAAATGCTCTTTCTTCTTATATGAAATACATGTTTTTCAACTTTCTGTTTTCACCTATTTGTGCTTTCAATATTAATTTCAAGAACTTCAATTAATTCTTGTTTGACACTTTTATTGTGTATGCTTTAATTGCATAATATGTTGTTTGAGCAGAGAGCTGTATGGCGATTTAAAAGATGTCATGGTTCCGAACATGTATGAGGCCCAAACAACTCGGAAGGTCCTCACTATGCAGTGGGTGGAGGTATTTGCAACCTTCTCATATACTATGTTGTGAAGATAAAAGAAAATGTTACTATATTCACAGCAATGTTCCCAATGTTTCTTCTGTATAGGATAGATATAAATTTTAAACTTCGAAGATAATATCTAACCTGTTTGCAAAATGTTTTCCATCTCTGGATAGTCGATGTAGGAAATAATTAAAATTTAATAATATTATTTTAAGTTACAATTGAAGTATATTGTTTCTCTTGTCCTACTATATAGACTCTGTTGGCTGCGCTCCAGTACAATCTTTGCATGGTTGTCATAACACAATGCTTTGCAACATGGGAAAATGTTTTTGTTACGCCCATGCCATCTTTGATAATTAATGTTGGTGATTCAGAAGTACTAAGAGTAACCAAGCCTCCTGTGTTCTTGTAAATTGTCTTATCTTCATTTTTCAGGTTTCAGATTCCCTTCAATCTCTATGTATATATATATCTCTTTAAGAGAAAATTAGTTATCTTGTTCACTGAAAACTTATTTAGTGGATGCATTTAAACACTAGGAGGTCACTTTAAATTTTCCAAGTTTTTTGATAAGTTAAGAATTAGGCAATCAAGTTGTGCATTAAAAATTTGAGAGGTGTAGTAGGAAATCCAGAAAGACAGTCCCATTCAGACTAGAAAGAAGAATTAAAACCAGATGGTTTTGTAAATAGTAAAATTCTGTTAATTTTTTAGTTGTATTTGTTTTAAGCATAAAGTAGACCTAGTTTTAGCTGCACAATTAATTTTGCTTCATTTATTGTCAGTGGGACAGCACATTAAGACATGCTTCCTGAGCTTGAGGCTTATAAATATCTTAAATTTAGACATCGTCAACTTCATAATCAACAGGACTCTTCAAAAAAGAGATCTCTGACAGTTGACAACAGGCATTACTAGGATACCAATTGTCTATCCTCCTATAGAGTTCTGTTTGCATATTCAGTTTGATCCATTTGTTTCAATAAAATGATAATTACATGATCTGCGTAAATAATTGCTTACATTGTATTGTTGTTTGTATAGCATCTCTGGGTTTTCCTAGAAAATGCTCTGTCCAAGTCTTAATTTCTTATACCATCCACACTTAACTAATTTTATCTGCCGACCTATGGTGTAGGGAAAGAAGTTGTCTGAAGTGAAGGATCTCTATATTGTGGAGGTAAATTCATAAAACTTACTGCAGCATTTGCTTCTAAATGGCTTTACACTATATCTCTAAACTGCTGGCTTTAGCATTATGAAAATTTTAGATCCTGCTTCTCGAATATGTTGTGCAGGTTGGAGTATACTGTTCACTTGTGCAGCTTCTAGAACATGGATTTTATCACGCTGATCCACACCCTGGAAACCTGCTCCGCACGAATGATGGAAAATTAGCGTATTTAGGTACTCCTTCCTATTATCTTCTGAATAAAAATTGGCATTTCAAACAAAAGGCTTGTGTTTTTTGGTAATTTTCTTTTTCATGTAGGTAGTTTTGTTTTTTGAAAGTTTATTTACAAGTTGCCCTTTCAAGATTTATTGTTCTTGGATTGTACTGCCCATATTGTTGAAAGTAATTTTCTGCTGTAATTTCCCATATTGGTGGCAGAAGCCATGTACTATATGATATGTAAACATTCATTAAAGCTATTAATTAGACTCCATATGGTTCTGCATATACTAGCCAAGAAAATGCTTATTTTCCTAGAAGAAGAAAAAGTATTAGGTGCTTTGTCTGGGAAATAAGCACTTATTTAGCATTTAGCCAAAAATGGGTTAAATTGTACAAGTTTCCATGAAAACTTTGATTAATATAATTTGATAGGAACCGTTTTTTAATATACAATAATGTGATTTATGACATTTTTAAGCATGAAAAGCAATGGAGAGTGGGATAAGTAGGATTATACAGTATCCACATTGAGTGTGAGAAAGGTCAATCACGGTCCCTAGTATTTCCCAGAGGCACTCGAAGCCATAGAGCATTTTATGTTGTGTTGCGCTGTGTTTTTCCCTATTATTTGAGGATTTCCTGATCGAACCTCTAATTATTTTGTATGGCTATAGCTTAAGTTCTGTACCAGACACGTGGTATTAAAAAATATTTGGGATCAATGATTTTTCGAGGAAAAGTTAACATTAAATGTGGGAATAGCAGATTGGTTGTTGATTTTCATCTGTTCTCAACTTCTCATGATACCTCAACCAAATTATTTGACTTCCAGGGTCGATCATTATAATACAGAGGACTATGGCAGAATACTAAATTATGCTTACTTGTTAGCTTTCTTTATGTTTGATTTGTGTACATTCATTATTAACTTTCACATCATTTGAATATCAGATTTTGGTATGATGGGTGAGTTCAAAGAAGAATTTCGTGATGGTTTTATTGAAGCGTGCCTCCACCTTATTAATCGTGATTATGATGAATTGGCCAAAGACTTTGTCACTCTCGGGTACATTTTCATCTTCCCTGCATTTGCTATTAGAAGTTACCTTTGATAACTTTCAGGAATGATATTCTTATAAACTTTACAGGCTTATTCCTCCAGCCTCAGATAAGGATGCTGTTACGGAGGCATTGACAGGTTTCTTGCTTTTGACTACATTAGTGTTGAGTTTGAATATCTCTGTTCATGCAGTAAATTTAATATTTCAGTCGCAATCTGAATTTATTATTAATTTATCTGTCCATGTTTACTCATATTAAGTTTTATTTTTGTAGGTCTTTTTAAGAATGCAATTGCCAAAGGGGTGGACAACGTTAGTTTTGGAGACCTTTTTGCAAATTTGGGAACAACAATGTAAGGTTTAATAAAATCATAAACATCTAACCACATTTCATACTAGAATTTTACCCGCTAAGGCGCTAACTATTAAACCCTATGCTTTCTATCAAATGAACAATTACTGCTAGGATCCATCTGCAGTCATCTAAAGAATAATGTCTATAATAAGAAACTTACTTGTATATCATACAAGTCTAAAGGAGTATATGGTCATGATTCATACCTCTGTTAATATTAAGATGGGTAGAAATCTATGCTCTGTATAAGTTAAGCTGTAATTGGTGAGCACAGCCCCCAATGCAAGATGCTTTGTGATTCTCTCCAAAGTTATAAAAACTGAAGTTTATGCTCTTTTAGCATTTTCACACTAACGAACTAGGGTGGAAATCACTAATCTTATATGAAGTGCATGGGATAAGTTTCAATGAGTCTATTTTAGTTCAAATATTTGGGTGTCATTACCGTCTCTAATTGCTCTCAGGGTGAGGCTTAAATATTATATCTCTGAATTTAGATGGTAAGGATTAGGTGACCTAAAAAATAATCTAAAAAGCTACCGTTTCTGTTTTCCTTCTCATTTAACAATGTATATAATTGAATCTGAATCCAGTTGGTTCTTGTAGTGGTATTATGTGCTAAGCTGGTGCTTTCGTTTTGTATGCAGGTACAAGTTCAAGTTCCGGATACCTTCGTATTTTTCTCTTGTCATTAGGAGGTACTCATCTTTTTCTAGGAGTTGGAAACACAATTTATATTATACATAAGCTGATTGTCTTTAAGATTGGAACTTAGCATGCTTAAACACTCTTAATGAATTCTTACATCATGTTCTGATACTTGCTTGATAAGTATGTCTCCCAACATCCCAGTCTTGCAGTTCTGGAAGGAATCGCGTACAGCTTTAACCCAAATTATAAAGTTTTGGGCGGTGCTTACCCATGGATTGCCAGAAAAGTACTAACTAATAGCTCACCTCAGCTAAAATCATCTTTGCAACAGCTTCTTTACAAGGTATAAATCCAGACAACTTGCATCCCTAAATTTTGCTTAGTTTTCTGAACACTATTCATGCAGACAGCCAGACGCACAAATTTATAAATTTGGACAAGTTACGTCGTTTACTTAATATTATATATACACACATACACAGAAATTTTATTACTGTTTATCGATTGCATATGATATTAGGTGCTTTATAACAATTTAATTTCTTTCCAGGATGGTGTTTTCAGGATTGATCGGTTGGAGTCTCTGGTAGCAGAGGTATTCTTCTGATCTATCGCTAATTTTTTTGTTGTGCTAATTGCTAAATTGCAATCATGTTCTGGCAGTGTGTAAAAAATTAGTAAAAAATAGTTAGCTTTATTTATATCAATTGAAAGTGTTAAGTTACCTGTTCTCATTAAACCTTAAGGTATTAGTAGAATGACTTACCAACAGGGAATCGAACTCGAGACCTCTGCAACCAGAGCTCTAATACCATGTTGAGTTACCAGTTATCCTAAAACTGCAAGGTATTTGTAGAATGGCTTACCATGATATTATATTATATTCTAACAGAAAGCTAATGATCACAAAAATAGTTAACTGCCATATTTACATTCTCTCTTTGCATTCACCAAGTTTTATTTATTATAAATGAATAATTAGAAACAGTATATTTAAAAATAGCTTGCTAACTGAGTAGCCCCCTTTTTTAAATAATATTATCATTGCGTATTTTACACTTTTATGAATTTAAGAATTCCTTTTATATTAGGTAGATGTTCTGGTGGTATGGGACAATAAACCTGCAATATCATGAAAAGATATAGAATTTTGGGTTATAATTTTTTTTGTTATTATTGTGTGCTGTTTATATTGTTCTTGTGGTTTCTATTAGCTTTGTTTTTATTGCTGGAAAGCCAATATAAACAATATTGTTTAACCTGCATATTTCCCTTCTTTCTTTGCGTTTCTTGGTTTTTTTTATGCAATACATAAATAATCAATAGGTATAGCCTATTGTATAGCTAAATTAGCTACCTGGGTTAATTATTATTTCATATATGTGACACTTCTTTAATAATTGAGATTGCTTCTTCATCCACTAGATGATACTGTAAATATATGCTAATTTCTCTTAAGCTTTATGTCAATTTCTGATGTTGTAGTATTGTAAAAATTTATTTGACAGTAAAATTTTCTTTTATTCAATTTGCTAAATTTACTCTGAACATGATACTATTACCTCAGTCTCTACGTGCCAGAACAGAGGAGACCTTGGGCATCAGTAAACCAGAAGATGATGATGTTAAGGTTGTTATCAAGCAAATCCTTGCCTTCGTGTTAACTGAGAAGGTGTGATACACTCTGAAAATTCTTCATAGTTGTTCAGACTTGAATGCAAAAGTAACCTGAATATGTTATTAAATTATTGCAGGGTACCTTCGTGAGAGAGTTACTTGTCCAAGAACTAGCCAAGGTAAGGCACAGGCATCTTTATGTTATATCATTTGAACCAATAAAATTTTCAGATAAAGAAATCTGTTAGAAAAGATTCACTATGGTTTCCTGTTGTACAAAGTTTTAACTCTTTCCATTTGAGTCATCTCAATTTTTAGTTCTATTATACTGTATATCGGTGACCATGTGTGTATTGGACATCGTTGTATTTGTTTTTTTATTGTCAAGAACAAAATATTTAGACAAACTCGCAAGCATATATGTCAAGTCATCACAAAATATGAGTCCACACTGAATCACCATTAATTAACTATAAAGCTCATCATTTTAAATTTTCATAATAGAAAATCCAGACAGCTGCCTGCTCTTAGCAATAAAAGGAATCTCAGCAAATTCCAGGGTACCTTCTGAAACTGATCTTACAAGCACTGCGAGTGTCTGAAGCTTGAGTAGATCTGTACTTAACTAGTATGTATGCCGTGACTGCTGAACTGGATATGTCGCCATTAGGATCACCATGTCTCACTCATTCTTCTAACCTATTATGCTCAGTAATCTTTTCAAAAGTTGAAAATAAATCAATTCAATACATTGCAAGGCTCAAATTACTAGCTTGATGCTAGCTTGAAATATTACTTCCGTAGTTCCGTCTAACGTATGCATAGAGAGGAGTCCACATCTCACAATTCATCAAAACATACAGCTGCACATCTTTTAGCTGAACATCCCCGCATGTTTAGTTGCATTAATCGGACTAGAACCTCATTACTGTTTTTGTAAATTATACAAGGGACTGGATGCACTTGGGCTAGCCACCTTGGATTCAGTGACATCAGCTGCAGCAGCAAATCTACCTTTTGGCTCATCAATCTCCACATCTTCAATGAAAGATGAAGATGTGATTAACTTAAGAAACTTTTACCGGCTTCTGCACTTGCTAAAAGGAATCAGAAATGATGAAAGACCTTCAGTGGTAAGAAGAAGAAGATGGTTTTATCTGTGAGAGGATGAATCTACACACTATAAATTGAAGTATTACACAAGTCACATCTATACTTAATTATTTTGTTCAACTGTATGGTCATTCGCAGAAAGACTGCCAGTTCCACTTTGTTTTAATCACTATGATGCAGGAACTCATTAGAGCACAACTGATTTGGTGAATGCAGTAGACTTGATCATGGAAACTGAATCACGATTACTGTCTTGCAGGAAGCAAAAGTAGGTGGACCGCCTCACATGAGCCAGAAAACATACCCAGAGGTAGCTTTAGCTGTTGGTCAGTTTTCACCTGTTCAGGATATACTACCTCTCTTATCCATTATTCCTGAGGTAAGTATAGAGTGTGTACATGTACCTAGTCAACTGTGATATGAAAGCATAAAATCATAGCGACATACTCTCTATTAGTGTAATTATACTAGAAATGTTTATTTTGTTGAACAACCAGTTCTAAAGAAAATTTTATTCAGATATCCCATAGTTTAGACTTTAGAGTTCTATACATAATATCTGGCTTATGTACACACGGTTATTAAATTTTGCGGCGCAGCTTGTTGCCCGTTTACCTCGTACTTATGTAACTTGAAAAATACTGATATCTTTTTATATTTGTATATTATTAGTAGTAGTATATACTCTTTTGATCCCTGGAAGAAGAGGGTTCCAAGAATGACCGAAATTCAGTCCAGTTATATTCAGTTTTACTATCTTACATTCTTAATTGTCGACTTAGAAGAGATCGGAAGAGATCCTTTAAACATTTTATTTTGATTTTAGTATGTCATTTACGAAAATAAATCCCTTAATTTAATATTAGTTCAATGTTTTGAAGAAAATGGGTGTATTGAATTTCGATAGCTTAAAAAGAGAAGGAAGTTACTTTGTCTTGTAAGATGACTGGACAAATTTTGAATAAAACAGTCAATCCCATTTTCAAAATTGTCGTATTTGCTAAAATATCCTTCCTCGTAGCAGTTTTTAGTCTGTGCAAATTACACCAACTCCCTTGTATGGCCATCATGAAGAACAGGACAATGTGAATCAAATGATTATGGCTGTGTAAACAAGCTCCAGATATAGAAACCACCTTGTTCTGTCTCATAGACTTCACCTTATTAATCAGAGTTCAAATTTTAAGAACTTTAGAGGTATCCACTTTGTCAGAACTACATATTCTCTCTGCTATGGAAGTGTAATTTTTTGAAGTATATGCTGATGTAATTCATGCAATTTTGTGATTTGTATGATTTATAATAGAAGTTACTAAACTATTTGATGTATAATATCCACAGCTTCCTCTGGATATGCAACGACAGCTACTATTTTTGCCAGCTGATCTTGCTGGAAAGTTACTTTCCCGTGTTACTGCAAGGACATTACGGAGGGCTTTCTTGTGACAAGGAACTGTAACAAAACTTCTTGAAAAGATTTTAGTGTTTTGTCTATGTTGCCCCACGCCAGCCGATGCTGTTCAGCCGTTGCAAATTTGCAAGTCACATTACATAGGCTGAGTAGGCATCACTGCGACTGCATCAAACACAGCACTTGGACCTGATGAGGTCACTGTATGCTTTGAGACATACTTGGGTTTTGCATATACAGATTTATGTATACATGTAGATCCACAAACATCCGAGAAGATGATCGGAGATTTATTACAGATTACATGATTTATTTTGTAAGTCTAGATTACAAAATGATTGACATGTGATTTATTTTGGGAGCTCTAGCATCTCACAATTGTATATACATAATCTGTTTAATTTGTATACAGATTTATTCTTACTCATGCGTTGCAATAATTTGGAAATGTAGCAACATTTGTTGATCCTAAAATAGAACATATTCTGTAATTTTTTGACTTCGATTAAAGCTTTTTCTGCTAATACGAAGCTTAAAACCCCATTTCTTTCCCATCTGTGTTTAGTTATGTATCAGATTCATCAATTCTAAATTTTGTATAACTTGGTACCTTCTTGCTCGAGAGCTTTTATCATTCCAGACTACAATCAATAAAAAGCTGTTTCTTTTGTGTGTTTTTGGGAACAACTTTGGACGATTTATATGAAACGGTGGCTTCCAAATAGTCTCCAGCTATACCACGACAGACTTTATGAACATTCAGTAGGACCAGGTGCCTCTTGATCAAGCAATCTTGTCCAAATGTATGTGTGTGAGTGTATTTAATTATTAAAAAGAAATAACATTAAGCAGGGCAAGTTAATAAGACGAGATTTTTCAAAAATCTATTATATCTATTATATATTTAATAGGACAATAATAGGGCAACATGAACAAATTTAATAATGTGAAATGACAGTTTATCCCCCGTTTAATTAGTATATATAATAACTTATTTATATGAAATGATCATTTAACCCCTAATTAATAATTATTTTACAATTAATATTTGTCTCCTTAATTATTACATATCATATCTCATGTTTATTAATATATATTAATTGTTTTATAATTAAAATTTATATGTGTATAGTATAGCTTTTTAACCTCATCTAATTGCATTTTTTATTTATATTATTTTCTTTTTAAAATATTATGCAATCTATCATGATCGTATACTAGATAAAAGGTCATAGTATTAAAATTTTCAAGTATACATTATTTTAGTTTGATCATTCAATTTTGACAATAAAATTATATAACAAATAATAATCATCGAAAATATAATAAATCTAGCAAGTTGACTGTACATAAACAAGTTATCAATAAGGCCATATGAATATGGATATAAAAATGATAAAAAAAAACCTATTACAACGTTACATGGATCAGGATGTTAAGTCTCATAATACCGATTTCAAATTGCATGAAAAAAGTTTTTAAGTTTTATAAATACTATGATTTTAATAAGGATAAATATAGTTAAAAACATTACAAATATATTTTTAATAATTTTTTCTTTACAAATTGAAATTTAGAACAAATATGAAGAATTACATTGACAAGTATATTGAGTATGTTGATATACACATAACATCTATTTTAAATTTTATATATACTATAACTTTAACAATTATAAATGTAATTTCAACAATATTAAAATAAATAATTTCAACAATTTTTTTCTTAGAAATTGAAATATAGAAAAGCTAATTAAGCATTCAAATTAATTTGAAAAAAAATCATTTCAAATAAATTATATTAGAAAAAGTATCAAACTGTTGAAACATATTTTAGGAAAATTCTACTGTAGCAGATTTCAACTTCTAGGTGCTAACAAGAGTGTATTTATCTTGACGATAATTATTTGTAGTGGAAATTATAAATGAGTTCTCAGCATTGGGCAACTATACAATAGTAAAAAAAAGTTAACCAAATAAGACAATAATAAGAATAACAGTAACAACTAAAAAGAATTTAGTTTAGTTCAATTAAAGTTTTCTCTTTTATCCAGAAAAAATCAAATGAAAATAGCAAAGAAATAATTATCAAATTCTTCTTTATAGTCAATAGGTGTATTATTTAACTTTATTGTGAATTAATGGGATTATAAGATACAAAATTTGAATTTTTAGTATAAGAAGGAAGAAGAAGAAACATCAGAAAGCAGTTGGAATAATTTAAACGGCAAAAAGTGTTTGGGAATCTTCGACAAAGTATATGTTAATTTTGATGATCATGATTGTAATTCTTTTATTATCTTATTTTTATTGTTGTTAACGAAATGGCTAATAACCTGTTTTGGCTCGATATTTTCCTGCAATTTGAGTGCATTTTGCATTACTATTAATAATGATGGGTGAAATTCTCGGTACATCATAGAGTTTTATAGTATCTGTAACAACTTTTAGAGAGTTTAAATTTTGATGTTGGAGATGTTTTAGAACCAAATGAGTATCTCTAACTGTTCACCAGTATAATCAATCAAATTTATTTGAGAGAAAAAAGAGAGGATGATGAGGTCTAACACCTAAATAAATAATCAAACACTACCTTTTTGATGAAATGTTAGGACAAATTGAATTTGTATCATACATATTACTCTTTGGATTTTGTACACTTGCAGGAACTTTGAATCAAGATTCAACACACCTAAAATGAGTTTTATTCACCGATTACAAGTTTGCAGCATTTCATACACACCTTAGTTACTTATTAATAAATTTACAAGATATTTATAAAAACAACATATTAATAATAAAAAAATAAAAGCATATACATACCCGTGCCTAGCACGGGTTTTAGGCCTACTTAAAATAATAATAAGAGAATAATAAATTTATTCAGAGTTGGTGATTACACTTCACACTAAAGCTGTGCATATTTTTAAGTAAATTTACATTATATTAACTATTGTTGTGTTAAACTTTAAATGACTACAAAACTATTGGTAATCCTATTCTACAATAGTACAATACTGTATGTATACCAACAGAGTACCCAGAGTGAATCAACAGTTTCATTGCCAGTCCTTGTAAAATGAATTTCCTTTAGGAAACATAAAGTCGCAGAACAGATACAAGGGTAAGACAAAGCCGGTACGGCTAAGAGCCCTTCACTAAAACTCCGGGAAAATCAACAGTTGACTGGTACGGCTAAGAGCCCTTCACTAAAACTCCGGGAAAATCAACAGTTGACTGGTCGGATCTATAATAGTATACTATTCCCTAACCAATTCATCAGCCTTCTCTTGTTGCTCCCTCTTTAATTTGGCAGAACGCCTCTCTTCATATGATGCTGGTACACATTCAGTCATTATTAGATATTGACCAAATAAAAAAATAACAGATTCCTGCTTCATGAAAGATATAGATAATTCTATAGGCGTGCAATCGTTCATCAAAAGTATTCACTACATTTTCTTTTATGCTGTTTCCGCATTTTTTCCGACAATTCTTTCACCATTTGGGGCGTTAATTTATGTATAGATGGGTAGAAAATGATATAAGATACTTTACACAGATAAAATTTGATTACGGGGTAGACAAATTTGTGTCACTATTTTTATTTTTTAGCTAATTTGTGTCACTTTATTTCTTAGTTGAGGGCAAATAAGAAAATCACCAAAGAGGCATACATTAATTAAATCTCCTGGAAAATTTACAAAGGATAGTACTCACGTTCAGTTGGTCGTGACATGAGTGGAATATGCATACCCGCCTTCTTTTTCACTGTATAACTCGATCTGCTGTCATCTGAAAATGAAAAGTGCCCTTGGCAGAGAAGTTGAAAAGAAAAGACTTTATACCAACGAAATGCAGTGAAGCTGCACTAACCAATTTCAGAAAGTAAACAACTTCGCAAAGCCTCATGAAAGATTGCGGCTTGGAGTTTGTGACTCTGGCATTCCTTTTCAAAGTGCAGCTGCAAAGCCTGTTTGGCATCTGCAATTATATATCATGCACAGTCACAGTCATGTATATTAGCTACTAAAATCCCCAGACACAAAGAGAAAGGATAACTGATTACGTGACCATTTCAGAAATTAGAAAAAACCACAAATAAACATGAATCTTATAAAATGAAGGTCACAGTTTATCAATGTGACCCATGTGTACTATCAATGTGACCCATGTTTACTGGACATGACATAGTATCCCCTTTATTAATGCAGGAGAGATTTAGGAAGAGATGAATATATGATATAATAAATAATAAAAAGATAAACTTGGGTGGATTAACCGCAACCCTTAAGAAAGAAACTCAATTCAACACTGATATAAAAATCATGGTATATAGATCAAGTCTACCAAAACAAGGATACAGCATAGAAGTACAAATACTGACAATAAAACCCTGATGGGCCAAGGCCCATAACTAATTATGCTTATTCTTAATAACCTAAATAACTAGAGCCTACATCTCATTAATTTCTGAATAATATATATATATATATATATAGGCTACATGATAAATAATACAAAAACTCCCTTTTAATAGATAATTTATAATCCATATTGAATACCCCTAGATTTTAAAAGATTATTTAAAATCCAGATTGAATACCCCCAAACTTTTTAAAATCTGGATTAGATACCATCAGATGTTAAGATGTCCTTTAAAATGAATTTTTTAACATCCAAATTGATACCGCAGACTTTTTAAATCCAAAAAAATCCTATAGAAGCTAGATTGAATACCCCCCCCCCCCCCTGAATGTGGTGAAAGACATGAAGCGGTGAAAATTAAGTGGCCCGTAATTATAAATGAAATGTTGAACATATATAGGCTTAAATGCAGTTTAATTTATGAGTTGCAACGACAAACGAATAACATTTTGTGCTTAAGTACCTCTGGTGCACTTGAATTTGAGACCTTCAAACTCGCAAGATTGAAGAACTAATGGTATCTCTGGAGCCATATTGTACTGAGGTTTCCTTGATATCTTGTCAACATCAAGTAAGACATCGAATACCTACATTTAAAAGTTGAGAATTTGGAATCGGATTTGATTACACCACAAACTATAAAAATTGCCAGTTGCACAATGACAAGTAAAGAAAGCATGTGTTCGATGTTGTTTAATAATGTAGGAGGAGAAAAGGTGTATGCGACCAATCAGCTACCATGAGATACTCTGCAAGACTGAACATATACATATGCGTGTCACTTGGGCATTTCTTGTTGTCCATAAATTGAAAAAGATATACCACTAATAATCTAGAAACTAGTGAAAATGAATGATAAATGTTAAGTCAAAAAGGTTCATTGCGTATAATGCAGTTACACCACTTGAACCCTTTTTCCATTTCTCAATTTATCCTTGCTAGATCACAAAATAAAATATTAAATAGATAGATAAACAAGACTTATCCAATTAGCTAAGAGGGCATCAATCACGCACATCAGGGGATTCAAGTCCCTCGCCTATCATAAATAGTACAGCAACCATGCATCGAACCTGATGCCACAGGAAAGCACTACCTTTGATTCTTATCGACCAAAGCTCATCATCTTCGAATCTGTCAAAAATTTAAGTACTTTGACACATATTACAGCCTGGCCTAGATATACAAAATTCAAACATCTATATTGCTCATCCTAAACTTATACAAGCAATAGCTCACGCGAACAAAGCCAACAAAACAAATATCAGCAGATTTGAGAAACTAACCGCAACAGATTCAAACAAGTATACTGATATCAAACGATAGGTCTTAACACTTAATTAACAAAAATATAATTTAGCTGATTGAACTTATCCTAAATTTATTTATGCAACCTAACAAAATTTTACTGTAAGTTGGGGAACTTAAATTTAGTTCGTATGTGAATAATTAAACAAACTGATAATTACAAATCAGGTCATCAGTCATCACTGTAACTCGGAGTGGCTGCTTTTTTCAGGGCTAAGGGCAATTCCACCTCTATTCCTAATTTTGTTTCTGATTCGGGCCCAGATCAATACAGAAAAAACAAAATCATTGAAAAAACAAATATACACGATTTTTAAGAACCTGGTCAATTGATTGTTCAGGAGTTCAAAGATTTTCAGGAGGGTTCAGGCTTAGGTTTTATACTGTGACCAGAGAGAGCATTGAAGCATCAATTGACGAATGATGTACACACACACACACATAGTGCTTGGGGAGGATTTGTATGGACACAAACTAGGGAGGGAGATCAACAACAAATTAATTGCAGTTTCCCATATATAGTTGACTCAGGAACAGAGCATACTGTACCTTGTAGTGGGGGAGAGAGATGAGAGATCAATGAAGAGTTAAAGTATAAGTTGTTTTGAGGAGATAAATGATACTCCCTCCGTCCCGGCCAAATGTTTACATTTGGTCCGGGCACGGAGACCAAGGATAGTGGGTGTAATAGTGATTTTATTGTTAAAATAAATGAAGTAGTGGGTGTAATAGTGTAAAGTGTTGAAAAAGTGGAGTGAAGTAGTGGATGTAATAATATATTTATTGTTAAAAGTTACTATTTTTAGTAATGTAAAGAATTGGATGGGACGTCCCAAAAAGGAAAGTGTAAAGAATTGGTTGGGACGGAGGGAGTACAAATGTATATGCAAATGCAGTGGTATTTAAAACTTTGGAGACTAGTTTTGGACAAAATAATAGATAATTACCAAAACGGCGTGGGGGAATACTATGGGGAGGCAGGAGATTTGATTTACTTTTTAAGCATTTATTTCATAAACTATAATATATATTATAGGCACGTACAGTCATTCACCAAATGCTACCATGATCACTAACAATCAACTCGAATCCCTGGTACAAAACTAAAGCATATCAGTCGAATTCATGCCTTGCACAAATGCCAGTTCATCCCAAGTTAAAGACAAGCCAAAGAAACAAATAAGAGACAGCTAGAGAGGAAAAGTCTTTTTTACAAACCTTTCGCCAAAAGGGCAGATTTCAAAAAATGTAACACGCCTCCTAAAATTGTGCACATTAGCCGCATCCATCTTACAAAAATTTCTAAAATCATGTTCCCCGACAAGTTTTTTACTGGCAGCATCCATGGCCTTAAAAACATAACAAAATTTATAAAATAGGTGATAAGTTGGAGGTCTCCAGTTGTATCTCATAAAAGTGCACATACAATCAAATTTATATATAAGCTACACACTTACCGCTATGTTCAGATTGGCTTTCCAGAAGAAGTACTTGTACTCCCTACTCCGACAGCTAAACCTGCAATTAGAAGTAGTTAATTGAATTTCTAATGAACACCACGTCCTAAGAAAAATTATATGAAAGGAACATGTAGTTGTATATTGGTGAGTTCGACAGAACTAAGAACTAAAAAACACTATCAACAATACTTTTAACACCAAAAAAATCTTCACAAGCAATTGCGCAAATACTTTTAAAGAATGATCCGATCTCAGCTTTATAAGTAGTAGACATGTTTCCTGGCATTTGGCTTTCTTGGTAATGGTTTTGTCTATGATTGTGGAGATTCCGTTGATATGTAAGGAGCCATTATAGTTTATTCAATTAATCTTCGAATTTCAGTAGTCTTATGCAGCTTTGTGGTGTGTGTACTGTGTATGCAATATCCCTTCCTGTTTTAAGGTGGGTGTGTTACAATATCATAGACCAACCAGCTGAACACTGATAGTATATACAAGACAGTGAAGATGGATAAACCTTGCACTGAAATCGACCGGAACAGGACACCATCCCATAACACGGATATCTTTGGGAAGGACTTTGTTCAATATTCGGACATAATCTAGTTCTCCTTCTGAAAAGAACAAATGATATTTAAAGGAAATCTAAAAAAGAAACAGATTTAGATACCATAATTACAGGCCAATTACGTAAAATCATATTTAAGAAACATAACCATAATCATTCTATTTATTTTCTGAAGTCAAAAAGAAAATGATGACAGCGTTACATAATACAGAGAGAGGGGGGGAGAGGGGGGTTTCTTAGGCACTACTAAAATAAACATTTAAAATAACTATATCAATATAGTCAAATTTGACTCTCATAACTTGAATTCAAGCATGGGCATACCACATAGGCCTTCCGTAATTAACTGCCCAGTGCTTCCTCCTTTCACCTTGTAACGGGATCTTAAAAATAGAGCGACCACCTGTACCAGTACAAGGAAATCGAAATATATCGTATCATGTGTGATGTGGCATAATTAAGTTGAAGGATTGATCAATCTAGCATAACATATAAGCCAGGTCATAAAAGCCTAAGATCAACAGCAAGGTCCGATGCACTGCTTAATGCATAACCATGCCCTTGATGAAAATTTAGCAAACCGCTCTCCCTAAACCATATGTAACTATCATTTTTTTTTTCAATGTAGAGACTTTGTACTCTTATCAGACTTTGGTATGGTATTTATAAATTCAAACAACCACTTGTACTCAAAAAAAAATTGCAAGGGACTACTTCCATTTAAATCAACATAACCTAAAATTGTTTTGCAGTATAAAATTTAAACTCTATGACTCAATAACTAAATAAACTTGCAATTAGTACTTCTATTTGTAAGTTGTAATGAATCATAAAAAGGAAAAAAAATAGACTCTTCATGTCGACTTACTTGTCCAATTGATGAAACCCCTCTGTCTGTTCTACCACATCTTGAGTACTGCCAACTCTTTTTGTCACCAAAGACGAGTCTCGTTTCCACAAGCGCTTTGAATAATTCAGACTGCACAAAAGGAAGAACGATAAAACCACTCATCTTTTATGATCGACTCAGATTAAGTGAACTATCTTGCTTTCTTCTAAAAACAATAAATTTAAGTTTGCTGCAACAAAATGTGATGTAAATTTAAATATAGCTTCTAAATCTCAATTCTTCTGATTTGTTCCTTAAATTTGTCTACAAGGGCACATGCAGAAAATGAAAATTTTGTCCTGCTGTGGCTTTGTTCTAAATTTGACCCGAACTACTTCATCTCCATTCAGGTTCAGGTACTAGAGGATTGACAAATACTAGAAGCTTGCCCTAAGAAAATGATTTAACGATCCAAGGAGTTTTCTGTATACATATTATACAAATATAAACTTACTAATTTATTTATTAAATTGAAATCTAAATTACTTTATATGTGAAAATTTTATTCAATAAATTTTAAATATACAAAAATAGTACGAATTTAAAATAAGAATTATTTATATTTACTTTTCAAAATAATAAAAATATTTTTTTAATAGATAAAAGTGCATCCATATGGGGTAGATAAAATATAAATTAAGATTTGACATTCCAGTTACAAGGAAATGAATTGCTAAAACATGTCTTCAAGTAAAATATCCCTTTTTGCAAGTAGTATATAAATCTTTAAGTGGCCAAAAAATGGAAATACTTTTCACCATCTGATACTAATATCACTGTCCTATAGCAGATTCTCATTGATCAAAAGCATTAAGGATGGACTGATGTTAATGTAGCAGATAATATCACGTTGACAAAATAAACAATACTATGAGCAAACCTCCACAGTTGGGTCCATCTGAGCCTCAGATCCAAAACCATAGAACCTGTACAAAGGTCATGATCACAGAACAGATTGAACATAACTTAGTAGTACAAGTAATGTGAAATGTATACACATACTTTAACAAGAATAAAAATAATGTGCGCTGACATGTCAAAATTTGTTTCGCTAATAATCTGACGTTGTGTCTGCAAAATTGTTTTTAAGAGGGGCAGGGGATGAGTTAAAATTAATTATATTATGCTAGAAAAGAAGTAAATTTATATATCAGAGAGCTTTAAAATAATAACTGAATACAATTGTTAAAGCTTTTAACACTACCAGATCTTTAAAATACTTAAAAATAACCGGAAACCAAAAATTTACTTTCCACACTTCAACCCTTCGTGCCAAAAGAGGTGGAAAGGACCAATATCTTAAAACATCAAGAGAGGCTTTTTTTCACGACAGAGTGACTAAACAGATATAATTAGGAAATTAGTATAATGGCATACATACGAAATTACGAACTCACTGATCTGAAGGTCAAGCTTCATGATCTATATTCTTATTGTGTGTTCGTAAAATGATTCAATGTAGTACACCAAATAAAAATAACCTGGCTTACTGCAAATGACATCCTAGTGGTCAAGGGAGACGATCACTATAAAGGGCCTATATGAGCTAGGGCTTGATTGCACCAAGCATATTTATTTTTAGGCAAGTTGAGTCGAACTGAGATTCTTTCCTGCATTCTAAAAAAATTAGGTTTGTTTGCCGCGACAGGTCATAGCGTAAAGAAGTTACTATTATACCAGTGAACTGGGATTAATATGCAATGTGTTCTGAACCACAGTATTATAAATCTGCTCTCAGCTCTGGAATATATGGTGTTGCAATATCTGTTTTCCTTACAAATTTGTACAGTACACTATATCAAATTTGATCATAAGATATCATCTTGAATAAATAAAAAGCTGAAGCATAAACACTTGCCTCTGACCAAAATACATTACTTTTAGAGCAATATATCTTCTGGAAAACTGAAATGCAGCTTGAATTGAAGAACCTGCATCACGATCCACGGTCTATATTATTCAGGTAAAATGTAAAGTCCTTTATGTCGGGAACTATGTACAGGTATTTGATTATTATAAATATTATAAATGTGATTAAGTTCAATAAGAACACAAATATTAATAAATTAATAAATAAATAAGGTAAGCTACTGTAGATAATAAAAGGCCCTGCTGGGCAAAATTACTGATTCTCAATTTTCATATATAATTGAAAAAATGCAACAAATCATAATTGTCAAGAAAAATAGATAACTCAGAATGCCATGAGGGTGATGATATATCTTAGGGGTTGTTAAATTGTCCTCTTTTCCAGAAATATTTTCTTAAAAAATTGAAAACCTCAAAACATGTTCATGTTAGATGTTTTCTAAACTGAAAATTCAAAAAAAAAAAAGGAAACCCGTTGATTCCATACTTTTCTAGAAAACTATTCAAAATAGTTTTCCGTGTTTTTCCGTTAAAATTTAAAATCGGTTTGCCACTTTTACAAAAATGGAGAACACGGATGAATACACAGACTGACAGTTAGTGATCATCTTTGTTCTTTTAGGGTTTTTTTACGTCATCATAAATTCGTGATACATGTATGAAAAATCATTTTGAATAGACTATCATGCTATAATAATATGTACAGTATATAATGTCGTAATGATATGCTAAAACTTACTTTCGAATTATTTAAATAAAGAGTACTTTCATTAATTAAAACAAAAAGAGGAATTAATTTTGCAAAAATAGGGTTAGTGTTTTAAAAAAAAGATTAGTTTTGCATAAAAAAAGAATGCATAAACAGATTTTATTCTATAAATCTAGTCTATAATAAAAAAAAATCATAGAATTTCTTTTTATCGACCATAAAATAATTTAACAAGTTATATAACTATATTTATTATCTATAATAACTTGAGTAAATTCATTGTGTACATATACATTACATTAAAATCATATAAGAGAGTAGTTTATTTGAAACATGTTTTCATCTTTTTAAGCTTGAAAACTGAGTACGTTTGAAACATGTTCTCATAGTTTTCATTCATTTTCTGAGAAAAAAGAAAATTTTGAAAACTTAGATATAGAAAATAAGAAAAAAAATCTGCAAGTAAACAGGACCTTAGCTTTTGAACACACAGTTAGGTAAAGAAATAAATTTACTACCGTACGATAACAATTCCCTTTCTCAAATTTTTTTCACAGGGTACCAAAGAAGCAAAATCATAATAGCTATATTGAAAAACCAACAGTTTTTGTTAATGGCCTTATACCAAAGAATATCACTATTGAGTATTGACTCTATTGCATACAAAATTTCTGAGAGTTAGCATCAAGTAAAGAAACCTCCATCACCTTGCTTTGAATTTTTCTTTCTTATCTTGACAACACTCCCTAATGTTGGACTTTTCATTTTGTTAGCTAGGTCAATTCTCTCCACGCCATTGGAATCAGCATTTTGCTCCAACTGCGCAACAAACATTTCAATATATTTCCCGCAATTTGAGTTTACTACTGAATTCTAACAAAAGTATTAACAGGCGCCTCAAAATCAAAGAAAGATTAACAGTGTATTAATGCAATTAAGAAATGAACATAAGCAACTTGAACTTGAACAGGATCTGTTCTATAGGATCGTACATCCGTATTCTTGATTTCTAAGAAATGAACATGAGTTACTCTGGTCTCTGTAAGAATCTCAAATTTATGTGCTCTATGTATGCGTGGGTGCATACGGTCAAATTACAAATCACAAACACGCGCACACACATATAATTGTCTTGTTTGAATTACTTGACAATGAACTGAGATGTAAAGAAGGTACAATGTACTGGTGGCATTACGATAATTCTCGATCTACATGAAATAAGTAACGCGTGGTAAGAATTTGATGCTACTTAATAATCGCAATGGATAAACGTATCTGTAATATTAAAAACACCAAGAAACATTAATCTTTATAAGAGGTCTATGTAAATACCCTTCTTGTACACACACACAATTCACAAATACACAGACAGATGATACAAAAAAGATGATAGTGGCTAACCTTATGGCATGTGCACTTTGAGAGCATAGATGATAACTTGCCATTTTCAGTCTCTAGTTCCTGTAATTTTATATATGCAATAAATTGAAGGAAAAGAAACTATATTAAAAAAAAAGGGGGGGTTGGAATGAAATGGTGATGGTGCTTGAGTACGTACCTTGACTTTGTTTTGAAGAAATTGAAGCTTGGATTCAAGGTCCTCCTGCTCTGCCATTGCCGCCTTTGAGAATTTAAACCACCCGACCCGACTAATCTTAAAGAGCAAGTATTATGATAAAAATACTAGCTACGCGCTAGCTAGCTAGGGCTTATTGTTTCGGTAATGCGATTATAGTTATTTTCTTTTTCAAAATAAATTATTATGGGGGTGAGTCACCGTGAATGTCAATTTAATTTTCTAAATAATATTGATAAAAAAAGTACTCTATTTATAATCTTTTTGGAGGAATACCTATGAAATATATACTATCGATTTATACTATTATAATTTATTATTGGTTGGTGGTTGATAACACTTTCCAAAAAATTGTAAACACTTTCCAAAATTACTAAAAATATATAATTTATTTTATTTATAATATAATATTACTTATAAAAATATAATATAGATAATATAGTAGTACAAATCTAATACAATTCTAACCGATACAATTGACTTATATATTTCGATCTCAATGTTATTCAAACTCTTTAAACTCTATTAAAATTATAAATTATTATTTCTTTTAAAATCCTATTAAAATGTATGTTTTTTATTTAATGTAGTTGTATTAAACACAATTTATTTATTTCACCACCGTTAAAACTCTTTAATTCATTTAAAATATCAATCAATTAAATAATTCTCATTAATATAATAATAATATTATTATCTATATTAAATTTTATTAAAATTATATATTAAATACAATCTAAACATCTCAATTAATCACCCCCAAATTATTCAATTCATTTAAAATTATCACTTATAATCGAATCTAACAAATATTATAATATTATTATTACTTTATTATTTTAAGTTTTAAGATAACAACTAATTAGTTACACATGAAGAATGATATAATATTATTATTATTCTATGTATAATATAAATATTTTAATTTAATCATCACTCAAATTATTCAATTTATTTTAAATATATTAAAAAATTTAAACAAATTCGTACATCACACAGTTATAAACTAATATTATTAAAGATGAGCATGCAAATATTTGGTCATAATTTCTAATTAACTCTTATATTATAATATTTGTCTTCTACTTAATTTCAAACACAATTTTTTTTATTTTAATTAAAATATATCATTATGCAAACTCTTTTTAGTAAAATACATCCTTATACAAATTCTTTTAATTAATTAAAATTAAATATAAAAACTTAAATACCAAAATATAATATATTTTTATAATATTTAAAACAGAGATTTTATATACATACAACTTTATCAGTCATCTTTTTATACAAATGCTCTCCATTAATATTATATTATATCTAAATTATAGTATATATTTTTTATCTTAAGAATACTACTTACATTATAGTTTTTATTTAATATAATTATACTCACATTCAACTCAATTTCATTAACATTCCGACTCTTTAATTTATTTAAAATTATAATTTATTAATTAAATTTTATGAATATTAAAATCAAAAACAGAAATTAATATATAATAACAACAATATATAAACAACATTATAAAAAATAGAAAAACATTAATAATAAATTAAATTATCACATTAAATTAAATATTTAAATTATACAAAATAATTAATTTATAATTTATTAAAAGCTAGTATATTATTAAAAGGCGTATTCGTTTTTGTATGGAAATATTTTTTTGAAAAAATAATTAAATATCTAACTTGTTATTTAAAGGCCCTGAGTTTTTAAAATTAATTTATTATGGGTATCTAATTATTTTTATAAATTAAAATACATATAAATTTAATTAATAAATTATTTATTAGATAAAACCAAAAACAATTGGACCCGATCTTTTTTAAAAATAAATTAGACCAGTCCAAAAAAAAATTAAAATATACTAAGTCTTCTTTTGGCCTATATATCAAATCGGGCCAGATTGTATCTAATTTCTTTTTATTAATTTAAATATTGATATTTTTAAATTTTATTAATAATAAAGTATTTTTC
Organism: Oenanthe sinensis; assembly: GCA_028671895.1. NCBI lineage: Eukaryota > Viridiplantae > Streptophyta > Magnoliopsida > Apiales > Apiaceae > Oenanthe > Oenanthe sinensis. The sequence continues at coordinate 41,639,818 of CM053794.1, forward strand.
AGGTTTTTTTAATTTTATTGAAACTCTTGACTTTTATCTTCTAGATTGCCCCCGTATCTATCAATGAAGTTTATTAACAATGTTATGAGCACAGTTATGGTCCTCGTATGGACCAAATTCGAGCCTAGACTTGCGACGTCTTTTTATAATAGATCTTAAACAATATATGCGAAATATGAATAACGAAATAGCCTGCGAGAACCAGGGAAATGAGACAGAAGCTGAAAGTGATAAGAGGCTGAGGGAGGATGCATATCACTATACTTGGTAAAAGAAGTCCCAAGGCCACAGTTGAAACCTCAACATAAACTTACGACACCATAACATCAGGATATTTATGGGTTCTATACTTCTATATCTTTTTGGGAAGACTTTAGATCTTAAGTCCCTTGTTCTATACAATGATTTTTTGTTTCAAACTAAGACGATAAGGGGGTCATCCATTTTTCTAATGAAATTTTGTTGACTGAGAAGCAAAAACCTTGGGTGATGTAGCCTTTCAAGTAGTAATTTAAACTCGAGATGGCAACATGTCTCGTAATGACGATGTCCATAGGATAATATACAATTATGACAGTGTATGAGATCCTGTTGAGAAATGCAATTACTTTATCACTTTATCTGGAGTTCACAAACACACTGATATTCGAACTTGAGACAAAAAATCAAGTAGACGATGATATTAAACTTAAACAGAACTTTTGAAAGTCCCGTTTGCTGTTAATCAAGCTCCGGGCTTTTTGAAAGTCCTGTTTGCTGTAAATCAAGCTCCAGGCTTTCAGAACTTGAGTCTCAAAAATGATATACAGAGGATGTTCACATCAAAGTGTATTTTATGTATTTAGATCAGCTTTTTATATTTAAATAAAAATTCATACAAATGGTCAAAGTTGAGCCCATCACTAATAATCAGACACAGTCCTATATCTCTCAATCATAACAATCGCTATAAACGCCAACTAAGACCCTCGTGCGGTGATGGAAAAGTAGAAACTAGAAAGCATTATTAGTATATAATAATTTGTAACCAACACATTCTCTCTACTTTGTCATCTATGTATATCTCCGTCCTTTCGCATTTGGAGTGTCCTTGTCAACTTTCAAAATAATTGCATCCGAAACTCTGTGGAGAAGAATATTACAAGTCCCACACTCCCACTGTTTAACAATTCTCAGTATTGATCAATACTAAATATATAGTCTTCATTAGTATTTATTTAGGTATTATATAAATGACCTATTTAGATCTGAAAATAGTCTTTTTCATGAAAACATAGATAAGGGATGCTGAGCCGGGTGTTGAGTACAACATTTATTCATATGATCAAATCTCAGATGTTAGCTTGGACCGTTTTGTATTTACTGTGTGATTTCAACAACTACATTATCTTTCATAATTCATAAACCTTCAACCACTAGTATTTGTTTGTAATCAATAACTTTTTAGTAAATACTTCGAATTATTTGTAGTCTTATCTTCTACGAGTAAATCGTACGGGCTTTTTTGATTTGTTAGGAAAGGGAGCTTCATGCGTAAGTACCTATTTCAACTTTTTTTCAGAACCAGCTAGTGAATAGTGATAAATGGTTATAGCAATAATTTAAAAAGTTCGAATATTTGGCACGCAATTTGTTAAATTTATCTTTTTTCGCTTATTATTCCGAAAATAAAGCTATGCACGACCTTTTTTGTATTTAATTTAATACAAATTAGAATTTCCTCTTCTTTTTTTTTTGCTTGATAATAAGCGGCAAAAATATGTTGCAACTTATGATTGTTATGGTGTTTCCGATCTTAAATACATACTGACACGATGTATTTACCCGTTCCATGATTACTAATGACATGAATTTAGATACATATCTACATGAATATACTGAGCATCGAACCTCACATTGTACATTTGTATTTAGGGGTGTACAAGAGGATTAGAGGAACTTTCACGGGGCGCTATTGTCTTGATGCAACTTTAGCCTTCTGCTTTTGCCCCCACTTCCAAGTCTTCATGCGTGTGTATGTACTGTTATACATGTCTATATATCTATCTATTAGATGCTCATAAAGCTGAATTATGAGCATGCTCACACTCCTATATATCCTCCATCCACTCTGTGTCCTCGATCATAAATCTGTTCCGCTTTCTTCTAATTGTACGTAAATGGCTTGCTTAAAAGCACCTTTGATATTTATCTATCTCATTTTGATGTGTTGTATCACACCGAGTATTGAAGCAAGAAAGCTGTTGAAATCAACCCTTGAGGACACTATGGTGTCAACTTCACTTCCAAAAGTTACTGTTCCACCTTCAGCTCCAAGTCGCAAGACTCATGGTACAAATCCTGTTAGTCGAAGACTAATTGCTCGTATCGATCACACCACACAGTCTGTTCCTAGTCCCGGAGTTGGCCATTGACTTTTCATCTCCATGATACTATATATTCTCTGTAAAATTTGAATTGATCACGTAACTGTTTATTTTTGAAGCTTTTAATGTCTGTTACTTTGGTTTTTCTTTCCCCCCTTCATACAGATGTATATGAGTGAGACATGTTGTAAATGAATACGAGTGAGACATACTTATTATGTTTGGTTATACTATGAATTATGGGACTGAAGAGCAATCCGTGCTCTGTGAGTAACTCGATCTTTATATTCAATAAGTTGCAACTTGTAAGAAGATATATATGTACAGGGTACGTACATATATATATATTAAGCAAAGTTGCGGACTATTTCATGTTTGAATAAATGCCAGATTTCTCAGCTGTGACGGGCTCTTCAACAAGGCTAGCTAGCTGCATAGTGTTGTTAAGTACTGTTAGGTTGCGTAATTAATTAGCTTGGCTGTCTTATTCCGGATATTGTATGTAGGGTTGTACTCTTAACGTGCAAACTATCTTTGTCGCGAATAAAACTCATCCATTCAATTCATCTCACAAGTCATATCCTTATTCAATTATTAGTGTCTTAACAAATGAAGATTTGCTACATAAGCTTCAATGCCACGAGCATCTCCGTGACTTCGTCCATCAAAAGCACTGCTCCCTCCCTTATTTTTTTTTGAGTTGATCACACAAAAAATCAATCAATTTTGATATTTTTAACAAAAAAATCATTCAAGATTATTTTTATGAATTAACACAACCAACTTCCATAATTTATGAAAAAATTAAAAAAATTTAATCATGATCAAGTTAAAGTTTTATATTTGTCATTCAACTTTCATATTATTAGCAAAAAAGATTTTCAAAATTATTTTTGACGGATTAATACAACTACATTTTATAAATTATTAAATATAAAAAATTTAATCATGACTATATTAAAATATAATATCAATAAATATATATACTCCCTATTTACCAATTTATCTGTCTTATTTGATTTTTTCAGTCAAATTAACTATTTTTTGACTAAAAATTACACCTATTATATAATTGAAAAAAATTATAAAATAAGTATGTTAATAATATAATATTTAATTTATATAAATATGTATGTCTACCAATTATGTGTAATATTCACTTAAAATTTAACAAATATAATTTTGTGAACTAAAATTATAAGATGAAATTTAATATTTTATGAGAATAATAAATTTAGTTTTGTACTTTTTTGTAATATGCTTTATTTATAAATTGTGATATATATTTGTGGATAAATACTATATTTTATGAAAAAATAAATAAACATGTTTATCCACTTGATATAGAAAATGAGTATTTTAAATTATAATGGACAAAAAAGCATAAAAATAAATTTATTATTATTATAAAATCTTAAATTACATCTTATAATTTAAATTTAATAAAGTTAAGTTTTGATAAATTTTAGGTGAATATTACACATAATTGTTTAAATTTTTTACGTTTTTATAAAACTTGACATATACATATATATTTAAGTTGAGTTATATATTTTTTAAATATATAATATGAGATATATATTTAATATTTAAAGATAAATATGATATTTTAACTTAATTATATTTTTCATAATTTATATAAATTGGTGGTGTTAATCTATTAAAAATAATCTTAAATAGTAGTTTTGCTAATAGTTTGAAAGTTAAATGACAAATTGATATTTTAACTTAATCATGATTAAAAATTTTATTTTTTTCACTATTTATGCTTTTTGGTTGTGTTAATCCACCAAAAATAAATTTCAATAGTTTTTTTGCTAACAATATTGTAGATGATTGGTTTTTTGTGCGATTAAGTCGTTTTTTTATGTCAATTAATTTTGAGAATAAAGTTCCTGAGATTATCTTGAGAAAATTACCTAGGTTGTAAATGTTTTTTAATGCGGGTACTTTTATAATTTTCTATAATTACAATAACACCCTCTATTTATATGAGATTTTTTTTTAACCTCAAGAAAGTTACGTGAGTTAACCTTAGGAACATTAATCTCTTTAATTTGTTGACACATATTTTTATGATTTTAATTGCAGAGTAAAAATTATTATTTTTAAAATATATTTTTTGAATTAAAATATTAAACATATATTTTAATTTATACTCATATAACTTTGTTTAAAAATAATAACTTTTATTATGTAATTAAAAAACTTAAAATATGTATTAAAATTCAAAACGATATAATTTCTCACATACACATATATTTTTTATACCTTTTTTTAGAAACTGTTCTACTTAAATTGCTATTGACATTCTACTTTCTGTATTTTTCATTTTTATATTATTTAATTATAGCGGGGTGACATGACAATTTAGACTTTAGATACTCATTTTTCTTTAAGTTAGTTTGACTTTGACACACAATTCACATATGTTTTATTTTATATTATAATTTACTAATTTAAATCCTATGAAATACACTGTCATTTTTTAAATATTTAAAATGTATATTAATTATAGTTTTGTATTATTTATTTGACATATCATAATTTTTATTTTATATTTTAATTTTATAACTCCATTAATTAATAAAAAAAATTTCTAAAAAAATGAATGAAACCCATGGCAAAACATGGATGCGGGCCTTTGGAAGTTGAGGCCCAGTTACATTTAGTCCAGTACAGCTGTACTTTACTGTACTGTAATAAATTAGAAGAAAAATATTTAGACCGCAATTGGTACACAGCAACAGGCACAACAATTTTTTGCACAAAAACTATCGGAAATGTTTTTCTTAAATTCTAAAAGCGGCCGTAAAAACGCTTTTGATCTCGAAACTGTAATCAATAAAAACATGAGAAAAATGTTCCTAAGGATGACCTCAGGGAACATACCTAAGGTTATAAAGAGTTTGTATGTAAATACTAATGGCAATTTTGTTATTTTAAAGTTTACCTCTTGTAATTACAAATATGCCCTTGTGCATTTGTATGAAAATTTCTTTTAATCTCAGTTAGTTACCTAAGGTCACCCTCAGGAATATGAAGCCCTAAAAACATTTCCTTCAATAAAGCTGCTTTTAACTTTTAAGTAACTAGCTATCAGTTTTATTATCGAATCTTTTCAAAAAAATCATTTTATATGAATCATATCAGTTAAATCAAAAAAATTAATGCCCCGTTTGACTGGACTTAAATTTAAAATAAATAATTTATTTTAATTTTTTTTACATATTTTCAAAAAAAAATTTAGATAAATATTTATTTTAAAATTTTAAAATCAAATATGATTTTCAAAATTGAAAATAAGTTACTTATTTTCAGAATAAATAAATACATACATACTTACTTTTTCTGAAAATAAGCGCTTATTTTCGGCCTATAAATTCGGCCAAACGGCCACTAAATCTGTTTTTCCTCGAGCCTTATTTACATTCGTCTTCCCCGCGCTCTTTCCCCAACTTCAATTTCTCTCTTACTCTCTCCCCGCAACACTTCTCTCTCTCTCTCTCTCTACACATACAAATTTGACTACAAATCTATATATTTGAATTCAATTTAAAGATGAGAGAAGAAGATATAGAAAAACTAAGAGGTGTAATTAGGGACTGTATGAGCAAGCATCTCTACTCCTCGGCTATCTTCTTCGCCGATAAAGTCGCCGCCATCACTTCCGATCCCGCCGATATTTATATGCAAGCCCAAGCCCTTTTCCTTGGCCGCCATTACCGCCGTGCTTTTCATCTCCTCAACGCCTCCAAAATCGTCCTCCGCGATCTCCGATTTCGATACCTCGCTGCCAAGTGTCTCGTATGTCTCCTTTGGTCTCTCACACACTACTCAATTTCCATTATATAATCTAGTGCGCGTGTTTATATATGTGATTGAATTGTTTGTGAATTAGGGTTTTATGATTTAGGATGCTTAATTATATGTTGTATGGTAGGCTGTTGGCGATAGTTTTGTTGTATTGTTAAACGTATCGATTTTGTTGTAATCTTGCTGATCATTCCTTATGATTAATTTGTGAATTGGATGTTACACGGAGTTTTAAATGTAATTAAAATTTAAGAGAATGCAAACGTGACAAGGCTTGAAGATAATGCTTAAGTAAAATATTTGATTACTTGGAGATTGTAAGCACACGAATACTCTATATTCTCCTTGTTGTTGTTAAATTAATCATTTCTATATATCTATGACCAGGAAGAGCTGAAGGAGTGGGACCAATGTCTTTTAATGCTCGGCGATGCTAAAGTGGATGAATATGGAAATATTAGCCACACAAAGGATTGCAATCTCATATATTTTGATAAAGATGTTGAAGATCGTGAAATCAATGTGAGTATCCTTTAAAATTATTGAATATGTTACTTTTAGACAGCAAGCTGCAAAAAGCTATGAACAAGTCCAATAGATTAGCTATATGAGCTCCAAACTTACAATTTAGGGCATTTGGTAGTAAAATAGTGCTCCAACAGTGTATTAGTGGCTCCTTAAAAAGTTACGACAACCATCTTATTCCTTATTTTTAAGGAACCTAAATACACAAAATCAAATCCTAAATCACTAGGAGTTCTATTGTTTATAATATATATATAAGAAACCTGTTAAGACACTGTTGGACTTGCTCTAAGGACCTATTTGTGTTCTATGTAGCTAGCTTCACATAGAGTTGTATTAAAATGGCCATTCCTCTTATATATAATCGCACACATTGTATTACGAATTACTTGTCGATGAAAAAGGAAAGCTTGATTTTGAAACTGAACACCATCTTTTTTATGTGTTTCTTACGAAGTATTTTTTTTATCTTGAAACAGATTTCATCAGCAATATGCTTCCTTAGAGGGAAGGCATATGAAGCTCTGGAAAATCGTACACAGGCTCGGCAGTGGTTAGTTCATAGTTAACCTACACACATACATAATCTTATTAGACAGTCTAGATGTATAATTTACTCATTTTTTAAAAAAGTATTATCCATTCTGTGAGTAGTATGAGTACTTCAAATAGAAGGAGAATGACGGGATCGGTAACCAGCCACTTGCGGAAAACATTAGTATGCAGAAACAACAGATTTATCGAATGTTCGAGATCTTGGTTTTATTTTTTTCGTAGCTGATAAATTATCTGATTTATATTTTAGCTAGGGAACAAACATAAACATGTCTGTATGTGTATATGTGTGATTTGTTTTTCAAGGTAGCACTGTGGTCAATACAGGCAATTTGATTTTGTTTTTCTTTCTATTATCTATGGTAACATAATGTATAAGACGTAAAGTAAATGACTAAATGTAAAGATTTTAAATTTAACGTAAACTGTCAAAGGAATTAAATGATGATCTCAAGGAATATTTTGTGGCATAACAGATTCTGTGATATCCTAGATTTAATTGAAGATTTGAAAGCATATATTGTGTTATAATTGACTAACTAATTGATTAGTTGTACATAATAGGACAGCTTGTTAATAGCATGTAATCAACTATTATTTAGCCTCTAATTTGCTTGTAATATGCCTGAAATTAGCTAGTACTCCTACTATATAAAGGGTACTCTTCTCAATGAGAAAACACACAAATATTCACAGTCCAATCTTTTCTTATTTGTTTATCATGGTATCAGAGCCTTGTTTATGATTTTCCAATTTCAGTCCTAGTTCAAGAGTCCTTCTTTTAAATCCAAGTTCATCGAACCTGTTTTTTTTCCTAGTCCAAGTTTACGATTTTCTCCGGTGTCAAAGAAATCATCAGATCATGTCTTCAGAGAAGTACGATAACTGCTTAGTTCGTTTCAATGGCAAGAATTACTCAGCTTGGTCCTTTCATTTCAAAATATTTGTCAAAGGCAAAGATATGTGGGGTTATGTTGATGGCACTAAACCTGCTCCAGATAAAATAAAGGAAAAGCATGAGTATGCTGCGTGGGAAGTCAAGGATGCCCAAATCATGTCTTGGATTTTAGGATCTGTGGAATCAAACATCATTCTGAATTTGCGACCTTATAAGACCGCAGCCGAGATGTGGAATTATATGAAGAAAGTCTATTATCAACAAAACAGTGCTCGACGATTTCAGCTTGAACATGAGATAGCTTCTCTTCAACAGGGAAGTCTCTCTATTTCAGATTTTTATTCCTCATTTATGAATCTGTGGGCTGAATATACTGATATTATTTATGCTACCTTACCATCGGAAAGTCTTAGTGGTATTCAATCTGTTCATGAAACTACTCAAAGGGATCAATTTCTTATGAAATTGAGATCTGAATTTGAAAGTACCAGGTCCAATCTTATGAATAGAGAATCTGTCCCTTCTTTAAATGTTTGTCTCAACGATTTGCTTCGTGAGGAGCAACGACTTTTCACACAATCCAACATGGAACAATATAAATCTAATGTTGTTCCTATTGCATATGCAGCTCAAAGTAAGTCAAGAGGTAGGGATATGAATAATGTTCAATGTTTTTGTTGCAAAGGTTTTGGTCATTATGCCTCAAATTGTTCCAAAAAAAATTCTGCAATTACTGCAAAAAGGATGGTCATATCATTAAGGAATGCCCTACTCGTCCTCCAAAGAAATATCAAACAGCATATACAGCTTCGGCTTCAATTGGTTCATCCATTACCGGTAGCTCTGCAAATACAGCTCCTCTCACACGAAGTGCTCCTGCTGCAGTTCAGTATATGACCCCTGAAATGATTCAACAAATGATTGTTTCTTCCCTATCTGCATTGGGAATCTCAGGTAAACCTTCCATGACATCTACTCCCTGGTATTTCGATTCTGGAGCTTCCCATCACATGACAAATAATGTGGATATTCTTACCAATATTAATAAATATCTTGGAAATCTAAAAATTCATACAGCTGATGGGAATTCTTTACCTATCATGGCCACTGGTGATGTTTCTTCCTCAATAATTGATGTTCTAGTCTCACCTAAACTTTCCACTAGTCTTGTTTCTATTGGACAATTAGTTGACAATAATTGTAAAGTGGAATTTTCAAAATCTGGTTGTATTGTGCAGGATCAACATTCAGGGATGACGATAGCAAGGGGGCCTAAGGAAGGAAGACTTTTTCCCATCCACTTTCCAGTCTTTCCACAATTATCTCAACCTATCATCTGTAATTCTGCAGTTGTTGATTATCATGCATGGCATAAACGTCTTGGACACCCAAATGATAATGTACTTCGTGTTTTACTTAAATCAGGTTCACTTGGGAATAAAGGGTCACCATCTCTCAATAATATTAACTTTGATTGTCACTCTTGTAAGCTAGGGAAAAGCAAAACTTTGCCATTTCCTATTCACCAAACAACTATTGTTCAGCCTTTTGATTTAATACATAGCGATGTTTGGGGCATGGCACCAGTTACTTCTCATGAAAATTATAAGTACTTTGTTACTTTTATTGATGATTATAGCCGCTTCACATGGATTTATTTTTTGCATTCAAAAGACGAAGTATTTTCAGTCTTCAAGTTTTTTCATGCACATATTCGTACTCAATTTTCTGCAGATATCAAAATCCTTCGTTCTGATAATGGGGGTGAGTATATGTCCCATTCATTTCAAGAATTCTTACAAGCCCATGGCATAATCTCTCAAAGAACATGTCCTTCAACCCCACAACAGAATGGGGTGGCCGAAAGAAAAAACCGTCACCTCCTTGATGTTGTTCGTACCCTTCTTTTAGAATCATTTGTACCATCTCGTTTTTGGTGTGAAGCTCTCTCCACTGCTGTACATCTTATCAACAGATTGCCTTCTCCATCATTAGACAATACCTCACCTTTCTTTAGATTATTTGGAGAGACACCAGATTATACAAACCTTCGTATTTTTGGTTGTGTTTGTTATGTTCATCTTCCCAAACAGGAACGAACAAAACTAACATCTCAAGCAGTTCAATGTGCATTTTTAGGATATTCTACACACCAAAAAGGTTTTCTGTGTTATGATCCCAACTTACGTCGTATTAGAGTTTCACGGAATGTTATTTTTTTTGAAAAACAATATTTCTTTCCTTCTTACCAGGATCTTTCTTCCTCTTCATTTTCTGTTTTGCCTATGTTTACTAACTCTGCAACAGATTCTTCTTCTACTACTGCTATCCCTTTGCAAGTTTATGCCAGACGTCATACCTCTACCTCTACAGCTCCCTTGTCATCTGATTCCCCTGATGCTGATCCTTCGCATGCACCCGGGCCACAAAGACAGAGTACTCGTGTTCGTAGGCCTCCCGAAAGGTATGGCTTTGAGGATCCATTATCTTTGTCAGCTACCATTTCTTCTATTCCTATTCCTTCATCTTATAAGCAGGCAATGAAGGATGAGTGTTGGCGGGAAGCTATTGAAACAGAACTTTTAGCACTTGAGGAAAATCAAACCTGGGATATCGTTACATGTCCCCCATCAGTGAAACCACTGGGTAGTAAGTTCATATTTTCTGTTAAACATCGGCCTGATGGATCAATAGATCGCTACAAAGCACGGTTGGTGGTTTTTGGCAATAAACAACAGTATGGCTTAGATTATGGCGAAACATTTGCGCCAGTCGCAAAAATGACTACTGTACGGACAGTGCTAGCTCTTGCCGCATCACAATCATGGTCTTTACACCAAATGGATGTAAAGAATGCTTTTTTGCATGGGGACTTGACAGAGGATGTTTACATTAAACTTCCATATGGCATGCCTTCTTCCCATAACTATGTTTGCAAACTAAAACGTTCTTTGTATGGTTTGAGGCAATCACCACGAGTTTGGTTTGAAAAGTTTCACACAACACTTATCAGATTTTCCTTTAGTCAAAGTCAATATGATCCCTCTCTTTTTCTCCAAAAGACATCCAAGGGAATTGTTGTTGTGCTTGTTTATGTAGATGACATTGTTATCACTGGTTCAGATTTGGAAGCTATATCTAGAGTTAAACAATTGTTGCACTCTACTTTTCAAATGAAAGATCTAGGCCAACTGAACTATTTTTTGGGCTTGGAGGTGCATCATCAACCTCAAGGTCTCTTCTTGAATCAACGTAAATACCTTATGGATTTGGTTCAGTTGGCAGGCCTTGCTAATACTACAACCACTGATACTCCTATGGAAGTTAATACAAAATATAGGCGCGATGAAGGGAAACTATTGGAAGATCCTACTTTATATCGAAAGCTAGTTGGTAGTCTGATTTATCTCACAATCACTCGACCAGACATCTCCTATGCTGTTCACACTGTTAGTAAGTTCATGCAAGCTCCTACACATCTCCATTTATCTGCAGTTCAACGCATCATCAAATATCTACTCGGGACACCTAGTCGTGGTTTATTCTTTCCTGCTGGTTTTCCCCTACAATTAAGTGCTTATAGTGATTCAGATTGGGGTGGTTGTCCGGACACAAGGAAATCTACTACAGGATGGTGTATGTTTCTTGGCAGAAGCCTTATTTCTTGGAAATGCAAAAAACAAGACTTTGTTTCTAAATCCTCCACTGAGGCTGAATATCGTGCCATGTCTGCTGCATGTTCAGAGATCATTTGGTTGAGAGGTCTTTTAGCAGAGCTTGGTTTCTCTCAAAATCAACCTACTGCTTTATATGTTGACAACACAAGTGCAATCCAAATTGTTTCCAATCCTGTTTTTCATGAACGCACAAAGCACATCGAAGTTGATTGTCACTTTATTCGAAAAGCCTATGATCATCAAGTTATTACTCTACCACACATCTCCACCTCTTTACAGATTGCTGACATCTTCACCAAATCTATGCCACGCCAACGGCATGACTTTCTTGTTAGCAAATTGATGCTTACAGATTCTTCACCAGCATCAATTTGAGGGGGGATGTCAAAGGAATTAAATGATGATCTCAAGGAATATTTTGTGGCATAACAGATTCTGTGATATCCTAGATTTAATTGAAGATTTGAAAGCATATATTGTGTTATAATTGACTAACTAATTGATTAGTTGTACATAATAGGACAGCTTGTTAATAGCATGTAATCAACTATTATTTAGCCTCTAATTTGCTTGTAATATGCCTGAAATTAGCTAGTACTCCTACTATATAAAGGGTACTCTTCTCAATGAGAAAACACACAAATATTCACAGTCCAATCTTTTCTTATTTGTTTATCATAAACAAGGTCTGAAAATAAGTATATTCCCAAATGCAGTAGTTTTAATCTTAAAGGCTTTTAAAGCTTTATTATTTGGGTTGCTTAGTCACCTTCCTGCCCTCACCTTCTTTTCTCTTGAGCGCTCGACCAAGCTTTAACCTTATTAACCCCTGATTATTTTGTGCATTACTGTGATGGAAAGGACATCTTTCCCTACCACATTGATATAGAAGATTGAACAGAGAATCCTACACAAGGCATTCAATGAGAGTCCAGAGATATTTAATCTTTCATGGTCTCTAGAAAAAAAGAATATTTCTGTTTCTTTGCAATTAGCCAATCTTTTTTTGTTCATCTGCTTGCACATACTTGTATATTATATAAAAAAAATTCTAAGCATGGTTATGTGAATATTGATTGTTAAATGCAATTTCTAGAATTGTATTTTGAACCATATATGTAATGCTTTAATTGATTTATGATAGCACTGTGGTCTAATTTATTTCATTCAATCGGATATGAAGTTGTAGGAGGAAGAATTTATCATCAAATTTTTGCTTATGCTAAGATGACTGACTGAATTGCATTTAAAGTCAGTTAGGACTAGGTATCATCAGCTAATGGAGAAAATTTTCCCTTGTATTAGTGTTTTTTAAGTTAAAATCTGTTATATGGGGTATATCACTGTCCCCCTGTGTAGAAATTTGCTTATATATATTAATTCTTTTCTTTTAATGAGTTTAACTATATGGCAATGAAGGATACTATTGATTTTACATATTCATTATGCCAGGTACAAAGCTGCTGTCAAAGCTGATCCTCTATGTTATGAGGTTAGTTCCTCGTTTGCAGTTAACATTGACATGCAATTCGAGTATTGTAAATGCCCTGACCATTTTGATGTGCATGTTTAAAAGTCATTTGACCTTTTTAAACAAATTCTTCATAACATCATCCTAAAAAAGTAAGTAGCTAATAACTCAGGTATTTTATGGGGCTCTGTACCACCAGAGCTACAAATTACAGGGCGATGAATTTGCTTTCTGGTACGAGTTAACACATAATCTGACACTTCATCTATTTGCAATTAGATTATATAGCTAAGAGAATGAGATCTTATATTATGAAATTGACAAGTATTCGCAATTAGATTATATAGCTAAGAGAATGAGATCTTATATTATGAAATAGACAAGTATGTTTTGTGGAGATTTGTCAAATTGCTCCTATAATACAATTCATGTAATGTCTATATGCACTAGCACTACCCAGACACTTGTTTGCACATACAACTATGTAAAATGGCGGAACCAGAATTTTTAAATAACCGGGGCTAAAATAATAAAATACTGATTTTTGGAATTTAAGCGGGACTCAAAATCAAATTTCTACTATTTTTTAACTAAAAATCATGACTTGAAAAATAAATTCTCTATTGATTTTTGAAGGTCAGCCGGGGATAGAGCCTAGGATAACCCCCCCCTAGTTCCGCCCCTGATGTCTATGTTCCTGAATGTTCTTTTTCCAGCTATTAGTCCTTTGTTTTTCATTCGCATCTCATGCTTGTTCGATTATTTGTTCCTTTTATAACCCCTTCTCCTTCTCTTATCCAGGCATTAGAATGCCTTATTGACAACTACATGCTCACAAGTGAAGAAGGTGAATTTTTTTGTCATTGATCAATATCAAAATGACTCGATGCCAGCAGCTATTTGATTTGTAATGTTGTTTCGTCTGATCATTGCTTTTGCTCATTGTGTTTCAAGTGCATTTAAGTTTAAATTGGTACTGTTTGTCCTTTCTGATTACTATTTTACCTAAGTTGAAGTTCTATTAATATGCTTCCGTAATTTATTTGTAAATTTCAGAGGTAACTTTACTGTCATCACTGCAATTTGCTCCTGAAGATGAATGGCTCTCTTCCTTCTATTCATGCCTTGTTAGAAAGGTAACTGCTTGCAACTGTTTATATATCGTGAAGAATGTACTGCCAAATGCATGCATCTCATTGTCCGCTTGTAAGCTATTTAGTCTTATCGTCTTTATGGACACATTGTTCTCCTGTGTACTGAAACAGTGTTTTTTATTTGTCCAGTATGATAAAGAAACTACCGTGGAAGATAAATTCATAGAACTAGAGCAAGAAGGCTTTGATATTAAATCGTCCAATCTGTTCATATGTACATTGAAAAACAACACCGATCTTCTGGCTTGCAAGGCCGAGTACTACCATCAGTGTGGTGAATACCAGAAATGCTTTGAATTAACTTCAAAGTAAGTTTCCAGTAGCCTATACGTATACTTCTTTATCATGTTCTGTTTTATTATGCACTTTCTCATTTGTGTTTAATTTTTTCCACCCAACACCAAGCATGTCCTAAAATGTTGGGAATTTCTGCTTGTAAATTCTATTTCTATTTCAGTTTGCTTGAAAAGGACCCCTTTCATTTAAAATGTACCTTGGTGCATTTAGCAGCTGCTATGGAATTGGGACACTCAAATGAGCTCTATCTTATGGCATGCAACTTGACGAAGGACTATCCTCAAAAGTAAGAACGGTCTATTTCAGTTACAAATCGTTTTAACGTTTTGTTTTGTTTTTTTAAGTTTTTGGCTAGGTCTATACCTTTGTGTTTTGCCCAAGGCGAGGATAGTCTTCCACCCCTTATATTTGTTAAAAGAATTTACATAGCTAATCATATAACAGAACAAATGAGACACTGTAAATTCTGTAATAAGTTGTGACGATACTCGAACCGGGAAATATCTGCTAGCTTACATTTATACTAGGAATCAGCTAGAATATTAAATGTATTTTGTTATACATACATCTTCATGAAACTAAGCAAAAATCTTTAGCATTGAGAAATTAAATACTGTTAGCTCTCTGGAATACTTCTAAGTATTTGCCAAGGTATGTAAACTTATAAATATAGGTTCTCTACTTCCTAGATTTCTGAATATTAAAATGAACGTCAGTTGTGTTTTCGATTTTTGGAGCTTTGAACTCAACCTTAAACTCGTATGCTTTTATAGGGAAATCAAAGTACTAACATCTAGCAGTAACTAAGCTTCTATTAATGCTATGTTTCTATTTCAAATCACTTTGTATTATTCATTTATATGTTCATACCATCTGTATTCCCCTGTTTTCCACCATTTTGAATCATGCTACCACTATGTAGCATTTTATTTTTCTTCTATGTGATTTTGATGCTTCATGTTGAGGTAACAACTGACTCATTTCTTTCTTTCTCTCAGGGCTCTATCTTGGTTTGCTGTTGGTTGCTATTATTATTGCATAAAAAAATATGATCAATCAAGGCGTTATTTCAGGTAATGTTTGTGCAGATCTTGCTGATGTCATAGCCATATACAATTACAAACTAAAATATACTGCCCATCTAGGAAGTTTAGATTGGCTACCACAAGGACACCCTGGTACTATACAAATTTTAATATAGGGCCTGTGTATATTGCAATGAAGTGCATTTTTATATTACCATGTGTACGTAGTTGTGTTCATGTGTCTGTGTTTGTATTGTTATTAATTATCCTCCTTTACTCCAATATATAAGATCAAATTGACTTTTTAGATTAAGTTGATAACTAGTTTACTATCGAGTTGAACTTTGTGGTAAATCTTTCTTTGGGTTTTATATGACAATGATGACATTATAAACTTTTTAACAGAGTAATAGGTATACATCATCGATGAATTACAAAATGTAAAGTAGACTTTATGTCAGGAAACCAACAATAGAGTAGTAGAAGTATTAGTAAGGAGTAAGGGCAGTTAAGTCATTTCTCAGTTGTTAGTAAGGAGGGACTATAAATAGAAGTTGCAGTTGTAATTTGAGGATTATGATTGAAATATATGAAAATGGAACTTGTTCCACCAATTTCCTCTTTCTCTCTCTATAACTGATTCTCTCTCTCTCTCTAGGGTTTCTATCTTTCTCTGCAAGTTTTCTGTTCTTATCTCTGATCTATCTCTATCTCCCTGCTGTATTTCTCTAATTCTGCCCTAATCTCTCTCGTTTCTCTGTCTATTTCTGATCTATTCTGCCTACTTCTACCTTTATTTCTCTGTTTCTCTCTCATTTGCTGCTTTATAAACCAGAAAACACCAAAAACAGTTAGAAACTCAACTCAGGAACTTGTAGTTCCTGACAAATTGGTATCAGAGCTATAAATTTGATCAGCCACTGCTTCAATCATGTTGTGCAGTTCAAAACAAGTCCAGCGAAGTTGAAAGTTTAGTAATCGCAGCTGTATTCAGAGAGTTATGAATTCTGCACACCAGGTGTTTGATTCCTGTTCTCATTTACATAGAGCTGTTGTTAATTGAGACGTGTTAGCTGTGTTACTTGCTATTTTAGTTTCTATAGATATTTTCTAGTTATAGTTAAAGATAAGAGTGCAAATCTACTCGGTTATTGCAATTTTCAGTTGATTTCACTTGTTGTCGTGTGATTTAATTGGAGTGAATTGTGGATTGTGGATTGTTGAAGTGACTGAGGTTGTGTACTGGTGTTATTGTTGAGGTGTAGTGTACTTGTGTGTTTGTTGAAGTAGTAGAGCAGAGCTGAAGTAATTGAACTGTAGTGAATACAAACTGTTTGACAAATTTTCTATGAGAATGAGTTACTACAGAGGTGAAGGAAGTCTGTGTATACTGAAGGAGTGAGTACTACTTAGAATTGATTAGTATAAGTGCTGGAATACATTAAGTATCGTGCATAGAAAGTGTTTGACAAACTGACTGAAAAAAAAAAATTGTCTGGAACTGTTTGTATTTGGTCAGAATTGTTGTGAATTGCTAGATTTGAGGTGTAAATCTGTTGTTGAGTTGACTTGGTGAAGTGCTGTGGAGATCTATTGTGAAGTTGTTTGTTGAATTGTTGACAAGTACTGAGAATTTTAGTTCCTGAGTTGTGATTCTGAATCTGGAAGATATTGAGGCTGAAGATTCATCACAAATGTATTATATAAGGGAAAATGAAGGAGACAGGGCTTTCAATGATCTTTTGTGTGAGGTTCAACAACAATTTTTGGCACACAAGGAGAGAACTAATCGTAAGTTTCAAAAGTTAGAAGAAACGATTGAGTTGGCAGCACAAAAGATGAGTTTACTAAGGAGTATCCAGGCTAAACACCAAAAGAGAGGTTTTGTTACTCCTGCTAATTGGAATGCCAATGCTAGGCACGATAGAAATGTGCAACAACCTGGTGTTATACCAGATTCAGTACCTCATTTGGAGTTGAAACTCCCTAAGTTTGAAGGAGCAGAAGTCTTTGAATGTTCACAGCACTGTGAGCACCAGTTGGCTGCTGAACCTATCTATGATGAAGAATCAGGGGAGGGCCAGGAGTGTTGGCCAGAAAATGAATTCATCTTAGCAGCACTAAGAGGAGACCACTCAAACTCACCTAAATCCTTACAATCTGAAGGTTGTTATGAAGATAAAAATTTCAACATCCTGAGAGATGGAGAGAATACCTTGAGTTTGGTACACAATGGCCTAGGTGAAGAGCTGGAACTACCTACTCCAGAACAACCATCTCTAATCATCACTCGTCCAAAAACACCTAAACTTGCCACACACCCCATATCACATATACCTACAATTAGTGTTGCTCCTCTTCGACCACTTGAGACAAAGCAGTTTGAAATAAGTATTGAAAGAATAACAGTCTTGGTTGGTGAAAATGATAGTGGAGATGAAGTGAAAAGTGATATGAAGTTACGGTGCTATAGACTTGTGCCAGGACATGGCGACATGCCTGGTAGTTATAAAGTTGAAGATAAACAGAGTGCTGGTGAAGAAGTATTTTCCAGAATTCCTACCAACATGAGAGAGATTGTTAAAACTTTCCATAGAAAAATAATTGTTGAAGGTTTTCTGACAGTGAAGGGTTCTTATGGCTTGGGTAAGAGCAACTTTGGTGAGGCCAATGCGCTTATATTTGATCCTTGTGGTCATGAGTCAACAGCTGTATCCAAAATTGTCAAGGAACTGTTTAAGAATGGTGTGAAACTAGATGGAATGCCAGTGATAATCGTAGCTTGTGATCGACTTGAGCAATTGCATGACCAGGACATTCAAGAAGTCAGTGAAGAAATTGATGGATTTGACAAAATTATAAGCGAGATTAATCAACAATTTGTTGATTCTGTGAAATTTGGGTTAAATGCGCTAACCTACGAGTACGGTTACACTATGTCTAGAAAATGCGGACCTGAAATAAACAAGTCAGTCAGACTTGAAAACAAGAAGGCCTCGAGGAGAAGTGTTGTAATAACTGTTTTTGATCCAGGAGGGTTTTTGAGTTTCTATACGGCTCAATTTGATGATTGTTCTGCTGGAATTCTAAATGATCAGCCCATGGTTACAAGATGTTCGCAATGGAAAAGTGATATATATGAAAGGAAAAGAAACCATAACAGTAGACAACCAGAAGCATTATTAGTGGTGTATTTGATCCAAGTAAAAGGAAGTGGTGAAGGCAAACAAGAAGTTGCAATGATGGCCTCCGCTTATGGTCGTCTTCAGTATGTCCAGAAGCTTTTGTCGCTCTTTTGTCATGGCATCTTGATGATATCAGCTGACGGATCAAACTGCTTAAAACAGCTAGGGTGTAGTCTTGAAGTGTTTGATCCACCATGAGGACATGGTTCAATTTCAAGGAGGGAGGAATGTCAGGAAACCAACAATAGAGTAGTAGAAGTATTAGTAAGGAGTAAGGGCAGTTAAGTCATTTCTCAGTTGTTAGTAAGGAGGGACTATAAATAGAAGTTGCAGTTGTAATTTGAGGATTATGATTGAAATATATGAAAATGGAACTTGTTCCACCAATTTCCTCTTTCTCTCTCTATAACTGATTCTCTCTCTCTCTCTAGGGTTTCTATCTTTCTCTGCAAGTTTTCTGTTCTTATCTCTGATCTATCTCTATCTCCCTGCTGTATTTCTCTAATTCTGCCCTAATCTCTCTCGTTTCTCTGTCTATTTCTGATCTATTCTGCCTACTTCTACCTTTATTTCTCTGTTTCTCTCTCATTTGCTGCTTTATAAACCAGAAAACACCAAAAACAGTTAGAAACTCAACTCAGGAACTTGTAGTTCCTGACACTTTATCATACGTCAGTTGACTTTAGTACATCAGGTTTGATCTTAGAATCAGAATAACAAAATTATAGAGGCCAGTAATTTTGGCTACTATTACATATTTAATTCTCTTACTGAAAAATGGATGTTGGTGAGCACGAAGTTGTAAATTAAAGTTAGTAATGGATTCGTGACTAACTAATGAGGCTGTGAAGGTAAGTGTTATATGCAGTTATGCACACACACATTGTGTGTGTGTGTACATATATGTAGTGATATTGTATGTGTTAGAAATGCACGTGCTTATGAAACCATCTCATGTGTACCATAGTTATGGTGTCTAAGCGATGCACTAATCAAGCGTCACGAGTCAAGATGAGTAGGTTCTAACTTTTCGACAGGGCACTCATCTTGATGGCTGTAAGGTGTTAAGTAGCTTAACAATATTGTATCCCCTGAGTATCCCGGCGATACCTCTTATTTTCTTGTCTCTTCAACTGATTCATCACGGCTGTATATGTTTAGGATAGGACATTTTTTGCCTCTTATCTTATGCTATGTTTATCAGGCAGTCTAGATTTTTGAGTAAACTCTGAAAGGAATGGTACACTTTATTGCATCATATCATTAGCTTGCACATTTCAAATGGGAAAAGTTTCGGTCAAAGAATAGATACATAGTGTTGATAAAATTGTATACTCGTCACTATAGTTCAATGAACAGAATAAAAAAAACTAAAATGTGTGTTTGTTCCTCATGTCAATCTATTATACTTGTATAGGTTGTTACCGTTTTTTCACTATGATACTTGCATTTTTTTCAAAGATCTACATGTTAATTATGGGTTACCATGGATTATGTATCAGGTATTATTTAATTATGCTTTGGACTTGCCTAATAATGAAGTTGTGGCCTGTGGGGATTCAATGAGTGAAAGAGTGGTACAAATGTGATATTTTTGGGTAAAAGAGGGACGAGGATATGCATTGTTTATTTATAAAATTATCTTTTGATACTTCTCTTGCTTTATCAGAAGAGTATCGCTTTGAAAATTTTTTATTGCTCAATTAGGGGTGAAATCGAGTCGAATAAATGCGAATAGCAGTATGCTCAGATTCGGCTCGAATTTATAATTATTCGTTCAGATTCGGTCCGGATTCGAATTAAAATTTTAATATTTTGTTCAGATTCGACTCGAGTTCGAATATCAATATTCGTATTTGATTCGGCTCGACTCGAATAGATACCGAACTACTCGTTTTAGTGTATTCGAATTCGAATTCATATATAGTAATTTTATAAAATTAAGAATACTCGAATAAAATTCACTAAAAATTAAAATGTGATCACTTAGTAGAGTATTATTTTAATATAAATATTATATATTGTATATAATAATGTATGCAACTTACGAATTCGAGTCGAATACGTATAATAAATATGTATTCGAGTACTCTAAAATTATTCGAATTACTCAAAATAAATATGACCGAATATCAGAGTGGTAAGATCCGACTCGGTATTCGTTCGAATTATAAAATAAGATTCGAATTCGCTCATTTTTTATACGAATACGAATTATATTCGTTTTTAACGAGTCGGATCCGAGTTCGAACCCGGATTACTCGGATTCGTTTTCAGCCCTATGCTCAATGTTGTTAGATAATAGAGGTAGGATTCTAGAATTATTCATTTCACTGGCTACAGAGCTAAAATTGGTCAAAGAATGGAGATCACTGTATGTTTCCATAAATAACTCTTTAGGCGCCTTTTAATACATGTGCTGTTAATACAATGAGGATGCTCCCAAGATGATATCTCCTCTATTTGACTTGATTTGTGGATGAATGTGCATTGTTGGGGATTATCCTGAACTCAAACTCGCAATTTAACCGTGGTACTTTAGTACTTTACCTACACAAAACAAGGAAAAAGTAGAAAAAAATGCTCATGCCTTGCTGCATCATTTAAATATCTCACTCTGTGGATTCTCCTTTTTCATCTTAATCTGACAGCAAGGCTACAAGTTTAGATAGAACCTTTCCTCCAGCTTGGATAGGTATTGGGAATGCTTACGCAGCTCAAGAAGAAGGAGATCAAGCAATGTCAGCTTATCGTACTGCTGCTCGTTTATTTCCTGGGTAATTTCTTTCTTTTAAATTTTTTCCTTACAACCCTCAAGGGTATCATATAATTATTTGTATTGACACTGTGCATATCCCTTCTGCTAGTTGAGTTTGATTTATCTCCTGTATTCTGCTTAAGCTGCCTCATGGGTTGACCAGAATTGATTAGTATGTAAGCAATTCCTGCTCCTTAGTCAAGTAGTGGGATATATTAATGTTATAAGATATTACCACAAAAGATCTCATGGAGGTTGCAGCACTGTAGTTCAAGTGCTTGATTCAAATGAATAAATTAAAAGCTAGAACACTGTACTGCATTTTGACAACCATTTATATGTTCCTTCCTTATTAGCAAGTTCGATATAGTAGTGTTTATATAGCATATCTCTAGTCACAAAAATAATGCCCTCAGGTTATTAAAAGCACGATGAAGCGCGAAGCGCGACGAAGCGCAGAAAAAGCGCATCGCACAGCTGGAGCGAAGCACATTCAATGAAGTGAGCGCTTCTGGGGGATTATGCGCGGAGCCCGAAGCGCGCACTGAAGCGTGCTTTTTTATTTTGACCTAGGTTATAAAAAAAACCATACCCACCCATTTCATTTTGAAGTCCCTAAATATAAATACCCTCCGGGCCACCATACTTAGACCCCCTCAAGAGGCCGACTGCTACAAGCCTACAACTCCGTATTCTCTGTTTCTTCTAACCTGATGATCTATACCAGCTGGTATGCCTTGGAGGGATCATCATCTAAAAGACGTTTGGTTGACGAGGATGAAGTCGCTGACGAAGATGAATTTGAATTTGATGAAAATTCAAATCATGATGGTGAAGTAGATGAGTTTGTGAATCTTGATGATGAAGATAGTGCTGAAGAATAGTTAATTAGTTATGTATTTCGTTTTTATTATGCTATAATATGTTTTAGAACTTAGATCTCTTAATTTGCCTGTGTTTTACACCTCATCTTTTAATTTGACTATTTTATGACAATTTGGTTGCTTATTATTTGTCTATTTGACTATGTATATATGTATATACGTATATTTTCTCATCTTCGATGAATCCGCGCTTCGCGTCTGCGCTTCTCGTTTAAGCTCCGGGAGGCCTTTGCGCTTCGGTGCGCGTTGCACGTTTAATAACACTGAGTGCCCTGCATTAGGGCTGTGAAACGGATATTTCGGATGCGAAGCTGCCTATATTCCAATCCGAAATATCCGGATTCGGATAATATCCAAATATGAATTCTGTTTTATAAAAAATAAATGAATAATAATTTTTTATTATATTTAAAATACTGAATTTATTTGTTACATATACTAGCTTATATCCCGTGCAATGCACAGATGATTTTTTTTAATTTTTTAATATTTTTAATATGATTTGAATTTATTTTTATATGTATAATAATAATTTAAACTTTATTTAATATAATATGCATATATTTTTATATAATTTATTTATATTTATATTTTAATAGAATAGTGTTTGTGTATTTTGTATAGAGGTTTATTTTAGTTAGGAGATTAATGTGTGTTTGTGTGTGTTTTGTGTTCCATCTAAACTACTATGGTATTATATTAGAGTATCATGTTCCTAAGGATGACCTTAGGTCTAAGGTTAAAAGAATTTCCCATATAAATACACCAGAGTTTTATTGTAATTACAATTTTTTTATATATTTACAAAAATGTCACAACCTTTTTACACTAGAAAACAGTCTAACCTGCGTTAATTTTCCTAAGGTTGACCTTAGGGGCTTTTTTCTCATTATATTATAAATGAAATAGTTATACATGTTTAATTTTTTTAGAAAGCATTGGAACTTTTTTGGAAGGCGTTGAACCAACCAAACTAAACTCATGTTCACTTATTATCATGGTTGTTACGTCGACGACTAGTTGACGACTAGTCACCGACTAGTCGACAAGTCGCTATTCTGGAACTAGTCGAGTCTCGACGGGTGAGTTTGGCGTCCATGGGTTTTACTCGGATCTGACCCGGAAACCGGCCTGAAACCCGATCCATGAACTGACCCAAATTAAAAAAATAGGGTTTTTTTAGGTAAAACATACCCATTTGTTAATCAGAGCTTCACAGCAGTGGCCCATCAAACACCGATAAATCGACAACGGCTCATCTCCAACAATTTCACAACAGCAGCAGCCCATCTCCGGTCAACTATTCCGGCGACGGCGGCACATCTCCGGTAAGTCTTTCTTCTCTTATTCTCTTCATCTCTTCTTCTCTATTCTGATTTCTTCTCATCTTCTCTTTTTGTTTTGATTTCTTCTCATCTGATTTGTATGTATATATAATACATACACACATTTTTTTACTTTTTATTTTAAAAGTTTTATATTAATTTTATTTCTTTTAATTATATACTAATATATACAATAAACGTTTTTTCACACATTTTTTTATTTCTTTTAATTTTTAAAATATTCTTTTGCACAGAACATTTTTTTACTCATTATTTTTTTATTTCTTTTAATTTTTAAATTATTCTTTTGCACAAAACATTTTTTTACTCATTATTTTTCATTTCTTTTTATTTTTTAATTATTATTTTGCACTTAAAACATTGTTTTACCCATTTTTTTCATTTATTTTTATTTTTAAATAATTCTTTTACACATAAAACGTTTTTCACATATAATTCTTTTGTTTTACAAATTTGTAATCAATCAGACATTGTATTCAATTTTTACATATAATCAAATTTTGTAATCAAAGCATTGTATTCAATTTTTATTTATACAATTTATACAAAGTACATAATACATAATATAGAACTTATTCCACTACAAGTCTTTTTCACTCTTCAATCAGTCTTCTGTCTTCACTGCAACTCTACACTAACACCATTGTTGCTTGCTTCACCTGCAATACTACTGCACCTGTACACATTTCTGCACATGTACACACTGCTGTATAAAATCTGCTTCTGATTTTCTGCACATGTACTTCTGATTTTCTGCAGAAAATATGGAGATTGAAAGGGAAAGTATTCGAAGAGAGTTGGCGAAAGATCCTAAAAGAAAAGCTAATAGATCAAATGATCCGGGATGGAAATATGCATATTATTCTATGCTGGATGTTAATAAAGATGTTATTAAATGTGTTCTTTGCGGGAATCAAAACCACGGAGGGATTAATCGATTTAAGCAACACTTGATTGGAGGCTATCCGGACATTGTTAAATGTCCCAAAACAAACAAAGAGATTGCCAAACAAATGAGTGATTTTGTGCAAAGCAAGAAGAAGAGGAGTAAAAAGAATGTACAGATTGAAGAAGAGGACAGCGATGATGTTGAAGAGATACCTTCCACGGCAGCCTCCAATACTCTTCAAAGATCAAAATCAAGTACTAGAAACAAAGGCAAGGCTGCTGCCCAGCCTTTTAATTTCAAAAAGCCAACTAGTAACAAGTCAGTTGCTTCAACGATGTATATGAAGACCCCGGAACAGGTTGTCGAAGATCGGCACACTGAAGGAGCAAGTCAGACAACTTTGGAAAATCGCCTGTGGATGCCAGAAGAGAGAGAAAGAGTCCATATGCATATTGCCAATTTTTTCTATGAATGTGGGATTCCTTTCAATGCTGCAAATTCTAGGAGTTATGAGGTGATGATCGAGTCTATAGGTCAATATGGACCGGGTTTGAAGCCTCCAACATATCATGAATTGAGGGTGCCTCTACTTAAAAAAGCAAAAGAAGAGACGGAAAAGTTGAAGGAAAAACATGAGAAGGCTTGGAAGAGGTATGGCTGCACTCTTATGTCTGATGGATGGACAGATAGACGAGGAAGAAGTCTCATAAACTTCCTTGCCAACAGTCCTGAAGGTACTTTCTTTTTGGGTTCGGTTAATGCTTCAAGCGAATCACATGATGCACAAATGTTGGCCAACTTGCTTGAAAGCAAGATAAAGGAAATTGGTGAGAAAAATGTTGTGCAAGTTGTGACGGATAATGGGGCAAACTACAAGTTAGCTGGTCAAATTTTGGAGATTAGGATGCCTACTTTGTTTTGGACTCCATGTGCTGCGCATTGTCTTGATTTGATGTTAGAGGACATTGGGAAAATTCCAAGTTTGAAGAAGGCAATCAATCAAGCAAGAAGATGCATTACATTTATCTATAGGCACGGACGTGTCCTTGATGCTATGAGGGAGAAAACTAATGGGAGGGACTTAGTGAGGAC
This sequence comes from Oenanthe sinensis, assembly GCA_028671895.1. NCBI lineage: Eukaryota > Viridiplantae > Streptophyta > Magnoliopsida > Apiales > Apiaceae > Oenanthe > Oenanthe sinensis. Next base: position 41,665,756 of record CM053794.1, read on the forward strand.
TAGAGCTACTAGGTTTGCCACTGCATTTCTTACACTACAGAGTTTGCAAATGAACCAGGAGCCATTGCGTTTTCTGTTTTGTGGGTTGGATTGGAGTAGGTCAAAGTTGGCAAAAACAGAAAATGGAAGGAGAGTTTGTGATATTGTCCTCTCATCAGTCTTTTGGAATAGTGTAGATGCTTGTGTGAATGCATCACTACCACTTCTTCAAGTGTTGCGCATTGCTGATGGTGATGAAAGGCCTGCTTTGGTAGAGATTGCATCTGCTATTGATTATGCAAAAGGCCAAATCAAGAAGATATTTGGAAGTGGAAAACTTGCAATCCGAAATAAAGTGGTGAAGATCATTGAGGATCGTTGGAGTAGTCAAATGGGAAAACCATTATATGGGGCTGCTTTGTTTCTTAATCCGGGAAAATACTTTGATCTTCTTGAAAATGATTCTGCCTATGCTTCCCGAATAAGAGAAGACTTCAATGATATACTTGAGAAGATGGTCAAGGATCGGGATACAAGGAACAAAATAAGTAATGGTGCCGATGCCTACAAAAATACACGAGAAGGCTTTGCAAAGGAGATGGCAATTGAACATAGAAAGGAAAAAAGTCCTCGCAAGTTCACTTTAAAACTTAGTGAATTCATATCCTAATAATTAGTTACTTAGTAATCAAAAATGCTTATTTTGTATTATTCTTGTTTTTATATTAGTTGATTGGTGGGATGCATTAGTTGATTGGTGGGATGCATACGGAGGCCGTGCAATTGAGCTTCAATCATTTGCGAAGCGTATTGTTGGTTTGTGTTGTTCGTCTTCCGGTTGTGAACGCAATTGGAGTACATTTGAGTTTGTAAGTGCCTCCTCTTTCTTAAAGTAATACTATTATTACCAATTTACAACTATTTCTACTTGAGGCCTAATTGCATATTATTCATTTCATTCATTTAGATACATACGAAGAAGAGGAATAGGTTGGAACATCAACGTTTAAATGACTTGGTGTATGTCCAATACAACCGAAAGATAGATTCAAGATTCAAAAAGAGGCGTGAGCTTGGAAGGAAATTTGATCCACTTGTACTTGAAGATTTGGAATGGACTAATGAGTGGATTGGTGAAATTGAGGATAGGTTTTGGAGTGCGGTGGATATAGCTTCGGGTGCATCCGAAGCACTTGAGGGACGCAATCTTTCGAGGAAAGCTAGAGGTGATTCTACTCTTATCTATTCTCGACGCAACACTAGTTCGACTCAAGATCCTATGGATGATGGAGAAGCGGGAGATGAAGACAATATTCCTATCGATGATGAGGAAGTGGAGGATGATTATGGTGTACCACTCGAGGAGAATACTCAAGGAGGAGGATATGGAGGCGGAGATGATTTCAAGATGGATGACTTTTGATGCATGATTGTGTTTGTTTAGTTGATTCCACTACTTATTATCTATTAATATTCATTTGAACTATGAAATTGATGTGTGTTAAGTGTTAACCTATATTATATATTTTAATTACTAAAAATATATGTATATCGACTACTTGTCGACTTTTACGACTAGTCGGGCGACTTGTCGACTAGTCAATTCCAAGGTACTCGGACGCCGAGTCTCGACTTGTCGACTTAACGACTTAACAACCATGCTTATAATAATATAGTATAAATATATAATAATTATATATATCTTATAAAAATATATTATTTAAAAAACAAATAAATATAAATGTATATATTATAAATTGAACATAATAAAATATATATTTATATCATATATATTTATATGGAGTAAGGTTCAAGGGAGATCCTCCTCATCGAGAGAACTAGAGACCTCAATCCTAACCGTAGATTCTTTTAATCCTAGCCATAAATTCTATTAAACTAAGATTTTTTTTAATTTTTAAACTAAGATTCTCTTAAACAAAATCTAATCTGTTGGATTAAAAGTAAGTCAACGTTAGATATATAGGATCTCTGGTTCTCTCGCTAAGGAGGGGTCTCTCTTGAACCTCGACCTATTTATATTATATATATATATACATAAATATATTCGGATTTGGATATTATCGGATACGGATATGCCGATATTCATTTTCGGATCCGAAATTGTTGGATTCGGATATGGATAATATCCGATTTATTTCAAATACAAATACAAATATTTCGAACGGATATCGGATATTTCGAATTTTTTTAACAGACCTACCCTGCTTGTATCAAATCTTGTCCACCTTTATGGCTGTTGAAAGGAGTTATAGTTAGCTCTATTGCTATAAGCCTATAACAGTGCTTAGTGGTTACTGGCACCATTTCAGTTGTTTATTTGCTCTAAATTATAATTAGAGGAAGTACTGCTCGTAAAAGACGAGAATAGTAATTAGTCAGTTGTGTCGACAGTTCGACATTGGAGGAACTTTAACTTTATTATATTTATTATATAACACATTACAAACTTACAAATGACCCTAGTCCCTAAAAATAAGCTTCCAAATTAGTGGGATTCTCATTATTTTTAGTAACCTATATCATATTTCATTAATATAATAATCGATATCATAATCCTTAATTTCAGGAAACTAAACCATGTCTTGTGAGTTATAAATCTAGATTTCTAGGAATGTCTGTGATGTAATATTTTCTGCTATCTATGATAGTTGTAAATTATTTCTGTATATGATTTCATCTTCTCACGGAACTCTCATTACTTGTGTGTTATGAATTACCTTTCATTGTTTGATTCTTGATTCTATTATTAGGTGCCATTTACCAACTCTATACATTGGGATGGAACATATGCGAACTCACAGCTTTAAACTTGCTGACCAGGTATTTTCTGTTGATTTTATTCAGTCCATATGGCTTATTTTCCCCTAGATATGTGATTTCTAAATTTCATTACCATTAATCTTTTAAGATCAGCAATCACATAATTTCATGTGGTCACTATGTCGACAATTAATCCAATAACTCACAAGTCTTTGGGAATAACTTCCAATCAAGCTTTTTTATTGCCCCTTTGCTCTTTAAAACATTCCTAGTTTTAAATTCTGCACTCGCAGAAGTGCAGAACCCCATTGCGGTGTAGGTATATGCCACATATGAAAAAATCACTCAAGACTATACTCTTGCATCTTTTCTTTACGAGAGCTCAGCTAATCCTCCTTGTTCATGATGTCTTAAATTTCTTTTCTTTATGCATACTTCTTACACACTGACTTCTTATTATTTGTTAATAGTTTTGACATTATGATGTAGGACAATAGTGGGGAAGGGGTTAAAACAAGGATATAAAACCAATATTCATAGAAAATCGATGTAATCACAACTCACAAATAATACTAAAATTTATCCACTATTCATCAGTTTAAAATACTCATGATCTCTTTATTATATATAGTAAGTATTACAAGTGTCTACAAAAATTCTAAACCTTGGAGAATGAGTAAAATCCTAAGATAAGAAAAGGAAACAAATCCTTTTATTATTGTACCACTATAATCTAGAGTTATCCTAATAATATACGTATATAATGTTTATATTAATAAAATGCATAATCAATTCAATTACATTTAGTTTATACCTAAGCAATAATTTATACTCTTTACAAATTAATTTATTAATGCCTTTAACCGCATCACATTATGAATATAATATATAATTATATTCTTTTTAACTTAATTGTAAAATCATAATAATCTAATTTATTATGGAAGTATGAAAGTTACAAAATTATTATATCGATATGATGAACAAATTTTTAAAAAAATAAACTTTTCCATAATATATATTGGAAATTGTGTATGAAGACTATGAATTGTTGCTGATAATGAATTTGTTAATAATTATATCATAGGTGGAGTAATATATTTAAATATTATGCATATGGTAATTGATGAAATGAGAACCAAAATCAAAATATTATCCCCATATTTTTTGTACTACTATTATAAAATTTGAACCACGCGTCATATCTGAGATCTCCTCCTGCCTCGTAATACCAAGACGCACGCTTCGGGTCGCCTCTTATTATGTTGCTTTTTATTGGAGTGCCTTCGTATACCTTTTTTGCTGATGCTTCTACTTTTGTCATTCACCATATTTCATACAACTAAATATGAATATGCTGACGGTGTCCTCATATCTTATTGGAGTACCTTTATAACCTTTTTATTTGATCATCTCAAACTTGTCTTGTAATAATCAAGTTTTTACGAGGCTTAAAGTTTTGTGATAATGGCTATTAATTACTTAATTTATAGTATATGCTGTTTGTTACTTCGTTTCTTTCTTTTTTCCCTTCTTCCAGTTTGTAGATTATAGCAAGAAAATTTATTTAATGTTCTAATATGATATTTTACTCAGTTTTTGTTGCAGGCAACAAAAATCTGTCCATCTGATCCACTTGTACAAAATGAACTTGGAGTTAGTGCATATCATGTAAAGGAGTAAGGATGTGTGGCTCCTATATTTTTACCTACGTTTCAAGATGTATTTATTCGATTATTATGTTGGAGAGGCATGATCTGATGTTTTTATTTAAAATTTCTCATTTATTTTTAAACTTTTGCTTTCCCAACTCTAGAAGCTGAATATGGTATGATAACTGAAAACAGTGCATAGCGTACATAAGCCAAGGAAAATGCCAGTTTTGAAAATTGTTGGCAGACTGCAGACCTGAAAAACAATAGCACCCTCTTGATAGGACATGAAATTTTAATAATGTTGATTCTGAAGCGAAGATACTAAACTCGCGATTTTTCAAAACAGTGCTATCCAGGTGTCATAGTCCAGGGGTGTTCCACACCTTATAAATAGGTCGGGATATAGCCCTCCTTGTGCTCTAAGATAACCTCGCTGGATATTGTAATAATTAAAGTTTACTATGAATATTTTAGCCTCTGTCCCCTGGATAATATGAACCAAATCAGGGAGCTTTTTCTAAAAAATTGAGAGCTACAGTCAATTTATTTGTCTATTGTTAGTTTTCTATGCTGACTTCTTGGTCATTCCGTGCATTGCATAAAAAGAATAATTAAATTCTGAGAATTACAAATTTTAGGTATGTTGGTTACGATGTATGGGTAACTTTATAGTCAGTACCTGATATTAGATTGTGATATGACATTATAGTTGTAAAATCTAGTCCCCCTTGCTTAGAGATTTAGGTTCACTTCTGTTTTTGATATTATGGCGACTTATTCTGTTAAATATTTGTACCCAGTTTAACGAAATAATCTGCTTTAAGATGAGATTCTCTTCAAGGGCAAAGCAGCATCAGCCGAAGCCTCATTTTAGTAATTCGCTAGAGTTTCTTTAGAATACCAAATGGTTCTACCCTAGACAGTCGATGTATTCTACAACTAATGTGGTAATGCATTTAGATAGTCTGGGTAACAAAAGATCAAACATCTCCCGTGCAGAATTTGAGTATCCAGAAGCTAAGTAAAGGTCAATGGAGGGTCATAATTCTTCTAATGCATATAACTCCAAATTCCAGCAGGGGAGTTCATCTACGTGCAGAAGTTTGTTAGGCTACTTTTAGCATGTAGAAACTGCATAAAGGAATTCCCTAAACTCACCGTTACAAAGACCAAGTTGCTAAGCCTGCATACCATAGTTATAAAAATGATGTTACTGAAATCAAAGATTGCATGTCATTTGAAATGAAAAGTTCCCCCCTCACAGATCTTTATTGATTCTGATACCCCTAAATTAAGGAGTTTGTAATATAGAATCTACCTATGTAAAAATGTAATTAATGCTTCCTGCACAGTGATTTGTAATCTCTCTCTCTCTCTCTCTCTCTCACACACACACACACACGCACGCACACACGCCCCCCCCCCTGAAAGCACAACATATATAAATATGTGTGTGTGTGTGTGTGTATTTATGTTGCGCTTTCGGGGTGTTTGTGTTGAATATAGTATATGATCCAATTACGGCCTTCTTCTAATATCTTAGGGTTTTGCAAGTGTTGGTTACTTAACAATATGATATGTATGTGTAGGAGGCAGAGCACATTTCGATTATTATTTGGTCCTCTAGTTGAGCACATTTCGGTTATTATTTGGTCCTCTAGTTAGCTGATATTTTTTGTTTGCTTTTTAATCAGAATCATGCTACTATTATGAAGTATAATCTAATGATCTAAATAAGCTCTGAATAACCAGTAGAATCAACTAGGATGATCTAAAAGGAATACAAATTTGTGTTCCTTAAAACAATTGTACCGCAAGTTTTATAAGCTAAGTGTATTCTGGTTTGCAATTAAATATATTGAGAATTGATGATAAACTCTCATTTAAATACTTTTAATTGCATATTTTATTATGGTGTCTGTCTGCACAAGCTTATATTTTTGCAAAATACTTTCAGGTATGCAACAGCTGTATATTGGTTTAACATGACGTTGTCTCACATTCCGTCCTCTTTAACTAAAATGTGGGAGCCAACGGTGGTTAATCTTGCACATGCATTACGAAAACTGAGGTCCATTTACTAGCATCTCTTCTAAGCTTTTTATTTGCTCACTACCTAAGGAACTTAAGTGAACTTATAGTAGTTCTCCTTGCTTTATATCAAGAATCAGCATTTTGAAATAAACTTAATGGGCATAGAATGAAACCTTTTATTATGTCATATCTGATCTGGGAAGCACTAGGTCTTGAGGGATGCGTGGGTTGCCACCCTAGAGTCTAGACAGACTGCAAATTTTTGTAAAACTGACATATATGCAAAATTGCTTAGATGAATCTGTATAAGAATAGTATATGTGGCAGATAATCTGAACTTGTGCTAAATTATAGATCGTAGTCGCTTTTTTAGTGGCCATTTGGAAAGTAAATTTCGTATGTAGAATTAACAGAATTATTTTATAGTTTTATTTTTTTTATTGAATAATGGTTTTTTTATAGTTTCCTACTTTCTTAATTTATAAAAATTTTCATATAGTATCTAAAGATATGGTGCATCATTAGGCACCCATATCTTTTCTATAAATATTCCATGAATAGGTATGTGCCTGCATTGCCAATCATACGCATGTACTCACACTACAGAAAATCAGAATCATGAACTAGATGGATGACCTTCTTTCCTTTTTCCCCCTCTGAATTTCCTTATTTAATTTCATCAAAACAAAAAAAAACAAAGAATTAAAAAGATATAAGTAATGCATTTGGCATTGAAATTTGAACGTGCACATTGTTAAGGTATATAATGGATCAATACCTTCAAGTTTGTCATGATTTATCTGCACGCCATCAGTTATTAAAAATCCTCTTATTTTGGGCACACATTTAACAAAATGGAACAATTAATTTGTACAAATATGGCAAGTGGGATTCCTTTTCTGGAAGAGGGGGTTTATATACTCTGCTCACTTTCTATATGTTGAGTGCATATATTTCAGAGTCTGTGGCATGATAAAATTTGTCCAAATTAAAGCTTAGAAAGATTACTTAGGCATTATAGACTCGATAACACACCAATATTTTACAGGAAGTACCAGGAGGCAATTTCTTACTACGAAAAAGCACTGACTTTATCCACCAGGAGCCTAAGCACTTATACCGGTCTTGCATACACTTATCACTTGCAGGTATTCTGCTTCTCTTGTAAAAATTGTTCAATTTGTATTTGTTGTTTTAACACATGGTGGAGGCATCTATATAATTAGTTTGGCAGAAGAAAGATATGTTAGTGCTTCTCATAGAGTTTATATCAATCGAATCTTGATTCATATTCTTGTTTGACAAATTATATTGCAACATTCCTACTATTGGACCAGTGATTATCAAAAAATCAAAACCCAATATTAATAGATAAGTATACAATAGGATGATACTCAACATCGGTAATAATCACATCTCCAAGTCAACATGTAATAATATGAAAAAAAATTCTTTATATAAACTAACAAATGATAAGCGACAAAGTTCATCACTCCAAGACCCCAACCCATCCCTCCCAACCCGAACACCGAGTGAGGTATATGATACTCACAAATCAATAAACCTCGAGCAATAATTTTTAAGCAGTAAAATACAACTGAACTAACAAGTGAAAATTTAATTTCTTGCAATAATAAAGGATTTAGTTTCAACGTCCATGAATGATAAATTATAGATTGAACTGCCGAATCGGAAAAATTGGGCACTATCAGCTTTGTATTGAATAAGTTTACTTGGAGATAAGCAAAATCGAACCGCTGACATCCACCATAGGGTGAATTGCCACCTCGATTCTACCATAGAGGCCAATGATTTGGCACCGGGTATGAGTTCGAGTACGTGGACCGTCATCTCTCATGAATTTGGGATGATGACCCGCGAATCGAATACGAGGGTTGACATGAGGAACCTGATAATAGTTATTCTTAATTTTTTTCTCTCAAAAGATTGTACATGTATATACCATAAGTTAGTTAATAAAAGTCTACCACCCACGTTCTAAAAATAAAATATGATTTTTTATCATATATAGACAAAATATAGTTTAAAAAATTATACATGTTCATTTTAGGAATACAAACAGTATATTTGTAATACAATAACAAATATTTGTTTTTATGTAAATAGAGAAATAAATTTTTAGATGTTTATTATGCATTATACATGTGTATCGGTGTTTAAACAGGCTCAATAACTTAACCTAAGCCCAATATAGAACACCACAATTATATCATAAACTCGTCTCCTCCAAAAGAGTCGATGAGTTGCTCCCACAAACACTGGTTGCAAATAATGGCCTCTGCCCTTACCTTACCCATCTATGGGTCTCTTCACTATTAGGCAGAGGTTACCGGAAACTTCATCCAACTATTCCTTAATTAGTTTCTTGTCAAATCGGGTCAAATATTCTGATTATAGTCTATTTTCTTCCCTCCTTTCCTCTTCTTTACTTGTTCCTCTTCATTGATACGGATTGAATTTTGGGGAATTGTTCGGTATCCACATCATTTGTAATCGATCATCATTAAACAAAGGCAATTTACAATAATATGATAACAATTAGGTGAACTTTTTAGCGTGAGGACCGTGAAAACTTTCATTAAATTTTGCAGAACCATAATAAAAAATGTAAAAAAAATGTTTAGATAAACTTTTTATTATAGTTTTGCAAGCAAAATTATGCTTTTACACTATTTTTTTCAATTTTTATTATGGTTCTGCAGAATTTAGTAAAAGTTTTCACGGTACTCACGCTAAAACGTTTGCAGCAGTATGTTACCCTATATATATATACACACACACACATATGAATACATATGAACTATATATATAGTTCATATGTTACTATGGTCTTACAAACCAGTGACGTGACCTATGATTTGATGATGTAAGTGATATACCCCTGCTTTCAGCGCACTGCCAATAGCCTTACCAGGCATCAGTACAGTTCTAAGTTCTGGAACACTAAACATTTTGATGCGCAATAAAAATTGGTTTCTGAAAATGTTTCATTAGTTGAGGAGGTATATGACAAATAAAATCAAATTGATAATTGAAAACACTATAGCACCATACATACTTAAAAGTTGATTCTTAGTGTATTAAGTAAAATAAATTAACCTATATAAAGATAAATGAGTCAAGTTTTTCCACAATGATATAACTGTAAAATTAAAACACAACTAAAGAGTTCAATAAAAGTCACTCATCTCAATCCAGCAATATCAAGTACGTGAACATTCCAATGATGCATTCAACAAATTAGACGTCAATATGATGTTTTAGTTTCTATGCAATATGATGTTCTAATTGCAAGACAAACTTAATATGAATTATTGACCAGTCTGAAAATTTAAATATTTCTGACCGTTTAGATGATTTTTCCTGAAAAATTATTATTCACAAGGGTTAGAGGACCTAAAGATATATTATACTCCATCTGTCTCATCCAATTCTTTACACTTTCCTTTTTTGGATGTCTCACCCAATTATTTACATTTTAAAAATTTCTAAAAATAGTAAACTTTACATTTACTCACACCCACTACTTTACTCCACCTTTTCAAATCTATCAATTAAATATCAATTGACCCCACCACGTTAACCACTTTTCCTTTTCTTTTATCCACTTTTCTTTTTCTTTCATCCACTTTTCTTTCTCTTTCATACTAATTTATACAATTTTCTTAACTTCCGTGCCCAACCCAAATGTAAACAAATGGGTGGGACGGAGGGAGTAGAATGCTAAGACCAATAAATTTAAAACAAATTTAGATTTTAACATAAAACTCCTCACTGGTTATGTTTTAAGGCACAAAACAGGAACAAAATATTTTTCTATGTTTTGAAACGAATTCAGTTGAAAATAAACCTGTATAGAGTTTTTATTGTATTGTAATAAGCTTTTCGCATTGTCATAAAAAATCATGAATTTCCGAAATAGAACTGATATTATACACAGTTTCAGAGGTGCTGATATTAGTCCTAGACTCATGTTTAGAAAAAGTATTAAACAGAAATTGCGGATAATGAAATGATATTTGTGTAAATTCCTAAATCATCAAAACTTGAGTTGTAAACAATATTTATACGGATTTTGGAAATAATCCGAATAAAAAGACAATAAATCACACTAATCCAGAATTCAAAATTGGAGAAGATGAAAATTTATGGCTTTAGGAGGCTATTACGATGACTCGTATCTTAACTTCTCAATATCTGTTGTGGGCCTATGATCTTAAACGATGATGAAGGAAATAAAGACAAATCTAATCTGTTAATAATGTTTCTCTTCATGCTTATCTTAAACCTAGTTCTAGTATTTAACTCTAATCCACCTCTTAAGGAAGATGATGTTATTTCCCCTTACAGTAATTCTGGATATTCCATAATTATATTTATTGAAAAGAATAATTAGAGGTAATATGTATATATGCTTGTGTATGCCTGGCAATGAGCATGGATGCGTATATTATACTTGGTTAACTTGAATCCAAGTGTTTTTCTTTGTAGACGGATGTCCCATACTAGGTATCTAAATGGTTTTTGCTTTGTTCTTGATCTCTTTTGAAATTTGTCTTAATGACTTGTTGGCTTTGTTGTCTACCATTTCTGGAACCAATAATAAAGTATTATGTTTTACTTCCAAGGAATTAAAATCTCACGTGGAGTAGAGGAATTTTTTTGAAAATACTAATATTGTGCTTCTTTAGTTGAAATTTAGCAAGTGTTGTCTACAAAAGTAATTTAATTTCTCTCGACTTCTTTTGACTAAAATATATGCATTTTATCCACCATTACCAATATTACTTCTGTATCTAGCTTACTGATTATCTTGTGTCCCCTGAAAATGCAGGATAATTACAGCGAGGCAATTACGTATTATCACAAGGTATGTTACTCTATGGTCTGAATGCTTAGTAGCTAATATGATGACAAGAATGCTGCTTAGGACATTGAAGACTTAAATGGAAGACTTTAATTTTCACTAGCCACCATATTTATCTTCTTAAATATCGAATAGAAAATTAGATCTGAATACTGTGTTGCCCATTGTGCATGATTTGATTTATCATCTTACTTTCACATGCAATTAGGCATTGTGGCTGAAGCCTGATGACCAGTTCTGCACGGAAATGTTAACGTTAGCTCTTGCAGATGAAAGCCACAGTGGCATTGATTCAATAACTAAATCTAGACGAGGCGAGCTATTTATGTAGTAAAACTAGAACAAAGTTGTATTTATGTTGTATTAGATCTTCAGTATTAACTTTTGTTGTGTCAGGGGAGTCAAATTATTAATTTGACTGTGATTAGTGTTGGGAGTTTATTTAGTGGGGACTCGGGAGCATCTTGATTACAGATGGAAATAGAGCTGTTAGTTTTACATTTGTATCTAGTTGCAAACAAGGGGTGAGCGAGAATCGAACCCAGGACCTGAGACAACAAGAGATAAGCCCTTACCACTTGATCGCGCTCAAATTTTAGTTTTTAATGATACTCAAAAAGAGTTTTATGTTTCATGTTGATGTTGGAGTTTCAAGTGTAGACTTGTGTCTCTTAATTGCTTACCTGATACCTAATGTAGCTTTTAGCGATATATATATGGAATTGAGAGATTCTGCCTGTAAACATTTTTTACTCGGATCATCAAACTGATAAATGACACTTTAGAAAATATAAACAGTATAAATAGGCTCGATCGACTTCTTGTGGACTAGCAAAGAGAGGATGCGTAGAGTACATACTTCTGATGAAGGCTTTGTCTTTTAAACAAAGCTGAAGCGTCAAATTGTAGAACAAGAAAAGAAAAAGGTTAGATAGTTTTTCTAGTATTTAAACATGCAACTGCGATTTAACTCCGGCCGGGTCACCTTGATTGGGGCACTTTGACATGCTCATTGCAAGTAAATATGACGATGACAAGCGAAGAGCTCATTTGACTAAATTAAAAAAAAAATAGTTATACTTTTAAGGGTAATGGCCCTATGTGTCACTTTTACAAAAATAAATGTCCAAAATGGCACAGTCCTGAGAAATGACCCAAAATGTCACTCCAAAACGCTATATGAAGTTGAGTTTTTCACAAAACGCTATATCGTGTCGCGTCTCGAGCAATTTATTTATTTTTGTTAAATTTTTAAAGTTCAAAACGCAAGATGAAGTAGAGTTTTAGGGCAAGACGCAAGATGAAGTAGAGTTTTAGGGCAAAAACGCTACTTTAAGTTGAGTTTTGTAGAGATTTTTTTTAAAAATATTTGTGAAAAACGTGACACTAAGTGACGTTTTTCATTCAAAATCAAAAGAACAAAAACGCTACACTATGTTGAGTCTTGAAGTGACATTTAGGGCCATTTTCATGAGTTGTGCCATTTTGGACATTTTGCCTCCAATTTGTGACATATATGGCCATTTCTCTACTTTTAAGTTAGGAGGGAAAAAATTTAAATTTCGAGTTATAATCAGTTTGAATATATTTATTGTGATTGTATAGCTTATGAGTTGTTAAAATAAAAAAAAATAAAGTTTATTAGTACTTTTGAATCTATTAAATTTTATTAATTTTTTTTACCAAAAATAGTATTTTATCCCACCTTATTTTAAAATGTTTTTAAAGTTGGTTTTTTACTTATTGAGTAATGCTAGGAAATCAAACAAATCTTCTAAAAAAATTTCTAAAATGATGTGGCAGGATGTATAATATAAGATGAGTAGTTTTAATTGATGTGATTGATTTGAATATAGAAGGGTCCATCTCATTAATTATTTTCATAATCAATCAGAACGAGACATGTATCATTTGGAAAAAAAATTGTAAAAGTTTTTTGGTTCTCTAGCATTACTCTTACTTATTACACAAATACACTTTTTCCAAATTAAAGCTAAAAGCACATTACATTAAGCCATGCCAAAGAGTGAACGAATATTAACAAACACTCGTAGCTATCAAATTCCACTAAAATTTGTCAAAAACATTTGTTGAGAGTTAGATATGTAGATCGAGAAATATACACACAACCATTGCTGCATATCATTCTGTTCAACCATTGCTGAATATCATTCTATTCCGGATATCATAAGTTATTAAAAAAAAAATACTTCCTCCGTCCCTAATTAATTGTCCCATTGACTTCTTACACGTACTTTAAAGCGCATAAAATTAAATTTTTATTTTGAAAAAAAAATTTGTAAAATAATTTATCAAACTATGTTTTTTATGCGTTTTAAAATACGTGTAAAAAGTCAAAGTGATAGACAACCAACTAGTAACTAGGGACGTTGAGAGTACTTGATACAAGCTACAAAATTATTTCCGTCTCATTTTTACGATAAAATGGAATTGAGCTAAATACTTGTTACTATTTCATAACCAAAGTCTAAAAGGTTTTTAGAGCTTAGTTAACACTACAAAATACCACCACAACCTATAGTCATGTGGATTGATTATTAGATTTCCAAGTTTTTCCGGGCATGTCCTCAAGTCAGTAGGGAGACCCGTTATGATCAACATGTCACCTTTCTAAGGCATTGCATAAACACTGTGCTATTGTAAGGATGAATGTCTATTTTGTTTTGGTCTAAAGAAATACAAATCTATTCCGCACTATTTTTCATAGCCAAAGTGATTGAGTTTAACATCTATGTGCTTGCCATATAGTAGTCATTTTTAATCACTCTTTTCTCGGACTATATCAACAAGATACCGATTCAAGTTCTGGCCAAATATTTTGGTAGAAAATGATTCTTCAACATGTCGTCGGGCTTCTTTTCCCATCTTCTCTGCCAGCTGTGGCTCCCTAATGAATTTACTCATAGCCAAAGAGAAAGCTTCTGGATTAGGGTCGCAAAGGAACCCAGTAATACCATCCTTGATCGTCTCAACAGGGCCCCCGCTATTACAAGCTATGACTGGCTTATAGGCTGCCATTGCCTCGAGGGGAACAATGCCGAAATGTTCATCCTACACCCAAAGTACAGTTCCTTAAAAGATATTATATATCAAACCTACTCTTGTTGCTGCAAATAAACACACACACACACACACACACACTGTAATCTATAGTACCTTTGGTGTGTAAAGAACACACAGGCATTCAGAGAGAAATGTGTTCCTTTCCGATGTAGAACAAGATGTGATGAATTTGACACGGCCAGACACACCCTCTCTAGTAGCTAGCACTTTAAGTTCCTCCAGGTATTCAACATTTTCTCTTAGACGTTTATCAAAACCACCTGGAAGAAAAGAATGACTATAATTCATTTACATTGCATCTGCATCCCTGAACATTATGTGTATACATTCAGTTACTCCTCCTCAACGGATCAGCCTAAATAAAATACTATAAAATATGGACAACAATGTTTTCCTTTTTAGAATGGCACTAGTATGGTACAGAGAACTGAATAGAATAATTGGTTGCTTATATATCAGTGACACACTGAGTCACTGACACCTGGTGCAGCAAATAAAAAATTAGCAATAGTTAAACATATGTGGGTGACCTCATATTAAATTTTACAACTCTGGTTACTTCCCTTTCCATAATTTACCTTCTCTTTTGTTGGAAGATTACAGATGCTTAAAGTTATTGTAGGCAAGTTATCATAATTTACATCACATAAGCAATTTTGAAAAAATGGCAACTAATGAAACATGTTCAGGTCCCTCACTAATGGAATATAGGGAAGGTGGATATTTGTTAAAACTAAATGATGTGTATCACTATATGTGAGACATAATAACATTAGAAGTTGAACTTTAAAATATTTTAGTTATTAGTAAAGTTGTCAGTTAGTTCTAAAACACCCTGCACCAACAAGAGGACTTGTAAGGATTTCAAATAAAGAATAACATATGTAGAACAAGCCTCAAGCTTGAGACATGGATTCATTTAGTTCTGGTAAACCACACACCACAAAAGACGAGGTAAAAGACAAGAAAGTACCACGTCCTCAGAGCCAAAGATATATCATCAATGCCCAAAATAACTTAATGATAGAGCATGTCGAGAACTAGTATACAGCGATACTAAAACATGGTGTAAGTGTAACCTATACAAATAGCTTAATAGAACCGATATTAGATAAGAAATTGGGTACATATGATGCCTGATCTCAGGCTGCAATATGTCAGAGACTTGCCTGCAATGGTCAAGGTAGCATCAGCCAAATTATGACCTTGAAGAACATTTGTTTCGTCTTTGCAAAGCATTGAGAATGCCAAAATAGCCAAGTCTATGTTCTTTTTCCTTTCAAATCGATTGATGGAAAGAAAATTCAGCCTGAAAAAAGTTAGCAAGTAAATTTCACTTGCAACTTCAAAAAGACAGGGTTGCTTAAACAAGAGCATAATTTTTTCAATTTCTAAATATCCATAGAACTTGAATACACCAGGAAGAGAAAAAATTATTGTTACTTGAATGCATCAGGTCCATTAAACTGTTCCACATTTACTGCTGGATAAAGCACAGCTGGGCTAATTGCTTGTGAATCAAGGTGTTTAAATGTCTTCGCAAAAGTTGTTGCAGTAAACTTGCTGTTAACCAGAATTAAATCTGCCATTCCTATACTTTCACCATAAATTGCATAAGAAAATATATGTTGCAAATAGCATTTAAATAGGAGATTATTCTCAAGGGGGAAGCAGCCAACAAAATGTATTAGACCTGTTGTTACTTCTTCTACGAAGTCTATAGGCTTCCGATATACCCTCCTAAGGGAAGTTGTATGTTGAGCCAACAACAAATCAGGAAAGTGGCAATAAAATGCAACCTGTATAGGTGATAGATAGATAATATGAGCAACTCCAATACCATGAACTCTTCACACTTTACATCATTAAATTTAATAATTTTACATTAATCATATTCCATTATATAATTTTTTTTCAAATAATCCACTTAATACAAACAATGGAATTGATAAATAGAAAAGTAATCATATTCCATTATATAAATGTAAAAGTAACTTATCATCATACATAAAAAATTACCTTTGAAGACCTCTTCAACTTCATTAGTGGGATAACTACAGAGACCTGATCGACAAGTACGACGTCAAAGGATTTCCACATAAATAACATACAGAGGGCAACAAATATACAGCGAAGATATGCACATAATGCATGAAAATGCTGGAAGATATGCCGGGGCAGGAAAGAACCATACACTGTAACTGGAAAAGTACCTGGACAAAATTTCGTATACAGCCGGATCAGAATTTGATAGATTATGTAGAAGCGGGCGATTAGCCAATTATATTGCAATGTGAAATAAAACTATTAGACATTTTATATTTCTCACCATTAAGAGTTTCCTCAAAACATCGGTTTTTATCATGGTGTGCTGTAAAAATATGTACATTATGCCCACGGGATGCAAGTTCAACAGCAGCGTCAACAATTAACCTCTCAGCTCCACCTACTCATCATCAAGTCATGGCATAGTAAGTTAGAAACAGACCTTGTGCTAAGGGAGTAATTACACGTGATAAAAAAGTAACTATAAAACAGTAACAGAAAAATGGTATAAGCAGCAATCAACTCTGGATTCTCAAAATCAAATAGAGCACATTATTGTGTAGGTTGTATTTGGCAGTGTGTATATTCCATTCCATGAGAAGCAGGTTTTTATTCACTTCAAGTGTCTTTCATTGTATAAAGAAAGGATGAACATGTTCTAATCTTCAAATCCTTGTATTTGTATAACAAGAGGACAAACACATGTCTAGATTTTTTGTAGGTAAGTTGGGGCTGGGGTATTAAAAAATATTAACACCAACTTTATACTGATGAGTGAAGCAATATAAACCCACGACCCATTATTTGCACAGTTAATTTCTGCAAAGTTCTGCTTATTATGATTTTATAGAGGTGAAGCAGTGAACACATGACTACTTATTTGTATTGACTTTTTTAATTCTAGAGATTCAATTTCAAGTATCGATTAGGTAAATTTTCTTCCAACTGCATAATTGAATTGGAAAAAATCCACTACTTGTCAAATTAACTCTTGCTTTAATTATTGCGTCTGCCTAACTGCTACCGCTGAATCGTGTTTGAGCCCCCAGCCCCGGTTTCGCCACCGTCTCCATCCTTCAACTATCTAAATCTATCGTAATTCATCTCTTACGAATCTCCTACCAATTTCTTCTATATCCTCCTCTACTTATACAATTCAAGTGCATAAAAAAAGTCAATAATGGAATTCCAATTCATCAGAATGCGCAAAAAAATTCATAGTCTGTAATTCATCGCTTACTGTACAAGACATAATATCATCTTACAAGTTATTAATATTCATTTGAACTTAAAACTAATAAGGTAAAATTATAGAAACCATCACTGATCCTCCATTTAAGGACAAAGCAATCAAGAATTATCAGTTAAATATATTACATACAACATACATATAAAAATAAATTGAAGAAGAGAGAGTTATTAGTACCTATACCAAGATCGGGATGTATGATCCCAATGTTCAACTTTAACCCACTCTTGTCCTCCATCTCACTCCCTCTTTCTTAAAAATCAGTTTGTGTTTTTGTACGATGTAAACACCTTAGTCAAAGGTTGCTTTTTCCTGAAACGACGTAGTTTAAAAATTAAAGATAACTTTTCTCTTTTCTACCGTGAAATTAATCAATCAATATATCTTAATTCCTGTTAGCCAAGAAAGGGTGTTGGTCCTGTATGTCATAATTTGGGGAGAAAATATCCTAAATGGCACACCAAAAAAAAAAAGTCCTAAATAACACTCCAAAAAGCTACATCGTGTAGAGTTTTGAAGGGAAAAAAATTCTCCCTGAAACGCTACTTTAAGTTGCGTTTTTTAGCCTAGAACCCAAGATAAAGTAGCGTTTTTCCCCAAAAAAATTATAAAAAAAAATTAAAAAATGCAAAACACTACACGAAGTAGCGTTTTTCCCCGAAAAAATTAAAAAAAAGTGCAAAACGCTACATGAAGTAGCGTTTTCACTCCTTTTCCTGCACGTCACACTATGTAGCGTTTTGGAGTGCTATTTAGGGCCATTATTACGAGTTGTGTCATTTAAGACATTTTCCCCCAAATTGTGACATATAGAGCCTTTTCTCGCCAAGAAAACAGTAATTTTACCTTTTTACAGGTTCCACTCTTTGTATTTTTTCAATTATTAGGGACAAATCAGTAACTTCCGCATTAAATTCGAATTAATGGGCCTCTTACCCAACCCAATTCAGGAAAAATATAAAATCCTACGTTAATGATATCATCCCAGCAACTATGCAACAAACTGATTTTCTTTTTCATTGTACTTTCAAACTCAAGCGATAATCATGGGCTTTAACATCGTTAATTGATTCTTCGTTAAAACAATGGAGTTTGAAACATCAATATAT
Organism: Oenanthe sinensis; assembly: GCA_028671895.1. Classification (NCBI taxonomy): domain Eukaryota; kingdom Viridiplantae; phylum Streptophyta; class Magnoliopsida; order Apiales; family Apiaceae; genus Oenanthe; species Oenanthe sinensis. Next base: position 41,684,581 of record CM053794.1, read on the forward strand.
CTTAATTCCTGTTAGCGAAGAAAACAATAATTTTACCTTTTTACAGGTTCCACTCTTTGTATTTTTCCAATTATTAGGGACTGACTTTCATTTTAAATTCAGATTAATGGGCCTCTTACCCAGCCCAATTGAGGAAAATTTTAAAATCCTACACAACGAACTGATTTTCTTTTTCATTGTACTTTCAAACTCAAGCGGCTTTAACAGAGAAATGGCCCTATATGTCATAAATTGGATGTAAAATGTCCAAAATGGCACTACTCATAAAAATGGCCCTAAATGTCACTTCAAGACTCAACATAGTGTAACGTTTTTGTTCTTTTGATTTTGAATGCAAAACGCCACTTAGTGTCACGTTTTTCACAAATATTTTTTTAAAAAATATGTACAAAACTCAACTTAAAGTAGCGTTTTTGCTCTAAAACTCTACTTCATCTTGCGTCTTGCCCTAAAACTCTACTTCATCTTGCGTTTTGAACTTTAAAAATTTAACAAAAAAAAATAAATTGCTTGAGACGCGACACGATATAGCGTTTTATGAAAACTTAACTTGTTTTGGAGTGACATTTTGGGCCATTTCTCCGAACTGTGCCATTTTAAACATTTATTTTTGTAAAAGTGACACATAGGGTCATTCCCCGTTAACATCGTTAATTGATTCTTCATTAAAACATGGGCTTATGTTTACTCTTGGATTTGAGATACAGAGTTCATGCAGTTCCGGACAATAATTTCAGGTCTGGCTTCTCCAATTTGCTTGAAGGTACTTCTTGATCGTGTGCAAAAGTAGTATTGTTTTATGTTTACTGATTTGATGAAATTGATCGTTCATACAGGGTTCATGCAGTTCCTGATAATCAACCAAAGTAGTAGCCTGTGCCTAATTACAGATCTCTACAGTAGCGTTTCTAAAAGTTTTTTATTTAATTCCATAATCGATCATGTGTAATATTATTAGCAAACAACTTAACTATTATCATATAATGGTAGGCTTGATAAATGGCGGTGCATTCATATTTAGTTCATTATATTATTGTAGACATCGATGATATGACACAACCCTCTGCGTTGAAAGAGAATAATTCACGATTCTTGCATATGACCAACCAAAATTCACATTGTTCAATGTTTACTACCAACCAGAACTCACATTGCTCAGGTTTTACTAAAGAGAATAATAATCCCAATGTTGTAAAAACACAATTATTTGTTATAGGTGAGTACAAGGTGATTCTATGTCCTTTTTTTCATTTGTAATGCATTGATCTTATGGTACACATTAAGATGATCTGCATTGTTTTATAATATTGGTCCACGGACATCTCATGCTAAGGAATTCAGGAGTAAAATACTAACCCCAACATACACGGATTAGTGCTAAATATTGGTCCAGGGAAATCTCAGTCTTTCATACGCCAACGCATCTGTAAAAGTTCAGAAACAGCAAGAACAAAAGATCAACAATGCTGCATTACTGTATTTGTGCCAGATCCGGGAAAACTTGGTGTGGAACCCCCAGGTGAATTACTATGTCTTAATATAGAATTTAGTGCTTATGTGTGGAAGTTTGATTTCTCCCTTTAAAATTATTTTACTAACTAATGCACCTTCAATCTTTGCGGCTTGGTATCCAGCTACTTCAAGTTAGTATTTCAGCCGTCATTTTACTAAAAGCAATTTACCTAAATGTAACCAGGACTTCGTGGATACCTACAAGTTTGTTTTTTTATAAAGACCAGGAGTCTAACCAAGGCTATGTGCCTTCTGATGCATTCAAAACTAAATAAAGAACAAACGGAAACATACAATGTTGTTTTGGAGGCTATTCACCACAAACACGGTAGATTATTTCCATGGTTTTCCATTTAATTAACCCATTACACGGTAGATCATGGTTGGGTAACCCATTAACCCATATTATTAAGAAAATATTTACTAAAATATCCAAAAAATAGGAATAAAAGTGGAATTCCTTTTAAAAAATGACCAAGGATGCATTGTTTGCAATTAAGATGAACAGGAAGACCTACCTACTTAATGTCTTAGAATATTGTTCTGTTTTTTCTTTGCAGAGTGGATCTTCAACCCCTACTACAAGCTTGGAGCTACCCTCTCCCTCAGCCTCTGTCGAGTCCCAAAAGGTTATTTACCTTCCCATTCTAATTAGTAGTGTGTGCGTGTTTTGTGTATATCATGTAAGTTTGCTGTTGTAGGATATGTATCTAGCATGCATTTGTGATAAATCAGTTTGAACAAGCATTTGTGATAATAAGCAATTCATTTTGTTTAGGTTTGTATTTGTCACTGATCAAGAATTCAACTATTGTTAATGGAGTCCAGATTTGTAAATGTTATTTGGAAAACTTTGCAGCAACTGTGATGGAGGATTATATGGATACTCCTTTAGATGGTCTCATGTGTGCATATAGTTAAGTTTCAGGTGGCAGCTCAATATAGAGCAGAAATGAGAAGAAGAGTGGCAAAGCAGTGTTGAACCATGGTATGAAATAACAGTTATATGTTAGTAAGGGTCGGTATTAAAAGAATAAAAAAATGTAAGTTTTTGTTTACCTATAATTGACCATGTAAAGTTTTCTTGCTAATTGGTAAATATATTAAAATTGGAGAAGCTAAGATCGAAGATTTGATCTCTCAGTTGCAAACACAGGGGTGTCGTGTAACAATGTTGTCAAGGCTCTCAAGACTAATGATGGTGACATAGTTAGCGCTATTATGGAACTCACTACCTAAGTCGGATTTTGGCATTTCTTGAAGCAACAAGTCTCCGAGGATGGCTTCTAAATTTACGAAACCGTCACATTATTATTAATTATTGTTACATGGTTAAGTTTTGCTTTTTTATGTTTGTTGTATTCTCAACCAAGAAGGCTTATTTTGCATTTCAGATTTATCATCCTTTGTATTCATTCACAGATATTTTAAAATTCAAAAGTATTAGAGTGTCCTTTGACGATTGTAGAATTTGACCAAATTTCAGCTAAAAAACATGTGTCCTCCAGCCTGAATTCTGCCTCTCCTCTATTTTATCCCTCGGCTTCATCGAATAAAGAAATCAGCTTGACACAGGAGAGGAAAGTTCCACCTGCACCACTCCACCGGAACCTGGAGTCAGCACTCTTGGTGTCCATATGGCAGAGTTCGTCAATTCTTAAATTACGTTCCGGGTGGCATTAAAACTATGTCTATGACCCTATGCATATGCAGCTCCTACCAGAAATCATGGACTCTCACAATCGTGTGATGTGGACAACATATATTACCATTTTACGCAAGGGCTTATTGAACTTCCTGTTGTTGAAAATCAAGTTTTGGTGCCTGGACTTCCAGAGTTAGAACCACTAGATATGCCATCGTTTGTTCATAATCCAGGGTCATATCCAACTACCTTGAAATTGGTGGTTGATCAGTTTTTGGATATTGGTAAAGTGGATTGGGTGCTTTGCAACACTTTTTAAAAGTTGAAAGAAGAGGTATGTAGTAAAAGTAGGTTATATTTTGTCAGGATTTGGATTTGCTGAAGATTGAGGTTGAAAGAACCGCACATCACGACTCCGGTATACAAGATGAAACACAGTTAAGTGTTCTAAATTAATATTTTATCATGGTTAAATGGTACTAGTTATTAAGTTATACATGTGTTATTCATTAAGATGTACTGGATATTAATGTGAGTGAGTCGAATATTACGGTGGAGGTGGTATGTCCTTCTAAATGCATCAATATCTTACCACGGCAGTAGAGTTTAACCACCAAGTTCGGGATGGATTTGTGTGGTTCCTCTACGCGTTTGTTATTGGTGATGAACTTTATTTATATGCAATGCACAGGTTATTCAATGGATTTCCAAACATTTAAGACCCAACATTGATTCTTGCATGAATTGGCTAAATAAGCAGCAAGATCATTCAGTTGACTTTTATCTTAATTATGAATATGGATATATGTCTTTATTATATTGTTAATCATTTTTTTATTTATGAACTTTATTGAGTTGATTCTGAGCATCACTTTGTTCTCGGATCTTTTAGGATGCTTGGGAGGAGGTTGATCCAAATACTCACTTCTGAGTATCACTTTTTTTAGTTAATTCTGAGTATCAATTCTAAGAAGATGATCACTAAGAATCTTAAAGTGCACAATAACCTAGAAGCTGCTATTGCTAAGGTCTTGGAGTATTTCGGGTGGTAAAGTCTTTAAGGATACCTTGCAAATGGAAAACAGAGCTATAGGATAATATATTTGGGGTATGAAGAATCAAAATTCTGAGAGTAAAGTCCTTTTGGTTAATATATTTTCTAACGTTGATCCTCACAATTTGGTGGAGTTTATGGAGACGACGGAGGAAGTTTTGTCCGCATGAAGAAGATGGCCTGACAAAAGGAGGGAACAAACATTTTGATAGTTGGACTCTACTCCAACAAGCATATGACACTGACAATTGGGGTCATTGTATGTATTCAAGTATTTTGCTCCAGCCCGTAGGATATAGTGTGATATTTGACCAAGTAGGTGCTACATTGTAATTAATATCCTTTTTTTAATGAAATTTGCTTATAAAAAATGTATATTAATTTACACATATTTTTTAATGTTGAGAGTGTAATGTATTATATTAAAAAATCTTTATCTTATTTTAATTAGTTCAAATTTTATTATATTATATAAAATGCGATAAGGGGTTGAGAAACTTTAATTTAATATTATTTATAATTTTACTAACTCCCATATCTATTTAGTTGATAAAATATATTTGATTTTATATGTAGTAACATTTTTCTGCAAATCAGGTTAATGTCAAAACACATATTATTTTTATTAAAATAATTTATAAACCTAAATTAATCACTAAATTTAATTAATACATTTATAAATAATTTGATTATGTGTAGAATCAATAATATTTCCCTTATAAAAAATTACAATGTTGACTTTTTTTAAAAAAAAATCAGAACAAAGAATTTTTTAGAAAGTAATGTATAATGCCGTGCAAAATATATATATATAGATTCTACAAATAAAAAAAAATCATTCTTTTAATTATGTCCTTTTTTGGATTATGTAAATGTTTCTTTTAAAAAATATATATGATGCAAAAATAAATTTATTACTACGGGTTCTCCAAATAAAAAAATTCATTCTTTTTAATATATCTATTGTTTTGGGTTCTTCAAGATCTATTATATTTTGTTATGCAAATAAATTATGTTTTACTTTAAATATTTTATTATAATTTCATTAAAAAATTAAATTATGACTTTAAAATTTAAAATTATAATTTCATTAATTTAAAATATATTGTAAAATCTTTTAATGACATCTTTTTATTATAATATAATATTAATATGAATTAATAATTAATGACGAATATTTTAAATATAACAAATATAGTACTCTGAAATGAATAAATATTTATGATTTGTATATAATAAAATTATTTAATGACACAAAAGATAATTTTATGATATTTTTATTTTATATTATGGAAAAGATGTTCATTAAATAAATTTACAATCATATTTTTCAATCTATAAGTTAATTTCTTAAAATGAGATTTTAGTAATTAATGTTTGTTTTAACCATGGACTTTCAATTTATTATATAATTTATATTATATAAAATTTCAGGAGTTCTTAGAAAACTTTAAATTTTATTTATTATGAATATCTTTACCATTCACATATAATCATTTTTAATTTTTAGTTAATATCTTCTAGTTAGAAATATATTTTTATAGTGGTACATCAATTATTTTATTACAAGAACTAAATTAGTATATCAATTATTTTTCTAAATAACGTGAAACTAAAAATATTTTTTTAATTCTATATAATATCAACTATATACTTATATTTCAATATATTCATATTTTTTATATTCTAAAATATAATTTACGACCTTTTAATTTTATAAATTTTTAATAATAAACTATTTATTAGAAACAAATTTCTAAATATATTCAATTTAAAAATATAATTTTAATTATGTATAATGTTAGTATGCAACTCATACTCTGGCTACATTTCATGTGATTGTATTATAAGATATATTTTATAATATTTAATTATATAATTTGCTAGTATTTTTTATTTGTTAGTCAAAATTTCTATTATTTTTCTACGTCTTCATATAACATAATGTTAATTTATAATATCTAAATTAAAATTTTAAGTATTTCATAGAAAGTCTAAAAGATTACAAATATTTTTGTGCTAGAAAATATAAAATTATATTAATATATAATAATTTTAAAACAAAATTTCAAAAATAACTATACACCAACATGTGCACACCATTTATGGTGTCGTGAGAGGTGCATTCTCGATCAGACCACTAGAATCCAAGATTTTAAGTCTATCAATTGCCTCATCACAAGGATTAGCATCCAAATTTTTAACTCTATCGATCCTCATAAATTTAAACACGTTAGTGGTTCTATACCAATTATTAACACATGTATCATATATTCACACGCTAAATAAATTAAAACAGACCTTCTAATACTACTTTGAAGGATTATAATTAAAGAAAAGAATAGAATAAAGATTGTTTAATCCTACCCATGAGTTAATATATCACAAGTACATGAAGCATTCTATGAGGCAGATGAATATATAATTTAAAAATTTATCGAGGGTCTTAATATGTGTAGCGTAATTTTGAATATATTACAACATTTACATTTTTTACTATATTAATTTATGAAAATATCTATATGATAATAGTAATAATATATAAATAAAAATTATATTCTCATATATTACTGGCATTTACTGAAATTTAGAAAATAAAAAATTTCGTGCGAAGCATGGACATAGTACATGTCATTATATCTTATTACCACATTAAATAAAGATTGTTATCAGTTATTTTGAAGTAATTTTCTATGCATTTTTAATATAAAAATATATTTTTAATTCCATATAATGTTAACTATATACTGATACTTCAATATGTTTTGTATGATTTATATTCTAAAATATAATTTACAATCTTTTAATCCTACAATTTCTTAATAATAATAATAATCTATTTGTTAGTCAAAATTTATATCTTGTATCTCTCTTTTGTGTGATATAATGGTCAACTTATAATATCTATCTTAATTTTTAAAATATTTTACGAAAAACATAAAATATTATAAATATTTCTTTACAATAAATATTAGATTTTTAATTATATTAATATATAATCAACTATATTTAAAAATTCCAAAAATAAATACACACGGTGTGCTTAGCAATCATTTTCTATTACCACATTAACGCAAGACAATGATCCAACGGTGTGCTTAGCAATCATTTTCTATTACCACATTAATGCAAGACTATGATCAATTATTTTGAATCAATTTTCTAAATATGTTAAATTTATATTTATATTTTTTATTCTATATAATGTTAAGTATATACTTACATACTTATATTTTTTACTATGGTTTATATTGTAAGATATAATTTACAAACTTTTAATTATATAATTTCTTAAAAAATTTTATTTATTAGTCAAAAATCATTTTATGTATCACTTTTTTCGTATATTATACAATTGAAAATTTATAAATATCTATTTTTTAAAAAAATTAAAGAAAATTTAAAAATATTATAAAAAATTTATATAATATCAAGTATATACTACTATTCCAATATATTTTGTAAAATTTTATATGATGTGAATTATATATTAATATTCCAATACTTGAATCATTTTTTTAATTTTCAAATATTATTAAACGTGTAGTTTATTATAAAAATGATATATATATATATATATATATATATATATATATATATATATATATATATATATATATATATATATATATATATATAATTAAAAAGTACCATCCGTATAAAATTAATTTCAAGAACTACAATCTCTCATCTTCGACTCGGAGAGTTGGAGGAGAAGAACAAGAAGAAGGTAATAATATATACATACAAATACAATACAAACAAATGTATATATATATATATATATATATATTTGATTTACGATTTTTATTTTCCACCCAAATGTCTTGATTTACTGTGTATATCATAATTGTATGTGCCCTAATTTCAATATTGTCCCATTTTTATGCATCAAGAAGCTATATCATGAATTAAATTAGTCTAACTCTTTGTAGTTTGCTTGCAGAATTGCTAGGTGATCTTTGTTTTCGGTGTAGAATTGAGTAATATTTGGAAATAATGCCATTCTGTTGTATTCCGAAATAAATAAATAAAATTAAGCACTGTATGATGCATGAATATGCCCCCGATATTTTTTGCTGGTTTAGGACTTCTAAAATCCATTTCGGAGGAGAGGTTCGAGTTTCGTTTTTCGTCTCTGTCAAATGAGGATGTCTCCTTTCACTAGTTATATCACTATACAGGAGAAACAAATTATTACAAGTTTTGAACACATTCGATGTACAAATGTGAATTTGTAATAGCCTTTTATGTTTTAGGTTATTGCTTAGGTTCCGGATCTATAGCAACCATTTGCTAAATAACCGGTTTTTAACAAATCATCCCATAACCGTTGGATCATCTGTTGAACGGCCTAGATTAAAAAAAACAATTGAGCCTCGGTTAATAAGCGATATTAACCGAGGCTCGACGAGACATTATCCAAATAAAACCACCAAATTGAAGAACACGCTGTTTAGAGGTGATTCATGAGCGATTTTGAGGGGATATTGAGGCGATTTGCATCTATTTACAACTATTTGATTGAAAGGTAGGTTGCTTCATCCAAATTCCATCGATTTATGTATGTATAACTATATGCATCGATTTTATGTGTATGTCATGTATGTATAATCATGCGTATGTATACCCCAAATTTGCGTAATCCTATGTTTATAATTTGAAATTTGGATGATATTAATGTTTGCAATTTGAAATTAGGGTTTGGAATTGGACTTTAGGTTTGAAATTTGGATGATATTAATGTTTGCAATTTGAAATTAGGGTTTGAAATTCGAATTTAGGTTAAAATTGGGAGGCAAATAGGGCTGTTGGGAAAAGGGGACAGGACGAGCCTCGGTTATTAAGAGAGGCCCGTGCATGAGCCTCTCTTAATAACCGAGGCTCGTCGCCTTTTTTTTTTTAAATCTCAGCCGTTGAATAACTGATCCAATGGTTGTAGGATGATTTGTTAAAAACCCGTTATTTAGCAAACGATTGATGTGGATCCGGACCCGCTTGCTTAAACATTATAACTTGTGCTTCTTTTTTGAGACAAAGAATGTTATCTAGTATTATATGTTGATAAGTGTGTGTACTTTGTTATTTAATTGAAATGCATTATCATTCAAGTACTTGTTTTTATATAAATTTCATCTCCATGATTGTGTTTAAAGTTTAAACACTACTACAGGCTTAGAACAATCTTTCGAAGACAGCAACTGCATGAAATAAAATGGATCCACGATACATCCAGGAAACGTCCAAGTAAGCCTTTGTAAATCTCTTTAATTGTACCAATGTATAGTTCTAACTTCTAATCACTGTCTAGTTCATTACAACCTCTCCATATGCATTATTAAATCCATGGAAATGAACTAAAAATTGATTAAATTTTTGTCTGAAAGATAGTTTAAGAATCAAAGTATAGTATAAATTCAGAGAAAATAGGTCAATAGTTCAGAGTTACCCATGAAACAGTCAGTGTTGGAAGTTTATCTTCTTTCAGTCGAAATATTATGCGACTAATTGTTCTTGTCTATTTATAATCTATAGCAAGTTATTGGCTAAAGTCAAATGGATCTTACCAACTATGAGCATTAGGATATCCATAATGTAATAAGAAAGGGGGGCCGTGAGGAGGATAGTATTAAACTTTTATACATGGCATGTTTGTGTGCAGACATTTGGAAAAACAGAACGAGCTTCTGTGGGAGGCTTACAGATCAATGACTCATGAACTGCAGAAACTTCAGGTTTGAGGAATATAGTTTACCATCTGTGCATCTGTATATATATACACACAGAGAGAAACTGAATTGCAGTTTTGACCGTTATTAAATTTAAGTAACAACTGAAAAGCTACGTGTTTGATTATTAAGGTAGAGGAAGAAATGCTGATGCGCAAGTTTTATGAAGCCATGTCAGCTCAAGGTCTCAATAAGAAGGTGCATTTATAGCTCATAGTTCAATCGTTTTGCTGAATTTATGCTACGTCAAGGTCATAATATTGGGAAATAATTCTGTGGAATTCAAATTTTGTGTCTGCTTATTATATTATATAATATTATATTATATAAACAAAGTTATAACCTTATTTTAGTCGTAAGTGTTGGTTTATGCTGATCCGCATTACTGCAGGAGCATAAAGGGTATGTCTTACATTTGTGTGTGAATATTTCAGCTGCATCTATTTTTTTAACTCACTTCCTTAGCATTGAACAATTTTTCTATTGCAGTCTAGTTCAAAACAAGAAATTCGATATGTCTATAGTCGACGTCCTCGAACAAAGAAAGTTCCTACTATTGAAGCTCCTTCGCAGACGTCTCTGTCAGATAATCTTACTGCTACACCTCCCACTCCTACGACTCCTGCCTTGGACCTCCCTGTTACACGAATTACACGAAGGTAAACCCCTTGCATGAAGTTGGTCTTTGTGAATCCAATTTGGCTTGCTACTTTTGTTGATCAGGCTGGTGCTTTGGTTTTTACTTGTTAATAAGACAAGACTAGAGCAATGAAACATAGTTGAGTGTTATGAGTTATGACACAGGACTATCTGTGGAGAACCCATCAAAATACATACAACAAATTCGATTCAGAGTAACCCTAGTTTGTGCTGGATAAGTTTTATTCAGCCTTGCAACAAATGCAAGTGTAATTGATGTAGCCTTTACACGTCAAAGCCAAAACAGAGTGGTCACCCATTTCACTAGCTGTTCAAACCACGGATTATTGAACATGTCCACTTATATATAACATAATAGCACGATTTGAGTTTCCCATATGTGTGGTTGTGTGTAATACTGGAATGTGGTAGCTGTACTCCCAAAAGTCGTCTTCTTCATGGTTGATAATAATGATACGTATTACTACGGAGGAAAGATGGTCCAAAATTCAAGAACGGTGAATGTAATATTTTGTCAATTTTATAGTCGTTCTTCTGGGATATATAAAGATGCGTTGGAAGAAATTAGCTATATACTGTAGTCAAAAATAATAAAATAAATAAAGGCAGGTAGGGCACACCGCTTCTGTAATTAATGGAAATTTATACCCTCTATCTCTATTTTTTTTATTATTTGTCATTTGACTTTTCAGTGTTTTAAACTTATAGTTGTAATTATTATTATTTAAACTTTTTATAAATTATAATAGAAAATAAGGAACCTGTAATACATTTTAGTTAACTTTCTTCGTATCGTGAATAAAATAAATTTCATATTGTAAAAAATTGTGAATATCAAAATAGAATATTTATTAAAACACATATATTTTATGCAAAGTTATTCGAGATATATATTAGGTTTCTTATTCTCATTATAATATTAATTATAAACTTTTATTCAAAAATTAATAATTTAAAAATAATAGTTATAATTACAAAGTCAAAACTCTTTAAAAGCACTTTAATTGTGTAGAAAAGTCGAATGATAAATTTAAAAAAATAATATTAGTACTCTCTCCGTTCCTAATTAATTGTCCTTTTTTAAAATTTTATGCATATTAATAAACTTTAAATGTTAGTTGGCTTATTTTCCCTTCATTCCCGTGATTAATGTATTAAGTTTATAAGTATAGTGAAATAAATGAGGGTATTAGTGGAAAAAGTACCATATTTTTGTATTGATTAAAGATTTTTGCATTGATCAAAGAGATGAACAATTAAAATGGGATTTTTTTTCCCAACCGGTCATTGTTTACATAATTAAGTCAATTGTGAATTTTTGTATATGCTTTACTGAATTTATATACCCTAGTTTCTCTATGCATCTATCCCTGTACAGTATATTATTATTGAAATGTGAAATCACAGAATCCTAGATTTTGTTGGTCAAAAAATAATCGTCCAGGTAAAAACGAGAAGATACTGAAACATAAGTGTGTGTGTGTGTGTGAATTCTATGTAATTCATGGTCTTCCGCACGTTTTAATGAAGAGATGAGAAGAACATGGACAAGCCAGCAACTACATTTCATTTCATTTATAAAAAAAAAAGAGAGAGAGAGGTTAAATAAACATGCAACTCTCGTCAACAAAACAATGATATACACATCAGTGATCTAGAACATGAATTGATTCACAAATGTAATTGGAAAAAAACATGGAAAACACTAATTTAGAAATAAGTATTACAAACAAATTATGATATTTTCACCGATTAAATTGATAAATTTACAAAATCAAAAAGTGGGTGTAACAGAGTTAGAATTATCATTTTACGATTAAAACTTATACATTTAATTTATTAAAATTAATATTTATCATAATCAATATTTGAAAAATGGTTTGTTTTATTTGAACAATCTTGATTTTTTGTAAAATGAGTCATATCAGTAGGATGTAGGCTCGTGATAAGATTAAGATCATATTAGTAGTTGATGAGTGTATTATCAATTACACAAAACCATTAATCATCAAATAGTACTATAGTAGTATTTCAGAAATACCCGATATCCTATGTGCGGATAAAACAATGATTAGCCACAAGTAATAACCAAGATCTAAACAGCTTAATCATTTATTTTTAAGGATAATAAAAAAGAAACCATTAATCACAAGGTACAAAAAGTCAAAAATTAAATACTTAGCAAGTACACAGAGATTGTTTAAGACCAGTCAACTTTAGACAATTCTATCCACTTTCCTCTCAATTTACACCCCTCCAACAAACAACCAATACTACTAATATTATATACATTACACACACTGCGTGTATGTATAGATGCTGCATACATCCCTCTGTTAACTGACCACTTCCTTATCTTTAAAATTTCCCAATAAATTAAATATAAATACATAACTTTAAACTTTTATTTATATGAGTGTTTAATTTATGTATTATATTCACACCCTTCTCTCTCTTACTCTCTCTCTAGAAATTGGGTTGGGATCAGTTTCTTCACGATTCACATACTCATTCTCTCTCTACAACAAACATCATGTCGTCGTCGTCGTCGTCGTCGCAGCACCAGAAAAAATCGCTTCTTTCGCGGCGGTCGTTCTCGTTCACGATCTCTAAATCGCTGCGCGATTTCAGATTCTCGCAGCCGGTGCATAGTAGCAATGATCGCCGTGACGAAGATCGCCGGACCGGCGCAGATCTGTCGGAAAGTTCGGATCTTGCGTCGTCCGATGGAGTTTCGTGGTCGACAATGTTGCCGGAGCTACTCGGAGAGATTATTCGGCGGTTAGAAGATAGCGAAGATCGCTGGCCTCAGCGACGAAACCTCGTCGTTTGTGGTTGCGTCTGTAAAAGGTGGAGAGAGATTACCAAAGATATCGTTACGTCGCCGCTTCAGAGTGGCAAGATCACTTTCCCTTCTTGTCTTAAACAGGTGTTCAATTTAATTTAATTTAATTTTTATATATTATGTTGTTTATTAGATTTATCTAATTTTAAATCTGATTGTTAAATTGTTTATTGGAAATTTTGATTTTGTTTTTGTTTTTGTTTGATGAATATGCAGTTTTGGCTGAAATGTGTGTCAGTTTATGTATGGAATTTTGTATTGGTTGTGTTATATTTTGAGTGTATAATAATGTAGCTGAATATGTGAAATTGTGCATTTCGAAGATAGAATGAAAGTTAGGTTGTGGACATGGTGAGGAAAATTTGGTATACCGACCTTTTGGAGTTCTAAACAAGTCATGTTTTACCTATATGATTATAAGTGTGATAGAGAACATTACTACATGTTAACAGTTTTAACCTTTGACATTTGAGTAATTGAGTGCAGTACTGTAAATTTGGAAGACAGTATTTGTTTGGATGGGTTAAGTAACTATCTATGTGACTATGTCACACGAAGGATATAGTAATTATTCACATAAGCTCTTCCGGTAAATTTGGCTTAGATTTTGTTGCGGAGCTGTCAGCAAGTAGTAGCAGTGGATGGTAACTGTAATCGTTACTGGTTATTGTTCCCTTGGTTGCAGATTCAAAACCTTGTGCATATTATCATATCCTCATTTATTATAGGTGTTTAAGATATGTTTTGTTGTAGAATTTGTAAGAGAAATGTGAAATCGGACATCATGAACAAAATATGTAAACATAATAGCTGAGGACTTAAACGTGGAATGGTATATATACTCTTTGGAGTTTTAACCCAATTGTTTTTGTTTATGTAGAACTGACATTAAATATTCTTGTAATTATTAGACTATGTTTAGTTTTTGATGAGTAACTATGTTTTTTGGTTATTTGTTACTCTCTATTGCAGCCTGCTCCTCGTGAACTTCCACTTCAATGTCTAATAAAAAGAAACAAGAAGAATGGGATCTTTTACCTTTCACTTGCCCTTACCCCTTGTAAGTCTCTTTCGATGCATCGTCCAGCTGTTCATATCATATGTGACAACAATCCTGGTTTTCTGTTTGTTTAAGTATTTGCGGCTAATATTGTTAGTGAACTCTGTTATTTCAGTTCAGTAGATTATTTAGCAAACTTCTTAGGTTGTCTTTCTAATGTTGGTGTGTTTATGAGTAACTAAAAAGGTTTCTATAGTAAGTACTCTCCCAGGAAACTTAGTACAATTTAAGATATTCCCTGAATGGGTACAATCAGGATTTTTAACTATATCATTTGGACCAAAAATATAATGCTCATTATACATTCGTTCCAACCCTTAATCCTCTTTTCAAACATCCCTCTTTAAAATCCTTTTGCCGTGGTTATCTGCTCATTTGACCTATATGTATGTATGTATGTGTGTGTGTGTGTGTGTGTGTATAATCCATTGACTATAGACTAATGTCATTCTTTGTGTGACGAAGAAAAACTTTTTAAGACAGAAATCTTTTGCATTTTCAGCAAATAAAGTTGAAATCTTACTCTGAAATTTTCGCTAATTTCCCTTGAGGTAGATATTCGCTGGCTTTAGTTCTACAGACTTAATTGAGTGTAACCATTATTTTCTGATGTTTCATTTTGCAGCATTTACAGATAAGGGGAAATTTCTATTGGCAGCACGTAGGTACAGGCACGGAGCTAGCACTGAGTACATTATATCTCTTGATGCTGATGACCTATCCCAGGGAAGCAATGCATATGTTGGTAAATTAAGGTGAGGCTTTTTGCTACCAATGGAAAATGATGGGCAGTTACATTTTTTCTATAAAACAGTTATATTTTATGGTGCTTTTTCTCGGTAACGTTGTCTCTTTTTTTTTTTGTTTGAGGAAATATTGATCATTCTTCTATTTTATGAAAGTCTTTGCTGCAGTTACTATTGATGCACTATTCCTGATTTAGTTTTGGACGTGTTATTCTTCACTAAATTTTGGTGTTGAGATTGTCTGCCTAGTGCCTAGTGTCCGAGTTTAGGAATATTATGTTTATGTCTACCGCTGTCATGCTCTGAATCATGTGCCTAATTTATTTCAGAGTGTGAAACCATCTGTTCTGGACTTCAAGTTCACAAATTAGAATAAATTAAGCGGTATTTTAGTTTAGTCATATTTTTATTTAATAACCTTTACTAGGTCATCATATACAATAGTTAGTACATGGACGAGAATTGTAAGTTCGTTGCATTCCAGGGTGACGTGTAAAACCATCTTAATTTGCCTCAATATCCCAGGGAGGCTTTTCTGTACTATTCAAAACATTAATTTTGTGTTATTCCATGTAAGTTGGCAACAACTGCATCTCTATTAGTTAGAGTGTTGTTCTTTGTTGTATAAGTTAGACAAAATTATTTGCTAGGTAGCATAATGTGTAAGGTATAACACGTGGACTGAAGTAATATACGGAGTAATAGATACACTTGAAGGTGCCTTCCCTTATTCCAGTAAGTATTAATTTTTCTTTCTTTTCTCTTTCTTCAAGAGATTAGTAAGACATTAATGCTTAATAACAGTGTTGTGTTCAGCACTCTAGCCTAAAATTCCTTATTGATATGTGTGTATGCGGTTTTTGGTCTCTCGGAAGAATTGAGTTGCAAGTTGGTTGAATCTAGAATTTGCATTTTGTATACTTCTCTTATATGCTTTAATGAAGGGTAGTGTACTGGCGTACTACTAGTATATAAAGAAATGTATCATCGTTGGAAAAAGTTTCTGTGGGGAAAAAATATTTACGGTTATACTGATGTTTAAAATTATGATTTTCATGCAGTTCGGATTTCCTTGGAACCAACTTTACTATCTATGATAGCAAGCCTCCTCACAGTGGTGCAAAGCCATCAACCAGTAGAGGTGGCCGTCGTTTTGCAAGCAAGCAAATAAGTCCCCAAGTTCCTGCAGGGAATTTTGAGGTTGGAAAGGTCTCGTACAAGTTTAATTTGTTAAAATCAAGAGGCCCTAGGAGGATGATATGTTCACTCAAATGCCCATGTTCAGATGGAACTGCAGCTCACAGACCTGAGGATGATTTTAGAATAAAGATGCCAGATTCTGCTGCTGCTTTTGGGCAAACAGCTTTAAGAAATAAAGCTCCAAGGTGGCATGAGCACTTGCAATGCTGGTGCTTAAATTTCCATGGTCGGGTGACAGTTGCATCAGTGAAGAACTTCCAACTAGTTGCAACATTAGATCAAAGCCAGCCTGGAGGGAAAGGTGATGAGGAAACGGTTCTCCTGCAATTTGGAAAAGTAGGGGATGATACTTTTACGATGGATTACAGGCAGCCGTTGTCAGCGTTTCAGGCATTTGCAATTTGTCTAACCAGTTTCGGTACAAAACTGGCATGCGAATAATTTATTTCCTCTTGTATGTAACTGTTCACTAATTATGACAAGCTTGTGTTAATGTAAAAACACTATGTTTTTTTAGAGGAACTCAGTACTTTTGGGTGGTTTTGTTTTGGTCGATGAAATGTAAATACATCATACTGTGATAAATGCTTTGCGTTGGTGTAGATTGTAATGTAGGAGTAATATTTGTGCCTCCAAATCTAAAATGTATTTGGGAATTTTATGTTAGTATGTATGTGTCCTTGGGATGATGACTTCAGGAACGTTATCAAAAGAAAGAGGTGGTTTTGTGAGGAGCAAGAGGTAACAATAAACAACTGTGTGAAAAATAATGAATGGCAAGAGGTAACAATAAAGAAATATCTATACATTACTACACAATGTACTCTTCTTTGAAATCAGATAAACACTTCTTGGAAATCTGCAATGGCAGGCACCTCCCACGGGTTTAGGCACTACTGTGAACCGCTTACAATTACTTTCTGAAAGATACATATTTATCCTTTGCTTTCAACATCTCTTCTTTTTTTCCCAAAAAAAAAAAAGCACCCTACAGTATATAATCCCCTTTTTTGTCAAATTTTGAAAGGCTCTCCCCAGCACTCACAAAATCACCATACATTTCAAGGTCCCAATAACAATTAGATATATTAGTAGGCCAAACACCTCGAGAATAGGCTTGCAAATATTGACCATCATAATTTACAAACATGCAGACCATAAATTATAATTCCTACAAACCACTTGAGAAAACATAAGAAACAAATCATAAGGTGCATAAATCCTCCAAATAAACATGTTCCAATTTTTTCATAGGTTAAAACCAGATTCACTTCGCACAAGTAAAACCACGTTCATCGTTAAAACCAGATTCACTTTGCACAAGTAAAACCACGTTCATTATGACTATTACCTACCGACAACATGATCGAACACCGAGTACTTAAAAACTAGGGAAGAGATAAGTTTGTACATTCCACCACTTCTTAAGACACCAAAGGACTTTGGACCTGTCACAAAGACAATCCATACGCCTGAATTACTTCTTTCCACGCAGTTTTGCACCAAGGGCCCTCTCCAACTTGGTGATTATCTGCTGATTTGGTATAGCTTTTCCAGATTCATACTCTTGTATAACTTGGGGTTTCTCATTTATCATCTGCAGCGCACATAAAGAGTAAACTTATGGTTAACTTTCCTTCTACACAAGATTGAGAAAACTCGTTTGAGCAGGAGTAGCGACCGTATCATCACTAATTATTTATTCTAAAGAGAGAGAGGGTAATACCTGAGCAAGTTGAGCCTGGGTGAGTTTCTTTTCGTTCCGAGCATGCATAATGGCTTTCTTCAATTCAGTTGGTACCTTTTCATCTGAGCATCTCGGATAATTAGATGAAAAGCAAGCTATTAGATACCTCAGCTGTATCACAGCAATAAGCAATAGCAGAAAAAACAGCTGCATAAATATAGACAAGCTAGAGACACATTGATACAACTGACTCCGCCTTAAAAGCTTCAAGAGCTATTTGTGAACTTGGTATAAATTTGACATCGTTTATCAAGTGGATAACAAATGGAATAGATGGAGAATATAACTCCCATCAACATATAAAGAGGGAGATATAGGATAGTTGGAAAAATAAAATGGAATTTGAGTTCAGAAATGACTATTCCGTCAAAGTGGAACTTCAATTTTACTTAATTTATTTGATTGAAAGAATTTTCAAACCATGCTTGTGTAGAGAGATAAATAAACTGAATAGCACGGCTTTCTGCTACATGGTGTTGGTGTCTAAGTCCAACTAAATAAGTAATAATTGGACAAGTGAAAGAAGCATAAAAGAAAAGAAACAATCAAGAGAAAACAATTTTCGAGGCCAAGACATAGAAGTTGGTATTTATAAATTTCTAACACTTACGAGCGAGATTTTCAGTGTCTTCGTCCAGCTTCCTGGTGTTCAAAGATGTACCACTGGAGGCGGCCTTGTTTGAGCCAGCAGTTGCTGCAATATTAAGAAGATCCCATCTTACACAAAATATCTAATTATTTTAAATCTACGCAAACAACAATGCACCACAAACAATAAGATTTAAATAAATTGCACCCAGATAATAGGATCTCCATATATTACGCACCAGCCGATATATGAACTCAACTAATTTTTCAGCTACATGGATGATTTTCATAAATTCATCATCCCTAATTTGTTATCATTTATTTAAAGTTTTTAATGATGCGTCCATTAATTAATAACAGATTCTTATTAATATGAAATATATTTGAATAAGCCCTATTATCATCAATCATGAGTATCATCATAATAGATAAAAGGAATTAGATCGAAACAGTAGATCAAACAGATCCGAAGGATAAATCAAAACCCTAACTAATTAACCTTTCTTGACGGTTTCGATCTCGGCGCCGGCACGACGGGCGGCGTTGACGGCCTTTTCATCCTTACGAGCGGCGGCGGTGGGAGCTTTCTTGCGGATCACAACAGGTTCCCAGTCTTGAACAATCCCTGCCATCTCTCCTCTCTCTCTCTCTCTCTCAATTGATAGATACTAATATGAAATATTTTTGTGTATATCCAACGAGAATGTGTTTGCTTTTTCTACGCCCTTTAGTCCTTTATATATACATCCATAATACTACTAAAATTATTATTATTATTATATTCAATTCGATACGAATTGATTCGGATAGGGTTGATGAATATTACACTATATATTATTAGGCGCTTTGACTTTTTTAAGATTTTTAAGATTACACTATATATTACTCCGTATTATTAGGCGCTTGTATATATTATTTTTAAGATTTTTTTAATAATAATTTAAGTATTATATTTTTATTCAAAAAAATTGAAAAAATTATATATGCAAGTAATGTTTTTTTACATCTCAAATTACGTGCAAAAAATCAAAATGACTATTATTTTGGAATAGAAGAGTAGTGTGTACCACGACTATCAACTATTTTTTTGATAAGTAGCAATTTTTTTATTAATGATGATTTTTATGCATACATGAGACATTATTATGAGTAATAAGGGAGCCAATGAAAATTTGATACCACGTCAGAACATAAGTGTTAGTCTGGAAAAACCGATTATTTTATATACATTTCATTAGCGACCATTGTAATTATTACGCTAACTTTATGTTCATAGTTTATGGTATTTGGTTGGCGACAGGATCATATTATTAACTTTTTGTTTTTATATTAAAACAATACTGTGAGATTATAAAATGATTTATTAGCATGACATAATTAATACAGTAGTACTCCTCGGATCTGAGGGATTCTAATATTTTAATTTTGATAAAAGAAAATTTTAAAAATACTAATACTAAAATTAACTATGTATTCCAAACAGTTGTGTGCCTTTATTTATTTATTTTTTTTAAAAAAAGTGAACTCGTTATAAAATCAAAGTGAATCGAACCCAACCCATACGTATAACGCAAACCCTGATATTATATAGTTTTAATTTTAATATCATAATTAAACATGCCAAATTTAATGTTATGTTAGGTTTCTGATTGGAGTAAAAGAATAGAAATTTCAGAGATTTTTTTTCCTTTTTTTTTGGGAGGGGTTTTACATATCACTGAGAATAACATGTGCAATGCATAATCAAACCGACTTGTAACCAAACCATACCGCATATCTACTGTACCAGCAGCATGGCTACTCACATAATAGTTTATCCATACTTACAAAATTACAAGCTTTGTCTTAGATCAGTACAGTGACGACCCCAACTATCTATGAATTTCGTGATTCGATTACCTAAACTAAAATTCATGACTAGCTATTCCAGCAGACTTCCAGCTTCATCTAGCATCTTCATCAACTCCACATCAAGCTAGAGTTTCAAATTGATTTTCCTTCGGCAGCAGCAAGCCCACGGCTACATATATTTGGTTTTTGTTTCTTCTTTGTAAGATTCCTGCACCGCGTATAACACAAAAATAAATACTAAGGATAGCATTCAGCATTCTCAGTGTCACGGAGATATATAACGCATTTAAAATCTCCATCTATTCCCTTCCACCATGTAAACTGGCATAGAAATCCCTACTCTTCAACCTCAACAAAGCAAAATCAATGATCACCCATACATATGTTCTACAGAAATTTAAAAAAAGGATTAAAAATCAAATAAATCAACAAAAATAGAAACCCAATCAACAGCTGAAACTGTACATGTCATATGCGTTCACAGAATTCTTGCCCAATAAACTCTTTTGGATTTTAGTACTTTGATATAAATTTGGGATGACATTTTTTGAATTCACTATTTAACTTCCAGTTCGTATACTTCAAATAAATGCTATTAATACTACTTTGATAATTGATCCTGCTTATTTATCATCATGCCCTCCGATTTGGTAAAAAGAATCACTTACCCTCTCACAAGGATGAAAAAATTTATAGACAGAAAGGAAAGAAAGGTATGTTGTTGGAGGATGTGTGGAGTTAACAGCCACTGATCTTGAGTTAAAACTGGAGGAATCGGCAAAAGATTGAAAGGGAAAAGATACTGCTGATTTTTTTATTCCAATTTATCCTTAAAACATTTAATGTTAACAGCCATTTTTAACGAAGGGGTGGATATTGAAAGTTATAGGATGCAACTGTGAAGTTTATACTTCTCGAGTCTGGTACTATAGTGTTTTGGATGAAATTTTAGGGGTGCACACAGTGCATTTTACCCTTAAAATAACGCCAATAGTAACTTCCTAACACTTTATAGCTAAATAAATGACATTCATTTTGTACATCCTATATCATAGCAACTAAATGAAATTAAAAAATAAGATGAACATTTTTACATCCTTGTGGGAAAAAAAATTTAGAGTTGAAGGTAAAAAAGACAAACAATCACACATCATAGCAGACATTATAAATTTATACAGTATTTCATATAGTACTCGTTTTTCTGACAGAAGACTTTATTAAATTACACAAATGGCAACTTAGCTCCTAGAAAATCATGCCAAAACAGGTCAATTATTCCATTAAAAAAATAAACAATATATTTTATGAACTGTCAAATGGAAATCTCACCAGATCATTCACCATCCCTTTTTCATTCCTTTGGAGTACCATTCTCAAATTTATCCTCACTTTTATTGCCATCAATAGCCATCAAAGAATCCTGAAATGTATACAATGCAATGAAACCACATAATCATACAATTCACATTATTAAAATGAGCACCACATTCGACATTATCAAACTGATTGAAACTTTTTATTATAAATTAGGGTTTGAAATTGAGAAATTAGGGTTTGAAAGTGGGTAAGGATTAGGGTTTGAAATAAGAGGGCCTTGACGATGGAGAGAGTGGAGATGCATTACCTCATTTATAAGCTGTTCCTCTGTTAATGGAGACATGACAAGATTGTTAAAGACGTGCACTACACCACACTATTAGTTCAGGTAACCATATCACAACAGACATACATACATACATGTATATATACGGGTGGCAGCTGAACAGGTACTGCTTTTATAAACAGGGATGGATTAATAATATAAATTTTAATTTATATATATTTTGGAGGTTTGAGATTTTTTAAATTTAAAATAAGTTACTTATTTTATAATTTTTTTTATATTTTCATATTTTTTTAAGATAAATATTTTTTTTAATTTTAAAACCAAATATTATTTTTAAAATAAAAAATAAGTTACTTATTTTCTAAAAAAGTACATATATACATTTTTTTTTACAAAAATAAGGGCTTATTTCCGGAAAATAATGATGGTCAAACACAACCATTGTTATCCAGATTCAAATTTTAATTTTAAATTTTATATATTCAAATTGATATTAAAATATCTAAAATATTATTGGGAATTTACCAAAAATACTATTTTTTTTGAAATTATTTACAATTTTACCAATTTCCGAAAAGATTTATAAAATACTATTTTATTCTAAAAATATTTTCTAAAATACAGAGGTTGCATTTAATTTGAACTGTGCAACTAATTTATGTCTCATTTTAAATTTCATTTTATGTTACGTTTTAGGTTGCAAAATTGCAAACGTATTTTCGCAAATATTTTCTAAAATTTGAGTTGCAAACAAGGTTGCAAAACGTATTTTTATAAATATTTTTAAAAATTGATGGTATTTTTTCAAAAAAAATTAAAACTTTGGTGCTTATGAAAAAACCCCAATATTATTTTATAATTATATTTACTTATAATTAGATATATAATTAGTTCTCAATATTAAATAATTTATATAAAAATTATATTATAATATTATAATTAAACTTAAAATCTTTTATAATCGATTTGATAAATCCCAAATTCTTAGTTGACTGAATATATTTTTATATTTTATCTAAATTAAACTTAAATTTTATATATGCAGAAATTATATTTATAATAATATATTATAAAATGTAATCCTACCGAGTATAATCTTATTACATTGTTATCATTTGATTGTTATGACATATTAATAATTATAAATTTAAAATACACTTATAAAATTTTTTAGAGAAAATTTTGTAATGATCAATTTAATAACTTAAGATTAATAAATTATAAATTTATTTTTGTAGTTTTATGAAAAGTAACATTTTTTTATTTTTATAAAAATAGGTTTTTTATTTTAAATTTTATGAAAATATAATTTTTATTTTTTTAAAAAAACTAATACAAATACAAATACAACTAAAATTAATATTAAATACAATCACGAGTAATTTCAATTTTTATCAAAAAATAATTACAATTGGTTATAAACCGTATATAAAAATATAACATTTTATTAATATTAGCTATAAATCATATTTTAATAAAAAATTTAATTAATAACAAAGTTTAAAAAAATAATATATTTGATAATTACATTTTATTTCTTCATAAATAGATCAATATTATACGAAATTATAATTTCATAACTAGTTTTCCTTCAAGAATATGTAATACAAAACTAAGATATTGATTGTGGGATGTTCCCAATACATTTAAAGAAACTCCATTTCTATATAAAGTGAAAGTGCATGGTACCATAAACATAAGTAAAAAAAAAAACAGTATCAATTCTACAACGATATTAGTAGGAGCTCAATATCTATCATGGAGATTAGGAAATAGTATATTAAATTAAATGATATATCTTTACTTTAATCTTTATAACATGCATTACAATCAGTAGGGGCTCCTTTAATCTGTATCACTTTCAATCGGACCATTAACCCTATATAAATATCTTAAATCATTCAACAAGACTGCTTGTCCTAAAACTGTGTTTTGAACGGTTTTTCCATTTGATTCTAAGTCGGCATAAGAAGAGTCAATCTTAGTCATAACAACGGCTTTTTCGGCCCCTATTAGCTCAAAACCAAATTTCCTCTTATTAAGAAATTTAAAGAATGTATGATAGTTGAGTTTTCATAAAAGGTAGCCGTTGTCAGCTAAGCTGTATTACTTAATAAAATTAAATTATTTTTTTGACCAGAGTTTAATAAAACTAATTTCAAAATCCACAACAATAATATAATTAAAAATAAATATTTTACAAATAATCAAAAACGTATTCCTTAAAATTTTATAATATTCTTAAAAAATTCAATTTTTTTCACATAAACATATCAATACTATATAAAATTATAATTCTATATATATTCTTCATATGTATATTTGTTATTTGTTTTAGAATTTTGTTATTTTTTTTTTAAACATGATTTTTATTATTATTTTAATTGCAATTATGGGCTGGAAAAGCATGTAGGATGAATATATTGTGTTTAAACCGACGGTGCTTTATGTTGTTTATGTATGTATAATTTAGGGGTCATTTGATTCAACTCATTCTAAAATCACGTATGGATTTCGTCCATTTCAAACACATATCCGATGTTTGGTTGAAAAATAATAATTTGAAACTCATATCTCAAACCCATAAGATATGGGTTTTTGATACCGGGGGTGGGTATGGGAGAGTGGTATGAGGAATCATTTTATTTTTAATATTTTAATCTCTATTTATGCAATTAAATGTAAATATTTAATATGAAATAAATCAATGATGTAAAAATATATTAAAATAATAAATTAATTAATATTTTAAATTAATTATAATTAATAACTCAAAATTTATTAAATCAAATATATTCATTTCAACACTCAACCAAACACATGATATCAAAAATGATACCTCAAACCCATACCTTCTTAACCCGATTTCAGATTCCAACCTCATATCACTCCGCGAACCAAATGACCCCTTATCGATTCATCGTATACAAAAATTTAAGTTAAAGACCACCACTGCTAACTCCAAGTCATGGGTAAAATAGTTTACCTCATAAGATTTAAGCTACACTACTAGAAAAACTGGAATAGACATCAGTTAAAAACTGATGTCTATAGAAATTGAAACCGATGTCTTCGTGGGCGATGTTAAAGGTCCTGCTTTTTAACATCAGTTTATAACCGATGTGTAAGATTACATTTAACATCAGTTTCTTATAACAAACTGATGTCTATAATTGTCATTAACATCAGTTTCTTATTTACAAACTGATGTAATAGTTTTAGATTAACATCAGTTTCTTATAACAAACTGATGTCTATAATTGTCATTAACATCAGTTTCTTATTTTCAAACTGATGTGATAATTCTAGATTAACATCAGTTTCCTGTATAAAATGATGTCTGATTACCTGTTTAACCATTCACATACAACATGCACGCCAAAAAAAGTTACCAAACCAATAAGAAACTAATATTATAAAATTATAACTTGTTATAAAATTATAGATCCATACCAATCCAACTACACAAACATACATATAATCCAAACATCAAGTACTAATACATCCATGCATCTATTTGACTACAATCAAAATAATCAAAAGAGCTAAACAGATAGGAATAAACCATGTCCGTGGTAAATAAAAAAGTTGCTCTTTCAAACAATATATGCTGATCAGATGTTTAGCTGGCCTTTATGACTGGTATCGAGATGGTATCGAGTCTTTTCAGTGTTTTTTGCAGTATTGCTTTCTAGGTTGTAGCAGTATTGGTATCTTAGCAGTCCTTGTCTCAGTTAATTTGAAAAGCTGGTGTTGTCTCCCTACTATAAATGAGAGTGTCTCTTCTGTCATTAATGAAATGATGCTTCTGCTGTTCAAAAAAAAAACAGAAATGTATGCTGAATCAGAAACAAGGATTAATATATCTATACTTGTGAGATGCCAGGGTAAAAAGACTCAAAAGACTAAACAACAAACCTGTCGTCCAGCTCGAGCAAGAAGAGTGAACTGGTCACCAATAGAAGGGGCCTGCTGCCAAAGAAGAGTTAGATTTTGTAGTGAAATCTTAAAAAGGACATTAAACAGTTTGATAGCATGTTTAACTGTGTTGCTACACATAAAGAAGCACTCACATTCGATAGCCAGAGCTGCAGATCTTGTGAAACCACCCGTTTCTCAAATCCTTGCCTAGTGATTCGCACATCACTTATACTAGACGGGATGAGCACAAAAGAAACATCAGACTGAATGCACACATTTGAAGGTTTTATCACTCTTTCCCTATATTTTAATTTCCAATTTAATGTTTCTCAAAGTATGGGTTTTTGTAGATTAAAGCATGTATGAAGCTGTATATGGATTTTCTTGGATGTAAAAATTTCCTATGTGTGTATAATAACTATAATATACACTCATGTACATTGAACTAAGAAGAGAATTTGATGCAAGTGTGTATAGGCAAGATAAAACAATTTCATTTCAATATATCTCAGCAATGGATGGAATTAGTCAGACAGTCAGACACAGACGCAGCTCAAAGCCAAAACAGTCATGTACGGAGAGGATACCACAACCTTTTGAAACAACTGTATAAGATCAACGAAAAAAACTTGCGAGAGTAGGATATCTAAAAATGATCTTACAAAATGAGTAAGATGACTGAATAATGAAAAAAGGGTATGCTACTTTTTTTAAATATTGCTTGGATTAAATTAGATATTGTAACAACACAAGAGTAAATGCTAATCATACCCATCTTCCTGTAGTAACTCTTCTATTATTGTTTCAAGACCCTGAAGAGGCTCAATGTCATAGTTCTCATCATCTCCTGAAGAATCACAACCAGCTGAGCCATCCTGTTAAGCATAGCAATGATCAATAACAGGACTACATAACTATAAGAACATATAAGAGTATCAGTAACAATGCCCCTGCAACAATGAATACTTTACCAGCACGGAATATAGAGACAGGCAGCCAACTCAAGTCAAACAACTGTATATAAGCCCAACTAAAAAGATAAAATCAAACACAAACATTAATAACCCCAATTAAAAAGTTAGGGTTTCAATCCCCAATTAAAGCCCTAATTAATCAAACAAAAATACTAAAATATTTAACTAGGCTGCAACAAGCTCACCTTGTCAACTGTCGATTAACATATATGAAAGAGGACAAAAATGAGAAATTTAACGCACATAAAATTAGCTATCAGAACAAAGATTATGAAAGTCAAGCTGAAAATATTGTTGGCATCAAAAAAACTCAAATCGTAGATCTAATCGATTATTACAAAATTACAGTAGATCTAATCGAGCTCGGCAATCAATTAACGAAATAAATTACTGTCAAATCAAGCCCAGCAAATCGAACCGAGGAGATGAAAAAAGTGGAAGAGTCACAGCCATGAGGAAGAAAGCGGAGGGTGGAGCAGAGGAAGTTTTGTATGCAAAGTCCAAGTAGATTTTACTTTATATGTATTTGTTTATTATTATTATTGTTATTAATTAAATGTTTAAATATATATATTTTTATTATTTTTATATAATATAAGTGAAAAAAGCATAATTAATGAAAATATATTTAATGTTAATATTATAATATTATATATATATATATTTATTTATTTATTTATTTATTTAAAATAAAAATACACAATCAATATGATTAAAAATATAATAAACAATAAAATCACATCCTCACATCACCTATTAGTATATAAAATTAAAAATATATATTAAAAAATAAAAATTAAATTGTAATAAATAAATTTTTGTTTGAATAAAATAAATAAGTTAATACATAATTATAATAAATATAAATTTTAAATATTTAAAAAGTGAATTTAATCTAGTTTTTAATAATTTTTTTATATATTTTTAAAAGTTACATGTCGTTTTCAAATTTAATATTATTTAATCTAGTTTTTTATACATGTGGTTTTTATATTATTTTTATTAAAGAATGATTATTATTTTTTTAGGTGTTTAAAATAAAATATTTTATTTTTGTTATTATTTTGATAGTTAATAGATTAATTATTAAATTTTAATAAATTTTTAATAATATATAAAACTTGAAATTTTATAATATTTTTAGAACTACTCTGATTAATATATGAAGTTGAGTTGGAGTTAGTAATATAAATATCTATTAATTGTAATATTAATTATTTATGTTTTGAATTGATAAGGATTTATTAAATAAATAATTAATGGATTTTGACCCAATTATTAAATAATATATATGTTGAAAATATTAATAAAAATTTTATTAATTTATGTTTTGTTTTTATGTTTTAATGTTTTAATGTTTTAAGGGAAATAGGGATAGGTGTATAAAAAAGAGGGAGTTAAAATTTTCTTAAGTGGCCTAGGGGAAATATTTGCAAAGGCGGGGGAAAAGGAACTAGAGCGGGAATTATTTTTTTTTGGAAACACCTTTCACATCGGTTAGTGCAATAACTGATGTTAAAAATATATAAAAGACATCAGTTGTCAAAAAACGATGTAATAAATAGCATTGACATCGGTTTCAATTCTAACCGATGTTAAAGGCGTGATGTCTATTCTCCTTTTTCTAGTAGTGCTACCTAGAGACGTACGAAATCACATTTCCATGATGCATAAAAACACATCATAATTCTCTCTTAGAAGCGTCACTATAAACCTGATATCCTTCACTCCCTGATGGTAATACAAGTATAGGAGCTGACACCAACCTCTTCTTCAACTCTTGAAAACTTTGCTCATGATCATCATTCCACTCGAACTTAACACCATTCCGCATCAGCTGAGTCAATGACAAAGCTATGGATGAGAAACACTCCACAAAGCGTCTAGAGTAGCCTGCCAAACCCAAGAAACTTCTCTCCTTTGTCATAGTGCTAGGTCTCGGCCAATTTGTGATAGCCTCGACTTTCGCCGGATCTAACTCAATCCCCTTGCGAGACACAATATGCCCCAAAAATGCAATCTGCTCCAACCAGAATTCACACTTCGAAAATTTTGTAAATAATTTCCCCTTCCTCAAGATTTCAAATACAATGCGCAAATGCTCTTCATGTTATTCTTATTTTTAGAGTATATCAAGATATCATCGATGACAACCACAACGAACTTATACAAGAAAACATGAAAGACCCAATTCATCAAATCCATAGACACTGTTGGTGCATTCGTCACCCCAAAGGACATCTCAAGAAACTCGTAATAACCATATCGAGTGCAAAATGTTGTCTTCGGAATATTCTCATCCCTCATTCGTAACTTATGGTAATCCAATCTCAAATCTATTTTCAAAAAATACTTCGCCCCTTGCAACTAATCGAACAAGTCATCAATGTATGACAAATGATACATGTTTTTGACAGTCACCTTATTCAACTCTCTATAGTTGATACAAAATCTCATAGACCCGTCCTTGTTCTTTACATAATGAATCCCTTATCCAAAGAGTCTCGTAGCTATTCTTCTAATTCATATAACTTTACTAGTGTCATCGTATACAATAATTTTAAATAACTTCAGCCCTCATGACAAATTCAAGAATAATCGATACATACTTTCATGAAATAACACATTTTTTCATATCTTACGAGCATTCTCAAACCCACGATTCTAAAATACATCTATTACTTTCTTTTTATACTCCAACACCTCTAGTTATATGGCACCACTTTTGTTAGATATCAAATTCTATTTAAATATCTCATTACTTTAAAGATGTCTCACCAACCCTTCGAGAAAACCAAAACCTTGTTATGTAATTTAAAATATTCCAATCATCATTGTACTTAATTAAATATAGCACCCTACGGTAAGATTCCTTGTGCACAACTGTGAAATACTACATGCTGAACATATTACGAAATCATTTTCAATCCATTGTCATCTTGAAATCTTTTCATCTAGTCGCATTCACATTTCCGCACTACATTTCAAATTCTATATATCTGATTTCACGTTGTGCCATGGTAGCAAACCTAATTGTCCTTACATTTAACACATTGATAATCAATAATTCTTAATATTTAGATAATCGCACCCCTAGTTGAAGTCTAAAAGTCACACAATCCTTAACCAAAAGTTATCTTACTCATAAAGTTAAAATAATTCTAAATACACCTTTCATTTAAAAATCTTGATCTACAGTTACTAACATACTTGCATCTTCATAGATCGTTCGCTTTCCTTTTCAATCAATTGTTCCAAAATGTTTGATGAATAAATCCTTAAATATTTAATCAAGGTCATGCATCCCTATCAGAAATAAGTTTGCCTAGATGACTATATCCTACATATTCTAAACACTCTTAATAATTATCACGAAGGCACATAAAAAGATTCATTTACGAAGACTAAAGTTAAGGATTCTGAATAGATGAGAAAGAAACAACAAAATGAGTCAAAACATATTCAAATAATGCAAAAGCCCACCTCTAAAATGATTCACAATATCAAATACAAATATGAATGAAATTCGCAGAAAGAGCCCAGTTGGAGTAGTTTATAAAATTTATAATAGTGAAATAATATTGAAACGAATGTAATTAAATGAAATCTTAAAATAGAATACCCATCTTAACGTCTACCCAAACTTACAGGTCAAACCTAAATAAGTTTTCTACAAGAAAGAACCTAAGTTCTGATATCATCTCTATAACACCCTCTTCCCAAAATGAGACGATGAGTTACTTATCAAACCACAAATCTTGCATACGAAATACTAAAATCCACCATACTTAATAATTAAATAGATCCAACAAGTCTCCAAACTAATATTAAAACCTTCAAAATAACTAAAAACAATAAATATGGATACATCCAAAATCTCTAATAATAAATAATATCTAAATAATACGGAAAGTTCAAACACCCTAATAAGTGGAATAAAGATAGCTCTCTATAACACAGCCCGAGATCCCCTAAGTACCTGCCAGAAGAAAGAATACGGCATGAGCCAAATTCTCAGTATGGATTGGAATACAGTTTAAACAAGAAGCAAGATATATAATTTGACATTAATAAATAAATATTAATTTTTAAAAACAAGGCTGAAGCAAAGAGGGGTTATGATATTTCATACCGATATCAAAACAGATAACAAATACACACATCATAAGGTACCTAATGCGTGCAACAAACAAGACAACGGGTACGACATATACAACGTAACCGCCAAATATCAAATCACAAATCAAATCAAACTTTGGGTGCACCAATCACAAATCAAATCAAATATCAAATGCGCAAAACTTGTCACATGAGCTATCAGAAGGATACGCCGTGGGCCCGTGACTGATCACACTGCCACAGAAGTGTCATGCCACTGGTGCCGCAATGACATGACTGTAGTACCCCTACAACTGGTTAACTCGGTATGCCCTATATCATTTTAAGAGTTCAAATAAAATATTTTCACAATTTTGAAAATCACATGAGACAGATATTCTACATAGATATGTAACATACATAACTTTTGAAAATCACAGAAACAAATATTTAAATATTTTGAAACAGATTTTAAAATAATATTCGAAAAATCAAAACAATTAAAAACAAAGAATAACGAATGGAACATATTTGGGGACGAATCAAATCAAATATAATTAATCCTAAAAGAGTAGCACTGAATAGAAATGAAGCGAAATCTGTACCTTAGAATATCAATAATAGATACTAACGAAATTATCCAAACCCAGTATGATGCTTTTAGCCTGCTAGTATTTTCACTATGTCTGTATCTCACCATACCCATGTTTCAATGATAGTTGTGTTTATATATAATCCTCATGCACTCCTCCAATTACACATCAAACTCAAGAATTAAAAACAGGAATGTATGATTCTTGCATATTACCAGAACATGAAATTCCCATATTCGGTTTTTAATAAATAACTCATATGTATATATAGACTCTTAATAATTATCGTGCTTCTAGTCTAATTACTATTTTATTACAAATTCTATTTCTAATCAAAATCAATATAATAAATATTATGTTTAAAGAAAATAATCTTACAAATTCTAATATAATTTTAAAACTATTATTACTAATATTTAAATAAATAATTACGGATATTACAAGACGGAGCCCATTACCGCCCCACCCATCTTCTTCGTCGTACTCTTTTCTCTGTCCCCGTTCTCTATCTCTTCTCCTCTCTCTCCCTCTCTCTCTTTTCTTTTTTCTTTTCTTTCCTTCTTCTCTTTCTCCCCCTTTTCCTTAGTCTACGCAACACAACCGACCACCGCCATCGCGCCAGTGGGTCCTGCCACTATCAACACAACAAAATACACACACCCATATGGTTTTAACCCACCAAATCCAATCCAACAAAACCAAACAATCCACCTTGTTTCTTCCATTTTCCGACCAACTGCCGCCATCATCACCGCCATCGGTGGCGGCTCCGGCCAACTCCGACTCCTAGCTCCAATCTCGATTTCCAACCTCCAAACAAACAATCCACCTCCAAACTTTAAACCCGGTTAAAAAACTAACCCAAATAATCAAATAACTCAATTAAAAACAATTTCCCCAAAACAAGAATATATAAAACCCTAACTTTATAAATTAACAACATCCAAAATTCATTTAAAAATGAAGTTCAACTCTAAAGGTATCAAAGTACTTGTATACTTTGTTATTTATAGAAACAAATAAATCAAATATCCAAGTTTTTCTCAAAATTTCCCAAAATAGAAACTTTCTTGATTGTTGAAATCTTTACACTGTTGCGAAACTCGTATCACCACGATCTCAAATTCGCAATTGCATGTTGAATCCCATCACCAGATCTCCAGTAAAATTTCCCAAGTTTCTCACACTCTCTCTACCATTTTTCTTTTTCTCCTTTTCTCACTTTAAATGGAAAAGTGAAGAAAGCTAAAATGAATTATAGAGGTTTCTACCTATTTATATATCACTCTTGGGCTAAAGAAATAATAACTCAATTACTAAAGTTTTTGGGTTTACTAGTAAAGAGTGGCCCAATTTCTAGAATAAATACAACTATTAGATTTTTAAAACAAGCAAATCAACTAGTAATTAAAATATTTGAGGAAATAATTTTTATAAAGTTTAAAAATATCAAAACACACTTTTATAATAACAAAATAACTTTTCAAAACTTTTGAAGAAAATATATATAATTATTTTTATAAAAATCGAATATAATAAAGAAAATAAACAATTTGAAAGTTTTTAATAACTCTCCGTGAATTTTTTTGGAAAATTGGGAAAAAAACCAATCCTATATAATATTTGAAAATACGGGATCATTACATTAAAAAAAATTCAATTTTTTTGTACATAATGTTTTTTTTTATGTATAAATTATATGTAAATAATTGTATTTTTTTTTTGTTGATAATGGCCTATTATTTCTCAAAAAGGAAAAAAAGGAGTAATAAAATATATGTTGTTCTAATAAAGCAAATATCTCATCGGTCCTCTGGTTGATTTTGCGTTCTGACATTCTGTGTATCTTTTGTATTGCTTATATATATACCCACACAATACAACTATCAAGATCCCATTATAATGATCTGATCTCCGGATCCAAACAAATGTATTTATCATACAAACCCTAATTAGAAATGTCTAGAAGAATACACACAACGGATGTGGGTTCCATAGCCTGCGACGAGCTGGGCGAATTGGGAGCAGGAAAAGAAGGCTGGCTCGTTGAAAACCCTAATTTACTCTCTGCTCTCGATACCCATTCAATTGCCTTGGCTAATCGCTCTATTGTGCTCATTCTTCAATTCAATCATTCCGGGTCTCGGGTCAAGATCCGACCCGATCTTTCCCCAATTGAGGCTGAGTACATATCTGCTATTGAGTGGTTGGTTTTTGATGAAATTAGGGTTCTTGCTCTTGGGACTTCTTGTGGGTATTTGTTGATTTACTCTCTTGATGCTCACCTTCTTCATAAACAGGTTAATACTGTACGAAATTATAATTCTATATATATATATATATATATATTCTTCATAGGTATATTTTGCTATTTGTTTTAGAATTTTGTTATTTTTTTGTAGTTGGGGAGATTTCATATTATTTTAATTGCAAATATGGGCTGGAAAAGCATGTAGGATGAATATATTGTGTTTAAACCGACTGTGCTTTATGTTGTTTATGTATGTACAATTTATTGATGTGTTTTTAGGAACGTTTTTAAAACCGGAATGATGTGACAATGTATAAGTATTCTCATATAGATTGATTAATGGTGTGCTATGCTACTAGACTTTAATATATGAGATGTTTATGAGTATTGGAAAACAGCCTAAAAGATTGATTAAAAATTTTCTTTTTGGTTTTCAAGAAGTGATGGTTTAATAACCGCTGAGTTTCATCTCTTTATTTAATGAGCTCAATATCTATGATTATTAGATTAGAAATTAGAATACAAAATTTAAAAAATTTCTCTGGTGTTATCATATATAGTCCATTATGATGCGATAAACAACTTAAATGGTACTCTTTTCTTTTTATTTGATAATTGCTACTTGGATACAATTAGTTAGTCTCTCTCTCTCTCTTTCAGATAGTTTATCCTGGGCGGATTCTTAGGTTACGAGTTCGTGGAACTAAGAGAGATCTGAAAGAAGATGCATCATCCGAGGAGGTCTGTGTTGTTTTATCAGGCGTAATTGCCCGTTTTGATGGGTCTGATATTCAGGTATATACAAATATTGTAGAAATTCTTTTCTCTTAAAAACAGCACCAACAAGTCCTTTTACATTTATGTTTGTGAACATGTATGACTAGTAACCTAGTAGGTAATGCTTGATTATCAATGAAATTTTATTTTTCATTTTATGTCACTAGACTATGTTAATTTCCAAGTTATATGCAAGACTGACATCAGCTCCTTCCTGTTTTGTTGCAGAGTATGCTGCATCGTCGGTTTCAAGAAACACAGGGTCAGTTCTGGGATCAGATGTCAGAAAAAAGTTATTTAGAGGACTCTGAAAACTCTTTTGGTAGACTTCCATATCAACTATGGAATGTTAACAAATATGGTTCCTGTGCTGATGCTGCGATAACTGGCATCATGCCCCCTCCTCTAATGGAACTTCAGGTAGCAATTTGCATCTATATCTTCAACTTATGTATACATACTCTTAATTATTATTTATCGAATTTGTATAATTATGATCTGGGTAATTGCTCATAATCGAAAAGTCTTAATGCACGTCGTTGTTGCAATCTATGTTTGGAACATAATAATATAATAAGGTATCAGTAGGCTTAGTTTAATGCTTTGGAATCTCGTGGTTAAGATGATTACGATGAGGATTAAATATCGTGATGCATAGTTGCATCTATGTTTCTTTGTGACACTGCCTTTTCACTATTTAACTACTTTTGGAAACTCTCTGAATTATTCTGGTCTTTGAAATTCAGCTGCTTTTGTTGTTGGGCAGTCAAGTCAACGATATTTTTGTGCGATCACTATTGGGAATGATGCTGTAATTTCAGCATTCAGGTTAGTTCTGTGGGAATTGGGATATTCCTCCATATGGTATCTCGTAATCTGTTATCTGTGAATTGATTATTATATATTTTTATCACTAAAGCCGGTGACTGTGGTTATGCTAGTATGTACTTTGACCTTTTCCTTTGTTTTTTGAAGACTTTCGGAAGACAGAAAGAGGTCTCTAGTGGGAGCTATTCTGTCAAAAGTTGTGCCAGCAACATTTTCAACCATAGCTTCTTTATCGAGTATGTTTTGGCGCAGCGAACCAAAGTCAGTAAAAAAACCAGAGCCCAAGCCACAATCATTTGCTCAAGGTGAAGAAATTGCCTTAATTATAATTTTAGACTTGAAAAGCTAGTGGTCAGATGTAGTGTATGTGACAATGTATATAAATTCTATAAATCGAACAGTAGTTCGTGATGAGAGTTTGTTATCTTTCTCTTTCCCAGAGCTTGTCTTTATCATTCATGAACATCGTGCTGTTTCTGTGATAGAAACTGGAAGTTGTACATAAGCACTAAACTAGATAGTACAAGTTAAGCATTTTTCACTTTACATGGTAAGAATTTTTTACTTTGTGCAGATCAAAATAGGTAAAAGTATCATATTGACCATTACTAATAAATCAAACTTGACAAATTTGTGCATTTATATGTTTGGTTAATTAGCTTTAGCCTACTCTAGGAAATGCTAAAACAGAAATAGCTTTAGACAGGAAAGATAGATTCAGCAAGTAAGGGGAAACAAAAGGTCATCCATTGCACCTATGGGGCACAAAACTTTAATTCTATGGATTAGCAAAAAATGTATTGTTACTGGCTTATATTAGTTTTATCTTTGCAGCTTTTCCTCTCACGTGTTTAAAGGATAATCCTAGAAAGGGTGAGAAGCTCACTTTATCACCTAGTGGTACTTTGGCGGCAATAACAGATTCACTTGGTCGCATCTTACTCATGGATACTCAGGCACTTGTAGTAGTGCGCTTGTGGAAGGTTTGGTTTGCACACTTGCAATTGACTGCCACGAAAGCTAGTAGTATGTACTTGAAATCTAACCGTTGCTTCTTTGCAGGGGTACCGTGATGCTAGCTGCCTGTTTGTTGAGATGCTTGTTAATAAAAATGCGGGGGCATCAAGATCTGGCTATGTTAAGAGTGATTATTGTCTGTGTTTAGCCATTCACGCACCTCGTAAAGGGATAGTTGAGGTACTTAATTTAGTAAATTTGCAAATTGTTTTATTCCTTTTCAATATTAAATATCCATAATAACAAGTGCTGTGAATCAAAAATTGAAACCTCTTTTTTTTAACGTCCAAAAGGAGAAGTGTTACAAAATTGACCATAGCATGAACTGATTAAACCCAATTACTATAATCAGAAGTCATACTGTTACATATATTCCCTTGGGATGTGACTTGTGAGTTGGATTTGATAACTTTTCTGAGACCAGCTGGCAGCATAGTTCGTGTAGACTTTTCAAGTGACCAACTGCTTTAGTAGTCTACCGAGAAAT
Source organism: Oenanthe sinensis (assembly GCA_028671895.1). NCBI lineage: Eukaryota > Viridiplantae > Streptophyta > Magnoliopsida > Apiales > Apiaceae > Oenanthe > Oenanthe sinensis. The sequence goes on from CM053794.1 coordinate 41,721,770, forward strand.
TCTATTTTATTTCTCAAGTAAAAGCTAACCTGTTTGTCTAAGCTTAAAAACATTAATTTAGTTATAAACTGCATAAAAAAGTTAAACAAAATATTCCCAGTTTCCCATTGTATCCCACTCGTACAAGTCCGGGGACGGTAACATGTTCTTGGAAATTCCTCTACTCCCAAGAGTAGAGAGGCTGTTGCGTAAGCACCCACGCCTTGAACAAGGCAAAGAGCAGTAATAAAATACATCTAGAGGATTTGCATGACTGCGTCCATCAACCCCAAACTCTAAATATGCTGAACAAATTTAGTATCTCGTTTATGTATCTCAGTATCCTCAGATTAACTGGAGTATATGCACCACAGGTTTGGCAGATGCGAACAGGACATCGTCTTCTAACACTAACATGCAGTAAGGGTAGCAAATTGTTGCAACCCACATACAGATTTGACTCGTCTGACGGATCATCTTCTTCGTATGCACCCTTGGAAGCTTTCTTTTTAAATGGGGACTCTGGTCAGCTGTCGGTGCTGAACAGTTCTCTAAAATGACATCCTGTGCCTGCTTTTGTTTTCTGGTCTATTTTGAATTTCTTTTGCATATTGTATATTTATGTGAAGTACCGATGATATGTATGTAATTTGTCAAGTTAAAAATCAAACCACATTTTTTGGTCATGGCTGATTACATGATTTTAAATATTTAGACACGCACACACATATCTTTGTCGAGACTTGAAACTTGAATCATGACCACTTATTACTAAGAACAGAAACCGCTAGGCTAAGCCTTGCAGCTTCGAACTGCACTTGCAATAAGCTTATCATTTTTCTTTCATATACCTTAATTCAGGGACAGAGACCATAGAAATTTACATCGGTCAATATGGTGGATGAATCAGCTTCTAGCAAGATTGTATCTTTCGCTAGCTTATATACAAAATAACATTTACCGAAACATACAGATACTAATATATTTACTAGTATTCTTAACATAGCTTCTAGCTCATGTGAAGTTTGAGTCGATTGTTAAAATTAAGTAGGGAGTTATATGGTAGAAGGTAGGACTATAGAGGACTAGGAATGGTTGGTCGAAAGTCGATACACGTAGAACTAGAGGTTTAGGAGGTCCTCTAAGATAAGTTAAACGGGATATCAGGTAAAATTTAGGATCATTTGGTTCTTATAAATTAAATTTTTTATGTATTTAGTAAGAGTAATGCTAGGTACTCAAAATTTATCTTATTTTTTTTCTTCAAATGACGTGGTATGAAATATGACTTGTTTTAATTTACAGGCATATATTTATGCACGCGGGGTGAAATAAATTTTGGAATAATTTTTGGGTTTCTAGCATTTTTTATTTAGTAATTTACAAGTTTAGATCGGAACTGCAATTGTAATTGTATAAATTCGATTTTTAAAATTTAAAACCGGAATCAATAATTATGGATTCTAGGACATGAATCCTGATTTTTTATTCTCATTTATGATGATGTTCAGTCAATATATATCTTTATTGACTGTGCAGGACCCTAAATACTACGAGCATGATCAAGTCTCACTTCAGTGTCAAAGACATTCACTGCAGGTTTCCCTAATTTAGAGGAAGACAAATCTTTTTCTATGGTCTGTAACAAATTTCACCAAAATTACCCAAAGAGTAACAAGAGTTGAACCTGTAATGGTTGAAAAATAGACAAATTTTAATGCTTGATCATTGCAAAACTGGCACTCTAAACAAATGATTGAGTGATTTAGGGGCTTAATTGTATTGAGAAATCAACATTTTCTGGAGTGACAACGTGATTCATCGTATTTGCAAGCAAATCAGAAGAACTCAGATTGAGTGACTGCTGTATAAAGAACTCAGATTGAGTGACTGCTGTATAAAGAACTCAAAAGACTGATGAATACACAAGCTGACAAGCATTGTATTAAGCTAAGCTTTTGGTTTTTTGTTAGTTAGTTTCTTGTCATTACTGAGTTGCCATTGCCAACAAAGCAGATGGTCTAATCACTTCATTGTAATTCTCTGCAAAACCACATTGTTTATATCTTAATAAACAACCCAAAAAGTCAAAACTTTAGTGATGATTCAATCACCCTAAATGGCTGTTTTCTCTCTCCTCTCTCTACTAGTATTCTCTCTCTGCTTGCTTCACTCCACTGCAAAAATCCCCAAATCATCACTGTCTCTTTTCAGATCACAATTCTCTGAATCTTCAAATGATCTCCCACCTAGTACATTCTTTGAAGTTACCAAACCCATTGAAGTACCCAACACAAAGCCTTGCTCACAACTCATTCTTCAACATGATTTTGGATATACATATAACAAGCCTCCAGTTCTTGCTGATTACAAACCCTTTTTTTTGAATTGCCCATCTCAAGATTTTACAAAAATTGTTCTTGAATGGAAAGCTACTAGTGAAGGAAGGCAATTTGACCGCATTTTCGGGGTTTGGCTTGGGGGAGTTGAGCTTCTCAGGAGCTGCACTGCAGAGCCAAGACCCAATGGAATTGTTTGGACTGTTAAAAAAGATGTTACAAGGTATTACTCATTGCTTATGACCGATCAAACTCTTGCTGTTTATTTAGGCAATATTATTGATAATACTTTCACTGGGGTTTACCATGTTGAGCTAAGTTTTCACTTCTATCCTGCTGAAAACCACATGTTGAACTGGGGTAATTTGTATCATGTGCATGGTTCTAGTGCTGATTTGATCTTACCCATTTCAAGGAATTTGCCACTGAATGATGGTTTGTGGTTTGAAGTAGTTAATTCTACGGATGTAAAGTCTAAGGAATTTAAAATCCCCCAGAATGCATATAAGGCTGTGTTGGAGGTGTATGTTTCACCTCATGAAAATGATGAGTCTTGGTATACGAATTTACCGAATGAGTACATTGATCAAAATAACCTTACTGATCTTCCGGGGAACGGACCTTTTAGGGAGGTTGTGGTAAGCATGGATGGTAAGGTAGTTGGTGCAGTTTGGCCATTTAGTGTCATATATACAGGAGGGGTTAATCCCCTTTTATGGCGACCCATTTCTGCGATCGGATCATTTGATCTCCCTTCTTATGATATTGAGATCACTCCGATTTTAGGAACGATATTAGATGGTAACAATCATGAATTTGGTTTTAGTGTTACAAATGCTTTGAATGTATGGTACATAGATGCGAATTTGCATATCTGGTTGGATGGAAAGAGTGAAAAAACAGAAGGAAAGGTATTGAGAAGGAGCACCTTGCCTCTTCGTGTTACTTATGTGTCCAATTTTACTGGGTTGAATGGAACATTTTCAACAATGGTTGGAAGGATAATAGATTCTATCGGATGGGTGAAATCATCCTACGGTAAGATAACAACTCAGGCAACTCAAGAGTTCAATTACAGTAATTTTATGGAATTGGGCAATAATGGGGATCTGCAAATAGTGCATCAAATGATTGATTTTAATGACAATATTGTTGCTAACTCAGGACCTTCTGTAGATTCAGTAACATCACAGAAAAGGTTTCCCCTATACTTATACTCTGAAAATGCTGACCAAGAAGGTGGATCACATACTTCTGTAGCTAATCTGTCACTAGGTTTTAGTGAGAAGATTACCAAGAAATCGGAGTTTGGAGCATCATTTAGCTCTCTTGAAAATTTGCAAAAAGGACAAGCTTCCATGCTTGTTAAGGGCAACCTAGTGGCAAGTGGTACTGGAAATACACAACAGGCATACAGTTTTGATAGTAGTACATCTTGCTATTTTAGGAATGTCAGTAGCTCAAATTACACCATTATCTATGATGTAGAGAATAATAAGTGTGGTGAAAAGACCTGTTCTCAATCGGAGGCATAATCCGGCTTGCAAGGCTTTTCTAATCCATTAGAAAAAAAATGAGGGTATTGCAGTATCTAATATGTGCTGTTTCTTCTACTGCTTCATGATTTTCCGTATTTCGTTTAAACTTAGACTTCAAATTGTAGAATAGTAGTATTTATGCTAAATCTATCATCGTTTTCTGTGATAATGATTTATAAATTACAGCCATTTAGCATCAAATTCTATTTATCTTTGTAATACTAGTCCAATAGTAAGATGCGCACATTTACTCACTATTTTCTTCACTTTTAATAATCATGCAGAACTAATGTTTGTGTTATAAATCAGTATCTTCTGTGGATTCATTTGTAAGGGTCTTTTTAACAACCCTTGTTGTACTGTACCCCGTTCCCCCACTATTTCTCATCCAATCGATCAAATCAAGGTGGTATATCTATGTATAGTGCATATAGAACATTGTTTGACCTCGTGTTTGTACTTTAGATGGAAAGTGAGGTGATGTAAAATATCAATCACTACAGAAAAATGGTTCTTTCTACCTTGGATTTATAATGATAAATTTGTCCACTTGTTTTCTTAACTTTCTAATAAAGAAATAGTGATCTATAGCAACTGAACATATTCTTGCTATTCTAGCAGCATATATTTCTGCCTGGGTTTTATGAAATGATATCCAACTACATGTTCTAGACACTAATTGCGATATAAATTGTCATCTCTTTATTTAACGAGCTCAATGTCTATTATGGAGATTAGGAAATAGTATATTAAATGGTCTATCTCTATTGTATTCTTTTCTCTGTTATAATGTGATAGTACAACTAAATGGTACTCCTTGAATTTGATAATTGCTTCTTGAATGGAGTTACAGTTAGCCAGTCTTGTTTTTTCGGATAGTTTATCCTAGGCGGACTCTTAGATTACAAGTTCGCAGAACTACAAGAGGTATGAAAGAACATACATCATCTGAGGAGGTTTGCAATGTTTTAGCAGATGTAATTGCCCGTTTTGATGGGTCTGACTTTCAGGTATATACTAGAGTATCAGCGTAGATTTGTTATTTTCTTCTTAATGATAGCGCCATCAAACTGTTGTATATTTATCCTTATAAACAAGTTTGACAAATAGCCACCAGTGCTTGATCATTTATCTAACTGATCTTATATTGGGTGTACAACTTCGGTCTTCACTTTGTTTTCTTGACCAACTTAATCTCCCCTCCCCTCCCTCCCTCTATATTATATATTTGCATTTTAAATCATTAGACTATCTTAATTACCTATGAAACACAGAGTCAGTTCGGGTATCAGATTTCAGATAGAAGAGATTTAGAGGATTCTGGAAACTCTTTTGGTAGGATTCAATACCTACTATGTAATGTTAACAGGTACGGCTCCTGTGCCAATGCTGCAATAACTGGATTCATGCCCCCATATCTGCGGGAGCTCCAGGTAGCAATTTGCATTTCTATTTTTAACTCATGTATATATGCTATTACCTATCATATATCGAAGTTGTAAAATTATGATCCTGTAAATTGACCATACCTGAGAAGTCAAGATGGCTCTCTCAATCTATTTATGACATAATAGAATAATAATGTGTTAGTAGACTCAGTATGAGGACTAGTTAAGACCTTTAGATATGGAATTTTTCCAAATTAATCTGGTTTGTGGAATTCAGCTACCTTTATTGCCGGGCAGTCAAGTCTTGTCTGGTTTGTGGAATTCAGCTGCATTTATTGTCTGGGCAGTCAAGTCTTCAAGTCTTGGGGTGGGGGAGAGGGAGAGTATGGCCAATTTGGCTTGGTTTTTAGGTGGAACCATAACCTATAAGTGTAAAAACCATAATCGAATTAATGATTCGGTTTTGGTTTTAAATTTCCGGTGCGGTTACAAATAATTTGGTTTTCAGTTTTGAAACCAACAAGTGAAATATATCTGTATGAGTGTGTGTGTTAGTGAGTGCGCATCAAAATAAAAATATTTTAGTTATCAGAATTACGAATAGTTCTCTACAATCACTAAAGACGTATGCTATAAGTTCTTTTTTTTTCCAGATGAAGAAGTATGATATAAGTTACATATTCAAGTAGAGTGGTTTATTATTCCAACTAGACAGCAGGACCCAGATATTTATGTCCACCATTTATACAGTTGCAACTCCCTGTTTGATGTGATAGGTTTGATCTGATAGTCTACAATAAATGTGCATTATGTGCTAGGAAATAATGAATTCCCTCTTAATAGTTTGTTTTTCTCGTTTGCCCAATCTCCGCCTGGCGAATGACCTGTTGACAAGCTTGTTGGTTAAGATTTCACGACCTGGCTCCTTGGTTAATATTTTACAGTCTGACTCCTGATTACAGACTGCCTATGCGGGGGTCTTCTTACATTGCTTGTAACAAACCTCATCTTGAAATAACTGTCGAAAACCCCAAAAAAGAAAAGAAAAAAGAGGTTACTTTAGATACAATATAATTTCACAGAAACGCGAAAGTCAATGGTGCAAGAACCATTTGTACAAGGGTTGCAAACTTCAAGGTTAAGAAATCCCTGGTTTAATGCTTAATCAGTGTAAGGCTGGTACTTTGAACAGATTATTGAGTGATTTGGGTGGCCTAATTTTCTTGAAAAGTCAAGTTATTGGAGTGTCATTCACTGTTTGATCAAGCAACAATCAGGAAGACTTTGTCATAGACTTATAGTGAATGCTGTATAGAGCATCAAAACGGAAAAACTCTGATGTAATTCATATTGTAGCAAGCTTGAAATTTATAGCGAGGATCAGTGATTTCTACTTGTTTTCCAAAAGCAAGGTCAAAAAATCTCTGAACTAGGTAAATTGTTGATCAAAATAAACTATTCCAGACTATGTAAAAGCACATCCCTGATCCATATCTTAGTTCTTCCTTCATTTTCTTGTCCTTTTTCAATTTGACTTGTCAACAATCAAATTGGTCCAATCATCTTGTTGTAACTCACTATAAAGCCACATTGTGTATTATCTAACAACCCAAAGCTCAGCAATTACTCACCAACTGAGAATTTAACCACTTTCAATGGCTTTCTCTCTTCTTTCTCTAATTCTCTTTTCCCTCTACTTCCTTCACTCTACTGCTAATAATTCCATATCATCACAATCTCGCTTCAGGTCACAATTATCTAAATCTCCCACAACCCCAAATGATATCCCACCCACCACACTTTTTGAGGTGACCAAACCCATTGACTTGCCCAACACAAAGCCTTGCTCTCAACTCATTCTTCAACATGAGTTTGGCTTTACATTTACCAAGCCTCCAGTTTTTGCTGATTATAAACCCCCTTACCTAAGTTGCCCATTTCAAGATTTTTCGAAAATTGTTCTTGAATGGAAAGCTACTTGTAAAGGCAACCAATTTGACCGCATTTTTGGGGTATGGCTTGGGGGAGTTGAGCTTCTCAGAAGCTGCACTGCAGAACCAAGTCGTAATGGGATTGTTTGGACTGTTAAGAAAGATGTTACAAGGTATTACTCATTGCTCATGACGAATCAAACTCTTGCTGTTTATTTAGGTAACCTTGTTAATAATATTTACACCGGTGTTTACCATGTTGATATAAGTTTTCACTATTATCCTGCTGAAAAGAATATGCTGAACATTGGTCACGGGCATGGTTTAAATGCTGATTTAATCTTACCCATATCAAGAGATCTGCCAATAAACGATGGGTTGTGGTTTCAAGTAGGTAGTTCTACCAATGTAGAGTCAAAGATGTTTAGAATCCCCCAAAATGCTTACAAGGCTGTGTTGGAGGTGTATGTTTCAGCTCATCAGAATGATGAGTTTTGGTATTCAAATTTACCAAATGAGTACATTGCGCAAAATAACCTTACTAATGCTGAAAAAAACGGACCTTTTAGGGAGGTTGTGGTTAGCTTGGATGGTAAGGTAGTTGGTGCAGTTTGGCCATTTAGTGTCATATATACGGGAGGAGTTGATCCCCTTTTATGGAGACCCATTTCTGCGATCGGATCATTTGATCTTCCTTCATATGATATCGAGATCACTCCGTCTTTAGGAACAATATTAGATGGGAAGACCCATGAGTTTGGCTTTAGTGTCACAAATGCTTTAGACGTGTGGTACATAGACGCGAATTTGCATATCTGGTTGGACGGAAAGAGTGAAAAAACAGAAGGAAAGGTATTGAAGAGGAGTACCTTGCCTCGTCGTGATTCTTATGTATCCAATTTTACTGGTCTGAATGGAACATTTTTTACAAGGGCTAATAGGCTTATAAAGTCTACAGGGTGGGTGCAATCATCTTATGGGAAGATAACAACTCAAGCAACTCAAGAGTTCAATTACAGTAATATTATGGAAATGGGCACTAATGGGGATCAAAAAGTGCATCAGAGGATTGATTTTAATGACATTATAATTTCCAAGTCAGGACCTTCTGTAGATTCAGTAACATCACTGAAGAGCTTTCCCCTTTACTTGTACTCTGGAGTTGCTGACCAGGGAGATGGAGCATATAAAATCATAAATAACGTGTCGCTAGGTTTTAATGAAAAGATAATCAAAACATCAAAGGTTGGATCATCAATCAGTTCTCTTGAAAATTTGCAAGCAGGACAAGCTTTTATACTTGTTAAGGACCAACGAGTAGTCAGCCGTGAAGCAAGTACACAACAGGCTTACAGCTTTGATAGTAGTAAATCTTGCTATTTTAGAAATGTCAGCAGCTCAAATCAAATCATTAATTCTGACGAAGAGGACAATAAGTGCAATCATAGTACACGGTCTCAATTGGTGGCATAGTCCGGAAATTGTAAGGTTTAAAAGTCGTTAACATGGAGTGCTTGATAATTTTTCTATTTTGGTGAACTCGATAAGGGTTCAAGTGTATTACAGTTTTTGCAGTATAGCTAGCGTCATTTTCTATATATGTTTTGTTTGGCTAAGGATCTTACTGCTGTTATTTGAATAAAATATTCATAATTTTAAGAAGGTTCTTTCCTCTTGACTGATGATTCTTCGAATTTTAGCAAAATTAGCTGGGAGTGCTTAAACCCGGCTGTATTATGGACGGTTTGATTAGGTGCTTGACAGTGGTTTAGGAACAAGTTAAATTTATCTGAACCTATTAAACTGTTAATTGCTCTGCCCAACAACAGATCATCAGCAGCGAAACAAGTTTTTATTCTTTTCCAGATCCCCTTGAAATTAAAATTACTTAGGATTATAGAATAGAGTAGATATTAGCTCCATTCGATTTTGGTACACTATGAACAAAGACAGCTATCGTTACAGACTTGACCGTTGCTTCAACTGAAACATTCAAGTTTGGACATAAAGGGTTTGGGCTGCCGATCACTGATCTTTCATGTCTGAACTTTTGCATTTCAAGGTTGTTTCTGTCTGTAGTATTAACGTCAACTATGTACGTATTAAGCTATGTTTCTAGCACTTTAAAATTTTGGAAGACACAACTTGAGACATAGCAAGTCACTCCCGGGTAATCCCCTTCTCTCATTTAGATGGTTATCTGAATTTGGTGCCAACCCGGGCAATCTGGCGGAAAAAAATGCACTTGCATGGGACTGATGGGGACGCGGCTATAAGACCAATAATTCTTCTAAAACTAATCCGTAATTTCATACTTGACTTCTCGATCGTTCACTTCATTTTTGAAAAGAAGTGTACAAAAACGGCATGCAGGAATACTGGCATGCAAACAGGGTAAACCCATGCTAATTGTCATGCTCCATCCATTCATATACTTACTAATATTACTTTCCTCTAGATATGATATCGAACATAAACATTAAGCTCATTTAACCTCTGCTAAATATGTCAATAGCCTCGGCTTGTTCTTCCACCTATGTCTCTAAAATCTTGAATATATCTCCTCCAAAAACCTCGATATTGAACAACAACTACTTTTTTACCCACGTAAAAGTCACCCCTAATCTAAAGACATCTCCCTCATTATCTCTCCTATTCAACGCCCACAAATTGAATTATCGATTCACACCGATCAAACATAACCAAATACAATCTATGTTCACTGGCATCGTTGAAGAAATCGGTGAAATCAAACACATTGTACTCCCTGAAACTAATGACTCTAGTTTTGATATCAAAATCAAAGGAAATACAGTTCTGCAAGGTATAAATCTCGGTGACAGCATTGCTGTTAACGGTACATGCCTAACAGTCACACAATATAATACCAAATCTTTCGAGTTCACTGTTGGAGTATCACCAGAAACACTAAGAATAACAACTTTAACAGACATGAAACCAGGTCCAGGCTCAATGATCAACTTAGAGAGAGTAGTGAGAGCATCAACGCAAATGGGAGGGCATTTCGTGCAAGGACACGTGGACGGGACTGGGGTTGAGACAGAGGGAAACTCACTGTGGTTTAAAATTAAGACTACGCCTGAGGTGTTTAAGTACATTGTGGCCAAATGTTTTGTTGCGATTGATGGGACAAGTTTGACAGTAGCGAAAGTGTTTAATAAAGTGGAATGTTGTTTTAGTAAAGAGAAATGCTCCCAAAATTATTTATTAAAAAAGTTTCCAAAAAACAGGTATTTAATTTTAATTGATTGTTAAAAGAATAAAAGAATGAAATGAATCCCCGCACATTAACAGACAAATTAAAACTTTACATTGTGGCACGTGCCACATCGAATATATTTTGAAAATATTTTTTGAATTTCTAGCGTTACTCGTATAATATAAGGATGGTAGAGTATACTCAGCAGAATGTTTCCAAGAGCAGTTAAGTAATTTATATGTCATTTATAAGAAAAAAACCAAAGGGTCTGTATATGTGTAATGTGTAATAAACTGATTTGATTTCAGTATGTATTTTTTTGGCAACAGACAGGAATAATTGGGGGTGTCTGTATTAATTTAAATTTTTTTGATATCGTATACTTCTAAAAACAGAAAAGTGGTGTTCACAAAGTCACCGACATGCGTAAAAAATATTTTTAATGACTATAATCATATAAAATTAAATTATTGAACTCAAAGTAAAATTGTTTTTTTCTTATATAATATAAAACTATAAATATAAAAAGGTCCTGATAGGGACCACCCTACCTAATCTTTTCTTTAAATTACCCCATCCGTACCCAATTAATTGTCTACTTTGTTTTCTGTGTAATCAAACTAACTAATCAAATTTAAAAATAATATATAATTAAAAAAAATTAAAATTTTATATTATTATAATATATATATATAATCTATTTTATAATTTTTAAAAATTGTAAAAGAATAATTTTTAATTGTTAATAAAAAAACAAGTCAATTTGACCATAAAAAATTAAAAAAGACATTTAAATAAGGACGGAGATAGTATCAGAGTGTTGAACTCACAATTTTAATAATAACCAAAAACAAATCTGCATGTTTACTATTTATTTTCGTGTATATATTTTTTTTCCCAGAAAATATTTTCATGCATTATCAACCAAATTGTGAACCTCTACTATTCTATAGACCTTAGCACCTAGTTTCATGCCCATGGTTTTGACAAGTAATTTTATAGATTATATAATTGCACGATAGATCGCACACCCGAAGCGTTGCATGCCTTATGACTCTAAAATTATTCACATACGCACTATAACATATATTTTGCATTTTGAAATTCTTAAAAGCTAATGTAGTTTGTAGGCCAACGCTCACAATTTTAAATTACTGTAAAATTTGTTGGATTGTATATATATATATATATATATGACCAACTCCGACCAATTTTATATTTTAATATATAAAAATCAACTACAACTCAATTGTAAAAATTATATTATTTTAATATGACATTAAATTCAGTGTAATATTAAATTTTAATTTAATAATTTTATACTTTAATAATAAAATAATATTTGAAATATAAGGAAATTGTTTTTGATACTACATTTACTGTGAATTGAATAATGTAACTTTTATATATATTTTTATATATATATATATATTATTCTAAGAAAATAATATAATGACGGGAAATATTCTAAATAAATGAAACAATTGCACAGGAGTACATATATTTATTAAAAAATTATCCCAAAAATATTATAAATATAAATTTCAAATGAGTTTAAATTTGTATTATAAATATTATGCAAAATTATACAAAATTTATCTATCTACGTCTCATTTCATTAAATATATACTATGATTATTAGTATTAAAAAAATGTTACTATTATATACTTGTTTTGTTTTATACACGGCCAATATTTAAGTTTAATAACTCTTTGATAATCCGAGGCAACAGAGATAGCCATCTCTCTCTCTCTCTTTAAATACATGTTGTGATCATATGTTACTCTGCATCATATTTTCATTTTTCTTCAGGGTTTTTTCTCGGGTCTCTCAGGAAAACATATATATTTAAAATACTTGTTCACAAAATTTTGAACATACCCAAGTTTTCTAGTTCATTTTCGTTACATTCTAGGCACATTGTTTTACGTATGACACGTGTCTGTTTTCAAATGCTATGATCCTCTTTTTTCTGCCTTTTATTTCTCTGATCAACATTTGTGGCTCTTTTTGATTGCTTGATTATCGGGTTTTAGTTTCAGGGGTTTAGTTAGAAGTGGAGTAGTCTGTTTTGGTTGAGAATGGCTAATCGTAACGTCGAAAAGTTAGCATCTATTGATGCTCATTTGAGGTCTTTGGTGCCTGCCAAAGTGTCCGAAGATGACAAGCTTGTGGAGTATGATGCCTTGTTACTCGATCGCTTTCTTGATATTCTTCAAGATTTACATGGGGAAGATCTTAGGGAAACGGTACCATCTTTCAAATTTTTCGAAATCTATGTTCAAGTTTTATGTGTTTAATTCTGATGATTTCCATATCTATGAATGAATTTATTTGATGTAGATTATTTACAACCAAATTTCAAATTTTTAGGAGAATCTTAGCTGTAAATTTTAGTTTTACCAAGTATTGAACCTCGATTTAATTTTTGCTGCTCAATTTTTTGTCACTTGAACCAGGACATATATAAAAATGGGTTTGAATATAGATGTAGTACAACTTAATTTTAGAAGTTAATTGAGGCTAAAGCTCTCTTCGGTCGTATGTTCATGTTGTGTCTGCCGTAGTGTGTCTGTTCATCAGATATTGCAGTTTAATATGATATCATGATATTGTAATTTGTGTTCGGAAATGTTATTTTGGTAATTTAGATTAATAATGAATTGGGCACAATTAGATTAGACCTTCAGCTTTGCATAATTGAGCTTCATTGTTTTGACTAAAGAAGTTGATATAATTTTGAAAAAATTATTTTCAGTTTAAGTGATTGTGGTGTTTGAATTGTGAAGGTTCAAGAATGTTATGAACTTTCAGCTTATTATGAAGGGAAGCGTGATCCTCAGAAGTTGGAGGAGCTGGGAAAGGTGTTAACTAGTTTGGATCCAGGAGACTCGATTGTCATTGCAAAATCTTTCTCGCATATGCTTAATTTGGCCAACTTGGCCGAGGAGGTTCAGATTGCTAACCGTCGAAGGAACAAGTTGAAAAAGGGAGATTTTGTTGACGAGAACTCAGCAATAACTGAATCAGATATTGAAGAGACTTTTAAAAAGCTTGTACAAATGAACAAGTCTCCTGAACAAATTTTTGATGCACTAAAGAATCAAACTGTTGATCTGGTCTTTACTGCACATCCTACTCAGTCAGTCCGAAGATCTTTGCTTCAGAAACATGGAAGGTTTGTATATAAAGTATTAGACTTGGTAAACTATGTTGTAGGTATGTTAGCAAGCATATGATCTAAACATGGTTGTTACGATACAGTATTTACTTCTTTCTCATGTTTCTATTACTTTCCTTGTTTTTTCAATAGATTCATCTTTTGTACAGGATAAGAAACTGTTTAGCACAATTATATACTGAAGACATTACTCCTGATGACAAACAAGAGCTTGATGAAGCTTTACAGCGGGAAGTGAGTTTTACTAAACAATATTTTGTTCTGCATGTCATTACTATCTCAGCTACTTCTAATGTTTGCATAGTTGTAAAGAATTTCCTCTATCATATATACTATTTTCACCAATTTTTGAAACGCAGAATGCCATTTGACATGTGGAGTTTCTACTTGTATAATGTGATAAATGACTGCAGCTAAAGCTACTCCTTGCATTAAAGAAATTCTGTGTCTGTGTGTGCATAAATAGATTATTTGTGTTACTTTTCAAGAACACTATGTGACAAGTTCCAATTCTATGGCTGCTTGTTTTATTGACATGACAATTCCATATTATTTTTCAATGCGTGATAAGGAAGAGAAGAAAATGATTTCCCTTTCATCTTTAAATCCACATCGAGTATTTTCTGTACATATATCTACTTAGCTTGCTATAACTTTTCTGCTAATATGATTCCCTTAATTCCTTATAACATTATCTTTATTGGTTTGGTTTGGGTTTGCAAAACATTATATGCAGGCTAGGTGCATCTTGACATTCTTATAGTTGCAACAAATTTTACATAGATATATGTACTGGTTTCTTGATTTATATGTGCCTGATAGCAAAACTAGACTTATTTAACCATGTGTTACGTGTTACCCCTCTTTGAACTTGTATATATGGTTCACATTAAAATTTGCATTTGATGTTCTTATCTTTGGATATGTGATTAACATTTAAAAAGGTCTTGTATGAAACTTTGAGTTGGATATACATTTGCAATCTTAAATAAACAATTCACACTTAAGTTGCTGTGTAGTCTGTAATGTATCATTGATACAAACCTTCATTAATTTATTTGTATATCAGATTCAAGCTGCTTTTCGCACGGATGAGATCCGAAGGGAACCTCCAACCCCACAAGATGAAATGAGAGCTGGAATGAGCTACTTCCATGAAACAATCTGGAAAGGCGTTCCCAAGTTCTTACGGCGTGTTGACACAGCTTTGAAAACTATAGGGATAAACGAGCGGGTTCCATATAATGCACCACTGATTCAGTTCTCTTCCTGGATGGGCGGCGATCGTGACGGTATTGAACTTTCCTTCTATAGAATGTTGCAAATACCGCAAACACACACACCAGAACAACAATAGTATTAATATATTTTATCGCTGTCTATGTCCCTGGTTTAGTAGTGATAAGTCTTGTGGATAAAACTGACCAATTGGAGGTATTTATTGCTAACTTGTGTTTGAAACTCAATGATGCAGGTAACCCAAGGGTCACTCCAGAGGTCACAAGGGATGTTTGCTTATTGGCCCGAATGATGGCTGCTAATTTGTACTTCTCACAGATAGAGGATCTCATGTTTGAGGTATAAGCAACTGGTCGTAAATATTTGAGACTTATGTAAATTTCCCTTTAATGACCTGTTCACTAATATAACTTAGCCTAACTCCAAATATTCATTGGTTAGATGTCCATGTGGCGATGCAGTGATGAGGCTCGAGTTCGGGCAGATGAAATCCACAGATCTGCTAGGAGAGATACAACAAAACACTATATAGGTAACTGGTATCTGGCATTCTGTTTTCTGGGGTTCCCATTGCATATCATGTCTGTCATTAAGGAGGGTTCAGACTTCAAAATTCTAGTAGATACCTATTCTGTCTGTCATAAAGGATAGGAAACAGGATTCTAGTATATAGGCATCAGCCAGTAGTTTGTCATCAAACTTTAGAACACTTTTTATCTAAAATGATGCACAATTCTCTTGTGTTTCTTGCTATCTCATCCATTGAAATTATTTTTTCCTTGCTTCCTGTTTAGAGTTTTGGAGGCAGGTTCCTACCACTGAACCATACCGTGTTATTCTTGGTGACGTGAGAGATAAATTGTATTATACTCGTGAACGTTCTCGCCATTTATTATCACATGGAAAGTCTGACATTCCGGAGGAGGCAACATACACCGATATTGACCAGGTATTCCTATCTTGCTGATAATTTTTTATCACAATCTGAAGTTTTGATTAAGTAAACTTGAAAGAATATGTACATATATTAGTATGTGCACACGATTGTATTTAAGAAGTATAACTTGTTACAAGATCTTAATTTACATAAATAGGTGGACGGTGTACCATTCCAGTAAAATAGTATTATAGTGTGTATGTAATGATTGTCAACCTGGTGGGCCAGTAGCATATATTATGTTTTCTGATTGTAATTGTTTTTCATGTAGTTCTTGGGATCTCTTGAACTATGCTACAGATCTCTTTGTGCTTGTGGGGACCGGCCCATTGCTGATGGCAGCCTTCTTGATTTTCTGAGGCGAGTTTCCACCTTTGGACTGTCAATGGTGAGACTCGATATCAGACAGGAATCGGAAAGGCACACTGACGTCCTTGATGCCATTACCAAACACTTGGAAATTGGTTCCTATAGAGAATGGTCTGAAGAAAGTAGACAGGAATGGCTTTTGTCTGAACTCAGTCACAAGCGTCCTCTTTTTGGGCCTGATCTTCCAAGGACTGAAGAAATTGCTGAAGTATTAGATACATTGCATGTCATATCAGAGCTCCCATCAGACTGCTTTGGAGCATACATAATCTCCATGGCTACATCACCATCTGATGTGCTTGCTGTGGAGCTTCTACAGCGTGAATGTCATGTGAAGAAACCACTAAGGGTTGTTCCTCTCTTTGAGAAACTTGCTGATTTAGAGGCTGCTCCAGCTGCTGTGGCTCGCTTATTTTCAATTGAATGGTACAAAAACAGGATTAATGGTAAGCAAGAAGTCATGATTGGTTATTCTGATTCTGGAAAAGATGCGGGGCGATTTTCAGCAGCCTGGCAGCTATACAAGGCTCAAGAGGAGCTTGTTAAAGTTTCAAAGCAGTATGGCGTGAAGCTAACGATGTTCCATGGTCGAGGAGGGACGGTTGGGAGAGGTGGTGGCCCCACCCATCTTGCTATTCTGTCTCAACCTCCTGAAACTATCCATGGATCTCTCCGGGTTACAGTTCAGGGTGAAGTTATTGAGCAATCATTTGGTGAACAGAACTTGTGCTTTAGAACACTTCAACGTTTCACTGCTGCTACACTTGAGCATGGTATGAATCCACCAATCTCACCAAAACCTGAATGGCGTGCACTTATGGATGAAATGGCTGCTGTTGCTACAGAGGAGTATCGTAATATAGTTTTCCAGGAACCGCGGTTTGTCGAGTATTTCCGCCTTGTAAGAAGCAACTTAAAGTTTTGTATATGATTCGCAATTATGCCATATTCAAATTTGATTGATCGTATCTTTGTTTAAAATGTAGGCCACACCAGAACTGGAGTATGGTCGGATGAATATTGGGAGCCGGCCATCTAAAAGAAAGGCAAGTGGTGGTATTGAATCACTCCGAGCTATCCCTTGGATCTTTGCCTGGACACAAACAAGGTTTCATCTTCCTGTTTGGCTTGGTTTTGGTGGAGCATTTAAACACGTTATCCAGAAAAAACCAGAGAATCTCCGAATGGTGCAGGAAATGTACAATACATGGCCATTTTTCAGAGTCACTATTGATTTAGTTGAGATGGTCTTTGCCAAGGGAGACCCTGGAATTGCTTCTTTGAATGACAAGCTCCTTGTTTCGGAAGATTTATGGCCATTCGGAGAGCAATTGAGGTCTAAATATGAGGATACTAAAAGCCTTCTTCTCAAGGTAAGTTAACTGACAATAGATACTAGAGTTTAATCCGTAGGAGATCGGGACTACAAGTTATTCCAATCTAGGCAGATTGCTCAACTCTATCTGATTACAAGTTCTCTTTTGTCAGATTGCTGGGCACAAAGAAATTCTTGAAGCAGCCCCAACCTTGAAACAGCGGATTCGGCTTCGTGATTCATATATCACAACCTTGAATGTGTGCCAGGCGTACACACTAAAACGGATTCGAGATCCCAGCTACACTGTGATGTGTAGGCCCCATATTTCCAAAGAGAAATCTGCTTCTACACTGGTAGACCTAAACCCTACAAGTGAATATGCCCCTGGTTTGGAGGACACCCTCATTTTGACAATGAAGGGTATTGCTGCTGGTATGCAAAACACCGGTTAACTATTTTGAATCTTTTCATCTTCTTTTTCTAGCTTGTGTTCATCCTAAATGTTTTTTCGCGGGAATCCATCAAAATATTCGTGAGTTGTCAACTCTGCATCTCTAAGTGGGGAAGGAAGAAAGGTTGCTGTGAATTGTAATATTGTTAGCAGTGAATAATGTTACCTTCTTTTTGCAAGAATGTTTTGGCCTTTCTCAAAAGATCAATCTTTTCTTCTTCTATTCAGTTTATTACATGACAGAATTATTGTCAAAGTTATCTGTGTGCCTGTGTTTTGCAACATGGCTGCTAGTCCTACCTTGTTGTTGAACTACTACGAATTTGACGTTGATATTAAAATGAAATAAAATTATCCACACTCCGTTCAACAATTCTAGTTACTGAAAAAACTTCGATGTATTAGCTCACAAACTTAAAGGATACATAAAACAGAGCCCCATATCCGAAAACATAAAATTTTGAAATAATTTTTGTTTATTGATGCTATTAATATTTTTGGAAGAAACCTTACGTACAAACGAAATAATAACTGTGGAAAGCCTTCTTACTAAGTTCACTGAAATATAATCAGAGCGTATGCACTTCAGTTTTAATATATGGTTTAGGTCATATATATAGATAATTAAAATAATTAATAAAAAATTACAACTCAAATAAGAAATAAAATCAAACTGGCAATTTTGATAATTTTGTATATGACATGTTCACCAATACATGACAAAAAAATTTAATGTTTATATTTTCATTTTGAGTATTCAAAAGGTATGTGTCTGTATTTATTTTTTCAGTAAAATTTACGATATAATTAATTAATAAAAAAATTATATTTAATCTAATGTTAATAATTTATATTCCATTTATAAATTTTAAAGCATTCAAACGGAAAATTTATCGAAAGTGATGAATATTTCTTAAAAGTGAAAACTATCTCCTTATGAAAGCATTCGATTTAGTTTGATTTTGGATTAACAAAGTGATCCGCACCCGAATTATTATAACCCTAATCCCAAACTACAACACTCATCCCATTAAACTCAAGGGAAATTTCCTAAGATAATGTATTCCAAATTATTTAGTTAGAAAAATTAGTTGTTAGATCCAATATCATTAATTAGTCTTGTGAGCCATGTAAAATTTAAAGCTTATTTTTTAAATAACAGCTTCCCTAAATGAGTTTTTAAGCTGAAAAATAGGAAATGTGACAAAAAATCTAGTAATTTTCTAAATCAGTAAAATATTCTAAATTTTACTATCCATTACTTATTAATATATTAATAAGTATTCTCTAGTGATACTCTATTTTATTTTTATGTATAAAATATTCACTTTTCTTTCTTTTTCCCTCCTTTCACCTCTTTTTTCTAATTTCTCTCCTTATTGGATTCAAATTTATTACTATTATTATAATAATAAGGGATGAAAATATGAATTATTGTTGAATTTGATATTAAAATTAGTATTTTTAAATTAATAGGAGTCATTATTTTATAATATTTATTAAGAATTAGTTACGATACTATTGTACTTGCTCATGTTCCCTCACGTCCTTTTTCTCTTAAATTAAATAATTTACGGAGTAATTAGCAGTAATAAATTGATAGTTAACCTTCTGTTTTTGATTTATTGTACAAGCTCGCACTTGAAATAATTCTTCATTCTAAAGCAACCTAAAAAAGCAAAAGCAAAAGCAAAAGCAAAACCCTCACCAACACTCTCTCTCTCTCTCTTTCTCACACACACGCACAGAGTTCAAATTCTAGACAGTGAAACACGCACACACTGTTGTACAGATCTCTATGACGACAAGGCAACGGCGGCCACTATCCTCCGACACTCCGTCGTCATCGGCGTCGGAATTGTCATCCTACGACAAGCGTGACAAACCAGGGAAATCGTACGGCGAGGGCGAGGAAGACAAGGGGATAGGGTTTCTATTACCTGTATTTGCCCTAGGTATGCTTAGATATATGAGCGCTACTACTAATATCATTCACGATTGCGATGAAGTCTTTAATTACTGGGAGCCTCTTCACTTTCTTATCTACAAATCTGGCTTTCAAACTTGGGAATACAGGTCTTCATTTCTCTCCCATCTTATACTTATATCTTATATTTGTGTGTCAATGAATTGCTATTCGCTTTCGATGTTTATGCTTCTCGGAATAATGTGGACTATCCGTTTCCGAGTATCAGGAGTTTGAATTTTGAAATGTGTAGTTGTGGTTACTACTTTGTACTTGCCTTATAGAAATGAATATATGATTATTTTCAACGGCAGTTTTTGAGATGATTTCTAGTTTGAAAAATGAGTTAAATGCTTGACACATGCCATACATGTTTGATTAAATTACTAATAGAAGTGAAAATCATATTAGGATTTGCAAGTAAATGTGCACGAGCAGTTGGTCGATTCAGCTTGAAAATTTTTAAGTACGGAATCAGCATGTAGAATAAGAGGGTTAGTTAATGGTTATAATTTAGCATTTTAGCTATTGCGAGCCAAGTTTGATATCACCTTGAACTGAATTTAAACTTGAAAAGCTAACTATACAAAAATTGGGAGCAGAGTTTAGGCACTCAGGTTGCGTCCACTTGGAGAGAATGGAATGAAAAATTATGAATAAAATTTATGGAGAAGGAAAGGAAGTAAGGAAGAATAGTGAAAAAACACGAGAGAGTAAAAATTTCTATGATGAAGATTTGAGGGAAAATGAGGAAGAGAAAAATGGAACATTCCTCGAAAAAATTGTGGGTTAGAATTCTAGTTTAAATTGCTTGAAAATGAATGAAAGAAGGAATAAAAACTATAAACAATATTTTTAAATATAACTATAAATTTCATTCCATTCTCCCCAATTTCATTCCATCTAAGTGAACACAACCTTAATTGTTTGAGTGAGATTTAACATATTGTGAAGCATATATATTTTAATGAGTATTAAGATAATCTTGTGAAATTAGCAATGTGACTGAAGAAATTTTGAAAATAGGTCATAGTAAAAAATGACTAAGGCTTATATGTTTAAAGATTTCTTAGACACACACACACTTAAAAATTTACTGTGAGATTAGGGATAGAGGGCCCAAATGCCATAAGAGCTCCTAGATAAAGTATTCTTTATCAGCACATAGCTCCGTTTAGGATTTTCCATATGCATGCCTGCAGGTTTGTTGATACGTCAGACACCCATTTATCATATCCGTGCATGCCAGTAGTAGTATAGTGGCTCCAGTTTACTTCCTTCTGTTGAGAAGAAATAGGTTTTTTAAAAACAAGTGAGAAGAAGTGAATTTTAGCGATGATATCCCTCGTATTGGGAGAATTGGGATCCAGGTGTTTCTTTTATTGAACTATGCAGTATGTAGTGCATAAAAATTGTAGCTTATTGACATTGTGATGCCTTAACCTTAACTTGTTGATTTTCTCAAATCTGCAATATGCTTGTAATGTTCTCTGCAGAAGTAAAGTTCATTCATTGAACTATTGCAAGTTGCAATCATATGCCTTTTTGTTTTATGTAATCCTTTCAAATCACTCCACATGTCTCTCTCACTCTTGCGTGTGTGTTTTATCTGAATTACCATCTTGACATCTTCACTTCACCCTCTTTCTTCTTTATGTTTCTTCTCTTCTGCCTGACATTTTTATGTGGTTGTAAATAATATTCTGCTGTTTTGCTAATGCTGATAAGTGAATATTGTTTTTTCCCACTTGCAGCTCTCAGTTTGCACTTCGTTCATATTTGTATATTCTTTTTCACAAACTAGTAGGTTGGCCAGCCTCTGGCTGGTTTGGCTGGCGTGAAGAGGAGAAGGTAAAATAACATGTGTACTTTATTCATCTGAATCTTTTTCAAGTCGCGGGCTATAATTATATCTCTAACAAGATGTTTTTGACAATGACTTTGAGGATTGCAGTTCAGAGTATTCTATGCTGTGAGAATTTTTCTTGGTCTCCTCTCTGTCATTACTGAGGCTACTCTTGTGGTAGCTCTTTCTAGGAAGTATGGAAAGCGCCTCGGTTCTTATACACTTGCCATGCTATGCCTAACTAGTGGATGTTTTTTTGCTAGCACAAGTGTGTATGCCTCATTTGATGCTATACTATTCTTAGTATTCTATAATGTAGCTTTCCCGTTCTTAGATAAAATTGTATTATCAATTACAATGATTGTTTACTTTTTTTTTCCAGGTTTCTTGCCAAGTTCATTTTCAATGTACGCTATTTCTCTCTCGTCAGCATTATATCTTCTTGACAGGCCGGCAATGGCAGTTGCAGTAGCAGCAACTGGAACTATTCTTGGCTGGCCTTTCTCAATTTTGGCTTTCCTTCCTGTTACAATATACTCCTTGATTAAAAAGTTTAAGCAAACGTTTCTCTCAGGGTTGATTACTTCTGTTGTTGTTACGGTACATTAATTTGAATTGCAGACCTAGTTCTCTTCCTTTCTTTCTTTTTTACTGTATTATTGGAAGAAATAACAATATTTCATCTTTATTTTATTTACTGTTCCTGAGTACTGATATTTAAAATTCTTCCAGGTACTATCCATACTTGTGGACCACCACTTCTACAGAAAGTGGACATCATCTGTTCTGAATCTGTTGTTTTATAATGTTGCGGGAGGTGGTGAGAGCCATTTGTATGGCACTGAAGGCCCATTATATTACTTCAAAAATGGATTTAATAATTTCAACTTTAGTTTTGTTCTAGCTTTGCTGTTCCTGGGGATTTTGCCAATTACTAGGAAAAAATATGCTCCAGAGTTGCTAGTAGTTGTCTCACCCATGTATATCTGGATAGCATTTATGTCTTTGCAACCCCACAAGGAAGAAAGGTTTGAATCGGTTCTAATATCATTTCTCATTTTGTAGTAGCTGTTTGCGGTTCTAACATTTTAAATGAATTTCTTTCAACAATATTATTATCCTGTGTAGTTTCAGTGCCCATTGTGGCCAATGCCTTTGATACATTATGCTTCTATAATATTGGCTAGGTTGCGTTTGTTTGGTTGGAATGGAGTTGAGTATTTTTTTTCTCTCCATGCCATTGCACAAGTTGAAACTAATGCTTATTCTTTCTAATGTACAAATGAATGCTTATTTCTTTCTTCCACTTATATCCTCTGATTCTTAACATAAAAGGTTGCACTCTTATCATGTACTTCACTTGTCAATTGTCATCTTTTCCCTCTATTGCATTCCAACTAACTAGATGCAATAAAGTCAATATACATACAAGCTATCAGGGTTACGGTGATACCGGTTTTCACAAGCCATAATATCCTTATGTGATCTCTCTCTCCCTCTCTCTCCCCCTTCTCTGATTTGTTTTGTGTTATGATATGGGAAGCTTGTTATTCAGGTTTGTTTTCATATTGTCATTGCTGAACATGTATATATATTATGGCCTAAACACTACTTGTTTGTTTGTTGCTGATTGCAGATTCCTGTATCCAATATATCCACTTGTTTGTATAGCTGCTTCCGCAGTTATTGACAGTTTCCCTGACCTATTCCGCGACAAGTACAGTTCAAATGATAATTCTTTGCTTGTTACGGTGTGTTCCCTATATTTACAGTTCTTGTAAACTTGCTTTGTGGAGATACCATAACATGTATTGTGATTTATGCAGGCAGCTAAATTTCTCAGACCTTTCATTCTTGGTGTCATTTTATGTTGCTCCCATGCTCGCACGTTTTCTCTGATTCATGGTTATTCTGCCCCTATTGAGATTTACAAGCACTTGGAGCACTATGATAACGGACGACAAGGTGATTGTTTCAATATAATGGGTGTCAGTTAGTGCTGAGTTAGATAAAAATACATGTGTCTCATCATATGAACAGATCTCTAAAACACATGTGACTACTTACTACATGCAAAAATTGGCTTGAGGAGGAACAAGAAGGTTCTGTAACTTGTAAGAGTACATACCCATGCCCATATATGTTAGGTCCTGTGGCTTCAGCATGTAATTGGTGTGTGTCTCGGTTATAAATACTCCCTCCACCCCAATTTAGACAAACTTTTTACATTTTGCACACACTTTACAGCGAATGAAAGATATATCTACACAATTCTATATTATTTTTTCGTTTCGTATATATATTTATTCAGTATGGAACAAAGGAAACAAGTATCTCAGTTTATGTTTCTTGAAGTGCACACAAAAGTCATTGGCTCACAAAATTGGGGCAGAGGGAGTAAATAAATGTCGGAATCCTATAATAACATCTCCCACTTTGATATAGAAGAATGTGAAAAAAGGGGTTCATTGCGTCTAAGGGCTTGCAGAAAGAAATTGTTCATGCGGATCATTTTCCAGCATCACATTTCTTCCTTCGAACTCCGTAAAACATAGTAACAGATAACTCCCTGCCTCTGATATTCTGATGCTCCATGTTGCAGATGCGGTGGTTTGTGTTGGAAGTGAGTGGCATCGCTACCCATCATCGTTCTTCATTCCTGATTATGTGGGCGAAGTTCGATGGATAAATGATGGATTCAGGGGTCTTCTTCCATTTCCTTTTAATTCTAGTTTGGGAGGCACTTCAGCTGCACCATCTTATTTCAACGATAAGAACAAGGCATCAGAAGAGCAATATGTATTATATCTTCTCTCTAAATAAAGTGCATTTGTTTGCACCTTTAGCATTATTCTTGTGTCAATATAATATGAAAGTGCTTTTACTATAAATCAATTGATTCGCAAGCATATATGTTCTCATTCTAATTGATTGGTGCAGCTTCTAGACATTGAACGGTGTGACTTCCTGGTCGAGTTGCAGTTGCAAAGACCTTACCCATTGCGAGGAAGTGATCTGTCAACTTGGGAGGTGAACTCTTTGTCTTTCTCTCCCTCTCAAAAAAGTAAAAAAACAATAAGCAGAACTTTCCTTGCATAGAATTAGAAACATATGAAACAGATGGTTAATGCAGAAGGAATCATTTTTTTCTCAGGTTGTTGCAGCTCTACCTTATCTGGATAGGGAACTTTCACCTTCCATGTACAGGTCATTCTTCATCCCCTGGCTTTGGGAGCAGAAGAATGTTTTCGGCATATACAAACTACTTAAGAGAATACGAAAAGCTTAGCACGCGTTGAAGTATATTTTCACTGTTCTCTAGGAATTTTCATCAAAGAGAATTTTAGGATAAATACAGTATATGCGTGTACCAATTGCAAGTGACCTTCAAGCTGATTAAAATTTGGAGTATCGATCTAACATCCATTGTTTACGGTATAATTGGGCAGTGTTGTCACACTAGTTAATCTGTAGCTTATACTCGAGAATGTTGCACATCAGATGTATCAACTTTTTTTTATGTATTAGTGACTTGTAGCTACTTAAGATATATTGTATTAATTTCCGTACTTGTTTCCTTCCATGTTATATCAATCTAAATTTTGTTATGAAAATCGTTAAAGGTACAAATTGGATTCTATTAGAGCATCTCCAAGGGTATTATATAAATTTGTTAGCTAAAATGATTTTTTATGTAAAATTTTAGTTAAAGGGAAGGACATTCATTCCAATGATATTATCTATAACAATTATTATGTAAAATTATATAACAATCATCATGTAAAATTATACCTGAGAGGTTTATTGGTTTGACAAATATAGAAGATTAAACATGATTATCTATAATTTTTTGTTAAGGAGAAGAGGGTTGGAGTGCATCGATTTTTAGATATATTTATAGAGTGACACATAGATTGCACATATGCGACAGTAGATAATTTAACTAATAGGCTTTCACCCTGCTCTAAATGTGACAGTGACATTCTAGTTGGTTATAATTGTATTTAATGTAGTGTAATGAATTTGTTTAATTTAGGGGGATCCTCTGTATTCGTTCACAATATTTAAAGTGAATATCTATACATATAATCATTTGTACACCAGACAATCAAAGATCAATACTCTGTGGCGTCTGTGCCTAAAGAAATTTAAAATAATAACTTTTAAATTAATTAAGATAGATGTAGCATTATACTATATATTTTCAAATAATTTTTAATTAGAATTTGATTTCATTACTATATAATATTTCTAATTAATACTGTAAATATTTAATAGTATCACTAATTTTCGGTTTCTAATACCGAAAATTTATTACTTTTAACAGATATAAAGTATATAACAATGATAATATAAAATAATTTTGTACCAAGTACTTTTTTTTGTCAGGCTTTTATTAAGTACCGTATCAGAATTATATTAGAAATTTAGAAGAATTATAGTATTTATTGCCATTAAAACACCAAAACTTTAGGGCACACCTAAAAAAATATAGCATCAATAACTTTGTAGAAAAGATAGTTGCTTCTAGAATCTTTAGAAGGGGTTTAACTGTTTAAGGGAGTAGGGAAGTGTGTGTATATTCATTATTATTCAAACAGGGTTTATAATGGCGATACGAGTTAAAAGGGGTAGCTGAATTGTTGCCCAAGTTTCCTCTAATCTGTAGCCTCCTCCGTGTTATAATCCACCAACTTCATTTCAATGTAATTCAGATTTTCCTACATATTTATGTATACTCTCTTTCGTTTAACTACATGCAACTTATTAATTCATATACTGTGTGTGTTTTTTGTGTGTGTATATATATATATATGCTATCCTGCTGATTTGTACCATCGATGGGAGATTCTTAATTAATTTGTATGTTAAAACAGTTTGCAGTTGAACATGACCATGTGTATTATTATGTATGTATATGCTATTATGGCACAAATTTATTCTTAAATGGAACACTGATCGGATGTGTTTATAATATATTGCACAACATTATACTGGACATATAGATATCTAATTAGTACGGAGTATTTCATTATCTATTCAATTATACACATGCTATTAAATTAATATATCTCTTTATATTATGTTTGCTCTGTTATCTTTTTTATTGGTATTTCCCATTCATGTTTAAGGGTTTCTATACTATGTTATAATTTGTTTTTCTTTTTCTGCTATTTTAAATACAGTCGTTCTTTTTTCACTGATTTTTTAGGATTATCCGGGGCTCAAAGTTAAAATTATACTGATTTTTAAGGACGAAACGAGATTAAAATAATAAAAAAATCTAACCAATATATATTTGTCAGCCTGCCCTTACTAGTCCCGCCATCAGGGACGGACCCAGGAATTTATTTTCACCTGGGCTGGAGTATTTTTTTTCGTCGACTCAATAAAGAGAAATAACGAGGCAAACTAGCTTTAAAATATAAAATCAAAATCATGCTATTAATTTAAACTCCAACATAGACATAAAACAAGTAATAACAATACTAGTTTACAAATGAAAATAAAATAAGATTTACTCACATCATTTGAGTTGTACTCGACGATTCTTTTGAGCATAAAACTTATCTATCACTTCATCTGTATCAATATCTTCAGCATACTCTCTCTCAATGTTGATAAGCATAGAATCTCTCAGATATTCTTCCTCCATTTTATTACGAAGAACGGTCTTAACTATTTTCATAGCCGAAAAAACACGTTCTGTAGTAGCTGTAGAAACGGACAGAGTCAAGACAAGACAAATCAACCTATAAATCAAAGTGTAGTTTTCTGCCTTTCCTGTATCAACAAGTCGTACACATAACTCGGAGATAGTAGGCAAATTATGAAATTTATCATGTTTAATCACATCAATCTTGTAATGATCAAGTTGGAGTTTCAGATGGTACATCTCTTGTTGGCCAAAATCAGCAGGATAAAAGTTACTAGCAAGGGTACAAATCTGCTCAATGTCAAATGAACTAAAATTGTTCTTCGGTTCCAAAGATGAACTTAATCTCAAAAGCTCCACAGCATTATCATTGAACCTATAGTGTAGCTCTTCCAACTGAAAATCAATTGCAGAATTAAATACATCATAATGATAATGATGCTCAACTGAAATATCATCTTTTTGTCGCACAGAACGGATACCATCCATGTAACGAGCACTCATATCCGGTACATCAATTACAAACTTTTCACACATTGTCATGACATATTTCAAAAGAATCTCAAAACCCTCATCTCTTAAAGATTGTAGCAACTCTTTTGTTGTTGCAACTAAATCCATGGCATTCAAGATATCAATTGATTTACTTTGCAAGGCTCGACAAAGCAAATCTGTAATGCCCATGATCTTATGCATCAAGTGTAGTACAAATAAAAACTTAAATGATTTCAGTGCCTTTAAAGAACCTCTACCTTCTCCACGCATAGAGTTCGAAGAAGTACCACAACTAATAATGCTTTCCAACACAGTAATTATTGAACCATATTTATCAATTAAGCTACAAACACAATTAAAGTGAGAGCTCCACCTGGTAGATCCAGCGCGTTGTAAATTTCCAATCTGATTAAGTCCCCTCCCAGTCTCACGTTCTCCACTAGCCACAGAATGATCAACCTCAATGCCATGTGCAGTTTGTAACTCTACAAGGCGTTTAGAAGAACCACTAACAATATTTACAACATTAGACATCATAGAAAAGAAATCCCAGATAGAATCTTGTTTCTCAGCAGCTCCAACCAATGCTAATTGTAAACGATGAGCAAAACAATGTACATAATAAGCATATGGACAATCTTTAAGAAATAAAGCTTGTAAACCATTAAATGCACCCCGCATATTACTAGCACCATCATATCCCTGACCTCTCATATCATGAATGCTCAAGTTATATCGTGTAAGAACATCTGATATTTCTTTTTTAAGAGTTGACGATGTTGTGTCAGTCACATTAACAATATCAAAAAAACGCTCACGTATGAGACCATGAACATCAACAAACCTAAGTACAATAGCCATTTGTTCTTTATGTGATGCATCTATTGCTTCATCAACTAAAATGCAGAACTTAGAATCACCTACCTCATCACAATTTTTTTTTCTTACTTTAGAAGCAAGGATATGTAAAATATCTTTTTGTACTTTTGGAGAAATGTACATAGCATTTTTTGGTGCATTTTCCAAAGTAACATTTAAAATATCAACATTCATTCTACCCATAAGTTTGACCATCTCAATAAGATTACCTCTATTACGAGAAGTTGATGATTCATCACGACCCCGTAATGCACATGCTTGCAAACTCAACCATCGAACAGACTCTATAGTAGTTTTCAACCGCAATCTATTCTTCTTTATATCTTCCAAAGATTGAGAATTTATGACCTTATCAATATGCCTTGTAACATTCTTCAACCCTTCAAGAGATTTCATTGCCTTATTATGTGGTGAATTAGGGGCTCCAACATGTACCAAGAAAGCACATCTTTCATTATCATTAACTCTTTTCCAACTCTTGAATCCATCAATAGTAAATGCATGTTGTGTTGATGTATCCTTTTCAAATAAGAAACATGGAAAACAAAATGCTGCATCTTTGGAAATCGAATACTCTAGCCAAGTAAATGTGTTGAACCAAGATGCTTGAAATCTACGACGTTGATTTCCAAATTGAGTAGGTGGATATTGTTCTTTGGGCAGTTGAGGTTGACATGGTCCCAATCTAATGTATTCACGTCTAATGTCATCACGAACATTAACTGGATACTTCCAAATTGAAAGACGTATTCCAGGATCGCGTTCAAGAGATGCAAGATCAATTGGACTATGAATAGGATTAATACTGGGAGGAGATGTAGCTGTAGGAGTAACACTAGGAGTAGCAGTATGAGCAGTTGTAGCTGTAGGAGTAGTGCTAGGAGTAGCTGCAGCACTAGGAGAAGAAAAATAAGAGAACAACGTCTTTCTCTTACGTTCTTGATTCCTGCAACAAATCAAAACATGATATCATAACTGGTACAAATCAAAAATTTTGTCTCAATGTCAACCCTATAAATATAAGGTATGCACATATCGGCTCCCATTTATTTTTGTCAGACCATGCTAGTTTGATTGTGCTAGTTTCAACCATATAGTATTGCAATTATCATCATCTGATCCAAACTTAAGATAATCTTTTATAAAAAGTAGTATATACCATTAAATACCAAATCTAATTCAAATTGCATAGTGCCTACTGCCACGCCTAAACAGATAGGTATGTGGAGTTTATGCGTCTACAAAAGACATTATAGTGCACCTAAATCTATGTCATAACTGATCGCTTTAGAATTTTTGTCAGACCATGCTAGTTTGATTGTGCTAGTTTCAACAAAAACATGAGCATTTGTGAACACATACAAATACTTCCATTAATCAATTAAAATTATAATCACCAATTCACCATCAGTCCATCACCAATCAATTTTACCACCCCCAGTCCCCCATTATTTAGATTCATATCATTTTTCAAGTTTTTCCTAAATTATATTAGACATTAAAATAAATTACTAGTATAAGCTTGACATTAAAATAAAATATACAAACAAAAACAATTAAACAAATATGAAAATAAATATATACTTACATTGTATAGGGAGAGATAGAGGGTCTGAATTGTGTGATTGAGGGGATTAGAGGAACTTGAACGATGTGCAATAACCTAATCAAAGCAGAGCAGCAGTATTTGTTTTTTTTTGTGAAAGGCGTGCGTGTATCAGTGTATGAATTGTGATGACTGATGAACATATGTTAATACATATGTTGTTGGGCTGGACTACTTTTTAAGATATGGGCTGCAGGGTTAAATTATATATATGAACAGGGCTGACCAGATTTTTTTATGGGGCTAGACTTTAGTGAAGTATACAAGTTAAATGGGCTCAGAAATTTTGACCCGGGCTGGAGCCAACCTTAGCCCAGCCCGAGGTCCGTCCCTGCCCGCCATTGTTTCTCATGCATGCTTTCTTTTACTCACTGCAAGTTTTTATGCTTGCCTTCAATATATTCACATGATACATAAGTTAATTATAG
The DNA here is from genome assembly GCA_028671895.1 of Oenanthe sinensis. Lineage (NCBI taxonomy): Eukaryota > Viridiplantae > Streptophyta > Magnoliopsida > Apiales > Apiaceae > Oenanthe > Oenanthe sinensis. Next base: position 41,752,537 of record CM053794.1, read on the forward strand.
AATGAGGATTGTTGTTGAACTTCTCTTGGCACTGGGGTCTTGAATACATGCATAGTGCAAAATCTGTTGTCTCCGTACTCGCACCACTTGCTGCTTCAGCCATGTTTATCCGAAGCATCAGTAATGACTTTTATCCCTCCCAACTAAACGATTATCTGTCCTCCAAGTTTTATAAATTCTTCAAGAACTTTTCTTCGGAATTCACCATTGTCATTGAAGAATTTAGAGGTCTTTCATGCAATCAGGTTTTTGAGGTAGCTGACATTTACTTATCCACTAAAGTCACCTCGTCGACCCGTAGAGTGAAGCTTGGTAAATCCGAAAGTGAGAAGTTGCAATTACAGTTGATAAAGATGAAGAGGTCTTTGATTTGTTCGAAAATATACAGGTCAAATGGAAGTTGATAAGCACTGAAGTTAAATCATCAAGTCGCCAAGGCCCGGGACAGCATTTGAGAGACCTTAATGCAACTCTAAGATCAGAGGTTAGATCATATGAGTTAACTTTTCACAAGAAACATAAGGAAAAGGTGTTGAAAACTTACTTGGCTCATGTTCTGGAGACATCAAAAGCCATCAAACAAGAAACTAAGGCGATAAAGATTCGAACAGTAGAGTATGGTGGCAATTGGAGTTCAGAGGATACTAATCTTGATCACCCAATGACCTTCAAGAATTTGGCTATGGATTCAACTCTCAAGAATGAAATTATAGAGGATTTGGAAACCTTTAAGAAAGGAAAGCAATTTTACAAAAGAATTGGAAGAGCTTGGAAACAGGGGTATTTGTTGTATGGACCTCCGGGCACTGGCAAAACAAGCTTGATTGCTGCTATGGCTAATTATCTCAATTTTGACATCTACGACTTGGATTTAACAGAGCTGGAATCTAATTCAGATCTAAGGCGCTTGTTGCTTACTTTGTCCAGCCGGTCAATACTTGTCATTGAGGATATTGACTGTTCAATCAAATTGCAGAATAGAAACTCTGAAGATGATCCTGATGTGAATACAGAAGATAAGGTTAGTATAATTCTGTTATGTAGTAGTAGCTAATTCCGGGCAGGGGGGGGGCTGCTTATTGCTTCTGCAGTAGCAAAGTTGCCTGTACGTGGTCATTGGGAAGGATGCTTAATGACAAAAGCAAAGAATGAAACTTCTACTACTACGAGTAGTAGTAGATACTTTAATTGTTTTATATGCACTTTTTCTGTCATATATCTGAACTGTTCGTGATTGATTGTTCTTTAGGTGACACTCTCTGGACTCCTGAACTTTATTGATGGTCTTTGGTCTTGCTGCGGAGAAGAAAGAATCATCGTTTTCACAACCAATCACATAGAAAAACTGGATCCTGCATTACTGAGGCCAGGCCGTATGGACATGCATATACACATGTCTTACTGCACATTTTCTGCATTTAAGCAGCTAGCTATCAACTATTTGGGCATCCTTCACCACCCACGTTTCAACCAGATTGAGGAGGTCCTAAAAAAGGCTGACATAACTCCAGCAGAGATTGCAGGAGAGCTGATGAAAAACACTGATCCTGACGTTTCTATCCGAGACCTTCTCAGGTTCCTTAAGCACAAATTAGCAAAACAGGGCTCGACAAAAACCTAGGCACACACATGCAATATTCAAAAACCTCTAGGCGGCCTTAGGCGGCAGATAGAATGTCAGAGTATATAAACTTCAAAAGTTCCATTATGATAGTTAAAGTTTAATTTATTTATTTTTCAACTTAGTTTGCATTCCACATATCAAATCCCATGTAGCATTCTGCCACACATGTTACATAACGTTTTAAGCGCCAACAAATTTTCATTTTCAGTAAGAACTTGTATTTTACTCATTATTAGTCTTTTCTGAATTGTATAGATTTTGCAGCAAAATGAGTACTGGAGCTTGTGGTGTTTACATATCCCGCTTGAAGTATACTATAAATTATTTCTCAGGGGAGTACTGCAGAGTTGTCTTCCTCCGCCCCCCCCCCCCCCCCCCCCAAAAAAAAAAAAAAAAACCCAAACCCAATTTATTATAGGTGCCTGAGCATCTATATTAAAATTTATGTTTAGATCTGATAACTTGAATGCTTTTAGAACACTCTAATTTTATCTTTAATCATCAAATTTAATGCTCATGCTATCAATAGCTACCATATTCCAATATTGATATGTGTCTGCCTATCAGCCTGTTGATTCCAACGGTCCAACCATATTGATCAGATATAGGACTGTAAATGGTTAACGACTTTTAGTTTGTGGACAGGATAAAAATTGACATGGTAAAATAGGAGGAGACAGAGTCGAAACATATATAATTAGGTAGGAAAATCCAGAGACCATCAAAAGAATTACTGGCACGACCTGAAAAACCTCTCATCCATAGGTTAGTCTTATGAATATGGAAGCCATTCGCAACAGAGTCTGTCACCGACAAATCATTAACAATGGCAAAGTCTGTTGCCATCGTTATCCCTATCCTCTGCATTTTGGCCTTTTCCGGCTTGGCTAAATGCCATCAACAGCCCGAGTTCATTGTCAACGGCAAGGTTTATTGTGACACTTGTCGTGTCCAGTTCCCTACCAGGATCAGCCACCCCATCAAAGGTATGATTATAATAAAATAGAACGTACAGTACAACTTTATAAAACATTGTCAAGACATGCATGCATGAATGCCTTGATACATATAGAAATAAATGCCTAACTAGGATCTAGCATTAAAATGGTTTGATTACATGGAATGCAGGTGCTAGGGTGGCTGTGGAATGCAGAGACCGGGATAATGGTACAATGACACACAATGCCATCGGAATGAGCGATGAAAATGGGGAATACAATCTGAGCATCAAAGGCGAATTCGAGAATGAAATATGCGAGGTGGTGGTGATGAAGAGCCCATTAGCGGATTGTGCTGAGGTGAAGGAAGGATTGAACAGAGCCAGGATTAGTCTGACATCTAATAATGGATTGCTTGACACTCACCGCTATGCAAACCCACTGTGTTTCATCATATCTAGTCCCCTCCCTCAGTGTGCCCAAGTGCTTGCTGAGTTAGATTTATCTCCCATTGATTAATATCTTACGTGTATTTCATCGCCCTCATTCTAATCAATAGTCGGGGCAAATGTACTAATAAATAAAAAAATGATCTATTGATTGGTTGTCAATCTCTTCACATCCTCTTCTTCTTTCTGTATCTACACTCTGCATATACATGATACGTGCATGCTTGAGCACTAAGCAGAGCGATGGAACAAAAACTCTAAAATGTTTAATTTTTAATTTTTCAATGTAAACGGAATTTCAAATTTTACTTTCTTGATTAACTTACGAAATCCACGGAAAATGACAATATTGTTATAATAAATAAAGTGATTGCCAAAGTTTATGTAATGAAGTGTATTTATACTGTGTAACTCGAGATGACCGTGGTGGGCTAGGTAACTGAGTTCCCGCGTTTTACAGTAACCCTAAATACCTTGGAATCATAAGTTCATTTGTTCACTTTCCACTTCCATGGAACTCTAAGAGGTTGTTTACTTGGAGAAATTTTTTCTAACTTTCTATTTCTGAATTTTCAAAACTTTTCTAAATTTTCTTTTTCTAAGAAAATTAATGAAAACTATAAAAACATGCTTCAAACCCTGCTCAGTTTTCAAAATTAGAAAAAATGGAAATCTTGTTCCACGTAAAACAATTTTCTTGAATTTCCTCATATATAGGTAAGTTGGATTTTGTATTATATAGCTAGGTTGGATTTTTTTTTTTTGTCAAATAGGTTTTTAAAAGATATTATATATATATATATTCTTTTTCAAAAAAATGATATTATATTTATAAACTTTTAATTTTACATATAAGTAATTTATTTTTATTTAATTAACACAAGTATTAAATCTAAATGATATGAAAGTAGGTTTTAACATGTACATTATAAATACAAATGTATAATACTAATATCATGCATATTATATATTCAGAATTTATAACAAAATTGTATTAAAAGTTTTAAATGTATTTTTTATTCAACTGATGTTCGTGTATGTTGTGATGAGACGTTGTAATAATTATATGCAAAAAAGTGTCCACTAACTGATCATTCCGAGTTTATAGCCGTGTTTTCTATTTTTTCAAAGTTGAAAAACTAGTTTTAAGTTTTAATGGGAAATGTAGAAAACAATTCAAAATAGTTTTCCAAAATTTTCTAAATTTTAGTTATAATTTGGAAAAGTATGAAAAATCAATGTATGTTCAATTACTCTTTTACCCGCAAATGCAATAGAGGCATTGGGTTAAAACAGGGTTTTCCACTTTTTAAATTTTCCAATTTGGAATTCTACTAAAATGAACATATTTTATAGTTTTTATGTTTTTTATGAAAAACTTTCTGGAAAAGTGTGCAAGTAAACAGCCCCTAAGTTATTGAGGTGGGTTTCCACTTTCCAGGCAACCGACCGGAGGCCTTAGATTAACCCCTTGCCTGGCCTGACCCAATAAAATGTGCAATCCAATAATCAAGTAAATTGCGTTTTATGTTCTTAGAAAAACAAGTACCCACAGTCCTTATTCCCCTATACAAAATTATATGCCACTACGTTTCAACTGAAAGGCACAACCAACTTCCTTATCAAGGCACACTGGAACTAAAACTTTTCACCGTCATAATAAAATGATTTGCAAAGGCAGGACTATTCGTTGAAGATAAAAGTACAATCAACACGAAGAAAATATATAAAGCCGTTTTCACTATAGTACTTATCTGCAAGACTATAACCATGCTGGATTTTTCACGGGCATAACCACAGCTTTGACTTGCAAATAGTTGGTCAAACCATATATACCCTTCTCTCTGCCAAGACCACTCATTTTATATCCACCAAAAGGTATTGCAGCGTCAAATGTATCATAACAGTTGATCCAAACTGTTCCGACTTTCAATGCACGCATCATTGTGTTGGCAGTGTCAAGGCTCCGCGTAAAGACTCCTGCAGCAAGTCCATAAGGACCGGCATTCGCCCTTTGTATCACTTCATCCAAAGTCCTACAAGCAAATAACAACTTTTAACAAATATAGTGGTACACAAACAAAATATTGATATTTTATAGATGGTCGCAAACTGGAGAGATGCTTTTTTGTGCTCACTTGAATTTTAGGATGCTCTGGACTGGACCAAAGACCTCATCTTGTGCAATCATCATATCATCCTGATATTGATATGTAAAGATAATGAGTCTCTGCGTATTTCTTATTTCACAGTGAAAAATTTATGAATAGGCTATTTATGAACAAGGAAAGAAACCTGAACGTTAGAGAATACGGTGGGCTTAATATAGAATCCCTTCTCACCAATTTTATCACCACCAGCTTCAAGCTTAGCTCCACAATCAATTCCAGATCTTATATAATGAAGGATCTTTTCAAATTGAGCAGAGTCAATCTGGTATCAAAGAAACAGCAGTATCTTAAGAACAGCTCAAACAATCTAATATGGTACATTTTAGTTTTTTACAGGCACAATGATCAATTTTTTTTTACTCGGTGAAACCTTTTGCTGAATTTTTTTCACAATGATTTCACGTAAAAAAAAGTGGGTGTCGCATAATCTCTTCTCATTTTCATACTTCCGCCTACCACCTACATTATTTGTCTCCAAGGAGTTTTTTGACTATTCTTGCCAGGTTTTCCAGCCAAATTGACTAGAATGGGATTTAATGCTCAATCGTAAAACTTCAAGGTCAGACTTTAGGATAAACAATGTCTAGGGTGCTGTGGATATCTATAGATCGCCAAAAATGTCATTTTAGCAGAAAATTATACATGACCAAGCCTCACATTTATTAGGCAAAATGAGAATGTTGACATCCATATTAAAGACTCGGATTATTTTAAATTTTAGTGAAGGAGATGTATGAACCAAAAGCTGATTATATAGAATTTAGCAACAAAAAATTTGATCACATAGAAATTCCAAACCCTTTGCTCAAATTGCAGTACTTTCAGCCGAGTTTTGTGATGTTAACGAGAAGGTTAAGGAGTAAGCCAGTAAGGACACAATTGAACAGGAAAGAACAGGGGAAGAAATAAATAGTAGTGGGCAAGGGAACCATGATAGATTTCAGGCAAAATTGCTGCTCGAAACTTTAGTGTCCAATATGTACATTATTAAACTTGAAAGGGTGATGAAAATCCAACACCAGACTTAGTGATGAAAATGGTTATTCTTTTCGCCTTACTGTATATAAACTGATAAACAAATGCACCCGAATTACCTGAGGACCTTGTTCAGTTCCATCCCTAAATGGATCACCAACAACACGATTTGTGGCGCGAGCTTTTGCTTTTTCTACGAATTCATCGTATACTCGCTCGTGAACATATGTACGGGAGCCTGCACAACAGCATTGCCCCTGCAGATTGTATAGATATATTCAACTGAAATCGTTGTCATTCACGACTTAACAGGCACCAAAATGAACTATGGAGCTCCCAAATGACCTACCATGTTAAAAAATAGAGCATCATGGGCTAGTTCAACCGCTTCATCAATGTTTGCATCCTCGCATACAATAAAAGGGGACTTCCCTCCAAGTTCTAGAGTCACCGCCTTTAGATTGCTCTGAGCAGATGCAGCAAGTACTTTTTTCCCAGTGTCAGTAGACCCGGTAAAAGCAAGCTGCAAGCAGAGTTGGAAATGCATTTAGAGGTGTTGTAAGAACTGATCCAGAGCAAAGAAGATCATATAGAAAAAGCTAAAACACTCATTTATACGCTTCATCTACTATCTCTTGTTTTTAGTATTGAGGTTTTCTTGCAGAGATTAGTTTATCGGCTTTGTCAAACGCTCGAGCAATTGCTGGTAATGCGTTAAACTTGACCTCTTTTTTTTTTTTGCATAGATGTACATAATCCTATTTGATAATTAAAATAACACTCATAAAGGCGTCAGAATGAAATATATTGAATACAGGTTACCTTGTCCACATCCATATGAAGGCATAAAGCAGCACCAGCACCATGACCATGGCCAGAAACAATGTTCAAAACCCCTGGTGGGAGGCCAGCCTATCACAGACATAACCAGTGTGACTATAATTTCTTTATAATTCATAAAAATATTCAGAATAAATAAGGCAGAAATACTGGATCATCTAAAGTAGCAACTATAAATTTTGGAAATGGCATGATATAGCTAATTTTGACTAAGCTAAATTGCTTGTAAACTTCCCTCAAATAATTTAGTGCTATTAAGCAAAAATCGTTTTAATGATATATTACCAAGTCAGATATCATCTTAAATCTAAGATAATACGGAGCCAACCAAATTTACCTCATGAAAGAGCTCTGACACATACAGAGCAGATAGTGGTGTTTGCTCTGCTGTCTTCATAACAACAGTGTTACCGCATGCTAATGCAGGGGCAACCTTCCAAGCATACATAAGAAGCGGAAAGTTCCAGGGAATAATCTGTCCACAAATGCCAATTGGTTCGTGCAGAGTTTGTACATGATATGACCCATCAGCAGGAACAGTGAGACCGTGGATTTTATCCGCCCAACCTGCAATTCATTAGCAAGAATATATATTTTTTCAATAGTAGTTCTTTGCAGAGTGTAATGATAATTAAAACACGTTTATTGCTATCGAGAAGAGTAGAAGACATACCTGCATAATATCGAAAGAAACGAGTGAGCATTGGCACTTCATTCAGAGCAGTCTGTTTAAATGGTTTTCCTGTGTCCCAACTCTCAAGGGCAGCAATCTCATCATTATGTTTCTCCAGTAGATCTGCAAACTTCATAATTATCTTTGCTCTATCCTGAACATATAGAATGATATAGGTTGGAATTGTTTTAAGAGACTGAAATTAATTCTTGCAACAGATATGTTAGTAAGCATTACATAAGCAATCATTTTAGGCCATGGTCCTTCACTAAAAGCCTTTCGAGCAGAAGCTACTGCTCTGTCAACATCTTCTTTATCACCTTCAGCAATGTGAGCAATCACATCTCCTGTTCTGGGGTCCATAGTTGGAAATGTATTCCCTGTAATAATGTCCACCTTCGAGAATGAATTGCAACTATCCGACATATCAGATAGTTGATAGAAATCATTATATATAACCACATGTGCCTACTAAATAACCTATTTTTTACCAACCTCAACCATTCAGTTGGAATTATTGTCCAGCATCTCGTGTTACATTACTTTGCCTTTGCTCTATATACATGAATGATTGTAAACAAACAACAAAATCGTTACCTGATACAGCATCAACAAATTGTCCATCAATCAGAAGTTGCGAATACTTTACTTCTACAGGTGGCTTGACTGGCTCCTCAATTGTAGAAGTGCTATACTGGAAAATGCCTCCAGTAAGATAACATAGCCTCCCTATGAAAAGAAGTTTTATAATATCAGATAAGCTTAAATATTTAGCTCTAATGAAGAAAATATCAGATAATCATTACATGTTACTCCCACTATCAATAACTCAATAAGAAGAGCATTAAACAAACACCTACATTAATAATCACACACGTCACCTGAAGAAAGCAAAGCAATTGAAGGAGAAAGTGAGCGTTGACGAGTAACGAGCGATGTGATCCTTCGAGCTGCCATTATTCAGTACTGCACCAATACATATACAACAGCACAATTGCAATGTGCATACATTTATACAGTATATCCTTTACTATACATCCACACAGATGATAATGATGACAACGATGGCGATGATATGTGTGTGCAATGAATTTGAAATATGACAAGTCAAAATCACCCGCGAGATTGTAGCTAATAAGTCCTGATATTTTGCTTAAAAAATAATGTAATTTATTTTATAATTTGTCTAACTTTTAGTATTGCATCTCAACTCTAATTAAATAAAGATAAATTTAAGATTTCATTTTATACTTTGAAGAGATTGGGAGACTCTTCAAAAACGGTCATATGTTTAATGTCTTTATCAAAACTTTAAAAATGATTTTATTTGATTGTGTTGCTGAAACTCATATTTTCATTACAATATTCAATTCGATTGGTCATTCATTTTTAATTAATCAAAAATTCGTCCAATTAGAACATTGATTTTAAGTACTAATTGTCATTGATGCAAGATTTATTTAAATTTAAAGCAAATTTTGAACTTGAGGGAAATAAATTTAAGTTTAGAGAATATTTTTATTAGTGTTTATCAATATTACATATCTAAAGTTCTGGTACATATTTATTTTTAAACAATATAATAACTTTTCATGGTAATTAGAACACATCAAGTCACTGCCAGAGTGCCAGATGATGGCAGACACCTAACAGCAATTGAGAAAACATATAGAACCAACTTGAGCGAAATAAACAAAATCCCAAGCCTCTTGGTATTTTCCACCCAAATCAATTGTAATAAATTCAGATTATCCAAGTTCTGGGAACTTAGGCTAATAACTAAAACCTTCAGAAACACTTATTGCAGACTGGAAAACGTTTTAAATCCCAACTATAAATTATGAGGCATCTGCAACCTTTTTGCCATCATCAAACGCACACAGGATCATGAATGAACAACCCGGATCGATAGATACTTCAGTGTAGAGCCATCACTATGAACAAACAAACAAACATGTAACTGTAAACCTAGCAGCAGACCTGCAACTGGAATAACCAAACAAACATGTAAGAAACATCTTTTTTAGCAAAAAAAGTCCCATATATGCAAATCTCTGCAACTGAGGCCTCTTTTTATCCAGTTTTTCCTTAAATAGACCCCCCACCCCTGGGACAACTCCACACCATTGTCATTGGATGAGGTCTGTGAATGATCCCAGTAAAATGAAGACAATCTACAGGGCACAAAATAAAATCTGGATTAACATAGCCAACCCAAGGGTTTACACCACCCTGATAATCACATAGATTCCAGAAAATGACAGAGAAATCTTTGACTGCTAAGACATACACGGAGAAAGTCACTATAATGCTCCACCAGAATCTACAAGTCATAAAGGACTCACAAGTCACACCAATCAAAAGGAATAATCAGACTGCAAAATTTCTGAAAATTAACATAAAAGACCCTAAAGATATACCTCCCATTAAGATTAAAATTGCCACAATAACTCTCCTGCCATATCTGATGCCAGAACTTCATACTCAAACCAGAATGAGAACAACATTAGTCGAATGAAAACACTCCAGCATACACAAATCAGACTTCAGAATGTAGAAACTACTCCCTACGGCTGTGCTCCTAAAGGTAACTGACCCCCAATGAGCCATAACACCTTTCATCGAATCAATCATATGATGCCACTTATTTGGACTAAAATCTATGCAAAAATAATTATTTTGTTGGGATATGAATGAAATAAACTTGTTCTTATCAAAAAGAACTTGGGGAAACACTATTTATTTGATGCAACTTTTACATTATTTTAGTGTCTCATTAGAGAAGGATTTTAAATGATGTAAAAGTTAGTAAGTTACATCATTTTGGTGTATTATAGTGCCACATGCTCTTATTAGCTTTTTTGCATCACTTCCTACCACAGCAGATTGGGGACAACAACGTCAACTCTCCCTTAATCAACAAAGATTGAAGGATTAGTTTCAGATTTTAATTAATTTTTTTCAATATACTAGAGTAATCTATAACTATACATAATTTCACCTTCTCTCAGTATAAAAAAGGGTATAATATGTGGCACAGAATTAAAATCAAATCAAAGGTAGTAAATTGTAAAAATCACCACGTCATATCTTCAGAGCTGAATTATCTTATAAACAACTTGAACTGCTGCCTGGTAGGGCTTCAAGGTCTCTTTATCTTTGAAAAAGATTAGTGCTTTGAGTTCCACTACCAAGATGGTTAGCTAGTGCCTGTGGATTTGCAAGCTCAATTCCCTGCAAAAATGTAAAGGGACTCTAAGTTACATAGAATTTCGCGGTGTTCTAAGGTGATCCGTGATCCATTTAAAGTTACATAGAATTTTGTGGTGAACAAAGAAAATTTGTATCTCAAATAGGGGTGTAATTCGAGCCGAGCTTTTTTGAGCACTGCTCGAATTCGCTATCGAGCTCGCGCTCGAACAGACTTTTGGACTTGACTAAATATTCGAGTTGAGCCGAGTTTTTACGGCTCGACTCGATAAGGCTCGAACTCGAACTCGAACTCGGTTCGGCTCGACTCGATTATATTTTTATTTTTTATATTTTTTTATAATTTTAATATATGATGCTTTATTTATTAAAATTTTAAATTTAATAAATTTTTTGTTAATATTAGAATATATATATATATATATTATATTAAGTTTTAGAATTTTTATTATATAACTTTTTAATATAAAAAATTTATAACATAAATATTTGCAATATATTCATTCCTCTTACAAACACAATTATATGCATGTTAGAATGTACCATATTCTAAGACAAATAAAAAATAACTATGTAAATTAAAAAAATGATCACTATAAATTGTTCTTTAAGAGTGTATTGTACAACAAATCTAGTTATACATGTACAACTAATATAATTTAATAATTTATATTATTAAAAAATATATTAAATTTTTTTATTATTATTTTGATTAATTTAATTGTTAATGGATACCTTTCCAATTTTACAATAATATAATTTATTTACTTCTATTCTAAAATACACCAAGTCAAAAACACATTAAAATTATAGTATCATAGTTTGTTATACTTCAATTAAATTAAAACTAAAAATTTTATAATTATTAATGATTTGGTACTTATTGCATATCATACATTTGTTTTGGATTCTTTCCCCGACAAAAAAGAGAGAATCATAGTATTATTTATTTATTTATTTGTTATCATATATTTAAGATATACAACTTACAAAAATAAAGTGATATTAAGTATGAGTGTATCAGTGAATGATTATTAAAAGTTAACTATCAAAATATTTGAAAAGTTAACTATCAAAATAGTTCAAATCATTATTTAGATTATTTGAAAAATTAATTATCAAAATATTATTGACATTAACTCACAAATACAACCAAATTATATTTGAATATATGTTATTTCACATAATATAAGTGTATTATTTTAAAATTTTATTTATCATTTTAATAGAAGGAAAAATATTTTTAGATTTAAGTTGAAAAAAATAATTGGATAATTTTTATTAATAATAGGCTAAAACTCGACAAGCTCGATAAGAACCCGAAAATTAGATAAGCTCGATAAGAACTCGAAACCACATTAAAAGCTCGATAAGCTCAAAAACTCGTTAAAAACTCGATAAGCTCGAAAACTAGTTAAAAAACTCGTTAAGCTCGAAAACTCGTGAACGACTCGAACTCGACTCGTATAATAATCGAGCCGAACTCGAACAAACATTCTAGACTCGATTATTTTTAGGCTCGGCTCGGCTCGATAAAAAAAGCTCGAACTCGATTAAAGCTCGGCTCGATTCGAATTATAGCCCTAATCTCAAATATCAGCTTTACACTTTCAAAAGAGCATGAGGAAAGAAGAATTACTTCAAATTAGCAAAAGTTGGATTATGTTACTTAGATATTGGAATTATAATTACAGTGTATTTCCTCAATTTACCTAAACAAATAGTGTTCAATAAGGAATGGTAGAGGGGGTAGATAGTTTGGGTTGCACATCCTACTCACGCACGATAGAGGTCACTACAGATAATTTATATTGACAAACCTGAATAGGAGTGAAGGCCAAACTTGAAGTCAGTCCTGAAGTACCACTACTTCCAAAGCTCTTCTCCTCATAATATATCGAAGGTTATGAGTGTAGTGATGTGAGTGCTCCATACAGTTGACATAGCATTTAAGTTCATCTAAATGACTAGAATTAGGGTTGTAATTCGAGCCGAGAAGGTCAGCTCGGGTTCAGCTCGAATTATTTGAAAAGTTAACTATCAAAATATTTAGATTAACTATCAAAATATTTGAAAAGTTAACTATCAAAATAGTTTAAATCATTATTTAGATTATTTGAAAAGTTAATTATCAAAATATTATTGACATTAACTCACAAATACAACCAAATTATATTTGAATATATGTTATTTCATATAATATAAGTGTATTATTTTAAAATTTTGTTTATCATTTTAATAGAAGGAAAAAAAATTAGATTTAAGTTGAAAAGTATAATTGGATAATTTTTATGAATATTAGGCTAAAACTCGACAAACTCGATAAGAACACGAAAATTTGATAAGCTCGAAAAGAACCCGAAAACTCAAAACCATGTTAAAAGCTCGATAAGTTCAAAAACTCGTTAAAAACTCGATAAGCTCGAAAACTCGTTAAACTCGAAAACTCGCGAACGGCTCGAACTCGAATCGTATAATAATCGAGCCGAACTCGAACAAACATTCCAGACTCGATTATTTTTAGGTTCGGCTCGGCTCGATAAAAAAAAAGCTCGAACTCGGCTTGGCTCGGCTCGAATTACAGCCCTAGATCCAAATGAATGAAAAATCTAAATGCATCCAAATGCACAATTAGCATGGGGGAAAGAAACATAGAATTACAAGGATAGTAAGGGATAACATACTTTTTAGCAACTTTAGCAACAAGCTTGCTCTGACCAACTGATACACGCAACTTTCCACTTCCGGCCTGACCAAGCATTCCATATCCTTCCCCAAGACCATCCCCTATTTTAAAATAACACGAATATAACAAAACAATTAAGTAGTCCTGATATAAAATACAAAAAATCTATCTCCACATAGAATCAGCGGAGACACAAAAAATCCCAGATTTATCCAATAATCATCCATGCAAAGTATTCATAATTTTATTAGATTAAAACTGAGTATCACAAGAGTACATATAATTCCTATTACTCGGAGGCCAAGTGAATTCTTAATAAGAAAACTAATTCTTATCCATATCTACTTTACATTATTAATCTAGTTATATGTTTGCTACCATATTACTATAAATTTAGAATATTCCAATAATCTATTCATCGAACATAAATAAACTTTATTATGGTAACCATATTACAATCAACACTATATCAATATAATAACATAAAATAACCATGTATTAAATATTTTTAATTTCTTGCTCCCCATAGTAGTTCACAAACTTAAATCCAGCCTGAGAAAAAAATGAAATTGGCTATGGAGTTAAATTAAATACCAAAAGAGCTCTCCTCTGGCACTCCAAACTGCATCCGGTTTACCAGTTTCCCCATGTCCGTCATAGCATATCTGCATCATACATAACACACTAATCACATTAAAGGAATAAGTATATTATATGAACAAAAGGAGCTTTGAGTGTAATATCTAGAAAAATAGAACTTACCTTTCTTTCATCTTCCTTAATCGTCGACCACCTCTCTTCTTTTTCGGCGCAGAATCAAGAACTGGTAATGGTTTCACTTGTCTTGCACGAGGCAGTTCTTTCCTCTTCTCAATCTTTTTAAGGATCTCCTTGCGGAAGGCCCTTCCAACTCCCCCAGTTGAATCTCCTCGAGTAAAATCTACACATGCAGCAAGTGTAGATTTTAAAGCTAACTGATGGCAGACAAACATCCTTAAAGCAGGGGGCGTGCTTTGGAAAAAATCTGTTTCCTCTAGATATCCTCCATGGAATTGAGAAGTTGCGAATGAAAAACCTGCTAAATTATTTCGCTTAGCACCCAGAAACTGGATATTCCATTCTCTATTAGCCAGTGCTGATAGGCCACCAGCAGTGACCATTAATTTTGCTGCAACAGCACTGCCAACTATAGCAGAAAGGTTTGGAGCAATATATCCCATTCTACTCTCTACATAATCAAGAACCTTCTTTTTGCTGAATCCAGAGCAAGAGCCTGGTCACATGCCTCAACTGTCTTCTGGAGATATTCAACGGAAGTGGCTTGCCACTTGTGGTTGAAGCCGTAACTGAGACCACCATAATTATAGCTGAGGGCAATAGTCCTTCTAGATCAACAAGGGATAAATCAACTTCATTCCCAATCTTTTTTACCACACGAGCATAATCTATTGGATGATGATGTTGAGTAAGCAGCTCATATAAAACCTTAAGGTGTTAAAGAGAGACTCAAATGGATCTTATGCTATTCTTTAACATTCCCCCTCACTTGAAATCCCATTTTTTCGGTTGGAGAGTGGATCACGGACACTCATTTTTTGACATAGTTTTTGTCTTCTTGTCCCTCATAAATTGTGAGAATATTACCTGAGCTTTGATACCATGTTGCGTAACCAGCTCATCTAAAACCTTAAGGTGTTAGAGAGAGACCCAAATGGATCTTATTCTTTAACATTCCCCCTCACTCGAAATCCCATTTTTGGGTTGAAGAGTAGATCACAGGCACCCATTTTTTGGCATAGTTTTTTTTGTTGCTCTGTGCCTCGCGAGTTAATTTAGCTGAACCATGTCCAAATCGAGCAATGTACTCTTTCATATTAGCCTATTAGCAATCTGATCCTGTTCCCATTTCTACTGCTTCATCTGGTTCTCCTCAAGTTCTGAACGGGTTTGAACATATTGGTCAAAGTTTTCAGTATACATTTTCAATTGTTTGCTCTGCAGTTGCTGCATACAAGCGCTCGTAAATGCGCTCAAGAGCTTCTCCTCCACCATCATCCTGAACAGCCAAAGCTTCAGCTTCTTTCTCTAATTTAATCTTCTCCTCGTCACAATTCATCCCAGCCTATACACAGACGTGTAATAATATTACCAACTTTCTCAGAGTCCGGCAACTTTCCTGAGAGTGAATAGGAAGACCCCACACAGTTTTGATTTTCTAGAAATTAATGTTGTTACAGATCTTCCCATTCTCATCTAGTATGGTGGGTGTAGAGCGATGTAATACAAATATATGATTGACAAGTTTGGAGGCTCTGATACGATGATAACTTTGTAAGTTTGAGAATCAAAGACAATTAATTGAAGAACAAAGAGATAATAATATATTTACAAAACTGCATTTTACTCAAAACGGCTACATTGTTTCTTCTCAATTGGGTCACACACACTACATATTAGTACATATATATATATAGAAGGTTAGCCAAAGACTATACTACCCTCCTTACTCCTTAATACTCCCCATTAAGCCAATGAGTGAGAACAAAGTGAAACTCTTGGCTTAAAGATTAAAAAAAAACTACTACTTATCTTCGAAAAACAGTTGGAGTGTACTGCATATAATCTTCAATGTCGTGACAGGTGCTTCATTTCCCGCCATTAAAGGACTAGTTTAAGCTTATGTCCCAACTTTTTCTAGCCATTAAAGGACCCTGGCTTTACTTGCCATTTGCCATTAGAAGAATCATGGTTTTGCTTGTCATTAAAGGACTGTTTAGACTCCATTCAAGTCCTGGCTTTGCTTGTCATTAGAGGACTGTGATAAACACTTATCCTAGCTACGTTTGCCATTAGAGAACTATTGCTCACAGAGCTCAAAATAAGGATGAGTACTAGGTCACTTCAATGGAGTGACCTCTCACCTTAAATTTTTAGAGATCGGCTCGAGTACACGTCACTCTGCACATTTCAGAAGTGACTCTCGGCTCATATGGGTCCAACCAATGTTATCCTTGAGTCAAGATTGACCCTAAACTCGATATTCTTGTAGATGAGGCTATCTGGGGTGTAGCCAAACGAAACTTCAACTAAGTGCAACACTGGTGGTGGAAGTTTCCCCACATCAACAAATCGGAAAACCAAAACCTGGTCCCTGGCCACTTTCTTTATGTGCCCACCACGCTCCAACACCTTAAGATTTTAGATGAGCTGGTTACTCAACATGGTATCAGAACCTGTCTCTGATACCATGTTGAGTAACCACCTCATCTAAAACCTTAAGGTGTTAGAGAGAGACCCAAATGGATCTTATACTATTCTTTAACAATTCTTTAACAGATGAACAAGTGACTTGAGCTCTGAAAATTTCAGGCGGTACTTGTCACGAATAAAATTGTGAATAACTATAATTTCATCTTCCATGTCAACTGACAAGGCAGTGCAGTCTACTATTAACTGGCATTCTGGATCATCCTCTGAGACAACACCATGAGTTGAGAAATCGGATCCTTTCTCGAGTGCACTTTCAACTTTCTGGTACATAAACCACATTGGTGCCAACGTATATTAGGTACTAATCAAGAAATTGGTTGAAAGTTCACACATATATACTTATAGAAAGACTACTAAACATACTCGATTAAAATACGGCAGCTATTGAATATTACAAAGTAAAAAAATAAATTAATTGTCAATATACATATGAACAAACCTGCATGATATCAATATAACGTTGGGTTCTCTGTAGCTTGGATACACTATCGAAATCATCATATTTAAGGGCTTCAAAGTCTGCAAGCTCCCCCTCAACGACATTGTTAGAAAGGTCATCGAGATCCGCTAATAAAGAATCAGCAAAAGTTGCCTGAAACAGAAAACCACTACATTCATTAATATAGGGCAATGGCAGTAAAATTAGTATCGAATAAATATGATAATTGCTTTTGTGGTTAAACAACAAGTAAGCAAATGAAACTAACAAACCATTCTTCGTATCGCCTCTACAAGCGTTACTGCAAACACAAAAAGACAAGATTAAATTAAATTAATTAGTTTTCTTGGTAGCCAATACTACAATCAGCTTTTAACAATACATAATTGCAATTCTATCAACACAATATATATTCTATGCAAAAATCTAATGATGTGACTGTATTGGGTGGTATGAACACATTAAACGTCATGATTTGATGAATACGTGTAATTAAAATAATATAATGAGTATGATACATTCATACCTGATGTCAATCCAAGAGTACTAAGGAAGAAAGAGTCGGTACTTGCATAGTTGTTGTATCATGTATGTACTCCTACGTATATACGCGTATATATGTTACTTTCAAAAATTACTTCCAAATGATATAGCTAGCGGTAAGAGCAACCCCAATGGGTTACTTATTTTGGTTACTTAATATATGATATAATAATGATTACAAAAAATATAGGTAATCAAAAAACTGTTTTACTTCAACGGGTTACCTACACGTGTTATCTATATTTTAAAAATTCAGAAATTGTGAAGGTATGAAGATGGAGAAGAGGTAAAAAAGGGAGAAAATCTAAACTGACGGGAGGGAAAAAGCTGCGGAAAAGGAGAGCGGGAGATGAGTCACAGTACATAGGTAACCAAACTGAAATATTGGGAAGCTGTTTCTCTCGCCTAAAAGTTTTTGGCGAGAGCAGTTGTTGCTGGAGTAGTGTATAGGTAACCAAACTAAAATATTGGGAAACTGTTTCTCTCACCTAAAAGTTTTTGGTAAGGGCCGTTGTTGGAGTAGTGCATAGGTAACCAAACTAAAATTTTGGGAAACTGTTTCTCTCACCTAAAAGTTTTTGGTAAGGGCCGTTGTTGTTGGAGTAATGCATAGGTAACCAAACTAAAATATTGGGAAACTGTTTCTCTCACTTGAGAGTTTTTGGTAAGGGTCGTTGTTG
Source organism: Oenanthe sinensis (assembly GCA_028671895.1). Lineage (NCBI taxonomy): Eukaryota > Viridiplantae > Streptophyta > Magnoliopsida > Apiales > Apiaceae > Oenanthe > Oenanthe sinensis. Next base: position 41,771,035 of record CM053794.1, read on the forward strand.
TTGGAATTGTGTTTTTGATATCCAGTAATTGTTATTGTCCAACTGTCTCGTGTATTGGTAAGTATATAGGGGCGTTGGAGTTGTTCTAAGGGAAGTTTTAGTTCGATTTGTAATTTTATTTAATTTTTTTATAATTAAATTGATTAACTTTTAATTAAAAATTATTTTTTTTGAAATTTTAAAGGATTAAATATTATATTTTAAAATAAATTGAATATATTTTGATGATATAAATTTTAATTATATATTTCGGTCAAAATTCAATTAATTTGACCGTAATGTTATCAATTTTTCCGGTCAACTTACAGAAGTATTTTTCGATTAATCATTTTCCATTGCTACTTCTTTGGTCCAGAAGATTAAAAATTCAATATAAGGTGATGCTGGGCTTTTCTTATATACCGGAAATAAATACTTATTTTTTAAAAAAAGTATGTAAAAATATATTTTTTATAAGTAAAATAATAAGTTTAGTTCTTAATTTATTTTTTTTATTAAATATTTATTTTCAGGAAAAAAATATATAAATGTGTATTTTTTCTGAAAATAAACTAAAAAAATAAGATTAACCTAGTACTTTTTATTAGTTCTCGTTTATTATTAGATGAGCTGTGAATCGATAGTAGTACCAATTTATTGATAATTTCTCGTAATGTGTAAATTACGATCTTATTGATGTGTTCATATTTCATAATGATTTTTAAAATTTGTTTGGCAACAAAAATATATTAGAGTAATAAACAAATCATTAATTAAAAGCCAAAAGAGCAAAAAGGCGTTGGAAACAAGATGTGATTTGGACTATTACCGGGTCTATATCAGAGCATCTCCGAGGCTAGGCTGTTGGCTATAAAATTTACGTCACAACATGTTTATATTATATTATAATAAGCAAACTAACTAGTGAACTTTTTAGGTCTAACAATTTTAGAAATTATATGTCACTCGAGAGCTACTGTTGTTGGCAACAATTGTAGATGATACAACGCTACATTTGTTGAATGCTCTATCATAATTTAAATGAATCCAGCTTATCTCTGACTCAAAAGGTATATATTTTACTCTATTTTGTTTAGTTTTTAATTTTATTATTTATTTATAACATAAGAAATTATAGTTTAAATTACTTTTTTAATATTTGAAATATATAAGGCATTTTTAAAATTTATATTATATATGTAATATAAAATATATATTATAATATTAAAAGATATATGTATATATATGGTATATAATTTATATTATATAAATATATATATTATTTTAATATATTATATGTTTATAAAAATACTAATATAATATAATATTTTCTTAATTATATGTTTTATAATATATAAAAATAATGTTTATTAATATATTTTTTATTTTTATTTTAAAATATGCATATACGTAGAAAAATATTATAATATTATCACTAAATATCTTTATATTAATTATATTTTTATTTTTACTTGTATGGAATAAAAAATTTATTATTTTAATTTAATTTATAATATTTTCTTTTATGTATATATAATTAATTACTTTTATAATATAAATGTTGTAATATAATTATCAGAATTTATAAACAATAATAAAAACTACTTTTTAAATATAGCTATTGATTATAGCTAATACCATTGAAATGAATTTATTTACAGATTCAATTTTTTTTACATAATATCTATTTTATACCATTTTAACTAATCATTCTAACTTCTCCCGCCGGAGATGCTCTCATACAAATTGATATAACGGATTTGACAGGTAAGTTGCTCGTGAATTTATTTTACATGTTGCAAGGCGATGCTCAGTTACATAAATAGTCACTGCGCCATAAGTGTTTATAGGCAATATTTTTTATAAAGTGTTGCACTGCTATGGTTGCAGTAGCTATGAGATTTTGGACATTTTACAACACTGCTGAAATAATGTTGCATTAGTTATAATTTCGTGTTGCATATTACTCATAGACACTGACGAATGGTGTTGCATTAATAATTTTTTATTTTTCATATTTAGTGACGTGACACGTGGTTGCAACCAAGGGGACCCACAATTTGCTGACGTGGCATGTGGGTGAGGGCTCAACTGTTGAGGTGGCAATAGGACCCATGCTGACATGATATGTGCACCCACCAGTGGGTCCCAAATTTGCGATAGTTGCAGTATGACCATTATGCAATAGTTGTGGTGGTATTGTATTAGAGGTCAAAAGCAAGGGCCGTAAATGCAACACTAAAAAAATATTGCATTTTTCGATTTCGTGTCTAAGGCAACAAAATTTGGCACATAAGACAACATCAAAATGAGCACTTACGGTGCAGTGAGTATATTTCGCACTATAATGACCAGTTTAAGGACACTTAACAAAACAATGAAAGAACACTATTTTTTGACTCAGAGATGATCGAGGAAGATTTGTTGAGAACTTGAGATCATAAAACGTATGCATGTCGCTCAAAGGTGCTAGAGTACTATTCTATATTCTTCTACTATTTGCATTTTGCGACGTGGAAGTGTGGAAACAGGCAAACAGCATCCTCATCTAAAATAAACCGAAGTCTATCTTTATTTGATAGTTAGAAGTTATTATTATTTTATATATATATATATATATATATATATATATATATATATATATATATATATATATATATATATATAGTCTTAAACCATTTCTTATCCAAAAACTAGAAATCACATTAAAAATGATACTTAATACTTATATATATATATATATATATATATATATATAATTTGTTGGTCTTCTCCCTTTTTTATCCATGTATATGTTGTATTATATCGGCCCAACTTATTTTATTATTATTTATCTCATATCTATTTTAACCACCGCTTTATATCACGTCATGTTCTTCTTTATCCGACTAAATTTCTCTTCCCCGTCTCTTTATTTTTCTCATCTCCATCAACAATTACCACCGGTAATTATAGATATATACTCATCACATCTGATTAAAAAACACTACCATTCAAATATTTTTTCTAACCAATTTTCAGATTTTAACTCCAATCACCAATTCGTATTACAAAAATCATTAATATGTATTATAAAAATCACTAGTGTGTATTATATAAATCACTAAAAATTAACACTAATACACATGAGTTTATACACTATTATACAATACTTTGTGTCTCACTATCATGCTGATCTACCCCAACTATCACAATCGTCACCACCAGCAACAATCATCATCTCCGATACAAAAAATAGTAACTCAAATAATTACTTCTCATTATCAAAATATAAAAAATAAAAATCGGAGATTTTTGTGCATACATGGGGGTCATTATTATTAATGAGAAGAGAGTCAATGAAAATTTGACAATCCAAAAAAATAGCTTTTAGTGTGTATACAGGAGTATACACTAGAAAAACCCATTTCTTAAACCCGAAACTAGTGACAGCCGACGGTTTCTCTTTGACAAAAAGTAGAAGGTTTAGAAAGGCATCCTAGGCAGAAATGATGTGTTATGTACTTGAAAGACGTTGGAATGTTGGATGTGAATTTATGGAAAACGAGGATTTGACCATGCCCTGGATTTTAGACCAATCTATTCTCCTTTATTTTCACACTTTACACCCTCTTTTTCACTCTCACAATCTTTTTTCTAGGACTAGTTATAAAAAAGTGGGACATTTTAATTATAGTATCTCTTTGTTACCAATTGTTTTTTACTATTGTTTTTTAAAAAATTGAATTATAATATAAATTGCATATTTTATTTAAAAGATAAAACTTTTAAAATAATAAATATATTATGCAGTTAAAGTATTTTGAGATATGTGTAAAAAATTAAATGATAAATATTAGAAATTAGAGCAAGTATTTAACTTGTGGAACAGAAAAATATATCTACATTTTGATGTCCATTGTTTTTTGCTGTCACTCTTCAAAAAGTGAGAAACAATATGTTAGTATGTTACCGATAATCTAAACATAACCCAAGCATTGCATTGTAATTTTTAGTTATCACTCAACAATTTACTCCGTACATTTTATCTGGTAACATAATTTTTAATTTATTTTTCATGCAATAGATTCTCAACATAAGTACGTTCACAACATAAAAATAAAGCCAAAACATTGCAGGACCATCAGAGTACAGGAAAGTCTTGATCATATAGCCACCCATACATTATCACTAGATTTCACCCAAAGCCCCACCTACATTCAAAACACTCTATCTTCAAAGTCTACATGCAATGACACTCTCGAGTCTTGGGGGCACAAAAGAAAAAGAGCCCAAAATTTCAACACTTTGTGGGGGAGCATCTGCATTTTTTTATCTGCAACTTATTACAAAGCCAACCCATTTTTGTAGCTATAAAAAAACAGCTGTGCGCTGCCTTGTAACACTTAATGACATTTGTAGTAGTTGAGCATCAACATCCACATATAAAAACACATGAGTTTGCCAAAGGTACATGCTATCAAAGGCAGCCATTAATAACATCAACAACTCAGGCCACAATATTAATGACAACTACTACTACAATTTGGCTTTCTATCGAGTCAAATTTCTCTGATCACACGCCTAGTCAGAATTAAATCCATTTATATCTCTCACTTTCAGTTTACATCAGGTAAAAAGTAAAGGCAGGAGAATTGTAATGAAAAGAAAATATATGCATAAAGTACAAAATTTGATGTCTTTTTATTAATAGAATAGTAACAAAGAAAAACTAAGATAATATTCATCCTTCTTCCCTACCCAATACCCCCACCAGACCAAACCAATTTCCCTCATGGCTAACCATTGTAAATTGTATACATATATATATGGTACATGTACATGTCCTCAAGAACACGCCCTGCAGCCTGCAACCTGCCCTGTCCGGATTGTATCTATTGTACAAATCTATCACACTTCCCCGAAATAAACATCAATATACAACAAGGGCTGCCAACTCCAAAGCAGGAGAAAATGGGAAGGAGAACCACAGAGAATGATGAGAAACGAATGAACAAATAGGAACAGCAAAAGTGAACTAAGCTAATTCTCTGTGATGAACTAGAATTGACTGATTTTATGTAGTTGCTCCGATTATGTCACGGCTAAACTTTGTGTATATTTTTATGCACACTCATGGGTGAGGGAGATAAGGTTAGGTGTTGGGGGATCTTTACCTATCATGTTTGGAGGTTTATAGAAGCTAGAGGTGATGCAAGTAGATGAGGAACATATGCAGTACTGTTTTATTCTAAAAACTGTAATGCCTCACAGAAGATTCCAACACCTCCGGGCTAGGGCAGATCATTTCTTTTAACCGGCTTCCATTTTTGTAAATTTTGAATGTTGGTACAAGTTTCACATTCTCGGCATTAGCAATTCCAGGGCTGTCCCGTACATCAACCTATAAATTAGAAAATTTGTGTAAGAGCTGATAATCAATAAGTCTGTACACTTTTGCAGAAGTTTTGAGAATAGTTTTATATCGACTTTATATTATGCCATTATAAATGTTAAATATAACATACCACTTGCACTGCAATTCTATACAAAAAATAAAAAATCAGACTACAAAACAGTCTTGGCAAATCTCAAGTAACCTTCAAGTTGAACAAGACATTTTTGGTATAGACATAAACAGAAGTATCAACGCCTTTACCTTGAGAAAGTTTATAGATGGATATCGGCTGCACAGACTGTCCACGAATGGAGATATCTGGTTGCATTGGAGGTCTGATGCTGATTTAAAGTGAACAACAGAAGCACCTGGAGATACATGATCCAGATTTCAGTACAAGATAACCACGCAATTCATAGGAAAACATTAAGACAAGAAAGAGAAAGACTTACTAGGAGAAGATATTGCAGCTCTGAACTGTTCGAGACCTGATACCAACTCAACATCTCCACCAAACTTCATATTATGAACCTCTTCCCCACGGGATTTCCTAAGCCCGACCTGGGCATGAAACAAGGCCTCAGCGACATCATTATCATTTGGAAGTTCTTTCCTCAGAACTTCGTAATCTTTGACAGCTTCAACCCATCGCTCAAGCTGCAATTACAATTTTTACTGATAAATTTACAATCAACGAAGTACATAATCATGCATACAAATTCATTCAAGCTGCAATCACAATGTTTACAGATAAATTTACAATCGATGACGTACATAATCATGCATACAAATTCGTTTAAGGAGATTATAGATAATTGCAAAGCTAAAAATGTCACACTACCTTGCTGTTTGAGGCAGCCCTTCTAAGGAGAGCTTTCATGTAATTTGGCTGAATATCAAGAGCTTGGTTGCAATCATCAAGAGATCGCTCCCATTGCCCAAGTTTATACCAACAAGCAGCTCTGTTACAATAAAGAACTGAGCTGGAAGGATTAAGCCTTAAACCTTCCCCATACGCTGCAGAAGCTTCGGTAAATCTTTCAGACTTGAAGAGATCATTTCCACGAGTACGAGCTCTTGCCACTGCCCTGACATTGTTCAGCAAAGCTGAAACTTCAGCACTTTGGGGATCTATTTGTGCAGCTTTCTCAACAGATGTAACAGCACTATCAAACCTGCAAGTAATCATCATCTATTATCATTCTTTCCCTGCCCCTTGAACCATCACTTTAAAGAATATCAATGTATTAAAACTAACCTTCCCATAGACATATCAATATGAGAACGGACTAGAAGAACATAAGCTTCAGAAAGCATTCCGAAAAACTTTGTCTGTGAGCAGGACAGTGAAGAAGTCCCAACTTTGGGAATGTTCGAAATGCTTAAATCTGCATCAGCATATTGCCGAAGCTTTAATAGCGCCTCTGCTCTACAGGCAAATAGCTGTCAATTTGATTCCACCAAGTTTAGTCAAGCTGTTTTTACATTAGATAAATGACAATCAACATTAAAGTGAATTTCAGGATTTCGTTACCTGAGGAGAAGCGTCAGCTCCCGAAGCAACTGCTGCCTCAGCCTCCCTTAACACAATTTTCCAGTCACCAATCCTTCGGGCACTAGTACACTTGCTCAAATGCTTCTCTACTGCTTGCAATTTCTGCAATTCAATCGGATCTGGTTGGATCCCAGTAAAACATATGTGCCTCCTAGCATTCTCAACCTGCCCTAAACTGAAACGATAATACGAATTAGAGAGATTAAAAGGCAGTACCCTATATAGAGGGCGCAGAGATATAATCAAAAAGCAATAACCACATTTACAATGCAAGGAAATGTGCTTAATGACATAACCTATTCAAGATGGAGGTTAATCTAATCTTCTAAAAAAGACGAAAACAGAATCTATTCAACCAAATGAATTAGGAAAAGACGAAATCTAACCATAACAAACTCCATTCTTAATAATTGCAAAACAATCAGCATATAAATCAATGCATTCAAACGAATTATATAACAAAACATTAGAAGCAGACGAAACCTTACCATAAGAAACTCGAACTGCAAACAATTATTAGATAGTCAACAATCTAATCAATCAATCAATTCAACTAATGCAACAAAACTAATTTAATTCAAACAAAACATGCCACAACTTATATTTAAAATGCTCAAAGATTGAACCTTTTCCACTCACCAAAGATAAAGGGACCCTAATCGATGATGTGCTCGAACATATCCAGGATCCAGCCTCAACACCTCTTCACATTCCCTGACTGCCATTCCTAACCGCTTCAATCCAATCAATGCAGCAGCTTTATTATAATGATAAGCTGCATTCTCAGGTGAAATCCCAATTGCCCTTTCGTAGAAACTCAAAGCCTCTGAAAAATGTCCCCTTCTATACTCCTCATTCCCCAACCTCTTCATCTCTTCCCCATCAACACCACCACACATTACACCCTTCCCTCCAGACTCTCCAACCCGCGAATTCGCACCACCAGAACCACTCCCACCATTAAGTTTCACACTCCCACTGCCACGCATTATGCTCCCATGACCATAATGTCCTCTCCCAGTACCCAAAACATCCGGTCTCGAACTCCGCCCTACCGGCACATCAGCTTTCAAGATTTTCCCCAAAGGGCATATATTTCCGGCCGGTAAAGCATTAGCCGGAGGGGAACTCACAGAACCCCCACCAGAATGCATCAGATGGGACCCACCAGAATCCGAACTCCGGGTACCGGCTTGTTTCTTGACCCGGCCGAAACAAGTCGGTGAGTTATGACCCGACCCGGATAACTCACCGGAATTAGTATTAGTAGTAGCAGTACCAGTAGTAATACTGCCGGAATCAGATTTTTTAGCAACTTGGTTTGGATCATTCCGACCCGAAAAAGATCCGGAAGAGCTAGAGCTACTACTACTGCTTCTACTACTAGTAACCACTACATTGTGCCTCAACGGAGACACCGGAGACCCCAGATCCAGTTCTCTAAAATCAGGCTTATTAACATCACCATTATCATTATGATCATATCTTAAAGACCTTTTAAACCGATCTGTTATTGTGTTTAGCCCTGCCTCCGTATTGGGTTTCCCAGAATGTGCCATTTTATATATCTGTAAGTATAATTATATATAATCACCCTTCCTCCCTCACCCAACTCACACACAAACATATATATTCTAAGCTATATGTTTTGGGGGGTTGTGAATTTGATGAACAAGAGAGAGATATGGGAAAGGAAGAGAGGGAGATGGGGATCTCGTGAATTTAAAGAGGGGTTGAAGAAAAGAATGAACTTTTATTATAAATTTATTACTAGTATTTTCTTGGTAGTGATTTTCCAGAGAGATAGAGGGTTTTACAGAGAGATGATGAGAGAGAGAGAGAGAGAGAGAGAGAGAGAGAGTTGGTAGGGAGATGAGGCTAAAGAAATGAAAGGATGAAAGTATGAAACTTTTATTTATTACCCCCTGATTTATACTTGCATTGTTTTGTATATATACATACTTTTTGTATATCCATGGTTTCCTTTTAATATAAGTTATATATTTTTATTTAGAAGTTTTTTTTTAATAATTATTTTAAATATACGATCAAAGCACTTTGAAATTGAGATTGGGTAGAAAAATCAAATATTAAATATAAAAAAACAAAGAAAGTAATTTTAAAGATTTAGAAAATATATTCTACTGTGTTTTATTTTTGTTAATGATATCCTTGCTCACTACATTTTTGGTGATTTGATTTTTTTATTAAAAAAATGCATCAAACATTAATATGTGTTTTTATTACTTTCTTTGCTGTCCATAACTGAATATAATTTATATTTATGGATTTTCTTTGTTTTGTGGAAAAATGAATGAGACATTTTAATTTTATAATATATAATTTAAACATGATTTAAATTTATATTATATTTAGTATTAAACGTGTTCACGTGCTAATCTCAAAGTATCTGCTCTTTCAACTCTTTGACTTTTTTACAACTTTGATATTGAAATGTCAAATTTTATAACAACTAAGTTATTCGTGCTTATTAATTAGTAATGTCACAGACTCGCAGTTAATTACAGTAGTTGAGTAATTTAAATTTGATTATTTTCAAAACTATACTGGCTTATTAAAAAAAACTATACTGGCTTATATATAGCGGGTTTAGGCAGATACTTTGAGCTATACGGCGGGTTTAGGCAGGTACTTTGAGCTAAAAATATAGTTGTGTTTGTTTGGAGGGACACGTTTCATTTTATATGTTTTTAAAAAATATATATATATATATTAAAAGTAATTATATAAAAATTATATTTTATTTATATTTATATTAATTATAATGATTAAAATAATTTTAATGTATAATTTGAATAGACTAGTCAAAAGATTGTTTTGAGTTACTTATGAAAATTAAATTGAAAAGCGATAATGAACATATATTATGGAACAAAATTTTTTCTTAAAAATAATATATAAAATAGGATGGATAGAATAACAATATTGAACAAAATATATATTTAAATATATTGTGGAACTAATAAAATGAGTGTTCAGTGCTGAGATGTATAATCTATACATTGGATAAAGAAAATTATATTTAATAACATGTAAAATCGTGTATTCGTGTTTGATATAAATTATGTAGTGTCTTACTTTATTGAAATTTTTTTTGAAGAAATTAAATTTAATTCTTCATCACTATAAATCTTATTTATTTAAATTCAAAAAAAAACCACACACATATATATAATATTTTTAGCATGCATCTGTGACACTATAGTGTTATGTGCATATTTGACCTGGATTTCTGCGGCGATGAGTGTAGGATTGTTTGAGATCTTATATTTAATTTTGTAAAAAATGTATAATTTTAGTTGTATTTCAAGTTTAATATAAGTGAAATCTTTTATAAAATTGTCTCCTGTTTAACAAAAAATAAGTATTATTTATTTATAAGTAATCAACTCAGTTTTGTATTTTAAAATGTCTCAGTATTGTTCACATATAATTTTTCATAACTAATTTCAGTAAGATTTAAATAATAACACGAGTAATCCTCCTTTTACTTCTTTCATCATTTATAATATATTAAACTGATAAACTTTTAACTCTAATGCAATTTTTTCAATTTTATTATTTACATAATAATACTTGTCAATATTATGACTTATTTTGTTGCTTTAACTTGGTAACAAAGGCAATGAATAAAATGATAAAGACGAGGGTGAGGGGAATGACATGCTACTCCAAACAAAAGCGCCAGTCATCTTTTTTTGTTGAAATGCCTTAACATGTGGCACTTAAACTTTCTCTAGAAGCCACATATTTTTAGTACTTATCATTTCTCCACCTCACACAAGCTTCTTTATCTCTTGTTTTAAAAAATAATTTTTTTACGTTAATTACGTTAATAAAAAATTAATAAAAAATGAATTATTTATGAACAAATTTTAAATAATTTTCTTTTCATATATTATGCTAAGGTTATTGATGAAGTAAATGTTTAATTAATTTTGCACTTCCCTCTTTTACCCCTATCATGTATCAAGGTCTCATTTTTCCTTCAAAAAAAGGTCTCGTTTCTAGGAAAACACTTGTCTTGGTTGTCAATACGTGGCTTCTCACGAGAGTGTCTACATGTCAATATCTTAATCTTAATGACAAAAGGCATGCAAACTGATGGTAGTGGTAGCCTGGTAGGCGGTAGCTGTGTGAAAATAATACACTAACAAGGGTGATTGTGTAAAATGAATAGTTAGGACAAAAGAAAGAAAACTGATGCAAGTGTGGTGGCACTGACAACGCCAGCTGGAGTCTTTAACAAAACTTTCCAACTGAGAACGTAACGGTTCTTTGTCCATATTTCACCCTGCATCTCCAACCCCGTTCTTTATAACTGTTCTCTAAAAAAATTTATAATAACAATTTTTCAAATTTTAAAAAACCGAAAAGATGTTTTGCTCCGATCGTATTCTCTATATTGATTATCAACTTATAATAAACAAAGAAAATGAAGAAAAAAAAGAAGCCTAAATGTAAAAGAAGTGGATAATTTGACAGTGAAAGTCTAGGCGGACAATTTTGAAAAATGGAGTTGGCTAGCAAATTTGGATAACAAAAATGAAGAATTGTAAAATTTTAAATAATGATTTGCTTTCCTTGGAGTGCTGTTTTTTATTCTCATTCTCTAAATTACTTTGCCACGTCGTTTTTTAAAAGAAGGAGTTGCAAGGTTGGAGATGATGTGCTACGACTCTTTATTTTCGGTTCTTGGTTTTAGATTTCTCGAAGAACAATGCTAGTGATCAAAATATATTTCAAAAAAACAATAATTCAAATTCATATATTTAATTTTAATTTATAATCAATATATATAGACCCTTCTCGTTTATAATTTACATAACTAATTAAATCATGAATAAAAAAATTAAGAGACTCTATCATGTCTCTTTCTTAAAATAAAAGTATTGGTGAAACATTTAATTTATTTTAAATTTGAATTAACGATAATAAATATAATTTAATTAGCCCATAAATGACGATAGAATAGCAATTCGAATTGTGCCGATTTGAGACAAATTTAATAAATAAAATGGGTTCAATTCAACTCAAATTAAATTTCAAATAAACATTTAAATTCATCAATTATTTCTAAGCAATTTCGAGCGTTTGATAAATTTGACCCGAATTCAATAATGACCTGTTTGGTAACAAACATTTTATTTGAAATTTTGAATTTTATTTTATTTGAAATTTTGAATTTGATCAAATAACATGTTTGGGTAATCATAAGAATTTGGATTTCATTTGAATTACAAAACATTCAAATATTAGTAGAATTTGAAATGACAGCTAAAATTTTGTCATTTGAAATGAAATTAAAGTTTACAAACACAATCTAACATATTTATACGCACCATAATATTTCATCATTTGAAATTAAATCAAAATTCTTAAACTCAATCTAACACACACACACACACACACATATATATAGGGGCAGGATCGAAGGAGACCCCTGTTCAGTGAGAGACCGAGCGACCCGATCTTAGTTTGTTAATTACTGAATAATTGTGTGACCAAGATTCTATACAAATATACTGATATTTATACTAATTTAATAATATAAAGATAGTATTGGTATACTGAAAATACAAAATGTATAATATATATATATATATATATATATATATATATATATATATATTCAATTAAATTATTTTCATATATGAAAAGATTGCGTATATTTTTCAAATTTAAGTTGCATGCGTTTATCATATCTTCTATTTAATTTTTTTGTCAGGTGAGATTTTCTATTTAATTTATTTTATATATTTCATGGGAGATAATTCTCAAATAATAAATACACTTACCATATTTTTTATATTATTAATTTTAAAATATTGCAACTTCCTTTCATTGTTTAATGTGAATCAATTTTTATGTTGTCTTTTCACTTTAAAATTTAAATTTTATATTACCTTTTTATAATATAAATTACTTTACTTGTTTATCTAAATTTAATATTATTAAAATTTATTTGAAATATTTTTAATTTATTTTTATATGAATACTTTAAAATATTTTTTATTCACAAATAAAAGATCATGTAAGATTATATAAAATATTTTTTATTGAGTGCTTAATATTTTTTTATTGTAAAGTCCACCTATATTTTATATTTGTAATTTTTAGTGATAAACAGTTTTTAGATTTTTTTTTGAAAAATCTTAATAGAAAAAGTAAACAATCACAGATCAATATTAGGATAAAGTTTAAATATTAATTCGAATAAAAAGAATGGATATAATGTACCTTGATTTTGTTATAAATAATATTTTTTTGACAAAATAGTAATATGTTTTTGAAATAATTGATAAATTAACCAAACATCATATTAAAGAATTTTTGTCTCAAAAATTAAAAATTACATTAGACTCAGAACATTCTATAAATATTACTATTTTTATCACAAAATAGTAATATGTATATAATATTTCCCCTTTATAAAATAATAATAATTAATATAAATTTAAAATATATATTGGGGATGTAAAACAAATAATATTTTTACAAGACACTTCAGAACATTCATGTCCTCCACAAAAAAGTTATTACATTTTTATTAACCATCACTTTATAGAATCTTTTATATATATATATATATATATATATATATATATATATATATATATATTTTTTGGTAACTCACAATCTAACATATTTATACACACTGTGACAGATTGTGCGTGGGATATTGGAAGATATCCCTCTATTATATTTACACAATACCTCTAAATTTCAATTATTTTGAATTTGAGTTTCAAAATCACATTGACAGTCTCGAACTAGACTCTTTTTTTATAAATGAATACTCAATAGTATTTGTTCAATAATATTAATATAAGAGATAATTGAACCCAAGATTTTGGAGACAACAAGTAATAGTTCGAGTTACTCCTAACAAATGATAGATCTATCAAGTGAGCTATCCCCTAGACTTAGTTGCACAAGTCAATTTTGAATATAATTTGCAAACTTGATAAATTATAAATTTTACGTGATAAAAAAGTAAAATTTCAGCTCAAATTAAATAGTGAAAAAGTCAGTGATTTCAAATTGAAATCATCGTGTATATATAATATATGTATTCCATTTTAAAATAGTACATTACTTGCAAAAAATATCATATGAATTAATTTTCTCAAGCACACACATTGTTTATTTTTTTAAGAAATTTAATTAACATAGTACTAAATATAATGAATTTATAAATTTTTTCTCTAAAAACAATTTATTAATTTATATTTTATACATGTGTCAAAAATCAAGAGAATTAATTAGATACGGAGGAGTATAAATGCCGATTTACACACATAACGGGAATGTTGTGTTACCGTAACGGGACGGAAAATGATGGGGACGGCGCAGGAAATTAGCCACTGTCATGTAGGACTTGGTACATCTTTATCATGCCAGATCAGCATTTACACATTGTTATAGCTCAGGCCCATAGCAAGCAAACGTGCTCCACATGACACCTGTAAAATAAAGTAATCAACTACTCGTATATAGAAATAGAGGAGTTACTAATTTGCGCCGTCTCCGCTCTTATAATTTTTTTTAATAATTTAGATTTTATATATAATTAATTTTATCATTTAAAAATAATAACAAACAAATAATCATAGTACTATTAAATAAAATAATTAAAATAAACCATTTTTAATATTTTATCAATTTTAACGTTAAACGAATAAATGATGATTTATATAGGGGCACTTATCTTGAGTTCTTGACTTTCAGATTAAAAAACCAGCTAAATGTAAGCTTTGACAATGCTGTGGCATTAATTTGGACACGTGTCACTCTACTCCACTTGTAATTAAATGCCGGGTCAAATGGGTTTCAAGCCCAACATGTGATGTTGTGGTCTAGCCTCAAGGTCCAGTGGCGATAGGATCAATCACACAGTAGATATACTAGGCACAACTATTATGAACTCACAATTTTTCTTTAAAAAAACAAAACAAATTCCGAGTAGAAATTAAATTCAAAACATTAGATGTTATGATAAATGATAATGTCACATAATTTAACAAGTTTAATATCACATAATTTTATTATATTTAAGTTACTGAATAATGTAAATATTAAGAAAATATATATAATCAGTGACCAAATTACACCAACTAAATATAAATTCAACTGGAACAGAAATATTTATATAAAATTGTGCGGTGATTAGTCGGTGTAATTAAATCATACATTCTGCTCACCCAATTATAGAAACATAATTAAACAATACTTAAATCCATGTCATAATATATGGAAACATTATCTATCAAGGCATGTTTATAATAAGCTGCGATTCGGGGACTACCAGACAAGGCATTTGCAGCTAACCCCAAATTTAATTTAATATCCACATCAAAATAACAACATGTCTATGCACAGTATAAACCTAACTATAGAGGCCATCTAGAAACTGCACATACTTATAAAGGAAAACAATTTAATTGTTTTGCTAATTTACTTCAGGAAATTAATTACTACTGTGTACGTAATAATTGATTGATAATGACTAAAGAGCTATGACTTGTATTTAAAGCTTGTATTGTGCATGATTTGGTTCTTTAGTAGTGGAATATTATCACTCGTTGTTGCTTCCCTCTTAAGCCTGTAACATGCTACTAATACATACATTCTTAATTATTGTAAATTCTTTTATGCTATATATACGTTGTATGCTACTAATATATAGTCTTAATTATTGTAAATTCTTGTATATGCTATATATATAGATACCTAAAACTGGATTAACAGAGGATTACTGTTTAATTATAAGTTTTTATGTTAACTTCCATCCTTTTCTTCTCAATGTACGGTATATTGTATAAAGTTTCAAATAAAAGACATACATTTTTTTCGATGTATATGTTCAACTAGAACAAAATAACAATACTTTATGATTAAAAAAATAAATTTAAGATTTTTTTAAAGGATTTGGTGCCTAACATGCGATGGTTGAACAACTATCTATCCGCGTCCTAACTAGTCCTACAGAAACGCAGATAAATGACGTGACATCTTGGATTCAAAATTTTCACGTGAAAAAAAACGTGAATAGATGGTTCAAACAATCGATTGTCAGACATCATGATCTTTTTTCTAATATACTTTAATAAAAGATTATGATCCATAAATATTTACTCCCTACAATACTTGATCTCGAAAGGACTACATTAAATTAAATGCTAACATAATTTGGGAGCAGTTTAAAAAATAAATAAAAATTAATTGATATATGAATTATGAATGTGCAGGTCCATGACAAATTTGTAACATTGCAAGTTGAAAAGGATTCGAAGATACGAGTCTTAACTCCTATGTACGACGAACTGACTCCGCCATGTGAGCGGGTTTCATGAAGAAAAGGAATTCGCTGGAAAACACTATAGCAGTTGTAGTAGTATTTTAATCGGAACGTCTCGAGATGCGCAATTTCAGAAATATGTAAGAAACAAAGGGTACGGATATGTATCTATCCCTGCATATACTAGAATTGTTATTGTAAATATATTTGTGAAACAGTAGGGGCATACTCAACAATCACGACATCACTATCCACCATGTTCTTCCTCACATGAAATCTATGCGGTTTGTTTGTCCTTTTTTACTTGTAACACGTATGGGTAATGGGTGTCAAGAGCGACGTTAATCAAATTCACATAAAAATTTTAACTTTTTTTTAAATCTATTATAATACACTTATAATTTCAATTATTAGCTTATTTATTATAAATTTAAGGGTTTATACGTATCATATTCATAAAAATATGTGTTTAATTAAAAGGTCCGCCCAAGCTCATCATATATATTACGAGTATTAAACAAAATAAAAAATCGAAATATTAAATTTTTGAATCCCGGCGGCTACTTACCTGCACCACCTATGGTTATATGGTTAATCTGATAATAATCCGCTATATGATTTTTATTATGTTGTACAAAAAAGGGAGATCGAGTACAATTTGTGTCAAAAGTATAAGCATCTTTTATCATTGTATTCTTGTTTATCGATCCGGGGCAACAAGTGGCTGTGTCATACATACATGATATAATACATACGCACACTGCCCACACATATATATGATACGTGTGTGCGCGCGAGAGTGAGTGACAAGTCCTTGGTTATTGTTCTTACTCGTCGTCTGTGGGATTTAGACACAACTATATATATACCCTCAGATCATGATGTAAAGCTCATCTTGAGATGCTGCTGCCACTGCCAAGTGCCAACCAATAAAGTTTTGGTTTTAAGCTAACTTGTGGATATATAGCCTGTGGATTATATATACATGATACAACTATAATAAAATAGATATATATATATATATATAGAAGATAATTAATTATGTTATAATAGAGCATGGTGATTGGTAAATACCCATTCATATTCCTTAAATTATAATCTTATCTTTCAGTTCAGTTTGGTAGTATTTGGTGTACGTTGTTAGAATCGAGTGGATAACCAAGAGAATTTGGGATAGAACTGCAAAGCCATGTGATACACACATGACTATGGAAGGCCAACTATGCATGCATGGCGTTCTAGTGACGGGTCATTTTCCAATCAAGTACACACCGGTGAAATCAGGCCGTGACATCCAATTCCGATTAATTAACTTTCAAATTATTATTCGAATTTAATTCTATTTAGTCAAAATTCTTTTTAAATTAGTTTATAATTTTGATTCCAATTTAGTCTCGATTTGGTTTAATTCATGTATTTATGATTCGGCTACATAGTACTACGAGTGTACGAGGAAAAGGACCAAAATTCCACTGTTCCTTATACACAAACAGACGCACAGTGTATATCGGTTCTGTGCCAATAGAAAGTCGCAGAAGATGAAATGAACACTATGTTATCCCTGTTACTTTACATAATTGAATTTTAAATTAGTGTTATCAATCATATAAATGTGGGTGTAGCATATTATACACCATGGGCGTCTGATATCTGATTGATGAAGCCCTTTTTTATTTTCATACATCCTTTATTTGGCCATATGCCCATATATCTCTTGGTTTCATGCCAGTCAAAGCACGTCTATCAACATATGCTGTATGCACACTCTCAACTTTCATTTCATCATCTAATCTTCTTGTCCATTATCTGCAGTTAACTGTTAATTGCCTGTTAATTCTCGCATGGATTCTATTGCCCATCACTCACAAACGAACATAGTTGATTCTAGAATTTTTACAATATGCATATCTAAAATACAGAACCCCGTATAAAACCAAACCAAATATACATGGTATATCCCGCTCAGAGAGGGGGTCATAAGGGTAAGATGTACGCGAATTATGCCTCTATTCTAAAAGAGTATGGATGCTATTTCCGTGAAAACCCCGACTTAGTGCATGACAAAATATAGTGAGTGATATATATATATATATATATATATATATATATATATATATATGTCTGTGTGTGTGTCTATATATATATACACACACACAAACACTACTCACACACAAAATTACATATATGAATATAATAATTTGAAAACCAATAAAACATTTAATGCAGTCAAAATTGTAAATTATTATTATTATTTTGAATGGAAAGATTGTAAATTATAAATGAACATAAATTTTCAATGAATTTCGAGAGTTAAGAAACGTGTACCTTTTATTATATGAAAATCTAGTATACGTATATCAAACTCAAAAAAAAACTAAAATTTTACCAAATGTTCGTAGAACCCTTGAATCATTGATGGCGGTTATGTAATAAGCTTGGTTGTGAATTCCTAAAACTAATCATATCCCAATCACTTTGTAAATGATCATACATGGTTGATTCATCGGGGAGAATCGCAGTACGAAGATAATGAGAAACTTCCACTCATATGTCTATATCCGCACAAACATATGCATCAAGTTGATTAGGGTACATTTTGATAGTTTTCGCAATTCCGCCTATTCGAAATGGATTTTCAAAAAAGTTCACTCGACTCATCTGTATTTTGAAAACAAACACGCCGCCATCTATATTTTGATTGGCAGTTAAAGTTAATAGGTATTGTAATTTAGGTATTGTAATTAAGGATGACATCATAAACCAATTGAAAAATAGGAAATTTTAATGTCAATTGAGAGAATTTGGTATAAAAAAAACCCCGTATAATAAATATAAATATCTAAATGTGATTTTATAAGTTGATAATACTCTTTCCGTACTAGTAATCGAAATGAGTCGTTTGATTATTGAAATAAGTAATATTTATGTAATTAAGTTTATCGATGTACCCATTTAATCTAACCAAATCTGAATTATAATAAGTGGGGTTGGGTTACAAATTCATTTTCAAATTCATACAATTGGATTGCATTGTTAAAATGCCTTAAACCCGGTTAACCCGATCCATAAACACCCCTATCTGTGAGTTGTGAATGTGCTTAATGTTTGGAGTTGAGTAATAAATAAACATGAAACCGGATATATCACGTGTATATTATATTTATATTAATTATTATTTTTAAAAATATATAATTAATATATTAAATATATTATTATTAATTATGCATGAGTTGTGCATTAACGTTGAGTCGGGTGCAGAGACAAATATGACATCGGATGTGTTTAGTATATGGCCCCGTTTGTCTGGACTTATAAGCAGCTTATAAGCTGAAAAAGTTGGTATATATGTACTTTTTCTGAAAATATGTAACTTATTTTCAAATTTGAAAATAAGATTTGGCCTTAAATTTCTAAAAAAAATATTAATTTTCAAAAAAAAATATGAAAATACTTTTTTTAAAAAGTAACTTATTACTTATAAACTAAGTCAAACACTCCCTATATTATACTAGCTTATACCCATGCGATGTATTAATCAAATTGTTTTAATATTTTTTTATATAATTTGAATATATTTTTATTTTTATAATAATAATTTAAATTTTATTTAATATTATACGTATATATTTTATATAATTTTTTATATACTTTATTTGTATTTTAATAGGATAATATTTTTGTGTTTTATTTGGAGATGTATTTTATTTAGGAGATTATTGTTTAAAAATTAGGCTCAATGTCTAACACGTATTTTAATTAGAAGATTAGTGTTTAAAAATTAAGTCCAATGTTTATGTGTTTTGTTTAGATATGTGTTTTAGTTAGGATATTAAAGTGATATATGTGTTTTAATAAAGAGATTAGTGTTTAAAAATTATTAGAAAATAGTTATTTAATTGAAATAGGATGCTCCGACCAAGGACCACCAAACTTTTAACTTTTCGGTTTTAATAATAAGCTTATATCCTGTGCGATGCACGGATCGAATTGTTTTAATATTTTCTTTATATAATTTGAATATTTTTTTATTTTTATAATAATAATTAATTTTTTATTTAATGTTATATATGTGTATTTTATATAATTTTTCATATATATTTTATTTATATTTTAATAGGATAATGTTTTTATGTTTTATTTAGAGATGTGTTTTATTTAGGAGATTAATGTGAGATCTATTTTAGTTAGGAAATTAGTGTTTAAAAATTAGGTCCAATATAACTATCCAGCTCAAATACTGATCAAGGACCATCTATTTTAATTAGGAGATTAATGTTTAAGAAATAGATGCAATATAATTATCCGGTCCAAATACCGACCAAGGCCACCAAACTTTTAATCTTTCAATTTTAATAATATAGATTTTAACCCGTGCGATGCACTGATATTTTATTTTATTAATTAAAGTATTTATTTTAAAATTATTAATATTTTTATAATTTTTAAAGTCTTAATATATTATAATTATATTAGTTTTTTAATTTATTTAAATTAAATATTTTTACATTAACTGAATTAACTATAAATAAGATAATTATAAAATATTAAAAATAAATATGTACATCACACAAAATAAAAATTTATATAAATATGTACTTTTATATTCGAAAAAGTGTCAATTAATCAATTGAGCCGGAATTAACAGAAACTTATGTTTGTCGGTTGATTTTATTGAACCAAACATATTATTTCATATTAATATTTAATTTAAGGTGTGTTGTGACAATTCAACATGTGTAATAACATTGTTTTAGAAATATAAAGGATTTTTAATTATAAAAATAGTTAACAGTAGTCCTCGGTTATTAAAAATTACTTCAATATAATTTTCTTATATATAAATTGATTAAATTTTAAAAATATATTAATACTTATTAATTTATATTATCTTAATTTTAATTTGACTTATTTTATTTATCAAATATCATGATTCAAAGTATATGATAACATATTTTTGATATAGTATTATATATAATATAGTAACAAAATAGAATGTGTTTTTAATATCTTAGGTTAAAGTGTTGAACTCTTAACCAGAGAATTTAAATAATTATTTAAAAAAAACTTAAGTTTTTCAATTCGATCCAAACCAATAAATTAATAAGATTTTTGAGTTTTCAATATAATAATTTCTACTATAAGTGTAACTAATTTTTCATATAAAGTTACTCTAATATCTTATATAATATATTAAATATTTTTATAGAAAATATTTGGATAAAAAAAAATTAACCCTCTCTCATAGGGAAAATTAACATCCTCCCTTCATCTCTCTGCACATAAAACCATAATACTATCACTACTCTAATCTAATAATAATACATAATAATGTCTTATATATGATATGTCTCTATAGAAATCTAATATGAAAAGTATTTTAATGTTTTAAATCAATTATAATTTTTTTTCTAAACGGAATAGAATTCGATAAAATTTCATAGTTTTCTTTTCTCTCTTATTGAATTTTGGATGTTGAACCACCTCAGAATTAAAAATAATTTTGTAAGATTCACGTGGGCTGTAAAATCGTCCAATTATGACTTCTGAAACTCAAAATATGGCCCAAATGATATTTGTCGTGTTAATAGCACAATAATTACGAATTTTATTTTTAATTTAACTCGAAAATAGCTTTTTAAATTCAAATTTATGTATTACTAAGATACCTAATAGAGTTTGAGTTATAATCTAAAGTCAGGTTCAAAAACTTATAGTAGTTAGGAATCTTAATAATAATTAGTATATAATATTACGTAATTGTTAAGAATCGATCATTTGACCTTTGATAATATTTGGATAAAATCTCTCTTACTCTTATTATATATATGATATAATAGTATAGATTTATATTAATTATTTTTCTAAATATATAATTAACATATAATATATTATTATTAATTTTATAACTAAACAATCAAATTGTAAGCCGGCCAGTATTTGTCCCTTTGATTTAAATAAAATAATATAAATTTATAATCGTACACCCGGTTACGGGTAATCATTGTCGGTTGACAACCGTGTCATTTTTTTCTCTTAAAATCCAGGACGCGCATGTTTTAATTTCCCCCTCGATATAGCGATTTATTCAGCAGATTTGATCATGATTACAAATAAAACTGCAATAATTGTATAATCATTTCCTTAATTGTTTTATTGCAGGGCATAATTGCAGATTTGTAGTGCAAATAAATGCAAACAAAACCTCGTTGCCACGTATCAACTTTTTCATTTTTTTTTAAAACTGAATCACGATCTTTTAAAATAGGATAATTAGTACTAGAGTCTTTGCAATTAAATTTATGTTTTTCTCATAGAATTATTAATTTTAATGATTTTTTCCAAAATTACGATCCCATTTATAATAGATAATTTATTAATTAATAAATGCATATATTTTTTGTTATTTATCAAAAATATTAAATTTTTAATCTTTTTTTTGCGATTTTACTATATTTTGAATATTTTTACAAAAATACGGTTTTGCAACCAATACAACTTGATACAACTAAAATCAATTTCAAATGCAACTTTTTTTTTGAAAAAAAATGAAGTTGCTCATAATTGTATTTGAGATTGATTTTAATTATATCAGGTTGCATTGGTTGCAAAACTGTATTTTTGCAAAAAATAATAATTAAATAATGTATATATTTTTGCAAAAAACAATAAAAAGTTAGGTATTTTTAAAAAACCCAATATTTTTTAACTTATATACTAATATACGGATAAAAAAAACTTTTTTAGTTTTTGTAACTTTCAATACAAAATTTAAGACATAAATTTGTAACCGTAAGTATAAAACTCATCTTTGTATTCAAAAATGAGTTTAATGATTCTAAATTTACCTTTAGATAACTATCTAAAGTTAACATTTATTATTATACAATATCAATGTTATTTTTATAAAAATAAGGGGCATATTCTATTATTACAAAAATGTCATCCATTTTTTATACTCAAAATACCAATGACTTTATGCAAGTCATCTAAAGTTAACTTTAAGAATCTTTTACTCTTCAAAATTATCCGGCATATTATTTTAAGAGTAAAATGTTATTAAAGTTAAGTTTAGATAACTTATCAAAATTCATTTGAGTATAAAAAATGAATGACGTTTTTATAATAATAAAATCTACCTTTTTACAATTATAAAAAAATAAACTTAATATTGTATTATAATAAATATTAATTTTACATAATTAACTTTAAAAACATTAAACCCTTATTATAATATAAAGTAGTTTCATAAGATCATTCTAACACCACCAATCCCATTTATAAACGTATGTGTGTTTTTATTGACTGGATTGCAAAGTAAAAGGGGGAAACACGAAACACCTATTATTCTATTACAAATCAGAAACAAAACCAAATTAAAGTACGGGAAAATAATCGAAATCACATTTCTGTTTAAGATAACCAACAAATTCGTGTTCTCTTTCATTATTACACCTCAACTGAAATGAAAAAAAGCTTTCAAGTTCCTTTTCTGGCTGTACTTATCTTAAAAGGTGTATAGACGTATTCAAAATTACCACTCAAGCCTTATTCGGCGTCCCATTTATATTTAGTATATATACAAAATATAATGATTACCTTATATTCTCTCTCTTACGACTTATTAAAATAATAATAATTTTTATATTCTCACTTGTACACGTTATCTTTGACACCACTCTTTTGAAAAATACTTTAATATGAAAGTGTCCCACATTTTTCATTTTAATGTTATTTAATTACATATTATATTTTTTTAATTATTATACATATTATAATAACAAATATTATAAAATACACTATTTAAATAAAATAAGCTTTCAAGTATATAATTGATTAAAGGTTAATATATTCATATATATATAAATTGTATATAGGATTAAAAAATATTATAAATAATTTTATAAAGTAAATATACATTATTAATAATAATAACATTTTAAATATTAAATACTTTATTGTTCCACAAAAAATTGACATACCAACTAGGTCTACTGATAATTCATTACTCATTAGCATCCCAGTAACCACCGTGCGAGCCATGCCCAAATTATACATGACAAGGTCGGTGGACTAAAGATGTGGGCTTTCATAACCATTTTGTTGTTCTAATTTTTAAATAATAGAAGCCTATCTAAATACTTCATCTAACATGGGCTTTGTACATGGCAGGGACCTTTCGTACTGGTAGAATAATATAAAATTCTTATTAAATCCTTTTAAATACAGTAACATTTTAAGATTTTTGGAGGATCGGTAATTTAGAAGACACTGACTAATTTGTAACGTCTAGTTGAATTGAAGAATAAAACGGACCAATTTTTGTGGGCTTCTCTATTCGAGTCCCACTTTTATTATCCTTTTACTACTACTAGGAGAAAATCGGACAAGTGAATTATACATAATATTTCTCATAATTTTCTGTTTTGTATGAAAATTAAACTTTAAGCTTTGAAACGATATAAATATTGTTCACACGTGTTAAAAGATACATTAAAAGAAGAAGAAAAGGAAGTCATATGATTTAGAACGTAGAAGCCGAGGAAGTGCTATTCATGGAATACCGCATAATTTTGTTCATTTTGTCCGCGTAAATACTTTGTTGCATAACTGTTCTTTTAATTCAATAGTCAACTGAACTGACCAATAAAACAGACTTGAGACTCGAAACTTGATGTTTTAGAACAATTATCATTTTTTAATTCTTCAACTCCATGGGGAGGCTTTGTGAATACGTGACATAAACAAACATACCAGTCGACCAATAGTTCCCACCAATTACTAGTTACTCCATCGGTCAAAAAAGAAGGATTTTTAGATTTCTTCACATATTCTAATATGTTTGATAGAGCCATTCTTAAAAATCAAATGTTTACTAATTACCTAAAATTCTAAAATAAACAATAAAATACATATTTTAATATTTTATGGAATCACAAAAACACCATTAAAGAATCAATTTTTATAACATTCTTTATATTTCAACTGAGAAACTCATTTAGTTAAGATGTTAAAGTTGGTTAAAGTACCTATTCACTTAAATTCAGGGTGAATAAGATTTCATTTGAGATTATAATTATAGTTATTGTATTTAAAAAAATGTTATTAATAAAATTAAATAATTATTTGATAATAATTTATGTATATTTAAAATAAAATATAAATATTTTTTTTGAAAAAATAATAAAAATACTTCTTACAAAAATTTAAAAACAATTTTTTCAGATTGAAATCACTTTTTAGACAAATAATTTTTAAATTTTATTAAAACATCTTTTTAAATAAAAATTGCTATTACAATTTGAAACGACCGGAGTCTAGTGTGATAACAGACTTTCCTAATGTGAACATATATTTTTTTTATATAAAATATAACTTACTTGTAATATTTCTACTTGATCCTTCTCCTCCCAAGCCAGGACTGGACTTTAAATATTAGGTTTGTTCGGCCACATGGTCCCTCCAGGCTCCAGCGTAAAAATAAATAATGGTTAGAAATAATTATTGGAAAGAATAAAAAATTGGTGTATATATATTAAATAAAAATTAATTTTAAAATATTTTTTAAACCTCCTTTATAAGTTAAGGATTAAGATTTTGAAAATCGTATGGAATTTTTTTTATTTTAATATTTTGGAATCTTAAATGCTCGTTTATGATAAATTCATACGTTTAAGAAATTTGTTTGAACGAGGTCCAATTGTTATATGATATGTTATAAATATTTTGTAGTATGACAGATGATTTTATAAATTACTCCGTACAAGGATGAAAAAGTGTCATTTTCTCGATAAAAATTCGGTGATGTGACATGTTTTCAATAATCAGATTATGGGCATGAGATTGGATTATTATTGCCTTAAATATTTTATACATTATCATCGAGCTTCCTAAATATGTACCCAACAATATTTTTCTCAGAAGTATTAGAATATACATCGATTTAATATAAATAATAATATTTTATTTCAACAACTTTAAAAGGTAGAAACTCGTAAAAAATGTCTAAGTAATACCTACATAAACTCGTATATAATTTTTAATTTTTAAAACTGAAAATATATAATTCAAGGTAGACACTGTTTCGTATGAGAAACGTAATAAGTGGGCCCCGTGTAATAACAATTCAAACGTCAGAGCACCCACTAGAGTAGTAATAAACTGCTACAGTATTTCTTTAAAATGATGAAGCAGGGCATCAAAATCAAATCAAATTAGTCATATAGAGGCGAGCTCATCCATCTTGTCAAGTCAAAACAAAGAAAAATCTCTACACAAACAAACCAAATATTTTCCCCACGCCTCCTCTTCATTTATCCATTCTCTCCTGTTTAATCATCTTCCATAATTTTTTTTTGCCGATTTAATTATTCCTTGAGGTGAGCAACTTATGTATGTATGTATATGCACATGCCTTGTGTGTCAAATTTACAATTTTTATGCCTTGTTTTTATGCTTTAATTTATGTTTATAGTTAAGGGGGTCAATTTCGAGTTTCGGGTACGTGTCAATATTTGTGTTATGTCATAGTAACTTGTACAAAGTTGATGACAATGAATAGGTATACAAGTTTAAAAGAATTGTTGTTCTTGATAGATAATAAGATCAAACTTTCATTTTGGTCATACTCTGTTTAATTTAGCTGTTTGTGTGTTATTTTAGGATTCTGTCTATGTTAGAATATGTTAATGATAATTGAATTGTGTTATGAGTCATGTCAATATGTACTTACACCCCTAGTACCCGTAATTTGGGTTGGATATGAAGTTTAGGTTCTCAAGTTTTGATCTTGAACATAGTGGACTATATAGACATCGGGACACATTCTTCAAATTTTTCTGGTAATTATGAAGAGAGTTCCGGACACAGCTAGCTTACACATTATTAATTTTCCCTGTAGTAATTTAATTTGTTTGGTATTACGTTCCAATAAGCAAACAAATGAAGGACTATACATTTATGAAGTAATTTAAAGCAATGTACTGCAGAGATATTGTTAAGCATTCTTAAAAATCTTTGGCAGAAAAAGAAAGAAATATGGGACTGTAGCCATAGAGATGATGTAGCAAAAACATATCTTCGTCTATCATTGTCGTTATATTCAGTCACTCAATCATGCATATTGGTTATTAATATAATTGTAACTGTAAAAAAAATCAATTCACTTGCTAAAGCGGCTGCTTGGTTCAATTTGACGAAACAGATTCCCCGCGTGTTTGATATATCAGCCACCATAAACCACTTGTGTAATGGCTTGCTTTACTGGTTGTTTCAGTAGAAAGGCAAATTTCCCAACTACGGGCAACATAGACATTGAGGAAGGTACATCGACTTCAAATTCAGCCTGTCAGATTTTTCTTATAGTACAATGATTATCAAGTTTAGCGATTATTGGCTTCTGCATCATTATTATGTTTTAAGGCAGCAAACAATTGTATAAACTTCTTTTACATACATTGTATGAGCAATTTGCATTGACTTGTATAGTCAATGTGCCTACACATGGATCCCTATAAAAAGTAAAGATATCTGATCAAATTTTTATATGATACAGAGATTTCAAGCATTCAGAACATCAGATTGTACTCTTATAAGGAGCTTCAAATTGCCTGCAATGACTTTAGTGGGGCCAATAAAATTGGGAGGGGAGGCTTTGGTCCTGTTTACAAGGTAAGATTACAATTTGAGTTTGTATTGATATCTATAAAATAATTTTAGTGATTCCATTATTTTCATGAATTAACAAACTATTAAATATGCCAGGGAAAACTAAAAGACGGCACTTTAGTGGCTATAAAAGTTCTTTCAGTGGAGTCAAGTCAGGGTGTGCGGGAGTTCTTGACAGAGATAAATACTATCTCAGCCATACAGCATGAAAACCTAGTTTCATTGTATGGTTGTTGTGTGGAAGGAGTTCATAGAATCGTAGTTTATGGTTACCTTGAAAATAATAGCCTTGCTCAAACTTTATTAGGTAGTTCACCTAATACTTTTAGTCTGGAGGTTTAGTACATTCAACTGTACTTATGTGCTTTGATTACTTTTAAAACAGGTGGTATGCGTTCCAACATTAAGTTTAGCTGGAATGTTAGGACCAAGATTTGCATAGGGATTGCACGGGGTTTAGCATTCCTTCATGAGGATATTCAGCCTCATGTTGTCCACCGAGATATTAAAGCTAGCAATGTTCTCCTAGACAAAGACCTCACTGCCAAGATTTCAGATTTTGGCCTTGCGAAACTTTTCCCACCAAACCTTACTCATATCAGTACTCGTGTCGCAGGAACTTTGTAAGTTCATCACCGCTTGTTCAGTAAATTTTCATTATAGAATTGGTTTTGGATATAATTCTATTTTGTATTTAAACAAATGTATTGGATATACCTTGCAGCAGTGTGACAATAATTTATACATGTTCACCAAATCACCAGAAACAGAAAAAAAGGTTCTTATATTCCTTGTCGAATTCAAGCATTTTCTTTTAAACTGGTGTACAGAAAGACCTTTCTAACATTTCCTGTACCTTAGATGGTACTACATACTGGTTATAGCTTACTTCAGGGAAAGACACTTTTGTGTGTGTGTGTGTGTGTGTGTGTGTGTGTGTATGCATTTCTGGAAAAGACTGCTCCTTTTAGCTAGCCCACATTCTGTTTGTGTTACCTAATTCTACTTGATGTCTAATTTCCTGGGTAAAAGCACCCATTTCCCAGCTAAGTAGTGGATTGCTTTCCACTTCCTGGGCAGCAGAGACACAAAGTTATCTATGTTTGTTCTTCTATATTTCATTTTATTGAAAAATTTGTGATTTTTGTAGAGGTTATCTGGCCCCGGAGTATGCATTACGAGGCCAATTAACGAGAAAAGCAGATATTTATAGTTTTGGCGTTCTCCTCTTGGAGATTGTCTGTGGACGAAGCAACAAGAATGATCGGTCACCTGGTGAAGAAAAATTTCTTCTTGAAAGGGTAAGCAATATTTAGTTCAAAATCTCCTTTGATTTAGCAGGATATCAGTGTTGACTTTAGCTGAAAACTTATCTCGTTGTGAAAGCTACTCACTTGCGACATAAATTCTTTAACCCAAGAGTTTCTTGGATGTGACGACTTCTCGATGTACAACTTGTTTAAGGAGCTTCACTTCTTAACAATTTCTTGGATGCATGAAGAATAACTTCTATTGTTGAACTCTTATGTGTACAGACTACAGATTGCAGTTTTCTTGAAAATTTCTTGGAGTTTTAAAGTTGGTAGGTTGTAGTGCTGACTAGATTAGATATCTGGTAATATATGTGGTCTTGGATATATTCCTTTGCAGTGTGCTAGATTGGCTCATTTTTAGGAGAACGGGTTATGTTCTAATTTATTGCGAGGTTGTTATAGGAATAAACCTGTATATATCTCCGTGTAAGTTTATCTTCCTCAAAGCTAAAATCTACTCATAATATAGCACATACCTTTTTCTTTGTTTAGGCATGGGCGCTATACAGTGACAACAAGTTAACAGAATTGATGGATGTATCATTGAAAGGTGATCGGGAGTTTGACCTAGATGAGGCTAGCAAATTTTTGAAAATTTCACTTCTTTGCACCCAACAAATGCCAAAGCTACGACCATCCATGTCTACTGTTGTACAGATGTTGAGAGGTGAGATTGGTGTGGATGAGAAGATGATATCACAACCTGGCTTAATTTCTGAACAATTTGGAAAGGATAACACATCAGATGCCTCGTCTTCTCGTTCGGGAAAGCAAGATAATTCTACCAGTTACACAACCATGACACATGGCACTATGACTTTTTCATCGATATATAACAGAAGTCCTTGATTGTGATGAGGTAAATATCTTTTACATCTCTGTGATTGCTTCTTTCAGTTTTATGTTCTACGCATACTAGACCTGGCAATTCGGGTAAACGGTTCGGTTTCGGATCGGATTAATTTCGGATCGGATCATTTTTCGGTTATAATATATTTTTATTCGGTTCGGATCGGATCGGATGAGATTCGGTTCGGTTCCAGTTTCGGTTTTGCATAAATTGAATCAGTTTCGGTTCGGATCGGTTCGATTTCGGTTTGGGTCAAAATCGGATTAAAGTTCGGATTAAATTCGGTTCGGATATTTTCGGATTTCTTATTTTAAATTAGATTTTGTTTAGATTTAAAAGTTAAGTTCGGATTAATATTAAATTAATTTGAATTATCGTTGAATTTAAATAAAGATCATTAAGGTAGTTTGACAAATTATAGTTAAAATTTGATAAAATAATACTGAACAAAATAATTATCTCGATTAAGTAATATATTTCTTCATTTCAGACTTTGGTCAATATGATAAAAGAAATGTTCCCTAAATTCTGTAATATAACAATATTTAAAAAAAATCTTGATGTCCAAATAAAAATATAAATAAATTTTATATGTACATATATAATATACAATATTTATTCCTTATTAAAATATGAATTTATATTCACTTTTCTTTACTTTCTAGCAAATTCAAAATAAATGATATTCTTAATATTTAATATTTTATTTTACGAACACATGTATTATATGTATGAATTATGTATAAGTGTATAATATATATATGAACGTAACGAATCATAAGATTGTATGTATGAAATATACTTAAATTCTATAATTTAGTTTGAGCCATATTTAGTTTGTATAATTTTTAGTTAGGATTTGATCGATTTCGGGTCATTATTGGATCTGTTATTTCGGATTATTTTCAGTTAAAATTATGGTTCCGGGTCATTTTCGGATCGGATCGAATCGGTTTTCGGATCATTTTCGGATTTGATTATATTGAACCGATATCGGTTCGGATCGGATTATTTCGGATTCGGTTACACTTTCGGATTATCAAATTCGGATACAAAATCGGATTCGGTTCCCAACATTTCGGGTCGATTCTTCGGGTCCAGACCCAATTTGCCAGGTCTAACGCATACCTTCTAGATTTTGTTTAATTTCGATTTTTGTGCTTGTGGCTTCTGAAGATTATTCCATTATGCTATGCCTAAAGTGTGTTAACAACAAATGTGCTTGCTGCTAACTTTGCCTAAAGTGTGTACATTATTGTCATTTAGCTATCAAGAATCATGCAAATGCTAGTATTCGTGCCTAACTTAGTTTTGTTGTTCAAACTAACAAGTCGTGATGCATTAGTAATGAACATAGGACCTACATAAAGAGATGAAACCAGGTTTAATGCACTTGTACATCTATACTTGTCCAAATGTATTGTAAGAGCAAGTCCAATGCAATGCTATGGGATGTGCTATTTCTATAATATAGCATCAGCTATAGAACATAGCACTCCAATGCAATGCTATAGGAGGTGCTAAAATAGAAAAATGCTATAATTGGTTCTATATTTAGAACAATATAGAACCAAATATAGATGTAGATATAATTGCCACATGGGCATGCAAGCAGGATTTTGGGGGGAAATGAATATAAAAGTACTCTTATTCCCATCAAAATCTCCTCTTATTATTCTTTTTTTTAAATTACTCATCTTAATATTTTGAAAATGAAAACTGACCAAGATTGCTAGAATGATAGTTAAATAAATTCTGATGAGGAAGGTAGGAACCAAATAGGTAGGTACCAAATATAAATGTGAAATAAGTGAGGTAGTTGAAAAGTTAGTTAATTTTACATCTATTTGGAGCCTGTTTGTGTAACCTGACTTATAGCTTATTCTGACTTTAAGCTGTCTGTTTGTATAATAAACAAGAAGCTGACTTAAAGTCAGAAATAAGCCAGAAATTGACTTAAAGTCATAAGTACGTATTAGGTACTTTTTTCAGTGACTTATTTTTTTTTCTATTTTGATAAAAGTTATCTATATGTTATAAATTACTAATAAGTCACTTTTCTTTTTCTTTTTATATTTTTTAAAACTCATAAGTCACTGATAAGTCAAAATTACCAAAACATACATTTTAAGCTCCCGACTTATCACTTTAAGTCATAAGTCACAATTTTAAGGTTAGCTAAACGGGCTCTTGGTTTCAATTTAAAACCATGCATTGGAGCATGAATTTCACTTTAGCACCAAAATACACTTTTTGGTTTCATATTTTAGCAATAGCTACATCTATTTTAGCATTAGCATTGGACTTGCTCTAATGATGACACAATTTGGCGGTCTGATAGGAAGTGGTGTTTAAGCATCAATTACACAAGAAAAATTAAGGCATTGTCTGTTTCGTCGATTTTGTAGTTCCTAGGGACACTGATTTAAGTTACAATTTATAGTTTCATGGAATATGAAATAACTGTATTTGGTTTAACACTATGCAACTTTAAGTTACTTTGCTAATTTTGGTAATAGTGGTACTGTACTTCATGTGTTTTGGTGTAACTATAAAAACCCGGGAATTTGAAGTTACTTTGTTGAGTTTGAAAATTATTGAACCAAAGACAGGAACTAATTCAAGTTCTACGGAAGTTGTAGTTACATGGTTGGTGGGTTATATCAAAACAAACAAAGTCCAAGTTTAATTATACTGAGGAAGGTAAAAGATAGTGGCTATTAATTTTTTTAAAAAAATTCCATCACGAGCTTTTCCATCTAGTGATGTTGGGTCGGTTGCTTAGCAATTAGTCAAGAACCTAGATATGCTTATTAGTATTGGTTGGTCGGCAGTCTTTTAAAATTGAAGTCTTCATGTCATCTTTGTTGCTTATGAGGTTAGATTATTCAATAAAATTTGTATTTGTCATGTGCTAGGTAAAATCTCGTCCAGTGCCAAGGTGAAGTACCACCATGGATGTGAGAAAACAATTCATGTGTTTGACAGACATTTTCTTAACAGACAAAGATTGTACAGAGGAAGAAAATTTAAAGGTGGAAGATTCTGTAGCGAATTGGATGGCTAATTGAACCCTGCAATCAGCATTGACAGATTCAACCTCCAAACGTTGCAGTAGAACACACTAACAGATTGAGCTGGATTCAGAGCAGATTATAAAAAATCCCATCATTCTAATTGGATCGGGTTGGGTTGGGCCGGCCGATTCTAGGTTTGCGGATCGGGTTTGACCGGACCAAGTCATTCTTTTAAAATATTTAATATTATTATTTTTTTGATTTTATAAGTAATAATAACTTTTTTGGGGATTTTTTAATTTTTGTTAAAATATTTATACTTTTATTCGATATTTCATCTGATATTTTAAAAAATAGATAAAATTTAAATATAGTTGAAATTTTTGAAAAATTCTGATAAAATCTATGTCGGGCTGGACTAATCCGGCCTGGATTTAGGATTTAATTCGGACCGAATCAGAATTTTGTCCAAATAATTCAATTTTTTTTTCGAATTTGGTCCAAAAATAATGTAGCCCATTTAACACTGTGCGCCGAATTCGATCTCAAAAAACGAGCTCTTCTTATTTGGAATTTTTGTGCATCACCCTCTACCGAAGATCCATGTGAGAAATGTTATCCAACATGCACACACAAAAGAATAATATGCGAACTTTTCTAAAATATGAAGGTCTCAGTCTGGTCCAAGGTTAAAATACACACAACTTTATGTTACAATTGGTTGGGATTAATAAAATTAATTTGAAAATAAATATTTCATTTGTTATCATAATTTTTTCACATTTTTTTCCATAACAAAATATATATTCTCTTATTTATTCTTATAAATATTACTTTCACCTTTATTATATATTTTTAATTTCACTTATTCTATTTGATTCTCACCTATCGAACAAAATATTAACTTTAAACAAACGGACTTTTAATCACTTAACTTACGGATGAATGCCACGGTTCCGATATCCGAACAAAATATGTAAGAATTCAGTATTAATTACATTAGTCGGCTTAAATTAAACACTAGGAGAGTTTATTTATAACCTGTCCTAGAAGTTTTAGACTCTAACTAATAATTCTAATCCGATAGAACAACGTAGAGTAGACATGGCGAAAATATATAAGTATATAATATAACATAAATATTACCGCCAGCTTAAAACCCTATTTATTTATTATTCACTTGATTTGTCCCAACAAACTCAATTTATTTCCCGGCGATCACCGATATCCGGTAAGCTTTCGATCGTCATCATTCTCTTAAATTCTCGTTTAGTTTCACTTAATATATTCTTGTGAATGTTTCTAGCATGTTAATTCATCAATTTGATGCTAATAGATGCCTGTGTTTGTATTCGAAGTATTATTTGAAATTTCAGCACCTACTGAATTCGTTCATATTTAATTTGATAATTTGAGTTATTCCGATCTTCTTATTGATTGGTAACTAACTAACTAACTATGCTTCATCGTATATTATGTGTTACTTTTCAATATTGTTAATGTTGTTATTCTTTAGCATAATGCCTTGTCTAGTTTCATGCTGATATCGTCTGGTGATACTTGTGCATGCACCGATAACTGATTACTTAGAGGCTTTTATTCTTTCCGGACTAAAACAAGTTTATGTAGTATAACGTAACCATTGGTTAAAATAAATTTTTATGTCTAACTCTTGATTAAAACTTGATATAGATTGCATCTGAATTTTGATGAGATGATTTTGTTTATTTAAGTATTTTCATAGTTTGTTTATGTTATAGGTATTTGTGTTAAAATTAGATAATTGATTTTTGAATTTTGCAAATCGACTTGGAACTTTAGAAGGCAAATTGTATTTGTTAATTGGAATGGAGGTAACCACCATCACTACGGAAATCAATTATTAAATTTAATTAGATTGTAAGTAGACAATCTCTTGTGGTGTGAATCACTTGTGGATTTTCTGTTTTCCATATTATTGTTTTCACTACAGCTTGATGCTATGGACTCAATGATTGTGTACAGTTTAATATCACCATTCTGTGTTGAGAGTTCTTCCTTTTTGTATTACGCCAGTTACCCTGTATTAGACATGGATTCTGAAGCCAACGATAAAGACTGGACTCGTAATATCCAACAGAAGTTTGATGTTGTGCGCCATGAGGTTGATGAATTTGTCAGCATGGTATAATCAATTCAATACTCTTTCTCTTTGCCTTTTATTTTCATCTCTTTTCATATAATACTCCTGCATTGAAATATCTTACTTCTCTGTTTTCTCGTTATTGCTGCTTTCTTGCCGATTTTTGTTTATTCTTTCTTGTGTAAGCATGCCACTGAAAAACATAGTTATATGAATAATTATCTAACTGTTGTGAGACATATATATTCATAGGCTCATAGCTGGTTGTTCTTATAATAATTTGTACTTGTTGGCTTTACAGGACACTTTAAGATATGTTGAAAATCAAGTACAAACACTTGGGGAGACTGTTAAGGGGTTTTGTTCCAATTTTTTGCAGGACTTCCTTCCTCCTGCTTTGTCCATTCCAGTGTATCATGATGCAGGCACAGTTCCGCAGGAAGGAAAATTTGTGACAGAGACCTATAAGAAATCTGTCACTAATATAAAAGAGAAGTATGTGGATGCTAATACAAAATTACTTCCTTCTGCTTTGTCCAATCCAGTAAATCATGATGCAGAGGCAGTTCCTCCGAAAGGAAAATTTGTGACAGAGACGTATAAGAAGTCTGTCACTAATCTAAAAGAGAAGTATGTAGATACTAATACGAAATTACTTCCTTCTGCTTTGTCCAATCCAGTGAATCATGATGCAGAGTCAGTTTCTCAAAAAGGAAAATTTGTGATGGAAACCTACAAGAAGTCTGCAACTGATCTAAAAGAGAAGTATGTAGATACTAATACGAAATTACTTCCTTCTGCTTTGTCCAATCCAGTGAATAATGTTGCAGAATCAGTTCCTCAGAAAGAAAAACATGAAACCCAGAACTCTAACAAGCCTGTGATCATAATAAAAGAGAATTATGCAGATACTGCTTCACAACGAATACCTAAAAAGCAGGATTTAGGTCATCATGTTCCCGCTTTTGATAGACATAACAATGTGAAGCAGACCATGCCCATGCCCATGCCCATGCCCTTTCCCTCTGAAGGGGACAAGCAAATAACAGAAGCTTTCTTTCCTTTAGCGAGAGACGAATCTGCCCTGGTACATGACAATGTGAAAACTAGTGGTGTTGGCTATATTGGCTCGGAGTTTGAAGGACATGTTGCTAAGGAAAAATCTTTGTGTGACTCAAATTCTATTGGGATCAACGATGAAACATCATTATTTTTCGTGACTGAAGATGACTATCAAAACCAGGAGATTACTGATGAGGCTGTCTTCACATCTGTAGATGACTTGAGGGTTTGCTCGCCTGTCAAAGAGAGAACATGTGATACTTTTTTTGACGATTTTGATAGACATAACAATGCGAAGCAGACCATGCCCATGCCCTTTCCCTCTGAAGGGGACAAGCAAATAACAGAAGCTTTCTTTCCTTTAGCGAGAGATGAATCTGCCTTGGTACATGACAATGTGAAAACTAGTGGTGCTGGCTATATTGGCTCGGAGTTTGAAGGACATGTTGCTAAGGAAAAATCTCTGTGCGACTCAAATTCTATTGGGATCAACAACGAAACATCGTTATTTTTTTTGACTGAAGATGACTATCAAAACCAGGAGATTACTGATGAGGCTGTCTTCACAGCTGTAGATGATTTGAGGGTTTGTTCGCCTGTCAAAGAGAGAACATGTGATACTTTTTTTGACAATTTTGATAGACATAACAATGCGAAGCAGACCATGCCCATGCCCTTTCCCTCCAAAGGGGACAAGCAAATAACAGAAGCTTTCTTTCCTTTAGCGAGAGATGAATCTGCCTTGGTACATGACAATGTGAAAACTAGTGGTGTTGGCTATATTGGCTCAGAGTTTGAAGGACATGTTACTAAGGAAAAACCTTTGTATGACTCAAATTCTATTGGGATCAACGATGAAACATCGTTATTTTTTGTGACTGAAGATGACTATCAAAACCAGGAGATTACTGATGAGGCTGTCTTCACAGCTGTAGATGATTTAAGGGTTTGTTCGCCTGTCAAAGAGAGAACATGTGATACTTTTTTTGACGATTGTCATTGTAAAATTATAGGAACCCCTCAATCATATGAAGTGGAATGTTCCTCTTCTCATGGTTTCCAAGTAGCAGAGCCGACACTTATTTCTTCTAGTAGTTCTCCTTCTAACGATTCTTGTCATCAGTCAGGGTCTTATACCATTCCACATGAGACGGAAAACTTTGTAAACGATCTCACAGATTCAGTTAGTACCGTTTCTGAGACACCAGGTACTCTTCTACCACATGCAAATATTACTGTTTTAGTTTTTGTTAATGCAAATATTAGCTTGTCTGTATGTTTATTTATTTGAGTAAGCTTTCCTATCATCTTATATACTGATTTAACCTTAAAACGATGATTATAATGTCATCTTTTACCTTGTGCGTATGAACAGTTGGAAATGGATCTCTTGCTAAATGAAAGTGGATTTTAAGTTATACTGGCCATATGAATATATACATTCCTGAGCATACATATAAAAAGCATAAATAATATAAAAGTAACATTCACAGCATATCTCTTTTTTCTTTATTTAAGGATCATCTTTTAATTGGAAAGCTTTTAATATTCAATTTAGCCGTAGCTTGTGTATCTGATACAACATATATTTTATATCTAATTAATGGCGAAATGTGCTGTCAAAATAAATGGGACTATTGTTGAAGTGAAAGCCATGGTTTCCTCTGCAGAAGCTGTATAGATACTCGGATCCTTTCTGTTTTATATTTCAACTAAATGCTAGTATGTTTGAATTTTTGCAGGACATGCAGACGAGTCAAAAATTGATATTTCAGATCCTAACATGAAAACCAATGATTTATCTGAAAAGTCGAAGCTTAATGAAAGTTGTGTCATTGTGGACAATAAGTTGCTCGGATCTACCTCTTGTAGGCCAAGAAGACACAGATCATACAAGGTACTCTCT
This sequence comes from Oenanthe sinensis, assembly GCA_028671895.1. Lineage (NCBI taxonomy): Eukaryota > Viridiplantae > Streptophyta > Magnoliopsida > Apiales > Apiaceae > Oenanthe > Oenanthe sinensis. The sequence goes on from CM053794.1 coordinate 41,809,202, forward strand.
GTTCCACTCGAACACAGTGACATGGTGCCGTCTATGACATGAAAAAACTGAGAATAATGATTAAATAAGTTAATTTTCTCCATGAATTCAAAAAATTATCCCTTTGCAAGCCAACACCTATAACAGATTAACAGTGGTATATAAGATTACTATAATTTCCGATGATTGTTCATGTTTATTATATACATATCCCTACTTAAGTTTTTTTTCGTGAATCATGTATGATACAAGGACTAATTATGCTGTTTCATTCACCAGCAAATGATAAAAGATGCCTATACGAAAACGAAAAGGTTAACAAAGGAGTACGAGCTCCTGGGAATTTTGTACGGAGACATTGACAACGAGGCCGTTCAGCACGAAAAGCACAGTAGTAAGTTTCCCTCCAGTAGTGAGATAACACCAGGGAACGAACAGTCACTAACTGAAGAGTCAAGTGATGACTGGGAACTTCTATGATTGTTGTTGCTCATTGCAAAGAATCCGTATCTGTGCAAATGGAGATGAACCCTTTGATTTTGAATAATTTGCTTACATTTTTGCTCCAAAAACAATTTAGAGTTTAATTGATCAATATTTTTCATTTTTGCTAGTAAATTATGAAATATTTAATTTCAACTCTAATCTATTTATACCAATCCAACACTAAAAAAAACATTTATATCATACGAATAAAAGAGAAAAAATTATTTTAAATATTAAGCGCGTGAATATACTAAAAATTTGAAATATAAATTTGGTGTAAAATTTATATCAAGTTTGATGCAATAATTTACTTAATTTATAATGTTGCATTAAAAGTTTTTTACAAAAAAACATTTTCCGAAAATAAAAAATAACAATATTTTAAAATTAAATTATCAGGTATTTTTAAAGTAGTGAATAATAAAAATAAAAAATTCATACAAGGAGAGGAACATTATCGAATTGAAACAAATCTGGTAAAATGCTGAGCAGCGGCTTTCGTTCCCGTTGCTGTCATCCTATCCACTACCTACGCCGCCGTCAATTCTGCGCAATTAGCAATAAACAGAAAGTCATTGTTATCTCCGGCCCCACCGGTGCCGGAAAAAGTAGACTCGCACTTGAACTCGCTAAGAGACTCAACGGCGAAATTGTCAGTGCCGACTCTGTACAGGTGATTATTTTCTCACCTCTTTAGCCTCCGCCTTTTTTATGATTATAATAATTGCTTATAGTTATATATATTTTGCTGTGATATTCTAGGTTTACAGAGGCCTTGATATTGGTTCTGCTAAGCCTTCATTGTCTGATAGAAAGGTACTTTACCTTTTGTATTTAACTTGGTGCTCTCTCTCTCCCCTCTCGCCTCTCTCTCTCTCTCCTCTCGCCTCTCTCTCCCTCTCTCTCGCCTCTCTCTCTCTCTCCCCTCTCCCCTCTCTCTCTCTCTCCCCTCTCGCCTCTCTCTCTCTCTCTCTCTCTCCCCTCTCGCCTCTCTCTCTATCTCGCCTCTCTCTCTCTCCTTCTCTCTCTGTCTGTGTGTGGGGGGGGTAATTAATATGTCTAAATCTATGTAAATGCGAATTAGAGAAAATGTTGATGACCCTTTGATGTGAAGCCAATTGTGTTTGTGTTTATATGATTGTTTGCAGGAAGTGTCACACCATTTGATTGACATTCTGGACCCGTCTGAAGGTACGTATGTGTGGATTTTTTGCTTTTTCTATTGCACGAAGGTGTAATTTTTATTCTTCTTTTCAATTTAATAATAACTCACACTTTCACACAGTTGGAAACTAGGATGTATGCATTAGCAAAGGAGCCTAAGATATCCAATAAGGGGTAGCCTTTTGTTCAAGATAATAAGACAAGGATGCATATATATGATTTATTTGAATTACAAAATGGAGCGACAGAGTCCCCGGTGTTTAATATTACTATGACGAAAAGCTTCACAATTTAGATGGTTTTTTGTTATATTATTTTTGATAGGAGTATCTTGTTGATAATAGGTGTTATATATGCATTTTAAATATGCATCAATACCAGCAAAAATGTACTCATATGGTTCTTTAATCAAACACTTTACAATGCCTATACAATGGAAAGAGGAAAATGTACAACAACTCTACAAACCATACATGTATACCCTTGTAGGCAATTAAATCATTACGGTCTTCTACAGTTACAACAACTATGTATCACCTCCGTCAGGTTTCTCGTTCTAATCATATAACATCGGGGACTAGTTAACAATTGTGTGTATGTCTAAATTTGTGTGTTGGATACAGTATGAGAATACTTCAAAATGCCTAATCCTTGCCAGGAAAAACTTCCAGTCACGATGAAGCACATGTGATGGAGGGAAAATGTGGAAAATTAGTTTGGATTGGTCATGTTTATAAAGCAAATACGTGTTTCAAGAAAGAGGCTGGACCTACTTATTTGAAATGCATTTCTTCCTGCCTTTTGGTCATGTTTATAAAGCAAATGTATTTGAAATACGTGTTTATAAAAAAATACTTGTCGCATTTTGGTCATCATGGACTCATAGTCTTCATCTAATTTGGTCATAAGGTGTAATTTCTGGACACCCCAACCGGTATCACGCCATACCGCCTCAGTCTTCATCTAATTTGCATACACATGTAGGGATATTTTGTTTGTGAAAGGACATAATCATTTCTCGTTTGGTGATGACCAAAGTTGATATATACTCTTAAAATCATGTCCTTTGTGTCAACTTTTGAGACAGTTGTAGTTATTAGCTTTTATGGTCATTATCATTAGGTCTTTTGAATTTCAGTGTTTCTCATCTAAGTATCAAAACTTACATAAAATATCTTTAACAACCAGACTACTCTGTTGGGAAATTTTACGAGGAAGCAAGGCATGCTACGGAAGAGATACTTAGAAACGGAAGGGTCCCAATAGTCACTGGTGGAACTGGATTGTACTTAAGATGGTAAATTCCAACATCAAAGTCATTAAACACGTTTCTACACTATTAAATTATTGCTTGATTAAAGTAGTTAGATGGATTAATCGTCTCTACTCTACCCTAATAATTTCTTTCTTCAATCCAGATTATGTAATTGACTATTTGACTGCAATTATTTCATTGCAGTTTGCATATACTACTCTTGAAAGAGTTAAAATGATATTTTAGGTCCAACTTTAAAAAAGAAATATCTTGTTAAAGTTGCAATAAGGGTTGAAGATGGTGATTTGATGATCTTTCTATCTCATTGTTTTTCGATAAAATTGAAATATATTAATTAAGAACCACTATTATACTTAATGTTAGAATATAATATAAGATCCTGGTAAGTCCTCCTCCTAAAACCAGTTTGAATAGGTAACTTAACATGGTATCAGAGCTCAGGTTTACAGAGGTATTCCCTGCCACCCCCAATATTCCATGTCAACGCGCATGTTTAACAGTTTAATACACAAACACTCTCCCCAAATCTCAATTGATCTTAAATACCACATTAGCTTGCTTGAATCTATTAATGTTAATGCTGATAGAGGCGAGATATATTTGTAATCAATTAGTTGTTCTGCAGTGCTCGGATTTTTTTACAAGGTTTAATGAAGAACAAACTGCATGGTATATATATAAAGTCTGTTGTTTCTTACCTATTCAGGTTCATATATGGAAAACCAGATGTCCCGGAATCTTCTCCGGAGATTGTTGCTGAAGTACAGGCTGAAATTTCAGAGTTAGAAAGAGACGGTGACTGGGATGCTGCTGTGCAGTTGGTTGTTCAAGCAGGTGATCCAAGTGCTCGATCTTTACCAGCAAATGATTGGTATCGTATACGTCGCAAGCTTGAGATCATCAAGGTAGTGTGCAATATATTTTTCGCACTTACTCCAATACTATATACTTTCCTGTCCATACTCCATACAGTCAGATACTTATTTGGTATTTCTTTTTTGCACCGTTTACAAATTCTTTCTTTAATTCTTTATTTTTCAAAAAGCTGTTCTATTAGTTTAGGTGACCCTCAACAAATTGGTCTGCTTACAGGGCCAGGGGTGATAATTAATATACTGGATTTTATGTTTAGGTTTACCCCTAAATAATTGAAGGATACTTCTATGGTGCAAGTAGTCACTTTGATCAGCTAATGATTTGGATAATATTATTCGTTAATGTTGCAGTCTAGTGGATCGCCTCCGTCAGCTTTTCATGTACCGTATGATTCATTTAGGGAACAATCTAATTCACCCAAGGTAGACGATTTCCACAACAGCAGCTCTTTAAAAATTGAATCCCAGGAGAGTAGATCCCCAGAGTTGGACTATGATTTTTCTTGTTTTTTCTTGTCAAGCCCAAGAATGGACCTCTACAGATCAATTGACTTCCGGTGTGAAGATATGGTTTCAGGTGATGTGGATCCTTGTATATATATTATGTATTATCAGCATTTTCTGTTTATTAAGTGGAAAATATTTATTTATGCGTTTTATTTGTGTGCGAGTGTGTTTCAACTTCTTTGTATATGTTATCATATTAAATTTCCAAATTTAGAAAAGCTTGGAGTTCGATACAGATAAGTAACATAAAAGTTCCCTTCTTCAGATTTGGACAGAAGCTGCATAAAATACTGTGATATTTGACGTTTTAGATTGAATTTAGCTTTCCTCCTTCTAGTTATTAACTGCATGAAACTTGAGAAGATGAATAATTGACTCTTCATAAAATTTGTTGTTGTAGGAAGTGACGGGTTATTGTCGGAGGCAAAGTGGCTTCTTGACATTGGTCTTCAGCCAAATTCTAATTCTGCAACTCGGGCAATTGGTTACAGAAATGTATGCCTTTCATATTTTGCATGTCATAATCTTCCATGACATATATTATAACGATGTTTGCTTTCTTAGTTTTAAAAATCTGAGACAGTGTAACACCCTGCATACAGATGACGCAGGGCTGTTTGGCTACATTTATCTTTAAGAGGTGAAGGTCAATCCAAACACCCCCTAGTCTGACCCTTTAAAGTCATATGACTCATTTTGGAAGTCATAATTGATGTGATCTATTTAAAATTCTACAATATTATAATATATGTATTGGGATTAGTTACAGTGAAATAATTTTTGATGTTCCACCTACTATGTACTAGTATTTTTCTGAGAGACCCTTATCAGTTTAGTTTCATTAAATTATTAATTTTCATGAGAACAATCTCGAATATCTTAATCTAATAGATGAAAGATACAATGTTGTGGAGGCGATGTTTTATTCATTTAAAATTTACCATAGACCCTTCATGAAGTGGTAAAGTAGGCGGTCTTTCTTTTACAGCTAATCTTGTGTCCGAGTACTTAAAATAAGTATGTTCTTTGTCCCGTTTTTGTTAAGAATTCTGGTCCCTTTATTCTGTCCAGAACTTGTTGCATCCTAAAGTTGGCGTTAGCAAACAAGTGACAAATAGTATATCCTATTCAAGGGTTGGATCGATATAATTAGGAGTTGCTGTTTACATTATCTTCTATTTTGGTAATAATTTTGTTGCACACTTAAATTGATTTCCATTATCTTTATAGTCTAATTCAAGATTACTGGTTCCTATATTTGAGTTCGGCGACTGCAATCACTTTCTTATTTTATATACAGGCTATGGAATATCTTTTGCATTGTAAAGAACAAGGTGGCAGTTCGACACGAGACTTCTATGCTTTCTTATCTGGATTCCAGAAAGCATCGAGGTATATGTTCCATCTTCCATCCTGTTATTGTAATTATGTATTATAATTACCAAGTATGAAGTAACTTATCATGTATTGTTATGAGTGAACTATGTTTTTCTGTTTATGGTTCACCAAATTCTGTCACACCTATAAAGTATACACTGAATTTCACACAAAGTGTTTCACTCGTTACTAACCTGATGCATTTATTAGAATGCAGATGCATAAAATACGAGAGCATTTCAACATGTATTTGAAGCTGCTTCTTATATTATAATTAGAATACTTATATGTTTCTGATAGTACCACATCAACCCAATCTGCTTGTGGCACATAAACCCAACTTGCATCTGGTGCTTGAACCCATCTGCTCCCAAGTGTGGGGAGTTAACCACAATTCTGTAGCCTTGTTCATGTAGTGTAGGGTCTCGTTTCTTGTCTGACTTGATCTAACAATGGAACATGACGAAATAGGTACCTTGAAAACAGAATACGCTATAATTAATTGATTAATTAATTCGTTATAGCTAACGACAAAAGCAGAAACGATCTTAGTTTGATACCCCATGTAGCAAACGTTACGAGTGAAAATGATGTGTATTTTCTATTCAATGATCTGAAGTTTTACTCATTTGCCCCAAAATTATAATAAGGTAGTACCTCGCGAATGTTGCTCACTAGATGCTGTATGTCAATGCTGAGTATGTAGTCATACATGACCAATTAAGTTTTACCTTTTTCTTTGTCCATGTTAATTTTAATACTGATTACTCTCTCCAGGAATTTCGCCAAACGACAGTTGACATGGTTCCGCAATGAGCCTATTTATAACTGGATTAATGCTTCCAGACCTTTGGTACGCCAATTCTAAACACTCGGCTTGACATTCTTATCAGATTTGGTTCATATTTTAGCTAATGCTTCTTATGACGACTTTCAACACATGGGATTATGGGATTTCATCCTTATGGGTATCAACTTCTTATTAAACCTTATACATGATAGTTGTTGCTGTATAACTGCTTTATATCATTCGAGATACAGTAAAAGTATTATGGATGTCATTTAATCTCTAAAAATTAATTAGAAAAAATATTCTGAAAAATTACACACCTTTTCTTTTAGTAATGCTAAATTAATTTAGATTGTTGGATTCATCTTGAACATTGCATAAAAAAGAAAAACATAGAAAATCAGGAGGGTGTTTCTCTGCAGATCCACGCTCATTTAGATTTTTTTTTTTTTGCAGTTATGGTTAGCTTTGGGTTATCCAAGTAGTGATTCAGTTTATCATTTCCTATAATTTGAACTCCCAAAAAAACTTTGGATCATACTTAACTGTCTTTTAGTGCAAACATTAGAAAGTCCTTGGCATGCTACACCATTTATATAGGAAATGGGCATAATCTTTATACTTTGCATCACGCAAGGTGCCCTCTACTAGGTGTTAGGCAAAACTCCAATCTCATCAAGAGTGTTACAAATGATCAGCTACTGTGATGTCTCTGCAACAGACTATATAGCTATAATTTTTTCCCGTGAAATGAGTCTCTTAGTTGGAAGCTGCTGTATAGAAAGAACTTAAAAAGAATTAATAGCATGATTATTGATTCAAGTTCTCTTTAGTAATGATTTGAAACCTTTACTCAATGATCTTTTGACCTTTTAATATCCTTCTGCTAAACGGAGTGATAATTGTGCAGGAAGACGTGCTCGGATTCATCTATGATTCATACCATGATCAAACTGGGACCATAAAAGTGCCTAAAGCACTTCAGATGAAGAAAGATTTATCAGAGCGTAGAGAAATCTTAGAAATGAAAGGTTATCGTACCAATAATAGGTATATTTGTGAAGATGCTGAAACACTATTTATTGCCATGATATATACTAACAGGGCGAGCCTGCCTAAACTGGGTTTCACACGCACACACACAAATGCCAATATTCAAGAGAGAACCCTCTTAAATGGAGAACCCAAAGAACCACTTAAAAATTAATTTTAAAATCCAAAAAAATTATAAATATTCTTTCATTCATACTACGATTCTAAAATTCTATTAACTAACAATAATGTGTTTGTAAACAAAAGAAAAAATTATGATTTTTTTATATATCTTTTAGAACTGTTTCTGAATATGTGCATTTTTTTTATTTTCAGACATATTATTGTTGGTGATTGAATATTTAGAAATTTATCAAGTTGGAAGGACATGCATATTTAGAAATTTATCAAGGATGTAAACATATTCATATGTTTTTTGGATTTTAAAATTTATTTTTTAAGTGGTTCTCAAGGTTCTATTTATAAGAATGTGTGTGTGTGTGTGTGTGTGTGTGTGTGATTTCCTAGAATGAAACCAAGTTTTTTGGCAATTGTCTACATGCAGGCAATTTGTGGGGCGCGAAAATTGTGCCGATATTCTAGAATGGATAAGGGAAACTCAGGGACAGTTGAATCTATCTGTTAACTAGTTTTGACCCGACAAGATTGTTACCTTGCCCAGATGTATATCTGACGGTTGTTGATCAATGATCCTTGAAAGGTTTAGTTTTGTATGTCAGTTGTGATATGTGTGTTTTTCTATGTGCAAGAAAGTAGGACAAATTTCTTTATATCATAAAACACTGCTGATTCAAGCTCAAGCATAGCATAGTTGGGTACTTGGGTTCCTCCCTGGGTACGAAAATCGAGGGTTGGAAGCTCTATTGTGAGGAAAAGCTGTATTGTTATCGAGTTTGCCAACCAGAATTGGATAAAATCATAAAACACTGCTGATTTTCTGTGCCCCAAATATGATAGCAACTCAAATTTTGCATGCCCCTCCATTTAGAATTATCTTGATACTTGAGTCCAGTATAATAGGTTTTAAGTTAGTCAAGAAAGGTTTGATATACTGATTCTGAGCCTGTAACTGCCCTTGTGTACAAGATGAAATATTTGTGAAGTTAAAAAATGGCGGCGTTCAATTGTTACAGGTATGCAGCTTATATTGTGTTCATTTTCTCATTTCATGCGAGTATAAAGAAAGGATATAATTCTACATGGTAGCATAATATGTAATGAAAAAGTTGTTAACGTTCGTTCTCATTGAAGTGGGGGTTGATTTTGTAATGCATAAGCTCTGATGTTCAGTGAAAGCTTAGGGTTTAAAAAGCCAAAACCTGCGACAGAGTCCATTTCTACCACTTGCGGTGTTCTATTATCCTTGTTGGATTTAAATGCAACTCTAAATGACTTGGATTAGAAAGCCGTTCAAGAATTTGGATCTATTGCCAAAAAGTTCATTACTACGATTAAATCTATCAAAGTCATGTGTTTGTCATATGAGATTCAATTTTCCAACACATCGAAATCTAATCAGAGCGCTTGTCACATTATTCACCATTGATCAGAACATTATCACTAATCATCTGATTTGTAACCATTTGCTATCTTATTTTCACTGGCCCATTTACCATTTACTAATATTAGAAATAAGATCTGTTAAGATAGTAAACGCAACAAAGTTATCCAACAGCGCATATAGTTCTATATTAGTAGCAAGTGACTATGGGCATCAAGAGATGCACAGTCTTTATTCAAGATGGAAGGCCTGCCTTTGCATTCAGCCTCTAATTAACAGTGAGATATATCGAAAACAGATGCCGCTATGCCAGTATAGCAATCAGGCCAAGTAACTTGATAATACAACAGCACATTCCGGAGACCATACCTGTAAACAAGAACTGACAACATAATATCACAGAAAATATTGAGAACAGGGTAAAAATTCCTAAAGTATACCTGATGAGCATACAGATGGGATAAGTGCGCTACCACCTGCATGGCTATTAATACCAAGTCTCCAGAAATTTTGGAGAATGGTCATAATAACACTAAGACTATCAAGAACTGTATTGCTGTCATTCAATAAAGGTACACACTAGAAAACTGTGAAGGCAAACATTACACCTAACATTAAGCTAAACTAAACTAAAATATACATATGTTTGATCCTGACCTTTTCGTTCCCCACTAATTCAGACTAACCTGCCATAGAGGCCCTTCCAACACAAACTGTGATGCAATATCACATATACAAAACCTAATATAGGATTTTTCATGGCTGAAACTGGTAGCAATTCCAAGCAATTTACATCTGCTACACGAAAGAGTCTCCCACCACCACCATCATATCAACATCTCACTAACATTGCCATCATCAGGCCATCATTAAAAAGGCAACCAACAAAACAAATGACGACAGAGAGAATTCCATGTCAATACGCCCTTCAAAACATCAAATAAACGGCAAACGATACTCCAGCTAGAATTTCCATGTCGATTTGTTCCATACCTTCTCACTGCAAAATTAAAATAGATGCATTAATGTAACGATATATTATATTCTTCCTTAAAAGCAGTATGCATAATATGAAAATATAACATACATAGAAATTACGTTTATGGGAAATAAACATATGAATGCACACCTCATTATATTAGAGGCATTAAAGGTGACGACCTGAAATAAATTTCCTTTGATTCTTTTCATATACAATAGTTTTTTTAGCTCAAAACATTTTCTATATCATAATTATAGGTTAAGATGAAAAATTTATCCCCTGCCCCCCAGTCAAACATGATCACAAGCTAGCCATTTTTATTTAGGGCAGCAATTTCAATTATTAAGTGCTGAAAAGAATATCGCGGGACTCAAGTACTAAACACAATATCCAGGTATTTGAGCAAATCTATAGCATGACCTCTGAATATCAGATTATCTTCCCTGAACATTAAAAAAAAACAATCCAACTATCATTAAGCATATAGAGTTTTATTTCATGGGCAAAGCAGCAGCCATTTAAAAAAAAAAGACATTATGGCAGTGTAACTGAAAAATATAAAATTTTGTAATATGAAAATAATAAATAAGTACTCGCTCCACTTTATTCCATTGAAAATGGAAGGAGTAATATTATAAGGTCCAATTGGCCATTTCTAAAATAAGTACTCGATACACTCCATTCCACTGCAAATGGAAGATATATATTGTAAGGTCAAATGGACCATTTCTAGAATGGACATTAGTTAAATCAATAGGTATAAATAATATAATAAATATTACAAGACACTACATATAATTTACTATAAGATGGAACTTTCAGATTTATAAAATTATTATAAAAATCTTGCGTCGTAGTCCGGTCAACTTGACAAAATAATCAAATTAAGCCGTTTTTTGGGAGATGTTTTAGTGTTTTGAACTTTTAAAATCCGACTTGCCAAAAAAACACAACACACTTTACAACCTCAACCTTTTTATATTTATACTAACTTGTAGTATCAAATACTACAGATAGGACAAATGAGGAGACGATAATTGAAAAGGAAAAAACCTCACAAATTCCACATGAAACAGTAGGTAGCCAATCTAATCATTAAGATGGTAGCTAATGCTATCAAAACAATAACGCATTAAAAATAATAACATATGTGTAACAAATTGCAATAAATTTACAACATTGAATTCTCATTTCTAATTTGCCAAACACTAACCAAAATTTATTTGATTGACACATTAAAATTTAAATTTATGGATGTGCGGCCTGCGAAATAGTCTGTAAATATATTCATGCTACTATTCATCATAATATTCCAATATTCCCAAATGATTCTAGAATATTTATAGGAAGATTGTACTTTACAGTTCGAGTTCAGACCCCCACTAAAATACATATATAAAAATGTATCCATAAAGATGTTATATGCATTAAAAGATCCTGTTATTTCTTGCATTGTATGTATGTCATATGTCCAGTCAGTGTTTCTAGTCATCAGTACTTAACTTCAAATCGCAACCGACCCTTAAAATAATTGTGGCCACATCGCACCATTGTGTGAACTTCACAGTTCCATCTCAAAGTAAGTTACAAAGGTTGACTTCGGCAGTTCTACCACAGTTATTTCAGCCACCCCCTGCTTGGTCAAACATTTTGTACTCTAAAACAGCCTATAACTATAAAATCCTTTTCAATACATAATTTTTACCTTATTTGTATATATCTGAGTGTTATTAATGCTCCTTTTTAACAGAAAAATCTGCAAGTTATATCATATATTACTGACATCAAATCACAAAAGGAAACTTAAAAATAAGGCACGTGGAATTCAAGGCATTTTCAAGTTAACCAACATAATTAAATTTCAAAAGAAACATTTGTGGTTCAGTCCATTATTAAAAAGACAATCTCTATTCAATTGAACAGTTTTACTAGATCAAAGTAAATAACAAAAAATTCAAATCATGAGGATTACTTGCTGATACAATGGAGTTTTAACAGTATCAGTCGTCTATTTGAAAGTTCAAATATTCAGTAATATATTTCAAATAATTACACAAACCAAAACTAAACCCCACTAACCACAGGCAGAGGATGCTAGAGAAAGAACTGAAATTTGCACACAAGAGCATAATCTTATAAAAAATTGGAAAGACTTGCAGTTACTTTAAACTGGAGACAAACAGGAACTGAGAACGCAACATTATACATTTATATGTGGTACAGTGGGACTCATAATTATCCAACACACCATATATCAACTTGCCTTATCATTAAAATTATTGTACATATTATTTTGTATAAAGGAATTCCTAATTATGACTGTGAATTCAACTATATCAACAAGTCAGAGAGTTGATTCTATAAAAAACTGGGAAAAAAATATTCCCATATATTCCCTTACGATTTGGAATAAGTATCATGTAATGAAATATGCAGCAAAATTGTGGAAATTAGCTAATACAACAAAAACATGATGAATTCACCAACACAGAAGTGTTACTACCTTAATCTATTACATTCAACTCCTTGGCGAGTGCCCGGCATCTGATCCATCTGCCGAGGAACTATCACTATCTGAATCTGCATCAAGAGTGTTGCATTAAGTTAAGCGAGTCTGGACATGTATATCATACAAACTTGGCAACACAATGGCTACAAACACAGAAATCTGAGACTGGAAAAAACTATAATCTGTGTAGGGAAAACCATACCACTTGAAGAGGATCCAGAGTCACTACTAGAACTGCTCGAACTGCTGCTTGACCTACTAACATTATCATGTTGCTTTTCAACTGGCCCAGGAACACCAGTTGCAACGTCCATTTCACCTGCTGAAAACCCAAAAAGATACAACAAATATAAAATCTTTTTAGTATATCATTAGCATTGTGAACCAGGATAAAAACCAAGTAAAATGCCAAGTTAAGAACCAACTAAAGAATCCTACCTCGTTCATTATCTTTAGGTGGTGCCATAACTGGAGGGGCAGGGTTCTGCAATGACAAAAATAAACCAGTAGTTAAATCACTGTTTTCCCCATAATAAATAATGAATGCTCAAGCTCTTACCAGAGCTGCATTATTACGAGCAGCTTCAGCTCTTTCTCTGGCAATTTCAGCTTTCCTTTTGTTCTTGCTTAAACTCTTCTTGTAATTGGTAACTAACCTATCTAGCTCCCAAAGTGTTTCAACATCGACACTGTCAATATCCACTTCAATTTCATCATCATGTTGATTAAGAGTAGAATTTCTCTTCTTGATAATTTGAACAATGCTATCAAGCTTTTCGGAGGGTAAGCTCTGCAGGTTTGTACTCAGCTTCTGCTTTTCCTCATATGTCATGTCTCTCTTATTAGGATCCTTCGCTTTAGGCTTCTTTGGCACTGGTGTCCTGGTTACCGGAGGTAATGAAGGTCTCGGTCTGGAATCACCAGGAGTCAACATAGACTGGGACCTATCCAGGGCTCTCATTGACAGAGGGGGAGCCTTTCTTGAAGTAGGAGTCTGCAACCCTGCATACTGCATCATTTCATACCTCCACTCGTGATTATACTCGTTTTCTATAGCTGCCCATTTTTCTTCGAAGATTTCTGACAACTGTGCTGCCATAACATGAACATCTTGCCCTGGCGGATTATATGTCATGGCATTACTAAAAGTAAGCCTTACATCCTCAGCATACTCTGCAGGGGACTTATACAAGTTCTGTGCTAGCTTATTCTTAATTGTTCCCAAATCCATTGGATGTTTAATAATATCATGATAATCATGCAGCCCAAGTAACCTAGCATTAACGGGTTCATTGAACACCCAACCATGTTTGTGCTTCATCAACCTCTGTAGCAAATTGCCACAATTCTTAAAAGCCTGATTCCTGTGTCTTTCCATGCCAAATCCAAATCCTGATCCACCATGTTTCCTCCCACCATTGGATTTCGACTTTTTGTTGCTTTCAGGAGGTAACCTGTCCTTCCCCAGCAAAAACTCTGAATTGCGATAAAACTGGTTTGCCTTGGGAGTCCTTTTCTCTTTCTCAACAAATTCACCATTTCCATAAACATGATTATTGTTCTCCGTTACTGACACACTTAATTGCCTAAAAAACCTGTAATCTTGACCTCCACCCATCTCAGAATTCACTCTCATTAAAGCTCTCCTATCTTGACCACCAACCATACCACCAGCATCTGAATTCCTCCTCAACAACACTCTCCTATCTCCAAAATCATTACTCTCCATCACCGGGATACTCACAGGAGCAGGACGAAAAGGCATGTGAGACACTGGACCGACCTCTGAATGTACTCTAGTTAAAGCTCTCCTTTCTATCACATCTTCCCCTAAATGCTGAGATTGACTATATCCACCACCCACAGCTGCAGTAGCAGCAAGCGGAACCGACTCAACAGCAGGACCCGGATCAGGAACTTCATAAGCATTACTAAGCTCAATCTCCTTCTCTTCAAGCTCCTTAACTAAATTCCTAACTTGATCAAGCTCACTAACTAACTTAATTCTGAGCTCCCGAAACTCATCCTTTGAATTTGTTGCACCTAAATTAATCCTAACCTTATCATCAACCCTAGTCAGAACTTCCTTCCTTTCCCCATTCTCCAACTCCAAAACCCGATTATCGCCATTCTCCACCTCCAAAACCTGGTTATCGACATCCAATACCCCAATTTCGACACCTAATTCCTTCTGTGGTTCCAACTCTTTCGAATTCCCATTCTCCACCACCACCAACTCTTTCGAATTCCCATTCTCCACCACCACATCCGACACCCGATTCTCAACATCCAATACCCCATTTTCAACACCCAATTCCTTCTCCGGTTGCAACTCTTTCAAATTCCCATTTTCAATACCTAGGGTTTCTAAGTTCTTCTCAACAACAACGTCGGTCCCACAAATCTCACTACTATCCTTCTCTTTATGACCATCACCGTTAACCCTACCGTTGCCGTTAACGACGACTTTTCCGGCGACCTCGGAATCGGTCAAAACGTCATCGTTTGGGGTATTTTTAAGGCGTTTGTTATGAAATTTTCGGGTGTAAACTTTACTAATATGCCCCCACCGTTGCTTTTCTCTCGAATCGTTGGCGCCGCCTATTGTCTCCGACGCCATACATATAAAAACCCTACCCTTTTATATTTCTTGAATCGAATTCAAAATTAGGGTTTCTAAAATTTGGGGATTTTTATAAAAAAAAACAGCAATTCCACTAGATCTGGGTCAAAAAGACTCGATCTTTACACGAAAGACTCGATTTTTACAAGAATTGAAGGACTAAAAAACAAAAATTTTAAAAACTAGGGTTTTGAGTGAGAGATCTGAAGAGAAAAACAGAGAAAATGTTTTAAAAAATGAAAATGAAAAAATAAAAAAAAAGGAGAAAAAAATAAAAATAAGATTTTTAGGGTTTGTAATTTGGGGGAAGAGAGATATAAAAACACACACACACACAAGATCTGAGCCTGAGGTGTTTGAAGAAGGGGAAAGGGGGTTGTGTTCGATCCGAACTCTTCGCTCTCTCTCTCCTCTGACAAACCAATCTCTTTTATACAAGTACAGTATACTACTTTGTTGCAAGTATATTTAAAGTGCCTGTATATATCACAATATTAACGTAGGCTTACTAATGTACGTAGATGCCCACGCGCAGTGACATATATGTAGGCGGTTGGTTGACCCGTGAGTTGAATATGTTGGAGGGATGACGTGAGTGATGATGAGAGAGGGGGACACGGAGGTGGTTCGCGAGTGGGAGAGTAGTGACACGTGCAGTGAAAGTATGGGATGAAACATAGTAGAATACTGTAGCAGTTCTGTTTGTCTGAGTGGTGGTACATTTTTATTTATTTATTTAAGAATCTAATAAAGTTTTTTAAGTCTCTCAGAATATTTTTACTTTTTTTTTATTTGTTGGAAAAGAGAAAAAGGAGGAGGAAAAGCATGATATGACACGATTCTCAAATTGCTTCAATTAATTTTTCACGTTGAAGTTGATTTTCAACAATGATAATATTGATATTTAATATGTAAACAATCATTTCATTATCCATATTATATATTTTTAATTGAAAATTTTTTGTTCTAATTTTTTCTTAACATTTTATATTCGATTCATTAGAATAGAACGATCATTTTAAAATTTTTTACTCTAATTTTACACTTTTAATTTTATATTAGAATTGAATGAAATATTTTATGTTCTAACATATTTCAATCATGTAGATTATATACTTAGAATTGATGAATTGAACATAAAAACTACAAAAATTAATTAAAAATGTGTTATATAAACATTAAAATAGTCTTTTAAATATTAAATACTAATATTAACCCCTTAGAAAATGAACTTAACGTGAAAATTGATAAAAATAAGTTGAAGTAGTGCAAAGTGTGACATGTTTAAAAGTTATGAGATACAAAGTGTTGATTTGATGACTATGAAACCAAAAGTGCAATTATTCAAAATCATATGGATGTAAAGTGTAAATTAGTCATAAAAAAATCATAAAATATTTATATATTCCTAATAAAATTAAAGTAAATAACAAAGTTAGAAACGGAGGTTTGGAAAAATATAATCAACTTCAAATTTTTTATAATGAAACTGGGATAGAAAATGAGTAATGACGCGTAGTCTAGGGAATTTAGATAATTAGGATTTGAATAAAAAAAATGAACATTTTGAACATTTTATCTATAATATTATTATAGTTTAAATATAATTTCATATTTAGAATATTTTTTTTTGGTGTTGATGAGGGACCCCAAGGTCCATATTCAGAATTTTTTTAATTTTATCAAGTATATGTTCTAAATTTGGTAAGCGAGCCGAACCAACACAAAAATAGAAAGTTACTTGCAAATATAAGTTCCTTTTGAATAAATTAATCTGAGATGGTCATAAATACACAGTAACAAGTTAAACTCGTCAGTCGTCACAAAAATGTACTCGTATTAATTATGTTAGTAGATTTCAAATCATTTTTTAACAATTTTGTTATATTTAGTATTTAATGTCTCTGTATGCATGTAACTATGTTAGTAAATCTCAGATGATTTGGTCTTTCTAGTGTGTGCCGGCCACATACTAAATACTAAATTTTATGAGTTTGACTTATTTTGATTAGTGGAGTTTTTATGCATGTAAATGTCCATCGTTATTAATGATTGAAAATCAATAAAATTTTGACAACTAAACTTCTAATATAGGCACCGATTTTGTTATATTCACTAGCAGCGCCTAAATCCTAGAGATGATTAAAGATTTTGTGAAGCGATTTGCAAACAAAATCTCACGAGATTTGGTGCGAAAACCGTCTTTAACTAAACACGGGTTCAACCTGAACTTGGGAAGAAAAGAGTCTTATCAGATACACACATGCCTCATGCCTCATGCCTGTGCATGCATCAATGCATTATGCATGTGTGTGTGAACTGTGACCTCACGAGGCCGGTTTAACCCAGTAACATGAATACATCATGATATTAATGTAGGTAATTAGTAGTCTATGGCTGGTCTCGGCAGTGTACTTGTTCTAATGTGTGATTATGTCAACTGATACAAGATTGATAGTATAATAAAAATGGGTTTAAAACAAAGGGGGGAATGGTTGACCTTAGTAGCAGGCCATGTGCATTTTATCAAGCTCGAGAAGGAGATCCACCATCAATGGGTCTCAACATTAATATCTTCTTCATCATTTTAATGAAACAGATAGTGCACTCCCATCATCTTAATGAAACAATGGGATTCAAACATCAAAGCTACAAATTCTCATCTCCTTCTTTGTTCAACTTCTTTTCGATTAAATCTTCAACTATTTTCACTATAATCATTATATTTTCTTCTTTTGTTTACTTCTTCACTCCGTTGAGATATTCTCAAGAACCATTTCTTCATGTCGATGACGTACAAGTATTCAATGGTGATCTAAGGGATGCTAGATTTCCATGGAACAAACTCTGTTTTGGCCCACCTTCTGAGAAGCTCAAGCTCGCCGTTTTCTCCAAAACATGGCCTGTTGGTGCGTTGCAAAATTTTCAATTCTTAACTTATCGTGCTGCCATTATACATGATCATAATTATAAATCTAGTTTATTTTCTTCTAGTTGTGTTCTGATAATAATCAGATTGGTCTAGAAATTGTCATATTTAATTAACTGTTACAAAATAACTGGAGACGATGTGTAATTATTTATACTTTACTGACTATTTAAAAAAAATTGTACATAATTTCCCCCTTATTGACTCAAATCTCATTTTGCCTAAAGGTGCAGCCCCTGGTGGAATGGAGCGACACGCTTCAACATTATACAGTGCTCTAGCTGCAAAAGGTCATGAAATACATGTTTTCACCGTGCCATCAGATAGAAGGTCTCACCCGGACATTCAAGAAGGCAGTCTTCATGTTCACTTTGCAGCAAATGATCATGGATCAGTAAATTGTTCATTAGCATTTGATATATTCAATCAAGAAAACTTGGTAGGCAAATTTGATTATGTGCACACTGAAAGTGTATCGTTGCCTTACTGGCGAGCAAAAATGGTTCCCAAAGTGGCAGTAACATGGCATGGAATATGGTATGAAATAATGCACTCAAAGCTATTTCAAGAGCTTCTTTCTAATCCCGTTGGACAGTTACCAGGGCCTATGACTGAACTTCAAGAAGCAATGCCAAGGCTTGTTGATGAAATCAAGTTCTTTTCAAGCTATAAACAGCATATATGTATCAGCAATAGTGCTGGTGAGACTTTGGTTAACATATATCAGCTCCCACAAAGAAATGTTCATGTCATACTCAATGGAGTTGATGAGACTAAGTTTGTTCATGATCCTAAATCTGGTCAAAATTTTCGGGACAAACATGGGGTACCTAGAAATGTGAGCCTAGTGATGGGTGTGGCAGGGCGATTAGTCAGGGACAAAGGGCATCCACTTCTCTATGAAGCCTTTTCGACGATAACTAAGCACCATTCTGGAGTTTTTCTACTTGTAGCAGGATCAGGTCCATGGGGCAAGAGATATGCAGAATTAGGCCCTAGTGTGAAAGTATTAGGTGAATTGGAGCCTTCTGAACTGTCTGAGTTTTATAATGCAATTGACTTGTTTGTAAATCCAACTCTGAGGCCTCAAGGGCTTGATCTTACATTGATGGAATCGATGCATTGTGGCACGCCAGTTTTGACTCCAAACTATCCAAGTATCATAGGAACAGTGGTGTTAAATAAAGGATTTGGCTACACATTCGCACCTAATGTAGCATCTTTTGTAGAAGCTATGGAATTAGCAATAAGAGATGGCGTTGAAGTGTTGCGGAGAAAAGGTATGGTTTGCAAGAACTATGCACTTTCAATGTTTAAGGCAACTAAAATGGCATCAGCTTATGAGAGGTTTTTTCTCTGCATGAAGAACACTAGATATTGTCAGTACCCTCTTGCCACAGACTGCTAGCTGATTCGTTATATAATTTCAGCTTTTTTTGCATTTGCTAGTACTTTGAAACATATCACTTGATAAATATACATATTACATAGCTAATTAGAAATTATAGTTAAATTATAAATTCAGAACATCATCTTTTTCATATTTTACGAGAACAACAAAAAATTGAGTCAGAAAGTGCTGCTGATCCATATTTTGAGCTTTGTTTCTCCATCTGATTTCTTAGTGCAAATCTAAAATTGACGGATCGAATCGGAAGATTTATATGCATATAAAACCAATACACAAAGTGATTTTTGTCTTTTTGTCGTCCATGAAAATTTCAACTTTCTCGGTTCACTCCAATGGATTGTTAGAGACTGAGAGCGCAGCGCTCTCTTTTCATAACACCAACTGCGTAGTTTTAAGTTAACCATCTAGTCACCTTATTTTGGTTGTAGCTAGGTGCCAAGGTATATATATTAATAGTCAATAGATCGATAGTAATATAAAGATAGTAGTTCTCTTATTTGTTTAGGTAGATTCAACTAAATTAAGATTGCTTCATTTTTAAGTGGTCAGGCTGACTGAGGAGATTGTACTTTTGCGTAATGCTAGAATATTGAGGGATGTTTGGTAAATGCTTATATCATTTGTCAAGTTAATGATCTGCATATCAGGCCAGTCTTGAATTCTTTCATTGTTAGCTGTTAAGGCTTCACCATAATACAGTACATGTTAAACTCCGAACACAATATCTTGTGACTTGTGGTTTCACGAAATTATAAACTGCCCTTGCAATTTAAAGTTTTAGGCCGGAGGGCTATCCGCTATTTTAAACTTGTTTGTTTCGATACAATACAGTTAAATAATTACAATTTAAAATGTTAGGAGGCTTATTTTGAACTCGTTTGCTTCGGATTTAATCCAACTAAATATTAACTACATGTTACCTGAAATCTAAATATATATAGATGATTATATACGTTTGATTGAATGGCTTTCAAGTCGGGACAAACGAGCTTCTAGTTCTCAGATTTTTTGCAATTAGAGCATCTCCAACTGATTAACGTAAAATATATAATATGTAAAATTTGTTGAACCTATAAGAAATTTTATTTCAACGGTATTGGCTATAACTAATAGCTATATTCAAAAAAGTTTATTATTATTATTTTTTAAATTCAATAATTATATTACAACAATTATATTCTATCAGTTATATAATAATTAATTATATATATACATAAAAGGAAATATTTTAAATTAAATTAAAATTAATTTAATTTTTTATTCAATACAAGTCAAAATATAAAGTATAAATAATTTAAATATATTTATTGATAATACTATAATATTTTTATATGTATTTATGAATTTTTTTAGAAAATAATTAGTATAATTGAAAATACAATAAAATATATAAACATGAGAAAAAATAATTAACAAAAATTATTACATTATAATACATATAACTAAAATTACTATGCACAATAAAGATGAGCAACGCCATTGATGTGCGGGACAGCGGGAGTTAGTGGGGGTTGCTTTTTTGTAATATTTGATCCTTGTTTTAAATTAATACAGTATTGTTGATGAGCGAGCCAGTACTATCGCTTTAGGAAGAAGCATTAATTTATATATACACAATGAAAACAACTCTTCAACTCATTTTGACCTGTACGTGTTCTTTCATTATGTTCAAATGCCATGATTACAAAATTTTAAATACTTCATTTAATATGCGCCAAGTTCATACTTTCGCAGACTCTCGGCGTCTTAATTTTAACCGGATATCTACACTATATTTATAAACACCGGATACTGCATATGGTTTTAATCTGATATGGACATTATTCTTCAAGGAATTAACTTAGTTGTTAACTTAACATACTTAATTAATCCACTTATTAATGAACTAATAATATGCCTTACATATTGTCATCTTTCGTGCTAGCTAGCTGCCTAGCTGTGCTTCTTCATGCATGCAGCACCGCCGCAAAAGGATTAAGCAATAAAAATGCATGATAACCAGGCCATATAAATATTTTAAGTACCACCCTGGTTTCTACCAAACGCAAAACTAAGAAGCCATATTCTTCAATGTTACTTATATAACCAAAACTTTTGTGTTACATGCATATAATATTATAATTATAATATTAAATCTTCTCTTTTGACCTAACTTGACACAAAAAGATATGCTTATTATACTCTTACCAATAATTTGCATCTCACTCGCAGGCAACATGCCAGTTAAAAAAATTCTTGAATTGCAGAAAACAAGTGAAACTTCTACCATTACTTAATTATAGGGACTAGGGTGTGGCCATTTTGCTCTTCAAGTACTCTACCGTTACATTACATTGTAGCTAGTGCTTTTTTCGCTCTTGAATTATAGCTAGCCTCGGCTATCTCCAGTTGATCGATCTACTTCCTTTGGAATAACTTAGTGATGTTTAGGATCAGGTCCTCCAGGACTCAACCTGAAAATCTTATAAGGGCCTCCGCTATTCGATTTTTGTTTTTCTAGACTCTGTCTTACGATTTCTCGAGCATTTTCGATCAATGCATGTTTTCTTGTGCTCGAAGATGGATCAAGAATGCGGCTTTCGGATGAACTAGCTGCTAGAATGAGTAGAGTAAGGCAGAACCAGAAGCTTAAGCCACCCATTTTTAATTTGTTTTGTTGTGGGTTGTAGGTGTAGTCGTGTAGAGATGTTGAGATAGCATTGCTAGAGTTTATATATATAGGCCTCCGCAACATGTTTGTTTTTTGTTATTTTTATTGTAGAGGATAGCCGTCCCAATAATAAGACAAGATCATAGAGTAGTAAGTTTATTCCACTTTGACATTTTGTTCATAAAATTTACACAATTTTTATTGCTCGAATATGCAGTTATACGTTAACCTTAAAAGATATAATAATACTAGCCTATAACCGTGCAAGTAATAAATAATATATTATATATTTTAAATAAATTAAATATTTAATTTAATTATTTATGTTATTAATATTTTTTTATGTAATGTTGTATATTGGATAAATTAGTTTTGAATCATATTTATATTATATGTTTAAAGTCTCATTAATATATTGTTATATATTTATATTAATTAACATAGATTAATAACCCGTACAAAGCATTAATAAATTTTTATTAATAAAAGAATTTTGAATATATTAGAAAATATTTTAATTAAAATTTAAATAAAAGCCTATGTTTGAATATAGATAAAATATTAATATAATTTTAATATTAAAAATTTATATTATAAAATTGCAATTTAAAATAAATTAAAGTGTTTGAGCGATGAGGAAATTGAAATATGGTATTAGATTGTGAGTATAATTCTATATTCTAATTAAAAAAGATGTTCGTTTAGAGTAATATAATATAAAAATATATATAATATAGACAGAGCACAATAATAAAATTCAATTAATATAAATAAAATAATATTATTATTTTAATATTCATAAATTTTAATTAATAAATTATGATATTAAATAAATTAAAGAGACTGATTAATGAGAAAATTAAAACATGTTAATATATTGATTAAAAGAAGGTGTTTGAAATTGAGTAGAAGACAAATATATGTATTTGAAATTGAGTGGGATACAAAAAGACAAGACGAACCAAAAATTTGTCATTGCAGCTTTAATAATATAATATAGATACCCTAGGTTGGGTAAAGTGCAGTATAATTTTTTTATCAAATTATTTATTTGAGTAATTGGTTGTTAAAAATTGCTAATAAAGTTTTCGATACGTACATTTTTAGTTCCAAATCATTATTTTCATTAAATTAATTACAAGTGTATTCGCATACTATATGTTAACTGTTTTTGTCCTGATCATTAAAACATGAACTACCCTATTCATATAACTAGAGTATTCAATCATCTTCGTTTAATTTTAACTTGACAATAGAAAAAAAACATCGTCGTTTTAGATAGCCATGCATGTACTCTCGTCAGTGATAATATAGATTACTTCATTATCATATCAATAAATTATGTTATCAGCATTATAAAAATTAGTATTTAAATCGAATTAACTTTAAAATATAGTAATCTGATAATTTTTTTCAATTATATGAGACAAATAAGGTAAACATAATAGCATTTACACGAAAATAAGAAAAGTAGAAACTTGATCGTCAATGCAGAAGCTTTAGGTGATTGCTTGCCAGCTATTATGATTGTTCGTGACCTCGATCGTGTTTAGATAAATTATAAATATAATTATTAGCCTGGTGATGGTGATCGAGCCATAATAACATATTAGCATACAAAGTTTAATCATTTAATGGAAGGTCCATCAAAAGTTTAAAATTAGACAATGTACCCGACAGGGGTTAAACAGTAATTTTCGTAAAATAAAAAGTTAAAGCCACTAACTTCGTAATAACATTTAAATAAAAAAAATATTAACCTGTCGATTCTAACAAGGGCCGTTCCTCACTTATGGAGACCCCGTACGAAAATTTTAAATGGGTCTTTAAATTTTTTTTAAAAAAATTTATAAAAAAAATCATATGATATAACAGATCAAAGTTTACGGTAAATTCTTCTAAATCTTCATTTATTTTTATCAAGTTTGCTCGAAAAGTTTACTTTTTCATTAACAAAATTATTCATAACTCTCCTTTACGACTCTTCTAACTTATCAAATTGTTTCTTTTAATTTTTTTGTTTTCACATCCAGATAATTGTTTTTTAGATAATATCATATAAATCAAAACTCAAATAATATATTGAATTATAAAAAATTAATAGCAAATAGATAGCTCGAGTCCAAAATTCTCATCGGAAGTTTGAAAAAAAATGAATCTTTACATCAAAATAAAGACAATATATATATGTTTATTTGGGTATTGAGTTATAAAATATAAGTTTAAAGTTTTTTTTTAAAACCAAATTAGGGTTTTTCAATCCTTGCACAAATCTTCTCACTAACCCTAAAATAATATATTACTATTGTTTTAATATAATATATATATAACTGAATACAAGTTGAACTCTATTTTTTTAGTAATGAATTATCTAGTTTTTCTTGTAAAAACGATAAACATTTCATTGATAAATAATTCAAACTACACATCCCCAAGAAAATTATCTAGTTTTTTAGAATACATACATATACATTATATATATATATATATATGTAATTAGTATTTATTTTTAATTTCATAGACCCTATAATAATATATATTATTTTAAAATTATTAATTTATATGTTGTGAAAATTATTTGCTTTATAATTTTTTAACTAAATAATATATATATATATACACTAATTTTTTAAATAAAATGTGTCGCTCAAATTTTTGGGCCCCGGGCAATTGCCCCCTTTGGGGCCCGCCCTGATTCTAATTTTTTTTTTTGAAAAGTTTGATAAAATTTTAATTTGTTGGGTAGAATGTAATTAACACTCCTCACAAAAAATTAAACGTATTAAAACAAATATACGATAGAGTGGTATTAAAAGGTCCGAGGTTTAAATTTTGGTAATTTATTGAAGTAAAAATTTCTAAATTCTCACTTTAACCGAAATAATATATAATTTTGCAAAAGATCATTGGCTTTAGAATGGAAGCTAATTATAATTAGCTTAGTGCTTTACATAAATTCTGCATTAGAATCTACTTTTCCGTACGGTACACAGTGCTCAACCAAATTCACTGTTGAGAGTATCTGGGAGAGTCTCGTAGTATATTTTTTTAATAGAATATAAAATATTACATTTTAATAAATTTTTATAATGATAAATATGTCAATTCTAATAATTATTTTTATAATCACATTCTATTTATATTTAAACTCTACTATGAGGGAAAAGTAAGAAAATAAATATTTTATTGATAAATAAGCTAGAGGACATGCATTAAAAAAGAATCTTTTAAAATTCTAATTTAAGTAATATTTTTTACTTTGAATTTTAAAACTCATATAACTACTTACAAATTACTGTACATCGACATTGAGGCCCAGTCATGAGAAATGAGATTGGTGTTGAATGTTGATGGTGGTCCGGGTCCAATTCACTTGCAGACATCTTTTCTGCGATTATTACTTTAATTTAATAATATTATCCAATTTTGTAAATATAATCCCCTACTGGCTACTGTCCTACATGTAAAGAGTGAATAAAAGTAGTCGATTATAAGTTTATAACCACCACCATCAAATATTTCATGCTACATGTTAAACCTATAAATTCCGAGGACAACAATAATCCAAGGGACAAAATGTCTTAACATGTTACGTACAACTTTTTATCTATATATTCCGGTAAGGGTATATTACTCGTTGCAAATCCCCAGAAGATCCAGATGTGAAGAAATACAATAAGTTCAAACTCAATAGATATGTAAGAAACGTTGCAAGCTGTTTGCCACTTCCTCTATCATGGCCAAACCGCAAGATTCTTGAATCAGGGAGTTACAAAATTTTCCATTTCCGTTTCAAAGCATTTTGATTTTAGAAATACAGTACGCTGCACTCAATGGCTAACCAGAAACGGGGTAGTTTTATTCAATAAAAGAAAAAACAGGACAAAAGAGTCGGTTTCGAATTTAGGGGTCAGAAAGGATTCAATTAGATATAAATTTGAAACAGCTTACTTGATATAAAATCGTCCACAAACTCCTTCTCAATTTTCCCATGGGCCATTGCACCAACCTGTTTGCAGGGAATTAGTTCAGATGATGGTTCATACAGAAAATCCCATCATAACAAAATCAATAACTCTTTTGACTTCTGAAAGCCAATTTATAATTCTTGTAGTCCGTAATTGAGGTGATTCGTTTGAACTTAGCATATTTAAGCAAAAACATTAAACTAAATTACACAAAATGAAGAGGCAGTTAACTTATAATTATCACAAGTATATCTTGGAATAAAAGTACATCATAAATATAAAACAAAGATTAGAGTTCAGCATGCCACAAAGACTCTCATCACATAGTCCCAATGTCAACCAACTTTTCTGAAGTGAGAAGCCTGATTCGCATAACATTGATGATGAGATATAGCAGGATGGAAGACACTGAGGAAAAAATAACATGAAACTAAAGAGAAATTTCACCTATTCTGCGAGAGTTTACAGGCAAGTATTGGGTCACAGGGTTACTGATCACACGAAAAAGCTTTTCTAGCTTACCCACAGCAGATATACTAAGTTTCTGAAGCAACTGTACTGCCTTGGTTTGGTTTTACCCTTTTGTGCACATTTCATATAATCAGTTTTTCGGGTCGCTAAAATTATGATTCGGTTCTGAATTCGGTTTAATTAGATATCCGGTTAAATCGGATAGGAAACCGGATTTATCCGGATCCGAATTAATAATTTAGAACCTAGTTTAATTTATAAATAATCAATTTATATTATCATATTTTGATCAATTTTATTTAAATTTATGAAATATAAATTGATTGTACTATTTTTAAACACCAAAATATTAGATTTTAATAGTACTTCTAAATAAATTTTTATAAGTTTTAACATTACACTATCTCTCGAATTCATAAATTAAAGTATAAAAATAATATATATTAAATTACACCTAAGTTTACTATATTTTTAATTTTTTCCACAATAATGTAACATGATATTTTATAATATTTTAAAATAACTATTTTTATTAGTGAATATTTTTAAACTAATTTTATATGTAATATTTCACTATTTTTCAATACTATAATCATTTATGAAATTTGTGATACGGGTCCAAATCCAAATTTATATAAAAATTCCATATCAGATATCTGGTCGAAAAATCGAATCGAATATCCAAATTTTTGGATTTTTAAAATCGGATACCAGATCGGAAATTAGGATATCTGGATTTTCGGATATTTATGTTCACCCATACTTAGAATTATGGATCATACTGTGTGGAAATGTAACTATTTTTTAATTTAGCCAACAACGTGGGTAAAAATTAAAATACAGTCATCAAAATGCAATTTAATCTTACTTTATTTCAAAAATCATAACGCCGTCAGTTGTGAATTAACGGAAAGGACCCGGAGCCACCTAAATACTGAGAAATTGAACAATTAACCATTATTTTGACATGATTAATAATTTAGTCATTTTTGTGTAAAAAAATTTAAAATACAAGCCATTAATCTGCAATTAATTCTTTTAATAATACATATATGGTATAAATATGTGCATGCATTGCATGACTAGTAGTATTATACTACATTCGACAAATATTCTGTGGATCCGGCTATGATATAGATATATAAAAAGAGAGAGAAATGGAAAGTTCTTGATACTCGATGTAGTAGGAGTGAAAGCAGGAGAGTAGACCGAGGATCTGGCCGACAGATTAGTCACTCTATACAACAACTATGTAAGTATTTATATTTACTCAATCTTTGCTCTCTTTTTTTGTATCTATCTATTTTTTTCATTTTCTTGAAATTTTGTATCTGTTTGTTAGTACAGCTCAAACAATATCTTCTGTTTTTATTGTAATTGTAATCTTTGCTTATATTATGATTATGATATGATAATCTTCTTGTTTTTATTGTTTCCATTTATGCTGTTGATCTTAGCTTTATTTGATATTATTCAAGATTTTTGATAATGTAATCTATTGATATAAATTTTGGGTAATTTTCTTGAATATTTTCCATTTGGGTAATTTCCTAAACCTCCGATTTTTTTTTATTTTTTTAGAATTTTGGGTAGATTTGGGTTATAAATTATGTATATATATTCTTGTGATTAGATGGATTGTTATACTAAAGATGGCTCAAGAAGAACAAACCAAAAGGGTAGTAATAGTAGTAGTGGTGGTGGTGGAGGAACTAGTACTGCAAGATCTTGCAAAAAGTTGAAGCAAAAAAAGATCCCACAAAGGGGACTTGGTGTTGCTCAACTTGAGAGGATTAGATTAGAAGAACAGCAAAAGAAAGATGGTTTATCTTTGCAAACACCTACAGTTTTGCCATCATCTAATTCGATTGTTTACATGGGTAACTCTTGTTTGAATGTGCCAGATGTATCACTAAATGATTTGCAGTTGTCCGATTCAATACATGGACAGCGTAATTTGATATTAAATAGCGATGCCACACATCTCGATTCGGGTTCGGTTTCCTTGTCAAATAATGCTGCTAGCAATTGGGCTAAATTATGGAATAGTGAATATAATCGAAACGGAGAGAGTCGAAAATTGGATTATCACGGCTTAGTAATTCACTCCAATGGTGATTTGCCTTATGAACCTAAAACCCCAGTTTGGCCATTTCTGGGAATTGTGCATAGATCAGAACAATTTCAGCATCCCTGTCCTTCATCTATGGTTAGCCAAGTTGTTTTTAACTCCTAATGTAGCTTATATATGAGTTTGTTACGTTACTGATATGAAATTTAATGGGCTAAATTTGCAGGTGAATGTTCCTTCAGGTAATTTGAAATCATCTGCGTTGAATTCACAGATTGAGCCCCCTTCAAACCAAATATATCATGTCAACAACTGCACACCTCCATGGCAGGAAGAAGTAAGGGTAGCTTTCTCCTAGTCTCTTTGCTCAACTATTTGTTAATGAACTTGGGAACTTGTTTTTTCTTAGGGCTACTACAAATCCTTTATTTATTTAAAAGTCTATCTGAAACTTCTCTTTTCCTATGGTAAGCTCATGCATCTGCTATGTAATCTCATCGTGAATGCATTAAAGATCAAGTTCACAGTCTGGAAGTTCATCTTCTGATCCTTTGTAATCTCATTGTGAACTGTATTTGTACTGATGTTGAATATACATTGCAATTTTCTTTCACTTTGAATTGTTTCATTAAGCTATGGTGAATATGTTATGATACTGACCAGATGGTTGGCATGAAGAGGTCATATCCTTTCGTTATAGAAGATGCTCCTGGCCCCTCCTTCAACATTAAATATCCTCCTGCATATGCTTCTGTTATCCCCAGAAAAGATAAAGCTGTTCCATGCAGCAATGATGGTATTTCTACTATTGAACCAGCCAACATACTGTTTACAAGGTAAACTTAAAATTTGATATATGAATTATACTTTCAGAAATAACTAAGTAATAGAAGTACCTTGACATCGTCTATCTTTACCCCTTTCCAGAGAATTTCCTTCGAGCTCAAACGGTATGTCAGAGCCAAAAAATAAAAAACTTATTAAAGAATTTGGAGGTTTTAATGGAGATTTTCTCACACTGGCACCTCCAGGGGAAGAGCTTCCGTCATCTTATATAAGCCACCACTTTCAAGAAGTGCCAGACTTTGATGCTCTGCCTTGTCAGGTTAGACACAGAAATTCTGGATTGGTTAAAGGTTCCACATTTTAGAAGAAAAAAAACTTTTATGACGTTTAGATATACTTGTTTATATAATATATTAAGTTTATTGCTTTCTGTCGCCAATGATGGGAGGTTTCCAAGTGGAATGCCTGGTAAGCATAATTTGGAAGGAGACCAGTTGTATATGAGATTGTAGAGAAAAGCCCCTGCGTCAATTGGTGCTGTGAACAAATTACTTTAAATGTTAGTTCATATAGGGATATATATGGAGTAGAACTTATCTCTAGTATCATACAGCAGTGCGAATAGTATACTAGTCTGTATTCATATGTATGGCCTTGAAGTTTCGTGATTCAGTTCAATTGTAGTAAGAACACTACTTGATTTGAAGTTTCAGGATATCGCTGATGAGCCAGTCAAGTGGCCAGAACTTGGGCAATCAATTCAGCAACCCTTCTATAACTTTTTACCGCTAAATGGTCCATCAGCAGGCACTGCAAACAGCAAGGGCGAAAAAGCAGAAGCTGTTGATCTGAACTTAAAGTTATAAATGCTTATATTTTCACAGGCAGCTGAGCACTTTTGCTCTTCTGAGATCGTTACACAGTCAATATGTTTACGTGCTGATGTTTTTTAATGTTGTGCAAGTAGACTAGAGATTAGAAAGATTGGTCATCGGGAAGCCGAAAAATTGAGTTGCGCTGTTTTGCATTTGAACTGCAGCTGTGCTAGAACAAATGCCATCTACTTTGCTCTTAGTTTTGTAATTTTAAATATTATCCTTTCCTTGACGGAATTAATATCACTTGCCAACACAATTTGTGATTTGTAAAGAACTTGTTTGATTTTATTTTGTTGAAATTAATGCTAGTACTTGTGAATAAAAAACTCATCGAATTGGTATTTTCAAGCAATTTAAAGGACTACTTGATAACATTGCAAGTTGGTGCAGTAGTTCAATAACACTAGGTTACAAGAAACACAGGCAATCACCTTTCTTATGCTCGAGAAAATTTATATCATATATAATACATAGAAATGGAATTTGCATAAATTTGTGAGGGGAACAGTATATTACTCATCGCAAACAACAGAAGATCCAGATGCCAAAAAATACAATAAGTTAAAACTTGATAGATATGTAAGAAACATTGCAAGCTGATGTGTATGCCACTTCCTCTATCATGGCCAAACTGCAAGATTCTTGAATCATGGAGTTATAAAATCTTCCATTTCCGTTCCAAAGCATTCGTGATTTTAGAAATACAGTATGCTGCACTCAATGGGTAACCAGAAACTGCAGAAACAGGGTAGATTTATTTACCAAAAGAAAAAACAGGAAAAAAGAGTCGGTTTCAAATTTAGGGTCAGGGTCATAAAGGATTCAATTAGATACAAATTTGAAACAGCTTACTGGATATAAAATCGTCCACAAAGTCCTTTTCAATTTTCCCATGGGCCATTGCACCAACCTGTTTGCAGGGAATTAGCCATCATAACAAAATCAATAACCTTTTTAGCTTCTGAAAGCCAATTTATACTTCTTGTAGTCCATAATTGAGGTGATCCATTTGAAATTAGCATATTTTAAGAAAAAATATTAAACAAAATTACACAAAATAAAGAGGTAGTCAACTTATAATTATCACAATTATATCTTGGAATAAAAGTACATCATACAATATGAAACACCATACCACAAAGACAAGGTTCCCATCGTTGTCAACAGCATTAACGTAGTCCCCAATGTCAACCAACTTTTCTGAACTATGTGAGAAGCCTGATTCGCATAACATTAATGATGAGATATATCAGGATGGAAGACACTATGAGAAAAAATAAAATGAAACCAAAGAGAAATTTTACCTATTCTGCGAGAGTTTACAGGCAAATATTGGGTCACAGGGTTCTTGATCACACGCAAAAGCTTTTCACGCTTGCCCACAGCAGATATACTAAGTTTCTGTAGCAACTGTACTGCATTGATCATCACGTTAAAATTCAACGCAAAATGTATATCAAGTTCCCCAAAGTAATTGACAAGGGCAGACGGTTGAACTTACAGATGATACCCGAGAAACGCTTATACGTCCTTGGTATACGAACATGTGGTTTAACTTCAAAAAGAACACCTTTTTCGGTTCTTACATATAGCGCCCGCAATTTCCCAGCTTTATTCAGTGTGCTATCTAAAATCATTAGCATAGCCTGACATGTAATTATTAGTGCAGATGTAAATCAGATAATTATGTAGCTAAACTTTTACTCCATTCAAAGTGACAGACAAATTGAAACAGGTAATTTAGCTTAAAAAGTATATTGCAATTACAGAAAATACTGTACCAATACATAGAAAAGAAGCAAAGGAACATTGAAAATCAACCTTGATAATTTATTGTAAAAATGGAGCTAGGCTTAATACTATTAGAAAGTTTAGCAAACAATGTCACTACTCACTACTACTATCAATAAAGTTATTAGCACAATATTTAAAATGCACCAGAACAGAAATTGAACAAATAAATTCGTTCAGATATATGCATGACTGTGAATAGTCATTAAAACCCAAGTATATACAAGGATAGTGACAAAAGTTGGAGATAACTAACCTGATGAGCAATGTCAGGCCTATAATCGGCAGGGTTTTTGTTATTTCTTTTCAGGAAATTAGCATGCTCATCCGAATTGAGTAACTGATAAGTCTGCACGAGTCAACAAAAGTAAGCACTTACTCAAACACAGTAAAAGAACTCACTACCAAGTCAATCAATCTATTTTCAAAAATCTCAGAAAAAGGATTTGGGCTACAAATAGTGACCTTGCCAACTTTGGCAACTTCCAAAGAAGCCCTTTCAAGAATAAAAACAACACCATTCTTCTTATCGTCCTGATCCAACGGACCAATCGGAATACCAGAAAGTTCATCTGCAACATGTTGTGCTTTCGCTTCATCTTCATCTTCTTCTGCCTTAGCTTTTTTGGTTACATTTTCCTCATCATCGTCTCTAACCTCATTCTCTTCTTCGTGTACTTCTTCTTTATCATACACATCACGATTCTTCTTTCGTTTTCTCCCTTTGACACCATAAGGTCTCACCATTTCTAAGTTCATTACAACCACAACAATAGTCAAAATCACTTTTTTGCAACAATTAACACTAATTCAACTGCCTAAATACATAAATAAATAAATATTATATTAACACTAAAGTGCTTCCATAAAAACTAAATAAAAGACACAACTGTACCTAACTAACAAGAAAAGAAACAATATTTTCGATAAATACACAATACCCATCACAACATGTGCTATAAAATTCATGTTATTACTGATTCTAAGGCGAATTAACATCAAATTTTCAGCAGAGTTACTAATAAACACGCACACACACACATATATATACATAACATTGAAGTTGGTTCTAAAACAAAGCTGGCTAATAATATACACGTGGGCTTACCGGAGATGGGTTGCAGAACAAACTGAAGGAGGTTGCAGCGACGGCCGGAATATTTGAGAATCTATACATACAAATGACACAGAAGCAGAAGATATATACTTGAATTAGGGCTTTCAAGTTAATCGATGAATTGGGCTTTTTTGACAATAACCGCTGGCCCAATTTAACATATAGCCCATCTTCTAAATAAAAAAGGTACCATGAAGTTAATTTACTAAAACAGAAAAAAATGTCATTATATGATAGTATCTTCGAATAAATGTATTAATATGTGAATTTTTTACTACTTAATGGTTATAACTTTCTCTAATAAGAAAAAAAAAGATAGTGTTAAATAAGATTACTTAAAGTATCATGCTCCTAAAGTATGACATTAGGTAATTACCTAAAATTAAAAGAATTTTTCATATAAATACATTAGAACTTTATTATAATTACAGAAAATTTTATATAGAAAATATTCTAACCTGAGTTAATTTTCCTAAAATCCTTAGGGGCTTTTTTCTCTTACTTAAAAAATGATCACAAGTATACTTAGAATAATTATGTAGCTCTTGGATTGATTTTTGTCGAGACGGTTCGATTTTTATAAATTTAAAATCTGGATGAGGTCCATAAAAGAATAAAATTTTATTTAATTAATAACCGTAAACTCCGAAAAGAATATATTTGTTCAATCATATGACATCAATTTATCATTTCAACAATGCAATTGCAAGCTGATACAAACAATTTTAACTACATATAACTACATATATGCAAAATAATAAAAAGCTACATATATTTTAACTTTCAAAAAATATAAATACATTTGTTGGGATAACAATCAATACTTGAAACAATTTTTTTCCATTCTTATTCAGTCACTAGATCTAGTATTCGTGGCCAATCCAGCAAGGCATGAGGGCCAAATAAAAAACAAATGACCTACAAAATTTGTGATCACACATTCAATTCATTTTGCAGGACAAACAACATTTCCCAAGCCATAGGTCTTCACAGCTGAAAGCATGTCCATCTTCTATAACTCATAAACAAATTTTACCAGCCATTCCCACTCCCACCCCCACCCCCACCCCCACCCATCCTCTCCTGCATCCCAGCATACTTCTCTGCTTTAATCTTCTCCAGAATTTGGCGTACCGAGGGATCATAGAAACGCTCATTGATATATTTCTTTTCTTCAGCTTGTATCTCCTTAATTGGACATGGATATGGGTTTGGAGGAGGCCTCTTACCTTGCAGACGTGCAATTTGCTTCAATCGAATGTATGCTTTCTTTCTGCCTTTTCTTTCTGTCCGATATTCCATCTAGAGGGATGGAAATTGCAGGTTATAGAATGACCATATAATCACACTTAGATACGGACATTAAATAAAACCAAACACAGCGAAAAAGTTAGGAAAGTCAAAATTACTTACATCTGCTACAGCCATAGCTTGCTCCTCAGTCACACCCTGCTCCTTTAGTTCAAGGACCCGCCAACCAAATATACGAGCAGGTGGGGCATCAAAATCAGAAAACCTGTTGAACGATGGAAATATGCAAATCTTAATGTGCAAGCTCAAAGTTTCCTTTTAAAAAATAGACATAGGGACTGCATGGTCGCACTAGAGTTTTTTGTGTACTTCCCTATGTTTTCCCCTTTTTTTGCTCTTTCTCTCTGTCCCCTACTCTGATATCTCTATTT
Source organism: Oenanthe sinensis (assembly GCA_028671895.1). Classification (NCBI taxonomy): domain Eukaryota; kingdom Viridiplantae; phylum Streptophyta; class Magnoliopsida; order Apiales; family Apiaceae; genus Oenanthe; species Oenanthe sinensis. The sequence goes on from CM053794.1 coordinate 41,844,078, forward strand.
ACTAATCATCTCCAGAAATTAGAGGTCTTTCAGAAAATTCCACATATCCACAAAGAGATATACTGTAGATACATATCACATATAAATACAGTTGCACACAACCATTTACACCTACACATATATACTCCTACTTGCATATAAACACACTGAAAGTTCAATCATTTCTTTCAATTTCTCCTTCGATATATATACAATTATACACACAGGGTTTCATACCACACCTGTGGAACAAATACAGTAGAAACTCTATAAATTTATAATCGATAATTAATAACCCACAAAAAAATAGTATTTCAAATATTTTATAGTCATGACATAATAGAGATAATGTACATTTAACCTCGATAGATTAATAAAATTTGTCGATTACAAGATTATTATTTTATTAAGGTTTAACTGTATATACACACCTCCAATATGAAAAACGGGAGGTTGCTTGCTTCCATAGAATCTGTAGATATACATATTGTAGCGTGCATGATTCCTACCACTGTGTTCCCTCACATAATCATATCTCACTCACATATTCTCAAATAAATAGAAAATTAAGGGCTTTTTTACTGAAGACACAAAAGAGATTGAAATAAAGTTGCCTCAAGGTAAATGCTCATGCTTAAACATGACCCTCTTCTCCTAGCTTATATGGTATTCATGTAAAAATTAAATTCCAGTGTTCTACCCCAAAATTAAAGGACTTCTAAACACGCACATGGTTCCACTTTGTACAAAGAAATCTTAGTAATAAAGTTGGCCCCATCAAAAGAAACAGGAACGATATAAAGAACGTAGAGGGATAAAGCATATAGTACTTGAAAGCATCTTCATATTTAGAATCTGGGTACTTCGCGAAGAACTTTTTGATATAAACATCCTCAGGAAGACTGATTGTCTTTATTTTGCTCTCAGCACGGGGGAATGTCACTGGGGGTGCCCTGAATATTACAAAAGGAAACTCTTAGCATATGAACAATGCTCAACAACATTCATACATACAGTGCATGCGGGGTAAATTGATGTTCATGAAAGTGATTGAGAATGATTAGTACCCATAGAAATGCAGAGAGTATATCATAGTGAAAGCAAGATGATTTTATTAGTGTTTGCACAAAACTTTGGACAAATCTATGCATGCTGTATTACAACATATTTCAGGTCGAAAAACAAAAACAATACATAAATCTTGCAATTCAATATAATTTATTATTTTAAAGACATACTGTTCCATGGCTTTAAGCCAAACAGGCTCAGCTTTGGCCAAACCCTTCACGAGCTTCCTAGTTTTTGCTAGTAGATCTCCTTTCATGAACGACATCTCTGCTGCTGAAATGTGGCATAACAGATTTACAAGTTAAAAAAAATATGTCGTGTGTTCAACGATGACAAAGCATTCTTCAATTGTTTATATATATTTACAAACATTCCAAGTAAATATTAAAAACATTAACTATTACTTTACTCATAGGAACTTTATAGTTTATACAGCTTGATTAAGTAGCCAATTTGCAGAAATGAAGATGCATATTAAAATAGATAATAAGATAATATTCTCATACCATATGTTTCTTAATATACAACTTTTAGCACATTACATTAATCGTCATTATGTTTTTCCACCTATAAGCATGTACAGTTCTACAGTTTTCGCGAATTCTGATCGTACAAATTTCTACTGAGAGGTACTGCAATGTGCAATCTCTAAACACAGTTGCCTCATTGTACATTTAACTTTTTGAAACTTTGCAATCAAGATGAACGTCATAAACGGGTTGCACTGATATAAAAAAAACAATACATTACGCATATCCAACAAGGGTAACTTGTATGAACTAAAAACCACACACAATCGAGAAAACTATATAATGCGGGAATCTACATACAATACCCACCACGCAGAAAAAAGTCCCAGCCAAAGTGATTAATTATCGACTAAAAATGTAGCGAAAGCTATCAAAACTTTAAAATAGTAGGGAAACACGCAACTATAGACCCCAGAGTATGTTAAACTTCTGTTTAAAAAAAATAGTTATTGGGGCATTTCCACAAACACATAGACGACGAGTATAAAAGTGCCTGGGGGGGTGGGGGGCATTATATAATTCGAGATCACGAGAAACGGGAATGGTAGTTTTATGTAATGAAATCATGCTTAATATCAATATCTGAATAAGCATGTCATCGAAATTTAACATTTTTATTTTCAATCTAGCAAACATCGTTTAATAATAAAACAGCAATACACATGCTCTAGCATATGAATATACATGCTACTATGTCAACTAAAACAGAGCTGGTGACGAAAGAGAAAGTAAGTTACCGGAGTTTGGATCGGATATTTTAGGGCTGATATAGATAGATAGATAGATAGATACAAGGACAGAGTAATAATACCAACCGTAATAATTTATAATTTTATATACCAGGAATAGCACTGTCAGATGTTATATATACTCCTGTAGTCCTGTAACCAAAAAAAGAAGAAAAAAGAGTATATTAGTAATATTTTAAATAAATAATTGTTATACATGTTATTTTTCAAATTTGTTTATTTTATAAAAATTAAATCTTAAACTTTTATAACAATAATATTTTAAAATAATAGTTACTAATCAGGTGATTATTGGGCTCAATTTAAGTGCTAAACTATTATGTATTGTGGCATAAAATTAGTTGTCTTTGTGACGTGTGCTTTAAATTAGTTAATATATTTTTAAATTTTTTTAATAATAAGGTAATTTATAGTAACACACTAACACATAATATTATATGTAATTTTTAATAAAAATTAGGGAGTTTAAGATACATGTTAGGTAAGTTATGTGAGATATATAAGATTTATATATAAATATGGGAGAGCTATTTTTATAAAATCAGGATTTATTTAAAAATTTATTAATATACTATTATTTTGAACTAGAATCTTAGAAAATTATCTAATCTACTGTTTATATAGCTAATACATAATTATTAATAAAGAATGAAACTAAAATAATAAGGAAACTGTTCAGTTAATTTACTAATATACTATTATTTTATTATTTTACAGTGAACAAAGAATATTATGTAACATATAAGTATCATCACAGCATGCATACTATTATTTTATGAATAAATCTTGGTACAAATATTAAAACACTATAAACTCACTATCAAGAGTTTAAAAATAGGAATAATAATAAAGAATTCAATATAGAGGCTCAAAAATAGGAATAATATTCATTATAAAAAAATGGGTCATACTATTTTTAAACTCGGCAGTGAGACGTGACAATATTTATTCTTATTTTATTATTTTACAGTGAGCAAAGAATACTATGTAACATATAAGTATCATCACAACATTTGCATGCATGCATGTATCTCTTTGCTAGTGAATGTTTTTACTTTGTGTGCGGATTATTAGCAATAATGATGATAAGTTGAGCTTGTGTTCGGTTGTCTAAAATTGCTTCACAACTGCTTCGGAAATGGGACAACTGAATATATATAGCGAGATGAATACTAATTAAGTTCCTCAACTTGAATCAACAATTGCATTTGTGTCTGTTTTCTGCGCACTTTCTAGATTCGAGAGTTCTACATTACTTATTTCTCTAGAGAAACGTCTTCTTTGATGCCTCCAATATTTTGATATTCTTGTCAGAATGCTACTGGTAATTTCTACTGGAGACGTTAGCTCTCTTAAGCGCATCTACTGCATAGATTGCTAGAGCACACGTTGATGTGCCTCCTGTAAACACAAAAAGTATCCAAAAGCTGTTAACACTCAGACTAACTTCATCATCATTACGCGACTCTGCTTCAACACATCTCTCTTCTCCAATGATTTTTTCTTCTAATTCTCGAAGCTTCCCAGATTCAGTTACTTCCATCAGTGCCCTGTCCACGTCAGCTACTATTGGTGAACCCTTTGGAAAGGCCTGATGAAATAGGATTCAAAATCATATTCATTAGTTCATGCCACAATTTTATATGCATTCTTAGTTAAAACAGACAAACTACCGTATCCATTGAAATTCAGGTTATAAATCTTAAGCGGGACGATGAATTACTTACAAATCCCTGTCCCCCTACTTTATATGATGGTCCTGCTACAACAAAGTTCTTGCAGTACTTAGCAAGAAAGAGTTTAAGATGAGAAATATTCATAAACCCTGCTGCAATTTCTCCAGTTTTAAGGGCTTCCGCATATTCATGTTGCGAGCTAAAACTCTTCAAGTTTTTTGATTTGAAGCCCAACACTTCTTCCAAATATTTAGCATAAAATCCTCTTGTATGCCCAACTATGGCATTGTTAGTCTTTAGTGTTTCTATGTCAGAAAATTTTGGTTCAAGCTTGTGGATGGTGAGCATGCTAGTAAGACTTGCAGTATAACTTTGTGTAATGACCAACGCCACAAAGAGCCAAACCACTATAGCCATACGTGACAAATTGCTATGAAGTCTCCCCCCTGCATATGACATGCAATTTTAGTATGACACCATAGTTGCAGCCCAGTTTATATTTTCTTCAGAGCTGAACTTCATAATGAGAGATTACATACTACCTTGCAAAGATAAGAGAGTGGTGAAGGATAGCCAAATTAGGATTCCAGCTTGATCTGTTGCAGAGCCTTGAAGTCTCCGGTTGTGGTCCCTCTCAATCAACCAAATGACATAGCCGTTGTAAATGGTTATAGTTAATATAAGCACCCACATGGCCTTTGTGAAGGGCTTCATGAACAGCCAAGCTCTGTGGTGAATCTTTGATTGGACAGGTACGAACATTGACAATGATGACTGCGTATAGGTATGTGTGAATTCTGCATACTTATATCGATCGGCTATCACATTTACACCAACTATTCCATCAAAATTCTGCTACATCGTATGGAACACCAAATGGCTGTTAAGGGTCCACTAAAATATATATATAATATTAATTAGAATAACACAGTGAAAGGGAAATATGAATGAGAATTGCCCCTGACCTTCAAATAAATTTGTTCTACCAAAGAATCAAATGTCCCGTTGAAGGGAATAAATTTATATGGCACGTGATAGGGCAATCGGGCCATGACTTCTTTGAAGGTATCAATTACACATCCAGTAAAGATTGAATTGTTAGTCTGTGGATCATATATAATGTTTAAACGTTGTTTAAACATGCTTTCTGTGGGTACACCAATTCGCCAAAAATCAGAGTTATTGGGAAGTGCCCATCCTTTCGGTGTGTGCAACGATTTCCCAGGCCAAAATACTTGTCCCAAGTTCTGCATGCCAGAGTTGTATGCAGCATTGTCATCTGTTGTTTTTGAGAAACCTAATCCTTTAGACCAGATTCCAAGTTCTGTGTAACTTTTTCCAATCACATTGACAACTCTAAACATATGAGACGGGATCAATTTTCTGTCAATGAATTGAACTCTTCCAGTCAAGCCATAGAAGTCAATATAAGAAATTCTGTCTAAATGCATTATACTAGGATCAGAAAACTGCATTTTCTTTCTACCAAATGTCTGTGCTATTACCCACAGAGCATCATAGGTCTCCATTGCGGAGACCCCGGGCTGATTATTTCCTTCTTCAGGATAATCTGCACCGAACTTCCTTTGAAATCTTTTTTTGAATTCTATAAATGTTGTACTAGTCTCCGGAATATATCTTCTGACTCCCAGCACACCTTGCATCGAGTAAATGGTGGTAAGATTGAAGGAATGGAGAAAATCAGTAATCGTGTTGGTGACAATCCAGATATAATCTTTCTCCATCATTTTCATCTCCTCTGCTTTTTGAAATAGGTGAGTGGCCAATATTAAAGATGTATGAACAAGAAAAACTCTACACTGCTCTCTTTTAAGCCTTGTGAGCTCTTCAGACAATGATGTAGTTGTGAAAGTTTGGAGGGGTACAAGGTTGCTTATTTCTGCTCCTACTTCTTTTAAGGACTCTAAGAGAGTAGGGATGACTCTTCCAAAGGTAGAATCAGTGTCCTCTTCATATATTATGTTAACCCCATGCCAATCCCAAGACTGCACAATTGCAGCCACTGCTTTCATTTGTGCATCTTGGCTGGATATTGAAGCTTGAACCAGGAAAGGCCAGCGCTCCATGGCCCATATTGGAGTTGAATCAGCAAGTGAGAAAGTAGGGATATTACCTTGGGTACTAACTTCTGCAACTCGTGATGTTTCTTGCCATGTATGTGGTCCAATAATGACTTGAACTCCCTTCAAATTTATTAATCTTTTAGCTGCATTGTTTACATGATCAAATGAAACAAAATATTCTTAGAGTATAGATATTGGCCCTATTAAACTGCTACCAGCAACCAAAATCTTAACAACTGCTGCTGTCCTATCTTATTTCCTCGTGTTGCCATTATGGAACATCACACTCTAGTTTGATTTGAGGTTTGTTTTTTTGGAGTTCTATATAGATAATACTAATTAATACATTTTTTACTGTGAATAATATGCATGATTGTTTCTTCTGCATTTTTTCCCTTAATATTTGTGAATGACAAGTCTTTTTACGATGAACAGTTGTGGCTGACAGAATGATAAACATCAAGCTCTAGTAGGAAGAAAATTCATTTAAAGATAAATTTAATTCCAGGGACGACGCTACTGTGGGGTGGGGTGGGGAGTTGGATAATTAGTACCGAGGGTGAGTCATGGCGTACCCTAAAAAAAAATTGCCTGAATTTTTTATAGAAATTTAAATTTATTTATAAAAAGTGCTTGTGTTATTGTCTTGTCGATGCTTCTAATTATAAAATAGATCAGGTATTTGACGTTGTTGGTATGTTTCCTCGCAAATTTGTATTGACGTAGTTTTGATCTTTCTACAACCCCGTAATCTTTATAAATTTCAAGAAAGATGACATAGATTACCTGATAGAGCTGCCAAGTCAGGCTTCCCCTGGGAGTTTATTATGTGCAGCACCAAACTTTGATTGGTCTGTTTGTTGATATCATCTAATGCCATCTGCAGGGAAACATTGGCCTCCTTTCCAGCACGAGATGTACCATCTATAATGGCACCTATAACCACTTGACTGCTTGTCACTTGCTGCAGATAAAGCATGACCAACACAGTGGAGAATATGCAACCCGGTATCATGTTCATTTTCTTTTGGTACATATGTTATGCATATAATATCTTAGGAGTTGTAGAGTACTTAAGAGATCAGGTGGGACTAGTGAACTTGTGAGTCTATACTGAGCAATGTAAAACTAACAAAGGTAGGAAATATATGAGTAATTAATTAAAACATATCTAGCCATTTTTAGGTACTCATTTGATAAATGTTTTGAAACCCTTAACATTTCTCTTATACTTGTTAGTTGTTGAATTGTTGAAGCTTTCAACAAGCTGAATGATAACTTTCTCCCAATACTCACTAGAATATTTTATTTGTCATAAAATATGGGTGAGTCGGGAACTTTGAAAAGCTACATTTCATGAATTTTTTAGTGATCAACTAACACTGGAACTGGTGTCCATTCAATTGACCACAAAACTAAGAACTATACTTGATATAAAAATATTTTTTTAATAGTCAAGAATATTATATTAAATGTGCCTTGCATAGAAATTTCATGATTTTCTTGTACAATAATTGATGTTTTTATACTATATAATAAGCTTTCTTTGTAATATTTATGGATGATCTCATACTTTTAACACTGTAATTTTGTCTTCATACTTTCTAGTGTAGTTAGTGTCTGTGTGTACTGTGTGTATAATGCATGTAGCTTTCAATAGGTTTATATATTAAAAAAAAAGGTACAACTCCTGTATCATGGTAAAATTTGGTGGAAGGGAAGGTCAAGGAAACTACTTACTACCTGTTGGAATATTTCCATTTTAGTTAGTCCGAGTAGATTAGATGAAAAGATGTATCGACTTCTGTTTCAGGAGCTCCAATTGATATTGTCAATCCACTGATCTGCATGCATACACAAATTAAAATCTGGACTAAATGTGTAGAACCTTCTTTCCAGGTACTTGTCAAATTAGGATGTCATTATTTTTATAAAGATTTCGATATTGCCAGAAAATGCAACACGATTAAAGATAAATATATACTAATCGAATATAAAGTACACTAAACAGAGGCTATCCCTTAAAAATTAGAACTATGTAGAAAAAAGTGATATCGGCTAGAATCTTAGAATTGGGACTATTGTCCTTTTGATTTACATTTATATGTCAAAAAGATGAATACAGATACTTTTTCTACATTTATTCCATAGTTTTAAGGTTGTGCTCACGTATTTACTTGTTATATATTTGATCATCATGACAATGGCTGCATTTAGTCCAATACTCTTACTTTATTTTGTTTCTGCAGTTGATGTCTAGGTTCGCAAATCACAAGTGTTAAATGCCAAGATTTGCTGGGGGGAAAATCAACATTAGCAAAGGGAACAAATCGTAATATTGGCTAACATAAGATAATCTGCATTTCCAAACTCTCAACATCGCTATAATATAAACAGTAATGCTTAGTTACTCCTCCTTATCTACATCAGTTCTGCCTAATTAGCTTATTGAAAGAACTATATAACTATAGTGTGTGTGTGTTTGTGTGTGAATAATATGAACAAGAACACCATATAGAATACAATAACTATAATCACAATAGTTGCATATATCTAGTGGTTAGAATATAACTAAAATTACAATAATCTGGTTATCTTTGCTTCATGAGTGGATTAGTAGTGTTCGTGACTAAGTTTGAGTCTGGGTTCGATTCATTTGTGTTTGTAATAGGTCAATCGAATTTTCATTTTTCTTCTGAAATAGGATAGCAAAGTGTTATAAATATGACCTCGAACCAATGACTGAGCTTGTATCTGTCTTCTATGCATTAGGAAGATCTGAATTTCCCACGTCACTGATTTTTCTGGAAAATTGACTTCTCTGGTGCCTCCAATATACTAATATTGTTGTCCCGATGCTACTATTTTCTACTTGAGATGTTTTAGCCTTCCTAAGTCCATCCAGAGTATAGATTGCTAGAGAACATGTTGTTGTCCCCCCAGTAAACAGAAAAAGTATCCAAAAGCTGTTAACGCTTAGACTGACTTCATCATCATTAACTAAGTCCGCTTCAGCACATCTCTCTTCTCCAATCATCTTGTCCTCTAGTTCTCGAAGCTTCCCAGATTCAGTGAGTTCCAATAGTGCCTTGTCTAAATCAGCTATTATCGGTGAGCCCTTTGGAAATGCCTGATGAAATATAATTCAAAGTCATATTGTTTAGTTCATCGTATAATTTTAAATGCATACTTTTAATTAAAATATTGAGACTACCATGTCGATTGAAGTTTTAGGCAATACATCTAAAGTGGGATGAGATTACTCACAAATCCATGCCCCCCTACTTTATATGATGGTCCTGCTACAACAAAGCTTTTGCAGTGCTTGGCAAGAAAAAGCTTAAGATAAGAAGCATTCATAAACCCTGCTGCAATTTCTCCAGTTTTAAGAGCTTTAGCATATTCTTCTACTGAGCTATAACTCCTAAGGTTAATTGATTTAAAGCCCAACACTTCTTCTAAATATTTACCATAATATCCTCTTGTATGCCCAACTGTTGCATTACTAGTCTTCAGTATCTCTATGTCAGAAATTCTAGCTTCAAGCTTCTGGACGGTGAGCATACTAGTAAGACTTGCACTATAACTTTGTGTGATAACCAATGCCACAAAGAGCCAGACCACTATAGCTATACGTGACAAATTGCTATGAAGTCTCCCCCCTGCATATGACAAACAATTATCGAATATTGTCATAGTAGCAGCCCGACATCATAATGAGAGATTACACATATTACCTTGCAAAGAGAAGAGAGTGGTAAAGGATAACCAAATCAGGATCCCTGCTTGATCCCTTGCAGAACCTTGAAGTCTCTGGTTGTGGCTCCTCTCAATCAACCATATGGCGAAACCGTTGTAAATGGTTATAGCCAATATCAGCAGCCACATGGCTTTTGTAAAGGGCCTCATGAATAGCCAAGCTCTGGAGGGCATTTTTGATTGGACAGGTACTAACATTGCCAATGATGACCTTGTATAGGTACGTGTGAATTCTGCATATTTATATCTATCGGCTATCACATTCACACCAACTATTCCATCAAATTTCTGCTAGATTGTATTCAATACCAAATGAATGTTAAGAGACCAGTAAAAGTTATAATGTAGATTATAATAACATAGTGAAAAAGGAAACAGGAATGAGAATTGACCCTCACCTTTAAATAAACTTGTTCCACCAAAGAATCAAATGATCCATCGTAAGGGATGAATATATATGGCACATAGTATGGCAATCTGGCCATGACTTCTTTGAAGGTATCAATTACAAATCCAGTAAAATTAAAATTGTTAGTCTGTTGATCATATGAAATGTTTATAAACTGTTTGAACATGCATTCAGTAGGTACACCAATTCGCCAAAACCCAGAGCTATTGGGAAGTGCCCATCCTTTTGGTACATATAACGATTGTCCAGGCCAAATTACTTGTCCCAAGTTTTGCATAGAAGAGTTGTAGACAGCATTGCCATCTATACTTTTTGAGAAACCTAATCCTTTGGACCAAATTCCAAGTTCTTTGTATCTCTTTCCAATCACATTGACGACTCCAAACATATGAGATGGGGTTAATTTTCGTTCATTGAATTGAAATATGCCAGTTAACCCATAGAAGGGGACGAAAGACAATTTGTCCAAATACATTTCACTCTCCTTAACAAACTGCACGTTCCTTCCACCAAATGTATGTGCTACTGCCCACAGAGCATTATAGATCTCTACTGCCGAGATCCCAGGCTCGTTGTTTCCTTCTTCAGGATAATCTAGGCTGAACTTCTTTTGAAATCTCTTTTTGAATTCTTCAAATCTTATACTGGACGCAGGAAAATATTTTTTGACTCCTATCACACCTTGCATTGAGTAAACGGTATTAAGATCAAGGGAATGGAAAAAATCAGTAATTGTGTTGGTGACAATCCAGATATAATCTTTTTCCATCATGTTCATCTCTTTCGCTTTCTGAAATAGGCGAGTAGCCAATTTTATAGACGTATGAACAACAAAAACTCTACACTGCTGTTCTCTTAGCCTTTTGAGCTCTTCAGACAACGATGATTCTATGAAAGATTGGATGGGTACAAGGTGGCTTATTTGTGCTCCTACTTCCTGTAAGGACTTCATGAGATCAGGGATGACACTGCCAAAGGCAGAATCAGTATCATCTTCATATATTATGTTGACTCGATGCCAATCCCAAGATTGCACAATTGCAGCCACAGCTTTCATTTGTGCATCTTGGTTGGATATTGAGGCTTGAACAAAAAAAGGCCAGCGCTCCATGGCCCATGTAGGACTTAAATCAGCAAGTACGAATGTAGGGATGTTACCTTGTTTACTAACTTCTGCAACTCGTGATGCTTCTTGCCATGTATGTGGTCCAATAATGACTTGAACCCCCTTCAAATTAATTAATTTTTTGGCTGCATTGTTTACATGACCAAGTTAAACTAAACTTTCTCAGAGTATAGGTGTTGGTCTACTAAGCTACCAGATAGAAGTATTTACCCAATTATTGACGCACGCGTGATTATTTCTTCTACATTTTCTTTTAACTTTTACTGATTTTATGCTGCTATAGTTTTGCTCTTTCTACAGACTATAGCCTCATAACCTTCATACAATTCAAGGTAGATTATATAGTTACCTGAAAGAGCTGCTAAGGCAGGTTTCCCGTGGGAGTTTGTTACATGCAACACCAATCTGAGATCGGTCTTTCTGCTGATATCATCTAATGAAATCTGCAAGGAAACGTTTGCCTCTTTTCCCGCACGAGATGTACCATCTATAATGGCACCTATAACCACTTGACTGCTTGTCGCTTGCTGCAGAGAAAGCAAGACCAACACAGTGGAGAAGATGTAACTAGGTATCATTTTTTTTCTTTTAATACAAACCTCAATTTTAAATCAGACTGTTGTATTTGTTTGTGGTTGAAGCTTAATTTTAAATCAGACTGTTGTATTTGTTTGTGGTTGAAGCTTAATTTTAAGAAACTGTATGATAATTGTAGTTGTTCATTCGAGTAATCATCCTCCAAGAACTCAGTTGGTTATTCCAACTTAATATGGAGGAGGCATGGTCTACTTTTGACTTGTAGTGTTCTTTGTTTAGTATCTAGAAGACTAGAATGCATGCAACTGTGAGTCTACCTATACATTTCATAACAAGAAAGTTTCTTGAACTACCAGATGAGCATCCCGCATTTTTGGTTACTCATTCAAAGTACACAATGGAGTATGGACTACGGATGGAGTACGTGAATATCAGCAGGACGGTGGTCAACTGTTTGAATATTATTGTAGTAAATTGTACATGAAAAGATGTTTTGTTGACTTGTGCATGCTTCCCGAGTAGATTCAATAATTTCGTAAAATGACATAAAATTTCGAAATTTGAGTTTGATTACAGTAATCTGCATACATAAATAAAATCAAAGTGGTAGTATTTGACAAGGGTCGACGCCATTAGTCAATTCTTAAAGTCTAAACAGATGTTCGGGAAGCTTCAATTTTGTCATATAAATATTAAATAAATAACCAGTCATGTTATAGACAAGAAAGAATCTGATATATCACGGTAATGACCAGTCATGTAATGACATTAGTAGGGTAATGACCTTTGTACTCATGACTGAGATTGAATTACTGCATCACTGGAGAATCGTTTTCTTAAGTGCCTCCTATTTTTATGATAAGTTGCAACGATAGTATATAATTTCTAAGGTGAACTTCGTAACTGTCCATCCAGTGAATAGATTTTAATTTAGAGCACAGAGTATCCAGAAGCTGTAAAGTGTCAACTGAAGTACTATTGATTTATATTTATATATATATAAAAGTATTGAACTACACTGTTATGTGTGCTAATACAGATAATTTGTATTTGTAAGTGATATTAAACAGTAATGCTCTATACAGTACAAAAGCTGATTACGACGACTAATGTATTCGATGCTATGGATCTTCAGGAATTTCTGCATCACTGACTTTTCTAGAGAATCTTCTTCTTTGATGCTCCCAGTGTTTTAATATCATTGTCACCACATTACTTATTTGTTGAGTAAACTTTGTAGCTCTCCTCCTCAGTCCATCCAGAGCGTAGATTGTTAGAGCACACGTTGTTATGCCTCCTGTTAATGCAAATAGTATCCAAAAGCTGTTAAGGCTTAGACTAACTTCATCATCATTATTTGAGCCCACTTCAACGCACCTTTCCGACCCAATCATTTTGTCCTCTAGTTCTCGGAGCTTCCCGCTTTCAAATACTTCTAATAGTGCCTTGTTCACGTCAGTGACCATTGGAGAACCCTTTGAAAATGCCTGATAAAGAAGCGGCCATCAATGTTATCTTGTATTCATCATTAATTTAATGAATACGTTTGGATCAAGGGATTAAAATTAGAATGTTACTATTCGTAAAAGAAATATTTGTTATATTAAAGTGAGTCCTATAATCACATACTTCATCCTTTATATAACATCATAGAACGAACAGTTCTATCACTTCTTGGTCATTTTAAGAGATTATATAATTGCATACTTTTGATGGAAACCTTAAAAGGAACTTCATAGTCATAATATTTGATTCCACTGGATAGCTATAAGGATTAGGCTTGGGATTAAATAGTATCGCATTTTGTAAAATTAGTAGTCATAGTCCTATGGAAGTATCCTAAGCATTATTTGCAAACAAGCATAGCGTATATGTATGCTTACTTAACACCTTCAAGTGCTCTAAATTATGCATATGTTAACTGACTGATGCGAGAGTATACCAGTTTTGCAGAAATTTAAATTTCAGGTAAGACTATCTAGATAGGGATGACAAATCACTTACGAATCCGAATCCTCCTACTTTATATGTTGGTCCAGCTACAACAAAGCTCTTGCAGTACTTGGCAAGGAAAAGTTTAAGATAAGAACCATTTAAAAATCCAGCTGCGATTTCTCCATTTATGAGGGCCTGGGCATATTCTTGTGGTGAACTAAAATTCTTGAGGTTAGATGATTGGAAGCCCAATACTTCTTTCAGATATTTAGCAACAAATGCTCCTTTCCCATACCCAATTTGGGCATTCTTAGTCTTTAGTGTCTCGATGTCAGAGACTGTTGGTTCGAGCTTCTTGACAGTGAGCATGCTAGTAAGACTGGCAGTATAACTTTGCGTGATGACTAAGGCCACAAAGAGCCAGACTACTATTGCTATCCGTGACAAATTGCTGTGAAGTTTCCCCCCTGCATATGTTCAGATTACCGTTATTATCTAATATTAGCACTCAGGCTTTTAGTTGTTTCGATAAATTCATAATCATAGGTATGCAAATTATACCGTTTAAAGAGAAGAGAGTCGTAAACGATAACCATATCATAATCCCGGCTTGATCTGTTGCAGAGCCTCGAAGTTTCGGGCTGTGTTTTCTTTCTATCAGCCATATGACAAAGCCATTGTATATTGTTATGGCCAATATAAGCAGCCACATGGCTTTTGTGAAGGGCTTCAAGAACAGCCATGCTTTATGGGGCATTTTTGATTGAACTGGTACTAACATTACCAATGCTGATTCCGAATAGGTGTGTGTGAAGTCCGCATGCTTACATCTATCAGCTAGGACAGCCACATCACCAACTACTGCATCAAACTTCTGCTTCATGGCAAAAAAATTCGGATGACCTCTTGATTGTTATACCAACAACAACATACAAAAAAAAAAGAGGAGTGACAAGTGAAGCTCACCTTTAGATATATTTGCTCTACCAGAGAATCATATGTCCCATTGAAAGGGATGAATTCATATGACACATAATATGGTAACCTGGCTGTGACTTCACTGAAAATATCAATTGCATATCCTTTGCAAGAAAAATTATTGGTCTGATGATCATATACAATGTTTACAAATTGTTTAAACATAGATTCAGCAGGCACGCCAATTTTCAAAGAATCTGTGCTGCTTGGAATGCTCCATCCTTTTGGTGTGTACATGGACTCCCCGGGCCAAAATACTTGTCCCAAGTTCTTCATAGAGGAGTTATATATAGCTCTGTTAAATGTATGCTTTGAGAAACCTAATTTTTCTGTCCAGATTCCAAGTTCTCTATAGCTCTTTCCGATTACATTAACAACTTCAAATATATGTGACGATTCTAATTTCCTCCCAATGGCGTGAAGTCTGCCAGTTATTCCACTGAAGTCGGTTAAGGAAAATTTTTGAAGAAACAATTGACTTCGGTTCGAAATTTGATTGTTCATTTTAGCCAATGTCATCGCCGCCACCCACATAGTATCGTAGGCCTCCACTGCGGAAATCCCAGGTTCATTGTTCTCTTCTTCCGGATACTCTACACTAAACCTTAAACGAAACCTTTTCTTGAATTCAACAAATTTTGAACTGGTCTCAGGGAAGTGTCTTTTGATCCCTACAACACCTTGCATCGAGAAAATGGTGGTAAGATTGACAGAGTAAAGTAGATCGGTTATTGTGTTTGTGGTAATCCAGACGTAGTCTTTTTCTATCATTTGCATCTGCTCAGCCTCGTGAAATAGGCGAGTGGCCAATTTCAGAGATGTATGAACCATAAAAACTCTGCACTGGTCTCTTTTAAGCCTCATCAGTTGTTCTGACAATGAAGTAGCGTAAGGTGGCAGTGGTACAAGGTGCCTTATTTCTGCTCCTACATCTTGTAAGGATTTGAGGAGATTAGGTATGACCCTGCCAAAGGTGGAATCAGTGTCCTCTTCATATATAACAGTGACCCGTCGCCAATCCCAAGACTGCACTATTGCAGCTACAGCTTTCATTTGTGCATCTTGGTTGGATTTGGAGGCTTGAATAAGTAAAGGCCATCGCTCTATTGCCCACGTTGGAGTTGAATCAGCCAATGAGAAAGTAGGAATCTGACCTTGGTTGCTGATTTCTATAACTCTTGATGTTTCTTGCCATGTATGCGGTCCAAGAATGACTTGCACTTTCTCTGAATCAATCAATGTAGTGGCTGCATCATTAACATCAGTAAATAAATCACAAATTTGAAAGGATATATAATTGGTGCAGCTTAGCTACTAGCCAGTAGTAATTTAGACAGTTACAGTGTCCTCCTACATCTTGATGCTTCCTGTGGCACAATAGTGGAAATTACATACTGCACTATATATGTGATTTAGTTTTCTAGTTGAGTTAGTTTCTTATTTGAACATGATGATGACCCTATAAAATATCTTCTTATTTTCTCTTAATAATTTATGTTGATTGCATAGTTGATAATTTTAATGTTCCATATTTAGCTCTGGCATTGATGGGTAATTATTGTTAAGTTACCGGTTTATGAATAGCAACGAAAATTTACATTTAGAGATAAAATTTTGAAACGGCAAGTCCTAACACGTGTCTGAACTTAACCAGCATAGAAAAATGATGGACATGGTAGTGCTCTCAGGGCAAGACATATAAGTGAAGAGATATTAGAGATTTCAATTTACTTAAAAGTTCTAAATAACAAGATCAAATATAATTTTGCAAGGAAAAACAAAAGAAAGTATTTCTAGTTTTTTGATGTTGGGAGTATTTGACATGGTATGCATTACTGCTGCTGCAGGTTCTACCTTCCTGTGTTTTGGCACTCGGTATATTGAAAGGATAGCTGATAAAGTTTACCTGCTAGAGCTGCTGTGGCAGGTTCCCCTTGGGAGTTCATCACTTGCAACCTAAAACTTTGATTGGTTTGTCTGCTAATATCCTCTAATGCCATCTGTAAGGAAACATTTGTCTCCATACCTGCACGAGATGTGTTGTCTATAACTGCACCAATAACTACCTGTGTGCTTGTTGCTTGCTTTAGAGAAAACAAGAACAACACACTGAAAGAGAAGATAAAGTAATAAGGTATTATGTTCATTGTCTTATGATCGTGTCTATTCAGTTGGATGTTAAGACTTCAACTGTAAGATTTTCTCTAAGCTTTTCTCCTCGACATCATACTATTAATTTGCTCAGTTGTTAGAGCTTTCAAAAAACTAATTGACAAAAATATTCATATAATTAGAATTTTTTATTGAGAATTCTTCCTCCAAGAATCCAGATAGAAGTTCAAGTGATGGTGAAATATTTTTTAGTTGAAACATTCAACTGCAGTTTCGCCAACTGATGGTATATACTATGGGTTTTGGTCCCTGACATGCTATGGTTGACCAACCATCTGTCAGCGGGTTTTTTCCGCGGATGAAAAAACCCGAGCTCCCCTGAATTCACAAAAGTTTCACGTGTTTATACTGGAAGAAAAGTGCATGTCAGGGACCAGGACCCATATAGTATATACTAATGTTCGAATTCATTCACTGCTTATTGTTTTCCTCGATGATGCTATTTTAATAAATGTAACTTGTAGTTCTTTATTAATTATGCGATCAATATGCATTGACGTACAGATATTGTATTGCTTAATTGAACTTACAAGTCTTTGCATATATACTAGGAAATTGACATTAAGATTAGGAAATTCACATCTCAATACCGAAATGATCTCATGGTTTGACATTTTCACGATAACTGAATAAATCTTCTAATTCTTTTTACTTATTTTCTAGGTGAAGTCATAGTTTATAAAGTATACATAAAATAGGGAGCTCTCAGTTGAAATAACCCTTTAGTACCATAATAAGCAGATATCTGGAAATTACCTGCTAAGATCCATTGTCCACAGCATTTGATAGTGATATGAAATGTCACAAAATATCTTCTTTTTTATTTGTCTCTTGTATTGTCTTCTAGACAAGTGAATGACAAACTTATAGTCAAATCAAGCCCTCTTCTTTTATTTTGAATTCTTCAATTTAAAATGAAATGGATCTCTACACCGTTACCATGGTCAGTGTTTGAATAATAGCGAAAGTAAACTACCAAGTATCTACACAAATCCAAATTGTTTGCAGTGTACTGTACGTACCAATGTAAGATAGAACTATCAAAACAAATTAAAGGCTTGTATTGAGTCACCGCAATTAAGGCATAAGATATCCGACCAGTTTGGTATTTTTTTTTACCAAATTATTCATTTTAAACCGAATATTAACTGTTTTTCTTATAGTCATTGCTTTTAAACTGGGGCTGTGTTAGTTTTTTAAGTCGATGCTCAAGTTGGATTGTAATTTGGTTCATGAGTGGTCCATTGGATATCGCCGTTAAGAGTATTATAATGGTTAAGAGTATTATAATGTTCCTCATTCGTGACTTTTCCTCTGAGTGTGTTTTATGCCATAGGAAGACTTCCTGAAAGTTCCACAGTTTAATCTTCTAAAGAATCGTTTTCGTCGTTCATGCTTCCAATGGTTTTGTTGTCGTTGTCGCGATGTTACAACTTTGTAATGTAGTGTTTGTAGGATGTAGCACTCCTCAGTCAATCACGGCATTCCCGGGAATAAATCTATTAATGCATACGTTTTTTACTCGGAATAATTTCAGCACGATAACTCAAGTTCATTTCAATACTGCAAACATCCTGTTTTCTATTTCCTGAGCTTCCTGCAGGTTTGATATGCTTCTGGTAGTCCCTTGTTTAAATTAGTAGTTATTGGTGAACTTTCGGAAATGCCTGCTCGAGTAAAATTACAAGTCATAATTCTGTTTGAACACATTGTTATGGCTCCTTTTTTATATCAACAGCCAACAGGTATGCTGAAAAACCAGAGACATGCTCAGAATAGTTGGGATTTACAAGAGAAGTCCTTTAAAATTCTACGCATGGTGGAACCTTCTTGAAATCTTGTGTACAATGTCGTATAAACTATTGTATCTACATGTCCTTACGATGCAAGAGTCTTGTGTATGCGCGGTTTAAAACTGATATTTGTGTTCGAATTTTAGCCTACCTGTTCTAGACTCTTGTCATTTCAAATTTTTGTTGCCTCATTCCTGCACGGACAATAACTGATATTAGCTTCTAAAATCATCGCCTCTTGAGTTGATGAAGCTCAATGACAGTTATATGATTCATCTGCTAGCAGGCATTTGTCTAGCTTTCATGGCACATTGGCACCCCAGTGGCCTAGCCAGAAAAAGATTATTGTGGGGGCTAATTTAAAATATATATATATATACTAAAAATTATTATATTAAAATCAATATTTTAAAATAGAAATTCACCTTTCAGGTTTTTATATATTAAAAATCCTATAAAATTAAATTACCTTTTATACACTGAACGAACTCTATATATGTCACTAAAATAATTATTAATCCATTTTTTATACGTAATTTAATTTTCACAATATTCAGAGTTGAAAACACTCTTCCAAACTCGTCTTTATTTTTGTAAAGGTTTAACATTTTTTTGATGGGGTTTGAAAACCACTCTCAACCAAAATTTTATTCAGTTTATAACGTAACCATTACAAATTTATCCATTTAAATATACTTACTAATTGATTTAATATTAATGAGATTTTTAGATCAAGTTACAGATTACTACTTTCAAAATTTGTATATACTTTCTACTATGTTAAACATTTTGATGGCTCCGGACTAAGAGAAACTAAAATAAATAAGTGAAAATAATTGTATTATATGTGATTAAAAAGACAACAAGACTAGATTTACTAGTATTGTAATATATTTAAAATTTATAATTAAATAGTTTTTTATGCCAATTACAATATTTAATTTTATTACATATATTTTTAATTTCTTGTTTTTTTAATGTTATACTATATAGATTTTAAGTAAGTATTTTGAATTAACATAGACTATAAAAATTATGAGGGGCTAGTTTTTTAATTTTAGTGGGTCTAAAAAATAATATTAAATACTATTATTAATTTTTTTCTTAATGAGAGTTTTAGATCCCACTAACCTTTATGTAGCTCCCCACTGCCCTGGATTATGATTTATTAAAAATTTTAATAATCATATCATTAAGGTGTCTTTTAAATAATGAAATCTCAACCCGATTAATGCAAATTAAATTTTAATATTCTAATTCCTATTAACCGAATCAAAATCCCGTTATCCAAATATTTGAATAATGTTTTGAATTTGAACACTCGTTGCTCGTGTTTGCCTTGCTACCAGCACGAGATGTGAGCTCCTATAATAAAGATGAAGCTTTAACATGGAAAGAACAATGACCCTCGTACATCTTTGTTTATATTTACAGATAAAAGTGACAATGACCCGTCACAACCCATCTTGCTTTAAAAAAAATCATATTTATTCTAATTTTTACTAATATAAAGTAATTACTAAAATTAATAGAAATTGAAATGCCACTTGTTACAAAATATCAAGTACTCCTGTTCACTTTAGTGCTGTCCAGAAGTTTAACATAAGTTACTTCATATCAAAGTCATAGAGATTTCAAGTTACAAACAAATACTCTGTGTGTATGTGTGTGTGTGTTTTAATATAAATATGGCGGCATACAGAGCAGATGATGACTATGATTATCTGTTCAAGCTAGTTCTGATCGGAGATTCTGGGGTGGGTAAATCGAATCTTCTGTCTAGATTTACTAAAAATGAGTTTAGCTTAGAGTCAAAATCAACCATTGGTGTTGAATTTGCTACCAGAACTATTCGGGTTGATGACAAGATTGTCAAGGCCCAGATTTGGGACACTGCTGGTCAAGAAAGGTCAAATCTTTCCTTTCATTTTTTGTAATTTGAATTGCCATGGATTTTGGGCTGAATTTATAAATCTTGGAACCCCGTTTTGTGTTTATGTATAATGGGTTGAGTTTACTTGAGAATATTGGATTTAGGTATGGTTATATATTATGGGTAATGTATTGACTTTTTGATGTTACATTATGTGCCTGCTCCTAGTTAAGATTTTGTTTCGATGTTGATGGGGTTTTTTTTATTTGGGTTGATCGATATGATTTTGATGTGGTGTGTGTTTGGTGTGTCAATTCAAGAGCAAATGAGATACCTTTGTATTCTTAGACTGTTAGACATGACTAGGTTTAACTGTATATGTTGTTCCATATAATCAAAGGAGCATTAGCTTTCGAGGAATATCTATCAATAACATTTTGTTTGGATTATGGAATCTGTTCCAAATGTTTTATTCTATCTGTAACGTAAGTTAAGATGTGGGAAACATTGAAACTGAAATTTAACAAAATACAGATCCTTTCATAAGGTTAAAACAATAAATCTGCTTAGATGTGACCCTTCACTTTCTCTATTTCTTTCGGCTCTCACTTTTGGCCTCGTACTTGATTGTTAGCCTGTTAGTGACGATTACAATGTGTAGGGCACTGCTGCTCTTGTTGTTTCCTTTCTGAGGTTGAACAAATGAGAGCATATTTTACTTTCTTAGGTTACAACTAAGTACTTGACTGTGAAGCTTCAGGTAAACATAGTTTTTGGCTACTGGGTCTTTTATGGTACATTTATGCTACATTACTCGTTGAGTTATCTTCGTAGTTTATGGAAACAGGGAGGTATTATGCTTCGATATTTTTTCTATATCTACACTATATTACTATATATGATATTGTAGTTCAGGTGACACATGTCTTTGTTGGGCAACTCATATTTCAAAAAAACATGTAAATGATAAGATCGGTTTATTTCCAAGGCATTCTTGTGGGAATTTTACATTTAAAAGATATTGATGGTAGCAAGTGTTGTCAAACATTTCTCTGGACTAAGTCTGCATGTATTATGATTTTTCGTTTGGCATTTGTTTAGGGTTTCTTGGAATGCACAAGTTTTTACTTGTAGATATAAAATGTTATTCTGTGGTGATTTCTGTAGAAAAATTGTATTGTCAAACTTATTATTAAACTTCGATTATCAGTAGTAATAGTTATTGGCTCATTGACAACTTATAATATAATCATATAAATTACTTCCTTAAAACTGATAGCAGGGATTTTCTCTAATCAGGTACCGTGCAATCACAAGTGCTTACTACCGCGGAGCAGTTGGTGCATTGCTTGTGTATGATGTTACTCGAAATATTACGTTTGAGAATGTTGAGAGATGGTTGAAAGAGCTTAGAGACCACACAGATGCCAATATTGTGATAATGCTGGTAGGAAACAAAGCTGACTTGCGTCACTTGCGTGCTGTTCCCACCGAGACTGCAAAGGCCTTTGCTGAGAAAGAGGAGACGTTCTTCATGGAGACGTCAGCCCTTGAATCTATGAATGTTGAAAGTGCATTCACAGAAGTTCTTGGCCAAATTTATCATGTAGTCAGCCGAAAAGCACTTGAGGTTGGAGATGATCCTGCAGCACTGCCTAAAGGACAAACAATCACTGTTGGCTCCAAGGATGATGTTTCAGCAGTCAAGAAAACTAGTTGCTGCTCTACCTAATTATACAGAGTATGACATCGGTGAATGATTGATATGTTGGATTTCCTGGAACCAAATCCATTTAGCAGCTTAAGTTTCTTAACAAGCCCCCTTATTTATCTTTTCAATAGTTGGAAAGGTTTAAGATTTGTATGGGGCATAGTGCTGAGTTTGAAGTCTACACAGAAATAGAGCATTGAATTTTTCACATGCCCTATGCCACTTCTCCTGCGCTATTTTTTTTGAGGAATTATTCTTCAATAGTAGTTTACTGCTCCAGTTTTTTGAGGATAGGACTGAATTTGTAATTCACAACTTGTATCTACTACATTGAGCTGAATGTTGGTTTTAACTTCTATAGAATGATAAACTACTCTGCCAAGTTGTCTTATTATAACCACTGTCTAGTGTCTACTAGTATATATATACACCGGTAAGATTGATTAAAATTAAGATTTGAATTGTTTTAGACAGGTTTTGTCAGAAACCCAATATTTTGCCATACTTCTGAATTTGAGTAAACTGATTGATATAGAACTGGTAGTTTTAGGACCTTCTTGCATGATTTCGCGTACTGCTATGTTCCTCGTCTACTAAGTTGTACATACAGAGGAAACAATCATCACATATATGATGATGGAGGTGGTTAGGACTGTAAAGTGTAGACAAGACGATATGGAGCTTTTGACAACAAACAAGCTTAGCCAAGCTTACACAGATGAACAAACAAATTCATGTATTAAAGCTAAATTTTGTCTGTCAACAAACCAGGCCTGATATTAAAGAGTCATCAAGCTGTAGCATTGAAAACATAACTAAAAACCTAGCAACACTTGTCAGTACAATTTTAAGCATCAAAGTTATCATGGGTATTGGGTAGTTCTTTTTGCTAAACTCATAATTAAGCATTACCAACTCGCAAAAGAAAAAGTAAAAAGCTACCGCTAGCTTTACAAGCTTACTCATTCTCCAGACCTGAGAGTGCACTGCTCACAGGGTTTCTTTATGCTATTCCTCATGCAATGCATAAAGTTCTTTAAACTATTGATACCAGAAACTTTTTCAAGAATTTCAAGCTTGAAAGCCTTAAACTTCACATAATCTTTTCTCATATCTTTCCCGCCCTCGTCGACAAACTGGCAATGCATCACATTCAGATCCTTAATGCATTTCAACCTTCCATCCAATAATATACGCAGAGCAGTAGCAGGTAAAATGGAGTTGGATAAATCCAACACCTTGAGTCCCGGAAAGCCTTCAATTATACACGAAACATCCCTCTCTGAAAATTGACCATGTAAGCCAAGCTCCTCAATGTTCTGGCAGTAATCCGCGAGCTGCATAACAAACTGAGATCCCCGGAATGGAGCATGAAAAGCTCTAAGATTCTTCCAATACATGACAGCCATAAAGACTGGATAAACATCGACAGAATCATCACAAGGCACCACCACGCGAGAAATGGTAGGAGTGTTCTCTGCTACAAACATAAGTGTATTGAAATCAGGCATTTTTCGAGAAGGTAAAGTAAGGGACACCCAATTCTTGCAGTGTTTGATGGCTAATTTAAGAATATAGGTGTATCTCGAAAGCTGTCTTCGGTGAAGTCGATCATCATGATCATCAAGATTTTGAAAAGAAGAAAGATCAAGATTAGGGTGATTAAAAAGAGTGTGTAGCATTGCAGAAAGCCAAGAATGGCACACAAATGGAACACAGAAAAGCTGATCTTGGAGAGTCAAGTGAGCAAATATATGACATAATAGAAATGGGTTCAAGTCTTTCCATTGTGGGTCTGTTGATTTCTTCATCTCTTCCTTAAATTTGTCTCTTGGCTAGTTTGGACTAAAGATACCTACAAGAATATACACACATATATATAGTCATGTTAAAATATCTATTAACATAATACGAAAAATCGATCGTAAGTGAATCTCCAATGGGCTAAAATGGTTACCTAAATTATGATTAGATAAAATTTTACTGAAATGTAAGACGGTACTCCAATGATATTAAATATAATGATTAGTTATATTTAAAAATATTATTTTATATATAATTATATAATTTACAGTTTAACAGATATAATTTAAATAAGGTAAAAACCTGATGTGAATATTTTAGATAATGTCTAGAAACTCGACAAATATAAAAGATGAGATAAACGATATCTATAATTTTTGCTAACAGGTCTTATGATTAGAAGATTGTATATTTTAGCTTATATATATATATATATATATATATATAGGTAACAGGTGGTGATATAGCTGGACATCGTCTAATAACACAAACCATACGGATGGAAATGAATATAAATCATTTATGTCTCGTATGTTACAGTTATAAAAATCACCAATTTACAATTGAATAGATTAGTTTATATATATACAAGGATTTGTTTTCAAATAAGAACAGAGATGAGAAAATATGTGCAAACTTGCATTACAGACCAGACATAAAAAAAGACAGCAAAACAGTAAAATCAATTAGCTTTGCGAGTATTATTTTTGGCAAGATAAAATCAATTAGCTTATCCCAGTTCTACTAGTATTTTTATCTTTCCAAGATTATTATGTTATGCTAATTATTCTTGATATAATTAATATAATAAGATTTATATTAAACAACAAATTTAATATTTAGTTTATCATATTAATTTAATATGCATAAGACGATTAAATTAAAAATATGATCAGTAAAAATATAATAAGCGGAATATAATAGAAAGAAGAGAGAAAGTGGACCAATTAAAATTAGGAGTATAATATAAAGGGATGGAATTGTACTTAACAGTCCGCTTGACTTATTTTTTGAATAAATAAATAATTTATAAATTAAAAAATATATTTTTTTTAATAATTTACAGGTAATTTATAAAAAAAATCACAAACAGCCTTTTAGTACTCTCACTTCCTCTCAGTTTAGTTAAATATTAAATTTAAAAAATGGCAATAAGAATGTGAAATAAGTGAGTTATTATATTCTAAGAAATATAAATTTAATAAAAAATCAATTTATTTTATCAAATATATAATATATAAAATTATTAAAAAATGCCGAGACAAATTAAAGTAAAAGCCCGGCTAATTTTTGGAACGGAGGGGGAGGACAATGGCGGTGGATAACTTTAATACTTATATATGTAGTAGCTTATATATATCTATATTTACGAAAATCTTAAATGAAATATTAATTAGAAAACATATTTTGTTTATAAAATCCATATTATCTATATATTTACGGCATTATGTTTAATATAATAAAAAATTATAAAAAGCTAAAAGGCAGAGAGAGAATATTCATAAAGTATAAACTGTGTCCCTATGTAAGCCTGGGTAGCTGGACGTGTGCTGGGAATAAGAAGATAAGACTCCTTAAAAAAACAAAAAAGGACACGTGCTATCGGATCTACTAACGTTTTTTGATTTATTTTATTATTATAAATTTACTCATACAGTAACATTTTCAGATACACACTCGATTTCAGAATCTATTATGCATCCTAATTCCTATCGGAGTTTCGAGTTTCTACATCTATGGCTTCCGAGGATGAGTTTATAGAATCCAACATCGATCGAGAGTAGTTCAATGGTAAAGTTATTCATTTGTCGTTACCAACGTTTTAGATTCGATTGTCATCTATATTAAATTTAGTGGTGAACAGATACTAATTAGTATCCTTAAGGCTTAATAAAAAAAAAATCCAGGTTAAGATAATATCTACTCGTAACATATATGAATGAATATATAAAAAAATATTTATACTCATACTCACCTTTGTATTTCAATTAAAAACATCCATATATTAACACAGTACCAATAACAAATTTCATATAAGATAATAAACGTACCAGGCCAGATTAAATAGCATGGACTAATAATGGTCTGATACAGTCGTAGTCCAATTTTATACCTGGGAACAAAAAAATTATCAAATTTGCTAAGATATGGATTAAAATAACAAAAAATCAAAGTTAGATTTTTTTATAAAAAAAACTTGTAGAAGAACAAGTATAATAAATCTTATAAAGAATTTGATGATTTTTGGGTCAGACATGAGTCTATGACCCTCGAGATGAAGAAAATAAGTTTATTAGCGGTGACATTTATAATTGCGGTAATAATAGAGTGTGATGAAATTACTGTAAAGTGAAGATTTGTAAAATATCAGTTATCTTATATATCTCTTCCCATTCCGTTCCATATTTTTTTATTTTAAATGACTTTTTTAATTGTAATAAATATTAAACTTTTGTTAATATATTATTTAATTTTTCAAAAAGTAAGCATTTTAATTTAAATAAATGAAATCTATAAATAAATGCCAGGCATCTAAGTCATTATGTGTGACGCGTTTTAATTCAAACGGATCCTAATATTAATAATTGAGTGATCCGTTATTTTTTAACACATAAATATTCGCAGCACGATAGATGATGTTAGCGAACACAGTAGTCGTAGAAAATATCCAAGCGTTCAAGATCTTAAATATTGAAGGACAAGAATTTTACGTACAAAATGTAAAATCTTGATTTTAATTATTTTTATTTTCATATGCACATGCATATAAATACATTTAATTTTTATTAAATTTTTCTAATTTTTTGAAATTTTTATTTATTCACATTAGACGTCTATGTGGTTGTCTAACACCCCGCCACCATTATTTTAAGAGACCCGTAATCTACATATATACCACAATTTTAGGGCAAAACAAAGAAAAGGAACCCAATACTAAATAAAATGTACCTTAACATCACATTAAATGACTTCAAATATCATAATTTAAAAAGTTGGCATTTTTCAACGCAATATAACTGTACATAAAATTGTATTTATCTTAATCCAATATTCCTCTGTTTTTCGACCAATACTCAGTTATTCACATTCATTCTCATAATCCCAGTTATTCACGGTGGTTTGGGAATCAGACTTGCTGGGGTTAGGGCTAAAAATCGAATCCGAGTTATTACTAGGATTCGAACCCGGATTTGACTTGTTAAAAATGAATATAATTAGTATTTGTATAAAAAATAAGTGAATTTGAATCTTATTTTTTAATTCGAACGAATACCGATTAAGATCTTACCTCTATAATATTCGATTATATTTATTTTGAGTTGTTCGAATAATTTTAGAGAACTCGAATACATATTTAATATATGTATTCGACTCGAATTCGTAAGTTGCATATATAATTACATATTGTATATGATATTTATATTAAAATAATACTCTATGAAATGATCACATTTTAGTTTTTAGTGAATAATTATTTGAGTATTCTTAATTTTATAAAATTCCTATATATGAATTCGAATTCAAATACACTAAAATGAGCAGTTAACATTTATTCGAGTCGAGTCGAATGAAATACGAATATTGATATTCGAATTCGAACCGAATCTGAATAAAACATTTAAATTTTAATTCGAATCCGGAACGAATTTGAACGAATAATTATAAATTCGAGACGAATATGATTACACTGCTATTCGCTTTTATTCGAATTTCTCTCCATAAAAATTGATTCATGTATACTTCTTAATATAAATGCCTAAAATTATTGTCATTAAAATTTTGCTTTTATTGAGATACAATAGCTGAAACGTGTCATGATGATGCGTTTTTACACTATTATGCCCCATAAACTTGTGTTTACATATTCACCTGACAGAATCTTTGATAGAGGTAGCCAAGAACATCTCCAACCCATTACATTATTTTAGTGTGAAAATTACATCAAATTAGTGTAAAAGTTATACTATTTTTAAAATTCACTCCAACTCATTTATACTAAATTTCACACACAAAAAAATCTTTCTTTATTATAAAGATTATTTTATTACTAAAGTATAAAAACAATAAAGTTGTTAAAATATAAAGGGAATAGATTTGTTTTAATTAAGGTAACGTAAGAGTAATATTGGTATTTATAAAAACTCTAAAAGTTACACCAAATTTTGTTGTCACACCATTATGGTACAATTTTTAGAGTTTGATTGGAGAGAATTTTTACACCAAAATGGTGTAAAAATACATTTTTGAAGTTTGGTTGGAAATGGTCTAAGAAAGTTGTCAAATCAAAACAAATCATCAAATATATTATTTTTTTAATTTTCTCTCACATCCATGTCATTATTGGAAACATTTATTAAAATTTTGCTCCAATAGTTAAGCAACTTTAAAGGTTGCACATGTGCTCTCTATATATTAATTTTATATTTAGTTCAATATAAAAGTATGTAAAGTAATATAAATTTTAGATATTTCATAAGACTTTTGCTAGTTTAGGAAATTGTCAAGAGATTGTCAACTTTTGACAATCTTGGTAGGCAACCTCCCCCTCCAATAGTTAGACAATGAAGGGTGTCATGTCACATACGGTTGACAACTTTCTTGACAAACCATGCTCGAGATACTCTAAGTAAAACGTGTCTTCTTTTTTTTTCTTTAAAAAAATTACATAAAATTATCAGTGGAGTGAAAAGCGTATTTTCAAATAGTGTTTTTAAGAAATGTTATTCGATGATGCGTTTGTCTGTTATAATAAAAATCATCTTTATAGATTATACGGAGTAATATTTTAGACATTTAAGGTTCAAATCATGATATTAAAAAAAAAAAACCCAACACTAGATCAACTGATCAAGTCTTATAAATAAGGATAAATTTTTAGTTAAATTTCATACATCACTTGTCATATCATATGTAGATATAATTATCATTCATACTTGTTGCGCCAAGTTTGTGGATGATTCATAAAATCTCTGGTTTTAAATCGGCAGCTATCAGTAATAATATTTTCTATTATTCATCATAATATATGTTGATTATTCGGTTAATTGTTTATTTTGTATATTTTTTACTTAAATTCTTAGAACAATATTAATTACAATATACTTAAACTTTTGTTTTATTTATTTACATACTATACATATCATTTGTATTAATAACTATATATATTATCATAAATCAAGAGTACGGTTGGATAGCTCAAGTGGTTGAGAGCTTATCTTCTGTCGTCTCCGGTCCTAAATTCGATCGTGACTCATCCTAAGAATTTCTTTAGAACAGATACACAGCTATAACTAAATTAGTAAAAAAAAATATTATCATAAATCAAATAACCTATACATAAATTTTAAACAAACGCCACCAGAAATTTAATGCAGGCACCGCCGGCCACTTACAAGTTGCAAGTGCCTACCGACCTCCAACACCAACATAGCAAATGGGCACACTAGCAAACAAAGAAGATATGTGAAGATAAAATGAGACTTTACGAGGCTAGTTATTCATTAAGTTAGTGTCTTGATGAATGTTTGTAATATGTTATGGCCCATAAGAATAAGGGGTGTTTGTTGCAAGAGGGCATGTGGTTGCTAATGACATTGTACAGACCTGTAGGGCCCTGCATCTTGTAAACGTCACCATGAAAACAAAAATAAGGCCCGTTCCCCCCCCCCCCACCAAAAAAAGCCCATTTATCTTACATTATAATACAAATAAAATTACTTTATTTGATTACTTAGGAATAAATATGTGGATGAATATACTTATCATTATTTATTTATTTACTGGACGATGAGATTTAAACTAAGATAATTGAAAAAAGGGTACATTTTGGATGATAATTACTTCGCAATTCAAAATGCATAATCCATTTTCGATGGATTTTCATTTTTTAAAATAATTACTAGGGGTACCATAAAAAATTTTAAAATGATTGAAATAATTTGACTCGACTGTACCTGTATCGCAATTGGCAACTAGAAACGTTCTACCGACTTGGAAAACAGCAAATGGGCAGTAGCAAACAAAAGAGACAAGAAGATAAAAGGGACTTTTACAAGTAACAAATGTCGTTGGTGGGTATTTATTGTTTACAGTAGAGATGCAAGAGGGGCATATGGATGTACGATGTGACAAACTCGGTGGGAACCCGCAGTTCTGTAAATTCTGCTCTCAATCTTTATCCACGCACCAAATATATAGTAATCCTATCTATCGGAAAAGAAGCTGCTGCTCAGAATCGTACACAATATACTACTTATTGCCCTTAAGTTTAGAATTTAATAAAAATAATGATTTTTTTATAATTTTATTTACAGTTCTATCATTTCTGGAAATATTTACGACTTACAATCGGAATCAATTATATATATTTATTTATTTATTTAAAAAGGAAGTTATAATAAATTTTTAAAATTTATTTATGAATTAATTTTAGTATTTGAGGTAAGTATGACTATCGGGTCATTTCGGGATTGGAAAATATTATCCGGACAAATAAAATGTCTTTTTTAGATTTGCGTTTATTTGAGTAATTTTTAAAAAAATGCCATGTAAATATATACCCTCACGGCCTCACTGATGAATTATATAATTTTTTAATTTTTTATTTGTAATTTTAAATGATTTGACTACTAATTTATAAAAAAGTTTAGGGAGTTAAGATACATCTTAGATAAGTCATCTAAGATGTATAGGATTTTATATGCAAATATTAAAGAGATATTTTTATAATATCAAGATTCATTTAAAATTTTATTGATATACTATTATTTTGTAATAAAATCTTAGGAAATTAACTAAAATTTATCTTAGGTTCTTTTTTCTCTTTATAAAATTAATTTACGGGTTTTCTTAATAAAAAAAAAAGGGAAGAAGGATCATAATCCTCATTCTCGAACATTGTAATTGGGCTTGACCGTTCAACATAACAAAGGTTGGGTAGACTATTTTTCAACACCAGGCCCCTAGCCTGTTCACCGGGGAAGATACCATTAATCGAAAAGGTTAGGTCCTTGATTGACTTTTACGCGAGGAATACAAGATTCATAGTAGTATATTTACAACATTCTATACATCAAAAAGTTTAGATTTGATCCCCGCTTTTAGCTAATTAGCATCAAGCACCAGTAGTAATTTTATTCAGAGAAACCCTTGGTTAAGCCACTTAAGCTTAAGCATTACCAATGACTCATCATGAAAGAAATTAAAAATAATAATGTTAGCTATACAAACCTACTTATCCTCCAAAGATCTATCAGCACAATGTTGGCAGGATTTCCCTAAGCAATGCACGAACCTCTTTAAGCTATTAATACCTGAAATTTTATCGAAAATTTCGAGTCTAAAAGCCTTAAACTTGACATAATCGCCTCTCATGTCTTTCCCATCCTCATCAACAAACAGGCAATGCAACACATTGAGTTCCTTGATGCATTTCAACCTTCCATCCAACAATATAGCCAGAGCATTCACGGATAGAGTCGAATTCGATATATCTAATACTCTGAGTCCCGGAAAGCCTTGGACTATACAAGAAACTTCCTTTTCGGAAAATTCACCGTGTAAACCAAGCTCCATAATATTGCTGCAATAATCCATCAGCTGTGTGATCATTTGAAATCCCCGGAATGGAGCATCGAAAACCCTGAGATTCTTCCAGTACATGACAGCCATAAAAATTGGATAGACATCCACTGAAGCGTCACAAGGCAAGACCACACGAGAAATGTTGGGAGTGTTCTCTGCCACAAACATAAGGGTATAAAAATCAGGCATTTTTCGACAAGGCAGGGACAGGGAAACCCAGTTTTTGCAGTGTTTGATGGCTAGTTTAAGAAGATGATTGTATATTGCAAGGTGTTGGTGGTGAAGTTGATCATCATCAGCAGCCTCATCATCAAGATTTTGTAATGAAGAAAAATCAAGATTAGGATGATTAAAAACAGCGTGTAAAGAAGCAGAAAGCCAGGAATGGCAAACAAAAGGAGGGCCACAAAGTTGATCTTGGAGGGTCAAGTGAGAAAATATTTTGGACAAGATGAATGGATCCAAGTCTTTCCATTGGGGGTCGTCTCTTGATTTCTTCTTCATTTTTTTTCTTCAACTCTTCTTGTTCTTGGCTTGTTAATTTGGACTATAAATACCTAACAATTAGCCAACATATATATATATATATAAATTAATATGTGAGTCAAACAAGAATAGCTAGAGATGAGAAAATATATGTAAATTTCCCGTATATGTAACAGACCCGATGGGAGAAGACGACAAACAATATAATTAGGTGGCTGGCTACTTTTATTTTTTGCAGGACAAGTAAACCAGCTTATCCAAGTAGTACCGGGAGTCTGGGACTCCGATTATTTTTAGTTGAATTTTGATATGCTCGTACTTATTAGTGATAATGGACCTCCCGTATGTATAAAAATCCTACTAATAAAAAAAAGTCACCTTACAAAAGTGTCATGAAAATAAGTGATTAATGTGTGCACACACTAAAAAGACCCTTATTTTTAAATATATATAAGTATCGTTTTTTTAATAATCAAGCTTATAGTCTTACAAATTAGTACATGTTCTAAGAAATTTTCGGGGTGAGTTAAAGTCGACATGAGACAACAGAGAATAAATTATTTACCACTTGAGTAATTCAATCGTACTCATTATAGTATTTTTAATCTCATATTCTTTTACCTATTATTAGTTTTATAAAAAAATATAATAAGTAAAATGAATTTTAAGAAAAAGCGGAAAAACTCATATACAAGGGTTTTCGAATGATTGACATGGTTGGATAAATATACATAAGAGAAAATTGACATAAGTTGGATAAATATAAGAAGAGAAAAATAATATAATATAAAAAGAGGAGAGAGAATAGTAAAATGTCACCGTTTATTTGGACTTTTGTTGAAGCAGTAAGAGAGTGGAGGATGGGCAAGTTGGGAATAAAATAAGGGCAGTTGAGTTGAGTTGAGTTGAACAAAAAGAAAAACATGTTTGCGTACTTGCTTGTCGATGCCCGATCGTGGTGTTATTAGTTTACATAATCCGAGCATTACGATTACCTACTTCACACACGGCACCTATATTATTAATTTATTATTATTATTATTATTACTATACGTATTGTGGGACGGGACCCACTTTTGGGTCTGACCGACAATTACTAGCTACTAGTTTATGTAGAAGTGGGCCTCATCTGCTTAATCAATTCAATTTTTATTCCTTTTTTTTTTTGACGAAATGCATATATTATTAGATCATTGAATCATTCTGAATACAAAGCTGAACACTGGCCGGAATAGATTGCCAGTTGAAAGTACGATCGGGATACATATATGACACTTGAGCTAATGCATGTGCCGACATATTCGCGGATCGTTAAACAAAATACAACTTGAAGTTGTTGTTTAGCCGAATCAAATCCCTGCAGTCTTCGATTACTTGCCCCAAGCGAGATCGCATAGGTGCTGTACTTCTGATGAGCTGGACAACCACCAAACAATCTATTTCTACTGTGATTGGACTGGATTCCATTTCTTTAGCCCAACTTAGAACTTCCTTTATCTACTACTACCGAACCAAATCACAAGCTATATGATCCTTTTTTCACATATTTTTTTATCCCATTTATTTATTTATTGTCAAAAAAAAATTATTCACGTTCACT
Organism: Oenanthe sinensis; assembly: GCA_028671895.1. Lineage (NCBI taxonomy): Eukaryota > Viridiplantae > Streptophyta > Magnoliopsida > Apiales > Apiaceae > Oenanthe > Oenanthe sinensis. The sequence goes on from CM053794.1 coordinate 41,877,930, forward strand.
ATGTATAGTAATTTTATGTGTTCGTTTTGTTAAATTTTATAGAAAATAATTTATATTTTTAATAAATTTTGATTTGTTAGTATAATTAAATAAAATGTGAAATTTTATTTTTATACCAGTAAAACAGGATGGAGAGAGTATTATTTTTAATAATATAAATATATACACTCTCTACACTAATGTATTGGTGATTTTGCAGTCCAGTTGCAAAGAAATATGTGTAGTTATGAGTTGAGAGTAATATACTAATATTATGTGCAAGTTGAATTTATATAATTATAAAAATTAAGATGAATAAAAACAATAAGCATATTATATTTGTAAGTATATCTAAATTAGGTGGAAGCGTAAAGAACAGGAATGTATATACAGTATATCTCAAATAAAACTAACTAGCAGCACAATGTGATATGAATGTTAGTGTCTTGACTGATAATGATAATGATAATGATAATGATAATGCAATCAAACTACATTCAATTAAGTCACAAAAAAAGAAAAGAAGAGCATATACAGCGTGCGTGCGTGACAGATGAATAGTAGAAACAGTAGCAAAAAAGTTCTACCGACTTGAAAAATGGAATAGAAAAATAAGGACAGTAGCTAGCAAACAAAAAGGAGACAATTAAGATGATAAAAAGAGGCTTTTACAAGTAGTATCAAATGATGTTCATGAATGTTGGTAGTAGTAGCGGTTGTATATTATTATTGCAGAGAGAAATAGGTGTTTACAATACAAATGCAAGAGGGCATGTGGGCGATATGACATACTAAGACTCCGTGGGGTCATGTTCTTTTGTTTTGGTTTAATTTGTTTGGATTTTGGATAAAGATGCATGCTTATTTTCAGTATTTTATATTATAAATTTATATAGTAGCATATATGAACAGCAATAATCGTACGCTAAATCGTCAAAAATATATATACAAAGGAGAAAACGAAAAAAAAGGAGAAGACGAGGGCGGTGAAGTGACGCTCCTAAGACGCTCCGTTCTATTTTTCTAATTTTTTCGGATTTTTACAATCTTAAATACTAATAAGTAAAACTTCCTTTTCAGTCATCGAAATTTTAGAGAGAAAGAAAAGATTTGATATAAAAGATTTAAAAGGAAAGGACTTTTGCAATTTTAAATACTAATAATTAAAACTTCCTTTTCAGCCATCGAAATTTTAGATAAAAAAAGATTTGAAAAGATTTGATATAAAAGGTTTAAAAGGAAAATAAAAAAAAAAAGGAAACCAGAAATAGCTATGAAATAAGAAATAAGTTTTATATGGAATATAAAAATTAAAAGGGAAATAAGAGATAAAAAATAACTATTTTTTAGAGATGGTAAGAAATAAGTTCTATATGAAGATTTTGTAACTAATTTTTGGAGATGACAATTATAAAAAAGTAATAATGATTTTTATATGGATTTTTTGTAACTATTTTTTAGCAAACAAAAAATAATTTAATATTTTACAAAAGTGACAAAAATTATAAAGATAAAATGATTTTACAAATTAGATGTGACACTAAGTTTCTCAATAGAAAATTTATAACATATTTTTAAATATTAATAATTAAAACTTATTTTATCATCATCGATAAGAAGATTTATAATTGCAAAAAAATTGATAATAAATTTTTTTGAAAAGATTTGATATATAAAGTTTAAAAGAAAAGGGAAAATAAAAGATAACTATTTTTTAGATATGACAATTATAAAAAGGTAATAATATTTTTTATATAGATTTTTCATAACTATTTTTATCAAATTACAAGAAATAAGTTACAATTTTTTAGAAGTAACAAAAATTATAATGAGACAATGATTTTGTAATCGAGATCGGTCTATATAAAGAATTAAGTCTTTTTTAACGTACAATTATGTTCTCTCCTAGATATTTAGGTTTTATAAATTTTCATATATTAATTATGAATGTGATCGTAATATATATATATATATATATATATATATATATATATATATATATATATATATATATATATATATATATATATATTCATTGCAAACTTTTAATAATACTTATATAATTTACGTTTGGTTTGATTTTTTTATAATTATATACACTCGATTGATGTTCATCTGATAATTATTTGTAATGTTTATATGTTTAATCTTATTCTTTATCTTTAAAATTTAGTGTATACACATGAAAATTTTAATACAGATCGAAGAGGAAGAGAAATGATGCGAGAAAAAGAGCATAATAATTTAAATCACCACGTATTCCGTAGGTACGATTTACGTTCCTATCTGTATCCACACGAACACTTAATCTTCGAAGAATGAGGTATTTTTAATATACAATTGATTTATGATATTATGGATTAAACTCTCTTGAATGATTTGAATAACAATAGAGACAATTGGATGATAAGAGCGAGAGTATGCAGGATGTGAGATGCAATCAATACACAAACAAGCAATCAATTTAGTCTTGACATGATTTTAATTAATGACGAGAAGGTTAACAAATTCTTGTTATTTATTAATTTATTACAATTATGCATTCGTACTAATTTTTTGATACTTTAATTTATGATAGTAAAATCTTATCCATGCAGCGATTCAAAAACATCTATTTTTTCAATTCAAACATATTTTGGAAGAATGGTTTTTATATAGCATTAAAAACTTAAAAGTAGTTGCAAGTACCGGCAGATATAGACCACTATCGTGTGAGTTTAAAGTGATATTTCTACGTATAACAGTCCCAAAAAAGTTGGAAGAAAGAATCATCAACATACCACTACATGGATTTGAATTCATAAGTCCCGATATAATTGAAACACGTGTTAATTACACTAATATTTTATCAAATATTTTGCTAAAATAAGATATTATAAGTTACATACACAAGTATAATTTTAAATTATATTTTTTAATATTTACATAATGTTACTAATACTTATTTAGATGTTGTGGGTTGCTTGACATACATTGGTGACATTGATATTGTTAGCTGCGGATGGGAAAAAAAGAGATCTTATAATCATAAAAAATTAGTAAGTTGTGAATTATAATACACGTACATCTGTATTTTGAAAAATTATTATTTGATTTTATAATATATATATATATATATAAATTTAATGATACTATTTTGGTTTAATATAATTTTGTTATATCAAATTTTATCATATGCAATTCAGTTATCAGTAATGTAACTTTGTGGGAAAAAATTTAATAAATGTAAAATTTATTATGAGTCCGCCGCGAAACGCGGTTTTTTCCACTAGTTATATACTACAGGATTACCATTACAATTTATAAAGAGCGATGATATATACACACTCCAAAACTTATTCATGCACACCCTTTTCATACACTCGATCATATTATCCTTATTATACCTTATATCAATTATTTAATTGATACTCATATTAAACAATTTCTTTTTTTTTTGATACAATCTATTTGTAATTAAATTTTTAGCTTTATATTATTAAAACATAGCTTATAACTACTTATTATTATTATTATTATTATTATAAAATAAAAACATAATTATATATAACCAAGTCCAACAAATAAATAAAAGTATTACATAAATTTTCAATTCCAAATAATAACAATTTAGTTACACAAGTTTATAGTATATTTCAACATTAAATTTAATAATTAGAAACAAATATTCAGTAGAATACCAATTTCTTTACAAATGAGTTAATGAAAATAGTTTTGTTCATGCTAAATTGAAAATTTTAATTTTAAAAAATTAGAATAAATTTTACTTATAAAAACAATTAGAATAATATATATTAGTTTAATATAAATTCTTTATTATTGATTCTTATTAGTAGCATTTTGTTACTTAAATAAGTTGACACATTATTCTTTACAAAATGTAATAATTATTTTTTAAATTACATTTAATAGTATATTAGAAACCTACATAATAAAATTTAATTAAATACTCCCTCTGTCCCGTTGAGTAGTATACATTGGGGGACGGGGGCATGACACGCATTTTAAGGTGCATTTTAAAGATAGATTCATAACTTATTTTTGAAATTTTCTTTTTTTGTATAAAAATAGGATTGTTAAATTTTTATGCAAAAAAAGAAAATTTTTAAAATAAGTTGTGGAACTATACTTTATAGTTATCTTAAAATGCGTGTCGGACAGTGAAAAAAAACGTATGCAATTGAATGGGACGGAGGGAGTATATGAATATTACTATATTAGGATTAAACTTAAATTTTCAAATTAACACATTAATATAATTTTTTATTGTTTAAAAAGGTATTACAAAAATTAATAAAAATGCGGTTGAAGTGTTGGCGGTAAAAAAAAAAAAGGAATATTATATTGAATAAAGACATATAAAGATAAAGGTTATTTTGGTTCAATTATATATAAAGGTGTGCAAGAATACATCCAGGGTGTGCATATATCACAACACTTTATAAAAAGAGAATAAGAATCCTAAAGATTAACCTTTTAAGATATTTTTCCTAACATAACAATAAATACATATAAACCAATACTCTTAGTCATTTATTGTTAAATATTTACCTATAATTTATTTTACATTATTAATAAATTAGGAAATTAAGTAATTAAGCTATTAATATAATACACTCAAATCAATTGTCACATTAGGAAATTTTTCTAAGTTCTACTATCCTTATTCTCTTATAAAAATATATGTAACATTTTACAAGTCAATAATTAATATATAATAGAAATTATCAAAAAAATTAAATTGATTTATGTTATATTATTGCAAGTCCAACCGCTTACCTATTTGATGTTTCTAAAATTTAGATAATATTATGAAAAATAACGCTCCAATTACGTTCTAGTGGTTACCTAAAATACTAGTATATGTATTTCATTACCTATTTTTAGGTAACCATTATCTATTTTATTTCTAGGAATAAAATAATCCTTTCCCTTTTTTTTTTCTTCATCTTTTTTCTCTGTTTTTTCCTCTTCCATCTTTTTTAAGAGTAGTTATATTCAAATTTATTATTATTATTATAATATATAATGAATATATGGATTGATGTTGCTTATCTTAGTCATTATCTAAATCAATAGAATTTATTATTTTATAAATTTATAGATAATCAATTAGGAGGACCTGCTCTTGGGTCTAATATTTAGAATATTGTGGAGTGGATTTCATTTGTTATAAATAATATTCAATCTCGACTCAATCGCAAGCAGAACCGGCTCTTGGGTAAGGCGATCAAACCAACCGCCTAGGGCATCATTACGATAGGGCTACCAAAACATTTATCTACATGTATTATATATACATTTTCGATTTTTTATTTTTTAGAACTATAAAAAAAAAGTGCATCATTTCAAAATTTCGTATAAGGCACCCAAATCTGTAGTACAAACCCGGGTCGCAAGTGTCTTGGCTACTATCTGAGATTTGTTAATACTTTGACGAAAATATGAACTCGTAGGATATTTATAACATCTCATATTTATTAAATTTCCTATACAAGGATAGGATTTTGTAATTGAAAATGCATATTTATTTATATTTTACTCAGATCAATTGAGTTTATCCACAATTCCATATAGATAAACATGCCTAGATGACATATACTTTACCTCTATTAAATTGGCGGTCCATCCTTATCGGGATAGAAGAAGCCCCGTTTAGTATTACAAAAATTTAGGATGATATTTGATAAATTCAAAATGAAAAGCTGTTAGGAAGGTATTTGATAAATTATAAAACGGTTGTAAGAAATTATAAGTTTCATCATCAAATCTCTTAAAAAACATTATTTTTATATATTATATCTGAAAATATACCCAAATTAAAAAAAATTACTAAGGATTTTTAATCAATACTTTTTACTTAACATTTCCCCCCTCACATTTTCAACCATAATCTCAAACGGAACTTAAAACAGGGAGCATTTCTAATGTGAATTCTAATAGACTAAAAACAATAATTTGTAATTTAGTAGTAGTTGTTCACCTTCATAAAAACTATCTTGCTTTCTTCCAGAAACCCTGTCCCTGATCTAGAACAATCAAGATCCAAGTATACCGCACATAAATTCTAGTTTTTTTTTTTTTTTTGCAATTTCAATAGTAGTTTATAGATGAAACACAACCCAAAAGGGTGAACAACACAGATCTGTTATCGAGATAATTACCACAATAACTGATCAACCATTATTGCTAATCAGACCATAACTAATTAATTACGATTGCTAATGACCGATACATATAAGTAAGGGAATCATGGCCCTCGGGTCATCCCTTGATAATACCTGATATTATAACAAAAATCTATATAAATATAAAAGGTTATATTTGTAAATTCAGATATTATTTTTTACATTTACAAATATGTCATTAAGTTTATACTAAAACCTGATATTATAACAAAAATCCATATAAATATAAAAGGTTATATTTGTGAATTCAGATATTATTTTTTATATTTACAAATATGTCATTAGGTTAATACTAAAACCTGATATTATAACAAAAATCCATATAAATATAAAAGGTTATATTTGTAAATTCAGATATTATTTTTTATGTTTACAAACATGTCATTAGGTTTATACTAAAACACTTTATCCGATGTCATCCTGAGACCCATTTTTCTCTATAAATAATATTTTTCCAATTTTAATATTAGGGTATTGAGCGATATAAATTTTACAAACTAAAACTAAATTTCGGCGTATGCTATATGAACTATAAACTAACGTCGTCATGAACCGAATTTGATCAATCCTCTTCAAGAAAACAGCAAAACATGCTCACAAGTCACAACGGAGGATATCCACAAAGAACAACACAGTTCTTCTCTCATCATAATAATATACTGTAATACCTTAAAATTTATAAAATTTTAACTAAAATATATAGATATATATTTACTTGAAAATATTAATTTTATATATAATTTGAACACCAAAGTTGACCCAAAATATTCGTCACCCTATAATTTGACTTGCAAAGACTTAAACGGCCAAGGACTCTCAGAAAAATATCATTTTCCACAAACTGACCGTCTGATCGACCCTCTTCAACTGAATATGATCAAGTCTATAAAACGAGCTACTATCATTTCTTCTTTACAGTCGAGTGGCTTTGTCCCCTCATCCATCCATCCATCCATCCATCCATCATATCACCCATATTGTAACAGAAACTTAAACATTTACGCACTTATTAAGCACTGCCAATAATGAGTGATCCGAGTCCTGGCAAGCAACTATTTAAAGATCCACTTAAAAATCATCCCGAGTTTGGGACTAGCAACCACAAAATATGAGAATCACTGAATATTTACATTGCTGTAATGTAGTATTAACAACCTACATTAATAATAAGATACAGTTTTAGTAACTGAATGGTCTATACAAAAACAAAAGAAAATATAGTCTGTACAGTTCTGAAAGGGGCAAAAGGCCAAGTAAAAAAACTGTTCTAGAGAGTTGTGGATCTTAATTATTCTCCAAAAGCATAGATAATATATGATTCACATCCAATTCATAGATTAAATAAACCCTTATCCTCTCTTTTAAGTTTTAACTTAAAAAAAGACCAACCCTTAGAAAGTTCATTGTTGATCTTTTCAACCACTTCTCATTCCTCCTTGCTTCCTGTGGCCAATGCCACAGATTTGCATATGGGGCAACTGTTTTTTACAAGAAGCCATTTCTTTATGCAATCCAAATGATACTCGTGCCCACAATCAAGGATACCAATCTTCTCTTCATCCTTATAGTCCGTCTACAAAAACACAGACAATACCCTGTTGTTAGATACCAGCAGCTGAATATTGGTTAAAATTGATCTTATATGATAAAATGGCTCGTGCATTAAGGTTCAATGAAAACAACCAAAAAATTAATATTCTGAAATTAGATAAATACGTTCTATTCTATAATTGCAAGTCAAAATATGGCATACAAATTCTATAATTTCCGAGTCAAAATATGGTATACAAAATGGTCGCAACGTGTAATGAACGAAACCCCAAGAATAAACCAAAGAAATCTCTGAAATGTACAGAAATAAGACAATTCAATCCGCAATATATTAGGAGATCAGTGGCATACCTGGCAGATGACGCAGAAGTTAAGTTCCTGGTTTACAGATGCTGTGTCTTCCACATTGGAACTTGATAAAGATGGAGTAAATGTTTTAGATTTCAGATGACCAACAATAAAATCCTCAGACAAGCCACTGCCCACACTGCCAATTTGTTCTCCTAATGCAAGAAGCTCCTGGGAATATATTTGATAGGAGTTTTAACGTTTAAATTCAAACAGAAGAAGAAAGAAAAATTGATGTTCCAAGGATCTTCAGCATCAATACGTGTTTAGAAGTTGTCATATATAAATCACTAAAACATATTAATAATTAGAAACTAGGGGTTAAAAGGAGAAAGTAATAGAAAGAATAAAAGAAACACAACTTTTAGGTTAAGAATGAGTAGTCAAGATTTCCTCAAAGTTACCTCATACGACATGTGATCAATATCTAAACGCATATCTCTGTGATTATCAACAGCATCACCCATTTCATCATAGTCCGAGAGCTCCAGGAGTGCAACTCCCTACACAATTTAAAAACAAAAAATAATGATAAAATGATTATAACTAACAAACAGTGAACATATTTTTCAAACAAGATAAAGTCATGACTCGTGTATTACAGCAGAAGATCAATCAAATGTAGGAAATTCCTTACATCTTCTGGAAGAACTCTCAAGTAATGAAGATTGTGTTGCCTTGCACTCGCATCAAGAATTCTCTCTCTTCGTTGAGGCCGGTGTATCTGTAAGCCAGCTGGTTGAATATATCCAACGAATCTGGAACTCATATCTCCACAACCCTGAAAAATATCCATACCGGCATGTGAAGTGCCACCTGTTGAAGGTCTGCGTGAAGATGTTGCTACTTGAGAATGTAATTCAAGACTGCGGCCCCGAACACCTTGCATAGGTGGCAGTGGTGGTCGTGGTTGTGGTGGTGATGGATGATGAAGGCTGAAGTGCGCTGGGAGCATGGGAGGAGGTGGCAGAAAAGTTGCGGAAGTTCTGTTGTTAGCTGTAACTTGATATGCCTGTACACCCATATTGGCTGCCTCCATACAACCTCCATTAAAGTTACCTGATAATATGGTGTGTAAGAGAGCAGTAAAACATTAAAAATAAAAAATAAAAAATCAATCAAGATATGACTACTTTTACCCGATTTCCTCATTCGGAAAAATATTTTTTTTTTGCCAAGTACAAAAAAATAAAATAATTCATTCAGTGATACTATGGAGATTGAATAGGCTACATCTTTGTGTTTTGCTGTTCCCTTTGAAAATTAGACTATAAATTTCCAAAAAAATATAAATAAATAAACATGAGTAAGAACTTACAATATCTTTATATGCCCTACAAGAGAACGTAGGCGAAGCCAAGACATGCAAAAGACAAAACATAATGTAACAAAGAAATTCAGAAGCCCTTTCTTAAGGTTCAAGATTTTACCATGAATATAGGGTACAGCATGTGGTTGGTTCCAGGCCAAAGAGCCAACATCACCTGCATTACCGTTTAATTGCTGATCTATCCAAGGAGTGGCAGCTGTCTGAAAGACCAGACCTGGATACTGTCCTCTGATCAAATGGTTGGGATTATGTGGCACCAGGGAACCGACACCAATAGCACCAGATCTGTCCCTCATACTTCTATGAGATCCAATATCCATCACAGATGACATGTCAGTTACTGTAAAAGATGCATCCATTGCACCAACATCTGATTCAACAGGTCTGGCACTCATAGGAGCAGCTGAAGAACTCGCTCCAGCCGAGGCATAGTACTGAAAATTACTAGGGAGAAACTCAGCATTCTTTCTCTTGAATGAACCTCCCAAGCCATCTATAAAGTGAGCATTTCTTCCATTAACATCTGTAGGAAATTCAATCCCATGATTAGCTGATGATAAATATTGGTCATGTGGTCCACTATTTAGCCGTGCAGGGAAACCTCTGGCACTAGATGAAGGGGCCATGTACATGTTATAGTGGTTGGATGCTGAGGAACCAACCAAGTTAATATTACCAGCAGGAAATTGATGCTGAACAACATTGTACTGTGTACCATAGGATCCATGATGCTCGGGCAGATGATGAACATTATTTCCATTTCCCGGTCCTGGTAATACCACATTAGGTTGCGGAAAGGTTGAAATGTTCCGGTATGGATTAAAATGAGCTTGGCCTTGTTGATCGATTTCCATATCAATCATTGGACCACTATATCGGATATTCCGGTGTCCCATATTGTTAAACAGTAAGTTTCCGGTGCCCTGATCATATTAAAAAGACAATTACTGAAAGACGATTCGAATAAAATTTATTCAAGTAATATAATTCACATGTCAAGATATTATTAATAAAATCTTATAAAAATGCAATATTAATTTATACTATGTCTGTGTACAAACTCCGTTAAACACTATAGAAAGAGGGAGCTATTAACCATAAAATAAAGTACAAAAATTGCATCGATAATTATAGAATCAAAATTACTTTGGCAAATGCATCAAGTTGTTTCCTACAAACTAAATAAAAATAAACTAGTATCTTTAAAAACATTTAATTTAATTTTTAGTCAGCAAAAAAAAAATCAACTGGTTCATTAAAAGTTAACAAACATGCCAAAATAGATGCAGCAAGTTGTTTACAAATTACAATTACTTGAAAATGCTGGACAGCTGTTTTTCCAATTTACAATTTAATCAAGATACATCTTAATTTACCTCCCCCCCCCTTGGGGTTAATAAACTACAAAGCACGAACCCTAACAGTCGCTGCACAATAATCCTTATCTTATTGGGTCCTCTTGGAAAAACATGTTGTACTTCAGCTTTATGAATAGAAGTAGGTCCTTTCTACAGAAGGTGTATGAGTGTATGACACTATAAAAATCCCAACTATAAATATTGAATATAGATTAAAATAATCTTGATAAACTTTTGATAGATAAGAATCAACCGAGGAAGCAAATTACATAATTGTGATCCCACTCAAATCTATGATAATTATCCTACATAAGCTGTTAACAGAAAAAATTTAATACAAACATGTTCTTGGAGAAGCAAACAGAAATCATGTTCAACGAATCAGGATTTTCAGGATGGAAATCACTCCATCGTAGATAATGAGGATGAAAATGCTGAGAAACTGTGATTCCACACGTATCATTCATAAAGCGAAACCAATTAGGAGGACAATTCACTCGACATGTTACATATTTTAAAAACAAATATCCATCAGGTTTCAAGAACTTAAAAGATTGCACCTTGCAAACTTTCAGACCTTCAAGTATGTATTTTTATTAGATATTCTTTATGATTAATTACTTTATGCAGTCTTAAGATTTTTTATGAAGCAACAAAAGCATCCGAACTCAAAATTTCCATTCAAAAACGATACCAAACCCAAACTAACACTATCTTTTAGGGCTCCAATCTCCATAGCCAAAAAGCGAAACTTTTAAGTTCCAAAACACTTGCTTGAATATGCATATTCCCAACTGGCTTCATTAATAGGCAAATTATTTTCTACCACTTAATGATGCGAAAGGTTTTGCAAATTACATTTTAAAGTAACAAACTTCAATTCACCTTTTTCACAGCTATGTAGCTGCAAGAATTACACTTAAAAATTATCAGTAGCGGCCCTTTCGGGAAAAAGTGACAAAACTTGAACAACATACTATGCACAATAAAATAAGATCATATAATCATATTTACTGCTACATTTTAGAAAATGCAAATTGTGCTTGGTTCAACTATATAAGGAACAATAAAATTCTCGGTATAGAACTTAAAGTAAAGTTTAAGTATGACACTAAATGGATCTTATCTGAAGCTACTGGGAAATGGGAATAGAGTGAAAGATATACAGATATACAATCTTTATGCCTTGTAACAGATAAGACTCCATAAACCAAGCAAGGGTAAGTGGGTAACAAAAATATATAACAGCGTTGGCTGTATGATGACTTCCCACATATATAATTACCAAATATATGAACATTAACATGTAATTGTGAGAGCAAACAGGAATCGTGTTAATTCTCTGACATGAATCAAAATTTGAGGAAATGAATAGTAGCATATCATAAGATGACAACATGACAACGACGACAGTATAATATATCATAAAAACTTTCCTCCAGCAATATCAATTAAGTGAAAACAATAATTAAAACATTCTACTCCTTTCAGTAACACATATCTTTCCTGTTTAATTTTATCGGGATAACCTAGAAAAAGGTATACTGCAAACCTAGGACCTTAAGGGAAATATCTGCATTATACTTCTAGTTCGGGACCATATAAACAAACTTCAAACAAGGACATTAATTCCAAATGGCTATACTTTTTCTTCTTCTCATGTTACACAAGCGAAAGATTATGTATATACATATCATTATCACGTAAACTACTGCAATCATAGATTTTATTCATAAACCCCATTTACGATAAGAATCTAATCAAAATTGGTAAAGAATATCCAACCCATGCAGTTATTTATCATAAAGACATTAACTTTAAATTAATAAGCATCGAAAACATGCCAAAACCCTACCTTTTTATAATCAAGAATCTGCAAAGCTTCCAACTTTCACCTGAGAATATAACTAAATGTATCTATAACCCACAATTAATTTAGTCCTCCTGCAAAATTCAAGAAAAGCCCTAATCTTGAGTTGGGAATCATAATCTGATCAACCAAATTACAATCAGAAAAAAAACCCATATAAATAATCACTTTCAACAACTAATGCATATAACATGTGTACAAAAAAACCCATTAATTTGTTGCCTTTATTTTGCAAACAATAAAAAAACATGATATTAAAATAACAAAAGAACAGATAATAAAGAGAAAATATACAAGCATGGTACATGAAAAAATCACCTGATACGAGGATGATCGAAGAGATGATCAAGAAAGATATGTGATTATATATATAAATGGATATATAATATATCCCTGTGATGCGCCCCTACACGATTTGTCTAATTTGTAATTACAAGATATTCACTGTATGTATACAGTGTATTGTAATTAATTAATTGACTCTTGTTTTTTTTTTCATATTATAATGAAAAATGCTAGAAACCAAAAATTATTTCAAATGTTGTGTTGTAGGATAATTTTTTTATGATAATATAAGACTCCGCGTGCACATGTGTTCACGAATTAAAAAAAGAGTAGGGTTAGGAATTTCAAAAATTGTCTCAATTTTTTTTAACAAATGATGTGGCATGATATGTGTCTTGTTTTAATTCGTGGGCGCATATTTATGTACCGGTATCATATTATTATTAGGAAAATTACTAATTACACGTATGAGAACGGAGCATTTGGGATTTCGTGGGCGCTATGTATTCATGTGGGGTATTATATTATTATTAAGAAAATTATCAATTACACACGTGATAATTCAACATTTTGGACAATCTTTTGGCTCTCTAGCATTTTTCTTAAAACAATGTCGATAATTGGGATAATTTTTGAACAGGTAGCATTATAATTAGGTATTTGTACCGTAAATATAGGCGGCATTTTACAAATTAACTTTCTAACTAGTTACGAATTTCTATATTCTTTAAATATATGAATAATTTTTTATTAAAAATGTGTACAAAAATATATCAAGTTTTTTCTTAGTAGCTGCAAAGCAATTCAAGTTGATATTTATATGTCCAGAATAGAAAATTTCAGAGATAATTAATAAAATCACATATTTTTATCTCAAAATTATTTTTGTCAAATTTTCATTTCATGATAATGGAATTTTATGTTATATACTAGTTTTTAATATTAATTTTAAAGAAACTTTTTAAATATCGAAGCATATATTACAAATATACACTCTTTTTATCCCTAGTTAATTGTTTACTTATTTTTATATTAAAATTTATGTGTAAAAGATAATTTTATAATTTATTTTTAATAAAAAAATCATTGGGACTTTTTTTAAAACAATTAATTAATTAGTGATAAAGAGAATAACTTATAATAAGCTAAATAAACAGGCCTTCAATTCAGTGATAAAGAGACATTTGCCGTGGGACCCGAAAAGCTGGATATCCAAGTTAATACTCCCTCCGTCCCGGCCAAATGTTTACATTTGGTCCGGGCACGGAGACCAAGGATAGTGGGTGTAATAGTGATTTTATTGTTAAAATAAATGAAGTAGTGGGTGTAATAGTGTAAAGTGTTGAAAAAGTGGAGTGAAGTAGTGGATGTAATAATATATTTATTGTTAAAAGTTACTATTTTTAGTAATGTAAAGAATTGGATGGGACGTCCCAAAAAGGAAAGTGTAAAGAATTGGTTGGGACGGAGGGAGTATATCTTTAAGAAAGAATGGAAAACTCGTTGAAATATATCTTATGAGTTTGTGAGGGGCCGTAAAATGATTCGGATATAACCGAATAGCCATGTGTTAAGTATATTATGGTTTTATTTTTAGTGTGTCCAGATTTTGATTCGGTATCATTTTATTCGGATACAAACCTATATATGAGGTCCGGATCCAATTCAAATATAAGTCAATATCATATTTTTTATTTCCTAACCGATTAGTTTATGATCCACAAATATGAGTCAAATATGATCCATTAACATTAAGTATCGTTTTTATTTCAACTATTCTAATAATTACCATTTATTCAAATAAATATAATACTATAAAAACATAATAATTATGAATTAAAACTTATGTATATATAATTTATCACGGTGAATAAATCATATTTTGTGAAAATTTAAACTTATATATGATATTAAGAAATTATAAAATTACTATTTATTTACCAATGTAATGGACTAAAAATATAATTTATATATGAGTTCGAATCGAATATGAATCATGGATCATATTCGGGTATTCGGGTATGATCATTTTATTAAAAATAATATGATACCTAATCTGAGCGGGAATATGGGTGCTCATATCCGGGATCATATTTATCCGGATTTATTTTTTCCGCCGGATTTGGATCATTTATGAAACGGATATGAGACATGTATCATATTTATTAGCCTAATATAAGTCGAGATAAGATAGTCCGGATTAATTTATAATCCTACTAATGAATTATGATGAAAATGGAATATATTCTGATGTATATACTGTTGTTAACGTTTTTCTTATTTTCCATTTTTCAATCTTTTAATTTAACTTCAAAAAAGAAAAATATTCAAGAAATTTATATATCATTAAAAAATATATTGAAGCATGACACATAGGGGTGAACATGGGTAGGGTTGGGTCGGGTTTTCGTCAAACCTCGACCCAACCCGATTAGTTCGGTTTTATAAAAAATCAACCCATTAATTGTAAAAAAAAATCGTAACCCAACCCAACCTAACCCAATTAGTTCGGTTTGCAGAAAATCGTAACCCAACCCAATCGTAACCCAAATCCCGCACATTTGCAGAAAATTCTGCTTGTTGCAGAAAATGTTGCAAGAGCCGGAAAGTGTTGCAAAAAATTTATATAGTACAGAAAATTTATATAGTGCAGAAATTTGTAGAAAATATGTAAAAAATATATAGAATATGCAGAAAATATGTAAAAAAATCTGCATTTTATGTAAATGGGTTGGGTTGGGTTGGGTAAGGGTTAAAATTTGTTAAACCCTTACCCAACCCAATTAGTTCGGGTTTTTTAAAAATTAACCCATTTATATTTCGGTTTCGGACAGTTCGGTTTATTCGGCCGAAAAAAAGGGTGGTTTGGTTCGGGTTGACTCGGGTTGGCGGTTTAATCGAATTTTTGTTCACCCCTAATGACACAACAAGTAAAGGTAAATATAATTTCCTTTTCTAGATATCACTGAAAAACTTCACAAATAACATATATTTTATGTGTTATCCCCTGGTGTCAAATTAAGGCCCCAACTCTTAATTTCATGATTCCACGCGGCATCTTAATCATGGACATTACTAGTGCATCATTCAATCTTAAAACAATGGAGATTTTATATAAAATATGGTTGTTTTCTAATAGGTGTCATTTTAAAAACTGATTTAATAATATATTTTATTTATAATTATATTTTAAATTCAAAATGTTATTAATTTTAAAATAACAATGGTTAATTTCACTACTTTATTATTTTTGAATGACATATATAACATTTTTACCCAACAAATGAATAAAATAAATTAATTTTTGATATATTAGTTATACAAATTATTTTCATATATCATGCGAACAAATATACATAGCAGACATATATATTTTCGATAATTTTGTTATATACGTACACATAGTATTAGAAGTATCATTATTTACATCCTTAAATAGCATCTGTAGCCTTGACATTACTCCATGAACTTATCATTGAATTTCTTGAAATCGGATATGATAGCAAACATGTCCTCTTGAACCGGCGAGATAGTAGTCCTCAGATGGAACACCATGTATTATTTGTAGTATATTTTTCACATGTTTTTTATTTAAATTATTATTTTTATATTTCTATTAATTAATTATCATCTACATGACACGCGATTAACCATGCACGTGTACTCGAATAGTATAAATTTAAATCAAAATTGTAAACTTAATTATATGTATTTATCGCATCAGGAGTATTCTAATCATATTTAATAGACAAATATTAATATTTATAACATAATTATATTTATATAAGTTAAATATGGGTTAAAAGTTAACCATGTACATATTTATAATTATTGAATAAAAATGGACATATTCATAAACTACTCTATTAATTTGAGACATATTATACAAATTTCCTATAAAATATGATGCGAAGAGTATTTTTAAATTTTGAAAATTGAAATGGACATTAATATTTTTATTCTAAAATTTCAATTTTCTTATTCCTATCTTATGACTCCTGGTATTTAATTTTTAATTTATATTTATATTAAAATAATAAAATTTGTCATATATTTATAACTACCATATAACCCGTGCAAAATACGGGATGAAGATAATAAATAATATATTACATGTTTTAAATGAATTAAATATTTAATTTGATTATTTATGTTATTAATATTTTTTATGTAATGTTGTACATGTGATAAATTATTTTTGAATCATATTTATATTATGTGTTTAAATTTCCATTAATGTATTGTTATATATTTATATTAATTAACATAGATTAATAAACCGTGAAAAGCATTAATAAATTTTTATTAATAAAAAGAGTTTCGAATCATTAGAAAATATTTTAATTAAAATTTAAATAAAAGAGTATGTTTTAATATATATATAAAATATTAATATAATTTTAATTCAAAATTTTTTATTATAAATTTTTTATTTTAAATAAATTAAAATATTTGAACGATGAGAAAATTGAAACACGCTATTAGATGCGAAACTATATATTATAATTTTTAAAATAGTTCGTTTAGAGTAATATAATATAAAAGTATATATAATATGGATAGAGCACAATAATAAAATTTAATTAATATAAATAAAATAATAATATTTTAATATTCATAAAATTTAATTAATAAATTATGATATTAAATAAATTAAAGAGTCTGACTAATGAGAAAATTAAAACATGATTGTTTATTGATTAAAAGAATGTGTTTTAAATTGAGTAGGAGACACACGTCTATTTAAAATCGAGTGAGATAGAACCAGACCGGACGATGGACCAAGCTAGTAATAATATAGTATAGATATCAACAAAAGTTAATTCAAAATATTGCCCTTTATGATCTTACACTATATATAAGCGGTACCTTTTTTATGATAAAAAATTAATTACAAAATATTTTTCTTGCAAAAGAAAATCTTCCTAATTAATTTCTTAGAGGCGACGAAGATCTATAAGCATTTATTTCGAATCTCCCTTCCAAAATTATTCGATACACCGTATCGCAACCTTATTAAAACTATATATCTGTAACTTTAGTCATTTAATTGAAAAGGGTTTTCAGTTTGTAGTTTAAATTCTCTCTCTTTGGGAAAATTTGTTTGTGAAATGATATCTATTAGAAATTAATCATGTTAATAATATTTAATAAATACTTGTAAAATAAAATAATCCTAACAAAATAAGTTCCATGTTTTTTTTAAATTAGTTCAAACTCTTATGACGTGTTTGAAATTATGAATTTCATTTAAAATTTTATAAAAATTTAAAATAGTAACTTAAATTCTGTCATTTTAAATCTATTATCTAAAATAAAATCTAAATTTCCACGCACAATATAATTATATAAACATATTGGTTCATATATAAATCTAGGTTCGATTCCTATCCCAGTGTGTTTGAGAAACAACTCATCCTCTATTTTACTAATAGTTTAGGTACAAAATAAAACAACATGTAGTTGTCATTACGTGTAGTGGTGTATACAAGTACTCGTATATAACAGAGATTGCGAGCTGCGAGGGCAACTTGATTTGATTGTCCGCTGGCCACATTAATTTGCTGTAAAAAGTCGAGGCCATTAATTTCACAAAAGGCCTAGTTTACAAATTACAAAATTCATGTGACCTCGAATTAATTTAAAAATTGAAAACAAAATTTGTTTATACGTTTCTCGTGGAAGATATCAAGAATAACAAATAAAGAAAAAGATATCAAGAATAATCATTTTTTAATTGATTGATAATAATTATGCATAAAAAGTTGGAGCTTATAATTAGGATATCAATTTCTTAAATATGTATCCGTATACAGAAACATATTAATATGGAAATATTTTTTTGTCGATTTTATTTAAAAAAATGAAAATAAAATTGACTTTCAATTTATTCTTGTATGTGTGTTCAATTGTTGATATAATGTTAATTATTAATTTTGAATCAATTAAAAATTAAAGAACATATAGTATTTTTACTCGTAGAAGTTAAATTGCCCCATAGTCGCCCTAATTAGGGTACAAGGAAGGGGGAAATTGGGGGTTTGAAATTCCGGGTCGAAGCCCAAAAACTTAAAAGAAATATAATCAATAGAATAAAATAAAAAGAATATAATTAAATCTGAATTGTTTCCCAGTGTGTTGTTTGTAAATAGAAGGAAGGGAATCAAACCCAAGCATGGGAAGGCCACCCAGTCATGGAGCCCCTACCTTTCGCTTTAACAACGCTGAGGTTACACACACACACACACACACACACACACTTGTTTCTTTTATTTTCGTGTTTCGTTATGATTTTAATTTTGTTAATTCTCTCTCTACGTAATTATTGTTTCGTTTATAATAATTTGAATTTTGTTAATTCTCTGTATGTAATTATCTACTTTTTTTCTATGTATGTGTATGTTGTAATTGATAGAATTGACTCGTAATTTAAATAATAACTGATTCTAAAGTACCAGTACTTGAGAGCTAGGAATTTACAGACTGTCTCAACTGAATACTTAACTGTTAAATGCTAGCCAAATCTCGAAAAACCGAATCCGCGTAAATAGTTAAGGCGATTTTATACACTATGCACTATGTTCATTAATCTAGCTACTAACTACAAATAAAATTGTATTATCATGTATTTCTGATTACTGCTGCAGCAATGTGTTACATAGTTGTACAAACAACCAGGTTATTGGTTATGGATGGAATTGCTTTTACATGATTATTTTCTCTTGTGAATTAAAGGTTGCAGAAATGGAAGCTATGTTGCAAGCAAACAATGTCATGGTGCCGGCACGCGAAGTTCTTGAAGCGCTTGCTCAGAAATTCAGGTAGTAATAAATGTGCAGTTATTTCTATTTTTTTGATAATTTCTTTAGTCTGTTCTCAATGTACATGTCTGATTGTTATCTTGTTATCTTCTATGTAGTACTTCGCCGGAAAGATCGGGAAAGTTTGTTGTTCAAATGAAACAAGTGAGACACTTATGCTTATGAGAATCTGATAGTACTCTGTTAGCTCACATTGTTCTTTTTTCTCCATGCAGTTTCATTGCTAAATTTAGGCTATATTTTAGCTGGAGGTTTGTAGTAGTCTATTACCAACGTTAAGTAAATTTAATATATGACTTTGCTGGTGCTGTGACTTTTTGATGATACAAGTATCTACATGGAAAGTTAAAGCTAGAAGTAAACACAGTAATTAGTTTACAGATATATCTCCAACTTCAGATTTGAGGCAGTATGTAGAATTTTTTGGCTCATGTGTTGGTTTATGTCTATATAGGTGTGGAATTGGTTCCAGAATAGGCGTTATGCTATTAGAGCAAGAACTGCTAAAGCTCCCGGGAAAGTGAATACATCTCCATTGTCTCTGGATGATTCAGCCATGGCAAAAAATGTGGCTCAAGCTCCTCAACCACAACATTTACAACACCCTCAAGGGCCTCAATCACAACACCCTCAACCACAACATCTACAACCACAACACCCTCAACTACAACCAGCTCCTCTAGGTTGACTTGATTTAGATAATACATAAAGTTACAAGCATTATAATACTTGATTTATTAATTTTGTAAGTATTATATGTCATTTTCAGTTACACTGAGAAATGTGCCTGAAGCCCCTCCACATCTGCCTGTTCCTGAAGGTGAGTTCAAATTCAGTCATCCTTATATTCCGAAGTGCACACAATCTTTTTCAGTGTTTAAAACATGTGTATGGCTATGTGCTTGTTTGTTTATACATTTTTTCCTCCTTTTCTTTCTTGTATGGTTGTATGGAATCACGTCTTTTTAGTAGTATATATACCAAACTCATGTTCTTATATTATATATGCTCAACAAAGAGCACTCAAATTCATGATAACATCACGACTCTTCTACATGTCCATAATCATGTTTAACTTATTATTAATATTTCTTTTGTGCGTATGTGTGTAACTAACTAGCTGGATATATTTGACAATATGATGAATTTACATTTACTTGAATACATATCTCATGTCGCGTGGTTATATTTGTATGTTATCGCTGCTACTTTACTCTATCTAGCATATCTACTTTCTACCCGTTCATGTAAAACATCTGATAGAATTCTCGTAATATACAAATCTCATTATGATATCAACTTGCGGGTTATCAGGAATGTCAGCTAATGAAAAAGGTGTCATGTACTCATGTGGATGTAATTGCATAAAATATATGGGAATCGAAGCACTCACCATAAAATATTGAAAACACACAAAGTTCTGGACTTTGCTCAAGATAGTTTTACAGTGATTGGGAATTGGTAATTGGTGTAATTCAGCAAGAGTATTCAAAATGGTGATGATAAGTATACTTGCATTTTTTTTGGCCAAGTATACTTGCATTTTATGTTTTCTTAATGTCCTCTATGACGGGATAGACTCTGATCCTGTATACCTAATCTAGATTGCGAGATCAACTTCATGATGATGATGCTGTGAAAACATACTCTGCTTGAGCTCATTGTGCATTACACTGACCTGCCTAATCTTTTTGCTCTATACAATGTTGACTTCAAGAACATAATTTAACTTTTGAGAAAAAAAGAGGGGGGGGGGGGGAGTTTCTCTAATAATAAAATTATTTTGTTCTCTGTCTATTACTTTCAAAGAATGAATCTTTTCATATTTTTTTTTTAATCTGAGCCTTCATCGGATGCTTTTATTTAATTTTTCCACATTCTTGCCACGGCTCATGGTTTAGGCAGGAATTTTGCAGACAGTACTCCGATGGAGTTTGAAGCTAAATCTGCTAGAGATGGTGCATGGTTAGTATTGTGTCAACTTTATGTAGGTGTTCCGAAGTCGTTTATTTACTATAGTATTCCATTCTGATGATTAGCAGTTCATATCGAATTAATTGTTATCTGGCCTTTTCTGCCTCAGGTATGATGTTGCAAGCTTTCTATCTCATAGGAATCTTGAGACGGGTGACCCGGTAATGAGTGTAAACTGATTTCAATCACAAAATTGTCCAAATAATTTCAATGCTACTTGAGTTGCCAAGATTTTCTTATGATTATCAATTATGAGAAATATATTTCATTTATTTGATTGAATTTGAACTATGCTACCTCGTTATCTTGTACTGGGTATCAATTTCCTTTTAGAATTAGGTAGATCTGCACTCGAGGCACTTATCTTTTGCACCTCAGCGGATATATTGTTCAATTGTCAATGGACCCATGATCAGAACTGAGATGTGATCATTAACTCATTATCCATTTGTGTGCACAGCAATTTTATGGATGCAGTTAGTTACTTGGGGTGGAAAATTTTGCATTTCTGTAGATTCATTGGCTAATACCTCTGTTGTTATCAAACTTGAATTGCGCCTGCTGAGAACTGAAAGTATTACTAATGTTTTTATGAATGTGCCCCATAAATTGAATGTTCCATAGCATTGGACTTTTAAAAAAATGCTTCAATTGCTTGCACGAGTCCAGTATTTGATCATCCTTCCTTCCCACCTGTCTCTAATTTTGTATGTGAAATTAAAATACAGGAAAATTTGGCTTTTCTCAAAAAGTCAAATAAAGATTCCTATCAAAGATATTGTTGACCAATTGGGCATGGGTTTTCATCCCCGACCTTAATTATTATGACCATGGTTGCCAGTTCGTTTTCGTCATTTTATGTTTTTGTTGTAAATGTTTCAGGAAGTTCTGGTGCGTTTTGCTGGCTTTGGAGCAGAAGAGGATGAATGGGTCGATATCCGTAGGCATGTTAGACAACGTTCTCTTCCATGTGAATCCTCAGAGTGCGTGGCAGTTCTTCCAGGAGATCTTATACTCTGTTTTCAGGTTTGTTTTCCATTCAAAATTCGCAGAAAGCTTATATGATCGATTCAATTGTATGTACACTCTTATTGTGTGGAGGGTTGCTCTCAAAGTCATTAAAATTTTCTCAGGAAGGCAAAGAGCAGGCTCTCTACTTTGATGCCCATGTCCTTGATTCACAAAGACGAAGACATGACATAAGAGGTTGCCGTTGTAGGTTTCTGGTGCGCTATGATCATGATCAGTCTGAGGTATGATTCGTATGAAATTGCACAAGTTTCGTTTGCGTAGTTAAAGTAATAGCATTTTGCTAACTTCTTCTTTTATATTCTAGTCTGGTTCTAAGCATGTTTTGTCATTTTGCATTGTTTTAATTTTCTGCTGCCTGACGTGTTGTTTTGTCTCTGCAGACTCTTAAACTTTGTTCTATTTAACGCTGCAGTTTATTTTTTAAAGAAGTATATTGGATTCGTCTCATCCTTGTAATTTCTTGCTGTGAGCTTAATAGATTACTTTAAGATCCTTACGTATACATGTATCGTAAAAAGTAAAGGAAAGGCTTACCCAAAAGTAGTTCACACACTCAATCACTCACAGCTAGAGTGACATTTGCTGATTCTGATACTAGCTTATGTTATAAAATCAACTTTTAATCTGTCTAGGGACAACTATTTCCCCATGACACACCTGTTAGATATAGATATGCTTGAACTACTTTTTGAAGTTGTTAACTATATTTTTAGTAGTTATTTGGCAATAGGCATGGAACTGGTCATTGCCTGCCTGTTTGCAGGCAGAACCAATAAATTGCAGACTTTCTAATACTAAGAGTAATAGGGTTTGCTTTGTTTTTTCCTTTTTCTTCCCCGGGATTTTTTGGCAAGTTGTATAAGATTGCATCCTTGATTATTTTTCTGTCATGGACTTCATTTTTTCTATTGCACTTGTGTTGAATATCACTGATTTGGTTCTTCATTTAAGTTAGGAAATTGTGCCATTGAGAAAGGTATGTCGTCGACCTGAGACTGATCACAGATTGCAGCTACTTCATGCTTTGAATGACTCTGCAACAGCAAAGCAGCCCAAAGCTGGTATTGAGCCTCGTACTGCCAGCACATTAAGGGTCTATCCTCCTCCCGAAGTAACAGAAAAGAAGGTAAAAAAAGAGGAACATGTTCCTGCAACATTTAATTCCAATATGGTTGCAGGTAGTGAAACCAAAAATGTTTCTGAGATTGAGGATGCTAGTCCTGTAAAAATTCCGAATGCCCCACCAGGTAGTGGTGTTCAGTTACGAGAAGCTCCTGGGATCATCGACCCTGTCATCCAGAAAGATCTGAATGCGCCGCCGGGAAACGATGCTGTGATTGAAGATGTGGTAAATGAAGCTGCTACAGACATTCGTGGAGATCCGTATGCGACACCAGAAAATGATGCTGTGTTAAATGAAGTTGATGTACATGAAGCTGATACAAACATTAAGGGAGATCCAAATGCGATTCCAGAAACTGATGATATGTTAAATGAAGCTGCTACAAACATTGAGGAAGATACAAATGGGACTCCGGAAAATGATGCTGTGTTAAATGAAGATGCTGCAAACACTGAGGCAGATATGAATGGGTTGCCAGAAGATGATGCTGTGTCAAATGAAGATTCTGGAAACATTGAGGGAGATACAAATGGGACGCTGGAAGATGAGGTTGTGTTAAATGAAGATGCTGCAAACATTGAGGGAGATACGAATGGGATGCCGGAAGATTTCGTGTCAAATGAAGATGTCACTGGTACCGGTACTACTGCAGATCAATAACTGGTTAAGATGTCACAATCTTGACACCACTTCGACTGAACCGTATCTATTCTGTTAGCAATCTAGGCATCATAATTTCCGCATGGTTGGTGAAGAACTGGTCACTCTTAATAGGGCTTTCGAGCATCAAGTAAGAACAGTGTAAAGTTGTGGAATCTTAGTGCTTGTTTGGTTGCATGTATGAATTTTCCAATAGGAAGTATATCATTTTCTTGGTATTTAAAATTAACAGGAAGTGTAGAAAATTGTTTGGTTACTCATTCGGGAATTTAAATACATAGGAAGTACAAATAACCATGAGGGGGGTGAGTAAGCAACTTCCCATATTTTATGGGTATTCAATCTTCCTTGAAAGTTGCATTTCCTTAATTTTGTGCAACCAAACAATTAGGCTAATATACACTCCCAGAAACTTCAAATACCTAGGTATTGAATGGTTTGTTACAGGATTGTACAACTGAAGCTTACAGTTCGGGCAGTTCGGCTGCTGGCCATTACTAATGAATGAGAATAATTTTCTAAGTCTGTCTTTATGAGGACTTACTTGTCGAGCAACATTGTTATTAGCAAAGATCATGTACAATTGTCACCTAAACATCAAAATTTTTTTTGTCTATATATTTTTCATCTTGTAAATATTTGAACCAATTTAACCTACAAAGAAACTTGCAAGAACTTGTCGCAGCTTAACTATCCAATGCAAAATCACTTGGATTAGTCCGGAGTTTATTCTAGATATATCTCATTACTCCCCAACACTCCAAAATTGATCAGTACACCCTACTCAGCTATTTCAGTTATGAACATTACAAAATTGGAACTATGGTCTATAGTATACAGACCCATATAGATGCTTTTGTACTTGCCACTTTCACTTGCTATCTGTACTCCGCAGAAACAAAAGGATACTACATCACTGCAAGCACCACTGTACAAATTGCAAGCATTCAAAAGCAGGAACAAAAGATTACAATCAGCACCTTACATACCGATTTCATTAAGATTAACGTGTAATAATTGTCTAAAGCTTCAAAAACCAGAGTACTTGTAACTCTCCAAATATTCTTTGATGGAATGCCAAGAACAATCATACCAGATTTGAATAAAACATCCAAACAATTGACCAACTGTTCTTTAATGAAATGCCAAGAATAATCTTACCAGATTTGAATAAAACATTCAACCAATTGAATATGTTCAGCACATAACCCAATACTCATGCAAAATTTTGATTTTTACAAGGAATCTAACACCTAAATTCCGCAGGCATACCAAAACTTTCCAAGACAAAGCCAGCTACTAATTATTCAGAAGGCTGCTTGGTCTATCCACTCTATAAGTGAACAAAGGCATAAAGTCTCAAATTTGCAGTGCCAAGAAACATCCTTTGTAGGATCTACAGATATTAATACACCATCTTTGTAAATTAACTCTACTTCTAATTCATGAGGATACCAAGAACTTACTCCCGTTGTTGCACTCTTGATTCTTGAATGAGAAGTACATTCAACCGGTCTCATGAATTTGTTTCCAGAGTTTTTGCATC
The DNA here is from genome assembly GCA_028671895.1 of Oenanthe sinensis. NCBI lineage: Eukaryota > Viridiplantae > Streptophyta > Magnoliopsida > Apiales > Apiaceae > Oenanthe > Oenanthe sinensis. The sequence goes on from CM053794.1 coordinate 41,903,995, forward strand.
GACAAACTTTGGTATTCTGTCCTTCAACCAACTCGACATGATCACAATGCTCCACATTTTCAACTAACAAACTTGTTGAATTCTGACTTGAACAAAAATTCCTAACCTCTGAATGGAGATGCACTGATGAAGATTTGACATAGTCATGCACATCCTCTACTGTCCACTGGCTCCCTCTCAATCCCCGTTGATAATTTATATTCTTCCGTACCAACTGTTGGAGCATGACAAGACACTTGGAGCAACAGCGGTACAAACATAGGAAACTAAGATCAGTTGGAGGATCGATGATTCCATTTAAAGAGCAATTGCGGCCTACATTTCCTTTAGAAGAGATTCTGTGGTCATCTTCAGAAGGCGCATCTATATCATCTGAGGACAAGACATTATCATCTTGGTTACCATCTTTTACACCACCAACATACTTTCCTGAACCAAAATTACCTAAAGCACAAGGACTATCCTTCAAAAATACGCCGGAATCGATATGTGTGTAACCATTAGGGATTCGTCCAAGCACTTCATTTACCTTCACGTGATTTCCAGAACTTTCTAATTCATGTGTTTGAGAATCCTTCCCATTTAAATGTTCAACATTTATATCTATATTTTCCTGAGGTTGTAAGGATGCATAACGCAAAGGCTCTTCTAAAGTTGTTTTTACCTTCCCATTCAGCTGACAAGAATCCGCGTCTATGTTCAAAGGGATAGATCCAGTATCTGTAATGTTCAATTTTAGCGGACTTCGAGATTCTGCTTCATGCAAGCTATTTTCGGTAATAGGTTTATCTTCACAGATCTTGTATCTATCATGTGGTCCTGTACAAGCAAGCCTAGGGTCTGCTTCAGTCACTTGACCATGGATCTCTAAGCTGAAAAAATAAGAAAGGTAATTGAACACAAACTGCTGATCACAATCAAAGTTCAAAATACCAAATAAATGTTGAACAGTACCTTTGTAGGAGGTAAGCCCAGCTATTCACCAAATCCTCAAGATAAGCCACTTGCGAAAGCAAACGGCCAAAATTACATCTATCATGTCCAGAATCAATTTTAGCATGAACCCTTACGGCTAGAAGCTCTAGAACCTTCCGAACCTCAGATGATACTTCTCTCGGTGATGTGTACATTCCTCTGTAAGCCAATAAACCAATTGCAGTTAAGCCTCTAACTACACCAGATTTTTTGTTGAATTTCTTATTCCCAGAACTGCAAGCAACAACAGGATTTTCTTTCTCCAATGAATCCTTAGGGCGAATGATGCAAGAGTTGAATGGCCAGCCTCTCCAAGGTCCGGATATGTCAGCACAGGGGCCTTCTTTAAGCTTAGATGTAGCCCAACAAAGCTCAGCAAAATGAGGATATAGCAATATTTGATAGCCGAACGTCAATATTGCCTGCATCAAGGTTGATTTTCCCCTCATATTTTTTGTCATAGATGGAGGTGCATCCCTCATAATAGGACTTGCAGGAAATTGCTTTTGGGACATTGGAACTTTGGCTGAGACAGGTTCACGATTCAGACATTCTGCATTTGCATCGCTTTTAAGAGCATCTAAAGCTTTATCCTCCTTTTTTGAGACCTCAGTAGCATGAGCTTTGCAGTGGATCAAATGGAAAAAATATTTAGCTAAATCCTTTGATAATTTTGCTGCAGAAAAATCAAGCACCATATCACAATCAAAGTTCCCTCCTACCATAACAGAAAATCGGGGTACTGCATCCTTCAATGGAGCAGAAAGACTGCAGTTCATGGTGTCACTCTCAAAGAATTGCCTGATTCCATGCGGAAGCAATGGGAATGGTATTTCTGATGTAGCCTGCCAGAAGTTATAAAATCATATACTAAATTAATACACAGGAAAGATGCAGCTTATTATATATTTTTGATGCTTTACAACACCTAAAACCCCATGCACTGGGATCTTCAATCTACATGTAGAAATCTACAAGCTAAAGCTGGCCACCTTTATCAAGCTACATGAGTATATGCCATGTGGTTTCACTTGTAACTCGTTACATATATAACTGTATCATAATTATTCATAATTATGTGTCTATTGAGCATCCTACTCAGTGAATTGTGCCTGTCAATCAGTTTTAATAAAATGATATGTACTGTCGAAAGTAATTATTCTGGTAAAGCCGTGAATACATAGATAATGAATAAACATGGGAGTAATATATATATATATATATATATATATATATATATTATAAAAATTATATATTTTGAGCTTTCAACTCAAGAAGATCAAACAGATAGAACATTTGACAAGAAGCAACTCGACAGTGATGAAAGCCTATTGTTCACATTTGCAACAATTGTGGTCCACAAGAACATACTATGATTAAATTCAGTGTACAATTCAATATACCAACTTCCTCGGTCTCTTTATTTATTAGCACCTTGCTTTAGGGATTTTTAAGAAGGCACAGGAAAGTCAATGAAAGTAGAGGGAATGAAATGAGTTTCACTGACTTGCTCTTGAGGAATGTTTACAATTAAACATTGTAGTCACATATTGGATGAAATTTGACTCAACTCTAAGGAACATCATGCTCTTACAATCACAAATTGATAACGGAAAAGGCCTTTAGACTCACAGTTGCATATTCGAACTACATAAAAATACTGCAACCTTCTTTTAACTTGATAAGCCAACATACATGGTTAATGGTTTCATGATTAGGAAGAGATGTTTAATGGAGTTGAAGATAGTGAATATGGAAAAGGTGAACACAAGGAATAAGGCTGTGGAAAAGGTGAACACAAGGAATAAGGCTGTGCAATTAAATAAATATACTGGTTTTATGATCAATCAATATACTTTCTTTGAGTTGTTAAAAATCCACCACGACACTTGAAATTTTGCAATTCACATTATATATTAGCATAAATATAATGGAGAAGGTGAAGAGAAGCTTGGAATATACCATAGAAAAATTCTGTGCAAGAAGGTGAAACAAATACAATCTGATTAGGTAGGGTTATTTTAGGAATATTACAAGTTTATAATTAATTCTAGACAGTCATTTGTGTTACTTCCCTTTCATCATTAGTTTTGGAGTTAAATTATGGTATGAAAGTGTGTAAATTTTTACTCCTACCTTACTTTCCTTCCTAAAAAAACTTGGGAGCATGTATTGGAGTGAAAACATGTATTGGAGTAAAAACACTAACACATTACTCATTCTTCATCTGCTTCCCTTCCTATTTAAAAATCGAAAGCAGATTTTAAGTATCCTAGACTAAATGGTGGAGGGAATGGCAAAGTAGAATTTCAAGAAGCTATTTTCGGTGGGATGCATTAACGTTCCAAATTGAGCAAATAAAGTAAAATACAAATGTAAAAAAACTTAACAAGGACAAGAATGGGGTAAATATAAACTTGAGCATATACATAGAATGTTTATATACATACATGTAAACAATGATAGCAAACATACCAAAATCATCAAGGATGTGGACACGCATATGGATTCTACTTGCTCGATAAACGAGCACCAGAGGTGTGACGCTTTAAGAATAGGAACTTGGGGCTCTGCTGACTCTGCAGGGCTACCTTCATTCAAATTTTGTCTCCGATCAACATCACTGCGTTCCAAAAAACTGCTCTCCTCGGAAAAATCAACTTTTGTTGCAGGGGAATGGCACTCCTCTTCATAAGTCGTATCCACAGCCCATAAATCAATCCTTGGCATAAAAACAATGCATGAACCAAGACCTGTACACCTAGCTGCATTCAAGTTAAGGTGATGAGAGCCATGTTTTTCAATAACTAAATTTACAATATGGAATACATATACAAATGGATGTCAGACAAAATGGATAAGTCTGTACTGATTCTGCTTCAGCAATCAAAATGTCAGCAAACTGGACCCAAAAAAAATCAAGATTGCGAAACCTCATTTCAGAAAGACTTCTCTATCCATACTTACAATAAGTATAATGCCACTAGTTTTACATTTAATCGGTTCCTTACTGATTTAACCCATATTCCTAACTTGGCCTTTTTGGGACAAGTAATTACCAAAATATATTCTTGCAAGTTCATAACATTATAAATCAGGAGTGGCCACACGTTGGCAAAGCTGCTAAAATATCGAATACAATGAAAATATGAAATATATGTCAATCGCCATATATAATGCAAACCTTGGAAATAGGTGACCATGCTACAGCCAAACATCATGACAAACTTCTTCCTAACTCCAAGCAAAAAAGTAATACTACAGGTCAAGATTCGGGAAATCTGGCAATTTTTATGTCCTAATTTGACTGGGAAAAGATCAAAACTTTAAATAATGAATAGTTCTGCTTCTGCATTATAAACTTAGATCACTAAATACTAAAAATAAGCTGCAAACTCATGCAAGATATTTAGTGTAGAACCATATTTAATAATGAAACAGGATCAAACAAAATTTAGATACTAAGCAACTACTCACATATTATTTCAGCAAAAGTTGCAATAAACAAATTACGAAAGACGTACTTAGTATTTGTGTTACCCCGTGCATCAAATCTCCATGCCCTTCTTGTGCAATTGTAGCCAAATCAAACTTCTTAATTTCAACATTTCCAACGAAACAGTGAAGAATGCAGGATGCTATATGTTTCTGTCCACCACAGGGATTTCCAGAAATCAATATCCTGAAACCTGACTTCTTTCCTAAGAGAGACACATTTTGCAGCAAAGTAGTACGGGTAACTAATGGCTGAACACCTAAAGCATCTTCATCACCAGCATCATCATTCAATGCATCAACACCTAAAACACATGCATCTCCAACTAAAAGTCTTTCACGTGAAAGACTACTCGCTATTTCGCTTAAAACATCTGCTTCTTCAAGCAAACCATGAACATGAGACCACCAGCTTCCACCCCTAATATTCTTCTTGTTCAAGACGGACATAATTACATCTTTTATTACTGTCGAAGCTTTGGAAAGAGGTGGCGGCAACCAAGTCCGTTCATCTAAATAAATAGAAAGAAGTAATGTTGACAGTGGCTGTATCAGACAAGGAATAAGATGGGCTGGAAGAGGTGACGATACAACATCATTTGCAGCCATTCCTGCTTCCCTGCGGGAGCATGGAGGTGGTGCACATGAAAGCGCATCCAACCAATCCCTTTCCTCAACATTAAATGAGGGAAGAGCAGGCCTCTTACCATGACCATACTTTCCTTCAGCTTCTGAAAGAATTTTATGTAATGGGCAGCTCCTCTTGAGAGCGACCATAGCAGCTTGAGTACAAAGAGCCTGAAGATCAGCACCAGCAAATCCTGCAGTTTTTCTAGCAATCCATTTAAGTACTGAACCAGTAACAGCTTTTGGCCATTTTTGTGTGTGGAGGGAGAGAATAGATTCTCTATCCTTGACTGAAGGCAGCGGAAAATAGATCTCTCTATCAAACCTTCCAGGTCTCCTTAAAGCTGGATCAACAGCATCAGGACGATTTGTTGCTCCAATTACTATAACGGAACCTCGTGATTTCAAACCATCCATTAGAGCAAGCAAAGTAGAAACAACTGAACTATGTGTTTGGTCTTGCTGCCTCGTGCGAGAAGGTGCCAAACCATCTATCTCATCAAAGAAAATTATAGATGGTTGTGATTTCTCTGCAACCTGAAACAGAAGTCTTAGTTGTCGCTCTGCATCACCAACATATTTTCCGAGACAATCAGCACCTTTGCGCGCAAAATAGGCTATCCTTTTATCACCACGAGCACATGCACCAATTAATGAACGCACCACCAAAGTTTTACCTGTTCCAGGATATCCATGCAAAAGAACTCCCCTAGGTGGAGTGAGCCCTATATTACAAAAAAATTCGGGATACAGTAGAGGTAATATAACAACCTCCTTCAAACAATGGATGACATTTTGCAGCCCTGCAACAGATTCCCAACCCCCAAACTGAATGTCATTATCAGTTTTTGACCCTCCAATATATATGGGTGCAATTCTCAACAGATCTCTCTGAAGCCTCTTGCTTTCACGTTTCAAAAATTCTTCATCCTCCCCACAGTTCTCCAACCATTTTTCTTCTGCTTCAACATCTTTACGCCAGGCATCACTTGATTGTTTTCTTATTTCCATTTTCATCTTTTTAGCTTTCATTTTCTTCAACCAGGAATTTTTTTTACTACCATGAGGTTGGAAGATATTTCGATGATCTGTGCAGGCTATGAGAAATTTCCGATGATTAAAGATGCAACCATTGGCTCGAGCACAAGGCTGCAAGACATAAATAAACAAAGATACAAAACAGGATCGAATATAGTATTAACGGAAAGCTTGTTTAGTGAAAGAGATATTAAGAACTAACCAAGTGATAAGTTTTAGTGCACCGATCAACACGACATCCAACTGTTGCCCCCCGCCTACCACACCGGCTACATTTCAATAGTCGTCCTCTGCAAAGAGCCGCCCTTACATTTTTTAAACGTCCTAATCCAGCAAAATAAACCTGAAAGAAAAATTAATATCATGAGATACAGCTACACAAGAATTAATGAACATGCACTCGATCCAAACTAGAGTTCCGTTAACAGCTTCTTGTGGCTGCTATAATAATAAGAAGTTGTTAGTAGCTATGTTGGGATATAAAGCTTAGAAGATCAAGCAATTAACATAGCTTCTTACTACCTACTTACATGTTCCAACATTAAGCAAGACATCAGAAGATTTCATGTATATACCTGATAATATATAGCACTCACATGACAATAGTAAGAATAACAAGATAAACTGTTAAGACATCCTACCATTTAGTTAACCCATACTCAGAATGAGAATATCAAAGATAATCATTAGAACACACAGGACACAACATAAGTAAAATACATTCAATAAAGGAACCACACCTCTGGACTCCAAACAGCACAATGTTGATGAACCCATATTCCAGCAATACCAAAACGGTCGTTTATGGGACCCAAGAGGCGCCCAAGCCAGCCGGGCTCATCACCAAATCCATCCCATGTGTCATAATGCGCTTCCTCAGCATCAGAAGACCCGGAGTATGCCTCATCATCACTCCCAAGCCCGTGCTGCAATAAAATCTTTGGAGGTTTTCCGTCGCTTCCTCCTCCACACAGGCCGCATCTTCTTCCCTTTTTTATTCGCGGTTTGCTCATGTCATTCTTTGAAGGATAGTTCAGGTCATGTACATACTTAGAAGTTTCACTTTCCAAAGGTTTATCATTCGATTTTTCATCTCCTTGTTGATCAAGAGCGGCACATGCTGCTGAAGTGTCTTTTGGGTTTTCCATTTCATTTAAAGAACCTGGTTGTTCATTCACCTTATTGTGTTCCATGGATTGCAGATTACCATTCACCATGCAGTGCTCTGTATGTAGGCTAGGTGGAATTTCATCCTCCTTTTCCTCTAAAATTTCTGTGGAAGCTACATCATGCTTTGGTTCATCCTCATGTACACCTTTCTGTTCCTCCTCCACGGGCAAGGTATCCCCACTATCATTGAGCAAGGTATCCCGACTGGTCACGTTCAAGGTATCACCACTATCCATGAGCAAGGTATCCCCACTATGCACCAGCAAAGTATCCCTGCCTTTGTCTTCTGACAACTCTGTTTTGTTCTTGTCCTTCTGAACCTCAAAAACACTTCCATAACATGTCTCTTGATGCTCGTTATAAGAAATGTTTAATACTCTAACATCATCAGCTTTCTGTGACTTTCTTGTTTTAATCTTTCTGGCTCCAAATTTCTGATCATTCTCACTCAGTCCCCCACCCTCCAATTTAGATTGATATCTAAATCCATCTCCATCTTCAAAAAGCTTTCTTTTACCCTTAAGTGACGAATCCACTACTCCCCTCTCTCTAAAACTCCCACTATTACCCCTAGCTCTCAACCTCGATTTCCATTCACTCGATTCCTCCTCCAACTTGTTGGAAGTCGAGCACGGAGACTCGCCCTCCATCCACTCTTTCCTCACCCCCTCAACAGAACCATTCCCGATCCTTTTATCAAACTTCTGCCGCTTCTTGGGTGGATTCGGCGAAGCATCAAGCAAAACCGGCACCCTCCTCGCCCTCGAGCTCCTTCTAACCTCCGCCTCACCACCAACATTACCCTCCGTCGACTCCAATTCTACCACACCATGATTCCTACTATAAACATCTTCACAAATTGCATCAAGCCTCTTATGCTTCTTCTTAACCCTAACACCACTCCCCAAACTCTTACTCTTCCTCCTCCTCGTACTCGAAAACACTTCAGGCCGCGACAATCGCATCACAACTCCACTCAAATATATCCAAACAAGAGTTATATTATCCAATCACACACTCCAAATCACTCAAAATACATAAATTAACAATATATAACTCAATTAAACATATCGATAATCCAATTGAGCATGAAACAAGCTAATAATCAGATCAAATCAACAAACACATTGAATCAGAGCTCACTGACCTTGTGAATTGATGAGTATGTGTATAGATAGATATAAATATGAAACCCTAGAAAAATCAATATAAAATCGAACAAATCACGCTTGTGATAATCGATTCTTGTGGTGCGTTATGACTCCGGAGCGCCGGGGATTCACTTGTTCATCGGGACTTTCTCTCTCTAAAACTCTCTCTCTCTCTCTCTCTCTCCAATTTGTTGTGTGTATGTATTCTCAGCTACTCGGGGATATATATAAAAAGGAGAATTAGGGCGGAAATAGAGACAAGTGTTTCGGGGTTTTCATGACTAAGACCACGCGGGGAGTAAGAGCGTGTAGTGACGCTCTGAGCGAGGTTAGTTTATTTTAGTTGGTTAGGTATTTAGAGACTTGGTTGGTATCGTCACGCGCACGAGGGATATGTAGTTTGTGTTATTTTTGGCACCAAAGCGAGCGTTACCGCCAAATATTTAATATTTTTTAAATTTGGAAAAGGGATACAAAATGAAATGCAAAATGTCAAGTGACCATAAATGGTTATTGTGTTGGGTAGAAAATTAGAAATACATTCAATGTATGTAACGGTTTTGACAAGTTAGACGTTAAATTTTGATTTCGGGTGAGATCCGGTTTGTATATGTGAAAGGATCATTGAGAATAATATTATGTGTGGATTTTCGAGTACGAATTAATTTAATTTTTATATATTAATTGATAATTTATAAATAAAGTTGTAGTAAGTTGATTCGGGCATTTTCTTAGAGTTGCATTATTATTTTCTATCAAGTTTAGTTGTTTTTGAAGTTTATTAATTTTTGTTACATATGCAGTTGCATTAAATTGTTTAGCAAGTATTTTTAAAATCAAAGTTCAAAAGTCATTATTTTGTAAAAACTTTTACAAAGAACGTATTTTTAGAAATAGTTTGCATAGTCTCGTTAATTCTCAAAAAAGCCCTTTATATTATTGAAGTTGGCAACTTTTTGTAATGTGGTTATAAATTGTGTCGCTAATTACTGTATTTTAAGAAATAATTTGCTTTGGAGAAGAAGACTTAAGGTAGTTTCGGATGGATTGTAATATTCGTTAGTTTTGAATAATTTATAATTAAAAATGATGTTAAAATTAATTAAAATTAATGATTGTTTGACTAGTATTAGTCGTTTTGCATGTTATTAATAATATTAAAGCGAAATATTTAGTTATAAAATTCACGGTAATTAACTTCTCATAATATATAAAATATTGATGTAAATTTAATCCTCTTTTTTTTATAAAGCAACTACATCGATAAGATAAGAAGACCATTCTCCTCACGATCCGATCTTGAAGTAGCTACCCTAGCTATAGCATGAGCGGCTGAGTTCGCTGATCGTCTAATAAAATTTAATAAATTGAGTAAGATCTTAAATCGTGTGAACTTTACTGGAGAGCAATAATCATTAATAATAGAGCCTAGAAACGAGAAATCATTATCCTCTCTTAAAAAGCAAAACAAATGACAGTAAAACCGACCTATTGGCAATTAGGTCCAATCAAATTCTATTTTATTTTTACAATAATCTATAGGATCGTATACTTTTTCTATGAAAAAATATTTATTACAAATAGTACTACAATTATAAAATTAATTACAAAATATTGTTCACAAATAACATATTACTAATGATATGATAATTTAAAATGTATTATATTACTAATGATATGATAATTTAAAATGTATTAACTAATGATATTTATATAAATAGATGAGTCATCATATTTAATAGAATTAAATCTAATTAAAATTTAACACATATTTGGGCCTTTCCCGACTAAAGATTTTTCACTAAAACACTTGTAGCAACTTCTCACGTGCATACAAATAAACCGCGCACATTTGCCAGATGCTCTGTTTTGAACTTGCATTCTGATTTCTGCGAACCGACTTTTTCCAAAGTAAACCGCAATACACCATACCTAAAACTCTTTGTTGGTGTTGGTGCAAGCAAGGTGGAGTTTGTTCCCCTTTTATTTCATAGTCTGTAGTTTCTTTTCCAGTTAATAGAATTTTTTTGCTTAGCAAAAAAAGATAACTATAGTATTTTGCAAAAGTGGCATGTAGAAAACGTGAGATAGAAAAGTACTTGTAGGCAACTAAAACTTAAGGACTAACTAGTGACCTAAGAGAGTTGTATTGCTTGCATATGAGGGGCATATAGCCAGCTAATCTCTAGCAGACTATTAGATGCAATTTTGAAAGACATATTCCACCTTTCCATCCTTTTTCCGGGCAGTGATCTACACAACTGCGCCATCTATGATCAACTGTTGCATAACTCTTGCTATATTCCTCATGTCATTAATTCCAAGATGGTGAGTTCCTCCTAGTTGCAAATTACGCGGAGTCATCACTGGGACATTACCTAAGGCCTGAATCCAGAAACAAAAAAATGCATCAAGAAAGACAGAAATAGAGCAACAGAAATTCAACATTAAGAATTTTTGCATTCTAGAAATTTCACCAAACCAAATTACAGAAATAGAGCAACAGAAATTCAACATTAAGAATTTTTGCATTCTAGAAGTTTCACCAAACCAAATTGATATTTGCTATGGTTGTTTCATTCACATTTTAACATCCATCACTTCATTTCAAACCAATTGAAAAGATAAATGACACGGAATACAATTCAAATAAACCTCAGCTGTCCAAATCAGACTCATGTTCAATATGTCCATATATAAACTGCCCACAGGCCCCACATACCCCTGAATCAGGGTAAAATACTTTGTCAGGAGTACATGGCAGTAATACAGGGACTTAATTACAAGGATAGGCATGGAATAGTACAGGGGATTCATTTGCTGAAGCAAACCAAACGCTAAGCTGAAAGCACAAATCTTAGGTCTCTGATTGAAAGAAATCGACTATGAGCATACTGTAGTAAAACAATGAATATATTCACAATATCCAAAGTAAAACAATATATGTTACACTAAAAAGCTTCTAATAGACTTGAAAATAAAAACAATTTTCTAATAAGAACCCTAAACAAAGATACTGATCCTGCATACCTTCCTGTTGTAAAAGTTTAAGTAGATGTCCTTCAGATTGATCCATTGCATCTAGTAAAAAGGAAGCTTCATCCCTGCTACTTCACATTGCTCCGGGATTTTAGTTTTTATATCCCAATTGCCACTAGTACAGATAACTTAACAGTATACCAGGGGTTGCACATAGCGTTCATAAGGTCCACTTTTCACTTCCAAATTTATTAATGCAGCATACTAATGTAATGCAATTTTGACTTGTATTCTGTAACCTTATCAAGAAAAAGTAAGGTAAGTTGTTTTCCACTGAATGTAACCAGATAGAGAACTCAACAAAAGTTGAAGATATATGGAACTCACAGTGTCCCAAATTTCTTTACGGGTGACAGCAGATCAAGTAAAGAAAACTGAACATGGAACGAAAAAAACAGCTGCAAAGTATTTTTTTTAGAAAAAAACATGCTTAGGAAAGTTACCCCTAATTTCTTGTACAATTTCTCCATGAAAGTGTGATGTATTGGAAGAAAACTTATAGTTCCCCTTAATACCTTAAACAATTCTATTATCTTCCTATTAATATGCCTTGTTCATCAATGTCAGACCCGATGTTTCATGTATACAGAAGGGCAGAATCGTAAAGTATGATCATTCCTTCTAAACTCGGAGACTCATGTAAAAACTTTCAATTCTTCTGATATGAACTTTCACAAATTAGTTAATTTACTTTCTTCATTATTTAACACATAAGACTTTGTTCAACTTTATCATCCTTCAACAGCCAGGAATACACTGTTGATCACTTAAGTATGTCCTGCACGGTTTGCCTCCTCTAAGGGGTAAAAACATCTAGAACAAGATTAATATATTCCCACAACAGATCTCGTCTGAATATTGTTGTATATTTGCTTTCCAACGTGTCAATATTAAAACTACTAATGCTTAGTATTTTGCATATAAAAGGAGAATGAAATCTGATCCAGCCACTTAATGCTAAACTTAGACTTACCAAGTTACAAATGCGCCTTTAAGAAGCCCCCCAGGCTCATTTGCCCACGCCTTAATGTCTTGTCAGCCAATCTTCATATTGTTGTATAACTTCCTTGAATGGAATAGCTGTCTCATGCCAGACAGTGAAAAATAACACAAGCAATATTGTAATTTCCTCTCTCTTCCATTATGAATATTAAATTGAATGTCAAGATACATATAATACTTTAATTACAAATTTACAAGTAAATTTGTCACAGTATTAATAAAGTAGTGATATAACATATGATGAAAAATAACGAACTGTTGTCTGCACAGGTGCGATTGATTATGTTTAATGAAACATGCATATTACAAAAGGTCAATATGAATGGTCAAAAATGACTTCTTCTAAAACATTATTACTCCAATATGTAGCTGAAATTTACATAAATATTATAAAGAAAGGATCAAATGGTAACTATTTTCAATTGAGTATGAACCGTTAGATTTGTGTAGATTCATTTTATGTGAAGCACTCAAGCATAACTGATTTTACATTATTTTATTATTATATTTATATATATATATATTCATTAACTTACTTTATCTATTATATTTATATTTATTTTTGTTTTATTTTTTTAATTCAAAATTATGATTACAAAAAGTAATAAAAAACACAATACATATTACAAACAAGCAGAGAAAATATAAAAATATATAGAACACATTGAATAAGAAAAAATAAATAAATTGAATAGAAAAGTAGAACATATAAGTATATAACATTAGAATATATAGAACACATACTAAAAAACAAAAATAAAAATAAAGAACATATCAAAAAAGTTAAAGAACACACAATAAAAAAATAAAAAAAAGTATGGGACACAAACAAATTGTATATAATACAAATTTTATAGAACGTAAAAATAAAACACACAAAAAATTAAATAATACACAAAAAAATTTAAAAACAATAAGAAAAATTAAAAACGCAAAAAAAAAAAAAGCCAAATAAGTAAATTGAATAACAACAAAAAATTAAAGAACATATAAAAAAAAGTTAAAGAACACACAATACAAAAAAATAAAAAAGTATATAATATAAAAATTTATGGGTCAAAAAAATTGTATAATACAAAATTTATAGAACGCAAAAAGAAAACACATAAAATATTAAATAACACAGAAAAATAAATAAAAACACAGAAAAATTAATGAAAGCACAATACAAAATACAAAAAATTACAGGACACAAAAAATTAAATGAAATTATATAACACAAAAATTATAAAAAATTAAAAAAATATCAAATTAACATAAAAATATCATAGACATAACACATAAAGTTACAAAAAATATAAAAATATAGAACACATTAAATTAGAAAAAATAAATAAAATGAATAAGAAACAGAATACACTAAATTAAAATATATAGAACACATAATAAAAATAAATATTAAAAAACATACGGAAAAAAGCTAAAGAACACACAAAATACAAAAAAAGTATAGAATATAAAATATCATGGGACATAAAAAAATTGTACAATACAAATTTTATAAAACACAAGAATAGAACAAACAAAAATTTCTTCAAATTTAGATAATATATTATATATGCTATAACGATAATATAAATATATAGGATAAAGGCTAATAATATGAAAGTCGGTACTTTTGAGCTCTATAAACAGAATTCTATGGCTATTGTAAGAGAATTAATACATACAAGATCTCGAGCCACTTTCATATTATTAGCCTTTATCATGTATATTTATATTATCGTTATAACATATATAATATATTATCTAAATTTGAAGAAATTTTGTTATATGTTTTATATTTTTATTTCTTTAGTATTTTTTGTGTTATTTAATTTTTGTGTGTTCTATTCTTGTGTTTTATAAAATTTGTATTGTACAATTTTTTTATGTCCCATAATATTTTATATTCTATACTTTTTTTGTATTTTGTGTGTTCTTTAGCTTTTTTCCGTATGTTTTTTAATATTTATTTTTATTATGTGTTTTATATATTTTAATTTAATGCATTCTGTTTCTTATTCATTTTATTTATTTTTTCTAATTTAATGTGTTCTATATATTTATATTTTTTGTAACTTTATGTGTTATGTCTATGATATTTTTATGTTAATTTGATATTTTTTTAATTTTCTATAATTTTTGTATTACATAATTTCATTTAATTTTTTGACATGTAATAAGTTTCTCAATCTTCGCATTCCGATATTATTTCGCAGTTTTTCAAAAATTGATGTAGGCAATGATTTTGTAAGTAAATCTGCCATATTTTCGCAGGAGCGAATTTGTTGTATATCAATGTCACCATTTTGTTGGAACTCGTGAGTATAAAAGAATTTTGGCAAGATGTGCTTTGTTTATTGAGTTGTTTAATGCAAGATGAATTATCTTCAAACATAATTGTATGACTATCTGAAATACTTGATAAATCACATGATTCTCGAATATGTTGAATAATAGATCGCAGCCAGATACATTCTCTGCTTGCTTCATGGATCGCTAGTAGTTCGGCATGATTTGATGAAGTTGCCGCCATAGTTTGTTTCATAAACTTCCAAGAAATAGCAGTACTACAATATGTGAATACATAACTTATTTGTGATCATCCAAAATGAGGATCCGACATGTACTCAGCATCTGCATATCCAATCAGCTGCGAATTCGAATCTTTTGGAAAGAATAATCCAAAATCAATCGTCCCATAAAGATATCTCAATATATGTTTAAATCTATCCCAATGCCTTTTGATAGGATCAGAACTGAATCTCGCCAATAGATTTACATCAAATGCAATATCAGGTCGTGTATTATTTGCAAGATACATAAGAGCGTCAATTGCACTAAGATATGGAAATTCAGGTCCAAGAGTATCTTCATCTGTCTTTCTAGGTCAGAATGGATATTTATCATGTTCAAGTGACCGAAAAACCATTGGCATCGTTAGTGGATGAGATTTATCCATATAAAATCGATCAAGTACCTTTTCTGTGTAGGTTGACTGATGAACTAATATGCCTGAAGATAAGTGTTTCACCTGTATACCTAAACAAAATTTTGTCTTTCCAAGATCCTTCATTTCAAACTCATTTTTCAAATAGTTAGCAGCATTAATAATATCTTCAAATCATCCACATATACAACAATAATAACAAAACCAGTTTCTGACCTTTTAATAAACACACATGGACACACTTGATTATTAATATACTCATCATTCAATAAATATTCAATATGCCTGTTATACCACATACGACCATATTGTTTTAAACCACATAATGATCGTCGTAATTTAACAGAATATAAATGACGAGACTTAGTTTCATCTAACTTTAATCCTTCAAGGATTTTCATATAAATATCACTATCAAGTGATCCATATAGGTAGGCTGTCACAACATCCATGAAACATGTTTCCAATTTCTCTATACAAGCCATACCCATCAAAAAATGAAAGGTAACTCTATCCATAACAAGAGAGTATGTTTCCTGTTAATCAAATCCAGACCTTTGAGAGAATCCCTGGACTACTAGCCGGACTTTATATCTCACAATTTCATTTCTCTCATTTCGTTTTTGTACAAATACTCATCTATTCCCAACATGGACTACACCAGTTGGTATTTGGACTGCAGGTCCAAATACATTTCTCTTGCGCAAGGAGTGCAATTCTTCCTCGATTGCAACTTTTCATTTTGGCCAATCATCTCTTTGTCGACATTCTTCCATACTCTGTGGTTCAGGACCGGAGTTCATCATAATATCACATGCCACGGAAAAAGCATATGTATCATCAATTCCAGTACTCCCACGATCAAACAATTTTCCGTTATGTACATAACTTATCGAGATCTCAAAATTTTCAGGCACCTTTGCTTCTATGGAAGCATGTGCCACTTCTGGGGCAATATCTTATTCAGGAGGCAATACCACTTCAGGGGTCTTTGTTACAGCCACTTCAGGAGCCTGAACCTCTTCAGGAGGTAATACCACTTCTGGAGTATTTTCTGGAACACTTGTCACTTCTGGGACATGTCCAATTAATTTCCGTTTTCGTGGCACAATATCTTTTGCACCAACAGGTCTACTACGCTTTTGGTGTGGTTTTGAATCATCAATCAATTCTTCAGGAATTGATTTTTGTTTAGGGATTTCAACCCTCGCTGGAGCATTAGAAGCGGGTATATAAGATTTCATAATACGTTTAGAATCATTAAAAGCATCTGGCACTTGATTAGCAATATTTTGCATATGAATAATTCTTTGAACCTTAATTTTACATTGATTAGTATGTGGATCAATAGAATTAAATCATGATTAATGAAGGGAACAAAGACTCGTCAAAATGACAATCAACATTTAATTTATGCAAAACATTATCTCCCCCAATGAAGGGAACAAAGACTCGTCAAAATGACAATCAGCATATCGAGCAATAAAGACATCACCGGTTAATGGCTCAAGATATCTTATAATAGAAGGTGAATCAAAACCGACATATATACCTAATCTTATTTGTGCTCCCATTTTAATTCTTTGTGATGGTGAAATTGAGACATATACAACACTACCAAAAATCTTAAAATGAGAAATATTATGTATTTGACCAAAAACTAATTAATAGGGTGATTCTTTATGATAAGAAGATGGTCTAACTTTTATTAGGTTCGCGGCATGAAGTATAACATGACCCCAAATAGAAGTATGTAACTTACTTCTAAGAAGTAAGGGACGTAAGTTGAAGTCTCTTAATCAAAGATTCCACTAAACCATTTTGTGTATGCACGTGAGCAACTGAGTGTTCAACAAGATTCCTACCGACATACAATAATCGTTGAAAGTTGAAGATGTAAATTCGACAGCATTATCTAGACGAATTGATTTAATAGGATGATCAGGAAATTGAGCTCGCAATTTGATTATTTGGGCAAATAATTTTGCAAAAGCAGTATTTCGAGTTGAAAGTAGACACACATGTGACCACCAAAGTTAAGGCATCAATTAAAACTATGAAGTATCTAAAAGGACCGGAAGATGGATGAATAGGATCACAAATATCTCCTTGAATTCTTTCTAAGAAATTTGGAGACTCATTCTGAAGTTTAAAAGGAGATGGTCGAATAATCAACTTTTCCATAGAACACGATGAACAAGGAAGTTCATCACTTGGTATGACCTTTTGATTTCTAAGAGGATGTTCCGTAGAATTTTCAATAATATGACGCATCATAGACACTCCTAGATGACCTAGTCTTTCATGTCAAAGGGTAAGAGATTTTGGATCTATGATTTTAGGAATATTGATAGTATGAGATTCAACGACTTTAATTCTTATAGCATATAGTCCGGCATAGATTGAAGGTAATTTTTCTAAGATTTTCTTATAGCCTGAGCTAGTTGAAGTGATAAGAAGATATTCATTTTCATTATTGATCTCAATATGAAAACCATTAAGACAAATATCCTTGAAACTCAGAAGATTTCTAGTGGATTTACTAGCACAAAGGGCATTAGGTATATGAATTTGTGTCTCATTTGGTAGAAGAAAACTAGCTTTCCCGAGACCTTCTATTATGTTTGATGTACCCGAAATCGTCCACACATATGAATCGGTTTTAGTCAACTGTGAGAAATATTTTGGATTTTGTAGAATTGTGTGATTGGTTACACAGTCAATAATGGATATATCTTCCATACTACACTGTATATATGAAAATAGACAACATTTTCATTAGAACAAATATTTACATACATACAACCGAAACATAGTAAATATTACACATAAAACAAATACATAAAAACTAATTATCTAGGTCGTAATAAAGTTTAGCACTCGTATCCATTACATGTAAGGGTTCATCTAAGGGTTTATCATTTGTTATTGCATTATTAACTACATTCTGGTTATAATTAGCAAAGTTGGTTTCTACCATTTTTCATTTAGGCTTTTTAGATGATTGGTACAAGTTCACGAGATGTTTTGGCGTTCGACAAGTGCGAACCCAATGCCCTTCAACCCCACATCTATGACAAACATCTCTAGCATCTCTTTCTTGTGATACCTTACTTTTATTTGGCATTTCAGGTTGCCACCTCAGATTGCCAGAGTTGTTGTAACCATCACACTGCCACTTCAGGTGGCCAGAATATTGATTTCAAAACCGATCACGGAAACCTCCTCGTCCACGATTTCGTTCATAACTTCGTCCTCCTCTATGCTCTTTCCCACGTTCATTCTTCTGAAATGACATGTTATGTACTTCAGGTAACTGGGCAGAGCCCGTATGACGTGTTTGATGATTTCTTAACAACGCATTATTCTTTTCAACCACAAGAAGGAGAGCCACCAATTCACTATATTTCTGAAAATTGTGTTCTCTATACTGTTGCGCTAATATCATAGTGTTGGGGTGAAAAGTCAAGAGAGTTTTTTCAATCATTTCAGCATTGGTAATTTTCTCACCACATAGAATTAGTTTTGAACTTGTTTTGAATAACATAGAATTATATTCCGCAACAGATTTAAAATCTTGTAACCTTAAATTAATCCAGTCATATCGGGACGTCGGTAAATAAATAAGTTTTTGGTGATCAAATCGATCTTTGAGATTATTCCAAAGAGTGAGCGGATTTTTAATTGTTAAATATTACGATTTTAAATCTTCATGAATGTGATGTCTTAGGAATATAATAGTTTTTGCATTTTGTTCGATAGTTGGGGTTTTTCCGGGCTCAATAATATCTTTTAACCCATTAGCACTAAGATGTAATTCTGCATCGAGCACCCATGACAGATAATTATTCCCGGAAACATCCAGTGCAACAAACTCTAATTTTGCAAGGTTTGTTATTCTGGTAAATATTTAAAACATGATATAGTACAACGCATCAATATTTAAACAATTAATAAAACATGTATAATAATATAATATAAACTACTACAAAAGTTACGACGGCATAGCCGACCATTGAACTTTTGAAATAGTTTAGTACAAAAGTTATGGCGGCATAGCCGACCATTGAACTTTTGAATAATACTTGACGGCAGAGCCATCTTTATAGGAAGAGGTAATATAAATAAATTTAATGAAATAAAATAAGTAAGGTTAGGTCATACCTCTTTCTTTAAAGAGACTTCGGTTGGTAAAGACTCGTGTTGATAACGTGTTACAATGATAATATAAATATACAGGATAAAGGCTAATAATATGAAAGTGGCTCGAGATCGTGTATGTATTAATTCTCAAGTATGTATGTTACAATAGCCAGAGAGTTCTATTTATAGATCTCAAAAGCACCGACTTACATATTAAAATAATGAATATAATGAACCGACTTAATCATTGACAATCAGTTGAGTAAACCGACTTGAGTTATAATAATATATAAAAAAAATACAACATAATAGTTTTTGTTTTTGACAATTAGGGCAAATAAAAGTGAGTACTAGTCACTTATATAATAGAAAAACAAATTGTATCTTGAAAACAGGTGTGCTAGTGTGTATATTACATATCTTTTAAATTTGTACTGGAACATTCTTTTTTTATTAATCTAAAGGTTGGAGTTCTGTTACCTAGTTACTCATTTAAGTAGGTTACCCATAGAAACAACCTCTCTCTCTATATGTGTGCGTATGTGGAACCACAACCACTACTATATTTTGTGTGAAAATTAAGTATGATAATATACCCCTGTTCTGCATGTCTTATGTACTTGACATTGTGTACTTGCTTTGTACCGCTATATTTCTATCTGCAAGAAAGTAATTTGTAGCTTGCTAACTGAAAGTAAAGAAATAATGCTGTATGATTTCTGAGGGAACGGGTTTATCAGTGTATTAACACAGATACAACATAGGTCAGAAGACTGTATATCATTAATAGAGACCAGCCTTATAAAAGCTTAATCAGTACGCACTTAGTATAAATGCTGAAAGCATGGAAGCCCGAGTTACATAGGAGCAATGCCTGAAACTCTCAAATATATTAAATATTAAAGCATACCGACTGTTGCAAGGTTTGGGTAGTGCTTTTCGACATCCAGGTTGTGTCTTCCTCACTCAATTCTGTGGGTCTTACAAATCTACCGGAAACAAAAATCATTAGGGACTGGGAACTACTTTATCCCGTTCAGAATAAAACTTGAAGAACAAGGTATTAAACTATGAAACTTGTCTTAAAAGAGAAAAATAGAAACGGGTAAACAAGGTAAATAGAATTTGCAGGTATGAAAAGAATGCAATTACAACAGAGGTCCCTCTAACATTTAAGGTAAATCCTCTAGGAGGATAGGGTTTTTTTCATTATCAGTACATGTGTTAAGAGATTTTGTTATTCACGACTATGATTATTGATTAAATATTGTTTTCACAACTAAGAAATTGTTGCAACCCTCTGTCAATATGCTTGCTTGCTTATAATGACATGTGAGTCGTGTGATAAAGCTGCCCTTGTAGAAATATGGACCCAGTTAATGAACAGATAACTCATAGTATAAAGGAAAATGATAGAATTATAATATCAACAAAAGAACACAACCTGTGGAAGTGATCAACAATCTTCAGGCTTTTAGCATCAATCATCAGAACATGAAATTCAAGAATCTCTATTTTCCCTCCAAATCAAGCACAAGGAAGAACTCAAACTTCTGAGGTTGTACATTCTTTAAACAAAATGCTCTGTGCCAAGCTCCGGGAAAGTATGATTGAACATGTTTAGGTGGGCATGATCATCATAAACGAACCGAAATTATTACAACAAAATCACAAACGTACTACTAAATAGTTTTTGTATTGCAAAATCCTGACTGTTCATGCACAATAAATTATAGTAGAAGGATTTTTAGTTAACAATCAAAAAACTGAAATAGTTTAACAAATAAAACATCAAACCTATATAAAGATATGCATACTCCCTAGTTTACATTATATAGACCTATCATAAACTACATGTTGCTTCAACAAAACAACTTCTTAATTTTAATCAATAATACAGAAAAAAATCACACCGACATCCTTAAGTATGATAGCATAATTTATAAACCAACACCAAAGATAAATTACTAAATAGTCTAATCCCGGGGGATGGATCGCTTAACAGAAATTTGACAAACAACAAAACAGAACAATTAATATACATACACGATAATATAAAAGAATCAAAATTAAAATTCAAGTGAAGCACATAATAAAATTATACCTTCCTACGGCAGAGACCTTGAGTGAAGTACAAACAAATACGCTTCTTCAAAGGATTTGGAGGAGTGCTTATCTTGGAAGAAGATCCTCCAGTAGAATAAGAACCAGATGGATCTAATTAACACATTCAGTTTAGTAATTATATAAACAACACCGTATACAGATCCAATCAGATTGACAGATGCATAACAAGAACAACAACGACTCGAGATACAATTCTGTCCGTCTAAGTTAGCAATGTTAGTGAAGGTAATCACAAAATCGCTTATATATGTGCGTGTTATAGATAATCTTCTGTTTCTATAAACATATCCGCCTACACAACGAATTAGATATACATATACATAACAAAATCGACGAATTGAGAGAATAGTTCCGTTTAAATCTCCAAATCATGTACACACATCAATCAGGTTAATATTTTTCAATTCCAGAGATGTTAATCACGAAAATAATCGTAACTTAACAGTTGAACAAATTAGATATGCATAACAAGAGCAACGAATGACACTATACATACATATTTATGCATACAGTATTGAATAACAGTGATGTTGAATCGAGAGAGAAGAGAAAACAAGACCTGAATTGAATCGAGACATTCTTGTGACTTGAAAAGCACGCTACACGAGACCAAGTCGGTTCTTCATTACAAGTAGAGTCTAGAGTGACTGATATATATAGAGAGAATTGCCAAGTCTTGGGACCCAAGCCCAAAGTTTGGCCCCGCGTTTTGGAGGCGGTGCGTGCAGGTGCAGCTTTAAAATATATATATATATATATATATATATATATATATATATATATATATATATATATATATATATATATATAATTAAATTGAAAAAGAAATAAAAATATAGTAATTTTGATTTTAAATTTCTAATTTGACTTGACAATATCAGTATTATTTCCGCACTTTTTCTTTTGTCTCTTAGATTATCACAAGTTATAAATTTTACAATAGGGCATAACATATATTTTAAAAATAGTTTCGTCTGTATTTACTGATAGATTATTATTAAATTGATTTTTTCATAAAATAATAATGAAATTGTTAAATTAATTAGAACTTACAAACTTCTGACAAAAAAATAGAACTTACCAACTGAGAGCGCTTAAATTAGTTAGATGCTTTGAAGGCTTGAATGATAATTTGTATTCAATCAAGGTACAAGTGAGATTTAATTAAAAATTTCATAATATTGTATTTGTATTCGACAATTCTTTTTTTTTTTTAATTCAATGTTATTAAATTTAAGTTCCGAAATTTCGAATTAGTGTAAAAAAAATCCAGTAACTGTGACTTCAATGAACGAAAAGTAATTTTGCTAATACTTCCAACTCGGTTGCAACAATATTTCTTAGCCAAAAAAATCTTATTGGAATTTGGACAAGGCAAGGAACTAAGCAACCAGTTAGTTGGTACTTGGTTCCACGGACTTGTGCCTAGTATACAAGAATTTACTGTTCAAAGGAAAAAGTGTTCCAGAGTTTAGGGCATAATATTTTGTAGAAGTATCATGTAGAAAACTAGAGAGACAAGTGTACATAAAGGCAACAAAACTGAAGGTATAACTAGAGAGCCAAGAGAATTTTATCTATCCATCTGATGTTTGATGCGTTTATTAAAGAGATATTCAACCTTTCCATCCTTCTTTTTCCGTCCAGTTATCTGTAAGATTGAACCATCGATAATCAAGCATTGCAGAACTCTTGCTATATTCCTTGTGTAATCAATTCCAACATGGTGAGTTCCCAATACTTGCATCTTAAGCTGACTCAACATTGGGACCATACCTGTGGCCTGAATGCAAAAACAAAAATTGCATTAATAAGTTTGAGATGGAGAGCAAAAGTTCAAGGCTGAGAATTTGGTGCGCGGTAAAGTAAATTTGATGAACCAAATTGAAATTTGTGATTGTTGTTGCATTAACAGTCGTTGCTTCATTTCTCATATATTGAAGATAAACGATAGCGTTCACATAAAATACCAATTCAGATCACCTCAGATGTACCATATTAGCCTTGGCCCTCATGCTCTGTATCATGTCCCTGTATATAAGTGCCCACATACCCTTGAATCAGTCAGGAGTATATGGAAGTCATACAGGGACATAGTACCAGGATAGGCATGCAATAGTACAGGATATACCTGTGCTGAAAGCCTAAAACACAACCCAACACTAAGCTGAAAACACGAATCTTAGGTCTTTGGTTTTCTAATAAACCCAAAGTCTACAATCAAGCTAAAAAGCAGATGATGGGGAACAACAAAATAATCATAACTTTTGACATCCAAAAGTCGTAACACAGTGTTAGTATGGTCTTTTGAGAGATTTTCTA
The DNA here is from genome assembly GCA_028671895.1 of Oenanthe sinensis. Taxonomy (NCBI): domain Eukaryota; kingdom Viridiplantae; phylum Streptophyta; class Magnoliopsida; order Apiales; family Apiaceae; genus Oenanthe; species Oenanthe sinensis. The sequence continues at coordinate 41,928,016 of CM053794.1, forward strand.
AATCCAAACTCTAGTTACACTTTAGTCATAAAGAAATATTGTTACACTAATAATCTTATAAACACGAGACAGTAAAATAATTATAATTTTCAAATTTGAACCGGAAACAATGAAAATACAAATCCTGCTCAGTGCTCACCACACTGTTGTAAAAGTTCAAGTAGACGTCCTTCAGATTGATCCATTCCATAAAGTATGGAGGAAGCTCCATCCCTACTACTACGTATTGCTCCGGAATTTTAGTTTTAATGTCCCAATTTCCACTAATACACACAAACAAAAATATAGTAGGATTAATCTTATCAGAAAACATAATTGCCTGCACGGTGTCCATGGAGTGCACTTTTCGCATTTTTCAAACTAACGCAGAAAACTGTTGTGATGCAGTTTTAACTTAATTATCCTGTAAAGTAACATAATTTGTTATCCACCAGGTATATTCAACTAAAGAACTCAATAAATTTTACAAGTGAGCTGACAATATATGAAACTAACAATGTGTCTCGCAGCTTACTTCTCGAGAGAGTAAATATACGAAAATTGAACATGGAAATGAAAAGAAAAAACAAACATGCTGCCAAGTTTCATTAGAAGAAAGCATGAAGGGAAGTTGCCCTCTATTTCTCTTTCAATCCACTCTCCATAGAAGTTGAATAACTTAAAAGAAAATTTATAGGTTCACCCAACACCTTAAATAATAGCATTATCTCCTCATTAGTGTGCTTTTTTTCATCCATGTCTAATCTCGGTTGTCCTCTTATATACAAAGGGCATAATCGTAAAAGTATGATATTTTCTTCTGAACTCAAAACCTCATGAGAGAACAACGTAATGTATAAAACTTTCTTTTCTTTCAGTATTAATTCAGTATTAACTCTACAGAAAATTAATCCATTTTATTTTCTTCATTAATTAAAACATACAACTTTATTCTCTTCTGAACTCATGAACACAAGGTCGATCACATATCTATGTCCTGATGAGTTTGCCTCCTCTATAGGGGTGAAAACATCTAGCACATTATTTACATATGCTAACAACAGATTTCATCTGCATTTGTTTTAATGCGTCAAGGTTAAGACCTTTAATGCTTATACATGAATAATGAAATCAACGAATGTTAAATTTAGACTCACCAAGTTATGAATGCGCCTTTATTAAGATACCCCCTAGACTCCTTTGAAAACGCATTATGTTTTGCCAGCCAATCTTCAAATTGTTGTATAACTTCCTTAAATGGAATAGTCGTCTCATGCCAGATGCTGAAAAATTACACAAATAAATAAATACAGTCTCTTCACATGAGAATATATGCAATTTGGCAGAGCTGCTGCAGGTTTTGCAGAGAACAGATTATATCAGATATTGTCACACGGTGTAAATTCCTATAATCACAAGTAGTTTAAATAGAGTACCATTAAAGTATGTGATAAAGAATTTGACAAAAAATATTGAACTGATGGCTTGACAGATGTGATTGATTATGTTAAACAAAAACGTCTATTACAAAAGGTCAATACGGAAGGAAATCTGTTCCTTGATAAAGGCGTAGACTTCAGTTAGAACAGTATCACTCCGATGTGTATTGGAACCTTCCACATTTTATCATGTATGGAACCACTATTTTATTTTTCATATATAAAACTGAACCCTTGTGGAAGGAACATTGAGTAATATACATTGGGATATCTTGTGTAAAAATTAAGTATAAATCTGTACACCTCTTACGTCTTATGTATGTCTTATCCCCTATGTATGCAAATGCTGCTGTTCAATCTCTGGGAAAAAGAAGTTAATATCAGTGTATACAACATAAGTTGAAAACACAACGGCTAGGACTGCCTTTCATTACTAGAGTACAGAGAGTAGAGACCCATCATCAGCTAGCACTTCGTATAAATCCAGAGCATTTCAACCCCAACTTGCATAAAGGCAAAACTATATAATATTAAACCCTACCCGTTCACTCCAGAATTTCCATATTTTCCATCAACATACTGGTTTGTATATTCCTTGCTCATTCCTGTAGGTCTTACAAATCTGTAAGAACAAAAATCATTAGTGACTGGGGACAACGTTATTTCATTCATAACAAACTACTAAAACTTGGACCATAAGATATCAAACTGCCTAATCTTTCTTAAAAATAGAAAAAAACAGTACAGTATAAATAGAATCTGCAGGTATGATTTCACCTGACAATTTAGGTAACTCCTACTGGAGGACAGGAATTTTACATTATCATTATATGATTTAACTGTTTAAGAGATTGTGCTTTTTCGCCACTCATGATTACTGTTTAGATACTCTATTTTACAATAAATGGTTGAAACCATTGGTTAATACTTGCTTATGATTACATGTGAGTCGAGTGATAAAGCTGCTTTTATAAAAATATAGACGTGAGTAGTTGAACTGATCTCATAGGCAAAAAGGAAAAAAGGTATATTATTAACAAAAATAAACCACCTGTGGAAGAAATCAACAAGCTTCAGGGTTTTAGCATCAATCATCAGTACAGGAAATTCAAGGATCTCAACTTTCCCCTCCAAATCAAGCACAAGGAAAAAGTCGAACTCTTGAGGTTGTGCATGCTTTAAGTCAAAACGCTTTGTGTCGAGCTCTGGAAAACTATGATTGAACATCTTCAAGTGGGTTTGATCATCCATCTGCTTGATAGAGAAAAAACATAATACAAACTTATAAAATCTCCGTGTTCTCAGACAATGATACACATTATCCGCACAAACAAACCTCACTTAACTAACCCTCACTCTCATCCATATGTTACTTTTCACCCTGATCATATCCTAACCTCCTATTACAATCATCTTTTATAATCTATGGGTAGATCAATGATCCAAAATCAATAAAGCAAGATTACAAAATCCATCTTAAAAGAGGATCCTTCAGTAGAGAAAGAACCTGATACACCTGAGCAATGAATTCAGCATGGTAATTATATACACAAAGCTGCATACAGAACGGACTAGATAGACATACATAACAAGAACAACAAATTGAAATACAATTGTTCCTCTTTGTTAGTCTGTTTCTGTGATCTTGGTTATAATGAATATAATGTGAAACAATCTGCCAAAAACATAATTATATATACGGAGTGATTGTGTGTGCAAACAACAGATTAGTGTATGACAATAAACAAAACTGTTAAGAGAAGAGAAGAGAACGGTGGATGTCTCGAGTCCAGTGCGGAACTGTCTCCTTAAAGCTATTTCGCCTCCTCCCAGGATAAAACGAGAACACGATGATGTCACGAAAAACAGCACCTTCAGCGAGTTTGAACAGAGCAAGAAAACTATTACTAGGAAGAGGACGACTGTGTTTAGGGTTTAGGTCAGAAGACTGGCTTATTTCGATAATAACCTAAGACCGAATAAGATGAATATATAGACTGGGAAAACTTGTGCGCTACACAATTTCCTTAATTACCACGCGTTTACCTAATTAATCACGCGTTAAATAAAGGCAATCGGTTGTCAAAATTAAATTCGTAATCAATTTCGAATTAATAATAACACTTATTATTAAAACAAAATAACGAACTGTAGCCCAGTGGAAATATGACAGTAACTTTATCCGAGTTTACTGTCAGGATTCGACAGCAACTTTGTGTCACTGTTCGAAAGCCCGAAGGCTTGCGAAGCCATGATTTTGCCCTCGAAATTCTCATGATTTGCACCCTCTGCGCGCGCACGTGGGTGGTGGAGCAATACCATACTAATACATTTTAAACACTACATAAGTGTTCTACTATATAAAGGCATGGAAAACACTTTTCCAATTCAATGTGGGATTCAAGTTCTCATTTCTAGATTTCCACTTTCAAGGTACCAACTTTGGATAATCATATGTCATCCATTCCTTGATCATTTTGAATACTTAAATATGCGTTGGAAAGCTCTCTCGAAGACGAACGTACTCCAATCATAACTTGTTGCGCGCACGCAATCAAGAAGCATTCAAATTTAGGCTCAAAATGACTTGACAATGTGGGGCTTCTACCCACATTTTCCAACATATAAAACTATAATGTATGATGTATGTGCGATACATTGGTTACATACACAAAGACTTGTACACACATATTCACATGAAGCTTACCTTGAATTGGTTTTCCAGTAATAGCTATCGCTTCCTGAGTATATCTACCTGGTGCTGATGACGCAGCAACTCGTAAAACTGGACTTGCTTTTTGAGACTGCTTACAATGACGAGAGACGTGTCCGGCTTGTCCACACATGTCGAGGCATTGTGCCCTTCCTGACCACAGTTATAACACTTTTGAGTCAGACTTACGACATGTTCCAAAGTGTCTCCAACCACAAGTCTTGCACTCTGGAACGGGACCTCTAGCTTGTAATGCCTTCGGTGATTGCTGAACTCTACTTATCGTCGTATCAGCTTTCTCAACACTATTAGTATTACCGTGATTTCCTTTGTTTTTTAATAATAATACAGAAAAACATATATCAGATGCACAAACACATAATCAGAGCAATGAATTCACATAAATATAACAATTCACAAACTCGTGTATATATATATCAGTTAAATTCTCTTCTTTTTTTTTGAATGCAGATAAATTCTCTATTGATCACAAATACAAACACATATATGCATCGCTTATAAAGGACAAACCTGAACCGGAATGTGACATAATATTGTTGTGACTGGAAAAACACGGTAGACAAGGATCAAGTATTGATTGAAGTCGGTTATTAACTCTATATATGTATGTCAGTATGTATGTATGTATGTATCAAAAGCTTGTGAATTGTGATACTTCTGTGGGAGAGTAATGCTAGCAACCCGCGGCCGCAAAAATTACTTAGATTTAAAATAAGTTTTTTTTTTGTTTTTTTTATATTTTCATATTTTTTTAAAGATAATTATTTATTTTAAAATTTTAAAATTAAATATTATTTTTAAAATAAAAAATAAATTACTTATTTTTTAAAAAAAATAAATACATACAGATTTTTTCTGAAAATAAGCACTTATTTTCAAAAAATAAGTGTTGACCAAACATGGTCATTGCCTAAAAAAATTTCCTAATATGACATGATACATGTTAAATTTTGATTCATGATATTAATGCACGCGAGATCCTATATTATTATTATTAAAAAATTTAACATGAACCTAGATGAGAACTCACCATTTGTAAAAAAAAAATTGAGATATCCCGCCTTTCTCATTGGGGGTGGAAACAAGTAAAATAGGCGTTGATTGGAAAATTAGTCACAAGTGATTACGAGTACATACACTTCAAGCTGTCTCACGGTTCAATCCAATTTACTTGCATCTGGTGGCGGACCTGCTCATGAGCCAGAGTAGGTCAGGTCCACCCCGGAAAACATCACTTTGTGTTTTTTTTTTTGCTGGATAGTCCAAGTGCTAATAACATCTCAAGCCTATTAATTAAATTGATTAGCTATAATGATATAAAATAAAAAATATTTATAATTTATTGAATTTGTAAGTGATTATGTTCCAATCGTATATTAGCTACAATGAACAACTATATTTAAAATAATTTTAATTTTTGGTAATTATTAAATGAGATATTAAAAAAAATTGAAGAAATATGAGCGGGAAATGATGTGAATTTATTTAGACTTTAGATGATAACTAGAGATTCGATAAATATAGATTACCAATCTTGGATATCTATATTTATAACTAATCGTTATTCTCCCACAAATATTTTAGATGATATCCGGGAACTGGAGATGCTATAACTTACCAACCTAGGAGCACGATCTAAGTAGTAAGGGTTTATGTTACTCAACAAAGTTATAAGCCAACTTATTCCGGGAAAAAAGCTCAGGGAAAGATCCCTTTTATCATAAATAAATAGTGCTAACATAGACTTAAGCCATCTCCAATCATTATTCTATTTTAAAGTAGTTTTATTTTCATATTTTTATCTTTTTCACTTCAAATCATTATTTCATCTCCAATCATTAACTCTAAAAATTACTTTATCTTTCTTTTATTGCCTTAAGCTTTAGTTATTTTCACAATTATCAATCATATATAACAATAAAATTATACTTATTTTAAATATATTTATTTTTAATAATAATTAAAAATATACTTTTAATTATTTAGTCAAAAATCTTTATATTTTAGTTAATATATTAATAAATTTATATTAATATAAATTATGAAAATTTATAGTAATTATATTAATATGATCTTTCAGAGTATTAAGAATGTATGTGTATAATAAATTAGTAGCGTATATGATATATATGTATTAATGTAAGTTTCTGGATGGTATAATGTAAGTTTCTGGATGGTATTTTGGTGATTTTTTTTTTACTTTATATGCACAGTGCATCTTCAAATATTAGAGCAGATGAAGTTATTGGGGGTGTTTGACCCCCATTAAATTATCAAAATAAACCCTTATTTTCGGAAAAAATAGGGTAAAGTGTACTTTTTTTATAAGTAAAATTTTATTTTTCAAAAATAAGTTTTGTTCTTAGTTTGTTTTCCAGAAATAAGTACTTATTTCCAAAAAAAATAGATAAATGTGTACTTTTTTCAAAAATAAACACTTATTTTTTAGAAATAAGTTTAGCCAAATGGGCCATATGAATTTAGAGGAGTGATAAATGAAATAATATAGAATTTAGAGGAGTGATTGGAAATGCCCCTGAGCATCTATGGTATTCTCCTCCTCTACTTTTAATTTCAAGCATGTTTTTAATTACCACCATTGTTTATATTTTTACTTCAATTTTCCATATTTAAATATAAAACATGCAAAAGCTTGGCAGAGAAATTACTTTTGATGAGTGACTTCAACATCTCTACTGTTTTGAATCAGTACAACAAAAACAAAATCTGTCTTAAGGATCATATAAAAGAGCATCACAATACACATCCAAGCTCCTGGAACATAGTTTCAGCAAATATGAATGAAATCCGAGCATTCTACAGAGCTTTCGAGATGTACTGATATTTTACCTGTGAATATATGAGACACCAAGGCAATAACTATTAATATTATATCATCAAAGTTCCTCACACACCCAGCACTACACCCAAGTTTTGCAATTACATAAACAAGCTCTACAATTAACACTATTGTTAAATGAACTATGATTCTCAGACCAAAATTGAATAACATAAAAAAAAGTTTGGGGGTTGTTTTTTAACTGATCAACACTTTCGTCTTGATCGTTTGAAACTGGACTGCCTGTATTGGTTTTGAATGCGCTTTTCCAAGAGAAATTCAGCTTTTCCAGTATTGTCTCTCCGCCCAGTGATCTGTAAAACTGAACCATCGATAATTAAGCGTTGCAAAACTCTTGCTATGTTCGTTGTGTCATCAATTCCAAGATGGTGATTTCCTACTAGTGGCATCTGAAGCTGCTTCATCATTGGGAGCATACCTGTGGCCTATATCCAGAAACGAAAAATGCATTAATGAAAACTAAAAATCTCAACATGTTTTAATATGGTTTTGGGAGATCAATATAAACCGAAATATACTAACACTAGTCGAAAAGGAAATCTAGGTACGCAAAAAAACTTATAAACGAGAGAGAAAGATAGAAAAAATTCCAAGTCTGAACCCTAAACAATCAAATATATTAATCCTGCTTACCTTCCTCTTGTAAAAGTTCAAGTAGATGTCTTTCAAATTGATCCATTCCATGAAGTACGGAGGAAGCTTCATCCCTGCTACTTCGTATTGCTCTGGTATTTTGGTTTTTATGTCCCAATTGCCACTAGTAAAGATAACAAGAATATTTCAGTGCTTGCATATAGTGCCCAAACTTTCCACATAAAATGAGTTGATCCATTAAACTGTTGGAATGCAATTTTTACTTATTTATTCTACCTTATCAATGAAAAGTAAGATAACTCAACAACAGAATAGGTAAGGTGAAGATATATGGGACGGGCAACGAGTCCCCAAATTCATTTTTACGGAGCGAATATATATTTAGGAAAATTGATCATGGAAAAGACAAGAAAAAACAAACATCATATCCTTTTTTTAGATAAAAAATGTAGGAAGGTTAACCTTAATTTTTATCTCAATGAGTCCGTGAATGAGAGATAACTTCAGAGAAATCTTATACTTTTCCCTTTATATGTTAAGTAATTCTATTATTTCCTCATTAATTTGCCTTTCTCATCCATGTCCAATCAGGTTTATTCTATACCAAAAAAACAAAGCAGAATTGTATAAGTATGATTTTTCTTTCTTTTCGTCTGAACTCAGAAACTCTCGAGAAAATGTAACATATAGAACTTTCACTACTTCACTTCTTCCTATATGAACTCTCACGGAATTTAGTCCTTTTTATTTCTTTCATTAGTTAATGTGTAAGACTTTTTCAACTTTATTCTCTTTTAAACTCATAAACCCAGCATCGATAACATATATATGTCCTGCTTAGTTTGCCTCCACTAAAGCTTAAAACATCCACACCAATATTAACATATGCAGAGAATAGATCTTGTTTGCATATGTTCCAATGTGTCGAGGTTAAAACCATATATGCTAAAGTTTTCCAATAAAAGCAAAATGAAATCAATATTGCAGTCGTTGAATGTTAGATTTGAACTCACCAAGTAATGAATGCACCTTTATTAAGATGCCCCCTAGACTTTTTTCCCCACACCTTATGTTTTGTCAGCCATTTTTCGAATTGTTGTATCACTTCCTTGAATGGAATAGCTGTCTCATGCCAGACCCTGACATCATAACAAAAATATTATTGCTTAGCACGTGTAAAAACGGATTAGGACTAAAAGAAAGCAATATGAGAACATGTTCAATTCAGCAGATGTGCTCCAGGTTTTGCAGAAAACAAATCATATCAGTATTGGCACATGACGTTATTCCCTCCGTTATTCGGTATATGACTAAGTTATTCAGATTTTTTAGTAAAGGGGAAAGGGAGGGGGAAGGTAAAAATTTAGTAGAATCAAAGTATGTGATACATTATGTTCTATAAAATTTGCATCTATAAATGGTCGATATGGAGCAAATGAGTTGTAGAATTCAGTCAGAACATTATGATGGATCCAAGGAAATAATATGTAGGAACATGGATTTCTAAAGTGGGCATGCATATACAACAAACATGTAAAACCAGCACTTCACCAATTACTCTGATATGGCAATACGTATATGACACTTCCACGTCATGTATTCATGCATGGAAGCACTACTCTAATTTACACTGAAATATTTAGAGTGGGATCGTGTAAACACTGACCAATGTGCATTGGAATTTTGCACGGAAATGAAGTATGATATTTATACACCAACATCCTGCATGTCTAATTTATGCAACTTAATGCACTTGTTTTGTATTGCTTTTTTATCTATCTGTAAGACTAAAATTTGTGACTTGCTAACTGAAAATAAACGAATACTCTGGGCCAATCTCTGTGAGAATGGATGCATCAGTGTCATCTACCACAGCCAATGTTGAAAAACATGACGACTTGAGACTACACCTCATTAAGAAGAAAGGATACGGGTGTATGTGAGGATACGGGATTCAAACATAAAAAACATTTAAATCATACCTGCTCATTCCAAAATTTCCATAGTGCTGTTCGACGTACTCTTTTGTGTGCTGCTTGCTCATTTCTGTTTCTGCGGGTCTTACAAATCTGTGGGGAAAAATCATTGGTGACTGGGAACTACGTTATTTCATTCTGTTCAAAACTAGGACCACAATGGAAAACGGTAAACAAGATAGATAGAAGTTGCAGGTATGAAAGAATGCCATTACTACAGAATTTCGCCTAATGTTTAAGGTAACTCTTCTAGGAGGATAGCTTCTGTTGTTTAAATTATTAGAATTTATTTTCCCCTACTCTGATTATTGATTCAATACTTATTTCACAACTTTAAGTAAAGGTTGTAACCATCCATCGGTCGATATGCTATTGCTTATAGTGAGTTGTATGATAAAACTGCTGTTATAGAAATATAAGTAAATGAGCAAATATCTCATAGGAAATTAACAAAAATCAAACACAACCTGTGGAAGAAATCAACATGCTCCAAGGTTTTAGCATCAATCATGAGAACAGGAAATTCAAGAATTGACTCTGCTCCCTCCAAATCAAGCACAAGGAAAAAGTTAAACTGCTGAGGCTGCACATTTTCAAAATCAAAACTCCGTGTGTCGAGGTCCGGAAAACCATGATTGTACTCCTTTAAGTGGTTTTTATCTTTAATCTGTTTGACAGAAGAAAACTCATTATGAAAACATAAAATCTCCATATATGTTCTTGATCAGGCAATCATAATTATATGAACACATCTATCTATTACATATAGGACTGCGACATGCAGTTCTGAAGAGTGCTTTTATTCAATTGAAAAGACTATTTTACCCAGCCAAGCCTAACTATTGTGCAAAACATTTGTGCTGCCCTTCCACCTGCTGTATACAATCGAAAACCTCAAATTCCAAGTGAGACGCCTGTGTTAATAGTTCAGTCGTCTTTTTAAATTCCATTTGCACCTCAAACTCTTAAGCTGCTGTGACCTTTTCAACTTACATATTCTCTGCAGTTTAAGAAAAATCCTCTGCCAATAACTTTTGAGTTTTGACCCTAGTGCTCAGTCGATACTCATATATGAAATTTACACTTTTAAATAGCGTAAAACAAATCCTTTAGTAACCCTGAAATTAGATTTATCTGGAATTCCAAAGTGCCCGAGGCGTGTCAAAGAGGTGAGTTTTGATAAACTAGCTAATGCGTGGTCTTAGACTCTTAGTATAAGTCTTGTAAGCAAGCCAAGTAATCAAGAGGCTTTATAGTGATCCGGTGGACGGTTTCAGAATAATGACACTGCAATTGTAAGTATGACGACAGATTTAAGGTTATAGTAATGAATTGAGACATATTAGTGTTCGATTATTTTTGTCAAAGCGGACTGATAACCAACTTTATTATAACTATAACTGATGACAGAATGAAAAGATGAGAATTATAGCCAAGAGTGTTAGGATCAAGCAGGTCATATAAACAAGCTTACATTGTAAGCCGTAGACCATAAGATGTAGGCATATGACAAGCGCCAGTCTTGGGTCCAAGTGATACCTTCGGCGTTAGTCTTAGGCTCAAGCATGCCACATAAATTTGGCGAATGCCTTTGGCACAAGCACAAAGGCTGTATGCCGCAGGCTAACAATGATGAGTGCAAGTTTCAGATAAATTTTTCTGGAATGATTGATTAATAAACAATCAGCCTATCAAATTTTCAATTGGGGTGGATAATGGTTCTACTGCTCACTAATGCAGACACTACATGTCCTGCATAATTTATGGTGTTACAGTTTTCCAAGATTCTAAAGTTTAGAACACCCATTAATTATAAAACTAGTTATATTATATGCACCGATATGGGAACAAAATTTAGTTAAATACAAAAGTAAAAAATTAAAGAACAGAACCTTTGATACACGTAGAATCATAAATAAAAATGCAACTGAAGCACATAAATATGTAAAAATATACCTGACTGCAGCGACCTTGAGCGAAATACACACACACGCTCTTAGAATGGGTATTTTTCTTGACAGTATAGAAGCGTGTCATCGTTGTGACTTGAGGATCACGGTGTACAAAATTAACTAGGGCTAGGGTATGTAACTAATATCGTCCAACAGAGTCTTTATACAGAGATATTACAGAATCATTGGATCTCTAGCATTGGGCCCGTGTTTTCTGAGAAATAATACAAGGCCTCTTTGGTTAAAATAATATAAAGAAATTTATTAATTAATTAATAAAAATAAATATTTAAATGTATTTGGCTTACGTCTTAAACGTACATTCATATCAATTATTACGTATCACAAAATAAAATTGATACCGCGTATTTTTATCTTTATTTTTTGATAAAAAAAAACTTTCTCGTAAGAGAAAATAATATTAAATATTTTTATTAAAAATATATATTATTTAATTAAAAAAATATGCAGAAATGTCTCCGGAAATTAAAAGTATTAATATTGAAATAATTATTATTATTAACTCATTCAATATATTAATTGGTAACATTCAAATATGTTGTTGAATTGAATTTTTATTAGAGAAAAAACTAAAAAAATCCCTTTAAAAAGTGCTCCCTCCATTCTATATTATTAGTTTTTTTAAAATATATATATATATTAAAAAAAGTTATTATAATAATTTTCATACTTACCCATATTTATTATATTAATTTTATATGTAATTGAAAGAAAGTTTATTTTAGAAATGATGAAATAAAGAATAAATTTGAATTCTTTTTAATGAATAATTATTATTAAACAAAAAAAACTCTAATATTTTGAGAGGGAGGGAATAACATATTTATGAATTTAAATAACACTTTTGAGAATACGAAAACACATCCCTAAAAATGATTTAACAAGTTCTAAAGTTTAGAATACATATAGGAGTGAAGCCTTGGTCCAATTTAGGTAACTCTTAAAGATACAAATAACTTAAAACTTGTTCAAAGTTTTATTCAGGAACTGATTTCTACAGACAATGGAACAAGGAAATGATACGAAGCGTTCATAACCATTCACTCAGATCAGCGAAAACACCATCTTGATTGGTTCTTTACTCAGTAAGGAATTTTCAATCTTCGCGGTTCAGGGCCTGCTACCATATCTTCCCACAGTAAATCCGAAAGCGCCATTGTTAATTCTCCAACAGTTCCTGCACATTCAATGTTAGTTAAGTCTACACTACCTAGATGAAGTTATTAGAAAACAAACTTGAACATTAATAATTTACACGGGGGATTTGCATAATTTTCTCTCTTAGTAGTAACTAGTCAAGTCCAGCAGCATGTGTACAAGTGTTAATACCTTTCTCCTCATATGTAATTTCTACTAGCCCAAATTATGCATTAGTGTAATCCGAGTTTGAGTAACAGCTTCCCCAGTATACTTTTGAGCAGTACTAAGATGACTTTTTTTATTACTGTCAGCTTACAGATTTGAAAATTTGTGATTTTGAAATTAGGTTGATAGACCTCATTTTATTTATATTAGGATTTAAGGAACTAAGAAGAGTTATTTACCATCTCCAACTGGTTTGTCATCCCATGTGATGATCGGCAGTACAGGAAGAGTGCTTCCTACATACATCATTTCAGCTGCTCCTTTGGCTTCCTCCAGAGTGAGATTACCAGTTTTTACACTTTTCAGACGGCCTTGTTCAACCAACTTTGGTGCTAGTTCAAGAAGCCTAAGTGCAGTGCAGCCACTAAGAATCTTGTCAAAGAAAGGCAAGATAAGCTCCTTAGCATGGGTTATAAAAGCTACATTCACATTCGGACCCTCTGCAATGTAACCTTCATCATCGATCCATATGGATGCAAATGCCCCTTTCTCTTCTGCTTCCAGTTTTGAGAGTACATTTGGGAGGTAGTTCACATTCTTACTTGTTGCAAACATAGGTGACTTTATAGGAATGGTCGATGTTATTACTTTTACGCCTTCTTTGCACTGGGAAAAGTTCTCGTCAATAACTACAGCATAGAAGGCAGATGTTGGGCATCCTCCAGGTGTCAGTAAGAAGTCCCCAGGTCCAGCTGTCAACCAGTATCTCAAAGTTCCTTTCTTGCATTGTGATGCCGCAGCAAGCTGAATTAGGATGCTTCTGAGAATTGATCGAGGATATGGAGATGTGATCTTAGCTTTTGACGCTGATCTGAGGATACGATCAAGGTGGACATCCAGCTCGTAAAGGTGCCTGACAAAAAATATATACAGAATGTAATGCACCAGATTTAATTTCTAATCTATACAGAGTGAAAGAGATGTATTTCTGGATTACGCAACTAATGCAAAGCTCAGCAATGGGCAGATACATATCAGGAAAGTTTCCTCTACATATTCATCATTTAAAAGTAATCTCTATGCTTACCCATCAATAATGATAGCTGTATCAAAGACACCATGGCCTCTATGAACCATATGATCATCTATTGGAATGACCATCATAGCTGGATCTAGAATAATTCCTCCATAGATGCTAGAATACATAGCTGGATATGGCTTCTTTACTGAATCCCATTTCTGATGCAGCTTTTCAAGCAACTAGATGATGGATTAAAAGAAAGGAATGTTAACGTTAACAGCATCTGTTACGGAAAGTACTATTACATAATCCACGATACAAATAGCATACAGTTTTCTAAGCAACAAAGCAAAGGATTCGGAGCAGGAATAGTAGCTTTAACGATTACAATTGAAAAAAACATAATGTTCACAATTAAATCTCCAAGATACAATTGAAAAAAACATAATGTTCACAATTAAATCTCCAAGATACTTCGACAAATGATAGCAATATGTCAGACTCCCATATTCTTTCAGTCCTCCTCTTAATAGACATTGAGAGAATAAATCTATCTCAATATGATACTCCATCCGTCCCTAATTAATAATCCTTTTTTGACTTTTCGTGGTCAAATTGACTAGTTTTTGACTAACAATTAAAAATTGTTCTTTTATAATTTTAAAAAACTAAAATATACATTTTAAAGTAGATTATATATATTTTTTAATAACATAAAATTTTAATTTATTTCCAATTATATATTATATTTAAATTGCAGTCAAAGATAAATTAGTTTGACCGCACTGAAAACAAAGTAGACAACTAAAAGGGGACAGATGAAGAATGTCTTAAAAGGAAGATGATTTTTGGTATGTCTATTGTATATGCATATATGTTGTTCACATCAATATGTTGTTCGTGGTCGATAATTACATACCTCTTCCTTCTGAAGAGTCACTAGCTAAGAATGAACTTTTCCTTTATTGATAATCAATTTTTTGTATGCAAGTTCGAAAATATAAATTATCTAGACTAGCAAAACATAACCCTGTAGGATTAAACTTTAACTAGATACCATTGTAGAACTCTGTTAAATCGGTCTTCAAAACCTGTTTCAGTTTTACATGCATATCTAGAAGTTAAGACGTGTATGAAGTAACCTTCTCCATTCTCTTATGTAATATTGCTCAAAATCTATTATCATACTGAAGTTTAGTACTATCCCAAATAATGATCTGAGCTATAATAATTGCTAAAAAGCCAAATTAGATGAAGATAAATCATGAGTATTTACCTCTGAGGATGATGAGAATATATGAACTTTGAATTCTTCATCATTCTTGATTTCTGCAGCAACCAGTGTACAAAACAAAGATTAAACAGATAACAAACCAGTAAGTATAGTCTCTATCTAATTCAAAGAGAGAAAAGATACCTGGATTTTGAGCCATAGAGCAAAATGGAATGAGCACTGTGTGAGATCACAGTCAAATAAGGGGGCTATTTTTTTTATAGGAAAAGATGTGATAAATGAGACAAAAGCAGTTTCTTGGTGACATTAATATATGGGAATCATAATTAAAGAATCGATATCAAAATAAGGTTGTTGCAAAGTTTTCATATACATATAACAGGACAAAAGTGGCAAGTGACAAGTTATGCAATTATAGTGTGTAATCCACTGGCGTTGTGTTCGGTTTAATTCGGGGGAGTTGATGAAATATTTTCTTTATTGATAATTGTTCAATTTTTAGTCATCATGTTAATAGTGTATTTATGTTTACAAAACAAATTACGATTGCACCTTCCGATTCCTTTTTTTTTTAATTGCGATTGTCGTATGAAAAGCACCATGTCTACAATATTTGTATCATGAACATGAATAGGAAGACCGAAGACGAATGATATGATGAGCAAAATTATGGTGATATATTCTACATTTTTTTTCTATATTTTTGCGATTTTGGGCACTTTGGGTGCTCTAGGCTAGAAAATTCAATTTTTGTAGCTATGCGATTCTCATCTCAACCTGACCTATATATCCGTGAATAATATGTTATTCCCCTCCTGGCCTCCTTTCATGACAGTGAGTATATGAGCTGAATGCCTAGCTCGCCAAAATCATAATAAGTAATGAGACCAGTAGGAACTGAAAAAGACCAAAAACAGGACTTACCGTTGTGCTTATCTTCAACTAAAATGCATGAAATAAGACAAATTGATGGGCAGGGAGAAGGAGCTTTTCCCCTGACTTTACTGAGAGAGAGGTATATCCTGATTAATATATCTGCTCCTGGACACGTACCATGCACCAACTACCACTATGCTTATATACCAATCTTGGCTGATTCCCTAAATTCATTAAGATTGTGTTATTGGTATATGCAATTTAATTCATACGACAGAAATTGTCATTCCATATTTTCAAATTTCTTAAATTTTTACTTCTATTTGAATGTATCGGAATTTAAATTAAATCCAAATTTAAATTATTTTGTTAATCAAATATGTAATATAATAAATCTAAAATTTTACATAAAATTCAAGTTCTCGAACGCATCATTATGAAAAATGGGAAAAATACACACATATTTTCCAATCATAAACGTTATCGACATATTAAAAGGATAAAGTTTGCCCAAAGCCTGCAAAGCTAAAACTCGCAACTTATAATCTCTATATATTCATCAAGTTGTGCAAGTAGAAGAATAATCTTCGCTTCCAGATATAAGGTAATGAATTAAGAAAACAATGAAACAGCAAGCCCGTCTAGCTCAGTTGGTAGAGCGCAAGGCTCTTAACCTTGTGGTCGTGGGTTCGAGCCCCACGGTGGGCGCTTTTTCCTTTTCACCAACTAATCTCATTTTTGAACATATTTTTTTTTTCATTTCATTCAATTTGAAATACATTAGTTTAAATCACAAGTTTGCTTATAATAATATACAATTGATTGATATCAAAAAAAAAATCTCGTCAACCCGAACATAGTTGTTTATTGATACTAATGAGAAAATTAAGTTTCATTCAATTTGAAATTTTTTTTTCTCTTATAATAATATACAATTGATACTAATGAGAAAATTAAAACATAGTTTGGTCCTTCCGGCTTTAATAATACTAAATTTTAACTCGTGCGATGCACGGATATTTTATTTTATTAATTAAATTATTTAATTTAAAATTAATAATATTTTTATAATTTTATAAAGTTTTAATATATTATAATTATATTAGTTTTTTAACTTATTTAAATTATATATTTTTACATCAACCATATAAAATTTTGTGATTCGAAATATTATTAACATGATTTTTTAATACATCAAACAAATGTTTCATATATTTAATATTATACATATTAAATTTAATTATATTTTTGATAATATCCCTTTTATGTTCTTTATTGAACCATACATTTTTTCTCATATATAAATTGATTAAATTAAAAAAATGTATTAATATTTATTAATTTATAGTATTTTTATTTTTATTTTTATTATTTAATT
The DNA here is from genome assembly GCA_028671895.1 of Oenanthe sinensis. Taxonomy (NCBI): domain Eukaryota; kingdom Viridiplantae; phylum Streptophyta; class Magnoliopsida; order Apiales; family Apiaceae; genus Oenanthe; species Oenanthe sinensis. The sequence goes on from CM053794.1 coordinate 41,945,385, forward strand.
TATCAAAAAACATGATTCGGAGTATGTGATAACGTGTTTTTGATATAGTATTATATATAATATACTAACAAAATAGAATGTCTAAGGTTGAACTTTTAGTTGGGGGAACTCAAATAATTAATTTTTAAAAAAACCTAATATCTTCGATTTGATCCAAACCAATGATTTAATAAAGTTTATGAATTCTCAATATAATAATTTCTCCTGTAAATATAACTGATTCTCCTTGTAAAATTATTTTTATATCTTATATAATATATTAAATATTTTTATAGAAACGATTTGGATAAAAAAAACTTTAATCCTCCCTCTCATGGGGAAAATTAACGATTTTCCTCCATCGATCTGCACGTAAAACCCTAATACTATCTATACTCTAATATAATAATAATAATACATAATAATACGTGATATATGACATGTCTCAATATAAATCTAATATAAAAAATATTTTAATGTTTTAAATCAATTATAAAAAGTTTTCCTAAACGGAATAGAATTCTCCGGAAAAAATTCGTAACTGTCTTTTCTCTCTATATTAGGGGCTGCTTCCATTGGATTTTAGATGTCAGACCATCTCAGAATTAAAGGTAATTTTGTAAGCTTCGTGTGGGCTGTAAAGTCGTCCAATTCTGACTTCTGAACCTTAAAATATGGCTCAAACAATTTTTGTCATGTAAAGAGCACAATATTTACGATTTTTATTTTTAATTTAACTCCAAAATTGATCTTCAAATTCAAATTTATATAATACTAAGATGTCTAATAGAGTTTGAGTTATAATATGAAGCAGAGTAAGAAAAATTATAATTGTTAGAAATCTTAATAATAATTATAACTTATAAATAATTAGAATATAATATTATGTAGTTATTAAGAATCGATTTTTAACATTTGGTAGTATTTGGATAATATTCATCTTACTCTTATTGTATATAGGATATAATAGTATAAATGTGTTTATTAATATAATATATACTAGTTTATAACACGTGCGATGCACGGGTTAGCTATTATATTTAATTCACATTTTTTAAATCTTATTTATGTGATTATTATCGATTTGTATTTTATTTATAATTGAACATTATTTTATTTGATATTTGTTGTAAAAGTTTAAAATTGGGCTAAAATGTTTGCTTAAAATTGACGTAAAAGGTTTGTTTATAATTTATATAATTTGAGTTTATGTGTTTTAATTTTTTTTTGTTTCATTTTATAACAAATAATAATTTATAAATTTATAATGTAAATAGTATTTTAAGAGGTTGTGTGGTAATAAAATTGATTTAGTTGTGTTAGATATATAAAACTATACTAAATTATAAATAATACTTAAAAGGTTGAGTGGTGATGAAACTGATGTAATTGTGTTTGATATATAATATTATACTGTATTTAGGCTATTTTTGGAAGATGTTTAATTTTTTAGAAGGCATTGAACTATACCAAACTAACTCATTTTCACTTATAATAATATAGTATGGATATATATAGGTATATATATATATATGTCTTTTTTAAATTTATCTTATTAAACATCATATTTTTATTTATTTATATAAATTATATGTAATTCTCAATATCAAACACATTATTTTTTATTAAGAATTATATACTATATTTTAGGTTAGAATGTTAGATACGAAGAACCTATGAGATCAGAGAATACTAAGTCAGAGTTTATTGAAGCTGATCAGAGTTTAGTTGATGTCATCAGAGATTATAAGATGTCATCAGAGTTTACTTACTAAGCGACAAAATTTATGCTGATCAGAGTTTGACTGTTGGAAATCGGCAAATCAGGAGGTGATTTGAGATAAAGAAACAAGTGTTCGAATATGACTCTATTGCCTTTCTATAAACTATCTTTTAGGAAGATAATGATGAAAATCGTATATTTGTATTTAATTGATCATTATCGTTGTTGTAATTAAATAGCTAGTTATGTACTATATAAACACAAGATTATGTTTACATTGATGCATCGTTTAAGTTATCATATTTCTCATAACCTAAAAGCTCTTAAAAACTTTGTTTTTCTAGAGAGGGCTTTGTATTAAGTTTGTCAAAATTAATACAAACAGTTCATCTTTTACATACTTGCGTTCTAAATTCGATTGTCTGAAACTATTATATTCAACCCCCCTTCTATAATAGTTCATTATCTGGGTAAAATAGAATATTTTATTTTTATTAATATTCTCAGATTTAATAAATTAAATTATTAACTGACAATTATTAAATTAGATTTTGACATAATGTTAATAAGATTAGATTCTTAAAGTCATATTATCATATTTGTACTTATAAATATTACATTTAACTTAATTTTGTATTGTTTAAATTATTTCTTAAATTATAATTACTTGCATTTGTTATCGGTATTTTTAAAATTAATAATATGAATATTAAATTATTATATGTTGTGGTACAATTCAAAATCTTAACTCTTATTAATGTTTTTAGAAATAATAATATATATTAGATTATAATACGTTGTTGTTCATGGTATTTAAACTTTAAATTTAAATAAGGTATTAATATCTTTAAACTTATAAATATTATATTTAAATAAATTATGGAACTCTTTTTAATAGTACTCAAATATAATGTAAAACATAAAAGCGTATATTTGAGAGACTCCTTGATGTTGGCCTAAACGATAACACAACTTGTAGCCGTAAGTTTTGAAACTACTGTATGTGTTTTCAATGTTTTGGTAAACCTTAAACTTATATTAATATTTTAAATTTATAAATATTATAGTTCAGTGAGTATTGATTTTTTTGATCTTTAGTGGTATTTAGATAATATCCCTCTTATACTTATTATATATAGGGTATAATTATTAAATTTATAGCACTAGTAGTTTTTCGATGTAATTAAATTAGTATATGTTATAGCATAATTTAAATTCCTCATTCTTTATTTATATTTTTAAAATTAATAATATATATTAGATGTTTAATATTTAAACAAGTTGTTAGTGAATATTGAACTCTTAACCTTTGGTAGTACACATATAAGATCTCTCTTACTCTTATTATATACTAGCTTATAACCCGTGTAAAGCGCGGATGATATTAATAAATTATATATTAATTATTTTATATAATTTAATATGGTAATTTATTTTATTATTAATTTATTTTTATATTTTTCTATACAATATTATTTATATATTAATATTCATAAAATTTAATTATAAGTCATAATTTTAAATAAATAAAAGAGTATGAATGGTGATTAAATTGAGTTGGAAAAAGTTCTCTTATTTGGTTATAATAATATAGTATTAAATAAAAATTATAGAATACGTAGAATTCTTAACATATAAAATATAAAATATAATTTAGATATAATATAATATTATCCGTGAGTAATTGTATAAAAAAGACTATCGGTGATGGAGTTGGACGGTTAAGATCTTTTTTAGGGTTCACCTCGAAATGATATTTATATATTAATATTCATAAAATTTAATAATATATTAAATAGAAATTATACGATAAGTAGGATTCTTAAAATAGAAAATATATAATATAATTTTAATATAATATTATCCGCGATGAGTGGTATAAAAGGAGTACTATCGGATAAAGTTGTATGTATGATATATATCATTTTTAAAATTAGATTTTATTAAAATTAAATTATTAAGATTGTTTCTATGATTCACCTAAAATTGGGATCTTTTCTATGGTTCGTCTAGTACCATACCGACAATCAAAATTTTTAATTTTTGAGTTATAATAATATAATAAGTATAAGTATACATAGATAGACAGAATATAATACTATAGATTTAATTAATGCTCTTCAATACTATTGTCGAGAAAGTAAAGCAGTTGCTTGCAAGAAGACCCAGACGAAATGGGCCATTTATTATGCGAACCGTATTTGAGAATTTGTATATATCTTTCAACAGGGTATGTTGTGAGCCTAATAACATCATTATTCAACAGTGGTTAATTGATATCTAGAAAGCCCAACAGTATCATAAGTCAACGGTGGTTGATTGAGAGGGTCTGGGGTTTAAAGTTATTTATTATGAATTTTGGTTTTAAAACAAAGTTAAAATTAAAATTTCGTCAAAGGTAAATTTTCGTATACCTTATCGTTATTTGATAAACAATCACATGTGTAATTTTTTAATTATACATTTGTAGTTCCTCATAAGCGTTATATAATAATAAAGTTAGGGATTTGATAAATAAACTCCGTCATTTCTATTTAAACTTCAATGTTTACTTGTTAATATGAAGTTGTATAAAAGTTATGGTATTTATGTAATATAAATGTAGTAAAATTTAGAGTTAAAGTTTAAATAGTAAAATTTAGAGTGTATTTATTAATTAATTTCTTAATTTGATAATTTTATTATTATGTGTAATTTATGAGTTATTAAATTATAAAAATTATACATGTGAGTGATGATATAAATCATCATTGAATAAAATTATATTAAGAAAAAGTAAATCGATTTAGGAAAAAATACCTTATGTTAGAGTTACTGGTGATTGTAAGAAGTTTGTTTTTAATTCTAGGACAACCAAAATCTGTTTGGAGAGGGCGGAGCTGGAACATTTTGTGACCTCACATTGCGATCTTCCCATAAGAAGAAATGAGTATCGATAATGGTGATATCTTGTGTTTATTAAGCCATAAAAGTAGTGTTATTAAACCATCATTTACTTGATTTACCCCCCCCCCCCCCGGTTGCTGAAATGTCAACCCCCTCCCTCCTCGATCTTCAAACCAACGTCAATCACCATTCACCACAGCAACTACTTCTATTCCACTGCCAGTTGAGCATGCCTTGTTTGATTTTTCTTCACTGACAGGGGAATACCTGCACACTTATTCACGCACGCACACTCCAAACATACTTAACACATTAGCCCCCTCCCCCCATAAATACACGTACATATAGCATACAACATCACCCTATACTATACATAGCTAATATGTAAATTAAAATATACTTCCTCCCTCCCGGCCAAATGTTTACATTTGGTCCGGGCACGGAGATCAAAGACAGTAGGTTAATATTATTAAAATAAATGAAGTAGTGGGTGTAATAGTGATTTTATTATTAAAATAAATGAAGTAGTGGGTGTAATAGTGTAAAGTGTTGAAAAAGTGGAGTGAAGTAGTGGATGTAATAATGTATTTTATTGTTAAAAGTTACTATCTTTAGTAATATAAAAAATTGGGTGGGACGTCCAAAAAGGAAAGTGTAAAGAATTGGTTAGGAGATGGAGTATATATATATATATGTATTATCTTTTAATACTCTTTAGCTGTGTAGCTATATAGATAGTTGATATGATAAGGCTGCAGCTTGGAATGCAGAGTGTTCAGAAATCATCAGAATAATATAACTTTTTATATATTTTATTTTAATAATTAAAATTCATATTTTAGTCTCTTGATATTTCAATTCCCAACTCTTTTGATCATCGCATCTTAACATCTTCTTGCAACTCCACTTCTATATATTGTCTATCAACAAACCCTTTCAAGTACCTAGCTTACTGTGTTTTTACTTTTTTTGGTTTCTTGTGATAAATCTTTACTAGCTAGCCATGGAAATGTTTTACCATCAGTTTGATAAGAATGAAACAAACTTACCACCAGGCTTCCGTTTTCACCCAACTGATGAAGAACTCATCACTTACTATCTGCTCAAGAAAGTTCTCGATCACACTTTCACTGGCCGTGCCATTGCTCAAGTTGATCTCAACAAATGTGAACCCTGGGAGCTCCCTGGTAAACTTAACAGAACTCAATCAAAGGAGTGGTACTTTTACAGCCTTCGGGACAGGAAATACCCAACAGGGCTGAGGACAAACAGGGCCACGGAAGCTGGGTACTGGAAGGCTACTGGGAAAGACAGGGAGATATACAGTTCAAAGACAAGTTCACTTGTGGGCATGAAGAAAACCCTAGTGTTTTACAGGGGCAGGGCACCTAAAGGAGAGAAAAGCAATTGGGTCATGCATGAATATCGCCTTGAAGGCAAATTTGCTTACCACTATCTCTCCAGGACCTCCGAGGTAGTACCTATTTACATGCATGCATCATCAATTACTACCACTTTGTTCTCTCTCATTATAAATGCAGCCAAAAATATTCATGTCACACTTTAGTAAATTATTTTACGAGTACGATCAAATCGAGATTATTTTTAATTTATTATATTTTGTGTATATGAATGTAGGATGAATGGGTGATTTCTCGTGTGTTTCAAAAGAGTATCAACGGCGCCACCTTCCCCGGCGGGAAAAAAAGGCTCAGCACTTCCAACATTTACCCGGAGATGAGCTCTTCCTCCTCAGTGTCTCTACCTCCGCTTCTCGACTCGCTACCGTACCACGCCACCGCTACCGCCACGTCAGACCTTGACAGCTGTTCCTACGACGGCAGTGCAAGCACGGCTGCAACAAAAGAGCACGTGACCTGTTTCTCCACTTCAGCTTCACCTACCTGCTTCAATAACTATAATTCTCTGTACAACAACACTCTTTCTCCGACGGCGTCCATGATGGGAGCCACCGTCGCAATGCCGCCATCTTCATTGTCTGGTGGATTTCAAGGCAACGTTGGTGTCTCGGCATTTCATAGTTTGAGGTCATTGCAGGAGAACATGCAGTTGCCGTTCTTTTTCTCTCCGGTGGCTCCGCCGCCGGTTTATGGCGGCGGGGAGGTTGGTAGCTGGCCCGTGCCGGAGACTCAGAAGAGTGGGGCCACAGAGCTTGATTGCATTTGGAGTTTCTAAAGCAAACAATATATATTTATATATATTACTAGTGATGAACCTAATTAAGATGCATGTTAGCTACTCTAAATTAATTTATATTATGATCTAGTAGGCTATTAGCTGCTTAATGTAGTAGTTTAGTTGTTAATCATGCAGTTAAGTTTAATGTGTTTAAATTATATCATTTGTGTATGTGCTATTTAGAATGCAGTAGCTGTACTATCGCATGTAAGACGATGTATAAGATTGTAAGCCTAACTATCATTCTAATTTATTTCTGCTCTTTTTTTAGCAAGCCTAACTATCATTCTAATGATAAAAAAAATATCGGCATGAACATATAGTTTATCGGAATTTGATTTTTGAATTGTAATTTAATTTTTAATGTGCAATTTGTTCTGGCTAAATCAAATTTTGTAGAAAAAGATAAGCAGCAGAGGTATTTGGTGTCATGGTGTGTGTGGAGATTCAATAATTGTACGGAATATACAGAAAAGAAACTGAAGATTGAGGATGACTAATCGGCGAACTTCACAAGGCTTCTGATTAGTCGTAAAATCTAAGAGTCAGGGTGCTGTATAAGAAATTCAAAGTAACAATAAAGTAACGAGCTGATTAGTGATGTTTTTATTGCTTTGGATTAGCTCCAGCTTTTTAACGCCCTTTAATCTGTTATTATTATCGGGGGTTTTTAGTTCAATTCAGGCTATGCCTTTTTGGACCACTAATCTGATACTCACTTTAATTGTCTTGTGTTCCGTACTATACTCGTCTGATTATTTAGTTGTCTAGTATCTAGTATACTACGGAGTAGTATAATGATACACAACATTAAATTTGAAAGATCCGCAGCTTATTTATCAAATTCATCAAAACGAAGTTATGATTATAGAAAAGTAACTAAACGGAGATGGTATCATTCACCGTACCGTCTTTCTAGTACGAAGTTATACATTAAAATAATTTAAACGTAACTCTATTTAAATAAAATTTGATCCTGCCAATTATTTTTTATTTAATTTAGATCCGATCAAATTCGAATTCACCATGGTTTTTTTTTTAAATTTTGTGCCTAGTTTAGATTGGATTTCTATGACCATGCGATTTTTTGAACCGGTGCATATCGAATTTGTTTGATCTATTGAAGTTTGTGGTAGTTAATAGTCTTGTTACAGTAATAACCTCGCAATGTCAAGTAAACGAAGCATTAAATTTTGAAAACATGGTAGTTGCACTGAACAAATTTCTTCTTATAATTAGGGGTGAATATAACCCGACCAATCCGTTCAACCCAACCCTTGTTTCGGCCGAACAAACTGAACCGTCCAAAACCGAGGGTTGAACGGTTTAATTTTTCAAAAATCCGTATAAATTGGGTTGGGTCGGGATTTAACATATTTTGATCCTAACTCAATCCGACCAATCCGTTTACACATATAGGCATAACCCATTAGGCTCATTTAGTATATTCATTCATATGAGTTTCTTGATAAAGGTAAACCAAACTGATTTAATTATAAGGGAATGTTATTTATTATTTAATATAGGTTCATAAATGTTTTCATTTTTTGTTTTAATTTTGTAAGTGACAAAAATAATATTTACATTGGTGCATCGAATGAGATACTCAAGGTTAATGCTATCAGTGTTATTGATGATTGATTCGTTACAAAAAATGTTATTTTATTTATTTTAAGCTAGCCAATTGTTATTGGACTATTTTAATATTTTGAGTTAGATTTTGGATTGCATTTGACTATTTGGTGAGTATTTATATTTTATATCACACATTTGGACTATTTATTTGTTATAAAAAATTGGCATTTGACAGAGGCGGCAGACTATATCAAAGTTATGTTCAGACTTATTTACATTATTGTTGCTTGAAGAAGATGGTTTAACCCAACCCAATCCGAATTAATTGAGTTGGGTTGGGTTGGGTTGAGTTACATAAAAAAAAATTATATTAATGAGTTCGGTTTTTATCAACCCGAACTAATTGAATTGGGTCATTTTTAAATTTTAACCCGATCCGTGTTCACCCATAATTATAACTTTTGAAATATAGTTCTCGTACTGTATTACTACATGTTCAACCTGTCCTATACTTCCCACATGATTTTCCATAGCGTACCTAGGTTTATAGACTTACAATTATCCCTTTATCCGTAATAAATGAATTAACAAACAAACAATTCTGAGTTCACTCGGCATGTTAAATACGAGTTTCATCTTGACCGGCCACAAGTCACGTAGCTATATGCCCCTCTTATCATCAATCTTAGATCAGGGAGGGGGATAATATACCCTTTTAAAAGATCCCAACTACTTTTTTTTAAAGAATCGGACAAAATATATTCTGCCAAATTTTTATATATTTTGATAGTTATCGATATAATATAATTTTTTTATACTAGATATAATATAATTAATTTTCTACTTTGTTAGTACTCACTCTGTTTATAAATAACTGTTGATTGACTTTTTATCACACATTTTTAAGAGTTTTAAAACAACCCTAGATAATTATTATTTTTTAATCTTTTTATGAATACAAATTTTAATTTAATATTTTTATTCTTACAAAAAATAAAAAATAATAATTTTAACTATATAATCAAAACTCTTAAAGATATGTGTTAAAAAATTAAACGTTAATTATTTTTAAATAGAGGGAGTACAATACAAAGTATTCAGGGTTTTGGTCCACAACATGGAATGTTGACCAACCATTTATTCACTTTTTTTTTTGCGGATAGGAAAAGCCTCTAGCTAGTTTTCCAAAAGCACGGATAGATGACGCGACCAATTGGATTCACAAAAATTTCGCGTATTAGTATTATATAATCATGAAAAAATATACCGGATAGATGATTGAGACAATCGACGATAAAAGGACCAGCACCCTTCATATATATATGCCAGAGAGTTGATAAATTTAATATCAGTGCATACAAGGCCATGTATTTACATTGACAATTTGACATAAATGCTGTGGTCGGTCGTATGTCCAGAATATTAACACTATATATATACCCCTTGTAGTACAAAAGAATGTAAAATGCTGGTAATTTCGTTGCCTCATTTATAACACTTCTGTTTCTTCGACTATTGGGCCCGTTGATTGCAACGTCAGATTGCTTCTCCGGCCCATGTGATACTGGACCCACCATAGTCCCCCTTGTTTTTTTTATTATTGTTAAATACTCCGTATAACAGATAAATATTAACGCCAGCAATTGACTGTTACAATAATAATAATCTATCTATCTATACTGTCTATATTATATTAATAAAGATCAAAGATTAAAAGTTTTGGTCGGTATGGTACTATGTGAACCATAGAAAAGATCTTAACCGTCCAATTTTAAGTGAACCATAGAAATAATTTTAACCGTTGAATTTTAATAAAATATAATTTTAAAAGAATATAATCATACATACAATTCTAACACCAATAATCCTCCTTTTATGCAAACAACTCGTAAACATTATAATTCTAAAGAATATAAACATTACTACTAAAATACAATCTCGTATTAATCTTCTAACTAAAATATCTCACATTAATCTCCTAAGTAAAATACATCTCTATACAAAACAAACAAAAATTATCCTATTAAAATATAAATACAGATAAATTATATAAAAACATATACATATAATATTAAATAAAATTTAAATTACTATTATACAAATACAAATAAATTCAAATCATTAAAAAATATTAAAATTAAAATATTAAAATATTAAAAAAAATCATCTGTGCATCGCACGAGATATAAACTAGTATAATATTATAACAGAAAGATTAAAAATTTTAGTCGTCGGTATATTACTAGGTGAATATTATATCTAAATTATATTTTATATTTTAAGAATTATACTTATTCTATAATTTTTATTTAATACTATCTATACTGTATTATTAAAGCCGCGATGACAAATGTTTGATACGTCGGTGGTCCGGTCCTTTTGTGTTATACTCAACTTCAAATACATGTATGTCACCTGCTCAATTTCAAACACGTTCTTTTAATCAATAAACAACCTTGTTTTAATTTCTTCATTAGTCAACCTCTTTAATTTATTTAATATAATAATTTATTAATTAAATTTTATGAATATTAAAATAATATTAATATTTTATTTATATTAATTAAATTTTATTATTGTACTTTATCTGTATTAGATATACTTTTATATTATATTATTCTAAACGAACTTCTTTTTTAATTCGAATATAGAGTTGTACTCACATCTAATAGCATGTTTCAATTTTCTCATTGTTCAAATACTTTAATTTATTTAAAATTACAATTTTATAATAAAAAAATTTAAATATTAAAATTATATTAATATTTTATATAATATTAAAACATACTCTTTTATTTAAATTTTAATTAAAATATTTTCTAATATATTCAAAACTCTTTTTATTAATAAAAATTTATTAACACTTTACACGATTTATTAATCTATGTTAATTAATATAAATGTATAACAATATATTAATAAGAATTTAAATTCATAATATAAATATAATTAAAAAATAATTTATCCCATTTATAACATTACATAAAAATTATTAATAACATAAATAATCAGATTAAATATTCAATTCATTTAAAATATATTTTCGTGCACCGGTTACAGGCGACTACTACCATGTGTAGTAAAAGAAAAAAATGACCAAGTCGGCGACCGCCACTTAACAAAAAAAATTGAAAAAAAGTAGGGGTGGTGGCTACGTATGCTTCGTAGTTTTGTTGCTTTGTCTGCTGACAGGGCCCCACTTTTATTTCGTGGCCGACTTGGAACTTTTTTTTTCACAAGTTGCCGACTTGAACTTTGCTTTCATTTTCCTACGTTAATAATGGTCCCTTATATTTTAATTTAAAAAATGTTATATATCTAAAAAATTATCCCAAAATATCGAGTCTTTGGATGGGTAATAGATAAATTTCATATGATAATATGAAATCTCGGATGAATATATGCGTTCACAAATTAAAATTAGTTATATGTCATATTACCGGATAATTTTTGGAATAAGTAACATTACTCTTTTAATTTACTGTTTCACTTATACATGCTTTTTAAAATTCCATTTTGAAAGTATAGTCTATGTTTAAATTATTATTTTAATACAAATTTCAAAATTAATTTATGAAATTATATATTTTTTTATACATATTAAAATATGAATTATAATATCTAATTAAATGGAAAATAAACAAAATAAATATTATGAGTATAAATATATACTTCGTATTTCGTATTATGGGTCACTTTTCTGGTTCAATTTCTTCCGATCCTCATCGCAAGTGTTGACAATATTTTTAAAAAGGTTATTAGTAAAAAAAATTGACCAATTATATATATATATATATATATATATATATATAATAGCAATTGTCTTTTTTTTCAACATAATAATGCAACAAATTCTTTAGATTAAGAAAAACTAAACTACCCTGAATTATAAATTGTTGACGTGGATTAATTATAGCTGAGTAATATCCTATGTGGTAACCTAATAAAAAATAAGAATTCCCAACCAATAATAACAATTTATTTTGATTTCCTCCAACATTTCAACTAGCAAGACCAAAACATTAATATATTTAATTTTACAATTTATAAATAAATCTTCTTAAGTATTTTATTAAAAAAACTTTTTTTTTTTTATATTTTTACTAATTCAAAAATGATACTTAAAGTGGAGAAACTCCTTAAGAACAAATTTGAAATCTTCCATCCCGATAATTGTAAAATTTTGATACAAACACTAAGATTAATATATTGGTTCTATTTTAGTTTTTGCTTTTTTGTATGGATGGATAAGGGGGTCCAAATTATTGGATCTGTGAGATGGATAAGATCAAAAGTGATTGAGCCGTTTCATAGTTTGTCGGGTCTAACGAGTGTCGCCGCTTAGTATTCAGAAAGCCCATGTTAATACCGGGTTAGGCCCATTCAAGACAAGAAGCTAGAAGTTGCTCAAACACAGTGTTGCTAAGAAAAGACAAGATTTAGTACTCTTTTATTAGTGTGGTTGAGAGAAGTAGTTGTTGTTGTTGGTTGCAGAGGGAGGGGAGATGGGTCGGATATTTGTGGTGGAGCTGGAGGGAAGGACTTACAGGTGCAAGTTTTGTAAAACCCATTTAGCCCTTGTTGATGACATTGTTTCTAAGGTATAACCTCACTCTCCTCTCATCTTCTCACACCCCCTCCATTCATATACGTACTCAGTACTAATATTGTGTTTTTTTAAAGCTCTTTGGGTTGATGAATGTTCAAGCTTCACTGTTTATTTAAGATAAAGTTTGTTGGAGCTTTTAGACTTTAACTGGATAAAGTTTCGATTTTTTTTCCTGATACAGGCATGCTGAGTAACCGGCTTATCTAAAACCAAGAAGCTTTTAGACTTTAATTGGATAAAGTTTCGATTTTTTTCCTAATACAGCCATGTATTGTGAGAATATCTGCCACCCCTCGAACCCGAGACCTCTGCCACACAGAGCTCTGATATTATGTTGAATAACCAGCTCATCTAAAATCTTAAGCTGTTAGAGGAATGCCCCAAATGAATCTTATATTATACTTTAACAAGCCCTTGATGGAAACTAAAAGTACTCATTGTCATTGATGGTGTTGTAGTTTATGTATATCTCAAAAAGAGTTGTAATTTCATAGTACAGTATTTATTTGGTTGGCTGAAAACAAATTTGGGTCTTTCTGATCCATAAGTATTCAAGAACAACAAAAATTAAACCTTGGTGTTCATTTCATTGAATAAAATTTAATGATAATGCTCAAATAACTATCACCATGTTTTAACACCAGAAATTGGTTTACGTTGCTAAAATTTTGTATAGACTCCAATTCTTGATTCCATGATTTCCATCCATCTAAAGATGTTTTTTTCCTTGCAAAAACCGTTTTTTAGACTCCCACTTCTATTTGGCTACATACCGGATTTCTCAGTGCTATATCTGATATCATATTTTAGCTATAGCATGATCGTCATATCAATGCGTTGGATTTGCTCTTATGGATTGAGCCCTGTTGTATAACAATCATTTTATGGTGTCAAAAATTGCTATTGTTGTAGTTGTGTTTGATAATTTGTGAATAATTTAAAGCCATTAAACAATAGCAGTTATGGCCAATATTATTGCTAGAATTTGATTGCTACCATGACTTGTATATATATAAGAATATTAAGATTTAATCTATAAATAGAAGAACATCAGGTTTTATGTGTGCATTCTTGTATAGCTTTGGTGTATAAAACGTCAAAAAGCCAAAATAGATATTCAAAGGTCCTTTGTGAAACTAAGTTCCAAAAAGAAGAGTTCATTTGAAGTCAATGGTTATAATTATATAAGCAATTGTATACACAATGTTTTGAAGTTTTGATACATAAATGTTTTCACTTTAATTATTATAATTTTAAATCTAGCATCTTGTAAGCATCTAAGAGCGAGCTAAACAGGTATACTATGTGATTCCATCCCACCGGAAATACCTAGATTCAATCTATATTTGACTAGCATATATGTTGAATGAAGCTGCTTTTGTTACAAGTTCAACTCTTACTTAATGATGCTTCTTCAACTTGAATCAGGCTTTTCATAGCCGCAGGGGAAAGGCCTACCTCTTCACTAACGCGTAAGTTGTACTAACTTCATCCATAAAGTATGTTTTTATTATCTGAATTCTGTAGATTATTGATATACACATTGTTTGGTGTTTAGTTACCGTAATTTTTCATTTTTGTAAACATCGTGTCACTTCAAAATATTCATCTAGGGTTCCAGAATAAACAATTTTGTATAGAGCCCCAACTGTTTTTTCTCACAAAGTATGAGAACATGAAATATGAAAGGGATCAATCAGTATAGAGGGGAAAGTAGAGAGACATAAAACTTGTATGCATATATATTACAAAGGAGGCAATAGCTTCTAAATAGAATTAGGAAGATTGGTGGCCACTCTTGCTACAGTAACCATGACAATACATGATGTCATCTTGATGACCTAAGCACGCCTACGTCACAGTCGTGATGTATTCTAACATGTTTTATTAATATGTTGGCTAGCATAAGGGGCACAATCACATAAATGCACAGAATGTTGTAGGTGCCCAAGAAATTGAACTCTAATTATACTTGTTTCCAAACTAATGTTTGATGTTTTGTGTATCTCAGGGTGAACCTTACTGTTGGACCTCCAGAAGAGAGGATGATGCTTTCTGGGATGCATACTGTAGCAGACATATTTTGCTGCTGTTGTGGACAGATTGTTGGATGGAAATATGTGATACTCTCACCTATTGATTCAACAAGCATATACATGCTATTGTTATTATATTTATAAACTAGCACATATATAGCTTTTCTCACAAATTCCATTTTCCTGCTCAGGAGGCTGCACATGAGAGAAGCCAAAAGTATAAAGAAGGGAAATTTGTTCTTGAAAGGTATGCCCCAACCTCTTTTTACATCAGCACAAGTCCTTGTTTTGTGTTCCTGATACTTGTAGATTTGTAACTTTTGTTGAAACAGAGGGAGGATAATTGACGGACTTGACTCGGAATTCTACATTGATACCAACCCTAGCATTAGTGATGCAGAAGATGTTTGAACCAACCCTAGCATTAGTGATGCAGATGATGTTTGAAACTCGGCTGTGTTGTAATAATAAAAGCTTCCCCGACTACATAGAGATGTATAGAAATAAATTGTCAGAAGCTGCTGTCTAAAAATGAGTTGAATGATATGGATTTTGCTGTGTACTAATTTGTTGCGTAACAGGTAACAAGTAAATAAAAAAGTCCTGCCGACTACTAGGATTTAAGAAAGTAATACAGCAAAGTCGTTTAATTAGTAATTTTCAGTATGCGTACGAGGCGGAGGTTCTGTGACGCAGCCCCCTTGTCATGCACTCAAATGAATACAAGAACAACATAGTATAATACTATAATACACGAGAAGTCTGAAACTTGTGCAACAGCGAAGCTCTAGATCAATCATGCTTTAGCAGCTCCTCGCTTCTGATTAATTGATGAGTTGATATCACAGTGGCCACTTATTGTTGATGCACACTGTTTGGATGTTTAATAACCCTAATGGACGTTTCCTAACCTGTGGTTAATCGAAGTTGAAAAGCTTAAATTCTAAATCTTATTTTAACAAGCCAGTTAGAGACCATAACAGCTGACGTATAGTTTAGATGATGGACTCATGGTTGCTACTTGCTCTATATGTTTGTTGATTCTGAAAGAAAGCAAAGGTTGATCCTGTTTGTTTTCCTTATAAGTTGAAAAATACATACGCTTTTTAACTTATAAAAAATCTCAAACGGGGCCTTCTTAATTGATGTAATTTATTTATGGTTATATCAATGTGACCTTGTCCTGTTACTCTGTTACTGCGATTGTTTAAAACGAAATGAGTTTGGCGAGCTGGTTCATATAGTTGTCTGTTAGCAATATGTTTTGCTTGGGAATCATGTCTTGACTCAATTTTGATCATGGAATTAAACTCTTTTAATATTTTTACTATTTATTCTAAAATTAAAATAAGTGTATAAAAATTAGAGAAATTATCAAAAATATTACTTTTTAAGGTTTTTTTTGCAATTTTACGATTTTTTGATTTTTTTTGTAAAAATACGGTTTGCAACAAAAAACAACCAGATGCAACTTATTTTTCGATTTTTCAAAAAAATAATCAAAGTTGCTTTTGGTTTCATTTAAGATTGCTTGAAGTTGTTTTTGGTTGTATTTTAATTTTAATCGTGCAACTTGTTAAGCAATCAAAAAATAATTATTTTGACTAAATTTTAAAGTTGCATTTGTGGTTGATTTTGGTTGATTCTGGTTGATTCCAGTTGCAAAGTTGTAAAACCGTATTTTTGCATTTGTTTTTGAAAAATCGTATTTTTGCATTTTTTTTAAAAATGGTATTTTTGCAAAATATTTTTTAAAAAATCAGTATTTTTGGGAAAAAAAAGTTTACCCTTAGGTATTTTTCAAAAAACACCTAAAAATTATTCAATATGTTTTGGTAAAAATTTAGTAAATTATTACCTTATAGACACAACTTAGAGAAGAGTTAATCACATAAAAAACCAACCAACTTTGATATTGTTAGCAAAAAAAAAATCATCCAAGATTATTTTTGGTGGATTAACACAACCAACTTCCATTATTTATGAAAAAAGTAAAAAAATTTAACCATGATTAAATGAAAGTTTTATATTTGTCATTCAACTTTCATATTATTAACATAAAAGATTTTTAAAATTATTTTTGACAGATTATTACAACTACATTTTATAAATTATTAAATATAAAAATTTTAACCATGATTATATACTCCTTATGTACCAATTTATCTGTCATATTTGACTTTTTTCAATCAAATTAACCAAATTTTGACTAAAAATTATATTTATTGTATAATTAAAAAAAGTTTAAAAAGTACATATAATCTATTTTAAAATGTAATTTTTAGTTTTTTAAAATTATAAAAAAATTATAAATCGCCATCAAAATTTGGTCAATTTAACCATTAAAAATCAAACAATACAGTTATTTTGAGATAGATGGATTATTATACACATGTCATATGTATTTTCTATTATATATGTTAAAAATATAATTTTTAATTTATATAAATACGTATATCTACCAATTATGTGTAATATTCATTTAAATTTTGACAAATATATTTTTGTGAACTAAAATTATAAGATGAAATTTAAGATTTTATGAGAATAATAAATTTATTTTTGTATTTTTTGTAACATGTTTTGTTTATAAATTGTTATATATATATATATATATATATATATATATATATTGTGGATAAATACTATATTCTAAGAAAAAAATTAAAACATGTTTATTAAGTCGATAGAGAAAATGGGTATTTTAAATTATAATGGAAAAAAATATAAAAATAAATTTATTATTATCATAAAATCTTAAATTACATCTTATAATTTAAATTTAATAAAATTACGTTTTGTTAAATTTTAGGTAAATATTACACGTAACTGTTTAAATATTTTACGTTTTTAAAAAATTCGACACATACATATATAATTGAGTTATATATTTTTTAAATATGTAATATGAAATTATATATTTCATGTTTAAAGATAGATATAATATTTTAAATTAATTATAGTTAAAAAAATTTATATTGCATAATTTATATAAATTAGTTGTGTTAATCTATTAAAAATAATTTTAAATAATATTTTTGTTAATAATTTGAAAGTTAAATGACCGATATGATATTTTAACTTAATCATGGCTAACAATTTTACTTTTTTCATAATTTATAGAAGTTGGTTGTGCTAATCCACCAAAAATAATGTTTTGAATGGTTTTTTGCTAACATCATCAAAGTTGGTTGATTTTTTTGTGATTAACTCCTTAGAAAACTTGCCTAAATTATACTACAAAACAAAGAAAATAAATATAAACTATTGCCTTGTATTTTCGAATTTTCACTTATATAAACAAAAGAATTGAAGTTTTAAAAAAATATATATAATTTTCTTTTTCATATCTCTGAATTTTTTTAAAAAGAAAATAAACAATAAAATTTATTTATTCCAAATCCAAATTTTTATTTCTTACTCAACTTAAAATATATTAAAAAATAAATACATTTCTTTCCCTTTTTTCTCCTCGGAAGAGCATTTTCAACGTGAACCCCGAACTTGTCCTCATCCCCATTTTTTAGAGACTTTGTAGTATTTTGATCAAAATATGCTCTCCATCCGAAATCCCAAAACGGGGTTTAGTTTTAGGGACTAAAATTAAATCCCCATATTTGTTATTTCACAATTCATCCTCATATTCATTCCACATCTCATTAAATAATCTTTTATCACTTTAACTCTTACATATATATTAGATGAATTTTTTTAGTTTTTTAATATTTTTTAATGATTTGAATTTATTTGTATTTGTATAATAATAATTTAAATTTTATTTAATATTATATGCATATGTTTTTATATAATTTATTTGTATTTATATTTTAATAGGATAATTTTTATTTGTTTTGTATAAAGATATATTTTACTTGGGAGATTAATGTGAGATATTTTAGTTAGAAGATTAATATGAGATTGTATTTTAGTTAGAAGATTAATATTTTAAAATTAGGCCCAATAATTAATCAATTATCCGGCTCAAATATCGACCGACTACCAAACTTTCAATGTTATCATAAATTTTAATTATATATTAAATTAAAATTATAGGATAGATTTTAATGATATATTAAATAAAAATTATAGGATAAGCGGGATTCGTAAAATAAAAAATAAAAAATATAATTTAAATATAATATAATATTATCATATCAACGGAATTATATTCTTATATAAAAGTAATGTTTATATTCTTTAAAATTATAATGTTTATGAATTGTTTGCATAAAAGGAGGACTATTGGTGTCAGAATTGTATGTATGACTATACTTTTTTAAAATTATATTTTATTAAAATTGGACGGTCAAGATTGTTTATATGGTTTAATAAAATTGGACGGTCAAGATCTTTTCTATGGTTCATCCAGTACCAAACCAACCGACGACCAAAACTTTTAATCTTTCGGTTTTAATAATATAGTATAGATTAACATTTTAAATAATAATAATACAATATTTTTGAAATTTCCATTTTTTTGTAAAATTTAAATTTTAAACTTTTTATAAAAAAAAATGCTAACAAAAATTTGAATCTTAAAGTTTCAAAAAAATAAATGCGATAAAAAATATGAAATGGAAAAAATATATAATAAGATAAAAAAATTTAGTATGAATTTGGGGATGGGATGAGACCGATGTCAATGCTCGAACAAAGCTCGGGAACAAGATAGTACTTGCCTTTTATCAAGAAGCACACTATCTACGAACCCCATCTTCTATCTCAATTCCTGTCGCCGGAAAATAAACCCCCATCAAACACACTCGCCGCAACACAAAAAAGATGGCATTTTCAGCCAACCCATTAGCTCTAAGTGTACCCGAACCCGCCTTCGAGTCATGGCTCCGAGACACCGGATACCTCGAAGTCCTCGACCAGAAAACCTCCGACCTCTCCGCCGCCGGCACCTCCTCCGACGCCACAACCAGTCTCCCCACCGCCGGAATTGACACCGGAGTCTTCATTTCCTTTTTCTCCAAGATTGGAACCCTAATTTCTCTCTTAACTATTAATCCTGTATCGAAGCTCACCGCCGGCGATTTTTCCGGCGAAACGCCGGCTTGGACAAGTGGGTTTATTGGGGTTTATGATTCTTATTGTTTCCCTTCTTCTCCTGATCAAGCTCGCATGAGGGTTCATGAAAATGTTAAGCGTTATGCCAAGAATTATGTCTCTTTGTTTGTGCTGTTCTTTGCCTGCTCTCTGTATGTATCCCTATATATAATCACTCTATGTATAGTCTTTATTGCCCATTACTTTTGTTTATGTTGAGGTAACCTTGAAATGTTTGTGCTCATGTTCTTGAAATTGTGGTTGATGACAACATTTGGACTTAAAATGAGATGAAAGTTGCGGTTTTTTAAATTAAAATAATATTCGGATAACTTGGTTTGGAGAAAATAATAATCGGATACCTAGTGGGTACCTTATTTGAATGAAAGTTCGGTTTTTGAATGAAATATAAATTTGTGAATTGTTGTGTTTTGATGGGAACATAGGTATCAGTTGCCTCTTGCTCTCTTTGGATTGATTTCAAGTCTTGCGCTTTGGGATGTATTCAGATGTTATGGAAACCGTTGGGGATTAGATGAATACCCTGTACTCAAACAGACATCGTTTATTATTATGCAAGGCGGTAAGGATACTGTGCTCTTATTATTATGAAAGAGAAGACAGTTACTCCTTTCTTAGTTATTTTAATTTTTGTGTTTTGGATTTATCAAGGCTTGATTTTTATTTCGGTAAGGATTCATGCAGATGACTTTTTCAAGGGCGGAGTTGATGTAGCAATAGTGTATGATTCTATACTGGATATTAATGTTCTTAGGTAGACAGACTTATTACAAGTGTAGATTACTTTTAGTCTGGATGTTTGTTTTCATTACCGAACGAGATAATGTAGTTACTTGGTTTCTCCCTTTAATCCTTGGTTACTTTGTCCGTGCGTAAAAATCAAAAGTAACTTAGATGTGATTTCTATATGTTATTTTGTTATTTTGTTTCTTTATACATTTAAAACTGGTAATAACTTCAAGTACTTCTGCTTATAAGCAGTGTTATAGAAATCGCTAGGCGGTCCAGGGCGGTTGGGGTACTGCCTAGCGTCTAATTGGGTAGGCGGGGATTAATCGAAGCATTAATCGGCTGTATTTAAATATTATTTTTAATATTTTTATTTATTAAATATTTTTGCCAAATAATTTTGCCGATTTTTGAATTTTTCAATGATCTTTACCGTTTTTTGCCAATTTTTGACATTTTCAGCCATTTTTTGACCGATTTACACAAAAACCGCCTAACCCTGCCTCGGGGCGTTTCGGTGGCGCCTAGCGCCTAGGCGACGCCTAGACGGCCGCTGGCCGATTTTTAGAACACTGCTTATAAGTTGTGAATATAACTTCTAAACGTTATATTTGGTGTGATGCTCAAGTGTTTACTTTTTATTAGTATGGGTTTGAACCCGGGAGCCCGTCTCTTTATGCAAGATAAGAGTAAGGTTACTTACCTTTATTTATCAAAAAGAGAAGGCTGCATACCTTCACTAGGCTCGGCTAATGCGGGATTCCCACTTTATAAATAGATAGATAGACTGACAATAAATTCACAATTAATCCCTTGTTTGCCGTCATTCTCCCTTCTTTTGGAGGAGCTCGTCCTTGATTTTTGGAATAAGGAGATTCCTCAAGTCCCTCACTCCCTCTATGCAGAGTTTGTGACAATGCTTTATGGATAGACTGATCTTTTCGAATTGGTTTCATGAGAAACATACAGGAATAAGATAATGATTTGAATAAGTCATACTTCCACTTGGTCTTCATACTTGTGTTTAACCTTAAGAACAATCTTTAATCGTATCTTCAATTTCTGTTGCAAATAACTCATTCTGTTATTTTGCAGGAACCGTTTTAAGTTCAATTCAGACGTTCAATTCCATGTGCTTGATAATTGTTTTCTTGACTGTTGTATTCAGTATTTTTCACATAGGCTACTATATATTGGAATATTGTTGGCTGTTGTCTGTAGTTTCTTTTATTTTCCATACTTGTGAAATTCTTCAACAATGTCCCCCCCCTCCCCTCAATGATCTGGCGTTTAGCTACTTTTTTATCATTTAGGTACTCTTCTAGTGGACACAGCCTTATTTTTTCAAAAAAAACCCTTGTATCTTATTCCATGTCTTGTATTATGAGTATTACTGTAATAGTTATTAATGTAATAAATATTATTAAAATTACCTAATAGTCGAGGAATTTGTGACAGCATGTTTTTTTATTTTTGCCACAAGCTGTATGTTTTAGATTTAGGAAGAAGTTTAGAAATCACTAATTTAAGTTTAAATGTGTATCTGGTTACTTATCATCGATATTAAGATCAATCAATACGTTAATTTTCGAGAAATGTGTCATCTATATTGCTTAATCATTTTTTAACTATGTGCCTGCAAACGAGTCAAATATTTCCTTTTTCTTTCTTTGTTATAGATACTTTGCCATCACTTCATTGTCAGTTTGCATTCCATTAAAATCTGCTTCATATAGTTCATGTATGTTATGTAGAGAGCATGCTGTATCATACTGAAATGTACGACTTGAATTGTACTATACAAATTTGTCAACTATCACATTCGTTACTGGCCTTGTGGCTAAACTAGTCAAGGCTATTGGCATGCACGATTTATATTTAGATGGCGGGACCAGGCTGTATTGTATGTTATTTGCTCCATATATATAAATATCTCAAGGTTCATATATTGCAGTGCTGGTGAAAGTTTGAAACAGATACATACATATATTGTTTGTTGATGATTATTACATGCATATGTTATCATTATGTGAATCATTAAGTCCATTGATAAGGCCGTGCAATATGGAATTTGCGTATGAAAAATACGAGATTTTCCACACAAAAAAAGGTCACATATCAAATACATGTTTTGGCATGTCTATGAAATATGTCTTATTTGATATTAAGGAACACAATTGCATATGTAACTTCTGAATTTTTTTCATAGTTGGTTAAGTTTTTGTAGCGAGCTGTTCCCTTCAGAATTGATGGTCTTAGTTTTACAGGCACTGCAGTTCTCTTGATGTGCTTTAACGTTCAAACGGCTCTGTTATGTGCTGTCGTGGTTACGTATGCAGGTATTTGGTATTCTTTAGTACCCTGCACCTTGGGATTATATTATTGTTCTCATGATTTTTCTTGTTTTCCGGTATATTGTAGTTACACTTTTACATGCCTCATTCCGGAAGCTGAGCCCAGCCAAGCCACCCACTCGAGGGAGATTTAAATAAACAGCTACATGCTTTATTGACCCCTCAGTCAGTTATCCTGCAGTAAATTAAGCTGGCCCCGCCTTTCTGCAGTAGGGGAATCTTCTTCTTTCCCAATATTGAAGGAGTGAAGGAATAGATAATGCCCATGGAAAATAGCATTACGGTGTTCCAGCACTTGTATACAACTGAAACACTTTGATGGATAGGCAATATCATTGTAAACATAATTATAGCAGGTGTGCTTGTACCTTTTGAATATAAGTAATAGATCGCAATATGTTCTTGGAGTGAATTTTGCAGGCTAGATGATCACACATTAGTAGTTATATATAGATGAAGTTTTACTTTCTTTTTCAGAGTTGAATTCATTTTGTGTTTTTTGAATCTACAATGTACTCCAATCTACTTGTACAAGTTTTTCTGTTGTAAAATATTTACTTGTACATTGACATATTAACGAGAGGTATCTTCCCTTAATCATAGAGACATGAGTTGGTTAAAATTCTCAAAAGTAATTGGTTTCTAAAGAAGCGTGAGATAGCTAATAGAGAATGAATAGGACCTCCAGACTCCAGGTTAGAGTTCGCTTCTATGATTTTGTCAGCAGAGATTAGAGATGATCTGATTTGTGTGCTATGCCAAATCTTATATAGAAAACAAATCTCTCTTTTTAATATTGGGAAGATCACAACTTTACATTTCAAAGTAATCAAACATGGCTCATGTAGATATGTATTAGAATCAAACATCAAGAGCTAAAGCAAAACAGGCATCAAGTTATATAAATCATTGCGAGTCAATACTTCCTTGAAAGACAGTCTCCCTTCTTGAAGGATTTATGGCATGGCATTCATTGCAAGCTGACACAAACCACCTGAAAAATTTCCACAAAAATCCTCCACTTCGCTTTCCTTTACCGACTTGTTGCTTTTCCTTATCGCCCTGTTTCTTCCTTTTCGACACTTGTTGAACCTCCGTGTCAGCTTTGTTCTTACGGGAAACCTTGCGAGTTAACACTGGCGTTTGAGTAACATATTGCCAGCTCCCATATTGCTTGCTCAAACTTGGCCTATTTGCAATATACACCTCCTGCTTTTTCCTTGCACTCTTGGATCTATTCATCAATACTCTTCTCTCAGAAACATCACTCGTGCTTGTTCTAGCACTAGTGCTGCAGCTACTGCTGCTACTCCTGCTATTAGTACTATTACTCCGAGATGACATTAATGAATCTTTGCTGCTGACACTGCTTGTCCGGCTCATTGTTCGAGTGACTGTAGCATTCAGGCTCAAAGATTTCGTGGGTGGGCATGGAAAATCATGAGGCAAAAGCCGACCATTCAAGAACAAATGATCAGCAGGTGAGTTTGGTGAGCGCGGGGTAACAAGCTCGAACTCGAACTCATGATCTTGAATTGGCTTCACTGGCACGGACAACTTGTCATCAACTGGCTTGTTTTTCTGCACAAGATTGTCCATAGAATGTTTTGGTGAAAGCACTGAAATCTGAATGAATGAATGAACCCTTACATTTATACAAAGACAAAGTCCAGTGACATGAATTATATATTAGGGGACATGGGATGATTGGCTTTTACTCCCTAAAGAAAGGTCATGGCAACATAAAAATGGCCCCATTTGTTGGTCCATTGAGATAAGCCTTGTGGTGATCACTATAATGTACTTTGATAATTCAAGATTAAAAAAGAAGTTAACGTGCACAAAGTTTAAAATTATAAGATTAAGTTTAAAATTATATAGGCGACACAATGAAAGTGACAGAAAGATAGGATAGTGAAAAGAAGAAAGAAACGGAGCCTTGAATTGTGTATAGAAATACGAAAAGTGTGTAAAGTTAAAGGTATTGTGAGAGAAGAGAAGGTACATACATACATACATACATACATACATACATAGTTACCTGCCAATAGTCCAAAATATATGGTTATTCTTATTCTTTTTACGGGAATTATTAAGATAATGAATGTGACCGCTGATTCTCTCTGTCTGCTGCTCCTTTTTAATTTCAAGTCTTCTGACAAACTATATGCATATACTCTATTTTGTACTAAGCACACCAACGAATAAAGTAACCACACATTACTTCTGAATGCCGCAATACAAAATAATTCTTTTTATCCCGTCAATTAGGAGTATAAATTTGTAAATATCCGTGTATTTATTTTGGTATTCACTAATAAGTTACAATGCAATAATCGTATTTTTACATACGTTTGAATCATCAAACTTTTGAGAAAAGTAAAACAGTAGTTGCAGTTAAGAAGTCAACAAATCACACTACTAACACTTAACTGGATGATTAATGAGTGTAAACCAAATTTTTAATAGATGGTCATGGAGATTAGTGGATGTTTAATGATGTAATGACTGGTTAAGGGGTTGCACAATAAAAAGGTCTCCTTGAAGCACTGAACAAAGAGAAAACGAAAGGGGAGCTTAGAAAATTGAGGCCCGAAGCAGCTTTTTTTTTCTCCCTGAAACCGAGGTGTGAAGCAACTTGAGTGATAACTAATTGGAATGTTTTGGATCCCCTCCCCTTACAATACAAATATACAAAAATACAATACAAGATGGGAGAAGAAGAGGAAGCAATAATGAGATTTTAGAACACTAAACATGGCTTGTCTCTTTTTGTATGTGCTGTCCAAAACTAAAGGCAAAAGAGTATGCAGGACTTAGAGACTGTTTCCTAAATGAGCTTATAACTTATTTTGACTTTAAGTTAAAAAATGTTTGTTTATATAATAAGTTAGAAGCCGATTTAAAGTCATAAATAAATCAGAAATCGACTTAAAGCCAGAAATACGTATTAGGTAATTTTTTTAGTGACCTATTTTTTTCATTTTTCTATTTTGATAAAAGTTATCTATATGTTATAAATTACTCACAAGTTACTTTTATTTTTATTTTTATATTTTATAAAACTCATAAGTCACTTATAAGCCAAAATTACCCGAACATACATTTTAAGCTCCTGACTTATCATTTTAATCCACTTTAAATCATGAATCACAATTTTAAGTTTAGCCAAACGGGCTCTATAGCACCTTGTACTATACTATTGTTATTCCTTTTGGTTTCTACTTCGACTTCATTTTATTTTCACACTTAAATGTGGATTTAATACTAATATATTCAATTTCTTGATGATGAATTCTTTATTTTTAAAACGAAAAATAAAAAAAATATGATTTTTCTAAATGCAGAAAACTAAGTATTAATTTTTTAATAATGTTTTAAGAATGTGCGTGTTTTTGGGGATGTGTACTTATTTTGAGGGATTACTTGCAAACATGGCGACTATTAAGTTGGCTTTTGAACAATTGATATGTCTCCCATTAGTGGGTTTGAGTGAGGCGAGGACCCAACTGGGCCACCAATTTTAGATTTTATTATAGCCTAGCTGTTTCATTTTCTTCTAGGCCCACCACCTGTTTTTGTGCTCTACTTTTTTGACCTCTTTTGTTTTCTTTCATTTGTTGGGCTTTGATGCTCAAGCTACTTGGAGTGACTCCACTCCACTAGCGTGTCCTCGTCCAAACTCTAATATGTTTATAAAAATTGATCTAGTGTATTTTTTTAATTATTAAATAATTATATTATCTTATACAATATCTTAAAGAAAAAGTGAAAATTTATTTTTTTAAAATAAGAAACTAAGATTGTTTTTTTTGTGTGTGGAGTGTTCTCAGATAAATTAATTTTGATCAAATGATTTTTTTTTCAAGCATGACATATAGTGGCACACTTATTTTTGACTAAAAAGAATGTCAAATTTGACAAGTGTAACCTAATTTAAAACAAATTTTCAGACATCACGCTGTCGACCATTTGATCAACAAGATAATTTTATTAAATTATACTTAAATCCGATAAAAATCACGACATGCCACTAACTTTTGATTTTTGGAAGAAGGCCAAAACGAATTAATCAAAAATTAAGAACTCCAAAATGTTGGTAAAAAAAACGGAAGAAAAGTCTAAAGGAGTGTATTCAATCTTGATTTTACAGTATTTTTTTGGATTTTATAAATCTGGGGTATTTAATTAGAATTTTTGGATTTTAAAAATCTAGGGTATTCAATTAGAATTTTAAATAATATTTTAAAATCTGCGTGGACTCTGTGAAATAGTTATTGAATCTATCGAAAATGAAATCTTAAATCAAATATAATCGATAATAATCCGTGAATTATTAATGATATTTTTAAATCTGAATTAAATACACCCCTAAATTTTTATTCGCTTACTGGTAAGTCAACAATTACTGAAAAATAAATTGACTGTAATTTTTATACTCATCGATGTCGGTCAGCTTTGGCGCAGGTCGATTATAATATAATTTTAAATTTAAGACAAACGACCGTAATGGGATACTCACGTATGTTTAAATTTGAATTGGATTCTCGCTTATCCTTATCTGGTCATGAAAGGGTAAACGTGTCCAGCTACTAGAGCTTCTGTATATTGTAATTTGCGTATAAACAAACACGTGTCAGTTTACCCCGCCTATATATATACAGTATTTTCCTCCGAATTGATGAATTATTATCCTTGTCATCGAAACAATTACTAGAAAAAATATAGAGTAATTAAGTTGTTGGTGTTCATCGACCATGACCGGCAAACAAATCCTCCAGAAGATGAAGGTCTTACTTCTTACTTACAACTTAACCAGTACTGTGAAATATTAGTTTAATTGTTTATGATTTTTATACATGCATGTAAGGTGTTAATTAATTGGTTATTAATGCAGACTATATATACAGTACAGTGTACTCGGGCTAATCACATCTTGAATCTTTGATTTGTCCCCTAATCATCTTACCTGAAAATATTGTTGTTCTTCTTCTTCTTCACATTTTAATTAGGTCCTAGCATAATCTATTTTTGTTTAATATTGCTTGCTCTTTTTTTAGTAGTGTAAAGAGAATGCTCCTGTACTTATTTTTAATAGAATATTTATGATTAGAGCTAGACAGGAGACGAGTTTAATTTACCTGAATGAATATATTTTTGTTCGAGTTGGACCTCGTTTATAGTCAGCTCCGGCTAATAATTGGATATGGCATGGTGCAAATTATTATTGATCGCATTGGTAGAATGATGTCGGATTTCAGGGGATATGATCACGTTGTCAATTAACCTCATTTAAATTCGCATCTGGCGTAAGATCGTTTTTGTAAGAATATAATTAAAATTCAAATACTGAATCAGGGTGACTATGTGAACATCTGAGATGAAGGCTTCCAATCTGACGCAAAAGCCTGTCAGCATACTGCTCCTAATACCCTATATAAAGATTACAACATAGTTAAATGAAGCATTAGCGCCACTTACATTTATGCTTCATGGGGAATTAGATATACGATTTGTGCCCTTTCACTCTTTCAGAGTTCGAGTGGTTGCTATAATGCTTTAATTATCCTATATTTGTAAATGCAGAATGAAATTATATATATAATACAAAATAAGGAGTGTTCTTCAAATTGAAATTAAGTAGTTCTCCACGGAACCAATCCATATATAACCGAGTAGAAGGTTGATATCAGTTGTGATTGTCAACCAGTCGAGGTAAGTGATCCAGCACAAAGCGGACAGATATGGTTGCTAAATGTTGCATATATTGAGCATATTCCTATTTATTAGTATTTATATTGATATTTTCTATTTCCATCATGTTTGGAACAAGTTAAATAATTTGTCTTTACTCTGCAATAATATTCATGTCCTATTGTTAATTTGCCTGCTTTTATTTTATTGTTTTAAGGATTAAGTACCTGTTGGACTAAGCGGTTGTCTTCTAGATTTTTTGTGTTCTCCATGTTAAAAAAGTTCAGTAAATTACTATACATTTTGCATTTGTGCTTGCCAAGTGATTGGGTTTTTCAATAAATTGCAGGAAAAGGCATGTTTAGGTTCAGCAGTAGCAGACACTGAAAAAAGTAAGACATCGAAACACCCAAGACATGGTTGTCACTTGGTAAAAGGAAAATCCCACCACGACATGGAAGATTATGTTTTTGCACAGTATAAGCAAGTTGAGAACAATGAGCTTGGTCTATTTGCTATATTTGATGGCCATTTCAACCGTGAAATTGCTGATTACTTGCAGTCTCATTTGTTTGAGAATATACTGAACGAGGTAAAGTCATATTTGCCTTTTAACTTGCGACATCGAATATAAATCATTTTATACAGTAACATGAGTGGCCGACTTTTCATATTGGTATAAAACATTATACAAATGAGCAGATACATAAATGTAACATAATACATCCCCTTGTTCTCTCTGGCAGAAAATGACCATTTCTTTATTCTCACTTTTCTCTCTCTCTGCAACCAGCCTGACTTCTGGACTGATACAGAGAAGGCAATCAGAAGAGCATATCGTGTAACTGACAAGACAATATTGGATAAAGCAGTTGATTTGGGTACTGGGGGTTCAACTGCAGTTACTGCAATATTGATCAATTGTCAAAAGCTGGTAGTTGCTAATGTTGGGGACTCTCGTGCTGTTATCTGCAAGAGTGGAGTGGCCACACAATTGTCGGTTGATCATGAACCTGACAAGGAGCGCAGTTGCATCGAGGACAGAGGGGGCTTTGTGTCAAAGTTTCCAGGTAATCACTTGAGATATTTCGCTCCCATTTTTAATGCTACACTTAAAAGTTCACATCCTAGTTTGGAACGCCGGACTGTCCTTCATGAATGTGAACTATTAGGCTAAATTGATTTAATAACAGCTTGTGCAAGAGATTAATATTTAAGCAATCTTCAACTCTTCAAGAGTCCCAATGAAGAGTGAACCTTAGTCCTTTCAACATGATGGTTCAGAAATTTCATGGAGCTACTACTAATTGATATATGAGTTATCAAACTTCAAATAGCAAGAAATGTGGATTCATAGTTAGCTAGTGCTGAAAATTCTGTCGCTAGACCTAAGATTTACAATCTAGATCTAAATGGTCATTAATTGTCTAGGTATTCATTGATACTTAATGTTTTTCCTCTGTGTCTATCTAGAACCTGTTATGCATATAAAAGTACATTGTGCTCGTTGCAGGTGATGTTGCTCGTGTTGATGGACAGTTGGCCGTAGCCAGGGCTTTTGGCGACAAGAGCTTGAAGGAACACCTTAGCTCAGAGCCAGATGTGTCGGTGGAAAACATAGATGATTGTACAGAATTTATTATCTTGGCAAGCGATGGCGTATGGAAGGTGGGTTTCTTACTTGTTATGGCATGATCTACTATATAAATCAAAACTATTATGTGCGGTACCCGAAGTGGTGGTGGGTTTCTTACTTGTTATGGCATGTTCTACTATATAAATCAAAACTGTTATGTGTGGTACCCAAAGTGGTGTTATGAATCTGCAGTTGTCTTTTTTGATTACCTTCCCTCGCGTACCGGCGAATAGGATAGAATGTCATTTTATACCGTGAAGCATCCAATATGTCTCTTACGATATGAAATGGGAGTAATTCATGCGACATAATGTTTCTTGCAATATGAAATGGAAGTAATTCACGTGATGTGTGTGCTCTTAAGTAAGCTGCATCTTTGGAGCACTTTCTTTTTTAAGATACAATTTTACAACAGTACATTAACGATACATTTTTGGCCAGAAACAACCCTGAAAGTATATGATGTCCAGTGTCCCCAAAAAGTTCTCAAGAAACTTGTGTTTCCGACAGTATGATGTTTGCTTCCATTTGATATGTTTTGTAGTCATTTTCTTAAACATATAACCTCTGATATTAGGTGATGACAAATCAAGAAGCTGTGGATTGTATTAAGCACATTGAGGATGCTGATGCAGCTGCAAAGCGCCTTGCTGAGGAAGCAGTGGCAAGGAACAGCAGAGATGACATTTCTTGTGTGGTTGTGAAGTTTTAATGAAACTAGGCATGGCTCTGAACCACTGCAGCATTGCTCATGCCTGCAAACTTCCTTATGTTTCAGTATGTTGCACCTCAACTTTTGTTCATTAATTCTGTAAAACGTATGTTAATCTTGAGATGTGGGAGTTCATATGTTTCTGTTTTCAAATCATGGATGCTGAGTTGTGCCAGATTATGGCTTCATAATTTCATCTATTTAGACATTGATGTAAACTTTTGCTTTCTCACAAGGCATATACTAGAAATGCTGAATAATAAAACGTATGCAAGTTGTCTTGACAACAACGATGTAGCAGGCTAGTTAATAATTAATATCCAAACAGGCAAACATAACTTGTGAAATTGCAGTAAACATAATCAAAATTACATTACTAGCACCCAATTTATTCTTGCTTTATCGGCTCATCTAAAACCCTAAAACCTTAAGGTGTTATACCCAAGTGAATCTTATACTATTCTTTAACATTCTCCCTCACTCGAAATCCCATTTTTTTGTCGAACTTGTGACCTCTGCCAACCTGAGCTCTGATACTAGATTGAGTAACCATCTTAAGGTATTAGAGAGAGACCCAAATGGATCTTATACTATTTTTTAACTGTTACTACTGATGTAATGACATATGATCCTTTTAATCATAGCATTTCTCACGGCTCCTCAAATCTTCCACACTACTATCTGTTGGTTGATGGGTCCTTTCCTCTTCTAATTTATCTTCAGCTTCATGAATCATTCTATCTGAGATGTGCTCAGTAGTTTCTGCACCTGATGTCCTATCCGCAGTGTGCATGGCCTTCTCCCCCATCATCCCCGTGCTATCCATTGTGCTCTGTCCAGTCTCCGGTGTACCACCCGTTGCTGGCTTAGCCGTATCACCTACTCCGCCTAGCATGTCTCCACTCCCCTCCTTTATAGTCCGCACCTGCACCACATATCATCATGTCAAAACATCAAACTCGAAATATTTTGTTCCAAAATAGATGAATAAAGGACGTCAAAATATTGTCATTTCATGAGTTACATCATACACGGGGACTGTTGAAAACTGACGTGAAAGAGATATCATATGCCTGGGAAGATCGAGGTGATGCCCGAAGAATTGCTCGACGGATGCTAAGCATAGTTCTGTTTGCTGATAACGTTATTGCAGAACTACTATTTACTCTCTGTAACTGAAAAAGCTAGTGTAAAGTTTTGATTTCTAACATTAACGAAAGAACACATTGTTGTACGTGGTATATATGTAAGATTTAGGTGCCGCATTTGGTGTGCGACACTTGGTTAGAAAAAAAAAACAGATTTTATGAAACATATGTTGGGATGGTTCTAACGCCATTGTAGGATCTTCTTCCTGAACTCTTGAGCCCATATTATTCAATTATTCATTTATAATTTTTTCGTTTGAGGGTACTACTTTTGCTCAGATGAATCAATTGCTTAATGCTACCAACAAGGTATCATAAGAATAAGCTCATTTGTTAAATGTAGTGTTAATAAAATTATCTATGCAGTTGTCGATAATAATAACTTTACAAATGACAGTATTTTTCTTGCAGAATCAAATCCAAAAATTCCTGTTTCCGCAATTAATTAAAAAGCTTTACAATGTTTTTTTAAAATGCTAATGGGCCACACGAACATTACATAAGACAAATGTGGAGGGATGAAAACTTTCAACTATTCAGACATGATATTCATATTCAGTTCCAGAACTAAAAAATCGTTTATGCGAAACCCAAAGTTACAATATCAAAACCTCTTCTTACAATATATAGAAGTTTAGCATTTCTTGATTCTTTACAGTCATACTATTCCCAAAAGAAACCCAACTATGTGAACAGAAAACACATTAAGGAAATATTATTGTAAATTACCTTCAGTACCCACCCCATCAAGCCACGAAACGACTTGATCTATGGACGGTCTCCGCCTTGGTTCCTGATCAATACATTTACAAGCTATACCAAGTACATCTAAAAGTTGCTTCTCAATACCCTTATCCCATATTAAGGGATCAAATATTTCCACTTCCCTTTTCCCCGACTTCATCTGGAAAACCCATGATACAAGATCTCTGCAATTCTTTCCCTTGCAAACTTCCACTGGACGCCTAGCTGTAAGTAACTCGAGCAGAACGACGCCAAAGCTGTATACATCACCTCTAAATGTTGCTGTCAATGTCTGACTATATTCTGGTGGAATGTATCCCAAGGTTCCAACTAAATCTGTCGTCACATGTGTATCATAAGGATGAAGCAACCTTGACAGCCCAAAATCAGCCAAATGAGCTTCAAATCTCTCATCCAAAAGAATGTTGCTAGTTTTGACATCTCGATGAACTATCTTTGGTTCTTTATGCAAGTATGCTAGTCCACGAGCCGCTCCTTGGGCTATCTTCAGTCGATTGTCCCACTTAAGATGTGAACTGTCATCAATCCTCTCATGTAGCCAATAGTCCAAACTTCCATTCTCCATGTATGAGTATATTAACAACCTGTCATTCCCATGTTGACAGTATCCTCGTAGGGAAACAAGGTTTTTGTGTTGAGCTCTTGAAAGAGCTTCAACTTCAGCTTGAAATTCACGTTCCACTTGACCGCAGTCCCCAGAAAGTCGCTTAATTGCAGCTTTAATGCCGCTAGGAAGCTCAGCTTTATAAACAAGACCAAATCCCCCACAGCCAATAATGTTAGCTTGGTTAAAATTGTTAGTTGATTTTAACAAGTCCGCAACTGTGAGATTTAGACATTCCGAATTCTGGAAAAACACCAACTTTGAAGATCCAAAAGCTCCAGATAACCTGTTTGGCCTACTAAAGTCGTCATCAAAACTTTCAACTGGATCTCCCAAATTCCTCTTTGACATTCTAAGGAGAACAAGTGCCACAAGAATAGCAACTCCAACTCCTATACTGACTGTTATTCCAAGGATGGTCCCTCTTCTAAGCTTGTTACTTGAACCAGTTGAAAATGTTGGTTGATGCTCTATACTACTGGCAGCACCACAAGGAGATATTAATTTCCCACAAAGTCCAGGATTGCCATCAAAGCTTGAATTTGAGAAGCTTAAGAACTGGCCTCCAGTTGGTATAGCTCCCCTCAAATGATTATTAGCAACGCTAAATTTTGACAGGAATGTTAACTTGTTGAAAGATGACGGTATAGATCCGTAAAGGTTGTTGCTGGATAAATCTAGAATTTCCAAATTTTCCATATCAGAAATGGATGTTGGAATTATACCAGTTATGTTATTCCTGCTCAAATCCAAGGCATGAAGTTGTTTCAGTTTCCCAATATCGGGCAAAATGGACCCATTTATTCTGTTATTGGACAATAATATGGATGGAGGGAAACTTGAAGCCTGCTTGTACTGCAAACCATGTGCACTCTGATTTCTTTTAACATACAGAGGGATGCCAATTGATTGATCACATAGTGTGCTGCTGTTTGTAGAAATGAGGCTCTTCAGCTCAGCCAAGCTCTGCGGAATTTCTCCAGTGAGAGTATTGTTTGAGAAGTCCAAATAAAATAGACTCTCCATATGACCGATCCAGTGGGGGATACTTCCGCTCAAGTGATTCCAAGACAAATCAAGGATTTGTAATTTGCTGCAATTGAGTAACCAAGCCGGTACTTGCCCTTTGAGAGCACAATTTCCCAGTGCAAAAAACTTCAAGTTTTCAAAACCACTAACATTATTTGGCAGTTCTTCACCATGAAAGTTTTTTGCGAGGATGAGAGTGGTGAGGTTTTTCCAATGCTGCATAATAGATAATGTTTTGGACAAATTCACAATACTATTGTTGGACAATGAAAGAATGGACATAGATGAGAGGTTTGCATAATTTTCAGGAATTTCACCACTTAATTCATTTTTCGCAAGATTCAGCGATTTGAGTTCCTGGCAACTAGATAGTGACTCAGGCAGTGCACCCTTAAAATGATTAGTACCAAGGTCAAGTTCACAAAGATTGGGCAATTTAGTGAAGTCGAGATCAATGGAACCATATAGAGAATTATTTCGAAGATCAAGCTTTCGTAAATTTGAACTAAATGTTAGGGTAGAAGGCAACAACCCTGAGAATGAATTTGAATGAACGACCAACTGTTTTAGCTGTGTTAGATTTTCAAACACGTCGGGAAGGGGACCTGAAAATTGATTATCATTCAAAATTAAGGCCTTAAGGTGGAAAAGCTTACTCAAATTTTTGCTCAGCGGGCCAGATAAATTGTTGGCAGAGACTGAAAAGTGCACCAAAGACGACATTGTATACAATGATTCCGGAAGGGATCCTGAAAATGAGTTGTAATCCATATACAATTGCTGCAGAGAGCTGCTGCAATTTTCCAACCCTTCTAGTCCTCCAGTGAAATGGTTCATTGAAAGATCAAGAAACTGAATCTTTTTGGAGGCACTGCAGACTTGAGAATTAAAACCACCAGAGAAGAAATTATTGCTTAGGTTGAGAGCAACAAGATTACGAAAATCTACAAAGTTGAACAAGCTCCCATTGAATGAATTACTCGAGAGATTAACTGAGTGGATAGATTCAAGTCCAGCAAGTGCATGGAAAGCTGGTCCAGTCAGAGCGTTATGGCTCAAATCAAGAAACTCCAGCTGCTTCAGCTTGGAAAAGTTCACTGGTAACTCGCCTTCAAGATAATTGTGTGAAAGATCCAGGAATTTCAACTGATCCAAACTTCCAACAGCATGTGAAATCTCACCTTTTAGACCTTTATCCGACACATTCAACATAATCACTCTTCTTTCATCGGACAGAATATCACGTTTCCCACAGACAACTCCCTCCCAGTTACAGCAAATAGATTCATTAGACCATGTTGCAATAATAGAGCCATTTTTAAGATTTCCTGAAAATTCCTTGAGTGCCAAAAGATCATCTGGATGACAGGTTTGACTTGGGGACCCAAGACACAAAGATGAGCAAACTAAACCAACCAAGAACACCCAATTTACTAACGTCGGGGAAAAGAACCCCATCACTTCCATTGCTGAAACCAAATAATGAAAAGCTTTAAAAATTACTGAACATCACCATAAATATAGTTGATTCAGAGTTGATTGAACTTGAATATCTGCTTACAAGAAAATTAATTTCCAATTAAAAAACTGTATAAAACACACACACACACACACACACATCTAAAAGCAACTCAGTATCCACTATCCAGGACTCAAAGGAGAACCCCAGTATGAACAGTCCAATCAAGATCAATCTGCAGACCAGAATTGAAGGAAAAGAGGTCCTAAAAACAAGCAGAGAAAAAACACTACCTTAGAAAGAGGGGAATTGATAAAGAAGCCCAGATAAAAACCAAAATGTCATCAACTTGTTAGTAAAAAAAGTCATTAGCAGTAATTACCTATTGAGATCCCAAACCCCA
The DNA here is from genome assembly GCA_028671895.1 of Oenanthe sinensis. Classification (NCBI taxonomy): domain Eukaryota; kingdom Viridiplantae; phylum Streptophyta; class Magnoliopsida; order Apiales; family Apiaceae; genus Oenanthe; species Oenanthe sinensis. The sequence continues at coordinate 41,981,998 of CM053794.1, forward strand.
CATGAAATTCAATCCCCAGATCAAATATTAAAGAACCCAAAAGAACTCTGGTTCACATTAAGTAAGAAAACAAAACAAAAAAAAGAATAAATTATCACTGACCCTAACAGAAAGAAAGATGATGACTTTAATTCAAACCCACATCCCAAAAAACCTTAAAATCCACAATGAAGACTCAATTGACAGCTTGGAAATGAAGCAACAATTAAGGGCACATGAGAAAATCAAATCATTTCAAATCCCCAAAACATAGTATAAACAAATAAAATAAGCTTACCCAAATAAGTACAATAAATAAACTTTAAGTACAAAGAGTAAAGGTTTGATCTTTAGTACCCATCACTTGCAGCTGAAGCAAAGAACTCCTTTCTGAGAGAAATTCATCACCTGGGACACATAAAATATAGACACAATGCTCTATATGTATATATTTCAACAGCTGTGACTTGCACTAATTTCTTGAAATTCAAAGCCAAAGACTTTGTACTAAGCTAAACTAGGGTACACAGAATAAAAAGGAAGGGGAAAGTAAGAGGAGAAGGTAAAAAGGAAAGTTGAAAAGAGAGAGAAATGGAGATTAAAAAAATGAATGTTACTTGAAAGATGTGTAAATTGTAACAAAGAAGGGTTGGGGATAGTTGAAGAAGAGGAAGACAAGTTAATATTGTGTTTGTCACATCAGAAAATCTAATCTCTAATGTTTATTTATTACAACAGCTAAGCAGGCAAGCAGCTGCTGCTATATGGGAAAAAGAGAGAAAATAAGAAAAGGGGCAATTGAGATTTGAAATGAGTGACACAAAGAGCTGACTTTTGACCAAAAAACTTGTACACTTTAGTCCACAGTCTTCACAGATCACACACTTCTACTTCTGCACCCATTTGTCAATACTGTATTATCTATCACTAGTCCCCATTCCCATATTTGTCTCTATCCTTAAAAAAATAGTACTAAAATATTTGTTAATTTAATTACATATATATATATTTTTTAAGATGTATAAAATAATATTTTATAATTTATTTTTGTAAAAATTATAATTAAATAATATATGAAACTATTTTTTATGTATTTTAAAATATTTATAAAAAGTTTAATAAATATTTTGGGATGAAAAATTAATTAATGATGATTGGTAGTTGATCATTCGCCTCTCAAAAAATTATATGTGACTATGAAATGTACGGCAAATTTTCGCATCATAATTTTCGTCATCAATTTATGCGTCAGATTTTTGCATTATAATTTTTGTCATCAATTTATGCGTGAGATTTTCACATCATATAATTTCATTCTGAATTTTCGTCATCAACTTATACGTTAGATTTTTACATTTGAGATTTTTACATCATATAATTTCATCCTGAATTTCCGTCATCGATCTTATCATTGAACTTCAATTTATGATAAAAATTTATGACAAAAACTATCCGCATCCAGCATAATCAATTTAGAATTTATATGGTGTGATCATGAGTTCGAGATTTTAATAAATCACTTGATCTAATATTATTATAGTTTGCAATTTTAATAATACATATTTTTTCAATTTATAAGAAATCTTGAACGACACTTTTATTTTATATGACAACATTTTATGGACATTAGTAAAAAAGACGTATGTTATAATGTTATATATATAACATTCAACATCGAATAGATAAAATGTATTTGAATATTTATAAGAATAAATCAACAATTAATATATAACAATTTAGTAATTCATTTGGACTGACATGTGATAGATTGTTGGACTTGACATGCGTTTAACTGTGGATTTGGATTGTTATAATATATACACATAAATTAAAGTTTAACACACTTGTTTATATTTGATGCTAATAAATTAACAACATGTCTATGGATACCTATTTTCTTTCCGTTCTAATTATAACAAAACATATTCGAATTTCTTTATTGGTGTTTGATTCTTTAAATATCTTATGCAAATCTAAATCGAACCGAATTTACAAATGAGGTGTAAGGATCCTCTATCCACGGTTTTTTTTTCTAATTCTCTATGCGTTATTTGTTGTTGGACCGCGTTGCATTTTTTTCCTTTAGTGAGAAGAGATTAGACATGTTTTGGACCTTTTGGTGCAGTCCCCCGAGACGGAGGATGAAGAAATTAGACTTGCAGTGCGCGTGTCAATAAAAGGCCCGAGGGAAATCATTGATAATTTGATACCCTTTTCGTTTTTTTATATGCCGTTTCAATTTTTAATGCATATTTTTAAATGTTTTGATTGTAAAATAAAGTCACTATTTTTAAAAAAAATATTTAAATTTAATTTACAGAAAAATTAATTATAAATAATAATTTATATCAACATTTTAAATATATAATCAAAACCATAAATACAAGTGGTGCTATGTACGCAATGTTTAGTTTAGTGCGCGTGTGCACTTTTTTTTCAATTTAATACTATAAGGTGGTCAAGAGAGGAGGAGTGTTGACACGGCTACCGCATACGTACAATATTTGGCTGGTCATTTAATTCAGCTGCGCAACTCACGGGCGACAATCACCAAGCTTGTTTACGGATTTTTAATTAGCTTTTTAATTTATTCATTTTTGTCTAATCCTAATTATTTTCCAGAAAATATTAGAAAAAATATTCTTTTCCAGATTGGTGGACACATGTTTTAAAAAAGTAAGGGTTGAGTTATTTACATTGGGCACTGAAATACTTGTTTAATCTAGGGTGTGTTCGGTTGGGGATATGAATGTAGATTAGTGGGACATGGTTGAACATTCCGTCGAGAATGAAAAAATTGTCGTTCCGTTGAACACTTGTGAATGTAATCATTTATTCTTCTGTCATTCCTATTCTTCCTCACAACCTAATTTTCCATTTCACTCCCACACATGGATAGTCATTCTTATCTTTACTATAAAAAATTACATATTTATTTTTACTCTTGAATATAACATATTTGTAATTCAAAATATTTAATGAAAAAATTGTTTAACTATTTTTTTTAAATATAGTCTTTTTAATTCAAATTATATACATAATCTTATTTCTTATATAATTAATTTTACCTTATTTATATTTTCTACATTATTATTTAATAAATTTATTATTAATGTTTTCAACCAATCAGCTTACAAGATTAATTTTGAACAACTAATCAAAACTTAAGATTACATATATAAGAATTATGCTAAAATCTCACACTTATACAACAAAATTTTATGAAAATATAAATTGAAAAAATAGTTTATCTGCATCATTGTTTTGCCAGTTTTGTTTAGAAATGAATTATATATGTATAAATTTATTTATTTATTTATTATGGCCCAAAATGGAAATGAGAAAAGTTATTTGGATTGCCTTAAAAGAAAAATAGGAAAAACATTAAAAGACGGAGGGAGTATTACTTTGTAAGAGAGGATGAGAAGTAAACCAGAAAACGAAATAGTCGTGGCGTGAATGAACACTGCCCTAAAGTTGAATTTGCTTCGTTACTTACACACGGCCTCTTAGCAATCAACCTCCAGGAATACACGACTTCTATTTATTTGGTGTAGTACAAAGAAATAGATTGAAATTATCCTTGATCATTGCCCATGAAATGTTTATATATCTGATAAGGTAGTTTTGAGTTTTTTGCCCAAAAAACCATGGCCGATGTTTTTTTTTGTATTGGTATCCCTTTGTAACTCCCAGCAAACCAAGAGTCAAAGGTCACTAGTTTAAAATAAAATAAGTTGGAAAAATAAAAGATATCAGATAATAATTAGTTTTTCTTTTGAAACAAACTAAAAAAATGTAATAATAAAATATACATTCCAACATTACTTTTGATACATTAGAAACACGAATATACATTTAAACAAAATATAGTATATAAATTTATATCTTTTAAATATAAACATGTATGCTAAATATAATAATCACATTTAAGTTTGATTTGTTTCGATAAAATCAACTACATAACTTGAAACAAGTTAGCATCTAAGATTATGTTTGGAATTGTTATTTAAAACTGTTGTACGATAGAAAAAGGTGTTGCCAAAATAATCAGATAAATATTTGATATTTTTTTTTAATTTATCTATATTTGAGATATAATTAAAATAAATTGGGATGATTTTATACTGAAACATATAATTATTTTTTTTAAAACTAAAAAGCAATTTTCACTAAAGCACGAAAACTGTTTTTTCTAAAATAACTTTTAGACTAAAAACACTTTTTAACCTATTTTACAAAATAAACTGTTATTGCGAACCCCTAAATGAGTTATCATGTTTGATCGGGAAGTTTTCGCAGGTAGATATTTTTAATTTTTATAATAAAATTTATAATTTTAAGATATTTTAAATTAGATTCAAATATTGAAATTTGATTAAAATTGTATAATAATTATATTCTAAATTCATTTATTTTATTAAAATTAAATAGGCAACTACTCATTACAAAATGACGAATCAAATATTAATATTTTAATTTTATTGAAATTATGAATTATAACTTAATTTCATCAAAAAAATCTACATAACTATGAAATGAATAAAATAAACGATCCACTGTATAGATAATAATCGAGTTAGACTATATCCAAAGCGATATTATACAGTAATTTTGCATTTTTTAAAAAGTAATAATACATCTGTAAATTGTAATATGATTTACAAATAAAATATATCAGTGCTTCAATACAATATTTAATATGAATGCAAATACCCGTATGTTATATATGATATTTAATTTAGATTTTGATATAACTTATACACAAATATAAAGATAAATATATAATTATATAACAAATATATTTATACATTTTAAATTTTATTTAAACTTATTTTAAAAATATATATTATAAATTATAAATTATATTTTAACAACAAAAAATATTTTTTTAATTACACAGTATAGCATAGGTTATTGAACATCCTCTTGGGTAAATATAGATTGAAAATATGTGTAGTGGACGAGTGTGTGATGCGGAGGTGCTGTCCGGTCAACTAATCCACCAACACGTGAACCCACCAAATCCACTAGATGTTTACTACATCATCGTTTGTTATCTGTTTTTTATAAACAAAGTTTGCAAAATATTACTCCCCCAGTCCCACCCAATTGTTAATGTTTCGGAGAGAAGGTCCGACACACATTTGGTGCATATAAAGTATAGTTTTATAACTTATTTTTAATTTTTTTTTCTGAATAAAAATTTAAACATTAAATTTTCATTGAGAAAAAAAAAGAAGAAGTTATGGAGCTATACTTTATATGCATCTTAAAATACGTGTCGGATCCTCTCTCTAAAACGTTAATAATTGAGTGGTACGGAGGTAGTATGTTTTAATTAATTAGTGTGTAACAGTAATTAAATGGTACATGATCATCTAAATGTAACGCTGCATTCGGTGGTTATCCACCACTGCACTCTTTTTGTTTACATCCCTTGATTTGGCACTTGTCTATCTACTCAATAACTCAACCTGGACCCCGTTGCCGCCTCTTCTTTTTTACGCTTTTACCGTCAACTTGCACTCTGCATTTTATTTTATTTTTTTGTACGCTCATTACTTTTTATGTATTAAAATTTGTTCAGAATTCAATATTTTTAATTAAATTTAATAATGTCGTATCTTTAAAAAAGTTTGATATTATATATGTAAGATATCATAATAGTCTAATAGATAATGATATATATATATATATATATATTTTTAAATTTCTTATTTAAATCACCCAAGAAAAATAAGATAATAGGAGTATAATATAAAACAAAAATATAATATAAAATTATTATTATTATAATTTCAAATAAATAAGTTTTCTTCCGTGAACAAATGATAATGATGCTTAGACCTTGGCGAGTACACCACCATATTTTCCAATTTCCACCCAGTGAAAGTGTGGCAAATCAAATACTCGTATATATCACGGTGCTGGTGCATTATTAATCTTCATCGTTAAGCTTGAGTGGCAGTGTAGTGGAAGCAGTACATTTTAGAATTTTATGATTAAAGTTTGTATGTTGTTGGATCACTTGCATATTATAATAACATATCATCAACCATTTCCTTTAGTCAAAGTAAATTTATTCAATTATATCAAATATTCCTATTAAATGTTTGAGAAATGCTATGTTCTCAACAAAATTTTCCAAAATCTTTCTCAAATGTTAAGTTGTCACATAGGTAAATGATAACTTTTATAATAATAGTATGAGACTCCACTTGCATACATATTCACTCACGAATCAAAATTTTTCATGTGTCATGCCACAACATTTGAAAAAAAAATTGGGACAATTCTTGGGGTCCCTAGCACTACTCTAAATGTTTATGGTTTGATCGACAATTTTTTAAAATCTTAACTAATAATTTAGTGGAGTAAGTGAATCGAGGGTGAGTGCATATCCAACGCCTCCCTTTATTTAAGTCTCTAAACTAAAATATAAGGAATGAGAATAAAATATGAGCTTCAACAGTGTTCTAGTGATTCCTTGTATCAGTAGGATCCACTAATATTCTTCTTTCCTCACTTATAAATAAATAACTATTCCTTTTTCTTAAACATGTCCTAACTAATATTTTATAATAAAATATTATAAACAATATATTTCTCCCTATTATATAGTACATCTTTAATGAAAAAAGTGTTTTAATAATAAAATATAAAATGAGGAAGAGATATAAGTAATATTGTTGGAGTTCAAGTTACTTATTTATATCCTAAATTATTAAAATTCAATATTTTATATTAAATTTAAGAAATGAATTAGATTTCTTTAAAAACTTTTACTCTGTTAATATGGTTTATTTAATTTACTATTCTATCCACTCGTAAGAACTCTACTTCAGGCCCGGCCCAAACATATGACCGTCGAGAGAATCAGAAAGCCCACCAATTGAATATTAAAATTTTATGATATTGAATCAACATCTGATTTTTTTTTAAAAAAAACATCTAAATTTAATTATTTTTTGAAAAAAATGTTGACATTTAATTTAAACTGAATAAAAATAAAGTAAAAACAATTTGAACTTAAATCAAATCAAATAATATTGAATTGCCCCTATTAAAAAGGATAATAGATTATAAACCAAAACTTACCAAGTTACAATTACACAAATATCAATACACACACACACACACACACACACTAGCTTATATCCCGTATTAATAAATTTTATATTAATTAATTTATATGATTATTTAATTTAATATAGTAATTTATTTTATTACTAATTTTTTTATATATTATTATGTTATATTAATTTTTTTATTTTAATATTCATAAGATATGATTAATAGGTTGTAATTTAAATAAATTAAAAAACGGTGATGAAATTAAGTTAAATGTTAATACAAGATTAGATAAAAATTATATTATAATATTATTTCTAAAATAGAAATTATATTCTATAATTTAAATATAAAATAATATTATCCGTGAACAGTTATATAAAAAGAACACTATACCGATGATGGAGTTGTATGTATAATATATGTTGTATAAAATAATTATATTATATGGTTTAGATATTTAATTTAATATGATAATCTATTTCATTTTATTATTAAGAAAGAGAACTCCACTAATGATAAAGTTGTATTTGTTCTAAATAGGGTTGTAGGTATAATATATCTGTTTGATATAGTATATTATAATTAAAAATTAAAAAAGTGTGTTTGAAGTTGTGTAAGAGAAATATAGTATAATTATAATTATAATTTTAAATAAATTAAAATGTTTGAACGATGATGAAATTAAAACATGTTAATTAATAGATCATAAATGCAACTCTATATTTTAATTAAAATTTAATTTAAAAAGTGTACTTGAAGTTGAGTGAGACACGAACAGACCATAACAATGACCGACCGACCAACCAAACATTTGTCTCCACGGCATTAATGATATGGTATAGTTTAACAAATTTTTATTAATAAAAAGAGTTCAAATATATTAAAAATATTTTAATTAAAATTTAAATAAAAGAGTATGTTTTAATATAGATAAAATATTAATATAATTTTAATATTCAAAAATATTATTTATAAAATTGTAATTTTATATAAATTAAAATGTTTAAGCGTTAGGTAAATTGAAACATGTTAGTAGATTGTGAGTACAACTCTATATAAGAGAAGTTCGTTTAGGATAATATAATATAAAAGTATAAACAATATAGATATAACATAATAATAAAATTTAATTAATATGAATAAAATAATATTATTATTTCAATATTCATAAAATTTAATTAATAAGTTAAGATTTTAAATAAATGAAAGAGGTTGAAGAATGAGAAAATTGAAACATGTTAGTATTTTAATATTACATAAAATTTTCAATAATTGTTTCTTTTACATGAATTTAAGACATAATTTGCCCAATACACAATATAATTCATGAATATATAATATTAAAATATATTATATTGAAATAAATTATTATTTTATTTAGATAAATTTTTTACTTCATTATTACATTCCATGTAATATAAGAGGGGTGTCAGCTTTTCCGAAATATTATTTAATTATATTACATTTTTTTAATTTGTAATATTAAAAATTACGTTTTTATTGACATTTTAATCTTCATATTTTTATTTATAAATTATATACACACACATGCATGTATGGTATGTATGTATATATGCGTGTAATAGCCCGACTTTTTGGACCATTATCTTAGAGCGAAAATATTCAAAGACAAATCTAAATATTAATAAATTGTAATAAGAAGACGACTAATAATCCTGATAAACATAAATGTCTAGATCTCCGAAATAAAAATACTGATAGGTCTAAAATCAATCAGAACAAGTTCTCGTAATATTGAAACTAAGGATTGGGTAGCACTCACCACTCTTCTCCCTTATCCCCTGAATACCTGCAGAAGGAATATAATACGAGTGAGTCAAATGCCCAGTACGAATATAATTTTAAAAGAAAAATACTTTTATATAACGAAATGGATTGTGTCTTAGTAACACAAGAACTCAATAACGATTTTAAACAATAAACGATAGAAATGAGAACGATACAAGGATCACGAGTTGCCTCAAAATATATACGATATTTAACATAATGGTACCACAATAAATAACTCGGATCCAAAACAATAAATATAAGGCTGAAAAGCAAATAAGGTGGGGAACAATAAGGGTCTCTTACACAAAACTGTACTCGTGAAACTCCACTCACCAAGTACAGGACAATGGTTTCTTCCTCGGATATCCATAAGAAGAAATAATAGAATGTATAAAACATTCCAACAATACAATAGCGATCATGATCTATTCACGTCTCATACTCCAGAAACGCGCTCGTATACTTATAACACCGATACGAGTTAGTGTCTAGTTCACCTTTACTCCGAACTCCATGTGAACATTGTCCGTGATTAACCCACACGGATCGGTTTAAGAGCCCAATACATAGGTTACAAAAGTTACCGACTCTTTAATCAGAATAAAACAATGTCGCAATAACAATGCGAAACAAAACAATTACGAAAGAATCAAGACAACAATAATTACAAAAATAAGGAATTCGAAACGAATAAAGAACGCGTACAAAGAAGTACACATAGAGTATAAAAGGATCTTGAATTTATAAAAATGCCTCAACAATAAATGTAATGATTTTTTTAATATTTAAATGGAGAGAAAAATTAAGGAATTCATACTAATAATTACAGTTTAATTTGAGAAAAGGGGATATAATTCATACTGACAATTATAATTTAAATTTAAAAGAAAGGGTTAAAGAGTTTGTACTAACAATTGTAATCTAGAACTCAAAAAAAGGGATTAAAATTCGTACCTGATAATATTATGATAACCGAATATCCACAACTTTATGCAGTCCAAAATCTATAACAAGACATCTTTATTAATATTACAAAAGTCTATCCAGGCACTAAACAATTTCACAATGTTAGGGTCGTATTTTAACAAAACTATTACATATATATATATATATATATATTAATATACATAGTCTAAAATTAATTATTCGAATAGCAGACACTAAATATACGTGCAATAAAATAAGTGCAATTACACATAATACTTGGTCACTTATCAAGCTCAACATATTAATCAAACTCAATATATAATTATTTACTCCATCAATAATATCATTAAAAGTGTAATTATACTCCAAATAAAATAATATTTTTCTTAATACAAGAATGCATAGCACACATATACATATGCTTAACGGATTAGGTGAAACTTGAAAGTTCAAGACATTCTGGTTAATTATGTAAACAAAATGTTACTACATTAGTACTTATCAAGATAAGAATTAATTAAATGCTCATTAGTGCTAAACCTTCACATTAATGCAACATGACATTATATCACGAATATACACCCACGTATACATATTAGTACTTGTACATACACCTGCCATTCACGTAATTATTAAGGTGTTATTATCCTTATTTGACATCATTAGTGAATGCATGCATGTATATTAATATAGCCCCACTTCACCACCAAGTTAATTAATTAGAAACAAATAACCATCCGTTAATAAAATAACGGTTTTAATGCCACATACTCTTTGATAAATATAACATTTAAATAGTATGCAAACATATGCAGTCAATTAAATTATATTAGCAATATAGAATATTTTTCTATTCTTTTACACATGCTAATTTCTGAGCAAAATATATATTTAAAGATTTACAAAACACATGCAGTAAATACAAACATACAAATTCAATTTAGAAATATTTTCACCTTTACATTATAAAATAATAATAAATTTCTTTATTTAACAAATTTGCTTAAATATACGCTGACAATGAGTGAATAACTGAAATTAAGTACTCTAAATACAATCCAGTATTATTCAAAGTTCACAAATCATGTACATCTTATCTGAATAATAAAGCTTGTACATATAGCACATATATAGACAAGAGTACAAGACGGAATACTTACAATTGGATCTCACTTGCTTGTAAATAGACAAAAGAAAGAGTAATAATTTACCTCAATTTCTCACTTCACTGCTTTATCACTTATATAAAGCTCTTCGATTTTTTTTTTTACCCCTCCATGTGTATGTCATGATGTTTCTTGATTTCTTGCAAGTCTTAACTCCTCGAACACTCTTTCTTATCTTTTTCTTTTCTTTTCTAATTGACCACTTATTGATCTTTCTCTCCGTCTCCGGGTTATATTTGCATATATATATATATAGACTCTTATAACACTTTATATATAAGAGAGCGTACAAGAAAAGTAGTTTTTGATGACACTTTGAAATCTAATATACAATTATACTAAAATTTGGACTTTGTTCTTATCTACTAAACCCGTATATCAAGTTGATCAAGTCATAATATATCTTATTTTAACAGATTCACATAATAGTTCAAAATAAATAAATATTCCAAAACAATTATAAAATAATATAAAATAAATGAAATAATATTCTAAAACTATGGGGCGTTATACTGCGTGTATATATGTGTGTGTATATTGATTGTGTTTTTTCAAACTAATAATTTATATAATTATTTTTTAAATTTTCAATTATTATTTTTGAACTAAACTATTATATTAATTATTAAATAATAATAATAATAATGCAACATAATTGTAATAGTACATAGAATTTTTTATAATTATTTCTTTTAAATTAATTTAAGACATCATTTTCTAAGTAGACATTATAATTCATGAATATATAATATTATAATATATTATATTGAAATAAATTACTATTTTATTTAATTAAATTTTTTATGCATTACTAAATACTATATAACATAAGAGGGTGTGGGCTTTTATGAAAATTATTTAATTATATTATATATATTTAATATGTAATAATAAAAATTATAATTTAATTATAATTTTTATTTTCATATTTTTATTTATAAATTATTATATATATATATTATGATAGTGTTTTTGCTAATAATAATTCACAAACAAATATAAGAAGTGTTTATTGTTTGAGGTTTTTGCATATATACAAAAAGGTACTCCGTAGCGTTTATAAAATTTTCCAGGCGGCGCTACGCGCGGCATTACTTACTAGTTTTATTCTAAAAATAGAAACTGGTATAATATTTCCTTTTCATAAATATATATATCTACGTGTCTTCTTACTACTTGAAAAGGTTATGCTCAAAGTAAACTAATTTAACTTCCTTAAATATTTATATTATTTATTATTATAGTCATACTATTATAACTGAATAAATTTATTTTATAAAAATAAAATTATAGTTATAATATTTTAATTATACGAGAATTCTGTTCAATTTCAATTAAAAAAATATCATTTTAACAAATTTTAATAATCATTAGAGTTCTAATAATATAATTTAATTATATATAAATATGATTGTTTCTATAATAACTTATTTGTAATATATAATAATATATCAATTAGACTCCCAATAATTATGATAATAATTTAAAATATTTTATCTACAATATGTAAAGAATATAATAACTCTCTGTACAAAAATAATATAAAGAATAAAAATAATTTTAATTTTATCACAATTTTAAATAACATATAACTTTAATAAAAAGATAATTTATAATACAAAATATAGAAATTTTACACCGTACATAATAGTAGTGTATATCTGCTTTCTTATCAGCGAAAAAGTGTGAAACATGGCGGAGATCAAGTGTATTGGGGTTGTGGGTGGTGGCCAAATGGGGTCCGGAATAGCCCAATTAGCCGCCGTTAACGGCATCCAAGTCTGGCTTCACGACACCGACGCCGGAGCTCTCACCAGAGCTCTTTCTTCTATTTCTGACTCCATTCAACGCTTTGTCTCCAAAGGTCAACTCTCTCAAGTCCATCTCTCTCTCTCTCGCTGACCCTTTTTACTACATGTTTTAAAGTTTGAATCTTTGCCCATTTTGAGTTGATGTAGTTACATATATAGTCTTGATCTTTATGTATGTATATATATTGGGAATCTTGAAATTCATGTGAATTCTAAGTTATAGATTATGTGTGTAAAGTTTGGGACTTTATTACACAGGAAGTGAAAACTGAGGCTTTGAGATGTTTAAGGTGTACTTCTAATTTGAGAGATCTTGCTTCTGCTGATATTGTTATTGAAGCCATTGTGGAATCTGAGGATGTCAAGAAGAGTCTTTTTATTGAATTAGATAAGATTGTCAAGAATTCTGCAATTTTGGCGTCTAATACCAGCTCGATCTCTATCACTCGTTTAGCTGCTGCTACGGGCAGGCCTCAGGTTAATTTTGAATACTTTGCAGTTTGTAGTTTGTACAATGCAAAAGATAATTTTTGATATAAAGTTCTCTTTATGTTTAATGTTAAAACTAAAATTGTCCGGGTTCATATATGACTATATGTACTATGTACTTGGAAGAATTATGGGTTTGAATCATTTGATTGACTTCTTTTACAAATTCTTGGTCTTAGTTTTATCTTAAAATAAGGTTACAACTTTTTGGAACTGTGGGGTGGAAGAATTGGAAGAAAACAATCGGATACTTCTATAAGTAGGGAAATGGAGTGTTTGGGGTTGTTGCCAACTTTTAAATAGGTTTGCGATTGTGTATGCACCATCCAACTGATAGGACATGGACATCAATTATCCGGGAATTTTACCTTAGAAAGTTGCGTGGATGAGATTCTTTTAAGTTCTATCTATATTCTTTTCGGCTTGATGCTTAGTTTGCAACAAATTACTGATGTTATGATGGGACATAGTAAACCTCCTCATAGAAGAGTGATATTCCAAAGTATCACATTTACCTCGCGTGATTCGATGTTGTAGTGTTTTTTTCCTTCAAAAGTGATAGGACCTGTATTAAAGCTGTGCTTTGATAACTCTATTGAGTGATTCCTTGTAGTGTCATATTTGGCTATTTAATTATGTTCCAAGTTGATTGCTTCGATGCTTAATTTTCTTTCTTAAAAGTAGTATTTATTTATATTTGCAAGACATAGAATAATGGATTGGCTCAGCAATTAGTATCTGTCATATGTCAACTTGGCCTTGTAAGTATTGAGACTGGAATTAACTGCTCAAGGTTTTAGCTGGTCACATATCTTCACTAAAAATATTTGCGATTACTGCTGTCATTGTTGCAAAATTAAGCGTGGCGAAATTTGGAAAGCTACTAAATAATTTTAAGGGTTTTATATCTTAAAATGATATAAATAAAGAAAAATAATTAGTTCTCAATTCATCAACGGTATGATTCTTGATTTTACCTGTATGTAGTTAAATGATTATATCTATCATTCGTATATAGTTATATCTATCATTTTTAAATTCATTTGTTGCACTATTTACTTTTTGTACTCTATAATATTATCATGCAGCTCCCCTCTTTTTTCCTTACAGGTGATTGGCATGCATTTTATGAATCCTCCGCCTATCATGAAGCTGGTGGAGATTGTTAGAGGCGCAGACACTTCAGAAGATACATTTAATGTGACAAAAGCTCTGGCTGAGAGGTATTGACTAAAATACTTTTATTGATTTCCTTCTCTCTTTACAAGCATAATGATTGAAAATATATGCTAGGTTCGTGTAGTGCGTTATTTTGCTTCATCCGACTCTCACCCTATACCGGTCCGTGATTTGGTTAATGTACAAGTTGGTAAATTTGCAGGTTTGGAAAGACGGTCATGTGTTCTCAGGACTACTCAGGGTTTATTGTGAACCGAGTACTAATGCCTATGATAAACGAAGCATTTCATGCACTGTATACCGGAGTGGCAACAAAGGAAGACATTGATACTGGAATGAAGCTTGGAACAAACCATCCGATGGGTCCTCTAGAGCTTGCAGATTTCATCGGATTGGACGTCTGTTTATCTATAATGAAAGTACTCCATGCAGGGTTGGGGGATACCAAATATGTTCCTTGCCCACTCCTTGTTCAATATGTTGATGCTGGTCGCCTTGGTAGAAAACGAGGTATTGGAGTATACAGTTACAACAAAGCAGCCAAAGAAACCAAACCATCACCACCTCGACTCTAAACTATTACCAGAATAAAAGTTAGCTTAAATTTTACCATCATTGCTACTGTAAATTTAATAAAGAAGATCGTACAATATGAAATGTGCATATCATATTTGTCAACATTAGCACACCAATTTTATATTTGATTCCTTGGAAAATTCTTCCACAAAGAAAATCAGAATAATCAACTAGTAGTAGGTGCAACTTGGTCAAGTATAGCTGTATAGGCCGCTCACGTTAGGGGCGGAGCCACGGCAGTAGGAGGTGAAATTTTCTCTTTTGTGAAATAAAATTTATATTATTATATTGATGCCCATTCTAAAAATAGTATAATGATGCAACTGAAATTTAATTTAAATAAAATCTTATTTAATAAAAAAGTTAAACTTTAAATTAAATATGTGCTTTCTTAAATAATTAAAAATAAATATAATTTAAATTATTATAATTGTATATTAAACAAAGTCCTAGACTAAGGAGAATTTTAATTATGCCTATTAATATTTTTAGTATATAATATACATATTATATTTATTATATCGTTAATGAGATTCGAACTCTTAACATTTGATAGTATTAAGATAAGTTTCTTCTTATTCTTATTATATATATATATATTTATTTATTTATTCATAAGGTTATGAAATTCATGAATTGAAAAACCTATAAATATATTCATAATTTTATAGACGATCCTCAATTTTATAAAATAATTATATAAATGTATTCTAAGAGATAAATTTAAATATTTAAATATAGTATTTACAATTATAAAATAATTTAATTAATTATAAAAATATTAAAAATTAGAACTAGTTATTTTTTTTCAAATCGCGAGTGCCCAACTAAAATTTCTAAAATTATAGTTGGAGTCCCGTCACTAACACAGTCAACTTCAATTTCGTGTGACATTTAAGAGCCACTGTGTCTCGACTACTGTAATTTTAAGTCTAGGCAACACATGTGTAAAATGACATGAAAAAATTTATCAAAAAAAAATAAAAAGACATGAAAAAGTTGTTACTCCGTACTACTACATTAAGTAGTGTAGCATGTGAGAAGAAAAAACTGATTTTGTTACTTCACACACACACACACACAGTCAACTTCAATTTCGTGTGACATTTAAGAGCCACTCTGTGTCTCAACTACTGTAATTTAAGTCTAGGCAACACGTGTAAAATGACACGAAAAAATTTATCAAAAAAAAAATAAAAAGACATGAAAAAGTTGTTACTCCGTACTACTACATTAAGGGGTGTTTGACTTAGTTTATAAGTAATAAATTATTTTGTTTTTAAAAATATTTTCATATTTTTTTCTGAAAATTAATATTTATTTTAGAAATTTAAGACCAAATCTTATTTCTAAATTTGAAAATAAGTTACTTATTTTCAAAAAAAGTACATATATACTAACTTTTTCAGCTTATAAGCTGTTTATAAATTTAGCCAAACGGAGCCTAAGTAATGCAGCATGTGAGAAGAAAAAACTGATTTTGTTACTTCCCACACACACACAGTCAACTTCAATTTCGTCTGACATTTAAGAGCAACTCTGTGTCTCAACTACTGTTATTTAAGTCAAGTAGGCAATACATTATTATATATTATTATGCAGACATTATACATTTATTTCTTCGTAAACTCTGATTAATAAATAAGATTAATTTTTTAAAAAACAATTATAGCAAGACTTTATTCAACAAGAAGGCGGTCTTCCTAAAAATAAAAAAGTAGTTATATATTGATTTCAACATATGCAATTCATTAAATTAATCTGCTAATATAAACTCATATAATTTTAATTTAATAAATCTAACTTAATTTAAGAGGTATAAGTTAACAAATATAAATAAAGCAATACAATTTTACATTACAAAAATATAAAGAAAAATAGTACTCCCTCCCACCCAATTGTTATCCTTTCGGAGAGAAGGTCGGGCACGCATTTTAAGGTGTATATAAAATATAGTTTAATAATTTATTTTTAATTTTTTTCTGACATTAAATTTTTATTTAGAAAAAAAAAATTAAAAAAAAATTATAAAACTATAAAATACGTACCAGACCTTCTCTCTAATAATTGGGGGTAACGGAGGAGGTCTCCCCGAAAGGATAACAGTGTAACGGAGGAGGTAGTAAATCTTTAGTTCCGCGAGACAAGCTTAGCCAGATAGCCTATCCCTCTGACCTTGTACAATTAGCCAGTTGTAGCAGTAAAAGAATCTCCATATATAGTACTAAAATCTTAGTATACCACAAGCTGAACCATAAAATATTGTTTGTTACGTTGAATATGTCTTTTTAACGCTTCATCTGCTGATTTTAGAACCATCAAGTGTTTCTTTTTTCTTGGCTTCTTGAAGTTGTTGGTAGGCTTTAAACTGATTCAGAATCTGGATAGAAAAGAAGATTAGAATGGAGGAGAGTAATACAACAACAAGTGATAGTTTGCTAGAAAAAGAGAAATATGATGGTGATGATATGATCAAGTGTTGTTCATGGAAGTGGTGGAATCACGAGTTGTTAGACATGGAAGAAGCTAAAGGGCAGGTGTTATTTTCACTACCAATGATAATAACAAATGTTTGTTATTATTCTATCCCTTTGATCTCTGTTATGTTCGCTGGTCATCTTGGACAGCTTCAGCTTGCTTCTTCCAATCTTGCCAATTCTTGGGCTACTGTCACCGGCTTCTCGTTTATGGTATTTTCATTCATCCGCAGTTGTATAATATTTTTGTCATTTAAATGTTTTGCTCTTCGTATGTGAAAATTGTCGAATATAATTTTAATTTTAATTGTATATTCTAATTTGTGATCAGTAGGTATGTGTTGTGAATTTGTACTTGTTGTATTATTGTAGGTGATATGAAGGAATAATGTTAACCAACCAACACACGTATATTTTGTTTATATATCTGTATTCTTGTACAGATTATATATAGTACAGGCATTAGGCCTATGTTTTATGGTAATGCTTTTATTTGAGTTAATATATGATTCCTCTCTATTCAGGTTGGATTAAGTGGGGCACTTGAGACCCTTTGTGGGCAAGGATATGGGGCAAAACTGTATGGAATGTTAGGAATATATCTACAGGCCTCTTGTATAATATCAATACTTTTTTCTATAATAATATCCACTCTCTGGATATATACAGAACCTATTTTGGTATTACTTCATCAAGATCCTGAAATTTCAAAGGCAGCTTCCCTCTATATAATGTACCTTATACCCGGAGTCTTTGCGTATGGTATATTACATAACATCTTGAGGTTTCTTCAGACACAGTCTGTGGTCATTCCACTGGTTATTTGTTCTGTGATCCCCTCAATTATCCATATAGGCATCACCTATGCTTTAGTTTATTGGACTTCCCTCGGCTTTAAAGGGGCGCCATTAGCTGCTTCAATTTCGTTATGGATCTCAGTTCTTATGTTGGCATCATATGTACTTTATGCAAAGAAATTCAAGCGAACATGGGAAGGTTTTTCTTGGGAGTCCTGTTATTATGTTTTTGGTAACTTGAAGCTAGCTCTTCCATCTGCAGCTATGGTTTGGTTAGTTTTTTCTATTTAACCTTAATTATATTTTGGTTTTCTGTTTATACGAAACAAGTTCTTGCTAAAAAACATTAAATTCAGTCATAGCATTGTTAATACTATCGTACTCCAAGTTTACGAATAATTAGATTTTTTTTTCAATCCTGGAGCTTCTACAATAAGCTTCAAGATTCAGTAGGAAATCCAGCTCAATTTCACATATCAGTCAAAAGCCAAATGAATAACATAAATCAAACCATTCAAAATGTCATGTGTATGATCTAATAATTGTCACATTATTTTCTTTTTGTTTGATAGTTTGGAGTATTGGGCGTTTGAACTTCTGGTGTTAATGGCAGGAATAATGCCAAATGCTGATGTCACTACTTCACTGATTGCTATGTGGTAAAGCCACAACTTTTTTGTTTCCATAAAATTTCCGTAATATTGTGATTTGAGTCATCTATTCCAGAGATATATGAGTGCATGAATTTAATATTGATTTGGTTTTTCATATCTTGTAGCGTAAATACAGAAGCAGTGGCATACATGTTTACTTATGGCCTCAGTGCCGCTGCCAGGTTAGCTAAAACAACAGTAATTACCGTCATCACTGCAACTTTGCTTGCTTTAAATACTGTGTGTGCATGCATTATACTTTAAGCACCTCAGAGTCTTTGTTACGTGTTGGAAATAAATGAAAAAAGTACTTCTGTAACAGCACAAGGGTATCAAATGAGCTAGGAGCGGAAAATTCTGATAAAGCTAAGCATGCAATGAAGGTCACTCTTAAGCTCTCTATCATTCTTGCTGTTGCAGTTGTGCTAGCTCTAGGGTTTGGTCACGATATATGGGCTGCTTCCTTTAGTGATAGCTCAATTATAATAAAAGAATTCGCTTCAGTGACACCTTTGCTTGTCATCTCTATAGTAGTTGATTCTATTCAAGGAATCTTGTCAGGTAACTCATGGTCTATCAAGGGTGATTCTTAGATTTTATTTGTTAATTTTCCTTAAAAATCAGAATTTGTTTCATGTCTGGTGCAGGGGTGGCAAGGGGATGTGGCTGGCAGCATCTCGCTGTTTACATTAACTTGGCAATGTTTTATCTCATAGGAATGCCGATTGCAATCCTACTCGGTTTTAAGTTGAAACTATATGCTAAGGTGACAAAAACAGCATTCAAACAAATAATGTTCATTGCAACTCTATATTTCATTAGTACCATTAACATTGTTGTTGTTTTGGTCTAATGTACAGGGATTATGGTTGGGATTAATCTGCGGGCTCACTTGTCAAGCGGGCAGTCTGCTACTGCTAACAAGATTTGGTACATGGAATAAAATGGAGCTTAGTGGAAGTATACATGGAGAGAGTGCTGTTCTTGTTTAATTAGAGGTTTAAGCGAAATTTCTAAAATTATACAGTTTTTCAAGTCTAGTTAATTCTTAACAATTAATTCTGTAATGAGTCCAATTGAACTTGCCTTGTCATTTTTCTCAAAATGTATTTAGTTATTTAGTTGAGCATACATGGCCAAACTGCAAAAGTTTTAACTTCTGATGAACTCGACGATTCGAAACTAATAAACAAGCTTTACCGCTGAATTCGAAAAATAATTTCGCGGTCTTCAACTGTGACATGGAAAAGCTACTACAATGGTACAATCCTGGTTCCGCAACTGCACAATTCTCTAAATTACACATGATAAAACAGTTCAGGTACAACGCCTGTAAAGGGCAACAGGTTCTGAGTGTCTCACTCTTATCCCATTAAACTAACTAATTTCCCTGCATTTTCCCAAAAAATGTTGCTTAAAAAAAAGAAAGAAATAGTACTGTTTTATCAAAACATAGAAATAAAGTCACTTACAAATAAAATTCTGAGATCAACTACCCAACTGATCAGCCTTATCTATATTGCCATTAAATCATCATCATCATTAATTGTTCAGGCGTGTTCTGTGTCGTGCATGCCTACCTTCCATCAATAGAATAGGTTACTGATGCCCGTTTGCCTAAGCTTATAAGCGGCTTATAAATTGAAAAAGTTGGTATATATGTACTTTTTCTGAAAATAAGTAACTTATTTTCAAATTTGAAAATAAAATTTGGTCTTAAATTTCTAAAATAAATATTAATTTTTTAAAAAAAAATGAAAATACTTTTTTTTATAAAAAAACTTATTACTTATAAACTAAGCCAAACACCCCCTGAATATCAATTCATCACGTGACGCGCTGGTGTCTCATGGCGCCAACTACCCACCAAATCTGCAAAGATGTTCTCTGTTTTAAAATCTTTTTTTAATGAGTAACTTAAAAAAAAGTTTAGGGAGCATAATAGAATGTTTTGGTGATTTGACAAATTAACTTATAGTAATAAAATTCAAGTTACACGTTTAATCTAACTTTTGTTTTTCCGGTTTGTTAAACAACAATTAAAGTTGAAGTAAATTTATTATTAAATAATGCATCCCTAATATAATAATTTATAAATTTTCTTAAACTATAAAGTAGCAAGTTTTAATGCAAGATACGATACAAATGAGGTTGTTGCACAATGCAAAATCTACTCGATGAAATATTGATTTGTTCTATTTTATTATTAACTTTTATGTTTCATGTGAAATCATGAAAAAAGAAGAAGATAAAAATGGAGGCAAATAATGGGGTGATGAGTAGTACAATGTACAAAGGATGCTTTGCTACAAAAAGAGAAAAATAATAGTGCTGTGAGATGTTTTCCATGGAATTGTGAGTTGTTAGACATGCAAGAAGCTAAAACACAGGCACTGTTTTCACTTCCGATGCTAGTAACAGATGTTTGTTATTATTCCATCCCTTTGATCTCTGTTATGTTTGCTGGTCATCTCTGGCAGTTTGAGCTTGCTTCTTCAAATCTTGCAAATTCTAGGGCTACTGTATAAAGATATTATTTTAATGTTTTGCTCTCCATATGCAAAGGTTGATGCAAGTTCATAAAATTAACGATCTCTTGATTATTATTACATTGGAATAGATAGAGTGATTTGAGTAATTTATACATGATTTGTTTCTATTCAGGTGGCTTAAGTGGTGCACTTGAGACCCTCTGTGGCCAGGGATATGGTGCAAAACTTTATAGAATGCTAGGAACATGTCTACAAGCCTCTTGCATTATATCAATTTTCTTCTGCTTTATCATATCCATTCTGTGGATATATACAGAACCGATTTTGGTACTACTACATCAAGATCCTCAAGATTCTGGCTCTAGGCTTTGGTCATGATTTATGGGCTGCTTCCTTCGGCAGTAGCTCAATTATAATTGAAAATTTTGCTTCAATGACACCTTTGCTTGCGATTTCCCTAGTAGTTGATTCTATCCAAGGAACATTATCGGGTAAATCATTACCAATGGTAATTCTATCCAATTTTTGTTTGTTCTTCCTCTTTTGCAGTCTGAATTGATTGTACTTCTGATGCAGGGGTAGCAAGGGGATGTGGTTGGCAGCATCTTGTTGTTTACATTAACTTAGCAATGTTCTATCTCATAGGAATGCCGACTGAAATTGTACTCGGTTTTAAGTTTAAACTATATGCTAAGGTGACAAAAACAGCATGTCAATGTAAAATGTTCTTTGCAATGATGTCCGGTCTATACATTTTTTTTATAGCTAAAACGGCCAATACATTTCAGGAGTAACAGAGAACATGTTTTTTTTGCTCTTATTTTACAGGGACTGTGGATGGGATTAATCTGCGGACTCACTTATCAAGCTGGCAGTGTGTTGTTGCTTACAAGATTCTTCGGTACATGGATAAAAATGGAGCTTGGTGAAAGTATGCCTGAATAAATTGCTTATTAAAATTTAAAAGCAATAATTTTAATATTTGACCAATTTCTAACTCTTCATCTTGTCTAAACTCTTGATAATAAATTCAACAAAGAGTCCTCTTGGAGGATTGTATTCAGTGACTTGTTTTCTTATTAATAAATTCAACAGCTAAAATATTGGTTCCAGTATTGCTAAATTGATCACAAAACATATTACTGCTAATGCTAGCTTCTGCTGATAATGAGTCAAAGATATTGTCTGGTCTTTGTGCAACCCTTGCATCACCTCACCTGCGTCGTGCTGAATCACCTGCTGGTTTTGCTATGATATATCACTCCGTATCCTATCGATCAGTAGCATACATTGGCAGACGGATGATCTCATTTATCTGATTTAGTAGTACCTCTTCAGTGATGTTGTCCTTTATACTTCGCATAACCTTTGTGTAGGTGTTGATATCATTTGGGGTTGATTTATCTGGCCTCGTCCGCATGAAGACCCATACTTCTTCCTTAATATCCAAAGAACACTCAACAATCTTACCAGAGTATAAGGATGGATCAGTATCATCCTTAAAAATGATCTTGTTCCCTGTCATCAGCTTTTTCTTTCCTCGCTCATAAAGAAATAATAGCTGGCGAGTATCCACTATCTCAAACAAAAAGTCAACCGAGTTCATTGTTGCATATTTCCACTTTAGAAGTTGTTCACACGTACGAGGGACATAACCATCATCCCAACGCTGAAAAATGAGGCCATCTGCATCATGCGGAAGCTTTGGAATAAATTCTTTCAAAATTTTGGGAACACTTGACAGCAACCAAAAGTCCTTCCTTCTCACCCTGAATGGTTCCGAGTCATATCTGTAGTAAGGATTTCTACTCTGATACATGTTATAGCGCTCCTGGTTACGTGGTTCAATAACTTCTTTCTCAATCATCTTCCAACGTTCACAAAAGGGTCGCTCTGTGATAGAGACTTGATTGATTGCCATCATATCATATATCAGATATCTTCTTTCCTTCTTATGTGTGTCCGGCAAAGTATCAATTATCATCTCCCCGTCCAGTAGTGTAAAGTGGTGAGTCTCACCTTCACTAGTAGCTTTGCAAGGAAACCTCATTTGGACCCGTCTAAAATTGAACTTCCTGTCAATTAAGTAACACCCATCCATAGTAATCAGCATCATATATCGCATTCCATCAGCTTTCCAAGTAGCAAAATATTTGTGTTGCTTTAACAGTTGTAAGTTGACACTGTTGAGTGAAACTGGATGTGATCCCGGAAACTGTGAGTGGCCTCTCACCCCTGCATCCCCCAATTTAAGTGATTGATAGCAGAACAGTCTCATTTCTTCTTGCTGAGCAGAAGGGATGCTATCTCCCAAAATGTCATCATTTGTCATTAATCCCTCCATCTCATGTTTCTCATTCCCCGAAGAAGCAGGAGCTCCATCATCATCCCCATCAAACCCCGAAGATCTTTTCCACTCGGGAGTTGGAGGACAAACAACCCCATCAGGCTTCCTCTCATGATAAAAATCATACAAAGCATCAATATATTCTCCTTTATAAATTCCAGGCGGACGTGCATCAGCAAATATCTTGATAGCCTGAGTGACTGATATACTCATTGTCCGCATAAGATAATGAACAATCATAAAACCAGTCCGGTTATGCCCATGAGTACAATGCACAAGAACATTCTTGTTCCACTCTCTCTGTCTCCCTAAAAACTGCCAAACCTCGGAAACAAATCGATTCACAGAACCATTATCAGGAACCGAACCACGCCCCTTGCATGATATCTTAACATGCTTGATCCCTTGGTTCTTCCAATCACTAACCGAGTAATACCTATTCGTGTTAGTAAGATCAATAACCAAACCAATCTTCCTTCCTAAAACACCTTGTTGACGTATGGCATGCCTGTAAGAGTATCTATTTCCAGGCAGAAGAGAGTCATTAAAGTTGTCACCAAGCGGGACTTTAGATGGAACAATGCAACCAATGTGATGACCAGCTGCGGGGCAATCTAACCAACCCGGAGGTAACTGAAGCTCGAGTAGTTGCTGTTGCTGTTGCTGCATGCTTGCATGACAAGAACGTTTATGATGCATTTCTTGGGCATGTGCCTGTGCCTGGGCCTGGGCCTGGGGCGGGTGGTTAACAACATTTGTTAATGGTGTGTCAAGTTCAGGGAGTCGCTGTCGCTCGAGTCGTTGACGTCTTTCTTCGCGTTCCCTGTGATATATTTCAACAGCAGTCTCAACGCAATGATGATTTACGGGGGAGTTATTTAAATCCATGTTTGCCAATTATTAATTAATTTTACGATTTACAGAGACGATGCTCGGATCTTCAAATAACCTAGGCTAGCGTATCTAGGGTTTTCAATTCCCTAGAGACGGAGGAATAACCCCCATTATGGCCCCCAAGACCTGTATTTATAGACACGGGAGTAGCGAGAAAATCCTACCGATTCTTGGATTTTATTTTTCTAATTTAGTTATAGACTTTTATATCATCCTTCTACACATTATTTTATGACATCTACCAACCATGTATTTTTTTCTAGAAGGAAAAACAACTTTTTTTTCCAATTTTTTTATATAATATCATATTCGAATGGATGGGTTAAGCGTATATGTTGTCCGTGATGCTAGTTTATTTCCTTTTTTGGCTTTCCAGATTCAATTCATAAATTTGCAAAGCCATATTTTGTTAGATGGTGGCACAATTTCTGTGGGAGAACGTTTTATTTCGGCGCAAAAATCTTTGCAAATAATTCTCTCAGATGTGGATTTGATATAACTAACCATTAAAGAGTCTATCCCCAAAACTAATGCATTTCTTGACGGATCTTTATTTTAGAAGTATTTGTAAAAATTTACATACTGAATTTGACTTTTCAAAGCGTCAAGTTGCAATATTTCAGTATTTGTGATTCAATCATGCCCAATATTTTTTTTGTTACCCCTGTAGAAGGTTTGAGACATTGCATGACATCATCAGAGTACGAAATGATTTTACGTTATAGGCTCATGATTCCCTTATTTTTAGAGAGTGTTCTATGCCTATTGTGCCTGACTCGTATGGATATATATGGAGAGTATGTCGTGCTGTGTAAAAATAATTGAGGGTGGAGATCTCAGCTAAAAAGTAGACACTAATCAATTTTCTTATCCGTGCCGGGGATAAGAGATCAACACTTAAACACGCTAATGTTTTAGTTTACAGTCGGAATGGAGTGAAACATACTTGCGTCGATTTTAGTGTAGTCTCTCCCTAAAGTGAACTTGGTAGTGGAACAATTATGACGAGGTCAGGCAACGAATAAATCAGTAGAGTCAAAAGTGCATAAACATGATCGTTTAGAGATAATCAACACAGTTTTATACCATTTGCTTTTGATAACTTTGGATTTTTGACTTCTGATACTGTTGGGTTTATTCAGAGAGTTTAGACAGTCATGAATAAAAATGTTATGATTGATGGTTCAATTGAATATTTATTTCATCAGATATGATTTGCAATTCAACGAGAACTTTCGACACAACTTGTTACCCGTTTAACTGTATACATGTATTTTAAAATTTCAATAATATCATATTTGATTATATTATTTTTTTATCTATACATTTGAGACCATATATATAACATAATTTCATCAATTAGACATAACTAATTTTAAAACTCATGCGAGACAAGGGCATGTTCTAGTAAATTTCTTACACGTGCTTATATTTTTTTATAAATATATTTTTTTCTATAAATTAATTGATAAATATAATGAATAAAATAGTTTTTTGTACTATCACGTGAAAAACTATAAATAATTTGAAATAACATAAAGTGCATAAATTATGAAAAGGTTCACGAGTTTCTTTTTTATTATAATAATTGTATTGTCTTCTTGTTAAATTTATAAGTTGAGAAATTTCTAATAGTACCATTGTACTATTGGCTTTTTCAAATTGTACCAATTATTGTTTTGAACTTCCAAGTGGTAATACCGAACTATTGACTTCGTCCACACTGTAACACTCCGTTATCTATCTGTTAGTCAAACGTTATAATCATTGGTACCACTTGAAAAAGTCAATTCTATAGTGGTACCATTAAGAATTTCCTTATATAATTTTCATAAATTGACTAATTTTAATATTGATTAAAATCGTTAATATAATAAGATTAAAATCTGTTAGGGATTGTGGTACCAACAATGTAATCAACTAATATTTACTTAGATTAATTAATAATTAACTAAGTAAAACATACTGTCATATATAGTTTGACAGTATGTTTAAAATGTCACTTGTAATAAGATGCTCAAATAGTCAAGTAGGTGACAGTAAGTATCAATAGTTACTGTCATGTGTAAATGAAATAAATGATCCATGAAGTAGAAGTTCACAAAGTGTTCATGCACAACATATATCATTTTTCTGACAGTAACATTCTACATTCTGGAGCCTACGACAACATATTCAAGTGACAGCAACTTTTGGAAACAGACGACAACAACTATTTTTTTGACAGTAAACTTGGCGGAGATTGAATATTCAAGACAACAAGTTTCCTGACAGTAGTCTGTTTGAAGTAGCAGACTAGGTAAAGTCATTCACAGATTGATCTTGACATTTCTACGTAGTCTGTCAAGTCTACAATTGCAACTTGAGAAAAAGCAAGCAAAAAAGGTGAAGTAAGATTACTAATTCGAGTAATGTCCAGAATTCAAGGAAAAATGTACATGTATGTTAGGAATTATGAGTTCTAGAAGTTTACGCGGGGGGGGGGGGGTGAATGTATACTTCAAATCTTTTTCACTCTTTTAATTTTTGTAGACTAGATAAACTGTCAACTGGATTGTAAGGTTGAGCAAGTAAAACAGATTTAAGTTAGAAAAACAGATAGAGAAATGAGTATAATGAACTCTAGATGTAACTTTCAATCTAATTTTATTAGAATGAACTTTTGCTACAATCTGAAATTCAAATTGAACTTCAGCTTCTTGTTCTAGGAAGATTACAATTGTAAAACTCACAAGACATCTATCAAATGTGGCTGTGCATAAAATATATAGACAACATGTTATGTGCACATGCTCACATAAGATAGATTAGCTATAACTAGAAATAGACAAGACATGCTTTACAATTGACCGATATCTATTTCTAGCTAACATTATTGTGACAGGCTGCTACATCCAGCCTTAATAAATTACTAAATACAGAAGTTATGTTTAATTTTTAATAATTTTAAACATGAAGATTTTAAATAATAATAAAACGTGTAGATACAGTATAATATTATATTGTATATCATATTTAATATTGAAAAAATTTATAAAATATGAGCAAACATTCAAACATGTCTTAAATTTATCAAGAGTAACGTTTGATTAACGTTCAACTAACGGAGTGTTACCATGTGGATGAAGTCAATAGTTCAGTATTATCATTTGGAAGTTCAAAACAATCATTAGTACCATTTGGAAAATCCAAATGTACGATGGTACTATTAGGAATTTCCCTTTAATTAATTGTAATTTTATAACGTTTAACTAACGGTCAGCTAACGGAGTGTTATAATATGGATGAAGTCAAAAGTACAGTGTTACTACTTGGAAGTCTAAAATAGTGATTGGTGCCATTTGAAAAAGCCAATAGTACAATGGTACTATTAGGAATTTCCCTTATAAGTTTAAGTATTTTAAAAAATTTCCAAATTTAAATATAAAATAATTATTAATATTATTTGTTAGTGAATAAAAGAGGGGTGAGATCAATATTTTATTAATATTAATTAAAATATTATCATGTAATGAATTAATGGTTAAATATAATTATAAATGTTAATTATGTAACTATTAATGTATGTAATGAGGAAATATAAATAAAATAAATATTTTATAAATGTTAATGGATGTATTAATGATGAAAATGGTTCCAACCGACTTTATATTGGATATAATATATAATAGATAATATAAATTTGAATCATATGAAAAATGTAAATAAAAAATTATGGAATTTCTAAATAAGCATCATATATTAAACATAGTTTTTATACTATATTTTTTAATTTATAAGATAATCAAACGACTCCAGTATTCTTACTTTTTTTTTCCTTCCGAAAGCATCTTAACTCTGGTTTAAATCACTTCTCGAGCGAAAAATAATATTATGTTAAAACAAAAAGGTTTGCAAGTTTTCCTACCCTGATATTTGATTTTTAAATAATCACTTGAACAGGCTCGTATGTATGATATTTAACTCAGTAATATCGGTGTAAAGCTAAATTTACATCTTCTATGTTTAATAATATAAAACTTTGTTATCAAATTATGATCTAAAATTTATATAATCATATATGTGTGATATATTAGTTAATCATAATTTAATCATCTTTTCCAGTCAACTCCTGGCGGATGATGATTAAAACTTATATATAAATGATAAAAATTGAAACATTTAAGAAATCACATGTAAAAATTATACAGTAAATTTTAATATTTCAAACCTCTTGATTAACGCCTGTTAAATACGTACGTTACCCGGTGACTTGAACTTTGTACATAAAATATGGGTTCCAGTAAATGCTTTGTTAAGTAAAAATACATGGTACACTGATGACGACAAATTAGATTAGACAATAGCTGTATAGAATAATTATTACTACTATATTCATGTATTAAATAAAAAAATTCTACTGCTTCAAATTAAATTAAACACAGATTTTAAATTAAAACATGATCTTAAAAAGTTTGATATCTGTAAAGATTTTTTAAAATTCCCGTGTACAAATAACTTAGGAAAATTATTATTCTTAAATTTCGAGCGACACAAACACAAAAACATGATCACAAAAATCTCACGTTTATGCAAGAGAGATCAATTCAAAAGATACTCGTAAGTTTTTATTTTGTAACCTACATATTAAGTGCCCGACAGAAAAGGGGCCGTTATTTTTACTGGTTTAAAGATGAATATTTATTTTAGAATTTTAAAATTAAATATTATTTTTAAAATAAGAAATAAATTACTTATTTTTAGTAAAAATACATACCTACTTTTCAGAAACAAGGGCTTATTTCGGTAAAAAAGTGATTGCTTATATATACATCCATTTCCCTTGCCTCTGACCATATATCTACTGCACTACTCTTCCATTATAGCCATACTTATAAATTATAGTATCTATCATATTAACATATAATTATTCAATCCGAACTTTCATACATTCTTCTATATTTTTTACCATGGATTTTCGGAGAGTAATTTTATTATCCATTTTTTTGGCCTGCTCTTCATCAGAAGCTTACAATTTTATTATTGGTGGTAAAAATGGCTGGTCTCTACACCCTTCAGAGAACTACCGTAAATGGGCTCATCGAATGAGATTTCAAGTCAATGACACTCTCAGTAAGTCTGTATTTTTATTTTGAAAAACAGATTTTATTTAAAATTTTCAATGTTTCAATTACGAGAAAAATACTTTAGGAACAATTTTGATACCGCCGGAGGCTCTTGTTCTGGAATATTTATGTGTTACGATATGTGAGTACAAATATTTTGTATGTGTTTGTTTGTATATAATCTGTGTGCAGCATTCAAGTATTCAAAAGAAACGGACTCAGTTGTGGTGGTGACCAAAAATGATTACAAAAAATGTACCGCTGCAAAGCCAATACAAAAAATGGACGGTGGCGATTCTGTTTTCAAGTTTGATCGTTCGGGCCCATTTTATTTTATTACAGGAAATAAGTCAAACTGTGACCATGGTCAAAAGTTGATTATTGTTGCCTTGGCTGTCCGAAATAAATCTCCAGCTGTGCCAGCTCCTTCTCCAGCTACTCCCTCTGTGCCAGCTCCTTCTCCGGTGCCGGATAATGATTCTCCGGTGCCTTCGCCGTATAATAAATTTCTTGGCCCGGCTGTTTCTCCGGCGCCGGGAACGTTTGGTCCGGCGGCGAATGCACCCGGAATAGTTGTTGCCCCATCTCCATTTGATATTATATTGACGCCGGCTCCGTCAAAGTCATTTGCTCCGGCTAATTCTCCGGCGATGCTGGTGACAGTTGTGTTGAGTGCGACTGTGGCTGCTTTTATTACATTTGCTTGATCAGGAAAATAATTATTGGTGGGAGATTCTTTTAGATTTTTTATTTCTATATCTGTTTATTTTTACAATTTGATTTGGATCTAAAATCTTCATTACTTAATAAAAGATCGGTTGTCAAAGATATTTGTTTTTACTTTTGTAATATTGTGCGATTCACTCTCTATAAAAGCTTGTTGATATCTCTATGAATTCATGGTGATGTATTCAAATAAAGATTAATCGGTTTTGTAATAGAAATTATTTAATGTCGACATATTAGTCACACTATTATCAGTCTAAAAAATCTATCCCTCGTAATATTATAATTTTTCTTTCGCAATTCTTTTTTAATTAAATATATTCAAAGCAATAGTACAAACTACTATTTAGCAAAAAAAAACATTACAAACTATCAGACAAATCTCGTTCAATAATACATGTTTTTTGTTGGCAAATATTTTATCTGTAAAATAATAATTACTAACATAAAAATATTTTCTTCTGCTAGGTTATAAAAATACGTTGTTACTTATTTAACCGCTGCAGCACTTGAATCTCTTGTTGCCACTGATTAGTTAGCATTTAAACACGAACCAGAATGAGCATTTGAAATTTGAAGCATTACTCAACGTAGTCCACAAGTAGTTATTGACAAATCAGAAATGTCATGCATGGGCATACGTTAATTTCGTTAACTCTGTCTCACCAACCAAACATCCAAACTTAGCCAACTCCACCCATTCTCCTTAAATTTAGCCATTCACCACCTTCCCTGTAAGGCCAAGGTACCAACAATTTCATTTCATCAAATACTCCCCCGGCCCCGGCCATTTTCGCCTAGTAGTTTCGTTTTTTCTTCTTTATGTAATTTTTTTTAATGGCCGGATTCCGCCTAGGTTTCTTCGTCGTCCTCCTGGCACTTGCCATGGTGGCTGAATCAACCTCCCCCCTGCTCCGTGACTTTCCGGTGAACAGCGTTGGTACTGGTGGGCATCTCGTCGGACATGTGGGGGACTATATCAACCCGATGGAAGAAATGATGATGGAATCTGAATCTGCACGAAGGAACCTTGCTGGGAGAACATACATCAGTTATGGTGCACTCAATGCCAACAGAGTTCCTTGCAGCAGACGAGGCCAATCCTACTATAACTGCCAACGAAGTGGCAGGGCTAACCCTTACAGGCGTGGCTGCACTGTTGCAACCCGCTGCGCCAGGCATTGATCTTAATAACCAGATTACAAATAATCATCAAGATTCATCGCATGCATGTACAACTTGATAGACAAAAAAGAATCCATAAATTTAAATCATGTTGAAATTATGAATTCTTACAGGAAAGAAAATGATTTGAAATGGCCGGGTTCTAGTTGCTGTATATGTTTATTTGATGTATTTGATGATTATCTATATCTAATCTGAATGTAACAATATTGCAAGCCTTGTAATTATGCATGCTCTTGAGAGTATGGCATTTATATCTTATTCAGCTTCCAACTTTTTTCCAGCTTCTCTCTTTCCCACTGGTTATTCAAGATTCATCTTTGTAGTTGTTTGGCAAATATAAAATATTCTTAATTGGAATTATATCCAGCGGGAGGTGGGAACAGTACGATCTCATTGTCTTACAATATTGCTGTAAGCAGTTTAATTTAGCAAATAATACATATTTCCCTTGAAACAAATAGTTGACACTTGTCAACTGAAAGTGAACTTACAAGAATAAACTCCTGTCTAGGATGCTCTCAAAGGAATGTTTTACATAAGCTCCCCAAGGCCCAGAGTTTACATCAGGATGCTCACCAATCTTGAATGTTTTACATAACCTCCGCAAGGCCCCAAGCCCCCAAGCCCCCAACCCACATGCCATGGAGATGTTAGTCAATAGTGATGAAGAGTTTTCATCAAAGTGATCTCGCCACGCTTTTGAACTCATTCAAGCAGGAATGAAGTATTTTCTGGCGCTTTTGGAGAGACTGCTTTTCCTTCTGTAGTATGTCGATAGCGCCTGGTGCAACAAACATGTCCATAAATCTCTCGTCGTTAACAGCAAACAAATCCAATCCAACTGCTACCACAAGCCGCTCCTGGCTGCTCAGGAAAAATAAGAAGAGTTTTCATGAATAATCTTTCTTACATAATCAGGAAAGAGAATAATATAAACATATAAAAGCTTTCTATATAGTGCCACTACTTAAACTCAAAGTCAATACTGAAAGACTCTCAAACATTTGCAAATAGAAAAATATGGTCAGAACTTGGCACAATCTAAAGAACCTAAAGAATCTAGCATGTCCATGTAAACTTGCATGATTGTAATTAATGTGGTGGCTGTGTGAAGCTTAAACCTTGTTTCAGTTAATAATAACCAAGAGTAATGGACCTTAATAAATAATACTACTAGCTTGAAATGTGAAAACTAGTTCAAGGCTGACAGAACTATCTAAATTCGAGGTTTCAGTCTAAAATGCAATGGGAAACAAACAAGTTCAAAAGTTTAGTTAGTAGCAATGGGAATGGGAACTGCTTTACTAGCTATCTAAATTTTCGGTTTAAAAATGCAATGGGAATCAAACATGTTCAAAAGTTTAGTAGCACCCTACCATGGAGTCAAGAAGCCAGAATTCAGAGTTGAAGTCACACTTCTCTCGACCAGAACTTCACGCATTCGTGCAAAATGCTGTGCAGCTAATGAACAAATTTCCGTATAAGCTGAACCCGATCTTGAACCATTATCCCCATTTCCTAATAAAAAACCACAACCATTGTTGCCTCTTGGTTGGTCTACATTTCTGTTGATGCCCATTGTTCTGGAGTGTCGCTTTCTCCCTGCAATCTCATGGCAGTGTCCAAGTTCTTTCTTAATTGCAAAATTTACATCAGTTGGCTGATCGGGGGATGGGGTCTCTGGTACAGTCATTAAGATTTCGCGACGGGCTTCTCTGCCGTCAGTAACTTTTCCTGGTGTGGTCTCTTGTGCATTGTTTTCTGGAGGAATGTTTTCTTGGTCTTTCGTTGTATCATTATGCAGCACTACTGCCCTGTCGGACAACTCAAGACCAAATGAACCAGCTGATGCATGGTTATACCTGTACGTAGAATTTGTACTTGGACCGAAACTACCCAAGAGGTCATTCTCGTAACACACCAGAGAATATGGGCTTGTAACTGAATCAAGATGGTGGCGAACTAGTTGCTTGCACTGTTTAGCAAGATCTTTTATAAAGCGATTATATGTGCACCTTAAAGCAGCATGATATCCCACATATCCATCCATATCTGTCAGTTTACTACCATCTGCAAAAGGCCAGCAAAAGCTCTTTAGCACAAAATGCTTTTTGTATATGGTAAACTAGCAACAGACTTGCAAAAGAGTGTGGAAGAGGAAAACAAATACATTAACACAACAGTTCAATATCGCTAATTAAATTTTTTTTAAAAAAAATAGGAGATCAACTAAAGAACAATCAGTGAGAAACGCTACGTAACGTCATACTGTCTAAGTTGCGTTGTTGATTTCTCACTGCAGCAAGATCAAATAGATTTCCCAGAACGTATGCGAGTCGATCGCATGCCGAGTCAAGAAGCGGAGCAAGCCATGACCGAGCAGCAGCTCGGGCAATTTCAGCAGCTGCCTCTGTAATTCCCCTACCCCCACCTCGCCCAGCATGAGCAAGTAAAATATTTGCAACCTGTCGGACAATTTATCAGGAGTAAGTGATCTAGTTTCCAATCTCAGAGAGAAGTTCTCTAACATGTGATGCATACCTTCTCCCTAGATACTGAAGGGCACTCAATAGAATATGTAGCACAACGGAATTCATGCCTAACTCTTTCGAACGCAGCTCCTCCATACAGACGAAGGGTCGCATTAGGAGGTTTTATATCTGCTGTAACTCCAGGCCAGCTCCCGATACCACTCTCTGATTTTTCTTCCTCTGTAGTTTTCCCCCACTGCTCTGGGGAAGGGTCTGCAGCTCCTTCAATTAAATCTCCCTTTGAATCGTAAAGAAATGAATATGGATCAAATAACGACCGATTAATAAAAATTCAAGTAGTGCAAAAATCCTATTAAACAATTAGAGAATTTCTAATTGCAACACACCACATGATTGCATATAGCTGCAGCATGCAGCATTGCTGATCTCCGAAGATGCGCGACATCAGATGTAGCCTGTATTTTAGAGTCCATCCTTGCTAATTCATCTGTGACTTCACTACAGCGCTGTTCGAGCAAAGCTAAAGTTGCTGGCGCAGCTTCTTTGTATCGCTTTTGAAGTTCAAATTCTAAATAATCTCGGAGGCATCCAAAACCAATATGACTCTTGAACTTTTCTTCATCGAAACCCCCTTTCACACCATCACGCAGATGGTGCAATACTTCTGCATCTACATGTGATATTTGCCTGCGGAATTCCTCATTTGATATTGTGCTCCTCTCCTTAGGCAAGGCCACAAAATATGGTCGGCAGTTCTCTCCAAGATAACCGCTTGCACTCAAATAACGGTCCACTTCCCACCTATCAGTAAACTCCTACACATTCCATGATAATAATAAATTATAAAACCTGAAATTTCAACAAAACTAATAACAGATAACCAAGAAAATTTAAATTAGACCAAGAAAAAAAAACTTAATCAATAACTATCATGTACTCCTAATCTTAAACATAAAACACTAATATTTACACCTACTGTTTCTTTTCGTGAAACCTGAAATCTTAGCCTCTAGCTATATTTTCCTTATCTTTCTTCTCGTTTTAGCTCTCTGAGCAATCCAAGCAATCTGTAATATATTTAGTTACAACTTATAACGGTATGCCTACTAACCCACTAGTCACTAAATTCAAAACCTAATAAGGAATCATATGCAGCTGGATCACAATACTTCCTTAGTTCCATCTATAAGAATGATTATGTTAAACTTACACTTTATATTAACCAATTAATCTATCTAAGCTCAATACAAGAGTTATGCAATAATACCTTGAGCCTGTTATCAAATTTGGACACCACAATTATCGTTCTCTTAAATGTTGGATCGATTTCGCGGATGGTGTCCAACCACAAAGACGAACACCACTCTACACTACTCTGCTGAAGAAACAAAAGAATGCGATGGGGAGGGCTGGCCAGTGTTTTCACCATTGAGAGGATTTCCTCAGGAGTTCTCTCTGGTTCACCTTTCTTTGCCTGCCAATTGCCAAATCAATTCATACTAGTGATATAATAACCCGATTTTTTTTATTTTTAATTCATTTATTTTATTAATATAATATTTGATGAATTATGAACTTTCTTTAATTTTTGTATTAAATTAAATCTATTTTTGTTGTTATTTGGATAAACACGCGTGGGCCTATAAGTTAGCAACGGAACCGATAAAAAAAATCCTTAAGATTATGATAAGATATAATATTTAATAGGATAATATCAATCTCTACCTAACCATATGTATCCGAATGGTAGTATAAGTACACGCACATAATTGTGTTATACGTACAAAACAAAAAGGCGTAGAAAGGTGGGTTGAGAACATGAAAATGACTGAGCACTAAAGGAAACAGAGTTTGGTGCCCATTTAGAATCCATACGTGGATATACAAGGATTATATACAGAAGGAAAAGTGTAACCTAAGTTTCAAAGAAAAGAGGAATATTGTTACCAAAGGCATGCTAGAAATCAACGTCAATAGCTTCATATATTATAAGGGTGTACATCATTAAAGAGGTTTGATTTAAACCTATTACTATATGTATAATATTTTATTTTCTTATATTTTATATTATTCTAACTCTAATCTTTTAATCTCAGGTTAATAGATAATTGCACACACTTTGATATATTTATTGAGTTTAGGGCTGTAATTCGAGTCGGGTTTTTTTGAGCTCGACTCGAGCTCGACTCGATTAACTCGGCTCGACTCGGCTCGAGCTCGTTATCGAGCTCGAGCTCGAACAGATTTCCGGGCTCGATTAAAAACTCGAGTCGAGTCGAGTATTTTTAGGCTCGACTCGGGCTCGACTCGATAAGGCTCGAACTCGAACTCGACTCGGCTCGAGCTCGAACTCGATTAATTTATTTTATAATATATAATTTAATTTATTTAAATATTTTAATTAGTTGATTTCTAAATATATAATATATTAAAATTTGTAGTGTTCTTGAATTTATAAGTTATAAGTTATTTATTTTTTAAAAATTTAATTTAGAAATTTGAGACCAAATCTTATTTTTAAAGTCATTTTTCATTTTGAGTTAAAAAAATGTCTTTTTGTGTAATAAATCATAAAATGACTTAAAATTAAAAAATATGTAATTTTATACCTTTTTTAAATATTAAAATTTAATTTAGAAATTTGAAACCAAATCTTATTTTTAAAATAAAAAGTAAGTTATTTATTTTTAAAAATATTAATATACACTAAGAGCCCGATCCGATCCGGCAAAAATCCGGATTTAGGCCCGATCCGAAAAAAATCCGGATTTAGGCCCGATCCGGATAAAAATCTGATCCGGCCCGGTTTTAGCACGGTCTGGCCCGATCCGATCCGGATTTTATCCGATTTTTTTTGAAAAATTCATATAAAATTAGAAATATATTTAAAATTTTATTTATTTTTTAAAAAGGTATGTAATGAAATATTGGATAAAGATATATCTTGACATTCGTACGGTTGGATCGTCTAGAAATATTTTTTTAAAAACAGAAATAACAATCCGTGACAAAGCACTAGTTACGAGTATTAGTCAATATAGTAGTGATCTACTAAGATCTCTAACCAAATTAATTTTTTATTTTTTGAAAAATTGGGAATATCGTTATATTATATATATCTTGACATCCGTACGGTTGGATCGTCGATAAATATTTTTTTTAAAATAGAAACAATAATTCATGACAAATCACTAGTTACGAGTACTAGTTAATATAATAGTGATCTACTAAAATCTCCAACTAAATTAATTTTTTATTTTTTGAAAAGTTGAGAATATCATTATATTAGATATATCTTGACATCCGTACGGTTGGATCGTCGAGAAATATTTTTTAAAAAATAGAAACAACAATTTGTGACAAAGCACTAGTTACGAGTACTAGTCAATAAAATAGTGATCTACTAAGATTTCCAATCAAATTAATTTTTTATTTTTTGAAAATTTGGGAATATCATTATATTATATATATCTTGACATCCGTACGGTTGGATCGTCGAGAAATATGTTTTAAAAAATAGAAACAACAATCCGTGACAAAGCACTAGTTACGAGTACTAGTCAATATAGTAGTGATCTAATAATATAGTATAGATTTGAGACCAGATCTTATTTTTAAAATAAAAAATAAGTTATTTATTTTAAAAAAAATTAATATACACTAAGAGCCCAGTTTAAAGTCAATTTTTATTTTGAGTTAAAAAATGTCTGTTTGTGTAATAAATCATAAAATGACTTAAAATTGAAAAAATTATGCAAGTTATAAGTAACATATAAGTATAGCCAAGACACCTAAATATCTAATGTAATTTCATATTATTATTTCACATTTAATGTTCAAATTAACCAAATTGACTAATAATTAACAAATTTTTTTACAATTTTGAAAATTAAAATTTTAAAGTAAATTATATATACTTTTTAGTAATATATTAGTATAACTTTTTAATTTTGTCTAATTATATAATATTCGGTTAAAGTTTAGTCAATTTTACAATAAAAATCAAATAATCCACTTAACTTGGATAAAGCTATTTTTTCCAAAAAAAAAAAAAAAAAAAAAAAGCTCGATAGGCTCGAAGCTCGATTAAAGCTCGAAAACTCGAAAACTCGTTAAAAGTCCGTTAAACTCGAAAACTCGTTAAAAGCTCGTTAAACTCGAAAACTCGTAAAAAGCTCGAAAACTCGCGAGCGGCTCGAACTCGACTCGAATACTACCCGAGTCGAGCTCGAACACATATTCTAGGCTCGAATAATTTTCGGCTCGACTCGACTCGACAAAAAAAAGCTCGAGCTCGACAAAAAAAAGCTCGAACTCGGCTCGACTCGGCTCGAATTACAGCCCTAATTGAGTTCTAATTTCAGGTAATCGAAAAGCCTTGTGTATTTAATATATTAGCATG
The DNA here is from genome assembly GCA_028671895.1 of Oenanthe sinensis. Classification (NCBI taxonomy): domain Eukaryota; kingdom Viridiplantae; phylum Streptophyta; class Magnoliopsida; order Apiales; family Apiaceae; genus Oenanthe; species Oenanthe sinensis. The sequence continues at coordinate 42,020,566 of CM053794.1, forward strand.
AAACGATTTTAATTTTCTTTGTACTCTGTACTTGTATATTTACAACATAATAGCTGACTAGTATGTTAATGCATGAAAATGTTTGTGCTATTATCTTAATTTGTCGTCTTTTAGTGTATAGTCTTATATTTTATTATTTAATTATTACCCGATGAACACCGTTAAATGTCATACACTATTATGTACTATATATATTTTAAATGCCTTCATCATTAAGATTTTTGGACTTTACAAATCTGATTGTATTGAAACTTAGTACTTATTTAATAAAAATGCATGCACGCATATAACCAATTATTCTAGTCTACTTGTTTTAATTTATTATTATTTTACAGTTGGTTTGCACTAGTTATATGAGTGTAATCAGTTTAATTAGATACATTTTCGACCCAGTACTAATTTGATTTAAATCCTAGCTATAAACTATTATTATGACTTTTGTACATATGTATATAATGCATTATTATGTACATGTTATTTAATTTAATATTTTTAAATTATTATGTTAGAATAAATTTCTTCATTTTTGTACCTATTATGAATCTGTAATAATTATATTTGACACACCAATTTGATAGAATGATATATTTTTATATTAGTATTTACTTTTAAATTACAAACACATGACTTGGTAGTTAATGGGGGTATCAACCTTTTGTTAGTAAGAACTGGTAGGCATGATATACCATCCGTAGACTACCGGTTAAATTGCATGCATTTATATACTGACATGGTCCAGTAAATAAAATAGTTATATGCACGGCAAATCGTCATGTATTTATTATATTAATTAAATAAGAAATTGTGTGATGTGCAGCATGTGTATTTATCATTTAATAGTTATTAATTTATAGCCCTGTCTGTCCCCACATGCTATATTATTAATTATTTGATTCAATTAGTACACTGTAGATTGACAGTGTTATTCCTTTGTTAATAAAATAAATATATGGTTAGTTATGGTAGTGAGATTAATCATAATCACTAAACAGTTGAGAATAAAATAATTAGTTTAATATTATTAATATTTGAGCTAATTTATAATCATTAAATTGGTGATTAGATAAAGGATTGTAGCAGCATATCTCTTAACGGATTTTCTTGATAAATTTGGACTAGTTTAATCTTCTTTTTAAGGTACGAATTCCTATTCGCTTCTCTCAATCTTAAATTATAATTGTTAGTATAGATTCCTTAATTTTTTTTCTCCATTTAAATATTAAAATTCGTTATTTTTATTGTTGAGACTTTTCTAAAATTGTGACCCTTGTACTCTGTGTACTTTTTTGTGCACCTTCTTATATTCGTTTCGTATTCCTTATTTTTGGAATTATTGTTGCCTTGATTCTTTATATTTGTTTTGTCTCGCATTTTTTTTATTGCGATATTGTTTTGATTTGATTAATTAAAGAGTCGGCAACTTTTGTAACCTATGTATTGGGCTCTTAGACCGATCCGTGTGGGTTAATCACGGACAATGTTCACATGGAGTTCGGAGTAAAGGTGAACTAGACACTAACTCGTATCGGTGGTATAAGTATACGAGCGCGTTTCTGGAGTATGGGACGTGAATAGATCATGATCGATATTGTATTGTTGGATGTTTTATACATTTTATTATTTCTTCTTATGGATATCCGAGGAAGAAACCATTGTCCTGTATTTGGTGAGTGGAGTTTCACGAGTACAGTTTTGTGTAAGAGACCCTTATTGTTCCCACCTTATTTGTTTTTCAGCCTTATTTTTATTGTTTGGATCCGAGTTATTTATTGTGGTACCATTTTGTTAAATATCGTATATGATTTGAGATATCTCGTGATCCTTATATTGTTCATTTTTATATTGTTCTATTGATTAAGTCTTTATTGTATATTCTGTGTTGGTAAGACACAATCCACTCAGTTATTTAAAACTTTGTATTCTTTTAAATTATATTCGTACTGGGCATTTGGCTCACTCGTATTATTTTCCTTCCGCAGGTATTTAGGGGATATGCGGGGAGAGTGATGAGCGCTACTCAGTTTCTAGCTGCTTTGCTTAGGAGATTTAATAAGACATTTGAGAACAACTTTAGATGATTTCAGACTTTATCAGTATTATTGTTATTGAGATTTAGTACTTAAATTTTAGCAAAATTATTCATTTATGGTAGCTTAATATTATCTAGACTTTGTTTAAATTGTGTAAGCCTTATTTTTGATAATAGTAGGGTGTTACAAGTGAAAAATCATAAATGCAAAGTGCAAATACTATAGAGTAGCAGAAATAAGTATAACACATTTTCAGAGTGATCACCTTAAGAACGAATCCTGGGGTATCAATGATCGTGAGATTAGGACAATGGGCATATTCAGCTCTCATTACAATAGGTTTAGAAGAAACTGCTGCTTTCGTCTTCTTCAAAAGTGCCTCAGTCCGTGACTTAATGGTATCTGCAACAGTCGATGCTAAAACAATGGGACTTCCATATTCCTCAGAATCATCATCCTGTTGTACAAGACAATCTTCAATATATAAGCTATGCTTACTACCAAATTCGTTAAGACATCTTCATTCTGTCTACAATTTGCTTGAACGAATATACATTACATTTATGTCCATATTCCACACCTAAATATATCAAAGTTTCGAAACCGTGTATCAAATGCTGCGAGGTTTCGTAGTTTTGGGCTACGTATCAAACAACAATAAAAAAATTACCCAAATTCACACAGAATTGGTATATAGGGTTTCGCAAACATGCTAATAAATTAATTGCCAGAGTAAATAAATGAGAGTGATAAGTAAATTACTTGAAACCGACATCGGGGCTCGAGTGCGGTTGAATCATGAATCATTTGTAGAATCAAAGGCCTTCGAGTTCCCATTTCCACTTCTCGAACATTGAATCGAAACCCTAGAAGTGCTTCGAGGAGCGAACTCTTTCCATCGGACTGGCCGCCTATTGCGACAATCTCGGGTATCGGAAGCTTCTCTCCGAAGGCAACAGCCGCTGCCTGGAGGCGATTATAGGCTTCGAAACGCTTTTCGAATTCATTGGCTAATCGATTCGAAAACGAAGAGGATGACGTGTCCGTTGCTGATTGGTGATCGCGGTGCCTTCTGGAGATTGAGGTGGAGTTTGATTTGTCGATCGGAGTTCTGGTCGGTGTTGACATCGGAGAGAGAGAGAGAGAGAGAGAGGAGGGAGATTGTGAATTTGAATTTGGAGGCTCCTGCAAAATAAGAAGCCGTTGATGTGATTTGAATTATTGGGTGGGCCTGTGGATGAAACTTTTGGGGTCATTTTTTGATTGCAAGTTGGCCCAGAAACGCCACAAGGACATACTTTTTATTTAAAACGTAATTTATTTATTTATTTTTAGCTTTAAAACATACTACTTTTTATTTATAATTTAATTTTAAATAATAAAAGATTTTTACACAAGTTGATTTACTACTGAAAAAGTTCGTCAGTTTCTCTATTCTCTGCTTGTTCATTTAATTATTTCCCTCTACAAACACAAAATTTCTTCCCCGAATACCTAATTTAACTCTTCATGTTCCACCGCCATGAAATATAAATCCCGCTCTAATTTAACTCTTCATATAGAAGATGTTCGTTCCACTGAATTCCATTACTTTTATTATCACACAAATTATTTATAAAAAAATGGAATCGAGAGCAATATTTTACACACTGTGGTCTACGTATGAATTTGCAGGAAGCCTACAAAAATAGAATCCAACTGCAACAAATTAAGCAAACTCATTTATTCGAAACTCTGTATCAAGCTTCTCTCAAAATGTAATGCACGTGTAAGAATGAATATTTCTATCTACGCGTAACCACAAAATCCATTCTCACATTTAACCCCAGAAGAACACATTTTGCCTGCCACACTTGCCGCAATGTGTATAGTTAACATTTGTGCAAGTTCCGCGACAACATCTTTGCCCATACGCACACTTGTGTCCACATTGCCCCCAATTATTCATATTTCCAACAACATTGCCACAATGAGTCTTGCAACAATACAAAAGGCTTGTACCATTGTTAGCTACCTGATACCCCATTACACACATATTTGTTACCATTTTTGGAAATCAAGAGATTTGAGGAGAAAATTCGAGGCTTGAATTATGACTTATCAGCCACATGCTTGTTAGAACATGGCGTCAATGAATGAAGTTTGCGACAGCTACACCGCCTAGATTCTTTTCTTTATTCATCAAACCTATAGATAGTACGTGTAGTTTGTTTATTCTATAGTGCATTTTTTAATGTTTTTTCTTTTGAACCACTAGTATTTTTTTTAATTATATTCCAACTTTTTCTTTCGTCTATAAAAGTGTTTTTTTTTTGTCAGACCATAAAAGTGTATTAAATATCAAGATATTAATAAACAACTTGATCAAATTAAATATAAATATCATAAAATGCATGAAGCCTATGTATTTGCCTATATGTAGAAATGATCTTCTTTCCCGGCATCTTGGGCAGCTGGATTTACATGAGCTGGTACGTGTCACGACATGAGCTGCTCACTCTTCAATTATCAGTGTTCGAATAAGCAAATGAAGCCCGAAAACGTTGACTATTTATATACAACACCACGTGATTTGACTTTTTACAAATTATTGGATCTTATTATATTAATCATGTTGCTCTGTGCGTTCGTGGAGGAGGAACGAACAAGACTTACAAAATTTTGAGATAGGAGGATAAAATAATTTTAGAAAAATCCAACACCACTCAAACACTACAAAATATTTGAATTTCGATACTATTCACATTAAGCTCGAATTATCTGTAAACTACTGATTTTGACCGTACCTTATAAAGATGTATCTACGCAAAAATTAAATTAATCTGTATATTTTATTAAATTAAACTTACATAATTATCAAAAATTATAGTTTTAGTCGTAGTTTTATCTTTTAATAATGTAATTTTATAAAAGAAATTGACTTTAATCGTACTAATTTCTATGTTGAAAGCTGGAGGTGAATTGGGGGTTAACCTCCTCCGGGACGAAAAAATTTCGATTAATATTATAATATATTTTTATTTATTTATTTGAGTAAGGTAAATTATGTGTAAATTAAATTTTTTTACAAATAATATATACTAGCTGATGTGTAAATTAATAATATATTTTACAAATATATTATTTAAAAATAATGTTTAGAAAAATCCAACACCAATCAAACAAAACAAAATTTAGTTGTAAAAAAGATATATTATTAGAGTGCGTTTAGTTGAAAGGATAACAATGAGTTATGATAAGAATGAATTAGGGAATGAAATGTTGTTGGGATATCAATGAGGTGAGATCGATAAGAATGTTTATTCTATTCTTTTATTTGTTTAATAATATTAATTTTTTTGAGAATAGAATGATCATTTTTATTTATTTATTGGTTTAATATATAAATGAAATAAATTTATTAAATAATGATATATAAATAATGTAAAATTAATTATATAAGAAATAAGATTATGTATATAATTTGAATTAAAAAGACTAATATTTTAAAAAAATAAATAATTTTTTTCATTAAATATTTTGAATTACAAAATAAAGATATAAAATTATTTTTTTAGTAAAGATAAGAATCGTTATCCTATGTGTGAGGGTGAAATAGAAAATTACGTTATGAGGAATGATATTAATGACATAAGGATAAATAATTACATTGTTAACTACTCAATCGAATAACATTTTTTTCATATCTGGCGGAATGGTCATTCATGTCCCACTAACCTTCATTCCTATCCTCCGACCGAACATGGTAGTGTAAATTATTGATCGATTTTTAAAGCAGGATTATCGGAGATATAGTTTTATGTATGATATATCTTTTCTAAAATTAGATTTTATTAAAATTAGATAGTTATGATCATTTCTATGGTTCAACTAAAATTGGACGGTTATTATCTCTTCTATGGTTCACCTTGGTAAGATGAAATAAAAGTTATCTTGTTTAGTTATAATAATACAAGCTTATAACTCGTGCGAAACACGGGATGAATGACTAATATTTAGGTAAAACACTAAGATATATTTTATTGATATTTACTATAAAATTTTATAACGTTGAGAATTTATGTTAATATAATATAATATTATCTTTGAGTAGTTGTATAAAAGGATGACTATCAGGTGTTAGAGTTGTATGTTATTATACAATGATATTTATATATTAATATTCATAAAATTTAATGATATATTAAATAAAAATTATAAGATAAGTAGGATTCTTAAAATAGAAAATATAGAATATAATTTAAATATAATATAATATTATCCGTGAGAAGTTGTATAAAAAGACTACCGGGGGTTAGAGTTGTATGTATGATATATATATTCTTTCTAAAATTAGATTTTATTAAAATTGAATGGTTAAAATCATTTCTATGATTTATCTGAAATTAGCGGTTAGTAGGGGTTAGAGTTGTATATTATTATACAATGATATTTATATATTAATATTCATAAACTTTAATGATATATTAAATAAAAATTATAGAATAAGTAGGATTTTTAAAATAAAAAATATAGAATATAATTTAAATATAATATAATATTATCCGTGAGAAGTTGTAAAAAAAGAGGACTACCGGGGTTAGAGTTATATTATGATATATATTCTTTTTAAAATTACATTTTATTAAAATTGAATGGTTAAAATCGTTTCTATGGTTCATCTATAATTGGACGGACGGTCAGGATCTTTTCTATGGTTCACCTTGGACCAAAACTTTTAATCTTTCAGCTATAATAATATAGTATAGATTGGGTTATAACCCGTGCAAAGCACGGATGCTATTAATAAATTATATATTAATTATTTTATATAATTTAAATATTTTATTTAATATGATAATTTGTTTTATTATTAATTTTTTTTTACATTTTTCTATACAATAATGTTTATATATTAATATCAATAAAATTTAATGATAAGTCATGATTTTAAATAAATAAAAGAGTTTGAATGGTGATTAAATTGAGTTGAATGTGAGTAAACTATATTAAATAAAAATTATACGATAAATAGGACTCTTAAAATAGAAAATATATGATAACTTAAAAAGCTGTCTATAACCCATCTCCCCACTCCCTTCTCTCATCTCCTTCCCCAACCTAAACCCTATTTCTTGGAGGATCAATATTTGTCATGAGAGCATAATTTATTTCATTTTCAGAGTCTGGGGAATTCATCAAATCTTTCTTGGAGGTTATGTGTGCTTTCCCAGATTCCTTGCTTCTGCACTCAGTAGCAAAGTGCCCCATCTTGTTACACTTGTAACACTTGACCTTTGATTTGTCAAGTGTTTTGGACTTCCCATCTTTGTCTTCTCTCTTCCTGAATCTGTCTTTATTCTCAGACTCTCCGGACTTCTTTTGAAAGTTTCATGGTTTTCTGAACTTCCTGTACTTCATCTTTTTGAAGCCTTTAACAAGCATAGTCATCATTTCCATGATGTCAGAGTGTAAATTCACCTTCAGAGTCTGAGTCAGAGTTTGCTTTAGACTCTGACTCACTGCTTTCTTTCATAGATTTTCCCTTTCCTTTAGATATTGCAGGGATCTGTTCCTTAGCTTTCAAGACTTTGGTTTCAACATTCAAGGCAACCGACTTTGTCTTACTACTTTTCATGTTCTTTCTCTGCTGTAACTCCAAGTCATGAGTCTTCAGCTTGCCATACATTTCATCTAGAGACATGTCTTCTAGATCAACCTTGTCTCTTATCAAGGACGTTTGTAAATCCCATTCTTCAGGAAGTGTCCTTAGAAACTTGGTGTTTGAATCCTCATTATCATACACCTTATCAATCAGAGCTAAGTCATTCAACAGAGTAAGAAATCTGTCATACATATCAGTAAGAAACTTGTTGGGTCCCGGAAGTATCGTAGAAGGGGGGTTGAATGCGATACTGACAACAATTTAAAATTCTTTTCAGAATTTGCGGAATTAAATTATTGCTTAAGCTGAGGGTTAGAGTCGTTATAGTGTTTGGGAGGCTGACTTACTAGCTTTCTATTTTTATGATATAACATTTAAGATATAGAAAATTAGCAAGTAAGTAAACAAGATTCAAGTTAAATATGTATATTAAACTTGAAAGGGTGTTACAACATCCGGTAGAATAAACATTTAATTCTTAGAACAAATTTGACATGAATTGTTCTACTTTAGGAATTAAAATCAAACCAGCACAGAAAGTCTGTGAATATTACAATGCAGACAAATTCTGAATTTGAACTGATTTTTCTACTTCAAGAATTGCTGAGAAAGTGAAGCACTCATCTCATATTTATAGAGATTGAAAAAGGCTTGTATGACCTTTATCAGCATGACTTAATTTACCGAAAATAAGTCATGTATGACTTATTTTAACACTTGTATGACATTTAAATAGCTGGGCAAGACTTCTGAATGGTCGGTATGACTTATTTTATTAATTGAAAAGTCGGTGTGACTTTTTAATATAATAAAAAATCACTCGGTATGACCTTTTGTTCAGTAAAAATTCGGTATGACTTTTTCCCACTTGCTCCAGCATGACCTTTTGAACAGCTGCTCGGTATGACCTTTAATAGCAGCTCGGTATGACTTTTCATCAGCTTGGACGGTATGACTTTTCAACAGAACAGCTCGGTATGACTTTTTCTTCAGATTCTCGGTATGACTTTCTTTAACAAGCTCGGTATGACTTTTTATAATAGAAGGTCAGTATGACTTTTTATTATAAAAAGCTCGGTATGACTTTTCTTTTAAACAGAATTTCGGTATGACTTTTAATAAATTCATTTAGACTTTATTAAAAGTCATACCAAGTCATATCTTTTATAATAAATTAATTCTACTTAATTTAATTAAATAATTTATAAATTAAATTGAATTCAACTTGAATTAATTTAATTAAATAAATTAAATAATTAATTAACATTTGATAGTAGAATTAAAATACTATCTCGACTTGTATAACCTTTTTGTTAGCTCCGAAATCTTTCCGCCTTTGCTCTGTCTTCTGTCTAACCACTTGAACTTTTTGATGACGAATCTTCACTGACATTGTTGACACTCTGTGCACTGGTCTGGTTTACGGATGACTAACTACAATGTTAATCCTCATTTCTTCTGTAGTGGTCTTTGTGTCTTCTCTTGTCCTGTCATGGCTTCTTTTGTTCTTCCTCTATATTCAATATGTATTATTTACTTCGCTTTCTTATCTGAGTTGAGTTGTCATCTACTTATTACAAATAGGACTAGTAATATGACTTTCAAAACTCATTATGTTTAGCCTCAAAGTATTCATACTCTTATATAAGAGAACAGATCTTCTGTTCTTCTTGATTTCATTGGTTTCTTGACATTGAGCCTCTAATGCATCCCAGATTTCTTTAACAGTTTTGCAAGCAATTACTCTGTTAGACATCACAGAGTCAAGACTGTTATGTAAGATATTTCTCACCTTTGCATCCTTGAGAACTTCAATTTTCTCCACATTAGTCCACTCTTTTTTGTCTTTCAGAGTGTAGTGTTCAAGAACATGTCTCCCTTCCACTACTATTGATGGAACTAGCTCTGTTGGTAGATACTGACATTCGTTGATCATGTCTAGATGATCAGGATCTGTAGTTTCTAAGAACATCAATATCTTTACCCTCCATGTAGAGTATTCAGCCTTTTTCAAAATTGGAATCCTTATATTTTCATACTTAAACTGTCTGCCCTGATACCAATTGTTACCCAGGTAATGAACTATTATAGAAGGAGGATTGAATATAACAGTACCAAACAATCGATTATGAACACAAGTATGTAAAAGAAATACTGCTTTGTATTAATTTTGATAAACTTAATACAAAACTCTCTCAAGAAAAAAAACAAAGTTCTTAAGAGTTGCTAGGTTATGAGAAAAATGATAACTTGAACGATACATCAATGTAAACCTAATCTTGTGTTTATATAGTACACAGCTACCTATCTAATTACAGCAAAGATAATGATCAATAAATACAGATATACAATTTCTATCATTATATTCCTAAAAGATAACTTCCAATGATATAATTGTATTTCACACAATCACTTCATTTTCTGTCTTCAACATCTCCTGATTTATCGATTTCTATCTGTCAAACTCTGATATACTAAACTATGTCGACCACTTCTAGTCTCTAATGTCATCAGTTAAACTCTGACTCAGCATTCTCTGATCTCATAAGTTCTTCATACCTAACATAATTAATAATACATAATAATGTCTGATATATGATATGTCTTTATATAATCTAATATAAAATTATTTTAATGTTTTAAATCAATTATAAAAAGGTTTCCTAAACAGAATAGAATTCTCCGATAAAAAATCGTAACTGTCTTTTCTGTCTAGATTACAGGTTGTTCCAGTTGGATTTTGAATGTTGGACCACCTCAGAATTAAAGATAATTTTGTAAGATTTTCGTGGACTGTAAAATCGTCCAATTCTGAATTCTGAAACTCAAAATATGGCTCAAACAATGTATGTCGTATAAGTAACATAATAATTACGAATTTTATTTTTAATTGAACTCCAAAATAGCACTTTAAGTTCAAATTTATGTATTACTAAGATATCTGATAGAGTTTGAGTTATAATCTGAAGCGCGGTAAGAAAAATTATAGTCGTTAGGAATTTTAATAATAATTATAACGTATTAATAATTAGTATACAATATTATGTACTGGTTAAGAATTGTGATGTTTGTAGTATTTAGATAATATCCTCCTACTCTTATATTATATATAGGATATAATTATAGGATAGGATATAATTATAGGATAGATATATTGAGGACTTGTTCAAGGACCTGAACCCTAAATCAACTTATAATAATTGTTACGTAATGGCCTCTCAGTCAGAGAAGTATTTACCAGAGGATATATGGATGAATGTCTTACACAGACTTTCAGTTAAGTCGCTTGTGAGATGCAGATGTGTTTGCAAAGCTAGCTTGGCATCAAATTATTAGAGCTACTTTCTTCGTTACAGCCCATCTTGCTCATCAAAAAACCTCCTCAAACAATAAGTAAATACTTTATGATGGATACATTTTCTGCTCGTTACTTGCCGATTTTGAGTCCATATTTGATGGAACTTATAGAAATTCTCGAATAGAATACCCATGGGAATTATTCAAAAGAGGTGATACTTATCAGACACCAAAAATCTACGGGATCTGTAACGGGTTGTTATGTTTGTCGAATGAATTCTATCTAACGGGCGATAACATATATCTTTATAACCTAGGTTGTAGAAAAATCAAAAAGCTTCCCGAAATTACTAACTTCACCAAGCAGGATGATGCTGGTAATTTTACTCGGAATGTTCCAGGTGTCAGTTTCGGGTATTACGATGATGATTACAAGGTAATAGTGATTGCACCTGTTGGCAATACATACTGTTGTTGGAGGATTTTCGTAACAACAAATTTCGGAGGTCTGCTGGAATAATAGAGCTAAAAGTATAATAATATGACTGTTAATGGGGATTAGAGCTTGTAAAAAAGATTGAGTTGGACTTGGGAGGTGTCTCGATTTGTCTCGTATATCGGATCCCTTTTGCCAAGATGCCTGCGTACGTATTTATATACGATCAAACCCACGCAGTTCTGTTATAATTGAATATATCCCCGAGAGACTTTAGGGATATATTTGTTAAATATGGGAATTAATTTATTTTATCTGATATAATCTTCGCGTTATGATACCTTTCTGATTTGAAAGATATCGTTTAGGGATATTTTCCGTAATTAATGCATTGAGATTGATTATTTCCTCGTTTTAGAGAGAGGATATCTTGGAGATTAAACAATTAATTATTAATGAAATTAATACTAAAAATAAAGGAAAATAAAAGTACTATGCCAAAAATATGGCATAACAACTACTCCACAGTTCTTCAGTGCAGCTTGCTGTAGTGGAGAACTAAACATTCTTCAATTGCTGAAATATCTAAAAATAAAGATTAGTGAAAAACATGGAGCATCGTAGTGCTTGTAATTCCTATGCGGATGCAAGTAGACATCATGCGAGAACCAAAATAAGATATATATTTTGCCAAGGTTTGTAAGTGCGCGAGCATAATAATTTTATGAAAATTCATTGCGATCTTCGATGTCAAGTTAGGACCTTGGCGTTTGTATATCCTGAATTGGTGTACACGCTTTGTAAGTGTCTATGCGAACCGCACAAGAGTATGATGTCTTCGATCACCCCTGAACTCCCCTAGTCGGAGAGTGAGGCCTTCAATAAATTTTACCCATCTGAAGAGGTGGGCCTTCAATAAATTTTACCCATCTGAAGAGGTGGGCCTTCATTAATGTAAGTTTTACCAGTCGACTCCATGTTGAGGAGGAAGGTATTCCAGAACACAAGTTTTGCCCGTCGACTCCCCGTTGAGGAGGAGGGTAATCCAGAATGCAAGTTTTGCCCGTCGACTCCCCGTTGAGGAGGAGGGTAATCCAGAATGTAAGTTTTGCCCGTCGACTCCCCGTTGAGGAGGAGGGTAATCCAGAATGTAAGTTTTGCCCGTCGACTCCCCGTTGGAGGATGAGGGCCTTCAAGGGGTTGCTGACTCCTTACTTCAAACGTGTAACATTGCGGGAATTATCGTTTCCCATGGCTACCCCACTTGACAATTTAAGATCGCATGTTTGTAAAAGCAAATATTGAAATATATGTATTACCGCGACAATATTTGTAAAATATTTTGAACACAATCCAAACACATCCATAAATACGCCGATTTGAAAATGTCACGATGTATATATTTTTTCTAAAAATATGCTCCTTGAAAGAATTTTGTTAAAGATAGTACATTTTGTCGCTAAATATTTTTTGTTAAAATTATGCAGCTCGTACAATCTTGTAAACATATCCACAATCATCAAAACAAAAATATTGTACGATTGTTTTCTAAAATATATGTGTCTCCCAAAATATTGGTTGCACAAATTTTCAATCACAATATATACTGCTCACACGAATTTTTTGGATAATAAAATATATTTCATGCGTGACAAATAATGTATGTGATTGCAGAAAATAAAAACAAGAAAACTTATCTCGTATTTTGTCAGATGGATATGATATGTAGATATTGTGCTCCTTTTGATGGTGAGGGTCCCAACACCATGATTTGCATGTAGTGGTCTACTCATCTTTAATCCCTTGATTTTTTGCTCCTCTTTACCGTTGTATTTTATTTAACACGCCATAACTCCATCGTTCGGTTTCCCATTGAAGTTGTCCAAAATCTTTTATTAACTCCCCACGTGTATTGTGTTTGTTTGATATGTCGTTTGTCCTCCACAAACGAAAATAAAGCCCTCCTTCTAGCGCCAATTGTTGTTGGAGGATTTTCGTAACAACAAATTTCGGAGGTTTGCTGGAATAATAGAGCTAAAAGTATAATAATATGACTGTTAATGAGGATTAAAGCTTGTAAAAAAGATTGGGTTGGACTTGGGAGGTGTCTCGATTTGTCTCGTATATCGGATCCCTTTTGCCAAGATGCCTGCGTACGTATTTATATACGATCAAACCCACGCAGTTCTGTTATAATTGAATATATCCCCGAGAGACTTTAGGGATATATTTGTTAAATATGGGAATTAATTTATTTTATCTGATATAATCTTCGCGTTATGATACCTTTCTGATTTGAAAGATATCGTTTAGAGATATTTTCCGTAATTAATGCATTGAGATTGATTCTTTCCTCGTTTCAGAGAGAGGATATCTTGGAGATTAAACAATTAATTATTAATGAAATTAATACTAAAAATAAAGGAAAATAAAAGTAGTATGCCAAAAATATGGCATAACACATACATAGTTTATGTTTACGGCTTGGGTAATGATAGTTGGAAAAATATTCATACTACTCGTAATTGTTATGCTGAAAAAAGTTATGTTTTGCCTACCATTATCACTGATACCAAGTTTGTACTTAATAATACTGTCTATGCATTGACTACTGGCCGAGTCATATGTTTTGATTTAAGTGATGAGACCATTCGACTGGTCGAGTTTCCAATAAAATTATATGGTCAACTTAAAACTATGGAAGCATATGGAGAAACAGTAGTGGTTTTAGTATATGAAGACAATCATCCTCAGTCTATAAACATGTGGATATTAAGAGACAAGTTATCATGCTGGGAAAACAAGTTTAGTATCGAATTGCAGAAAGGTTGTCATGATGCTCAACTAGTAGGGATCTTAGATAATGGTAAATATTTGGTAAGGACTCGCAGGCGATTTAAATTTGGTAAGGACTCGCAAAGATGCAGAATATTTAATCACCTACTTTTTGTGCGACCTTGATTTTCTAACCGAAATTTAGATCTATCTATGCCAATCGTGAACAACTAAATCCAGGTGGCCTCGTATATTCCAATTACGTGGAGAGCCTGCTTCTGCTCAATGAAGATAGCTTGGATTCTTATTTGGCAGTACATAAATTTGTTATACAAAATAATAAAATTAAGTCAAAGATGGTTGCTGAGATCCTAAACCGAGTGGAGCCGTATGAGTTAAAGTTATGAATCGGGTTAAGTTAGTACGAAAATGAAATATCATTCCTGACATCACGTGTTTGGTTAAATAGTGGAATGAATTTATTAATTTAATATTCTTTTTGATAAATTTTAGCTAATATGTATATCATAGTGCCACCTAGACTTTTTACCTAATAGCTAGTTGGAGATGCTCTATGAGAATACCAAAGTGCTGATTTTTGATAAGCAAGAGCATGCAAATCAATTCTGCTTGTCCTGGACTCCATTGCTTGTACTGTTTAGTCTGATCATAATAAAAACGACTGATACTTGTATAATTTGTGTATTTAGATTTAATATTTGCATACTTTCTACAAATACCTACATATGTGGACTTGGTGATGGATCCCAAAATATTACTGAAGTAAGATAAATTACACTTGTGTTTTGTTTAAATTGTTAGATCGAACTTGTAAATTTCTAGGAGATTGTATTGTCCAAGTTGGAGGGATTTCTACAGTAGTCTATTCTGATCTTTCTTTTATTTTGGTGTCTTAAACTTAATTAAAGTGGGCGAAGAAGTGATGGGAGCTTTTAAATTAACTAGATACATAATTTTAAAAATGTGAAAGAAAACTATAGTAAAGTTAAGCAATGAGCTCATATCTCCTTTCTTAGGTTACCTTACCTAACATTAATGAGTACCTTAATCCTATGATATGTGCTCTGATGTATAGGATACCCGACACACAATTAAAAATATATAACATCGACCAGAATAAATGTTGGTAGAGTAGCTGTGTCTATATATATCTTATAAAACATCAGATACATATTTGATATGATTACAAAATCTTTTGATCTCTGGACGACTTGAGTATTAGCTTACAACAGTAATTTTACAAGGCAAGCTTTATATCGTATGAACTAAAAGAAACATGAAGGTATTTTCCTTCAGATATAAGTTCCTGTCTGATGTAGAATCCTTAAAAAAGTTTGGACTTTCTGAAGGCTGTAAAAATGGAGATATTTCCTGTGCCTGTTTCACAATGCTCCGTTTCAGCCTTTCAGCTTCTCAAAAAAGATAGACAGATAGCAACATGCTATCAAGACAATAACCACTGCTAAAAAATTAGCAGCCCGAGCAGCAGCACGAGCAGCCCATGCCCAAAATTTTCTGGCTTTCTTCCTTTTGAGAATGATTTTTGGAATGGAAATTAGGCCTTCTGCTCGAACCTGCTTGACCGGATTCACCTGTTGCTCCATTGCTGCATTTGATTGCTGATCAAATTCCATCCCTTCAGAAGAAATTTCATTAACTATGGCCTTCTTCCTGGCCTTCCTTCTCGCTCTCTTGTCACTTATCTGCAGTAGATATAAATCACAATTCAAAGAGTTCAAGTCCAGTGCAATTCATTAAAAGGTTAATGAAAGTCTCAAAATTTGAGAACTTGCCTTTTGTTGTTCCTCAACTTCCTTCTCAGCTCTTATAGCTGCTCTTGCAATTCTTTTCTCTGCTTTTTCTTCCTTAATTAACATGGCCAACTTATTAGTGGCGATTTGCAGTGCTCTCTTTGTTTCCTCACGTTTCGCCAACGCTTCTCTAATTTTCTTATCAAGCTCTACAGTTTCTTCATTACTAGATGCTTCAGAAGAACTTGAAATTTCTTTGGGTTTCATAACCATCTCAGTTGTTTCCCATACCACTACTGATTTTTCATTCGGGTTCCTCTGTCTCCCATCCTTGCTCAACTGCCGGGAGACCAGTGAGGGCAATCCTCTCCTCACGTAAGAATCCCTAAATTCCTTATCATTGTTGTAAAGGGACATAAACTTATTTACCTATTCAAAGAAAATAAAGGTTGTAAAATTCATTCAAATTATCGTAATAGTAGGCTATACCAATGTTATGACAGAGACAGGTGCAATTGTACATACCTCTGAGTCTGAGTCGGCAAGTACTCTAAGGGCTTTAACATTCCTTTCTGCAGCTAGCTTTTTGACATCTTCCAAGAGGTTACAGTTGTTCTCATGAGGGGCACTCTGTGAAATATTGATCTTGTTAATCAGAAGAAGTAAAGCATCCAACTCACTTGTGCAAGCACTGCATATTTAATAATGTACAAATTTTTTTTAACAAATTTCCGTTATTAAATAGTTCTGATTGAAACAAACTATGACAAGCACAATGCATATGCAGAGTCATCCAAAAGCAACATTCTAAACTATTAAGGAATGATTGAGCAAATGGATGACTCCGATGATTAGCATGTCAGTAATGATGTCTGAAAGCGTGGTAGACTAACAGATTGATTTGTCTATCATCCAGATCGGGAGAAAATAAATGAAAGAGTTAGCATTAAATATCAGTAAAATTAATTACTGCAGTAAGTTTAATTACTGCAGTAAGTTTATCAGTTTCCTATATATAGGCCTTTGCCTCCATTGTAATATGGAGTGGACACTAAAACTGATTCTCTTCTCTCTACTATCGATCTCGATATTATGTTCATGTTTTGTCATATAATCCGAGAGTTAGTATTTTCATGGTCGAATCAATTAAAAATAACTCCATGTTTAACAACCTCCGAGTACTTAATTAGTTTACGCTTATGAAAATCCAAGTTTATCTGAATCAATCACTTAACTCTAGAGTAGACAGACATCATATCCTTCCAAGGAGAAGTATACATGTTCTTCTATAAACTAAAAAGAGTTTGCAGTCTTTAAGCATGATACAGTCAGGTTAATGCCAATTTTAGACTGTGAAAAGGAAACAGAAATATTCCGATCAAACGAAAGAAACATACCATCTTCTTTTTCAATTCCTGAGCCTTTACACCAGCCTTTCTCCTTTCTTCTTCCAATATCTTTAATTCTGCATCACAGGTTTCAACATACTTTGCTATGTACTTCTTTTGTACAGTATCTTGCCTAATATGTTCCTTGAAAAGTTGAAGTTCTTTTGAGACAATATCCGTTTCAGTACCCATGAGCTACAGTGTCATAAAAGAAATTAATTGCACAACTGATACTTGATACAAGGGTAGGAAATTTACTAATAATAGTTAATTAAAACAAATGTGGTATTTATATGGTATATATATTTAATGAAGTTCTTACCTTTTCCTTGTCTCCAGGGTTAAGGTTGACCCTATTAGCTATATCATCCTGAATCTCAGCCCTTCTAGCATCACTGGCGATAAACTTACTTTTCATACCTCTAAGTTTGTCAATTTCTTGAACAATTTGCTTCTCCTCAGATAAGTGAATAGTTTCGTGCGTCATGCGGAATTCCAGTATCTTGATCTGAAAAACAATAACGGTAAAGAAACATGCTTACAAATGTATAAATGAACACCTTTATGAAGAAAATTTTGATCATAAAAACATGCCAGGTAACATCGACAACAACTCCCTGCATTTGAGCAAGACAGGAACAACAATGCCTAATTAAAGCATAAATAGTTGAACAATTACAACATCGTGCATAAACATGAAACACTGAGAATGTCATGGTTTAATATGCAATTGAAATTATCAGAAAATCTAATAACATCAGCTCACAACGTCATTGAGTTGTTCCTCTGCTGAGCATGCTCTGGCTGTAGTGTATGAACGGCCTATTTTACACAAAGCGTGATGCGGAGGAATTTTATTCTTGTTCAAGAATTGCTCCAAATCCTTTCTCACTTCCCATAGAAGATCCAGATTCCGTTTCAGTATATTTTTGCCTTTCTGCAGAAGAAACAAGCAACGCTCAACGCCTCAACATTACACATATTGTATCACCTTTATATTATTAATAAAGATATCAGAGAAATTTTATCTAATAAACATAGATAGTCCAATGAGTTCAATTAATCTTATAAAAAAATGAGCAAACTCAAAGAGAAAAATATCATATCACTACCAAAAATTAAATGCTAATCAAAATAAGAAAATTCACAGCTTTTGTTACCTTGGCTAAAGTCATATTTTCTTTAATCTGAGATATGGCGTGGTTCAAATCTTGAATCCCATTGTAAGTATTCTCCAGTTGTTCGGCTTTCCGTTCTGAATCATCATATTTTGGATATTTGACCATGAAAATTTTACTAGAGTTTCCACTTTCCTGCTGTTCATTTCCAGTTTTCACACAACCATGTGTTGATGCAGATTTCATAGTTTCCATTCCTGTGACATGACAAGGTATTCGAAAGATAAGGTATACCACAAGATTTTAATAACTTTCATACCAAATTCAAATAAAACAAGAAGCACTTTCTTGGTAATCAAAAAGCACTTCAAATGAAACAAAATGCAATAAAGATACTATGAGTTCTAAAACTTACTCTTGCATGCTTCGTTTTCTTGATAGAAATATTCATTTAGTACTGGTTTCTTGTGAAAATCGGCAGATAAGTTGATGATTAATTACAAAAACTATATATATATCAATACATACATACATTCAGGCACATTCTATAAATTCAGACACTAACC
The DNA here is from genome assembly GCA_028671895.1 of Oenanthe sinensis. Lineage (NCBI taxonomy): Eukaryota > Viridiplantae > Streptophyta > Magnoliopsida > Apiales > Apiaceae > Oenanthe > Oenanthe sinensis. Next base: position 42,039,592 of record CM053794.1, read on the forward strand.
CATCTACTTCACATCAAGAATCAGAATTAACAAATGCAACAATCTAAAAGAAAATATCAAGAATCCGTAAAGACACAAAACCAATGAAAGCACAGGAATGATACACATACCAGGAAAGTGTAGAAAATGAAAATTCAATGATGTTTATATTATATGTGTTATGTGTGTTATGTGTCTACGTTTGTATGTAAATAGAGTTGCAGTGAACAAGAATAGAGATGATAGACCAGTATATATAGTTTACAGTTTACACAATAGAATCTAGCGCCATTTAATTTTCAAGATTTATTATTATTATTTTGTTATTTTGAAAAAAAGAATGAGGTGGATTGAGGTGGATCATAATATAACTAATCAATTTATATTATATTATTAAAATTAAAATATTATAAATGCTTTCGGTTGATGCTTATAACGTGTTCAGATTATATATATCAGATTTTAACTTGTACAATATACGAATTCTTATTTATTAATTTAATATTAATATAAATATTTATTCATTATTTATTAATTAAATTTATTTACTTTTATTAATATTTTAGAATAAATAATATGAATAATAAATTTAAAAATATTATTAATATATTAAACTCCTTTTTAATATTTCTAAAATTAATTATATTGATATTAAATTGTTATTTGTCATTTATAAGATTTAAACACTAAATTTATATTTAATATATTTAAAATTAAATTAAATTTAGATATGCTGTTAATAATTTGTTTTCAATTCATTTATGTAAGATATGATAGAATATAATAAATTTCAAGATATAACAATATATAAATATTTGTTAAATATAATAATATAAATTATTAAAATTTAGTATGTTGCTAATTCAATTTAAATTTGAAAATTATAAAAGTGTTTCTAGAAATAATAAAATAAATATTAAATGTTAGTATATTTGTTGATAATATTCAAAGTATAATTTTGTTATCATTTTCAGAATTATATATATTAGATTTAAATATGTTATTAAGATAGCATTAAATATTAGGTTTTTATTAATATAATACTCTCTTGTACCAAATTGACTTGCACTAAATTTTGATTAAAAATTAAATATTAGTTTTTTATGATTTCAAAAATTAAAATTTTTATTTTAAAATAAATTAAATATACCTTTTGATGATATATTTTTATAATTTTTTTCAATTATTATATATTATATTTAATTTTAGTCAATTTGATCATAGAAAATGTCATAATTAATTTGGACGTAAGGAATATTTATTTATTTATTTATTTTTAAACATAATGTATTATTAATTAAAACTTATAAACAATAATATAATATTAATAATTGTTAGGATTGGATCGTAAGCCTTTAACCATACTTGGATAAAATCGTTTTACTCTATTAGATCTTTATTAATATAATTATATTCATGACTTATACATAATTATATAATATTATACAATTGTTAGATTTTTATTAATAAAATTTGATATTAGTTATAATTTATAAAATTATCAAAATAATTTTTTATAATTAACTTATTAACATCAATCTTCTTATCAAATATACGTAAAATGAACAAATATATTCCTTGAAAATTATAAACAACAGCGTAAGATGCAGCAGATTAATACATACGCCTAAAATAGAGATGGTGGATTAGCCTAAGACAATGTGGATTCTACATTACAAATCAGAGATTAATAATCTAGTCAACCAAAATTACTACCCTCCCAGAGCATTCCACCGGTGGGCGTAAGATTTAGCTCGGTTTGGTACAGTGTTTGATAAAATTTAAAAATTGTTATCTAAAAAAGGGTTTTTGATTCGTTCCCATACTTTAAAAAAAAAAAATTTTAACAGTTTTTGTAGAAAATAACTACCAGTTTCATCATTAAATCCTTCCAAAAATATTATTTTTATATATTATATATCAAAATATGTATAAATTAAAAAAAAATATCATATAGTAATCTAATTTGTATGACAATGATCCTCAGACCTCCCTTTTCTTATTCCATCAACTCAATTTATTCTTAAATCCTGTTTGTCAGATTGATAAAAAAATACATTTATAAATTCTTAGAATTTCTATATAGATTTGCTGTTATAATTATAAAAAAATTGAATTTCCTAATGAAAAAAAATAAAAGAAGGATATTGGAAATGAAAATATTTTTCCCGTATCCATTCTCCACGACCCTGTCGGAACAAAAATATCAATTTTTCCGGAACACGACAATTTTTAATAGCAACGGCACAGAAATTTTTAATATCAATCTCAAACTGAGCCTTAATGTTTTACATTTTGGGCCTACACCAGCAAGAAGCCCGCATTTGTTTGAAATTCCTTTAACTTCCCTTATGAGTATAGATTTAGTTTAATTTTATGGCCGGGTTTGGAGCCCATTACATTTAAAATTCTAAATTTGATTATATGGTTGGATAACTAAAACTTTTATATTTTAATTTTATTTAAATTCAAAGCATACATATATTAGTACGAATTTGAAAATTTAAAATGATAACTAAAATCCTATAATTTAAAATAAAATCTATATTATCAAACACAATCCTACCTAAAGTTTCACTCCTAAAAAAAGGATTAAAAAAAGTATTATTAAAATTGAATAAGAACTATAAATATTTATACATATTTAATATATTTTCAAAATCTCAATTATAAATAACAGTTTATTTGTAATAAAACACATTTAGAAATTATTTTAACCTCTTTTGTAATCTCATAAATTTTAAGAATTTATTTTAGGATTTCAGTTAAAATTTTTAAAAAATTTACATAACTTTTTTTTCAATATGTAATTAGTTATTCAAATATTAATTTTTAAAAATTATAATGACTTTGAAATTTAACTATACTAATTCTTTCCATAACTTTAAGCTTATGTATGCGGGCTGATTTATATTTAAGTAAATTTATTTTTATATTTTGTTTTATTTTTTATATTATTTTTCATTTAAAAAGTTATTTTAATAATAACCAAAAATTATATATAAGAAATAAATCTTTATTTAACAAAAATGTATATTATTTGGATTTTTAAAAGTTAAATATAATATTCTATTTAATATAAATATATATTTGGACCCGTGTTATAACAAATAAATATATTAATTTTGAGTTTAAATAAAATTTTAGGATAATATTGCTATGTATATAATTAGAATTCATGTTATAATAATTAAAATTATATTTAACACAAATATGAATTTTTTTATTTAACATAAATATTTATATAATTTAGATATCTATACTGTATTATTATAACCAAACAAGAGAATTTTTTTCATGAATTATAGAAAAAATCATAACGGTCCAATTTTAGGAACTATAGAAACAATCTATCCAATTTTAATAAAATTTAATTTTAGAAAAGATATATCATGTATATAATAGTCTCCCTTTTATACAACTGTTCACAGATTATATTATATTATATATTTTTTGTTTTAATAATCTTACTTATCTTATAATGTTTATTTAATATAATTTACTCACATTTAACTAAATTTCATCACCATTCAAACCTCTTTTATTTATTTAAAATTATGACTTTTTTTAAAACATTTAAAATTATGACTTATAATTAAATTTTACGAATATTAATATATAAAAATCATTGTATAGAAAAATATAAAAATAAATTAATAATAAAATAAATTATCATATTAAATGAAATATTTAAATTATATAAAATAATTTTTATATAATTTATTAATAATATTTGTACTTTACACGCTTATAAGCTTCAAATTTGGATCCCTGTTATATTAAAATTTTAATTAATATGTATTATTTAGGTTCAGGACCTACTACCAACCTACTTATCCATGAAGATTTTAATGTTTTGGTAATATAATTTGTAATGTGTTATCGTAAATATATACGGATCCATATTATAATAAATATATTTAGTGTATGCCTGATATAAAATTTTAATTAATATATATATATATATATATATAATTGGAGTCCATTTATAATATTATAATAAATAAAATCATATTTAACAAAAATATATATATTCCTTAGACTCATGCGATCAAAACTTTCAATTTCCGGCTATAATAATATACCGTAATATAGATCATACTCATGCCTAATTCATAGATATTGTATTATAATTAAAATGAGTAATCTTACGTGGCAAAAAATGGATAATCTTATCAATTTTATATAGAAACATAAATAAAATAATTAAAAAATTTATAGGAAAACTTTTATATGTAATCTTAAATAATATAACAATGAAGAATAAATATGAACATTAATCATAAGAATAAAATAAATATAAAAATATTAGAAAAACTTTATACAATATAAACTGATATGTATTTATAACTTTCTAGTGTGTATCCATGTGCACATATTAATTACTTACTTTTACTTTTATGAGGTGGCTTATATTTGTTACCGAATTTTTTTTGCATACATGAGTCCATTATCATTAATAAATTATCATTAATAATAAGTAGGAGCCAATTAAAATCTGACAACTCAATTCTCTCCTTTATTGCGTGCCTTTAGACACGCACTAGAAAAACCGGTATTTATATGCTCCCTCCGTCCCATTTCAAGTGTATTATTTGACTTTTTAACGGTCAAATTTAATTAATTTTAACTGAAAATTTAAAAAATATAATTATAAATTTTTCAATGGTATATATTTTATAATTTTTTATAATTATATAATATATATAATATTTAGTCAAGCTTTAAAATTTTTGACAATTGAAAAGTTAAATCAGCCACTTGAAATGGAATGGACGGAGTACTAATTTATATAAGATTAATTTAGGGTATTTCTATAGCATGAGCTGTAATTATCCGAATTCACACTGCCAAACTTTTAAATTTTCAACTTCAAACATTATAGATGTGTTGGGCTATACGAAGAACTTAAACGCGGTTTACATAAACTAAGACATGCTTATAAATTTTTTACTTCAACAATTGGAGAGACAAATTTTTTCCGCGAATCATGTTTATAACATTTTGAGAAAGTAATAATAGATGATTGTTGAAAAGCTAGTAGTAAGGTCTAGAAGACTTTAAATGAATTATATTAAATCACTTATAATCAGAGTGTTTATTGCAAAATTGGTATTAAAATTTTAATATTTAAATTAAATAAATATAAATTGTTAAAAAGTTAAAATATTTGACTATAAAATAATTATAATATATTATTTAAAGAAAAATCATACAATGAGATATAAACTAGTTTCAAATAAATTGTTTAAAACGTTTAAATTTAGGAAGCAACGATATGTCATTTTATTCTTTGGACACGTACCTATTTTTACGTTATCTTGTTCATTAACACGTACGTATATGATTATATATTCTATTCTACAGTAAAGATGACAGGAACAGAAATTGTACAGTAACCTGGTAAGTAAACAAAACAACTAGATTAATGTATAATTTATTATTAAACTACTACTACTACTACTACATTAAACATTTTTTCTCACTATAATAATTTAAATCTCAATTTTCTCTAACATCTAGATGGTGTCTAAACAAAGCTCTTCTCTTTCATCTATACATACACAATCAAGGTTCTTGATTTTTATTTTCTCATCGCACTCATATACTGTTCTCTTGAATCCTCTGTTTATTACAAGCATTTGCATATTATATATATGCATTTGTAAGTGTGTGTGTGTGTGTGTATTTTATAGTTTCATGTTCTTGATGTGGTAATTTATATTGTTCAATAATTTATTTATCCTAGTTGAACTATTCAAATTATTTCAAGATTGCTTTTTTATTATATGATGACAGTATGACACCTGTATGTATAGTTATCAGTTGTATTGTTACTAATTTTAATTAATTGTTTTTAAGTTACCCACCTGTAGTTTGCTATTTGAGACAATGATTTATATATGTTGGAGTGTTAATGAAGTAATGTTTATGGTATGTGTCTTTTTCTTGAAATGTGGTCGATAATAACATATTGAATATGTTAATTTAGTTGTCAATAACATTGTTTGGTTATTATATTATGTGTTTGATCTGATCCCATTTCCTTTTTCTTGTTTTCATCATGTTGATGTTAAAACTTAAGCTTGTTGATAGAGAAAGCTAATTGTTCGGTTTTCAAACAAAGTGAATCAAACTCATTATTCTAATTTAGGGGAGTACGACTTGCAGGATTTATTTGAAGAAGGTCTTATCCGAATACGGAAGTTTGTAGATTGCCAATTCATAGCAGATACGTATTTTTCTTGAAATGAACATAACTGGGTTTATGAGATTGGGTGAAACTTGAGATAAATCTTAGGAATGGGGTCCCTAAGCATAGAGAAAAAATGGGTATTTCCTCTTGCAGTAAGTTCACTTGTATGTGTTTTCCTTCTCGCAACCTCCTTGAATATGGGCCTGGTCTCTTCTTTACATACCATGAGTTCACTCCTCTCAATTTTCCCTTTGCGTGGTATGGCAAATCAGTCGAAGATATATTTTGCCGAAGATAAGGTGAAGCAACCTTCGCCTCCTCCTGGTATTCCTCGATTTGCCTATTTGATTTCTGGGTCTAGAGGTGATTTAGAAAAGCTTTGGAGAACACTTCAGTCACTATACCATCCGTTAAACCATTATGTATTACATCTAGACCTAGAATCGCCTGCTGAGGAGAGACTGGAGCTAGCATCTCGAGTGGAAAAGGAACCAATGTTTGCCAAAGCTGGGAATGTATTTATGATTACCAAAGCCAATATGGTCACATACAGAGGTCCGACTATGGTCGCTAATACTCTTCATGCATGCGCCATACTACTCAAGAGAACTAAAGAGTGGGATTGGTTTATTAACCTTAGTGCTTCTGACTATCCTCTGGTGACTCAAGATGGTTAGTCCTCCTTTCTTGCATTTATTTTCTAGTGAAAGTATAAGAATGAGGTTCGTTTGTAAAAAGTTGTTTGATTATCTATTTTATTATGTACAGATCTTCTCTCCACCTTTGTTGGTTTAGATCGGGATCTAAATTTCATTGAGCACACTAGCGACTTAGGATGGAAGGAGTAAGCTCGTCTCTTCCCTCCGCACACACCCAAACCTTCACTTCCGCCTTGTTTGCCTAAACTAACGTTAATATATCCAATTTGTAGGGGACAAAGGGCAATGCCATTAATAATAGACCCGAGTCTCTACCAAACAACAAAATCTGATATATTTTGGGTTACACCTAGGAGAGCCTTACCTACAGCCTTTAAGTTGTTTACAGGTTGGTTTTTTTTCCAATAATATAATCCGTACCTTGTGATTATTGAATAATTGGGCTAAAGTATCCATGCAAACATGACATGTCAAGATTTTTGATATCTACAATCTGGGCATCTCAATATCTAACTTTAGCTTGCTGTAGCTGTTCATTTTCCTCATCTAATTGATCTTTCCTTTTTAGTTGAGCTATTTTTAGGAGGATATTAAGCAGATCACTTAATATGTCTAAAAACACTTTCTTCGTCATGTGTATACATTATTTTGTGGAAGAAACAACCTCAAACTTAAATTCTAACCAATCTTACTAATTTTTGGTTCTTTGCCACCTTTCATTCTCCCTTGAATTAAATAGTTTTAACCGACCTCACCACAATGAATAGGAGAATCAATCTAATTTATTTCAGCATCAGCTTCCTTAAGACAATATTCAATGCTAGACTGTGAAACAAATAAGATTCATTTGGAGTTTTGGCCATCCGAAATAAATTTTTCAACAACCTGCTTGTTGTTGATAGACAATTCTGATTCCTGATAGACGATTCTGCTTTATCTGTCATCGATCTCTGGTCCATCCATCAATTCAATTATTAAATATAGTCAGTGGTTTTCGGAGATATGACAGAAAAATAACCACACAGTAATTTCGAAATAAATCTAAAGCAAACAGTCGCAAGCTAAACCCACAGTTGAAAGTGGAATTAATACACTACCTTGGTAAAACCTACATCTGATGATGTTGGATATGTTCTCTATGCAACACAATACAAGAAAACTTACTTCACCCAATTGGTAAACTCCATCCCCTCATATAAAAGATGGTTCCTACAACCTCTTTGATAAAAAAAACCTTTTGAGTTTCTCTGTTTTTTATTTTGATACTATTAGCACTTCCTAGCAAAGTTGCTATATACTGATGTTTATTTAGTAGATGAAGGGGAATATTACATAGTTCCCATCTTATATTACATGTTCTGCACCTCCTTATGTGCTAGTCACTGTTAGTTAAAGCATTCACTTTAAGTATATAAAGCTAGGAAACACAATCAGGCCAGCTTCGTACATTGTCACGATATTTTGTTCCTGTTGCAAGTACTAATTACTGTATGACTTGGGGGATTTGTAAAGTAATGTGAAATCATGAAGTTAACTGCTATAACAAAATGATGTGAGCTGTAATGATTCGATACAATTCACTTTTTCCTTTTCCGATTTTTATAATCTGGTTACTTCTTCTTTAGAAAAAATTGGGTACCATAACATAGATCCAGTTTTGCAGGTTCAGCTTGGATGATACTCTCACGTTCATTTGTGGAGTACCTCATATGGGGTTGGGACAATCTTCCAAGAACAATGCTCATGTACTACACGAACTTTGTCTCCTCTCCTGAAGGTTATTTTCAAACTGTCATATGCAATGCCCCGGAATATCTACCTACTGTAGTTAACCATGACATGCACTATATTGCTTGGGACGATCCCCCAACACAACATCCTCATACATTGTCACTTAATGACACGGGCGACATGGTTCGAAGTGGTGCCGCCTTTGCACGGAAATTTAAGCAGGATGACCCTGTTTTGGATATAATTGATAAGGAGCTACTACACCGGAGAAGTGGGAACTTCACACCTGGTGGTTGGTGTTCTGGAAATCCTCCATGTTCCAAGATTGGAAATCTAGACAAGCTTAGACCCGGTGCAGGAGCTCGACGGCTTCGGCACCTTGTAGGTAGATTGATTTTGTCAGCTAAATATGGCCAAAACCAATGTCAATAGATATTAATTACTTTACTATTTGAGTGATGGGAAATGTTGATTTCTGTTGTAGCATTCTTGCTTGTGAATGGAATTACAGAATACACGTATTCCAGTTTGCAAGCCTTACAATAATAGTTGGGATGTTTGTATTGAAGGTAAGGTACAGCAGAGTTACCTCTGCTTTTACCTTCCCTGTATTTGTAACATATATACATGTATACAGAAGCTGACAATTGTGCGATGACCATAGCATTTTCTGTGTCTCTACCAAACCTGGATCTGAAGTTTCCTAGGATTGTATTTCATTAAGTTTTTAATCCCTTGGGTGATATTCTATTTACAAAAACAGGAATGGTGTTCTAAATCTAGTAAAATGGGTTCTGCAAAGCTCGTCTATTCAAATTATGACAGGCTATGATTTAGTGACTACAGCTTGTAATGTTTTTAGAATTCGCAGAAGTTACATCATGTAAAAGAATTGAAGTGCAATATTCACCCTTTCCTTCTCTCAGAAAATCCTTATGTACAATAAAATGATCAAAATCATTAGTATTCATTTTGAAACATTCCGCTATGAGCTAATTACAACTTGTCACTTGATCTAAATCTTCTCTCGTCTTTATGAACCAGACTATAGATAAACCAAATGACTTGTACCGCTACTTATGGAGCAAGCTGACCAATCTAAATCATCTCTAATAGTTTTATGTTTCCCATTGAATTTGCAGCAAGCAAGGTGGAGGATTGACTGCGCCAACAAACAGATGAGATGAATTGTGCACTATCATCTAATTCATCACCTGAAAGTGGGTCTGTGTTGTTGAATTTGAATGATAAAGCAGGCATTGGAAATGCTTTCTGGTAGACGAAAACCTGTGGGTAAAAGCAAAGAGAATTAAAAAAAACATTGAGTAGAAGAACATCATGCTACTCAGTATTGAGAAAAAGAATGGAAAGGAACGCAACCAATACTACTATTAATTTTGGAAAGGAACACAACTTGTACAAGTGCACTTTTAGTTATAAAGAGAAAACTGGACTTTATGAAGTACCTCATTCGTCTCTGAGCCTGTAGCAATGTAGCCATCAGATACAGACAAACCTACAAAGTTCTGGGGAAAGAGACATGAATCAGATAGTGGGATATGTATTATCAATAGATTAGCATGCACTATTAAGTTAAAATTCATATTGCCATCACCACAGATACTCTGAATATTAGCATCAACTAAATTTAGATCTGTTTAAATTGATCATTACATGAGTGAAAAAATTAAGCATTCTCTGTGCTTCCTTCAAAACAGCCACTATCGGGTACTATTAAACCTTAGGACTGTTGATATCATTTTTAAGTGTATGACAGTTGGTCTTTATGAGATTTGATCATTTTTCAAAAATCTAAACTATAGTTTGATACTTTTGATACTTATGTACTGACTTACACATCCATATAAGCTAATAAAGAGTAAAATATTACCTTTACATTCGTGTGACCTGTAAATGACTGAAGAGGACAATCAAGAACTCGGGATGTTGTGCACACCGACAAATCCCACAGCTTCAGTGTATTATCCGTTGATGCAGACACGAGATTCTTTGAATCAATGAACTTGATGTAGCTCACAGTTTTGTTGTGACCAACCAATGTGCATAGAGGGATTTTTAAGTTACGAAGATCATGATAATAAATATTATGGTCTGCTGAACCAAATGCCAGGAAATTACTAGAATCTGAGGGGAACTGGACACAGCAGACATTGGCTTTAGTTCTGATCGTAGCAGCACTTGCTCCCTGCAGTAACAACCCATGTAAGACAAACAACTTATTACACATCCAGAAATAAAATGTACATGGCAGTGGTAATAGATAACTGCAGTACGTTTAGTTTCAAAGCTGACATCCACCAAGTGCAAGAATATTATTGCCTGATTAATATTCCAGAGTTTGACAGAGCCATCATCGCTCCCGCTGGCCAACAATGTTGGATCCGCCACTGAATAGTCGACAGACCACACACGCTTCTCATGCCCTTTCATTTCTGTAAATACTTGATTTCTCACAACGTCCCACACCTTAAAATATTTTCAAATAAACAATTATTCTCAGCACACAAGTAGTTTAAATCGTGTGGAAAGAAAACACAGTTTACCTACCTGCACAACGCCATCAAAGTTACTAGAAGCAATCTGGCTTTTGATGTAGCCATTCCAACATATACTACTTAGCTTTGATTTACTAGACATTTCAACAACGGGATAATGGATATCACGGTCTTCATCTAAGATCGTATCATATTCAAATACTTTTATCTTCTTATTTACTCCAGCTGTTGCGAAAAATTCTCCATCACGATCAAAACCTAATGAGCATACCAGATTAGACGAATTTAAAAGATCGGCTTGCTTCAGCTCTGCTTTAACTTTTACTTTTGTTATAGTTAAATACTTGCACAGCCCCTCCAAGAACGAATTTATCCATCCATCAATTCGCCTGCTCTCACCATAACGCTCTACGACTGGCAAACTGTTGAGAGGACTTCTTTCACTTGCAACAACAGATCCTCTACCAGCATTATTTAATGATGAAATTTTTGTGACTGATTTTCCTGTTGGTCGGCCAGCCCTGCACCTAGTTAACAAGTAAGCTGATTCTACTTTTTTAAAATTTCTCATCAAGCGAGTACTTCTGGATATCATTTTATCTTGCTTTTCGGTGGGAGCTTCTGAGTTCTGACAATAGTCATTACCACCATCTACTGCTTCAGCGTTATAATTCTGAGACCCTGGCCTGAGTCGTTTTCTGGAATTTAAGCAGCCAAAATCGTCATTTTCAATTGAAGATGCACAGAAAGTGGAGTCAGAAGGATTCCTCTTTGAACTGGACCGTCCTTTGCTCTCAATGGCGGATTGCAATTTTTTGACTTCATCTATATCAGATGAAATAAAGGACACCATCTCACACAACTTATCTGTAGCTTCCTGTTTCCTTTGTTGCATCAACAAGAGGAACTCCAAAGATAACTCCTGCTCCTCTATCTTTTCCTTAAGATCTGTTACCATTCTACGTTCTTCCAAGTCATCTCTTGGCTCATTAAGAAACTCACTTTGCAATAATTCACTGTCACATGAGATTTAGATATGAGTTTGGGGAAACTATTAAATCTAGTGAGGATTGTGAAAATGCAGCAGCAGAATATAACTCGAGTATAAACAGAGAAGAAAAGGAAAAACACTACTTTACATATCTACTAATCACAATCAAATAGAGATCAGTTCCATTTTTAATCTGTTTGTCCCTGATATCTCAGTTGAAAAAAACCACTAATGTGCATTTGTATTATCTTATTCATGATTCAGTATTCATGGCACATTATGAAGTACTTAAGACAGGTATATACAGAGCGTAAGCCCTAAAAAGCTATCCAAGTCATCATCTGGAAGTAGTAGTCGGGAGAATTAAGATTTAAAATTAGAGTTCATGACTACAGTAACATGTGTGTGTACATTAAAGGTTCAGCGAATAAGTTACATCATTGTGGCCAACAAGAATCAGAGAAAAAAGATAATAAAGAATTAACCGTATAGACGTGCCACACATAATGTAAGGTACAAAATAGAGTACACAACATTGCCTACTACATGGCCATGGGAATATTAGATCTCAGTGTAAAGGATAAAGCATGCAATTCACCAGTTTAACACAAATCATCATTGCAATTTACCCTACTTAATCCCACATTGTTCAAGGTAGAAGAAGATGTTTATAGACACATCTTGCCACTGCTTGGGGTCCACTCATGACTACTCCAATTTGGGTTAACATGAGGATGTGAAACAAGCCTATTAGCCTACTCAGGTAGCTGCAGGATTCTAGCAGCAGAACACTATGTCTGCTTCACCAACGATGGTCTGTATACAGTATACCCTTCTATTGAAAACAGATGACCGGTACTAACTAAATTATGAAAAGTTTCCTGTTAATTTTACACATGTTACAGTGGAATATTCAGACAAAAAGTACTTCCATGATTATTTGTGGGATAACATAAATAACAAAATGGGTTATGTACAGAAAAAAAGAAGATCCATTACGTCTAAGCATTAAGTTTGCAAAGAAAGATATATCTAGCATGTACCTCGTTACTTGTCTGAACAGTATAGAGTCACTAATACAATTGTACAAGTTCAGACAAATTATGAGAGTGAGAGAGGAAATCTCACCCCAATTTTGGCCTACTTGTAGGCTGAGGGTGCAACAACCATAAACAAAATGAAGCTTCTTTAGGCCACTTCAGCAGCAATTGAGGAGGAAGGACACGATGTCTCAGATTAGACATAGTTCCGCATTTCTCTTCAGCCGAGCTGAATGTACAATATAACTGAAAAAACATGTACATCAAGTTAGAAGGAATTGTTGCCAGCAAAAGAACTCTGAAACTTGACAGATGCTATCCATCTATCTGTATTACAGCCATCTCAATGTATAACATAAATCCCATTTACGAACCTCAAAAAGTAGTACCCCCAAACGATATATATCGGAAGCACAAGAACCTGGAGCACCAGTGACCTCTTCTGGACTAGTATACCAATTTGTTTCCATGCGCAAAATTTGTTTCATTGGAAAATGGAGAGTCTTTTCATCAGTTTGATAAACATTAATGGTTTTTGCTGATGTTTGCATTAAATTCTCTGAGCCTGACTGCAAGCAGCTACTTCCTGATATCATCTGTGAAGCATCTCTTTGATTTATACTGTAAGGAGAACTTTCTGTTCCAAGCTGTCTTTTGTGATGATGTGGGTCATGGGAAGTAAGCAAACATGGCCCTCCAGACTCTGCTGTTTGGTTATCTGAATCATCCTCGAATGAATCTGAACCTGAATCTGAGCAAGAGGCGGACTCGATAAAAGAAACATGGTTGAATGAGGACATAACAAAGCAGGAGGGTCGAACATTATGAACCACGAGTCCCTGTGAATGTGCTAGAGATACAACCTCTACTACCTGCCTAAATATATGCAAGCATTCAAGGGCAGTAACTGCTCGTTCACGGTTGTCCAACCATTGCCTCAAGCTAATATCATTACGTCCTCTGTCACGATCACCTGCCAGCGCATCTTCACAGGATGTAGGTAAACCAAGTTCTCTCCTCCTCCCCAGAATATGCTCATAAGCATTTGGTGCATTATCTAACGACCTGATAGAGTTAGCACGAATCGATAAAGGGTTTCTGTCAGACACCCCAGAGCGTCTTAGTCCTCCAGAACTATCAGACTTCTGCCAGCAAGAATCAGACGAGCCTTTCATTCTCATCCACCAAAATCAGCAACAAGACAGTATGCAGACAACCCAACGAAAAAATTAATTATCCAACATATACCAATTTTTTTAGATCCCGCCGCCATCTCGAATTAGAAACACATGGTAGCCACACGACCAACCAACAACAGAGTAGCTCTTGCTTTACCCTAAAGTACTAAAACTAAATCACCTAAAATTGCCAAAAACACCTCACTTTAGTCACTTCTCCAATACAATTCCCTATGAACACAAAATATTAACATTCAAAATCATTTCCACATAGTATCACTTCAAATCACATTAAAGGATCACACGTAAGTACTTGAAGTTAACTATAAATTAAGCACATAAAGCCACTCATAAACAAATCATGCAAACAATCATATATACTACAAGTCTACAACCACCACCAGAATTTTACACTTGTAAAGACTCAACTGAGAAAAAACAAAGATAAGAAAGATAGTGGCAGTACCTGTTTAGTAGCAGGAGAACCACAAATATATCAACTTTAATTGCTTTAGATGAACCTAAGCCTCACAAATTATCTCACACACTGTTTTGATCACAACTGTGGACAGAAATAACATTATTTTATGGGAAAATAATTTTAAAAAACTGACAAAATCTCAAAGTTTCCAAGAAAACACAAATGGGATGAATTGATATATAGCAAGTATCCTGAATGTATACAATTTTTAATGCTTTTCAAATGAAAAAACACAGGTCCCCATGGTCACTACTAAGGACTAACCCACTTGTTTATGTTTTTATTCCAAGTAACATATGTGGCTCAATTACACCCGTACAATTTACATTGCTTTAACTTGTGGACCAGTAGCATCTCATATTAAACTATCAATCAATACAAACAGGAGGAGGTTATATAGGGCCTGTTTGGCTACTCTCTACTTATGGAAATAAGGGCTTATTTCCGGAAAAAAGTAGAGATGTATGTACTTTCCAGAAATAAACTCTTATTTCCAGAAATAATTAAGTTCATATTTGGTTTTAAAATTCTAAAACAAATATTTATCTTTAAAAAATATATGAAAATATGTAAAAAATAATAACAAATAAGTTACTTATTTTAAGTTTAAGGAACCCCAAACACCCTCATAATGAGAGGATCTTATGTTCTCAAATCTCAACCAAACAGAGAAGGTTGTAAATGGATCAAGATAAGTCAACTTATATTATTACAAGTACTGATTAACACTAATCTAATCAGATTTAGTTCAAAAAAGCAAGTTGATTAATACTAATTGTCAAGATTTAAAAGGTCAACAATTTGACACCCCCACATACTTGGATTGATCATGATTGGTCTCCTAAGCCCTCACAAATTGTTTTCTTGTGTCAAGCATCTGCTTATTATCAGGATCTTTTAATTTTTTAAAATTGGTAAACATTTTTTTCTTTCAAAAATAAAACAAAAACTATAAACATTTTTTTAATACATTTGTTTGATGATATTAATTTACGGTATCAATTTGAGTACTAAAGAGTCAAACATACGCTTATTATGAGATGGAGTACTCCAAAATCATAACACTGGTCCTTTTTTCTCTCTTACTATTATTGAAATATTAAACAAGGAAAAAAAATTCATTAAGCTAACATAAACTCTGCTCTAATGGACAATATGCATATATAGTAGGGACTGCATGTGTGGAATACATAGGAAAGAAAATTAATAGCTTCCTAATACAACCTATATATCATCCAGTAAATTGACTGTCATTATTTTAAAGAACCCTACAACTCAAATACTAAACAATTAACAATGGGTTTTCTTCAAAGGCAATTTGTTTTTAGCTTCTCTTGATCGAGTAGATTTGGAATGTTGCGGGTCAACGACCAGATATGAACAATGAATTGGTTGATAACTGGTTCTTTTCAGCCTGAATTCTTTTCAGCTTCGCCTTGTCGATACGTGAACGTCTAACTGCTTCCTGGACATGGCGATCACGGTCTTTTAGTATCTGATCAACTTTGCCTGCGGGAGCTAGCAGTGGCCCAGAGTAGTGAATGTTATTGCCTTTTGACCCATAACCAAGCTGGAGAAAATGGGGACAAGTATACAAGAAAATATTTAAATGTTTGAAAAGGAAATAAATATTCACAGAACATTATATCAATTCTACGATGAAAGAAAACTTACAAGAACTGGATCTTTGTTGTTATTTCTTCCATCCTCATTTAGTTGGCCTGCTACACTTTGCATATGATCCTGCTTTCTCACTGAATCGAAAGATTCCTTAAAAGATCCTGGAAACCTGCCAATTACTTTTGGAGTTTCTTGTTGTAAATAAGCAGGCTTCTCTCTGCGATCTTCAGATATCAAACTTCTCCTAGCTGCAACTAGACTATTAACCGAGGATAATTCAGCACCAGTTGAAATCTTGGGTGGATCTTCCATATTTCTCCCGACCTTTGTCCACGAAGCTCGGTGAACCAATGGTCCAGAATGAGAAGCTCTTTTGTGAAGATTTCCCTGGGGGTCATTGACTTCTTCAACAGCTTGGGATGGTCTAGGAGGCTCAATGGGAAAGCCAGAAGCTACTTCTTCCTGAGGGAATTTCTCACTCCGAGAATTGGACTGACCTCTTCTTTTCTGTATGTAAAACATCCACTTCATAAATATAAATGTGAAAGAGAGAATATGTAGCTCCATCTCAATGGAGAGAAACAAGAGGGCACATGGAGAGGTTAAATGATAAATATACACAAAAATATACCTGCATCGAGAGGACTAGCTCAGCATTGGCATCGGGTGCTGGAACAGCCCGAGACTCTCTTTTTACTTTCCTTTCAACATCATATCTAGGTCCCTTATTCCCGCCAGCTGCTTGCCTACTAGTTCCAAGAAAAAGAAAAGGCAGTGTTACGAAATAAAGCATTCCTTTAGCTAGATTAGATATAATGTCACCAGGAATGATCATTAAAAATTCATGAAGGCAAAAGTAATTTTGATGTATGCACAATTTTCAGGTGATAACCTTACAGTATGACCAACTATTTTCGGCAGTATAAATGCACGATCTTTTAACAAGTCAAAGCCAAATTCAGTTGCAAGGAAATGAACTCATTAACCTTAATGAATGTGGGAGGTGTAATATATGGCACTTGTTTTGTGTGTGAATAAAATCTTCCACATCATGCCAACATGATTTTTTTGCTATACAATATGCATGTACACATGGAAAGACATTATGCACCTTCTAGCTTCTTCGTCCCTTAGTTTTGCATCTAATTCTTTGCTGGGGGGATACTTTGGCAAGCTTGAAGGCTCACATGGAAGTGGTTTGGAAGAAAAGAACTGCAAGAAAGAAGCCAATATTTACATTGTTAAAGACTTAAAAAGTGGAAGTGGTTCTAATGTAAGCCATTGCTACCTAACTTGGCTTGTGTACTGTAACGCATTGATGATACACGACTCATTCAAGATAAACTGAATGATATTCTACCGGACACCGCCAATTTGAAAATACTAGGTAAAGAACAAATCTTTTAAAAAGGACAGAGAACAGCACATACTGCATCAAATATAAAAAATTGGCTACTAATGGAGTACTAATTAATAATATAAATCGAGATTGTAAATAATTTTTAGTCTAAAAAGACTAGAAAACTGCCAACAACTATTTTCAAGATGAACCATAGAGATATAGAGGAATTGCAGAACAACTGTGTACCTCGCTCCTTAAAGCGTTGGCTGCAGATTGACGATCAGCAGGATCTATGGAAAGCAGGGTTTCCATAAGCGCCAATGCTGGTGCAGGGAAATCCTTAAATGTTTCTGCCACACATCTTCTATATGGCTGTTGAGGCTTAAAAATGGTTGCATGGGGCAGCTTTGATTTTCTCCAATAATCTTCAGAGGGTGAGCCACAAAGCTTGAAAATTTTATGCAGTTGCTCCACCTAAAATACGAATTTGTTTAACTCTTTACATCAAAGAAAATAAGTTTCAAAACCCAAACAAAAGCTTATTTACAGAATTTATTTGTACTGGTATATATATCTATGATGGCAATAACACAATATGGATGGAAAGAACAGAGTCTGGAGAAACTAGATCACTAAAACTGCCTAATCTATTGTACAAACGAACAGACTTAACTGTTTCCTCTATTCATTACCTCTATATTCACATTCTTTCAAGTTAAAAGAATATTGATCACAAAGAAATCAGAGATACAAATTTAACACGAGAAATTTGCATACACTCTCTTACTTCTTGAACAAGTAGATAGGGGGGTTACATAAGATATTTTAACAATTATTAAAGCATACTAAGCCTGAACTAAACTTAAGCATAGGATATCAAAAGTGCCACCTCCAGCTAAATACAAAAAAGAGAGGCACGGTAGAATGGCATGTTGTCTCTCAACTACCACATATTAGGTTATAAATAAAAGAAAAAGGTGCTTAAAACCCACTTGGAGTTTGAGCAGGACTTCCCCTATCTGCTACCGTCAACAACCACAAAATTTGGATAATGCAAGGAAAACACAAGCCAGTCGTTCTAAAAGTACCAAGAAAAACTATGCACTGCCTTGTACAAATAATATACTCCCTTTGTCCCCAATTACTTGTCCCCGTTGTTTTTTGTGTAGTCAAACTAACTAATCTTTGACTGCAATTTAAAAATAATATATAATTAAAAAAATTAAAATTTTATATCATTAGAATATATATATATAATCTACTTTAAAATGTATTTTTAATTTTTTAAAATTATAAAAGAACAATTTCTAATTTGTAGTCAAAAACTAGTCAATTTGACCGCAAAAAGTCAAAAAAAGACATGTAAAAGGGGACGGAGGGAGTAATAAATTTCGTATTTGACCTCAAACTAGATGATTTGCATTTGTATAAAATAAGTTGCATAAAGCCAATAATAATGGTTGTATTGTGGTGAACTTAACTTGTTCGGAAAAGCATGAAAATTAGCAATAAAGTTTTATCTTGTAAGTTCTATCAATTTTCCACTAGACATGACTAGATATTCTTCAAAGGCAACACATAAATAACAAATTACCTCAGTTCTTCCAGGCATAATTGGCTTGCCTGCATATAATTCAGCGAGTATACAACCAGCACTCCATAAATCCACAGCAGTACCATAATAAGTGGCGCCTAGCAAAAGCTCAGGGGGGCGATACCAGAGAGTAACAACCCGGCTTGTCAGAGGCTGACTTTGCTGAGGATCATAAAAGCTTGCCAGACCAAAGTCTGCCATTTTTAAAATGCCATTATTGTCTATCAAAAGGTTTGAACCTTTTATGTCACGATGCAAAATACCACATTTGTGACAATGATCTAGTCCCCGTAAAAGTTGCTGCATGTAACACTTGACCTGCAGAGAATTTAAAAAAAAAAACATGAATTTAAAGATGACACTGGTGAAACCTTATTAAAGAGTGCCAGGTATCATTTTTCTAATCTTCACTCCCTCTGATTCTATTGATCGTCATATCGAAGGGAAAAAAGTTTTCAGGGATACAACAAATAACTTCAATTGTAATGTACTTTTTTATAAATTACTCTATAACATTGAGTATGTTCTAAAATATGTTTCAGAGATGATCTGAGACACAATAGTAATATTTAAAATTTGTAAATACATTGTTGAAACAATGTTAGACATGTAGCATCAGTTTTGGAAAAAAGGAAGGTACAACATTCTATATTTTTCAAACAAACTTGACGCGACATCACAGCATAAAGAGATTAACATGTAATGATATTCTTCTAATTACTTGACATAAATAGCTCAGTAGATATAGAACACGATATATAGTAGCTTCTAAATCTATTCAATACAAAAACTGAGCAAGCACCTGCGATTCTGTGAACTTCAGGCTAGGGTGAGAAGCAAGCCCCGACAGATCATGCTCCATATACTCGAAAACAAGATACAAACTGCATGACATCCTTGATGTAACAAGGCCTTCCAATTTTATTATATTTGGATGATCAAGCCTACGCAGAATATGAATCTCTCTAGCCATAAAACGAACACTCTCAGGTTCCAGGTTATCAAACCGTACTTTCTTTAACGCAACTATCTTTCCCTTATCTAGATCACGAGCTCGATATACATTACTGTATGTACCTTGGCCAATCTGCAATAATGTTGGAAACAGTCAAGTCAACAGGTGCTGTTGACAATTTCGAAATGTAAAGATTATGTAAACCAGCATTTTATGCTCTCGAATATGATCTTTCTCTATAATCATTTATGTCACATACTACATCTAATATGTTACGGGCATTTCCCAACTACTAGGATGGGAGATGGTATTTGGGGGAAGAAATGCACAATCAAAAAGGCTTGGTCATTAATGTCTTTTTTTAAAATATGAAAAACTATGAGGTAATATTTATTTTTATATATTTATTTTTTGAAGGTGTGGAAATCTATCTACTGAGGCCTGTATGGCGTCTTTAATGCTTCGGGTTTCATTGCCAATTATCTCACTGTATAGTGTATACTATGAAATTTATAAATTAAGGGTTCTTAAACTTCTTTTCTCCTTTCTATATCATCAAAGATCACATACTTGATTTTTTCCATGGCTTTAATCTATTTGCATTTTTTATTAAAAGCTTTCTTTGGTGAGAGGGAGAATGGTCATATATTATAAAAACGTAAAAAGGCATCTATGTAGGAGACAAGAACAATCAAATTTTATTTGTTCTTGCATACATCATTGCAGTACTGGTTACTCAAAGGAGCACAGAAACAGATAAAAGACAATGAGAAAAACCATCTTCTAAAAATTTAGCCAATTTGATATTGCAATATAGCAAAAAAGAAGAACATACTTTATCTAATTTCTCAAAAGAGTCTGCCTTTCTTGGTATCCATCCTCTAATAGCTTCACCGGCCACTCCAGCCAACCATGGGGGCCATCCAGCAGCTACCTGTTCCCCTTCTGTAGCTCTCAGAATCCTACCCGATCCAGGATGGTTCATAGCGATAGCATATTCACTCTTCTCTCGTTTCCTCTCAAAATGCTCCCCATTTAACCGAATTGAACCATTCACTGCCTTATCAATCAGCATTGCCCTCCCATCATGGTTATCTAACCGATCTTTCCCTCTACACCCTTCCTCTTGCCTAGATGAAGTAACCCTCCCTACCCGAATGTCTGATGAAGCTTTAGTAGACAACCTCTCCCTTGGACTTTCCCTACTATCTTCAATTGCTGAAGGCTTACAGCAATTAACACCCATCTTACACCCCCAAACAAACGCCTAAACCTTCCAAAAATAATCACTCAAACCCTATATTATATATTCATCTCCTTCCCTGTTCATCACATCATTATCCAACTCAAACCACATCCAAACCAACCAAACTCAAAATCACAATTTGATTGCCTTAAGAAAGAACACTGACCCCACTAACCATAAAACCTAGTATCACAATTTAACTACTCACACAACATACAAATATAATTATACAAGAACTTTAATCAAGAAAATGAAAGAATGAAGCTTTCTTGGTTAGAAAATGAGATGGGGCATAAAAAAAGTACCTGAAAAAGGTGTTGCCACTGAAAAGATTGAAACTTGAGGAGAGAAAATGAAGAATGCATGGATCTAGGTCACGGATTTGTGTGCGGGGGGGACAGAGAAAGACTGAAAGAGTAAATCTTGGTAGTGTATTATTCTTAATAATTTAAGTATTTAATTTAATGTAAAAGGGGTTGTCAAAAAAATGTCTATCCGTTTTCTTGAAGTATTTATGTACTCTGAGTCTCTGACCACTGGGAACAGCTTTTTGCAAGCGTTTCTTTATTTTTCATGCATGTATATATAAATATAAATATACATACAGAGAGTGAGTGTCTGAAGTCTAAGCATTTTCCCAAACACAATTAACGGAAAGTCCCATCTAAATAATCTTAATTACGGTAGTATGTTTAGCGTGTAATCTATTAATTTGTCAATATACTAGGATGATTAAATTAGTTGTCTTAACATTTTGTCCTTTTGTTAATTTAGAAGTAAAGATATCTTGATCTAACTTTTTTGCAACCCAATATTATTATTCCATTCATTTGTTTATTTTTTTAACCGGTAATCATGGCTTCTTAAAAATAAATGAATCATGCCGAACCGAATTTTAGGTTGTTCATGTTCAACTCATTTAAAATTTTTCAACCTTGAACTCTTATTGATCCTAATATTTTGTTTGAGTTCGACTCACAAATATGCTCATGAACAATTCACGAACACATGTTCGCGAACGCTAACAACACATTGAATATGGTTCGATCTTCTATATGGACCCAAGACAACGAATGAGAGATTGGGTGAACGCCTTTTCTATGATTGCACGTGTCAACTTGTGTACATGAACATATGAATGTCAAGCGAAATAAATAAATTTAAATTTTAATAACAAAATAATGAATTAACAAAAATATTTCTCACGTTTTCATTTCAAAGTCCAAGTTCAAAAAAAATCAAACTTGACAATTAATAATTTATCAAAAATTAAGATATTTAAATCTAATAAATAAATTAGTACAAAAAAATAGTAAATTAGTTCCTAAACTAACATACACACAAATACTTAGAAAATGTCATAAATGTTCACAAACATGTGTTCATGAATTTCTCATGAACATTATAATCGAACTTGTTCGTGAACTTTCGAGTCGAATTATGTTGTGCTCAAGTTCAACTCATTCCTAAAAATTGTGTTCATGTTCGGCTCGTTTAGAAATCGAACCGAACACTAAACTGTTCGTGATTGTATCGGCTCATTTACAGTCCTATTAGTATCAAAGTTTCCCATTTTTTCTCAATTAATTTTCATGTTAGCTTTTTTAAATAATATTTTTATTTATTCTCCTCAAATTTCATGTCACTAAAAATTTATTAAAATAATATTTTTATTTACTCTCCTCAAATTTTAATCTAAGAAATATAAAAAACTCTTAAACATGTTCTCGTAGTGTTCTACACTTCTACATCTATCTTATTCCTGCATGGTATTGAATCAAATTATCATTGCGCAATAATATCTTATTAGTAAATTTTCCCCTCAGCTCTTTTTTAGGATTCTAATGAATTTAGTTTAAAATCAGATGTAACCAGTTTTAGTGAATCAACGAATTTCATTTATCATATAATTACTGTTTTAATAATTTTGTTGTATACTTTTTATATTTTTTTTATAAGTCGTTTTAGTTTTAATACATATTTTAAAATATTTTGATCGTTAATAACAAAAATGGTATTATTTATATAAGAATTTAGATTACATGCATACGCGGTAAACGGGTAATAAGTTGCGCCACAAGTCCTCGTATAGAAAGTTGATTGTATAATAAAATTTATTATTTTTAAAATTGTACCTTTTTAATTAAAATATGTAATTAATATTTTAATTCAACACAAAATTTTAAAATGACACCAATTTACGATATAATAAAAACTAACTGTACTATTTCCATAATATACAAATTAACTTTTTTGTTGTGAATTTTTATGTAGAAATAGAACTAAATATTGTGTGTTATGAGCCCTTAAACACATACTAGTACTAGTATGAAATACTTACATATTCATGGCCCAAGTAGGTGTCCATGTCTGTATTGAATGGGAGGAGAGTGATAATAGTTTAATAAACCAACCAAAATTAATGGGGTTTGTCTGGCATTAACATTTGTTAATTATAATGAAACAAGTGAGTGAACCCCACTTGTACAAGGCCTTCGCTTAATGGCAGGCCCACCTACTGAGCCCGTACTGACCTGCACCGGCCCTGTTCTGTTCTGTTCTGCTGTTGGCTTATGCCTTTACACAGTCACCAAGTATATAGTTTTAACTTATCTCGGTGTGCTCCTCCCATGATAACACTAGAATTTTCAATCCTCACAAGAGATAAAAGATACCCAAAATATTTATATTATTTAATAATTTGGTGCAATACTATCATTAAGATATATAAATTGTCCTTTTCAAATTATAAATACACAGTTTATATAAAATTAAAATTCATATTTTATATTTTTAGTATTCTAATATTTTATTAATGTGACAATTAAGAATCGACCATAATTCTAAAAATCACTAACTGATTAATTATTATAAATTATTCTTCTAATTCGATTTTTAAAATCTGATTAATTATTACATAAATTTTAGAAATAATATTATAAGTTCAATAAATTAATTATTATTATTTTATTTTAATAATTCAATTAATCATTTTAATTAATCTTCAAGTACTCCACTAATCGGTACAAGCTACGAGTTCGTCCAACCGTTTGATGCTGATTTCCAATTTTTATAGACTTCCCTCCTTTCTGGAATATACATAAAAATTAATATATATAATTTATCAAAAATAAATAAATATTATTATTTTAACAGAATGAGAATTTTAATTTTCTTCTAAAATTAATTTTAAAAAAACAAAAACCACCCTCAAAATGATTTATTTTCCGGATAATTGGAATCGGGGTTTTGAATCTCGTTAAAGCTAACCCCAAGTCCCACTGTGAACTGACCCGCAAATTGAAAATTAGGGTTTAACAACCTCTCACCCATATTATGTCAATCTCAATTAGGAGTACTATATACTGGTAATTTTGTGCAAGATCTATATTGGGTTTTGCTAAAGTTCTTATCTTTACAATTACATACATGCTTTTTAAGTTTCTTGATCTACATATTCTTATTTTCTTTACAATTTCAGTTAAAAATCAAGAACATTAATATCGGTTTGGGAATATAGTGTGATTGAATTGGTATTTATTGTGTTTGATTAATGGAATCATATACATTTTTTGTTATATGTGTTCTTCACTCTGTGGTAGCTTTAACTTGTGGAGCTATTATGATGTTTTATGCTAATGAGCTAGTTGTGTTTAGTCATGGGAAAGATACTGCTAGTAAGCTTATGGGTTCGACGCCTCACGATCAGTTGTTGATCCAAACTTCTGATTCGTTTTCGGGGTTGCTTTTGTTTGCAATTGGGTTTCTTTTAATGATGGTTTCATTTGTTAAGGATCAGGAGTTTCAGGGGTTTTTTGCTAGGGGGTGTGTGCTTCTTCATGTTGCGATGGCGGTTTGGAGAATTTACTTTGATAGGAAGCTCGAGGATCTTGGTGGGACTTGGTTGAGGTTGGTTGTTGGGGACATTGTGTTGGCACTGTCGTGGTGTTTCTTTCTTGTTTATACTTGGAGGGAGAAGTATGATTGATTTTCGAGGGTGCTGACTTAATTTTATGAGTGACAAGAAGAAATGTTGGTTTAGTCGGAATGTTAAAGTGCTGCGGTGGACTATGGATATGCTTTGGTTGCTGATGAGATGAATATTACAGGCAGCAGGTTTAAAGAGGATTATGTTGTGTAGGTATATGTTTATTTGTTTTGTTTTTTGTGTTTTATTTCCCTCTGTCTTGATAGAATGCAGTTACCCTTTCCTTGGTATAGTCATCATAAAATGTAAAAATTTCTTGAACGATTATAAATTTGTGTTCCTCTGTATCAGTTTAGTGACATCTGTCTTTCTTTTATTTCATGTTTACTATACAAGGTGTTGCTTTCAAATTCACTGCTGCATCAAAAAGTTTAGGGAGGCAGATACGTGTGAGTGCTTAAGTTATAAGATTGGTAACTTACTAACTTATATCTAGTATAAATGGCTGAATTGCTATCCAATATTCTTCAGTGGATATATGCGACCTCAGTCCTAAAATGAAGCCTGGCACATTCCATTATATTTGGTTGATATTAAATTAAAGAAGAGTTGAGTTAATATTTCTTATTCTTAACCGTGGGTTGGTGTGCGCAGATTACAGATGCTTATATTTGAATACAAAATATACTCTGGTGATTTACATATTGAGACTGTAATTCAAAGCATGTATTTATTATATTTTGCTTTACTTATGACTAGCTTGGGGTAAAACATATGTTGATTATAAAGGTAGATACTGCATTGCATTCACAAAAATTGAGCCAGTTATTATTCTTAATATTCTGATCCCTGATGGCATCCTGCTTTTTCCAAAATTTCCAGAATTTTTACTCTGAGAAAATATTGTTCGCTCAATGCAATTCTAGCAAACTGTTTAGGTTGGAAAACAAAGATTAGTCCTTACATTATTATAGTCCTTGCATTATTATACGGTTATACCTATGTAAGATAGCAGTTATAAGACGCTCAAGTTACAATTTTTTGATTAATGAAGATATTTACTGAAACTTTACAAGCAAAAAGATCAAACTGTTCACATAGTCACGATGATTGAGTGCTGTGCTGGATTGTGCCTATGCATGGTTGGCGATAAGATGAAGAATACTAGGAGTTTAACGAGGTTATCATATTTTGCTATCATTTTTCACTAGCCACGTGGAGTGGACAATGTTGATATGCAGTGAAATGTAATCACAGAAACTGGGAGTTGGTTTTTCTTCATTTTCTGGTCCCCAGTTTCATGCTTCCGGCTTATATCTCCGTAATTTTTACTCTTAAGTCATCCCAGCAGACGATATATATTTTTAGCATGAAAAAATGGTACTTATATAGTTGTATATATTCTTTGTACACAAAGGCTGATGAAACAATTGAAATGAGAATGGGTGCAAGTAAGATGCTGGAAAGAAACATAGTAAATTAGCAAGGGTGTGGAATACTACTTTGCTCGGGCATGTACAAATGTCTGGTAATTCAGGCTAGAAATGATATCAGTGGAATTATTAAGTTTGTGCATCATATGTATTGAGCTAATATTCGGTGTTTTTGGGGCCTGGTGTTCGAGACCTGAAGGCTTCTTCCCTGAACTTAGCAAAGTCTTGAAGATGCTAAAGATGCTTCTTCCCCAAGTAATATAGGGCCTGTTTGGCAACCGGTTACTTATGGAAATAAGCCCTTATTTCCGGAAAAAAATAGGGATGTATGTACTTTCCGGAAATAAGCCCTTATTTCCGGAAATAATTAAGTTCATATTTGATTTTAAAATTCTAAAACAAATATTTATCTTTAAAAAAAATGAAAATACGTAAAAAATAAAAATAAAATAAACTACTTATTTTAAGTTTAAGGAACCCCAAACGGCCACGTAATCTTCGTCAATCGTGATACCTTTTTTCCACGTAGTAAGAGGTGCTTAAGTAAAAAAAAGAGAGAGAGAGAGATTACCGCGCGCACAAAAAAAGAGAGGAGGAAACATTACCAATTTTCAACCTCATTTGAATCATTTGAAAACCCATTAGCAGGGGTACAAATTTAACCTAACCGGAATAAACCGATCCAATTCAACTCTTTTTTTATCGAACAAATCGATTTTTATTAAACCTGACCTAACTCAACCCAACCCCTTAGGATATATATACATGTTAATACATATTTATTAGTTGTTTTAACTTACAAATAATAATTCTTTATTCTACTTTTATGTAAAGTATTAATTTGCTATTTGTAACCTGAAAATCTAATTTTTATACATTAATTCTAACACATAACCGCCAAACTAATATTTTAATAATCTAATACAATATGTTCACTGTAAGGAAAAATACGTGTATTTTTTACTGATTATATTTATTTTAAACTGATCAAACCAACCCAAACCGACCCAACCAGATATACAATTAATGGGTTGGGTTACATATAATATTTTTGATTAATGGGTTAAATATTTTATAAACCGAACTAATTGGATTGAGTCATTTTTTTGCTCTAACCCAACCCGTGTGCAGCCCTACCCATAGGGATATATATATGAACTTAAACAACAAATTTTACATTTATTTTCAATTGTTAATTTAATAATAAAAATATAAATAGCATTATTATTCAATTAAAAATTAACAATAAATGTAAAATTTGTTTTTTAAGTTCCTATATATATGACACGTAAACATACTCTAAGAACTCGAACACTGTCATATTGGGAAGAAAAAAACTTAAAAAGCTTTTACCAGAGAATTAAATTGAAGTAAAAAGAAAGTGTGTTTAAAAAAAAAAAAAGGAAAAGCAAAGAGAGAGTGTTTACGCCTCTACGGTGTATAACAGTGTAATTCGATAAATAAATGAATAAAAAATCCAGCGGGTATTAAATTCGACTAGACTTTTCACTTGCCGGAAGCTGCTCATCAAAATCAAGCCCTAACCCTAGGTCCGACCCGGTGTAATACGAAAGGTGTGTTCTCAATCTATGGATTGTAATTTTAGCTTTTATTCTATCATTCTTTATATATAATTCAATTGATGCTTAGTTCTAGCCCTCTTTGTTCATCTGTAATTTGTTTGGGGGTGTATAAAACAAGTTATGCATAACTATTGTTTGTATTTATATATATGCACCAGATGAAATATATAAGAAATGATATTTTTCTTTCGTATTCAGGGAACTCTGATTTTATGATTGTATATTCTCGTGTCTAGTTTTCGTATTGAGATTTATTTCGAAACAAGTTATTGTTAACAATAGAGTTTTCTCGGTTCCATAACTAATTATTGAATCTGGGTTAATGGAGTCATTCAAGATTACATATATAAGAATTTGAACTGGAAGATTTAAACAGAGTCTTTTTGTTTGTGCTCAATTTACTTCAAGCTCCGAGCACTGATTAATGTTGAGAGAGTTTGTTTCCTCTTGTTCGGTAATGCAGTTAGTTGGATAGTATATATTTTTTTGTCTGGTCTCTTCTGTGTTTAGTCCTGATTTTTTCGTCAAGTTAGAATTGCAGTTTTTCCTTTATTTATGAATTTTTTTTGGGAGTTGCAGTGTATTGTTTACCTGTTTTAAGTGTTGTATTAAGTTAAAACCGTGTCAACTAATGCTCAACAATATTGCAGAGAGGTTTAAAAATGGATGCGCTGCCTACACAGAACATTTCTTCTGCTGTAACTCTGTCACGTTCACAGGAAACTTTGTCACGTTCACAGGAAGGCGAAGGGCAGGTTGCTAAAGAATCTGGGAATGATACCAAGCCAAAGAAGAAAATCTGCTGTGCTTGTCCCGACACGAAGAAACTAAGAGACGAATGTGTAGTGGAACATGGTGAAACTGCCTGTTCTAAATGGATAGATGCTCATCTTAAATGCCTGAGGGCCGAAGGCTTCAATGTTTGAAATCATGACTCTGGCCATGATGATAAGAATAAATAGACTATAGACTATGTCTCATTTTTGTAGAACCTTTGATTTGGGGGTATACAGACTAGATTATACTGGGTTTTCAAAATTTATGAATAATGGTTATGTTTTGTACTTCACAATCAGGTCCAAGTGATGGATGTATCTTTTCTCCTTTTTTCGTATATTGGAAGACCGATCCTTTTTTTAATGCAACATTCCATTTACATTACTTTTAAGTTTCTGTATTAGCCTCCAATTATACATTATTCATATTTTATTGGTTAGCCATTTAATACATCAAACTGGTGCAAATATAGTAACCTGCATATCTTATTTCATACTAGGCCCGTGATTGTGATAGTAGTTTAATTCTTTGGCGAACATCGACAGAAAAGGAAAGGGGACAGATTTATACTAGTAGCAACAATTCATTTAACACAACAGTACTAATGTAACAGTTGTGACAAGTAACAGGAAACAGATGAAATACAAGGGGACTGATTGACACTGGACACTTAACACAATATCACAGTTTTATTGTACAGAGCTCATGCATGCACAAGTTCTATTTGTATCATAATATAGTTGTATGGGGATATAGAGAGCATGGTTGCTTAGTGACCACCACAAGTGCAGTTCACACAGGTGCAGCTTGTGCCGCATTTGCACTTCCCGTCATTCTCAGCTGCCGAAACTTCCATCACAGTGGTCTGGACATAGCTGCAAATAGTGCAAGAAAGCACACATCATCAAATATGTAGCTAGCTTCTTCAAAATATACATGTTTATTTTATATAAACTTTTATCAAGTTCATAGGAGCCAAAGCTATACCTCTTTCCAGTTTCAACAATGTCAAGGCCATAGTTGGTTCCCTTCTTCCTGCAATTAACCACCAGATATTACTCAGTTACTCACAAGTATAACATACAAACAACAGTAATAATGTATGTAAGCATGGTGAATAATTACATACACACACTGGCTCTTGTCAGAGCAGTCACAGTTGCCACAGGTGTTCGACATATTGAATGATAGTTTAAGGTTTTATGTAGCTGATATATGTTTCTATGCTGTTTGCGTATTAACTTGCTTGATATGTTTCAAGGTCATGCTTGGACGTATTTATAGATGGAAAAATGCTATAGTGCATTCCAGTGAAGGGATGGATGGAGAAGCTGAGAAGAAAAGTTTGAAAGAATCTTTTAGACGATGGAGTGGAGTGATTTGCTATACTCCTCTCATGTCATATTCATTCTTCTTCAAATAAACACAGACCATATAATAAATTTATTAATTATATTTTGTCTCCACAAAAAGAGTTTCATCCAAACTTTCTACAATAAAAAAGATGAAATTTTGAATTTAGAAATTATTATTCAAAAAAAATCAGGAATCATGTCATCTCAAATGTTAATATCAAAGTTGTTTTTGGTGGAAGGGAGGGAGTACTTGATCAAGAGTGTGTATAAATTTTCTGTGTATATTGACATGTTCATGATTGAGCCTCAAGTGGCCTGAAGACACTTTCTTGGGTTCTTGGGGTAACAGAAGAATGTGATTATCGATTTATAGGTTTTCATCAATTTTTACATCAAATATCACTTGGCATATGGTAAATATTGGACTTCATCAATAAAAACAGTCGTGTCTTTCGAAAATGAATGTCTTGACGTATATGGCCAGGGGCACAGAAGACACATGACCCCCAAAAGACGTTTTTTCATCATTAATTTTTTTTTTTTGTAAAAGCATAGAAGTGCCCCGATAAAAATTAAAAATGTAAGGAAACTTATTTAAAATATATATGTGCCCCCGAAAGATTTTAATAGAATACAATACAATACAAACAGATGCAATACAAACTAGTTCCGTAATTCGGTTCTTCTGCATATTTGTCTATGAGGATTAGTACTTATATTCTAGAGAAATTAAAAAGGGCATAAATGCTTCAGAATTTAGATCATCCAAATGGTAGGCACTAACTAACTTGCGTAAACTTAATCCCTACTTTTAACATTACGACTTTATGCAAAGAGCAAGAAAAAGCAGATGCAAGGTTTTTGAACTTAGCTGAGCTGATTATATTTTATCTTTTATGTAGGTGCTACCAGAATTGATTCCTGTTTTTTTTTTCTTGCATGTTAGAATTTGTAATGCATCGTACTTCAATTATTTTTGCTAAATAATGCATCATAAATTTAAGTATACCAAACGATAGCAAAGATTCAAGTATACCAAATATTTGAAACTACGATCTTTAAAAGGAACAAAAATGAGTATTGTCATTAGCTTATCAACTTATACTGAATCCTACATTTTTATTGGGAAAGAAACTGATTACTATACAGTATTGTCATTAGCATGCTGTAATCCTTTGTACATTTATTCAAGTTCAAGTATAAATCTCAACCTTATGCTAATTTAACCTTTATATCTTTAAGAAAAGTAGCTGCAGCAACTAGATCATGGCTGTCATCTTCGTTCTCCTTCCCACTATTGCATACAGACAAGTCCGAATCAATACTTTAATTTAGCACACAAGAAAGTATACAAAATCTGGTACTAATTCTTTTGTCAAAGAATAATAATTTTTTGTAATATTAGATAAGGCGAAAATGGGCAGATTAAACTAGGCATTCGTATATCAGACTTCACTAATTTCAATGTCGGTCCATATAGTAAACTGTATCCACACATTTCTAGATAAACTCTATTCTCCTCAAATATATATATTTCAAACAAACAAAAACAATTTTTTGACAAAAAAAATGGTAACATTACTATAAACAATCAGAGATATGATTGTTCAAAAGGAAAAAGAAAACTTGTACATCGACAAATTTCTTAAGCAGCCATGAAAGAGCTTAAGAAACTATCTCTAATATCTCACAGCATCCTGGAGACATTCGTGGAAATGTGAAATGCTGATTGTTTGTTTCCCTGAGTAGACGGCTTCTGCTCCCCCGCCTTCTTCTCCCTGAGCTGCCATTTCAAGCACCATGTACATCTTCTTGATAGGCATCTATGACAAGAACTATCATTATTAGTACAATATTTTTTTAAAAAATCTTTCAAGTTGTTGGCTTCCTAAGGCTGTTATATATGATTAATACTTCCAAATACTTCAATTCAAATACATATGCATGCAAAGCTGAAGTGTCCCAAGAAGTTTTTCTAGGAAAACGCATGAAAACATGGACTGAAATCATTGAGCAACTGAATAGATAAATGAGCTCACATCATTGAGGGCTTCAGCAGCAGTGTCAATATCTTCCTCAGAGAAAACTTTAAGTTGTTCCAATACCTGCAGGCGAAAAGAAAACCAGAACTTGAATTTAAGAAATAACTATATTATGCCCCAAAATTGTCAATTCTCTATCTGTATGAATTATAAATGTATTAGTTGTAAATTTTAACCAATAATTATAATAATTTAGTGGTAAAAAGTTCAATTTTTAATTGAAAATTCGAGAAAGAGATTCAGAACTCAAAATATCTTATTATCAAGTATCATTTTGATTTATTAGAAATTATCATGGTTTTTATAACATAAAGTAAGGGTCCAGTTTTTTTGAAATGGCACCGGACCCCAAATCCTTAATTATGCCCCGCCTAACATGGGAAAAAGCGAAAGACAAGTAGAATTCAAGACCAAGAATATTTATGTAGATGGTAGCAACGTGCAACACCTCTGCTGAACTTTCTTTAGGACTGGAAGAAACATAACCTGGGGAAAATAACCTTATGATTGAATCTAAGAGTGACAACATTATAAAGGAGGATTATCTGGTCCATGCATTTTACATGTTCTTTTACTTCATTGAAAGGCCATAGAGGTGATGTTTGCACGTTCGACCTGTTTAAAGAGAAACTACTACTTCGTGGGAAGTTTCTCAGAACAAGACTAAGGCACCTGTCTCATTTATCTCTTATTTTGATAACATAAAAAAAACAAGGGATTCTAAATGGTCACATGTAGAAGTTAGCATATGGCTACTTAGCTATAGAGTATATGTTGGGCCTATGTCCTCAGTAAGTTATTAATATCTGATAGAGTGAGTAGCACATATATACGAGAATAATATGGGCTTAAAGTAAGCACACATGAATCTCATCACAATACTTCCTAGAAGCTTCACATAGAATGGCTTTGGATAAATGTTACTATCATATCGGTTCATATAACAAATATATAATGGTCAATGCTGTTACAGTTGTGTGGAGTGGAGATAAACATGATTTACCTTTTTCGCATCTTCTGTTTTCAGTGTTGGAACATTATATGTCACTGAAAAAGCATCTTGAATACCAACAGAATCCAAAAAATTAAGCTCACTTGTAGTCCCAATTACCAGAACATTTTTTCCCTGAATTTTTTTTTGTGAGAAAAGTGGGTGCTAACAAAGTAATGCAATAACATATACATCGAAGGCCACTATGATTATAAAGGATTTAACTACAACCGGTGCTGAAAAAATAGAGTCAAATTTTTATCAATAGCAGATGTGCTGAAAAAGAATCCCAAACATGTCCTTTCTCCTCTGGGAAGCAATGAAACATCAAAATAAAGGAACTGGAATGCTTCATCCTGTATAGGTCAAGACCTGTACAGTCCATAGCGGTAGCCAGAGTAGGAAGTGGGCAGTGAGGCCAGATGTAGTTTCCTCAAATCTTGAAGGAACAAGCCAATTTTACATGAATAACAATGAGTGATTAAAATAGATGTCTGAGACTGATATCAAGGAACTAGCTTCTTGTTGTTGCACAGTACAGGATACTTGGGCACATGGCAGATTTATGAACATCAGATATAGGCAGCACTATATCTAATTAAGAATCAATAATAAATACAAGTGAGGAAGAACCTTTGGAGGAAGCCGTTTGAGTAGCACCATTAATGTCTGAGAAATCAAATTTGAAAATCGAGGTCCTATTGCAACATATTCAAGCAGCCTGCGCCATGATAACAAAATGTACTTAATATGATAAATCATGTGCAAGACACCAGATTACATATAGTAATATGACGAACATCAGTACATGTTACCTTTCAATATCATCGAGGATGATAATGCTTAAAGGCGACCTATAAGCATCCTCAAAAACCTACAAAAAAGTCACAATAAAAAAGAAATTAACTTTCTTCACAAATAAAAAGAAATAATAAGATGTTCAGAAATCTAATACAGGCTCTTTTAGAGATGGTATTCATAAACAAATGTTATACTTAAATGCCAGGCACAACAACTTTATCATATATTCTCTGCTTATATATTGAACAATGAACATGCATTACATGATACATCCATGTGTGAAATCAACTGCGAACAAATAAAAAAATGATATGGACACTTCAAAATTTGCTACCATATACAAGACACCTGACATTGTTCTAAATAAATCAGAGTATATTGTAAGCACATTTGCAGCTTGTACAGAGAGTAATATTGCAAGAACCTTGACAATCTGAGCACACTTGGTGCTTTCACTGAGACCAATCATTGATTCAGCTGAGACCTACCAACGAAAGGAAGAAATTAGAAACATTTCAGAGACACCATGGAGACCTAGATAGATTATAACTCCAACCCATCCTGAAGAAGAAATAAATTCATGTCGAAATATCAAAGGTAAACTGCAGAGTGCAACTTACTATCTTAACATAAGGAAAATCACTGCTAATACCAACAGTGGATGCCATTGCAGTCTTACCGCTGCCAAGAGAAAATAATAGAACTACCAAGACTTGGATCATGACCAGAAAAATAAATAAACAAATAAATATAACAACACCCTATTTACCTGCCACTTGGTCCTTCCAGAAGACAAGTAACCAGCGGGCTCCCTTTGCTCACCTTTACTTGTTCGGCTAATAGCATTGTTCTTTTAAATATGTGTGCATGTCTCCCACCAAACTCTACTATGCCATTGAGTCTGAAAGTTTCATGCAGTTGGTATAATGTGAATAATGTTATCAAGAAAATGAAATTGCTTTACTTAAGACAATTGCAGAAATACTCAGTCACATGAATGCAAGCTGATGCGACCAACATTTACTTCCCAAGAATCATAAATGTCAATCCCAATTTAAACATTTTGTAGAGTTCCCGATTAAGGTATAATTTAGATCCTCTACAATACACTGGTCAACTGCATGTATTATAGTTTTTAGTACCAGAAGTGGACAAGCTATTATCTTAAAAACACTAATAATGACTACCAAACAGCTCTTATTAGATACTCTGAATACTGTATATTTTCAAAACATGCTTCTTCAACTTGTTACGTTCCCTTGTTTTTTCAGATCCTGCTCTTCTTTTCTTGTTTTCTGCCATGAATCAAGGGTTGGGGATAAAGTAAAATTTCCTGTCTTCTACATGCTTCATGATTTCTTATACATCACCAATAAAAGCTCCTCAAAGTTCAAATGCAGGGCCCAGTACAAAGCATTCTCTCGTATGTAATCTTAGTTTGGGATCAATATAAATAGTACGTAATACTTTCATAGAAAGAATGAAACTTTGGTCAAATAATTCATACCTGCAATGTTCAAGGTCATCCATAGATGCTCCAAATGCTGGAATTATTTCGTGGAGGGCATTCAGAAAATCATCCATTGTAACCTTTATATTCTCCTCATCCACAGGTTTAGAAAGATCTTCGAGATTCAACTGCCGATTCAAAGCAAACGAAACTGCACTTTTTACTACACCTTCTAGCTCGGCTCCACTATAATTTTTTGAACGAGCAGCTGCATTCGATAAAGATAACTTTTTGTTAAGACTACAAAGTTCAAGCTCAAATGGTCAAGAAAAACGCCACCAAAAAAGTGCAGAGGTAGCACGAAATAGCTGTTGAGACAGAAATGAAACAATCATGAAAAGAATAGCACAGTAAGGGAAATCATATTTATCATCTCCATTTTGATCTCTTTGAGATGGATGTCTGAGGAAAAAAGAAAAAACTAAAGCCACACTTAAGTTTACGCTGTTTCCCACTATTAGTGTGAAAGAGGAGCGGAATGCACAGGTGCCTAGAATCATAAGCAGACATCTTGAACAAAGACATGAATCAGGCCAAGAGTCAATATACTAACACTGCAGTAAAATTATCAACCAAATCCAATATCCTTTTATCATCTCAAATTTTCAATGAGGGTCCAATTTGGCATCCAGCATCAAGCAGACAAACATCAACATTTTACAAGCATCTTCTGATTTCAAGCTCAAGTATATTTTATTAAAAGTTTAAGTGTATCATTATTACAGGCAGCCGCAGTTTATGAACGTTATATAGTTTCACGCACTACAGTCATTCTTTCTTATAATAAGCTTAAATAGTAACTTAGGTCACCTGTCTATCTGGATTAATATACAAGAATAATGTTGTCATCTTGTCTAATTTAAGATCAGGAATATTAAAGTGTGAGACTGTTTTGTAAGTTGCAAGTCCTTCAGCATAATGTCTGGTCATGCTGGTTAATGCAGAATCATCGATAGTACATAAACTTTATATGTAACATGATAATCAATAAAAGAAAGGGAACTCGTATTGTTAGTCGAGTCAAGATTCTCTCCTTTTAGGTATGACTTTGAATGTTTGAACGAATTACAAAAACTACGACGTTGAATCATCAAAAAGTTTAAATACTGAACTTCAATAATGTAAACATATAAATAAATATGTGAAAAAATAACTTCAAGGTACTTCATGTAAATAATTAATCTAGAACACTTATCATTGACATTTACATGCATCTGTCCACAGTTATTTTATGAATTAATTATAAAATATTTAGCGAAGGAAAGGAGATTCACAACTTCTCATTTACTAATCACTATAACATTAATAAGCCAATATAAAACCGACAAAATCCTGGCTTAATTACCAAGCTCTTGCAAGTCCACATCTGGAGCAAGAAAAGAACTCTCTTTCATCTTGTTTGTATGGATCTGAATGATTTGCAGACGGCCATTCTCATCAGGAAGGCTAATCTCTACTTGTACTTCTAAACGTCCAGGTCTGAAACATATATGTAGTTTGTGAACAGATAGTTATGCATACATGTATCATATGTACATATATCACTGAAGAATAATCATAGTTTGCACTGTATTTTAAGTAGTTCACAAAACAAATTTGTGTAGGACATTCACATCACCTTAAAAGTGCTTCATCAAGCAAATCCTTCCTATTTGTCATTCCGATGAGTAGAACATTATTCAGAGCTTCCACACCATCTATCTAATTACAAGTCGATTACCAATCAGATAGTGTCATTAGTCAACTCATCTTAGAGCACACAACTATCAGTTCTGATACAAACTAAAAGCTCTTAAACCAACCTTTGTAAGAAGCTGATTAACAATTCTATCATGAACTCCAGTACCATCTTTAGTTGAACCTCTGGACTGCAAGAAGGAATAAAAAAAGTATATTTCATAACAAGACAAACATTTTACAAATCAAATTAGTGACGTATGCATAATTGCAATTTATAACTGATACAGGGCCTTCTCAAAGGGTTTCAAAACCTATGCCGAATATATCCTCAAGTAAGAATAGAAGACACATTTGTATATGAATATAAATTGTTTTCATACAATTATCATCCAAATTTGTGTAAACATGATAGGAACTCCAAACTCAGCGAGGAAAGTTACTACCTTACAGATGGCATCGATTTCATCAAAAATGATAACATGCAGGTCACTTTCATCCCCTACAAGTAAGATAAGAGAATGTTTACAACAAAGAATCAAAGAAATACTTATAGCCATTAATCATCATTACCTCGTGTTCTTTGGTCTTCTTCAGCATCGGCAAATAAGTCCCTGACATTCTTTTCAGTTTCTCCAACAAATTTACTTAAGACTTCAGGCCCATTGACAATCTATGATTAATCATCAAAAGGTTGGAATTACCATCAGTAGATAATTAAAACAAAATTTTCATTTGAAGCATCAAAACTAGAAATTTGTATTTCAGAAACACTACGTTTGATAATGAAACAGAAACCAAACAAATAACTTAAAACTTGTCATGGAAATGTTTAAAACTCAAAGCTGCAACCAACTTGTCTCAACATCTGAGGAATAGAGTAACCATTAGGACAACTTTTTGCAGTTGTATTCGCACCGGCATCTTTGCTTGGCTATAAATTAGATATTATGTAACAAAAGCATAAGGCCTATGCTATAATAGTAAGCCTTGTAAACTCTGGTTACATACCTTGGGGTCTTTTCCATTTAACATCTTCCCAATCTGGCAAGCCATTAAAGTCTTGCCGGTACCAGGAGGTCCATAGAGCAGCATTCCCTTGACATGCTTAATGCCAAGTCTGAAATGTACATTATCCAAAATGGAATAAGATTCAACCCAACTTTTCCAAGAAAACGATAATATTAATTCAGTGCATACTGTGTATCTAACATTACCTAGAGGTTACATGAGGAGGGAAAACTCTAGAAGCAAAAGCTCTTCGAAATATGTCTCCAAACTCGTCACTTAATCCACCAATACCCAGTGACTGAAGATTAAACTCTTTGTGCTTAAAAATGTTGCTGCTAGCTCCTTCACGCTGGTTGGTGATCTGAGTAAACAGCACAAGTAGAACTTCCAAAAAAAGTTGGCAAAAACTTCCCACCATTTTTGATAAACAAGGAGAAAGATAAATTAAACATGGAAACAAATAAACAATTGAGAATAGCTAAATCACATAAAGAAGTTTACAGACAAGTAGTCATCGGTTATGCTAGAAACTGGTTTGGAACTTGGAAGTGACAAGAATTACCTCACCTTTATTCCACTAGAATTTGGTGTTGTAAATAACATGTAAGTTTCAGCTGTGAGCATCCCTCTGTCAATGTTATTTGACTTTTCTTGCTCATGTATAGCAGCTTCGTTGACCGTAAACGTGTAATTATTTCCCTGATACTCCAACATTACCTTTTGCCCTGTTGTCATAACCTGCATGTCATGACACCTAAAGTTAACTTCTAAGATCTGTATATCTCCAGAAATGCTTTGATTTTATTGCAAGAAAATGTTATTCAGGAAGCTAGGTACTTCATTTTGTTCCCATGTTAACTTCTGGAACAATTTGTGCACCTGATATTTGATGGAAGTCGGCTTTAAAATTTTCTCTAAGGGCTACTGCCAAGATGACAAATTGACCAAAGAAAATTGATGGTGCAAAAGGACAATTTGGAAATTAATCATATAGTTATTCCCCCGTGCACTGCAGTTGTAATGTCACAGCCCTTGATTTACTGTATTTAAATATCATCTCAATGATGCCGAGGGCAGTAAAGAGAGTAGTAAGGAGGATCCCAAAAGGTAGCCCCTCATGTTTATTCGAGTATAAAACAAAGACTTTGAAGATTGAGTTGTCCAATTTGTGTGTGAGAATGGTACCTGGTTAACAAATCTATCCTGAATATGCTGCGCCAGACGAACTGCATCAACCTACAAACTAAGTTATCAGCTAAGGTTGATCAAACATAATAAATGACATGATGAAATGCAGCTTTGATATGTACGATAAAAGCACTAGTGCACTGCATCAATTGAAACTGCCACATTAGATACATCAACAAGGAAAAGTAGAGAAACCATACATATTCTTCTTTACTCCCCTTTTTCACGAATTCCAGATCAAGAGTAAGCATCGTAAGGTTAAAATCATCAGGCGGGATAAATCTGAACACATTATCAGTAAAAAGGATTATCACTTATCCAAGAGGAGGAGACTAGATCGAATTCGATAAAAATGCA
Organism: Oenanthe sinensis; assembly: GCA_028671895.1. Classification (NCBI taxonomy): domain Eukaryota; kingdom Viridiplantae; phylum Streptophyta; class Magnoliopsida; order Apiales; family Apiaceae; genus Oenanthe; species Oenanthe sinensis. The sequence goes on from CM053794.1 coordinate 42,079,773, forward strand.
ATGACAACACAAAGAAACCAGCGCCACAACAAACCTACTAACAGATATAGAGTCGCCATTAGAAACTCTTGCATGACGACGTTGAATGGCATTAAGTCCAAGTTTGCCATTCTCAATACTATCATGAGCAGTATAATATGAGTCAAGGAAACATTTGTGCACTTGAAGAAATAACATTACACGATTCGATAACAATTCATACATTAGTCTAAGAAATAAAATTCTAATACAGATAATAGGAAATGATAATAGCAATATGAATAACGTAAATGCAGGATGTGAGGAGGGTAGGATATGCGATAGTGAGAACGAAGGCATCAGCAACGAGAGCCAAACGGAGGTCGGAGGTTCCAGGAAGAGAGAAGCTGTGAAGATCTGAAGGATTGCAGTATGCGAAATTGGTGGCAACCAGGCTTGGATTTGGAGTGCTTGCTACGATCATCGATGATCTTCCAGACGACATCGTTGTTATTATGAAATGTTTTGTTTTTCCTGCCTGGAAGGAAAGGAATGTATTGTTACGGGTGGGTGTTTTGAATTTGTGTTTTGCATCATATGGAGTCGATCTGGTCTATGATGTTAACCACCTTCTACTTTGCTTACTGTGTAATTTTTGAAATTACTCCATTACAAAGGTGCGATTTATTCAATTGCATATGTATTTTATGATATATGATAAAATTAAAATTAATTTTTTTTTGAAATAAAAAAATAAAATTTTATTAAAATACATTAGCATTCTTTATTTAGAGGTATTTTAAGTGATTATTTGATTGAAATCTATGTTCCTTATTCAATCACGATTTTAATTAATAATTTAAAATTCATGCGTATCTAATATAAATTATTATTAATCAATTAAAATCTAGATGTATTCAAAAATTTATTAAGACCGATGGATTATAAAAATCAATGAATTTATACTAGATTTATGATCAACTCCACGCGGACTCCATGAATATGTATATAATCTATACACTCAATGAAATCTTGAATCAAATATAATCAATAAAAATTAATGGATTATAAATAATACTTTTAAATTTGGATTTAATACACCCCTAAAGAAGTAAAAAGTTGAAAATTTTAAATTAAAAATGATACTTTATTTTATTATTTGATTATCATTGATTAGAGAATCGTAAATTTAAATACCCAACAAACATACGCCGGGGTCGACTTTGACTTCCTATACGTTATTATTTCAATTGGAAATATATGAGAATTCTTTATTTTTTTTTGACACAGGAAATGTATGAGAATTGTATGATCGATTTATTGATATTAAAATTTACTCAACATCGATCAATGCATCCATTCACACTAAAGTTATTAATTAATTTAAATTTTTTATATACATTTATTTGTTTGCAAGACAAATTTGAATTTATAATTTTATATCACCGACTGGGCTCCCCTCTCAAGTCATATTCGAGCCCTGGAGTTGAGAGTTGAGACTTGGTCTCCAGAAACAATTAAGCTTTAGTTTATTATGTGGTATATTATAAAGCTTTTGGTAGTTGATCAGAGCTTTCTCTAGTCTTCGGTCTTCACTCGTGGAAGCTAAAAAAAATCATTAAAACTCTCGAATTCAAATTGTAAAAAATGGCAAATCTCTTGCGATCACCTCGTCAAAAGTTGAAAACTTAAAAAAATTCCAATTAAAAACAAACTATCTTAATTTTTTTATTCCTGATTAACAGTCCACAATAATATTAGAAACTAAACTAGTTAACGCATTTCTAATAATAAAATTAAAACAATATTTGGCTGGTAGTTTTAGTGATAATAATTGCAACCAATTTATCAGGAAAAAAAATTGCAACCACTAATTTTCTACAGACTTGTGAGTTGCACACCCCCAACACAACGGCAGAAGACTTCTTTAGTTGACTTGGTACATTCATGTCTATGCGCGCGCACTACATATGTAACTAAATGATACACATATTTTGTACTCTACACTCATCTTCTGCATATTGTGCAAAGTTATCACAATTCATCTCTGTCACAAATGATGTTCACAAGTGTTTGCCAACTTGCATGGCCTCATACTTGTATATTTTTCTTGTTGATTCTTCACAACTTAACGTTATCAACAAGTAGATCATCAGTCTCTTACTCCAAACATTGTGCTTCTGTTCTCCCTGAGGCTGCTTCAACCACTTATGCTGATTTTGCCTTCCCTTATCTACAAGCATCAACTTCTTTTTTAACAGGCGGTGAAAGAATTTTTGGCAACTCATCCTATAGTTATCCAACTTCTTTCGACTTTCACACCTCAAAAAATGTCTATGCAACAAACACTCGAGGGGTTTACAAGATTGAAGCTGAGATGAGTTTCAGGGTGTATAATAACATTTATTATCCTGCAAGTACTTCAACTTATGGGATATCAGCTCGTCGTCGTAGGAGGTCAGGAAGATTGAAGTTCTTGCTACATGGATTCTGGTCAGAGTCTTCTGGGAAAGGTTGTTTTGTAGGATCTGCTTCTTGGTACTCAACTAAAGGTGAGCCTCTCAATCTTGAAGCTATGTTTAGTATAAACTATTCCAAGAATTCAACATATTCTAATAGTTTTGTAACTGGAAAGTTGGAGAGTTTTAGCCATTTAAATGATGAGAGTTATTTTGAACCCATTTCAATATTGTCTTTTCCTCAAGTAAATCTAAATCAGTATGAGTACAAGTTGATATCTGAAGAAACTCTGAGAGATTTCCATGTTGATGATATTAAACGAAGTTCGGTTCTTGAGTCACACCCTCAAGAAATATGTTCATTGTTTAACATGGAATATGTTTCTTTTAATTTGGAGTACGCAAGCATTTGCAATAGTTCTGTCAAGAATTGTTCTCCCATAGACGGGATTCTTGGATACGTGCCTACGTATATTTCCTTGTATTCCATTCAATGCTATGAATACGGAAACAAGATGCGTTTTTTGGCACGACTTACTAATAGCAGTTATAGTGGGAGATATGAAACGATGGATCCCAATTCAACACTTTTTGGGGAAGGATTGTGGGATGAGAAAACAAATTCTCTAGTCATTGTTGGTTGCAGGATTATGAGTTCAAATACTTTGGGAGGTGCCCATGTGGGGAATTGTTCATATCGTTTGAGCCTGTGGTTCCCTTCAGTATGGTCAATTAAAAATAGAGACAAAGCTGTGGGACAGATTTCGACAAATAAGACTGCACAAGATTCAGGATACTTTGGCAGGATCAAAATCAGGACTTCTGCTCTGTACATGACCGTTCCTGGTTTCAAGTATGAGTACACTGAAATCGAGAAGGTGAATGAGTTATGTCTAAAGAAGGCAGTAAGAAAGGGGGTGAAATACCCAAGTGGACAGTCTTATGATATGAGGTTTGACATGTCTGTGCAAAACTCAAAGTATTTTGGCTGGGGTTACGCAGAACCCATTATCATAGGCAATAAATCGTATGAGCGTTCTCTTGTGTACATGTCAAACTCACGATGGGGAGGTTATGGAAGAATGGTAGAATCTGAAGTTGAGTTTGAAAATGATGTTTCAGATAATGTTTCATTGAATGTCAGTTACACGTTAACTTTTTCATCAATAGGCAATCTACAAGGTGGCCATTCATCATTAAATGCATCCTTGGATTCATATGGTCAGCTGGTTATCTTTGCTGAAGGAATTTATGATGCCGGAACAGGATACCTTTGTATGGTTGGCTGTAGAAATCTAGGCTTCAACCATTCAGCGGATTGTGATATTTTACTGAATTTCCAGTTCCCCGGATCAGAGGGGTCCAACGAAGGTTTTATTAAAGGCAGCATGAAGAGCACAAGAAAAAAAAGTGACCCTCTTTTCTTTGAGCAGTTATCCATGAAAGCTACCTCTTTCTCTAGTTTTGAAGCACGACGATCCGTATGGAGGATTGATTTAGAGATCACAATGGTCTTGATTTCAAACACTCTTGCGTGTATATCAATTTGTTTTCAACTCTACTATGTGAAAAGGTACCCTGATACCCTTCCTTATATGTCACTTGTAATGCTTGTGATACTTATGTTGGGGCACATGATCCCTCTTGTACTAAACTTCGAAGCACTTTTCATGGCAAAGCAAAATACACAATATGCAATGCTAGATAGTGCTGGATGGCTTGAAGTGAATGAGGTGATTGTAAGAGTTGTTACAATGGCAGCCTTCCTCTTGCAATTTCGTCTCCTCCAATCAGCCTGGATTGCACGACGATCTGGTGAGAGTAATAAACAGGGCATATCAGTTGCCGAGAAAAAGACTTTGTTAGTTTCTTTGCCAATATACATAGTTGGTGGATTGATTGCTTTTCTTGTGAACTGGAAGAAGAATTACTATAGCAATGCACCGCCTGCATTTGACTATTCACAAGCACAGCACCAACAACACACGCTCTGGGGGGATTTCAGATCATATGCTGGCCTGATACTTGATGGCTTTCTCTTCCCTCAAGTCCTGCTCAACATATTTCAGATGTCAAGGGAAAGTGCTCTATCTATGCCTTTTTACCTAGGAACAACATTGGTTCGATTAGTACCTCATGCCTATGATCTTTATCGATCCAAAAACTATGTTCCAGCCCACGTAATGCGCACGTATATTTATGCAAGTCCTACTGCAGATTTTTACTCTGCTGCTTGGGATGTTATTATTCCATTAGCAGGTTTGTTGCTTGTCGTAATCATATTTTTGCAGCAAAGATATGGTGGCCGCGTCATCCTTCCTAGAAAATTCAGGGAGTTGGAATTATATGCAAAAGTGCCAGTGGTAGACACCTAAATGGCCTATGATGTCGCTGATTTTCTTGTTTACAAATTCCTTCCTATAATGTATTGCTGTAGGCTTTTCTGAAATTTTAAAATGAACCTTGGTATCCAGCTATGTATGTATGCTTTTTAATATTCGAATATCATTGTATTTTAGCCCTTTAATTTCCTAATATCCGGCTGTAAATGTGTGGTTTTTAGCATAAGAATATTGTTGCATTTCTGTGAAATAAAATACAGTGACGAGAGATTCCATATCAAGGGAATTTGATCAGCAGTTACGTCAAATGGGTGCCAAGTTTTGTTGGCATTCAACACGATGCCGGATCTTGTGTCTCCATGCATATATGTATTGTCTCACACTTATAATAATATAACATATAAATAATATAATTTTTTATATTTTAACTAAACAAGTAGAACGTGTTAGAATATAATATGATCCTGCTAAGTCTGCTTCCTAACACCTTGAGGTTTTAGGAGAACTGATAACTTAATATGATATTAGAATTCCAGTCGGCAGGGGTCTAAGGTTCGACTCTTTGCCACCTCTAATATTCTCATAATTAATTATGAACATGAAAGGCTTGTTATTGCCCTAAAGATGGGCGCTCGTGATTCACTCTCGACCCATAAATGGGACTTTGAGTGAGACCCATAAATGGGCTTTCGAATGATGAGAAATATTAGAATACAATATAAGATCGTGATAAGTCGGTCTCATCGTCATTCTTAGTTAGGGAGAGGGTATGTTCACATTGAGAACAGCTCGCAAAATCCAACTACTTCATTGCCTCCAACCCTTTCTCGTACCTCTATTGAGACCCCCTTCCCGCGAATACAAATCTAACTCCGATATAACCTGTACTTGCCACTAGCCAAACCTAGATTTTCTTTCCAAAGCAACCACAAAACTGGTAACTTAACATGATATCTTCCATATCTTCGACTCCATATCTTCCCTAATATTCTCACAACTTATAAGGGACAAGAAGACAAAAGTTACGCCAAAAAATGCCCAAAAAATGAGATTTCGAGTGATGAGGAATATTAAAAAATAATATAAGATAACCTTAGACCCCCGCCACTATTCTTTAACAGAACGATCTGCAGTCACCCAAGAGTTGCTAAAGTCAATGTCGAGGAAGCTGCAACATCAGTGCTAACTGATCTATTTACATAGTATTTTTTAATAAGAAAAAACAGAGAAATTCAAACACAAATTTGGGACTGGTTAAATATTAAACTTGACTTTTAGCGATAGAAAGGTTAAATTCAAATTTATTTGTCACGTAACGAGCTCTGTAGTCAAGTTAACAGAAACAATTCAATGGCTTGTGTTATTGTGTGGAATGTTTCTGAGTGCTTGCTAATGGAAGTTGCTTAGCAACACCCCTCCCCCTCAAAACTCTTGATATCATATTGTAAAAATTTGACAATCTACTGTTATCACCTCACCAAAGTCTGGATAATTAATGAATTGCGTATTATTTAAATTCGAAAATTTCATGCATATTAAAAAGATGCTGACAATTTCAATTATTCGATTAAATCAATATGTATGTTAATGAATATCGACGATGAAAATGACAAAATAAAAGGATAATGTTGAAAATGGATGTAGAGATGCTTGAATAACATGAGAAAAGAGAAGATTTTCTTTTATTTAGTGGGATAATATTGACGGCCCCTCATTTTCAAAAGACTTTTACCATTTCTCTATTGATTTTAGTCATTAAAGTAAAACCCATGTCCCAACAATAAGCACAAGACTTGTAAGTTGACTTGCACCTATAGATTATCGTAGTCACTGTACGTCTATATCTATGTGCTATATGAAACTGAATACAACTACATGCCTTGAAAGTTGAAATATGTATTAGTCTTCTTTCTTATTTTGTGAAAATTTTCATCCATACATCTTTGTTACAAAATGATGTTTATAAGTTTTTTTCAATTTACATGGCCTCATGCTTGTATATTTTTCTTGTTGATTCTTTACAAGTTTACAATTTCAACAAGTGAAATAACAGTCTCTTACTCTAAACAATGTGCTTCTGTCGTTTCTGAGGCAACTCCAACAACTTATGCAGATTTTACTTTCCCTTATCTGCGAACAACAACTTCTTATTTAACAGGTGGCGAAAGAATCTTTGGCAAGAACTCATCCCGTAGTTCTTATACTTCTCTAAACTTTCACAGCTCAAGAAATGTTTATGCAACTAATAGTCCCGGGGTTTACAAGATTGATGCAGAGTTGACTTTCCGTGTGTTTAATAATATGTCTCATTCTGCAAGTAATTCAACTTATGGAAGATCATATCGTCGTCATAGCAGATGGGGCAGATTGAAGTTCTTGCTACATGGATTCTGGTCAGAGTCTTCTGGGAAAGGTTGTTTTGTAGGATCTGCCTCTTGGTACTCAAATAAAGGTGAGCCTCTCAATCTCGAAGCTGTGTTTATGATTAATTATTCCAAGAGTTCAACGTATTCTAATAGTTTTGTAACTGGAAATTTAAAGAGTTTGAGTCATGTAAATGATGAGAGTTATTTTGAACCCATTTCAATATTGTCTTTTCCTGAAATAAATCAGTACGAGTACAAGTTGATATCTGAAGAAGCTCTGAGAGGTTTCCATGTAGTTGATTCAAAAAAAAGTTTGGTTCTTGGTTCACAACCTGGAGACATATGTTCATTGTTCAACAGAAACTATATTACTTTTAATTTGGAGTATGCAAGCAGTTGCAGTAGTTCTTTGAAAAATTGTTCTCCACTGAACGAGGTTCTTGAATATATGCCTCCTTATATTTCGTTGTATTCTATTCAATGCTATGAATATGGAAACAAGATGCGTTTTTTGGCACAACTTACTAACAGGAGCTATGTTGCGAGGTATGAAATGTTTGATCCCAGCGCAACATTAATTGGGGAAGGATTGTGGGATGAGAAAACAAATTCTCTAGTCATCGTTGCTTGCAGGATTTCAAGTTCGAATTCTTTGGGAGATGCTCGTGTTGGGGATTGTTCATTTCGATTGAGCCTGTATTACCCTTCGGTATGGTCAATTAAAAATAGAGACAAAGCTGTGGGACAGATTTGGACAAATAAGACTGCACAAGATGTAGGGTACTTTGGCATGATCAAGTTCAGGACTTCTGATGCGTACATGAATGTTCCTGGTATTAAGTACCAATACACTCAAATCGAGAAGGTGAATAAAATATGCCCAAAGAAGACAGTAACAAGGGGGAAGAGATACCCAAGTGGACAGTCCTATGATATGAGGTTTGACATGTCCGTGCAGAACTCAAAGTACTTTGATTGGAGTTCTGCAGAACCCATATTCGTAGGCAATGAATCGTATGCGCATTCTAATATGTTCATTTCAAACTCAAGATGGCGAGGTTATGGAGAAATTGTAGAATCCGAAGTTGAGTTTGAAAATGTTGTTTCCAATAACGTTCCAGTGAATGTCAGTTACAAGTTAATTTTTTCATCGATGAGGGATGTCGTATTGGGAGCTGGCCATTCTTCACTAAATACATCCCTGAATTCATACGGTCAACTGATTATCTATGCTGAAGGAGTTTATGATGTTGGAACAGGTTACCTTTGTATGGTTGGCTGTAGAAATATGGGTTCCAATAATTTGTTGGACTGTGATATATTATTGAATTTCCAGTTCCCCGAATCAATTAGGACTAAAGGTGGTTTCATTAAGGGTAGCATGCAAAGTACAAGGAAACAAAGTGACCCTCTTTTCTTTAAGCACTTAAACATGACATCATCCTCTCTCTCTGTTTCTGAACTACAACGATCTATATGGAGGATTGATTTAGAGATAACAATGGTCTTGATCTCGAAGACACTTGCGTGTATATTTGTTTGTTTCCAACTCTACCATGCGAAGAGGTACCCTAATACTCTTCCATGTGTTTCATTTATCATGCTTGTGATACTTACATTAGGGCACATGATGCCTCTTGTGCTAAACTTTGAAGCACTTTTCATGGCAAAACAAAATACACAAAACACAATGCTAACTAGTTCTAGATGGCTTGAAGTGAATGAAGTAATTGTAAGAGTTACTACAATGGTGGCCTTCCTCTTGCAATTTCGTCTCCTCCAATTAGCCTGGACCGCACGACATTCAAGTGAGAGCAATGAACAGGGCATATCAGTTGCTGAGAAAAAGACTTTATTAGTTTCATTGCCAATATATGTTGTTGGTGGGTTGGTTGCATTTCTGTTGAACTGGAAGAGGAATTATTATGGCAAGGCATCCAGCACACTTGACTATTCACGAGCTCAGCACCAACAACATACGCTCTGGGGGGATTCAAGATCATATGCTGGCCTAATACTTGATGGCTTTCTCTTCCCTCAAGTCCTTCTCAACATATTTCAGATGTCAAGGGAAAGTGTTCTGTCTATGCCTTTTTACCTAGGAACAACATTGGTTCATTCAGTACCTCACGCCTATGATCTTTATCGAGCCAACAACTATGTTCCCGCTCATGTCAATGGTACATATGTTTATGCGAATCCTAGTGCAGATTTTTACTCTGCTGCTTGGGATATTATCATTCCCCTGGGAGGTTTGTTGCTTGCTGCAATCATATTTTTGCAGCAAAGGTATGGTGGGCGATTTATCCTTCCTAACAAATTCAGGGAGTTGGAGTTATATGCAAAAGTGTCCGTTCTTGACACGTAAATAACATAATAATGTTTTGTTACGGGCTTCTGAGTTCCGGCTATAGATTTATAAATTCTAAAAATCGGAATTCTGTTGCATTTCTGTTTATCGGAATATTGTTCAATTTCTATTAGCTTATGAATTCAAGAGCCAATGATGTGTTATTAATTTTTTTTAAAACGAACACCGAATAAACGATATAATAACAATATAGTACAGATGTGGAACGATCTAAAGTACCCAACGGTTGTCAAGTCAAGGATGAGCAAGTTTGAACATCAACTGGGCTACTTACATTACATATTTTACATGTAAGAAAATAAAAAGAAATTTGCCCACATATTTAGAGACTCGTTATATTATAAATTGAACTTTACTATAAGAGTATCATTAAAAAAAACTCATATCCATCTGTTTATTTTTCACGAACTGAGCACTAGACTAAAGTCAACTGAAATTATTCAGTTGACTTGTTACATCTATGCGCGACAAATTACTGTATATGTAGCTGAATACTACATTTCTTGAAATATAAACTCTTCTTTCACTGAGATTTTTTATATATCTGGCTTTGTTATAAATAATGTTAAGTTTTTGCCAATTTATATGGCCTCGTGCTTGTATATTTGTCTTGTTGATCCAGTTTACAAGTTCAACAAGTAAATCATCAGTCTCTTACTCCAAACAATGTGCTTCCATTGTCCCCTTGGCAACTCCAACAACTAATGCAGATGTTACCTTCCCTTATCTGCAAACATTAACTTCTTTTGTTGCAGGTGGTGAAGCAATCTTAGGCAAGAACGATCCATCCCATACTTCTCTAACTCATCTCGATTTTTACTCAAGAAATATATATGCAACAAATCTTCATGGGGTTTACAAGATTAATGCAGAGTTGATTTTCAGGGTGGATAATATTAAAATATATCATTATGCAAGTAATTCAACTTATGGGAGATCATTTCGTCGTCCTGGTAAATTGATGTTCTTGCTACAGGGATTCTGGTCAGAATCTTCTGGGAAAGGTTGCTTTGTAGGATCTGCTCCTTGGTACTCAAATAAAGGTGAGCCTCTCAATCTTGACGCTATGTTTATAATAAATTATTCCAAGAACTCCACATATTCTAATAGTTTTGTAACCGGAGAATTAGAGAGTTTGAGTCATTTTAATGATGAGGGTTATTTTGAATCAATTTCAATATTGTCTTTTCCTCAAGTAAATCGGTATGAGTACAAGTTAATATCTGAGGAAACTGTGAAAGGTTTATATGTATTTGATGATGATATTGAAAAAAGTTTGGCTCTTAGTTCACAACCTGGAGAAGTATGTTCATTATTCAACAGGAACTATATTAGTTTAAAATTGGAGTATGCCAGCAATTGCAGTAGTTCCTTAAAGGATTGTTCTCCACTGGACGGGGTTCTTGGATATAGACCAACTTATGTTTCCTTGTATTCCATTCAATGCAATGAGTACGGAAATAGGATGCGCTTTATGGTACAACTTACTAACATGAGCCTTGTTGGAAGGTTTAAAATGTTTGATCCCAGCGCAACATTAGTTGGGGAAGGATTGTGGGATGAGACAAAGAATTGTCTAGTCATTGTTGCTTGCAGGATTTCAAGTTCAAGTTCAAATAATTTGAGAGATTCTCATGTTTGGGATTGTTCATTTCGGTTGAGCCTGTATTACCCTTCAGTATGGTCAATTAAAAATAGAGACAAAGCCGTGGGACAAATGTGGACAAATAAGACTGCACAAGATATTGGGTACTTTGGCATGATCAAATTCAGGACTTCGGATGCCAACATGAAGGTTACTGGTTTGAAGTACGAATACAATGAAATTGAGAAGGTAAATAAGCTATGCCCAAAGAAGGCAGTAACAAGTGGGGAGATATATCCAAGTGGACAGTCTTACGATATGAGATTCGACATGTCTGGGCTAAACTCAATGTATTTTGTTTGGATTGCTGTACAGCCCATCTTCATAGGCAACGAGTCGTATAGGTATTCTTCTGTGTTCATATCAAACTCAAGACGGGGAGGTCAAGGAGAGATTGTAGAACCCGAAGTTGGGTTTGGGAAGGTTGTTTCAAGTAATGTTTCAGTGAATGTCAGTTACTTGTTGAGTTTTTCATCGACGAGGGATGCCAAACTGGGAGCTGGCCATTCTTCACTGAATGCGTCCCTGAATTCATACGGTGAGCTGTTAATCTCTGCTGAAGGAGTTTATGATGCTGGAACAGGATACCTTTGTATGGTTGGCTGTAGAAATCTGCTCTCCAACAATTCGCTGGACTGTGATATATTACTGCATTTCCAGTTCCCCGGATCATTCAAGACTAAAGGTGGTTTTATTAACGGTAGCATGCAAAGCACAAGAAAACGAAGTGACCCTCTTTTCTTTGAGGACCTAAACATGGTATCACCCTCTTTCTTCAGTGTTGAAGCACAACGATCTATATGGAGGATTGATATAGAGATCACGATGTTCTTGATCTCGAACACAAATGTGTGTATATGTGTTTGTTTTCAACTTTACCATATGAAAAGGTACCCTAATACCGTTCCTCATATGTCACTTGTCATGCTTGGGATACTTACACTGGGGCAAATGGCCCCTCTTGTGCTAAACTCTGAAGCACAGTTCATGGCAAAGCGATGTACACAGAATATAATCCCAAGTAATTCTGGATGGCTTGAAGTGAATGAGGTGATTGTAAGAGTTGCTACAATGGTGACATTCCTCTTGCAATTTCGTCTCCTCCAATTAGCCTGGACTGCACGACAAACAGGTGAGAGTAATGAACGGGGCATATCAGTTGCTGAGAAAAAGACTTTATTAGTTTCATTGCCAATATACATTGTTGGTGGGTTGGTTGTAATTCTCTTGAATCAAAAGAAGAATTACTACGGCAAGGCAACGCCTACAATTGACTATTCACGAGCTCAGCACCGACAACATGCGCTTTGGGGGGATTTACGGTCATATGTTGGCCTCATACTTGATGGCTTTCTCTTCCCCCAAGTCCTTTTCAACATATTTTTGGTGTCAAGGAAAAGTGCCTTGTCTATGCCTTTCTACCTGGGAACTACATTGGTTCATTCAGTATCTGATCTTTATCGAGACAGCAACTATGTTCCCACTCATGTCAACAGCAGTATCTCTGCTGCTTGGGGTTTTATCATGCCACTTGCAGATTTGTCACTTGTTGTAATCATATTCTTGCAGCAAAGATATGGTGGTCGCGTGATATAACAATGTGTTGACAGCGAGTACTGAGGAGTCACATGGTGCGGCCTGCGAGCAATATGTTTGGGCCAAAGTAATTTAATTTTTAATTTGTTGGCGGAAAAATGCTTGGGCCTTTATCTTTTATTCTATATATATATATATATATATATATATATATATATATATAATAAAAGGATAAAGAAGATGTAATGAATTATTTTATTTTAAAAAAATTTGACTCAGTTTATTCAAGTGAATTGATTTTAATAGGTTAAAAATTCATGCTATGATATTGATTATCTGATTGAATAAATGAACTCGTGAAATGATTTTAATACACCTACAAATTATATATGATTTTATTTTATAATCCCTTAATATTATGCAATAATAATTATTAAATAATATATTTGTTAATAATAAAATAATTATGTTACTTATATCTCTTATATAATATACAAAATTTATATTTATTGACATATATAATTATATGTTATTAACTCATTTATTCGGATCTTTTTATTTTAACTCGGACATTATATTTCAATATTATTTATTTATGAAAGAGTGATTTTTATAAAAAATAAATTATATTTCATGTATTAAATATATATATATATACACACACACACAAAATTGAGTTTGTAAGTTAATTTAGGTGTATTTTAAATCAACTAAAATATATAATTAATTGGTATCTCTAATTAGAAATTATGAATATGAAGGATGAATTTATATTTGGAAATCTATATATCTTTTTATATTTGTATTATAAATTATTCTAATTTTGAAGAAGAGAATCATGTACATGAGAATGACCTTAGAGTACTACCTAAGATTATAATGATTTCATATATAAATACATAAGGGTAGATTTGTAAATTCAAAATATTTTTTTTGTATTTACAAAAATGTCATTAAATTTGTAAGGGAGAAGCTTATAATCTCATGGGAGTTACTTTAGGCATCCTCACGCTCATTTTTCTCTTTTGAAGAAATACTAACTTTTTAGTATATAATAAATACATCATATTAATAATATATTATTAAAAATTAAAATATTAAAATTTTATATTAGCTTACAACCCATGCAAAATACAGACTATTTTAATAAGATATATATTAAATATTTTATATGATTTAAATATTTAATTTAAAATTTTCTAATATGTCACTTATAATAATAAAAATCATTTAATATAGATAAAATAATAATTTAATTTTAATATTCATGAGATTTAATTAATAAGTTATAATTCAAATAAATTAAAGAGTTTGAACGGTATTATTTAATTTAATACATATAAAATAATAATATTATTCTAATATTTAAGAGATTTAATTAATAAGTTATAATATTATTTAAGAGATTTAATATTATTTAAATAAATTAAAAAATTTGAGTGATGATAGAAATGAGATATGATAGTGATAGAAGTGAGAAATATTAGTTTACAGTTGTATAAAAAGTGAACAACTTAAAAAATATATATATTTTTTAAAATTAGATGATAATTATATGGTTTTATAAAAAGAGTCGTATAAAAAATGGATTTAACTACCAAATTTTTAATGTTCGATTTTAATAATATAGTATAGTGTGCTTCACCAAATCAATTATTTTTATACTAATTCTATATTTATTTCAAGCTTTGGCAGCACGGCTTCCAGGAGTGGAAGATGGCTGCGAGCTCCATCCAGTTTTGGCAACGTGACGGCGGCGGCAGCGGTCAATGCCACTAGAATGCCGTACACTTTTACTATTGTTGCGGAGGTTAAAAGAATAAAATTAAGTCAAACATGAACAAGAGAAAGCAAAAGTTAAATAATAAAAAAGCTGGACAAATAAGAGACTAAGAGATGACTACGTTCATATGTAACCGATGCATTTCCCTTGTCACGTTTATATGTAACCGATTCATTCCCCTTATAACATATTGCTTAGGTAACTCCGAAACCTTGATTTTTGGTAGTACGAGTAGGTCGTTTTTTGGCTAAGCCAGTTCTTGCAGAAAGGAAGAATCATATATGTTAAATAGAAAGTTACTAGGTAATGAATCAGATTTGAAAAAACAAACATATTGGGATTCGAAGAAATACGTACGGTATTCAAAAAGTATAACCGAAATGGTCCAAATGAATATCATGGATAATATAATAAATGAGATTCAAAAAATAAATACATACTGTATTCAAAAAGTATAACAGAAGTTGTCCAAATGAATATCATGGATAATATAATAAATGAGATTCAGAAAGTTCATATTCGAAGAAATGTCTACTGTATTATGATGCGTTGAAGTGGATAATATAATAAATGTGATTCAAAAAGTTCAGATTTCAAAATCATGGATTCACACGAAGAAAGTAAGTATAATGCGTTGGAGTATAATACTGTACCTTTATTATATTATCCAAATGTCCAAATAATACTGTATTATGATACTGTATTATGATGCGTTGGAGTATAATACTGTACCTTTGAACGAAATGGACAGGGGATCAAACTTGAAGGGGTTTTGAATTAGGCACCTCGAGATCTCCATCAAATATCTGAGATGTATATTGCTTGTGAGATGTATATTGCTATAATGTTGTGCGCTGCTTGCACGTTGCAAAATAAATTACTTATTTCATATTAGTTTTTTAAACATTTTTAATTTTTTAAAAAATAAATATTTATTTTAAAATTTTAAAACTATTACTTATTTTCAGAAAAAAAGTGATTTCCAAACCGGGCCTATATGTTGGTAGCCTAAAACCCTAAGCCTAATACCATTATTTAAATTTCTAATGGGCTCAGTTTTTCAATTTAAATTAATGTAGAACAACTTATTATTGGAGAATTTATATAATTTGGTTTGCGTCTAGTCTTATTTTTGGGCTGATTTGAATAAAAAATATGTTGAAATATTAGACCCGAATTTAGTCCGCCAATAATTTATGAGTGATGTTAGGGGTATAAAATTGAGTACAAAAAGGCACACGTAATGTGTCAATTTAAAAAATTTTAATTGATGAGATTTGTATGAATATATTGATGTCTATTACATTAAATAAAATTAAAATCAATCATAATCTGTCATGTTACATTTGAGAAATATTTTTGTATACCATTTTATACCCCTAACATTACTCATAATTTATTATACCCGAACTCTATTTTTTTTTAAAATAGTAAAAATATTTTTATGTGATAATCAATCATCAATATATATATAAGCAATTACTCAGATAGAAACCAATCTTATCCATTCATTTTTAATATACTTTTAAATCTTAACCATTAACAAGATATACATATATATCATTTTTTTTACCATATTTTCTTCTCCCTAGGTCTGTTGCTTTAAATTCTCCGATATTATTTTTCAAAGACCTCGTCATTGAAGAATCATCATCACCACAAATCAGTTTTCTCTTCCCATCTCTTCATTTATTCTTGTCAATCTATATTTTTTCCTTTATCTATTACTCACATGTCCATGTACATATATACAAATTTATATGTATATCTAACCCTCTGCAAGTTGTAATAATCATTACTATTGTTATAAACTAAGGTACTGAACGCCATTAATGTCGATGCCGTCTTATTTTCTCTAATGATGACTTTGTGAATTAGTGATATTAAATGAATTGCTTTGATTTTGTTTTTTTGAATTTTAACGATGAAAAAAGAATAATTTAATATAGTGAATTTTAGTGAGGATAGTGATTGTTGTGGGTACTGTGACGGCGGTGTTAGGGTAGATCGTAAGTTTATAATGGGTGTAGGTGGAAGGGGTTGTATAACGGTGTATATATACTGGTATCAGTATTGATTTTTAGTGATTTCTATATTATAAAATAGTGATTTTTATATTACATATTAGTGTTTTCTTTAATAAGAGTTAGTGATTCAAGTTTAAATTTGATAATTGATTAGAATGAATATTTGAAAGTAGTGTTTTTCATCAGAAGTAACTGCTATTATTAGTGGGGTTCGTTGTGGAAATGAAAAGAGAAAATAAATGGAGATGTGTATATATATTTATGTGGTATATTGTTGTGTATGTTAAGATGACAGTTTGGAGAATTATGAGAGAGAAATTAATAGTCACGTGTTCAAGAAGAAGATATATAAAGCAGATGGGTGGGTCATGGTTGAGCCGGGTTATATATGCACAAAAATATTATAATTTTATTTATAGTTTCTAGATTAAACATTGGTTTCTTTTTACTGGAGTATGACCATATATATATATATATATATATATATATATATATATATATATATATATATATATATAAAGTAGAAGACGGAAACGGTTAGGTACTCGTCTCAATGTATTTTTTGAATTTTTTTGAATTTTTGAATTATTAAATATTAAAAATTATAAAAAATCTAAGTTATTTTATATTCTCCTAAAATTTCTCGAAATTATAAAAAAAATCTAAATTACTTTTATTCTCCTAAACTTTCTCCTCAAGTCAAGTTACCATCTTAATATTCTTTTAAATTTCCCTTCAAACTAAATTACTATATTAATATTCTCCTAAACCTTTTTTTCAAATAAAAAATAACCATTTTAATATTCTTCTATACTTTTTATTTTAATATTCTCTTAAAATTCTCATCAATTTAAATTAACATCTTATTTTTTATTCAAATTACCATACTATTATTCTCTTAAAACATACTTTATAAATTAAAAATACTAACAAAATAGTATAAATTAACTTAATTTTAATAAAAAAATTAATTTTAAATTATTTTAATATGTTTTTACACTTTCTATTTTAATATTCTCTTTAAATTCTCATCAATTTAAATTATCATCTTATTTTTTGTAAATCAAATTATCATACTATTATTCTCTTAAAACTTAATTTATAACTTAAGAATACTAACAAGATAATATAAAAAAATTAATTAAAAAAATTAATTTTAAATTTTATAGATAATGTAATTTCTTTATATTTAGCAGATTTATTCCGAGAAACCTATTATTTGTAAAATTCAAGACTAATGAACGACAACTCAATGGAGATAAACAAGTTTAACGAGAATTGGCTCAATGAGCCACCGCCGCGAATCACGTGTAATTTGTTTAGTAGATTTATTATGAGAAGTGTGTTATTTTGAAATTTGAGAAGAAGAGACGCTTCAATTGAGAGAAACAAGTTCAACGAGAGACGGTTCAATACCCGTCACGAAATGCGTGAAATTTGTTTTGTGGATTAGTTATGAGAAACATGTTATTTATAAAATTTGTTTAGTAATTGATCATGAGAAACGTGTTATTTATAAAATTTGAGAAGAACATGAGACAATTGAATGGAGAGAAGCAAGCGTAACGAGAGACGGCTCAATGGCCGTCGCGAAGCGCATGTAATTTGTTTAGTGAATTAGTTATGAGAAGCGTGTTATTTGTAAAATTTGAGAATAATGAAGGACGACTCAATAGAGAGAAACAAGTTCAATGAGAGACGTCTCAATTTTCTCTGCGAAGCGCGTATTATTTATTTAGTGAATTTATTAAATAAATAAATATGTTATTTGTAGAATTAGAGAATCATAAAAGACGGCTTAATAAAGAAAAACAGTTGCGAGAAAAAAAGGAAAAAAAGCTGTGTTGGGCTAATCGTGCGCCACGGGGCCAGGGCCGTGTATGCAATTATTTGGAGCACCGGATCCCTAATCTTGATCAGGCTAATCTTTAGGACGAGTAAAGAAAGTCGCAAAGGAACCTCAACTCCATAGCTGAAATAGCTGAAAGTGAAGATACATCATGGAAATAGGAGAAAGAAAAGAGTGTAAAAAAACATAACTGAACTCTTTAATTATGCTTATTTTAATGAGTCGGACGACTTTGCAGGTAGATTAGTATATTTATTTATCTATATTTGTATGGGAGGTTAGTTTTTTTTTTAAAAATATTTATTATGTAGTTTATTCATTATAAACTCAGTTATTTTAGTTAAGCATTGGTCAAGTATATCATTTTACTCGGGCAAATGTTCCTGAAGTAATGTAATATAATCCATCATGTCATTTTAGACTGATTATTGAATTATGAATTGACTCTTTTTGGTTTTGGGTTATGATCCATCTTTTATCCCTTCTTTGGTTTCGGAACTCTTGGCGTATTTAGACTCTCAATCACCCTTAGTTTATATATAAATATATATTTAGTGTTTTTATCTTATAGTTAGTTAATCATGACTTCTTCTGCGATTCTATACTACATCAATTGGTTTCCAGGGCAAAATTCTAGAAAAATAATATTCATTCTGAATATACATAACTGAAGTATTGTTCACTTCGATCTGGAGTTCACTGTTCTATGCTGGATTTTACTAAACTTATATGTATATACAGAATGAGGGACACTTAAACTTTTGATAAGCATGCGTAAAAGCCATCGTTTAAGCCTAAAGGTATCAAACAAAGATAAAAACATGATTTTTTTGGGTTTTGGTCCATAATAAACGATAGTTGAGCAATCGTTTATCCGCGTTTTTTTCAGCGGATAACAAAAAACCCTAGTCAGCCATGTAGAAGCGCGAATAAATGATGTGGCCCCCCGTGTTGACAAAAAATTTCAGTATTTATGCTATTCGCGAAAAAAAACGCGGATAAATAATTATGACAAATAATTGTTAGAGAACAGATCCCGTTTTAAAGAGAAAAAAGCCCTTTGATATACGTGTAGGAACAAATAAATCCTTATAATTTAAAAGAGTCAAATAAGCCATTCAATTTTGTGTTGTTGGTTCAATATAACCTCTTTAGTTAGTTTTTTCCTAACCATAGTTATAAATATTATGAAATATATATTACATTTTTTTGATAATAAATATCTAATTACATATGGTTTATATTTTATTTTTATATTTTATTTAGTCCATCAAAATTTACATTTTTTTAATAACTAAAAAAATATAAGTCATATTTTAATATTAAATGATAATATATACACACACTTGGTTGCTTTTCTTATGATGTACAATTATTTTGATATTTTTTTATTATTATATTAATATGATTTAATTTTTTTATTTTTACATTAATAATTTTAATTTAGTTATAAACTTGTGTAGAATTATTTTTATATAATTGTTTTACATATTTTATTTGTCTTCGTATTTAAAAAGGATAAAATTTATGCAATTTTTTTAGGGATATGTTTTTACTTGAATATTTAAAATTTTATATAATTTTGATATTTTTGTAGTGTAACAATATTAATGTAAAAATAGAATGATTAATAATGTCATGATATTAAAATTATAATATTTGGTATATAATTTATATATATTTTGGTATAGTAATGTTACAATATATATGAATATTTATAATTATATAATTTTTCAGTGTTTTATAATATATTAATATATGTATTTAATATTAATATTAATATTATTAAAAAGGGTTAAGGAGCTAAAAAAACCTTTGTGGTTTATGTGACGCCCTCCAAACCCGGGGTCTAGATCTGGGGGTCACCAACCGATCAACAATAAAATATAATAATCCTCAGGCACACTGGCCCGCCAACAACCAACAATAATAAAATCAAAAACCAGAGGCGCACTGACCCCGCCAAACCAAAGATCGCAAACAGGTTATAGTATGAAATTAAACAGCCGATACTAAAAGTAAACCAAATCGCTTTATTACAAACCAGAAACTAAATCCAAAACTCAAATCCATAAGTTTAGATAAGTTTTAAGTCTAAATTCATTTTACACATTCTATCTACAGTAAAACTGTAAACAGCTAAATACCTCGCTACGCCTGCTAGAATTGCTGGAATGGCTCCTACTGACAATCTGGCAGGATTTAGATAAAAAGCAAGAGTGAGCCAAAGAAATGCTCAGCAAGTATATGAACAATTGAAATTAAATCAAGATATGAGATCTGTATAGAGAACAGAATATAAAACAGTTTATTATAAAAACTGAACAGTAAATAAATCACAATTTATCTCAACTGAAACAATGCAGTATGTCATCAAAATGAATCAACTGCTCAAAATCAGTATATAATAGCCATGTTGGCAATATGGATTGGATACACAAATATAAACACTATTGCTCCCTGATCAGTCTAAAAGCAATAGGACCTTTTTATACCCTACCGGTACATTTCTATACCCGTAGTTATAACAATGATTCTCAAAATATAGGTACAAAAATAGGCAAGTAATGTTAGCATATAGGAAGATGGATTGGTTACCATATCCTCCTCAATAAATGCTGGACTATTATTTCAGAGCCTCTTACGCTAGAATTCCAATCCAATAGAGCAACCCCAAATAAAATAAGGCATGCTTAGTTTCAACTACAGACCATATCCTCATTATTTATACAATAATTCACTGGATATGATGAGTTTATTATAATCAACTTCCAATATTCAGAGTACGAATAACAAGTAACTCTGATGCACAGAATAAAACAGGAACCATAAATAGTTCCGAACAATAACTATTTATCATGAAAAGAATAACTGAAAATAGTAAAACAAAAGTGTTTAATCATCGAGACATGAATATAAATAAACAATTAATCCTCAAGACTCGAATATAATTAAACAATTAATCCTCGAGACTCGAATATAAATAAACAATTAACTCTCGAGACTCACATATAAATAAACAATTAATCATCGAAACTCGAATATAAATAAGCAATTAATCCTCAAGACTCGAATATAAATAAAAACAATTAATCCTCGAGACTCACATATAAATAAACAATTAATCATCGAGACTCGAATATAAATAAAAAATTAATTCTCGACACAAACAATTAATCCTCGAACAAAAAGGAATAAAATTAATAATTCTAATTCATACCTTAAAACTTATAATGTCTACCCTCGATGACTTATCAAATTAAACAACTAAACATAACATTAAACATTTATTTTTTAATATTTAACTACTTAATATTTTTAATCAAATAATAATTGAAACTTAAAATAAATCTTTTATTACAAGAAATTTTTTCGAAATAAGAACTTTGAAAAATGAACTTTTCCTGGGGTCACAGCCCCTCAAATTCAATCTCAAACAATACAATCCAACTATCTAAAATAGCGTAAGCAAATTTAATCCACAAAATAAATTATATCTATACATATAAAATTGTTGTAAACGAGAAACACAGTCACCTAAACCCAAAAATCTAATCAACGGGGAACTTTACGGAGTATAAAAATAATCTCTAAAAATTATGAAATTAATATATATAAACTAACATGCCCGAATATTTACAAGCGTCAAATCATGATCTTAAAAACCTTACCATAAAATCATTTACGGACACCCCACGACTCTTTTCTGATGTCCGGAAAATATTCTCAGAAAAATCTGAAATTAATCCTCATGCACAAACACGTGTTGTACTGCCTCCTAACTTGATCACCATCATCAAATCACATTTCTATACTCCTAAATAAATTAAAAAGGAAAACCTGCCCAGAAAATAATCTTCTCAAAACTCATCCAAAATTATACCTATGCGTAGGCCTTAAAGCCCTGGTCGGTCATTTATATATATGGATATCGAATATTGGATGCATGGTTTATAAGTAATGCATTTTTAAAGCTTTAATTAAATATATAAATATGTACCAAAAAGACAGCAGAGGAGACGGAGGAAAAAGAACAGCGCGTGAGAGACAGAGCAGCGAACTGCGAGCAGCGAAATGGAAAACAAGAGGCGAGGGTTGGTTTGTAGAGGAAGAAAGAGGACAGTAGCCGCTTGGAAAACAGGGGAAGGGATTAAGTAAATATTGGGGGGTGGGACGGGTATATATGTATATAATATATATATAAATTGTTTTTGTTTTTATAAATTATAAAACGTATTTTTTTAAAAAAAATCATTTTAATATCATATTTAATTTCTAAATAATTTTAAAAAAAATCTATAAATATATTTTATGGGAAAAATATAAATTTTATTATTTTTAAAACTAATTAAAAATAATAACTTTTCAAAATATTTGAATATTCTGAATATTAAAAATATAAAATACTAATTTTTGAATATTTAAATAATTTACTAAAATAAAATTTTCACTGAACAAAATACCAACTCGAGATACTGATCCGATCAGTAAAATGATATAAAAATTTTAAATCGAATTCAGTCCCACTAAATCGAAATAATTACTAAAATAATAAAAAAATATGGAAATGCATCCAATTTGAATAAAATATAAAAAAAATATTTCTCCACTTTTGAGAAAATCAATAAAATATTTAAATAATAATAATAAAATTTAGAAAATATCTGGGTTGTTACAGTTTAGGCGTAGGAGCAGATAAAACCATGTGGTTTAATAAAGCTTAAATAAGCCCTTCAAATTAAAATTAATAGTTCAATATAGCCCCTCTAGTTAGTTTTTCTTAACTATGTTTATAAAATTACTATATTTATGTATATTGTGACATTAATATTTTAAAAATATATTAAAATACTCTAATTTTAATATTATGACATAATATTCATGTATATAGTAACAATATTTTTACACAAAAAAGTATATCAAAAAAAATTATATTCTAATTAAAACTTATCTTTAAATAAAACATATACATTTTATATCTTTTAAATACGAACACATATAAAATATGTTAAATTTTATATAAAAGTATTTATACACAAGATTATAAATAAATTAAAATCATAGATATAAAAATAAAAATAAATTCTAATCATATAAATACAATATTAAAGTAAAAATAATAAATATTAAAAATAAATTCGTACATTATACAAAATGTAAGAAATTGTACATATTTGTCTATATATATCTATATATGTATGTAAGTAAGTGTGTGTGTTTGTATGCATTATAATTTAATATTAAAATGTCACACATATTTCCTTAATTATTAAAAAAATATAAATATTCGTCGAGTAAGTAGAATTTAAAAGTAAAATACAAACTAACGTGTAAATATTTAAAGGTTAAAAATTAATAGTTAAGTAATAAAAAAAGTATATACATACATTAATATTGGTTAACAATTTATTTATTATTTAATAAATAAGTTATTTATAAAAAACATATTAATTTATAAATAATAATGTTATTAATAAAAAATTAATAATATAAGATATATACGTATGTATATATATTTATTTTAATGTAATTAGATATTTAATAATATTTCTAATCATAGTTAAAAAAATTAACTAGAGGGGTTATATCGAACCATTAATTTTAATTTGAAGGGCTTAACTTTATTAAAGGATTTATCCGGTTCTACGCCTAAACCACAAGGGTTTTTTCGCTCGTTGCCCCTTTCTTTTTTTTTGCCTTATAATGAGTTAATCATGACTTCTTCTGCGATTCTATACTACATCAATTGGTTTCCAGGGCAAAATTCTAGAAAAATAATATTCACTCTGAATATACATAACTGAAGTATTGTTCACTTTGATCTGGAGTTCACTGTTCTATGCTGGATTTTACTAAACGGAATCCCATTTAGTTCTCCATATCCCCAGTTGCCTTTGTTCAGGACGAAAGCTGAAATCACATACACGTGGACTGAAATTATAAAATAATAGTAATAAATTGTTAAAGAAAACAAGCAGAACAACATCCTCAAATCTTCACTAATTGGATATTTATTCTCTTTGAATTTTACATGAAATTACTTATCATTGACATTTGGCTTTTAGGAATCCTTTGAAGGACACTTTTGATCCCTGCCTTCTTGAATCTTGAAAAAACTGGACAAGTATATCGGGACACTTAAGTGACCAGAGGCAGGGGTATCAGGGATTATGTACATAGAGGATGCTGGGGGTTGAGAAGTGGGAACTAATCACTAATGCATGTATATACCGAACGAGGGACACTTAACTTTTGATAAGTTTAGAGCATGCATAAGAAGATTTTCAAGGGTGTTTTGTATAATGGTTAGTTATAATAATATATAATAATAATTTTGTAAATTATAGAGAATCTAAAAGGTATTTTGTTCCAATGATATTCTGTATAATGATTAGTTAAAATTTAAAATTAATATTTTATATGAGTAAAAGCTTTTTAGTTGACCGAGAAGAAGCGGAGAAACTATACAAAAAAGTTTAGACAATGATATTTCACTAGCAAATACGAAGAAGCAACATGGAGTTTTGTAAAATATAGACAAGGGGGTGTGCAGCCTTGGAGAAGCAAATGTTACTTCAATTCTTAAAATTAAATTTTCAATTTTATAATTGTTTCTTCTTCTAATTATAGTTAAATATTCCGCCTAAATTAAATCTTCTATCTTCTCTAAGGTAATACTTGAAATTTTAAGGTGATTGTGTAGTAATTATTTATATTTTTATTGAATTTGTTAATTCTGATTTTAAGAAATTGGTCCAATAATTGATTTGAACACTTTAGTCGACGTGGTTTACTAAACTAATTTAAAAAATATTTGTTAAAAATTATTTAAAATTGACATATGTTATTTTTTACTTGATCGTATTAATAATTTATCATGAAAACAAGGACAAGTCTATTAATGTTACAATCGAACAAGTTTTAAATCTTTTATTATTAATTATTTTATCTATATCTTCAAAAAATAATCAAAAAGGCCTTAAAAATAAATTTCACACTGGGCTATGAATTCTCATGACCGCCCTT
The DNA here is from genome assembly GCA_028671895.1 of Oenanthe sinensis. NCBI lineage: Eukaryota > Viridiplantae > Streptophyta > Magnoliopsida > Apiales > Apiaceae > Oenanthe > Oenanthe sinensis. Next base: position 42,105,135 of record CM053794.1, read on the forward strand.
ACTTCCCTGGTTCACTAATTTCTGAAATGTATTGTTGTTGCCTGTGAAATTCTCGGAGTATTTAAAAGTGTTATAGAAATCGGTAGGCGGTTCAGGGTGGTTTGGGTACCGCCTAGCGTCTAATCAGGTAATCGAAGCATTAATTGGCTGTATTTAAATATTATTTTTAATATTTTTATTTATTAAATAATTTTGTCAAATAATTTTGTCTATTTTTGAATTTTTCAATGATTTTTTGTCAATTTTTACCAATTTTTGCTGTTTTTTGACCAATTTATGTAAAAACCACATAAATTTCCGTCTAATCCCGTCGCATTTCGATGGCCCTAGCGCCTGGGCGCTGAATTTAAAGAACACTGGTATTTAACAATAACTTGTCCATCTTTGAGTAATGTTTTTTTTTCAAATATTGCAAACTCAAACTTTTTGTCTTTAGCAATCACATAAGTTAACATAATAAACTAATTAGAGAATTAAAAAATAAAATTTATTTATATATCCAATTTTTATTAATTATTATCAAATAAATTATTTAATTAATTTATAATTAATTATCATCCATTTATTTAATCACATTACATTACATAAAACTGAAAAATATTTTATATAAACATATATTTTCAACTTCACATAAATTTAATATAAAAACTTTCATATCAAATACAAATAAAAAATATATTTATTTAATTATTATTAAGTTGAAAATAACACAAATTAAAAAAAACAGAAAAAGAAAAAGAAAAACAGATCTAGATTCCAGCTACCCAAGTATAAACGAGATGACAAGAGAGAGTGTATATATAGATAATAGACACACAGTGACACAAGGCTAACTGAATTATATTGACGGGTAGTTGAAAATGAATCCTATGTCGATCTGCACCTCCTCTTCTTCTTCATCTTCTTCATCTTCTTCATCGTCGTCAAGCAAAGCATGGATCGTACACACTCTTCTCGTCGGAGCTGCCGTGGCGGTTGCTGTCGGCGCTCATCTCCGGCGATCCAATAGGTTTCGGAGCCGTGTCGTGGGTATTATTCCGGCGAGGTACGCTTCCACGCGCTTTGAAGGCAAGCCTCTTGTTCAAATTCTCGGCAAGCCTATGATCCAGGTAACTAATTATTATTTTTAAATTTTACACCTTTTTTGTTACTTTTATTAATTACAAGTTTGTTGCTTGTTTGTTTGTTTGCATGTGTTGTTTGACTCTTTGACTTTGGTGTCTACTTAATGGATCGTGTAAAAGTAATCATCTTGCGTGCTAACGTGTTAACCAGGGTTTAAGTCTTGCGATTTTAAGTGTTACTATTACTGTATTACTGTTATATATGACTATGTCATTCTAATTTTAGGAATTAGAATATTCTCGATTCCATTGGATTCCGAGGCTCGTAAATAGATTGAGTTGCCAAGAAAATGATTACGGTTACGTATAAGTTATTTAATTCTAGCTTAGTCAAACATTGATGAGATGTTATGTTTTTTATTAATTCGGAATTTCGGATACATAGTTGTGCATTTTTGAGTCATTTCTAGTTTTACAACAAGATTAGAATGGTGGACTCTTATTACTTAATGTAAATGCAGTTTCATGACCTCTAAAGCCCCTTACCATTTCCTATGATACTGAATTTAAGTTACAATGGCCTTTTTTTGTTTGTATTTTTACTTTAAGTGCCTTTACTTACTCCATTAGATGCTCCTATGCAGAGAACGTGGGAACGTGCAAATTTGGCAACAACATTGGACCATGTTGGTAAATCACCAATCTATTGATCTATTTTCTTCTCTCTTTTTTTACATCTTTTGGAATGATTTATGAAACCAGCATGATATTGTCGATTGGTGCACGGACTTTAGCCTTCCACCAGAGCCAATTTAAATTAATATTAAATTTCATAGTTTCTCTGGTGCACACTGCACAAGCTTTTAGAAAATATTCAGTTGTTCAACCTTGATCCTTCCCCTCCCCTCTTTACTATTTTTTTATCCAATTTTTTATGTTAATGCTCTCCCTAATGTAGTTGTGGCCACGGATGATGAAAAAATTGCTAGTTGTTGTCGAGGATTTGGTGCTGATGTTATAATGACATCCGAATCTTGTCGAAATGGTAAAGGATAGTCCATTATTGTAAATTTCTCACTGTTTTTAGAATTTCTGTTGCATACTAATAAGTATTTTGCACCATTGTATGTTACAGGTACTGAGCGATGTAATGAAGCACTTCAAAAACTTAAAAAGAAGTATGATGTTGTTGTCAATATTCAAGGGGATGAACCACTGATTGAACCTGAAATTATTGATGGGATTGTTAAAGCATTGCAGGTAAATTTGCTTCGTTAAGAAGTATGACATTTTGTAAATTATCAGATGAGTATCCTTTTATGGATTAAAAAGCAAAGATGATTGATAGAGTACTGATGTTAACATATCGTCTAAAGTTGTAGAAAAACATTAGTACCAGGATGAAATTACTCTACTTTCCCTCTCTTTATTGTAAGTGCTAAACTTTCAATATACATTTATTGTTCAGGCTGCTCCTGATGCAGTTTTTAGCACTGCCGTGACAGCCTTAGCACCTGAAGATGCATTTGATCCTAATCGTGTGAAATGTGTGGTGGATAACAGTGGCTATGCAATTTATTTTTCACGAGGATTGATTCCTTATAACAAGTAAGTATATTTGCTTTGTTACACGTGAGACTCTGACTTCAGAATAACCCTTTTGTCCTATAAAATGTCTTTACTGAATTTATTTACTGTTGGATATAGGTCAGGGAAAGTCAATCCAAAATTTCCATACTTGCTTCACCTTGGAATTCAGGTACTTCCATCTTCTTGTTATGTATCACTGGAGTGACCAGACAGTCTTTACACTGATGAAGCAACGCTAAGTTTTTTAATCTTGTACAGAGCTTTGATACGAAGTTCCTCAAAATATATCCTGAGCTTCCACCGACCCCTCTGCAACTAGAAGAAGATCTGGAACAATTAAAAGTCCTGGAGAATGGATACAAGATGAAGGTGGGTTTCTCATTAGGATGCTTCTAGTCCTAAGCATGTTTTTTTTGGTTGTAAGAAGTTACATCTTTATAAAGTAGTAGTCCTATACTTAAAAGTACCAGGATTCAGATCACACGAGGTTAAAATGTAATCATATAGGATGTCAACTTATGTAGATAGAATACCTGTGGAGTTGAAAGAAGAGAGATGGAAGATAGCATTTTAAATGCTGTTACAGTAATCAATGCGTCAAAATTTATTTATTAACTACTCTTCCTGGCAGGTGATAAAAGTTGACCACAATGCCCATGGTGTTGACACCCCAGAAGATGTTGAAAAGATCGAACGCTATATGCTTGAGAGAAATTTGTCTTAGACCTGCAGGTGTACAAGAAGTTTTTGATAGAATAAATAGTCTGGGAAGGAGGTGAGTATTTTGTATTTGAATTAGTGAACTCTTTCTTAGAAATTTGATGTTTGTGCTTTTCCAGAAGGAAGTTGGATATTTTTATATTCTCCATTTAGTTATTTGATTCTTGTTTTTTATATACAACTTTTTACTTTTGGGGGTTTCTTTAAATGTTTGCGACCCTCTTTATTGGTCTTTTTACATAATCATGCAACTTCTTTGTATGAATATTTTGTATTACTTATGAATTATGATAATGTTACTTATTGATTCCAATTACGTAGGATATCACCATCTAGTAAGAAGAATCCAATAGAAAGGCTTTGAGTCAGCTGCACTGGTGTGATCCACATATTAAATGCCATTTAAAAAAAATCGAGAACAAATTTACATGTTGCTATGCAAGGAATATGCTATCTTCAAGTTATGGTCATACCGTATCCATTTATGATCATTTGGTGTTTGATTGTATCTACTATACTATCAATATGTGAAGATTGTGATAATGGAACTTAAAAGTCATTCACACGCAACAAGTCAGTATAGTTTTTAAAATTTGACCGATCAATACGCTAAGTATCTGTATGCATTTGAATTGCACGTATGCTAGAATTATGTTGCTATAAGCCGGACCTCAGTTTTGAAGAGAAGAAAAGAGAGGTTATGTGAGTCAGCAGAGAAATAAATGAAGCCTCCCGGAGGATGAGTAACAAACGATCCAAAACTCTTCCCCACTATGCAGTGCCATACACGTCCATATAACGAGTCAAATTCCTTCAGAAATTTGAATAGAATCATAATTGTTAGTTGATCAATCAACCAATATTATAGTAATCACTCGAGCGAGCATACTTGTAAAGAAGCACTAAACTATGGAGTACTTAATATAATACCTTTTTGAGGGAACGAGCAAGGAGGGAAGGGCTGGGTGAACAATTGGGTGTATTGCGCAGGAGTGAATTGGTGAAACAGAGGGCGTGTTCTTGCATAGAACGAGGCATGTTACCTGATATCAATCGCATGGTCGACCTTGTTGTCATTACATCTAGTTTTAGGTTATTGCTGGTGTCTTCATCATCATCTTCTTCTTCATCTACTTTCGTTAAACTAGGTAGTTTCTTTTCTCGTTTGCATACCATTAGCAACTGCTTTTGCTTCTCCTCCTCACAAACCCCGTGACTTTTCTTCGGAGTCTTCCCTATCTCCATGTAGGTCTTTTACAATCTTTTGAGCTTCTATATTTGTATCTAGTGGGTGAGAGAAGTATAATATCAAGAGAGTTGGCCGTTGTGGTCTGTGGGGAATGACAACATTTGAATTATGGTCTATCAATATTATGACATAATGTGAACGTGAACGTTGAGTGGCTGGACGGGAGTATTATGACATATGTGTATCAGTGTATATATTTGAATGTTGACTGAGTTGGTAGGTGTAGAATAATGTACCAGAACAGGAGAGGATATATGAGTCTATATATTCCTTAATTGTTTGCATTGATACAACATTGTTAAACAACTAGTGATGTGACTGTGGCACACAAGAACCAAAAGTGAATACAAGTTGCAGTCTGGCACGAGTTGTGCATGATATGCAAATCAATTGCATGATTAGCGTGAGTTTTTTTTATCAGTTTTCAAATCCATGACATGTCCAGTCCAATTCATAATATGGATTCAGAAACTTGTATAATAATGTTCCAATGCTTTGTAATTTCACAGAGAGTTTGGTATATTCTCCTTTTTAATTTATGTAATGTAACTTTAATTAGCTGGTAAATTTCTTTTATCGGGTAGAAAATTATGATATTATTGTACTCATTTTCTCTTGGCTTTATTGTTTATAGTTGATAGATGGGTCATGGGACATGGGGCAAATATAAACTACTGTAAAATGTAATTATGAACCACAATAATTCTTTAATAATAGTATTATAAAGACCAATCGGGACCATACGAATACATACTCCGTCCCGGTTTAGATGTACATTTTAAAAAAATTAAACATATTAAAAAAATTAATTAAAATAATTTTTTCATACGCATACACCTAAATCCTAATTAATCTCTTAGAAAATGACAATTTAATTAAGTTTTGAACTAGTCAAATTTTGAAAATAATAAATATATGAATAGTTTTGAAAGATTATCATTATTTTTACTTTGAAATTAGAAATGGACATGTATTCTGTTAAAATATATATATATATATATATATGAATAAAATTTATTTTGAAAGTGCACAGATTACGGGACCGAGTAATTATTAAGAATGGGATAGCCCGTGTAAATATACAGACCAATTTGGAAAATGAAACGTGTCCAATATACTAGTAGTATAAGTATTATGGGTCCCACATTATCTTATATCCATAATCATCCGCCACAGAGACACACATTAATGTCTAGTGCCTGTATATATTTTTATTACTCGGAAGTTGCGAAATCAACAAGGTAAAATAATCTCACCTGGTATATTCTTATTGGGAGCATTTCTCGTAATTTTACGATGGGTATTTTGATTGAAAATCTGACGATCCCACGCGCCACCGGTTTTGGGGTTGGGGCGGCAAGTATGTCTCCGATGGTGGGTTCAATATCTGTTTCTTCCCGCCGGGAAGTTATAAAGTTACCGGAATCTAGAGGCCTTAAGATCTCTTCTGGTCGCTCTACTGGATCGTTGACCACCGATTCAAGACTCGTTCGCCGTAGTGCACGGATCGTTGCCGAAGCTCAGGACACTGCTGTTGTAGGTTAGATTAGATTCAGAAGCATCACCACCGACTTTAATTATATTTATATGTACATGCACACACATGTATACTTATCTACGAATTAAAAATAATAATAATAATAATAACTACAGTACATGAATTCTAGTATTGACTCTCGTATTGGATTTACTTGTGTTTTATATTTACGATCCAGACCTTAAATTGATTGGTAAAGTTTTCTTCATCGTCCTTCAAAGACTGCACGTTATTATTCTAATTTTAATATATATATGCACGGACACATTATGAAGTTGTCTTGATTTTTGCTCTCCACTTCTGCAATATCACAAGCGATTTTGTTATTCATTCTACTTGTCTACTTTTATGTAGTCTTATTAACTAGTTTTAGTGTACCCCTAGCAGGTGCTTCTAGTGCCGGTACTGGTCTAAGTGGTTTAATCTTTTACCTCCCCTTCCCTCTGAACCTAAATATTATCAAAAGTGTTTTAATTTATTGTCCAGTATAACGAGTTATCTACTGGTTTAGTTGTATGATCGTGCATTGCATTTCTTTTAGTATTTCAATAGAATTTAATACAATTAACAATCTGTTGGTTTATGATATTAGTTTCTGAGCACATTTCATCAGCTATGATTTTACGGCTATACTCTCAAACATGAAAGTATTAAGAGGAGCTACAAAACAAGTAAACAACTTAACACTGCGTGTGCATACTTAATTCATGGAAACTGTGAATATTATGTTTTGGACATTTTTTTCTAGTTGCATAGATGAATTTCTTTGATTTATCAGTGTTACATCTTTTGCTCTATCAAATGTACTTTTGATTTTGACTCCCAGCGGAGATAAGCTGCTCTCTTATCTATATTAGGTTTGCAGTTTTTGTTTTTTTGCAAGTAATTTGGAAGGGGATACCCTAGGTTTGCAGATTTTAGCTTTGAAACAATTTATTGTGAAAACTAAAGAACTTTAACATCATTTTAAATTGCAGTACCTCCTGTCACTGATGTGACGTGGAAGTCAGCTGTCCTCGAGTCTGAATCCCCTGTTCTGGTTGAATTTTGGGCACCGTGGTGCGGCCCATGCCGCATGATCCATCCCATCGTTGATGAACTTGCGAAAGAATATGCAGGGAAACTCAAATGTTACAAGCTGAACACTGATGAGAGTCCCAATATCCCAACCGAATATGGGGTTAGAAGCATTCCGACTGTTATACTTTTCAAAGGCGGGGAAAAGAAAGATGCAGTCGTTGGTGCAGTTCCGAAATCAACTCTATCTGCATGCATAGATAAGTTCTTGTAGAGGTGGGGGTGAGCATGTAAGTATATCGTGCCATCATGGGATGTTAGAGGTCTCTTGTTTCCTGTTCTTTAGCCTGGTACTTGGAAGTTATGTTACCGCGAGTCCTGATGTTCTAAATGTGTGCTCATGTATAGTTACAATGTATTCTATCCCACCTGTTTAAAGACTGATGATAATTACCAAGTACTCGCTTGACAGATGACATGATCGAGTGAGTTCTGAAATCATTGGCTTTTATATTTCAATGCTCATTATAGATCTAGTACTAGTACATTTTGTTGAATAAATGGTTAGTTGCAGCTGTAGACACTCTCAGAATCAAACTGTCAAACTCTAGTTACCAATTGAGGTGGGGTGACTAATGGCTACTGGCTAGTATAATTTTTATGCATAACACAACAATCAAAATATAATCACTTTAGTCTTAGCAAAAACACTTTGGAATTTTTTTAAGATTGTATCTGGAAATCTGGAATTCATTGAAATGGCATAAATTAAGTTTTTATTTTAAATTCTCAAATTTATACTAGTATTTGAATGTTTTGATTTGAAATCCCAATTCAAAATTTGTTAGTTATCCAAATATGTTATTTGATTAAATCCAGAATTTTAAATGAAATTAAATTCTCGAACAGGCCATAATTGAATTTTGATATTGAAAAAAAATTGGGCATAGATTTTATTATAAGAAGGAAGGTTGTAAAAATGAAATGAACTCGGATATTTATTAACCGAACCCAAACTTATTAATCGATATTTGAGAATATAAATTAATAAATAAGCCAAACTCAAATTGATCCAAATTAAACTCGTCGAGAAAATTATAGAATGTATGAAAGTTGTACATATTAAAAAGGGTTATATATTATATCGTTACTATGAAATTAAAAGATCTTAAATATAATATTGAAGTTTGAAGTGGAGGCCAAATTGAGAAGAATGGGCCGTGAGCAATGATGGGCCTAGACTGAAATAACAACAAACCTAAAAACTAAACGGGTTGGGTTGAATAAGGGGGCATCGTGATTGTGCAGAGAGACAGAAGGGTAAAAAAATGGGACACAAATCTCCTTCAATCGCTGAAGAGGAGGACGAAGCATTAGCAGCTTCGTCAAAACGACATGACAACAAATCCAAACGAAAACATCATCATTCTCATGATGATCATGATATTAACAGTGTTGATGGACACGATTCTGATTCTGATAGCAAACACGCTAGTCGGAGCTCCAGGAAGCGTAGCCGGAGCTCCAAACGTACTTCTCGAACAAAGTACAGCGACGACGATGATTCCGATTCGAGCTCGGAGTACTCTGAGTCGGAATCGGAGGATGAGAGGAGGCGGAGAGAGAGGAAGAGGAGAGGAGAGAAAGAGAGGAGGAGGAGGAGGAGGAGAGACAAAGATAAAAAGAACAAGAAGAAGCGAAAGAAAGGCGATGATGATGATGATTCCGATTCTTATGATTCTGATGATGATGATGATAGGAGTCATAAAAAGAAGAAGAAGAATAGTAAGACAAAGGATAAGAAGAATAACAAGAAGAAGAAAGATAAAGGAAAGACCGGAGCTGTTACGAATTCCTGGGGAAAGTATGGCATTATTCGAGAGACTGATATGTGGTATGGTATACCTATCCTTCTTATTTGTTCTAATTTGTCTAAGTTATTTATTTACATTGCTTGTTAGTAAATATAAACAGTGCAATGCATTTAACATTATGAGAGAACTAGTGATATCCAATGTAGTTTGTAATAATGATTATTGGAATAGGTTTCCGTTAGGTTTAATGTGGTGATATGGCTGGGGCTTTTAACTAAATAGCGTGGTTAAAAATGAACTGGATTGCGAGAGACGTTATACCTGAAGCATTGCTTTCTTCCTAGAATTTGCTTTAATGAAATCAGTTACGCGGATCTTCCTCGTATCTACTATACCAAACTGCTATAGTAGTGCAATATTATTCTAGTTCTTCAATAATATAGTTTCCCTCACTGGAGATGATCTTTCTCTTTGTAGGAATAAGAGACCGGAGTTCACTGCATGGTTGCTAGAAGTAAAACAGGTATTGTTGTTTATCACTATCTCAGAGAATTTAAAATTTTTGTTTAGTGTTCATGAAGCTTTTTGATCCAGCTTGTTTTGCTTATGTTGACTTTTATCATGCGTATGCATGATCATTTTAGTGATAGAACCTAAAGGCACCTTCTTCGTGATGTTCTCTTTAATGGACCTATTAGTTCACAATGCTAGTCAAGTTGATTTCAACTCTCCTCAGCCGAAGTTCAAACTACTAATGTGTTTTTCTCATACTAAGTGACAGTTTAACACAGTTGTTGTAGATTATCGATTTTTCCAGGATGTTATCGTGGACAGTTAATGTGTCTAATTTAGCAATATTGCACTTAATTTCATGTAAAATATACTCCGTCCAAGTCAACTTCATGGTTTCTACATTGGAATCACTCAATTTTTTGAAAGATTTAGTAAGAAGTAAGAAATCCTTTTAGATGTACCTCTTTCCAAGTGTATATTAGTATATAGACTTAGTTGAACATGATCATTTACTTTCAATTATCTTTTTATATCAGTAAATTATTATCCATAATCAGTTTTTAGTATTACACTAATGCCTTTATCGGGAAAATGTTCTTTGCAAATTTTTAACTAATAGGTGAACTTGGAAAGCCTGCCCAACTGGGAAGAGAAGCAAATGTTCAAACAGTATGTCTATAAACTGGCCTCTTTTCAAATTACTATGCCATGGATTCAAGTCCTATGTAATACAGTATGTTGGTTGGAAGAAGTTTATAATATTTCCATTTCCTCAATGTCAATGTTATAAACTATTTTAGCACTTACTGATGTCTTTAAATATCCTGACTTGATTTATTTCAGATTCATGGAGGACCATAACACAGCAACTTTTACTTCTAAAAAGTAAGTGGCTTGTGATTTCTTTTTGTTCTTTTACCCTTTCAGTGTGTAGCATTTTATGTCCCCATCCTTCAAAGAATGTGCACAATAACAATATTTTGTGTCTTGAGACTCTAGACCCCTGAGGTAGAAAAGGCTTGAGCGCTAAACTCTATATTCTTAATATGTGTGCAAAATGAGCTCGAGTCCTATGTGGACGGACTCGATGCAAAAAAGATTTGGTGTAGATAGGATATTTTAGACTTTTTCCTTCTCTTGTATATATTTAATTATCTGCTCTGCGTAATATCACCGGTATTATTAGATATTGGTTACCTACTTAATTAAAACCTAGATACTCGGATCATCTTTTATCATTTTTTGAATCAAATTCTTTTGGTACAATAAAATTTTATTTATCTATGTATGTAATTGATTATCTATTTATGTAATTGAAATTTTAAAAAAGATCTGGTACATGCTGCTTTGTTATGTTAGGAAGAAAATGTGAATATGCTTGTCTGTCATTAAAGGGGTATACATAAAGGAGATAATATGGTTATCATTTGACTGGTTTACAATACTAAAAGTTGTTTCTTGCTGGATATTAATAAAGACCTTTTATACATTCTTTTTTAAACCATGTTTTCTGCACGTAATTTTCCAATCATGCAGTCAGCAGTTGGCATAAAGGTTCTTATCATTTGGTTTTGGTTGTCTACAGATATTATGACCTTGATGCATATCACAGACGTAAGCTTGAAAAGCAAATGAAAAAAGGTTTCAAAAAGGTTGTGGACTCGGAACGTATTGTATTTAATGATGAGGAACAGCGGCGGTAAGGATTAGTGAATGTTGCTTTTGCTTTGTATTTGAGATTGCACTACAACCTATATATTTGCAAGCTGAGTGGTGTCATTACATTTAATCTTTACTGAAATAGTTGTTTTGTCATTCCTTTGATTAGTAAAAGTGATAGAAGTTTCATATATATCATCCTCGTTTTAGTTTAACAGCAGTGAAGATTACCATTGCAGCACTGAGTGGTACGATAATGATGCTGTTTCTCATTAATACCTGCTCCTGATACCAACCCGCTAATCAGATAAAGGAGACAACTCCTTTAACTATTACACTAGCATAGCAATATGTCTAATGATCTACTTGTATTATATAGTTCAGTTTCTCAATAAGTTACGGATAACTTTGAGATAAAGTCGGCTGTTTCTGTATGGATGTGCCAAACCATGCAAATGGGCTGATGCCCTTTCTTAATGATTATAGCTATTAAATTTTTTGTTATTTTTTTAGGCTGGAAATGCAGAAGGAACGTGAAAGACAGAAGGAAGAGCAGGTGGAATCACTTAAGCTTGCAATGCAGAGTGGGCAGGTATGTCTAAGTTTTATTTATTTTTCCTCCCAGAAAATTCTTCATTCTATGATGATGAAAGTACTTTTCATCATTTCTGTTCTGCTCAAATTTTTAGGCTCAAGCAATGAAAGAGCAAGCTCAGCTAAAGGAAGAGATGGCTTACCAGTACAAACTTGGGAACTTTGAGGTGAATGAATAATATACCTTTAATCATAGTGAGATGACTTAATTTTGGGCAATTGTGTCGACTAACTTTTGTGCGTTATGTGTTTAGGCTGCAGCTGCTATTCAGAGAAGATTGGATCCAGATGTTGCCATGTAAATGCATTTAAGATGAAGCCAGATCGTTTAATATTAAGCCTACTGCTGGTGCTCAGATTATCAGCTATGTTAACTTGGTGTATTGGTTTGGGTTTATGGAGACCATTTTTGTAATTGACTATAGCAGTAATGATGTTTAATCTTCTCCTGGGAAAACTCTTCAAAAATTGTTATTATGCAGGGATGGTTAAAAAAAGCTAAGGTTTCACTTTATGGATAATTAGATATCGCCATTTGGCACTACTACTTTCTTTGTGCAGGAATAATATAACCACCGCTTGTAAGTTGTAACCTATGTAATAAAATACTTAAAATACTAGTAATTGAAAGATGTGAGAAAAGAAAACCCAGAGAAACAAAATAAATAGTGCTGTTTTTTACTCACGGAAAATTCACTGATTTAGAAACTGAAAACGCGTTCCTTTGTTCAGTATTCATGGCCAAACCGGTAGCATCAGATTTTAAAGCGAGACTTCACAAAACTTCACCGGGAAACACGTTATTAGAGATGCATGCTGCTGCTTCTGGATTTTCATAATTTATCAGTTTTTCACTGGGCAGTAAGATAACTGTCCTTTCAAAACCGATCGACACCCCCAACCTGAACAGTTTCTTGTGAATGAATGATTTCATAAATAGATTTTTATTTATCTTTTTTTCGTTTTCTACCATGTTATAAGTTATAATTTTTAATTTTTTAAAAAATAATAATAATTTATATTTATTTGTTGTCCACCTCAACTTGCCGAAAGTCGAACAAAAATTAAGCGAAACATCTGATGTTCCATATATGCAATTGAATAAAAAAGGGAGCTCTCATTTCACCGATATACAACTTACATGGGAACTGGGGTTTTTTTTTTTTTGGTGTTTGATATTTAGATACAGATTAAAAGATGCTAAATTTCATGTTTCCATTACGAATTTTCGATCTTTGTAACTTTCAAAGAAAGATTACAGTGTCGGCTTTGTCCGGATACGCAAATTTATTGTTCACAATAATCGTGTTTGTATATCTCTATTTACATCTCCTACCCCCGCATATATTCGGCAAAGAATCTGATAATAATTCTTAGAATCCTGATTGTTTATTAGAACAATTATACAAATTACAAAGGTTTTGTGCCTTAAGTATAAATCTTTTAATTTTTAATATAATTGCATGCAATACAAATCATTAAATTCATTTCCCTACTTAATTAGAGAAGATCAAATTTAAAATTTATAGTTAGGCTGCGGTGACCAGCGATAGCGAATATGTATATTCTTTCTGCCGTCTGTACAGATAAATCAAGAACAATATCATTGCATCCCAAAAAATGTCTGCCCCAAAAATAACTGGTGCTTAATGCCTCCCACTAGGCAAATAATATTCCAAGTACACAGCTCCATATTGTTAATCACCACATCCCACTTGTGCCAATCAACCAGCTTAAGTTTTCTTAGCAAAGCTCAGGCATTTTGGGTTGATCTTGTCCACTCTAATAACAATTATCTGGCCACTATCTTCTTCAGTCCATTCTATTGAGTCATTCTCCAGCAACTCTATAATCTGCTACAATAATCCAGGAAACAGGGACCAATTCAAAAAATGTATATTGACCAATGTAATATTAAGACAATGACACACACACATATATCACAGGGTATGCCTTTTTATACTCATTTTCTTGTTCTGATGTACACACATGCCATTCACATAAAATTAATAACAATCATCTACTCACTTGTGTCCACAATACAAGTTCAGGTGTGAAAATATATAGTTTATAGCTCCTCAGAAGTATAAAAAGCTAATTAGTGATACTTTTCCTAGGTAAATCCTTATTTATTACTTCGTCCACATAACTTGATGAAAATTATTAAAAGAATGGCTGAATTGCAATAAATGTTTTAGCCCTAAACATCATTTTCCAAATTTTGGGCCCAAATTGCTAATTTAATCCACGTGCTTATTTATTTATTTATTTACTAAATCCTGTATGTGTATGTCTGAAAGGGGGCACATGCATCTTTAGTATGCATATACAGTCCTATATTACAAGTCCCAAATACCCATCACAGTACTGAGTAGGTCCATATACTTATTACATTGTGTGCATCCTCTGTAAAAAGAAATGATTCTGCCTGGGACCTGCAGCACCCATGCATGCTGGTCAACCACTGTACGGCTCAGTTGTGTGCAAGTCTGGATGCACATCCATATTTTGTGTATTTGACAGGTAAAAACGGCCCCGTTTTCTCTAAAGGCAATATTGACAGAATTGCATACAGTCGAAGATGATATCATACTGCAAAGAGCTATACTGAATCTGAGTCTCCACTATAAGTTGTTGACTTGTTGTCTATTTATTTCACTGCAAAGTGGAAGGGAAGAAAGGCTAACACTTATATTAGACAATTTATATATTATAATTTGTCAAAATAGCATCCGAGTGATCAGGATATTAATCATAGCCTAATTTACTATTATAATTTAGTTTCTTGACGTAGTTGCATTCCAACATGCATCGAGTCATAAGGCTTGATCAAACATTTTAAAAGCTCAAGATTCCACCAATGTTATTGTTTTACAACACGCTCGCCCCTTCCCCAAGCAGGGAAAAAACAAAAAGAAATGAATATATGCTAAAGTCAATAGGTAAATACCATAGTAGAAGCAGCAAAATCTGAAGGAGCAAAATACAGTAATTCTAATGAATTTTAACTACACATACCCGTTTTCTGCGAGCCTCTCTTTTAGTATCATTTTCATTGTCACCAACAAAGACCTTGAGATGTAGAATAGCTGGAAAAAAACAGAAAAACATGTCATTTTCCTAAACTAAAACCAAGATGACACGTGTAAGGAATAAGACAATGACCTACCCCCAATGCCAGACAGAGAAGTTAAATGACACTTCAGAGAACGTACAGCTTCCCTTGGCTCATGATCATGCAGATCAAGGAACATTTCTTCTTCCTCATGACTGCAGTAAATGTTGAAATGCGAAGACTATTCTTAATACAAAACAAGAGAAGATATAACAAAATGGATTTTGCATTAACCTGGTTTCGAGAAGTTTCTCAGTAGACTTGTCATCAGCTTCATGGGCCTTCATCTTAAAAAAATTTCCCTGTACTCACCCAGAATGTATGAAGTACAGACGAAGAAAAAAAGACCCAAAGAGTTCAATCTAACCAAAGAAATCTAAAGTTTGTCTACTGTACGCTATGTACTTGTTCGGGCCAATACACTACTGTTCTTTGTTTGCTTTGTTAATGGTAAGATACATATGGCATACGCTCAACACTTGCAGAACATCTCATCCAGTGGTCAAGATATTAACTTTTCTCACAGGGTAACATACCTACTAAAACTTAGAATTTCAAAAACCAAAACATACCTACTAAAACTAGCATAACATGCACTTTTGCATGTATTGGGCCATTGGCAAGTGAAGTAAAAATAAGCCATTTGGAAGAAAATTTACAAGCTAAGAAATTTGGATAATAAGGAGAGAGAGAGAGAGAGAAACAGTAAAACTGTAAAACAAGACAAGGCAAACATATATTTTAGACAGGCCTCTATGGAGGTAAACCATAAACAAAGGGAAAAGGCAGGTTGATAGAATACTATACTAGCATCATAAACCAAACTTTGAAAAGGAATTCCTTCATGCTCAGTATATAAGATAAAAAGAAAACATACCACGGTAACTAATTAATAGATCTAGTCAAGCCATAAGGCACAGGAAAAGAGGAAAAGAAAAAAACATAACAAGTAGAAGGAATAAATACTAACTGAGAAATTCTACTCAAATTTTATTACATTAAAATGAAAAACTTTACCCACATGGTAGAACTCAAATTTTATTACATTAAAATGAAAAACTTTACCCACATGGTAGAAGCTCAAAATAATTGACAATATTTTGAGCTGTTTTAGCTTGGGTGAAATTTATCAGTAATTGCCAGGTAAAAAGCTAGCTATAGAACTTACAATAGTAATACTATTTGGAAAAGTTTTTAACTCTGCAAAAACTTTAAAGCTTTACCTGTTCCATCAGTTTTTCTGACAGCGTACGGTCTCCCTTAACAAATGCATCAGTAGCCTGCCAGGAAGTGAGCTTATGTTTATGGCATCAATTGAGCGGGGTTGGAAGTGCCGCATTAAAATAAAACTTACTGATTTGTAATACTCTCTCATTGTAGTGAAATACTCCTTGTGAGCTTTTCGTAGGGCATCGTAGCTTTCATCATTTTCATCAGCTTCTATATGCAAATCGTCACATAGACAAACAACATTCAATTAAGAGAAGCTATAGGTATAAATCAGAGGAGAAATGCAGGATCTGCAAAAGCAGGATCTGCAAACTAACACTATAACAATAATACTAAATATTACTAGGAATATAAGTATTTCCAAATTAAGTGTACATGGGAAGCAATGTGGTCACTTAGCAGTACTCATTTGATTATAGACATTAATTAACTGAATCAGTGCCTAACACTGAGACCGACTCCAATTGATTAGCCAAATAGTTAACAGACTGTAAAAGCATTTTCTTAGGCCATAGACACTACATTGAAATGAGTCAAATGACTACTGTACCTTTACATGAAATACCTTGATATGGTGGTTCACGGTGACAGTTAACATAAAAGGAGTTGCCACCAATTTTTTTTAAAACAGCTACATTATCTTAAAAATAAAATATCCTATATTGGCTTCTACTAGCACCTTATAATTATGAAAGAGTTGATCATAAGACATGGTATCAGAGCTCATGTATGGTAGAGGTCTCAAGCTCTAACCCTCCTACCCCCAATTATTCTTAAAAAGTAGGCACCTTTGTTTGTTTGCTGCTGCTTGGTGAGATTAAGCCTTTATTTGTGCCCGGCGGCTTGCTATGAGGGGGAGTTTTAAAGGAAAAGATCCATTTAGTGGCTCAACAACACTTATAATCTAGGAACTATCTACCATTGGATTAAAAGTATAAGATCCCATTAGTGGCTGCCACTAAGACCTTAAGGTTGTATTCTATATTTCCGGGCCCATCCATCATTTAATC
Source organism: Oenanthe sinensis (assembly GCA_028671895.1). Classification (NCBI taxonomy): domain Eukaryota; kingdom Viridiplantae; phylum Streptophyta; class Magnoliopsida; order Apiales; family Apiaceae; genus Oenanthe; species Oenanthe sinensis. The sequence goes on from CM053794.1 coordinate 42,122,247, forward strand.
TCATTCTAACATTCTTGATCCTGTAAAATAATCCCATGGACTAATCTTTATCATTTGGTAGTCCAATTCATTGGTAGAAAAAAAATACAATGAAGAGGGTGGGATTAAATAGTCAGCGACTCTATATACGACGATAAAAAAAACTCAGTTGTGTTAGCAAATCATACGAGTCATATCAATATATTATTTTCAGAGATTAAATTACAAAGACTAGATACAAATTAAATTATACAAGGTGCATCCTCCTGATATTATTTAAGCATCCACACAAAATAAGAATGCTTACCATTCTTGGTCACTTTTGGTTTTGCAAAAATCCTAGGTTCTATAGGTGTGTCCACTGGAGGCTCGAGAACCGGTCTACCATATCTTCCTCTCCTAGCTCCTGTTGCTGGGCGAATTATTCTTTTCGGCACATCTTCAATTCTTCCAGGGACACTAAACAATGAGTTCATAATATCTTTCTGGAGATCATATTTGTCCTTTTCTATTTTAGGTGTTTCTGATTTAACTCCCGTGAACATACCCGTCTTGCTACTGCAGGATTAACACAAGCTCTAATGAGACATTTCACCACTCCAGATAATCAATATTAGATTAAAATAATAGACTGCCCTAGCAACAGTCAATATACCTTCCTATGGAACCTCTGCGCTGCAACACTTTGTTAGACGGAAGAACTTCTTCTACTTCTAATGATTTCTGCAAGAAGCATGGAAGATATGATCAACTTTAACTATATGGTATGCATGTGCAAAAAAGTACCTGCCTGAATTCTTTGATAAACTAGTGGCAAGGCTCCTTCCCCCCATATACTTAAAAATCTAAAGAATTGAAATTTTTGTACAAGCAAAAAATGATAAATTCATAAATAAACGTTACTTGACCACGAATTCAGGAGATCAACGATACATTTATGAATATAGGGTATTCATCAAATAATGATAACCTTCCGATTCTTTTAAGTACAAGACAGTAACTCCATGGGATTCTGCCATTTCAAATTTGTAAATTATACCAGGATAGTTATATATCAAGTGATTAGGCAACCCTTAATCGATCTGAAGAAACAACTCATAAAAGACTGATTGTAGGACATATCACGGTATCACCTCCATGCCTGCTTGAAAAAACTATAGGATACTTTCAGAAAAAAGTATGTCCACAGTTTGTGCTTAGTAGAAAATAGCATTCTTATACTTTCCACTTTATTTATCAACGTGAAATCTAGGTCGAGGAATGAAATCATGTAAGGGCGCAACTTTTGTAGCAGAGATGCAACAAGTCAGCAACAGTACGGTTCTTCTGAATGACTAATTAATAAGTATTTAGAAGCTGGAATATCTTGGGAGAAACAGTCAAACTTGACTAGTTTTCAAGTGTATGCATGTTTCTTTAAAAATTGTTACTAGAAAGCATATCTAATATTTCTAAAGAAATGTTATATGAGAAATGTTATACGGATAATAAGGAATATTATAAACTTACATTAATTTTTTACAGCATAAACTCAATAGATATTTCATGTCACCTACTTTAATGTTACAAGGGAATTGTAAAATTCTTTAGAGTGTTCATTACCAAAAAAAAAACATGCTACTGTCACTACGTAAGTAATTAGGTATAGTGTCCACTACACTTGTACTACTGCAATCATATAGTAGTGATCTAGTGCAATATATGTACTCAACTATCAGAATTAGTGTCTGCTCACTTACAAGACAAGATGCAATCCTAGCCCCGTCGTATGCAGAGTCTTGGCCACCATGTACAGTATGTCCTAGGCTTTTTACATTACACCCAGAACTAATACCAAGTATTATTTTGTTAGTTGGTATGTACCCTATAAAATCTGTCCTGCAGGGATACAGATACACTTTCCTAAAAGTAGTCTAATCTAAGCAACGGATGATTATACAACTGAATCGAGATAGTATGGATCATATTTCATTTATAAAGATCCGGGGCTTACTTTTTGAGTGCGCATGAATGAATAGTCATCATTTTCATCCAATTTTGATGCAGACAGATCCAGAAGTTTCTCCATGCTCTGGACCACCGGAAACATACATTAGCAGTTCAAAAGGAAAAGATTAAATTTAAATTTAATTGTACATTTGTAAGGAACGACAAAGTAAAAGTATGCATAAATGAATTCGCTTATATTTCATTATACTGTAGTTGAACCCAATCACGTGAGGAGTACAGTAAATAGTAATAATAAAACTCAAGCTACTCACTCTATTGGAAAATTATAATCAAATTGAGATGGACTTACCTTGTTGACATCATAACCACAAAGGCCTGCATAATTAAGACAGTGGTTACACATAATAGTAGATCATCAATTTAAATTGAATATTCAGTAACAAAATTGCTGCATTAAAACGGGGTGCCTTCCATAAGCAAATCATGCATCACAAGATGGCACGAGACTAGCATTTGAAATATAAAACATCATAAAGAACATCAAAAAATTTCAACCCAACTGATATTAGTATTATCATTAAAAAAATGAGGGGACATGTACGCTTCTGCTGAACAAGTTTCAACAATTCAATAACTCTATTAAACAGGTATATCATAGCACTTAATACAAGAACAAGTTCCAAAAGGTTGCAAAAGAGATACAATTACAGATATTAATAGTTCATAAGAAATCATATACACAGAACTAAGTACACATTTATATATATATATAGTGAGAGAGAGAGAGAATACTTAGACGTGTGTGTGTGTGTGTGTGTGTGTGTGTGTGACCTCAAGAAACCAAGAGACAACATACACAAGTGAAAATAATTACTACAGATTAATACTTGAAACGCAAGTACACCTTCAATATATAGATTAATTTAGGCGATTCAACATACAAATGCATACACATAATAACATTTAGAATCTTAAAACATTTTAATCTCAATTAGTAAACTTAACTTGTTCTTCTGTGGAAAATATTGCTCAAAGTTTTCGACAATAATAATACTAATTACAATTATAAAATTTTAAACTTCCCAAAATATTAAATTATCAAAGTTGACCACTTAAGAAACGAGAATCCTCTAAACCAGATAACCTGTATATTCTTTTATATACATGCAAGAAACTCCATACAAGGCCTTCAAATTCAATTTGCTGGTTACATGAACCTGAATATCAGTTTTAAAAGCCATAGTTTGGTGACAACACACAACTCAGAGAGTATTACGTTATTGAAATTATAAATCAACTAGATGATAGTTTTTTTATTATCATCAAATATTTAATAAGAAACTAGTAAATTATGAATCCTTAATGGAGTTTAGTAACTGAATATGAAGTAGGGAACTAAACAATCAACTCTCAACCATACTTTGATGGAAAAAAGGGATATGAATTACTACAAAATAGGATTCTATTGACAAAAAACTAAGATAAAGAATCATAACCTAAGATGAAATTCATTGAGTTGAGTTGGTTATTTACAAATAAAACATTAAATGACAATCATGTAACATATGATCCACTAAAGCATATAACCCTGCATTATTTTAATTTGTATGACTGGCAGTAAATCCAGGTGCAATAGTAAAAAGTAGGTACCTAAGACTTCACGGATGACACCCATGTCAAGTTTAAATCCATCCCCAAGCATCTTAAACAGAAATTCCTCAACATCCTTTTTCATTGTTTCATTAGTTGCTACACTGTCTGGAATATGTTCAACCCACACCTCAGAGGGTGGTAGTTTACTCAAGTCATATTTTATGGGTTTTTTAACTGTACACTGCTCATAAGATGAAGGCTTGGTCATGGAGTATTCCCTTCCTATAACACCTGAAACAGTGCCCATTGAAACAGAACGATTTTTTTTCTTTGGTTCTATAGAATTTCTTTCCACAGAAGTGTTCTCAAGAAAATTGTCAGTTGACAATTTAGAAGAACTTGCTCCATCGGGATCCTCTTTGGGTCCAGAAGAAGTTGAGATGCTTCCATTATGCTTTAAAAGCAATTCACCAGCTGCATATACATTGCGACCTGCCTGACAATAAGCTGATGCTATATCCTCAAGAGACACTACAGAACTGAAAGTATCAAGTAACAGTTCCAAGTTCTTGTTATCATCATCACAGTATGAATTGTTTGAAGGAAGCAGTTCCATTTTCATCCTTCACGTAAAAAGAAGCAAGTACAATCAATGCATTAGATAATTGTAAAGCACAGAGGATACATCACCCCATAAAACAATAACATGTGTTCAAGTAAGATATGCAAGACCTAATTTAATACTATCTGCAAAGCAACCTATGCACTCATGACTAGTATAAAATACACAGGCCTGTGAAATCATTTTCAACAATTTAACAAAGGATGTAGCATAATGCTACAACATAACATATAGTAACTTTTAAATGCCAAATTCAAACATTAAACATCTGAAAAACTCTATATCTCATGTGATTCATGCAAGTTGTAGGAGCAAATGAACAATACAGATTGTTCGTGCAACGTAATGCAAGGCATACTCAATTACTTCATACCGGTTCGTTTTATTTCACAATACAACAGAGAAGTTTAAAGTTCATAAAACGCTTGTACATGGGGTGAAATATGATGTGCAGAATACACTATCTATCTATCCACACACACACAGAGTTATCAAAAGGGCGCTTAAAGTGTGAAGTGCAATGAAGCTCACCTGTTGTGTTGGGCTTCGCTTATAAAAAACCAAGTGTAAATACAAAAGCCCTGGTTAAGCGTGCTTAATGCTGAAGCCCAAAGCGCAAAAAGGCTCTGAAAAGTGTGCTTTATATGTAGGTGGACGTAGACCTTTTTTATAAAATCTAAACATAATTTTAAAAGGTGGATCAATATTTTGTCTTATTGGTCATTTTTTTCAAAAGAAACTTAGCCACCTCATTCTGTCATCATCCTCAAGAAAATGGCTTGACATATAGGGATATTTATTATGCTTCTAGTGTTAGAGAGCTACTATATAGATCAAGGTCACTATCAAGAATGACCAATGCAGACAAGAGGAACTCTAGATCCTCTACTAGGCAGATGACGAGATTAAGGATGAGGATGAGGAAGAGGAAGAGGAGATTGAATTTGCGGAGAATAATAGTCTTGATCAAGATGAAGATTCAAATTATTTTGACGATAAAAAAGATGTTAATGGAAAAATTTAAATTTTATCCGCTTCTTAATAATATCTTATAGTAATATGATTATATGAAACATGGACCTAGTTCTTTCTTTCTTTTGAGGTTATATTTATTCATTAGAATGTCTAGCTCTAACTTGAAATTTTACTTCCCTTCTCTAAATATAATGCGCTTCCTTTATAAAAAGCCCGCGCTTCGTGCTTAAACTACAAAAAAAAACAAAACGTTTCGGTGCACTTTTTGCCTTTAATAACACCACACGCACGGTGGCTCACAAAAGTTCAACAGAAGTTGGAATGTGAAGGCCAGATTATTAATAGAGAAATCATATAAAAAAAAGGTATTAAGAAAACGACTAGGGCCAAAAAAAAAAACAATGCAAAGCGATGTAGAATTAGAAATAGCGAAACACACACATATGACATATACATACAAGGTCTTGAACTAACAATCAGGAATATCATCAAATTAATCGCCTACATAAATAAATTGAATAGAAACGAACAATACCGTACAAAACAAAACTCATCGATTAAAGAATAATAATCGTAATAAAAGAAAAACAATGTTTAAATAGGGATAAGGCATACCTGAGATTTGATCGACGGCCGGAAAAGCGGAGAGTCGGCGACAGGAAAGGAGGTAATTAGGCCTGACTTTACTCACTCACTCACTCACTCACTCACTCACACTTTGTGTCTGAGTCTCTCTCACACGCTTCTCATTTCTACATTTGCTTAGCATGGGAGGTTTTAAAGGCCGTTTGTATTTTCCCACTTGTACCTATTTTGCTTTTTCTTTTTCTCCACTTGTACCTATTTTGCTTTTTCTTTTAGCAGGTGCTTCTTGTTTGTTTTGCGATAAAAGATAATTTCCTCTTAAATTTGAAATTTTTATCAAACCCGGTATGTAATTTCCATTAACGGATAATTATGTAGGATTTGATTATTCATAAAAAGGGCAAGTTCCCAAAATAGGTTAAATAAGTACCTTGGCAGTGCTGTTGAAAAAAATTGTTGTACTGTGAAAAAAAATGTTGGTTAAAAAAATGTTATTAGTAAAATTAGATGATTGTTTGGTTTTTTTTATTTATGCATATTTTAAAATATAATATATAAAAATAATATTTTTGGTAAGGTTTGATGATGAAATTGACATTTACTTTCTGCAAAAGTTGAAAACCGCTTTTTCCAAAAGCATGGGAACATGATTTTGATAACAACATTTTTTAGACTAAAAGCGCTTTTCTAGACAGCAATTTTTAGAATTTATCAAACACATTTCTAACAGTTTTCAGCAATACCAAACGGGACTATTTTTTATACGGGTATGCCAAGTTTCAAAAATATTTCAAATTTTTCGTTATTACAACACCCATCAATGTCCTTTTTTCAATATAAAATTTGTATTGTAAAATATATATAGATCTCCTTTTTTCTAATACAAATTCAAAATTTGTATTTTCATTTTTTAATATAATTATTAAAGATATTAAAGATAAATATAAGAAAATTCTATCAAGTCTCTCCATCCCATCCTACTTACTAATATCTTTAAAAAAACTATGTATGTTAAAAATATTTAAATACTATACGCTTTTTTCCCATGTCCCATATATTAATTCAATATGTATATAGAAAAAATCAACATTAAAAATAAAAATGAAAGAGGATATTCTTGAAAATTATTAAATATATATTAAATAAAGAGATACACAACTAATATAGGGTATAAATTTTAAATAATTTATTTTAAAGGTTATATGTAAAGGAGGATGGAATAAAATATCAATCAAACAACCTTTAACAAAGCAACTACTTTTTAGTTGTATTATAATAAATTAAAAATACTTTTTGATATAGATAATTATAAAGTTAAAAAATCATATATATTTTATAGTCGAGTAGCAGAGATGACAAAAAAATTCGATCTGATAGATACTCGATCTGGTTGGATTTTACCGAATCCAGAATTTTGGATTTGAATTTATCTTTTAAACCTAGATTATTTTTGATTTGGATATCAAATATTCCGTAACGGAACCCGATCCGAAACCCGAAACACATACTACTTGATAGTTACCATAATACCACTTAATTTTCGTGCCTTCACCGATGCGCTTTTTACAACACTAGTGTAAAAAGCGCATCGATGAAGGCACGAAAATTAATCGAATAAATCAAGTATCAATCAGAATGATTAATTGAATAATCAAGATATTAATAAAATATTCAAGGTTTGGATTTGAATATATCACCAGTGTTGTAAAAAGCGCGTCGGGGAAGGCACGGAAATTAATCGGATAAATAAAAAATTAATCAAAATGATTAATTGAATAATCAAGATATTAATAAAATATTCTGGGTTTGGATTTGGATATCTCAAATATCCGATCCGACCCGTTGTCATCCCTAGCGAGTAGGTCTTTTGCAGCTAATCTCTCACTGCCTTCATAGGAAATAACAAAATTCTGCCTCCTATAAATTTTATCATTTTTCAACAGGTCAACTACTAGTTTCCAGAGCACACCCATGAGTAAATATAGATATGGTTCAGGTGCTTGCCTAAATTTTATAATATGGCATTAAGAACTCCATAAGAAAAAAAAAACCAAATGCACTATTATAATATTTTAGCTAATGAAATTGTGATCCCCCCATAGATGCCTCTGACAAAAAAGTTTATGATACCGGGGCTGGACACTGTTCAGCTGTTTCCCCTCTTAATTCAGTCTCACTAAAGAGCTCCTCTTGAACAGGGACTTCTTTAAGCTGCTGTGAAGCAATAACATCTGCAATGGCCTTTCTAGCTGCTGCCTGCGGATCATCATCTATCGCCTTGTCTTGCTCCACACCTGGTCCAACAGGTTCCGTAGATGGCTCTTCTTCTAGCTTTGGTGGTGGCACGAAGAAAGGTATCTTGCCTCTCTGCCAATCATGGAGAATCATCTTCCCTGCAGTCATCAAGTCAGGTTCCCCTCCCTGTAACACGACCATTAAACCATAAATGATCAAGTAATGCCATGTATATCACATGATGATCTTTTGAGAGGAAAGAGCTTCCGCAGGATATTACACATTCAGATCTCATATAAGGTCCTTAGTTTGGCCATTACAAATTTGGATGCATACAAATCACTTCAGTTATACGCACGTAATACTGATCACTTAAGTTATCGGTTATATAGTTACATGGGTTCTCAGCACTTCGTACAAGTCTTCAGTATTCTTATTCCTGAGTTTACCATGTCTTCAAACTTAAATTGACGATGTTATTCTGTACAATAACAAATATCAAGAAAAATTCAAGTTGCAAACTTTGGGATTTATACCAAACCGTGTAAGATGTGTCCAAATTATTAAAAATTGAGTAGCACAATTTACACTATTGAACTAATGTCAATCATCCTCTCTTCGTGCATCAATTTAGGTTATTCATAGAAGAAAAATTTTAATCAGTAAACAAAAAGTTTAAAACCATAAAATATTCCAGCAATACTTTCTTACCATAATACAATAAGCCATGTACACAAATACAAATAAAAAAAGACCAGACCAGTACTTCACCTTCAAAAGTTTGCCGGTGAGTCTGCATAGCTGGACAAGAAAATCATTATCGTCCTCCCTGAATACAAATAGGAATTCTTATATTAACACACCAACCCATTATCCATATAACACACAGTGCAGCCATAATCACTTATTAGTGACTGGTAAATCATCACAGTAATGGATGTATTCTCCGGTGCTTAGGATATAAATGGGTTGGTGTGTTAGATGAGTACCCTTTCATAGAAGGCCAATAGAAAATAAATGAAATCATTTGCCATAAGAAGTCATAAAATGAATTGCAAACCAGGAGGGGGAGGGGGGATTAGAATAAAATGAAATGAAGTAAAAGCTTTAAGCCCTGTGCCTGTGCTAATTACACTTCACTAAAATTCTTTTTGTTCTTTTTATTCAGTCATTTCTTCCCAAATTTACCTCAGAGATAAAAAGAATCACATCTTAAATGTTATTGTCTTTCTTATATATCTTTCCTTAAAGCTTTCTGAACTTGGAGCTACAATGACTGCAAACCACTTGTACACATGCATATGGCCAACTCTAGAACAAACCGCCTTGTCAAATATGTATATGAAATATAAACAACATACCAGTCCTTTATCTTGTAAGCTCTTTCTAAATGCTCCTTTTTCACACGTCTTAGTACTTCACCAATGTGCTCAGAAGCGTCAGGCAAGTTTGTTACACGTACCTGGGATTAAAAGATACTAATCTGATCAACAAACTGATGGCATCTGCATAGCTCTTTCACTATTTTAACAAATAACTACTTTAAAACAAGTCGTAAACATACAAACTAGATACTAATAGTACACAGAAATCCAAACCACATTGTGACAACATAAATAACATGAAAGGTGGCCAATAAACATAGAATTAGAAACTGTAGAATCCAACTATATCATTGATTCATTGGTAACATTAGCTGCCTACTTCTGATAGTAAGTTACTAATCATTATAAACATCAGTACTATAAATGAATTTGTTATTGATAACCCTTATGCAATTTATGGTGTGGTCGCAGTAGATGGATTGAAAGAAGTTTCAATAAGCATGAATAAAGAAAAGAGCAGAATGATAACATACCACACCCTTTAACACAATATCTGTTTCAGAGTCATTGCTTTGGTAAACAACTCCAGGACAGTCAATCAAGAAGATTTTCTTTGTAAGTGTTATGTATTGCCATACTTTAGTCTCTCCAGGAATAGGAGCCACCCTGCATACCTTTAATCAGAAAAAGAATAACAAATAAAGTCAGCTTATATTACTGAACTATGCAATCAGCAAGACTGCAAAAGCAACAAGAAAACAAGTCCAAGTTTTATACTGCATAAAACAAATAATGACTGAAAGACCATCTCCATTGGATGAAAGTAAATACAGAACAACGATTAGTTAAAGCATATAATCATAGCCTGAACTGAAAATATTGCAAAGCAACAAAAATAAGAATATAATACATATCATACAATGAAATTGATGCTTATGCCAAGAACATTACAGTGCAACATGCTGGTTCTACAGCTCAGTATCCACAAAATTTTAATCGGGTGCATAATCTGTGCTATACGGATTTCTTACAGCTTAAATATTTAAAGAAGTCGTGATAAATAGAACTCACTTCACACTATAAAAGTCCCACAATAAAAAACACCACATTAATTTCTTTTAAATTACAATATAAAAAATTCCTGTAATTCAACATAATATTTTCTCTATTCAGTTCACATACTACATCTAGCAATTAGACTAAGACATAGGTGTGATGACAGTCATCAAGGACCATGTCAATGCCATACAACTCGAGTAGTGAATACATTTGTCAACAAAGCAAATGAATTAAATACATTTTCAGATTTGGACATATTCAGAATAACTTAAACTTGCAAACATTAACAATATGGCCACATGTAGAATTATACATCTACCAGAGGTAAGACAGAAAAAATTAAAATAAAATACCACACGGATCTCATGGGATAGTTTGGGCATGCCATTCTTTCTACTATCGAATGATACCTCAAGTCCTTTGATACATTTATACATGCAAATGCCAATGCCAAATGGTGCAAATAACATGATAGAACATTATAAAGACATGCATACACATAAATAGAAATGAACGATGAACTAAAATCTCAAATATGACTTACATTCTTCGTCCGTAAAGTGTTGATAACTGATGACTTCCCAACATTGGGATATCCAACAAATCCCACACTTATTGTTTGCTTTTCACTTTTTAAACGAGAGAATTGTCTCAGCACTGATAGAAGTGACCCCTAAAGAGAAGTAAATCATATAAAATTGCATAATGATGTAAACAACTAAACTGATAATACATAACATTGTCTTTAAGAAAAGCTTAACTAAATCTTCTGCATCATTGTAAGTTTGTAACCAACTAAATTTCAATCTCCAAAATAACTATCATGGTCTTATCTATATATGATCTCAGCTACTCAACCACGTGACAATAATTTTGGATTATATGGACTTGCCAAAAGCATAAAAGCGAATTTAGAAGATATGCCGTTTAAAGTAAGGTCAAATAGAAATATATGACTCTAATTGGAGATATTAAAAAAACCTATGTTACTCGGACTCTTCCTTTTACCTTCGAGTACCCGTGTAGGACACTCGACACTCGGACATGGACACTTGGACGCGGACACTTATTTTAGGCCAAAAACATGCATATTTTTTAAAATGTTGCCGAGTCCGATACTTGGACACGTATCCAAGTTGGACACTTCTAGGCGAGTCCGAGTAACATAGAAAAAAACTGATGTTCAAGTACTTATCTACTGGGTTACTCCACTCTAAAAAATTACTTAACAAAGAGTTGTCATTCTTGTATTTTCTCCAACTTCTACACTAGCCACCCTTTAGTATTATACGAGGTATTTCAGCCACTCCTGTCTCTTTATATATCTGTATAGTAAAAAATGTGGTGCTGCAGTATGTTACAGTCAATTAATTACCTTGCCAAAGGACTTGTTGACGCTCGCATGGAATGCTAGAGTAGGGTATTCCTTCGATAGAACCCTTAGCCAACCTTTTGTAACCCAAGCAGGAACCAGATCACACTAGAAAAAGCAAAGCAAAATTTTTGGACACTTTTTCAAACTAGAAACGCAGGCCATACTTCTACAACTGCAGAGTAACAAGCAATAACCTTATTTAAAAGGAGAATCATGTGTTTGTGCTTGCAATTCTCTTTCAGATGCTTCTCCAGGTGATAGCACCTTGTACCCTGCGGATCCCTAGCATCCAAAACCTGTAAATTGCAACATAAGGATGTTGGTTTTCTGCTTCACCTCCACTTTATGTAGTGGTAATGTTGAATACCAAATCATTTATCAATATGAAAAGGACAAAGGCAGATGAGCAGAAATATAGTAGATTTTCAACTGATGAAACAACTGATGCGGTCCAGATTAATCAAAAGAGGTAAAGCACCGGAATCATTTTTCAGGACATAGTGATGAAATCTGAAAACACTTCTCATACTCCTATAGTATTTCATATTCATTTTGAGAGTTTATGCCAGATAGCTTATTCTAAAAGTTTTATCTACAATATACCAATTAATATATCACATACCTACCAGCAAAAAGAAAACAGGAAATATTTGTAGATTGGAAAAATAAGATGACTTGAAACAGCAAACCTGGATGACAACATCTGATGAATCAATCACTTTGTAGAGTTCTCCCCATATCCTCTTACTTTGACCTTTCTCAAACACATTATGCCGAACCAGATCTCTAAAACCATCTTCACTTGCTTCCAAGGCACTGGAAGGATATTTCTCTTCAAAGGCATCTAAAGATGATATAAAATTGTGATTATCGTCACTACAAATTTACCAATAATTTATTCATAGAATGAACTGAACTGAACTAAGTATATTACTGACCAAAATACTTTTTCTACGGGAATTAAGCGAACACGTTATATTGTGCAACCTACGAACTTAAGATCCATAGATAAAATTTAAGTCTGTACCTTGAGAACCATCAGCCTTTTTAGCTAATGCCTCGTAATCTGATACCACTAGCTTTGGACGCTTCCGCTTCCTTTTTGGTCCAAATGCATCAGCAAAGGGCTCTGTGTCAAGAAGATGAACTCGTGCTTGCTACATGAACATAGAAAACTGGATAAAATTCGGTAAATTAACCATGTGATCTTCTATAATCTGACTCTCTATGCGATATAGAAAACTACTACGAAAATTGTTAGGGTGTGCACTGGTGGAATGGGTTTGATGATTTCAGCAAAAGGAGTTCTGCCAGTCCTCACCCTAGTAAAGTGGGTTCCACTAATTTTTTTGCCCAATTGACCATGTGCCAAGGTCATTTGCAATTTTCATATTCATATAAAGCATGAGCCAATAACAATAAGAAACTGGATCTCAATGCCTACACCCTACAGTATTGATAAGTTATGTTCCAATTTCAAATGAGACAATTTGGCCCAAAATTACACAAAAAAGTACTACTTTTTTTAGCATGGAGGGAGTAAATCAGAGATATTACAGGAAATGATGACACCAAGTACACCGACCAAGTATTAATGCAGTCAAGCCCAACATGGTGTTGGGAAACAACATTTTCAGCTCCACTTTGCACAACTACGTTTATAACATTATGTAGAAAAGCTTCTCACCTTCTGATGGTCAGTTAAAAGCGACATGGGCAATTTTGTCCCCTTCAAAATCACACTGTAGTTGCTTGATAAGCGAGTCTGAAGCTCATCCCTGAAAAACTCAAGCTCTTTCTGACCAACAACCCGTGTATTACCTACAAGTGAAGGGAGTAAACTGAGTCAGGTAGACGTAATTTCTTTGATGCAATACATACAAAAAAACAATCAATTACGCAACCAAAGAACGGTTTCATTCATCATCTAGCATTCTAGCCATAACTTACATCAAATCCTTAAATAAACAGTACACATACCCACAATGTTGGTAACATAATAATTCAAAAAAATGCCAAACATTTATAAACTATCACATATTTCTACAAGATAATATAATAATATAATATGATTGGCAATGCTAGCATCCATTAATACATGTATATTATTTTTTTATTATTATTACTTAAATCGTGTTACAAAAGGCAAAGGCAGGTTTATTAAATAACCTACTTCTTCAAATTTAACCATCTACATCTCGTTATTTTGATTCTACTTGTCAAATAATGGATTTAGTTGGGGCATATTGTGGTCATGTACTCCAAAGTCCTTCCACGGAAGACATGCAGCTATTAACACTGCAACCTACTCGAAATGATGATTTTTCATAACACGGAAAAAAGCAATATAATTAGCCAATTTCACAGATGGCATGAATTAAAACAAATAACGAATACAAATTAGGCATTAGAGAAAGTGGTATATACCGAACCAGCGACGATCGGGCTGAATACGAGTAGACGGCAAGTCCTTGGATTGCAAATCATGTTTAAGAATAGTTCCTTTAGAATCTCTTTTGGGCCTGGTATTGTACATCTTAAGACGGCGCACGGTAGCAGCACTACGGCCGCCTTTATTTGCGCCGCCTTTGGATGCATTGTCTCGGTTAGCATCAAGTGAATGTTTCGGCTTTCCCGATACATTCACCGACTTCTCTCTCTTCTTCACCATCGCTCTACCAAATCAATATCCAATTTTAGTTTATATATAAGTATGTGTGTGTATTGTGTATTTAATCAACGTTAAGAACGTGAAGATATAATTAATAATCATAAAAATGATAATATCAAGTGATCGAGGTACCTGGGTTTAACGGAGCGAGTTGACACAGCAGGAGAAGAAGATAGGGTTTGTGGAGTTGAGAATTTATATGGGCCTGTTTGGCAAACTCTACTTACGGGCGTAAGAGCTTATTTCCCGAAAAAAATAGAGATGTATGTACTTTTCAGAAATAAGCTTTTATTTTCAGAAAAAAGTAAGTTCATATTTGGTTTTAAAATTCTAAAACAAATATTTATCTTTAAAAAAAATATGAAAATATGTAAAAAAAATAAAAAAATAAGCTACTTATTTTAAGTTTATGGAACCCCAAACACCCACTATATCTGATCCATTAAACCCATAATTATGGGCCGTAACCCGATTGGCCCACAAATCCAAATGACCTGGTACCTACCACCCTTCCCCAAATCTAGCCATACGGCCCATACTACTGCAAAAATATTTGAGTTTGATTTATTAAATTAAATATCTAAATTCATTATGTCTGTTAAATAGGCACATTATTTTTTTTAATAATTACTTTTATCAATTTAACCAAAAATTTATATTCATGCTTATTTTTAATTATATCGGGTCAAACTGATATCCCATTAGGTTGGATCGGTGCTTCATTTTATTTTAATTTAAAACATAAAATAAAAATTATATTGATACAGCCCAAATGTCCCTATTATGGTTGGTTGTTATTTTTCTGTGCATAAAAAAACATCATTGTATTTGATATAATGCAAAATATATGAAATAAACTAGTTAAAGTATCATAGAACATTTGAGGATGTAAAATCAAAGATTAAGGAATGGTTTTGCTTCATTCAACTAACCCTCCACCATCCAATTACAGTTGTGCATTCCTTACAGCTGTTGAATCTTTACAAACTAAATTTACAACTGGGTCTAGGATATCATTCTTACATGAAAGACAAGGTTTGCTTTGGCTGGTCCCTTCTTCACACGGATCACCTGAGTGGCATCTGCAAGAAAAAATATAACACTGTTTATTACTTTGGTTCATTCAACATTTATCGCAATGTTGTTGTATTAATTATACTTGATAAACAGGGCCTTCTGTTGGGATGTATTAAGTTTTCTGCTGAGGCTTGTTGCTTATGATTATTGTCTTTCTATGTGGTATATAATTCAAATACTAGCTAAACTGACAGCGGGTTTATTTTGTATCACAGCTTGCCAATTTCCCAAAGAATGTAAAATAAAACAACTGAAAAAAGTGTACTAGGCAGAAACATGGTAATACCAAACCAGCGAGGATCGGGTTGAATTTGAGTAGAAGGCAGCTCCTTGGATTGAAAATCATGCTTAAGAACATTCCCCTTACGGTCTCGCTTGGGCCTCTTATTATACATCTTGAGTCACCCTACAGTAGCAGCAATACGGCCGCATTTGGTTCGGTTGGCATCAAGTGAATGCTTCGGTTTCCCCAAAATGCTCTAAACTCGCCACTTAGTAGATAAGCAACAAAAGATCAATCCTTATATTTGCATCAGAAGCATTTTTTGGAGGATCCGGCCTGCAGCCTTACTGTTAGGATTACTTGTGTTAAGTCTTGCGTTTATACTTTATATATTGAAGTGAGAACTTAAGCTTAGTGAAAAACTGCTTAGGCCGTGGTTTTCATAATATAACCTAAATTTATACAGTACCCTGTACAAAAATTGAAAGGTTCAATTCCTTTAGGCCGCTTTCTGTTAAGTATTTGCGATGCTAAGGTTCGACCTGTTCGATTGATTAAAACCTTCATGAGTTATAATACAATATGTATAACTGAGATTCGATATACTAAACAGGAGTATAGGATAATGGTCTTACACGTATGCACTCTTTGTTCTAACAGAAAAGATTGTCAACTATTCACAACCATGGCATAATAATAACATACTAATGTTACCAAGAACCCCATGCAGAAAAGAAAGCAAATTAAGAACCCACACAAGAAAAAACAACATAAACTAACGAATGTCGCACGTAGAAATATACAGTTGATATTATACCTGTCGGGAGAAGAGAGCCGCTTTGGAACAGAGTTACAGAGTTTGAGTATCTCCATCAAAGATGCCAAAAAGAGTGTCACATGTCATGATGTAGCATAACACTATTGTAAACACTCCATTGGAGTGAGAACCAAAATTGACAATTTTTGGCACCCTCATAAAATGGTAAAAATATGTTATATCAAATTAAAGTCATAAACATTCATACCTAGTATTAATTATATATGTATCAAAGATTGACAATTTTGAGTGTCAATCATTGGAGTAAAATTTTCTAGAAATAGTGTCAAAATATTATTCCATATTAAAGAAAAAGAAAATATTTGTTTTATTATTATTTGTCAATGTAGATAACTTTAATTAGCACCCATTAGATGCTCTATGAGCAAGAGTAGTTAGGTAAAAGTAAAAAATTACGGTTACCGAATACGACCCAGATTTAACTATTTTGGGTTTCACTAATTGGGCCCAAAAAGCTAAACCAAGAGATGCTTTTTGGTTTTAATAGGTCCCAAAATACTAAAACAAGAAAATAAATCTAATTAATGTGTTAAAATTTATAGATTAAAATTAATTATAGTTTTTTAAAATTTTAAATTATTAATAATTTATTAAAATATTTAAAATTTGAATTGAATATACGCGTGGAAAAAATTAGGATAGGAAAGGACTGTTTCTTATTGTTATTAATACAGTAATTAATTTCCATCAAGAAATTAAATACATAATTCGGGTGCATGCCAGCAAAGCTATAGGAAAAAACACACGGAGACCCCAGATTCGGTGTCCATGACCTGACCAAACAGCTCAAACCGATCTTACTTTCGGCCGACCTAATCCAAAATTTTTTAAACCGAACTTGATTGGATTAAAAATTATTAAAACCGAATTAAATGGGTTGGGTCAATATTTTGATAATTTGAACCTAACCCAACCCGACATACAAATTAACACTTTCTAATTTTATTTGTTTTTTAGTTTATACTATTACATTTAATTTATTTAATGATGTAACATTTTGATTACGAAATGCGACCTATTGAACTATCCGGATTTTATTATTACAATTTAATTTTTATTTTTAAATATTTTTATTTTATATTTAACCCGATCAACCCGACCTGACCTCTAATATAATTAGTAAAGTTGAGTTATAAGATAACTTTTTGTAATGGGTTAAAATTTTATAAACCCAAATTAAATGAATTGAGTTAATATTTACTTATAACCCGTCCAAACCACCCACGATCACCTCTGCAACCACATTACGAAAGAACACATCATTTAGAACATCTCCAATAGGCTCCTTATACTAGCTCTTAAGTTCAAAAATAAAGAGTTACTCGTTTATTAGAGCTCCAACAGACTCTTACAGGCTTTCTAAATAGTTAAAAGCATCTCCTCTCTCCTGAAATTTAGGAGTTTGAACGTGACTTTAATTTAATATTTACTAATAAAATATTCATTTTCTCTCATTCTTTTCCATTTTTTTCTTTTTTATGTATAAAATATAAATAAAGAGTTAATATAAAAAAATTGTTGAAATTGATATTCCTAAATATATATTAAATTATTAATAATTTAATATTTTATATTATATTTAAGAAACAAATTTCATGTTGTCGACGTTATGCCCCAGATCCTCAAATCCACGGCCTAAAACAACTCCCAATGTGTGTCATCAATCATTCTTCTTCCTTCGTAGCCAAGTAACACCAAGATTCTTACATCCTTAATCTCCCCCTGCCCCAATTTCTCTATCTGCTGTCATATCCATGTACTTAGTACTTATACATACATATACATATAGCCCATACCCATGTACAAAAATATCTAAAGTTTCCAACTCTTTCACTTTCTCTTTCATTTGGGTGCTCAATTTTCCACTTTTAGCCCAAAAAGTTGAAATCTTGGCCGCCCATTAAGCCGTTTTATAACTCCCCCTTCTTTTCATTTCTTGATCTTCAATTCCCCACATTTCATTTTTCCCATTTCTCGATTGTAATTTGTCACATATTTGCTTATATTCTTTGTATCAGAATTGTTAAATTGACAACATTTGTGTTTTATGATTGCTTTTCTTGAATCTTGTGCCATTTTTGTATAATTCCCTTTTCTTTCAGCTAAAAGTTTGATCTTTAATTCTTGCAATTCAGCTAGAAGTTTGATAGAGTATATAATTATTGGAACCAAAATGGGTGATAAATTTAGGCCAATTTCACTTGAGGACTTGCCACTGCATTTGATTCTTGAAATTCTAACCTCGGGTCCGTTGCGGGCTGTTGATCTAGTTTCTTTAGAGTTATCTTCTAGGACATTTAGAGCCAATGCTAGACTTAATACTAGGTTTCAGGGTAATTCATCTTTGGTTAATTATGCTGCATTTCAACTATGTTGGTCTCATCCTTTATATTCTTCAATGCATTTGGAGGAAAGGAAGGCGCTTTTCGACAAGACTGAAGGAAATTGGAAGAGGGTGTTGAGATTCTTGCAATCAGTGGATCAGTCGTCTGACATGGTCGAAACCTCAGCTGGCAATGTATTATCTCTTATATATTATTCTTGCTGTGTACTTACTTTAATTCAGTTCTTTCACTTGTTCTTTTTCTTGGTAGGTCACTAAAATTGATACATGATTTATGAGCTTGCATTTGTAATTGACTAATTTCTGTGAATTAGAAGCTTATCTTATCACTTGCTTTGTTCTTTAGTAATAATGATAGAAGGGGATTTTTTTAACTCTGTTGATCTTAATTAGGATTGTTGGTTCCCATGTTGATTTTTGTTTCAGTATCTTAGCTGAGTTGATTGTTGTTATCAGATGCAGATTAAGAGCGGAAGATATCACACATTGCTGGTCAATGGTTCATCGGTGTACTCTTGTGGTTCCAGTTTGTGTGGTGTTCTTGGTCATGGTTCTGAGACAACACAGTGTGTATCTTTCACGCGGATCAGTTTCCCATCTTTTGCGCAAGTTACCCAGGTTTCTGCATCACATAACCATGCTGCTTTTGTCATGCAGACTGGAGAGGTTTGTGTCTTCACACATTATCATACCTTAAAAAGAGAAGATAATATATATTTATATCCTGTGTGTGCTAGTTATGTTCTATTTAAACACTACGCGCAAAGATAGCCTAGTTTGTGAATTAACTTATTGTTTTCTTACATCAGGTATTATATTATTTGATTCGCTCATCCATATAATATGCACTAGTCGGAGTACATTCATTTCAACCAAGTCAATTACTTATCCTTCTCTTTGTACATATTGTAACACAATTAACATAAGTTTTCTACGATTCATGCTATGCGTGCTTCCTACCCGTTGTGTTAAATCTGAATTAAGAATTTAAGATTCATATATTATCTATCATTGGAAGCAATTTATTTTTTCAATGACCTCCTGGTTTCTCTGCTGAGAAATGTTTCTTCAGTAGTACCCGATTAGATGTCTTATGGGATTATATAATTGTTGGACCTTTCCATTTATGACCTCGCCTAATGTTATGCATTAACTGTTTAAGCTATTATTGGAGCTGTTGGTCAATGCTATGTATTACCCTCAATTATCTGTGCAGGTCTTTACTTGTGGAGATAATTCATCTTTCTGTTGTGGTCACAGTGATACAAACCGTCCTATATTCCGGCCTAGGCTGGTTGAGACATTAAAAGGAGTTCCTTGCAAGCAGGTAGTATACATTACTTCGTGGTAATCTGTTGCAATAATGCAATGTCAGTCTTTCTGAGTTTCTGTTATAGAGGAAATTTTTTCCTTAAGTGATGCTAATATACAATTGTCAAACCGCTAAGGTGGACTCCGTGATGTTGACGTTGTAACATTGTGATGTGGAGTCTTATACTAATGTTTAGATCCATGTGGAAAGATTAAAGACAACTCTATATTATGTTTGCCTATTTGATGTTCTTAATGGCCATTCAGTTGTACAGAAATCATATATGCATGGTCTTTAATTTTATTTTATTTTGCTCTCTCTTTTTTTTTTTTTAAATAATCACAATTAAATTATTTTTGAAAATTTAAAATGCATGTATACGAGGTAAACGGGCAACAAGTTGCGCCGCAAGTCCTCGTTGCAACTCCAATAGATATAGTTTAGAAAATGGATGATCGAGGTTTAATAAGTTTAAGTTCAGAATAGGTGTTCACTCACTGGACTTACTACCAGAGAAGGTGAGGGCACAGGATTGCAGGAAGTGACGCAAGGCACTGGGCTTGACTCTAAAGTTCACATTAAATCATATTATTCCCCTTGACTTGCCTTTAACAACATTGTCCAAACTCTTTATCTCCTATTTTCCCTTGGTATGTCAGCGTATTCTTCTGCAGTTCTGCTTATATGTACAAGTCTCTTATTAATGTCGTATCCAAGGGCCTGTGGGGTAAGATCAGACCTTTTCAACCAATCTTCTCGCATGTTTTCTTTAATTATGTGATCCAATATTCTTTTGAATATTCTCTCGGTTGGATCTTTTAATAGTGTGTGTTAATATATCAACATTAAAATCTTATATCATCAACCCTTATCTTACACTTAAATGTATTCTTGTGTCATGGTCCCCAGTATTTTAATTATTATCCTTAGTATTTTGAATTATTATCCTTAGTATTTGAAGACATCCGAACCTCCGTCCCGAACATATTTATAAAATGTCTGCATATTTTCTTAGATTTTTGAAGCCATAGGCCCTAGTCCTTTTTTAGTTATTGCTTTATGGTACATGTAATATAACTACATATAACTACATCAGAAGGTGCTTTTGCTTCACAAGAATCTAAACCAGTCCTCCATTGAACCTAGCATACGTTTTTTTCAGTTTAATTTTTTTCCATAATTAGGTCATTTCCTTTCAGTTTCTCTCCGTGTCTTATCGAATAAACTCCAAATTACATACTTAAATATTAAACACCATTCTTAACGAGTAGCGTGTAAGTTTCATCTATTATATTTGCACATCTGGTAAAAAAAACTTATGGCAGTTCTAGCTAATTCAAATCTATGCAAATGAATTTATGTAACTGATCTGACAAGTGAAACTTAGCAAAGAGTTCTTGTCATAACTACTTTCAGGATTTTTATTGTTTTAATTTAGTTTCGGTAATAATATGGATATTTCTTATTTTGTTGATATAATTTGAAGCTGCATTTTATTGTAACTTCTTATCTCCTAAGCAACATTAGGGTTCTTCTTTCCTAAGCAACGTTAGGGTTCCACCCAATATATCTTTAGGGTTTTGTTATGTATATAAATGAGGTAATTGTTACGTATATAATAGGCTACTGATTCTTATAACTGAATGCAAGGAACAAAACTGGAGGCCCATCTATAATAACATATGCACGTAGGCCCAAGCCCAAGGATGATATTTATGGAAGGATGAGGAATAGAGAGTAGCGGCAGAAAAGACTTTATGCTGAAAAAAGTAGTTAGAAGACAGGTGGGGGAAGAGCATGTGTAGGGGAATATATAGTAAGGGGGATAGAGAAGGGGGGAGCATGATATTGTGAATGTTCAGTAGCCCTTTCGTGGAGATTACCACCTATCGAAGTGTGGATATTTGTTATCGTTTTACTTATCATTTGAATATCAATTTGCAGTTCTCTTATCTGGTTGTTGTTAAAGCTTTGATTAGCAGTAGTCTATAGCAGTTGGTATCAGAGCGGAACGATCTACACAAGCCGGAAAATGGTTGCTCCTCCTGCGAATCAACACCGAATTGAAGTTTTAGAGCAAAGTTTGGGTGACCTCCGTACTACCATGGCTGAACAGATTGCAATTGCGGTCAACACCGCGACGCAGAGTATGCAGAATTCACTGATAGAACATCTATCACTTACGATGGATCAAACAGCTCAAAGGCTTGAAAATCGTATTGCGAGAGCTAAAGACCAACAAGAGACCATGGTAAAGACTTTGAAAGAGGAACAAGAGAGGTTCCAAGAAGAGACGCGGTCATCTATCTCGTCTCTCAAAGTCACAGAGGCGAGTAAGGGCGATTCGGGTCGGGTCGAGGGTTCCGGGACCGGGTCAGCCAGATTTGGGGGAAATATTGGGCGAAATGAGGGAAATGGTTTCAATCAGCCTGGGTATGGAGTGGGTAATTGGAGAATGAAGAAATTGGACTTGCCTGTATTTGAGAATACTAACCCAGATGGCTGGATATTACGAGCAGAGCGGTACTTTAGTTTTTACCGTTTGGGGGAGGAAGAGAAGTTGGAGGCAGCGGTGGTATCATTAGATGGAGATGCGTTGTTATGGTACCAGTGGGAACATGGTAGGAGGCCGATACGGCGTTGGAAGGAGTTGAAGGGAATGTTATTGCAACAATTTCGACCGTCATGTGCAGGAAGCCTTCACGAACAATGGCTAAACCATCGACAAATCTCTGGTGTAATTGAATACAGGAGAAAATTTATTGAATTAATGGCCCCCTTGACCGGGGTACCTGAAGAAATAGCAAAGGGACAATACATAAATGGGTTGAAGGAAGACATTCGGGCTGAGGTTAGGTTACTTGGACCCATAAGTTTGGACCATGCTATGGATTTATCAGTTAAGGCAGAAGATAAGTTACAATGTGGAGTCCAAAGAGAATGGGCCGGCAACTCCAGCCCAGGGCAAGTCAACACTCAAACCCTATTTTCAAGTAAAAGTCAGTCAAACTCATATTCTCCCACGCCTACATGCTCATTTTCAATTCACTCCCAAACATCTTCATCTCCAGTTATGTCAACAAGTAAAAGCTCTAATTCCATACCAGTAATAAGACCGCTTGGTGAGTTTCGACGATTGAATGAGAAAGAGCTCCAGTCAAAACGTGAAAAGGGGGAGTGTTTCAGGTGTGATGAAAAGTGGAGTGTCGGTCATTGTTGTAAGAAGAAGGAATTAAGTGTGATACTTATGCAAGGGGAAGGAAGTGATGAGGAAATTGATGGGCAACAAGCAAATGACACAGATGTAAATGAAGACCCAGCAACATCTTTTCAAGTTCAATCAGAAATTTCTTTGAACTCCGTTGTTGGTATTACGAGTCCCAAGACTTTAAAGCTGTTGGGGACAATCGGGGAGAAAGAGGTAGTTGTAATGATTGATCCGGGAGCAACCCACAACTTCATATCTACGGAAGCAGTTTAGAAACTTGGCATCAGAATTACTCCAACAAAGGCCTTTGGTGTCTCGTTAGGAACAGGAGAAGCAGTACAGGGAGAAGGGGAGTGCAAATCTGTGCCATTGCAACTCCCTGGAGTGACAATAATTGAAGATTATTTGCCTTTACCTCTCGGCAACTCATATATGATCTTGGGAGTACAATGGCTTGAAAAGCTTGGTACAGTGTCAACAAATTGGAAAACTCAAACATTAAAGTTTAAATTAGGGAAGACAATGTAACACTCAAGGGAGACCCTTCGTTGGGTCGGTCTCGAATTTCTCTCAAGGCTATGCTCCGCAGTATACACAAGGAAGGACATGGGTATTTGGTAGAATTCAACCATTTGTCAAAGAAGAAGGAGAAGTCTGTACGGGACGAAGAATTTTTACAGAAGGTTCCAAGCTATTTACAAGCTGTTATTCATAACCATATGCAGGTGTTTAAGATGCCCATGGGTTTGCCTCCTTCAAGGGGTCATGAACATGCTATTACTCTAAAGGAAGGGTCCGATCCAGTTAGTGTAAGGCCATATAGATATGCACAGGCGCAAAAGGATGAAATAGAAGCTCTAATCCAGGACATGTTAAAAGCAGGTATCATTCAACTTTCTAATAGTCCATTTTCTAGTCCTGTTTTATTAGTTAAAAAGAAAGATGGATCATGGCGTTTTTGCGTAGATTATCGGGCTTTAAATAAAGTAACGGTTGCTGATAAATACCCTATCCCCATAATTGATGAGTTACTTGATGAATTGCACGGTGTTAGAGTGTTCACTAAGTTGGATTTGAAATCCGGTTACCACCAGATTAAGGTGAAGGCAGAAGATGTTCCTAAAACAGCTTTCCGTACTCACGAAGGACATTACGAGTTCCTCGTAATGCCTTTCGAGTTAATGAATGCCCCAGCTATGTTTCAAGCTCTTATGAATACCATTTTTAAGCCTTTCTTGCGTCGATTTGTTTTAGTTTTTTTTTATGACATTTTGATATATAGCCGTAGTGAGGAGCAGCATGTTCGTGATGTGGCTGAAGTGCTAAATATTTTACGCCAACATCATTTAGTTGCGAATGGTAAGAAGTGTGAGTTTGGTAAGGAACAATTGGGTTATTTAGGTCATGTTATTACAGGGGATGGTGTAGCAATGGACATGAGTAAAGTCCAGGCTATGCAAGAGTGGCCACTGCCAAGAAATATCAAAGAGTTACGAGGTTTTTTGGGCTTAACAGGGTATTATAGAAAATTCGTAGGTGGTTACGCATTGATTGCTAGCCCCCTTACAGATCAGATGAAAAAAGATCAGTTTAGATGGACTGATGAAGCAACAGCAGCCTTTGAATCCCTTAAAAAAGCTATGATAACAGCACCGATACTTTCAATGCCAGATTTTCGAAAAAATTTCGTGATTGAGACGGATGCTTCAGGTTTTGGGTTAGGGGCTGTACTACTCCAGGAAAATCATCCAATTGCTTATTTTAGTAAAGTACTTGGGCCTCGGGCTCGTCTCAAGTCGATTTATGAAAAAGAATTAATGGCGATTGTGTTGTCAGTTTTGAAGTGGAAACATTACCTGTTAGGCAGAAAATTCATAATTCGGACAGACCAACAGAGCCTCAAATTCTTGATGGAGCAGCGAGAAATTGGACCCGAGTACCAACGATGGGTTAGCAAGTTAATGGGGTTCGATTTCACTATCAACTATAAGCCTGGTGCATCCAATAAAGTTGCTGATGCTCTATCCCGAGAATTTGCAGGATATGTGGAATGCAACACTTTACTCACAACTGGGGGAGTTAACTGGGATGACCTTCGTGAGAGTGTCCGTAGTGATGAGTTTATAGCTCAGATTATTAAGGATTTAGAAGCTGGTAAACATGTACCCAAAGGTTATCATATGGAGAAAGGTTATCATATGGAGTTTGGAGATTTGAGGTACAAGGGGCGCATGGTTCTTCCAAAAACCTCGTCACCGATTCCCATTCTCCTCCAGGAATTTCATGATTCTCCCATAGGAGGACATTCAGGAGAATTCAAGACTTATAAACGGCTTGCAAGTGAGTGGTTTTGGCCTGGCATGCGAGCTACCATTGTCAATTACGTTCGCGCGTGTACTATCTATCAGCAATCTAAGGCATCGACCTTGAGTCCAGCAGGTCTGCTTCAACCACTGGCAATCCCAGAACGGGTATGGGAAGATTTGTCCATGGATTTCATTGAGGGACTTCCCCGTTCTAAGGGCTTCGATTCAATATTGGTAGTCGTGGATCGACTGACCAAATATAGTCATTTTATCCCACTGAAGCACCCATTCAATGCTACTACTGTGGCCTATGTTGCTCAGACTCGGGTGCGGAGTGTCGGACACGACACGTATCCGAGTGTCAGACTCGGTATTTCTCAAAATATAAGACACGGGGACACCGTCGGGATTTTAGACACGGGTACGGGGACACCGTCCGGATTTTAGACACGGGTACGGGGACACGGCATAAATATATTAATAATAATTATAATATTTTTGTTTTAACACTAGTTTTTAATGCAAAATTCTGTATAAATAAAAGACAAGATTTCAATAGAGATTAAAGTGCAACATAAAATTAGTCAGTTTACTTGATGCACAAATATATGGCTGGGAAAAAGGCAAGTCTGCAACTTGATTGAAAGCAGCAATAGAATATAAATAAGAACTAGTTCTGCTGTTCTGCAAGCCTTTATGGTATGCAAACAATACATAATAAGATCTTAACAAAGATGCAAAAGCAAATGATTTTTTGCGCGCATTTATTGTGCATATAAAATATAATTTTATAATTTATTTTTAAATTTTTGCATACAATTATAGTATAATATAAATACTATGTTTGTGGACAATGTAGATATGCATTAAATTTATATTTTATTAAGTTTATTTTTCACATGAATTTTAATGTATATATAAATTTTAATTTTATGATTTATTTTTAATTTTATAAATAAAATGATAAAAAGTAAACTGAATAAGAAAATCGGTACGGAAAGAGCATATAAAATATAATTTATTTGCTAAATAAAATTTAATTATTCAACTAATTTTTTATTTTTCTTTGAAAATAGTAATCAAGCATGAATCAAAATTTTCTTTTAAAATAATAATCAAGTATCAATAAAAAAAATTAAAATTATTTTTAAATTTTTATAAAAAGAAATTATTGTGAATTCATAAATTAATTAATTATTTAAATTAATATTACTACGTGTAAGTGTAAATCAAAATTATAAAATATGTATGTTCTTTTTGAAGCAATAAAATAAGTATGTTTGAATATTGAAATTGACAATTTGTTAGAGCTGGCCTCCGGTAATTATAAAAAGTAACTGAAAAATGAATGTGGACAACATTCAGTCCAGGTTCATTCCTTAATTATATACATGTATCCATACATATCAATCGATCTGTTTCATTCGTCTCTCACAGACTTCATCGGTCTATCAATTCGTCACTCTATTGTGTCCTACAAACATATTAGCTACAAATTAGATCTGCAAATTTCATCAGCGACCTCCGAAGATTCTCCTGCGACCTTCAAAAATTTTCCCACGATGACACCAAAAGGATCCGATTTCAAGTACACGAATCCGACCCGTATTCCGCGTCGTGTCCCGTGTCGGGTCGGGTCGACACGGGTACGGCCGCCGGAATAGGCGAGTCGGAGTAACATAGACTGTGGCTGCTATATTCATTCGAGAAATTGTTCGTTTACATGGTTTTCCTTCTACAATTGTCTCTGATCGCGATAAAGTTTTCCTTAGTTTATTTTGGGCTGAGTTGTTCAGGTTACAGGGTACTATTTTACACAAGAGTACTTCATACCACCCTCAGTCTGATGGGCAAACAGAGGTGGTTAACAAGTGCGTTGAAAATTATTTGAGGTGCTTTATTACGGGACAACCTCAATCTTGGACTTTGTGGTTACCTTGGGCCGAGTATTGGTACAATACATCAACTCATGTATCTACTGGATACACACCATTCAAAGCATTGTATGGGAGAGATCCCCCTCAGATGATTAAATTCAACAAAGGGGATATTGCAGTTTCCTCTCTAGAAGATCAATTACTTGAAAAGGATGCTATACTTGACGATCTGAAGGCTAGTTTGGTTAGAGCACAACACCGAATGAAACAATATGCAGATTTGTCTCGTCGAGAAGTTGAGTATGCTGTCAGAGACAAGGTGTATCTAAAGCTAAAGCCATATCGTCAACAATCACTTGTTAAACGTTTCAATGATAAATTAGCTGCTAAGTACTACGGACCTTTTGAGATCATACAACGTGTGGTCACTGTGGCTTATAAGCTTCAATTGCCTCCCACATCCAGGATTCATCCAGTGTTTCATGTGGCATTGCTAAAACAAGCGGTGGGTTCTGATTTCGTTTCGTCACAACTTCCAACGAGTTTCAATGATTCAGTGCTACAAAAGGGTGTGCCTGAAAAAGTGTTGGGGGTCCGGAACTCTGCTAATGTTATGGAGGTACTCATCAAGTGGGAAGGCAGGTCAGAATTGGAAGCCACTTGGGAGTGTTTTGAGAACATTAATCAGCATTTTCCATATTTCCACCTTGGGGACAAGGTGACAGTTTGGGAGGAGGGTAATGCAAGGAACAAAACTGGAGGCCCATCTATAATAACATATGCACGTAGGCCCAAGCCCAAGGATGATATTTATGGAAGGATGAGGAATAGAGAGTAGGGGCAGAAAAGACTTTATGCAGAAAAAAGTAGTTAGAAGACAGGCGGGGGAAGAGCATGTGTAGGGGAATATATAGTAAGGGGGATAGAGAAGGCGGGGAGCATGATATTGTGAATGTTCAGTAGCCCTTTCGTGGAGATTACCACCTATCGAAGTGTGGATATTTGTTATCGTTTTACTTATCATTTGAATATCAATTTGCAGTTCTCTTATCTGGTTGTTGTTAAAGCTTTGATTAGCAGTAGTCTATAGCACTGAATTTATTCTACAATTTGTGATCCGTACTTTCCAAATCAGTTTATTAAATGTAGTGATTGTGAGTTTCAGGGATCTTAAGTTCACTTGAGCTCTGAATTATTAGATCATTAAACCTTGATCAAGGTCTCCGTCCATTCCCACCCTGCTAATAACCCTTGAATAGTAGCATGACTTATTAGTTATTATCATTAAGTCTGTAGTTGGGTTGTAAGTAACTTAATAAATATATTTTCTTCCTTGTTGTCTTATATTCTGTAGTGGGAAAGTTTATCCTGTACAATCACTTAAAAAATGCTACTGCATAAGCTGGGTTAAAAACCATTTTCAATTTAAGTAATGTACCTGCCTAAAGTTTTGTTAATATACGGACTATCTGTATTTTTAATGCAGAGGAGAGCTAAGCTAAGATTAAGCAGTGAAATCACTGATACACAGCTAAAAAGTAACATTAATGCAAGTCTGCAAACCAAACAATACTAAAATAGTCATCATCATGATAAAAATAACTTCTATTTGTAGTTTGAAATCAAGATATATTTAACTTACTTCAAAATGAATATATGCATCAGGTTTTTTTAACAAGTTTTATCAAAGATCACCCAGCAATAAAATTCTGACAGAAGCTTTAAGCATAATTCAGAATACACGTGCCTTGCCAAGTTGAAAAATTGAAGGCAACTCTTCAGTGTGGCAATTATATAGTATATTAGAAGTTCTACTTGTCAAGTAGAGTTAAGATATTAGTTTTAGGAATATCCTGCATATTCTTCTTCATTAATGATATATATTTTACCTTTAGGGAAGAAACATGATGTTGGATCTCTTGTTCTATTTGGAAATGTATGTACCTAATTTGCATTAGTGACTTAATCTGATTGAAGAATTAATTGGCTTTATGACGCTAGATAGTCTCTCTTATAAAATCACTCTACTGCAGGTTGCTGCAGGGCTTAGTTTTACTGTATTTCTCACCTCTCAAGGCAATGTATACACATGTGGGACCAATTCACATGGTCAACTTGGCCATGGTGACACTTTAGACAGACCAACTCCAAAAGTTGTAGAGCTCCTCGAATCAGTAGTTCAGATTGCTGCTGGTCCAAGTTATGTCCTGTCAATTACCAAGGACGGGATTGTGCACTCTTTTGGGTCAGGCACCAATTTCTGTCTAGGCCATGGTGTACAACAAAATGAACTTCGTCCACGTGCTATTCAATCGCTAAAAGTAAAGGGCCTTCATATTGTTCGAGTCTCTGCTGGTGATGAGCATGTGGTAGCGCTCGACTCTAGGGGACATGTATGCCCTTTCAACAGATTTTTCTTTCGATACACATTTTTATGGTTATTCATTATATATACTGGTCAATTTCAGGTGTGTACTTGGGGCAAAGGCTACTGTGGTGCATTGGGCCATGGAGATGAGATTGATAAGATTGTCCCAGAACCCTTACACTGTCTTAAAAAGAATTTAATTGTCCAGGTATTTTAAAATTTACGCAAGGCATAATACTTCTCATTTTTCACTAAATAAGTATTCAAAGAGGGCAGCTATAATAGTACGTTGTCAATTTACTAGCAATATAGGACTTTGAAATATACCTTTATTGACTCAACTACCATCACCCAAGTTTATCTTTCAAATAATGCATTGTCAATTGTACTCAATTTGACTTCTAAATATATCATTATTGTACTCAACCCAATTGAGTTCTCCGGGGCAGTCTAGTCTAAATTTCTATAACCGCGGTTGACCTGCAAATACATTCTTTCCTGGTAAAGTTTTATCATTTATTTGCTAACTATTAAGCCCGAGTGTTGAATTGGTAATTGATGTTGTGGATTTGTAAATAATACTTGAAATACTATTAGATTTTAAAGTAGCAAAATTTAGTACAAAATGTTCACCGAATTATCATATTGCCTCGAGCAATATGTAAAATTGTACTAATTTATAACCATTTAGCCTAAATATCAGGTTGGTAATTAGTAAAACTGGCAAGTGGTATGTGTATGGTTGTACAGTTATTTGTGAAGTGTTTGCCTTGCATGCCAATATTGGCACGTATTGCAAGTAAATGTAACTCGTTGTTCAAACAACTACTCAGAGTTCCTAGAGCACATTAATAATTCAAATATTTGATCTTGTAGGTCTGCGCTAGCAAGCGGAAAACATTTGTTTTAACTGATAGTGGCTCTCTGTACGGCTTTGGCTGGATGGGGTTTGGTAGCCTGGGATTTCCCGACGGGAGCTTCTGATAAAATCTTAAGTCCTCGTCTACTTGGTAGCCTAAAGGGTCACTGTATATCACAAGTAAGCACGGGTCTGTACCATACAGTTGCAGTAACAAAGCGTGGGCGCATATTTGGGTTTGGAGATAATGAAAGAGCACAACTCGGGCATGATTCTTTGAGAGGATGCCTTGAACCAACTGAAATATTTGTTCAACAAATTGCTGATTGACAATGTGTATTGTTTTATCAAAGCGATCTTGTTGTTCATCCCATATCTTAACGTGGGTGCTAATATTTGCAGAACTTCAATTTATTTGTGCGCGCGCACTTATTTTTTCAAATAATAGTCGTTTAAGCTCTAAGCACAACAATTAAAGAAACTCATTATTTGAATTTTGACTTTTTGGCACACTCTTTTAAGAGTTTTAACTACATAGTTAGAATGATTATTTTTTAAATTTTATTTTTGTGAATAAAAGTTTTAGTTTAATATTTTTATTCAAAAAAAGAAAATTTTAAAAATAATAAATTTAATTATGTAGTCAAAACTCTTAAAGATATGTGTCAAAAAATCAAACGTCAAATAAAATCAAACAGAGGGAGTGAAATGTTGTAATTGTTACAACAATTTGTTTCGACCCTAATTAAGAGTTGTCATTTTACTTTTTTGCCGCACATTCTATATATTTTGACAGTATAGTTGCAATTATTAAAAAAATAATTAGGACAACTCAAAGGACAGATTATTAAAAAATGGAATTATTAGTTAGGAATAATAGGATAGAAAAAACAAATAATATCATACTTTATAAACTGTACATCTATTACAAATAGGATTTTACGCCATTTTAAAAACTGTATACATAAAACACAACTACAAGAATCTAAATCTAAAATGTGGGAATGACCTTCAACCGCTGCTGTATATATAAGCTGTTTGTGGTTCCTGCTTATAAATCGATAAATAATTACATATATTTTTCAACTTACTAATTCGATGTGCCCAAAAAAATATACAACTAGCACGTATCTACACAATTCATGTGATGTAATATATATACATATATATACACACATACTGTATTTGGTTTTTGGTTTCCAATTTGCATATGCAACATGGATCATTGTTTACGTTATCTGCATGTTTTTCCAAAATTGAAAAATACAATTTGTTTCGGACTATCCATAATGACATAATATTCTTGGTTCACTTGTTTTTAGAAAAGGCAGTTCATTGTTATCTTAATAAAACACATATGAAGAAAGGAAGTGGTGAAAATCTTGGCTTCATATTGAAATGATATAACTGTTTGGAGTTATCTGATAGCTAGCTTATATAAATAGATGATGATGCTGAGATTTTACAGCAAGAGAAATCAAATAAGGCCAAGATATTATCGTAACAGATATATATATTAGGTAGGTAGGAGTTGCTTCATATAATCATTTATTTATATGTATGATCTATTGTATTGTATACAATAAATATTGGGCAGGTAGCTAGTTACAGATTATTTTTGTTATGAACTGGCGGCCACCATCACAGAGTCATTTTCATTTTTCATCAACTTGATTGTAAAATGAGAAAATGCTAAGCCATCGCTCAATGTTGTTACAATGTTACCAAGAAATAAGAGGTGTCATTTTCGTATTACTATGTTAGTCAGAGTGAAACTTTATTCAGAATATATAGCCATGATTATTTTGGCCGAGTTCATGCGGACTAGGTAGGCTGTTGCTGACCAGACCAAGACTACTGCTATGATGAGAACAGATTATTGTATATATCGAGATCAATTTTAAACGAGTTGATTTTTGTTCTCCCTTATAACTAGTTGCATAACCACTCGTTTGTCGTTTTTACGTAAGTATAGTTTGTTAAGAAAATTATTTTTGTGACCAGCGAGAAGAGATTTTTTGTGTTAAATTATGTATTTTCGATATTTTATCGTTTCCAGGTCGGAATACGTTTATTTGCTCATTTATGGTTAGATTACGTCTTTTTATTTATTTTTATCGATTTCGTGTTAGGTAGTATATTTCATTGTTTGTTATTTTTTATTTAATAGTATGCAAGCTATTGTCGATTTCGTGTCAAATGGAATATTTCATTTTTCTGTCGTTTTTGATTTAATAGTATGCAAGTTAAAAAAATTCGTTCATTGGTTAATAAAACTTTCGTGTCAGATGGAATATTTCATTTATTTTCACTCATCGGCAATTTTATATTTCACTAATTAGTCACTCTTTTGCTTTAATCGTACAAGCTAATAGAAACATTTGTTGGCAATATAAACAAAAATTTTAATGTTAAAATTACGTCTAAGATCGTATGTGTAAAATAATAATATCGAACAAAATACAAGGGCATAGACCTGATGTTCTTTAAGAGAAACGATCAAGGGCATTTTAATTAATAAAATCTGAAACAGAGGATCTAATGTCTCTATACTGAGAAGATTAATCCCCAAAGTTATCAAACAATGTTTGTATACTTTTGTCTCTAACATCTCTTAATATAATGTATATTACATATGTCATACTCATTCATCTCTATATAGCACATTTCATAGGATATCATTCATTCCAAATATACACTAGTATCTAATCGGCTAAACGAATATTAATTTTAGATTCCGAATGAAAAGAAGAAATTTAAGTATTTGTGACTTGTGAGAGGTATCCAACATATTGAGACCAAGATGATTAGCCTAGTCCATGAAGTAAATATGCTATATATAGCAGTATTAATTGTGACATTTACAAAATTAATCACTTTTACCCTACAGCTAATCAATTATTTTTCATTATAAAGAGACGAGTTCCCAACATATATAGCTAAATGTACAAGTGATTTCAAATCTCCAAGGATCCGAAAGATTATCCAACAAATTGGAAGTGGCAAGTAAATGAGTCTCAACATGTTCAAATCTTACCTAATACACGGCTGTGATTTTAATAGGAGATTAGCATGTTAATGGCAATTTTGACTGTCTTAATCTAGAGATAAAAAGGTAGCCATATCAAATCAGCATCTTCTTGTAATTAATTAATTAAAAGGATGAAAAACACGTTGGCAAGATTTGTTGCTCTTTTAGTCTTTTATTATTTAATGAACAAAAGTTCAAACAGAGGTGCAACAATTCCACATCATACATTTATTTATTATTTATCATCATAATCTCTGAAATTACAGACAAAAACACGAAGCTCATATGTACATGTACAACTATAGCCTTCTCCTCTCTTCTCTTCCTTGGGTCCCATCCATCTGCATCTGGTGTGAAGCTCCTCCTCGGTTTAGGACATTGAGTGAAAATGTTCTCTGAGAACTTGCAGCATGTTGGTAAATGTGACGATTCCGATCAGGCGACAGTCATCTTCGATGACCCACACATAATTGACACGGTGAGCAAGTGCTTGAACCATCACAGCCACAAGAGAACTGCGAGGATGACAGACAATTGCCTCCGCCCTCCTCACCATCCTAGCAGAGTAACTTCTTGACCTGCTATACCTCCCTGGCCTAGTTAATGGCGTGATCGGGGAGGGTGAGGACTCGTCGTCTTCTGACGATGAGGAATTTGTAAAGGAAATGTTGGAGGAGAAAATCTCGAATTCCTCCAACGTTCCCTCGTAATTTCTTTCCTTCATCCTTTCTTTCACGACCTTGACAATATCATCAGGGGGACCTCCACAATCTATGTAGGCCATAAGGTCCCCAGTCGAAAGAGTCGTGATGGCAGCTGCAACACTCTCATCGCAACCAACAAGGGTGAAAGGAGAGATCTCACCAACCAAAATCCCATCATTATCAACCACCCCAACAGAAGTTTGCTCAGCAAGGGAGTGAGATATGGCTCCTATGGCCATGGAGGCAGGGGAGTGATACCAAACCGCCATAAAGTCGGTGCTGATGATGCCTAGTGACTCAATTGTGCGTGCTGAAACCGCGGAGAAGAGGCCAATTGAGCTGAGCAAGAATCTGATCACATCTTCTTGAGTCAACCAGCAGAATTCACCTCCATTGTGAGTAGTTGAACTGGTTGAACAACTCTGCAAAGCTTTTCTCTTCGACCTGGTCTTGATTGGAACCACAAGATTCTGAGTACCTTGAAGTATAAGATCAATAGCATCCAACAAACTGCAACAGCAAAAAAAAAAAGTATCAAGAAACTTATAAATTATAAGTTAAAATTATGTCATAGTAAAAAAATCAATTCAACTCAAGATTCTTGAATTATTAGAATCCCATATTCCCATCATATTAAATAATAATAATTTCACAAAATACTTCACACTTCCCAAGACTGATACACAAAAAAACAAAAAATGAAATGAAATTCATGAATTTCACAGAGGAAAAAAACAAGAACATGTGAAGTATATCCGGTACCTTGAAGAGGGTTCCACATGCTTTACAAGGCCAGGAAATGGTGACAACAGAACCGAGAGAGGAGAGCTCAAAGCTTCAGCCGGAGAACTCAAGTTCTCTTCATTAGCAAGAAAGCAAATGATATCAACCATGCAAACTTTTCCGATACAAACACAGTCTCCGTCATCTTCCTCTTCTTTGCAGCTCCAAACACTGATGTAGTTCTCTTCGAAAGTCTTGAGGGCAGTCAAGGCTTCTCCAACGGTGACACTTGGCGGAAGAGACCTCAACGGCGGCTTGCCAAGGCAGAGATCAGCTACAACAGAGTTGAGAAAACGAACTGCCATATAAAATAAGTATATGTAGAGGAGTGGAGTCTGGTGTAGAAGTAAAAGATGTAGTCTGGTGTCGAAGTAAAAGATGGGGTTGATTATAATAGAGAATAGAATAGAAAGATATGAGGTGGTATTTATATGGTATTTATAAACTCTTTTACGTAGTGTTTGGGTGCAAAAAGAGACTCAAGGCCATCACATGGGGTCTTCTCAACGTACCATATTTAAAGTACTAATTTTAGTATTAATGATGGATGTATGGGATCCACAAACTTTGCTCTTTTAGTATTTTTTCCCTGTATGCCCCTATGTCTATTATGTTGGGAAAAATATTAGTTACATAGTTTTTTCAGTAAACTTAATATTTATATTAAAAATGATAATTAATTAATTCTTAAAGAATTAAATCTTATAAATAATAATTATATGGATAGTTTTAAAAGATTAATGCATCTAATGTAACTAAAAGAATACAGTGCAACCCTTGCACTGATAAAAATCAACGAATTACAAAATTAAAAAAAATTAATAAGATAAATTGTAAATACAAGTTTACTCTCTTGTTAACAACAAAGAGAGATATCTACTGACCTATAATCTCATTAATT
Organism: Oenanthe sinensis; assembly: GCA_028671895.1. Taxonomy (NCBI): domain Eukaryota; kingdom Viridiplantae; phylum Streptophyta; class Magnoliopsida; order Apiales; family Apiaceae; genus Oenanthe; species Oenanthe sinensis. The sequence goes on from CM053794.1 coordinate 42,158,447, forward strand.
TTTTTCATGCTAAATTTATTAGAAGTAGATGACTCTCTCTCTTAGACAATTTATTTTTTTGTAATCTTACAGAAATGCCTAGAAAATATTGAAGGTTATAGAAAAAATGATCATAATTAACTAATATTTTTTACTTTTATATATTTCACATTCACTTCAATATAATCTAGTTATTTTATAATAATGCGTTCATATAAAAAGATATTATCAATTTTAAATGTTATAGTTTCAACATATAATATATATCATATTTCTCTGGTTAGGTTATGTGCATTATAACTTTATTTCTCTACCATCATATACTACATATAAAATTATAAACTTCTTATGAATATTAATACCTTTATGTTATAATTAATATTCATGTGTTAAAATGCAAGTCCTGGATTAGATCAAATGTAATCATTAAACAAAGAAATCATTTGCATGAGTAGCATTAGGATGTCCTTTTGTTACTTCGGTTGGATGACACACATTTCACACCTTTGGGGCATTTCAAACAAGAAATAGAGTATTTATTTTTTTTCAAAAATAAGTGAGTGTTTTTGTTTTTTTAAAAAAGTGAGCGTTTCTGTTGAACACGATCTACTTGGATGACTTGTAACGGTTACAAATGACATGCACGGTATTTGTCATTTAACTGAAGGAGTCCGTGAAGCCGCAGTTTCAAGTTTATCCTAGAATTATGCTCTTGACATTCATCCATGTCTCAATATATACTAAAATTAGATGTAGTTTGGTATGCACGTATTCATGTAGGAATTTTAACTTCCCATGAATTAGTATTAGTATTTGATGAAGTTGTTTGGTTGTCAAAATGATAGAAAGTAGGAGGTGCATAGGAAGTTGAAATACTCATGTAACATAGGTAGTCACTTACCCACTTCCCCTTTGTTAATCCACAGCTACCCTATACAAAACAAACACATATATATTAGGTTAAAAATACGTGCACACCACATACACATATAATTTATATATTTTTTTTAATTCAATATTCAATAATAGATGATTTTTTTTAAAAATTATAATATATTAATATTTGAAAAGAGGAGAATTGTCATTAAAAAATGTTATAATATATATATAAATTAGTCATTAGAAAAAATGAAATTTCGAAACTCATAATTACATTGAAAAAGAATAATTATAATTAAATAAAACATTTAAGAAAGAAAAAAAAATCAACACTAATAATGCAAAATTTCATAAATTAAATAAAATATAAAAGAAAGATTTTGTTAGTAATTAAATAATTAAATTTAATAAAAAATATTTTTAAGATATATATTAATAAACAAATTATTGACTTAAAATAAAATAAATAATATGTAAGAAATAAAATATTATATCAACGAAGATGGATGATCAGGAAGTACAAGTTTTAAAATGTTAACCTAACAAAAATTTTCAACAGGGAGTTATAAGAGGGAAAAATTTATTCAGTTGCACCTTTTTTTTTCGCATAGTAATTAATATATATTTTTATCGTCTCATGCCCATCCTGGATTCTAGATTCGACTACTCACTCCATAATTTCTTAAAATAGATATTAAAGTTATAAGCTAATTTATTCAAAAAAATATATTTGTGGGTCCTTTAGTTATTTATATATTTTGTCATGTATATAAATTTATAATTTGTAGGGCTAATATTTAAATAAATTTATTTTTTAGAGTTGATAATTTATGTTAACACATCAGTACCTTTTTAGTCGTTTCTTTTGGGGGGAAAACACATCTTAAGAAAATATTAATTAAATAACTTATTTCCATGACTACCCTCATTAAATTAGTTGAATTGTTTATATATTTGAATTAGTTAAATATTAAAAAATAGTAATGTAGGGGTATTATTTGGAAAAACCTTTATAAAATTGATTTAAAAAGAGAGAAGGACAAATAATTAGAGATAATTTTTTTCCCAAAAAGGACGGAGGAGTAATATATTTTTTTATTTTACATAAATTTGCTAAAAATATAAGTGCTAATGAATGGGTTTTGACACATACTAATAACTATTTTTTATGAGTTAATAGATTTTCATTGGCTCTATGCTCATTAATAATAATTATCATGCTGTATGCATAAAAAAATTTACCAATTTAAATTAGACAACTCATGATGAAAAATAGTTGTTAGAATGTGTCAGGGACACATACTAGAAAGACCCATAATGAATTAACTGAAATAGTTAGTTTGATAATAATTAAAATTTAGATATAATAAGTATAATTTTATTTAATATATGTTGTTCTTATATTTAAATAACTAATAAATTATATATAATAATAAAATTATTCAAATTTATATTAAATTTAGACTTTCACTTTATATAAAGTAAGAACAAACTTTTGAAGCATAGCCGAGCTCATAGTTATATATAGAGAATAATGCTCCGTTTAGGATTATTGTACAACTAGAAAAAGTGTTTAGGGAAAAAATAATAAAGAACTGTTTGATAATATCTTTTATTTATATATGTTTCGAAATATAATCTAAATAAAATAATATTTTTTAAAAAAATTATAATAAAATTTATAACAGAGTATATGTTTTTTTAGTTAATTTTTAGATCAAAAAATATTTTTATTATTTTTTAATTTAACTAAATATTTTTTTTACTAAAACTGTTGTTACTCCCAAACAAGACCTAAATAAGGGCCACCGCCTCTGCTAGACTTCTACTGAACTACTATAGATCGATCGCATCGTAGATTCAATTTGACTTGCTCATAAAAATACTACTCTATTATGCATATTCATTTTAAGACTCTTTTTAACTGTTTTTAATTTATGAATTTAATTAAGTTTGTACCAAATTTCTATATATATAAGAAATGCACAACATGAGTTTTTTTTTTTTGAAAATTAAACTTCTTATAGGACATCGCAATTCGCAAATGTGTCTCATTTCTATGCAAAACATATAAATAAAGAGATTTGAGAAGCTTCTTAATTAGTTATTACTCTTATTAGTTAATAGTTCAATCTGCGCATATTTTAAAATGTTTTAATTAAAAAATTAGTTTCACAAATTATATTTTAATTTTCTTTTCTTATATACAGATCTAAATAATTTATTTAGAAACCATTAAAAATAATTTGAAGAGCTACGTTATAAATTCACACTTTGTAATACATATAAAAGTTAAACAATGGACTATTAATAATTTTTTTAAGAACACGTTAAATTATAGTCTCAACTTGTGCGGGCATTAAATTACTGATGGTCACCTAATTATATTACTCCAATATCTTTGAAGCTTAACATGGATAGTTAATTTAAGTCAATATCTATGCATGATACCCTTTGCAATGTGCCGGTCCTTTGTTGCAGGTTTGCAGGTCGGTTTCTAAGCCTTTCTTAAAATTCGGGGCTAAATTTAAAAAAAAAATATGATAAAAATATTTACACTTCAAAGTGCCCTCCACCGTCAAAATTTTAAATTCTTCTATCTAAGATATATAATATATTAGCTCTATAAAGTATCGTAAAGGATGTTTTCAAGACCATTTGTTTTCCTGGTATAATAACTGCAAATTGTAGTTTAGCTAATTAATTAAGAGAACATTAGCTCATTTAGATAGTATTTTTCCATGAGCTTTTAGTTGGTTAATTTAAGTACTAGGGTTAGTTTAACTACTCCCGCTACCATCTTCATTACTTCATTTTTCCATTGTATATATGGGCCATATATAATCATATTATAGTATGTATAGTACGTAGAGCACATGACAGAGTTGACACACACAGAGATGCATAAAAACACGATGAAAATGAAGAAAAAACAGGCCAACTTCCGGGGCATTTACCGACTGTAAGTCTTTCTCGTACATTTAATTTGATTTGTTTTGATTCGTTTCTAATCCAATTAAAACGTACAAGCTTATTCGAAAAGGATTTTAAAATAAATAAAACTATACATTAATTATCAAATTTTTAGTATATTAACTTTTGATCTGTTATCAAATTGGAGGGCGGTTCTATAATTTTGATCCCTCGTATTTAAGTTAATATTAAATCACAACGAATTTTTTAAGTTTAGCTCAATACGTAAACATTATATATGTTGAGTTATCCGGCTAGTGAGACATCTATAAAAAAGAGATTTAACCTAGACCAGAAACACAGCTTGTAAAAGTATAAACTAAAAGGTCAAATATTACAATATATATTTTATTCATGCTATATAATTAATGATGATCTAGGTAAATAAATTATTTACCTAAATAACTAAATTGTGGCGAAGGAGCAGGTTAAGACAATTTTTGGTCTTGGGTGGATCGTGGTACGAGAGAGGGAAGAGGCGGCTATATATACAAGGAGTTGTTGATAACAAAACTTTGATAAATTTTGACTAGCGTAAAAGAGTTGTAAAAGTCTTAAAACAGATAAAAATTGATTTCAGACAATTATAAAAAATTAATTAATATGTAATGTTAATTAGACTTTAGTTGGAAGTACTTGGAACTAAGAATTATTAATCTTCCCATAGACCCACATGACATATGCTATATAGCAGTGTGTGTGTATATATATATATATCGAGTATTATTATATCATGTCAGATCTAGAGACATAGGACTACAGGAGTACTCCAGTACTGGTGGTTGTATAAGCATGTCCTTGCAATGTGTTGTTCAACTTGTTAATGCTCGTATACTGTTTAATAGTTTTGTACCCTAGCCTGATAAGTAGTGCGTTGCAATATAAATACCATATATACTGATAGCATATCTCTTTCATCTTCTCATGGATTTTTGTCTAATCAGATGGATAACCTATGCAACTTCCGTATATAAAAGCTAAGAAGAGTGAAAATGCTTATTAAGTGTTTAATTATGGCGTCCTGAAATATATACTACAGTATATTACTACAAAATAATATTGGAGTATTTTTTTACCAAATACAATTCAAAAAATAAAAAATTATCGATTTCTTGACCAAATTTGCGGTCAATTATATTGTGCTTTTGAATTTAAAAAATAAGAGAGAAAAGAGAATGAAAAAAAATTAAACATTTTTCAAAAATTTTTAAACGAGAAGAAAAAAAGAATATAAAGAAAATTCTTATGATTTTTTTTCTGAAAATGAGATGACTAAAAGAGAAATTCTCATATTTTTTTATAAATAATACTCAACATATTTTTATTTGGAAATTTAATTTCCTTTTTTATCATAAACTTTAAGAACAAATTTTTTTATTTCCTTTTTTTCACCTTCACTTCTTTTCTTTTGTTCAACTAAAAACTCAGGATCACAATATTAAGACATTCTGTGCTATTAATCCCGTTTTGCGCGCTTACAACTGCTAAACTTACTTACTACAAATAATTACTACTATAAATAATTATAGAAATGGCTACTCCTTATGTGAATAGAGGGGTGAGACTAATATTTACAATTCTGCCATCTTATTTGTATATTATAAATTAATCTAATCTCAAATAATTTCTTGAAAATGACCCTAGGGCCAATTTTTTCATAATTATATTATTTATATACGGCCTAAATTAAAATTAATATACACACAATTACACGTCAGCTCACATGTCAAAGTGCATTTTAGATCAAAAGTAATTAATGGCTGACTAATTTAATATTATATAGCCGTACTATGTATTAAGTCATAACATGTTAAAGCATAAACTTCCAAAGTCAAAACTCTAAAGTAAAAATGGCCATGAGCCCATGACTAATCCGATGTTTGTATACATTTGTCTTTAATTGACCTTTAATATATCCAGTTCATAAATTAGTGCATATATATTTGGGTTGCGCGGAGACCTAGATTCAAATCCTACTATCTATTTTCATCTAGCGATTATAATTAAAGAATTAAAAAAGACAATATTTTGCGGTCTAAATAAAATTACATATATTACTTATCTCATATTAACTAATCACACTAATACAGGATCAACACAAAATATCATTGATGTACATATGTAGTTTTGTTTAGACTGCAGAACATTGTCCTTACACCATCATTATCCAAAACCAAAAGTGGTGTATACTGTAACTATATATCATTGTAATACACAAATACATCGTTGCAGGACACGGATAGTATGAGTGAAGGACAAAAATATTATTACATGACATACGTAGTTTTGTTTAAATTGCAGAACATTGTTCATACACCATCAGTATCCAAAAGTAGTGTATGGTGTAATTGCATATCATTGTAATACAAAAATATATCGTTGCAGAATACTGATAATATGAGTGAAGGTATCATTCCATAACACAACTTATGCAATTGTGTAGTTAACCATAAAATTATACTATTAATAATTAAAATTTTATTTGTAGAAAAATTAACAAAAAGATCATTAGAATAACCCGGAAGAAAAGAGAAATTTTATAGAAACATTAATAAAAGTTTTTTTTGCATGATATGGTGATAGCATACAGAGTTTCCAATTTGAATACTGATGATTAATCGTGTGTGATATGTCATATACTCGTATGGGTGTTTTTTTTTGACTAATTTGACTTATATGTCTTATAATGTGAGTATTTGTTCTAATAAATCTCGGGGGTGAATGAGAATCGAACTCAAGACCTGGAACGATAAGAGATAAAACTCTTACCACTTATATGTGTTTATTAATTACTGAGACTACGTATAAGATAGCTTAATCAAGGTTCATGAATCAATTTTTGGTGAAAAATTTCCTAAAATCCTACGTCTAGCCGTTGCCCCTAATATTTTTTTGAGGGGTTTCCATCGGTTAACCGATGGAAAGCCCCAATCCTTTTTCTTTTTCTTGATTAATATCTTATTTTCCTTCAATAAGCCCCGATTAATATCTTGTTAATCAATAGAAAATCTCAATCCGTTTTTACTTTTACTTTTTCTTGATTAATATTTTATTTTCCTTCGATAAGCCCCAATTAATCTCTTGTTTGGTTTTGTTTTGGTGTTATTCATGTCTGAAATTATGGTTCTGCAGGATTTTCATGGATTTGATTATGTGATAAAAGTTTTTATGGGATCGCATCTACAGTCAATTGCTCAAAACAGTTGGGTCACAACACGTACATATATTCATATTTTCAAAAAAACGATTGGTTGCCTCTTCAAGAAGAAAGAAGGATTAAATATCGATATATTTAATCATTTGTTCAATTTCAATTGTATTTGTAGATGCCATAATCCGTATGTTTTTTCATTATTAAAATGATTTTCCTCTTTAAAAAATAGTTTAATTAAAAAATTTTGCGGCTCATATTAATCTAGAGAGATCGGAATAGCTGGCAAGGTCGAGCTATTTTGTCGCCAAGCGTAACTTATTCATTGAATCTAAATTAGTGGCGGAGAAAAAAGAAGAATAGCATGCATATCTGTATATACACGGTATAGTACAGGTTATATATTCGATTCTAATACATTTTCTTGAATCTTAGTATTAAAGGGGATTTTAAAAGAGCTCTATTTTGTAAAATGACTTTATAGATACTATTTTATGTAAATAAAATTATAGTATTTATTATTAAATAAAAATATTATTCCATATAAATATCTAGACTCATATTTTGCGTCGGGTATACCTTAGCACCTGATTATAATTTGATTTTCTTTAGCATATTTTTAATGTTAAAATTTTTCTTAAACAAATTAACTCTGATCACGTTGGTTCAAAGATTTTAATATTATTTATCAAACTCTAATCCAAAAATCTGTCGCATTTTTATAAATATTATTACCGTATTTTCTCCCCGAGTGACAGACTAACAGTAGTCACAGACTCATAGTGCCATACATATAAAGACGTGAAATTTAGGGGATTTGCTTTCAGCATGTTTTGATCTTTACATATATCTGTGTAGACAAAAAATATCCAGTAGTTTTCGACCCGGGTTTTATTATAGTGAGTTGAGTCCTGGGATGCAAAACCTGTATCTATCACAAGTCCGTGTCTTATTGTCTGCTACACTCTTGCATATCATCACTCCAATTTATGTAGTACACAGTCTACACACAGACTTCCGAAAATAATGAATCAATGTCAAATTTGGACTGAATTAATAAACCAAAGAATCATGCCAAATATATCATGCTTTTAGATTAAAATGAATTAATGTCATATAAATCAAATAAATTTATTCAATATATATCTTCCTCAGAATAAAATATGAAAAATAAAATGTAAGCTCTTTATTCGTTTTCGAGGCTTTAACTGAATACGTTCAAGAATGACGGTACGTGACTAAACACACTGGCGCCTGTGCAGCACAAGAACTGATCAACTGAATCGTAAATATATGTATATCTCCGTTTTGCCCATCAATTATTGCATGACTACCGATGATATATATAAAGTATGGGGCATCAGCTTTTCCGCAATAAAACTGACAGCCTCACATGGATGTTCTGCATTTATAGTGTGTACGAGAATTTGGGAGAGAGTGCTTCAGAATTTTGACAAGCATTTTATTAAATTATTAACTAAAAGATTTCGTGGAAAAATATAAGAGAAATTACCCAAATTACTACTTTTTTAAAATTATTTTCAAAAATACTACTACTTTTAAAAATAATTCTAAAATACTGTTTTTAAAGTTTTGTTTTCAAAAATACGATCCGCAACCTTTGTAACACAAAATGCAAAAGTTCCTGTTATTTTAATTGTTTAATACTATTATATATTTATATTTTTTTATTTAATAATTATACTATGCTGACTGTGCGCCACGTGACAGGTGAGCCCCACCCTGCTGACGTGGCAGGTGGGTCCCATCCCATGCTGACGTGGCAGGCTGTGTGGCAGCTGATGTGGCAGTGGGCTCCGCAGGGGCAGCAACTTTAAATGCAACAAAAAACAACTAAATTTTAAAGTTGCATTTGTGTTTGATTTCGGTTGATTCAAGTTGCAAATATGGTTGCAAAGTTGCAAACCGTATTTTTGTAAAAAAAATTGAGAAAAAAGTATTTTTGCAGTTTTTTTAAAAAAATTCATATTTTTGCAAAAAAAATTAAAAAAAGTTAGTATTTTTGCAAAAATACTTTTATGCTTAGGTAGTTGTTTTTGAAGTTTATTAATTTTTGTTACCTATGCAGTTGCATTGAATTGTTTAGCAAGTATTTTTAAAATCAAAGTTCAAAAGTCATTATTTTGTAAAAACTTTTACAAAGAACGTATTTTTAGAAATAGTTTGCATAGTCTCGGTAGTTCTCAAAAAAACCCAATATATAATAATGAAATATTTCTATTTACTAAAAAAAATTGTAACCAGAATATATATCAAAATATCAAACTACATATATTTTAATATATATACATATGTGTGTGTCAATTTCGAAACAACTTATCACTTGTTTTTAATCCTTCGAAGTTCGAAGCGTAGTAATTGATTAAGTAATTTTTCGATGGACAGAGCACTTGTCTTGTAAACTTATATATTGACATATATGTCAACTTTTATGATTCAAATAAGGAAGTTATTTTAACTTTTATAAAATGTATTATATTTTAAGAGAGTAATGTTTCTGAACTTATTTCATATAATTTTTGAGATTAAATTTTTTTATATAAATACACGAGTATGTTATTATAATTATAAAATATTATTCTATCTGTTCCAAATTAACTGTTTTATTTGACTGTTTTGTGATCAATTTGACTCAGTTTTGACTAAGACTTAAAAATTATTCTTTTATAGTTTCAAAAAACCTGAAAATACATTTTAAAATAAATTAAATATACTTTTTGATGATATGGTTTTTATAATTTTTTTCAATTATATATTATATGTAATTTTCAATCAAATTTTGATCAATTTAACCACAAAAAAAGTCAAACTTAATTTGGGACGGAGGGAGGTTATACAATTACGAATACGTTATATATATTTAAAAACACTTATTAGGGTGCGTTCACTTCGCATGAATGAAATGGTGACGGAATGAAATGCACGCAAGAATGGAATAAAGAAAGGAATGAAATAGTGAAGGAAAAGAATAATCATTTCATTCCTTTATTCACTTACTAACTTTTTTTAGAACGGAATGAAATGAATTAATACCTTGTTTGATTATCCATATCAACCTTCATTGAAAATGAACATTAATTCTATGCAAAATTTTATCACAGAAAAATTCTAGAAAATAATTTTCCCAAAAATAATTCCCGGAAAAAAAATTCCAGCAAACAATTTCTCGAAAAAAACTTCGTGGGAAAAATTTCTTGAAAAAAGGTTTCGGAAAAATTTATTGAAAAAAACTTCCAAGAAAAATTTATCGAAAAAACCAGCTGAAATTGTTTTTCGAAAAGCCATTACCCAGAAAAAATTTCGCGAAAAAAACATTATCGGAAGAAATTTTCGGCAAAATTTCTCGAAAAAACTGTCAGGGAAAAATATCTCGAGAAAAAGGTCATGGGAAAACAATTTCTCGAAAAAAATTCCCGGAAAAAATTTTCGGAAAAATTTCCTAGAAAAAGTACCGAGAAAAATTTTCAAAAAAAAGGCCACGAGAAAAAAAATTCCTAAAAAAAATTTCTCGGAAAAATTTCTCAAAAAAGGTCCCGAAAAAAATTTCTCGAAATATATTGTTTTAAAAAAACTACCTGAAAAAAATTTCTTGAAAAAATGTTTATGTAAAAAATTTCACAAAAAGTTTCGCCGAAAATTTTTATAAGAAATATAAAATGCTATGTGTTTGAAATAAATGAGTCTATCCCACATGTTTCTGATGGAATGAAATTTAGCAATTATGATGGAATGAAATGAAAGAGGGAATGATTGATTTCATTCCTTAGTCCAAGTGAACAATCTAAATATTCATTCCGAACGGATTGGTCAATCCATTCCTGCCAAAATCCATTCCATTCTTGCCAAGTGAATGAAATACGTCAATGGTACTCAAATATGCCATAAAAGATCTACTATTTGTTGCGTTCGTAGGCACTGAAAAAAGGCCACATAACACGATTAAGAGCACTACTCTGATACCAACTATTAGGCTCGAAATGGGGGGTATAAGGTAGAGGGGGGGTTGAATAGCTTAATACCGTTTTAAAAATTGAGTTTGGCATTTTAAAATTTTCTTTTCTCTTTTAAAAATATTACCAATCAACTAGTAATACAAGTGCGGAAAATAAAAGCAGAGAAAAGAAATAGAGTACACAACGGAATTTTTATCCTGGTTTGTGATGGTGCAATCCCCTAACGGATCCGCTCATCCCTAGTCCAGTCCCCGAGTCCTAGAGCCCCTCCCTGAACTCGAGATTTTGCACTATAAAAACATGTACTCCTTATAGTGGCGGAGAAGCCTTTTACAACACTTAGTATTTATCTTGGACCTTAACTACCCGTTAACCCCTCAAAATACAAAGCAAAACCTACTTGATTTATCTCGGAGCGTAACTCCTCGTTACCTTCTCACAATTAAAGTAGAACCCCTAAAAGCTTGTCTTAGAGCGTAACTCTTCGTTATTTCTTCACAGGCAAGTAGTTCCCCTACAAGTTGGTCTTAGAGCGTAACTTCCCGTTACCTCTTCACAGGCAAGTAGTATACCTTACGACCTTATCTTGGAGCGTAACTTCCCATTTACCTCCTCAAGGATACGTAAAAATCCCTGTATAGATTATGTTCCTCTATAACAATGTAGGTCTTGGATCTGGGTCATTGGTCTTGGATATTTCCTTTTCCCCACGGTGCAAAGACACCCAACCCCCCGTCAGCGTGTATAGGACTTGGGTCTTAGAATAAGGATTACCTTATTTCACTTTCATCTCACAACAGAGTCTAGATAACAAGTACTACGACTTTCAATTAACCCTATTTAAGAAAGAAAGGTGGCGGACTAGTATATTATTATATTAGACCAAAGAGACAAACAAATATATATAAGATAGCCGAAACAACAATATATATAAATGTGAGTTGGGGTAAGTCACCTAGAGACAATGACGAACCACTCGAAAGGGTAACTCACTTAGTCAAAAGGATGAACCACACGTTGTGTGCTAAAGTGTATACAAGAAATTGAGTGCGTATGCTAAAGTAAATTGCGTTATGTAAAGCGTATGATGCAATGCAAGTACGGAATGGGTGTGTGTGTGTATATATATATATATATATATATATATATATATATATATATATATATATAGGAAATATAAGGTCAAGATATAGACAAAATATTTTTGACATGAATGAGATCAAGTACGTTTTATAACTACTTTGTTTATAAGGCCTTGACACTACTACTAAACTATGGCCTTAAAACAATCAATAATAAACCCACAAATATTCTACGAGTTTATTTCGATTATGTCTCTAAATAATATAAGAGACTTATTCGAAGTATTATTACTCGGAATGTATGTTGGTTCTTTCACTTTGTAATTCAACACGGAGTATTTATGTTTATGTCGTACCTCGACTTATACACAAAAACTCAACTCGGAATTGAAGTGAGCTAACTTGAAAATATTCGAGGAGCCTTTAGTTTATATCTCTATATGAGATTTATACTATTCGGTTCAAACCCGGAATAAGAGCTTGGTTTAGATACTAAAACTCAACAAGGAGGCCTTTTGCTTCTGTCGTATATATATATATATATATATATATATATATATATATATATCAACTTATACAAAGTAGTTTCGACTCGGAATTAAAGTAAATAGGCGTTGTATTTAATCTTTAAATAAATCAAGGATATTAACAACTAACCAAAGAGAGAGAAGAGCTACTACCTCTCTTGGTTTAGTTCACTCTTTATATATACGAGAAGAAGAGAAACGAATATAGCTCGTGTATATGTAAATCGCAAACAAGACCAACTATATATATAAGCTAAAAATCGAACGAAGCAAGATATATATATATATATATATAATATAGCCGAATATTATATATAATATAGACAAAGAACAACTAACTTGTGACCCTTGTGCTCTATAGTGAGAGACAACAACATTTCTTACGAAATCAAGCGATACAGTTAGGATCGGGAACAAGAGTTCGTGTATATACTTAAAAATCAAGCAAGTAAGGTGTATACACTACTAAACATGTACTAACTGATATTATATATATAATATATAGAACCAACTTATAACCCTTGAGATATAAAAAGAAATAAAGAGAAAAAGCTAGTTTGAAGCCTAAAACACAAAAAAATGGGTCGCCGGAAAATGGCCGGAATATCAACATTGGTTACAACTTTAGGGGCAACAAGACAAGTCTAGGGGCTGCTAAGATATGACATTTTGGTAGCCAAAAGATACTTGTGTGGTGTGTGTGTGTTATATGAGCATGTAAATGTGTTTATAAGCTTGGTTAATGTTAGATTTACGAAAGAACTAAGCTTATAACTCAAGAATTCTAAGAGATAAAAATTTTCTGGACTAGAGAGTGTTCTTGGAGAGAAAAATGCAGCATTTACTTGACTCAAATGGCTTAAGAAAAAGAGTGGGGGTTGGGGGTATTTAAAGAGAAAAAATTAGGGTTTTGGGTAGGGGATGATGGGACAAAACTTTCTTAAAATAAGGGAAAGGTACACAATTTGAATTTTGTGTTTCCTCATCAGTACTAGCCCACTTGCAAGCATGGAAAAATGTTCTAGGTCAATAATTGATGCAAATAAATACGAATAAACACAAAACGGAACGATACATCAATTATATGGTTATTTTTCAAACATGTTCCAAAACTTATGAAAATTTGGGAAACATCTGGAAATATTCCAAGTAGGTCATGATAAAAATCCTACTCAATTTGGAATTGACCTTCATTGACTCTTAATTAACCGAGCAATCAATTACGTATCGAAATTACAGGCCAAAAATAAAAGTCATCCAAAAATCATAAAAACAATCCTAAAATTCTTTTTAAATATTCTAGTGACATTCCCCAAGTTTCAAGTCAATTGGACATGTGTAATTATTATTTTGAGAAAATGATCATTTCGTTGTCCCTACAGCTGAAAACAATATTCGATAGCCATTTGTCGGAACTTGTCGACGTTTGGGATAAAGTTTTGACTTGAAATATATTCAAACATAATATTCTTAAAATAATAATTACTATGAATTTCAAGGAATATTTATACTTGAATTAAAATGCATTTTATCCGAATAAATAAGACAGTTATGGATTTTTGTGATAAAATATGCATTTTATATTTAGACAGGACTTTGTTGAATATAAGTTGAACAAATAAATTTAGAAAATATATTCAAAATATATTTCCTTGAAAACCTTTAAAACAAACACTCTTTTAATTTAATAAAACATTTTTTGTCTCGTAAAAACTGTGTCAAAACTACAATATTTGTTCATCTTCAGTCTTTGCCTCAAAATATCACATATATAAATTAGATTTGATTTTATCATTATTTTGATAAATCTAGTTTAATTGTATGTCGAGAGAAAGTCATTTTGTTTCGTTTATAAAATAGTTTGACCAAGTTTGACTTTCCACTCATTGACTGTCACTTCAAATAACCTAAGGGAGGATTACTGTATTAATTAGTAACTTCCTAACCCTAATTTAATTTACACTTAACGTTAAGACAAAATTAATCAAAATCTAATGAAAAATGTGTATCTCACATAAATTAAAAAAATAACATTTTAAAAATTTAAATAGCTAAATAAGTGTTTTTCCCATTAAATATATTGAATTACAAACATATTATATTCAAGAGCAAAAATAAAGATAAAAAATTATTGTTAGTAAGAATAAAAATGATTATCCTATGTGGTAGGGTGTGATACAAAATTGATTTATTAGGAAGGATATGAATGACACGAGGATGAGTGATTCCATTCCCAAATACTCAACCGAACAACTCTTTTTTCATTCCCGACGAAACGGTCATTCCATTCTCACGAAAATTCATTTCTATCCTCTAACCGAACACTCCCGGCATTCATGATTCATCTCCACTTTGAATTCTTTACGATAACCGGAACAACGTGTTACTTTCTTTGTTATAGCAGGGCTGTAATTTACGAAAACTAATTTTAAAACCTTTATTATCATATTTTAATATGTTAAACCTTCTAAGAGTAAGTTCAATGTTAATGCTAAAATGTATAATATAAAATTAAAAAGTACACTAGAAATTATTATTTTTTGCTAATTAAAAGTACACTAGATTTCATACTGCAATATATGATTTTGAAATAGGACAAAATAGATATAAAATTAACTAATAAATGTACAAATAACTAAACCAACAATGAAATTTGTTTTATATTCATTTTCATCCAATTTCGTGCTTGCATGTTCATGTGACAGTAATAACCTCAATTTGTTTTATACTTGAATTTAGAATTAAATATAATATTTTCTATTTTAACACTTTTAAGAGTGTGATATTTTATAATTTATGTTATATTATAAAAATAACACTTTTTTTAACATTGTATTGTCAAACTCTCACAAACCAACAAGAAAGTACAATGAGTAAAGTTATGATGATTACTGCGTTTAATTCTTAGTTATACTATTCACTCTTAAGTTATCATCAGATTTTTTTAAAATCTCGAGGTCTTAGGATAATCTCATCGTGTTAGGTGATGTTAGGTGTTAAGAAATTGATTTATCAAAATAATACGTTATTATAACATTGACGATTGAATTGCCTTATCGTCCTGCAAATCATGATTTTATCACATGTTGTACAATGGGTAAAGTTCTGATGATTACTGCGTTTAATTCTTAGTTATACTATTTACTCTTAAGTCTTAGATGTTAAGAGACTGATTTATCAAAATAATACGTTATTATTTAGTTATTATAACATTGACGATTGAATTGCCTTGTCGTCCTGCAAATCATGATTTTATCACATGTTGTACGATAATTTGGTATATAGTCAGTCTCATACAGAATACTCCATCACTCACTTTACACACACATCCACATATATTATACTCTATAATCTATATTGCACATGATATGCCTGATTGCCAGGCATGAATAATGATACAATGTCATTTGGAATATAAATGAGATGTACAGCAGCTTATCCACAGTGCTTCTTCCTCCGTTTCTTCTCCTTCGTTCTCCTTAATTCTAATATTTTTCTTATTTTTTCATCCCACATATTTATCAATATTTAAATGAAATGAAATTTTTAATAAAAATAAAAAACAGAAGAAAAATTATACAAAGTAATGAAATTTGAAAAAATTAGTAAAAAATATGAATTCAATCCAAAATAAATCTAATTAGGTACCATAAAATTCAGTTGATCAGGACAGGTGCCAAATTCAAAACTCCAACTCGAAAAGACCAAACTTGTATGTCCATGGTGGGTTCAAGATAATTATTTTTTTGCACCACTGACCAAGAACCACACAGAATGTACCAGAACGATGAATTTACATCCCACTTCTTGAATTTATAATATGTGACCTGTTAAGATTTGGCTCGAGCAACGGAACCTGAATTTTGTTTTCGGCTTCTGTAAGAAAACCTTGAGCTTCTTCTCTAACTTTTGATTAATGGGAATCGAAAATCGATTCTGACTGGTGTTCAAATCAGTAGCAGTAAGGTTCTTTTGTATTATCAACCTAACATCATTACCCCCCAGCCTTTGAATTTCATTAGCAACCTCCACAGGCAATGGTGCAGTTTCCACAACTTTATTTCTAGCCTTCCCCGTCATTCCTTGTCTTCTCTTTCTTTTCTTTTGCAATGTTCTGATATTCCTACTTATTATTATTGAGTTGATAGGGAACTTGATCGAATTGCACACATCCTTCAATCAGCGTATACAATCTCCAGTATCACAGCATGTATATAACATTCTAAACTTGAAATATTTTTTGATTTTTCATTTTGATTAATAACTAGGAAGAGGGTTGTGTTAGTTGGTCCCTCCAAAAAGAACTAATACGGTTGTACTTCAATTTTTTGTTATTTAATGGTGGATGCAGCAAATACCATTCTGACTCGGAAAAAGAAGATTGCTGGAAGACAATGACGTCGAGAGTACCCCGATTCAGAGCAAGAGACTGGAACTTTTAAGAAAGACGTACGGTAAAAATTACTGCAGCGACGAGTAGAATTGTTAAAGCTTGCCTTGCTACAGTTAATTTTGGATCACTGAGTTTTTTATGTCAGTTTTTAGCATTTCAAAATAAGTGCAACACCAAGTTTATCATCATATTTAACCTACAAAATCTTTCCATAAGAACAAAGAAAGTGTTTGGATAAGTTTATTTTCCATAAATAAAATGAGACAAACACACCTTATAGTAACTAATTAACAAGTACTATTAATCCAAAATAGATCTAATTAGAAAAGTAACAAGTTAATCTTCATACTATAAAATTCAGCTGATGAGGACTTGGAAACAAACTAATGCGCTGCTGCTATGTTCATGGGACTGTCACCAATGCTAAATTCAAGACTCCATTAACTCGAAAAGACCAGACTTGTATGGTCATTTTGGGTTGGAGATGATTACTTCTCTGCACCACTGACCAAGAACCACACAGAGTGTACCAGAAGGATAAATTTACATCCCACTTCTTGAATTTAATATGTGACCTGTTAAGATTTGGCTCGAGCAACGCAACCTGAATTTCCACTTTACTGTCATCTGCATAGCGTTCGTCCAGAGTTTTGTCTTCGGCTTCTGTAAGAAAACCTTGAGCTTCTTCTCTAACTTGATTAATGGGAATCGATAATCGATTCTGACTGGTGTTCAAATCAGTAGCAGTAAGGTTCTTTTGTATTATCAACCTAACATCATTACCCCCTAGCCTTTGAATTTCATTAGCAACCTCCACAGGCAATGGTGCAGTTTCCACAACTTTATTTCTAGCCTTTCCCCCATTCCTTGTCTTCTTCTCTTTCTTTTCGCAGTAGTCAAAATCTTCGTCTTTCGAAACATAACACTTTCTTTTCTTTCCAAGAACTTTCTTTTCCACCGGTTGATCATGATCACCCGGTAATCTCCTGCCATACGTGTAGTATCGAGACGACCAAGAAGTCTCTCCCTTACACTTCTTGAGTCCATTGTTCAACAAGGCTTTTTCAGAAACGCAACAAGTTGTTGAACTAAACCATGCAGTTTTATTACTTTCTTGATCATTACCAATAGGCCTCTTTCCCCAAGATTTATCAAGAACAATGTTGTTTTGTTTTGGTCGTTGCGAGATTTCTTGATCATTACTAACAGGCCTCTTTCCCAAAGATTTATCAAGAACAATGCTGTTTTGTTGTTGTGGTTGCGAGATTTCTTGATCGTTACTAACAGGCCTCTTTCCCAAAGATTTATCAAGAACAATGCTGTTTTGTTGTTGTGGTTGCGAGATTTCTTGATCGTAATATAACACTGCAGCAACCCTACACACTTCAACCAATTTATCAAGTTCGCTCATGAAACTCAACTTGTGTTTGCTACCCTCCATGTCTTTCTCCGTCAATAACCTCCCACTATGTTTCTTCATCTTTCTTGACTATTGTATGTATATATAGTTATGTATATAGAAAACAAACAAAAGCTGTGAGAAAAATTATAAGCTGCGTTATATATAGAGCCTAGTATTTCAATTTCGAACCTCAGGTATCCTAATTGTAATAAGAATTGGAATTATGACGAGCGTCAAGTTTCAAAATCTTTTCTGAACACGGTTTTAGTAGAGACCCAAGCTTAAGCCCGTATTACTATTTTACACTTTTTAAAATTTTTTTATTAAAGATATATAATAATTTTTGCCGTGTTCAATAAAAATAATTTCAGATGATAAAATGAAAAAAATACCGATCCTACAAAATATGAAATATGTTACTGTATTATATAATTTACGTACAATTTTACAGTTACAGTACTATTACACCAAATTATTCTAGGTATAGTAACTCTCATAACTATGTTAAAATAAAAAGAAAACTATGATTTAATTATGATAAACTTGTTACTGACTCATAAAAAAAAGATGTTTATATAAGAACATCTTATATATTGTCTTAAGGAAATTAATATATATACGATCTTTTTATAAGGCTCCTCTTCCGAATGAAATTCAATGGGATCCAAAGAAACTAAAAAAAATCCATAATGGTGTTAAGGAAATTAATATAATAAAAAAAATCATAATCATTGTAATGAAGTTTGAATTTTTTTTTTTACAACTTATATTTCGGGAACTACTGAATACTGACAAGTCAAGTACCACCCTGGTAAAATTAAGTTCGAACTAGCTATTTTTAGTGTCCATGTTTTGATATTCCTACTTATTGTTATTGAGTTGATAGGGAACTTGAATACAATCTCCAGCGTCACAATTCACAGCATGTATATAACATTCTAATCTTCAAATATTTTTCGATTTTTCATTTTGATAAATAACTAGGAAGCGGGTTGTGTTAGTTGGTCCCTCCAAAAGAACTAATATGGTTGTAGTTCAAATTTTTGTTATTTAATGGTGGATGCAGCAAATACCATTCCGAAAAAGAAGATTGCTGGAAGACAATGACGTCGAGAGTACCCCGATTCAGAGCAAGGGACTGGAACTTTTAAGAAAGACGTAAGGTAAAAATTACTGCAGTGACAAGTAGAATTGTTAAAGCTTGCCTTGCTACAGTTAATTTTGGATCACTGAGTTTTTAATGTCATTTTTTAGCATTTCAAAGTTTTTATGTCATTTTTTAGCATTTCAACACCAAGTTTATCATCATATTTAACCTACAAAATCTCTCCATAAGAACTAAGCAAGTGTTTGGATAAGTTTATTTTCCATAAATAAAATGAGACAAACACCCCTTATATAGTAACTAATTAACAAGTACTATTAATCCAAAATACATCTAATTAGAAAAGTAACAAGTTAATCTGCATTACTATAAAATTCAGCTGATCAGGACTTAGAAAGAAACTACTGCGCTGCTGCTGTGTTCATGGGACTCTCACCAATGCTAAATTCAAGACTCCATTAACTCGAAAAGACCAAACTTGTATGTCCATGTTGGGTTGGAGATGATTACTTCTTTGCACCACTGACCAAGAACCACACAGAGTGTACCAGAAGGATAAATTTACATCCCACTTCTTGAATTTAATATGTGACCTGTTAAGATTTGGCCCGAGCAAAGGAACTTGAATTTCCACTTTACTGTCATCTGCATAGCGTTCGTCCAGAGTTTTGTCTTCGGCTTCTGTAAGAAAACCTTTAGCTTCTTCTCTAACTTGATTAATGGGAATCGATAATCGATTCTGACTGGTGTTCAAATCAGTAGCAGTAAGGTTCTTTTGTATTATCAACCTAACATCATTACCCCCTAGCCTTTGAATTTCATTAGCAACCTCCACAGGCAATGGTGCAGTTTCCACAACTTTATTTCTAGCCTTCCCGTCATTCCTTGTCCTCTTCTCTTTGTTTTCGCAGTACTCAAAATCTTCGTCTTTCGAAACATAACAGTACTTTCTTTTCTTTCCAAGAACTTTCTCTTCCACCACCAATTGATCACGATCACCCGGTGATCTCCTGTCATACTTGTAGTGTAATATCCCGTATATTTATATAAATGTATTATCTTTTTTTTTTGAGCCCCCATATTACTTTTTATACCAGCCCAATAATTATATAATATAACCCAATAATAATATTAGCCCATTAGTAACATAAGCCCTAATTCAAATATACGTTTCTTATTCTCCATATCGGAGAGATCAGTTCTACCATTGGATCTTGGAGAAGAAAAGATAAACGTGTACAACGTTTACGAGTAGTCTGATAGAGAGGAGATTATACTTTGCCTATTGCCTTTGCGTAAGTTCTTAATTGTGATAAGGTACGGATTTCGCCTTCTTCTTCATCACTTCTGAAATCTCTCAAATTAAGATTTGGGTTCTGTTGCAATACATGGGGTATACATGTTAGTTGTATAATTTTCAGATTTGGGGTTGTATTTGGTATTGGTCATAACTCCTTCGTTACAAGTCCGAATTGTGTAAAGTCAGTTAATATAAGAAGTTAATAGAACCCTCTATATTTGTATAGTGAAATCAGACTATGTTTGGGATTGCCAACATAGGGTAAAAACCACTTTTGTGAAATCTGGACAGATTTGCTGTTATGACTTGTTTGGGTCATAATTTGTTCGTTATAACTCCAAATTAATCGATTTTAGTCAATACGGAAACATCATGGAAACATCTATATTTTTGTAGTTATACTCAGACCTTGTTTTGGTTGTTTTCATGGGGTAAAAACTGTTTTAAAGAATCCTGGACAGATTTATTGTTACGTTTTGTTTTGCTCATAACGTGTTCGTTATAAGTCCGTTTTGCATGAATTTGGTCAATTTAGAAAGCTCTTAAAGTCCTCTGTATTTTCTTGGTTATCATGTCCAGCTAAATCAGTTGACATCTTAAGTTCAAAGCTGTTTTATAAATCTGTCATGTTTTATGTTTACACATTGTTTTGCTCATAACTTACTCGTTTTGCATTCGTTTTCCATCAAATTATACAATTTTGAAAGCTCTTAAAACCCTCTTAATGAATCAGGTGGAATCATGTTTAAAGCCATCCTTTATAGTGGTGTAATTTGTCTTTTAAATTTTCTGGACAGCAGGAGTGTTAGTTTGGAAACCCTAAAGTGTTTTGGCCATAACTTATTCGTTATAATTCTGTTTTTCGAGAGCTTTGTCAATTTAGAAAGCTTATTAAATTATCTATAATATTTAGTTGATATCAAGCTCAAATTTTGTTAATGTACCAGTGGTATTTGAGTTCTAAGTTCTGCCCCTAAATATTCAATTGTGATTGAGATTTGTTTTAGTGTTCGTCATGGACAACACTTCAGAAATTTTATACCGAGTATAACCACCTCTGGGGGTACCACAGGCATGTCATTGTGACACTAATGACATGACACCATCGTGGCGGTGTGATTAGTCACGACGTCTCCTTTTGTTCAGAATTATATGTAGCTCGTGGGTGAGCTTCAGCTAGCTTCAGTTTAGCTCGTGGGTGAGCTTCAGTTAATATTTGTAGGAGGCGTATGGGTCGACCCTAGCACATGTGTTCAGTTATGATTAATTAGTAGATGGAGTTGTTTGTGCCATACACTCATTCTACTTTTGTTATACAATTGGATTCTGCAGGTCCATTGTATGTGCCTATGTGGCTTTGTTGTCAATATGACATGAGGTTATAATAACCTTCTGATGTGTGAATAAATTTGATGATTCGGTATATTTGATCAGTTTAGTCACTTGATATTTCAGTTGGTTTGATTCGATTAAGTATTCGTTTATTTTGATGCATTTATATGAACTCTCTTATCTCCATCTTACATTGACATTACGTTCTTCCATATTATCATTGAGTTGTGATTATTCAGAGTATATAATTATATTTGATCCTTTTATTGAATTCATCCGTACTGGGCATTTGGCTCACGCCGTTTTCTTTCTCCACGGCAGGTTTTCAGGGGGATCATGGGAATATGTGATGAGAGAAGCCTTGTCCTCACTAGATGATGCTATGGACTCAGATTATTTTAGTATTTTATTTTCAAAGTAATGCAATGGAGTTCCATTGTAACTTGTGCCACTGTAACTTTACTAGAAGTTGTTTAAATTAAGGATTTATTGGGTTTTGAATATATTTTGAATTGTGAAATTTTCAGAATAAATTCAGGTGTCATGATATACTTGGCGATTTATATTATTTTCGATATTTATGAAATAGGGGTGTTACATGTAGTATCCAGACGACCAAGAAGTTTCCCCCTTGTACTTCTTGAATCCCTTCTTCAACAACGACCCTTCTCTCGAGATGCAACAAGTTTTTGAACTAAACAATGCACTTTTATTCCTTTCTTGATCATTACTAAGAGGCCTCTTAACCCAAGCTTTCTTACTTTCTTTTTCAACATGCCTCTTCCCCAAGATCTATCAAGAACAATGTCGTTGTTTTGTTTTTGCTGTTGTTGCGAGATTTCTTGATCATTACTAACAGGCCTCTTACCCCAAGCTTTCTTACTCTGTCGATCATTACCAACAACATGCCGCTTTCCCCAAGATCTATCAAGAACAATATAGCTGTTTTGTTTTTGCGAGATTTCTTGATCATTACCAACAGGCTTTTTTCCCCAGGATTTATCAAGAACAAGGTGGTTTTGTTTTTGTCGTTGCGAGATTTCTTCATCGTGCAACTCAATAGCGACCCTACACAGTTCAACCAACTTATCAAATTTATTCATGTCACTCAACTTGTGTTTGCTGTCTTCCATGGTTTCTTTATCTTTCTTAAGAATTGTATGTAAATATATAATATATATAGGTTATGTACTCCCTCGGTCCCAAGTCTCTTATTCGACTTTTCAAGGGTCAAATTTAATTAATTTTGATCAAAGATTAAAAATATATATATTTATAATTTTCAAAATCTGAAAAGTACACTTTAAAAAAAATTATATAAATTTTTTAATGATATATATTTTATATATTTTTTTAATTATATAATATATGTAATATTTGATTAAATTTTAAAATTTTTGACCATTAAAAAGTTAAATCAGCCACTTGAAATGGAATGGATGGAGTATACAGAAAACAAGCAGGTATATAGAATTATGATATTAATAGATCTCATGTTATGTACGTGTATAAACCCGTAAGAGAAATTATAAGGGTGGTGTATAAGATTACGAGGAAAATTATAACGTCCGTTTGCTTATATATAGGGCAGATGCCTAGTACTTTCAATTTTGGTATCCTAGTAGAATTTGGTATTGGAACTAAATCAACCGTCGATATGCTTTTTATTTTAATATTTCTTTAAATATTAATCCTTTAGTTCTTTTTATATATTTGTTCACATCCAATAAATAATATAATATCATAAATAAAAGTGAAAAAAGGCACGGTTTATTTTTTATTTATATTAACTAATTATTTTATTTAGATCAATTTTTTATCATTTATTTTTAAAACTTATTTATATATCTTAATTAATATTTTAATTGATTTAAAATCAGTTTAATTGACCGATATAAATTTCATATTGAATTTATAAATATAATTTTATACTTAAGATAATTAAAAAATCACACATATATTATGTAGTTATATTTATGTATTATTATATATTTTAATTTTAATTTTTAACCAAATCATATATTTATGTAAATTACAGTGACAAGTAGAATTGTTAAAGCTTGCCTTGCTACATTTTACTTGGGTAACTTTATTCCATTAGGCTGACGTCATTTTCAGGCCATAAAGAAGGTTAATTTTGGATCACTGAGTTTTTTATGTCAGTTTTTAGTTTTTAGCATTCCAAGTAAGTACAACACCACTAATTGCTCTGTCAATTATGGTTATGAGTGAGTGTTTATTATTAACTCTAATTCAAAAGTACACTAGTTTTACAGGAGAAAAATTAGTACTACAATTCAGTATCTGAACCAAACTTTGCACGCCTCACTCAACGGGCTACATTGCCATAAAGAATCTCAAGGATCCTATTTAGGCCAACCCAACAAGTTTCTCACTCACTTCCCATACTTTACGAGCCTTGTCCACATCACTAGCTTCTTCAGACAACTGGTTTTCGAATGAAGCAGAGTCTTGGTTCCAGCTCCAGTAGACACCTGACTTGGTCAAGCTTGGTTCACTCACAACCTATATAGCCAAACAAAACCAGGTTAATTTGTGATCTTAATTGTCTTACAAAGTTAAATTTGGCATATTAGATTCTGAATTCTACCTGTGCCAATCGCTTTCCGGATTCTGCTTCCGACACATAGCCCTTGGTGATGTACTTTTGGAATGGTGGGAAAAGGGTCCTGAACAGGGGGATATGCTCCCTAAACAAACCAGTTGTGGCAATGCAGCCTGGGTACAAGGAAGCAAATGTGATCCCGGTATCCTCGTGGTAACGGCGGTGGAATTCTTGCATTGTGAGCATGTTGCAGACCTTGCTGTCCTTGTAAGCTTTTGCGCCATCAAATGCTGCACCATCTATCATGGCAGAGCTGTTCATCCCATTCAGACCCCCTGAAAGACCCCTCAAATCTCCTAGGTTGGCCTTTGGAGGTACATTCCCAGCCAATGTGTTTGTGTTGCCTATGATAAAATTATAAATTAAGAACAAAGATAAATTATTACTGATGAACCGATGACACAAATAGATAATTGGTAATTGATAGAGATCGAAAATTCCTATCATAAGCAGTTATTTGTTAGTAGTTAGTACCTGTGATGGAACCAACAATAATGAGTCTCCTTGATGGGTAATCAGATTTGTTCAAGTCATCAAGCAATAATCTTGAAAGCAAAAAATGCCCCAAATGATTGGTCCCCACACTTAGTTCAAATCCATCAGCTGTGTATGTAGGTTCCTTAGCAGTTGGAAAATACACGGCTGCATTGCAAACAAGCACATCAAGTGGCCTCTCTGATCGCCTGAAGGTTTCTACAAATTGCCTAACACTATCAAGTGAGGCGAGGTCCAAATGCATTATCGTGTAATTCTCCTTGGGCATACCAGCTGATTTGGCTGCTCTTTCTGCCTTGAGAAAATCTCTGCAGGCCATAATCACATGCCATTTGCCTGTTTCTGCCAGTGCCTTGGCTGTGGCCAAACCCAACCCTGACGAGGCTCCAGTAATTATCACACTTCCCTTCCTTAAGGTTTTCTTGCCTTCACCCGTTGCCCGGTTGATTGAAGGAGTCGTGACTGCTGTTTGGGATCTTATAGCTCCAGCCTGTGAAACTTGGCTACAGCCCCTCTGCAGCAAAAACCATGTTAGTCCATAACTAAACCACATTCTTTTCCTTTTAATCATAGCAACATATCTTCATTTGTATGTATGTATGCAAGCACTATTAAATTTATAAGTTCAATTCAGCCCAAACCCTGATAAATTCTTGAATTTTCTTATAATCTCAGAAAAACAAACAATTGGGGTGGTTTTAATTTAGTTAGTTACCTTGGTCCTGAGGGAGGTGAAGTCAGTTTTGAGACTGTCAGTGAATGTAACTCCAAAAAGACTAGTATCCTTGAAAGAAACATTGGCCTTGCCCTGCACATTTATACAAAAGTTCACAAAATTGGCAACCATAAAAATGTGAGTATGTTTAATAAAAAAGAAAGAAGAATTAAGTAAAGACACACCTCTTTGTTGATGGAGAAAGAAGAAGGAAGAAAAGAAGCTGCCTGAAGAGCCATTCTTGAATATCTGTTAAAGATATTTCACTTATCTTTTCAGCAAAATAAACAACTTAGAGGACTTGGGATATTTTAAGTGATGTTTGTGCATATGTATTTATATATGAAAAGTGGTGGCCTGGATGAATGCTTGCTTATTTGGAACTGTTTGCATAATTGTCTGCTGTTGGATAAAAGATAAAATGGTTGCACAGAGTGGATATGATAGCTATATTGCGCTCATCAATCTGACACTTAAATCCTAGCTAGCCAATCAAATTTCGTAGTTTGGATTTTCTAAACGATAGAAATAGTGTATTTTGCAAAACTTTATTATCAAAAAGTGGGCCTTGTTGTGGGCACAGATAACAAAGGAGTCCATGCCTATAGTTATGGGCTTTGAATTTTATTCGAATATTAACGGGACACTACATGAATTATGCCGATCGGATATAATGTATTGCTACACTCTGCTAGTCTGCTCACATAGTCACATGTCTCTCGGCTCTGGTTTGAAGCAATTCGAAGTTTTCGTGCTTAGAACTAAAAATGTAAACCAAATTCTTGGTTATATTCACTTATTTCTAATAAAACTATTGAGTCATTAATTTTGAAAATATAAGTAGTTTATATAAATAAAATAATTTTAAACTATGTAACAATACTTCTATAATACAGTACAAATTAGCACCGGGTTCACTAAGCATGTAAGCTTTCATTTGTATAATGTCTAGTTTAGTTTATATATTAGCATACATGAGATTCGTTAATTTTAATTTTTTTTTCTAACTATAACATCAGTCTTATTGTGTCATTGAATTGAAAATTATAAGTCGTTTATGTAATTGTTTTTTTTTTGAAATTTTGGTTTATAAGTTTTCTAAGAAGTGTAACGTGCTACTCGATCAAGTACCCGCATATACACACAGATCGAACAAATGTGATACTTTAGAATTTTCGTCCCAGAATTTGGTTCAAAAAATAGAAGCACGTTATATACAGATAAATAGCAAGTGAAGTTGAGCACCCAAGATATATTAACATGTGTCACTGTGGGCGGCCCCACGGACACTAGAAAGTTGAAACAGTCAACAAACGTCTTGGAAGGTTTTGTAACATTGTCTGTGAATATTTAATTTTTTTCCGAGAAAATGTCTGCTATTATATAGCAGCAATATAACATTTACTTCAAAATTTCATTCATCTTCGAAATAAAATAATTATGTCGGATTTGATTCCATTAAATCACACGCTTTTTATTCATATGTTCAAGTCGCAAGGCTTTTTTTCTACTTTGATTGTTCTATGTTTCCTTTCCGTTAAATATATTGAATTCTTCTTTGTCTCTTCAAAATCAACGCAGAACGTAATATTTTGGCATTTTGCATCTCTTTATATCAATGGTGAATTCAAATACACTTTCTGTATCCACACCAGAAGACTAGAATTTCAAAATGTAGTAGCCTAGTAAGTATCATTTGAACAACGTATATAAATATTGAACCAGGCCAACAGCATCACCATCCAAATAAACCATCAAATATTCCTTAAATTTTCGACACACTAGCTAAATACTTTGTGATCGTAGAAATTAAACGTTGATTGAGCAACAATATTAAAGATTTTAAGATAATTCAAGAAAAACTCAAAGCATGCATCGATCACAAGCCATGAAGATGCTACAACGCCATCTTCTTAGCCAAAAAATGAGAACCCAGATGACTCAAAATGTTACAACTCCATGGCCACAAAAAACATCTTGTGATGTGTTTATTAACCATAGAAGCATCGACACGAAGAGATCTATCTCTTCATTGTTATACGATCATCTACGTTGGCTAGGGATCCGTGCTTTCTTAGATAACAAGAACATGAAGCCAGGAGATAAGCTGTTTGAGAAGATAAATGGTGGAATTTTGGGTTGTAAAGTTGGTGTTCTGGTCTTTTCACCAACTTATTGCAACTCATATTTCTGCCTGCATGAACTTGCCTTAATGATGGAGTCTAGAAAGAAAGTCATTCCTATTTTTTGTGATGTTAAGCCTTCAGAACTTCGTGTTGTAGACACTGGAAATTGTTCACACACGGAGTTGCAGAGGTTCAATTCTGCGCTTGAGGAGGCTAAGTACACTGTAGGGATTACATTTGATTCCTCAAAAGGGTAAGATTAGTATGAGAGTTATTGCATGCGTAATATAGTTAGCACCACATATGTTAAAAACATACAAATGCACATAATAAACCAAGAACCTTGCCTACTAAAAATAGTGCAATACATAAGCTTGTTTCATGCACGCACTAGCCTAGCTACCTTATTTTCAGAATGTTTCTGCATGCTTGTTTCATGCACGCAGACACACGAAGACAGAGTAACTCTGAAACACAATTTAAATACTTAAATGCTTCTTAACACACATACACAATTACACACACTTTTTGTTCTAAGCCTGAAGTGTGACTTACTTGTTTTCTATTTGCATTATCCAATAGGAACTGGTCTGATGTGGTTAAAGATGCTGCTGATATAGTAGTGGAGAGGTTAATGGAGACTGGGGATGAAGGAGGATTGCAGGGTCAATTTAAGCAACTCACTTCCGGTCGTAAAACCTGGGTTTAAGGATAAGTTGCTGGCTGAAATAAATCAACTGTTTGAAGTCACATAGTTACAACGAGTGTGTGTGCAATTTAATTTGTTTTTTCTTTTGTTTATTCAAAGTTGATTAGTGTAGTAGTAGCATGCGATCAACTAACTAGCCTAACATAAATTGTTATTCGTTCTTTAATTATTTGTTTTCAGCAATGCTGCAGTATATGAAGTATATACATCTAAAGTTCCAGAAACTCATGTATGCTGTTTGATTTCACTATCTTCATAAATAAAAAATAATTCTGATGTTTTTTACGGTTATACTTGCTTTTTGCAAGAGAATAAGTTACTTATGTTGTACACTAAATTCTCGATAAATGAATATTCAAAAAATTAAGAACTTCAATTAAATAATAATTATTTTCGGTCCCGACTTGGATCAATGAGATAAATTAATATTATCACTAAATACATAAGATAATAATTTTTGGAGAAATCCTTGAAGGCCCTATATAAATATAAAATAATAATTTATTAAAAATATTAACTTTTTCATATATAACACATAATACTTAAATATTTTTCCATCCCTAATTATATGAAGGACGTAGATCCCTAATATTTATATGAATTATAATAGTTTAATCTGCATTGTCTAGTACATGTGTTTAATTTTATAATAAAATCGTTAATCCTCTCGATAAATCGTGTTAGAATCAATTAATTAACACTTGTATCAATATATATAATTTATTATGGTTGTTCATATGCATACGGTACTGGGTTTTGAATAAAAAATTTATTTGATATGAAATATTGTGTAAATTAATAAATATTAATTTATTGATAAAATAATAAAATTTTCCGTGCCCAAAATATTAATTTATAGATGTTTTACTGTATACATATTTGGGAAATCTTATAAGTGACTTATAAATTAGAAATTACATACAAATTCTAACTTATAAGTTATTTATAAGATAAGTCAAACGGATCTCATTCGTCCCTCTCCTCTCCCACATCAACCCCCGGGCGGTAATTAACCAATTTAACAGAAACTCAAAACAAATTTATACCCTTGATTCACCATCACCGTCGAAATCCTTTAACATTCAGCTTTAAATTTTTATCACGAAAAAATATAATCAAATTCCAAGTTACCCTCCATCAAGAAATTTAAAATTTGCAACTATATTTCCAAAAGAGGGACAGGAATACCATTTCGTTATTAGTCAGCAGAGAAGTAGCTGGGGCAGTATCCATTAAGATATAGCTCTTTTTAGTTCACAACCTGCCTATATTCCTAAAAACAAAAAAAAAATGTCTAATTTTTACATATAAGATGCAGTGGAGGATACATAGCATCTACGATTCTTGTTTAATCTATTGTTAGACTTGCAGGACACCTGACAAGTTGTTTAACTCTTATGGAGCACATAGGGTAAAATAGAAGAACAATTAAAGAACACAATAATTAACAAGTAGTGAACGAATATAAGACGTTATTGACTTGTATGTATAAGTACCAAGGTTTTACATATTTATAGATAAAATCACATTCTTTTAGAAAAGGAAAAAACTACTGCAATTTCAGGTTCAAAATTGATAATACGTACACATCTACAACAGTAAATTTTGTAGTTATGCTGCTATATGATTATATTTCTGCTTTCTGCAATAAATCTCGATATGCTTCTTCTTTCCTGCTGAAGCTATCATTCTTAGTCAAGAAACTGTTATACCACATGGCAGAAAGCTTGGGGATACGATCAAGTGTGTGGGGATCGACATAGTACAATCCGAATCTCGCATCATATCCAGATACCCATTCAAAATCATCCAGCAGTGTCCATGCAAAATACCCACGCACATCAGCACCATTCCTATCATTACAAAATCGAAAATGCTTTAAAGTGTGTTGAACAGTTTCCCCAGAATATATACCTTACTGGTTTGCATTAGACCTTGCTATTTTGTAGTATGTTTGGATATTTCTGTTTAACGGATAAGTTAAGAAGTTTTCTTTAGAGGGGAAAACAAAAGCCAAAAGGGATTATGTTTCAGTACGTAGGGAACTTGGAATACAATCTGAAGTAATATAATCACCTAATTGCTCGGGCCAAAGAAGCAAGGTATGCTTTATGATATTCAATTCGCTTTGTGTCGTTTAGTATGTCTTTTACTAGGACATTTTCTCCTTGTGGTGCGGAATAACCTGCAGAAGTAATTTACAAAATTCAGTCTTTCACATGTAGTTCAACATCATATATTTTCTCTAAATATGTTAAGAAAACAATCCTCTCAATTTAAGATCCTGGATCTTTGGCCTAGTTTTCATGAAATGCTATAGGGAGTTTACATAATTAACTCTCAAAATTTTATAAATGAATTTCTGTCGGAACTGAGGCATTCACAAAGCAGAATTCACATAATTAAGACACATGACACAAGTCAAACAATCAAAACGAGCAATAGTTAGGAAATTGATATGCTCCAACTGACTCCTACAGAGCTTTTCTATTAAATCTGGCATTCAGTTTAATATTCACATGAAACTAGGTGCAAGTGGTTTAATAGTGTATGTAGAAATTTTAGTGTCCTGCTCAGAAAGTTCGGTTCAGTAAAATCCATTTGTCAAAATACAGGAACACAACTTGTAAGTGATGAAAGTACAAAAACAACAAAAACTCACCATTTTCAGTTATATACATAGGTATGTTATTATATCTTTCCTTAACATAGTCAACAATCTCCTCCATGCCTCTTGGTACCACACTCATTCCATCAACTGCAGTCTTTTAAAGCACCAAAGAAAAAATGTTAAGCATACAAAAGAGACCTATAGACTGCAGCGAAAAATAAACAGACGAAGCTTTGACAAAAACAAGTATGCAAAAACACACACACATGGGTTTAGCCAGCATGATAGGACTGAGGTAAATTGACCTTGCTGAATTTGCAATTATGTGTGTGTGTGTTACAGCTACTATAAATTATATTAAAATCTTTGGCTGCGCTTAAATTGCAATATGTGTATTCATTTAAATTTTTAAATGCGCTACCTACGCCCACACATACCGGATCTCCTATTGGGATACCATCTCGATCTGTTTTCGTCTGTTGATATCCTTTAATGGCATGGTCAGCCCCTTCTGTGCAATTAGAATAGATGCAATCCTCAGAGTAAAGAGTTGTGTAGTGGTTAAGCCCAATGAAGTCAATACTGCCTTTTACATACTCAATCTCCTCTAAGGAAAATTGAGGCAATTCGCTCCCAAGATATTGGTGCATTTCTGCCGGATAATCACCAAATACTAGGGGATCCAGAACCCTGATTGCATAAAGATTATTCATGTCGTGATAAAAAATAAATGTATTTTTTGATATTTAGGTCTAATCAACAGATTTTAAAGGTGATCAATGTCCTAATTTGTAATAAGCATTCTAATACTTTATATTTCAAATCAGAGGCTTACCAACCAGTAGTGAATGTCAAGGCCCTACTTGCAGCATCAATATCGATCTTTTTATCTGTCATTGGTTCAAAATTAGTTCCACAAATGACAATCCCTATAGAACCACCTTGTGCCTGCATCAACATAATTTGAATTTCACATAAAAGGAACACATATTTTTTTTCTTAAGGAATTATGTATGTATATAATCCCACAACATTGTACAATTAGATTATAAGGACACCTGAAATTGCTCATGGTATAGTTTGGCAGCCTTGGCATGGCTGAGTACCATGTTGTGCATCGCAATAAGAGGCTCCACATCTGAATTTCCAACAAAGCAGTTACCAAAAGGGGGTGAACAATGACGTGGAGGATAAACGCCTCCTATATAGGCATTTAGAATGAATAAGTCTGGTTCATTGATTGTCATCCAATGCTTTACCCGATCACCAAAACTTTTAAAACAAATTTCTGCAAAATGAGCAAAATCCTCTCTGCAATATAGCACACACACACATATATATATATTATATTATTATTGTTATTTAGAATTCCAATTCTGTATGATTCTCTTTCCTTTATACTGAAATTATTCCATGTCCTGTTCAAATTCAGCTTACTGTATAAGAGGACTCAGCCAAGCGCCATACTGGTCCTGGAGTTCTTGAGGATGGTCGTGATGACTAAGTGTTACAAATGGTTTGATCCCTACATCACATATAATAAAATCAACCATTTAAACAATGTTATCCCCGACTTGGTATTCAAAATTGTGAGAGTTGTGGATATAAAGTTGTCGAAATTTTTTAACTGTACCTTTCACTAAGAGGTTATCAATAATTTTATCATAGAACTTAATCCCAGCCAGATTCACTTCTCCAAATCTTCCCCCTGAAGAGGATATATATATATAAATTATATATTTTATGTGATCTTATGAGCACCATTGATAAGATTCAAATGCAATAAAGAAAGTGGATTAATGAAGAGAGTCAAGAATACATACTAGGTAGAACTCTGGACCAAGATATCGAGAATCTGTATGCATTCACCCCAAGAGAATGCAGAATTTGGATGTCTTCCTACAATTTTTACAGAAGTCACAAAAACTTTGTCAAAATTTCTTTACGACCTGCAATTTATTTTTCTTTCTTCCAAATAACATGTGAAGTTGATGATTAATTAGTACCAGATAACGATGGTAATGATCATCACATATATCGCCATTTTGTCCATTTAATACGTTACCTAGTGCAAAGTTTATAGATAACAGGATAAACACAAAATAATTAATATCACCTCCGTGCACAATCACATACTCTGCTACATTGTACTTTGCAGTTGGACTCATTTTCAAATTGCAACAATTTAATTAAAATAAAGTGAAATAAAAAGTAGTACAGTAATATTGAATTTCACATTCATGCAAATGGGCTCACCAAAGCCAAATGATAAGAAAAATTAAATTAGTTGGGTACCATCTATATGGGTGAAAACATCCCAGTTACTGAGACCTTTACCATCTGCAAGATATCCTCCTTCAATCTGCAGCAGACCAAAATATATAAACTTTTTAACACAATAATTGTAATGAGGACTTGAGAGATTATATACTACAAGATCGAAACAAGAAAAGAGAGAAAAAGCAATGAAGAAGCTAGACTAGCCTGATAAGAGGAAGTGGCAGTTCCAAAAAGAAACCCATGTGGAAACTCTGATCTTCTAATCTCTTCTTCTTCTTCAACTCCATCGGAGCTTAAACAAAGATGGACATGGAAGATAACAGTAGTAAGAAGAAAGATGATGTTGAGAAGATGAGGGGTACTCTTCTAGTCTTCTTTTTCATGTTTGGTAGTTGCAACTTAATTTGCAAGTAAATGGCTAGCTAGTTGGCTAGTTGCTCAAGTAAATTAAGGTTTATCAGATTATGTTTGGTAAATGTCTCCAGTATATTGTAAGGTGCTGGTTGGGTTATGGCTAGTTGCTAGTCAAAGCAATCGGATATGAATATGTTGATATCTGTATTTGAATCGAGAAATTTTTAAAGGTTAATATCCGAATCCGATTTTTAATAATTTTTTTAAATTTATATTAAAAGTTCAAAAAAATTGCAAAATAAATATTAAAATTTTAATTTAATTTTTTAAAAATTGAGTTAAGAGTTAAAGGGAATTAAGTCTATTTTTTTTAAAAAAATAACTTTTATTTATCTTTTCAATCTAATTTTGTTATCTTTATAATATTAAACTCAAATGATATTTTTATATATATCTATAATATTTTTACAATTATATAAAATTTGTATAAATATATTATTTAATGAATATATATATACAGAGTACAAAACTAATAGAATATATATATATATATTAAATATCATATATATTTAATTTCGGATTTTTAGGATACGAATATGCTTATATCTGTATTTGTATCCGAAACTGTCGGATTTAGATACGGATAATATCCGGTTTGTCTCGGATACATATAATATCCTATTTATCTCAAATACGAATACAGATATTCCGGACGGATATCGAATTATTCATAATTTTTTACGGCAATCAAAACAACTTATAAAAAAACGGAGGGACGCGACATAATGGCCCAAGTCAAAATAATGAACCCAAAAAATTGGTCAACTAAACTCATCCGTCTCTCAAGCAGTCAAAAGTACGCTCGTTGAAAATTGAAATCAGGAGTGGGCTTTGGTAATTACAATACCTTTGTAAACCATATATAACGCCCAATAGGCCAATGCCATGTAGTATTTCAAAATGGTCTACAGGGTCTTTTCTAGAATGTTGGCACGTTCAAACTTTCATGTCTATAATTTTCTGAAAATCAACGCAACAGTAAAGGAGATACCTGTACTTTTTTTTTTGAATTAAAATATCTGTACTTTTAAAAACTACTCGTTTTTTTTAAATAACTGTAATTATTATTATAAATATAGATTATGAGAAAAATTATGTATAAAACATAATATTTGGTCAAAAAGATAATTATAAGAAATGAAAGCAGGTCCGTGACAAGCAAATGTTATTAATCATTTATTAGTTATAATTTTCTTGTAAATAGAGAAAAACTCCAAAAATATTCATGAATAGATGACGTAGTAGTCCCCTTAATTCACAAACATTAAAAATCTAGTAAGTATCTCATACAAAATATCAATTTATAAAAGTTGGGACCATCGAAATTTGACATCATGCTAAAATGATTATTTAAATTTAATAATCATTTCGATTTGAAACAGATAGAGTACTTTTTATTGATTTGAAAAAATCATTTCGAAATCAGTTCAAAAGATTCTATTCTAACCCACCCAGATGCTCATTTCTCTGTAATAGTAGAAAGGTTAATGTGTAAAAATAGAATGGTGAATAGTAAGACGTGAAGGACAAAGCATATTCATATAGAGCTGATGATGGAATGGAAAATTCCAGAGTCCGAAAATTATTTTTCAAAATTATTTTTAAAAAATACTTGTATAATTTTAATTTGTTATCAAAATAATAAATGAGATGGATTTTTTGTGCATTCAAATTATATACGAATTAAAATTTTCTATTTTAACACGTTATTACTGTCACGTCATTTTAAAAAATATTTTAAAAATTTTGTTTGATTCTCTGTCATTACTATAATGAAATATTCACATAGGAGTACGACACATATCCCACATTCAGTTCTTTGCTCTTCATAGTAAAGAATAAATGTTGTTACGTTTATAAATAAACATGTACACATATATAGCTAGTTTCGAAATAGCTATAGGTACGACTCTAGCTGACAACGCAATTAATTCGTTAATTAAATTCACTGCTATGCAACACGAAATACCAGGTATTGTATTCTTAACACCTCCACGTATACCACAGGCATGCAGAGCAAGGGCACTCTAAACAAAAATTAAAAAATTGTATATATATAACTACTTAATAGAAGGAGTATATCTATCTATACTTTCAGTCTCAATAATATCTAGGTTCATTGTATAGCAATGGAGGAGAAGATAGATGTAGAATCACAAACACAAGATGATTCCTCCACCGCTTTGTTTTTCAAGCCAAACCGTCCTGTTACATTGAAGGTAATTTAGTTATACCTATATTACTATTTTATGGATTTTTTTATCTTTATCTTTTGAATTTCGATAGTAATAATCAATTGAGATAATCTCATTTTCGATACATGCATGTTTACTTGATTTATATATACAGCCTTCATGTGAGTTCTTGAAATATATATTTTTTTGAATAAATTTAAGCTCCGCACCTACAAGAACTAGGGTTTCTTGATTTTTTTTATTTAAAAAATGTCATTCAATTCTCGGCTATAAATATATGGAGAGCAAGGAATATATAAACCCCATTATGGTCCTCAAGATTACTTGTAATTATATAATTATGATGTTTACTGAGTACTACTATTTATGTGTACATTAATATTATAATGATTGCTGCAAATTAGTTTCTTATAATTGCACTTGTTAGTAATTGCTTTTAAGTGCTAGTGTTGCAAGAATTATGATCTGATTATAAATATACATATCTACAGTTTGAGGATATTGTCTACAAGATTAAAATCCCGAAAGTAGGAGGAATTTTTAAGAAGCGGCGAAAATCTGAGGAGAAAATTATCTTAAATGGAATCACAGGCTCTGTGCTGCCGGGTGAAATGCTGGCCATGCTAGGCCCTTCAGGCAGTGGCAAAACAACCCTCTTAACTGCATTGGGGGGTCGTCTTGGCGGAAAACTCAGTGGAACTATAACATTTAATGGCAAGCCCTTTTCAAATTCAATGAAACGAAACACCGGATTTGTGACACAAGATGATGTCATGTACCCACACTTAACTGTAACTGAGACACTTGTATACACTGCTCTTCTCCGGTTGCCTAGTAGTATCACTAAACAAGAGAAGGCAACACATGCACAAGATGTTATCACTCAGCTTGGATTAAACAAGTGCAAAAACAGCATTATAGGAGATGCACTTCTTAGAGGAGTGTCAGGGGGAGAACGTAAGAGGGTCAGCATTGGACAAGAAATGCTTATAAATCCAAGCGTACTTTTTCTTGATGAGCCAACTTCAGGTCTTGATTCGACCACAGCTCAAAGAATTGTATCAACGTTATGGGATTTGGCATGTGGAGGAAGAACTGTGGTGATGACAATCCACCAACCTTCCAGCAGATTGTTTTACATGTTTCACAAAGTGTTGCTCCTATCTGAAGGCAATACTATGTATTATGGCAAGGGAGAAGAAGCTATGAATTACTTCTCGAGCATTGGATATGCCCCATCAGTTACTATGAACCCTTCAGATTTCTTGCTAGATCTAGCAAATGGTATGAAATATACAAGTGTCCAAGTTACCATATGCACAGTGGTGTTTTGAATTTTTAATCTTAGCTCACGTCAAGATTTCTAGTTGGATGTTCTAATTCAAATGAAAATTGATATTGTGTAGGGATTGTATCAGGAAATTCGGGGGAGGATCAGAGTACTACGAAGCAGAGTTTAATTTCTTCTTTCAAGAGTAATAAAGCTGAAAATTTGAAAGCAGAAATGCAACAATCTTCTGATGGTCACATGCAAATTGTTCCTGATGATAAAAAGTTTTCTAGGTGGAGCACAAGTTGGTGGCAGCAATTCACAGTGTTGCTCAGTAGAGGGTTGAAAGAAAGAAAACATGAATCTTTTTCAGCTCTTAAGATCGGACAGGTGCTTGTTGTATCTTTTCTTACTGGATTACTTTGGTGGAAATCTGATATAGCTCACATACAAGATGAGGTCAGTTATCTTTCACTACAAAACATTTTGACCTTTAAGGTTTATGATCTCCTCATGTCCCAATTTTTGGAACCGTGAATAGATAGAGAAGTAAGAACTATAATTTTATGATTTGGGACCAATAAAAAGGAGGAAAAAGACTTGGTTATACTTTTTGTACTTTTGCATTCCCTGAGTAAAGTTGTACACTAACAGAATTTTGTATCAACTGAAGTGAACTTGTTCTTAACGCTGATCTTAACTAACGCAGCTAAGTTTAAATTCTATTATGCTACGTACTAACTACATGACACGTTTTCA
This sequence comes from Oenanthe sinensis, assembly GCA_028671895.1. NCBI lineage: Eukaryota > Viridiplantae > Streptophyta > Magnoliopsida > Apiales > Apiaceae > Oenanthe > Oenanthe sinensis. The sequence goes on from CM053794.1 coordinate 42,196,744, forward strand.
AGTTTCAACAATACTCCAGTTTTAAAAGTTTAGAAATTAATTTTCCTGTTTTTTGGTAAATTGCAGACTGGGCTTCTTTTCTTTTGTGCTGGGTTTTGGGGATTTTATCCTCTTTTCCAAGCTATTTTTACATTTCCACAAGAAAGAATGATGCTTGAAAAAGAGAGGGCTTCAGGAATGTACAGACTCTCGTCGTATTTCATGTCACGAGTCGTAGGTGACCTCCCCATGGAGCTTGTACTCCCAACTGTTTTCGTTGTCATAACTTACTGGATGGCAGGGCTGAAGAGAACCTCTAAAAATTTCTTTCTTACCTTGTTTTCACTACTATATAATGTACTGGTTTCTCAAGGCCTTGGACTGGCAATTGGAGCTCTGGTGATGGATCAAAAATCTGCAACAATACTGGGATCAGTTATAATGCTATCATTCCTTCTAGCAGGTGGATACTATGTTCAACATGTTCCAGCTTTCATTTCATGGATCAAGTATATTTCAACGAGCCAATACACGTACAAGCTCTTGTTAGTATCACAATACAAGTCGAAGGATACCTACCCTTGTGGAGAGAACAAAACTTGTTTTGTCCGAGATTTTCCAAATGTAAAAACAATAGGCCTGAACGGACAACTTGTTGCAGCGATAGCATTGGGTATAATGCTTATTGGTTACAGGCTCATAGCTTATCTTGCCCTCATGAGGATTGGAATGAAAAAGTAGTTGTTCAAGTTCGAAAATTTTGTCTATATTTTCTCCGGGATGTAGTTGTTAGTCTTCACGTATGAGTTATGCAGAGTTAAACTTATCTATCACTGAGAAATAATTGTAGTGAAAATCTCCTTGAATGTTATTAGGAATTTTGATGTGTGATAGTATTTTAGGTTAATATATTTTGAGATTATCTAATGAACTGCCACTCTATCACTATTATGAATTTATGATTTGTGATTTGTTCTTACAAACGGAGGATGCATGTGAAAAGCCCAATTGGCAAGGGCCATGTCTTCATGGGCTATCTTTATGTTGGGTTTGTGAGAGTTAAGTTTGTTATGGTAATTTCAAAGAGCAAGAGATAAATGGCGCTCAACAATATGCATGTGATGTGAGGTAGTATATAATGACTGATTGAAAAAAAAAATTATATACTCAAACATAATTTAAATGCATGTGAGGTACATGTATCCTAAAAAATGGCTAATTATATATTTTGTTTTTAACATGTCATAACTTATAACATATATGCAGGTTAATTATATTTATATAAAAAAACAAAAACTACTAGAAAAAGGAACGTGCTATCTCAATCTTGATTCTATTTAATGGTAAACACATTTCCGATCACTCACATATATAAACCTGATCGGTGTGTTTCAGCCCACCAAACGTTGGATTATTAACGGCAACGGCGGGTACTGACCATAATTATTAATGACAAATACAATTTTCACCCTAAAAATGCAATTCGATTGATAGGCAATTTGAGCTTGCATGTTTTAAAAAGCCTGAGAAAAAAATACATATATAATTATTCAAAAGATTAAAAAACAGTGTTCACAATTAATTAAGTATATAATGTAGTGGCAATAAGATTAGAGAAACATCCTCTTCTCAATATCAACTCAACAAATATCTATTTAAGAAACGTGCGGTATACGTATGTATCTCGATCTTATTCTCATGTATAAAGATGAATGTCAACAGATTGATAAATTAAGCTGAATGTAATCACTATTTTGTGGTACAACTGTGACTATATATGTGGCATACTTTCACCCTTTGTGTACATGCATTTGTTTGTTTACCTATTGATAGAAATGAAACATAGAAAAAAAAATCAAGGTCGAAATAAAAAAAAATAAAAAAAAGTATTTAACTTTTTGTAAATAATCAAGACTTCGAATATTATTACTTAATTCATTAATTTTTTATGATGAATTTAACTTAAAAAAGAGTATCGCCGACTTTTATACCATCCTTTCATGCACCGACTTCAGCAAAAAAAATAAAAAATATATATATACACAAGTCCGGGCTTCTTTTACGAGTCGAGGGGGCTAAAAGTGCAAGGGAAGTTACGGGCTTAAGTTATAACTACGCTTAGTTGAGAAAGGCAGTCTGATTCCGATAGCCTTTACCTGAACGCTCCGTTCTCGATCGATCAAGCAGCGTGTACATTCCAACCTAACCATGGACCTATATATCGAGTTTGAGTATTCAGTATTTCTACTGCAAGTCACGGGCACTAGCTTAATTTTTTTATGTCATATTTTATATTTTAATTATAATATTTTTAAAATTTTCATTATTTTTTTAAAATTTCACTTTTATTCAATTACATTTAATTTGATTTAGAGTCCAACTAATTAATTAATAAAATATGGTTATAATATTTCGGTTCCACATCGAAACATGTGTGAATACTTTAGTTTATATATAATTATCAACCGACTCACTTTTTTCAATCCGATGTATCAAGTGCAACACTTTCGGACACAAAATAAGTTACACACTATTTTATTTTTGAAAAATTAACGTTAAAATAAACAATTTTCATTTAATTCTATGACGAGGACTGGAGTGAGATTTGACGTTAACTAATTCATGTGACAACGTGATGATAAAATAATAGAAAATAAAAGGTTTAATTAGAAAATTTTGTAGAAATAAAAGTTAAATTTTACTGAAAAGAAAAATGGGTAGATAGAAATCTAAAAAATTAATCTGATACCATATGTGATTCAAGTGCATTTTGAAATCAAGTCAAACTCCGAATCTGTATCACACATAAGGTCAGAGTTCATGACCCGAATATAACAATTTAAGTAATCCACAAATCAATCACATGACTCTAGAAGATCATGATTTATCGGTATACTTGACAGTAATACTTTATCTTTTATACTGAAATAAAATGACTCATGATTTTATTTATATAATTAAGGGTGTTATAGTAATATTACTTGAATAAAATGACTCGTGATTTTTCAGAATAAAATAACTCAATCACTACTTTTTGTCTTTTTAAATTATTATTTTATTATATATTATATTCTTTTCATTTTATAAAAATTCACTTTCAAATTCAATTTATATTTTATTATCTAAATTTAATTATTTTATTAAATTCACTTTTACATCCATCATTTCAAATTGAATAAAATAACTCAGAAATAAATTATCTCATGAACTCACCCATATTCGGCCATTGTGTGTGTGTGTGTGTGATAAGATATAAGAGATTCTTTTACCTTCAAGACACGATTCATACACGCGCATACACATATTATGAGTATGATATAAAACACATGTGATAGAGTGTTATAGTGGTAAAAAGATTTTAATATTTGTTGATAGATCAAAGTTCAACTCTTTTATTAACAATATTTTTTTAAATAAACAATAAAAAGGGTAAATTAGACATTTCAATTCATGAATAAAATGGCTCATAATTAAAATGTTTCACCAAAACCCTGTTCCGCCACTATATATATATATATACATAGATAAGAGATGTTCCAACTCAATTACACAATTCTTACCACGTATGTCAAAATTGACAATTAATTAATTAAAATATGAAATATGTAACAAATGAGTCATGAACAGATATACTCCTTCTGTCCCATTTTAATTGGCTTATTTGATTTTTGCACACATATTAAGAAAAAATAAATTTTATCTCTACTTTAACTATAATACTCTTCTAATTGCATTAATGTATAGGCATAAAAGATGAGTTCTTACCTTAGATAATACAAATAGTATATTACCAATGTATAATTAGTAGGGGTATAAGTGAAAGTTAAATATATATTAAAGGAAAAAAGACAGATTTTTGGGACAAACTAAAATAGAAATCCAGCCAAATAAAATGGGACAGAGGGAGTATTATAGTAGTATATGAATTTCAGCGAGTTTTATGTGTCCTGGAGGGGCCGACCGCGGATCTAGTAAGGGGTACCGGGCACACGTACCCCCTAAAAATTGTTTTTTATAAAATTTTACCATTAAAATTTTTAGAAAAATATAGAAATGCCCCTCTAAAATTAAACTTTTATGAAAGTGTTTACTCAAAAATAATCCGGTGTCCCCTAAAAATATTTTCTGAATCCGCCATGTATTACTCGTGTCTTATATATATCAAGCATCGGTAAATGGAAGAATACCGATTTACCGAACCATGGGGATTTGTGGGAGAGAGAGCGAGCTAGAAATGGATAACAATGTAAAACCGAATACGCTTTTGTTGTATCATGTATGTGTAAAGCTCATGCATTTGTCACTTTGCCTAATTCTGCGCGTTAACACATATGCATTCAGAAGACATACGCTTTTCTTGTGCACACCACAAAATCACACACACACACACATATATATATATGCAGATTATATGTGATCGATCGATTTTTACACGATGATATCTAATATATATGGACTTAATTAATTCAGTATTTGGCTCGGATCGATCTTACACACCCCACATGAATGGAAGATATTCTTGTAGAAATTATATATATACAACTGCCCAATGTTCTATATAGTCCATCATAATATCATATCATCCTCGAAATGTCCTTAAATTCAGATATTCAGAGTCTTTTAAGTGTGTGTTGCATGCATATATATATAATACTCTAGAGTCTGCAGCTATGCATATACATGTCCAATTTTATTAAGTATAACCGTAGGGACCCACATAATCTGATAAAAGAAGCAAATGATATAAAATTATAAGGTGGCCGGTGATCTTAATGTAAGACAGCATTGCAATTTGCATATATATAAAGATGTGAAACATTGGTCCAAGACTTGTGCTTTAAAGATTTATGCTTTCGCTCCATTCTGCAAGTGTCTAACATGAAAATAGTATTACTTGTAGCATATTCCGCAAAATATAGATGACAAAATAAAATATTCAGCAATTGCATGTCGGGTGCATTAAGATCCCTATTGGCGTGCTAAACATATACGATATTAGAATTAGAATTAGAATGATCTAATCACTCTCACCAATAAATCAAGGAAGAATTAAAGAGTAAGAATATATACGAGTTAAGATGGTGAAATGGTGTGGGGTCGCCACCAAGATTTGACATTAGCGGGCCCAATTTCTTACAAGGTCCATCAATAGATACCTACACCGGACCCAACCTCCGGAATACCCGATAATCAACTGGCACATATTCTGCATTTCTGTTACATATATTTTGCTTGTTTTTTTTACCGTCCGGTTATTTTTTTTAAAAGATAACTTAAAGCTGAATTGCCAAGTTACAACACAAAAGAACATTACATTCAACTCTAAACAATCCCGGCATTACATATTCAACGACAGCACAATGTACATTATGACTTTTGAGCATTGTTCTAAAGTCAATTAATCATTCTGATAAATTCCTAATTCACGTTCCGTGTATTTATTGATTAATTCCGATTCACGTTTTTTACAACACTGTTTTTGAGTAGTCGCATTCTTGTGTTTCAGAACTTTTTTCTCATATTTTTTTGACAGCCCTAAAAATAGATGTAGAATTTGAAACTCCATTCTCACACAAATCATATGAAAATTTTAGTTTAATATAATAGTATATAAAATAGAGTATTAATTAAATGTATCAATAATGTATAATTTATTTAGAATCTGTAATGGGCTTATTTATAATATGAATTTAAGACTTGGCCCAATTTTAAAAAAGAATCCAGAGCACTATGATAACATTTATAACAACTCAAATACACACTTTGATATACACCAGTAACTTGTTAAGTTCAAAAGAATTACAGTAATAAAAAATGTAACTAATATATTCGAAAAATAAATAACTATTATTTAGAATGGTTTCATCAATATTAGTTTTGTTATTGTTAGCTTTTCTTTTTTACCAGGGAACATAGCGGGCTCTACATCTTCACAGTGGTCCCACTATGTAAGTCCCTCGCGTGTCAACTCCTGATCGTTTTGGATGAAAATTAATTGCCTAATTTCCCGTCGAAGGAAAATATAATGCATGATCATTACCGGTCTTAATCACCCTCCATTTGATACCCTTTAAAATGCTTACAAAAATAAATATCAAGAAGCATAAACCATACGGTAAATTACTAAATCCATTAACAATCCCATCCTACAATGACTAATCTGCCCCTTGATAAGAATTAATTCTATTGTACTAATCATGCTAACCCTATCTTGATTATAACGTACTGGTCCCTCTTAAGTCTAAATTTATATACTCCGTATAAAATAAAATAACACTACCTGCAACCCACAACATTTTTCATCTCCAACCCCTGTTCTTTTTCTCCATACTATTACTAGCTACTGTGTTGAGATGCTCTCCTCAATAAAAATAAAATTCTAATATTCACGATCGAGTTTTATTTAATTTTAATAATTTGGAATGGAGAGTACGGATTCGTCGACAGCATCGCGTAAACAACAGCCTCAGCTGCCGCCAGGGTTTCGGTTTCACCCCACGGATGAAGAGCTGGTGGTTCACTATCTCAAAAATAGGATTGCCGATGCTCCCCTTCCGGTGGCCATCATCGCTGAAATAGACCTCTACAAATTTGATCCATGGGAACTCCCTGGTAATATATATAGAGAGAGATGTTATTATTATTATATATCCTTTTTAAAAAAAATCAAATATACATGATATTATGGTCCATAGACCATAAGTATGCCTTAAGTCTTATATGTTTGTTGGCCGGTGTGTGTGTTTATATGTTAGTTTGTTGGTGTGTGTACATATATATGTTAGTTATAATCTGAATAATTGTAGGGAGAAAATATATACATGGTAGTACTTCCATAGATATACATCTATATATTTTTTAAATCAATATTTTGTGGGTTGATCAGCTAAGGCCTGTTTTGGTGAACAAGAATGGTACTTTTTTAGCCCGAGAGACAGGAAGTACCCGAACGGAGCAAGGCCGAACCGGGCGGCAACATCAGGTTACTGGAAGGCCACCGGAACTGATAAGCCAGTGTTGAGCGGCAGTGGAATTAGTCAGAAAGTAGGTGTTAAAAAGGCACTCGTGTTTTATGGAGGAAAGCCACCTAGAGGGATCAAGACTAATTGGGTCATGCATGAATATAGACTCATTCCTGATCATAACAAGTCCAAGCCTCCTGATCATTCTAATCTTTTAGGCAATAAAAAGGGATCCATAAGGGTAATTTAATAATTATAATACTGTTATTTATCAATTTATATACTCGTATTTGTTAACAAAATTTTCGACGATTGGGGTATGATTTGTGGTGTGTAGCTCGACGATTGGGTTTTGTGTAGAATTTACAAAAAGAAGATATATAACAATCCTCAGAGGCCAATAGTAGATCATGATGAAAGCTGCGAGTCTTCTATGAATGAAATGATGTTACCATCATATGGGCAATTACAGAGTCCTAATAAATTTCCATCACTGGGGCTTAGAGCTTCATCAGCAAACAACAACATGACTAATTATGGCTCATTTCTTGAAAATGACCACAATATGTTTCAAGGGATGGTAGCAGCAGATGGTACTAACTTTCAAGGCTCCCTGCAGCAGATTAATAATTCGCTCTCTTTTTATCCTACTCCAACCACGGCCAATCTCCTCTCCTTGAAACCTAGCTTTCCAACTTCAAATTTGTATTGGAATAGTACTGGTACTGAAGAGGGAACAACGACGAATACGAATGGAGCTGCTGCAGGTACTAATAATTGCTCTTCGAGCTCGAGATTCGTTACGGAGAGGGGGGATCATGAAAATGTGTTTTTTCCAAGTTTGTTAATTCAGTGTCCACAAACATCTCAGGCATCAATACAACAGGCAGGAGGAAATATTGGTGATCAAGGCGGTGTTCTTAGACACCAGCCACATCATGAGCCACAGAGTCTCGTCAATTGGTACTCTCACGTATAAATATATATCCATGCGGGTGAATAATCGGTGCTCTCACCAACTCAGCTACACGTCCGGAGGCTCCAGGGCCGATATATATTTAACTTGCTAGTGAGTATGAGTATATATTTATATATGCAGTTTTATATTAAACATATCCACGTTTAGATCTTAGAAGCAAGTATATATATACACTGTTTATAATTTGTACATGCACACATATATGTATGCATGCTGCTGCCTGCCTATGCATTTATAGATTTCTGTAGCTTTTGAAGTATATTCGACGATCATATAACATATATATTCGATATATTCCCGTGGAAAGATGATGGTGCATGCTTTGTTAATACTCTTCGATCCGTCGTCGCTTTAATTTTTGATGCATACCTTAAAATAAAAATACAATTATATTTATTATATATTAAATATAAAAATTTATATGAAATATATATTTAGATTCTAAACTTTTAATTATTTAATTCAAGATTTATGTTTTATATTAAATATAAATATATATTTTTTACCAAACATGTTAAAATTGAAATCGACTAATTCCAACAAAATTACTAGTGTAGACATAAACATTATAAATATATATAGTTGACTAGTTAATTACTCCTTGATCTGGAAGCCACGTCATATACAGAGCTGCACGTACATGTCGTAATTTATACTAATGTTCTTAGGTATAGGTTGATATATTTCAGGTACAATTGTTTGTTATTGGCGTATATACGACCAAAAATAGAAGTTAAATTTATTATATACTTGACATGCCTTTTATTTGCATTTTTTTTTACTAATTTGGCTTATATACCTTTTATTTACATTTTAAAGTTACTATTGCAGGGCATAACCTACCTTTATAAATATATAGTACCTACAGGGCAGATCGAGGCCTTTAAATATATACACACGCTATCGTTCTCTCCCCCCTAACTCCCCACTTTTTCTCCTAACCAGCAATCGTTGTTTAATTTGTTCATGATTCATGATCGATCAGATGATCACTAACTATAAAAGAGAAAGTAGAAGCTAGAGAAAGTAAGCAGGATTTTTTTCCAAGATTTTTAAAAAAAAAATCTTTACGTATTCAAATTACAATATTCATACAAGTGAGAAATTGTTTTTTATATGACTATACATATTTAAATACAATTGTATATACATATATTCATATATATATATATATATATGTATATATATATATATATATCACATATATATAACTTTTTTGGACCTTACCCAAGACCAGCCCCATGAAGAATTCATATTTTCTGCTATGGAAATTAAATGCCGAAAAAATTATCAGCTAGACCTTACGCTTGTGTATGTATGCACTACAATTTAGTACTCATAATCCTCATGTAGTCACGTGTGTATGTGTACAGTGGAGAGTTAGGATTATATATATAGTTACAGGGAGCTGACTTTAAACCATGTCTTGTTTATGTAATAAGATTTAAAATAAAAAATAAGTCAAAAACTGACTTAAAACTAAAAGTAAGTATTATGTATTTTGTTCAGTGACTTATTTGATAAAAGTTATACATATGTCATAAATTATTTATAAATTACTTTTATTTTTATTATTATATGTTTAAAAACTTACAAGTCACTTATAATACAAAATTACCCAAACATGTATTTTAAACTCTCGCATTATCACTATCACATTAAGCCACTTTAAATCATAAGCCAAACGCCCATTGATAGCAGAAGATTTGCAAGTCTATGTGTATGTGTTCATTAGTGTATTGTTATACCTTGTATCATGCATAATTATGTATGCACCACTATTTAGAAATTTTTGTTTGCATAATTACATATGCACCATTATTTAGAAATTTTTGTTAAAAAAAGATATAATTATGTCATTGTTGGTTATCGAACCAGTAACCTCATGTTAAATAATCACTTTTGCAATCATTTGATCTAGTTGGACTTCTGTATTTTTTTAAAGTCTTAATACACAAACTATCAATTTTTTATATTATAAATATATCATATATATGTTATTTATTAATAATTTTTTAAATATGAGAAATGAAATTCGTATAGTTGAGTTCAAATTTTTTATTAATACAAGTTAAATGAATTTTTGAAAAAGTTATAACAAATTTAGATTTTAAATATGTTAAATATTTGAATATAATATGGAATTGAGCTATAATTGCGATATTAATACTAAAATAATAATACTATATAAAATAATATGATTTCAATGTATATTTATTTTAAAATTAGATAAAAAAATTTAAATAGGAGAATAAATATTATATAAAATACAAAATATTACAATTTATTAGTCAAATTATAAGCAGTGATAATACTTGAATTTTAGATGACGCATTTTGAAAAGAAACTATTATGGTGTGTAGATATATTGATTAAATTATTAGTTAAAAAATATGAATTTACTTGAATATGCTTATGTGTGTGTGTTTGTATATATTAAATATATATTTTCATATAAAATGGATTTTAAATAAATGTTTAAATTCATCATTCATTGGTCCCATCCATTTAATTTGGATCCTTGTATTTTGTATAATTACATATGTATCATTATTTTAAAATTTTGGTTAAAAAAATATAGAATTTATGTCATTATTGGATATCAAACAATTAATCTCATGATATACAATCATAGTCATAGATTGCGAGTATCAGAAAAAAATGGATATTCTCGAGATGTCGTAACTATGGTAAAATAAAATCTACAAGAATTTGAGGTGCAAGAAAAAACATATTCACGAGATGTCGTAATAAGTAATTAGACAAAATATAATAAACAATCAATTATGATTTGTATAATTAAATAAATGGGTTTAGAAAATTATATTTAAGAATAAGATATTAGATTGTATATATAAAAATTTAGTAAATTTGAGTTAAAAATTAGAATTTTTTTAAAATATAACTTTTTACAATATATACATTAAATTGTTAAAAAATATTTAATCAGAAAATCAAAATTAAAATATATAATAATGCATAGATATAGTTGCATAATATATGTGTGATTTGTAAATTATGTTTTAAATTTTAATTTAATATATATAAACTCAGTATGAATTTTATATCGGCCAATAAATATTTTAATTAAAATATATAGATATGTTTAAAACTAAAATTTTAGAAATAAATAATAATAAATTAATTCAAATAAATAATATAACTAAAAATAAATTTAATTTTACGATTGTACTCGCATGGCTTTTACACTAGTTATTCTTAAAGATCAAATATTAAATTATTAATACCAGTTGCTTAAAATTAAGCTAGGTACTAACAAATATGAGTGGACATTGAAAAAAGAGAGTAAAATGCAAACATATCAATTAAGTTTAGTGGACAGAAAAAGTAAATCAAAGCTAGGTAGAACTGTATTCTTTTTATATATATATACAAGTTTATAACCCATGCAAAACACACATACTATTAATAAATTATATATTAATTATTTATATAATTTAAATATTTTATTTAACACATAATTTATTTAATTTATTTATTAATTTCTTTTTACATTTTTCTATACAATAATGTTTATATATTAATATTCATAAAATTTAATGATAAATCATAATGGTGATGAAATTGAGTTGAATATAAGTAAACTATATTAAATAAAAATTATAGGACGATTCTTAAAATATAATTTAAATATAATATTATATTATATGTGAACAGTTGTATAAAAGGAGGACTATCGTATAGTATATCTTTTCTAAAATTAGATTTTATTAAAATTGAATGATTAGTATCGTTTCTATGGTCCACGGCCTAATGGGACGGTTAAGATTTTTTTTTTTATGGTTAACTTAGGTAAGATGAAAAAAAGTTCTGGTTATCCATGTAAAACACGAATGTTATTAATAAATTATATATTATTTATTTTATATAATTTAAATATTTCATTTAATATGATAATCTGTTTTATGTTTAATTTCTTTTTATATTTTTTTATACTATGATGTTTATATATTAATATTTATAAAATTTAATGATAAGTCATAATTTTAAATAAATAAAATAGTTTGAATGGTGATGAAATCGAGTTAAATGTGAGTAAACTATATAAAATAAAAATTATAGGATAAATGTGACTCTTAAAATAAAAAATATACAATATAATTTAAATATAATATAATATTATCTTGTATAAAAAGAGAACTATCTGGTACAGAGTGATATGTATAATATATCTTTTCTAAAATTAGATTTTATTAAAATTGGATGATTAAGATCGTTTTTATGGTTGAGTTAAAATTAGACGGTTAAGATATTTTCTATAATTCACCTAGGTAGGATGAAAAAAGGTTCTCTTATTTGATTATAATAATATAGTATAACATATCAAATTCGATTTTAATAATATTGTATAAATTAATATATGCACATGTATAATTATAATAAAATAAAAAAATAACTGTGAAAAATAGCCACAAGATTAAAGATGAAAGGAACCTCAAAAAGAAAGTTATCTTTGATCGAGAGTTGAGGTCATATAAAATCCATCATTCAACATCCATCTTGCAGAAAAAGAAAGAGAGAGCATTTGTAATATGAAAGGAGAAAAGACACCACCACCCCAATTTGTCAAACGTTATTTTCTAAAAATTACGATATTTCTGAAATATTTACCACCTCAAATCATGACAAATGAGAATTAAGAGCATATTTGACTCTATTTGTTTTATCTTAAACCTAATTTATAACTTCAGAAATTAAAAAATATTTTATGTTAACTTAATAAAAATTTATAGACATGTTAACTTAAAAGAGATTTGACGGATAATTTAGATTTGTAAGTGATTTCATTGATTAAAATTTTAATTTGTAATATCAGTTATATCTAAAATTTTTGATTATAAATTATTTCAATTAAAGATAAATATTCAAATCAAACATACCCCATTTCTAGATTCGATCCATCTAATGAATCTATATTTATAAAATATAAACAACTTGGCTAAAATAAAGTGAGGCAAATATGCTTAATTTCCCTTGATTAATTTTTGTCCGTTCAAGTTTTATGCTCATGCTTTTCCTATGAAATCTCCGTCGTTCCACCCCAGTGCTTTTTTATGACCAAGTTGGCCTGAAGAAAATGTTGAATGAAAAAACACATATCTACCGTTTATTTTGTCGACATGTAACACCACATAGATATCTATGTAATAATACGTACATATAATAACTTGATACGAGTTATTCTAGTAGATTATTTCCTTTCAGAAAAAAAATTCATAACGGTGTTATTTTAAACTTGTAGATATAGAAACACATATACTAATTAATATTTAATTAGTATATATTTTAAACTAGTATATGATTTCATGGTTAACTTGTATTTTGATATAGCTATTGAAATTCGATGATTTAATATTTAATATTTAAAATCATATACACTATCTATGTAATACTCGTAATAGAAAATTAATTTCCTGTAATATAATGATAATTTTTCAACTAAATCCCAATATTTACACCCTTTGTCGTTGTTAAAGTTATTCTATTTAGTTGATCTTTGCATTGTATTGTTTTTTTTGTCAGATCTTTGCATTGTATTTTATTTACCTAGAAAAATCATCTATAGCATTTTAAGAGATAGGATGTTATTATTAAAACAAATTGTTACAAGCAAGTGGTTATTTTGGTTTGAAAGAAATAAAGTGCTTATTTTGTTTGGTTTTATTTTTCAACTCGAGCGATCAGTCGTCAAATCAAATTTGAAAATTCAATATTTTGAAATTACCACACTGCACTTTTCCTTTCTCGGTAATGGCTACAAAATTAACTTTAAATCATTACGGCCTTAATTTGGTAATTGACATTTGACAATATGCCACACAATGTAAAGAACTAAAGATAAAATACGTATTTCCTTATATACATCTAAACTTATACCATAGCTTTAATTTCTAGTCACCCGTTTTATAACCCCATATACGAAGAGGAGAAAACGTATACGTTTTTGTATTTAGTACATTCGCAAGTTGATGTGCATGATTATTACTTTCTAAAATGACTAATATTTTAATACTCTTAATTAATTAGTCATGTCAAATTGTCGATTAATTAAGTAAATTAGTTAGAGCTACTTAAGAAAGCATCGATTGATTTAGGATTTTCAAAAAAATTGTGCAAGAAGAATTTTGAAAAATTGAGTTGAGTACTAATTATATATATATATATATATTACCACTCATACATTCAAATTGAACATTGGTATGGGTAAATTGATTTTTATTGTCAAGAAATTACGGATATCTGCTGACTAAATAAAAGAAATTATCAAGTGTAATTGTCGAGCCCTAAAGTAAAGAATTATTTTTCTAGAAGGAATTAAAACATATTAAAAATCTAAAGCTGATACGAATATACATTATGATTGTTTTTAATTGCTGTTAATAATTTAATTAGCAGAACAATCTATATAAACAAAAATCTTTATTGCTTCAGAAAAAAGTTTGAACTACTTGGCCCAGTCTAATAGACAACCATAGTAATAATGAGCCACTGAGCCCAATGTGATCACGGCATGTTCAAATATAAAATCTGGCCCATAGAAAATGTCATTAACAGATGATCTGAATCAATCAATATATCACAGTTGGCTTCATGAAATTAATGATACCTTTTCCACATTATTAAATGAAAAAAGTTCCACAGTAATCATGATTATAATTATAATGGTAGTTGCATTATAAAATTATTACTCCACTTACCTAATAATCAAGGTCAATAAACCAGTCCATAATCCATGCATACTCGGTTGTTCAAAGAAAGATCAAAGTCAACCATCCAGTGCTACACAATTTTACACGAGGGGTACCATTTATGACTGCTGACTCTTTCAGTTCAAAACAGTTGTAGAAAGCTGGAAGAAGAAAAAAGTTGTATATAGACATACACACACGTACACGCCCTATACCACATTTTTTTAACTTCCAAACTTACAAAATGCAAACCATTTCCTCCAAGAAAAACATGGGAAGGCTTCAAACTTCTGCAAATTTATCATCAATTACTGGTCATCACAAGGTTGAGAGGTATCATGACTCGAAAAAGTATTCCATAGGAACACCAAGGCGTCATCAACACACAAGTTTACGGTCCATGACTCTCCATAACCACCGTGAGGCCCCCCCAAGGGATAAAATGAGAGGGCGTAGAGCTGGCAAAGAGGTGGCAAGAAGGGCACTAATGCCACCAATTAGGAAGCTCAACATGAGATGGCGGAACTTCCAGCCAACCCCAAGTCGTCTCTCTATTATGTCCATGACTTAAATTCGAGTGCATCTTCAATGCAGATTGTTTTAGATTATTTTTGATGACTAGAATCTCAGGTAAATATAATGATGTGATCATGCATATCGTCCGAATTCATGCTTATTTTCAAGCTTTTAAATCTCCAGAGTCAACTTCATTTTACTGTTGTTCAAGATCAAACCTATTTTGTGTCTGTGTACTGATTACTTGTTTTATTTTCGGTACAATAATATTTCTGAAAAACTCTTAATTTCAATATAAAGATTTCTGTAATCCAGTTCTACTAAAAAAGGCTAAAAGGATAGGCTCCGAAATTTAGACAATGCTGTGAAGAACCTCAAACTTATTAAATTAACTAATTCACATAATTTAGCAATAATAATTTTATAGCAGCGAAGTCATCAAGATGAATATCCTGTACGTTAATCAGAAAAATGGCGGAGCATATATATAGCCAAGACCCAAAATATGACCAATTTAGTGGAGCTTCACAGTTGTTTTTTTTACCTTTGTAGTAGTAAGCTTTTCTGGAGAAAAGTTCAGCAAGAGAGAAACAGAGCTTGACAGTCCGACGGCAATGAATAGCCCATATGATGCCTCTTCAAATGTATAAACAGAATTGAAAGAATTAAAATAGGCCGTCCAGACATCCTTAAAATCAACTTTCTGGCAATACAAGATGGTCAATTCCTTCCACTAGCTTTGCAGATTGGATCACATCACCACTCTTGATCTCAGAAAGAATGTCTTTCCCAGCAACTGTATAGCTGCATAAAGTAAATAATTACTGAAAAATGGTATAAAAGTAAGAAATGAAACAAAAGGAGGCCACTTAAGTATGCCTTAAATACAAAAGAAATTTATTGATAATGCAGAATAAATACTTGGGGAGTTTGGGACATACCCAAACACAGAAAATTGGCCTTCGTCAAAAGAGAGTCCTCCCAAGCCAGACTGTTTCATACAATTGCTAATTCAGAACAGTTACTAGTCAACAATGCGGCATATCACGTAAGATGGACCGTAAATATATCGGTTCAGTTTAGAAGTACAGGGCCTACAGGCCATATAAAAGAATTACAGAGTAATATATTGTTAGATGCTACTCACAAAACTCTTGTCATAGCGATAGAAGAAAAATTGGTTTGGTGAGGAATACTCGTCAGAAACATCACTATGGGCCATTACAACAGCACCATAAACTGAAAGTGGAAGCACAGGCAACTCCCCATCCTTGAAAAAAAAGGAGTTATCCAAATTAGTAAAATGTAATCTTTCTCTAAAAAGTGGCACCAATAGGCAACAGTGATCATACCTGCACGCTTAAAGTTGTTTTGTAAAGTGGCTCAAATTGTCCTGCTGGCATAATCTCTAAAGGAGCACTGTAACCAATATTTTTGTCAAGCCCACTATCCGATAATATTGCTTGATCAGTAGATTTAAGCTTCACCCCATCATATGCCCCATCAACTACCTAAACCACAATTGAGTTGCTGTTGATTAGTCAGCAAATATTTGCCACCAACCTTTTGTAAGAAGTCGGTTAAGTCTTGACCGAGTTGCTGAGGTTTTGGAAGAATATATTCTGTGCAAAAGACTACAGCATACAATTCAGGAGTTGTTATCATTCAGTTCATATGAAGGGTTATCTTGAGCTGTATGATATCTAGTTGGACAAGAGAGTTCCAGACAACTTTTTAATTGACAGATTTGAACAAATTATATATACCTATATTATACTCTGTCCAGAGGTATTAGGGTGTAAAGATCTAAACAAATAATTACAATACCACGCTACTAAAGTGTCAAGTGTGAGGTAGCAACTATGGAAAATATAGGTCTGGAAAGTGGTTGTAGTGGATGTATATAGGTTAATCACATAGATAATTGACGAGGATGAAGTAAGAACTTTCTACCTTACCAGTTTGGCAAAGTTTCCCGCTGTAAGTGGTGCTGAATATCCATCTATAACAACCTGAAGGCATGTATAACATCAGTAGCATGGTTCACTGGATGCACATTATATTTGGTAATTGGTATAATGAAACTATCGCAATCGGGACATCTATCAATTTTAACAAAGGAAGATTCTGTATACCTGGATTTTGGCAGTCTTTTGTAATTCACCACCAGCTGGTGAAAATGTTGAACCATCCCCTTTTGCAATTACAAATTCAACGGTTCCTCTTCCTGTAAACCTGTAGTTTCAACAAATATTGGCACCCTATAGATATATAAGGATTTGACTTCTAATGATAATATCAGAAGCACAATTGGTGTACAGCACCAGGAAGGCAGGGAACAAATCCCATGCACTACCCTGAACCTAGCCTTAGGTTCCATGTTCAGATGGTAGGAATTACCAGGCATTTAAAATTATTTAATCACAACAGATGGTAGAAATTAATTTAGCTAAAAATGTGTACATTAGTTCCAAGCCCCATCATTAAACCCCAAAAGAGGTCAGAGAAAGCTTACTTGTAATTAAAAATTTTGAATGGAGCACAGAATATGACTTATTTTGTGCTTCAAACTGTTAAGGTTTGACCATAGTTTTGATATTGTTTGCTTCTTTCTTCCTCTCATCCATTAGAATGGAAACAAAGAGAATCAGGGGAGGAGGGGGGGGGGATGGTTGCAGTATTAAGTAAACATTTCCAAACACCTTTACCTTGGATATTTCGAGTACTGTGCCGGCAGCAAAAATGACAACCCCGGAGCCTGTCAAAAAACCAAAACCTTTCGTCATAACCACGTCTAACAATATATAATGTTATAAATAGAACTTATCTAAAACATTTATAGTTTCCCCACATCTCAATGTGTTGACACAAATCTGTGGGCCAATTTGACTACAGTGATTAGATTGTAATTATTACTGAATTGGCCGACCGCATGTATGTATGTCTGTTAGTGTATTATTTACTCAGTATATAAATAAGAACTGCAGAAACTGAATTCAGATATAGGAGAATCAGAACAGCAGCGCCCGCCATCTTTAAACCAGAGCCATATCAAATTTCGCTTACATGACAATCTTAAGCAAGTCAGAGGGTCCTAAATATGTCTATTCGAAATTTCAAATGATCTAGTATATGTTGAAAAATCATAATCACCTGTAACAACTCCAGCTCTGCAACAGTGTCCAGTGAAGATGCTAGACCCACCGATACTCTATCTGGATCTTTATCTTTTATATATCCAAGAAGGGTTTGCAATCCACCCTGAACATCAAAGACAAGTAAATTTACATTACCTGGGGACTACCTCAGTTAACGGTCAACTTTACATATATATAACATATATCACTGCTCATTAGCTAAGAAATATGAGTTAACCGAAATCTTTTTCCTCACAGAAGGTCTTATGATGATATATAATATCCTGCTCCATCTAGCTTCACCTTGAAAAGGAATTTTAGGTTAGAAATCTAAGGTTCCGTCATTTAAATCCATATATAGATCATAGATGTACTTGACCTAAACAGAAAATGGAGGCATTACGTTCAATTTACTGGCATTTAGGAGAATTTCTGTTTTTTCTATGAAGTACCTTCCCGTCTACCAGAGATGTATACAACTCCAAACCCTTATCCTTGAAATCTGCTGGAACACTAGCCAAAATGGAATCTTTTTCATCCTTCGCAATCTGAAATAGAAGTGTGGCAAGATAGATAAAGCAATTACGGATGACAGAAAACATTACCCAACTTATATGGAGGCTACATCAGCAGAGGCAGATTTGTTTAGCATCTACTTTTAATTCGCAGCAATCATCTAGGAACTAGACATGCTGGTTTCATATTCAAATAAAAAACAATTTCTAATTTAAGTCAATATTTGAAGTTTTAGCGCACTTTATTTAGGGCATTCCAACCAAATACAATAGGTTTCTTTACCATAAGTTAAGAATCCAAAGTAGGAGTACCTTTAGAGCTTTCTTGACATTACCCTCCATTGTCCCAAATGGCTTTCTCTGTGGTATCCTTAGCAGATATGAGATATCCTCCAAGGAATCCTACAAGAATAAGAGATTTATCACTATATATCATATGCAAAGAATTGAAATTTTGTACAATAAATCTTTTTATCACCTGTATAGTTTTCATGTTAGTGTTTGCAGGGATAGCTTTTCTCAAAGCTAGTTCCCCAGTTCTAGGGAGTTTTGTCTCTGGGGAGTAAAGGACTGCATTTGCAGGAGAAACAGACCATGATGCCCAGCCAGGTATAGGTAATGAAGATGTCAGCTGAACGAAAATAACAATTACGGAAATCACAGCCCCAAATTTTTTCATTTGATCTTCCAGAGTTGATGTACATGGAGTAGTGAGTTTATGATGATTTATAATTTCCTGCATGGCTAGAAACTGAATCAGGGGCAAGACAAATCTCCACAAAAGCAATGTACTGTTTTGATAAACATCCATGGCACACTACACATACCATAAAGTTGATAATTTATAAAACAGTGAGCTCTGATACCATATTAAATTACCGGTTCTTCCAGAGGACTTAAGAGGATCTTATAATATTATATAGAGAAAAGTGCACTTTGTGTACCTGCAGTGTAGTTTGGGACTTCCATCACTTGCCATAATAAAATTTCAAACTCTGCAAAAGCAATACTACACTATCTAAAATTTTATACTTTGTGTACATCCGTCAAAAAAGATTAACGTCGTTATGATATTTGTGGAATTCTATTGAAAAAAGTGCACTTTGTGTACCTGCAGTTTGGAAATATCCCGCACTTGCCATAATAAAGTTCCAAACTGCAGGTACACAAAGTGTACTTTTCTCAATAGAATTCCACAAATAACCTAATGCTGTTAGTCTTTTTTGACGGAAGTACACAAAGTATAAGATTTTAGATAGTGTAGGATTGCTTTTGCAGAGTTTAGAACTTTATTATGACAAGTGCTGGAAGTCTCAAACTGCAGGTATACAAATGCACTTTTCTCTATTATATATTCTAAACATATAATGCTTGCATGATCTTGAAACATAGATTAGAACATAAATTTATGAAACATGTATAGAATTAAGTGTGAAGTAGAGTTGAACTAACCGATGATGAAGGAGGGGTGATCATTGTGGAGAAAATGGGAGAAATGAGTTTGGAGTGAATGAAGCAGGTGCTTGATGGATTTTTTTGTCTACGAATGGGGATGAGTGAACGACATGCAAAAGATTGGTGAGATATACATACATTAGATACATTATTATTATTACCGAAAGAAAGCTTGCGGGAGATGGAAGAGGGGGAGGATAAAAGAAAAGCCATGGAAACAAAGCCTAGCCTGTACTTTGCAGCTTTATCCAAAATCCTATCCTCTTCATCGCTCACTTGCCAACAAACTCAAAATAATATACTGTATATATTAAATTGTTATGTTTAGACGAGAAAATTTTACATCATCGAAAATAAAACGATAAAATTACAACTTTATTTTTGGAAAAATAATGGGAATAATCAGTTTTAATTTTTCAGTTTTTTTATTGATGAATACGTATTTTTAAATTTGAGTATTCCTATTTTTTATTTTTCTAAAAATAATCATAATAATAAACATATAAAATTTGGTCTTAAATACCCTGCAACTCTACATACATTTTAAGAAATTTAAAGTCATTCATATAATTTAAAAACTACAGTGATAAATAGAGGAATTAACAAAAAAAAGTGGAATTAAATAATAATATTAAAATTTTATTTAAAACTTGATGGTCAAGTGATTCATATATACAATAGAAGCATAAACTCACACAGGCGGGCTTGGCATCTATATAACTGATCGCTGCGCTTTGATATATACCTATATAATGGCCAATTTTTTGGCTCAATTTCAATCTATCAAAGCCTCCTGCGATCGCGTCATCGTTGCCGGTAATTTTCTAATTCACTTGTTCAAACCCTAATTTCTTACTCTCACTTTCTGCTACCACTACTTCTAAGTTGTGTTACGTGCATTGTAACAAGCGATTCGTTACTTTTTTGATTTATTCAGATCCACTTTTTTTACTACAATTAGTGTTGATTATATATTAGTAACCGTGAAATTGTTTAGTTTATAGATGAATTGTAATTGCTCTTCGATTCCGGGTGCTTAGATTTGTGATATTACGGAATTTAGTTGCTGTACGCAATATCTAGTGTATTTGGCAGCGTTATGCGCAATGATTATAATATTATATATAGCTTGCATACAGATCTGTTATCTTCTGCCTAGGTAAAATCTGGAGTTGGCATTGATTGGTTGTTTTTGCGTTTCTTTTATGTAATTTGAATGCGTTTGGTAATTGACAATAGAATTTAGAATATGCTTGTTCATTTTTTTAGAGTTTTGTGAGAGCACTTTTGTTAGCATTGCAACAAAGTTGTATACATATATATACATGTTTAGTGCTCAAATAGGTTCCTGCAGTGTAAAGTGCTTCAGATCACTTTCTTGTTTTAGTAAAGTTTAGTAAGAGAGTGACCGCAAAAAGTTAGTTTTTAAAGATATGTCATATATGTCCAATTTAAGCTCTTCATCTACACCTCCTGCATGTAATTTACTTGGGATATGAACTTTGATTCGGTGAATTATTTATATATTTTGAAATTTAATGTATATGAATCCATGGAAACTATACATCAACAACCTTCATATTTGCCACTAAATTGAGAAGTATAAAGCACAATAAAAACTCTTTTAAACATTTTAAATCTTTGTTTTGAGTTTTTTTCTTATTATAATTTTTGTCACATTGGAGATCATAGTTACGAAGTCATGCACAGAATAAATCACAGTGTATGTACTAGGCCATAAGTTTCCTAATTTTCCTGTTCTTCCAGTATTACACATTCATTGTCAAAATCCTTTTCAGTTGAAGACGTGAGCGATTTGTGGCCTCTAGTCAAGAAGGACTTTGAAGAAAGGTTGCCGTTAAAAGGAGCTACTTTGAATAACAAGACACGCAATCCTGTTTTTCTCGAGACTCTGCCAGTTGAATATATATTGACAACGGATGCAAGACTACGCAGTCGATCTCCTCATGAATTATCATTATTTTGGTTCAGAGAACCATATGCAACCGTGGTTCTTGTTACATGCGAGGTAAGTTGGAAGTCTTTAAAACTTCGAAACAATATTAAATCATCTTCTTTGGTATTTATATGCTAGAAATAATCTGTTAGTTCTAAAAATAGTTTCTATGCAACTTTGTGACCTTTTAAAAATAAGTCAAATTTTTTTTTGGTTCAGCTTTTCAACCTGCTTTGTCCTTGTTAATTCTGCGATGCATTATTTTCTCATCTACTTAGTATTTTACTTATTTTTCAAGTATGGTTATTTTCCAAGTTTTAGTATATATACATAAACAATTTTAACTGTCATTATTATGGGAGATGATGAATATTATGAGTTGTTTAATATTTGATAAATCCGAGGATTTATTTATGAGGGTACCGATTTTGTGCGGAGAATCGGAGATAGGTCTTTATCCCTAGTTTCTAAACTCTCTTACCTTGTCCTACATCAGTGACTCCCGATTCTCAATACGAAGTAAGGTCTTTATTTCTTGTTTTTAACCTTCTCTTACCTTATCCTATATCAGTCGCTTTCCTAATCGAAAAGATAAGAGAGTAGATTGTCAACATATAGAAGGCAGTCAACCTTGGTCATCTCAAAAGTGTGGTAAAATAGCTTAACACTCCATGCATATTACATATAGTGTTTATGTGGGAGCTTCTTGAAAGTAGCTGATTTTTTTAAAGATTAGTGCAACACAGGGCTTAACTAGGGTTTGGGCTCAAGCTAAGAGCTTATATTATAGATGATTCATTTTAGGATTATGTAAGGAGAATAGAATTAAAAATCTTGTGTACTATTTATACATCACACACTCTGCCACAACAGTCTTGCAAAGTATATAATATTTGGAATGCATCCTTCCCCCTCCCCTAAATCTGTTTCCTTACTTCAAGGTTCTCAAAATCTAAGGCCCTGCATGTATATAGAATTTTAGTCTAAGATAGCTATTACTTTTCTTATTCAATATATAATTCAAAATCTTTTTATTCTTTGCTATCTAATGGAGTGCCCTCTTGAATAGGATCTTGATGAGTTCAAGACCATCCTCAAACCACGTTTGAAATTAATAGTTCAAAATGATGACCGCGAGTGGTTTATTGTATTTGTATCCAAAGCTCCTCCTCACAATGATCAGGCAACCAAGATGGCAAAAAAAGTGTATGCCAAACTTGAAGTTGATTTTAACTCGAAGAAAAGGGAAAGGTACTTATCTAATGGTAATCTTATTATTTATTTTGGAAAAATGTCAGGAATACCAGGTGGCTTACATGTCATCTACATTTACAGTTCTTTCAGTAGAGCTATCATTGGTACAATTTGTCAATATTCACAATGCCATAGAATTAAAAGATTTCCCTAAATTATTGTCTGTTTAGTCGTCCTGATATAGGCCAGTCAGACAATTATTAACAAACTCAATATGAGAGTGGAATTAGTGGCTTATTACGAGATTAAGCTGTTTTGAAGATTACTAATATCTTAATTGATGTTTAGTGTTGTGTAACTTGCTCTTGGGCATAAATTATAATAGAAATCAGCACTAGGAAACTATTGATGTCTCATATGCAGGTGTGGACGTGTAGTATTAAGATATTAAAAAAATGCATTTTTTTACCAAGGATCTTATCTTTTTACTATGATGCCTTAAAAATACTCAGGTGCTGCAAATTAGATATGCATGGGCCAGAAGCAAATTTTTGGGACGATTTGGAATCCAAGGTCCTGGAATCCATTAGAAACACTCTTGATAGGCGTATTCAATTTTATGAGGATGAGATCCGCAAGCTTAGTGAACAGCGCTTTATGCCAGTATGGAACTTCTGCAATTTTTTTATTCTGAAGGTAGCTTCTCAATTTTACTTATCAACAAAAATATATTATTTTAGGCTATATGGCATTATTGGAGATATATGATGATAGATGTATTGTTTGTATAACTATCTGTCTGTTCATCTGTTGATGTGTTTGGTGTCTTTGTACTATGTATTTCTGTATATATTTTTGAATACCTAATGTCTTGACTTACCCAGACCAGGCTTTTAGAGTGGGATACACAGGGTATTTGGTTTGCTTTTGTTTAATGACTTGAAATAATGGACATAAATACCACTCTTCTTGCCACAACTGAATTTTTAATCTCGAAAATTCATTGTTCTTTTTCTACATGTATTTAATGTTCACTATGTATTTATTTATGTGTATATTTCTATATATGTATATATTATGTGCATGAACTTTCTTACACTGTTTCCTTGGGTATAGGAAAGTTTGGCTTTTATCTTTGAGATGGCTCATCTTCATGAAGACTCATTACGCGAATATGACGAACTAGAACTCTGCTACTTGGAAACAGGTGCCACTTATGCGTACTCTGGTTATCAGTTGAAATTTCATTATTACTTTTTACGTTCTTGGTTTAATTTAAATATTCTAGTACAATAAACTTTTATTATTACATGTTAACTATGATTCTTACACCTTATCATATTGGCCTACATATGTATTTTTACAATATTACATACTACAATCAAGTCTAGTCTTACATGAAATTGACCGGAATGTTTTATATACTCTTCATGAAGTTCCTTGAATAGGTTGAGGCGGAGCTCTACATTGTTAGATGCAACTAGACGTAAAGTTTTTCTTTAACAAATTTAATTGGTAAATGAAAGTCAACATGCCTATATTTACCTTTATATTTAAAAAAAAGAGAAGAAAAGTTACACGTAAAACAGTCTATTTTAATTGTGTAGCAATTTATAAATTTGGATTCATTTCTTTTATTTATTTTTTAATTGTATTATTCTTCAACAATATTAATCAAACCTTTAAGTATTTTTTACACTTAAAATACTGAAGTTCCAGGTCACTTTACTAACTTGCTTTGTGTATGCATCTAAGTTAATATGGCAGGGAAGCAAAGAGACTTTGGAGGAATGAACCGTGGAGATGATCAGGCTGCCCTCTTAAGCCCAGGCAACAAGCCTTTGACACAGATTGTTCAAGACGATTCATTTAGAGCATTCGAGTTCAGGCAGTATTTATTCGCCTGTCAAGCAAAGGTGTGCAGAACTGTCTGTCTTAAGTTGGAATACTAACTCTCTTTTAATAGTGTCTTTTTACTTTGTCAATAATGAGCTGGATTCTCACAAGACTGTAAAACCTTTTTACTGATCCTGAAGGAAACAAGATATCCGAAGTTTATAACTTATAAGTGTAGAATATTGGGATACTTCTCATTAGAAGTTATAGTTGTACTATTGCAGTAGTAGTTATGCATCTTTAAGCTGTGACTTGGTTAGAGACTGCAGTTACAGCTAAGGCTAGGCTGCAAGTATCCTACTTAGGCTAAATCATGGCTAGAAAATATTTACAAAATACAATATCCTAAGAAATGGCTTCCAAGATATTCACACTGTGTACACTACTCAAGTTGGTCTAGAGTTGAGCATTATGAACTTATGCCACAGGGGATGGAGCATTTTACTATTTAGTTCTTTTTGTCAAGATATCACCAAGCAAATATTATTCTTGGCAGAACGTGTAAAGGTAGCCTACTTGTTGATGAAATGTCTGCAGATCACAATATGATTCATGCTGGAATATTTAGCTAGATCTAATCAAAGGTTTTATATTAGAAAAAGCCAGCTCCGGATCTGTAGTACAAGTAACTGCAGTTTTATTATCACAAAACGTCATATCTACTGATTAACTTTTACTTGGAATCTTCTAACAAAGTTTGGAGCTCTATATTCAACTGCTACAGTCTACACTGAATCTGGTCACAACAATTTTCTTCTTTCTATGCCAAATAATAACATCGCTCCTTAAAGAGAGCAATCAAGATAACCATTTGGGTTAACTCAATCGAGTTCTCAACCCACAATATATGTATGACTACAATGAGATAATAGTATGCTCTTTCGAAGATCTGATATCAAATATCTCAAAATGCTGTGCATAGTTCCATGTGACAAACACAGCATGCATGTACAAACTTATTACTATTGTATTTTAGGAGAAATTCGATCTTATTATGAGAAACATGTGTTAATTATCCTACAAAGGGTGGTACATTTTTTCTAAACAGTAGGAGGTGCAATTCCTCTAATAAGTTAATGATTAATTTGAGGGTTTAATAAGCGCCGAAAAAAGATCAGATCAATTTGTTAATTTGCAACTGTTTTTGTGGCTCTTACATTTCTTAACTAATGACGTCTTAAGTATCACTTTTCTGTAATTTGTGCGTTAATGTGTATTTTAACTTTATCCAGCTGTTATTCAAACTAAATCGTCCCTATGAGGTTGCATCAAGGGGTTATGCATTTATAATGAGCTTCTCAAAGGAACTGGTCCTGCACGAGGTACTTCTGTTTATTTTTCCATGTTTATTGCTTTAGTTTTCTCGCGTTGATCAAAATATAAAACTAATTCCACTTCTTTTCTTTTTACATTCTTCCTGAATCTGCTTTATGTTTTGTTTTCTGGTGGAGCTCTTTCCAGAAAATATTACCATTTTGTACACGTGAAGTATGGATGATAACAGCTTGCTTGGGTTTAATCGATGCGACTGCATCACGCTATAGTGATGGATTAGTTGCACCTGATACAGGAAAAGAGTTTCACCGTGTTCAGGGGGATCTGTATTCTCTATGCCGGACCAAGGTAGACATTCACATGTTTTACAACATATTTAATCACTATATGTGAATTGTATGCTTTAAAAAGAATGACGTGTGAAAGAAAAACTACCCGATACATATTTTCATCGGCAGACATCTATGACAATTCTATGCTGCAATGATTGATACTATATTCAGTTCCTCTCTGTCAAGTGATGATCATCATAAATATATACATTTATTAATTATGAAGAGAGAAACAGTAGCATGCTTTTTCATCCGCTTGATTTGAACCCAAAGTTTGCTAGCAGTAACCTTCATATTGAACTTTATCCATGCTTGTGGCAGTTTATGAGGCTTGCATATTTAATTGGTTATGGACCTGATATTGAAAGAAGTCCTGCCAACAGGTATGTACCCTTGCATATCCTAGTTAATGCACTAAAGTGCAGTATTTTCTTAAAGTCACTGACTCACTGTCATAAAGTCAGTTCATCCAGTTTCATTATACTAAAAATTTAAATATTCACATTCCCACCTTTCCCTCCAAAAGTGCTTCACTCAGCATGCTACCTTGGCCGAAGCCAGCAGTTTGGCCTTCACTTCCAGCTGATGCTTCATCTGAAGTGCTTGTGAAAGAAAAGGTATGTTCTCCACAATGTAATAGTCATTGCAAATGCGATTTTAGAGAATTTATGGTAATTTATAACATCAAGAATTCAAGATAAAGTCTTCAAGTTACATTTGATTACATACTTGAGTAGCGCCTCAACGGCCAGCTTATCAAACCATGAAATTAATAAATTGATCTACAACTGATGGATTGTTGCAAGTTCATGAAATGAATAAATTGATCTATAACTAAGAGTCTTTTTTAATTATCCTAGATATCAGTTTTCCTCTATGTTATACAGACACAGATATATTTAGAAATACTTGTGGAAGGGTCTGACGGTGGACCATTATATATGTCGAACAAAAATTCATTATTTCTCACTATTGTGAAATAAAGTCTTCTAGATATATGAAGTGGTTGTAATTTTTTTTATTTACATCAAGAGGCTACTACTGTATTACAAAAGCGAGGGTGATATATGTGCAGATGACTCTTCATGCTACTCCAAAGATCAAACATTTTGGAATTCAGAGAAAACCACTGCCTCTTGAACCCTCACTACTATTGCGTGAAGCCAATCGCAGGAGAGCTTCCCTTTCTGTTGGAAATGCTTTGGAAATGTTTGATGGACAATCTTTTATGGATGGGTAATGGGTTTAGATTTATCATTACATATAATGTCGCACTTGAGGGCCATACAATCCAGAGTCTACAAAAGATAAAACTGGGTGCACTTATATATTGTTGCCTTTTTTTAATTTGAAAGGCACTGCTTTAGTGTTGTTTATTTTTTCTAATCTAAAAGATCATATAATGTATTTGTTTATCTTTTTTAGCCCTGATCATATTTCTATGTACCAACAGCTCAGATTCAGAACTAAGACGGGCTCCAGCACCTAAAGTAAATGCAATTACAATGTCACGAACTAATTCTTCTCTTGGAAACTTTGAAAGCACAATTGACCGTCCGATGACACTTTCTGAAATTCATGTTGCTGCAGAACATGCTCTGCAGAAAACAATATCAGACCCTGGTTTATGGAAATCTATGTCATCTTTAGAGGAGTTTGAGGTAGGCAGCTTAACGGAAATTTTTCTGTGAAATTTTTTTAGACTACTGTAATATTTTTATCAGCATGATCTTTAAAGTAGAGGACTTGTAGAAAGTAAGTGTGTTTTACTGGGTGAACGGGTGACCTTAGAATTCACTATTTAGTGCCAACTTTAACCCAATGCATGGTTGAGAATTTATAGTACTGAATTAATTTAAAAGTTATTGAAGGACACAAATATATTTGCTTTCACTAAATCATAAGCAGCAACAAATTTCATATACTCCTTCTCTTGCTTCACCATTTTCATATATGTTGAGTAACCAGCTTATCTAAAACCTTAAGGTATTAGAGAGAGGCCGAAATGAATCTTATACTATTCTTTAACATTCCCCCTCACTCGAAATCCCATTTTTTGGGTTGAAGAGTGGATCACGGGCACCCATTTTTGGGCATAGTTTTTGCCTTCGTGTCCCTCATAAATTGTGAGAATATTGGGGGAGGCAAGGAGTCGAACATGTGACCCCTGCATGTTGAGTAACCGGCTCATCTAAAACCTTAAGGTGTTAGAGAGAGGCCCAAATGGATCTTATACTATTCTTTAACAATATATTGGTACCTTGGTAAAACTATATAGTTATGATCTGTTTTATAGAGAATATATTGGGTACTGGGAAACTTTCTCTGACTCTTTGAATATATCCATGTCAGAGAAAGTATCTAGAACTATCTAAAGGTGCTGCTGATAATTATCATCACTCATGGTGGAAACGGCATGGAGTTGTACTTGATGGAGAGATTGCAGCTGTCTGGTACAAGAATGGTAATTATGATCTAGCCGCCAAGTCGTATGAGAAAGTCTGTGCCCTTTATTCTGGGGAAGGATGGCAAGATCTGTTAGCAGAAGTCCTTCCCAATTTAGCGGATTGTCAGAGAATACTCAATGATCAAGCTGGCTACCTATCATCTTGTGTTAGATTGCTGTCACTAGACAAAGGCTTGTTCTTGGCCAAAGAACGCCAAGCTTTTCAGTCAGAAATCATTCAACTTGCACACAGCGAAATGAAGAACCCTGTACCACTAGATGTGTCATCCTTAGTAACATTTTCCAGCAATCCTGGGCCCCCAATGGAAATATGTGACGGGGATCCTGGAACCTTGTGTGTTACTGTCTGGAGTGGGTTTCCAGATGATATAACTCTTGAAGCACTTGGTCTAACTCTCACAGCTACCCATAATGTTGATGAAGGCGTTAAGGTGTTACTTCTTGTTTTCCCAAACTAATAGAGTCTGTAACATTTCGTAGTTTATTGGTTTCTCATAAAATTTCACAGTAATGTTTAATTTTTCTGATTTTTAGGCAATAAAGAGTTCTGGTGCAACAATTTTAAAGCCTGGAAAGAATGCCATCACCCTTTCCTTACCTCCACAGAAGCCTGGTTCTTATGTTTTGGGAGTTCTTACAGGTCGCATTGGCCACTTAATATTTAGATCTCATAATTTCTCCAGAGGTGGACCTGCAGACAGTGACGATCTTATGAGTTATGAGAAGCCAACAAGACCTATCTTGAAGGTAGCCTGGCTTTTTTTCGACAGAAGAATAAAAGTAGTGTTTCTTCCTAACTATGCTTTGATAGGGTTATACTGCTGTAGTGCTGTACGATGATCTGCATTCTGGATTATAAAAAGTAAAGTTCTGCCGAGAATCAGAAAAGGAATGAAAACACAGTGAAATCGCGATCTTATTTCATCTCATAAAAATTGGCGAATTTGATCTTATTTCATGTCGTAAAAATTTGTGAATTGTGATCTTATTTCATGTCATAAAAATTTGTGAACTGTGATCTTATTTCATATCATAAAAATTGATAAACTTCACCATCGCCTTACATTCTGAAATGGAAGTATAAAAGTGGTTTCTAACTAGCCTTAATTTCTTAATCATTAGGTGCTTGAGCCAAGGCCGTTAGTCGACCTTGCTGCGGCTATTTCTTCTGCTTTGCTATTAAATGAATCTCAGTGGATGGGAATAATTGTAAAGCCGATCAGTTACTCCCTTAAGGGTGCTATCTTGCACATTGACCCTGGTCCTGGTCTGGTAATAGAGGAGACACATGTCGTTGAAATGGAAAGGTATTATAATGCAATAGAGAATGCAGGTGCAGATCACCTAAAGAGTACTAGAAGTGAAGATTCTGCTGGCGATGTACATTCTAAGCAGCTAACTCTTCAGAACAGTAAACTAGAATTGCCAGAATGGGCAAGCAATATAACTTCTGTTTTATGGATTCCTGTGCGAGCCATTAATGATGAGCTTGTTAGAGGGACATCTGAAGGTGACTGTTCTGATAAATTTTGGTCACGGTCTAAATATACTTGTCCCGGTCACATTTCAACTTTGTATTTTACTGATTGCCGTATCTGTAATTCATCCTTCAGGGGTGGATAATCCGCAGAGTCAGAATCTAGTGGATGGATTGAGGACAATAGCTTTAAAACTTGATTTTGGAGTATCACACAACCAGACATTCGAGAGGCACTGTTTTATTCCATTCTCTTTCATTCTGATTCCCGTGCATATATGCTAATTGGTTTGTATCATGCAATTTAATTTGAAATAATTATGTCTAATTATCAGGACCAATGCAGTTCATTTCACTGACCCATTTCAAGTAAGCACAAGTGTCACTGACAAATGTAATGATGGCACATTGCTTTTGCAGGTACTTCTGTACAAATAGCTTTTTAGTTCTAAAGTAGTAGTGAAAACATGCATTCCTATACTTCTAGGACCTATCTTTTGTCATGCATAATCTTGACTGTGTAGCCAATCTAAACAAGGTTCTAGCGTATTCATTATAAATAGGAATCATGTTGTATTGCTTTATTCCAATATGAAGCAAGTAACCATCTTAGATTATGCTTATCCCCAAGAGTCTATGTGCGACTTTTTCTTTGAGGTATAGTAGGCCAGTTGGGTAAATGATTGTATTGAACTCATGGTCTTTGGATAGTAACACTTTACATATAATTTATTAATTTATGTTTTTGTTTGTAAACTTGTTTCGCCCACATTTTTTAATATTTTCTGAAACAATCGCTCCTTTGTGTTTCATAAGGTGATACTACATTCACAAGTAAAAGCTACACTTACCATCTATGATGCTTGGATGGACCTCCAAGATGGATTTGCTCACACTGGACAAGGTGATGGGCGACCAGCTTCAGCTTTTTTTCCGCTAGTCATTTCCCCTATATCTAAAGCTGGAATTCTTTTCAGTATATGCCTTGGGAGTATGAATGCAGAAGGTAATTTTGGCTTCTTCTCAGTGTGAGCCATTCTAAGGGTGACTTGTTCATAAGCATCTACTTATACCGTTTACACCTGACTTTATAAGTTAAATAAATAAATAAATATAAAGATGATTTTAAAATACAAGTAAACATTATCCCCACTGTCTTTGGTCCTTTCTATTTTACTTGGAAAATGTTTTCCTTTGACTAATTTTCCTAAACAAAGTAACAAACATAAAATTAGGAAAATATTTTCCTGTGATCTGTTTTACGCTAACAAACAGAACTTATCAAACAACTCACTCGTGTTCTCCTCTTGTACAGATGAACCCAAGCAGCTTCGGGAAGATAGTATATTGAATATAAAATATGAAATTTCTGGTAACAGAAATGTTGGAGCCCATAGCCCTGTGCCTTTGCATCCTAGTGGAACTGAGAATGCTACTGAACACTTGACATTCAGGTGTGCTGTTGGTTTACAGAGGCCTGTGCTGGACCCCTGCCTTGCAGTTGGTTTTCTACCTCTTCCTTCAAGTGGTCTCAGAGTTGGACAGCTCGTTACCATGAAATGGAGAGTTGAAAGGCTAAAATATTTTGAGGATAGTGCTTTACCTGAAAACAAAGTAAGTAAACTCCTCTCTAGTCTTATTTTGTTGATTATACCTTGTAGATGGTGATTATCATATTAGTATTATATTTTTCTCAAAGGACTGAGTGTATTATTTAAGAAAGAAGTGTAGGGATTAATGACAGGAATTTCCTTCTGCTTCAGATATTTGCGGGGTAAAGTTTACCCTTACCAATTAGGTTACGACATTACGTAACTAATAAATATCAACTAATTCATATCTTAAATTTGTTAGGATAATTAGGTTGCTTTACATTCTATTAGGATCTCTATCATAAGGTAGCTCGATCTTATGATGGTAAGAGTTAACACCTGTGCCTTTAAACAGGTATATTATAGCTTCTCAGAGCTTTGATGGCCAGATGAAAGTGATCTTAACATAAATTATTATGTTATCGTGATTATTTTAATATATTGAATCCCCAATATTAAGAATGATCATCGCATCACTTCAGGGGCGGAATGGGTCAGGAAATGCTCTTTCGCCCCCAATTTTCAAAACTGAACCCAATTCCCAATTCCCGAACCCACCCTAATTCTCGATCAGGGATTATTTGGCTCCCAATCCCCGCCCCAAATGAGGAACAGGGATCCCGTGGGGAATCGAGGTATTCTTCTCTTTTAAATATATATATATATATATATACATGGTTGTTAAGTCGACAAGTCGAGACTCGGCGCCCGAGTACCTTGGAATTGACTAGTCGACAAGTCGCCCGACTAGTCATAAAAGTCTACAAGTAGTCGATATACATACACTTTTAGTAAAACTGAAGACTTGTATTGAAGAGTGAAACTGAAGACTTCTATTGAAAGTGTGATAATTTGTAAAACTGGGTTCATTGTGAAATGAGTTCAAATGAGTTCTGTAATTTGTAAAAATTGTTTAATTTGATTATAAATAATTAAATCAATCATTTAAAGATGAATGAAAAAAATTGTGAAGTTGATTACAAATTTGTAAGACAAAAGAAATATATAAATTTTGCAAAATCAGTGAAAAAACGTTTTATGTGCAAAAGAACAATTTAAAAATAAAAATAAATGAAAAAAAATGGGTAAAAAAATGTTATTATATTATACTGTTTTGTTGTGCACCAAAACATTAAAAAAAAATTGTACAATTTATTGTTTGAATATAGTTTTTTATTTAATTGTATTTTATTAATTTTATAACATTTTAATAACATTAAAATTATATTACTTTTTATTTTGATGATGAAAATTAAAAAAATTAAATATAAATATAAATTTCAATTATAATTGTTTTATTTTAATTTTTTCATAATTATATTTAATGGAAATGTAGATATTAAAATAAATTTCTAAAATTAAAATATGAAATGATGGATCTTATATAAAATATATTTAATTTATATTTTAATATCAAGCCTTACAAAAAATACAACCACACAACAAATTAACAATATCAGTACTTTTATTTTTATACTAAGTAAACAAACACATATATCGATGCATCTTCTTAACTTCTCAAATCTCAACAAAGTCAATAAACACGAGAGCTGCTCCATCTTCTTATTCCCTCCCTCTTCTTCTTCCTTCTGCAATAACATATAGATACATATATATATAAATAACAACTCATCATCTATCAAAATCAAACATATAATACCCAAATAATACAACCCACCATCCATTTTCTTCATGTTTTCGCTTTTAAAGCCGCCGGAAAGATGGAGTGTTAGCCGGAAACGACGAACTGATACACGACCCGTAGCGATCCGAATCGAGGTCGACCTGTGTTCCGGTACAAGTGCAGATGAGCCGCCGTCGCCGGAGATGATCAGAGATGGAAGATGTCGCCGCTTTATCGTCTTCTTCGGCCTTTCTTTATGTTTGATTCAACAAGTGGGTAAGTTTTACCTAAAAAATCCTATTTCTCCTAATCTGGGTCGGTCTCTAGATCGAGTTTTGGGTCAGGTTCCGGGTCGGATCCGGGTAAAACCCATGGACGACAAACTCACAAGTCGAGCCTCGACTAATTCAAATATAACGACTTACCGACTAGTCGTCGACGTAACAACCATGTATATATATATATATATATATGGCTCCCAATCCCCGCCCCAAACGAGGAACATGGATCCCGTGGGGAATCGAGGTATTATTCTCTTTTAAATTTATATATATATATATATATATATATATATATTATATATAATATAATATAAAAGCCGAAAGATTAAAAGTTTTGGTCGGTCGGTCCCACGGCCTAAAAAATATATGTGTATTAGATACAATTTTATTTATTATAATACGGGCTCTAACTATATACATATCTATATTAACTAAAATTTTATTTTTAAACCCAAACTATATATTTATTATAACATGGGTCCAAATTATAACATATTTATATTAAATAGAATAATATTTATTGTACTTAATTTTTGTAAGCCCAAATAACAAATATATTTATGTTAAATAAAAATCTATTTATTGTACATAATTGTTAATTATTATCAAAATAACTCTTCTAATTAATTTAGTATCACTCGCATCTTTAATAAATTTATATAAAATAAGAAAATATATTTTACGTATTAACATAAATTCTTAATATTATAAATTTTTATATTAAAAATATCAATAAAAATATAAATAAAAAATAATTTACTTAAATATTAGTTATCATGTGTTTCGCACAGGTCATAAGTTTGTGTGTGTATATATATATATATTATATTCTATAATACATTTTTAGATAAAAATTAATTTGATAAATCATAATATATAATATTTGTTTAAATTTAATACTAATTTTAATTAAAATTTATCTTAGTATAGATAAAAGACAATAATTATATATTATTTTGTAATTTGAAAATCTTAGAATAGATTAAAAATTTAAAAGTATAATAATATATTATACTATTATATACATAAAAAAATATTATTTTTATTAAATATGGGGGTGGGGACTGAGGAGACAACAATCTCCATCCTTGCTCTGATCCTCGAAACGACGAAATCTAGGATTTTTTCGGGTATGGGGCCGGGAATGGAGAAGATTTTATTAAAATAATTTATTGATAAATAGTATTCATACTCGGTGCAGTTATATAATTATTATACTATTTTTAAAATTTCGTCTTTTATTTCAGCCCTGCTATATATATCTATAAAAGCTTATGTTATTTAAACCCTAAACTCGTTATTTAGGCTTTAGAATTTCTCGGAAATTATAATTATATTTTTTTAAAGCCCAACTTAAATCTTATTATTATGTTGATCGAGGTTTTAAAACTTTTTCTTATGAATTAGCTCAACTTCTGGGCAACATAATGGAGGGCTCTTTCCAAGAAAACCACACAGACCATAGTTAGAATTTTTTTTGCAAAAATACCTTTTAATTTTTTGCAAAGATATGATTTTTATAGAAAAAATTAGAAAAATACGAATTTTTAAAAATTATTGGCAAAAATACGGCTTGTAACATTGCAATCAACCATAAATGCAACTTCAATTTTTTTTAAATTAGAGTTGGTTGATTGCATAAAAAGTTATTTTGGTTGCATAATGGTCGAGCTGCATCGGTTGTATACTGTAAGTCAACTCATTCCATATAACAGAAATGCAACTTAATAAACAATATACAATTGTACT
Organism: Oenanthe sinensis; assembly: GCA_028671895.1. Classification (NCBI taxonomy): domain Eukaryota; kingdom Viridiplantae; phylum Streptophyta; class Magnoliopsida; order Apiales; family Apiaceae; genus Oenanthe; species Oenanthe sinensis. Next base: position 42,232,841 of record CM053794.1, read on the forward strand.
TTCTTTCTTTCACCTTCATTAAATTTGAAATTGAACCGTAAAAAAATTAAAATGGAATCAACAACAAAATTAAGTCCAAATAACTTAATTAACCAAAATAGGCAACTCTTTCTTGACAAACAAAAAAAAATGTATATTTTTCGACAATTTGACCCATAATAGCTCAACTAACCAAAACCAATCAAAATAGAATGAAAAATCTTACTAGATCTCTGGTGAAAGTATAAGAATTTTAATTATCTTTACTCATTTTCGGCTATAAGGTAAAGTTACATGGAGAACAACTTTTCATTGGAAACGTCGGAGACCATATTTATGTACTGCGTGCAGAACATTGCAAAATATATTATACTGCAAACTATGCATTTTTCATGGAGGGTGTTCGACGTCTCCAACAAAAACACGGTCTCCGTATAAGTTTTCCATATATAACACAAATCTTATCCAATTTTGTTCTCCACTCTCATTCCTAAATTCACTTTATCTCTTTACTTCGCATTCACCCACTTTTCACTTTATCTCTTTACTTCGTATTCACCCACTTCCCAGTTAACACTCACCTCCCAGCATATGGATTCCAAAACTTATGAATTCAGATCACCTCTTCATCTTCATTCTCCTTTGTTCTTACTCTTCTTCTTCTTGGTAATAAATCAATTATTTCCCCCTAAATCATCGTCGATAATTTTCTCCGGCGAGTTCATCCGCAACAACTCCTATATTTATCATTATATATATTATATATTATGTGTATATACCATTATCTTTATTAACACACCCACCATTCCTTTTATGCACACAAACTCCAAACACCGGCCGTATGTCACCACTAATCTATACATGACTTGACAATTCCGCTATCAAATAATCAGTTAACACAAATTGATGATTTTTGTAGCACAAATTGTTGATTTTTGTAATACAAGATAGTGATTTTTATAATACGATTTAGATTAGAGTTTAGATCTGATAATTTGTATTCGTATATCATATTTAAATTTCAGATCTGATGGTTTTTGAAAGTCAATTTTGTAGAGTAGAGATAGGGATCGAAGAGGAAGGAGCAGGAATCGTTGAAAGAGTTTGGTGAAAGAAAAAGACTGAAAATATAGAAGAGAGAGATTGAAAGCAACGAGGAGTGAGAAGTATTGAAAGTAACCAGAAAAGAGAAATATAGGTGTATGGAATAGATGAATACAAGTGAGTGGCTTAAAATGATTAAAATGAAAGTATAATGACAATTTTAACTTTTGTTTCAATTATAGTCACCATTGGGCCGAGCGATTATGTTGGGTCTTGGGTTGGTTTCTAGTTTCTATTTTAATTTGGTTTCTAGTAGAGTAGGACCCTATATATATAGGGGTTACTCCAATGAGAACCCTCTTATAATGACAACTAAGAACTCAAATCAGAATCATTAAATTTAAACTCAAATCACCAAATTTAATACACATGTGGATATATATTTTATAATTATATATATCATTTAAACAAAAACATAATGCTACCTCTACTTTCATCAACTACCGTTACTACACTATCACCAGCCATTACTACACCATCACCACCATCAACAATTACAATCGCTAACACAATCACTAAATTCGTAACTACCCTAAAAATTATTATCAAAATATCACTTACAAGTTCAATACCTACACAATCACTAAGTTCACGATCACCACCAACTGCATTTTCAGAAAATTCAATAAATCATTAAAATCCAAACACAAATCACCAAAATTCAAACGTGAATCACCAAAATCCAAACGCGAATCACTAAATTTCTTAAACGAAAATCATCAATTTTTTCCAGATCTAAATAAGTGACAATAAGTGTAATGGTTTTATGGTGGATCTAAAATGTTGATGGTCATACAAACATTGTAGTTGTGGTATAAACGTCGTTCATGGAAAGGTGATGATATCATATAGTCGTTGTTCATGGAGGCTGCCAGATTTGAATCATTCTCGTTGTGGAAAGGTGATACGATTCGCTTTGTATCATCGGAGAAGAACATCTCGCTGGAGCTGATAAATGGAATGACTATATGATGTCTGTATATGTGTGTATATATGTATGTATGTGTGTATGGTAGCAAATGATCGTGAAAATATGGCTGAAGTTGATGATGGACGGCAATGGAGCAGATGATGGTGGCCTGGGGAAGAGGAAAGTGGGCAAAAGAAATAGATAGAAGAGAGAGAAAAATTAGATATGAGTGTATAAGTGAGGGGAGTGAAACAGAAATAATTAATTGAGTGATTAAGATTTAATGAATATAAATTTTTTTAATGGTTTAGATTGATTCTAAGTTCTCATTTTAAGGGTGGTTCTCATTTGAGCACATGCCTATATATATATATATATATAAGCAGATGCTCAAATGAGAACCACTCTTATAATATATAGGCAGATGCTCAAATGAGAACCACTCTTATAATGAGCCACTAACATTTTTGAATATCACTAAATCTTAGCCACTCAATTAAAACACCCACTTTAGATATTCCCCCTCCAGATGCTACACTACTGTTCAACCACCGTCAACATCCAAATCGACATCAACGACTCTAACAGAAACATGAATCACCCTATACATACATACATACATAAATACATACATATATAGACCATCTTCATACCATACACTACTATCGATTTATAAAGATAAATATGCTAGTAGTAAAGGTTTTGTCTTCCATTTCGGTTACATATCCAGTCACATAATTTATCTTCTTCTGCTATTAGACCATCTCCAACCCAACTCTAAATTTGCACTTTTATACCATTTTGGTGTAAAATTCTTCTCCAACCAAACACTAAAAGTTACACTATTTTGGTGCAACATCAAAAATTATACCAAAATTTGGTGTAACTTTTAGAGTTTTTCTAAATCCCAACATTACCCTTTCATTCCTTTTAACTAAAACAAATTTCTTCCTTCTATGTCCCAACAACTTTATTGTTTTTGTCTTTTAGTTATAAAATAACTTTTATAGTACAACAAAGATTCCCTTTGGTGTAAATTTTAGTGTAAATGGGTTGGAAATGATTTTAGAAATAGTGTAACTTCTACACTATTTTGGTGTAAAAACCACACCAAAATAGTGTAATGGGTTAGAGATGCTCTTAACAACGCATATCAATATTCTAGATCTACAAATTTTACGCTCAGATCTAACATCGTCATTGTATCATATTTCGTCATTGAGATTGATGACGTATTATTGGAGGAAAGTGGCAATATGGATAACATTACACAAAAAGAAGATAAGGCTTTCAGAACTTTGGTGATTTATATCAAAAAATTGGTGATTTGCGTTAGAAATTTGGTGATTTTTATGTAATTTTTTGTGATTTGGCTTTGAATTTAGTGATTTCATATGTGATGTGTTTTTGATGTGGTGTTGTTTTAAATTCTGGTAATTTATATTTAGATTTGGTGATTTATAGGAGATGATGCCGTTAAATTTAAATGAATTAATGCAGCTGCGATTGAATTTGCAATTATCAGGTTAATGATTACTTTTTATTATAATTTTTTTTTGGATTTGATATTAAAAATAATAGATATTCTAAAAGTCAATTAGAATTCATAAATAATTTTTATTAATTTGTAGTTGTTTTTCAATTTTTTTATGTATTCAACTTATTTATTTAATTTTGGTGATTTGTCTAAAGTTTTAGTGATTTGTTTTAATACTTCAAAGTTTGATAAAACTCGACATATAAAGAAATCAAAGAATTATAATTTGATAGGAGAAAGATTGAATAATATATTTATATGACTATTTTATATTTGAAGATAAAGTGAGCACGGTTTTAAATTTCTTATTGTTTTCGTGATGAAAATGTAAAAAGATGAAGATTTAATGGTGATTCCAAAGTTGAACAGTTGTGATGTTGGAGTGAAAATGGAAGAGAAGAAAATTGAGAGAGGAAAGTGTTTTATTAGTATGTTTTATTAATATATTATGTTGATCCTTAAAATATATGATAATTACAAAATCACCGCGGCTTGTTCAACTTGAATTACACTTAGTTCTTAGTTCTCACAATAACAAAGGTTCTCATTGGAGTAAGCCTCTCTCTCTATATATATATATAGATTTGTAAACTCGTCTTCCTCTATTCCTCTCTCTTTATATACCTATATGTGTATGTGTATATTCAATTAAAATTAAAGAAATAGAGAATAGAAGAAAGAGGATGGAGGATGGAGGAATGACACATTGGTGAAAGGTGAAGGAGATTTCAAAACGAAGATATTGATAACAAATCACCAATTTAATTGATGAAGTAACAAAAGAAGAAAATACTGGAGGACAAAAGAGGTGAACAGCCATATACTGGAGAATATCTAAATGTATGTGTTGACAACTACTCTTTATGTGGTTACTTGGTTGTGAAAACCTATCTGTAGATTTTTATTGTTTGTGATCACGCCTTCAAAAAGAAAGTCTGAATTTTCTTTCCCTCTGGCCATTTTTTATCCTTTCTTTCTAGTTTTTTCTGTGCAAACTCAGCTGTTTATTGTTTGGAGATTGTGAGACTGTTAAACTAAATGTTTAATATGTAACTGGGGAATGTCGATGTATTTGATTCTCTATGCAGCAGAACGAGGTATTGTATGAAGTCAGTGCGAATTCTGAGAACTGGATGATTGCTGGGAGGAAGAGGGGTTATGCAGATCTATCAAAAGATGAAGGTATGTATCTAAATCCTATATTCTGTCTACATTATGTTCTATCCAATCAAATACATCTTGTTCTTATCAGCAGTCAATGAATGATTGAAATATGCATTTCTTTGGTATGTTTAAAATAAACATTGTGTTGCTACAGGCTCAAGGATAGTAGTCTCAGTTTTATGTGTCCCACTCGTTGCTGGATATGTTCGCCCTCCTCAACTGGGTTTGCCAGATGTGGGTAAGACAACTATAAGTTGCAATCCTCCTGGACCTCACTTGGTCTGTGTCTTGCCTCCGCCTCTGAGCTCTTCTTTCTGTATACCTGCCTGATGTCATAGTTTTGTCCGTGGCTTTAGAATTTTTAAACGTAGGTATTGAATGTAGCCAGTTTTGTTGATCTATAAGCTTTGTAATTAAAAATGGAACGGACAGGGAGATGTTGTAAAATTTTGTTTTTGTAGCTTATGAAATGAACATCTGATGGTTGTTAGACCATGGCACCATGCATTTTAGCGTTGTATAGCTGTACTATGTTGTAGACTGGAAAATCAAGTCCCTTTTCTTTGGTTGTAACTATATCGAGGCAAAGTCTTCAGTAAATTTTTGTTCTATTTATAAGAAGACCATGTTAGAATTCTGGTAATGTTGCTGTGCGTTCATGTCTTGCGGGAATGGACGAGAGGAATCAAGATATTGTAGCACAACAGCAGTTTATTAATTAAACTCGTTTAATTAGATACCTAATCATAATTCTAATTATTAAACATTTATCAAAGACGAAAGAAAGATGGTTCACAGTTAAATATGCAATGCTTATGTTTGTACGATATAAATATTTAATTGTAGGTTTAAAAAAGCTGGTGACCAGATTCACTTTATACACATACATTTAACAAACTGGCAAATAATGTTAGTCACAGTGTGTTTGGTTAAGCGGAATTTATATCACACAACAATAATAATGTATCCAACTGTAACCGTAACGTGGCAGTCATCCACTCATCAACCATAGCTTAGTTACCAAGTTTGCACCTTCAGTCTTCCATCAATTCATATCCTATGTTTGTCTATATATATGTAAAATAAAGACACAGAGATAATAGTATTTAGCACGTATATTAGCTAGCCTTTTTAGCAATACCAGTACACCAAAAAACCAACACACACACACACACAGAGTGAGACAGAGTATATATGTGATGGTGTGCATATGCTTCTTGGTGGATCAAAGGAAAATGAAGAGGAGGATGAAGCCAGTAGCAGCATCATGCTCACGGTGCGGTTCAAGTGCAAAAGTAGCGGACATGGAAACATCCACAAGATTTTGTAAAATCCCATTTTATTGGAAATCTTGGAAAGCTATTGTATGTACTTTTTGCGGTGCAACTCTTAAATCTTACCCTTAGCTCACTGCTCATATTCATGTAATATTGTATATCTAGGCTCTTTCATCCCTCTATTTCACTCCACTTTCGTTTGCTTGTTTATGTTGGTGTCCGAGACTCTTGGGATGCACTTATTCCAAAGATTCCGACGGGCCGGAAAGTATATACAGTTATTACAAAAGAAATATACACAGGAAGAAATTTACGGTTACTGCAGCTTCTTCACCTCAATACATACCTCTTACTCCTGCAAATCAATACACACTAAGATTATCTTCTTCTGAAGTGCTAGATTTATTTTTTATTATAACAATTTTTTTTTTGAATTTACACGAAAGTCAAAATTCAAAAATAATATAGTGAAGTACATTGCAAGTGGCAAACTGGCAATGTACAAGGACAGTGCAGATGTTTCTCATACAATGATGCGGAATTGCGGATACGTAAAGTCACAAATTAATTGCCAATTTATTCTTGGGGTTTTTATGTAAACAGTAAACTACATTTAAGGACCGGTTTAAAAGATTTTAGTTTTTTTTTATTTTATTCTATAAATAACTTAGAAATAAAATAATATATTTTTTAATTTATAAGTACCACTAATTTATTTATAATGAAATCAGACGGCGGCAAAGTCTAAAACATAATTAAAAGTCGTGATCAAACTACTTCCTTAATGTGCATGCTATTTTCATTTTCGAACGGTTGGGGCATCCAAATTATGGTTGGTTGGTCGAAAATAATTACATACAGTCTTTTATACTAATAAAACTGTGCGTAACAATTTAATAAATTAAATAATGATAACTATCATGAATAAATAAAGGTGATTAGTGAAATTTGAAACCGTTCTAATAATACTAATTTTTGTTTTATTCAACCATCATTATATATTTATATAAAAATGTCAATTTATATAATAATTAAGTGATCCATTCATTTATTTGTGATATTTTTATAGTGGTCGTCACTAAAATTAGATTTTTTATGTGAATTGAGAAATTACGTCAATTTCTGAAAAGTGTAAACTCCTTAAGATTTTTTCTATTCATGATTTTATATAACGGATAGAAGGTGGCTGCTATAAATTATAATGAATAGTATTACAGAATACTTAGAATAGTAGGGAAGAATTAAGAAACGGAATCAACATTCACACCTTCCTGGCTTGCTGTATCTCATACATGGGCAATCTAATCACTAATATAACTTGATTAGTTGATTACGGGGTTATGAATGGTGCAAGTATAAGTAGTATTCACTAGCTAGTCTAATTAATGCATGGTTTCACAGCTACCTGATTAATTACTAGTTAACGCCTGTCTTGCTCCCTAAGAGCATCTCCAACGGGTAATAGGTAAAATGGTTAGCTAAATTAAGATTATGTAAAATTTTACTGAATTGCAAAGCCCGTACTCCAATGGTATTAGCCATAATGATTAGTTATATTTAAAATATTATTTTATATATAATTATATAATTTACAACTTAACAAATATAATTTAAATAGGGTAAAAAACTGACGTGAATATTTTAGATAATAGCTAGAGACTCAACAAATATAGAAGATGAGATAAAGGATATCTATACTTTTTGCTAACAGGTCTTATGGTTGGAGGAGCATATATTTTAGCTAATATGTATATTTTAGTGTCACCTAGACTTTTTAACTAATAGGTGGTGATGGTTGGAGGTGCTCTAAGAGTAGGATTGTTCTATGTATACATTGTACCCTTCATCTCATTTATTTTATTTACAAATTAAATTTTACTCCATGTTTTATTAAATTATAATAACAAATTAATAATTACTAAAAAGATTTCTTTTTATAAAATAAAAAAAGGCAACACTTGATTTACAATATTAATTGAATTTGAACAATTTTTTTGAGACAAAAAGAAACATGGTTGACAGAAACGGAACGGGAAGTATTGCATTCAATTAAGTTTAATTTTTTGTTGATGTTTGACTGAATAATTAAATCTATATTATATTATTATAAACAAACTACAAATTTTTTTCTTTTGACTAAAATATTAATCTTCTAACTAAAATATATCTCACATTAATTTCTAAACTAAAATATCTCACATTAATCTACCAACTAAAATACATCTCTATACAAAACACACAAACATTATCTTATTAAAATATAAATACAAATAAATTATATAAAAATATATACATATAATATAAAATAAAGTTTAAATTATTATTATACAAATAAAAATAAATTTAAATCATAAAACAAATACTAAAATAAAAATATTAAAAAATTAAATCCGTGCATAGCAAGTAATAGAAATATAATTATAACCCAAGTTAATTTTTTCTCTCTTTCCAATCTTTTATCAATTAACTTTGCCGTACCCCTATAATTTTTCTATACGTAACTTCTATCCCCCAACAGAAGTGCGTACGCAAAAATGCACGTTGTACACACGTTTGTATCGTAAGTTATAACATGCTGTCAACAATGTTAAAATTAATGTAAAGTCTTTGCTACGATAGTCGATAAACATTATTTGGGAACTGTTGGGCCAAAAAATAACTCAACAATTAGTATTAAATAAACGAAGTCTGTTTTAGATCACGAGCAGGAACTTAATTACATAACAGATACTGTGTAACACTGACCAGTGACCATTTTATTACCAACGTTGCGAGTTGTGACATTGTGGCAGAAAATCAACATAAATTTATGTGTAACATGTAGCTGTCATATTATTGAACATTTTCAGAATTCCTGGGAAATGAAGTGAATACTTGGATTAAATTAGAAACAAAGAACGTATCGAGATGCATGATTTCGAGAATACAAACTAACAAATTTTTTCGAAAGTCTGAAAATCTGAGTACTAATCATTTTCTGCAAACAATTCCATTACCACCGGATGATCCGCCAGTGCAGTCCATTGTGCCATGGTCCATGACCAGTGAGTCCTCTCTGCGTGAAACCCCAGTAGGGGAGAACACACATGACTCACATTTTGTATCCAAAAGAGATGTTGTTCTGTACTTGTTTTCGCCTCCTACAACAGGCATTGCAACACCTGGTTTAGCTGGATTCTGAAAATCGGGTTGGTAAGTCTGGCCTAGGACACCTTCGACCTTTGAGGAGAGTCCAAAAAACCTGAATTGTACCTCCAAATGTGCAAAACAATTGTCAGATGGTATATTATAGTTGTGGATTCTGTCATCCTGTTTAGTAATAGGCACCACATTGACAGAAATTTCAGCAACTTCTGGAAGAGTAACTAGTACACTGTTTTTGCTTGAAATTCTTTCTACTTTAATTTCATTATTCGCAGATTTCCATACGGATGGATAGCCTTCTGGTATGGCTAGTTCACTGCCATTGTAGGAGAAGTTGAGATGATCAACCTCATCATCCCATTTTTCTGCTTTTGTGGCCTCAAGAGAGAACTTGTGGTTGTCGAAGAGGATTCCTAGCGCTTGAATCCATGTAAAGTCCCTTGTTCTGCCCTCTGGCCTTAGACCGATGAATCGAGCATTGATATGGAGATTGAGATCAGAAACTAAACTGAAATGTTCATTGCTCCTGCCATGAAAGTAGAAAACTATCCCATCTGCTCCAATGAAACGTGGATCTAAACAAGCTGCTCCACGGCCATTGCAATCTGGTTTCCGGTCTGCATGTTTTATAATCAATTAGTACATGTTACCAGAGCAAATAAAATAAAATCAAGATCTATTGCATGCAGTACAAAAATGGGAAATTTAATGTCTTACTTTTGCACTCAGGGCTGCACGCGGGTGAATTACAGTTGAGATAGCAAACTTTAGCATTTGGATCACTTGGCGACGTTGAGGGGCACTGCCTTGGGCATTGCAATTGCCTGAGAAAGCATTTACTGTTGCGGCTGTAGCATGTCACAGATTCTCCATTGACCTGCACTACTAAAACAATTACTAGCAAAATGACTGATACAATTCCACCTGTCTTCATTGCTTAAGTTTCTCCTTGAAGCAAGATGAAGATGGCTCAAGGTATACTCTAGCATCGCTTCTTATAGAGTTCTACATGTTGCCATTTTCTATTCCCTAGACAAGTCAGCTTTAAAGGAGAACATGGCTAATGGGATTTAGCATTATTAGTATATACATGTCTTGAATACTTTAAAGGAATTCATAATATTAGGGTCAAAGCTTTAAACTTTACCTATGGTTTTAAAAAATGCAGTAATGTAGTTCCCACTAAAAGAGGATCATATCACACGCTAGATGGTCCGTGATTAAAGCAGTTAATTCTATGAAGCTTTCAAGAATTAGGAAGCATGTGATTACACCTTAAAACTTAAATGTACGTAGCTTATTAAGATAAGCGAGTCTTGTGACTTATTTGTAGTAATATATAGATGAAGATAAAATTTTATTTGCTTATGAAAATAATCTCATCTAATAATTAAAATGTAAATGAATTGGCAATTATGAGTTGTAGCAATATTTAATCATCAAATTTACAGATGAAACTACAGGATTGTATTGTTATCACTTAACACTTGTTACTAAACCAAACAAACCATCTCCCACTCGAAAGTAAAGTCAAGGAGGGTTAGCGTACGCAGACCTTACGCCTACTAATCCAAAAAATAGAGTTGTTTCCGTGAATCTAATATTCTAAACTAAATGACCCTATATATTCTCGGAACTATCGTGTGAAGTAAATTAAACAGGCTCAGCTTGGCTGTTCAGAATTGAAGGTTAAATCCAGTTTTAAACTTTGCGAATGACTTTGAATATTCTTGCTTGCCTATATTCTCTCCAACCATTTACAGATCATGATCACATCTTCACGTCTTAGATCCTGCTACAATCTCCTCATCAACAGAATTATTATAAACTTTGTCAGTTGAATAATTCTATGTGAAGTTCTTAGATTTAATTACATGGACATTCATTAATAATTCCCCCCTTGATCCTTTATTTATTGTGGGTAACAATAAGCTAGATGCATTGATTAGTGTACGCATTTAATGCGGTGAGTCGTATATTTTATACAACTTCAGCAAAAGCAATAAACCATGTTCCATTTACAATGTGCCCTGTGTGAGAAGCCAGGGTGCTTAACTGGAAATTATACAACCTTGTTCTACTCTCTAAATCTCCTCCATATATTAAAGGAATAATACTAGCAGCACAGAAATGGTCATAGAAAAGTGCACGGGATGAGCTGGGTTCCACCACCTCTGTTTATTTCAATTTTATATTACAAATAATATTCATTATTGTTTTATCTTTTATTCACTTTCATTCTTTTTGGTTTAAAATTTTACTTATTTTTTTAAAACTTTACATATATTGTATTCTAAAATAATTTATATATAATGTTTCTAGATGTAGATCACACTTAATAAATGAATTTTATGTTTATAATTTCAACAAATCAAAATATATAAAAATGAGAAGTTTTCAGTTTTTAAAAAATTAAATTAAATATTAAAATTTGCAATATTAATTTTATTTACATATAAATCCATTAAAAATCATTATGTATTCCACTATAGCAAATCAAGATAAAAATGAATATAGTTAATATATGTTTTTATATAATTCAATTAACATTACACATTTTAATATAACTGAATTTGTATATAAGTAAAATTGAATAATCTACTTCTAAAACTTTCAAGTCACCGAATAAATATATAAACAATTATTCATTATTTGATACACTAATTTTATGAATTTTATAAAAAAATATAAAATATAAAATATAAACGCTATACTTATAATATTGTGTGCACCATTTTTTAATAAGATTTTTAGAATATAAATATATGTTTTGCAAATAAAATAAATAAAATCTTCAACTATAATATAAAATTAAAAATAATGAAAGTGAATGAATACATGGAAAAGAAAATAAATGTTAGTTATAACACAAATAATATAAAAACAAAAAGTAAGAGTAAGATAGTGGAATCCACCTCATTCGGTGCATATTTTTCTGTGCACCTAACATTACCTTATATTAAGGCCCCGTTGACTAGCGTTTGACTCTCCTTAGAAGGAGTTTATAAGTTAATAGGGTGTCGGTTAAGCTTATTTTATTCCTGAAAAAAAAATATATTTACAAGATTTTTTCGAAAGTAAATACTTAATTTCTGAAAAATAAATTAAGTACTAAATTTATTTTTGAAAAATAAGTACTTATTTAGAAGAAAGAAAAATACATTTTTACATGCTTATTTCCTGAAATTGAGATTAACCAAATAGGATATAAGATAGTTATAAGATAAATCAGAGGTCATCCGGACTCGGGTAGGTAATCTGGGAAACTAATAATACGTTACAAATAAATCCATAATGTACATGTCTTACAAAATTCTTTTTAAGAGTTGGAAAAAATTATATTAGTATTTTTTAATTAATTTTAACATTAACATTAAAATTAATATATCGGCACTAGGAACTAGTATAGTATTTTTTAATTAATTTTAACATTAACATTAAAATTAATATATCGGCACTAGGAACTAGTACAGATGAACGAGCTGAAAAAGAATCATTCAACAATATACATTCGTAACTTTTCACGAACATTTTATTATCAAAAAAAATTTTGTTCCTTTAAAAATGCTAACCTCGCTAATACAGGCATGATTCCATAAAAATCGGGAATCGGAACTTATCGGTTAAGATAACGATTTGGGATTAATCGACTAATCAGGGATTAATCGGAAGAACTAATCAGAGCAATAATCGGATTTATTATATTATTATAATAAAATTTAATATATTTATCTAATTTACTATAAATATATTATTTTAAAAAAAATTATAAACATAAATCGGATTTTATAAATCGTATCGGTCAACTATTTTATAAGGATTAATCAGGAATTTATCGGTAATTTTTGAAAAATCAACTGATTTCTATAACACTAGATGATTCCATTAAAAAAATTAGAGTATCTACAAGGGTGATGTGTAAAATTGTTAGTTAAAATAGTTTTATATAATTATTATGTAAATTTTTAACTAAAGTGAAGGACACTCACTCCAATATATTATCTATAATAATCATGTAAAATTATATATAAAAAGTTTATTGTTTCGACAAATATAAAAAAATAAATATGATTATTTATAGGTTTTTGCTAAGAGGAAGAAAATTGAAGTGGATCAATTTTCAAATATCCTATAAAGAGCAATACGTAGATGTCACTTATGCAACACGTATATAATTTAGCTAACAGACTTTTTTACTTTTTATAAATCTTAGTAATTTTATAGTACGGACTATTAATTATCAAGAACCCACAACATATATAACTAAACCGAACCGAAATCAATAAAAACCGATAAAAATTGATCCGTATAAAATCGAAACCGAACCGAAAAATTAAAAACCGAACCGTTTATCGGTTCCGGTTATAGTAACTTACCGAACCAAAAAAACCAAACCGAATATTAAATTAAATAAATTTATTATATATAACTTTTATAAATTTTTTAAATAAATATGTATATATAAATATATATATATATATATATATATATATATATATATATATATATATATATATATATATATATATATATATATATATATATATATATATATTGGACATGGCAATATCTTGAGCGGCCAAGGTCATTGAATTGATTTCTATCAATTTTCAAACTTGGTCACTGGATTGGTTTGAGGTAGTCAGTGAATTGATATAGATTCTGCTGATCCTAAACATTTCTATATATTTGAATAACATGTGTTTCGAATTTTTAAAAACTTTGATTTGTATAAATTTTATGTGTATTTTTTTAAAATTAATTAATTAATTAATTTAAATTATATATATATATATATTATATTTAATCCGATTTTATAACCGAAACAGATAAAAACTGAATCCATATTTTCAAAACCGAAAGTGAAACCGAAACCGAAACCGATAATTCAGCTGCGATTCCGATTTTAAATTTTTAAAACCGAAATTATATGACTTCGGTTTCAGTTCCGATTTTATTGAAAGAGTCAAACCGCACCGTAATGTCTGGGGTATGTAAGGACTGAAAATCATAATCGTGTAAGAAAGAGTAAATAGAAAGGAAAAAAAACGAGGAGAAAAATGGGGGCATTAATATTATCCTTCACCTCTGCTTATCCTCCTGCTGCTGCCGGCGCCATCCCAAAACGACGTCGGAGAAGCTCCTCCATTACCAACTGTCTTGATCATAACAACATTTTTGTTCCCGAGGTTTCTTTCTTTCTTTCTTTATTTTAACCCAACAATTCAATTATTTAATAAATTGTATATGTATAATATAAAACTGGTAGGTGGAGAAAGCAGTGGATTCTCTCTACTCAGAGTTGAGGGGTGTGGATAATATGGTTGCTCGTAATACTGCTCGTGTTCTTAAAGCTTTCCATAATGCTCGTCTCAGCTCTCATGTATGTTACTCTCTCTCTCTCTCTCTCTCTCTTTTTAATATCATATAGTATCATACTGTACTATCTAGTAGTCTTCAGTAAAGGCTACAACTTTTTTTCTGAATTTTAGTTTCTTCTTATTCGAAAATCGAAACCCCTATCATACTATTCGTAATAAGCTATATGATGTGTTTACATGTGAGTAGAGTTTTAGTTTCTTGAAATGTGCTGAAGAATTATTGCATTCTTCTTTACAGTAATTTTTAATTTTTCTGGCTTAGGACTATGTTGGCTTTATTGCTGAATTTAATAAATTACGGGAAAAAAATTGTGCGAAAATTTCAAAGAGATGTCAGATTATTTATCAAGATGGAGACATGGCGTTCTATCAGAAATCTATAGCTAAAATGTAGGCTTCGCATGGCTTGTCGTATAGTTCTATTTTCTATGTATTCTTGATGAAAACTTTGAATTAGTCAATATGTGGTAAAAGGGGACTACCAGTCCATCACATATTATGATTAAGAGTTGGTACTGAAGTTGTTGATCGTTATCTGTATCAGCATTTTGGTGGTTGCACAGGCTATGGCCATGAAGAAGCTGGTGGTCGCGAAGCCCTTGATCAATGTTTTGCCGAGATATTTGGTGCTGAATCTGCACTTGTTCGATCACAGGTTTACTAAATTCTATATATTTTCTACCGAGTAATGAAAATATAAATGCAGTGAGCCATTTAATAAATTTTTATTCTTCTTAATCAGTTCTTTTCAGGTACTCATGCCATCACTTGTGCTCTGTTTGCTTTGCTACGGCCAGGTGATGAGGTGAGATATCTATTTATGTTTTCCCTTAATTATCTTACTTAAATTGATTCAATTGCTCTTTTTAAAAAAAATATGATTTTGTGCTCGTAGTTTTGTGGAATATGGTTTAGACTGACTTAATTATTAGCTTTTGGCAGTTGCTGGTGCTCCTTATGATACTTTGGAAGAAGTTATTGGAGTTCGCGACTCTAATGAATTGGGCTCCCTTAGAGATTTCGGAGTAGAATACAGAGAAGTACCCGTAGGTTTTTAGTCATCAATGTAATATTTTAGTCATCATATCTTGAAAATACACATGCTCTGCTATCCTCAAATCATTTTCAGCTTGCAGAAGATGGTGGTCTTGATTGGAATGCTCTCAATGTTGCTCTAAAACCTCAGACAAAATGTGCCCTCATACAGAGGTCATGTGGTTATTCTTGGCGGCGTAGTTTAAGTGTAAATGAGATTGGGAGGGCGATTAAGATGATAAAGGTAACTTCTATGAATTGTACCTCGCTAAATATATAAACCTATTTCATTTATTATATTGAAAAAGGGACCATCATAAGAGTTCATGTCTAAAGGTTGATGATGGTCTTGGAAACAAATTTTTACTTTTATTTGGCCGCATGGTGATACACTGATACAAATCCTTCAGCAATCAAAATCATAGCTAATCATAAATATCATAAACATGGACACCTACCCATATAACTCCTACTGAATTAGCTTCATCGGAATCCTGTATGTTATGTCCGTTATTTAAATTTGAGAACATTGATCCCAGTAAGATATCTCAACTCCAGTTCTCCTGCATTGATTAATTTCAAACATTACCACCTCTGCTGGAGTGACATTTTGTTTGTTATCTCATTTATCTGTTGCCAAAGCATGTATTCTTTCTAATAAATTATATATTTCAGATTAAATAAAGTATATTTGGAATTAAATATATGAATCCAGTTTAGTGGTTTAACCGGCCAGTCCAGTTTTTAAAAATATGGTCAAAATCCATCAACATGTTTTCTTGAGCTAAAAAATGTTACAAATCTTCCCATTTTATCTTCCCATTTTCCAAGTCGATCCGATCCATTCGTTCGTAGAGCATAAGACCAACTGAGGCATTGGTCATGGCCTAAAAGATATTTTAGAGGCTCATAAAGGTCTTTATTGGGGCCTACAACTTCGCCGAGCCCGACTAGCATCCCTTTCCACTGCGCATTTATCGAACAAAGAAGACGACTATAGGATCGAATTCGCTTTCCGTGGTGAACTGGTCGTCCCATACCTTCTGCACCTACTTTAAATTTTTGAGGACACGCAAAAAGCGATAATAGATCTAAGTGTTTCCCTAATGTATGATGTATATATGTTTATACAGATGCAAAATCCTAACTGCCTTGTCATGGTTGACAATTGCTATGGTGAATTTGTTGAAGTTATTGAACCCCCAATGGTGGTACGTAATGATTAATTTAATAGATTAATATATCTTAATGGCTTAGTAGAGGTAAACTGCTACCCAAGGTTAATGTTATTGAGACACCAAACAGGGTGCAGATCTCATTGCAGGCAGTTTAATTAAAAATCCTGGCGGAACCATTGCACCATGTGGTGGTTATGTCGCTGGACAAGAGAACTTGGTAAAAGCAGCAGCAGCACGTCTCTCTGCTCCAGGACTCGGGATTGACTGTGGCTCGACACCTGGAGATATTATGCGAGCATTCTTTCAGGGTTTGTATCTCGCACCACAAATGGTTGGGGAAGCAATTAAGGTATCAAGTAATGCATTTTGTCAAAGCTATGATGACTTTATTTTTTTCTTAATATGTGATGTTGGTTTGTGTCATCTCTATATAAGGGAAGCTTGCTGATTGCCGAAGTTATGGCGATGAAAGGTTATAAAGTTCAGCCACTTCCCAGAGTAACTCGCCATGATACAGTACAGGTTTACTCTCCAAAACTTTACTTCCACAAGGCCATAACTAATGCAGACAGCTTTATTAAACACTTACAAGAAACTTTCTTCCTTTACCTATTGAGGTTTGACTTGCATCTGATTAGCATCTTAACCCGTATTCAGTTCTAACTTTCCTTTTAAAAGATAAAACATATCTTAGTAGAAAGCTTAATATTATTGTGCTGCTTTCAGGCAGTTCAGCTAGGAAGCCGTGAGGTTCTACTTGCTTTTTGTGAGGCTGTACAGAGAAGTTCTCCCGTAAGTTCGTTCACAAAACCAGTTGCAGGGGCAACACCTGGCTATGCATCAGAGGTTTAACCAAATCTTAATTGTTTTTACTTTTTTTCTGCTGCATAATTATATATATATATATATATATATAAATTTCCTTTTGGTCTCTTTTACAGATAGTTGAAACTGTAAATTGGTAAGATGTCCCTAACTTCAGCCATGGTGTCTGCAGCGGTACCATGATTGTGTTTGATTTTGGCTGTGTGGAATGTTTTAATTAATTATATTAATTATTAGCAAGAGTTGCTAATAATAATATATAGGGAACTTTCAGTCGACGAATCTGGATTATCACATTATATATCTACTCTGACTTTCTTTGACCGTGTGTACTGGTTCTTTTGTTAGTGTGTCTGTCTGTTTGTGTGTGTAATGAACTTGTTCATTACATCTATGGATCAGGTGATCTTTGCTGATGGCACATTTATTGATGGGAGTACGAGTGAGCTGTCATGTGATGGACCACTAAGAGAGCCATACTCTGTCTTCTGTCAGGTATGAGCTTAAGTTGTCATCTTCTTCATATTGATCATGGCTAACACTTGCATACTCGTCTATTTTGGTGGGTTTGTGTGTGTGTGTGTGTTGAACCCTTAGTCCCAACATCTGCTCAATTTTCTAATTGCAGGGAGGTACTCACTGGACCCAATGGGGACTAGTTCTAGGGGAGGTTTTGAAGTCTATATGATAAAAGATTTGAAGTCCTAGGCTGGTGTAACTCTAGTAGAAAATTTTTGTTCGATCAAGTCCCTTGGTCATGAATAATATAGAGCAATTCCTGTTACTATTTAGATATGGGTACAAGACGGACATGAAACTCATCACAATGACAAGTACAGTATAATGGACTACGAGTGAGCATTCTATGGGGAATTTCAGTTTTGATTATGAGAAGTCCCGTGCATCTGAGCAAAAGTAGATCATTACAGTTATGCCGATCTCTCTTGATGGGAAGTTTGCAAGATTAAAATCACTGAACTGCATTGGAGTAAGCTTCCATCCAAAGTTCATTAGAGGGAATGAATTTATATTTTGTTTATCATCTTTATATAGAGGTGGTTGACTTGTTTTTTCACTAATTATTTGCTCCTCTGCAATCTTATTATATCATCTCACTAGGATTTACCAATGTATTTCTTAGCTCTCAGCCTCTCGGTAGAAATGAAAAAACAGAAATGAGAGTGTATTTGATTGTTTCCTATCAAAAAGGGTTTGAAGCTTTTTTTTTTAAACCTATGATGTTACTGTAGAGTTCAACAGTAGGGTCCATCAAAATCCCATAAATTTATACGATTTTTTCTATAAAAAAATTGTTGGATAGAATTCAATAAAATGCACTAATACATAAAATTCGTAATACCCTAACATCAAGATTTTAAATATTTTAACATTATTAAATACCGATTTTTATACCATGTATATTCCATCACAATACTCCTGTTTATCATCAGAGGAAAATACAAGAGATTATAAGTTTCTAACCTCTATTGGCACTACAAATCTGACCCTACTACCACTTCATCTATATACATCATTGCTATATAGCTACAAATATATATGTATATAGATAAACCCGATATTACTATCTTTAATTCTTGAAAATCAAATTTTTTTCATGGCACTACTCTATCGAATACCTTTGAATCTCTTATCTTTAAACACCCTTCACGATAATTTCACCACAAAACCAACTTGTTATAGATTGAAATCAACTCAACCCATCAATTATAGCTCGTATATCAGGCCAAAGATCACTTCTTTTATCCAAGATAAGCTCAGGAATGGGGTTTATGAAGGTGAAAACTTGAGTTTCTTGGGAGATAAAGCTGGAATTTTTAAGGATGAAGCTCAGAAGGGAAAAAAGAAAAGAGTGGTCGTGGTGAGATCAAATGGAGGGCCTGGATTTAATGGTGGTGGGGGTGGGTTTAAAGTTGATAACAGAATTTTGGGTAATATTGCTTTAGCTGTTGGCTTGACTTATCTCTCTACAACTGGTCAGCTTGGTTGGATTTTGGATACAATTCTCTCTGTTTCGGTAATTATATATGCATTGTTGTGTTTGCATAGAATTATGATTTAATCACCTGTTATTTCATAATTTTGTTTCTATGAATCGTGATTTTATTTTTGTTTTCTGCATTCAAGTAACCGGAAATGTAAATTATCATAGTCTGCATAACTAACTTAACTGTATTACTGCAAGACTATAGACTTGCAGTTCGGAAACACTTTTTCAGTTCAGAACTGGATATGGTACAGAATATTATTAGTTTTAAAAGAAAGTGATATTAAGTTCCTAGAGTGCCAGTTAAAGCTATTGGCCTGATTATAAGAAATGAGTTCCATCGTATACATTATTATATATGTTGCTGGCATGACCGCGTGAACTTACATCTGTTCACAATTGAAATATAGTTTTAGGTATATTATCTTGGCTGCTTAACAGGCGATTTGCATTCAACATTTTTCTTTGATTTTAATATGCGCCTCCTACTTCCCAAACTATTTAAAAGTCAGACCATAATGAACTCGTCTTCTGTCATCTAATTACTCATCATTTAATCCTCATCAACCAAAACTGCAGGTTGTAGAACGTATTGCACTTGTGTGAAATGGTAACTAATGTAGTAAACTTTCACTTCATTACTTTATAAAAATATCTGTACTTGGATCTTACTGACACTTACTGCGATCAGCTTCTTGTAGTGATTATACCAATTATTGGAATAGGAGCTTTTATCTGGTGGGCTGGAAGGGATGTAGTCCAAGACACTGTAAGATTGCTCTTCTGTTGTCTCTATGCTATGCTTGCTTCTAAAAACTCAATTACATGAACATTTATTTGTTGCCTAGAAAAATTGACATTTGGTATCATTGCCCGAAAATAAATCTGCCATTTGGTCTGCTTATGTAGTATGGGTTTAATTGAAAAGTTCATCTTATTAGCTGAACACTATATCTCAATGCAATGCTATATATAGATAAGTAGTCACATTTTCTTTAAAATTTTCAGTAATATCATTTAGGTTACATAATTTGATATTATTTACTATTTGTTATAAGATTAATGTAGCAGGCAATTTAGCTTAACAATCATGACTCTTTGATGTGGATCTAGGACTTGCACACAGTGAGGGTATTAATATAATATTTAATCTTATTATAAATATAAATGACTATACAAGTCTAAAATAAAGTAACCCACTAATAAATGAGGAAAGCATGGTTCAAATACAAGCAATGATATAGACACTTCAAAATATAGGAGTATGTTCAAATTTTTGTCTTGTTCTTGTTTAAGCTCTCCTAGTTTAGTTAGAAGCATTTCCTATATCTTTTCACTTCAACTCTTCAGTTGCATAGATGCTCTTGTTGGTGAATATTAGGTCTTTTACATACTGTTACAGGTTCCCTCATAATTTTAATGTTTGTTTAATGGAAAACAGACTAAAAATTATTGAACAAAACTAATTTTCCCTCTCTTTTAAAATAAAATAAAATTTAAACCTATATGGAAATTTCTTAAAAGACTTTGATTTGTTTGCCTTAGTTGATGGTTCTCCATCTTTTATGCAGTGCCCAAACTGTAAAAGTGAATTCCAGACTTTCAAGTAAGATCAAATGGCAAATTTGGTATGTTACACATAATTTTCTGCCGGAATTATTTAGAAGGTATGTTTTTTCTTTTGTTGCAGGTCTATGTTAGGTGACGATGCACAGCTCTGCCCCTACTGTGGTCAACCTTTCTCAGGTAGTAATCATTGCTAATTTTGAATGTTTGGATGTTCCTACTCAGTAACGGAGTGACGGCATGTTTGATATCACTTCATTATTCAGTCCTACGTGTTATAGTCTCCGGATCAGCTGCAGCACATTCACTTTAATTCTTGTAGTTTAATTTCACATTCAGTCTGAGATTCTGTGTTGAAAATTTAGAATTCATAGAAAACAGAACCCCAATATCGTCCACTTGAATCCAATCTCTAGTCCTGGCATGTTTTATTGCATTGTTTACTTTTGTTGGTGAAGGGGATAATATATTACCTTCTCACACTATAAACTTGTAATGTTAATTCTTAGAACTGCTCTCAGGTCTCAGTGGCATATGTCTTATTTTAGCAGTAAACTTTTGTAATCTAAACTTAACCGAATTAATTTAGATCTTTTCCTTTCTCCAGTGGTTGGTAACAAGTTTGTACAGGATCCTGTTAACTTTTCAAGCCAGTCTACACCATTTGATCAAACATATGGTGACTTTTCTCCTCGTTCGAAAGAAGGTGCTTCCTAAGCTTCTTGCTTTATAGTTACCTTGCCTAAGAATTTTTTTCGTTATAATTCGAAGCAATTTATTTATTTTTTGAGGAAAAGGGAATTATTTAAATATTTATCATCATGCATATGATTGAATGAATTTAATCTGTACTTGTTCTTTTAAGTTGTGATCAAATTTTATGTAAGAGAGTGTCCAGGCTTACTTTGGACATACAACTCTCATAATGTGGTCAACTTAATGATTGCCTTGCTCTGGAATATGATTTCTGTGTAATTATATCCTAGTTAGTAGTTGTTGATTTTTTTTAGGTTTAAGTCATTTGTTGTGCTAAATAGAACAACAATTCTAGATTGTAACAGAAGGCATGTGTCATTTGGGCTTAAGTTGGGATTTATTTAAGGTTTGGCAGGTTGAAAGAAAACATAAATGCCCAGAAATGAATATACCTTTATGTTCTCTAAAAATCGTTTGATTTTCTTGAAAGCTATTTCTACCATTATCTGATTTTATATTATTTTGTTGTAGTCGCAGAAAGTAAAAAGGATATCCATTAACCAAGATGCAACATTTAAGAATTGTATCCTGTGCTGTTTACAAGAAAAATAGGGAGGGGATTGTAGGAAAAAATATTTTCAAATGTGTAGTTAAAGAAGTTTATTAATCGAGACGACCAAAGTTGAGGTAAACAAGTAGAAATTGGGTTTCTTGATTTGCAAAGTATACTTGAGACATAATTTCGAGAATTTATAGAAGGAATCTGTAAATGTCAGGTTATGTTAATGTAATCTGTCCTTTATTTGTTACAGGAAAAAGTTCTAAAGCAATTGTCGATGTTGAAGCTGAAGTAGTAGATGCAGACTGAGTAACCTTCCAGCAACAACAATATGAATATGGTAAACCCCTTTGTACCTGAATGATCAGATAACCATGACAATGATTGACACCTATGCATCAGGCACTTCCTTCACCCAGGCACACTTTGTGGTCTATATATATATATTTTTATCTCACTGTGAAGTCTAAATTAGCCATCACAGTGAAATACAATACAATGTCAGTATTATTAAACCCTTGGACCTAAATTACAAAAGGTTTTTTCCTGTGGAAAGATGATACATTATTTGAACTGCCCCTATCTGGGGGACTGTCTGAGGAATGAGCATCCATGCAACATTATTATATGATCGTTTTGAGGCATGTATATGAAGTTAATTTTTTTTTTAAACTAATCACTTATTGTGCTTTGCTCACCCCTTACAGCTTCAGTTGTTACATGCCAATTTACACTGGCTAGAGTATAAAATGTCTTAAAGTGCTACTAAATGCAGGCATTTCTCAAGTGTTGTATTCTACAGAACACAGTACATGACTTGAGAAGATATTGTATCAATTTTGATTGTTGAAATCAACAGCAAGCAGAAGCAAGCCATCCGCTGATCAGGTTTGTAATACCAGAGACATTCAGCGAGGAACCGAACTCTGCAATGTGTCTGTCACTGTACAAAGCTGTATTGTTTAAGATATATGTGTATTGTATGTCGTAAAAAGATACATGATTGGCTCCGACAGCATAGTAGTACAAAACCAAGATGAGTTGTATTGCATCACTTAGAGTTGCCTTTTTCTCCATTAAGAGCTCTCTTCAGGATCCTCAACCTTATAACAATGACCCAAGGAGGAAACGTATAACTTGCCCCCTAGACAAACAGAGGTGGTGTTTTTTTTGAAAGAATTGTTTTTACCTACAGTAATATTAATAAATTATAGTTCTAAATAAGTTTGTAAAGCATTTTTTCCCTCCGTTCTTTTTAAACGAATATTTTTATTTATAAAAAAAATATTTAAAATAACATTTCTAGCTATGTGGTCGAACTACCTTAAAGTGTGTGTTAAAAAGTCAATAAGCATATACTCGTATTTAAGAACGGAGGGACTAATAATTATACATTCATTATATCTTGTAATCTCATCGCGGAAATGAGAAAAATTATCCTTAACAACGATATTTCTATTATATTTTGTTAATTAATTAATTCATTCAAAAACGTATAATTTATTAATGAAAGTTATTTTTATACATTTTTTAAAACATTATTTTTATACATAATTAATTGTTCTACAACAATGTCCAAAATTCTCGGAGGTGGTTGATTTATCGATGAGGAGTCGGATTAGGTCACACTATAAAGGTATCTAATATAAATTAGATTTTAGTTAGGACTTGCGGAGAAGGCTTGAGCGCCTATAAATAAACATACGATGGGTTGGTGAAATCGATCTGAGCAAGCATATTGATACATAAATACATTATTAATCAAACATAACCGGTATATTCTGTTGGTAAAATTCATGTCTTGGGTTAATCATGAATCTTTAATGGGCAGTTACCCAAAGCCAGAAGATGCGGCAATGTATATTGTACTTTGTACACTGCGGCCTTGGACTCTTGGATCGAGCATGAATATTTAATGGCCACTTACCCTATCGCAGAAGATGCGGCTATGTTTCTTGTGCTTTGCACACTGCCTCATATGGATCTTGTTGAATGCAATTTTGTTTGCAAAACATGGTATTATAATATTATTCAAAACCCATCCTTCAATCACTATCGTCTTCACTATAATGTGGCCTGTCTAAAATGCAATCTTCAAGTGCAATCTTCAACATGGTATTATAATATTATTCCCTGCAGTGAAGCAGTGAAAGGAGATTGTGAGAATTAAATTGGGTAAATCAATTTGAAGTCAGAAATTACTCTCCAAATTTATTAAAGATAGTGCTGACTGTTGACTAAACACCCTGCTGCATTAATAATTATAACTGTTATAATAATTTTCTGCTGCATTAATATAATTTTTCTGATTCAGAGGCTCATCTTACTTGCTGTTTCTAATTACAGAGTTTATAAACTGATATTCTTTTTTATTTCTTTTACAGGCTCATCAAATCAACATACCACCAATTGTCGGCAATGAAACAAATAAGAGGAGGTTACTAGAAAGCTACTTGCATCAACAAAAAATGGATATTACTGAAAAGAAGAATGACCTTGATCGCTACTTGACTGATGAACCTATCAATCCAATGACCACTTCATTCGACATTTTATTTTGGGGAAAGGATAATTCTGAAAGATATAAAATTTTATCAATGATTGCTAGAGATGTACTTGTTATTCAGGTTTCCACGGTTGCTTCCGAGTCTGCTTTCAGTACTAGTGGGCGTATTTTGGACCCATTTAGGAGTTCTTTGAGTTCAAAAATTGTGGAGGCATTAGTGTGTACTCAAAGTTGGTTGAAAGGTCAACATGGGAGATTGAAATTAGATAACTATGTGGATGAAACAGATTCTTACGAGTTCTTCGAAGAAGGTATCAAATATCTAATACATATCAAGTTCTTTTCAGAAAATTATCACACTTTTTTAATTCTAATGAATTATATAATTTTATTTTCTGTTTTGTAGACAATGCAGACAAGATCAAGGACATTGCCGAGAAGATCAAGATCCCAATCATTGATGTTTGATGAGTGATTCCTTGCTTGGCTGCTTGCTATGATTTAGTTAAAAGTTTAAAGACCATGTCATTGTCTTTTGTTTAATCACTTTTGGTTTGTAATATGTGTCTGGACTCTGGAGTATTTTGTATTTGTGTAGACTTTAAGTTCCAGTTCTATAATTAATTAACTATTATCTTTTGATGAAAAAAATATTTATGTTATATATTTAGTAACCCGATCACCCCAACCCAAACCGATCCAAACCGAGTACAACAAATTGGGTTGGGTTTTAATTTTATTTTTAATGGGTTGGGTTTGAAAATTTGCAAACCGATTTAATTGGGTTGGGTTGTTAAAATCCCCCAACCCGCCCAACCCGAACCGTGTACACCCCTAATCACCACCTCCACTCTGCAGGTCTTAGCCTTGAACTAATGTACCAGGATCTCTAGCTCTCTTCTGGAATCTAAACATCGAAAGTAACTTAATTCTACAAAGAACAGCAAGACCCCAGGATCTCAATTTAATTCCCTGTATGTGGAATGTGGAAACAGAGTATTATATAACCTGTAAATTACTCTACCACTTAAAAGCCCAAATTCCTTGCATAGCTACTTTTTTAAAACATAAATTTACAATAATTTCACTGTAATGTATAACTGTATCACTCAACAACCAGAACTCTCTGAAACTAATAACAGTACCTCAAACATGTATATTAACGTCACGGCTTACTAATAGCCTCTGGAAATACTTTTCACAGGTCACATAAACTCCGGCTGTCACATATTGAGATCTCCTTTCACAATCGGGAACGGATAAAAACCCTTTTCCTATTAGCCTTCTGAGGAGCCACCTCGTCAGATGGCTCAGCCAGCAGCTCTTGTAAATTGTCCAATGGTTTCACACAATGATTCGATGATTGTAGTTGAGTTGCATTGTTCCTTTGTTCTTCCACTGTCTCAACCTTAGCTTGCATTTCCTCCACCATTATAGCAAGACCACGAGGCTTCTTTTTGTAATCCGGTTTTACAGGTCCTGTCTTCAACGCCTCATCCTTCACACCTTTATATACTTGATCCCAACCTGCAGACTCAAAGCCAGAAATTGTTGGAAACTACTTTGGTAGACAATATATACATTACATATTCTTTTATTGTGCCAGCCCATGGCTAGCTTCGACTATCACCCGACAGCATCTAACAATCGAAAGAATAAAATGATTATAAATAAGGTTAATTCAAGCAAAACATTAGTTTTGGAAACAAGATACCAAAACAAGACATCGCATATGCATCAACAAAAATGAAACAAGGAGAATACTATATATGTATGTGCATCAGTGCGTGTCTATATAGAAACACATATAAGCTCGGTATGTTCAAGGTGTCCAAGTCAATTCATGTTTGTCTGGCCATGATTATATGCGAGGTCCAATATTAATACTCACATAATTATATCTTATGTGTGTGCGTATAGAGGGAGGGGGGGGGAGAGGGAGAGGGAGAGAGAGAGAGAGACCAGGCACGGTATTGAGAGTCTGATCGATAAAGGAGCTAACTGCGATTACTCTGCCGCCGACCCATCGGAGCTGATCCCAGATGCCCATCGCCGCCTCTACGAAACTCAATGGCCTTTCTATCCTTTATTATTTTTTATTCTCAAAATAGTCATTACATTAGTCTCTAGTTGATAAAAAAAATACAGTATATAATATAAGAATAAAAAATATAATCATTTTTAAATCTGGCGCATAATGATGATTAAGAATTTAATTTGTATTAGAGATTTTGAAATAATAGTACTTTTTTTTACAAGTGAAATAACAGTATTAGTTTATCCAAAGTTTTAAACATTTTTTTATATGCATAATAAAATAATTCAAAGACGAGACTTTAATAAATGTGCTGAAAAGGAGTAACAATTATTCTTTTAGCATTTCCGCATGGTTATTAAGATTTTTGATTAGTCTTGAAAATGAAATAGTTGAGAACTTTTTCTTATATTTGGTTTATTGTAAACAAGAATAATTACATAAGCATGGTTATTAAGATTTTTAGTGCTTTGGAACAAAAAAGATTTTAACTTGGTTTATTTATTAAAAGATAAACTTTTTATAGTGTCATATGCACTTGGTCCTTTGTTTCTCTTTTGTGCCTTCAATCCCTTCATAAGAAGGCAGCCTTCTTATGCATGTTTCCGTACCTAACTTGCGGTTTATATAGGGTGGAGAAATCAGACATGTGATTATACAAAGTTTGAAACTACAAGCATTGCTGTCATACTCATATCCAGCAGCCAAGAGTCGCAAGAAATTATTATAAGATGATGTAGAATCTTAAGATCCGCATAGAAGTCTTCAGTCATACATTAAAAATATAATCCGCAGACTTGAAACAGAACTAATAGCGTATAAAAATAGCAGTCTTAAGTCTCAACTCGTGTGCTACGATGGAAGGGCTAAGTGTAAGGTTGATGTTGAATACCTTTCCCTGTGTTTAACTAGTTGTGCTAAGATCTTGATCTGAAGGTTTAAGACTTGCTCAATTAATTCCAGGAAAAAAATAAAGAAATAAAAACTTTGCAAGAACAGGATAGAATGGGAAATCTTTGTTCAAGTGCTATATCTGAAAGATATTTGTATTTAAAGATTAAGAAGGCACTTTAACCTTTAACAGTCTTTTGTAGATGATGCTACAGCTAAATTTTCATAAATATAAAAACACCTGAAAATGATGAAAGAGCATGATTTACCTACTCTTTCCAGTTCCCACAAGGGACAAGATATTCTCTTTATATTACAAGAACACAAGCCTGCCAGCAGTAGTCTCACAATACAAAATTATCGCAGCGAGGCTTGTAAAGTTATGAAGAAAAATTTAAGATATATGATTTACAAGGATTTTGCACCAACTTGGTTAATTGTTAATTAGCAGGTTCTTTTGCAACAAGTCGAACTTTATTCAATGTCTCTTTCAAAGCTTGCCAAGCAGCTATATAATGATCTTCAGATGGTATCCCCTCCTCAACAACTTGTGTTACACGTCTATGCAAGTGATCAAACCACTGAACTGGATTATTGACATTTATATAATTTGACCCCAGATATGGTTCATAGAAGCGTTTGATATCTTTCCTCCATCGTTGCAGAACATACTGGCCTGGAACCTCCTGTATGTCTTTGTAACTAAGAACAGATAATGCATGTCGGCATAAAAACCCATTGAAGTTGAAGCAACTGCAGATACAGCGAACTTCTTGTCCAATCTTATCGTACATCACTTCAAAGTTTTTTACATCCCTCATAATTCCATCAGCGTCTCTTTCTTTTACCATGTATGTGATAATTGGGCCATTGGCATTAATTTGTGTTACACTGATGCAACTAGTCATCATTTCCACTTCATCTAGAAACTTTAAGCATATTTCTTTTGTATACATGTCAGAGAGCTGCAACTCATAACTACTTTTTGTTTTCAACAAGGGGGTGAACCGTTTGGACTCGTAATCAGCAAGAGCTTCCTTTTTGAAACTTTTTTGTAGAACTGAGTCATATATATCAAAAAATTCCTTCAAAGATGTTTGCCTATGCACATAATCATCGGAAAAAAAGCTGAAGGATTTGCCAGGCTGTGAAATCGACAGTCCAGCAAAAAAAGTATCTTTGACATAAACTGGGGCCCATCTCTCTCGTTCCTCATATAAAGTGCGCAAAAATTCAACATCTCTGATTCCAAAAGATTTAATCATATCATCCCAAGCCATTTCAAATTCATCAACTTTCATTGAGTTGTATACTGCTCTATGCAAAGCTGTTTGAAATGTTACAGATTCCCCTACTTCTCCTGCATTTTGAAGCACACTTTGGATGATGACAGGCAAACAGAGACGATAATGAGCCCTTGGGAAAACATCAGCCGTTGCACTTTGCAAGGCCCTGCACTGGTTTGTAATAATAGTCTGCGGAGGACGTCCCAACATACATGTCAGCCACGTTCTCAATAACCATATATATGTCTCCAGAGACTCGTCGCCAAGCAAACCACAACCAAGCAAGATAGAGTGCCCGTGGTGATTAACTCCAAGAAATGCCACAAGAGGGACCTCATATTTGTTCGACAGACATGTTGTATCAACTGCAACTACATCACCAAAGTACATGTAAGCAGCCCTTGACCTAGAATCAATCCAAAATACATTCCTTAAAAAACCTTCATCGTTGAAATCCATAACATAGAAAAAGTTGGGGTTTGTTAATTGCGCCCGGGTGAAATAACTGTAGAATACTTGTGCATCAGCATTTCCAAGCTTTAAACGCGTGACTTGACTGACTTGCTCACCTATTTCTCTTTCATTTGAACTTCCATAACGCACTGCATCTGTTGCAGGTGTTCTATACAATTTGATTGTACAAACCTCCACATCAATGGTCTGCTCCAACTTCCTTTTCATTCCAGCATCTATCTTCTTCTGTGACTTCGAGTTTTGTGCTCTCTCAGGATCAAACAAGTGGTTGTGCTGAAGCCTAATTTCATCCACCCTCCATTTATTGCACTCCACTAATCTTAGTCTTACCATTGCCAAACAACCGGTTCTTGTTTCTTTCCTTCTACTATTTGCTTCGTTGACAGTTTTGAAACCTTCACAGTTGCAACAGAGCACTGCACCCCGCTTCTCCTTGCTGTTACGTTTTGTCCAAGAAGATTTAACTCTAATAGCAAAACCCAGATCCTTTGCATAACAATTATAATAATTATAAGCATCATCATAAGATTTAAACTCCATCCCTACAATAGGGGGTGGGTAGTGCCTTCCCTGATTTCCATCATGGTGATCATTAACCATTGGTGTATCACCATCCATGCCAACCAGATGATCATTATTTGCAATATCAATTATTTGATCGCCGTCATTCCCCTGGTCATTGCTTTCAAACTCAAACACTTGCTCACTTTCCTCAAGGTCTCTGCCGTCAAATTCAAGAGTTTGGTGATTGTCATTATCGAAGTCATTGCCTTCAATTCCAAGCACTTGTCGACTCTCATTCTCAAGTTCCTGACAATCAATCCTAAGCATTCCGCTATCATTTTCAAGGTCAACACTTCCAATCCCAAAAACTTGCTCAATGCCAACTACAGGATCACTGTCCTCGTCCCCAATTAGTTGCTCCGTGTTTCCAGAGCCTTCTTCCATCTAACATATCAATAGAATAAAACATGAATTCAATAAAATTGCGGAAAATTTATAACAGTCAGTCAAACAGTTTGTACTTGCGTGGGGCCATTATTTCGTGTTCTGAAAATACCTAATCACGGTTAATGTACCTTCTACGAACAACAATCTGAGCAAATCAGATGCATTTTAATACTATAGTTATTTACACAAAACTGTTTTGTTCTCAATTTCCCGATTTATTGCAAAAAAAATCACATGGCCTTACAGTGAACATATATACATACAAATACAAAAATATAATAAAAATTATTGTGGCAACATATCTTCATAGGTGAAAAACAGAAAGTATAAAAAAAAAAAAAACAAGTATGTGAGTCAACAACTGATAGACACGCGAAAAGATAAAGAGCTTACGAAAATTCAGAGCACCTGGATTGAGCTAGGAGGAGGAAACAACTAGTCGGTGCTGCCTGGGTCCGAGGGTTGTGTCAAAGTCCGTCAAGTTAGTACTGTATTACCCTAAACGGTTCATCCCACGTAACCGTCCAATTCTTTACATTAGTCAAAATAGCAATTTTTAATAATAAAATACATTATTACATCCACTACTTCACTTCACCTTTTCAACACTTTATACTATTACCCACTACTTCATTTATTTTAATAATAAAATCACTATTACACCTGTAACGACCGGGAAAATTAGGTTTATTTTATAATATTTAAATATGCTTTTAATATAATTTTTTTGTGAGTCAGATTTTTTTTATTTTATTTTATGCATTTATCTGAGTTAAGATTTTTATTAAATAGGAAAAATTACCTGATAGGTGTTATGTGATTTCTGTGTAGTCTAAAATATTTTATTCTATTTTGCTGTAATTTTTGTTTCGTTAGAATAAAATTATTTTTATTTGTGATTATCTGGCCCAGCCCCTGTAGAGGACCAGAGACCTTGTTTTTGTTCCTTTATTTTTATGGAAATAGCAAAATCATCAAAATGATTTTTATTTTATTATTTTTGAAACATTCATAATTTTGGAGAATTTTGACATATATATTGTATTTATTTGAAAATATTTATTTTTATATTTTATCCCATAAATATTATTTTTGGGCTTTTTATTTTAATCATGGAGTAATTAATCTTTTAATCAAATTAAGCCCCTATATTTTTCTAAAATATAAATAGTTTTGATTAATAATTTTTTATTAAAAGTTACCAAAAATAGAAATCATCTGGGTTTGGATTTGGGAGAGAATTAGGGAAATTAGGGTTGAAGCTTTTGAGAATCAAGAAGAAAATCAAAGGTGATTTCGGGCTCCGTTTCTCGCGTGTGGATAGTCGAATCAAAGCTTGTAACCAGTACTCTTCGTTTCTAGTATCAATTTCATGTGATAGCAGCTTTTGATTAAAACATATTTTGACTATTTTTTTCTCGATTTGTTTTTTTTCTTTTCTAGCGACTGATTGTGGATTGTTTGTGTTAGTTGATGATACGATTAGCTTCAAGATTAGATACTGGGTATGTTTATAGTTTGTTTTATTTTTATTTTTGGGTGTTTGATTTCGATCTCGCCGGGTTCTTGACCGGTGACCGTCGTGTTAACTGGAGAATGATATGTATAGCTTGTTTCTTGATTTGAGTCGCATAGCTAGCCTGTGTATGCTGCAAGTGCACTTATTATTTCATTCACTTCCTACTTCGTAGTAATTACATTAATGTTGTACTATTATTTGTGAGTATCATCAAGACACTATGAATTGGAACTTCTTAATCAATATCCTTCATTTTATCTTCCTTTTATTACTCCATAACCATTCTGGTGGAGTAGCTAGTGACATGAAAGTCTCATCTGACTAATCATATTGACAATATTATCTAATTTTATCTGTATTAATTCTAGTAAGATGCACTTGAGTCACTTGTTGTCAAGCATGATTTAACCAGCCATACTTGTTTTTAGTCACTTATATGGTAAGTTATACATAAATTTACATTTATTAACTCATCTGTTGATCATATAAATATTGCTGACAGGTTTTTTTTTTTGTTTTTTTTTGTTTTGTGCCTAATTGATCACATGCTGAGGTTAATTCTAGTATTACTACATCATGAACTTGTCAATATGATTTCTTTTCATGCCTGAGTTTTTGATATAAGATAAACAGTTTCATGATTTTCTTGCTTGATTAAATTTTATCTCTGGAGAAACAGAGGCATGTATTTTATCTTGTGACAAATTGATTTCTAGCATGCTTAATCTGCGGTACTAATTGCTATTTGTCACCACGTCACTTGTATTCATTAATCTGCAATTAATTTTAAAGCATGCAAGTTGAAAGTTAATTTGCCTGCTAGAAATACTTATAGAATAATGCACTGAAATTGGAATACATGAGCATGCCTGTGTTGCATTTGTATTAGACTGATTTCATTAATCCTGTATTTGACATGCTTAATTTGTGAAAGTAATGCTGATTGTTAATATGTCAAGTATAGATTATTATAAGGAAATTGTCATACTGGTGTGTAATCTGTAGATATATAAAGCTGTTGCTTAAGTGTAGTAGCTGATAAGGTAGAGAGGTGCTCATTTAATGAGCATGGGATATATCTGTACTTGTTGTCTGCTTTTCACTGTTCATATGACATCTCTGTACCTGCTATCTACAATCTGTGCACTGTTTAGATTGACTGCTTGGTGATTGATCTGTACTTGACTGCTAAATGTAAAAATTTTAATTAATTATGTCACATTATTTGAAATAATGATCAGATTTATACAATTTATTTGTTGCACAATTCATATTGATCACACACTTGTCTCAACACCCTTATGCCATGCAGCCATTCTGTTTGTTATATGATGCATACATAATTTATATACATATGTATGTATGTGAATACATGGATTTAATTGTATGTGTGCCTGCACCCTAACTGCTTTTGTTTGCTTATATATCCTGAAGTATTCATCTATGTTTTGCATCCTTAAACATTTTGTGTCCTTTTGCTCTTTAAATATTTACCTGCACTTATTCCTTGTCTAAACTTCTTCTTTGTTAATTCAATTAATTAAATATTATTTAAGCATAATTAAAAATAATTGGATTTAATTATTTTGAGAAATAAAAATGATTTATTTATTTATATTTATTTAATAATCTCTTTATCTATTTTAAATAAAACCAATTGGTTTGAAACCCTAAAAATAATCCAAAAATTCTAAAAATAGTTTCAATTTCTTAATTTATTTATTAACCCAGATTATTATTTTATTAAATATTTAGGGATCCGATAATTATCCGGAATGGATAATAATGATCCACTTTGACTCAAATAATATTTTAGAGTCTATTTTTATTTATTTGACTGCTCTTTAATTTGTGAGTCTTATCTGCTATATGATTTATATGCTTACTTGTCTGCTAGTTGATACTAGTTGTTTATTAATTATTATTTGAGATTCGTTATTATTAGACCGCATGGGTAGACACTAGAATCTAAATTAGATTATTGTATCTGTAGATACGAGCAGTGTAGTCGTCCCATTCCAGCTTTAGGACAGCTTCGATATCAGGCAAGTATTTTCTCCTTGACCATCCTAAACATTTTTATTTTACTGTTTTGATTATTCATATCATGATAAATAGTTATTGTTCAGAGCTATTTATGATTCCTATTTTATTCTGTGCATCAGAGCTACTTGTTATTCGTACTCTGAATATTGGAAATTGATTATAATAAACTCGTCATATCCAGCGAATTATTGTATAAATAACGAGGATATGGTCTGTAGTTGAAACTAAGCATACCTTATTTACTTGGGTTTGCTCTATTGGATTGGAATTCTAGCGTAAGAGGCTCTGAAATAATAGTCCAGCATTTATTGAGGAGGATATGGTAACCATTCCATCTTCCTATAGGCTAACATTATTTGCCTATTTGGTACCCATTTTATGAATCCTTGTTATAACTACGGGTATAGAAATGTACCGGTAGGGTATAAAGAGGTCTTATTGCTTTTAGACTGATCAGGGAGCAATAGTGTTTATATGTTGTGTATCCAATCCATATTGTCTGTGTGGCTATTATATATTGATTTTGAGCAGTTGATTCATTTTGATGACATACTGCAGTGTTTCAGTTGAAATAAACTGTGATTTATTTTAATGTTCAGTTTTTGATAATAAACTGGTTTATATTCCGTTCTCGATACAGATCTCATATCTTGATTCAATTTCAATTGTTCATATACTTGCTGAGCATTTCTTTGGCTCACTCTTGCTTTATATCTATTTCTGCCAGACAGTTAGTGTGAGCAGACCCAGCCTTTCACTCAGAGCTAGGCGGAGAACAATTAGGGGATCGCTCGCTCATCGGGCCTCCAAGGTATTAGATGTCTAGTTTGTCTGTAGATAGAAAATGTAATAAAAATAAATCTAGACTTAAAACTTATCTAGATTTTTGGTTTGTAATAAAGTATTTAGTTTTACTTTTAGTCTCAGCTGCTTAATTTCATACTATAACCTGTAAGCGATCCTTGGTTTGGCGGGGTCAATGCGCACCTGATTTATATTATTTTATTGTTAATTGGTTGGTGACCCCCAAATCTAGACCCCGGGATTTGGAGGGCGTCACAACACCCACTACTTCATTTATTTTAACAATATTACACTCACTATCCTTAGTCTCCGTGCTCGGACCAAATGTAAACAATTGACCGGATGGATGGAGTACTATTTTACTCATCATTTTACTAGATATTAATTCATGGTATATCGTGAATTATTTTATTCATTTTTAAAATATAATATTTTAATTATATTTAGTCCACTATTATTTACTTAAGAATAAAATTTAATCATTTCCATTTTTGAACACAATAATTTAAGATTTTAACATTTACAATTGATTTTTTTCTAACTTCATTTCAATATACTAAAAATTTTCAATCATTTTTTTTTAATAAATATTTTTTACTAAAACACTTGACAGTTGAAACTGCCTCTAAAATTTGTAATTCAAAATAATAAAAAATAATTTATAATAAAAATTACCCTTTCATATGCTTTATTTTCAATTTTTCCTTCATAAACAAACTTGTGAAAATAAAATAATTAGTTTATTTATAAATTTTATATGTTATTTTTTGCTATTTTCATTAGTTATTACTTAGATTTTTAAATAATTTTTTTTATAAAAAAACATGATCAGATCCGATTATCCCAGTTTCTAAAAGTTGGAATCCGAATCCAAATTGAAATTTATACAAAGAAAATTGGATCGAATTTTCAAATCATTTATCCAATTTTTTAAATACTTGATACAATCTTATAAACGTTTAATTCAGACATAACAAATCAATTAATTTTAAACGGACAAATATAAGAACGATAAGATGAATAGAAATAAACTATT
The DNA here is from genome assembly GCA_028671895.1 of Oenanthe sinensis. Classification (NCBI taxonomy): domain Eukaryota; kingdom Viridiplantae; phylum Streptophyta; class Magnoliopsida; order Apiales; family Apiaceae; genus Oenanthe; species Oenanthe sinensis. The sequence continues at coordinate 42,268,749 of CM053794.1, forward strand.
AATTCGTAGTAAGAATCCTGATTCTGAAAGAAATTCTCAATAAGAATCCAATGGTATATGTTTCTGTATACTTATCTTCTATTGTACAGAGTATATAAAAATGATCCGGTATTTGTACTTTTTTTTAAAACAATTTTAGTGAACTGTGAAGCAAACAATACTGTAAAGAGTGTTTATAAACTTGAGATTTTCCAGTCTTTAACTACAGTATATACAAACCTGTACAATTTTTTTTTTAAACTCTTTATGCTGCTAATCTTCTGTACTACAGCAGCACTATTATAATTCCCTGTGGTACCAAGAAACAAGCAGCTGCACATATCTTAATTCTTGCCGATGCAACTTCAGGGTACAGTAAGTATGACATTCTGAATATCAGTAAAAGCAAAAGTCAGTAAATGACTAACATTGTTATAAATAAGTTGCGAGAAGGTTCTTAACTTACATCCCCAACAGTAAATCTGTCAGTTGTATTCAGCAAGGGCAACAACCATTCAGATGAGAATATTGGAGGATTTTGAATTTCATCATCTGAAGAAAACAATGCCAAACATTTACGCCATATATATCCACTTGGTGAATGAGAAATATACCAGCCTATATGTATTTTCTAAAGATACGAATTCAAACTATGTACATGGCATTCAAACCTGAAGGTCCAATGAGTACTCTGTGTGTAACAAAATTCTGTAGAAAATATATAAATTTACATAAGATACCTCCTCGGTAGCAAGAATAGAGAGATAGTAGAACTCAAAAGCAAATCAAAAAGTCTGCGAAAGAGTTAAACCGTCTGCCACGAACTGTGGGAGGAAATCAGTATCCAGTACTGATACTTTTCAATTTACTACACAAAGAAATGGCACTAAAAAAGATTGTCACCTAAGTACCTGCCAGACAGAAGGCATATATTCACGGTAAGGAAGATTTAGGGGTTTGCTTCTTGTAGCCCTCGAACATGAGGCGTCTTCGGAGAACACTTTTCTTGGAGCACTACAAGAGAAATATTGAACACTTAATATAAAAATAAATTTCAAAAAAAAAAAAAAACTCTGAAGTTATAATATGAACTTTGGACGAGCAACTATATATTCACATTCTATTAAGCTTTCTTACAGATACAGCATATACTACTTCTAAATCATCTGAAAGTTCAGCAACTAACCTCTTCATTTCATGTTTGAAACATCTGTCTGGTAAATTTACTGTTTTGGTAGTCAAAATAAGCATGGGATACAACTGCAGAAGCTTCCGTAATTCCTCCACTACAATTTCTGACACAACTTGAAGAGAGAGGCCTTTCCTACAAATAAGATAACCATAGAAATGTGAACAACTGATTTGCATTCTAAGATAAGTAACTGGATGAGTGGCTCCTCCTAGTTATTCTTCTTTCTACTGTCCTTGAAAACATGGATGATTTTTTACTTTTATTTTGATAATTTGATGTACTGAAAGTTATGGCATTTAGTAAACCATAATAATCTCAAGAGGTCAGCAACTATTGATCTATATCAGGAAGCCAATAGATAACTTGCACAATGCAGAGGCCAGATTAAAATTTCTTAATAAATAAATAAATAAAAAACTACCTAGAACGGCCAAAACAGACAGCAGGTGCAGTTAACACACGAATTAGCTTCCAGTGCAGCTAATAAGAAAGGCACTACATCTGTACCTGTTCATATCCCCTAACGACAAGGATGACAAAGCACGATCCATCCAGTAGAAAGCTCCAATACTGGTGATAATAAAGAAACAATTTTATATTAAAGTAACTTATTAGACAACTCTATACTTGTTACTGTTTAAACATTATATTAAATTATAACTAAAGTCCGAAGAAGCATTAGTACAGAAAAGAGGACATACTCTCCCAAATGGCCAAATGGTTCCAGTACTGGTGCAAATAAAGTAAAACTGTCCTAACAATTTATTTCAACTACCAAACTTAAACTTAACATTAGATGCAGGCATGCAGCATTTATAGCAGATAACCTCCACTGCTCACAAGTATAGTATCAAAATATCAATAGGTTTCCAGATTATACCCGATATTATTTATTTAAAGATTGAGATTTGAGAGTAACAATTCAAATTTATAGCTTATGATATTTAGGCTCCGTTTGAGAGTGTTGTTGAAAACTGCTGTGCTGTGAGGAAAAGTGTTGGTGAAAAAGTGTTGTCGGGAAAATCAGATGATTGTTTGGTAATTTTTTTGATTTATGCATATTTTGAGACATAATATATAAAATAATGTTTTTGGGAAGGTTTGATGATGAAACTGATAGCTACTTCCAACAAAAGCTGAAAGCAACTTTTTCAAAACGCATGGGGGGACATGTTTTTGCTAACAACAACTTTTAGGCCAAAAGCGCTTTTCCAGACAGCAACTTTTAGAATTTATCAAACACCTTTCTGACAGCTTTTGAGCAAAAGGCTGTTGTAGTTGTCTGCAACAGCAATACCAAACGGGGTTCGCAAAAGTTTGCATTAACAATCCTTAATTACAATTCAGGATGTTCTCCAACAATTGCACAGTGCTTCTGAAAACAAAAGTCAAACATGAATAGAAGACCTCATTTAAGATTTTCAACAGCCGCGCAACAAGGAACTCTACATTGAATGAAAACTATTGTAGTCTGGAAACTTATGAAGTTACAAGTTGTTCCGATGCACAAACAAACAAAATGTTCAACATTCCCATGCATAAGAGTGAGGTACAAAATGCCTTATGCTAGAAAGTTGATGCGGCACGAGGGACTATGGCGAGACTGCTATCACATACTATTCTTATTGTTCATTAATTATAAGATATCGGAATTAATTACATATAGCAAGTAAATCAGTAGGTAAGAGGTATGCCTCGACAATAAAATAATAATTAATAACTGGAGTTCCATTTTTATCATGATGCTAGCTTAGGTCGTTATCTTGATAGATAGATTTCTCAATCAACATGAAGAATGCAAGACTTAAACATAATAATATACAAACCTGTCAATCATAAGCACATGAAGCCCAACACCATGATTTTCTTTTCGATCCTGTATCTGTGTATGCATTGTCTGAAATCCATAACATTTAAAACAATTATCAGTACATGGTAACAATTTTCAATTTTCTCGCTGATATATCTTTAACCACTTTTAATCTGTAAGCAGATTATAAAGTTTTATAACCATAGCATTTAGAATCGAAGAAAATGCAGGCAAACACTCTACCATTTTTTGTGCTCTAAAATTTAACATCTAAAGTCTGAATTTTACCATCTTTATTAGTCATCTTTATCTCGGAAAAGAAATTACTAGACAGTAAATACCACTTTTTTCCAGGCCGCTTAGTGACTTGGTAAATCTAATGAACTAAAAAAACATCTTAGACTGATAGTGTAATAAAACAATATATTAAGGGGTAGAAAAAGGAACTCTTTATAATAACAGACCAGTATATCAAGGATGTCCAACCTTAAGAGTGGCAAGAAATTGGAGACTGTTATAACAACGAACATAGAAGAACCTTTTTAAGCACATGGAAGTTAGGTTCTTCACCCTACCGCCAAGTGTATCCTTTTTTGATATATATTTAGCAGATTCTGCTTCGTTTTTGTCCATCTCTTTATTAAACTTGAGTCCTAAACAAAATCCAAGAGCACTACAACACATTCAGAAAAATGATGCTAACGTTTATAAGAGATATATAGCTAAAAGTTACTAATCTGATTTGTTGCCATCAAGTCATCAACCATGGCTAGTACAGAAATAGAATGAATCTGTACAAGAGAGGTAGAGGAGTATGATTTTCATGGCTTCATGCGATGCAGCAGAACTTCATGAGATGCTATCATTTCTCCATTAGTTACTACTCTAGGTCGACCCTCTAACATATTGAACTGATTTTGAATATAACTGAATATATATACACATACTGGGAGAAATAATTTTTAAATGGCTCATTGGATTGTGGTTTTCTCCCTGTAATTTTATTAACACGTAAAACTTCTAACCAGTATAGAGTCAAAATGTGAACTCATATTCAAGATCTGGGCAAGTGTGGGTGCCATTTGATAATTGGAACTACACACACAAAAGAAATAGCAGACCTAGCGCTTCATAAAGCATGAAGTCGATTTTTAAAAGAAGTTACTACAATATAATGAGGCATTAAAGCAACTAAAAAAGGGGTTGAAAGCATACCTTTAGCAAATTTTATCTGATGCTCCAGTAACCGTGAAAAGTGTAAAATATCAAAACGACAATCCAAATCAATAAACATCACAACATGATCTAGACCTCCATAATGCACGCCATTCCAATCTTTGGGAAGAATACAGCGTATTGCAGCCTAAGTAAGAAAACAACTTACTATCCGCAATTTTCCGAGCAAATATATAATCAAAGAAAGTATCGCATATTACATCTTAACAATGCTTTAATACTTAAACACGCAATCACTTGAAAACATTATACATTAAACAAACAAAAATCGAAAGTGAAGACAAATATACAAATAAAAAAGAAGCAAAGCTACAGATAATAAAGTCCATATTATATGCATTTTACATAGAGATTAGAGAGGGGGAGGGGGGATGAAATAAAGACCTGCATAAGAATGTGAGTTTTGGCGGAAGGAGAGGGACCCACAATCTCGAGAACATTACTGGGGCGAAAAGGAAACCTATGTAATGGTGGTGGTAAAAAAAGCTCAATAAAAACCCTAGCTAACATTTCTTTCGCGCTTTCATCTCCTTTTATCCATTCTCCAACTCCTAAACTTGATTCCATCCTATATTACACACACACACACACTATTTTGTATATGAACGAGACCTAATTTTGGGGGGGGGGGGGGGGGGGTGTCATGTTGGTTTCATATATTAACATTTCCACACTTTTCTTTTTAATTTATTTGTCCTCCTTTGCTGGATTGTTACGAGGAGGAAAAAATATTATATATTTAATTTTAAGGGGATTTTTGAAAAATATTTAAGGATAATTTTTTTTATAAAAATACAATTTTTTTAAAAAAAATTGCAAAAATATGGTTTTGCAACCGTATTTGCAACCGGAATCAACCACAAATGCAACTTTAAAATTTAGTCAAAATAATTATTTTTTGTTGCATAATACGTTGCTTAACAAGATGCACGATTAAAATTAAAATGCAACCAAAAGCAAATTCAAGCAATCTTAAGTGTAACCAAAAGCAACTTCGATTATTTTATTTTTTTGAAATAGAAAAATAAGTTGCATCTGATTGTTTTTTGTTACAAACCGTATTTTTAAAAAAAATCATAAAATCATAAAATTACAAAAAAAAAACTTAAAAAGTATTATTTTTGATAATTTCTCTATTTTTAATTGAAGCCACCCTATTTTAATACGGATTTAATTGACTATCTATTCTCAAGACAATTCTGTTTTTCTATTGAGATTTGGATTGAACACCCTACATTACAAATTACAATCATGACTGCATGATGACAAGTGCTATATTTCAGTGTAAAGAGTAGCAGACAGAGTTGGTAGTTATTTTGTGAATTGTGCCCAGTACAATCATGAAATGTCCTTTATATACCGACCACATGATCCACCTGAATTTTGAAGCAAATGTACATTCAGATACACATACAGACCAAGTGCTATCGAAACACTTAAATTCTATTGTCATCATCAAAGATGCAAGATATGCGACATACAATATTATTAATTCTAAGGACTGTCTTCTTTTTTATAATCTAAACTCAGAGCGAAAAACTGCAGCAACTAACCAACCACCAGTGAAGAATGACTTCATCTGCAATTCTGCACATTTATATATTAATCAAACGACTATCTTCTTCTTTGAATCTAATACCATAGGGAAAAACACTGCAGCGACTAACCAACCACCAGTGAAGAATGACTTCATCTGCACTTCTGCACATTTATGAGAAAAAACATATCTGTACATTCTAACAGAGTACTACGGTTGACTAGCTAGTAGCTTCTTGAAACTCAATCCAGTATTTGCTTAAAATTTTTAGATAACAGCCAATATAGCCTGTTAATGTCATAACAAAACCCCCCAGATTGCTGAAGCATCTTCACTACACTTAGCATGCACTTCCTTGATCCTATCCACTGATTTGCAAATTCCACTGCAGGACCAGTCAAATGAAGCTACACAAACACTACCTGCTTGTGCTTTCCATTCACATTCTGGTAATACGCCATGAAGTTAGTGACTCTTTCCTTAAATTTTATTTTACTTTCTAAAAAATACGCTAAAAAAATGTCATACCTGGGGGAGTTCCACAACACATGGAGTGCTCATTAATGTGCTCCACCTCAAGACCAATAAACCAAGCACCAAGTGACACATCTTCATTTGCATATTTATGCAGTATGGCCCTGAAATCAGTTGTTGCCAAGTTCTTATTAATAAAAAGAAGTTAAACCCATCGCAAAATACTTGTCAAAAATGACTTTTAAAGTTGCTATTGACAGTGAATAGGTTCTGTGCATTCAAATACTTTCTAGCACTAATTTCCAATACGCCTCAAAGAAACATACATATGATGCAATAATATACCACCGACTTCTCAACCCTCTTTGCTTTGGTGAAAGCAAGTGGCAATAACAGTAGTATGCCAAATTTGGCTGCGGAATGGGGATTTACAGTATATCTATAAGTAATCAATTTCTTACTGGTTATCGGAGACGTATTTTGCTAGATTTTTTGAGACTGCATAGATTTGCCCAGTTGCATGCCGAAAGTATTTATTACCCTCCTCTCCAAATTTCCAGAATTCAGGCTCATGGTACTTAACATTCCTACAGAGAATACGAGCTTGATAAGTACAACAGCGAAAGCTACAAACATGATATAAGATATAACATCATTAGAAAAGCTTACTTTCGAGATAGAACCGGTCCAGATTTCATACATCCTATATATACTCTAGGTTTCAAACGATGGCGGGCAAGAGTTGCAGCTAGCGCACCTGCATTGCGCCATTAATTAGATAAATAAAACAATACACACTTATCCATAAATATAATATTAATAAATTAAAAGGAAATATACTGCTATAATCAGAATATGGCGAGAATTTTTTTTGTTAACTGAATATGACCGGACAACCACAATAAAAACTTGCAATATATTCAATTTATACTCTATGACACTTGACCAATGGTGACTCCACTTATCACCCTCAAAGTAAATAATCCTGATAATATTCAGCAGATTATAGTACGCAATGATTATACAACTTTATTTGATTACATTTGATAAAACAATAGATACCGATTACAAATTCTATGCAACATCAATGAGTGTCATCATATTTAATTTTGAAGATAATTCAGATTTCTTTCGATAGGTCAAACTTGATCATGCATATAGCAGAGAGAGTTTAAGGTTTACGGATGAGGAACAGAGAAGGCGGTGACAAAAATTTGTTGACATACCCAAATTTACGTGAACATCATCATCAATCTTGACGTAGAAATCTGCATCCCACTTGGCATATGCTGCTGACAAAAATGTTTTTGTCTTTGCAGATAACTCATGATAACCTTCCACATGGTCCTATGATGATAACATGTCAGTGTTTGAACTCATATATTACCAGGCTTAATCATACAAACAGTGCCAAACTCACCAGCCTGAAAAAGTCCTTGTGCTGAGCTTCCTCTGAATCAATTGCTCGATCTAAAATGCTATTTGATGTTGCACTGCATTAATAAGTGGGAAAATTATTTAGACAGCATACTTTAATATAGGAGCAGTTAAGGTAATGACGCGACAAGGTTGAACTAAGAGAAAGAGCAGAAGTTACAAATACTGTTCTAATGTTTTAAATTCTTAACTGTCTTCAGGTTACCTTGTAAGGCAACTAGTGATAAGAAATGTAATTAGATAATTATTATTTTTCCTAAAGTAAAACAGTTTCAATTCATCAAATTAAAGGTCCAGCTTTGTGTTTCATACTAGGGCCGAGACTATAGAAAACTTTATGAGGTCTAATTCAAATTGCACTACTAACTGTGATAAATCATGCTAGTATTCTTTCTTCACTGGTCAACATTTCATAGCAATTATTAGATTAATACAGTATTATATATAGAGTACTCTGAAACTAAAAGCTAATAACTTAGCTTAGCTTATTTATCGAGAACACTATAAATATTTTAATATGCACTTGGTCCTTTGTTTATCTTCAGTGCCTTCTTATGCATGTTTTTGTACCGGTTGATTTCCTCTACCAAGACGCAGCCAACTTGAAGTTTATATAAGAAGGTGGAGCATCCAGAACTCTTAATTATTGAAAGTGTGAGACTGCAAGATTGCTGTCATACTGATACCCAGCAGCCAAGAGTCGGTAGAAATTGAAAAACAGAGATGCAGAATTTAATATCAGCATATAAGCCTTTAGTCGGAGCAATTCATCAAGGATGAAAATATAATGCGCACACTTGTAATTGACCAGTAGTTGCTAAAAAAAATAGTTCAAAATAAGATAGCAGTCTTAATTCAAGTGGTCCAATGGAAGGGCTGGATATAAGGTTAACGTTAAATGCCCTAGTCTGTGTTAAACTAGTTATTCTAAAATCTTGCTCTAAAGTTTTAAGACTTGTTCAATTAATCCCCAAAAAAAATAAAGAAAACCTTGCAAGAGCATAAAAAATGGGGATTCTTTGTTAGTTTAAATAATTACATTCCATATTCTTTACATAACTTCATCAGACAAAGTAGTGAAAGGGTTGATTAAATTATGAACTGAAAGCTGCAATATAAGATTATACCTGTGGCCAATCATAAAACGGACAACAATCCCCTTTTCCTGCTCAAGTTTTAATAGCTCCTCACCTAGTTAAAAACACAAGGAATTATATAACAGTCCTAACAAGTAAATATATATCTATAAGTACAAGCATTACATAAGTAGAGAAGATATATACCTTGAGGCATCCAGGTCTGTCTAACCGAATCACGCCTCTTTCTACTGCTGAAGGCAGTGTTTATTCCTATAACCATAAATGCTTTCTGCTTTGTGGAATTGGCCTTCATACCAAACAGCTTGTCACTGCTTTTTCTTTCAATGGAAGGAAGCTCCATTCGCAACTCGCCAATTGAGTTGTCCAGTGATCTGAAAGGCCACCCAAAATTTACATACAGTTTTAACTTAAAAGAAAAAATAAAATTAACTAGTCATTATATTTATTTATTTATTGGTTTCCATCTTCCCAGCTATCCACGTCTTAATTACCTCAACAATTTTAAAAATTGGATTTAAATTTTGTTGACAATTGATTGTTGTGACTGCTTTTATTAGTCCAAAAGAGTACTTGATGAAACACATAATGAATTGATAATGGTCAACATACTCACTGTATCGCTTCATGGGTTTTCTGAAACTGTCCCAATATCTCGATATTCTGATACAATATCAACCACAATTAGATGGATATTACAGATTAAGAGGATAAAGAAAATTACAAAGTTGTATAGGCGATCTACTAGTTTAAAGAAAAAGGATAGAAGAAAGAGGACCTTTTTTGTTGTGCAATCGTCAGGAAGAAGCTGCAAGTCTTGATCATGCTGCAGTGGCCACATGATTTGGCCATTGGATTCGTGAAGGATCCACACTCTGCACAACACAAAAAATTAAGGCTAACACGCTAGCAGCCAGACTGTGGTACTGAACCATCATGTTAAGATCCCATTCATCACCCAAGATATTGTAAATTTAACCAAATGGTCACAGGTCTAAAACGAAAGATAGGTGAATTGTGTTTAACATCAGTTTTAAAGTCCAGGATTGGTTTAGTTCTGCTTCTGGGAATTTCAGTTCCCTCCAATGATGCTTCAAAATCAAAATATATGGAGAGAAATCATAAATTGACAAAAAATACTCCCTCAGAATCAAAATAAAGGGTCTGAAGTCTAGGAAGTAGGAACATGATTCATTACTATCAAAAAAATTAATTAAACATTGTTGATCACGGATTAAACACCGATTGTTGGGTTTTTGAATAAGTTTACTGACTACATACTCTAGAACTTTATATATTACTTAAATGTAAGATTTCAAAAAAAAAAAAAAAAGTTGGATTATTTTGGGAAGAGGAAGTTCTACATCATACATACAATTATTCAAACGGAGGTTAAAGAAATTACAAAAAAAAAAAGATTGTTTTCTTTTGCTACTTATTCGAGATTTCTCGTGCCTTTTGCTAAATATATAAGAATTTGAAGCTCGACATATTACAAAGAATAAAAAAGGAGAGAATAGTAATACAAACACACAGATATATGTGCATGTACAGCTATATAAAGTTGTATGTACCTGTTGGAGACAAGCATGCCAAGGGCAAAGGCGAAGATACAGGACAGGACAATCCATTTAGGTGACACTTTTCCACTGTTTCTGGTTTTCATCATTAAGTGTGAAGAAGAAGAAGAAGATGAAGATGACGAAGAAGACATGTCATACAAAAATCAAGAAAATTACAGACTAGATAATTCTACACAAATGATCACACACACACACACACACACACACACACGATATATGTCACAGATTTTGTCAAGTATTTAACGATAAAATTTAAATTCTTGTATCTGTCTTCTTCACATGCACACACAATAAATAGATATTGTGGGTGTATGCAGGTATGTGTAGGAAGAAGGTAAGAAAAGAAGAAGAACAAGTGAGAAACGGGGAATACAGAGTATGTACGTACGTAACAGTCGAGTCTTTTTGGACAACGGAGAATACGAAGTCGCTGCGAAATGATAGAAGACACTGTTTGGCTTTAATTGAATTCCACGTATTTGTTTGCCTTGGTCTTACACGCCCTCTTCGGGTCAACTACGAACATAACTTCGTCAAACGTCCCACTCTTTCCATTCCATAAATATTTTTAAAGGTTTAATACCGTTTATATTTTAAAGATTTAATACTACTATTATTTAGGTCTCTCATCATAGACGATATAATTTTGGTTAAAAGTAAATGAAAATTTGTTTGATAAAATTTAAAAATATTTTAAAAGAATATTTTAGATAAATTAATTACTCGTATTTGCTTGGGATAGAGTCGATCGACCATTATCTCAAGTTGAGGCAAAGCCTGATAAAGACTTTAGAGTGAGTGAGCTTTGTGGCGTATGTGTTTATAGCAATTCCATTGGATCATCATCATCATCATCATCATATCTGCGCTACACACACCAGACAAGTAACCTTCTTCCCTCTTATGTATGATTTCTGTTGTTTGCTCTTCCCCTTCCTGCAATCATATCTATGTATATATGTTATTCTAATACTAGATAATTTATTTGCCTAATATATAACCCTATTTTGTATGTAATCTATGCTGCTGAGAGAGAGAGAGAGAGTAGTGTTATCTGTTGACCAAATGCAATTTCCCAATGCTTGTGCGGTTACGAAAGTAATTGATAATTGATGAGCTTTACTAATTTACAACAGAATTCACCAAGTAAAGAATCATCACAAAATATTGATGGAAGTCGAGTAAAAGGATAAAAATCAGTTAGCAAATGAAGAGAGGATAGAATTATAGAATTAGGGTGTTTGAACTTTAAACTGCGAGACAACCACTGGCCCTAGGATTTCTCAACCACGGGAAAGAGGAGTTTGTACGAGTCCAACCAATCCATGCTAAAGAACAATTCTAATATTCAAAATACAAATATATAAGTTATTCTTGTACGTGAGGATTACAATTCTATACAGATTATAAACCAAACCTAGTTTAAAATTAAGGCAACTATATATTTTTCAGAATATTCCTATATGATGTTAAAGAGTTTAAATCTATTGTTTTTTATCAACTCCCCACAATTACCTGCAATCAAATCTTTTCTTATTAATATAATAATAATATATGATATATCTTTCTTGATTTTTGTGTTCCTTCCCCACTATTCCTCTGTCCCCTTGTTGGAGAAAAGTTTGCCACAACTTCTATAATAACTAAGGATAATGAATGAATGAGATGCTTGAAGAACAACACTGATGAAGAACCGCAAAGAACTTTATAGACCGATTTGTAAAGGCCGAAGTATAAATACAGAGATGATGAATATAATATGCTATTATGCTCAACATGAACTGCATAAGAAATTCTTTATAGTTATGCTCTTCTTCAATAATTAAAACTTTTTCAGCCTCTTTTTCTGTTTAATTTATTGTTCATCCGCTGAACTTTGAGAACATTACCACCCTAATTTTCTTCAATGACAGAACTTGCTCAACCTGTCACGTAGCTTTTTCTGTTTAACCAATCCTCAAGGTGTTTGCATGCTGGTCTTGTTGTATCTCTCAGTCTTATCAATTGTTATAATTTTGATGGTAGTGCTTTCAACCTCATTGTTATCAGCTTCTTGACATGTTTCCGAAGAAGCTAGTATACCCTCGACTTTGTCAAGAATTTCAGCTTCTTTTCAACCTCTTTTTCCTGTTCAATTTGTTTTTGTTTTTTTACCTTTATTTGCTTAATTTGAGATAGTGTGGATTAAGACGTAATTCACAGATCGTAGTTGCTGATCTATAATTATACAAAGTTTTGGGCTGAAAAGATGATAATTTAGGTTTTGAAGTTTATCATCTGAAATATACACGGGTGAATTTGTAAAGTTTGGACTGTTTTGTGAATATCAGATCCCTGGAATTTTTTCAACTTGAGGGGCTGGAATAAGTACAACAATTTTAGGGATATATCTAAATGTTTCCTAGAACATGGGTCAGGGGATGTTTGTAAAAGATTGCAAAGAGTCGGGATTTTATATGGAAAAAAATCAAACTGCAGGGTTAGTTTTTAAAAAGTTGAGAGAAGGTTGTGATTAACAATCTTGTGCAAAAAATTTCGGATGGTGTTTGTTTGTTTTTTGACTTTTTCTATATAAAAAAAAATCCTGCTAGGTTGATTTTAAAGGTCAAAACAACTAAACGGTGATTCCGTAATAAACAAAGTTATTAATGGTTCAGCGAACAGTTTATTCGAACTATACCAGCTGCAAGCAGTACATCTGATTAATGGTGTTCTTGCGCAAGCAGTAACCCTAGTGAACAGTTATATTATCATTTTTAATGTTAACCAATATATTCAAACATCTTGCTTTTGGAAAACTTTTCACAAGTTCTCTCTACATAAGCCATATTCTCTTTTTGGCAAGCATATCTTGCAGGGGCCTTTGCCTGTGCACGTGTGTTTTTCATGTCTCCTACAAGTCATCAAAATGTTGTCTTTCTGACTGCAATGTTTAAGTTGTCAAGGTAACTAAAACATGGGAAACAAGGCCGCTAAGCCAGAAGCAAAGAAGGACGAGATGCTCGTGAAGGTCATGCCTCCACTCGACCGTACATACGTTCGGTGGCTTGCTCGAGACCTCGAGCGAATTTATGGCTATACTCCCAAATATCCTTGTGCAGTGAAACCCCCAGATCATTATATTGAGTACATGCGTCTACAAGGATGGTTGGATTTGGACTTGAATGACCCTGACCTAGCCCATCTGTTCAAGTAATTACTTGTTTTGTACCTATTAAAGCGACTCTCTCAGTTGAAGCTAATTTTATTACTTAAATTTGTAGCAAAAAGTAGTATATGATACTCAAATTTGTTTGCGTGGATGCTTTTGAATATAACCATAATCAGTTGGGAATGATTTGCTTTTGTGATTTTCCAGAGCGCGCCGATGTGTTTACAAGGACTCGGGTTAAATACGTTATTAAAATACGAGTACAGTTGCAAATTAGGTACCCATCTGAAAATCCAATACTCTACATAGAATTTCGAATTAGGTACATTTTGAATATATAATGCAAGTAAAAGAGTGAACATTACAATGGAGTCCAGAAAATAAGCATATTTAAAATATAATCTGGTTTTAACTAAAACCTATAGATAACACGTTATGCTGAACAACATTATTACATGTATCACATAACTTGAGTCACACCAATGGAAGGTTTAAAATGCTCTCCTTCATCCAAAGAATGAATTCCATGTTTAGTTGCATCATATTTCTCCCCATCTCCCCACAAGGCATAAGCCTCTTCTCCGTGCACTGCATCATCTCCAATGACCAAGTGTTCTTCGGACATTCGTAGCGGCATTATAAAACTTATAACAACACAAATAATTGACGTGACAACAATGTTCCAGCCTATGATAAAACCACCACCAACGAGTTGTTTGTAGATTTGAGCACCACCTGAGCCGCCATAGACTGCTCCCCTGGCGTCTGGAATTGGCAGAAACAAACTACAGAGTGTTGGCTCGGCGAAAACCCCTGTGAGGAAACCGCCTAGGTAGCCTGCAACGGCGTGAGTGTGAAAGACACCAAGTGTGTCGTCGATAGCATTGAGTAGAGTCCATCTTTTGTGGATGACCATCATGGTGAACCAGGGAATGCTTCCCGACAGAATTCCCATTATAATGGCTGCCCATCCTTGCACAAGACCTTCAATAACCACAAGCATGCATGTTTGCTTTTAGGTATTTTACAACATAAATTAAGCACGACATGTCAACATATAAATGTAAATCAGATTAAGCTATAAAGATACTTTGGTATAACTAAATTAATTTCCTTAAAATTGTTTGGTCAACATTAAGGTTGACATATCACTTTAGTATTAAATCAAAGATTAGTCGACTTGACTCTGTAACATTAGAAAACTTAAAAGTCAAGTAAGCTGCCCAGTTTTGAGGAAATGGTTAAACTCTAATTAAACAAATTTAGATGTCGTTTTTTCTCAGTCACATGTTATATTTCTTTACATACAAGGAACATTAACATGGTTATTTAAGAATCAAATTGTCAAACCAATCTAGAAGTCGACTGGCAATGTCTTGGTTTTGATAGCCACAGTTATTGTAAACATATCTGTCTTTGTTGATGCGTATGTTATTGTATATACTATCTTGTTTGGCAACTAACTAGCCGAGCAACACGGGCCCTTTACTTCATATAAAGAGAATTACTAGTCAAAGAAAAAACAAACAATACAAAGGTGATTTTTCTTGCTCCCCGGGATAAGATTTGCGCGTTCAAACAAGAAAAATTCAACTCATAACATGTATATATAATTAATGTATCTGTCACAAAGACAGAGACCTATCACTTGACAATTAACATTATTGTCTGTATCCAAATTTATCTAATCATCTTCGACCAACAAACGTGTTTAATTATTTACTTTTGGCCCAGTTACGTAGAATCTTTCTAAAGATCGCTATTCTTTAAAATGGTCAAATATGTACGTTCTTTAATCTTTAATCTACCCATAGAGTTGACTAGTATGAGTTTTCAATATTTAGATGGGGATGAAATTATATACCTGCACCAGGAGTAATGCAAACGAGGCCGGTGATCATGCCTTGAACAGCTCCGATGACAGAAGGTTTCTTGAAGAAGATGACATCAAGCCATGTCCAGACAAGAAGACTAGTTGCTGCACAAATGTTTGTATTCAGAATTGCCATCGAGGAGTCTATGTTGGCGGTGTAAGGCCCTCCACCGTTAAAACCAGCCCATCCCATCCACAACAATCCTGCTCCAGCCAACATCAGCAATATATTGTTAGGTGGGAACCTTTCCCTGTCTGCTCTTGATCTAGGCCCAACCTGATTAAAAAAAAAATTAAGATAGCCAAAGCATGTAACTGTCGGTTGCAGAAATTTAAATACTTATTCTAATCGGAACTAGAGTTATTAAATGCAAATAGGATAGATCAGTACTAACCCAATAAGCAGCAGTTAAGCCAGCAATTCCAGAAGACAGATGAATAACAAAACCACCAGTATAATCAATAACACCCCATTGAAACAAGAATCCACCACCCCACAAGCTGAATGCTCCAACTGTATACGAAAATGTCAACCAAAGAGGCACAAACATCATCCAAGCCTTGATGTTCATCCTCCCTAACAACGATCCAGCCAATAAAATCACAGTAATACATGCAAACACGCACTGATACCAAACCATAGACGCCATTGGAAAATACGGCTCAATCATAACCGTCTGTACCGTCCCGTTGGCAAAATGGTGAGTTGTAGCCGGCAACTCAGCTTGCTTGATTAAGAACTTTTGGCCTAAAGCTGGACCAGCTTTTCCCCAAAAGGGCAGAAGTTTTTCGCCAAATGACATCTTGTAAGCCCATGTCACCCAGCAAATGATGACAGCTGCAAATGCATAAAGAGCCATGAAAGCAGAGTTTACAGCCCATTTTTTCTTGACAATACTTCCATACAAGATAACAAGTCCCGGGACACTCTGAAGGCCCACGACCGTGGCCGCCATCATTTGCCATGCGTTGTCTCCTTTGTTTAGCCAGTCAGGCGCCGAGGCAGTTAAGTTTTGGTACGCTTGAGGAACTGTACTAGCCATATCTACAGAGTATATTGTTGAATATACTCGAGATGTGAACTTTAGGTAGGTGCAGTCTATAAACTATGTTTAACTTGGATGCACATATATAAGACTTCGCTTGTGTACACACACACAAACATATTCCTTAGAGATTCATTGACTCTGTTTCGGTCAATGAATACATGACAAACTAATGTGCTGTCATGGACAGTAGTGCTAGAACATTAACTACTAATGTTTCCACACCCACACACACACAAAAGAGCATTAAATTTCAATGCAAAAAGAAATGAGATATTTATAAGGTAACAGTACTTCCATATTAAATTGAGGGGCGGTCTTCATAAGTGTATGTTGCAGCATATCTTTAGTGTGTGAATTAGTAACGTTAAGGTGTTTACTTTTTGTAAATACAGGAGGTTCATTTATTTTTATCACGCTTAGAATTAAGTTTTAGTATTTTCCCCCCCACTAGAATTAGGTGCAATAGCGGATACGGGATCATTTGTCATTACAATTTACAATTGTCTTTAACTGAGGACGCGGTTTCACTGAAAATATAGCTAGTCAACTAAGAACAGTCTAGCCTTTTTGTTGCATTCTCTCTTTTTTCCTTGGGGATGAGTCGACTTCCAACTACCCAATAAACCAAACATGTTGATTGAGAGAGTAGATTCGAAGTCAATCATCAAATCAAAGACTTGTACACACAACTATAGCCAACCACCCAAATAGCCAATCCTGTTGACAGAGCAAGTAGAGTCCCAACTCGCAGATGGAATCAAAGACTAGTGCACCGTGGACGAACTAAACCCATGCTAGCTTAGCGGCTAATTTTCAAATTCATTTGGGTTTTCCCGACGACTTGGAAATAAATGGTAATTTTTTATTGCGGATCTTGTCAAATTTTGGCCTTTTTTGCACTTGATATTTTTCTTAATCAATTTTAATTTGTAGAAATGTAGTGATATTTAAGAAGACTTAAAAAATGACAAGTCTATACATCTCTAAAGATCCCTTTTCTACGATAGAAGGTGAAGTTTTTCTGAGGAATCTTCTAGTGACGTTGATATAATTTTTATTAGAACATGTAGCTGGCAGATCACACTCTACCCGTTGGATTTATAAAAGTAGCTGTGCATTGACATTTCAAAAGAGCAATTAACAAAGGAAAATTAATAAATAATCTTCCCAACTCTATGGATGAAACTATACTATTGTTTTCAAGTACTCGTGCACGTACAGAGTTGCCCAGCTTTAATATATATATATTGAGGTTAGTTATAAGTTTACTTCAATGAGTTGGATAGAATAAATATGACAGAGCAGGGCCGGGGCAGAAGTTTAAAATATAGTCATTCTGATATAATATAGATTCAGCTTGCGGGACAAAAACCAAAGGATTCCAATCATTCGCAAACCATACTTTCTGCTACTAAGAATCTAAACCAAGTCTTAGTACTCATACCATCAACCAAACAAACCTCTAAATTCTCAAACAGCAGTTCAAATATATAATTTAGATTTAGATATATATAATTGCGGGCATGCAGATCTGGAGACCTGAATCGATATCCAGCTCTTCCTTAATATGCACGATGGTGGCAGCATCCATTTCTGCACCCAAATTAATTTACGCTCATTTAGACCATCAGATGCACACAAGTTCTCGATAGGCATCTTGTGCGGCTTAATATTGTTGGACTTAAAAGTATCAGATATTTAACTAATTAAGATGTAAGATGCATATATGTACGCAGAGATTACACAATCGACATAACAAGCAGTGAAAACTAATGAATAATAATAAAGCACGTACCTAAGGGGTGCAAAACCAAAGCTGGAAGTACTAATACGGTAGGGATGACGACGGTAATAATTTGAGTGATGAGAGTAGTGAGAAGGATCATATATTTTCCTCGAGTACCAGTAGGGATCATGGATGGGATAGGGCTGATGATAAGTAGGATATGATGAGGCCATTCCTAAAGCATTGTCGCCATAGTAGTAGCATGGATTGTTATTGTAATTCAAGGACGGATGTTGAAGTTTAATATGAAGCAGCTCCGCGTGTTGCCCTGCTTTGGCTAATGCATACAACACCATATTCGGATCCACTTGTCCTGATATATCTGCTATTCCTCTATCTGCATCTATTGATATGTTGTAAAGGCCTGCACGTATGTATATGTTACATTTTAGATCTTTGTAATTCAAACTTTTCATCAGTTATTCATTTTTTATTAACTGGTTTCGATTAAGAATCAAGTACAATATAAAGGAAATTAAATACACACATGTCATAAATTAATCATCAAGATCAATACGCACCACAAATGGAACCTACAACTTCCAGCACCTTCATCTTGCATGCTTCACAGTTTGCATTCACTTTCAGAACACAACCCTAACTCAAAATCAATCAAACCAAATAAAAAAAATTACTCCCTTCTTGTAATAAACACTAGATATATATTAAAAACACAGAGGGAGACATGATCAACTTCATAACTTCTTTAATATTAGTACATCAAAAACATAGACAAAAAAGGTTCATAATCAGAAAAACATCGAATTAATGTAATAATTAGTATAAATTTATCGTACCATGTTTGCGTAGGGATCCATAACAAAATGATAAGTGAGCAATGTGATGTCTTGACGAACAACTACCAATAACTTCAACTTTCCTTGGCATTTGTGATTTATTTATAGACTTGATCGAAATTATATATCGGGTAAGATTTTTGATTTAGCGGGTGATGATTCTGTTAAATCTTTTATTTTTAACTTAAGATTACATAATATCTTTACCTATTTTGTTTGATTTTATATTTATATGCAATATGAGAAAGTGATATTATTGATTAGTCGCTGATTGGTAGTTTCCTTTCACAAAAATAGGAGTACAAACTAATTTTTATTTTAATATCAAACATTGACGTTTATTGAATTTTAATTATATAAATTAATGAATAAATTCCAATGCATATATTCTCTAAACTAATTGCTAAAGTATCTGAGAGAGATTATTTGCTTTGCTCAAGTATCAATTATTTATGACATAGTAATTGGTAACTTAGGGCTTTGACATGGATAAGAGTACGAGGCAATATCCATCCATATAATTACTCTGATATTATTGTAATAATAACACTTTAATAATAAACTACCCTCTCTGTCCTAAATTAACTGTCTTATTTGACTTTTTTGTGGTCGATTTGACTTAAGTGACTGAAAATTAAAAATTATTTTTTTATAATTTTAAAAAACTGAAAAAACATTTTAAAATAAATTAAATATACTTTTCAATGATATACTTTTTATAATTTTTTTAATTATGTATTATATATAATTTTCAGTCAAACTTGAGTCAATTTGACTTTTTTTTCTTTCATATAATTGATCTAATAATAATATAAGTTAAAATTATAAATTATGCAGGGAGATTTTAAGCATAAGTTAAAAATGGGAGAAAAAAATGTGAGCCATGTTAAGTGTTGTAATTTTAATTTAAAATTTTGAAAGTGTAGTTTTACTAAAAGTCTAAAATATACGCTGCAATTACAAATTTACGGAAAATATTTTGGGCTACGCACTCTGTTGTTCTCTCCAAATTTAATCAACTGATCCGGCAACAATCCAAGCCCACCATCTTAGTTTCGTGTTTCAGTTTTTCTTTTCCTTTCTTCACAAAGCCACATCAAAAACATGATTCCTGCTGAATGTCAAGTTATAATTGTTTGAGAATAATAAGATAATAAATAATAGAAATAAATATTGTCAAATAAAATTAAAAAATTAAAAAAAAAATCAGAAAAGTATCTCATATAACTTTAAACTATTGTTTAAATATTGCATACATATATTTTGCATATCTTAAAATTAAAATGAGGTTAGTTAAAGTAATTGTTTTAGAATTACAAGTTATACGAGTAATTAATTGTGCCATTTGGACAAGGAGTTAATATATATTTTGATTGTCACTTCAACATTGCTTATATAAATATCACGGTTAAGATATATAAACATTATATATATAGTGTGACGTGTAAGAAGTTTCCAGTGAAACAATCAACGAACATGGAGAAAATAATGTTTTTCTAAGAAAAATGCGGATTAAATTGTATAAAAATATAATTTTTTAATATTATATGGCATTCTATATTGATATAGAATTTAAAATTTAAATTTTTTAAAATTATCATATCATCACTATTATAGCATCATTCAATAATATTTTGTTTACCTATAACATTAGTCTAGAGGCTGTTAAGCTACAATATCTTTGCTTATTACATAATTAATTAATCACGCGTGTTCTTTTTACAAGCTTTAATATTGCTTTAAGCAACATATACAAATTCGTGAGACAATAGAATGAGTACTATTTAGTTTTTATCGAAGAGACGCGTATTATTATTACTCTCTAAACTAAGGCATCAGATTTTCTAATTAATCAGTGCTTAATTAGTCTAATTTTATTTTTCCCAACTGCTTTCTCTGCTATTTTCCACAACTAATTAGGTAGATTCCCTAGATATTAATACATGCATGTGGGTGTAATTGCGTTCTACTAAATTTTTATATTTGATTTTAAGAACAAGTAATTAATTATATTTGATATATAATGAAACATAAGAAAAATCAATCAATATAAAAGAAAAGAAGAAATGCATGCATGATGCATCATGGGTGATTATAAGAACATATATACTACTCGAGTGTGAAACATATATGATCACAACTTATCACACGGAGTAGGCATGAAAGACAAAGTCTGAGCTTTAAGATCATGAAGCACCATCATATTCTGCTGCTGCACATTCCCAAATATTGACATTCCCTGAGAACTTCCCATTGCCAAACACACCACTCCCATACTTGAATCCGCTATCATATAATTCTCAGCTGGCAAATCCAGACTCCCTCCATCAAAATGAAACAACAGTTTCGGAACCTCCACGCTGTCTGCATTAGATGGCAACTTGAAACAGACCTCAAGTCCCATGGACCCTGAATCATCCACAGGCAACTTTGTTTGTGAAACAAACTCTTTTTTCATTTCATCAAATGCACTTTCTTCTAAGTAAGTAATAGTGGTGCCCGAATCAATGATCATGCCTCCGCTCCCATCTTCGTCGTTGAGTGCGAAAACAGAATCATCAATTGATAGTTTGGTGTCACCGACCGTGATTCCTTTGAGTGAAAGATAATAAAACGAAGGATATGATGGATTTTTTATTAGTGGAGTTGATATCATTTTTCCGCTTGATTTTTTATTTTCACTTGCTACTGACCCCAAGAAAAGTGTACTAGTAGTACTTTCATCATCTATAGATGTCAAACAATACGAGAACTTGGGCTCGTTCATTTGTGATATCAGGGACAGTGGCCCCCTCCCGAGCCCAACCAGGCCTGCACCCTGGCTGAACCCGCTGCCCTCATTATCCGAACCACAACCGAAGCCAATATTAGGAACTGATACTTTGCCAAACGTGAACGTCTCGGTTGCCAGTGCGCCTTCTGTCGAAGATTGATCACCATATGTGTAAAGATATACACATGCACTTTTACTTTTACTGCAAGTATACGTTGGTAAAGCTGTACAGAGTTTATTAGAACATGATATCTCCGAAAATGAAGATGATTTTGATGGATCAAATATCGGTGTGGACTGATCGAAACAATCAGCACAAGGCTTACATTGTGTCCATATTAGATCACTTCCTGTATCTAGTATGGCTGAATATGATTCTGCTGGAGTACCAATGGCTATGTCCATTAGATACTCACCATTTCCAGCATGTACTTTTGATTTAGCTGCTGATGTTGTTGTTGCAGCTGCCATAGAATATGACATTGTGTTGAGTCTTTGTAGCCTGCTTTTTCCGCGCTTGATTGCTCGTTCGAAGAGCTGGGATTTGGTTAAATTTTTACCATAATCGCGGTGTTTTAAGGTGATTCGGAAGCCATATTTTTGGATGGGTTTATTTAGAGCACGTCTAGATGTTGAATATGCTGGTGATACGAAGAAAAGTATAGTTAATGACAGGGTTACAAAGATCAGAGTAGAAAGTGAACCCATGGTTTCTGAAGATTGATAGTAAAGGAGAGGGTGCTTGTGATTAAGTGGGTTGTGTAAGAAATTGAATATATATATATATAACTAAGTGGAAGAAGAGGTCTTTGAGTACAGTGTTAGAACGTACGTAACGTGATTGCCAAAAAAGTGGGAGAAAATAGAGGGTCTGATGACTATTTATCAAGACCAAGGATACATACATGACACAACCCGTGTGAAAGAATATACCTGTAATTATTTATGAAAACACTTATACATGATATAATTATTCATATCTATAAATTTAGATAATTAAAAAAATGTTATTATAAATTCAAAGACAGGTGATACTTGGAGCTTTCTCACCACTTTGTAGTTTTTAGCATGGTATTGTTGAGTGTTGGTTTAAATTTAATCTGCTTTATTTTTTGGGTGTGGGGTGAGAATAATAATCATAATAGGTCAGAAACTTGGTTGAGAAACAAATTTGATGTGCTTAAAATACCTACTTATTTTCCTTATCACAATGATAAAAGAATAGGACTTTACAGCCTGCAACTCGATAGCTCGATTGGAATTATTAATTTAAAATTCTATCCAGTTGTGATCATTAAAGATAAAAGAGAATGATGAACTATTTCTGATTTTTAATTTTAAATTTAAGATCCGAAATGACTAAACTATTGATCCGGATCTATATATAGCACAGTTTTTCAGGGTAAAATTTGTTTAAAGATGTTGAAATAAGGAGACGAGAATCGTGGAGATATATTATAGTCATTTCAGATGTGGTGGGTGGCCTGATTTGTTTACCAATAACAAGACACCACAACATGGACGATTCACGAATTGGCTTGTTTATATATCACGCATTGTTGACAACAAGAAGATAGTTCAAGGGTGACAGTCTATATATATTTTTTGTTTCAATTAGGTAAAAAGTAATACGTCTAGTATAGTTTTATCAATATGTTCCTGTGGTCTAAAAGAACATCTATGGAATTCCACATATAAAAGGAGTGCTTTACTATTAGAACATGTCGTGCAACAATAAAGAAAACGAAACTCACACCAAAGATACAAGTCATAAGTTGCTTCTAGTTACAAGTCATATGCATCAGAATATTTCCTACCCCTTGATATGGAGGTTTTATATATAGTTATGCGATAGCCACGCTTTCTATTGTATAAGTATTATCATTAGAGATGCGCATAACAAAATTATTTAAAGCAAAAGCACTAAAGCAGTAGCAAACTAGTAATCACAAGTGGAAACCATGGTCACCAACTATTTCAATAAAAGTATCTACACTTAGTGCACTAAATTTGATAAAAATGAATGACAAGTACTACTCTTCTGAGGTGCTTAGAAAGGAAACCTGAGGATTATGAAATCTTGCAATCTTAGTATACAATGATTACCAAAAATGAACACAACAAAATAAGGAAGAGAGGCTATAGGAATCAAAATGACCAAGATAGCCCCCGTCAAATCATATGCAATGTCGCACTTAACACGCACAACCACCTCTTTGCTCTGTTTCCGTAACAGCATCAGGGATGCCCTGGAAGTATCTGCAGTCATAATAGGAATGACATTACTGAATCACTCAGATATATTGTACATATACAAGAGCCAATAACATGAGTGAGCAAGTCATTTTAAAAAGACAGAAGAAAAAATAACATGAAACCGGCTTGTAAACTCTACTCCCTTGTGTCCATACCACCATTTAACTGAAGTTAAAAAAAACTACTTTGAGATGGCCATACTATACACGAATAAGATTATATAAACTACATTCATTCCCCGATCACTAACAAAAGCATGACTTTACATCTATATTACTGAAAAGACAATAGCTTAATATAGGAAGCAGCATAGCAGACATTGCCACACAACATTCAGTAAAAGTAAGACTATGCATAATGCAGAGCAACAGGCCTTTTCACTGGAAAATTTGATTCTGAAAAATATCTCAAGGGAGATATTATCATTTCTAATTTTCTATCATTATAAGTGATCGAAGGCCATCGATCATATATATGAATTTGCAACTTGGCTCCCTACAGAGAGAATAATATTGAAAAGCTTAATATGTATTACTTATCCTACACGAAATCCACTATGGCCTTGATAACTGTACAAGAAAAAAAATTGACACCAAAAACAATATATTTATTCTACAATTTCATACGAAGATAAATATGTAGTATTGTGTCTGTCAAAAAATTATCAATATAGGAACTTACATATCCTGATCATGCTCATTGGCTAAGGCTGATTTGGCAATAGAAAGAAATGCAGCATCAACATTGTAGTCTTCTTTTGCAGATGTCTCGAAGTAAGGGATGTTCCCTTTTGAAGCACACCAGTCCTTAGCCTTCTTCTCAGAAACCTGTACTCAGATGCAATACAATAATAAGGGACTATTGGTCGCCGATACCAAAGTAGATATTTTCTGACATATTACATTCAAAACCTTACCACTCTGCTATTTCCACCATCTATATCAATCTTGTTTCCAAGCAATATAAAAGGGAACGTCTTGGGGTCAGCTGGATTTGCCTACAATTAGAATGTAGAATGATACTAACTAATCAGTAGAAGGAGACTTTCTAACATTGAAGGGGACCTAACATGTGCATGTAAGTAAGCTAAATAGCCACAATAGGACCTAATACCTAATATGTGCATGTCAGCGTGTAACATAATAATTTTTTTTTGGGGGGGAGAGGGGGGGAGGGGATTATGCACAGGTATTTGGAGTTTCAATTGAAAGAAGGAAGCATTTAAGATATTTATTTCCTGTTTCTGACTATATATGAATTGGTCTTAGATCAGCTGCAATCCTACCTACTACATACAACATTATATTACATTAAATCTATTCATTTTGAGCATAATAAATTTCATTCTGACTTGCATTCTCTGCAATCTATTAAGGTTTGCGGGATAAAATTCATATTGGCATAGAAGATGTACCAGGTGACAACTTATAGAGTATAGAATGGTTTGAATCTAATGTAGGAACACAATTTGTTAATAAACCTGTTTCAGAAATTCTTCATGCCAATTCTCAAGAGTATCAAATGACCTCATGACATTTACATCATATACTAGAACACAGCAATCTGCTCCTCTATAAAATGCAACCCCGAGACTTTGAAATCTCTCTTGCCCAGCAGTGTCCCATATCTGCTGACACAAATGTAATTGATTACCAGCAGAAAAACATAACCAACATCTAGCATATATGTAAATGTATATATGTAATGTATATGTAAATACATTATACATAAATATGTGTAGAAAAAGTTACAAAAGAGGTAGGAGAACCCACCTGTAGAGTAACGATCCTGTCATCAATTTGCAATTCTTTGGTGACAAAATCAGCTCCGATAGTAGCTTTGTATTGCTGGCTGAATTTTTTGTGTACATATCTAGATAGAGTCAAAGAGGCACAGTGCTAATTTACAATACCATGATAAACATCCCCGATCTAATGTTTGCACTTGACCACTATAATATATAGGACTCAGATGACTGTTCGTTCAGTTTTTTAGTAACTAGTCAGAATTACCCACATAACAAGTTAAAAACTACAAGTCTCAATCGTGTGTGGGATACACAGTACAAAGTAGATTTCAGAACAAAAATTTGAGATACAGCATGGTTCTTATAATCACATCCAAATTTTCAACTATTCTCTTATCAACAAACAAACAATTTTAACAAAGGTACTCGAGTTACATATTAATACTCTTCTATATACTAAACAGTAAACCCTGTGAGCTAAACAACTTTAGTATATACTCTATAACAGTAAACACTGTTTACTACCTCAATGTCCTCAAGTAACATAGCATATCATAAAGACATAGAATATCATACTCTCTCATATCGAAATTATAAGCCGTTTTGATTTTTGTCCGTAGTCTAAGGTGACTAAACAATATAATTGCACAATTCTTTTTTATTTCTTCTTTTTGCATAAAATCCGATCCTGAATTTTTACTTAAACTAAAAAATACAAAAAATTAAAATGTACAAGTAATATCTATACGCACCTTACATTTCATGTGCAATAGTCGAAACAACTTGCATTTCTTTGGAACAAGTACATATATATCACTTCATATTCATGTACATTCCGCAAGTACCTAAGATATAACCTAGACAAAAACCGCCTAATCCTCGATAATAACTTCGAAACTAAATTCAAACAAATTCAAGCTCCGCAATTATCGACAACTCAAATTCCTAACTACATAAACTCGCAAACAACGATCTCACAAAAATTCAGGAACAAAATCAAATAAAAAACAAATCATAGATAGAATCAACATTACAGATCTATTAAATTAAAAGGATACTGATTCATCAATGAAGTTTTACCAACCCTGACAATACACAAACACGATCAAAATTCAAGTAATACAACACTCAAATTAATCAAAAACAAAATAATTAGTTTAATAATTAAAAATACTCACCCGCTGTCGCCGAGAACGATGACTTTGAGAAGAGTGCGTCTCCTTATCGACATCGCTGAGTAGTAGATGTTTCAATTTTGAATCGGAAAGCGTAGATGATGACTGTAAGTATATTTTATATGTATATATAAACGAAAAGAGGATCTGTTAGAGAAAGGAGCGCCAATTTCGATATATGTATGTGTGTGTATTAGTATTTGTTTTCCGGTATTAACTATGTGAGCATTTTGTTAAAGTATCAAACTATCAGAATAATTGCAGTCTCCATAAATGAAAATGCTTGTGGATTGAAAAAAAATGATTTATTTATTAAAATTATAAATATACAATTTTAGTTACAGTACAATCGTCAAAAAAAAATATTAAGCTTACAAATGTTATTCATTTATTCATCACAATTTTATTATGGGTTATGATATATACACACTCAAAATTTATTCTTGCAGACCATATTCATGTACTTTACTAAATTATTCTTATTATATCTTATATTAAATATTCAATTCTTTTATTAAACAGGTACAATTTCTTCTTCTTCATTACGATATAATTTAATTGTAATAAATTTTTTAATTTTATATTATTAAAGCATAACTTATAATTATTTATTATTACTATTTTTATAAAATAAAATATAAGTATATATGAACAAGTCTAACAAATAGATAAAATTATTATACATTTTTTCAGTTCTAGATAATAATAATTTAGTCACACAAGTCTATAATATATTTTAATATTTAACTATTAATTTGAAAATATATTCAATAAAAATTAGTTTCATTAAAGATAAATTATTGAAAATAGTTTTGTTCAGAAGTTTTCAACGTTAAAAAATTATTAAAATCAATGTTATTTATAAAATAATCATAATAATATATATATTATTTTAGTAATAAATTATTTATTCTTGATTTTTGTTAGTAGCATTTTGTTACTTAAATAAGTTTACGCATTATTCTTTATGAAATGTAGTAATTATTTTTTAAATTATATTTCATAGTAGATTAGAAATATATGTAATAAAATTTAATTAAATATATGAATATTAGAATTAGAATTATTTTTTCAAATTGACAAATTAATATAATTTTTATTATTTAAAAATGTGTTGTGAATATTAGAAAAATGCAAATGAAGTCGTGATGGTAAAAAAATATATTATATTGAATAAATGTCATATGTAATCTAGGGTTATTTTAGTCTCATTACAAATAAGGATGTGCAAGAATAAATTTAGAGTGTACATGTAACACTCCAGTCCCATGTCGAGTAGATTGAGATTATGGGCTATCTGTTATGCCTGACGAGGACATCAGGAATTTAAGTGGAGGAGTTTGTAACACCTCAGTCCCACATCGAGTAGATTGGGATAATTTGTTCAGTATATAAATAAAAGTACTACTACTAAGTGTACCAACAAATCATGATCTTTTGGGGGCCTGTGGTGGGCTTGTGGATTACCCAAGTTGTTGCATTTTGGCTAGTTTACTTTGCGCTTATTTCGGATTCGGAAGTCGGGACTTGACCCGATTTTTGAAAAAGACTCGGGATTTGACCCGGGTTGTCACATATGGTATTCGAGCCAACTCTCGAAATCTTGATTCGTCAAGTTGCCGGAGGTGGGGACACAAAGGCTGGTGGTATGGACAGAGGTCCGGAGGTGGGGACACGAAACTAGCCAGTATTATCCCACAATGGCTAGAGAGGTACGATCTGGGCCTATGAGCTATCTGTTCGGCCTGACGAGGACGTCAGGAATTTAAGTGGGGGAGTTTGTAACACCTCAGTCCCACATCGAGTAGATTGGGATTATGGGGTATCTGTTCGGCCTGACGAGGACGTCAAGAATTTAAGTGAGGGAGTTTGTAACACCCCTGTCCCACATCGAGTAGATGAGGATAATTTGTTCAGTATATAAGTAAAAGTACTACTACTAAGGGCACCAACAAATCATGATCTTTTGGGGGCCTGTGGTGGGCATGTGGATTACCCAAGTTGTTGTATTTGGGCCAGTTTACTTTGCGTTTATTTCGGATTCGAAAGTCGGGACTTAACCCGATTTTTGAAAAATACTCGGGATTTGACCCGGGTTGTCACAATACATATATCACAACTCTTTTATTATATACTCCCTATGTCCCCAGTTACTTGTCCACATTGTTTTTTTGTAATCGAACTAACTAATTTTTTTACTGCAATTTAAAAATAATATATAATTAAAAAAAAAATAAAAATTTATATTATCAGAATCTATATATAATCTACTTTAAAAAATATTTTTTTAATTTTTTAAATTATAAAAGAACAATTTTTAATTTGTAATAAAAAATTAATCAATTTGACCGCAAAAAGTCAAAAAAAACATGTAAATGTGAACGAAGGGAATAATTAATAAATTGATGGATGTGACTTATAATTAATGTGTTATCTTTATTCTTTGCAAGACCCCAACGGCCCAAACAATTAATTAATTTTCAAGTCGGCAGATGTGTAGGTCACGGTCCCGCAAATTTGATCCAAATTGGCCAATTTTATGGAAATGTAGAGTTTTGTTTTGTGTGATATTAACTCATATAATATGAAATACTAGAATTGTTAACTAACATGTTGAAAAATGGCTCCATTGTCTATTTAATTAGTTTTTTTCATATAATTTGTATTTATTTTTTAGGTCTGTAGCTGCATAAGGAATTAAAAATATGCCATCTATTAACCATGAGGTTGTTGAGAAATAACTAGTGGCAATTATAGAGAAGAAAAATGACAGTGTGTGGGGTTAACTCAGAGTGTGATGTAGCACCGGGCTCATAAGAATGAATCAGATGTCATGATGACTTGGTTTGAATGTTCCTGATGCTGAGGAGAAATCTGCACAATACTTTGGAGAGCAGTTACTTATTCTAAAGTAAATTTGAATGGTCACAGTCTATATGCAAGAAATGAATACAGGGGAAGCGTTGAAAAGAATGCATGGCCAGAAAAAGCATACATGATAATAAGGATATACAGTGGGATTGTGATAGTGTTAGTATGAGACTAATTTTCAATGTACTGTAAGTTTTTAAGCATGTTGGAATGAATGTGCATTAAACATCATGCAAATGCAATAGACGAAAGTGAAGTTTTTAATGTCTTTCTGTTGAGCTTCTAAATTGTAGTCTGCAAGAATGTGCAAGGAGAACAAATGAAACGGCAGGATTCAGGAAGCAATTGAATACAAGAAAGTGGTTAGTTGAATATTTTTGCATTTTAGTGTTTTTGATTTTTGAACATATGCTACTAACGATTATATAATTTCGAGCACATCGAAATCGTAAAATTTTACACAAGCTGTTCAAAATACATCTCTATTTAAACTCAAGACCTCTGCTAGATTCCACAAGTTCACAACAAATTCTAATTATTAAGGCTAAGCGTGAAAAACATGGTCGCCAAAAATCAATCCAAGTGCATATATTTGGCTATGATCTTTGTCACTGGAACCTTGGCTTCACTAGCTGAATCTCGATCCCTCAATGCAGCATCTGTAGATTGAAAATCACGAGCAAGGGATGGCTCGTTGTGGACGTGTCTATATAGATGACAATGAGAAGAGCATGCGTTCTAACTTATATGAGGAGAATGTAAAATATATCGAGTCATTCAACAAAGACAATAACAAACGTTACAAGTTCGGTACCAATGAATTTGCAGATCTGACTAATGAAGAGTTCAAGGCCTCGAGAAACAGATTTAAGAGTCATGTGTGTGCGGCATCAACAGCTTTGTTCAGATACCAAAATGTCACTGCTGTGCCATCAACCTGGAGAAAGAGAGGCGCTGTAACACCTGTCAAAGACCAAGGTCAATGTGGTAAGAATTTAAATACAGATTAATTTTTAAATTTTAATATCTAATATATTTATATTTTCTAACACTTGTTTGACAATATAGCAATATATATGTAGGATGTTGCTTGGCATTTGCAGCTGTGGCGGCAATGGAAAGAATTACACAACTAAAAACAGGCAATTTGATTTCTTTATCTGAAAAGAAATTGGTGGATTGTGACACTAGCGGTGAAGATCAAGGGTGTGAAGGTGGTCAAATGGACAATGCTTTTGAGTTTATTCAACAAAATCACGGACTGCCCACTGAAGCAAACTACCCCTACAGTGGAACTGATGGCACTTGCAATGCCAACAAGGAAGCTAAGCAAGCAGCCAAGATAACTGAACATGAAGATGTACCTGCCAATAGAGAGACTGCATTGCTGAAGGCTATTGCCAATCAACCAATTTCTGAGGCCATTGATGCAGGGGGTTCGGATTTTCAATTCTAATCGAGCGGCATCTTTACAGGAGAGTGTGGCACCGAACTAGATCATGGGGTGACTGCTGTTGACTATGGCTTTAACACTGATGTAACTAAGTATTGGCTGGTGAAGAACTCGCGGGGCACAAGTTGGGGAGAGGAAGTCTAAAGATTGCAAAGAGATGTCACGGCAAAGGAAGGCTTATGTGGCAGAGCTATGCAAGCATCCTACCCTATTGCAAATATGGAATTACATAAATAAATATTGGACACTTTTATGTAAATTGTGTACTGCTCAACTTAGTGCCATGAACTTCTGCAGAACTTGTATGCACTTGTAGCAACAGAGCTTGTATATATAATTTATTTATGATCACAACAAATTTACAGTTTAAAATTATAGTGTATGGTGAAATCACACGATATAGTTTGAAGTTTATACCTTGTGAGAATGAGTTCAAGCTCAAGCATTAAATGTGATCTCTCCTTAATTTCAAAATTAAGCAATACACCAAGAAAATTACTTCCAAGATTCATGAAACACAATTCAAACATAAACGCCTCAGGTAAATAGATATTAAGCTCAAGCATTTAGCTTCACCTGACCAAGAAAATATTGAATCAAACTTGAGCATACAGCCTCCAGTGTAGACTCAGTGTTAGTACAACACAAGTGCTGTTCCTGTCCCTTTAACAAGGAAATCAAGTTAAAGCCTTTCCAATAAAAGCTGAGTTTGGTTCTTTAAAATTATAGGAATATCACCGAAATATGAAAACCCATAAACTTGATAAGTTCATAATATGCATCCTTTTAAAACCAAGTTTGGAATCATCCCAATTCCCACCAAAACCACAAACATAAACGTCTCCCTCGTCGTGAGAACATCACATATTAGAACAACATCTTGCATACAATCAGACGAAATTAAAATACAGCGCTCTATTACTTGTAAGCCTACTACTCCAACACTCACAATAAGACAGACATTTATTTTGAAGTGCACGGAACACTTCAGTTGCTAGATTGGCGGAGCTCTGGACGAACAAAATCAGCATCTGCAGGCACTGAAATGTCAACTGATGGTCTCAACTGGGCACAGACTTCAACAGCTCCGTGCACTGGATCTGACATGAAGTTACTGATAAGATCCTGGTTGATCGGAGCACCGTTGTCAACTGCTACCAAGGCTTGCTGGGTGAGAATGTAGTCAAAGCGTGGAGCCCACTTTCTTGAACCAAGTCGTGCTGTTGTTGAGCAATTATCCACCATAAAGGAAACTCCACGAGCATGCATAAATGGATTTAAAGAATCGACGGACTCGATCAAACTCTCATTTATGATCTCAGAATAGGAGTGCCCTTTCTTCCTCAAGATTTCGATCTGTTTAATGGAGATCAGAATATAGTTGTCAGAAGCCATTTTCATATATAAAAGCTTCTCAGTAATTTCCTTTTGTGGTTGAAATAACATATAAACATTCCCTGCTGCTTATTTGTAAGGTTAGAAATATTATTAACTTTTATCAAATTAGAGTACTAGCTTCTATCAAGTATCACCCTGTGCAGTAACAACCACTTATCACAGTTGTGGTCTAAGATTTTCATGATACTATCATTATTTATAAAACGTGGCATAGTATGTTTCTCAACAAAGACAAAATTACAAAGAATGATAAATGTCAATGTGAGCCAACTAATTACAAATCTGAGGTGCATGAATGCCTATAGTTACAGAACAAAACTTTTAAGAGAACATCAAACCAGGGTTACCTGAGCCATCATTAGAGCCACATAGACACCAGCAGTGAAAGGATGAAGTGGGCCTAAATCACCCTTTGGCCGTGATGCACGAACTCGTTCACCTACTTTCCACATCCGTGTTTGATCAATATTTCCCATAGGGAAAGCTGGTAGCCCTTCTTTTTCCTGCCGAACAAATTATCTCATTTCAGTTGGTTATATATCAAAAACATCAGAGAACTTAGATATACCAAAAACATACATGAAAAATGTAATTGATATGCACAAATAAACTGTAGGTGATATAAACAATAATACATAATACCACAGTCGCCTAAGAAAGAATGAGAAACATACGTAGAAACGACGGCCAGCCAATACTACACTCCTGATCTCATTACCACTGGCGACATCTTCATAGCACTCGTATAAGATTTCCATGCATGGGTAATAAGAGGCACTATATGCAGCCTCAAACTCTCTTTTCTCATCTTCGGACAATGAATTGTAGACTGCCACCATACCCTATCAATAAAGCAAAAAAATGAACCATCAGGAATGGAGCGACAGCCAATACTGGGAAGGATGTAAAGAAGACAAAAAATATCAATATAACTAGTAATTCCAGACTTTCCAATCACTTGGAAATTTACTTATAACCAAACCTTCGAAGATATTGTCCTGGAGATAATCCCTGTTATGCCTTCAACGGTATTCTTATAAGCTAAATCTTCACTCATCCCGTTCTCCGTATACCTTCTGAACAAGGATTCTACAATACCGTGAACAGCCCCAAGCAAAATCCCTACACATCAAAAAACTGGAAATTAGCCAACATCATTAAATGACTGTGTGCTCGCTTCTAGAGCAAAGAAACTACCTCGTTCTCCGAAAATGTCACTCTTGTACTCTTGCTCCAGTGTAGTGGCAAATGTAAATGGAGAACCAAGAGCAACTGACCAACCGAGAGCGACATCTGTGGCTCTACCATCAACATCCTGCCGAGTTGTCATAAAACCTTACAAAAGAGTATATGGAAAAGATGGAGCTAGAACAAAAGGATGGAGACCTACTAACCTGATGGACGGCAAAACTTGCATTAATTCCTGCCCCATTGATCTCCTTGCCTTGTACATACAGGCGTCTCACTGATGGACCCATTCCCTTAGGACACACAGCTACAACACTTATGTTCTTTGGGAAATCAAGGCCAAATGACTGCAAATGGCCTAATAGAAACCCATGAGAAAGCCCAAGTATGCTATTAGGCTTCATGTAGGATAATACTTTTTCATAGTTATCAGCCTGGAACCATATAACAAATACAAAAGTTAGTACAGAAGTAGTAAAAAGAAAAAAAAAATAGATTTATGTCAACAAATTTCAGATTTCTGGGGATGCTCAAGACTACTAAGAATATCGCCATAACAATGTTTTTTTGATATGAAATTAGCATCTGCTAGAGTTTGTTGTGATCTTTTTCTGTTGTCCGAGGTGGCAAATAAGCAAACCTGATGAATGATTGAATTATTTCACAAGATATTTTTATAAATCCAAAAATATCATGCAACCGGAGAAAAAATAACATTAAGGCAGAAAGTGAATAAAAAAATGTGACTGCATAAAAAATTAGAGTATCTGACATCAACTAATTAGAGTAGCTGTGATACAAAGCTGATTCTTGATTTTATAAATAATTAAATAAAGATAATTTCATATGTGTATGCAAGTATAAAGTACTCCAAGTTGACTACGTCACTACGCTATGGTTTGGTCAAAGCGACATGACAGACAAACCTGAGCTGCATCAGAAATCAAGAGCAGGACCAAGTCACTGCCAGATATAGTCTCCCATATATCTCCTAGGGTCCCACTCTCTTCAGTAAAGCCAGCAGCACGGGCCTCAGCAAATGAACGAGAACCCTTCCTCAAACCTATCTGTTTTGTAGAAAAACATTACCAAAAAAGAGCTTTAATACGGAGGAGATTAAACTAGTCATCATTTGTAGAGGGTAAATAATGCAATAAATATTCACCTTGACCACAATATCAGATTTTGCTTCAACAAGAGAATCCTTTAAATTCTGGGCTTGAGCAGGGCCCTGTGGATGACCATCAAAAATTCAAGTGAGATAATATGCAAGACATATTTTGTTACGTAAGAGGGAGAAGAAAACAGTCCTAAAAAAACATGTTATGTAATCCACCTTTAGAAGGAGTAAAAATATGATTTGTATTACAATTCCTTATCGATTAAAATGGTGTTTCCAGCTATGGCCTTCCTCTTTATCTTATAATGCAGTGCCTCATCAATATCTTACTTCAAAATTCAAAGAATAAAATACTCTACTATCCACCAACTGCTAAGCAATTTGCTGGATATTAATATTACAAGGCCTCACTGGGCGACACAAAGAATACATACTTCTAATTACTAAACCATGTAAATAGTAGAAATGCATTGACCATTTTGAATATAAAAAAAAACTAGTTTTCACATCTTTCCCACATCGAAAAATCACAAAATATACTGCCAGTCACTGATAAGCCTAGCAATGCAGTAAACAACTGTTTAAAGCTTCATATATGTTGACTCTTGAGCTAAAGCATAAAATAAGAATAGCCTACAACCAAACAGAACCTTATTCTTTGTAACAGATACAGTTATATTTCAGTTAAAATAATGTTAGTCAACCAGTTGACCAATGACTCTATATATAGAGTAATCATGTAACAAACAATCTGCATAATGAATCTCTCTTCCTCTTTTATCTCTCTGTAGTTCATAGATAGCAATATACACAAGTTAATAATAATCTTTTCAATGATATTTACCCTGATTTTTTCTCCATATATATGCAACGACACTATAATCAAAAACAAAAGTGGGGATATAAAATAAGGATAGATATACCTGAGAACCCCAACCGATAACACCAATCTGCTTAATACCCTTGAAAGCTTCCGGCAACAAATGGAACAAATCTCTTCCTCCCCTCACAATATACTACACAATATTACAACAACATTATATCACAAAATAATATATAAACATTACACAATACACAGGTACATAAGAAGATTAAAACAATAACATCAACATCAAATCAGAACATCAAAACATGATATGAAAACATACAATTATTCATGAACAAATAAATCAAATAGATAAAAAGATATTATAATAAGATGAAATGAATATAAGAGAACCTCTTCATGGCCAGCAAGAGAAATCTTCTCTTTGTTAAAACACCGAGGTCTCAAAATCAAGATCAGTCAGAGCCTTAATTGGCAGAGCAGAGACCATTTTAGCTCCATGACCCGATCCGAATCTATTGTTGGATGAATCTTGAGGGAAAAAGATGACCTTATATGTAGGCTTTAAATGTGTTATAGATGAACCAGTTGATGAATTGTAAATGGGACAAAATGAATTAGCCGCCTTCATTGTTACTGCTTCTTATGTGTGTGTGTTTTAAGATGAAAGTGAATGATTGAAGTGGGCAAACCTGTTTGTATATATACTGGTCCTAGATTGAGTAGTATTATTTTATTATTTGTTCTTGAGGGCTAAGACTAAAGCTGGACAATGAGATCAGGTATGACTTAAGAGGTATATACCTGTTTTAATTTTAAAGGGGTTTTGGGTCGTTAAGATTGGGTTTAATTGGGCTTTGTAAGAATAAGTTCGTAATTTAAAAATTCGATCCATTAAATATGGATATAAATTATCTATGATCCAATTCACTAATTCAATTCGAAAAAATATAATTAGGTTTCTTGACAAGTAATTGATGCAACGATCTGTCCATACTTTTCTTCCGCGAATAGCATTAATAATAAGTCCTATCCGCAGAGAGCTTTTTAGGATTATCTTTTATTCGCGAAAAAAAGGACGCAGATAGATGGTTGTAAACAAGCGATTGTTCTGTACCAACTGCCATATAATTATATGTATATATATGATATATTATATTTATGTAAAATATGTAGTACATATAAATTAATAAAATAAAAGTTCAAAATTACATTCTTCTTTTTTTCACGCATTTTTCAGTTGATTGTGAGTGATTATTAGTCTTCTGACTCGCTCAATTACTCTATTCAAAACCCTTCTTTATACTAAATTATAATAGCCAAATTTATTATTCTACAAATTTTTATATATGTAAAATATATAGTACATATAAAATAATAAAATAAAAGTTCAAAATTACATTCTTCTTTTTTTCATGCATTTTTCAGTTAATTGTGAGTGATTATTAGTCTTCTGACTCGCTCAATTACTCTATTCAAAACCCTTCTTTATACTAAATTATAATAGCCAAATTTATTATTCTAAAATTTTTTTAATATAACTTTTACTAAGTATATTTAAAACTTTCAAAACGTTTAATATATGTAACGACTTTAAAAAGTATAAATACGTTGATGGAATTGAAAAAACTACATTTAAGCATTTCAATTTTGGTAAAATAGCTTACCTTCTGTTATCAAGTTCATCATTCAAGTTTTAATAAATATGAATATAAGATAATTTAATAAATAATTGTTTTTTTCTTATAATACATGTATACCATCCGTTGTTAGGGTCATATTTTTCTCTTTTTAATCTTTTAATATATTACATTTCTCATTATTATATGTTGAATGTTTAGATAGGTAGGTAACTAATAGTAAATTTTTTCTAAATAATAAATTCACTATTAAATTAATTTGTTATTAATTAATTGATTAATTACAACCTATACTCATTATCGGTGATTATCCTTGTTCGGTAGCTCACCGAACTGATTAAATTCCCGATTATTCAATTAATCATTCCGATTAATCCCCGATTTATCTTCTATCCGATTCGCGGTTTTTACAACAATGCCTGTACTACACAATATTAAAAGTCAACTACACAACAATTACATATAGAGGGCAAATCAATAACAACACATCAAAACATGATATAAAAACATACAACTAGTCATAAACAAATAAATCAAGTAGATGAACAGACACTATAAAAAGATGAATTGAATATGAGAAACCTCTTCATGACCAGCAAGAGAAATCTTCTCTTTCTTAAAGACCGAAGTCTCAAAATCAAGAATAGTTGGAGCCTTAATCGGCGAGGCAGAGACCATCCGAGCTCCAAGAGCCGACCCGAATCCATTGCTGGATAAAGCTCGAGTCTGGAGAGAGTTAAACGCCTTTCGCAAGGCTTTTGAAAAAGAAACAGAGCCAACAGGGGGAGCTAGGGTTTTTGATTCAAGCTTTGTAGCAGAACAGGTTGGTGAAATGGAGGAGGAAGAAAATGAAATAGCCGCCGCCGTCATTGTTACTTCTTGTTCAGTGTGTCTGCGTTTTTCTTCAAGATGAGGATGAATGAACGTTTGAGGAGGCTAATTAGAGTGACAGACAGCCCCGTCTTAAGGGTTTATGTTTTGGGTCGGGCTCGCTTTTGACCATGAAAAGCCCATTGCTGATTTTTCAAGTGAGTGTGGTTTTTTATATTATAAAATTATAAAATAATTTATATTTTCCTTTTTTACCTAGGAACTTGAATTTTATTTAGGATTTTAAATTTGGTTAAATGATATGTTTAAATAATTATAATAATTTAAATTTAAATTTTATTTAAAATATCACATTTATAAATCTATACTATATTTTTATAGCCGAAAGATTAAAAAAATTGGTTGGTCGGTCGGTCGGTCGTCGTTACTGGGTCACGGAACTAAAAAATATGCATATATTAGATATAATTTTACTTATTATAACATGGGCTCTAATTATATACATCTATACTATATTATTATAGACGAAAGATTAAAAAATTTAGTTAGTTGGTCGGTTGGTCGTCGGTACCCGGGTCACAGGCCTAAAAAATATACATATATTAGATATAATTTTACTTATTATAATATGAGCCATAATTATATACATATATATATTAACTAAATTTTCAAGGGAGTGTGGTTTTCTTTATTATAAAATTAAAAAATAATTTATATTTTCTTTTTTTTTTGTCAAAAGTTGCCTTTTTAGAAACTTGAATTTTATTTAGAATTTTAAATTTGGTTAAATGATATGTCTAAATAATTATAATAATTTAAATTTAAATTTTATTTAAAATCTCACATTTATAAATCTATATTATATATCTATATTATATTATTATATCTAATCTATGTATATAAATATACATATATTAGATATAATTTTACTTATTATAATATGAGACCTAATTATATACATATATATTAACTAAATTTTTACTTTTTATACTCAATTATATATTTATAACATAAGTCCAAATTATATAATTTTACTTATTATAATATGGGATCTAACTATATACATATCTATATTAACTAAAATTTTATTTTTAACACGGGTCCATATTATAACATATTTATATTAAATAGAATAAATTTATATATAAAAAGAGAACATATAATATTAACATAAATTCTTAATATTATAAAATTATATATTAAATATCAATAAAAATATAAATTGAGAATCCACTTGAGCTATTACACATGGATTTGTTTGGTCCTGTGAATATTATGTACATTGCAAAGAAGAAATATACTCTAGTCATTGTGGATGACTTTTGTAGATTCTCATGGTCTTATTTTCTGTATTCAAAAGATGAAGCAAGTAATCTCATCATCAAGCACATCAGAGAAGTTGAGAAAACTCTTGATTGAATGTAAAGAAAATAAGAAGTGACAATGAAACAGAATTTAAGAATTACACAATGAAGGAGTTCTGTGAATCTAAAGGAATCATACACATCTTCTATGCACTAAGAACACCTCAACAAAATGGGGTAGTTGAGAGGAAAAATTGGACATTGATTAAAGCAGCTAGAACTATATTGGAAGATATTAAATTACCAACATACTTCTGGGATGAGGCCATTAATGCAGCATGCTATATTCAAAACATCCTCATAGTGAATCAAGCTCAAGGAAAGACTCCATATCAATTGATCAAGAAAGACAAAAGGTCAAAAGTGGGATTTATCTATGTCTTTGGTTGCAAATGTTATGTTCCAAGGAATTAAGGTGAAAATCTAGAAAAATTTGAGGCCAAGGCTGTTGAAGTTATATTTGTTGGGTATGCAATATCAAGCATAGCCTACAAAGTCTATAATCTTAGACTACACATTGTTATGGAATATGTACATATAGTATTTGATGATAAAAAAGATTCAAGGTTTGTTTGATGAATGAAATCATGACACGCTGCAGTTTGAGAATGAATGTAATAGAACAGGTGAAGAAAGTGATGAAGAAATTATTCCAATAAATTCAAAAGTACCCAGAAACACAATATCAGTTGATGTCATAGCATTAATGGATAATTTATCAGTTGACAGACATCAATCGACTGATAATGCATCAACTGATAATTCTTCAATGGATAATCAACACTCCACATCTAGGGTATTCAATTCAAAGGGAGGGTTTCAAAATCAATCATCAAATTCAAATCAGTTTGAGTACAATACACATGATCATGAAGCCTCATCTTCAAGGCAAAATTTGTTTCCACAAAGAAAATGAACAAAAAATCATCCATTTGAGTTAATCATTGGAAATGCAGAAGATGGTGTCAAAACAAGAAGTGCTACTCAAAATGAGTGTCTGTATAGCAGCTTCCTATCTCAGGAACAACCTAAAAGAGTTGAAGATGCTCTCAAGGATCCTGATTGGGTATTGGCTATGCAAGAGGAACTTAATCAATTTGAAATAAAAAAAATATGGAAGCTGGTGCCCAAACCAAAAGATAGATCAGTGATTGATACAAAATGGGTATTCAGAAACAAAATGGATGAAACTGGTATTGTGACTAGAAACAAGGCAAGACTTGTGGCAAATGGAAACTCACAAGAAGAATGAATTGTTTTTACTTATTATAATTAGGTATCTAACTATATATATATATATTAACTAAAATTTTATTATTTAGGCTCAATTATATATTTATTATAATACGAGTCCAAATTATAACATATTTATGTTAAATATAATAAATTTATATAAAATAAAAGAACATAAAATATTAATATAAATTCTTAATAAGTTATTATTATAAAATTTTATATTAAACATCAATAAAAATATAAATAAAAAATTAATTTACTTAAATATTAGTTATCTCATGCGAAACACGGGTTATAAACTTGTATTAATATAAATTTAAAATTGTGAAATGACAAATCAAATTTTTTTATTTAAAATAAATTATATATCGTCAAATATAATTTAAATAAATTATATTGAAATACAATAGATCTCTTTAATCTAATTTATATTTTAGTTAAAATTTATATTCTAATTATATATAACACAAACACAACTTAAATTAACTATATTGAAATATAATAATACTTTTAGTCCAATTTATATTTTAGTTAAAATATATATTCTAATTATGTGACATATAACTTTTTTAGTCTAATTATAAATTCATAAACTATTATAGTATTTATTATTTTAATTTTAATTTTTTACTTAAGCCCCGTTTATTATTGTTGTTTCAGACAGTTACATCAGTTTTTTGCTGAAAAACTGCTTGGAATGTGTTTGGTAAAATTGAAAAACTGTTGTTAGGAAAAATGTTTTTGGCCTAAAAATTGCTATTAGAGAAAGCATGTCCCCCATACTTTAAAAAAAGCTGATTTTCGGTCTTTTTAAAAGTAATTACAAGTTTTATCATCAAAATTTCCCAAAAATATTATTTTTATATATTATATATCAAAATATGCATAAATCAAAAAAGTCACCCCACAGTCATTTAATTTCCCTAACAACACTTTTTCTAACACTACATCAGTTTTTAACAGCAATTTCAAACGGAGCCTTAGCTAGAAAGTGACTTGTAATTGTTATTAAAGTTCTTGTATGGGCGAACAATCAGCCGGCTTATCTATAAGTAATTTAAGCTGAAAAATATATGTATCGTTCATCTTATAAATTATACCAAATCGCAAAATTCCAATTTGTTTTTATTTTTGAAAGATTTGATCTGTTCAAATTAAATTAATCGGATTATATTAAAAAACCTTAGTTCTTACTTCTTAGAGCAAGTTCAATGGGAGTGCTATTACACATAGCCATTGCTAACATATGAAATCAAAAGGTGATTTTTGATATTAAAATAAAACTTATAGTTCAATGCATAAATCTAAAATAACACTACATAACTTATATTTAATATAAAATATACATGTCATAACAAAATATAATAATATATAAAATAACAACATTGCTTTATTCTCTTCACTTTCCCACTTGTATGTTTACGTGACAATTATAGCAACATCTATATTTGGTTTTATATTTAGCACAAAATATAACATTTTGCTATTTTACATCCATGTTTAGCATCACAATGGAGTGAAGTTTTTTT
This sequence comes from Oenanthe sinensis, assembly GCA_028671895.1. Classification (NCBI taxonomy): domain Eukaryota; kingdom Viridiplantae; phylum Streptophyta; class Magnoliopsida; order Apiales; family Apiaceae; genus Oenanthe; species Oenanthe sinensis. The sequence goes on from CM053794.1 coordinate 42,311,157, forward strand.
TATGAGTGCTATATTATAGATATAACATCACTTTAAACACCACCACCATCGGACTTGCTCTTAGTGTTATATATGTGTTCAATTATAATAATATTTTTATATTTATTTTTTATTTAATTTATATTATTAAAAATACATTAAATACATAAATTACAAAAACAAAGAAAAATAATTTTATATATATATTCCATTACAAATTTTTACACGAATTTTACAAATTTCTAAAAGTCACAAATATCGACACAAGATGCACCAAATATAACATCAGAGTTTATCAAATGTAAATATTTTCAAAATATTTATAAACGTGTAAACAATACAAACATATTTAGTAATTAAAATATAATATTTATATAATAAATAAATTTGTGATTTATTGATACAAACATTGTTTTTTTACCTTTTTTATATTCAAAATATCTAGTAAATTTTATTTACATTTTATTGCATTCAGTTCGTTGTTTACCCAATTTTTCTGGTTTGTACACTAAGAAAATTTGTATTTAAAATAATAATAAATTTTTAAAAATTAAAAATGAATAATTAGTGCCTTGCTGGGGTTATAAGGTCGCATATATATATTTTTTATAAATCATTTATAAATAAAATATTATATATATATGCAATTTTCGGCATATTTTCTGAGACGAACCCTAAATTGTTGGGAGCAAAGATAAGCTACTGTTGTTACCAAACAGCCCACTAAATGTTTAGGGTTTTATGTATCACTATAAATAATCGCATTCATTCAGCTCTCATGTGATTTAGCTGCGCTTATTCTTCTCATCTCATTTCCAATTTTTAATTTTTGATTCTATGCAGTGAATAAATACATGTAATAACTAAATAGTCGGATGAATATGAGGAAAGTGATGGAGGGTGATTTACCATGATCCATATTATCTCCTCGCTACGTTCTTTCTGATTCGTTCCCATATCAATTGATTTCATTTTTATGTGTATATATATGTATAGTTGATTTTGTATAATTGATGAATTTGAAAAATGATGAAATCTGTAAATCTTAGGACACCTTCTGACACAGAATGACAATGCTGTGTATGAGAACAAGATTTCAGTTTCTGATTTCTACAGTATTTTATTTGTAACTGTATTCGTTGATTCTATACTTTCTAAACACGGTCTTTCAAATTTATTCGAAACTGCATATTCTGCTTTAATTATTTTAATCTTTTTAAGCATTTTGGTTTGGGCGTGGTGGCGATGTTTTCCAGTTTAGTTTCATTGGTTCAGGTTTCGATCCCGTCGCTCTTTTTATATTGAATCTGATTATCTGATCCGAAAATTACTAGCAATTGGTTGTGATATTTTTTTACTGAAATCGAAATTAGTATATAAAAAGCTTCTAAAGGCTGGTGGTGGTGAAAAATCCTGTTTTACGATTTTGTTTGAGACCTATATTGAATATCCTGTAATTTCTGCCTCCCACTTTACGGTCCTCGGCTTTAATTGTGTTATTTTGATTGGGCAAGTCGTAAGGCCTTTTGTACTAGAATTTGACAGCCGGGACAATCAACTGCAAAGCCTTAGATAATCTTTTAATACTAAGATTGAGTAGTAGTTTATGAAGACACTGTACATTTAATTTAATACTAAAGAATGGGGCTGTTTCTGGACCAAGTAATTGACATTGAGGTGTTACTGTATATTAAAAGCATTGTTTTGAAATATTAAACTGATGGAAATTGTATGGTCAGATATGTTTTTTAGTTTTGCCAGATAACCCTTGATATGCACTATAACTATGATCTTAATACTGTAGTAGGAGTATAAATTTTGGTTAAATTAATATTGGGCTGTGAGATGAAATTAAAAATGTTTTTAATACTATCAAGAATCTCAACAAGGAATAGAGTTGTGAGTCTTGTGACTTGCGATAGTTGTGTAGTTTTTCTTGTTACTAGTTTCTCGATGTTTTTACTTTTTACAACCTCTTTTTTGGCAGTCAGATCATTAATAAAATCTGGAATTGCAAGAACATGGACAAATAATGTCCATCATAGACTGCTCTACTTTTTTCTTATGACAACACAATAGAACTCATCTCATTGGTTTCCAATACGATATCTTATACTTTTTGTTAAAATTTACGTTCATTTTTTGTTGCTCAGAATCGAAATGTAGAAGGTTGTTAATCGATATGTAGAAGAAAAAATTGTGTTTCAATTTTTTTGGACTCAAATTGCACAGGTAATTCCTTTTTATTCTAGTCCTGTGCAAACCCGTACATATTTTGTTTCAACTGTTGGTTACCCTTTTGGTTACCCTTGGGCCTTGGTAGCTCTTGATAGCTGAACTCTACAAATTTACATTGCAAAGTTATCATGCATATGTAATATATTTATGGTTTATGTCTCTAACAAATAAAAGGAAATTGCTACCTATTATTATATCTAAAAAAAGGTTGAAATGTCAATAATCTTTTACTCTTTCTTTATAAAAAGAAATAAAAAAAATGAGGAAATTAACATATGAGTACTTATTTTATTTATTTATACATTTTTATAATGAGGAAGTATATTAGGTAATTCACTAAGATTTTAGTATAAAATAACAGTATGTTAATAAAATTTTAAATAAAATATAATTTTACAAAAATACCCCTATCATGTTTGCATATAAAATTCATTGTATCTCACCTAACTTACCTAAGGTATATCCTAACTTACCTAATCTCTTTTATAATTTAATTTTACAATATAAAATTGATCAATTTATATATTAAATTATGATTTTATTTATTTTTAACAATAATTTTTTTATAGTCACTAGAATTCACTATAATAACTTTATGATCATTTTTATGTTACTAAAGTATTAAGTAAATGTATCATTAAAATCCAATATAATATTCATAATTCAATTTTTTTTATAATACACATTTTAGAGTAGAATTATTGGCGGATATAGACATATGTACATGATTTTCAATAAATTTAATTTTTAAGTTAACTTGAATATCTTATAAGATTACTGTATAAATTTTTATTAGAGATTGCATGAATTTAAATTTAAAATTTATATCATATATCTAAATTAGGCATTAGAATTACATATAAAATGATCTATAATTTTTTAAAGTTAATTTTCTTAAATTATCTATATTTAATTATCATTATAGTGAAGCAAATATATTAGAACCGACTAATGTTATGTTAACATAAATGTAATAATATTTTTTATTGGGTCATATATTTTATTTACCGTAATATTTAAGTTGCTTTGATTTGGATTTGTGGTTTTAGGCCCATCTTGTTAGGTCCAGCTCAAGTTTCTACGAAGATAAATTTTAATTATAGAGAGAAAAAGAATCTAAGATGTATAGGAGATAATTTCCTAAGATTTTAGTATAAAAAAGTAGTTATTAATAAAATTTTAAATGAATTATGATCTTACAAAAATATTCTTGTCATGTTTGCATATAAAATTCATTATATCTCACTTAATTTACCTAAGATATATCTTAGGTTTCGTGCATATAAATTTGTGCTGAAAATTAGTTGGGCATCTGCTGATTGTTGTATTTGTAGGATCTGCAGGTAATATCTTTGTTTAAGTCGTTCTTTATGGTTATGGTTATTGTTTTGAGCTTGTATAGTGTTTTGTTGTGCTTAAAGTGTTGGGATCAGTATTCTTATTTGATTAAGAGTGATAAGTTTGTGTGGTCGATATGAATCAATAAGAAGTTTGTGTGGTCGATATGAATCAATAAGGTAATCTATGATGACTATACTAATTCGCTGTTTTTTAAGCAACTATCATTTTATGGTTTTAGCCCGAGTGCCCAAGCCACATCCTTGTTGACCCGTACAGGTACCCAACTACTCCGGTACTCCCATACTAAATCGTCACCTAGTTTGTATAGTCCATCTGCTAGGTCCATTCAGTGCAATCCCAATCCTCCCAAGCTAGCTCTTTCTCTAGAAACTCAAATAAATTAACAGTGACTCAACCTTTGGGGGAGATATGGAAGTTGAGTGATAAAGAGTTACAAGAAAAAAGAGAAAAAGGGAAACGTTTTTGTTGAAATGAGAATTGAGTGTAATTCTGGTGAATGAGGAAACATGAGATAAAAATGAATATGGGCAGTTAGAGTCGGATCTGAATTCGAGTAAACTGGTGGAGCCTCAAAGCGGTGGTCCATTAGGAGATATTGTTAAATTCAGCGGTGGGAATCACAAGCCCACGAACTCTCAAACTGTTAAGTTAGTTGATGGGAGGTTTCAAGAGAGGCAGTGCAGAAGTCGAGGATTCCAAAGACTGCTATAAATTTTTTGGTGTGTCCTTGGGGACCAGGGAGGTGGTACAAGGACATGGGGAATGTACATCCGTGGTGTTAAACCTGCCCACAGTAACAGTAGCGGAGGATTATATACCACCGTCTTTAGGTTATTAACTCTTGATTATTTTGGATCTGTAATGGCTAGAGAAGTTGCGGACAATGTCCACCAATTGGAAAACGCAACCCTGAAATTCACAATCAATGGAACGAGCATGACGGCTTAACGGGGATCCATCTTTGGCAAGGTCAAAAATATCACTAAAGGCTATGTTCCAAACAATCCAGAAAGGGCAGGGGTTTCTAGGGTAGTTTAATCAGTTGTCATCACATACGGCCAATCAACAACCAGAAGACATTCATGACAATGCCCCTTATTTTTATGCCCTATTCTAAAACACCACCACCAGGTCTTCCACCTGCTGCAAGGCCTACCTACATCGTGGGGACACAAGCACGAAATTACTTTGAAAGAGGGGGGAAATTCGGTGAGTATCAGAAAGATGATATTAAAGGACTTATTTATGAAATGTTTAAGGTAGGGATCATATAAGTGTATAAGAGCGTTTCCAATGGGAGAAATCCTTAGCTAAAAAATCACACGCGACGGATATTATAGATAATATGTATAAATTTTGAAGCTCAAGCCATCCAAAATTCTTAGGTAAAATTATATTCAACCTCCTTACATTGGCTAAATTTGTCGAACCTGATCTGTAACAAAACTGTACATATAAATATAATCATTATAGTCAATCCCATTGGAGCACATTACCTTACAGATTCAATAAATTTGAACTAATTATTATTTTATATTATTTTAGCCAACCATTTTAGTCAACACCGTTGGAGATGCTCTAACAGACCTTTCCGTACACTGGTATTGCTAGTTTAAAAAAAAAGGGCTTGTGGAGGTTTTGTGTGGACTATTTAGCTCCAAACAAGGTAGGGTTAGTGGGGGTATGTTGAGTATTATTGTCTAATGTCTATTTGGAGAGTTGACCTCTCGAAGAGTGAGGAATTATATCCCATCTGGATAAATTTATCGAGAAATTGAATCTATTGTCGATTTAATTTGAATTTCATAAACTCAACAGTGAAAGTTAGTTCATAGCAGACGATTGGGAACAAATGAATCCCAAGTCAAACGCAAGGTAGATAACATCCTCTAAATTTATCAACATTTTCAATAAATACAACAAAACGTAGATAACAACGACGAATTTAATACATTCACAAGAAAAATGATTGATGTGAAAGTTATTATACAAGTTAATTTAGAACAAAATAGCATGTTGAATATTTTTCGAAATAATAAAGTACAATATGTGTGTAATTGAAATTATAACTTTACACAAAAGTTGGGACCGGAATTTAACATCAATTATTTTTTAAATTACTAATTATCATGATAGAGTTGTTATTAAATTTTAGTATTGGTCCCAACTTCGGACCGAATTATTATCAATTTCGAGTGGTTATTGCTTTAATTGGGATCATTTTAGATTATGCCATACATTGATTAAATAGTACATTAGATAATAAGCATTATTCATATATACAATCTGCTGAGCTATTGACACTTTATAATTCAGTAAACATTGGATTTGAAACTCGCCTCGGATTTATGCATTTCATTTGTCACATGTAGCAAGCCTGCAGATTCTGTTCCATTGTTGTTTACCCCCCGATTCTACCATTAAATAAGCGCAAATTACTAAACCGAATATCCAGTTTTTTAATATTGTAGGTGTACATAAACGAAAACGTATATATACACAAACATCAGAAGCGTTCAATGAGCTTCGACAAGGGGGACTCGAGTGAGCTAAAAGCATCTTCAACCTGGAAATTGCACAGTAGATGAATAATCTACTTGGTAAATTAATTAGATAATTCAATTGAACTCACGAGTTGATGATAATTACTTGATTCAATTCGGTTCCTTTGTTCCTTTGTTTCTTTTTTTCTTTTTTATAACAGTATTGATGAATTGAATGTGTTCATCCGCGTGAACCAAAGCTAAATATTCATCTTCTGCTTCAACTCAATGCACCTGAAATAAACATAAATAACAATAATTGAATTCTAACATTTAAAGACCCAGAAATTCATGGGTAAAAAAATGAAATGTTAAATAGAAAAATGAATTTACTAGGAAATATAATTCATGTAAATTATGTTTAACTCTTGCTATTATATTTTATACAAACTTTTATAGCTCTCAACAAGTACCGTTTTATTCCGCATTCCCAATATAGAACGAACCCTTTCGAGATTCTTCTCATAGGTCGAATCTGTTAGATGTTTGTGTTCTTATAGTATTGATCATAATAGAAACTAACCAGATTAGCCATGCACTAAGTACTGAAAAAATAAGCCGTAGATGATGAAAAATTAGGGCTGAGTTGGAAAAATATTCAACATATATAATCACATTGCACAATAGAAACCTTTCTACACTAATTTCGATTAATCAATCATATAGGTAAGCATTTTTATTGCACTCAATAAGTCAATGAATAGTTAACAACAACAAAAGTCATAATTTTGGCAACATCGAAGCAAGCTCGATAAGCGGTAAATAATTTTTAGGATGCAGGGAAGTCAAAAGATTCAATTTTAAGATGTCTTGGTTTCCATTTTTCTTTGTTGTCGTAGCATCTAGCCAAGTACAGAACATAGGAAAAGATCTGATTTATCAATTGAAATTTTGAAAGAAAGGTAATTAAGCAATTTCTATTTGTTGAACCTACTTGGAATTTATTATAAATTTCTGTTTTAACTGGTAAATGATGTGATGAGTAAATTAAGCAATTTATGAACAATCTATGTTTTAACTGGTAATGACGTGATGAGTAGTTTACTTCCTTTCATTTTCTTGGCCACTCTACTTGGAATTTATTACCGGTTTTCTGTTTCTCGTTCAATTTTCTTGTTTTCTATTTCTCTCTTTTCCAGTTCAAGTGCTATGATCTGCTAGATTGTAATTATTTATAACTTCAGGATTCCTTTTAATCATCAAACCATAGCCAAAATAATACTAGAGGCATGAGCAACAAAGTTCTAATGAATTAGAAACAACCGATTGTAGCTTGGATTCTTTGAGCTTGGAAGTGGTTGAAGTAAATTTTGTAAGCGATTCTAATTCTGAGAATTAGGTTATGTTTAGGGAATTAGATTTTTGATTGAAATGTCGAGTACTGAGGAGTGAGAGTGAGAGTAGACGGAAGAAATTATAATATCACAATATTATAATTTTTTTGACAAGTCACAATATTATAATTAATATGTTTAAAAAGCTAGGAAATAATTGAAAGTAGTGCCGAATATTAATATTATTAATATATCAAAAAAAATGCTGAATATTAATATGTATTATAATATATAAATAATTATTTAGTATATTAAAATTAAAATTTTAAAATTAAGTTTAATTTTTATAAATTTGACTGAGTAAAATATTATAAGTCTATTACAAATGATTTTCAATTAATTGATTAAAAATATATAATATTATTTAATAATTTAATAAGTAGGCATGAAAAATAAAATTCAGATAAATGTTATTAAGTATTACAATCAATGTTGTAAAAAGTGTAAATCAGAATTACTCGATGAATGTACGGAACATGGATTGATCGGATGAATCGAGCATTAATCGGGATGATTAATTGAATAATCAGAAATTTAATCAGTTTGATGAGCTACCGAACATAGATTAATCCGTGATTAATCACCGATTTTTAAAACAATGATTGCAATTATGAAAAACAAGTAAATAGAATTGTATTTTGAAGATAAAATATAGAATTATATAAGCTTTAAAATAAAAAATCCAAATTATATATATATATATATATATATATTGGACAGCATAATAGAACTTATAAATCAAACAATACATAATAATAACAAAATTAATCATATAAAATAAATATTTCTTAATATAAAATGAATCATAGATAAAATAACTAAGCCTATAATTAATTAATAAAAGCTATTAACAATGAAAAGATTCACAAATATATGTATACGTGGAATTAAATTTGTATTATTTAACTATTATTTATACAATAGATAATAGATAGATATCAATTTGATAATTATTTTTTATTTAAAAAAACTCGTCCCAACTCAAATTCAAATATAATTATAATATTTTATGAGGATTTTATTTTGGAATTTTTTGATAAATATCAAATTTTTTATTATTTTTTGCAAGAATACTTTCTTTTTATTTTTTATTTTGGAAAATACAATTTTTAAAATATATTTTTATCACAATAATATATGTAACATACATATATATAATTTCTATATATTTCTAATCAGTTTTTTAAATCATATTTCTATTAATTCTTTTTTGCACGTGTCAGGTTATAATAGGCCAATTTAGATTTGAAACACATGACATGGCGATAAGAACCAAATTTCTGAGTCTTTCCGTTGCGTCTGTTTCAACAATCAACACAACCATATCATCAAATTCAAATGGCACTCTGCAAACACTCCAAGCTCGAGAATCGATGCTTCAATGGCGGCCACAACTCCGGCATTTACGGAACTATCAGTAGAAGAAACATGAGTGGAGTTGTTAGCTTTAGCAGAGTGAAAATGACGGCTTCAAGTGGAGGAGAAATGATCGGATACGAAGAAGGAGCATTAGAAAGACCCAAATGGAGTGGTGAAACCCCTCTGTCGCGTTTAGTTCAAGCTCTCATTTCCATCAAACCCCTTTACTCGCTTCTTAAACTCGGTTCCCGACAAGTTCTTATCAGGTTCATTCGAAGTAACCTTATCTTTCTCCCTATATATGGCCTTACTGTGTGTATATTTATGGTGTTATTGTGTGTGTTGGTGAACAGTACAGCTGAAAAGAAAAACATACCCTGGAGAGAAATGACTAAAGAGATTCTTGATTCAGATGTTTATAAGCTCATGGATGATATCCAGGACCAATCCCTCATTTATCCTGATTGTAATGTTTCTTTGACTTCATTTGTTACTTGCTGTTTTGCAAGAGATTTAGTTATTAACACGTACTCTCTCGATTCCCTTCATTGGCTTATGGCCTAGGGGATACCCTCTACTTCCTCTACTATAGGTTTACCAAGACTTTGATGTTTCAAGGAATGTTTTATTTACCATTGTAGTTAGAAAACTCAAAGAGTCAAAGGGATATGTAAAGCAAACATAGAGCCTATTTGTAAATTGATTGGTGTTAATTGATGTAAAATAATTGAATTGATCAATTGATGACTGTTTTGTTTCAGATTATCTCAATCCCTTCCATGCTTATGATGAGGGAAACCTTTCTTGGCTTGTAAGTGACTATTTTTCTGCTAAATTTGGCTAAGCTTGACATTTCTACTCTATGCTAGAGTTAGTCTTATAATGATAATTGAATGACATATAACAATTTTAAAAATATGTACCTGTGTAGGCTGCAGCTGAAGCAGAGGCTGCAACTATGTCAATGATTAGACGAACAATACCTGATGCCTCTTCGTTGGATGAAGCAAATCAGATCGTTCGTGGAAATTGGCTTCAGGCAATTGATCAACATCATACTATGTACTCAGGAAGTACGATGATTAAAGACGTTCTTGATGTTGGATGCTCAGTTGGTGTGAGCACTAGATATCTTGCCGATAAATATCCTTCTGCTAGAGTTACTGTGAGTACATGTAATTTTAGTCCTTTCAAGAAATTGTATTGTATGAAGTTATGAACTGGTTGATACTGGTGAAATATGACAATAAGATTTTGTTGATTTAGTATAATGGGTGTACAAACTTGTTGTCTTGCATATATTTATATATATACATGGATGCATGACTGCAGGGGCTGGACTTGTCACCTTATTTTCTTGCTGTTGCTAAGTTCAAGGAAATGAAGAGCTCGCCAAGAAAGAATCCAATCAGCTGGAAACATGCAAAGGGTGAAGACACAAGTTTTCCCTCCCAATCATTTGACATTGTTTCCATTGCTTATGTGGTATGTCCCGTCACCAAATAATATGCTACACAATGACATTGAGAATGGTCATTTAATGTTTGCTTAATTCCAGCCAGATAACTATTCTGCCTGGACCATCAGCTCCTTGTAGTTCGAAGACTCACTTCTAGTAGATTTTATTTGTCTAGTCTACATATTGATATGTTCCTTCAGGACCTTCACAAGTTCTTGGTTCTCTACAATTTGTGCAGACTCATGAATGTCCCACAAAAGCAATAGTTAATCTAGTAAAGGAAGCATTTCGGCTCCTTAGACCTGGAGGCACCTTAGCTATCACTGATAATTCGGTAAATACTGTATCTAATCTATGTGAACTGAAGTCATTGGACTCATTGATGCATTGTCAATATGTATCTAAGTTGTGCCTATTTCTGGTTTATCTTTGCAGCCAAAATCAAAGATCCTCCAGGTATTCGTTATGCTTGTTTTTTTTTCATGTTATATAATTTCTCCTACAACACTGAAACGAGTATTATTAATAATGGTTACTTAAGATGTCTTGATTCCATAGTCATAGTTAAAAGGGTACTAGAGCTCTGGATTTTCTTTGCTCCTACGTTCTAACTACTATACACTGCAGTCTGCTATTGCATTCCATGTCCTACCGAGCAAGGTTTCATTTGAGTGACTGTGCATCAGCCTGATGTTTTGACTCAGAACCTACAGCTCTGGATACATTTGACCTTGTAAACAATGTAGTAGATTGGATACATTTGACCTTGTTTAACGCAATCCTAATACATGTTCGATGTGTTATATATGTAGGAATTATCTCCGGTTCTGTTTACGTTAATGAAAAGTACAGAGCCTTTCCTGGATGAATATTACCTGACTGATCTGGAAGCCACGATTAAAGAAGCTGGATTTGTGAATGTACATGCAGTCCTTACGGATCCTAGACACAGAACTGTGACTGCCACCGTTCCTCTTTAACTTTTCAAGTCTTCTGCAGCAGAGAGGTTTAGCTTATCTGTGAAAGACTGTAATCAGATCAAATGGTCTCAATGTTTGCTAGATATAAATTTTTTTTGTTGTGTATAATCCTGCCTTCTGTTAAATGTTCTCCACATTATTTAAATGAAGAACAAGAATCAACTACACCAAGCATCGCGAAATCATTTTATTCGGGGTGGTCTGTAGTCACAAGTTACAAGTGACCGTAAATAAATTCGATTGTCACTGATTCTGAGATTCTCTATGCCATATATATTTACTTATGATTTAACCTTATTATCTGTTTATTTAATATCGTAAATTTTGTTCTTAATTATATTTTGAAGTTCGATCGAAAGAATAATAGCATTATACTAGCTAGATTCTGTTTTTATCTTAAATATATGAAATTATATAAAAATACATATACATAAAATTATTATTATAAAAATGAAAATCAATCTAACTCGTATAAAAATATTAATTTATTAATAAAAAAATCTGATTCGTGAATATAAATTAATATACCATTGAATATTTAAAAAATATGAAAATAATGTTCGAAAGATTTGCTTGTTTTATATTTTATTATTTATAATATTACGGTAAATTTCAAAATTGTAACTTTTTTTTTTTTTTAACTGAATGTTCGGACCAAATAACTTTGAAGTTTCAAAATATATATGACAGAATATGTTACAGGTAAATGGCATATAACATGTTCTAAAAATAGGTCGAACCGCCTCTCTGTATTGACTTTTTTGGATGATCAGACTATCAGATTTTATAAAATTTTATTTATGCGATACATCATACATATGTAAATATAAAATGTTCCGTACACGTGTCACAAAGATGATTAACAGAACCCCAGAGGAGCGCAGTCTCTACGGGCAAATAAGGCCAACGAAACTAAAAGAAAGTTGCAAAAAAGCTCCGTGTTTTGCTCAGCACAACAAGTAGAAAACTTGGTTTGTTAATCCCTACAAGCTTATCATTTCGTATGTATATTTGTATGTATGTATAATTTGTACCATCCCAAGCTCTCTCTATACTTCTGGGTTCTTCTTGGTATGTTCTTGAACTTGAACTTTATTTTTTTTAATTTTTTAATTTTGTTTTTATGATATGATCATCTTGTATGGTAATTGCTTTTCTTTACAAATTTTGCAAAAGGGTTTGTGTTTAATTTGTTTAAATTACTTGATTTGTTGTTCTTTGTGTGTGAATATTTAGAGTTTAGTGATAAATTGAGCTGCTTGGTTCTTTTTATGTTACAAAATTGTTGAACTGTTTAGTTGGTTAGGTATTTTTGTCATAAAATTTTGGTATAAGGGCTGAGGGTGGTTTGCTTTAGCTGTTTGTAATGAGGTAATGAGCTTTGTAAAATCAGAAATGACTTTCATTTATGGGAAGCATCAAATAAATATTCCAAAAGTATTGAGATGATACTTTGTTACATGGAAATCTTTGCAGGGCTTGTTTTGAAACCTTTAATATCCTTTACTATTGTCAAAGAATCGAATTGGTTGTGTCACTAGCCAAAAGTCTTGCCTTTAAGTTATCATTTTACATAATCACAAACAATAGATGCGAGAATATGCTACTATTCATTTACACGTGGAAGAAATAATCCTAATAATTCAGCATACTGTATGTGTAAATAGAGTTTCTGGTGACAGGTTAAGCTGTAGTTCAACCGACACGCTGGAGCTTGGCATGGCTTTATACGGCTTATTAGTTATGTTCCAGGATTGGCTCATAACATATATGATACTACCGTGGTTGCGTGTTTGAATTTGTTGACTTACATATTACTTGAGTTGAGTAGGATAACGTAATATTCAGCACTCTGAAACAATGCAGTAATGACGTAGTTCACTACATTAACCTATTTGGGGAGCTCATATATGATTGGATTAAATATCGACAAAATTTAGAGGCCACGTTTCATCCTAAATGTAATTCTTAACATTGTCCGTTAGCTTATTACATCTCCGTACATCTCTTATATGTATATATACATCATAATTATGCTTGATAGGTGACAATATCATAATAATTTGACAGAGCATGATGTTTTACATAGCCATATCAGCTTAAGCTGTGGCCATTACTTCAATAAAAAATAGTATTCTTTTCTAGGTTCTCGGTACTCTATGGTCCAGACATGTTTTCTAAATTTGTATGGTGCATTCTTTTATGTTTTCTTACTTGTTGATAGTTGATTCATTTATGTGTGTGCTCTGATGCTAGTTTGTTCCCTTTGTGCAGTCGTAGTGACTCCCTGGTAAAAATTACAGAACTTTGACATCTGGTGTCAAGGTTGGTACATGAGCATGATGGACTTTAAAGGTGCTTCTTGGGTTGGAGACATATACCAGAAATTTGAAGCTATGTGTTTGGAGGTTGAAGAAACAATTTGTGAAGTACATATCTTCTTTTTGGCTTTTTCTGTCTTGCATTGATGCTGGCATGGTATTACATTATCGTCATTGTCCTAATATATTTAAAAGATGCTATTTTTTGTTGACATTATATGGATCTAATATTAATTGTTTCCATAATTATATTCAAGAATATATACACATATGGTCCTCTACATTGTGAATAAACTACTGAACTTTCCATATACTGTGTGTCAATTTATGCAAGATACAAGACAAGGCAACCATGGTTGTTACGGCGCTGCGGCGAGTCGCGGCGCCGTAGGACCTTCACAACAATATGGCGTCGTGGCGTCCCTCGTGGCGTCCTTATGGCGCCCAATATATAAGATAGTAGTTGTAAATTTATATATTATAAATTAATAATATATATTAGCAATACTAATAAGTAATTACACAGGCATACACTATAGGGTGAAAACATTAGTACTTAAAATATCAATAACTCAAGAGGTCATAGTCTCATAGATCATATCAGAACTTTAAATTTAAAGCACAACACACTAAACTAGGTGGCAGAACTAGGAGGGCAGTAGCAAAATAAGACGACTAATAACTATGAAGGCAAGTCTGGTCAGGCGAAATCCTCAAGCACCAACTCCTCCCTAACAAAATTTCCACTCCCCATATGGCCAGCACTTTCGTGTGCACTAGATGGTTCACCAAAATCATCAACTTCTTCATCATCAATTGGAATATTTTCTTCATCCATTCCCACATCAACATCCTCCGTATCCGAGTCTGACTCATTATGCGATCTAAATTGAGATTCCTCCTGCATCTTTGAAGATGAAGCATCATCCTCACGATTACGACGCCGAGTATATGTAAAATCACCACGAGCAGCTCTAGGAACATTGCGTGGCAGATTTGCATTTGATGCACCATTAACTTCATCTACATGATGCCACAAAGGATCATCTGCAACCCACTCATTTTCCTGTGGCGTCCTGTGGCGTCCTGTGGCGTCCGAGGCGACCGCCTCAGTGCCTGTTCGCAAGTCGACAACGACGCTTAAGCCATTTTACACGTCACAACGCCAAATGGACGCCAAATGGACGCCAAATGGACGCCATGACAACCATGAAGGCAACTGACCATATATTTATCAGGAACTTTTTCAATCCCAAGTTTAATTTCTCTTTAAATAATTAACTATTATAACTATTTATCATTAATTGCTCTAGTTTTAGTAAATTTTAAGCTAGTGGTGATGTTTTAGTTGGAGAAAGTATTTGTCATCGGCAATGACACATATACGTTATTTGTAAACATTAAATCAAAAGGTGATATATAAATTAACTATTGAAAATTTGCGTGACTGATAATATTGTTCGAGTATATTACCATGCAGTTGTATATGTTGTAGTAATGTTTTCTGTTCAAAGTGATTTGAGTTTTATAATATTGTTATGTAATTAGTATTTATGTGTCTATAATTTTTAAGTTTTCCTTGTGTGACCACTGTTTGCAGGTTAGACATTAGTGCTTTGTGTTGAATGATGTTAGTAATGGTAATTAGACGTTAGTTTTAGTAAGTAGCACTTTGCTTTTGCCTACTGCATGTTCTACTTGTGTTGTTTTTCTTCTGGTAATTGTATCCAGCACATGAGGTTTATGAATATTGATGTAGGAATAACTTTCACTTCTGTTCCTGTTGTCTATCTGATGTACATTTCATCTATCATATGTTAGATGGTTTCAAGTTTGTTCTTTAATCATGTACAGTGTACGTATCTAATTAAATGAATGTGATCTTTGTTTAACTTCATATTTATACTATTCACATTTGTTATTCCTTGTGCACAGGATGCTGTTAACTTTGTTGAAAGTCAGGTGCAGAATGTGGGATCAAATATGAAAAAATTCTATACTGATGTGATACAAGATTTGGCTTCTTCAGATTCTACAGATCCTGTAAAGCTACCTGTCACTGATTTGCCTTTGGACTCTTATACTGATAATATAATCGACGAGAATAAAAAATCAAGCAGTAAAGAAGATACTAAAAAGGTCGGCAATTTATTTACTAACGGTCTCAAAGTAATTGACCGGGAGGATGGAGATCAGGTGTCATCACTTGCTGAACAAGCCAAACAAAGGGTAAACCCATGCTCTGGAGGTTCTATTAAAGAATCTTTCTCGATGCACGAGACAAAAGAAGAACGGCATGAAGATACAACTGTCTGTTACAAGAATCAGGTGTCAGAGAACCAGGATCGGGCATCATTGGTGTCTGAAAAAATACATGAATATGCAGCTACTGAGCATATGGCTCTAGCATCACCACAAGCTTCAGTTGAAGTAGTAGGATGGGAATGGGACTCCAGGGAAGAAGGGAAAGAAATGAGTAGTTGCGAGGGTATTGACATGGATGACTTCACAGTTGATGGTCCAATATCTAATGATGTTCTGTCATCGCAAACTATAGGTGAAGGCTTGGGGCAAGATTCTATAGGTATTTCTTCAAGGGAGATAATCTTCTATATTTGCTGTTTTATAGCAACACTTGTTTTCTGCTAAAATTGCTAATTGAAAATGCAGAAACGGATTCTTCGGTCAAATATAATGCACTAGATGATTCAAGAACTTGTCAATCGGCTGGTGAGCTGGTTGCATTGTCAGATTCAGGTACAGTGACAGATTGACAATCACTCTTTATAATCATAATAATATTCAATTTCAAGTACAACTCTCGTAAGAGCCAGATGTTCTTCCTGGATTTAATTCTATTCTCGTTTCACCCTCTTCTTGAAGTTTCATATTCAAATTTCCTACAAATATAGCATAAAACTTGTACAACCACAGCTTGTCTGGTCGTGTGTTTGTACCAAGCTTTGTGCATGGTGATAAAGTAATGGGCAATTGGCACATTACTGATCACTGCGCATGATTCCCGCACTTGCTCATCTTTGTTTGCACTCCATCTAGGTCACATAACTATACCCTTTGTTCCGTCATACACTGTAATGTCACCCTGAACCACAAGTATACAGCACCATGCCATGGAAATGCTGCCCTCTCTACCTTTGAAATCACCGCTCCTGTACCTCTGCAATCACTATCAACAAGTCCATCACACACACCGCACACACATTCTTTTATTATTAATTTATCTTTTTATGATTATACACATGTATAAGTGATCATAAAAGTAGTAATTTATTGAAGGGGGCTATTATGCTAATTGGACGTGAATGTCTTATTGTCAATTTCATATACTGTTCATTATAATGTGAAACTCCTGCAGGAAGTTTCTCTAACTGTGATGAAGATGTGATCGAGACTAATGACAGTACAGAATTAAAGGTGGAAACTACTGATGAAGATACGATAAAGTTGGAGGAAACTTGTGTCTTTGTAAATGAAAATAACATCTCTTTTGCTTCTCACAAGGATGGAAAACCCTGGTCCTACAAGGTACTCAGTATTCTTGTATGCTTGTGTTTGTGATCAGAAAAGTATTCGAAATTGACTCTTATACTTTGTTGTAGAAAAAGACGAGGGAAGCTTTTTCATTAAGAAAGAAATCGTCAAGAAGACAGGAGTACAAAAAACTCGTAACACAGTATCAGGGCATGTATACGAGTTCAAGCCCAACTGCTGACACAGTCACACACACTGTCTACCCAGAATCAAACACAGGAGAGTCACAAACTCGCGAGTTTTGTGAGTCGGATTGGGAACTTCTGTAATGTTTTATATCAATTTCTTATAAATAGGTAATCTGCTATGACGAGCTGCTCTCTTCCATAGCTGACGAGAGAACGAAAAGATGCTTTAACTTGAATGTTATATATATATGATAGCTATATAATATGTATGTAACAAGTACTACACATGATACAAAGCTCGATGTTCCGGGCATTTAAGCTAATTGTAAGAGGTATAAGTTGGATGGTAGCCTTACATGAACTACTAAATATAAATGGTAATCTTACCGAGGCTTGTTGACAAGCATTTTTAAGCGTTGTTATAGTTTAACTCAATCATTTATCATGCTCGTGTTCCTTATGCTTGTCACTAAGCCTGATAGTTCCTATATCATCATATACTTGTCATTACAAATTTTGTTAGTTCTTATATCCGGTGGCATCTGGAACTTCACTTTTACTGTTTGTGTGTTCACAGCTTTGTATTATATATTTGTTTTCACCTTGTATTAAATTACTGTTTCTAGAAATTACGAATTTCGTGATTGGAGAACAGGAGATGCAACAGAATAGCTACCATAGTATATGTTTTAAGTTGTATTTGTGCAATGCATTACTAAGGATGTGTTTTAATCTTAGATATCTCTCATATATTAAATTACTAACTATACAAATAATATGAATACAAGAACTAATTACTATGATATAACATTTGAATAAACTTTAGTTAATATAGATTATTATTATTCTAAAACAGGTTTGGTAGATGCAGCCAAAATGGAATAATGTGGCTGCTGCAGCGCCTGCGGTTCCTTCCAGGCTTCAATATTGACTCAATTACGTATTCTAAATGACAAACAAATGTTACAAATGGACTGTGGGCCACTTGATGCGTACAAGTTTATATACGGCCCACAGGACCACTAGGCCCAAGCTGAGATTGTTAGTCACCGTCCATTTGGCCGCTTACATTGATTTAATCATTAGGTACCTTGATCCTTACGTTTTCATTTTCTTTATTTTATTCCTCTGTCTTATTTTTATGGTTAATCAAATAAAAAGTTAACATTCTCTCTAATTATATTTAATGAACTAATAATAATTATATATATTATTAATAAATACTAGCTTATAACCCGTGCAAAGCAACGGAGACAAGTAATAAATAATATATTATATATTTTAAATGAATTAAATATTTAATTTAATTATTTATGTTATTAATATTTTTTATGTAATGTTGTACATGAGATAAATTAGTTTTGTATCATATTTATATTATGTGTTTAAAGTCTCATTAATATATTGTTATATATTTATATTAATTAACATAGATTAATAACTCGTACAAAACATTAATAAATTTTTATTAATAAAAAGAGTTTCGAATACATTAGAAATATTTTAATTAAAATTTAAATAAAAGAGTATGTTTTAATATAGATAAAATATTAATATAATTTTAATATTCAAAAAAAATATTATAAATAATACAAAGAAATAGATGGTAATTTTCCTGCTATAAACAAAATAATAATATTATTTTAATATTTATAAAATTTAATTAATAAATTCTGATATTAAATAAATTAAATAGGTTGACTAGTGAGGAAATTACAACATGATAGTATATTGATTAGAAGAATGTGTTTGAAATTGAATGGGAGACAGACACATGTATTTGAAGTTGAGTGAGACACAAAAGAACCAAACCGACGACAGACCAAACATTTGTATTTACGGCTTTAATAATATAGTATAGAGTGAAAATATATAATAATATTTAAATAAATTAATAAGATTAATATCGTATATAGAGAATTTTTTTGAGATAAACAAAATAAGAAAATTATTTATTATAAAAAAATGAAAAGATGTACATGTTAACTTTTAAATATATAATAATCAAATGACTCAAATAATTGTACGCGTATATAATAGTAAATAATCACCCCCAAATATGTCCCATACAACCTATCCTTAACTAGACAACCACCTAGGGTACCATCATGACACATGACAGGACACCAAAAAATTTGTATATATATAATTTAAATTTTCGTTTTTTTTAAAATTTTAAAGAAAATGAATACCATTTCAAAAGTTCGTTTATGATACTCGAATCTTTAGGACCGTCCGTGATCCCATGTGTTGTAATGTAGTCACCATAACATTTATTTATTGGTTTGAACACCAGCCCGGTTTACATAGACACTAGACAAGTATAATTGTAAAAATAAAAAACCGCATCCTATTCGATACGAAATATTTAAGATCCTATGTAAAATTTAAAATAAATTCTAAATATATATTTCAATATTATGAATAATGAAGTTACATGATGTTTTCTAAATAAAATATATAATCAAATAAGTTGTGGAAAATATTCACTTAAAAATTTTGGACTTCTTCATTAATTTTTTGCAAACTCCATCTACAAATATCAAAAACACCATGCGATTCGAAACCCTAAAAATCTCAATATCTAACCATTTAACCAATAAATTTTCACCAGATAAAACTTCCCTATTTATATCGTAGCAGGGAAGTATTTAGGTGGCCTAGAAACTAGATACTCTTTTGGATCTTTTTGAGCTTGAACCTAACACATGTTTTTCCTTCATACGAAAGCGTGATTTATTCCTAACTATTACGGCCAGCCCAAATTAATTAACTAATACTGTATAAAGTATAATAAAAGCCTATAAGATAAATGAATTTGCTAGGGAGAATTGTGATTCATTAAAGTCAAAAAGAAAGTCAATATTGGGGGGAATTGTATATTGAACTAAGGTCCCCCAAATTAACAATCCTAATTTTGAAAGTTAAACTGCATATGAAATGATTGATTCAATTACTAATTTAAACAATTTAATATATTATGATTGTTTATACATGTGTATACATTTATATTATTTATTATATCACAATATAATTATTATTTTTATTGTTTATACATGTGTATACATATATATTATTTATCATATCACCGTATAATTTTTTATTTTATACATCTCTAATATCGTAGTCCAGTTATTATATTTTTTGACTTACGAGGATATAATCTCCCGAATGATGAACATTTCTCAAGTAGCTAATTTATAGTATTGCAATTATATTAATTAATTAACTCCCTCAAAACCAAAAATATTAATAATTGGGCGGATTAGAAGTTAAATTAAGAAGAAGTGCAGCATACCATAGACTGACAGAGATACAGATGCAGTAGAATCTCGATAAATAAATATTTAATAAAAAAATAAACTCTTCAAGTGAATACTTTTTTCCGGTCTCAACATAATAGAGATAGTGTATTTTTTTACCTCGATTAATGAATATAATTTTCTGATCCCGAATATATTTATTTATCGAGGTTTAACCGTATCTAAATCGATAATTATAATAATTATAATGTCGTAATCCTAAGCCTTATCATTGTATGCAAAATAATTCAATATTGAAAGTGAAATTGTGCGTTTGTGATTGATTTGTTTATTGTTCCGTAAGACTTGTGCGGGGAAGGTTAATTTGGGACAATATGTACCTATTGACTATTGCTATTCGATAAACGACAATGCTAGCAGCTTCAGCCTTCAGTAACAGGTTGCCAGGTTGGTCCTATTAACAACTACATTAAATCATTAATAATTGTGAGAAAAGCGCGAAGCCTTGGAGTATCTACTACATTGATAAAACTAAACTTTTTTATTGTTAAAAAATTACTACTAGTTTTTTAAAAATTAGTTTAAACAAACAACCTCATATCTACTACAGTACTAATAAAATTAGTTTACAATTCTTTACTTTGAATAATAAAATAATCAAATGGAGAGTGATTTAAAGTATGATCGGAAAAAAACATGAATTTAGTAGTTAAATTATCCAGCCAATATTTTATATTATTTTAAAGAATCATGCAATTAATTAACTTAAAAAAGTTTCCTTGATTCAGACAAGTTTACTATATACAGTAATACTGTATATATTTGAGTAATATATATACAGTATTATTCAGTTATCTGAATAATTTGCTTTTTCTTTTTTGGTTTGCATTCGAATCATTTGATAAAAACGCATTAGTAGCAGCTAGTGGATGATTAAGAATTTATATTAATTCGTAGCTAAAGCATATATGCCAAACATCATAATTTCACTTATTTGAAATGGTTACAACTAACAATTGCCAAAACCGTGCATATCTGTGGTATATAATTAGTTAATTACCGGTAAAACTCACAGATCAAACTTGATAATCACCCTGAATTTAGCATAGTAGTAGAACCGAAGAAAGTAATAACAATGCTTAAAGGGTGTTTGTTTTAGATTTAAGTCAAAAATTTAAAGTAATTTCTGACCTTACTTGAAAATATGTGTTTTTCTAATAAGTTAAAAGCTTAATTAAGTTATAAATAATTTTTTTATGCTGACTTATTATTAAAAATTTAAGTTATGAATAAATCTTTTAATTAGTTTACGGCTCTTTTAGTGTACTGAAAAATAGAAATGTAACATTACACACATGTTGTCGGCCATTTTCTCTTTTCTGGCTTTTTTCACAATCTTAGTTTCGTCATAAATAGCGGTAAGAAGTAAGAGCAAGTTATTCTTCTATTTTGAAAGATATGTTAAAATATGTTGTTGAACTTCCATATACATATTTTAAAATATTAAAATTATATAATTAGAATATAATTTTTAAAATTTATTAATATTTTGAGAATAAAAATATTAATTGAATATATTTTTTTGAGTAAAATTAATTGAATGTTTTTATAAGGGAGAAGTAGGCATGGGTCCCCAGTAGTTGGAAGTACATTTTCGACATTGATCAAAATGCATTGTTCTAAAAATCGGTGATTAATGATTAATCTGATAGTTCATTAAATTGATTAAATTCTCGATTATTCAATTAATCATTATGATTAATTTCCAATTTATCCGATTAATTTCTGATTTATCCAATTAATCTCTGTTACGTGTCTTTACCAACTAAGTTCGATTCACGATTTTTACAACATTGTCAAAACGACGCCAACTTCATGGAAATTTAAAGTTGGACCAACTAATAAATTTTGAAAATTCAAAACGTAAATTTCTAGTTTTGTCTTTTTAATTATACGTTATAAAAGGCAAGTACGACGTTTTTTGGAAAATTAGTTCTCAATGTTTAAAAATGTTGAGTTCTATGAAAAATAAATGAGTAAGCTCAAAAGTCATCCCAAATTTTTTTCCAAACGACGTAGCATGACATATGGTTTGTTTTAATTCGTGGGCGCATATTATTATAAAAAAAGTTACCAATTACACAAACTCAGCATTTGAAATAAATTTTGGGATAATTTTTGGGGTTTCTAACATTTTTTAAAATAAATTAATATGAGAATGTGTAAAAGTAATTCTTACACATACAAATAAAGTATATAAAAGTTAAATTAGCAATAAACAGACAAGATAATCTTTTTTTGGTACCTAATCGGCTGATCATCGTGGATTGTTAAGTAAGTTTGATATACCAGCTGCTGTACCACAGACCAGTTTTCCGGTTTCTTCTATTATGGCATATAAAACAGATATTTTTGGTAGCAAGGTGCCAAGGTCCATCTTTCACCGGAATACTATTACCAAAAACGTTAATTTATATATATCAAAATAAATTTATTTGAAATAAAAGGATGTATCTGTCGATAATAAATTATTAACAGTCAAATAATTTTAATCGTGAAAGAGTAATACAACACAATAAAAGTGATTTATAATTGAAGAGAATCACAAGATACAAAAAGTACGTAGGGTTGTGAAACAATCCGCAAAACACACAATAAAATAATACGAGTGATTGTGTATAAGTAACATAACGATATATGATTATAAACAAAACTGTTAAATAGAAAGGATATGAAACAGAAGATATCTCGAATCCAGTACGAAACTGTCTTCTCAAAATTATTTCGTCTGTCATCGTATACTTGAGTCGATAGTCTTCCTAGATAAAACGAGAACATGATGATGTCACAAAAAACAGCACATTCAGCAAATTTGAAAAAATCAATAAAACAATCACCATGAAGAGTATTATTTAAGGATGGTTGTTTTAGGTTATAAAAATATTGGAAGGAAAAAATACTTCGCCGACCTACAATTATCCTTAAACTTCCGTGCTCTTTTTTATAGGGTCTACGGACCGATGCCTGCTACAGATCCAGATCCCATTCCGTGGCCATGATCGGAATATGCAAATCCACCCGCTTTTATTTCTTGCGTAACCGTGGTAAAACGTAAAAAAAGCAAAAGTCTGTCTTTGTCTTTCTTGGGTTAAGCTAGTAGCGTGCCGTGGTGAACAAAAAAAAAAGAAAGGCGTCCTATAAAAAGAATAGTCCGGAACAGGGACTGAAGCAGAAGAAGATGTCAATCCCTGCTCGGAACTCCAAAAGTGGATATCAAAAAGTGTCAAATCTCAGGGACATGGTCTAATCATGGAATGCCAGAAGTTTTGAGAATTCAAGAGAAGGTCACGGCGAGACGAGTCATTTATCGTATATATAAACTTGGAAAAACTTGTACGCTATACAATTTCCTAATTAACCACGCGTTTATCTAATTAATCCTGCGTTAATTAATAAAGAAGGCGGTTGTCAAAATCAATTTGTAATCAATTTCGAATTAATATTAATAATTATTATTAAAACAAAATAACGAATTATTTATTTGAGCTAAAGCTCAGTGAAAATTAATATTTTAGCAAAATTGGTCCGGATTTATTCGGCCCAAATTTTGCTACACTCGTGTCCGTAGGTCGCCCACGCGAAAAGACCGAAATCTTGCGAAACCACGAATTTGTCCTCGAAATCCCATGATTTGCACCTCCCTGACGCACGTGGGTGGTGGAGCAACATCATACTAATACAATTTAAACACTACATAAGTTTTCTACTATATTAAATCATGAAAACCACTTTTCCAATTCAACGTGAGATTCACGTTCTCATTCTTATTTTTCCACTTTCAAGGGACCAATTTTGGATCATCATATCTCATTCATCCCTTGATCATTCTGAATACTTAAATATGCATTGGAAAACTCTTTCGGAGAAGGACGCATTATAATTTCCTTCGTTGCGCACACGCACTCCAAAAACATTCAAATTTAGACTCAAAATTACTTGACAATTTGGGCTTCTGTCCACATTTTCCAAAAGGGTTTGCTTAAGAGAAATGTTTTGCATTATTTATGCAAAAATATTCGATAGTTTATAAATGTCATCAAAATAATACATTATATAACATCTTGATTTCAGAGCTATCAGTCCAATAATACATAAACAAAATGCGATTGGTTTAATTTAAAAAAATTATAACATCGCAGAAAATTAAATGTTTTCTAATGTTACGAGACACGCAGTCGGTAGAAACTATAGGATTCTAATGTTTTCTAAATATGTATGTTAAAAAATCAAATAACATTAGTAATTAAAATGGGGGAGTATACGTAGAGGTGTTTGGGGGACTCTTTTCCAGAATAAGTCAACTTATTTTAAGACAAAGTTAGAGATTCCTAACTTTTTTTTGAAAAAAGTTAACTTTTTTTTACAACTTATAGAATCTCAAATATACATTAAATACTTGTAAAAAAATATTTATCAAAATATGAAATTTTTATCCGAAAATAAGTTCAAAAAGACTTATTTTAAGGCAGGCCAAACATGCCAGTATTTTAATTTTTAACTTCTAAATAATTTTTTTAAGTAGCGGGAGATGTGAATTTATGTTATAGATAGATGCGATTGAAACTGATGCTAGGTAGCGTGCAAGACAATGGATAGGATTCAATTTCCACTGTTAGTTACACGACCCCATTAAGTGCATGACTTTTCTTGTGATGTAGAGAGCCAATACTACTCCAATATGCATGTGGGTACTTCAATATTTAGCCACCAAAACAATTTACATCCCCCCACTACTTTTCAAACTTGTCGAGTTGTGTTTGGAATCAGAAATAGCAGTCACTTGTACTTGTATAGTTGTATGTATATATTATTGCCCCGTTTGCCTCAATTTATAAGTTAAAAAAGTTGATATATGTGTATTTTTTTTAAAAATAAGTAACTTATTTTCAAATTTGAAAATAAGATTTGATCTTAAATTTCTAAAATAAATATTAATTTTAAAAAAAAATATGAAAATACTTTAAAAAATAATAATTTATTACTTATAAACTAAGCCAAACACCCCCTATGTATTCATGTGCAGTCGTAATTTATGTTCAAAATTCCTTTAGTTTTATCCGTCCATGCCATTATATATGATGTCACGTGAAGGCTTTTCAAGGGGTTGGATCTGGGTGAATTTAATTACATTTATATCTATACTTGTTTAATTTAGGTATCGAATTACTTTACATCAATAAAAAATATCTATATTTAGTGCATATGAGATTCGGGATTTTACTTTAGTTTTTTTATATATTATAATATATATAGCTATAGTCAAGTTATACATAATTCACATTCACTAATTTATTTAATCAAATTCTTATTTAAAATAATATCAAAGTAAATTTAATTTATATTCATTTATTAAGATTCTTATCGAACTCAATTAATTGAGAAATCAGTTCAATGAACTTTATCAATGTATAAGTTATATATTTTAGATATAACCTACAACATGAAATTTATTATTACACATATTGAGTTTATACACTAGAGGAGTATTGGAGGTGCTATTTTTATAATATAGTATCAATTATAAAACATAGCACTCCAATGCAATATTATAGGAGGTGCTAAAATAGAAAAGTTATAGAACCAATTATAAAAATACTTATTTTAGCAAATTTAATGTTATATTTTACATTGTTGATTGAAAAGTTATTTAATTTTACATCTATTAATTCTATTTTGAAATCATTAAAATATGAAATCTATTTTAACACCAAAGTATATTTTTTGATTTCATATTACAGTAATTTCATATTACAGCAATAACTACATCTATTTTAACAATTACTCTTACACAAATTTAAATTTGTATTCAAAAACTTTGGACTACAACCGCAACAGTAGTGTACATTCTGTCGGAGCCGTAAAATATATATTTGTCAACTACAAACTATTAAAGTGAAACTCTGTCATCCATTTCTTCAAGGGAAAAAAACACACTGTCATCCATAACGAAAAATGGTTTAGAATCATAGACCCAATGACTATAAAGGTAAACCATATTTGAATTTTTTTATTTTATTTTTATCGATGTGGTCCGCTTCTAAAGTAGCTGGTTTGTAAAACGTTTTCGAATCATCTACCAACCTAATTAAAATATTGCTCATATACTACCTCACATCATTCAACTAGTCATCATTATAATTATAATTAGTGTTTTCAAGGTTCTTAACCCTGTATATATAGTAATATATTTTAATTCGTAAGCACAGCGACAAGTACAAATAAAATATGTAAGGTTCTATTCAAATAATATTTATTTTATCTTTGAAATTTCGTTTTCTATCTATATTTTTTGCATCAATTTAATGTAATGTAAATGAAAATTAATAACAATCCACATGACTGTGAGCCATTCACAAATCTCATCCAAAATATATTATACAAACATATTAAAGAATACAAACATGACTTTCGTGCATCCATCCATGTGCAAAAACATATTCCCAACACCCTACCCTCCCCAGTCCCCCCACAGTGGTTAGACTTGGACTTGCAAACATATTTTATTGTTATTGTTAAGGTAGTGAAATTTACATTATAAAAACAGTAGCCAGTGACTAATTTATCCTCAGACTTCGTCCTTTAATTTCATTCATTTAGGTTCGACTTCCAAGATGGGTACTCTACTAAAATCCATGTTCTTTTCGGCATTACTTGTATTCATTGGTTGCCAACAATACACAAACGCCGAGGAATATTTTGTTAACAGCAATAGTTCCAGCAACATCAGAAAGCTGGGCAGTGGGTGCAATATTTTTAGAGGCAAATGGGTATATGATGCTTCTTATCCTCTTTATCAATCTTCTAGTTGCCCTTTCATTGATCAACAATTTGACTGCCAAAAGTTTGGCAGACCTGATCATTCCTACCTCAAGTATAGGTGGCAGCCTTTCTCATGTAACCTTCCAAGGTAAATAATCTCTCTCTCTCTCTCTCGTGTAACCTTAATAAAGATGCTGTCTGCATGGATATGTACAATGAATAGGTCTGAATTTTATATATCTACACTGTCTGTCTGTGCAGTTTCAATGGGGTGGCTTTCTTGGAGAAGATGAGGGGGAAGAAGATATTGTTTGTGGGAGACTCACTGAGTTTCAATATATGGCAATCTTTGAGTTGCATGATTCATTCAGCTGTACCACAAGTCAAGTACACAATTGTACAGGGTTACCCCCATTCCGAAATTACATTTGTGGTGAGTTTACTAGTCAGCTACTTTATATAAAATTATTACTCTTTTGATTTACTATTATTACTATTATTTTTCTTGAAATAGAACTATCATCATTTCCTGTTTTGAAAAATTACAAGTACTATCATTTGATTGTAACTACCTTCCTTGTTAAATTGGCAAAAATGATTATGCTTTATTCAGTGCATGTATGCCCTGCCAATCCTGACACGCTTTGTTATTCTTTTCTATATAATTTTTGAGAAAGTCAAAATAATGATTATAAAAAATAAAGATAAAATTGAGTATATTGGAGCTTTTTTGGGCTGTTTTGTTGTGCATCCGCTGTTACGAGAGTCTGATGAAGTCTTCTACGGTGTACGAATGACCATTATTATCATAGAATTATGTGCATTAAGCAACAAAGTCAAACATGCAATGACCCTCCAGCATTGTAATTAACTTAATTATCTTTGGCTAATTGAGAGTTGAAGACTCGGTGTGAGTATTTAAATTTTGATTAAAACAAAAAAAATCAAAGAATGATTATTATGAAAATTTACTGTGCTATAGGTAGAATGTGCAATGAAGCTGGACTGTGAATCTTTTGGTTTAAAGAAAAATGACATGAGACGCACAATGAATTGGTCGTTTTAGGCATTGCAACCGGTATCACTTGACGAGTCTGCTCTGTTTTCATTAATTCAACCCCAACACTTCGATCACTTTGTGCTTGTGGTGTCTCTATTTCCAATCTTCCTTCTTTTTTATATTAATTGATAAAAAAATAAAATAAACTAAAATAATTCTAAAGTGAAGGAATAAATAAAGACAGTATCTACTTTTTCTAGCTCTTTTAAAAATACCAAGTATTTGAATGAAGAAGGATAAATTTG
The DNA here is from genome assembly GCA_028671895.1 of Oenanthe sinensis. Taxonomy (NCBI): domain Eukaryota; kingdom Viridiplantae; phylum Streptophyta; class Magnoliopsida; order Apiales; family Apiaceae; genus Oenanthe; species Oenanthe sinensis. Next base: position 42,339,799 of record CM053794.1, read on the forward strand.
AAATGTCAAGTTGCATTAAAAGTACCACGGAGATGGTAAAGGGGGGGAGCAGGACCACAGCTCCATTAACATTATTGAGGTTACAATGCACACGGTGGAAATACTTAAGAGCAGCATCTATTGCGTGAATACTTTGATTCAGCTAGCTCCCATTTGGTTTCTCAAACTTTTTTCTATGCGTTATGTCATATGTGTGTGGCCTTGTGGCTCACCTTCCCCCGCTCCACCATTGATAATGTCATAGGGAGACAATGTACGGTATTAAATAATTTAAGTATGATGTACATTTTTTAGTCGTGATAGTTAAATTTTAAACGGACTGTTAACTTTAAACAATATCAAAATTGTTTTCCCCTGCCGGGCTCTCTTTTTTTCGAGTTGGCCTTAAATTTTAGTTTGATTTGAGCTCGTGTAAAGCTATTCATAGACCCCTGAAGAAATTCAGTTTGTATTGAATATGCGATTTGTTGCTTAGCATATACTACTTGACAAAGTTCTTTGAATTGTTTGGCACAGGACTATGGAGTTAAATTATTGTTGTATCGTACAACATATATTGTAGATATCGTAAACGAGAATATAGGCCGGGTCCTAAAACTAGATTCGATTAGTAGTGGTGACGCATGGTTAGGCATGGACGTTTTAGTTTTCAACTCGTGGCATTGGTGGGTCCACACCGGAAGAGATCAACCGTAAGATTGATAGTATTTATGTTTTTTGCTTGCTTATTTAGTTACCGAATTCATAATACTATAATTTAAGGATTGGAATGGTTGCAGATGGGATTATGTGCAAGATGGCACCAATGTTCACAAAGACATGAACCGATTAGTTGCATATTACAAAGGAATGACAACTTGGGCTAGATGGGTTGATAGAAATGTTAATCCTTCTAAAACCAAAGTCTTTTTTCAAGGAATCTCTCCAATCCATTATGAGTAAGTTAGATATCTAATTATGATCCCTTCTTTTTAATTTCTTTATAAACCCGATATATTAATAGTTCTACTGCTAATAATTACCTAATCATACATTAAAATCAGGGGTAAAGATTGGGGTGAACCATCAAAATCATGTGCACATGAGACGGAACCATTCTTCGGTATAAAATATCCTGCAGGGACACCAATGGCAGCAGTTGTAGTGAACAAAGTATTGAGCAGAATTAAGGTACCAACTTATCTACTAGACATCACCTTGTTGTCACAATATCGAAAGGATGCTCATCCGACTGTCTATAGCGGAGGTCGGAACAGCCTCGATTGCAGCCATTGGTGTCTTCCTGGATTGCCGGATACTTGGAACCAACTGCTGTATTCCGCTCTTATTAGTTGAACAAATGAACATATATAGTGCAGGCCGGATTATTGTTTCGATAATACAAATATAATTCTTGTTCTTCCTTTTTATAGTCCTCAATAATGAAAAATGATATCGATTCATTTGTAAAGTAAATGTGTATTTTTAGTGTTCAATGAGAAATTGATCTATTGTCACTTGTAAGGTCATATATTTTTCAAGATGAAAAATTATTTTAATGTTTAAGCTAGTATTAGAATAAAAACTAGGAAACTGCTAAGCACATATCATGAGATTTTGTATTAGAATAATAATGTGCTTTTAGTATATGCTCAAGTTTAACTCATTTTTTTGAATATTTTCACTATCCAAACCATTTGATACTAAAATTTACAGCCTTGAGTTTTAACTCAAAACATGAATTATACATTCATATAAGTTGAAAACAGATTTACAGAGGCCTTTGGATTAAACCCAGAGTCGTTTTTTGGTGCATACATTGCCACAGAGTGGCACATAAATTATGTATATACACTTTGCAGTGTTCAGATTCAAAGCAGTATCACACTATCTGCATTTGAGCATTCTAAAACTTCAAAGCACTTGCGTAAAGCTTGAGTCGAGTCGATTGCCAACGCAAGTCACTGCAACCGCATGGTCCGCATCGACAGAAACCACGCCAGGTCCTTCGGATAGCTAGGCCTCCCTAGCACTCCGGTGTCATGCACAATAACCTTGTCCTTCGGATATCCACTCACATATTTTTTAATTTCAGTTCCAAAATTATGTTCCACCCCTTTGGCCACCCAAACTAAGCACACCTCGGTGGAGGAAGGCTGCATAAGAAACGATAAAAATACACATATTCCAGAGCCCGTGGCCACTAAAATATCAAACAAACAATTCATAGCTCATACTAACACTAACATCTTATCTTAATTAATTTTTAAATTATCAATATTTTTATAAATCATGAGTTAAAATTTAATATATCAAAATTTAAAAACAAATATATAACAAAACAAATTTATGGTCCAGTATAAAATAACATCTTTTTCTAATTTATTTATTTGCTTGTATTACCCTAAACACTAAACTCTAGTTAATAATTTTACTTAAATAACATTACAAAGATAAATTTATATAATTATATTTAAAATAAAATTAGTACACTATTAAAAGCCGCCTCCAAAACATATATATGATAACCCTACCTCCAAAGTTAATAGTTCAACGTTAGCCTAAAATATTAAATACACATTCTATTTTGTTACTATATTATATATAATAGTATATCAAAAATACATTATATTAAATTAATTTTTAATAAATGAGGACTATTATTAACTATTTTTATAATTAAAAGTCATTTATATTTGTAAAAAAATGTTATTACACATGTTGAATTGTCATAACACACATAAGTATTAATATTGAATAATATATCTGGTTCAACAAGATCAATTGAAAAACACAGGTTTCTGTCAATTCCTCCTCAATCAATTGATTGACACTTTTTCGGATTTAAAAAGAAATAAATATAATAAAAAAATTAAAACTCACAAATTGTTAATGCCTGAAACACTGATAAAGTTTGAAATTTCATTCTAAAACAATAAAAAAAATCGGGAATTACGCAATATGTGACTCCCAAGAACGGACGAGTTTTTTCATCATAGAATGGTTATTCGGTTTTTTTTCTTCTTTGGATGAAAATTAAATTATATAAATATTAATATGAAAAAGTGAAATGTAAAAATTATTATAACGATAATTATTATGTATCGTTTTATTTTTTAATATTAACTTAAAGTTTAAATCTCATTAGCAATATAGTAACATCTATTATTTATCGATGCAAATTTTAAATTATATAATTATTTATAAATTACAAGTAATATTATACTACTGAAAATCTAATAACATAAAAAACTTACTCAGATGAATAATTATATTATAATATTATTAACATATATATTATATCTCATTTACCATAATATAATATATATCTTATCAAAAATATATTTTAATCTAATATGTATAATCTTAAATATATTAACAAATGTTTGATATATTAAAAAATCATATTCATAATATTTTGAATCACAAAATTTTACATATTTATATATTAATAATATAAATTTATATTTTATGTGATGTGCATATTTATTTTTTATATTTTAATATTTTATAATTTTTTTATTTATATTTAATTTGGTTGATGTAAAAATATATAATTTAAATAAATTAAAAATTAATATAATTATAATATATTAAAATTTTTTAAAATTATAAAATGTTATTAATTTTAAAATAAATAATTTAATTAAAAAAACAAAATATCCGTGCATAGATTAAAATCTCAGTAATTTTGATTCTATCACGAGAAAGAAGTTGGTTGCACAAGTGAATTTAATATATTAAATGAAGACTAAATTATAGTCCGTACAAGGTTACAGTCTTACAGAGTTGAGAATACCCTATGTATCGAAAATCGGTGACAGAGTGCTTATATGTACCGAGTCAAATTTCTGACTTTTTTTCTCTTGTAGCAAAATATGATGACAGAGTGATATCCTGCAACCAAAACGGTTCCCAAGTTTTTAAGGTTAATTTTTAAAATAATAAATTCAAAATTGTATTTCAGGTTCTCAAGTTACAAATCGTATTTTCTAAAATCTTATATTTTTTATAATTATTATGATGTATTTTGAAATCTATTTTTTCAAAAATACCCTAAATTAAATTAAATTAATATAATTATATTGCATATTTAGTTAAAAGAATAAAATATATTGTGCGGATCGATAATGACTGAAGTCAAAATAAAATTTGGTGAGAATAGAATTGTTCGGAGTACGATTTTTCTAATCATATTCGAATTAGAATTCTATAGCTCGATCGATAGTAATAATAGGTTGAAACACTATAAAAACTACTAATCAATGTTTATAGTTATTTGTATTAGTATTAGTACACTTTGCACCACAACTGTCTCTCGATCTCTATATATAATAATAAAATATACGGAGTAATAATTAACACAATTTTCATCAACAGCAGCCGATAGATATATGGAAGAAAACAAGAACAAATCGATGAAACAAGAGAGCATAGATACGATAGACATCAGCGATTCTGATTCAGACATTCTCTCCGATGATTCAAGTGATGCTGATGATGTCAAACCTCAAATAATCTTACCGCTAGGGTTTCTTGATCCTTTGTCTCCTGAAGAACGTGCGATCATGAATAAAAAAATCTCCGCTTCCATTCAGTCAAATTTTAGGGTTTCAAACAACGTTCCAAAAATTGTCCAAGAATTGAATATTGTTCCGGTTAATGAGTTCAAGCAGTTCTGGAATGCCGGAGGGTATGAAGGTTTTAAAGGTGGTGGTGATCATGCTATTGTTGCAACGGAGACGTGCAATATGGATCGTCTTCGAGTTAATCCACAATTTCTACATTCGAATGCAACGAGTCATAAGTGGGCGCTAGGTGCGTTCGCGGAGCTTTTGGATAATGCTTTAGATGAGGTATGTAATGGTGCAACTTATGTTCATATTGATGTTATTCAAAGTAAGAAAGATACGAGTAAGATGTTGTTAGTTGAAGATAATGGCGGTGGAATGAGTCCTCATATGTTGCGACATTGTATGTCACTTGGATATTCATTGAAAAGTAATCAAGAAAATACTATTGGTGAGTATGGTAATGGTTTTAAGACTAGTACTATGAGGCTTGGAGCAGATGTTATTGTGTTTTCGCGTTGTCGTGGCAAGGATGGAGCAAGTCCAACTCAGAGTGTTGGTATGTTGTCTAGAACCTTTTTGAAGAGGACTAATAAAGATGAGATTGTGGTTCCGATGATTGACTATAAGAAAGAGGGAAATTGTTGGAATATGATTGTACGTTCTTCTCCTGATGATTGGAGACGCAATTTGAATACTTTGTTGATGTGGTCACCGTATGCTAGTGAAGAAGAGTTGTTTAAAGAGTTTGATTTGATACAAGGTCAAGGTACGCGTGTTGTGATATATACTCTTTGGCAGGATGATATGGGGGAACTTGAACTTGATTTTGATACAGATAGATATGATATTCAAATAAAAGGGGCTAGAGATGAGAAGAAGATAGAGATGGCTAACATTTATCTGAATTCTTGGCACTTCTTAACGTATTCACATTCTCTGAGGAGTTATGCAGCTATTTTGTATTTGAGAATTCCACCTTCTTTTCGGATTATACTTCGTGGGATAGATGTTGATCATCATAATATAGTTAATGATATGATATACAAGGAGGAGCATGTATACAGACCGAAAGATGCTGATTTGGTAAATGGTCAATCTCAAGCGTTTGCTAATGTCATACTTGGATTTGTAAAAGATGCTAAATCTCATATTGATGTTCAAGGGTTCTGTGTTTATCATAAGAACCGACTTATTAGGCCATTTTGGAGGGTTTGGCACGCTTCTGGAAGTGGTGGTCGTGGCATTATAGGTGTTATAGAAGCTGATTTCGTTAAACCCGCCCATGATAAGCAGGGATTTGAGCACACACGTGTGCTAAATCGACTTGAGTCACGACTTTGTGAGATTCAAAAGAAATACTGGGCAGAGAAGAGTCATCAAGTCGGCTATGCAGGTAAAGGAAACATATATGCGAAACAGAGAGGACGGCCTTCGAATAATCCAGCTTCAGACAGCGGCAAGGATGAAAATCCTGTACAACCAATAGCAAAGAAAGTGAAGAGTGTTTTCGATGAGGTAGCTGCAGGAGAGAATAGGCAAACAGCACCCCAGCCGTTACCAGAAAGAAGTGATTATAAGCAATCACCAGTGTCTCAAGCAACCAGCAGCAAAATTAATCATATGCAAGATCACTCCAATATTAATGTAGCAGAAGAAATAGAAAAGTTGAGGAAGGAAAATGTACAACTTAGGGAGAAACTAAAGGAAATTGAAGGAATCAAGTGTGAGTTGCAGTACGAAAAGGACAGGAACGCTGCAATTGAAGCAAATTTAAAGCATGCACAAGAAAAGATACACGAGATTGACAAAGAACAAGAGACTCTGATTGATGTATTCTCAGAGGAAAGATCTCGTCGAGATGACGTGGAGGAGAACTTGAGGACGCGGCTAAGGGATGCTTCTCAGACAATCGAAGATTTGGTGAACAAGTTAAAGCAGCAGGACAAGGGACAGAGTACTACTGTTAGTTGCAAAACTGAACGATAAAGTGGCTTCTTACATAATAATAGTAGAGTTTTATCATTTGATTCATCAGCTGTAGTATTTAACTAGCTTCTTGTTTTTTGTTTTGAAAACAGTTTTGCTTTACTATTAAACTTTATTTTTTTCATCACATTACTATGTAATCAATTTTAGAGTCATTTGAAGTATTCGGAGAAACACATTTTTTGCTTGCGACTTCTGATCCTATATGTTTTTGTTATTGGGCTTGTCAGATGCCTGGTAGTTATTGGGATTTAGTCCTTCGGTGGCAGGTCAGAACTAAGTGGGCCATGATAGCCGTATGTCCTTTGCTTGACTTTCCATGGGCTTTATTAGAATTCTCCAGACATGATGTTATCTTTTCTACTGGGCTGAGCTGTTTTTTTTTGTCAGCTTGGGCTGAGCTGGCTTTTAATTTACATAGAGATGTAGAAAACACCCAAAAATCAGTTCTGACCGGGTCTTTTGAAATATCGATCTTCTCACAACTAATTCGGGATACATTTCATGCTGAGATAACTCGAGTGCTAAGGGCTTATCTCTTGTCGTCACAAGTCTTGGATTTGATTCTCGCTCACCCCGAAATTTGTTAGAACAAATACTCACATTAAAAGACATATAAGCCAAGCTAGTAAAAAGAAAAAAATAGAATACATTTCCTTGTCTTCATTGATTACAATTTTACGTTATAGATGATGTTAAAATCGCGATTAAATATTTATGCCGGAAAGTTAAATAATTAAATGAGGCACAATGCACATTAAATTTATTAGGAAAATAAATGAGACCATTATAAATTTACTTAAATACTACTCCCTCCTTAATTAGTTTTCCCTTTAACTTTTTACATATAATTTAATATTAAAATTTTATTTTGAAAAAAAGATTGAAAAATAATTTGTCTAACTATGTTTTTCATATCCAAAATTTTCTAATGAAAAAATACTAGAATCGCAAAATTATTTCCCAAAAACATTCATAAAAAACACTTGTCTAATTTTAATTCGTTATCAAAATAATAAATGAGATTAACCCTTTGTGCATTTTTGGGAAAATATTTTGAGAATTTTGCTTGGTTCCTTAGGATTACTCTTTTCTAATATGCAAAATTAGAAGTTTAATCAACTGAATCCTGCAAAAAGAGGTGGATGGAAAGAAAAATGTGTATTTATTAAAAAATCATTATTGTATTGTACAATTTATGAGCGGTTTTTTTTTTTTGCCGATATTTGAAATCATTATTTCATTGTTTAAAAAATATTGTGCAATTTATAAAATGTTTATTTTACTAATATTCTGGATCAGTAATTTTGGTCTATTTGACTTTAAAATTTGTAATGCAAGATACCGTTTTATATATTAGAAAATAAAAAACAATAAATATATATGTTACAAAATTACTGTAAATAAGCTGGTGTAGATATTTATAGAAGTGATGGGAGAGCAATCGAAACTTTATTTGAATATACTTTAATATCATTCGATAAAAAATTAATTGATTACTCTACTTCCGTCCAAACTAAATCTTTCCCCTAATATGGTTTTTTCCCCACAGTTTTGTCTGATTTGCAGCACTCAAAACCTACTTTAAAATGATTTGTCAGAACGCATCATAAATTACGAAACACGAATGGAATCATAATCTCGTCATATATATAATATACTCCGAAAAATTTATTCAAACACGAATGATTTGTCAGAAAGTGTAAATATAGATATGTAAATTAATGTCACATATGTATGTTCTACCAATCCGCTAGGGCCTAGGGCAAGGAAGTTGCATCTGGATTGGACATACGAGTTTTTCCGGGTGGTACTGGTACAGGTGTAAATCTATCTGGTGATTCAGGACTAGTCTCTGGATTGGGTCCGGATGGCACCAGTCTCTTTACATCTCCAGCACCAACCACACCACCTCCCCCATTGTGCATGGGTAGCTTATAACCTAGATCTTGAAAAAGTGTGAGGCTGCTTCTGCTCTTTTCCATCATAAGCCGTGCTTCTGAGTCTCCGGAGAATGTTAAGAGAACGATTGTGATAATCTGCAGAATGATTATCCAACGTTTAGCAGTGATTGAAATATTAATCGCCATCTTTGCTAGCTGCAATAACTAATGTTGATGATTTATCGAGGCTCTAGTACGTAATATTTATAGTCACTACATAATCAACTACAGTAATAAGGTAGTGTTGTAATTCTTGTAACTGCATGCCTCAATAGTCACTTGTATACTTATGGAAAATGTATTAATCATATGTTCTCATTATGTTAACATTGTCATTGCAACGATTACGTGGGATATATGTAAAGGTTATTTTATAGAATTGATTTCTTGCCATGAATATTTACAAGCCCTTTTTGACATTACCTTCCGGCTTATTAGTTATTCTCCTTAAATTAACTTTTTATAAAATGAGGATTGTTTTCCTTATAATAGTAAAATACTTCTTTTTTTAAAAAAAGAGTTCAGTTTGTAACCTTTAAATTAATTCTAGATAAAGTAATATTAGTGTTTAACTTGATTTTAGCCAAATAAAGATAATAATGATAATAAGAGGAAGAGGAAGCAACTGCTATAATAGGCTAATACTAAATGTTTAATTTATTAGCAGCGTTTAACCGTAGCCTTGGGGGTTCTTTCTTCTAAACCCTAGCCTCCATTAAAGATTTTTCTAAACTCTAGCCTCCATTAAAGATTTTTAAGGGGGCTTCCATCGGGTTTCACTGGTAGAAAGTCTCAATCCCTTTATTTTTCGTTTTCTTGTTTAAAATTTTGTTTTTCTTCAATAAGTTCCCAATTTATTTGAGTTTTGTTAGTCCCTCCTCATGAGAGTTTGGTTTTTGTTTTGTTGTGTTTTGGTGTTCTCCATGACCGAGATTATGGATTAGCATGATTTTCATAAGTTTGATTCACGGATGAAGATTAATATGGATCACATTTATGATCGATTGCACAAAACAGTCGGAAACAATCGGGTGAAAACAAGTACATATATTCAAATCGCTTGTTTGCCTCTCAAGGAAGGAAGGATTAACAACGATATGCTTAAGCGTCTGTCCAATTTCGATTGTATTTGTAGATGTGTATGACTTTTGTTTAATGAATTGATTTTTTTACTCAAAAAAATGTTTAATTTATTAATTTTATAGTAATTTTTAGAGTAACGCTAGAGACCCCAAATATTGTCCCAAATATTTTTCTCAAATGACGTGGCATGACATATGTCTTATTTTAATTCGTGGGCGCATATGTATCACGCAGGGTCTAGGAAGATTACCAATTATACACGTGACAACTCAGCATTTGTAGCATTTTTCTAATTTTTATAGTAGTTTTATAGTAACTTTTATATGAACCAGTTCTGGAATCATGTTTGTATAGGATAATTGCACCAATAGGCTAATAGCTACGCACCTACGATTTAATGTACAAGGTGAATGCACATTATGCACTCTAAAATAGAGTTCTTCCATCATGAGTTACCACTTACCAGATGCTGCCATTTTTAATTATTTATACAGACATTACACCTGATTCACTTGCAACTCACTATTGCTAAGATGTCATGGAGCAAGACAAATTGTTGTGCATTATGTATAACGCGAGGAATGGTATTGGCCTCTATATCTATTGTGTACCTATAAACATTCAAAACTAACAATCACAATGAATATCTGCTAATTAGAGAGGACCAGTTATATGAATAGATAGTTTCATGACTTGAATTCTTAGTTTAAGTACATAGAGCACAGTCCTCTGCATGTCTCTGTCTCTGGCAACCTTCCAAGAAAATTCTCCATATTTGTGCATTTGGGGGGAAAGGCATTCCAGTAATCAACTGCTCTGCTTCCTTGAGGTGGCCATATCTAGCCAATAAGTCCACCACAAGAATATAATGGTCTATTTCCGGTTTTATCTTGTACATCGATTTCATCTGCTCAAACAACTCCATCCCCTCTTTCACTAATCCTATGTGCCTGCATGCTTTCAGCACTGCAACAAAAGCAACCTCATCTGGCAGAAACCCCATTATCTCCATTTCTCTGAACTTTTGTACAGCCTCGTAGGCACGACCATGTGATTCAAGTGAAGACATTACAGATGTCCACGAGATCACATTTTTTTCTTTCATTTCATCAAAGATTTGTATTGAACTACCAAGGCTTCCACATTTTCCATACATGTCTATCAATATGTTGCCCACAAATGTGTCAAAACTCTCAAATTCAGTTTTTATGATGAGGCCATGAAGTGATCTACCTAAATCTAGGTTACAAATTTTAGTGCAAACGCTTAAGAGACTAATATATGTATACTTGTCCGGACGGACATGATATATCTGCATTTGGCCAAAAAGCTCAAAAACCTCTTTGTAATTACCATTGCGTGAACAAGCTGTAATCAATATGTTCCAAGATACATTGTCTGGTTCCTCGAGCAGAGAATACAACTTTTGAGTCTGGTGATATTGACCAGTTCTGTTAAAAATTCCAGCAATGACATTAGACGGCACAACAGGGAGCATCATGTTTGTCTCAGCAGCAAAAGCCAACGCATCATCTATGAGACCGTTTTTAGCATATGAGCTAACAAGGGAGCTCAACACATACTCATTGTCATCATAACCCATTTTTATCAGCAACGAATGAAGTTGCTGCAACTCAGTGTGGCGTGACACTCTGAGGACAGTAGAAAAAGAGCCCTCATTGGGTCGGTAACCCATTCGAATCATTTGTCTTAGTAAAAATACAGAATTTGAACAACTTGCGTTTGAATAACCAAGCATCAAAGAATTCCATGAAACCACATTTTTATCTTGTACTTCATCAAAACAACGATGAGCATCTCTCATTCTACCACACTTGGCATAAAAGTCAACCAACGAGCTACCAACAAGAACATCAAATTCCAATCTTTTCTTGATCAATAAAGCATGAATTGATTCTCCACAATGCAGGATCTTTAGTATAGCACAGGAATTGATGACACTGACAAATGTAGCCTGACTAGGCGAAATTTCATCCTTATTTATACTTCGAAAGAACTCTAATGCTTTCCCCGGCCTATCACTTCTCGCAAGTACTCCTATGATTGTGTTCCAAGACACTATATCACGAACAGGCATCTCCTCGAACATCATCTCAGCCATATCTGTGCTGGAACACTTCACATACATGTTAAGTAGGGCATTGCCTACTGAAACCTCATTACCCAACCCATTTTTTATCGTTAAACCATGTATTTGTTCTCCAAATCCTAAATCTTCTTCCCGTACAAATCCGGATAACACACCCACAAAAGAATACAAGGAAAGTGACACTTCAATTCTCATTAGCTCTCGAAACATAAAAATACACTCATCCGGAAACCCATGATGGCCAAACAACGATATCACCGAATTCCATGTCACTAAACTCTTATTAGGCATGTCTTCAAACACCCGAATAACTTCATCTAAACACCCATTCCTCCCGAAACATCCCAACAGCGCAGTTCCTGCAAATGCATCAACATAAAGCAACCCACTCTTTACAATCAACCCATACAAGTACATTCCTCTCCAATATTCCAAACACTCATACGACAAAAGACCACCAAACGTAAATTGTGTTAACGCAACCCCACAACTCCTCATCTCATAAAAAACACCCCAAGCATCCTCCACAAATCCAGTACGGCTATAACAGCCAATAACAGTATTAAATGAAACAGTATTTCTCTCAGGCATTTGAACAAACACCTTGCGTGCATTACATAACAGGCCCATTGACGCGTACAACGAGATGACATTATTGTTGAGAAAGATGGATTGTGTGTGATTTGACCCAATGACGATGGTGAGTGCGTGGAGAGATTTAGTGGCTTCAAGAGTTGAGATATTTGGGAGAAGTGTAACGAGAGTATCGTGATTGAGTTGGCCATTTTTACAATAATAAAGTTGAGATTTGTGATGATAATAGTTTCGACTTGGACGTAAAAGATATTGTAGAGAGCTGAGCTGATAATTGTAGCAGTTGCGCACTGAAGATATACGACTCGCCTTTCTCATGCAGTTTACGACAACTATTAGAACTTTTGTGCTAGGGTGAGTTTCAGTTTTTGAAACTTATTATTTGTGATTCACAAAAAATGGTAGTATTAAATTTTATTGAATTCAAATTATTTCGTTATATAATTTAATTTTGATTAAAAATTTCAAAATTTATTATTAATTTGTAAAGTTGTTAATTCTATTAAATCCTCAAGATTTTAGAATAATCGATAATTTAATAAAATATCATAGTTTCAATTTTTTACTACTCTTAATATTTTTATAATTTATTATGAATATCAAACATATTTTTCTTATGTTAATAAGAAAAAAACTCTAGTAAAAAGATAGGTATAATTGACATAAAAAAAATGAACCGAAGAGAACAAAACTAAGATGGAGATGACAACGCAGATGCTGTGTTGCCAAATTAAAGCATTCTACAACAAATAATAAGCGACTCTCAATAAAATTGATATGCCCAATAGGAGTATATATAGCTTCTGAGGTGAAAAACAGAACATCTTCCTACCAAAATTTATATGTAAATGTATATATGATTCGATTTTTAAAAGAAAAACTATCTAAAATTGATTCTCAATGACTTGGAAATTGTATCATGTATCGAATCAGACGCCTTTCGCTTTCGAAGATTGAATGCAGAAGAAGCAGATATCTGTGCAGACGCAGCAGCAGGGGAGAAATTGCGGAGATGGGGAAATGTTGGTGTCGAAATTTGATTGTTAAAGAGGTGAGTTATGTCCCTCAGAGGCTTCCTCGTTAACTTTCTATTCTTGTTGTTTTTAAGAATAGCTTTTGATTTCATACTTGTTGCTGATGAAAACATGTTCTCTTTGTTTTCATCTAGTACTATTTTACAAGCACAAGAAACACACTCCATTTATATGCTGTATATATAATAAACCCGCAATTTGGAGAAAGAGATGGAGGAGAGATCGAATTGAGGCGAGATGTGAGTTGAGAATGGAGATGCAACTTATGCATATATATAATTGTATGTTTAGAGTGATTGTTTTGTTTCGGTGTTTTGGTTTTGGAGGGATGAATTGAATATTTGTGGTTTTGGTTTTGAAATTGTATTTGGGAGGGAGGGAGTAGATTTCAGGTCTTTTTTAGACAAGTTTGAACTGTTGATTCATAGATTACATTTTTTGGAAATTGAAAGCACAATTTAGTATTGAATTTGAGGTTCGGAGCGCGCTTTTTTTTGGGTTTCGGCCAATTTTAAGTCAATATTATATTTGCGCGGGGATATCAAATATTTTCACTGTTACTTCTGGAATTCAGCTTCCATTTTAGTTATGGGGCCGTTTGATGGTCTTGGACTCCTGGGCCTGTGCTATATAAATTTTTTTACTTCATGCATTAGAAAAAGTATTTAATAATATTCTTCTCTTTACTAGAGTTAATTTCAGCTTGATTTTGTCATTTATTTCTTTGTTTACTAAACTTTATTAGTATTATTTTTCTTTTGTAAGGGGATGAAAGAAAAAGTTCTAAAATTTCTTACCAAAACTTTCTTCTATAAATAGGATAATTACGAGGGAATCTAACATACATTAATTTATATAAAAGTTTTCCCATATCAATTCATATTTTACAAAAAAAAAAATTATTTCTCTTCCCTTCTTTTTAATTCTCTTCTTTTTTTCAATGAATAAAAAATTCAGAAGCACGCGTAACAGGTCTGGAGAGAGAGGGGTCTTTAGATATTTTTTAAAATTTAAATAAAAATAGCAGATGTAAGCATTCATGTGACTTTGAATCATATAATAATTTTAAAAGAAATTGAATACATTAAAATGGAAGGCAGCTATCCGTTAATGAAACCTTGAACAAAACAAACACTAATTGTACATTAAGAGGAATCAGAAATTTATTAACAATTAAATAAAAGTAATTAAGCAAGCAGTACTAGTAGCACATTTGCCCCCATTCCTTTGTGAGGTACAAGTGGATTTTTTTGCCATAAAACATGTAAATAAAACAGTGGGCTCCTCTAGCATGGGAAGAGTTATGTCACATGAATAATTCTTATTGCATGTTCAACTAGTTTCAGAGAAGAAAAGCATTGAAGCAACAGCAGCTGGAATCCATGTCTGCCCTTTCATTGCAGACAAAGGTTCCTTCATTTTACCCCTGCACAAAATCTTACTGTTACAGAACACCACAATTACTTGTTCCTAGACTAATTAATTTGCAAGTCGTTTCCTGCTGCTAGTGTTCTTAATCGCTGTAATGCACGTGTTTTGATTAAAGCTCTTAAAGGTAAATTTTAAAATCTTAGTTGGTTTTACCACAGAAAAAGTGGATTTAGCCTTATCAAGGGGTACACGCTTCTTTAGCTTTCACAAGTGAATATTACTTTAACTGACAATATTAGGGCCAAAAAGTTACCTTGATTATATGATCAGCTGATCATAATTTGTTCACTGTGTGTAGAGCCATTGGCAGGATTAGAAATATTCTCCGGAGATTGTAGCAGTGATTTTGCAGATTTTTGTGTTGAGTCGTCATTCTCCATCTTCTTCAGGTTCTGTTGGTAATACACCTGCCTCAGTCTCTCAATTTCCCTTTTCAATGCTTCTTGATGAGCTGCAACAGAACACGTAATTATCAACCATGTCACTTGTGATCCCAGAAGGCGGAATATGTTATATGATAAAGTTGGGAAAGGATACTTAGTTACTATCCAGGTCCAGGTACAAACCTTAAATGTTTGCTAAGCTTCTATTTATTATCAATAAATGCCTCGAATAGTATGTAGTCTACAAAATGCAGCTAAACAGACTATTAGGACCATAACAGGGGAGGGGGCAGTTAATTATAAGCTAATGACTATCATTTTGGGGCTTAATTTATATATTATTTTCATCAAGAATTCATCTCTAATTCGAAATGTGTTATGAATCACAATTATTGCAGGAAAACATGATGATTGCATCAGGGTGACAGCTAGAGCCAATATATATAGGGTGAAGCCCAAATATATGATGCAAAGTGGAGTGTGCAAACAAATCATATAAGCATATATCGAATCAGTTAACCAACAAACTAGAAGATACTAGGTTGGACTTGTAAACAAATGATTTCATCTTTTTTCCAGTATTTCTTTAAAAGTGCTGTGGTTAATAGAATAATAGTCTGTTTAGATTTCTTTAAACTAAATCATCATCCAAATTATTTTCCAAAAGAATAATAGTGTAGAAAATTTCAAAAATACCAAGTTGCTGGAATTATATTGTAACATGGAGGAAGCACTACTAAAAGTTTTAAGAGCTGAGCAGTTCATAGTTACCATCTTTGAAGAGCTTGTCCTGGGCGAGAGCTGCAAGTCTTTGTTTAAGAACACTATTGTCCACATTTAGAACCAGTCTTTGGTGGTCGAGATATGCAACCCTCGGGGATAACACTGAGACCTCAGCCTATTCCAAGAAATTAATTCAAAGTATATAGTCTCAATATTTAATAAATGTGCCATATATTATTTACTAAACTTTTTGTTAAAAAATAACAAATTATGAAGGCAGCGACATTTTTTTTGTGGTCATATAATTGGATTTGTTACTAAATTTTGTACGTACTTGTAATGAGTTGACACCAAGTTCTAGCTCGGATATGTAATGCAGTTTCTTCACCCGTGACCTCTGTGCTGATTGTCTGTTGGCCAGTATTCTAGAGGTGGACGGAAAAAGAAATTAATTTTTTTGCAAACACAATAGAATGCATGCTCTTAGGATTCTTGGTACAGTTGACGTGGTCAACTAATTATAAGTACCAATACAATGGAGTATACGCATAAGAAGAGGATATAGTAGATAGAATTTTAGAGTTCTGGTTACATTAAAACACACGTTGTGACAATCAGTTTTGAACGAGGGACACAACTTTTTCTAGAATGTTTATCAACCAGAAAGTCACTGCATCAGTTTAACTAAATGATAGAATTGGCAACAGTTTGTAATAAAGTTGTATGATTAACAAATGCGTACCTCTTAATCCTTTTTGGATCGAAGATTTTATCGTTGTAATTGTCTGTATTTGCATTGCCGATGGCTTCATGCTGACCGTCTGATGCACTTTCCATCTCCTCAGATTCAACTGGTATCATTTGCTGCTTCTTCATCTGCTGATCATGATTGAGCAATATAAGATTATTATGTTTATCATCATCCATACTACTGTGATCAGAAGGTGACGATGGATTGGAGCAAGAGACTGTTGGAACGGCAGTTGTATCGTCAATAAACATAGCCATGAACTGCTCTTCATCGAACCCATCGAACTCAGTTGCACCCCTCCGAGACCCTGGTGCAGAGGACCTTCGGGATTCTTTTTGTTCCATTTGCACCATTGAATTATGGTCGAGAAATGCAATTGAGTCGGTGCTGACAGATCTCCGGTGGGAACCACGCTTTGTCAATGAGAAGTCAAGGAACTCATCAGCCCACGAGGGGCCGCCACTGGAAGCGGCCAAGCCCAAACTATCCATGGAAGACATTCTTTGGTGGTGGGAAGTATCATGCCAGTTTGGTGTCGTGTTCGGGACTTTCGGAGGCAATTGTGCCATTAGTATTTCTTTAGCCACAACTCAAAACAATGTAGCTAAAGAGATACAAGTAATGAAATAGTGTGTGTATGTGTTATAGTATAGTATTATATAGACACCAGAACATCATCATAATCTGAACTTGTGATAGATATATAGATAGATAGATGGACAGTGGGGTCACATGGGCAGATTGGGACAGCTATCAACAGCTGGTATATAAGAAGGTTGAATCTCAACTGTATTACTGGGAAAGTAGCATATGTGCACTAGTTAATTCCAATATATAACAACAGCAATCAGAAACCACGTGCTCAAACTTATTGGAATAGAATCCCTCCATATTATCAAATTTATATACTAGATGTACATGCATATTTTAATATTCTCCCATTCAAGTATTTTATCATACACAAAATTATGGAGATCTTTGTACATATATACTCATATATACATACACATGCATATCTATACACGCAGAAAATTATTGGAGATGAAGTACATATACCCATATACATATAAACTTGCAGAAAATTATGGAGTTCTTTGTACACCCACATACACATACATATATTTAATACATTTAGACATAAAAAAATACATAACATTATTTGAGATGATAACAAATATAAAAGAAATTTATGTATGTGATGACTTTGGGTTCAAAAATATACACACACATGAGTATGTCTGTAAAAATGTTTGAAAATTATAAGGGAGAATTATTGGAGTTGTACGGGTGCAGAAACTATGAGAATTAGAGAACATGTCATGCCATGTGAAATATTGTACCGGATAAGTGTTTAGAACGCGCACTCTCTAAGCTTTCTTTTACTTTGTCTCCAAACCATTAGCCACATGTAGGGCATCTCTCTATAACTTCATGTTTATTGGTCTGTTCAAGTATCTTCCGATTTATTATATTTGCTACTTTTACACGCACATTCTCCTTACAGAACCTAGCTGTAATACTCAATTCAATGGAAATGAAATTATTAACATATTCAAAATCGTACAGCTAAGGTTTTTCTCATTTCATGCTCTTTTAGTTTATCTGATTGATGTTATTATTAGGGAGTTAAAAAAGCAATGGAACTTGAAACTTCATAATCATTAATAATTCTTGCAATTCTGGAAAGTGAATCTTCTGTTCTAGTGTGAGCTAACATGCCAAGTACTTCCATTTGGGAATATATAATTAGGCAGTAATTACCTAGCAGTTTAATTTATCAAAAAGGGACTAACAAGACAACGCATGCAGTCTTTATGCATTTGCCCCGAGAAATCTTCATCAACTAAGTCCCCAGGCCTGTGGCAAGCCTGGGACTGGCCAGCGCTGCAAGATTTCAACAGAAAAAGAAACATAAATCAACATGATATCTAATTTCACTAAAGAGTAATGCATAGGAACTAGTAACATAGTACTTGTACAATGAAAATAACGAAAGATACAGTTATCTACCAGAACAGCTAATACCGGGCTACCAGTAAGTATCAAATTATGGTGCCGATCAAATGAGAGGAAGGAAAGAAAATTAAGCTGGGGATTGTGAGTCTGAACACGAAATCCACAGTGACCTATTTCAGCACAGCAGTTGCTATCTAAAGTTTCCTATCTGAGTATGCACTTTATATGAAATCTCCAAGTTCACTTTGTCTAACAGATATAATAGCAGATTCATGTATTTCTACTCTCCTGCTTTTCAAAAGAAAATGGTGCTACTATGACTATGACATACATTATGCACTCTTACTTTGATCTAATATGGTCCCTTTAGATCCATCTGACATTGATGTTTGGCCCATGTATTCGCAGCTGATATGATATAATGAGAGGAATATTCCAACATTATTTCTTAAGCCTCTGTTATTTCCTGTTTGGAGTGTAAGTAGGCATCACCATTGCCTACTCTTTTTGGACAAACCGCATTTAAAGTAGATAGCAGTTACAATAATCTAAAAATGAAAAAATGACAACACAGACACACAAGAAAAAACATATTTTCATTTTTTGTTTAAACCACCTTACAAAGTATAGCTTTCACAAGTCTTTACTGACCTTTGATGAGGCTGTGCCCACCCAGTGTGGATTGGACTGGTGAAAGAGCTGCAATTCCGATAACAAAGTTTTCCCAAAGAACCTACTCCCTACATGTCATCATCAAATATTCCCAAAAACACCTTTACAATCCATTGACCAGATTCAGAATCAAAATTGTATTATTCATAAACATAACATGAAAAAATGCATTATAGGAAAATTTGGGCTGTTTTAAAACACCCAGCTTTTACAAATTCAAATTTTAAAATACATACGCTTGATATTTGGTCTGTAAAATTGTTGTTCCTATAGTAAAAGTCAAACCAGGATATTTAATTTAGACAAGGGAGTGCATCTCAGTGATTATACACAGACCTCTACATGAAAAGAAAAAAAGGGATTAAATTCTTTGAAATGTCAACAATCCACCATAGGTAACCAATAGCAATATTTCACTTTGTTGACTCCACATAACATTCAGCAACATTCACCACTTCAAGAAAATCGCAAATTTTAAGATGTTATCCCTTAAAAATATTTGCATTCACATATATAGTTTCCATATGATCAAGGTGCTGCCAGTTGTAACCAGAATACTTATAGACTTGCGAAAGATATATTCTATGGAGATTTGGACCCTGCATACCTCTAATTACACGAAGCTTGTGGGAATTCTCTGCAATAGCAACCCAGATAATTTTACAACCAATCAAAACCAGAAAATTGATCTGTCAGAATGTTAGCTTGTTTTCTGACATATAAACTGAGCCTAAGGGCAGAAAAAAAAATCACTTAAGAGAAGGTAATATCACCACAGAAAGACATCATAGAGGACAAAATGGTATATGTAACAGAAGTTAAAAGTTGAAACCATACATCAACAATAAGTAGCTACAAACAAATACCTTCCAAAGATGAGAGAGCCTTCAAGTTCCCGACAATAGCAGTGTGCTAAAGGTTTATTTTCATTTAATACGCAGAATGGTTCCCCTTTTCCTTTTCTCCTATTCTGTAGGAAATCAGAATATAGACGATTTCTGCTATGCATCTGTAGGAGTTTTCTCAGGCTACTGATGAATAGCTTCTAACATGGAGATTGGAGTATAAGTTCCAGACCATTCGATTGGGATATCGAACATGGAGATATAGCATGCCTTTGCTCTAATATATGGTATAAACCCTCTATTTTCTAGGAGATACTAGCTGGAAATTAAATGAGCACTTAAAAAATATATATAAGGGAAACGAGAACATTCTGAAAAAAGCTTTGCGCATGTCTAGGAGATCAAGCAACTATTTCGTCAGAAATTAGCATCAGCTTCCATTAATTTATGATAAAATTTAAGGTGTTGCTAAAGAACATAGGCCAGTATGTCTCCATTGTTTGCAATCAAATTGTGACCACAACCCTCTATGCTGTTGTTGAAGTTATCATCGTAGTCGAGTTTGTAAAGAGTCTGCTACTTCATAGCAGGAGAAGTCAACTGATTAACTACTTGACAGGTGGGAAAGACATACTTATCACAATCTGATCCAATCTCATTTCCAAAAAATAAGTGAGATATTTTTTAGATGCTATGATTTTAACTCTGCAAATCTCTGCCGCACAGCATAAGCAAGTTTCCAATCACCAGCATTGGCCAATCCTTCGACCACCTTCTGCCTTGCTCTAATATATGGTATAAACCCTCTATTTGTCATTCCCATCGCAACCTTTCCAGCTAAAACATATTCACCGCACTCTAGACATCCCTCGAGCACTGACTCATAACTCTCGAATCCCACGAGAATACCCTCACTCTGCAAAAGCTCAACAACCTCAACTGCCCTCCATATGTCTTTCCGGGCCCGAATTGCTGCTATTACTTTTACCACTATCTCCTGTCTCGGGGTCAACCCAAATTTTACCATCTCCTTCATCAGCTCGACCAAAACATTGATCCTACGAGTTTTGCACATTGTACCAATAACAATACCGTACGTATCCAAATCAGGAATGCATCCTGCTTTACACATTCCCCTCAAAACTTGAACTGCCTCGTTTGACTGGTCAACTTTGCAAAGAGATGAGATAAGATAGTTACATGTGCCACAATCAGGACGATATCCAATTGATTCCATCTCCAATAGCATTTTCGATACAGACTCGCATTGCTGTCGCCTTTCCATCCATGCGCTGGAAAGAAGAAGGTGAGTTTGAGGTACAGGAACACAACCAGAACGAATAACACGTTGGACAATGGCAAGAGCAATCGGAAAAGGATCAGGACTCTGGAGAACATAAGTAAGAAGACATGAATAAGTAGCATAAGGGTGATAACGGGGTCTGATCGAAATAAAATCCTGCAACATTTCATCAATAACTTGTGTCCTGCCAGCTTGCGAGAAGGTAGAAAGAAATGAAAAGGGATTTGGGGAACGACAAGATTCTTTCGAGGCAATAAAAAGATCAGGAATTTTTTGGTAGGTTCTTGATTCAACAGCATTTCTAACGGATTCTTCAAGCGATAAACATGCAGAATTTATAGAAGAAATTCTAACAAAAGAGAACCCTAAAGAACGGAAACAAAGCCTATTGGGAATAACCACTTTAAACATTGTTAAGGACATCTACAGACAGTTATAACAATGTTATAACAGCATAACAGGCTGCATAAGTAGTTAAAAGAGAGTGTGTGTGTGTGTGTGTCACAGAGCCAAATTGTCAAGCATGTAATGTGCAACTCTTAAACCAAAAGTTATACAGCCTGATTATTCTATATAAGTGTATAGGATAACGACCGCAAATTATTTCACCCGGGAGAATACATAAATGAATTAAACTGTGTCCTGAAATTATAATTATTTTACTCTGCTATGTTGCTTATTTTTTGGGTGGAGAATGATTTTACCCGGGAAATAAATTACTGTAGTTTTAATTTAAAAGTCATAATGAATTGAATTGGGCTGGGCTGGCTGGGATGGGTGTTGGACTCATTTTATTTTATGGGCCTTCTTGCCTTAAAATTATAATTTATAATTTTTTTCTAAATCTGTGTGAAGTGTGAGCTCATTTTTTGTTCCGTACAAAATATATATGCTATATTATTAAAATCGAAATATTAAAAGTTTGTCGGTTTGATAGTCGGTCGGTATTTGGGCTGGATAATTATGGTTGGACCTAATTTTTTTAACATTAATCTCTTGATTAAAACACATTTCACATTAGTCTTCTAACTAAAATACACCCCTAAACAAAACACACAAATACTAACTTATTAAAATACAAATACTTTTAACTAAAATATATCCAAAACACGTAAATATTATCTTATTAAAATTGAAATACAAATAAAGTATATGAAAATTATATAAAATACATATGTACAACATTAAATAAAATTTAAATTATTATTAATGAAAATATTAAAATTAAAATATTAAAATTAAAATAATAAAATACTAAAAAAATTCGATCCGTCCATCGCACGGGATATAAGCTAGTATTTTTAATTTTTCATTAGTTACTTATGTCATTTCTCTTTACTAACATAAACCGTCTAATTAGGAAAAAAGAACAATTTAACCAAGCTTTTCATATATTTGAACCGAAAACATATATATTACTTACACGAATGTTAATATTATAGACGACATTCAACTTGGACGAGTATATAAATATAAAAAACGATATTCAACTTGGACGAGTATATAAATATAAATTGAATAAATTATCAATACAATTCTTATTGTATTAATTATATGTATCTAAAATTGAAATAAATAAATAAAATGCATTTTTTCCTATATCTAGTATGGCGTAAATTGCCAAAGTGAAGCAGCAATCAAGTCAAGAGTTGCCATTCCATTCCAGTTCCTTCGCATCAATCGCACCATACTGACCTGCAGGTCATATTTCAAAATCATTAGGACTAACTAGTAATCGACATAAAATATCCATTCAAACGTACTCAATATATAATGTCAAATCAAATTTATTCGATATATTTCGTTATTAAAATATCAACAGTAATCAAACCTATTTTATTTATACCTGGTAATTGATAGGAGTGTTGATTAATACTAGTACCATTTATCGCTGGCTGATGAGGCATAATTACACAACTATTGTCACTCTCTTCACTTAATTTATTGTTCGGAACACATGAATAATAATTGTAGCTGGGATATAATCCGGGCACCATATTCCCTTTACTATTATTCATAATGGTGTGCTTATTAGCATCATAATTAATCATTCCTCCGGTGGTATTACTGATCACACTCTCATTCAGTCCATTAATCAACCCTCCAGATGCTGTTAATGATGATTTATAAGCCTGATATTCATTTTTATACCAGTTAAGTTCTTCTAAAACTCTTCTATATTCTCCGAAAGGACCTAATATTGGATCTCTTTGTCTGCTGAAGGCTTCCCAAACGAGTGAATCCGCAGCTCTTTTTCGATCATCGAAATTTAAACGTTTTAAAATCTTGGTAACGTTACTAACACCAAAAACCTTGTGTACTGCCTGAAATTCTCGGTTCTTATCCACTGGAAAGAACGGTGCTAATGTGCACTTTTCCGTGCACTTCTTTCTTTGGTGCCTGCATGATGCACATGCACCTGTAGCGTTAGCTCCTCCGTTGTTCCTCTGCATCTACCTTCAATAAAACCCTAGCAAGAAAAAAAATGAACATAGTATATATAAGTCTTTAAGCATGAACATATCTGGACCCTAATCAAAGCATTAGCACATTTTCGATCAATCTAAACCCTCCTATATTTTCATTTTTCATTCAATTATATTGTGTGTGTATAAGCTAATTAAGGTTCATATTTGAACCACGACTTTAGCGTACTTAGCATTACTCTTTGTTATATACATAGTACATGTACATCAAGTACGTAATCAAGTACCTCGAGTAATTTAGTGTATATGCTAGATCCAAGAAACGGAAGAAGATATTGAAGGAGAACGTACCTTATATTTATATCGAATGATAATGATTTGCAGTAAATATGTATATAAAGAATAACGAAATTAAAGGATAGTAAAGAGGAGTAGAAGATTAATGAATAAAGTGCTGAACAGAGAGGTAGAGCATGAAAAGATGACCACCGCCGAGGGCGAATTTTTTTATTTTTATTTACAAAAAGTTTGCTTGAATGTGATTAGGATTCAATTAGTTTAATTGTTTATCTTGTCAAAAAATGCATAGGTTGTTCACATAAAGAAATTAGAAGATAAGTTGAATAGTATACTCTTAATTACGGGGTTAATTAAAGAGTAAATCTCCTTTAGAATCATGATTCTAGTAATTGAAAATTCTAATCAAAACTCTACAAATATGGACTTGTAAGTTTAAGAGCCTTCTTATTCCGTTTCCAAGTGTTTGATTACTCAAATTCTTTAGGTGATTTTCCATTTAAAACTCAAATACTCGAAACATATAAAACTCCTGCACAATATATGCTTATGAAAAAAATAAATAACATTTGTCAATTATGATACTAATAATGAGTATCAAACTACAAGTTATTATTGTTTTCCTTTATAATAGAATCGAGTTGTGATCATTTTCACGACCAATTAAGCAAGATATGTATTATGGGAGTATTGCTTTCTTTCTTAATCTGCATCATTGTAAAGAATGTCCCTTGTTGTACACTTAACCAACTAACAACACCATCACCAAACATCCCCACCTTTGATTGATACTATCTCTCTATGTAGTTTGTCCTTCTCCTTGAAGAAAAAGATAGCCTTTGATAATCATTCTAAAGGCAATAAAAAAGATCAACTAGGCCCGCATTTCAATTTAAAGTAGTTGGTAATTTGTTGCATGCGTTGGTTAATATATTACCCTCCAAGGCTCCAACCCCTCCATATCTATTCAAATTTCAAACTTTAAAATTACTTTTTAGTTTCAAAAATATATCAGTACCATCACATTTTCAGTTTCAGCCCAGAGTTCGATACACTTGCTTAGTAAAGTTTTCATTTTCATTTATTTGATCTTAATTATCAAGAGATTAAGGTTGTATAGCAGAGTCTAGAATGATGAACACAACAAGATTCATCAAGTGTGTCACCGTAGGCGATGGAGCAGTTGGAAAAACTTGCATGCTGATTTCTTATACTAGCAACACCTTTCCTACGGTAGGAACACACAGATTATATAGTCTTACAGTTGTACCGATAGAACTGCGATATTTGTCTCTGATTATTAATACTGATTTGTTAATATTTTGAAGTTTAATCTTTCCCTCATTTATGGATCTGACAGGATTATGTGCCTACAGTGTTCGACAACTTCAGTGCCAATGTGGTGGTGGATGGTAATACTGTTAATCTTGGACTTTGGGATACTGCAGGTACGACTAATATGATTATTAGCAAAAAAATCAGTCAACATTGTTACAGCTAGATTTCTTCAGTGTTTTAACAGACTATCGAAAGATATGAGCACCAAGAATATATCGTATCCCCTTTTGCTCATATAATTTATTGAGCTTAGTTCTATGATTTTGTGTGTTTGCATTATAGGGCAGGAGGATTATAACAGGCTAAGGCCTCTTAGTTACAGAGGTGCCGACGTGTTCATTTTAGCCTTCTCCCTCATTAGTAAAGCCAGCTATGAGAATATCTCCAAGAAGGTTAGAAATTCACAGAAAATGATCTTTAAGTCTGCAGATCAACTCTGGTCTCTATTTTCCCAAACTTTCATTATTATATGGAGGCTTGATACACGTTGTTATTAATCGCAGTGGATCCCTGAGTTGAGGCATTATGCTCCAACTGTGCCAATCATCTTAGTGGGAACTAAAGTAGGCAAGTAAATATACCATCACTGGTATAAACAGTCTAATAGTGTTAATTAGCTGAACTGTTTCCGGAAATCATGACTACGGATAGACTAGTAGTGTATGATGGTTTTGGACATTTTTTCTGTAGATTTACGAGAGGACAGGCAGTTTCTTAGTGCTCATCCCAATGCAACTCCGATCACACCTGCTCAGGTAAGTTACTTGTTCAGTTCTTTTAATATGATCGATTCTAGGTTTATCAATTGTTAAGTAATATTTAAAAGAAATTGATAAAGATTTATATAATAGCAACTGATCATTTTTGTCAAGATAATGAAACTAATGAAGAGAAAATTGGGCAGGGGGAGGAACTTAAGAAAATGATTGGCGCAGCTGTTTACATAGAATGCAGTTCCAAGACTCAACAGGTTGAAATCTATACCTGTATTTTCTAGTACAACACTTATTTATATTTCTTGAAATAGTTAACCCAACATTAAAATATGTGGAAAAGTATTTTCCAATTATATGATACCTTTTTGAATTTTGATAATGGTCAATTATAAAATTTTAGATACTCGTACACACTGATCATGTCTCCGCTGAATTTGGTATACTCGATCCAAGAGCAATATCCAATCGCCTAAAGTGTTAGAGATAACCTGTTTAATTTCATTTTTGCAGAATGTGAAGGCTGTGTTTGATGCTGCAATTAAGGTTGTTCTGATGCCACCAAAGCAGAAGAAGAAGAGGAAGAAGTCAAGGCCATGTATATATCTTTAAGCCAGATTCAATTTTCATTTTCTACCTAAGAAAATGGTGTAATCATCTACTAATTAGTCTACATTTTACATTTTTAAGTTTAATATTTGTTCATCGTGGCCTATATATATTGATATATGTCTTTCCTTTTAATATTACAGAAGAAGATTAATGCAATCTTTATTTGGTTATTTGTGTTTGGGAAAATGTAACAGGTCTCTTTCCATGGAATTGCTATGCCTAGTCTTTTTTTCCTAAGCTAAGGCCTGTGACTTTACCGGGTGTGGCTATTTACCATCTTATGGTCTGCATTACATTTTGTTAAAAAATAGTATAAGATACATTTGGGTCTCTCTCTAACATTTTAAGATTTTAGATGAGCCGGTTACTCAACATGGTATCAGAGTTTAGGTTGGCAGGGGTCACAAGTTCGACTCTCTGTCTCCCTCAATATTCTCACAATTTATGAGGGACACAAAGACAAAAACTATGCTAAAAAATGGGTATCCGTGATCCACTCTTCAACCCAAAAAATGGTATTTCGAGTGAGGGGGAATGTTAAAGAATAGTATAAGATTCATTTGAGTGTCTCTCTAACACCTTAAGATTTTAGATGAACTGGTTACTCAACACATTTGAATTATTGTGTTGCTTTTTTCTAATGAGATTCGATTATATTCATTGGAAGATCAGAGTAATTTAAATTTAAATTTTTTTATTTTAATGGATGTCTACGTACCTGAACTTCTAATGGGAATTCAATTTTCTATCTCCATTCTTGTTAACAATTACAAATTATTGATTAGCAAAAAGAAAAACAAATACAAATTACAAGATACTTTCTTTCTTGTAAGAAACCAGTGTTCAGATATTTGAAGGATAAGGCGATTCAGAGAATTCAAGGTTGGAGTTCGAGACTGCTATCTCGTGCTGGCAAGTTAGTCATGTTAAAGAATGTGGTTCAATCAATACTAACGTACGCCATGTCCTGCTTTATGATTTCTAAGTCATTATGTTAGGAAATTCAAAAAGTGATGAATGCATACTGGTGGCAATCACATTCAACTAATAGCAAAGGTATTCGATGGTTGGCTTGGAACAAGATGTGTATGTCGAAGAAAGATGAAGGGATGGGCTTCAGAGATATTCATGGCTTTAACTTAGCTTTATTGGGCAAGCAGTGTTGGAATTTAGTTAATAGACCAAATGTTTTAGTGTCAAGAATTCTAAAAGCAAGATACTATCCAAGTTGTCACTTTCTGCAAGCTGGTAGGACTGGTGGTGCTAGCTATACATGGTCAGGTATATGAGAGGCAAAAGAAGAAATGAAGAAGGGGCTGAGATGGGTCTTGGGAGATGGCCAATCGATTAATATTGCTACTAATAGATGGCTGAGAAGAAAGGCTGATTTTTGTGTTAGCAGTGAAGAGACTAGCAATCAAGCTTTGAATTTGAAAGTGTGTAGCTTTTTCCAGGAAAATAGGAAGGCTTGGGATGAAGATAAAACCAGGCTCCATTTTAACAGTGAGGATGCAAATGTCATTCTAAGTACTCGAATTCCACAAAGGTGTACTAGAGACAGGATTGTCTGGATCCATTCTAGCAATGGACAGTATACGGTGAGTTCAGGGTATCACCAATGGTATCAAAGCCAGACTATTAATGTAGGGGTGTAGCAGTCAAGGGATTGGATTAAAATATGGAAGCTTGAAATCCCTCATAATATTAAGGTTTTTTTGTGGAGATTCTGTCGAAATACTTTACCAATCAAAAATTTGTTAAGGGGAAGAGATATCCCGGCCCCTATTGGATGCACAATGTGTGTTGGATAGGTAAATCATTTGCTTCATTTGTTCTTTGACTGTAGCTTTGCTAAGGAGTGCTGGCAACGAGTGGGACTAAGCTTTGATATGTGGGATGTGAAGAATGCACCTGAATGGATGCTTCATAAATTGTTCACTATCTCAGATGTTATCCTAGTTAAAATATCGTCTGTGATGTGGGGAGTGTGGTTTGCAAGAAACAAGCGCATCTTTGAGAATAAAAACATGTCACCCTCAACAGTCATGCCATGGAGTATGAAGCAGATTACAGAGTGACAGTTAGTAAACAAGAAGTCTTTGACTGCATCTAGCTTGGGAGTAACCAGACAAAAGATTGAACATAAGTGGCAACCTCCAGAGGTAGATTGTTTAAAAATTAATGTAAATGCATCAGTTGTTGAAGGGCAAAACTCTTATGCGGTAGGTATGGTCCTCAGAAATCATCAAGGCCATTATCTTCCCAGTAAAACGATGAGGTTTGCAGGCTCTGTCTCGATTATGGAGGCTGAATTGACAGGCATTTTAGAAGCTTTATTATGGTCTCAGGAAGTTGCAGGTGGTTCAGTTATTATTGAAAGTGATTCACTGCTCAGTGTCAATGCAATGAACCATGGTCAGGATAATATGTTGGAACTTGGAGATCTTATGCAACAGTGCAATAGTGAAACTTGAAGGTGCAATAAACGGATTTCGGTTGGTATGTTAGAAAGCAGGCGAACAAGGTAGCACATAGAATTGCTAGAATTCCTTGTGAACTTAATAGTTTCATTGTAAACTCGTCTCCTCCGATGCTTTTGTTGGAGACATTATTGTCAGATAGTTTGGCGATTTAATGAAATTGACATTTTCTCAAAAAAGAAAAAAAAATACTTTCTTTCTTATATAACAAAGAAGTTCTGGTTGCGGATTGTCATGGATGCTTGGCTGCTTAGTGCTTACTGCATACTCCGTGATAAGATTTCTTTCCCTCTAATATTTTTTCCTTTAAAAAAGGACCGGTTTTGATTATAAAATCAAAATTATGTTAAAAAAATTACGTTAAATTTATATGTATATTTTCCTGCGTTTCCAATTATAATTTCCATGTGAATCAATCAAATACAAAAATAATACTCGTATTGTTTTGTGAAAGAAACAGTTAATTTAGATTGGATTTATTGCGTATTGATCATCTTTGACAAATTATATGGTATACTAATATGGAGATGACCTTAGGCTAATACCTACTGAAGGTTATAATAATTTTCTATATAAATACATAAGAGTGGATTTATAAATTCAAAATAAATTTTTAATATTTACAAAAATGTCACTAAATTTGCATGGAACAAGTTTATAATTTCAGGGAGTTTCCCTGAGATCCTCCCCATGCCCATTTTTCTCATATTTAAATAAAAAATAATGCCATCATTTTTTTCATTTAATTAATTATTACACGATAAACACAAAATTAAAATCACACAACACACACTCGAACATAAATATTGCTTATAATATAGAATTAGTGAATTCTACCATTGAAACTAATAATTTATGTGCAAATCCGTAGTGATTCTAGTTATTGCAAATGATGATTTATATGCATTAAAAATACCTGCAGAAGTTATGGTTTCTAATTTGCATTTTAAAATTATATTTTATTTGAAAAAAATTGAAAATTTTGCCAATTGTTTTTCAAATTGATATTTTTATCGGATAATCCCAAAAAGTGAGTTTTTAAAATGAATTTTTAATTTTTATTAAGTTGGTTTAGATAACTATAATAGCTCAAACTTATAATTGAATACATACATGATTAGAAACTCAAGTCAATCCAAAAAAATTAAGATTTTTGGTATACATTAATTATAAATTTGTTTTTATAAAAACTTGAAATATATTTATTCTATTCAAAACACTCCATCTTATTTGTGGACGTTCTCGTCGAGCCGACAAATAAATTTACAGACACCTCCGGCTAACCGGGCTCTAATACCATATATGACCATTCAGATCAAATACCAAGTCTTTTTTAAATCGGGTCTAAGTCCTAGACATGAAATACATATAGGTTAGAATCCGAGTGTACATCAGCTCAAATGCAATAACTAATCCATAAGTCCACTACAGCTCATTAAAAGATCTTGATTTGTTGATACACTTGTACTCTACCTTATAATGTACTAAAATTTTTGTAGTCATTGTGAATAATATCAGCTAGTTAGGTTTCTCACTTCCGAACATCTGCCCATTATAGGATAATGCCACTAGTGTTCGTATCCCCGCCTCGATAACTTAACTTAACGAATCAACCTTTCGAGAATTACTTCTGATGTCATTTATAATAACTCAAATTCACAATTGAATGTACATCGTACCCAACAACCTACCATATGTTAGTTCAAAAATATTAGCAATTTAATATATATTACTTGTAAATTTAGTCTTATAAAAGTTTCAAGTATACTCTTTTTATTTGATGTGAGATATTACAATAATATTAAATAAAATTTTAAAACTATTTTATACGGCATTTGTTTAACTGTAAACTAAAATTGAATTTGAAATTAAATACTAATTTTAACCCTAGTTTTTATTCAATTCAATAATATCCGAGTCACATGCATTTTATTCTTTCTTTAATCTCCCTCACCTCTTCTTATTTTTTACATTACTTCCGTGACACCACTTGATATTAACTTTGCCGTCGTTAAGATTCACCAATTCAACACCCTTCTTTGATACTGAATAAATTATTTATTGAATTGTCATAAAAATCAATAATTTTTTCACAAATTTAACAAATATTTAACTCTATTATCTTATATTCTAAACCCCAAATCACCAATTAAACACATGAACAAATTTTTGACAAATAATTTATTTCTGTAATTCAAATTATCAATTTATATAGCACGAATTACTGATTTATATAGCACAAACTATCAATTTTGATTCATTATTTATAAATGGTGATGATTGTGTGCAACAAGTTGCGATGATAATTTCTGACTCAACCCGAAACCCGACACGAAACTAACCCGAAAAAATATGAATTTGAGTCAGTAAATATTCAACTCGAAACAATCAGGTATAATCTAACACGAACTCGAAATCCGAAAATGACATGAAAATTAATGAACCTGGCATTTATTTATGACCATACTTTTGAAATATTTTATGTTTAAATGACTAAATTTAAGTATAATAAAATAACTTTCACATGCAATGATAGAGACTCGTTGGTTCATAATTATTTAATAGTAATAATAATATTTTGTACATGTTCTGCCCCTTTTTACGCGTAACTTAACGAGTACAGTACATATTATACATTTGAACCGTAACTTTCACGTGCAATGAAAGAGAAATGAACTGTTTTATCTTAAAATTTGTGCAAAAGCAATCGATCCATATAAATCGGGACAAATAAAGTATATAATATATGAATATATTTTCAATCTCTCTAAAAAAAATAGAGGTGGTGAAACCTGAAATGATCCGAACCCGGTAAGTACGAGTTAGAAAAAAATCAACCCGAAACAACGAGGTACAATTTGATACGACACAAACCCGAACCAGAAACCGAAATTCACGCTCCTGCCAACAAGTAATAATTATTGTAGATAAATGGAGCGAGATGCGGAGATTTGACCGCCACCATTGTGTCAAGACACGGTGAATATTTATCGGTTATATTAGTGATTATTAGGGATGTTCGATATAAAAAAAAGGGATAAAATTACATTTTTAATTTATTTATTAGATTAAATAAACGGTGAAATTGATTTTATTACTTTCGAGTAAATTTTATTTTTAAAGAATAGTTAAAAATTTAAATATTACCTATTTACAGTATTTTATATTTATATATACCGTGCGGGCAAAACAATAGCATCCACCGACCACCAGTAGGAAAAAAAGAGAAGAAATACGTAATAAAAAAAGAATGAAGACCCTGCTGCTGCTCTAAAACCCAAAACCCTATTCTAATTAAAGGCACAGAGCTGCTGTAGTTGCCATTTCAATGGCTGGTCCGCTCATTCGTTCTCTCTGGTCCTCCACCAGAACCTCTCTCTCTTCTTCCTCTTCTCATCCATCAGCGTCTCCTCTTAAACCCTACCTTTATGCACGCTCCACCGCTATCTCGCGCGCCTTCTCTGCTGCTCCGGCCGCCTCCGCCTCCTCTTCTCCCGCGCCCGAGTTGGATCCGAGTCGGCTCAGGAACGTCGCCGTTATTGCTCACGTTGATCACGGTAAAACTACGCTGATGGATCGGTTGTTGCGGCAGTGTGGGGCCGATATTCCTCATGAACGAGCACTTGATAACATTTCCCTCGAGCGTGAGCGCGGTATCACTATTTCCTCTAAGGTTTGAACTCTTCATTGTTATATTAATTTGATTTCGATTGTCGTGATTTTGTACGCGTTTTATTCTTATTATATTTCGAGTTATAGTATGAGTTTTTTTGTAATGCAATGATGCCAAGGGAACATATTCACTCGATTGAGAAATTACTACTTGGTGCTACTTATATCGACCGCTGTTATACTTTTGTGAAGAAGATGAGTAGGAAGTAGAAATGGACATTCATATAAAATTTAGTGAAATTAAGCTTTACTGCTTTGGTTTAAGTTGATATTTTATGGAATGCATGGAAATGTTTCCCCACAAATTAGTACAGATTTCATGTTACTCCCAATTTTGTTCCTATAAACCAAATGAAACATTAGTTTTTAAGGACTACGCAACTTTGGGTCAAGTATCAGGAAATCATCGAGTCTGGGGTGCATCATTTCTTTAATGGCACTCATCCTCATGGTTAGAGTATCTGCTTATAAAATTTGATATAAGTTGAACTAAAAATGTCATGATTTATAGACTTTATTACTTCCCTCAGTTGGTAGTCATTAGTCACCCATTTAAAACTAGTACTTATTCTCAGTTGCTCATACATACCACCTAATAATATCCTAATTAACTTGCTCATTGTTTAACTAAATAGTTATCAAAACTAGAGTTGCTGACAAAGGTTACAATAGTCATGGCCCCCCCCCACCCACCCACCCACCCACAAAAAAAAAAGAAAAAAAGAAAAAGGCACACCATATGATTCATGGCGGCACTGCATGTGGCCATGTGACTTAGCTTATTTCCTCTAATTTTCAATTTCGCCTCATCCGTAAGTCATCTTATGAAATAAGTCCCAGTCAGTTTTTTAGTTTGAATCCATGGGATATAATATCTATTGAGAGGAAGGGATTAAATAATCCCCCAAATGAACTACAGTAAAGTTCATCAACTTGCGAGTAACCATACAGGCCCAGAAATACATGATATTTAGAGATTAAGTCCTGATAAAGTACAAATCATAAATAGTTTATGGGACATGGTCCATACAAAAAAGCATAACTTACAAGTTTTTTGAGGAGCTTCATATTTTATAAGCTTATTTCTTTATGAAATGTTTTCATTACTTGGGATTCAGGATTGTTTGCTACATAGTATAAAAGATAACCAAAAGACAAAAGTTATTTCATTGAAGTGTCTTCAAGTCTATGCAAAAGGAAAAAAGAGTATTTAAATTGTTTTTTCCCCACTTTCTATATATTATAGAATTTAAAAAACATATGAAAAAGAGGACCAGGCTATCTTTATAGCCAAATTGGTGCTTAAAACTAAGGTCCAAATTGATAAACTTGTATATGTGTATATATATTGAGGGTTACTTCAGTGATAGTTAAATTTGAAAAATTACCAAATTAACCGAATATTTCTTACATGAGAATAGGACCAACAAATCCAATTATTTGAACAAATTACCAAATCACGTGATAAAAAAGAGCCGCATGTACAAATTGAGGTACTATGAAGAGGTAGGGAGATAGGGATGAGGTTAGGAGGATGACGGTTACGAAGAAAGGAATCTACGTAAGGAGCATTGAACTTGTGATGGAGTATGATATATATATTATGTTTAATTTTACTCTAATATAAATCTCGCGGGTGAGATTTTTAGAGACGAAATAAATGCGTGGCTGTGATTATCGTGAGTTTCTATTATAATTTGGGTTATCATATGAACACTTGTCTATTTTATAATATTACACAAAGGCTAATTCGTGAGCAAGATTCTTTGTGAAAGCTAAAGGGAAAAAAAGAATTCTCTCTTCTAATGAAGATAAAATACAAAAAAAAAGGTTGACAAAATTCTACATCATATGTACAAATTTAGCATCTTTTTAAGGAATTAATCATCTAAACCCTTGTATTGGGTAATTTATGGTCTATGTTTTTGTTTGTATGCTAAAGGTCTTACGATTACATCAAAACTGCCTTTGTTTTAGTTCCTTGAAAAATTATACCTTTTAATATCAGTTATTTGCAGGTTACATCCATTTCGTGGAATGAAAATGAACTAAACATGGTTGACACACCAGGGCATGCCGATTTTGGCGGCGAGGTATTTCTTTGTCTTGACTTATTGGCATAGTTTCTCTGCGGAACTCCAATGCACTTTAAACATCTCCTGAGATGCTTCCTCCAAATATAGATATTGGTGCACACACACAAGATTTGATTGGCTTGTAACATCTCAACCTTCCTTGTTCTGTGGGCTAGGTTGAGCGGGTTGTTGGCATGGTTGAGGGAGCTATATTAGTCGTCGATGCTGGTGAAGGTCCACTTGCACAAACCAAATTTGTACTTGCCAAAGCTCTAAAATATAATATACGCCCTCTTCTTCTGATGAACAAAGTAGACAAACCTTCAGGCATGTCTTCCTTGTTCAATACCAACTGACTCGTCATTGATATTTTCTTGTCCAACAAGTGCACACCACATATAATTCAAAGCACTAATATTTTGATGCTTTCTCATTCTGTTGGCTATTGTTTGCATTACTGCATCAGTTCATGTGCTCTTTTTTAGTAGTTAGAATTTGTATATGTTAATTTCAGACTCATATGTTAGTTCCCATTAGAGGCCAATTATAGAAGCTGCAACATTAGGCGAAGTTTCGTTATTATTATATTATGAACTGAGGCACATAATTGACGGGTCTATAGGATATTGGCTGGAAATATGAAATAATTAACAAGTGACCCCCATCTAGAATTCTCGATAGAGGTCTTGAACTTTGACTTACATTTGACGCTGTCTGGGAACTAAATAGTAAATACACACTTTTATTACTGTTTTGGAGTGGTGGTACTTGAAGAAAAATTAATAGTATATCCTTATTTCAGTACAGCAGGATACCATTTTGCACAGCACACTTTAAAAGATGTTTTTATAATATGCATAGAATTATGAAGTACTATAATCTTACATTCCAGTGTGTGAACATCTAATTCAGTGCTCCCATATTGACATGCCCTTGAATGGCATGAATTGTAGATTGTACTTTACTTTCCATAGATCATGTTTCTGCAGGCTTCTTATAATTTGTCCAGTTTATCGTTTGGCGTGTTTATTGGATTTATAGTCATGATTCTAAGTTTGTAAAGTGTCCTTATCTTGTGATTAAAGTACACATTCCGGCTGGAAACCGTATAAACAATTACAAGAGAGTGCATTACCTTCAAGACTAAAATAGTTGTGGTTTATATGACATTATGAATAATATACAACTTATTTGCATTAATAATCTCGCTGATTCACCGTGTCAATACATACTTCTGCTAAAATTGAACAAAGTAAACCTTTATGTTCCATGTGCTACAGAATCAGCAAGTTAATGCCATTTTAAAAAACAAAGTTGAACCAGTGGGCTTGAGCTCACATTAAGTGTTGATACGAAGGTCTCCAATTTAACTTTTTTCAGGACACACACACAGACACATATATATATATATATATATATATATATATATATATATATATATAAAGTAGTGTACAACCCAAACCTGAACTTATCCTTCAGCTGTCTTTATCTCTTTTTTTGCATATCTGCGTCACTTTTCTTTCATGTTATTTTTGCTTTTTGAATTTTTTTTGTTATAGGAATATATATTATATGTTATGTGATTGGGGAATGGGTTGAGGCTCAAAGAGGGAAGGGGTAGGGGGTTGGTTGTACCTTCTAGAGAATTATGTTTATTTGGATGGTGGAATGTGTGTTTTTTTAGATAGGGACGGGAAAATCTATGGAAACTATGAATCGAACTATGGCTTCGAATAAGGAACTTTTGGCACTCGTTTGGCATTCTGTCTTGATGTAATTATTATAATATATGAATACAGTATGTAAAATGGTTGTTGCAGCCATTTCCCTACGCATGTCATTACCAATAATATATTAATTATTTGATTAAATTTATATACATATATATTTTAAACCTGTGATTAAATCATGTTATCAACCCTTGTATGCTGGCAGTTACTGAGGAGAGGTGTGATGAAGTTGAAAGCTTAGTGTTCGACCTTTTTGCAAATCTCGGTGCTACAGGTGCAAGAAACTTCGGAAACCTATGTATTATTGTGTTCTATCATATGTGTTTTGTAGCTCTCTCGGCTTAACTATTTTCTTTTGCCAGAGGAGCAACTGGATTTCCCTGTTCTCTATGCTTCTGCTAAAGAGGGATGGGCTTCTTCTACCTTCACCAAGAAACCACCTGATGATGAGAAAAATATGGCACAGTTACTTGATGCAATAATAAGACATGTCCCTCCTCCAACAGCAAACCTTGATTCGCCATTTAAAATGCTGGTTGGTAGATAACAATTATATAATTCTTAATATTTTATTGCTGCACTCATTTGGTGACCTTCAAAAGAGAGGGCGGGCCATTAACCACAAACAATTTTTCCTCTACGTGAACTTATCAAATTAGTCATCACATTGTAAATATTTGTGTTGAAGTGGGACACAAATTGGGTATGCCTGCTTACTAATCGCTAATGTACACCTACTTCCATAGAACTCAACTTAGGGAACTATCATTAACAGGGGTAGTACATTGTTACCGGTCTATTAGAAAAGTTTCCTAAATTATATGAACATTTCATAGTCGAGGAAGAGCAACAATGCTAGACTATTACTTTAGAGACAATGACTGCACCCTGGTTCCGAGAGAAAATTAAAATTTAGTAAATGATAGATTATAAAATACATGTCTTGGGAGTAATTGACATACTAATGGAACTGTTAACTACATATCAATTAAACAAGCATGCTTGCATTAACATCTTGTTAGTTAAAACGTCCCTCGTTTCCTAATACGCATCATTCTGCCCTCAAAAAGTCAGTACCATGATTGGTTTTTGTATTTTATCTAGCTTAGATAAGGACTCTGATATCTTCTACTGACAGGCTGCTTTGAAAATATATTCTGGTAATTCTATATCACTTCGGTTATTTAGTTGCCCCTAGAATATATGTATTAGGTCTATGAAGATCTGTAACATTATTATTTGTTTTCTTCTTTTGTTCTGGTTTTGATTACTAGCTTAATGTTTAGCCAATTCTTTTAGGTTTCTATGATGGAACGAGATTTTTACCTTGGTCGGATATTAACTGGGCGTATAAACTCGGGAGTCGTTCGTGTTGGCGACAAAATACATGGAATTCGTGGTACAGATGCTGGGGTGGAAAAAATTGAGGAAGGAAAGGTGTGATGACTTATTGTTTCTGCTTGTAGCTCTGATTTACCATTTTTACTTTAAAGTAACATTCTTGAAATAATGTTCAAGCCTCTAAGTTACAATTGGATTACCCCCTGAATACAAAGATGCATATATGCACATTTTTTTCTGTGCTTCCCTTGTATTACGTGCGGTACATTTATATGTATATTTTTTATTTGTCCTTGTAGTATTCTAGAAGTGAATTACTAATTAAAAAGCTCTAGAACTTCTTACAAATGTTTCAAAGTAAGTCCGTGAGTATCGAGTGAAGTATCATAAAGCATCATAATTCAATACGAGAACATGCATGATTGCAGTGCAGTTTATTTTCCTTTTTATGTTCTGTTTTGTGATTTTTATACTTAGCTGCATCTGTGATCAATGTTCTGATGTAAAAATTGTTAAAACTGAGATTTTATTAAATAGAAAACAACAGGTTGATCACTTGGGCGAAGGCTATTTCATTAGACAATTGATTTGGGATATACTCACTATAAAGTTTAGAAGTTCCGAGGATGATCACATTTACTAAGATATACTACTCATTTATATAATTTTCATATACCAGTGTAATACTGTGCATAATCTGAATCTGACATTTCTCGCTACAGATCACAAAACTAATGAAAAAGAAGGGTACAAGTTTGGTTTTAGTTGATTGTGCTGGTGCTGGCGATATTATATCGATGTCTGGGTTGGGAAGTCCATCTATAGGACACACGGTGTCAAGTGTGGAGGTACGTGAATGCACTTTAGTTGTTTTAATATTTTGTTACTGCTACCATTAGTATTTTCATAGTTGTTTCATTCCACTTACCTGTTATTTTGTTGGGAAGTTTCATATTCTAATTTAAACTAAATATTATTTATCGACTGTTTAGGTTAATTCGAAGAGTTGTTTTTCTTAGGATCACTTTGCAGATAAACAGCAATGCTTTATACTTGATCTTTACTATCATTTTGTTATTAATAAAATTTTCAGATAGGATTTCATTGATGATACATTTTAAGACATAATCATACGAGCATCAATTAGAAGTCTCATTCAATAAATTCAATAAATAACAGAGGAACTAGCAATGATGCAAAAATTTACAGTATTGGCTTATTTGTAGAAGTTGTAGTCCTTTTGAATTTTGTACTGTTGATCGGTTATCCAGTGACGCACCATGTGCCTTTCGAGGTTAATCCAGTCTTTTGTGTTTCTAATGCACTTGTATTTATGCTAGAATTAGATGGCACCTTGATTTGTCAGAAATTTTTTTATATTGTTTCTTCTGCTTCTCAATTTCTCAATGTCTCTCCTGTGTGATTCGTTTGGTTTCTATGATTTCCTCTTGGTATAAGATCAAAGAAGGTAAAAGTAATATTCGCTTCATATGCACTGTGTAGTATTATGAGTGAAAATAAAAACTTTATATTATACAATGTATGTTGTAGAGCTGGAGTTATGTAGCTATTTACTTTTCTGAATAAACCTAATTTTTTAAATAAACTAACCGCTGTGTTCATAACATTTGACTATGTGGATGTACTTGTCAGGATCATGGTGTAATAGTTGTAATCATTTATCACATATGTTTCTTTTTGTTAGAATGATTTTAAAAAGCTTGCATCTTGTCTTGTATCTGCACACACTTTCAATAGGTGGTGGGTACGAAACATTTCAATCCCAATTATTATACAAAAGGACACCTTCAAAATATGCTACATTGCACATTTTTAAACTTCACAGTCTAACTGTAAGACATTGATAGTACCTCTTTACACTTTTTGGTTCTGTATTTAAGTTATACTGAGTTGTTTCTGATATGTTCTCCGGAAGAGTGCGAGGTGATGTTTTTGGCCTTGATGACTGAAGAAAGGAAGAACTTTAGAATTTATGTAGCAAGTAAATATTAAATGCTTAAAGAAGTCAATCTAGTTTCATTTCTAAACCTTAAGATAAATATGTATTTTATTGTAACAACATTTTCCAGGTCATGACTCCAATGCCCACTGTTGAGCTTGATCCACCTACAATATCAATGACTTTTGGTGTCAATGATTCTCCATTGGCTGGTAAAGACGGAACTCATGTAAGTCACATTGCTTTAGCCTCTTTGGTAGTTTCTTTTGTTTACTGCTTATTGCTATCTCGGTTGTTGCATTTTTATCATTCGTAACATGTAATAGAGATATTAGAGTTAAGTATGTAGACATATTTGCCAAAAGAGCTGATCAGGTAAAACCGTATTTTGATGGGGAAAGAAAGTCAATTTTCAGAGAATTTTTTCTTTTTACTTGATAACAGAAAACGGGTGGATGTGTGAGGGTTGAAGTCTTTTCTTGATCACCATGAAATTTTTGGGCTGCATTCGAGTATAATTATACAACTGAAAAGCATTTTTCCTTAAGACCTCAGGTATGATAAATATACATTCTAATTCGATTTGGACCCTTTCAAAATAAAACACAATAGTTCTTTATGGACACTTTAGAGTGTCAGAATTTTTGAAAAAAAATGAGGTAGCATACATAGCAATAATTCTTCATAGGAGGGGCCTAAAAGTCCAAAAATTAGAGTAGTGGCACAGACGCACAGTGCAGACTTGCACTAAGCTGGGGTTAATTGTACTTATCAGACACTTTTAAAATGCTAGATCCTGCTCTTAAGATTTCCTCCCCATCATATCTATTATTGTGCATTTTCAGGTTGTCACATGCCTATAACAATTTTTTTCTTACGTTACTTTAGATTTTGAAAGCCTTCTAGGGTTTTGAAAAGATCGAGGAAACATTGGATTAATGTGGGTATTAAAAGATAACATAGAAACATTTGTATCCTATTTTTGTCAAACAGAAATTTAGAATAAAAAAAAACTTAAAATTTAGACATGGAAGAGCACACAAGGATGGTCAATTGGTCACTATTTCAGTAATTGACATATTTGGGATAATATGAGGATAACTGGTATAGATGTTTCTATAATTGCCATAGTCATGCAAGTGGGAAAATCAATGGTAATGAATAATTAAAGCAGTGTTGAAAAATGTAATTGTGCATTTAAAAGTAAGGTGAATGAAAAGTTAGTTCAATTTTGATCTATTTGGTGTCATTTTAAAACTATGCGTTGGAATACAAGATCTATTTTAGCATCAAAAATCACCTTTTAGTTTCATAATATAGTACTAGCTATACATATTTTAGCACTAGCATTAGACATGCTGTTACAGTTCAAAAACGAGAAAAAAATTGGTTAAGTGGTATAACTCATTTTGAATAGAAGTTGGAACTTGTTACCCATGATTAAAAATTTATCTGTCATTTTAAGTACAAAATTTTAAAATTCTGCTATTTCTCCCCAACACTTGCATGCCAATTAATCTGGATCGGCTTGCCTTTCATTAGTTAGTTAGATAGTCCCCTGATAGGTATTTATATTCACTCTTTTCACCCCAAGTTTCTGTTTAGAGGATATTTAAATTGATGCGATACACTTAAAATATGTGTAGTTAACTGGAGGAAAGATTGGCGATAGGCTTATGGCTGAAGCAGAAACGAATCTAGCAATAAATGTCATACCAGGTGTAGCAGAGTCTTATGAAGTTCAAGGGCGAGGAGAGCTGCAGCTAGGTGAATTTATTTTGACCTTCTATTATTTATGCACGTACTTAATTATGAGGTGTCTTATGTCTCTCTTTCGACAATTTATTTATTCAAGTGTTGGTGTTGTCTGTCAGGTATATTAATTGAGAATATGAGGCGTGAAGGGTTTGAGCTCTCAGTCTCGCCACCTAAAGTCATGTGGGTTGTTTGATGCACATTACTGCCTATTTCTTTGCATTTTTTCCTTTATATCAATTTCACACACAAGTTTTTATCAAGATGGAAAGCTAAATTTCAAAGTATGATTAGGTTTCTCTTTCTGCATGATGAGTTCTCTTCTTTTCTTTTCTTTTTATCATTTGTCATCTGACTATAAAAGTGTTCAGTTTGCTGATACCGGTGTTTTGTTATATAATATGAACTTAAGTTCAAACTTGAACCAATGATGCCCCTCTATTATTTGGATACTAC
The DNA here is from genome assembly GCA_028671895.1 of Oenanthe sinensis. Taxonomy (NCBI): domain Eukaryota; kingdom Viridiplantae; phylum Streptophyta; class Magnoliopsida; order Apiales; family Apiaceae; genus Oenanthe; species Oenanthe sinensis. Next base: position 42,382,021 of record CM053794.1, read on the forward strand.
TTAGATCACCTTCTGCTGTTGCTTTGACTAAATTGGGCTGGGAACATCTTGATATCTTTATAGCATTTGAATGACATAGGAGCTAGTAGGTCTGCAAACACAGTCTCTCTCTCTCTCTCTCTCACACACACACACACATGCATGTCTTATTCCGGTACCCTATTTATAGCATATTAATTACTCAATTAATGAATAATATTCTGATACCCTATTTATGGCATATTAATGATTGAATTAAGGAATAATATGCAAATTTGGTAACATGCTTCTTGTTGATCTTTGACATTTGTGACAATTTGTTGTTCTATACTTCTATTATTCTGTATACACAAGAAAACAATTAAAATATGTATAATTGTGTCTCTGTCATTTAATCATTTATGAAAATCGGTAGTTGTGCATTATTTTTCACTCTGTTCATACCATATATATGTTCTGCATCGTTGGATGCGGGTGTCGGAGTGAAATTATGCAGAGTCACTGTATACTGTAATGATCATTTTTTTAGTTCCTGACCAGTGTCATTGATTTGAATCAGGTATAAAACTGAGAATAAAGTTAGGTTGGAGCCAATTGAAGAAGTGACAATTGAGGTATGTATTTGGATACTTGTATAGTTTACGTTTTTCCTTTAGCATTGAAGCAATCAAATACCATGTATATCCTCAGGTAGATGAGGAGAATGTAGGTGTGGTCATGGAAGCTCTCGCTCATAGGAAAGGAGAAGTTGTTGACATGGGTGCGGTACCAGGGAACGTTGGCAGGATTAGAATGTCTTTGACTTGTCCGTCAAGGTTGGTTACAACTTATGTTGTTTTTGTTTTTGAAATTTTCAAGGATCAGACCATTAATATTTTGTGATAGTTTCAAAGGAACTTATAATCCGTGTAATGCGCATCTTTTTATAATTTTTGTACTTATATTTATATATTTCTTTCATGTTTAATAATTGTATTTTTGTATATATTTAACAAGATATTTGTTTTTCTAATAAAAATAATTATGTTTAATGTGTGTGTGTGTGTCATGTGTGTATAAATTTGTTGATACTTCTGTATATGAGTGATTAATTAATATCTAAATTGTTTTGTATTCAGGAGTTTTTTATTAGAATGTCAAAATTAAATACTAAAATATAAACTTTTTTCCATTTTCTAGTTATCAAAGAATTGAATTAAGGGGATTCATAATTTGCAATCAAATACTAAAGAATAAATATTATGTAATTTTTGTAGTTAAAAATTGAATTTACACTTTAAAGATAATATGTACTACAGTCAACATCATGTGCAAAATTGAATTTACACTTTAAAGATAATATGTAATAAGGTTTTATCCTAAATCCTAATTAATACTTGTATTCATCCATTGATATCTAGGTAATTAAATATATTTATATATCTATATACAGTATAATAGTGTGTGTGTGTATGTGTGTGTTACTTGTAGATAATTTTGTATTTCAATGAAAAAATAATTTGTTCACTGTTTGTGGTGCCGAGGAAGGATCGAACTTGAGAGTTTTTAGTATATTCACAATCAAACACCTTAAAATAAATATTATTGTTAATTTTTGTCATTGCGAAGAATTGAATCTGAGAGCTTTTTTAGTAGAGTGCCACTATAAAGCACAACAAAATAGATATTATGCATCTATTTCATGTATAGCCAAGAATCCAACCTTAGACCTTTCATGGAATCTTTAAAAGGTTCAGTCGCCCCTGAAAGAGCCCTCTTACTCTTTATATATGTAAGGATATAATTTCAGGGAAAGAATACAAAAGAGAACATGTGTCCTATTCTTTTTCTTTTTCCTTGTTTTAATGCATGAAATGTACTTTTCCATCCTTTGTGCTGCACTTCGAAAGATAATGACTGCCTATTGGGCTAGATGAAGTAAGTTAAAATGGTATAAGTGATTCATCAACATTATTTTTTATTGTTTCTCAATGTTCCTTCATCGTTCTTATTCAACTCTAGTATAATTTGTCACCACATTTACTGTGCAAATCTAATATATGATTTGGTGTATCTGATATCAGGGGGTTAGTTGGTTACAGAAGTGTGTTTAGCAGTGCTACACGTGGAACTGGATTTATGCACCGAGCTTTTCTGAGTATGCTTCTCGGCAAAGTTCTTTATTTCCTTCTGCATCTTCTGTTTTTAGTTCTATTTATTTATTATTGTACTTGTAATTCCATGTGATATCTATACTCATCATTTCAAAAAACTCTTGTTTCTCAATTCTTATCGAGCGTTGTCATTTCTTTTCAATCATTTATTCATCATCATCACCATCATCACCATCACCATACAGCTCCAGATTAAAATAGGCAAAGAGGATATAAATCTATTCTAATGTTTAAAAACATTAGAATATCTTTGAAAACACGTGCCTTCAACCCCGAAGGCCAGTGCTAAAAAATTTGTCTAGCTAACAAGTGTCTTAAACTTCTGGACGCTCCAGTATATTTGCAATATGATGGTTATCCTTGTGGTAAACTGTTGGCTTATTTCTGTTTGAATCTTATGGTTCTATATAAGGCTCTGAGTACACTAACACTGTTTAATATCCTCCCATTATGTCTTTTACCTTGGTGCCAAGTGAGTTGCATTGCCTTCTTTGTGCATCATGAAAACTAGTGGTTTTTTTTACTGCATAGTGTCCCAAAACCTTAAGGTGTTAAGGGAGGGCCGTAATTGGATCTTATACTATATTCAACACTCCCCCTCATTCGTGTGACTAGACAAAAGACAGGCAAACTGAACAGAAAAACCAACAATTAAATTTTAACAATTGGGGATGGGAGAACCCGAGACCCCTCCCTAAATTAAGCCCTGATACCATGTTAAAGTAACCAACTCTCTCAGAATCTTAAGGTGTTAGAAAACGGCCTTAATTGGATCTTATACTATAATCAACCCAGAGTTCACTGATTTCATCCAAATGCTTGGATGGTGTTGTAGGCCTGTAGCTATAACTTATCTGATTAAGCTCTTATCGCATTGCTATATGCTAAACACGTTTATATTCTGTTCTTATGCAGCATATGGAAAACATCGTGGTCCTCTTGGAAATGTCAGGAAAGGTGTATTGGTAAGTTTTCTTAATGCATTTAAATTTTCTGGAGTAAGGCGATGTTGTAGCTTCTTATCAAGTTCATAATCCCATAATGAAAAGTCAGCCATAAGTAATTCACATTTAGCAAAAGGACTAAATAAATTAACATTGGAGGCTAGGGATGGTTGGGTTTTTTTTTAATTTGCCACCTCCTTTTCCCTTTCTGGTGTTGAAGTTTTTTGCAAGTCTTGGATACATCCAAGTTAACAGAATTCGGATGAGAATGCAAATTAGTGATGCTTTATATAATAATCTTTGGAGTTTGGACCTATGAAGAGGTGAATTATAAAGCATTTTTTCAGCTTGATTAAAATAATGCTTTGAGAGCATTACTCTGCATAATATTTTTTGCTGGATGAAATGGTAGTAGCATAGCTATCTTTATATTGATTCACTAAAAAGGCAGTCTTACGAGCCTTGCACAAATCCTCGTATCTCATTTATTTGCCATGCATGAAGAAAAGAATTCAAAATTCCCTTTTGATTCATTTTAGTGGAATCACTTGACTTTGTAGTTTGAATTAATCATTCAGTGGGAACTTTTGTTCTGATATAGACGATGAAGTTGAATTATCTATTTGTGGGGTTAATCGTGACCTGCTGTCTCTCAATAGCTTTTGAAAATTTAGGAACTAAAGGAGGTGAGGGTGTTTACTTGTTTGGTAATATTAGGATTTTTGTAAGGTAGAATATTTTTCCTTTGGATACTACTAATCAACATGAATAGTTTTGGTTAAATGATGTAATAGAATTCTAAAAGGTTAGGCAACAATGCTGTCACCTGAAGCCCGTAAGACTTGGATCTTAGCCTGCCTAGCCATTGTGGAAATAACACCGGTTGGCTTCGTGTCCCCACCTCCGAACGTTAGCCATTGCGTGTTAATACCACCGGCCTTTGTGGTCCCTGTTAGTGTTGGTGTCCTAGAGACAATACTTTTAATGTTTTATTGAAAACAATTAAGAATTATGTTTTATGTGATTATTTAATTAATATTTATTATGTCTTTATTTACTGCGTCATAAATTGAAAGAATAATAAATGTCCTTGGAATATTAATACGTAATATATATCTTTAAGTATGTGACTTAAAAATGAGATTATATGAATAGTATTTTATTCCTAAAAGTCCCTAGTCGAGTATTATTATTTAAGGACAATAATAATGCAATAAGACTAGCATGTTTGTTGACTGATGACCACATCTCATTGGTCATAGGTATGGTGATACTAAAGTCAAGAACATAAGTGCATGTCTCAATGCATGGCACTGGACAGACCCGCTGTGAGAATCTACATGTTGATAAGTATCATAAGAAATTCTTACTGTGATAATGATGTAATGATCCTTAGACTTGAAATCATTATATTTATATACGAGAATTAATATACTTTGATTACACTCAAAGTTATCTTTAACCGGGTAATGATAAAGGTGGACATTGGGTATGCTATGAATCGTATGAGAAATATGAATGATAGATATAGGATTTAACCCTCCTATTTTAGCAGCGATATTATTGGACTCTTGATTGAGTGAGACTATAAAATGCATGACCATGCTCAAATGTTGATTTGATTAATAGTCTACTCATTGATCAAGGAAACTTGGATTAAACGTTGAAGAGGATGACACATTACATGCCTCGAGTTTGATCTATAATATAAGGTTCAAGGGATTATATTACATTGTACATTATTCACGAAAGGTTTAATTGAATCACCAATTATTATTATTACTTGGGTAGCAATGATGTATTACTAGATGCCGCTCATTGTTTATAATTTTATTAGTAGAAAATAAAATTATTGTCAACGTAATAATAACCTATAGGGTCACACACAAAGAACGTTTAAACGGAGTGTTATTTAAATTATGAATTTAAATACTGTTATTATTATTAATTCGAATTTATTTATTTAATTAATTAAGTGAGACTTGATTAATTATATACATATTAGAATTCGAATTTATTAATAATATAAATCCGAAATCTGAATGGGTTTTAAGAAGTCCAATCAGAATAGGGTTTTGGCCCAAGTCCCTCTCTCCCCTATATATACATAAAGATGTATAGTTTAGGGTTAACAGTTTTATAATTTCGTTTTTTATAAAACCCTAGCAGCTCTACGTTATTTGAGAGGCTAGAGAAAGAGAGAGAGACAAAGAGGCAGAAACAGACTAATACCTAACTCCGGTGATCGTTAGACGATACGACGTTCGTGTGGATACCGATAGGGCTGATGTGATTCAACGCTTCTGGACCTCTATAATCATCATAAGGAAAGCTTTAATAAGGTACACATCTGATTCTCCATAATCATCCGCTTATTATACACGGATCCTGCGTTTGAGATTCGTTTTTTTTGTATTTATTTTTCGCGTTTTTCCGCTGCGTGTGTGCCCGAATCCCAACAGTCCCACCTCCAACAACCTGACTTGACCAGAATCAGATGGCCTGACCAGAGTTGAAGCTTTGAATGGTCGGCTTTGATACTAATTTATCAACCTGATTTAAATTCCGAGCCTAAAGCAAACATGGTCCATCTAGAAATTCGAATTCCAAAGAAGCTCAAGTTCTATGCCCCAAATGCAACCAAGTTAGGCAATCCACAAAGCACAACACATATCTCCAAATAATCATGATTTTCGGTGTATAGTTGAACTTAAGCTTATATTATGAACAAAGTTTCCCCACATGTTTCGATGTGGACGGGATGTTACAGAGATACTCCAGATATCATATTGAAGATATTCTTATAATGATTAGCCAAAGTTTGTTTTTATCGTCTTTGGTATAGTTTAAAGAACAGATCCAGGTGTTGCTGATAGATATTTTGGTGGATATGAGATGGTGTTTTAGTATGTTTGCCATTTTACCTGTTTGCACTGCTGATTTAATTATTCTCTATTCCTCGCATGCCCATGTTTACATAAATTCAAATATATTTTGTTGCCTACTCTGCAATAACTGAGAAATGATAACTGCAAATTTTAAATTATCTGTATGTAATTATATGGTTCTCATGTATCTTAGTTACTTGGTTTGACAGGTGTCTGTGGGTCGTGGACCTATAACAGCCTATGCATTGCTCAGTTTAGAACCTCGTGGAACTCTCTTTGTGAATCCTGGAATGGAGGTTGACAGTTACTACCAATTTTTACTACTTTCTTATAAATCACATGTTGAGTTGTCCTGAATTCGTACTTCTGTACCTCATTATTAGTTTTTACCTCAGTGAGCTCTTTAGTGCCACCTTGCAAGAAGTCAACTATCTGTGGTGATGATTTTCTCAGTAGTTTTCCACCTGGATGCCTAGGTGACTTACAAAATGTCATCTTGGTACATGTACTGCTGGAAATCCTAGCTTTCATTGAACAAAAAAGACCTTCATGCATGACATATATCTTCATGTAGCAATGCAGCTAGTTCCGTAACATCCGTTACATAATTACTGTTATTTGTCTTCACATGAATAGCTGTATATAGGTCACAATTGCAAATTATGTGCAAATTTAATGCTTGTCCACAACCCAAGCAGCAGGCATTTAATATTTGGTTTTTGGATAAACTGAAGTACATTGCTTTTGACAGGACAACAGAATATGTGCATATTTAGCCTTTGAAGCAAATAATCTTTATCGACTTCTATTCATTAGACTTCTGACCTTGTGCAGGCCTACGATGGAATGATTGTAGGCGAGCATTCACGAGATACTGATCTTGATGTAAGGACACGTTTGTTTTCCTCATCACTGTGTATTGTCAATGACTGACCTTATTTTGTTTGTCAGGTCAATCCAGTAAGGAATAAGGAACTCTCAAATATGAGGTCAGCAAATAAGGATGAGACCGTGAAGCTATCTCCTCCTCGCCTGGTATGTTCTGTTTAGCAACAAGCATTTTTCTCGATTTTGCTTTTCTTTTTTATGCTTGTCATATATAATTTTTTGAAATATTAATGGTCATCATAGTGCACTTAGGTAGATCATATACAACAGTAATAGCAGATACATTTCGTGGAAGCGGGTGACCACCACTAAACGGGTCAGCTTAGTTGGTCTATTTACAGTTTCTCGGCCTGGGTAATTTGGACTCTGACCCACCTGGAATCTCAAGTTGGGCTCTATTATTATTTTCACTTGCCTCGATGATGCTAACTTATTTCTCTTGCTACATTTTTCACATTATCAAAAAGCCGGTACTTTTGAGCTTCTTTCGTGGGTTGGGAAATTAATGATGATGTGATGAAGTAGAATGGTGAAGGAACAAAATAGTCCTTATGGAGTTGACAATAATTTGTTTATTTCTAACGTACTATGCATTTTGGTGCAGATGACCCTTGAAGAAGCAATAGGATATGTTGCTTCGGACGAGCTTATTGAGGTATATTATCTAATCAATACTGTTAACGATTTCTAATTTACGGGTGTTCATAAATTTTGTGTATCAGTACCTTAAGGTTCACTAATTATATATACAACTGGCTTTTCAATTACCAATATCAACTTGTATCACCAGCGAGCAATTGTATATGTATATGTGTGTGTGCGCGCGCGCGCGCGCCCGTGAATTCAGAGCAACTTCTATCACTACCAAGAACAGAATGCAGAATGCTTCTCTTTTACTCTGGATTCAACATATCTAAGATTTTAATACATTATTTAAAGAACACTCTTAATTTCAAAATTCTCGACAAGCGTAGATGCAGATTTGGTCATTCTCTGCATCTGGAAATGAATTTATTTGAAGTTACATATTAAGTTCTCATAAAATGGTGAAACTTCTGTGCAGGTTACGCCTAAAACTATTCGATTAAGAAAGCGGTACCTGGATGCTAACAAGCGCAAACAGATGAGAAATAGTCGTAAGGAATGAAGCAGCCATTGAACACAAATACAGACTTGAATATAAATTTTGTCATCAGTACACCTTTGTCACTATGTATGTAGCCATAGTAAGAAGATCGGTTATTTATTCACAAGTAGAAATTTTACATAATGGTCCTATGCAATCTATGCCTTGCTACAATAGTATGGAGCATTCTTTACATTAAGAATGTATGGTAAAGAAAGTTGTAAAATAAAAAAATTAAAGTTAATTATCGAAATTTAACTCTTAAAGATTTAGATGTGTTGGTAATTTAGTATTATATATATAGGTCTAGGCTCAAGAGGGAACCAAAAATATTGAGTAACCTAGTAACTCAACCATAATCGTCAGATTATTACTCAAATATAGGACTCAGATCGTTAGTCTAAACAACACGCAAGTAAATGAGTAACGCCTCACGTACATTTTTACTTGCCTTATATTATTGTTTATTTGACATTTCATTAAAATTTCATATAATTTAAGATATAATAAATTTTTGTATTTAATATTTATGTAACAAAAGAATTGCTTTATACAATACAGTATATTATTTTTTATGACATTTTTACCCACGCTAATTAAAGTACATATTTTTACCAAATATTAGTAAAAACATTTGTTTTAAAAAATATATATTCTTTTATGAAAATATATTTATTATATCTTTGTTATATAGTATTTAATTTAACTTTTGAAAGAAGATATTATTACTTTATAAAAAATATATTTAGAGAACAATATATACTTGTGTATTATAATATTTTAATAAAAAAATATTTTTGTTACAAAGCAGTGATGACTTATTTTACAAAATATATGGAGAATATATTATAAAAAAAACAGCACACAAAATAATGTAGATTATAAAAATACAGAATTTATTATACAAAATGATACAAAACACAAAAATACAAAATACAAAAAGTTAACGAATATAAAACAAAAGAAAAATATATAATTATATGAAAGATTATTGAACACAAAAGAATATAGAATATGTTTTAAAAAAACAACACAAAAAATAAAATAAAATATACAATAATATATTAACAAGCAATAGTATTATTTTTATCTAATAAAAAAGTATCTCGTATACTAAAATGCCCTTTTCATTTACCAGCAACTAATACAAATAATATACCGAACATAAATTGAACTAAAAAAATTAAAGAATATACTTAAAATATTAGCAAAAAAATACTTTATGAATATACAGAAAAATACAGGACACGTATAAATAATTAAAAATTATATTTTATACAAATATATTTACTATAGTACATGCTTGTTTTTTATATTGGTAAGATGCTTTATTTTCTTGATTTTAAAAACTAAATTATGTATTTTTTTTCTATAAAAATATATTCTATAAATATATAGAAAAATATAGGACACGTATAAATAATTAAAAATTATATTTTTATACAAATATAGTTACTACAGTACACACATGTTTTTTATATTCAAAAAGATATTTTTTATAGAAAAAAACACACTTGTTTTGTTCGGTAATGAAAACAAAAAGATGTTATATTTTTTTTATAAAAAACTTGTACGTACTATATCTGGAAATTCAATCAACACTTGTTATATACTCTTTTGTAGGGTAAAAAATATTTTTTATGTTCTGTATTTTGAAAAAAATCATTCATTCCTTTTTTCCTATATATCAAAATCTATGTTCGGTATTTAATATTAAATTAAAAAGAATATGTTATGTATTTATAAAAGCATTCATATTTTTCTATATACCAGATGGTGTTTTTTTTACTAAAACATGTAATGATTTTAATTTTATTTATAAAACATGAATTATTCATGTTTTATATATTCATATACTTGGTAGACTATATAAAATTAGAATAGACTATATAATATAATACTGAGTATAATCCATATAGAATCTTACATCAAAATACTTGGTAGAAAATTTACTGCATTTTAGTAATGATATTTAATAAATATATTAATAACAAAATTTTAATAACATTTAGTAAAACATGTAATTTAATTTCCATCAAAAAATTGAAATAAGAAAGATTTTATTAAAATAGGTATCTAATTAATCAGTACTTAATTTAAGATGACAGATAAATACACATATTTATTATCTAGATAGATACATGTATATATAGAAATAACCAGAGTTACTATTTTGTCCCTCCAATTAAAGATATGTAAATCTAATAGAATGATAATGGCCATCAGATTAAAATCAAATCAATGGATCAGAAGAGTACCTTAATTTTCTTCAAAAAATAAGTTTTTTCTTGAGCATCCCCTATATATATATATATATATATATATTTGATATTAAACATAATTACTTGCATAACCTATTAAATTGACTTGTCCGGTAACATAAAACTTACAAAAGTAGATTATGATTAATTAATGTTAATTAAGAGGGGGTTTGTTTTTTGTTATTTTGTAATACATATACCTATATGTATACACACATATATTTTTATCCGGAAAAATAAGATAAATCATAATTGTCAAATTCTGAAAATATTATTCTTAAACAAATTATTTTTAAAAAATTATAATATATAAAATGGTAAAAAAATCAATAATATTACTAATGAAGTATTATATATTCAATAATATATTTTATTTACTGTATATGTAAATATATTGTAGATAATATTCAGTAGAACATATAGTATTTCATATAATACTACTTTAAACGAAATCCTATATTATATAATATTACATTTATCTCATATTATTATTCATTTTCAAAAATTGTAAGTATATTAAAATAATTTAATGTCATATTTCCTTTACATTTTTATTCGAAATGTATATAAAGAAATGTCGATATTAGATGTGACAAGAGATAATATTGTCAAAATTTTATACATAAATTTGTATTAAATAAAAAATGTACAAAAGAAAAAAAATACTTTTTTAATCAAAAAAAGATTATTTTTTTAATAAAAAAAAAGATTACTAATTTGCAAGAGACATTTTCGATAAGAAAAATGAAAATGTAACACGATTGATTAATCGTGGGTGATGATAAAAAATATCCATTTTTAAAGAAATATTAACGAAAATATCATTTTTTTTAAAATTTTGATCAAAAATATATTAGAATACGCATTTGACAGATGGGTTATTAACTGGAAAAAAAATTGGCGAGGCACGCATGTTCAAGATGCATCTCACACGCGATTTTTTTCTTTTTTTAAAATTTATTTTTTTATTTCAAAAAAATGTATAAAACTTAATTTTGAAATATCCAAATTAAAAATATTTATCTCAGTGGTAAAAATGGTCAAAAATTTGAAAATAGTTATTTTTGTTATTTAGTCTTAAAAAGTGGTATTTTTGTCATTTTTTCACTAATTGTTTACTATCGAACATATATATCCATTATGATATATAAAAAATAATAGATTTAAAAGAACTATAAGGAAAGAAATGTCGAATATTAAGAAGATGAAAATTTGTTACTATAATTTTCTGTTCCACGCATTTATCTATTTTATTCCTCGCTTACTTATGTCTAATATCTAAAAGAGTTTGTTAAAATGGATTTTGTTCTTTTTACATTACGAGCTTAATGTCGATAAATCCGCAAGTCTCTAACAATTAAACCTTCTCGAACATTTTTTTTTTAATCTCGGAAGCTTGGAATTTCGTTCCATATCCACAAGAAACATGAAGTTTAATTTTAATAATTCAATCAATTTTTAGAAAATATATTTTATTATATTCATTAATAATAGTTAAAAATATTGGACATATTTTATTAGCCCAATCTTCTGAATGAGCTATTCTGCCCCCTACTGGTTCAGAAATAATTATGTGACGTAAAACAAAATATACGTTGATGGGATCGAGCATATTACGTGTAATGAATCGATCTATTATTGACAAAGAAAATGATCAATTGATCTACGGTGTAGAACAATCTACAATGTGGGATCAGCTATATCAGAGTCATTAGGTTAGAGTTAAGTCGTATAACTTCACATTTGTTATGATTTGACCTTTTTATGGCAGATATTGTTGCACATACTCCATTTTTCTATATTTATTAGTTTAAATTTATGATGTAAAATGAAATTTCATCAATAAAAACAAGAATTCAGTATAAAGAATAATGAATATTTATGTAGCGTTATTGAGGATTTCATTTCAAATAAATACACCGTTTATAAGTTTTACAGGGACTAATTAATAAAAAAAACTAAAGTTGGAAGTGATCTTATAAACTAATCTCGTCCCGGTAAAAAAATATAATATCTTATTCATCTGGAAGGCTAAACAAATGAAATATTATTTTATATTTAAGAAAAAAAATTATATTTTCACATATTTTTAAAATTTGTTATGTTAAAGGAAGAATTGTGCCAAATTATCATAACATTTATATAAGCAAGTATCATATATTATTAGTCTATATGTATTTATATGTTAAATTTTTTTAAAAAAATACACTTATTATTAGCATTTAATTGGTTTATACATAAATTCTAATAGTCATTATTTAATAGTTAATTTTAGTAGTTATTACATAAAAAATATATAATTACCGGAAATTTAAGACAGTATTTGAGATTTATGAAATATTTAGGGTCATACAACTTATATTTATTGTAAATTTTTAATATAAATATATAAATATATTAATTATTAAAATTTTTAAAAGATATTAATTTTGATCGTTTTTTAATCGTTTCAATCAATTTTTGACCGTTTTAACTGTTCTTTTTGTCTCATCTAATTTTTGACCGATTTGTTAAAAAATTAATTTACGCTTAATCAAAACAGAAACTGTCCGTTAAATTAGTAATCAGCCGATTAATTGGGAATGACGAGAGAAAAAAGCCGCAAGAATTATACCCATTTTATCCCAAATTAACTGTTTTATTTAATTTTTTTGATCAATCTGACGTAATTTTGACTGAAAATTAAATATCATTCTTTTACAATTTTAAAAAACTGAAAAATATATTTTAAAATAAATTAAATATACTTTTCAATAATATACTTTTTATAATTTTTTTAATTATATATTGGAGTATATATATTTTTCGATCAAACTTGAGTGAACAGGACTCTAAAAACGTCAAACAAGTAACAGGCATTAATATTTACTTAGTACAGTATCTAGGTCAAAACTGGGAAAGCATAAAATACACGTACGATAGTGTTTGGAATTGGTTCTCATCATCGATCTCAACCGAAGGAAGGCGTGTCTACACATTACACATACACACAGCTCGCACATAATCGAACAAACATATTTTTATATTGTTATTAGCAGGACTACTCATATGTAACATCGCCCCAGCTTCCGATCTTCATATCCGTAAGTAATTTCAACGATCTGCAATTATGCACACACACACAATAACCTAACATTTCATTTTACACTAGTTGAGTTGACAGATTAAACCCTAATTTTACGACCTGACGAGCTTATGCAATTGCTCTGATTTCCAGTTAGGGCAAGGAGTGGTTACTATTTGTAACATTTAATTGAGGAGTTATATGTGAAATTGAAAACTAGTGGTTGTTTTGTACTATGCGTAGTGGAATTTGAATAATTATTGATTTCGTTAGATTCTGTGTGTATTTTGAGAGGTGGATGATGATTGTATGTCTATACTGTGTTGTTGATGTATGAAGTGGAAATAGGAATGGCGGCTCCACCTAATGTAGAGATGGAGGCGGCTAAGTTTCTGCATAAACTTATTCAGGAGTCTAAAGACGAGCCAACGAAATTGGCTACTAAGCTTCATGTGGTGGGTTGTTTTTTATTTTTGGTTTTTTTATGGTAGGCTGTGTCCGTTTTTGTGTATTAAATTCTGTTTATTGTGTATGGGATTTTTTCAAGATTCTGCAACATATGAGATCGAGTGGAAAAGAAAATTCAATGCCTTATCAAGTGATATCGAGGTATAGCCTTTATCAGTTTCGTGGTTATTCTGTTTTGCACTTTAAAATGAGGAGATCATTAAAATTATTTATATTCTACATAATGGAGTCTTTGAAATGTTATTGCCTTCTTTTAACATTTTGTTATTATTTCCATGCCTTTTTCTAATCAAACTTTCTCCATTTAAGGGCTATGGAGACTGTCATCAATCAACATGGTCTCGATATTGATGCTTTGACGTCATCACGCACTCCTTTGACCACTGGAACCCAGGTGGTAGATTCTGCTTCATCACAATTTGCAGGTATTGAAACACATCAATTTATTTAAATGGTTTCAGTGAAAATGTTTTTAAAATTGCACTTTAACACTTGTTGTGTGGAATCTGATAATATAACTACAGGTTCTTCGCTCGGAGGTGCAGTTGCAATGGAAGCTAATACAAGCTTGGCATCTGGTGACTTAACTAAAACTGATTCTTATGCTTCAAACAGACCACCTGTTGGTCCTAGCTTCGCAGGACATGATATCTATCAAGGATCAGGATCTCATTTAAACAGCAAATCTCTTGATCATGAAAGTCCATCAAGTTTCGACACTAGGTCTGCCAAATCTCACTCTGAAGAAAGGCATGATTCTCCCAAGTGGGAGAAGGCTAAAAAAAAAGATAATAAAAAAGGTGGCAGTAAGAGAAAAAAAGCTGATCCATCATCAAATAGTGAAAGTCAATTTGGTAACATCCAACCCCTTGAAAGTAGTACCTTCAGTTCAGGGATGGATAAAGCTGCAACAAAGGTCGATCAGCCCAGGAACATATCCATTCAGGGTGGCGAGCATGGTCTGTTCAGCAATATGGTTCAGTCTAGTAGTATGATGGAACATAATACCATGAGATCAGTGCTTAGAGCTAAACAAGAGATTCAACATCAAGCAGAAAAGTCTCTAGACTCGACTAATATCAGTAATTCGCTGTCAAGAACTCCACACTCAAGACACCCTGAAGAAATAGAAGTGTCCTCTGCCCATAATGCTTTAAGCCGACAACAAGGAGTCTCACTCCCAGTTGCACATGATGTTCTTAATACCAGGGGCACATGGAATCAAACTAAGACGGGCACACCTTTTGAAAAATCTCAAGTTCCAAGGTTCTCTTTTAATACTGGTGGTGGTAATTCATCAGCAGAGACATTGTTGCATCAGTCAGCAGGTAACAGAGCTCCATGAATCACTATTGAAAGTTATGAGTTCTTATGTTGTGCTAAAAATTCTAGGAGATTTGAAAGATGACCAAGTTTTGTTGCATAAAGAAAGCTTTATAATTTTGTTTACATCTTATGTTTAATTGTTAGTAGTATTGTTCATTTGGTATTTGATGAACTACAACTCTAACTGTGTCAGCAGTTCTGCTTGTGGGTATGCATAGCGAGGGATTAATGTGGTTGATTGTAATTAATTATTAATGATAATCTTAGGAATTATACTCTATTGAAAAGCATTATGCTTTATGCATTTTTTAGTACCGATGATATCCTGGTCCATAATGTGATCTCAGAGATACTACTAAAATTCCAGGTGCTGCTGGGAAGGTTTATGGAATGGCCCCCGGTACCTCAGGTGCTTATGCAACAACAGTACCAGGGCTACCGGGTTCAGTGCACTTCAGCAATACATATGATAATCTTAGTTTGGGGCCAAAGATGAATAAAGACAGAAACATGGAGCAATTTTCTTCTGCTTCCTCTCTTGACCTCCCTTCTGATAAAGGCGCTTTTGGAAAGGCGTTGGAATTTGAAGGTGGCAGTTTACATACCTTGAGAAATGATAGTAGTGTAATTCAGGTACTTCATTTTTATCACTACTTCAGTTTACATGAATCGGAAATGGTGTGGAACATACATTGCTGTGTGAAATAGGGGATGACAGTTTGAATGTATTGTAAGCCTCGTTGCTACCTGCTATGAAAAATTTGAGTTGAAAAGTAATAAGATTGTGTTAGTTTCTGTTTTTAATCTTATTAGTTTGACACTTTTTTTCTTTTTCGATCTAGGGTAGGGAAGCTTTCTTCGAAATACATAGCTTTTCTTATGCACAAGGGGGGGGGGGGAAGGATATGAATCTATGACCTTGTTATGGGGCAAAGGGGGTGGGAGGTTAGCGTTTGCCTTGAATCCTCAGTGCTAATTGTTCCTATTTTAGGGTATTGAATGCACTATAAAGGTTGTACGGATTATGTTACTCATCTCTTCAGTCCTCTTACGATGTCTTAATAAAGCCACTCCTTTGACTACCTTTACTTTTTGTTCTAGATGTTATTAAGATTCTATAGTCTGCATCCTCTCTCCGTATGTGTGTGTATATACACATGTATGTATGTGTTTACGGGACATGTTATTTTTTCTTCTGTTGCTTACTTTTTTATATGTACCATACTGCCATTACTATTGTCAGGGTGGCATGCAGAACAACGTTACAGAAATGGCTGTGCTTAGAAATACAGGTAAATTGCCAGTTTCTCAGTCTCCTTCTGCCCCTATCATGCCTTTTAAGGAACAACATTTGAAACAGCTCAGAGCCCAGTGCCTTGTCTATTTAGCATTCCGGTATTTGTCTTCTTCTTTGTTCAATATTATAGTTTCGTTCATGGATTCAATATTTAATAAAATTTTATCTAATTCGCAGAAACGGTTTGAAGCCAAAAAAATTGCATTTGGATTTTGCACTTGGTAATTTTTTACCCAAAGAAGGTAACTTATAGACCATATACTGTTATGGATCCTGAAGTATGTTAGTTTGTGCATGTTGAAAATCAAGGTTTCTTTTGGTTACTAGACATCATGAACTATATATATAATCGACTTAGCCCCAGTGTCTGCCAAATTTGCTTAAAATTTGTGCATGTAACATGAGTCAATTATATCCGAAATGGTCCTCTAACAGTAGAATGAATATTGAAGAACAACCATGCAGTTCAAATGGCAGATTGAGTATGGTCATTGACGGACTTGACCAATTCTTCAGAAACCGTTGTTTTTAGTTTCATAAAGCCTGTATCCAATTATCCATCTTATAGTTTAATAAAAGTTGTAAACTTTATAATCGGTAAATACTACACGCTTCTGCAGAAGGACCTTCAAAGGATATGGTGGACCAGAAGGGAAAGGAACAATTATTTGATGGTACAAGCAATACTTCTGATGTACCCACAGCATTTGGAAGACTAGATAGTTCAAGGGAAAGCGAGAATTTACGTCTAGATCCATCATCTGTTGGAATGCTTGCAGATGTAAAACTGACAAAAGGTGAATACGTGAACATGGCGGGAGAGAAGAATGGTATGCCATCGGGAATTACCGAATATGGTGAGGAAAGCAGACAAATAATGATGGCAAGAAGAAAGCCAGACTCTGAAATGCAGACTGGGGAAATAGTTCAATCACAACTATCTGCGAAGGGAGTACATCCAGATGGTTTTAGTTCAAGAAGTTCACCTCGTAATAATCATAAGGATGATTTAGACAACAGGCATCAACAAGTTAGAAGTATAGACCAAGCTTCATCTGTTATGGGAATGGGACAACAGTTGCAGACGGAGGTGACTGGCCAAAGTGGTAATAGTTGTGATGAAGAAGCTTCAAATCTATCACTTCAGAGTTTAGCTGCTATTGACGAATCCGTGCCTGAAAGAAAAAATATTTCTGCAAATCAATCCTTCAGTCTTTCTGACCGTAATTTTCAAGGAAGTCAACCAGCTGATGCTTACTTGCCGAGTTTCCCATCAAGTGCACATTGGAAATCACTCTCTAGAACGGATGGTGGAAATCTTATGGTGTCACCGGGTGAGAATTATACTTGCGAAATTTTATGTTTATAAGTTGATGAATTTATGCTTAATCTGTCTTGTACTTGTCTTTCAGATGATTCAAAAATCTCCCATAAAAGTTATAGCGGCTCAGTTGGAAGCATAAGGGTTCCTGCTGACAATACATTACTCAATGGCAATCCCTTCTCGTTAATGGACACTGTTCATGAAGAGGAAGATGTTTCCGTAGCAACTGATATGCCACCATCCCCAAAGTATACTACAACAGAGAAGTGGATTATTGATCGACAGAAAAGGAAACTTCTTGCTGAGAAAACTTGGGCACTTAAACAGCAGCGAACACATCAAAGAATTACAGCATGTTCTGACAAGCTAAAGGTCTTTGATGAAATTAATATATTTTTAATTTTCTTTGAGATCATAAATGTGATGATTCAATGATTGTTTGCTTTAAGGAGTTATCTTAGAATTGTCTAATTAAAGGAGTTATCCTTTGTCTTTGTACTCCCCTGTCTCTCTCTTTCTCTCCCCTATAAGTATCTTATATCAGTAATGTGTTCATTTGAAAAGACCAATGTAGATATTTAATATCCCTCGGAAATCTTTGTTTAGAAAATGCAATTTTCTTTAAGACGTATGCCTATCAGAATTATTTTCTTGTATAAAGTTTTCAAATAGCTTCTTCGTAGTCTGGAGCAAGATAGATTGCTCATGTCATCTGATGCACAATGCAAGTAATAGGGCCGGAGAAATAATAATTACATCTCTACAGCCTATGAAGAACTGCAGACTGTCAGTATGGTTTATCCTAATGTTTCACAAATAGTCTCAATGATCGATGAACTCTTAATATGGCATTCATGGTTCTTTTAATTTGTAACTGTAGTACAGGAGGATGTTTGAGCTATTTGATGAAGTCGAACAAGCATCTTGTGCGGGAAATTTATGTTTACTTTTTATTTCTTAATAGTATTCTTTCTGAAATGATTATGCAGGATAATGTTAGCTCTTCTGAGGATATCTCTGCAAAAACTAGAAGCGTCATTGAATTGAAAAAGCTTCAACTCCTTGAGCTGCAAAGGCGTCTTAGAAAGTAATTAATTTTTTCCCTCCCTATCCTGCCTACCTTTTAATGCCTTTCTACATTATATGCCCTGTTTATTGGTGTTATTTGTCTCAAGAATGTTTTCTCTGTTAGTTATGGTTACTTTCTATCCAGTTATATTGTTGTATATTTGTTTTCTCACATAGGTGTTTATTGTGGCAGAGATATTCTGAATGACTTCTTCAGACCTATTGCAAGTGATATGGATCGTTTGAAATCAATCAAGAAACATAGGATAGGTAGGAGATCAAAACAACTAGAAAAATATGAGCAGAAAATGAAGGAAGAGCGACAAAAGAGATTTCGCGAGAGGCAGAAGGAATTCTTCAGTGAAATAGAAATTCACAAGTACGGGCTATGTTATTCTATTACTTCCTACATATATGCTTACCGCCTTCATTCTCGCTCCTCGATATATGAGTATACACTAATCTTTATTTTTGTTTATTTATAGCTTGTAATTTTTTGCATTTTCTTGTTTTAAGTTCTGTTTTGTAATCTTATTTGTCAAAATTAGGGAACGGCTGGAAGATGTGTTTAAAATGAGAAGAGAACGCTGGAAGGGTTTTAACAGGTCGGTGAGGGAGTTCCACAAAAGAAAGGAACGGATACATCGCGAGAAGATTGACAGAATACAGCGAGAGAAGATTAATCTATTAAAAATCAATGATGTGGAGGGGTACCTTCGAATGGTTCAGGTGCTGTTCTCTTTATCAGCTTATTCTAATTTATTTGATGAAGTGCTACATCAATTCTTTACTATAGTTTTCTTTCTTGTAGGATGCAAAATCAGACCGTGTAAAGCAACTTCTGAAGGAAACCGAGAAATATCTTCAAAAGCTTGGATCAAAATTACGGGATGCAAAGACCATGAGTAGATGTTTCGAGACAGATATGGATGACACTCGAAGTGCAGGTGTCACGGAGAAGAATGAAACGGTTACTGATAATGAAGATGAAACCGATCAGGCGAAGGTATCCTCTTATTTTTGTCTTCTTATGCAACTCACTCTAGTATTAATGTGTTATTATATGGCATTGTTCGCAGCATTATTTGGAAAGCAATGAGAAGTACTATCTGATGGCTCATAGGTACAAAGTTCACTTGTTACCTTTTAAAAGAATCAATCTTGTTTCCTTTGGAAATTTTTGCAGCATTATTTTGAAAGAAATGAATAGTCTTCTCATCTGATGTATTTTCCTAAGCCAGAGACTCAGAGACGATGTTCTTGTTGGAGTTGCTCAAGTGTTTTAAGTCTTTCAGGATATTTCATATTTTGTTATACATCACTAGTGTTACTGAAATGTAAATTTCTTTTACAGTATAAAAGAAACTGTTGCAGAACAGCCAAGTTGTCTTGTGGGCGGAAAGCTAAGAGAGTGAGTTTATAACTTTAGTTTTCCAGGCAATACATGAATTTTTAATCTATAAAATTAAGAGGCCACTATTATTCCTTTTCTCGGTTTTGCAATCTAAGCTACCTCACTGTTTTTTTCATACTTCTCGAGTAACTGTAGTTTTTGCATACAGGTACCAAATGAATGGGCTAAGATGGTTGGTTTCACTATATAATAATCACTTGAATGGAATACTTGCTGATGAAATGGGCCTTGGTAAAACAGTTCAGGTCGGTGTGTTTGAATTAGTTTACTGTATGATTATATTATTTAATTATATTAGCTTGATGATCGTCCTTTATTTTTATAAAATTTAATTACATGAACTTTTGTAGGTTATTTCCTTAATTTGTTACCTGATGGAAAACAAAAATGACCGAGGACCTTTTTTAGTTGTTGTTCCATCCTCCGTTCTTCCCGGTTGGGATTCAGAAATTAACTTTTGGGCCCCTAGCATCAACAAAATTGTTTATTCTGGGCCTCCTGAGGAGCGTCGAAGGTTATTTAAGTATGGTTTCTGACTGCCAAACTACCATTTATTTATATAATCTCTTTTTTTTCCTTTTTGGAAGTCACAGCACTAATTACTTGTTCTTTTTTCTTCTCTTAAATTGGATCGTTGCAGAGAAAGAATAGTTCCTCAGAAATTTAATGTCCTATTAACAACATATGAGTATCTGATGAACAAGCATGACAGACCAAAGCTAAGTAAAATACATTGGCACTATGTTATAATTGATGAAGGCCATCGTATAAAGAATGCTTCATGCAAGTTGAATGCCGACTTGAAGCTCTATCACAGTTCTCACAGACTGTTGTTAACTGGAACTCCTCTACAGGTTATAATTATTTGTAATTCTTGATGAGTATACATGTGTTTATTCCATGTAAATTACTTTGTTTTACTTAACTCTTTCTTGTTCATGTTTCATGACATTTTCTCTGTTAACCCTTCATGCCAAATGCTAGCGCAATTTCCTGAAGTCTCAAGTTATTTTATTTATTTTTATGCAGAACAATCTTGAAGAATTATGGGCCCTACTTAATTTCTTGTTGCCAAATATTTTCAACTCATCAGAGGATTTTTCTCAATGGTTCAACAAACCATTTGAGAGTAATGGCGATAGTTCACCTGATGAAGTACGATTCTTACATATTTATATTCTGTGTTTTGACATAGGTGCCAATGCCATTAACTCTCTATGCACATAAATTTACATGCTATTGATTGCAAATCACTAGGCTCTACTGTCTGAGGAGGAGAATTTGCTGATCATAAATCGTTTGCACCAAGTTCTGCGACCATTTGTACTCCGAAGGCTGAAACACAAGGTCCTTCTATATCAGATCTTTTTTTAATTGAAATGTCCCTTTCAACAGTGATAATTACTTATTGAATTCTATACCATGCACATAGTTTACAATAACCTGTCAAAAAAAATTATAAGCACCACAACTGTATGGACATTCTTCCTAAATTTTAGTACAGTATCATTTAACCATGGGTATTGATGACAAACTGAGGAGTTAATGTAATTTGGTTTTATATTTTTTTTATGATGCATGTGGAATTAATGTGCATCAGTGTCTGTGCTTTCTTGATGCTCAGTCTCATCATTTGCAAGGAGAATTAAATGTATGAAAAATTATCAGCGATATAAAAGTTTAGGAGGATACACCAAGGGGCAAAGGATACAAATATACAATTTAGTAATAAAAATAATTTGGTGTCAAACTCAAACATCCTTATGTTAAACAATAATAAGATTTTGTAGTCCGACTATATATATATATATAGACACACTTACGCATAAATCTATCAATTTTTGAAGGGTTACTGTTGCATAAACATGTAAAATATACGCTCAGTGAATTATAACCATAATTAACTTATAAGTTTGGTTTATATTATTATATGTTTCTATAAATACTTAAAATTGGCATAACGAATGTAGTAAAGTAGCAAATTATAGAAATGAAGTCGATCACGTAAAGAGGAGAATCAATGATGGAGAAAACAAAGAATGGTGAAGGTGGGTAAAGTTAGCTAGAAGTCTAGAACAGTCTAAATAAAGAACATGTAGCATTGTGGTTTCAAAATTTGAATAGTTTTGATTTTAGTACTTAATTTTATCTTTTAATTATGTATTAACTATTTAGGAAAAGAAAAAGAAAAAGAAGGAAATACCTAAACCTAACATTAGATCTGGCCACGAGATTTCTCTATATCGGGAACTAGAGTTGTGGAATCTCATAGTTTTACATTGGACTCGGTGCAGTCGTAATTTTATAGGTCATATTTTTCTGTATACTTGAATCATTATATTATTTTGAACTTTGCACTTACCATTGATAGGTTGAAAATGAGCTGCCTGAAAAGATCGAGAGACTCGTGAGATGTGAGGCATCTGCTTATCAGAAACTTTTGATGAAGAGAGTAGAAGATAATCTTGGCGCTCTTGGCACTTCAAAGGTTTATATAATCTCTGAAGCATATCTGTATTTTGTTTTCTTATACTATCCATACCAATGAAGATTTCATTTTAAAAAATTTGTACACATTGTGCAGACATATTTAAAACGTACAGATCTATATGGATAGATAAACGAGTGCAATTTATTGCTTACATATATGTTTGTACATTAATGTCAACATTTCAGGCTCGATCGGTTCACAACTCTGTAATGGAGCTACGTAATATATGCAATCATCCTTATCTCAGCCAGCTTCATTCGGAGGAGGTATGTTCTTCATACCCTTATACCTTGTTTCTGTTGAGAATAAATCTATAGACTTGGAGTGGAGGGATAACCTTATTTAGCCTATAAAAGAGAAGAATAATGAAAGAACTTCGCTCTGATGTTCATGTTTTACATTTGGCTTGTATGACTCAAAAAGGTGATTTCATTTATGGCTGTACTGTTCTTTATCAATAATCCCATTTGTTGCTAATTACATTTGATTTTCTGTAGGTTCATGATTATATCCCAAAGCATTACCTCCCAAATATTGTAAGACTTTGTGGCAAGCTTGAGATGTTAGACCGAATACTACCGAAGCTAAAAGCAACTGATCATCGGGTACAGCAATGTCTGATAAGATTGATTCTCAGCTATATATACATTCATTGATCATTAAGTGGCTGTTCTTTCTAAGCTTTAATATTAGTGACATTCGCAAGATATGCCTTTGTTTGTTATGTTAACCTTTACTAGTTACTACGAGAACATATCATTGCTAAGCTACCCTCTCCTTAAGCATTATTAGCTTCGTTTTGCAGGTTCTTCTCTTTTCAACAATGACTAGGCTACTAGATGTTATGGAGGATTATCTGTACTGGAAACAGTACAAGTACCTTCGCCTAGATGGACATACATCAGGGGGTGACCGAGGAGCTCTAATCGATCAGTACAATAAACCTGATTCTCCGTATTTTATATTTTTGCTCAGGTAATGCAGACATTGCTTCTTGTGTGATCGTACAAACTAAGAATCAGAAATAAATCTAAGGCTTAGGCATCTTACTGCCTTATAGAGTTATCGACATATCATTTTAGTTCGGTGGAAACAAAACCTTTTTCTTCAGGATCCTTTCAAATAGAAATGGAGAACGAAGTAACTAGAAAGGTTGTCATAATCATCTTTTTCTAGAGGGTTCATCTAGAAAGCGAATATTTTTAATGTACTACAAAGAGCTGACATATATGTTATGGATATAATTTTTTTTTAATTTTAGCTCACATATTAGATCTAGGAATTTTTCGATCCTTTTATAAAGGAGCTGAATGAAACCAAATACAGTGCACATCAATGTGTAGACTTGTTCTTTTGGATGTAATTACTTCTGATAAATAGCTTGCATGTTGCTTGTGTCTCCTTTAGAGACTTCACTTCTTTTCCTCTTTTTTACACACGTTTTAGTATTCGGGCTGGAGGTGTTGGGGTTAATCTTCAAGCTGCTGATACTGTAATCATTTTTGACACAGATTGGAATCCTCAGGTACACACACACACACTATATATATATATACACACACAAAACATGTCTCACTGGTTGAGTAATGGATCTACTGTGGCATAATTATTCTAAATGCTTATTATCTGCCACTTTTAGGTTGATTTGCAAGCTCAGGCAAGGGCTCATAGGATTGGCCAGAAGAGGGAAGTGCTTGTCCTTCGATTTGAAACTGTGAGTCTGTTGCTTAATAAATAAGCTGTGTACTTGTCTAAATTTGACTGGTGGCAGGCGTTGGTTCTGTTACTTGAGATATTACCGAGAGTTAATTACCTTGTCCTTATAACAAATATCTCGATTTGATATATGTTGGTTTTTCTAAATAGGTCCAAACCGTAGAGGAACAAGTAAGAGCTGCAGCTGAGCACAAACTTGGAGTTGCCAATCAGAGCATTACTGCTGGGTTCTTTGACAACAACACCAGGTAGTTTGAATTATATATAGTCTTCAGTTATTAGGGAGCACCTGGCTTGTACCTAAAAAATTTATGCGTATATGATCATAGCGCTGAAGACCGGAGGGAATACTTGGAATCCCTTCTGAGGGAGTCTAAGAAAGAGGAAGCTGCACCAGTTCTACACGACGATGCTGTAAATGATCTCATAGCCCGCAGGTATATGCTTAAGCTGTGAAACATCAGTACTTGCTATAGGTTCTCTTTTTTTTTTTGCAATGTGCACATCTGAGAAGCCTTCCTTTGTAAGGCATTTGCTTCTAAACTTTCACTGATTCACTCTGGTTGACGAGGAGCATTTGGTAAATAAGCAGTTTACGTCTGGTTATATTTTTCAATGTACAGAACTGGACAAGTATTGTCCGCCTGTGTGAAAGTACTAGAATTCACCTGGAATAATGCTGACGAATTTTCCAAGTTACTTGAAGTTTTGCATTATATGTTTTGATGTTACCCAACCTTGAATTCCTTCAATCTGAACTCATGTGATTGTTTCTCAGTTTCCTTTCTCTTAATATGTTAATAGTCATTAGATGTGCCATTGACACACAAACATATAATATTTTAGACAATATTAACTCATCGGTCAATCTCATGCTGATACTTTATATGGTGGCAGTGAGTCAGAGATCGATATATTTGAGTCAATTGACAAAAGAAGGCAAGAGGAAGAGATGGTATGCCAACTACCCTGCGTAGGCTGGTTATTTATGTTCCTTGGCCTGTATCATTTCCCTCCTATCAGATTAGCTTAATATGACCTTATCTCTGCAGGCAGCATGGAAATTGGCATTAGGGGGGAGGGCAAATTCTTCTGAGCTTGTACATAGTTTACCTTCTAGGCTCGTAACATCTGAGGAATTGAAAACGTTCTCTGAAGCTATGAAAATATATGATGCCCCTTCTGCTGCGACGGTATCTAATATAGGAATAAAGAGGAAGGGTGGATATCTCGGTGGCCTTGATACTCAACATTATGGAAGGGGAAAACGAGCAAGAGAGGTTTGTTTTTTGTACCATACACATTTATTTGCCTGAGGATCTGTTTGACTCACGTCAGCTTATAATTGGTATTTTCATTGATAATGGTAAAAAATAATGTGGCCCTTTATTTAGGTTCGCTCCTATGAAGAGCAATGGACCGAAGATGAATTTGAAAAACTGTGCCAAGCTGAGTCACCCCACTCTCCAAAGATGAAGGATGAAGTTAAAGAAATGAACTTGCCAATGGTTACAAGTGAGTTTTCTGATGTAGATGTTAAAGCAGAAATGATGGCACCATCCGAGCAGCCCACACTGCCACAATTTGCGCAATCAGTGCAACCTACTCTGGTAGCGCAACCTACTCTGGTAGCGCAACCTTCACTTGTGCAATCAGTGCAACCTCTTGTGAAAACAACAGAACCTCCTATTGTGCACTCGGTAAAACCTTTGGTTGCACAGTCGGGGAATCCTCTTCAGCAGGCAATGCAGTCTCCTGTTGTTCAAGCAGCTTATCCTTCTGTTTCACAGGCAGTGCATACTCCTACTATGCAACCAACACAACGTAGCAAGGAGATGGCACCTAAGCGGGGACGAGGAAGGCCAAAAAGAGTAACAACACAGATCTCTCCTAACGTGGTTGTTCCATCACTTTCTGGAGCTGGCAATATGAATATGGGGACCCAAACAGGAACAGTTTCTAAATCCTTCCTGGAAGCTGGTCTTGATCATGTACCCAGTTCTACTGCTGTTGGAAATAGTTCTGGAACAATTCTCCAGTCTGGTGGCATAGATACTTCTCAAGCACTTTCTACTCCCGCTTCTGCTTCTCCTAACTCACAACCTACTCTTGTGCCCTGTCCTATACCAGTTCCGGATAAAAGACGTGGGCGTAAGGGTCAGAGTGGAGGGGAAACACCTCGGCGGAGGGGTAGAAAACCAACTGCAGGATCATCAACCACTCCAATTATGTCACCGTCTCCTGGAACTGACAATTTATCGATGGTGTCACAAGGAGAAATAGTTTCTAATTTGGCGGATGCATCAGTTCCTGCTGGCCCTCCTGTAAAAGATGTTGACAGGGAAACAAGTTCAGTTTCACCAGTCCCTGTTCTCTTGCCTTCTAAAAATATCAAGCCACAGGATGTACAAGTCTCCAGCTCTTGTATTCTTTCTAATCCTTCTGTACCTACAGGAATTAGTGTGAAGTCAGACGAACTTCATGCAGGGACTTCTATTCCTGAGCCAAACATTCCATTATATCCTCTTCCTCCTGAATCTCAGGCGGCAAGTGTAGGGACTGACACTAGTTCTCAACAGAACCCTCGTTTATCTTCTGTTACATCAGTTCCTCAGTCCGTTTCCCCTTCCCAGGTTGTCCCCAAGCAAGTAAAGGGGAGAGGGAGTAAAGCTCAAAGTGAAGGTGAGACACCGCGACGCAGGGGAAGGAAGCCGAGTACTGCAGTTCCTGGCGGATCAGGTGGTCAGGAACTGACATCAACTGAACCGCCACAGAAAAAATCTAGAGTATCATCAGGTAAAATGACTGTTGCCTCCAGGAGAAAGCAGCAGAATGAAACTCTGAGTTTGGTGAATGTCATACAGACAGAAGCTAGTGAAATTCATACATCGGATAGTGTTGTTGGTCCGGGTTCATCAAATATAACTGACAGGCCTTCTCAGTCTGTAGAAAACAATCAACGAACAAGCTCAACAATAGCTGTGGAAGTAGCAGCTAGGTCTCCGTCCAGGGAGTTTGCTAATGTGAAAGTGAGTCAATTTGATGTGCCAGTTTCAGGAGATGGTAAACTGTTGACAAAAGTGGAGGCTTGTCAGAGTTGTGTGGAACCTGTTGGAATAGAATTATGTAAATCACCTATAAAAAATGTTGGTCCCGCAATAGAGGCTACAGGTGATACTCAATCATCAGAATATCAGTCTCCAAGAAGTGAGAGTATACCGTTAACCCAATCAACATATCAAGCTTTAGGAACTGCTCCACTTTCAGACGTTGGAATAGTTAATGTTCAACCTGAGGAAAGTAGTGTGAAGGTAGATGAGATTACAAATGCTTCTTTGGGAGCTACACAGGGTGATACATTGACTGATATCTCTGAGAATCAAAATCTAGATAGCATTAAATTTTCTGTTCTGTCTAATATGGAAACAAGTATTGCCACTCAAGGTTCTGGTGATACAAGCAATTTAGCATTGTCAAATTTGGAAACTGATCAGGCATCTGATGCTGTCAACGTTGGAAGTCCATATGAGAAGAAATGTGGTGGAAAGCTGGAGGAGGTTCCCCAAGTTGATGTTTTTGTTCAAGACGTAGCTGATGCCAACAAACTTTCTGAGGAATCTCTCGGGGGTAAAGATGTGATTCAGCATGTATCTGAAAAGTCTGTTGACACAAAGGATTGTGTGGTGCATGTTACTGAGAAAGCAGTGAATTATGTTGAAGGTAATGTTGTGGAAGCAGATGATGCAATGGTGGAAACTAGAGAAAGTATAAACAGCTATGAAGCTGGTGCTTCTTTGGATAAAACAGGACATGATCTTGTAGGGAGCTCCGGGGAAGATAGAAATACTGAGATCATAGCAGGTGCGATAAATGTGGCGGCCAGTGATGCAGATTGTTCTACAGGATTTGGAGTGGAGAAATTTATTCTTGTGAATCCATGTAGTTTAACAGGGTGTGCAGGCGAGGAGCCGGAGAGGACAGTTGAAGCCGCAGTTGCACCGGAGTATAACACAACGATTTCTGCTGCTAAGGAGAAGTCTGAGGTACAATATGAAGCCAAAGATTTATCCGAGCCAAAGGTAAAAACTACTCCCTCCGTCCCAATGTAAATTCCTCTTTCTTTTGAAACCGAGTTTCTGATTCCTAAATTTATCTTGAATCCTCTTCCCTTACTAATGCACCATTAAAATTAGATTTTTTCTTCTTCTACACAGTGGAAAACAACGCATTTATGGTACCAACCTTTATTAAACAATATAAAAAGTTAATTTAAAAGAGGTATATACACAAAATGCTACAATAAGTATGCCATATGCAGTGCAACAATCTCTTTTCACACCAGTAATGAGAATAGATTTCCCTTCACCCCATTATAGACTTCTCACCAGTCTCTAATTTATGACCTTTTAAATGATCATGATGTAATACACAACAATACAGTCAGCAATTATCATGCTCCACAACATAGTTGTCAAGGCGTCGCCTAGGCGTCCAGGCGGTAGAAAATTGTTATGCGTCCACCCCGCCTAGGTTTTTGATGAACAGTGGTCACCTAGATCCGCCTAGGCGTCGCCTAGCTCCGCATAGTTCCGCCTAGTAAAAATTGTAACCTTCATAGTAAAAATCGTGAGGGGAAACGGAAACCAACCCAACGGAGATTTTAAGATATACTCGATACGATAATGGTGGGGGGCAGCTTGTGCTCCTTCGTCTCGTATTTTTCATTTTCACGACTCTGAAAGTGAAGAAGAAAATGGTGACACATTTATATTTCCAAATAATGAAGATTATGAAGATATTGATGATGATTACGGAACAAGAACAGGAACAGGAGATGAAGACATAACTAATCTTGATGGCTTTGATGATTTGTATTAGACTATTAGTTGCTTAATTTGTATGCTCAAGACTTATTTCATGTTGAATTTTAATTTATCTACTAGATTTTCTTTTGAAATATAATTAAAATGTTATAATTTTTATTTTGGTATAACATATAACTGTATGTATATATTATATATATAATAAATAAATAATATATATAACTAAACGTATAATCCGCCTAATGGACGAATAGGCGGGCGCCTAATCGCCTAGGCGGCTAGGCGGTACGCTGTCGCCTAGTCTCGCCTTGGCGCCTTGACAACTATGCTCCACAAGTGGAAGTGGTAGTCATCCTGAGAAAATATCTGAATTGAAGTATTTGTTTGAAAACTAAATCATTTTATCAATTAATATATGATACTAACAATAGTAACTTGTAGTTTTGTATTGAAATAATCGCAAATATTTTACACGATTTGTATTACATTAATTTTATATGTAAATAGGATAGAAATAAGAATATTAATTATTCCATTATATAGTGTGGATGCATATTAAATTTACATTTCAGGTGATCAAAAATCTATCAGGGGTTTAAATAAAATAAACGCTAGCTAGTCTTTCAAAAACTTATGTACGAAATTACTCTTTTGCTAGTTTTTAGTAGCCTGTAAACCTTTTAATTGCCAAGTGTATGATAGAAGTTGATATGTGCTACCATTTTTAGTTGTTTTCTTGGTTGTTCATAAGATACTCCATATTTGCAGCATGAACAGGTTGACAAAGTAGCTCAGGATAATATGGAGGCTACTGTTGATGTTGGGCAGAACTTGGAAGAGCCATATGTTCAGTGCTGCCAAACTCAGACGGAGAAGGAATTTGAAACCTCTGAAAAAGTTGAGCCTTCTGACGAGCAACTCCAAACTCGAGCAGTAGAAGATTCGGAGCCTTCTAAGATGAGCAAGGAGGTACCAGGAGAAACTACTTGTGATAGAATGAATCAAGGAGACAATATAGCTCAGAATAATGTGGAGGCCGCTGTTGAGGTTGGGCAGAACTTGGAAGAGCTGTCTGATCAGCAGTGCCACACTCAGATAGAGGAGGAATTTGAAGCCTCTGAAAAAGTTGAACTTTCTGGCGAGCAGCTCCAAACTCGAGTTGAGGAAGATTCGGAGCCTACTAAACTGAGCAAGGAGGTCCCTGGAGAAACCACTTGTGATAGAATGGATGAGGGAGACGAAGTAATGCAGGACAATGTGGAGATTACTGTTGAGGTTGGGCACAGCTTGGAAGAGCCATCTGTTCAGCGGTGCGAAACTCCAATGGAAAAGGAATTTAAAGCCTCTGAGGTGGGGCAGAGCTTGGAAGAGCCATCTGTTCAGCAGTGCCAAACTCTGATTGAGAAGGATTGTGAAGCATCTGAAAATGTTGAGCTTTCTAGTGACCCGCGCCAAACTCAAGCTGAAGAAAATTTGGATCCTTCTAAAATGGGCAAGGAGGTGCCAGGAGAAACCACATGTGATAGAATGGATCAAGTAGATGAAGTTGTTCAGGATAATGGGGAAGTTACTGTTGAGGTTGGGCACAGCATCGAAGAGCCATCTGTTCAGCAGTGCCAAACTCTGATTGAGAAGAATTGTGAAGCATCTGAAAATGTTGAGCTTTCTAGTGACCAGCGCCAAACTCAAGCTGAAGAAAATTCGGATCCTTCTAAAATGGGCAAGGAGGTGCCAGGAGAAACCACATGTGATAGAATGGATCAAGTAGATGAAGTTGTTCAGGATAATGGGGAAGTTACTGTTGAGGTTGGGCACAGCATCGAAGAGCCATCTGTTCAGCAGTGCCAAACTCTGATTGAGAAGAATTGTGAAGCATCTGAAAATGTTGAGCTTTCTAGTGACCAGCGCCAAACTCAAGCTGAAGAAAATTCGGATCCTTCTAAAATGGGCAAGGAGGTGCCAGGAGAAACCACATGTGATAGAATGGATCAAGTAGATGAAGTTGTTCAGGATAATAGGGAAGTTACTGTTGAGGTTGGGCACAGCGTCGAAGAGCCATCTGTTCAGCAGTGCCAAACTCTGATTGAGAAGGATTGTGAAGCATCTGAAAAGCTTTCTAGTGACCAACGCCAAACTCAAGCTGAAGAAAATTCGGATCCTTCTAAAATGGGCAAGGAGCTGCCAGGAGAAACCACATGTGATAGAATGGATCAAGTAGACGAAGTTGTTCAGGATAATGTGGAAGTTACTGTTGAGGTTGGGCACAGCGTAGAAGAGCCATCTTTTCAGCATTGCGAAACTCAGATGGAAGAGGAATTTAAAGCCTCTGAGGTGGGGAAGAACTTGGAAGAGACATCTGTTCAGCAGTGCCAGATTCAGATTGAGAAGGATTGTGAAGCATCCCAAAAAGTTGACCTCTCTCAGGAAGCAGTCAAACATGAGACAAGTAAAGAACAGGGAGGTGAAATCATCGAGACAATGAAGGAACTTCGTGGTAAGCAGTACCAAACTGAAGTAGCAGAGGCCAAACTAACTGAAGGAAGACAGGGAGGTGAAGTATTTTTGGAAGAAATGAGCGAGGTCCCAGGAAAAGCCATTTGTGATAGAATGAATGAAGGAGACGAAGTAGGTCAGGATAATGTGGAGGCTATTGTGGAGGTTGAGCAGAACTTAGAAGAGCCATCTATTCAGAAGTGCCAAACTCAGACGGATAAGGAAATTGAAGCCTCTGAAAAAGTTGAGCTTTCTAGTGACCAGAGCCAACCTCGACCTGAAGAAGATTTGGAGCCTTCTAAAGTGAGCAAGGAGGTCCCAGAAGAAACCCCTTGTGATGAAATGGGTCAAGGAGATGAAGTGGTGAAGGATAATGTGGTGGTTACTGTTGAGGTTGGACACAGCTTGGAAGAGCCATCTGGTCAGCAGTGCGCAACTGAGACGGAGAAGAAATTTGAAGCCTCTGTGGTGGGGCAGAGCTTGGAGGAGCCATCTGTTCAGCAATGCCAAACCATGATCGGGAAGGATTGTGAAGAATCTGAAAAAGTTGACCTCTTCCAGGGAGCAGGCAAACACATAGCAAATGAAAAACCCGG
This sequence comes from Oenanthe sinensis, assembly GCA_028671895.1. Classification (NCBI taxonomy): domain Eukaryota; kingdom Viridiplantae; phylum Streptophyta; class Magnoliopsida; order Apiales; family Apiaceae; genus Oenanthe; species Oenanthe sinensis. Next base: position 42,414,340 of record CM053794.1, read on the forward strand.
AGGTGAATTCTGTCAGATGACGGAGGAGCTTCCAGGCGAGCAGTGCCAAACTAAAGTAGCAGAGGCCAATCTAACTGAAGCAGCACAAGGAGGTGAAGTATTATTGGAAGAAATTTCCCAAGCTGCATGTCTGTTGCAGGGAGATAGGGTATTGGATGCTGATTCACAGACTGGTGTCCAGATTGTGCAGAATTCCGAAGTGCCTCACATGGGGCAGTACCCAACTCAAGGGTTGAAGGATTTTGGACCTTCTGACAAGGCAGAAATCTTACCGGAGGCAGCTGAATATGAAAGAAGGGAGGAATTAGCAGCAAGAGAAGTACATGCTTCTGAGCAGTGTCAGACTCGGGAATCAAGGGACTCTGAACCTTATGAAAAAGTGGAATTCTTACTCGAGGCAATTGATCATGAGAGAAAGGAAGATACTGCTGAAATGGAGAATAAGGACATGGACGATGGCGGTGGAGAAAATGTTGCTGAGCTTGGTACTAAAATGATTGGTGAAACTCATCAAAGTCCTGAAGAAGAGGGTGCATTGACAGGGTGTACAGAGGACAGTAAGAAGGGTGGAGAAAATGTAGCTGAGCTCGATACTAAAAAGATTGATGAACCCCATCGAAGTCCTGAAGAAGAGGGTGCATTGATGGAGTGTACAGAGGACACCAAGAAGGATGAAGTCCAGTTTAGTACAGGAGGTGGTGAGGGACATGAAGACCCGCCCACCGAGCATGTTGCTGAATGAGCTAAGATTATGCCGAGCTGTATCTCTCAATCTACCAGTATATTATGATGCCGCTGGTACGTACCTTAAGCTCTGGGTCAGAATAGATCACTTAGGTCAAATATGTAAAATATTATTTATGCAGAGATTATTTAAATGGAAATCCTTGTCTGGTGACAATGGAATGTTGTAAAAAATTAATTTGCAAGTGTTATATCATTCATCTGAAAATGAGGAAATGAATAGCCTGGACTTCATATATAGAAACTTGAGTATACATAATACATGACACAAAGATCAATTATTTTCTTCTCTCATGTTAGTCCTCCAGCACCGAATCTGGGGTTTAAGTATTTTGTGATAAACAGTTGGCAATATTACAAAGAGCAATGCTACGTACTACGTAATTCATAAAAAATGATTCCAATTTTTTTTTCAAATGACGTGTCATGAGACTCATAACAGCGTATATGTGCACGTGGGGTCTCGTGGGGTCTCATTTTATTATAGGGAGAAATGAGACAAATCCTATGGAGTTGAGGGAGGGGATGGTATTTGATTCTAAAGATGAGTTGATGCATACGGTGAGAGAGTTTCATATTCGTAGTCATCATGGAAATCAGGAATTAAGAAAAGGCAGGCTCATTCGTCTTGCTAATTAGCAAGTTTTGTCTGTCTCTATGACAGGTTGTTAGTTTATTCTTGGTTCTTTCTCGTTTATTCATAATTTTCAATAATCAAACGTGGTACTATGGAGAGAGCAAATCCATCCTTGGAAGAGCTATACGCCAATATGACACTAGAAGAAGAAGATGAAGGAGGTGTTCTGGTCGCTGAGGAAGTTCCAATAAACAATGCCCCAACGTATGTATTAATTGGGAGATTCTTAACAGACAAGAATATCAATTTCATCGCAATGCAGAACGTCATGGCATCTCTTTGGAGACCAAAAGAAGGAATGGAGGTTCATGACCTGGGTAATTATCGATATTCTTTTGTCTTTTTTCACATGCTGGATCTACAGAAAGTAATCGAGGGTGGCCCTGGTCTTTTGAACAGAGTATGCTTGTATGTCATCGTCTGCTAGAGAATGAAGATCCTCATTTACTACCGCTGCAAGAAATTGATATCTGGGTTCAACTCTACGATGTACCAAAATGTTGTATCTCTGAAATAGTTCTTAAAAATATTGGTGACTCCTTTGGCTGTTATATTAAATCTGATCCTACGAACTTTAACAATATTTGGAAGGACCATTTGAGAATCAAGGTCACTATGGACATCACGAGGCCACTTAAACGAAGAATGAAACTAAAGCGTGATGCCAATAACTGGAACTGGATTAATTTCAAATATGAGAGATTGGGATCTTTCTGCTTCGTCTGTGGAAGAATTGGACATTCTGATAGAGATTGCAATATAGTTTATGCGAACCCAGATAAGTTGGTTGAACGTGTGTATGGGGTTTGGCTGAGAGCTCCAAACCGCGGTAACAAAATTGGAGCGGGAGCTCGCTGGCTATGGAATAATATTGTGGAAACTAATCAGAAAGAATCAGGTAATGCTAATCATGCAGCTCCAAACACCAGCCACGGAGTCTCAAACACCGGTCATGGCGACGGCGGTAGAGATCCAAAATTCATGGAAGTTGATGGTGTATTACGTGAAATTAGGGGAGATGATGATGCTGTTAGGATTGTCACGTGAGATAAGGGGGATACAGATACGATAAATCCGGAGCAAGATCAAAGGGAGGCTGTTGAAAATAACTTGAATTTAAATGACAAAATCATTGTCGACCCTAAAAGAAGGCGCATAGAAACTGATTTTCAGGAGGAGCCTATTAATCAAGAGTCTACACATGCAGCTGGGCTTGAGATTAACAATGGGTCAAAAAACGGGATATTGGCGGGTTCTGGACTCCAGGCCCGCCTAACATTATGAGTCTCCTAGCTTGGAACTGTCGTGGGCTGGCCAAACCACGGGCAGTTCGGTTTCTAAAAGAAACCATTAGTCATTACAGGCCAAACATTGTTTTTCTTTCCGAGACTTTAGTTAAATCAAATAAAATTGCTGATATCTGTAAAAAAAATCAGCTTTGCAGGGTTCTTTGCTGTAGATGCTCAAGGACACGGAGGAGGCTTGGCTCTCTTCTGGAAAAACGAAGGTGCAGTACACATAATTGATAGCTGCAACAACTATATTGACTTTGAAGTTACAAACGATCAGTTGGGCAAATGGAGATATACAGGGATATATGGATATCCTGAAAGACGCAGGCGAGTTGAAGCTTGGAATATGATTACTATGCTGGCTCAGAGATCACCGCTTCCGTGGTGCATGATAGGAGATTATAATGATCTCATGTTTGATTTCGAAAAGAAAGGAGGACGTAAACATCCTAGAGCTTTACTCCAAGGCTTCTCAGATATTGTAGCAAACCGTGGCCTAATCGACCTGGGTTATGAAGGCGAGTGTTTTACCTGGGAAAAAAGTCGAGGCACTGACTTGTGGATTCAAGAACGCTTAGATAGAGGCTTAGTAAATCGGCCTTGGTTAGACTTATTTCCAAATGCAGTTGTTAAAGTGGGGGATGTCTCGACCTCAGATCATCTCCCTCTCTTCCTTGATCTCAGCAGGAAAGTTTATATTCCCAAATGTAAACGTTTTCGGTTTGAAAATATCTGGATTCGAGAAACAGACTGCATAAATGTGATTACTAACTGTTGGGAGGATAGGGCTACAGATACTCTTTTAGACAAACTGGCGCACTGCTGTCTAAAACTTGAAGAGTGGGGAGGCGGGTTGGTTAAAGAGATGAAAACGAACTTGAAGCTCTATAGAAATCAGATGAAGAAATATCGCTCTAGACGAGATGCTCAAGGTCTCCAACAATATAATGAAGCTCGCTGGAATTTCCTTCGTCTAATTGAAAAATAGGAGATATTTTGGCAACAGAGAGCAAAACAAATTTGGCTTGCGGAAGGGGATGAAAATTCCCGTTACTTTCATAATTATGCCTCAAAACGAAGAAATAGAAATCACATTACTGGGTTGATGGACTCGAGCGACGTCTGGCAAGAATCAAATGAGGCAGTCAGAAACATTATTGCTGATTATTTTTCTACGCTATTTCAGTCCTCTCAAGCTGAAAGGCGACTGACAGATAGAGAATATGTCTCAACTGTTTCGGTTGCTATGAATCACACACTAATGCTCCCTGTCAGTGAGAAGGAAGTTAAAGACGCAGTTTTCTCTATGCATCCGAGTAAGTCACCGGGACCAGACGGTCTTAACCCTGCTTTTTATCAGACTTATTGGAGTATTGTTGGGACAGATGTGGTTAATTTTTGTAAAGATTTTATGTTGACAGGACAACTTCCTCCTTGTGTTAACAACACACTTGTTTGCCTGATCCCGGAAATTAAACAGCCACAATATATGACTCAACTTAGACCTATCTCTCTTTGCAATGTGCTTATGCGGATCCTCTCTAAAGTCATGACGAACCGTTTAAAGCCATGCCTACACTCGATCATCTCAGACAAACAAAGTGCTTTTGTTGAGGGAAGGCTCCTCACGGATAATGCAATAATTGCATATGAAGTAAATCACTATATCCGCAGAAAAACTCAAGGCAAAAATGGGGTGGCAGGCCTGAAAATTGATGTTTCGAAGGCTTTTGATCGTCTCGAATGGGGTTTTATAGAAAACATGTTAGTCAAATTTGGCTTCCAACTTCCATGGATTAAGCGTGTCATGGCTTGTGTCACATCTGTTTCTTATAGCTTCCTACTTAATGGTGAGGTTTTTGGCAACATCACTCCGCAGCGAGGGATCCGCCAGGGTGATCCACTCTTGCCCTATCTATATATCCTTTGTGCAGAAGGCTTAACCTCGATCATTAACAGAAATGAAAACAGAAATGAAAGTGTGGGTTTAATTCATGGCACTACGATAGCTAGGGGAGCACCTTCTATCACTCACCTTCTTTTCGCCGATGATTGTTACCTATTCTTTCGAGCTACAGAGGCTGAAGCTAGTACGATGAGAAACATTTTGCATAGATATGAGAATCTATCAGGTCAGGCCATTAATTACTCCAAGTCGAGCATTACATTCAGCCCAAACACATTACGGATTGATCGTGAAAAAATCTGTTCTACTTTGGAGGTCCAAGAAATAAATGTCCCAGGTAAATACCTTGGCATGCCTATGTTTGTTGGAAGAAACAAAAATGAAACTTTCGGTTTCATGGTTGATAGAGTGGCTCAGAGGTTGCAAGGCTGGGAAAACATCTCTCTGTCAAAAGGCGGGAAGCTCACTCTCTTGAAAACTGCTGCCCAAACCATCCCAAATTTTTGGATGAATCTCTTTTTAATCCCGAGCAGCATCTGTGATAAAATAGAGAAAAAACTGAATGGCTTTTGGTGGGGGCATGGGAGACAAGGTAAGGGCATTCGATGGACATCGTGGAATCAGCTCTGTACTACAAAATACGGTGGTGGGTTGGGAGTTCGAGATCTAAGCCGCTTCAATACAGCTATGTTAGCTAAGCAAGGGTGGCGGATACTAACAGATGCAAATCCTCTTGTCACAAAGCTCTTAAAGGCTAAGTATTTTCCCCACACAGATTACTTGAATGCGGAGAGGTGTAAATCCGAGCTTCTTATGGCGTAGTATTTTGTCTGCTAAAGACGTTGTCAAATCTGGTTGTCGACGGAGAATTGGTGATGGAGCTAGTACCAAGGTCTGGAAGGTACCTTGGCTGCCCTGTGCAGACAATGGATGTCTATCTACAACAATAATTTCTGAGCATCAGAATATTCATGTTCAAAACTTGATGCTTCCTAACACAAATACATGGGACGCTAACTTGTTAAAGGAGCTTTTTGACGATCGGGACTATCAATTAATTCAAAGAATTCCAATCCCACTTACTGCAAGAAGAGACTCTTGGTTCTGGCTGCATGATCCTAAGGGGAAGTTTACGGTGAGAAGTACATATAAGCAACTCCAAGGCCTTTTCGATGAATCAGTTCGCAGCTTCTGGCATCGTCTCTGGAATCTTCAAATCCCAAGCAAGGTAACGTGCTTTTTGTGGCGTGTGTGTAAAGGGTTCTTACCTACAATGCTGGCTTTGGCTTCAAAACAGGTCCAGGTAAATACGAGGTGCCCTTGGTGCTTCATGCAAAATGAGAGTGATATTCATATTCTTTTTGAGTGTGACTTTGCAAAGACGGTTTGGTCAATGACCACTCTCTATGATCATACAAGAACCAACCACAATGAGTCCTGCTCTGATGTCCTTAATAGAGTTTTTCGCACTCTTAATCGGGAGCAATGTGCTATATTCGGAATGATATGCTGGAGTCTCTGGAACCGTCGAAATAAGTGGCCGTGGAGCCAAGTAAATGGGTCTGCTTTCGGTGTAAAATCTGCAGCACTAAGCTTACTTTCTGAATGGCGACGAGCTCGTGATATTGAACAAGGTGAGAAGCGCCAGGAGCCAGACGAAAGCTCAAGATGGAGTAAGCCTCATGTGGGTTGGATAACGGTGAATGTGGATGCGTCGCTTTGTTGGGATAAGTGTATTGGAGTAGGTGCGGTAATTAGAGACTCAGAAGGGAATTTTATTCGTGCAAGATGTCATCGTGTCGCTGGCAAATGGCAACCTAAGGAAGCAGAAGCTTTAAGTTTGAAAATGGCACTTTCTTGGGTTCAAAACTTACACTACGACCATTGCATCTTTCAAACTGATTCCAAGCTACTAGCTGAAGCATGCAAAAGTACAGATGGAGATAGCTACTTTCATACGATTGTTTTAGATTGTGTTGAATTGTGTAAGCACTTTAATCATGTTATAGTGCAATATGTGCGTAGGTCTGCGAATGGAGTGACACATCTGTTAGCTACTCATTCAATGTCTGACCTTAGGAAATGGATTGTTGATCCTTCCGACTTTATTCATGATGTACTGTGTTCTGATTCTCTCTATTAATATAAATCCATTTTCCTTCAAAAAAAAGTGCTTTGAATTGACATGTTGATTGTAAATGGAAAGATCACGGTTGTAAGTGGATGCTAAAGGCTAGGTTGCGAAAGACACTTGGTAAATTCCAAATCATGGAAACTTCTGTACCACAACATGTATGCGCACAACTATTACTCAGGGCACATGTATGCGCACAACTATTACTCAGGACCACCATAACTTGACATCTGCTGATATTGTGGAAGTAATTAAAGCCAAATTGTAGCTGATCCCACAATTAAGGAAAAAGTGTTGATGACGACAGTAAAAAACATTTTTGGTTACCAACCGGGTAGGAAAAAAGTTAGAGATGCCCAAAAAATGCAATGGATCAACTACATGGATCTTGGGAAGGATCTTATGAAGATCTCTCTTATTTGATGGAAGCCTTCCAATCTTTCAATGTTGGAACCAAAGTTGATTAGCTTTTTAAGGAGGATGAATCGGGAGAACGTGAGAGCTTAGAGGTATACATTTTTTTAACACTAGTACTTCATTCAAGTCTTGAATAATTTGAACATATACTAATGAATATTTGAAACATGAACTAACATTCAAGAGACTATTATGGGCTTTTAAGCTATGCATCGATGGATTTCAGCATTGCATGTCAGTCATACAGATTGATGGTACTCACCTATATGGGCCGTATCCAGGTGTTCTTTTGAGTGCAACATCAGTGGATGGATTCAACCATATTCTTACCTTGGCATTTGCAATAGTGGAAGCTGAGAATCTATCTAGTTAGGGTTGGTTTATGGAGAGGTTGAGGAGCTTTGTGGTAGGTAGGAGGCATGATATTTGTATCATTTCTGACAGACATGATGGGATCATTGCAACTATGTAACAGGAAGGATGGTGTGATCCATACAACCATCATCGGTTTTGTGTCAGACATCTAGCTGTGAACTTTGCTTCTGCCCGTCATAAAAAAGGTTTGAAGAGTAGGATAGTTGAATTGGCTTCTCATGTGCAAGAGAAGAGTTTGATTTGTTATGGGAGCAACTGCTAATTGTGGAGCCTAAGGCGGCTGAATGGTTTGAGAATAAACCATTGATGAAATGGTCACTAGCACATGATGGGGGGAAATGTTTTGGTATCATGACCACCAATCATGCTGAAAGTTGGAACAATGTCATTTTTGAAGCTAGAAACCTCCCGGTTACTTCCTTGGTTAGAGTGTTATTTCTAAAGACCGTTGAGTATTTTGATCAAAGAAAGCTTGAAATTGCATCACAATCGATTCGAGGTCAAATGTTCACTAGTTATGCATGCTAATAAGATGTTGAGTCGATCAATTACACGTTCTAGTGGACATAGTGTGAAATTATTTGAAGGAGATACTTGGTTATTTCAAGTAGTCACTAGGAAAGTTGGACTAAAGGGTGGTAACAGTCACACCGTTCGAATTCAAGAATCCATGTGCTCGTGTGAAAAATGGCAAAACTATTGGGTTCCGTGTTCTCACTTAATTGCTTGTTGTGCCTATGTCAAATTGAAGCACGAGATGTTTGTCCGCGAGTGGTATAAGTTGGAGAACATATCAAAAGTTTATAATGGCATATTTGAACTGATACCAAACAAAGGCGATGCTCGTTGGCCAATCAATCTAGATTTTCCAAATGTGATTCATGACAAGGATGTTGAAAAGAAGAAAGGAAGAAGAAAGTCCACGGGATTCAAGAATGCAATGGATTTTCAAGCACCACGTGGGAAGAAATGAAATCTTTAATATATCTTTGTAATGCATTTGAATAAGACATTTTGTTTAGACATGTTTAACTTTTACCTCGTTAATTTTTCTTTGTAATTCAAATGCATATTTAATCATTTGGGATATTTTTATTAATCTTTTTATTATGTTGTGTGTTTTTATTATTTGTTTTGTTGGGATATTTGGGATACTAGTATTCTTTAAATATGCAGTAGCAGTAGGCAGTAGGTTCTGTTGGGGGGTTGAAGCATAAACATGCTACTTGATGTTGAGTTTTAAGGGTAAGACACAGGTTCGTGTAGCGTTTTTATTTTATTTTTTAAAATTTTGACCAAAACGCGAGTTCATATCACGTTTTGACGTTAAACGGAACTTTATATAGCGTTTTGATATTTTTTTTCTTTTTTTAATTTTTTTTTTGAATATAACGTTGTTTAATGTCGTGTTTAAAAATAAAACCAACATCAAGTTGCGTTTTGAGGTTAAACTAAATTTATTGTAACGTTTTGATTTTGATTTTTGGTTTTTGACAAACACGTGACTTAATATCGCGTGTTCCTGTAAAACCCAACATTAAGTTGTGTTCTGAGTTTTTTTTTAAAAAAAATTACCAGAAAAAACTCAACACAATTTAGCGTTTTAGGTAAAACTCAACATCATCCCACGTTTTGGAATGATATTTTGAACCATTTTCCCGGACTATGCAATTTTGAGCATTTTTTTTTGTAAAAGTGACACAGGACCATTATCTTATTATATGGCTCATTTTATTATAGGAAAGTTACCTATAATATATGAGATAATTTTTTGTTACCTAACACTTTTCTATTACAAATTACTCCGCATATCTTATATACAATATAAAAGTCAATGTACTTTAATTCAGATCGCTGACAAAGGTTAAGGTTAAGGGACAGCTACAAAAATAAACATAATTTATATCTTCTTAGTTCGAACAAGGGTCAAGGGTCTTCCTTATTGCAACAATGAAATAATCTATACCTTTAGTATTTGATACATATTCAAATCCTATATCCTTTACGATCTACTATTTGCAACCTTGAATAATTCCCTATTGTTTTAAATTTTATTTTAATATTTAATAAATGTGCTACTAAATCTTAACAAAAAATAAATTATCCAATTGGAACTCGAGCAGAACAAAATATAGAAGTTAAATTATTAAACATATTAAGTTGTTCGCTATGCTCGCAGAAACGCAGAGGTGTATAAATAAAAGGAATCGGGAAAGAAAGCACTGAAAAGGCATCTCAAAGGCATATACTACAACAAAAGACCGAATTAACTGCATTCGGAGAAGAGAACCCGTTTTTTCCCCAAAAAAACGCAAGGCTGCAGGGTTCAGAGAAGACTGCTCATATGTACCCTCACAAAACCACATTCTAGAAGAAAGCAGCAATATAACCAAGCACAAGGGATTAATTGATAGAAGTACACAATTTGAAGTAATAGAAGTAAATTTAAGGCAGCAGCAACCAAACACGTTTGTGATACTTGTGAGCAATACATTAAGAAAAACAAAATCATACAATTTGTCAACATACTGTTGGTTCCTTATTATCGTTCTCTTAAAATTACCAACAAACCCATCCATTGAGCAATTTGAGGGTCCTCTACAATGTATTCTTCTATAACACCGCTTTAACAAGTGATTTGTCATCTGGGGTTATTGGAGGAGAGCAAAGAGCAACCCAACTATCAGACTCCTGCTCCGCAAAATTTGAAAGCTACTCTGAAGTTCCCCAACAAAAATTCAGGTATTAATGTTGCAGCAGCTCAAAGTGAGTGTCAATTTCACAAAACCAAGTTTTTAAACCTTGTTCCAGGAAGGGAGCTCAACTTCAAGGGAATCTGCAACAAGTGAAACAAACCTTACTACTATTATTGTTGATTAAAAAAACGAATATTAACATGCAAAAGCTGCTACATAATTCTGCGCAGGCAACAATTATTCTTGCATACATTATTAACATGTGGAAGCTCGCATCAAGTTCCAATAAGAGTTACAGGTGTGTACTTTTGTTTTAGAGAATCTAAAAAATAAGGGTCAGATGTCTACTTGCTATCCATCATGACCTCGGTTTCGAACCCAAGGAACAAACTCTGTACGAATAAAAAGGTAAGGCTGGTGTGGAAGCCTTGGTGCATTGGGTTATTATTACACACACACACACACACATATCAAAATAAAATACTTTTTTTTAGAAAGAAGGAACCAGCCCTACTACATAATCCGAGACCCTGAACTCCACCTATTTACTCTCATCAAAAGCTTGCCTCAATAAGAGAAGATACTGGGTATTGGTCCTTTTTATCACAATTTAAAGGTAAATGGTCCAAAATATCACATCTGGAAAAATGGCCCTTTATATCACACATTTAAGAAACGTAAATTTTAAATGTGTTTTCTATTAAATGTTTTATTTAAAAGATTTTTTTTTAAACGCAACATGAATATGCGTATATGAACAGCAACACAGTTAATAAATGTGTTTCTACTCATGCATATGTGCATATCCCCGTCCTCACGTGATATGGTAATTGAATGATACCCTTGTAACTTTTTAAGGGTCCCACCCCCATGTTTCAGTTTAAGTTTAAGTTTTGCAAGTAATTTTACATACTCGATAGTTATTATATTAATATTATATAAAATATAGTATATATGTATGAGCAAAAGTTATATAGAAAACCTTATTTGGAGAACATATATGTCTTGCATTATATTCTTTATATTCTGCAGAATATAATGCAAGACATATATATTCTCCAATTAGTACTCCATATAAGTTCTCCATTGAATTCAACCCTATATGTATGATTGTATGGCTCATGATTAAAGCGAGTAGCACTTGTTAATCTGTTATATACCCAATTTAATAATGTGATTTTATACCTCGTTTATTAGTGATAGGGAGGGCCATATTTTCATATTATGACTTTTAGGGTCTTTTCTACTCAAATTGTGATATAGAGGGCCTTTATTCGAAAATACCATAAGAAACTCATTACCGACAATAGCAGACAAGAGAAATAAGCTTAAAATATTTGATCATGCTGATTATTTAACCAAGTAGGTTTAGAAGTGCAAAACTGCAAATACACTACCCAAAAAAATTAATATATCCACTCAGAATATATCGAGGACTGAGGTACACATCAAATTGAAGAAAACAAGAAACCTGCCATGGTATTATTCAACTCCGATTAACCCAAAAAGAACAAAAACACATTTGAAATATTATCAATTAATCAACAGAAAAAGTCGTGTACGAAGTGTGGAAAAGGAAATTGTATACATCCTTAGCGACTTACGCGCATGAGTTACTACTTGTTATAAGAAGAGCTGCTTAACGAATCCAATTTAATTATAAAAAAGTCACATAAATACATGCCACCGGCCCAGCTGTGCCATATTGAGAATAAATTATTTAGTAGACCTACAGGAAAGAAAGTGGAAAATTATACTTTCTGATTCCATCGCATGTTAATTATAATTATCTTTTATATTAGATTATGTAAATTAGCCTATTTTATATCAAGGGCTCTAATTTCTGTTGATATAAATGGTTTGGTGATGTATGATTAGCTGATTTTTGGGTGAGCGATGTTTATAGGCCAGAAGCCCAATAATTAGCTGATTTCAGAATAAATGTAGGTATATATCTTTTAGATTAGAAAAAGGAAACTTATATTTTTAGAGTTTAATTTCAATTGGGAGGCGTTTTGTAGTTTTATAATATATAGGGATTACTTGTTGTAATTGAAGCATAATATTGATACTAAATTATTATATTGTAAAGACTTGAATTGCTAGAGAAACTCCGAAAATTCGTGCAAACTCTAACTAAGCCTTCCTTCCCCCATCATATTGGTTTCGTAGTATTAGGTAATATTAGGTATGGACGGAGCCCGAAATTCATCTGTTCATCTGTCTTCTGCCACATAAAAACCCTACCAATGATATTGTAGTTGTCTTCCCAAACACGAAAGCTCCAAAACTATTGCTCCTATAAACCAGTCCAGCTAACCCACAAAACTTATAATCAGACCTTAAACTCAAACCACAACCCACGTCCCACCATCAATTTCAGCCCTACTACCCATTGAAAATTTTCTATTTATTATTGAAGAATAAATGAAAATCCTAGATAAAAGGAAACTAATTCTACTAATTATCTCGATTCCTTATTAATAATCTGTTCTTCTGCCACCCAAAAACCCTACCAATGATATTGTAGTCGTCTTCCCAAACACGAAAGCTCCAAACCTATTGCTCCTATAAACCAGTCCAGCTAACCCACAAAACTTATAATCAGACCATAAACTCAAGCCACAACCCACGTCCCACCATCAATTTCAGCCCTACTACCCATTGAAAATTTTCTATTTATTATTGAAGAATAAATGAAAATCCTAGATAAAAGGAAACTAATTCTACTAATTATCTCGATTCCTTATTAATAATCTGTTCTTCTGCCACCCAAAAACCCTACCATGATATTGTAGTCGTCTTCCCAAACATGAAAACTCTAAACGTATTGCTCCTATAAACCAGTCCAGCTAACCCACAAAACTTATAATCAGACCTTAAAATCAAGCCACAACCCACGTCCCACCATCAATTTCAGCCCTACTACCCATTGAAAATTTTCTATTTATTATTGAAGAATAAATGAAAATCCTAGATAAAAGGAAACTAATTCTACTAATTATCTCGATTCCTTATTAATAATATGTTCTTCTGCCACCCAAAAACCCTACCAATGATATTGTAGTCGTCTTCCCAAACACGAAAGCTCCAAACCTATTGCTCCTAACCCACAAAACTTATAATCAGACCTTAAACTCAAGCCACAACCTACGTCCCACCATCAATTTCAGCCCTACTACCCATTGAAAAATTTCTATTTATTATTGAAGAATAAATGAAAATCCTAGATAAAAGGAAACTAATTCTACTAATTATCTCGATTCCTTATTAATAATCTGTTGTTCTGCCACTCAAAAACCCTACCAATGATATTGTAGTCGTCTTCCCAAACACGAATGCTCCAAACCTATTGCTCCTATAAACCAGTCCACCTAACCCACAAAATATCATTGAAACCCTAAAACTTATAATAAAACTTATAATCAGACCTTAAACTTAAGCCACAACCCACCATCAATTTCAGCCCTACTACCCCTCAAAAAAAATTCTGTTTATTATTGAAGAATAAATAAAAATCCTAGATAAAAGGAAACTAATTCTACTAATTATCTCGATTCCTTATTAATAACTATTGCCATTAATCTGAATTCTTAACAGATAATTAATTACAAACACACTTATATCTAGATAATAATATAAAATTAATTAACAAAAAAATCACTCATTTCCTGCTTGACTGCTTCACATCACCAAATAGAAGTTGCATTATAATAATAATAATAATAATAAGGAACAACCTCTTCCTCATTTCCTCTGCTCAGATAACTCTGTTCTTTAAAAATTAGTCTATATTATGAGTACCCAATCATTTATCTGGAGTAAATGAATAACAAATTTCACCTAAACGTTCAGTAAGAAGATCTTAGTAGTCAGACAGCAAAACAAATTGCATGGTCAAAGATTTGAGGTAGCTGTTGACTGTAACAAGTACATTAATGCGGAAATCTCAAAAGTAACTCTGCCTAATAACACGAAGGAGAATGCAAGGAGTAAATATGCATGCACGTACTAATCTACATATCACCTTAATATAGCTACGTAAAAGTTTCACATAAGTATTCACGCGGGGGGAACTCCTCCGGGAACTCACACCAAAATTTGATTCTAATGCTTCATACCAATATAAACAAGATGCAAGTCTATATGTGAATCAAACTTGTATGTCATAGATGTAAACAAAATACACACCCATAACCACCAAATTACTTGACCTAAGTAATCCATTTCCAATATAGTTCTTTTCCGGCATTCCCAAGCCCATTTAGCTTCCTACAAAACAATCCACTATAACAAAAAAATCTTCTATGATTCATAAAATTCATGCAAATGAACAATTACAAGCAAAAAAAACATAGGGCTAAATGGAAGTAAACATAAACACATGGATAACAAACAGATAAACACATATATGCAGCAACACAACGGGCTCGAAAACTAATCATCAAGTAAAACAAAGGGGGATAGAAAAGGAACATAACATACATGAAAGATCATCCAGTAGAATTAGGCCTGTTGTTACCACCGGAAGCGGGACGAAACACGAAATCAGGTCCAGTACTTGCTTTCCTCATCCTGTCATACCCAACACCACCACCAGATTTGGGCCTATTAATTTCTTCTCCAAATTGCCTCTGCCTATACCCACCCGTATTCTTAACGGGCGACTCCTCCTTGCAAACGTAACCGGGTCTAAGATGCGGCGGCACAAACTTATCAGGCTTAGGAGATACAAAGCACAAATCCCTAGGTAAACCAGCAGAAACAGCAGCAGCAGATCCACCTGTACTGCCAAGTGGACGGAGAGAAATAGAGTCGGAGTTGGAAGCTGGTCGGGTCGGATCCGGGTTAACAGGTGTTGGTTGAGGGTGTTTGGGTTGAGGTGGTGGTGGTGTCTGGGTCTGGGTTTGGGTTTGGGTTTGGGAGATGGGCTTGGGAGTAGGACGGGTCAGAACAAGCATGTTGCCATGAATATGAGAATTAGTGATTTTAGTTTTGTTGTGGATGGATGAAGATGATGGGCTTGGATTTATGGGTTTGTTGTTGTTGTTGTTGATTTTCTTGTCGTAGATGTCGTTGAAATTAAGGGACGCATATTTATTCGTTCTTGCCATCCACCACCTCTAACGCCACCGTGCTGCTGCCTCCGGTGTTATACAAAACAAAATGCAAATACTAGTTTCTATATTCAAACACGATGATCAAAAACACCTAAAAAAATATGATATGATTGGTAAATATTTATACAGCGTATATAATAAGTATTCTCTTTGCGGGTTTATCACGTTACGCTCTTTTTTAAATATAATATATTATTGGGGTTTTTAAAAAATATTATTACTACATTAACTTTTTGCAATTTTACTGTTATTTTAAAATATACGATCTTCTTTTCAATAATTGCAAAAATACGTTCTTATCTAGCTCTAACCTAATTTTAGTTGCTTAAGTTTCGTTTTTCTTTGTGTGTTACATCTGAATCTATTCTCGAGGTATGTTCCAATCAATTACTCGTATCTTATAAATCACCTGAAATATTTAGATCTAATATTCGTTACACTATGCAATCTAAATGTTTGTTGAATTGTTTGATTAAAAAATTTGTCTAATTTGAGTTGTTTTTAGTTGCAAAAGATGTTGCAGATCTTAAACTCGTAACCTAGTGTAATTTTACAATTGAAATCACCTGATTGCGTTACCTTATATTTAGGTATTATAAGTTGCAAATGAGGTTTCGAACGATGAATTGACTCGAATTGTTATATTGTCAAAGATTTGAACTTTTTTTAATCTTCTCTACACTAGTTTTTATAATTTAGATTACCTAGTTGCATTGTGGTGTTTTTAGTTGCTGTTAGTTACGAATAACGTTTGAAAGTATGAATTTGCTCGAATTGTTATGTTATTGTAGCTTTTGAACTTTTTTTAATCTTTTCTACACTAGTTTTTGTAATTTAGATTATCTAGTTGCATTGTGTTGTTTTTAATTTCTATTAGTTGCGAATAACGTTTGGAAGTATGAATTTGCTCAAATTGTTATGTTATCGTAGCTTTTGAACCTTTTTTAATGTTCTCTATACTAGTTCTGCAAGTGAGATCACCTAGTTGCGTTACCTTATATTTAGTTGTTATAAGTTGCAAATGAGGTTTCGAACGATAAATTGCTCGAATTGTTATGCTGCCATAGATTTAAACTTTTTTTAAAGTTCTCTGTACTAGTTTTTGTAATTTAGATTACCTAGTTGCATTGTGGTGTTTTTAGTTGTTGTTAGTTGCGAATAACGTTTGGAAGTATGAATTTTCTCGAATTGTTATGTTATCTCGTACCTTTAAAACCTTTTTGAATGTTCTCTGCACTAGTTTTGCAATTGAAATCACCTGGTTGCATTTCTTTATTTTTAGTTGCAGTGAGTTGTATTGCTTTTTTTCATGATTATAATTTTTTTGCAGGAAAATGGATAACATTCCACTTATACTACAGCATAATGGCCATTGAGATAAAAATGTAAGTTATGTAAATTTTAAGGTCTGTAGATTGCTTATTCCAACAAATTGTAACTACGGTAACTTGGTGGGAATGATATGCAACCAACTGAATTTGCACTAGAATTGACGATAATGAAGATAGAATATCAAGTGAAAATTGGTTATCCAGCTTTCAACATAATTGATGATCAACAACTAATGTTCTATGTAGAATTGAAGAAAAGGGAAGCAGATTTCACCATGTACCCTTTGTGTCTCACAACTGAAGTTAAAAATATCCAACCAAGATCATTTTTAGCTCATAGTGAAATAACAACTGATGATCCATGCTTTGAAATTACACATACTGTAGATGTAGCATCAAACATGTTTAATGAGAACATGGAGGAAGTAAACAAAGATATTATTGCAGATTAAATGGATTATGCTGAGATAATTTCTAGAGAGATGGTAAGTATATCGGCTGAGACAACTACCGAAGATGAAGTTATTGTAGAAATGAACAAAGACGTGGTTATTGGCACAAGAGAGAGTCGATCTATATCAGTTTCTCAGATATATAAAAACAAGGAAACATTGCAGATTGTTTTGAGCCACTACGCAATCAACAATAACTTTCAGTATATCGTACAAAAGTCTTGCAAAAAGGAGTACATGTTTGCTTGCATTAACAAGAATTGCAAGTGGATGTTGCGAGAATCAAGGAACGGGAAAACAAATCAATTTATTGTTCAAAGATTGATTGACAATCATACTTGTGCCTTGGAGATAAGATTTAAAGGTCAACGTCAAGCAACCGCGACCATTATTGGAGATGTTATCAAGAACAAGTTCACAAATATCAAAACAAGTTATAGTGTTGCAGATGTAATAAGAGATATGAAGCATGATCATAATGTGCAAGTTGTTAAACAATATGAGTGTTATAGAAGGGGGGGGTTAAATGCAACTTGATAAATTATCACTAATTTTGCTAACAACAAACAAGAAGTAATAGTATCAAGTAAGAAATGCAGACAACGATAAGAAACAATTGAAGACAGGTATTTAACTTCAAAAAATAATTTTATTATTTTTTATTTTGCCACAACTGACTGGAATGAGTATTCCAGCTACAAAGAAACAAGAATAATAATTGCTAATGTTTCTTGCTTGAGAGAAAATCTAGCTCAGTTGTAGTGTTTTTTTAAATGCTTGTGGGATATGTGTATTTATATTAAAACACATATCTCACGTGTACATTTCCTTTGTCTTAAAATAAAGTTTGAAATAGAAATTTTGTTTTTCTTGTTCAACCTTGTCTTCATTCCATTTGTAAATAAAGTTATTCTGAGAGGTACATATATCATTGACTCCTTGAGCACGCTTTATCTTTTTGTTTGTCTTCTCCCAAGTTGCAGTAGTAGACTTGACAAACTAGATAGTAATGTCTAGATCATTCCTTGTGCTATCACTATCTAATCTAATACCTAGAACAGATTGCCAGCTTCACTAAAAGTTTATTGTCAACTTTTAGCTCCTCTTTGGTGATAGTATCTTTGACTCCGCATATGTTGCTGTCAAACCTTGATAGATCATTGAAACTTACTGTCTCCAAAGCTGCTGTCAACTATCCTCGCTAAACATGTTGTCTCTAAAACTTGCTGTATATGAATCTTCATTCTCCACCAAGTTTACTGTCATTGGAATAGTTGTTGTCTTCTGTCCCAATTATGTTGTCACTTGAATATACTGTCATAGGCTTCAGTTGTAGAATGTTACTATCAAAGTCTTGATCCATGCTGTGTCTGAATACTTTTTGAACTTCTACTTCATGAATCATGTTATTGTGTTTGTACAAGACAGTAATTATTGAGACTTACTGTCACCTACTTGGCTTTTAAACATACTATTACAAGTGACAACAAAATATACTGTCAATATACATATGACAGTACATTTTACTTAGTTAGTTTCTAATTAATCTAAGTAACTTCTAGTTGATTACAATGTTAATACCACAATCCCTAACAATCTCCCCCAATTTATTTTTATGTAAAATAAAGACAAATTCAAAGTAAATTGTAGATGATAACTCAACTAACATAACTGAAGTGTTTGTACAAAAAAAATATTCAGGAAATATTATAAGTACAAATTTATCTCAAATTAAGCTCCTCTAGACTGAGCACTTCTTCAAATTTTTGTTTAAGCTTCATGTTCATTTCTTTGCTGGAATCATTTTGTCATGAAGACCTTCAAGAGCTTTTAGAGCCTGTTTTTCTTCATTTGTCCTGGCATGATCAGAGACACAATCTAAGACTAGTTTTACCATCTTATAAGATAGATCATTCAAATCTCGATAGGTGTAGTAGTTCTCAGTTGGTCCTTTGGAGATGCATATATACTTCATCTGAAACATGTCTTTGACAAATCTGGCTTTTGTAGATAAAAAAATATGTTTCACTCTAAGTTTGTCCATAGATTCATCTTCTTATTCCCTTGACTCAATGATTTCCCAAACAAGTTTGCTTAGATATCTTTCAAACTCTAGGAATGATCATGTAATGAGTCTGAAGATTCTTATAAGATTTTCATTATTGAGCACCCTGAAATTAGCAGCCTCCACTTCAATACTGGTAATGATGATTCTCAAGGGTCCAAATAAGACTGGAGAAACATAGTTGGGCCTTCTTAAGAATTGATTATTCAGCTTGACATGCTTCATGCCAATCTCAGCCTCCTTGATCTTTTTAGTGATTTTCTCCACCTTTTTCTTGGTAGCTTCAACTTCACTGCCAAACTACTTCCTCTTTCCCCCCTTGTCTTTCCTCTTGGAGTCATAAATATCCAGTGCTCTATTCTTCAAATCAAATATCTCAAAATTTGTAATGTTGAGCAACTGCTTCTTGATAAGTTCAATGATGTGAGGATCATTTTCAGCTAATCTTTTCAAATGATCAAAGGTGATCTCTTTAGAAGATCCACTTGAGTTGTAGAAGATCATTCTGTCAGGATTCCTGATGAGACATTTTTGAGTTCTTTCATGATCCTCCTTCTTAGCAAATTCAATTTTCTTCAACTTGGTTATCAAGACTTGAATGACTTCCATGAGATTTTGTTCTTCAGAATAGGGAGGTTCCTTTAATTGATCAACCAGTTTGGATAGTAACTAAACTTTCTTGTCTTGAAGAGACTCCATGCTCCAGAATTCCATCATACCATCATCATTGGCAAACATTACACAATCAAGATGGACTATGGGTTCTGGTTCCTCAAATTCATTATAATCCAATGGATGAGGTTTGAAGGAGTCCATGAGTTCCAAGAACTTTCTGATTAATGCTCCTCTAAAGACTTTAGTCTTTACATCTAAATTTTTGACAATTATCAGCATCCTTCTCACCATGAAATAATCAGCTTCTTTCATGTCATACCCCATCACTATAGTTTCTCCAGTAGAGTAGAGAACTTAGATTTTTCTCAGAGTATTGAACTCAGACCACTCAACAATAACTTTAGAAATTAATTATGCTTTTGACTCAGCTATATTGTTAATGGTTGGCCTTCTTACATCCAGACAGTCATCATGAACTCTATCTGTTGTGAGCTTCTATTTTGTCACCATTGGCATATTCTTTTCACAAGTTCTATCTACCATTATTTTACTGAAGGTCTTAAGCTTGTAATAACCTTTTGCAACAAGAAAAGCTTTGGTTGTTACCCTGAATTTCCTTTTCTTGACAACACCCTCCACCTTATCACTCCTGACAGTATCTTTGGAAGCTTCTATCACTATAGGTGTGACAATTTGTTCAGGATTCTTGACAGCAGGTTCTAACTTTGTGACAGTAGGTTCCTCCTTATTGCTCCTGACAGCATCTTCTTTTACAACATCAATTTTGTCAACTTCATAACTAAGAATCACCTGCTTCATCACTCTTCCTTCAACAACATCTGTATATTTTTTATCATTCTCACTCTCATTCTTTCCACCATCCTTATTTCTAGCTCTAGAAGATCCTTCACCATTACTGTTATGTTGGCTAGAGCTACCTGCACCTCCATCAGACTTTCCATCATTATTGTCATAATCATTTCCATCCTTATTTCTTCACATCCTTTCAACCCTCAAATTTTCAACTCTTTCTATCTCCTTCTTCAAGATTTTTACTACTTCCAACACCTCATCAGTCTGTTCTAGATTGTAAAAATACTCATATGCCTCTCTTACTGATATTAACTTGTACTGAGAGATTTTTTCTAGATTCATGAATCTGTACTTGCCATCATTTAAGAAACTATATTTGATGCTTAGAGGATTGTAGGTGATTTTTGGTAGCTTCTCCCTTATCAATTTCAACATGGCTTTCTTGAGATTTTCGTTCAGAAAGGATCTCTCAACCTTGATTTTGAGTCTTATGGCTTCAATGACTGGAATTTCTTGCCTGCTCAAAAATCCAAGACTGATATACCAACTCAATCCACCTTGCATCCTCACTGTAGTCACCCACTTATTGCTGGTAGATATCATCACAGCAGCTCCCACTATAGATTATTTTAATTGATCATAGAACTTCTTTGGGTCTCTATTGAATGACATCTTTATATCCTTGATTCTTTCATTGAACCTGTCATCCTGAAATATATTGTTGTTCTCATTCTCATCAATCATAAGCACTGTGGCATCTTCTTCTGTCAAGTCCTCTCTTTCCACCTGAATAGTGTCATCAGCATTTATTTGACAGAGTTTTTATTTGCCTTTCACAGCTACATGCTCTATAGAAGCCTTTTTCATCACATTCTCATTAATTACAATGCCGTGTATGCACCATGACATGAATTGAAACCCTGTTAAGAATAATAATATAAAACAATATTCATTATCATACAATACCTCTATAAACTTGTTAATATTGAAAATCAAGCAGATGGCAAAATTACATATAAATTGTATTAAATTAAAGAAATAAAATATACACATTAACATAAACACATATTCACTCAAACATATAACAAAAAGTACAATTGGTAGTACAACTAACACTGAAAATCTAGGGTATATGTGTGTATGTATAACAATGCTTATATGCATACTCAGACACAACAACTTAATTCGAGACCTAATTAAGTTGATTATTAGATACAACTAACAAAGATATTTTAGGGTTTATATGTGCATATATAACAATACAGATACGTACTATCAAACACAATAATTTGAATTGAAACCTAGTTAGATTGATTTTAGATATGGAAATTAACTGTACACAAACAGCGAGAGAAATGAATATGGGTAAGAGATACCGGAGATGAGAGATAAGAGAGACGAAGAGAAGGCAAAGAGTAAAAAAAGAGGAGAACGTGGAGGTAAGAAAATATCATATTTTTCAAAAATTATATTTTTTAATTTAAAAAACCGTATATATGCAATGATATTTAAAAGATTGTATATTTGTAAAAGTAAATTAAAAAAACAGTATTTTTGCCAAATTCCCTATATTATTATATTTTTATATCTATTATTATTTTATTTGATTTGATTAAATTACTAATAATTAGAAAGTAAGTCCTTGTAAATATCTTTCATAATAATAAATTATGGAAGAATTTGATTATTATTCAACTATAATATAATTATAATGTATTTTACAAAAAAATAGTTAATTAAGATGATATATTTAACTTAAATTTTATAAATTAAATATCAATTATAATATGTTATATATGTTATAATGACACGTCTTTGAATTTAAAATATGAATAAAATATAAATAGAGAGTGAATATAAAAATATGGTTGAAGTTGATACTCTTAAAAATGTGTTAACTTGCTAAGAGTTTAATATTTTATGATATATTTAGAAGTGTAATAGGAGTTATGTATCATCTCTATCAAAGCTTGACTCAAATATAAAAGACTAAAAGAGTACATTCATTTGTTATTGCCCAACAATAGTTACTCGTGACAATACAAGGTGAATGCTACACTATAAATTAAAATTTTATTTTTATAGCAATGATTATGAGTTAATAAAAATTTAATTTAATAATTATAACATAAAAAAATAAAATTTAATTACAGGATTGAAATAAGTACTGGATTGCTAGCCAAAAAAGGTCAACATTGAACGTGAACCGAATTACATTTACGTCAACATTTATCAAGGAATAATAATATACCTAGCCTATTTTTGTTTCGAATTAAGGTCTTTTAATAAAAAAAATTAAGACCATGATGATAAGGTGAATAATTGGAGGATAATTTAAATTTATTAAATTTTGTAGATGAAATATATTGTATATAATCAAGTGCTATACATAAAACTAAACTGAATAAATACAGTAACTACATAGAATTTATAATATATAATCTCATCAAAGTAAACTAAAATCTAATTTTAATATGGGATTTAAATTATTTAATTTTAAATAAATAAGGAAATAATTCAAAATTTTCGATCCTTTTAAAACAATCCTGGCGTAAATATTTAAATTACAGTACCCGGCCGACTCCCTGTGAACCTTGATACATCATAAATGTACTCCAGTCGGTTAATACTTTATACATGATAAATAAATCATGATTTTAGTGAAAAGTGACCGAGAAGGATAGGAATGTGCGATGCGAAATTATGGACCAGCACAATCATCACCTACTGATCTTGCTGGCCCGGCTAACTAATCACATTTTTGTATTGTTGTATTATTGAAGACACCATGGGTCATTCCACATGCAAGGCTGTAGCCTGTAATTTCATGTACTCATATACTATATGCCACTCTGCTTACTTAGATCATTAATTAAGTAGTGATTAGAATGTGCAACAACTTGTAGCTATATTACGGTAACTCATGTGCTATTTAATCCAGATCTGAAATCAGCCTGATTAACATAATCAAAAATACTGATCAGTCGCTGACCTTCTCTTTTATCAATTACTGCATATATACTTTTATATAGTTACCCACAATGAAATAGAATTCGTAATTTACTAACTTAACAATTTGATGCCTAAGGTTTGAACTGAGTAAAATTATGATCGAGTAATACTTAATTTGTCGGTATTAAAGTGTAATGCAACATGATGATTCAACAAACAAGTTGCTAATTAGTAATTAGTAATGGCTAATTTTGAATGATTCCACAGTTTCGAATACAAAAGTTTAACATATCTTTAGTTGATTCCAATAGCCAAGACCCAAGAGACAGCTCATTCCAACACACTTTTAATTCAACCCCACTTAATTCTTATCCCATAAAAACCCCATCCCTTGAACATGCACTTCCGCCACCTCTCCATTACAATGGCAGCTGCTCACACATTCTCTCTCTCTACTCTCACTCTTCTCCTCCTCTTCACTCTCTCCCAAGCCCAAACTCCCTCCGCTCCAGCTCCAGGCCCTGCTGGCCCCATCAACATCACCGCGATTCTTGATGATGCAAGACAATTCACAACCTTCATCCGCTTCCTCACTGACAATGAAATCGACAGCCAAATCAACAACCAAGTTAACACCTCCACTGAAGGCATGACTGTCTTTGCACCCACCGACAATGCTTTCGCTAGCCTACCAGCTGGAACCCTAAACAAACTGACCGACAGACAGCAAATCCAGCTCATCCAGTACCATCTCATGCCAAAATACTATGACTTGGCAAGTCTTTTAACAGTCAGTAACCCTGTTAGAACCCTGTTAAGTGGCCAGGATAATGGCGTTTACGGGCTAAACTTTACAGGACAGGCTACACAAGTGAATGTCTCAACGGGGATTGTAGATACACTCATTAACAATCCTTTGAGACAGAAAAAGCCATTGGCTGTTTATCAAGTTGATAAGGTTTTGTTGCCTGCTGAATTTTACGAGGCTAAGCCACCATCTGCGGCTCCACCTGCAAAAGGCAAAGGGGAAGTGGAGGCTGCTCCAGCACCCAAGCCCACTAAGGAGAAGCCGGCCGATGACAGTAGTGAGTCGGGTAGTATGAATGTCGGGTTTGGGTTGGTTGGTTGTGTTTGGTTGTTTTGCATGGGAATGCTGATTTAACATACCTTCCTACATTCATCATGTCAATAATTAGTATTGGATTGTAACTTTATTTTTTTGGTTTCGAATTGTTTGGTTGCTTTTTCTAATACATAATAACAAGGAATGCTGATTGCTGCGTTTCAATGCCCTGTTTTGTTGTAGTTAGCCAGATTTATATGATCTTCTTTTTTATTATTGATTTGTGTGGTCTTTTAATCTACTTCCTGTGTATGTATGTTAACAGTCTACTACATATTATTGCAAATTTGCAATCGGAATTATAGCAGATAACCAAAATATTGTTAGAAAAATGTTGACAATGTTCTCAATATTAAAAAAAAATGGCCGATTGAGTTAGATTGCAATTGGAACGTTTGACCATTTTGAAAATCCAATTTTTTTAAAAATATTCTCTAGTAATCGCTAACAAACTGAATTTTAATAAAGAATTTAATCAAATTAACTAAAGCTCTTTAAAATGCATGATGCAGGATGAATTCAGAAAAAAATAATACTCCTTATTAAGTTACTATTATTTTAAATTCCCCTCATTCGAAATCTCATATTTAAATCAAAGAGTAGATCGATATGAGAATATTGGGAATGATATGGAGTCGAATTTAAGATTCCTACAATATTATTTTAACATTTTCTTCGCTCAAAAACCATTTTAAGGAAGTTAAACTTAAAACTCATATCGAGGAACTATGATACTATATTAAGTACTTATTTGGTTAAATACAGGAAATAATTGAAATTCTGCTTCCTTTTTATAAAGAAAATATGGGAAGTGTAATAAATTTTGTTTTGTTGATAATTTTGTATTTCTTGAATAGTTATTTCCCTTGTATTATTTGATTGATTTTATTTTCTATTTATGGGTTAGATATTGTGTGATACGGGAATTGTGAATTACGAAGGTGAGTGTGGCCACTGACCGGGTAGGTGACTTCCTGCATTATATAGGTATTTGTATGTTTCAGCTAAATTTACTATACATGGTTTTAGATAACCAAATAATTGTATCATATTCTACTTCCTAGCTATTTCGAATACTTACATGAATTACTTTGTCAACCAAACAAGCTCTAAGTTAACATTTTCCTAAAACTTTCCTCTTATATTATTACACGTGTTTATCATTCTTTTTATGTAATCTAAAACTTAAAAATATATAATTTTATTTTATGTATTATTTATAAAATAAATTAAATAATTTAAATATTACTTCACATTCATATGTATTGTATATGCACTTCATTTACAATTGTCTATTAACTATGTTAATACATTTTAACTGCGTAAGAGCATTCTCAACCCGTCCCCCGTCCATTCCTCCGTCTCCATATTTTAGGAAAATATGAGTTTTAGTTGAAAAAATACTTCCCATCTGAATGCCCATTTTGAGGGACTTACTAGTTGAAAAGATGTGTCCCCAAACATGGGACTTACTATTTATCCACATCCTATTTTTTATACAAATTTTATATATATAAGAGGGGTGAGAAATGATAAAATAATATAAGATAATTAAAGTTGTAAAAAGAAGTGAAAGAAAATATTAATAAAATACGAATATAGGGATAGGGATGAACAATGTGATGTTAGAAAATTTTAGAAGATAAATAAATTTTAAAAATAATTTTAAAAAATTATTATTTTTAGTATGAGTTTGGAGATGGGGATGGGGAGCATAGTATGAATGCTCTAAGCCGTTCGCTAAATTTGTTTGTAAATCATCTGGATGATTATATTAAAAAAGCAGGAATCAAATCCCTTTTTTCATCGTAAATAAATGAAATAGATAGAGATTTGGCCTGAACACGGGATCTCATATCCAAATGGGTCATCTATCCAGCCTCAACGAGATAAATCAATGTATCTTTTAAGTCACCGGCGCACCGCCCTAATTAAAGATGATAAAACTTCTCCTGGGAACAAATTTAGTTAAATTATAATGATTTTGTATACAAAGCTCACCGACAAATTTGTAAATATTATCTCATCTCTGCATTCACATAAATTCTCATATTTTATTATTTAATTTTAATTTAACCCCATGTCATTCTCGGGAGTTTAAAGCCCATTAAAGATACATATTATCTAAAATTAAAGTTGAGGGGGAGTCTTCGTAAAAAAATTTAAATAATATTTTATATAAATATTACTGTTTTTTATGGAAATATTACTGTTAAATTATAAGAATTCCGTATTGAGATTATATTTGGATAACTATCCAATTATTAATTTTTTTATAATATTAATATATTTTTAGGGTTACTATGTTTTAATACATCATTTATCATTTATTTTTTTATTATGTTCTTAAAAATATATATTTTTATTATATTGTATATTAATATAATTTTTAATCATATTTAATATGTATTGATTATAAATTAAATATATAATATTAATAATTAATTAAATCGAATCAAATTAAATGACTTTGAGTTCCGAACATTAGGCACCAAACGAAACTAGAGACTAATTATTTATCCATTTTGTCAACGAATCGCAGCAGGCATAGATGTGATTCATGGATTTAAATTTATGTCATAATAACTTATAAATGAAAAACAATTTAATCTGAGATTTACGAAACAATAAAAAGAATTAATCCGAAAATTTTAATTTAAAAACCAATCTCAAATCTCAATTGTAAATAATGTCATAATAGCTTATATCGCACGGATGAAACTTTATTTAATATTATATGTATATATTTTTATATAATTTATTTATATTTATATTTTAATATGATAATGTTTATATATTTTGTATGATGATTTATTTTAGTTAGGAGATTAATGTGTATTTGTGTTCGATCTAAACTACTATGATATTGTATTATAAATAAAATAATTATACATGTTTAATTTAATTTTTTTAGAAAGGACTGGGAACTTTTTTGGAATACGTTGAACCAACCAAATAAATACATGTTGGCTTATAATAATATAACTAGCTTATAGCCAGTGCAAAGCACGGACTACATTAATAAATTATATATTAATTACTTTATATAATTATTTAATTTAATATAATAATTTAAGTGATTATTTATCTTTTATATTTTATTTATATATTATTATGATATATTATTTTTTTTATTTTAATATTCATGAGATACGATTAATAGGTTGTAATTTTAAATAAATTAAAAAGCGGTGATGAAATTAAGTTAAATATTAATATAACTAGATTATATAAAAATTATATTATAATATTATTCCTAAAATATAAATTATATTTTATAATTTAAATATAAAATAATATTACCCATGAACAATTGTATAAAAGAAGATTACATCGTCGATATAATTGTATGTATAATATATACAATATACGTAAAATATTTTATATAATTTAATTATTTAAGTTAATGTGGTACTGTAATTTCTTTATTTTATTATTAAGAATGAGGATTGTGACAATATTCTTAATAAAGAAATTATATATTATAATTATTAAGAAAGAGAACTCCACTGATGATAAAGTTTTATGTATAATATATATGTTCTAAATAGAGTTGTATATATAATATATATGTTTGATAAAGTATATTATAATTAAAATTTAATTAAAAAATGTGTTTGAAGTTAAGTAGGAAAATTATAGTATAGATATTATTTTAATTATTAAATTATAATTTTAAATAAATTAAATTATTTGAATGATGATAAGATTAAAACATGTTAATTAGTAGATTATAAGTACAACTCTATATTTTAATTAAAAATTAATTAAAAGAGTGTATTTAAAGTTGAGTGTGTCACAAATAAATTATAATTGTCACTATAAAAGTATAGATAATATAGATATAGCATAGTAATAAAATTTAATTAATATAAATAAAATAATATTATTATTTAAATATTCATAAAATTTAATTATTCATAAAATCCTCCTTCTTTATATAATTTAATTATTTAAGGTAATGTGGTACTGTAATTTCTTTATTTTATTATTAAGAAGGAGGATTGTGACACTATTCTTAATAAAGAAAATATATGTTATTATTATTAAGAAAGAGAACTCCACTGATGATAAAGTTTTATGTATAATATATATGTTCTAAATAGAGTTGTATATATAATATATATGTTTGATAAAGTATATTATAATTAAAATTTAATTAAAAATGTGTTTGAAGTTAAGTAGGAAAATTATAGTATATATATTATTTTATTTATTAAATTATAATTTTAAATAAATTAAACTATTTGAATGATGATAAGATTGAAACATGTTAATTAGTAGATTATAAGTACAACTCTATATTTTAATTAAAAATTAATTAAAAATTAATTAAAAAAGTGTATTTAAAGTTGAGTGTGTCACAAATAAATTATAATTACCACTATAAAAGTATAGATAATATAGATATAGCATAGTAATAAAATTTAATTAATATAAATAAAATAATATTATTATTTAAATATTCATAAAATTTAATTAATAAATTATGATTTTAAATAAATTAAAAATGTTAAGTAATGAGAAAATTGAAACATGTTTGTAGATTGTAAGTACAATTATATATTTTAATTAAAAGAGTGAGTTTGAAATTGAGTATGAGGCATATATGTGTATTTGAAATTGAGTATGAGGCAGATATGTGTATTTGGAATTGAGTGAGAGACAAAATAATTAAACGGAACGACGGATCAAAAATTTTAGTTTACGACTTTAATAATATAGTATAAATATGGATAAATATAGGTGTCCAACGGGCCAATAAGTCGGATATGCAGGGCCCAAAGGCCTGACCCGACGGATAAGTCATACATTTAGTAAAGCCCTCTGTAATACCCTAAACCCCTTCCCCAAGCAGCAGAAGCTCTGCACCCCCCCCCCCCCCCCCCCCACCTACTCTACTCATTCTCTCCTGTAAGTATCTTCATATTTCTTATCTCTTTATACTTGTGTATGTATACTTGTTTTATCTTTTATTTCTTCTTCAATTTTGTGCTAGATCTGTACCTATTGTATATATGTTATTGCGATTGTTAACAGTCTTTGTGTTTCGATTTTGATATTATGCGATCTAGCTATATTTAGGTTATATTGTTGATTTATTACTGTGTAATTGTTCTCTATTTTTATAAATCAAGGTATATATAAAGCTGTGGTTCAAATGACAACACAATCATTGTATGAATAGCCTGAGAACTATTAATCGAGTAAATGAAAAATTATGTACATTAGAATAGGTTCTCACGGCCTTAGGTTTTCCGGTAGAGGACTATTCTATTAAGCCATTTTTCGTGTTTTAGATCAATTTATATTTAAATTATATTGTTGTTCTACCAACTATATTGAATTTTTTTAAAATAAATAAATAAATAAATTGTATATGCTCCAAACTTCTTTGATTATATGTGATATGTATACTTTTAATGATTTTTGTTAGTTTAAAATATCTGAATCTTTATGCTTGTTTCCCGTTAATTCTGTAGAAAATGCTTAATATTAGGCTTTAAAAATCTCATGTATTGACGGTTTTTTCGCTTGTATACCCATTAGGCTTGAAAATGAACTTCAAAAACGTCAATGTTCCCAATGTGCCTGGTGGTGGTGCAGCTGCTGCTTTGCTCAAGGTTGGCGCACTAGCAGCTCTGGGATTGTATGCAGTCGGTAACAGTCTTTATAATGTTGATGGTGGGCATCGAGCTATCGTATTTAATCGTATAGTTGGTGTTAAAGACAAGGTATTTATCTGAGCATTGTGTGATTGAATTTTATAAATATTTTTTGTTTAACTTCTCCTTTGTTTACATTTCCTAATCTACTGATCATTATTAATAAATTTCTCATCATTTTTGCCCGAGTCGTAGGTTTATCCTGAAGGAACACATTTGATGCTCCCATGGTTTGAGAGACCAATTATTTATGATGTTCGTGCACGACCCCATCTAGTTGAGAGCACTTCTGGTAGCCGAGATCTCCAGATGGTTAGTTTCTCCATCTCTTAAAACTTCCTGAAAATTTTCAAATTATCATGATTTACCAGGTAGTAAGATTGAGCTTGGTTTTCTAGTTGTTTTGTGCCGATATATATATATATATATATATATATATATATATATATATATATATATATATGCTGTACTTGTTTTGCTAATTAATACATGCTGTATTTAATAGTTGACATTTTAGCCTTCTTTAGAGTGGCTCTTGTGACCATCTATATACAAAGATGGTTATGTTACTGAAATTTTGTATGCAGGACCCCAGATTTCAACACCCCTTTGTTTTTTCTTTAATCATCTTTAGTTACAAAATCTGAAGAGAAGTTCTGTGTTTTTTTTACGAGAATTTTGATTGATTTGAAGTGTTAAACATTTACATACTGCTATTTCCCTCTGAAATTTGATGTATATTTTCATGTTATTCATATTATAAGCGTGTAATTAATCTTTAAGTGTTTGCCAAGCACATTTTATTCCTTAGATCCAGACCATGTGCCACTTGTTTTTGCCATTTCAATTGCTCTTTTTTAGCGTAACTATAGTCTTTCTTTGATTCTGATTAAAAATTCAAAATTATAAAATTGAAAGTTATTATTCTGGATATTAAATAATTATTAACGGGTGCATTTTTTGTGTACCTTGCCAGGAACACTGAAACCCTTTTTTCCATATACTGTTTCAGTATCCTAGTCACAATTATTTTCATTTAAAAAGAATCTGCAGTTTTTTTCTTACATATTGAATTTTATAAAGAATTCGCAGTTGTTATTTTACATATAGACTTTTTCATACTTCATATAATCCACAAGATCTGTTTGAAATGCGCAATTGGCCTGGTGTAAATATTCAGTTAATGTAGTTGGTCCATTTCACCTGAATATGTTGTCTTATCACTTCTTAAGCCTACACGACTTGAGTTGAAATCTGTTTAATGCTAATAGCACATATACAATTGTTTTGCCTATTTCAATTTATTGGTTTATTTTAACTTGGTTAATTACTCAGATAGGTATGTCCACATAAAGAATTGTTGTTTCTTTTGTGTAGGTGGGTTTATAGAGGCGTTATTGTGATATACACTGTGCATAGTGTAGTAGTTTGAAGTGTTGAGCATATCATATTACGTAATGTAATGCTTGTTGATCTTTGTAGGTCAAAATTGGTCTTCGAGTTCTTACTCGACCTATGGCAAGTCAATTACCTACGATTTACCGAACTCTTGGCGAGAACTATAATGAAAGAGTTCTGCCTTCCATTATTCATGAAACCTTGAAGGCTGTGGTTGCCCAGTATAATGCTAGCCAACTGATAACTCAGAGAGAGGTTTGTTGCTTGTTTTTGTTTGCAAATTGTTGAATTCATGCTCACTGGATGAATCAGGGGGACATGTATTGTTCTTGTATTACTCGAATCAGAAACATATATTATATTCCAGGAAAATGACCAAATATAGCACAAACATAGTAGACCTAAATATATGTTGGTCTTTATATTGGATCAAGAATTATGCTGTTAGCATATCCTTTGGTCTATCCTACTGTTTACTTATTTGTGCAGGCTGTCAGTAGGGAGATTCGTAAGATTCTAACAGAGAGGGCTGCCAATTTCAACCTTGCCTTGGATGATGTGTCCATTACAACTCTGACTTTTGGAAGAGAATTTACTGCTGCCATTGAAGCTAAACAAGTGGCAGCACAGGAAGCTGAGAGGGCCAAGTTTGTTGTGGAAAAAGCTGAGCAAGACAAGAGAAGTGCTATTATCAGAGCACAGGTTAGAAAAAACTAATGTCTATATAAATCTTTATATTGAGATTTGTTATAAAAATGATTTTTTTTCTTTTTAAAATCATTTTAGGCTTTTAGCATATGTTGTCCATTATATCATTCTGGTCTGAATACAACTAAATCAACATGCTTGAACTATTTTCTTTATTGTTTTCATTGGGTTGGAGTTACAAAGCTAAATAAATGGTTTGCCTTTTTCATTTGGAAGTAAAACCACAAGTCTAGTGGTAACTTTTTGTTCTCGTGTTATGTGTAAGTGATGAAATGTATTACTCTATGGTTACCAGGGAGAAGCTAAGAGTGCTTCATTGATTGGACAAGCTATTGCCAGCAATCCAGCTTTTATCACACTCAGGAAGATTGAAGCAGCTAGAGAAATTGCAAATGTGATGGCGAATGGAAATAACAAGACCTACTTGAATTCTGGTGATCTGTTACTGAACCTTCAGGGGATGGATGTTACCCCGGGTAAGTGAAAGCAAGTAGTAGCATAAGGTCAAAGCAAGTAGGAAACATAAGATTGAACTTTTAGATGGTTTCTTTTGTTGGCCGACCAATCCACCTTGTTCTTTGCTAGTATGATGACCTATAAAACCATGCTGAGTATGATAACCTATAAAACTTGCCCTGTATTTCAACTCTGGGTAAATCTCTTCCAAGACTAATATTTTGTTTGGAGATCATAATTGATATTATTATTGGAACCTTTTACAGTGTGGCATATTTTCATCTCTAGTTTTTTTTTTTATTAAGTTTTGCTTGGAAAAAGTGTTGGATAGTCGAGTGTCACTTGACCATTTCGTACTTCAATGAGGATTTTGAGAGATGGGGCCATCTAGTTGATGGCTACATGATTATTTCGTGGATCACTCCTAGGATCTTGAAATATAGGTCTGTCACAGGTTGGGTGTGGTGCATTTTCCTCCTTGTTATCTAGTACAAGCAAGGTAAATGTGAGACATTGTGGTTAGGAGGTGGAACTAGTGAATTCACAAATTGTAGGAAAACTGAAAGTTTTGTTTAAATCTCATGTTTCTTGCTGTTTATTGAGGAGAGTAAATTTTTGTTCTAGTGTTGCCTTCTTGGTATCTTCTTTTTTTTTTTTGTGCTAAATATCGTGCCATTTATTCTGTACAATGTGCAAGGCGTGCTCTGTATTTATATATTATTATTTGCAGCCCAATCAAAGTGAACATGGTCTTATTCCTTTAAATTAGTGCTTTCCTATTAGCATATTGCATATATATGATTCACCCTTGCCTTCTGGAAGTTTATACATGTGATATATAATAATAAATAAGTTGATAATTGTTGTATTGATGGTTTGATACATATAAGAAGATAGAATATATTTCATTTTTTATGTTTACTACTATCTCTCAATTTTAGAAAATGGCATTTGTATGGTGAAAAAAGAGGATCCTGTGTGAATTGCTCAGTATTTAAATAGTGTTTATTTGAATATACAATTGAGGAATGCAAAGATAGAGTTCACGAGTCAAAATTATATATGTAAAAAAAATGAATTGGTTTTTTTTTCTGTAGAGTAAATGGGGTTCTTCTGTTGAGTAATCCATATTTCCATACAATATACTTCCTCATTGGTAACATTTGACGTTTGACTTTTTATTACTCTTTTTTGACTACATAGTTAGAATTATTATTTTAAATTTTTTTTTGTGAATAAAAGTTTTAGTTTAATATTTTTATTCAAAAAAAGAAAATTTTAAAAATAATAAATTTAACTATGTAGTTAAAGTTCTTAAATATTGTCAAAAAATCAAAAGTCTAATAAAATCAAAAGATTGTTAAAAAGTCAAAAGCCAAATAAAATCAAACAGAAAGAGTATTACTCTCTTTTTTGATTGACGGATGACAATATATTTATGACATTGTTTTTTCGCTATTTTCTTTATATCTATATCTCATTGGAAGTTGGACCTTACAGAATATGAAAGAACATGTTCAGAAACTGATACTGTAGTAAATTGGTACAAAATGCCTAATCAACCTACGCGAACATGTCACATGTGACGTGGGGAAGACCTGATGAGATATGGTAATATATTTATGTGATACATTATACTTCAGTTTTAAATATCCGTCGCTATGCTGTGTTTACATTAACATTTGTGAATTTTTATATTTTTGTGGACGGTTGGAATCATGTGTTCATTTTCAGCTTTAATTTAATCACAAGGTGTGATGTTTAGTACCCTTCATATTATTATTATTTTTGTAATAATTTTGTTAAATTTTTTGACCCACATTTTAAGTTGTATAAGAAAATAATATTTTAAATTACAATAATAAATAAAATACAAATTCAAGAGATTAATTTTACATATAAATTATATTGAATAGAAGTTTATACTCGATATCTTTAAAATTCGAATTAAAAGTTAAAAAAGGATGGAATTAGTGATATGTCTGGTTTGTCTAGTCTCGATCCTCTGTATTTCAGTTGCGCAACCGCAGATTGCTCTCAACTTTTCTTTTTCTATTTTTCTTTGTTCTTGAAGGAAAATAAATTAAACATTTCGATAAAAAAAAGAAAGAAAGAAAGGGAAGCGGGGAAACAAATGAGATAATATCATACAACGTACTAGTACAACGAATTATAGGATAAGACTTGAGAAAGAGATTATGGAGGCCACGTGGCGGGGCCCTTGGAGGATGTGGAACTATTAAGTCACAGCACACGTTGGGTGATGGGATGGCTACATAACATTTTGTATGTATCGATGTATGTATAATTAAAATGCTATAGAAGAAGACGCCGTCCCTTCTCATCTCGCACCGTCCGCCACCGGCTACTTTGTCTTCTTCTCCTCTGCTCTCTATTTACTGTTTTAGCCCTTCTCTCTCTTGTAATTACCATTTTTCATATTTGACTTTGTTTTAACTTAAAATATACTGTACTTTTTTACTTTCGAAAGAGATTGAGTAATTTCATAGGTGATCAATTTAGTTCCTGTTCACTTTGTGTAGATGCACCCACGAATGTTTTTTATTAATAATTTCTGCTGAAGTGTTACAACCTTGAGTAGTTAGTTTTATATAAAATAAATTTTGATTGAAAAAATAAAATTTACATTGTTTAAATATAACATATAAATATAAATATATTAAATCAAAAATAAGTTAAAAATGTTTTAAATGTGTGTATTTATATTAGAGTTTGATTTGGAAAAAAAATGTATTTAAAAATTTTAAATGAGAATTAGTTTTAAATTGAAATTTTTAATTATATACACAAAAGAGCAGCTTAAAACAGATTGGGACAGTAAACTATCTCAAATAAACTCTAAAGATAAAATTATTTTGAACTTTAAATATGATTGGCTAATTTAATATAGCACACGGAGAGTATAAGTGGTAATCGAAAGTTATAATAATAATAATAATTTTGAAAATATAAATTCATTATAAATATCTAAAAGTGCGTATGATATATATACATATGTATAAATGTATAATGCCAGAAACTTTAACAACGAACTCTGAATGTATTTCTTTTCTTTTTTGCTATATTTCGAGAACTAAATATATATTTTTAAAGAATTATCAACCTACAACATATTTATCTTAGATTAAAAAGATTGTTATAATTATATTTCAATATCTTTGTTTTTTCATTTTTAATCGAATAATAATAGTTAGTGTGGGATATTACAATTTCATCAAAAGATCCAATATATGATTGAAATTTATTTTAGGAATTTATAATATTTAAAATTTAAAATAAATAACTTAATAGTTCATGCCTTCATGGATTATAATCTTCTTAAACAAATATGACTCGGATGTAATAATATATTTATAATTTTTAATTAAAATTTATTTGATTTAACAAAAAAAAAAGTCACTCCCTCTCTCAATCAAAATATAAAAATACGTGCAGTTTTCCTCTCTCAATTATAATATAAAATAATATGTATAGATTTATAAGTTAATATAGTTATTTATCAGCTAAAAAATTATGCATTGTTGAGTTAAGTGAAAGAGGGAGCATGACTTGGCATTTCATATTTGGTAGTAATAGGCTAGTAGCATAATAATGTCATGATTAGGACCTGATTATACATATGTAGTGTACGGAGTAATTCTTAGATAAATATGTACCATCAATGTCACCATTGTTTTTCCGTGACGTAATGCTTAGACAGGACGAATGGGAACGACTATTAGGTGGAAAATTTCCAAGTAACCATAATTTACTCGTATGCCGGAAAATTTTTGATAGTCCACGCTCACTGCCTTGGGGAGTTGGTGGAGGAACGGTTTAGGGATTTTTTCCCAAACAATTTAATAACTACAAGTTCATCAAATATTATATGAAAATTTTATAATCATAAAAATATATTTTAACATTTTATATTACATAAAAAATTCAATAATACAATTGTTAGGAATTTAGAGGCCCAGAAGTTACAGAGGGGGGGGGGGGGTGAATGTATACTTCAAAAATTTTCTTGTTTTTGAAAAGAACTTGTTCGAAGCTTGAAGAGCAGATGGAATTACGAAGGTGTTTATCAAGACATATAACAGGAAATAATATAGACACAGATGTAACTTTCAATCTAATTTTGTATTAGAATGATCTTTGCTACAATCTGAAATTCAGTTTGAATTTCAGCTTCTTGTTCTGGGATTCTTACTATTGTAAAAATGCTCAAGACACTATCAAATGTGGCTGTGCATAAAGTATATAGACAACATGTCCTGTGCACATGCTCACATGAGACAGTTTAGCTAAAACTAGAAATAGACAGAGATTGCTTTACATTTGACTAATGACTATTTCTAGCTAACACTGTAGTGACAGTCTGCTCCATCCTGCCTTATCTCTTCTGTCACTTTTCTTGGCTTATCTTCCCAGCTACATTGTAGACTTGTCTCTGTCTGTGCAGGTTTGACTTATCCTGCATAAACAGAGCTGCAACATCATCTGTCTTGTTCTGCAATTCTTCCTTGAAACTAGCTTCTTTTGCAGTCGAGTACTCTTCTTGAAATTGGTTCGATAAGTCAAGGAGATTGACTTCTCGAACAGCTGTGACTTCTCGATTGATCCTGAATACTTGATTTCTCGAATGTCTAGACTTCTCGATCGCATACTCAGCTTGATGACTTCTCGATCAGATTAGACTTCTCGAATACATGCTTGATATTGACTTCTCGAATGACTCAGCCTTATCACTTCTCGAATGCTCCATTTGCTAGCTTCTCGAATTGTTTATTTTCACTTCTCGAATGCCTCATAATTGACACTTCTCGACTGGATTCAATACCTGACTTGTCGAATGACTGACTTCTCGATCGAGTACTAAGCAGATAGAAGTTTTGAGACTTCTCGAAATGTTTCCACAGTTCTGACTTCTCGAATGGCTGACTTCTCGACCAAGTAACTTGCCTTAGTAGAATTCTCAGATAACTTCTCTTTTTATTTTCTTCACAGTCTTCTTTGTCTGGTTGCATGATTCAATTTGAATCTTCTAACTGACTTTATTTCTGACTTAATTTACAATTTGAAGATAAACAGAGAAAACTTCTAGTTACAAATTACACATGAATTACTAAGTCACTAGTCTATTACAGAAGCACAAACTAAGTTACAGCAAGACAGATAATTAAATAGGCTAGGCTTGATTTAAGTCCAACAATCTCCCCCAATTTGGAAAATGATGAATTTTACAAATTAATACAAGATATCAAGCCTACCTATATTGTTGTTGTTGATGAGCTGCCTGATCATATTTTTCTTTTCTTTCCTTTTCTTGCCTGGCCCTGTTTTCTTCAATTGCCTGCAGTATCATTTGTCTGGCCATGATTTCCTCAATCAAAATTGCATCTTTCAGCATGTCTGCAGCAATCTGTAGAGTGAGCATTGGATAGTCTTGGACAAACTTGAGTCTAACTTTGACAGTGACTCCACTTCTCAGTTTGAATTCAACTCTGTCAGGATCTTTGAACACTCTACTTTTACCCTGTCTTCTCAATTCTTCAGACAACTGCTCTACTCTCTCCTCCTCCCTCCTTTTCTTCTCAATCATCTCCTCCATGTATCTTACCTTGTCAGTCTTTTTCTGATACTTCCTTTCCAAGTACTGAGCCATTTCCATCATTCTCAGCTTGTTAATCATGCATTTCTTGTCAAACAGGCTAATCACTCTCCTAATGTCATGAGTGGTAGCATCACTGTTGTCATGATGAAATCCTCTTTCTTCTCCATCAACATTAGTAACAAACATCCTCTTGTCTCTGACTTCTACCTTGACAATTCTGTCAGCCTTCCACAGTTTGATCCTCACCTTGTCAGTTTCAGCAATTTCTTGAATAGGTTTAATAGGTAGACCTTTATCAGGAACAATGAGTTGTTTTCTCCACTTAGGACATCTTACTAGCAAAGAGCTAGTAGAGTTCTTGAATTTGGTTGATGTGGCAGTGTTGACTTTGAGATGTTGGCTTGGCTTCAGTTTCTTTGACTGTTCCTTTTTAATTTCCCTCCTTATCACTCCATGTGCAGTAACTTTCATGAACATCCTTCTTGGAGATTTAGTTTTGATGGCAGTTGCAGTTTCAGAAACTGTTGACATCACACTAGTACCCTGAGATTTGGTAGGTGAACTAGAATGAGTGCCAGCAGCTTGCTGCTTAGAGGAATTTCTTCTTTGATACTGTTTGTTGTCCTCAGAGTTGTCTCTTTTCTTCTTGTCTTCATCCTTCTTCTTCTTGTCTTCTCCCTTTCCTTCCTTATCACTCCTTGATTCAGACCTTTTATCCTTCTTGTCCTGATCCTCATTGTCATCATCTTTCTTTTTGTTCTTCAATTCTTCTTTTGCAAATTCAGAGATTTGTCCAGAGATAAACTTTTTCATTTTCACTACAATTTCATTGTCCTCTATCTGCTTCACCTTCTTCTTTTCAATCAACTCAATTAGGTTAATAATTTGACTTCTGTTGCCTGAATTGAGATGTTGAGGGATCCTGAAATGAGCAAGTTTTTCTTCTCTAGCCATATACATCACACCATCTGGACTACAGTAGGATTCAGGTAGAGCAAGAGGTAGGAGAGGCCCCAATATTTTCTTCTTCAATTCTTCATCTTCCTGGGTTACCAACTCCACTCCCTTGTACAGACATTCCAGTTCAGTATATGAAAGCCTTTGGAATAGAGTAACTGAAACTTTAAAGTAGCCAGATTCCATTTGAATGAGTGGCTCTTTGAACATTTGTCCATTCTGTTCAAACTTAACTCCCCTTACTGCAACAATAGCATTTTCAAGCATCTTCTTATATTTCCAATGATTTCCCTGGGCTTGCTTTTTGATATGATGCAGAAGTTCAAGAAACTCCTTGTCAGAGTTGGGCTTTAAAATTTCACTCCTGAGCTTTCTCATAACTGCCTTTTGCCTTTCAGCCTCTATTTCTTCTCTCCTTTCCTTCTCCCCCTTAGGGTTGATATCTTGACTTTGGAGAAAGGAAGAATGACTTGGCTTAATTTTAGTCCAGCTTGGAGTTGGCAAAGGTGCTGGAGGAGCCTGACTAGTTGTGCTTAGGTTGGAGATGAGGGATTGTAGAGAGGTGAGTTGTGCTGAGATGCTGGCAAGAGAAGTCCCTTGATTTGCAGAAGTAGAGACAAACTCATTTTTTAGATTATGAACATCTGAGACAATTTGTGAAACTGTGGATGTGAGAGAATCCACTCTGGCATTTAAGGTATCAATGGTGGAGGCCTTTGCAGCTTCATCCTTGGCCTTTGACTGATAGTAGAGGTCCACTTGGAAAGGTGATAAGGTGTGTAGAGGCACATCCTCAGGCAGCCTATCTGCATGCCTGTTTTTGTACAGAACTTCAACCATACTGTTTATTCTCCTTTGATTGTCTATGATGGTTGTGTGACCTTGAACCATTTCCTTAAACACCTTTTCCATAGAGTCTATTTTGGTGTGAAGAATGGAGGACTTTCCTGAATCTCCTCTTGAAGTGTGAGCAAGAAGACCTCCAGGCTTCAGTTTGTCTTCCATTGCTCTCAAGGTGCCCTCTACTTTAGCTCTGTGATCATCTATCTCAGATTGTACACCTTTGGCAAGATAGTGATTTGATTGCAGTTGGACTTTAGCAGCTTCATGAATTGCATCATACATGGCACTTGGAGTAAAAATCTTCTCACAAGATCCAAGAGAAGTGAGATACTTCTGTCTAGTCCACTCCAAAACTTCTTGCATGCTAACTGCAGATTTACCATCCAGCCAGGCATCCACATTTTCACCTTCATTTTCATCCAAATTTGCATTCTTTTCTTTCAACTCCTCCTGATCTTTTGCATATTCAAGCATGATTGCAGCATAGTCTTTGTTTGGCAAATGAGAAGTCACAAGCTGCTGAGCAATGTGATAGAAGCCCTCCAACTGATCTCCATACAATTCCTTTAGTTTCTCATCAGAAAGTGACCCACCAAGAAATGATGGTCCTGAATCCCTGTCATGTTGCACAGGTTCCAGCCATTGTGACAGAGAGTGAGAGCTAGGGCCACTTGTGACAGTAGTCCCCTCAGCATCTATTTCCTCATCCAATTTCTCAGATGATTCATTAGACACTGGATGGATAGGTGAATTCTCCTGAGGAGACAGTCTTTGAATGACTGGGGAGTGTCTAGGGGATGCCATTTGCATGGTGTGGAGGTCCCCCAGATTACCCAATGTCTGTGAAGACACTTGGCTTTGAAATGCCTGAGCCCCCACAGAGTCTGAAGTAAAAACTCCTGGAACCTCTGTGGTTTTGATGGTGTCATCAGGATATGCCTCAGCATGCATTCCCTCACCATCTAAAGGAGTGTCCTGAGTGGTGAACAAGGTGTCATGCACCAAGTCACTTGAATGGGGCTCACCAGGGAAACAAGAGTCCTGATGATCAACAACTTCATGTGTTTGGCTGGACACATTTGGTTGAGATGAAATTTGAGAGATAGCAGGTAGAGTGTGAGTAGAACTGAGTATTGGCAACTCCCCCTGAGAAAATGGGGAAGTTTCAAGAGAAGATCCTACTGGTGCACAGTGTGTCTCTTTTTCAACTACAGCTTCTTCATTGACAGGAGTGAATTCCTGCAATGGTGCAGACTCTGTACAGGGTGGAGTGGGCTGACTCCCAATTTCAATAGATGCACCTTGTTGAGAAAGTGCACCTAGAAGTAGGTTTAATCCCTTGTTAACTTCTACATCCTGTTGAGAGGATGTAGAGTGGTCTGTTGTGGCCTTTTTATTTTTCTTTCTCCTGGTCAAAGGCTCCACAGGTGACTCATCTGATTCATTTTCTACAACTGTTTCTAACACTCTTTTCTTAACAGCTTTCTCCTTCTTCTTCTTTGCAACTACACCCTGTTGAGAGGATGTAGAGGATGGTTTGCTAACATCTAGGGATTTCAAAGAAGGGCTAGCAGTTGGGTTGGAAGTCCTTGGGTTAGGTGCATTTGGTACTTCTGCAACCTTAGGACCTCCTACTGTATCAAGGTAACCATATTTAGGCTGCACTAGTGGATATCCCTCAAACACACTCCTCATGTGAGGAGTGATTATGAGAGGGACATTCACAGTGGTTCTCCTATCCAATGTGGCAAAAATGATTTTTGACATGGATTTGGAGTAGCCAATTCTTTGTTTGTTCATTCCAGGCAATTCAATTAAACC
The DNA here is from genome assembly GCA_028671895.1 of Oenanthe sinensis. NCBI lineage: Eukaryota > Viridiplantae > Streptophyta > Magnoliopsida > Apiales > Apiaceae > Oenanthe > Oenanthe sinensis. The sequence continues at coordinate 42,456,478 of CM053794.1, forward strand.
AGCATTCTTATAATTGAGAATTAATTGAATAAAGCGAGGAAAGAAAATTTCATTACCTCTCTTGGGAATCCTGGTTATGAGTTCCCCAAGAACTAGCTTTCCAACATTGAGCTTTTGGTTGTATGCTAATGAGTAGGCCAGCTTCAAGGCAATGAGGCTTATCTGGTCAAACCCTGTTTTTCTGCAGGTGAAGACTCTTAGGATGGTATCAAACAGGAATGACCATTCCTTCCTCATGTACTTCTTGTTTAATTTACCCAGCTTGAACTTCTCATCAACTCCTCTCTTTAGATTATCAGCATACCTAATGAAGTCCAGAAAATCTAGAAGATCATCGTCAGTAGGTTCTTCATTAAACTCTTCGGTTGGTATATTCAAGCTTGTATTCACATCATTTTCATCAAAACTGATGTCTTTTCCTTGGATTTTGCAGGTTACAACCACTTTTGACCTACCATCCTCCAAAGCTATATTTTCCCAGTCAGCAGTCTTCCAAAATTGCTCAAGAATGTCGAGATACAGTGTGGGGTTTGCCAACAGAGCTTCATTCAGATAGGAATCGATGAGAAACCTAGTGAAGCATTTGTACTGCGCCTTAGCATCTGCGTCTCTTGCAATGGCGAGAAAGTTGGTTTCAGGAATTACGTACACTTCAGTTGCAGGTTTCGAGCTTGAAGATGCCATAGAGTTGTGTATAGAAAGAGAGAAACGAAGAAATCGAAGGTTTTAGAGAGTAGAATAGCAAGGGTTCAAGTGTAGCTGTAGAATGAGAGGGTTTCTTTGAGTTTGAAATTAAGTGTAGAAATGAAATGTTATTTCTACTGTGCTATGTATAATACTTAGACAACTCGACTAGAATTGTAATCGATTTTGTATGTTCGAGAACTCAGAGAAGAGTAAAGTTAGTTTCAGTAGAGAACTGTCAGAATTTGATCGAGAACTCTCAAGAATATATATACATGATTCGAGAACTGAGATAGTCGAGAACTCTGATGATTCGAGAACTCTTGACAGTACTCGATTGAGAACTCTAAAAATGAGCTATTCGAGAACTCACAAAATCATGAGTCGAGAACTCAAAAGAAATAAGTAACTAGTCGAGAAGTCAGAAAATGATGGCAACTTAATCACAACTCTAGTTTTTGACAGATTATTCCATTTTCACTTAGAAAATAGAATAATAATTTACAGACTTCATTTCTTAGATAAATAAAATCCATTTATTCATCTAAAAAAAGAAATGTGTCTGATTAATATTCCTGAATCTTTAATTATCACACTTGTTATTTAATAATGCACAAGTATAATAATTCTTTTCAGGCTTTCTCAGAACAAGAAAATAGTTCCAAGATAGTTTTAAAAACATTTGTTAACAATATGTACAACAATATAACTGACATATTTATAAACATATACCAGTTTTGTTTCACTTAGATAAATCATTTGAGTTCATGTCTGTGAAACAATTGTTGTAACAGTTGAAAAGATATATTTATTTGGCCACCTAACTTGAAGAGTTTAGCATTCCAATTTCACTAACCAACCTGTTGAAGGTGGCTTCATCAAGTGGTTTAGTAAATATATCAGCCAACTGTTTTTGTGTAGGAACATAGAATAATTTAATTACTCCATTTTCTGCATGTTCCCTTATGAAATGGTACCTTACATCAATATGCTTTGTCTTGGAATGGTTGACTGGATTGGCTACAATTGAGATGGCACTAGTGTTGTCACACATAATAGGAATTCCTTCTAACACTAGTCCATAGTCCCTTAGTTGATTCCTGATCCAAAGCACTTGAGCACAACAACTTCCTGCAGCAATATATTCAGCCTCAGCTGTGGAAGTAGAAACTGATTGTTGCTTTTTGCTAAACCAAGATACCAATCTCTGTCCAAGAAATTGACAGCTTCCTGAGGTACTTTTTCTATCCACTCTGCACCCAGCAAAATCAGCATCTGAATATCCAACTAAGTTGAATCCTGTTTCTTTAGGGTACCATAACCCCATGAATGATGTTCCTTTTAGATACCTCAGAATTCTTTTGACAGCAATGAGATGAGATTCTTTGGGGTTTGCCTGGAACCTTGCACATAGGCATGTAGAGAACATTATGTCAGGTCTACTAGCTGTGAGATAAAGGAGAGATCCAATCATTCCTCTGTAGGTCTTCATGTCTACACTTTTTCCTTTCTTATCTTCATCAAGTTTTGTAGCTGTAGACATTGGAGTCTTGGCAGTAGAACAGTCTTGCATGTCAAACCTTTTGAGTAAGTCATTGATGTACTTTGTTTGACTTATGAAAATGCCATCATCCCTTTGACTTATTTGAAGGCCTAAAAAATAATTGAGCTCTCCCATCATGCTCATCTCATATTCACCTTGCATTAGCTTAGAGAACCTTTGACACAGTTTTTCATTTGTAGATCCAAAAATGATATCATCTACATAGATTTGAACAAGTATGATATCCTCACCATGCTTTTTGTAGAAAAGAGTTTTGTCAATAGTTCCTCTAGTAAAATGATTTTCTAGAAGAAATTTTGACAAGGTGTCATACCATGCTCTAGGGGCTTGTTTGAGTCCATACAATGCTTTAATGAGTCTGTAAACAAAGTCTGGAAAATTTGGATCTTCAAAGCCAGGAGGTTGCTGCACATAAACTTCCTCTTCTAATTCACCATTGAGAAATGCACTTTTCACATCCATTTGATATACCTTAAAATTTGAGTGTGCTGCAAAGGCTAGAAAAATTCTAATTGCTTCCAATCTTGCAACAGGAGCAAAAGTCTCATCATAGTCAATGCCTTCTTCCTGGGAATAGCCTTTTGCAACCAGCCTTGCTTTGTTTCTTATAACTATTCCATGTTCATCCATTTTGTTCCTATAGACCCACTTAGTGCCAATTACCGACCTGTCCTTTGGAGGTGGCACTAATTCCCAAACATTGTTTCTCACAAATTGATTCAATTCCTCTTGCATGGCAATTATCCAGTCTGGATCCAACATGGCTTCTTCAATCCTTTTTGGTTCATTTTGAGACAGAAAGCAAGCAAATAGGCATTCATTTATAGTTGCTCTTCTTGTCCTTACACCTTCATCAGGATTTCCAATGATTTGATCAGCTGTGTGAGCTCTACTCCATTTAATTTGATGAGCTCCATCTCTATCATTTGAACTTGTTTCTTCCTGATTGAAGTGATTGCCAATAGTTGCAGATCCTTGAGAATCTCCCCCTGAGTGAATGCTAGGATTGTGTGGAGAATTCTCAAGTTGAATATGACTGTAGTCTTCATTTTCTCTTTCCACATTTGTTCCATGTGAGATATCTACATGTGACTCTTCATGCATATTGGTAACATTTTCAGTTGCAAATGTTCCAGTCTCTATTTCATTTTCAAACCTCAAGGTGTCACAGTTTTCTCCTTCCAGATTCATAGTAGGGAACTTGAAATCATCAAATGTCACATTTGTGCTTTCCATAATCTTCTGTTGATCAATCACATATACTCTATAGACAGTTTTGTCCAAAGAGTATCCCACAAAAATTCCTTCATAAGCCTTGGCTTCAAACTTCCCAAGGTTGTTGACATCATCTTTGAGAACAAAGCACTTGGTTCCAAACACATGCATGTATTTTACAGATGGTCTTCTATTTGTCATGATGTGATAAGGAGTTTTTCCAACTGGTTTTGTGATGAGTGTCCTGTTTTGAGTGTAGCATGCAGTTCTAACAGCTTCAGCCCAAAAGCTAGTTGGTAGACTGGCTTCTGCTAACATGGTTCTTGCAGCTTCAATGAGAGTTCTGTTCTTTCTCTCAACCACTCCATTTTGTTGTGGAGTTCTTGGGGCTGAAAATTGGTGAGTGATTCCTTTTTCCTTGCAGAATTCATTGAGTATAGCATTTTTGAATTCTGTACCATTATCACTCCTTATGGCAACTACTGGTGTAGGGCCTTTATCCAATCTTTTCAAATTTTCAATGATGATCTCAGGAGCTTCATCTTTTGAGTGCAAGAATTCCACCCAAGTGTATTTTGAAAAGTCATCAACCATGACTAGAGCAAATCTTTTCTTAGACATGGACATGACATTTACTGGTCCAAACAGATCCATATGAATTAATTGTAGTGGTTTTGTGATTGAAGTGAATTCCTTACTCTTGTGACTAGATCTCTTCATTTTCCTTTTTTGACATGCCTCACATAATCCTTCTATGCAGAATTCAAGTGTGGGCAGGTCCTTCACTAATTCTCTTTTGACTAAAGAATTAATGTTCTTGAGATTTAGGTGAGATAATCTCTTATGCCAGAGCATACTTTCATTTTCTGAGGCCTTTGTGTAGAAACAGCAAATCTTCTCCTTGTTTGCAGAGTCCAAATCTGCTACAAACAGGCTTCCTTTTCTTACTCCTTGCAGAGCAAATTCCTTTGTCTTCCTGTGTGATATGAGACACAGTTCCTTATCAAACTCCACCTTCAAATCTTTGTTGCAGAATTGAGTGATGCTGAGAAGATTATGCTTCAAACCACTGACTAGGGCTACATCTTCAATGACAACATTTCCATGAATCAATTTGCCATATCCCATGGTAAAACCAGTGCTGTTGTCTCCAAAGGTTACCATTGGGCCAGCCTCATCCTTGAACTGTGACAGCAGGGCCTTGTCACCAGTCATATGCCTTGAACAGCCACTGTCCAAAATCCACATGACCTTCTTCTTACTTGTGCCCTGCAATCAAGCACAAATCAAGTTTTCTTTGGTACCCAAACAAGGTTGGGTCCTTTATGCTTAGTCACATGAATATCCTTCCTGTTCTTAACAGTCTCAGTCACTTGCACATGCACATTTTCATTTTTCTTGTTTTGATTTTTTGCTTGATTAGTGCTTTCAGAACTAGATGCATGCTTAGGTGACATGGAGTGTTTTCTGTGTTTCACAGGACTAGCAGATTTAGGCCTAGGACTGTTGATATACAAATTCTGACTTATGCATCCATCAACAAACTGTTTCCTGAGCCTAAAGCAGGTATTCATGATATTCATGTTACATGGCATACAATCAAATTTGTCACAAAATTTATGATTATCATGCATTAAAGGCTTAACATAACCACAGGCAAACTTATCATTTCCCACAACAGGTTTCTTGCACAAGTGAGTAAGATGATTTGTTGAACCACAGTTTTTACAAATCTTTCTTGGTGCATTATGAACAGGTGCATAGTTGTTGTGTTTGTTAATGCCTATTTTTCCATTTCTATTAGCCTTTTTCTTTTTAGCATGCATAGCATCATTTTTCTGAGCATCCTGTTTAGTTTCAGTTTGAACAGGAGTGGACTTGGTTCTGATTGTGGGTTCTTCTTTTTCAACAGAGGCCAAATTTCTTTCAATTGCTTCCTTATCCTCATCATCTAATTGTTGTTTGATAACCATACTGGCTTCATCTACTTCAACAGTAGCCTTCTTAAAAATTGGTTCTTTGACATTTTTCAAAATATGAGGATTACCTTGGATTTCAATCTTTTTGCCTCTTGTTAAAACAGATTTTTTCTTTTTAAGATTCTCATAATCAAAACCAACTCCAATCCTAGTGCTTTCCTTGTTCTTCTCATGAAACTCTTTAACAATGGTTGCTGAGTTTTGATAAGATCTAATTTTCAACTCATTTTCAGAAATTTGTTCTTTAAGAAACTTCTCAATTTGTTCAGAACAAACAATTTTGTTCTTGAGATACTCATTTTCCTGTTTAAAGTTTTCCATGTTTATAACAGACAATTCTAGAGTCTCATTTCTTGCAACTAGTTCCTCATTAGCTTTCACTAACCTAGCAATCTCCTCATAAGCAGCAGTCATACTGGTGTGAATATTAAACATCTCAATACTTAAATCTTCCACAGTTTTCTTGTATTGAGAATTTGACATATCAAGAGAGATTAAAGAAGGTACCTGAGAGTTCGAGGATGAAGTTCCAGCATGTGAGTTGGCCATGAGTGCCAGATTCCCATATTCTTCCTCCTCATCTTCATCCGTATCATCCCAGCATTTTCCTTCAGCAATATAGGCTTTTCCTGTCTGCTTTTTGAGAAGAGCTTCATACTTGGCTTCCAACTCCAAGTAGTCTTTATCTTTCTTGATTGACTTAGGTTTGTTGCATTCTGTTGCAAAGTGTCCAAGATCATTACAGTTATAGCATCTTATCTTGGATCTATCAACTGTTCCAGTCTTGTATCCTCCATTATTGGAGCTTCTCTGTGGATTCCTTCCTTTGCTTGAAGACTTGAAGGTTGGTTTTGGTTTGAAACTTTTGTTTCTTTTGAATCTCAAATTTCCAAACTTCTTTGCCATGAAGGCCATTGTTTTGTTGTCCATGCCTTCAAGTTCTTCAATGGTGTAGAAGTCATCTTCTTCTGACTCACTCTTGATGGAGTCCTTGTCTTCCTGTTCCTGATCTTCAATCATCTCAGATTTCAACTTCCTGCTTGTACCAGTCTTTTCAATTGTTGATGGTTCCTTAGCAACCAGGGCATTTGAGACATTTGCCATTTTTCCTCTATTTGCTAAAATGGCCTTCTTTTGATAAAATTCCAGCTCATATGTTTTCAGTATTCCATAGAGTGTCTCAAGTGGAAGTTTTGTCAAATCTCTTCCTTCTCTTATTGCAGAGATTTTATGCTCCAGGTGCTCTGGGAGAGTTAACAAAAACTTCATGTTTTTCTCCTTTGTTTCATAATATTTCCCATGAAGTTGAAGATCATTGATCAGTTTATTGAACCTTTCAAATACTTCAGTTATGCCCTCATTTGATTTTGACATGAATGCTTCATATTGGGAAACAAGGAGCTGCCTTTGATTCTCTCTTACTTCCTCAGTTCCTTCACACAGAATTTCTATTGTCTCCCATATGTGTTTGGCAGATGTACAATTGACAATATTGTTGTACATCACAAGATCCAGTGACTCAATTAATATTAACATTAAGCTATTGTCAAGAGAAACCTTTTCCTTCTCTGAGTCTGTGTACTGAGATGGATCTTTAGGTATCCATGTTGCAGGAATAACTTCAGACCCACTAGTAGTTTCAGGAACTAGAGTTACTGGCATGAAAGGACCATTCTTTAATATTTCTGGATACATGGGGTTTGCAGCCTTTATGAACATCAGCATCTTCTTCTTCCATAGGTTGTAATTTTCTCTGTCAAAGGTAGGAATCTTTATGCTGCTTAACTTCTGAGAACTCATCTTGATCTTTAGTCTGTATGTTTGTTTACAGCCTGGCTTTGATACCACTTGTTAGGAATTTAGAGGCCCAGAAGTTACAGAGGGGGGGGGGTGAATGTATACTTCAAAAATTTTCTTGTTTTTGAAAAGAACTTGTTCGAAGCTTGAAGAGCAGATGGAATTACGAAGGTGTTTATCAAGACATATAACAGGAAATAATATAGACACAGATGTAACTTTCAATCTAATTTTGTATTAGAATGATCTTTGCTACAATCTGAAATTCAGTTTGAATTTCAGCTTCTTGTTCTGGGATTCTTACTATTGTAAAAATGCTCAAGACACTATCAAATGTGGCTGTGCATAAAGTATATAGACAACATGTCCTGTGCACATGCTCACATGAGACAGTTTAGCTAAAACTAGAAATAGACAGAGATTGCTTTACATTTGACTAATGACTATTTCTAGCTAACACTGTAGTGACAGTCTGCTCCATCCTGCCTTATCTCTTCTGTCACTTTTCTTGGCTTATCTTCCCAGCTACATTGTAGACTTGTCTCTGTCTGTGCAGGTTTGACTTATCCTGCATAAACAGAGCTGCAACATCATCTGTCTTGTTCTGCAATTCTTCCTTGAAACTAGCTTCTTTTGCAGTCGAGTACTCTTCTTGAAATTGGTTCGATAAGTCAAGGAGATTGACTTCTCGAACAGCTGTGACTTCTCGATTGATCCTGAATACTTGATTTCTCGAATGTCTAGACTTCTCGATCGCATACTCAGCTTGATGACTTCTCGATCAGATTAGACTTCTCGAATACATGCTTGATATTGACTTCTCGAATGACTCAGCCTTATCACTTCTCGAATGCTCCATTTGCTAGCTTCTCGAATTGTTTATTTTCACTTCTCGAATGCCTCATAATTGACACTTCTCGACTGGATTCAATACCTGACTTGTCGAATGACTGACTTCTCGATCGAGTACTAAGCAGATAGAAGTTTTGAGACTTCTCGAAATGTTTCCACAGTTCTGACTTCTCGAATGGCTGACTTCTCGACCAAGTAACTTGCCTTAGTAGAATTCTCAGATAACTTCTCTTTTTATTTTCTTCACAGTCTTCTTTGTCTGGTTGCATGATTCAATTTGAATCTTCTAACTGACTTTATTTCTGACTTAATTTACAATTTGAAGATAAACAGAGAAAACTTCTAGTTACAAATTACACATGAATTACTAAGTCACTAGTCTATTACAGAAGCACAAACTAAGTTACAGCAAGACAGATAATTAAATAGGCTAGGCTTGATTTAAGTCCAACAACAATCTAATATTGTATATATAATATATCAAATATAAATTTTATATTTATACACAACAATGATATTAATTTTTTGTTACATTTTAAAATATAAAACAAAAAATATTTTGTTACGATATATACACATGCATATGGTGTAGGGCTGCACAAAAGGTCAAAACGGGACCGGACCGGACCGGAGACCGAAAATTTTTAAATGTGTAGACGGAATCGGATCGATATAGACCGATTAATTATTATTTATATAATTTGTAATGTTTATTGCATTTTTATTTGTATATTAAATATAAAAAATTAAATAATATTTTATAAATTAATATGAATTTAATAATAAATACATTTCTTATCCTTTATACGATAATAATAATTTTTAAACATATAACTCTCATTTTTTAAAATATATAGACTAAATAAGTTTATTACTTAATTTGTTATATTGATCACTATTGTTATAATAATTTATTCTATAACATTTTGGATAGTTAAATTATGATAAGTTTTAATATTTTATCTTTAAATTAGATAGTTTAAGGATTAAAATAAAATAAATACCCCTATATATATGAAATCCGATCCGGCCTGGGTTTTTTCCGGGTTTGAACTAAACCGGATTTTTTTGATTTTATGGTCCGGAGATCGGACCTAGGACTGTCAAAAAAATTCGAAATATTCGATATCCGTTTGAAATATTTGTATTTATATTCAAAATAAATTGGATAGTATTCGTATCTAAATCCGAATTTAAATAAATAAATAAATATATATATATATATATATAATATATATATATATATATAATTAGGTTCAATTTATAAATATATGTATTTATTTATTTTTAAAATTATATTTTTTTTTCTAAGATATATATAATTAGACTTAAATTAAATGAGGAACTCTCTTATACGAGTGAACGAGGAACCAACAACAAATATAATTACAGAACATGTGAAAAATCGTCAAACATGAAAAACTTCATAACACAAAAAAATTCACAAAAAAAACAAAAAAAAAATACATAGCATAAAAAAATATAGAACACAAAATTACAGAATATTATTCAGCATTAGTGTTCTATTTTTTTATAGATTACGTAATTTTTTTTGTTTATTTTGCAATTATTTTTGGTGTTCTGTAATTTTTTGTATGTTCTATAATTTTCTATAATTATTTGTTATTCAAATTTTTATAAAATAGGAATTTGTTCATCAATTACTCAAATAAGGAGTTTCTCACTGAGCTTTATTCTATGTAATTATTATACATATATATCACATTAATTTAAATTTTTAAAAATAGAAAAAACATATTTAAAAATGATTATTTATTTATTTTTAAAAAATGTAAAACAAGATTCGGATTCGGATATTATCCGGATGTAGATATTATTCACCGGATTCAGATGTATTGTTTTCGGATTCGGATATGGATTCGGATACGAATTCGAATTTTCGGATTCAGATATAAGCAAATCCGTATCTGAAATATACGTTTGACAACTCTAACCAAACCGGATATATGCAGTCAGATCCAGTCTTATGACTGAAAGACCCGGTGAGATCCGATTTACATGTCTAGACCATAAAGTTGTGCATCCCTGATATGGCGTGGTCTATAAATTTTATAAGTAATTTAACTTTTTCATATAATTTTAAGTATTTTAACTACGTAACAACAATTAATATTCTATTCAAATATAAATACAAAAAAATATTAATTTTAATTATATAATAAAAATCCCTAAAATTAAGCATATATCAGAGGTAGTATAGTAAGTGTTATGATAGAAAGGGATAAGATATCATTAATATTTGTAGTTGGAGTAAACGGTAATAATTTATTATTAAAAATTTGACCTAAAATAGAAAAATATAATTAAGTATTTGAAATCCAATATAACAAATATAGATATATTTAAAAGGAAACAAATATTAAAAGTCAAATACGTTTGCAAAACAAATGTTAAATAATTATAACTTCCATGGATGTGTTGAAATAGTCATGTCAAGAATATCTTGATTATTTTATTATCATCAAAGGGAACGCTATCACCGTATATCTACCATACGAAAGTCAAGAAAATCAAACATCTCTTTTGGTATGATTTTGAAACAAGCTCATGTTACGTCATATATAACCCAAATTTGAGTAAACAAATTTTAAATATAATTAAAATACTTATCAAAATTTATGACCAGCACATATACATCTCATCTGTGCATTACATTGCCCACACACAATTGCGCTTGGTTGGCTCTGCCCACCTTAACATTACATTAGCGTATAGACTCGTATACCTCACATATTGTAATCTGTGGTCGCGATTTCGTCACACATACACTGTGTGCATATATGGTATTTATAAAATTACTACTCCATATTTTCCCAACCAAGCTTCCAAGTTTGGACCAAAACAACTGCCCCCACGAAATTAAATACACCAACTATACCAATATTACTATACCATATACATGTGTCTTTTTCTGGTTATTTACATCTCTACCCTTTGATTAATTGTGTGTGTGACAACATACATGAAGTAACATGTAATTATCACAATGACATAAGTACACGTAATCCATAACTCATAATTTATTTATGTTTTGTAATGTAACGCGTAAGCTGATCCTAACTCCCGTTGACGCCCACCCCTTAATTCCAAGTCACCTCCCAACCCCCTCTATAATATATATATACATGTTATGTATTCAGATGATCGATCTGTAGCTCAAACCTGATTACATAAACTATACATACATATTTATACAAGCACCTACCATGCAGGAAGCACTTCCATACAAGACATGGACATCTTATGAAAGTGTAAGTAACACGTTGACGACAATGAAAAAAGCTCCGGCAAAAGAAGATGAGTTGAAGAAGATGGTGTCACAAAGCGCAGTTATTGTGTTCGGTAAGCGTGGGTGTTGCATGATTCATGTTGTCACCCGTTTACTTCACGGCCAGGGTGTAAATCCAGCTGTTTACGAAATTGATGAGAAAGATGAAAACGACGTCGTTAGTCAACTTCAGAAGATTGATGCCGGAAAAGATGGCAAGTTGCAGTTGCCGGCGGTGTTTATCGGCGGTCAGTTGTTTGGTGGGTTGGATCGGATTATGGCAACCCATATTAGCGGCGAGTTGATTCCTGTGTTAAAACAAGCCCGAGCCTTGTGGCTTTAATTTTAATCACTGGCTAATTAGTTTTTTGTTTGAGTCATTTTTCTTTTGAGTTTAGTGATTTTAACTTCTTCTTTTTCTTTGTTTTCAAAGTTTTAGGAAAATTTATGCAAAATTGAATTAATGTCACGATAAGCGTTGAATGGAGAATATCGAAAATATTTATACGCATCCACCAAACAGTCCCCTTTGTTTTGTTTACAAATTCATCGTCTCGAGGAAATTACTTAATAGTTTGTTGGTGCCGGCCATAGCTTGAGAATTGTCATATGGCCTGCTGTTTAATATTTTACCTCTTAAAGTCATTCTGTTTACAATTGGAGATTTGGAGCTATAACTCATTCAGCAAATTAACATGTAAATGATATAAAAAACAAAAGCCGTTACAAGTTCATGCACCGCGTATATATAGGAAAATATATATAATTATATAGATTGATAAAGTAAACGATTAATGGATAAAAATCACAAAAATAAAATCGAAAAAAATATCGAATATCAATGTCGATCCAAAATGTGTACCATCAAGATTATGGTATCGGCTTATCAATGTGACGAGAGGAATTTGAAACTTAATCATGGTAATGGTTGTTTCAGTTCTGAAATTTAATGACCATTTTTAACATTTAATGTATTAAATTAATGAGTACTGTGAAATATGATGTGTCAATTTGATTTTTGATTTGTAATTTACATACCCCTCTTCATTCATTAATAATATGTCAACTAATTAAATTATGACAGTTACAGATTTGATACTTAATTTGAAAAAGGTTTGGACTTGCATTTCTTAATATTTAAATCTATTCAGGTGATGGAATAAAAGCTTCTCTCTGTAAATTCAGAATTATATTATATTATTAGCTTATAAATTTCTGCTTTAAAGAAAAACCATCCCAATTAATTTATTTTTGAGTAAATGACCCAAGTTTGGAAATGAAAAAAAAATCACTGTTTTGGGTTGACCCATAAATTGCATGAAACTCTCTCTAAAATATATGACAGGCCCAACATATGGATGCCAAATAGGCCGGCGTAATCTCTTTTGCAGGCCCGTTATTTAAAGCAGAACATGTAACGTCACCGGTCACGTAAGTCATAACAATGGTTCAAAATCAAAATTAAACAATATATATTCATTTTGATGTAATCATGTAAGAGAAATGGAGAATAAGAAACCTAAGATTAATTTTAGCTAATTTTTTCTAAGATGATGAATAAAATAGTTGTGTTTGATAATTATGGTATTTTGATATACACAATCTTTGTAGATATTATTTTGATTGTACATATAAAAATACTATAATTATCAAAACATAAATGTTTTATTCCATCCGTCCCAAATTAGTAGTCACTTTTGAAAAAAAATTGTCCCATAATACATGTCCACTATCCTATTTCCAATTTAATTTTATAGGTAAATTAAAATTTTCTAATTTTCTAATTTTCTAATTTTATGTGTTTTAATTAAGATATTAGTGTTTAAAAATTATTAGAAAATAGTTGTTTAATTGAAATAGGATGCTCAGACCAAGAACAACCAAACTTTTAATCTTTCGGTTTTAATAATATAGTATAGTATAGATATGATTTTAAAGTATTTAATTAAAAATAGTCTCTGTTAAATTTCGCACACTTACTTTATAAACAATTTTATATAAATGTACACTTAACCTGTACATGTATGGTCAGAATCAAAATTAAAAATATCTAATGCTAAAATTTCATTGATTTTAAAGGATTATTGTAGACTCAAAACAAAATTAATATTAATTTTACGGATAAAATTTAACTTAAAACAATTTGTTTTGACTTGATTGGAACTTATCATAGCGCACACATGTATATATAAACTAAAAATCTTCCCAATAATTTGATTGTTTCAAGTCGGGAACAATCAACAATGCATGGCCGCTCCTTGACATCTGCAATACATTTGAGGGGGATGTTTGAATTAGTTACTGCATAGCATGCAACTAAAAAATTATAAGCCTTCATTTCAGTCTTAACACTAGTAAAAGACAGCAAAGAAACAAACATACCCTTGTTGACAATACTTTACTTTTCCCAAAACCCTAGATCTATCTATTAATTATACTATGATATTTTTATTTAGCATAATATATAGGCAGTACTGTTGTATATATACAAACAGCTCACGATCGATCGACTCTCCCTCCCTCTCTCCATATATATATAAGAATTTGTGCCTCGACCGAGAGATCTTAATTTATATGCATCTGAGAGAATCTTTTTTAGGTATTGAAAGTTGAAGGCTTTTGAAAGTGTTGGGGAAGGGAAGAATATTCTTCTTCACCAAACATCAACAGCTAAAATCCAAAGTTTATATACTAAACAAATTTAGAAAGCAAAAACATCATTAGATTATGATTAAGGGTTACCCAGAAAAAGTCAGCCCACAAGTAGACGACCACCCCCACCTCCAAAAATTCACTGTCTTTGTCAGTTGCCTGTTCTTTAACCACTTCATTTTCTTAATTTATTCGTCTGCACAATTTTGTACATTACCAAGAATTGGCCACACCGCACACACATATAGGCATATAGCTAGCTAGCTAGCTTCATACGTAGTATATTATGCTACTAGTAGTATTATGTACAGTATTTATATTCAAGCATATAGAACACTTATTTCAAACCTAATGATTAATTCGCAGCATATCCCTCTCTCTATATATACATGCGTGCGAAAATTTCTTTTGGCATTTGCGTACTACATTTTTCTTATCACTTGATTATACTTCTAATTATTGCTCAAATAAATATAACTAGCTAGCTAGACCAATTTATTCTCAATGAGCCCGCGGTTAGCTAGGTGATTCGGATGTATATATTTTTTGCACTTATCCAAGATAATTTTCGTCGTTTGTGTTGGATTTGCCTTCTTCTTTGACAGTTGGGCACGTGCATTGTGTTTCTCTTTAACCTTTCTTTAAAAGAAAGATATAGTACATCTGGAACAAATTACCTTAATTGACTAGCCAATAATTAAGATATGGTCATAATTATTTAGTTTAGTTAATAAGGTCACCTGACAATATGGTGTCACTTGACAAACTCTTCTGAAATGACCCACAATATGCAAATTGCGACTCGTAAACACACTAGAGATTGATCAAGTTGTTGACATCAATGAGCTAATTAATTGATTTAACATATCAAATAAGGGCCCTTTTCTTACAAATGAATTAAAATAGCGCCTGGTATTTGCTCCATCATTACACGATATCTTTTCATAGTTGCACAAAACTAGAAAACATTAATTTTCGACTTAGGTATATCTTTTCAGATAAATTTAATATATATTCACCTAAATGTTTACTCGAACAATCCTGGCTTCTTGCATTTGCCACGGATAAATTGTATCGGTATATATATTCAAACTTTAGATGCGATATATATCTTGGACCAAATGCGACAATACTTTTTCTTAAATTAAAATTAAAGAAATACAACACTATAACTAATGGTTTTTTTTCTAAAAAATTAATTCAGGTTACAAGCATTTGTATATAAGGTTATAATTTGAGTGGAGTGGGCGTCAACTCAAACTTCAATTTGAACTCTTTTATCAAGACTCGACTCTACTTTAACTTTGAGCTCATATATATTAAAATAATTTAGATACAATATTTTACTTGTTTATCCTAACTAGTTTAAGTTTGAATTTGTGACGAATTGGATTAGATCTAGACTCGACCTCAAATTTGTTTATAATATATAAAAATATTACTTTAAGCAATTTTATGTTTCTTAAGCTTTTAAAATAATAAATGTTAATTATATTTTATCAAGCAACTCACAAGTATATTTGCTCGGCTCGATTCAAATATTTTATGAATTCAACTCGAGCTTACCAATATATTTTTATATAATAGAATGGGCTGAACTTGATAATACTGAGTTAGGATCCCGTTGATTTCAAATATATACTTTAAAATGTCAACAGCCGGGAGACATTTATTCATGATATAAAGGATTGAACTCGATTCGCTTTATGCATATATCAAATTTGATTATAATTTTTTTTGATTATAGATTTTAATCTCAAATCAGTTAGTAAAAATACAAACTCGAACTCTGTAATCATGCAAAAATCCGACTTCAATTACACCTCTAAACCGACATGACATGTGATAGATTGTCCTCCGATATACATTTAATTGTGAATTCAGTGTTATATTATATATATATATAGGACTAGACTTAAATGAGAATTAGTTATTCAGAGAATTAGTATTATGTACTTCCATAATATGTGTTCTGTAAACATTTTTTCTCCAAATGCATAATTTAGTCTTTTAGTCGTGTTTTTATTTACAGAACACTTGTGTATTTGATGAAAAATGTGATATTTTTAATAAAATGAGAAGTGTAATACTAGTATGTTCTGTAAATCATATTTATATGTTCTGTAAACATTTTTCATCATTTTTTTAAGAATTCAAAGAATTTTTTCATATAATTGTGTTTGTATTTACAAAACACATGTATTTTAAACAAAAAGTATGATGATTTTTATAAAATAAGAAGTGTTCTCCAAAATTCTCCAATGAAGTAGTTCTCCATGGAGCCCAATATATATAGAGAGTAAGGCTCAACGAGAAACTCCTTATTTGAGTAACTGAAGAACCAATTCGTATTTTATAAGAATTTGATTAACAAAAGACTAAGAACATATAAAAAATTATAGAACACCAAAAATAATAGCAAAACAAACAAAAAAATGACATAATATACAAAAAATATATAACAAAAATTACAGAACACTAATGTTGAATAGTGTTTAGTAATTTTGTGTTCTATATTTTTTTGTATGTTATATAATTATTTTATTTATTTTTTGTGTTCTTTAGTTTTTTTTATGTTCAACAATTTTTTCATGTCTACCGTAATTATATTTGATGTTGGTTCTTCCATTACTCAAATAAAAGAGTTTCTCATTCAACATATATATATGACACATATCACACATATATATATATAGGTGTGTGTGTGTGTGTTGAACTAGTTTCATGCAGGTTGTTCTTTATTAGCCGAGGTCGTGTATTTACCTTTTTCTTTGATGTCTATAATTTCTGTTTCTATTTTTCACTTGTTCATCTAATATATCCAAGTAGACATAATTTCTTGGAAAAAATATACTGTAAGAAACAAAAAGTGAAGACATTATGGGATAATCATTCCAAGGAGAAAGGTATGGAGGGTAACTTTTGTGCAGGGGCTCATCATATTTGTCATCATGCACCTCGATCATCGCTTGGCCACCTCCTTCAACTTTCACTTTTCACCGTCTCCCATGAAAAACTAATTTTTTATTCCAACCAAAAGTAAGTACTGTAAAAGACTTCACTGTGACTACACAACAATCTAACCATCCATTTATCATCAAGTACTCTTACAGATTTGATACTTAATTAAGTACTTATTCTCTGCTGTTTTCGATCTCTTAATATCAATATTTCTAACACCCCCCGGCCCCCTTGATATATATACAGAGAGAGAGAGAGAGTTCTTCAGGTATCAGCTTCTGAAACTAGCTAGGGTTGACAACGTTACGAAAGGTATTGTCATTTATTGATTAATTGTCTTTCAAACGTTATAAATCATAAGTGTCTTTCTTTTATGTGCAAACTTATTGAAGTAATCTATTATCTTTGTTGCAGAAGGAAACAAAGTTAAGATATATATATGTTGGAACAAATGGCGGATGACGCGATCTTAAATGGTTTCATCCAAAACCAAATTGATGAAAGCAATCCTCCTCCTCCTCCTGCAAAGAAGAAAAGAAATCTCCCAGGGACCCCGGGCAAGCCTTTGCAACTCTATCTTCTTTCTTTCTTTAAATTCATCTTCTTTTTTTGCTTGTTATAAAGAGATCGACACATGTACTGATATCGATCTTAGTGTAAAAATTTTCAAAACAGATCCGGAAGCTGAAGTGATCGCCTTGTCACCAAAGACTCTCATGGCAACTAATAGATTCTTGTGTGAGATTTGTGGGAAGGGTTTTCAAAGAGATCAAAATTTACAGCTCCACAGACGAGGCCACAATTTACCATGGAAGCTGAAGCAAAGGACAAGCAAGGAAGTCCGTAAGCGAGTCTACGTATGCCCTGAAAAAAGCTGTGTCCACAACCATCCATCAAGGGCTCTCGGAGACCTCACCGGGATCAAGAAACACTATTGTCGAAAGCATGGGGAGAAGAAGTGGAAGTGTGACAAGTGCGCCAAGCGATACGCTGTGCAGTCAGATTGGAAAGCACACTCCAAAACCTGTGGCACGAGGGAATACAAATGTGATTGTGGCACTATATTCTCCAGGTAATTATCTATATATATCTACTACTCTTATTCAATAAGCCTGTTAGCTAGAACTGAATATATATTTGATAACCATACTAGCTAGCTATATTCCCTTAATATATACACATAACCAACATAAATCTAGCTAGAAGCTATATGTGTGTAGTATTGTGATAAATATTGAACCAGGTTATGTCATGCGTGGACAGAGATAAAGAGATAGGGTCCTAGCCTAGTGGTGTGAAGAGTCAAGAATATTTTGAACTTTCTGGCTTTTATTTCTTTAATTTCTCTATATGCATAATATAAACCTTTTCAAAATTATATAGAACTTGATAGTTGTTCAAGACGAAATCTGGTCATTACTGCAAAAACCAGATCAATTTTATTAAGCTAAAGTTTAAATACTTCCTGATATGTGTGCAAACGCGCATAACCAAAGTATCTAGCTAGGTATCATACTAATTTATTAATATATATAAATTTCTCGTAAATATATGATATGGTCGACTACTGCTTGATAAATATATTATCTTGAATATCTATCTATGGTGATTTGCAGGCGAGATAGCTTCATCACGCACAGAGCATTTTGTGAAGCTCTAGCTGAAGAAACAGCTAGAGTCACAGCTGCAACATCCAGCTTCAACAATTCAACATTGCCTAATAGTATGAATTATCATTTCATGGGATCAGCTTCTTCACTAGGCCAAAACACAGCACAACATTTCAGTTCTATCTTTGAGCCAGTCATCTCAAGCAACCATGAAATATTTACCACCGATCCAATCCGACAAGCTGGACTTTCATTGTGGATGGGCGACGACACCACACAAAATAGTCACGCGGCGCCAATGAACAATAATCTTCAGCCATTGTTTGGTGATCCAAAATCCAATTATCAATTCAATTGGGCTAGTACTGGGAACAACAATAGGATCAATATTAATCCTAGTCCTTTTGAAGAACAACAAAAGATCAATATTGCAAGCAGCACAAATTCACTTCCCGTGGTGAATAATATTGTTACTAAGGATGTTGAAAATCAACTTGTGAGTATTCCTTCCTTGTACAGCAGCCAAAACATGTCTGACCAATGTACACTTCCTACAACTATGTCTGCAACAGCATTATTGCAGAAAGCTGCACAAATTGGTGCAACTTCTACGGATCCATCATTCTTGGAAAGCTTTGGATTGAAGCGTAGTAACATTAATCAGGTTCAAGATGGGAGCAAGTTCTTTGGATTGTTTGGTACAAATTTAATGACAACAACCAGTCTCGGAAGCACCACTACTGATCAGGTTAATGATCATCTCTCAAATCTAAATCATCATTTGTATCCCTCAAAGCGGCGACACATACAACAGGATCAAGATAGTTCAGGATCAGGTGAAACAAGGGATTTTCTCGGTGTTGGTGTACGATCAATCTGCCATACACCTTCAATTAACGGATGGATTTAATCTTATCCGATCCGGTGCTAGCTAAAGTCAATGAAGTCTTGACTGAAAATGACTAGTTGAGGTCAGCTATATATTGTGACATGGAAAGTATATTTACAAGGTTAATTGGCACAGAGGAAAAAGCTGGGGATGGCAAGTTGAGTGCATGGTTAATGTTCTATCATGGGACCTAAAAGTTGTGCTTTAAGAAAACCTATCCTCGAGGTGAAGGAATATGAGATCCATGCATATTCTCCTAAACCCTAAATTATCAACCTGTTACATTCACTTTAACGTGGTGGGTAGCTTTTTGTTTTTTCATTAAAGAAAGTGAGTAGTGGGACTAGGGGCAAAGCAAGAGGAGTCCTTTTGAACTCAATTATTGCTTTTTTTTTATCTTTCAATCTGCTTTTCAATTGTTTTCTTTTCAGCTCTTGGAATATAAAATAAATTTCAGTGGCAAATTATATTAAAAAGGCTCGATTCTTCTTTCATCAATAGCCATAGCCCTAACTGATCACCTACTTTTAGTTCTCACAACTTTAATTCTTTTATTTGCCCCGGTGGTTAATTAGCAACTTATACAAGGTGTCTAACTGTCTATGCATATGCTCTTATAGATATCATTATTCTCTGAAATTGACTCGCAATCTTATGAATGTTATGAAGCGATGAAACCCGAACTTTCATTTTTCACCAGTTGCAAAGATCTAATCTTTAGGGCAATGCCTCAGAGCGAAATTTTGAAGAAAAGTTTGCAAGAATTTAATTGTACACTGCAGTGCGATCCAACAATTTCTCTAGCTAGGAATCAAACTCTTTCAAAGACAGACAGAGATTCATAGTATTTTCACATCTAACAGATGTAGTGGGGGAAGCTGAAATGACACATGCACGTAACTTTGTCCATTTCAGGATATGCACACATATATACGTTATACGTACTATTCAACTTTCACATAATGTGTGTTCTTCTGTATGCGTAATTGGTGTGCTGTCTGTCAGTGTACGCGCTCGTGCGCGGACCTCTTGAAGTTTAAAGCATAATCTGAAATAGCAATCCTACTGTAGGACTATATATCCCTTGGTATAGGATCCGGCTAGTACAATAGGATATGGTCAAACAACTAGGCTCATACATCTATTACGACATACATAATACAAATACAACTTTTTATTTTCTCTGAATTCTAATCAGGTTGATGTAAAATTATAGTGGAAACAACACCATCAAAGGGCTCATATATGCAGAAAAGATGTACAATAAGAACAATGTGGACGTTTACAATGCTGGCTTTTTATTTGTAAAGAAGATGTTGATACAACCCCACTAGGCCAATATTTCATGCCCCGTAAAGTATGAGACTGGTCGATGCATATATATGTATCATGGCTGACTTTTCCTACTCTATCTTTTTGCATTATGTTATTTTGTACTTAGCCACACACTCTCAAAAATAAGTATCACCTACATACTATGCAGGATAAACTACTCATCAGTGATCAGACCGCGTATATAAAGGATCACTTGAAACTGTTAATTCATTTAATAGATGATTTAATTATTTTTCTCAACTTGATAAATATTTTTTTAAAGTTACTAATCATAATCCCAACAAATTCCTCATTTAAAAAAACAAAAATAAAAAATCTTCCATTTTGATATAATAACCCAATTATAAACAATGAGTTTATAATAATTTATAAGAGTTTATTGGGTTATTATGAACTTTACTTATTATTATTAATGTGAATGTATATATTTAGATGTATACAGTATAGATTTTTTTAATATGCTATTTTTATAATCATAACAGAAATCAGAGTATTGATTTATACACTTGCTGCACAAACTTTTCGCATATCAATGGAACATTCAATTTGCTACATATATTACATAATTTTTTAAAAATCCATTACATATAAAATATATATTAACACTGTCTAGGATTCCCAGAAAAGAGAAAATAAAATGTGTTATTTTCTATTCTCCAAATTTTTTAAAAAAGCTGAGAAGAAATTTTTTGACGAATTATATAAGGAATTTATTTCTAATTTTTTATGCTTTTTAAATTTTCTTTTCCATCTAAAAAAATTATTCGGAAAACAAGTTAAATCTTTCTCTTTCTTTAAACTTTTCTCTGAAACCATGTTAATATATTTATATATTTATTAAAATATTCATTTTTAAATTAAGTTGATGATAGGTATAAATTGTTCATACCACACATAACCCATAACATACGGTATTTTTGTAATATAATTTAAGTGAGCTAAAATTTACACAATTTTATAATATAATTTATGCAATCCTGAAATTTACATAATTCTGCTACAGTTTAAAAATATATAAATAAGATAAATGATGATTTTAACAGCACCCACAGTTAACACTTAACACCCCTTTAATCGGTCAAAAATAGGATAAATCGTTAAAAATTGTAACTAATCGGTCAAAATTAATATATATATATATATATATATATATATATATATATATATATTTAAATTATTTTATAAAAAATTCAATTATTTAATTTCCAATTTTGTCCTCTCATATTTTAAAATTTTATTAAATCATTGTTTAAATTTATATTAGATATAAGAAAATAATATTAAATTTATCCATTTAATCATTTCGACTAATACTCAATTATCTCATTAATTCCTATTTAATGTTCAATATTTTTATCAACTAATTCTGATTCGTGTTTTTAATAATACTGATCTAATCTAATAATAATATTGCTGATATGCTCTCAAGGTGAAATACAGAATTGCAAAGCAAATCAAACGCACCAAACCTAAAAAAGTTGTCGACCACTTCAAATATTAACAACATGGGCCCAATTAGTGGCCAACCAATAATATATTCCTCAAATCCAAGTACCCGCATTTTAGGTTACAATTTAACTCGGGCTACAGCACAGGCCCAACCGCATACACCTCACTAGTCCACACTCCACAGTTATAGCACTAATTTACTTACGATTTGACTCACTGAGTTAAAAATATGAAATTCACAAAATCGCCAGCGATTGATCTGACGGTCCGCGATGCTCATCTCTCAATTCAACAAGACAACGCCTCCATGCACGTCGGCACCTCCGTCTGGCCCTGTTCACTCGTCGTCGTCAAGTTCGCCGAGCGGTGGACTTCTCCGACCGCCGTCGTTTCCGGCGCCGTTAATCCCTACGCTGATCTCCTTGATTTTCGCAACAAACGCGCCGTCGAGCTAGGCACTGGCTGCGGCGTCGCTGGAATGGGTCTTTACCTGCTCGGTCTAAGCGACGTCGTTTTAACAGATATTGCTCCAGTTATGCCGGCCCTAAAACATAATCTCAAAAGAAACAAGCCTGTGTTGGGCCGGATGTTAAAAATGGCCCAATTGTACTGGACCAACGCTGACCAAATAAAAGCGCTAAGCCCACCGTTTGACTTTGTGATAGCCACTGACGTGGTTTATATTGAGGAAACTGTGGGCCCGCTTGTGGCGGCAATGGAGGCTTTGGTGGCTGATAACGGTGTCGTTTTGTTGGGGTATCAGTTGAGGTCGCCGGAAGCGGACAGGTTGTTTTGGGAAATGTGCCCGAGAGTTTTTAACGTTGAGAAGGTCCCACATGAGCATTTGCATTGTGAGTATGCTTATGGAGAAGCTGATGTTTATATTTTAAGGAAGAAGTTGCAATTCATTGTCTGAATATTACAGGTTAATTATCAATTTATTTGGTATTTTAATTTATGATATGCAATGTATCGTCACTAGATGTTTGAGTGCACTGTATTGTTATGATATATGATGTTGAGTTGAATATGTATTCAGTATATGTATATACTTGTTTCGAATGCTAATTATGTTTTTTTTATATGTCTATTAAGCTAAATTTAGCTGCTGAGTATACAGTCATGATGTTTGTCTGCGAAGGTTGTAATAATATGCTTGTTAAGTTTACAATTTAAACAGTATGATTCCCGAATCTGAATTTTATGACAGTTAATTTTAGGACTATTTAGTCCTTTAGATAATTGAATCTCGTATTTCTCCCTACTGCTTCTACTGCTAATAGAATTATACAATGAAGTAGCGTATCTGTGATGATGTGAGGTTGTACCATTGAACTAAGAACATGCTTGTTATATTTAAATGGACGATCCAGCATTATTGTTTGAAATGGCAACAATTACAGAAGTGATAATGTGATCAGGCGAAACTAATAATGCATCTCAGCATCGTTTTATTAGTACATGATTAAAAGATGTCTTCAAATATTTATTCGTGAGGTGTTTGGTTACATTTCCTCAGCAACAGCCTGCAGAAGTGAGGCTAGTTCTTGAGGCTTGGAAAACATGACCATGTGATCGGCTCCACTTATTTCTTTTACATCCTGAGATGGATAATTACAGATAAAAGCCCTCTGAGTCCCCTCGGTTATTATTAAGTCGTCTTTGCACACTATGTATACTCGACGAGTGGATCCATAATTTTTGTCTGTAAGTTCAGCCTCCCTTATCGACAAGTCATTTCTGAAAATCGGAAATGTTCTAATCAATGACAATGCAAGTGTGAGATCCTGCATGAGCAATTAATCATTGTTAAATTTTTGTCTATCTTGCCAGAAGAGGATAAATTTTCCAACTCGTGTGGTCCATAGAGCAATAAACTACTGAGATAGTAGTGTCCAAACTATCCAAATTATGTGCAGAATCTATCCATAAGTTAACAGTTAGTAGGTGCTTAGTGCCTACTTGGATGAAGTAGACCAAGTGGTAAGAACACTAGAGTATACCTCTGGCGGAGAAAGTTGATACAAGGCGGATTGTAGAAATTTGGGACCAAAAAGGACTGAATTTGAATCGGGTCCTTTGTCAAAAGTAAATTTGCTGTCTTGGAATGCACCAGCTTCTGCAAACTGTTTGCCATTGCTGTCTGGCTGCAAATCAAATACCTAATATACACACACACACACACACACAGAAAGCTAATATGAGTTGCAGAGGCTAGTTTGTCGATCATAACGCTAAATTTTAAGAACTGCAGTTGAGTTTATGTGTATTTGTTATAGAGTTGGTTCTTCCGGGACTGGGATTCTTTGTCTAGGTTAAAGAGACTGTGTGTAATTCTAATTCAGATTATAAATCTATGTCCAATCTCTTAATCAGCCTTCTTGACACATACTGTACTCGAGATTCTATAAGCCAGTAAATAGATCTTTATATTAAGGGTAGAAAGGTTTGGACTCGAGTTTTATTGTAAATATCTCATCTTAGACGATTAAGGTTTAAATTGAAGCAACTGAAGGGATCTAATTATGGTGTAAAAATTAGAAAAGTTTGAACTCGGATAGTTTTACTTGCAAGGCCTTGACAGACAAGACCACTTAGCAAAACCTCTACTTGAGAGTACATGTTACCTTACCTATTTTCAAACAAAAATAGTGAAATACATACCTGCTGATTAAGTTGAACAAGATTGAAACCAGGATTGGGCATGAAAGCAGCGACATAAACAGCTACTGCAACATTCTTTGTAAAATTTTCTGCAGCAACTGATATTGCAATCCCCCCCATGCTATGTCCAACCAGGATCACCTTTTCTTCTGGCAGCAGGGCCGCCAGAAGCTCCATCAGTGGTTCTAACTGGTCGGATAAAGTACTCATCTGGTGGCGCTCTTTCAGGCTGATTCCTGCACCACCAAGGTCCACAGCCGTGACCTTGTGGCCTGCTGACTTGAGTAGCGTGGCCACCTTGTACCAACACCAACTTCCATGACAAGCGCCATGAACTAGCACAAAATGACTAGCCATTTGCAATTTTGGATTTATGTGATATAATTGCATCAGTGGGTATTTGCTAGATGATATAAATATATAATTGCTTCATTTGACTAGTCGCATACTATTTTTAAATTCTAGCCTTGTCTAGAGTCTAGACTGTCCAGTTCATATCCACTATCTTTAATATAATAATAAAAATATTTATATATAACTATTTAGAAAATTATACTTTCTTCATACTAAAAAAAGTGTTGTTTTGATAAACAATTTTTTTATTTTGAATAAGAAAGTTAAAAAATAATTTATGAAAATAATTTTTAGTGCATGCAAAAAGTTATAGCACAAGGGGAAGAATCGCAGTCACGTCAAAGGGGATTAATGAAGAGTGGACCTGGTAATCTGACTGTACAGTGCTGAATTCAAATTACAGCATGCATAAACATAAACGTGTTAATATAGCTAATTAACAAAAAAAAATGTTAATATAGCACTGTCGGTGCCCGGTGGCTCACTCACTAGACTTCCTTGGATCATTCACATTGGCTCCCCATCTCTAAAAATTTATTAAAAATAGTAATTCCCTAAAATTATCCCTAAATTTTCTTTATTTTTAAAAAATTTCCTACATCTCATTCCCCATTCTTATCTCTATTTTCTTTCTTCTAATTAATTTTTTTATTTCATTTATAATTTTAACTACCAACTTTATTTTATTAAATACTTTCGCGGTCCCATAATTTTTATCATATTTAACTTTTTCATACATTTTGAAACATATAAAAACATATTCTTACACTCAATATTTTAACTTTTTTTATATAAAAATTTAAGATATAAATTTTATACAAAAAAATAAAGAAGAAGTTTTCAAAAATATTATATACTTATTATTTATTAGGTGTAAGGGTTAAAGTGATAAACTATTAGATAAAATGAATATGAGAATGAATAGTGAATCGCAAATACAGGGATTTAGTTTTAATCCCGGATGCAAAGCATATTTTGATAACAATTTACACATATTCTCAAATTATGGGTACGGGGATGGGGATGGGTGCATGGCTCCCACGAGGATGCTCTAATGGAGCAGACAAATGGTATCCCTCTGAATAGGCAGTTCCGTAAGCCCCAGCTCTGTAAAATTAAAAAAAAAAGATTAATATTTATATTCAAATACTTTTATATTTAAATTAAAAATTAACGGATAATAAATAATATATTTTTAACACATAATGACTGATTTAACTGTCTCCAAAGTCCAACCATATAATGTTTAAAATTACAATCAAATTTAGCGAGAATCTTTTTTGAAAAAATATAAATCTTCAATTACAGTACCAATTTTGAGGAGAAGTAATCTATCTAGAAAATCGATAAAATTAAAACTATAAATGAAATTGTGAAATACCCGTACTAAATTGAATATATTATAAACAAAATATAAAAATATAATGCAGGGTTTCAAAATATATATATATATAATGCTGGACATATATGTCTAATTAATACTTTATTTAAAATTTTCCATAAATATTTTGCCATTAAATGATATATTGATATTTATATATTTAATTTCATCTTAATCGTTGTAAACCAACTGACAAGCCACTTCAAAATATACGGGCCCGTGTTTTCTTCCGTTAATACATTATATGCATTTTTTTTGCAGACGAAAGATTTGAAAAAAAATGGATGAGTATACAAATTTTTTGTTAAGAATTGGAAAGAAAATGTATATGAGAGAAAATGGAGTATTCAATCTCAAATTGTGAAATTTGAATTCTAGATTTGATTGTTAGGAATGCAATGAGTAAGTAATAAATTTTTTAAAAATTCATACACAACGCAGTTCAAATCTCATTTCATTAATTTCAAATTAATATATCTCAACCAAACAGTAAAAGATAGTTACTACGGTACATTTTAATATCTATACTCAGTTACAGTACTGGGTAACATGCATTACATACAGCCTCACGTACTGTATATAAACATTGTAACAGCTTTTCCTAACAAACTGACAGCTCATTTGATTGACTTTCCAGCTCATTTGATTGACCTGCAGTGTGAGTAGCAGTATCATGTAGTGTACTGTAACAATTTTCTTGAGTGATTGTGAGTCTATTAAATGAATTATGTCTGATAGAATTATGCAAACGAACTTATCAGCTTTAATGTGGTGAGTACGTTTGTATATTTAGATACATGCTTCTTTCTAAATTCTGATTGTAAAGTCTGATTAATTACATTTCAACAGCAACAGCCGGCAGAAGTGAGGCAGCTGGTTGCTTGTGACTTGGAAAACATATATGACCATATATCCCATAATCCCAACCGCTCACTTTCGTCCAGCATCATCATCATCTCTAAGAACTAGGAATGGTCTTTAGTGAATGATTATGCTGTTAGAAAATGGAAAGTTTAAGACATATTTTTTATATGTTCTTGATGTAATTTCCGGAAACTAACTGATGGAAGTTATTCCTTGCTACGAGAACTTAAACTTTCATGTTTGGATCTAAGACATTTTCTTAGTGTAATCCATAAAAAAATTGAGTTGAAGTTGCTTGTTTGAAATGGGTTATGTGGGGTTTGTCCCACATTAAATTTATAAAGGAAGGATAATAAGTTTATATAGCATCTTGTGTTAGTGTTGTTTACAACTACTAGTGTAAGTAGAATGCTTATGTCACATGATGCTATTGAATACTATATATCTTTTAATTGCAAGTTTATTTGATTTATTTATATTGATTATTTAATATTAATATTAAATATATTGAGTAAGGATTATTTCAATAATCAGACTCTAAATATATATTACAATATTAATATTACTTAATCTGAATAATATAAGTAACTAATAAAACCCACTTCTTTGTAAAACTTTATTTATTTGAAAAACTCAATATCCCACATCGAGTAGAATAAGAGAAGAGCAACTCAAGATGCCTATATATTGAGGTGTGCATCTAGCTTGTGTGCCTCTTGCTTGTACCTTGCATAATTAAAAAATAAATTGCATAGGTTGTCGGGCAAATTGAGGTGTGCCTCTAGCTTGTGTGCCTCTTGCTTGTACCTTGCATAGTTAAAAATAAATTGCATAGGTTGTCGGGCAAATTGAGGTGTGCCTCTTTCTCCTACCTCGCATATATAAAGTGCATAGGTTGTTTAGGCGAACTGAGGTGCTAGTCGCTGTTGAGTGCTACATATCTGTGGACGAAGTACTCTGTGCTGTTTTATCCTGGAAGTGATATTGCTGCAACCCAACACAGCGTAGTGGGGCAATAATCTCTTCAAGAACAGTCAAGACTTCTTGCAAGGCTTGGCGACTCAGCAGTGCTATTGGTTCTATCAGTGTATGCATAAAGCTTCTGTTAGAGCTAAGTTTTCTATCTTTTCTCTTGTCTTTGCAGTTACTGATTTATATATCTTGTTTCGACCTCCGTGCTTTGTTTTGTTTTGTTAATTGGTTTAATCTGCATGTTCTTTTTAATTGTTTATATAACTGCCCCATTGTTGTGTTTAGTTTTGAATTACGATCCAACAATCTTGAAGAGATTACTTAGTGTTATATATTGTTAATTAACAAGATGGTTAACGAAACAGAAACTCCTGTTGTTGTTGCTGGTTCTGGGTCTGGGATTACTACTGCCATTGATTGGGCTACGTACCGTTTCCCACAACCCATTGATCTGTCTGGTATGCCTGATAAGTTCAGCGGTGGTGCTGGCTTTTCTCGTTGGCAGAAAAAGATGAAGTTGTGGTTAACGGTTAAGGGTCTATGGCCGGTGGTGCAGTATGATCCTCCTGTTGTGAATCAAGAGCAGGCTGACTCTGTTAAGGTTTATGCCTTGTGGGCTGAAAAGGATGGAGTGGCAAGGGCTGCTATTTTGGCAGCCTTAGCAAACACTCTATTCGATGTTTATTCATCGGATGCCTTCACTGCTAAACTCTTATGGGAGAAGCTGGACCAAACCCACAATACTGACTCTCAGGGTCTGGAAAAGTATAGTGTGGCAAGGTTCCTTGATTTCAAGCTGGTGGATAATAAATCCATGACTGAGCAGGTGCATGAATTTGAGATGTTGGTACATGCTTTGAAGGAGTCTGGAATGGACCTTCCTGAGAAGTTTCAGGTTATGTCGGTGATTGAAAAGCTCCCGAAGTCTTGGGAAGAGTTTGCTCTCTCCCTGAAAAGACAGAAAGGAGAGATCACCTGGACTAACTTGATGTTGGACATCTCTGTGCAAGAACAACACAAGTCCAAACAGGGACATTTGATCCCTGCTGAACATGGGAGTTCGAAGGTGAACGTAGTGACTGTTGGACAGAAAAGAAAGTCTGTCAATAAGAAGGAGAATAACAAGCCTAAAACTGACAAGAACAAGGCTAAGAAACCAAAGAGGAGCTGGGTCAGAGTTTGTGAATAAACTCTGATGGACTAGCTCGATCAAAGTTTACCGGATAAACTCTGATGGACATGGTCAGAGTTTATAAACTCTGATGGGTCAGGTCAGAGTTTAGCAAATAAACTCTGATGCATCTGCTAGTCAGTGTTTAGCAGATACTGGTGTATTTTTTGGCAAAGGTTACTTGTCTGATGGATTATTTTTAATAAATGTGGAGCCTGTTTTGGGCAGTTTTATTAATGAAAATGTTATTCCTTCTGTGAATTATGTTGAATCATCCGATTTATGGCACTCACGACTTGGTCATCTAAATTTTGGTGCTCTAAAGAATATGATGAATTTAGAGTTGATTTCAAAGTATGCCATTGAAAAGAAATCTAAATGTCAAGTATGTGTGACTACTAAACTGACTAGGAAACCCTTTCATAATGTTGTTAGGGATTCAGAAGTGTTAGAATTAGTTCACACAGACATATGTGAATTTAGTGGTATTTTGACTAAGGATAATAAAAGATATTTCATTACCTTTATAGATGATTGTAGTAGATACTGTCATGTTTATTTGATTAAACATAAAGATGAAGCACTTGATAAATTCATTATGTATAAAAATGAAGCTGAAACACAAACTGGCAAAGTACTTAAACGGTTGAGGTCTGATAGAGGTGGAGAGTATATGGGAACCTCGTTTAATGAATTTTGCAAAAGCAATGGTATAGTTCATGAGGTAACTCCACCATACACTCCTAAGTCTAATGGGGTGGCAGAACGAAAGAACAGAACCTTTAAAGATATGATTAACAGTATGCTAATTAATTCAGGGTTGCCTAAGTACATGTGGGGAGAGGCTCTGAATACGGCTTGCCATATTCTGAACAGAGTCCCTCTGAAACATATGGACAAGACACCTTATGAATTATGGAAAGGCAGAAAGACTAGTTTAAAGTATCTTCGTGTGTGGGGCTGCCTTGCAAAAGTACTTGTCCCTGAACACAAGAGAAAGAAACTGGGTCCGAAAACTGTTGATTGCATCTTTCTGGGCTATATTGAAACCATTATCGCTATGAGATTTTTAGTGTTAAAATCTGACATAGATGGGATAGTGGAAAACACTATAGTTGAATTTCGTGATGCAACATTCTTTGAGAATGTATTCCCTATGAAGACTGGTATACCTCAGGGTATTTCTGATGATGATCCCACTCGCACATCGAGTTCCATTCCTGATCATGTGGAAAGGATGACAAATGTGGGGGTGGATCCTGCTAGTAGCTCTACTCCTAACGAAGTAGAGGAACCTAGAAGGAGTAAGCGTGCAAAGGTAGTCAAGGATTTTGGAAGTGATTTTATCACTTACAATGTCGAGGGCGAACCTTTGACTTTCCGGCAGGCCATGGACTCTTCGGAGTCAAGGCACTGGAAAGGCGCTGTGAAGAGTGAGATTGACTCTATTGTTTCTAACAGAACATGGGAGTTGGTTGATCTCCCTCCTGGGTGTACTACTATAGGATGTAAATGGATCTTCAAAAGAAAAATGAACCCGGATGGCTCAATAGATAAGTATAAGGCTAGGCTGGTAGCTAAGGGTTTTAGGCAAATGGAAGGCATTGACTATTTTGATACATACTCTCTTGTTGCAAGGATGACAACAATTCGAATGCTTATTGCATTGGCTTCCGTACATGGTCTTATCATCCATCAAATGGATGTAAAGACAGCTTTTCTTCATGGTAATCTTGAAGAAGAGATTTATATGGATCAGCCTGAAGGATTTGTTGCTTCTGGCAACGAGAGGAAAGTTTGTAAATTAGTCAAGTCTATCTATGGTTTGAAACAAGCTCCTAGAGACTGACACAAAAAGTTTGATGAAACTGTTTTGACTTCAGAATTTTTGGTTAATGAAAGTGACAAGTGTGTCTACTATAAGGTTAAAGGAAATGAAAAAGTAATCTTGTGCCTGTATGTGGATGACATATTGTTGTTTGGAACCAATATTGAGATTATTAATGAGACAAAAAGTTTCTTGAAAAGGCACTTTGAAATGAAGGATATGGGTGCTGCTAATGTGATTCTTGGTATCAAGCTGACTCAGTCAGCTGATGGAATAACCTTGTCACAATCTCATTATATAGAGAAATCTATACTAGAGAAGTATGGTTATTCAAATTGTAGAATCGCAAGCACGCCATATGATTCAAAAGTTGCTCTTGTCAAGAATAAGTCAGGTGTTCCTGTGTCTCAGTTAAGATATTCTCAGATTATTGGGAGTTTGCAATATCTTGCTAATGGTACTAGACCAGATATTTCTTTTTCTATGTCTAAGTTAGCTAGATATACAAGCTGTCCAAACAAGACTCATTGGGATGCTCTTGATAGAGTGCTTAGATATCTAAAAGGCACCATCTACCTTGGTTTGCATTACAGGAGGTTTCCTGGAGTGCTAGAGGGATATAGTGATGCAAGTTGGATAGCTAAGAAATCTGGTTCCAATGGAGTGACTGGATACGTATTTACCCTTGCGGGTGGAGCTATATCCTGGAAGTCTGCTAGACAGACTATCGTAACTCGGTCTACCTTTGAGGCTGAGTTGTGTGCACTAGATGCCACGGGAACCGAGGCTGAATGGTTGCATGGACTTATGTCTATGATACCTGTAGTAAGCCAACCGCTTCCGGCTCTTGCTGTTCATTGTGATAGCCGTACAACTATCGACAAGATAAACAGTAAGAAATATAATGTGAAAACCAAGAGACACGTCCAAGTTAGACTCAAGTCTATAAGGGGTTTGGTGTCTGACAGGATCATTTCTATTGAGTTTATTGGAACTCAAGATAACCTGGCTGATCCTTTGACTAAGGGACTTGAGCATGCTGTTGTCCTTAAGTCGAGGTTGAGGATGGGACTGACAACCCATTTTGAGTCATCAACAGCGGGAACCCAATACACCTGAGAGGAGATCCCTCGAAGTGTATTCAATGTGGTAATAACAAGTTGTGAGGGTGATTCGGTAGTACCTCTACTACATATATACAGATACTCACGTATCTGAGTCTTTCCCCTGTAAACCTCAAGAGGTACTGTAACTGCTAGTTAGCAAGAGTTTTAAGAACTCTGAATGGGGTCAAGTCGTGAGACGAGATGTTGGCAGTACATCTTTGGAGATGCCCAGCTAAGCGAATGTTATTGTGTGGTCGCAATTAGAGGATAGGGTTATTCCTCGAAGCATTCGACGAACAGGATCGAGACATGACCATTAACGTCTCAAAGCCGTAGATTAGCACCATAGCCTTTGACTTGTCGTCGTCTATGGAGTGTGGTTACACCAAACAGATAAAGATTCAAGGTGAAACATTCCATCTATATCCGGTAGCCATCGAAGTAGAGGACTTAGGAGGGTTCAAACCTTGACCGGTACCAACTCTGAAAAACAAGTCATTAGTAGAACCTGATATGCATTTCTGTATGGATTTGTGGGGGATTGTTAGAAAATGGAAAGTTTAAGACATATTTTTTATATGTTCTTGATGTAATTTCCGGAAACTAACTGATGGAAGTTGTTCCTTGCTACGAGGACTTAAACTTTCATGTTTGGATCTAAGACATTTTCTTAGTGTAATCCATAAAGAAATTGAGTTGAAGTTGCTTGTTTGAAATGGGTTATGTGGGGTTTGTCCCACATTGAATTTGTAAAGGAAGGATAATAAGTTTATATAGCATCCTGTGTTAGTGTTGTTTACAACTACTAGTGTAAGTAGAATGCTTATGTCACATGATGCTATTGAATACTATATATCTTTTAATTGCAAGTTTATTTGATTTATTTATATTGATTATTTAATATTAATATTAAATATATTGAGTAAGGATTATTTCAATAATCAGACTCTAAATATATATTACAATATTAATATTACTTAATCTGAATAATATAAGTAACTAATAAAACCCACTTCTTTGTAAAACTTTATTTATTTGAAAAACTCAATATCCCACATCGAGTAGAATAAGAGAAGAGCAACTCAAGATGCCTATATATTGAGGTGTGCATCTAGCTTGTGTGCCTCTTGCTTGTACCTTGCATAATTAAAAAATAAATTGCATAGGTTGTCGGGCAAATTGAGGTGTGCCTCTAGCTTGTGTGCCTCTTGCTTGTACCTTGCATAGTTAAAAATAAATTGCATAGGTTGTCGGGCAAATTGAGGTGTGCCTCTTTCTCCTACCTCGCATATATAAAGTGCATAGGTTTTTTAGGCGAACTGAGGTGCTAGTCGCTGTTGAGTGCTACGTATCTGTGGACGAAGTACTCTGTGCTGTTTTATCCTGGAAGTGATATTGCTGCAACCCAACACAGCGTAGTGGGGCAATAATCTCTTCAAGAACAGTCAAGACTTCTTGCAAGGCTTGGTGACTCAGCAGTGCTATTGGTTCTATCAGTGTATGCATAAAGCTTCTGTTAGAGCTAAATTTTCTATCTTTTCTCTTGTTTTTGCAGTTACTGATTTATATATCTTGTTTCGACCTTCGTGCTTTGTTTTGTTTTGTTAATTGGTTTAATCTGCCTGTTCTTGTTAATTGTTTATATAATTGCCCCATTATTGTGTTTAGTTTTGAATTACGATCCAACATATGCATGTGTCAAAATCTTTACTAGCTAGCAATCAACCTTTTTTAATATATATATATATATCGTCGCTTTGTTGAAATTAATTTCCCATCCATGTGGTGGCTGGAATTGTTGTTAAAATTAACACTCTAGATATTTGGCCCAACTTTGTTGTATCTCTTTTGTACGACTAGCTAGCTAAATGCCCAGCAATAATGGCCTCTTTGAGCATCATTTCTGGGGAAAAATAATTATGTATGTACTTTTTTTGAAAAAAATAACTTATTTTTTATTTTATAAATAATATTTGATTTTAAAATTTTAAAATAAATATTTATATTTAAAAAGTATGAAAATATGTAAAAATATATACAAAAAATAACGTATTTTAAGTTTAAATAACCCAGTCAGCCACAATATTGGTGGTTGGTTGTGTTCCGGTCTCATGTTTCCACAAATTTCAAATTCAAGCCGACTTCATTATTTATCTTTTGTCATTGTATACATACACAACTCTCATGTACGTAAAACAAACAAATAAATGAGAATAAAATTAATGACAATATCTTTAATGAATATGAATGAAAATGATTGAGATATATTATAATTGTCTCTAGCTAGCTAGGAAGAATTTCACGAACAAAAACTTGATTAAAATATTATAATTTGAATTTATTAATATTTAGTTAAAATTCTATTAGAATTATAAATTATTATTTATAATGACATTTTCTTAAAATTATAATATACTAGATTTTAACACGTGCGATACACAGATATTTTATTTTATTAATTAAATAATTTATTTTAAAATTAATAATATTTTTATAATTTTAAAAAGTCTTAATATATTATAATTATATTAGTTTTTTAACTTATTTAAATTATATATTTTTACATCAACCGAATTAAATATAAATATTAAAAATAAATATGCAAATCGCACAAAATTTAAATTTATATTATTAATGTATAAATATGTAAAATTTTGTGATTCGAAATATTATAAACATGATTTTTTAATATATCAAACATTTGTTTAATATATTTAACATTTTTTTGTCAGAATTTAATATATTTAAGATTATATATATTATATTAAAATATATTTTTGATAAGATCTCGATATATTATGTTTTATATAAAATTTAATAGATATTATGATAAATAAGATATAATTATTCATTTGAATAAGTTTTTTATGTTATTAGATTTTTAGTAGTATAATATTAATTGTAATTTATAAATAATTATATAATATATATAATTTAAACTTTGCATCGATAAATAATAGATGTTACTATATTATTAATGAGATTTAAATTTTAAATTAATATTAAAATATAAAACGATATATAACAATTACCGTCATAATAATTGTTCCATTCCACTTTTTCATACTAATATTTATTTTATTTTATTCTCATTCAAAGAAGAAGAAAAAGGATCAAATAACCATTCTATGATGAAAAAACAGCATGTTCTTAGGAGTCACATATTGCGCACTTTCCGGTTTTTTTATTATTCATTTTCCGGGTTTTTTATTATTTTAGAATGGAATTACAACTTTATCAGGGTTTCAAGCATTAACAATTTATGAGGTTTAATTTTATTATTATATTTATTCCCTTTTAAAATCCGAAAAAATGTCAATTAAGGGAATTGACAGAAACCTACGTTTGTGAATCGATCTTATTGAACAAAATATATTACTCCATATTAATACTTATGTGTATTATGACAATTCAACATGTGTAATAGTAACGTTCTTTCAGAAATATAAATGACTTTTAATTATAAAAATAGTTAACAGCAGTCCTCAGTTATTAAAAATTAATTCAATATAATTTTCTCATATATAAATTGATTAAATTTAAAAAAATGTATTAATATTTATTAATTTATATTATTTTAATTTTAATTTGATTTATTTTATTTATCAAATAACATGATTCAAAGTATATGATAACGTGTTTTTGATATAGTATTATATATAATATAGTAACAAAATAGAACGTGTATTTAATATCTTAGGCTAAGATTGAACTCTTAACCAGAGACTTCAAATAATTATTTTTAAAAAATCCTAATTTTTTCAATTCGATCCAAACCAATGAATTAATACGGTTTCCGAGTTCTCAATATAATAATTTCTTCGATAAATGTAACTGACTTTTCATATAAAGTTACCATAATATCTTATATAATATAAAATCCTCTCTCGTAAGGAAAATTCACGGCATCCCTCCATCTCTATGTATGTAAAATCCTAATATTATAACTACTGCAATATAATAATAATGCATAATAATGTCTGATATATATATATATATGATATGTCTCTATATAAATTTAATATAAAAAGTATTTTAATATTTTAAATCAATTATAAAAAAGGTTTCATAAACGGAATAGAGTTCTTCAATCAAAATTCGTAATATGACTCAAACAATATATGCGGTGTATGTAGCACAATAATTACAAATTTTCTTTTTAATTTAACTCCAAAATATCTCTTTAAATTAAAATTTATGTGTGTATTACTAAATATCTAATAGAGTTTGAGTTATAAGAAAAATTATAGTTGTTATAAATTTTAATAATAATTATAACTTATAAATAATTAGTATATAATATTACGTAATTGTTAAGAATCGAACCTTTGATTTTTAGTAGTATTTGGATAAGATCCATTCTACTCTTATTATATACTGTATAGGATATAATTATTAATATTATAATTCCAAAACATACAATTATAATCAGTATAAGTTATTTAAACAAATTCATAGTATAGACTTAATAATACGATTAAAAATATAATAATATATTTTTATATAAAATAAAATTAAAATAATAAGAATAAATATATAAGAAATTTATTAAAACAGAGTTGGGTTATATGGAGACATGTTTATCTTGGAGACTGCTTAAACCATTTCTTAGTCATTGGATTAATATAACATATATGCTGATTAGATTAGTAATTATAATAATGATCATCCAATAAATTATTTTCCTTTTCTAAAATTAGTATTCTGCAGTTAACATATTTAACATTAACATATATATTTAAACGGATCGTAATGCAAAATAAATCATAGTAGAGACTTCCATAATTCAATAAAATTGTACAAACATACTGCAAAACATTATATTTTAATTTGAGAATGTTATAATAACACTATTGTATAATAAATTTAATTTTGCAATATATTTTTCTGTACAAGAATGCAAGTTTACAGAACATATCAAATCATTGGAAAAAAACTATACAAAACACATTGTTGAACATAATGCACATAATGTAGAACATAATATTTTATATGCAAAATATTATAATAACATTTGTGTGTAATAAAATTGATTTTACAATACATTATTTTGAGTGTAGGTTGGAGAACATACCTAATAACTCAATAAAATTATACAAATAAAAGTGCAGAACATACTACACAATGTAGTACATACGACACATAACGAACATAACACAATATAAAGTGCAGAACATACTGTACATAATGCAGTACACACAGTACAGAACATATTGCACATTATGTAGTACACAATATTTTGCTTGCAGAATGTCAAAACATAATGTAGAATACAATATTTTATTTGTATAATGTTATAATAACACTTAAGTGTAATAAAAATTAATTTTTGAATAAATTAATTTTTGTGAAGTCTTAAAATATATTTAATCGTTCAATAAAGATATAAAAATTACATTGCAAAACGTAATGAATATAATGGAGAACACAATATTTCACTAATATATAAGATAGTTTTTTACTGCATATATAAGATAGTTTTTAATTAAATTATAACATAAAAAATTAATTTTGCAATAGATTATTTTGCATGTTGGGCTGCAGAACATGCTTATTTTTAATATATATCACCAATGTAATTACAAATCAAATCATCCGTTCCGTAAATTAGTATTGAATACATATATAAAATCATAGAAATAAATTATTGGAGTAGTTGCCATATATGTATATAACTATACAATTTTAATTTTGGTATATATAAGCATTTATTAGATAATTATATTTTTTGATTAATTAAGTTATATGTAAGAAGAAAATAAATACAAGCCAATGGATTTCAATAAGAATGGACGGTGTGGATTAATTCTCCGAGTCTTCAACTAAAAACAGGTCTCTATATAACTTTTGTGTATTAAAACATATATAAATAAGAAATAAGAAAATCATTAAATGTTAAATGAAACATAAACTTGTATAAATGTAATAATAATGCAATAATTCTTGCAAGTTTAATCAAGTATCTCAACGTCTTATCGATCAGTTTTTATTCAAACAAATATCATCTTCACTTGTATTCAAGAGATAATTCGGTTACATTTCCTCAGCAACAGTCTGCAGAAGTGAGGCTAGTTCTTGAGGCTTGGAGCACATGACCATGTGATCAGGACCACTTATCTCTTTCACATCCTGAGGTGGATAACGACCGATAATTTCCTTTTGCATCTTCTCCGTTAATACCAAATCACTTCCATTCATTATGTAAACTCGACGTATGGATCCATATTTTTCATCAGTGAGTTTGGCTGCCTTTAGAGACACATCATCTCTAAAAACTGGAAATGGCCTTATCAATGACAATGCCAGTGTCAAATCCTGTACAAGAACTAAATCATTAGCAATTTGTTTATTATATATTGTCCCTTCATCCTGACGAATTAAGATACAATTTACAAATTGTGACTTGGTCTAAAAAATGAATTAAGTACTCAGATAAAGTTTGGGGATACAATATATAGCATGAGATAAGTAGTTGCATACTCAACTCATCAGTGAAGTATACCTCTGGTGGAGAAAGAGGATATAAGTTAGATTCCAGATGTTTGGGTCCGAAAAGCAACGAACTTGAACCTGCTCCTGTCTCAAACGAAAAATTGCTGTCTCCGAATTCGAATTGGGATGGTGGGTGCAACTTGAACATGAACAAAGAACACAACCCAGAAATCAAACAGGAGTTGTGAATTAAAGATAAGTTAACTACTAATTAATTGCTAGCTGCAGCGACGTAAATAACTGATTCTATTAGTATAACATTAAATTTAAGAACCATTGTCTGAGTTTATTTATTTTTTGCCATAGATCGATGTGGTCCGTCTAGAATTTATCATAAAAGATGATGAAACTGTAATTCAAATTATAATTCAGATTTGATAAGTTTGTACTAGTCCAGGCTCGACTAATTAAAATCAGTTTCTCAAACAAATATCAGACACGGAGTTGTCTGTTTGATTTCAACCTCTACAAAACCGCTAAGTACTATTAGCTAGTAAAAACTATTTAATTAATTAATGGATCTGACTATCCAATTATATGTTATGGTAGGATGTAATAAAGGTTTGAACGAATTATACTGGATTTATTTTAGTGCTGACTAACTAGTTTTCTGAGAGCCAATTGATAAAATATATGTACCTTCTGAAAAAATTGAATAATATCGAAATCAGGTTTAGGCATGAAAGCAGTGACATAAACAGCTGCAGCAACATTCTTTGTCCCACCAGGATCACCTTTTCTTTCGGTTGTAATGCCGCCATAAGCCCCATTAATGGCTCTAAGTAGACGGATAAAGTAATCATCTGGTTGGGCTGTTTTGGGTTGATTCCAGCACCACCAAGGTCCATCGTTGTTACGGTGTGACCTACTAACTAATATTTAAGTAAATTAATTTTTTATTTATATTTTCATTGATATTTAATATAAGAATTTATGTTAATATTATATGTTCTCTTTTTATATATAACTATTTCCCAGATACCTTCACTGGATGCTAGCACTAGATCCACCCCGAATACAGGACGCGCCTTAAATCCCCAGAAGAGGACAACCAGGGGCGGACTGACATACAAATTAGTGGGGGGTGAGGCCCCCACTCAATTTTGATTTTGCTAGTTAAATTATAAAGTTATGGTTATCGTGCTCTTATTAAAAAATTATGTGTGTCCCACAAAATTTGTTAAAATAAGAATGAAAAATATTAGTAATAATAAGGGGGAAAGAGAAAATATATATATCAATATTACCAATAAAATGGAATAAATATTTAAAAAATATATATATTAATGAAAATATTTGTATATAATTTATTATAGTTTATAATAATATTATATTAATTATTTATAATATATTATAATTTATATGGTGCCCCTACTCAATTTTTCTTTTGGGTCCGCCACTAAGGACAACCCGCCTGAGTATGGAGAAAATGTCTTCCAAGTTGAGGTCGGCTACAATCCAAAACTCCTCGTCGAGGACAACTCGTGGAGTACAGAGCAATAGTCTTCAATAATTAACCTCGGAGGGCCTTCAACAAATAACCCCGGAGGGCCTTCATTAATGATTAACCCGGAAGGCCTTCAATAACAGCAATAATAATTCACCCGAACAACTATAAATTCAGCCCAATAAATATTGGCAATAAAAAATAACACATGTTGAAATTTAGGCATAACAGATAAAAATCATTGTCACTTTATTTATCAACTTGATATTATTATCATAATAACAATATTAAAATATTATTATTAAAATATTATATTGCCATTTTTCTTTTTATCAGACACGCCTTAAATAACTCGATCAACAAACATAGTTTCTCAGACCCCCAGCCGTCAATCAAATCATAAACAATGAAAGGTCATTAATAAAATATTAACCCATGTAGGCCCTTCAATAAAATTTAAACTCATGAAGGACCACCAATAAAATTTTAACTCGTGAAGAGTCTTCAATAAAATTTTACCCAAGAAAGACCTTCAACAAAATTTTACCCAAGAAAGGTCTTCACCAAAATTTTACCTCATAAAAGGAATTCAACAAAATTTTAACCCTTAAAGAGACTTCAATTTTCGATAAAAATTTTCCTATGAAGGACCTTCAACAAAATTTCACCACACAAAGAGCCTTAAACAAAATTTTAACCCATGAAAGACCTTCAACAAAATTTTAACCCTTGAAAAGCCTTCAATAAATTTGTCACATAAGATATTTAAACTAAAAATTTACCCATCAAAGGCAACCAGGATCACCTTTTCTTCCGGCTGTAGTGCAGCCATAAGCCCCACTAATGGCTCCAAGTAAACAGATAAAGTAGTCATCTAGTTGGGCTGTTTTGGGTTGATTCCGACACCACCAAGGTCCACAGTTGTTACCGTGTGACCTGCTGACTTGAGTAGCATGACCACCTTGTACCAACACCAACTTCCATGACAAGCGCCGTGAACTAGCACAAAATGACTAGTTGTACTAACTGTGAATTGCAGATAGCTAGGCAAGAAAGAAAATGAACAAGATGAACACGGAGACAAGGTTTCTTCCCATTGTAAGAGCATCTCCAACCGTTCTAAACCCTTGGTTATAACAGTGACGTGACTGATGAACAATACAAAATATACCTAATAGCACAAAAAAGAATCTCTCCAACGCATTAAAGTCTTTGACTAAAATTTTAGTCACTCTCCCATTGTTGGCTATATTTGTCAAAGTACTACAGATCTGTAGCAATTGACACATCATCTCCCGTTGTTTTTCATTTCCTCTCCCGCTGATTTCTTCATCTCTCCCGCTAGTTTCTTCCAACAGGTATGTCTTCCATCATTTTTTTAACTTTTGTGGATTGTTTTACAATTTGGGATGTGTAATTTGTTGAGCTTAAAAAAATTTCAACTTTGTGAAATCTTGGTTGATGAACCTAACTTCTGGTTTTTATAGTTTTCATGGTGTTGTGCAAGGAACACTTGATATCTGCAGAAGTCTCGACAGCAACTTTGGACTCAAATTGAGGGTCCTGACAACAACTTTTCTGTTCTGACAGCAACTTTTCAGGGTTGTGACAATAACTTTTATGTTCTGACAGCAACTTTTCAAGGTCCTGACAACAACTTTTTAAAATATAATTAACCATTATAGTCAACCCCATTTGAGCAGAACACCTTACAAATTCAATAAAATTTAGTCAACCACTATTCTATATTATTATAAACAACCATTATAATCAACCTAATGATCATTAGAGATGCTCTAATAGTTGAAAAATGATAATTTACATCCATCATAATATAGACATGTGCTATTTATGCATATGACGACTCTGAGTCTCCGACTGACTAACTAGCAAACTAAGTTGACAATTAGGAAGACTTTTCGACACTTGTAGCTATCTAACCTTCGCTAACTGTAACAAATATGAAATTTTATTTAATTAATCAGCAGTCCCTTCTACATGCTAATAGTACTAGCCATGGTGCAATTGTTGCAGCACTAGGTAGTCTAGGCACAATTTTGTCATAATTTTTTAAGACTACCTAGGCTGTTTGTGAACGTACGTGAGATACCTCACCGAAAAATATTGTTCTAGTTAATTTTTGGCTTAAAATATGATTTCCAAAAAGTGAACAGATAAGTTGCCAGGAACTGGTCATATTTACATTTTCACAGGGTGCACCTTGCATATGAGAATTACACTCCACGGACTGGAAAACACAGCCAAATTCATCCTCACAATAAGGTCTAGACTCAAAACCTCTAAAGAATGATGACCATTTTAGAACTCCAGAAACCATACTCAGTACACCATATGTTCCTTCAGCAGGGATATCTAGTTATCTACACACGAGTTGGGACTACTACTGAAGCTTAGAAGGCCTAATATAGTAATTAATATTGGGCTATATAGTACATGTACTCTGATTTCCAATAGACAGTACACTGTACACATTTATTTGCTCACTGAAAACTGGAAGTGGCTTATAGAATTTGATACTCACAGATAACACATATGAATAACCTGATGTATGCCCTT
Organism: Oenanthe sinensis; assembly: GCA_028671895.1. Lineage (NCBI taxonomy): Eukaryota > Viridiplantae > Streptophyta > Magnoliopsida > Apiales > Apiaceae > Oenanthe > Oenanthe sinensis. Next base: position 42,499,610 of record CM053794.1, read on the forward strand.
TCTTATTTCTCATTGTCATATCAATGCCCATCAAGGTATGTCTTCCCCATTACTTTCGTTTTGATCTTTGTCAAGAAAGCTCTCTCTCATCAGTTTCATATTCATCAATTACTTATCGAGTGAGCTCACGAGATCATGTCCCATGAATCACAGAGAATTCATATATATAGAATAAATTTACATGCAAATTAAGCACTCTCAAATTCATTAAATTAAGGTATCACAAGTGCTTGTGATATGTCCCAACTCCTAAGCGATGGTTGCTTCAAACATATCATGATTTAAGATTTGGCTCCATAAACAACAATATGCATGTATCAAAATTTACTTCTTCGAACACTCATCCAACACATACCTATCATTTTTTTTAAAGTCGCAACACAAGAAAAACCAAGATTATTAAGCTATCTCACCGACCAATGAATTCCTAGTTCATTATTTCTTTTTCAATTTATGCAACAACACAACTCCAAGTCTCCAACATAGATAACCTGAGCATGGCCAGGAGTTGCGAAGAAACAAAATAATACCTTCATTAATACCTTCATAGTAGCTATAGACTCAGTTTCTAGATGGTTTCCGACACTGTGACGATATATGATGGGAACCTGTTATATATGTCTTTCACGTCCTGGGGTGGATAATTTCCAATAAATATGTTTTTTATATAATAAGCTTTTGGTTCCAACAAATATCTAAGGTCGATCCACGACTTCTACGACAAGCAAGTATTAATATTCATAATTAAAATTTAAAGGACTACAATAAATTAAGAGGTAAAGTTCAATACTTATTAACTTGAAAAATAATAGTTATAAAAGCAACGAACTTGAACCTGCTCCTGTCTCTAACGTAAAATTGTTGTCTTGCAATTTGGGTCCAACTTACCCACTCCTTGTACCAACATCAACTCCCATGACAAGCGCCATGGACCGGAACAAAATGACCAGCTGCACCAACCATAAATTGCAGAGAGAAAAGAAAGAAGACGAACAAGATGAACTTGCAGAGAAGGTTTCTTCCCATTGTAGATTTGTAGTGCTTATATTCACTTAGCCATTTGGCATGCTCAATTCTGGATATGCGGGGCAACCTCTAGTTTATTTTTATAGACATCTTTTTCACTTTAAGAATGCCTTGCTTACACCAAGTCCAACACGTTGATATCCCAAGGTGATATAAATAATGTATCAAAAAATTACACTCCAATAGCTAAATCACTAGAACATGATTTTCATTACTAAAAAACCACTTACCATTACATATTTTATTTGTTTAAATAAAATAAAATTCCTTCTTTTTTTCTCTCTCCTTTTTCTCTTTTATTTCCTTTTTTATTCAAATTTATTATTATAACAATAAATAATGAATATATGGATTATTGTTGGAGTTCATACATCTATCTATACTATATTATTAAAGCCAAAATATTAAAAGTTTTGGTCGTCGGTATGGTACTGGGTGAACCATAAAAAAGATCATGACCGTCCAATTTTAAGTGAACCATAGAAACAATCTTAACCGTTGAATTTTAATAAAATATAATTTTAAAAGAATATAATCGTACATACAATTCTAACACCAGTAGTCCTCCTTTTATGCAAACAACTCATAAACATTATAATTCTAAAGAATATAAACATTACTTTTATATAAGAATATAATTCCGTTGATATGATAATATTATATTATATTTAAATTATATTATATATTTTTTATTTTACGAATCCCACTTATCCTATAATTTTTATTTAATATATCATTAAAGTTTATCCTATTAAAATAAAAATATTAAAAAACTAAAAAAATTCATCCGTGCATCGCACGAGATATAAGCTAGTACTATATTATTAGCCGTAAGGACAAATGTTTGGTCCGGCAGTCTTTTTGTGTCCCACTCAACTTCAAATACACGTCTTCTACTCAATTTCAAACACATTATTTTAATCAATAAACAATCATGTTTTAATTTTCTCATTAGTCAAACTCTTTAATTTATTTAATATCATAATTTATTAATTAAATTTTATGAATATTAAAATAATATTACTATTTTATTTATATTAATTAAATTTTATTACTCTATCTATATTATATATACTTTTATATTATATTACTCTAAAAAAAGTTCTTTTTTAATTAAAATATAGAGTTGTACTCACATCTAATAACATGCTTCAATTTTCTCATCGCTCAAACACTTTAATTTATTTAAAATTGCAATTTTATAATAAAAAATTTTGAATATTAAAATTATATTAAAATTATATATATATATATATATATTAAAACATACTATTCTATTTAAATTTTATTTAAAATATTTTATAATATATTCAAAACTCTTTTTATTAATATAAATTTATTAATACTTTGCACGGGTTATTAATTTATGTTAATTAATATAAATATATAACAATATATTAATGAGAATTTAAATATATAATATAAATATGATTTAAAAATAATTTATTCGATGTACAACATTACATAAAAAATATTAATAACATAAATAATTAAATTAAATATTTAATTCATTTAAAATATATAATATATTATTTATTACTCTTCTCACGTACTTTGCACGGGTTATAGATTAATTATTTTATAATATTTATACGTAATGAACTAGGATACCGTTGAAATTAATTTGAGTTGTTTGAATTAAGCCATGCATATTTTTAGACAAAATTTAAAATATAAGGAAAGAGGAGGTAACATTCGAATCGTATACATCGTACAACAACTTTACGGTGGGTGAGGCGGCGCAGGTATGATATTTATCTAATCCGGATTTTTCGCCCCGAATAATTAATATATATATATATAATATAGGACCCAAATAAGTTTCTCAATGGGGCGGCGCAGGTATGATATTTATCTAATCCATGTAGCGATTCTCCGCTCCGAATAATATATATATATATATAATTCACATGGATATTTTGTTACTTATGAAAAGTTTTGAATTTTGTCAAAAAAATTAAAAGTTTTGAATAGTTAAAACTTGAAATTATTATGAAATTTCATTATAACACATTTATGTTTAATTAATTAATATTATTTATAATATTTTATAATACCTGTTATTTGTATATATTTTCAAAGGGTTTGATGTGTCTGAGAATGACCTGAGATTAAAACATTTTATAATACAAACATAAGAGTATTTATCTAAATGCATAGAAAAGAACTTAATATTTACAAAAATGTCGCTCAGAATTTATACTAAAAAGTGATAAAACCTCATTTTCAAAAATCTTAAAAACATATATTATAAAACGCGGCAGAGTGATATGGGACATAGATGTGAACTAAAATAATTTTTCGTGGGAACTCGATAGAAATGTGCAAATAAAATACGGGACGGGTATGAGAATTAAGAATATATCCCGACCAAAACAAATTATTATATATATGTTGAGAATTAGAATCAGCTACTTTTAATACGTGGGATTATAAATGTTGTCAAGAGTTTATTTCTCGTCATCGTTTTAGGCATGTGTTCGATTTGCACTCAATTTATTAAATTAAATATTTATTTATAAAATTATAAACATATTTATTAAAAAAATTTAATATTTTTTTATATTAAAAATGTGGTTTTGATTTAGGAATAATAATTCGAAAAGGTGCTAGGATTAGTGTTATTGTAGCAAAATTTGAATTGAATACACCCTCTTAGTTTATAATCTTGAAAAAAATAAATATTTCAAAAAAAAATTTAATTAGTTTAGTAATTAATCGCTATTTGAGTAGGATTAGTTAATTAATAATTGGAATTAATTTTTAAAATATATCTTTAAACAAACATATATAAATTTTATCATCTTTAAATACAATAAAAAGAATTAAAATATAAAATACAATTTTTTCCACTTTAAATATAAATACAAATAAAATATATGAAAAATTATAGAAAAATATTTTTATATTTAATATTAAATAAAATTTAAATGTTATTATAAAAATAATTAAAAATAAAACTTATATAAATAAAAATAATAAAATTGTTTTTATTTTTTGCATGACTCCCTTCGAAGAGAAAGTGCGCAGTTTAACCAATACTAACTCTTAATAGCTCATCTTAGCAAAGGCTAACATGCACCCTCCTTCATATGATCTTCTTCTCCACACTTTCTCTCTCTCTCTCTCTATCTACATCCTTCCTCATAATCTACGTGGCCCACTTTCTCTCTCCTATTTGGGCTCGGCTAGGGTTCCCTTTTTATTTTAATCATCGTTTTCGACTCTACTATTTTTTTCTATCTCTCTCCTTCAAAACACACACACACACAAATATATCCCCGTCTCCCAATGCTATCTCACACAGTACTCGGTGCTCTCGCTACAAATTAATATGGACGCGAAGCGGCAGTCTAGGAACTCGAATGCTTACTCTAATTTATTCAATCTTGAGGTATGTTACATGAATTTTAGCTCTTTTTGTGCATCCTTGTCTTTGATTTATGCCAATTTCAAGTGGGGTTGGTTTATTTTTAATGAATTTATGTTAATTTGAAGTGGGGTTGATTTTGTTTCTGTAAAGTTAGGGTTTTGGATTTGGGGTTTTTTTTATTGGGTATCTTGAGTTTAATTTAAAATTGGGTAATTGGGTGTGTTGTTGATTAAGTTTTTTTTTTTTTTTTTGTGAAGGTAGGGTTTTGATTTGAACTTTGTTTTCTTGATTGAGTTTCATTGAGTTTGGGTAGTTGGGTGTGGTGTTGATTAGTTTGTATTGATTGTAATTGTGTTTTTGTTATTTGTATTGTAGCCTTTGATGAACTTTCAAATGCCAAGACAAGATGATGACTTTGATTATTATGGAAATACTAGTGATGATGAAAGCAGAGGTTGGAATTTTGTCTCTTTCGTTATTTATTGTTTTCTGATTGCCTTCACATTTAATAACAAATGCCTATTGGATCAAAATCGTTAAAACGTATTAATTTGTATTAACTTCACCTTGTATTGGTCTTCTGCGTGCTAATTTGTACTTATGTGTATTGGCTGGCATTGCATTTGTTTCTATGCTACAAATAGGTGGAGCTATGACAGAACGCTCAAATGGAAAAGCTTCTGCAAATAAAAAGAGGCGGAATGCCTATAGTAGTGACGAGGATGGAAGTTTCAATACGTACATCTCAGAAGAGCAGTATAGAACAATGCTTGGAGAACATGTTCAGAGATGCAAGAGACGGAGAAATAATTCTTCGCCAAATCCGGGCCCAACTCGCACTGTGATGCCTGTTTTAAAAGGTAGTTTAGGACCCAAGGAAAGGAAGTTGGGAAGTGAGTCCAGAGTAGGATCGCGCAAATTGGAATCCAGTTCTGAGTATTTGACTGATATGATCCATCAAAAGCCTGGGAAGTATAATGAAAGAGAGTTTGCATCAGAGTATAAAAGTAATAGGTTAGTTTCCTACAAGTTGTTTTGTTCGTTTCCATTACATAAGATTATAATATTGATATTAAAATTTTGACATTTGAGGTTTTAAAATTTGGACACATATCTAAAAGTGCTTTGAAAATGCCACAGAACTGTCTACGAACCAGCTTATTTGGATATTGGTGAAAGCATCGCTTATAGGATACCTCAAACTTATGAAAAGCTTGCGGTGTCTCTGAAGTTACCAACCACATCAGAAATTCGAGTGGATGAGTTTTATCTTAAAGGCACTCTTGATCTGGGGTCATTGGCTGCAATGATGGCTGCTGATAAAAGGGTGGGACAAAGAAGTCGAGCAGGCATTGGAGAGTCGAAACCCCAGTGTGAATCTCTTCAGGCAAGATTAAAATCTCAAGCAACTAACAATTCAATTCCCAAATTCAGTCTGAAAGTGAAGGATATCCCATTGGATTCATCTTCTATTCCTGAGGGGGCAGCTGGGGGGATAAGACGATCTATCATGTCAGAGGGTGGTGTCTTGCAGGTTTACTATGTAAAAGTGTTAGAGAAAGGAGACACATATGAGGTTAGTATTCATACTTGACATAGGAATGAGCTGCCTATATATTTTATGCATGGGGCGAGGGGTCTGAACTTGTTTGGTGCAGATCATTGAACGTAGTCTCCCCAAGAAACAAAAGGTGGAAAAGGACGCCTCTATGATCGAGAAGGAGGAAGCGGAAAAGATTGGTAAATATTGGGTAAACATTGTACGCAAAGACATACCAAAACATCATAGAATTTTCACCAATTTCCACCGGAAGCAGCTAACGGAAGCGAAAAGGTTTTCTGAAATATGTCAGAGAGAGGTATTCATTAACTAGTAGCCTGTAGAATTTGTATGGGCATATTAATTATATGGAAATAGGTGCACATTTCTTGGTCTAGGGCTTTAGCATTTTCTACTCTATAGTTTGGCTCGGTGTGTTTCTATCTTGTAGTCTTTTTGTCAGCATATTTTCCAGTAATCATGTTTTCATGCTGGTTTTTGCATTTAGGTAAAAATGAAGGTGAGCAGATCACTTAAATTGATGAGGGGTGCTGGAATTCGTACAAGGAAACTGGCTAGGGACATGCTGATATTTTGGAAGAGAGTGGATAAGGAAATGGTAAATTTCTGTCCCCTATAATATTATTATGTTGTTAGCCTTCAAACAATGTAAAAAGAAAGAAGGTGTCTTTTTAGATCAGTAGTTTGACTATTGCAAACATATCAATTCAAATATGTAATATGTGCGTGTACGCACACAAACACACTAGCAGATAATAAACACACAGAAGTTCAGTTATCACTTTCCTAGATACTCTCTCAAATGCCACATTTCTTTTATAATCATATTGTGAGAACTGTCTGAGTAGTAAATTTCTACTATAGACAGAAGTTAGGAGAAGGGAGGAAAAAGAAGCCGCAGAAGCTCTGAAGAGGGAACAAGAACTTCGTGAAGCTAAGAGACAACAGCAGAGGCTCAACTTTTTGCTATCGCAAACAGAATTATATAGCCACTTCATGCAGAACAAGCCCACTTCACAAGCTTCAGATATTCCAAATGACCAAGAAGTTCTGACGGGTTCTTCAGAAGCTATGCCTGTAGCTGTAGAGGAAGAAGACCCAATTGAAGCTGAGTTAAAACTGGAGGCTCTAAAGGCTGCTCAGGATGCAGTTTCTAAACAGAAAAAGATAACGAGTGCATTTGATGATGATTGTTTGAAGCTTCGCCAAGCTGCACCTGAAGAAGCTCCAATTGCAGGGTCTAGTAACATAGATTTATTGCATCCGTAAGTTGAGCTTTTTACCTGTATCTTTCCTATTGGAAAATGTTAATAGTTTATGGTAGATTTATCTTAATAATGTTAAGCATATCAAACCTGTGAACTTATCTGAAATATTACTTCCAATATTTTCAGCTCAACTATGCCTGTAGCATCCTCAGTGCAAACACCTGAACTGTTTAAAGGTTCCCTTAAAGGATATCAGCTGAAAGGTCTCCAGTGGTTGGTTAATTGTTATGAGCAGGTAGAATGTCACTTCATAACTACCTTTGTTAAATTTAACATAGACTTCTGTTGTCTGTCGACTTTAGTGGGTTTTCATCTTTTCAGGGTTTAAATGGAATCCTTGCTGATGAGATGGGCTTGGGAAAGACTATCCAGGCTATGGCATTTTTGGCTCATCTGGCAGAAGTAACTATCTATTTTTAGGAACTTCTTATGAACACCACTATGAAAAAAACATGTTTTTTGGCCTAGTAAATTAACACGGACTTCTGTTTTTACAGGAAAAGAATATTTGGGGCCCTTTCCTTGTTGTTGCACCTGCTTCCGTCTTGAACAACTGGGCTGATGAAATCAGTCGGTTTTGCCCTGACCTGAAAACGCTCCCATATTGGGGCGGGCCTCAAGAGCGAGCTATAATTAGAAAGAACATAAATCCAAAGCGTCTATATCGCAAGTAAATGCATACCTCATTTGTTATACTGATTATGAAAGTGTTTTCATTGATTTGAGATGGATCGTTTTAAGTAGAGATACAGAGTCGCGAACATATTGATAAAAAATGTGACAAGATCATGGAACAATTTTTAGTGCACACATTTACATCTTTGATGTGAATTGAACTTAAAAGAGTCAATATATACTCCCTCCGTCCTAATTTACCTGTCTTGTTTGACTTTGTTCCGTCAAATTGACCAAATTTCGACTGAAAATGACACATATTATATAACTGAAAAAATTATATCATTAGAAAATATATAATCTACTTTAAAATGTAATTTTAAAGTAGATTATATATTTTCTAATGATATAATTTATAAATTACGGTAAAAAACAAGACAATTAATTTGGGACGGAGGTAGTATTATTCATGATTAGATGCCTCAATAGTAAAAATTATTAATTAATTACTTGGTTTTAAATCCACATGGGAATCAGGAAGTCCTGCTAGGAAATGTTGTTATTAATCAAGGTCATACAGTTAAATATATTCTTAGGTATGTGAGAATTTTTTACGTGAATCCTACATATTATATATATATGGCTCAAATGGGAACTAGTTCTCCGGGAAACTATTATGTTTTGTATTTACATAACATGTATTATACTATTATGTAAACATTTTTTCACTATTTTTTTTTCAAATGCATAATTTATTCTCATAGTTCTATTTTTATTTACAAACTACATGTTTTTTTGGTAAAAAATGTGATATTTCTTACGAAATAAGAAGCGGAGGACTAGTATGTTCTGTACATAATATGTATGTGTTCCCGAAACATTTGTCACTTTTTTTTTCAAATGCACAAAATTCTCATAATTGTGTTTGTATATATAGAACACATGTATTTTGGACAAAAGATGTGATGATTTTTATAAAATAAGGAGTGTTCTCTAAGATCTCCAAATTAAGTAGTCTACATGGAACCCAACCCTATATATATATGATTCAGATTGTTACTAATAATTAAGAATATTTTGTTTACTATTCCTAAAGGTTGTGAAATCTTGTGATCAATTTGAATTGTTATGTTTTATAATTTCTTGTCAGACAGGGTTTGTCATTTGAAAGAGGTAGATGGGAAACAGTAGGAATTTATTGTGGTATTAAATACGTGTTTGCACATCATATCGTTATGATGTTGATTTTCTATAAGAAGAATTAAATACTTTTAGTTAGTTGGTCAAAAGGGTGCATTTGGACAGACTATTTTAGTGCATCTCGTTATCCTTTAGTTACTCATCAATGTTCACTTTCACTTTTCAGAGATGCTGGATTTCATATTCTCATTACTAATTATCAAATGCTAGTGTCTGATGAGAAACACTTGCGTAGTATTAAATGGCAATATATGGTATTGGATGAAGCCCAAGCAATCAAAAGTTCTCAAAGGTATGGAACCCTGTCTTCTATTCTGTCGTTTATCAGAATTCCAACTGATATGTACGCAAAAATTAATAAATGTTTAGAGCTTACAATTCATATTAATATGTTTACTTGTTTACATCAATTGTGTCAAAAGCTGAACCAAATGGAACTTTGTCCAAAGTTGTAAAGCTTAAATATCAGATCTTTATTGCTTCTCTTTTGCTTTAGTCTTTATAAACAGAAATCCACCTTTGTGACCCTCTGCCTCAATGTCATCCCACAATGACTCGTTCCACAAATAGAAAAAAGTGGATATTGAATAAAAGCTGTCTATAAATGTCTGTACAGTGTACATGTAAGTATGTAATGTGTTACATCTTCCTGTTCCTTCAGTGATATATGGGACTGTTGTGTCTCTTCGTTGTGCTATAAGCTTAGCATATTAACTCCTAATGTAATACTACGGATTACTACCTACCTATTTGATAAGTTACCAATCTTTGTCACATCACCTAACTCTTGCACTTCTGTCTTAACTGTGTTGCATAAAAGTTTCTGTCTTTATTATGTTTCTTTTTTTCACAGTATACGATGGAAGACACTACTCAGCTTTAAATGTCGAAATCGGTTGCTTTTGACTGGCACTCCAATTCAGAATAACATGGCTGAGCTATGGGCCCTCTTACATTTTATTATGCCAACTCTATTTGACAGCCATGAACAGTTCAATGAGTGGTTTTCGAAAGGGTACTTCTTTGAAATAAGTTGTGTTTTCATCTTATTTGTTGTGAATATTACATGAGAATCTCATAAGTTTTGTTGTCTACAACTAGAATCGAGAATCATGCGGAACATGGTGGAACTTTGAATGAGCACCAGCTTAACAGATTGGTAAATGAGCTTTAACTTGGATTGAACTTTTAACATCGAAACATTTATTTTTTTTCTTTCTTACATAGTTATGGGAGATTTGAGTCAATCCAAGTATTTTGAGTGATCAAAACAGAATTGCTTATTCTGGCATCTATGTGATGACTTATTTTGTGGGTCATTGGGGTATTGGCAGGAAATCCTCTAAAATATAGATGTAGGCTCTTAAAGTAGTGGATGTGGCATCAGGATAAATTCTATTAAGCATTGCTCATAAAGTCTACTCAGATTCCTTTCTGAGATTACTTGTTGACAGAAATGTATCATGCTTCTCAGCTTCTTGCCTTGAGGCTCCTGTTTGGTCAAACTTCATGAAGCCATGAACCCTATGCTATTATATAAACAGATATATAAAAAAACATCTTTATATATTAAAGAGAAAAATCACTATATTCTCAAATCTTCTGATCTGTAATTTCATGAGTTCATGTTGCTAGTCGAGATGGTATTATAATTTTATACTTGTATCACCATGTGCGTGAGGTGTGTGCTTGCATGTGTGTTAATTCTTCTCTTTCGTTTTTTTTTGGCTGCTTCAACAGCATGCAATTTTAAAGCCTTTCATGCTTCGGCGGATTAAGAAGGATGTAATGACTGAGTTGACTGGAAAAAACGAAATCACAGTGCATTGCAAGTTGAGTTCTCGGCAACAAGCTTTTTATCAAGCAATAAAGAACAACATTTCTCTTGCTGAGTTGTTTGACAGCAACCGTGGACATCTTAATGAGAAAAGAATTTTGAACCTAATGAATATTGTCATCCAGTTGAGAAAGGTATATATTTTATTCATTAGTCTCTACATATATAGATTTTTTCATTGAAGTTGATGGATGTGCTAGTCCAGTTGTAGAATGTGCTTTTACTTTCGTAATGGCCCGATTTGGTATGAGGTGGAGATTACTTCATTATATATAGGTTTGGATGTGTAGATGTTTTAGACAGTGTTTTCAGCAATTGATTTATTTGCCATTTGATGTCAGGTATGTAACCATCCCGAGTTATTTGAGAGAAATGAGGGAAATACATACCTCTTTTTCGGAGACATTCCAAATTCACTGGTTCCAGCTCCCTTTGGAGAGTTAGAAGATGTTTACTACTCTGGTAGCCGAAACCCTATTACATACAAGGTAAAATGTGAACATTCATTAAGTTTTTAGTCTTCTAAAACAGTCATTATGGCATGTCCCCCCACCCACCAAAAAAAAACCACACACACCCATGAGCTCTGATGCTACCCAACTTGTTCGTGTTTTCCAGAAAAGCTACAGTTTGTAGCTTTTGTGAAAAGTAACTTTTACAACTTATTAGGGAAGTTGATAATAAATAAAAAGATATATAGAAAAAAAACAGTGACATTCAACTTAATATAATAAAACCCTAATATGAACCACTCTTCAGGCTTCAACTTAAATATTACAATCTGTATTCATCAAAGACTTGTCAACTTTTCTCACGACAATGCCAAACTGGCCCTTACTCAGATTCATGTTGGAACTTCATACCTTTTTTTATGGTTATTGATGATCTCTTTTGATCCTTACAGATACCAAAATTGATATATCGTGAACTTATCCATAGTTCAGGTGCCTTTTCTTCAGCAGCAAGGCATGCTGAAAGCAGAGAATTTATTGAGAAGCATTTTAATATTTTTTCCCCTGAAAATGTTTTCCGATCCATGGTTGCACAAGGGAATAGTTTTAATGGGTCCTTTGCTGGAAGCGAGACATTTGGGTTTGCTCATTTGATTGATTTGTCAGCAGCAGAGATAACATTTTTGGCAACTGGGTCTTTTATGGAGAGAGTATTGTTTACAATCATGAACTGGGATCGTAAATATCTTGAGGGTATGTTAGATATGTTTATGGAAGCTGAAGGTGACGATTCCGTTTGCAGTCAGATCGGGAACGATAAAGTAAGGGCAGTCACACGAATGTTGCTTCTCCCCTCAAAGGCAGAGACAACATTACTTAGTAGGAGGCTTGCAACTGGTCCCTGGGATGTGCCAAATGAAGCTTTAGTATTGTCTCATCAAGATAGACTTTTATCTAACATCAAACTGCTTCATTCAGCATATTCTTTCATTCCCACAACCAGAGCGCCCCCAGTAAGTGTTTTGCATATACTTATGTTACTTATAATTTTAGATTCATGAAGATTACTTAACATCGTTCCGACTTCTGAGTTGTTTTTTTTTGTGTTTGGTAGATAAATGCTCACTGCTCTGATAGAAATTTTGCTTATAAAATGCTTGAGGAATTACATAACCCTTGGCTTAAGAGGTTATTAGTTGGATTTGCTCGCACATCTGACTACAATGGCCCTAGGAAACCAACTGCTCATCATTTGATACAAGAAATCGACTCTGAGCTACCTGTTACACAACCTGCTCTTCAACTCACATACGAAATTTTTGGATCATGTCCACCCATGCAAAGTTTTGATCCTGCAAAGATGCTTTCTGTATGACAAATAATCTCTTCAGCTATATCTTATTATTCAAAAAGATTATATGCCTCTTTGAAGTGCTTGCTAAACTTAAACCTATAACCTTATAATGTGTTCTCTTAGGACTCGGGGAAGCTCCAAACTTTAGACATACTATTAAAACGTTTGCGGGCTGGAAATCATCGAGTTCTTCTGTTTGCGCAGATGACAAAGATGTTGAATATTCTCGAGGTACTGCGAACTTCTTTTTGGTTTTAGATAGCCTTTGCTTTATTGTATAATTGTAATAAATCTGCAAGTTACAAGGCCATTAAGTTTGACAGAATTTTATTGTTTCCCTTGCAATTTAGGAGAATAAAACAACCTCTGACAATAATTTCATTGGTCTAGTTTCGTGTTCTGTTAGAATGAATAAACTATCTTATATTCATTCATTTGTCCGTTCCTTTTCACGTAAAGATAATATCATCATTATTGTAGTTTTCTAGTTCTGAGGGGTTTGCAGGCCCTAGGGTCTGGAATTTTGTTATTCACTTTTTTCTCTATCCTGATATAGAGTTTGTGAAGCTTAGGCTTTTGTTTGTGCCTTGAAAATGCCAAGGGATGCAAATCACTTATAAGAGATAAAATACCATCTGCTTCTGTAGATTCATCTGAACCTGAACTTCTTAATGTTGTCTGGGAAAAATTATAGATTATGATGCCACATGTAACATTTAAATTGTGGAGTCATAGAATGAGGTCTTCTTTAATATGAACTGGTGGGAAAAGATGTGATTGCCTGTAGCATCAAGGAAGAGATGTCACATGGCATAACATGGGGGATTATAAACCTTATAGACCAATTGTGTGTAAACTTTCTGGGTTAGTTTGCCTATGATGATAACATACCAAGGCAGGTGAATTTTCAGATTCAATAAAATTTGGGACTTACATCTTGTTCATATAAGTTGATTCTGTGTTGGTGAGTAGGGTATAACTTAAGCTTGGAATGATATTAAAATAAATAGGATTCAAATGATTTTCCTGCGCATGGATGTTTAAGCACAATTTTGAGCAGGTTTCGATTTTGGTTTCTGAAGAGATCTGTAGCAATTTATTTATAACTCCTTGTGTAAAGGTATTGTCTCAATAGTGCATTATGCCTCTACGCAAACTTGTAAAACCTAGGTTTCTCCGTTCCTCTAAGCAAAACTTGTAAAACCTAGGTTTCCCTGTTTCTAAAGCTATAAACAATTCTTCATATGACACCTACATATTTTGTTAGTGAGCTATCATGTTGCAACTCTTGCATTGAGTATGGTACATTGTGTTTTAGGAGAATACTTGATAGTAGAATGTGTACAATAGCTTTTAGGATGGGAGTGGTTATAACAGCCCACCCTTTTCGGGCCATTAATTAGAGCAAAACTAAAATACAATACAATTTACTAATCCAAAATTCTATTACAAAGATAACTATTACAAAGGCACAGCTAACAATTACAAGTCCACAATCAATCCACTTCAAATCTAAGATTCTCGAAATCTAATGAACTCCAACTTCCTCTTATACCAAACCTGAAAATTGTAAGTAATGAGCTACACAGCCCAGCAAGTAACCAATCGACTTACAAATATTCTAAAAAATCAGTGGGTATTTTAATAAAACAATTTTCCTTCAAAAATAATATAAGTCTTGAAAACAATTTGAGAAAAACAATCCAACCCTCAGCTTTAATATTTAATAAAATTCTTTATGAAAAATAATACAATAATCTTACAAAATTCCACAGTCTTGCTCTACGGCCAAACTTTGCCCGTGACCGGCATCTTATTCTTGTTCTTATTCTTTACCACACTTTCCTAGTGGACGGGATCTAAAGTTCACTAATCACGCGCCCCCTTGTCAAGTATTTAAGAGTGCACACTTGTGCCCCTAATAAGGGTATTTAAGGCTAGTTCCGGAACTATAGCGTAAATTACAAACGGGTTCGAAACGTAGAGACTAGATTTCAAAGATTCTCATATCTTATAACTTATAAAGTTCGAAAACAATATTCTTATATATTATACGAAATTCGAAATTCACAGTATCAAAATCTTTTTCGAAAATAAAAGCAAGTCAAAAGGTACTTACCTCCAAGTCGACACTAAAAATCATATAATGCATGTAACACTTTCAAAATTCAAAACTCTACCCCATCCTTAAACACATATTCAATCCCTTGCACCCAAACAAAAATAACGCATCTCAAACTTCGAACGTCCCCATAATTCTGAACCTGCTCAGATCTGTATTTAACCTTTTTGACCCTATAAATGATATTTTCTGGAAAAACATAAACCATGAAAGTCGTAGAGAACGAAAAGACCTTTCTGAAAAGTCCAGAATCAACGAATTCCAACTTACGATGAATTTACTATGAATTTTACTAGACAACTGAGTTGTGTATAAAAAATCCAACGAATTTTATGAACAAAGACGAAGAAAAAGAATAAAGATTTATATCGAGAGAGATTTACAACTGTTTAGTCTTGGTGGCTTGAAAAGAATATGAAAGAATGAGATCTTAATCAATATATAGAGTCTTAAAACCCTAAATTCTAAACCTTCTACAATTTGGTTATTCAAATCGGACCCATATTCGAAAGCCCATTATTCTAATCTAATTTTTAATTCCTAATCTCTATCCAATTTTAATCTCTTTTTAATATTAATAATCTATTTTATTATTCCAAAAAATACGGGATATTACAGTGGTGGAAGTTAAAAGTAGTCTGTTGGGCAATCTAAATATCTGATAATGAGTTCGACTAGAATTACCCATTACTATTACTTTATAATATTTTTTTGATTAGATATCTAAAAATGTGTAATTTTGAAATGTTATGCATCTCTTGAATGTCTCCTTCAAATTTTCTGCAGGATTATATGAACTACAGGAAATATAGATATTTAAGGCTCGATGGTTCATCCACGATAATGGATCGTCGTGACATGGTTAGGGACTTCCAGCTTCGGTAGGGCAATTGTTGACTTTTATAGTTTTCTTTTCAAAGCTTGTATATTGATGTTCAGCATTTCTTCTGTGTCTTGTGGGTAAATATGCATTAAATTAATAAGCTGATTTAATGTGAAATTCTTGTAGGAACGATATTTTTGTTTTCTTGTTGAGCACAAGAGCTGGAGGACTTGGTATCAACTTGACAGCTGCTGACACTGTAATTTTCTATGAAAGTGACTGGAATCCGACGCTGGATTTACAAGCAATGGATAGAGCTCATCGCTTGGGTCAGACTAAGGATGTTAGTTCTCCTACCTAATCTTATGAGCACCTGTATTTAGCTTTCTGCATGACACTAATTTTAAGATTTTGCTATATTATATTTAGCCTTATAATATTAAACAGTAAATGGTCTAGCATATATAAATATGAATTATGATGTGGTCCTTCTTATATTGCTCATGTTGTAGTTACTTCATGTTGAATTTATTCCTTCGCTTGTGTGTTGCAATAGATCTCACCTGGAGGAAAATAATAGGAAAAATTGGTAGTAAATATAACATATAATTTTTCTGTGATCACTTATGGATTTTTTAGAAGCTTCAGGGTCATCCTGGAATGAATTGAGGTTGTTTCTTGTTTTAGCATACATCTCTCGTTGAAAGCTATGCATTTGCATCAACATATAAAATATATAATGTCCTGTAATATTTATGTCAATACTGAGACTTGAATATTCCATATTTATATTTACAGGATTGTCTTTTCACGATTAAGGTATAGTCTTTGCTCATGAATGCCGGTGATGCATGTAAACGGTGTTTCTCTTTTGTGTAGGTTACCGTGTATCGGTTGATTTGTAAAGAAACAGTTGAAGAGAAAATTTTGCAGAGAGCTAGTCAAAAAAGCACTGTGCAGCAACTTGTGATGACAGGTGGACATGTACAGGGTGACCTTTTGGCTCCTGAGGATGTTCTCTCTTTGCTAATTGATGATGCTCAGTTGGAGCGAAAGATCAGAGAAATTCCCTTACAGGTGACCTAAGTAGTTCTGGTTTTAACCTCCCATTAATGCAAGTAGCAGTCCAGCTTCTAGGCAATTTTGTTTTGTTTACCTGATGAAATCTTTCATATGATTGTCTATACTCAATGTCATTTTACTTTATCAGGCTAGGGACAGGCAAAAGAAGAAATCTGGAACAAGAGGTATACGAATTGATGCTGAGGGTGATGCATCTCTCGAAGATCTTACAATCTCTGAATCTCAGGTCAATGGATCTCAAGCCTCTCAGGATCCTGAGAAAGAAAAATCTACAAAGGTACCAAATATAGTTTACACTTGTCTATGTGGGAATCAAGTTTGGGTTTGTATGTTTGAGCATACAAGTGAAAAGTACTTGCATTATAAATTCAGATAAAGGGTTCAAGTCTCACCAAGTGAATTATCACTTGTATTTATTTAGTGGACAAGCATAAAATTGATGTTAGTGTAGAGGCTAGAGCTACCAGCTGAGGATGACAGACATGCTAATATGCTCTAAAGGTGTTATATTTTAAAGTAATGTACTTGTTATCCCTACGGTCCAAACCTAAACATACATCATGACATAAGATTCTCTTGTGTGAGAAGAATCATTATAATCTCTGTTTATAGTGTATCGAGAATTAGCAGGAAGGTTTCATGAGTAATAATATTTTGGTGTTTTGTTTCGGTAAAGGTAAATAATACTTTTGCCTCATTATCAGTAGTATTGTATTAATTGTTTAAATAAGGCATATCTGCACTTTGTGAGAGGGGTATTGAGGGTGTGATTCTACTAGTGTGTTTATTTTGATGTTCAGTGATTGATGTTGTAGCTGCCTTTGAAAACATGTCCTTGCATTAAAAGTTGTTGATGTGCAGAGGAAATCAACATCTAACAAGCCAACACCCCCAAAACCAAGGTCAAAAAAGGGTAATTTGGGAAATAGTGATACATCATCCCCGACTTTGATGTCCATGGAGAACGAAGGTGATGATCCCCTACAGAATCTGGATTCACATCACAGATCTAAGAGGCCAAAGAGGCCTACAAAGAGTGTTAATGAGAATATAGAACCGGCATTTATTGCTACTCCATCTTTGGCAGACTGAGTGTGCACAGTATCAGTCTATACCTGATGTCAGTGCTGCTGATTTTTGCATACAGTTAATGAAAAGGATTCCAGAGAGCACGTGTAAGTTTTCATGGCAGGACTTGGCTGCTCAGTGATGTCATAGGAAGAAAATCTACCATTCTTAAATTACAGTGCATGTCCCTTACGGATTATTTGTGCTGGCTATGTATTAGAGATAGCTGCAGGACATAGCGATGTACTTGGGTACAACTCCAGTGGCAGAACGGGGAACACTATGGGAGGATGTAAAATTAGTGTTGTATAGATTTTTTTCCAAGAGGCATCCAGATGACTGGTATAGTGGTATGATGTACTAATTTCAGTTGTATGTATATATGTTTATTTTTGTTGTTCTCCCTTACTGGTGAATGATAAAAATAGAGTAAAAAGTGAGCATGTGAATTTCACCACCTTTTTATGCAATAACTAAAAAAATATTGCTGAATTTGGAAGCATGAAGACTGAGAAATCTCAATGTAAAGAGAGCACAAAGGCAGGCCTCATTTAAACTTTGAGAGATTTCAATATCCGGTTGGTAGTACAACAAATTAATTGGTGCATTAGTCTGCCATTATTTAAAATTTAACTAGACATATTCTACTTCAGAAAACAATTGATTTTTTTTTCCTATGACACAGCCGATTGAGAATGACAAACACTACTTTGCGAAACAAATACATTTTCTATTAAAGGAACCCAAGATGAGTGGACGTCTGCTCTATTTTTAATACAAGTTTCACAGAATATATTACTCAATACTACTATCCAACAATTGCAGACTCGATTATCCATGCTCGACGTTCACAAAGCTTCATCTACTATATGTCTGTATCTTGACAGATGGTCCGCAACAACCATATCTTACAGCATAGATATATTTCAGCGATAAGCTGGCAGACCAGGACCCATCTAGGCAGATGCATGATGTACTGCTCAAATTTTCTAATTATCTTATTTTCAATGCTCAATATATTTTTGACCCAACCTCGTAACCAAAATTTGTACGCTCAATATATGCTTGATCAGAAACATCTTCATAGTAATAAGGGGAGAGCTTCCCATCCTTTGTGGCTTTAGGCCTGGGAACTGTCGCTGCTTCTTGAAGCATTTTCACTACTCTTCTCATTGAAGGGCGATTGATTGGAAGCGGGCTAATGCAAACTATACCAATGTCAAGAACCTTGCATATTTGTTCTTTGTAATGACAGTCAAGATTCGGGTCAATTACATGATCAACTCCTTTCTGGTCTACAGTGCTGCATACCCATGTTGCCAAGTCTTTCTCCCCGAGTTGTTGGTCGATTGCTGCTTTTCCTGTTACTAGCTCAAGAATGACTACTCCGAAACTATATGTATCACTCTTTTCATTGACTCTAAGCGTATATGCATATTCTGCAAAAGAGTTTAAGAAAGATTTCTCAGATATATTCACTGCTAAGTTAATCCAATCAAATGGCCAAAGGGTGAATACTGAATAACCAATGTTTCGACACCTGTTGTATTACTGACATACTGAGAACTGATTATAATACTTAAGCATTGTTTGGCCAACCATATATATCAGAAGAGGGAATACACAACTTTTGCATCAAGCTCTTACATGTTGTATACGCCAGCACTTGATTAATCTACTAACATATATGTGAATCAAGACTAGACACATAATTGACATGCACTAGGCACTTACTTTCTAATAGAGAAATATGATGCTAATTATGGGATTCAAGTCAATTTAAAAAATTTCATTGAACTGTTTAATAATGGGAAAATTAAAGAAAATGAAGAGGTCTTAAATCAAAAGGCCATACCTGGTGCAATGTAACCGCAAGAACCAGCTATGACCGACATAGATTCTGGCCCCTTGTTGATCACTTTAATGAACTTGGCAACGCCAAAATCAGCAATTCTTGCTCCAAAATTCTCATCCAGCAATATATTATTGGATTTGACATCTCTATGAACAATTGAAGGTTCACAGTCGTGATGCAAATAGGAAAGCCCTTCTGCAGCATCCAAAGCTATCTTTAACCTTGTTGGCCAGTCCAACATTCCACCCTTGGCAGAGTGCAACACATCACCCAAGCTTCCATTTGGCATATACTCGTAAACCAAAAGCTTGTTCTTTCCTGCATTGCAGCAACACCACAATCTCACTATATTCTTATGCCTAATTCTTCCAAGCGTCTCAACTTCACTTTCAAACTCATCTTTCATAGAATCAACACTATCATAGATAGTGTCATCTCGAATTGATCTTTCCCAAAGCTTTTTTACTGCAACAACATCACCATTACTGAGCATTGCCTTGTATACTTTCCCTGAGGCCCCAGTTCCAATAACATTATCTTCCTTGAGGCAATCCACAATGTCTAACTCACTGAAACTCAACTTATGAAACGATCTCCACTTCGCCACAAATGCCTTGTTCTTAATTCTCTTATACTTTCTGTACTTCAACACAAACCAAACAAAGCCCACAACGAAAACCACGCCAGCAATGATAAAAATTAAAACAAGCACCCAAGAATTGCCTGAATTCTTATGATGCCTGTGTTTAGGACAAATACCAAGAATATCATCACCGCACAGGCCTGGATTGCCTATAAAGCTATCCTTGTAAACTTCTTTAGCATACATAGAAGGAATTTCTCCAGTGAGCTGATTATTCGACAAATTTAGCTTATTAAGCTTCAAATTTTGCAGCCCATCTGGAATTTTTCCAGATAAACTATTTCCTGAAAGATCAAGATAATTAAGCACTGGCAATTCTCCAATTTCATCTGGGATTTTCCCGGACAACCTATTGTTTGCCAAATTAAGCTCATTGAGGTCCTTCAAACCACGAATTCCCACAGGAATCTCACCGGATATCTCATTGTTATTAAGATCAAGCCTCCCTAACTTACCCAAACTAACCAAACCCTCCGGAACACTTCCACTCAATTTATTATCATTAGCAGAAAAATCAATCAAATTTCCTACTAATCCAACTTCATTTGGAATACTACCCGAAAACTGGTTTTTCGCAATCATAAGTGTAGAAAGATTAAATGCACCAGATATCATGTGTGATATATTCCCAGAAAGTGAATTCTGATGAAGATCAAGCAAGTAAACATGCGGCAAACCCCACAAACCAACCGGAACTTCACCCGAAAGCCGATTATTACCTAATCGCACACGGCTTAAACTCCTACACGTACCCATGCTCTCCGGAATGTTACCCGAAAACAAATTATCTAACAATATCAATTCTTCTAGAACACCCTTCTCACAAATGCTTTCGGGTATTCTACCCGAAAATGCGTTTCCGGTAACGTCGATTGTCTGAAGGGGTGAGTTCTTACCGAGTTGACTCGGTAAGGACCCGATGAGCCGGTTGTTGAATAGTCTGAGCTCTAATAAGTTCGGAGACATAGCTATGTTCTCTGGTAACAAACCCTCCAGCTGGTTGTGATACAAATGTAAAGACTCGAGTGGTAACTGAGTCAACTCGTCCGGTATGGTCCCAGTAAACTTGTTCATTGACCCATCAAATCGCCTCAAGGCCGTCAGGTTTGACCAACCAGGTATCAACTCTCCCGTGAATGAGTTGTTAAAAAACTCAATTTGGACGAGACTGGTGAGTTGAAAGATCCAACTCGGTATCGGCCCGGATAGTTTATTATTCGACACCTCGAGATCAGTGAGTCGACTCAGTCGAGTAAAAGTGTCAGGAATCTCACCTATAAGGTTATTCCCACTGACCCAAATGGTCTCCAGGCTCGACATGTTACCGAGTTCCGGAGCAAGTCGACTCGGTGAAAACGGGTTATAAGCGAGTAGAAGCGTTTTCAAACTCCTCAAGTTCCCAAGAACCGCCGGAATGGTACCAGTAAGTAAATTGGCGCTCAAATCTATCGTTTCAATCACCGGAAAGCTCCCGAAGCTCGCCGGAATCTCGCCGGTAAAACTGTTGCCGGAGAGATTGAGATGGAGGAGATTGGGGAGAGAGGAGAGAGAAAGTGGAAGTGGGCCCTCCAGGAGATTCTCGGAGAGATCGAGGTAGGTGAGATGAACACATGTAGAGATGAGGGTGTCAGAAAGAGTTGAGTTGATGAAGTTGTCAGAGAGAGAGAGCGAGGAGAGAGATGAAAGGCGGCAGAGAATGGCGGGAAAAGGGCCATGGAGAGAGAGAGAATCGAGAGAGACTGAGACTACAACTGAATTGTTGTTGCAGGTAACTCCGGTCCAGTTGCATGGGGAATCGTGGCGAGGATTCCAGTCAGAGAGAGATGAAGTTGGGTGAGAGAGATCATGTTTAGCTCGGAGGAGAAAGAGGCCTTGTTGATTCAGAGAGTGAAGTTGAAGTGGCAAGTTTGATAAAGCTAGTAGTAGAGATATAAAGACTAGTAGCGAATGTAATGAAGAGTGATGACGTTTCATCATGTTAGTACAGTATGATTCTAAATTGTAAGTGTTGGGTTTATTACAATGATTTGGAGTTTGTGTTTTTGGAGGGAGTGATTTAGAGTGTAGTTGAGTTTGAAAGAGAATGAAGGAGGTTATTGCAAAGCAGCATTTTCAGGCTATGTTTTCGGTTGAAGATTAGATTTGAGTAAAAGTCAGGACTCATTGGTAACGTCATTTGAATTATTTATAGCAATTTGTTATAAGAATCGAGTGGGAAATGAGTATGCTTATTACAGTACTAATATTTTATTTCTGAGAATAGATAAAATGCACCATGAGGAGTATATATTACACTACTGGAGTACTTACTATGCTAATTATCACCTGTCATGCAACTGGGGAGCACCTAATTTTCAGTCTCAGCTGATTTTCTAAATTCAGTGTAAACATTTTCCGCCTCGAGTAAATCTTACAGTATATATTAATTTATTTATTAGTATTATTATTGAAAATATATATAAATAATCTCAGAGATTTTAAAATTCTGGTTTTGCTTTGCCAGAATATAACTTACTACAGTACTTGCTTATAAGATGTTGAGAATATATTCTAGAAGTTTTCTAGAAGGCTGCAATGAGCAACATCTACAAATTGCAGTGATACCAGTTTTACAAAAGTTGATAATTACGGTCATAATAAGAATCGATTAATAAAATTCTCGAATAATATATTTTCAGGTGTTGATGTTCCATTTTATTCTCGAGAAAATATATGTGTTGGAATTAAGGTCACATTATAACTTATTCGTCCTTGTTATTTCATTATTTTTCTAATAGTATTTATTTTGCAAACAAAAAAAAGGGAATTTATATCTTATGTCTCAAATTAATTGAGTCATTTATCAATATGTCCATTTTTATATTTGTTTTATAAATATTTCATATTACCTTATTAACATACTAAAATATAAATATTAAGACTAATATACCCTTAGACTTAAGGCACTTTATATGACTTGTAACTAATAATTAATGAATTGATATATAATTATTTTATTTTCACAAGTCTTAATCTTATAGTAATTCAATTTTTTTTGAAGATGAATGTTGTAATACATGTTTTTTATTATTTGATTATTTAAATAACGACATGATTAAATTCTCGAATCTTATTATATGTATATATAAAATATGGGTTGGTTAGATCTTAACCCTATTTATTTATTTATTTTCATTTTTATTTATAATTTTTTGTGAAACCAAAATTGTAAGAAGAAAATTTATTTTAAACTTTATATGTTTAATGTATATTATAATTATGTAATAAAATAAGTTGGTCTCAAATTTAGATTTAAGGCATTGAATTTATAAATATAGTTTAAATATTACATTTAAATTATAATTATATTATATTTATTCTAAAATTTTAATTATTTTAAATTAAAATGATAAAAATGTCCTTCTAAAATTTTTAAGATGGATAAAATTGTGTATGTGACATATTTAAAAATACAATTAAAATTAGAATATATTTATAAATAATTATTAAATTTGGGACACATGAGAAGAAAAAAAGGCTACAATGGTTCAACTTTCCTTAATAATTAAAGTATTTGAATAGTCAAAAATTTATATTTATGTGGATTTTGTATTTTTAACAATAATATGTAAAAGAAAAAAGCAGCACTAAACCCCAGATTCTACTTGAGTACTTGGTAGTCAAAGAAATGCAGATAGAATATGAAAGGAATAGAAAGTAGGACAAATAAATAGAGATCAAATCATAATGAATTGTTGGGACCTATAATGTTGACTGAAAGAGTATTCATGTGCAAGCCTCTTTGATCCTGGGAACAAGAAGACGACGACTTTTAAGCCAACCTCTCATTCATTTTTTTTTAATTTTATGATCGTTAGGGTTCCTTAAACTTAAAATAAATTATTTATTTTATTTTATTTTTACATATTTTTATATTTTCTAAAAATAAATATTTATTTTAGAATTTTAAAACCAAATATTATCTTCAAAATAAAAAATAAGTTATTTATTTTCAGAAAAAATACATACATACCTATTTTTACTGGAAATAAGGACTTATTTTCAGGAAAAAATGTGGAGCCAATCACCCCCAAACATGGTTACTACAGCTTTATTACTCTTGTAGGGCCCGATCTCAAATTATATATTTTGAAGACATTAGAATGATTTTATAACTTTTATTATATTTTTCTAATTTTGTGAAATAACTTATTATATATATAAACTTTTTAATGATAATTAAAAGTTTACATTTTCCCCAAAAGAATATAAATGTGTTCTCGTATCCCTTTTCAGAATCCTAATTCGCCACTTTCTACATGTATGTATAAATATTTTTAATGTAGGTAACAAAATCTATAATTTATATTGTTACATTAAAAAAATAATTTTTAAATTTACCATCATGGAATATGATACGTAAAAACACAAAGTCGTAACAAAAACAATATCCTCCTAACAAATTTGTTCTTAAGAATTTAGTTATTAATTTTTCTATTTGGAGAAAAGATCACTACCAGAAAATTGAAGATATGAATTACAATTGTAAAAGTATATTTTATTTTCAATAATTAGAAACTTTTTCGGATATGTATTTTTTACTGCCAACAATCCTGTAATCCAAACGGTCCGATCAATACTTGTCCAGTTAGTTGATGCCTAAATCCAGGGAAACTATATATATAAGCACGTTTTCGGTTAATAGAGATGAAAATCTATATTTAAGGTTTACATATTTTTCAATTTCAAACTTAGAACTACTATTTTTGACATATTTACTCATCGTTTGCCAGCACAGTAATATGGGTTTACCTAATAATCGATTGGACACAATTTCAACCAAAATATTTGAATTCATAAAACAATTTTCAGCCTAACAGCTAGGCTCTACCAACTCATGCCTAATTGAGTTTGCCAACAAGAATTTATTTAAGTCCTAATACAGCTACCACATCCATAATATATGAAAATAAAGTGATTAAAATGAAGAAAGGTGACTAAATATAGTGATAATTACATTGTCATATAAATAAGTTTCAAGTCATGAATGCAACTTCAATGCAAACGTTAGTAGACTTGTAACTTCCTTTGCCATTTTTGGACTAAGCATAGCTGTTAATACAGGGCATACAGCTTGAAAATTTATCATTAAGTAGATGATTGATCTCTAATTCTGTATAGATGCAATGTTTTATATCTCTACACTTTCATATGTAAGAACCAATTGTTAAGGAAGCATAACTTCATCGATATATTCTGGAAATAAGCTAGTTTGAATCTTGAAAATTTGAGGAAATAAGACGTAAAGGGCAGAGAGGAGGGCTAGCTCAGCATTACAACTGAGCCATGAATAATAACGTAATTGAGACCGAAACAGGAACAAACAGTCTTACCACCCTCGAAGAACAACTACAACCTTTATTAGATGATCATCAACCACCAGGTCCAGCCCTGGAAAAACCACTAAAAACACCAGCGCAAAAGGCCATCCGAAAAACGTTCAAGAGAACAGCACTCTTGGCGAATCTCCTACCAACAGGTTCAGTCCTGACATTTAATATGTTATCTCCTGCATTCACACATGAAGGAACATGTCCCACTGCTGTCAATAAAACCTTAACTCTAGTCCTTCTAGGCCTCTGTACCATCTCTTGTTTCTTCCTTTGCTTTACGGACAGCTTTAGGGACGAAAGAGGGAAAGTCCGATATGGGGTTGCTACAATTAATGGGCTGTGGATCGTTGATTGTTCTGTCAAGGTTCCGCCTGAGGAAGGAAAAAAGTATAGGATTCGTTTTCTTGATTTTGTCCATGGCTTCATGTCGATGCTGGTTTTTGGAGCAGTGGCACTTTTCGATCAAAATATAGTTAAGTGTTTATATCCAATGCCATCGGAAGAAGAAAAGGAGCTACTCGCTACATTGCCTCTTGCTGTAGGTGTCATATGCAGCATGCTCTTTATTTGTTTTCCAAGCGCATGGGATCGGATTTCCCCTCTCTCGACATTAGAGGAGAAAAAGGATTAAAAGTATTTCAGGAAAATGGGAAATATATTATCCAATATCATAACCTTTTTCATGAACTGCACCATGGATTGCAAATATAGAAGTTAAGAAAATGTTGAAATGTGCTAATCGGGTTTTTTTAATTGTTAAAATTTAAAGTCTTTTGATGGATGGAGTCACTTGAACATAAACAATGGATGCACTAGTAGTAAAAGATGCTGTGAACAACAATCTTAAAAGACAACAGACGCATGGTCGCATGGAACATATTGCACAGATTGGCAGGGCTTTCTACATATATGTATCCACTAATTCTTTTTTTCTGATTTTGCGTGTGTGGCTATAAATATAACTTACATGATTGAAATCATGTTTTAATATATATAAAACAACATAACTTGATGAAACTGGACAACAGTTGATTAAAAAGTATTTTAATTAGTACCTCTGAATTGATCTCAAGGCAGAAACCACTTGGCAAGTCCACTTTCCGCTCAGTTATCTGCCCCATAGAAAACTTGATATTGAACATAATTCTTAAATTTACCCCGTTGCTGCGATTTTTTGGACGCACATTACTTCCTTTGGAACAATATTGTCATGGGTCAACTAAATGACATTAACGGGAACTAATGAAACCCTGCCATAATACAGTACAGCCTGTTGCAGCCTATAAAACAAGTAAGCCATTTCCATCTCGAGCAAACAAACTGTGATGTTTCTCCTCAATAATGTCGATAAGATCTACAGGTATAAATGTTTGGCTGCTGATTTCCTTTTTCTAAGAAGCTGACTCTTGTACCGTTCTTCCATCCTGATCTGATACTGACGGTTAAAATCTCCTTTACTTGCCTTGCCTTTTCTGTAATTCACAGAGTACAAATTATTTATAGATATACTGATATCACCAATAAATATTATGCTAGTATTTACAAAAACGTAATTAATTACTAAATTTATTATGAAGGTGCACACATAGGGCAGATTATAAAATGCATTTGCAGCGATTTCAGATTAATTTACTTTTTAGTTAAAATAAACTTGTTTCTGTGGTTCATCCAGCAGCTCAGTATCACATTTCCGTTCATATAAATACAACATTCTTCAACAATAAAAAAAAAACATTTGTATCCTTGAACATTTTTCCAGGAACTTCTACTGCTAAATTCATCTGACATCAAGTGATGATCACCTACATTCATGCTGTGAAGCAAAGGAACTACAAAGATTCAGCTTTTACAAGAATATCAACACAACAATTTGTACATGTAAGAGCATTTTAAAACCATCACCACCACTATCGTATTTCCAACACTGAGGAACTACTTGGTTTTTTACCTGCTTCTCCAAAGGATTGCCATATATTATCAATACATGTAATACTTGGGTACCTAGACCGTGTAAACTTACCATCAGCATCAGCCCCAATCCACCTAATGGACTTGAAAATCCAAAAAACTCCTCAATCATATCCATATGTGTTTCTTTGGTTTAAATTGGAGGTGGGCACATTATAGGAAGCTCTGGTGGGAACCAAAATATAGTGATTGCACATAATCATTCAACTTCACCATTATTCTAATTTATAGACAGCTCTTTTTCTCGGATTATTTAGAGCATGGGCTAATAAAGGGCAAACTCATGAATCACATCACTCAAAATTCTGCTGACCCATCTCAAAATACCAAATCAGAAAAAAAAAATGACATGATTAACAAGAGATGTATCTTTGGATGTTTAATTAAATCCCTTGAACAACAAAGTTGATGTTATGGGATTAAATACTACAGTACTATGATACTATCCATCTATTATCGCGACCAACAACAAATGGCCAACTAAATTATATTTTCCAAAATTTATCACTCGGACAAATGATTAAGCATTAAAATTTCACTGTTTAACTAGTGTCCAATTAGGATCAGCAAAATATACAATGGCTTATTTGGAAACTTGGATTTCATTTGAAATTCTGGATTTGATCAAATGACATGATTGGATAACTAAAAGAATTTGGATTTGGATTTAATTTGAAATCCAAGACATTCAATTACTAATATAAATTTGAGGATTTGAAATTACAACTCAATTCATGTCATTTGAAATGAATTCCATATTCCCAAACACAATCTAAAGTTTTTTCTAAAGTCATCTGATCATACATTTTGAACAGTCACTTCAATGAAACTATATGTCTGTTAACTTGAAAGTTCAGTAATGAGTTTTGTCAAACAATATTATTAGGAAGCTTGAAATATATCATCTGAGTACGGTGGATTTAAAGGTCATTCAACCCTTATTACCAGTAAACAAGATAACCAAACAGAGATAGAGAGGTCATACATCAACAGCTTCAGAAATATTTTTAAAGGTTAAACTTATCCGTGGCTCTGTTCTTGTTATGTGTATTCTTATCAAGATGCCATTGCATGGATACTTTTCTAAAAGCTTTCTTCAATTTATCATCTTTGGATTTCCTGTCTACCTGCAATTCATCATCTTTAGATTCCTCTTTTTCCCTATAATTTTCATCATAGAAATTTTTTACTCTCTTATGGTTGTCCACTATTCTTCACTACTTTCATTCCATAAATCTACCACTATTAAAGAGGCCTACAGCTTGATAATGACTAACTTCTTGCAATTCACTACTGAACTTCTTGTCCCAGGGTGATGTGGATGAGGAGTTTTCTAGTACCTGTAATTTCTATCTGGTCAGTGGCTACGAAACGATCTTTGTTTTGAGAGGATTAACATATTCAAAGATAGCTTGTTGTTAGAGCTCATATGTATGTTTCTCAAAAATAATTAATGAAACATGCAGAGCATGAGGTAATTTAGTAGTTTATCAAGGGTATGTTATACTGTTTCCACTTGCCAATAAAGTTTTCTATATATCAGTACAAATGCATGTCTCCAATAAAAACCAGTAGAATATAAAACATTCATATAAAAAAACTATAATAGCCTGAAATGATAATAAATAATAAATCAATCCTACATTTGGATACCTCTCAAGCAAAAGATTAGACGCCTCCTTTGGTATTGTTACCTTACTTCCGTTCTTCTACCATGCATATTACAGGGTTGCGCCCCACTGCAATGTAAACAACATCGAGCTGCAGGTAGACTCCATCTCCGTCTGCACAAAAGGATGCACACTATCTTCATTGAGTAGAAGAAGGCTCTCCATGCTATTAGAATGAATGCGGCCATGATAACTTGGATACTTTGGAGGAAGACGAAATCGAGGGATAGAGCAAATTTCAGTTAATGATCTAAATTCTGTCAACTTTGGACACTCCAGATCGCACAAAAATAACTTGGTTTTAACACTATAATCCCCTGCAAAATTGAAAGTCCTTACCAGATATCTACCATTATTTAAGAACCCTACAGCTTGATGATGACTGTCTTCTTGCAATTCGATACTGAACTTCTTTTCCCAGGGTGATGTGGACGAGGACGACCTGTCTCTTAATATCCACATGCATAGATAATTATTTTCATGTCCCAAAACAGCTATTGGGTCTCCATATGCTTCCATAGTAATTCCAATAGCACAAAATTCTTCCGGAAACTTGATTACTCCAATGATCTCACTGCTCAAATGAAAATAAACGACTACTCGGCTAAATGTCACCATATATGCAGTACCATCTACAAACTTGGTAGCTAGGGCAAAGCAACCATTAGCTGCTTCTTCGAAATAGAAATTAGTATTAATAATGTTCCAACTATTAGTACTCAAGCTATAAACAGCAACAATGTATGTATTATTCGCAGAAGCAATTACTATCACCCTATAATCGTCACCATAACATCCAAAACTCACACCAATTTCCTTGATTGAGATTTTAAGTTGTGGAAGTTTTTTGGCTTTTCTACAAATCGGATTCCATAAATGTATATTATAGCCGAGGAAAGAGCAATCCGACGGATCCATTTCGTTTCTGAGCCAGCAGTGGAGTTGAGTTTCGAAAATGGGACATCTGAGTTCAGTGTTTCAAAAGTACCACAGCTAATGGAAAATGAATTAAAGACCGTCATTTAATGTGTCGGTCACCTATCTATTTTTAACATTATAACCGCCAAGTTAAAGGGCGGCATGCTCTTTTTTTCTCAAATGGTAACCTCCATTTGGTGTGGCGGTCACCAAAGGAAAAAAAAAGAGGTGATTGTCAAATAAGATGACGGTCACCGATGTAGTTTTTTTTATATATTTTCGTTTTAAGTTTAGAAAAATATCTTATCCATTTGTAATGGATAATTAAATTTAAAAATAATAGATAATATTTACTAATATAGAGAATAATATATTATAATATTAATATATATAATTATGATAATAATATTAAATTTTTTTATTAAAAGAGGATTATATTATAGAATATATTATTTTAATATTAATATTATAATATTATAATTATGATAATAATATTAAATTTCTTAACAAAAGATGATTATATTATAAAATATAATATTAAAATGTTATAATAATATTGATACCGGCTTTGAGTTGATAATTATTAATAAGTCAGTAACTTTAATATTAATCCAGGTATAATTGTTGTCTTTATTATTTTGTTGAAATGATATCATTAACCTATGTATAATTATACACTTTGCCGGATCATAACATGTTTGATGAAATTTCCCTTAGAAAATATAGGAGTTGAACTAATTAAATAAAAATAAATTAAATTAATATATATTTGTATATAGTATTTGTAACACCCCCTTCCCAAAATGAGACGAGGGGTTACTTTTCAAACCACAAACATGTATACAGAGTACTAAAATCCACTCAACTTAATAATTAAATAGGTCCAATAGGTCTCCAAAACTAATATCAATACCTCCAAAATAATTCAAAATGATAAATATGAATAAATCTAAAATCTCTAATAATAAAAATGACTAAAATAATCCTTTAAGTTCAAACGTCCTAGTAAATGTAAATAAGGGAGCTCTCCATCACACAGCCCAAGATCCCCCTAAGTACCTGCCAGAAGAAAGAATACGGCATGAGCCAAATGCCCAGTACGGATTGGAATAAAGTTTATAAAACAGAAACAAGATATATAGTTTGACAATAATAAATAAGCTTTAATCTTTCAAAAATAAGGCTGAAGCAAATAAGGGTTAGGATATTTCATACCGATACAGAACAGATAACAGATACACACATCATAGGGTACCTAATGCGTGTAACAAACCGGACAACGTGTACGGCATATACAACGTCACCGTCAAATATCAAATCACAAATCAAATCAAATCTGGGTGCACCCACGTATCCTCAAACAAATATCAAAATGCGCAAAGCTCGCCACCTGAGCTATCAGAAGGATACGCCGTGACTAATCACACTGCCACGGAAGTGTCATGCCACTGGTGCCGCAATGACATGGCTGTAGTACCCCTACAGCTGGTTAACTCGGTATACCCTATATCACTCTAAGGGTTCAAATAAAATAATTTTCACAATTTTAAAATCACCTGAACAGATATTTCAAATATTTTACGCAGATATGTAACATACATAATTTTCAAAAATTGCAGAGACAAATATTTAAATATTTCGAAACATAATTTAAAATAACTTTCGGAGAATCAAAACAGTTAAAACGAATAATAACGGAAGGAACAGATTTATGAACGGAACGAATTAAATATAACTAATCCTAAAAAGAGTAGCGTTGAAGAGAAAGGAGACGAAATCCGTACCTCAAAAATAGCAATTATAAACACAATCTAAATCTGCAAATTCCGCAAACGACATGCTAAACTCCTGTGTTCAGATCTAATGACAAATATATATTTATTAAATAATATACTTCTATAAAATATTATTAATACAGTATTATTATCTCTTATCAGTAGTATTATGATCACCCGAGATAATATAAATAATTTAATCTAAACACATGCGGCAGTAGCAGTAGCTTCAGAATTTGGTGTACATATATCTTGCATACTCTGTAATTCACTTTTTGTTTAAACCAGTTGACCCAGTTGACTAGTAAATTAATAAACTATTAATTAAACTAATACATGATCACACCATAACTTTTTGTACATATATATACATGAATAAAAGTAAGTTTTATACACAAAATATATGTACCTGTTTGTTAATGAAGAAAATCGCCGAATCCTTTTCTTCTCTCTACGGCTAACATAGGTTTAATAAAATATCTTACCTCGTGTTTGTATATATATATATATATATATATATATATATATATATATATATATATATAAACCCAGTGACTATTAATCAATTACTAATCAAATTACTATTTAAATTATAATTCTATTTCTAATCAAATTCAACATAAATTATTATTATTAAATAACCTCACAAATATAATTCTAATTCTAAATTAATATTATTACTATTTAAATAAATAATTAGGGATATTACATATATACCCCCTTAAAAAGGATTCCGTCCCCGGAATCGAACCAAACTAAAACTCATTCCCGAATCAAATAAGTGCAGATATTTATCACAGATAGATTCTTCTAATTCCCAAGTAGCATCTCTCTCAGAATGATTCTTCCACAAAACTTTAACAAACAGAATGGTTTTCTTCCTCATAAGTCGCTCATCTTAAACTAAGATAGTTTCAGTCTCCTCCTCACAAGAAAGATCTTCCCTAATCTTATGTAACGAATATTGAACTGCGTGCAACAGATGATACTTGTAACCTCTTAAAACAGACATATATAACACATTATGCACATGGGATAACTGTTGTGGCAATGCTACTCTATAAGCAACTTCTTTCACTCTTTCTGTGACATCAAAAGGACCAACCTATCTTGGACTAAGCTTCACTTTCATACCAAAATGTTTAACACCCTTCTAAGAAGACACCTTTAAAAACACCTGATCACCATGCTCAAATCCACCAAGTTTCCTCTTTTTATCTGCATATCTCTTTTGACGCGATTGAGCTTCCTTTAAGTTTTCTTTAGTCTGCTCTATCTTCTCGTTAGTTACCTGAACCAGCTCTGGCCCTTCAATGAAACTCTCTCTAACCTCATTCCAACAAGTCGATGCTTTACATTTTTTTTTACTATACAACGCCTCAAATGATGGCATACCAATGCTCGTTTGCCAATTATTATTGTACACAAACTCCACAAGATACAAATATTTATCCCAATCACCAGAACACTTCAAAGCACTAGTCCTTAACATATTTTCTAACGTCTGAATCGTCCTCTCTGACTGTCCATCAGTTTATGGATGAAAAGATGTACTATAATTAAGCCTCGTACCCCAAGCCTGCTAAAATACCTTCCAAAAACGCGAAATAAACCTCGTATCCTTGTCTAAAATTATCAACACAGGCACATTATGAAGTCTAAAAATATCCCGCTGAAATATGTCTACCAAATCATGAATATGAGTAGTTTCTCTAATAGGTAAGAAATGAGTTGATTTTATAAGTCTATCAACTACCACCCAAATAACATCATTTTTCCTGAAGCTCCTCGGTAAACCGGTCACAAAATCCATGGTAATGTTTTCCCACTTCCAAACCAGGATATCCAACTACTGTAACATTTCACTATATCTCTGGTGTTCAATTTTCACCTGTTGACATGTAAGACATTACCCCCACGAACTCTATTATGTCTCGTTTCATTTCACTCCACCAAAAGTGCTTCTTCAAATCTCAATACATCTTAGTAGAACTTGGATAAATAGAGAATGAAGAACTATGAGCCTCAGTCAAAACTGCTTCACGAACTGCTATATCTGCAGGTACACACAATCTACTACCCAACCATACCACACCATGAACATCAATATGAAACTCCGTTTTCTTGCCATCTGCCACATTCGATCTAATAGCTTCTAACCCTATATCATTTTTCTGACCTTCCTTATCCCTTGAGACTAGATTTGATTCCACCTTCAAACTTGTCATGCTTGCAGTCGATCCTCCAACATACAGCTCCACACCCAAGCGCTCCGTATCTGAAATAAGGTGCTGCTGAGTGATAAGAGATGCAACACTTTCCAAATTCTTCCTACTAAGAGCGTCTTCCACTACATTCGTCTTTCCTATATGGTACTGAATTTTAGCATCATAATCTTTAATAAGTTCAAGCCACCTCATCTGCCTCATGTTTAGATCCTTTTGTGTAAAAATATATTTGAGACTCTTGTGATCAGTGAAAATGTGACAAGTTTCTCCATACAAATAATGCCTCCAAATTTTTAAGGCAAATACCACTGCTGCTAACTCCAAGTCATGTGTAAGATAGTTTACCTCATAAGGTTTAAGCTGCCTAGCGACGTAAGAACTTAGCATCTCATGGTGAATAAGAACACACCCCAATCCTCTATTAGTAGCATCACCATAAATCTGATGTCCTTCACTTCATAATGGTAAAACAAGTATAGGAGCAGACACCAACCTCTTCTTCAACTCTTGAAAACTCTACTCACGATCATCATTCCACTCGAACTGAACACCATTTCGCATCAACTGAGTCAACGTCTATAAAACGCCTATAGTAGCCTGCCAAACCCAAGAAACTACTCACCTTTGTCACAGTACAAGGTCTCAGTCAATTTGTGATAGCCTCGACTTTCGCATGATCCAACTTAATCCCCTTACCAGACACAATATGCCCAAAAAATGTAACCTGCTCTAACCAGAATTCACACTTTGAAAATTTTGTAAACAATTTCTTTTTCCTCAAGATTTCAAGTACAATGTGCAAATATTCCTCATGTTCTTCTTTACTCCTAGAGCATATCAAGATATCATCAATGAAAACCACACAAACTTATCAAACTAATCATGAATGACGCGATTCATCAAATCCATAAATACTGTTGGAGCATTCGTCAACTTAAAAACATCACAAGAAACTCATAATGACCATATCAAGTACGAAATATTGTCTTTAGAATATCTTCATTTCTTACTTGTAACTGATGATAATCTCAAATCTATCGTCGAAATAAATATTTTTTTCCCTTGCAAATAATCGAACAAGCCATCAATGCGTGACAAATGATACATGTTTCTAACAGTTATCTTATTCAACTCTTGTAGTCAATACACAATCTCATAGACCCGTCTTTCTTCTTCACAAAAAAAATAGTGGAGCACCTCATGGAGATACACTCGGTCTGATAAATCCCTTATCTAATAAGTCTCATAAACCCTTCGAGCAATCCAACATAACAAACTTATATATATATATATAATTTAAAATATTCTCATCATCATTCCACCTAATTAAATATAACATCATAAGGTAAGCTTCCTTATGCGCAACTGAAAAATATTGTCTCCTACACACATTATTAAATCATTTTCAATCCATTGCCATCTTGAAATCTTTTCATCTAGTCGCATTCACATTCTCACACCACATTTCAAATTTTATATATCTGATTTCACATCCTACCATGGTAGCGAACATAGTATCTCTTTGCATTTAACTAATTGATAATCAATAATCCTTAATATGTAGCTCATATCCCTGGTTGAAGTCTAAAAGTCATACCATCCTTAGCCTAAAGTTATCTTACTCATAAAGTTAAAATAATTCTAAATACACCTTTCATTTAAAAATCTTGATTTACAGTTACTAACATACTTGCATCCTCATAGATCGTTCACTTTCCTTTTCAATCAATTGCTCTAAAATGTTAAATCAATAAATCCTTAAGATTTAATCAAGGTCATGCATCACTATCGGTAATAAGTTTGCCTAGATAAATATATTCTACAGATTATAAACACTCTTGATAATTATCACGAAGGCACATAAAAGGATCCATTTACGAAGACTAAAAGGAAAGATTCCGAAGAGATGAGAAAGAAGCAATAAAATGAGTCAAAACATATTCAAATAATGCAAAAACTCCACGTCTAAAAAGGATTCACAATATCAAATACAGATACGAATGAATTCGCAGAAAGAGGCAAGCTGAAGTATTTTATATAAAAAAAATTATGACATAATGTTGAAATGAACGCAAGTACATGAAGTCTCAAAATAGAATACCGATCCTAATGGCTACCCAAACTCACAGGTCAAACCTAAATAGGTTTTCTACAAGAAAGAACCTAAGCTCTGATGCCATCTCTGTAACACCCCCTTCCCAAAACGAGACGAGGGGTTACTTTTCAAACCACAAACCTGTATACAGAGTACTAAAATCCACCAAACTTAATAATTAAATAGGTCCAATAGGTCTCCAAAACTAATATCAATACCTCCAAAATAATTCAAAATGATAAATATGAATAAATCTAAAATCTCTAATAATAAAAATGACTAAAATAATCCTTTAAGTTCAAACGTCCTAGTAAATATAAATAAGGGAGCTCTCCATCACACAGCCCAAGATCCCCCTAAGTACCTGCCAGAAGAAAGAATACGGCATGAGCCAAATACCCAGTACGGATTGGAATAAAGTTTATAAAACAGAAACAAGATATATAGTTTGACAATAATAAATAAGCTTTAATCTTTCAAAAATAAGGCTGAAGCAAATAAGGGTTAGGATATTTCATACCGATACAGAACAGATAACAGATACACACATCATAGGGTACCTAATGCGTGCAACAAACCGGACAACGTGTACGGCATATACAACGTCACCGTCAAATATCAAATCACAAATCAAATCAAATCTGGGTGCACCCACGTATCCTCAAACAAATATCAAAATGCGCAAAGCTCGCCACCTGAGCTATCAGAAGGATACGCCGTGACTAATCACACTGCCACGGAAGTGTCATGCCACTGGTGCCGCAATGACATGGCTGTAGTACCCCTACAGCTGGTTAACTCGGTATACCCTATATCACTCTAAGGGTTCAAATAAAATAATTTTCACAATTTTAAAATCACCTGAACAGATATTTCAAATATTTTACGCAGATATGTAACATACATAATTTTCAAAAATTGCAGAGACAAATATTTAAATATTTCGAAACATAATTTAAAATAACTTTCGGAGAATCAAAACAGTTAAAACGAATAATAACGGAAGGAACAGATTTATGAACGGAACGAATTAAATATAACTAATCCTAAAAAGAGTAGCGTTGAAGAGAAAGGAGACGAAATCCGTACCTCAAAAATAGCAATTATAAACACAATCTAAATCTGCAAATTCCGCAAACGACATGCTAAACTCCTGTGTTCAGATCTAATGACAAATATATATTTATTAAATAATATACTTCTATAAAATATTATTAATACAGTATTATTATCTCTTATCAGTAGTATTATGATCACCCGAGATAATATAAATAATTTAATCTAAACACATGCGGCAGTAGCAGTAGCTTCAGAATTTGGTGTACATATATCTTGCATACTCTGTAATTCACTTTTTGTTTAAACCAGTTGACCCAGTTGACTAGTAAATTAATAAACTATTAATTAAACTAATACATGATCACACCATAACTTTTTGTACATATATATACATGAATAAAAGTAAGTTTTATACACAAAATATATGTACCTGTTTGTTAATGAAGAAAATCGCCGAATCCTTTTCTTCTCTCTACGGCTAACATAGGTTTAATAAAATATCTTACCTCGTGTTTGTATATATATATATATATATATATATATATATATATATAAACCCAGTGACTATTAATCAATTACTAATCAAATTACTATTTAAATTATAATTCTATTTCTAATCAAATTCAACATAAATTATTATTATTAAATAACCTCACAAATATAATTCTAATTCTAAATTAATATTATTACTATTTAAATAAATAATTAGGGATATTACAGTATTTATTAATATAGATAAATTATATTTCTTAATAAAATGACAATCCTTTTTATTAAAAGAGGATTACATTATAATGTTAATATAAAATTTTATAATATTAAAATATTATAATTATAATAATAATATTAACTCTCTTAATATTAAAGAGTATTATATTATAAAATATATTATTTTAATATAATATTATGGCAATGATTTTGACAATAATATAAAATGGCAATGATTTTGATTAAAAGAATATTATAAAATAAATTATTATAATATTATATAATATTATGTTAATTTTATATAATATTATATCTTAATAATTATATTTAGTAGATAAATGTTATTAATCCCTTAATGTTATTGACTTTCATATAGGTTGAGGGGATTTCACAATCCTATCAGATCTCCCCAAAAAACTATATAAACCATTTTCAACAACACAAACACAAAAACACACAAATACTTCAAATAAAACATATTAACACCCAAAAAAATGGGTACAACCTTGATAACCAGGTACCCACAAGATCTCACCCTAAAAAGGATGTTTTTTCGAAACTTTTGGAGCAAGATATCGAATTTATTGAAGAAAACTGAAAATAGAAGAGAGGATGGAAGAGCAAACAATCCAAGTACATAAAAGAGTTACTCAAAAGATTTGGATTTGAAAATGTTAAGCCGAAATCTACTCCAATGACCCCGGCCAGCAAGCTGACTTCTGATGAAAAGGGTAAGGATGTAGAAATTACTAGATATCGAGGTATGATCGGTTTCTTATTGTACTTAACTGCCTCTAGACCTAATATCATCTATAGTGTATGTGTATGTGCAAGATTTCAAGCAAAATCAAAAGAGTCTCACTTGAATGCTGTCAAGAGGATATTTAGATATTTGGGTGGTACTATAACTCTTGGTTTATTTTATCCTATCACAAATGTATTTGATCTTGTTGGATATAGTGATGCGGATTATGCAGGTTTTCAAACGGATAGAAAGAGTACTAGTGGTGTTTGTGCATTTTTAGGACAGAGTTTGGTATCTTGGCAATGCAAGAAGCAAACATCTGTTGCATTATCTACTGCAGAAGGGGAGTATTTGGCAGCTGGTAGTTGTTGCTCTCAAATACTTTGGATGATTCAAATACTTAAGGACTTTGGAATTACATGTGAGAAAATTCCAATCTATTGTGACAATACAAGCACTATCAACATTTCAAAGAATCCAGGAAATCACTCAAGAACAAAACATATTGATGTTCGACACCATTTCTTGAGAGATAATGTTGCAAATGGAAAGGTAGAGCTGATATTTGTGTCTACCGAGTATTAACTAGCTAACATCTTCACCAAACCCTTAACAGAAGAAAGATTTTCTGTTCTTCGAAGGGAACTTGGGATGTGCACTGTTTAAATAGCAAGCTACTTTGAAAAGTCTGGTACCTAATATTATTATTTGCTATATATATGGACTTATGTGATGTACATGCAAGGTGATATTTTTTTGATGATTAAGGGGGAGAAAATATATAGTCTGATTGTATGCTTACGTGGTTAATGCTATATTTGTTATTTGGTACAAGTGCATGTATAATATTTAAGAGGGAGATATATTGCATATTGAGCTTGTTTTGCAGGAAGAATTGTTTGAGGGGAGATATATATTTGTTGTTTGGTGTATAATCATCAAAAAGGGGAAAATTGTTAATCTGATGTGTTTTGATGATATATAACAGCATGTTGATTTGTTAGTTGTTATTGTAACAGCTAGCTATATTACCAGTTTTACTCTATACAGTTTACCATTATATGATTGACTCACTTAATATATCCTACATATATGTGAGTTTGCTATGTATAATTATATTCCCAGGTAACTTGGTTTAGTATGTGGAAAGACAAAGTTCCAGGAAAGTGTTCGTAACAGCCTGCTAAGATCAGTCGCAGAACTATATCAGCAAGCTGACACTGTTCCACCCAGAAGCTATTCAAAATCAATTTCGATAATAGATATTCTTTGAAGATGTTTGGAGATATCAGAGATTGGTTAGGATTTAAATATGTAAGGACTCTATTATATAATATATAGTTTATATAATTAATAGAGCTCAAAAAGAGTTTTCAAGTATCTTCCTTATTTACTCATATTTGATTCTCCTTACCATATCTTTCCAAAACAGATTTCTATCAATCTTTTTCATATCAAAATCTTTCCATAAGAACTATTTTGAATTTCAAATCTTCTAATTACCTAGTTGTTGGAGAATATTTTATGCTAATCAAATCTTTTCTTATTGCATAATATTCTCATACCCATTGTATGCTTTTCATATATATATATATATATATATATATATATATATATATGTATATTCACTTGCAATCTTAATTGTAAGTAACCAATCGATATACAATGTCAAAAGTTTTGAGATCTGAATATACACTCTTTCTCTCTTCTCTCTCAAAACACTTTGGTTTTATAAACTCCGAGCTCTATAGTTATATGCACGTATATTATATGCAAGAGTTTATAGTTTGGGTTGTAACATGTTTATTCATTGTAAACAAAGTTGTATTGATTAGTTACTGAAGTAGTGCAAGGGATCTTGGGGATCAGGAAATATTGCTCTAGGGAACTCTTTATATTAGAGAACATGTTGTTCGGAACCAAGGAATTCAAGGGAGTGGTTTGTTCGAGGAATTCAGAGTTCAAGAGGAACAAGCTTGTTAGAGGATCTTGGGGTTCAAGAGGGCTGATTATTCAAAGGGAAATATAGTGTTTCAGCAAGCCATTTTCAACAACTGGGTTAAAGGGAGATATATTATTGTATCGTGTAATTGATATTTTTATTAATTAATAATATATTCTCTTATTGGGTTGGTAAGAGATCAGGACGTAGACCATTAAAGGATAGGGGTCGAAACAGGCTAAAATCGATTGTGTTCTTTATTATTTTCAGTATTTACATTCTGCACTGCATCATAACAAGTTATTATACTCTGTAATCTGTAATCAGCAAACGGACAGTTCAGCAACAGACTGTTTTATATGTAATAGTCGATACAAATTGATAAAAATTAAAACTAGCCTTAATTAATCATATACATCTATTCACCCCTCTAGGTGTGCATTCATAAAGATATCAAAACTCAAAAGCAAAAATGCGAGTCCCTTGCCTTGAAATTGAATGACATAAAAGCTGGGAGTATATATAATTGAAGTAACAGGAAAATGAGTTGAAGATCCACACGGCCTGAACTGATCAATTATTGACCACTAGGGTTCTCTGGCAGTTTGGATTTTTTGGGGGGACCTCTGTGTGAAAATGCCTGTCAGTGAAAAAGAAAAAATGAATACAGAAAGCCCAAGTATAATGATTGATAGAGAAAGTTGGATCCCGATGATATATTTATTATTAATGACAGATAAATATATTAATATTTAATTACATGTTGAGTGAATAATACTTTCTCCGTCCCGTAATTCTTGACTCGTTTTAACTTTTCAAAATTGATTTTTTTGGGATTTGACTAACAATTTAAAAATATTTATTTATAATTTTACGACTTTGTAAATTGATTCATAAAACAAAATAGTTAAATTTTATTATAATATTTTTTAAAAATATATCTATTATTATATAATATGTTTAATTTATTGATTAAAATTGATTAATTTGATTCTAAAAAATTAAAGTGAGACAAGAAATATGAAACCGAGTAAGCAGTATATATTCACAGACACATCCATATTCACCATTAATGGCATCATAGAAGAACAATTATGAACACATTTTTGAAGGTCCCGATCTTTGTAGTATATGCAATGTCATATTCAATCATAAGTCTATGACATCTTATGTCCTTTTTTAATGAACTGCCAAATATTTTATTACACAGTGATATTTTGAATTTAGAGGAAGAACAATGATGTCCTAAAATATAGTGTTAAGTTAAAATTTAAAACATTTTAAATAAATAGGTGCTCCAATAATGTTTTAGTGATATCCTGAAACACTAGTACAATCATTGTATGTTTTACTAAGACACTACTACACATGCCTCGTTTTATTTTTATCAATAAAATATTCATTTCCCTCCTTTTTTATACTTATTTTTCCTTCTTTTATCTTTTCAAATATAAATGTAATTCAAATATAGTATTATTTTAATAATGAGATTAATGTTCATGAGATTACCTCACCTAACTTTCCTAAAATTTAAAAAAATCTTATATAAATATACGAGGGTGTTATTGTAATTACAGATAATAATATACAATTAAAAAAATACTTGCACTAAAAAATACTAGCACCTTAGGTAATTTTTCTGATATAATCTCAGAAATTTTATTCTCTTTAATAATAGGGCATGAGAATATGAGGGCAAATTGTTGCAGTTGATGTATGTCTATAGTGTTTTATAGAGCATCTTCAACGTGATACTAAAACACTAAAATAGTGTAATTTTGACACTATTTTAGTATAAAATCAACTCTAATGAAACACTAAAATAGTGTCAATATGACACTAAATAATTGAAATGACACAAAATTTGGTGTCGAACAAACATTTGGTGTCATCTTGACACCAAATTTAATGTCGTTCAAAATTCCAACTATACTCTTATATTTGTTAACAAAAACAAATTTATTCATTTTAAGTTCTAAAACTCAATTCTTTTTTATTTTAAATTTTATTAAATTATAATTTCTTTTATATTTTTTAAGGCTAAATTTTTATTGATTTCGTAATTCCTTTTTTTATTGAAAATTTATAATTTTTATCTTTAATCATTTTTTATAAATCATAATTATAGAATCATATATTTAGGAAGTGTTTTTATAAATTTATATATTAATAAATAATTTATTAAAAATAATTATATGTATGTAAGAAAAAGAATATTCTATTTCATAAATAAAAGATTTTTTATAATGTAAAATATAGTGTAACTCTCATTGTGGTTAATTTTATAAATAGTGTTAAAATGACACTAAAATAGTGTCAGACACTAGTGACACTATTTTAGTGTCATCATTGGAGATGGTCTTATAAATTACGAGGGTATTATATTTTATTATATTTATAAGACATCTTGTAGAACATTGTTGGACTTGCTTTAAGGATTTTTTTGGAGACACATTAGTCAATTACATAGTTACTTTCATATAACATTTATGAGGTGATTTTTTTATTAGTGAGATTTTTTGTGTATAGACGAAGTTCATTATCATTAATAAATATGAACAATTAAAAACTGATAACTCATATTTTATTATGTGTATATTATGTGCTTGGCCAATGGCCACACACTACAAAAATGGTTGAATTAATGCCTGTAGTAAGCACACGCAGTACCTTTTGTTTTTTGTCAGATACTATCTTTTTGGTATAAGAAAAAGTGAAAGATAAAGAGGCGGTGAAAGATCAAGTGGGACTCTATTAAAGTATTATACAAAGAAAATTATTGCATTTTTATGTTGAATATTCATCTAAAAACGGTTAAAATTAATCGGACTGTTCATATCTATTCATATTCAAATATTCTTGTTTTAACTTGAGATGTTGATTATTGGAGATTTACCTGATAAGAATATGTTTTGTTCAAATACAAAGTTTTTTAATTTATATATTTTATAAACCTAGAAAGTACACCAATAATAATACATATTATATTAAAATTTAAGTAGAATTTACTAAACAATAATTATAAAATAAAAAAGTATCACAAAATTTGTATTATATATAATCATTATATCTTAATTAATAAAAATATATATTATAAATGTAATATTCTTTATATATTTTACTTTTATTTTTTTTTAGTAAATTCTATTATTATTTTTAAAAAATAAATTTAAATTTATATAATAAAAGTGCTTTTTATTATCATTCATGCCCCAGTTGTAAATGAAGTCATGCGTCAAGTAGTGCCTTACATTGACCCCATTTGGGGTTTTATACAAGTCATTTGTAAGTTAGA
Source organism: Oenanthe sinensis (assembly GCA_028671895.1). Lineage (NCBI taxonomy): Eukaryota > Viridiplantae > Streptophyta > Magnoliopsida > Apiales > Apiaceae > Oenanthe > Oenanthe sinensis. The sequence continues at coordinate 42,543,665 of CM053794.1, forward strand.
AATTACATTTTTTAACTTATAAGTAATCCCAAACCAAGCTATAATTTTTAATTTATAAGTTAAGCGAAACAGATGTAGCTGGTCATTACAAAGGGCTAGCTTTCTATTTATTAAGCTAATAACTCAGTCTTGTTGAATTAGCGCCAAAGTTTAGTTTCTAGCTAGGAAGTCGTTTCTTGTGTTAGATAAGATCAAGGTCGCCATAGTTGAAATGTCAACCATCTTTTTGATTCATCATGAATTTATATGAACCACAAGAAGCTTGAGAAACAGATAATGCTATTATTCAATTAACTGCTAATGAATTAATTTCAGACACTAATTAATCATAGAATTATCGGGCAAATTACACCTGCATAAAATTAGTATCCAATAGTAAGGATAATAGGAAGGATGTGTTCAGTCGAAAGGATAAGAATAAATTGAGATGAAGTGTTATTGGGATATAAATGAGATGAGATAAAAAAAATTATTTCATTCTTTTGTTGTTTAGTAATATTAATTTTATTAAAAATGAAATGATCATTTTATTAATTTATTTGTTTAATATATAAATAAAATGAATTCTAAAAAAATTATTCTATTCAATAATAAATTTACTAAATAATAATATACAAATACAAGGCAAAATTAATTTATATAAAAAATAAGATTATATATATATTGAATAAAAAAGACCAATATTTAAAATTTTTAAATAATTAAACAATTTTTTTCAATGAAATATCTTGAATTACAAAAATGTTGTATTCAAGAATAAAAATAAAAATAAAAATTATTTATTTTTGATAAAGATAAGAATGATTATCTAAAATGAGATAGAAAATTAGATAACCATAAAAGATATGAATGAGGGAGAAATGATTTCATTCCAAGTACTCAAACTCATTCCTATCCCACTAATTTTCATTTTTATCCTCCGAAACCCCAAGACGGCCTTAGTAGTCACATCTAAGTACACACAGAAAAAGATGTACGTATGATGCTCATGAGCACATAGGCTACTGTACATTGCCGTGTTTTTACGACTTACAGTAGTTAAATTGTACATGAGCTTACAGAGTCTCAAACATATGAATACGCCAGTACAGTTTCATTCTGACTGTATATCTCTCACATCACCAATTGGATATATATCCCCATTCTCTCCTCCTCTCTCTTTCACGAGCAATATGCTTTTACAGATTTTTTCAAAGTTGAAAAATAAAGGCTATCCACAAGCTCAAACTTTTTGAGAACTTAATAATATATTAATACGGATACACACAGATTTTTCACAATAATTCACATAAGGACAGAGAAACATACAGAAAGCAAAAACAAAAAACATAAATACAAATCTATTAGCCCCCAAAATATTTAAGTTGTGGTGGAAATTCATTCTCTCCACGCTCCACTTCACTTGATATAATTACACTGGCCTCAACAAATTACCAATAATACCAGCTCTCGCTATAACTCCATTGTCCATTGATACTCACTAGCTACTAGCTACTAGCTACTTGATACATTAATATATATATATATATATATATATATATATATATATATACATCCTTTACAAAGCCTCTTGTACGTATCGATCTCTCTCTTTCTTTCACGTACTGGAGAATTGTTTTTTAACACAACACTTTGTTATTTGCATGCAACACATATATAATAAGGAGTTACACGTACCGTCTATTTATATATAGTGTGTGTTTGTGTAAAAAGGGGGTTTTACTAGTGATATATAATTTGGATTATGCTTGCTGTGGCACCTTTGAGGAACCCTAGAGATGAAACAGCTGGAGAGCCTAAATTTTCGATCATCGATGATGAATTTCCAGACTTATCGGGTGATAATTTGCTTGATAGTATTGATTTTGATGACCTATTCATTGGCATGGAAGATGAAGATCATGTGTTACCATCTTTGGAGATTGAATCTGATGATATTTTTGCGGAATTTTCCGCTAGTGGGGGAGATGAGTCAGAGACAAATGCAACATCTCTATACGTTGAAAATTTTGATAATATCAGCTCAAGAAGTTACAATCAGGAGGAGGATAAAATTTCGGGTTCGGACTTTGGATCAGGTTCAAGCAGATTGAATCAAGGGCATGAATTTGGGAATAAGAGTAGTGATGAGATTGTTGCAGCAAAAGTTCCAAATGCTAAAAGAAAAAAGTCATCCAAGAATCATCCAGGCAAGAGAAAAGTGAAGGTAATTTATTAGAACTGCGCGTACTAATTAAACACAAATTTTCACATATCATATAAGTATAATTTAACACACATGTGTCTCTTTACCTCTTCGTAACTCATCATATATATATATATATATATATATATATATATTAAGTACAGATCTTCACATCCTTTAATTATGAGACAGTCGTACTTGGCAGTTGAAACCTAGCTCTTTTTTACGAGATTCACGGGTCGTGTCGTAATAATTAATATAGAGTATATGGATTAGCTAGGTCTTTTGAGTCGGAAGAAGCAATAATTATTACAGCTAGCTTATTCGAGAGTTATTAATAATACGCAATTCAGATTGATGTATATATATTTAAAAAGAAATATTGAATTGTGTGTTGGATAGGTTGATTGGACACCAGAATTGCACAGGAGGTTTGTGCAGGCAGTGGAGCAGCTAGGTGTGGATAAGGCAGTCCCTTCAAGAATCTTGGAGCTCATGGAAATTGATTGTCTCACCCGCCACAACATTGCCAGTCATCTCCAAGTACATACATACACTTTCATCTTCGACTTGTTCTTTCTGCTACCTTTTCAGTATTTTAGAAGCTCGATCATTTATATACTCATGATTTTTCAGTTTCACTACTACTTTAAAGAAAGCTAGAAACACAATTTACCTTATATATATATAGTTCACAGAATATATATGTGTCATATATGTTTGTAATAGCTAGCTTCTTAATTCAGAATAAGACATTGTATACTCACATGACACTCGAAATTAAACATTTACAGACAGATGATGTACTGGATCATTTATTAACACCTTTTCCCATAAACTTCAGTGAGTAGGGTTTGGGTGTTTGTATATATAAGTTTGTGTATATTGTAGTATTTACATACAAACAAAAACAAACGGACGATGATTTACTAGGATTATTAATTTAAATTAAGCAATATGGAGTTTCCTAATATTGTAATAAAAATGTATACACACACATATAATGTTTTTATCATACACGTACTTGGTATTTACCTGGATACATATATGTAGTAAAACTGAAGAAGAACTCATTTCTTTCCGTGTATATATATATCTTGACATGTCGTAAAACTGATCAAGAAGAACGCACCTTAACCCTGCTTGCTTAGTTAATTATGATGTGATATTCTCATAAAGATCGACTTACACTTAAAATAAAGAATACTATTACTGCAATCTATACGGTGTGCCGGGGAACTATATATCATTCTTAATTTGATGTCAACTTATAATTTGGTTTAATTTTACAGAAATACAGATCTCATCGGAAACATTTGTTAGCTCGAGAAGCTGAGGCAGCTAGTTGGACTCAGAGACGTCAAGCATACGGTGCTGCTACCGGAGGCGGTGGATGCAAGAGGGAAATTAGTAGTACCAGTCCCTGGCCTGCACCCACCATAGGATTTCCTCCTATAGGACCTAATAATATTTCTCATTTTCGACCCTTACATGTATGGGGTCATCCTTCAATGGAGCAACCCTTATTGCATGTATGGCCTCCTAAACACGTACCCCCTTCACCTTCTCCAGCATCACCTATGTGGCCACCGGCTGCAGCTGCATCTCCTCACCTTCCACAACCGCCACCTAATCCTTCATTCTGGAATTCGCGCTATCAACGAGTATGATATTCTTAATTAGCTCCATCAATTTTCTACTGTTATACATATATCTCTAAGCACGTACACATTAAGTTTGAACCAATTTCAAGTTCATAAAATATTTCAATAGGCTAGCCTTTTATCTTGCCAGTTATAGTCTAACGCCTATCTAGTTGAGATATATAGAGGTCATCCATTTATGCATTAGTTCTATTCTGAATAATCTTTTTCTATTTGGCAAATTCTGATATTGATCAGATCGGACATTCTAAAATTCCAAGAAATCGTTGTTTCACACCATCAATGGCACCCCCGGTAAAACCTCTCTCTCTGTGTGGCTATATGTATGTATAATGTATTCAGAAACATACAAGCTTTTACAAACCGTATATATGTGCATGTCTTTTGTGGACGCATTATTGACTTGACTGGGTGCATGCAGAGATTTGCAGCAGTAGCACCGGTCCCGGGCATTCCACCACATGCAATGTACAAAGTAGACCCCGTTTCTGCTCCCCCTCGCCCTCCTTTCGACTTCCACCCGGTATAGATGAGACAAATTTCATTACTTCATATTTCGTATATATATATATATATATATATATTATTAGTTTTTACTTTTAATGTCACTCCTAATTAAAATTAAATTTAATTTTGTATGAAAAATGTTTAACAGTCGAAAGAAAGCATAGATGCAGCAATAGGAGATGTTTTATCAAAGCCATGGCTGCCGCTTCCTCTCGGACTAAAGCCTCCATCTACGGACAGCGTAGTCGGGGAGCTGCACCGTCAAGGTGTAGATAATATTCCTCCCAGTACTTCTTGTGCATCCACAAGTTAATTCAACCCAACTGGATCTTCCGTTTTTTTCCGGGAGTTTTCGAGCCTCAAGGGTTAACTGAAGACCACTCAATTTGACGACATTTCCTGCACTTATATTAGATGCAATCTTTTCATTTCATTTCCCTTGTTTGCTACTATGAGTATTATGTATACCGGTACTACTTTATTGTACACCATTCCGAGCGCGCTTTTCATATACCGGTAAAGTTTTTTGTGCGTTGAACATTATGTAAGAATTATTAATTTGACGCAATTACTGACTTCACAGTTAAATTTTATGTATTATTTTTTTGTTGCATATTAAATTATATATTTATTTTTTTTTGCCAAGAAAGGAATTTTTATTAAATAATCAAATCTTCCAACGTAAGAAAAATAAATTTTGACCGGCCATTATCCACTCGCCTCGTAGAGTAGATAGAGGAATAATAATATGTCCTTCACAATGTCACTGAAATATCTCACAATTTATCCTCTAAAAGTGAAATATTGGGAATGCAAGTAGATGTAAGTGAAATAAAAGTAAATATTATTTGCAAATTAATAAACTCTTATTATGTAAATTAGTTTATATTCGTGTGTAATGTATGAAATATTTTTTAAAAATATATCAATTCTTTATTTGTATTTGTTTGTATTATTTTAATATTTTTTTAGTTTTTTCAAATATTATGTATAAAATTTTAATGATATAATTAATCACTTTCTTGGTTACTGATATTTTTATTTTAAAATAAATATATTTATAAAAATATTATAATATTATTGTTGAATTCTTTTAGTTGGGTCTTTTTTTATTTCAATGTATATTAAATAGAGGTATATGTATTATATTTTCTTTATTTTAAATATCTCTCTTGGATAATTTCATACTAAGTACTATACTATAATTTTATATATTAAATAAAAATAATATATGCATACCATTATTTTTTGATAATTATATTATTTTAAATATTTATTTATTAACTTATGACCATATAAATCTTTTATATTGATTATATATAAGATATAATATTATATAATTTGGATCAAGTGAATACGATTAATTCTCTTTCTTGTGTTTATAAACTTTTCACCCCAAATTTTTTGTAAGAGTATGACATCAAAATACTTTTCTTACATTTATTCTAGAAAAATCTTTAAATTTTGTTTTGGACCAAGCAAACCTTGATATGGACCAAACACATCTTCAAACTGGGCCTTTATAATTTAAAGCCTTATATATTATTGTCCTATCTTAGCCCACATAATCTAATACCTGTCTGTAATATTTATTTATTTTTTTATTTTAAAAAAAGAGGGGTTTATTTTAGTTACATCTTGTCTAGGGTTTATGATTCATCTTGTCCACGATAACAATGAAGGTCAAGGTCATATCACGTTCTACCGATGATTTTACTCGCGAGAGAAGCAAGGACCTCCAGGTACACACTCACACAACATCCGTGCTCTCTAATTTTATGTATAGAATGTTGCAACTGTATATAATTTGTCGTGTTTTAGAGAGTGTTTCACAACTTCGATCCAAACTTGCGAACACAAGAGAAGGCGGTTGAGTATGTCAGGGCTCTTAATGCTGCCAAATTAGAGAAGGTTATTTCTTACAATTTTTTTTAATTTTATATAATTACTATATGTCTTGATGAATTGTTTCATTTTTATTTGAATTGTTGTATTTTTGGATTATTATTAGGTATTTGCTAGGCCGTTTATCGGAGCAATGGATGGACATGTTGATGCCGTGACATGTATGGCTAAAAATCCGAATAATTTGAAAGGCTTATTTTCTGCTTCTGCCGATGGAGGTATTTTGGTTTTTATGTGATAAGACTGACTTTTAGGTTTGAAATGCCTTTAGTTTAATAGTAAATAAATGAGATTATTGAATATTCTGGTAGTATTATTGTATGTCATACTTGTTATCGGAAGCACATTTAAGTCTACTTTCGTTTATAATTACAGGATATAGTCTGGATTGTAAAATTTGAAAACTGAAGCAGAAGAATTAATGTCGATTTTGGTTTTGTTTTGCTGCAGATATTCGTCTCTGGGATCTAGCTACCAGGTATGTTGACATTGACTCCTACTTAGGACTCGTCAAATATATTTTTATTTATATTTATGTTTCAGTTGATACTCAATAATATGGTTAGGATCTTTCACTGCAGTTTTAGATTCCTTGTCTAACTTAATAGTTTTCTTGTTTACTGTGGTTAAATCGGGGTAAAGCACTCCATATTTTCAGCTAACTTTGTAATTTAATGTTGTAAAATTCTAAGCCTACAATGTTCTTATGTCTACTCTCTACTATCATGATTTCTTTCTATCAGCAACTTAAATCTAAATGCGGTTACATGCCAACTCTACATACAAACTATTTTATCGTATACTTGATCTACTTTACACATTGAATGTACTACTTAAAGATCTCTAAATTTTTGTGGAAAAATATTTTCAAGTGGATAATGAGGATGAGTAAGTATAGCATAAGGGTACATCCTGAACTTAATATTTTAGGGAAATGTCACTGTTACTAGCCTTTACTAGCCTCCTGTTCAGTCATTCCCTGGGTCTAGTAATACCATTGGCTGTCATGTGTCTGTGGCCAACTTTCATATGAGATGTGGGTGCTGGTTATATTTTCTTATCCAATATTCAAGGTCTTCATAGATATTCACCAACAAATAGTGATGTGATTATTGTACTGATTACATCGATGCTTAAATACAGTTATGCTGACATATTCATTCTCCTGATGTTTTTAATAAATTCTTAGACGAACGGTTTGTCAGTTTCCTGGTCACCAAGGTGCTGTACAGGGTCTGACAGTATCTACAGATGGACGGGTACTTGTATCATGTGGAAGTGATTCAAGGTAGGCGTAAACTTTTAGGCATGAAAGTAAACTTTATTTTCATTTATTAAATAATATACATACGTGTAAAAATAGTTGCATTACTCTGCATCTTTTTATAGCTAACTTTTACATATTTTTTATGTATTGCAGTGTCAAACTCTGGAGTATTCCTGATGATACTGTTATGGATACGGAAGGATCTTCGAGTAACTCTCTCAAGGTTGATGCCATTTCTATTTTTTTGCGCCTAATGCCAGAAGTTACTAAACTATTGCAGCCTTAGTTTTTATACTTTGTTTTATAATTTCAGCCATTGGCAGACTATGTCAAGACGAATCCAAATTTCAGGTAATATGTTACTTTAGGTGTATGCGAGAAGATATGGCATGTGTTATACTCTGTATGTTCTTTTTATTTAAAATCTTACCCCTTTGTTTTGTTAGAGTTCTATTTCTTGATGCTAATTTTTTCTTCTTAAGGGCCGTTGATCATCAATGGGATGGTGACCTATTTGCCACGGCTGGTGCTCAAGTGGATATATGGGACCATAATAGGTTTGTATTCCTATATGTTTTTATTTGTTCAGGTATGGTTGCTCTCACATGAGAGCTCAAATTGATAACTTGTGATTCAAATAGGTCTCAGCCAGTGAACAGTTTTGAATGGGGAGTGGATACAGTGGTATCAGTTCGGTTCAATCCCGGTGAACCAAATATACTTGCAACATCAGCTAGGTATGTGCAGTAATTAAATGTTTCAGCAACCATTAGTATTGCTGATTTCTGAGATTATTCAATATTATTTTGAACATTCATCCTAGAAACTGAGTTCCGAGAAACATTCTGTGTTGTGCACTATTACATCTAGGGTGTTTAGTTCTGGATTCATACTTCTTACGAGACAGGTAAACAATATGTTAGCATGCTAGAAACCTATGCACCTCATTAGAAATTTGTGGCTGTTCATTTAGAATGTTGTATACTACTTCATTGACTCGTAAGCTTGGCATCTTATCTCTGAGGAATTTGGACATTTCAGTTGATCTAAATAAGATCTTCATTGATTCAACAAACACCACTTATTTTTTCATTATTATAAATGTTCTGCATCTTATCAGTGTATCTGTTTAAGTTTATCAGTATTTAGTACAATAGTATGCTAGGATTAATAATATATATTGTATGTGTTCTTTGACTTGGAATATATATATATTCGTGAAATTAATTTTTTGACTCTGGTTGTGCAATTTAATGGATGCTTATATTAAGTTTTCACAAGTGACATGTGCTACTCTTTTACCTAACCGATTACAGTCTTTAGATTTTCACCATATTAATCTCTTTAGCAGTCTTTTGTCAACCTACCATTAATGCTCGCTGATTGCTATAGTCATCTTTAAGGCACGAGTTCTGCAAAATATCAAAATTCTCCTCGCACTGTTCAGCTCCTCAGCCTCCTCTGCACAAACCTTTTGTTCATCAGATAGTGCCACTGCCACCTATTGCTGTTTTGGTATATTATTTGTATCTGTTCTTGGATGTGGGGTGTTGAATGTTTTTTAACAAGTAAACCTGTACATGTGTATTTGAAAGACTGACCTTATGCTTATTTCTGAAGGCCTCCAAGAATTATTTAATGTAGAAATTTTTCTAGCACATCCTAGGTTTGTAGTGTATCTGTTTTGGTATCTTATAGGAAAAGTTTCAGGAGTAGGGGTGGATAAATTGTGAAGTCACCTGAAGCAGAGAAAATATTAGCGTATTTTAATACCTGTAATATAAAAAATGTAAATTTGTTATGTGAATTCTATATGCAACTTTAAGTTGGTTATTCTTTTTTGGTATTGATCCTAATTTCGTGTATTATGTTATGATACACTTACCAACTTGGTGCTCTGCTTGATCTCGTTATAGTGATCGTAGCATAGCAGTATATGATTTGCGGATGTCATCACCGGCAAGAAAGCTAATCATGCAGGTAAATGCGGGATTTTTTTTAATATAGAAGATTTTGTTCAAATGTTTCCCCCCATATAATATACTATATGCTGGGAAAAAGTTGATGTATCCACTTCCATTATTAATATATGCCATGTAAAAGTTTTAAGCCTATCCTTGCACTCTAGCTGGTAAGTGTTGCAAAAAAAACTAATTGCTCTTTGTTCTGACCATAACTTACAGCTTCCTTTGTCAATAATATTTAGGAAAAGGAAAACCTAGATATTCTTGATCTATTATCTGAATATTATCAACAATTCCAAATACGTTGGCATACCTAAGTAATATATATCTTGTTATTAGTTCTGAATAAAGTATGGCTTAAAGGTGTTAGGTCCAAAGGCTTGGGAAACAATGTCAGCTTAAAGGTCACTCTTTGTAGTATGAATTTGTTGGTAGGACTATGCTGTTCCCAATCAAATTGGCGGGAAAACCAAAATAAGGCAAGCCTTTACTTGAGAAATGACTCCAGGCTTTTAGAAGAATTGGTCTCACCAGGCAATGGGCTTGAATACTTCATGGGGAATCAAATAAAAAAAGTTTATATTCTATGTTAACTTTTTTGTCTTGTACAAGAACATGAGTTGAGCAAAATAGATTTTAAATTACTTCAAAAAAATTGGCTAGAATAATAGTTTTTCTGTTCAGTGGCAATTCAGTTTTTCTTAAGTTCTTGGCCCTTTGTTTACTAGTATTTGTTAATATATGTTGCAATATTTCTACCCTTGTAGTCTTGGCTTTAACAAACTGGTATAAAGAAGATTGAATGCACTAGTTTTGTGTTAAATTGTACTACGTTTTTTTTGTGAAGTATAGCTGTATGGTATAAGTAGTTTTCTGCTTACCTTTGCACATTTTGACCTGTTTTTTCTTTTCTGCTTACAGACAAGGACCAATTCGATAGCTTGGAATCCTAGGGAACCAATGAATTTCACAGCTGTAAGTAAAATTATAAAATTATTTTCTACAAGGGTTTCTCTAATTTCACTTTCACCCCTTTCCCCACTCTTGCTATTGGTACTCTCCTTTCCTTTAATTTTATTGTAACCATGCCCCTGAAAAGCACACAAGAAGCTTGAAAGATATATCAGAATTTAGATATACTTGACGAAATGTTGAAGTCAGTGTCCACTCCAATGATAAATTGATAATCATCAAATACATGCTCTTTTATTCTATTACTGTTCCTTCTCTGCCCTTGCACAGTCTTTTACATTCTACTTAAAAACATCTAAATTTCAATATTTAACTTTTTTAGGCAAATGAAGATTGCAATTGTTACAGCTATGATGCCAGAAAGTTGGATAGCGCCAAGTGTGTTCATAAAGATCATGTTTCTGCAGTGTAAGATTTTTTCTGAAAACATGTCATGTAGAATTTTCTGTTGCCATCAGGACATGATATCTTCTCATCATATGCAGGATGGATATTGATTACTCACCAACTGGTCGTGAATTCGTGACCGGATCTTATGATAGAACAGTTAGTGACCTCTTATTTGATATTTCAAATCAGTTTTGTTTTAGATTCCTCTTGTACCATTCCTTTAAGACATATTGATGATCTGGTAATAATATTCCTCATATAGGTGAGGATATTCCAGTATAATGCTGGTCATAGCAGGGAAATCTATCATACAAAGAGAATGCAGAGGTTTGCCTAGTGTTAAACCCTTAAAAAAAATTCTCTGTAGGCCTGTTATCATTTCATTTTGCTTTATGAAGCAACTATCTGGCATTCCTAAGTAGTGATATTCTTGTGGATTATTGGATGATTTACTCTCATTTTGAAAAATTGAAGAAAAAACCTTTTGTTACAGTAGTTGATGAACTGCTTAGTGACTTTGACATTTTTGTGAACAGGGTATTTTGTGTGAAGTTCAGTGGTGATGCAAGTTATGTGATTTCCGGAAGTGATGACACTAACCTTCGACTTTGGAAGGCTAAAGCATCTGAACAACTGGGAATTGTATGACTCTGTATTTGAAGATATCATACCATATAATTTACTGTTAGTGTAACAAGATTCTGTTGTTTGCATATTTAGAGATTTAGGGATTGTGTATTTTATGACTGCTTTTACATGCATTATATTCACATCATCTTGGTCACCAATACTTTGCTTAGTGTTGGTTAGATTTTATAGCTCCTTATGTGACATGTTTCTTTTCTGGTTCTGAGTTTGGAAGTCATCCCTGCCTAACTCTGTCTTGCAAAATTGTTGTAATTCCTTTACCGTTTCAATAGTGTTGCTTTCACCAAGTAATTTGAGGCAAGTCAGTTTAGAAAGCAAAAGTTCTTAAATTTGTGGCTCTTTAGCAGTGTGGACCATGCCAAAAAAAATATTTACCTGATACATTGAACACTCATGTGTGTAGTTAATTGATTTGCTTATCAAGAAAGTATGGAAGCGAATACAAATAAAAGTGGTGTTTATAAGCAGTGCTTATCTGGGTACAAGATATAATTAAACGTTGTCACTTTGGCAGGCAAGAGAAGTTTTTTCCCCTGGTTGAGTCGATTTGGGGTGTACTCGGAAGTGGAAACCAATAAACAAGATTGAAATTTTATTTTGCATCCTAAATGTACTGAATTCATTAAGTTGTTAGAATCGCTTGAGCTTGTCTCTACGATGTTCTTTCATGTCTATCAATCCAGTAGATTATTAAACTATATATGTCTAAGTGCTACCATGTTGCAGCTTCTGCCTAGGGAACGTAAACAGCACGAGTATCGGGAGGCTGTTAAAAATCGTTACAAGCACCTTCCTGAAGTGAAGCGTATTGTGAGGTAATTTTTAAGCTTAATATAAACTCACTGTTTGTCTTCAAATTTTTTATTACCTTACTCTTGCCGACTTATATATGTAATCACTTCTACTTGTGAATTAAAAATAAAAATAAAAATAAAAATAAAAATAAACAAGATGTCAAGAACAGTTATACAGTATTAAACTTAAAAATCTTGTGCTTTTTCAAACTTTAGATGACCGGAAAAATTACTCTTGGGCTTGTTGATTATATGACATACTATTATCAGTAGGACCAGGAATGTGATCCAAAGATAGCTTTGCAACTTTGCATGAACAGCTACAGGCACAGCCTATAAGTCTGCAAGTGGCTTGATTTTGAGAAGCATAAACCTGCTATATTTTGAATTCCTGTATCATCTATATTAGCATTACAAAATAAATTCCATTGCATGTGGTCTTCAATCTTTTTACAGAAAGCAATTCTGACATAGCATCTTGTGCTTAAAATCAGTTCTTACATCTCTCTTGAGATATCACTAATCGTGTGGACACCCCCCCTCCCCCTTCTTTCGTATTCTTTCTTGCTATTTCCTCGTGATTTAACTGTTATATGTGTCGCTTCGGTGTTTACATAATATTAGTTCTTGTACAGTTCTGAGTCGTTATATTTTAGCATTTGTGACTGCTTGGAAAGTTCCAAGAGCAGCAGTGTATTAAGTAATGTACAAGTGCCAGAATCAATTTACCAGTGTTTGAGTCTTGTATCTTTTTTACTTGCATTTTGTACTAGTATTAAAATTTGAATGAGAAAAAAGGATTTGAATCTCTCTTTGTTTGGATACTTTGTGCCTTTGTGGAATACTGGCTGCGTATATAATCCACATATTTGTATTGACCATTGTTCAATTTTGGTGATGATTGTGCAGGCATAGACACCTACCAAAACCAATATACAAGGCATCGGCTCTTAGAAGAACTATGCAAGAAGCAGAGAGGAGAAAAGAAGATAGAAGAAGAGCACACAGTGCCCCAGGAAGCATGCCGAAAGAGTCTGTGCGCAAGAGAAGAATTGTTAAAGAAATTGAATGAGAATGTAGTAGGCTACTGGCAGCCTGAAGACCTTGACGTGAGTAGACTTTATAAGATCCACCGACTTACCTGTGGATTTTGATGTACAACCGGGGGTTTCAAAATTTTGGTTCATTAGGGATCCGGCAAAATATAAGGTCGGATGCAGTATAACTTTGTAATTTGACATTAAAAATTTAATGTAATCTTGTAACAAATATTTTACTGCTTTCGAACACAGGTTTAATTTTTCAGGTATTATTAATAGAAATATAGTACTAATTTCTTTTTAACATTGTCATAGAAAATTGTATGATATAAACAACGTAAAATTGTAAACGCTAAAAACTATACCAGTGTATTTGGATTGTTGATGATAATGTCGGAAATAAGAATGACTTGTTCAATCAAAGTCGAAAGGAACAAAGGATAGTGATAAACAGGAAGAATGGTATCGAAATGGTGAAAAAGAAATTGAATATTCCCTCCATTTTTAAATAATTGTTTTTAAATATAATATAAAAATAATATTTTTGTAGATATTTGATAGTAAAACAAGTTATTATTTCATGCAAAATATGAAAAACAGTTTTTTTAGAAAAATTGTTCTAAAATTTACCAAACATTTTATCTGATTTTCAGCAAAAAATTATTATTGCTATCTATAATAATAAAATACCAAATGAGACCTAAAATACTCAACTATTCGATTAAGTTTTCTCTTATAACACCAACATATGGGAATAAAATTCCGTTGCTTAAATCCATTACTTAATTTCGATTCAGACACACCCTAGAATTTTGGATTAAAGCGATAATTCTGCCTGGTAGTAATTTTAGTTTTCTGAGTAAAAATAAATAAACATTTACTTCCTCCGTCCCATTTTAATTGATTTTTTAGAAAATAGTTTTTGTTCCAAAATAATTGATGCTTTCTTGGTTTACTACTAAAAAGTGACTTTTAATTATTTTCTCATTAATAACATTTATAATTCTCAATGCAATTTATAGTAACCCATGCAATATTCATTTTTTATTCAATTTAAATAGAAATACTACTCACATTAGTGTGTTTGATTATTGTATTTGACCACTCTTATAAATATTTCACTAAATAACAAGTTTTGGAACTCTTTGAAACACTCTGGTAAATGTAAAAATTGGTTTATACGCAAATATCCAAAAAAAGACAGTTAAAATGGGAATAATTCATGATAACCAGAATAAAGAAAGAAGAGAGAAGCAAATAAAGAGAAGGCTAGGGTTTAGGCAAAGTGAGAATACAAAAACATTCTTTGTATCCAAATTGACATGTACGGCGTCGCCGCTAGATCCATTTTCCGATCAGCCGCCGTCCGTAACGGCGCGGCTAGGTTTGCTTCAAACACCAAAGCTTCTCGTTCTCCATTTCGTATGTCCACCAGAACGCCTCTCACCAATCGTCTTTTCAGGTTATTTCACACACACACACACTGAATGAATGAATTTATATATTGGATATGAACATATGATTACATCTGTAATGTTTGTATATGTATACTGATTAGTGAATGTTACTTGTTATAAAGCTGTCCTTGTGAACTAAGTTCGATGCAACCGTTCCACACTGCCACTGCTTCCGCTTTGATGACTTCGATGCTCACGCTATCTCGTCGCGGTTACGGTTGGCTTCCTGAAGGTAGTCAAGGCCTCTAGTTACTCCTAAATCATTTTAAACATGTGCATTTTGATGAGTTTTGTTTGTATTGTGCAATTATGCTATTTGGATTGATAATCGTAATCTAGTTCTATTTTGCTCCACAAAAGTATTCTCCATGTAGTCATAATTTTATCCTAGCTTGAAATGTGGCACTTAAAATATACAAATTTTAATTGAAACACAAATTTACCACCGGTCTATTTTATCTATGTAATGAATTTGTCATATTTCTGCATTACACAGTATATTGTTTTTTATCATCAGCCGGGACTAGGAGATAACAAATTTTCTGCATTGGCCTCTTTTCCCGATTCCAGACTTTTTTATGTTAACTCTATATATGGGATAGATTTCAGGAACTAAGTTGTGTCGTTTTAAAATTTATAGGCCGGGAACCACGTTGGTATTAGAATTTTGTATTCTTGTCCTGCTTGTCTGTGCACTTCCGCTGTAATTTGATCTCTCTTATTTTGTAAAGGTGGCCTAACCATTTGGTTTTCTCTTGGTTTAGGTATCTAACAAAACTCTAAGATTTCCCTTGCTGTCCTGTTTCTCTTTTGAATTATTTATGTGGTAAGTTAAATTTTACCTGATATTATCTAGAGTTCTAGACCACCAATCCGTTGGTAACTATGTTAATATTTCACCCGTAGTATGCCGAATCTTGAATATTTGTGAATATATGTTAGATTCTAGTAAAGAAGCTGTTTTCAATGATGCTGAATTTTCATCTCTTAAACTAGTCAGGAATTAGTACCAAATGATGATAATTTAATTATTTTTGCAGATCTCTAAGAATTCAGTCAGTTTCCATACTTTTCGCACACTTTTAACGAAGTTCAACGTGCTTTAATCTTCCCTGTTGTAGGCATTGACAAGACTAGATGAAGTTCGAGATGCAACTATGGAATGAAATAAATTTGTGACTTTCAAAACCTTTTGATACCCTAGATTGTTGTGTCAATTGACTTCTATTCAAGTTCAGTATTTAAAGATAAATTTGATGACAGAAGTACAGTCATCTTATATAGATCTTGTTCAAGTATATGTTAAGATATACATGATTATGTACCCTTCTCTATTGAATTACTTTGATTGTTCATATTTTGAATGAACTTTTCTATATCCTGCATATTCTCTGAATCATTTCTGTTAGCTTTTGTATTAGTTGTACTGATTTCTCCTAAAATGACATGATTTCAATTGATTTAAATGTGTTATTTATCCTCTGTGAAATATACTTGTTGATTATTATCTTTATGAAAACAGATTGCAATGATGATATGTGATATTATTCAGAGGATTGGGGCGGTATTTCATGTAATAATCCGTTCAGTTAAGACCTGCCAGCTAATAGCATTTCAAACTCTGAACGGGCTGCAGAACTATCAAGTGCTTTGATCCTTTTAGTATATGATGATATATTGGTTCTTATGTTACCAAAACCAGTGGATGAGGTAAAGACAATATTGTTAAAAATTGTGATTCAACCTTTTGGTTTCGCATCTACTTGGTATTAGAAAGTTGCTACTAAGGGTAATAAGATTGGTACTGTAATATACATCATGGTATTTCTTTATGTTAATCAGTGTGCGGTGGTGAATTTTGAGGAGCACCAGGTCAAACGCTCTTGTTGTGGGTTGTCCTTTTTTGATTTTTCACCTTATTTAATCATGTGGCTCACCTCATACATTCAAAACACGTGGGAGAGGATTGCTACATTTTTATTCCTCATCCTTTTCAGAAGCTGATGTTACTAATCTATTCCGTTCCAATTTATCCCTACTTATATTGCTATATATATTTGTGTTCTTTTAGATATAATAGTTTCCTTGTTTCTTAACTGTAAGATAATATATATTGTACAGAATTAACTTTGTTTCAAAAAAAACAAAACGTATCCATCTATAAACCACTTTTTGCTATCATCAAGATAACGACCGCGCCTGGGTTCACAATTTCTTATTTGACGGGATCCCTTTTGTTGAATAAGAGCCTTTGACTAGTCTGTAGGTTGATTTGTAGTTGCTAATAGCACCCTCACATTTTTCATATTTGGAGACAAGCTCTAACAAAAATGTGTTAGCCATGATTAGTTTAAGTTTATTATACAAAGTGAAGTGAAGGTAGAAGGATTCTGTAAGCCTAATTCCCACACTTGCCCATATTATTTTTAGCTATATACAGGATAGCGCTATAAAAGAAGTCGGACTCGCTAAAATAATAAATGTTCCAGAATCAGATTTTGAGGAGACTTCTTTCTCTTTTTTTTTTGAAAAGAATCCTCCTATTGTTTTTAAAATAATTTATATCCTCGTCCTTATCATATTTATGATAAATAATTTATAAATTAAAAAATATCTTACAAATTGCTTATATTATATAAACCAGACTCAGAGAGGCATGCGGTGTCCAAGTCAAGATAAAAACCGGGGAATACAAATGCTAAAATTTATAAGATAATCCCCCTGGTTGCTTCCTTGTGAATAAGACCGCCTTTATAAACGTAACCAAAAAGGTCATCAATCTGAGTCACGTTGAGTTTGTTTGTTTCTTTCTTTTAATCATCATTATCACATCAGCTCTTCTGCCTGTTGCTTCCTGGAACCAACTTATCCAGCCTCCCATGGTATAGAGTATAGACCACTTTCCAGATAAAAACTACTCCTCTCACTATATGCCAAACCCAATCCGCCTAATATCACGTGATCATCACGTGACCTATTCCATTCTCCTTTGCTAAAAAATCTTTATATTTGACCTAACCTCCCCCTATTTCTACCCAAATATATACCCAACTATTCTTTCCTTATTTCTTAAGCCTCGTAAAAACTACATCCTATGAGCCAAACCATGTCAAGCCCTGGCAATAACTGGGCTCAATTTTATCAACACAATGCTCCTGCTAAGCCTGTGGGTTTGTATACTAGCAACCAAGTCTCGGATGCGACACCCGTCGTCACCGCCACCGCCACCGCCACCACGACGATCAGTTCAGCTAGCGGTGGTGGCTTGAGCCCCGAAGGTCGTGTGGCAAAACCTGTCCGGAAAAGGTCCAGGGCTTCTAGACGAACACCTACCACCTTACTCAATACCGACACCGCTAACTTCAGAGCCATGGTTCAGCAGTTTACTGGGGGTTCATTGGCCCCATTTGCTTCAACTAGTTCAACCACTACTAGCTCTTACCCTAATATTGCTACTAATTTCAGTCTCGGGCTGGGGACTGGTCAACAATATGCTAACCCTAATGCAGTCATGGTTCCTAGATCAGGTTACAATATTCTACAAGTCCAGCAGCAGCAGCAGCAGCAGCAATTCATGTTCTCAAAGAATGATGATGATCATCATGCTTATCTCAGATCCACCGTACCTCAGATGAACGGTGTTTCCTCATCCGTGCCTCCAATAATCAGGTCTTCTTCCTCCAACCACAATCTAAGCGAGGACAACTACATGTTATAATTAGAAATTAAAATGTGATCAAGGAGAGTTTGTTTCTGCATGACTTGTTGAAAGGAAAAAGCATTGACCAATGTAAATACGGTTTCCTCTCCTTCTAGCATCAAGTAGCAACTACTATTTAACACTTCGTGTATTTTTATCATTCTGTTTCATGATCACACACACGTTATTTTAATATAATATTTGGTTTATTAATATGCTTTCACTCTCCAAATTAAACATATATATATATTCTTACTTGGAGGGCTAGGTATATATATAGGGATTTAATTCCTAATTAACCAATAATTGATTGTTTCAGTGTACTTGATCACGTTTATTATCGATATTAGTGAATTATACTTATTTATATTGGAATATCACGAGTTCGTTTAACCTTAACATGCTTTGAGTAAATTTTTGACCCTTAATTAGTGTGCTTATTACTGTATTTGTTAGGGTTATATAAATACAAGTATATGGAAATGTTCACAGGTTCACAGCTGTACGTGTTGCAGATCAATCCTGTGATGACAAATTTTAATTAACACTGCAGGATTGATGAATCCTTCCTGTAAATTTATAAAATTGGTTTCAACGTGTTTCAGCTCAATCTAGAATATATATGGATGATGGAACCCACTTGGTCAAGATGTTGCAACTTGAATAAACAAACATATTTTAAGTTTATACAACAGTATATTCATAAATTTGTATATATTTTTTAAAAATTTAATATGAATTTCAAATATTCTGAATTGATGGGAGTGTGAAGTGGGTTGGGTAGATGGGCCGAATGTGAGCTACTCTTGGGCCCCATACCATCACTATCAGAAGAAAATTCTTCTTCTAGAATCTCTCTTAATTTGGATTGACCCTCTTTTATGGACTCTCTATTTTACATTTAGCTGCTTTTTATGCGACTCCCTGGTGCTAGTCCTTGAGAAAATAAATTAGTTTTTTGTAATATTTTATATAATTATAATTAATTAATAATTGCTATTCCCGGGTTGGTGGGAGGTGGTGGCCGGAAATTCGACATCATTCAAATAAAAAATCATTTTAAGTTAATACTCCTATATTATACTGTATGTAGAACTAATGTGATAATAAATTAGTGCAATTTGACCATATATATTTATATATGCTACTGTAAGCAAGAAGTTTAGTTTGCAATCACTACCATTTCAACTGTGGAGAAGTTCATTTTACTAAAGTTTTCTTCATCTACTACTTGTCCTTCGTTGAGCCTATCAGATAATGCAGTGTTAGGGAGGAAAACCCCAAATATCCAACCAATGCAAAGCAAGGACAATAAAATTATATGACGCAAAACCCCCGCGTCCCAACTTATATTATTAATTAAAATATTTATCAATAATATAATCAACCAATCACGAATACTTAAGCCTAACAATACCTGAGTATTGTCTCACGTCTCACGGTGTTTCCAAACCATTGTTATCACGAAGACGACTAGTCGTCGTCGACGACTAGTCAACACGAAGGTGCTCGGGTGCCGAGACTCTTCGATGTCGACTTAGCGTTGTGATAACGATGATTATGGTGTACAGTCACATTATTCGATCAATGACAATACACATGAAAGGGATAAAGATGAACTTAATATTGAGATATGTTTTTATTTGCTTGGACATATTTAATATTTGGTATTTGCATGTTATTATGTAGTAAATATGCTTAATTTGAACTTATTACTCTATTACTTTTGATTTAAGACGTGTTTAGCAATGCTATTTATTAAATCTAGTAAATATATGTATATGAACAAGTTGTCGACTTTTATATAATATGACTATGTATATATAGTCATCACAAATTTAGCCACCAAGACTTACCATACTTTTTACACAAGTCTAATCATACTTGGTTCCTAATTATCTACACAAGTCTAATCATACTTGGTATCTAATTACTTACCTTTGTAACCAAGACATACCATCTATCATAATTGCCCAATTATAATTATTATCATCTATAATAATTATCCAAATACAATTATTATACTACCCATATTTGTCTTAGGTCACCAAAGCCCGTACTACTATATTGGGTTTAACCCAACATGCAGGTGATCGAATATCTATCAGAGAATGCAGGTGATCGAGAAGATATTAGGATATAGAATTAATCCGTCATTTAAAGCTTCATCCGAAGTATATATTGTTTATTCAAGATTATTCCTAATTATACACGCAAATGCATCAGATATTTCAACCAATTTGCATGACACTCATCCATTTTCCAAATCTACACTTTGAATTCTGAAATTCGAGTTATGGAATACTAATTGTATTCACACAAGTAGATTCTGAATGAACACAAGTTTGATTAATGATAAACGCAAACTAGGTGACCTATTAAACATAACAGATAACTTTCTGTCCTATAAGCTTACAATCTGATCCACATCGAGTTCACCTTGCTTCTTGGCATGCCTCAGATAGAAGGCTTTTATCCTCTCAAGACCATCTTCAAGAGCTGCCGGATCAACAGCAAAAGTAATGCGGAGCCAATTTTTTAGCCCTACTGCGGTCCCTGCAAGACAGAAAACTGTCAGCATCCTTCATTCAGTAACCAATCAACACCTGTCCTATGATAGCATGTTTCGACAACAAGATGTATCAACTGTGCTTAAATGATCGAACCAAAACTTCTTTGATATCTCTTGATGCATGTCCAAATTACTTTAATAACAGTCAAAATAGCAAGTGTTTTTTTTCTTTTTGGAATCGTCATTTTACAAACTGTATCCTTCCGTTCCAAATATGAAACAAGAGGTTTTGGTACATGAATAGTCATACCTGGAAGCACTACTACAGACTCTTCTTTAGCTAACTTGAGGCAAAAATCCATATCATCGTGTATGTCCTCCAACAGTGTCAAGTTTAGTTTCACCTGCAACAAAAATTCTCAAACATTTGACGATTTCTTGATTTTAAACATTTCTTATTATTGATCATAATAATAGCTATATCTCCTTACCATGCATGACATAGCTCCTTCTGGTTTCTGAGGGCAAGTAAGGCAAGGAATTTCCTCGAGTTTAGTGTAGAAGACATTCACAGCCTCTCGGAGTATGTCGATAGTATTAGAAAAGAAGCCATTTGTTGTTTTCTCAAGGATTTGTGGTAAGGCTCCCTGAAAATACACCATTTTATGAGGAGCTTATTTCTTTGTATCTTGCTTTACTTCACAAAAATCCGAACAGGCTTTAATTACTGTAAAAAACTTAATTCTATCCAAATCTTGCTAATCAGCTTTAATTCACAATTGTCTTTACAATCACTTGTACAGTTGTACTTGATTATTTCAATAATAGTAAACAATTTTTATGCAATCAGACCAGACTAGTTAGCTTCACATAAAATTTAGGATTAAATGTTTTGAACTTGTAGTACAAAGACTCCAGTTGTCGTTAGAAATCTGATATTTAGACGTGTGATTTGTATATCCCCTGCCATGTAATACTACAGAAACCAATACTCAACAGAGAATGAGAACATAATAGACATTACAGCTAATCCAGAAGGAATCATATACCTGAATGAAAGTTGGAGGTTCAGCGCTGATGCTGATATAGCTCTTGATAGATTCAACAAGCTGATCCAAAATGAAAAATATTAGAATAAATTAATGTCAGCATTAACATAATTCTTACTATGAATCAAAGTAGGACCCTATAAGCTTCTTGTGGAAGCATATATAATGGCATGAAAATTGATGTATATCACCTCTACCAAGAGGTCTTTTGTGTACACTAAACAGTTATGTGCATAAATAGAGGTATATTTGTTTTATCAAAATCTATTGTGATTCTTTTTCCTTATATAAAGTAATGTCCTTTATGCTACTTCGAGCAGGTTTTGTGCAGAGTAGCATGACAGATTGACAGACAGTAGGTATATGCAGGAAAAAAATTATATTATTTTCCACCAAAAGAAAAAAGTTAAAGGTTTTCTGCATATAAATATTGTGCAGTAAGTGCATTGTAGGTATTCATGTGTTTGAAAGAGGTAGAGACTAGAGAGAACCCCATATTTCTGCAAAATGGCATTTGGATCGTTTATCGCGATCCATCCAAGTCGCCACCCAGGAACAATCCATCTTTTTGATAGCGACCCTAGAGTAAGAACAGGTGTGAGAGGTCCAAACACTCCTCCTGGCACAAATGGTTTACTTCCAAAACATAGGTGATTATAAACTTCATCCGCAATTACAAGAATCCCAAGCCTTCTTGCAGTCTCTGCGACCTTTTATTTGAAGAGATGATATCAAGACTAGGAAGAGATAAAATCAGATTAAAGAACCAAGAATATCTACCCAAGTTTGTAAGTTATGAAATGGATGTACTTAATTAATTTTTAGATATCAGCCCAACTCACCTGTTGTAGGTGTTCATGTGTGAAAACATTTCCACACGGATTTCCTGGGTTGATGATAACTATAGCAACAGTATTACCATCTGCGAGTGCTTCCACACTGTCAAGGTCAACTTCCCAACCATTTTCAGGCAGGAGATTGAAGTGCCTAATCTCAATTTTACTAAAGGCAGCACGAACTTCATATACTGGATAGCCTGGTCTTGGAATTAATATATTGGCACCAGGGCGAGCAAGAACTGATAAAATAACTTCAATTGCATGATTAGCACCGACTGTGAGAAATATATCCTCAGCAGATAATTTATATGGAAGATTGAGAGAAAGATGATCTGCAACTGACCTGTGTAATATAAATATATATAAAAATATCACTTAGCTGAATCATTTTAAGATTATCTCAATGGAGTTTGCTTTGCTCCGTCTTCAACATAAAAGATTGTTCAAACCATTTAACAAGAGCATAGCATATCTTTAATAGTGGTTAGATCCATAAAATTAATTTCAACCCCCCTCCCTCCTCTCATTTTGAGTATTATGAATATGAAGCCTTCCGTGAAAATAAAATTTGTAAGTTGCAAAACGTAATTCTGTAAAATTTGTATTCTGTTTTTTGGTAAATCCAAAGTTTCATTCAGCTCAATACTTCAAATTCGAATTCCTGGACTACCCTCCCTAGTCCCCATATTATGCAATCTTTATGCATGTGAGTAATTTATGTACAATGTACAGATATGGGGCCTATTAAGCTCCACAACAAAAACTTTTAATTTGAAAGAACAAAGGCCAATAAACACTTTAATCTCCAGCCTCTCAGTAGTGATCTGATGGTGTGGACAGGGAAAAGATAAAAGAAACAGACCCCTTCAGATTTAGGACTTATTATTATTGATGTTTGCGCAAATTACATTATTTACCCAGCAATTTACGTAATTTTATAGGTACAAGGCAAGGGAAGGGGGGAGGGGGAGTAAGCTCTTGAACCATGACCTCGTCACTGGGGAATTGGTGGGGGACAAGATTTTGCCACTAGACTATTCCTAAATCCTCAATGTTACATCTTTTTTTTCCAATGATGAAGTGTTTTGATCGCTAAGGTTTGTATAAGAAACAATTGGGCATAAATTATCAAAAGTGTTTCGATCTCAACCAAAATTGGTTGTCAGAATCAATACTCAATCATTAAAACAAATAAATTATACTCCCTCCGTCTCTTTTTACTTTTCCTGTTAATCATGTGCGCGTTTGCCAACACACATTTTTTATCGTTAATATCTTTAATTTCGTATTAGTATTAAATATAAAAATTTTACTGTATTAAAATACTCACAAATACGAATCAAACAAAATCACTCATGACTATATTTTGTCTTATAAATTATGTGTAAATTAGTAGTCAATCACTTACAATGAACAGTACAAAAAGTCAAAACAGGAGAAGTATTCTGAGACGGAGGGAGTACCAACTATCGTATTCTCTTAATAAATTTGCAAACTTCAAGTATTCATTAATCACAACTATTAAAAAGTACAGTATACAACAAATTAACCACAAACATTATTCAGTTACATTAATCAGGCAATATCAAAGCTTAATATTCACTTATGGGCTACAAAATGAAGAACATAAATCATTTCTCCATGAGATTAGAGAGCCATTTTCTAATAAATTTATCATGCACTTCTATCAATGTACCATCCCCATTAATCAGGTTCCAATTTATAAAAATAACACTAATTTAATTATTTATGTGTGTGTGTGTGTGTTTACCTCCTGGCCATAGAAATACCAGCAGCAGGGCCATAACAATTAAATTTAGCAGAACGAATGTGTAATATCTGTAATTTATTTATTTAGATATTAATAATTATAATTATAATTAGATTAGAATTTGTAAGATTATTTTCTTTAACCATAATATTTATTATATTGAATTTGATTAGAAATAGAATTTGTAAGAAAATAGTAATTAGATTAGAAGAAGGATAATTATTAAGGGTCTATATATACATATAAACATATGAGTTATTTATTAAAACCCTAAAAGAAACTAGAAGGAGCCGCCCATAGAAGAACATGTTGGGATTAATAACTACGGTCGTAGGTAAGCTCGTCGTTTTAAAATTTAAAGGCTCTGTACATATTTCAATTGACGTTATTAGTACATTCATGTGTGTACATGTAATAACAGCTTATTAATTTATATATACTAGTTTTCCCGAGCTTGACAAATATGTGTTACTGTGTATATAAAAGATGTCACCATGTTATGGTTATTTGAACGAAGTGATTATCCAGTGAGTAAATACATGCTAGATGGCTGCTCATCTCTGTTGCCGCACATGGTCATGTAGTAGTAGTTGTGTTGACTTCAGTTTTTAAGATTGTTCTGCATGTTATAGTTAATAATATTAATACAATAGCAATCTTGTTAGGCTATTAATTATTAAACGAATAGGTAATTATTATATTATTAATAATATATTATATTTTTTTATAATTAGATTGGGAGCCGGGAGTTTAGTGGATCTTACCGGATTTTAGTTAGTGTTTGAAGATCGCTATTTTCAAGGTACGGATTTCGTCCCTTTTTTCTTCAGCGCTACTCTTTTTAGGATTAGTTATATTTAATTCGTTCCGTTCGTAAATTTGTTCCTTCCGTTATTATTCGTTCTAACTGTTTTGATTCTCCGAAAGTTATTTTAAAGTCTGTTTTGAAATATTTAAATATTTGTCTCTACGATTTTCGAAAATTATGTATGTTACATATCTGCGTAGAATATTTGAAATATCTGTTCAGGTGGTTTTAAAAATTGTAAAAATTATTTTATTTGAACCCTTAGAGTGATATAGGGTATACCGATTTAACCAGCTGTAGGGGTACTACAACCATGTCATTGCGGCACCAGTGGCATGACACTTCCGTGGCAGTGTGATTAGTCACGGCGTATCCTTCTGATAACTCAGGTGGTGAGTTTTGCGCATTTTGATATTTGTTTGAGGATACGTGGGTGCACCCAGAGTCTGATTTGATTTGTGATTTGTTATTTGACGGTGACGTTGTATATGCCGTACACGTTGTCCGGTTTGTTGCACGCATTAGGTACCCTATGATGTGTGTATCTGTTATCTGTTCTGTATCGGTATGAAATATCCTAACCCCTTTTTGCTTCAGCCTTGTTTTAAAAATAATTAATGTTTACTTATAACTGTTAAACTATATATCTTCTTTCTGTTTTATAAACTGTATTCCAATCCGTACTGGGCATTTGGCTCATGCCGTATTCTTTCTTCTGGCAGGTACTTAGGGGGATCTTGGGTTGTGTGATGGAGAGCTACCCTTACTTCATTTATTAGGATATTTGAAATTCTCAGATTATTTTAGTCATTTTCATTATTAGAGATTTTGGATTTATTCGTATTTATCATTTTGAATTATTTTGGAGGTTTTATTATTATTTTGGAGACATTGTTGGACCTATTATTTATTATAAGGTGGATTTTAGAATTCTATATACAGGTTTATGGTTTGGAAGTAACCCCTCGTCTCATTTTGGGAAGGGGGTGTTACAGAGATGGCATCAGAGCTTAGGTTCTTTCTTGTAGAAAACCTATTTAGGTTTGACCTGTGAGTTTGGGTAGCCATTAGGATGTGTATTCTATTTTGAGACTTCATGTATTTGCGTTCATTTCAACATTATGTCATAATTTTTTTTATAAAATACTCCAGCTTGCCTCTTTCTGCGAATTCATTCGTATCTGTATTTGTATTGTGAATCCTTTTTAGACGTGGAGCTTTTGCATTATTTGAATATGTTTTGACTCATTTTGTTGCTTCTTTCTCATCTCTTCGGAATCTTTCCTTTTAGTCTTCGTAAATGGATCATTTTATGTGCCTTCATGATAATTATCAAGAGTGTTTAGAATCTGTAGAATATACTTATCTAGGCAAACTTATTACCGATAGTGATGCATGACCTTGATTAAATCTTAAGGATTTATTGATTTAACATTTGGAGCAATTGATTGAAAAGGAAAGTGAATGATCTATGAGGATGCAAGTATGTTCGTAACTGTAGATCAAGATTTTTAAATGAAAGATGTATTTAGAATTATTTTGGCTTTATGAGTAAGATAACTTTTGGCTAAGGATTGTATGACTTTTAGACTTCAACTACGGATATGAGCTACATATTAAGAATTATTGATTATCAATGAGTTACATGCAAAGAGATATTATGTTCGCTACCATGGTAGGATGTGAAATCAGATATATAAAATTTGAAATGTGGTGCGGAAATGTGAATGTGACTAGATGAAATGATTTCAAGATGACAATGGATTGAAAATGATTTCATAATATGTTCAATAGGCAATATTTCTCAGTTGCGCATAAGGAAGCTTACCTTAGGGTGTTATATTTAATTAAGTACAATGATGATTAGAATATTTTAAATTACATAACAAGGTTTTGGTGTGCTCGAAGGCTTGGTGAGACATCTTTAAAGTAATGAGAGATTTAAATAGAAATTGAGATTTAACCAAAGTGGTTCCATATAACTAGAGATGTTGGAGTATAAAAAGAAAGTAATGGATGTATTTTAAAATTGTAGGTTTGAGAATGCTCATAAGATATAAAAAGACGTGTTATTTTATAAAATCATGTATCGGTTATTCTTGAATTTATCAAGAGGGCTGAAGTTATTTAAAATCATTGTATACGATGACACTAGTAGAGTTATAGGAATTAGAAGAATAGCTACGAGACTTATTGGATAAGGAATTGATCAGGCCGAGTGTATCTCCATGGGGCACTCCAGTATTATTTGTGAAGAAGAAGGACGGGTCTATGAGATTGTGTATTGACTACAGGGAGTTGAATAAGGTGACTGTTAGAAACAGGTATCCTTTACCACGCATTGATGACTTGTTCGATCAGTTGCAGGGGGCAAAGTATTTTTCGAAGATAGATTTGAGATCGGGTTACCACCAGTTACGAGTAAGAGATGATGATATTCCGAAGATAGCATTTCGTACCCAATATGGTCATTATGAGCTTCTTGTGATGTCCGTTGTGTTGACGAATGCACCAGTAGTATTTATAGATTTGATGAATCGGGTGTTTCATGATTACTTGGATAAGTTCGTTGTGGTTGTCATCGATGATATCTTGATATACTCTAGGAGTAAGGAAGAGCATTTGGGCATTATATTTGAAATTTTAAGGAAGAAGAAATTATTTGCAAAATTTCCGAAGTGTGAATTTTGGTTGGAGCAGGTTACATTTTTGGGTATATTATATCTGGTAAGGGGATTGAGTTGGATCCTGCGAAAGTCGAGGCTATCACAAATTGGTCGAGACCTAGCACTGTGACAGAGGTGAAGAGTTTATTGGGTTTGTCAGGCTACTATAGGCACTTTATAGATGGTTTCTCATCCATAGCTTTGCATTGACTCAGCTGATGTGGAAGGGTGTTAAGTTCGAGTGAAATGATGATCGTGAACATAGTTTTCAAGAGTTGAAGAAGATGTTGGTGTCAGCTCCTATACTTGTTTTACCATTAGAGAGTGGATGATACCAAGTTTATAGTGATGCTTCTACGAGAGGATTGTGGTGTGTTCTTATGCAGCATGAGAAGATGATTTTATACGCATCTAGGCTGCTTAAAACTTATGAGGTAAATTATCATACCCATGACTTGGAGTTAGCAGTAGTGATTTTTGCCTTAAAATTTTAAAGACATTATTTGTATGGAGAAACCTGTGACATCTTCACTGATCACAATAGTCTCAAATATATTTTTACACAAAATGTGTTAAACATGAGGCAGAGGAGGTGACTTGAACTTATTAAGGATTATGATGCTAAAATTCAGTACCATCTGGGAAAGGCGAATGTAGTGGCATACACTCTTAGTAGGAAGGACTTGGGAAGTGTTGCATCTCTTATTACTCAGCAGCACCTTATTTCAGATATGGAGCGCTTGGGTGTGGAGCTGTATGTTGGAGGATCAGCTGCAAGCCTAGCAAATTTGAAGGTGGAATCAAATCTAGTCTCAAGGATTAAGGAAGCTCAGAAAAATGATACAGGGCTAGAAGCTATTAGATCGAATGTGGCAGATGGTAAGCAAACGGAGTTTCATGTTGATGATCATGGTGTGGTATGGCTGGATAGTAGATTGTGTGTACCTTCAGACGCAGCGATTCGTGAAGCAGTTTTGACGGAGGCTCATAGTTCTTCATTCTCTATTCATCCGGGTTCTACTAAGATGTATCGAGATTTGAAGAAGCACTTTTGGTGGAGTGGGATGAAACGGGACATAACAGAGTTCGTGGGGAAATGTCTTACTTGTCAACAAGTGAAGATTGAACACTAGAGATCTAGTGGACTATTACAGCAGTTGGATATCCCAGTTTGGAAGTGGGAAAACATTACCATGGATTTTGTCACGGGTTTACCAAGGACTTTTAGGAAGAATGATGTTATTTGGGTGGTGGTTGATAGACTTACAAAATCAGCTCATTTCTTGCCTATTAGAGAGACTACTCCTATTCATGAATTGGCAGAGATATTTCAACGGGATATTGTTAGACTTCATGGTGTGCATGTGTCGATAGTTTCAGACAGGGATACGAGGTTTACTTCGCGTTTTTGGAAGGGATTTCAGCAGGCTTGGGGTACGAGGCTTAATTATAGTACAGTTTTTCACCCACAAACTGATGGACAATCAGAGAGGACTATTCAGACGTTGGAGGATATGTTGAGGGCTTGTGCTTTGGAGTGGTTTGGTGATTGGGACAAGTATCTGTACCTTGTGGAGTTTGCATACAATAATAGTTGGCAAGCGAGCATTAGCATGCCACCATTTGAGGCGTTGTATGGTAGAAAATGTAGAGCACCGACTTGTTGGAATGAGGTTGGAGAGAGTGTCATTGAAGGGCCAGAGTTGGTTCGGATAACTAACGAGAAGGTAGAGTAGACTAAAGAAAACTTAAAGGAAGCTTCATCACGTCAAAAGAGTTATGCAGATGAAAAGAGAAAGTTTGGCGGATTTGAGCCTAGTGATCATGTGTTTTTGAAAATGTCTCCTTGAAAGGGGGTTAAACGTTTTGGTATGAAAGGCAAGCTTAGTCCAAGATATGTTGGTCCTTTTGACGTTATAGAGAGAGTGAGGGAAGTTGCTTATACAGTAGCATTGCCACCACAATTATCTCATGTGCATAATGTGTTCCATGTGTCTGTTTTAAGAGGCTACAAGTATCATCTGTTGCACGTAGTTCAATATTCGTGACATAAGATTAGGGAAGATCTTTCTTGTGAGGAGGAGACTGAAACTATCTTAGTTTGAGATGAGCGACTTATGAGGAAGAGAACCATTTTATTTGTTAAACTTTTGTGGAAGAATCGTTATGAGAGAGAGGCTACTTGGGAATTAGAAGAATCTATCTGTGATAAATATCCGCACTTATTTGATTCAGGTACGAGTTTTAGTTTCGTTAGATTCCAGGGACGGAATCCTTTTTAAGGGGGTATATATGTAATATCTGTAATTTATTTATTTAGATATTAATAATTATAATTATAATTAGATTAGAATTTGTAAGATTATTTTCTTTAACCATAATATTTATTATATTGAATTTGATTAGAAATAGAATTTGTAAGAAAATAGTAATTAGATTAGAAGAAGGATAATTATTAAGGGTCTATATATACATATAAACATATGAGTTATTTATTAAAACCCTAAAAGAAACTAGAAGGAGCCGCCCATAGAAGAACATGTTGGGATTAATAACTACGGTCGTAGGTAAGCTCGTCGTTTTAAAATTTAAAGGCTCTGTACATATTTCAATTGACGTTATTAGTACATTCATGTGTGTACATGTAATAACAGCTTATTAATTTATATATACTAGTTTTCCCGAGCTTGACAAATATGTGTTACTGTGTATATAAAAGATGTCACCATGTTATGGTTATTTGAACGAAGTGATTATCTAGTGAGTAAATACATGCTAGATGGCTGCTCATCTCTGTTGCCGCACATGGTCATGTAGTAGTAGTTGTGTTGACTTCAGTTTTTAAGATTGTTCTGCATGTTATAGTTAATAATATTAATACAATAGCAATCTTGTTAGGCTATTAATTATTAAACGAATAGGTAATTATTATATTATTAATAATATATTATATTTTTTTATAATTAGATTGGGAGCCGGGAGTTTAGTGGATCTTACCGGATTTTAGTTAGTGTTTGAAGATCGCTATTTTCAAGGTACGGATTTCGTCCCTTTTTTCTTCAGCGCTACTCTTTTTAGGATTAGTTATATTTAATTCGTTCCGTTCGTAAATTTGTTCCTTCCGTTATTATTCGTTCTAACTGTTTTGATTCTCCGAAAGTTATTTTAAAGTCTGTTTTGAAATATTTAAATATTTGTCTCTACGATTTTCGAAAATTATGTATGTTACATATCTGCGTAGAATATTTGAAATATCTGTTCAGGTGGTTTTAAAAATTGTAAAAATTATTTTATTTGAACCCTTAGAGTGATATAGGGTATACCGATTTAACCAGCTGTAGGGGTACTACAGCCATGTCATTGCGGCACCAGTGGCATGACACTTCCGTGGCAGTGTGATTAGTCACGGCGTATCCTTCTGATAACTCAGGTGGTGAGTTTTGCGCATTTTGATATTTGTTTGAGGATACGTGGGTGCACCCAGAGTATGATTTGATTTGTGATTTGTTATTTGACGGTGACGTTGTATATGCCGTACACGTTGTCCGGTTTGTTGCACGCATTAGGTACCTTATGATGTGTGTATCTGTTATCTGTTCTGTATCGGTATGAAATATCCTAACCCCTTTTTGCTTCAGCCTTGTTTTAAAAATAATTAATGTTTACTTATAACTGTTAAACTATATATCTTCTTTCTGTTTTATAAACTGTATTCCAATCCGTACTGGGCATTTGGCTCATGCCGTATTCTTTCTTCTGGCAGGTACTTAGGGGGATCTTGGATTGTGTGATGGAGAGCTACCCTTACTTCATTTATTAGGATATTTGAACTTCTCAGATTATTTTAGTCATTTTCATTATTAGAGATTTTGGATTTATTCGTATTTATCATTTTGAATTATTTTGGAGGTTTTATTATTATTTTGGAGACATTGTTGGACCTATTATTTATTATAAGGTGGATTTTAGAATTCTATATACAGGTTTATGGTTTGGAAGTAATCCCTCGTCTCATTTTGAGAAGGGGGTGTTACAGAATGGCATCCACAAGTGAATCTTCAGCAACGGGTGTAGTTTTAAAGCAAGGAAATGAAGATGGATCACCATGGCCCAGTGGAATAGTGGGCCTTGTTCCATCATTTCTCAGTTGTTCCATAACAGTACCAAGAACACCTCTCACTGTAAATTTTGAGACCGCGTCCAAATCTTTGTTACCTCGAAATCCGCATTTTGTTATTACACCTTTCATCTTCTTCCAAAACCCACACTGCTTTATTTCCTCGTCAACACTTTACAAATGTATGAGTATAATATTTTGGGACAACTATAAAAGGTAATTCAGCCAAGAAATATGGGACGGAGGGAGTATTTGATAAAAAAAGGGATGTGAGGTGCTGAGGTGAATTTTTCGATATAATTTTTCAATCTCAATTTTATAATGTTGATGTCCACTCTGCATTTATAAAAATACTCTTAAAATAATGGGGCTGTTTGGCAACAGATTTTTTCCGGAAATAAGCCCTTATTTCCGAAAAAAAGTAGAGATGTATGTATTTTTTCTGAAAATAAGTAACTTATTTTTTATTTTGAAGATAATATTTGATTTTAAAATTCTAAAACAAATATTTATCTTTAAAAAAAATGAAAATATGTAAAAAATAAAAATAAAATAAGATACTTATTTTAAGTTTAAGGAATCTCAAACGGCCACAATATTACCCTAATGCAACAACCTATGATCATTATATCGAGCTCAATATATAATAGGTTCGGTCCTAGATATTTGGGTGTTCTTATCAAAATTTTATAATGATATCATTTTCTTTATAATTTTAAAAAATAAAAAAAGACGGTGTCCCAGGCAATTGCCGTCATCGCTTTATACAACGACCGCCCTGTATATAATAATTTAATTCGTGTATAAGAGATCTTCAAGTGTAACGGCGTTACTAGTGGCACGTGGGACTCTGTCAGAGTCATAGTACTAAGTTTAGTTTTTTTTATAAAAAAAATTGTGTTGGGCCTTATACTTAAATTTATTTAATAGGCCATTAACTGCGCTACCGGGATTTTTAGTTAATTATAATTTAAAATTTGTTATCAAAATTAAAACAATATACGGAAACGGTTAAAGTAGGCGAGAGTCTTGTTTTCTTATTATAAATTACACAAGATCAAATAAAATTATGATCTATATTATGGTTTATGGATTAATATTAAAAATAAAATTTATATTATTAATATATTTACTAAATGTTTTATTATTCAGTAATAATACAATTCTTTTATTAAGAAATCAGTTATATCAAGAGTATGATTATATTTAATAAGTAAAATTAAATATCAAACAATCGTCTGGTAGTAGAAGTGTGGAACAGTAATTACGACAAAATAAGTGTATGTAGTAGATATGTATATTATTTTAACAATATTAATTTTGTCATGATTTTTTAAATAAAAACAATAGAAATTGACCACTATACGGGATTATATATTGGAGGACATATTCATATGAAGAAAAACGATAATAACTTTTCACTTTGATCGAATTTGAATTAAACTAATTTAAATTTATTAATTTTTATCAAATTTAAATTGAATCAAATCTTTTATAAAAATTTGAGAGACCAATTCACATATGATACATTTAAATTATTGAATAATAGAATCGATTTTCAAATTTTTATAGATTCCCGTAGGGGTTAAGAATGAAATTCACGACCAAATTAGACATTAGAACGTGAATTAATATTTCGTTCTCAAATTTTTAAAAAGAGCTGAATAGAGGTACTTCACAAAAAAAAGGGTAGAGGAATTTTTAAAATGTTTTGAAAATTTAGAGAAACATACATTTTTTTCCCTTTTGCAAAAGTACCTTTTAATTATTTAAATGATTGATAAAAAAAATCACATAACTTTCTCCATAATTTTATACTCTCTCCGTTTGATTTTATTTGACGTTTGACTTTTTGATACATATTTTTAGGAGTTTTGATTATATAGTTAAAATTATTATTTTAATTTTTTTTTGAATAAAAATATTAAATTCAAATTTTTATTCAAATTTTAAAAATAATAATTTTAATTATATAATCAGACATCTTAAAAATGTGTATCAAAAATTCAAAAATCAAATATTATCAACGTCATGAATATATATATCTTTCTCCTTAGTTACTTTCTTTTTGTTTTCCATAAAATTCGAACACGGACAAACGATATCATATATTATGTTTAAAAGTTAAAATTCAATAAATATTAAAAATTAATAAAATATTAATATTTTGATAATATAGTATTATGTTAAAAAATAATATAAGATTCATTTTGGTCTATCTCTAACACCTCAATGTTTTAGATGAGCCCGTTACTAAACATTGTATCAGAGCTCAAGTTGGTAGGGGTCACAAGTTCGACTCTCTGTAAGATCCATTTGGACCTCTTTCTAACATCTTAAGGTTTTAGATTTTGGACCTCTTTCTAACATCTTAAGGTTTTAGATAAACTCGTTACTCAACAGATTATAAATATTACACTCAATCTATATTATTATAACGGAAAAATTAAAAGTTTTGATCGGTGCGGTACTTGAGCTGGTTACTCAACAGATTATAAATATTACACACAATCTATATTATTATATTATTATAGCGGAAAAATTAAAAGTTTTGATTGGTACGGTACTGGCAGGATAAGGTGAATCATAGAAAAGATCTTAACCGTTCAATATTAACCATAGAAACGATCTTAATCAATTTTAATAAAATCTAATTTTAGAAAGAATATATATCATACATACAACTCTAACCCCCAATAATTTTTCTTTTATACAACTACTCACGGATAATATTATATTTAAATTATATTCCATATTTTCTATTTTAAGTATCCTACTTATCATATAATTTTTATTTAATACATAAATATCATTGTATAATAAAAAAATAACGATTACGGAGTAGAATCTAATGGTTATTATATTTATTAAAAATATAATAATTAACCAACAAAACTACTTCCAGACAAATACAAAAACCCACTTTTATACTATATTATTATAACCGAAAAATTAAAAATTTTGGTCGGTCGATAACAGGCAACGGACCTAAAAAATATACATGTATTTATAATACGGATTCTAACTATATACATATATATTACCTAAAATTTTACCGGCCCATTTATATATTTATAAAAATTTAATTTTTAGACCTAATTATATATTTACTATAACACAAGTTTAGATTAAAACATATTTATATTTAGAATAAATTTATATAATATAAGAGAATATATAATATTAACGGAAATTCTTAATATTATAAATTTTATATTAAATATAAATAAAAAATTAATTTATTTAAATATTAATTATCCCGCATGTAAATTTGAATTTGACAACGATAAAAAATATACTCGAAGATATGAACGAGATGTGTTACTCGAAAGACTTGGAAACAAGGGGTAGGATAGGCGTCTAAAATGAAGAAATAAATAGAAGCTGGGGGCGGCAGCAAAGTAATGAATGTGACGTAGTTATAAACGCCACTCCACCCAACAGCCGCTACTCCACGTATCCCCATGCCCCCACCCTCTTGACTATTTTACTT
Source organism: Oenanthe sinensis (assembly GCA_028671895.1). Taxonomy (NCBI): domain Eukaryota; kingdom Viridiplantae; phylum Streptophyta; class Magnoliopsida; order Apiales; family Apiaceae; genus Oenanthe; species Oenanthe sinensis. Next base: position 42,579,413 of record CM053794.1, read on the forward strand.
GGGCGGCGCCTCCACCGCAACCCCCTCTACTCTCTTCCTTCTATATATACATACACGCTACAATATTTATTAACCCTATCCCGTCAAGATTTATGTTCTGCATCTATATATGTTTTATGTGTACACACACATTATTCACAACACTCTAAACAACAATCACAATGGTTACAACTAAGGTGGGTGCAGGTGTCACGTATTCAGGCGTTGAGGACGTGCATTACAGAGGTGTTAGAAAGAGGCCATGGGGGCGTTACGCTGCTGAGATTCGAGACCCTGTGAAGAAGAGCCGTGTGTGGTTAGGTAGCTTTGACACTGCTGAGGAAGCGGCGCGTGCTTATGATGCTGCAGCGATCAAGTTCCGTGGCCAAAGGGCTAAAACCAACTTCCCTTCCTCTCTCCCTCATAGCCCAAGTCAAAGCAGCACTGTTGAGTCATCTAGTAAGGGGGATGGAGTATTACACGCGCCGCCTCCTGAGCTTCAAGTCACGCGCCGCCTTGGTGGGGGTCTTCCTTTTTCCCTTCAACAGCCTGCACCGACAATGACTTGGAATCCTGCGAAACCTGTGATGTTCTATCAGGTGGCCGGGTTTGCTTCGGGGATGGTGGGCCATGGGGTGCATGTTGGATTGGGTCCAGGAGTGGTGCATGGCGGCGGCGCGTTGAGTGATTCTGGGTCGTCCACTGTGGTGGATGGTGTTTATCAGCATGAACAAGCGTGCAGAAAGAGCAGTGGTAACATTGGCAGCAAAGTGTTGAATCTTGATCTTAGTTTAGCTCCTCCTGTTTCAGATTATTAGCTAGCTAGATGAGAAAGTTAATTAACTTTTACCGCAGTAGTTAAAATCAGTGTGTAAATAGGTGAACAAACAACTCTTGAAGTTTTTTTCTTCTTTTAAAACAAACAACTCTTAAGTTGATATTTTGCTCGTATTTTTACTTTTTAGTTGTAACTAGTTACACGTTATGTGGCATTAACCTGGGCTAAAACTCGATCCTTTTATTCAAAATCGTCCAAGTGTCCGTTTCTTTAAACTTAAACTTAATTTAATCTTATAATTTAAAAGTTACTTACTTAGAAGTTGTGGTCTTGCTTCCCGTAAATCTATTGAGTTAAAGAACAACTTAAACTTTTAGGTCACTAGAAGTGCCTGGAACTTGATAAACTTTGACTTTTTATGTGTTGGAGGCTGCTTAGATTTTGTTGTATTATTATCTGTTCTTGTCGATTGTCATGTTGATAAGATCAAAATTTTGTACGCTTGCCTTCAGAATATTCTTTCTTCTCGAAAATTGAGAAATTAATTGATTTATCTTTTCTAGAGAATCCGATATACAGACTACAGACTACAGAGTACTCCGTATTTAGCAATCATCATTTATATTACTCCACTCTACTATACTAGAAATACATGAGCACAAACACTATAGGGAACTCAAAATCCAATTTATAGATACATGTATAGGCATGAATTCAACCCCAACTTACGTGTAGTATAGTAGTATTCCTTTTGTTCAATAAACTGTTTTTAGGAGAAGAAAATAAAGATATAGAGACAAATTATTGCCGTCCTTTAAAATATTGAATTTAGAAGACAATAAAGCCGCCGTTGCCGATCACTTTGGTAGGCCGTCTTAATTTCTCAACCGTCGGAGTTGTCTGTGGCGAGGATAAATTATCGAACTTGTCGTGGTGTTTAATTAGCGGCGGCACCGTTTGTGTGTCTTTCATACCCCTAGAATGCATGTGATTGTATGACATTTGCCACCATGTGACATTGTGACCATGTCTACCCCTGTTGTCTTTACTCTTTTTTTCTTTCTCTTGCTAGCTATCGCCAGGTTGCAGATCTTTTGTATTTCATTTGTTACACTTTTTTTCCTATTCTTTATATTTTAGCATAATATTCCCCCCCCCCCCCTATTCTTTATACTTCATCTATTTTTACATATTTATCATTTCTTTACTATTATACCATTCTAATTATTTTTTTATATATAATTAAAATTATTTTTAAAAAAGAAAATATGCAAGTAATATTATAATTAAAAATTAAAAAAAATAATTTTAAATTGTGTGAAAATCAAATGATAAATATTTAAAAGTAAAGAGAGTATATAATTTAAAAGTAAAGAGAGTATATCTTATAATAAAGTCATTACTATTTATAACTGAAGTTTTATATCAAATATCTCAGCACAAATTACAAGATTGTTCATTTGTTCTTATATTAATATTTGTATTTTTATAAAACTGTTGATGCAAATTATGAAGAAAAATATGGAAAGGAGGCAAGAAACCGTGAAGTTTGTGGAACAGTGGAAGTAACGACGTAGTATTATATATTCACGTGTTTACAAAACCATAAACGTTTGATTTTTTATTAGACCAAAACTTAGACAAACAATTAGGGGAAAATTATAACAAAATTTAGAATATCATCATTAGGGAAAAACCTTTTAATTACATGGAGAGCCACACATCTGATACTACTACCTTATAGTGAATAATGTTTATTCTTATATTTCCTTCTCATTTGTCTACAAACATAAGCTCCAGTAAAATACTATAGATAATTTGTTAGTTAGCATTTTCTTATTAAGATGAAATAGATAATTTATCCAGAATAGTAACTAATGCTAGTATATCTCATGTTTGTAATTGCATTAATATTAGAATATAATTTACTAAAGATCCTCATAAGTTCTTCTATGATAAGTTTATCTTTCCAATTTAAAGTTTAGGACAACTCGTATTTTAACATATACTATTTAAGTTATGCCGTTGGTATCCGGTTAATACATGCACATAGAACTTTAGGTTTCCACGCTTCTTGGAAAAACTTACCACCCGAGCAGCTCATCCCGTGTTTATATCAAAAGAAACATCATGATTGGCAAAAATAAGAAACCAGAAGGACAAGACATATACAATTAGTAAATCATCCATAATTAGATATATGTAGGATTATTCTATTTGATCCCCTTGAAAACTAACTGATGAGTTGCTAATCACCTTACAAAAATGTCAAAACAAAAATATATACATAAGGATGTACATCATGACCTTGTACTAGGTTGATACATAATATCACAAAAAACGTATATGTTACTTTTCGTCGAATGCTGTAGCGGTTGCAAAATTGATGAATACATCAATTCTCTTCCTATAAGATCAACTACATCTTCCTCGATACCTTTATTTGTTCCACACATGTGTCCAACCACAAGGACCAACTTGCTCAACACAAATCTTTTAAATGTCGTTCCATGTTTCTCCCACAGACTTTTTTGAGTAACCCTATATTTAATGATCTGGTATATGATTGATACATAAGTCCCCTCCACAGCCTTACTCGATGGTGACGACAAAATCAAGGCGAAAACATTATTAATGGACATACTTCATTCATTAATCTTTCTATCAGAGCCTTCTCTTTCTTGGTTTGGATAAAGAGAAATATTTTAGCCATATCTGGCATGGTCTTCAGAAGAGAACTATATGTTGAAAAAACCTAATAATTTTGACTTAATTATTAATCATTTAAAGACTCAAATTGACTGAGACACTATATGTTAGTGCTTACTATTAGTTGTACTATATGTAATTTTTTCCGTGATAGTATTTTAACACATATTTATACAATCAAAATGAATATAAGGTGAAGAAAAACTGATATTCCTATTTAAAACTTTTAAAATGGAATATGAGAATTATACCACATCAAGATCGAATAACGCACACAATTTCTCAGTATAATAGTACCAAATACCAAGATCCTTTAACAATGGATTATCATGTATGTTATTAAGTGATAAATGTATTAACAACTTAAATATGTGATAAAAGACTGAACTTGAGCTTCTACTCAAAGACATCAAATTATGTTTTAAAGTTCATACTTATTAACCGCAACAAACTGGTGTGCGGAATTAATAAGGAGTTAGTATAATTTTGATAAAATTCCAAGATAAATTTAGTTGAAAAGCTCGATGAAGTATCTAACCAAAGGATTTTCCTTTGGTTAGATGTACGTTTTTAATTACTTTATTCATTATAAGAAAATTGTAAGAATTAACAAATATTTAACTTTATAATATCATTAGAACTTATTAGCTTTTGTCATATTGCTATTTTTGACTGGGTAGAGTTGACAAAAAATTGTGTGCGGGGAGGCGATACGTTGGACAATCCAAAGGACAAGATAAAGAATACGAGAGGGAGTAACAGTTTGGATGGATGAATCTAGCTATTTTCCCTCTCTTAACACTATTGAGGATTTCATTTTCTTTTGTAACTTTTTTTGAGTGTCTTCTTTTCAAATATTAAGATTTATTGTCTAAATTTCCGGGGACATTTTTGCATAACCTTCAGTTAAATGATAAACTTTTTGAATAAAGGAAACATCTTTGTGGCTATTGTATTCGATACAATTCATGAACGAATAAGTTCATTTTGTCAACAAAAAAAAACCTGCGGATAACTAAATAAGCAAGCCTTGGCCTGCGAATAGTTCCGGTTTTATTTCATAATTTTTGCTACTAGTAAATTTTTAGATATCATTATTATCTGCGTACGTCCAAGTTCAAATTAAATTCTTATAAAATAATTCTAAGTTGAAAATTACAACTAAACAAATACGGAGGATTATAGATCATACAAAGATATGATGCGGTCGGAATTGCCTACTGCTCCCTCCGTCTTTTTTAATAAATAAGCTTTTATTTTTTGTACACATTTTTATATATATGTGTGTGTGTATTGACCAAACGAATGTTAAAAACAACGTATTAAAACGTGGGTCCATTGAAGATGTGGAAAAAATCTTTGACCAGAATGACTGAGAAAGCTATAGATTGTGGACCATCTATCCTGGTAAATGTTTACTCTTTAGAGCTCTGAGTAGAGGGGAGCAATAGCCATCTTTTTACAAATGAGAGAACAAGGATTTACTCCCAGCCAATTTACATATTCCGTCGTTCTTGTTTCATGTTCTAATCCTGATGTGTACAAAGTATTAATCTTTTGCACAATGCTGGCTTAATTGGTTGCAGACAATTGTGTAAAAGGTGCTCTAATTGATATGTATTGTAAGTGCGGCGCGCAGTAATAGTATTAGTGAAGCAGGGTATATTTTTGATAGCATCTCTAATCCTGATGGGGTTTCATCATTCATGGACTGCCATGATCTGGGATTGTGCACAAGCAATTGGCGATGTTGAGTTGGGGAATGTAGCGGCAGAGAAGATACCCTCCACATAAAGTGCAAAGTTATCGTAATATTGTTAACTTTAGACAAATTTACAAAGTGCAAAGTTAGTGTATTGTGTCCATTGACACACACTAAGAACTACTGAGTTTGGCAATTTTTTATTGCTGATAATTTTTATACATACATGGGGCATTATTATTAATGGAAAGAAATCAATCAAAATTTGTCAACTCATGACAATGTAGTTTTTAATGTATACTCATGAGCACACAGTAGAAAAATGGATTTATAAATAATCACTTCCTACGAATTTCAAATTTCTAGATATATATGCATGTCAATCAAATTACCTCCTTTTAGGTAATTATTTAAAATTATAACAAAATATATATTTTATCAATTAATTATTTATATACTAACAATTTGAAAAAATATTTTTAATATCGTAAAAATTATTTAAGTGTATAACGATTTTGATGATATTTGTAGTTTTATTATTAACGAGAGTTAGTTTAAATAAAATGAGATTTAATTTATAATTTTATGAATTAGTCCCGTTTCATACGAGTTATTTTATAATCAAAGGCTATCATACTAGTAGTTAATTTATAATCAAAATTTGATTAATTTGATTACAAAAATATATCATATTATTTTATATTATAAAATTTTATAATTTAAAAAAAATGTAACATATGGCTATATATTACCAACTCAATGTCCATGATTGATTTCTACGATACCGAGCTTAAAACCTTAATTCATCCTGTCTTTCGCTGGTTCAAATATATTTATGTGTCGTATATTATATATAACCTTAAAAACTCTTCGACCCATTACCCACTTACTAAAACAATTAACAACCAATATAAAAACATAATAATTATGTACCGGTTATTTACTTAATTATAGTATATTAAATTAATTAATAATTTAATCACTTATAATATACATATCCTCTTCTTCTTTTTTTGAAATAAACGCACTTGCATTAAAACTTATCCAACGCAAGGTTACAAGTAATAAAATTGGGCGCAATATCATACCACTCCCTAAGACCTCACATAGAATACGTAGCTTGAGCTATCATATGAGCCACAATATTCGCATATCTATGAACAAAAACTACTAACACTTCCTCAAAATGTTTAAGTAATTCGTTACAATCCTCTACTATTGTATCAAAATAAGATTTTCCTTTATCTCCAGGGATTGCATCCACCAGCAATTTAGCATCAGACTCAAATACACATTTACGTCTCAAGTCTTTTATCCACGACAACGCCTCTCTCAGACTCACGACTTCTGCTTCACTAGCATGCATTATTCCCTTGACTGTATTGCTTCGAGCTCGAATGAATTGACCCTTGTAATCCAGTACCACACATCCAACTTCCATATACTCATTCTCATGACGACATGTAGCATCAATATTGATCTTAATCCACCCCTCAGGAGGTTTACACCATGTCTGCTGGTGTGGCTGTTTTTGTTTTTGATTTCCTACTATTTTTTCTCTAGCACGATTCCAATCTGCAAGTAGGTTTAATGTCATAGCCTTCACCCCAAAACTGACATATTTGTCTTGTCTCATACCCATTTATTCCGTCTTAACCAAAGACTTCAGCAAAACAAACCAACTAACACACATTGTTCTGTATTACCAGTACTAAAAACTCGCTTCAATACTTCTATTACGGAGTCCATAGTTCCATCAAATACTATCTGCTGCAACCCCACAATTTACCATAATTCCCGAGCAAACAGCACTGAAATAAAACATGTGAAGCATCCTCTGTATAACTATGACACCATGTACATCCTGACTCCATATCCATATTTTTACCAATTAAAGCAGCTGTTGTAAGGAGAACTTCTCTAGATACATGCCACAGGAAATTTGAAATCTTACTTGGAAGTTGTAAACTCCATAGTTTCTTCCAAAATTTCATATCACGACATTCAAATTATCCCTTGATCTTCCTATAGCAGCTTCGAACGGAAACCCCCCTATTATTTTCCAACATCTAAAACCAGGCATATGGCTTACTTCTCATAGGTATCGGGACTTGTTGAATGAGTTTTTTGTCTATCTCATTACATAAATCTTTTAAAATTTCCTCATCCCAATTTCGTAAATTATCATTAAACAGATTTTGCACCATCATATGGTCAAGTTCCTCAGGCATTTCACTTGTAAGGTACCCGTTGTCCACACATGACAGCCAATGCACATGTCATACTCTTGTATTCTTGCCATCCCCAATACATCGCCGACATCCTTGTTTAACAATCTCTTAAGCCTCAAGAATACTCCGTCATACATAGCTAGAGCTCGTTCCCAAAGTAGCATGAAGGAAATCAGATTTTGGATAATAACAAGCTTGCATCAGCTTAGTCACCAATGGGTTCTCATTATTAATCAATTGACATGCCTGTTTTGCCAGCATAGCGATGTTAAATTCTTTTATCTTCCTGAAACCCAAACCTCCCTCCTTTTTCACTACATATAATATATCCCAAGACATCCACTTTATACCTCCATTCACACCACTATTTCCCTACCAAAAAGCGTTCATCTTCTTTTCAATTTTGTAATAAATCTCCATTGGAATTAACATCAAGTTCATCCAAAAATTCAGTATAGACTGAGCAGCTGTTTTGAGAAGTGTAATCTTACCCGCTTTTGAAATTGTTTGACTATTCCAGGTTTGTAACGTTTGCTCTACTCGATCTTGCAAGAATTGAAATGTTGACACTTTCCTTCGACCCACATTCATTGGCATGCCCAGGTACTTACCTGGAGTGCTAGTCTCATTAATCCCCAAATGTGCACAAACTTCATTTCGGTTACTTGCAGTCGTATTCGGGGAGAAAACAATTGAAGATTTTGCAAAATGTATTACCTGGCCTGAGATGTCTTCATATCGGTTTAAAATTATCTTCATCACATTAGCTTTTGTTTCTATAGCTTTAAAGAAAAAGTAAAAATCATCAGCAAATAACAAATGTGATATCGTAGGAGCCCCTTTCGCGATAGTACATTCATGAAGAAGACCAGCATCTTCATTACGCCTAATTATAACACTTAATCCTTCAGCGCACAATATATAGATATAAGGTGAAATGGGATTTCCTTGTCGTAAGCCACGACTTGGGATAACATTACCAAACTCCCCTCCATTATGAAGAAAGTTATATGAAACCGATCGGATAAACTTCATTACTCTATCTATCCACACCTCCTGAAACCCAAATTTGTCTATCATATTTTGAATAAATCCACACTCCAATCTATCATACGCCTTGGAGATATTAATTTTTAGACCCGTCATACCAGTTGCACCTTGAGTACGACGTTTCATGTAGTGATTAACTTCAAAAATAATTAGTGCATTATCAGTCAACAATTTGCCTTCGTTAAATGCACTTTGTTTGTCTGAGATGATCGAGCTAAGACAAATCTTCAATCTATTAGACAAAACCTTGGATAAAATTTGTACCAATACATTACATAGCGAGATCGGGCGTAAGTCTGCCATTGTCTAGGGAATCTTTATCTTCGGTATAAGACATATTAAGGATTGATTAACACCTTTTGGCAGGTCTCCTATGCTCATAAATCTCTGACAAAATAGAACTATATCTTGTTTACCACACTCCAAAATGATTGAAAAAACACAGGGTTCAAGCCATCCGGACCCGGGGACTTGTCCAGATGCATGGAAACGACAACATCTTTCACCTCCTCCTTTATTATTTCTGCTATTAAATCTAGATTTTCATGTTCCGAAACTTGTTGCACTACCTCCCTTTCTGACAGCTTGTCATTCACAGTCGTTGCAGTAAACAATTTTGAAAAATAATCCTCGATTACCTCTTGTATTTCTTCTATTGTCTCTCGTCATTCTCAATTACTATCTTTTATTCGATGAAGTAAATTATTTTTTCTCCGTGCCAATGCATATTTATGGAAAAAACACGTGTTTTGATCTCCTTCGCGTAACCAAAATTGTTTCGCGCGTTATTGCCAATAAATTTCTTATTTTTCCAGCAAATTCAGGAATTCCCACTTAACTGCATTATATGTCTGAATTCTGTATGTATCTCTTCTCGATCTCAGCTTCCTTAACCGATCTCGACAACTCTTTATTTTCTGCTTTTATTCATGTTAATACCCCCTCCCCACTCCTGCAATTTAAGACCACAAAACTTTATTTTATCCATTATATCAAGGTCTGTTGCACGTTCCCATCCATTCATAACCACCTTCTTACAGTCATCCTCTTTCAACCATGTATTTTCAAATCTAAAACGCCTACCCTTTGGCACATAAACTTGTCTGTGAAGCTGTAAATACAGTGGCAAATGATCTGAAGTAGAGACCTCCAGCACCTTCACTTCTGCTACAAGAAATAAGTGTCGCCATTCTTGATTTGCTAATGCCATGTCCAACATTTCGTGAATCCAGTTGTATCTTCCCCTCGATTTCTCCCATGTGAATTTTTCTCCAACAAATCTTAAGTCCATCAACCCACAATCATTAACTGTGCCCACGAATCCTGTCAAAATCGATATAATGGTTTCCACTCACATATTAAAGAAGCACTAGTTACTCTTAACTTATTTTTATTAATAAAATAATAACTTTCATCTGATTATTCCACTATTTTATTATAAATGAGATTGAAATATTAATTAAAAATAAGTATAAGATATATTATTATAATTACGACTCTTAAAAATATATTAACTTATTACGAATTTAATTTTTTTATATTATATTTAAGAATTTCTAAGAGTCTCCGCTGGGACTGGAAGATGCCCTAATTTGGTAACCACCTTCCAGTGTTTGGATATAAGCATTTCTTTCTGGTCCACTTTACAAATCTAGCAATAGGCCCACTCAACATTAAACCATCCACATCCATAAAAAATTAAGAAAATTAAGGTACTCCATCCGTTTTATATGTCACTTTTGAAAAAAATATATGATCTTAAGATGAATTGCTTATATATTTAAATTAGTCAAACATCGGAAATAGTGATGTAATAGTAATTTGTTGAAAAATATTTAAAAAATTGCTTTGAAAAAAGAGAGTGACAAATATTTTGGGACAAATTTAACATGTATTATGGAACGGATATAGTATAATAAAGTCAAAAGCAAAAGGGAATTTTTTTTGTCAGGAGATACTTTCACGTAGATGAGTTGTACCAAAATACAATCTCGAAGATAGTGAAATTCTTCCATTCAATAAAGTTTATCATCTAACCGAAAGTCATGCAAGATGTCCCTGGACATTTAGATAATAAAGCATTCATGTCTGAAAAATAGAACCAGCAAAGTTCTGCAAAGAAAATTCAAAAATACAATTAATACCACATCAAGATTCAAATAAATAAATAAGTAAGTAATAATTAATACTCCATGAAACAAGAAAAATATAATTAAAAATATATAATATAATATTATTAAAAATAAATAAATTAAATATCAAGATAAAAAAATCTAATCAAAGAGGATCTTTTTAGTTAGATACTTAAAAATAATATATAATACTAAGTGTACCAACAAATCATGATTTTTTGGAGGCCTGTAGTGGGCTTGTGGATTACCCAAGTTGTTACATTTGGGTCAGTTTACTTTGACTTATTTTCGGATTCGGGAGTCGGGACTTAACCTAATTTTTGAAAAAGGCACGGGATTTGACCCGAGTTGTCACATATGGTATCAGAGGCAATTTTCAAAAACTTGATTCGTCAAGTTGTCGGAGGTGGGGACACGAAGGCTGGTGGTATTATCTCACAATTGACAGAGGTTTGGAGGTGGGGACACGAAGTCAGCCGATATTATCCCACAATGGCTATAGAGGTACGATCTGGGCCTATAAGCTATCTGTTCGGCCTGACGAGTATGTCATGAATTCAAGTGGGGGAGTTTGTAACATCTCAGTCTCACATCGAGTAGATTGAGATAGTTTGTTCAATATATAAGTAAAAGTACTACTACTGAGTGTACCAACAAATCATTATCTTTTGAGGGCCTGTGATGATCTTGTGAATTATCCAAATTGTTGCATTTGGGCCAGTTTACTTTGACTTATTTTTGAATTCGAGAGTCAGGATTTGACCCGATTTTCGAAAAAACCTTGAGATTTAACCTGTATTGTCACATTAAGATATCATAACAACTTAATAAATATATCATACTAATACCAATACAGGAGAAAAACTAACTATAAAATCAGAGATCAAGGATTCAAGAAGAATTGTCAAGGTTTCCAGAAATTTGGGTATATGTTACAAGGGAATTGATTCACAACAAAGCAATCATTTATCGGAAAAATTGCAAATCTGACAATATTAATTAATCAAACTTTTCTCATAACTCTCTTTTGGAATTTAATAACCCAATATATTTATTAAAAAAAATAAAGCAGGTTGAAAGTGATTTCGAATATATTTTTTAGAAATGTTATATATTAAATTAAACATTATGATAGGACCAAATAAATGGGAGAAAACTCCCGATAATCTATTCAAATACATTTTATGTTTGGATGTGCCAATTTATTTATGATAAAATAATTATTATACCACTTAATTATATAAATATTAGAATTATATAGTAATATGTTGGCGGTGTGAATAAAAGAAAGTCCTCTTTTAATATTAATAATTGACTTTAATAAATTATTGTGCAACAAATTACAAGTCAAATTTGATTTTATATTACAATTCTTTTAACTATATGCAATATCAAATCTTATTTTTTAAAACTTTTTATTTAAATATAATTCCTATTTTTATATTTCATGATCAAGACTATTAATTAATCTCGTTAAATCATTTCATAAAAAAAAATATTTTCATAATAAAATAATTGTTTTGCTCAAATATTTTATATTTTATATAATATTTAATATATAAAATATTTTTATTTATTTACATATAAAACTATTTTTGTAAATTTTAAATGCTAAATTGTATATTATAAATTTTCAAATAAATAAATTAATATTTATTTTTAAATAATCATGTATACCACTACCATATATTTGTTCTATTAAAATACTTATCCGTCATCTCCCGTAAGAAGTGTCCTTATTCTTAAATATAATATAAAGTTTTTTATTTACAATAAATTATCACATTAACAAATTTATCAATTTCAATAATTATTTATAAATATTATTTATTTATATTTAAAATTAGGCATAACAAAAATTCGAATTCAAAATAACAAAAAGAATTAGAGGAAATAACTATTTTATTAATAAAAATAAATTAAAAGAAATATACAAAGACTCGTAAAATTAAGAACAGAGAAGAAAATTTTAATTTTTATAAAATTTAGAGTACAAGTTTCTTTAATTTCTAATTTAAACAAGACTCTTTATTTTTTTAATTTAAAAAAACTCACATTTTTTTGGTAATGTTGAGTATAATAACTATTAAATGTTATATCTTTATATAATAAAAAATGTTAAATAAATATCACAATCCATTAATTAATCTCAAATATACTCTGTATGATATATTACATTGTAATGATGTACAATTCTAGTAACACAAGTAGGATTAAATTAATAAAATTTGTACGTTATTTATTAATTTTCTATATTTATATCTCTTATTATAATTTATTTAAATTAATTCAATATCAATTATCATCATGATCATAATTTCAAGATAATCTTTTTCATTTGCTCGATGTTTAGATTTCTATCAACTATTTTTAGCTTTATATATGGCCAAATGATATCGTATTGTTTTTGTTCTGAATATAACGTATAGTCGTATACTGACAAAGGCAAGTTCACAGGTCACGAGGAGTATGACTCAAGTTTCATGTTTATCTGTATCTTCGTTTTTCATCTAAAACAGACATTTGCAAACTATGAAAGAGATAAAATAGTTGGAGGATTGATATATCCTTTTATTAAAGAGATTGATTTTTCAATTCTGAGAGTTCTGTCTCTCTCTAATATTTATAAATTTAGAAATTATAAGGATTTCTCATCGTGTAAAAGCATACATGAGTAGATGTTAACATAATAAGAATTAAAATAAAATATTTTTTTATTTAAGTATAAAGAATAAACTTACTAAGACATTGCAAATAAAAATTAATTAAATATAAATTGCAACACTAGCTTGTCTTAGCACCATAGAAGCCTGAAGTATATAATGAGTCTGACTGCCATAGTTAGGGAACCATTTTCTAAATTTTACCACATGCATTACTCAAAGTTTATACTTATACCGTAAATTAAATACAACAGTAATGTGAATATGTGATACACTCAAATCACCTGGAGAACTTCAATTCCAAAGTAAATTCATTTTTCTGTAAAGCGTCCAGTTAGTTAATTTATTTATGTTAAAATGTAACCATTAGCTAGTAATACTTATAAATATGGCCGATTACGGTTAATTACTAAAGTTAAAAAAAAATTTACATTTAAATTGACCTGGCAGACCAATCAAACTTAAAAATTATTACATTAATATCGAGTTTACTGTAGATTTAAATGAGAGTAGTATGAAAAAATAATAATGATCAACACTCCTGCTTGTTAAATAATTAATGACTAGTTACATGTTTTACATTTTACCGTGTTTGTCCTTGACAAAACCAAGGTAAAATAGAATTCATGTTTTTGAATTAGAAAGTAATAGAACAAGCTTATATACAAAGAACCCCATACAATGAAGACAAACTTTTGGAGAAGGAAGATAAATATTACTCCTAATACATTAATATCTCGACTCAGAATTCACAAATATTACATCTTATCAGACTTTAAACACTTGAGAACAATATCAAACTTTAATACAAGACACTAAGAATACCCAACTAATGCATTCCTCCCTTGAAAGGAACGGACTCGAAGCAATACTTAAAACAATAACGGAACAATACTTAAAACAATAACAGGACAATAATTACACCTTCCCATCGGCCTAGGTATATAGAATCATAGATTAGCTTCTACCTCAACTTCACACACACATATATGATATATAATATTCCTTCCGGCCACCAATTAATCATTCTGCATGCAATCTTAGTCACTAATCAGAAGCTCATTGACCCATCCAAGATCCGGTGCACCGGTTGCTCCATTTTCATCATTAAAATCGAAGTTTCCATGGTTCCTGCTTGCAAACTGACCCGACCTGGAAGAACTCGGATCTGAAGGAGCCTGACCAGATCCAGAAGAACTTGGAGTTGAAGGAGACATGAAGAACGGCTGCTGATTATCGTCTCTAAGGTCAAACACATCCACCCACGACCTATTTTTGTTAGTGCCACTTCCCTTGGCTGAATTATTTTTATTAATATCCATTGACTGGATAGAGTTCATCAGCTTTATAAGCTCCTTTTTGTAGCCCCGACCATATCGCCTTTTCAGCTCAGCCAGCTCCGCAAGTGCCATACGACCTCGAGAAATATTGGGAGAAAACCCACCCATCTGCTGCGGTGACTTGCCGAGTGCAATAGAGGGTGATAGCGGAGGAGACATATCAGACATACTCATCAAAGCAGGAGGACACATACTCATCAAAGTAGAGTTCGGGGAAACAACTGAACACTGACAATGAGAACAACACTCATGCCCTTCGCTTGACGAATTCACCAAGTCGTTAGAGTGAAAAGGCAAAATTCGTAGCTGTTTAGGAGTATGAGCGAAGAAGCATATCTTCCTCTGGCAGCTCCTACCATCTTTGCAAGCCTCAGTACGATAACGAGCAGGGTGAAGCCAACTCTCAAAGACTCCATGAGCAAATTCACAGTTGTCTCCACGAGAGCACTCACCACGGTGGCGATATTCTTGACAGACAACACCAGAATAATGGTATTTTCTCGGATCCCTCCTACGAGCTTTTTCGCCAGGATGGACAAAGGGACAATCTGTCCAGTCATGGCTCCGACTACGAGTGCAGCAACGAACCTTGAACTCGTACATACGGAATTGGTCGGCAGAGTAGGGGTCCTCCTCCTCATCATCATGTGGATTGTTGTAGGGAAGGTATTTCTGAAGAAGAGTTTCCTCCTCGTGTCTAGGAAAATCAATAGGCATGTCCAGGGTGGGGGAGCGACGAGAGAGGAGTTTTCGGGGTGGGATGTCAACTTGGCGGAGCTTTTTGGAGAGGAAGAGCTGGTGAGGGTGAAACTTGCGTTGATCTCCACCTGCACAGGTGCTCATTTTTGTGTGCTGAGAGAAAGAAAAGATTAGTTGTGTGATAGACGCGAAAACTGTTTGATGAAACTATTTGGTGTGAGTTGCGAGGATGGAGAGGAGTGAGATAAATAGGGGGAGGATGGCGTGAGCGTCTCGTGGAAACAGCTGCGTGGCTTCACATTAGCAATGCTGGCATGCAAACTCTCAGTACGTGTCACCTCCATATTTTTCGTTGCATGCAAGATGTTTGTCGCTTTGTCATTCAGTTCATTTTTCTTGTGTATCCAAACTTAACCAGAGTTTAATTTTTTTTGGTTTGATTTATACAAATACCATCGGTTACGGATTACCATCGGTTACAGATTAAGGTACAGTGTACCTGGTACAAAATTCAAAATTATCGCCCACGGTAATAAATGAATCATGATGATAAATAACAAAAAAAACTTGTGTGTATGTGCTCGATATATCCCACTCCAGGGAGAGTTTCAAATGTAAGTTTTTGATTAAGGATATTTCAACATATTTATTTCTTATAATTATTCATATTTTTATGATAATATTAATTTAAAATACTATCAGTATAAAATATTATGTTATCAAATAAATTATGAATTATATGTTTCATTGAGGTATTCCATAATGATTTGAAATTTACCATTGGTATATATTTATTTTCTTTGTGAGATTTAGCTTGTTTAAAATAATAAGTTTAACATTTAAAATTAGTGTCCGATGTACTAGAATTGAGGTCTGTTAAAAGTGAATAATGTTCGTGTAGCACTATTTAAATAAATAAATAATCTTTTGTAGTAGTTCACTTTAGTGAATAAATAGTATTTTGAAGTTGTTTGAATAAACATACCAACAAAAACAATTTAGAAATAAAGCAACTTCAATGTAAATATAATACAAGTATTTTTCACCATGCTATATATATATATATATATATATATACCAGTAACATTCTGGTAAAACTTACAAATTTTTTTAGATATTAAAAAAGTTTATATGATCAAAATAAATATTTGGTTTTAAAAGAAAATAGAAACATATATAATACATTTAATTTAATAATTTATAGAAACAATGACTTTTTATTCATGTTAGACTATTTGGAGTTTTGTAAATATTTTTATTATAATTCAACAAATAAATTTATGATTTAACACTATTTATTTTTATTTTTTATTATAATTATGTACAATTTAATAAAAGTTTTGAGGATTTTAAATTTTCACCTGAAACTAACCCCTCAACACAATAATCTAATCTGGTGATGGGTCTTGACCTTCTATTTTACTAATTAGAATATATTATATAACAAATTGGAAGTTTAACTATTAAATTGAGTTTATTTCTACAACATAGGCAGACTTTTATTTGACACTAAAATTTTATACGATAAACTGGTGGTGGGCTCATGTGATCCTAACGGGTATGGAAGTGTAAGCAATCTAAGACGGCCCATTTAGCAAGAATGGTCCTTATAATAGACCCAGCAAGCCCAGGCCAAGATTTATTAAAACCCGCACAACTACCCAAACATCAGATGAACCTCTTGCACTACTACTCTTTTTCGAAGTGAGAAATGTTATTACGTCCTAAATCTGTTTCCAAAAAATATTTCCTCAGTCATGAGGTATTAATTTGTTATTGGTCTTATGTGCATTAATATCCATTCCACCCATAAAAGTATATCATGTGCAATTTGAAAATATTTTTAGGATCTATTTTAGGACCTCTTGGTCAATCAAATAAACTTGATGGCAATTACTCCGTAGGATCATTGTCCTATAATTTGCATGCATCTCTTG
Organism: Oenanthe sinensis; assembly: GCA_028671895.1. NCBI lineage: Eukaryota > Viridiplantae > Streptophyta > Magnoliopsida > Apiales > Apiaceae > Oenanthe > Oenanthe sinensis. The sequence goes on from CM053794.1 coordinate 42,596,633, forward strand.
ATGTCAGGGCTGCATCTCCCGCATGATGAACTACCACGTGTGAAGAAGTTTGGGTATGTATAGAAGTCCCACTCATCAAAAAAAACATTTTGTCATGAACCAATCAGGCCTTGGCTTTCGAGTGGTTTGAACTTGTAACCAATCAGGCCTCTGCCCTTAAGTGGTTAGTAATAAACCCAAGCAAGCCCAAGACCAAGCCATGTTACATTTTGAATTAATATGAAAATCCCCAAAACTTGTACCTCCCCCAGAAATACCCAACATAAAATGAGCCACCAGTTACAGTTCTAGGGATTAATTAAGTTGGTTCATCCAAATTGTATAGGATTGCCATATCAAATAACCACCTCTCATATGTATATAGAGAGATAAGAAGAAGAAGAAGAAGATATTTGAATGTGAATGATAAGAAACGGAAATTTTGACATTACTAGATACGAATATTCTATACAAGAATCATCAAGAACTTGGTCATTCCAAATTTTAAGAAAGTTAAGAAATTTATCTCCGATTTACATAAATTAAACCTGGTGTTTCTGGAAACAAAATGAAAGAAGTGTATAACTTAAAGGTGTCCAGGAGAAAAAGCTATTGAAACCTTACAACAATACAGGAAATATCATCCCTGCTTTTCCTATTACGAGCCTCCTCAGCCAAATGCTTTGCAGCTACCTTGGGGTCCCTTATGCTTTTGATTGAATCAACTGCTTCCTGGTTTGACATCACCTGCCAGTAGAGAAGGAAAATAACCTTATTCAATCTTGCTTCACGATTTTCACATTTATTATATTTTTCCAGGTTAAAAAGTTAGTGCACTAAGAGCATTATGTGGTATGGCACTCTTGGTTGCCATCCTATTGGAGCTTCAAGGGTGCTAAGAGGGTGCCAAGAAAGGTTGTCAATTTTTGGCACCCCTTGGCACCTTCTCAAAATAGATAAAAAAAAAAAAACAAATGTTACATGAAATGTATATTAATCTGAGAAGTAGTTAATATGGGGACCATTTGAGAAATTTATATGGGGTGCCAACTATTGGAGTAAAAAATTATCACATTTGATGTGGATGAAAGATAAAATAAAATATTATTATTTATAGCGAGTTGGAAATTTCAATGGGTGCCTCTTTTAGAAATGTTCTAACATGGTAGATGAGTTGGCACCTAAAAGGCTAAACCAGGAAGAATACGTCATTCAATTTGTCTCTGTAGTCTACACATAATCAAATACAAAATTTAATTATGATGGAAAGACCGTCGGCCACAACCAAGGGCATATGGAAATGGGAGAACAAATAAAATAAAAGAATCAAGAATATATCATCTCCTCGAATATGCTTCCTTGATACAGATGACAACCTAGTGGTAAATCCTCAATGCATATTCCCGGTTCAAATGATGCAGCTTTGATCCACATATTCCCCTTCCACGAGTTAAAGATTAAAAAAAAAAAGACGCTTCCTTGCTATCTTGACTCTATGACTTATGTACCGGGCTAGACTTGATATATATTTACAACCAGGCTGAAAATGAAAACAAAGAAAGATAGCTCAAAATTTTAGGGAAGAAACTGACCTTCCACAACCCGTCACTTGCCAATATGATGAAGTCCGTGTCAACATCTATCATCTCCACTACAATATCTGGTTCTGAACTAAGATGTCTCTTCAAGCTTTTATCGCCAAATGCCCTTGCTACTGCCAGCTGCCCATCAACTCGAGGGACATCACCTGCAACCATCCTAAACCATAAGTTACAATACCCAAATGTGGTTTAAGCAGTCTTTATATTTCTTTAAGCAGCTATTTTCGTAACTGAATAATAAACATATTACATCTGAAGAATAAAGTTCATATAAAGTATGAGTGACTTGGAAAGGAACGGAACAAAGAGAGATTTTACACCCGTAACGAACATCACATGCATGGAAAGAAAAGTGTGGTCTAGAGTTTATATCAAAGATTGATGTATAACCATTATAACATCTCAAAGTACTAAATTATGCATGCTATAAGGATATCATATATTCTTTCTTATTATAGCCATCTACATTGACATGTATTGCATACAGCAAAGAATTTATTTCTAAATATCAGTAAATAGGCTACAGGGCCTGCTCCGCCGATTAAAAGGCCCCATGCAAACTTATTAAAATAGGCCCCTCTATATAGAAAAAACACACAGCAAATAATAATTAGATTGTGTTTGAGAACTTGGATTTCATTTCAAATTACAGAATTTGAGTTGTCATTTCAAATACTCATATTTGTACTAATATTTGAATGTCTTGGAATTCAAATCCAAACTCTTAAAATTACCCAAACATGTCATTTGATCAAATCCAGGATTTCAAATGAAATCTATGTTCCCAAACATGTCATTAAGATATTTAAAATCGCTCTACAAGCATTTTTTTTAATACAAACTCATCCATTAAACTCTCATTCTCTACATTTTCTTATAAATCTCTTTCAATATACAGAGATAAGTTTTGATTAATTTTAACTTCAAAAAACTCCTCCCTCGTAACAATGGCAACAACTTCAAAGATTCTAACTTTCATATTATGCACATATATTCACCCGAAGTGAACTATGATTGTTGTGCGGCCTTGCAAATATTGTGTTTTTTTATTGATTATAAATGGGGAATGGGAACGAGTATCTCGCGGAAAAATTAATTGTTGCCAAAATAAGGATTTTTTTATATGTATAACTATTTTTTTCTGAAAATTTGGGCCCCCATCCAAAGAAGGCCCCATGCCATTGCATGGGCTGCCTAGGTTCAAAGCCGGCCCTGATAGGCTACCTGGAAGATTTGATACAAAACCACCCTTGCTTTCAATCGACTTTTTCTCCTTGTTTGGCTCATGATCAATCGACAATTGTTTTACCACGCCTTTTTTACTTATAACAGCCCTTGAATCTCCCACATTTGCAACTACAAGCTGTTCGGCATTTACCAATATTGCTGTAACAGCAGTTGACCCGCCTTTTCCTAAATATTTTGATTGATCTAATATGTCCTTATCAGTAGTATGATAAGCTCTTCTTATGGCACTAACTGGGTCAATCCAAAAGTCATGCTGCATACCAGAAAATAAAATCATGCAAGACTTAATACAAAGGATGGAAAGTTTTTGCACAATGAATTGGTAAAAGAAAGATGATATATATATATATATATATATATATATATATATCTACTGGGAACGAAAGAAAAATAAATTGATGATTCCTACACTATGTCAGGTAATAGAGCCTATTTCCAAAAGAAACATTTTCAAAGCGATACATTACCTCTCTCAATATATTGTTAAACAAGTATGACTGTAAATAGTGTGCAACACTATGTCCCATGTGACCATCATAAATTGCAAATAAACCCAACTGATTGTCATCCAATTCCTTCATTTCGGAAACTAGACAATCTTCCATAGCATGGTTGGACTTTCCTTCTACAAGGTGATACCCATGGGTCACATGCCTTGACATTTTGTGCTTCCCTTTCCCTGTGTCTGGGCTCGCTGGTGTGGCTATGGAAAAGCAAGCTTTTTCCTACAAATGATTTATGCAATGACAAAGAGAGTTTAGTTATCTAAATGTCTAACTATATATCATATACAAAAAACAATGAGCTCCAAACTGCACCAAGATCTAACATGCTGGACATGGATCCATTCCGCTCCAAAACAATATATTTTTTTAAATCAAGTTACTATAAATTATTAGTCATTCAAACTATACTGATGGTTGTAAAAAATAAGCATATTTAATTAGGACTCATATTAGTCATATATGTCACTGTGTTACGGTGTTGGTGATTCTATTCTCTTACAATTTTATTTTATTTTTGAAACAATATTCTCTTACAATTTTTCTTTCTAAAAATTGAATCTTTCGCACGTACATTGCCCTTATCATTGGGATTGTGGTGGGAAACCTTGGATTTATCTCAAATCACATAAATTGAGTTACCATTTTGAATTCCTAAACTTGAACTTATACATGAATATCATGGAACAGAACCAAAACCAAAACCAAATTCTTTTCATCTTTTGATCCAAACATGTCATTTGTGTCAGATCGACATTTGAAATTAAATTTTAGTTCCCAAACATGCTATTAGTAATAACCCTTTTTATTAATTTTTCCTTTTTGTCTAATTCATACCATTTTCTTGGCAAAAAAAAAAAAAATTCATACCATTTTACCCACATATTTGACATTACTTCTTTAACAGATAAGCATCAATCAAAACAGGTTGCGCAGATGCAAGCAAAACTCGATATAAACTTGATCTTTCTCTTTCACTATATGTGCGCATATACAATTCTATATAGGGTCATGTTTCGCTACATAAGATTTCAACCTCCAAACTCCTGTCAGTCTCACAGTAGTACAAATCATGCAAGGGTCAAAGTACTCTAGAGTAATAAAAAAAAACATCGAGTTTGTAGGCTAAATTAATTTGTATCTGAATGAACACCTGATGTACATATATCCAGATTTATAAACACTTTGTGACTTTCATCAATATTATAAGTTGTTGTACAAAACCCTGCTGGTTTAAGAATAAACAATACTTTTGTTGCAGATCTGACATAAACAAGCCGAACTTGAACTTCAAGATCATTACATAAACAAGAACAAGGGAGTCGACTAAAGCAAGACTCCAAGCTAATAATACTATAAGTCTGTATATATATATATATATAACGTAAACATGATCAAAAAATAAAAAAGAAAGCAAAAGGTCAAACAATGATCTAACCTTCATCTTGTGAAGAATCTCCCTTCCCGCCATGGGTCTACAAGTTAATTACCTTGTTCTTGTTCTTCACCAACTATAATTGAAAAGCTGTAGAGAGAAAAAGAGTGGGAATGACTTAAATACTTACAAATGGCTAGAAATATATAAAATCTATACTTACAAATTGACATGTACCGGCCTTTTTTGGTGGCTTTGTTCCTTTTCAGGAAGTCAATTGTATTAAATTATTAATGATTAAATTTATCATACAATAATAATTTTAAGACTAAAGTTGCTGTTAAAATTTAATTTTGAATTTTTGATCGTAATTTCTTGATATAAAATCTACTTACAGCTAGAATCAACTATACTTTATATTTGCTGGGGTTCAAAATTAATTTTATATTATTTTTTAAATTTTTTTAGTTCAACCCAGCCTTACTAATTCTGCATCTTGTGTTATCTTATCTTATTTTTATAATTGTTTGTTTAGAATTGCTCTTAAAAACTGATGTATTGATTAAAAAATGTTATTATATATTTTTTGATTTTATTTTATTTTAAAATATAATATAAAAAATAACATTTTTGTAGAGGTTTAATATTAAAAATTGTCTTCGAAATTTGAAAAGCAATTTTTACTAAAAATATGGAGATCTGTTTTTTTTAATAATTTTTAAATTAAAATTAATTTTAAAAAATTGTTTTTGAATTTTATTAAACAAAAAACTGTTATTACTGTCGCAATTTAAAATCTTTTAACATTCTACCTTATCTTAGCACTGCGGTTACCATTTCAGTAGAGACAAATTCAAATATATATATTTATTTATATTAATTCTAAAAGAAAATATTTCATGCCAGGACATTTGAATTGAATGATTCTAACTGCTACCGATATGAAAGGTATGTGCGTGGTAGAAGCGGTCAACGACATTTTGATTTAAAGTCGCCGTTAATAATTGACGTTTTAAATAATTTATTTTACTTTTTATTTTTATTTATAAAAATTAATTCTATATGTATATTTATCATTATTCTAAAAATCGGTGATTAATCCATTTTAATTTAAAGTTGCCGTTAATAATTGATATTTTAAATAATTTATTTTACTTTTTATTTATAAAAATTATTTTCGTATGTATATTTATTATTTATATATATAAATAACTTTCATATATAAACTTATCCCGCCCTTGGACCTAATAAAATTATAAATATATTAATAAAAATTGAAAAGATCAAAATATTTTTATTATTTACATATAAGAAATCTTAAATCATTTTATATGAAAGTTATTGAGGCTAAAATTAATATAAAATAAAATAGTGTTTAGTTGATATGTAAAAACTTAATAGGTGCTTTTATTTATTTTATTAGTGTTAAACAAACAATTTTTTTAAAATATATTTCCTATATTTTCAACTTTCCATTTATTTTGAAAAGTAATCTAATGATCTCGTACTTTTTACATTTAAAAAGTAAAGTGTAATGTTAGGTATCCAAAAATTCAATTTTTTTTTTTGAAATGACATGGTATGATATATTATATATGTATTTATGAATTTTATGTTGGTTCGAATATTATTATTAAAATTAGCAATTATATATATGATAACTGTTATCAATATTTAGAAAAGGTTTTGGAACAATTTTCCAATTAGGAATTAATGATGCTGAGTCATGTATTATAAATAACACTAGAGATTCGAAAAATATTTTTAAAATATTTTTTAAATGATGTATCAGACATGACAGGATGAAAATAATAAATAAAATAAATTATTATACATTCACATTAATCATACTATACATTCACATTCACATTAATTATATTAATTAAAATTTTCTATTCTATTACATTAATATCCAATATTTTTAAGTTATAGATATTAATAATTATTATAATTTATTTTGATTAGTTAGTATTTTATTAAAAAATACACATTATATAAATTAATTGTTATTGACAGACTAATTTTTAAAGTCGTGGACTCTTAAATTAAATAGATAAGTGAATACTCCGTTTCAGTCCAATTTATCCAGGTTACTTATCTAGAATTATACTTATATTATATATATTGTTTTCCACACGTCATTCACAAACCTGCTGATAAAATAGTGAGAGAGATTGCTAAGGTGAGGCTGGACGAAAACCAAGAGAGGAGAGAGTTCTTAACATTGACTTTTATTCCTTGAAGGTAATGTTTATAATAGTTTATATGTGATATGTGTATCTTTTATCTCATATACACAAAGATATGATCTATTTGATTGTAATACAGTAGATTGCATTGCATGGGTAACACTTTTGATGTTATTATAAATAATTTATGCACTTTTATTAAAATCTTCATGAACTCTCTTTTCTTTAATATCATGATATTATATTAGTAAAATATTTAAAGTTAAAATTTTATATGTTTTTCCATCCGTACATGACTTGCTATTTATTATTTTTTGATTTAAAAAGCTAAGTATAAGTATATTAAATTCATTTTCTTTTTATCTATAAATTATTGATTTAGAGATTAAAGAAATTTTAGCTTTATTTTGAGATATTTGATTGAAAATAATAGTCTGAAAAGTGGACAGTTACAATATTACTGCACCATTTTAAAAATTATTTTATAAACATTTTTTGCTCATAATTTTTTGCGTCGATAAACTGAAAGGTTGACAAACTATATTTACCGAAATCTCGACAAACTATTTACTAATCCAAGTTCAAATATTTTTTACAAGTGAATAATACAAAAATCATAAACAATAATAGAGTACTGTACTACAATAATGTTAGTGGTCATTGACTCATTGGTCAACGAGACCAAGGCCATGTTTGGCTCCCTTTATTTCCAGAAAAAATATGTTTATATGTATTTTTTCTGAAAATAAGTAATTTATTTTTTATTTTAAAAATAAGATTTGGTGTTAAAATTTTAAAATAAATATTAATATTTAGAAAAAATGTAAACATATTTACTATTTTTAAAAAACAAATAACTTATTACTTATTTTTAAGGAATCCCAAACAAAGCCTAAAAATGACTAAAATAACTTTTTTTTAATTTTCTTCCCTTATCCGACCCTAGTACTCTTAATAAATTTTAATAAAAAAATTAAATCCAAATTTTGTGATAATAAGAGTCTTATCTTATAATTATGATGTTTGAAATCAATTAATCTTAAAATATAATATTTGGACCTATTTTTACAGTACTATTATATTATTTAAAAAATTATTTTATAAACATTTTCAAATCACACCATTTAAAAAAAATATTTTTGGATATTTAACCTCACTCATAATTTTTCGTGTCTATAAACTAAAAGGTTGACAAACTACTGTTTATTAATGCAAGTCCAAATATTTTTTACAATTGAATAATACAAAAATTATAAACAATATTACAATAATACTAGTGGTCAACTAGACTAAAAATGACTAAAATATCTTTTTATTTTTCTTCCCTCTTATCCGATCCTAGTACTCTTAACTACAAATCCCGGCAAAGAAACCGAGCATCTACACAACCCACCACCCCCATTCGCCGCCGGCGAACACTCATCCTCCACCCCCGTCGCCGGCGGTAGCACCCTCCCATCCGCAAACAAAACCCTCCCATTATTACTATTGTTATTATAATTGTCCACCTCCAATCCTACCCCATCCACCTGAAAGATCGCGCCATCGCCGAACCGCCGCTCGACCTCGAGAAACTCTCCGAGCTTGGACGGCTTCAGCTCCTGGTCACTACAAAGCCTCCACCACCAGCTCCTCCGTCGCCTGAGAAGACTCTCGACGGCAGCTTTGGTAGGTCTCTTCTTCGACTTGACGGTGTTCTGGGGCGGCGTGGCGGCATTACGGCGGTGAGATGGGGTGGAGAAGATGATGGGAGGGAAAGCGGAGACACCCATTAAAGTCCCGAGAGATGTGGAGCGGTCGGGGAAGAATGAACCGGTAGATTCAGTGTCGAGATCGGAAGAAGAAGGGGATGATATGCTGGGGGAAATGGGTGGTGGGAGGAACTCATTGCCTGGATCTAACATCACCACCACCGTCGGTGTGTTTGTGTTTGTGTTGTGCTGTATGTATAGGTGTGTGTATATAAGATTAGTATTTTTAAGTACTGCTCAGTAGAAAAAGGGATGAGATTGATAGGGAAGAGTGCCTGTGGGACTGGGTGTCAGCATGTTAAACCTGTGACCGAGTCACCCTTCTCAGTTTTGGTTTTTCGGGTCTTTCTTATTACTCTCTCTTTCCACACTCTAATGTCTAATGATACATACATACATATATATACATATATATATATATTATTAAATAAATATTCTTATATACACTCTTAATGACTATTTTGAAGAATAACGACCTGACTAAGAAAATGTATTCAAATTTAAAAGTATTATTATTAATTAATAAATTTTTATTAATTGTATTTGATTTGAAATTTCACCTGCAACTTATGTAGAGTTAGTAAATTCTATATATAATTCATAGATTTCATGCAAAGTAGAGTTTACCCATTTAAAAATGTGAAATATATAAAAAATTCCAGAATCTTTGAAATTCCTCTGTTAATAAGTTTTTAAATAATTCATATTATATATCCATACATTTTAAAACATTATTTCAAATCTAAATTGAATACTCTAAATTTTAAAATATTATTTAAAAGTCTTATTAAATACTTCAATATTTTAATAAAAAAAATTAATCCAAATTTAATCCCCTGAATGTTTAAAATTCAAAAAAATAATATTGCATAATCGGAATTAAATACATCTCCTAAGTTTTAATTGAGTCAAACCTTTAAAATAATAAATATAAAGATAATTTTGAAATATTATTATTTATCAGATATTAGATAACAATTATAATTTATTTATTTTTTAAATTAACATGTAATTTTATAAATAAAGATGAAAATAATAAATTTTGATTTGATGTCGGACTCGTACTCACTTCTTTTTTAAAAGTATTAAACATCCATAAATAGAGTTTGAGTTGTGATTTTTTTTCAATTTTGAAATAAGTTTGAGTTATGAATTTTAAAATTTAATATCGGGTATAGGTTACCGAACTCATACTCTAAATATTACAAACCAAACCACCGTGACATTTACTATTTTGGGCTCGTTTAGTGTTTGTAACCAACTCAAACTTGTATGAGTTGTAATATTTGATTACATGATTTTTAAAATAAATGTAGGAACTTATAGTTTCAAGATATCTAATGGCCTGTTTGGCTGGACTTAAAAATAAGTTTTTTTGGACTTATTTTCGCGTAAAAATTTCATATTTTGATAAATATTTTTTATACAAATATTTAATGTATATTTGAGATTCTATAAGTTACAAAAAAAAATCAACTTTTTTCAGAAAAAAGTTAGGAATCTCTAACTTTGTCTTAAAATAAGTTGACTTATTCTGGAAAAAAGTTCTTCCAAACACCCCCTAAGTTTACGGTAAAACACCCGATTCTGAATCATCTCCCGGAATTAACTCACTTGCATACTTACATGACCCACCCACGATCACTCGTATATAAATATAACTAAGAAAATTGGTCAGGAGTTAAGGTTGGATATATCAAAATATATCCAATCAATTCATCTAAAACTGTTAAAAAAAAGTAATCAACAATTAAAAAAATAAAATAAAATAAAGCTACTGCTAAAGTGTACATTAATTTTTTTAAGTTTCCTATTTCACACTTAGTACATACACTATAGAATATAGTGTACATGTTTTTAAAAAAGACCGGGCACGTGGCAGTTATTGGGGAAAAAGGAGAAATAAAAAAATGATGTACACTTTTTAGCATAGCGTATACCGCTATATTATATAATGTACACTTTTTTTATTTAAAATCCTGATCGTTCATTTATCTTTTTAACGATAGTAGATATGTTGGCTTGATTAAAATAAATAATCACCCTTGACCGTAGAACACGACCGTATGATATCTCCATTTTATTTTGCAGATAATATTTTGTAGTTAAATTTTTATTTATTTTTATAATAGTTTATATTATATTATTTGTTTATATTTAAAGTAAATATTTACATATTTTTTAAACAATACTATCAAATATTTATAGATATTTATATTTTTAAACTCTTATGTATCATTTTAAAAATAATTTTAATTAATTATGTATCGATAATTTGTTCTTGCAAAGACTCATCTATAATAAAGACATTTTCAGTAAGGATCAACTGGGAAAAAAACTCAACGTTGCGAGCTCAATGCATAGGTGGGTAAAGAATACATGTGTTGAGCGGAAAACCCATGGATAAAAATCTCGGAAACCTGAGATTTCGTTCCTTATCCGCAACGAACAAGAAAATTAATTTTAATAATTCAATCTATTTTTAGAAAATATATTTTTATTACTTTCATTGATAATAGTTAAAAATATTGGACGTATTTCATGGTTATTATTGCCACTAAAATAAAATTAAATGTTTAAAATTTCAAATATTTATATTTTTAATTTTCTATGTTTATAAATGTTTTATAAAATAATTTTGCAATAGTTTATAACTAAAATTTTAATTATATTTACAGTAGTTTATAAATAAATTTATTTGTTTATTATAATAATTTATAATAGACATAAATATTTTAAATAAGAACTTTCAATGTTTTAATTTTTAAGTTTTTACTAGTATCTCTATAAAAATTTATAATTAATTTCATATACATCTATATATTAATAAAATTAAAATTAATATTATTATTAAAAATGAAAATTCTTAAAAATATGTAAATAATTTAAACAAATCAACATAAATTTTGAAAAATCAACAAAATTTACCAATCGCAGCACACTATTGAATCGAACATAAATTTTGGAAAACGAAGCCTTCAAATTAAGGTGCCCTGCAAAACCCAAACCCTTATAAACCCCCCCAAGTGGCATTCATCCGATTCAATTGACATTCAACATCAATACATTACACACCTATACATACAACACAGTTGTATCGAGTGAAACAGAGAGGCTCATTCAGATATGGACAAGGTAGAGAAGAAGGGAACAGTAACATCACTAGCCTCACTTTTCCCGCCAGAAGAAGCTCACAAAGCATCTAAGCGCGTTCTCGACACGATCTCTGACCACGAGAAGGAGCTTCATCAGCTCAACCAGTTTATTTCCGATAACAACAATATTATTGACCTTGTTCAACGAATTCCCGAACAACTTCACCACGATATTATGGTGATCAATTCTCTCAAAATTGTGTCACTTGTGTGTAATTATGCGTATTTGTGTCTTTATAACTTTAGTTTTTCGAACAGGTTCCGTTTGGTAAGGCGGCTTTCTTCCCTGGTCGTTTGATTCATACCAATGAGTTTCTGGTAATATTATGTTCTTTGTGACTAATTGTTATATAATTTGAATATTGATAAAAATGCCTTTGGGATATGATATCTAATTTGTCTTTTGATATCAAATTTGTAATTTTCAATTAGTGTAGGTCTAATACAGTTTTTATGCGAAATGACATTGGTATATGTATGTATTACTAGTTTAGTACTTTTTACCGTAATGTAGACATTTAGTTCTACAGGAAATATAGAATGCACGACTTCACAAAATTAAAATGAGATTGGAGAGAGTAAAAACGAAAAATGAAATTGGATTTGTTTATGAGAAAACATACTTACAAATATATTACCGAATACTGATTATTTATACCGAAACTAGGTTGCTTTCAAGAAAAGTTGTTTTTGTGTTAGAGCAAGTCCAATGCAATGCTAAAGGAGGTGGTATTTCTATAATATAGCAACAATTATAAAACATAGCACTTCAATGCAATTTGACTTGAAAGATTACATGTTCTCACACATAACTTGAACCCAAACTATAGTTGATTTTTTAAAGGCAGGAAGCATGCCCTTATCTCAGTGACTTATTTTAGTTTGTAATTTGACTTGACAAAACACATGTAACTTGTAGTTTTGTTTTTTGTTTTATTTCAATAATTCAATCTAAATCTGAGCTACTCACTTGTAAATCAGAGTCTCAAGAGAGTAAGATGTACTTAGACCTTATATCTACTTTTAGGAGGAGTAGAGAGATTGTTTCTTATTTTAAATATGCACCATACCATCAAAACAATAATATATGCATAATGAGCTGTCCTTTGAAGATATAAATCTTCCTATGTGGGTATATTCTTGGGTTTAATTACATTCATTTGAGCACCCACACAACGGATAAAGTTGGTGAATTACTTGTTTTATCACCTATGTAGGGAAGATTTCATTTACATTAGAATTAAGTTGTATGCAAGGATCCATTCAGAGTTTATTAAATATAATTAGTTTTGTTGCAGGTTCTCTTAGGAGAAAGTTACTATGTAGACAGAACATCCAAACAGACGACTGAGATTTTGAAAAGAAGAGGAAATACTTTGGAATCACAAGTTGAATCACTTAAAGCTGTAATGCAAGATCGTAAGGCCGAAGCTTCATTTTTTGATGTCACAGCCTCTGAGGCTGCAGTAAGTCTGATATTTTTTTTATCTGCCTGCCAAGTGCCCGTAAATGCTATAGACTTTTTATATTATGCACATTTTTACTAAAATATTAAGACTATTTTTTGAACTTTAATCTTCTTTGTCTCGTAGAGTTGTACTGTAATTTGGTAAAAAGAGTTGCTCTCTTTTACCCTTACTTTACAAACATGACACAGTTGAAACGTGTAATGCATATTATAACTATATATACCTGAGCGATACTTCTAGCTATAGGCTAGTTAGGGAGTAGATTGGAGCTGATTTCACTTAAACTGTTGATCATCAGTAACAATTTTTACTAGGGTTAGCAAGACACTTTCTACTGAATAGCATCTGGTGCTAGTGATAAACTTGTGTACTTCTTAGCAAAAAAAAACTTGTGTACTTGGATAATTGTAATTGAACATCGGAACCTTTTCCATTGCAACATTTTTAGTTGTGTATATTGTTTATGAATTATATATTTGGAAGGTGTCCTCTTATATGTATTGGTTTATGAAATTAACTTAAAATTTATGGAAACTACTGCTTGTGACCTCGAGAATATCTGAAACTTCTTTGAATGATATTTTCTTCGCCTTCGTTTTTGCTCCATCTCACTATATTAGCTATTTATGAATATAAATTTTAATTGTTTGCATTTATGTAAAAGATAAATTCATAAAATCTACATTGCATGTAGCTGCACAAGAAATGTAGGATCATTTACATTATGGTGTACACAGGACGGTCTTGTAGAGATACGAGAAGACTATATTGAGGAAGCTTCTTCAAAAACTGTCTCACGTACAGGCATGTTTACAGCTCTAACTTCTTATGATGCCGGTGTCGCGCTGTATTATTGAAACTTATTTCATTTGAAGTTACTCTATGGCTAGAACAAGTTTGACCATGATGTTAGCCCTTTTTTGTTCAGAATCATCAATTTGATATGTAAGGTAGCTAAGTAAAGTTATTGGCTGTTAATCTTTGATCATATTAAACGAGTCTGGTACAAGTATTTATATGAAGAAAATACTCAGATGTATTCACCCTGAAAGCTTCAGTCTTCTGTATTGAAGTGATGCGCACTATACATTTGATGATCTCACCAGTAATTGGTGCTAAACTGGATTTACGATTTGGACTAGATATGAATGTATCAGGCCGTTTTAGTTGATCATTTAGAACTAAATAGAAAACAGAGTATAATATGGTCAACGGTCAATTCTATTTAGCAGTTTATGTTGTTTACTTAATCAGATCTCAATATTTCCTCGACAGACATTAAGACTGTAGATGAAGATGAAGATGAAGAATACGCTCACCTGTTGTCCAGGATGGATGAGCTTGAGAAAGAAGAACTTGAGGCTGAAAATGTTGATGGATGTGAGTTAGAGGATGCTGATTTGAACCAAGGAAATCAGGTTTCTATGGATCACAGATTAAAAAATTCAGAGGTATGGTTAAGCTCAGCAGGCTATAGCTTGGCATTATGAACTCAATATTTTTTAAACCAACTTCCAATCACTTTATGCATAAATGCATTTGGTATGTGACTTGTTAAAGGTGCCAAATGATGTATATCCGACTAAGAAATTGGAAGATTCCCCCAAGTAAGATCTGTGCTACCAGTTGAAACACATCCTTTATGTGCTCCATTCCGTGTCTTGTAGAGTTCAAATTAACTATATTTTGGTTGCTGCTATGAAATCAGCTTTTTCACTTTATATATTACATGAATTTTTTTGTTTGAAATTTAAAAATGTAGCATGAAGCTTCGAAGGTTCAACCTGCATCCAAATTTTTACCTCACACAATTGAACATTCAAAGGTTCAACCTGCTTCCGAAGTTTTACCTCACACTAGTGAACCTTCAAAGGTTCAACCTGCACTCAAAGGTCAGTTTGCAGCCATTCTTCCCTACTTTGGTAAATAGAAACCTCCCTCTTCCAGTCTTCCTGTCTATATACTGCCTGCATACTAAGGAAACAATTATATCGTTGTTAGGCATGACTGTTCTCTGCTTTCTAGATTACGTTGTGGATTGTTCGTACTGCTTTACACGAATTGGGTATGAGCATGGTTGAACCAATATTTAAAGTCAAAAATCACTCAATTTCTGTAGGAATATTATTTTGCCATTTAGATATGTAATGGTGAATGTAGGAAAAAAGTTATTAACCAAGATTTGCCTATATGACGCGGGAAACCACTTGCTAAAACCATTATGAGCTTTAAATATAAAGTCATGTTTTTGAAGCTTGTTATGCAGATTTACATCCACTGCTAATTTATTTTGCGCTTCATTGTCCTATTTCAGATGGACTGCGTAACACACTTACTGCCATGAGCAAATCAAGTATTTCTGACAAGGAACAGAAAATTCATCTGCAACGTGCACCTACAAATGAGGTACCCTTCTCTTGGTCCTAAAAATCCCATAATATTATCTATGTTTATGCTCTCATTTCACTTTTCTTTGTTCATTATATCTACCAAGTGAATGAAAGACATCTGGAGGTTAGCCATGAACATTTGATCTATGCTATAAACTTTTCTTCCTACACTTTAGTGGTATGTGCCTGAGATGTAACTTGAACCTCTACACATCTACCCATAGTTAGTGAGATATGGTGTAGGTAATCTAGCAGTCAAATTCATATTGTTTTTCCTATTGGCGACATTCCTGTCCCCACACATTTGGTAGTGAAGGGATGAGAAGAGAAGTCAGAATTTCTTTCTAAACTAAATATTCACAGGGTGATTGTAGCATCTTATTTATACAAGGTCTGTTTTGAGTTAAGTTCCTATTTCCAAATTTGAGATACTTGCAACTGAATCTGCATTAGACTTGGCCTAGTTATATATAATTTCGGTAGCACTACTGTACCATCAAGATTTATGCTCTTTATTTTCCTTATTTACAAGTAGAAATATTTCAAAGAAAATGATTTGTGATATATATCTTATGTCCATTAGTGTCTTAAAAATTTAAAAATGCACTGAACAAATGAACAACCTAAATAACTATAGTCACTTAATAATTACTTAAATGCACTGTACTACCCTTACTCTACAATTTCAGTCATGTAAAAATGGATACCTAAATGCATGCATGTGCTATTTTCACAGGGTTCAGTTCGTCCCAGTGAAGCGCACTTTGATAGTAGCAAGGTAGGTTTCCGTAAATTTCACAATCATGGCTTTAATTGGTTATAACTGGTTAATCAACATTATATTCCTTAATTTTATAATTTATATTTGTTGTGCAGGCTTTTACAGGTTCAATTGTTGAGCACACACACAACATAGACAGTAATCCAAGGGGACAGTCTACTACTTCTAGCTCAAAGACAGTTTCAAGATTTAAGATGCAAAGAAAGCAGCATTGAAAGTGCTTAGCTTCCAGAGGTATCAGGAGATCCTTAGTTGGGGCCTTGGGGGCCAATGTGACATGGGGAATATTGGCAGACATGTACTGATAGCTGTATTTGTATAATTGTATTAATAGCTATCTGGAACATTCTTTGTGCAAAACTTTGCATTTATATCCCAAATCTAGTGCTCCCGTTGGTTGGAAGATACAGAGAGGGTAACCATTTATTTATAAAAAGGAATATTAATTCTGGTCAATTTTAATTCCAAATTATTATTTTATAAACGGAACTTTATCTTCCATTATGGACTCGACACAAGTTTCCCTTGTCTTGTGGATAAATATATGCGAATTTTAGTAAAAAGTAAATATGTTTGTTTTTTATCGCTCAATGATCTTTTTTTTTGAATAATTTAGTTTATAGCATTATAAAATGAGAACATGTTCTAAGAAATTCTCTAGCCAAAATCGAATTCAGGACTTGGGAGAACTGGGGCAACAAATTAAATATTTCACAGAGAAAAGTCTGCATGCAGGTGGAAAAATATTACTAATTAGATGGAAAAAAGAAAATATAGTAAATGCATAGGATAAGTGTTATAGGAGCGCAACGCATGGCCGCCAGGTGAGAGCCTAAGAACATGACACGTATGTTCCGGGTAACTCTTGCCAACAGTAAAGTCGACTCATGACGCATATATACTTCAACTCTCTTCTGTCTAGGGACTATACATACAATCACTCGTCATCTGCATTTCAGTTCATCCCGCTGTATCTTCTATATAATCTCTCTCTCTCTCTCTCTGTCCACGCAGGTACGTGCATAAACATGGCGTCTTTGATGTTTCTGCAGATGAGCTTTGCTGTGATGATAATGGTGGGCTATGTGATGGAGCCATCCGAAGCTTTCAAATACTACGTGGGTGGCAAAGAGGGCTGGTCTTTAAAGCCTTCTAAAACCTTCAATCACTGGGCTTCCCAAAACCGCTTTCAAGTCAATGATTCTCTCGGTAAATACTATTATCAGTTTTCATTTTTGATCTATATTATTTGCAACAATTGATTGATTGCATGCGCATCGATCTTCCTTAATTGATTACTTTGCCTGTTTATCTAAATTTAATCTTGCAGTTTTCGAGTACAAAAATGGTACAGATTCGGTTCTCCAAGTTGATCTAGAGAATTACATGACATGCAACAAAATAAATCCCATCCTGGCTTTAGAAAACAAAGGCGATTACTCAACTTTCAATCTTGATCATTCAGGATTTTTTTTCTTTATTAGCGGTCATGCTGATAATTGTAACAAGGGTGAAAAGGTTATTATCCTAGTGATGGCACCAAGAAATTACACTCATAAATCTCCGGCTCATGCACCCTCTCCATTCCAACAAGTTGTATCTCCCGCTCCGTCTATTGTCCAGGGAATTAGTCCTGTTTCGAGTCAGGCACCATCTCCGGTTCAGAGAGTTCCTCATCATGTTCTACCTCCTGCTCCTTCTCCTGTCCAGATAATTAATACTCCTGTATCGACTCCGGCACCGTCTCCTTTCCAGGGAATTTCTCATGTTATGCCTCCTGCACCCTCTCCGATTCGCCAAGTTACTCATGTTTTACCTCCCGCACATGCTCCTGCCCAAAAAATTACTCATATTTCGAGTCCAGCACCGTCTCCATTCCGCCAAGTTACTCATGCTCTACCTCCCGCACCGTCTCCAAGCCGAGTTGGTAAAACAACTCATCATCATACTCATAGTCCTGCACCGTCTCCAATCCGTGGAGCTAGCCATGTGCACCCTCCAGCACCCTCTCCTACTCAGGTTGGCGAGAATCCACCAGTTATGCCACCTGCTGCATCCCCGGGACCGTCTGATCAAGTTTTATCTCCCGAAAACGGTAAATCTGCAGCCGCACCAGCGTCATTTGGGGGTGATTTACTGATGGCAGTGCTGTTATTTTGGATAGTTTTTAACTAGCTAGGTAGATTTGCAGTGTGTATGCGCATTTAATATTCTTGACCATATGTATATCGTGGATGTTTTTTCTACAGTAAACGTTAAGTATGCATGCAATTGGTGTAGGTAAAAATAAAATTGGTGATATCATGCGTTTGATTTCCCATTCTCTGTCAAATTCTGAGCCTTAATGTTACAGTTATCTCTTCGATTTCGAAAGAGAGCCCGTTGGCAATATTGGCGTGTACCGGTCTTCTACGTACATGTATATGTTAATATATATATATATAGGGTCCTGCTCAAATAGAAAATAGCTTAAATGAGAAATAGAAAATCTTATCATTATACCTGCGGCACCCACACACAAATTATATACACCCTCACACACACAATCCCATCTATTCTCCTCCGTTTTTAATTTGATTTTTCCCGTCAATTGGCAAAGTTTTTTTCAAATCTAATTTCACCACATTTTTTTTCATCTCCCAACGATCAGTTTTCATACCATATGTGCTATATTTCGGCAAATATAATTTATAATTAAAATAAATTCGTCACTTATCAGATTCAAACTTCAATCACTAAATTATATTACAGAAACCACTAATTTGTATTATAGAAATCACTAATTTGTATTACAGAAATCACTAAATTATATATCCTGGGTTCATAAAAAATAATGGAAATTACCGAAAAAATAAAAGTCACCGGAATATATCACATATGGTATGCAAACTGATTGTTGGGGGATGGAGAAAAATGTGGTGAAGTTAGATTTGAAAAAAACTTCACTAATTAACGGGAAAAATCAAATTAAAAACGGAGGGATTATGTGGGATTGGGTGTATGAGGGTGTATTTGATTTGTGTGTGGATGCTCCCCCTTGCCATTAGATTAGATTGAATATGTGGTGTAGATTTTATTTTCTATTTTCTATTCTAAGTTATTTTCTATTTGAGCAGAACCCTATATATATATATATATGGTGCTACTCCAATAGAAATTAAATTTGACTAAAAACTAGAAACTAACTTTATTCCTCCGTTTTAAATTCCATTTTCCCGTCAATTGGTAAACTTTTTTTCAAATCTAACTTCACCACATTTTTCTCCATCTCCCAACGATCAATTTGCATACCATATGTGCTATATTCCGGCGACTTCAAAATTAATCACAAATTTATATTATATATGTTACCAGAAAAAATGCAATCACTAATTTATATTAGATAAATCACTAATTTGTACTATAAGAATCACTAATTTGTATCATAAGAATCACAAAAATTACCAGTTTTGTTAAATAAATATATATGAAGATCGCCGGAAAAATGGAAGTCGCCGGAATATAACACATATGGTATGCAAACTGATCGTTGGGAGATAAGAAAAAATGTGGTGAAGTTAGATTTAAAAAAAAGATTCACCAATTGGCGGGAAAATTCAAAATAAAAACGGAGGGGGGATTAGATGATATTGTGTATGAGAGGGTGTATTTTAATTGTGTGAGGTGCCCTCTAAGGGCCATTAGATTAGATTAAATATGTGGCTTAGATTAGTTTCTAGTTTCTAGATTTGATTTGGTTTCTATTTGAGCATTTGCCTATATATATATATATATATATATTATTTTTTTTAAATTTTATTCCCCTAAATAGATGTTCATTTTGTTTTTTTTCCGGTCAAATTGACTAATTTTTTATTAAAAATTAAAAATTATTCTTTTATAATTTTAAAAAACTAAAATATACATTTTTAAAATGGATTATATATATTTTTAACGATATAAAATTTAATTCTTTTTAAATTATATATTATATTTAAATTGAAGTCAAATATAAATAAATTTAACCGCACTGAAAATAAAGTGTACAGCTTAAAGGGGACGAAGTAATTTTTTGCCCATGTTAAGAGTTTTCATGCATAGTTATGCGAGAGAGAATGAAAGATATATGCCACTCTGTGTATTAACACAGAAAAATATGCACTAGCGTAGATGGCTAAACTAAAGTCCTGTTGAATAACTCTAAAAAAACAAGATTTTATTATGAAATAAAAAAATGCAAAAAATTAAAGTACTTGGTAAAAAAAGTCCAAACACATTTTTTGAAAAATTTATAAAAATAAAGTTCCAAGTAAGAATTTAAACAATGTATTAAAATTTAAAAATATTCAATTTGAATTTTAAATAATATTTTAAAATCTAAGAATATTCAATATAAGTGATTAATAATTTATTAAAATCTAGAGATATAAAATGTTAAATTATTTTTATATATTTTAAATTTTTTAAAATCTTCCCTAAATATAAGAGATTTTAGTGATTTAAAAGGGAATTAATTACATTACCTAAAAAATAATCGAGTCGAACAAACATAAACATATCATATCGCTAATTTTAATACAGTGCTTTTGGAGATACAATCAATTTGTTGAAATATATATATATATATATATATATATATATTTACACACACACGTACCCGCTTCGCCCCAACCAATTTGAGCTATCAATCATAAATGCAATCCCGTAAAAACTTTTATCATTGAATCAAAACCTTGAAAATCCCGTAGATCTAATATTTCGGACATTAAATTACATCAAAACACACCAAACTTACTCAATGAGAGACTAAACAAACCCAAATAAATTAGGGACAACTTTCACTAAAAAGAGATTTATTTAATTAACAAAATAAACAATTTAAAAAGGCAGAAATCCTTACCCATGAAGGAAAATTATTGAAAAACAAGAACAAAACAAAGAAAAAAAAGAGATTTGAGGCTTTTCCCGGTAAAAATCGATAAAAATCCTGGGGCTGAGTAAAGAAAATGAAAGAAAAGAGAGGATAACCTACGATGAAGAAAGAAGACGGATGAATAATTATTTATGAACTCTAAACTCCGCATATCCGTATAAATTCGATGTGTAATCTTAAATAAATATATAATTTATAAAAATTCATAAATTATTAATAATATATTTAACTTAAAACTTAATAATAAAAAATGAACCAAACGGTTAAATTAATTGAAAAGGCTTTTTGGTAAAGAGTAAATCCCTAGGTGAAAAAGAGTCCTCCCAGCTTCAAATTTCTCACCATAAATTATCAAACTCGTGTCTTTATTCTCCTCTCTTTCCCGTTCAGCCATCGTTACTAGTACGATTCGTCTACCGTTAGTCCGTAACTACTCCATCAAAGAAGCTTTGAGTTCATCTTTCAAGGTACATACTTATTTTATCAATTTAGTTGAATGTTTAAAATATATCACTAGTTCTGTTTGATAAATTTCATTAGTGAATTACGTAACCACATTTAATTAATGTGATCACCGTACCTGTGTGCATCTTTGGACGAACATCATGTATAAGTACTATATATGTGTGATTATATCTTTGAATTTTGATCATGTGAATAAGAAATCTAGTATAATTGCTTTCAGTTGGTTTGTGAATTCACTTTATGCTATTTTTCTTGCACGATTATGTGTTGTCATCATCTCTTATAGGTTTATTCTAATATTTGTCTGATCTTATTGTTATTAACAATTATCTTTAGAATTGCAAGAACTTAAATCGCATGTGTAACGACAAAATTTTGTATGATGTTGTTGCATTTCAGAATATACGGAAGTTGAGAGTGAAGATACCAAATTCACAGATATGTCTGAGTGGAAAATATAAATATTTTTAAGTAGATTAAACCTAAAACCTACTTAGATCTTTTGCCTCCACTACTAATAATTCCTAGTTCCATCCATTTACACAGTGATGTAAATTGCTAAATTAAAATAGTAAGTTTTGGATCATGCACCATAAATTGCTCATGTGAACCTTTCTAATACTTAAAAGAAGCCCACCAGAGACAGTAAGTCAACCAATGTTCATCTGTGTACTTCTCACAGGCGTTGTTCAGGAATTCTCATGATGGAAATTCTTGATCCAGAGCATGCCTCGGGACAAAGAAATATCAGATCATTCCCATTTTCACTGTTTCACAGACGTAAGAGAAGCGACTGCAACCAGGAGGCATACACGTTGAATTCTAGAGGTAGTGAAATAGGGAATCCGAAATGAAGCATCAGATTTAAAGAATGCCTACAATATTTAAAACTAGGCTTGAAACTGTTACCTTCGAGAGGCGGGAGTTCCATGCATATATTTTACATTGCAGCTGATCTTGTAGGGTTATAGCCACATAGTTCACAGTAGACACAGTGGAATCGTGAATTTTTCTTGCTATTCACTTTCTAGTAATCACAAGATTTTTCTTCAGTTTTGCATCTGAACTGAATCTCTTACTGTAGTATTTTTTTAAGTAAGGCAATACCAAGGAGTCATCATCAGTCTCCTCCGGAGATGCAACTTCTGACCCTGAATTTCTCAATGACATGACAGATTTAGTCTATAGTAATCTGAAAACCAATATTGTGAAGGAAACAAAGGACTTGGTGTCTGAATTCTGTAGACACATTTATGCACTCGGTTGGGTATCAGGTACTGGAGGCAGCATTACTGTCAGAGTCCATGATGATGCTATATCCAGATCTTCCCAATTCATTATCATATCCCCTTCAGGTTCTTTTTATTATCTTTCATTTTGAATGTGTATGTTGTTCTTGCTCACCTTGTATCCATAAATAAATTTGCCCGATAACTATCTGCGCTGAGGCTGTTCTTGTAAAGGTGTTCAGAAGGATAAGGTAGACCCAGACGACATGTATGTGCTTTCGAGTGATGGGTGTATTTTGTCTAAACCTCATACAAAGCCTTATCCTCACAAACCTCCCAAGTGTACTGACTGTGCTCCTATTTTCTTTAAGGTATAATGTCAACCGAGTGGTCAAATTCTACTGCAGTCATGATTACTACTATAAAGAATAATGAACAGCACTGCTACCAACTTCGTCTCTGGTTTTGGAAACCGCTTTTAGAAATCTCTCTATGTCTTCCATCTTTTGATTTTTCGTGACCATGTCATCTCTTGATTTTTGGTTTATGTTAATATGTATGTTATCATTTGTATGATGGTCTTCCATCTGACTTTTCTGCAGGTCTATGAGACACGTAATGCTGGGGCCGTGATACATAGTCATGGAATAGAGGCTTGTCTTGTAACAATGATCAATCCTCTGTCCAAGGAGTTCCGAGTAAGTTTTGAACTTTTGCATGCGGCCAATTAATTTAAAAATAGTTTGTTCTACTTAAACTTTTTTACTTTATCAATTTACATTTGTTCCATTCCATTCCCATCTCTCTTTTTTTTAAAAGGGCACATTATTGATTTTCCATTTTAAGTAGACATAAGCATGGACTTTTTATGCGTTGACCCCTGATTTAGCATTCCTCATTGCCAAGACTTCAATTGCAAATATTTGAAGCATTATTATGTTTTGCCTCTTATACTTAAATCTGGGTAAATGTATTATTTGTTTATTGCAGTATTTTAGTTGTTATCTCTGGTCTTGTTGAACTGCATAACATGTTAAATGAGCTGACATGCTATACATGCATGGGTTTCAAAGCACTTATACTTTATACCGAGTCCAAGTCATGTTTAGAATCTTTTACTGGTTGATTAAATTTTTGCTCTAGGCTAAAATGGGAATCATATTATTGTCTTTTGGTATGTTAAATAATTATCAAGAATTCTGCAGATAATTCATATGGAAATGATAAAAGGAATTGAAGGACATGGTTACCATGATGAACTTGTGGTTCCAATAATAGAGAACACTGCATATGAAGGGGAGCTTACAGAATCTTTTACTAAAGCGGTATATCGATAACATGCTTGAGTGTGCTTGTAAAACTGATTTAAATTAAAATTATCTTTTTTATCCTTCCATTATAGCCTCAAAGTTACAGTCAATTTCTCCTCTAATTTATTTTTATATATTAAATCATTGGTTCCTCATTTGCATGAAACAGATTAAAGCTTATCCGAAGACAACAGCAGTGCTTGTTCGCAACCACGGTGTGTATATTTGGGGAGAAACATGGATCAGCGCAAAGACTCAAGTACGTAAATTCCAGCCAACGTTATGACTATAAGATTAATAGAACTTTTACGCAAGTATATTCATTTAAGATGGATTCTACTGTACATAATTCTTGGCGATATAAGATGCCTCATAAATGTTTAGGACCTTAGGTGAACCAAATTACTACTGGTAATCTTTTATCTGCATCCTCTCAAGTACTTAGTTTGGATGGGTTTAGTACTCGTAGTTGTTATGGCTCTCATCCACATTTTTTGACCCTTTTGCTTTTACCATAATAAAACTTTTGGCGATTTGAACAACCAGAAATTGTGATGTTGCAAGCAGGCATGGATACCAAAGTTCTTGTTACTAAAGTATATTTGCTTAGTACTTAATTAGCAGGAAAAAAGTTGCTCATCTCCTTTCTGATCATTCGGCAGCCCCTCCCAAAATAAAATTAAAATAGACTGAAGTCAAAGAGATATAACTGGTCTTTGTACATTCTCTTTTTTAGTCTTTTTTTTTTGCTAAGCATTCTCTTTTATAGTCTATGTATAAAAATTAACTGAATTTACTATTTATATCCAATTACTGAACAAGTACTTTTAACAGGCTGAATGTTATCACTATCTGTTTGATGCTTCCATTAAGATGCATCAGTTGGGATTGGCTTGTTCTTCCACAGGTCATGGTCATCTTCCCTCTAGTGGAGTTTGTAGATACACGAATAATGGTCATGCCATGAGGAAGGAATCTATTGACTTTGGTTGTGTCGCTGTGCTTTCACAGGTGAGTTATTGGTTCACTTTCTATTCTTACAAAAAACTTATATTTGTTCAAAGCTTCTCCACATCCATTTAGATGTGCTAGTATTGTTACCTAAAATAAGTTATGGTTAATTGTTTTCATCACAAATTCGGTAATATATGTGTTTTTCTCTTGCAATGGTTAAGTTATGAAGTGTTCATTATTGTGCTAATTTTGATGCAGCGGTCTATTCTTCTTGACATAGAAGGAACAACAACTTCTGTATCTCTTCCCACCAAATTCTTGCCCTGTTACTCAAACGAAAGCATGGTAAATTTATTTTAACGGTTTGTTTGACACTGAGAAGCTTAATGAAATATAAGTCTGATTAAGTTTCAAGTAGAATTGTATAAACATTCTAAGCAATTGCACGAGGTATACATTTGATTATTGTTTCACAGTTCAATAAATCAGTATTCCTCTGTCCCTTTCGATTGTTTGCAATATCTATTTAAGGATGTACTACCCAATTTTTTACATACCAAAAATAGTAAACTTTTATATTATAAAATTTACACTCACCCACTACTTTCCTCCCACCTTTTCAAATGTATCAATTAAATATCAATTGACCCCACCACTTTACCCACTTTTTCTTCTCTTTCATACTATTTTATACAATTTTCTTAACCTTCGTGCCCAACCCAAATGTAAACAATTGGAAGGGACGGAGGGAGTACTAATTAGTGGGTATATGTGACAAAGATATATGAAATGTTTTTCATTCTCAATAATTGACATACAAACAAGCTCCTGTATTTATAGGTACAACAGAGCTAATTAGAGCAACAAATCAGTTAGCATATGCCATCATATCTGCCTGGAAATCAGCCTACAGTATCCCCTAATATCAGCCTATCATATCACATAATATCAGCCTAAATTAAGCCTAATGCAACTGGTACAATCACAGATTTACAGTTAATAAATAACATTTATAATACACAATAATGATAATTATATTGACATTTCCCCTCAAATTGATGTTGGTAAATCGAGCGCCACTAAGAAACTTGTGTCGTTGACGCGTCAAAGCTTTTGTGAAAACATGAGCTGTTTGAAGATTAGTACTAACATGAGGAAGTTCAATAACACCACGAGTTACTTCCTTAGTGCCTGATGCCAACCCCATCGAGTCAGGGACCGATTTGGCGTATGCAATCCCATGACATGGAGAGAGCTGCCAGAATACTGAAGCCATACTAGATAAGAACCGAACTTTTGATATACATTAGCCACACAGGATCACAGTAAATAAATTTCTAAATAAAAATAACAAACGTGGTTCAATTATAAAAAAGAATTAGTTTGGTTCACCTATTACACCCAACCTTGGACCATTTAGGTTCTACATTCCCCAGCAAATGGCAAAGGCTAGGCCATATAGTTGCAAAGAATATTTGAGTATTGTTTCCCTTTTTGAGTGGTCTCCAGCTGGGCGTCAATGCTTCATGGCAGCTTCTCCCGTGGAATTTTTAATGACAACTTTCAAACATGATCGTGTTGTAATTTAAAAAATGCTGGGTGTTTTTGCTAACACCCACTTACTGAACCCGTACGGAAGACTCAATCCTTGCACAAATTCATGAAAAATTAGCTATCAAGAATGGGATGCTACTATTAGTGTACCATAATATAATCAGACTAGACACCATTAATGGGGTTCCTGTAGATGAATAGACGTTTATAGTTAATAATTTGGGTAAATAATAGCGTACAAAAGGTGTTGCGCGAATTTATTTTAATAACCCGTAAATTTCTTATCTTGAATCTTAATGTATCAACAACTATCACATGTACATGTATGATGTACCGCAGTTGAGTTGATACAAGATGCAGTAACAAGGTGATCAAATATACAGTATAATTCATTCCATAGTATGTTACTCGACTCACGTGTATCCAACTGCCAGTCACGTGCAAGAAATTACTACCTCAACAGCTCAGACTGAGCCCTCTATAAGTGCGTATAATTTAATATAGGCTCTGTTCGAATTGCTGTACAAAACAGCTGTACCGTAAAGAAAAGTGCTGGAAGAAAAATTTGATAACTGTTTGGTAATTTTTTTTGATTTATATATATTTTGAGATATAATATAAAAAATAATGATTTTGAAAAGATTTGATTATGAAATTTGTAATTATTTTCTGCAAAAGCTGAAAAATAATTTTTCCAAAAGCATGGGGAACATGTTTTCTATAACAACAGTTTTTAGATCAAAAATGTTTTTTCAGAAAGAAAATTTTGGAATTTACTAAATACCTTTATGCCCGTTTTTCAGCAAAAAACGGTTGTTACTGTTTGTAATAATAATACCAAACGGAGCCTTATTTATTTTGTTTCGGAAGAAAATAAATGGACGGGATTTTAGGTGAAAGTGAAATTATTGTTCCTCGTATTTAATTCAGAGACTGTTTTGTTAGTTTTACACTGACTTTTTATTCTGTAAACATGGGTTTTTCTTCCACTTGTAAAGATTATAATATGTACTGACTTTTTATTCTGTAAACATGGGTTTTTCTTCCACTTGCAAAGATTATAATACGTAAGCACGATTAAATAACTTAAATGATAAAAATTTATTTTGTTTTGATTCGATTTTGACTCGTTTCGAGATTATTTAAAACAAGTACTGTTTTGTAAGTTATAAACCTTACAAATAAATACTCCACAAGTAAAAATACAAAGGGTTTAAATGAGGTGGATGAGTTTCCTATAAATATGCTGAAATTTTAACCCCATGACAAACCCTAAATTACATGCGAGACGCGACATATAGGCTGCCTTGTTTGTTGGATGGCTCTGTACAATAACAGTATTACACCCACTCTTTTCATATAACGAAATTCGTTGAGGTGCTTTCGAATTTTTTTTTATTAGTTCAGCCTGCACCCTGCAGGTTCCATCATGCTGCCGGGTCCTGTGCCAGGTCCAGGTGCATGTACTCAAATTGTGGTCAATTTATTGGTCCTCATTTTAGTTTACACCTTGTTTAATTTAAAAAAAAACCTCTATAAATGTTTGGTCTTGTCAAAATTGTGTTCTGTTCTACTTTGTGAGGCACATTACCATAAGCGGAGGAATTGTTATAATATATGGTTCACTCGTGAGAGGGGAGGTTACTCTAGTAAAAACAAGATTCTGGAGTAGATTTATTATGACACAACATTCACCAATTTAATTATGGTTGGAAAATGATTAATGCCAAGCTTTCCCAGGTCTCTTTACAGCTTATGCGCTGTAGAACATTCACCCAATCTACTACGTAATTAATACTCGGTAACCACCCCCTATGGCCGTCCATTCCATAAATAAGTGTGTTATGGTGCAAATATACGTACACGCTGGTTGTAAAAATGGAGCATCAAAAAGTAAACATAGAAGGGTTATGGTCAGATGATGAAGTTCCGGTTAGTCCTACTGGCCAGTACTTCAACAGCTCTGCTCTGTCTATCTCTGTTCTCTCCATCTTGGAATCGGAGACTCCTATCGATGATTCTCTTGCATTCACTCTCCTCAAGGATCTATTTCTTCCCATCAACCCCCGTTTCTCCTCCATCATGGTATTATATATGCGTGTGTGCATTGTTTAGCTGTAGTATATAATGATGATCCATATGTACATTTCTGTCTTTCCTTTAGACATTAACATAGGATTCATTTGTTAGTGTTATTGGCTAAAATGTGTTAGCATTGATGTCGACTATTCCTAGACTTTAATGTGAAATGTTTCATATACATAGAGATGTCCTTTAATATGTCTAGGAATTGAGTTTATGTCCAGATATGTTTGAAAAAAGGTGGTCTGGCATAATTTGCCATGTTTAGCAATGTAGTAGAAAAACATGAGTATGAGGTTGTTTGGTAAAATCAAACTAAATAGATTGGTGAAATCTGAAAAGTATCTTCTGTTACTTGAATATTGTTCTGATTTTTTGATTACAGGTTAAAGACAATAATGGTGTAAAGCAGTGGAAAAAAGTGGTGGTTAAGCTCCAAGATCATGTAAATGTCCCAACTTTTCCTCAAGGAAAATCCCTGGAATTTTATGATGCTTGCCTAAACGATTATTTATCGAAGATAGCCTTGGAATCGTTTCCACAAGGCCGACCTTTATGGAATATTCATATAATCAAGTACCCTACCAGTAATGCAGCTGGTTGTCTAGTTTTCAGGCTTCATCATGCACTTGGTGATGGTTTTTCACTTATGGGAGCTCTTCTTTCATGTCTACAAAGATGTGATAATCCAGCGCTTCCCTTGACATTTCCTAATTTTCAAATGAAGACAGCCTTGGATGACGAAAAAATGAGTGTTTTTAAGAGTTTGACTAAGACATTTTCTACTGTAGTTAACTCTGCTACCGATTTTGGATGGAGTCTTCTAAAAAACAGCTTTCTGCAAGATGATCAGACACCGATAAGATCCGGGGTTGAAGGAGTGGAGTTTCTGCCCATCAATCTGATTACCATGTCATTTTCACTTGATCAAATAAAGGAAGTTAAGGTCAACCTTGGAGTGGTATGTCTACCATTTTCTTCACTATAATTTCATAATTTGGTAAATATTTTAAGAATGTCTTTGCATATATATCAGTAAAAAATATAATCCATTTTGATCAGAATGTGCCCACATTTGATAGTTTCTCAGCTTCCTGAGATGAAATTGACCAATAAAAATGACCACTTTCCGTTCATTAGAAAAAGATAAGATTCTGTTTTGAACTCACTACTTAAAATCTATGTACTATACGGTGTAAAGAAAAGTGATAATATGTGGCATATGCCTATTAATTACCCAATTTATAAGCATTACACATACTGTCATTCAGAAGAAATCATTAATTGACTGAAATATTTCAAGACAAGCTATTTGATGCATTTATTCACCGTGATATCAACATCAACAGCTAGCTTCAGATAAAACATTACTCCCTCCACTCGTTCCTTTTCTTTCAAAGGAGTCCCTTTCTTCTCGAATCTTTTAATTTATTTGGATCCCAATGGCCTGTTTTAGAACGTGTATAATGTAATTGGAAGATGCAAATGGTCCATATTTTCAATCCACATATAGCTATCACACTCAATGCGAAAACAAAACAGTTAGTTGCATCTGGTCATATCCTGCTGTTAAAATGTTGTTTTCATTGTGTATTTTTTTTTTGGCAGACAATCAATGATGTACTCACGGGAGTAATCTTTCTGGGGAGTAGATTATACATGGATGCAACAAGCCAAGAGTCGAAAAATGGAGTTTCCACTGCACTGGTCTTGCTCAATACTAGGAACATTGGTGGTTACACATCAGTGGCTGAGATGATTGATGCTTCTGCAGCCGAGAAGCAATGGGGAAATCAATTCGGTTTCTTACATGTCTCGGTCCCAGAATTGAATGAGAAAGAATGTTCTAACCCAAATCAGTTCGTCTACACGGCACAAAAAATCATCAAGAGAAAGAGAGAATCTGCAGCTGTTTTTCTCACTGGCAGATTACTAGAGACAGTGAGGAGATATAGAGGTCCTGAGGTATGCACATAAAAAGTACTAGCGTTACATTAATAGTACAAATAAAGGCTTCTGAATTTATAACATCAAATCTAGTACAAAAAATGATCAAGCATTTCCATTTTTTAAACAATGCTAAGTTTTGTGAATTAGACCACGGCTCAGTACATGCATAGCACACTGAAGAATTCGAGCATGACAATATCAAATATGATCGGACCACTGGAACGAATGTCATTAGCTAATCATCCGGTTAAGGGATTTTATTTCATGGTAGTTGGGGTTCCGCAGGTATGTGTATGTTAACTAATACTAATACATTGTCGTAAATGTTTTCCATATATCCGCTGTGTTTTGAGGAAATTTTATTTATGATTAATTGCAGAGCCTTACTATAACAATGGTTAGCTATATGAAAGTGGTAAGAATTGCTGTAGGAATGGAGAGAGGCCAAATGGATCCCCAGAAATTCAAGTCATCTGTTGAAAGTGCTTTTGATATGATATATAAAGCAGCGGTCAAGTCTTGATTCATTCCAACCGTGATATCAAAGCTCCATCACTTTTTATTTTGCAATCATTCGATACAAATGTGTTTTACATTCTTTGATTAAAACAAAAAAAAAACACATGTTTTACATTCCCATAAATAAAGAAAATTGTGTTTGTTTTGCATGCCAAAATTGCATTTGTAGTTTTGTACTGTACGATACTACTGGTAAATGATAATAAATATAAATATTTGTTTACTTTTACTATATTGTTGTTTTAAACTGTAAAAATAAGGTTCCTGTCAAAAAAAAAACTGTGTAAATATTGTCATTATATATTTGTTCAAGATCTTCATTTTTCACTCCATTAATATTTAATTATTATTCTGAGAGCCATTTTTTTGACTGGGCTGGCTGTTATATAATTTAGTCCATTATGAGAGCCATCGGTTGTCTGTGACATGCAACCGGTTGGATCGGATGGGATAGGATATTTGAGATATCCAAATTCAAACCCGGAAATTTTTATTAAATTTAAACCCGATTCAAATCTAATCAGGTTTTAAAAATCAAAATCCAAACCCATCCCACGAGTTTTGGATTGGGTTCGGATTTTTACCGGGTTTATCAAAATTTTAATTTTAAAATTTCTAATATAAATTAGCACACTAGTAGCGGTTGTTATAATTTTAAATTTGAATTTCATGATATTTGAAATTTAAACCATATTTAAAATATTACAAATTAAATTTTTTAAGGTTAGCACAAATGTTTGAAAATTAAAGAAGTCATGACATAAAAATATTGAATTAAAATGTGATAACTAATAAGTGGTATTGTGGAAGTAAAGGAGTTCAATAATGGGTAATATGTTTTGTTAAATTAAAATTCTATATTATTATTATCAATAATAATTAAAAAAGATTAAATTAAATATTATAAACTAAACTATTAATATAATACTAGAATATAGCTCGTGCAAAATACGGGAGAAGAGTAATAAATAATATATTATATATTTTAAATGAATTAAATATTTAATTTGATTATTTATGTTATTAATTTTTTTATGTAATGTTGTACATGGGATAAATTATTTTTGAATCATATTTATATTATGTGTTTAAATTCTCATTAATATATTTTTATATATTTATATTAATTAACAAAGATTAATAACTCGTAAAAAGCATTAATAAATTTTTATTAATAAAAATAGTTTCGAATATATTAGAAAATATTTTAATTAAAATTTAAATAAAAGAGTATGTTTTAATATATATATATATATATATATATAATACCAATATAATTTTAATATTCAGAAAAATTTATTATAAAATTGCAATTTTAAATAAATTAAAGTGTTTGATCGATGAGAAAATTGAAACATGGTATTAGATATGAGTACAACTCTATATTCTAATTAAAAAAGAAGTTCGTTTTGAGTAATATAATATAAAAGTATATGTAATATAGATAGAGAATAATAATAGAATTTAATTAATATAAATAAAATAATAATATTATTTTAATATTCATAAAATTTAATTAATAAATTGTGATATTAAATAAATTAAAGAGGTTGACTAATGAGGAAATTAAAACATAGTTGCTTATTGATTAAAAAAATGTGTTTGAAATTAAGTAGGAGACACACGTGTATTTGAAGATTTTTCAGTCCAACCCATTTTTCTTGTCCCAAAAATACAGGCCCGACCCTGGGTGGGGGACCGCCCGGGGCCCTAAAATTTTTGAGGCACATTTTTTAAAAAAAATTAGTATATATATCTTACTTAGTTAAAAAATTATAAAGTTAATAATATTCGTAAAATATAAAATTAAAAATAAGTACTAATTACATATGTATATATATAATATATGTATATATTCTAACAAATTAAATAATTCATTATTAAAAAAGAAAAATAAAGTTGCATTGGTATTCGGTTATATATATATATATATATATATAGTCTTTATTTTGATGCAAAGATTCATTTTTTTTCAAATTTTTAGTAAAAATTTTGAATTTTAACTATCTATTTGAGTGTTATTATAATATTTACTTTTAGTGAGAATTTTACTGGGATTTATATGTTATTACCTAAAAAGCAATTATCTAGATGTGAAAAGAGCAAAAAAAATGAGTTGATAAGTGAGAAGAGTTATAAAAGAATTGTGGCTAAATTTGTTATCGAAAAAGTAGACTTTCAAGCAAATTTGATAAAAATTTGGTGGAAATTGAAAAAAATTATCGTAAACTTTTGTTAAATCATATGATTTTTTATATCTCGGATATATCAGGAATGACCCTGCAGATGCCCCCATGCCAATTCAAAAAAATGTTCCCTCTCCTCGTTACGAGATATTTATAACCAAATCAGTGAACTACATTCTCATTACTAGATACTAAAATCTCACGACTTAAAGATTATTCTTCTCGCATTTTTGTTAGCAAACTCATTAATCAAACAATTAACCTTCAAAATTAAAATTTACTAGGATTTCCTTCTCAATCAATAACATAGCCAACTCATCCAACCGTTCTTGCGACATACTAGAACATATATACGATTTAATCAACTTTAATTTTAAAAAACTCCCTTCTGCAGAAGCCATTATAACCGGAATAGTTAACAATATTTTATAAACAATTGTTGCAGTTGGATAACAACCTTCCATGACCTTCAAAAATATTAAACATGTCATTCTTTTTTACTTCTACGGGTAAGCATTCCCTTATAATTCTTAGCTCGAGAAACATGACATTCCATCAATATCGAAAACAAAACCATGCTTTAAAAAATTCTTTAAGATTCATGCAATAAGTTTTCAAACTATCTTCACTTATGCACTTTAACTTTGTCAAATTAAATAGAAACTCAAAAGTCTCTTCAGATATTTGAAATTGTTCAAATCTGGATATGACATAAACGAAACGTACTCGTTGAATCTTAGTGGCTTGGTTCGAGTTTGTTTAAAGGCCATTTTTAATTGTTGTTCTAGGCCTTATAAATAACTTGATTTCAAAAATGAACTTAACATAAGTCAAGTCAATATATTCGACATTTAGTTTAGATCATATACCATCGGCCTTATATATCTGACAAAAATAAGAATAAAATAAAAAGATTTACTTTAAGTACTTGCATTCATACGCTTTACTTTCCGTACCTTACTTTAGCATACACATTTACTTTACTTGCATACACGTTCACACACAACGTGTGGTTTGTCCTTCTAACGAAGTGATTTACCCCGATTCACATTTATATATTATGTTGTTTCGGCTATATTATATATATTTGTTTGTTCCAGGTCTTGTAATGTAATAAACTAGTCCACAAACTTTCTTTCTTAAACAGGGTTGTTAAGTCATAATATTCGTTGTCTAGACTTTGTTAGTGAGGTGAAATGAAGTGAGGTGATCCTTGTTCTAAAATCCAAGTCCTAGACACGCCGACGGGAAGTTGGGTATCTCTGCACCGTAAGGAAGAGGAAAGACCCAAGACCCAAGACCTAAGATTCAAGACTTACAGGGGGTTAGAGGAACATAGTCTACGCAGAGTTGTATTTTTCTTACTTGTATTTGAGTAGGTAGCGGGGAGGGGAGGGGTTAACGGGTAGTTAAGGTCCAAGATAAATACATAGTGGTTGTAAATGTTTCTCCGCCGCTATAAAGAGTGTATTTTTTGTAGTGGGAAAATCTCGAGTTCAGGGAGGGACTCGGGGACTGAACTAGGGGTGAGCGGATCCCTTAGAGGATTGTACCATCGCAAACCAGGATAAAAATCTTGTGTGTTGTGCTCTATTTCTTTACTCTCTTTTAATTTTCGCACTTGGTTTACTAGTTGACTGGTAACAATTTTAAAAGAGAAGAGAAAATTTTAAAACACCAAGCTCTTATTTTTAAAAGAGTATTAAGTTATTCAACCCCCTTCTAGCTAATACCCCATCCTTACGGACCTAACACATATAACTCATATTTATTGCACTTCAAACTCTAACTTTTCTGCACTTCAAGCTTCAAACTCGCGAGTACAGAATGCTGTTTTTTTTTGCTACAGGATCCATACTCCATATACATCTTTTGTCTGAGTTCAGATTCCATGCTTAAAGAGATTCTCTAAATCAGTGATTTCGATGAATCTGTGCATGTGAATTATTTGTTTTTCAAATTTTTTTATTAAATTTTGATTTATGATTTCAGTTTTCGATATTAATCGAAATTATAAATTCGATTCGATTTCTAATATGCATGCGTGACAGACAACAGCTAGATACATATATAAAACAATGTCGAACTCGAGCATGGGCATCACCAATTTGATTGGACCATTGGAGCAAATGACATTGAATGATCATCCCATTAGCGGCTTGTACTTTGCCGTGTTTGCGTTCCTCAGGTGCGCGCTTCTTGCAATCTTTTTAATCTGGTCCCTTAAAGTTGACAAGAAAATAAATATTCCGAACCCTCATCATTTTGTTGTCATGATAAGAATAAATTTAATCCGAACCCCGTCATCTCCGTGTTAGAATAAATTTATTCGTTTGAATATTGGTTTACAGTTGGATCTTATTAATTTGCAGAGTCTTGAAATAACAGTACTGAGTTATGTGGGAAAACTGAGAATCTCCATTGTAGTGGAGAAAGATTTTATTGATTTGAACAAGTTCAAGGCTTGCGTCGAGAGCTCCTTCGATACCATCTTCAAAGCTGCTGTTCCATCTTAAAATTGAGGTTGCTTACATACAATTTGATAGCCAAACCCCGAGTGCTTTCGACAATATTTATCCAGTTTAATTTCTTCGATCTTACTTCATAAAGAGTGAATTAGTTTTTATAAATCTTGATTTGGCATCCAAAATTTGCCTTGAATTATTTAATTGTAAGTTCTTATATACTGAGCCAAGAACATTGTGTCATAAATCAAAATACCTATATATGTAGATGATGCTTGCCCTTATATTTTTTATATTTGCATTCTTAATTACTCATTCTCTCATCCTTACTTGGACGAATAAAAAGTATTCAACTGTTAAAGTAGTACTCTGATATACTTAAGTAGTAACACACAAATATAAATATTAATCCCGGCCTTTCCTTTGACAAATATACCACAAAGTTGAAGTGAACGGCCAGTTACCAAGTCTTGAGTCCTCCCAAGAAAATTACATCAACTGAGTAGCAATTAGTTGAACTTAAGGGACATCTGCTCAATTTTCAACTTTGGAACATGCTTCATTGAGTATAATATGTCAACTCTTCACTATAAAACACCGAACCACTTGCTTGGTAAGAGTATGTGCAGTGGTGTTTTTGACAGTTTTGTCGAGATTTTAATCCTAAAGTACACCATGAATCATGATTACCGAGTTTCTATCAACTTTGATAGACTTGGCAAAAATAAGGCGTGTCCAATAGTTTTTAATTACTTGACTTTGAGGTTCATAAATGGATATAAATGCCTTCATATATGCACTCGTCCAAGATAATTACATCTCCTTTTATACTCTTCTCATATATAATACATTCAAACTTTTATACTTCTGGCGTTTTGTACAACATGTACCTCGAATACAAGAAAACATCCTTGCATCTTCTTGTTTTGCTCCTTTTTGTTCTTCTCTTCGAAACAAGTCCTTATGAAGAAACCGATGTTATCACCATTGGTCAGGCTCTCTCCGGCAATGAAACTATAACGTCAAGAAATGGGACATTTGAACTAGGTTTCTTCACACCAGGTAAGTCCCAAAACTATTACATTGGCGTATGGTATAAAAGTTTTGGTAATAAAACTGTTGTGTGGGTAGCAAATAGAAACCATCCCATTTTGGATCCCTACAATTCAGAACTAAGGCTCTTCCCAGATGGAAATCTTGCTCTACTAAATGAGTCAAGAATTCAAATTTGGTCCTCAAATTCCACTGCAAAAAAAGACAATTCATCTCTAGCCATCCTTCTTGATAATGGAAATTTTGTGACACGAGATAATCGAGATTCCTCTAATATTATATGGCAAAGTTTTGATTACCCAACTGACACTTGGCTTCCGGGTGGTGGAAAAGTTGGATATAACAAAATAAAGAAGGAAAAAATTTATTTAAGTCCATGGAAAAATGCAGAAAACCCCGCATCTAGTCTTTTCTCACTTGAGGTGGAAATGAATGGAAAAAGTCACAATTTGATATACAATAGGACTATTCAGTACTGGTCTACTGGTAATTGGACAGGAACAAATTTTGTCTATGTTCCAGAAATTGACCGTAACTCTTATATCTCAAATCTCAAATACATTTCCAATGTTAATGAGAGCAAGTTCACATATGACATTGGTTTTCCTAAAATTCTCACGCGATTTATGATTGACGTGACGGGACAGCTTAGGCAATTCATATTCAAAGAACGCCAATGGGTTCCATTTTGGGCACGGCCAGAACAATGTGAAGTTCTAAAATTGTGTGGTGCATTTGGGACATGCAATCAGTTGAAACCGCCTTATTGTAATTGCTGGCAAGAGTATGAACCAAAGGTGTCAAAGAACTGGGCACTGGGCGATTATACTGATGGGTGCATGAGGAGATCATCTTTTAAATGTGGAGTTGGACAAGGAGAGGACACGTTTTTATCAATAAAGAATATGCGATTTTCGTCTCAGGATACAGGGGAT
Source organism: Oenanthe sinensis (assembly GCA_028671895.1). Classification (NCBI taxonomy): domain Eukaryota; kingdom Viridiplantae; phylum Streptophyta; class Magnoliopsida; order Apiales; family Apiaceae; genus Oenanthe; species Oenanthe sinensis. The sequence goes on from CM053794.1 coordinate 42,634,688, forward strand.
TCGCAGTCGTTGGATTTTGAGAGCGATAAAGAATGCAAGTCTGCTTGCTTGAGAAATTGTTCATGCACTGGTTATGTGTTCGATGCTGGTAAATGTGTGGTTTGGAACGGAGAGGTATATAATTTCCAACAACTGGCTCCTGATGACAACAGAGGTGGTGTCTTTCATGTTCGGATTGCAAAATCCGGAAAAGCCAGCAAGGTTACTGTTTGGATTGTTGTAGGAGTCGTCGGGGGGTCCTTTATTTTGCTTGGCATGGTAACACTAATTATATTGCAACTGAGGAAACGAAAAGTGGAAATATATAACGGCGCAGCAGGGGAACTGATATTATTCAAGTACAAAGACATCAGAAAATCTACCAAAGACTTCTCAGAAAAGCTGGGGGAAGGCGGGTTCGGCTCAGTTTTCAAAGGGATTTTACCAAACTCCACAATTATAGCAGTTAAAAGGCTGAAGAATTTGAAGCAAGGAGAGAAGCAATTCCGCTCAGAGCTGAGCACAATCGGGCAAATTCAACATATCAACCTTGTTCACCTTCAAGGATTCTGCATAGAAGGTGAACAAAGACTTTTAGTCTTTGATTATATGAAGAATGGTTCCCTCGAAAATCATTTGTTTTGCGAAAATTCCAATGTTTTTCTAGATTGGAAAGCAAGGTACAACATTATGATTGGAACTGCTAGAGGGTTAAATTATCTCCATGAAAAATGCAGGGATTGTATCATACATTGTGATATTAAGCCTGATAACATTTTGTTGGATGATGGGTTTAACGCCAAAGTTGCCGATTTTGGCCTGGCTAAGCTTCTTGGCCGAGAGTTTAGCCGAGTCTTGACAACATTTAGAGGAACAAGAGGATATCTTGCACCAGAATGGATTTCAGGCGAGGCCATCACCGTAAAGGCTGATGTTTTTAGCTACGGACAACTTTTGTTTGAGATCATGTCAGGGAGGAGAAATAGGGATTTGTTTAATGATGGTGACTATTTTCCAGCGCTTGTTGCAGAGAACTTAAGTAAAGGGGAAGAACTACTCCTGCACTTGTTAGATGAAAAATTGGAAGGTGTTGCAGAGTCAAGTGAAGTGGCCAGAGCTTGCAAAGTGGCTTGTTGGTGCATTCAAGATGATGAGAAGAATAGGCCAACTATGGAGCTTGTAATTCGGATTCTAGAGGGAATTTCAGAAGTCGAGATTCCTCCAATTCCTCGGTTTCTCAAAGGTTTTACAAGGGATAATAAATCTCGGCCCATAGTTTACCAGCATTATACATTTGACACAACTTCGTCCAATAGTTAGTTATGTCTTTGTAAGTTGACATGCTCCTGCATGAACAAGGGTGTATCTGGGGTAGCGTGGGGTGAGCGATCGCACAGGGTCCCAAAAAACTTAGGACCCCAAAATTTATATCGCTTTATATGGACTTGCTTTGATAGCAATTGAAAGTGATCTTTTGAATATCGGAAGTGTTATAGATATTTTGTCATAAAACATATAAGATGAACATTTCTTTTTAAGCGAATTTGTTAGTCTTTATAATTATTTTCGATAATTTATTTTATTTAAAAAATATAGTTTAATGATTTTAATATATATCGAAGTATATATGAAATGCTCAATTTTAAAATTTTGCACAGGCCCGGAAGTGTTTGATATGCCCCTGTGCATGAACATAGCCATGTACTCACATCTCAGTTGTCTTACTGTTACATATTCATCTATAAGAACTTTACATTGCAGTTTTCAATAATTTATCCAATATAAAAGCGAACACATATGACTATAAGGTTTGTAATATTGCCGCATAGACTCTTTTTTAAGCCCCACTCTGTCTAAATTTCACAGGGAGAAATATGATTCCTGGTCTTTAAAGTAAGGAATGAACAGTACAGAGAAGTTTCAAGATTACTAACCCCCAGTTACCCAGCCAGTCAGAATAATAAAATTGGGATTTTCAAAGGTTCATTTCTTTCATACAGTTTTATAATGTAGATCGATGTTTGCTAGTTTGGAATAGAATAACTCATACCAGAATGCAGGTGACATGTCCATTTAGACAACAACCATTAAATAACAACATACACAACTATTTGTGAATTAAGAAGAATAAAAGAATACTCCGTATTAATTAAGAAGAATAAAACTACAAAGTCACAGAGCATACCCAGGCAAGATAAATCAATTTATATATGTAAAACGTATGGTTACAAAAAAACACTAGATTAAGCAATTGCACTTCGTCTGTGCGTGTAGGATTAGTGGGAAAAATGCATGGACTTGCTTGAGGTTGATTCAGAGAATCTTCAGTGGAAAATGAAGAAAAAGAAAGAAAGGTATGCACGCCAAGATAACAAAGGAAGTCAATGTACATATATTACTCCCTTTCCTTGGACTAATTTGCCGTTCAGTTGAAGTTTACCAAGTCATCAGGCTTACCAACAGGTTTACCTCAACTGCAAGGCATATTAGCGAGAATCGAGTTGATATAAAGTAGGGTTATTCTAAATTATTTTCAAGATTTTTAGACATCAGAATCAAATGGATATAGAATTAAAGCCTAAACTAAGTCATGATTACCGTGTTTCTATCACCTTATATCAATATGGCTAAGAATATGAGTTGGCTGGCTCCAAGAGTTATTAGCTTTTCCACCCGGCAAGATGCCTAATATTTGTAAAGCTCTAGTAGTTGAGGGTTGAGATATTGTTGGTCAACAAATTAATGTGACTTGTGCAGTATAGCAATTACTAGGAAACAATCGAGTTATGAGTGCTACAAATGGTCTAACGAGAGGAATAAAAGTGATTGATACGGGAGTTCCTCTGGAGTGTTCCACCCTCTGGAATGTTCCGGTCGGTGGAACGACTCTTGAACGAATTTTCAATGTATTTGGAGAGCCCGTTGATCTGCAGATATTTTCACAACATCTCTTATTCATAGAGCCTGCCTTTATATATTTAGATACAAAATTATCTATTTTTGAAACAGGAAGTTTGACTCCAAGAGTTGTTTGGTTGACTTCAAGATTTATAAATACTCTCAGTCTTGAAATTTTTATATCATCCCTCTCACAGTCTTCTTCTGTCATGTAAGACATTCTTAAACCGTAATATTTTTGGTGTTTTCTTTCCTTTTAAGATGTACTTGAAGACCAATAAAACATACCTACATCTTCTTGTTCTTCTCATTTTAGTTCTTTTCTTTAAAACCCGCCTTTATGAAGGAACCAGTGTCATTACCATCGGTCAGACTCTCTCCGGCAATGAAACTATATCGTCAAAAAATGGGACATATGAACTCGGTTTTTTCACACCAGGCAAGTCCCAAAACTATTACATTGGTATATGGTATAAAGATTTTGCTAATAAAACTGTTGTGTGGGTGGCAAATAGAAACCGCCCTATTTCCAATCCTTTCGATTCAGAACTAAAATTATTCCCAAATGGAAGTCTTGCTATACTAAATGAGTCAGGAATTCAAATTTGGTCCTCGAATTCCCCTGCAAGAAAAGATAATTCAACTTTAGCCATGCTTTTTGATAATGGAAATTTTGTGACACGAGATAATCAAGATTCCTCTAATATTGTATGGCAAAGTTTTGATCACCCAACAGACACTTGGCTTCCGGGTGGTGAAATTGGATATAACAAAATAAAGAAGGAAAATATATATCTAACTTCATGGCGAAATGCAGAAAATCCTTCCCCTGGTCTGTTCTCACTTGAGGTGGAAACAAATGGAACAGGCATCAATTTGCTATACAATAGGACTACACGGTACTGGTATACTGGTGCATGGACAGGAAATTTTTTTGTTCTTGGTCCAGAAATTGAGCGCAACCACCCTTATGTCGCAAATTTCAGATATATTTCTAATGTGAATGAGAGCAAGTTTACTTATGACACTGATAATTCGAAAACTCTCACACGGATTATGATCGACAAGACGGGACAGTATAGACAGTTCGCGTGGAGAGAAAAATTCCCGGAACGTCAATGGATTGCAAATTGGGTGGTGCCAGAACAATGTGAAGTTCCACACATTTGCGGTGCTTTTGCGACATGCAATAAATTGAAAGCGCCTTCCTGTAATTGTTTGCAAGGGTATGAACCAAGGGTGTCAAAGAATTGGGAAATGGGAGATTATACTGACGGGTGTATTAGGTATATAAAATCTGGAAAAGCCAGCAAGATTAGTGTTTGGACTGTTGTAGGAGGAGTTGGGGGGTTCTTTACTTTGCTTGGCATGGTAATATTAGTTATATTGCAGCTGAGGAAACGAAATGTGGGAATATATAATGGGGCAGCAGGGGATCTGATTTTATTCAAGTACAAAGATATCAGAAAATCAACCAAAGACTTCTCAGAAAAGCTGGGGGAAGGCGGGTTTGGCACGGTTTTCAAAGGGACTTTGCCAGACTCCAGAGTTATAGCAGTTAAGATGATGAAGAATTTGAAGCAAGGAGAGAAGCAGTTCCGTGCAGAAGTGAGTACAATCGGGCAAATTCAACATGTCAACCTTGTCCGGCTTCAAGGATTCTGCATAGAAGGTGAAAAAAGACTCTTAGTATTTGATTATATGAAGAATGGATCTCTTGAAAATCACTTGTTTCGCCAAAATTCCAATGTTTTTCTTGATTGGGAAGCAAGGTACAACATTATTGTCGGAACTGCCAGAGGCTTGAATTATCTCCATGAAAAATGCAGGGATTGTATCATACATTGTGATATTAAGCCTGATAACATTTTGTTGGATGATGGGTTTAATGCCAAAGTTGCCGATTTTGGCCTGGCCAAGCTTCTTGGTCGAGAATTTAGCCGAGTCTTGACAACAATAAGAGGAACAAGAGGTTATCTTGCACCAGAATGGATTTCAGGCGAGGCCATCACCGTAAAGGCTGATGTTTTTTGCTATGGAAAGCTGTTGTTTGAGATCATATCTGGGAGGAGAAATATGGAGTTGTTAGATGATGGTGACTATTTCCCGGCTCTAGTTGCAGAGAAATTAAGCAAAGGAGAAGAAGCAGTAATGCAATTCTTAGATAAAAAATTGCAAGGTGAAGCAGATCCAAGAGAAGTGCTTAGAGCCTGCAAAGTGGCTTGTTGGTGCATTCAAGATGATGAGAAGAATAGGCCAACTATGGGGCTTGTGATTCAGTTTCTAGAGGGAATTTCAGAAGCTGAGATCCCTCCATTTCCTCGGTTTCTCCAAGGTTTTACGAAGGATAGTGTAGATCAATCCATAGTTTACCAGTACTCTACATCCGAAACAAATTCATCTAATAGTTAGAAAAATGTTTTTTATTTGTTGTTCTGTTTTAGCGAAAACTGTTACCATCAGTCCAATTGTAGGTCGACTCGGATTTGTGTGTATGTGCTGTGCTGCTCTGTGTTTGTGTGTATGTAAAGGTGCCGCGCGGTCATGCACGAGCTGCTGTTAATTACACCGACTCGAGTGTTTTTTTTTTGAAATCAACCGTCCGTGCGAGGGATGAGGCTTCATAGGCGCCGTGGTCATGGCCTCGTAATATTGATATATGTATATTATATTTTTTTTTAAATGTATTTTAATCTATATATTTAAATAAATATAATATTTGGCCCTTTTAGAAAAAATTTGATCCCTATAAAAAAAATTGACCCCTATAAAATAGAAATTTTGCTCATTAAATTTATCTCATTAATTTATTATATCAAAGAAAATCAGGAAAAAAATATGTATCTCGATCATTGTATGCTTTTTTTTTGAAAATACGACCATTGTATGCTTATTTATACCGAAAGAGAAATAATGAAAATTTTTAGTACGGACTTAACTATAGACGGATTTCGTTATTTGAAAAGCCATAGAGATTTATTATAAATTTTGTGCTAGTATTTTTGTATATTTATTATATTAAATATTTAAAAGTGTTGAACGCTTCGTGCCTGGTTCGTATAATGATCCAACCGCTTACAATTCGTATGTTAAAAATAGCTTATCCAACAGCAAGATCAGTCCCCCATGTCTATATATGCCACGGAAGTACTTGCACTTATCAATCTACATTGGATGAGTGAACATTAATACTGTACGCGTTTTTCCTCTAAATCGGAAGGGTGAAAATAATACAGGGAATCTTCAGTGGGAAATGAAGATGAATTAATATATATATATAGGTTGGCTAAGACATCCATTTATCCTCAATTGATCGACTTGGTCGAAAAGTCCAAAATGATGTTCCGTCATTGGTCATCCTGTGGCCTAAGACAAAACTCCACTGCCTTTGATTAACATATACTGTAGCTGAAATACTTTGTTTGATTTATTTAAAAAAATATTTATAAATTAAAAAATAATATATTTTTAGTTTAAAATTATTATATAATGATTTATATATAATTTTAATAAAACTTTAGTGTAATTAATATATTATAATTTTCAATTAAAAGATTATATATAATAATATGTTTTGTTTATATATTTAGAACTAATAATAGTAATATTTAATTTTAATATATGGTATTAATGATCCTAAAGTTAACTTTAGGTAATTTTTAAAATTAAAGACGTATTATAATAAAATATCAATGTTATTCTTATAAATACAGGAGATTACAAAAATGTCATCCATTTTTTATACTAAAAATTCTAATGACAGTAGGTAAATTATCTAAAATAAATTTAGGAAAATTTTACTCTTAAATATATTATTGACAGGATTCTAATATTAAATTTTTTTATAAAATCTTAGATATTAAAATATATAATATTTTTTAATATTAAATTAATTCTCGATTTGTTTCAAAAAATATAAAAATTAAAATAAAACTCAACAACCATACTAATTTTTACCACTTCTACATATTTTTAATAATATAAATATAACTCACTATTATTATGGAAACCGACTAATCAAGGAAGTATTATTTATTTTTAGAAAGGTGAGTATCTCTTTGAGGTGTTGGCTAGATATTTATTACTTGAAATGAGTAGCATACTTGTCAAAGCAAAGAACCACCGCTTAATTTTTAAGAGTTGTTTTATATGACCCGTAAGTAGTTTATAAACGGAAATATATGAGTTGAGATTCTTATACTTTCATATCTTATTATAGTAGTAGTATTTCTACTATTCTTATATGACCCGTAAGTAGTTTATAAACGGAAATATATGAGTTGAGATTCTTATACTTTCATATCTTATTATAGTAGTAGTATTTCTAATGTAACACATATTTTTCTTGCAACCTAGTACTTGCAATATATTTGTATTTCGAAACTCATCATCACTAAGCAATAAGCATAGAAAGATAAAGAATACACATTCAAACCAGCATGCTGATCATCACTAAGCAATAAGCATAGAAGATAATGGGTTACGAATAAATTGTAGGGATCATAAATCACTATAACATGTACCCTACTATATTGCAGAGTAGTACTGTATATTATTGTGTGTAATAAATACTGTATTGACCATGAGTAGTAAGTCAATAATATACGTGTCATTCCAGCCAAAATATACTACAGTAGATATACATGCATTCGGTGCATCAATTTATTACTATTGTTTTTTTAATGCTTTTTTTTTCTTTTTGCTAAATTAAGATAGTATTTTCCTTTTGTTATGATTTTTTCTAAAAAATATCTAATAATAATTATCCACTTCTTTATTCAATATTTATTTATTAATTAATTTTTTAAAATTATATCTTATTATTATCATTTTTAATATTGATTTTTTCAATATATATTAAATATGGATAGATCATAAAAATGAAAAGATTATGAATTTTAAAATATCAATAAAATAGGGAGGGCCCATCCCAATTTATTGATATTTTTAAAATTGAATATCCGTTCTATTTTACATGTTAATTTTGAAAAAAAATATATCATATTAATAGATATTATATAAAAGTTATTTTTCATTTATATTTATATTAATTAAAATAATTAATATAGTTTTAATGCATAATTTGAATGATAATTATATTTATATTAATTAATAGTACTAATATCAATTAATTCTAATTAATTATTTATAAAATTTCGATAGATAATAGATGTATGAGATAAATTATTTTTTCTGACATGAAATGGGACGAACCAAAATTAGGTACAATTTGAAGTGTACGTAATAATGCAATGCAACACACTCATCCAATTTCACGTTTTCCAACGCGAGCTTACATCTGCCAGCTGACGAATCCCCTCGTGAACCAACCCCCCTGTACACAATCTCCATTCCCTATATCCGATCTCCATTCAGGGTTTATCAACAACACTACGAGTACTACTTTTTGATTCATGGCTTCTTCTTTTTTTCACAATTTCATTCCCCATTGTGTACAACTAGGATTCTAAACCTGCAATATTTCTCCTATTTTTTGTTACTGTTTAAGTTTCGAGTTATTGAGACACTTGAAATTCTAAATACTTTTTGTTAATGGGTTCATCCGGATTCTTTGTAATATGCCTTCTTCATTCAATATTATCTGCATCTTGCGGTGCACTAATAATGTTTTATTTAAATGAAATATCTGCATTTGGTCATGGCACCGAAACAGCTACAAAACTAATGGGATCAACACCGCATGATCAGTTGTTGAAACAAATCTCCGACTCCTTCGCTGGTCTGCTTCTCGTTGCTATGGGATTTTTACTATTCATGGTTTCGTTTGTCAAGGACAGAGAGTTTCAAAACTTCTTTGCAAAAGGTTGTGTTCTTGTTCATATTTCAATGGCTCTTTGGAGGGTCTTGTTCGAGAGAAGACTCGAAGAATTGGCTTATGCGTGGCCCAGGCAGCTGGTTGGTGATCTTTTATTAGCGCTTTCGTGGGTTTTCTTTCTTGCTTACTCTTGGAGGGAAAAGTATGATTAGATCAACTTAAGCTAGCTAGAGTGTAACTGCATTTTTTCGTCTGTTCAATGATGTTGTATATTGCATATTTTGATTAATAAATTGTGTTCTTTTTTTGCCAACTGTGTTTTGGATCTTGCTTTTGATATATTTGGATCGAAGTTATCAGGGAATTAAGGGGTTTATTTCCCTGCTTGTGCTTGAGGTCAATGCTACATTGTTACTACTCTATACAGTGAAAATGGATTGAGGCATACAACAACAAAATAAGATGTTACAATATTTACACAGTAATGAAGTAAATTTCACATGGAATTGCATCTTTGTGTGTGTAATTTGTAATGTAAAATTATTTTGCTATATCTTTCGAGATAACTATTGTCAATTTCTTCATCTTCATTATAACTGGTGTCAGACATTGTAACCACCATTTCGTGTTGTCTAGTCCATTCAAGGACCAGCAACATCTGCTAATTAATAGCAATAGCAACTAGCTAGCAAGAATGTTGATGAATTTGATGACAATACCCTGATACTATTCGTACTCCCTTTTCAAATTAGCAGACTAATTCGATTTTTACACACAAAGAAGAACTTAAAATCTAAGTGTTACCCTTTTAAAACAGCTTAAGAAGAAAATTAAATAAAATCAAACTGAACTATAAAATTGAAATTTGTAAATATGGCCAAAAAATTATATTCGAGGCATTTTTTGTATCTCAGAAAAAACATGCCACCCAGCTCTAGATAACAAGATGTTCAATATATATATGACTAGAGTACAAACGAAGCCGGGTGTGCGTATATATATGATAGATTTAAAATTAAAAGCAAGGTTAAAATATTTTCACGTGTATGCTAAGATTTGTTACTTTTGGTGTTGAACCCCACTATATTTAGTCGTGTAGTTGAAAGAATAGATACACCATGATAAAGAATGGGAGATGCAGTTCACCTTCTATATATATACACTATAAATGTACCTGCTCGTTTTCTATATATGCATGTAGGCTAGGGGAAGAGTGAAATAATACATGGGATTTGGTTGGAACAGGAAATCTTCAGAGGACAACGAATAAATGGAAAAGAAAAGTTTGGCCAAAAAAAGAAGACAGGAGAGGGTGATTATCATTTATTATTCAAACAACTCAATCCAAAGACACTGCTAGCCTACCATTCATTGCATTGGTCCAAAAGTCTATATTGATGCACCTTTTGGTCATATACATTGTACACTCTTTCACCTGCTCCTCTTTATCAATGTAAATGCGTGAATCTTTCTTTACTATATGGAGTACTGGAGTAGTATGATTTTATTATACTTGCTTGCTGCTAGTCATTTTCGAAACATATTTCAACAATTATATTTGACAACAGATTTAATATCAAAAAACAGCTTCTTCTTTCTTTCTTTTTTTTGTCTATGTAATATCAGACTCTTTGATAAATGATTGTTTTATCTATCCATTTATATTTTTTTATCACGGATAACATTAACATTTAATTTTCTTTTGAATTCAATAGCCCACGTTGTTTATCCGTATTTGAAATATCATTTTTAGGATATTTTTTTTCATGTAAAGTGATAGTTATGAATAATTACTTATTTTGGACCTGCTGTCATAATATGTGTGCAACGGTTTCTAAATCATTTTTCCTCAACTATAAATCAAAACAAAATATTTGAAATTTATATCGCGCAATTAGGAACGTGTTTGATTTATTTTATATGCAATTTATAATTTAAAATATATGTATTTTATAATTTATAAAGAATTTATAAGAAAATAACAAAATTATATATATGTTATACTTACAATTGGTCATTTTGAAAGAATGAGGCAATTTAACGGTGTGTTTTCAAGATTTTGTGGCACAATTTATTATTTATTTATTTCATATATATAATTTAAATTTTTTTATATATCATAGTTTGTCAATAAAGTCAAGAATAGAAAAGGCCTTTTTTTCTTCAAATTTTACAGAAATTCAAAGAATTTTTTAAAGACAAATTATATTAATTTTTTCTTTTCCTTTAAATAAATCATTTGAGAATGGATTAAAAAATCATTTTTTTACTTTCAAAAAAATTGTTTGAAACGCAATTTAAACAATTCTTCTCATAATTTTAGGAGTTAGGAGTTGTACAAGTGTATTTCATGAGTTGTAAAAATCGATTTAGAATTAATTCGACTCTTATTTCGGTCGATTTAACTTAAAATAAAAATTTCTCATATTAAGTTGAGTTAAAAAGAACTCAACTCGAATTAATTGAGTTGATCATAGCTAGGTTTAAAATTATTTTAGACAACTCATTCCATATATTATATGTTACATAATATATAATTATATTTTCATAATAATTTGTATATTATACATTAATATAATATATTAAAAGTTTTAAATATTTATTGAATTAGTTATAAATTAATAATTTATAAATTTAATTTATTAACATTATTTTTTTATCAGTTATATTAAGATAATAAATTTTATTATCATATTTTATTTCAAAATATGTAAAATTATAAATTTTTATTACTAATTATAAATCAATCAAATGAACCAACCCAATTAAATCCAAATTAAATAAGACTGAATTGCTTGAATTGAATAGAAAAAACGGTTCCAACCTGTTTAACCCGACGCATTAACACACTAATTTGTATCATTGTATGTTATGAAGGAAACAAAGCAGGAACATTCCTAAAACTGAAATGTAGACCGTACATTAGACTACAGTATTAAATAATGAGTATAGTAGTCTAACAAGAACTATTATCTCCGGCTGTCTGACGAAAATGTTTAAAATTTTTATTTTGTTTTCCATTCTATTTCATTCTAAACCATTTGAACTAGATTTTTAATCCACATGTTTTGAAAAGAATTTTCATTCCATTTCTAAATCAATTTTCCAACAATCTTCATCATCTAAAATTTAGACTACTTCATATTTATTTATGATTTCATTCATACATTCTTATTTTTTCATAAAATTTGTATATAATTTTTCATTCCATTACTTTTTCATTTCATTCTCACCAAGTGAATACAAAGAATACAAACACCAGTTCAAAGTTTGACACGGTCTATAAACATTATTCCACCAAGTTTGATCATTGCTTGCTCATTCCATTCTCACCAAGTGAACTCAACGAAAATGAAGCGAACACCGTTCAAAGTTTGACACGGTCTATAAACTTTATTCTTACGCTAAACCTTGGGCTACTGGGTCAATGTGTGAAGACCCATGTCAAATTTTATTTCCTCCAGGAATTGTGGTTGATGCCGTCCGATTTGAATATTTACTCCCAAAGCTATGGTTTATTTATACGACTGCTGGTGCGTTGTTTTCCTTTATTTTAATTTAATTTCAAAAAATAAAAAAATATATTTATTTATTTCTCAAAAATAAAATTAATCAAACACCCATATGCATTTGCTGTGCGACTGCATATCGATAATTTAGAGCAAATAGAATCTTTACAAATCATTAATCAACTCAGCTCAATTTATAAATCCTCCTTGACAATAATTCGTCTTTCACGAAATATGTTATATGCAATAATAAATTATCTACAATTTCCATAAATAATTATAACTAGGGATGATAATTAACAAGACGACTGAATCGACTGACCGCAACTATCAAGGCATATAATTTTATTTAGACTTGTATTTTGGAAATATTTGATTTGGTTTGATTTGATTTTAACTCTTTTTCGGTTGAGCGTGGTCTTGTTGTACTCTTACTAATACTATCATCATGCTATGCTACAATATATTGGAGTAGTAGATAATAATATTTAGATTCATATAGTTCCTCAAACAGTACCCAAAGTCCCAACCCCATTGAAAAAACAAAGAGCAAACAAAATCAGTGATATTCACCATGGCTCAAGTTTACACAAACCAAGACGAACCCACAACTCCATCATCTCCATGTTCCATCACAAATAATCAAGCTTTGTTCATAAGAATAATGAGCAAAAGAACAACATGGGATTTTTTATTTGTATCTGTTTATTCATTACTCCTTTTTTCTTCTTGGAATCTCCTCAAATCTGTGCTTTCTTGGTACGACTCTTCTGTTTCAACTTCATCCAACTCGTTTGGCTGGCCGGCTATTTATGCTTCCGTGGCTTTGGGTGTTATTTTTGGCCTTGTTGCAATGGCTGCTGCCTTGGCTGTGGCAGTTCCGGCTACTCTGATGACGTGGATAACGGTGCTTGTTTTGTTGACTTTTTGTGGCAAGCCGAGAAAAGCTTTGGTCGTTCAAGGCAACAAGTTGACTGGCGAAATTTCTCGACTTGTGTTGAGAGTTTTGATTAGAGAAGGCAAGTTCGTAGCAGCTGTTTGTGCTGTTTTAGGTTATTTTGCTCTGGTCAGGAATGTTAAGCAACCATGATCAGCTCTTTTTTGTATGCATTTATGCAATGTAGTAGGATCTGACTTTGTATGGTTTTCACTTAATTCTTTGAATTATATATACTAGTTTGTGTATACAAATCTATCTTCGAATATTATAAAATCCGAGAAATAAAAATACTAATATTTTTCAACTGTACGTTATCTTCTGTTCATGAATATTCCGATTCATTATAAATTAAGATGTTGTTAATGTTAATTGAGGTTTGTTTCCTTTTTATACCTTCCCGTACAATATATTTATTTATTAATATAATTGATCAACTATCCAAAACGAGAAATAGGATTCCGAAATTTAATAAATACTAGATCGAATGATGTAAAAAGCAGGCAAGTAAATAACGTAGCAGCAAAGTGTGTGTACCAAAATTCATTGGACTGTTTGGACCACAATATGGCGTTTTCTCTCTTGTAATTTAGTGGGGAGCATCATGACCTTATCTGTTCTTTACCCAACAAACCTTGTATTATTTTTGTAATTTTAAGTAAGTTTTTCATTATTATATATTTTGATCAATTTATTGTGAATAAATCATAAACATTTTCGTAGATTAATATACATTATGAGGGAAAATGCCTGTTGGCTTTTGGTCTCCGTAAAATAATACCCATGAGGCGTTGAATAATAATATAATCAGTGTTGAATAAATAATGTTTCGGATAATGCTATCAATTTTTCGTGTCGTGTGATGTACTTAAAGAGTAAATCCAAACACGACATTAAATTCGATCGTGTACTTTCGTATTCGTGTACCGAAAATATAAACACAAATACTAAATTTTCGAGTCATTTTCGTATTGTATACAAAATTGTCAGGTCTAATATAATTCATAATACATGCCAACAGACTCAGCATTGCAAGCTATATTTGCAGGTCGAATTTTACATATTTTTATAGCAGAGAAGAGGGATGTAATACACGAAGCCAAACCAGTTTTCATAAAGATGCCATCATGGGCCTTAAATAATACTAGTAATACCATGATGGATGGGCCCTAAACAATAAATGCAAATTAATTTTTAATACTCCGTGAGTCCGTGATGTCTCCGTCTCATCTCCTCACTATTTCAAGTAGTGTCTCTGTCTCATCTCCTCACTATTTCAAGTAGTTTGCCAACCCACAGATCTATTTATACCATAATCCATGATAAGTAACTTTAAACTTCATGCATACAAGCCGGTCCTTAAAAAATGTCTACAATGATTACTAGGTTGGGCCAGTTTCGTATATAGTGGTTCGAATTATAAGAGCTGGTCCGCTAGTGGTTGGAAATTTGATCAAGAGGCCCACATTCCATACCACCTTGGTAATTTCCCAAAAAGAAATAAGTAGCCTCTATTATAATATCCTTTTTATAACTTGTCAAAAAATATATCCTTTTTATAAAAAAAACATCAGCATAAATAAGTGGCCCAATGCTGACGTTATTTGATTTGTCAAGTCGAAGAGCACAAATATGATTTGTTCAAATTATCCAGTTTGCACAATCATAGTAGTTTATCTCGTACACTGATATATATTTTCGGGGGTAAAATAATTAAAGATAATCTAATTGGTCATGCCAAAATATATTACAAATTGGACTATATATTACTTGGTACATTTTCGTGCATGTCCATGTACTCATGAACCGAAATAATGATAAAAATATCCGGGTTTTCAAGGGATGTGTACAAAATTGACAGGTTTTGAAAAGATGGCTTATTTGGACACAACAATACAAAATGCGCATCTGTTATACATAATACACATTTGGATAGGCATTTGGGAAAAAAGTATATTTCATACATTTGTTGGGATGCACTTTTCTGAAAGGCGTATTCTATGTATTAAAATAAATAAAAGAATTTAGACACACATTTAGATAATACGTATTATATATAAATGAAACACCCATTTTTAAAATATGTATCTCAATCATTATCTTCGATCTATATTTTTTTTAAATTATCATTTTTATAATAAATATTTAAAAAAAATATTATTATTGGCCAACACCCTCACCAACCTCCCAATCTCGCCTTTATGTTTCTATTCTATGGGGTTAATTGACTTTTGTTTTTGTTTATGCGAGGTTGTGCCGTATTACGAAAAGTAATAATAATAATAAAAAATTTACGAATATAAAAGGTTCACTTATTTGTAACACATTTAAAATTAAATTGTAATATATTTAATCTTACCGCGATAATTAAACACAATAAATATAATGCAACATGCATCTGAGTCCTCTGACGGAGTGCATTAATTAAACCATAGATTTATTTATATACAGTAATACATAATAAAATAATTTTCAAAGTCTCGAAGAAAATCCAAGTGACAAGAAAACATTAGATTTTGTGAGGTATCATCATTTGATTATTAACATCTCACCGAATAAACAAAGATGAACTCACCCGTCACCAATATATAGGCATTGTGTGCACACACATATATATACATCTATAGAATAACATGTTAGGTATACTTTCTCCTTCATTTGGTCTCACCCCACCTCAAAAGTCTCAATTTTGACGTTATAATCTTCATTTTCTTTACGTTTTAATCATTTCAAAATATCATACTCCAAAGCTGTTCCTTTGCATTTTCTTGGAGTTTAACTGTCTTTTCTTGTAGTTTTTTTGTTACTTTTTGTAGGCGTGGGATCTGGGTTTGCTCATTAATTTTGTTTTTATGTGGGTTGTCGGTTGTCCAGTGACTTTGGAGTTATATAGATCCAAGGTTCAAACCCTAATGACTTCTTGAATTTTACTTATTATTGAGTTTTTTTAGCTCAAAGGGTCTTCAAGATTTCTCATTTTTAATCAATAGGCGAAATGGTAGCAGGAAATAATCTGTTTTACCCAATTGTTGGTTTTGCATCATGTGTTGCTTTTATATACATGTCTTTTGGGGACTTGTGGGGTGACATTCATCAACAAACTGAACAGAAGTTGAGTTTTGTTGAAAGAAATGGGACACATTTTATGTTAGATGGGAGGATTTTTTATATTAATGGGTGGAATTCATATTGGTTCATGGACCATGCTGTGAATTCATATAGCAAACCAAGAATCAAACAAATGTTGCAAGCAGGTGCCAAGATGGGGCTCACTGTGTGCCGAACTTGGGCTTTTAATGATGGTGCCTACAATGCACTCCAGATTTCCCCTGGTCAATTTGATGAGCAAGTATTCAGGGTAAAATATTTCTGCATCTATTGTTAAGTGTTAACTACTTCTGTTTCTTGTGTTAAACTTCCTTTTATGACTCAATTT
Organism: Oenanthe sinensis; assembly: GCA_028671895.1. Classification (NCBI taxonomy): domain Eukaryota; kingdom Viridiplantae; phylum Streptophyta; class Magnoliopsida; order Apiales; family Apiaceae; genus Oenanthe; species Oenanthe sinensis. Next base: position 42,651,223 of record CM053794.1, read on the forward strand.
AAGCATTGTTTTTTAACACGATATATGTGGTTAATTGGTAATGTATGTGTGTCAGCAGATTATGGTTTTGTATTCAGAGTGCAATTTGCAATTTATTGCCCTTAATATATAGGCCCCGTTTGGCTTATATTTAAGTCAGCTTATAAGCTGAAAAAGTTGGTATATATATGTACTTTTTCTGAAAATAAGTAACTTATTTTCAAATTTGGAAATAAGATTTGGTCTTAAATTTCTAAAATAAATATTAATTTTCAAAAAAAATATGAAAATACTTTTTAAAAAAAAGTAACTTATTACTTGTAAGCTAAGCCAAACACCCCCATAGTCTTAATATATAGTCAAGGGACTGATTGTTTGAGGATAAACAATTATAAGCTTTCAATTTGTTTATCTACTATACTTGATAAATATGCAATATGATTGAATCTTACTTTTTTACCAATGATCCATTAATATTTATTACATCATTTGTTTGAAATTATTTTTGAACTTCTATGCGTGGCAGTTTTATTAAATTTGTTGCTGTTGTCATTATTGCATAAAGTTCATGTGTTTCTGGAATGACATAGGTCATAAGGTATCGACAGCCTCTTCCAACTTCCATGCTAAATCAGTTCTGATGTAGGTTTCAGTTTATTCAGCTGTTACGTGGACTGATCATAAATATGTCCAACTAAGTGTTATTAATTAGCTAAAAATTATGTTACTTATTGCTTTACTATTTTGGCAGGCCTTAGACTATGTCATTGCAGAAGCTAAGCAACAACGGATCAGGCTGTTGCTTGCTATAGTCAATAACTTACAAGCTTATGGAGGCAAGACTCAATATGTTAAGTGGGCATGGGAAGAAGGCCTTGGTTTAAGCGCTTCTAATGATTCGTTCTTCTATGATCCATCCATTCGTCGTTATTTTAAACACTATATCAAGGTAATGTATTGTCTTTTATAATTGATTTATCAAATTTAATTGTTACTCTATCATATTTAAGTCACTAGTATTCGATAAAATGAAATAACTAAAGCGTAAAAGTATATTGTAAAAGTATATTGTATTTAAGCTCCTAGTATTTGTCTGGCGAGTTGTGTTTGAATGTGATTTAGAATATCAAATTAGTGGGTTTGGATTTCTTAATCAAATTAATCCAAGATGAAAAAAATTGTATCTCCCACTCCCACATAAGATATCATGGCTAGATTAAACAATCTAGTGGTAAATGGAATGAGATCACTTAATTTGATATCCTACACGGAAATGGATGATACCAAAATGGTGCTTCAGTGCTTATGGAGTTGAGTCAAGGTTTAATAGCTATTGACTTAGTATACAATGAAGTATGAACATAACTAATTGCATGCATGTGCAGATTTTACAATCAGTAAATATGTAGAAATTCCATTTAATGCATTTATCTGTTTATTATCAAATTTCTTCTTTGACACCAAAGTTGAATGAACATTAACCTGAGCTAAAGCACTATTTCACTAATACGCTGTTGCTCTGCTGAATGTATTTAGCTTTCAAATGCCAATATCAAGAATCCCTAGTTGAATGTTTGCTTTTGGGCAGATAGTGTATCTAGTTAGATGTCATTTGATTTTTTAGCACACGCACTTTAAAGAGTTTTAACTACTTAGTTGAAATAATTATTTTAAAATTTTTCTCTCTGAATAAAAATATTTAATTAATATTTTAATTCACAAAAAGAAAAAAGAAAAATAAATAAATAATATTAACTATGTGGTCAAAACTCCTTAAAGTGTATCAAAAACTCGAATGACATGTATTTTGAAACAGAGTGAGTATCTCGCTTCACACGCCTTTGGCGACACAAACACTGCATATCAAGGCATATTTCTCAATTGAGCCAAATTTACACATCAGCGCTTGCATCTAAGCATCGAGTACAGGAAAAAAATAACAGTTGTGTGGCTTTACATTTGTCTCCCACTAGAAAGAAAATGCATCTTAGAGGTCGTTTGGTTGACCGACATATATGTAGGAATTTGAAATTCTTGGGAAGTGAATATTTGTAAAGTTGTTTGGTTAACGATATTACAGGAAGTAGCATTTCCTAGGAAGTTCCAATACCCACACAATATAGGAAGTTGTTTACCTACCCTTCCCATGGTAACTTTTACTTCCTGGGAAATACAACTTCCTCTTTTCAACCGAATAATTTTTTTAACTTCCCATGAATTTCATATAGGCATTAAATACCCGGATATCATAACTTCCTAAGGAAATCAGTACCCATATGCAACCAAACAAGCACTTAGTATCTTACTAATAAAGATGGTTAAGTCCGACAATCATCCATAACGATATCAAGTTTTCTTTCCCCTTACATAGAAGCAAGCAACATGTCTACTAAATCTGTCATCCATATACATCCTCTGTCGCCGTTAATGCCACATCCAGTTCCCTCTCCGTACTCAGCACCAGAAAGGAGCCTGAAAACCAACTGCAGAAACAAAATTTTCTTTCCTCTTGATCTATGTGGTCCAAGGCCAATTATGCGATGTTAACAGTGATACACTTTTGATGAGAGTTTAAGAATATGGGAATTGGGAGAGCAATAATTTATTAACTAGAATTTAGGAAAGTGAGCGATAATTTTAGGAAGTTGGTGAGAGATAATGATGAGCAGCAACAGTAGGTGATTGTGGTTTTTGAGAGGGAAATCTGGCAGAATGGGGGTTTGGGTTTGCTTTAGTCATTTTTTGCCATGTTCACTAGATATTCATCTGTTTTAGCCCTTCTACTAATATCCAAATTATTTTTCTGATAATTTCATAAATATATATTCAGTAGGACACGAGGCCCTGTGACACCGTTGAATTCTAATACGACTTGTAGATTTGAACCTAATTAGGACAAATTGAGTGATTGATATCTTGATTGCAATAATTGGAAAGGTAGTCCCTGAAGCAAATGTATAATAGCGAGGGTACAAAGCTCTATTCTGGTCTCGGTATATCAATTACATGCAACAGAGACTTATCTTTGCCCCTTACCGCATCTCAACCAAATATTTATTTTGTTATTTCGTATTTTGCTGCACATTTTATAATTTTGGACTGCATGATAAATTATTGTGACAGTTGTTACATGTTGAAGTCTTTCACTGATTTTAGTAACTCTCACTTCTGCAGACTGTTCTGACAAGAAAGAATACGATCACGGGAATTGAGTACAGAGACGATCCTACCATTTTTGGATGGGAGTTGATTAATGAGCCCAGGTGCATCACAGATGCTTCAGGCGACACCCTTCAAGTAAGCAATAGAATCTAAAAAACTACCTGAATCCTGAACATATGATAGAGTAGTTATGACTAATTTAGGAACCGTTAGCATAGCATTGAAATGATATTTAATATCACGAAGTCAATGTATGTTTCTACCTTCTGAAGTATGTACTCCTTTTGTATAAACATACAGATTTTGGTAAAAAATAACAAGATTTTCTACAGTAACATCGAAAATACTTCCAAGTGAAAATCTTCCGCTTGCTTTAGGAGGATATGCTAACTCTAGTGATTTTGCTTAGATATGTTGGGGGGGTTATGTTGACTACCCATAGTCAACCAATCATTAGTACTAAATCTTTTTCTCTAGAAACTTACAATTCCTTAATCTCTGAGAGTACTTCAAATAATTTACTTCTGAATTGTGCTAAATCTTCTTATTTACTCCCTCCGTCCCATAATAGTAGTCTCTTTTCAAATTTTTACGCTTATTAAGAAAACATTAATTCAATAATACATTTCCACTTATATCCATCATAAATACATGAATTTCATAAAAAAAAAATAAGTTATTTTTAGCTGCTCCAAGTGCCAGTAGAGTTCGATTGTCAACCCCTGCCCCTTGTATATAAATTGAATACATCTAAGAATATGTCAATTACCTTCGTCCTCTATATATATTGCATTTCCCTCACTAGAAATAGGTCCTATTTTTTCATCTGCCTTAGTGCTTTAGTTTGTATCAAGTCAACGTTTATATCCTCTGTTTAAATACATCAATATTTTAGAACAGATAAAATTGAACTCTTATGTCCATTGGTTGGATTAGTTGGATCTGGAGGCCACCCAGATCCTGGGTTTCCTCTCCCTCCCTCCCTCTCTCTAAAAAAATGTAGAGTCATCAGAGACTTGACAAAGATGTAGGGTCATCAAAGAATTATCTTACGGGCCGGGTTTTGGCTGTGAGGTGCAACTCGTCCAATCAAATGGCATTAGAGTTGTGCAAATTAAAACATTTAGGTTAGATTAGTTCAAGCAAAGGTTTTTAAGTGTTTGATTAATTTGAAACATTAAGCCTTTATGTATTCATGTTGACTTCAGATTGTGTCTATGCTGCATGCATTTTCTTCTGTTCTCCACCTACACTGATTAATGTTAAAAGCAGTATTGAAAGTTCTTTTGGTCCAAATATGAATTGGTTTCATGTCATGGAATCACAGGAATGGATAGAAGAGATGTCATCTTTTGTGAAAGCAATTGACAAGAAGCATCTATTAACTGTAGGCCTCGAAGGATTTTATGGTCCTAAAAGTCCGAAAAGATCATCTCAAAATCCAGAATTTTGGGCAGCGGACCTTGGGACTGATTTCATTCGCAACTCAATGCCTTCTACCATCGACTTTGCTTCTGTTCATATATATCCTGACCACTGGTATCTATAATAGTGTATACATATTTTCAGTTTAATTTGCACCTGCATGGCTGCATACGATGTTAACCAATGACCAATGTGTTATTTCTGAACATTATCCAGAAATAAGAAATTTTAAGTATAAAAACCTGTTGGACATGATAAACTAAAATTTTGACTCTTGTCAAGTTTGGGAATTGAACAATCTCATCAATTTATTTAACCTTTCATATTAAAATTCAGAACGCACTTGAGCATTTTCTAGGTATGTAGTTCAGTTTAAATTGGCATTAATGCTCGAATTTTCAGTTGTACATATTAATAAGGGATATGATGCGTTTCTTTTTGTAGGACTCACGTGCAAGATTTGGAGTACAAACTAAATTTTGTTTCTAAATGGATGCGTTCCCACATTGAAGATGGCGACAAAGAACTCAAGAAACCTGTCATGTTCACTGAATTTGGATTATCTAGTCAAAACAAGGGTTTCAACCCAGCTCAGCGAGACAGATTTTACAAAATTGTTTTCGATCTCATATATAAATCTGCCAAGAAGAAAGGATCTGGAGCTGGGTCTTTCGCCTGGCAGTTCTTTGTTGGAGGAATGGAAGAGTACAATGATGAATTTGGGATTGTCCCGTGGGAGAGGCCATCCACATATAAGCTGATAATTGGACAATCATGTAGACTGGCAAGAATTGGAGGAGCATTTCCTTGGCAAAGTGAGTACATTAGACAACTATGTTCACATTAAACGCAAGTAAAAGATGTAGTTCCACAGATGAAGTAAAAAATATGTGGTTTGAGATCACCTAAAGGGGAAGAGATGCTGGTTATTAATTTTGTACCACTTCATATAATCATATATAGAGGTAGATATATGTAACACGTATTGTTCAAACAAGATGATAAGAACCATATATATACTCAGGAATTGCATCTCTAATCCCTGGAAAGTATATGTTAAACAACTTCAAGAAGCTTTGATGTGAAGCATATTTTGTATGCAACATATCAGTTGTCAGAGGATAGCAAGTGCATATTGAGTCTTTCCCACTCTGCACCTAACGAAAAACCAGTAACTAGTCTACTAGATTTGTTCTTTTTCACTTAATTTTATGATACATGGTTGCTCAAGAGTCTTTCGAAGTTGGAAATAATAATCTAAAGAGGTCATACTGATCAATATAACGTGTACTAATATCAAGAACTTGGCCAAACATATCATACAAGGCTACAAGCCTCCATGCTAACAAGAAGCAATTGAAAAAAAACCAGCAAAAGCCAATTACCAAAATCAGACGAACACAATCACATGAATATTCACCAGAAAAGATTTATAACTCAAACCAAATCTTTAATTTAAAGATACGATTAAAAAAGAAACAATAACAAGAAGAAATCCTGTAGTTGATTATATATCTAACAAATTCATCCAGGCAATACATCAAACGCCTCTAACATGATTAAAATACAAATGGAAATCACTAACATAATAAACCCCCCACCCTGTAATTCATCATATTTCTAACAAACTCTTTCTTTCAGGCAACACATCAAACACTTATACCACTAAACACGTTTCGCCAATCTAGGTGAAACCCTAACCCCAATCCCCCCATCCCCCTTACTTTTCTCCTTCTTCAACTTCTTACCCTTCAATTTAACATCATCGTTCTCCACTCTCTCAGATCTCCGTCGACGTGACCTCGTCGAGATACCAGAAACTTCCTTCTTCATCCCACACTCCTCCGCCACTTTGTCAAAATCATCCCCTAACTTCCTCACCGCACCGCACTTCACATTCTCTCCCTCGCCATCGCCGTCGCTCTCCTCTTCTTCATCCACCAAAAACCGCCTCTTTCGCGTCACCACCTCGATTCTATCAATCTCGGCTTCTTTCGCTTTCTTCTTGGCGGATCTCTCGTGTTCGGCTTTGATTCTGTTGATGTTGCCTTCAATTCGGCCTTGGAAACGGAGACGCTTGACGTTTAAGCCGCCCATGGACCAGTGAGCCTCTTCTGCCCACGACATGAGCGAGTCGAGAACCGGAGCCGGCGGGTCAACTCGCTCCTCGTTGAACCTCACGTCGGTGTAGAATCGGGGTCTGGGAAGGCCGCTGCCGTAGAATTTTCCGGGACCTAGGGCTACGACCATGGCTATTACTGATTCAACTGAATTAGCCCTAGCGATTGTATTGTTGGAAGTGAACGGTTGATGCAATAGAATTGATAGGCTTTTATAGATTGATTTTGGCGGGAGTTTTTGGCGCCTATAATTCCCGCTTCAGTTTGAGGGCGGGAGATTGATTCGAATTTTTTCTTTTATTGGTAAAGTGCCTTGGTGTACTGTGCACTTGATGTATCAGAGCACTTGAGATACTTACTCTTCAAAAACTACCATTTACTATATTAATATATATATATATGTATATATGTATGTATTTACAAGTCGTGTATTGCCATCCTAACTCCGTTTATTTTTTATAGGACATTTCAATCATTTCACTAATTATAATCATGATAACTAAAAAACATAAAATAAAGCCTCTCGTCTTCTCTCTGGGAATTCAATAATAAAATACAAAACCTCCGTCCAATCAATACATACATGTAAATGAAAATTCAACAATCATATTTTTGATCCAATGATTCACCTCACCACCAATCCTTAACTACACCCACAGATCAACACACCCATTTCCAAAAATCAGAATCCCCACGACTCGTGTTGTGTTGTGACCGTCTATTTAAGAGCGTTAACAATGAGATATTGACTTTGATTTCAATAAGGTGGAGAGAGTTGACAGATGTTGGGAGGACTCGTTTCGCATGTGCACCATGTGTTCATGTGTTTGAAGAATTCTTCCTTGGATCTTTGTATGTTTGATGCCAATGAGCAGAATGTTGTGGATTATCATTGTTGTTTCGTGAAATATTGTGTAATTAAGTGAACATGGTGATAACTGAAAAGACTGAAATACCCTGCAGCAAAGGAAATATTAACGGCAATACACCACTTGCAAAAATATATATTATTAATATAGCATATGATAGTTTTTGAAATGTAGTAACTTAAGTAGGCTGACACACAAAGTACATGTACACGAAGTGCATTTTACTTCTCTTTAATCCCCGATCACAAATTATGCTATTATTTTATTTGAATTTAAGATTGTTCTAAGTGTATATGTATGGATTACCAATTTTATTTTCAAAAATTTGTGTAGGCTAAATTGCTCGGAAATCATTGAATTCATTTTTAGTTTCAAGAATATTTGTATTCATTATCTTAAGCGATCCGGAAACAAAGCAGCTAATTGTTTAGCTCGTTTATTTGTTTTTCAACCTGGTTGCATAATCGGTTGGAGATTTGTCTCGACCGAGTTCCGTTCAAGTTAATGAATTTTGTTTTAATTTTGTCAAAAAAAATTCATTTTTCAATACATAACTGAAGTTTGATTAGTTATGAACTTGTAGTTTTGCAACAACCTGACACGAATATAAGAGAGAATTAATTGGATTACATATATATTTTTAATATAATTTTTTTTTTTGAATTAACTGAGTTAGAGTTATTTTTTTTATTTTAATTCGCTCAAATCAGCCGAGTGGTCCCATAATTTTATATTTTTGACTAAACACAGAGGAGGAGTTTGGAGTTTCTTATCAATTATTTATAAATTAAAAATATATATTTTTCAATTTATAAAGAAAAATAAATGGGCCAAAAGTATTATCATTTTATTGATATAAGCCCTGTTTTGGTATTATAGACCGTACCAACAATTTTTCCCTTAAAAGCAGGTAAATTTTTTTGGGGTAAAATTCACAACTATCTTTTTGGAAAAGTGTTTTAGTTTAAAATTTGTTTTTAGAGAGAATAAATCTTCCCATACTTTTAGAAAAAATGTTTTTCTAGTTTTTATAAGAATTAATAACATGTTTTACTATCAAATCTCTCTAAAAATATTATTTTTATATTATATTTTAAAATATATCTGAATTTAAAAATATTACCTAATCATCATTAAAATTTTCTGATAAAATATTTTTTCGCGAACACTTTTTTTTTTTACAAAATTCTCAAAGACACCCGTATTATCGAATGTTCAAAGTAGGTTCGTGAAAAGTGTTCCGAAGATTTCAAAATTGTAAAGAATACTCCAGCAGTAAACTAAAAGTGTTGCGGGAATAAACTAGTACAATAGTACTTTCTACGTACTGGTGCGTGTTTTCAACTAGAGGCCTCTGTGTTCTAACTATGGGGCCCAGTGAATGGCGTTGCATTGAAATTACTGGCCCTTTTTCTACGTCCATTCTGTAGGCCCATTTTCCTTCCGCACCAAGGCACTAATACTGGTCTTCCAGCTCAGCAAAAGACAAATAAACGAGCAAAATAATTAATTGTTTTATTTCTGGATCGCTTAACAAACTGAATACGAATATTTTGAAATTTTAAAATGACTTCAATGGTCTATCAAGTAATCCAGCCTAAGCCTACAACTACCTGAAAAACAGTAACTTCACAATTGACCCTCACAGTAATTTCGTAAGTGCGATATTCAAAGTACTCGGTTGCAAAACTGAGCCGGGAGGTAACAAATGCATCATGTTATGAACAAACTTTTTTTCAAAGAGGTGAGCACATGCGATTTTCACCACCGTCTCAAGCGCACCTCAACTATCTACATGACACCAGCTATAGAAATGCTGAAAGTATTGTCGATGCAGGATATTCAAATCTCCCAATACGTCATATGATTCATTTTCAATGCACAAACACAAGAATGCTCACATAAAGCGATACAACTAACAACATGAACAATAAACTCGCACAAAATGATACGAAAAATCTTAGAAATTCAAAAATATCAGAATGACACCAAATTTTGATATGATGTTAAGCCGGAGATTTTGATTCCAAAACTGATTTTTATTTGAAAATCCGAGCTCTTAACCGTAGTAGATCTGAAAGCCAAAAATAAGAATTCAACTGGATTTTTTCGAAACTTATGAAACTAAATCTCGATTTTATTGAAGAAAAAACAATAACAAAACTAGGAAGGGGGCCTCAGGATGGTGGTTAAACCACCACCGGAGTTAGAGACAACAACAACGACACAAGCAAAAGAAGAGAGAACGGAGTAAAAAAACCCTATTTCTATCTAGCTTTTAATATAAGGATTCTAGTCATGATTATATCATTTTATATTTCAAATATTAATTACATAAGATACTCTTATATATATATATATATATATATATATATCTTATCAATCTGTTATGCCCAAATTTCAGAATGTATTATTTTGTGATGGACTAATATTTTTTGGGCTGAATTTATAGTTGTACATGTGGATTATTGAAGGCACTCCGCCTCCGAGGTTAATTATTGAAGATCCTCCGCCTCTGGAGTTAATTTGAAGGCTCTCTACTAGTCATTGTCTGTTAAAGACCCTTGCTCTACATTTCACGAGTATCCTCGACGGGGAGTTATGAGATACTACTTGTCTCAACTTGGAAGATCCCACTGCACCAAAAACCGCCTACGGTAACTAAACAAACATGTTACCACAATGGGTCAAAATGTTTCTATAGACCCATTATAGGGCTAAAGTAACATATTGGGCTAACATTTCTCCAGAGAGGATTGCGGTAGGCCATATATGGTGTAGTGTCCTTTCCATGTACTCAGGCGGGTTATCATCGTCTGGGGGTTTAAGATACGTCCTGCATTTAAGGTGGGTCTAGTGCTAGCTATGGGTGAACACGTGTCGGGTTGGCCGGGTTAGTGACAAAAATTCAACCTAATATATTCGATTTATAAAAATTTGAACCCATTAACCCTAGAAAATATGTCTAACTCAACCCTATTATTTATATGTCGGATTGGGTCGGGTAAGGACGGGTTAATCGAGTTATTATCCTGTCAAAATCAAAACTCAAAAACATAATTTTTTCAATAACGCGTAACATAAATCCTTAAATATTCGACACATAAATTCTTAAACATCACATCAACAAGTTCTTAAATCAAGTAAAAGAATGGAGGTGTTAACTTGAGAATCAAGTGTTTGATTTGTGAGTTTATCCATCACATTCCTGTAAAATAAAAGTAAAAGAAGCATAAGTTTCGCATAAAAGAAAACGGATACTGCACAATGCATATAAAGAAAAACGGTTAATTATCAAAATTTTATACAACCATCAAGATTTCAGAGTACATGGATCTTAATTATACAGGAGATAATGTGCAGAGTTTATAAAAATTTAGACAGTACTTGCACCCCTTAGATTCGTCTATGCCATGAGAATAAAAAAATACAAATATTTAAAGAAACGAATAATAAGACATAATTTTATTAACAAAAAAAAGACCACCATATTATTGACTAAAAACAACATTACCTCTACTTGGTTGTCTATTTATATAAACCATAATTACTAGTCATTTAGTGATTTAAGGGGGGAATACAAATAATATTTGTAGATATATTAATATACTAACACAAGTCACAAGGAGTAGCAGACTATAAACACTAGACATGCGAAATGAAACAATTTAGTCTTCAAACAAAGAACATTAAGTTATAAGATTAACAAATTATTAAATATAAATACAAATAAATTAACATAAAAACACGAGATTAACATAAAATTAAAGATGAAGGAAAATTTACATAGATGATTGAGACTTGAGAGTGGATGATGGAGACAAGCAGACAACGGAGTGGAGAGTGGAAACTAGAATGATCGAGCGGATGTTAGAGGTGAGTATGTGATTATGAGAGGTCAAGGTTTGAGAGTAAATAAGTGATTTAGATTAAAATGTGAAGTTATCAAAATGATAGGTTAAATATTAAATGGGTTGGGCTCACTGATGAACTATACTATAACTTTAATTTTTTATTGGACTAAACCTATGTAAACGGGTTGGGTTGGGTTAATATTTAATAAATTCTGACCCAACCCATCCTATTCGGGTTAATAAAAAACGAACTCAATTATATTTCGGTTTCGATCGATTGGGTTTATTCGAGTGAAATAGGGGGTAAGTCAGGTTGGTTTTGGGAGTTAATCAAGGTATCCGGAAAATAGCTGTAGTGGACCGACTAGAGCCTATGGTTTTCGGGTCAATGTCGGATTCATGAAATCCTTGAGCCTTATACTGGGTTTTGGACTAGTCAAACAAGTCTCAATGCGGAGAACTCTTCCAAGTAGGTTTCTCTTACTTATTTTCTGCCTATTCTCTTGCCTCTTGTCTTTTGCATATTCTCTTGCCTCTTGCCTATTCGAAGAAGGAAACATTTTCCTATCAGACTTCTACTTCGGCAAGAACTACGGTGACTTGATCCCCTATAAATAGAGGTACGTAGGCACATTGTTAGGGGTTTGGACGTTGAGAGCCCCGACCAACTAAAAATTCTAACAATCTCAGCCCCCAATATTCACCAATCACCACACTCCGACGACTTTTCAAGTAAAAGATATATTACCCTAAATCTTAATTAGGCGACGAACCTCAAATTTTGTTGTTACCAAATTACTTCATCAACCCAAAGTTACACAATCTCAACGGAAACGGTAATATCATGCTAACTCCATTCACAACATGACTTATACAAAAATTTTGAAAATAATACGTCGACTGCCAAAATATTATTCTTTTAATTTTTACTAATTTTTATTCAATTCAAAATTATTTTTTAAACGACTAATGACAAAATAGCTCAAGGAAGTAAGTACTTGCTTGATTACTATTTATTTATTCAGAAATTTTAAAATAATCTCTCTCACGTGACCCTGCACACATGCTAACAATGACCATGTTTTGAAATTAGAGATTTGAGGCAAAATAGAGGTTTGACTGTATAAATCATCTAACATGAGTGTTTGATAGTTAACGGATTCAAATAGCTTATTGAGGTGAAAAATCTACTTTTAAAATTTTTTTGCATTAGAGGTTTGTAATGTGTTACAAATAGCTAATTACCAAACAAACAGCTAATTTAATTCGCTAGTCAAAATATATAATTCAATCCGTTAGTTGAAACAATTAATTTAATTGGCTACATGCCTATCGCTAACCGCTAATTGTCAAACATGACCGATTATTTTTTCAAAATCCATAAAATCTGTGATGATATTTTTGGTGTAACCCTGTTAAAATTAAAGGTGCCAAAATATGTTAACAGAAGTTGAATTTTTTTAATATTCATTAGATTTAAATTTCAATATTAAAGTAGGTAATACTTGCACTTATATATAAAGTATTTAATTTATGGAACAACCATTTAACCACTTTTTCCGAAGTGCTATGAGATGTGAATGAATAAAAAATACATTAAAAAATTATTATTATATTGAAATTGCAATATTGAGCCCCCGTTCATTAATTAATTCATGAAAGAGATGTGTTACATTTAATAATCTTCCCGAAAGTGACCGACAGATCATAGACCGCAACGTAGGCACCCACAACACTCGCCTGGCGTAGCGTACAATAAGCAAACCTTCACCCCGGCGCACGATAGCGAAAATCACAATAAAGGCGCGAATTAAGCCGCCTCACACTCTCTTTCTCTCTCTCTGTAACCCCATTTGCAAAGTCGCTGTTTGATTTTATCCCCCACTTTCTCTCTCTACAATTCTATCGTACATAACGACACTCCCCCCTCTATATATATAACCACAGTTACATAGATAGATACAGCTCTGTATATAAGTGATTACAATTCCGATCAAAATGGAGAACTCGATGGCGATCGACATCGGAATTGCTGCCGTAGCTAATTCAGACTCCGTCGCTTCTGATTCTAAGCCTATTAAACACAATGAGGTATCACTAATTCACTCACTTAAAACCCTAGCTTTCATTTAAACAATCAATTTCGTTAATTTCAGTGTATTTTTGTCAATTGTATAGTTTATTGTTCGTGATCGCTCGTCTTAAACCTTTTTTCCGAACGTTTGCGGCTTAGATTATCGAGTTTTTCTAATTTGATCATTTTTTTTGTGTCGCTATGGTGTTGATTGGTGCTCACTTTGATCGTTTTTCGTATCTAGGGTTTTAGTCTTATTTCCGATAATGTTTTGCAGACCACTCTGTATTTGTATATTTATTTGTTCGTGTATATGCTCGGGAGCATTTAGTTGTACTAATACTTGATTACCGCGGCTAAGCCTTATCAAATGCCAAAAATATAACATTTAACATGTTTAGTTAAAAATCAAATGCCAAAAATATCGCAATTATTTTTAGATAATTTGATGAATTTAATTATGCCAAATAAATCGTAGATAAACCATAGTTTGTGCAATTTTGGTTGTGCAAATTTTTTAATACAGGAAGTTGAGATAAAATACAATGGTCATTCATGGGGTGTCTTTAATCTTATTTTTTTCGGTAGATATGTATTGCAATTTGCAAGTGATTCAGGTGTTCTAATTATTAGGAGTATTAAAATGTTTAGGTTGCATTTTGCTCACTGACTTTTATTATTAGACGTGTCATTCATTAGCACAATGTGCTCAAACTGATGTTGCTCTGTCTAATGTTAAACTATTAATGCACATAAGTTAGTTTGTAATGGGTCATCTATTTTTGTAGTAAAAATATTATTCATTCCAAGTAAAAAAATGAAAAAAAAAGTTTTTTTTATCTGTTTAAATATTTTTTTAGTTTGCCATATAAATGCTAAATAAAAATGGTTAGAATCTTATATGAATATAAATATTTCATTACTACAATTTAAAATCAAATTTTATTTAAAAAGATAAAAAAGATTTTAATAAAAAATTTAATTTTTGTAATATTAAAATATATAAAATATTATTATTTTTGCTTGATATTTGTTAAGCTAGAATGTAAAAAAATCCTATATAATTGTCATGTGATAATGTGATACTGTATATAAGTAAGAATAATATATTTTTTAATTGTGCATTAGGCAGTTGGCAAAATGAACTAATTTTCAACTTTTTATTTATAAATTTTAGTCATTAAAAAAATGTTATTAATTTTAAATGAATTAATTTTAATTTTTTAAAACTATATTTAAACTTTTACTTGCCAGATCCTTACATCCAAATAAGACAAGAGTTCAACCTAACCTTTTCCAACCCAACTCAATCTTACCTTCCCTCCTCAGCACTAAGGTTTGTAGAGTTTCTGGTTTTAAAAGTTTGTACTGGACTACAGTCTACACACACACACACAGATATATATATAGACATTATTGTTTCTGTTTGATTTAACGTGTTTCTGGATTTACTTAGTACATTTTCACCGGCTCACTTTCTGATGCTTTGAAACTACTATCTCAATTGTTTAATAGGAGCAGACTGGAACAGAACTCGGGAACTTATCTACTAGCATTGCAGGGTCAACATCTGCCACTCCTAATTCAGTTTATATTCATGATTCCTGTTTTGATATGTCATGCCCTGGTGATGAAAACAATGGAGATGACAATGAAGGAGATGAAAATGATGATGATGGATGTTATATGTCTGATTATGATGACAATGATGACTATATGTTCGAAAATGATGACGATAATGATGATGATTATTTGAATATGCAAGCACAATTTGACAACGTGGATCTGCCTCCTGGGGTTGAGGCTTCAGTTTCTTGGATCAAGGATACAACTTCAAGCATGAATGTCAGCAAGGACCCCATGGCCCCCCCTTCCGGGCCAGGGTCACAGGCGAAGACATCTGTTGCTTTAGTCTCAGGTATACCTACCTTTATTCATGAGAATATCGGTTCAAGCAGTTCGACATTGTATGTAGGGTCGATTTCTGATGTGAAGAACGAAGCATCAAAAGAACCCGGTGTTATGAAAAGTGAAACGGAAAGAGAAGAAAATGTTAAGAAAAATGAAGCGGAAAAAGAACATGATGTGATGATGAACTACGAGTCTTTTAAAAGATTTGATACTGTAAATGATTTCGTAGATCATCACTATAGCAAAGTTGGCTTTCAAGAGCAACAGGTGGTTCTTTAAAATAACCATACATCTCATCTTTTTTTGTTATCTTAGTGCTGAGCACACATTATTTTATTTCCTTCTGCTTTCATATGTACAATATATAATCATGCATACTTTTATATTTTATATATCTTTACTGTAGCCACCTAAGACATGGACAAAGAAAATTCATGATGAGTGGAAAATGTTGGAGAAGGGTTTACCCGGTGAGTAATTATTTTTGGCCTGTCATTCAGGTTCATACATGCTAGTCATTTCTTAACATATCCTGAATATATAATATTGAAAACAGGAAACTTTCTAGAAGCTGCAGTATATTTCTTAATTGAGTTTTACACAAATAATTAACTGATTTCAGCTCATACATGGAATCTGAACTTATGTTACACAGCTTGCAAGATACCAAAAGTAAGTCCTGGCATTACAGACAGCCATCTCATATGAACATTGACTCAAGTTTGGTATTAGTGAATTTTTCAATTTATTGCCTAAGATTGCTGCGCTACTTTTACTCTTCCTTATTTGTGTGAAGTGTTTACCTTGCCCATAATGTCTGTCTTGGTTCCCTTGCACCCAAGAGTACCACATACACAGATGGGTCAATGTTAGCTTTTGCATTGCAGTCTGTAAAAAATTGTGGATCTAGACCTTAAAGCTTGCATTGTTATTATGTGTTGTTATTTATATCTTGTAACAGATTTTATTTTAGTAGGGTAGTATTAAATTTCTTGATCCTCACTGTTTGTATTTTTATTCTTTCACAGATACGATATATGTTAGAGTGTATGAAACTAGGATGGATCTTCTAAGGGCTGTCATTATAGGGCCAGCAGGCACTCCCTACCATGATGGCCTTTTCGTCTTTGATGTTCTTTTCCCCCCTACCTACCCAGATATTCCACCAGTATGTACTTTTTACTGTTTACATATAACATTTTGAGATTAGTATGTTTGCTTCCAGTTTGTAAACGTTGTTCTCTCAACTTCTTAAGATGGTATACTATTATTCCGGTGGCCTTCGATTGAATCCAAACTTGTATGATTGCGGAAAAGTTTGCCTCAGTCTTCTAAACACATGGACTGGTGAAGGAAATGAGAAATGGATTCCTAAGTCATCTACAATGCTACAAGTCTTGGTGTCCATACAAGCTTTGATATTGAACGAGGAACCCTTTTTTAATGAACCTGGGTATGATGGTATGTATACTGGAGAGGAAGGGAGGAAGAGATCTAAGGACTACACTGAAAATGCCTTCATTCTGTCACTAAAAACGATGATGTACACACTTAGGAGGCCCCCAAAGGTAAACTGTACTTTTTCGTTCGTCATTTTCTATTGTCATTATTTGTGTGTGTGTTTCTTCATGAACATAATAAATATAAATAATTTATTTATTGGTACTGTTTTCCTAATAGTATCTTGATATCAGTTTTCTTCTCACTTATGAATACAACCTGTGGTTCATAGGGTTCCGGGTTCCAACCAAGTTAACGGGAATAAAAATGTTTTCTTCTTATGTGTTTGGTTGAGGGGTGTACTTGGAAAATCTTTCCCATTACCTGGGCAACACAATCCCCACATACCCCATTGTATTCTAAATCATTTCGATTACCATCACCCTTTCAGTAAGCTTAAGAATAAATTTGTTATATGTCCTAAGCTAAGTTTTAGGTCCAAGTGATCATTTTAAAATCTTGCTTTGAGAGGCTAGGTCAGATATGATAGTTTTAGATGCATAGCTGTCAACAAGTCTCGAAGTTGCTTAGATTAAAGCTTTAGTCTGATACCTTCTCATGAGAGCAAAAGAAAACGTCAGAATTAAATTTCTGGAGTAACTATCCTAGTATACATTTATTGTAAAATGTAAAAATTTAACGTAGATTGTGTTGCTTAGTGAGTGTAGTTTATACGAAATATGGAATTTTTTTTTTTGGGTACAGTTTTTATGGTTCTTGTCTTGTATACACTGGCTGCAATCTTATGCAAATGATGATAGACTTTATACCACATATTCTGTGATGGAAATTTGAACCTAGTTGAAGTCACGAGTGATCTGGCCGTGGAGCCTTTACTTCACGGACTAGAATATTTCAGGCTGCTTAATGTGAATCATTTGCAAATATTAATAAACCACTTTGTGTGAATACTGTTATATCATATTCCGACTCAACTTTGGGCTTGCAATTCCGACTTTGGCTAATTGGAATCAGTTTATGTCATCTGATTCGTAATATACATCCATTATTAATGGAAATAGTGTGTAGCCCTTTCAAATTGTTCAAATGGAGGACAACTGAATGGATATTCGTTAAATAAAACCTACATGCATGAATTTAGACTAGTAGTTACTCTCTATATAGTAAATCGTGAATTATGGTTGGTCGGTCACTCAGCTGATAATCTCCAATAATCTTATATTAATTCTGCAGTCCGTATGTATATAACATATATTATTCTTTACTTGGATGCACTTCAGTACTGCACATATCTCACCCCTGCAGTATTAATTTGTAATAATCTTATATCTCTGAAGTCTGTATGTATGCAAAAATATTTATCCTAAGATAACGATTTTGGATTCTGTGCATTTTATTAATAACAATGACCATTCATTTTTTATATGTGTTCCCCCAGTTTCTGGTGCTTTACATCATATGGAACTTTTTAGGTCCATGACAGTTAGAAAGCTGTACATATTGTCACTTTTTCTGCTGACATACAATCTTGTTACCTAATATATGCTAAGTTTTATATTGTAATGCAGCATTTCGAGGACTTTGTTGCTGGCCATTTTCGCACCCATGCACGTCGCATTTTATTGGCCTGTCGAGCTTACATGGAAGGAGCTGCGGTAGGATCACTAGTGAACAATGACCAGGCGGAAAGCTCGTCAGGGTTTAAGGAGGCGGTGGCCAAAATGATGAATGGTCTTATTACGATCTTCTTAAGAAATGGTTCCAAGGATTGTGAGGAGTTCAGGCTTCCAGGCTGATGGTTATTGTACTCGTAACTCAGTACCTATACAACACTGAAAGACGAGAATAATGTTTTCTATATCTATAGGGCATTGAAAACTTTTTGCTGGCTAATCTAAGATTCACTGCATAGTGCAGAGGAGCATTGTGTGTAGTAGGGAGGGTAAATAGCAAGGGATGAAAACAATTGGATATAGTTCTTTGCATGACATCTCTAGTTAAAAGGCATAGACTTTTGCATCATTGAATGCTCTTAGTTATCAATAACGTCTTATATATTATTTGGAAATGTCACCCATCATATTCATGTTTCTGAGTTATGGTAGTCCCTCACTTTACAAAAAAGGTCTTATATATTATTCGGAAATGACACCCATCATATTCATGTTTCTGAGTTATGGTAGTCCCTCACTTTCCAAAAAAGTTTCATATTGTTGGTTTAAAAAATATTCTCCATGAGGTGTGATAAGGTCGGTTCTAAGGACATGATGACTACTCCATTGGATTTACCAGTATCTATATGATTAACGTGTGTTTGGCAGCTTTGGTAAGCAAAATATTAGGTTCCTCGTTCAGGTTTAAAAGATGAACTTACTCCCTCGTCCTTGTCCATGGTTTTTGTGCGGTTAAATTAAATCATCTTTAACCATAATTTAAAATTAATATATAACTGAAAAAAATTAAAATATTATATTATTAGAAAATATATATAATCTATTTTAAAATGTATTTTATAGTCTTTTGAAATTATATAAAAATAATTGTTAAATTATAATAAAAATTTAGTTAATTTGACTCTAAAAAAAAGTTAATATGGACATTTAAATAGAGACCTTTCACCTAGACCTGACAAAATGGGTCTAGATCCGAAGAACTGAACCAAAATTCATGGAACCGAATCTAATTTTATATCCGAATTACATAATCCGATAAATATCCGAAAACCGATTTGATCCGAACCGAAAAGTATTCAAACCAAAAATTTAACCCAAAAATAATCAGAAATACTAGATCCAATAATAACTTGGAACCGATTAGAACTGATTACACAATTATCTAAACCAAATATGACTCGAAATATGAAATCTGATTTAATACAAATACCAAATAAATCAAATTAGAAAATAGATAAATTGAACTTTTATCTAATTTCTTAGTTATATTTTAATGATTCATGGTCTATAATATTAACTCACTTTTTATTAATTAAATTAATCTCTTCTTAAGTAAAATTCATATTTAAAATAATTTTATATCAAAAAATTAAAATGGTTATACAATCAAAATTAGAAAATTTTATATTAATTTATATTATAACTAATATATTTAGTAATAAGATCATTTTTTAAAGTCTCACAAATTATAAAACAGAAGGAGAAATATGATAAATAAGTTATTAATTCAACAAACTTATTTAACGACTTTTATTTTAGTTTTACTATAATTAAAAACTAATTCAATATTAATCTAGACTGTATTTTTGTGATCCGAAATGATCTGAACCAAATTTAATCCGAACCGAACTTAATATAATATTGATCTGAAATTTAACCAATTTTAATCCAAATTAGACCCGATCCGAATCAGATCTCATCTCATCCGATCCGAATCAGATCTCATCCAATCCGAACAATACTCCAAATATATCATAACTGAAAGTTGAACAGATCTGAATGGATCCGATCCGAAACCGATTCGGTTATCCGAATTATCGAGTCTACTTTCAACCCATTTATGGGAGTAATAATTCATCTTTCTAATATTTAGAAAAAGAAATTATAGAATTAATTTTTTATGCACTTTAAAATATGTAAAAGAAATCAAAATGACAAGTGTTCCAAAGTACGGGGGTAATTGGTATGTCCTATGTTTAAAATCATTATATATAACAAATTTGAACAGCTAAAACTTGTAATAATGGTATTTTGATTTACCAAGAAAGAACCTATTTTCTACCTTCCCTTCATGTATAATTTTCATGGTAATAGCCTTCATGTATAATTTGGCTAGCTGACCCTTAAAGCTATCGTACACAATGGAAAGGATCAAGTTGGGACAAAGTAAACACCCAAGAGCACATAGAGAATGAAAAACAGGGAGTACCAGCATGATGCTTTGTATGCAGGTATCCAGACATCAGGATTGTTGGCTGTGGTAAATAGGATAAACATATGATATGTTGTTGCACTATACGAGGTAAATACTGTTCTTCCTTGTTCTGTATCCTCAAATATCACATATGCTAACCAACTTGAGAACAGCCTAGGTGAGATTATGAACTTGATCCCTAATTGATGTTCACATGTAAATATCATTGTATGCTTTATTCATGTTAATAACATTTATCATGTGGAAGTGGCATGACTCCATGCTTAACCTTTTAAGCAATATTAGAGTACTCCCAACTCAAAGTCATGGGACCGAATGCGCACGTAATGGTATTTGTGATCCAACTTTAGAACATTCCTCATGCGAAAGTGGTTTAGTCAAGTCCTCTTCCACTCATATTGCAATCACCATTAGAAGGGTTTAGTATCATCAGACAGGTCTAACACCATTAAAAGGGCCCAATGGACAAGTCCAACACTACAATCAATACCAGAAGGATACGTTATCATCGGACAGGTCCACCATAACCATCGGAAAGATACAATGGCATCATACGGGTTCAAAACAACCATCAGACAGGTCCAATACCTTCCTACAATACACCTCTTTGCTTATTCGATTAGGTCCATTAGGAAAGTTCAATATCTAAACTGACCATAATCAATGCTCGGAGACTTTGGGGCATAACACTTCTTGAAACAGGATTAGGGGATTAAAAAAACATCCTCATAGCAAAACTCAGCTTTCCCCAAGGGAGTGTTAATTAATCAAAGCTATAAATCCGGTGCAAAACCGTTATCGGAATTGACGTTTGTTGAGTTCTGCTTGACTGATGTTTATATGCTTTTGGTAAACAAGCATATATACTGTATGTCACAAGAATAAGTTCCCAATTGCAAAATAAAACATAAAATAAAGAATTGCTAACATAAAATCATTAACAGCTGAAACCGGCAATAACCCTCTACCCCAACTCTCCAAGCACTAGAACAAATGTGTTACCTTTTATAATTTATTAAAAAAATAAATCACTATTCAAAATTCACTTCTTAATATAAAAAATAAAATACAACATAAAATATAATTTTATAATCCACAAATATAGGATACACTAAAATACACATAAAATTTACTAATGGTACACAAGCACGATTTAAGCATTGGAACACTCTGCATGCTGCTCCAACTCGGAGCTCAACATACGATGAAGGAGCATATCCACTCTCTGACTTTGTGTTTTCGTGCCAGCACGTCGTCTTGTCTCATTTTCTTCACTTTTCTTGTTCTTATCATTATATTTCTCCTCCTCTTCTATATCCATTTCAGCGAAGAACGCCTCCAAGACAAATGCTACTATCAAATTCAGAAGCAGTAGAATAGTTACCAGATAAAAGCTAACGAAGTATATGTAAGACCAAACAGAGTCTGTCAATTCTTTGTAGCTCTGCATCCACGCTTGCCAGTTTCCCATCACTAATAAATTAAATAGTGTCACCATACCACTTGGGTAGTCATTAAAATTAAAAACTAGATAGTCATTATCTGCAAGATCCGTCTCGGCCAAACGAGTGTTGCCAGCATTGACCAACCCGCCAAAGATCTGCACCCCAAAAGAGCAATAAACGCATAGCACACAGAATATAGTACCGAGGTATGGCATTAAACTTGGTAGCAGAGTGAGAAATGTCGCAACAAACGCTCGGTAACGACGAACAAAAATCAAGAGCCTTATTAGTCGTAACATCCTTGCAATAAGAAGATAGCGAATCCATTCTCCATTTGAGAGAAATGGCAGTTCTTTGGGAGACACAAAAGTTGTCGTTTCAATAATAACTATAACCATGGTGATAACGAAGTCGAAACGATTTTGACCATCCCTCCAATAGTTTTCGAACCCAGATGAGTAGACTTTTAGCGCCAATTCCAGGAAATACAACCACCCAAAGACAACCTCAAGCTGTTCCCAGAACTTTTGCCCAGAATTGTCTTGTATGTCAAGAGTTGTTTCAATAACAACAGTTATAAGATTCAGTACCAAAACAAAAATTACCATGTATTCGAATTTGGGGCCCCGAACAAAGTTTTTCAACTTCTTGGATAAGGGTGCCTGATAGAATGGGAATTTTTCTAACCAAGGCAGGGAATCCTCCTTTCGGAATCTTACTGCTATGGCATTGCAAATATCAGTGAATTCTTCAAAATGGATCTTGGAGTCGCGTTTACCATCATCCAACTCATAGAATATTGATCCAAAATCTTCTTCTGAGATATGCGGCAATGTCCTGTATCTGCTGAGTTCTTTCAACAAATTACTACATTGTTCTTTGTTTAAATAGTCAGAATTATCACTAACCATGAGATTAAAGGCTTTTTTCAAAATCCCATTCCTTATACGATCCTTTGCAACAACTTGTTTGGCTAGCTGACCCTTAAAGCTATCATACACGACAGCCAGGATCAAGTTGGTGACAAAGTAAACACCCAAGAGCACATAAAGAATGAAGAACAGGGAATACCAACGTGATGTTTTGTATGCAGGAATCCAGACATCAGGATTGTTGGATGTCGTAAACAGAATAAACATGTGATATGTGGTTGCACCATACGAGGTAAATACTGTTTTTCCTTGTTCTGTATCCTCAAATATGACGTACGCTAACCAACTTGAGAATAGCAAAAACAGAAGTCCTAAAAGCTGCAATTGAAGTACATTAGGAAAATATGGTAAATCCAATAAATCAGTGTTTCAAACTCCCCCAACACAAACAAAGCAATCTTACTGCCATAATGAATCACAGTATAGTACCAAAACAGACTAAGATAGAGATATAGTAGGTACTTACCAAAACATTAAGGTATGTGACGATCATTCCAGCAAGGACAACTAATGTCTCTCGTAGATCTCTAAAGTAAATTATATCAAAACAATTATGAGCAATATAATTAGATTAAAATTAATAATTGGAATTGTTTATGCACACTGGTAAGTTTTTTCTCTAGTAAGTTTAGTATTAACATATTATTTGACCTTTATACATATAATTGAAAGCTATAATTAACCACTTTCAGCTCATGCACTTTTCCAAACATTGAAATGTATTCTGCCGCATAATAATATTTCAAAACAGCACAACCAAAACTTCAACAGAGACAGGTCTTTGGTTTGTTATTGTAAACAAATGTTGATATAAAGGCATTCACTTTGTCGGCATAATCAAATTTATATTGCATGATGAAGTACAGTGATAATAGAGACCCTAAGTTCTCCCTCAACATGCTTAAAGAAACATCTTCCTGTACGTAATTTCACGTTTTCAAATAATTTGTAAAAAAAACCAATTGTATATATAAAAAGAATCATTTTATACGAGTCATTGGCACTACCAGACGGGATATGAAATTTCTGAAAGAGTTGATGACACGAAGGATGAAAAATTTCTACAGGTGAAATATATAAATTTCTACATTTCTTACGGTATAATATTAAATCATGAATACTCTGTCTCGGTTTAGTGACTAATACCTGATGTTCAAAATAAAAAAAGCAACTCGGACATAAGGCGCTAGTCTGAATGGAAGATAATAGAATGCCACTGGTGATAGATAAAGCACATAAATGAAAACATCAGCAACCAGGATTAGCAGGAAGATGATCTGAAGAACCAATAAGAAGGTACAACCAAATTAGACAGGAAAAACTATAAAAAAGAACCAGTACCACATGTGAGTGGCCTAAGCAAGAATCATAGAGAACATAAAAGTCAATTTGGTAATCAAAGAATCCTTATTCTACCAGGATATGCTTGATATAATTGAATAATAATGCATATGAATACATAATTTGGTAATATCTCAAGTTCATTATGTTATGTTCATAATTTTTTATATTTTGTACTCAAGATCATATTATTTGGTAAAAGAATGTCAAGACCACGAGAAAGAAAATGGAAGCTGACTACTACTATATTAATGTTTGATATCATCATATTTATTCTCTTACAACCTAAAATGCACAATTCTCTAGAACACATAGTAGCCATCAAACATGCAAATTAATACATCCGGAAACTTTTTACGCTATTTTATATACTATATTCAATTTCAAAGAAAGTGTGCTCCATAATTTGGAGTTAGATATGTTAGCTTCTTGCTGGTGCTTTGTGAGCTTAGGTATTACAAAAAGTGGTAATACAGTTCTGATGCTTTGTGAGCTTAGGTGTTACAAAAAGCATCCAATGCCAGAGTAGTCCTTTGTTCCTATCAAAACTTTTATCACTTCAGTTGGTGGTTTCCATTGTATCCCAGAACTAAATATGTATACTATACACAAACAATACATTAGGATAAAACATTTACTTAATGAATCAAACAAATGACAAATTCATTTCAATTCCTCCTGTAGAAACATTTCTCATTTGTTTTGGAAAAATGGAGGACTTTGATTTCATATTGTAATTTAGGATTCATGGACACCTATTGGCTAGTGTACGACAAACTACCCATACATACAAGAACACTTATAGGATGTAAGTTTATAGAAAATTCGAAGAAATCTTATAAAGTATGTAGATATATAATGGAATAAATCAATGAAATTACAGGGCGCACACTTCACAACATTGTGCATGTCATCAATAAACTAAAATCATTATGCATGGACAGTATATAGGTCGACCACTTTGGCACAAACTTTATTAACATTCACTCCAAAACTATTTTATATGTCAAAGTTAATTTTATAACAGATTGCAAATAATAATAAACAAAAACACCAAAATGATATTATGAATAATGTCAAGGCAACACCTGTAACTGATAAAAGCAAGCCAATCACAATCTGTTCATTAGACCAGCTTTCCTATGTCCAGTTAAACTACATGACCTAATAACAATTGTATAATGTAACTCAACAAAATAACAAACAAGTAAGGGAAGAGAATATGCTTTTTACAAAAAATAATAATATTAGGATAATAAGAAATGCAAAACAGATATCATGACTTGAGAAAAATGTAAGTAGCAGGAGCATGATAGTGGAATACTTACCTTTAGTTTATTAAGATGACTTTTAAAGTAGAGATTGAACCCTTCATATGATATTGGAAAGAACATATGTGCTATGAGAATAACAAGAGTAATTCCCTGCAGAGAAGTGCAGAAACTCACGCATTAAAACACAAAGTTAAAGAAACTAAGGTGGTTTTTGGTATTGTTTCTGTTTTTTGTTTTTAGAATTGTATTTTCAGAAACAAATTTAGAAAATCATCCAAATTCCAGAAATGTACATGATGCTCTTAAATCTTAATCAAATTAGAACCTTAGGCTAAAAACATTTAAGTCATTTAAAAGGATTAATTGTTAAAAGCATATATGAATTTTAGATTTGTATACTTTATTCAACCTCTTCTAAATTAATTAACCATCATATATAACCGAACCTAATAGATATATATATATATATATATATATATATATATGTATGTATGTATATATATGTATGTATGTATGTATGTATCCAACGCCCGACTATTATGTATGTAGCCAACGCCCGACTACAATATTTCCTAATTTTTTATAGATAATATTACATAATCTGAAATTTATCATTTTATTAATCTGGAAAAAAAATCACCCGATTCTTGGCTAGACAAGAATTTACCGTTTTCTATCAGTGTGATGACATGTACATTATAAACGCCCGTACGATTTTCCACTTTATACTGCACATTTTTAATATCATCTCCTTAAAAATATTGTTATTTTTAAAACTTATATATAATCACATTTCAACCTTAGTTTCTCATAGACAAACCTTTGGACCACAGGCATTATGTCTAAAAACGGGGGAAGAGACCATACAACTTACTGTCATGGTACACAATGGTTCTTAGGGTCTCTTATATAGTTATACTACCCATGGATCATTGAGGTTGATTTGACATCTTAAGTGAGTTGGACCAATAGTTGTCAAATTTGACACCCTATTGTTGAACTAGTCGTGGACGTATCGTTTTATCTATTTACGTATTTAGTTAAACTTTTGAATACAATTATGACTTTCTAAGTGTTTGAGGATGTAGACTCAATTTCTTGGGCACTACAATTCTATATATTGCATCGTGGTCACAAATGATGAGATTTCCACAAACTAATCGAGACCCTTACCTCATATATAAGAGATTCAGCCTCATCTAAGTAAGGCAGATGCCCAAGGAAGTAGTAATCCCTATCATTGCAAGAAATTGCTAAATTCTGGCTGCACCACAATGGTTTCTGCAAATATTGAAAAATTTGAAAGAAAAAAAACTGAATGTAACTACAACTTAAAAACAATATTTTTATGGTGAATAAATGAAGCATGTAAATTAGAACTCCATTAGCACTTACAGCCCAGAAACCATAGAGCAGTATCTAAGAAATGTTGATGGCACAAAAAAACTTGACTAACCTCCAAGAAGTTGAGCAATAACAATGCAAAATAATTGAGGGTCCAGATGAAATCAAATTGAATGAAGGCGAAGTAGAATTTTGCAGCCTCTGCAAAGGTTGATTCATTATCAAGAATCTTTTCTGGTATCCCAATGCCATCTTCCGCCTGAAAAGGTGAGTGCATGTATCATATCACTAAAATTTGCAATAGTCATAACGGAATCACTTCCAGGAAAATGATGCTTCTAACACAGTTTAGTGCAAGTGTGCGCAAATGTGTCAGTGTGTCAGAGAGACCTGAGTTGCTTGTTATCTTCAATACAAGTTGCAGATATAATACTCTAGATAAGACCGTACTTTATCCTAGTGTCCCCAGTGTCAAGCACAGTACCAAATGAACTCCTAACATGTGTATTTTGAACAAAACATTAGGGTGCATTTGAAAACCAATGGCACTGTGCATTCATGGGAGAGATATAACTTCTATTTCTACCCGTTACCTAATGGTAGAGGTTATTAATTTGCCTTGATCATTCCTCTCTTCAGACGCTTTTTACCTCCCTACCAGAAAAACCGTGCAGTTATGTTGTCTTAATGACTCGATTTACTTCGTGAACTATGCCAGGAAGTAAATCGAGTCATTAAGACACCTTTACATTCCCTTAATGAACTAAAGCCTTATGTAGTATATGGCCAGTAGCCTTATGTAGAATATGGCCAGTAGCCTTATGTAAGACAAGAATGACGCTTTAAATCAAGAATGTAGTATATGGCCAGTAGCCTTATGTCTCTTGGCACATGTAAGACAATGATCTAGCTTCTGTTTAGAAGTAATTTAACAGTGTTAAAATGTCTCACTAACTAGTGTTAGCAACACATAATTGAAACAAGAAGGGAAGAAATAGAACATAGAAGTTCCCTACAATCGATCCATCAAATACTTTTGACATTCTTGCCATTGCCTAGATCAAAAAGCTTCAAACAGGCAAGTTTCAAGAATCCACGCTACCATCTGTTGTTCAAGTTTGAGATCTGAGCTCTAACTATATCATGTCTAATAATAAAATCATCTCTCATTGTCTAAGAGTGTTGAAAAATCATGTTTAATAGTTTTGGCTAAATATTCGATAGTATCATTCTATACAAGCTTGAAATCACAATTTGCATAAAATAAACTGGAAACTATTTCCAGACTGCTACATGAATCACTCAATCACATATACATACATATATGTAATCTATATATATAATTTACATAGCCTTGTGTTCAAATACAAACCATCTTTAGCCTACAAACAGTTGTGAAGTTTATAATATATTACCGTAATTTCGCGAATTCTGTATTTATGACTATATATTATGTTTTCATGTTGAGATTAAATGGTGAAGCATGTACATGTATGTAAAAGTACTGTGAAGAAGACGATTATTATTTGGTGAATCCCGGAGGTTTGTAGGCTTAAATGATACGACTGATCCTTAAATTTAAAATAAGTTACTTATTTTTACCAAATATTATTTTCAAAATGAAAAATAAATTACTCATTTTCAGAAAAAGTACGTGATGAAAACAAACGGGGGCGTAGTAAAACTCCGAATGGTTTGCGGTGGAAGTTGACAAGTGAGCAAGTGAGAAGAAGAAGAATAAAAGTATAGTTAAGCAAGGGGGAGAGTAAGTGAAGACATACGAGATCAACGAGTGCAGCAGCTTTCTGATAGGGAGAACCATATGCTATTGCGTCGCTTCTCAAATTAAAAGCAGCTAATCTTTTCACACTCGAACTTTCTCCTCTCAGTAGTGCTCTTCTCTCCATCTTCTTCCGCTTATTCTATATTCACTCTCTCTCTGTCTCTGTTTATACAACAACTGCAACTGCAAATTCTACGATGCCATTCATAGTAGTATATATTATTATATTAGTATATTTAGTACTTGTAATAAGGATCGGGATCAATATACAACATCATCCGGATCCATACCCCGTTTAAAATAATACTAGTCCAATATATAGATACACTTACACGTATGATCAAGTGCACAAGACGTAATTAGTTAAGGTGCTACAAGTGGTCAAAGCTCTAAACAGGAGTGGTTGTAAATTGTAATTAGATTTAAATAAACACTTGCAATAACAAAATGGTTTCATTTTAATCTGTGTCTTGATTTAATACTCTATTTTATTACAACTAGAGTACAATTCTCGTCCCATTATCTATTCCTTTGCTTTGGGATTAATTATTAGGGTCTTCAACACTGGAGAGCTCACAAATTTATCCAAGCTCTCATCTTATTTTCTTGTAAAAATTACTACAAATATGAATAATTTCATTACAAAAGAAATTTAATTATTGGGTTTTCGATAAACAACAACTCAATTGAATCTGAGCGGGGATATACCAAGTTTGTGCACATTTAGTGGGAATTGTTTTTTTAGGAAGAAAAAGTCTGCTTCCAATCTTCCATGATAATAAAAGTCAGCTTTTGATATCAATTTCAATTTTTTATAATTATTTACCCTACGCTTGTTCACTATTTTTTAATATTCTATCCACGCTAGTACAGTTTTTCCTATTCTAACTCATCCGGGAATTTATTTGGACACATACTCATTTTACAAGGCTACAAGCCTAATTATTCAAAATGAAAGTGAATAAAAAATAAAAGAGTAATAAATGTGATTTTTAATATAAAATTGAGATTTAAATTTAAATTTTCGGTTCAGGGACTTGTATAAGAAATGGTTAATAGTTCAGGGACTTACATAGAAAATGTCTAACAGTTAAAGCATATTAAATTAATTCATCTTTATTTAGTATGTCACGTCAGTAACATTTAATGAAATTTGACAGGACTTGGATCAGAAAAATTTAATTATCTATCAATTTACATTTTTGATTCAGGGACTTAGATAAAAAATGACTAATAGTTTAGGAATCTTAGAATTAATTTGCCCATTAAAAAATTCTATCCACTAGTAGTACGGTCTTCCCTTGTAAAACATAAGGGATTCGAGTTTTTAAAATGTAGTATTTGATCGTATTAATTGGGAATTAAAGAAAACACAACAAATATTGTTTTTAAAAAGAAAAAGGGTGATACTAATTACAGACGACAAAGCTACCCAAAACAGAAGAAGAATACTGTATTTCTATTTAAAAAGAATAACAGGATTAGAAGGACAACTTAAATTTAAACACTAGTCTCGTATTACACCTCAGCTTTGCAAAACAAAAATATATGGATTCCTTTACTGTTACCTCTGCCTGTACAAATCTCAATCTCTACATAATAAAAGAAGAAATGGTCAGATTGCCTCTCACCCTCAATGCCAACTTTCACCCTGCACAAAGCATCATGGAAAATGTCAATTCATTTAAGAATATTATAATAGCCGGTCAAAATTAAAAATGTTACTGTGACTCTCTAATATTAGTATCCAACATAAATATTTGTTCAAGGGTAGGACTCGAAATTAACCAGAAACTATTGCATGTTTTTAGTCTAAATGAAGTATCAAGTGCCCATACCCATGTCCTACGAGTGTCATGTGTTTGACACGTATACAGTGATAAAACTGGGTGAACAGATTATGGACTGACCTAGTTCAAGATAAACACCTTTTTAACATTTGAACATATATTGCCTGTGCAAAGAATTTGCAGATCGAGAAGTACTGTAGTCTGTAGTTATTAACAACAACGAAGAAAAGGTTTAAAGACACACATAAGTTAAAAGGAGAAAAAAACTAACAATAGATCAGAAAAAAAATAGGCAGAGCTGTAAATAAATTATGACCGATTGATAACTAAAACCTTGACAGCCAAAAATAAGTTTGAACCTACTTAATTGGCAACAAAAATAAAATTGAACCTACTATGAAGAGAAGAACTCGAGTCCCTTGGTACCCGACTGATCTTGACAAATATTTGACCACATCAAAGGATTACTTTTGAATGACCCGCTAAAAGAACCAAGTTTAACAAGTACTTTAAACAATTACCAAATGAAGAAACGTTGTGGGCTTGCAGACATGAAAGGCAGGATGTACAAGCTATGGAACAATGGCACAGGTCAAGTCGTCGAGAGGTTTCAGAATGCCGCATATTTATCCCCCAGTCCAATTTTGCAGCAACTAGATTTAGCAAATTCACGTCTTGCCAAAAACTATTGCGCAATCATATCTTCATGCAAGTCAATGGGTGACTGACCATTTATTTCAATTCAAAAATGCTGAAAGAACAATACAATGTTAAGCTCCTGACCTCTCAAATACTGGTAAATGAATTGACTAGAAACAGCTGTTTATTTCGGGGAATTTTTTTCTATTTTCTACTTTCCTACAATTTTCTTCATTTTCCATCTCCAAGAGCATCTCCAATAGGGGTTGCCAAGGAGGTTGCCAAGCTTATGTGGCATGACACCCTTGGTTGCCTACCTATTGGAATTGGGAGATTGCCTAGAGGTTGCCTACCAAGGTTGCCAAAAATTGGCAACCCCTTTGGCAACTTCCTAAACTAGCAAAAATTCATACAAAACATCTGAAGCCTATATTACTTTACCCACTTTTATATTGAACTAAATATAAAATTAATATAGAGGGACCATGTGGGCAACCTTTAAAGTTGCTTAACTATTGGAGCAAAATTTTAATAAGTGCT
Organism: Oenanthe sinensis; assembly: GCA_028671895.1. Classification (NCBI taxonomy): domain Eukaryota; kingdom Viridiplantae; phylum Streptophyta; class Magnoliopsida; order Apiales; family Apiaceae; genus Oenanthe; species Oenanthe sinensis. The sequence goes on from CM053794.1 coordinate 42,683,054, forward strand.
GCCAAGAGTGATATGGATGTGAGAGAAAATTAAAAAAAATAATATATATGATGATTTGTCATGGTTTGACAACTTTCTTACCAACCTCTATTAGAGATGCTCTAAGAAAACTGCTAAAAATCGAGAAAACATGTTCCATATGTGTTAGTATCAGTTTTTACCTTTTTTTAAGCAATTTTCTACTTTCTTGATTTCATAAAAATAATCATATTATTATTGAAATAAATATGTATTTATAATTATAAAAAATTATAATTGTTATATATATTCAGTTATATTATTTTTACAAACCTAAAATAATATAAATCGTTATATAGATATATAGTTAAAGATGAACATATAATATATAAAAATATACTATAAAAGATATTATAAAATATGTTTCATTCACTCGATTTGTTTAAATTTTCCACCAGATCTGCTGTTTAACAATTTTAATATATAGATATTTTAATTTGTAAAACTAATATTACCAAAAAGTATATACAAAATGTTGTCACAATGGTAGGCCGGTATAGCACAAAATAAAATAAAAAATTATAACCAATTGTTTTTAAAAATTATAAATAAATTTATTGTTTTATATTTAGTATTTAGGTAATTTTTAAAACTAAAACTTAAGTTTAAAATAGTTTATAATTAATTATGATTTAATTATAGTTTTATATGTTAGTTTAATAATGTTAAAATTTTATAAAGTTATATATATAATTCATATTCTATATTGCATAAATAATAATGTAGTTTCTTTTTTAAAAAAAATTATAAGTAAATAAACAAAGTTGTTAATAATGTATAATATTTTTTTTTTATTTGTTGTATGTTTTTTCTAACATTCAACAAAGATATATCAGGGCACTTAATTAACATATTATTAAATGTGATAAAAGTGGGTGTTTTGTGTCAGGATGGAATAATTTGATAAAAATGAATATTCACTGAGGGTCGAACAATAATACATATATTGTTTAGCGTGTTTTCTAGTTTTCAAGATTTAGAAAACACTGCAGAGTTGTGTTTGAAATTTCTCCGAACTCTAGTTCTAATTTAGAAAACCGTGTTTTCTATTTTTCTTTTCCGCATTTTAAAAAATACATAACTTGAACGTATTTTTCATTTTTCAAGTTTTCTTAGAAATTTTTTCCAGAAAACACGCGAAGTAAACAGCCCCTTACTTGTCACCAATAAAAAGTCAATTTCTGAATCTTGAACAAAAATAACAAGCAACATGTGACCAACTCCATTTAAATACGAACTGATACATAAAAGACTTAAAGTGTTGGCCCAAGAATCTAAAAGTTAAAAGTCAGTTCAACAGGACTTGCAATTTTGCATACACTTTAAATAACTTCTCTTAAAAACATTCAAAGGGGGACTTCATAAGAGATTATTTGTTTTGGACATAAACATCAAACTTGCAGAGTAGGAATAACAAACCTGAAATGACCTAGTTCATCTAATAGAGCGCAGCCAATAGAGTTGACACCAAGAAACAGATCAATTGAGAAATATTTTAAATGGATGTTAGAACTTCATTTATACAAAAAGTTTAAACACGTCGAATGATGGTAATTCAAGAGGATATCATGTAAATTTGTCACAGGTACTTGCAAAAAAGTAAAAAAGAGACGAACATATTTTAAGGGAAGAAAACGACAAGACTAACCTCTAAATCACACATCACTAGACTTTTTCCCTGTCACAATCTTGTTTATCTGCAATCCCCTACTGAATGCTTCATTAAATAAAATCCTTGTTTGCATAGACTGGAATCCAGGCAACCATGCCAGCACTGCCACAGGGGTCATGACAATCACTCCAAACATTATATCATACATGCGAGCGACAGAAACAACAGTTTCCCAAATCACAGTGTTCTCCAAAAAGGGTCTCAATACTTGCGCAATAGATATAAAACCCCAACCTGTGGGTATAAATGCCAACAGACTAGTGAAAATATCCAGAAATTTGAACTCAGTGAACTGGAGCAAGGCGATGATCACAAGCACGAAAATGATTATAAGGAGAAACTGAACCAATCGATAGTAGATATGTTCTCTCGCGGCATATTTATCCCGAGCATAAGCTACGGTAGAATAAACTGCAAGTGCCATGCCCACATAGATCCAGGAAAGCAAGTAAACAAAAATGCTAGTGCTCCCATCAGAAATACCAAGTTGGTATACAACCCCATACTGGAAAAAGAAAAACCTAAGGTCCAAAATAATTTCCAGAAACTTTCCCCAAAGACCTGTTGTTCTTAAGTGATCCTGCTCTTCATACCACCATCTTTCCCAACCCTGTTCAGCTTTAGCAAACACACCACCACGGAACCATATCCAGTTCATAAAATCATCAAAGTCATATACAGTTTTCAACCAATCAAAGCCAGATGGATTGAACAAGAAAGGGGCCATCATCCACGAAAACACCAGGAACCAACTTGAGATAGTCAAAGCAATGTAAACAAAGGTTCCTTTAGCTACAGCACTGTAAGAGGCATACACTACAAGTATGAGCCCAAGCTCAATAGCCTTTACAAAATGGCTACGTGCATAAAGTCTATAATTTTCAGCAAAGCTTTTGTGCTCCACCACAAAACCACGGCCAGTTGCCCTGTACTTTGCACCACCGTGAAGAATAGTTCGGCCGAAATAGTGTGCACGAGTTCCCATGGAAAATGTAAAAAATACTGATGACAGCTGGAGTTGCATGGTTATGAAGTCCCAAATTGCTGAAAGAAAACCATGCTCCAGAGAATTTTCCACCACCATCGGCAAGGCAGTAAATAGACCAAGTTGGAGTATGAACTGTTGGTTTAAGATAGCACCAAGTGCTTTATTGTCCGCAGCAGCATCTGCTGAATTAGAACTCTCTATCCCACTTAAAGCAAGATAAAGCCGACCCCACAAAAATGCATAAACAGTGAGGATAATCATTGTTGTACTCAAGAAAAACCCTACAGTAGTGTAGAAAAATGATAGCATTCGAAAAAAATCCAGTCTATGTCCCAACCTATAGACTTCTCTGCTAAGAACTTGCTCCCCATTTCCACTAGCAACTTTGGCTTCAAACATAGCAATTTGATTCAGTCCAACATCCCTCCCCTTGCCAACCTGAACATACTCATGATGAGTAATATTCCCACCTCGCAATGTGCAGCTGAAGCCTGCAAATATGTCCTCACTGATATTAATCACCCTTGACGCTTTGCTTATCCCTCCCCTAGTTAAGAACCAGAATCTATCAAATACATCCGGATGACCATAGTGCATGCGTATTTTGAGAGGGTTTGCCAAAACACGTTGTCCCAAAGTGACAAAACTAGTCTCCTGGGCTGACATAAACCAAGCAAGTGATGAGACAGAACCAGTAAAAATGTGTTCCCTAACTCCCAAAATAGTCGGCTTTCTCAAACCGTAATAGTGCCTGTACTCCTCCAGAAGATTTCGCATTTTAAGTGCCTCCTCAAAATAGCTGTCCTGGTTCATATCAATGGTCTGAACTGCATCTCCTCTAGTGAAGATAAGAGCATGGTTTTGATTCTCTGGCTTTCCCTCCCCAAGCTTAAGCGGGCCTGGTAACTTAACTCTATATATCTCCACTTCCTTCTCCAACTCTTGGTCATATTTCACCAAAACAGAGTAATACTCCGTTCTACCCGTCCTTGAGGGAACCTCGTCGACGTAAGCAACCCGAAGAGCCTCATTATTTTTCATCAGATACAAAATATCTTCAGCATGGGGGTCCTTCTTGGCCTTTTGAGTCCCATATATCTGGCAGGCAACCACATAGGTGTATTTCATCAAAGCAGTTCCATACTCATGGCCTTTAAACAACAAGTTAACTGTACTGTCTGCCCTACTCAGGCTTCTTGCAGACTGTGACCTTTCTGAGTGGAAACTATCTAAGCTACGGCTACGCCCCATTGAAGCAAGTTCCCGCGACCCTTCCCTGATATCCATCTCTGATGCAGAATCCAGAAAAGCAAGCATTTTGAGAGCACGATAGTAGTACATCATTCCCCTCACGGTGCGGGCCAGTGTCTGGCCTCGGTACGACGCCCAAAGGCGGAGGTGGTCTCTTAGCTTGTCTGTCCATATTTCATCATTTTTAGCCAACCCTTCTCGTTGCATTCTCTGCAAGAAATTCTCCCATTCATCAGCGTAAATTGTCTGCAAGTAATACAAGGTGGAAATCCCATCTTCATTCTCAGTTCGAAGGTTTTCCTTGCTATATAGTACTTCTTCATTGTAATAAGGGGTCAAAACACTGAAAGCCATCATTTTCTCAACTTGGGGAGCATGAGGCATGTTCATAAACAAAGAGTTGCTGAAGAAGGCAATTCGGCGTCTAGCCTCTAGATTTTTCGGGACATTATGCATTGAGTCCCGAGATGTAAGAATAGTGTGAAGGCGTCTAGCCTGGCGGTAGAAAGTCTCATGGTCTGTATCTGGCAATTCAATAGCATTCTCGAAAAGCAAGTGTTCACCAGAAACTGCCCTTCTTGGAGCCAAACCATCCTCCCTCAACATATCTCCGTTCCTTTTCTCTTTAAAAAAATCTCGAATAGCAATCTCATATAGGGCCTGCAAAATGTTCACAATCTTGTTGGTGTCTTTATTTGGCTTGATTATCAGGTCGAGCAGGATGATCAGCTTCGCGTGAATCCGGGGAAGTGCCTTCATGTTGAACGTTTTTGTAAAATTCTCATTCTGCAGCGAGTGATCAATTTCTTGAAATAAGACTGTGATAATAGAATGTTCCTCCACGTCATATTTAATAATATGCAGTAACAAGTGCTTAACACAGTCATATGTTTCAATAACAGCACAACGCCTGTACTCATACTTGCATATTTTATACCAGAGCCACTTATCAGGAGCATCTACTAAATCCTTCGCCTGGCTTAGAGCAAGGAGCAGCTCATTGCACAGAAGCAAACAAGGCCATCGGATGACCCTAACATTCCAGGTATCCTGTGGCAGCTCCAACAGCTCAACCTCTTGATCGCTGAGGATATCTTCTTCCCTAAAGGTCAAGATTATCTCATTCCATATCAATGCAAATTTGTTTGCTTCTACCTGGCTCGATTCAAGCTTCTTAAAGGGCCGGCCAAGGCCATACCTAAGCTTCAACCTGTTAATGGCATCCCGAAACTTGTTCTTGAGAGTTCCCCTGGCATTCAATAGCTGTTCCTCGGGCATGAGATTAAATTGAATTGCACTGGCAAAGAATTGGAATCTTAATCTCAGCTGCTGCATGTTTCGGATCTCACCCAAGTGCTGGAACAACCCAACTCCTGCACCAACAAATGACGAATATATGGAGTACCAAATCTGTATATCCATGAAGTAGATTAGAACCACCGGAAGCCACAATAATCCAACAGCAAATCTGTTGCTTTTCCCAAAGAACTGGTGCCACTCGTATTTCACACCCTTCATGTCCAATAAGGCCTGTGTCGGGTTAACCATCGGTTTAATCTGCAAAAAGTAACTAAAGACGAATTTCGTGGCAAGGACAACAATCCAGAACAAAGTATACTTCACATTGTCCATGAGTCCTTCTCTAAGACCTCGACCCACAAACGACCGGCTCTGAAACCACCAAGACAGCATGTAAAAGATCCTCCAATTTCGGTTCTCAATGAAATTTCTAATCCACGGTACTATAAACAGCGCTAGTGCCAGAATCTCCGGGATGAGATAAACCAGTACAATCTCAAGGAAAGTAACCACCTGCGTATTCACCTCGTGTTTTTCCCATTTCCGATATTTATTCTTCTGTTTCAATATCCTGCCGTAGAAGACCCCAAAGATAAGAATCCATATAGCAGCAACAACACTCTTCAACACCATCCTCACACCAAGCCACAAAGTCTCCCTCGAAACCAAACTATACTGCATTCCCGCATCAAGAATGGACTGCAAGAACCTCAACCCACTCCACGTAATAAACACCGTCAAAAGCGTCACCTGAACCTTCCTCTCCTCCAACGCTTGCCACGGGTACTCCCTCTCCTCCCAGGCAACAATAATCGCGGCCTGAAGAAACAAAATTAACATAATCCAAAGCTTATCAAAACTCCTAAACAAATTCCAAAACGACCTCTGCTCCACAAACCCCGTCTTCCCAACCCTCTTGCCACGCCTATCATCCGCCACAAAAAAATTACTCCCCCTATCAAGGGGCCACTTCAACTTATCGAAACACCTCCCAGTCCAAAAATACTCATTAATATCATCATAATTCCTCCAATTGGAATGAGGTGCAGTCCCATTCCTACTATTCTCCACCTCATCCTTAACCGTATCGTAAATAGGTGTGACAATCTTAATCAAAAAGGCATTCTCCCCCGACACACTAGGCAAAATAGGCCTCCCCGTATTCTCATCAATATAATCCTCAAGAATCTTATTGAGTTCCATAGCTAAATGATGAAAAATAAAACATATACATTCGGGCATAAATCGTAAATTGGCAGACTCGCCCCAGATAAGCAAGTAAAGAGAGACATAGAGAAGCTCACGCCTTTGATCGGAGTGGGCCCCACGGGAGTTATCGGAGATCCAGATGTTGGGTTTGCGACCCAGAAAGGAGCACCAATCGGAGTAGTTCTTGAGTAGCTTGCGGCGAAAGCGACGGAGAACAGTGGGGTCCAGTGAGTCAATGTTGTCAGGAGGTGGGGTCAGGCGCATCTGCGCATTGGCCAAGTGGAGTACGATGTGTTCGCGTTGGTTTCGAACGTTGTCCGCTTGGAAGCCGAAGAAAGAGCCGAGCCAGTCGAGGAGGTCCATGTGTTGCAGCCATGGGGAGAAGGGTGGTTTCCGGAGGTCTCCGACGGCGCGTAGGGCGGCGGCGGCGGCGCGTACTTCGGGGAAGCGGAGAGATGGGTGGTCGGCTAGGAGGTCGTGGATGGGGATGATGTTGTAAGGTTGTGGTGGATTTGGGTCGGGTCGGGTCGGACCGGGTCGTCGGAGATTCATAGCATGAACGGAGATTTTGAATTTGAATTGAATAAATCGAGAGAGAGAGAGAGAGAGATGGTGGGTTTAGTAACGTGCAAAAGTGAAGAGTAATGTATGGATGAGCAGACAAAAAATAATAAGAAGAAAATTGAAACGATTCGAAAGTGGAAAGAAAGTGATGGGCCCGTGTAACGCGTGGATACAGTGTGTGTATCGGTGTGTACATACGGCTTGTTTAACAGCAACTTGTTCTAATGGTATTTTCTACGTTGGTTATCTATAATTCAAAATTAATATTTTATTAATCACAACAAGTTTAACACAGCAACATCGAGACATATGATAACAGGCGGGAAAGTCGGAGAGAGATTGGGAAATGGAGGGAGTCTAGCCGGAGACTTTTACAGAACAGGCTTGTCTAGTGAATATAAAAACCGAACTCTAAAATTATACTCCCTCTGGTCCTTATTATAGGTCGTTTGACTTTTTACACACACTTCAAAGTCTTTTGACCACATAGTTAAACTTGTTGTTTTTGAAATTTTCTTTTTCTAAATTAAAATATATATTTAATATTTTAATTCAGAAAAATAAAAATTAAAAAATAACATATTTAACTATGTAGTCAAAGTACCTTAAATTGTGTGCAAAAAGTCCAACGATCTATAATAAGGACCAGAGAGAGTACACAAGGGGCCGCTGCAGTGCAGTGGATAAATCAACTTCCATTCTCTATAATGTTCAAACATAATGGTTTGAAAAATTTATGAGAATGCGGTGTGTTTTGAGAACCAGTCAAGTAGGGTCACCTGCAATTTGCTATCTACGTATTTATTCATCATTATCTTTTCTATTTGGATTTATTTTATTTTTCTCTAAAATTTAATTTTCCTGCTATGTTTAATTATAAGAAAAATTATTATCTCAGGAGATACAAATTTTAAATATCACATAATTCACATTATTAATTTATAGTTGTAAAAATTTATATAATTAGTTAAAGAGTAATATTAGGAGTACAAAAAATTGGTCTCAAATGATGCGGCAAATATAATGTGTCAATTTAAAAAAATTTAATTGGTGAAATTTGTATGAATACATCAAGATTCATTATATTTAATAAAACTATAATCAATGACATTTGAAATTATTTTTATATACCATCTTATACCCCTTAGCACTACTCATATTTAAAATCCCTCGAATGTGTACTTGCGAGATGCCGAGCTCAGTTTAAGGAAGAAAACTAGGGTGGGAAAAACTACACCATGTATATTCACTTTCCTAACCAAGTGTTGGCTGTTTTTAGCTATATTTATTTACAAGTTTATAACTCATGTGAAGTATGGGTTAATTAATATATTATTTGAATTTATAAAATTTAAGTATGATAAATAATATTCTATTTAATATAAATTTATATGTAATTTTGACCGGTATTATAATAAATATATTTAATTTGGGCCTAAAATAAAATTTTAATTAATATATATATATGTATATAGTTGGAGTTAGTGTTATAATAAATAAAATTCTATTTAATATAAACATGTATATAATTTCTACCCATGTTATAACAAATATATCCAAATTTGGATTCGTATTATAATAAATATATTCAATTTGGGCCAAAATAAAAATTTAGTTAATATAGTAGATATGTATATAGTTGAAACTCATATTATAAAAAGTAAAATCATATCTAATATAAATATGGATATTATTTAGACCCAAGACCCAGTACCGATTAACCGATTAAAATTTTTAATATTTCGGCTATAATAATATAGTACACATATACATATCAAATTTCAATATGGTGTTTTTTTTGTATGAAATAATTCCAATAGGGTGTTTTAAGAGCCGGAAAATAAGACAAAACATTAGTCAATTTATTCATTATGAAATTATAACTTTGCCATCAGTTATTATATTAATATTAAAAAATATCGTTGATCACTGGTATTAGAATATATGAGCTCTATATATAAATTAAATTAGATTTATAGTTACAACTACCTAATAGAATATTATTTAAGTGTATTTTAAAAATCACTAATTACGTACATAAATATCATATGTAACACATTTTATTCTATATTAATTTTATTATTCATTCAAAAAAAAAATATTGTACCCATATCTCTCATTATTTTATGTTACCTGAATTACTAACTGCTTATATAGGAATAAGTTTTATATTTTTTTCAAAAAAATGATAAGATCAAAAATTGGAGCTTTGGATAAATTATTTTTCTAAATAAAAATTTAAATATTAAATTTTTATTTAAAAAAAAATAATTTATTGAACTATATTTTTATATGCATAAAATACGTGTAAAATGTTTATAGAATAATCGAAAAGGAAGGGGAGGAGTAAAAGTTATTGGTTTACTTTTCAACCAGCTATTTGAGATTTTAAATAGTAAACTTTTTGTGTTTTACTTCTCAAACTCTTTTATATATATTCTTTTATATATAGAGAGAGAGAGAGACCCATGAATACAGACAATATTATTAGTTTTACACGCCTAATTAGATAGGTCCACACCCATGAATACAGCTAGCCCAGATGAATGACTTTACTGTCCTAAGCACCTCGCCTATTTGGTGAGGGTCGAAGACAGACAAGCGGAGAAGAGCCTAGGCCCATGTCCTAAGAGTTTCGCCTACATGAAGAGTCTCGCTCAAGCGACAAGATTCAGCGCAAGAAGATAGTTAAATATTGATGAAGAAGATAGGTGGCTCAAACCCACGTTTGAAGTGCTTCTCCCACTTTGGAATAATTAGAAGGAACTGTTCAGAAGGCCCAATATCATTCAGCCCGGGTCTTTCAGCCTCGCCTATTTGAGGTCTAGAACGCCAGAATCATTACTTGAAGTCCATTTGAAGATATTAGCCCAATCCACGTTACTTGAAGATGTCAGAGACTTGTTGTTGCTGAAGGTTGGGCTCCACCCAGGCTAATTAAGTTTTCACCCAGTTAAGAGAGTCAAGTAGCCTCGCATGTTAGTGACACTTCCATGAAGACTAGCATATTAAAGCTCAATGGTCAACGATGGGATTGGACTAGGCTGACACCGATCCACTCGGGTCACTGACTTAGACGTCACGTTCCATTCATAAAATTGGGCCTCAAAGGTCGACACTTGGGAGCACTTAAAGCGGTGGCCCAATTGCTCAAGGAAGAGAAGCCTAATCCTAAAAGGTTTGTTTGACTTGATCCCTATAAATAGAGTACGTAGACACATTGTTTGGTGTGCTCTGTTTTTGGCTCTCAAGAACTCTAATTCTTGTATGCTGAACTTTTCAACCAACCAATCTCAGCCACTCCCCAAAATACCACATCTACACCCACTTAGGCTATTCAACATCATCAACCACCACCATAATTCTAGCAACCCTCCCCGAAATTTATTTTCACACATTCCTCCGTTAACATAAAGTTTCAGAAGTAAAAATTTCGCGGTACTAAGGATTTGCTTTTTCGTGACAATTCTGATAGATTTTATAAACAATGTCCTCAATTTCCTTTATTAAATAATGATTTATAAATTATAACAAAGTTTTAATAACTAGATGCATGCTATTACGGGATGTAGATGATAGAGTATATATATTTATATATATTTTATAGGATTTTATTTTCATATTTCTAGTATTGTACATCAATGGATATTTATTAATTAGAGTTTAATGTTCTATTGCGGGAAATAAAGAATTCCTAAAATTGGAAGAATTAGAGAATAAAAACTCCAATTTGGAGATAAATTATAAGAAAATTGAGATTTAATGGGCAACTCACACATACATCGCTGTTTGGACCATAACTTGAGTTTTAGAAGTCAGAATTGGACGATTTTACAGCCCACGCGAAGATAATAGAAAAATTTATAATTCAGAGGCACACATATCTCAAATAGAGCAGCCCAGAAACCCAGAAACAGGTCTGGAAGGCAGAATACGAATTTCACAATTATAGCCCAACTTATTTTCGGATATTTCTTGTGTTTACTTGTAAAGTATTAAAGCTCTTATATATTAGGGTTTTATGTTATTAGAGGCATATACAATACCATCATACAACATCATATTATATTATATTATTAGTTAGTCTTACTTTCGAGAAAAAATAGAGAGAAACACTTTGAGAGGAGATTGAAGGAAGGAGTGAATGGATTCATCCAGACTTCAAACGATTTTTTCAACTTGTATTCTTTGCACTTACTCATGGTTTGTATTAATAATTTACATATGTTTTTATTCATCATGAGTAGCTAATCCCTTAATACATGAATTTGATAGTATTCGTTGATTTATAATGTTTGTTTGATTATATTGTGAAATCATTTGGTTTGCTAATCTGTCATTGAAGGCTTAACAAGGTTAAGGGAGTCATGGACCTTTAATTATATCCATAAGGGTTATTAACGAATCGGGAGATGAGCTGTAATTCTAGTACATGATATGATAGACACAATTTAAGTATTAGATCGGGAGATTGATATACGAATCGTGAGACTTGTAATTCTTGGTCCTTAATAATCTATGGATGTACTTTGTTTGACCATGGGAGTGGCTTTCAAAGTGTAATTATAGGCACTATAGGTTACCTTGGGAGAGGAATTTATAAATATTAGAAGGATTGTTTTTAGCAAAACAAGATACACAAATTAGACATTCATGATAATCCATTGAAGAATCTCTATTCCTGGGTTATTTTCACTCACATTTATTATATAGTTATTTTATATATTTATTAGATTAATTGGTAGATAATTACACACAACCACAAATTCTTCCTCGTACATCTAGGTTATAAGAAATAATATACTTGAAGTTGATATTGATAACAGTCATTCTCTGCGAACGATATCCCTCCAAAATACTCGAAAACAGTAGACAATTTCTTTTATTAACAGCTTGTTTGGCTAAACTTAAAATTATAACTTATGACTTAAAGTGACTTAACGTGATAAGCCGAAAGCTTAAAATGCATGTTTAGGTAATTTTGTATTATGAGTAACTTATGAGTTTTTAAACATATAATAATAAAAATAAAAGTGACTTATAAGTAATTTATGACATATGAATAACTTTTATCAAAATAGAAAAAAAATAACAAGTCACTGGAAAAAGTACATAATACTCACTTCGAGTTTTAAGTCAGTTTCTGGCTTATTTCTGACTATAATTCAGTTTCTGGCTTATTACACAAATATACATTTTTAAACTTAAAGTCAGAAACAGCTTTAAGCCAGACTTAAAGCTGTGCCAAACAGCTTCTAAGAGCATTCCCTTCCAGAATCCCATTCTCAACCTCATCCCCCATTTTTCAGGGAATTAAATTTTATGAAAATATGCTTTACATCCGGTTTTCCATTTTGAAGAAAATTTAAAGGACATGAAAATGTGTCTCCAAACATGGCGACTTACTATTCATTCCCATCTCATTTTCTATACAATTTATATATATAAGAGGTGTGAGAAATGATAAAATAATACTCCCTCCGTCTCTTATTACTTTTCCTGTTAATCATGTGCGTGTTTGCCAATACACACTTTTTGATCGTTAATATCTTTAATTTCGTATTAGTATTAAATACAAAAATTTTACTGTATTAAAGTACTCACAAATACGAATCAAACAAAATCACTCATGACTATATTTTATCTTATAAATTATGTGTAAATTAGTAGTCAATCGCTTACAATGAACAGTACAAAAAGTCAAAACAAGAAATGTTTACGGAGACGGAGGGAGTAGAAGTTAGTTAAAGTTGTAAAAAGAACTGAGATAAAGAAATAATATAAAAGAATATAGGGTTAGGGATGAGGAATGAAATATAATAAAAATTTTAAAAATAAATATAATTTGAGGACAATTTTAAAAATTTACTATTTTAGTATGATTTTAGGGATGAGAAAAGGGATCCAAGGTGAATGCTCTAAGTAACGTAACCAATTTTAGTTCATTGTTTAAAATTAAGACACCTAAAAAAAGAAAAAGAAAGCAGTTGACGACCTTTTTATCCGGTAAAAGTTCTCTCTGGTTTTCCCGCTCAATCAAAAAGTTTAAGGCACTGTTTGTCAAGTCATATAAGTCACTTAGAGTCAAAAAATACATAAATATTTTAATTTATAAATTATTTATAAGATAAGTCAAACGAGCTCTAATACGGATAATCCATTGAAGAATCTCTATTCCTGGGTTATTTTCACTCACATTTATTATATAGTTATTTTATATATTTATTAGATTAATTGGTAGATAATTACACACAACCACAAATTCTTCCTCGTACTTCTAGGTTATAAGAAATAATATACTTGAAGTTGATATTGATAACAGTCATTCTCTGCGAACGATATCCCTCCAAAATACTCGAAAACAGTAGACAATTTCTTTTATTAACAGCTTGTTTGGCTAAACTTAAAATTATAACTTATGACTTAAAGTGACTTAACGTGATAAGCCGAAAGCTTAAAATGCATGTTTAGGTAATTTTGTATTATGAGTAACTTATGAGTTTTTAAACATATAATAATAAAAATAAAAGTGACTTATAAGTAATTTATGACATATGAATAACTTTTATCAAAATAGAAAAAAAATAACAAGTCACTGGAAAAAGTACATAATACTCACTTCGAGTTTTAAGTCAGTTTCTGGCTTATTTCTGACTATAATTCAGTTTCTGGCTTATTACACAAATATACATTTTTAAACTTAAAGTCAGAAACAGCTTTAAGCCAGACTTAAAGCTGTGCCAAACAGCTTCTAAGAGCATTCCCTTCCAGAATCCCATTCTCAACCTCATCCCCCATTTTTCAGGGAATTAAATTTTATGAAAATATGCTTTACATCCGGTTTTCCATTTTGAAGAAAATTTAAAGGACATGAAAATGTGTCTCCAAACATGGCGACTTACTATTCATTCCCATCTCATTTTCTATACAATTTATATATATAAGAGGTGTGAGAAATGATAAAATAATACTCCCTCCGTCTCTTATTACTTTTCCTGTTAATCATGTGCGTGTTTGCCAATACACACTTTTTGATCGTTAATATCTTTAATTTCGTATTAGTATTAAATACAAAAATTTTACTGTATTAAAGTACTCACAAATACGAATCAAACAAAATCACTCATGACTATATTTTATCTTATAAATTATGTGTAAATTAGTAGTCAATCGCTTACAATGAACAGTACAAAAAGTCAAAACAAGAAATGTTTACGGAGACGGAGGGAGTAGAAGTTAGTTAAAGTTGTAAAAAGAACTGAGATAAAGAAATAATATAAAAGAATATAGGGTTAGGGATGAGGAATGAAATATAATAAAAATTTTAAAAATAAATATAATTTGAGGACAATTTTAAAAATTTACTATTTTAGTATGATTTTAGGGATGAGAAAAGGGATCCAAGGTGAATGCTCTAAGTAACGTAACCAATTTTAGTTCATTGTTTAAAATTAAGACACCTAAAAAAAGAAAAAGAAAGCAGTTGACGACCTTTTTATCCGGTAAAAGTTCTCTCTGGTTTTCCCGCTCAATCAAAAAGTTTAAGGCACTGTTTGTCAAGTCATATAAGTCACTTAGAGTCAAAAAATACATAAATATTTTAATTTATAAATTATTTATAAGATAAGTCAAACGAGCTCTAATACGGTCATCCAGCCCCCCCCCCCACCACAACTTCATAAAAAAAGCTTCTCCAAATTTACCATTACTTCTAATTAATCTGTATTATTAGAAGGTCCTTGCAAATTTTATAGATGTATAAAATACCTTTTAATTAATCTGTATACAAAATACTTTTTATTAGTTTTGATTTAATTTTATCATTTTTATAATTTAATATAATATTCAAGCTCAACACTACGTAGATAGTTGTTTTTTGTCAAATCGATGTAAGCAGGCCGGAGTAAAAAATTTCATAAATCACACTTCTATTCTTCTTCTTACTAATTATGGGCTCATTTGGCTGGACTTATAAGTCAGTTTATAAGCTAAAAAAATTAGTATATATGTACTTTTTCTGAAAATAAGTAACTTATTTTCAAATTTGAAAATAAGATTTGGTCTTAAATTTGTAAAATAAATATTAATTTTCAAAAAAAATTATGAAAATACTTTTAAAAAAAAAATAACTTATTACTTATAAGCTAAGTCAAACACCCCCTATATCTTTTTTCCTCTGTCTTTCGACTTAATTATTTAAATAATATTTTTCTTGAAACCAAAAGTTAGATTCTTACTTTGAAAAAAAATGGAAAAGGCAAAGGAATTAGATCCTGCTTTTGAGTAGTAGATAACGAGACTCGTGACTCGTGAGAGGGTCCGTTTAAACTTCTAAATGTATCTATCTTACATGTTCAAACGGCCTGATCTTTATCAATTTTATTTTTTTTCTTCAATTTATTATACTTACGAAATGCTTAATTTTTCGTCACGTTTAAATGGTTGATAAAAAAGAAAATAAAAACAAGAACGAGGAGTAAATGAGAATGATATATAAATTTAAGAGATGTATAATAATGATTTGCTTATTTAATAAGAATGGAGTTTTCATTTTAAACGGAGTAAATTATTAATCCAAAGATTGGAATTCTTTATAAATATAAGGTCTCCTTGAAGTTCATTTTATCAATCATTCGAGAACATCTTTTTATTAAAGTCCTAATTAAACAAAAGCAATTGTAGTTAAATTTTAATAATTGAAAACTTTTGAAATCGAAAAATTATATTTATTCATCAAGATTATTTATCAAAACTCAAAATACATTATTTCTATTATATCAAAAATAAAAAGTATTAATATCATGATTTTATTCACTTATTTATGAATTATTAATTTAATGAGTTCATTCATTTATTTATCGAGGTTCAAACAATATACTGTATATTACAAACATTATCACCTGCTAATATTCAAACCAATATTGACTATTATTACTCTATGCGGTCTTTTATACAGGTCAATTGACATTTTGCATGTAATTCTAGTTATTTTGAACATATACTTAGAATTGATATTTTTTAAATTTTCTTTTTCTAAATAAAAATATAATATTTAAATTTTAATTCACAATTTTTTTTAAAAAAATATTAATTTTAATTATACGATCAAAACACATAAAATTACGTGTAAAAAATCAAACGACCAATAAATAGGACGGACCAGAGAGCTTATCATTTTCTAATTACGAGGCGTCGACCTAGAAAAATCTAACTCCAATATTAATTGACCACGCTAACAGGACAAACAAGAAGAGTAGATTATAATAGTAATAAATATGAATTTCCTAATCTAGGCCTCAATCTCAATCTCAATGACTTCTCCTTGACGCCCACTCAAACTCCTGCCATTAGATTTTAGTCTTTGCAGGCCAAACAGTTGAAATTTACACGATATATACAATTTTTGTTTTTAGAATGGAAAGTATGAAATGTTATTCCACATAAAATTTTATAAAGAGGGTAGAACAAACCAGCGACTACCGAGATAGCGATGGGCTCTGGGCCTATAGTAGCCTAGTAGGCTGTTAACAACGTAATTTTGGTAAGAAGTTAGAGCAAGTGCAGCGGTGGGGACAAGTCTACCGCTATTTCCCCTCTTTTTCAATCCGTGTAAGTAAAATTTAGATCTTCTAAATAAGTGTCCAACTAACTCAAATGTTAAGTCCAAATCCAACTTTTAGTCGGTTCTATTTAATTATCATTAATCAATTTATATATTATATTTAGTTAATAATATAATTTTGGTGTAATTTTTTTATTTTTAATAAAATAATTTAAAAAGTTACAAGATAAAAAAATTAAACTAAAATTATAATTTAAAATAAAAATAAAACACGACTTATAAATTGATTTTATAACGTTATTATTAACGTTATGTTTGCAGGTTGAAACATGAGACTCAAATTGAACATTTGAATAAAAAGATAATAAAGTGTCAAAAACTAAGGTAAAACACCCTGCCCAAGTTGGTGTTCATAGGACAATTATGTACATCAACTCTAATGCAAAAAAAAAAAAAAATACCCAATTCAAACCTTGACATAAGCACTTATCCTCCTCTTAGACACTGAGTAGCATATTCAGGGGATGTTTGACTTACCTTATAAGTAATAAATTATTTTTTTAAAAAAAGTATTTTCATTTTTTTTTTAAAATTAATATTTATTTTAGAAATTTAAGACCAAATCTTATTTCCAAATTTGAAAATAAGTTACTTATTTTCAGAAAAAGTACATATATACCAACTTTTTCAGCTTATAAACTGTTTATAAGCTTAGGCAAACGGGGCATCAATATCCTTCTTTTGCCTTTACACCATGAATCAATATGAGGAACACTCCTCTAAATTTATATTTTTATATCATCTTTGCGTAAAATTCATTTCCAATTCAACTTTATAATTTATATCATTTTTATATCGCATTAAGTTACATCAAATTTAATTTTTAGAACTTTATGAATCTTAATGTTATCTTTATACTCATTTAACTAAAATAATTTTAGGGGTGTATTCAATCCATATTTTATAGTCAATTGATTTTTATTGATTGTATTTGATTCAAGATTCCAAACAGAGTTGATAGATTATATAGATAATTCATAGAATCCGTGTTGAATCCATTAGAATCTCTCGTACTGGGGAAAGATTTTAAAACATAAAAAATATACAGGAAAATCCAACATAATACCCCTAAATTTTAATTGAATACCTCATATTTTAAAGTATTATTTAAAATTCTGATTAAATATCCCTATATTTTTAAAATATAAAAAAATACTACAAAATCCAGATGGAATACATCCCTTTTATTTTCTTTATACACCAACTTTATTATTTCTTACTTTAGCGATAAAATAACTCCGAAAAAGATAACTTTAAATATAAATTTAATATAAAAATTAAAGTTGATTTTGATAATATTTTTTAAATATAATTTTGGAGATATACAATAGCCCACTGCCCATTAATATCTGTCAAGTTGTGATGTGAAAACTCTACAACTAGTATTATCAATTCGAGTCGAGTTTAAAATTTATTAACTTCACTTGCTTCACTTCCAAACAATTTCATCTCACTCGCTCTACTATCAAATACTAATATCACAATTTGTCACAGAGCATGATCTGAATCACAACTGTCACTGTATAGCAAGATTAAACTCGATATTGCACCTTTTCCAAGAGTGCAAGAGACCTATATACTGTGTAGACCGTAGATACTACTCTAGACTCTAGAGCATACAGTTGATTATGAATCAAATAACAAACCAACCAGAAATTCGGAATATACACAGGGCACCAGATAAATCTGAAACAAATCAAGCCACATTGCAATTTATAAGCACCAAATAGATATACCAACTGATTTCTTATAACTCCAAACATTTCCAGTTCCAAATATGTACCAAATACCGTGCCAATTACATCACTTTATTTGTAACAGCATGCATAGACTAAAAAAACGTCATGACTGTCTCTGCAATGGGACAATATAAGTAGGTATACTGTTTACTTACCCAGACCATCCTGTCTGAGAACCCCCAGAAGGATGCACATTCAACCTGTCGAGCACAGCATTGAAATCAACAGGCTGGCCACTTTCCTCTAGCCTCTGAATTACACTCGCTACATGCTCTCCTCTGTATCCCATGCTCACCAATTTCTCAACCAGTTCATTGTAGGGATGGTTGCGCATAAATTGTGGAGGGCGAGGCATCATATTACTGCTGCTATTAGGTTGCTGATTCTGAGGGTAACCACCTTGTGCGAAATGAGGCTGGCTTAGATGTTGCGGTCTTCCCCCTTCAGCATCGTACATCATGTACGCATTTCCGGAAGGGAGTGTTTGGTGTGGTCCAGAAGTAGCATATCCATCTCCTGGTTGTGCTCCAAAAGAGGCCTTCAGATGCTGATGTGGAGGCTGCGGCTGAGGCTGTGGTTGTGGCTGAGCTGGTCTACTAACCCCACCATAGCCGTAAGGCATAACATCTGCACGGCTTGGAACAGGTTGAGACATTCCTGGATATGGCATTTGCATTGATATGCTGTTTTGAAGGGTCTCCTCGGGAGGAGGAGTTGCTGCTTGACTGGGCATATAATGAGGATACACGGCAGGAGATGTTGGCCTAATCTGAGGCTGCATGGATGTTTGTTGCTGTTGTTGCCCTTGCTGGGTTATCTGTTGGGACCACTGCTGCTGGTACTGAGGTAAAGAGTGATTTTGCGGTGCTTGATTCACTTGAGATTGTGCAGGCTGTGGTTGAGTTTGATACTGAGAATTAGATGGCAGATACTGACCATGAGATGGTTGCATTGAAGACGGCAGATTTGACAACTGCACTGGAGGTAAATAATAGCTCGGTGCCGGAGTCACATTTTGAGGTGGCATGGGCTGCTGGTGATGCTCCACAGGTCTGGAGGGAACTGAAGGTTGTGGAGGCACTTGACTGGGTAAAGCAAGAGCTAGTTGTTGGCCATGGGCATCTGACGTACTGTCATTCTTCTTGAGGTCAGAAGCAGGGGGAGAAGCTCGTTCCTCTCCCTGCTGGGAATGGGTTGCAGAATTGGACTCTTTCTGTGCAAGCTGTATCTTCGCAAGTTCTTTTTGGGTTTCAGCAAGCTCTTGTTTGTCTCTTAGGATCTGCACCGACCTGTGGACCTGTAATGACAACATATACAAGGTTTTTTAAAAAATCTGAAAACTTCGCACCGGTCGAACTTTAAAGAAAACATCAAAAATCAAAGCATGCAAAGTCTCATCACAGGTCAACCAATTAGAGCTATATCAGATTGCTTTCAGTAGAAAGCAATGCACCTATGCAGCAATACCTTGACATTTTAGTATTAAATAGAGTAACAAAAACTCTATATCATGATTCATGCGATCTTGCTGGAAATTCTGTATAGTACTACTTGACATGTGTAAAATCTAAAAAAATTACCTCCTGGAGATGCTTCTCAAGAAATTTAAGCTTCGAATCTGCCACCCCATTATCACGAGCTAACTCGGAGCGCATTTCACCAATAGATTTATCAAGATTGTAGCAGTACAGTTCCAGTTGGGATAGTCTTGAACTAATCCCCTCCAGAAAACGCATCAGATTGTCAGCATACTTTTTCATAGTCAATTCAACAGTTGCAATAACATCCTGGTTAATAGATTCTTCTGGAGGACTGTAAGAGGAAGCAGGATACACAGCTGATTTTGCCATTCTACTTTTGTGAAATTCCTGCTTCAATATTATAGCAACCATTAGTTTAAGTACTATAATAAACAGTCCGCTAAGGCACTAATTATACAAATATATCAATGGGACTATCTGACTCGATAGCATACACTGAATAAAAATCTTTTCAGGGTGAAACGATTAGCAGGCAGTGTAAGGTCCAAAAAGAAATTGAAAATAAGTATGTACAGAGATAGATGAAGATTGAGGCTCAGAATCTTGCCAAACAACAGAACATATAAAGCATTTCATGCACGTAACTGATAATTAGAGATGACAGATATATAAAACATAATTGGATCCCCCTAAAATTTTCATATCCATCAAACAAGTGTGAAAAGAACCTAACAAATTTATAATGGAAGATGCTTCAAACATATCAAAAATCATCATATCCTTCATGACAAGAATATTAAAAGAGAAAGTTTGGAGAGTCCTCATTATATATCAATATTACAAGCTTAAATCTTTCCTGAAAATACAGCTAATGTACAGATTTTCAGCCTTTACAACAATTGTAATACTCTAATTATGGAAGGTAGTATTTACCGTATCAAATCTGTTATGACAGCTAATATACTGTATTAATGGCTAATATATCTAAATATAATTAGGGACAACATATACTTTTGACACTTCAAACATCGAGCTTTTCTTTTATGGTAAGTAATGAAGTAGGTACACTCGCTGAGAATGATTGAACAAAACGGTATATGATCCATCTTGTATTAAAAAATCTTTTTGTTAGATTTAGCATAGTAAACAGTCGCATACGGCCATAACAAACATAAGAGCCAACTAGCAAAGTATGAAAATAATGTTAGAAAGGTCACTGATAAATATCAACGAATTTATATGGGGTCATCTTTACACCTGTCCAAACAAGCTTAAAGGTGATCGTAAGAATGACCAGCTACTATTAAAATCAAAATACATACGAAGCAGATTAGGCAAGAATCCAGCCAACTTCATTCATCAAACTGAAAACAAAGCCATAATCAACATATCCAAATAAATCAATTCCGCACTTCATAACACAACATTGTAGTTAAATAGGTACTTGGGCATTGAACAAATACAATCCTAATCAAACAACCAACATATCATCACGGTTTGAACGCGTAATCCATCAAGTACTTCTTGTGTAGTAAGTAGTAACCACCACCATTTAAAAAAAACAAATATAAAAATACACCTACAAGCTTCTGGCCTATACCATTTTAGCACCGTCTTATCGACCAAAACGAAACAATTCTCAGACACCATCTTCACAAAATCAAGTCAAAACTCAAAACTGCACAAAGTAAATCAAATCCCTAATCTCCTATGAGCTAAAAATTTCAACCACCAAAAAGTAAATTAATCTATTATTCAAACCATACCCACAAAAATCAAGATCAATACAACCATAAATCACATACCCCCATATCAAACACAAAAAATGATCAAAACCCTGATATTAAAAAACATGTTTGACCTTAAAAATCAACAAACAAAATTAGGGTTTGACCTTAGAAGAATTGGCACCGACAGGATCGGATGAGAGGCCGCCGTTAGAATTTTCTTGATTTGCGTAATCTTCATAAGAGCAGAGAATATCATCGGAAGCGAAATCATAGCCTTTAGGACCCGAATTGTTCCGACCCGAAGAAGATCCGGAAGCCATAGATAATAGGTCTGTTGATTACTTAGCTGTGAGATGTGAAATTGACCAAATTTAGGGGGAAATCAAACCCAAAAAATGGTGCTTTTGTAGAGATAGATAGAGATGACAAGTGTGTGTGTGTGTGTGTTATATATATAATCAACTTGTAAGATAAAGAAATGTGATGAATTGTAAAAGCTAGCTAGTCGTAATTGAATCGTGTTTTGTATGCTATTTTAATATTCTCAATTTTGTTGCTATTTTATTATTAATTAATTCTTGATCCTAAAATTATATTATTAAATTAAATAAATTGAGATGCAACTTGCAAGTTAACTTTTAGATTAAGACACAATAGCATGATTGACGTGACGTCTGAAGGGTGTATAATATGAACAAGCGACATTGCAATGATAAGCTAAATTAATTATTTAAATAGATTTAATTTATATATTAGTATTTGTATTTGGAAAAATATTCTAAGATAGTGTTTGTAAACTATGAATTCTAAATTCTTTTTTTTTAATCAAAATTATCGTCACAAGACTCACAAGTACCGAAAGAGCAGCGTCAGCATCTAAATTCACTCAAAACTTCATCCGCATCAGCAAGCTGTTTTTACATTTTCGTTGTTTTTTTTTTGAATTGGACTAGGCCCATATATGCTATTGGTTGTGCCTTTGGGACTCTCTCCATAGAAGGTGACTTGAGTTGTCCAGATTTTTATTTTCAAATGAATACCGACCTTAGTAACGAAAATCTTAATAATAATAAAAAAAGTACCCTTATCCTTCATTTATCTATACTATATTATTAAAATCTAAAGACAAATGTTTGATTTTTCGTGCGGTCTAGTCATTTTGTCTTTCGTTCAACTTCAAATACATGTGTTTGTCTCCTAATCAATTTTAAACATATTTTTTTAAAAAGAATATGGAGTTGTACTTGTAATATACTAACATGTTTCAATTTCCTCATTTTTCAACCTCACTCATTTATTTAAAATCTTAACTTATTAATTAATTTTTATTAATATTGAAATAATAATATTATTTTATTTATATTTATTAAATTTTATTACTATGTTATATCTATAATTTTATATTATATTATTCTAAACGAACTTCTCTTATATAGAGTTGTACTCACAGTTTACTAACATATTTCAATTTACTCAACGCTCAAATATTTTGATTTATTTAAAATTACAATTTTATAAATAATATTTTTGAATATTAAAATTATATTAATATTTTATCTATATTAAAACATGTTCTTTTATTTAAATTTTAATTAAAATATTTTTAATATATTTGAAATCTTTTTATTAATAAAAAATTCCTAGACTGTACTATATTATTAATGCCGTGGTGGCAAATATTTGGTCGCTCGGTTATCCATCTGGTATAGTCTGTTTGTGTCTCACTCAACTTCAAAATACACGTTTTTAATTAAATTTTAATTAAAATATAGAGTTGTTCTTATGATCTACTAATTAACATGTTTTAATTTCATCATCATTCAAGCACTTTAATTTATTTAAAATTATAATTTTATAATTAACTTTTTTGAATATTAAAATAATGTCTATACTATATTTCTCATACACGACTTCGAACACACTTTTTAATTTTTTTATTAAAATATACTATATCAAACAGATATATTATACATACAACTCTATTTACAACAGATATATTATACATACAACTTTATAATCAGTGCAATTCTCTTTCTTAATCATAAAATGAAATAAATTATCATATTAAATTAAATATTTAAACCATATAATATATTTATTTTATACTGTATATATTATACATACAACTCTAGCATCGGTACAGTCTTTTTTTATACAACTGTTCAAGGACAGTATTGTTTTATATTTCAATTGTTGAATATAATTTCTATTTTAGGAATAATATTATAATATAATTTTTATATAATATAGTTGTATTGACATTTAACTCAATTTTATCAACCGCTTTTTAATTTATTTTAAATTACAACCTATTAATCATATTTCATGAATATTAAAATAAAAAATTTAATATAACATGCGTTGTTAATTTTTATAATATGTTTTTTACACATCTTTACTTCAATTCATTTATAATGAAAAAATTATTTTATTCATATCTCACATGTTATATATAATGGATATTATTATATTTTCTTTTCGCAGAATAAGTTTTTATCTATGTATCAAGTTAATTATTAATAGTTATAATGTTATATGACAAAAAAATATAATTTATTATTTAATCTCTGATATACGATATCATTTGAATCTGTGTTTTAAAAAAAAACTGTATAATACTATAGTTATAAGGTATTTTTAACCTCATAGGTACGAGTAAACTTTATTTATCAGTTGTTTGTATTATATCATTCATTGTAATTAACATATTTATAATTGATCGATATAATGTTATAAGATATATGATCGATTAATTGAAATTCGAATCATTTAAAATAGTTGAATTTTCAAAACATTATTTTATAAATAAATTTTATATTATATATATAAATTATTTGAATTTACATAAAAATGAAAATTTCAAAGTAAAATCTTGTATAACATGTATATTAATTTATTAAGTTAAAATACAGAAACTAAAGTTGATAGACTACCTGACAAGCAGCAGACGATTAAATTTTAAATTTAAGGATCATGTATAATATATAATTATGTTATATATATTCTAAGTATTTGAAAGTTATTATATACAAAATCGAGTCAATAATTTCTTAATCTTTAATCGGCTAATCAGGTAAACTCCAGGTCAATTAAAATACATAATTAGTTTTAAAAAATGAATTTTTCAAAAGATAATTAAATAAAAAATAAAAAATAAAATATGATTACAAAAATAATTTAAACTATAGGTGCGTGTCTCACACATACTTTTATCCACCCAACTATATATATATATATATATTAAGTCCGTATTGAGTATTAAACAATTATTATTATAAAATTAATAATATTTTTATGGATATGAATGATGAATTTATATTTTAAAATCTATATGTTCTTAAATTTTTGTATTATAAATTCTTTTAATTTTGAAGAAATACCAACTTTTAATATACAATAAATACAACATATTTTTGAAAATGTTTGATCACACAATCAGTAATATAAATAAAATCTAACAAAAAATAATATTTAAATTATTTAATAACGTACTTAAACTAGACTCGTGCCTCTTCGAACCGGCTTTTATGCTAGTTAGTAATAACATATTGAAGAGAGTTGATAAATAATTTAAATATTTTGAATTGCCTACATAAAATATAACACCCTTATTATATATCAAATCATATTTAATCTTAGTTCGTTACATACAATGAAATGATACCATCAAATAAATTAATAACTCATACTTTTTTGAAACGGTGATATACCTGAATTGTACATGCATGTTGAGAGGATTCAATACTCATGGAAGTTGCGAGACTAATAAAATTAATAAAATCTCTTTCCTTCAGTTAGAAAAAAACACAAATCTTGGTTTATAAAAATTCAAATCTACTTTTTTTTCTATATACTGAAAAGATAAAAAGAAAATCACTGTAACTGCAAAGATGTTAGTCTTTAAACACCAGCTGTAAAATAAATGAATCCCTAAAAACTTGTTTTTTCCTAGAACACCTGCAAAACAACGGCGATGTCTCCATCTTACACCTCTGTCTCTAAAACCTTAAAATTATGTGCACCAAAAGCTTCGATTTTGAACCTCTATAACTCTTGTCCAGTCAAAACCCATCTCAAACAAAATCTCAGATTCAACTTAAAGCCTCCATCTCTGTCTCTTTCCTTCAATCCCCATAAAGTCAAACCCCAAATTAAACAAATTCAACGCAATGGATTTGAAATTAAATCTTTGTTCACTGGCATTGTTGAAGAAATGGGTGAAATTAAACAGATTGGGGTTTCAAAAACTGATGGTGGATTTGATATGAAAATCAAAGGAAAGGTGGTTCTTGAAGATGTGAATTTAGGTGATAGCATTGCTGTAAATGGTACTTGTTTAACCGTTACGCATTTCGATAAAAATTTATCTGAATTTACAGTGGGGTTGGCTCCTGAAACACTGAGGTTAACTTCTTTGATCGAGCTTGAGGCAGGTTCAGTTGTTAATTTGGAGAGAGCAGTGAAGCCGTCGACTCGAATGGGGGGACATTTTGTGCAAGGCCATGTGGATGGGACTGGTGAGATTGTGGGGACTGAGGTGGAGGGGGATTCATTGTGGATTAAAGTTAAGACGACACCGGAGATTTTGAAGTACATTGTGCCGAAAGGTTTTATTGCGGTGGATGGGACTAGTTTGACTGTTGTGAAGGTGTTTGATGAGGACGAATGTTTTAATTTTATGTTGGTGGAGTATACTCAGCAGAATGTGGTGATACCGTTGAAGAAAATTGGGCAGAAGGTGAATTTGGAGGTGGATATACTTGGTAAGTACGTGGAGAGGCTACTTAGTAGCGGATTTGTTGGTGCTATGAAATCGTCGTCATGATGTGAAGTTGGAATTGCCCACCGGTTGTTTACTCTATCAATATCAGAATAAATTAAGGTGATCTGTAAGTGCAATGTACTTTTTGAAACTGTTAATATGCAAGTCCACAAGTGGTTGGTTTTGTGTAATTTATTGTTCATAATTGACAATATGAATAACAATATATGCATCTTGTTCAAAAGGGGATTAGTTCGTGATCAGAACCTAGTGCTAGATTTGTATTGACTAGTTTGTTGATAGATGCCAACTTGGTGTTACCTTGGTCAATTGTTTAGTCTAGGTTGCTAGCTGGGTGGAAAATTATTTCACCCAAATTAAGTTGCTCACTAGGAATGCCTAGTATGTTGTAAATTTTTGTTGGGTTTATAAAATTATTACTTGACAAAAAAAACCATATTATGATCTTTTTAGTTTCCATCATGATATATATGCATCTTTTGATCTTTTGATGATCTGTATCATGTTACCCTGACAAGGTACATAGCTAATGTGATGTAGTATAATATATGGCTAAATGGGGTTAGTTAGATACTTAAATGTGTGGCTGATGCTTATGACAGAAATGCCGTGGAAGATGCACCAAGAGTAAATCGTACGTGCTTTATAGGCTTACTTAATGAATGCCTCTGTGTATCTGATAGTCTAGAATTTCGTACTGTGATGGCCAGCACTCGATTTCATTGTAAGAAGCACTACAGAGAATATGTACTTCTGTGGGAGTAAAATGAACTCATTCTTTTACTTGTTACTATACAGCTTTTGTTATATGTATAACCATTTACTTTTAGGAACCAAGCCACACTTAGAACTAAGCTAAGCTATACTAACTAATTAATATTACTTTTTCTGTGATTTATCCATAAATTGACAAGCTGATTATAAATAAGCATTCTGTGGCATAAATTAAACTGCCACGGGTTCTTTTTGTGCTTTCATCTAGTGTCTAGCTTATTCAGGTTAGTTTCTAGAGAAACTCTGCAGTATAAATTGGTACTAGTTTTTACTTTTTATAGATTAACAGAAGGATTACCTTGTTTTGGGCAAGGTGTCTCTTTTGAGAATCAGCACCTTGGTATATATTATGCTGCTTAGGCTCTTACAAAAAAGAAAATCTTAAATTTATTGTGCAGAAGGCTGTAGCCCTTGAAAAGGCCAAAAAAACTGGATTTAAAATTCTATTGGTTTGGAAGCCCATTACCTAGAGTATTCTACGATAGGTTTGTTATCTAGTTAATTATGTTGATAATTTTCTTATAAATTAGGGATACAAAACTTATCTTTTAGAGTTAGGTTCCAATTATTAAGTAGGGATCGGGTTCTGTAATTCAAAAAGATTGTCGTAGAGATTTATATTGATAACTAGAATTATACTTCTCTGTGGGAGATTTATCGCTGGCACTTGTTCCAAATCAGTAATTTCTAACCCTTGTCCCCATTAGTTGTCACAACAAAAATGATGTATATTTGTGTCTACAAATATATAGATGACTCTATTGCTCATATGATATTTTTGTTTTTATTTTTTCCCTCTCTTTACTATAGATAATTGGTTCAAGAAATATGTAATATTTTTAATTTTCACCTAATTTTCTCTAGGCAAGATTATATAGCCAAGTAGCACCAGTAGGAGATGAAATTGAGACATGATCTAAAAATCTTTTAAGGTGGTACCTTTTCATGTTTAGACACCTTTGATCATACCATTTGTAGGAATGATATTGTACTTCAATAATTTACAACTCAGGAAGGATGGAAAGGTAACTATAAGCCTTATAAATAGCAACATAAGATGCTCATGAATTCAGTTGACATCAATCAACCATTTTTACCGTTAATAGGTGTTAGAGAATAGCATAATGGGAGGGTGAGATAATTGAACATGTCCTCTTAAAAGAGTTGGACTCGGAATCAAGAATGGTTAAATTATCGAGTTATATATGAGATGAATATTTTCTTCTCCCAAATGTTGCTATGGCTCTACTTCCCTGTCAAGTGTTAATAAGAGATTAATAGTCAAAATTCGTGGTTCTCTTTCTTTCACCAAATATCTTTCTACCTTCAGTTTGGCTTTCAGAATTTTCTCTGGGCTCCCAAGAGAATTGAAAACTAAGGCGAGAAGCACTGCCATTCTCAGTTTTCAAATATAATTAAAATTTTCCAGTCTCTTACAAATGAGAAAAGAAGTAACCACTGAATACTTATATGGACTGCATTTGCAAATCCATATTTTGATATATGAATAATTCTGCAATTATTATAAACTAGTCCAGGAGGACCAGGACGATATAGAAAATCGCAAATTGTCACTTGAAGTTTCAGGAAATTGCAACCCACCCCTAAATGTTCAGAAAATAGTACTTGCTCCTGGATTTTTTAAACTTTGCACTTCAATCCCTGCAAGTTTTGAATTTGCAGTTTACACCCTAAGCTTTTGATGACCCAACTACTTCCCATTGGATCTCTAATGATGCATCTCTAATATGTAGCAACAAACTTTTATGCGAAAAATAGTTGGTATTGTAAGACACTGACTTTGATAGTAAGTAAAATTCAAGTAAAAATGCAGCTGCCCTGATTATATCTACTTCCTAATACTAATAATTAGTAGCCCCAAGACCTAAGTATTGAAAGAGTAAACATTTTATTTTGCTCTACTAATATAATACATATTTGTAAGTATTTACTTGCTGATTATAATTAAACTAATTAAATAAATAACAAATGATATCAGACTTAAATCATTTGATGTATACAAAAGTACAAAAACAACCCATTCATAGATCTATATTTCTCTTCTCTTGCTAGCTAAAGGGATATCTGTATCAGGAGATGAAGCAACCCTTCTTGTTACCTTTTTCATACTTCCCGTATTTCAAGGACATGTATATGGACTATGGTGTACTTGCAAGTACTTTTATTTCATCGAGATTTGTTAGAAAATCTGAAGGAAGAGTTGTACAATGTTACCTAATTAGTGAACTGATACAACAAATCCATGCATGAAATTAAAGTAGTTGGTTGGTGGTCCTTGTTGTCCGGCTTTGTGAGGTCATCTATGAGATCTAATTTTAAGAAAGATGCATAAACTAGTGGACGGAGCTTATGGACAATATAATACAAATAGGACTGTAGCGACATAGTATAAAAGTATCATATGTGACAGAATAGTTTATTTTCAAATGTTAAAATGCTGATCTCAGGGGAGAAAATTATTATTTATTTAGGTGGCTGTTATTATCTTAGGGGAGCCGATTGCATAAACTAATTGTTGCGGAGTCATATTGCAATCTGTAATACAACCCTCACTATACTTGTCTGTACAATTTGATGTTGTCACTGCCCCCTACAGGGCAGTATATAAATATAATGGTGATTTTATTCTCTCGAATATTCTATATATTTGAAATACAACTGGTAATAATTGTGTTAATAAAGAGTAAAATTGATAGATGTTTAATTTTACATCATTATGCTAACTCAAAACCAGTAATACATAGTTCATCTAGATCGGTACATGAAACAGGATGCTTACAAACAGGGGAGTGGGGACTATGTACACTTAGAACATAGACCATGGAATCCATGTGCAGTTCAAATCCCATGAATGATTTAAAGTGTTTATTTAGGTTGTGCCAGCAGTTGGTAGCTCTGTAAACTAACAGTTGCTTATGTTCTCTTGCCACCCTGTATCAACATCACATGTCTTTCTTCTTCTTTCTTCTTTTCTTTTTGTTACTAAATAACATCACATGCCTTTCTTAATCTGCTGTCGACACATTGTCCCCTGTTGCTTGCTTTCTTTTGTTTATAGTATTTGTAGTTGTCTGTGTATTTTTCCGCGTCCTTTCCTCCTGGGATGTGAATATGATTGGCATCTTGGAAGCGTAGGAATTGTTTGTTTATTCTGGGTTTTGGTAGTATTACATGTACTAGGAGTACTCCTTAATCATGGGATTATTAAATTTACATGTTACTCTGAGTTCTGTTCACCACTTTTGATGTGAACTTTTACTTTTATTTTTAAGGTCTGTGATTGAAGTGGGAATTAATTGTAATGATTCGCCTTGCCAAGATTCTTGTATTGCTTGTGATATCCAGTAATTGTAGGTTGTGGTGAGTTGTGTTGAAGGGATGAAGCAATGAGTTTACTTGAGATTTAGAAGATGATTGTAGGCCTGATTCTTTTATACAGAAATGTAACATCGTCTGGGGACAATAAAATAAGGCCCAATATACTGAAAAGTGCATTACAATTTACAAATATGGTGAGGCTGAAGACTGGCCGGGTTGAATAAATTATGCATGCACAAATTGTATGAAAACAGTATATGATATACGTATATCAACTCAGCCCGGTCACAAATAATTGTTTATCGTTAATAATAAGTGTGGGATAGGTTGAAAACCTCTTTTATCTTAAAAAATGCGTGTCCTGTGTATTTACATAAAAAAGACTTCTCTTTACCGCTATAATACGAATATGCACAGGAAGATATGTTGTAACAATTAAATTCGAACTATACGAGTGTCTATATATTGTATAATGTATACACACATACATGCATAACAACATCCTTTGGGAGTTATGACCAGAGAGGGGAGAGAACAACTTGCATTATCAACATTGTGGGGGAACAAGTGGTGGCATTATGATGCACAAGTGCACCACATATAGGACATGTTCTGTCAAAATAATTGAATGATAAAGCCATCCATTAGCAGACTAAGCCTTCCTGTACCAGTTGTACATATCTACTCCTTCCCCCTTTATGCATTCAAATCCATCTTTTTAGTTGACCAACTTTTACTGGAAAAATCTTCTTCTTTTCTTCCGTCAAGTCATCAACTTTTTTAGTACATCCCACTTCTCTAAAAATATTCCAAATAATTAGGGGTGACAACGGCTTCATGACCACCCTACAACCCGAGACAACACTACACCATTTAATTAATTTGCTTCTACTTAAATAAATTTAGTTCAAAATTTTTCAAACGTGTTTATGCAATATGCATACGGTCGGATATATGAAAATGAATTTATGCCTTGAATTTATTTTATTAAGCAAATATTAGGATTATCACTCCCTTATAAGAGGCTTATAAATTGAAAAATACATATATTTTTCAACCTATAAATCACTGCTCAGTACTCTATGAGATAAACCAAACGGACACCACGTATATTCATATTTGTGGAGCGGTGACTTTAAGACTTGTATAAACAACGGGTTAAATATCAAACAGATCACTGACTGCGTCCAAATGTATCAAATAGGTGACTGATTACAAATTTGACTCATTTTGGTCACTGACTGCGTCCAGATGTATCAAATAGGTGTCTGATTGCAAATTTGACTCATTTTGGTCACTGATTGCACAAATTTGACTCATTTCAGTTTTCCGGCCACCTTGAAAATTTTCCGACGAAAAAAAATATGCACAAAAAAATCCGAAAAAAAATTATATGTAGTAAAACACCCCGACTTTAAATCTCCTAAACTCAGAATTATCGAAAGGAAATTCAAAACTTAAAATCAAAATTAAATAAATCTTGACCCAAATTTATTTAATTTCGATTTTGAGTTTTGAATTTTATTTCGATAATTCTGAATTTAAGAGATTCAAAGTCGGAGTGTTTTACTACATATAAATTTTTTTCAGATTTTTTTGTGCATATTTTTTTTCGTCGGAAAATTTTCAAGGTGGCCGGAAAACTGAAATGAGTCAAATTATGCAATCAGTGATCAAAATGAGTCAAATTTGTGCAATCAGTGACCAAAATGAGTCAAATTTGTAATCAGTCACCTATTTGATACATTTGGACGCAGTCAGTGATCTGTTTGATATTTAACCCTATAAACAACAGCCTTTGAGTTGGTGATTTGTCATATCCACCACCTGTAGTGAAGTACTGAAATATGATAGTGATCGCTTAGAAGCCCTATGCCTTGCTTTCTTTCCCTTTTAACTTCCTGTTATCTGCCCTTGTTTAACTTAACAGGCTAATATAACACGGAGTACTCCCTCCTCGGTCTATTTTTACTTGATCTTTATGGAGAAAAAAATTGTCTCAAAATAATTGTTCATATCTTATTTTAATATATATTTTTTACCTATTTTCTCAATATTACCCTTTACTCCTATTTTCAATATTCGACTCTACAACTAATTTTCAAATTTATTTCATTATTCAAAATATTTATTAGGAGTAAACACGAAACAAACCACATAATTAAACATTTTTTTAATATGTATTTTTTTCATAAGAGACAAGTAAAAAGGGACGTAGTACTCGTTGTTTAGCTGACAATTATTGAGATAAAAAAAGTTAATGTTAATTATGTCATTAATTAAGTGTAAATTGGGTGGTTGAGGTGATTATAATGGTTGGGCTGACACATGGGTGGTTATAGATGGATGATCACTATAGAGG
The DNA here is from genome assembly GCA_028671895.1 of Oenanthe sinensis. Classification (NCBI taxonomy): domain Eukaryota; kingdom Viridiplantae; phylum Streptophyta; class Magnoliopsida; order Apiales; family Apiaceae; genus Oenanthe; species Oenanthe sinensis. The sequence continues at coordinate 42,715,885 of CM053794.1, forward strand.
AGTATCAATTTGAATATGATTGCTACATGAATAAAATATCTTTGTTTTGGTGGTGTTGGAAATATGATGTTGTAAACTAATTAAATATGTTTTTAATATGCATTATTTTTTCTGAAAAGACTATTAAGTAGTAATATGAAACAGAGAGAATAGTATTATTATTAAATATCATTATTCAATAAATTTTAACTAATCATTATTTTATATCTATAATCTCTGTGGTTACTATATCACTATATTTATTATATATTTAAATCATACTAGTAGTTCATATCATAAAATAAAAAAATCTTGTAGAGGAGATGGTTGCATGAGCGAAGGGCCATAACTGAATCCTTGAGCAGCTTAGTTGGAAAACTCATGTTCACAGATTCAACTAGTGGTAAAGGGGTCCGTGGCGTCATCATATCCATACACCTGTCACCTTGCAACTCTAAAATATCAGGGCCTCGTTGATTGGATTTGGTGAGCTGCGACGCCATTTTCTTCCTCCATTTCAACTCCCGAGATGCTGCGGAAAACCGTGCTCATTTTTCCCATCTTAACCCTGCCATTCTTCTCTACCCACACTACTGTACTTCTCTTGCAATTTCCAATACGCCACTGTAACAACCAGGAAGGGCCTCCACTGTTTTTTTGGGTTTGATAAATTTGTTTCGACTGTGTAATAAAAATTAATAGTTTTTCAAATATTAAAATTTATGTGTAATAAAAATACTAAGAGAAAAGTATCTAAAATTAACTTTAGATAATTCACCTAAAATTACTAGAAAGTGGATGTCATTTTTGAAATAGTAGAATCCACCTTCTTGTATTTATAAAAATAATCTTGATATTGTATTATAATACATGTTAACTTTAAATAGTTATCTAAAGATAATTTTAAAATCATTAAATCCAAATATTAATTATAAAAATAATAATTTTATTACATGATCAAAATATTTAATTATAATGTATCAAAAGTTAAAATGACGAAGAAACTAAAAATATTTTTTTTACTTCTTGACATATATATATTAGAATATTAAAAAAATAATTAAATGAAAAAAGATTAATTTTTATATTAAATAAAAGTTTGAATTTTAAATTTTTGTTTAACATAAATATTAAAAAATATATAAGAATATAATTTGCTTTTAACAATCATATAACATATCACTGTATCAACGAACAACGATTTCCTTATTCTTATCAACAATAACAAAATTGTGAAAGATTAAAATATCAATCAATAAGAACTTATTCTTTAACCTATAGACATAGATGTTAAAAAAATTCGAAGTCAAAAATATGATTTGATCTAGGAAAAAAAATATTAAAAATTCGGCCCGAAAGATATATATCGACTAGTATTAAAGGATATATATGGAAATTAATCAAAAAATAAATATTTAAATAGTATCTTCTTTAAATCAATATAAAAATATCCAAACATACATCTTTTAATAATCATGCCATATGTATTTTTTGTCTATAAAACTAATCACAAACAAAGTCAAATAAGAAAATGTGGAGAATATGCACAGAACATTTAACAGGCGTGCACTAAGAAATGAACCAATAAACCATCGAACCGTGGTTTAGTCAAAAAATTACGCACCCCGGGCGTCGTCTAATTATTTAATTTGTATAGGAAAAGTAATTTGTAAATTGTCTGTCAATCTACCTACTACTATAAATAGACGTCAAATACACGTACCCAAGAACCCAACTATTACACATCTCTCAACTTCTTTCTTGTTCTGTATCTAACAAACCTATTCTCGAACACTTAAAATTGATCTAGCTAGATCCATGAAGAAATCTGGATTCTTAGTGGCTGCTTCTGCTGCCGTCGTATCATCTTACTCTTCCTCCTCCGATTCCAAGATTCACTTCTCCCGTCAGGTAACTCCTCTTTACCAAACCAAATTCCAGGAGATATAAAATTTGTGCATAATATTTGGTTCTCACGGTTTTCATGTTCCCGCTTGAATGTTACGTGTAACGTTCAAGCGGGAACCATTTTTATAAAAAAGTTCGTAACAACATATTTAATAGTATTATTATTGTGAATTTAATTACAGGAAGGTGAGCGTGAGCAGCCGCAGCCGCAGCCGATCAAGAACCCGGAAGAGAAATTTGCGCCGAGGTTTGATGGATTGAGGTTTATTGAAACTCTGGTCACTGCTCACAGATAATATTGGTTATGAATTTTTCATCTTGCAAAAAAAAAAAGAGGATTGGTTCGTTGATTGAACCGTTCCTCCAATCCTATATTAAACTAATCCATTTTTATTAAGAGAAATAGTTATATACTAAAAAAAAGCTTTTGTAGTTTACAAACTCTGGTAGTGAATGATTCTCTCCCATCATAATATTATTATTACACGGATAAAATCTTTCTGTTGTAATTTCATTTTTGATATTTTACATGTTTGTATTTTCATCATCAATATTGAATGAAACTAGTCTCTTTTACTCTAATTCCCCCCCTTGATTTACTCTTAATTGTGATTTGTGTAGCTTCTACTAAAGTTGGCCAAAATAATTGCTGTTGAAAATAATAAAATATACTTTTATATCAGAGATATGCTAGTTTGGTAAATATTTGGGGCTCTTGGTTGGGAATTTTAATTAGAGGAAGCTAAAAGATATACGTACATGTTTCATTAATCAACGGTCAAGAATACAGTAGAATATGTATAAAAATTAAAAATGGTTTATTTACGGCTGTAATTCAATGGCGTGGAACTGACGAAGCATGGCTCTTGGCTCTTTCCTCCAGCTACTACCCCCCCCCCTCTCTTTTTCCTTAATTTTGAAGGATTCTTTTCCTTTTATTTTTAACAAATTTTAAATACTCCTATCAGCAATTTTTCCCAGTAAATTTATAATATTTAAAAATACACATAAATATTAGATACGTTTAACATTAAAAATAAGGAGTGGAATGTGATCTGCAGAATTAATTCAGGCATTTATTCTAGAGGAATTGCTGGAGTTATAAAAAAATTCCAATCGTCACTTTGTTACTGATTTTACTCCGGAACCCCTGTATTGCACATAAAAATACAAGAAATAAAGTCCCTTTTGGTACCCCGAAATTGCTAGAAAACAACTCGGGAAGCTCTTCCCCTTGACAAGGAGCCATGTTTTTATAAAGACAGTAGTGAGACAATGATACTCCCATTAAACGGTCCAAATTGAACCCATTTATTTTTGGCGTTTGGCATACGAAGCAAATCACCGTTCACACACACGCGGGTTCTCTCCACTTGAAGTATAAAAAGGATTTATTAGGCTAGGCCGCTTGGTGCAGACAATATAAATGTATAGAATATACTCCAAGCAATTACCATAAATTGTATGTATAGCGGTATAGGCATTACATTATTTTATTGTATCCAACTTGCACCAAACTAAATAATTTCAAACATTCGCCTACTGCCTATACTTAACATAGGAAGAGAACAAGCAAATTGCGTATAGATGCAGAATGATTGTGTTTAAAAACAATTATTATTTGCCAACCTCACCTTTTTATATTTAACAAAGTCACCATGATTTTGTGTGTATCTTGTACATATGCGAGGACATTAGAGAATATACTCTGGCACAAAGACCATAATATGTATGCTTTTTTCTTTCCGCTTAACTTGACTTCTCGACCCTCCGTTAAAAGAGCAAGAGCAAGAGCAAGATCGAATACGCTAGAAGCCTAGAACAAAGGCTCATTGGTAATTGAGAATAAGGTGGGGCCGATTTTAATTCCAAGGAGAGTTACATTAGATACAATAATGCACAGTGACCCAAATTAAAAGGAAAATAAACGAAGGGGGTCTAATTTTGATGCAATTATTCCTTTAGAACAAATTGCATAGCAAGATGAGGAAGGCAGCTGTGGAAATCATCAAAATGGTTGATTTCTCCGCTGCAGCAGCACCCGAAGATTTCTGCTGCTTCTGTTTAGCTTGCATTACTTGATCGCAGTTGAGTCCGTCCTTGTCTTCGTGACACATATTAGCGAAAAGTCCAGGTGGATACTTGCCGTAGAGATTAATGTAACTAAACAAGGTTGTGGCACAGTCATTTTTCATGTCATTCAGCTGCTCACTGAAAGGGCAAGCTAATTCTTTGAAAGCACCGCAACATGCTTTAGCTTGGTAATTAGGACCTTTACACTGGCTTGTAATGATTGTATAGTTCTGATTCTCAAAGTCTATGCCACAAGCTGCAATGAAAAAAATAAAAGAAAATGCAAGTTCACAAAACCAGGGCACCCAAATCTATGAATTTAACGATCGATAAATTTTCAAACATATGCTCAGAGATAAAACAAAACCCAAAAATTTTCTTTTTAAGAAAAAAATATTTATGATGTCAAAATCATGCATTTAGACAGTTATTCTTGCACCTAAAATTATCGAAAAGAACATGCTTCTATTCAATTTTCGGGATCCACATCTCAATATATATTTTTAGACATCCATTTGCAATATATTATCTAGAAAAAACGAAAGCATAGGACTAACATGCTTTTTGCTGAAGGAGGGTACGTCCGGGCAGAACCTGAGATTCAAATATATGATCTGCATAATCAAATGCAATAAATATCAGATGATATAAATCCCACATGAATACAAATATAATTGCATGATAGAAGAATATATTGCAATTTGCAATTACTTGGAAGGGTGGTTGAAGAGGCAAAGCCAGATAGAAGGAAGAAGAGAAGCAAATGCAAGAATGGTGTGGATGCCATTGTTGTCTTTTCTTCTCTTCTTCTTTGGTTTGATCAATCTGAAGGAAAAAAAACTGCCTTAATTCTCTCACATTATTTACAAACTTAATATGGACACATTTTTTTTTTTTTTTTACAATTATATACCTTAAAATTGTGAGATGACAAGATTATGGGGTGCAAATTAGAGACGGGAAACATTTCATCTCAAGCTCAGAATAGTATGTAACATTTTTAATTTTAATCTTAATTTCTACAACTCCCATTTTTCTCGTTATTTCAGGATATTACTAGGTGGGACATTTAGATTATGACATGTTCAATTATGTACAATGTCATTACAACTCTGCAATAAATTAGGAGATCTCTACAGTTAATTCAATGTTGTAACAGGCGACCGTGTGACATTTATGTTACTAAATGATAAATTAAAACACTGTTCACAAACAATCTTCCTCTGACAGTAAATATGTAACTATTTTCCAACCTTCAATAGTTTGGTACTTGGGTCCATGCAGAGTTGGTAAGAACAAGGTTAAACATTCAGAGTTCTATACTCGTAATCAACATTGCTGGAAAAGATTTACCATTTCTGTGAGGCTGACAACGGGAATAAGTCTCACACACTGTACACTGTATTGAGACTGCCAGAGCACCTCACGATGATTATATATAATACGTATGTAATGAAACAAAAAACTGGGATTAAAAAAGGCAATTTCAAGCATATTAATGTTTTTGAAGATAACACATACTGGGGAAGAAATTAGGTCCCTATCATAAATCACAGCTTTTTATATATTTTAACCTAATTCCGGTCTTCTTCTCCTACTTCAAGTAAGTCTTCCTCCAAAGTGTGTTCATCACCTTCAGTTGGATCATATGCCTTGAAATCGGGAATTTGTTTCCTCTTTAGAACATGTAGCTAATCTCTCAAAGACATGTGTGTAGTCATGACCTCGTTCTGCAAGCAATCTTTTGATATGCTCTATACTATCCGAATCCCCCCTTTCTTTCAAGTATATCAGACAAGCATCTAGTACAGGAAAGTATAGTTTCGTCCCAGGTTCACTAGCCAAGATCGATTTATTCAGTGCTTCTACTGCTTTTTCCATTTGCTTCTGTTTGTGATAACCAAAAGCCACACGTCCCCCATTCGGTTCATTTCCATTTTCTAAAAGTTTCTGGCAAAGCGATTCGGCCTTTTCCATTAGACCCTTCTTGCAGTAGGCAGAAATGAGAAAATTTGGAAGTTGAATATCAAAAGTAGCTTTTTTCACTTCCCATTCATCAAATACTTTCTGTGCGGCATCTAGATCATCCATCTTTGCTAGAGAGCTCATCATGCAAAGATAGCCCATATTGTAAAATTTACAATGACCCTTGTACAGCTTCCAAATGCGATGCACTTCTTCTTTATTGCCCATGCTAGCATACATGGTCATATAAATCTCATAAGCAATTTTTCTTGAGCTGACCGCAACAAGTTGCTCGGATTTCTTTAACGATTCTAGAGCCTTTACCTTGTTACGAGCCCGTAAGTAACCTTTGGCTGCCACAACATATGCATTCCAGTCCATAGTGACTAACGGATCAGCTTCCATCCTCGTTAGGAGCTTCTCCAATTGGTCTATATCCAACACATCTGCATATGCATTTAATATAGTATTATATGTGAATTTGCTGAACTTAATATCAAAATCTTCCATCTCTTTCATTAGAGAGTCTAGCTTGTCGAGCTTCCCAAAATGGGGATATAATTTTAACATAACATTGTAGGACAGTGTTTTCATATAACCCAACTCTCTCATTGACTGCATAACATCTTCAGCTTTCTCCAACAATTTTGCATCAGCATAGCAGACCAATAGAGCCCCATAAGTCTTGAAGTCTTTTGAAGAGATTGTCATATTATTAAAAAATTCCTCTGCTTGGTTAATACCATGAACCTTTGATATTAGATGCAGCTGTATTGCAACATCAGCTGATGATAGATCAAGAAAACTTTTGCCACTCATCCATTGAGATATCTGTGATAAGAACAAGAAACATAATTAGAGGCTATGTGTAACATATAGTTGGATCGATAAACTACTAGAAGACACACCCTAACCAGATAGGCAAGAGTTAACGAGAATTATTGGTGCCAATATTCTTTTTACAAACTTAAGGTATGCAAACCATGAATCTTATGCCAAGTTCCAAATGACAGCAGTGGTCTATATTGTCTTGTCAAGGTATAATTTGTGAGGTTAAGGTTAGACCACTAAACCATCATTTCTCATGTTAACTGAAATTTGAAATCACGAGTCTTATAAGCTTTACCCGCCCCTTATTGTGGCCAAAAAGTGACTATTGCATCCACGTTTTAAATACTTATCTTATGTTTGGCTAATCAACTCCCGATTTACAATTCAACAGAAATGAATGCTAAAATTCTAATCAAGCACTGCCAACTTTCAGAACAATCAGCAATAAAAACTGGCACCAATTATAACACAAACCGTATAACTATACATTTTTCCTATATTATCTTTGACCCAATTTAAAGCAACGTAGTTCGTCTGCCAAACATAAATGGACATGGTCAAAACATTTCATAAAGAACCAAAAAGCAATAACCATGAATAACAAACAAACACATTTCATACCATACACAAAGCACCCTTAAATTATATCAGTACATACATACAATAAATCCAACCTTAATCACAATGTAGTTAATTTTGTTAGAACCATTCATATAATCAAACTGCGTGTGTTTGTGTGTGTTAAAAAAGAGAGAAAGGGACCTCAAGAGCATGTTAATACGCCTGATTTTTCTCAACTGTCTGATAATTTTTCGAAGCTCTTCGACAGAAATGATCCTTTCTTCTTTAACCCATTGATCCAATACTGGGATTATTGAGACTTTTGGGTTTGGAGCTTTGAATATTCTACTGAATAAACTAGTCCCAGGAGACGACGACGCCGTATTAGTAGTAGTAGTAGTAGTTAGGGTTCTTGAAGGCTCTATTTTAAAAACCCTAATCACGGTTGAAATGGCACGAGATTGAGCTAGCCTCTTTATCATCATTTACTTGTGTTGTTGATTTAATAAAGTTGCAAACTTTACCACTTTAACGAAGGGGTTAGACTCAGAAACGAGGGTTTAAGGAAGCACAAGCAAGTCAGATTTGTAATTTGTATATATACACGCGGAACTCGTAAGATTTTTTTGACTAATTAGGCTTATAGCCTTACAAATGAACAAATGAATATCTGTTCTAAAGAAATTCTCGGGGTGAGCCAGGATCGAACCCAGAACCTGGGACATAAACCCTCAACCACTTGGGCTATCCAACCGTGCTCGCGGAACTCGTAAGATAGACTCATAAATAGTATGATTCTTGGAATAATTTGTCACAATTTTTCTAAAAATGCAATGCTCTCGTTTTATTATTTGAATTTAACTCTATATTAAGTTGAACTAAGAGCAAGTTGTTAACTAAATTGTGTTAGAGCATCTCTTAGGTGTGACAACTGACAAGTGAATGCGGATAACACTCTTGGTTACGTGTTGGACTTCAAGATGCCACGAGTGTGGCGTAACCAATTTTTGACATTTACTGACTCCTCCTCAGAATGCATAAAAGACAAATGTTATATGAAATGTATATATATACATTACATCTTTTATTATATTAATTGGACAAATAGTTAATGTGAGAATTATTTGAGAAATTTATACGGAGTGCTAATGGAGTAAAAAATTGATATATTTGATGTGGATGAAAAATATAATAAAATATTATTATTTTTAGTAATTTGACAATTTTTCACACCCCTTGAGGGTGCCTCTTCAGAGATGTTTGGGATGTCAATTAAAATAGCCAAAAGTGACGATTCATCCATAATATTATTAGTTTATTTTCTCTCTTTTAAATAATACTTTTGACAACTTGTATATGAAAATGTGCTCTAATGGTTAACACTCAAAGTTACCAAATATTTGTACAATATAGCTTTTTTATATAAACACAAACAAAATACATTTAAAAATATCATACACATTCAATGGTTTTTATAAAATCATCACAGATTCAATGGTTTTTATAAAATCATTACAGTACTGATTAGAAGGGGTTCCCTTGATCTTCATCTTTTTTCTTTTTCTTTTTTTTTCTATTTAAAGAATGATCCAATGGTTTTTATAAAATCATTACAGTACTAATATCATACACATTCAATGGTTTTTATAAAATCATTACAGTACTAAAAGATTAAAAATATTGCATCATCGCTGTGTGACTTTGTAAATAATAAGCACTGGGAGAAGGAATTACGAGTTAGAAGTGAACAAATTTATTTTATTGATATTCACTAGTGGTCACATTCATATTTTTTTATATTTTTATTTTTTGAGCTAATGACACTATTAAAAAAATTATTTATTCAATAAATTTTATACAAGCAATATAATAACATTATTTATTAATATTATTTATTCGCCATATATTTTACTATTTTGTACTTTAATTAAAAAAATAAATTATATAAGTACAAACATAATTAGATAAGAAGCTATATGCCTTTAGTATGTGATATAACACCTTTCTATTTTGGGAAGATGTCAAAAGTTGTCAACTTTGATTGACATCCCTTCCACTCAATGCAAAGCTAACAAGAGTGTCATGCCACCTCATGCCACATGTCATTTTGACACTTTTTTGGCACCTCATTGGAGTTGCTCTTATAAGGTAAAATAAAGGTAATGTGTCAAAAAATTACACTCTAATACTTAAATCACGAGGACATGATCCTCATTACTTAAAAATTGGAACCACTAGTCATTACGTTTGAATAAAAATTCTTTCCCTCCTTTATTCACATTTTCTCTTCTTTTTTTTCCTCTTTTACCTCCTTTTTGAAAGTAGTTAGATTCAAATTTATTATTATCATAACAATATGTAATGAATATATGGATTATTGTTGAAATTCATATGTTCTAGTGATTACCTAAACCACTATGACTCATTATTTTATAATATTTATAGGCAATGAACTACGACACTGTTGGACTTGTTTCAAGAGGAAGTCCAATAGAATACTAGTTGGTTCTCTATAATTATTATAAAATAATGTGTATTAGTGATGAAATAATCTATTATATATATAAATTCCAACAATTTTATCTATATTCATTACTTATTATTATTATAATAAATTTGAATTTAACTGATCTTAAAAAGGAGGGAAGAAAAAAAACAGAAAAGATGGGAGAAAAAGGAGAGAAATGAATTTTGTATTCATAAAAATAAAATATGGAATATCTAGAGAATCTCTATTAATATGACATGATTAGTGAATTTGAGAATATCCTGCCGATTTAAGGAATCACTACGACAATATTGGAATGATATTTTGTAACATATTCCTTATTTTTGAGTTTAGGAGTTGATTTAGGACTCTCTAGGATTGGTTTTCATTTAAACGAAGTTGCTCAAAAAGCCAATCATTTAACCTTCAAATTTACAAATTGTGGGTTTTTTAATTTAGTTTATTCATTTTTTAAAATTAATTGAAAAAACTGTTTGGTAGTTTTTTCAATTTATGTATATTTTGAGATATAATATAAAAAAAATAATATTTTTGAATTGATTTAATAATAAAATATGTAATTACTTCCTACAAAAACTGAAAAACAAATTTTTTCCAAAAGAATGTTAGGATATGCTTTCTCTTTAGACTAAAAACACATTTCTAAAAAGTTGCTTTTAAAATTTACCGACCATTTTTTTTTCAAAAATAAGCTACCGTTGCCTGTCAGAAACAGCAGTCCCAAACACACTCTCCATCAACCAAACACAATATATGCTTCTCGAATTTTGATGAACATGGGATTTTTCAGTGTTTCCACTGCCTTCTCCATCTGCTTCTCTCTCATTACCATATGCCATAGCAATCCATGTGCATGCACTTTGAACCGCTTCATGTGATGGTGAGAATCGATTCTACTCATCTCAGCTCCATCAAATATTTTCTGTGCATTTTCAATGTCATCCGGCTTTGCTAGAGTAACACGTACTCGCGTAGATAGCTGTTAGAAGACATTTTGTAACCACTCTTGTACACGTTTGCATATCCGATCTGCCTCGTCTTTTTTGCCCATGAGAGCATACATATCGTTAGTGTCATAAGCAAAATTCTGTGAGGTGAATGTAATATATACACTTATGACAGACACAAAGAAACAATGGATTGTGCAACTGAACCATATATATAACATCAACCCATTAAGTATTCCCAGTTTCCAACCAAATTTTGTAAAATAATTACAAGATATACATAACTAGAATAAATGAAGTTTAACTTGTAAATATCTCAAAAGAACTGTGTACTAAGACGAGATTTAATTCAATTTCTCAAACATCCAGCCTCTTGAACCCCACCTATGAACAATTCAAACTCTACTCATCAGCTCGGTAAAAGCGCAGCAATTTTAGTGACGAAATCTCTTCCTATAGTCAAACAAATGACAATGAGTTATCAATAAACACGGTCACACACACAAATATGTAGCCGAAGATGGTGATACGATCAGATCATGGAGCATTTTATTACAACAGCAAAAGCAACAACTAAAATTTCTTCGAACCTGAATTGCTTCTTCAGACTCGGATGGGAACCTAAAGCCCAATGAGCAATTCTGCAACTCTTCAGGGTTTTTTATCCATGCTCTGCGTGCATCTGTAATTTTAATTTTATATTTGAACATCTGAAACAATAGAGAAAGGCTCGAAACATAAGAACTTAGTTGAATATTAAAACTCAGGAGGATTACATAGATTGATTTGTAGGATGTTAATATTCAGAAATCAGAGGCAGATGAATATAAACACAGGTAAAGTTTTATTTAAGAACCTCGGAAAGAGAAACAGGTGGTTTCTCCAGCTCATCTCCATGAATATCTATACCCGTCCCTTGGCATTCTGGACAAAACACCGAATATATTTTCTTCCCAATAAATTTTGCATCACCGTTCTTCACTAGTTCTTTCTTCTTCACTCCAACCTTTTTCCGACTTCTCGGTTTCACTTCAGAACCAGCAATCTGATTGTTATGTATTTCTAACTCAGAGAGAAGTATCCAGTGCACAAGGCAGGATATATGAAATACATGAAATGCCTGCAGGTAGAAGTATATTACACACTACACAGTATATAGAAGAAACGAAACAGCATGAAACGAGATACTGTCATACAGGGGGAAAAAATCATGGCAGAATTTTACCCCATTTACATTCCTGCTACTACAAACGAGTCTACCCGTCTTCATGTTCATAAGAGTTGCCACATCTTTACCAGGGAGCACCTTGTGTTGACAGATGTCACACATTCTTTCTGCAGCCACACGTTGCTGCTTTCTCAGTTCTTTTCGCACAGTTTTGCTCGATATAACACCTGATTCCAGAAGCTGATCATCATATCTACCCAAAGTCAATTTCATACTCGAACCATTTGAAGATAGATTTTCTTCCCCAGAAGAGACATATTGACTGCATCCCAAAGACTCGCTAATGTCTTCTTCTGGATCAGAGAATGATTTCCTCTTCCTCTTGGCAGCCCTTCCATTTACTTGCTGGGAACTAGGTAAAAGAAAGTGTTGCACATCGGTGAACAATGCCTTCCGACCCAAATCATAGTCATACGGAAAAGTAACAACTGCAAAGGCATGCTCAGGGATAAGGATATCTTCATTTTCAAGATCATTCTTTCCCAACCACTCACACCACAATCTACTAATATCCTTTGAAGTCCCTTCTTTCTCACAAAATTTAGCAGCAATTTTAGCCACGCCAATGAACCTCACATGTAAATCACAAATTTCATCTTTGTGCAAAACACCAGTGATGACCAAATCCTCAGTTCCATTCCCATTACAATCCCCACTGGAATCCTTGTCACCATCTGAGTAAACTACTTCCGAATTAGACCTATTAGGAGACTCAAGCCTGCAACACCCAGGATTCTTCTTTCCATTGTGAGGAACTATTGCAAGATTATTATTCACCTCAATTGCATCAATTTCGAAGAAATTAAAACTATCAGCATTCGAATCCGGTGACTTCTCAACTTGGTCAGACAAATCATGAAAGAAATATACACCATCATTAAATGGCCACGGATTTGGTTTCAGCAAGGTAGCTTTCGCAGCATCATATCGTATCTTGTGAAGATTACCTCTCAAATGATCATACAATATAGAGTCACTGTAACACGGAGCCAAACACAGCACACAAAAGAACACAGTCCTCTTCCTATCTTCCCTAAGCTCAACATAAGTATGTCCCTGTTTCCTAACATTCTCAAGAGTCTTTCTTGCTAATTGTTCCCTCAAAGTAGACGCACTCGACTTAGGAAGCTCTAATTCCCTTCCAGCCATCGACAATATTAAAACCTTAACTATCAAGCCCTAAAAACTACTACAGACAAAATAACAAACCTAAAGAACCCAAATTTCAGAAACATCTTCACAAGCCAAATTAGTAACACTTTTCAACATCAAAGATTCACAAAACACAAATTCAAGAAACCCTAAAAGATTGCAAAAATATTTCTAACAAGAAATAATCCTAAACTTACAAGTGGGAGTTGAGTTCTGTATAGAAATAATATATTGGAATCGTCGCCTGTAAATTTGTTCAACAGCAAGAACTTGTACAACCCTAAGCAAAAACTCACACAAACAAACTTCTTCCATTGCCATCTCCATTTCAATTCTTTAAGAAAATTAAAGATTTTCAGGGGTAAAACTAAAAACTTGATTCCAAGACAGTTTGGGGTTTGTATGTGTATATATAACTTTTTGTGTGTATATATAACTTTTTGTGTGTATATATGGAAGGGGGTTTAATTGATTAATAATAAAGCAAGTAGTTTGAGAACACAAGAAGTTTGCAGAGAGAGATAGAGAGAGAGAGGAGACTTTTATTACAGACAAACCGGTGGTGCGGATCATGTGATGACAAGGAGGTAATGGACGGTGGAGATGGTGTTGATATTAATAGGGTGCCTTGTAATTAGACCGACGTTCTTAACCTGATCTAGTAGTACAAGTTAATTAATTAATCCTCTAGTTTTTCCCCGCTAATTGAAGTACTCATTTTTTAACAGTTTTTTTAAGAAACTTTTTTTTTTGGTAAGTAATTATTTAAAAACTAAGAAATTATATCTAAAGATATTGTATATATAAAATTTTATAAATATACAAGTAATCCATTAATTAAATAAGATAGCACATGCTTGCAACATTTCTCAAGTTCAGTGTTATGATTTTACTCTTATTTTTCTATTATTATTATTGGTCTGTTTCAAGCATGAACCTTTTTTATTTTTCATCTTTTTAAGCTAAACCTTCTTTTTTAAATTAAAAAAAATTTTCTAAAAAGCAAGTAAAGATTTCCTCAACAAGAAATCACAAGGCCATAAAAAATTGGCAAATTAAATTCTACATTTAACATATATTGCTAAATCATTCTAAGAGAATCATGAACCACGACATTACTCCATTGATTGCTAATGTGTAATAAAACTAAAATTATTGTAGAAATGATTCTGGGACAATAAAGAATATAGCAGAGATCCGGAGACAGTGTAATAAAATGAAGATGAAGAAACAAACCAATCGAAAATTTCTGTAACGATTCACATCTCAAACTACAAATGCCAAGGGGTGGAAACACGAGAAATGAAAGTGATTAATAACTGACCAATGCAAAGACAGAAACAATCAATTAATCAATAGTAAAGTATCAGAAGGTGAATTCATCAGACTCTGATTAAACCAACAAAAAGAAACTCCCTATTAGCTAGAAAAAGGCAAGCAAGCAAACAAACAGGCTAGCCTGATCTAATGTTCTTGAGCTTGAGCCAGCCTTTCTTGCAAGATTCACCCACAACCTTAGCTCCCTTGTTGAAATAATGCTTCATCTCCTTGGCTCTCTCTTTAACCTGCTTCTCAAAACCTCCCATCTTCCTTTGTTTCTTGCTTGTTTCAAGAGAGAGAAAGAGAGAGATACACAAGCTTGCAAATACTTCTGAGAGAGAAAGACAGATTACTGGGGTTGAGGAGTTGTGGGCATTGGTGGGGTTTATATTGTTAAAAAAGAGTGGAAACTTACAATAACAGCTAGCTTCTCAAAAGTGACAGCTACCACCATCCCCACCTTATAATTATACCACTCACTATTCTCCTTTTCTATTCTTTATTTTAAGAGTCTGCCGTTAATTCCGTTAGGCCTACGTCCACTTTGCATGCCAAACCTAAAATTTAAACTTTCCCACCTCAATTAATTAAATTCTGCCTAAGCATTACACAATTTTCTATCATTTTTGTTATTTTTAATTATGCTACATGTCATGCGCCAAGTAACTTTACATGTCAAAATACTCTAACCACTATCAGCATCTTAGTTAAGTCTAATATTTTTCTAGATGACAGCCTAATTCTACTTGCTTTTGCCCAAATTTATTCAATTTTTGCCCCTGCAAACCTCGTAGGACCGGAATATAAATATTTGAATATAGACTACAATATTACTATATTAGCCAAGGACAAAAAGCATGTACAATCTCGCTTTTTTCAAATAATTTCCCAACTCAGCTGTGCAGGACCACTAATCTACTAGGCTTGTTTAATATAATTACATTTGTTGAAGTACTGTTAAATCTACCTGGAAATCACCTTGTATTCCTTGCTTTGGAATCTGCTTGTGTTCTCTGTTTTTTTATAGGCATGTTTCCTTTCCCAGACCATTATATACCACTGTCTGCATCCTTTGAAAGAAGAAAACTTATATGCATTGTACTTCGCTTCTAAAAAAACACAGACACGACACTGCTGAAATCTGGTTGAACCATCAACCCTATTATTCAACTAGTCAATGATTCTGTAACTTCTGTTCAAAGTTCATAAAATGTAACTATTAAAACACAACTTCTGAGCTTGATATGTAAGAATCCACAAAACTCTGCATCAACATTATTTTCTACAATACATGAAACCACAGGATAAAGAACCATATACTTCTCAAAAGGATGAAATCATATATTCAACTTGCATCAACTTAATACCAAAAAACTATTGAGAAATAATTAGAAGAATCTCATATAGAAGCAAAGCTGTAAAGTGCAAGTAACTAATAACAATTAACATATAGGATAATATTATACATATATACTGAAATAGAGGAACCGACTCAAGAGAGACGAGTAAAATAAAAATATGTTCGCAATATTTACAATTATTGAAAGTGAGAGGAAAACAAAGAGAAACTAAAAAATGTGTCTTTCTGTGTGCAACCTAAATTTGAAGTATTAGTTTTTTTTGTCCAGCATACATGAAGGCCTGAGGATAATTGACAAGGAAGGTCCACACAAATGGATAAGGCTTATGTTCAGGAAACATGTGACTGCATGCTGCATCTGTTTAATACGTAAGGTTATGTCACTTAAGTCTTAAGAATGGGCAAGTCATAACATGTTAGTGACTGTGTCCACAAAGAAAATTGAAAAATATGCAGTAAAATAAGGTTAATTCAGAATTTACGAGGTAAATATTACTTATAGGGTAAGGGCATGACATATATAATAAATGCAGAGGAACTTAACTTCCCAGTCCAAGAACAAGAGCATGCAAGGACAGAGCCAAGTCCAATGATGTATAGTTGTGGAAAGTTTTCACCAGATGAGTGAGCTGCACCAAACTTAGAATAACTTATAACTGCTTGCTGTTATTGCTTTTAGAGGCAAAGTATTTCAGAGGAAGGCCTTTGCACTACAATTCTAGAAACAGTGGTAATGCAGAAGTAGTAAAAGAGAGGGGTGGAAACCCTTTGTATGAGAGAGAGAGAGAGAGAGAGAGAGAGAGAGCATGTGTGTTGTCATGACCTCGTTCTGCAAGCAATCTTTTGATATGCTCTATCCTATCCAAATCCCCCCTTTCTTTCAAGTATATCAGACAAGCATCTAGTACAGGAAAGTATAGTTTCGACTCAGGTTCACTAGCCAAGATGGATTTGTTCAGTGCTTCTGCTGCTTTTTCCATTTGCTTCTGTTTTGGAAACCAAATAACACACACGTCCATGTGCCTGCATCTGGTTCATTTCCATTTTCTAAAAGCCTCTGACAAAGTGATTCGGCCTTTTCCATTAGACCCTTCTTGCACGAAGAGAGTAGTTGCTGAAAAAATAACCTGGCTGCAAATGAGCTGGCTGAAGTATGACCCTTTCGAATCTCAATGTAAAAAATTAGAAGCAATTTTGCTCACTCCTGGCTCTCCCATAAGAATTGGATTGTTCTTTGTTCTCCTCGAAAGGATCCGGACTACTCTAGGAATTTCCTCATCCCTTCCAATAACTGGTTCAAGCTTTCCAACTTGCTCCACAAGGTATCATCTGTATGCTTCAAGCGCCTGGAAATTTGTATCACCAGTAGTATCAAGGAAGTAGTTGCAGGTATTTCAACCGGGGCATGTGTTTGAGTTTCATATAGCCTGGTTAAGAACCTTTTCAACAGAGTTGGGCGCCTCTTCACTACCACCCGCATTAGATATCGCTTGACGAAAATTGCCATTTGGAACAGATATGAGTGCACAACAATTTGAAGTGCAGTGTATTTGCACATGCCCCGCATTCATTGCAAACTCAAGAGCTCCAGGAAGAGCATCATTTATTTTGTGTATGAACTTCCCAGGATTCGTAATAGATTTAGCAAAAACTCCAATTAAAATTGTCACAAAAAACAAAGTTATATAACACAATCTATCATATATAAAAGGAAAAAAAATGATAAGAGTACCACATATCTCTATTCAGGATCAATAAATAACACATCAATGTAACACATTAGAAGTAAGGAACCTTAAAACACGAACTACCACGACAATCATTAGCGTAATCGACTTGATTTTAACCCAGCATAAATAGCTATCCACATTTTCAGGTGGGGATGCACATATAAGAAGCAGTAGTGGAACGTCTGACATAACAATTATGTAAGCTACAAACAGGGGCGGCTCTGAAGTATACGAGACTCTAGTCTTTGGGGGCCTAACGTATATATATGCTGCATATTTCATATATATATGTATATAAAGGACTCTGAAAATTTAGGGCCCTTGAGTCTTGTTCGCCTATAACCAGGACCACCCCTCACTACAAATTCTCTACCATCAATAACCAATACACACACACACACAAATAACAATGACATGATGCCCAAATCAAAATTGTTGCAGTAAACACATTAATAACTTTTACATTGCGAAAATTAAAATAGTTTAGAGCCTTTTGATATTTAAATAAGTAGCTAGATTTGTCTGTTTTTTTGTGGAAAGAGGCATTTATTAGAGTTTCTCAATAATACATAGTAATTGACAGGTCTTTGTCAAGGTAAGAAGCTGTGAACAGCTTTAAACTGAAAATTAGATATTGAACTACAATTGGCTGCAAGCATTATCGAAGTTATTAATAATGCCCTTCATTCTTTACTTTTACTTTTAGGAGAAGGATAAGTCATGCGTGCATCTCATCTCTCGATCCTACTTACGACTTACGAGTGGGACATGTTGTGCAAGTTAAGTTTGGTTTCTTAACAATGACGGTCTCTGCTTTCTGGACTATAGAAATTGTGAAAGTTATGAGAAGTGCATAAGCTTTTCATGGACAGAAAATATAAAATCATACGAATTCAGGCTATGAAATCATATATGTACTGACTACCGGCATGGCATTAAGGAATGCACCAAAATTCATGTTAAAAGCATTTGTGAATTTTGGATTAAAAGAAGATTTCAAATAAACAAACTTGAAAAACATCTTTTGAAATAACAAGCAAATAGACCGTAGATACAAGAGAATTTTACAAACCCGATATGATTAAGAAAATCTGTACACTTTCACTTCATGTTTTTCTTGGATTCCAAATTCGTGGCATCTTTAAGTGATTCTTGCACATCGATGTCCATGCCGAACTTGAAGAGGGTAGCTGCCTGCAGATAATATGCAGTTGACATTCTGGACACACTACTCGGACTTGCATAGCATCTCCAAGAGCTTTCTGGAAAAAACTGTCGGTGATACCATTGTCCCTCCATCAATGAACTGCATTTGGACGCAAAAACTATTTTAGCTCACTGATCAGACTATGCAGTATCTTACAACCAAAATTGGATATCCATAGGATTTCACTTTTAAGTGTTAAAGTGATGGTTTCCCCAGGCTTTTAGCAAAGACAAAAAGACAACTGGTGCTACTGAAAAATACAATCAATGTAACCTGCCTAGCATCTCTGCTTCGTCATGTCTATAAGATTCCTTATGTTGGCATACACCACAATATAAGCATAATCCTATAAATTAAATTCTATGAACAGTAAACAAAAGGAGGCATCTGTGTGTAGCAGTCGATTGCATTTGTGAAATCCTTTGCGCGGAAAGCAGAATCTACTTGCTTCTTTGAATTCAATGTCTCCTGCATTAGATCTGTCCAGACCTGGAAAGATAGCTGCAAGCCAGATTGTTGTTACTGAATTAGCTTTCTATTACCAATAAAAAGAGTGCTATATTCACGAAATCTATTAACAGCGCTTCATAACAAGTTCTTTTAACGTAAACACGCTGTATTTAGTAACCAGTACTTTGCTATTCACAAATCATTAACTTGTGATATATAGAAAACAGTATCAAACAAATATTTTCAGTCTGTCTGGCAAGATACCTCATTGGAAATTCCTGCATCATCCTTGTATCCAATCTTTTCCAATATCTCGTGTATAGCTGTCAAATCTATTCTCAAGCAAGCTTCACCCATTGGTTCTGATGAGTTTGCATCTCCATTTGAAATGCACATTAATTCATGCGATGGTACCTGATTAAGTTGAACAATTTATATATTGCTAGCGACAATCAGATACATGAAAGAAATCAAACAATTATCTAGCACGAACACAATAACTTTGCTTAAAATTTTCATATCTAGCACGAACACAATAGCATATACGTTTTTCATATCGATATACGATATTAAATTTTTGTCTTTCTTTATAACAACAAAGATTATGCACCATCGATAAAGTCAATTTTTCAAATCTTTGTTGTTATCAAAATTGTGTAGACAATATCAGCTGGTACATTACTCTATACACGGAGCTGTCCACGATGTTGCATTCAATAAAATTACATCACCATTCTGTGAAGTTTGTAACACTTTCTAATCTAGGTCTCTATTGCCTCAGAATATCTATAAATAGAAAATGAGCAGAAAAGAATGGCACAGACAATTCAAAATTATCAGTTCTTATAAAAATAATCCCCTACTGGTCATAATTATACCACTCACTATACTTGGAGTCATCCTAGCTGTGAATGACTCATACATGTAACATGTTTGTAATATCTTTGTTCAATATTTCAAATCGCATCATATAAACATTTGTTTCTAAAATATATTTAGATATAAATACAATTTTGAGTGAGATATATTATGTAGACTCTTTAACTTAATGATGATTTCTAATGTCAGGTGTGATCAATTTGGTTTGTTATTATTGTATATCTGATTGATGCTCGAGAGAAGGGTATACAAACCAAAAAAAGGCATGCAAACCAAAAAAAATTAGAAAAAGAAAGAAGAATATTCAGACTCTGAAAAGGCTTAGGAACTTACATTGCATCATCCACGTCTTGCTTGGGGCTTGCAGCAGAATTCAGCTAACAGCGCTATGTGATCAGAGGACCACTCAGGAGAAGGAAGTGATATATCCTTTCTAAAGTTATCCTCGTCCAAAAGCTCTAATAAAGACTACGGTTAAAGAGTCTGCTGAAGGCCAAAAAATAAATCATCAATTCAATTCACACATCCTTAATAAATAATATAATTTATCGACTACTAAAGAAAATTCATCCTTCCACGAAATTAATGCACATTTAGGAATTCTTAATTCATCCTTCCACGAAATTAATACACATTTAGGAATTCTTATGATTTGCATAAGCTGAAAAAGAGTTGCACCAACTTCCAATTCATATATGCCATTGGAGATGCCATTGGTAAGAAAAAAACAATAAAAATGAGAGCCAATATAACTGAGTAAAATATGTAAACAAGGGTACCAATAAAAATCTCTAGTGCAGTCTGTAAACAAAGGCTCATTTGTGTTGGGTGGGATCCATCCTCCTCCTTTGCTGCTCAAAGCCGAGACCAGCTCCAATCCTCGCAAAAGACGAGTATGCACTGACCAGTAAGAAAAGGCAAAACGTAATCATCATAAAACATGATATATATGGAGTGTAGGTACGTAACACATCTCCAACAAATATTCCGCCATAATTTATGTATAGCAACATATACTAAGTCAAACAAACTCTTCAAGCGCTAAGCAGGGAAACAACGGACACCAATGGTAGCTGATGCAAGAGTTTGTTGCAAGGCGCAAAATTCCTAGAGGGTCCAGAACCAGCTCTGAATGCATATATGATCTACTTTTCTCAATGCCAGAAGTGCATGAGGAGCACTATAAATAAAGTCAAATATTAGAACAGTTATATTATAATGCATATTATTGGCTAGGCTCTAAACTAATACAGATAGCTAAAATTTAAGTGATTATTTTCAAGCACATAACATACCTTCTGGGCACTGAATTGAAATCTCCACATACTAACAGGGGCGGAGGGACGTATGGGCGAGAAGCCGCCGTCGCTCACCCTGAAATTCTTGAAAACAATTTTTTTTTTAAACTTGCACATCTGTCTACTAGTACTAGGTAAGTCCAAATCTGTGTCAAAGCTTAAAGAGTTTTAAAGACACAATAAAATATATAAACTAAACTTGATTCTGTTTTGTAAATATAATTATGAAAGAAACAATTATGAAAAACTCAACAAGTTAATAAAGAGACGTACATGCATCAACCGAAACCTTCCAAATTTTGACATCCTTCAAATCCTGGGGATATTCACATGCATATTGGCCTACAAATTACACAGCCATATATGCATTATTGTGTATAAGAATAGTATATATGATTAGAATGAAAAATTCTTTATTTACATATGTAGATACAGGGGACGGGAAGCAGAGCAAGATCCAAGAACTATGGGCAATAATAGGGAGGTGAAAATTGGGGATTTTCTGGAGGGAGACGAACTGTTAAAAACTGGGCAGACAAAATAGGAAGGCTACATTTGTATTTTTGCTTACAATAAAATGACTCGTAATTTTTTAAAAATAAAATATCTCAAAGCCATCCCCATGTCCTACTATTATATATATAAAGGATGCAGAGGAACTTACTTCTCAGTCCAACAAGAGCATGCAAGGACAGAGCCAAGTCCAATGATGTATAATTGTGGAAAGATTTCACCAGATGAGTGAGCTGCGCCGAACTTGAAATAACTTACAACTGCTTGCTGTTATTGCTTTTAAGAGGCAAAGTACTTCAGGGGAAGCCCTTTGTACTACGATTCTAGAAACAGAGTGGTAATGCAGAGGGAGTGAGAGAGAGCGGTGGAAACCCTTTGCATGAGAGGGGGAGGGGGAGAGAGAGAGAGAGTGGGTGGGGGGGGTATGCACTTGAAAGAGATGCAGCTACCAAGTAGAAATTCCTTCAAAATGACCTGAAGAATTGCGATCATATATTCAGAAGAAACACAACCAGTCGCCAGTGTTCCTAGTCGAATAACCTGAAACATTGGAGAATTTTTTCATCCAAATCTAGGTAAATAATCAACACAAAGAATGAGATATGAAACATCAGAAAAGGAGATAAAACAGTATATAGGAAAATATTAAACACTATAAAACAACCCTTGGAGGAGCTTCTGGTTCTATTAAGGTAGCTCCATATTATACTTCAATGTCACAAAATCGGTAAGGTAGCCCCATATTATAATTCACTACCAGAAAATCTGTACTACACTAAGTTACATGATGGCGCAGAACATCTACTGCACATATGTGCGCCACGTGAGAACACATCTGCAACAAGCCAACAATAATATACATATAGCATTTGATTCATGGAAGGAGTGTTACAACTTTCCAGCAAAATATGACACATTAGTTAATATATAGACAAATTGACATAAGTTTGGAGCTGTAAACTCCACCAGAAAATGACTAGAACATCTAACTGAAAATATATTTAATGTTTACGATAACTGCTGTACATGTCAAAACCAAACCAAATCATCGCCACGCCACACAAAACCAATACTAAACCCCGCTCTGCTCAAACAGTGCAAAATCAGTTTACTTGACAGATGCAGACACCCTCTTTAACATACCCATTCACCCAACAGGTTCCTGGCTTTGATTAGTGCACAATAATGTGATTGTGCAATCAATGACACAAAAGTAAGAACATTGTAGGGGAAATGGAAGGAGAGTGTACATAGAGCAAAAATGTAAGAAGTGTACCGTTGAAAGCTATTAAATTTATTAAGTTGATAACAATATCTTGGACCAAATACATAAGCACCGTAAATAAGAGAAACATATTTTTTTTAAAAAAGAAATAGGCATAAATGATATGAACATTACAGAAAAAGAATGCAGAAGTCGGCAGAACCAACAAGCTTGAAGAGAGCAATTCACTGACCGCAATCAGGTTGAATCATGAACTATATATTTGATATGTTGACCCGCAAAATTCATAGAAACAATGATATATTATAATATCATGATCAAAATCAGTGCCGATTAAATGGAACCAGAATCACAAACTTGACATCATAAACATCATCAAAAAACAACCACAATTGCTAGAGTTATCCATTAAAGTTATTCAATGATCAGTGACATCAAATCAAGAAAATAGTAGAGAAGATGAAAGAACACATCTTGATAAGGGCAATCAACTCAAAGAGACCCCACCCCCTTAACTCATTGAAACAAAGTATATATGCACCATCAGTAGAGAAAATAACTATATTTGTGCTTGCTTGTGCGCGCGCACAAAGAATAAGTTGTTTACTGCAATACAAGTTAAAATGTTAAATATGTTTAATAATCGGTAGAAAAGAAAGGGAGGTATAAAGAAACTAGTTGAATTTAAGAAATTGGAGAAGTCACGACTTTTAGTTGCAGTCAAAGTATATAAGGGATACTGTGGCACTACAAAATTACAAGAAACAATACTTACCAAAAGAATTCAGAACGGACGGCATCATCATATTAAAAACTTTAGGAATACAAAATCAATCATCACAAGAATAAAACTGAACATCCCAATCTGGAGGGGGAAATAATATACAAAGAATGTATTCAAAAAGAAAAAAGAAGGAATAGCAAAGAATTAACACCTCATATCATAAACATCAACAGATGGGGCAAGTTCAATCCCACTATCCAGCCAAAATGAGTTTTTAACTCTGTTAAAAACAGAAATAATGAAATAAGAGCATAACATGTAAAACAGAAATAATGTAATAAGCATATTACAATGATCTGGGAAATCTCAGTACCCTGATTCCATAACCATGAGAACTGAGAAGTGTTCGGATCATTGAAAATTCATTCTACATAATGAATAAACCGTAGTAGAATAATGAAATAAGCATATTACAATGATCTGGGAAATCTCAGTAGAACAAGAGGAACATCAGATGCTTGCTGCTTATTTAATATACCTTGGCTAGCACATTACAAGCACTACTAATTACACAGTGGGAGAATAAAATTTAACTGAAGATGGATTTGTTACTTAAAATAGCTGTAATACATGCCATCAAAAACAAACATAACGATTGTCAAGATACAAATATTAGTTCACTTCACAATAGGAGGAAACAACAGAAAGAAAGAACAGTTCTTAGGACAGACCAGACAACAAGACACTGAACTCAGACTTGAAAACCGCCTCAGAGACGGAGGACAAGGTGAAGAGTAGACTCCTTCTGGATATTATAGTCAGCCAAAGTTCTTCCATCCTCTAACTGCTTTTCAGCAAAAATAAGCCTCTGCTGGTCTGGAGGGATCCCTTCCTTGTCCTGAATCTTTGCCTTGACATTGTCAATTGTGTCTGAGCTCTCAACCTCAAGTTTGGAAATAATAGGGAGGTGAAAATTGGGGGTTGAGCAGACAAAATAGGAAGGCTACATTTGTACTTTTCCTTGCAATAAAATGACTCATAATTTTTTAAAAATAAAGTAACTCAAAGCCATCCCCATGTCCTAGTATTATATATATAAAGAATGAGGAGGAACTTAACTTCTCATTCCAATAACAAGAGCATGCAAGGACAGAGCCAAGTCCAATAATGTATAGTTGTGGAAAGATTTCACCAGATGAGTGAGCTGCGCCGAACTTGGAATAACTTAAAATTGCTTGCTGTTATTACTTTTAGAGGCAAAGTACTTCAGGGGAAGCCCTTTGTACTTCGATTCTAGAAACAGAGTGGTAATGCAGAGGAAGTGAGAGAGAGCGGTCAAAGCCCTTTGTACGAGAGGGGGAGATAGGAAAAAAAATAAATAAATATATATATATATATAGAGAGAGAGAGAGAGAGAGCATGCACTTGAAAGAGATGCAGCTACCTAGTAGAAATTCCTTCAAAATGACCTGAAGACTTGTGAACCTATATTCAGATGAAACACAACCAGTCGCCAGTGTTCCTATTCGAATAATCTGAAACATTGGAGAAATTTTTTCATCCAAATCTAGGTAAATAATCAAAACAAAGAATGAGATGTGAAACAGCAGAAAAGGAGATAAAACAGTATAAGGAAATATTAAACACTATTAAGCAACCCTTGGAGGAGCTTTTGGTTCTATTAAGGTAGCTCCATATTATACTTCAATATCACAAAATCGGTAAGGTAGCCCCATATTATAATTCACTACCAGAAATGATGGCGCAGAACATCTACTGCACATGTGTGCGTCACATGAGAACACATCTGCAACAAGCCAACAATAATATACATATAGCATTTGATACATGGAAGAAGTGTTACCGCTTTCCAGTAAAATATGACACATTAGTTAATATATAGACTCCACCAGAAAATGACTAGAACATCTAACTAAAAATATATTTAATGTTTACAATAACTGCTGTACATGTCAAAACCAAACCAAATCATCGCCACGCCACACAAAACCAATACTAAACCCTGCACTGCTCAAACAGTGCAAAATCAGTTTACTTAGACAGATGCAGACACCCTCTTTAACATACCCATTCACCCAACAGGTTCCTGGCTTTGATTAGTGCACAATATTGTGATCTTGCAATCAATGACACAAAAGTAAGAATATTGTAGGGGAAATGGAAGGAGAGTGTACATAGAGCAAAAATGTAAGAAGTGTACCTTTGAAAGCTATTAAATTTATTAAGTTGATACCAATATCTTGGACCAAATACATAAGCACCGTAAATAAGAGAAACATATTTAAAAAAAAGGATATAGGCATACATGATATGAACATTACAGAAAAAGAATACAGAAGTCAGCAGAATCAACAAGCTTGAAGAGAGAAATTCACTGACCTCAATCAGGTTGAATCATGAATGATACTTGATATGGTTGAACCACAAAATTCATAGAATCAATGATATATTATATATCATGATCAAAATCAGTGCGCTTAAATGGCATCAGAATCACAAACTTGACATCATAAACATCATCAAAAAACAAACACAATTGCTAGAGTTATCCATCAAAGGTATTCAATAATCAGCGATATCAAATCAAGAAAATGGTAGAGAAGATGAAAGAATACATCTTGATAAGGGCAATCAACTCAAAGAGACCCCATCCAATACCTCATTGAAACAAAGTATATACGCACCATCAATTGAGAAAATAACTATATTTGTGTCTGCTTGTGCGCGCACACAAATAATAAGTTGTTTACTGCAATACAAGTTAAATATATTTAATATCGGTAGAAAAGAAAGGGAAATATAAAGAAACTAGTTGAATTTAAGAAATTGGAGAAGTCACAACTTTTAGTTGCAGTCAAAGTATATAAGGGATACTGTGGCACTACAAAGTTACAAGAAACAATACTTACCAAAAGAATTCAGAATGGCATCATCATATTAAAAACTTTAGGAATACAAAATCAATCATCAAAAGAATAAAACTGAACATCCCAATCTGGAGGGGGGAATAATATACAAAGAATGCATTCAAATAAAAAAAGAAGGAATAGCAAAGAATTAACACCTCATATCATAAACATCAACAGATGGGGCAAGTTCAATCCCACTATCCGGCCAAAATGAGTTTTTAACTCTGTTAAAAACAGAAATAATGAAACAAGAGCATAACATGTAAAACAGAAATAATGAAATAAGCATATTACAATGATCTGGGAAGTCTCAGTACCATGATTCCATAACCGTGAGAATTGAGAAGTGTCCGGATCATTGAAAATTCATTCTACATAATGAATAAACCTTGGTAGAATGATGAAATAAGAATATTACAATGATCTGGGAAATCTCAGTACCTTCATCCCATAACCGTGAGAACTGAGAAGTGCCCGGATCATTGAAAATTCAATCTACATAATGAAGAAACTTTAGTAGAACCAGAGGAACATTGCTGCTTATTTAATAAACCTTGTCTACCACATTACAAGCACTACTAATTAAACAGTGGGGGAGTAAAATTTAACTGAAGATAGATCTATTACTTAAATAGCTGTAGTACATGCCATCAAACCAAACATAACCATTGGCAAACCACAAATATTAGTTCACTTGACAACAGGAGGAAACAACAGAGATAAAACAGTTCTTAGGACAGACCAGACAACAAGACACTGAACTCAGACTTGATAACCACCACGGAGACGGAGGACAAGGTGAAGAGTAGACTCCTTCTGGATATTATAGTCTGCCAAGGTTCTTCCATCCTCTAACTGCTTTCCCAGCAAAAATAAGCCTCTGCTGGTCTGGAGGGATCCCTTCCTTGTCCTGAATCTCTGCCTTGACATTGTCAATTGTGGCTGAGCTCTCAGCCTCAAGTTTGTAATTGTCTTACCCGTGAGGGTTTTCACAAAAATTTGCATTCCACCACGGAGTCGAAGCACCAAAATGAGGGTGGATTCCTTCTGGATGTTGTAATCAGCCAGAGTTCGGCCATCCTCAAGCTGTTTACGCTGATATCAGCCTCTGCTGATCTGGAGGAATTCCTTCTTTATCCTGAATCTTAGCCTTAACATTATCAATAGTGTCAGAACTTTCAACCTCTAGAGTGATTGTCTTCCCGGTCAAAGTTTTAACAAAGATCTGCATCCCTCCTCTAAGATGAAGGACCAAATGGAGAGTGGACTCCTGGATGTTATAATCAGCCAAAGTTCGTCCATCCTCCAGTTGTTTCCCAGCAAAAATCAACCTTTGCTGATCAGGAGGAATCCCCTCCTTGTCCTGGATCTTAGCCTTGACATTGTCTATAGTATCGGAACTTTCATAATAGTCTAGCCGCCAGTAAGGGTTTTAACGAATATCTGCATCTGTGTGATTTGCAAACAATAACGAGAAATTAGGAAAATGTAAACAAAATGAGCAGTTTAAAACCGAAATACAACAAGGAGAAGATGAAAAAACTACGACTCAGTGTACAAATATACAAGACATTATAGAGAAATCAAAAATATAAATATCAATCAAGCAGATAACTTAGAAAAAGCATCAATTCAGAAACAATTATAAGATTAAAGATCAAATTAGCTGTAACAATATAATACATACGATCAGATCAAAACATGAAACCCTAGAAAAGATTAAACATGAAAGCGTAACAAATAAGAAACCCTAGAAAATAGAGCAAAAAAGAAGAAAACATACCTTGATTTATAACACAGATATTATTGTAGCACAGCCAACAACACAAGCTCGGGGGAGTATGATGAGTATTTATAGACACCTCTTTCTATTTAAACCGCCAGCCTCTGTTCAGCCCGCTTATTCATAACGCTACGCGTCACGACGCGTTACGCACCCTACGACGCATACTAAAGACGCGTTACGCACCGCACGCGTTACCCACTGCTTCGACGCGTAGTTTAGAATTTTATCGGACTTGTAAATTTTAGAGACGTTTTTTATTAATTTTGAGACTAAATTACTTTTATTTATTAAATAAATATTATTAAATTATCTTCTTAAGTTTTGCTAGTTATTTAGATTTAATTATAATAAAACAAAATATTATATTTTATGTCCAAATATCTCACTCACTAATATATTTTTAATAATATATGATTCAATTAGTATATTACTTTATTTGATTTCTTATTTTTTGTTCAAAGAAAATGAAAATTTATTTTAAACTTTTTTTTTCTGACTAATATTTAAATATTTACAATTTTTAACAATTCAACATAGCTTCGTAATTCTGACAAAAAAAACATAGCTTCGTAATGAGCAGGCGGCAAGAGAAAATGGGAAGCAGGAGCATAACAGAACTTGAAAGAAACTCAAAAGATTTTTCCCAGACACGAATCTCTTGCTCGATCGTTCGAAATCGAGCTTTCAAAGAAGAACAGCGGATTGCTTTACATTGTTGATTCTGATGATAATAATGATGATGTTGCTGGCTATGTTATGTTTTCCTGGCCTTCTTCACTCTGTGCTTCTATTACCAAACTTGCAGGTTTTTTCTTTACCCCTTTTCGGATTTCTATCTAAAGTTTCAATCTTTTTGTGAATACAAGCCCATTTCAAGATTTTGTGTTTTACTTGCACAATTGATTGATTCTTAAGAGTCGTAAAGATTTTGTTATAATGAGATTACTGGTTTGAATTTGGTTGTTGAAATCAACCAATACCCCTTGATTTTATATGCTTGTAAATCAATCCCAAACTATCTGCCCCAGAACATTTATTTTATCCAGGAATTGACCTCTATATGCTTATATATTAATGTACACGGTTTAGACCTGCTATGACAAGTGGTTAAATTCTTAGGCTGGTTTGTAGTTCTTTTTGTGCATGTGTTGGACTGCTCGTTAGGCATATAAGTAGGCAGGGTAAGGAAGGCGGTAACTGTATAGATATCATTGTTCTATCCCCTGCTCATTATGGTGGAACCTATACTTCATCTTATCTGATAAAAGCACGGATAAGTTTTTTAGGAAGTGGTAAATTTTTAGGAGATTCAATTCTCTGGATGTGATATTCTTGTGAGTTTTATTAGTCCGTACTGATCTTATTTTATTGCTTGTAAATCATAAATCAGTAAAAGAGAAATACAGGAGACAAGGACATGGAGAGGCACTGCTAAGTGCAGCAATAGAAAAATGTAGAGCTAGAAATATCCACCGAATATCACTTCATGTAGACCTGTCAAGAACTGCTGCCTTGAATCTTTACAAGAAGTTTGGCTTCCAAGTGGATAGTCTTGTGGAACGGTACTACTCTTCGGACAGAAATGCTTACAGAATGTACTTGGATTTTGAAATATACTAGCAGATGGAGTCTGGTTCATCGCCATGGCTTTCATAGATTCTCTACATAAATACATAGTGTAGCCTGAAATGGTATTTGCAAAATTTTGTCTAGAATCTTATTAGGCGTTTGTCCCCATTGAGGGACAAAAACACATGCCCCTGCGGGCATTCACGAACACATCTGATATAACTTTCCAGAGCTATGAATTGTAGGTGCATTTTGTGCTGCTAGTTTATCTGCAACAGATGAATTTTTTTTTTACTGTCTAGACTCGGTGTTATGATCAAGTGAATGTGCCACCTCAACTCCTCAGGATGGCAATGATCATTTTCTTATAAATCACCCATTTTTATATGAATAGCAATGACTGCAAATATGCAGCTGTGTCATTCCCTGTACTGACATTCCAAGTATTATACTGAAGATCAGGCACAAAAATTCCACCTTAACTATGTAGGAGTATTAACTAGTATGTGCAATCCTTTTTCCAAATAAATTGAATCTAATGAGTGATAAGAAAAAAATATTGTAAAAAAGAAGATCATTTTAGAACTTGTATATCTACCATTAGCGCTGATCCTGGATATAATATACAAGTATGTCTAAATAAAAATATTTATATTTGTTAAAAATATAAAATATTTTTAATTTTAATAAAAAAAAGTTTTATAAAATTTGATATAGATAAATTAGTAATTATATTAAACTATTCCTCAAATATAATTAATAAATTATAATTTTTTTAATATTAATATGTGTAATTTTAAATTATATATAAAAAAGGGCATATATAGCAGCTGGACTCGATTAGAATACACATAGAACTGAGCTGGCAAGGCCAGTCATCTGACAGCTAGCTTAGCTAAAGTTAAGGAGCACCCTGTTTGGGTATATTAATTAAATCAAAAAACGAAGCTACACTATAAATTTCCAAACGGGTCCCATCCCATATAGGTATATATATCATCAGCCCTGTCGGGGCCCCGTTACCCAATTTTCCCTCTAACCCTTGAATTAAATCAAAAGGGGAGGTTAGGGATTTAATTGAGATTGAGATTGAGATTGAGATTGAGATCGAGGGGAAGATGGGGAAAATGGTACGGAGTTGCTTTCAATCAATGCTAAAGCTGGTCAATTCGGTGGTAGCTATGGTGGGTCTTGCTATGATTCTTTATGCCTTTTGGATGTTTAGGGTTTGGCACAACAACGTTGATGATTCTGATTTCCCACCTCCCTGGTATTACTTACATTCTCTCTCTCTGTATATTTGTTTATGTTATTTATGGTGGAGCAATGTCAACTTAATAGTTGGGGGTTTGTTGTTCTTGCCACTTTATGTTATTTGATAAGGAGGACTGTTATTCTTTCGATAAATGGTTTGTATGGGAGTATCTTGAGTGATTCGAGTTCACTTGTTAAATATAATGTGACTGAAACTCTAGTAGGCTATTTGCTTGGGTTGCAGTTTTGGTCCAAAGCCGAACCACCGAATGCTGTGCTATGGGGAAAATAGTAGACTATTTTATTTGAATTAACTTTACCACTTGGTATATTTTTACTTACTGTGTGTTGTTTTTTTTGCCAATGCTATGTAGGTTCATTTACACATTCTTTGGCATTGGTGCTTCTTTATGTGTAATTTCATGCTCGGGTCACATTGCTGCCGAGACTGCTAATGGATGCTGCCTTTTCCTAGTATCCTTTTTTTCCAAAATTTGTTCCGGATAATGATAGCCACTCAGTCCTTTTTAATGTGAAGTGTTCAATATCCAGTGTGTATCCTTATAAAACCATTTGCTGCTTAGGTTGATGTAGGGCAAGGAGGGAGAGTGATTAAAGAAAAAAAATAAGTTGGCACAGTTTTTTTCAAACACAATTAGTCACTAATAAAACTAAGTAATATGTTTTCTGAAAGTTAACGAGGGATTACATT
Source organism: Oenanthe sinensis (assembly GCA_028671895.1). NCBI lineage: Eukaryota > Viridiplantae > Streptophyta > Magnoliopsida > Apiales > Apiaceae > Oenanthe > Oenanthe sinensis. The sequence goes on from CM053794.1 coordinate 42,747,995, forward strand.
TATACCATAACTTGAAGCAAAATAAAATTAAGGGATAAATTCTCCTAGCCAGTATTTACATCCTAATACTCATCAGTTCACATATATAAATGCATAAATAATTATGTGGTCTTAAAATGATGCTGAAAATAGATGCATAGTACTTTTCCCCCCATTTATATATGTTTTCAGAAGTTTGCATCTTATAGAGGATTCTAGACTTTATAATGAAACTATGTATTCATTGTAGACCTTATGTTGAGATTAGTATATGTTTTTTATCTTTCTGCTTCTCATGCTGGAAGCTGCAGTTACTGTGGATGTATTTTTTAATCGAGACTGGGAAGAGGTACATTGTAGCTATAAACTTTTTCCTTTGATTATAATGTATATTTGTGTAACATTCATAATTGTTCACACTTTGTATCAGGACTTCCCGGAGGACTCAACTGGGAAATTAGATGACCTAAAAGATTTTATTAAGAAAAACTTTGAGATGTGTAAATGGATCGGCTTATCTATTGTGGCCATACAGGTATCTCTCTCTCTCTCTCGCTCTCACACACACACACACACACAATATATATATATATATATATTAAAATAAAATAAACCGAGGTTGGTATCCGTCCAATACACCTTAAACTGCTCTTGGCTCTTGCTTGCGAATGAAAAATTAACAAATTGGTGCAAATGTAGAGGCTGAAAAATCGGGTACCATGAACGACCCATAGAGATATTCCTCTGTGGCTCTGTGCCATTACGCATGACATAGTACACTCACAGTTTAGGTTTGCTGATTCAGACATCTTTGGGCTTTCACATAATTATGGTGGTGGTTGATATCTTTTGCTTCTTTCAAGATCATGGATCCCTAAAACTTCTCATTAGTAATCATAGGGTGAAACCCTTGTTCTTATGCATATAGTAAAAAAAAAAAAAAGTAAAACTAACTAACTGACGTACAAAATCCCTTTGATGTAATTAAATAATTATGTTATTAACGTGCAGGGACTATGTATGCTCTTTGCTATGATCCTCAAAGCTCTTGGGCCACATCGTGAGTCATCCTATGAAAGCGATGATGACTACACTCCAGAAGGGGTCCCACTCTTAAAAAATTATGTCCATCAACCTTCTTATGTTGCTAAGGACCCTCTCTATGTATCTAATGGATCTAGGAAGGATTCATGGAACATAAGAGTTAGCAGATAAGGTATGATGTTCTTAATTTAGTGTTCAGATAATTCAGTGTTAAAATTATAATGTAATAGCTGTCAGCCTGTCAGCTCAAAAATCTAGGTTAAGATTTTTTATATCAGTTAACATGTCAATTTTTTGATCGCCTTGAGCTCTCTGGGTGTGCATAAGGCACCCATAATTCTTATTTGCACATGCAAGCTAGTCACCGCATGAAGTTTTTAGAATTTTCTTTGACCTTTAGGCTATGTTGCATTCGCGGATTTTGATTCGGTGTCATATTCTCATGGATCATAGTCAAAACAAAACTTGGTATTCTTAGTCCCATTAAATATTAAATCCTTTGTGCAATGTAATACAGTTATACGAATGCGACTTTTTATTTGTTTGGAGTACTTTAACTCGATCTTACTATATTAATATTGGAACACTGTCTATGCTAAACAGAAGTAAAACATAACTGAAAAAAGACTGGGGCAATCTAAACAAGAGTATTGTGAGGGTAACATGGGCACAATTCTATTCTGTTTTATAGCTGAGCAAAAGAGTGTTCGAGTGAAGGTTATGTCTCTTAGCGATGAAGTCAGATTTGGTTTCATTAAGTGTGTTAATCTATTTTTGATATAAGTTGTCTGACCGAATCAGTAAATTAATGAATAAGGGGTTATTGAGTGTTATACAAAAGACAAATTGAATATTGTATATCTTGCATTAGTATTTATTTAATATCCTAAATATTACCGAATTTGGTACTGAATCGGATGGAATTCAGTAATATAACAAAGTACCTTTCACTTTATCATGTTATGATATTAGACAAACATCCATAATTTCCATGAATAAATCTCATATGTTGTCAATTATCTAGCTTACCTCTTGACGTTGCTCTATTCCATTTAAGATATACAGCTATATATAAATTAGAATTCATGCGTGGTTCTTTATAATTTATTTTTGTTCGATATTTTTTGTATTTGTTGATTATATCTTTTGAGATAAACTGTTAAAGAGATTTCAATTGAATGAATGTTGCAGTCAGCTATGAGGTGTTGAAGAGATTATAATTGAGAGAAAGTTGCAGTCAGCCACAATGAAATGTCTGGTCTATTGTTTACGAGGAAAATGTGCTTTTAGATTTGCCAGTTACAGCACAAACGAGGGAAATTGAATGTGTAATGTGCATATGGTGTAAATAACTACCTGATCTACAATAACAATAGCATCTTGAACAAGTACTGTTTGATTCCCATTCCTATCAATGCACTCTACATTTGCACTGTTGAAGTAAATAATTCTTGTATTATATACCTGCCCGAGTGTCTTATCATGTTGGTATTTTCTTTAAAAAGAAAAATTCTAGGTAGAATTAGATTCCTAGACATAACAATATTCGGGGAGGAGATGGAATTCGTCACCTCTCCAGTGATGGTGTGGGAGTGTGATTATGTATTATGTTCCAAGCTGCCACTATATCCCCTAATTTTTCTGTTATGCAGGACAATCTGAACATTCCTGTTGTAGGCTAGCTTAAGCACTTGCCATGCAATGTTACTGGTTCGAAACAAGGAGACTGGCAAATGATAAATATATGAGTTTCTTTAGATGTTCGCACCGGTGTTTTTTTCTTTTTGGTTTCAAGCAGTGAATATATGTGATTGGGATCTTTGCTCATTGTGAAAGAAGACCTGATGGCTGATATGAGATTATTTATGCTAATTATATTAATTAAGTTATGGCAAATCATCCCTTATCTTATTTTATCAATTAAATATTCACTTCTCTCTCTCTTCTTATCCCTTTCTTTTTCCTTTCCTTCCTTTACAAAACATAAGTGGAATTTGAATTTATTTATTATAATAATAATAAGGAACAACAAATAATTGGAGTTGTCATACAATATAATGTTTTAAGTTACTAGGATTCAATTTAATAATATTATTTTTAAGTAACCCACCAAGATGTTATTGGAGTTGCTCTAATCTTGCAATAGTTCTGTTGTGATAAAACTTCTTCTATGGTGCGATGAATAATCTCAATAACACGAGTCATGTCCCTCTTGACCTTTTCCTCAACATTTCCAGTTATTTGATGTCAAAATGTTCATGCCAAGCAACACCAGCGTATGATAGTAGCATGCTTGGCATTCGTATTAGCGTTCTGATTTGTGTACAGTGAGTATGCTTGCCTCAATCAACGTATTAGAGAACAACTTTTTCATATATGTTTAATTAACTAAAATGGCTGATTACTATGTTTTCTGTCTTTCTGATGAATGGATTTAGAATGTTCACCAGTGTTCATATATATTCTACTGGAGGATGCAATATCTGAAGGTTCAAATAAAACAAAAAATAAAATAAAATATGCAAGGTGATATGATCATTTTAAAATGCTTCATACAGTTACCTGTCCGGGAATATTTGTAGCCACTAGCCTTCATGTGCCAAAACAACCAAACTGACCCCTAGAGACTGCTTCCCATAAAAAGTGAGTTTACAGTAATTAACATACGAGTGGTTTAACTGGACTACTGGGACAGAGAACACTTATTTTGTTTTTGGTGTTGTCAGGCTCTTTCTAGCACAGTTTCAGAATAATCCGTCCGAAATAAGACAAATGAAAGATCTGGTCCCTTTTTCACATTTTCAGAACAGTTGCATAAAATAACAAAAATCAACAACTTTTTATGGGATTTTGAGAATACATATTATCTTGTTAATGTATACTAATAGTCCACTAATAGTCTGAAACACACATTTTAGCTGCGTGCTTCTTTAAACTGTAGACAAATTGACAGATTGCAGGTGTGTACTTTCTGAATAAATGCTCAAAGTACGCTTGTACTTTGGGCCATCTATGTGTAATTTTGTGCAATTTTCTGATATTGGCACATACATGCTCAAAGTCGCTATACAAAGTTTTGCATCTAGGCAAAATTCAGATTAAAGGAAGGGGCCCTCCTATCTATGAGTATGAAAACTGCTTAGAAAGAAATATACATCCGCAAACATAATTAAAGACTCTGAGGCAAGTACAATAATATAGGTATTACACAATCTGAGGCAAATTACTCTTATTCCATATCTCAATAGTAAGTGAGGTATAAATGTTGTTCTTGGTTAACAACAGAGTCAGTTCATTTTGCAGTTCAGCCAGATTTTGTTTCTGTAACTTACTTACCTTCAATTGCCTCTGTAGCAGCATCGGGAGACTGGAGTACCTTTAGCTGCTGCATCTTTGGAAGGCGAATTAGGTTTATTTCCATCCCTGGCTGCTTCTGAAGAAGCATTTTTCCCATCCTTTGCGTCTTTTTCATATTTTGCAGGTGGGAGCATATGAGTTGGAGGATTTTGCTTCAGCTTCAAAAGCAATTGCCGCGTTCTGGAAAGATCAGTCGGTTTCCCAGGCTTTGGTCCCTGTATTACCACTATTGAGGTCTTCTTTTCCTCTTCCTTCTTTCCCCGTCTCTTAACACTAGCAACCTCGCGAGGGATAATCTCTGCTATTGCTTTCCAATACTGTTGGTTACACTCCTTGTGGAACTTCTCTTGATTAGCAAGGTATATCTGTTCCAACCACATATTCAAATTATATACTATTCATCTACTGCCTGAAAAATGAAACATGGTAGAAATGAACAAGAAAATAAATATTCAGGATTTTACCTTTTCTCTTTCTCTGTTATGAGTCTTGTTTGTTTCACAATTGACCTTTCTTTTTTCAGTAAAAGCTTTGTTATACTCCTCAGCTTCTTTGATGATCTCATTCCTCATTTCCTTCTCCTTCTTTTCCTTTTCCTCAAGATAAATAGCATTTTGCCTACCCAAAAACAGTAACATGTAAAAAGCAATTGACTTGGAGATAGTGGTGAACGCAATAAGAACTGCAGGGGAACTTGCTATCCCACAGAGATTACTATTTACAAATTGATCATATCGTTCAAGAATCTTGACATAAGTAATAACACAACAAGGAAAATCAAGCAAACTAAATTTAATACCAGATCATATTGTGGAATATAGGTCACTAGACTGTGAACTATCTTAGCTGCAACTTATACCTGCATCAAGCATTCACATGCATGCATACAGAATTATTATTTAAAACATTAATACCTCTTATGAGATAACTGTTAAGCAAGCTACATTATGAAACAATCGATACAATCAAAAAGTAGTTGTAATTTCTGTTCAATCGGGACAAACACCACACACATGCAATTCAACTTGATGCATTTTTTGAACAAGAATACTAGGAAGCCTGATATGTCTTTTTATCACGGGGAAGGACATAAGCACCATGATATCTCCATCCATTTTCCAAATGTAATTAACACTGCTTCAGTAAGAAATGGACCATGCACCCAGCATATTAACAGCTATATAAAACCTTGATAATCAATCTACTAAATTTTAGAACTGGGATTGTTATCAACTTCAGAAGGACAAATATGCATCATCAAATAATGTAAATTACAATTAGGCATTCCAAATAATCCAACTTGTGCACAAACACTACCATCATTAGAAGAAGTGAAGATTCCATCATTTTCAATCGTCTGCATGTTGTTATTGAAGGGACTCGTACCTGGCTCGACCTCCTCTCCGGTGACTACTTATTCATTGCTATAATTATTATTGGAAACTACTATGTTTTTAATATTGTTACAGATTTATTTATGTATGTGGTATGAAAATGATTGAAATATTTAACATACTATAAAACTTGAATAATATATTAATTAATTTGTCAAAAAACAAGTATCGAATAATAAAAATATTTATTTCAAATGGATAGCTTAGTGGTATGTCCAGAGTTGATAATATAAAGACACGTAGACACACGTGTAAGCCGGAGAAGAGGTTTAGTGTACTACTGTTTTCCTTGCTACATAGTTATTATATACAGCTACACTAAACTGATGAAAGGTGGAGGTACGGATAATAAAATGGCGGATCGATATTTTATGAATGACATGCCAGACTTCGTGGCCGAAACGACGGTGGAGACAGGTGTAAAAGAAGGAGAAGGACAAGTATTAGCACAAGGAACTGAAGAATCACTCATGCGCCTTGTTTGCATGCCTTATCACTTATTTTCTGAGAGACTCAAGCGAGCTGCTTTGGATCTTAAAGAAACAGTAACCCCCCAACACCCTTTTATTGTTTGTAAATAAATATTTATAGGTTTTATATGATGATGTGAGTTGTGAATTGAATATTTGCATAGGTGGTGATTGAGACGTGGGGATTTAGCAGGCAACACGTCCAAGATTTCACTATTTATACTGGAACACTTGGAACTGCCTTTTTGCTCTTCAAATCCTATCAACTTACAAACAACAGGAGTGATCTGGAACTCTCTTCTCAGATTGTTAAGGCTTGTGACTCTGCTGCTCAAAACATACTTAAGACTTGTGACTCTGCTACTCCCCACTCTGGGTATATTTTTACTTCTATCGGTTCTTTAGCTTTTAATTAGAGGCTTTTTGTTGTTATATCTTACATGTTTATGTTAATATGAGCATCATACGGCCTCCTGTTTACACCTTGACTTTTGGCAATATCATATCATATCATGTTAAAATCAACATGATAACCTCTTGTTTAATTCATTACACTTTAATTTGGCTATACAATATTAAATTCTCTTATTAACATCTTACCTTACCTTTGTTGGGAGAAATGAAATGAGAGATTGCAAATAAAATTAAAGGACAAAGAAATGATGCAAGAAGGGAATTGAAAATTTGGTTCTTTTGGCCGGGTTTACACCTTCAGTTTTGTCTCGAGGTTTGGGGGAAGTTAATAATTTAACATTGTAATTTAACTTTAACGTAGGGATGTGACGTTTTTTGGACGACCTGGAGTTTATGCTTTAGGTGCTGTGATATCTAAGCATATGAGCGACACTAAGATGCCCCTGATAACCTTTGTTTCTTCCCACTCTGTGTAATTAACCTTTGTTTCTATCTCTTCACTGTGTATATGATTCGTGTTACTCGCCTTTTAATTCCAGGTTTTTATTGGAATTCCGTGTGCCCCTGATATGAGCATGTAGTCCTATTTTTTTTATTTTTATCCTACCATTTCTTTCCTTTTTTCAAAGTTGCTGCAATAAATTGAACAATGAAGTAACTGATAATCGATATTTGGTTGATTCGGGGTGTTTATTATTTTTTTTATGATAGGCATGTGACATTTTTCGGACGAGCTGGGGTTTGTGCACTTGGTGCTGTTATATCCAAGTATATGGCAGACACTAAGATGCTTGATTACTACTTAACCAAATTCAAGGAGGTACTTGATATATTCAACTTTATTGCTGCCAGTACTATATTTTAGACTATGACCTGTACTATATTCAACGCAGATTGAGCTGACAAAAGACCTCTCTGATGAATTATTTCATGGGAGGGCAGGATTCCTTTGGGCATGTTTATATCTTAATAAGCATATAGGCAAGGATACTATTCCTTCTGCCCGGATGGTAAGTCTGTAATCTGTATTCTGCAGTATATCAATCATCTAGGTTTGTACTTGAAAGGATAAATTGTAAAATTTGGTGAAATGATTAATTGTTTTAGTTGTGCTAATGTGATAGAGTGTAGTTGCTGATGAAATTATAGCAAACGGGAGGAAAATGGGCTCCAAAGGTAGGTGCCCACTGATGTATGAATTCAGGGGTCAGAAGTTCTGGGGTACAGCCCATGGTTTAGCAGGAATCATGAATGTCTTGATGGATCTAGAACTGAAGCCAGATGAGCGCGAGGATGTTAAGGCCACTCTTAAGTATATGGTTAATAATAGGCTGCCCAGTGGGAATTATCCTGCAGCTGAAGATGATGAGAAAGATGTCCTTGTGCAATGGTGCCGTGGAGCTCCTGGGATCGCACTTACACTAGCCAAAGCAGCTCAGGTAGCACCTCTAATTTATTTCCTTGAAAGTAATGCAATATACTGTATTTAGTAAAAAAAGGCAATATACTGTAGGTATATTTTTTATGTTCAGGTGAGATGAATATAATAGCTGGCTTATTCCCAAAATTTTGTTCTTCTAATCGGGGACCTTAATTGGAGATTTAGTTAGATGATAAGATTCAGTTTATGATAGATGATCAAATGTAGTTGGTTACATTTAATTTGTATTTAAAATATGGAATGCAAATGAAAGGCTGAAGAAGAGGGGAGATAACGTTACCTTCTGCCAAATGTCTACCATTTTAAATCCTACCTGAAATATAATGGTGCAGAGTCCAATTCTGTACTTGAAACTAAAACTTTCCTAGCAAATTATATATGTACCTAGGCTTGGGTTCAAATATATGATGAATCTTATACATACACAGTGAATCCTATAGGATTGTAGAGTTTGTAGTGGAGCATGACTCTATCTAGACACTTCTGCAAAGTGTTCATATTTCCTTAAAACATACAAGTTTTTTTTCTTGTTCTTCCCTCTGCATTTTAAAGTACTAAGCTAGTAGGTGCCTATGGAGATTATCTTGTTCCAAATTTAGGAGTAAGGTTAATTACTCCAGGTGCTATATGTGGAACTAGAACTACTATTATAGTTTGTCAATATCTCTGCAATGCTTGTGTTATATATCCGTGTTTAAAAACATTCTAGAAATATAATATTGTTCTATATGCTTTTATTATCTAAATCCATTTGGAATTTTTCGTAACATCACCACGTCTGAAAATAAGGACAAAGTCCGAGCATGGTCCACATAACAATCTGGATTTCTGTTCTTAGTACTATTTGATTAAAAAAGTACAATTTTTTCTGAGTGCACAGATTAAACCTTCATTATAGTAGAAACCCTTTAGGTCAGTGATACCTGCAGAGCAATTTTTTAGACAAGGATAGTTATGAATTAGACAATTAGTCACCTCCCAGCTATGTCGTAATAGTAAGCAAACAAATTACTAGGTTTTTGAAGACAAGGAGTTCTTGGAAGCAGCCATAGGTGCGGCAGAGGTCGTCTGGAATCGTGGTCTACTCAGAAGGGTCGGCATTTGCCATGGTATCAGTGGAAACACTTATGTGTTCTTGTCGCTTTACCAACTGACAAAGAATAAGGAGTTCCTCTACCGGTCCAAAGCATTTGCATCATTTTTACTTGATAGATCTCACAAGCTTATATCTTCAGGCGAAATGCACGGAGGAGATGCACCATACTCGCTTTTTGAAGGACTTGGTGGCTTGGCGTATCTTTTTCTGGACATGGTACAACCAACTGAGGCTAAATTTCCAGCTTATGAACTTTAAGAACACAAGCAAATGTACTGTGAATTATGTAGCTGAGCTGTTGTGTCAACTGAGTGTAGCTGTTGTCTGAATTTAGCTGAATGTAATATATAAGAACAATATGCTGAATATCTTGTATTAAGTAGTGTATGTTCTTCAAATATTGAATAGTGGTGTGTTTTAGGGCACTGCCTGATAGTTTGGTGGGTTGGTATTTGTTAACTGTTACATAGTAATATTTAAAGTTGTCTATGGCAACCGCCTACTGTTAGAACTGAGGATGCATTATAAACTCTACACAGTCGTATTCAGGTAAAATTTTACCTGATGTTCAGGTAAAATTTTGTCTGCCTGACTGCCTCTGTTTAAAAATTGTCCAGTTTCCATGTTCTCAAATGGGGCATGTGCAAGTCTATCTTTGTAAGTTGGTTCCCGCAAGTAAGGAATGTTTAAATGAGACATGTTCTCCTTTCAATATTATAATCTGCTAGTCATTTATAGGATAATTCTTGACCCTTGAGGAAGCAATAATGGCCCGGAGGGTATTGGGGCGGGGTCTCCAAAAATTACCATATGTAACTCTACGCTGGCTGATAAATCAAGATACCTACACTATACTCACATGTTGAACAGTAGAGCATAACCCGAAAGATGAGAATTTGTGAATAAAATTAAGAGGAAAAGAAAACAATGAACAGGCTTGTGGAAGTTATTTGCAAGTTTTGCGTGGGATAAATTAAGAGGAAAAAACATTTTTTGTTGCGTGACTTTTTCGGAACATTTGGAAAGTGTGTGACCCTTCGTGAGGCCCAACTGCCTAACGAGTAACCACATTATTCGGCTGGGTTTCTTGCCGAATCTATGGGGCTAGATGGAATGAGATGAGATAAAATTAATCAAAATTTAAAAAATATGTCAGAATTTTCTAATCTGTTCTCAGTTTATTTCATTTCCACCAAACCACTCCACTTTTCCGTTGTCACCCCAAAACCTATCACACTATCGGTAGAATAGATTCTGTAAAATTATACGAGTCGCGATCATTTGCTTATGTAATCTGAAACTCGAGAAACCCGGCCAAGGAAAAAGAAAATGACATCTAGCATTTTCACTGTGAACTTCAGATATATATACTTATGAGTATAGCAGCAAGATTTTAATCCCTCAGTAGCAAGAATCAATTCTCGTTTTAATGACGTTCCTCTAGTAACCCTGGAATCTGGATACCAGCAATGTTATAATCTGAGTACGTTTCTCTTCTCCCTTTCAATATATGGGATTATATAGTAGCTTCGAACTTTTCAGTATTCTAAACTACTTCCTTGCAACAAGGTGCTCAACATCGCCAAGCTCTACTTCACCTCGTTGTCTGTCATGTTCTTTATGAAACAGCAACTCAATTTGCTCCAAAGATTTGCCTTTTGTTTCAGGAACAAGGGTGTAAACGAAAACGACGGACAGGGCTGATATTGCCGAAAAGATGAAAAACGTTCCACCCACTGTAATTGCACGTGAGACCGAAAGGAATGACATGGCAATTATGCCGCTGCAAACTCTATTTCCTACTGCCCCAAGTGCTGCTGCTTGAGCGCGAAGTCTTAAAGGGAAGATTTCAGATGTCAAAACCCAACACACAGGGCCAATACCAACAGAAAAGAAAGCTACATTCCCACAAACAGATGCAAGCGACAAGGCAATTCCGAGAGACCCTTCTCCTAGTAAAGATAGACTAAGGCCTAAGGTAAATAAACAGATGGTCATACCAATTGTGCTCACATAAAGAAGTGGTTTTCTTCCAATCCTGTCAATAAGTATAATGGCAACTAGTATAAACACAGTCTTTGAAACTCCTACAGCTACTGTTGCAGCGAGAACTTTTGAGTTGCCCTCGATACCAGCACTTTTAAGAATCTCGGGGCTATAATATACAGTTGCATCAATTCCAGTAATTTGTTGGAAACACTGAATGCCAAATCCAGTGATCAGCATGCGTCTGAGAGCAGGGGAAGGACTCAACAATTCGCGCCAAACAGGTTTTTCTTCATGTTTCTCTCCATTTGTAGTCCCTGCAGCTGTTTGTATTTCTGCAAGTCTCTCCTCCACTTCTACATCCGTTTCGTTTGTATTCATTAGCACTGATTTTGCTTCATCGGTTCGATTCTGCATAACCAACCACCTTGGTGACTCGGGGATAATAAACAGAGCTCCTGCTATGAAAATGGAAGGAAGAATTCCCACGGCAAGCATTATCCTCCAGTTTGTGTGCGCTGGAAGGCCTGAAAAGGCATAGTTAGATACATACCCGAGGAGGATTCCTAGATTTATGAAAATCTCCGGGAAAGATGTGAAGGAGCCTCTAGCAATAGATGGTGATATCTCAGCAATGTAAACAGGAGCGATCATGACTCCAAAGCCAATACCGATTCCAGCCAAGAGTCTTCCCAGCATCAATATTTCAAATGAATTAGCAAAGGTCATAATAGCTGCCCCGGCTTGAAAAATGATTGCAGCCAACCCCATTGTCCATTTTCTACCAAGGGAATCTGATGCCCTTCCACCAAGTAAACTACCAAAGATTGAAACAACACTCAGAGAACCAACAAGGATTTCTTGTTGGACCTCTGTTATCTTTAGATCTTCTTGAATAAATAGGATAGCTCCACTCATGACACCAACATCTGCAAAAAAAGAAGGATTTATAACCACAGTAAAATTGTCGAATGGTGTAGACCGAGAAATTGTGTAATTTTCAAATCCACTTTTTTACTATTGGTTTTTAGCTGGTAGACGATAATTAGACTTGAAAAACTATTTTCTATGGCTAAAAAATTTGGTACTCTGGATGATCAAGATATTGTTATCTATAGAGCTTAGATTCCAAAATTTTCTTTCGAATGCAAGAACTAATTAACTAAAAGCTAATAACTTTTCAAATTCCTAGATGAAGTAGGGGTTTATGGCATCCACTTCAATATCTAGCTAAAGTATTTGTGTATATAAGAGTATGGTACCGAGATCGAAGACGTGTATAGGGATGTCACACAATTTTGCTGAATTCATTTGCGGTAGGAATGGTACAGGAAAAGGCAACAATTGAGACGATATCATCTCAAATCCAAAATCAAGAAAAATAGAACACATTTTTCGTGTACGTTTAACCATTATAACTTCATACATAGACTTTGATGGGGTCAAAAATATATATCTAGCATGCACAAACCATGAAAATCAAGAGGCTTTCACATAATTAACATGTTAACAAGACAAATTACAGCATATAAATTGTCATAAATTCCAAGTATAGTCATACAAGTTGTGATCAATTACAGTGAGAGAAGTATATAATTATAAGTATATATAGATAAGATATGAAGTTACCATAGCCAAGAAGCACAGAATTAAGAGATGCAAAAACAGCACAGGCAAAAACATATTTCCTAGTAGTCTTGCTTCTCTCCAGCTGAATATGATGATTTTGAGTAGCTTCATCAACATCAACATCAAAATCTGTGAGTTGAGAATCCATCCTTCTATACTTATTTTTGGTACCATTAACCAACCCCATCTCACCATTCCCATTTTCTTGGAGACCCACCAACCCCATCTCTCTGATTACTTACAATATCTCCTGTTCTCAACCAGAATCAAGAAAAGTTCAGATCTTTATTATGGGTTTATGACAAGTCTATTTTAAACTCAAAGACATGAACCCCATTAAGTCTTCTAAGTTTGTCTTAGATCTGAAATAAGTTTTGAATTGCAAGTGGGGTATTATAATTTGTACCGTAAGAATTAAGAAAGTTCAAATGGCCAATCAACGGGTAATTATAATTTATACATGAGCCCGATTGGAGCACACAAAGTGATTATCCTCTGGCGTACTGGGTCTTGAACATATAGACATCTATAAGGCTATGAGTCAATTTAGTAAAAAAATAAAATAATTTATACATACATTATTATCACACGGTCTTGACCTTGCACTTTAATTAGACCACAAGGAGGTTTCCATGTAACAGCTGTTAATATAAACGAGTATGTTGACTATGACATTATCAAGAAAGTTGAAACATGCAGAGATGATTGGTTGTTTATCAAGTTTTTTTGGAGGCAAATTGTCATTTGGAGAATTAAACTGCAACCAAAGCTAATTTTTAGATTTTTAATTAAATATTAGGAAGTTCACATTTTATATTCTATTCCTTGTGTAGTAAAAAAAATGAAATAAGTCTTGTAAAAAAAATGAAAAAGTGTACTCAATTAAAATTTTATGAAAATTTTCAGAATTCCCATTCCATGTAATCGAAGACGACAAAAACATAAGTTTTGGCCATCACTCTTATAACTTATAGTCCCAAATTAAAAGTTTTATTTGACTATTTTGTAATTAGATTAATTAAATTTTAGTCGAAAATTAAAAATTATAATTTAAAACATGAAAATTATATTCTAAAATAAATTATTTATATTATTTAATTTTAAATATTTTAAATTATAAAAAAATCAAATACGACGGTTAATAACGTAAACAAAGTAGTATTCAACAAACTAATGATCAAATAAACCACCTCTCAAGTAAAAACACAATTTTTATTGGACTACGAGATTGTTGACTACTATGGGTCAGTCCGCTGGGTTTAAATTCAGAAATCATTTGTGGCCCAAATTATGGAGCAGGATTATTTGTTTAAACATGAGTTCCCGACCTACAGGCTACATCTGTATAAAGTAAACGTTTCCCTCTCACAAGTCACGAATTCACAGGAGAAAATTTCATTTGGAACATTTGATTTATCAAAATATATCTATTTTGAATCCAGTAAATTATAGTTAATATACTTTATTAAAAAGAATGAAATACAACCATCGATATAACCTGAAGAATAATCAGCACCAAACCGTGAACGACCTCGCATAGTTAGATCATGTATTAACTTTATTTATTTATAATCGGCTTTTAAAATTTGGGATGCTATTCTTTAAAAAAAAAAATTTGGGGATGCTAAAAATTATGTATATCAAAATTTATTTATGATAAGGGATGTAAACTGAATTTTATTAAAAGTAAAAAATATAATAAATTTTTGAGAGATTGAGGCTGGTAATAACAAGTGTTAATAATCAGGGCGGCTATTTAGTATTTACTACTAAAATAATGTAATGGGACGGTTATTGGAGTGTTGTGTACCCTTTTCCAAATAACAACAATTCTGTTAATCTATTTTATTATTTGTACTACAGTCATTGCTAAATCGACATGATAAGTATAACTCGAAGGATAGAGACGCCAAAGAATTAAGAATATTAATTAGTACATTAATCAGGCTAATCAGCACTCCGTATGGTGTATATCGATGTCTGAGATTAAGACCCGAAAGATTATACTCCTAGAAATCTAGCATATCTCTTGATCGAAACAGTAATTATTGTTTAACCGAGTAACAAATACTTTAAAGAATTTTAATTATATAACTAAAATTATTATTTATGAATTAAAATATTAAATAAATATTTTTATTTATAAAAATAGTAATTAATTATATGATCAATACTCTTATAAATGCGAAAAAAAGTCAAATATCACTTATTTAAAAGTTAATAGATTCTCCGGCGTGCTAATAAATTTTTTATGTAGGACAACGAAAAAAAGATATTTTTGTAGAGCATTGAAGCTTAGTAGTGGAGTTATTAAACAACTGAATATTAATACGAGATAAACAAAATAATAATGTCATACACACAAGCACAATATATACAAAAAAAAAAAGAGCTACTTATATTTTCCATCTATGCAGATAAAAAAGCAGAGCTTTGAGATGGCAGCAGACTGGCAGTTTGGTTAAGGAAATCACAAAACTGTTTCCTTCCCATTCTGTCCTAGTCTCTAAACATAATTAATTTTAACAACCATTAAAAGCATAAGTACCCTCTTTCTCCTAATACATGTAAATTAACTAATTACCATTATTCCTAATGCAAAAAGGGTCTGATAATATGCAACCTTCTTTTTGCAATAGTGGAGGTACCAATTTAGAAAACAAAGATGAGAATATTTGAGAGCTGAAATGAAAGGCAAGAGAAGAATGAGAGGGAGAGGCTCACAAGTTGCTATAAAAATCAGCAACAAGTGAAACAAGAAACTAAGGAGATTATATACAACCTTAGCTCCTGTGGTAGATGTTTTTTGTTAAAATGGATTCATAGGATATGAAGAAGAATGAGCTGAAGAAGTTGAAAAAATGTTGTCTTGTGACTCAGAATTGTGATATTCTTGATTTTCGACATTTCCAAATGAATAATTGGAAGGCAACATAAGATTATTGCTGGTGTCTAAATCATCCCAAACAGCACTACCTGGACCCCAACCTTCTGCAACTGCATTAAACCAATCTTCTCCAACATCACCCCATACAAGTTCAGATGACACTGAAACACCTTCCCCTGTACCAGAACTCACAATATTTGCTTCACCTCCTGTAGTTACCTCGCTCAACCCGAACCCCGAATCATCATTCAGATTGTAGTCACCTAATCCAATAGGTGGTGCCAATTCTGCTGATGAAGGGACTTCAGGGAGCTGTTGAGGCTGTTCGGGAGCTTGTGAAGTAGAGACAGGAGACTCTGGCTTATTTTTATTTAGAAAATGTTCAGGAAAATTGAGCCTAGCATTCTCACCTCTTAACTTGAATGCCTCGCGATCATAGGCCATGGCAGCATCCTCTGCAGTGTCAAAGGTGCCAAGCCAGAGACGAGTCCTGTTACGAGGCAGGCGAATTTCAGCTACCCATTTTCCCCAGTGCCTTTGTCTAACTCCCCTGTAAAGCTTAGTCTGTGTAACTGGTCCTGGCCTAAACATAGGATTCATATTATTGTTCTGACCAAGTCTATTGATCATCATCATTCTGCCTCTTGGACTTAAATTCAATTCATTAGTCCAGTACTGAAACAGTTGTTGTTGCTGATACTGAGCCAAGTCCCCCGAAAAATAAGGTGGGAAACCCTGGTGATTCGGAGCAAACGAAATCATTTGCTGCTGCTGCTGCTGATGGAGATGATTCTGTGCAGGGAGTATTGGAAGAGGATTAGTCCGATATTTTTGTAGGCTTTCCATTGATTGTTGAGACCCGTTGTCGTCGAAAGCAAAAGGGAATAATCTTGAAGATTGTGGGGTTGGTGTTGTAGGAGGAGGAGGAAAAGAGGAAGTCGAAGAAGAGGAGGAGGATTGAAATGAGTGTTGGCGCTTAAAAGGCCTATTAGTATTTGACATGGAAGCTTCTTCAAAAACTGTCTTCCATTGTCTACCTTCTAAGCTAGTGTAATCAAAGTCTTTGTTGATGTCGTCTTGATCTCTGCTGTTCCAATCCATATGAGTTTTCATCTGAGATTCATCCATGACTTTCTTTGCTTTACCGGACATGGATTCAGCCAAGATGATTCAGCCGCTCGCTCTCTCTGTTTTATAAAACGGATCACAATCTGTTTTTTTTAAAAGATAATTAAA
Organism: Oenanthe sinensis; assembly: GCA_028671895.1. NCBI lineage: Eukaryota > Viridiplantae > Streptophyta > Magnoliopsida > Apiales > Apiaceae > Oenanthe > Oenanthe sinensis. Next base: position 42,764,928 of record CM053794.1, read on the forward strand.
ATTCAAGTTCTTGAAAAATAAATTAATAAAAATAAAATTCTAGCACCCAGGAATGAATTCAATCAAAAATAAAAAAGAAAGAGTCATTTGAAAGCCTGGGAGTGCTTAAAAACAGAGGAAATGATTTAGAAAAAAATAAAAAAGTTTAGAAAGATATGAAGCAGTAGTAGTAACCCATCTGTAATATGTGATGAAGATTACGAGTGAGATTAGTGAAGAAGAGTAGCGTAAGAGAGCGAGCGGCCTTGAGGGAAGAAGAAGAGATTCCAAATGGCGGCTAAGTGATTGTATTATTATGTTGGGAATCAGAAAGAGCTCTAAAAGCAGAGGACTCTGTTTTTGTGTTGTGTAGATGAGAAATATTTGAGAAAAGAGGTGGGTTTATAAGAGGCCAGTAAAAGATATGGCATGCCAGCTACTCATTTCAATTTCAGGAAAGGGGTTAGATATTTCATATTTCAGTGAGCGTACAAGCATCAGACGTGGCTGAAGAAAAAATCGAATAAGAACCAAAATCTCGATCCGAAATCGATAAAAGTCGAACCCAAAAAAATTGATCTGAAATTGAAAAATAAAAAACCGAATCGATTGATCGGTTCCGGTTCCGGTTATAGGTTAAAACTGAACCGAAAAAAATCAAACTGAAAGATAATTAAAATAAATAAATTTATTATATATAATTTATATATATATAGAATAAAAGGTATCTACTGTTATTTTTAAAAAAAATTCTAAAATTAATTATATAAAACTAAATCATTTAGACTCCATCAGAAAAATCTAAAATTAATTTTGAATTATATTTGTATATAAGAGTTGTTTCTCTTGTAAATGAAACAATATAAATCAAAATACATATTTATGATTCATTGTTTAAAGTAAACTATTATGTTGAAAATTCCTGATTAGTATATATAATGCTGATTGACTTCACAATTAAAAATGCGATAATTTAATAGGGTTACATATTTGAATATTTGTACGAGAAAACATGATTCTGATGATATAAAATTTATATAAATTCTTTAAAGTTTCATATATGTTATAGTAAGTTTAACTTGTTAAAGTTTCTTATCTTTTTTTTTGTAGTGTTATTATGCGGAATGTGATTCAAATATTTGAATGTAAATATATAATAATTTAAATTATATATTTTTTCATTTTTCTTTATCCGACTTTTAACCGAAACCGAACAGGTAAAAACTAAACCGGTCTTTTTAAAACCGAAACCGATGGTTCGGTTGTGGTTGCGGTTTTTAATTTTTAAAACCGAATATATGCGATTCCGATTCCGATTTTAACTAAAAATCGATTCGAACTGAACCGCGCTCTCCGATCAAGTAGGGATAGGAATTCTTCTCACTCTAATTAATTATGGTCAATGGTTTTGCTTCGTTCCCTCCATGTTTATCACGAGTATATTGGTCTAGAGAGTTTTTTTTGTCAGGACCGTATTCAATTCTAATTTTAATAAATTGTTAATAATTCGTTTTAAAAAAATCATTATTAATTAAAGAGATAAAACTTTTATTCAGACTTTTAATGATTAAGCGATAAAATAATCTAGTAATAAGAGTTTATCTTTTATCATTTTAAAAAATTTATTCAACTCTCATTCATTCAATAATACAGTAATTATTAGATAATGAATAAAAAATGTTGTTTTCAGATCAATTTTTTATTTAAAAAACTATTTATTACATTTTGTATTAGAATATGCTTCAAAATTATGAATGTAAGGGGGAATATGGAACAAATAGCTAAAAAATAGAAAAAGTGTTCTGAAAATAATATAATGGATACTATTTTTTTATTTATTTTTTGTCAAGCAATGCTATTTCTTTATAAATTATTTATTTTTGGTAATTTTTGTTGGAGGAAAACTATTCCCCCGCTTCGAAATATATATTCTTTTAATCTTTGAAACGCATTTTAAAATTAAAAATTTTAAATCAAGAATTTTTCTAAACAAATATTTTAATTTTAATATTTTTTTATAAAAATTATTTATAAAATTATTTTTATATATTTTAACATACACATATTTTTTTGAAACGGAAGAGTATTTTCAATGATTTGAAATTTTGAATGAAATTCAAAAGACACGTTTTTCTTTCTTTCTATCTAAAATTTCAAAATGAAGATTTATTGTCCTCTCTTGAGAACACGGCCTTGCTATTTCAATTTCATAAACAATTCTAATCAAATTTTAATTTTATTTTAACAAAATAAATTTCATATAATATAATTAAAACATTTATAAAATGAATAGCTTTGTAATTGATAAATTAATTTTCAAGGTTAAATAAACACTGTCCACGTGTTGAGGCCAAAATATGAATTAAAAATATTAATTTTTCGTAAATTATTAATTAAACAAGGTTGTACTGGGTACAGTAAATCATCACAAAAATTAAAAATTGATAAAATTCAGATTTGATTTTAGAATCCAATGTAATCTTACGTACCTACAATTCTACCAACCGTATTTCTCGCCGGGATAGATTTTTCATCATAATTTGTATTCATGCTTAATTTCTGGATTAATGAAGTAAGATAAATACAATCGTAAAAAATGTACATTTATTAGATCTAAAGTCTAAACAAACCTCGCAATAGTTCCAGAATCAAATAAAAACAGGTCAGCCGTTAAAGAACGCGGTACATTGATAGCGAATGAGGCTAACATTCTATTTGTCTTTCCACTGTAAAAGATTTTACTTCTTCAAAGAAAGGTGTTTTCGTGTTTCATACGGTGCGTGGCTAGCTGCAATTGGTTCAGTTGTTTTTGGAGCATGGTTTCGTTACATTTAAAGGGTTGGTTTGATTCGTGAATTTTATGTGTTGAATTCTAAATATCATGTATGAGTTTTGTCAATTCCAATTTTAGTGTTTGGATGAAAATTTTTAATTTTAAAACCCATAAGGTATGCGTTTCTCATCATTTAGGAGAGATAGATATGAACTGGGGTATGTGGAATCAAATAAAAAATTTATTATTTTTATCTTTATTTATAAAATCACATATTATTTTTTAAGATAAAAATTTTATAATGATTTTATTTAATATTTAATAAATAACAAATATTTTTGTAATGATTTTGTTTATTTATAAAATCACATATTAAATGCATATTTTTTTTATTAAAAATATATTAAATTAACAAATTTATTCCACCATTCAACCAAGCACGTGATATTAGCAATAAATAAATGATAATACATTCTCCTAACACTTTAACCCGATTGAACCCGATACCACTCCGGAACCAAACCACCCTAATTGTAGTTTAGTAGCCTCTACGCCGGGCCACGTGTCAAAGATACCGTCACAAATATATGATTTTATCAACAGCAAAAAAAACAAATATAAGATTTTATAGTTATAACATTATATTTTTTGAATACAAATAACTGAATAACTTGCAAAAATCGATAAAAACAAAGAAAAGTATAATATGAGGTAATAATTTAAAACTTCAACAGCAGGATACTTTTATTTAGATTTAATTTTTATTCAAAATTTAGTCATGAAAAGAGTGAAAAGAAAAATCTTCTGTTAAATTATGAACTTAGTAAACTATAATCTAACATGAAGAATGAGTGGATGGTATATATAAACTATATATATGCTTAAATTTTAACCCAAACAGGATAAACTAGTATATATCTGGGTTAACTTTGACAATATACATGTTATAAAAAATTACAGATAAATAAATACTCCGTATATCAATAGATCCACCCGTTTAAAATGTAGAAACAGTGTTATTATTAATCAAGGACAAGTTGTTGAAGTAATCATGATTAACAATTAATCATGATTAACAATCATTGATTTCAGCATGAAATTTTTATTGCTTAAAACAAAACATTCAAATTCAAACAAATTAACGAGGGGGCCTCGCTTTCGGTGTAGAGGTTAGAAATTGCGATCGTTTCTTTATATAAAAAGCTATGGATTTGTCTGTAATAGTCGGTGGAATGGGCACGTGTCGGTGGTCCGGCGTTTACCTTTCCTACCCAGTTTTTTTTATTATTCTTTCAAACTTGTGCTCCTCAATAATTAATACTCTCGAATGCGACATTTATATTAAAATAAGTAGCGGAGTCCAAATTCCTATTTTGAATTACTTTACATTTTCTGTTCTTTATTGTTTGCAAATTTATACCTTTATTTTATATTAGTCCTCGCAATTTTTTTCCTTGAGAGAATATATTAAATTTTAGTAGAATTTTGTAGATAAATGTTCATTAAACGAATAAACTTATAAAACGAGTAAATTTTTATTCCAATATAATAAAATCTGTGTGTTTTTTGTTTCATTTAATATCAATAAATAAATAATATTATTCAATTCATTTACCAATGATTAACTATACCTTATCCTGGAGTTTAGCAGCTCAGAGTTCTGATTTTCGAAAAAAAAACCAGTCTATCAATGATTTTTATATTATTTTTTTAACTATTAATGTTGCCTATGCAATACATGCATATTATATATACTAGCTTATACCCCAGGCTATGCATGAGTTTTTTTTAATAATGATTTTATAATTAAAATTTTTAATTTTTGAAAATTTATATTTATTCAATTTTAATATATTTTCTTCTAAAATAATATTAAGTTAATTATTGATATTGGTTGATAATCAAATCTTAATTATTTTATTAACAAATAAATCTAAAAATATTATTAAGTTAATTTTTGTTCTCACGGAGAATCAAACCTGAATCGAATAATTAATTAATAATATTTAAGAATTTACGTGTCTACCCACGATGATTATGCCATATTATCTCATTTATTTCAATTATATATAGGATATAATATATCTTAAATAAAAGTTGAGTTGTACATTTAAAAATATCATCTTATAAATTTTGTTTTATATTTTTATATTCCAATTGTACCTCTACAATAGTCCTACAAAATATTATAACTTTTAAAAAATGATTGAATGTATATTTTTCAACATGCGTATTTTTCGGATATGCAAATGTCGTGCATATCCAGAATTTTCTTTTAAAAATTGTTATTTTTATATCATTATTCTGTCGGAATGAAGAATCTAAGACATTTGCCTATTTTTTTTACTACTCTAGACACTGAATATATGAAGAAAATTGTTTATATAATATTATTGTAATTTTTTAAACTCGTAACTCGGAAGTAATCAAAGTCAAAGAAGCTGATAGGCCAATGCAGTCCTGCAGATATTTTGGATGGGTCGTGCGTGAAGACTGAAGTGGCATATTCAAATAAAATACTCCGATTCATGTATATCTAGCCACGTATGATTCATAACAAGATATGATAGGAGCGAATTGAAGAACAGAGTTGAAACTTTTTAAAGTATAATAAGATCGCATTGGTGCCCAAGTATAAATTCCTTTTCCTTTGACCCCAAATTCTTTAATTACTCCTTATATTTCCAATTAGTAATTTAGTTTTACATTTATACGGTTTTGAGAATATTGTTTATAATTCATTCTTTAAAATATTTAATTTAAATAATTAGATAATATTCATTTTTTATTTAAAAAAGTTCAGAAAATAACTTAATAGTTACTACAATTTGAAAGAGAACAAACAACATAATATAATATTTGCGGGCTCACAAGTCACAAGCATGCATCATTGTGCCAGTGTGCCACCAACCCCATGCATTATTCTTCTTTTTCTTCATAAATAAATGTGCGTATATAATACTCTTAAGTCAAGTTTAATCCTAATTATAAGTCATTATTTTATTTTATAGAGTGGCTTCTTATATAGAGTTCCGGAAAGAATTATTTGATTCTAATTAAAAATACCATAAATAATTTTAAAACTAACAATATTTATATTTATAAGATTAAAAATTTTGATTTTCATATAAAATACTGATCATGTATAATTTTTATAAAAAATTTAAGAGAAAAAAGTCCTTAAAGTTGACCTTAGGAAAATTATCTAAAATTAAAATGTTTTCTACTGTAAAAAGATTGTGGCATTTTTGTAAATATGTAAAATTTTCTATAATTACAATAAACTCCTGATGTATTTATATTGGAAATCCTAGAAGCATGATACTCAAAATTTAATACTTAAAAACAAAATGAAAAATCTGATTTTGAATTTGATCCCCGGTTCTGGTCGATTTGATTATAGTATAGAATCATTCTGGATCCCCCCCTATAATGAGTGATTATCAATTAATTTTAAAAAATAATTGTGTAACTTTGTTTTTAATTTATCTATATATGTATTTGATGAATAAATTTAAAAATATATGTATTTTGTGTGTATACATGGTGGTTTTCTTTTGAACTCTATATAAAAAAAGTTCTCCGTAGAATGCTATTTATATATACGTGTGTGTGTTAAAATTATAATATTATTTATATAAATAATAAATTATAATTTTATTTATATCTTTGCAAATAATAATAATATTCAAATTTAATATATTGTTAGCAAAAATTGAATCTTAAACTTTTAATAGGGTTTTAAATATTAAAATATAAAATATTTTTTATTTTAAAAGATTAAACATTATAGTATAATTTAAATACGCCAATCTATTACTTAATCAAAATTTTACTATTTCGATTTTAATAATACAATATAGATATCGAGTTTTAAAATTTTAGAATTTTAAGACATTTATGTACTCCATTTATTTTTAAATAATTAAAATTTTTGTATTAATGCATAAAATAGATTAAATCAAATTCTTAGCAAAGATTTATAATAATATTTAACTTTAATAGTTTATAAATCTATCAAAAATTTAAAATTCAAATCTCATTTTAATATCTAATATCTAAAATATTTATTATTCGATTTAGATACTAACAACGGTTTAAATACTACCTCAGTCTCACACAGTTGTTAACGTTTCGGAGAGAAGGTCCGACACGCATTTTAAGGTATATATAAAGTATAGTTCCATAACTTATTTTATTTTTTTTAAATTTCTGAATAAAATTTTAAAATAAGTTATGAAACTATACTTGATACACTTTAAAATGCGTGACGAAACTTATCTCCGAAACGTTAATAATTTGGTGCTAACGAGGTAGTAGTAAAATATATATAGACACGCTCGATTGTTTAACATGATATGATGCTAGCCTAGTACCGATGGTGTAAGTTGTAACGATAAACTAATATAGCGGAGGACAGTCATTGGATGACGGAGTTAAACATAGGTTTGGTCGAGCCAATTACTATTACTAAGATAGAATTAAAGCATAGAAAAGTATATTAAGCAATTAAACTAATCTTATTGGGCGGTGGGAGGGAGGGAGGGAGGGAGGTCAACTGCATTTGTGACAACAACATCATTATACAAAGCACTAGCAATCTGGTTTCAAAGATTAAAAAAAAAAAAAGCATTACCAATCTGGCATGCTCTCTCTTCGTTGGTCTATTCTTATCGTGCTTCATGTCTGTATTTTTTTTCTCCTTATTACACCAAGTACATGGGAAAAATACAACATTAGCAACAAATAGTAGTAAGCTCCCATGAAAATATATATGGTTTGCAACCTAGGACGAACGTGGACAAACAAAAACGAACTTTTAATAACATTAACAACAATATTAAAATGATAATTAAAATAATATAAAATAATGATTATTTAAAATTTTATTTAAAAAATTGATGGGTACTTTAGCCGGTTAATTATATTAATAATTGACTAACATTTTATTTAAGAGTAATAGTGGTTTAACAAATATAACTAATAAAATATGATTATTTAAAATTTTTCTAAGAATGATGGGTTGGAGTACTCCATTTTTTTACATATTCTTCAAAGAGAATAAAAATTTTCAATTTAAAATCAGAAAAATCATCTGAGATGTAAGTATTTTTTAATATAAAATAATAATAACATTTTTATAATTATATATATATTTGTAATTAAAATAACAGTCTAATATATTTATATAATTTTTTTAATTTTAAAAATATTATATGAAATTATAGAATAAATCACATTGTAGCATGTATCTCGTGAATCGAATAATACATTTAATTAATATGCTAAATTTGCAATTAATAATATAGTAAATTCCAACTTTAATCTTATAAATCAGATCGGGGGAATTAACATAAATTTCAACGCAACAACATGATTATGAAACCTTTTTTCTTTAAAAAGCATGATAGTGGAGAGTTGTGGTGCCTCATTAAGATTTTTTTTTGTCGAGGAAATAATTTCATAAATAAAGTGTATCAAAATACAAATTTGAATGATTAGAAGAGTTTCTTTTATTTAATAAAATTTATCATCTAACCATTCAATAAAATTTATCATCTAACCGAAAGACATACATAAAATGTTTCCGGACGCTTAGACAATAAAACCTTATTTGAAGAGGAAATTTCCAAAAATATCAATAAAAAATACAAGTAAATTAGTTGAAAAGTTTTCAGCTTTCTTGATATGTATATTGTGTCTCTCACTTCAAGTCAATTTAATCATTTTTTCTGTGTACCTAAAAACCATAGGAGAAAACAAATAAAAGAAAACGTCTCAATAAATATCGACAAATAATATCTTAAAATATTCTAATACATTATTATATAATTATCTAACCAAATGAGATCCCTTTGGTTAGATACCTAAACTTAACAAATAATAATATATATTTAAACAATACATAATTAATAAATTTTATCATTTAAAACTATAACTAAAAAATTAAACTTAAGAATATCCCAATTTATTTTTTATATATTTCAAACAAACTACATTGAAAACTAATAAATGAAATTAAAACTTGACATTCAAAACAAAAACTGACAAATAAATGTTGTTAATGAATTGTCATAAATTAAATTAAAAGCCATAAATTTATAATTTGAAACTGTCAAAATAAACTCTACTGATTGTACTTATCAACCATCAATCACACAACCAATTACAGTCAAAATTGCTCCTCCAGACAAACAAATTAAGACACAAATTAAATATGAAATTGTCAAAATACAACTACACACCATTTTGACCGTCAATCATAACCCAAAATTACTCCTTTAGAATACAAAAAACCATCATATATGGCCCAAAATTACTCTTCTAGAGTACAAACAAGCCATCATATATGATTTCCAATGAATAATTATATTCATGGTCCATGGTCCATTCTTAGTTAAAATTATAAATTTTATCAAACATTAAAAACAAAGATATAAAAATACTTTCTACCTAATTCAAATCAAAAAAATTAGTAAGAACATGTTAATGGAAGTCCACTGTAATGAATAAATTAAACAAAAGACATATATAGGAGTAGGGGTGAACAAAAAACCGAATTGAAACCGAAACCGAACCGAAATCGGCGAAAACCGAACCGAAAAAACCGAAACCGAACCCGAACCGGCGGTTGCGGTTTTTGATTTTTAAAAACCGAGACTTTCGGTTCCGGTTCCGGTTATAGGTCAAAACCGAACCGAAAAAAACCGAACCGAACCGATCATTAAAATAAATAAATTTATTATAATATATATATATATATATATATATATATAATTTAAGTATTAAATTTCCCTAAAACATAGTTTTTTCAATTATATTTCATATTACAACATCAACTATATTAATATTGAATGTGGGAATATGACAACCCCTTTACAACATTTTATTCCTCTATTTTCCAATTAAAAAGCATATAATCAGGAGTAGACATCATTAGACATGGTTATGTGTTTTTTAGATTTCATACTACGATAAAGGACATTCACATTTTGTTAATTCAACCTTAAAATTTGATTGTTAAAGTTTCTTACCTTTTTTTTGTAGTGTTATTATGCAGAATGTGATCAAATATTTGATTGTATAAAATTTGAATGTAAAAATATAATGATTTAAATTATATATTTTTTTTCATTTTTATTTATTTGGTTTTTAACCGAAACCGAACCGATAAAAACCGAACCGGTCTTTTTAAAACCGAAACTGAAACCGATGGTTCGGTTGCGGTTGCGGTTTTCAATTTTTAAAACCGAAGATATGCGGTTCCGGTTTCGGTCAAAAACCGAACCGAACCGAACCGTGCTCACCCCTATATAGGAGCATATTTTATCCGATCCAACAAACTTGATTATACAAATAGGTAAATGATTTAATTAATAAAGATAACGAAAATTCAAAAACAAAACCATGAAATCACCAAATTCAATCAATCAAAAAAGGCCGGGCCATATATATTATATAAAGATGACAATTAGAGGCGACAAATCAATCTATGACGTGGAAAAATTTGTATCGGGTCGACACAATCACAACCGAAACGGCAATTTGAAACCCTAGGATTCTAAAACACAAATCATAATTATAATAAGCATCACATATATACCTAAAATTGGAGATCGTAATAAGATTGTAAATGAGACACACGCCAATTAATCAAATCAATATATATATATATATAAACACGAGAACACGGAGAGAGATAAGACACTGGGGGAGAGAGAGAGAAGACACCGGAGAGAGAGATCAGAATTTGAAGCTACTGTGTCGAAGATAATCTCCAGTTGGGAGACCCTGGTGCCTCATTAAGATTAAAAGGTCTTTTTATTGTAGATATTTACGATTAATGGATGGATAGTTTAGATTGATGGTTGTTAGTGCTACGAATGCTCATACTATTCGGGAATGGAAGTGACATTTGTAAATCAATTTTTTCTTAACAAAATTGTAAATGTACATGATACCACATTCTATTATTAAAATATATTTGTATATTTATTGGCTGAAATTTATGTTATTTAATTCACGACTAAGAGATTAAAAAATTGTTAATTTAAAAAAAGTGTTGCACGAACATTCCTACAAAACCCAAAGCGAAAAAAGGGGCAAAACATGAGGAATATGAATGGCTGATTATGGAAAAGCAAAGGCAGGAAAACATCTCAGGGTGATGGCGCCAATTGGGTCTCCTCTGTTCCTCCCCGTCTCTCTGTTTTTGCATGCGCCACCACTACACTTTTTTTCCCTTCATTTTTCAAGCTCAGGTGCCCTGTTCTTGCTCTGTTTCTTTCTTATCAGTGTCCTCCTGGTCCTGCTCCCTTTGTTTTCCTCTCCTGGTGGGTTCTTCTTTCTCACCTTCAATTACCCATCTCAAATGCAACACTAAAAGGTACTACATTATTTCCTTGCATGTGTGTTTTTTATTTTATGCTGTTTGTGGGTGCAATGCTGTACAATCTTTTTGTCTTGTGTGTTGTCTAGACTTGTGATTACACCTTTTACGTCATTCTGCTATATTAATGACCCCCGTCATTATTAATTACAGTACGTACCTTTTTAGTATGTGCTAAAGTTTTTTTTTTTTTAGTGATGGTTCATAAAGTTAATGCAAAAAGAGGACCCCTTTGATTGCGTTTTAATTTTTACTCTTTCTCGTTTCTGCCTGGCTATAAAATATATTTATATGTATGGAGAGAGGATGGAAAATAGGGAGAGAATTTTGGAATGATTTGAGGTTGAATTGTAATCAAATTTAAGTTGGTGCCATCATGCGTTTTCATGTACAGTATCTTTTTCTTTACCTTTCTATTTGGATGGTTAAGAGAATATCATCCACCCCCACAATTTACTTTTATCTCTGATGAGATTAAGACGTAAACGATGCATTCCTTCCTGTTCTTCTCGACAAAGAGTAAGCTCATTCTTCAACTCTTCTTCCTTTTGTTTTAGTTTTCTATCTGAAATAGGGATGGGGGACTTGACCCTCTTTAAGTTCTTAGCACACATTTTCAGTATAATAATATTTCTTACATTTGTTCTAGAGTTAATTAATTGTACTGAGCCAATGCTTTTACAGTTCATCCGCTCAATGACAATATTATGTTTTCGCTAGTTTAAAAACGTTTTACATGGTTAAATCAATGTAACTCATGGCGATTCCATCTAGCTTGAAGCCTTTGCCTAGTGTATTTAACAATTTAGCTTTTCTTTCATATATCGCAAGCAAATGATGGGAGTGCCTATTTTTAGCATATGTAGCCATGCTTAATATTTTTTTCTTGCAGTTGAGATAATGCTCATGACTGCAGTAACTAATATTGTTGTATGTGTTACACTGGTATGCAACTACTATTTGTTAGGGAATTTCCCCCCCAGCCAAATTAAGAATTGTCTACTAGCAGCGTCATTGATATATGGCTACTATTAAACCCTTTATCTGAATGTATTATGAATGTGGAATAGGGTGAAGATTAATAATTTCTGTGTAAAAAAGTAACTTATGTTTTTGGTGAAATTTTTTTGTATTTCCTTCCTTCTATAGTTGGCTCTGGTGGTTGCTGAATTTTGCTTTCTAGTTTATATTTTTGGCTACAATACATGCAATTTCTACACACACAAAAATAAAAAATAATGTTGCTACTATGATCTAGGAAAGGAAGTTACTAATTAAGAGTTGGAACAGGAAAATACAATAAAAACAGATGATTATAGTGTCTTTTGCTTGGCATTTTAACCTCAGCCTTATGTCTAAATTCACTCCACCTTTAGTATTACTCGCACACTCAGATCACCACTTTGACACTTTATCTATCTAGATAATATACCTTGGTTTCATTTTCTTTCTCTTCCAGGGGGTTAAAGTTAGATATAAAAATAAGAGAGCCTTTAATAAGAGGTCCTGATGTATTTCCATTTGCTTCTCTGTGTTGGACCTTCAACTTTCTTTATTTGCGCCCTACTTTTACTGACTAGAATTTCAACTCAGGTTGATGAAGACGACATATTCTGGACACAAAGGAAGGACGATGACAAATTGGCATGGTCACAAAATTGTGCTCAAGTAACATCAGACTTAGTACCGTGTTTTTGTGAGTAAAATTGTCACACACCCTTCTGTATTATTGTATCTCTTTTGTTGTGCCCTTATCTGTGATCTGTTTTTTCATGAAATCATTATGCATTTACTTCTTGTCTTCTCTTTGGTAGATTTGTATTTCTCTTGGCAGGGTTCTCCTCTAAGAGTTCTTTTTGTTAAATGTGCAACCAATATATTTGTGTGCGCGCGCATCGGCGCATGCATGAGCTTGCATTTGTGGGTTTGTATCCATGTGTCTCTTTGTTCAGGACGGATCTAGGAAGGGGTATGGGGGACACATGTCCTCTTAAAATAACTTTTTTGTTTCCCACCACTACAATTGTTACAGAAATATAATGTGCCCTACAAAAGTTAAAAAATATAAGAGTGTCTTCAGTCTTCCTAAAATTTATTTTGTATCCCATAAAGAAAAATGTTCCTGATCCTTCCCTATTAGTGCATATAGAAAGTGCGTATAGAAATCCTCGTGGCCATGATCATACTAAGATACCTTGTCAACCAATCTAAACTTGTCTTCCTAATACGTTATTATAGCGGAGTTGCAGGAACTAAATCCATCCTTTTGTTTATTTACTGCTCTTGGTATCGTGTAGAGATTGTATTTTCTTTTGGTAGAATGCCGCACTATAAAATTTATATGACGTGCACAAAATTTTGTGGAATAAGGATCTCATCACATATTAGATAACGAGAAATTAAAGATTGTAGCGATGTATAGCGTTAAATCCGAACTCTGTTATCATTGAAATGCTTGAAATCATTTGAATTCTATACCTGCTGCAATCTACTTGTGATTGCATGGTAGAGTATATGCCATGGCTGACTAAGAACTGATTTTTTTTCCATAGCTAATGCTATGGTTGGATCAAGATCATGGATAGGAGGATTATTTAACAATAAACTGTTTGGAGGAGGCAAAACACTTGACAATACTTTAAATCCAGTTCAGGTAAATGTCGAAAGATACATGCAGGTTAATGCATTACATAGTGTATCCAGTGCTCTCTATCTTGCTCCCTTTGTACCTCTACCGCCATGGTATAAACTTTTTTGACATATAGATAATATGTATCTAACGGGAGTTATCATATCTGTATATATTGTTTGTGCTTCCTAATATTTTTTATTATCAAATTCTTATCAGGAAGCAAGACTGCTAAAACTTCAAGAACGAATGAACATGCCTTTCGACGAAACTCGCCTTGACCATCAAGTACTTAAGTTTCTCTCTCCATTGTGTTAATTTACTTGGTCAATCCTTGTTATAAAGTCAGCAATGAGTTCTTAGTTTCATTTTTATTTCATGAGACTTCTTATATGAATACATCATGGTAAGATTCTACTCAAGTTTTTCATTATTATGAGCAGGCATCTCTTTTAGCCCTGTGGAGAATAGCTTTTCCAAATGTTCCTCTTTCTGGTTTTATATCTGAGCAATGGAAGGAAATGGGCTGGCAAGGGTGCAATCCATCAACTGACTTTAGGTACTTCTCTGCAATTTCAGATGGTAGTTAGTCACTTATCAAAATAAAACTAAAATAGGTTTCTTAAAGATGGAGTCTGATGTTATCTTCTAGTGGGAAGTAGATGAGAAGTTTGATCACAATCAACTTCTACACTCAATACTTCAGGTTGTATGGGAAAAGCTAGGTTTGATTTAAAAAATCTGAACATATTCTTTTGCTATACTGGTAACTGGATGAGTTTTCTGTGTCATCAATTGCAACATCATTAGTAAATGAACGATAGTTTAAATTTATATCCTCCGTTGCTTCATATTCATGCATGGTATCTCATAATTGAATCTTTTACTAAATCCATTCTGGCTTATGGTTCTGATTCGATTAAAAACAAATTAGTGTTTCTATTCTACAGTTAGAGGAAAATCTCTTATTATTGTTTTTTCATATTGGATATAAGTATACCAAATTCTAGACTAGAAATAAGCAGTAAGGCTTTAGTTTTCTTAAATATAATCTTGATAGATTGAGTACCATAACTACACCATTATTACATGAATTAACGTTAGCAAACAACTATATTATACTGAAAATCCATCTTTCTTTTAATTGGAAATGGAGGGACTACATATTATAAATTTAATTTATTGTACTTTTATCAACTCAAGCAGATAGGTAATGGTGGATCTTAGTCTTTTGGCCAATTTACAGAGTCAATGTTGGCATATATCAATTCTGAATAATAAAATGAAATATTCTATCCTCAAAGACAAGGCTGTGCATGTGTGTTTTATGGAAAAAGTAAAGAAAAACAAACCAAATTGCTCATACCGTCTATAGATTTTTTTGGAAATAAGTGTAATAGTGCTGTGTTTTTGCTAACCAAAACAAAGAAATTAGTATGTGGTTATATTTTAATCTAAAAAGACAATATTTATTACTTACAAAGTCAACATCTTCAAATATTTTTCAATCCCAGTGCTTGTTCCTTGCAGGGGTTGTGGCTTTATTTCACTTGAGAATTTATTGTTCTTTGCAAGAACTTACCCGGTATGATTGTCATGCTCTCACTAAGACACATTTATCTTTAGTTGGATGAATATTGTTATTTTTCCTTCTCAATTCACTAGATATTATTGTTTTCAAACCAGTGAATCTTTCACTTGGATTTCTTGAAGCATGAATCTGAAAAATTGGTTATTACTAATTGTACTAAAATTCAAAATGAAGGCTTGTTTTTTTAGGTTGTTATTCAAAAAGGGCGGAAAGCGAGCCGCATGGGAATATCCATTTGCTGTCGCGGGCATTAATATCTCATTCATGTTAATACAGATGTTGGACATGTCGACAGGTTAGTATCCACTGTTGAGTTTCTTGTTCTTTTAGGTAGTTAATGTTCTAGCTTTACCGGCAATGCTTGTCTACTCGTGCATATAAAACTCTGACTTATCTACACATTAATAAATTCAAATATCATCTATTAGGTCTTTAAATGGTAAGAAGGATCTATAAAGTCAAATATATCTTTTACAAACCTCGATGTATCTTCAATTTGTTACATTTCATTCGTAAATCAAGTATGTGATTTGAAGCCGAAAATTGAAACCTTTTCATAATAGGTCAAATACAGTATTTTCATTTATAGCCCAGAGCTTTTTCCTGTCCTTTTCTGGATACTGTAGTCTGTAGATACCTTGAACCTTTAAACTCAACAATCTGTTTTTGGATTAATAAAAATTATAAAATTATTTGGTCAAGTACAGTCAAGTGTATCTTGAACTTGACCTCGGCTTTTAAGCTCTCCTTTCTTCCTTTTGGAATGATTTTATTTACCATCATCAATCTTAGAAAACTTATTATTTAGCAAAAAAAATAAAATTCTTAGAAAACTTATTAGCGGTAGAGCTTTCAAACCTTAAATCTATCAACTGGTCTATACGCCTTAAATATTTAACACACTTGCATGTTCTGTCACCAGAGCGTGAAATATAAGTTTTCCAGTTGACGTGGTGCAGAAAATTAAATTATTAATATGTATATATACTATGTTATCCTTAGGAATGAATTTAATATTAGGATTTTTATTGTATAGGATAAATAGAATATTGGGAATATTCTAGGTTATGTTAGTAGGATTATAAATGGATTTATTTCCTTTATTTACTTAGTTCATATTGATTAGACTAGTATCCTTGAGAAGATGTAAACTTTTATTATGTTTCAGGCTTTAATTGTATTGAAATTGAATTATTTTCTCGGTTTCGATCCAAACCAGTGTTGTTTAAGGCGCAAATTATAAAAAAACGCAAGACCTAAGTTTGAAGCGCGAGGCGCGAGGCGCCATTAATTAAGGCATAATCTTAACATTCAAACATAATAAAAAGCATAAATAACATGATAATAGTGTCAATAATTAAGGCTTAATCGATAAGGTTCTCTAGTTCAAAAGCTTCGGTGTCATTAAACTCGATTTCTGGCCCCTCAAATTCTCGCTCTTCCTCTTCATCATCTTCATCTATTAGAGTTGAAGAAGATGCTCTGTGAGTTGTATTAGAGGTGGATCTGCTTCTTGTCAAGCGTCTCGTGCGATAAAGTGGCTCTTCTGCTCGAGAAGCAATACACACATCATCCCAATTAAGGTCTTCACCAACATGGACATAGTTATTATCCACATCTTCATCATCAAGACCCTTTCCTAACAACCACTCGTTACAATCATCAATTACATCTAGTGCAATAGGGTCCTGAACAGCGCGTGCATCAAATCTGCGCTTTAATGCTCGATTATATTTGACATATACCAAGTCATTGAGTCGCTTTTGAGTCAATTTATTCCTCTTCTTTGAATGAATGTGTTCAAACGCACTCCAATTGCGTTCACAACCAGAAGCACTACATGTCAAACTCAAGACTTTGATTGCAAATTTCTGTAAATTTGAAGCTGAACTTCCAAAATTATCCCACCAGATAGCTACAAATAATTTTAAATAAAGTTAAAATATGTCAGTGCGTCTATAGTTTACTTATATTTTGTTTACTAAGCTGATTGTGAAGTGATTCAACTATTATATACTTGGAGCATGTCGTTTCCTGGTTCTTTTTGCCATGTCTGATGAAAAGCTTTCCGCTGCATACTTGTACATCGAAATTTCATCAATAATTGCATCCTGTATTGTTATATCCGGAACTAATCTGTAGATACACTCATATAGGCCCTTCCTGATATTTGCATCCATGGACATATCTTGTGAATCATAGAAAAATTCTGGATTGAGGAAGTGACCCGCTGTGTGCAAAGGCTGGTGGAGTTGAACCTCCCACCTGTTATCAATTATCTCAAAGACTTTTTTGTAATCATTTGCCGATTCAAATGAACTAACAATTGCAGATTTGGCCCTCTCCATTGTCCCGTAAATATATCCCATCGGAGGTTTCGTTTCACCATCAACAATCCGCAAGACTTTAATAAGAGGACCACACACCTTGAGTGCAAAGTTAATGTTTTTCTAGAATGACGTTTTCAGTACAGTGGTTGTAGCTCTTTTTCCGGCAGCCTCTTTAGACCACTTGCTTGCATTCCATTCATCAGAAACAAACATCTTCTGTAATGAAGCTCTAAGCAAGTAAAGCCTTCCTAACATAATACAAGAGGTTGCAAATCTGGTTTTGGCAGGCCTAAACAGCTCCTTCAATTTTGTGAAGTAGCGGAGCATGTTGACGGTTCCAGGCCTAGCATAGATGAATCCACACAAAGCCATGGCACTTGAGCATGTATCTTTTAGTTTTCTGATCTTAAATATGTCCTCTAACATTAGATCAATAGAATGCGCTGCACATGGTGTCCAATAGATATGTGGATACATTCGCATTAGAAGTTTTCCAGCCTTTACATTATTTGAATTATAACTCTACTTTCTCTCACTTGTATAACTCTACTTTCTCTAACAGATTTAACACAATTCTTTATCAACTCAAACATCTTTTCACCTATTTTTGAATTATCTGAAGCATCAATTGATTCAAGAAAAATGCTCCTTTTTGGAGAATTTACCAGAAAATTAATCAGGGTTCTTTCTCTTTTGTCTTTCCAGCTATCACACATAATTGAACATCCAACTTTCTCCCATTCTTTTTTGTGCTCTTCTACGATCTTATTTGTTTCTTCAACCTCATTATTAAGCAAAGGGACTCTAACCTCGTGTTAGGTAGGTGGTTTCATTCCTGGGCCATGTTGCCTAATAGCTTCAATTGCCGGACCAAAGCTCTCATAATTAACGGCATTGAACGATATTCCTGCATCGTACATCCACCTTGCGAACATCTTACAAGCTTGATTTCGAAAGTGTTCCATTACTTTCTTTGAATCTTCACTCGTGACCAGTTTCCTTTTCTTTGATGTAGCTTCTGGATTAGGCATAAAAAAAAAGAATCAATAGGTCCTCTGCTGTGTCGTTTTTGATTGCTTGCAAAATTTGAATTGAATTGACTGAATTGTGTACTCATTGCATCTTCAGATTCTTGATCCTCGATGTTTACATACTCCATATTTTTCGTACTCTTCAATTCCTTTTTCTTTTCCATAAACTCTTTGATTTCATCTCTAACAGGGGCTGGTACCTTATCACAAGGTATTGCATCTCGACTATATCCACCAACAAGGTGCTTCTTGAATCGACAAATTCCACCTTTATAAATATTCTTGCAGAATGAACATAGAACTTTGTTTTTAACATTCTCTACTGGAGTTCCATACTTCCATCCGATATCAGGAGTGCGAGTCATTATCAGAGAAGAATCAGAAGAGATGAAGAGAGATTAAGAGAGAGAGAAGAAAATTGAGAAGAGACAGAGACAGAGATGAAGAGAGATTAAGAGAGACAGATAAGAAAATTGAGAAGAGAAATCTGCAAATACGTATATATCTGTGTCTATATACTGACAAAGACTTACGTTTAGATGGAGGCTGTGATGTTTAGATGAGACTGGGTCTTATAAAACACTTTAGAGTTTTCTCCTTTTACCCCTTTTTTTAAGGGTATTATCGTCTTTTTTGTTATCAGCGCCTTTTTACATTTAGTAGCGCCTTTTAGCGCCTTTTGAGCGCCTTTTGGACGATTTCAGAATCGCGCTAAATCGCTTAATTTCGAATCGCACACCTTGCGCCTAATCGCGAAGCGCCATTAATCGCGCAATTAATCGCGCCTTAACAACACTGATCCAAACAAATTACTCCTTTCCGCAGTTGGAAATCCTAGGGTAGTGGTTCTTCTATAGTTAAGTCACTCTAAGGCTAGTGATTTGATTGCGAACAATGCACCTAATTTTATTTTCTTATTGTTCCTTCTTTAATTCTCTGTCCATCACATTCAGTTTATGAATTATATTAATAGGGTCGAAGCTGGAGCATAACCTGTGAGTAATGAGTCTTCTTTGCCATTTGATTTTATCCTTTAAACACCCATCCCAAAATGTTTTTACACCAAAACCAAGGACTTTACTCAAACAAAGAATACTCATATGTCAATCTCATGTCATGTATTCCAATATCTGTGAATACATACAAAAACACTGTCTTTCTTTCTTATTAGCTTTCACAATTGGAATTACCTGCTAGTATGTGTTAACCATGATAATACTGCTTTGCATTTTTTTTGCTAAATTACTGCTTTGCATGTTCTATAAAAGAGCTCCATATGTGAGTTTAACAAATATTGTAGCCTCTCTTCTCGTAGGAGTAGAGTAGAGACGATGTCTGCGTACATTTTCATTCTCCCTAGACCCTACTTCCGAATGGGACATATTAGGCATGCTTAGTTTTTTATATTTGTCCTCTATGTTACTCAGACTCGGGTACGGAGTGTCGGACACGACACATATCCGAGTGTCCGACATGGAAGATCTGAAAATTGGGGACACGGGGACACTGTCCTATTTTTAGACACGGATACGGGGACACACCATGATATATTAATAAACAAGTATGGTAAGTAAGATATCTTAACAAAAAGTTATAATAAAACTTAGATTAAACATGATTTTGTAAAGGATTTTGCAAATTAGGTGTCTTCTTTGCTTTTATCTCAATCTTGTTTTTTTTTCTTCTTGAATATTTATTTTGAATTGGAGGTTTTAGTCTTATTTGATTTTTAAATTGGTCAAAGTGTCCACATTTTAGTCAAAGGATCCGACACGAAATGAGTGTCGTGTCCGAGTGTCCAAGTGTCCGACACGGGTACGGCGAGTAAAACAGAAGAGTCGGAGTAACATAGTTTGTCCTTGCAAATAATTAAAGTGGTGGAATAGCATGTGAATCATAAAGTAATTGTGTTAACCACATTCAATCTTGATGGGCAAAAAAAGGGATCTTTTTGTAGATAAAAGTTCAAATTGTAAACAAGGTTGTTTTTATTTAGAAAGATGGTCTTTGAATGCTAGAAAGGGAAGCCTGCAGCAACCCCATTCAGTGGCTTTCACTTCATTGTTTTGAGATACAGTTAGGTGTCTGCATGACTCACTGATTTTACTCTTGAGTATATTGCTGGTAAAGACCCATCAATATAAACAATTGATTGTTTAAATACATTGCTAGAATGTCAATGGTAACAGGCTAACAGCCAGTGAAAAGCTTGTAAAACCCAGTTTATGTTCCTAATATTAACTCAAAGTCATATTTGTCATAATGGTGTTTCTTTCATAAAATATGCAGGATGAAATAACAAGAACTTTTTTTTTTGTCAACTTCTGCAGGAAAACCAAAAGGTCGTCCCGGAATAAATTTTTTAAGAATTTTAGGAGGTAAGGACTATTACTCTGTACTGTATTATCACCATCTAGGTATATAAAATGCAGTCTAGGTGATGACCCCACCTTTCCATTTATCTGTGATGACGAAATTTTCATTTAAACAATTGCAGAAGACGAAGATGCATTTGATATTCTATACTGTGTAGCTTTTGCGATGATGGACGCTCAATGGCTTGCTATCAAAGCATCTTATATGGAGTTCAATGTATGCTCTCCCGTGTCCTTTTTCTTTAGACATTTAAGTAGTAGATGCCACTCCGAACAAGATGATTGACTAATGCAAAGAAGAAAAAAGTCCTTTATGAAACCTAATACATATATGATACACAATTTAAGCGGGTGTGGTCAGGTCAATTGTCTTGGTGATTTTGTATATTCGTTTCAGGCAAGTTTTGGCTAGGTTAAGCAACACTAGTAGTTCATAACCGGAAAATTGGTACAGGTTTAGTTTAAATATGTGCAAGTTATTATGGACGTGCTCGTTGATTTGATAAGAAAACTTACGTTTATCAAAGTGCGACATAAGCAGTGACGAGGCCGGGATCAGAAGGGGGGGGAGAAACTTTTTGGAAACTCATACATTAATTATATAAGAGTTTTATTATACATAATTCAGTAATTTAAAAATATTTACAAAGTATAAAATTCTATTAACATAATCTAATCATTCACATATTTTGAGGGGACTAAATATAAATATCACAAAATTCTAGTATTATATTGCCATAAATAATGAAAATCGTAGCTAATTTTGTAAAAGTTCTTGACTTTGGGGTGGTGGCTGCCCCCCCCCCCCCCCCCCCCCCAATCCCTGCATATAAATGGTTCGATTATAAATTGAAGTTCGCTAACACTAGAATATATATTTTCCAATAATTTTTTTTGTTATGTGCAGGATGTTTTACGAACAACACGGATTCAGTTAGAGAGAGAACTGTGCCTAGAAGATGTTAAAAGAATATCAGACATACCAGCATACAACCTTTTGTTTCGATAAATCTTTTTTTCTTTAAACATTTAAGAGTCCTTAGAAAGCCCATTAGTAATGTTTTTCTAGACACTAACAGTCCTTATTGTGATGAATTGAGTGGTTTTTCAGAACAAAATTCTATCACCATGACTGGTAAAAAGAAAACTGTAACTCCCATACTGCATTTCGAACTGGGGGGTCTGTTGCTGCTAATATTTGAGCATTGTGGGTGAAATTAGTCTCGAGTAATGCACTGAAAATCAAGAATTTTGGTTAGGGAAATCCGGTGCTCCCATCTGTAGGTTCAGCAGTTTTGTAGTTCTTATTTTAGAAGAATCATTTACGAGTTCGGAATTTATGTACAATTTTTACACCTAGTGTTCCCAGTTGTAGAAACAGTCTTGAAGAATTTTTCTAGCTAGCTATAAATTGTTACGACCAGCTTTCAGTGAAGAACCTCACTGAACTAATCAAGCTTGAGGATCCATTTTAGAAGGAAGTCATTGCAGAAAATTTATTTAGAAAGTTTTAAATCATAAATTATAATTATTCGACAACTCGAACTACATTGATGATGACAAGGGTCAAGTTTACACGAGCTAGCATTTTTCAAAAGATAATTGGTGTGAAATCAAACAAGCATCGGTGCCTCCTTTATTGAATGTTTGTCAATTCTCCACGCACTATGATCATGAATATACAGAGTTACACACACAAACACACCGAGAGAGAAGAGAAGCTTTGTGACCCATTACATGTGATGATATGTCAATCTCAAACATTTCTGAATACATGCGTTAATGCGATGATAAAAAAATATAGATAAAAGAACCAAAGAATTGGGCCGTCTAATCATTACATCCACTTATGGTTGGACATAGTAAAGCCAGTACAAGTCCAAAGTCCATATAGTTGTTGGTAGTTGGAAAGCTGTGATTAATGGCTTCATCTTTGTTTGTTAATTTAGCCCCCGAATTATTAATTACTCTATTAGTGTTAGTGCTGGCCAATGTCTATAGTGGGTGCAAGATTAATGTCACTTGTTCTTCTACTATCCATAGGCCCATTAAATTTGGATAATATATTTTTGTTGGCAGATAATATTAAAAAATTATGATGTTACCGACTTTATAGTGTGCCACACTTTCGTTGAACTACTGAGTTTGTGCGGTATTAGCTCATTAGTTTATTCAAATGGAATGCATTCTGCGTAGTACATGCCGCCCCTGATCAGTATCACAGTGATTTTAAAAATCAAAACAGTGTCTGGTTAAAAATATAGAGGATAAGCAAAATTATAGTTATAATTATTGTGTGAACATTATATCCTATAGATAACTTATCGGATTTCATAAGATAAAAAATATTAAGAAATAAAAATAAAGAAAATTGTAATCATATATGCTAAATTAAAGTATTATTGAAAGATTAAAATAAAAATAAAAATAAAAAGAAGTGTTAAAAAATAAAATGAATAATGTATAGTCATATAAGATATTAAATAGGAATAAAAATATTATTTAAAGAATAAAAATATATATAAATCAAAAATTAAAAATTAAGACAGCATTAAAATGCAAATAGTAAAATATTAAAATCAAACCATTTATTAAAAATATAATAATATAATAATACATAAAATTAAATAAAATTAAAATTTTATTGCAATAATAAAAATAAATATAAACTAGAAAAAACAAATTATAAAAATTTAATTTACAGATCATGCAATCATATTTAATTCACAGATCTTGCAATCATGGGAATTGATGTGAAATCTTAATAATTATTACTATATATAAGAATATAAGATACATATTTATAATTATATTATTATAACCAAAAGATTAAAAGTCGATCGGTCGATACTGGGTCACAGACCTAAAAAATATATATGATATAATTGTAATACTTACTATATTAGTATATCCAAAAAATTAAAAGTTTTGGTCAGTCGTTCGGTACTAGCCCACGGGCCTAAACAATATACATGATATAATTTTATTTATTATAATACGGACTCTAACTATATACATATCTATATTAATTAAAATTTTACTTTTTAAACCCAGTTATATATTTATTATAACACAAGTTCAAATTATATAATTTTACTTATTATAATGCGTGTCCTAACTACAGTCCAAAAAATAAATTACGTGTCCTAACTATATACATATCTATATTCTATATTAATTAAAATTTTACTTTTTAGACCCAATTATATATTTATTATAAAATGAGTCCAAATTATAATATATTTATATTAAATAGAATAAATTTATATAAAATAAGAGAACATATAATATTAACATAAATTCTTAATATTATAAAATTTTATATTAAATATGAATAAAAATATAAATAAAAAAATCAATTTACTTAAATATTAGTTATCATATGCTTCGCACGGGTTATAAGGTTGTAATAATTGTATAAATAAACCATCACAATTCACAAACGTAAGGTAAGGGCATCTCCAAGAGACTCCTAAACAAGCTCTTAAATTAAAATATAGAGAGCGCAGCAAAAAATTGAGCTCCAAGAGATTTTTAATGGTTCCTAAAAATCTTAGAAGTTTCTTCCCTCTTCTCGAATTTAGGAGCCTATACATGGCTCTTAACTCGTTTTTATTAATAAAAAATCCATTCTCTCCAAATCATCTATTACATTTCTCTCTCCTTTTATCATATTGGAGTCCAAATATGAATAAAAAATAAAATAGAAAAGAGATATAAAGAGGATTGTTGGAGTTGACACTCTTAATAATGTACTAATTTACTATGAGCTTAATTATTTATATTATATTTAGGAGTCAACTAGGAGACTATTAGAGATGCTCTAAGTTAGATAAAATATTTTTGACATTTGATTTTTTGACACACTCTTTTAAGAATTATTATTTTTAAAATTTTCTTTTTGTCAACTAAAATCAAACAGAGGGAGTAATAATCAATTAATCATTATCAATGACAAATCATAACACGTAATTAATCAGATATTCATTTCTAGTCGTAAATTGTAATCCCGACAAATCATTAACAGGATTTTGTTTTTATATAATTTCTCCCCTCATAGCAGTCAAAATAAATAAATTATCCCCTCATAAATAAGAGTCACGTTCGCTTGCAACTGCATATAATTGAAGACATAGAGACAACCTTCAAAAAATAATGATAGAGACACAACGAAATAATCGATTTATCTTGTTAATATTGAATTGAAAACTATTAATCAATTTAAATTGTAAATAATCCTAAAAAAATGGATCATAAATTCATAATCTGCATCGCAAGTTCTATGAGGCGAAACAGTGAAACACGTGGACTTAAACTGTGAAGTTACAGATTGCTTAAAGAGAAAGATGCATAATTTTGTAATAGTAATGTTGCATTAATCACGAGAAGGTCACGTGCCACAAATGTGCGTAATTAGGGCCTTAAATTGAGTTCACGTTAGAATATATGTTCATAATTAAGTTTTAATAAAAAACAATACTGTACCAAAACAATTTAACCCGTTCCATGATTTTGTAAAAATTGGGAGTCGGAACTTAAACATAAATCGGATTTATTATATTATTATAATAAAATTTAATATATTTATCTAATTTACTATAAAACATATTATTTAAAAATATTTCATAAACATAAATCGGATTTTATAAATCATATCGGTCTAATATTTTATAAGAATTAATCGAGGATTTATCATATGGGGGGGACTGCAGTTGCAAGCTACGCGTTTGCCTATTAAAGAATAGTAGTACCATATATGAATAATTAAATATTCAAATACTCTCTTTCGTTATGCGAAATTAGTACTCACCTAGATGAGATCAAAAAAAAAAATGGTCATTTTAATGAGTGTTATGATATAATTTATCATCCGTTTACCACGTCCTATCTTTGTAACTTAACTTAAATATGTTACAAAAAAAACAAAAACAGAAACAAAATAGGATAAAAAATTCTAGTTGGGAGACTTGAGTTTACCATTTACAGTCGATACAAGAAACCACAGGGAACCAAAGTTGCACACTGAGCCCCAAAGCACAAATGACAAGAATATATAGTTAAATTGATTGTTCATATTTTTATTATTTAGACATGAATTTGTATACAGAAACTAATTAAATCAACCAAGGGAAAACCAGAAAAATGTTCTATACAAAACAAGGGCACAATAATTTTCATTATCAATCTTTTGCATTTTTGTTTAGACACTAGACCAAAAGGAAAGCATGTTTATCCAGAACTGACAATAAAACGAGAAAGAATTATGCAAAGCCAGCAAGCATTTTTCATTTACAGGGACTTTGTTAATGCATGAGAAAGTACAAACATCATTAGAGTTAGGCCTCTCCCTCCCTCCCATTCTCTCTCTCTCTCTCTCTCTCTCTCTCTCTCACAGTAGTTCTTAAAACTAAATTATCTCACAATTTTTCCTCCACAAATTTAGAAAATTAACATATAGACAGAAAGCTTTTGTCTCATTTTAGAGGCAGTCAGACCGAAGAAAAAACTCGACAAAGGGAGACCGAAGAAAAAACTCGACAAAGGGAGTTATAAGCTACTAATATACAATACTCTCGTTACTTAAGCCAGTCAACTCGCCAAAGAACACAAAAACAAGACATGTCGAAAACGATTCAACAAAGTCAATATTTTTACGTGGGGCTTGATTTTCAGTGAATTACAGGAGTGTTTAGTTGACATTAGCCACGCGGAATCCCCGTGAAGTGGTTAAAGTCATGGTGCTGGACCCTCAATTGCTTTAGCCAAGAATCTGCAACACTTAACAGAGAGTTCAGTCTCTCATGGTCCCCTCCATTCTTGTTGGAGACCCACACATCTCCTTGCATCTTGTAAGTGGCCAATCCAAAAGGAGGGAGAGCAATACCTTCAGATTTCTTCCACTTGTTATTTGTGTTTATCATTTCATCATCGACATCCAAATCTGTTCATCAACAGATATATCAGCTGTCACTATTAACCAAGCATAGATTTACGGTGAAATTCAAGAAAGAAGAACGTTGAATGTTTGGGAAATGGGGTGAGACAGTACCTTGAAAAGAAGATGACAGAGTGTGGTATGTGAGAAAGCATGTAGACAAATCCTTTAGTGTTCTTCCCATGGGAATATGATATATTGGGTACCTGAGATAATATTCTCATCAATAATATTTACTAGTGGATTCTCCTTTCCCAGTTTTGATTATTACAGAAATATATCGATTACTTAAGAGTCAGGTTTACATCACCTAAGTTGTCCGGTATCCATCATTTTGTTCAGAGAAATTGCAGCAGTTGTAAGAAATTGTTTGAGAACCATTTACAATCAGACTACAAATCATTTTTTTTAGAAAAACAGCAAGTTTAAAACATAAAGGAGCTTCAAGCCAAAAGAAGAGAGTAAATTACCAAGCAACTGCCATCCAACTAGCCGGAGAGAGATCTACACTTCTTAATGACATTAATCCTGGATACTTTTGTGATAATGCACTAATCTGAAAACAAATAAAAAAAGTTTGAGCAATAAGAAATAGTATCAATAAGACATGAGGATATTACGTCTCTGTTATCACAAAGTTAACCCATCTTTTAGATGGAATCTGTTTTTCAGGCAGTGTAGAAAACAACAAAGACAAGAAAATATGCTCTGGGAACAATAAATTATTTGATAAGCATAAGAGCGCAAAGAGGAGGTCCTTATTTTCTTGACTCATCACTCAAACATGAAGAATATAATAAAGTTGTATTATTGACAGCATGATTAATTAGTAAGGTAAGGGTAGAAATGTAGAAAGGATGTTAGATCTGATATTATATACCCACAGCCAAAAGTATAAACAGATTATTATTATTAGATTCCCATGTTGATAAGAATATTTAAAGTTCTAACATATCCAGAACTTCTCAAAGCTTCTAACGATATAATATGCAATATCCGAAAGGGTAAAAGAGTAAAGGAACGAATATAAATTACCATACTGAAAGTATGTACTGAGAACTAAAGTAAGATAAACTTAAAATTTCAAAGTGCATATAGGAAATATAAATTGTAATAGGTACCTTATCCATGAGAGGTACCCTTCCATACGGAGTTGATTTTTCGAAGTACTGACAGTAAAGATGACCCAATCTATCATTTTGATGCCAGAGGTTCTCTTGTTCAAACACCCACTCTTCAGACGAA
Source organism: Oenanthe sinensis (assembly GCA_028671895.1). Classification (NCBI taxonomy): domain Eukaryota; kingdom Viridiplantae; phylum Streptophyta; class Magnoliopsida; order Apiales; family Apiaceae; genus Oenanthe; species Oenanthe sinensis. Next base: position 42,793,205 of record CM053794.1, read on the forward strand.
CATCCGTCCCACCTCGATAATTTTTCACTCTCGCTCTCATCACTGAATGAATCGCTAAAAGTATCCCTCGTCTCACATGACGAATCAGCATCCTCCCTAAATATACACATTCAAAAGTTCCAATCCATCAGACCAGTTTTCTAGCAGGAAACATGACATAAGACAAAAAGAACCAGTGCTATGATCAGATTCTCTGATACAGGATTATATTATAAAGGCAATTCATGGATATATGACTTCTTGAACTATATGTTAAAAAAATTGTACAAGATAAAACTGTTAACTACAGTCACATTATATGATTATACAAAGTATGTAAAGTGATTTCTCCTCATTGAGTTTTAACAAAAATTGACAACACTAAAAGGCAACAAAATATAAAAATTTCTATTTTGCAAGTAAATTATCATTTCTAGCAAAAACAAATGACAAAAAATCGAGTTATCAGATTTTAAAAAAAATGAAAATCAAGTTTTACCTCAGAGAATTCAGCGATTGAGTACTGATAAAAATTTGAATTGCAGAGAGATAAGGAACATAGTACTGAACAAGGTTATCTCCATTGTCCAAGCAGATAGGAACACCGGCACCATAAGCACTCCATTCATCATAACAATTCCAAAGATCGCTCAAAGTAAAAAAATTAACCTTTTTCCTCTCCCAAGGATGCCATAGTTTATTCAAATTCCTGATCCCACTCTATACAATATTTAATCAATAAAAACAAACAAGAATCAATCATAGACCACATAAGAAACAACAATATGCTATATCATCATAACAACATACTATTTTTGGCTCAAGAAACAGATCATAACAATAAGGCCAATATATAAACATGTGTATATATATTAGAAATTGACAAACCTTTGATAAAAATTGAGAGGAGGGCACTGGGGTTGTGGAATCCAGGAAAGAAGCAAGATTTGATTGTATTGAATCTTTCTTCTCCAAAACCATGATGAAGAAATGAGAGAATGGAGAGAGAAAGACAGGCGTTTACTGCTTTCTCCTCTCCTAACCCTGGAAACAGAGGACCCTACAGGAGACAGGGAAAAACAGAGTAACTATTGAGAGAGAGAGGGAGAGAGAGAGAGAGAGATGGAGGGAGGGGAGGGAAATTGATCTTCAAGAATTCTATTTATTGACGTCTAGACAGCTAAATTCTCTCCCCTTGTTGACTCTTAAAAGAAACAACTTATATATGCATGCGTACATTTTTATTAAAAAGGTTGTATTTTTCAATACACATACTATTTCCGGTCACCGGACCGGAAATTCCAGCTCCGGCGAGATTTTCTGTTCAAAGAAAATATAAAACCCCCGCAACAAACAAGAACTTGAAAATAAATGATCAATACTACTTACAAACTAACCTTGAAGAAAAGGCCAAGCAGAGACAGAGCACTTGAGTTGAATATAGTTGTAAAAATTAATTATAAGTTAAAAACAAGAACCCACAAATCTATAAAAATATTGATTGCTAAGATGAATAAAATCACAAGAAAACGAAATGTATCAAATTTTTCCCATTAAAAACCTCCCTAAATTCCCGCAAGAAAACAGAGAAAAAACGGTGATAGAGAGAGAGTTGTGTAAAAAAAAGAACACAAGTCTTTGAAGACACGTATTTCCAAAATGATCCGAGGCCCAGAAGTTATGTACTATATACATACACAAATTATCTCTATCTCTATATCTATGCTATCTGTTATCCTGTTTAACGGCAGCCCAGGTTTTGTGAATAAAGTGGGATGTCTTTTTTAATAAGAAGAAAGAAAACGCTAAACTGACACGAGAATACGAGACGCTGGCCCGTTTCTCTTGATTCACCAATATTTATATAAAATATGGAAAATCAATTGATATCTCTTGAACTATTTCGGTTTTATTGTTTGGTTTTTTAATTAAAAATCCCGCAATTTGGGTCCTTTAATTTTTTGAAAAGGAGGGTGTAGCCGGTAAAGTCGCCGGATTTTGACTACATCATGGTGGTGATGATATGCGATCTATATGATTATATTTTCCTTGCATTTTTATTTATTTTTGCATGAAATTGGATGTTTATTTAATTTATTTTTATATTTTCTCGTAGGAGATTGAGAATTCTTATAATAGAAGAATTGGACGAAAATTTGGACAATTTGAAGTTAATTCTAGCTAAATTCGGATTTTTGGGTCAAGCTGCGCACTGGTCACTGTTTTGGCTATATCTTGAGTTCCGGATGTCCGTTCTAGGCGATTCAGGTGTCATTGGAAAGTTTGTGAGAAGATCTTTAATTCAAGTATAATCTCAGATTTTATTGAAATTCCAAACTGCACAGAAAAGTGTCATAAACAGACAACTCAAATTTCCTTCTTCGGAATCCTATTCTATTTAGGAAACTCCTATTGTATTATTATTAAATAATAATAATACACTTTTATATGGGGAATATATCATACTTTATTATATATATTCATGGAGAGGAAAAAGAAGAACGGGACATTAGAGGGAGAGATAGATACACACACATGAGCCTTAGCGGTTACATCGAAGAATAGAGGTGAAGCTTTCAAAGGGAGAAGAACGATTCTTGAGTTTTATCTGCTCTTCTTCACTTTTCTTTATTGTAAACTTGATATCATGTCTTTCTTCTTGTATTTAGTACTCTTTGGTGTGATGTTGAACTAAATCTTTTTCTAGACCTTTAATGGATTCTTGTATTTATATATAAGTTTTATTCTCAATTCTCTACTTTTATGGTCATATTGATTGCTTATGGTAATTTATTCTTAATGATTTTCAAGGATTGATCAATCTTGAGATTGAATTGGTTGTTTAAATTGGCTTGAAAGAGTAGCCCAAATTGAGACTCATTTACTATAACTTGAGATTAACATATGTGTTAATTCGTGTTTAGTATATGAATATACCTAAATAACTTAAGTAATCAAATTAAAGTTATGTGTTAATGCTGCTCAAGAATTTAAATTCTACATAGAGATATATGAGTTAATCTGTTGAGTTAGAGTCACTTGAGATTCAGAAGGTTCTCGTTGAAGGGTTTCGTGACACAAACGCAGCGGAATAAACGTGAAAAATAAATCAAAATAGCGAAACCCTCCGCAGGATCCATGCGAAAACAAAAGATTTAATTCGGAGATAAAGAATAAATACCTTTAGAAGCTTTAACAGTTCATTAATGGAAGATTAATGGAGGTCCAAAGCTTGTTTAATCACCACGTATCCCGCTCTCGCGATCTACGCTCTACGGTATTCACACGAACACTTTTCATGAAGGATTGATGTGTACTAGCACCCGAAAACTTCTTCTCTCTCTATCTTCCTCCTCTCTCAGAGCGGCTAGGGTTTTTGTAAAATCTCTATCTTATTAAATCAGCCCATAAAGAGATTATATAGAGAGAGAGGAATAAGTTTTCTAATTATAATCCAATTATAATTAATACTAATCCAAAATTCTAAATTATTTAATTAAGTCTCACTTAATTAATTAATTATTAATTTTGGAATTAGTTTAAGTAATTCATTTATTCTATTTATATAATTAATTAAGTCATACTTAATTAATATCATAAATAAAATAAATTACTTATTTAATTTAAATTCATAATTTAAATTATTTCTCCTTCAAGCGTTCTTTGTGTGTGACCCTGTAGGTTATTATTACGTTGGCAACAATTTTAATATCTAATTAAAATTGTAAACAATGAGCGGCATCTAGTAATACATCATTGCTACCCAAGTAATAATAATAAATCGGTGATTCGATTAAGCCTTTCGTGAATAATGTTCCATGTAATATAATCCCTTTAATCTTGATATTATAGATTAAACTCAAGGCATGTCTCGTGTCATCCTTTTCATAATTTAATTGTAATAACCCGGATTTTTTTAGATTTAATATTATTATTATTTAAATATTTTATCGATTTTATCAAAAGAGGAGGAATAAAATTTTTAATATTATATTTCATTTGGATGCATTTCCATATTTTTATTATTATTTTAGAAATTATTTTCAGTTCAGTGGGGCTGAGTTCGATTTAAAAATTTTATATTATTTTACTGATCAGATCAGTATCTCGAGACATTATTTTTCTTCGGGTGAAAATTTTATTTGAATAAATTATTTGAGTATTCAAAAATTAATATTTTTATATATTTTGAAAAGTTATTATTTTTAAAAATAATAAAATTTATATTTTTCCCCAAAATATTTTTATAAGATTTTTGAGGTTATTTAAAATTATTTAGAGATTAAACTTGATATTAAAATAATTTTTAGAAATGTATTTATAATTTATAAAAGATTTTAAAAAGGAAAAGTTTTTATATATATTAATTATCTACGCTACCCGTGACCCCCCAAACCCTTTCCCCTGTAAAAATTTCTTCCCCCAGCTGCCTACTACATATCCTCCTCTCTCCTGTTGTCTTGGCCAGTCGCCCCTGTACCCCTTTGTTTGTTTTTTTTTATTTTATCTATCACACGCGCGTCATCCGCCTTCGTCTTGTTGATGGCTCTGTCTTGGTCCTCTCTGTCTATCTCTCTGGTACGTATGTTTATGTAGTTAAAAAGCTTTCCAAAATTTATTAGTTACAAACCGTACATCCAATCTTCGATATCTATATATATAAATGACCAGCGCTTTAAGGTCTACGCATAGATATAATTTTGGATGAGTTTTGAGAAGATTATTTTCTGGACAGGTTTTCCTTTTTAATTTATTTAGGAGTATAGAAAGGTGATTTGAAGATGGTGATGAAGCTAGGAGGCAGTGCAGCACGTGTATATGCATGGGTATTAATCTCGGATTTTTCTGGACATATTTTCCGGGCATCAGAAAAGACTTGTGGGGTGTCCGTAATTGATCTTATGGTAAGGTTTTTAAGATCCTGACTTGACACTTGTAAATATTCGGGCATGTTAGTTTATATATGTTAATTTCATAATTTTTAGAGATTGTTTTTATACTACAGATAGTTACCTGTTAGCCGGATTTTTGGGTTTTGATGACTGTGTTCTTTGTTTCTGGTAATTTTATGTGTTTAGGTATAATTTATTTTGTGGGTTAAATTTATTTACTTTATTTTAATATAGTTGGATTGTATCGTTTGAGACTGTTTTTGAGGGACTGTGATCCCGGGAAAAGTTCATTTTTCAAAGCCCTTATTTCGAAAAAATTTCTTATAATAAAGTATTTATTTTAAGTTTCAATTATTATTTGATTAAAAATATTAAGTAGTTAACTATTTTGAAGAATGATTTATTTAAGAATGATTAATAATTAATTAATTTGAATAATCAGTTGATTTAATTATTAATTGATTTATTCTTATTAATTAAAATTTTATTATTTTGTTTATCTGTTTTAAACGAAACAAATATTCCTATTATTAGAAAAATAATCCGGAGATTATAAAAATAGTTTTAAATTCTAAATTTCTTTACGAACCCGGATTAAATATTTTACGACTTTTTAGTGATCCGTTTCTAGCCTAAAAATATTTATAAAATGTGTGACGTTATGTTTACTTGTTTAATTTGATAACGTCATCGAGGGTAGACGTTATAAGTTTTAAAGTATGAATTAGAATTGTTAGTTTTTATTCCTTTTTATTCGAGGGTTAATTGTTTACTTATATGCGAGTTTCGAGGATTAATTGTTTACTTATATTTGAGTCTCGAAGATTAATTGTTTATTTATATTCGAGTCTCGAGGATTAATTGTTTATTTATATACGAGTCTCGAGGATTAGTTGTTTAATTATATTCGAGTCTTGAGGATTAATTGTTTATTTATGTTCGTGTCTCGAGGTTTAATTGTTGTTTAATACTCAAAACCCAAAAATCCGGCTAACAGGTAACTATCTGTAGTATAAAAACAATCTCTAAAAATTATGAAATTAACATATATAAACCAACATGCCCGAATATTTACAAGTGTCAAGTCAGGATCTTAAAAACCTTACCATAAGATCAATTACGGACACCCCACAAGTCTTTTCTGATGCCCGGAAAATATGTCCAGAAAAATCCGAGATTAATACCCATGCATATACACGTGCTGCACTGCCTCCTAGCTTCATCACCATCTTCAAATCACCTTTCTATACTCCTAAATAAATTAAAAAGGAAAACCTGTCCAGAAAATAATCTTCTCAAAACTCATCCAAAATTATATCTATGCGTAGACCTTAAAGCGCTGGTCATTTATATATATAGATATCGAAGATTGGATGTACGGTTTGTAACTAATAAATTTTGGAAAGCTTTTTAACTACATAAACATACGTACCAGAGAGATAGACAGAGAGGACCAAGACAGAGCCATCAACAAGATGAAGGCGGATGACGCGCGTGTGATAGATAAAATAAAAAAAAACAAACAAAGGGGTACAGGGGCGACTGGCCAAGACAACAGGAGAGAGGAGGATATGTAGTAGGCAGCTGGGGGAAGAAATTTTTACAGGGGAAAGGGTTTGGAGAGTCACGGGTAGCGTAGATAATTAATATATATAAAAACTTTTCCTTTTTAAAATCTTTTATAAATTATAAATACATTTCTAAAAATTATTTTAATATCAAGTTTAATCTCTAAATAATTTTAAATAACCTCAAAAATCTTATAAAAATATTTTGGGGAAAAATATAAATTTTATTATTTTTAAAAATAATAACTTTTCAAAATATATAAAAATATTAAATTTTGAATACTCAAATAATTTATTCAAATAAAATTTTCACCCGAAGAAAAATAATGTCTCGAGATACTGATCTGATCAGTAAAATAATATAAAATTTTTAAATCGAACTCAGCCCCACTGAACTGAAAATAATTTCTAAAATAATAATAAAAATATGGAAATGCATCCAAATGAAATATAATATTAAAAATTTTATTCCTCCTCTTTTGATAAAATCGATAAAATATTTAAATAATAATAATATTAAATCTAAAAAAATCCGGGTTATTACATTAATCTTTATTTTCTTGATCGATGAGTAGACTATTAAAATCAAATCAACATTTGAGCACGGCCGTGCATTTCATAGTCTCACTCAAACAAGAGGCCAATAATATCACTCCTAAAATTAGGAGGATTAAATCCCATCTAGATCATTCATATTTCTCATACGATTCATAATATACCCAATGTCCACTTTTATCATCACCCGGTCAAAGGTAACTTTTAATGTAATCAAAGTATATTAATTCTCGTATAGAAATATAATGATTTCAGGTCTAAGGATCATTACACCATTATCACAGTGAGAATTACTTATGACACTTACTTAACATGTAGAATCTCACGGCGGGTCATTCCAGTGCCATGCATTGATACATGCACTTATGTTCTTGACTTTAGTATCCCCATACCTATGACCAATGAGATGTGGTCATCTGTCAAGAAACATACTAGTCTTTGTGCATTATTATTGTCCTTAAATAATAATACTCGACTAGGGAATTTTAGGAATAAGATACTATTCATATAATCTCATTTTTAAGTCACATACTTAAAGATATATAATACGTATCAAAATTCTAAGGACATTTATTATGCTTTCAATTTATTACGCAGTAAATAAAACATAATAAATCAATAATAATCAATAAAACATAATCCTTAATAATAAATATTTTCCTTAAAATATAAAAAGTATTGTCTCTAGAGCACAATTACTAACAATCTCCCACTTGCACTAGAGCCAATTACCCAAGTATCCAATACTCATGGAACTAGTGTGACTTTCATGCTTCTGCTGCGACAAAGCCTTAGTCAGTGTGTCTGCAATATTATTATTAGTATACACTTTCCATATATGTATATCTCCTTGATCATTAATCTCATTAATTAGGTGATATCTCCTAAGTACATGCCCAAACAGTCTCCTTGGCTGCTTCACAAGCATCAATATACTCAGGTTCTATTGTAAAATCAACAATTGTCTTTGCTGTGAACCATTCCAGCATACAACATCTCAATAAAACACAAAGCCAGACAGAAACATTAAATTATCGTTATCTGTCTAGAAACTAGTATCACTGAAACCTCTTACAACTAGCTTCACATCTCCTCCATATAACAAGAATGAATCTTTAGTCTTCTTTAAGTACTTAAGAATATTCTTGACTGTCGTCCAGTGACCTTCACCTGGATTAGATCGGTATCTACTCATCATGGTTAAAGCATACGAGACATCAGGACAAGTACATATCATTGCATACATTATAAAACCAACTGCTGACGCATATGGAATTTTACTCATGCAGTCCCTATCATCCAATGATTTAGGACAAATTTTATTTTGAGATCACTATCCCATGAGACATTGGGACATATCCATTTTAGTCTCTTTGCATTTGAAATCGATGCAAAACTTTGTCAATGTATGTACTCTAAATTAGGCCGATCAATCACCTTGATCTATCTCTATAGATCTCGATCCCTAATATATATGTCACATTGCCTAAGTCTTTCATTGAAAAATTATTTCTCAACCAAGTCTTCACAGTCTGTAGAGAAGGAATGTCATTCCCTATTAGTAATATATCATCAACATATAATACTAGGAATGCCACATGGCTCCCACTAAACTTCTTGTAAACACAAGTTTCATCTTCATTCTGAATAAAGTCAAACTCTTTTTGACTGTTTCATGAAAACAAATGTTCCATCTCCTCGAGGCCTGCTTTAATCCATAAATGGATCGATGCAACTTACATACATTTCTAGCATCCTTTAGATCAACAAAACCCTTAGGGCGTGTCATGTACACATCCATATCTTCTTCAAGGCTCTCATTTAAGAAAGCGGTTTTGATATCCATTTGCCAGATTTCATAGTCATAGTAAGCAGCTATAGCAAGTAAAATCCTGATGGACATGACCATAACAACTGGTGAAAAGGTCTCATCATAGTCAATACCATGAATTTTCTTGAAACCTTTTGCCACCAATCGTGCCTTATAGGTCTGTACATTAGCATCCATGTCGGTCTTCTTCTTGAAAACCCACTTGCACCCTATAGGTTTTACCCCTTCAGGTGGATCAACCAAAGTCCATACTTGATTAGTATACATGGATTCCATCTCAGATTTAATGGCATCCAGCCATCTCTTAGAATCTGGAGTGTTCATAACGTCTTGGTAGGTGAGAGGCTCATCTTCATCCATAAGCATCACATCACCATCTTGAGTCAAGAGAAATCCATATTATCTCTCGAGCTCATGGCGAATCCTACTAGACCTACGAATACCTGTGTTTCTTGAGCAGTATTATTTTTCTTGTATATTCTGCTCAGGTTCCTCCATTGGTTCAACATTATCATGTGGGTCTCAAACTTCATTGAGATCTATTATCCTCCCACTGTCTCTCAGCAGTTCGAGCAACAAACACTTTATTCTCGGAAGGATTATAGAAAGAATAACCCCTTGTTTCAGTTGGGTATTCCACAAAATTACATTTATCTGATTTTGGTCCTAGCTTGTCATAGATTAGACGTTTCACAAATGATTCACATCCCCAAATTTTCATAAATGACATGCTGTGACGTTTCTCAGTCCATATCTCATAAGGATTCTTTTGAACCATTTTAGTAGGAACAATGTTAAGTGTATGTGGAGCCGTTTCCAGAGTGCAACCCCAGAAACTAATTGGAAGATTTATTGACTCAACATTGATCGCACCATGTCCAACAAGGTGTGATCCCTCCTATCAAAAACCTTTCTTTGATATTTTCTACTTCATCTTTATAGTCTTTGAACTTTTCAAATGATTTGGATTAGTTCTTCAAAAGATACATATATCCGTATCTACTAAAATAATTAGTAAATTTTATGAAGTTAATAAAATCTACCTTTTGTCATCGTACACATATGACCACATACATCACTATGTATAAGTCATACCCATTCAATGATCCCTTCACCATGTCCGGTAAAAGGAGCTTTAGTCATTTTGCCAAATAAGCCAAGATTCGCATCCTTTTGTATAATTCATAATCAAACTTTTCCATGAATGCATCCTTATGTATTCTGAAAATGCGTTTCTCATTAATATGGCCTCAACAACAGTGCCAAAGGTAATATTTTATTTGAGTCACTTTAGAACATATAAATTGTTAATTAGTTGTGCAACATTATAAGGCTCATCATCAAAATAGAATAAACAACTATTGTTATTTAATTAAAATGAAAAAGCCTTTCTTGTCCAAACAAGAAACTGAAATAATGTCCCTGCCAATTGCAAGCACGTTATAACAATTATCAAGTTCTAAATTTTCCTTATAGGCCAAAAATTAAGTAACGAGTTCCTCGAACCAGAGCAACTATCTTTACTCCAATTCCAACCCGATACCTTAAGCTTGACCCTTATTGATCATCATCTTCCGATCTTCCAATTAAGCATGACAGTTTAATTTCCAGTCTCCCAACTTTCCACAGAAGTGACAATCGTCTTCTTTATCAACACCTCATTCAGACTTTAGAGTCTGCTTTAGGGATTGGACTTTGGTTTGACAACGGAACTAGATCAAATCTTCTCCTTGCCTTTCCATTTTCCTTTCCCTTTTGCATTCCCTATGTTTACCATCAATATAGTAGTAGTTCATGCATTTATCATATTACTTTCAGCAGTTCTCAACATGCTTAGCAACTCAATGGGTGTTTTACCAATCTTATTCACTTTATTGTTCATAACAAAATAAGAATAATATTTGTCCAAAGATTGTAAGATCAAATCTAACTGTCTCCAGACCAATCTGGAAACCCAAAATATCAATAGTATTCATTATACCATATAATCTTTAGAACATGTGGTATAACCGGGTCTCACTCTCCCTACTTGTAAGTGTATAGTGCCCTTTCAAATATATCTTGTGCTCAATCGTTTCATAAGCATCTATATGCTTGTATTGCTTCTTAAGCTCAGCACATATATTTGCGAGCATGAGACATGAAACATCAGTCACAACATCAATTTGCTTCCAATAAGCACTATGATTTGCACATGTTACATTCTCAACTTTAAGAGCAGGGGAAGAGATTTGACTAATATCGTGGTGCCCGAGGACGATCCTCAAGCTCCTATGTCAGTCAAGGAAATATATTCTCGTCAACTTGTCCTTCTCAAGAACTGATCGCATAGAGAAGTTGTTTGTGTTTATCATTTGATATCTACAATATTAAAGTGCATAAAATAAACTAGATTGCAAATTTAATATTAATTATGTTTAAGTGATTATGGTATATCATCATATACCTCCCACTATTTTTATCAAACTAATAGCCCTTACTATTAATTTGGAAAGTATATCACATAATTCTTTCTAGTGAGCCAAGATCCATATTTCGTCATGTCCTAAGTCAACCACTGGAAGTCCTTAGAAAATGATTATTTAGGTAGACAACAGTTGTCAATTATATCATATATAATTCTTGGATAGTTTGGTGAACAACGATTGATCTTATCTATCTAATAGACTTTTAACCAAACTCTATGCTTCTAAGTTCATAATAGTTGAATATAACCGTTTATTTTCACTTATTATGACGACTCAGTTAAGTTAGACCCAATGATACAACGGCCGAATATAACCGTTTATATTCGTCGCATCTCACCACGATAGATAGGAGTCTCCTGCCACTGACAGTCCTTCCCCTTATCGATCTAGGATTCGATGAGTGTTCATTCATTGGAAAGCATCCGAGTAAAACTTAATATTTTGTTAAGGGGTTTTAGAAAATTTATAACGATCATGATCACATCATAAAGAGATCCTTAATTTTTCCTTGAACCAAATATTTCAAATCGACATCTTAAATTGTTCATTTCCCAGGTAGTTGGAGGATACCAATGGTCAAACTTAAAACCCATCAGCCTTACGAATACGCATATCCGCTTTTGTCAGAAAATCCCAATTATAGATATCAAAAATCCATATTTAATTCCGTGTTTTAAAAATCCATATTTCATAAACACAAGAATCTCATGATCGTTTGTTAATTTTAAAATCTTGAATCGTTACGGATTTTATCTTGTTTAAGCAAACATGGCATGGGTGTCGTATCTAATACATACATGATTAATCAATATTAAGCATGCATCTCAATTATATCTACGCATACATACCAATACATGCAATCATATACATATATGTAATTTGCGTAAATTAAACGTGTTTGGTTATGGCCCCATCCTATGTGATATTTCCAAGCTAATGGAAATATCAAGGTCAGTTTATCGTGATTTTAAAAATACTATCTATTACACGTCTTCTTTCTTCATTGCTCCATCATCCCCTTTTGGATCGCCTCCTTGCTTGCAAGTCTTCATTGATAATTACATTGAATAATAAAAATAAAACTATTCTAATGAAATTACAAGAAGAACTCGAGTTACATTCGAGATAATTAAATTACAATGAATAAACGACATGCAAGTCGTATTTAGAAACCAAAATCATAAATCAAAACCACTATCCTATGGGTCTTTAGGTCATAACCATCCACCATGCTATCATATAACACATATAATATATCTCATATTATATAATCAATCATATAATCATATATAACAAATTTCGAAATTTCAGAAAATTAAAACAGATTTCTGAAGACAATAAATCGCTATTTCGAGGCCCTTAACGACGTCAAACGCCTTACAGATCCCTCGGTGATAGCATAGCTATCCGTTTTGTTCATTGGCCCGATTCCAGTCAGAAAACACATATCGTTTACAAAAATCGGATACGGCAGTCAGATTTCTCCAAATCTGACGGTGTTTCAGAAATCGTATCATATACAATTCCCATAACAAAAACAAGCATATATCATATATACATATACAGAGATACATATAATCATCATATGATTATACATTACATGAATATCATATATTCATAATATATACATACATATACTCAAAATTTTAGAAAATCAAATAATTTTCAGAAAATCATAAATCACCGTTTTGGAGGCTGTAACGACATCTAATGGCTTACAGACGCAGAGCTGACAAAGTCAGTATTGCTCAGTGACCCGATTCCAGTCAGAAAACACATATCGTTTGCGAAAATCGGACAACGGACATAGATTTCAGAAAATCAACGGCAGCCGTTTCAGAATTCGTATCGAATACGATTCCCATAATAAGAACAAACATGTATCATATACATACATCAACACACATAATCATCACATGATTATATATCATAAAATATCATATATTCATAATATATATAAATATATACATATTATATCAATATAAAATCATGATAGATCGCATACATGCTTATATATCAAAAACTGTTAAGCACATAACCGAATTAAAACGTTTCGCAAGTAGCTCTGATGTCATTGAAGGGTTTCAGGGCACAAACGCAGCGGAATAAACGTGAAAAATAAATCAAAATAGCGAAACCCTCCGCAGGATCCATGCGAAAACAAAAGATTTAATTCGGAGATAAAGAATAAATACATTTAGAAGCTTTAACAGTTCATTAATGGAAGATTAATGGAGGTCCAAAGCTTGTTTAATCACCACGTATCCCGCTCTCGCGATCTACGCTCTACGGTATCCACACGAACACTTTTCATGAAGGATTGATGTGTACTAGCACCCGAAAACTTCTTCTCTCTCTATCTTCCTCCTCTCTCAGAGCGGCTAGGGTTTTTGTAAAATCTCTATCTTATTAAATCAGCCCATAAAGAGATTATATAGAGAGAGGAATAAGTTTTCTAATTATAATCCAATTATAATTAATACTAATCCAAAATTCTAAATTATTTAATTAAGTCTCACTTAATTAATTAATTATTAATTTTGGAATTAGTTTAAGTAATTCATTTATTCTATTTATATAATTAATTAAGTCATACTTAATTAATATCATAAATAAAATAAATTACTTATTTAATTTAAATTCATAATTTAAATTATTTCTCCTTCAAGCGTTCTTTGTGTGTGACCCTGTAGGTTATTATTACGTTGGCAACAATTTTAATATCTAATTAAAATTGTAAACAATGAGCGGCATCTAGTAATACATCATTGCTACCCAAGTAATAATAATAAATCGGTGATTCGATTAAGCCTTTCGTGAATAATGTTCCATGTAATATAATCCCTTTAATCTTGATATTATAGATTAAACTCAAGGCATGTCTCGTGTCATCCTTTTCATAATTTAATCTTTATTTTCTTGATCGATGAGTAGACTATTAAAATCAAATCAACATTTGAGCACGGCCGTGCATTTCATAATCTCACTCAAACAAGAGGCCAATAATATCACTCCTAAAATTAGGAGGATTAAATCCCATCTAGATCATTCATATTTCTCATACGATTCATAATATACCCAATGTCCACTTTTATCATCACCCGGTCAAAGGTAACTTTTAATGTAATCAAAGTATATTAATTCTCGTATAGAAATATAATGATTTCAGGTCTAAGGATCATTACACCATTATCACAGTGAGAATTACTTATGACACTTACTTAACATGTAGAATCTCACGGCGGGTCATTCCAGTGCCATGCATTGATACATGCACTTATGTTCTTGACTTTAGTATCCCCATACCTATGACCAATGAGATGTGGTCATCTGTCAAGAAACATACTAGTCTTTGTGCATTATTATTGTCCTTAAATAATAATACTCGACTAGGGAATTTTAGGAATAAGATACTATTCATATAATCTCATTTTTAAGTCACATACTTAAAGATATATAATACGTATCAAAATTCTAAGGACATTTATTATGCTTTCAATTTATTACGCAGTAAATAAAACATAATAAATCAATAATAATCAATAAAACATAATCTTTAATAATAAATATTTTCCTTAAAATATAAAAAATATTGTCTCTAGAGCACAATTACTAACACTCGTGAGTACTTAAAAACTTTAAACTAGTAATTAGACCATAAAAATAGAGGTAAGGGAAGAAACTTGTTGGTTAACAAGATGAAGTTAAAGGCCTAGTTTTCATTGTCTTGATAATTGTCTATTGATTATTGTGTTAGTTTAATTAATTAGTGGTAATTTAGTTAGTTCCTGAATTGATTTATTTTCGACTTGAATTGAGAGAAAGATAGGCATTGATATTTAACAGCTTAAATTAGTCATCGTGGGAACGAATTATATATATTACTTGTTTAGATATGTGCACTTGCGTATAGGTTGTAAAATCGCTAACAGTAGATAAATGATTAGATAAAAAGAAGGAGATTGGGTGTTTGTGCATATATGGGATATATATGTATATTTGGGTATGTGTGTGTGATATTAAATTTAAAAAAAAAAGTAATGACAAAAGGTTAATTTTTATAATAATATGTTAAGTCATGAATGGGTTGTAAAAAAACAAAACACATCAACAAGATTTTAACGTCCGTTAGAATCTTTTTAATGGAAGGACCTGAATTATAATTTTTTTGAAGTTTAATTACATGAAATACAGAATCTTTAGTTCAACAATAAAATATGAATAGTTTTGGGATAAATCATTTAACTTTCCCTATAAAATATAGAGAAAATTTTAGAAATAAAATATATAAATAATATCTTTTTTATATTATAAATATGTTTAGGGATTTTTAAAAAAATACCAAGCTTTTTATATTTTTCTGCAAAAATATATTATTTATTTTATATTTTGCAAAAATATGGTCTTTAATTATTATTTTTTTGCAAAAATATGATTTTGCAACCTCATTCAACTAAAATCAACTTCAAATGCAAACACAGACAATTTCATTTTTTTTAAAAGTTGCTTTCAGTTGTATTTGGTTATAAATTCTATATAAAAATTTTGCATTTGGTTATTTTTAGTTGAAACTGTATTTTTGGTAAAAATTTAAAAGATAGTAAAATTGAAAAATAAAATTAAAAATGGTGTTTTTTGATAAATACCCATATTTTTATCAACTAAATATAATATTTATACAATAACTAAATAAATAAACATTATTTTTTCGTTGTTGATAAATTCTCCCCATTTATAATATAAAAGTTTGTATTTATAATCTCACATATCTAACCACATAATCTCATATGCACACAGAGAGATAAACGTGATTAGCATATGACTTAAATTCGGATAGAAAAAATTACTTGTTTATTTAGAAAGTTAAAAATATGTTATTTCTATTATATTGAAATTGATAAAAAAAATGTTAATTCATCAAAATCGTATTTATTAACTTATATATTTCCCGCGTCCTATTTATGTTGTTCACGAATATTATTCCAACTTTTATTCACTCAAACTAAATAAAAAAATAATTATTAGAAGTATTTATACTTTTTCAAAAATTTAATACCTAATTTCTCATATTACAATATTTTTGAAAAAAGAGAGATAATGAGGCTGTCATAAATAAGGGCAAATTAATTCTAAGATTCCTGAACTATTAGTCATTTTTTTTATCTAAGTCCTTGAACTAAAAATGTAAATTGATATATAATTAAACTTTTAAATTTTTTCCATTAAAGTCCTTCCGTCAAATTTCATTAAACGTCCGTTAACTTTTGATGATGTGACATTCTAAATAAAGATAAATTAATTTTAATGTCTCTAAACTATTAGGATTTATTATGTAAGTTCCTGAACTGAAAATTTAAATTTAAATCTCAATTTTATATTAAAAACCACTCTTTTATTTTTTATTTACTTTCCTTCTTTTTAATTTAGATTTTTTTTAATTTTGCATATATTAGATGGAAGGTAGAGGTTTTATGTACGTTAGGTACATGCACAGAAGAGTGGAAAATTGTACTAATTGCTTGTGGTTTGTTAGTGAAGATGAGACGCTGAAAATGGGACACATAAAAATGTTGACATTTTATGGGTTTAAGATGGAGGAGTAGAACATGATTATTATTTGTATGTATATTTTGCATCAATCAGTTTCAAGCTTAACACAAGCGGGATCGGATTAAAGATTTCCTATTATTGACTTATTTTCGGTGGCAGATCCCTTGTCCGCGCAGTCGAGTATGTTGAACCTCTGATATTTTCATTTTTTTTTCTTTGCGTTTGTTTATTTTAATAAGTATAATAAGATATTTTAAATCTAATAATAATTAACTATTTATAAAATATATACATACAACTAATATTTAGGTTATATAATTTGTTAAATTTCTAAAATTGAATGTTATCCATTTTAATTACCAAACTCATTTTCACATGGTAGATTATTTTTTAATATTTATAAAAAATACTACTTTTTTAAACTTTTTTCTGAATTATTTTTACAAAAATACGGTCTACAATTAAAAATAACCAAATACAATTTTTTATCTACAATTTGTAATCAAATACAGTCAATGCAATTTTTTTTTAAAAAAATAAAATTTTCTCGTGATTGCATTTGAGTTTTATTTTAGTTATACCTGGGTTGCATCGATTACAATATCGTATGTTTACAAAAAAAAAAATTAAAAATAATATTTTTATAAAATAAAAAATAAAAAATGTATTTTTAAAAGAAAAGAAAATATTTAATATTTTTAAAAAAATCCCAATATTTTTCCCCACTTCACAATTTTTTCCTTTTCACCACCTAGAAATTATTCCTAAATCCAACTACTTATTTTTATCTTAATTTTGATGGCGGTGCGAGCAAGATTTCAACACTTCAATTTTTTAACTTTTTTTTTTGGAAAGGAGTTATACTATTGGTCGGTTATGTGCTGCCGTGTTGGTACTCAAGAGTTTTTATTGGAATATATTTACAAACTCCTCTCGAAAAAATGGTCCTATGTATCTCAAATTTGAAAAAATATTAGATATTTGATAGTATCCAATTGACTTTTCTATTATAATAAATAAAATTATATGTTTTAGACTAATTAGGCTTATATGTTTTAGAAATGAGTATATATTTTAATAAATCTCATAGAGAATCGAATCCAATACCTGGACGGCTACATTTTAAATTATATTATATATTTTAACATTCATAGATATATTTTGATGATTTGAAAATATATATCTGGTGGTTATATTAATTCTTAAACAAATTATACCGTTAGAAAAATTTCATTTTGATGTCCGCGTGAATTCTCGAAATAAAATACTTCTCTTAGATTTATCCTAAAGAAATTATATATAATTTTGTTAATACTATATTTTTGTAATGATCGTTTAAGATGAAGAATGATAATAATATATCAAATAAAATTATTCTCTGATGTTGTATATTACTTAAATATGCACAAAGGTATAATTGTAAACTAATTAAATATATCTATACTATATTATTATAACTGAAAAATTAAAAATTTTGGTTGGTCGGTCCGTCCTCGATATTGGGTCACAGGCTTAAAAAATAGAAATGTATTAGATATAATTTTACTTATTATAATATGAGTCTTAATTATATACATATTTATATTAACTAAAATTTCCATCTTAGGCCCAATATTTATAACACGAGTCCAAATTATATAATTTTACTTATTATAATACCGACCTTAAATATATATAAATATATATATATATACATATATATATATATATATAAACTAAAATTTTATTTTTTTAGATCCAATTATATTTATTAAAACACGGGTCCATATTATAACATATTTATATTAAATATAATAAATTTATATAAAATAAGAGAACATATAATATTAACATAAATTCTTAATATTATAAAATTTTATATTAAATATAAATAAATAAAATGAATAAATAAATCAATTATTTAAATATAAGTTATCATGTGTTTCGCAAAGATTAAAAATTTTGGTCCAATGTGAATCATAGAAAAGATCTTAACCGTTCAATTTTAGATGAATCATAAAAACGATCTTAACAATTCAATTTTAACAAAATCTTATATATATATATATATATATATATATATATATATATATATATATATATATATATATATATATATATATATATATATATATATATATATATATATATATCATATATATAACTCTGACCCGGGTAACCCTCCTTTTATACAACTCATCACAAATAATATTATATTATATTTAAATTATATTCTATGTTTTCTATTTTAAGGATCATACTTATCTTATAATTTTTATTTAATATATCATTAAAATTTATGAATATTAATATATAAATATCGTTGTATAATAAAATACAACTCTAACATCGATAGTCCTCTTTTTATATAACTACTCACTGATAATATTATATTATATTAACATAAATTCTCAATATTATAAAATTTTATAATAAACATCAATAAAAAATAATATAAAAAATAAAATTACCTAAATATTAGTTATTCATCCCGTGCTTCGCACAGATTATAACCTTGTATAAATGTATGATAAAAATGATGAGATTATAATTTTCAGATTTTGTTTTGAATTTTTTTTATTACTTAACTATGAAAATAATTATATTAATTTATGAAAGATATTTAATTTATAATATATTTCTTCTTTTAAAAAGACAAAGTCATTTTTCAAGAATTTATAACATTTTTAAAGTAATTTTTCTCTTTCAAAAAATATTTTTTCTCTAAGATCAAATAAACATATAAAAATGTTTTGTAGAATTACTAAATTTTCTGTATTTATTTGAAATTTTCCTAAAACTCATCATTATTTTATGTTAAAAAAATATTCAACCCTCAGAATAATTTTTTGAGACCGGCCACGAGAACTTTTTTAGTCACTAATCAATTTTGTCAAAAACAAATGGTAACTTATCAACGTGGGCACAATTTTTAATTAGAGATAAAGTACACAATGCAATATATACTATATTATTATAGCTTAAATATTAAAAATTTTGGTTGATTGATTGGTCGTCCGTACTGGCCCGACCTAAAAAATATACACATATTAAATATAATATGACCTAAAAAATATTAGTTATAATTTTATTTAATATAATATGAGCTCTAACTATATATATATATATATATACTAAAATATTATTTTTTAGACTCAATTATTTATTTATAACACGAGTCCAAATTATATAAATTTATTTATTATAATGTTTCCCAGAATAATCAATCTATTACAGAAGGGGGTTGAATGTAATAGTGCCTGTAAATCGATTATGAACACAAGTATATTGAATGGAATACTGTTTTGTATTAATAATGAACTTGAATACAAAACTCTCTCAAGATATTAAGTTCTTAAGAGCTGCTAGGTTACAAGATATTGCTTTTATGAATTCAATCTTTAATTATAACCTATCTCTGTGTTTATATAGACACAGCTACAAATACAATTACAAAACAGATTATGATAAGAATAGATTTAATAAGGTAATTTGACTTGCACTTGAATTCCTTCTTACTATCCAAATCAGACTCTGATTTGTCTGTTTCCTTTTCTGATAAACTCTGGAGCTAAACTCTGTCGGTTTGTCATTCTCTGATTTGAGCATTCTCTGTTAGAGTAAACTCTGATTGAGTATTCTCTGGTAGAGTAAACTCTGACCGACAGCTTCCTTAAACGCTGATGACGTCAGCATAAACTCTGTTTAGTAATCTCTGACAATCACCAGTGTTTGCATTCCTAACAATCTCCCCCAATTTATGCTTTAAGAATTAAAACATAAATTTCACTTATGATGTCAGAAATACAAGACAAATGCACCAGAGTTTATTTACCCTTTTTAGACTTAGATTCTTCTGTAAAATAATTCTTCTTTCAGAAATTGACTTAGGAGCTTCTCTTCAGCATTTTTCAGTAAGTCAACAAGCTTCTCCTTCAATTCCTTCATGTTTTCAGAAGAATCATCTATTTGAAATATTGCAGCCCTTAGAGCATAAATTGATGACCTTTCCATCCTTT
The DNA here is from genome assembly GCA_028671895.1 of Oenanthe sinensis. Taxonomy (NCBI): domain Eukaryota; kingdom Viridiplantae; phylum Streptophyta; class Magnoliopsida; order Apiales; family Apiaceae; genus Oenanthe; species Oenanthe sinensis. The sequence continues at coordinate 42,814,046 of CM053794.1, forward strand.
CATCTAAGACAATGCAACAGGTCTTCATTCCATCAGGATTTAAAATTAGTGTAGGAATCCCTAACACCATCTTGACCTTTGCATCTCCCTTTCTCATAGCTCTTCTTGTTCCATCTTCAAGTAAATACCCAAACTCATAATCTTCAGACTTTATCATCATCAATCTTTCACTCTTCTTCTTTTCAGCTATTTTTCTTTCAAGAATCTTTCTCCACTTTGAAGTTGCTTCATTTTCATCATTGAGCAGATATAGAACATGTTCAAGTTCTTTAGATGCCTTATCCTTCAGATTTTCTTCAGCAATCTTCAAAACTCTCCCATCTTCTAGAAAATACAGAAGCTTCTCCTTAGCTTGAGCTCCATCAAAACTATCTTTCACTATGTTAACAGATATTAATTTGTCAAGATGTTCTTGAGACAGCTCTTCTTCAGGTTTATCTTTTAATGAATAAGGATCTCTGAAGATGTTTGCTTCACCTCTGTAGATCTTAGCATGTGTATCACCAATACCACCCTTGTTGTTTCCAAGCCTGGCATTGAGTGTCAGAGTTTGAGTTGTAGTCCACAGAGGATCAGACTTTTTCTTTCTGATCAGAGATGGTTGATGATCTTCTTCTTCAACATCAAACCTAGATCCACCTGGTAGAAAAGTTGTTCCCATCATAGTAAGAGATGTTTGTGGTTTGGTTGGAGCTTTTTGTTGAATTCTTGAGGATGATCTGGTTTGAATTTCTGAGACTTGTTTTGGTTGATCAATTATCTTAGGAACTTCAACAGATTTGATTTGAGTAGGCTTGGATTCTGACTTCTTCTTTTGAACAGGTGCCTTTTTCACATATTTTCTCTTCTTCTTTTCTTGAGCATTTTTATTTCCAGACTTTTTCAGTTCAGCTTCCACAGCAACAGGATCCATTCCTGGATTTTCTTCTTCAAACATTTTCTTTGCCAGTTCTGCATCTTTTAAGTTTTGTTCTTCAATCCTCTCAGGCTTATCTTCTTCTTCAAGCCTTTTTGCTAATTCCAAATCAGCATCTATCAGAGTTTGCTTGTCGTCAGAGTTTACATCAGACTTTGATGTCATCAGAGTTTGTGAGGTTGTCAGAGTTTGTCTTATCAGAGTTTGTTTTCCTTCCTTATGACTCCCATGATCTTCATCATCAGGTTTGTCAGAGTTTAGAATTTCATCCTCCTTGCATTTGTCTGAACCCGTCTCCCCCTTTCTGACATCATTCCCAATGTGCTCAGTAAAAAGTTGAACGAAGTTTGTGAGCATGCCCTGCATAGAAGTGACAGAGACAGAAATCTCATCAACCTTGGATTCCAAAGCATTCTGCTTGTCTGAAATGTTCTTTATCTTCATGCCTAAAGAATTCTGAGAAGTAGAGAAGGTAGATTCAACAGCTGCTGTAGATTTAGTGACAAAGTCCTTAAGACCACTAACTTCACTCTTAAGTCCTTTGGTCATTATGGTGGATGCCTTCAAGAGTGTCTTGAGTTCTGGAGAGTTTATTTCTTTATCAGCTTTATTGACCAAGTCAATAACATGAGGCCATGGAATATTTGCCTCAGGAAACTTCCAAGAGAAATCCCAGATTTCTTGTCTGTGAGAGGTAAGGTAATCTTCATTTGAAGTCTTTGGAGTAGAAGAGAAATCCCTTCTGACACCCTCTGCATTTAGATCAGCCTCAATTTGACCTTTGAGATTTTCCACCACCATGTAATCAGGATAAGCCATTTGCAATCTGTCAAGTGCATCATAAGAGTTGACAGGCCACCTTTTGGTGTTATACCGCTGTGTGAAGGGAATGGAGAGATCTGTGACTACTTCATCAGCAAAAATCACATCATCAGAATCTGAGTCCTTTCCATCAGAATTTAATAATTCAGCAGTGTTTGGCACAGCATCAGAGTTTGCAGAAATAGGTAAACTCTGAGTACCTGCACAAATAACAGAACACCCTAAATCACTCTGATTTTTTAAAGTAATCTCATTACTTCTCACATCACACATATCATAACTTTCAATAGTTAGATTTTGCTCACTAGAAGTAACTAACTTCTTTCTCAATTCTACCTCTCCTTTTGCCAGATCCTGTGTCTGCCTCTCATTAATTCTGTTTTCCACACATTTTACCTCAGACTCACCAGAAAGGTTCAACACACAATGTCCTACAGAAATAAGAGGTGGCTGAGAAAGGATATCTGTAGTCACATGAATAGGGGTATCCTTTTTAGGACTATCCATGATCATCCCAGCAGTAAATGTAGGAAACATAAATTCTGAACTTATGCAATCAGAGAATGTAAGTTCTGAAGAAAAGTCAGAGTTTATACCTTGATCCTTTGAAGTTGTAGATGGAGTCTCCATGGGCTGTGTAGAAATTGGTTGCACTAAAATAGCATCAGAGTGTGCCTGTGGAGCTTCATCAGAGTTTGTCTGTCTAACATGTAAGGCTTGGTCTGCAATCATAAGAGTGATGATTGGTTCTTGTGTGACCTGAGTCATATCTGTAGCTGCTTCACCACTTTGAGGTGAAGGTTCTTGTGGGCTTGACTCTGCCAGAGATTGGCCTTCAGCATCAGCAACAGCAATGTCTTTTATAATTGATTGAGTGCCTGCATCCAAACTTTGATTGAATGGTTCTTGTGTGGCTGGGGCCTTGACAACTTCTTCAACCCTTTGAGCTGAAGGTTCTTGTGGATTGTACCCCTGATCAATGCTGGCTTCACTTGCTGGAATTGTGGCTTCTATTGAACTTTGATCAATAGGTTCTTGTGTACCTGGCCCTTCAAAGACTGCTACCTCACTTTGAGAAGTAGGTTCTTGTGTGTCCTGGCCAAAAGTGACAGACTTTTTCTTCTTTCTTGAAAAACGTTGAGAACTAAGAGATGCTGACGATGACTTTGATTTCTTTGCCTCCATTTCTCTTCTTACTTCTTCAGCCAGTTCCCTTGCTCTTTCATAAGATATCTCCTTTATGACTTGCTTTGGAGACTTTGTAGGAGAATCAGATACTGGTATAGGACCAGCTTCCTCTGGAGTGACATATGGCCCATCTTTCAAATAATTGTGTTGTCGCTCCTGTTCAGCCTTGAGCCCAATCATGTTCTCAATTGGAACTGGTAATCCAGGTTCCTTCCAAGGAATATTTGCCTTCCAGCAACCCCATGCTTCACCAGAGTTTATCAAGACATTAGTGGTTGGCTCAGAGTTTGTAATGTCTTCAGAGTTTAAATCTTGAGGTTTAGGCTGATCAGAGATTAGGACGTCAGAGTTTAGAGCTGCATCAGAGTTTATCCCTGCAGTGTTTGCAGCCTCAGAGTTTGCAAGTTTGACTAATCTTCTCCTCTTTTTCTTTACCTCAGCCCCAGTCTCAGAAGCCTGTTCAACTGTCGTTCTTTTAGCAAAAACGAACTCTTCATCAGAATCTGTATTTTCATCAATTAATTTCCTCTTTTTGAGAGTAGATTCTGTTACTAACTTCCCCTTCCTTTTGCTGGAACCCTGTTGAGAGGTGTGTTTTGCAACTACAGTCTGTTGAGAGACTGTAGAGGTTGGCAAAGGTGTTTGGGAGTCAGTGTTTGGAGGGTGGCTTGGGTTTGAATCAGAGGGTGCTAAACTCTGATCCATAGCCACTGAGATGAAATCCCTGCCATACATGGTAGGCATTCTCTGATTTAAGAGAAGCCTGACCCATGTGGGATAAAAGAGAGGAGAGAGATTACCTTTCTTAGTGTCCTTCCTAGCTAGGTCAGCAAAAATTCTTTTGTTCATACAAAAACTAGCTAAACTCTGATCATTCTCAAGACTTACATTAGGCAATAAATAATTAAAAATTAACTGAAGAAATCTAGCAAAGTATATGGTGTGAACATCATCATTAATTTTGCTAGCTAGCTGCCTAATTATTAAACAAGGAAAATTGAAATTGAGATTATGGGTTAGAGAATACCCAATCTGTTGTGCTAGTTGTGGGATTGCATCAAAATTTGTGCATTTGCCTGTGAAGGCCCTTGTAATGCAATCGAAGAAAAAACTCCATTCTCTTCGAAGATTAGGTCTTGTCAGGCTCCCTAACTTTGATAGGCTTCCTCCATAGCCTATAGACCTGAAAAACCCCTTGACCTGTTCATCTCCAACAAGGTCATCATACACAGCCACTTCTGGTAGATGTAGAGCTTGTCTCACCACAGCAGGAGTAATTGTGTGTTTTCCATTGCATTGAAATGTGATAATGGGTTCTTCATCATCATCAGCATTGTTGTACGTAGCAGTGGACCATATTCTTACCAGAGATTGAGCAGAAAAGTTTAATGGTTCTTGGAGTGCATAGCCAATATAACTTTGTGCTAGAAAATCCTGGACAACATGAAAATCTTCAGGTGCATCCGTCTTATTTAACAAAGAAATATAGTTTGTGGCAGCAAAAGTATAGTTTTGGAAGGTTTGTCCTTTGGATGCCATTGAAACAAGAAAGAGTTGCAGGTTAGAGCAGTTTAGGGTTTGTGCGTAAGTGAGAAGTAATAGATACAGATGATTAATTCAAAATGACAATATGAATTAAACTGTGCCCTTTCAATTGCATAAAAACTGTAGTGGGACACGTGGCAAAAGCTGATTGGAAAAACAATTATTAGTACAAGTCTCAAAATTCAGCAAGTGTTTGTGTACTGTGTAATGATATGAATCGACAGTCGTGAGAAACACGCGCTTTATTATAAATCCAACCAGAGAATAATAATTATGATGTCACAAAAAGAAATATAATGTCATAAATGTGATCTCAGAGTTTACCACGTAATCAGAGTTTACAGATCAGAGTTTGTATGAGTCAGAGTTTAGTATGTACTGTCAGAGTTTACCACATACTTTGACAGAGTTTACCATAAATACTGAGAACTTGTGATCAAAGATTAGTTGATATAATGATCAGAGTTTACTCCATTTTCATCAGAGTTTACCCCATACTCTAACATAGACTCTGATTGTCTGAAACTTGCTAAGTTGAGCCACTTGACACCATCCCTAATTCAGAAACCAGTCTGTTAAATGTTGCTTCAGGCAGAGGTTTTGTGAAGATATCTGCTAACTGTTGATCTGTAGGAACAAAATGCAATTCAATTGTGCCTTCTTCCACATGTTCCCTTATGAAGTGATATCTGATACTGATGTGCTTTGTCAGAGAATGTTGAACTGGATTCCCTGTCATTGCAATAGCACTTTGGTTATCACAATAAATAGGAGTTTTTGAGAATTTCAAACCATAGTCTAGCAATTGATTTCTCATCCATAAGATTTGTGCACAGCAGCTTCCAGCAGCAATATATTCAGCCTCTGCAGTTGATGTTGAAATTGACTTCTGTTTCTTGCTTTGCCATGATACAAGTCTTCCACCTAAAAATTGACAACTCCCACTTGTGCTTTTCCTGTCAATCTTGCATCCTGCAAAGTCAGCATCTGAATATCCTATCAATTTGAAATCAGACTCCCTAGGATACCACAAGCCAAGATTAGCAGTGCCCTTGAGATATCTGAAAATCCTTTTCACAGCAATCAAATGAGGTGCTCTTGGATTTGCTTGAAATCTAGCACATAGACATGTGGCAAACATTATGTCTGGTCTACTTGCAGTTAAATAAAGTAGAGAACCAATCATTCCTCTGTATGCTGTAATATCAACAGGTTCTCCAGTGTCTTGATCAAGTTTTGTTGCAGTAGCCATGGGAGTTGTAGCAGATGCAGAATCTTGCATTTGAAATTTAGTGAGTAGATTCTTTGTGTATTTAGACTGATTAATGAAGATCCCTTCTTCAGTCTGTTTCACTTGTAAACCCAGAAAATAACTCAATTCTCCCATCATACTCATTTGATACCTGGACTGCATTAACTTTGAAAATCTTTCACAGAGTTTCTCATTAGTGGAACCAAATATAATATCATCAACATATATTTGAACCAATAATAAATCCTTACCTTGAGTTCTATAAAACAAGGTTTTATCAATTGTTCCTCTAGTGAAACCATTTTCAAGTAAGAATAGAGCCAGAGTTTCATACCAGGCCCTTGGTGCTTGCTTTAGTCCATATAAAGCTTTATCCAGTCTGTAGACATGATTTGGATATTTTGGATTGACAAAACCAGGTGGTTGTTCAACATAGACTTCTTCTTCAAGTTCACCATTTAAAAATGCACTTTTAACATCCATTTGGTAGACCTTGAATTTCTTATTTGCAGCATAAGCAAGAAAAATTCTGATTGCCTCAAGTCTAGCTACAGGAGCATAGGTTTCATCATAATCAATCCCCTCCTGTTGTGAATAACCTTTGGCTACCAGTCTTGCCTTGTTTCTTGTAATTATTCCATCAGAGTCTGTCTTGTTCCTGAATACCCATTTTGTGCCAACAATAGATCTGTTCTTTGGCCTTGGAACTAGGGTCCAAACTTCATTCCTTTCAAACTCGTTCAATTCTTCCTGCATTGCAGTAATCCAATCTGCATCTTTCAAAGCATCTTCAATCCTTTTTGGTTCTGTTTGTGAAAGAAAACTATGAAATAGACATTCATTTTGAGTAGCTTTTCTTGTTTTTATTCCACTCTCCAGATCACCTATGATTAAATCAGGTGTGTGATCTTTGGTCCATTTTCTTGGATGTGGAAAGTTCCTTGAACTAGATGCTCCCCCATGATCTGTGCCTTCATAGAATGATCCTTCTGTAAATGATGATCCTCCCCTTGAAGATGTGTTTCCATCAGTGTTTGATGTCTCAGAGTTTATGTACTCAGAGTTTGAATTATCAGAGATTGAGGTATCAGTGTTTGTGGTCTCAGAGTTTGAAAGATCAGAGTTTGTGTTGTTCAGAGTTTGGTCAGACTCTGATATTTCAATTGTTGAATCTTCAATGTCAGTATGTGATTGTTGTTGCTCCCCCTCAACATGTGCAGTTTCTTCAATTTCTATTTCAATCATTTCTGAATCAGAGTTTAAAGAATCAGAGTTTACCTCTCCAGGATTTGGTTGATCAGTGTTTATCTCGTCAGAGTTTGGTTCAACAGAGTTTATTTTCTGCAGTTCATTCTCAAATCTCAGTGTTTCTTGTGCATCTTTATCATATAACCCAGCTATCTTCCCTTCATCAAAGGAGACATTAATTGATTCCATGACTGTCCTTGTCCTTAAATTGAATACTTTGAATGCCCTTGAAGAGGTTTTAGAAGTTGTTGCATATCCAATAAAAATTCCCTCATCTGCTTTAAGTTCAAACTTCTTCAATTGTTCAGGATGTGTCTTGAGAATAAAACACTTGCTTCCAAAGATGTGAAAGTACTTGACATTAGGCTTTCTTCCTTTCAAAGATTCATATGGAGTCATTCCATGTTTGTTAATTAAGGAACAATTCTGAGTGATGCATGCAGTGTTCACAGCTTCTGCCCAAAAATAAGTAGGTAGCTTTGCTCCTTCGAGCATTGTTCTGGCAGCTTCTATTAGAGTTATGTTCTTTCTTTCAACAACACCATTTTGTTGAGGTGTGCCAGGTGCTGAGAATTGTTGAGTGATGCCTTTTGTTGAGCAGAATTCCTCCATTGTAGAGTTCTTAAACTCTGTTCCATTGTCACTCCTTAGATTCTTTACTTTGTGAGTTGATCCATTCTCAATCATTGCAATATGATCAATAATTGTTTCTGCAGTTTCATCCTTCTTGTGCAAAAAGTATACCCAAGTAAATCTAGTGAAATCATCAACTATTACCAGAGTGTATTTCTTCTTTCCAATGGACATTATGTTAACTGGACCAAATAAGTCAAGATGCAATAGATGAAAAGGTTGATCAATAGAGTTTTCAGTTTTGCTCTTGAAAGATGTCTTCCTTTGTTTGGCCTTTTGACATGAATCACAGAGTCCATCAGGATGAAATTGAACTTTTGGAAGACCTCTAACTAGGTCCTTCTTTACCAATTCATTAATGTTTCCAAAGTTCAAGTGACACAACTTTTTGTGCCAATTCCAGCTTTCCATTGGTGATGCCTTTCCAAGTAGACAGGTCAAGGGACCATTAGAATTAACATCCAAGCTAGCTTCAAATAGGTTGTTATGTCTGTGGCCAATAAGAGCTACTTTTCCATTTTTCTTGCTTTTCACTTCACAATAAGTTCCATGAAATTCCACAGAGAAACCTTTGTCTGTCATTTGACTCACACTGAGCAGATTATGTTTGAGTCCTTCAACCAAAGCTACATTTTCAATGATGACATTTCCAATCACAATGTTGCCATATCCCAGTATTCTTCCTATGTTGCCATCTCCATAAGATACTGCTGGGCCAGCCTTCTCCTCAAACTCTGAAAGCAGGGATTTATTTCCAGTCATATGTGCAGAACATCCACTATCAATTACCAGAATGTTTTTCCTGTTTCCCTGCAATCAGTAAATGCAATTTAATTAGAAGATTTGGGGACCCAAACTAGTTTGGGTCCTTTCTTTGAAAACTTGTTAACTTTTGCAACAGAAGTTCTTTTGTCAGAGTTTGTGTTAACAGAGTTTACATGATCAGAGTTTGCATTCACAGAGTTTGTACTGTCAGAGTTTACACTCCTTTTATCAGACTTTATCACATACATTTGCTTGACAGTATGTTTTGGAGAATCACTCTTTTGAGGCTTTGGTTTGTAAGAATTGTAATACAAATTATGATAATCTTTGCATGTATAAATGGAATGCCATAAACTACCACAATGAAAACAGGGATTGTATCTTGTTTGTTTTCTAGCCTCAAACCTAGGTCTTTCAGATTCTTTCTTTTTCTTTTGTTTGCAGTCAATAGCAAGGTGATTAGAATTACCACAAGTAAAACAGATTTTCCTAGGAGCATCAGGGATATTTATGTAATTATTCTCCTTAGTAATTCCTACTTTACCATTCCTATTTCTTTTCACCTTCTTAGTTTTATTAGTGACTGCCTTCAACTTTTCTTTAAGTTGCTTCTGTGAAAGTAACCCTACATTCACCTTCTTAAGATCTAGCACACTATTATTTTTAGAGCATTCAGGGAGAGTTTTCTTATCATTACTAGCTCTAACAAACTTCACAGGTTCACTCAATGTTCCTTTTGTGTGTGAATTAGTATGAATTTCTTTATCAGATTCATAACCTAAGGCAGATGTCCAATTCTTTTCAGAAAGCATTTGTTGGACCTTCTTACCAGAGTTTGTCCAAACTCTGAAGGTCTCTTTTTCCTTAGCTATCTCAGATTTCAAATATGTGACTTGTATTTCCAACTGAGTTTGCATGTGTATAGCATTCTCACAGTCTTTCTTAAAACTAAGCATGTGAACAAGTTCAGTTTCAAGAAAGTCATTCCTAGCATTCAGAGTTTGTATTTCAGATTTTAATCTTTCATTCTCAAGAGATTGTGATTTAAAGCTAACATGCAGATTTCTAAGAAAAGACTTTAGTTCATGAATATCTTCAGTATCAAAATTGAAAACAGAGTTTGGTACCTTGTCAGAGTTTAAAATGGGAGAATTAGAGTTTGCCATGAGAGCATAGTTAGTTTCTTCTTCAGAGTCTGAGGAATCCATCCAATCGTTCTTTGATGTGATGAGAGCTTTCCCAGATTCCTTGCTTCTGCACTCAGTAGCAAAGTGTCCCATCTTGTTGCACTTGTAACACTTGACCTTTGATTTATCAAGAATTTTTGATTTTGCATCTCTATTTTCCCTTTTTCTGAATCTGTCTTTCTTGTCTGTCTCACTATGCTTCTTCTGAAAGTTTCCTTGCTTCCTAAATTTTCTGTATTTCTTGAAGCTTTTGACAAACATAGCAAACATCTCCATCATGTCAGAGTCTGAAGAATTTTCAGAGTTTTCATCAGAGTTTGCCTCAAACTCTGATTCACTGCTATCTTGGAGTACTACTTCTTTCCCTTTCCTTGTTGAAACCTTAAGCACCTTTTCTTTTGGTTCTTCAATTTTTGCTTCAACATTCAAAGCAATAGGTCTTGCCTTGTTACTCTTTCTATTTCTTCTTTGCTGTAACTCCAGATCATGAGTTTTCAATTTGCCATAAACTTCATCTAAGGACATCTCATCCAAGTCAGCCCTGTCTCTTATCAAGGATGTCTGCAGATCCCATTCTTCTGGAAGAGCCCTCAGAAATTTGGTGTTTGAATCTTCATTGTCATATACTTTATCCACCAAAGCTAAGTTATTCAACAGAGTTAGAAATCTATCATAGATATCTGTGAGGGACTCATTCTGCTTAGCCTCAAAGTATTCATATTCTTGGATTAGAACAGATCTTCTATTTTTCTTTATCTCCTTGGTTCCTTGACATTGAACCTCCAGTGCATCCCAGATTTCTTTGGCAGTTTTGCAAGCTATTACCCTGTTAGACATTACAGAGTCAAGACTGTTATGTAGAATATTTCTTACCTTTGCATCTTTCAAGACTTCCTGTTTTTCTTCATTAGTCCATTCTTTCTTGTCCTTCAGGGTGTAATACTCAGGGATTTGTCTTCCTTCCACAATTGTAGAAGGCACCAGTTTGGTTGGTAGGTACTGACCTGTATGGATCCTATCTAAGTAATCAGGATCAGTTGCTTCTAAGAACATCATCATCTTCACCCTCCATGTAGGGTATTCAGCCTTCTTCAATATTGGAATTCTGATGCTCTCATACTTGTTTCCAGACATGATTATTTGATCTTTTTGAGTTGAAATTTACAACCTGGCTCTGATACCAATTGTTTCCCAGAATAATCAATCTATTACAGAAGGGGGTTGAATGTAATAGTGCCTGTAAATCGATTATGAACACAAGTATATTGAATGGAATACTGTTTTGTATTAATAATGAACTTGAATACAAAACTCTCTCAAGATATTAAGTTCTTAAGAGCTGCTAGGTTACAAGATATTGCTTTTATGAATTCAATCTTTAATTATAACCTATCTCTGTGTTTATATAGACACAGCTACAAATACAATTACAAAACAGATTATGATAAGAATAGATTTAATAAGGTAATTTGACTTGCACTTGAATTCCTTCTTACTATCCAAATCAGACTCTGATTTGTCTGTTTCCTTTTCTGATAAACTCTGGAGCTAAACTCTGTCGGTTTGTCATTCTCTGATTTGAGCATTCTCTGTTAGAGTAAACTCTGATTGAGTATTCTCTGGTAGAGTAAACTCTGACCGACAGCTTCCTTAAACGCTGATGACGTCAGCATAAACTCTGTTTAGTAATCTCTGACAATCACCAGTGTTTGCATTCCTAACATATAATATAAGCTCTATACATATCTATATTAACTAAAATTTTACTTTTAACACGAGTCCATATTATAACATATTTATATTAAATAGAATACATTTATATATAAAAAGAGAACATATAATATTAATATAAATTTTTAATATTATAAAATATATATTAAATATTAATAAAAAATCAATTTACTTAAATATTATATTTAAATTATATTCTATGTTTTCTATTTTAAGGATCATACTTATCTTATAATTTTTATTTAATATATCATTAAAATTTATGAATATTAATATATAAATATCATTGTATAATAAAATACAACTCTAACATCGATAGTCCTCCTTTTATATAACTACTCACTGATAATATTATATTATATTAACATAAATTCTCATATATTATAAAATTTTATAATAAACATCAATAAAATATAATATAAAAAATAAAATTACCTAAATATTAGTTATTCATCCCGTGCTTCGCACAGATTATAACCTTGTATAAATGTATGATAAAAATGATGAGATTATAATTTTCAGATTTTGTTTTGAATTTTTTTTATTACTTAACTATGAAAATAATTATATTAATTTATGAAAGATATTTAATTTATAATATATTTCTTCTTTTAAAAAGACAGAGTCATTTTTCAAGAATTTATAACATTTTTAAAGTAATTTTTCTCTTTCAAAAAATATTTTTTCTCTAAGATCAAATAAACATATAAAAATGTTTTGTAGAATTACTAAATTTTCTGTATTTATTTGAAATTTTCCTAAAACTCATCATTATTTTATGTTAAAAAAATATTCAACCCTCAGAATAATTTTTTGAGACCGGCCACGAGAACTTTTTTAGTCACTAATCAATTTTGTCAAAAACAAATGGTAACTTATCAACGTGGGCACAATTTTTAATTAGAGATAAAGTACACAATGCAATATATACTATATTATTATAGCTTAAATATTAAAAATTTTGGTTGATTGATCGGTCGTCCGTACTGGCCCGACCTAAAAAATATACACATATTAAATATAATATGACCTAAAAAATATTAGTTATAATTTTATTTAATATAATATGAGCTCTAACTATATATATATATATATACTAAAATATTATTTTTTAGACTCAATTATTTATTTATAACATGAGTCCAAATTATATAAATTTATTTATTATAATATAAGCTCTATACATATCTATATTAACTAAAATTTTACTTTTAACACGAGTCCATATTATAACATATTTATATTAAATAGAATAAATATATATATAAAAAGAGAACATATAATATTAATATAAATTTTTAATATTATAAAATTATATATTAAATATCAATAAAAATATAAATAAAAAATCAATTTACTTAAATATTAGTTATCCCGTGTTTCGTACTAGTTATAAGCTTGTATAACTTTTATAATTGTTACAACTAATTGTTTTTTTTATCATACTCTTTAATCTCAACCACAAATAATATTATCTAGTGACACAAAATTAACACTCGTATGTTTTAATTAACTTCTGTACTCCACTCACTCAGTATATAATAATACAAATAAATATAAAAGGTAAATATTTATTTAATATTATTATCAATAAACCAAAATTTTAAGAAATTGAGATTAAAATAATTTAAAAATCAAATATTAATAACCTTTTTAATGATTTTTCGCTATTTATCTTACTTATAATTATAATTTTTTTATAGATTTAATTGAATTTACAATGTAGATAAAAATATAATTTAATTACTTTATAATTATTTATTTAGGGGGCGGAACTTTTGAGAATATGGTCCAGTTTGGTATTGCTGTTGCAGACAGCTACAATAGTTTTTTGCTGAAAAACAGTTTTTTGTTGAAAACATGTCAGAAACGTGTTTGGTAAATTCTAAAAGATGATGTCTGGAAAAACGTTTTTGATCTAAAAGTTGCTATTAGCAAAAACATGTTCCCCGTACTTTTGGAAAAAGCTGTTTTCAACTTTCGCAGGAAGTAGCTATCGGTTTCATTATCAAACCTTCCAAAAACATTATTTTTATATATTATATTTCAAAATATGCATAAATCAAAAATATTACAAAACAATCATCTAATTTTCCTTACAGCACTTTTTTCACTGACACTTTTTCTCGACCGGCACTTTTTCTCGCAGCAGTAAGACTCTCAAACGCAGCGTATGTCATGATCACAAAAAATTTAGCACAGGGTCAACTAAATCCGTGGGCCTTTAGGTTGGAGCTCGCCTCACTTGTAGTTTGTTTTAGTCACAGCCCTTTTGCGTCAAGTCCGGTCGTCACTTAATAAATTACGCTATAGTATCATGTGTTACTCTTATAATTAGACAATTTATTTTAGTTAATATTATACTGTTTTTTTCATAAATTTGTTATTGATTTTTTTATCAGAAATTTATTATTACGAGTTGGTATTGATTGACTTAATTTAAATAAATATATTTTTATTAATATTAATATAAAAAATTGGTAATTATTTTAAGAATTGAGAACAATAGAAATTGTGTCCATTCGGGTTAAGTAGTGAAAATAGGGGATGATATATATATGTTTAAGATGACATGATGAGTTAATGACATGATAGTGAGAAAATTTTAATTTTACCCTAGTGAATTTTTTGGAAAGTGGAACCCATTTACAACAATATTATTAATTTGAGGATAATAATGATAAAAGAATAGATAGATGTAGACGTATAGATGATTAATTAATTACTTTATTATAGAATTAGTCACTTAAGGACACCAAACAAGTTACCACCCAAAATGATAATATCAGCAAGCCAAATTATTATAATTGAACATGTAAATTTAAAATTTATTTAGTTACTTGATGTAACAGGGTAGGCTTGGATTGTTGCAGGGTAAAAGTGATGTGTGTGATATTATTAAAGTTTTAATAATTTTGATAAATAAATGTAAAAAAACTAGTTGACAAAATTATTAAAATTAGGTTTTTTAAAACCAAATTATTGTTAATAATAATTTTACTTTAAAAAAATATCAATTCACTTCCTAAGTTGCGAACTGTTTTTCCAAACTATTATGATTATATGTTTCTAAAAACAACTTTAGTAATAATAATATTCCTACGACTTTTTTCGTTTTGTTTTGGGAAGGTAAAGTCAAGCGGACACAAATATAAATCATGTATATTAAATTCAGTCCCACTTTGATTTAATCACTAAAATATGTGTACCACGTATTAATTGTGTATTTTTATTACAAGCAAAGACTAAACTACTCCCTGGGTCCAATTTTACACGTTATTTTTGAAAAAATTACGTTTTTTAAGAAAAAATTAAATAGATAATTTGTTTACTTGTCTATTCATAATAATTACATTAAATGTAAATGAGTTGTTTGTATATTTAAATTAGTCAAATATTAAAAACAGTAATAAAAGAGTAATTTGTGAAGAAGTCATTAAAAAATTATTATTTTTTAAAAAAGTGTGAAAAATATTTTGAGAGATATTTTTTTTACAAAAATTATATAGGACGGAGAGTATATGGGAGGCAAGAAGCAACCCATATTTATATGAAGATGGTATCACAATCAGCGTTCACCGATAATATTAAAAATTTATTAAATGTTTGACAATATTTCAAAAGATATACTCCTATTATACAATGCGTGAAGCGTCCTCCAGGCTACAGTTATACTGTCAGTCTGTCATGGGGATATATCACTATATCAGTATATTTCTATATACGTATCTAGTCTATGGATTTTTTTTTAAATTTAGGTATTTAATATTATAATAATGTTACGTGCTCCAAAAGTTATTTTAATTTTTTTTCCAAATGATGTGACATGATATATGTTATTTATTTTAATTTGTGAACACATAATATGCGCAAGCCTCATATATTATATTATAAAAAAATTACCAATTACATACCTTGACAATTAAGCATTGTCAGCATTTGAGACAATTTTTAGAATAATTTTTGGAATAACTACTGTTTTTCTCGGTGTTATGCTCGATAGACAAGGTTTGACGCATTTAAGTCAGAAACTGGAGGGTTATAGGCTTGCAGCAGCCGTTCCATTTTCGTATAAAATATTATATAAATATTGTTTAAGTCGATCGTCCGTTAGTCGTAACCAGGACAGAAACATAAATAACAAAGAGTGAGATTGTATTTGACTAGAAGCGGGAATTCTTTGTTACCACTTGCCAAGTAGAAAATTATTTAGTGGTGGTGGGCACATTTTTTGACTACTCAAAATTAGGCTGTATTTAGCGAACTAAATTTCCCTTCAAAACAAAATTTCATAAATATATATATATATATACATGTTTCTACCCTGACTTTTTCTTTTCTGAATAAAACCCTAACTTTTCTTTGTTGAGATTTTTTATATAACTTTTTCCTTTGTTTTGAGATAATATGTACATATTCAATTAAATTGTACTCTGATGCGAAAACACGAGGATTCTATGCGTCTTAAAAGTTTAAGATAACAATATACTAGTATATCTTTGGAGTAGGTAATTTCCTTTTTTTTCTTGCCAGTTTCCTTTTTTTAATAACCATTACGTATGCAAAAAAAGAGAGAGAAGATAATTAAGAATTATGTAAAGCCAACTAAAATTTGAGGTCCAACTATTATTAGTTAGTTAATCATTAATCAGAAGGTAACTGAAGTGGCCTGGCCCTCTCTCTTAAATTAGTCTGGACCAGTTGCATTTTTAATGATCTCGACCCAGACTAATTTACCACTTGATAACTAAAGCAGGCCCAACAATAATGTTGCAACTCGCAAGATTCTGACATCCTATTTAGCAAAAAAAAAAAAAGATTCTGACTTCCTACTTTCTAGTTGCATCTAAATCAGAACTGCAGAATTCAGAACAACAATAATGCACCAACATCTGAAAATAATTTGTGCGGATTCAGTAGTTAAAATCATCAAAAGTTTTTCTTCCCGGGATGGTAAAAAAAAAGTATTTAGCAGAAGATAACCGCAAGGGTTTTTTCAAAAAAAAAAAAGAAGCAGCAGAAGATAACTGCAAGGCCATGAGTTTATCAGGGGTATAAGTCTGTCTTATTTGAGAATTAATAGCATAAGCGACATCAGGGTTATCTTGTTTATCAGGGTTTAGGGTTGGAGAAGCCATGGGCTTGAATTTAATTTTTTGGAGGGAGGGTTATTAGCTAGGGTTAACAAGTTAGTTCTTTTTAGTTGTAGTGTGTGAATTTTGGTTTGGCCACGTTGCCTTATCATCTTATCTTGTTTTTCCAGTATGGATGGGATTGTGATACGAGCCATACTTTTTAGGCTATAATATTTATTTATCGCGCAAGTGAATATTCAGTTTACATATCTATAAACCAAATAAATATATTTAAAATAATTTTATATAGGTATATATCAAACTGTAAAATATATGTTTTGAAATAGTTTTATATAATTTATAATTTATAATTCTCAATTTAAATTTTCCAACTATCTGAGATATATATTTATATATCTAAATTAATACGGAGTATATTATTTTGACAATAATATTTTTATTTCTAATTATTTGTATATATATATATATATATTTATAAGCTTATAACCCGTGCGAAGCAGGAGATAATTAATATTTAAGTAAATTGATTTTTTATTTATATTTTTATTGATATTTAATATAAAATTTTATAATATTAAGTATTTATGTTAATATTATATGCTCTCTTATTTTATTTAAATTTATTCTATTTAATATAAATATGTTACAATTTAGACCCGTATTATAATTAATATATAATTTGTCCTAAAAAATAAAATTTTACTAAAAAATATATATGTATATCTAATACATATATATTTTTTAGGCCATAGGCAACCGATAAAAACTTTTATTATATCTTTCGATATAGTATAATATAGATATTTATATATATAGAGAGAGAGTGAGTGTGTGTATTACTCTATAAATCTTAAATCTGATATATGCATGATATATTACTATGATAAGAATAAATACTAAACGTTGAATTTGGTTTTACAGTTTCTTTTAAGATATTGAATTTATAATTCAGTATTTTTTTGTTTTAACGACTTTAAGACATTATTAAGCACAAAAAATATCATTTTTGCTAACATCGTTTTGTTTGTTTAAAATATTAATCCATTATCTATCTATTATCTATTATATATATAATGTTGCAATACATAGTTCATTTGAGCAATTTTAATCATTAATACAACCATTAATATCTGCAAACCATTTATTTCCCTTATGTTTCCTAATTATTACATGCATTAATATTTACATAATTAACATTTATAATTATATCTAATATTTTAATTCAATATTGCATAATAATATTCTAATTAATATTAATAAAATATTAATTTTACCCCTATTTTATCCACTCATAATTAATATTAATAATTATTAAATATCTAAATTTGATTTTTTTTAATTTATCATTTTCTCTTATTTTAATTGGAATTAAATAATTATAAAACCTTTCATAATCTTATTATGAATTGATACTAATAGCCTTATTATGAATTGATATTCATACGAGAGTGAAAAATGCGGGTTAATAAGGTTTGTTTAAAATTTATAAAATCAATTTTAATTTATTTACTTTATAAATGTTTATGTCATCTCATAGTTAAATATTATTATCATCGCAAAAGTTATATGAATTCATAATATTTTTCTTATAATATACACTGTTGTACAACATAATGAAATACATATAGGTTTCCAATTATTAATCCATTTAAAAAAATAAAATCGTACTATTATTTAAAGAAAATAATATAGCACAAACTAATAAATACTTAAATGAATGAAATAAAAGATAAATAAAAAGATAACACAATTATATAAAAAAATTGTTATCCTTCTTATCGTTTATGCACTTTATGTTATTTCAAATTATTATAAATATTTTCGTGATAATACGAAAAATTATTTTATTGATTATACTTATCAATTAATTTATACGAGAAATAACTTATTTGTTAAAACATATAATTACTTATAAAATTAATACTAAAGCATGCCCGTGACTCACACGAGTTTCATCATTAAAGTCTGGTTGAAAGAATTGGACAACAATGACAACAATAATGAAATTTGTTCTTTGTCTTTCATTGGCTCATCAACATTAACGAGATGATCTATTAGCCGATTAAAATAATGGGTTAAGGAGCTAAAAATACTCTTGTGTTTTAGGCATAGAAACAGATAAATCATTGTGTTTAATAAAGTTCAAATAAACCCTTCAAATTAAAATTAATGGTTCAATATAGACATCTAGTTAATTAAATGGTTCAAAATAGCCCATCTAATTAGTTTTTCTTAATTATGGTTAAAAATATTATTAAATATCTAATTACATTAATATAAATATATATACACACATATATATCTTATATTATTATTTTTTTATTAATAACATTATTATTTATAAATTAATATGTTTTTATATAATTGATTTTCATTAAATAATTTTATAAAATAATAAATAAGTTGTTAACCAATATTAATGTATGTATATACTTTTTTATTACTTAACTATTAATTTTTAACCTTTAAACATTTACACGTTAGTTTGTATTTTACTTTTAAATTCTACTTACTCGACGAATATTTATATTTTTTAATAATTAATTAAATATGAGTGACATTTTAAAAGAGATAAAATTTATATATTTTATTTAACGATAAATTTTAATTAGAATATAAATTTTTTTGATATACTTTTTGGTATAACAATATTGTTACAATATATATATGAATATTAACGTTATAATATTAAAATTAGAATATTTTGATATATTTTTAAAATATTAATGTCACAATATACATGAATATAGTAATTTTCTAACAATAGTTAAGAAAAACTAACTAGATGACTATATTAAATCATTAGTTTTAATTTGAAGGGATTATTTGAGCCTGCTTATCCGCTCCTATGCCTAAATCACAAGATTTTTTAACTCCTTAACCCAAAAATAATTGATGTAATTATAGAAATTAAAAAATATAACACCATCTTTAAATTAAATTGGTTGGTCAACGAATCAGTCACATAAATGCCTGCTAAATGCTGATTAATTTATAGTAAAATCTCGATAAATGAATATTTGATAAACGAATAATTTCACCGAATGAATAAATTTATGCGTCCCGATTTGGGTCAATGGGCTTAACGGATAACATCCTTAAATATATTAACGAATAAAAAAATTCAAATCATTGTAGACCATATGTTGATATAAATGAATAATTAATCACTATATTTCAAATAATATATTTATTATATTATATGAGTACATTTCATCCCATAATAAATTTCATACACGTTAATAAGTCTCACTAAAATAGTAATATGATTATATAGTCAAAATAAGAATTTAGAATTACATATAACTTGGTACAATATCTCATAATTTTGGCATCCGGGTTAACCGTTTTTCTTAACCATGCTATCTTAACCATTTTTCTTCCATACAATCTCTTTCTTCCATCTGTTCCCAAATCTAACCGTGGAATACATGGGGATTTGATTTTCGTTGATACTCAATGTGATACACCGACACATTCCGTATTCTATTTTACTTGCACACGCACTTGTATGTATGTGTACTGTGAATAGATAGGAGTCAGCTTGCGGTCCCCGTTTCGTTTCTTTTTATCATATTCATTCATGTCATACGTTTATTTCAATCTCGGATTTTCTTTGCACGGGAATTTTCTCTACAATCATGCTCTTAATATATATACATAGATGGCTAGTAAGATTTTACAAGAAACTTGCAGTATGGAAATTTGAGGAAGCATCAGGGTATATCAATGGTTGAAATTTGGAAACAACGGTTACATGTATACTATATTATTAAAGACGAAAAATTAAAAGTTTTGGTCGTCGGTTGGTTTGGTACTGGGTGAACCATAGAAAAGATCTTGACCGTCCAATTTTAAGTAAATTATAGAAATAATCTATACTATCTATACTATATTATTAAAGACGAAAGATTAAAAGTTTTGGTCGTCGGTTGGTTTGGTATTGGGTGAACCATAAAAAAGATCTTGACCGTCCAATTTTAAGTGAACCATAGAAATAATCTTAACCGATAAATTTTAATAAAATATAATTTTAAAAGAATATAATCATACATACAATTCTAACACAAGTAATCCTCCTTTTATGCAAACAATTCATAAATATTATAATTCTAAAGAATATAAACATTACTACTAAAATACAATCTCATATTAATCTTCTAACTAAAATATCTCACATTAATCTCCTAAGTAAAATACATCTCTATACAAAACAAACAAAAATTATCCTATTA
This sequence comes from Oenanthe sinensis, assembly GCA_028671895.1. Lineage (NCBI taxonomy): Eukaryota > Viridiplantae > Streptophyta > Magnoliopsida > Apiales > Apiaceae > Oenanthe > Oenanthe sinensis. Next base: position 42,834,664 of record CM053794.1, read on the forward strand.
AAATATAAATGCAAATAAATTATATAAAAACATATACATATAATATTAAATAAAATTTAAATTATAATTATACAAATACAAATAAATTCAAATCATTAAAAAATATTAAAATAAAAATATTAAAAAATTAAAAAAATTCATCTGTGCATTGCACGGGATATAAGCTAGTATTATTAAATACGAAAGATTAAAAGTTTTGGTCGTCGGTTGGTTTGGTACTGGGTGAACCATAAAAAAGATCTTGACCGTCCAATTTTAAGTGAATCATAGAAATAATCTTAACCGTTAAATTTTAATAAAATATAATTTTAAAAGAATATAATCATACATACAATTCTAACACAAGTAATCCTCCTTTTATGCAAACAACTCATAAACATTATAATTCTAAAGAATATAAACATTACTACTAAAATACAATCTCGTATTAATCTTCTAACTAAAATATCTCACATTAATCTCCCAAGTAAAATACATCTCTATACAAAACAAACAAAAAATATCCTATTAAAATATAAATGCAAATAAATTATATAAAAATATATACATATAATATTAAATAAAATTTAAATTATAATTATACAAATACAAATAAATTCAAATCATTAAAAAATATTAAAATAAAAATATTAAAAAAATTCATCCGTGCATCGCACGGGATATAAGTTAGTATATATTAAGGGCAATGCATATAACATATGGGTAAACAAATTTTGGATTAAAGGGTTTCTATGAATAATTCTTCTTACAAGTAAATCTCATGTGCAGAAAATCATGGGCTGATGTATCATTTTAATCACTTTACAAATTAATTATGTGATTAAATGTATGTTTGTTTAAAAATTTTACCATGTTCTTTTATATATTTGATGTAAATCTTGTGTTGTATATATATATATATATCACTCATTAATTTATAATGTACTAAACCGGAGGTGTTCATGGAAACAACCTCCCTCTATTATAATCAATAAGGACATAGTGTGCGTACATCTTACACTTCCCAAACCCTGCTCTAAACGGGAAATACTGGGTATATTATGATGATGATGAAATAACTTGTTACGGGAGTTCAACATATCTTAACTATAAATATACTATACATAATAGTCTCAATTCATAGTAGTGTGCATTGTGTATGCATGTATAACTAATCTACAACATAACTATAAAAAAATCATATGATATAGCAGAAGTTTACGGTAATTTTTTTCAAATCTACACTTATTTCCACTAAAGATTTATCAAATTTGCTTGAAAAGTCTACTTTTTCGATAACAAAATTATCCATAACTCATCTTTGTGACCCTTCTAACTTATTAACTCGTTTCTTTTTTTTTTCTTTCTCTTTTCATATCTAGATAATTGTTTTTTAGGTAGTATCATATAAATTAAAACTCAAACAATTGACTTATAAATAAGTAATAACACCTGAAATAGATAGTTTTAGTCCAAAATTTTCACTGAAAGTTTGAAACAAAATGAATTTTTATATCAAAATATATATGTCTATATGAGTATTGAACGTGCAGTATAAGTTTAAAGACAAAGTTTTATCCGATTAGGGTTTTTCAATCCTTGACCTTGCATAATCTTCCCACTAACACTAAAATAGTAGTTTAGTATTATTTTGATATAATATATATATATATATATATATATATACATATATATATATATAATTGAATACCATTTCAACTCTATTTTTTTAATAATAAATTATCTAGTTTTTAAGAATACACACATATATATTATATATATACATATGTAATTAGTACTTATTTTTAGTTTATAGGCCCTATAATAATATATATTTTTAAATTATTAATTTATATATTGTGAAAATTATTGATTTTATAATTTTTTTAACTAAATAATATATATATACTAAATGTTTTTTTGAAAAAATGTGTCCCAAAATTTTTTGGGGCCCTGACGATCGCCCCTGCCCCAGGGCCGACCTTGTCTAGAATTCTAAAAAAATAAATGTAATTAAATTTTTCATAAAAGTTATAACAACTTTAAATTTTAGTTACATTTGAACATATGATACTGTAAATATATAAAATAATATAATTATAAAAAAGTCTAAAAATATTATCTAAATAAATTATTATTCATTTATCGATAAATAAATTTATTTATTAATAAATAAATAATATCACTAAATGAATATATATTTTTGATTCTAAACATATTCATTTATCGAGATTTTACTGAATTCCGTATCTCCTTGAATTCCGTATCTCCTTGTATTTAGCACTTGATATCTCACACCTATATATATCACTCATTTTTGTTAGCTTCTTCATCTTCAAGCCATTATAAGTCTTTATTAAATTAATACATGATTAACAATTAACTGCCATATCCATTCAAAAAAAAAACAATTAACTGCCATATGATAAAATCTGTCTTCGCATCATATTCGGTGTATTAATTCTTAAGGATTTTAAATCTTTCTTAACTATGAACACACAAATGGCGTGCTTTAGACCCCGGAAATCACAGCTTTCCGAACTCAAAATTTAATCTTTACTGTGTAGATCTTAGATAATATTGATGTTACGAAACTCGACTGGACCATGGATAACAGATTTTAGATGCGTAAAGCTGAAAATTTGTGCAAGTTTTATTAATTTATTTCGTGAATTCCTTCTATTTAACGCGAAATGTACTAAAACTAGATATTGCGACTCATATAATTTGATAAAAAACCCAATTTTATTATATAAAATTAATGTATTCAATTTAATAAAATTAAATAAATATAGATAAATATGAATTAAGTTATATTCCATGTAAACCCGGCCTACTGACATACGTGACTACGTGTTTGCACATTGCCAGCCTTTCACCTATTATGCACGTTGAAATATTTTTATATTTTTATCAAACAAGGGGATTCCACACATTTAAACTACTGGTATATGCTGTAATCTAGCATACTCTGCAGTAATAATTATTTTCAGCAGCCAACTTTAATTGATAGTTACCAGGAAATATCTGCACTTTTGTTTGACTGTCCAGGCTAGAGGTCCCTTCCCGGCAGTAACACTACTTTTAAAAATAAAAGGACACATTTATCTTTCTAGAAATTAAATGAAATATTAAATTTATTTTTGAAAAATAAGTACTTATTTATAAAAAATAAGACTTCTGTTTACATTTTTCTGAAAGTAAATAATTATTTCTTTAATGTAAGGGAAAACAAACACCCGTATCATTGTTGCCTACTAGCCCATAGGATGGCTATACCGCTACATAAATACCAGCTAATATTTATTTTTACAGATTTGCTTATTTTTATAGATTTTAGATTTTACCGCGCCGTATGTATAGCTTGTAAATTTATATAACTTACACCGGGTAATAAGTAAAATTTTAGAACGATAAATGTTTCACTCCTAATTTTTAAATCGTAGAATTAATTCATTCTCATGCCCGTTCATTTTTTTTGTCTTTCTGTATTTTTTTAAAAATCGGTGATTAATAACGATAATACATCAAACTGATTAAATTTTTAATTATTCAATTAATTATTTCAATTAATATCTAATTAATTTATGTTAATTCATCGACTAAATCCGATTCACACTTCCTTTCTAGAACACTCCTTTTTTGTAATCATCAAAATATGTATGGATAAAGGTATCCACAAGGACCACAACATATATATAATCTCTCTTATATACACTACACGAGAGAGTCTATTTTGTTATATGTGCGAACGTTAACCAATCCACTTTATGTGGTTTGAAATTTTGAATAAAAAACCACTTTTGTATGCTGATTTTTTGTCGTGTACGTATTCTGTGTTCTCGTTTCTCTTATTGTACATTTTACCATTGTTATTATTAGGGTTAAATATCAAACACATCACTGACTGCGTTAAAATGTATCAAATAGGTGACTAACTACAAATTTGACTCATTTTGGTCACTGACTGCGTCCAGATGTATCAAATAGGTGACTGATTGCAAATTTGACTCATTTTGGTCACTGATTGCACAAATTTGACTCATTTTGGTCACTGATTGCACAATTTGACTCATTTCAGTTTTCCGGCCACCTTGAAAATTTTCCGACGAAAAAAAATATGCACAAAAAAATCCGAAAAAAATTTATATGTAGTAAAACACCCCGACTTTGAATCTCCTAAACTCAGAATTATCGAAATCAAATTCAAAACTCAAAATCAAAATTAAATAAATTTGGGTCAAGATTTATTTAATTTTGATTTTAATTAAATAATAAAATAAAGTTTATATCGAAAAAGTATTTTCAAGAATATATTCACCGAAGAGTATTTTTGAAAATAAATTAAATTCGGTGATGAACATTCATGAATATATTAAGCGGGAAGTGTGATGGCAAGATGGAATAATATAAACAGATATTAAAATTTTATTGAACATATATAATATATTATACATATAGATATATTAATATAGAAAAGAGCATCTAAATATCCATTTTATAGTAAAAAACCCTAATAATTACAAATATCTATTATGCTTAGATAATATCTATACAAAAAAAATTGACAATAGTGCATTTGACGAATATTTATTCAAAATTTTGTCGTAAGATTTATTTTATTCCGAAATTAAAAAGTCAAGGTTAAATTTACTAAATATTTTAAAACTTAGGGTTAAATTTACTATTTATTTTAAAAAAAGGTTTCAATTGTACATAGTTCAAAAACATAGGGTTAAATTTACTAAATATATTAAAAGAGGGTTTAGATTGTATATTGTTAATAACACAGGGTTTAAATTACATTTAAGCCATATATATATCGTTGTTGTCCATGTATGGTAAAAAAGAATCTTTGAGTCACCGTGCATGCACAAATGTCTCTCTCATACACCATTAGCCTAAGAAGTTTTATGGTGTAAAACAACTCACACTGTCGATGCTTTAATGTACTAGTAGATATTTATAAAGCATGTACTAGTTGATATTTATAGAGGTTTCTTTCGCTAAAATGACAATACGCTCTGCAGGACAATAACGACTCGCATGTTGTGGGTCACCAACTTATCACCTCGTATTATTACTTTGCTACCTCTTTATTTAAACCACATCTCATTTTATTTTATGTATCAATAATAATCAATATTACTAGCTGAGTCCCCATGTCATGTAGCAAACAACTACATTATTATATATTTATCAGTATTAATCACTAGAGAACCTATCTAGCTCTAATGGAACCGGAAATTCATATTTGCACTAGTAATGCAGATATCAGCAATATCATGGACGGAGGTTTCGACGGAGACGATGACAAAGTCATCCATTGGTTCGACGGAGTGGCAGAAAATGCAGGCAAAGTTCAAACGGAGACGCTTCGCCGGATTCTCAAACTTAACTATGGGGTGGAGTACTTGAAGAAATGGTTAGGAGATATTATTGATCATATTGAAGATGTGGATGCTTGTGGTTTGGAGACATTGTACACTTCTTTAGTGCCTCTAGCAAGCCATGCAGATTTGGAGAGTTATATTCAAAGAATCGCCGATGGAGACAAATCTCCACTCCTCACTCAACAACCCATCACCACTCTCTCCTTGAGGTATTATTATTATTATATATATCTATAGATCTGCAAGTTGCAATATAAAACTTCTCATATTGCATTAATTTAATCATATATATTTTTACTGTTTTTTTCCCTACTTTAAATTATAGTACAACTATTAATTAATTAATTATGTGTTTTAGTGAAATTTTTTATATATCGCCCACAAATGCGCACGTTTATAAAAAGAAATGAATACATGACTGCATGCTTGTTCAATTTCAATGTAGTTCTGGAACCACAGATGGACGTCAGAAGTACGTTCCCTTTACTAGCCATAGCTCCATGACCACTCTTCAGATTTTTAGGTTAGCCGCAGCTTATAGATCAAGGTACCTTCTTTAATTCTTCCGTTACTCAATCACTTAATTAGTTTGTGATTTTATATATTATTAAATTAAGTCGTCTCATTGTAATAATAGAATTTATGTTGTTGGAAATTTAATTATGATCGATGCTAGGGTTTATCCGATAAAGGAAGGGGGAAGAATACTAGAGTTCATATACAGCAGCAAGCAGAAGCAAACAGAGGGAGGTTTAAAAACTGGGACAGCCACAACTCATTATTTTGCAAGTAAAGAGTTCAAAGCTAAACAAGAAAAAACTAAGTGTTATACATGCAGCCCGGAAGCAGTTATTTCAAGTGGAGACTACAAACAATCCACCTATTGTCACCTCCTTCTCGGTCTCTTGTTTTCTAACCAAGTAGAATTCATCGCCTCCACATTCGCATATAGCATAGTCCAGGCATTCACGTCACTCGAAGAGCATTGGAGAGCCTTGTGCAATGACATCAAACATGGAACTCTCAATTCAAGAATCATCACTGTACCTGAAACAAGAAAATCCGTGTTGGATATCATTTCCCCTAACCCTTGTCTAGCATCTCAAATCGAGGCTGTTTGTGAAGAATTAGAACAAGTCAAGTGGTACGGCCTAATTCCAAAGCTATGGCCAAATGCCAAGTATGTTTACTCTATTATGACTGGCTCAATGCAACCATACCACAAGAAATTACGGTATTTCGCTCAAGATTTGCCGTTAGTGAGCGCAGATTATGGATCTACGGAGAGTTGGATCGGGGTTAACATCGATCCTTCTGTTGAACCAGAGAATGTTACATTTGCGGTCGTTCCAACATTTTCATATTACGAATTTATTCCACTTCATAGATACAACCGAGAGTGTAGTTGCAATAATACTTCAGCTACTGATGACGATAATGGCTACAAAGAAGATGAACCTGTACCTCTTTCCAAAGTCAAAGCTGGACAACAGTATGAGGTTGTCCTTACTACTTTTACAGGCAAGTAAACAGAATTTCAAATTGATCATAATCTTATTTATTTGCTAACAATAATTGATCAATCATTAGCACGTACAGAAACACAAAGTTAATTGTCACATACGTGGGTATAATTCTTAATAACATGTCATGACATATACCTAGTTGTACGTATTGATTTGAAGGCAATTGGATCTTGTAATTTGAATGGGAATCTTTTAGTTTCCTTGAAAATTTGCATGTCAGCTAGCTAGTGTACGTACGTACACATATTAAATTTCACTTAAAATTTGATACCGTGTGAATTAAGCAGGTTTTACGTCACTAGATTAATAAACTTAACAAGTCTCTAACGTCCATTTGATTAATTGTAGTTGCAGACTAAACTGCTTGTCCAAATCTCTCGACAGGACTTTACAGGTACAGATTAGGAGATGTGGTGGAAGTGGCTGGTTTTCACAAGGGAACTCCAAAATTAAATTTTGTATGCAGGAGGAAGCTAATTTTGACAATTAATATCGACAAAAATACTGAAAAAGACCTCCAACTGGTGGTAGACAAGGGTGCACAATTGCTGACAAGGAAGACAAAGGCCGAGTTAGTTGATTTCACTAGCCATGCTAATATAGGAATTCAACCTGGGCACTATGTAATTTACTGGGAAATCAAAGGCGATGTTGACAGAAGCGTGTTCCAAGAGTGCTGTCGAGAAATGGATGCATCATTTGTAGATCACGGCTATGTTGTATCGAGAAGAACCAATTCAATTGGACCTTTAGAGCTCTGTATTTTGGAGAGGGGTACGTTCATGAAGATTTTGGAGCATTTTATTGGAAATGGAGCAGCATTGAGCCAATTCAAGACTCCAAGGTGCACAAGTGATCCAGGTTTGCTTACTATACTAAATGCATGCACCATCCAAAGGTTCTACAGTACTAGTGAGTCTGGCTCAGAATGATTTGTAATTGTAGACAAATTGAAGCTAGCCGCTTTGCTAGCTTGCTAGCTAGCTCAAGAAAACCAACAAATTAAGCAGAAGAAGACGTTCTTTTTTTTCTGTTGAGTTAAGTTGTCGGAACTATAGTACTTCCTTTCTAAACCCTAACCACCGTTTCTTCCAACTTCCTCCGGGGTAGTTCCAGACACTGCTCAGAGTATGGTTTATATTTTATAATCTATATATGTATAAATAATTTATAGTCTTTTGATCACTACTTTTCCCAATTCTTGAGTCATGTTTGGATATTTGTTTGTTTACCTGATGTTTGATGGTGTACACTGCATGGAGTTTTGGGTGATGTATCCATGAAATCAGCAGTACTGATCGAATTTCTTTACTAGGTTTATGGATGGATGGGTTTAGTTAATTAGGTCTAAGATACAGTAGTTTAATTAATTAGTTCAATTCTTGTGTAATTGTTTAGTTTTTTTGATGCGCTTATATTTCTTGGATCCTATTATCCATTAATTCCCTTCGTTTCCGCTTGTGAAATTTTGAGCTTTTCTTAAGGATACTTTTCCTTGATGTAATTTGAAATATGTAAATTTTCTCTTAGGTTTAGGAGAAAATTTAACATCTTTGTGTTTGTACCTCCATGTGATGAGGAGACATTCTAATTAATAAATCACGGGCTGGTATTCGCAGCTTTTTGTGTTTCACAAAAGGGAAAAAATTGCTTGCTAACTCAAAATATAAAAAAGAAAATGAAAAATGGCTATAGCCTGGCTAGTGACCTTCCACCTTAATTACACCATATATATGTATTCGGAATCTCACTTTCTCTTCACCGAAATATAAATCTAATGCTATATAATGTATATATAATAATTGATGATTTTATGATCTTTGGAATGTCCGGAGGCCTTGGAGATACATGAAGAAAAGCTTTTGAAATACACTTCTCATTCAAGGAGCATGTGGGTGGAAGATGAAAGATCTGTACAGTACTTCGGATATAAAAGTTAGGGTTTTTAGTTTTTGAAAAGAGGGGGGGAAATGTCAAAAAGAGAGAACGGGTGATGATTGATCAGTAAATTACAACCTCTCTCTACTTATTCACTGTAGTACGTAGTAAAAAGTGAAGTGACATGTTGGGACGTTACTGACACACAATTGAGTGGGATCTTTTTTGGTTAAATATCCACTCCATAGGTCCACTCAGTCGAAAGCTGAGCAAGTGGACTGTTGCATTTATGGCGGAGCAAAAAATTGAATTATAATCGAAATCGGAAAAATCGAATCGTATAAAATTGATCCTATCCGAAATCAAAAATTAAAAAATCAAACTGTTTCTAACTATTGAGATTCCGGTTATGTTGGAAACGTGTATGGACTTACACAAAATATATAAAAGCTTTGTATATTGCAAACACACACTTGTATATATTAATAATAATAAGCTACAGCTTTCTTTCTTTACACAAACAAGGCTACAGCCTTTACTTTCTATTACACGAGCTACAACTCTCTTTTATTTCCTCTCACAATTTTCCGTGTATATATATTTTCACTTGGTGTACATTTTACAAAACAAATCAGCAGAGCTATTTATAGGCTTCAGAGATTAGTTCATAGCTCACTCATTGCATCACCAAACATTTTCCTGGTCTTCTGGACAGCCTACCATATTTTAAGGAACACCGTCTTCAAACTTTGAATCACAGCTGCTTCATTTATTCATACAAACATACAACACCCCTGTAGTCGTAACAACCACCTTTTATTCTGGATGATATAGCAGGTGGCGGTGCATGCAAACACCTTAGAGAGCCACATATCTTTCTCATTTATTATCACACGCTTTTGACCATCTGAATAATATGAACAGTTTGACAAACTTGATGTAGCACACCATCTTTTTAGAAATTGCATGGCTGTGTGCATTTGTAGTTTCTTAGCTTCACATGTAAGACTTCAGCTGTTATTTATTTATTTAATAATATACCATAAAATAGAGTTCGAAATTCTAACAGGTTATAGGTTAAAACTGAACCGAAAAAATTCGAACAAAGCTGATTATTAAAATAACTAAATTAATATTATTTATAATTTATATTTTACCTATATATACTATTATATATTTATATTATACTATATTGTAATTAAGTCTATAACTAGTCTACTACATTAACTATAACAGTATATAGGTAAAATATAAATTATAAATAATATTAATTTAGTTATTTTAATAAACAGCTTGGTTCGAATTTTTTCGGTTTAGTTTTAACATATAACTCGACTTTTCATTCCGAGTTTTTCTTTCATTTTCTGAAATATATCCGGCTTCAATGGCTTCGTAAAAATATCTGCCAAATTTTCTTCCGTCCTGCAGTGCACTAGTTCCACTATTTTGTCGTTCACCCGCTCTCGAATAAAATGATATTTAATATTGATGTGCTTGCTTCGACTGTGTGACACTGGATTTTTTGCGAGTGAAATAACGGATTTATTATCCACGTAAATAGTAACCGGATCATCCTTGGCAAGATTTAACTCGCCCAATATGTAGCCTAGCCACATAGCCTGACACGCACATGCTGCTGCTGCAATATATTCTGCCTCACATGTTGAGAGAGCAACTGTCTGTTGCTTCTTTGATGACCATGAAAATATCGCCGAACCGATATGAAAAACATATCCCGAAGTGCTTTTCTCGTCATCCAAGTCACCACCATAATCACTGTTTGAGTAGCCAACTAATTTTGAATCTTGAGAATGTGTATAAAATAATCCATGATCAAGCGTACCTTTAATGTATCTTAAAATTCGTTTAGCTGCCATGAAATGATCTTGCTTCGGCTTTTCCATGTACCTACTAACCAGTCCAACTGCATACATAATATCCGGACGAGTGAAAGTTAGGTACCTCAGACTTCCGACTAAACTTTTGAACAATGTCGGATTTACCGACTCTTTCGTTGAATCAATTCTGAGCTTTATGCTTGCTTCTGCTGGCGTGCTCACTGGCTTGCATTCTTCCATTCTGAACTTGCTTAGAATCTGTTCTGCATATTTTTTCTATGACATAAAAATCCCATCTTTGCTTTGCTTCACTTCGACTCCAAGAAAGTACGATATTTGACCAATATCTGTCATCTCAAATTCGTTAGTCATAACTTTCTTAAAGTCATCAAACATATCAGGATTGTTGCTAGTAAAAATCATGTCGTCCACGTATAAGCACACGATCATAATATCTCCCTTTGAATTTGTTTTTGTGTAGAGTGCATGCTCGTACGGACTCTTCACAAAATCATGCTTCTGAAAATATTCATCAACCCTAGTGTTCCATGCTCGCGGGGCTTGCTTCAACCCGTACAGTGCTTTCTTTAGCCGGTAGACTTTATCTTCCTGGCCTTCTTGAACATATCTGGGTGGTTGCTCAATGTAGACTTCTTCTTCGAGATAACCATTTAGAAATGCTGACTTCACATCCATCTGATAAATCTTACACTGATTATGAGTTGCAATTGCTGTAAGAAGTCGTATGGTATCAACTCTTGCAACTGGAGCAAATACCTCATCGTAGTCAATCCCATATTTCTGCTTGTAGCCTTTAGCAACTAGCCTTGCCTTGTACTTTTCAACTTTTCCTTCTTGATTGGTCTTTGTTTTGTAAACCCATTTGACACCAATTGCTTTGTGTCCTTCTGGAAGATCTACGAGCTCCCAAGTGTCATTCTTCTTAATTGCACCAATTTTTTCATCCATGGTCTTGTTCCATTTGCTTTCTTCAGAAGCTTCCTCAAATGTCACTGGATCACATTCAGCCATTAAACAAAATAATGAATAATCAAATGTGGTTTGTACTGGACTTGTTGCATCATAGATGTCATTCAGACTCCGCATTTTTCTTGGTGCTCCCCCTGAATTGTTGCTGCTACTGCTGCTTCCTGAACTCGATGGTGTCGAGGCAGGAGTTTGCTGATTTGGACTTTGTAGAGGAGTTGGATCATCATCTCTACCATCTTCTATGTTGGAGTCATCACCATCATCATCATCATTGTCATCATTAAAAAATAAACCAGCAACTTTTCTTTCATCCTTGCTCCATCTCCAGTAATCTGATTCATCGAACTCAACATCTCGAGAAATGATTAACTTCTTCGTGAGAGGATTATAGAGTTTGTACGCCTTGCTCCTTTTATCATATCCTGTAAAAATACATTTTTCACCTCTATCATCCAACTTCTTTCTTTTCTGATCAGGAACATGGGCATATGCAACACACCCAAAAATTCTGAGATGTCCAACTGATGGTTTGCTTCCACTCCATGCTTCATTTGGAGTTTTGTTTTTGACACTTTTTGTTGGACAGCGATTCAACAAATATACTGCACATTGAACAGCTTCAGCCCATTAAGTTCTTGGTATGTGCTTCGCTTTCACCATACTCCTTGCCATGTCTAGAACAGTGCGATTCTTCCTCTCTGCAACTCCATTTTGTTGAGGAGTATATGCCGTTGTCAGTTGATGATTAATTCCATGTGCTCTGCAGAAGCTTTTAAATAGATTTGAAGTATACTCGCATCCTCTGTCTGATCGGAGTACCTTCAAATATTGGCCACTTTGCTTTTCTGCCAAAGCTTTGAACTCCTTGAGTTTATCAAGAGCCTCCGCCTTTTCTTTCAAGATATAAACCCAACTTTTCCTGCTAAAATCATCAATAAATGTTAGGTAATACCTATTTCCTCCAAGAGATGTAACATCAAATGGACCAGCAATATCTGTGTGAACTATCTCCAATGGCCTCCTAGCTCTCCATGATTTTCCAACGGGAAAACTTTGTCTGTGTTGCTTCCCCTTGACACATGCTTCACACAAATTTTCTGGTTCGTTGATTTCTGGCAAACCGTCCACCATTTTTGTCTTTGACAATAATTTCAAGCCAGAAAATCCAAGATGACCAAATCTTAAATGCCATAACCACGAGTCATTTTTAATGACCGACTTTAAGCACTTATGCACCTTCGTCTGCATATCAAGCGTGAATAGACGATTCCTTGACATCTCCACATTTGTAATTAATTCTCGAGCTTGATTTATGATAATAAGAGAATTATCATGCATTTGAATATTATATCCTTTCTCCACTAGCTGACCAAGACTGATGATATTATTTTTCAAAGCAGGTAAATAATACACATCATTTATATACTTCTTATCACCTTTATTTGATATAATCGTAACAATACCTTTCCCTTTGACTGGAATCTTAGACGAGTCACCAAACGTAACTTCTCCGCTGATGGTGTCGTCTATCGTCGTAAATAAATCATTATGACCACACATGTGGTTGCTGGCGCCCGAATCAAGATACCAAGTATTTTTCTTGCCTTCCTCATCTCCTTTGTATGTGAGAAACATAGCAGAACCCATATCTTTATCTTCTTTTGCTGCTGTAAAATGACTGCTTTCTTCCACCTTCGGGGATCTACACTCATAACTGAAATGGCCATACTTATTACAATTGTAACACTGAAATTGAGACTTATCACCTCTTTGTTGAAAATTGCATCTTCCTCGGCCTCTGAAATTTTGGCCACGACCAGCTGACTGATAGCCTTCATTTTTCTGGCCTCTGTTGAATGGTTGTTTTCCTCGTCCTCGTCCTCGTCCTGCTCGGTAGCCACCTCTATAGCTACCTCTGCCACGTGAAAAATTGCTACTGCTTGAATTTTCACCGATGGACACTTTGTTTTGTAATGCCTTTTCCAAATGACTTGTATCATCATACTGGTTCATCCGTTGCTCATATGCTTGTAGAGAACCCACAAGTTCATCAATTGTAATTGTGGACAAATCTTTTGATTCTTCGATAGATGTAACGACATAATCAAATTTTCTTGTTAACGAACGGAGCAATTTTTCCATGACCCGAACATCATTGAGACCTTCACCATTTTTTTTCATTTCGTTTGTTACTGTTTTCAAACGAGTAGCATATTCACCGATATTCTCTGAGCTTTTCATCTTGATATTTTCGAACTCCCCACGTAACACTTGGAGCCGCACCTTTTTTACTTTCTCGACACCTTGAAAAGATTTCTGCAGAATCTCCCACGCATCTTTTGCTGTTTTTGCTTCTGAAATTTTTTCAAAGGTAGATTCATCAACACCTTGAAAAATTGTGAATAGTGCCTTTTTGTCTTTTTTACGGGACTCCTTTAATGTCGTCTTCTCGGCATTTGGAAGAACTGCTTCAGTGGCTGCATCCACGGGCTCGCTATACCCACTTTCGACAATATCCCAGTTATCGTAAGAACCGAGTAACACCTTCATTTGGATACTCCAGTTCCCATAATTTGTTGCCGTCAATTTTGGGATTTGCGGTTGTATCATATTCGCCATTTTTCCCGGACAGAACCTTAGCTTTGATACCACTTGTTGGAAACGTGTATGGACTTACACCAAATATATAAAAGCTTTGTATATTGCAAACACACACTTGTATATATTAATAATAATAAGCTACAGCTTTCTTTCTTTACACAAACAAGGCTACGGCCTTTACTTTCTATTACACGAGCTACAACTCTATTTTATTTCCTCTCACAGTTTTCCGTGTATATATATTTTCACTTGGTGTACATTTTACAAAACAAATCAGCAGAGCTATTTATAGGCTTCAGAGATTAGTTCATAGCTCACTCCTTGCATCACCAAACATTTTCCTGGTCTTCTGGACAGCCTACCATATTTTAAGGAACACCGTCTTCAAACTTTGAATCACAGCTGCTTCATTTATTCATACAAACATACAACACCCCTGTAGTCTTAACAGCCACCTTTTATTCTGGATGATATAGCAGGTGGCGGTGCATGCAAACACCTTAGAGAGCCACGTATCTTTCTCATTTATTATCACACGCTTTTGACCATCTGAATAATATGAACAGTTTGACAAACTTGATGTAGCACACCATCTTTTTAGGAATTGCATGGCTGTGTGCATTTGTAGTTTCTTAGCTTCACATGTAAGACTTCAGCTGCTATTTATTTATTTAATAATATACCATAAAATAGAGTTTGAAATTCTAACAGGTTATAGGTTAAAACTGAACCGAAAAAATTCGAACCAAGCTGATTATTAAAATAACTAAATTAATATTATTTATAATTTATATTTTACCTATATATACTATTATATATTTATATTATACTATATTGTAATTAAGTCTATAACTAGTCTACTACATTAACTATAACAAATTAAAAAACAGATCACGTAGAGTGAAACCTGTAATATTGTTGACAAATGGATGTTGCAGCCTTGTAGGCAGCCAGAAACATAATATAGACCAGGATGTTACGGTTTCGATTATATTTATAACTGAAGATGAATATTTTACTTTGCTAATTGATAAATGTTTCAACTAGTTAAGTAGTTATGTAGACTTTGTATTATAGGCTTCTAGAATTTCAGTTTCATAAACTTGGATGTAGAAGTATTTTTATAATTAAGTTTTGTTTTTATAATTCCTCTCATTTTTGTTTTTTTGCGATTTTATAACTGAAACCCAACGATTAAAACCAAACCGAGGTTTTTGAAACCGATCCGTCGGTTCGATTACGGTTTTCGATTTTAAAAAATTAGAGTATGCGGTTTTGGTTTTATCATAAAACCGCACCGATCCGATCTGTGCTCTCCTCTGGTTGCATTAACTGGTCTTATCATAAGCATTGTATTAGCTGATTTTTCAAAATTACTGATAAAAATTTTGGTTGCGCGCTTCAATTTGATTTTAAAGATTTATGATTATGATTTTTCAGGTGCATGTCAGAAATTAGAATCATGCGAATAACAAAATCGATCAGTTGTCACTAAAAATTTGCACGTTAAATCTTACATAATTAAATTACTGATTATCTGTTAAAGTTGTATTTTAGATGCAACAGCCAAATTTTCAAACTAATATAGTTTTATATATATTCATAACGAGGCCCTCGAATCTAACTCATAATTGAACTGCAATCCAGGTAGGCAAGACACTAATGTAGTAGTGTATATACCTAGCTTGTTATAGTTTACTAGGAAATAGACAAGATCAATAATGTGAATTGGTATTCTCACATGTTACAATTCTAATGTGACATACTCACTTATGCCGTGCCGCTCAAAGGAGGAGGTGTGGAAAAGATAGGATGTAACATCTTACTAATAGAGAAAGCCTATCTTATGCACACAGAGTCTGTTTCTGGAAAATGACTCGCACCATGACAAATAAAAGAAATGAATAAAACATTTTTTTTAATTCAAGCAAATTCTCAATAATTAACTTTTATTCTTCTATAGTACTCCATCAATCGTCCATCTATGTTCTTTTTAGAGGTGATTGCAATATGGTGGCCAAAGTTTACCTTCATCTTCAAAAAGGTGGCTGAACATGATATTTTATAAAACGGTGGCTAATTTTTAATTTTAGTTAACAAAAAAGTGGTTCTCCATTAATTAACCAAAAGGAGTTAACGGACTAAACATTTGTTTTAGCATGGCATGCTTGAATTAAAAATGAGTGTAAAACTTTTTAGTTATTAGTTTTTTTCATTTTTTTTCTTTTCAATTGCTTGTTTTTTATAGGACAAATTTTAATATATTTTAAAAAATCAATTTTTTTAAATGAGTTTAGATTTCTCTCAAATACTAGACTCGTTTAACTCCGTCATGTATATCGAATTTTATTTGCATTTTAAAAGGTTTGAATTTTTAAAATTGAAACGGATTTCTTCCAAATATTATACCCTTTTTAAATTTGGGGACCGAATTATTAATTAGGTTTTTTATTTTTCTGTTAATAGTTTATAAATTTATTAAAAATATTATATATATTTGAACATTCATAAAAAAACTGAACTCTTTTTTCTATAAAAAATTTTTTATATAATTTTTAAATTACTAATAATATTATATATAATTGTTAATAAATTTAGAAATTATTAATATATATATATATATTTAAAAATTCCCAACTCATAAGTTTAAAACGGGTCTAGTATTTGAGAGAAATCTTAACTCATTTAAAAAAATTGAATTTTTGAAATATATTAAAATTTACCCTATAAAAAAACCAAGCAGTTGAAAAGAAAAAAAACGAAAAAAAACTAATAACTAAAAAATTTTACACTCATTTTTAATTCAAGCATGTCACGCTCTTTGAAAACAAATGTTTAGTCCGTTAACTCCATTTGATTAATTAACGGAGGACCACTTTTTTGTTAACTAAAATTAAAAATTAGTCATCATTTTGTAAGATATTAAGTCCAACCACTCTTTTGAAAATGAAGATAAATTTTGACTACCATATTGCAATCAACTCTTCTTTTTATCCTCCCAAAAATAGTACCACTAGTCCATCCTGATAACATTCACCATTTTTTAAAATTTCTTTCCTCCCTAATTTTCCCTATACAGAATTCACCGTCAAATACAAAATACATGTACATATTCAACCTTAAAGTGATACTAGTATTTTCCTATTTACATAAATGCAAGCGAATAATGAAAGAAATATATATTTTTTTTAAAAAAAACGGCCCTGATCGTACGATAATGTATGTTGTGGACTTGCCCGTTTGAGGAGCCTCTACAAGAAAATAAAGCATTCAAGTGAGACACGAGGATTGTCAAGTGACTCCCTAGAAACGGCACCATCATGATTCTCTATTCTTTTACTCTCCTCTAGCTTTCTCACCCGTGACCGGACATCCAGGTGTCCGGTCACACTCGGCACTGTTGTTCTTGGGTCTCTGGTCACTTGACTAACTGCAGCAGGATACCCTAATCTCTTCCCCGAACACTCAACTAAACAATCTCCATCCCTCCGACTCACATTGCGTCGCTGGGCCATAGAAGCTGTTCTTCCTTGAACTGGCCTAGACTTCACCTGACTCGATGGTGCTGGCGATCTATGTCGTCCTCTAGTGATTTCGCGAGAATCAGATGAGTCCAGGGGTCTGCGTCCTCCATATTTGGCTCTAGCAATTATGCGAGAACTAGAACGTTTTTTAGCGGGAGAGTGATGAATCATCCTTTGATTAACTTCACCAGCTTCCTCCCCATCATTAACCGTAGTTGTAGAAAAGCTGCCACTGATGCTACACATTTCAGAGACAACACTAATCTCTTCTTGTTCTTCAACAGGTTCTTTCAAGCGATCATTTGGTCCAAGCTGTAGTTCAGTATTTAAGCTGTTAATATTTGTTAGGGTAGAGGTGTGTTTGATATTGGGCATTTTAGGTAAAGTGGTGGATGGCATCGAGATGGGTGTTTGTGTTTCGGAGAGTACTTCTTTCACTGTTTCTTCTTCCTCAAGTATCAATGCAGGAGAGGGAGCTCCTCCGCCTTTGACGTCAGACTCCGGCAGCTTGTGGGCACCGACATCTTGATCCAGAGACTTGGTGAGCCTGGTTGTGCTTAGACAGCAACCCATGCATTCAGGTGGATTGTAAACAAGTTCTAAGTAGGAGGAGATTGCACAAGTGATTTTGGGCTGCTAAAATATTCTTCTACGAAAAGTGAAAACATGTGAGAGGAGAGAGAGATGGCTTTAGGCAGGATAAAGAGAAAGAATCAGAGGGAGTATTTGTACGTGTCTTCTGTTCAGCTTGGACCCGCCTTAAATCGATGCCCTTTATTACAATCTTAACAAAGCTAGCAAAAATTTAACATTTCAATGTGCCACCAGTGGGAGTGTATGACTCTATTCACAACCATTCCTAAATTTGACTACGCCTATTTCCCCCCCTCCCTTTGCCACTTGGACTACACCTATTTCTATTTCTACTAACAGTACACAGATTCCGTTGATTAGTGATTTCAAAACATTTATACGATATTAAGAGTATGTTGTCATTACACCACATAAAAGATAATCAAACATTCTTCGATGATTAATATATTTTATTTCACTACAAATATTTAGTGAACTATACAAATTTATTCAAAGATCAAAATCGGTGCATCACACAAATCATACTTATTTCCTAAAACTAAGTAAATCTCTTTTGTTCTTGAAGATGCTCAACTATTAAATACTCCTTTATACAAGTATCCTCACTACTTTTTGCAAAGCTTAAAGCTTTAATTAGCAAAAAGAGTAAGATCAATTCGACTAAAAGCCAATGTACGTACAAGTCTTGGTCATACTACTGAGCTGTCAAAATGAGGGGAGCTGTCAAGAGGCCCTCAGGAAAGACTCTCTTGACAACAATTGCATGTGGCAACAAGAATCAAGTCCATTAAACTAAATATTAGAGTAATACAGTCACTTTTGTACTGAAATCAAACTCTCGTGCAAAAATACAACTTATTTCTTACTGAGGAAAAACGAACTGGCTTCAGGGCTTTTACCAACAAAGTTTCACAAATGAAGATAATTAATTTATGGTAAAAAGATCACTGAAAAGAGTTTTACAAGCCCCCCTATGGTTGATCTCTAAACCTGTATAACTAATTTGTGGGTCTAGAAGTAATTAGTAAAAAACCCTAAGAAAGTTAGAAACTACAGACCATGCTCGGGTGTCTACTTTGTCTCTCATTTTTGTAATTTACGGGCTCCATGGTCCCCACAAACACTGCTTCAAAGGTATTTGCCCATAATACCCTGTTGACAACTACAGAAATCATGATCCAACATTATTCCAACCAAGTTAAAGAAGTATTTATATGAAGCAATACTGCCTCAGCCAAGCTACTGTATGCAACTGCCAGCAACGAGGCAAAGATTGTCACATGCAATGGATGTAAAAGTCTACCAAATAAACATCATATAAGAGATACACCTCATATAATGTCATTATTCACATGTAGATATGCATCACAAATAATTGCTTGACTGAAGTCGTAACAAATGGAAAAAAAATAGATACATATGTTAAATACTTACATGCATAGAGACATCTCATAAAAACCAATTGGCAAAAATGGGGGACGAACCAACTCATTTTGTATACACGTGGAGAAAACCCCTGATATATTTCATTCAAGTTCTTGATCGGCAATGTTTCTTACAATTTTGCAATTTTGTAGCATCTTGAATTACAAATATTTCACTTGATTTAAACAAACATACATTGATTCTATTCTTTTGTATGGGAAGGGGAAACTTGCCATTTAATTTACCACAAAAAATGACATTAATCTCAACCATGTGCACAACTAAGCAACAATTATTTTCCTTATAAACGACATATTAGCAATGGATTAATGGATCCTTCTGACTGACCGCTACGATGATGATGCAGCACGATCTGCTTCTATCATGGACTTAATATAGTATTCACCAGCCTTGTACGATGACCTGACCATGGGTCCAGATGCCACATAGCGGAATCCCTGAAAAAAAATTTGGGCAAAATCAAACACAACCACAGGCATGAGACTCATCAATTTTTGCCAAATTAAAAAACTAATAACTAAATAGTAAATACTCGAAAAAAGAAAATTATAATTCTTTCTAAATAAGTAAGCTTGGGAATAATATGTGTATTATCATTACAAGTTTACAATTAAAGTCGCATACAATAATATAGTAAAACAATGTCTTACTCTTACCTTATAAGTTATAAATGTGTAACAGATTTTTTCTCAACACTAGATATGGACCAACATCCATATTTGTTTTAAATAAATTAAGATAAGATAAATAAAAAATAAAAATGAGAATTTTTTAAGTGCTAATACTAAATAACAAGAAGTTGAATTGGTCTATGTGCATATAAGCTATTTCTGGGGGAGACGGCTATGGCACATAGCTAAGATTAATCAAAGAAACCCGATTATTATTTTATATCGAGAATAGCTATACTCCTCTATACAATAATTACTAAATATACCATATACTACAACTGAGATTGATAAAAAGAAAGATATGGTCCACACACTTAACAAGGAAAACAAGAGGACAAAGATATATGTGAAGGCAGACTACAGGTATAGCTCAGAACAGGGAAATGTAATGTCTACCGGAACTGTACAAAATATAACACCAAATTTTTTTTTACTTAGGAGTCAAGCATGACCAACTGGAAGGGAGAGAAGATGTATGACACAAATGATCTAATGATAAATATGTGCCATACTGTATTTTTATCGTTGTTAATATTGGAACAAGGAACCTCTCAATACTGATAGTAGGATATATTCTAGTACCCTAACTAGAAGAATACAAGTTAAACATCTATTGGTATTTATCTAATTCCAAACCAGATAAATCAACAAACGAGAATAGAAACTACTCACAACATAATGAAACCAAAAGATAATAGGGGAGGAAGTAAAAGACGCTTCCCAACCACAAGAAGCATTACAAATAATATAACCCACAATACACATAGAAAGACAGAGACGGGTAAAACAGATGAAAAGAATAGCACAATAAACAAAAGAAATAAATTAAAATATAATATATACATAGGTATGGTTTTCTGGTATCTATCTTCGCACTACCCTAGGACCAAGGTGGCTTCCCACAGCCTCAATATTGCTGGGAAGCCTAATTTCAACTGGCTGTTTTCACTCTGGCCAAGGAGATTCTATTCTTTAAATTACTCTTGGACATAAAATTTAAATTAACTTCATAGTTTTATACTAGTAATTAATTATGTATTATATTATACACATATACATATACTCCAGTACATTTTAAACAAAACTGAAAAAGCAGAGAAAGGGAAAAAAGAAACCAAAATAAGATGGAAGAGCCAAGAGCAATTGGACAAGGAAAACAATAAAACAAACAATTTCAGAGACAAAGAAATCTTAGACAAACCATTTCCATGCCAAGAATCCGATACTTCTCAAAAGCCTCGGGAGTTATATATTCAGATACAGGCATGTGGCGCTTGGACGGTCTCATGTACTGACCAAACGTTATCACATCAACACCTGCTGCCTTCACCTTCTCCATGGTTCTCACCACTTGTTCTGGTGTTTCACCACACCCCAACATTACTGATGTTTTAGTCAGAGTACCAGCAGGAGCAAATTCTTTGGCCTTCATAAGGACATCAATGGACTGCTTAAAATTAGCACGGTGGTCTCGAACCACACTTTGTAGCTCTTCAACTGTTTCAATATTATGAGCTAAAACTTCTAATCCAGATTTTGCAACTTTCTCAACACAGACCGGGTCTCCACGAAAATCAGGAACTGCACCATTCAAAATAGACTATTTACTATTTATAAGAAATTTTTTCCTTAAAAAGGTCCTTTTTGCCAACTAAACCTCAAGAATATAAATTCCTTCATTTTGGGCAAGCCCGTTGGCCCTTCCAAAATTCTAATTAACGTGACTGAGTTTTTACTTCCAAAACCCAAAATTTACAGTTATTACAAAGTACTAAGCAATTATTCTTACCCAAAGCTTCAATCAACATATTGGGCTTCAATACCTTCAACTTCTGAACTGTCTCAGCAAAATGACCACTTCCTTGATCGGGTAGATCGTCACGATCCACACTAGTAATAACCACATAATCCAAACCCCACGAAGCTATTGCCTCAGCCACATTTGAAGGTTCATTTGGATCCGGGGGTGGTGGAGTTCGTGATGTCTTCACATTGCAAAACCTACATATCAATAAACATACTTTTTCATTATATGGTACAAGAACGTAAGGATGAATCACCCTATTCATCCGAGATGCAGTCCTTTCTGAATAAAATATACAGGTCAAACACAAACCTATATGAAAAACTGTAGACAAGAGAGATTTGATCGATTGCAAAACCCAAAAACAGGTTAGTAAATTTTTTATCACACATCACCCATCTTTCATTATTAGATTATGTGATGCAGGATTATGGCTTAGAACTCAAAGTAGATACTAAATGGATTTTTTAACTAAAATAAACTATGAGAACCTCATATAGTATTAGAGAAACATCACAAAAAGTTTTTGCTTTAAGCAAATATCAAGGTAAAGAAACTAAACACAATGACATGTCTGCATGGTGAAGCTTTGTGGCCATGACTCTTTGTAGTATGGTGAAACTTTGTGGCCAGGACCCAAGTCAAGATGCAACAAACCTTAGTTGTCTCAACACTTGTCCTGAGAATATGGTCTAACCTAATTAGCATGTACAGCTGACCAAAGTTAATTCTCCATGCATTTCCTCCAATCTGGCCATTATCAAGCATCAATTGTCTGTGTAAACCAGATGGCTTTAAACTTCAGGAAGTCCCAAGTTACCCAATAACGTAACGGAAATAATTTCAAGAAGACGTTCATGGTAGGGACGGACAGCACCGTTATGCCCTTTTTGTCAATTGATCACACTGATTACCATTAGTAGTAGCCATAATTCAACTACATTGAGAATTTAAAACAAGAGAAGCAAAAGGGATGATATGGCAACTTACCAAATGCAATCTAAAATTTATTAAAACCAAATATATTTCAAATGAATAGCATCATCTTATACAAGGATAAAAATGTTGCATTCCCGATGCAGGACAGCGGGTTAAAAAGCCCAAAGAAAGTATTTGGGAACAATATAATAGGCTTTGGAGGCCCATTTATTAGAATATGTTTAGTATATTATTAATAGTATTTATATATTAGAGTTTTAGTTTAATTAGGAAACTAGTTTATTATATACAGGAGTTCAATCATTGAAATTCAACAGAGATTAATATTATTGAAAATATATTGAGTTGTTTTCTGAAATTCTCTTGCGAGAGATTTCTCCCGTAAAGCCTAAAATTCCCGGCCTTCCCCATCAAGTGGTATCAGAGCCATCTTTCCTTACAAACACCCACCTTCACCCATGACCCACCTTCTGCCGCTGTTTAAAACCCTAGCAGCCACCCTCACCATCAAAATACAGATCACCAGAATACCCATCATTAACCTGCCTAGTTACCCAATCATTCTCTTTCACAACTTTTGCCAAACACCTTTCGTGCAGACCCAAATCATTAAACCAAGAACAAGCAGCCTTCTCATATATACATACATACATATACACAAAAGGGGTACAATATATACACGTTTATTGTATCTATGTTGCAACTTGTTTTAACTTTTGCTTGAAAATATCAGCTCTTTGCCTCCACCTTTTAAAAAAACCCCTGATAAAACAGTCCCCTGAACCTTTAAATAAAAAAAAAACCCTGCAACTCAACCTTTCAGTTTACACAGTGGTTAATGCCGGAGAGGTAAATAGTCGTCTTGATGCACATATTGAGGAAAATAATAAGAGATTACACAATCTCGAGGATACAGTAGCAGGATTGAGTTTGCAAATGCAAGATATGCAAGCAATGTTGAAAGTAATTAGTGAGAGACTTGGAGTACAACCTCAACCTCAACCTCAACCTCAACCTCATGTTGTTGAACAAAAATTCAACATGGTGAAACTTGAAGTTGCTGAGTTTCGTGGAGATCAAGAACCGGATGTTTTTCTGGAATGGCTTGACAATTTCTTTCACTGGTATAATCTGACCGAAGATAAGAAAATTGTTTTCATCGCTGCAAAAAAGTTAAGAGGAATTGCTCATATTTGGTGGGAGCAATACCAAAAATCTGGTTATAATCACGTGACAAGATGGGAAGACATGAGAGCTGCTTTAGTTCGTCAATTTAATCCTGCAGATTATAAACAAAACGTGCTTCACTTCAATTTACTGAAAGCAAGTCTGTTGCAGATTACACTCGACAGTTTTATAGTCGACAGTTTTATAGTTTGGCAGAACAATCTGAGTTTCCATGGGATGAAGATGTTCTTATTTCTATGTATCGTCGAAGCTTGAACCATGATATTTCAGGTCAGGTAGCTGGTAGTCGATGCTTTCTTTTGAAGGATGCCATTCAGATCGCACATTCTATTGAGGATGATCCGAAAAGGAGGAGCATGGGGAGAACCTCATTATCTAGTCCTTCGAGGAATGAACATGCTTTTTCAGACCCTATTCAAGGTCAACAAACTGTTACTACTTACTAGCAAATATAATCGTTCGCCGGTGACTAGTAACACTAGTAGATGCTTTAATTGTCAGGGAATCGGGCATAAGACATTTGAGTGCCCATCTCCTAAACAGAAAATTCTGACGATTTATATGTTGAGATGACTAACGAAGATTTGGAAGCGGAAGATCATTTAGAAAAAGCAGCAAATCTTGGAGTTCTACAAGATAGTGCGAGCAATACACATGTCTAACACCAACAAGTCTTTCACACTAGAGTTACATGTGCTCGTAAGTTGTGTTCTCTTATCATTGATACGGGTAGTTGCACAAATGTTATAGCCGCCGATGTTGTTAAAAAGTTGGGTTTACGGACGGAGCTTCATCCAAATCCTTATGATATATCTTGGATTAATGATGTGAAGCTTCGGGTCTCTAAAAGGTGCTTGGTTAAGCTTTCGATCGGGAAGTTTAATGACGAGGTTACGTGTGATGTTCTTCCATTGAAACTTTGTGATGTTATTTTGGGACGTCCATGGCTTGTTGATCGAGATGCTTATCATGTTGCACGTGCTAATACATATACGGTTTGTCAAGAGGGGTTGACGTTATACTCTAGCTTGTGATCGTCCTCAATTGCTAGTTGTGCAACATTCTTTGGTTCTCTATCGTGCTTGTGATTTTATTAACTCGACGGAGTCGAGTTCTTTTCAGCGGAGGAGAATTGATGCAGGACAGCGGGTTAAAAAACCCAAAGAAAGTATTTGGGAACAATATAATAGGCTTTGGAGGCCCATTTATTAGAATATGTGATGTAGGACAACTCGTGAAAGTGCTGATATATGATATAAATATGATAATAGATACGATACGCTAATAGATATAACTTGGGTGAATGAACCGCAGAACGCCCACTACCCCAAGGGTTTCCCAACCGCAGAAGGGAGAAAAGCTATGGATCGCAAGCCATAAAAGAGACCCAATTCAATTTTCAAAGATATTCTCAATAATCAAGTCTAATTTAATATGTGGGGATTACAATACTTACATAGAGAATAAGAACCCTAATCAAATAACCTAATGAACTATGGTCCGTTAACACTTGGGCTTATTATAAATAAACTACTTATTTAATAAACTAAAAGCCCTACATATAAAACATATATATAAATATATACTAAACAAATATAATCTAATTAATAGCATATATATTAATTCGTTATTCTCGTTCCCCATCATTCTCCCCTTGTTAGAAATCAAGAACCATGCATAACTGGACTGGAACGAAGAAAAACTATTTGCACTTGTTCAAAAGCATTAACTCAGGCGCAAAGAACCTTGAAAACTGGCTTGCAAGTGAAGGAGGCTGACACATGTATTCTGGAATGATGAAGTCGATACGCTCAACCTCAATAATGTCACCATAAGCCATTTTTCCTTCTTGCACAATTTGAACACTTTCCACAAAAGATTTATCAACAATGTCAGAAACTTCTTTCATTTTGTGCTCTATGCAACTCCTCGAATATGGAACAACCACATTATCTTCGTGCAAGTGATCTCCCATGCCCGTGTCTTCAAAATGTTGCTCGATTTCTTGTTCTTTGGCATTATTTGCATTCTCCAATTCTACAAGACGTTGAACTTGAGATGTAAGAGTCGCAAGATCCCTTTTTACCTCCTTAATTTCATTTTTAGTTCCTCAATTTCACGTGCATCCCTTTCTTTGCTCAACTCAAGTTTATACTTCTATTTCAACCTTTTAAGTCCATAGTAATGATAATCCAAGTCCTTCAAAGTAAGATCATATTCAAATAACTTCTCATGACGATAGCAGACATAGATTTGATAGTGCAACTCATTATGTTCACGCTCAAGAAAATAAATATTATCTTCCACACTCTTAATTTGAAGTTTAATGTAAACAGACATGGCTTAAAGAAGGATTAAGAGGAGCTGATCTTAATAAATTCTGAAGTTTAAGGGGCTGAAATATCAAAATCAGAAGTTGCAGTGGCTAAAACTGTCAAATTTTGGAAGTACAGGGACTGCTGAGTAATTTTCTGAACCTGTGAGGGGCTGTTTTGTAATTCTGCCAAGCTGAGGGAGCAGTTTGTAATATCTGGAAACTTCAGGGACTGGTTTGGAAATTTCTGGAAAGGCAGGGACCAGATCTAGAATTTCTGAAAACTCGGGAGTACTAAATTGCAATTGTGCACCAATTATAAAGATAAAAATTAGGGTTACCAGATTTTTTTTTTTTTACACAGCAGCCTCTAGAAAATTAGCAACCTTTTTTCTTTTCTTCTGCCCAGATCTGCCTCTGATGAACAGTAACTCCGATGTGAACAGTGTCCCAACGATGAACACTACTTTCCAGCAGTGAATAATAACCTGATGAACAGTATTTTTTCTCCCAAAATCCAAGATCTCCCAACAATTAAGAAATTGATGAAAAACCTATGCTCTCATACCATTTTGATGTAGGACAACTCGTGAAAGTGCTGATATATGATATAAATATGATAATAGATACGATACGCTAATAGATATAACTTGGGTGAATGAACCGCAGAACGCCCACTACCCCAAGGGTTTCCCAACCGCAGAAGTGAGAAAAGCTATGGATCGCAAGCCATAAAAGAGACCCAATTCAATTTTCAAAGATATTCTCAATAATCAAGTCTAATTTAATATGTGGGGATTACAATACTTATATAGAGAATAAGAACCCTAATCAAATAGCCTAATGAACTATGGCCCGTTAACACTTGGGTTTATTATAAATAAACTACTTATTTAATAAACTAAAAGCCCTACATATAAAACATATAGATAAATCTATACTAAACAAATATAATCTAATTAATAGCATATATATTTATTCTGTATTCTCGTTCCCCATCAATATGTTTACTATATTATTAATAGTATTTATATATTAGAGTTTTAGTTTTAATTAGGAAACTAGTTTATTATATATAGGAGTTCAATCATTGAAATTCAACAGAGATTAATATTATTGAAAATATATTGAGTTGTTTTCTGAAATTCTCTTGCGAGAGATTTCTCCCATAAACCCTAAAATTCCCAGCCTTCCCATCCTTCCCCATCAATGCCAGTCAAGAATACCATACAATTTATTTTAATAATTATACACTATGATTGGTCATTATGCTGTGAGTTCTTTTATGCTTGAGCAAGTTTCTGCTTTGGCAGATATTACAACCCCAACTTACCCTGAATCCCATGAGATGGGATATTGGGTTAACTGATGATGAGCATAGATATTGATTTATGTATTGTATCAACTTAAAAATTCAGTTCAATCAATGTATACAAACAAATTAGATATTAATTCACAAGGTTTATTTGCTTACCCTGAAGCCACGAGATGGGATATCAATGTCATATTCTTATTTGCTTCTTTTACGTTGTCTTATAATATGGCTTAAAACAGACTCGGAAACACGTAATTCAGGCAATGTATAACCAAAACAAAACACTAATATCTAAATTAACGCAATATAAACAAGTCAATCAATAATTCAAATACTGTACTATTAAAAAAACATAAAATGCTATAAAACTGACTCGCCTGCATCCACGAGTACAAGTATCACCGAGAATCATAATCGTAGCGGTAGCAGTCCCAGTTTCGCCACCGGACCAACATTCCCCCAAATTAGGACACTTGGCCTCTTCACAAACAGTATGCAACTTCAATTCCCTCAGCTTCTTCTTAATATGCGTATATTTTTCGCCTCCCGGGATCGATTCCTTCATCCATTTCGGCTTCGGTAACGGCTTCTTCTTGGTTCCAACCTCCACCGAGTATTCCTGATCGGAATTGAGTTTAATAAAGTCGGTCAGCGTCGGCGATTCGGCGGCGAGTCGGTGGCGGAGAGATTCTAGGGTTTGGTGTTGAGATTTGGATGATTCGATCGAAGGCGATGAGGAAAATGATTGAGATGATGTGAATGTAGAGAGATAGAGAGATGTTTGGTTAGGTCTTGGCGTTGATTTTAGGGTTCTTGCTGCTAATAAGCTGATTCGAGATAGCATTTTTTTTAATAATAATTAGCTCTATTAATTTTGATATATAGATACATATGTTTGTGTGTATGTTTTGTTCTGAGAGAGAGGGGTGTTGTGCAAAATTTGTATGGTGGTTGGTGGAAGAGAATGTGGGTGAGGATGGTGATATTACGTGGCTCTCAAGGTCCACTGCTAGTTATTGGGTCGGACTGGATGTAATGGATCGAATTAATGTATTGGATTGCATTATATGAGACCCATGATATGAGACCCATTTGAAAGACTAAAAGGTGGTTTTTTTAATGGGCATATCATTATCATCGACATGATATGAGGTGAACTGGTAATTTGTTTATTTCTGAAAAATGTATCATATATGTATGATGCGTGTACATTTAGATTTTTGAAAGCAAGATTAGCCTGTTTTTTGACTCGTCAAATATCTATGAAAATTAAGGGAGGGAGGGAGGTTAAGTTGCACAAAAAATAATTTCAAAATTTATTCTAAATGATGATGTGTTCGATTTTAATTGGATTATTTATATAAATGATAAGAACGTTCAATATTCTTAATGGGAATGGAGTTGTTTTTAATTGGGATGGAGCTAGTCCTCATTGTTAACATTTAGATCGAGTAAAAGAAAGAATAATTGGGAAGAAAAACTGAAAAAATGTACAAGTTAATGCGATTTTCTAAAATTATAAAGAAATATGTATTATTTTAAAAATAATAGAAAATAAACAAAACAAAAGTGTTATCTAAAATAAAAAATTATTTTTCAGTCCCATAGCTTTTAGGATAGAACTAATCATAAAATGAGGATAAAGCGAGGACTGGTGGGGCAAAAACAACAAACTGAAAGTTGAAAATTACAGGACGGAGACGTATGGGATTTGTTTGGTCATATAGTATTATTGTTATTTGTTAATGACTGATGGGAGCTAATTAGACCCGACAATTTTTCATCTGACATGAAAATTTAGCATTTGTTTTTTGATTTTGAATACACGACTGTGAAAATACATGATTGAGATTTAGTGTCGGTTTTGTGTTTATCCCTCGACTACATGACAACGACATGAAGTACACGAAATAAATAAATATTATATATAGAGATTGAGGATCCTGAGGTCGACCTCACATAATTTTTCTGAGATTATACTCAAATCTCATATTAAAACACGATAGTATTATTGTAATTTCAGAATATTGTGCATAATTACAAATTTGCCATTAAAAAATTGTACTAAAACAACCTATTAACTTAGGAAATTTCATGAGATCAACATCAGGTTCCCTTTTCTTATATATATATATATATATATATATATATATATATATATATATATATATATATATATATATATATATATATATATATATATATAATTAAAACCGTATTCAAATTTTTTATTTATTTATTTTTTACAGAAATAACTATTCATTCATGAATTGTAATACGGTACAATGGCCTAAAAAAGAGTGTATTTCATTCACCAAGTTTATCATTTAACCGAAAGACCGGGCAATTAGACAATAACACCTTAACGTGTGAAAATAAAACATTCACAAAAGAAAGGTCTCGTTAAAACCCCACATGAGTGAAATCCTATGGGGGGAAATCAAGGAGGAAAAAGAGTGTCTTACTAAAAACCATTAAATACAAGAAAAACATCTAATTACAATGATATTATTAAACAAAAGATTGAAACTTCTTATTGTTTTTGTTAGTCTTCATTGTCACTGATATTTTGTCGCGCACATGTCTTTTGAAACTTAAAACTCCTTTTGATGCTTAGCATATATATATCAAAATATATTTTTATATATAAAAACCATTTATAGCCCAAAATTGGTACAAGATTACCTCTTAAAAGGCACAAATATGTTATCACTCATGACCCTAAAAAATGGTATTAGATTAGTTCATATTTGTTTCGTGTAATTTCATGTTTTTTCGTTTTCGTGTAACAGGTCGTGCCGTTTTCGTTTAATTGAAAAGTACGTGGAAAAAATTCGTGTATCTCAATTCGTGTAGTGTCGTTTTTAAACCATATCGTGTTCGTGTCAACAGATGTGGAACATAACTTCTATTCGTGTTGTTCTAACAATCAAGTACATGAAACACGATTATACACGACACGAACGATTTGATGGATTTAGAGCTAGTAATAACGTTATACAAATTGACAAAGGTACTTGTAACTATCGTTGTTAGTAAACGTTTGTTTAAATCTATAAATACACGTCATATTATTATTTAAATTTACTTTTTTAATCATTATATCGAGAAAGGAATAATATCCCAATCCAAAAATTTAACACTTGAATTGACGGTGTTTCCCGTATTACATGTGCAAAATTATTGCGTTAATCTCCAGAAAAATGAAATTATCCTGTTCATCTGTGAGGTCTATCTAGTACAAGTAGTCACAAAAAGTTAAAACAGATGGTGAATATTAAGAATAATGTTAGAGAATTAAATAAAATTTTCAAAATATTTTTTTAAAATGATATGACTAGTGATGTGACGTGATAGAATAAAATTTTTTAATTCGTGTATTAATATAAATATACGAGGGATCCATCTCATTTATTATTTTAAAAATCAATAAAAATTAGACAAATATTTTTTAAAAATATTTTTGAAAAATAACTTTGGTACTCTGGAATTTTTCGAATATTAATCGAAAGGATGCGCAGGTGGTACACAACTTTCACACATGCACGCACTCTACGGCAGCGTGGGCACGCCATCTTCAACTCCTCTCTCTTTTCCATAAAACAAAACATAAGTTACAAAAATCAAAATAATAATAAAAAGAAAAGAAATACAGTACTATTAATCTGCTGTACGCAACTTTCCTTCGTCATCTCCTCTCGCTTTCCATTTTCGTCAAACTCCTTTCTCCAGATTTACACTCACCAAGTCATATATTACATATCTTACTTAACCTCTTTTCTAATTTAGCCGTTAATTAGTACCACTTTTTTATTTTAACTACTGCTCTTACTTATTACTCCTCCACAGTTCACACTAAGTCTCTACTTTATGTGAACTCCAATTCAACTCACTTTCTGCTAATTACAACTCAATCATGTTTCCTTCTGTTTAATTACTTCAGGTTTTCTCCAAGTACGTATCGATTTATTCAGTTTTGCGTCTGTGTGTGTGTGTGTGTGTGTAATATTCATGATTACACTGTATTGTAGTGAGAGTGAAGATTACTGTTAATATACTGTATGTTTGATTATTTGTATATGTTTTTTTGGTTAATTATAGTAATGTGTTGTTTGAATTTAGATACCAGTTAATTCGTAAGTTGCGGCGAGATCACTGATAGTTTGTGTGTGTATGTGTGTGTTGCCTTTTTGCAGATTGGAGGGTGATACATTTTTATTATATGCATTGGGTATGCGGATTGATATTTCGGAGAAAAAGTAGATTTAAGATAAGAGTTGGATTTCGGATCAATGGATGGGAAGAAATTTGTGCTGAGTGACTTGAATTGGCAGATCTGTGGTCAACTATGTCTTTTGTTTATTCTGATCTCTGCGGCTCGATTTTCCCATGCTTATACTAATCCTGGCGATGGTAAGTGTATTTTACGATGATTTTGTTGGTATAGTTGGAGGCATATTTATCGAACAGAAATAGCCAATTTATCGCCGTTGTTAGCAGGAAACTAAGTGCATTGATTTTAGTTATAGAATTTAACTTGGTGGGTTGGTCTTTTTGCACCAACATCATATGTAGAATATTTGAGGATGTCTTGGTTACTGTTTTTGTTGTGTTTAAATTTGTACCTGTTTAGCACACCTGACTATCTGAGGAGAAAAATTTACGTCTTTCAGTGACACGTTAAGTGGTTTTGTATGTTGACTAGCTTGTAATTTTTCTTTTTGCATTCCTTATAATGGTGAAATTCTGAGTTGTGACTATGTTGGAACAGTTGCTGCTATTAACAGTTTATATGTTGCTCTGGGATCCCCTCTTCTTCCTGGCTGGGTTGGTGTTGGTGGGGATCCATGTGCTGATGGCTGGCAAGGCGTCCAATGTATTGATTCAAACATAAGTTCAATGTAATTATTTTGTTCCACGGGGGTTATTTTTGAAAACTCTATTAGTCCGTCCTCTTCTAATTGTTTTGCATTATAGTACCTTTATTGCTGCTAATTTGGGAGGAGAACTGGGTGATAACCTAGGATCATTTGCATCTATCAGATCAATGTAAGTGACTCTCCGCCTATTTCTCTTTCAATATGCATGTAGCCATCTTTTAAATTTATTGGTAATTGTACTAAAAGTTTGTTGGAACTTCATTCACTGTTCTACTAATAATCGATGCAAATTTAAATATCTGTTGTCTGTTGAGACTGCTGCTTTATTTTAGTCAACTTTAACGGAGTAACTCACAAGCATGAGGATCTTCCAATTGAATTCTCAGGTCTTACTGTGGGATTTTACAAGTGACATGGAATTTTGTTTATCTTCTTAATATTAAGCTTACCATGTACTCGCTCACCATCTCTGTCTCTCTTGCCATCTATCTCTTTCGCGCTTTTCTTGTTACCCCTGATTCTATGATTTTCTCCATCTTTCTGCCTGTGATAATCACGCACTCACAGTTCCCTCATTAAGCTTGTGATAATATTCTTTGGGGGGGGGGGGGGCTAGTAATAAAGAATACATTTTTCTAATGCACAAGCCGAGTTAATTGTGCATTATTCATTTTAGGCATATCACCACATAAGATCAAAATCTGTTTCAGTTCAGCTTACCACTTTCCCCTATCATGATGTGTAATAGTTGTAGATTATAATGTAGCAATACTGTGTATATGTATTTAATGATCTAGACACTGTTTTATTTGCAGAGATTTCAGTGGCAACCAGATCGGCGGAAATATTCCATCCAGTCTTCCAGTCACACTGCAGAACCTGTACGTTCACAATACTGGAGTATATTTTGAAGTTGAAATTGTTAATATGACAAAACTATCTCCTTAACAGCTTAACCCAATATCTCAATCTGCTCCATTTTCCTTCTGTTGCAGCATCCTCCACTATCTATCTATCAAACTACTATTATATTTGACCACTGTGTGGGATACTGAACATACATGATAACATGAAGGATATTGTCCCTTAATAACATCATATTCTAGTGACATGTGACACGTAAGGTTATATTTTTTGCTGGAAAGCATAATTTGCTAATTTCCTAGGAAAGGTGAGAACATAGATCCTTAGGGATTGTAAGTTAATGCATAAATCAGAACATCATGAAGACATTGCAAAATGGGGTATTACGAGGTGACAGTTTTGTTAATTTCTCGATTTTTGGTCTTGTTCATCAAAGCATGAATAAGAATATTATTAACTAATACAACTATGCAAGATGAACAAATCCACATTGTATGCTATATTAAAAGCATATTCATTAGTTCTGCAAAATCATGAGTAAAATCCTTCATTTGAATTTCAATTTATTTTTATCATATATTCATGCGGAATGAATGATAGTCTTTCCCTTTGGCAGTTTTCTTTCAGCTAACAAGTTCACCGGAAGTATTCCTAGTTCCTTGTCATCCTTAAGTCAGCTTTCAGCCATGTAAGTTTTCCTTGGCTTAGTTGACCAGATGTTGATGAGCGTGTCCAATGCCTATCAGACAATATTTCTAACCTGTAATCCTGTGTGTGTTCCAGGTCTCTAGACAACAACCAGTTAACAGGAGAGATACCTGATAGCTTTCAAGGCCTCACAGTTTTGGTCAATCTGTACGACCACATTCAGAAACTCTTCCCTTCCTGTGGATACTGTAATGAGTTACTAATAAATGGTAAAATTTGTCTCTCACAGTGATTTATCTGCCAATAATTTGAGTGGACAACTGCCACCTTCAATAGAAAGCCTGTCTTCTTTGATGACGTTGTAAGTAGCTTCTTTTAAAACTTTTAGCCACTTATATTCATTCTTTTTATTTATATGAACGAAGTTAACTTTTTGACTCACAGCCATCTGCAGAACAATCAGCTTTCTGGAACTCTTGATGTTCTTCAAGATCTTCCTCTTAAAGATTTGTACTCTTCTTAACCATTTTAATCCAGATTTTAGTTTTACATTCTGTCTTTAATATCTATTGAGGATTATTGTCATGTATAAGGTGTTTTTAAAGGGAAGTTGACATGTCATGTTTTGCTGACATGCTTCCTCTCTTTCTCACAGAAATGTTGCAAATAACATGTTTTCTGGACCTATACCTGAAAAGTTGTTGAGCATCCCCACATTCACGTAAGAGCCAAATTATAAGATATTATTTAATGTTCACCTTTAATTAGTATTAGGTATGATGCAAAGGCTTTCACACCAGTGGAATCCTCTCCCAAGGTAAATTATAATGCCTATAATTATACCATGAACGCCACTCCCATGGTCAAACAAAGTACAACCATAGACTATTAAGCACCAAGAATTATAAGTCTCACAATTCGCATATCAATCTCCCGTTCTAATACTTAAATTGTGTCTATCATATCATGTACTAGAATTACAACTCCTCTCCCGATTCGTTAATAACCCTTACAAATTCAATTAAAAGTTAGCTACTCTTTTAATCGTATAAAGCTCTCAATAACAGGTAAGCAACCAAGAGAAATCACAATATAATCAAACAAACATGATAAACCAACAAATACTACCAAATTCCCGGATTAGCTACTCATGACGGATAAAGACATATATATATATATATTAATAACACAAACCATGAGCATAAGAGTTGAAGTACAAAGAATACAACTTGTAGAATTCGGTTGAAGTCTGGATGAATCCCTTCACCCCTTCCTTCAATCTCCCTCTCAAAGTGTTTCTCTACCTTTTCTCTCAAAAGTACGGCTAACTAATAATATAATATGATGGAGAAATATCCTAAAATAAGTTGGGCTATAATTGTGAAATTCGTAGTCTGCCTTCCAGGCCTGTTTCTGGGCTGCTCCTGTTGAGATAGGTGTGTTGGACCACCTCTGAATTATAGATTTTTCTATTATCTTCGCGTGGGCTTTAAAATCACCAAATTCTAACTTCTAGAACTCAAGTTATGGCCCAAACAGTGATTGTTGTGTGAACAACCCATTAAATCCGAATTTCCTTCTAATTTATCTCCAAATTAGAGTCTTTATTCTCCAATTCTTCCAACTTTAGGATTTCTTTATTTCCTGCAATAAAACATTAAACTCTAATTAATAAATGTCCAATTATGTACAAAATACTAGAAATATGAGAATAAAATCCTATAATATATATATATATATATAAATATATATACTCTATCAGATGCAAATATGATTTCTAATGTTACGACCTTTGCATATTGTGTAACTTTTTTTGCAAAATAAACTGTTTAGAATGGGTGTGCGGAGTAGGGTCATTTTAATTGATAGTGCTAACATCACATTCTGTCTTGCAGAAATGATGGGAATCCATTTAATACTAGTGATTCACCACTGTCTCCACCATCTCCACCAACATTGCCAGGAACTCGGCCACCTGCACCGCCATTCTTTGGGGTTCCGTCCTCTGGTCAAACACCAGGGAAACAGAGACCCACAAAACAAACACCCGGTAAGCCAGCTGATGAACCATCTACCACAGAGGATTCATATTCTAAACCAACCGGAAAGACTCTGACTACCAAAAAGATAGTCTGGATATCAATTGCGTCAGTGTTGTCTTTGGTAATATTGGTGCTGGTGCTTTTGCTTTTTGTCCCAAGGTATTTTAAAAGATCTCATGAGACTAACAGAATAGCTAAGCGACATGAAATAGCTCCGTACACAGGCAACAGAGAGAATACTGGAGACAATGAATCCTTGATCCAACCTATCAATCAAAATGAGAAAGGTCTCTCTCTCTCTCTGTATATATATACATACATACATACATATATGAACTTGTTTTCGGTGCGGTACTGTGGTAATATGTTATAAAAATTGCCTTATTTCACAATTTTTTTTCCAGTACCAAAGGTTCCCGCTGTAAAATCAAAGGAAGAACAGCCAAAAGGAACAATGGAATGGGCTGCAAAACCTAAAAGAGAAGAGTTCAATATGCAAAGAATAAGTCAAACCACGAAACCTGATGACCATGAGATAGACATGACAAGATTTGATATGGATTCCATTAAACCACCACCACCTCCTCCGCCACCACCACCTCCTCCGCCACCACCATCGCTTCCTTTTGACAAAGTCATTGTAAGACCCATTCCTGATGCTGAAATTCCAGTAAAGCCTTCCACTAGACCTCTTCCTCCAACTTCTGTGAGGTGTTACACCGTTGCTTCTCTTCAACAATATACAAATAGCTTTTCTCAAGAAAACCTGATTGGAGAGGGAATGCTGGGAAGTGTTTACAGAGCACGGCTTCCTACCGGAAAGGTACAACTGTTAGATATATTACTGGATGATTCTATTAATTTTCCTTTTACATGTCCCTTTTCCTGATCCCAAATTCTATATCCTTTCAATTGCTACTAACTGATAGATAATTATCCTAAAAATATGCATATATTTGTAAAAAAACACATACTCGTACTTTCTGAGTACTTTATTTTGCCATGGTTCATTCTCCTTTGCACCTTGCTCACTTTAGAATTTTCCTGTAAACATAGAATATCACTACTTAGCCGCACCCATCCAAGTTATTAACTACTAGTAAATTTAAGTAGGACTAAATCATCACAGAACATGGATAAATGAGGTAGAAGATAACATAAAATATCTATAAATTAATCGGGTATCAGATACCTTTTATTTCATAAACAGGTGATAATTATATATTTTGAGGTGGTGATTGGGGGTTTTGGTCCACATTATAATTATTTAAATGAGTTTATTATTTCATTTGGAAAATGAATCTCAGAATAATTTTAGTTGAGGACTCAAGAATAGCAGAGGGTAGGCAACTACTCAGCGGAGGAATACTTAGAGAGTTATATCCTCTTAAGACCCTCCCCCACCCCCAATCCCCTTCCCTTGTAATCATTAAAATAATAATAATAATTAATTAATTAATTGCTGTACATATCATTCAGTTTGTAGATCTTAATGGGATTTTTAGTGTCAAACTTGAGCTACTTGGTGCCTCTTAATATCGTACTTGGAATACATTATGTCTCAGTCTTTTCAATATTATTGACTTTATTGAATGATTGAATGTGAAGCTCTGTCTCTCTCACTGGATGCATATCAGCTCTGTCACCACGAGTGATTTTTTTTGTATAATAAAATTCATTGTCAGATATTTATTTTGTTAAATGCATCTATAGATACTTGCTGTCAAGAAGTTAGACAAAAGGGCTTCCAGTCAGCTGAATGATGATGAGTTTGTTGACATGGTAAACAGTATTGATAAAATTCGACATGCTAATGTTGTTGAGCTAAAGGGTTATTGTGATGAGCATGGTCAAAGGCTCCTGATTTATGAATACTGTGGTAATGGGACTTTGCAAGATGCACTACATGCTGATGATGAATTTAAGAAGAGACTTTTATGGAATACTCGTATCAGGATGGCACTTGGAGCTGCAAGAGCTTTAGAGTATGTAAAGATAAATCTAGAATATTATACTTTACCCGTCCATTTTGGTGTAACTTTCTTATAGATACCGCTTACTCTGTTCTACTCATGAATTTTTTTACCTACTTCTGGGATGGTTCTTGTTTTTACAACTGCTAAACAACACATCTTAGTAATATACAACCCTATGTGTATAAATGATTCTAGTTATTCTATGCTATTAAGGTATCTGCACGAGTTCTGTGAGCCACCTATCATTCATAGAAACTTCAAGTCTGCCAATATTCTCCTTGATGATGATCTTGCGGTGCATGTCTCAGATTGTGGTTTGGCGCCTTTAATATCATCAGGCTCGGTGAGCCAGGTAATTATGTTGTTAATTGCACATGTATTCTTGTATAGAATGGAGACGGGACTTTTCTATGTTGAGGCTGACTTTAGATAATTCTTTTTACATTATAGTAACATAATATCAGAAAGGACAGGAATGGAAAAAAAATGTAAAACTGTACCAAGAACAGCTATGACCGAATGGATATTTAACAAGTAATAATGTTTAACATTCCACCTCAATTCGTAACTGTGATCACACAAATTCAGTCATTTTGATGTCCATATGCACTTGCAATGATACCTAAAATGATGGTTATACAATATGGCAGGTGATTTAGACATTTAACATTGCCCCAGGTCTATGTATTGACCTTGTCCATGAATGCTTAGAGGTGCATCATGACTTATTTCTACAGATGGTCCATGGACTCTATGTACCAAAACTAGGAAAATCTATCCGACTAAGGTTTTTAATTCTGATCGATGCAAGGCACCACTGGCGATAACAAAGTGAATATATATTTTCTTTTTATTGACAAATTTCTTGCAAACTTTATCAAGCAGTATTAAGTTGAAGGGAAGGTACTAACATGATTGTAAAAGAGTAATATTGTGCTACATTTTATCTACCTTCTCTCCTCTTAGCAAAGAACTGCTTGTTAATTTATTTATCAATATTTAAAGTATTTCTCATACTTGTGCCTTTGAAGTTTATTAATATTATGTAGTACATAAATGCTGCAGACTTAAGTTCTTCTCTTCAGTTGTCAGGAAATCTCCTTTCAGCTTATGGGTATGGTGCTCCAGAATTTGAGTCAGGAATTTATACTTCTATGAGTGATGTCTATAGTTTTGGAGTGGTGATGTTAGAACTCTTAACAGGCAGAAAGTCGTATGACAGGTAAAAGATTACAAAATGAACCATGTTGCCATGTGATGTTTCTATTTCAAGACTAATGTATTTCCTTTCAATCTTATTTAGGACACGGACTCGTGGAGAGCAGTTTCTAGTGCGATGGGCAGTCCCTCAGCTTCATGATATAGATGCCTTGTCTGGAATGGTTGATCCTTCTCTACATGGGGAATACCCAGCTAAATCATTATCACATTTTGCTGATATCATACTGCGGTGTGTTCAGGTGAGTTTTATCACACTTTATACAATGTCAATTGTATGTTTTTTTAAGAATACTTGAAGGTAGGGGTCCAGCCTTAAGCTATTCCAAAGATAATATAAGTCAAGACCAAATCTACGCTAGTCTTTAATAATCTTGTCAAGTCCCTCTCAGTTAGTCAGTTCTGCTTGCATTGATTCTTTGTATAGTGATATGTCAGTCTTTAAAACATAGGAGTGTTCTCTGAACTTTAAACAGTGTTGTGATCCAAATAAGATACAGATTTTCCTACTTGCATGTCCTAAGGATGTTTTTTTATATATACCAACATGCTAAGACATAAAAATTGTATGCATAATTTTAGCAAACATGGAAATGCAAATGTGACTCCTTGTACAATTAGGCGGAGGAGGAATCGCATTCTTTTGCGAAGATCAATCAAACTAATGATTTTTTTGAGCAAGCAAATAAACAGGTGTGAGGCACCAAAAAGCTCGACCTACTTGGTTGTTGTATGTCACGACTCACGAGTGATTGTATTATTAATTTTGTGCTTCCATAATTATTGTTTTGCTGTCGAGCAGTAGTAAAGTTTCTTTTTATTGCAGGCGGAGCCAGAGTTCAGACCACCAATGTCTGAAGTTGTTCAGGACCTCATACAAGTGATAAGAAGGGAATGACGTAGATTAGGCGTAGAAATTCAGCTCATACAGTAAAGGACCACAATGTTGATTTGCTGAAAACAGGCATTAGGCTGGATTCTTCCTTTAAACGTTCATATTCACAGGGGCGTGCCGGCAAGCAAATTATTGGTATCTAGTTTAGGAAATTCTTTGTACTTGGTAGTGATGTCTGATATACATGTACACTGGCAATAACATATGGATGCTGCAGAATGTGCACTGACCCAATTATTTGTAAAGTATGCAGTAAAATTTCGTTATTGTTACCAATTTTTTATAGTGAAAATCTTATTATATGTATAATTTGTGCGTACCTAATTATTTACTCGATATATAACAAAGAAATGCATCTGTTTTCATTTTATTCTTTTTCTTCATCACTAGAGTTTTGGAGAACGTTGTTCAATTAAAGACAGAACGCATCTGATTGTGAGGGGCTCTGGATATTGGTAACTATTAATGATTTAGTGGTCTATCTGATAGCTAAATGTTTATGAAACTTTATACATTTCCTTCCGGTGTAAAGCAAGTTTACATGTATTTCAGGGAAAGTAACCAGGCTGCAGGATTACACTTTCTTCCTCTAGTTAGTTTACTTGCAAATTGTATCTACGAAATTTTTTTCTCAATAATAAATCTGTATGAATATATATATCCAGTTATTTTTCTTTGGAGATAATTGTCTATTTCCCTTTTCCCCCGAAACTTTCACTTTTTTCCGGAAATCAAACAATCTTTTTTGATTACTTATTTACAATTTAAAATTATTGCATATTTTATCGTTTTTATATACAATTTCACCTATACTTTTGTATTAGATTGATTTTATTATGAATATAATAGAATTTGTTCGAGTTTAACTTATCATTCCATTAGATTGTGTTCGAGTGTAACTTTTTCATTTTAAAATTTGAAAAAATACGTTTTTTGAAATTTTTTGATTTGCAATTAAAATTAACCTCAAATACAACTATGAGTAACTTCAATTTTTTTTAAATTGTATTCAATTACAAATCGTATATAAAAAGTTAAATTTGATTGCTTTTATTTGTAACACTGTATTTTTGTAAAAACATTTAGAAGATAATAAAATCACATTTTTTTTTAAAAGTAATATTTTTATAATTTTTCTATAATCTTTAATGCAAAATCTCCATGAAATGAAAATTAAAAAATCTAGATATATTTAGACTAAGTAGTGAAATTCATATAAAATTTAAAATTACAAAACACAACCCATAACACTATACTGGCTTTTACATTAAACATAAAAACATTAAAAAATTATCAAACGTTCGAATTATTTAAATCTATTATCAGGAATTCAAAATACAAATAAATTTGTAGCTAGTACCAGATATCCAAATAGTAGTGGGTGCTGTCCAGCTCAACAGCAGTGTCATTTCAAATGGGCCCACCACTATACAGTAGAGGAGAGTAGGGTAGTGTATATAAACAGAGTTACCCCACCACAGGGTACCCCACTCACAATCATTGACCCACAAATAAACCAACCCTCGTAAAAAGCAATGGCATCCTCAAACATTCTACTTTCCATCACACCAGCCAGGAGGGTGAATACGGATTGGGTCGGTCGGGTTAGAGGTAATAAAATGATCCAACCCAATTAATTCGGTTTTAAAAAAACTTAACTCATTAACCCAAAAATATATGTCTAACCCAACCCTACCCTTTGTATGTTGGGTTGCCTTTTGTATGTTGGGTTGGGTTGGGTCGTGTCGGGTCGGGTTGATCGGGTACTTTACCTCATCTCATTTAATTAGATGGGCGTATTCGATACAATGAGCCGAGTGCACAAGGGAAACATTACTTGCGGAGGGAAGAGCCAAATGGTACATTTGAAGCATGGTGTCACCCCTGGCATAATAACCCTCGCATGGCCCTTAAACCCTTTAGTACCACCATCTACCATAGGTTTTATTGTTTCCTCTCGTGGATTGTCATCAGCATCATACTCTAAATTTACAAACACCAGATGAGGGACAAAAAAACTAAAGCACAATGTTGTTGAAAGACAGACAGTCATATTATTCATATACAAATAATTCTATCGAAATAATGTGAACAGGTATCATAATAGTAATTGACTTGCAACATGTATATTTTTAGTGACGTAACGGGTTGGGTTGGGTGAGGGTTAAAATTTATTAAATCCTGACCCAACCCAACTTATTCGTGTTTTTTAAAAATTAACCCATTTATATTTCGGTTTCGGACGGTTCGGTTTATTCGGTCAAAAAAAGGATGGGTTGATTCGGGTTGGCGGTTTAATCGGATTTCTGTTCACCCTTACCAGCCGGAACACTGAGGACCAGCATCCCCAGAAACCCAAATAACCCGCTCTCTGTCACCAAACCGGTGGTCAAAGACCGTCACATTAAAGTCAACGGTCGTGGCCGCCGTGTCCGCATGCCGGCTCTCTGCGCCGCTCGTATCTTCCAGCTCACTCGCGAACTGGGTCACAAGTCCGACGCCCAGACCATTGAGTGGCTCCTGCGCCACGCCGAACCGGCGATCATTAGGGCCACCGGGACTGGGACTGTCCCGGTCCAGCTTTGTACCTCCAATGGTGCGGTTCGAGCGTCGGTTGAGGCGCCGTTGAGTGGGTCGGTGGTGGGACCCGGCGGGTTGGGGCCGGTTTGTAGGTTGGATTTGGGAATGCGTGATGATGGGCTTGGAATTGGAGGGAACGTGGGTTATGGGAACATGGGGTTACGTCGTTGTTGATGCAGCATCAGCCCATGATGGGTCGAGTGGAGCAGCAGCAGCAGCAGGGGGCCAGGTTAGGGCTGGGTTTTGGTGATTGTGGAATGTCAATGTAGCTTATAGTATGTATGTCGGATATCGAGCATCATTAACATTGGAACTGGAATGGAATAAATCGAATTCTTATGAAATCTTGTCCTTTTTTTTTAATCTTATGCTCCTTTATTTTTATTGTTTGTTTGAAATTTTATTTAGTTATTATTTCCGGAACTTTATCGTTTTGAGGAATTAATAATAATTTTTGAATTAAAATTAACAATAATAATATTTTTTTAGTATATGCTTTATTTGAATTGTAATTCGTTTACATGAAATCGGAATCACTAATAATCGTCGCACAATCATACATTGGTGAATTCGTTAGTGGATCTTATACACTATGAGAGTTGCCTATACCTGAAATCATGCTCGAAATCTACATTAATAGAAAAATAATATCGAAGACAATGTTAATGATGATTATAATCAAGTCGTAATAAAATAGCTAAACTTTCTAGTCCCCTCGTAATAAAGTAGTTGCACTTTTCGTTCTAAGCAGTTAGATCATTTTCTTTCGGAGGAAGTTAATATTTATTGAATATTTTGGTTTGATATTTTAACCGACGAATAGGATATCAAATTTTGTATAAGATACTCCGATAGTCCGATGTATCATAAAATAAAATTTAAAAACAATTAGTTGAAATGAGATCTTTTATAACTTTGCACATAAAAAATATCAACAAACTTATCACAAAAAAGTGTAATAAAAAAAATTGGGATATCCTATTCCAAAT
The DNA here is from genome assembly GCA_028671895.1 of Oenanthe sinensis. Taxonomy (NCBI): domain Eukaryota; kingdom Viridiplantae; phylum Streptophyta; class Magnoliopsida; order Apiales; family Apiaceae; genus Oenanthe; species Oenanthe sinensis. Next base: position 42,878,756 of record CM053794.1, read on the forward strand.
GCATATCATATTCCGTTGAAGTTTTATTTTGTTACTTGTATTATTATCGAAACTTTATGATTATGAGAAAAATGATGATAATAATAATTTTGAGTTAAAATTGATAATAATAACATTTTTCTGGTGCATTGTTGATATTTAACGAGAGAGATATTGTAAAATTTGTATAAGATATTCCGATATCAAATATATATTTGTATAAGATATTCTGGTATATCACAAAATATATAAATAAATTGGTCGAAAGAATATTTTCAATCATTTCACACGTGAGGGTTTCTTTAGCACGAAATTTCGAGTTTGGTTAGGTGGTGAAATAAATTTATTAATTTAATATTTCATATAATTTTATAAATAAAATAATTAATTTAATTTAATTTCTAAAACTTAAAACTCACTTATATTTATCGACATAAATTTCAAATATAACTTGTAACTTAGAGTTAAAATTTTCAATCAATCAATTGTAGCCAAAAACCGAAATGAAATCGAAACCGAAACTGATAAAAATTAAAAAAAATCAATTCGAATAAAACCGATCCGGAAAAAACCAAACCGATTATTAAATTTAATAAATAAATAAATAAATATAATATAATTTATATAATATATATTATTATATACATATATTAGATAATGGAATGTAAATAATTTTAGGCTTAATTATATGTGCCGATTAAACTGTCCACATTTGTAAGGGGTGGTTTGGTACGTGGATGAAATATCATTCTTGATATCACGTGTTTGGTTGAATGTTGGAATTAATTTTTTAATTTAACATATTTTTTATTAAATAAAAAATATATACATTTAATATGAAAAATAAATCACTATTATTTATTAAATATTAAACAACATCATTATATATTTTTTATTTTAAAAATTAACCTGTAATTTTATAATCAAAAATAATAATAATAATTGTTTAATTTGATTATCCATACCCACCTCCCCAAGGTATGAGAAACTCATATCTTATGAGTTTGAGATATAAATTTTAAATATAATTTTTTTTAACCAAACAGCACGTAAGAGTTTGGAATGTACAGAATTTGGATGATAACCAGAATACACGAACAAAACGACCCCTAGAGCAGTCCACTAGGCAGTATAGTAGAGGCTAAACAGCGCAATACACAGAGAAGCCACATATTTTTAGTACTCAGATATGTCTTGTACAGTAGATAGCACTGTAACAATATAACAATACATAAAATTTTGAATAAGTATAGGATTCTTTATCGTAGAATTCTTTCTTTTGCTTTGACAAATTCTTAGTATAAAAAGTCAAAATTTAATTACACAAATATCTCAATTCTTCAGTAAGTTAGCTAATGAAAATTATTTATTCAAGTGTATCTACTGTGCTTTACTTACTGTATTATGGAAAATAGGTTGTAAACTTCATATATGTTTTGAAATATGTAATATCACTATTTATATTAAATTTTTTAATTTATGTAAATTTTAAATGAAAAATTATTTTTTAATTAATTACATTTTATTTATTTAAAATAGATTTTTTTCTCATTTTAATTTCATCCAGTTTTATAACCGAAATCGAACCGATAAAAACTGAATTGATTTTCTTAAAACCAAAACTGAAATCGAAATCGATAGTTGAGCTACGGTTTCCAATTTCTAAAACCAAAGTATGCAGTTTTATCCGGAAACCGGACCGAAGGGATCCGCACTCCCCGTGTGTGTCTGTGTACGAGTTTGAAATGTACAACATCAAACGACCCTAATTATTTTTTTATTTTTGAAATAAACGTACTTGCATTCAATTAAACTTTCTCAGTTTCAACATTACATAGAATAAAATCTGGAGCAGATACCAACCACTCCTGATAGCCTGACATAAAATACGTAACTGTAGCTAACAAATGTGCTACTGTATTCGCAGACCTAGGACAGAACACAACTAACACTTCATGAAAGTGTTTTAAAATATCCCTACAAGCCTCCATAATCGTATCAAAATAAGATTTACCTCCTTCCACCTCAATTGCATCCACCACTCCTTTAGCATCACACTCAAAAATACATTTAGTATTTCTCCAATCTTTCGTCCCAGACAATGCTTCCCGGAGTCCTATAGCTTCGACCTCCCTGGGCTGCAATCTACCTTGAATTTTCTTACTGTAGATTAAACAAAAAGAAATGAAAAAGAAATGTATTACCCTAATAGATTGTTGATGGAGAAGTGGATGGTAATACATTGACAGTTGACAATGATGAAACAAAAAGAAATGAAAAAGTGAGTAATGGTGAGAATAGTGATAGTGAATCAGAGTCCGAGGCCTCGAGTGAATCTGAGTCCGAGACCTCCAAGCCATCGTCCAGTAGCGAAGAAGAAGAAGATAATGATGGTGAGCTGAAGGAGAAGGGCAAAACATGGGAGGTGGGAGAAGTGGATGTGGAACGAATGATAGAGGATTTATCTGTACATGAAATGTTTGGTTGGAGTGATGAAGAGGAAGCGTTTGCTTGGAATGATGAAGAGGAAGCGTTTGCTTGGAATGATGAAGAGGAAGCGTTTGCCAAGGCTGGACCAATTATGTCGGAAAATGAGATCAAGGTAGTTTTTCACTTCTCAATTGTTTTATTATACTTGTTAACTATTTGTTGATGTTGAATATTGTTGGCAACTTCTTGGTATAATATGTTCTGAGGGACTGATTAATTATTTATTGATAAAAGGGCATTGTAAACCATTGGCAACGGCTGTGTACAGATATGTGATGTAATTTCTCATACTTTAGCATACTGGTTATTGGAATAAGTAAATTTGTTAGGATTGGTTATTGTAGAAGGTGACCTTGTTAGGTAAAGATAAGCATCTGCCGGCATTAAAGGATCATATGTGAACTACTTTAAAAGATTTCTTCCAGTAATCTACATAGCATAAAATTCGGTGTTGTTTATGCTTTCTTTGCTCTGGCCTATGCTAATAATATCCTGAATTTTGTAAGTTGTATGAAGAACCTATTTTGTAACCTGTATTTCTTTTGATGATCTTTAGAAAGTCTCACTTATTATCTATAATTTAAAAAAGACCGTTTGTTCTTCCTTTTTAGATAGCATTCTTCCTTTATAACAAATTCTTACATTTTCCTTGTGATTATGGTTTACCTGAATGGTAACCCTATTGGATGGTTTTACCTATGAGATAGTGTGACTGATAATTAAAGGAAAAGAAAAATGTAGAAATGAAGTTGAGAAAAGATAACTCTGTCAGATTATAAGCATTTAGTACAGGTTCCAGGAAATTTTTGAAGGGGGGCACCAGATTATTTTTGGTAAGATACCCTTGTAAAATTTAATTTTAGTGGGGGAACCTCTATTTTTTAATGAAAATTTTAATGGTGAAATCTTGTCAAAATTTTTTATAGGGGGGACACGTGTCCCCCTTACTACATTCGCCCTTGGTAATATAATTTTTTTTCCGATTCTTTTGTATGATACCCACTTTAGTCTCCACTTTAGTCTTTGGTTATTTGCATATGACAAGGGTTCTACTCCTACCCTCCAAAATTTGATATATAGTGAATCAATTTACTGCTAATATAAACTACATTATCAAATTGCTGTTATCTTGTCTTTCAGGTTCTTCCTCTCGTTCCCCCATGTGGCTGTGACCTTACAACCGTGTCACGAGACCCTTCCAGTAGGAGTTGTATTTTCGGTAAGCTCATTAGGTCCTGAAAAAGGGCATACTGCAATTTTTCCAAAGAGATCACTAATAAATTTGAAGTCAAATTCTATAATAATAGAACAAATTTTTATTAGAAGTAGATATTTATAAGCTCCAGTACCATTGATCTCTAAATTTTGTTTATTGATACTCAAGATCTCTATCTTTTGTGTAACATTCACTCTGCATATAATCTGACCACACAATAAACATTATTTAAACCTAAAAAATGCTTGGTATACTAGTGCAAGGAATGATCAGTAATCAGTGCTGCCCTATGGTATGGATCAATTTGCCATCGAGGCTATTAAGAAACATTCTCCAATATTGCAAAATAATATAAGACCCTTAGAATTCATATAATGTTTTTTTATGCCTTTCCCAGTTATATATTAACCTAGCAATCAAGTTGTTTGTGCACATCGGTGACTGTCAGTCTGTCACTTATTGGAGTAATTTTTACTGAAGATTCTTGTGGATAGAGCTATTGGAAATTTATAAATGAACATAATTACTTTTGTTTTTAGTCCATAAAATTAGCAATTGCTGCATTGCTTTTTTGCTATGTTATATATATATATATATATATATATATTACATCAGTATTGCCCTGTGTTGTGGTTCCTGATTGTCCAGTGTCATTAAAAGTGCGGAGAATTGAATCTTTAAACTTGTTGAATTTTAAGCTAGTCATGTGAGTGTTTATGGTTGGGTGCATAATAACATTCTTATATAGTCTGTAGGTATCATGTTTTATTTATTTTATCTGCATTACCTAATCTTAGAGCCACTTTCAGGCAAATAGAAAAACATTATTGATTTTTTTCATGTAAATTTTTGAGCCACATTAATACATTCACTTCATTATTCTGCTTCTAGGAATATCAAATGAACATCAAGAAGCTTTTTTTAATTGAACACCAATTTTTTATTGTTACCTTCTGTCTTCTGTTGAATTTTGAAGATCGTATAATAATATGATTGGCTTTGACACAGGTTGTGGGTGCTCAAGTCATTGTCCAAGGGGTGGAGAAGCACAACCCGCTTAATGAGGGTTCAATCCTCTGGATTACTGAAAAAAGATCCCCACTAGGGATAGTCGATGAAATTTTTGGACCTGTCAAAAACCCTTACTATAAAGTACGAAACAACTCAGACAATGAAGTCCCTGCTGGGATCCAACAAGGTACTCTGATATCCTTTGTTTCAGATTTTGTGAATCCATGTGCTCAACAATGGCAACCTCTACAAGAAAGGATATGATGCATCCAGTGAAAATGATGAAGAATTGTCTGATGAAGCAGAATTTTCAGACGATGAAAAGGAGGCAGAGTACAAGAGGATGCAAAAAGTGTCTAAAAGAGGGCCAAAAGCTCAAATTGTTAGTAGGAAAGACACTAATAATAAGGCTAAAAGAAGAGGTGATCAACATTTATCAGCCACACAACCAAATAAAAGAGTAGGTCAGGTGGCATCTTATCAAAGCCAACATTTTCCACCACCATCATCGCTAGATCCAGGCAATTGTTTTAACTCCTTGCATCCAGTTCAAGCTCTTCCAGGTGGCCCTGGACTTGTCCCAATGTTTCCTCAGGTAACACAGGTCCCTGTTTTTGTTGCACCTTCTAGTGCAGTTTGGATGAATGGGATTCCATTTCAACCACCACAAAGTACGGGATTCCCAAATGGTTCTCTTCCAAATAATATACTGCAGTTACAACAGACTTATGCTCAGCAACACTATCAGATGCTGTCCTTTAATGGAATCCTACTACAGCAACAATTTAGTACTGGTCAAATGTTGCCTTCCAACTTTGTCCTCCCAGGTGCGGAACCAAGTTTTGGTGCAGGAGCAACATTTACACCTATGAATCCAATGATGATGGGTCAAAATAAATTTGGCCAATAACATGCTGCCATGAGTCCAAATAACTTTAGCCAGTCACAGGCTGCCATAAACATGCGAGGGCAGCACATGGCATAAACTTTGCCAAGCACAGGCTCCAGTAGGAATGCAAAGCCAACATGTTCGTACATGTTCGTGCATGCGCAAGTAAAGGAGAACAAGGGGTTTTGCTCACTGGGTGTCAGTGTGAACAGGATAGCAGTTCCCAACCACTGTCTGGTACTCCAGCCAGTACAGGGGATTCTCAGGACTTCAGTAATGTGGGAGTTAATATTGCAAGGAATTCACATTGAAAGGGTGGTGGGAAATTCGAAGGTGGAAGACGACAATCCAGATGAATGTAATTCCTTTGCTCCCACATTTCCTTTCTTGAGAGATTTGTAGATGGTCTTGATTACCGAGGAGTGAGATTTGCTTTACATTTTAGAATAATTCTTGTAATTGTATTCACTTTTCAAAACATGCCAGTTCGATGTTTTGGGTATTGATTTATCATCTTTCATGTTCTCGATAAATCTTGTCCTGCCCAATGACTATATATTGTGTAATATTGTAAATCTCACCGGTGTATCTTGTTTGCGAAGTGTTTGACAACTGCTCCACAATGCTTGCACTATTCACAATTTCAACCAACAGTTAATTTAATTTAATCTATACTATATTATTTTAATTGAATTTAAGATTTTTGATTAATACCAATTTTTGATTAATCGTGTATTTTTAATATTATGTTATATTTAAATTATATTCTAAATTTTATATTTATATTAAAAATCCTTTATAATATAATTTTTATATGTAATAATTGTATAATATACGGTTTATTTATACATTTTAATTTCATCTGTTTAAAATATTTAATTCATTTAAAATTATAACTCATTAATTAATCTCATGAATATTAGAATATTATTATTCTTATATAAAATTATATTAAATTATAATATATGTATAATTTTAATAATATAAAATATTTTTATATTTTTAATATTTAAATCAGAACCATTCATTATTTACTTCATTGTATACACCTAATTATTGTTGTAATTATTCAGTAATTTCTATGATTGCTGTCTAATGAGAAAACTATATCTCCGTTTGGTGTTTGACAAAATTGCAATAAGAAAACATCTAACATATATCACTAGAACAGAAACTTTGTAGACCAAAATTTTATATTTTAAAACTTTCTTTTACCTAAAGTATGTCAACATCCAAACCATTGTCCTTGTTAATACATAAGTAAACATGTGTTATGTGTTGCTCAGTTTATGATAAGAAGTTCAAGATTAGAAACTTAATGGAGTTCTGTGTTTTAGAAGTTAATTAGACAGATATATAGATAACTAGTAGCGTTATTGATATTCCTTTGGTAAACCAGTTTACATGAACACAAGTACATAACTAGTATTTAAGTACTAGAAATTAAAGATAGGTACTAGGACGTCAGGGGGAATTTCTTGATCTTAGTCCGGAAGCTAGCTAGATGCACCACAAAAGTACCCAACTATGATTAAAGTACTAGGAAAGACAGGTACTAGGACGTCAGTGATAATTTCCAGATTTTAGTCATCAGGAAGCTAGCTAGTTCTTGACATTCCTTGTGAAATCAACACAACACTGACAACTGCAATCTGTAAAACGGCAGATTTCACATCCGAAACACACACATGAAGTACAACCTTTGCATGTTTGAGAGCGGGAACAACCCTTGTACAACCTTCGACTAGCTCGTTCTTCCTCATCGCTGCATTGTACTCTGGATCGAGAAGAAAGACGAAGAAAGACGATTACGAATGTTATGTTATAAATATGTTGAAACACTAGCAACAAATGCCAAAAGTGCAAAATATAAAATATGACTGCTGCTAATGATGAAATTGTGATGTTGAACAGTTTGATATATGCAGAGAAACAGACCTTGCATTAGGTGTGTCCGAACATTTCCAGGCCACATTCCTTAAAGCATCATGATAAGCCCGACACTCCTCCTTGTTGCGCAGACGGAACCTACGTTGCTTTCCACAGACAGTACAACGAACAAATTCATCATGATGACTTCTCCCAGCTTGAGATCTATTTGCATTGCCATTTTTTAATGCTTGATTGTAGTACTTAAGAAGCGCTGTTTTTACCAGCGGAACCTTCTGTCCATTAGCTATAACCCATATGTTGTTCTTCCACTTTCTAGCTGATTCCCTTTCAGAATGTTTTTCAAATGCAGCCGGGCTTAGTTTATCTGTTTATAATACACTCAAATAGTTATAAGACAATAAATAATTCTAAATGCTATTCAATTGAAAATGTGTAAAATATGTTAGGCTAATAGACATAATAAAGAATTCGAGTAATTATTACTAAGATAAGTGTCACAGAGAGCCACAATTTCCCCCCGAATGGTCATGATATCAAATGAAGAATTGTAAATTCTTAAAAACACATATACAAGCCTCCACTTACACTAGGTCCTACTGATGGATGCAATTGCTTTAAGATGACAGTTATGCAATAGAGAATTTTTGCCATCGAATTTTAGAAAACCTTACATTATCTGTATTGTAGATACATCGAAGTCTATTTTTTACTCATAAAAGAATTTCATTTCAATATAAATATCCTTAGAATTCTAATATACTGAATTAGATATTATTTCTAGTATATGCATGGCTTTCCCAGAAAAAAAAGAGTTATTTTAGAAGTTAAAACCTTTTAGAACCATCAATAAGTTTCCAAATTAGTGTGTAGTTTCAAAAGCAACAATATTAAACTCATATATGATTATCATTCAGAAGATGGCTGACAATATGAAATTGACACAAATCCAATACTAGATATTACATCACAGCCATAATAAACACAATTTTATCATAGTAACATTAACCCATGTATAAATTCATGTTATAAAAGTAATACACTCTGCCACCAAAATTGGCTGGCTAAGAAATAATTAGTTTGAGGATGGGAGAGGATAATATTGGTTCAAAACAATAAAAATATAACTTTTGATATGTGCATATAAATTAACCAAGAGTACAGGGTTCAATTTAAACAATGTGGTATGTAAGCAGCTCCATTGTTTTCTTTGGTTTTATGATAGAATAACTAGTGCACTTGGTATTGAATACAAATTTATTTACGACTTAACAACAACCATCTAATATCATGTCATAAAGTTCGAGAAAATCAGCTGTAGGATGATAATCAAAGGGTTAAAAATATATATAATAAACAAACACAGAGTAATAAAATTCACATCAAATTTACCAAAAAAAATTATATATATATATATATATATATATATATTATAGAAACATGCAGGGGTTTAATTGTACAGATTATATAAGAAAGAGAATTGTAACCTTCATTGCAGCCGGGGGTGCAGTCGCATTTGATTTCAAGATTGCCATTAAGGTAAACCCTAAGAGTCCCAACTGTATCACCGTATCGATGGCTGGTGCACCCACAAGTGACCTCAATATGATCGCCATCGCTTATCCTGAATCCACTTATGTCTTTCACCTCTTCATTGGTGAACATTGATTCTCTCGCCGCCATGTTGTTAATCTCCATCCTCTCGGTCTAAAACTCTGGGCAAGAAATCAAAAACCACCCACAAAAGTTTAGTCAACAATTAAACAAAAACACACCATTAAAAAGATAACAAAATAAATGATTATGATAGCAAATTAAAAAACCAATGAGTGCGATAGGACTTATATATGGTATAGTATGTATACGAATAAATAGATTTTTTTCTTCTTCTAATATATGCCGATATAGATATAAAGCTAGCTATTCCAAAATATATAGATATAAAGCTAGCTATTCCAAAATATATAGATATAGATAAATCATAAATGCATTGCTTGTGTTTTCATGTATATATATTACATGTATATATGTGTTTACAGAAAAATCTGGGAAGGACCCTAGAAAAGTTGAAAGGTGACAGGGATAGAGAGGAAATATCAGCAAGGAGGCACCTTTAAGGCTATGGCTGATGGAGATCTGATGAGAAGAAGAGAGAGAGAGAGAGAGAGGGGGGGGGGGGGGGGGTTAGATAGTGATAGAGAAGGGGAGCTTTGGGTTTGGTGATAAAAATGAGCTGGCTTGGGAAGAGTTACAAAGTGAAGGAAGAAAACTCCAAACTTTGTTACTCTTTTTTTTTAAATGTATATTTTTAGGTGGAGAAAAGTGATATCAGAGAGGAGGTGTTCTTCTTTGTTTACTTAGCTACTTGCATGACCTGGAAAGAGTTGAGGACTCCAAGTGTATATATCTATCATACCAACACTAATATAAACATATATAATAAGGGTATACAGAGGGTACTTTGGATTTGTAAATTTTTCAAAAAGATAAAAAGGAAAATAACATAAATGACATAAGGGTGGGGACTTGGGAGGTTTTTCTTTGAGAAAACCGTTCTTTCACAGTCAATTTACTATATATAGGTGCTTTAATACAGCAGGTTATAAGTAGCTTTTCACTTAGGTTAGCACTGAAAATATATGCATGTGTTGTTCTGTCTTGTTTACAAAGATGCTTGTGGGACATACACTCGAACAAAGCGCCATCAGACAAGAAAGCGGGTGAGACTACTGCAGGAAAGCTCATCACTTCCTTTCTCGGACCAAACTCTATACAAGGAACTATGTGCTTCAACTGTGCATGTACATATATATATCTGCAGCCATCCATCAAAACACACACACACAAATTGTACATTTATATGTGTATAGAATGCTTGTTCTTGCATAACCTATTAAAATTCAATCCTTTTTTGGGGTTCTGTGTACACGGAGAAGATCATGTTAAGGTTTCAATACTTGGTTATAAGTTCGTTAGTCTAGTCGATAACTAGGTAGCGGATGTAATTAGAACAAAGAACCAGCTCCTTCTACTGCATTCTTTAAGTGTCTGGATAGAGTAGTAACTAGTAAGCACCACATTAATACACATTTACTGTTCTGTCACTCTATCAGTATATATAATACAGTAGTATCCAATTAAGAGCCGACTAAATTACACAGATGAAGATGTGAAAATAAAAAGTATATATGTGACCTACCGTCACTCTACCCTAATGCTTGATAAAAACTAGATAAAAGACAAAGGTTCTTGAGCCCAGCCATGTCATGTGAAATTGTCGTTTCCAAACTGCATAGACTTGAGTCCTACAATTGTCTACCTAGCTAGTGGTGGTGGTGGTAGGTCCTCCGGTACGTGTTAGTGAGTGCGTTAGTGTTAATTGTATAGTACTCAGCATCCTTATTTAATCTCTTTAGAAAGATGGAATAAAAGAAATTTTCATCGAACACATAACATCAAAAAATTCTTCAATAAATATCCTTCCAGTAGTACACAAGCCTGCGCTTCAAAGACTGGTGGAGTAGAAACCATCCTAGCTAGCTACCAAGTACCAATATATCAACACACATGTCGAAACAATTACCAGTATCAGATGTATAGTACTCCTCCCTATCGACATATATATTAAAAAAACAAGTACTGATATATAATTAGGGGTGGGTGGACCCAGGTGACCCCTGAACCATACATTTAACAACTTTATGGCTGATAGCTAATTAAGCTGGTTATAAAAGTGTTGGATACCGAAATGTTGTATCCCCGCCGAGCCCCCGCTGTGTACATGTGACCTGATGCTGTCTCAACTCTCAAGATTAGGTGCTATGTATATAAAGTGAGTTACATGACAAGATTTAAGTAGATGAATAAAGGGTGATTAATGTTGTTTAAATATTCGTGTTTAATTTGTTTCATATATAGTTATGAATTATGATTTCTGTAACGATCGCATGACAATATAGAACTGGATCGATGCAGCAAAACTCACAAGGCCCTCACATTACAGCTTGTTCAAAACACCAAAACAAAATGTGTGATTTGAGCACGACTTCTGCATGCCATGTTAGCAAGTATATTGGCATTAGATATCTACTCCCTCCGTCTCACCCAATTGTTAACGTTTCGGAAAGAAGGTTTGGCACGCATTTTAAGGTGCATATAAAGTATAGTTCCCTAATTTATTTTTAATTTTTTTTTTGAATAAAAATTTAAACACTAAATTTTTATTCAGAAAAAAAAATTAAAAATAAGTTTTGAAATTATACTTTATATGCACCTTAAAATGCGTGCCGGATCTTCTCTCCAAAACGTTAATAATCGGGTGCGACGGAGTTATCTTACCTGCATCAATGTAAACCCCTTCCAAAAAGTAGTCTAAAAAGTAAACTATAGTTAAATCAATTTTTCACTATTTTTTAGTTCTTGCAACGTAGAGTACTTTTCACTCACATTCACTATTCTAAAAATACGGTGATTAATAGATAGGCGGATTTGTCTCGATTAAAATTGGGTTAAAAATGTTTTTTTAAAAAAAAAATTGGTCAAAAATGAAATAAGACAGAAAAATGGGTTGAAACAGTCAAAATTATTAATTTTTTTTAAAATAAAATTTTAAAAAATTTAATAATTAATATATTTATATTATAAATTTATAATAGTAACCGTGTGACCCTAATTTATAATGATTTTTGTGTTTGATTACTCTAATCATGAGAGCTACCAAATTTTATATTAGCAGAATAGTAATTATATATGTTGTATGTACTAACTATTAAAATTAATTTTATTAGGCTTAACTACTTAAATACTAGTGATAAATAATTTTTTTGTAAATTTTAACACTTAAATACTAGTGTCTAATCATATGTGATATTTTTTATAAATTTTATGACAATTTTTAGTGTTTCAATATAAATATATATGATATTATTGTCGATTAATGTTCTAATTAATTAATCCAATTAATCATTGATTATTCAATTAATTACTATAAATTATTTTTATCGACTAATTCCAATTCGTGTTGAAATACTACTCACATTATATATTCTCAACCTCGATTAATACCCCATCCTAGCTAGCTTAGGAATCCCAATTTTTTATTCCTTTATAAAATTTGACTAGGTATACATGATGGTCTCTGGGAAGCTAGCCTAAACAAAATATTACTACTACATTTCTAACCGTGTTTATGTTTATTTTTTATGTATAAATACTCGTGACTGAAACGTAAGAACTCGGACTTAGAATTATTCATCGACTTCCCTAAAATTTTAAAAATTGCAAAAACATTTCTAGATCTAAATGTCATATTGTGACACATGCAATTCTATGTTATGCCAAGCTTAATGTTTTCATTGGAAAGCACACATCACCCTAGACAAGTGTTATTCTAGAAGTCAGTTTCTTGCATCAATAATAGGTGGTTCATTTATATATACATGTGGTGTTTTTATTAATTAGTTACAGTATATCTTTAAATAAATATTTAATTATATTGATACTTATTCAGTGGATTACAGTCAATTTATCTAGGTGTTGTTCAAACCTAACATAGTAAAAAATATTATTACGTTTATCTATTATTTTTTAATGGACATATTCCCTTAAAAAAATAATTTGACCTCTGTCACAAAGTATAATATGTATTTAGTAATATTTTGATATATCCATCTGCAATAAAAAGTCTATGGTTGATATTTTGCAATTACCAAATTTAATTAAAATATTATTAATAATAGAAATAGCATATCTATATTATATTATTATAACCGAAAGATTAAAAATTTTGGTCAGTTAGTAGTGGGCTACGAGTTTAAAAAAATATACATGTATTTATAATACGGACCCTAATTATATACATATCTATATTATATAAAATTTTACCTTTCAGATCTAATTATATATTTACCATAACACGGTCCAGATTATAACATATTTATAATTAGAATAAATTTATATAATATAAGAGAACATATAATATTAACAGAAATTGTTAATATTATAAAATTTTATATTAAATATCAATAAAAATATAAATAAAAAATTAATTTATTTAAATATTAATTAACCCGTGTTTCGCACGGGTTATAAGCTTGTATATTGTAAATTGTAAATATATTTATTTTGTAAAAAGATATTAAGTTATAGTATATGTGTTCTTTTTATTAAAATCATATTTTAAAACTTGGAAAATATAATTTATTTTCTAGAAAAACAAGTAAAATAATTGTAGTGTTTAACTTTTGGGAAGCAAATTTTTTGGATTCAATGGTGCATGCAACATGGGGTTAACAAGGGGCTGTATGGTCGTTGTACAACACTATGTCAAATTTTTATTAGGCAACTTTTGACTAAAATAAACTTCTTAATGGGCCGACATAATTAGACTTCCATGTAGATTGGATCGATGCACTCAATTCGATTTTTTAGTAAACTAGTTTAAAAAAGAAAAAAAAACAGACATAATAAAAATATTTGTCTGTTTCAGGGAAAAAAAGACACATTTTCTAAAGTAACCCCCAGGCCACATCTACCCTAAGGGCTAAGCTTGCTCTCAACTGATTTGATGCATCAATATCTCAATACACAGGACTTGCTAGTTTCTCCGCAGATTTTAAAATGAGAAAGTTTTGATTTTTGTTACAAGCTTCTTCAGAAGCTTTCTTTAAAAAATTACTATGAAATTGGTACCTTTCTGTTTAATCAGAATATGAGACATATTCTTGGTAACCGAGATTGTTTTAAAACTGTGTTTTAGAATATGTAATTCATATTAAATGTTAAATTTTAAATGACATAAACTGAGTTGTTATTTCAAATTTATATGTTTTGAATTTCAAATTCTTGTAGTTATTGAAATAGGTGATTTGACCAAATACACAATTTCAAATGAAATCCAAATTTCCAAACAAATCATAAAAAAATTCATTTATTAATATTCGTACTCTTTCTAAATTAATGGAACAAGCAAGTTTGAAATTTTATCTTGGCAACTAAATAATCTGCAAGAATGCAAATTCCCTATCATACAAAGATAAACTAATAAGTTTGTCTATAAAGACCGTTTTTTCCCACTGTCTATCAGTGATAGCCCAATTTCAAATAATTTTCAATAATTTGTTCCTGTGAAAAATCAGTAAAATATCCCTTCCCAACTGCCACACCCTCTTCCCCTGCAAGCGCTTCTACTTCATGCTGAACTTGATTGCCACCAACTTTAGTTGGCTCCAACAAGTTACAAGCCACCTCTGTTACATCACCATGAACAAGCGCCATAGATTGAACCGAAGGAAGTCCACCTCCTCTTCCACTTACTTTTTTGGCAATTCTACGAACAGCTGCAAGATCACTGGAGAGGACTGGGATGTTGTAGTTATCAACCCATCTAGTAGCTCCAATTACAACTACTCCTTTTGCTTCAACTGCTTGAGTTGGACCTTCATCTGGCATCAGTGGAAAAACTTCTGACTGCAGGCCACCTGCCCACAGGTTTCCACCAACATTAGGCTTGAAATATCCCAGATCCCTCCTGATTGAATCAAGTGATTTTCCCTCTCCATGAGCTGCTCCATATAAGAAAGTGGGGACTGTAGGCTATGCTCAAGATCATTAGCAATATAGATGGGTATAAGTAAAATATACAGATATATTTGATGCAAAAAATTCAATTTTCACTAAAACTACTTGACACATTATCTTTTAACTCAATCTCCTTTTCTTGTACCAAAAAAGGGGGGTCAGGAGCGGGGAAGAAGTATAAACAAGTGACCCAAAAACTGTAGTGACATTTTCACAAGCAGACACCAAACATGATATAGCACTCTACGCATTCCATACACCTCTGGAAACATCAACTCCAAAAAAGGGGAAAAAAGAAAGAAAGAGAAAAGCCAATGCTCACACACAGAAAAAATAGGCACTACTTGGTTGTAGTTCTATCTAAATTTTAACAGATTCTTCAGTTCTGTGACATTAAAGTAGAAACAATTCTTCAGAGATTCACTATATTATTAAATTATTAATACATTGTATTATAAGAGGCCATAACCTGAGGACTTACTCTTAAAGAGATGTCTTGAGACTAGCAGATAAAGTTTATGAATTTAACTGCACATTGTCTTTCAGGAAATGAAATTATGGAGCAAATATCTCGCAAAACCAAGAGGCATGCACAGAACAAGTAATCACATGTCTGATTTAGTTAAGTGATGAACGATAAATATTTTGTGAGAACATATATAAATCTACTACTTTCTGAAAGACTGATGTTGTGTTTGGTTGGGGAGAATGGAATAGAATGAGTAAAAATAAAAGAAATTTATGCAAGTAGGATGGAAGATTTGGAAAAAAAACAAGTGATTGCAATGAAGCATAAAATTTCTTTGATAAGAATTGGGAAGAAAATGTATATGAGAGTGAATGAAGCATTCTATCTCAAATTGGAGGATTTAAGTTCTAGTTTAGGTTGTTAGGAATGGAATGAGGGAAAGAATGAAATTTTTAAAAATTCACCCATAATGTAGTTCAAATCTCATTTCATTTCTTCCAAATTCATTCATCCCAAACACAACATGAAAGTTTCAAATTGAGAGGGACTAAAATGATGGATTACTAGATTTGTTATCTACTATTTGTCATGAAAGTATGTGTCTGAACTCTGAACTTTTTTCTTCTAAACTAGAAAGCAGCCGAAACAAGTATATTGAAATAAAAGTGAGTAATTCAACAGAAACAATCTTAAGACTAACTTTTTCGTAGTTTTGTCTATATATTATTGTGTGTGGGATGCAATGCTTCGTGATGGAACAACTACAAGAGTATCTGAGATCATTGTTATTATACATGGCACCTTGAAGTTTAAAATATTCAGTAAAATTATCAGAAATACGCTTAGAAAATAATTAAAACTTTTAACCTGCCACATCTACTTTATACTGACAGTTATTCAGTATTATTTCGTAATTACTGAATAGATTTATTTGAAAGTACATAAATGCAACCGGTAATAACTTCGTAATTCTTAAAACAAACCTTGAAGGGTAGAGCCAACCTCAGCTGCCACAGACTTTGCAGTTACAGCAATTTGATCAAGAGTAGTGGATGCCAACGGGTGAAAACATATATGATCCACGACGCCAAGCCGTGGATGACTCCCTTGGTGCAGGCCAAGGTCAATAGCAACAAAAGCAGCTTTCACCATCGCAAACACAGCATTCTTTAAAGGACACGAGTCCGATGATGGCACAGGAGCCAATTTGGAGACAAGGGTATAGCCAACCCTGTTATAAGTATCATCTTCAAACTTATTAATAATAACAGCTTCCGGAAATTGGTTAACAGCTTTTTCAATGGAGGCCAATGCAGCCTTGTTTCGGCTTTCAGATATGTAAACCTTAGAACAACCTAGCATCATTTTTAGCATCTTACTACTTGTTCTTCCGACCAATGCTCTCACAACTAAACAAACACATGATGTTACAATTACATAAAGCAAAAAATGTTAAATAAACAGATAAAATTTCACTAATAATCCAAAAATAAAGGAGGGGAAAAAGTGAAATCAAAGTAAACAGGTAAAAATGGTGAGCAGATCAAGAATCATATATTTATAAATTAATTGAGAAACAAATTATCTTACAGAAAATTGAAACAATTACGCGTGACCCAGATGCATTGTTCAAAGCATGGCTGTATCTATACGCCTATACCCAATCAAGTATATGTATTATTATTCTGATGTTATATTTGAGAAATCGGGAAAGTGGAGTTTCATTGCATGACATGAAACAGAGATAGGAAGAAGCTATGAGAACAGCAGCTTAGCGATAAGTGGCCCCGGCCCTTTTTTTTTCCTGAAGCCCACAGCGGGTCAAAGGGGTTAGGGTGTGTTTGAGATTCATCAACTTTTTATTTCGGTTAAAAAATTGTTTGATAAATTTTAATTTAAAAACTGATTTTTGAGAAAGTAAATTCCCTTGTTTTTGAAAAAAATTGATTTTCAACTTTCACAGAATTAATTACATTTTTCACTATCAAATAATTTCAAAAATATTTTTATATTATATTTTAAAATATAAACAAATCAAAAAAATTATTAAACAATCAATTGAAATTTTTGTGACAGCACTTTTTTCAAGTCTTAAAACGGTTGTTTTACGTATTCTTTATTTTTAAATTTTATTTTATATTGAATTATTTTAATAATTTATATAATAAAATATGCATAAAAATCAATAAATAATTTGGGATAGAGGGAGTGTACATGACTGAAAAAAACTCAATTAAATTATAATAAATAAGTAAAATAATTAAAATCAAAACTGAGTGAAAAAATTAACCAAAACATTTGAGCTTAAACCAAAATGACTGTATCGAACATTCCAACCTCCAAGCTATCATTATTATTTTTTCACTAAATTATTATTTTAAGTAGCGTTAACACAGAAAAATCAAACTACAGATATGAATAACGCAAAGAGTAATGCTACGTTTTACAGAATGACGTGGCATCCAGCTATCTTCCATTTTTATTGTTTTATCCCTTTATTTAATATTTAATTATTATTAAAAATTTCCTCCTTTACTGTTAGTACTACTCATTGCTCAAATATTATAATATCGTATATTTCTTTTATTTATTTTAATACTATTAATTTTATTTTAAATTTATAATATTATATTAATAAGATACGTTGTTAATAAAATATAAATACTATTACTAAAACAATAATATATGTAACTACTCATATGTATATGTTATATAACAAAAACAAATGTATTATCAAATTTATATATTAAATATTATTATAATAATGTTAGAAAATGCTTTTAATTAAGTGATTTCAAATATATAGTAAGATTTTATTTAATATATTGTAACATAATTTTATACATTATTTTAATTAGCATAAGTGCATATTATTATCTTTGAATAATCCAAGAAATTTATTATTTGCAAAAGGCATAGCTCATTATAAATGTTTCCTGACACAAAAACTCCACAAAACTTTCTAATTCCTAAACATATTCCCAGTTTCCCAAAGGCTTCTATCATTCAAAAAACTGAAGTAACTAAAATAATGTGTTTTATGTTTCAAAATTTAAGCGAGTAATATTTATATTATTATAATTAAGTATCTTATTAATATAATATTTTAAATTTATAATATTAGTGACGTTATATAATAATTCTATAGTTAATACTATCGTAAACATTAAAGTGTGTATGAAGTTTGTAAGCTGTCGCGCAATACTGCAAAAGAGGATGATGCGGGCTTGCACCATGGCATTTTCCAGTGAGCTATGTTGGATTTGTCAGGGGCCTTGAAAAACTTTGGCAATCGGCACGTTTATGCAAATTTGCAACATCAATATCCATTTTGGGCTTAAAATCTTCCATATTATGAACTACTTTGCTCTCATTAGATCGTTGCAATCTTTTGTAGATCTCGTGGACGTACAACATTCATATGGTCTGTAACATTTTCAACATCTTCAAAAAAAAAAAGAGTTTGCTGAGGTTCGTGATTGGGTGTATGGTTCCTCAGCACCACTGCACCTGCCTCCGTATCTTTTTACTTGGTGGTCATACTTCCAGCAGTTTAGGAAAGGTCTCAGGTATACACAATCTTAACATTGTATTTTATAGTTTCAAGGGGTTTGAACCCGTCACCTAGCATATAGCAAAAGAACACCTATTTTGATCTTATTGTTTGGCAAGGTAGGACACTGATTAGAGGTTTGTGATCAATTTTTGATGAACATGTCAAGACCAATCAAGGTGACCAATGGACCATCTTTGAAAAAAAACATTAAGGAAAATAATGTGCAGGAAGTACATATTTAAACTTGATTTGCCACAAGTTCATTTACAAACTTGCCTAATGTTAAGTGATCCTGAAACAGGAACATTAGAGGGTAAATAACAACTTTATCTAATTAGTCTTCTTAGGTTTTACTTATAACACCCCCAAGCCAAAAATAATAAGAAAACAACCAAAGTATACGACAACATGTTATAGATTTGTAAATATCGCTACCACATCAATTGTAGTGAAGGTGTGTGACAATCCGATCAAAATCCAAATGTAGCCATGGTGTACAATTTTGCGGTACAAAACCTGGTCAGAGTATTGAGTCATGAGACATCATAATAAATGTATATCTTAGCTTTAGTCGAGTCTGTTTCAGGATTATCTCATCACTGATCAGCTGGCTGGCGGAGATAATATTCTGTAAAACTAGATTAGACACTGGAGTCAATAATCTGGAGGAAACTAGGCAGGGATGTCTGGTTGTTGTTGCTGCAGCGATTTCATTTGAACAGCATGACACTTCAAACTCCATTCTTCCATCTGCCCAAATATGATATGATATGATATGATCATTGTAAAGAATTTAACAAAATGCAATGATTTACAAATGGTTATTCAATACATGAACCTAATATGATAATTATCTATAAAATCTCATGGCATGGGCCACTTGTTAATGTCACATCATATAAAAATTCATATCTTGAGTTCATAAATGTACCTCCAACTTCAAAATAAATCTGGACAACTCTAAGCACTCATCCAATATGGACTTCTCTTGCGCAGCCACTTCCGCTAATTCTGCAAGTACTGCAACATTTTTTTCCACCTATTCATGCAGATTTAGAAATTCAGTATATCAGAATATAGCTAACTCAGCCACTCAGGCCACACAATGCTAACTGAAATATTAAGATACCTCAGGTGAATAGGTTGATAACATGGACTCGATTGATACTGCCAAATCTGATGCATACCGCAAGGCAAGTGAAGCTGTTTCAGGTTCCACCTACAAATTAAGTTGTATTAGTTACAACCTGCGGAGAAACATGTTGAGAAACCCCTTTTTAAGTATTTGTTTAGCATACAACAGCTCCTTCAATAAGGGGTATTCTGCAAACAGCAGAATGCAAAGAATCTGTGGTCATCAAAACTGCTGACTGGTGTTGCCTTTCAAGATCACTCCACGATTCCAAAGGCTTAATCTGTCACATAAATTTTCACACGTATGTTATTATCATAATATCATTATAATGAAAAAATAATAATAATAATGTTGCAAACCGCAAAACCATGTTTATTGACCTGAGACAGAAGAATATTATTCAGCTTCATCTCCAATTTCTCTTTTTCTAGCTGCAGTCTCTTTTGTAGCACAGAACTCTGCAACTTTACGAGTGCATCATATGTGTATATTAATTTGCTCTGAAAAAAAACTAGGAAGACTTTACTAAATTAGATATCTGAAGTTTAAGATTAATCAAACTTAATCACACACAATCTGTACATATTCATCTAAATCTTATCTCAGTATTCATGTCAAACATTAAATTTTCTTGAAAACCCTAATTACACACTAATCTAACTCTGATCACTAGTTTAACCACAGCACCTAAACTACACGGTTATAAAATATTTTACCTGAGGAATAAAAATCATTATTGTTCAAATATGTACTTTACTCCTAGATAAATAGATATATCGATACATATAAAAGTAAAGTTATCAAATATAACTACATCTGTACAAATTTAAGCTGCAATAATTATAGATACAGCAAAAACTCAAGACATTCAACACGTGCAATAAGAAGTGATGTGTTTTGAAGATAGAATCTTACTGAACAAATTACAAGAAACTTGAATATTGAAATTTAAACAACTGAATCTGTTAGATGATCAACTCTCCAAAAACCGTGAGTTGTTTAGGAAAGCCACTAATGGATCTTATACATTCAACAGGATCTAGTACCTTGAATCAAATGTTAACTCACATATAAGACTGTTAAATAAAAATGTTAACTCCACATCAGATACAAGCACAACAAGCTTGTTACATTAAAAAAAAAAAATATTTACAACTTAAGTATCACTTGCAGGCGGCTGATATAAAAGGTACTGGTACGGTAGAATAATCTAAGTGAATGAATTCTTCAAAACAACACATGCAATGACAAATAACAAAATTCATACCTCGGCCTGCGTGGTTAAATTCTCATTGACGATTGCACCTCGAGCATTTGTGTATCTCCACTGCACTAAGCGATTATGAAACATTCGAATCTGATGAACACTCTCCGCCACTGTGTTCACACCTGAAACCCCTACAGTTCCACTACCACTACTACTAGGATAAGGTTTCTTAGGCTTAAATAAATCCAGTCCCATACTAATAAAACTCCCAACCCCTTTCGACCTTGAAGGACTTGTAGGAGGCAACTTCCCCCTAGACGGACTAGTAGGAGGTTTAGGAAACATATGAGGAGGTGACGGAGGCTTCAAATTTGATTGTTGCACTGGCGGTGATGACCTTTTAGATGGTGCTGTTAAGGAATTCGCTCTTTTCACGTTATTTTTCACATTCTTCGTCTTCTTAAAATTATCTGTGACAATGTTTGATTCGGACGTTCCTCTTCTATGCCTTTGATCATTGGAAGAAGCTTCTAGACCAGACATTCGAAAACTCGAACTGACAGTTGGTGACATGTAAGATGCGGGAGAACTACTTGTACCTATAAAAGGCGATCCTAAACTTGTGTTAGAGCCATAATCACTACACTCTGATCCAGAATCCTGAATATCGGATACATCCGATGATCTTCCTCCGAATGATCTCTGACGAAGCGCTGTCTCATCAACAGACAATCTTCCAGGAATCATAAGATCATCCTCATCAATCACCGGGGATGAAGATGATGAGGATCTACCTGGGAATTTAAATTTCCCAGTGTACCTCATTGATCCACCAAAAAATGGCTTATGATTCTCTTTACTACTGCTACTAGTAGTACTAGTTCCATTAATTTGAGGACTAGTATCGAATCTCGAAAATACAGTACTGCAGCTTTTCTGCCTATTCAGAAACATCGAATTATCAGAGTTTTTGACTTGTTTTTCTCCATTTCTAGATGATTTTCCAGCAGATGGCCAGAGTTTTCGTAATAAACCGGAGTCGTGACTCCGGTGCTTTCGAGTATCTGTTGTGGAAGAGGATGATTTATTTATTTGCCATAACGGTGATGGATTCGATGAATAATTTTCGATAGGAATTTGAGGAGATGATGGAATGTTGTGGAGATACCGCGAGCTCACTTGTCGGGACTTCGGCCGACGTGGCTCATCGGAACCTGATGATTTTTTCATTGTGTGTGTAAAAATGGAAATGATCGAGATTGTCAAGACAACAGAATAACAAAACAAACGCACTTGAAAACTGGCGGCCAAATAGATTTCAAGTGCAGGCGTGAGTGAGGTTACTCTCATGCCCCTTGGGAGTGACTGTTTTGGAAGGAACGGGAGGGGTGTATTTGGGATTAAAGGGAAGTAATATTATTATTGAGCTTGGTAAAAAAATATAAAGTAGTCAGAGAGATATTATTGTTGAGAGAGAGAGAGGCGGGGGTAACTAAGAATGCTGTTTCAAAGTTACTTTCTCATTCCTATGTTTAGCCGGCATATACGATTCTCTAATCTGCATTTGCCATGTGTCACTCTTATCGTTTTCATTGTTTCATATACATATATTCTCTTTTTATTTTTTTATTTTATCTTATTTATATTATTATCCTTTTGATTCTATAAAGTATGTTAGATGCTCTTTTTAATTAAATTACTTGTGGATATATATTTCTGTCAAAAATTAAACATTCTTTACTCATTATACTGGAGAGTAAAGAGTAATTATGGTGATATTATATTTAAGATTTTATAATCTTTTGTTCAATCGTAAATGTTTATTACAGTATATGGAAATAATTAACAAATGAACCTTGCATATGTGGCTTTCTGTGTTAAATGTTCCTTGAATTTATTACAGTGAAATAGAAGGATCAAAATCTATGCGCATATCTCTTTTACAGTTGCTATACTTACGATTTATATAAGAAAATGATTTTTAAAAGGCCAACAAAAAAATTGAGCAAAAAACATTGTTTGAAAAAAATGAAAAATAATAATGTTTGCAATTTAGAATCAGAAGATGAAAAGCCTACAGTTTAATGGAAGAAGATGAAGGCCTGCAAAATAAAGTGAAAATAAGCCCAAAGTATTGTATGTATGTACGGGGTAGGCCAGAACTAGGCCCAAGGATTACGGAGTTCTCAAAACGTAAAAAAGTACACTATCTTTCATTAAAATAAAACGCCGTTGCCGGGGATCGAACCCGGGTCATCCGCGTGACAGGCGGATATACTTACCACTATACTACAACGACCTAGTTGTAGAATTTTTCAGTTTAATAAATATAAACGCAATTAACAAAAGTTATGTTTTTCATCGGACTGTAATGGCCTTAAAATTATTACTATATTGTAACCCATATTACAGTAATTGTTAGCATACTCCACTTTGAACTCTATTAATCCCAGTTCGAAGCCTAGGGTTTTCCATGCAACTGTAAGTTATTCAAGAACTTACAACTCTATAAATATTAGTTAATATATATTATAAATGGTTATTTTTAAAATATTAACTCTTGTTCTAAAAAAAATATTAAATTAAGGTGCACTTTGTCAAAATTTTAAAATTATGGCGTGCATTTTGTCATAAATCATATTTGAATAAATCATTTTCTATTTTACCCCTGCTAATTTGGTGAAAACGGTGCAAAATGAAGCGAATTTGAAATCTAGATGTGTAATATGCCAAAAAACATGGTTTAAGACCAAATTGAAAAAACGTCCAAAGATAAGTGGTGCAAAATGCTAATTACTTTATTTTTAAGGATAATCAACTAATTTTTCAATTGACTTTTATTAATAAAAAATTATTTTTCCTTTTTTCCACATTTCTTTCCCTTCTTTATTAATCCAACAACTTCAAATATATTATTATTTTAATAATAAAAAATGTTTTCAAAGCACATGTATAAAAATAAGGGTATTTATCAAAAATACTATATTTTTATTTTTTTGTGAATTTACTATCTTTTAAATTTTTTGCAAAAATACTATTTTGCAACCAATTCAACTTGATACAACTAAAATCAACCTGTAACTTTTTTTGAAAAAAATTGAAGTTGCTCGTAATTGTATTTGAGATTGATTTTAGTTGTATCATGTTGCAAAACTGTATTTTTATTAAAAAAATTTGTATTTTCATAAAATAAAAAATAATAAATGTCAAAAAATAATAAAAAATTTGATATTTTTCAAAAAAAAAACTTAAAAATAATGCTCTAAATCATTAAAATATAATATATTATAATATTTATAAAAAAAAACTATCAGCTTTGGACATGTAACCTATTAACCCGCAGTTTTTTGAGATTTATAACCCATTAACCCCATTATGACAACAACAAAATTTATATAAATTTTTTCTAACATTCATCAAAAAATTTAAACACGCTCAATTAACCCAGAATTCATCACTACAAAAAATATTTATATAAATTCTAGTCGAAAAAACAAATCTTTTTTACTTCCATAATTCAATGAGAATGAAGGGAAATATACTTTTCGCGATAATGAAATTTGTTCGGAAAAATTTACTCAAATTAAATTATTATACGAGTGTCGTAAAATATTTGGAAATGGTGAATTAATTTATTGTGAAATGTTGAAATATATATTTATAGAATCCATCCATTATAAAATAGATTAAAATAAATTTTTAATATAATATTTAATTTAATTAAAGTTCGAATTTGAATTTGAATTTAATAATTTCTATACGAGACGAATATAAATATTTTAAAATTTTAATAATTTATATTAAATGAATACTTTCACCTAAAATTTTAATAATTTAGTTTATAATATACTTACCTGGTTTGTATTTTTTTTGTCAATTATTTTGTATTCAATTATATAACAAATAATTTTTTATTTATTTATAAAAAATAAATTTAAGTGAAAAATCTAAAATGAAAAAGTTTATAGATTATATAGATCGAGTAAAATGAAGCAAGAGAGGTGTAGTACAGCTCAGTGACACGCGTAACAAAAGTAGGCAAATACAGCCCAAATAAGTCTGCTATACATACACACACACACACAATATCTTCACTCTGTTATAACTGCCTGTATCTCTATATATCTATATATCTAATGAGTTACACTCAAGAGGATTTGATTCTCAGTGGAGGAGCTAGGTAGAACAACAACAACAAGAAGATCCACACAACTTTATATATTATTTCAGGTCATTTCTAGCAACTTGGCTCCTATATGACTTGCTTTCTGTTTGTTTTTAATTTCTTTATAAATTTTAATTAATTGGGTAATCTTTGGAAGCTAATTTGAGTCCATTCTGTGTAAAGTTCAAGTCTTTTCTTACTTTTATGGTGATTGCTAGCTGCCCTTTGCTCTGATGTAATTTTCTTGATGTATGCGTGTGTGGGTGTGGGTGTGAAAATTGAAATTTATGTATAAAAACCAAGGTTTTGATGTAAAACATGTTCATTTTTATTGGTTAATTAGATATAGAATTAAGCCCATTCCATTAATTAATTAACTATATGGTGTGTGTGTGTGTGTGTGTAAATTTTATTCCATTCTATGAAAAGTTCAAGTCTTTCTTTACTCTTTATGGTGATTGCTAGCTGCCCTTTGATTTGATGTAATTTTCTTGATGTGTGTGTAAAAATGGAAATTTATGTATAATAATCAAGGTTTTGATTAAAAAAATGTTCATTGTAATTTGTTAACTAGAGATAGAATCAAACCCCATTGCTTAGAGTGATCAATGAATTGGTGTGTGTTTGTGTGCAAATTTTATTCAAGTTTTCATGACGAATAGGTTAAAAAAGAAGTCTTGGTACCTTATCTCAGTCCTGAAGAAATGAAAAGCTTGCTGATTGATAAATTGGATTCTTTATGGGTGCCCACTTTATAGCCACCCCACTTCACATAGATGAATGTCTGTATAAGTAATCTAGAGGTAATTGTCTGTTTATGTATATGTCTGGCTAATTTTGGGTCATTAAAGATATGTCTCTTTTGTATCAAATAATATGTTTTGTATGGGAAATGAGGAGGATAAAACTTAAAAGGAAATCTTATGTAGGGACTATATAACCATTTGCTACATTTTACTGTGTACACTGCAATGGTCTGGCATCTTCATGTTTGTTTGATACAGTTTTTTTTTGTCCAAGTCAGCATCTAATATTGATGTCCTTATTTCAACAGAAATGATGGGAAGACTTGAAAATTTTTGCGAGGCTAGCACTAAGAGGCAAAAAGCTTCAGAGGATGACCACGAGGATAGGCTCAGCAATTTACCTGATTCGATACTCTTACACATCCTTTCATTCTTGCCCATGGAAGATGCTGTCAAAACTGTCCTGCTTCGGCGATTTGGAAACCTTTGGACTTCTGTCCAGACTCTTAATTTTGACGGACGTTCCTACCTAAATTTTCCAAAGGTCTGTCGCAACAAGTGGTTTACAGAGTTTGTGCCTCACACATTACTTCACCATGAATGCCCTACAATCTTCAAATTTTCTCTCAAGTTTGGATCCTACTTGTATTTTTCACCGAGCGGCTTCAAGTCTCGCAAGGAGAAGAAGTCCTCAGAACCGAAGCTTGCGTCTACCATTGATTCATGGATCTACTTTGCATTAAGAAAGAAGGTTAAGATTCTTGACCTGGGCATATTGGCACATGGTTCATCAAGTTCTAGATTTGACTATGACCTACCAGATGCTGCTTTCACAAGCGACTCTCTTATAGAAATGAATCTGGTCAACATTAGTTTAAGGCAACCAGAGCAGGTTCACTTGAAAGCGCTGAGAAGTTTATGTTTTACCACTATCATGTTAGACGACAAAATGATGGAGGGAATTTTAACTGGCTGTCCATTGCTAGAGAGCTTGTCTTTGATACAATGTTGTGGTCTACATAAGTTGAACTGTACATCTGCGTGTCTTACAAAACTGATGATCGTACTTGGTAATGATTTAGTTAGGGTGGAAATTTCTGGCCCGAATCTGATGTTACTTAGTATATCAGGATTGCATGGGCAAGTGGATCTAAGAAATGTATCATCTGTTGTTGAAGCCACTCTTGACATCTCCAATGATTACTGCAGAATTGGATCACTGCTGGAAAGTTTACACCAAGCCAGTACTTTTACGATAACTAGTTGGTGTATTCTGGTATGTTAGAGACCCCTTCTTACTTTTTAAAAAAATTGGATGTTTTCTTTATTATAAAGCAACCTAGCTTTTACATTTTGTGCATCGAGTAACCCTCTCTGTACTTGCGATTTTGTCTGTTAATACCTATTAACTTGATATTGTTTCTTGCCAATTCAAACTTATGACGATTGATAACAATGAACTCCCAGTTGGTCAGGTACACGTTTAAAGTCACTATATTACTCATCCAAGGAATATATGATCATTCCTGGCTTTTGTCTGTCTTGGGTGGAAAAGGTCGCCAACATAAAATACATAGAAAGTGCGGGAATGAGTACTCACAATATTTTGATTGTTTTATGTGTTGCGGTTCTAACCTAGCCTAAAGCTATTTTAAATCTTTGATTGATTATGTTGTTGAAAAAAGCTAGAAGTCTTTACTCTTTAATTTAGAAGTTTTACTCCCAGATCTCTGTCTATCTATCTATCTATATATAGGCTCAGGTTCAATGAGTAACTCCCTTATTTGAGTAACTGAGGAACCAACAACAAATATAACTACATAATACATGAAAAAATTGCCGAACATATAAAAAAACTACCTAACATAAAAAATAATCACAAAATAAACAAAAAAATTACATAATATATAAAAAATATAGAACATAAAATTACATAACACTATTCAGCATTAGTGTTCTGTAATTTGTGTTCTATATTTTTTTGTAGATTATGTAATTTTGTTGTTTGTTTTGCAATTATTTTTGGTGTTCTATGATTTTTTGTATGTTATGTAGTTTTCTATGATTATTTGTTAATCAGATTTTTATAAAATAGGAATTGGTTCCTCGGTTACTCAAATAAGGAGTTCCTCACTGAGCCTTACTCATATATATATTAATGTTATACCACCTAGTTTTCTTACTTTAGTAAGAAATAAGTGGGTACAATAAATCACCTTGTTGATTCTGGTCATTCTTAATAGCAACAAAAATATTGTACCGTCTACCAAGTTGATAGACTCTTGCTCTAGGGGAATGACTTGTACTATTGTCTGCTGCTCTTTGCTTTCTGGTTTACCTCTATATTCACTTGCCCCTCGCTTAACTGGTCAATATCTCTGTTCTTAATAATAAATGTGGGCTGTAGCAAATTATATACAGGGCAAGGATGCAGGTTTGCATTCATTCCATTCTAAAACAAAATGCGCTCTTTTCACAACCCCCCCCCCCCCTTTTTTCTCGCTCCCACCTATTTTATGTATGTGTTTGTTGACCGCTTTGATTTGGCTAGATGCTGTTTATGTCGGAGAAAGACAAGATTCCGTGTGCATCCTCCACTCGTAAACATCTGGTCCTCAAGTCACAAATTACCAAGCGACACCTCCCTGGAATTGCTAGATTGCTGCGAGGTTCCCCCCACCTTGAGATGCTGACTATACAGATTGAGGATTACACATCAATTGTTCCGGTGAGTGCACTGTGGCTATATTACATAATATGTGAGTAAGGTGTATGCGTATTTTAATTTCTTTGATTTTCATAGGAGGATAGTCTACGCGTTGGGATGTCTGAAATTACTCGGTGGAATTGTTGGAATGATGAGAAGTGGTTGAATGCATCTGAAATTGGCGTTGAGCACTTCTTTGAGTCTGAACCTCCTTTCAGTTGTCTTAGTAACCACTTGAGAACTGTTCGTATATCTGGAGCTCGCATATCAAATTCATCTCTGCTTCATCTTGTGAAGTGTTTTCTCGAAAATGCCGTTGTTTTGGAGAGAATGGAGATATCCATGAGACGGTCTTATCCATATAGCTATACTCCGTCTCCTGAACTTCTGGAGCTGTCAAAATTGTTGTCAACTTATCGAAAAGCTTCTCCTAGTGCTATGATTGTTCTTGCCTGAAGATTTAGTTACTAGCTTGCAATTGTTGTCTTCTCGGATAATGGTTTCACTGTTGCTGCCATATTAATCTATAGTTGGAAGTCATAACGTGAATGTATGTCCTCGTGCAGGGATGACGCTGGAGACATGCGTGTTTGGCTGTTTTGAATAGACATTTTAATTTAAGTTCTTGCTCTGTCTTTCATTCTCCATTTCATAAAGTAATTTCAGTGGCAGAAAATACTTGCGTACCGAGAAACTGGGATACTATGGTCACCGGTTTGTATCCCCGTGTCGGATATCGTGTATTATATTTCTAGTTCCTTTTCTAATTAATGTTTGGGTTGGGGAGTTGAGTTTTGCGTCTCTGATGTGTGCTGTTGACTTGGTTAGTCATTTGTGTAGTTGGATTTTCTAATATGTAACAGTTTTTTTTTTAAATCTCGAACTATATATTCGTTGGAAAAAAGGAGTGGAATCAATAAATATGTTGAGTTATGAAAGCGAGCAGTAACAATGGTCGAAAGCAGCGGTGGTTAGCAAATAGTGATACTCCAGTTGGCTAGTACTACTTGCATCATCCAAATTTGACCATGATTATATACTCCTAAAGGTAGCTGTAAGTCTGTAAGGGGGTTCAGCTACCCATTAATGACCGATTACTGTTTTTTTGGATTTGCTGGAAAGTAACGTTGAAAAATCTTAACTTACAAGTTGAATTCTCAGCCAATTTTTTTTTCTTTACCAATACTATGCTTATTTTAACAAAACAATTGTTAAATATAAGTACTACTCTAGTATCAAAGTAATTTTATACACCACCGTAATATGCTTATTTTAACAAAACAATTGTTAGTGCTGGTTTAGTTGTGTGGGTAGTTTGACAGATTAAATAAATTTTGTTCCATCCATAGTTCTTACACAACTATAAGTAAATAATTAATCAGAATTACTGTACTTAAATGCTTAGTTCCTTGCAGTGATTAAAAGATACTGTAATTTAAAACTTAATTAGATATAATAGTAAATCCCGACTTGAGGGGAACTGAATACAGACTGAACAAGCAATGAAAAATAACCATAACTTAAAATTAAAAGAAAGCAAGCTTTAGCATATGATTTCTGAACCACTTAGCAATGTCTATCATGTTGAGATACTAGCACCAAAATTTACGGATCGAATGATCAGTAAAATGGGCCGAAAGAAAACTGAGCATGACCGGAAGGAGTAAGCATGCTGAGCAGGTGGTTATGACCCTCATGTCCAGGTGCAGTAGTAGGAGCATGAGCAGGAGCTGGAGGAACCTGAGGAACAGGAGCAGCAGGAACAGCAGGAACCTGAGGAACAGGAGCAGAAGGATCTTCAAGCAGCCATTTCTCGATCGATGTCAGGGACGGGATCTCAATGTCATCATAAACGCTTTTCTTCTCCTGATTATTCTGTGGATTGGTGGTTATTGAATTCCCTGCCATTGCATCCTTATAGATCTTGTCATAGTAAGTCTTAATGTAGTCCAATCCACCAGTAGTAGCAGCATCTCCATTCTTATGATTATAGTCTTCATGTTTCTTTGCACTTTCAACAGTACCAGAGCTATCAACAACTTTACCCAGCTTCTTCTTCAGATGGGTATGCCAGTAGTTTTTTATGTCATTGTCTGTCCTGCTAGGCAGATGTGCAGCTATGGCAGCCCATCTACACATACATGCAACCAAATAAATTCAACATCGTCAGTACCATTAACATTGAAGCATACATTGTTCACCTAAATGAAAAATAAAAAATATTCTTAAAAATTTGCAGAGTATAGTGGAGTATATTCTAATCGGAATCCGTAATTAATATTGTTAAAAGTAATAATTCTTTTTCTTTTCGGTAGAAATGCATATCATGTCTTATAATTGTAGTTGTATTTACATTTTTAAAATCATAAATAAGTTTTAAAATCTTTGTTTAAAATATTTAGCTGTCTTTCAATCTTTGCCAATCAATAAATTTGAATATTAATTGTCCCAATGGAAAACCAGAAGAAATGAGTTATCCCAGGAGCCGGTACCGGTTGCCAAGGAGAGCTTGTTGACGGATAATAATCATGTCTTCCTCAGGGGTGAAATTTCCACGTTTAATACCGGGCCGGAGATAATTTTTCCACCTCAATCTGCAGCTCTTACCACACCTCTGCAACCCTGTTAAATCATATATAAATAAATGTACATATCTGATCAGGATACATAAGCAGATACAAACTCACAAAGTGAGACATGTAAATTAATAAAACAACAAAAAAAATAATGTATACAGAAGACATCATCGTTGTGTTTCGATGGATCGAATTTAAATATATTTTGACAAATTTATTGTGACAGAAAATTTTAGATACTGTACTAGATACACATATATGTACCAGCATTGTTAGGGACAAATCTCCAATTGTTTGGACCATATTCCTGAATGTAAGACACCAATGTGATGTCTTCTTCAGGAGTCCATGGTCCTCTCCTTGTCTCTCCCACTCTTTCAGCAATAGGTGGTCTCCCCATCTCTCTTTCTTTTTCTAAGAGATATGAGAGAGACTTTTTTTGCAGAATGAGTTGCAGAGTGAGTGGGTATTTATAGAGATGCAGGTGACTTGACTCTTGAGTATTAGTAATAAATCTTCGTTGACTAAATTATTTACCTTAAAAGTCAATTTTACAAAATCTGCATTTACTTAATCTTACAAAAGTCAGCTCTTATTTTTACGGATTCTTTTCTCCAGACTATATAATTACACACCATTAATATCGCAGCAGAGTGACAAACAGTTGATTAATCTTATTACTAATAACACTAATGAAATATAATTTATTTTATTTTATTTTAATTGATTAATTTTATCTGTAATTAGAATTACAAATAGAATGAAAATAAGGTTTAATTATATAATTCTAAATACGACTTTTTCATGTAGACATGTATGAATCAACACTTGTACATCTTTTGAATTGTTAGATTTTAACTCGATTGATACTGACTAAAAAAATCCTAAAAAATATTAAAATCTCACTAATCTAATCGTATTAAAATTTTATGACAATCATACAAGGCTAAGAATCTACTCATTTGACTACTCCAGTCTCCAACTACTAATATTGGTCAACACATGGGTCCTACATAATTTGAATTTGAATTTTGTAGTAGCATTCTTCGTTCATACCGCACTTAAAAATAATTATTCATTCATACTCCGTCGCATTAATTTTTTTTGAAAAAATAATGTATGTTAAGAAGAAAAATTATTTAATTATAAAATAATTTTCCGTGCATATCATATTTTGTATGTTTTATATTGGAAATGACAAAAAAGGTAAATTTGAATTTTTTTACATTGAAAATAGAAATAAACTATTATGGAATAATTTTTAAAAAAAAAACTAGTATTGTGGGACGGAGCTAGTATTTATTAGGGGATACGGAGTATATATTAATATCTAAATAAATTTATTTTTTAATATCTATATTTTTTGGATAAAATTTAATATCTATATTTATTAGGATATACGGAATATATATAAAAGGATAAAGTGTGAGCTAGATACACGGAGCAAATGATACAATATCTATAATAAATTTATTTATTTTTATATTTTAAATCGGATATTGTTGATTAATTAATTGCGGTTGTTTAGCCACAAGATGTGAAATATGCAGCTTAAAGGGATATATTCAATTTAAATCTAGAAGGATATTTTTAGATTGTGTATTTAATTTAGATTTAAGTAATCTATTGAAATTTGATACTAGTATTCAGTCACTATTTAAAAAAACACTTGGGATATTTAATTAAAATTTTAAATTTATTTTTAAAATCTAACGCTATTCCTTTGAGATTTCACATAATCTTTAAAATCTGGTGATATTTAGATGGATTTTTTTTTCATTTTTCTATATGATGATTTTTTTAGTTATTTTTTTTGAAATTCGATCAAAATGTTGAGGTTTTGAAAAAACCGTAAACATTCTATTTAAATATATTAAGACTCGATTATACATAACTCTCTTAGATATCATATAAAATTAAGGATATTTTCTATAGTATTATTGTAAAATTGGTTTTTACCAATAATATTATTATATTTTTAATTTTTATTCACGGTACTCTCAAATACATAGATTATTGTTCAATATATGTTTTTGTTAGACAAACATTAAAAAAATTCCAAATATTAGGAATATCATTGGCAAAAGCCAATCATGTAAAGAGAATTTTTCTAAATTTTTACTTTCTTTTAGACCTCATGAATATATTTGTTTGAATAATTGTTATTAATATTTTATTATAAATTGTTCAATATGGTGAAAATTAGCACTAAATATCATTGTAAAACTAATATTATAATTTTTAAGTATGTTTAATGTTTGTCTAACAAAGTGCAGATCGAATAACAATTTATAAGTTTAAGAGTATCATGAATAAAATTAAAAATGTAATGATACTATTGGTAAAAGCCAATTATACAATAGTATAATAGAGAATATTCCTAAAATTAAAATCAATAATAGTCTTTAAAATCTATTATTAATCTAGTTATATTTTCTAAATTTAAATTAGAATTAATAACTCTATCTAGTTATTATAGTTCTATATAAATATCCAAATAGAAAAACTATTATAATATTTTGTCCATGATAAAAGTTGGTGTCTAACACTTTCATTTCAAACTCGAGTGGATATGAGAAAAATTGGAATTTGAATTCTGAAAAAAGAAAAATTCACCTTAACGATTTACTCTCTTAAAATCATTGTTTTAAAAATTGGTAATTAATCTTAATTCGTGTTCGGTAGCCCAACGAAATGATTAAATTCCCGGTTATTCAAACAATCATTCCAATTGATGTCCAATTCATCCTATTAATTCATGTTCCGTGTATTTACCGATTAAGTCCGACCCTCGATTTTAATTTTGGGGGAATTGGAGGCGGCATTTTTCCTGGGCCATAATATAAGCCATCTGGGCCCGCAACATCTTTTTATTTTCACATTCTTTTTGATAATTGTGAGTCATCTTTGTTTACTGTTAAACAAGTAATATTTGTTCTGCTTGTATTCATTTTATTGTTTATATTTTAATATTTAAACAAATATGAAAAATAATATTTATTGTTTTACCCTGTTTATCACTTATTTTTTAATTTTAATTCTTTCAAAAAAACCTTCTTAATTTTATGATGTATTTCGAAGAAATGAATTTAGTATTCAACGAGGATTTACAACGTAGTTTATTATCGTATACCTCGTACATTTTTATAATTATACATATTTTAAATAAAATTTAATATATAAATTTATAATGATTTTCAATTTAATATTTTACAATAAATATTATATTTATTGAAACTAAATAAATTTTGAGAAAAAAATTCATTGAAATTTAGAAAAATCGACGGATGAGGAAAAAATTTCACAAAAGCAAACAAATGTCGACAGGCAAAAAATACATATTTTTCCTATTTAGGGGCAAAAAAGTAAAATTAATCACTAGAAATTATATAAATACAAATTCTACGATACTCATAGCACGAACAAATAATGATGAACACTTTTTAGGGTCCACTTGGATCGTTGTTCGAGTTATTATGTTATACAAGCTTATAACACGTGCGAAATACCAGAAGAATAACTAATATTTAAGTAAATTTATTTTTTAGATTATATTTTATTAATATTTACTATAAAATTTTATAACGTTAAGAATTTATATTAATATAATATAATATTATACGTAAGAAGTTGTATAAAAAGATAATTATCGGGGGTTAGAGTTATATGTTATTATACAATGATATTTATATATTAATATTTATAAATTTTAATGATATATTAAATAAAAATTATAGGATACGTAGGATTCTCAAAATAGAAAATATATAATATAATTTAAATATAATATAATATAATATTATTTGTGGGTAGTTGTATAAAAGAAGAACTATCGGGTGGTTAGAGTTGTATAAAAGAAGAATTATCGGGGGTTAAAGTTGTATAAAAGAAGAACTATCGGGGACTAGAGTTGTGTGTATGATATATATTCTTTTTAAAATTAGATTTTTTTTAAATTTAATGATTAAGATCGTTTCTAAAATTGGACGGTTAAAATCTTTTTTATGGTTCACCTTTGACCAAAATTTTTAATTTTTCAATCATAATAATGTAGCATAGATAGCATAGATAAGAAAAAAATTTATCGAAAAAAAATGGTATTAGAAAAATTAAATGATCATTTGATAAAATTTTCATAATACGCATGTTGTGATATATAATATTTGAAAAATAATTTTTTCGAGAAAGTTTGATAGTAAAATTTGTAACTATTTATTACAAAAATTGAAAAACTTTTTTTTTTATAAAATTATGGAGATATATTTTCTCTAATAACAATTTTTAGATAAAATTACTTTTTTAGATAACACCTTTTAAGTGTTATCAAATATATTTTTCAGTAAAAAGTTATTATTGCTATTGGCAACCGTAATATCAAATGAGACCCAAATTTCCTATAAACAATAACAAAATATCCAAAAATGTGAAAATTAATTTCCATATACGAAAAAAGGAAAAAGAATATAATTCTAGAAATGTCCAGGCCTTCAAATGTTAAAAAAAAACACACACACAACACATAATAATTAGCGCGTGAGAATAGATGGGATCTGTAAAAGTCGTGATCCAACGGCTAGTATCGCACGCGGAGTCTGCGTGGTACAGTTGGCACACAGCAAGTCCGAGTAACACGGAGCGCATTGTCTCATATACCCCAGGGGTACAAATGTAAAATCATCTGCATAACTTGGTCGCTACTCCACACCTCCCGCCCTCTCATACTATATAAGTATTATGTAGGAACTATTTTCCAATATTTCTGGAATAAGGCAAATACTACCATTCTGAAATTAGGGTCTCATATACATACATATACACACACCAGTTGTATCTATATATGTATTGATATAAACGCAGCAGAGGCTTTGCCTTTGTGCTGGTGTGCAGAGAAAGAGATACCAGGGCACTCTAGGCTAGGCGAGGCGAGGCTAGGGTTTATTATTTTTGTGCATTTTAAAATAATAATATAAGGAAGATGAGTACGTTTTATAAGAGAGCTACCGGTGTGTTTACCAACCATCCTGTTCTCACCAGATTATTAGCTATCGCTACTCTCAGGTATCCTTTTTTACTCTGTGTGTGTGTGTGTGTGTGTTTTTTCAGAGATTCATTATGTTTTTGTGTTTGTTAAATTGGAATATTTGCAAAATTCTCATTTTCAAATAATATCTTATGTAACAGTGTTAGTGTGTGTCTTTGTGTTGTGTTTTGATTTTATTTCGTAGATTTATGTGTTTATTATGACTGTAATTTTGGATCTAATTAATTTGTAATCTTTATAATTACTATGATTCTCATATAAAATCGTAGAAATTGTGTGTGTGTGTGTTTTGTCTTTGTTTTAAATTTGATATCTGTTGTTACAATTATTACTGTTGCTTTGTTTAGGTTGTGTACAGACTTTTGCTAATTATTTAATCATGTTGATTTAAAAGATATAATAATGTTTTTATTATACAACACTCACCAGAATTAACTAATTGACATATATACGGTTGTTTGTGAAAGAGTCAGTAACTTCACATTTTTAGATTACAACTGACGAGTGGTTTGGGTGATTGTATGTTATGTATAATGATCTACTGATTTCTTCGATTTCGTGTCGTATTAATTATTTACTTTCGATTGTGCAGTAGCGGAGGCGTGGTGGTTTATTCTGGGGTCAGACCATTCAATGGAGCATATGCCGATGCTGGTCAGGGTGGTGTTAAGAAAAAGAAAGTGGTGGTTCTTGGAACTGGTTGGGGAGGCACTACTTTTCTCAAAAATTTGAAGGATCCTTCTTACGAAGTTCAAGTAGTGTCACCGCGTAATTATTTTGCATTTACTCCTCTGTTGCCTAGTGTTACAGTCGGGACAGTTGAAGCACGTAGTATTGTTGAGCCAATTCGCAATATTGGAAAGAGGGTGAGCCATTACATTACATTGCATTTCTTGTAACTCTTTAGTTTATAAGTTCACTCTGTCTATTAATTATAACGCTTTAGTTTTAGTTGCCCAAAATTAGCATCAAGTAGTTACAGAATGTGTCAAACTGTCTCTGAATCAATGGTAAT
The DNA here is from genome assembly GCA_028671895.1 of Oenanthe sinensis. NCBI lineage: Eukaryota > Viridiplantae > Streptophyta > Magnoliopsida > Apiales > Apiaceae > Oenanthe > Oenanthe sinensis. Next base: position 42,916,426 of record CM053794.1, read on the forward strand.
CGATTACGTCTGTGTTTAGGTGTGTAGATGTCAATTTCTAACCATGATGCTTGCATTTTCTATGTTGCTTTGTCCTTTGATAATGACATGTAAAAAATATTTGATATATCTAGAGTCCTATTTTATATATTTGATATAGTTTAGGGTCCTGTTTTACAGACCTTTATGTCTCTGTGACTTTTTGCCGATTACTGTTGTGTATCGACTGGCTATCCCTGCATAGATACTAACATTAAAATTACATATATTGTTTGGTCTTGCAGAATGGTTTAGATTTTAATTACAGGGAAGCTGAATGCTTTAAGATCGATACTGAGAACAAGAAAGTTCACTGTAGATCCACTCAAGAATCTAATTTGGGTAAGAAAGAAGAATTTGTAGTGGACTATGATTACTTGGTGGTAGCAATGGGAGCACGTTCAAATACATTCAACACTCCTGGTGTTGTTGAGAATGCTCACTTCTTGAAGGTAACTTTTCTGAACTACCAGTACCTGTTTCTTATGAGTTCAGATGTTTCTGCACAAGTTGTAACTTTTGGACGCCAAAATATACCAAGTACACTTTTGCTTGGATAAAACCATCTATTCAATTTCCCATCATGCAATGTAGCTTACTAAAGCTTTAACTTGATTTGTGGGTCTAATCTAGATGCTTGAAAACAGGAAGTTGAAGATGCACAGAGGATCCGCAGGAGTGTAATTGACTGCTTCGAACGGGCTAGCCTTCCAAGTGTATCTGAAAAAGAGAGGGAGAGAATCCTGCATTTTGTAGTTGTTGGTGGTGGTCCTACGGGAGTGGAGTTTGCAGCTGAACTTCATGATTTTGTGCATGATGATCTAGCCAAGTTGTATCCTATGCTTAAGCAGTACGTGAAGATAACTCTTCTAGAGGCCGGTGATCACATATTGAACATGTAAGTTTTGCTGATCTAGATTTTATTTATAATGTTGTATATTGAACAAGTAAGTTTTGCTGATCTAGATTTTACTTATAGTGTTGTATTTTTTAATTTTTTTATTATGTTTGACTACCTATCGATGAGTTTTTCCTGAATTTTTTTTATTTATAAATCACACAATTATGTCTCATTATGGTATCACAAACAAAAAAATGAAACCAATCTTGCCATGCGTCCATAGAATCGTCAGTATTATTAGAGGGTGTGTAGAAAATATTACATTGGCCTATTATTGGCATATAGGTTTGTTTGGTTCTGGTTCCTAGTTATACTGTAAAAGAAGTTAAGGAAAGTTACACTGGATAGTGAACGAACTTTGAAGTATCTTGTGATCCCTATATACATAAAATATTTGTACTAAGGAATCGAGAGTAATGCAGTGAGTAGTGAAAAAGACTCATCCCCGCCCCTTCCCTTGTGAAAAAGTTCATGGTTCTGAATCCTCACTCGTTACCCTTGCACGTAAAACCCATGTGATCTGCCGAAAAAAGGCACGTGGATGCACTTTACAAATAGACCGTGGCACTAAAATCGGGTTCCTAGAGGGTAAAAGAACTATGTTCATGGTGTTTTAGCTACTAAACAATGGGTGCTAAGTGAAAGCTTAGAAAAGTGGCTCTGACAACTATTACTGCAGATGACTTATCCATCTTTGTGTTTTCTTCTGTTATCGACAGGTTTGACAAAAGGATTACTGCTTTTGCGGAAGATAAGTTCAAAAGAGAAGGAATTGAGCTAAAAACTGGGTCTATGGTTGTAAAAGTAAACGATAAGGACATATCTACCAAAGAAAGAACCACAGGGGAAACTGTATCCATACCATATGGAATGGTTGTCTGGTCAACTGGAATAGGTACTCGGCCCGTTGTTTCAGATTTTATGAAGCAAATTGGTCAGGTTCGTCCTACATATAACACTCTGCTCTTTTCTGATTGGTGCTTCTCATGTTCACTTCTGATTTGTTTGATGTTAGGCATAACTCTTGCTCTGAGCTAGCTTTATGCTTTTAACCACAGGCTAACAGGAGAGTTTTGGCAACTGACGAATGGTTACGAGTTGAAGGAACTCAAAGCATATATGCTTTAGGTGATTGTGCAACAATAAATCAACGTAAAGTGATGGTATGTTTCCTCTGATCTCTCTACATATCAAGTAATGAATCACGCAAATAGTGTCATGATGTGTATAACTTGGTGATTTTTAATATAGACAATCTGGTAACAGATTGCATGCTAGTTAGTGAATTTTATCTTGTGATACTAAAGACTGTATAATCTTGAAATGAATATAAATTATAATTTTTTGATTTTTTTTCTTTCAGGATGATATTGCCGCTATATTTAAGAAGGCAGATAAGAATAACTCAGGCTCCCTTAAAGTGGATGATTTCAAAGAAGTTGTTAATGATATCATAGAGAGGTATCCTCAAGTGGAGCTGTATTTGAAGAAAAAACAACTGAAAAATTTTGTTCAGTTGTTGAAGAATTCTGAGGCGGGAGATGAGTTAGATATTGGAAAATTTAAAGCAGCTCTTTCTGAAGTGGACTCGCAGATGAAATCTCTTCCTGCAACAGCACAGGTATGTACATTTGTACCAACTCCAAATCCTCTATTCTTCTACACAGTTTCCTCATATCTTTGTCTATGGCTTCTGATGTTTCAGGTGGCTGCTCAACAAGGCAAATACCTTGCTTCCTGTTTCAATCGGATGGAGAAATGTGAAAAGAATCCGGAAGGTCCAGGAAGGATCAGGGATGAGGGACGTCACAGATTTAAACCATTTAGGTATGAACACTTAATCTGCCACACACGGCTTGCTTAAAAATATTGCATGCACGTAATTAAACTGGTACTAATACCTACAGTAACTAGTACTTTATCCAAGCGATTAAAAAAGGAATCATATCAACCTGATAAAATATCAGGTATAAGCATTTGGGGCAATTTGCTCCTTTGGGGGGAGAGCAAACTGCAGCGCAGCTTGAGCTTCCTTGGGATTGGGTATCAATTGGTCACAGCAGCCAGTGGATGTGGTACTCGATTTATGCAAGGTACTTTTATGCTGCAAAACTTAATCTGTCTCATTAGAGTTTGATTTCAGTTTCAAATTATTTTATTTTTGCTCTTATATGTGATTCTTTTAAATGTTGAAACTTCTAGCAAACAAGTCAGCTGGCGCACAAGATTTTTGGTGGTATCGGACTGGGGTAGAAGATTTATTTTCGGAAGAGACTCCAGCAGGATCTGATATTTATTGAGAAGCATGTATGGATTGAAGCGATGATTTCTGAAAGTCTCAAAATAGTTTTGCAGAGAGCTCTCTTACAGTTTTAAAAATATTAGACAAAGTTGAGATGTTATTTAAATTTTGGTCGGTTTTTCAGAACTATTTTCACGGTCTCGTGACATCACAGACTTAAATGTAATATTCCGTTTTTTTATTATAAATATATTTCTATGATTTAGACAAGTAAATATTATTGGATAATATTTGTTTTTAGAGATAAGATATGGTTGAGATCAGATGTATATCAGTTAAATGAGATTAGAATTAAGTTATATTACATAACTTTTTATAAGTTATCAGAGTAGTCTATATATTTATATTTCGACCTGCATGATCACATGATAGAAAGGGTATACCATCAACACGCACACGCAGCAGAGGAAAGAGAAGCTTCATATTTATATTTCAGGCGCTATTTGATTTTACATTAATGGTGAATATCGCTTTCAGGTAAGTAAATTTAAATTTATATGTACGTAATTTTATTATTAAATTGGATTAAATTATAAATAAAAGAGTTATTTGAATTTCAGATTTTGAAATAAGAAAGAGTATTTTAGAACTCTTCGCTTCGTATTGAACCATTAGTTACGTATAGTTCCGGAACTAGACTTTGGACTTTACTAAGGAGCATTTCTTTTGGACCCTTCGGGGATGGTGCATTATTTTGGACCTTAGTAAGAATAGCGCGTTTACTAGTATTTGAACTTTTGGGTCGTGTCACCGGTTATTGTGAACAAGCGTAAGGGGATAAATTGTCTAAAGAGTATGATTTAATTCTTTTTGAATTTGAAATTCGTTCTATCTCTTTGAATTTGACTTTAAAATATATATGTTATACGAAACCTACTTGATCCCGCTAGTGTGTAGTTAATTTTCTTATTGGGCTGTGTAGCTCATTACTTATAAAATTTCAGGTGTTAGCGTTGGCTTAACTTTGGACTCTTCATGGAGATGGACAAATAAATTGGAGTAATATTTAGTTACTAGATTTTTATCTGTGGAGTTGCGTCTCTATAAATTTGAAAATACATTTGGTTTTGATTTTGATGATACATTTGGGATTTTGTTCTAGAAATTTATGAAATTTCAGTTTATTTTGGATATTTGACTGAGAATAATAGTCCGAAAAGTCGGGCTATTACATTGGGCTGTTACACTGGGGAAAAAATAATAGAAATAGTATATAAATCAAAGACATGTTGCAATCTATTTGTTTATATGTCTGTTTGCTATTGCTGTTACAGATAGTTATAACAGTTTTTTGTTGAAAACTGTCAGGAATGTGTTTGGTAAATTTCAAAAAATGCTGTCAGAAAAAATGCACAAAAGCTGTTATTACTCTGTTAGAGAAAACATGTCTCCCGTAGCTTTTGAAAAAAGCCGTTTTTCAGTTTTTACAGGAAGTGACAACAAATTTTATCATCAAATCTCCCAAAAATATTATTTTTATATATTATATCTCAAAATATGCACGAATCAAAAAAAATTACCACACAGTTATCTGATTTTTCTACCAACATTTTTTCTTACAACACTTTTTCTCACAGTACAACCGTTTTCAACACTAATCTCAAAAGGATCCTTAATTGTGATGGACTTGTGCCAGCTTGTTTGCATTTCTGTAGTTATACATCCAATCTTCTCTAACAAATCATGGCTGCTCAAAATAATCTAAGGATTTAAGAAACTTAAAAAAATAACTATGATGTATAATTTTACGATCGTGTAAAATAATTTTAATTTTTAAATTTATCTTCAATAGTTTCATTATTATACATCAATATGAGATTAATGCTACAATAATTATTAAAAAATGCATAACAAAACTTCTTTTTTATATATACTAATTTAGCTTATATGTTTTACAATCTAACAAATCTCGGAGACGAGATAAGTCTTACCACTTGAGTTATCTCATCGCACTATAACAAAACTTATTAAGTGTATACATGTTTGAACTTTTATTATTTAGTTTTATACAAAATATAATATCTAACTAGTTACGTTTTTATTAAATTATGTTACTACTGAATAAGTATAATTAATTAAAAAACTAAATTAATAATGTCATACATGTCATGTCATTCAAATAAAAATTGAACTGTATTCAGTTCAGCCACCTGAATATACTTCCTGGCAGAGCTCCGCCATTCTAGCTATTTAAAAGAGTCACATTGACTGATGTGTATAAGCTTTTATGGGTTAAATGATGTTTTGGTCATTCATTTGACTACTAATTTTTAATTGGGTCACTCAATTGAAAAAGTTTTCAATCAGGTCATTTATCAGTTAAAAAATTTCATCCGACCCATTAAACAAATTAAAAATTTCACGGCTGTTAAATCTTGTTGACCTTAGACGGAATCCGTCTATTTCTTGCCAAATAAGTTGACACGTCATATATCCTAACCCGTCCATCTTTTAACCCACCCACCAATCAAAATACATTTTATCCTTAATTCTAGATACACTTCATAATTTAAATTCCTAAACCTAATCAAACAAGACCAACGGTGAAGAAATCAAACGAATACGATGTGGTTGAAGATAAGGAAGCTCGAAGAGATGAGTTTGTTGGAGGAAACGAGACCAACAGTGAAGATGAGACCGCCGAAGATGATGAAACCGCCGGCAGAGAGGATGAGACCAGAGGTGAAGATGATGAACAAACATAGTAAGCACTTCTTATTCTTCTCTTTAATTTTAGATTTCCATAAATAAGTAACTGTGACACCTTATTTTTTAGTTTCCATAAATGATATTTAGGGTTTATAATTTGTTTACATTTAACAGGAAGAAATTGTACACTGTTACAATTGTCTATAGAAGTCATTTTGTGCATGTTCCTAAGTTGTCATACACAAGTATTTTAAGAAAGGTCTACAAAAATATAGATTTTGGGAACTTGACTATTAATGAATTAAAGACCTATTTTGATGTTGTTGGTGAGTTTGATTCATTGTATATATAAATGTTGAAGGGAAGATAAAGCTAATGAATGCTGAATCCAAGCCAAATTTGGTTGAAATGAGTGAGAATAATGAAATTTGGTTGTATGTCTATCATGTTAGTCCTGGTAATGCTGATTCTGATATAGAAATGGATGAGATGGATGGTTATGGTGGTAGTGATGATGAGTTTATAGAAATTAGGAAAGCTTGTAGGGAAGAAAAAAAGAAAATGAATGAACTAGAGAGATAAGCCAATTTAGATGAATTGTTTGACTCTTTTGATAGTAATGACTCAGATAGGCCCTATTATCCTAGCAGTGAGGAGAGTGGTCCATAATTTTGCTATGTTAACCCCCTCTAATTAATGAGAAAATGCAGTTTGTAGATGTGGTTTTTAATGTCAATACACCTGGCAAGGATATAAAATTTAAAGTGGTATGGTCTTTGGAAATAAAAATGAATTTAAGCAAGCTGTGAGATCTAGTTATATGGCTAATGGTAGACCCTACCAATATCAACAGCAACTCACCATCATGCCTTTAAATCTGCAATGAAAGAACTTGTTCATGCTTCTAAGGGTGCTTTTGAGAAGATGAGTGAACTTGAACCAGGTATATGGTCTAAGGCCTACTTCAAGACATACTATTTGACTGATTCCACTGAAAATAATATTAGTGAGTGTTTTAATTCTTGGATTTTAAAAGCTAGATACATGCCTCTTATTGATATGCTGATAGAAATACATGATAATGACAAGAGTGCATCAACAGATGGATAAAATGACTAGACTTGGTTGTGCTATTGTTCCTAAAGCAAAACAAATATTAGATGAAGCTGTAAAGGAGTCTTATGGATTGAAAGTTTTTTGGGATGGGAGAGAATCTTATGTGATTAAGGGTAAGGGTAGTTCACGTTCTGTTAATCTTCAAAACAGGACATGTTCTTGTAGAGTGTGGGATTTGACAGGGATACTCTGCTGTCATGAAGTGACTACAATTCAAGAGGCTAGAAAAAACCCTATTGGTTTTGTTGCAAAATGTTACTCAAAGGAAACATATCTACAAACTTACTCTTATTGCTTAGATGTGAAGAGTTCTGGGAAGATGTTGAGGGTGATGAGATATTACCACATTTACTTGTGAAAAAATTAAAATGCAGACCAAAAAAGATGAGAAGAAGGGAAGGTTGGGAAGGGGTTGTTTCTAGTGAAAAGAAAACTAGACTTGGCTACACAGGTAGAAAGATGCATTGTGGTTTATGTAGGAAAGAAGGCCACAAGAGAGACAAGTGTCCAGATAAAGATAAATATCCAGAGACAACAAAGAGGAAGAGGAGAAAGAAGAATGCAATAAATGATAAAGAAACTGCAGGTCCTGAAGATGAAATACAAGATGAATTAGACAGACAAATAAGAGAACAAGAAACAAATGAACAAGATATGATGGATGAAGTGTTTAGAGAGATGGAAGAACAAACTGTTAGTCTAGATGAAGTTGATGCCTCAATCTAAAAAGAACATGAGCATCAAACTAGAAGTGGGATGAAATTTGTAAGTTACAAATGTTTCATTTATTTTATATAATTTACTTGGTAACAATGTCTAATTTTCCTAATCTTCTACAGATGCCAAATCCAAGTCTAAGGAAGTATACATGAACTAGGACTGGAAGCACTCCACCAGTGACAACACCCCCAACAAGCTCAATGGTACCATTGAAAAAGCAAACAGCAAGAAAATGTGTGAGGGGATTAGCACCCCCACGGAGAAAGTAGCTCCATTATTTTAGATAGGATCATGACTTTTGGGACTTTATGTCCAGTATTTTATTTTCAACTGTAGACTCTATGTTATTGTCATTTTGTCATTAGATTCCTTTTGAGACAGTGTTCTATGCTTGGTTTGACAATTTGTAGACTAGTTTTATGGTCTTAGTATTTAACATTAGTTGTGTTTTCTTATTTTAAGTGTTACGCTCTTCCCAATTTTCCATTCTTAAGTTAACAAAATTGAGAACATTACATTCATAATACATTACAAATTTGCAACTATTACAAGCATCACTAATAAAACTTATCCTCAATCACCATAACATTGCAACTTAAAGAACATAAAAACAACAATATTTCAAGCACCATTTAACCCTCAAGCACCATTACATTATATTTGGTACTTGAAGAACAAATAAACAAACCAAGCTAAAACAACAATGCACAACAACTTCTTTCTTCTTAACTGATCTTTCTCCTTCACCATTGATGCTGCTTCATCCATTTTTTCCGATATTTCATACATTCTTCATTAAGTACTAGCATCTTCCTTTCTACAAAGCTCAACTTGGCCATAACTTTCTACATTTCACCATCCCTCATCCTCATTTTGACCTTCAATTCTTGTATAACCTCTCTAGCTCTATCAGTGTAGGGGGTCAGCCATTAAAAAAATTACATTTTTTCTGAGGATCCTTATAGTTGCTGCAACCAAAAAACCTTCTACCGGAGTCTGAAGTACATGGTTTCTTGAAGGGGTGCTACAATATCACACTTGCATCTTATGTTACCAAATCCATATTCGAAACTAGAGTAGCAATTGTTACTATTTTTTACTGATGGGTTTGAAGCAGTGGAGCTCCTTGAAGTTGACATGGAAGAATGAAGAAAGAAGAAGGAAGAAGGAAAGAAAGAAAAAAGAAAAGAAGAATCCCTAATTAAAGAAGAATGAAGAAGAGAGATATCATTTAAATGGAGAAGAATGGGTTGTGGGTTATGGATTGTGACATGGACATGCCACATTGATTAAAAATCAGTCATGTCAGCAAGCTTAATCAACTTTCCGTCCAATATTTAACGTTAGTAACGGCTAGTGACTTGATTGAAAGTTTTAAGCAACTGAAAACTTTTTCAGTTAAGTGACCCAATCGAAAATTAGTAGTTATATGAGTAACCAAAACATCATTTAACCCAAGTTTTTATCAAGTCCCAAAATTAGTTTGTACATATTTATAATTCGATTCTTTTAAGATTAAGAAAAATACTCCATAAATAAATTTAATCCCCCATCTCTGTCGTTTGAGTTGGCACTTGGAGCTTTAGATTAATGTAGTTTAAGAGTCGGGTTCAAATGTATGTATATTGCAACATGTAGTAAACACGGTAATAAGCGGAACGTGTAGGAAAAACATTTATATACATAGCATCAATCCAAACAGTCCTCCCATACTTTCAACTTTCCAAGTCACTAATCAATATAAGGCTATAAGCGTTTCATGGTAGGGGACAGTGATAGTTACAAGGTGATGAAAAATAGCCTCCAACAGCAATGGCTGAGTGAATCAAAATATACTCACATTAAACATTCAGGTCATAAACAATTCTCCTGAGAGAAGAGGTTGGAAAAGATATCAGGCAACAAAAGTGCATACATCTGCATTGTTAATCAAAACAGGGTAACCGACAATGTGTTCTTCAAACAAGTAATCAGGTGACTAAAAACCAGAAGAACTTGAAAAATTGCAGTTGAACCAGGGAACAGACGAAGAAAAATCGGTAGACAGCTTATATTTAAAAAATATGAAACAAGCTACTCCACTGTACACGCAACTCACAGTGACAGCCCATACAGGCACTTTGTTGTCCTTCACTGGATATTTAAGATCCGGCATAATATCTTCCCAACAAAGCGATAGTTTAGATAAGTGATATTCAAGATGATCTTGATGACCACAAATAGTAGAAAGATAAGCCGGTCATGATTATGATTACTTGCAACTGTGCTTCCATGAGACCTGATAGATGCATTCCAAGCTTAACCTCCCTGGTCCTGCCTGTTTAAGAAAAAGGTAAAAGTAGATCAGTGAAATTCATATTTAACTACCACAAAGGTTATACCAACTGAAGGGTTCATTCCACAAAGAGCATTTCCCTTGCATGTGATCCAACTAGACTTAAAGTTTCACTAAAGACGCAATTTTTTTAATAAAAAAAATTGCTAAGTTCACTACACTATTTTGCAATAAAATTGTTTTATGTTTAAACTCGGGGAAAATTCAATATTTGATAAGTTTTATCTGATAATAATGTCTAGTTAAGATGATTAACATAAATTACAAATAAAAAGAGATAATTACCCGATAGTAAAATCAATAATACCAGCAACATTATAATTAAAGGGTTTCACCTCACAGTTTCAAGTGCTAAAGTATCAATCTTTCCTTTTGAAGTACTTCGGACTAACAAGCTCGGGAAGGTGTGCATTCATCTCTTCAGCAAGGGTAATTGACAATTCTAACTTCCCCATTTTCTTCAAATAGTTGACAAGTGAACGATATATGTATATAGACGGACGGACTTGCTTAAGCTTCATCTCATCAAAGAGCTTTAGGGATTGCTCAATCTTTCCTGACCGACCAAAGCCCTCAATCATAGCAGTGTAAGTTCGCAAATCAGCTTGGATTCCTCTTTCACTCATCTCTTTCATGAACTCTAAGCACAAGTCTAATCTCCCAACTTTCTGTAGATTGTTCAATAATGTGTTAAAAGTAATAATATCTGGGACAATGTTTGCCTCTTTCATGAGGCCAAACTCTTGAAGCATTTCATCTATTCTACTGGTTCGGCCCAAAATCCCTAATACAGTATTATAAGTAACAAGATCTGGTTTACTTTTAAGTGTCTTGGTATAATTAAATACTACCAACGCCTTATCAACCTGTCCACATGCAGCAAAGGCAAGGATGATCCTGTTTACAACTGTAGCTCTCCTGGGAAAGGTCAGGTCTGACAATTCTCGAACAAATCTAAGTAGTAATTCAGAATCAGTCATCTTAATAAAACCCTTGGCAAGGTTAAGAAAAGAAGTTGAATTCATTGATTTTCCGGAGAACAGTGCATCCTTAAAAACTTGTAGCAGGAGATCAACATCATTTTCTTCACCTGCGGCTTCCAAAAGAAGATCGTACGCATGAGGACTAAGGAATATGTGATAATTTTGCAGGGACTGTTGTAACCTGGAAGCGTATGAAAGTTTTTTGGCCTTGCAAAGTTTCTCTATGTGAAATGTACATATCTTTTCACAAGAGTTTGGTATAATATCTATAGCAGAAAGAATTTGGCTCAAAACCTCGTCTACATCTTCCTTTTCCGCAGAAGATGCTTGTGTTGACGATGATGCTACCTGATAACTGATTGTGGGAGAGCTCAGAATTAAGAAGATTGGAGATATCCAGGAAAACTTAACTGAGCTGGACGTAATAGAGTTCTGTATTAGAAATACAACAATTAATTACATAAGCTTAGAAAGCTATGTACGATATACTAGAGTTGGAAAATAAGAGTCATGCCTCAAAAGAAACTAGGCCCAAATCAGAAAGGATGAAAATTGATTCAAGAACATACAATCTAGACATCAAGGAGTGTCACTAATATATAATTTCACTAGATAATCTACAACGGATTTTGCAAACTTTCATGGCTATATACAAATCACAGCCTCATTCAGCCCCCTATACTGAAATCCCAATATTAAAACACAAAATATCCCAAATTTCACGACTGATTAATTAGCTTTCAGTACACAACCTTCTATCATTATGTGTGTGTGTGTGTGTGTTTCGTATATGACCTAATAGCCTTCACTCAAAGATCTTTAGACTAGATTTAAATTATTGTTATTCCGATTAATCTAGTCTTCAACACCGTAGGCTCATAGCAAGTGGCAGGCTTTGTTTCCAATATTGGGAACCGGGACTATCTAAAATCAAGTGAGTACCACCTAAGCATTCTTGTTCAATTTAATCCAAGAATGATGCAAATAATAAGCTTATAATAATACAAGAATAACACAAATATGCTTTAAAACATTTTATTCTCACACACACATTGTATTAGTCCAAGAACAAGGCAAATTATCGCAATACTACATACAAGTGAGTGAGTATAAAGCATCAGAATAGGGTCGTAAAATATTTACAGCATGGGTCGATTGACATATACATATTGAAATTGATAACTTTCTTGCCGAAAGAAGTGTCTTTTAATTGCACTCTGATTCAAGAAACAACAAGTTGATAAAAAGGGCACCTTTGAAATTCCTTGTGGAACATTTTTTACAAGATATGAAGCAGCTATCATTATTGTGGGGGCTAATTCACCTTTTGGGGGTTTAGGGTTCATGGAACCTCATAAACTTTATTACTCGGGTCGGGTCAAATGGGAAAGGACAGGAGACTCGGCTATGTCCACTTTTACCAGTGAACAGTTTTTTTCTTTTTTCTTTTTTTTTTTCTTTTTTATTTATGTAAAAAAAACAATTCACCTGGCAAGAGTATTGTAGCAAATTATATCCTATATATAATAAGAGTATATTTAAATTTAATATTAATAATTCTTAGTATACTAATATAAATTTAAAGATGGTAAAATAATATTATTTAAAATAATATACATCAATATTACCTTAATTCGAAGTTATGTTCCTTAATTAAATTTTGAAAATTTTCGAAGATGTTGCATTTTCTTATGTGATTTCTGTTTTTTTAATTTTTAATTTATAAGGATAGCGGTAATTAATTGATAGAGTATCATTCAATTTATAATAGGTATTTATATTATTATTCATATTCAGATATTATTAATATAAATTTATAATGGGTATTTATCAAAAATATTGTTTTTAATAATTTTTTTGAGATTTTAATATCTTCTATTTTTTTTTCAAAAATACTATCTGAAACTAAAACTAACCAAATGCAACTTTTTTATATACAATTTGTAACCAAATACAACTATTTTTTAAAAAAAAATAAAGTTTTTCGTGTGCATTTGAGGTTGATTTAGTTGTATCATGTTGCACCGGTTGCAAAATCGTATTTTTGTAAAAAAAAAATTGAAATCATATTTTTATAAAATAAAAAATAAAAAAACGTATTTTTACAAAAAAAAATTATTATTTTTCAAAAAAGCGCTTTAATAATTTGTGCGATTCATGAATTTATTTTAAATATTTTATAATTTTCTTATTTATGTTTAATAATTTTTCATATATTTTTTACTCTCTCCGTCCCCTTTTATTTATATATTTTTATATATAATTTGTGCGATTCATAAATGAAATATTATTTTTATATTTTTTTGAGTTTATAATTTAATGGGAAAATCAATTAAGATATTTTTAAATTAGATGCTTTTTTTAATTTAAGTCTTAAACTATATTTTTTAATAATTGTATCCTTCAACTATATAATTTTTTTAGGTTTAAGTCCTTAAATATATTTTTCTATAATTTTATCCTTAAACAATATAAATTTTTTAATCTATATTGTTTATAACTTAAATTTTTCTCATAATCTATAAATTTTTAAATCTATACTGTGGTCTGTTTTCTCATATTGGATGTTTTTAAATCGCATGGTAAACATTTTATTTATTGGATGAGTGTTATATATCTGTTGGTGACTTGGTGTTGGCGTCAAGGTGTGGTGTTTTAACAGTTTAAGTTGGAAACTACTGTACTGTGTTCAAACTCTGAACTTTGCATAAACTCCGAGCTTCCAATTCCAAAATTTTATCCTTGTATTTTCTTCTTTCCTGGAGAATAGGGGAGAGTAAAATTTTTTGAACAAATCTCAGAAGTAATACAGAATCAGTCATCTTAACAAAACCCTTGGCGACACTAATAAGAAAAGAAGCTGAATTAATTGATTTGCCGGAAAACAGTGCATCCTTAAAAACTTTTAGCAGAAAATCAACATCAATTTCTTCACCTGCAATATGTGATTATTGTGCAGAGACTGTTGTAACCTGGAAGCATATGAAAGTTTTTGGCCTTGCAGAGTTTCTCTATGTGAAATGTACAGGTTTTTTCAGAAGAGTTTAGTGTAATCTCTATAGCAGAAACCAAAGTTCATTCCATTATGAGAATTAAGATAGTGTGAAACACATTACACTGCTTATTTATTTATGGCAAAAACACAGAAAATAAACCTCGACAAATGTGCAAAGCAAAGAATGCTTATCGCATTTTTAAAAAAAAAATTAAACCTCACTTGTAAGTTGTAACTTGTAACAACCTAAAAATTATACTTCCTCTTCTGCATCTTCATCCAGGAAACTCAGTGCTTGACAAACTGAAGCTTCCACTTCCGCGTCATCTTCATCAATGCTAAAGAATGATTTCTTCCCAACCATTTCAGACACTCTTTTTGCAGGCCCTGAGTCACGAGGAGTCTCATTCACACACCGAGAAGTCCTGATTCTTGGAATGAAATCATGCACTACAGAAACAGACGATGGTGATTTTTCACATTCCAAATTCGTAAAAACAACAATCTCATTCGGAATCTCCCATCTCTTTTTCACTCGGTTCTCACCATTCCCTGGCGTTTTCGCAACAAACGAAGCCCTTTTCTTGTCACACCTCTTACCCTCATCCTGATCATTTTCTGGCAAAGATCTTTTCTTCACAGCAGACTGAACTGTACTCTGATTACTATTATACCGACTCGCTACAATTCTACCAGGCCTCATTGATTTCTTAGCAACCCCCAAATTTTCCCCATCTCGAAACAATTTCTTAGGCTGAATTGATCGAAGAACCCCATCATCTTTCTTCACACCTTTCCTTATTCCAATTGTAGTAGCTGCATTTCTTGTCACCAAAAGGCCTTTTTTCGATTTCGGGCTAACACTCTTTCCCCTCTCTTTATCAATCCTATTCCCTTCATCAATCTCCGGTAACTTCCAAAAACAAGATTTACGCCTACTCGGCATTTCCTGAACAGGGGTCATCTCCGGCTTACCCACTTGCCGGAACTTAACAATCTCCGACGGGCCCAAACTAAAACCCCTTTTCTTTTCCCCAATCTTTTTCAATTTCTTTGCTTTTTCCGCTTTAAGCACTCCTAATCTTGACGACAGCCTATCAATTTCCTTCTCAGTCTCCTCAATTTCATCATCAATCTTCTTGAGTTCTTGATTCTGATCACAAAGAGGCTTCATTTTTGAGTTTGCGATGAGCCCATTTGGCCTAACTTGTGCCTGAGAATTCAAAACAAATGGGCTTTGATTTTCTTTAGTTGAATCATCAGATTCAAAAGAAGAGGATATAGACACAAATTGTGGCGCTTTGAGGGATGTAAAATCTTGAGAATCCCCTTTATCGAAAGCTGCATTGTTCCAGATTTGAAGATCTGATGAGTTTTTGGCTTGTGGGTTTTGAAGAACATTCATTTTCTTGAAATGGGTGTTAAAAATTAGTAGTCTAAGTGATTGTGATTTTGTTGAATTGCTGGAGGGGTTTTGAAGAGTGGGTTAGAGAGAGAAATAGATGCGTTTTGATTGTGTTTTTGAGTGTATATGAATATGACCGTTGGAGAGAATTAGAGGTTTTGTGGGCTGTCCATTTCGATCTCGATCGTTGGATTATCGTGTACGTTATTATGGACGCTCCGATTTGGTTTCCCATTTTATAACTTTATTAAATCAATGATAAAATTTATTATCATTGAAGATTGAAAACAAATTTCATGTGTAAATCATTAATCACTTGTTAATTACATGTATGAAACTGTAGAAAGTCATATAATTTTGTTAATATTCAAGCAATTACACTTACATTCTTATAGAAGCGTTTGTCACGCTGAAGTCTGAACAACTTATTAACACGTTCTCATGTGATAATCCTATTGATCCCAATAAAATCAACAAAATGAAATAGAAAAACTATGACAAACTTTGGAGATTATCAATCTCATAAAACAAACATAACCATTATTAGGTAAGAGTCCCATTAATGCAAAGCCACTCGTTCACAAAGATTTTGCTGCAGTTAAGGTTGGGATTGATTGAGCCGAAAAACTCAGGTGTTATGTTGAGTGCAGCAGATACTGTGGAGCATGTATCCCCACTTGCTGCTCCATACACCTTGTTACAAACCACTGTCTTAAACCCGACTGTAAAACAAGTACAAAGAAATTGTTATGCAGAATTGGAACAAGATTACAAGAATTATTTAATCGCTTGAACAAAAAACAACTCATTGTTATCATTGGCTGCTTAGAGCCCAGTGCAAGTCCTTTCCATTTTTGTTAAGGTTGAAAGTTCGATCATCAGTGGATACATGTGTCCATTTCCTTTTACGAATCTTATTGACGTAACTAACCTATTATGAAACACGCATATAAGATCACAGGGAGTTACTTACTGCCTAGAGTAATACTTCCACCATCAGCGATTGAGACGATTAGGAGGAGAAGTGCTAAGATTTCAAGCACGTTGAAGAGCATTCCTATTGCTTTTGCCATTTCTACCTTGTTATTAGACTAAAATTGCTGCTTGTATAGTTGTATTTATAAATGCACAACACATGGAAATATGCTATATATAACATGAATATACCCGCATTTGCAATCGACGATGAGATTAAAGGAGCCTATTAAAAAAAAGTACTCTAGGAAACTCCTTCATGTTAATCATCAGAGTACAATGCATGTTGTTATCCATCTGTTTTCTTGTTTCTTCAATAAGCTCCAACAAGTACAAAGACAAAAAGAATACTTTGGACAAAATTGAAGTATTACCTTACTAATAAACGTGTTATTTATGTTGCACAAAAACAAAAAATCCAACCACACATACTAAACCATTCCGGCCCACTAGCTGGAAAGCCCGAATAGTTTTTGGGCAAACTTAAAACCCAATACTATATAGACTATAACAGGAATGAGTGCAAACTGAGTCAATAATGGATGCTATGAAAATACACTAGTATTATATATTAGTTGAAACTTGTTGCTTTCACAATAATTGTTCAATATACAAGTGGTCTACCTTTTTAATCATAATTTGTGTTTATGTTACTTTTTATAATCCAATTATGTACTTTCTTACTCCAACATATTTGACAAATCCATATCACTTTCATCATCCCCTATTATTTTACTTCTAAAACTAATATATTTTAACAGTTTATAAAATCAAACACTACTCTTCTTGTTAAAATATGAACACTCAAACATTCACTACATTGACCTCTTATATTCTCGAGTATGAACTCATAAATATAATCCTGGCTTGATTTTGATACTACTTTCGTTTCACTGCAACAAATATGTGATAAATGTAATACAGTAATTATATGTGATATAAATAGTTTTCTCTTATATCAAGTAAAAGTTTAAATTTTAATTTTTATATAATGTAAATAATTCTAAAAAAATTACATATAACTGTTAAAAAAACAAAAATAATAGTAAGTGTCAAAGGGAGAATGTATTAGCATTAATAAAAAAAATTGGAAGGCTAGTTTTATTTACTATATAGATCTAGATTTCAGATGAGATTAATCATTATAATTATATTACTTCAAAAAAAAAATAGCAGTGGTGGAAAAAGTTGATTTTTCTTCTCATTATTTGCAATACAGAATTACAGATGATGAGATCATGAGATCATGAGAATAGCAAGTGCAAAATCTACTATACATTTTTATATATATACACAATCTAATTACACCCGACCCGACCCGACACAACTCATCTCTCTCTCTTAGCTAGGTCCCCAGCAGCTCAAGTACATAACTTGCCGGAGAGAATCATCAGCGTGCTTTCTAACCTCATCTCCGTTACAATTCATAACTGCTCCGCCGTGATCGGCGCCGGCGATGCTCGCAATCGGCCGGACATCGGCATGATCGCCGGAATATGAAGAAGAAGACGAGAATCGCCGGCGTCCGTGCTGGATTGACCGGAGACCGGACTTCAAGGTCTGTCCGCCGTGATCGGTGTGGCCGTTGACGACGGCGACCGTCGCTGCTGCCCAAACTCTGTTCAAATATGCCATATTGTACCTTCTGTATGTGTCTATATATGTGTTTTTGTGTGTAATTGAGAGTTGTTATTGAGCTGTTTTGTTGGATTGAAAATGAAGAGTGTGGGATGGGATGTATTTATAGGCAAAGGGAATGATAAGTGGTTTTGAAGAAACCGGAAACAGGATACCAGAAACCGGGGGTCGAGGTGGGTTCCTAGCGGGGCCCATATATAGATGGGTTGTTTTGGACATTTCGATATTTTGTGGGTGACTGTGACGCATGTCATTTTAAACTTTTCTATCTTTTACTGTATTTATTTTATTCGTCAAACTAATTTCATGATATGATATTTGATTATTTATATGCTCCTCTATTGTATTTTCATTCCCACTATTACCCTTGAGTAATAACACACTGATAATATAGGGGGTATTTGGCTTAGTTTATAAGTAATAAGTTATTTTTTTTAAAAATATTTTCATAATTTTTTTGAAAATTAATATTTATTTTAGAAATTTAAGACCAAATCTTATTTCCAAATTTGAAAATAAGTTACTTATTTTCAGAAAAAATACATATATATCAACTTTTTCAGTTTATAAGCCGAGTTATAAGCTGCCCCAAACGGGGCCATAATTTGACCTAATTTTATGTTCACTGCTTATCATAATTAAAACATATACACTAATCAATATTATTATAAATAAATATTATCATAAATGAGTTTTTGTATGTTTCCAACTAAAAAGTCAGACGTTTAAAAAAAAATAATGGTACATATTTCATCAACATTTTGATCATGAAAATAAAAAAGATTCTTCTTCTCTAGTCCATAAAATTAACATCCCTCGTTATTAATATTTTATAATGAAATTGTTATTAATAATATTATTATGATAATATTTAAGTAAAATACTTTTGATTCAGTTAAAATTAATTTCTAAAAGGTTAAAAATGTTATTTAATAAAATTTGTTTAAATATATTTACAATAAATTTAAATTGACATCTAAAAATTTATTTCAGAAAAATTATTATGATATATTTATTTCTAGTTTTAAATTTCTAATAACTACCAAGTACTAAAGTGGCTAAAAATATCTTACAAAAAAATCATCTAACAATAAAAGCAGCTAAAAATAATCTACTCAGATTTAAAATATGAATTATTTTTTAAAAATGAATTTAAAATTATATTTAGAACTTAAACCAAGCAAATTACTAAAGTTCATTCTATTTTATATTTAAAATTAATGTAAAACACCTCATAGTATAAAGCATCTTAATCTTTATATTTACAATAAAAATACTTGAATAAATGTTTATTTTAATAACAAACTCTTACAATTTCAAGTTTACAAGTGTAAAACTTTAGTTCCATTTTTTTTTTACGATTTTTTTTGACGAAACTTTAGTTCCATTTTGATATAAATTTATTAAAAAAAAGAAGATGATTTTTATGTTGTACAGAATATATAAATTCCCGTATGTTTACCTGAACGATTATCGTAATACGCGTATTAATTAAGATAGTTATGCATTAAGTTGTGTACATAAGGCATTATTGTACAAAATTGATTAAAATTAATTTTTCTTAATATGTGTGTAAAAGTCAAATCAGTCAAGAATAATGGGACGGAGGGAGTACTTTCTAATTGTTCTTAATGGTATAAAATTCTCATGAAGATTTTGTAAATTCAAATTTTGTTATTGCAAAATTTTTTGTTATTGCATTTGTTTGCATTATACTCCTTTTTAACTTTATTCATATAATTTCAAAAAGCAAAAAAGATTAATATTAATATATACTGTTACTTTCATCCCATTTTAACTATTTTTTGATTTTTTAATACGTATATTAAGATATGAAAAAAAAATATTTTATATATAATTTTAACTTTTAATTAAAATAAATATATATATATATATATATATATAATTCTTCTTATATTTTAACATATGTGTTAAAAAGGCAACTCCGTAAGGAAAATAGATCATTAATAAAAAAGAATTTATATAATATGTTCCAAATTAATGGGGTCATTTATCAATATGTCCATTTTTAAATTCATTTTATAAATATGTCTCATTACCTTATTATCACACTCAAATATAAATATTAAGACTAATATACATTCAGATTAACTTAACATAATTTATATGACTTGTGATTAATAATGATGAGTTAATATATAATTATTTTATTTTCACAAGTCTTAATCTTATAGTAATTCAATTTTTTTGAAGATGTGTTTAGTAATCTAGTTAATTGAATAATGATATGATTAAATTATCGAAACTTATTATTTGCATGTGTGAAATATGGGTTTTTTAGTTCTTGTTATAATTTTTTTTTTCATTTTTTAAATAATTTTTTTGAAATAAAAATTTCAAAGATAAATTTTGTATATTTAACATATATTAAAATTTTACAATAAAATAATTTAGTCTCAAATTTAGATTTAGAGGATTTAATTTATAGATATTACATTAAATTTTATATGTTTAATATATATTACATTTATTTTAGAATTTCAATTGATTTAAGCTAAAAGGATAAAAGTGTACTTCTAAAACTATTAAGATGAAAAAAATTGTATATGGAACATATTTGAAAATACGATTAAAAATATGACATATTTGTAAACAATTTTTAAATTTGGGACATATTAGAAAAAAAACCCTTAGGGTGTGTTCGGTTGGAGGATATGAATGAATTTTCGTGGGAATGGAATAATCATTCCATCGGGAATGAAAAAATAGTTGTTCAGCTGAGTATTTTCGTGTTATTTTTATCCTTCATAATAAGTCAATTTTGTATCTCACCCTCTCACATGGGATAACCATTTTTATTGTTACTAACAATAATTTTTTATCTTTATTTTTCCTCTTAAATATAATATATTTGTAATTCAATATATTTAATGGGAAAAAATTGTTTAGCTATTTATTTTTTTAATTATTAAATTTTTTAACTTAAATTATTAATATAATTTTATTTCTCATTTTAATTAATTTTGCCTTATATTTTCTATATTATTTAGTAAATTTATTATTAAATAAACTTTTTTTTAAAACTCATTTTATCTATATATTAAACAAATAAATTAATAAAAATGATCATTTCATTTTCAATAAAATTAATATAATGAAACGAATATTCTTATCTCATTTCATTCATTTAACTCATTCTCATCTCAACTCATTCGTATCCTTCTAACCAAACACACAAAAATCACAAATGAAAAGTGTAATTAACAAAAAGAAAGAGCGACGAGTACGAGTACCAATTACTCGTATTAAGGACACGAGGAGGGGACAGGTAGCAAGCTTATCAGAGTGACTCATCACTATATTTCTATGGCAAGATTCCTCCCCCTCACAGGCTACATGTTGGCTCGAATTTCTAACAAAATATACAATTAAAATATTATCAATTTAATTTTTTTATTATCAGATATAATAAAAGAAGTAGATTTATCAACTTTATCCTCCGGGGTGTTACTTTCTACTTTTTCTTTGAAAGTTAGGATAAATTCAAAGAAATATGAAGGGGACACGTGATTTGACATGGAACCCCTACCTATTTTTCTGTGTCTGATGCGATATCTCTATTTTAATACTCCCTCTGTCCCAACCAATTATTTAAACTTTTTTTTTGGACGTCTCACCCAATTCTTTACATTACTAAAAATAATAACTTTCAACAATAAAATACATTATTACATTCACTACTTCACTCCACTTTTTCAACACTTTACACTATTACACCCACTACTTCATTTATTTTAACAATAAAATCACTATTACACTCACTACTTCATTTATTTTAACAATATTACACTCACTATCTTGGTCTCCGTGCCCGGACGAAATGTAAACATTTGACCGGGACTGAGGGAGTATCATATTAGAGTTCGTTTGGTATACAGTCATTAATGTAAGAATTTTAACTCCCGTCTATTAGTTGATTGTCAAAATGATAAGAAGTTGAAATACCTGTATAATACAGGAAATCAATGCTCATTCCCCCTAGTAATTCACATTTCACGTACACAAAACACACACATATATACGAGGTTAAAAATAACGTGAACACTGCACACACATATAATTTACATATATTTTTTAATTCAATAATACATGAATTTTTTTAAAAATTATAATATATTAATATTTGAAAAGAGGAGAATTGTCATTAAAAAATATTATAATATATATATAATTGCAAATTTAATAAATAAAAAAATTATCACGATGAACAAAATATATAATTTAGTCATTACAAAAAATGAAATTTCGAAACTCATAATTACATTGAAAAAGAATAATTATAATTAAATAAAAAAATTAGGAAAGAAAAAAAATCAACATTAATAATGAAAAATTTGATATATTAAATAAAATATAAAAGAAAGATTTTGTTAGTAATTAAATAATTAAATTTAATAAAAAATTATTTTTAAGATATATATTAATAAACAAATTATTGACTTAAAATAAAATAAATAATATTTAATAAATAAAATATTATATCAACTGAAATGGATGATCAGAAAGTACAAGTTTTAAAATGTTAACCAAACAAAAAATTTCAACTTTCCGGAAACTTCATATAGACAGGAAAGGGAACTTCCTGTAGGAAGTTACTTCTTACAATATACAAAACAAACACTTAGTCCGGTTAACGTAGAAATTTGGTGATAACAAATTCGGGGAGAGTGCTATAACAAAGTGGTAGTTGATGATGATGAACGACATAGGTTGATGGTGGTGTTAGGTGTTTTGGGGGCTGACATTTGCGAAAAAAAATAACACGTAAAAATTAGGGTTCTTACGTGCCAGTGACTACTCGGGGTCCCCAATAATGTGCTTTTACGTACTCTTTATATAAGTATCAAGTCCAACGTAGTTCTTGGAGAGTAAGAAACTTAATAGAATCAGATTTCCTGCCCAAGGCGGATTTGGACCATCGTCTCAAACGCACCTGGGTTCGGGCCATTGAAACCCAATTACGTATTAGGAACGTGGTAGCTAAGTGCTCGAGCCGATTTTATCGTAAACCAGCCTAGAATTGTTTCATATTTTCCCTAAGTCGCAATCGTAATGGGCTAGCTCTCTAAAAATGTCTCTCAAGACGATGTAACTAGACTTCCCTAACTGGGTGAGAACCCAATTAGCCTGGATGTAACCTAGTTTTCAACACTAACGAGTCTATGACAAGTAAAAATATTAGGCGATGTTGATGATAAAGGTGAAACTCAACTTCATATTCTCCTATAATATTGATGTACCTGAAAAGCGTACATGTCTCCGTCCTCCGCAAAGTGGGCGAGTTTTATATAAAGATGTGATGTAACATATTACTCTTCTAAACCAATTGTCATAACAAGAACGATGCCTCATTCATACATGCAATTCTTTATGTTTCAATGAGCTCAAAAGGTAAATTTTTAAGTAATATAGATACCTATATAGTTAGGGTCTGTACTATAAATATATGTATATTTTTTAGGCTCGTAGGTACCGACCGACCAAATTTTTTAATATTTTGTTTATAATAATACAGTATAGATATGAAATCAAACATGTACTTAACATTTTTTTTATTGATTATTAGACATGATTAGGGCTAAGGTTTACTCCTGTCCAATTCGATAGTAAAAAAGTGAATAAAATTGTATAATAAATTATAAATTATTTTTATTATTAAATTTTACTATTTCCTAAATATTAAGAAATATAAATAATTGGAAGATAAATATAAAAACAAAAAATATAAAGAATTGAAGAAGAAAAAATAGT
Source organism: Oenanthe sinensis (assembly GCA_028671895.1). NCBI lineage: Eukaryota > Viridiplantae > Streptophyta > Magnoliopsida > Apiales > Apiaceae > Oenanthe > Oenanthe sinensis. Next base: position 42,940,235 of record CM053794.1, read on the forward strand.
ATACAATTATTTTAGCAGAGGTTGTGTATATAATAATTTTCTGGCCTTTTATAATACTCATGAGTTTTGTAAATAAAATTTGAAACATTCATACAATTTGTTTTAAAATTACAAGTCAGGTGTTATTATTTTGGCGAATTGATTAAAAAAATGATATGAACTACGGTTAAAATTATATAATCATGGCCACTTCCTTTTTTTGGAGCTTACCAAGTAGTGGAAGTCGTTTTCATATGTCGTCTAGTCACTAGTGGCCTTTAAATTAACATTGATTTTAAATAGTGTAGATAGGAATATAGGATGATAGGTCGACGAGTGATTAACTCATTTTATTATTCTTAATAAAAAAAATCATTTTATTATTACTACGAAACACGAAATAATTAATATTTAGTTAAATTGATTTTTTATTTATATTTTTATTGATACTTAATATAAAATTTTATAATATTAAGAATTTATATTAATATTGTACATTCTTTTTTTTATATAAATTTATTATATTTAATATAAATATGTTATAATTTGGATCCGTGTTATAATAAAATAATAAATAATTATATAATTGGGTCTAAAAAGTAAAATTTTAGTTAATATAGACATGTATATAGTTAGAGCCGGTATTATAAAAATAAAATTATATTTAATACATGTATATTTTTAGGCCCGTGACACAGACACCCCGTAACCGACCGACCAAAACTTTTAATATTTTGACTATAATAATATAGTAGAACACAAACCGGGTCTTTTTATCTCTTTCGAGTTTAAAATAAAAAAATTATATACTCATATTAAATTCCTGTAAAACATGCTTAATAAAAAGCAAAAATAAAAAAAAACTGAAATCACATTAAAAAAATACAACATCTTCGCAAATCTTCAAAATTTGATTAAGGAACATAATTTCGAATCAAGGCAATATTGATGTATATTATTTTATTTTATATTAGTTTACCATCTTTAAATTTATATTAATATATTTAGAATTATTAATATTAAATTTAAACATGTTATTAGTGAGGATCCAACTCTTGAGTCTTGACCTCTGTAGTATACGGATAAAATCTCTTTTACTCTTACCATATATAAGATATAATTTAATAAATATTTAACTTTTCTAGTTATCTAATACTCCCTCCGTCCCAACCAATTCTTTACACTTTCCTTTTTGGGACGTCCCACCCAATTCTTTACATTACTAAAAATAGTACTCCCTCCGTCCCGGCCAAATGTTTACATTTGGTCCGGGCACGGAGACCAAGGATAGTGGGTGTAATAGTGATTTTATTGTTAAAATAAATGAAGTAGTGGGTGTAATAGTGTAAAGTGTTGAAAAAGTGGAGTGAAGTAGTGGATGTAATAATATATTTATTGTTAAAAGTTACTATTTTTAGTAATGTAAAGAATTGGGTGGGACGTCCCAAAAAGGAAAGTGTAAAGAATTGGTTGGGACGGAGGGAGTAACTTTTAACAATAAAATACATTATTACATCCACTACTTCACTCCACTTTTTCAACACTTTACACTATTACACCCACTACTTCATTTATTTTACAATAAAATCACTATTACACCCACTACTTCATTTATTTTAACAATACTACACCCACTATCCTTGATCTCCGTGCCCGGACCAAATGTAAACAATTGGCCGGGACGGAGGGAGTACTATCTAGAATATCTTATAAATATCTGTGAGTATCTCGTTTCATATCACAAAAGATAGTCGGAGTATTTAAAACTTTTCATAATATATTCAATACAGAGTAGACTTTATTAACGCCAGCAATATTTATGATCTTCGTTAAGCCTTTTTTTTTTCCTTTCCGAAAAGCCATTTTCTATACTTTTGTTGTCTTTTTTCTTTATATTTCACATTTTTGCTATCTTTTTTCTTTATATTTGTTTAATCGCTTTATCGTGCACCTCAACTTTCCCCAAAAATTTATAATACGATATATATACAAAACTAAACAATCATAAATATGTGCATTTTTTGGATTTAAATCAATATTCAAGTTTTTTTTTCATATCTACGTACTGATACTTTACATATACAAATTGCATGTGGTTTAAATTAAAATTTATTGGTAAACATTTTAATTTGAAAGTAATAATATTTATTTTATTTGTTAGAATTTATAAGTAATATAATTTAATTGATTTTTTCTAAATTATTTGATAATTTACTTATATACACATATAATATGAAGTTTATTAAACTAACAATTTATTCAATTTTTATTTTAATATATTATGCTATTTCAAACATACACATTTTTAATATTATTAGTTTAACGTCAAGATTAAAAAATATGTATGATAAAATTATTAATCAATAATTATTGAGTATAAAATAAAAAGAATTATCCAGCAAAGGATAAAAAATAACAAAATTTTAGTTTTAGAAAAAAATATCTAGAAACACATTAAATCAGTGAGAAAAATATGTTATTTAAAAATTGTTTACAGATGTATTCTATGATATAGTAATATAAAAAATTGTTCTACACGAGTAAATATTCTTGATAAATTATATTTTATTGAAGATTTTGTATTTTACAAACGTTACATTGATAAGATAGGGATTGTGATCCATAAAAACTTATTATGTAACCAAAATGCATGCTTAACCAATCTCATGGATCGTAACCTAAATTACGAATACTACAAGAAAGAGATCCTCCGAAAGTTTAGACAATACAACTTTCATATTAGAAAAGATAACACCTTTATATAATATGTTACATAAACGGAACAAGTACATTTATAACAAAATCCTACTTCTGTTCATCTTCCATCCAGCAAGTAATTTTCCGTTCAAATGAATTTAAAGAATAACAAAACAAATCGAAAAGACAAATAAGTCGATGAAAGTAACATAAATATAACATTAAATATGGTATATAATTATAATATAAAACTTTCAATTTATAATAAAAAACCATCTAATCTGACACAAAATCGTCCACATATAATCATCATCAAATATGGTCAAAACGACATATCCTTCGTAAATACAGAAACGTAATCACATATGTCACTAAAATCTTTCAAAACTTTAAATCTGAAAGATATGAAAATAGATTTAGAGAATAAAAGACAAATTTGAAATATATGAAAACAAATTTAGATATTTAAAAGGGTTAAAAATTCAAAAAATATAAATAATATCGATTTGGATGGCATGATATATTTATTGTAAAATTAGTTATGATTTAAGGTAAAACACAAAAAGGTGTATTTGGAATTAGGGTTTAGGAATTAGGGAAGAATAGGAAAGAAAAAAGAGAGAGGATACGAGAGATTTTGTATCCTTGAATGCAGAATAAGGCAAGATTTATGGCATTTGACCTATAACTTGTGTCAAAGTATTAAAATAATTTATAATTATTTAAAATAAACGGAGTAGAAGAGTTACCTCAGCTATTTTATACCGTATGAAAGAGAGATAGAAGAAGCAAACAAAAGAAATGTAACAGAATTCTAAACAGATGAGTTGTACGAACTTGTAATTGGATGTGTTGAGCACAAAAGAAATGAACCCCATTCTCCACTTTAACCAAACATGACGATATAATAAGGATGATAATTTATCGCTATATATGTATAGTCTACAACATGCTTCATGGGACGGTTTTTATCTTCGAATGTGGGCGTTTCTTGGGACAGATAAATTTAGATTAATTCCTGCAGATATAGATATATATAATATATACAAACATCCCCCTATTTCATCTCAATTAATATGAATTACTTTTTTTTGAAGTGATTAATATGAATTACTTATTCCTTATATATATTATAGGTTAAAAAGAAATAATTTTAGCCTTTATATTATATTTAATATATTGAAAGCTTAATGTTCGTAAATAAAAGCATTCGGTTAAAAAAATGTTAATTATGTACATAATAAATAAATTAATAAATTAAATACAAACAAACAACAAATTACTCCTAACATATGTTTTTCTAGAGTGGAAGAAAGAAGAGGGACAATGATTGTACCTATACACAGGCAGCCAGGCAGGTAACGATCTTATCGGTAAGAAGGAGAATGAGTGACTCATCACCAGTGTTTCTATTTCTCCTGTGCGGATGGATGGATGGCTCACTCTCTCTCAAATATAGATACAATAGGCACTATATGTTACTGCCAATAGTTTTATTATTTAATGCATTTGGAATAATAAATCATATAAGATCTCCAACTTTATTCTCTTTTAATTTTGATATGATATAGGTATTAAATACAGTACTATTTATGTTCCACTTATTTGGAAAAATGGTGGGAGAAACAGTGATGGGAGGGTCACGTGAGTTGGCATGCACCCTACCTAGTACCTACCTATATGGCTATCTGTCTTTTTATTCTTTCTTTTCTATTTCCGTTTCTCCACTATTTATTATAATTTTAAAATTGTATTTTTTTCTTAATTTATTGAGTAAAAAATTTAAAAGATGACAAACCGTAATTATTTTGGGTGCTAATTAAAGAAAAAGAAGTATTGTCAAATTAAGGCTTATAAGTTGTGTTTCTTTAATACCAGCCAGGAGACTTTCCTAACCACTTATCTTTTCCCTTTTGTTCTAGTGAGCTTATAAATAAATTAATAGGAGTCATTTTCATATGCAATGCTAGTGCCCACTAATTGATGTAGATATAGGTGGACGTACAAGCTATTAACTTTAATATTATTTTCATTTTTATAATGATTAGTGAACTTATCCAAAAAAAAGAAGAAGTATAACATATCTTTTTATTTTAATAAAATTAAATATATTTATTAAACACTAAAGGATCACAATCTAACTCCAATGGCAATATTCGTACTATATTATAAATATTATTTTAATGAACTGTATGTTATATATATCATGTACTGCACTTTATTATAGTATAATAACAAATTATAAGTTGATACAGTACTGTGAAGCAAGATAATGCAACGGAAATTCGAAAGGATGAGTTGTACGAACAAACCTGTTATTTAATATGTGGGGGCGGAAAAGAAATGAGCACCATTCTTCACTATAACTAAAACATGACTGACCAATGACCATGCATATATAAATTGAATGAAAATTCGTCACACGTATGTTCTACAGCTTGCTTCATCGGACATGGTTTTTATCGGCCAAAATTTTGGCTTACCTACTCAGAGGCTAGTAGAGCCTATAAATATAAATTATCTTTATACGGAGTTGATATTAACATATATACTATATATCATATCATATCATATCATATCCCCAACTTGTTTCTTTCAACTTCCGCGTTACGTGCGGAGCTACGCCTGAAAATAATATACGGCATACGCTGATAGTATTAGATAGTTGTCACTTGACTGGAGAACAAGGGATTTACTTGTAAAGTATTGAAACGTACTTGCACTTGCACACACATACTCAGAAGTGAAAACAATATATCGATCTAGAGTGCATTTTCTGTTTTGTTTTACACACTAATTACTTTATAATCTTCTATTTGTGTCTGTTAATAAAAGTCTCACCAACTTTCGCATGTGTATCCGTTTTTTAGTTTTTACTCAGAATTCTTGAAAATTTCTTGGAAAAAGTTATGTAAAATTTGTCTACTTGACTATACGCTTTACAGTTGATAGGAAACAAAACAAACAGGGCTGCCATGAAATTCACGGACCTTAGTCGAAATTTATTTTTGGGGCCTAATATATATAGGATTCTGGTCCGTGAAATGCGATTGTTGAAATCATTTTTTCGCGGAAAGAATTAACACGTGAAATTTTTATGAATTCAGGGGGTCACGTCATGCATCTATCTGGCTTCTGCAGGGCTAGATAGGAAAGCACGAGCACGTCTTGCTCTAAGACCTGAAAATAAATAAACAGCGAGGGAATCTCTAGAAAAAAGTGATGGATTTTTTTTTTTTTAAAGACAGATGGAGCTAGATACATGCAGCGATGAACGGATGAAGAAGCGGCAGGTGGCAGGATATGATACAACACAAACATATGAATCACCCACAAGTCACAATGCTACCCATTACGCACAACACCCTTTCCCATAACGTTATCAGCTTCCACACACACCGCACCCATATGGTGCCCACGTGAACGGACCATACCATTTCACTATTCTCTATGATGCATGAATGAGCCTCATGCGTACTTCTCTCTCGTGACCTGCCCTCGACTGCTCACTACTCGTACGGGTTTCACGTGAAGTCTGCATAGCCTTCTCTCCAGATGTCAAAAAGAGAAAAACCCCGACTGGTCTACATAATGACTCCCTCGGTAACATTATTTATGCGTAGGCCGTAGCAAAATAAGTGTTTCCCACCCACTACAAATACTGCTTCCTTAATATCAACATTTCATACTCTCTTCAATATGGATTTCACATATTCTACAGCAACTTCTTTTCCTTCTAAAATTTTGGAGCTTTCACATATGCCCCGTTTGGGTAGCTTAAATTTAAAATAAGTAGTTTATTTTATTTTATTTTTACATATTTTCAATTTTTTTAGATAAATATTTATTTAAGAATTTTAAAACCAAATATGATTTTCAAAATTGAAAATAAGTTACTTACTTTCAGAAAAAGTACATATATACTTATTTTTTCTGAAAATAAACACTTATTTCCAGATTATAAGTTAAGCCAAACGGGCGCATAATCTTATCCACTCTGATTTCTTTACGAAAAGTATGGTTCCCCTTTTACACCATACTTACCAGTGAGGGAGATACTTGTATTTAATCTAAAAATACAAAATGGACCTGTTTGTTACTCTGCAGTCTGCACTGCTGTTAAAGGCCTTGATCATGGACCACATACCCAACCCATGATCATGTATTTTATAAAATCATAATCAAATTGGCGAATCACATAATCTTTCAGTTCCCATCACCCTAAATATAACTTGTGCAATCAAATGCAATTTCAGGCAACATATATATAATGTCGATACGGAGCATCAGTAAGCAGTAGACTTTAGAGGACTTACAGCCACCACAACAAATAAAACATATTCTAACAAGTCGCATAAATCATGTCAAAACTAACATAACACAATAAGCATACATTGTTTAACAATTTTCAGATTCAATTGCAATCTAAACTCCTGAACTCAAATACAATTGTCACAAGAGTCAACTTCTAGTCATTATCTGCATCCTCCAGGTCCTCATCCTCCGGCACCCCGCGCATATACAGAACATTGTTACACCTGCAGAATGAATATGAAACACTCTGTTAGCAAACGAAATTATTGAAACAATATGCAAAGTTGTTCTTGTGAATGTACTACTAGGCTGCATTTCATAAACTTTCCCTTTTAAATACTTCTACAGCTACGAGCTCCTAAATTATCAAATAATGAAAGAATATACAAGGCAACTAAATAGTGAGTGCCTAAATGGCTAATATGATACCTGATCAGTATCTCTCCAAGGTTTCCTGTGAACTGTCCATCAATATATTCTTCAGAGTTCGCAAGCTGCAATATTGAATTGACATCAGCGATATAAAGCAAATCATGAGACATGTATAGTACTGAAAATAACAATCTTATTACGAAAAAACCAAGTAAAAAAAAAATATAGTGTAAATTTTATGAGTTGGAGCATAGATTAACCTGCAAATTCATATATGAATCCACAGAGACAAGGAATCCTGCAAAGAAAAGTATCAAATATCATGTTAAGTCCCAAGATAAACCAATTTGGGTGCATTTATAAAGGTTGGATGTCTAGTAGGTTGCCTACACAAATTTTTTAGATGCACTAAAAAATAAAAGGATTCTCGGAAAGATAGTACCTTTGTATTCCATTCCCCACTTGAGTTTGACTATGACACGCTTTCCAGTTAAATTGTTCAAAAATGGTTTTGGATTAACTGGTACAGTCTGCAACAATAATTGATCCATAGAAACAGTAGATTAGTAACAATCGAATACATCCCAAGAGGATTACAGCTTGAATGAGAAAAATAACTGATTTCATCAAATATTTATAAAAAAATGAATGTCAAATAATCAGGCGTGAAGAACATAAGCATTTAACGATAAGTATTACTGTAATAGGGGAACAGATTCCTAAAAGACTAAAGCTCATGACAGTCTGAAATACGACCTCAAATAAACAAAACACAGTCCAATAATTGAACGAGGCTGTTTCCTATCAGATAGGAGTTCCTAGGGGCACAATTTTAGAGTATTTGAGAGATTTAGCAGTCAAGGTGTTACCAGTAGATGACTTGAAGGAAACATCATAATTACAATTATGTTATAGATCCCAAGTCAAGTACATCTGGTTGAATCTCTAGAATAATACTTACCTGTCATCTAAGACAGCAAATTTATCACTATATACAGAATTAAAGATTAAATATGAAATCGAGCATGTCACGACTTTAGAAGTAAGAATAGAAACTACTTAACACACTTCAAGAGAATAGCTGTATTTCAGGATCAGTAAAAGGTCAAGAACCCTTAACCAAGACGAAGAATGTATTCACAAGAAAACATTACAAATTACGATCACAGCCTAAAATTTATCAACTACAAGTATCCAACACCTCAGGCATACTACAACACTAACAAGAAGATAATATTTTTGAAGCTTTTACAAAGTAGAATTTTAATTCAAACTATTATTTAACATTCTCTAATTCCTCTAAAATTACTTGTTCCCTAGAGAAGATCAGGATCCATCTAAACTTAATAATTTACTTGTTCGTAACCGCGAGATGAAAAAACAACGCATTGCATTTCCTGGTACATAAAATAAACCCTTCCCCCAAATCTCTAATAGTCTGTATTACTTTTTTAATGATGCCTACCGCATATAGTAATTAGTAGCATACAACTGCAGAACATGTTAGATGCGAACATCACTAAAAAAAATGCTCAACTTTGAAACACATCATCATAATATAACAGCCCTAGCCCTAATATGAGAGAATGAGATCTAAAAATATAATAATAAGTAAACACAAATAATAATAATAATAATGGATGAAATTAAATTGATATTAGTCACAGAGAGATAAACTTACAGCCATATGGGTGGATTATACAGAGAGGATATGACGGTCGAGCAAGTTTGTTAAAGGGTTTAGGGTTTTGTTACAGTGCTCCCCAAGTGCCCCCTCCGATTTCTTTACGCTTGCCTACTTGGATGAACCAACTAAAAGACAACATATATAATAATCGAATTGAAGTTTAATTTGTTTCTGACATCCGGGGGTGTTTGGGGTAGCTTAAATTTAAAATAAGTAATTTATTTTAATTTTTTTAAAAACATATTTTCAAAAAAAAAATTTAGATAAATATTCATTTTATAATTTTAAAACCAAATATGATTTTCAAAAATGAAAATAAGTTACTTATTTTCAGAAAAAATACATACATACTAACTTTTTCCGGAAATAAGCACTTATTTTCAGAAAATAATGGGGGTCAAACACCCCCATAATCTAATTTTTGTAATGGAATCTATTTTTTTAATATTATAATAATATAATAATTTTAAAGTGTAATAATTTTAGATCTTAATAATTTTATAATAAATTACATATTAATTTAACACGGTATTAATTTATGTTTATATTGTCTAAAAAATTTAGATCACTGAAAATCTAAAATAAATTATGTTGTCCACCACATATAAAGAATAAATAGTTACTCACTCAATCTCTATTTACATGTTCACTTTATGTTTTGTGGAGTCAAATTAATTCATCTTTACCTGTAATTTAAAAATAATAAATAATTGAAAAAAGTTAAAATTTTATATTGTTAAAATACTATATAATCTATTTTAAAATTATAAAAAAATAATTTTTTATTTTCAATAGAAAATTAATCAATTTAATTCAATAAAAATCAAAATCAACGTGTAAAGTACATTTTTAAGTCAGAAATAAATTTTGGGTAAATTTATTAATGATAAATGAAATAAAATAAAATAAAATAAAAGGTAGTCCGTATAGTTTATAGGAGGAAGTCGATCAGGCAGAGTCCACAGAGAAAGGCAGGCAGGCTACGTGTGAAATCCAGAGTGGCTAAGACACAAAAACAAAAGGATTTGGCCAGGATAAGCCACCCCCTTTATTACAACCTCTCATCATCATCATCATCAGCAGCTTTGCTTGCTTGCTTAATTTATGAATATACATTACTCTCTCTGAACTTTAACTCAACTCTTTCTAAACACACACACACACACACACACAGTTTGTAAGTTATAGAATAATGGCAGCAGCAGCAGCTATAACTTCACTGTCGTTTGCGTCACTGAGTACTAGTCAATCTTCACTTTCATCTAATCATCATTTGGATGCGTGCCGTTTTCGTTTGAATCAATCATGCGATTTGATCGGTCTTCGTATTTCCACTAGTCATTCCAATTCTTCACGTTTACTTGTTCGTTGCATGTCTTCTTCAACAGGTATTTATATTAACTTCATTTACTTACTTTTTTCCTATTATAATATATTAATGTTACTTGATTTATAATAGTAGCTTCCTATTGTAAGTTTGAAACTCTGTTCTAGTATGTATAATGTTTGGTTCATGTTACCCCTGCTGTTTTGGAATTAGATTTCGAGCTACATTGGATTATTTGTATCCATAAGCTCTCTGTATATATGTTTCCAATATATGAGCATGAATCATCCATTCTTATATTTAGGAACAATGCATGACAATTGAACCAATGATCAACTCACTGTTTCAAATTTAAATAATGTTTTATAAAAGCCACAAAATAGATTTAGATATCTGAATAAGAAGGGGTTGATAAATTGCAGTAAAGCCTTTGATTCACAATATGGAGTAGCTAATTAGTTCTTACGGTAGAAACTAGAAACCCATGAGCTACTCAAAAAGAGAGAAGAAATCACTAATTAATAGCAACTAACTCTATATGCACACATACTCGGGCTCAAAATATTAAGTACGCATTCAACATAAGGAGAACTTCTTTAAAAATGTAATAGAGCACTGCAATTGGGTTAATTTAGGCAAAAACCTGAATAAATTGTGATTATATGTGTTTAACTCAATGGAATACTCTTAAATGGAATGCTAACCGGAGACCTATATAACCTGCATTATATAGCAGAATATGATGCAGGACATATGGGTCTCCAATTAGTACTCCGTTTAAGAGTATTCCATTAAATTTTAGCCTGTTTTTGTAACAGAACATTACAATTTAATCAAGTAACAATCCTTGATGGCTTGTTATTACCTTCGACTGTTGGACAAGTTAAGCTGAAACACCAATAATTCATTAAAATTTTGTTTATTTATAGGTAAATATTCTTGACTAGTTGTGATTATTTTTTGTCTTTTTATGAGCTGATTTACATAACAATAATTATTTTCTAAATCTATGTAATGTCTTCAGATATACCCACTGTGTCTCAAACAAAAGCCAATTTCCTTCAGGCCTACAAGCGACCAATTCCAAGTATTTATAATACTGTGCTGCAAGAGCTAATAGTGCAGCAACATTTGATGAGGTACAAGAGGACGCATTGTTATGATGCAGTATTTGCACTCGGTTTTGTGACTGTGTATGATCGACTTATGGAAGGATATCCCAGTGATGAGGATCGAGAGGCTATCTTCAGGGCATACATTAAGGCATTGCAAGAAGACCCGGAGCGATACAGGCCTGTCTAAACTTTCTTGACTATTTCTGTTGTAATTTCCTTCTTCTTTTCATACTCTAATGCTGGCCTCGCTTTTGACTTCTGGTTGTTCATACTGGACTTGCCAGTTATGATTGAGGCTATTCTTAACTTCACCTTAAAAGTGAATTATGAGTCTTGTTAATAGGCCATAAAGCTTATAAATTTTAATACGTAATTGTTATGAATTTTTCTTCATAGGCAAGGACTAGAACCTTGGGTAACAGGACTCCCGGGTTTATTGTACAATGAGTATCTAATGATTGCTAAATTATAACATGCTACAGCATTAAATTGAAAATTTCAGTCCGCAAAATTCTTTAATGGCACCTATCTAAAATAATCCTATGCCAAATTAAATATTGCAGGAGCGATGCACAAAAACTTGAAGATTGGGCTCGTTCTCAGACTGCCAGTACCTTGGTCGATTTTTCTACAAAAGAGGGAGATGTTGAAAGCATTTTGAAGGACATTTCGGAAAGGGCTAGGGCTAAAGAAAGTTTTAGCTACAGTCGATTCTTTGCCATTGGCCTTTTCCGTCTTCTTGAATTGGCAAATGTAACAGAACCCACCGTTTTAGAAAAGGTATTACTCATGCTCTAAACTGTTGGAATTTCCTCATAATAATAGTTTTCAATAGGAACTGCTGAAATGATCTTCTGCCTATTTTAGTGAGTGTTTGGATATTGTCTGAAGTTATATTAGTTACTACTTGCGGTGAAATGAAAGTTTCCTGCTTCGGAAGGGCTGAGTGTTCCTGTGGGGTTTTTTTGTTTTTTTTGGTGGGGGGACAACCTAAAAATCACCGGTGACCAATGTTTTCAATCAACATTACGAGTTAACTTTCCTACCCATACATTATCATAGGTAAAGGGAAAAGGTAAAAAAGAAACGAGTCAAGCCAAAGAAAAGCCTGCAAAGATGTATTAACAATCAATCTCAGGAACAGATAAGAAATAATAACAGATATTACACCCTACCAACCAAAGCTTTCACTTCCTGCAACATTGATAAGATCGCTTCATGTGACCATGCTATTCTTTCTGTCAACATCTCTTACAAATAAGCAGTCAAACTTGCGATTTAGCAGTAAAACTGCGGGTTTCCACCTAAATATTCTATTCTGACTGTTTATGAACAGTCCAATGCTTCTTGTATTATATATACAATGTCCGAACTAGATCCAACACAATATATTAAGCTGAGTAATTGCAATCAAAGAACAACTGAAATAACTAGCTGTATTCTTTTCCCTGGCATTCTGATTATTAAAAGCAGGAGCCATCTTAATTTATTTATGATTACGTCACTGTTCTTTGAAGTGACTGCAACACCGTACACCAGCATTAATGTACTCACCAAGCAGATCGGGGCATGGTAACTGTCTTCTGTGGCTTGAATCTAGTCCAGAAAAACAGCTGAATATAAATTTAAGGAGACTAATAAGTTGGAGTACTCTTGATATTTCCTTTGGCATAGATATATTGGGAAGAGGTCATCTTTCTTTAATAGATTTAATACTGTACCCATTTAATTTATCAACTTATTGGAGTATGTGATCCAGATGTTGACAGCTTCACAATTATAAATCTACATGGAGGGATTGTTCGGCTAAGAAGAATGTACGAGGTCAAAAATTAGTACAACCCTTCCTTTCACTTAATAATTGATCCAATTTATTTCCCCTGTCATTTTTGGCAAGACAGCAAATGACTTGCTAATCGGCTTACTGTATATAGCGATTGTGTTTCTTGTACCCGTTGTACGAGCTTTTTTTATAATCCATTCAAGTTGCAAAGTGATATTTACAAAAAGAGACTTGGTGATTTTACAAGGTTCTGATGGGAGCATTCTATTATATTCTTTGTATGTCTCTCCATGACGGGAATGTTTTACTGTTTAAAACCAAATTTAAACCTTCTTTTTGCATGTTTGACATCTATCGGGATATCTAACTCTTTAGATTGATGATACAGCTATGTGCAGCGCTAAATATAGACAAAAGAAGTGTTGATCGTGACCTTGATGTATACCGTAATCTTCTCACAAAGTTGGTTCAAGCAAAAGAGCTCTTAAAGGAATATGTGGAGAGGTACCTTTGATATCGCTCCAACTATAGTTTCTTTTATAGTTTTATATCATGTTACTATATATAACTTATTACAATTTTTTCTACCAAATAAGATTTTAAACGTGCACCAACACGCTAATAGTTGGTTTTCAATTCCACGCATTCTGCTACAAATAATAACTCGACACTTTAACCAGCATATTTTCCTACTTCCTGCTTAAGGAACATGTACCTTTATGCACTTGGTTTTAAAATGTTTGATAGGTGTATGGTTTGTTTTTTCTTAGCCATCTTTGATGCAGTAATTTCTGGGTCTTAGACTTTAACCCAGACAATTCAGAAATATTAATTTAAGTCCGTTGGTCGAGAACTTTCCTGAAAACCTTGGCATCCTTATATATTTTGTTGCTTGCAGAGAAAAGAAAAAAGTGGAAGAAAGAACAGGATCACAAACGGCCAACGAGGCTGTTACAAAATGCTTGGGGGAATACCAATACCTTGGATTGTAAATCCAGTTTCCATGGCCAGTTTTTATTATATATTTAAAGTATTAGGCCATGCTTAACTATTCTACATTGATAGAGCTGGGGAATCAGGACTTCATGTTTCAGTCAGCTTATTTATACAGAGTCCAATTTTTGTTGTATACCTAATTACCTATGTAGAATTGCGACTGAAAGATAATTGAAATCTAGGATGGTAATTTGACTTTCAATCTATTTTAGCATTCAAAAGTATCATCTATACCCATCACTCATCAGAACTTCAATTTCTGTTTACTTCAGGGATACTGGTGTTTATGCACGGACATTTTGTGTTATTAATTGAATTATTTATTTTAAAATTATTAATATTTTTATAATTTTCAAAAGTTTTAATATATTATAATTTTATTACTTTTAACTTATTTAAATTATATATTTATACATTAATGGAATTAAATATAATATATTATAATTTTATTATATATAGGATATAATATATTATAATTTTATGCTGTTAAAAAATCTTAATTAATCTATTTAACTAAAATATGAAATATATGAATTAAATTATGTCGGATTAAAATTCTAATATTACCAAAATTAGATGTCTAGCCTGTTGTTTGCCCAGATGAACAGAGATTGCCGCCTTTGTATTACTCAGATATCATTTTATTCTTTAATCCATAAAAGAATAACTGAGAGACAGCAACAAGCACAAATAACTTTCCAGGAGAAGCGCACCATTCCAGAGAATTACTTAAATCTAAAGAGTATGACATCGGTTGCAACTTAAATCGAAGATAAAGTTGCTCTTGTCGTCCAATCAAATAAGAAGTTAGCTTTCCAGGAGAAGCGCACCATTCCAGAGAATTACTTAAATCTAAAGAGTATTACATCGGTTGCAACTTAAATCGAAGATAAAGTTGCTCTTGTCGTCCAATCAAATAAGAAGTTTTCAATAATCATTGTCAATGTCAATAATAAGAATAAATAGTATAAACTAGACCAATCATCACCCACAAGCTTAACTGAGATGTGAAATATCAACCTCGTCAGGGATTCTAAAAGTGTCAGCGGCACCAAATTTTCTACCGCCCTCGTCTACAGCATCATCTTCATCATTACTATCATTGTCATCCTCAACATCATGACTGGTAGGAGTTGCTGGCTCACAGACACTCTTAGATCTGCAGTCGGGGGTTGCAAGCATCTTGACCTGACCTAAATGCGAGATTTCCACTACAACAGTGTCATCATCAACCGGCAGAGGTTGTTTCCAGGGTTCGCCATCAATTCTCATATATGTTTCTGTTGCTGCACCTTTATGAAATTCAAACTTCACCCTGTGGGCCTGAGGAGATAACAAATTGCATTCAGTTACTTAATGCATTTGTGTAAAAGCTGAAAACAGCCACTGGCCGGAGCAATACAGCCAACTTTAGATTATTTTATGACTCAAAATTAATGACAGGTTACTATTAAATAAACAAAACATTTAAGGGTCACTTCATCAAGGTGTTTAAACTTTGTCATTGGAATAAACATTCTGCTTTCGCTAAATTTGTTCAAAGAAGGTTTAGATAATAGCTAATTCAAAAAAAGTTCCATTAAAAACCTGTGCAAGACGAGTCCCGTGCCCATTTGGTGCAAGTAAAACAAGCCCATGCCATGCATCCTTAAAACCGACAATCTCAATAAGGCCATCATCGACATAAGGCGGAGTCAACCCTCTCTGTAAGTCATATTCAAATGAGGATTATTTCATCACAGAAATGCATTTATAAACGGCAACCAAAGGTATCCCTATTTTTG
Source organism: Oenanthe sinensis (assembly GCA_028671895.1). Classification (NCBI taxonomy): domain Eukaryota; kingdom Viridiplantae; phylum Streptophyta; class Magnoliopsida; order Apiales; family Apiaceae; genus Oenanthe; species Oenanthe sinensis. The sequence goes on from CM053794.1 coordinate 42,956,289, forward strand.
TGATACGACACGTATATCTTATATTTAGGTAAATATTTATTCAAAAGGGAATATAACACGAGCAATTGAAATGGGGGTACGAACATCACGGATTTTGTTCTTGTTTGGAGTTCCCCAAGGATTTAGTCCACCAGAGAAGCTAGGCAAGTTGAGGCATATGATTGACCTGATACTAGACATTGGAAATGAAATCATTTAAAAAATGATGCACGTGAAGCAACTGTAGAGAAATTTCAAAACAAGTAGCTTTTATGTGTTGGAGTGAAACAAAGAATCTCGACAATACTAATGCAACCCAAAAATGGTTTTATTTCAATAACAAAACATTTAAAGGCAAAAAGCAATATTTTGAATAAATAATTTTTCATTGAAATACAAGTGTGATTAAGCCTCAATACGGACTGCAATCTTGTAGTTTAACCTCTTACACTACATTAAAACAGGGCAGCTCCGACTGAAACATACTCAATGACTCTGCAAAAGCAATAAAACAGACCACACTGACCAAACAGTTGCATTTAAGCGGGCCCCATGTGGCCAACCACCTCGACGAGCGAGAAACAATTTATTAAATCTAAAAGATTATCAGCATACCTATATAAACTTATGCCTCAACCACAACTATTTGGCACTACGTATATTTATGAAATGATAATACATACCTACTCTTGGCAAAAGTTACAAAAAAGCCTTCATTGTTAAGCGGATTTATAAGCTTAAATCTGTAAATAAATAAACATTAGCCTAAAACTGTACTTTTTAAACTTAACGGCACTTGTCATACATTCTCCCCCTTCCCTTTCGATTAAATACTGGTGTTTACTGTTTTACAAATCACTCTATACTATGCTCCAAAATATGGACAGTCATGTCACACTAAAACACACTAGGACAGAAGAAAATAATTATTCACACAGATTAGTTAAGGTCCTCACCAAAACCTTCAAGGTTGTGTCCTGTTTGTAACAATGAAATGAAATAGGAATGGGAAGTTATTAGGGAATTAAAGGTGAAAGGATAGGATGATATAGATAAAAGAAAATGACAGTGGAAAAGATGAGGTTTAGGAAGAAGAAGAAATGGAAGAATTACTGAACATCCCAACTCATTAAAATGTTTAGCTTTGTTTCCAATAAGCAACGGTGCAACTGTTTGTAGATAAAAATAGATATTGATATACAATAAAGTACAGAACAGAGAGTTGACTTACTAATGAGGTACTTTAAGCTCTTGCCATTCACCGTGTTTTTTCATGATCATCACTTTCGCTAGCTGTGCAATATTCCTGCAACAAGTTTAAACTAAACTACGAAACAAACAAGCGGCTCACTTTGCAGTTAGTTTAATTGCAGCTACCGCACTTGACTTAGCTCCAAGCCATATTAGCTAGAAAGCCAATTGCAAGAAGCTAGCTATAATTCAAGTCCATTATAGCAAAAATGAATTTGCGGTAATACAGTCTCAGATTTTACATCTTGATGTAGGACATACATGGGCGACTGGGCGAGTGATAATATGTGAAGCCACAAAATCACGAAATATACTTTTTGTTGAAACTTATTAATATTTTATAATAATAATGGTCAGCACTGGTAAACTGTTCTTGCCTCCACATGGCTATTTATATAGGAGACAGAAAACCATAACCAGGCTAGACAAAACACATATACAAACTATCTTCAAAACTCAATATTAAAATTAAACAAATAATGGTTGATACTTTATCACATAATAAGTACTCTCAGTGTTGAGAATAGTAAGAAACAAGTCTGCATTTTACCAAATGCTAAATATCTAAGATGATGAATGTACAGTCGATATCAGTTGAGCAACTTCTATTAGTAAATACAAATAAAAGTTATAGATATAAAAATATATAATCTTTGTAATACATGCTTTTAAAATATCTGACAATATGCAAGGAAATGATAATTATGCATTGTGCATTTATATGCTTACCTTGAAGAAGGTTGATGAAGAGATGCAGAAAACCATCCTTGGCTACTGACAAGCTTTGCATATGTTTTCTGAAAGCAGATAAACCGCGTACTTGAATGACAAGCGCAAGTACTTATATAAACACATCTCCAGGCAAATATGACTGGTAATTTGTAAACCTTTTATAAACATATATCGGCAGATCAAAATTAAAGACGAATGCATAAAAAGCATAGCCAGAAGTGTACAGCTGTTGTCTGGGATCTCAAACAATCAACAGTCAGTTTTTGCATTGGAAATGATTTGTGTAGTCACTAATTAGCATGTCAACAGGGCTTGATCATTAATAAATCATAATTAGACAGAATTGCAAACTGTGATAAAAAAAATTTGTCACTAGGTGCTGATATGATTAGAGGATCAACAGGGAGGTTGTTGTGCTAAAAAGGTTCTTTCCTTCGGCATAAGGGAAAAAGATAGATGCATGATATATTGTACTGGAAAAGAAGCACACTATATGTATTGCTCTTTGTCTTTTCTTCGGAAGAAACACCTTGCCCCCCCCCTATTTTTTTCTCTAATCCCAGAAAAAGTTATATAATTAATTATAGGAAAAAACCTTTATTTTTTCTAACACGATGATGAAACATCCTTATAGGAAATTTTGTTAACAAACATTGTTTGACTGTTTGTCATTGACGTTGTTCAATGCCTGCTTTAACCCTACATCTTTAAATACTAAATGCAATAAAAGTAGTATTGAGTGCCACAGAAACGGGTAACTGCCATGAACAAATTATGTGTGTAATAGTAACATACGACCACTAAAATGTATACTCCATCCATTCCTTTATAATTGACGTATTCAACTTTTGTTAATATTCCATTTTAACTGACGTGTTTTGTTTCCAAAGTATAATAAATGCTCAACTTTCCCACATAATACCCTTCATTATTTCACTTTGTATTCCTATTATATTAAATACAAAGGTTAGTTAAGAAATTTTATAATTATATTAATGACAATTTGATGTATTAAATAAGTTTCTTGGTCTGTGTAATTTAGTCAAAAATGACAATTATAATGGAATAGAGGGAGTACCTAATGATTTTGCTAATTTTAATTTAATCCATTTTGTCCTGTCGACCTACTTTACATCTCTAAAAGTTTCTTAGTCTCATCAGGTAATATTTACTTAATTATATTAATATACTCCTATCATTTAACAATGATTTTATAATCTCAAGACAATTTAGCAAAAATCTGTCTTTATATGACCTAAATTCTTTATGATGGGGCAACAACATATATAATATTTCAAATTTTATGGTATTACATATACAGTGTATGTATATATTATTCTGGATTCATACCATCAGAAAATGGCTAGATGCAATAAAACAGAATCCAAATGATTGGAAATGCGTTTTCGGCACTTAAGTAGCATAGAAAATGTAATAACCTGATTATTATGCTGGTTTTTGAATTTTTCTGGATGTAGCTTTCGCTCAGAATGAAAAGCATAAGAAACTTGAGCATCCATTCCTGTCAATATAAAAATAATCATGAAACTTTCACCAGAACCTACCGGAGTGAGATCTCTTGTATGACATTCACGTAAGAAGCTGTTACAAGTAGGCACCTCGCCAATGCAATACCTTTGAATTTGAACAGAAGTTTTTTCATGAAGATTATAGCTGGAAGATGAAAGTATTACTGGTTGAAACCATTATGCTCTGCTATTTGTTCTATTATGTATTTATGTTCACACAAATACAGAAACAAATGTAGTTGTCATAGAGATGGCTAAATGACAATATGAACCTACAAGTACCCATCAAGATACACATTTCTTACTTAATCTTTTCTTTTGCATATATTGAACGCCAATATTTCATAATTGAAGAAATTGTACAGTGCGACCATCGCCCGGACCATTGGAACACTAGAACAGGATTAAAAGAATATATACACTTCGAACCTCATTATTTCCCCCCAAACACATTGAACCAAAGGAAAAGAAAAAAATATAAAGAGTGATAATAAGATTACAAAGTTACAGTTACAAATTAATATAAATTATGAGCTTACCTACAAAATACATTTTCTTCTACAGTCGTGATCACAATGTCACATGAGAAGCAAAAGTAGTGTCTTGATATACTTTTTCTCGATTATTAATATTACATAATAAGCTCGATGTCTTCAGGCAAAAAGATTAAAGATAATGCATAATTCTTACATATTTGAAGGTTCGTGATATCAATTATACTAAAGAAAGCTCATTAGGTGATGATGATATATGCAATGAATGCTGCTATCAGTTGGTTATCATATGCAAAATATTAACTCACCCATGCTGAAGTAGTTCCAGAAGCCTCCACGAAATGTGTGACAACCTTCCTGAGAAGTTATTAGATATATATATATATATATATATATATATATATATATATATACCCATAAGAATAAAATCATGCACAGTAAACTTGACAAAGGACTTGAACAATAAAGAAACTATAATGGAAGATATGACAAAATTAATTAGCGTCTCTTACCCAGGCATAAAAGGTATTTACTCACTCAAGTACAGAGTTTTTATGTTTACACAAGGGTACATATTAAATCAACCGAGGGAAACAATGAGTAGTGACCATACCCTGTTAAGATCATCTGTTGAAGACACTCGATGGAATGCATGTAAGGAATGTGGCAAGTCCAGGGGAGCAATAGGCTCACAAGCACCTTCTTTTGGAGCTCTCATCCTCAGTAAAATGTGCCAGCTATTTTTATAAAAAAATTATATTTTTTTATTAAATTACATAAATAAGACATTAAAATTAGAATTTGCCATAGAACATTGATGGTACGGTACAAATTCAAAGTTTATGAAAGTTATTGGCACTCTATTAAAAAAAATGATTTTCCTTTAGTTAACTGGTTAAATTTGAAAACAAAAAGTTGACAAAAAAAAAACTAGATGATAAAAATAAAGGATTTCTGAACTGCCTTACCTGTCTACCTTCATTTCTTTTGCTCCCTTTACTTGAGTAAGGAATGACAGTACAGAATTGCGATCTGTTCCTGGATTCTTCTTTCCCTGAAAATCACAAAACTAAGTGCTTACTAAAGAAAGAAGGAAACAAAGAAAGGGGAAAAAATGCAATGAATATTGCTAAAACAAACTGAAGGTTTCACCATGGTTGCCTACAACGTGTGTGCTTCTTCTACACACGCATACACACAAAAAAACTTAAAAAATACAAAAATGTATTTTACAAAAGTACAACCAACCAAGATATACTCCACAATTTCACAGTCAAGCACTACTATCAAGCTGACAATTTCATACATACCCATCCAAATGCAAAAGGAAGATTGTTTCCCGTTCCCAAGGGAACTGTTGCAATGGGTGGTGGAAAGGATAACTTTAGATCACAAACAACCCCGAGCAGCCAGCCAGCTGTGCCATCCCCACCTGCAACCTGATGATATGCTTCAGGTGAGAAATTATTATGAGAAGAACTAAGTCAAATACATCAGATATCCATCTTAAGCATATTACTTTAGTGCCCAAGCCCAACTTACGATTATTCTTAGCCTCTCCTGAACTTTAAGGGCCACTGCATCTCCATTAGTCTTGAGTTTTTCTAGGTTCAGATAGAGTCTCCGTAACACATTATCAGGAGTTTCTTCATTTAAGTCGTAAACCTAATAAAAATTGGCACAAATGAAATATTGAGAACAAAGGGAGGCATATCCTCATCGTGGAATTTGGACAAAGTAACACTTTGAGATAATGAATTCATAATATGACAAAGACCTGGTTTGGATTCAAAACTGAACGGTAAGTGATGAGAAGATTCCCACCCAACTGACCACCACTTTTAGAGTTGATGAATACTACTACAGGGCATGCAGGTACATCACGAAGATGCTCACCTTTTGAGCCAGGAATAAGTAAGTAATCAGGGATGTGAAATTCTTTCAAAGTGTCGTCAGAAGGAAAATGCATACTTTCCATCACTCCTGAACTGCATAGAAAAAACCAAAAGAAAAGCTCAAGTAATTTAACAAAAAAAACAAACAAAAACTTTTAATCCAATATTTCCTACTAAGGCCACTATGGTGTGGCGTACATAAGAATACAATGCTTAGCTCTAACAAAAAAGGAGTACTCCTATACAGTGGCGGATCTGGGAAGTGGCAGGAGCACTCGTGGCCACCCTAATTTTACTTTTTTGTTATTATTTACCATCGAAATTTTATAAAATAAAGGAACGATCTACAAAATTAAAAAGTATAGAGGCGCCCTCCTATTCCTAGAAACCCCTAAAATAAATTCCTAAATCCTGCCCTGCTTTCGAGAAATAAATTGAACATACCCCATGTCATAAATCAATGGAATGCAAGTGACCAGAATTATGAATTATGATTAATGTGATTTCAACTACCACGATATGATCAAGATTTACATGCCCACTTTGGCTACTCATATAAAATAATGTATCTTCAAGAAATGTACATATATTAGAATTCACATATTATGACAATCATCATGAACAATGATCAAGAACCAAACTTTTCAAGAAACCCAGAACAATTATACAGTGAATTGACAAAAATCATAAGCGGAGAGTATTAAAGCAAAAGATGCAAAATTGATTAATTTTAATTTACACAGTTTTGGATCAGAGAAAAACCAAGAAAAGGTTATCCAACCATATATTAATATCAAACAATAACAACATTTCATGTGTATATATAATTATATGTATATATATATATATACACACACACATAAAGGAGAGGAATGGATATGTTAAAGATTAACCTGCAAGTCAGCAGGTGCTTCTCAGATCAGAAACTCTCTGTTTTCTTTCAGAAAATAAGGACATGTATGTATGTGACGTATGTCTATGCAGTACAGTGGCAAGATTCTAGAATGATTCAAGTGGGCCCGGGCCGGGCCCACCTTTTATTTGTTTAAAATTTATATAATTTCACATGTTGACTTTATTACAGAGAAAGCATATTTTAAGTTTGTGCCGATCCATATTAAGGTCATTTGTCCTAGGCCTATTGGTCATATTTTAAGGGTTTTTTTTTGGTCAACTTGAAAGTTTTTTTTCTTTTCATATTTATTTTTCTCTTTCTATTAACTATCTGCATCTGGATTTTACAATTTTGATTTTAAGGCTTTTGCAATGAATTTTACCTTGTTATAACTGCCCAAGCCCAACTCCCAGGTGTGTTTATTTGGTCCAAGTAACTTTATTCAGCCTAAATTTGAATTAAACTCAAAATACATAAATGACTCTGCCTAAATAATCCATCAGGCGGCCTGTGTAAAAACAAGTCCACACAAATATATTGCCCGAGGCCCATAAAGTTCGACCCCTGCTTTGACTAAATTTTTTAAAAATGTCGAGAAAACCAAACATATTCACACTGGAATAAATAGAAACATTGGATATCATAAACTTATAAAAATTATTTATAATTTAAATATTACCTAAAATAAAAGTGATAAATTTTAATTCTAAATTATAATATTGGGATAATATTAGTATTAGTGCAACTTATCAGTTATTAAAAAAAATATAAATATAAAAAAATAAATTACACATATAAATATAAATGATGATATTATTTTTTATTAAATAAAACAATTTATTAAAAAAAATCTCTTATAATATAAATCTATTTTTTATTTTTTTCGAAATTTATTTATTTTTACCACTACCATATATTTAAATATCTTAAAATTTCAATAAATGTCTAATTTTATTAAATTTATATACTTTTTTTATCCCAATACATAACATACACTTCTAATAATATAGAATACACTTCCGTAAGTGGATAATTTCGATGAATATATAAAATTCTCGTGTCCGGAAATATTCATTTATCTAAATTTAACTACATAACATATTGATATACTCAATGCATGAATTCTACACCATTCTCCTTCATAATTCAATTCCGGAGGTGACGGGCCTATATGCGAATGCTCGCGCTTAAGAGCAAGTCCAAGAGTTAACATGTTAAAATATAAGAAATTTTAGGACATCCATTTCATTTTTTATTTTTAAGGATGCCATATCTATTTTTTATTTCACTTTTATTAATAAAAAATTATTTTCTCTCTTTTTCCATACTTTTTTTCCCTTCCTTCTTTTTTTACAATTCAAATATATTATTATTTTAATAATAAGAAATGAGAATAAAGAATGTTGTTGGAGTGCAGGGATAAAAGTAATGTCCTAAATTATTAGGACGCACTATTTTATACTCCCTCCGTCCCAACCAATTCTTTACACTTTCCTTTTTGGGACGTCCCATCCAATTCTTTACATTACTAAAAATAGTAACTTTTAACAATAAATATATTATTACATCCACTACTTCACTCCACTTTTTCAACACTTTACACTATTACACCCACTACTTCATTTATTTTAACAATAAAATCACTATTACACCCACTATCCTTGGTCTCCGTGCCCGGACCAAATGTAAACATTTGGCCGGGACGGAGGGAGTAATATTTATAAGAAAGTTCTATGAAGCATTGAACTTGCTCTAAGGTCTTTAATAGTCCAGGATCCCAAAATTTTCGAATTCTTTATATATAATATATAAAATATATTATAAATATATTGATTATTGACCTATATATATATGAAGAACCGAAAACAAATTTTGATTAAGATCTCATATATTTCAGTCCTTATATATAAGTTTAAAAATTAAAACGCAAACACATATGAAATATGTCTCTCTCAGAGACACCGCTCTGTTCAGATATGCAGTGCACTATTATGAGATTACATTACATGACTACGTGCATTGTATAAAATTGTTAATGGCATGTTTGATCTTACAGCAATAATACAATATTATCATAATCCATAGGCCATAAATGTACATATATACGTCCACAGATCTTGTATCAGTTTATTTAATCCATATTCGTCAACTCTGTAATATACTATTAAGAGTATGTACGTACGTCGATGGTAAAGAATACCATATATGCATTGCATACAACTTTTTTCCTTTTGAATTGTATCATTTGCATGCATGCATACAATTTAATTAACTTATTTTTCTAAAAAAAAGACATACTTTTTATTCTTAATACAAGTTTGAAGTTAACAAGCTTTAACATTAGTCGAAGAAAAAGAAAGCTTTACTATTAGTCGAAGAAACTAGAATCCTCAAAAATTTTAGTATCAATAGGAATAATAGAAGTTAGTACTGATGCGAAATAATGGGGTGTTTGGCTCCCCATAAATTCTGGAAATAAGCCCTTATTTTAAAAAAAAATAAGTATATATGTACTTTTTCTGAAAATAAGTAACTTATTTTTTATTTTAAAAATAATATTTGGTTTTAAAATTTTGAAATAAAGATTTATCTTTAAGAAAATATGAAAATATATAAAAAAACATATGAAATAAGTAACTTATTTTAAGTTTAAGTAATCACAAACGGCCGGGAAAATATGAGCAGAAATGAGTGATCGATCAATAGTCATGAATACGTTATATACTATATATTCAAAGTTTGGTGGGGTTATTGAACACCTCACAACAACAAATAACAATATCAGATAACTACCATGCATATATATAATTAAGAATATGTAAGATACAGTACGTACTATTGTTCTAGTCAACTTCTTGACGTACGTATATGTAGGTTGCTGGTTAGGGCAGGCAAATCTCAGTTTGCTTTATATACATAACAAATAATTAGTATATTTACCAGCAGGTTTGGCAACGCTGTTCTATATATAATGTTAGGAAAAATATATACAGTATATTGTATTGAACAGAAGAAGTGCCAGCAAAAAGTTGTATAATTAGTACTGTTCTATTATCTGTGACTTTGTGTAATGCGTTTGATTCGAACTTTTATTATTAAGCTTTTTCTCAGAAAACATGTATGATTAATTTAACAAATTAAACGTTATTTCTAATTATGATATAACTGAAAATTTTGGGTTTCGACTTACAAAAAATGTAATATGTACTCTGCGTACTAAATCTAATAAACGAGTATGTGGTTTCTAATTTATTAATCATAATAACAATTAAATATATATTAGTCTTTGAACTCATTCCAAACTTGCATTTGATTTGATTTTTAATTACGGTAGTTAAAAATTAAAAACATGCCGATATCAGCATTAATCAAATTATTAAATCTAAACATGACCCCCATTTCCTAGATACGGAGTAATAAATTTTAAAATGTTGCATTTGTTAGTCTAGAAGATTGACATTGGCTTGTGGACAGCAAACGAGGGAACCAAACATTTAATCTGTAATTAAACAGATAAACCCGTTAGTAATTATTTAATCTCATGTCAGAGAGATAATTGAAAGTACCACATCATTTCTTATAGAACAATTAGTAAACATGTTAGGCAAGCAATTGATGGCAACTTAGCGGGATTAAATTTGACTTTGTAGTAAAGTTTTAGTAGATGCGGATCATGTGTTGCAGTGTGTTGTAAATCTTCTTAATGAATATAATAATATTTGACCAAAATCTTATCAAGGATCGTTATGGGAGGCGGATCAGACAAATGTCATAACTTCCATGACCACGATTGATCGATATCTGATATTCCCTAGCTCTGTCCCTCCGTTCTGATCTTTTTATGGTTAAATAATTTATTTTTAATTGAAAATTAATTTTTTTATATATAATTTTAAAAGATTAATAAATATATTTTAAAATAAATTATATATACTTTTGAATAATATAAAAGTTTAAAATTTTTAATTATATATTATTTTTAAATTTTAATAAAAAAAATTAGTCAATTTTATGGCACAAAAAATAAAACAAACAACAAACTAGAGACTGAATGAGTAATTAGCTGAAGAGATTAACAAAGTTGATATTTAAACTGTATTCTATATATTTATATTTCCTCCTTGTTTAATCTAGAACCTAATAATTACTACAACAAATCTGGCCATTTACGATAGACTTTTTACACTAAATCTGTCGTAAATGAATTATTTACGACAGAAAAATTTGATCACTCATAGTCCGGTCGAAAGTTAAAAAACAGTCACAAGTTAAATTCAATTCAGTCAGAAATTCCATTTTAGTCACAAGTTACAATTTCGTCACAAGTTTTGTGTCTAGTCACAAGTTTAGTATCTGGTCATAAGTTATAAAATAGGACCCACAACTGAGAAAAATAAAATCAAAAAATATTATGCAACTTACGACCAAATTTCAGTCGTGAGTTCAATCTTCCATTCTTCCCAAAATCTGGTTTCTGCTTCTTTTTCTGATTTTCAGCTTTCAAAACAAATTCTAAACTTTTCCAAACACAAAATATAATATATTACCAAAATGTACCACAATCAAGTATATACCTCTATAATACACAATCATCCACACAATTTAGCAAAGAAAATACAAAAATAATATCGATTAGTTAAACCATATTCGTCGTCCACATACAAATTTAAACCATCATACACATACTTAAGTTCACAAATACTAACACTCAACCCATAAACAAGGGACACCTCTAGAGATAATAATTAATTATCATGGTTTTCCGACTCATTGCTCGCATCATCATTCCAACCACCATCATTGTCAACATCGGTAATGGTCTTCCCCTGCAATATACACACATAAACTATTAATTATAATTACAAGCATGTGATAATGACAAATACATAAGCATATTAAATGTAAATGAGTGATAATAAAATAGTGTACACAACATATAAAACTAAAATATTACAAGCATGAAATCGACATAGCAAACAAAGCAAGCGTCTAAGAAAAAAGGGCATATGAAAAACAAGTAAAGTAAAACACAAGAAATGACTAGAAATGAAACAAGCATATAATACATGATGTCTTGATCCAACTGTTTTTTATTTTTCAATTTCTTTATTTCCTTCAATTATTCCAATCAAGAGTAACACATATTACATAAACAAGAAAGAGTACTAGTGTACATAGATTTGTCTACAACGATGACCGACCGAGATATTAGTTCATGTGCATCCCAGCAATAACACAATGTAAGCTATATGATACTTTTCGATTTCCATATGCACATTTTATGGATATTGAATTCTAGTTGTGCAATTCTTTATTTTGTACAGCTTTTATAATTAGCGTAAATAAGTATAATAGTTTTATCATTTTAATTATTTACCAATTTCTTTTAATGGGCACAGTCTACTTAATTATGAATTTATGATATGAACTGATCAGTTTGAACTCTATCAATACAGTCTTGCTTTGAACAATGGCTAACCAACTTATGCATGGTTCGAGTTTCATCATCAAATTAACCTTTGGTTATTTGTTCATAGATTTTATATCTACTACCTTAGTAGAGGTCACGCACTTAATTTTATTTGTCAAATTGACCTCTAGAATGGCTAAGAAGAACACGTAACAGTTTGCAATTTGACTAGCATGCTCCTCAAAACAACACCACTAGTTAGAACTAAGGAGCAACGTGGCTAAATCCCGAGGCTGACCTCATCACAGATTTACCACATAATAATTTACATAAACACGTTAATGGACGTAACCTACGTGTCATTTATATAATACAACACTGTTTAAATAATATATACAACATTGTCAATCGAAGAAAATGGTACGTCATATTTAAACAAACATATAAGAAAAAAAATACATGATATACAGAGAGACTAATAGACACACACATACACTTCGTATAAATCTAATAACAATAGTACGTCCATGCAAAGTATGAACAATATGAGAAAGATGTATAAACACTTTATGCTTATATATATATCTAATATCTTGTGGGTTAGTGCAAATTCAACTTTGCTATTATGTTATACTAGTGAGTATATATTTATATAATATGATTATAGGTAGATTTATTTCAACAGAAGTTTCAAAATGTCTCGAATCCGATCAAATTAGTTGTACTTAATGTTCAAAAAGTGGTTATAATTAATAGCATGAAATTCGAACCTTGTAAAGTTAATATTGATGAAAGCCCCACGTAAACAACTAAAGGAAACTGTGTTGATTCGGCGATAGTAAATTTTCAATCGAAACAACTTAAACAAGCAAAGCAAAGAAAATTTTCTTTATAATTGGTAGTGGATCCAACCACCTATACCGACCAATGAGTCCAATTTTTATAGATTATTATATGCTACAGAGCCATCCATACAGTGCCACCCGTCACAAAATATATAATCACATTTGATTTGTGACCATCATCAGATGTATTATCTGCTTTTCGAAGTAATATTATGAACATGATTTTGTTAATTATTATCCATTTTTGCGACACTACGAGACACAACACGCAGTAAAAGGTGAGAGAGAGAGAGAGGCCGGCGCCAAATATAGGCTGACTTTCAAATATTTGCAACTCTTCCTCTATAAATAGTGGGTCTCGTTTCATTTGGACCTACAAGCTCGATCAGTTTTTCTGTTGAAACTAAAGAAAAAGCTCATCTTTGTTTTATACATTCGATTCAATCTTTAATCAAAAAGCTAATTTATAGCAGAATGGGAAGGTCTCCCTGTTGTGATAAAAATGGACTGAAGAAAGGTCCATGGACTCAAGAGGAGGATTCCAAACTCATGCAATATATTCAAACTCATGGACCTGGCAACTGGAGAACGCTACCCAAGAATGCAGGTACACCATCCACACAAACACAAACAAACAGAAACATATCGATCTTCATCTAGATTACCAAAACATTTGCTGATGGATTTTTTTTGTTCTGTGTTATTACAGGGCTTCAAAGATGTGGAAAGAGTTGTCGTCTTCGATGGACAAACTACCTGAGGCCTGATATCAAGAGAGGTAGATTCTCTTTTGAAGAAGAAGAGACTATAATCCAACTCCACAGTGTTCTTGGAAACAAGTAAGATTTGTATTATTGTTTACTTAGATTATTCTTAATATAATTTACACACTACACTACTAGCTATAACTTGACTTGCCACCAATAATTAAATAAGCTCATCCACTTCAAGTTGCAACAAAAAACATAGCTCTTACGTAATAGCTAGAGAGTTGAGTGACCAAACATTTCAGCTACTAACTTTAAGAAATCAATCTGTAATGCAATAAATTAGGTGGTCTGCTATTGCGGGTCGTCTACCGGGAAGGACTGACAATGAAATCAAGAACTATTGGAATACGCATATCAGAAAAAGGCTCCTTGATATGGGACTGGATCCGGTCACTCATGCTCCTCGTCTCGATTTTCTCAACCTATCAACAATTCTGGGATCGGCACAACTTAATGTTGCAAATTTGCTAGGCCTTCAAAATTTGGTAAATCCGGAACTTGTATTAAGGCTTGCCAATCTCTTATCGTCAAGCCATAATCAAAACCTACAACTACTGAACCAATCCAACCTGATACAAACCCCCATGCAAGACATGAGTTCGATTATTAATCAAGCACAACTACTGGAGCAGAACTTGGTTAATTACCGAAACATGGAGGGAAATTATCAAAGTCCATTGGTGCAACAAAACAACGGACATTACGGGAATGCTGATCCAGCTAGAATAAATGCATCTGAGATTGTGATGCCACAAATGATGAATGGCAGCCTGCAGGGATTTGAATATGATTCAGTATTGTCGAATACGAATACGCCTTTATCAAGCTCAGTTCCCACACCATTGAACTCATCGTCCACATTCATTAACGGCAGCAGCACAGAGGATGAGAGGGATAGCTTCTGCAGCAACATGTTCGAGTTTGAAATTCCTGAGAGCTTGAATTTTGATGATTTTATGTAATACACTGTGCACGCACGTTTGATTTATACTTTACATTGGCTCATTCAGCTAGATTAATTTTTAATTGTCTAATGTGTTTTTTTATTACTTTTAGTGGCTGCTGAAATTTTTTGTAATAGGGAAACATAGTTGGGTGTATGTATGTGTATGAACAATAATACAGTAGTTTGCTAGTTACTATTGTAATACATATTTGTAATTTTTCCTCTTTCTGTAGTAAGTTCATTTCATTATGAATTTATGAATCACCGTATTTATAATAGGTACCGTTTATTGCTTATAAGTTAAAAAAAACATACATTTTTCAACTTATAAAATTATTTATAAGATAAGTCAAACTGGTGTTGAAGTACTGCTTGTTCCAACGTCTGAAATTAGTAGAAATCATATTGAGAACTAGTAGAAAATCATACTTTGTAATGTTTAAACTTGTGAAATGAGATTTGGGCTTGGCGAGACAATTGCCCTTACCTTCGTCAAGGCAGAACTGACCCAGAATAGTGCAATATTTCAAGTCAGTGTAATGAAGTTAAACTGGAGAGGTCTTTTAGGCTTTAGCAAGAATCGCATACAAGGGAACAATCTTATGTACAATGTAAGAAGTATTTATGGGTATAAAATTTATATTTCTGTACAAAATTAAGAAATTGGAAAGTATAAGTGTAAATTATAAGTTTATCCTCTATTATCCGAGGTTTGAGTCTATAAGTCAAATTATTCAAAAAGTAAAGATCATTTTTTTTGAAACGGAGACATTAGCTATTTAAATAATTGCTCCAACTCCCCAAGAAAAAAAATATTTTTTTGTACCAAAATTATCAAATTATTTCCGATTCCGATAAGTATATACCAAATAATACATGCAAATGTCCCAAAATTCGAAACATACTAAACTAATTTATGCAACCTCGCAATGGTCTTTAATATACTGAAGTGTTTAATACCGTTAAATTGATTCATTTTTTACCGTAATTTAAAAATAATATATAATTGAAAAAATATATTATATTATTAGAAAGTATATATAACCTACTTTGAAATGTATTTTTTAGTTTTCTAAAATTATAATTTTTTTTTAATTTTTAATCAAAAATTAGTCAATTTAATCAGAAAAAAATCAAAATGCAGAACTAGTTGGGGGGTAATTTAAGTAATGATGTCTCAAGGCATGGGGTGCTTTCTATCGTCTCTTTCGGGAAAGGAGCATAGCAGTACTGCCTCCGTCCCAATCAATTGTTATCCTTTCGGAAAGAAGGTGCGACACGCATTTTAAGGTGCATATAAAGTATAGTTCCATAAAATTTTTTTAATTTTTTTTTCTGAATAAAAATTTAAACATTATATGCACCTTAAAATACGTGTCGGACCTTCTCTCCGAAAGGATAACAATTGATTGGGACGGAGGGAGTAGTAAATTATAGATGTAGGTTTTTGAATGTGTGACCATTTTAAAGAAACAAGGTCCACGTACTGTAGTTGTCTACACTACATGTAGCCCATTGTAGCACAATTATAATCATGATATTATATGTATCCGAGGCATGGCGTGAAACATAAAATCATCATGCGACTGCAATTATTTTTTTTCTTTTTCTCGATTTTTAAAAATAAAAAAGGTTAATTATACAATAATACACAGAAATTAAAGAACTCTTTTATCAACAGACCGCAGACATAAAATTTATTACACACAAAATAGGAGTACAATTATTTATTACGTTTAAAAATAAGTTATACTCCCTCCGTCCCAACCAATTCTTTACACTTTCCTTTTTGGGACGTCCCACCCAATTCTTTACATTACTAAAAATAGTACTCCCTCCGTCCCAACCAATTCTTTACACTTTCCTTTTTGGGACGTCCCACCCAATTCTTTACATTACTAAAAATAGTAACTTTTAACAATAAATATATTATTACATTCACTACTTCACTCCACTTTTTCAACACTTTACACTATTACACCCACTATTTCATTTATTTTAACAATAAAATCACTATTACACCCACTATCCTTGGTCTCCGTGCCCGGACCAAATGTAAACATTTGGCCGGGACGGAGGGAGTAACTTTTAACAATAAATATATTATTACATCCACTACTTCACTCCACTTTTTCAACACTTTACACTATTACACCCACTACTTCATTTATTTTAACAATAAAATCACTATTACACCCACTATCCTTGGTCTCCGTACCCGGACCAAATGTAAACATTTGGCCGGGACGGAGGGAGTACCTGTTTAAGTACAAGCATTCTACTTTTTCCTCTTTTTTTTGACAAAAGCATTCTACTTATCAAGTTCTTGGTTATTTTGGTTAACGCGGATATTGCGAGTATATCAACTTTAAATAAAAGCATGATGATGTAATTATGAAGTACAGTTTTAAGCAGTGTAATGATCAATAATCAATCACTAAATCGAGCTTACATAAACTTCGTACAGGTCACAAATATATTAAATAAAGTACAAAAAGTTAAAAAGAGGTCGGTGATAAAAATATAATGTGGGTGTTTGGGGTTCCATAAACTTAAAATAAGTAACTTATTTTTTATTTTATTTTACATATTTTCATATTTTTTTTAAAGATAAATATTTGTTTTAGAATTTTAAAACCAAATATGAACTTACTTTTTTCTGAAAATAAGGGCTTATTTCTGAAAAGTACATATATCCCTACTTTTTCCCGGAAATAAACCCTTATTTCCATAAATTGGCAGTTGCCAAACAGGCCCAATATATGCAACTTTCTTTACGTCAACAGCATTTTATTTCCTTTATAATTCCTATTCATAAAGAAAATTGGGTGAAATGCTGAAATGATTTTGAAATTGATATTCTTTTCAATTATTAAAGCAAACGATTCATTTAGATATTTAATTACCGATTTTTAGAACGACTTAATACTGAGATTAGTGCAGTTCAATTGTGTTTAAGGGCCAATTTGGGTAGGCATTTAGCTAGCAGCCCCTTCTGTTGCGATTCTCAAGAGTAGGTATATGTTCTTTGCATGTGCTAACCAAGCTTGCTAATCTTAAAAGAGAAATGGGACCTTGATCATATGTATTTTTGCCCCTAAAGTAATATGTCAGAACTTGTTCTTCAATAAATTATTCAATTATATCAAAAGTTAGAATTGTTGGGGCCATTTTTTTGCTTAATTTTTTACTAGTCTATATTTTCTTTAGGTGTCAAAATTAGACTTGTTACTTCTTTTATCATAGTTTTTGATGCACACAGTGGAGAACTGGAGATGCATGTAGTAGAGAATAATTGACAACTGTTTCTACCATATACTCTCAGGATGAATGATGTAGATAAAACTGATGGTCAAGCAAAGATTTAATTTGAGCTTATAAGAACAAACTCAATTTGACAATACTCATCATGTCTTCTAGAGAATATGGTATGGTTCGAGACTACGTTGGCAAACGAATAAAATAAAATCGAGTTTTTTTTTTATCGAGTTCGAATTTAAATTGAAACGGTGTAACAATACGTAAATCGACAGGAAGAGTGAACAATATATAAATCAATGTTGTTCTTCGGTCTATAATCCAGCCTCTATCTATTTAACATAACACGAACTTGGAAATGCACTTGGGGCAAGTGGTGTAATTAGATGCTGGG
Source organism: Oenanthe sinensis (assembly GCA_028671895.1). Lineage (NCBI taxonomy): Eukaryota > Viridiplantae > Streptophyta > Magnoliopsida > Apiales > Apiaceae > Oenanthe > Oenanthe sinensis. The sequence continues at coordinate 42,974,687 of CM053794.1, forward strand.
CTACATAAACAGTACTTTGGACGAGCATCTTTTGCACGTGACATAGGAATAACCCTAATACTTCTGGCATTCACCTTGATAAATTTCCTTGATTAACAAATAGCAATCCCTTTAATCATTCTTGTTTTATATACATAACCACACCACTTACGGAAGTTATATTAAGTATTTTATTTGTTCAATTCATCAAATCTTACATAAAAAATGAAGTGAGAAGTTTGAAGTCTGTTGTGAAACCAATAGCTAGGCTACCTAATATTGTTTTGTCCTATTAATGACAATCTAATGTTTGTAAGAAAGTGTCTTTTCGAAATTCAACGGACATGATCCACCCTAAACTTTGTCACCTGCCGTATACTTACTCTATACTACCACAGCACTTGTTTGGGTTCTTTGTGGGCATCACTTCAAGATGCAGATATTTGTAAAGTTTTGGAGGCTCTCTCTGTAAGAACAGACACACAGCACATATAGTATTTTTTTTAAATCGCAATCTCTGTGCTTAATTAAGCTGTGAATTTGGGTTCCCAATAAGAGGATAGGAATAGAGAGAAGGAAGACTGAGCCCTGATGAGGAGTGATGTTGAAGTCATGAGTCAGGACTCGTTAATCTTTATCTCATCTGACAGTAACTTTGGGCAGTTAAAAGTACTTTGATGCTATAAAGAATTTTGCACCTTTTTTCTTTTGTTATCAAGAATAATCTACTTATATATTATTATTATTATAATAACTATATAAACATTACTCGTACTGTATTTTTTATGATACGGTGTACATATTCAGTTGACTCTGGTATACTACTGTATTTCATGCAAAGTGCAATAAATTAAAAACGGGGGCACATATACATGTCGCAGCTGTATGCATATTATATATATGCACCGCACCCTACCTTTTCATCTTGTCAGTTGTCATGGATAAGTAGAGTCTCCTGTGTAACCCAAAGTCAAAAGCATTTCTTGTTGGTTGAAGAATTAAACCCTTTGAAGATATGGATGCACAACTTATCAAATTTGACATTAGTCTTTTTGAGTTGGAGTCTCAGCTACAAATCACACAACTAAACAACACTTGCATTTGTATTAGTAATAATAATCGGCGTGAAACTATCTCTTTTATCTTACAATTATCTCACAAGTTGGACCCTCTTCTATCTTACCTTGCCATTCATTATCTCCATCGCTTCATTTCTACCCAACCCATTCTTACTCAGGTACCTGTCTGTAAATTTTCCAATATATGCGTAGTAGATTTAATTGGCTGCATTATAAATATTTAATCTCTGTGCATGTATATGTGTAGGATGGGAAACCATGGATGCTGAGGCTACTTGCAGTTTCTTGTGTTTCCTTAGCTCTTAAGATGAGGAAAACAGAGTTCTCTCTCGATTGTATACAGGTTAGAAATGATTAATACACTGTGTGTGTGTGTGTGTGTGTGTGTTACTATGCATTGTTATTGATTTAAGTTGTGTATAAAATGTATAGCATGAGGGTGGTTTAGTGTTTGATAAACAAAGCGTGCGACGTATGGAGTTGTTGATATTAGGAGGTCTAAATTGGCGGATGCGTACCATCACTCCTTTCTATTTCCTCTCCTTCTTTCTTTCGTTTTTCCAACCCAAAGACCCGCCATTGACGGAAGCACTTGAAGCTCGTGCTACACAAATCATATTCGACTCTCAACATGGTAAACTTTAATTTATTTAATCTTTAGTAAATAAATATTATTGCAACCTATATTTATTTTTCGATCGACTAGACGATATTATTTGGACAATACTAAACATCTATATGCAAATTAATATTTTAAAAATATTGAAGATATCTAGAGATCTATGATGTTATTGGATTTTAATATTACATTAATTCATTAACTATCTCAAAGCCGTAAGACGTATTTATGTACTTGTATTACGTTACTGTTCATCTGAAAACTTATAATAATATCTCTGATCAGTTGTTATTTATATACAACAGAAATGAAGATACTGGAGTTCATGCCATCTATAGTTGCAGCATCAGCTCTACTCTCTGCTTCCCATGAGCTTTTTCCATTGCAATTTTCATCCTTTAGAGACTCAATTTCAACTTGTTCCTATGTGAATAAGGTGCGAATTTAATCTTTTATACGATAATTTCCATTATAATTCATAATCTGTGGAGGTTAATTACAATTAACTTTTTCAAAACAATATATGTTTCAGGCAAATTTATCAAAATGCAACGACGTAATGGAAGAAATAGCGACGGAAAGCTATGAATCAATGTTAGAAATAGTCTCAAGTTCCAACACAAACACTGCCGTCAATGTACTTGACCGGGAGTGGTCTAGCTCCAGCTCCGACTGCAGCACTACTGCTCTAATTAGTGACACAACAATCAACACAGAAGCCCGGGGGGACTTTAAGCGACAAAAGATTAGTATAAGCAATTTCCAAAGCGACGAAACGTTTCCGCTTTCTCACGTTCAGCACTTGTTATAAAACATTCCAATCTTTGGCAAGCTAAATAACAATCACATGGAGCTTTTATTAAAAGCCACAGCTGCGGAAGGAGTTGTGTACTAGGGAAATTCTGTGCAAAAAAATGAAGAAGATTTAATTTAAATCAAGGCTAATGGTAATGTAACAGGGTGGTATAAAACTGTACATTAGTCGATGCTAAATGTACTCCCCTCGGTTAATGATAAATAGCCGCTTTGGTTTCTTGCACCTGTTTTATTTCTTGGTGTACAAATAAAAGAGAAACGAATGCATAATGCGTCTAAAAAAAGTCAAAAGAGTATCATTCACGAAGAAAAGTGACATGGCTGGAGTCGTAGTTCGTTGTCTATGAAATAATAAGTTTTACTGACTCAGTTAATTTATTTTGTATGTCAACTTCAACTATCTTTATTATATTCATTATCTATTATAATAATAATAATAAATTTGAATTTAACTACTTCTGAAAAGGAGGGAAGAAAAAGAAAAAAGAAAAAAAATAAATTTTTTATTTATAAAAATGAAAGTTATAATCACTAATTCACTATGATATCCTAAAATTTAGGAGTCATTTCCTATTTTAGGGATATTGCCCCTATTTCATTTTTTTATCATAGTTATAATGTTTTGGTTTGGGGTTATTAAAGTTAATGTAGTTTTAGACTTGAAAATGAAGAAAAAGGATGGAAATGATTGACAGCTGTTGTAGTATCTTTGTCAAAAGGAATTGATGATGTTCATACTTCATGAAGAAATGTAGCACATTAAATGGGTTCATTTAGTATCTTATTTGTGTTTTTGTCTTAATGGAGTAAAGTGTCTCCTTCACATCCTCACAAATTATTACACGTCTATATATTTAGGCTCTAGCAAGAATATTTGTTATACTCCTGGCCGTCTGTGCAAGAATGCTCCCCACTTTTCTGCAAAATCAAATTAAAAACGGTGAGGAATCATAACAACACGTTAATCTTTAATTTTAACTTTAGTTGACAAAACGATTATATTTAGTTGACTTTTGATTTAGCCACTAAACAGAAGAATGTAATGTTGTTCCTGAGAGATGTATTTAATTGGTTCAAGTTCTACAATTGTAAGCGGTGGGATTAAATCAGACAAAGTTAAGAGTGGTGCAGTTTATCACGGAGAAGCATCCGATGGTCCCTATATCTGCTCAAGACATGTCTCTATCCAACAAATCTGGCCACGCCAATGAGATCTCTGTATTAATACAGAATTGGACCACTGTATTAGAATTTAGAGAGTAAATTACCATTTCAAATATAGATAGATACATAATTACTGTGCATCTGCAAAAGTAACCTTTGTCGTTACTCCCTACCTAGCTAGCAGGAGACTCTTTACATTGTTGTTGCCTGGGGACCTTGGTCATTGTTGTGACTTGTGAGAATTGGTGAATATATTCTAATTCTCACTCTTTGCAATTTCCGGGAGTCCAATATATTTTCAGCAGTCAAGAGATTGAAAAAAAAGTTACTGGTCCAAAAGTACTCGCCCAGGTCCTCGTGGCCAAGCTTAATTCGCATATTTCAACAATTTTTGATAACGAGACCAGTAATCGCCAAAATGGTTGTACTTGGTTTTGAGACCGATTATCAAATTTGGAGTACTAAGGTTGTGTTCACTTGGTAAGAATGAAATGATGAAGGAATGGAATGAAAAATTATATACAAACTTTATGAAGAAAGAAGAATATATGAGTGAAATCATGAATGAATATGAGATAGTCTAAATTTTGCATGATGAGAATTGTAGAAAAATTGATGTAGAACTGGAATGAGAATTCCTTCCAAAACATGTGGGTTAGAATTACAGTTCAAATAGTTTGGAATGGAATGGAAGAAGGAATGAAAATTTTAAACATTTTCCTTAAACTCACCCAAATAAGGGTTCAAATTTCATTCCATTCCCCTCTCATTCCATTCCATCAAAGTGAACACAACCTAAGTACATTTAATTCCCGAGTACTGAGGTACATTTAATCTCCGTCAGTTCTGTGAATATCCGAACTGCTAAAACAACCACAACTACGTTGAATTTGATCACCATACAGTAGAGAGATTTTTAGTGAAAATTTGGATTTGAAATGTGTCTAATAAATTATTATAAGATGAAAATTAATAAAATATCACATGGTATATGATCTAATTAAAACCTACTTTTAACATTTTATGGTTTCGGAAGAGCTCATTACTAGTATTACAGCTCAAGTTTAGGGAGAAATTTTAGGCTTGAGCCACTCTTCGGGCCTCATTTATAATTTATTTATTTATGCGTTGGTAGGTTCGATGCTGGTCAAGGTGGGTAAGTATTGAACTAAAGTGATGAGTTGACAAGAAAACAAACATTTTCCGGAAGGGCCTTTGCAAATAATTGTGGGATTGTACACCAAGTATGTATGCAAGAAGTACATTACCACAATTATAAATTATACATGCAAAACGTTAGCCCTCATAACATGGTGCAATTCATTTTCTTTAAATGTTTGTTTTCTGATTACTATATAGTCTGTCATTTTTAGACTTTTGCTTTCAAGGACACTGCAACAAGCAGAGACACAGAGTGTGTGTGTGTGAGAGAGAGAGAGATTGTAATTTGTATTCCGTAATTGTTTTGTTCGAGTTGCTAGTAGTAGTTTCTGCTGCTGCAGGCCTGTCGCTAACTGCTCCTCGGATGGTTAAATACTTTGGCGCCCTTTTCCTTAACACTGTTTACTGCCATTTTTGGCATCTACTATTAGTTTTTAGAAAATTTAAGAGGATATTTTAAATTTATGTGAATTCTTTTACAGGGATATATGAATGCCTCATACATACAATTAAATTATAAATATTTGGAACCGTAGATAGGTTATAGAGTAAGGAATCGAATCCAATCGAAATAGAACAGGGATGATTTTTAACAACTAAACTATCAAACGCATAGTTCAAAATATAGTAAAAGTAATATACTTTTAGTGAGATAAACAGACTAAATTATTGTACATACATTTGTAAAGATTATTATCAACCTAAATTATATTTGCAAAATTGTTACTCCCTCTGTCCCATTCAATTCTATACACTTTCCTTTTTTGGATGTCCCTCTCATTTGTATACATTCCAAAAATAGTAAAGTTTTAATAATAAAAATTACTATTACACCTACTAACTTTCCTCCACTATCTCAAATTCATAATATAAAAATATTATTACACCCACTACTTTCCTCCACTATCTCAAATCTATTATTAAATATTAATAGATCCCACTACTTTACTCACTTTTTACCTAACTTTACTATTACACTATCATTTTTTAAATTGTTTCTTGTCCTCCGTGCCCATTTGATTTGTATACAAATCAATGGGACGGAGGGAGTAGCTTTTAACATTGTACAACCTCTCGATGGTCAAAGAAGTCTTGACCTATATACATAGTACTTATTCAGTTATTTGTACATTTTTTTGAGACCCTGCAGCCCTGCCTAACGTTATAACCAAAGGAAAAGAATAATAATTTACCTTTGCAATTCCTTGGTTTGGTTTTGAAAAATTGCACCGTGAATCTAATAGTTTTCAAATTAATACTTTATATCCCAAAATTTTTAAAATTGTTTCAATTTGCACCCCTTAAACTAACTTCCATCAATTATCAATATTAATTTCATATTCTAGAGGGTTAATATGAGTATTTAATATTTAAACAGTTATTTCAGTGTTCATATTTTTAGATTTTATGTTCAATTCATTTCTAAATATCTCATTTATATGGCTGAAATGCATTATTACTAGATTATTGGTACAAAAAATAGAAAAAGTAATAAATAATAAGCTATGATATAAGAACCCGACTTTAATTTGATACAAGAATCAAAATTATTAATTAAGTATTATTTTTGGTATCAATAATCTATTAATAACACATTTTATCCATGTAAATAAGATATTTGGAATGAACTGATCACAAAATTTAAAAAATAAGAACACTAAAATAACTGTTTTAATATTAAATACTCATATTAACTCTCGAGAACATGAAATTAACGTTGATAATTGACGGAAGTTTGTTTAAGGGGCACAAAATGAGATGATTTTAAAAGTTTCCGGATGTAAATTGTTGATTTGAAAACACCCAAAGTGCAATTTCTCAAAATCAAAGGATTGTAAAATGTAAATTAGTCTTAAAAGAAAATACATAACTGTGTTAATGATCAGCATTGGCCTATTGTTCAAGAAGAATCACAACTAATTACAGCTAGTATTACTGCATATCAAAAGCAAATTGTAAAATTGTATGGAATCAATCAATGGAACACTGGGTAGTTTTTGAATAAAACACACTTGTATTAAAAGAAGCTGTTTCTAGTGACGCTGGGAGGCCAAAACATGCATTAATAGTACAAATATGTGGCTCTGGGTGCAACTCTGGATCACATGCAGCAGGAGCTAAGCAAACCTGAACGTACGAACGAAGGCATAAATACAACTAGTGTTATTGGGAAATATATATGTGTACGATACATGAGAGGTAGATATAGACTCCCTTTCATTTCATTTCTGATACATGCTCAGCTGAATATTTCAAAAATGGGACGGCTGAGTTGGTTCTTTTAAAAATGGCACATCGAATTCCATGTGATGGCGTTCATCAAAGCTAGAAGTTGGGTTGTTAATTTAGTCATAACCGCCCTTTGGAATGACGGTAACTATAGTGTTGAAAATAGAGTGAAGACCGCCAAATGATGTGGCGGTCATGACTGAAGTTCAGAAACTTGGTTTGTTAGTAATGATCGCCATATTATATGACGTTCATACTTGAAAGGTGATGATGTGGTTTGTTAGTAATGACCGCAACATCATTTGACGGTGGCATGCAGACATCGAAGACCATGAATCAATTGATGGAGGCCAGATCCCTCATTTGATAAGCGCCAAAGCAATTGGCGGAGTTCCACACATCACTCACAAAGATGAAATTTCTCTTAGAAAATATATAAGTTCAACTAATTAAACAAAAATAAATTAAATAAAAATATTATAATTATAATAAAAGTGAGAGTAATTGGTTAATAATATAATTAAAAAATAGTTCAACGTATAGGCTCATAAAATTGTAATTTGATCAATACAAATGTATTATATATTAAAAAACAGAATTTTTTTTATAAAATGTAATATTTTTGGATTATTTATTAATAATTAATTAATAGATAATTAATTTTAATTAATAAAAGGAGATGAATATATGTATTAAATATATATATATATATATATAATTAAATTAAATTAATAGATATTTGTAGATAATATTTATTAATATAGATAAATTATATTTCTTAATAAAATGACAATGATTTTTATTAAAAGAGGATTATATTATAAAATATAATATTAAAATGTTATAATAATATATAAAATATTATAATAAGAGATGAAAGTACAGTAAAAGGATAAATAATTTGTGAATGTAAATATTGGAAAATAAAAAATAAAATTTAAAATATTGTCACATTTATTGACCGTCATTTCTCATGGCGCTCAATACTTTTCTCATTTCTTTGGTTACCGCCATGAGACATGACGCTCATGACTATCTGTGCACATCCAAACAATGTCATGAGGCGGTCATCAAATGTTTTTTTCCCTTTCATAATCGCCAGACAACATGACACTCTTAACTTAAATTTACCCCACCAAGCAGTTGACTGTCAATATAGGTAACTAGATGTCCTAGTTCTCAAACACTGAATGGAACCGTCCCATATTTGAAATAGAACTCGTCGGCTATCCTAGAAAAGAAACGGAGTCGGTAGATATATATGAGCGCAGAAGCTAGGTAGAGATAAAATTTGCAGAAGGAATTTAGTAGGAGGGGCAGCTGGAGAGGGTGGGATTCCTACCTAGCTTTTACCCTTCACTGCCAAGGGGTCGCATGAATTTACAAAGTCTCATAAATGCGTTGGCTGTCTCTCTAGCTTTACATCCTCTATGTTTCTTGTTTTCCTTTAATTATTTTGTGCATGTCTCTTGTACCCATTCTAATTTCACTCCCGTGCTGTGGCCGGTACGGGCACATGATATATTAGTCATGGTAACAACATTGTACATCACTCCCGTGCCGTGGCCGGGACAGGGGCACACATTGGTCAAGGCAACAACATTGTTTCTATAGGACTGTGCGTCCGTGCCCCCTGCAAATCGAGTATTTTTCTGAGTTTTCGAGTCCGAGTTCTAGTATTTAGAATCTGACTAGTCGCTTCGATTAGTCATCAATTTCCAAGTATCCGTCTGAATTAATCGATTTTTTACCATACTTATTTAAACAAACGGTATTTCTAGGCACACATTATTCACTTACTTTCATGTCACTTTTATGAGGTGGTTTCGTGGGTTTTTTTGTGCATACAGGGGGACCATTATCATTAATAAGTATGAATCAATTAAAATTTGACGACTCATCTTTTTAGTCTCAAATTTAGATTTAGATGATTTAATTTGAGAAAAATGAGCCCGAGGAAGACCTCAGGTAACTTTACCTGGGGTTAAAAAATGTTTCAGTATAAACCTAGTGACATATTTGTAAATATTAAAAATAATTTCTGAATTTACAAATGTACCCTCTTGCATTTATATAAAATAATATTTACATTACATTTTATATGTTTAATATATATTATATTTATTTTCGAATTTCAATTGATTTAAGTTAGAAGGCTAAAAGTGTTCTTCTAAAATTATTAAGTTGAAAAAAATGTATATAAGACATATTTGAAAATACGATTAAAAACAAGACATATTTGTAAATAATTTTTAAATTTAGGACATATTAATAAAAAACCCCTTTAGTATTTGGTAGCCTTTTTCTCAAGTGAGTTTATTTATGGTGGGCTGCTTGTTCCTGCTTAATGAATGCATTTATCGGGCTTGTTATTATTTTACCTGATAAGAGAAGTTCGCTATACCCATGGGCCTTGGTCTACCCAAATAGCATTTAATTTAAGAAAATGATAATTTAATCTACTTTATTATTCATTACATTCTGTTAGGCAAATTTTATAGGATGTTAAACACAGCAAGACAAAAAACATAAGATGAGTGGGCCTAACTAGGAAAGGCTCATAAATGGGCCGCTAAAGGATGTTTGGGATTATTGGGCTTCTCTCGGAGCATGTGGTTTTAGGATCCAAAGTTTTACCGTTGGACTTGGATCAGCTAGTATTTACGGTTTAAGACCATAATTTCTAAAAATGCAGCAGATTTGTTTTGTGCACATGAATAATTATCACAATATCCTTTATTGATTTTGTACAATATCCTTTATTGATTTTGTGCACTTTCTTCGTATAATCTTATAAATATTGAATATGATATACTTGCCTTATTTAGATCAATCAACTAGTAATAAATATAAACTGAACAAAGAATTAGTCCATAAAATTTTATATAATTATAATTATAAAATATTTATATAATGATATTAAATTTATATATATATATATATATATTTTAATATCAATTAAATTATTGCACAATTAAATTTATAAGAAAAACTAACATAATAAAATTAAATTTATGAAATTAATTATTAAATTTATTTTATTAAATTTTTAAATATTTTTATAATTCATATAGAAAATATAAATTAATTATCATAACTTTAAAATTTGATTTATATGTAAATTATTTCTTAATTAAAGTTTATATTATCTCTTCTAGTTGTAGTTATAATTTTTCTTGCATAGATTTTATTTCAACGTACAGTGATATGCATACACATTCTTTTGGTTATGGATTTATTGTATTTTTGATGATTTTATTTTTATTTTTAGTTTATATAATCTCTTAATATTTTTTAATTGTTTTTTGTGTAAGAATAATTTTTTTTCTAACAAAATTGTGTAGTCTATAAAAGTAGAATATTAAATTTATAAAGTACATTTTAAATATAAGTTAATTATCATATATAATATAAAAATTATTTTTTGTACGGAAATAATTTTTTCCCCAACAAAATATATTATTACTATTATTAAACTTGTGTAAATGACTTATATTAAGTATATTATTATTTATTTTTAAAATATTATATTCATATTGCTATTTATATTATTGTAATAAATATATTACTAGTATTTAATGTAACAAATGTATACTCTAATTAATAGTCAAAAGTTACCATAAACAACAAAGCACAAAAGAGTTAATGTATAAAAGGATTTATTAGAATCAAAGTTACCGTAAACGGTACAAAAGAATTAATACATAAAAAGGATTTATAAGTAATTTGTTACAAATGTATAAAGTAATTGCTGAGTGCATTTAGGTAACACCTTTAAAAGCATGCAATTATCTGAGACAACAGATTTACAATTATTTTTGCGATTTAAAATTTAAATAAGTTATTCCCACATCCTAGACAGCATCAAATATCAGGCTATTACACAAAGTGAAACTGAAGTACTGAACTAAGGCCGTGGTGACTTTACAAGCTACAACTAGACCAAATACAGGACCAGTATAATCTCCGAGCAACTCAACTTATATATTAAATTTGTTGAGTATGTCTTCAAACATTCGAACTTTCTGCTGATATGCTCTTCGTCTGAGATGTAGTAGTTGAGTGCATGCTCTTTGTCTGGGAAGACTGATTCGAGGATGACTCGGTGAAGAAAACTACCTCCTCCTGATCATCAACAAATACTTGGAGATTTCTCGGGTTTGGTGGCAAGTTCACGTCTGAAACGCCTTCAAGAATCTGAACTATCTGACTCATCGACGGCCTTATACTCTCATCATCCTGAATACACCAACAAGCAACTCTACATAATCTCGTTACTTCTTCTACATCAGCATTCCTGTCCAACTTAGGGTCCACTAGACTAAGAATGTCACCTCCATCAATTGTTACACTTGCAGCCCAAGTAGGAAAGAATGTTACTTTTCCATCTGCATACTGCTCTGTGTTTCGCCTTCCTGATACAAATTCAAATACCATCATTCCATAGCTGTAGACATCGGCCTTTGCTGTCACAGCTACTCCTGATAGCCATTCTGGTGCAAGGTATCCTCTAGTCCCTCTCATAGTGGTCAACACCCTACTAAAATCGTGCCCAACAAGCTTTGCTAGACCAAAATCTGCCACTTTTGGACAGAACTCCGCATCTAGAAGGATGTTTTCTGGCTTTATATCACAATGTATGATGCACTCCCTGCATTTCTCATGGAGATAAACCAACCCTCTGGCTGTCCCCAGTGCAATTTGGTATCTCGTTTTCCAGTCCATCACTTTATCTCTCTTGTCATAGAAGATATGGGAATCCAAAGAGCCATTTGGCATGTAATCATACACTAACAGCTTCTTATTCCGTTCAGAGCAAAACCCACGAAGACGAACAAGATTCACATGCTGAATGGTCCCAATTGTACTGACTTCTGTTCGAAATTGCTTCTCTCCTTGGCTGATGCCTTCCAGCTTCTTCACAGCTATCACAGTTGAATCCGGCAATGTTCCCTTGAAGACAGAACCAAACCCTCCTCCCCCCAACTTCTCCGAGAAATTCTTTGTTGCATTTTGCAAATCTCTATAAACATACGCCATCAGACCGCCCTCAGCCTTACTAGTTCCAGACAATCTTCTCCGTCTAAGCACAAACAAAATAAGACCTACAAGGATTATTACCATTACTGCTCCTACAACAGCACCAATGACAACCCCATTATTATTTTTACCATTAGAGAACTCCGGCGATAGTGAAGAGAGTCTAATATAAATGACTTTCCCACTACTATCATCTTCAGGCAGCTGTTGCAAATTGAGGAGGTCCCCAGTCCAAATTAAACAGTTACCACCGTCAAGCGTATAAGCCGTGCAAGGACAATTACTCAAACAGGTGGATTCACATTCCTTAGCACTTCCAGCAGCCACAGTCTGAGGTTTAGCTATAGCAGGCAATTCCAAATTAGTAGTAGGACTTGTCCACCGCATGTTAGTTCTCATTAGAAACTTATCCTTTTTCCCATTAGTCGTGCTAGTATTTCCACAATTCAATTTCATTTGCCTCACACATCCACCCGAGTAATCATTCAAATTCCAATCATCTCCAAACCTTTTTTCGAAACCAGGCAAACAATTACAGAAGGGCAACGAATTCTGACAAGCACCATAAGCCCCACAATATGCATAAACTTCACATTGTTGTCTCGGTTGAGACCAAAACAAGTTCCACTGTTTAGTACTCTCCAACCAAGTAAGTTGCTTAACTTGACCAGAGTAATCCATGATAAATCTCGATATAATCGTATTATTATAAAGATTATAAGTAAAGTAACTCTCATTCTTATTATCAACATAGCTAAAATTATAGATATAATTCAATCTCATTTCAGGCACTAAACTAAAAATCTGCCCATTCCAAGCTCCACTAGTCCAATACTGTATAGACCTATTCCACTTAATTATATACTGTTTACCATCCGGATCAAGCTCTAACGAAAACAACCCGGGTGAAGGGTCCTCCTCGTTTTTCCAAGAAGTTAAAAGTTGTTTCCTATTAGTCCTTTTATCATACGCAATTTTACCACCTGGTAACCATGTGTGTGATGGATCATTTATACTTTCCCAAAGTCTTGATTTTTTCCCATCTCTTAAAACCAAATTTCCATCCTCAAGAAGCACTGCTTCTAAATTAGAAGCAGTAGAATTTATGTTTGTGGACCAAACAATATTTTTAGATTCATCAACAAGTACTAAATTACCATTATCAATCTTTAGTTGTGAAGAATACTTATCAGAAACATGTTTTTCTCTATTTGCTATCCAAGCTAGTGTTTGAGTAGAAACTTTATTGTACCAAATACCAACATAGTACTTGGAAGATTTACCTGGTTTGAAGAAACCAAGTTTGAAGTTTTCACCTACTGACACAATGGTTTGGTCCCCTGAGATTGATTGGTTTGCAGAGATGGTGTCAGCTCCAAAAGTTGTGCAGGTGCTGATGAAAAAGCAGAGTATGTAGATATAGCAAAAGATTGGAAAGCATGGTTTGTTTTGGAAATGCATAACTTTTTAAGGAAGAGATCAAGAAAGTATAGATAAGTGTTGGAAATGTATAAGATTGATGACAATATGTGTGAAGGGAAGTCATGGATCTAAAATATATGCAACTCCATGACATAATTAACAAGTACTGCTGATACAAGACTCTGTTTTCTTTGTAGTCAACATACACAAGTGAACTTACGATTATATCCTTCAGACATTAAAACCCCTTTTCTATGATTACAAGTAACCAACCGCCCAAATGAATTCCGTTTTAATAGCTTTCAGTAATTTCAATTTCATTTTTTATTTATATCGGTTTTACATGTGTCTTATCATAACAATTATTTATGTATATAAAATGTTGATAAAATTCGATCCACGTTCGGAAACTACCCAAGAATTATCTTGCAAATTCTGGAAATTCGAATTAAAGAATTGTTAGGTCAAAATTATATTCTCCTATAAAATATATGTTTGTAAAATAGTCAAAAAAAAAACAATTAAAATGTAATGGAGGGGGGGGGCAATATAGTCATTGATCTCATTCATGTGGAAATATGAAATAAATATCAGGTGTGGCTAATCTAGAGCTGCGAGAATCGGTCCATGACCACGAATTCTAATATTTTTGTATTTTGGAAGAAAAGTCGAGAGTAAAACCCACTTTTCAACTTTCTTATAGTTCCTGTAGAAACCACGACGATGGAAAAATATGAATACCTAATGGTTGATTACTTGTTTATTATAGAATTAAAGCCTAAAGGTCAATGTTAATTTTAATTAATAACCAATCAACAATACTATTAAGCAGCCTCGGTAGCATGTATTATGATCTAGTCTTATAATTTTCTGAATAACATTATAAATACATAAATAATGACTATATTATCGGTCATCTGCAAATTCTATATACACTTGAGTAAATCTATATAAATCATTTTCACTATAACGAAAAAGATGGCAAAATTAAAGGGAGAAGATGTTGGCCAATTTTCAATCAAGTAAAAGAAATACAAGGAGATGAAATTTGTGCAAAGAGCTATGGGTCACACAATTCAAGACCCAAGCCACACGGCATAGCATAGTAATATACGAATGTGCTTGAAACATAACACAAGGTATGCCAAACAACTAAACAAGTAACACATCTAGATGATAATACAGACCATTTACGCATTAGAAAGATATATCTTTCAGTAGACGCGCACTGAACCACCCCTTTTTTTTTGGGCAAGATATTTGTTTTGAAAATATTTATAAACAAATTGGAATCTAAAAATACTTCAAACTCATCATTACTGTGAAATAATACACAATTATTAGTATCTGGAGGATCTTATCTACGGAAAAGTAATATTAACTATCCAGGCCCTATGCTTAGTTGCTTATACCCATGTCAAGTAACACAACCCATAATCTTTAGCTCAAAGATTTCCAAGGTGTCCCGCACTGCGACTTCTATGCATTGCAAGATCTGGCTTGAAACTGATCCCCCTGTTGCCGAAATCATAAAAACCAGTTTTAGAAACTGTTTTCATTCCACTTGGAGGCAAGCGTCCGTGTTTTTCCCTCGATGGTTTTACTGGGGCTACCGCATGATGATTTCTTCGACCATGAATCACAGATGGTGGTTTCTTGTGAGCTGCAACTCCATGGCTTCCCTTTCGCACAGTCTTAAGTTCTGATGACCTAAGCCCACGGTCAAACTGATGTCCAGCGATGCTTAATCTAGCTGAGCCTGAATCCTTCGTACTACCCGCTTTGATAGAACGCCTGTTATAGTAAACCAGCTGGGGAAGAAGACCTAGCAGATGTTTTTTTAGTTGCTCATCCCCGACATTCTTCTGAGCTGGATTCCCTTCTAAGCTAATTGCTTGCAGGGAATTGTAGTTGGCCGCAAGTTGGCCAAGACCTTTGGTGGTTGAAATTTTATTGAATCTGAAATCAAGGACATTCAGCTTCAGAAGACGGTGAAGACCCTCAACCTCGCTAATTTTGTTTCCAGCTAGGTACAACTCTTTCAAGGAAGAGCAAGATGCTAGGCCTAAAAGATAAAAGGAAAGCTTGTTGAGGGTTTTAACCAAGATATACAGCTTTAAAATCTTAAGTGTACAGTCTTTCAAATAAAAGACAAAACTGTATAATAATTATGGACTTGTAATCCTTCAACACAATTTTTTATACACTAGTGAAATATAACATTGCACAAACATCATGACTAGCACACAGTCCTGACAAAAGGGATTATGTCTAGGATGTATACCTTGCAACTAAAGCAGTAATTAACAACTAAAATATAAGAGACTGAAAACATTCGATTAACTTTCACAAATTTCACTTTAAAGGTCATACATACCATGTCCAATCCTCAGTATCCGATTGTAGCTCAGGTCAAATACACGAAGTCGTGTGAGTTCTCGTAATCCTTCAATGGTCGAAATGTTATTCTTTGACAGATTTAAAACATGGAGTCCTCGAGGAAGAGCGCCAGCTGTTATCCTCACTAAGAGAGATTATTAGCCAATACCACGGTTAGTAAACTAAAAACACAACATCAGAATACAAAAAGGCAAACACAGGAAGGTAGCAGATATAATAGATGCAAACCTATAGCATTTCCAGATAAATTAAGTGTTTTCAGGCCTACAAAGGCACTGAGGAAAGGTATCACAACCAATCCATGGTTAGCAAGCTGTGCACTAGTGGTTGTAGCACTCAATGAAGAGATATATCTCTTTACACTTTCCATGCCAGGTGTGATCTTGCTATCCAGCCTTGAAGTTGACAAACCATTTGACACATTGTTCCCAGTATCTGCTGGATAATCACAGGTTGTCGACAGATCATATATTTCTTCTGAAGGGCTGCAGTGCTGTAGATTAGATACCCACTCCTCGATACGTTTTATCTTAAAATCCTTGGTAGGATATTCCTCCCAATGATCGCCTGTAGATTCAAACTGATTCTTTGATGTGTTTGCTTCATCTGGGAGTATCCAATCTTTAGCTGTACCAGCATAGTTATAACCATCATAACCATCATTGGCGTGGTCCTGCATAATAGTATTGTCATTATGTTCTACGCTATCATCTCTTTCACCATCTTGACTTCCGTGTGTACCAATTTTGTGCGCCATCGTATCTTCCTGCTTTAAATCTATAGCATTTAGGTCACAACAAGATGTTGCACGGGGAACATAATTTCCAGTAGTTGTATGTCCACCGTATGCAATTACGTCAGACAAAGAAAATGATCTTGACAGGATATTTGCAGCCCGCAGATTGCATGGAGTATGGTTGCTACAGTCACCAGGAAACTGTGTATAGCTGTCAGGCCATTCAACTTTTTGTTGGGGATCTCCAATTAGAAAAATTGATCCATCACGTACCAGATCGGAACTCAATTGCACAGAAACAGAGCGTAGAGCTTCTGGCAATTTTTCAGATGTACTAACCTTGTTGTCCTTCTCACCAAATGAAATAAGTGAGCCACTATGATCATTAGATCCATCAGCAGAAAATCCTTGATCTGTGTCGTCTCCTGAGTCAGCAACACCAATCAATCTTACCTTGCGATACAGCTCATTTCCTAAAGATTGGCTTCTCTTCATACAAGTAGCATAAGCCACATCCACATCTTTTGTTTCAGCCATATGCTTGATATTTTTCTCATCAAATTTACAGTCATGACCGATGGAAGTGGAAGTTGTAACCTGATCAGAAGTAATGCATATACCATCTTCATTTGCCTTCAAAGCTGATGATCTTACACTGGAGGAATTGTTCTTCTTCAACTCATGATTATCAACACCATCTTCCAGCGCCTTGTGCATTGCTTCTTCTGGTAAGTAATCTGTCATCTGATTTACGAGAAAGAAAGAGTAATAAAAATATGTATTGCACACTTCAACTGTTTCATTAAATTCTATAAACAGTTAAGAGCTTTAATTTTGATTTCCCAAAAAGAACTAAGTCTCACCTTTGGTTTTGAGGAATGAATATGGCTATTAAAGCATGAAAACCTAATCATCTTGTCACAACTGCACCAGAAACATCACCAGAGGTGTACTTGTTTCATTATAATCTGCTTGCGTACTGCAATGCTACTCAATACATCCAGAATCCTAAACCAAATATCTTCTATCTCCAAAATTATATTGTATTCTTCCACAAGCTACCACATATACATCTAATGCGGACCTTAGCCATAGTCTAGGGATAAACCCATTAAGACACGATGCAGTCTCCCAATGTGTGATGATCTAGATCTCCTTAAAACACAAAGGAAAATCACACTTTCGTTATCCCCCCACAATCTCTTATAGGAGCGAGAACAGTTTAGTTTTGTTACACTGGCCAGACTGAAAGGGTACTCTTGGAAGATATATACTCTCAATCCTTAACACGATTAAGCGATAACCACCTGATGTATGACTGGAAGCAACACAAGCATGCAAGATTAGCAAATGAAAGACAAATACGTGAAATAGATCACCATAACCAAGTATTGTATGAGTATGATAACATCTTATTCCAGAAGTATTTAAACTATGAAATTTATTAAACATCTTAATAGTGAACTTTAGTTTTTTCAGATTAGGTTAAGGTTAATTTTTATTATATTTTTTGGTTGGTTACTTTTACTAATTTTAGAAACTACATGCTGAAACTGGGTTTTCAGAAACATCCTTTGAAGATCTCTAAAACAACCAATATGGTTTCTCTTTTGGGGTTAAGATTTAAGAAACTACACAAATATTTCAATCTTGACATGTGGTAAGAGATGCCAACAAAATTGTTCCTTAACATCTAAGCTTCTGCAGATGCAAGCAAATTGGCTCTTAACTTCTTCCATGTGATTACCATTAAGAATTGTTTGAGGTGTGGTGATCAATCCTTACAAAAGAAAAAAAATGAAGAATGTTGACAATTTTCTGCCAATTTGTGGGTTGAAGGTAGAGATGCACAAAAAGCAGGCTGGGCTGTATTATATAAATCCGTTTTTTTTAATTGGGCCCTGCTTATACCAAAGTTGGTTCCGGTCAGGCTTTTTCGAAAAATACAAGGCCCGTGGCTGGGCCGGATTGGGCTAAAATCAGGATTTTTTGAGCTTTTAAAAAACCCCCGGACTTTATACGGACTTTTCAGGCCTTATCAGACATGCTTTTCAGATTCAAATATTTAGTGCATCTCTAGTTAAAGAGAGGTAGGTATATAGACAAGATCGTTATTTTATGTATTTATATTATCACTAATATCACAATGGTAAAAGATTTCAATTGGTTAAAATCGTACATATGGCCCAAATTTATCATATATTTGGGAGTTAAATTTGGTTCCGTCAACTCTTTCTAGGAGGAAAAATACAAATATGAAGACCAGAGATTAACCTTATATGAAATCCCATTTTTTTCAAACTTCTTTTTCCTTTTGTTATTATTAAGAGGAAGAGGTTTGGCTAGAGTAGCCGAGTGGGTTGTGGGCATAAACAAGATCTGAGTAAACAATCTCAAAAGATAACGTATAACCTAGTTCCTTGTACAATTTGAGGGGTAAAGTTAAAAACCACAATTCACAAAATTATGTGGGTAAGTTATCCAGGAGCATCACATAAAGGAAGGGCGAAACAAACTCTAAACAAATTAATGTTTACTATTGATCAACTACCAGGTTTCAGACAAGTTATGATAGTTGGGAATAATATTATACACAAGGCTCAAGAAAACGGGTTATGCAAGTATTCCATGTTAACATTCTAGGCCAAATTCCAATCGCCAATGAAACAGATAATCAGTGGAGGATGCAGGGGCGCAAGGGTCGAATTTTACTATCACTATTGAATGTTGTAATATGTCATTCATAGTCGTCCGGTCATTCTGTTCTGATAATAAATGAAGTTTGGGATAAATGGACAATCGAGTTTCCACAAATCTAACTATGCTCCATAAATTTTAAGTTTATTCGACATGGACAATATCTGTAGCAGTTAATGTAGCTAAACAAATAGAGTAATTACAAGCTAAAAGCATCAAGAGAACAATTAATGTGTGAATGTGAAATTCTGTTAGCACATTAAAACAACAATAATAACGCATTTAATAATAAAATCCACATGATCATTGCATTGCCACACATATCTAACCTCTTCTGAGCCAGATTGTTGAGCGGTGATTATACAATCATCTGCTTGTTATCTGAAAAGTAACGAGACACAAGATAATTATCAACCATCTACATACACACATGTAAGCCAAGAAAAACAAATAGAAAATCCAACAAGAATACGAAAATACTAAAAACACTAACCTTGTTCGATAAATTTCGTATAAAATTTAACAGGAATGTCCCCTCTTATGTATATATATACGATGGTGTGTGTATATATCACAGGAGAGGGAGAGTTATAAATTTTGGTGAAAGAGTTTTGAAAAGATATTTTAGTTTTTACTAAAAAAGACAGAGCTGTTTTGTAATTGTGTCCACAAAAATAAAGAAAAAGAAAACGACGTTTACGAATCAGTGAGTGAGCGTACGGACCGAACATAATGCCGGTAATTTAGATTTTTTACAACAAAAACAGAGGTCATCGTTGTCCTCGATCATTGTGCTCCATTCTTTTTTCATTTTTTATTTTTCAGTTTATTATTATTATTATTATTATTGATTTTTAGAGGAATCTTTTGTATAGCACAAATTTTAGAAAATATTAATATTAGATGAAACAATGTACGTAATATTAGGACGAAAACAAAAGTTTTGCAGATATACATGTTTAATTATTTAGAAAAGATAAAAAATGCAAAGAGTTATTTTGTGGAAAAAACAATATGTTATGTATTTTTTTATTTAAAAAAATAGTGTTAGATAGAATAACAATGTAATTTTTAAATTTGAAATCTCAATATTTTCGGATTGAGGATGAAATAATCTCTTAACTGAATATTCAGAAGTTATGATGCAGAGAAAATCTGGATAATCGAGACTCCAAGTCGTACAAAAATAAATCGGTTAGCTGGCTCATGATATTCCAGAAAGACAGTCGTCCTTCCCAAATATCTTCCATTACTTGCGAAACATACTGCAATACCATCTACAGATTTGGTAGGTTCAATAATAGTACACAAATCAACAATTTTTTCTTCATAGTAACAATTAGTAGTATGAATAATAATGTTCCAACAGTTAGTACGCAAGCTATGTTACCAATGGGAAATCACAATCACCTAATTATTATTGCTATCGAAATGTCCAAAGCTCGTACCACCCTAACATACCCATCGTGTTCCTTGGAAATTCTAAGTTCCTGAAGCTTTTTAGCTGTCCTCCCAATCGGGTTCCATAGATGTAAATTATCGCTGACACAATACTCAGATTTAAAACAAGTAAAACCATCAACACAGATGCCCTCATTAGAAATACATATCAAATCATCACACATCCCATGAATCGAATAATTCAGGAGTGTAGTATAATATAGAATGTTTAGTACGATGTAACTACTTATATATATATGATGTAACTACTAATATAAGTGCAATATACTCGAACAACCAATTACAATAATATTAATAATGAGTCGAGTAGTACGGCCTTCTGTAGAAACAGTACAGAGAGACACAAGTCGAATCAAGTGCTGCAATCCCTAGATTCAAACTTGAGATAAACATAAGAATAAGATCTTTCAGAACTAAACAAACCAGAATGTCTTTAGAAATAGGACAACTAAACTCATCTTAATCAAACCCAACCAGAAACCAGATCATCATCTGATTCCTATTTTGGTTCTTCCTACTTCGCAGGAGCGTCGACCTGACCACCATATGCAGCAACTGCAACCACAGAGCTAGCTAAACCTGGACGGATCCTACAAAGTGAGATCATAAATGATTAGTCATTCCGAGCTAGGATAAAGAGAGCAATGAATTAAATTTGATATAATGGAAAGATTTACTTTTTGTTGCACAAAATTGACTGTGGTGATAAAGATATTAGGTCATTGCAACATGAAAGCTTTTAGAATATTTTGATACAAGATCGAGAAAGACAGGCCTAATTCTGTTGATTATATCAGCCACTACAGTAACATTGGCACTGTCATTCTGATATAAAAGAAAAGACCGGAGAGCAATACGTTGGAAACATAATTAATAACCGGTGTTCTACTTGCTCTTTGTATTAGACTATTACTGACCTTCAGAAACTCCATAACTTTATCAGCTTGCTTGTAGGTGTAGTCTGTTGCCACAGACAAAGCCAAGACAATTTTATAGGCATTGTTGAACATGCACGGTGCTGCAGCAATACTTGGGTATGAAATAGAAAGGGATACGGAAGCAACATTTTCCAACCCACTCGCAAACTTCAATGCAATATTATCTTCAGTGAGCTCAAGCATCTCTGGACCATGGACAGAGCCATTTTCATGCAATGACTTCACTGTTAAAGCCATTTTCAAGGACAGTAAGAATGAATTCTACAATGTGCTAAGTGTATAGGAATGACCACAATCAGCAACTAGTCAACTGTTATGTGTCAACAAAAGAGACCACTTACCCCCTTGATAATCAAGATCAATCAAACTGAAAGTAGTGGACTCTTCTACGGTGATATACATCCATAAAATAAACAAAGCAAAATAAATAGAATAAATTTTCAGATTGCCTAATATAAGATATCTCTCGCCAGTGTGTAAATCGTTTAGAACAATGGACCTACTGTATATGCAATATTGTAATTTAGAATATGAGATACGATAATTGGATGATAATTAAGGGTAACCACGAGGTACCCTGTGGTTAGAGGTTAGTAATTTCATCATGACTCACAAGCATATAATTTTCCTTTCTAATTAAGCATTTAATTTGATATATCAATACTGGAAAAAGACATGCACATCTCCCATCATAACCGTGATCATCCTTAGCACGAATAAAATTAATATCACGATACTTATATATGCTAGTCTGAAATGAAAATAGATAATAATTCAATCCTAATTAATTTTGATTCCTCTTTTATGCTATGTTTGGTTAAAACAAATAAAATTAGGTGGAAATAAAATAATATTCATCTCACTCTACGCTCTTACCTGATTTCTTTCGACTCTTTTGTGTCCTTCCATCATGCACTTTAATATTAGGGGATGTTCTAGGAAGATCATTGAGCAACGTAAACAACATATAACTGCAGGAAGACTCCATCTCCTTGTGCACAAAAGGATGGACGCTGTCTTCATTGAGTAGAAGAAGGCTCTCCGCACAATCGGAATTTATGACGCAGAAAATGTTTAAAAAAACTGCTGGACATCTATATTCTGTGACCTCTAGAGACTCCAAGTCGTACAAAAAGAAATTGGTTACCTGCTCATAATATTCGAAAAGGACAGTCGTCCTTACCAAATATTTACCATTATATACGAAACCTACTGGAATAGAAAAACCAACTTCTTGTAATTCAATAAAGAGCTTCTTTTCCCAGTGTGATTTGGATAAGAACTTGTCTCTGACTAAAATCCACATGTCTAGATAACCAGAATCATCATCACATCTCAGAACAGCTACTGTTTCTCCATATGCTTCCATAGTAAACCGTGTTTGATATTGAATGAATTGTTCCGGACACTTAAACTGTTGAATAGTGTCATCTTTTAAATCAAAACATACAGTCAGTGGCGGGATGTTGTACAGTACGGGTGCATGCCTAAATGTATCTGTAATCATATATGCAATACCATCTACGAACTTGGAAGTTTCATTAACAGTACAAAAATCAACAATATTGTCTTGATAGTAACAATTAGTATGAATAATATATGTTCCAACAATTAGTACTCAAGCTGTAAACAGAAACATCATACATGTTAGCAATGGTAGAAATAACAATCACCTTATAATCGTTATCGTAATGCCCAAAGCTCACACCACCCTTCCTAACAAACCCGTCATATTCCTTGGAAATTCTAAGTTCCGGAAGCTTTTTAGCTTTTCTACAAAACGGGTTCCATAGATGTAAATTATCTTATCGCCGACACGATATTCAGATTTAAAATAACGAAAACCATAATCATCAACACAGATGCCGTCATTAGAAATACATATCAACCCATCACATATCCCATGAATCCTCAGGTGGCATCCATCACATGTGTAGTATAATTTAGAATGCTGAGTATGATCAAAAGGAAGCTCAAAATTAGTAAGTAACGAGCAAGAATATTGGGAATCTTGATGGTATACATAGTTGTTTGTAGTGGAGGAGGATTTTTGATAGGTGAGATGAATATTAGCGAAGGAAGTAGTGTTAATAATATGATGCCATGTTTTGCAGACAGACATGCATCTAATAACAGACTTTACCTGCACTCTGGAAAAGACATCTATCAAGATATCTTCTATCAGATACTTCTCCGACTCCGAGCCCATTGCCATTGGATTTATTCTTATGTAACAGGCTACGTAACTTTTACTGTAATTTATTTGTCATCCTGAACCAACCCTAATTTCTTTTACCATATATAGTCCCAAATACCAATTCTAAAGAGGTATATTTTCGAGAGGGTTCTAAGAATCCATAAGCAAAACAAATTGAAATCGATAATTTTATTTTAGTAGGCTTACAAATTCATATGACGTATTCATTTTTAATTTTATCATATTCGAGATCAATGATTTTTATTTTAAAAAAATATATAAAAAGATAATATATCTTATTTAGAAAAAATATATTACCGATATTGATATATCTAATAATAAGAATTCGTGAGAAATAGTCCTTATCAGATTTGGAAAAATAGTACTCGTAGTTCGTAGTTAATTTTATTCTTTATCAAATTAGAAACACATAATAATTATTATGCTTCCATCATAAAACATAAATTTCTCTTGGCACACTCGTATAGACTTAATTAAGAGTTTGGTTTGCATGTTGGCTGTAAAATTATGATTATTTTATGCAAGTTCCAGAGTGGTACCAGAATGTAGACGAGTGTTCTCAATGTGTAGGTCTTCACCACAATGCACATGTTCATCGTGAGTATTCACTTTTAATGTTCACAAAACTTGCTAAAAAAAATACCAGTAAATATGAATTGATCCAGGTCACATCTGTTGATGTTCCGCTGCAAACACATATAGACTAACAATGTTCAACTTTAGTATTAGACACCCGACTTGTTTAAACACAACTATTTTACTACTCCAATAACTCAACGTACCTATCGAGTTTTAACACGATAGGGGTCTCAAGATTTATAACTCCCCCGTCAATTTTTTATGTTTGTGGTGGTATTCAGTGAAGTGATCAAGAATTACTGGAGCTACTATATGACTCAAGGGCTCAAGGCATTATTGGTTGTAAATTGGGTCATTTGGGTCATGTGATTTCACCCCATTTAATTTCTTAATCCGATTCGTATTCTCATTAATTAGGTTAAATCTCATAATCCAAAAGACTAATTCTCCATATTTAGATGTCCTCCATAAATTGGCAATCTGCATAATTCTTGAATTTGGAGAACAATCCACAATCACCCTTTGGAAGTTTTATATGAAAAGACTAATGAAATACAATTTTAGCATTAGAAGAAGCCCGATGATATTGCATAACCCTTGATTCAATTCTCTCAAGCCGGCGACAGCCTCTCCCTGCTGCACAGCTAATGACCATCTCTTGCAAAACCCGAGTATGCCCGAGTAAATATTTTACTAGACTAAATTCATTCTCGCTTTCTGAAATTCCATGGATCGTCACACTTTTTAGCTCACGAAGAAATGGATTAAAGGCTTGACTTTGTGATTTCCAGTATTGTTCGTCACCAGAGCTACTAGACAAGTTCCTGCCCGACTGCTGCAAAATAATGAAGCAGAGTTATGTACTTATGTCAGTAGAGTTACGTACTTATGTCAAATATTCATGGACTTGATAATTCAAATAACAGATAAAATTTACATAAAAATCAATAAGATTTAAAGTAACGCTTACAGTAGTCTTTTGGACCTTAGAGTGGCTCGTTATAGTGATAATGAGTTTGTGGAGAGACAGAGAAGTCCTAAACAGGCTAGCTAATCCTCGAATTTTGCTTGTATGCAGTTCCAACGAATTGAGATTGACAAAAGCTTCAAATATTACCCCTGCAAAGTGTTTGTTCTTGGACAGAAGCTGCACAGATGTTGCATAATATGCTTTAAAACTTATCATGAATATTGTAGTCCAAAAAAAGCCAAAGCTTTACAGATAAAACATGGTAAAAAAGATTAAACAAATTTTCCTGACTTTAATTTCATACGCAACATAACAAATAATAACGAGAAATTCTAATAAAAATGAGAGTGGTACCTCGAAACAGGGTGTTTCAAGTTTCAGGCACTTTGATTGAGAGAGCCCACTGAAAAAGTCGGACATACTCGCAAGATTAGTCACACTCTCAAAACAAACAGAAGCCTCTTGCAAGGATACTAAGTTGTGTAACGAACTTTGGTCCGTAATAGCATTACCATTCCATATGATTTTGGCTAGCTTAGGAGCGTCAATCATAACCAAACTATTGCTACTTGTTGTATTAAAACATCTAGACACTCTCATTTTCTCCAATTTCAGGCAACTAATCTCAAGATTGTCTAGTTGCGAACATTCAGATAAGGTAAACTTGGCAAGTGCTTGACAACAAACTTTCAAATGCTTCAAACCTTTACACTTATCCATACTCAATTCCTCAAGTAAAGGGAACGACAAACGATCCATAACAATATTCGGCTGTTCGTTAAATATCACAAGTGATAGTGACAGAGTGTTCAATGATTGGAAACCATCCTTCATAATACTCCAAGGAAGCAATCTAAAACCATGTCCTAAAAACTTCAACTTAAGAATCTTCAACGAATCACTTTTCAATACACTCCGAGGCAAGTTAAAATAATCATCAGTAAAAACATCAATCTCAAGGTGTTGAACATTATGCTTAAGTACCGCACAACGCATCAAGCTATTCAGCTGTGAGAACATCAAGCTAGCGCCTAAACGAAGAACCCTTATATCCGAACAACAATGCTGCTTTGCCCGAATCGATAAAATATGGTTAATAAATTCCATCCCATGATGTTGTTTTAAGGTGGTGAAATCTAGATCAGGAAAAGAATACCAAATATGTCTCCAACGTTTCGATAAAACGCATGTTTGTGCAATGGATTTGATGGGGAGACGGAAGAGTATGTAATGTAGAATTGCATCAGGAAGATCTGTGAGACGGTCTTCGCCTGATTCATTGTCAACATCTAGAAGCTTCTTCCTCTTGGCTGCAGATCTTGTCTCCATAATTTACATGCACGTACGTATATATAACCATAAATTTAAATTTTATGATCGATTTGATATAGTGTATAGTGTATAGACATGGTTGTTCTAATAAAAAGTATGTACGTGTTAGGGTTTGAAAGTTTCAAAGCAAGTGAAGCCTAAACTTAATACGAAAACAGCGCTGGATGATGGAGAGTTTGTTTCTTGTTTCCTAGTTTTGCTTAAACTCTAGAGATTAACTAAGGGATTAATATTAAACACTAGTATATACAATTTATTTGCTTTTAAGATAAACATTGTATGTTTCAAAGATCAAGCGATTTATATACCATGATTTTGTAATTACCATTCATACCTACTATACGAAACATCGGCCAAGAAAGATGTATCTTGATTTTGTGTTCGACTTGGGCTACGTTTCAGAAACTGTCAGACTTACGTGTCATGTTTCCTTGCAATTTTTATACACGCACCAGATGAGGCCCAAGTTACGGGCCTTTATTATTATCGCTCGGGTCGGGGTAAGAGAATCTAAAGTCCCTAATATAATTTTTTATAATTTTATCTTATATTTACAATTCATTTATTTTAAAATAATTAGATGAATCAATATACATAATGATAAATAAATATGCAAATTTTCAAGTAATTTTATAATTTTTTAAAATTATTATCAATTATTATCAATATGTTTATTATAAAAATTATATATATAATACATTTAAATTTAATAAGAAAAAAAATATTATACCAAATATAAATATTTTAAATTTTAATTAAATACACCCATATATATTGCTAGCCGTTATTTACTTGTTTTCAAAGTTAACTTATCTCATTGGCAGAAAAAAGGCTTTACTTATCTCGGCAGGATCATTAATTTATGAGTTAAAATTAATTTATTACAATTATTATTATTTATTTTTCTGTGTAGATGTATAATATAAAGAGATTAATGTTCCTAGGTTAACTCACGTAACTTTCTTGAGATTAAAAAAACTATCATATAAATACACGAGAGTGTTATTGTAATTACAGAAAATCATATAAGTACTTACATTAAAAACCACTAGGCCTTTGGTAATTTTTTCTTGAGGTTATCTCATGAACTTTATTCTCTAATCTATACAATATTATTAAAGCGGCAAGACCAAATGTGTCTCCTACGAAGCCGCAAGACTGGTCTGATCCTTTTGTGTCCTACTCAACTTCAAAAATACACGTGTGTTTCCTACTCAATTTCAAACACATTCTTTTAATCAATAAACAACCATGTTTTAATTTCTTCATTAGTCAACCTCTTTAATTTATTTAATATCATAATTTATTAATTAAATTTTATGAATATTAAAATAATAATAATATTTTATTTATATTAATTAAATTTTATTATTGTGCTCTATCTATATTATATATACTTTTATATTATATTACTCTAAATTAACTTATTTTTTAAATATAATATAGAGTTGTACTCACATCTAATAGCATGTTTCAATTTTCCCATCGCTCAAACACTTTAATTTATTTAAAATTGCAATTTTATAATAATTTTTTTAATATTAAAATTATATTAAAATTATATATATATATATATATATTAAAACATACTCTTTTATTTAAATTTTAATTAAAATATTTTCTAATATATTCAAAATTCTTTTTATTAATAATAATTTATTAATGCTTTGCACGGATTATTAATCTATGTTAATTAATATAAATATATAACAATATATTAATGAGAATTTAAACACATAATATAAATATGATTCAAAAATAATTTATCCCATGTACAACATTACATGAAAAATATTAATAACATAAATAATCAAATTAAATATTTATTTCATTTAAAATATATAATATATTATTTATTACTCTCCTCCCGTGCATTGCACGGGTTATAGGCTAATATAAATTATAACACACACCGGAAATAAACATTCAAATATTTTCTGATTCGATTGTATTTTAAAATTGAAATCGAATAAAATAAATAATAGTTCGTTAATTTTTCGATTTATCTGTATGGTGTTATACAGAAACCAAGCAAAAATGAAACAGAAATATTATTATTATTAATATTATATTATCTGTAATCTGTTGATCAATATTACAAATATAGTTTGCAACAACTTTAAAGTTCCAGCCTATCCAGATCACAGGAATTCGTGAAATAAAATACTGTAACTATGATCGAATTTGGTGAAGTATGATTTATTTACTAGTACTGACATATAGTTACTAGTACCGAGTCTACTGACATAGCAAGTAAAGTTGAGAGTGATGATGAGCCAAGAAGTTGTCCCCTTGACTGGCTAAGAGTAAAGGGTTCGAACAATAACGATTTTAAGTGGTCCTTGGTCCAGTGTTGAGGGTTGCCATGTCCATCTCCGTACTGATAGAAGGTTTGCCCTGTTCGTGCAATATTTGGATTGGCAGCAAGAAATGCTTCGCCGTAAGGATAGTTTCCCAGCAAATCTTTATTTAGAATCTTCCATGTCTCGTGCACTAAATTATCGATATATTTTCGCGCCACTTGTTCGCTTGCACCAGTATCGTTCATGTAACACTGGACTGCCTTGGGATTATCTCCTCGTGCCATCTCATCCTAAAATTAATAATTAATTAGTACATGTAGATCAAATTAAAACTGTGTGTGTGATTATCAGATCATATGACATTTGCAAATATTAATTAGTGAATATATGAATATGTTATATAAGGTCGGTATACGTACCGATGATGTTCCCAAATCGTTGGTAAGTCTAACAATCATGGAGGGGCACCAGATGACACTTGGAACCTTGTCTATGTAATCTAAAGCCTCCACGGTTTTCTCCTCTGCAGTTAGGAAGTAAGCACAAAACAATAAGATTTGCACTCCAATTGAAACTGCAGCATTTTCCAAATATTCCTCTAATGTGGGCTTGTATCCCGAGTGATACCACTTTGCTTCTTTCAGATAGGCTTTACACAGATTTACCCACTGCAATATATAATTAGGCAGTAAGTTTCACTTAATTGACGGAGCCAATTTATTTATAATATATATAAATCAATCTACATCAAGTGCTATGATAATTAGAATAGTATACACACATCAACTAAGCAGAGTGAAATTGTTCTAGCACTTGAAAGTAATTAATTACACAGTACTGATAGATCTCGATCTTACTTGTTTGCTTAAATAAGGAAGGATATTAAAATCTCGCTCTTGCATTGTCCAGTATCCTATTTCATTTGTGGTATTAAACATTGCAAGAAGAACAGTCTTTATATTCATTGGGAGCTTGTCAATTTCAGTAATATCCCATCTGCAAAATGTGTACGCGTGGTTAAAAAAAGCTTTGCGTGGATCGAAGAAGATACATAAGATACATGTAGATTACAATATATGCATGGACGTACAAACCTGTCAACATAATCTGTAAAGAGCTCCATCTCTTCTAAAGAGCCATATACATCATACACATCATCGATGGTTGTTATTAAGCAGATTACTTTTGTTGCCATGACTCGGAAATCACTATATTCAGGATCTGAAACAATTCCATTGCACCAGAAATGATGTTCTACTAACCTGTTTCTTGCAAAGCTCATCTTTTGCAAACCAATGTCCACCCACCAACTGTTATATATTGTGATTCAGGACATACATATATATACGTACAAGCAGAAATGCCATATCAGATCATGTACCTAGCTACCTCGGAGTTAATTTTTTTTGAGATTAATGAAACTTATTGCCCATATATAGAACAAACTTAAACGTCAAATTATACGAGCGTACCTTGCTAGTTGCTGACTTCCTTGTGATAAACGGACTGGACGATGTTGTAGTCCAAGTTGGCTAACTTTATCAGGTTCAGAATCATGTTCTGCTCTTGCTCGTAAGTATCAATGTACCATCTAGCCTCCACCCTTGCTAATCTCCAGCGCAAAGGCATATCTAAGGCATGATTCACTTTTCTTGCCATGTCGGAGGATATTAAATTCCCTTTTACAGCATTCTTCAAGTGTGTTGTTGAAAAGTCCTTGACCTTGTCAATGAAATCTTGGTCAACAAAACCAAAAAAAGATGCTTCGTACAAGCTAAGCAAACCCTTCACATCCTCACAAAGATTTTTCTTGTAGTTACCTGCTTCATCTGTGAACCTCAGGAACACATCTGTATTTCCACAACAAGGAAGATATATAGGACGTTAAACTAATTATGTAGAATTTAAATATACAAGTGTCATGATTTTGAGATGAATATAAAGTTCAATACGAATTTATATGTACAAACCCTGTGACCCGGTACATCCATGTTCCCGAAGAATCCTAAATCGTAAAGCTGTTGAATAAAGGTCATCATCACTCAACCATGCATCGCCACTATTATTATGAATAACATTAACTGCTTGCTTTATATCTTTCTCAAGGAGATGCTTCAGCCCAAGCCTCTGAACCGAGTCAATCAACTCAAGTTTGGCCAATGGCATATCCGTGTCTGCATGAATGACAAGCTTAGCTTCATCCTTCAACTCATTCCCTTGCTTTACATATTTCTCTTCCTACAAAGATTAAGCACGCATATTGCGCGCATGAAAATATTACACACACAAAACTAGGTCAAATATTTAACAAAACATAGTCCATGCAGTATTTCAGCAAATAAGTTTTTTTACGGATAAAACGTAAGAACACAGTAGAGTTACTTAGCTTTAGAAAACTTTTTGCAAGGTAGCTAGAGCTTAGTTTTAATTACCCGACCATACGATCCAAGAATCTATTATATATTATATATATAATAGGAGAACAACTTTTTTCATCTTTTGAGCAAATTAAATCAGTATAAATACCTTTTTTACCCTTACAAACCTCACCCATGCCTGCTTTACAACCCTATCATTCTTTTTTACCCTTACAAGCCTCACCTATGCCTGCTTATAACCCTATCATTCAGTGTAAAGTGTAAATACATTTTTTACCCTTACAAACCTCACCCTATGCCTGCTTACAACTATATCATTCTTTTTTACCATTACAAGTCTCAGCTCATGCCTGCTTACAATCGTAAATTAGTTTGGCTTCCTTTTTTGCCCTTGCAAACCGCAGCCCATGCCTGGTTACAACCCGATTTTCACCCCGCCTAAAACATATGCATACCATTTAACTAACATTCAAATATGAAAATTCACCCGAGTCCCGTGCCTTGCACGGGCTCTAATGCTAGTATTAAAGAATTATGCACGTGCATTTGTTTATATTTAATACGGTATATTATCACCATCCCCGGCCTTTCGGTGTCACGACAACTGGTAATTGGGTTTTGAGATTGAAATTAAACCACCAGCCTCAGCTCCGCGGGTTGGTTATGAGTTTAAGTTCTTAAAAAATTCAAAGTATACAAGGTACGTATATGCATAAAAGGAGACTTATAATATTAGTTGGGATGAGCAAGTATCTATACAGTATAATCACTGGAGAGTGACTTGACAAAATTGTAATCCCAGAAACTTGGTGGATAGTTAGCATTTCTTCGAGGGCCTGAACCTTGATCAATTGTTGTGCTGCCTTGAGCTGGTTTAGTAGCACAAATATTTTTAGAACCATTTCTTGCTAGAGGAAGAGGAATGCGGGGAGGTGCGGCAATCAAGAAGGTTGAAACCAGACCTTGCACAGCCATATATCTAGCTAGTGTTGTCAAAGAAATGCTTGTATTTTTCATGCATTGCTCTGCGCATTGCACTATATATAGGCTAGCCATGTGGATGGTAAATTGGTAATTAATCTATTCAAACATGGAAGGGCAAAAAATATTTACGTCCATCGGCAAATCATTAAACACTTCAACAAGATTAGAAACAATAGCACACAGAGAAATTATTCTAATCAATTATTAATTTAAAAAATTACAACATATTTATTCTAAAAATGGAAAAAAAAGTACGATAAAATTATTCCCACCTATCAATTTTAAAATAAGAAGATAAGCACTCTTAATCTGCGAATTTAGTATGCACACATTCGATGATATTTCCTTTTAATTTATCAGGCCCATATTTAATTCCAAGTTTCACAAAAATATTTTCATTCATATCTTGCCCGTCAATTTCTTTAAAAATTGGTGCTCCATTGAGATCTCTTTTAACTTTTTTTAGTAAGATTTCTAAAAAAAATATTCTCAGCTTCTTCAGACCACTGCCATTTGTATTTTTCATAAATGATATTATACTTATAAAAGTATATGTGTAAAAAAATAATCACACAGGTATAATAGTACATACACACACTAACATGCATATAGTATATAAAGATAAAAGAACATACATGTAAATGTAGACAAAAATAGATAAACAGATTAATTCGTCGGATACCTTAATCAAAGAAAGGAACAAAGAATTTTCCTTGAGTTAGTGACAAGGTGTAGCAAGTAAGAAAAAACAGTTGAGTTATAATACACATGTCTAGCCTCACTCTCAGTTTTTTTGCCGTGTTTTTTAGTTTTCTAAAACTAGAAAATTATTTTCTAATTTGTATGGAAAATTATGATAACATCTAAAATCAGTTTTTACAATTTTTCTAAAATTTAGAAAACCTTGTTTTCCATTTTTCTGTTTCTAATTCCAGAAAATGGACAACTTGAACATATATTTTTTTTCTTTCTATTTTCTTAGAAAACTTTTTTAGAAAATTGGTGAAGTGAACAACCCCTAAAATTTCTCTCATTTCTCCATTTATAGAAGACCATTTCTTATCTCTAAATTAAGATATACAAGTGCAAAGCATAAGATAAATAATATTTAAGTAAATTGATTTTTTATTTATATTTTTATTGATATTTAATATTAAATTTTATAAGAATTTATGTTAATATTATATGTTCTCCTATTTTATATAAATTTATTCTATTTAATATAAATATGTTATAATTTGGACCCGTGTTATAATAAATATATATAATTGGGCTTTAAAAAATTTTTTTTAGTTAATATGGATAATTTATATAGTTAGGGCCCGTATTATAATAAGTAAAATTATATATAATACAAGTATATTTTTTAGGCATGTGACATAGTATCGACCGACCAAAATTTTTAATTTTTCGGTTATAATAATAATGTATAGATGTCAAAATTTTAATAAAATATTCTTACATATGAGTATTACTTAGAGTGTAATATGTTTTGTAATATTTTATATACAAGATATTGTAAAACATATTTTAAAATATATATAATATTTTAAATAATATTTCATTTATATATATGTTTAGATTTAATGAGAAACTCTCTTATTTGAGTAAGTGATGAACCAATAACAAATATAATTACAGGACATGCGAAAAAATTTCTAAACATTGAAAAAATTACAGAACACAAAATAAAATCACAAAATAAACAAAATAATTATATAACATATATAAAAAATATAACACAAAATTACAGAACACTTTTGTGTTCTATATTTTTTTGTATATGATGTAATTTTTTGTTTGTTCTAAAATATATTTTTTAAGCCCCGCATATTTTCTAAAAATAATGAAATGAATTATTTAGAGCCGCATAATCTACTTTAAAATGTATTTATTAGTTTTCTAAAATTATAAAAAAAAATAAAATTTTCAGTCAAATATTATTCAATTTGATTCCAAAAAAAATAAAAATGGACATATAAATAGGTAGGGAGGAGATATTAAATAAATATTTGAAATAGTTAATATAACAAGAAATACGAACATGAATTTGACAGTGTCGAAGTCCTAAATATACTCTACCCCGCAACTGCGTTCATGTCTACTTCATAAGAACTTAACATACTGTCTAAAACCTATATTCGCGCTATTCAAGATCCTTGTTGGAACATAGTGGGAAAATATATGGTAGGTATTTCTAGGCGTATATAGGCAGGCATATATACCAACTCATTTTCTATAATCACCATTGAAACTTTATACACAGTGCCTCGTATTATATGGACTAATTGACGGAACCTCTTTTTTCCTCGGTCTGAACAGTTTGTGACGTTTATTCACTCCCTTTAATCATATAGCAAAGTCAAGACTAGAGAGTGATATATCCAGGGCGTCCTGGAGTATCGTTGCAGGACGCATCTTCCGGAAAATTATTGTCTGGATGCACCAGTACCTTGGAAGTCACCTGCCTGATCAAATATAATTTGGCAGCGGAAGTCCTCATTTAGAACTGATTTTGAACTTGTTGTACACCAAAACTTTTCCTTTAAAAGTTACGTGGGAGCAGACAAATAATCTTCACATACGTATGTTTCCTTGGAACAATTCCTCGAAATTACGCTGACAAGGAAGTTTAATGATTTGTGATCCAGGCTTTATAACATTATTATGCATGTATGATCAAGATCAACTTTCATCATCTGAAGAACTAGAATCATTGCGACGCTGCTGCTTGATTGCAGGAAACAGGCGTTGCTGAAGGTTTGTTTGTGAAGGCGGCTGCTGAGATTCTTGTGTAGCTGATGATGCAGTTGAAGGCATTTTTTTGTTTGTCTTTGTTGTTGACTTTTTCACCTCATCAACCACCTTATTTACCATGGTCAAGAAATCTCGAACAACAGCAAACAAATGCAACCCCTCATCTTTTCCTGCATTGCCGTGAAAGTAACCAGCCGTGCTTTGGATCAGAGAAGTCATCTTCTTTTCTTCTTCCAACAACCAAATGATATCATCTTCTACCTGCTGCACAAAACTTGCAAGTGTCTCACGGAATTTACTTGTTTCATCTGCGCTATCCATCTCATTGTTCAAAAAATCTTTAGATTTTCTTAATGAATGGCTAAGTTTAAGAACCGTTGACCTTAGCACATCACTATCTATAAGTGCTGCCTTCTTTACGTTCTCAAGATCATTGCTTAAATTGGAAACTATCTCAATACCAAGGCTTCGTACATATTCTGCTGTTTCCTCAGTTGATTTATCAAGCATATCTTCTGTTTTCACGCTGGTTAGGCTATTGCTTACTCTTTCTTTACGTGCAGCTCGTACACCCTCAGATCGAATAATCTCAAGAACGACAAAGTGAAGAAGTGTGGTCTTCCCATCAATTCCTTTAACATCTGATAGTTTTAACAGTGTATCAAGCCTAAATGCCTGTGCACCGCCACGGTATGTACCATCATTCATACGGTTGCCGGTTTTAAGAACTGCTTCCAGGAGTTTCAGGAAAAGTCTGCTGTTCTTAATCTCATTGCAAGCTACCTTCAATTTAAATGGGTTGTATGATTAGAACCATATCAGTTGAATTCATCTGTATAACAAGGTGCAGATAATAGAAATTAAACTAAAATTAACACAATACCTCTATGTTTTCAAAAGATTCTTTTACGTTTGAGATTTCCTCGTCAACAGTACACATAAAAAACAATGATTCTAGACGCTTGAAGGCAAATGGAATATCAACCAAGGCTTTGAGGAATCGTTCAGCAGGACCAAGCTGAGAAAGATCCCCACTGTATAATCTCAGCTTTAATTCTTCGTCTGTTGTTGGTGCCATCTTCAACAACGTCTGGATGAGCTCAGAAGGAAGCTCGCTACCTGTTCACAAGAAGAGGTCTCAAAACTTGGTGAAATATAAGCTTTTACATGAAAAAATATCCCAAATTTCCCCTGGAGACGCTTCATTTTTGAATGTTAATACATCTGAGGATAATCCTAATCACATTAAAATTTGTACTTGTTGAAAATACTTAATATAGTGAAAGAGTTACCTTCCAAAACAGCGTCACAGACTTCATCAGTAGTCACATTCAATGCCCTTAATAGAATTGATAAATTCTGTGCTTTCCTAGGGTCGATAATTTGTATAAATTTGGGAGCTTCAAAGACTGCTGGTCCTTTCTTACGATCATCTTTGTTTTGCTCCACAGCTTTATAACCAAATAAATTTTCCATCATCTCCTCGTTGAACCTGTTATTATAGAATAAGATCAACTATAATACATAGAAGATGTCTGTCTTTAGGTATTATGTACATGTAATATCACAAAATGTTGTTCTTACTGGAAGGACCCCGCTTTTAGGTCATGCCAGACCATGGATTGATCAGGATTGGCAAGAACCTTGTCCCAAAAGAATGGCTTCAGCTTTGCTTTCTGATCCTCGCTACCTTCGGCAGCATCTTTATAACTACGACGCCTACTATATGGACCAAGAGGTGAAGGTTTTGGTGGCTGAGGTGGTGGACAAGCAACTTTTGGGGGTGGCGGAGCCTTTGGAGCAGGAGGTTCAGGGGGAGGAGGGGGAGGAGGGGCAGGAGGGGGAGGCGGTGGAGGAGGGGGAGGAGGTGTCGGGGCTGGATGAACTGCTCTTCTTCCAGGTGGAAGTGGTAATTCCCCAACTCCAGATGCACCTGATGACTGACCTCTAGCACCTGGGATACCAGAACCAGTTTTGAAATTGCTTCCATTAGCTGAGGAATCGTAGCCTGTTTTACTTGAATTTGGTATACCATTATGCGTTTGTAAAGAACCTAAAAGGTCAAACAGTTAGTAAGAAGTGTGTTGACAGTTAATTGCTAATAACCAAAAAGTTACTACAATATATACCAGCAGAAAGATTAAAAAAAGGTTTGTCATATGTTTGTCCCTGAGTCGCCTCATTTTTTCTCCTCCTCCTCTGTATGCCGCAGAACAAGAAAAGTGCAACAGCAACCGCTCCTGCCACTGAACATCCAGCGATAACAGAAGTTTTACTTTCACTCATTTGGCTCGTATCCGTTGGTTCACTAGGTTTAGAGTGTTTAGTGACATGACCTTTTGGATGACGCTTGACAAGAGAACTTTCAGGGGATTCACTTTCTTCTATTGGTGAAGGTTCAGGTGCTTTACTTTTCCCTGATGGTGAAGGTGCAGGTGATTTACTTTTCTCTGGTGGTGAAGGTGCAGGTGATTCACTTTTCTCTGGTGGTGAAGGTGCAGGTGAATTACCTTTTTCTGTTGGTGATGGAGAAGGTGAGTTATTATTTTTTTCTGTTGGTGATGGAGAAGGTGAGTTATTATTTTTTGTTGGTGAAGGTTTAGGTGCAGGTGATTTAGCTTCTTCAGCCTTCAGTTGTTCCAGAGCCTTCTCGATTTGTTTGATGGCAAAAACTTCAAAAATTGCTGCTGATGGTCCTGATGTTGTATCATCAGTTGAATCTTTAGATGCCTCAGGACTTGTACTAGCACCGAGTGGACTTGAAGGTAAAGATTTGTCATATTTTACATTTAGGGTTGTTAAAGAAGATTGTGGTTTAGCAGGAGCATTTGATGCAGTATGAGAACTTGAAGTTCTGTCAGGTTTTACATTTAAGGATGTTTTTGCAGATTCTGGTGTAGCTGCAGGAGCATCTGATGCGGTACGAGAACTTGAAGGTTCAGGAGGGGTTGGAACTCCGGCACGTCGAGGAGCTGCTGTTAGCTTTTCACGGGTATCTTTATGTTTAGGGTATTGATGGGGTTTATGTGCGTTTTTATTTCTTTGTAGATATCTTCTAGAAATGCTAGGCCAATCAAAAAACAGCTTATGCCAATTTCTCTCAGAAGTCGGTGATCGAATGAGTGCCTTATCTAGGCAATTCAAAAGAGTATGTTTCCTATGCGAAGGCAAA
Organism: Oenanthe sinensis; assembly: GCA_028671895.1. Taxonomy (NCBI): domain Eukaryota; kingdom Viridiplantae; phylum Streptophyta; class Magnoliopsida; order Apiales; family Apiaceae; genus Oenanthe; species Oenanthe sinensis. The sequence goes on from CM053794.1 coordinate 43,013,121, forward strand.
TCAGTTACAGCTTTGCGCAGAGTTCTTTTCTTTAACAATCCCAAATCTGATTCAACCCTATCCTGACCATTACTTGCTGGCGGATGAATATAAAAGTCAGAGTAGTCAAAACCCTTTGTAATTTCTAGTAGTTCTTTTCTGCAGTGAAGCCACATTTGCTCTGCCTGAGACATTCTGTAACAATTTAGACAAATGCTTCTAACATCAAAGCAAAACTTTAACAACCAAAATGTATATAAATACAGCAAAATGAGAAGATGCACGTAGCACATTTTTATTCACACAAAAATCATCGAAAGTGCATTAATTGTACATTCTTTTCCTCGACACTTCTATGTAAAAACTAAGTCTATACCCTCTCTTGTGGTTCAATATATTCAGATATTTTCTCTAACCATTATAATGGTTATATATGGTTGTCTATCCGCAAATAAGAAAATCATCTATTTGCCTATCTTCGTAGGAATCAACAAACTACTATAATGTGCTTAATAAACTTAAGTAACTTTAGCTCTGTACAAGTGATAACATATGTATACTGACAATGCAAGCAAGCACAGGCGCTGGAATATTACAATTATGCAGAACCTAGATCATCACAACATATTTAAGCAAACACAGTAACATCTGAATGACAGTGCTTTAAAACTGAACCTAAAAGTTAATACAAGTATATGCTCATCAATACTTGTGCAAGAGATGAATGTTTTTATTGAGCGTGTACCGTATCCTCATCAATATCGTCAATTTTCGAAGCGAGACCAGTTCCTAGATCATGTTCAGCGAATTTCCGGTTGGCCTCATGAGTTGGAACTACTAAAGAACAAAGAAAAGTAATAAAAAGAACAAAAGAACGACCCCTCATTGCCCCCTCCTCCAATTATTACCATTCCAATGTTCTGTATCATTCCTTCTCAATTCAAGGAGAAAACAATCTTTGTATTTAAATTGGTTTCTCCGGGCACTAATTATGTGCCACCAACAAATAATAATAATAATAAAAGTAGTTTCAACCTACAAAGATTTCTTTTCTTTGCATGCATCACAGTTACCTGGAAATATGTATTATGTATATGATGCCAAATATATATATATATATATATATATACACACACACAAACAATATTTTCCAATATATATGAATGTTATGTTGCTAATGATTGGAAGGTGGTCTAGAACGGAGCAACTGGAAAATTTAAAACCCTTATTGTTCGATTATCAAATTATTGTGTTGGAATGTTTGTTTTTGGTTAGGAATGGTTGAATGTCTTTGGGTGCATGGAGAGAAGAAAGATGAATGGGCAAAACTATTGATTTTCGCCGCGGTATAGTTCAAACTTCTTTTTAGGTTGTAAACTGCATAATTGTTTACGTATGTTGACATTGTTTTTAATTTTTGCCGATATAATTTTTACATTTTTATTTAACATTCTCCATGTAATATATGTGCCAAAAACAAACATTTTCCATCTACTTAATGTGGATTATTATGTTTTACCATTTTATTATCTTTTTTGGATAAAAACTGTTCATCATTTTCATAATTTTTTATGATAAATATTTTCTAGGAAAATATTTTTCAACAAGGCAGTTAATCATCACTTAATTAATTTCCAATCACTTGTAAAGTGCGTGATGAACAGGTAGGTAAGTTTATAAAGAAGCATGGGAACAAGTAAATAAAATATAGGAGTATAAATATTCTCCCTAGCTAGCTAGCTACAGTAATTGGGGTTCACGTGCTATCTTCACTGTCTCTCTCAATTAACCAAAAAGACCTTGTGACTTTTTGGGTTTGTTAAATTTAAAATAATTTATCTATTTTTATTTTTTTTAAAGATAAATATTTGTTTTAGAATTTTAAAATTAAATATTATTTTTAAAACAAAAAATAAGTTACTGTTAAAGTACATACATACCTACATTTTTTTAAAAATAAACCATTATTTTTAGAAAATGCAGGGAATAAACAGCCGCAATATAGATTCAACCAATTCAACTAACCATGAACACTAAAAATAAAATCAAAAACCACATATCTACTAGGATTATTATTATTATTATTATTATTATTATTACATCTCTCTCCATTTCATTTACATCTACACCACATAACAGACACAAAGCAAGGCCAGTACTAAAATGTGTTATGTAGGAAAAGCAACCAAGATCTTCATATTCATAATCACTGTCTTAGTCGTCACTGGTCTTGTCTTAGGTTTCGGTCTCCTCCGTCACCATGATAAAAATAAGTCATCTAACAACAAATGCTCCGATGATGATTCTTGTAGTCAAACTCAGTCACAATCTCCCATTCAAATACCTGGCAGCAGTAGCAGCCCCCTCTTTACTCCGCCGTTAAATCCAGTGTTATCTCCGCCGCCAAATATTACAAACCCCGACAATGCTCCTCCTCCTCCGCCAACGCCATTACCACCCAGCTCTATTACTACTCCCAATGTGCCTCCTCCGACTTCATCGGAATCTCCGCCATCGACGGTTTTTGTAACTGCGCCTCCGCCGGTGTACGGTCCTCCGAGTCCGGCTGTGGTTGCTCCAGGTCCCGTGACTTCTTGAGATTAGATCCACAATTTTTAAAAAAATTTGTTTTGTTATTAATTGATTGACTGAGTTGGTGTTATTTACTTGTAGAATTTTGTATGCCAAGGCTTCAACAAAGCTTACTCTGGTATTTAGAAAGGAAAATACATTATGTACTCTGAGTTATAAATTATTCAGTTCATTCTAAAATATTATTAGTCATTTTAAAAAATATATATTATATAGGAGTGTCATTTTTCTCGTTCATATTTATTTTATTAGTTTTATATATAATTAAAATAGAGTTTACATTTCGTCAAAAAAAATAAAATAAATAGAGTTTACATTTCTACTAAAAAAAGAGTTTACATTTAAAATAGTAAAATAAAGAAGTAAATTTAGAAATGAACAATTATTATTAGATATTTAAAAATATTTTTGTAAGTATTTTGTATTTGACTACAGAAGTGCAACATAGATACACAGAGAGCAACAAATATTTAAAGAAACAGTGAAACCATGATTACAAAAGCAAATCCCGTTGCAAACCCAACTATTACTTTAACGTTAGTAGGCGAAGAGGCTGGATCAGGTGGAGGTGGAAAATAGTTTGCTGGATCTCCAGTTGGAGGAATTCTAGGTGATATTGTAGGTACCCCAAGCGTTGGCGTGGCCAAGAAGCTGTATCTGTTGGTGGAAAAGCAGGTGCAAGTGTGTTGATTTCAACCTTCATTCCTTGGCTGCAATGTCCAGTTGTTCCACAGATGAAGTATCGCTTCCCTGAAGAACCGAGATGTATGAATGTCTTGCCACCTGAATACTTCTGAATTGGTTTACTGTTCTTGCATGCCTCATAGCCTACCTTGGAAACTTCAAGCTTCTGTTTGTAATCGAAAACTGCAAGTTCATTCGAAAGGCTTGTTAAATTATATGATTATGCATGCCTAAATTCCCGAAAACGTGATATTATCATAGATCATATAAGCAAGTGGTATGCATATGCAGATTGTACACTGTGTAGACGTGGGTGGGTAGTGCTTAGATTGGTGGTTAGTGGTTGTATCCCAGCCATCGCGATCCCCGACTGTATACTCTGTTGCTAGTGTTAAGTTGTGGAGCATGGCTGCAACAGCCAAGCTCCACAATGTTGTGAAAGCTGACATTTGAGCAGTTGTTGTTGTTGAAAAAGAGAATAGATCAGATGAAGAGATATGGATTGGGTTAGACATATAGTCCTATTTTTATATGAGGACACAAGGGAACCTATACAATGTCCCGAAGCTACAACTTTCTCAACTATGATTTATGGTTTACTACTTTACTCATTCATATTGCGGATTGTTGCTCTACAGTGTTCTCAATCTAACTCTCTGTATTCACCTGATTCAGTTTGTGGGATTTTGTGGTTTGTATAAAAAACCAAAACACTTTTTTCTTCTTTTGGATTATAATTTTTTTAAATCGGTGTTTCCACACTAGTTTAACAAACTCATCTCTGTTTTTATTAGAATTTTAACAATTCAGGCAAAAGTCTACACAAAATTACTTGAATTACATCTCATTATAAATCATAAATGTGAAGGCTTGAGTTTTATAAAAAGAGTTATGAGTCTGATTATTTTTTACAATTAAACATTAGCACATTATATCCTATATATAATAATTTTATTTATTATTATAATTTTCAATATATAAAATATAATTTCAAATTTCAAATATCAACAAGAATATATTTAAAAATATGAAATATAAGTTTAATTTTAAATATGAAATATAAGTTTAATTTTTAAATATAAAAATTAAATATTTGGTAGAAAAATTTGTAATCGTGTTATTTATCCGGTAGCGTTATGTAAACGCTGTTTGTGTAATATATATGTCTGTTTCAATTTTCAAACGGTGACACAATCGAAAGAGAAAGCAAGTTGATGATGATGTTTTATTCAAGAACAAGAATAATAATGACAAAAGACTTTAGAGCTTGACGATTCTACCGGAGCAGAGCTTGCCTTTACGACGTCGTTTCTCCTGCCATGGCCGATTACTCTAAACATGATTTTCTTCAGCTAATCAAGAAATTTGGGGATCTTATCACGCTCAAGTTATCCAATCTCTTCTACGGCCTGGTCCTTTCTCTCAACTCCCCCTTCTCTTTCATATATGTATCTATCTCTGTGTGTGTGTTGTAGATGTGTTTCAACGTGTTTTATTTGGATCTATTGTGTGCTTTATGACAATTGTGATTTATTGCACATTAGGGCTATTTTAAAGAAGAATGGGATTTTTTTGATTTATTTGTTAATAAAAACATAGTTTCGTTTGTTCAATCAAAGTAGTAGTAGAGTACGCACAGCGTCAGGATTGACTTTATACTAAATAATCCAATTGAGTTTGAGTGTTATGGTGGGATGATTCTATGTAGGATGGATGCAACTATTAGGGCCGTCCAAATCCCTAGTTGAATGTTATCTTGCTCTAATATAATACGACAAGGTGTTATAGTCATGACATTGAGAAATTGAATACATTTATCTTCTACATCTACACTCAAAAAACATTGTATTCATAAAATTTTAACAAATTCAAAGTTTAATTTACCTTGATTATTGAATGTGACAAAGTTTTTGGGACAAGGTCTAGGATTTGGGATTTAGGAACTTTTCTCTTGAAGTAGAAATATTTAGAAGATATAATGCTGACAAGGAGAGCACACAATATTAATAAGCAAGAGCTGATAAAGAAAAAGCTGATTATGTACCTCTACTTATGTCGGAGTAATAGCTTATTTTGAATAGTAAACAAATTAGTTCTTAGTTTCTAGATTTCTTATAGATAACTTTGGCCATAACTATCTGAATTCTTGAATTCCTAACATATAATATGGATACTTGGATAGTCGATCATGAACACTTTATATCCAAGCATAAAAGAATAGAAAATAATTAACAAATTTAATTATTTCTTGTATCGCATCATGTGTCCGTAATTAACTGTGTTCCATCCTGGTTGTAGTAAGTTTATAAAATTGGGTGACAAAAACAATTAACAATATTTCAGAGTTCAATTTTTCCCCACATTTCTTGGCCCCCTCTCCCTCTGGGCCAAGCCTGCAGAAGTTATAAATAAACAGAAATTAGTTAGCTAGCTAACTAACTATATATATCTGTGGATATTCAGTATGATGTTTACATAACCTCGGTCTCATTACAGGATTCACGATCTGTTGGGGCTATAGCAGGGCTTGCTATTGCTATCGTTTTTACTTGGAGACTATTGAGATCACCTAGTGGACCTCAAAGAAGGCAACCTAAACGGCAAACTGCAGCACCTAGTAATTCTGGCGTTGCCAACCGTACAAATCCAAATCTAGTATCTTCTGGTGTATCCTCTGAAGTTTCTTGTGCACAAAATGTTGTTGATGAATTTTTTCAGCCAGTAAAGGTGAATTTTTGCCCGTTTAGACCATAACTAATTTAGTTTGTTAGAATGATGGTTTGTATCTGATTCTTTTCGCATTTCTGCTGCAGCCAACACTTGGACAAATAGTTAGGCAGAGACTGAGTGAAGGAAGGAAGGTAATATGATGTAATGCATGATTATCTTTTCATGACAATCTATATGTGCTTTAACTTTTTCAAAGAGAAGTCGCACAATAACCTGGAAGTAAATTTTACAGCCGCTTAATTTACGCCACTTGGCATGCTACCAGCATGCTTTGGTAGAACAAGTTACTTTGTATAGTTTAATCAATAGTTTTCAACCATTCAGTGATGAAATGATATAAAAATAACAGGATTTGTAAATTTTAATCGATTGAAGTCCTTGTTGCCAATCTTAGCTGTTTGCCTGTTTATTACCCACAAGTTGTTTTATGCAATTCCTAAAACACTGAAAAACCAAGAATTAAGATATAATCACATAGTTTTTGGGTATTTGTTTTGGAAAATAACCCATATTTTGAATTTACTCATGTATGATGTATTGTCAAATTAATTGACATCAACTTTTTAGCCAGTCAAAGTTCAGAGAAATTGTTTCAGGGCATTGGTAATAATCGATACTTTTTTTCTAAATATTGTTTCCTCATCTTTTGGCTGGCAACATGGTTTTTAATATTTCCAAAATGAAATACACTATACATACTGAGACATAGACATGAGAAAAATTTAACGTGTTAGATATAACTAATTGTTTGGAATTTTGTTAAATATAGGTAGAATGGCGGGTATGTGACGATGCATGCGGCACATTTTTTTAGTTAAATGTCAATTAATTTTTTTGTTATTTATGAAATGTCGCGTATTCTGCAAACTAAGAGCATCAGTACCAGCAACGCTGTATTTAATTAATCACTTGATGTTCATTATTCTCAACCTTACACAATTCTTAAAGTCTCTAGCATGATTTAAGTTTTTTCTTCTATCTTTTCGTGCAAAGGTGACATGCAGGTTGCTTGGTGTGATACTAGAAGAAAGTACTCCAGAGGAGCTTCAGGTTGAAAATAATATTTCAATATCAGTTATAACTTATAAGATTCAAACACATTGCAAAATAGTTGACATTGTGTTTTGCCTTCGTTGCTCCCTTTTTCGTTGTAGAAACAAGCTACTGTGAGGTCCTCTGTGCTGGAAGTACTGCTTGAAATTACGAAATTCTGTGATCTTTATCTTATGGAAAGAGTTTTGGACGATGAAAGTGAGGTGCACATACATCTAAATTCTTCTAAAATCTAGTGAGAAATTGCGATTCTGTCCGTTATATGTTTTTCTTATGTAGTGTTTACGGAAAATTTCTATAAAATAAATACTGTTGCGTACATTTGTGTGCCTACAAGTTCTTAAATCTCTTATGACGATTTATCCATGCTTAGTTAGTACTATTGTATTTGTACCCCTTTGTTGAGCCCTACTCCACATGGTTATTAAACTACTCGCTTTAAAGTTTCAAAAAGTAATTTGGCATGGCATCTTTTGGTTTAGTTACTAATCAGTATTCACTCTAGGATTTAGTTGTAAAATTATTTTTAAAAATAGAAGTTGAACTCTGCCCAATGTCTCCCTCTGTCTTATTCTCGTATGTAGCATAATTAGTCGTTTCTCTTGGTTTGACCAAACCTCTATGTTCTTGTTGCAATATATAGTCGCTAAGTATTGTCTTACATGTTAGTACTGGAATTTTCTCAAGCTCAAATGAAACAATATATTGCATTCAGTTTTATACTAATTTTTCATTCTCAAAACTCAGGAGGACTTGTATAAACATACGGTCTTTATCTCACAAATAATAACATCTGTTCCACTATAAAATTACATCATCTTTCAAATTATTTACATAGATTTATATAATTAGAACATTTTTTTCTTTAATATGAATACATTTATAAATTTAACTATGAGGTAGAAGTTTTTGCGGCATGCGATTACATACTACAAGTATACTGATTGCCATGAAGTAAATATAACGCCATTTATATTCCTAATAACAATCATTTTCAAAATGTATCATTACTAGTGGCATCATTTCTTAATGCTTGATAGAACGTTCTGGTGTAAACTAAGCTTCTAGCGGATATGTCAATGGTCTGTTCTTGTATATGGAGTATTCATGCTTCTTGTTTATGGGTTTACATTAATGCAGAAAAAGGCTCTGGTGGCTTTGGAAGATGCTGGGATATTCACATCTGGCGGTTTAATTAAGGACAAGGTAACATTAGTGTTATTTATATTTCAATAAAGAAAGGACGTTGTGGCATATCCACAATAGTCTGCCCTAAGGTTACATTTCAGGGACTTGCTAAATTTTTTATACAAGTAATATCTGTCATACATGTTCCATGACATTTTACATGAACCAATATCTACTCTCTTTCCTTTGATCCAGTGTATATGTATGGAGGCATGTCAAAGTAGCACTTCCCATGGCCATCCCTCTAACCCTTATATATATATACATTGTGGTATATATTAGCAACAACATTATAATGTTAGTGAAGAGAACACCAAAATGGTGATAATTTAACAAATGTATAAGATGTGTGTTACCAAGGAGTATATTTTATACCCTTATGACCATATACTTTTTAGGCTATCAATCATTCTGTGACAAAAATACCATATATGTAAATATATGTATTTGGGAACTGTTTGAAATCAATTTAGCTAATTTAGTTGGCTTATACAAATTGAAGATAACATATATTAACAAACAATTACATTCTGGTAGGACAAGAAGACTCAATTTGTAATACCAGCTTTACAAATTGCATCTTGTGATATAAAATGATCTGTATACAATGGCTTACTATGTTACTCGGACTCTTCATTTTACCTTCGAGTACCCGTGTCGGACACTCGACACTCGGACATGGACACTCGGACTTGGACACTTATTTTAGGCCAAAAACATGTATATTTTTCAAAAAATTGCCGAGTCCGATACTTGGACACGTATCCATGTTGGACACTTCTAGCCGAGTCCGAGTAACATAGATGGCTTATATATTAGACTATTGCCAAGTGTACAAAGAAATCATGATCTTTTGGGATCTGGGGACTGAAGTCAGTTGCATTTGTGCCAGTCGATTAATGAGACCAAATACCGATATTTGACATTAGATTTAAATATATGCGGGTGATGGCCGTACGGATTTTTAGATACAATCCATAGGGATTATGAAGTTCATTATTGAGAGAATTTGTGTGTGTTTGGTAGGGTGTGTTTTTGTGTGTGTGATTTTTGCTTAACCCCCTATTTTTCCTCCTCCTTTCCCTTTTATCTTCCCCCTTGATGAGTCATCCTCCCCCTCTCTTTAGAGCATGACACCTGTCCTTCTAGTGTTAGGCACTAGCTCCCCCAGCTCATTGGAGCTATAAGGGTGAGCTGGCCAGAGATCCGGAAAATCCGGGATGACTAGGCAGCTCCATCAGGACAGGTGTCAGTTTGAAAGACGTGAAGAAGCATTCTGGCAGTCTTGTCGACGGCTACGGCGGGCGTGTTGGCTGAACCGTAGGGAAGTTTTTCGAAGGGCTGTGGTCCGTAAGCCTGGTACTCGTAGCGCCTGGGCTGTAGTAAGGAGGACTTATGGGCCATCAGCGGGATTAAAATAGGTGTCAGAGCTGACTCTCAAAATTTCAGTCCCGGTTATCTGGTCCAGTTGCCGGGTGTAGGGAAAGAATATTGTTGGTTGAGATAAACCCACAATGGCGAAGGGTCCGGAGGTGGGAGAAATTTTAGTATGACTCTGTTTTCCCACAATGCCCGGATGGCTACTTAGGCTATATGTTTGAGCCCTAACCAGTAAGCCAGGAGGACTGAAGTTGTTTCTTTTGTGCCGTTAAATGAGAAACCAAATAGTGGTTTTTGACGTAGATATTCAGACAAGACATAGTGCATTATGAATGATATTAGACCGGACTCATAATATCGTATATTGAGTTAGTCTATTGGGTTTCTGGAGGTGGGAAACGCTAGCTAGGATAATATACACCGGGAATGATCCAGAGGTGGGACAAAGAAGCCAGTGGCTAGGCAATAGACATCACACAATGGCTGGATAGACAAAGGTCTTGGGGCTATGTGTCTAAGTTAATAAGGAGTAGTTCAAGTGGGGAAGTGTGTAACGATTTCATGTCAGGATGCAACATGAGGTAAAGATGATGTCTATATAACTTCTTAATCTGCTAATCTTTCCAGGGCTTGTGGGGGGATGATGAAATTAAGTAGTTGCATGTGGGAAAGTATATAGAGAGACCAAATATTTGGGGTCTGTGATCTGCATTGGTGGTCTGATTAATCAAAGTAGTTGTATCTGGGCAAGTATACTGAGAGACTAAATACAGGTATTTGACCCTTAGTTACATATTTTGAATTGCTGAATGGAAGAGAAGATTTTGTTAATTGCTTTATATGCTTATAGTTGAGGCATGAATTATTGTAATTAGGCCATGTTACTGGGCGATGCTCATCTGTTGTGAGTCATACTATTAATTAACTTAAAATTCAACTGCAGGTTCTATTTTGTAGCACGGAGACCGGTAGAACATCTTTTGTTCGGCAGCTGGAGCCAGATTGGCATATAGATACAAATCCCGAAATAATCCAACAATTATCGGTAGTTTCTTCTAATCCAATTAGTGATTGGTTACAATCACGTAATTTTAATAAATTTAGCTGCCACTGTTGTTTGTTCGTACTTTGTAGTGCATTTAGAATTGTAATAAGCATCAATCATGTATTGTGCAAGTACTATAATTCAGACCTCTGAATCCAGACCACCCACTAATACAGATATGGAATATATATAGAAGTTTTGAAGTAGTTAATGATATACCACACTGGAAGTGACCAACTTGTAGTTCTAGAGGTTATAATAGTGGAACCACATTTTTTATCATTGACCTTTAAGTTATCTAACACAGAGGTTGCAAAATACCAAGCTTTGCATTCAATTGATAAATTCTAATGCTCAAGTAACCCTGATCGTACTATACTTTCCTTGATGACTTTAGCCGATGTTCTTTTTCACTTTCCATTTTAATGGATTTTTATGCTATATTTATGGTATACAATTAAATTACATTACATGTTCAAGAAGCAGGAATTAACTCTCGACCTTTTACTCTTGACTGGTTACAGAGGTTTATAAGACATCAACTTCACATAGCATCAGACAAACCTGAACGCCCGACTGGCAATATTCTCAGCTCTCCATCACTAGAAGAGTTCTTTGGCTGCGTGTAACATGGAAATCAAGTAAAATTGGAAATAGGTTCTCAGTTTTTTAGATTTTTTATTTAGTATGCATTAACCTTTTTTTGCTAGTTCATTATTGTTTGTTGTACTATCCTCACCTTGCAGTTGTCCAGCAATGAGAATCAGAGACCTATCTTGTATTTCTAGTGGATTATATTGACGCGACGGAACAACTCTGTACAACAGACAACAAAGCAGCACACAACCATTAGCTAAGGATAACTAGCTTGACTAACCTGAAAACAAAGAACATTCATAAACTCTTCATAATTAATACAGTACTAAATTCCTGTCCTTGATTACTTGGCTTTTAAAAGATGTGCTGTGATGGACTTTGCATTAGCTGGGTTGGCAAAAGAGAAGAACCATTATGCCATCTAATATTTATTTCCCTCCACAGAAATTAAAGTTTAGTTTCAAAATACAGGAAAAATGATCTGATCTTTAAATAGTGTCACTTATTTTGAGACAGAGGCAGTACTTGTTTGGGACAGATGGAGTACTTGTTTGCTTTTAGTAAACTTAGATTTGTGCCCCGTTAAAGTGCCAAGAAATATGTCTCTGATCACCCAAATATTGCTTTTATTGAGTTTGTTCTCAGTTTTTATAAACAATTTTGGTTGTAGCTAAAGAACTACTCAAGTCTCCAATAATCTATTTTTTAAGTGACTGAATGTCTTTACATTTAGACTCTGTACGAGTTTTTAGTTTAATTGTTTAGAAAAAAATGAAAAAATAAATAACAATTATAAACAATTTTTTTAAATACAAGTATAGATATCAAATTTCATTTCATTTAAGTGTACATAATTTGATCAGTAAAAAAAAATTGTACATAATTTGACGATTTTTTTTATATAACAAACTTGCGATCTCTGTTCGTGAAAAGAAACGTTACCAATTAACTTGACAATGACAAAAAAAACTGTAATTAGAATAATTAAATGAAATTGGTAGTGCATTATATGCCGGAAAGGGAAAGTTAGCCGGTCAAAAAATAAACATAAAACTTTTTTCTACTGATTTATATCCACAAAACTATTATGGTTGTAAATAAAAATATCAAATTCCTCATTTTCTAGCATTAAAGAAAAAACTTGACTCGTTTTTTATCACTTAGAAGATTAAAAATGCACACATGTTAAAGTCAAAAATAAATTTAACGGTCAAGATTATTGAATATTCATTAACAACTCTTTTAATGTCTTTATATGCACACACATAATTATTTAGTATCTAGAATCTACAAAAAAGAATGATTGTTATTTCCAATTATAGAACCATTACTTGATAAACACCGAGATAAGCAACTCATAATTATTTATAATGGATTACAAATAACAATTTGAATAAGCAACTAACGTAGTGTGTGACAAAAAATGTTTAATTTGACTAAATTCAATTATGACTTTAACGATATGTACGTTTTTTATTATCTAGTGATGAAAATGAGTCATATTTTTCTTTAATGATGATACTGATATATTTCATATTTTAATTTAAGGACCGTAAAAAAAATATGTTATGCCTGTAAATATAAATAACTGTTTGGATTATGATTTTATGACACATGAACGAGAAAGAACAATCCAATGGAAAGCATCAATCTCCTTCCTTTATCATCTTCATTTTTCAATTGCTTTTCTCCAAATTTTACTAACAAACATAACTTTAATTTGTTTAGAACCAGATGTTCAGCTTTTTCACCTTCAATTCATCCCCAAACACCAAGAAAATACTTTAAAAAACCACCTTTCAAATCTCCCGCCAAAAATGTACCAGAGTTTGATGAAGCAGATGCATTTCCCATGTCATTGCCAATCCAGAGAAGAAACCCATTTGCAATTTACAGTGATATTCAAAGATTTGCTAAGCAAAACAAGCTTAAAGAAGCTCTCACTATACTGGATTATATGGATCAACGGGGCATACCCGTTAACCCGACTACATTTTCTTGTTTAATTGCAGCTTGTGTTAGGTTAAAGTCTTTGTCTGTTGGGAAAAAGATTCATATTCATATTCGGATTAATGGGTTGGAAAATAATGAGTTTTTGCAGACTAAGCTTGTGCATATGTACTCATCTTGTGGGTCTATTGAAGATGCACGCAAGATGTTTGACGAAATTCCTAGTAGAAATGTTTACGCGTGGAATGCGTTGCTTAGAGGAAATGTGATTTTGGGTGGGAGGCAGTATCGGGAGGTGCTGCATACGTTTTCTTTGATGAGGGAATTGGGGATTGAGTTGAATGTGTATAGCTTTTCTTGTGTGATCAAGAGTTTTGCTGGTGCGAAGGCGTTTAATCAAGGGTTGAAGACACATGGGATTTTGGTTAAGAATGGGTTAGGGAGTAGTTCGATTCTTCGGACTAGTTTGATTGATTTGTATTTTAAATGTGGGAAACCGAAGCTTGCACATAGAGTTTTTGAAGAGTCGGAGGTGAGGGATGTTGTGGCGTGGGGGGCAATGATTGCTGGTTTTGCTCATAATAGGCTGCAAAGAGAAGCGTTGGAGTATACAAGGTGGATGGTAAAGGAAGGTGTAGAAGTAAATTCAGCTCTACTTACTATGGTTCTTCCTGTTATAGCAGTTGTGAAGGCGAAAAAACTTGGGCAGGAGGTTCATGCTTATGTGATCAAGACCAGGCATTACTCGAAACAGTTGTTTGTTCAGTCTGCTTTAGTTGATATGTATTGCAAGTGCGGTGACATGGTTTCAGGAAGGACAGTTTTTTATGGCTCGGCAGAGAGAAATGCCATCACTTGGACGGCTTTATTGTCGGGTTATGTTTCAAACGGGAGGCTTGAGCAGGCTCTGAGATCAATTGAATGGATGCAGCAAGAAGGGTTGAAGCCTGATACAGTTACAATTGCCACTGTTCTTCCTGTGTGTGGAAAGTTGAGGGCTTTAAAGCAAGGGAAGGAACTCCATGGTTATGCAGTGAAGAATGGCTTTCTTCCCAATGTATCTATAGCTACTTCTCTCATGATGATGTATTCAAATTGTGGTGTGCTGGAATATTCCATTAGGGTGTTTGATAAATTGGAAGTGAGGAATGTGATAGCATGGACTGCCATGATTGAATCAAACATAGCGAGTGGCTGTCTACATGAAGCACTTGGTGTATTTCGCTTAATGCAGCTGTCGCAACATAGGCCAGACACAATTGCATTATCAAGAATGTTAAGTGTGTGTAGTGGAGTAAAAGCGTTAAAGCTTGGGAGGGAAATTCACGGGCAGATTTTAAAGAGAGATTTCGGAGCCATCCCATTTGTTTCTGCAGAAGTAATAAAAATGTATGGAGTTTGCGGTGAAAAAGATAAGGCCAAGTTAGCTTTTGATGTAGTTCCTTCAAAGGGATCAATGACATGGACTGCCATTATAGAGGCTTATGGATCTGGTGGCTTCTATCAAGAAGGAATCGACCTTTTTGAGCAAATGCTATCTAATGGTTCCTCTCCCAGTCATTTTACTTTTGGAGTGGTCCTCTCTATCTGTGATCAAGCTGGATTCGCAGACAAGGCTTGCAAAATATATAATTTGGTAACTCGAATTTACAAAATACCAGCGACCGAGGAACATTACACTAGCATAATCGAACTTCTCAGTCGCTGTGGTCGCGATGAGGAAGCTCGAAGATTCATTCAACTGAGATCAGCCATTTCATGACAAATTTACAGATGAAGTCTTATATATCCACTGAAGAAAACTAATGAATCTCCCTTGGTTGTCCCGTTGTATAGAAGTATCATTACATCATTTACGTCAATTTCAAAACCGACGTAATTTACACCAATTGTTGCCATAATTTCTTTTTGTAAAGCATATGATATGGAGGACGTTTTTTGTAAAGCATATGGAGGATGTTTTTTTTAAAGCATATGGAGGATTCTGCTTAATATGATGGAAGATATAGTACATGCTGGATTACTGATAATGTGACTAAAAACTACAACACTCTGTTCAAGTTATGCAATTCATCATTATTAGAAAAATTATAATCTATATTGAAAATGAGATTAATACTCCTAAATATCATTTTAGGTAACTATCTAAGGTTAAAAGAAAAAAGACATGTATTTTTGTGAATACCGGGGTGCACTATATTATTACAAAAAATTCAGTCAACTTTATATACAAAATTATTACGTATAACTTTAGCTTCCTTAGGAGAAGTTCTCAAAAGAAATATACCTCAAGTGCTCAAATATATACCTGGATTGCGATCTAAAAAAAAAGCCCCTTGTACAGATACTATCATCACCCTTTATTTTTTAAAATTTAGTGATTAAAATTTGAATGACAAAATTTAGTCATAATTAAATTTAATATATTAAATCTAATGTTAATTCTAGTATAAAATCTTATATATATTTGTATTAAAATTAGATTTCACTTATGTTTACCTGTATAATCCAACCCTTTTTTTTAGTTTAATGTACGTAGAGATTCACTGATTTAAAATAGTTGGCGCCTTGGCATTCGTTTGCTTACAAGTGGGGAATCAGGTTCTTTGTTGGGTAATTGAAATGGAGATTATTTGCCCCATAGATACAAAATACGCACATCAAATCGCTACTTTTCTTGCACCTCCATCTGCTCAACAAGTTGAGGTAACCTCTGTTCTCCATCTCAAGTCTCTATATACGTGTATAATTTTATATGTATGCAACTACTAATTAACTTCAAATTAATTCAGGATTACTTTGATCAGCTAATAGCAACCAGGAAATGCCGTGGAATCAAAGTTAAATGTGATGGCGACTCTGGAAAAGGTATTGACTCTCTTGCTCACCACTTGTTTGATAATATGCTTGAATGAATTTCTTTTTTATTTTCACTCCAAAAATTTTATTATTTTTTGGCCCTGTTTCATTACGTATATAGGCGGAAGTATATTGGAATGATAGTGTGCGTTTTCTTAGATATTGGAAGTATAAATTGTTGCGCCTTCAAATGCATTGTTACAAAATTGCAGGTGTTTATGCTGACTTGGATTTTCAAGAAGGGGACCTTGTATTGAAAGACCAAATGCTTTTTGGGGTCCAACATTCTTCAAATAAGGTTTCGTTTATACATATCATAGTAGTCTGTTATTACGTATCATTAAATGGGTTGCATGGTTCTTAACCGTTTCTTTTACTTTTGATGTTGCAGATTGACTGTTTTGTATGTAGTTTCTGTTATCGATTCATCAGTTCGATAGAGCACCAAATTGGAAGAAAGCTCTATCTGCAAAATTTAGGGGTTTCAACAAACCATGAATGTGATGACGGAACAACGTCAGTTGTTGCAAAAGATTGGAACGGATATGACTCATCTGATGATGAGGCAAATTTTGGCATAGTTGATTGCCAGAACCTGGGTGAATGTGCTTCTAGCAGTTCTGTTAAAATACCGCTTCCTCAGGAAGTAGTACACTCATTGATGCATGACGAGTTAGTATTACCTTACTCCAACGAATTCTCTCAGCCATCAGTTATTCCATGTCGAGGCGGATGCAGTGAAGGTTACTATTGTAGGTAAGGGTCAGGTGTTGCTAATACATTTTTCAAAGAAATATTACCATTCCTCCATTTCATGGAAAACTATCTTTATTCTCCGTTCTTGAACTTTTTGTCCTTGCCATTTGTGACAACCATTACAAATTTCCGCTAACATTATCTATTTGTTGGACTAGTATTTGAGTTGCCTATCTTACTAATGCCTATGTTTTGCCAGTACCCTCTACTAGCATCTGTGATAAAATGAATTTAGGTTTTTAGATGCTTAATATCTCATAGTATACTAGTATGGTAGGTGCTTATGTGTATTTGTATTACTCAAATTGTAGTACGAGTATATGCTAATTGTTGTTCTGTTACAGCCTGTAGTGTAATTTTCTAAGTATCTCAATATTGTGTGGATTTTTGTAGCAAGCTATGTATGGAGGCCGACTGGGAGACGTTTCACTCTTTACTTTGCACTGGAACAGAATTAAATTCAAGACGCAAGGAAGCACTCTTGGCTTTCACAGAACATGCTAATGGTAAGGCTTTGATACTATAGGTTTTTCTGCTGAGTTAAGTTATTTTTTATATTGAATTGAAATTCATTTCTGTGTATCTCCTGCAGAAACAAATGATATATTTCTTCTTGCTGCCAAGGTATATTTACTTTGATATGATATGCATGAAGGTATAGTTTTTATTGTTGGCAGTAATTTTACTTGTCTGTTAGCTCATTTGTGAAGACATGTAAGCATTACTATTTTTCCCATGTTACAATGGTACTATGATTGGGGATACAAAGTTGTGTGAATATCTGTGTGTGTATATGTTATTATTAATGCTTCCATCTAACAGTGCATTTGTGAAATAAGCATTTTGTGGTCTTGGTATGCTTCATAAGAACGAAATTTAACATGTAAGCCAAGTTAACAAGAGGTAATTATATAATATGAAATTTATTTTATAGGTTCTTACATGAGTAGAGAAATATGATTTTCTGTTCCTTGTTTATATTATATATGGTGTTCACTAATTGTATTGATTAAATAAATTGAGATTCTAATTTTATTGTTAGGCAATTGCTTCAACCATATTGAAGTATAGGAAATTGAAAGAACAAGAAAAGCATGCATGTTCTCAAGTTTCAGGCGATTGTGTCTACAGTTTGCTTCTCGAGGCATGGAAGCCCATATCAATGGGGTATAAGGGAAGGTCGGTCCACCCCAATTATAAATTTTGTGCCGCTTATCAGTCCATCTGAATAACCCAGTTTGAGGACCAAACATCGAAAATATATTGAACACCTAAAAGAGTTATATGAAATCCCACATTATATTGATAAAATGCTGATAATATTTTTTTATTACTTTGAAGCCAATTTTTATAGTAGTTTCTAATTCAACCACAATACCTAACACTAAGATGCTTTTGCATACTCTAGGTGGTGGGATTGTATGGCTTTGCCAGACGATGTTGATCCTTGTGATGAAGCTGCATTTAGGATGCAGATTAGGAAACTGGCATTCTCGGTTAGTCCATAATAAAGAATATGCATGAATACCATTTCCTTTCAACAAATTAGTCTTCTAGCTACTATTCTGTGGTATTAATTTATTTCTGTTTTATTTGCATCAAGTATTGGTTGTTTAAGATGACGGTACCACATACTACTTTCACGTTTCACCTTCAGCTGTTATGCCGACCGTACCTGACCTAATCCTGTTTTTATTTCACCAGTCACTAGAATTATTGAAGGAAGCTATTTTTGACAAGGAGTGTGAGCTATGTATCCTTGCATGCGTCAAATAGTTGGCGATTTACCAATATACGTATCAAAATATTTCTCTCCTGTTTAATGACTTCCAGTCCTTAACTTTCGAGTTCCAAGTATTTTCGCTTGAAATCTATGGTAATCTTATTGGCATGTTTGAGCTGAATAATCTGTAAGTATGTCATTTTTTAACTATGTGTGCTCTTTTATTTGTATGAAGGATTTCTATGATGCTTGTAATTATATAGTTAGTATGTTTTACTATTTACATTCTGTGATAATTGTTTAAATGAATTTTTGACAGTGATTTGGTTGTAGCATCTCCTGTAGGGGATTATTTCTTGTACATAAATGAACTGCCAGAATCTCAAAAGGTTAGACAACATGGTTTTTAATGCTATGTCTTTTATGTTTTTCCCCTTCAAAATATATTTCTTAACTTTGTAAGTTTGGCAGAAAAATGCTGAGCAAGTAACAAAACCTATTCTAAATGCTCTTGGTGATGACTATTCAGATTGTTGTCAAGGTATGATATCGAAGATTGCTGCTAATAAAAAATTGCCATGCTTCTTTAATTTATGAAATCATGTGATTTTCTTAAACAACTGTTTTGGTGGTTATATTTTTGTTTAGTAACCAAGTGTTCTATTACTACCATTACATGTTCCTTCCCCTGCCCTGCATGGTGCTTGCTAATCTTGAAATTGATTTTATATGTGTTCATTTATTCTGTGATGCTATCACCTTAACTGCAAAGTTGTATAGGACTATATGTTCATTTCCATTATATTTGTTACTTATTATTGTTGTACTTTAAGAAGAAAGACAAGAGGCTAATTCGATAACTGCTCTGTACCAGGCACCGCATTTTTTCCTTTGCAGAGTTGTATGAACCATTCATGCCTTCCTAATGCAAAAGCATTTAAGCGAGAAGAGGTATGCAGTGTTTGAATGTAGCTCAAAAGCGAAAATTTGTAAGTTGAATCCCCTAATAGAAATATTTGGAGGCTACACTCCAAGTTGTGTTCATAGCTGCATGTTTGATCTTCTTGCTTGTTATATATTTTTTATGAATATTAGTTATGTGGGAAGCCTTTCTTTTGATGATAATTATATGACATTTATAAATTGACTGTTAGAAATTTAAGAAATGCTATAATATTCTTGTTTTTCAATGCCAAGTTTGTATTGAAATATGAATTTTGCAATCTAAAGAAAGCTCGGATATATCTGTAGAGATAGAATGGTGTTTTCATAAACTATAACATTTTCAAGTTCTTTTTTAATGTAATCACATGTGAAAGATATTCCCAATAAGATTTTTATGTTATGTTTGCTCTTGTGTTCTGGGCATGACATGTCAGCAGAACAGGAATTATTTGTTGCCCTTGTGAAATAGAACTGATATAACTTGTCAGATTCTCTAAGATCCTTTTTAAAGAAGAGGCAACACAGACAAGAAACTTTTGGGTCCATTCCCATCTATTTCTGACAATCTTTTGCTTCATTTTGAGAAAAGCTTCTACCTCACTAGTTGTTGCATATATGACTGTAGTCTGTCTACAAATCCTAGAGATCAGCTCCCATTCTTTTCCCTGTGATTTCTAATTCTTTAAGACTTGAAATTGCAGGACAGGGATGGGCAAGCAACAATCATTGCTCTCAGACCAATTCACAAAGGAGAAGAGGTACTTTCTTATGTGGAATCTCTGACTCCAGATTCAACTATTATCTGGGTTTATCATGATAGTAATTGAAGGATATATTTCTGCATATTAAATCTAAATCTATATTTTGCTTGTTTTTACAATATTACAGATAACAATATCGTATATAGATGAAGATCTTCCACTCGAAGAGAGACAAGCATCTCTTGCAGACTATGGTTTCACTTGCCGGTGTCCCAAGTGTTTAGAGGAACAAAAGTAATCTTGCATGATCAGATTCATTAAAAAGCAAAGCTGCACATCAAATGTGTCTGCTTTCTTCCATGAGTTGATGACTCTTGCCGAGTTACATTTTCTTAATTTATATAGAACTGTTTTTCATGAGTAGCGTATCCTATATTTTTAAAATGGAAAGTATTTGATTATTTCATGTTATGAAAGATGTATATATGAATATTGTGAAAACGGTGTGAACAATTACAAATTCACACCGTTTTCCCTCTTGAGAAATCAGTCTCAAGTTTTAAATAATTAAATCTATATTGTTGCTTAAAAATACAATGGTAAAGTACTAGGATTTAAAAAAATTCAACCTTGAGAACAATTATAAATGGAATTTCGAGCTAATAAATGACACATTCTTTTGAAATATTCTTGGTAAATGCGCATCACATAAAAAAATTTAAAAATAATATCTTTTGTTTTGGATTAAAACTCACATGCCCCTGATTTTGATTTTTATTCTTTTAAAAGTACTCCCTATGTTTCAAAATATCTGCCTCTTGATTTTTTGACACACAGTTTAAGGTATTTTGACCGTATAGTTAGAAGTGTTATTTTTAAGAATTTCTTTTTGTGAATGATAATATTAAATAAATATTGTTATTCACAAAAAGAAAATTTTAAAAATAACATTTCTAACTATGCGGTCAAAGCATCTTAAAGTATGTGTCAAAAAGTAAAGAGGAAGATATTTTGAAATAGAGGGAGTAAAAGATTATAAAAAGTGAATTTTTGGTAACTATTATTTTGCGGTAAAATATTTGTGAAGCGTAAAAATTCTAGAACTAGTTTTTAAATTATGTAAAAAATCTTAGAATCGGTCTTCAAATTAGGGATGATAATCGGGTCGGATTTGGTAAAATCCAAATTCAAACCCGAAAATTTTATCCAAACTCGAACCCGAAAAAAACCCGATTCGATGGATTTGGGATCGAATTTGAATTTATCTGAAACCCGAAATTCAAAGTAAAATTCGAAAATCCGAATCCAAAATTTAAACCTGCGAATTAAGTAAAAAATTATTTTTATATATCAAATATATGTTAATATTATATTATAAATAATGTATAATATATATATAATGTTACATAAATTTATATTATATATATAAGCAAGTTCTCAAATGAGAACCCACTTTAAAATGAGAACTTGGATCTAATCTCAGCTCTCTATTTAATATTAATATTTTTAATCTGACCCGTTTACATTTCTTCCTCCTCCTTCCGTTGATAATTTTTCCTCCCTCTTGATACTCTTTTACGGTTATATATCTGATCATAATTCCAAGTTTCCGATCATTTCTTCACAAACCTATACATATACATATCGATTCTCTCTCTCTTCATCTCTCGTTCATTACTCTATCCTAATTTTTATATCAAATTCTTTGATGCTGCTATCAACCAATAGATCTGAAATTGATGATTCATATGTGTTGTCGATGATATTTTCATGTCTTTCAGATCTCTAGTTTCCACCTATATTTTATCGGAGATGACAAGCTTTCCGGATGAATATGTTTATATTTCGGTGGAGTCTGTAGTAATGAATGAAGAATATGGTGGTCAAGATTTGAGATGTTGATTATAATTCAATGTCGATAAGAAATATGTCCAGCACTTCTTTATCTTTCTGTTTTGATTTTGATTTGAAAATTTTGGTGATTCACATGTAAAATTTAGTGATTTACAGTTAAATTTTGATGATTTGGTATAAAATTTGGTGACTTGAAATAAATTTTGGTGATTTTACAGTGATATAGCAATGGTGATGATGTGGTGGTAGTGTATAGTTATGTGGTGACTTTAATTCTAGTAAATTTGGGTTAAGTTTGATGACCGTAAGCGAATGTAGCAATAAGTCGGTAATGATGTTATGACAATGTGTTAGGGATTGTGGTGTTAACAGTGTAATCAACTAAAGTTACTTAGTTTTAATTTATAATAAGCTAAGTAAAATGTGTTGTCATAGGTATATTGACAGTATGTTTAAACAGTTACTTGAAATAGTATGTTTTAACAAATCACAAATAGATGACAACAAGTTTAATAGTTATTGACTTGTACAAATGTAATAACTTGATTCATGAAATAGAAGTTCACAAAGTGTTAACGCACAGCATGATTCAAATCCACGACAGTAACATTCAACACTCAAGCCTATGATAGCATATTCAAGTGACAACACAAAGGAACAGATGACAACAATTATTCCCTCGACAGTAAACTTAGCGGAGAACGAAAATTTGAAGACAACAAGTTTTATTGAAAGCAACATTGACGGGGATAGTTGACAACATATTTGGAGACAATATGTTTTAGTGAACTATCAAAACTTAACAGCAAAGTATGCGGAGCCGAAGATATTGTCACCATAGTGAAGCTAAAAGTTGACAGTCTGTTCCAGGTAACAGACTAAGATAGTGAAAACAAGGAATGATTTGGACATGTCTATATAGTGTGTCAAGTCTACTACTGCAACTTGGGAGAAGACAAACAAAAGATAAAGTGT
This sequence comes from Oenanthe sinensis, assembly GCA_028671895.1. NCBI lineage: Eukaryota > Viridiplantae > Streptophyta > Magnoliopsida > Apiales > Apiaceae > Oenanthe > Oenanthe sinensis. The sequence goes on from CM053794.1 coordinate 43,036,132, forward strand.
GCCACATGAGTCAAAGATTTCTACATATCTCAGAGCTGTTTTATCTACAAATGGAATGAAGATAAGGTATAACGAGAAAATCATTGTTTCTACTTCAAGCTTTATTATAGGACAAATGAAAAGTACACATGTTAGTGAGATATGTGTTTTTGTATAAATACACATATCCCACAAGCATTTTTCCTTATGCAACTGAGTTAGATTTTCTCTCAAATATAGAAATATTAACAAACTCATTGTTATTGTTTTTATCGTAGCTGGAATTCAAATTCCAGTCAGTTGTAGTAAACCAAAAATAATAATATTATTTTTTAAAGTTTAAAACATTGTATTCTTTATATGCTTAGATTGTTTGCATATTAATCTTGTAATTATAAATCTTGTTTGTTGTTAGCAATATACTATTATAATTAATCAAGTTGTATTCAACCCCTTCTTGCAACACTTGTCTTACTTAACATAACGAGATATTTGTGATGATTGATGGTAGTGGCGTTGTTAATTTCAGTAGTGTGAGAGTGATTATAAATGTGGATAATGATGATATTGGTGGTAGGGAGAATGATTCAATGGTCATGCATAGTGAGACTAAAAATATTATTAATGGTGATAGTGTGATAGTAATACATGATGACGTCTGGTGACTATGATGGTGGTAGTATGAGGATGACCGCTGATGTTTGGTAGTAATGACTGCAATATGATTTTGATTTGAATGATATATCAAAATTAGAAAAAAATATGTATATTAAATTTTGGCGATTCGAATCTAAATTTGGTGATTCTCTTTTGAGTTCTTAGTTCTCATTATAAGAGATTCTCATTGTAGTAGTCCTATATATATTATTCGAGTTTTTTTTCTTCATATTTTTAGTTCGAATTGGATCAGATCAAATTGGATTTAGGATCGGTATACCTTAAATTCGAATCCAAAAAATTCCGGGTCTAAAAATTAGATCCAAATCTGAAAAATTACATTCGATAAATCCAAAATTTCATATTTCGAATCGGGTATTCGTTTGATCGTATTTTTTTGCCATCCCTATTTTAAATTGCGAATAAGACATGATTCCTAAATTAAAAAAAATCAATTCAATATTAATATAATAAGAAAAAAGCCCTAAGAATGACCTTAGGTAATTACCTAAGGATATAAGTTATTTCAATACAAAAATTGAGTGACAATTTTGTAACATCATGTTTGGCAGAATGAAGTCAAAGCCTTCCGGCGAAATGAAAAATAACACTGTTGTTGTATTATATTTTATTATAACCTCAGATAATTACTTAAGTTCATCTTTAGGAACATCAAACTCTAATATAATACATTCTGCGGTTATTTTTCACCAAAAAATGATTAGAAAAAGTGCTTGTCACAAGAAATTTAGCAAAAAAAAAAAAAGAAAGAAGAAAAGATTATATGAAAAGTCCTATTTCAAACCGCATGATCATTTCACTCATATCTTGAAATTAAAAATTTTACTTTTGACTTTTAATTAAATGGAGTATAATAATAAGTCACAAATAATCCAAACATGTTCTCAGTTCACCGAGTCAGACTCGTTTTTATACTCCTGCCCCGTACCGTACAACTCCACGCCACTCGAAACTCAAATTACCCACCGCCTATACACAATTCCCACACATCCCTATCCAATTCACACCGTCTCCGCGCCTCTCCACCGCAGTTTCCGCCGACGTGCATAATGTCGGTGATCGATACGGAACCAACTCAGTCAGAATCCGATGGCGCAAACGCAAACGCAATCGACGAAGGATCGGATCGCAGCGTAGTATCAATGGATGATGAAGACGCCTATGTCGATGAGACGAGTCTTAGTGATGCCGAGAGGGAAGTAGTGTTGCCGGAGGAGCTGTGCAGGAGTGTGTTGAAACTCACGTGTGACAGTTCTGTTGAAGGCGGTGAATGTGTCGTTTATCTTGTCGGAACTGCTCATGTTTCTATGGTATGTTATCTTAATTTACTCATTTTCATTCATTTCAATTGTATATGAATTCTCGAATTTCGACGTTTTGTTAGGTTTTTACTATGTTTTTTTGTGTGTGATGTATGTATGATAATTGAAATTGAAGCATTTGATTGTCGAAACCCTAGAGAATTTGGAGATGTAGGTGAATAATTGAAATGCGATTCCCGAACATCGATAATTGCCTATACTAATTTATCTCGTATGGCTATTTCTTTATATCTATTCTTCTTTATGAATTTGAGGAATTGAGAGGATTTGTTAGTTTATTCTGTGTCTGATTATTGATAGTTTGTTTTATAATTGTTGAAACTGAAATATTTGATTATTTAAAACTTAGAAACTAGTAATTTGAAGCTGGTAGGTAATATGTGATTGATTTCTGACCTTTGATAAAAAATGCTAATTACATGCATAAAGGACGTCGTAGGCTGGACTTTGTGTAAGATAAGAATCCAGTCTCTGAGTTTAGGTTAACAGAAGCGGACAGATTTGTTTTTTGAATTGCTAGATGAATCGCGAAGCAGGAGTTTGGCTTAATTCTACAGCCACGATTTATAGCTGATAGTGGAAATATGGATGTTTAGGCCCTTTAGTTGATGAAATGTGATGATTAGAGAATTCTTCACGATCCAAATATTTTTCTTTAGTTAGACTCTGTCATTATGTCTTTTTGCTCCAGTGTAGAGGCAAGCGAAAAAGCCGCAGTGAATATGTAACCTATAGACTTTCGAAATTATCTAAGGACTGGAAATGATTAGTATGTTCTATGCATAGATAGCATCGGTAATTTTGTTCGAGAATATGTTGAATGGATGCTTATAAATATATTTGTTTTTTTTTTAACAAAATGAACAACTGTTTTAGCTATTCTTCGTGAGTTATAATCAAGAAAAGGCAACCCGGTTCTGGGAAAAATTTCTTCGTCTAGTTCTGCCAGTGCATTGTTGTTTTTGACCAAATCTTTTGATTTTGTTCAATTTTAGGGAACTGTGAGTAAAGGCTAGGAAATTTTACATTATTACTTTTATTATATATGACACTGGAAGAATAATGTTTTTATTGGCTACAGATTTTACTTGTTTATTTTTTAAAATTTCCAAGATTAAGGTATATTGTTTATTGGTTTGTTCAGGGTTCCTACTAGAATATGTTTCTTTTCCTTATAATTATGGATGTAACTGCAGTTTTTGAAATATATACTGTAAAATAATTTTTTTAGTGTTTATATATATTGTTTATTAGTTTACCTGGGGTTACTCCTAGAGTTTGTTACACGTAGATATGGTTGGGCTTGGACTTACAAATACAGTTTGAGTAAAATTTTACTATCCCTCAACTGCTTGTTTTTTTTTACTCTTTTGCTTGTTGAAGATCCTAGGAGTAGTGTTTGAGTTGTAGTCATCCTATTTTAAAATTGATTTAATTTTTTTATACACATAGATGTTACGATGGGAACTCCTGTTTTATTTATGGACATTCTTTTTGGAGGTGATACTATTGTGACAAAGGACGATTAATGAAGTCTGACTACAGGCTTTTAACGTAGACCTTTATAGCTTTATTTTTCACTATGTTTTTATATGCCTTCTTCAGTTTAGGTTATGTAGTGTTTAACATGTCTTCTTCCTCTTGTAGGTTTTATAAGTTTTGTTAGTCTCAGAACTTTAACCATAAAATCCAAATTTGAGATACAAGACAATATTGAATTAGATGATAATACGTAGATTTGTGATATGCAGTACTAAACAGTTTTGGAATTTGTAATCCAGGAATCCTGCCAGGAAGTTGAAGCTGTAATCAATTTCTTAAAACCACAGGTAAGTTATAACCTGTCAACTTCTGTTGATGCAAGGTTTTGAGCAGGTTAAGACCCACTTTGTGTTTTTTTAACTTTTTTGGAGCATAACTATGGTCTTCACTGTAAATTTGTGGACAACAGGTTGTCTTTTTGGAGCTATGTGCAAGTCGGGTATCCATACTTACACCTCAGAATTTAAAGGTTTGTGCTTGTAATAGAAGATTTTCAATGTCTTTTTTGAGTTATGTGCAAGTCGGGTATCCATACTCATGCCTCAGAATTTAAAGGTCTGTGTAATATAAGGTTTTCAGTGTCTCTCTTCTTCTTAACCAAATAGTGGGATGACAAACATCTATATTCCTAAAGGAGCTACGCGTACCTGTATCCCATCACATATTATTGTCAAATGAAGGCATAATGGTTGCTTGATATTTTCATAAGTTATACTTTTCAATTACATCCTTATATGCATGAACACACTGATACTGGTGTCCTGCAGTCTTTAGTTACACTTCATGGGTTTTCGGGTTTGGACATAGCTGTCAAATAAACATTGTGCAGTGAATCAAACACCTTGATCTTGTTTCTTATGTTTTGTAGATAGTCGCACTGGATGGTAGGAAATTAAATGTAGATAATAAGTATTATATTTACTTGTGCCTTCTTTGTTTTCACATGTACTTATGTTTAGTTCACCAGGTACCTACTTTTGTAGACATGATAGACCAGTGGAAGAAAAAGAAGAATAATGCCTTTGGGATACTTTACAGCTGGTTTCTTGCTAAGGTGTAGTATGAAGTTGGATTTTTTTGTAGAAATCATATGTTCTCTTATATTACATTTATCTTTCTCACAATGATGATCAGCCATTTGATTGTAAGAAGCATGCTAGTAAAACCATTCTTATTTTTTATTCTGCTTTTTATTTTTTCTTCCACAACTTGTTTATGTTATATTAGGTTGCGAGTAAGCTTGAGGTTTTTCCTGGTTCCGAATTTCGTGTTGCATATGAAGAAGCAATGAAATATGGAGGCAAGGTGATACTCGGTGATCGCCCCGTAAATGTAAGATATTTTTGTGGATTTTTGCATCCATTTTATCTTGTTTTTATCTCTTGGTGCTTCCAATGATTTAGTTGTCTACCAGTGTATATCAAAAATTAAGATACTGGTTTAAATGTAGATCTTAACACCTTGTAGCTTTGTGTACTATTGTACTGCTATGCAATACTGGTTTAAGTTGTGGAGGATACGTCAAACATGGTAATGATTAATTTGAAATCTTTTGAACTCCTAATGATTAGTTAGAGGAGAATGAGATGATATAATAGAGCTAGGACATTTATATATTTTACCTAGATGGAAAAGGATCATGTAATCTACACAAGTAGTTTAGGCATAAATCTGTTATAATCTATGTTACTCGGACTCGGGTTCGGAGTGTCCGACACGATACGTATCCGAGTGTCGGATCCGCCACTCGAAAAAAATCAGGACACGGGGACACTGTCCAAATTTTGGACACGGATACGGGGACACGGAAAATTTTAAAATAAATTATAAATTTTATATGATAAAAATAAATAGGAAATAGATTTTTATTCATATATTATTATTTTAGAAAAATAATTATAAATTTAATTGATTTTTAAAATTAATAAATTAATTTTTTGAATATATTGCTTCAAATATTCATGATATACTACTTATATAATAATAAAAATATAACAGTACATCAATTTAAAAGGTGGATGTGGGTTGGAAACAGCTGGAGTATTAAAGTACAAAATGAATGTGGACACAATAAAGTCCAGATACACTTTTAATACACTATGCAATTTATACGCTGCAATGTATACGTCTCCTTTTTGTAACTTTTGTATGTCTTCTTCATTTTTCTCTTTCTACTTTTCATCTCTGAATCTCCCCTTCTTTCATCTTTTATGTCTTCTTTATTATTCTGACCTCTCAATCTTTCTGTCGGCGACCTTCGATCTCCGGCGACAAATAAGTGTCGGATTTTCAATGGACGAATCTGACACGTATTCCGCGTCGTGTCCCGTGTCGTGTCGTGTCGACACGGGTACGGCCGCCGGAATAGGCGTGTCGGAGTAACACAGGTTATAATTTATTGCTTTTCACAATTTCAAGCTTAGTTCATGCCATTTAGGGATTAGATTTATCATCTATTGTTCCTCATTTGTTGAAAAATTTCGAGCAATATATTTTTATATGGTTGTGGCTTACGGGTAATACTAATTAGTACCTAGGCGATGCACGGTTATATGGTTTTACTTGCATTAAAAAAAGATCTTAATTTATTTAACTAATTATTTATAGAGAAAACTTCTCCTAAGGTCATCCTTAGGTAAGTTACCTAAGGTTATAATAATTTTGTATGTAAAGCTGAGTGACATTTTTGTAATAATATAGTGCACCCCCTGCATTCACAAAAATACCCCTGATGTGCTATTCTTTTTTCTTTTAACCTTTGGTAGTTACCTAAGGTCATCCTTAGGAGTATTAATCTCTTATTTATATAATAGTTACTCACTTTAGTTCTAGTAAAATAAATTAGATATGATTTATTATATATTTGATTAAAATTACGTAAGATAATAATTTAATTGTAGGTATTTACCATCCTAAATGGAAATATTTAAACTTGACACACCTAGTTGTAATATTTTTTACATATGCACATAAATAATTGTAAATCCATTTGGGTCAGAACAGATTGGGTATCATCAAATCTCTTTAAACTGCAATCTCGAAGCCTTACATAGAAATAAAGATTTGAAGAAATTTAATGTATATGTAATTTTATTATTTAAAAAATTCATTATTAATGTTTTAGAAAAAAATTTGATTATGTATTTTTGTTCATAAATATTGAAAATTAAGGAAGATATATTAAGATGTGCAATTAATTTTTGAGAAAAAATTAAGTAGGATAATGGAAAAGTAGGGAGAAAGAATGAGAGAAATGTATTAATTCATGAAGAGAAATAGGCGGAAACTCTTTTTATTGATTAAGTGGGTCTTTACGGTAGTAATTGATAATAGTTATTGATGTTTAGAATCTGATGTTACTTGCATTTTTTTGTTTTTTTGACAGATAACTCTGGGGCGCACATGGGGGAACATGCCACTTTGGCATAAGTTGAAATTACTGTATTCTTTACTATTTCAAGCAATTCTTTTACCGAGTGCAGAAGATCTGACTCAAATGGTAAACTTTATTAGCTAGAAGGTTCCTCTATAGAAAAATCAAAAAATTGAGATCAGATTAACGTAGAAATGGGGTTATCTGAAAATTTGCAGAATCTTGCTAATTTATTTTGACCCCTTTGATGGTTTTGCAGTTAAAGGAAATGGATGATGTGGACATGCTGACCCTTGTGATCCAAGAGTTGAGCAAAGAGTTTCCCACTGTAATGGAAACTCTTGTTCATGAACGAGATAAGTTAGTATCTCAAGTTTATTGTTTTCATGCATATAGTATTCATCCTGCTGAACTTTCTTGATCTCCCTCGTAACTGTTAAATGTTTATCCTCCTTTTTCCTTCGAAAATCTATCTTGTTGCCTTTCTCTGTTCTTTGTGCTTTCAATTCTTGAGAATATTAAATGATATAAGTTGATCAATTACTTTTATGGTATGTTTTGAAACTGGGATTTTATTTTCATGTGATGTATTTGGTCCGAAAGACATTTTTGGATTTTCATAAAACCATGGATTTAAGTTTAGCTTAAATTTAAGAATTCAAAATGGCAACTCAATTCATGTAATTTAAATTCATCTTTTGAAATGAATTCCATGTATAGAAATACCAGCTAAAGTGATATGAAGTAACTTAAATTTATCAATTCACACAGTAGGGATGTGCAATTTGCATATTTATTCTTTCTTTGGTGTGTTTGTGGTGCCCTGACATATGATGGCCACTAATCTTGTATGATAAATTTAGCAAAATCTGTAAATTTCCTGCAGCTAATTAGATTGCCCATCCTCTACTATTTATTACAGGGTAAGTTGATATATTCATTATAAATCATTACGCAGTAACAATTTCATGTTCTAGGACGGGGTTAATAAGTTAAGATAGTGTTTGGAAATATGGAATTCATTTCAAATGACATGAATTGGGTTGTCATTTCAAATTCTCAAGTTTATACTAGCATTTGAATGTCTTGGATTTCGAATGAAATCCAAATCCTAATAATTATTTAAACATGTCATTTGAGCAAATACATAATTTCAAATGAAATCCAAGTTTCCAAACAAGCCATAAAAGAATTTCTCTACAATGCCTAATCAGTAATGCTAATCCTCTACTGTTTAGTTATGAAAGTTTATCCTTGAGCCTCTATGAAGTATAACTAATTATGAAACTCTGTGAATGCTAATCTTTATCTTGATTGTGAATTTTAGTACAATAATTGATGTGTCAACAAAAGTGTTGAGCTCACTTGGTTTTGTTTGTTGCTAGTATTATTGTTTGTTTTTGAATTTTGTATGTTTCTGCATGAGGTGATGGAGTTGACAGTACTGGGAAAAGAATGAAAGTAACTAATACAAATGGATCGTGCTAGTAAGTTTTGGAATAGCACATCAGGAAATTATGTGGTATTCCAGTCTCCAGAGACAAAATGTTTTTGTTGCATATTTGACCTAGTCCCTAATCTGCAGCCACCCAATTAATACAATTTTATTTTATTTCAAGTATTTATGCCGAATTGTGTGAAATTTAGACAGTAATGCAGTACCATCTGCAATAACACATCTATCATAAATGCCACAATTTTTTTTAACATAATGCAGTCATACAAAAGACTTGGATGGGACATGTTATAATTTATACAATACAATAATTTTTTTTGATGTAGCCTTATTTGTGTTCAACATTTAATTTGGTTAACTAATTGAACTTGAATTATCCACCCGAAGGTGTTGTCATGACTTCCTATTTAAATTTGTATATCTCTCTCAAACTTGGTTTTATATTCAGGTACATGTCATCTAGGTTATTAAAAGTTGCAAGTGAGCATAGTTCAGTTGTTGCAGTTGTTGGAAAGGGGCACCTACAAGGAATAAAGAAACATTGGAAACAACCTGTTGAGGTTAGTGAAAGATTTCCGTATTTGAGGAATTTTCTAGAAAAGCTATATCTACGTACTGATCACAAAGTCATGGACCTTATGGTTGAAGCAATTTCGTAATTATACTGACCAGGAGTTTTTGATTGCATTATTCTGATTGGATTATTGCTAATTTGGGATTAGCCAACTCCTTTGGGCCTTTGATGGCCATTCTTTCTTTTAGGTAATATCACGGGTATGAGGATACGGCATGTAACCTTGGCACAAGTAAAATTATGCACATATATATATTTTTAAATTTATTTTACATTGTTTTTAAAATAATGTTATTTACCAATAAAACATACATTATACATATAATTATATATGTCAAAATTATAGCATAAATCAAAAGGATAACATAGAAATATTCACCTATGGACGTCACTCTTCAGAAATAAGTGAAACAAGTTGTTGTGAAGTCTTGTAAATCATTTTGAACTAGATTGTTTCGAGGTGTTATTTATTACCAATGTTTGAATTATAAAATATCACTCAGGTTCTACCCTATATTATTCTTAGCTCTGTTTTATGCCCATCCTTGGTCCATATTCTCTATAAATCAAAGTCTGAGATTGTAATTGTGTGAATAGAGCCCCAGTTGTGTGGTGTTTTGTCCATTTGAAGCATTCGCCATTAAAAGCGATATCTATGCTATGAGTCTTGGTTAGTGGATTTGAAATGTCATACTTACTATTGTATGCAATCTTCTTGTTGTGCAGATGAATGATCTTTTAGCTATGCCTTCGAAAAAAAGAGCTATATCTGCAGGCAAGATCCTCCAAACTATTGGTGTTACAGTTGCTGGAGTGGCCATTATATCCGGCCTTTATCTTTCGAGTAAAAAATAATGTATTATAATATTCCTTCATTTCAAAATATGCAGCTAATTTGTGAGAAATTTAAGGTTGATTGTAGTTTGAAATTTTGGAACCGTAGTGTTTTTTAGTTGATATGGTTTTAACCATAATGAATTTCATACTGGTGCTCTTACAAATTGGCTATCACCAAATGGAATGAAGGGAATGTAGAAACCGTGTTCTTCTTACAATCACTATTGTACTGTTAGAAATATAAAAAAGCTTGGGTGGCAATGGCGCAGTACAAATGTACATGAAGAGGACCTGAATTATAACGGGTTGCAAATCTCTCTGGCTGTAAGTGCGCTCCCACAGTGAGAGGAGAAGAGTTGGAGGAATAACCATTTGGATGTAAAGAGAAAAATAATTATACAACAGAAGCGCACAATAATACAACAATATTTTGAACCTAATGGAATGAAAAATAAAATTATTTGTAGTGTTTTGCCTATATTGCAAAAGAATTTAGCCTTATTCTGTTTTCTTATAGCCTTGGGGTTAGGATGTTTGTTGGAATTTACCGTTGAAAATATGATGCAGGTTATATTTGTGTTGAGTGAACTGCTAAAATTTCATTTTTCAGGGAAAATGATCAAAGATAAGTTCATATACATCAGCATTATTCTGTTCTATTTACAACTTTGGAAGCAATTAGAAAATGCGTTACATGTGAAATTAGTACATTCTAGCTATTTTGCAAAAACTGCATGTGCGTTTTACAAAGCAAATTTTGTGGGTTAACGCTAAAATATTACTCCCTCCGTCCAAGTTAACTGTCATGTTTGACTTTTTTGAGGTCAATTTGACTCAATTTTGACTAAAAATTAAAAATTTATAATATTAATATAATATTTTTGAATTTATATAAATTATATATTCATATTATATCTTATATAATTTATAATATATGTATATTATTAAATTTTAATATATTAAATTTTGATATGTTTAGATAATACTCAAATATAAAAATTATTATAAATAATGGTTAAGAATCGTAACTAAACATTTGATAATATTTAGATAAAATCTCATTAAATATTTATTATTATAGTATAAATTGTAACTTATAAATAATAATGTGATATTATATAAGAGAATAAAGATCCTGAGATTATCTCTGAGAAATTACATAAATTGCAAGTATTTTTTAATACGGGTATTTTTGTAATTTTATATAATTTCATGTAATTACAATAACACCTTTATCCTCAGAAAAGTTACATGAGTTAATCTCATGAACATTAATCTCATTATATATTTGTTTAGATTCGATACAAAATCTCAGTATTAACTATAGTGTACAAATAATTATATAATATGTAATATTATACTTTATGGTTTATTCTAAATTTTTATTAACAATTTAAAATTAATAATATAAATATTAAATTATTATATATTATAATATTAAATTAATAATATATTAGCCGTTAATGGTTTCGAAGTAACTTACGTGGTATTGTTTCATGCTTGTTTCAACTTCGAGTTTAGTTCTATTGGCTTTAAAAGTCTTGTCTTCTAATGCATACGTGAGGAGTGAGGATGGTACCTTCATTTGAAATATAAAATAATTATATTAATATTGTTAGAGTAATCTATCCTATATTATTAAAATTACAAAAACAAATATTTGGTCGGTTGGTCATCCGGTCATTTTGTCTCTCACTCAATTTCAAATACGCTTTCCTACTCAATTTCAAACACACTCTTTTAATTAAAATATACAATTGTACTTACAATCTACTAACATGTTTCAATTTCCTCATCGTTCAACCTCTTTAATTTATTTAAAATCATAACTTATTAATTAAATTTTATGAATATTTAAATAATAATATTATTTTATTTATATTAAATAAATTTCATTACTATACTATATCTATATTATCTATACTTTTATAGTAGCAAATGTTTGGCTATTATAGTCTCTTTGTGTCTTACTCAACTTCAAATACACTTTTTTAATTAAATTTTAATTAAAATATAGAGTTGTACTCGTAATCTACTAATTAACATGTTTCAATTTCATCATCGTTCAAACACTTTAATTTATTTAAAATTATAATTTAATAATTAAAATAATATCTACGTTATAATTCTCCTACTCAAATTTAAACACATGTTTTTAATTAAATTTTAATTAGAATATACTTTATCAAACAGATGTATTATACATACAACTATATTTAGAACATATATATTATACATAAAACTTTATCAATTCTCTTTCTTAATAAAAAAATGAAATAAATTATCATATTAAATTAAATATTTAAACCATATAAAATAATTATTTTATAATATATATATATATATATATATATATATATATATATATTATACTTCAACTCTATCACCGGTGTAGTGCTCTTTTTATACAACTGCTCTCGCGTAATATTATATTATAATTAGATTATAACATATATTTTCTTTATTAAGAATAATGTGACAATCCTCATTTTTAATAATAAAATAAATAAATTACAACATTAACTTAAATATTTAAATTATATAAAATAATTTATGTATACTATATATATTATAAATAAAATTTTATCAATGGTGTAATTATTTTTTATACAATTGTTCACGGGTAAAATTATAGAATATAATTTTTATTTTAGGAATAATATTATAATATAATTTTTATCTAATATAATTGTATTAACATTTAACTCAATTTCATCACCGCTTTTTAATTTATTTAAAATTACAACATATTAATCATATCTCATGAATATTAAAATAAAAAAATTAATATATAAATAACATATAAAAAATAAATAAAAACATAATTTACTATATTAAATTAAATAATCATATAAAATAATTAATATATAATTTATTAATGCAGTCTGTGCTTTGCACGAATTATAAGCTAGTAGATATTAAATTTAAACATGGTATTGATGAGTATCGAATTGTTGACTTTTAGTAGTATTTAGATAAAATCCATCTCCGCTCTTTGCGGATCTAAAAAAATCGGGGGAGGGGGGGTCTAGACTATTTTTGAATATAAACCCTTATAAAATTTAATTTTTGAGGGGACACCTCTATATTTTTATGAAAATTTTAATGGTACAATTTTGTCAATTTTTTTAGGGGCCCCAAGTCTCTTACTAGATTCGCCCCGTATAGGATTATATATAGGATATAATACGGAGTATAATATAGAATATTACGTACTTCTCTACAAAGAAAAAAGAAAATAAATTTAATAAAAAAATTATCACCACATAATACTAATTATCAGTAACCATAATATAATATACCGTTAAGAAACTAATTCTTTTTATATTCATAGTTTTTTCGTTGTCCTTGGTTGATGTTTATAACTGTAATATTAAAAAAATTAGGTAAGAATTAAAATCTAGTAATTAGCTGTCACAACTCACAACGTAAATTAAAATTGAAGAAAAAACACTTCATACATTTTAACCAATTTTTTTGAAAATATACTCTCACTGATCCTAAATAACATCCTTTTGATTTAGAAGTAAAAAACACATAGTTATAATTAATATTAGATTTTAATTTTATATCAAATAAAAATCTAAAATCTAAATTTTTATTTGATATAAAAAGTTTTAATTTTTATTAAATATATGAATGTGTTTTTTACTTCTAAATATACGTGTTATTATTTTGAGACCGGAGAGAGTATAAAATTATATTATAAATTTTATAAACATGTAACGTAATCCCTTTTGATAATAATCAGTCAAATGTATCTAAGAGGTGTACTCTGGCAGCTCTCTACAAAGTACAACTCAATCGGTTCCTTGCATTTCCTTATTCTATGTAATTGTTAATGTCTTGATGGTATCTTTCAAGCCATGATTCCAACAGTTTGAATCATTCTTTAACCACACGCTGAAATTTAAACTAATAACAACAAAAACAATAAATTAAATTAGTAGAAAAAAAGAGCAATGAATTACATAACCCAATTATTCCCACAAGAGACGACAGGACACACACATCCTCCTAAAAAATTAATGAGACAAGTCCAAGCACGGCTGATTGCTTACAGCCAAGGAATAATGCTACCTAATCATTCGTCTTTATATGTATAATGCATTAACACTAGCATGAATTTAATTAACATATTCAAGTCAAACTACATTACAGATTTGGACATATATATATATATATATATATATATATATATATATATATATATATATGTATATATATATATATATATATATGTATGTACACAAATGGGCAATATAATTGAACGATTTGGATCATAAATCGGATAATTAATGATAATACTCATGATATGTATAATCTTAAGTGCTGTTTTCCCATAATTCTAAATAAGTACTCTACCTATTTGAGGTGTTTGACTTGGGATCATTTATTCGAAATGGATCGAGAACCATAGGATTTAAGTACTGTAATAGATAAAGTTTGGCCACCTTCTACCTTGTTATGTTGTTATATAGCAAAGGAACAATGGAACATACATACATTTAAAGACAAGCGAGGAATAAAAACAAGACAGGAGTCGCAGAAAGACACACATCATCAGGGAAGGTCCCCAATTATAGTGAGTGTAAACATAAAACTACTCCTATGTATATCTTAGAAAATCCAAATCGAAGGGTGATATGATGAAAGACACAATTGGGAAGCAAACTGACTTTTATATTTATATTATTAAAACTCTGAATTAATGCAAAAACAAAATTATGTAGAACTCGATATGATAAAATGTGACACACACACACATATATATTAAGACTAATCAGAAACAAGCCTGAAGGTTCATGACACACACACACACATCAGCCTGAGAACTTTTTTGATACTGATGATTGTACCTAGCTAGCTAGATTGGCCAGCAAATCTGATCTGTCTAGTCTACGTTAACTCTAAATTTCTAATAGTTTTTTTTATTTGTATACTACATCATTGAATTATCGATATATTATATCTTGATATTCCCCATTTTTGGTCAAAGGCACACAAATTAATAAATATGCAGTTGTTGGGTATATATAATTAAGTTGATACTGAAATTATGCACACTTTTGTATTAAGAAGCAGAAAGTACAAAGTTCTCCGCGCGCAGAGTTATTCAAAATCTTACAATAAAAAATATATATGGAATGGCATGCTTAGTTGACAAAGCCACAAGTCTTTCTTATTTCACCAGCACTACCAGTAAGAACTCCAATTTGTCCCATTTTAACCATAGATACCTTGAAATCTGAAAAGAAAGAAGATCCACCGGATGCGACTTGACTAGTCACATATTTTTTTGTAACGGGGTCATTGAGAAGAGCAGAATCTGATTTGAATAAACCGCGCTTCTGAGATACAAGAGTGTAATAATCATTGTCGAATGTTCTGGCACTTCCGGGGTCCATTTCTACAATTGTTGTGCTATCCCCAGGTTTACATTTTACCTTGAGACGAGCTATGTATGTTTGATCCATTGTTGGATCAGTATCGCCTTTGCCACTGTTATTGTATAACCGGTTTGTGAAGGGACCGCAGTGAGAGTTCCCTATCGTGTGTCCTCCTATATATAAAACATGAATGAAAACTTTTAAATATCTTTTTTTGAATGATCGAGCATGTCAATGAATGTCTGTTTGGATAGTGCATGTTTGGGAATTGTAAAGAAGTTTCCGAAATACTAAATAATTTTTTGCTCGTTAATTTGTTCAATTCTGAGCATAATGATTCAATTTTGAGTAGCCCTCAAATACATTAATTAATTACCTGATAAAACTGCAAGGTCCTGAGCATTCAAGCCTTTTGAGCTAAATATTTTTTTTAACTCATTAATGTTGGCATTTGGAGATGGAAGCATGGTATCAGCCTCTGACTTGATTGATACTCGTCCATCTCTTCGCCCCATTGGGACAGGCCAATAAGGTCCATTGATCTGAAATTAAGATAAGTTGAAAAATAATAAATTTTGACAGTCCATGTAATTATATAATGGATGCTAATCCATTTGACTAATACATCATGAGATAGTTAATTACCGCAGAAACAGCATCTCTAGCAACCAAAGCTAAAATATCAGCACAAGAAACAGTGCCGGGACATTGTTTCTCCAAGGCTGATTTTGCCGCATCTATAACCTGGTAACCCCGTAGGCTTGAATTTGGAATTGATTCTTTTTCAGCTTTGTGCTTGGGAGTAGAGTCTAATAATACTGATCCATCACATCCCTGCATGCATTGAATATTCACATATATATATTAGGCAAAATTATACTCATGCATGCAAACTCCGGAGTAATTAATTAGAACAACATTGTTTTTTGTTAGTACCAAAACTCGATTACGATATTATATATCATGATTATTTACGTATATTACTAATAATTATTAAGAGAGGAGACCGAGGAGAATGACGTTGGCCAGCATGCAGTATAAAACTATTTTATACGTCATTCTTCTCATACTAATTAATTTAATATATATACAAACAATAAGCTCTCAACATCAATTCACCTAAACAATAAGAAATTAATTAAGAAATTAAAGAAAATATACGTACCCTAACAAAACAATCATGAAAATGCATTCGCAATAATGGTGCAGCAAGAGATGGTGCTTTAGAAATATACTGAGCTGTAATCTTCTTTACAATGCTCTCAACAGCCGGGCACGATTTCTGATAAAATCCTTCACTTAGTGCATTAGTGCAGTCTAATAAAGAATGAAGAAGCATGAGCTGAAATAATAAAACAGAGAGAAGCTTGGGAGTTGTCATTGCTTAATTTCTAGCTGTAGAGTTTATTCCTATACGCAGGTGATAATTTTGCTTGGACCGAGACTTAGTTTTATAGACGAGCGGACACAGTTGATTTTTCTACAAAACAATGCTCGAAACATATTACTCCGTATATTAGTACTATATATGTTTATTACATATATTATTTACATATAGTACGTTTCACACTTGCTAGAAAATTATGTACTTGAAATGTCTGCACAGTGGTCAATTTAATTTTCATAGATAACTACGAGTTTAAAATATTAAAATTTTAGTGGAAGATTTATTTTGGATTGAATCACATTTTTATCATCCATATTTCATTTTCGGGTAATAATACATATAATATTAAAATATGTTTAATTATAATCTTGTCCGTTTTGGTTCGTCTTTAACTGGGGTTCTAATTTGGTACATTATACCGCCCACGATCTTTTCTTTTTAAGAATACATGATTTTTATTTTTATTTTTTAGAGATGAAATTAGGTGGCTACATACATTATTTTGCTAATTTGGCTTAGGCAAAGTTGATCGTGTGACATCATCATCTTCGTAACCCCCATAAGCTAAATACGTAATTTTCTATTTTGGTTTCCAATTGAAATATATATACATTAGATTCTAAAACCTTAGAGTACTAATTCGATAACAGTTTTGCATTAAATTCTGGAATATATGCAATCATAGAACTTTTGCCATAATATAATTATTAATATACAGCGTTTAAAATTTTGCTTTTCAAGTTTATATCCGTGTAATACACGGTTATTATGATTATTTATTATTTCATTATTTATAATTTAATATTTCTAAATAATTAGACCTAAGTATTCCTTATAAATATGCTTAAAATATAATATTTAAAGTTCATTAATTAAAATAAGTTTTAAAAAATAATTAAATTCATTAAAATAAGTAGAAAATTAACCCACCTTCCGAATTACCATAAAAAGGAAACAACTTCCGTGTTAAATTGTACAGGAGAATATGGGAAGGTATATAGAATCGGCGGCCTAAAGTACTACTCATGGATCAACATGTATTATAATATATTGGTTGGTAGCCTGTCAATTCATAAGTTACTTAAATTGAATTAATTTGTGGTATAAATTCAACAGTATTTGGATCACTTGATTGGAATTGAATAAACTTTTTGAGAACAACCTTGAGTTGTTAAATTGGTGCTGTAAGAATATCCGAGCAGTTGACAAGTTAGCTTTAAGTTAGCAAAACATGCAAGCAAGATGGAACGAGAGTATCGACTTCATTGTTGATCAAGTTGTCTAACATTTTTCTTCTAATGTATATTATATACAATTAATTAATTACTTCATTCTTTTATATAAAAATATGGACATCACTGATAATTTATAATACTTCAAGATAACAAAACAACTCCCTCTCATTTTATGTAAATTATTAATTTTAAAAATTAATATTAATGCAGATATCTCCTATCAATGGGCTTATATAACTGAAAAAAATGTAAACAAATATTTTTCTTTTTGGGATGAGCTCTCCGTAATAGATCTGAAATAAATTTTAAGGATTAAAATGTTGCATCCATGTCACAGTCTATGCAACCTCGCATCTCAACATCACCAAGTCAAGTGTCGAGGCGGCTATACATATAGATAACATATTTAATTATATGATGATATATATATTTCTATTTGTTAAAAAACTATAATATATAAAATTTCCTCGCATGAATGTGAAACTTATTATATCCAAAAGGAGTTAACATGGTTGGTCGTTGGGGTAAAAATGTAAATTCATAAGTATTATTATTTAATTAATTGATTTATTTATGGATACAAAAATTAGTTTAATATTATTTATAAATAAAGTATTAAAGGTTCGATTATCAATAAATAATAATAACTAACATAATATTATTTTTTTAAAATATATATTAAATTTTAATATTTAAACTGAATAAATATAAATTTCGAAAAATTTAATAAATGTGACTATAATATTATTATTAAAAAAGTAAGTATAACTGAAATAAGGATATCACGTGGTGATTTAGTTGCTATGGGGTCCCATAATAATAAAAAATAGGTATATCAAAAAAATTAAACAATATCTTGACTTCTATTTAACATAAATAAAAATAAAATGTAAATAATAGAAAATATTTAATAATAATATTCAAATACACTTATAATATACACATATTTCAAATATAAATATAAATAATCAATAAATAGAATTCAAATATAATAATATATTCACACATGATATCAAATAAAGTTAATAAGAATAAAGATAAATATATAAAATAATATTAAAATGTTAATAATAAAATATTAAAAAACACAACTAATAGAAAATATTTAATAATAATATTCTAATATTTTTATTATATATATGTAAAATAAAAATATAAACAACTAATTAATAAAATTAAGATATAATAATATAGTTATACATGATATGAAATAAATTAAAAAATAGTAAAAATATAAATATAAATGTAATTTAGAAAGTGAAAAAATAAAATATTAAAATTTAATTAATAAAATAATACTACAAACCCGCTAAGCTAGTATAAATAATTCAGGTAAGAAAATGTGAAACATGGACTGCGCGCGTACACTTTTAGCTAGCTAGGTTTGCAGAAAACTTTGTAAGTAATTTTGATAATGTACAATTATTATTGGAGTGTCCAAAATATGAGTAACAATTATATATACGTGAATATATATATTTTGGGATATAAACTTTTTACGTGAATATATTCATTTTGCGAAAGTATATCACAATATTGTCTTTTTCTATTTATATTTCTTCAATTCCATTTGTGTTCCTAATTAATCTTCTAATTTGAATAATAATCAAAACAATTATTTATGTAGTTATCATTATGACAATATATATTAAGTATTAACACTATTTCATTTATCATATGTGTATTTTATTTGCTATATTAGTTTTATTTTGCATTAATTATATATATGTATACACTACTTAGTTCGATCAATATTAATTTAAAATCAAACCTAACATCACAATATGCAAACCCAAGAGGAAAATCAGTCAAATACTCACATACGGCTAATCTTCAATCTTGTTTCGACTTGCAATATTTAAATATTTATAAATTATATATATATTTACTGACTACACATATAATTCGATTCTCAACTTGTTAGATAAATAAACAAATGCTGCCTAGATTTAATGTTTATATATGTCATTGACACGTGTTTGAATTAGCAGGTTGTTAATATAAAGGTAAGTTGAATTGTACGCCGTAAGTGGACGTATGTATTTGATAATATTATTGTAGACTTTTTGGTCAGATATTTATGCTAATTAAAAATTTAAAATACTAGCGTATACATGGTAAAATAATCAGATCCAAATGGTTGCATAATTTTTTTAACTTTTTGCAAATTAAAAGAAACAAATTAAGGCAGATTCATGCAGTAGCCCAAGTACAAACTCACACACACATGGACGAAGTTGGAGAACTACAACAAGCGCGGTAGTCGGGCTGGTCTGCATGGGTTAAGGCTGATCTATATACTCGAGCTAGCTTAATTTCCACTTGTCTCAATATCATCCAATTCAACTAATCCATGCAGCTTACAAATATATCGCTGCTTCTTATTAGCTTATTGCTTAATAGGCTTGCTGCACTCGGTTTAGGGTTTGAAGGGTTACATTACAACCAATGTATAATTTGTAGCCACTAGCCACTTAACCATTTTAAAGTCCAACACTAACAATTATACGTCCTGCAATATTATACTGCAACAGTCATTTGGTAGATCCAGGGTGTTGATTTTCTAAGGTCAGAGGCATAAACCTTGATATTACTGCAACTAATTAATTAAACCCAATAAGTATTTGTAATTTGTTTGGTGTCAGTGAATTCGTATGGTTCCATTTTACATTTTTACATGGATAAAATAAATTAAGTTTATTATTTTAATATTATAATTTCATAAAAAATATAATTTTATTAATAAAATATTGTTCTGATAGGATTTTAAACTTACATACTAATAATTTTGTGTATCTGTAAAAAATTAATATCTGATCTTACTGCAATACATATTGCAATATTATTAGCTACTAAAACCCTCTCTCCCGGGTGCTGCTCAGCTAGTAAATAATGTAATTAACATTGTTTAATTAATGTGTAAAATTTATTTAACACTGTTGCATCATGACTTGCATAAGGTGATCTTCGTATATATGAAGTTCAAATAATCAACCCTGTACGTGGTATGTTTTTTTCTTTAAACTTTTCACATATTTGATCCATATATGTTTTGGATACTTAAATTTATAACGAAGGACCCAAATCAAATGATAAGTCTGGGAAATGAGAGAGTAAACCCACTAATTTTTCACTCTTCTCTCTGCTCCCTATCTCTTAATTTCCTTCTAATTTTTTTTTTCAAATATACATCTCTCATTCAAGGTTTTCACCAATTAAATGATTATAACACAGTGCTTTTACATTCTCTAATTGGGAGTCTTTTTAATGCTTTTCTAATTGGGACTCTTCTTTTGGACCCCGCATTTTTCAAAGCTTTGACTTCTGGATTTTCTAAAGTCACCTTTTTAGACATTCTGTGCTTTAAAGGAACATTTACTCCAATTATGATTGTTATCCATCTACTAATATTCTAAGTTTGTGTTCACTCGGTCAGAATGGAATAAAGAAAGAATGAAATGAAAAACTATAAACAAATTGTATGAAAAAAGAAAAATGTATGAGTGAAAATTTTAAATGAACATGGGGGAGTTTAAATTTTCTATGATGATGATTGTAGGGCAAATAGTGAATAAATAGAATGGAACATTCCTTTCAAAATATGTAGTTTAAAATTTTGATATAAATAATTTGGAATGAAATGAAAGAAAAAATGAAAATTATAAACATTTTTATTGCAATGGATCTAATATATTCTATATATATCTTTGCTCACATGGGTGTCGTGCTCCCAATTTGGGGGGTTTTAATATGTTATACTGTATTAACTTGGGATGGATGATGGTAATTATGTGGCAATACTTAAGGATGATATAATGGGTTATTACTTATTAGAAGTCCTGGTATCCAATATTATAGATTGTTAATTGTCCCACTCATGATGGTTCTAAAGAAGGGTCAAAATATAACTTAGTAATGGGCTGCATATAATTCAACAATAAATATACAAATTATTCCAAAACATACACTGTCTATGATGAAAAATTGGTGATTTGATCTTCGATCTCTTTCGTTTTCTTATTCTTCAAACTCTTCAAGTCCTTATCTTTCTTTAATAATTAATAGCACGTACATAGAACAAAAGCAAAATGTTACTTAGTTGTACGACTTAAAAACAGTTCTTTTCCTGTTAACATTTGAATTAGTAGAAAATAGCGTGAACAACTAATAAACGAATACAAAAAAAATGATGTTAGGTTTTTGATTTCCTACTGTTTATTAGTTGGAAGTCTACCAATTAAAATTATACTATCTTTTGGAATTAAAAGTTATCAGCCGATGATGTAAAAGATGGCGCGGTCCGAATTTATAAAAAAACTTATATGGGCGGTAGATTTTATTTTCTTACTGATATTTGGTCGGATAACTTGCAAATTTCTATTGTTTGAAGTGACGGAGCTGATAATATGAAAGGTGGGGGATCATCCTATATTAAAACTATCGCCGTAATTAAATTTTATGCTCCTACCAATTAACGTATATGATGATAAAAAAACTTAACAAATAAAACGATGCTGTTTTGTTACTTTAAAAATAGAGGCAGATGATATGTGGTTTCTTACCAATAATTTGTAGGAAATGCTGTTCGTAAATAGTTGATCAATTTCAACCAAAAAATTGATGAACTTTATACGATAGGTTTTGGAAATATCATATATAAAATCATTTTTTATTAATTAACTACCTGCAAATCATACAATATATATATATATAGCTATCATTTTGGGGTTTAATCAAAAGGAATCCTTTTGCATAGATGGGGTTGACACAAAATTGAATTTGATTACTAATTATTCAAAAACAAGAGATTGATCAATGAAAGTAACAGCCCTATTACGTACGTACACAGAGATACAATGTACTAAACCCATGGCCAGCTGTTAGTACTATAGTTAATTATTAACATTAGTGTCAATCACCTGAAAGAACAAATATTAAGTTTTTTACATTCCTTGGAGGCATATGAAGATTTGAGTTGACAGATGTTTGCAAATGCAGGTGTTAAAAGTAAATTTCTAGGTCCCTTGCACCACTAATATAATTAGACAGTTAAAGAGGGGTCGAGGAGTGTTCCTGTTAAGAAATTGGTTGTGTACAGGTAGGGGTCAGTGACTTTATAATGAGGTTGACTTTAAAACCTAATGTTTTAAGCAATTTTTTTTAATTAATTTGTGTTTAAAGTAATTTTTATATAACAGTTATTTTAAACACATTTTCTCGATGTCAATGCCTGTCTTACACCCGAATCAAATTATCTGAGTTTTGACCTGTTAAAAAAACGTAGATATGTAATCGTTGCTACTTTATATTTGAAGAAATTGAATTTATCTATTCAGCTTTGATAGCTTCCTGAAATTTTTTACCGACTCCAGGTGGTGAAAGTTGTCGCTTTAATTTTAGGCGACGTTATATCCGAATGTATAAAATGGTGCTCAATTCCTAGTCAACCATGACAGTTTAACTCCAACCAATTGGAGAATATTTGCATATGTCTACTGGAAGACCTAAGTGCAAACTAATGCATCCAATTAACTAATTAGTTATCTGTTAAGCAGTCTAAATAAATAATAAAAGAATGCTGTTTGTAATTTAATAATATGCTATTTTATTAATTAGCTAAACATATATTTTTTACTAATTAATTCATCGTTAAGGATAAGCATAGCTTCTTCTTTTTTCTGTTTCCTTTTTTTTTTATAACAATAGCATTTATATATCGAGGTGTCTTTTGCCTATCTTATTTTCTGAGAAATGCTTTATATATATACACGATAATATTAATATATAATAGAGAAAGAATGTCAAATGTCAATTAATAAGATGCACAAAGATTAAGGGGGTGAATATCAATTGAGGTGAATTATATATTATTAATATCTTGATGTAAAAATCACTACAACAATAACAGTTATTTACGATAATCAGGTTACGACAAAAGTTCAGGCGCACCCAATTTATGATGGAATACGTCCAACGGAAAAAGAAGAAATATATATATCATTGTTTATGTTAAATTTCTCGCATTTCTAATTGATTTAGAGTATATATATAGTTCACTGTACACACAATTAAAAAGAGAGAAATCCAACCAAATTAGCAAAAAACAGAAAAGAAAAGTAAAATCAACTACGATTTCTTTCTTTGCATTACAAAAAGGCTGTAGACGTACGTATATGGAAGACCGTACCGCATGAGAAAGTTCTAAATTCTTTTTGTTCGTTTGTGATCAGTGATCAGCTCATATTGAGAGTCAGCTTGCAAAGTTGCAATATTGCTCGTGGTAACTAACTAGCTAGTACATTTGAAATTATGAAGCTATATATAATAAGTAAAAAACAATAGTTTATTATTGGGACTTCGTAACCCCGAAAAGTTGTGAAGCATGTACACATGCAATTACATACACGATGAAAAACTAATTAACGTCAAACAGGAATCAAATAACCTTCAATCATCAACATTCTTAAATAACCGGAAACTTAAAGTGCATGTCTTCGATCTCATGCATGAGTTAATTCACAAAAGCACAGGTCTTCCTGATTTCACCAGCGTTCCCGGTAAGAACTCCAACTTTACCCATCTTCACCATAGAAACCGCAAAATCTTTAAAGAAAGTATATCCTTTTGTTGTAGCCTGGAGTTTAACATAATCTCGGGTTTCTTTGTCGTCCAAAAGGGCAGCATCAGATTGAAATAGTCCTCTCCTCTTAACTACAAGTGTGTAATAATCTTCGTCAAATGTTTTGAAGCTTCCTGGATCCATCTCAACCAGTGTAGTGACATCCGTTGCCTTGCATTTCTTCTTTAGCAAAGTTGCGTAATTGGGATCTAGTGAAGGGTCCGTATCACCTTTTCCAGAAAAGTTATATAGCCGTGTAGTAAAGCTAGAACAGTGAGAAGTGCCAATGGTGTGTCCTCCTGGCAACAATATAATTAATCAAATACTTATTTATTTTATTATTAGGGTTTCGGAATTAATTAGCTCTATATATATTGTACCATGCCTGATTTATTAGTGCTTTCTTATATATATATATGTGTGTGTGTGTGTTAATTTCATTTTGCAAAGTCGGGGAGACCAATTAATAGTGTGTATTTGAATAGATTTAAGTATACAAATACAAAAGTTTAATTAGTACCCGACAAAACCACCAAATCTTTTTCATTCAACCCCTTGGAGGCAAATGATGTTTTGAGTTGAGAGATGTCAAAAAAAGCAGGTGGTAAATTTGTTAATGTCTCCTGCGCGATCGACACTCTTCCATCTCTTCTTCCAAGGGGAACTTCCCAGTATGGTACTGGTCCCTTGAGCTGCACGAATTAAAAACATACATATATATGCAAATAATTATATATGTTTATATTACAATATATATATATATATATATATATATATATATATATATATATATATATATATATATATATATATATATATATAATTAAGATGTTTTCTCGATCTTGCTAATTATACCATTGATACTGCATCTCGAGCAACTAAAGCTAGTATATCAGCACAAGAAACGACGCCGGGACATTTAGATTCCACTGCAGCTTTTACTCCATCTATAACCTGAAATCCTCGTAGGCTGAGGTTAGGGAGTCCATCTTTCTCTGCCAAGTTGTTTTTCGTAGAATTTAGTAGAACTGATCCATCACAACCCTGCATCACAAAAAGAGTCTCGTAAATACATAATTTGTTTTAAGGTACGTACATATATGTAAATTAAATATTTGAATCAAAAGAATATAAAATAGGCTATACATGAACAATATGTTGAATGCATACCTCCAAAAAATCTTTGATTAGCAAAAAAATAAAAGGCTATACACATATTTATGGAACACGAAAAACATACCCTAACAAAACAATCATGGAAGTGCATTCTGAGTAAAGGAGCTGCAAGAGTGGGCGCTCGAGAAATGAACTTAGCCGTGGCTTGCTTCACGATTGTTTCAACTGATGGGCATGTCTTCTGATAGAAGCCAACTTTCAGACCTTGTGCATTAGCAAGATTTAGAACGGAACAAACTAATATCGCCAGTTGCATAAAAACCAAAACACTCTTTCCAAGAGCCATGGTTTATAAGCTAATTAATCCAGAGAACTCAGAATGATTGTAGTTTTGGAAGCTCTGATATTAGAAGTTTACAACACATTTCAAGTATTTATATCAACTCTGATCTAGTCGTTGAATTTGTCAAGGATTGCCCGTCACTCAGTTGTTAGTGGGTGATGTATTTTTTGTTAAGAGACTTATAACTAAAAATCATGAATCAAGTAATACTATTTAGGGTTGACATCCAAGCTGAGGGGTTATCCAAATGTATTTGTTTACGTATATATTTGTATATGAAATATTAAATTGCTTTCCAGTGGCCAGCTGGTTCTCTATGCAAATATATTAATTCATTGTTTCTGCTATTTTAATGGCCTCCTTGCAACGGAGAAAACAAAAGAAATAGCACGCCGGTACTATTTCTCCCTCTTTTAATTTTTTTATACATATTTTAGATATGTAAGATTAAAGTTTTTTAAATATAATTTACATGAAAAGATTGAATCATACTCCATTGTTTATAAAATAAATATCTATATCTTTTATACATCTAATATAATATTAAAAGGGAGTAAACGTTAAAGGATGGATTAGCTCGGCGGGTGATGTAAGTATAACCCTCCCTTTCCCCCTGTCTCTGTAACTATATATATACGAGCGTGTTGTATGATACTACTAGCTCGGTCTTAATTGGCCGTCAACGATCTTGGGCCAGACAACATAACTACGCCTAAGATACTGTCTGTTTTTAATTTATTGCATGCGATGGCTGCTCTATCATTTATATTTATAAACATCATGTTTTACTTGTATATATAATATATTGTTTGAAGACAATCTAATCACTAATTTTCTGTCATAACTCATATATATCCTTGAGCATATATAATTAAGCAATTGTTTGCTTTGTACTTAATCATGTTGTTGGTTATAAATTTAGTTAAATAACTAAAGTTGATATTAATTAATACTGAATTTGATCATTAAAAACGGCCATTTGTGTATCGTTATCTACGGAATTGACAAGGAATGCCAGTATGGCTATATATATTCTTTTTCCGGCAGCCCTAGATTAATACTATATGTTCTAGCTGCTCCTACATCTGTATATTTGTACCCGATAAAATAAAATAATTAGGTAACGTACAGGTACAAATTCCAGTGTACTTGATAATATTAAGTTATATCTCTAAACCAGTTGACGTTTATAATAAAATTCACTTGAAATGATTATTAATTCAAAATTATATACAGGAAACCTTCAACATGTACGTACCAACTGCTACAAAAAGAATTGCGTAAAAAATTTCACCGAATATAGGTATAATCAAAGGACAATACTTCTGATTCTATTTTTCTTTCTATTCCATTTCTCATAATCATCACATATATATCTTACAATTATAATCTTATTATTTTTTATATTTGAATGCCATCATATATATACTACTAAAATCATAGCTATCTGTTCTTTTATATAGTTCATATATTTTTCCTTTGTGAACCTATATGTTTATTTGTAAAATATTGCAAACCATTCCGATTCTTTTTCAAACTAATAAAATATGATTAAACAAGGGGCTAGGTCCGAACCTAAGCAGATTACATATAATATAATTAAATGATTTAAATGATTGATGTAAAAATCACCCCAGCCAAATAATGTTGATACTTAATTTGTTTCTATTTGCATTCTACCTCACTATTGTATTAAACTATTTTTACAAAAATTTAAAATTACCGGCAATACAATACCATTTCGACAAAAACATTTTCTATTTTATATCAATAAAAGACCACCATCCATAGTCCATTGTATTATTCATGATCAGAGAAAGTCACTTCTCTTTTGAATCAGTCACAGGAGAAAAGGGATTCGAACTCCCATGGCTCGCAATACTTAATACATCATATATTGAATATTTTATTTTGTAATATAGTATTATATTTATTAAATAATTATTTATATAGTTCAAATAAAAATGATCCTTAATGTAGGTGGATCACAAACTATTTAGTCAAAAAAAATAAGACACTATTATATTTTATTTAACTTAATATTGAGATCCACTTATATCCAAATAAAATGGTATTAAATCCAAATTTAAATACAATAAAAATAAAATAATTTTAAAATTAAGTGAATGAGTGTTAAATTTCGTCACAATCATTTTTCACCCCTACTTACATTTACAATTAAAGAAGTAAAATTAAGTGCAATTTTTTTCTTGGCATTACTTGAAGGCCGGGAGACATACACGACCGCATGAGACGGTGTTTGAATCTTTTTATTAATTGGTGATCAGCTCAAATTGAGATCGAGTAAGCTAGCTTGCAAAGTTGCAATATAAAAACGCCATCTACAGTGTATTCAAGAAAGAAGTCTAAAGTTTCTTAAGGAATATATATATGTAGTCAGTCTTCTCCGACCACTCAAAATGCACGCTTACTTACTACTGATCACTGATGTGATTATTTTGGTTGATTGTTCTGTGGATGTGGATGTTGCAATATATACTACTAAAATCATAGCTAGCTGTTCTATCATATAGTTCATATATTTTTCCTTCGTGAACCTAGCTATGTGTTTATTTGTAAATATTACAAACCATTCCGATTCTTTTTCTCACTAATAAAATATGATTAAACAAGGGGCTAGGTCCGAACCTAAGCAGATTACAAATAATATAATTAAATTATTTAAATGATTGATGTAAAAATCACCACAGCCAAATAAAGTCGATACTTTGTTTCTTTTGCAATCTACCTCACTATTGTATTAAACTATCTTTACAAAAATTTAAAATTACCGGCAATACAATACCATGCCGACAAAAACAAATTCTAAAGAGCAACATCCATGCTCCATTGTATTAATTAATTATTCATGATTTAATTATTCATGATTAGAGAAAGTCACTTCCCTTTTGAATCAGTCACAAGAGAAAAGGGATTTGAACTCCCATGGCTCGTAATCAGGTATGCAAATATTATGATTTTACAGGGCAAATCTAGGGGTAAATGTGTCAAGCCGAACCAAATTGAATTTTAGATTGTTTATATTCAGCTAATTTAATGTTTTTGGAATTCGAACTCGAACTCAAACTTTATCAAATTTGAGCTTAACTCGTTAATAAAAAATGATGTTTACGAACATGTTCGCTAACTCCTAAACATATGCTCGCCAACACGACATATTTCATGAGCTACTACTCAAGAATAACACATGAATATCGCCCTCAAACTTGTGTCCATAAAAATCTTAGTTCACAAACTCATTTTCACAAAACATTTGTGAATATTTTAGAATATAACAATGTTTTTCAAGTTACAATATAGATATATTATGATTCAATTATTATTATTAAAAAATATATAAATTTAACAAAAGCAATTGAATAATAAATGAATAAAAATAGTGAATTAGTTCGTAAACAAATATATATATATATATATATATACATTTATTATTTATCATAAATGTTTGTGAACATATATTTACAAAACATATTCACGAACTTATTTCAAATATGTTCACGAACATGCTCACGAACTATGTATTAATATATTATCGAACTTATTGTGTTTACAAACTTATTTTACATATGTTCAAACATGCTCACAAACTATATATATGTTCACGAGCATATTCAAAATTATAATTAAACTTGTTCGTGTACTTTAAGTCGAAGTATGTTGTATTTAAATTTGATTCATTTATAAATTGAATTTAAAAATTGTGTTCATATTTGACTCATTTACAAATCAAACTGAATATAAACTTTTCCAGCCTATTATCGAAATGTTGGTCACTACCCAGGCCATATCGTCTCCACTAAATTGATTTCTATTTAAATTGAATTAAAAGGATTGTTGGAATAAATTTTATATATAGTGAGAAGCACAATTTATTTTTAAATTCATTAATTCTCTCTGAATTCATAATACGTCGTAAGTAATTCATAAAATAATATCATTTTCCTATGAAAGTGAATAATCACTTGGCAATTATTTTTCACATATATTTTAAAGTAAAAAATTCATGACGGAATGGACCAAACAAAGTCTTGTTTTGGCTAGAGTATTTTGACGCTTTCTTATCGTTTTGGTGGCAATATTTCTAATTTTAAAATAAAAATAAAAGTCTATACCAGATAATTTAGTTCAATCGTAAGTTCCTCAATTTAAAAACGATCCCAAAACTCTTCACAACTTATAATTTCCGACAGATGATCTTCGTCCCAAATTATTATAATGATAATATATTAATTTTCTATGCTACTTATATTTAGGACTAAAAATTGATGTCATTTTGATATATATTTGACTTGATATATGTACAAATTTATTTTATAAATGATACTTAATTGTCTTAAAATTTTGAACTAAAATAAATTATTATTCTGAAGACTTATATAATTTTTTATAAAATAATTCGACATGTCCAAACTTGAATGTGGATTATATTTCTAATTTATTATATTTTTATATTCGATTATAAAATTTTAATATGATATATATAGAGAGAGAGAGAGAGAGAGTAAGACTCAACGAATAACTCCGAGTAACTGAGGAACCAATTCATATTTTATAAGAATTCGATTAACAAATAATTATAGAAGACTACAGACCATACAAAAAATCACAAAACACCAAAAATAATTGTAAAATAAATACAAAATTTACATAATATACAAAAAAAAATATAGAACACAAATTACAGAATACTAATACTGAATAGTGTTCTAAAATTATATGTTCTATATTTTTTGTATGTTATGTAATTATTTTATTTGTTTTGTGATTGTTTTTTGTGTTCAGTAATTTTTTTATATTCAACAATTTTTTCATGTGTATTGTAATTATATTTAATGTTGGTTTCTCGGTACTCAAATAAGTGAGTTCTTCATTGAACCTAAGCCTATATATATATATATATATAAGATAAGACTCCGCGAGGAATTCCTTATTTGAATAAGTGAAGAACCAATTCATATTTTATAACAATTTGACTAACAAAACTACAGAACATACAAATAAACATAGAACACCAAAAATAATTGCAAAACAAAAAAATATAGAACACAAATTACATAACGTTAATGCTGAATAGTGTTTTGTAATCATGTGTTCTATATTTTTTTGTATGTTATGTAATTTTTTTATTTGTTTTGTAATTGTTTTGTGTGTTCTGTAGTTTTTTCTATTTTTAACAATTTTTTTATGTGTTCTGTAATTATATTTGTTGTTGGTTCCTTAGTTACTGAGTTCGTCATTCAACCCATATATATACATATACATACATATATTATACCAAATATTGGGATCCACTTATATCCAAATAAAATGGTATTGAATCCAAATTTAAGTACAATAAAAATAAAATAATTTCAAAATTAAGTGAATGAGTGTTAAATTTGGTCACAATCATTTTTCACCCCTACTTACATTTACAATTAAAGAAGTAAAATTAAGTGCATATTTTTTTCTTGGCTTTACTTGAAGGCCGGTAGACATAGACGACCGCATGAGACGGTGTTTGAATCTTTTTATTAATTGGTGATCATAGCTCAAATTGAGAGTAAGCTAGCTTGCAAAGTTGCAATATTAAAACGCCACCTACCGTGTATTCAAGAAAGAAGTCTAAAGTTTCTTAAGGAATATATATATATATGTAGCCAGTCTTCTCCGACCACTCAAAATGCATGCTTACTGATCATTGATGTGATTATTTTGGATGATTGTTCTGTGGATTGCACGTTGCATGTCAAATCTCTCTAAAAGAATTGAAGGAGTTGGTTTGCCTGCAGCTCTGAATGAGATATCTGCAGGCAGGTGACACGAAGGAGCAGGAAGCCCCAGGAAGCATCACGAGGCAGGAAAAGAGCTTTTACCCAATTTGCTGGCAATATTGTTACTGTTTATATATGTTTATGTTTGTCTGATCATAACATTACTTCGAACTTGACCTTCGTGTTAACCTTAGTTAGCATGTATTATGACCTTTCTCCGTTGGAGACGAAGCTCCATCTCTTATATATTTCTATATAAGATATTAAACTTAATAAAAAAAAGTTGCAATATACTGGAGGTGACAACGTACATATGTATGAAATTATGAAGCTATATATAATAATAAATATTAAGCATTTTTTTATTGGGATTTTTTAACCGGGAAAAGTTGTGAATTAAGCATCACAATCACATGATGAAATTAAAACTAACGTTAGTTAAGAAGAAATAATTAACCTTAATTCAATCATCAACATTTTTATGTAACTGGAAACTTAAAGTGCATGTGTCCTTTCATTAGTTAATTGACAAAAGAACATTGGCTCTCCTAATTTCACCAGCGTTCCCGGCAATTAGAACTCCATTGTTACCCATCTTCACCATAAAAACCCTAAAATCTTTAAACAAAGAAATTAAGTATAACCTTGTGTTGTAGCGCTGGAGTACTTTAACATAATCTCAGGTTCCTTAATTTGTCGTCCAAAAGAGGAGCATCAGAATGAAATAGTCCTCTTCTCTCTTAGCTACATCCTACAAGTGTGTAATAATCTTCATCAGATGTTGTACGTGAAGCATCCTGCCTGGATCCAATCTCATTAATCAGTGTGTTGACATCTGTTGGCTTGCATTTCTTCTTTAAATTAACTGCATAATTTGGAATCTAGTGAAGGGTCCACGTTACCCGCATATATTTATTCTTTAAATTAACTGCATAATTGGAATCTAGTACTGAAGGGCCGGCGTTACCTCTGCCAGAAAAATTATATTGCCGGTTAGTAAAGTGTAGCATCCCACATTGTTTAACAATTAATCTATATCAATATTAGTAGAAATATTAGCTCTTTCGAACAACTATAAGGAAAACGGTTAAAAGTGACCGTACAAAACCGACTACAGAAAAGTGGGAGAATTATAAACCGACCGACACGTGATCAGTCGGTTTTGTGAGTGATAAAATCAATCGACAAGTAATCGGTTGGTTTTGTGGCTTGTAAAGAAAAGAAACGACGCCGTGTGGATGATGTGGCAAACACAAAAACCGATCGACATGATTTGGTCATTTTTTAGTCTGACATGGCAAGAATAAAATTTACCGTGGAGCCTCGGTCGGTTTTAAGCGTACGGAAAATATTATTAAAATAATTTAAATTGAAGCTTGTGTACTATCATATATAAAACGACGCTATTTTATTTTAAAAGATATAATCGACTGACCTTCGGTCGATTTTAATAGTTACTTTTTTTTATTATAAGCTAGTACAAAGCTTTCGTTTTTTAGAAAAGTAAAGTTAGAGAAGAACACAAAGAAGAAGATCAAAGAGATAGAACACAAAGAATATATAATGTAAGATTTCCTCACTTCCTGCACGGGTCGGCTCAGATAAGTAAGTTTAAATGGCTTTATTATAAGGAAAAATAATATATATCAAAGTTAATAGCTCTTTTAGATTGATGTGTGGGTGAAATACATTAGATCTACGGTTAAGTACCTGATAAAACAGCCAATTAAGTCTTTTACATTCAACATCTTGGAGGCAAATGATGATTTGAGTTGAGAGATGCTCAAAAAAGCAAGTGGCAAATTTGTAAATGTCTCTTGCATGATCGACACTGTTCCACCTTCTTCTAATTAAGGGGAACATTCCAGTATGACACTGGTACCTTGAGCTGCATTGAAAACAAACATATGCAAATAAATATGCTTATATGACAATATATATAATAAGATGTGTTCTTGTTATAATGAAATTAGTTCATTTTCATGATCTGATATATCATTTGAGTGTATTATATCACTAATACAAATTTTTGTACTAGTGGCAACTAATTAAAGCCAGAGTAAATTACATTTTGTACCCCTTATCTTTGAACGTATTTTCTATTTAGTCTCAAACTATGTTTCTTAGCATGTTGCACCTCTAATTTTCAAACTCGGTTCACTTTGCATCATTTTGACCAAATTAGCATGGGTAAAATAGGAAATGATTTATGGAAGTATGATTTATGACAAAATACACCTCATAATTTTAAAAATTTTTAAAAGTGTACCTTAACTTAATATTTCACTTTTTTTAAAACAAGAGTTAATATTTTAAAAATAACCATTTTTGTAATATATATTAGCTAATATTTTTGTTAGTGAAAAAGTGCCAACAAATATAAATTTATTTAAAAATTTCCATTTTAGAAGTAAATTCAAAATTTAATTTTTTATATTAAGCGTAATTTAATATGTGTACAATATTGTGTCTCATTCACTTTCTCTTTACATCTAAATTTTATACTTACATAACTCATTAAAAATGGGGTATTTGGGTGACGGAAATATTTTTTTTGCGCATAATTTTGGTGGTATAAATAAAAGTTTAATATTTAAATTTTTATTGACAAAAAAAGTAATTAATTGAACTATATGTTCAATACAGTTTGAAATATATGCAAAATTTAAAGTGGACAAATAATTTAAGATAGAGGGAGTATATCTTTTAATAAGTATCACTAAAAAATATATTGTTAACTAATATAACTTTTTCTTTTTAACTAGGGAACTACCCCAAATTTTGTGAGATTACAAATCCTAGGATTTTGGAGATAACTTACAATTGGTTATTTCTAAAATATTAATATTTATTTAAAAAAGTGAAATATTAAATTAAGGTGCACTTTTTTAAAATTTTAAAGTTATGAGGTGCATTTTTTCATAAGACATATTTGAATAAATAATTTCTTATTTTATCCGTGGTAATTTGGTTCAAAGGGTGCAAAGTGAAGTAAATTTGAAATCTAGATGTGCAATATGTAAATTAAAAAAATAACAAAAAATAAGGGATGCAAAATGATAATTACTCTTAAAACTAATATATCTGCACAACAAACGATGCCAGGATATTGCATCTCTGCCGGGTTGTTTTTTCGTAGAAGTACTGAACATGTATGCTCTATAATATTATTGGTATCTCATTAAAGCTTTATTGTATGAATTCTTAAGACTTAACACCCTCCTGAGATTCTACATAAAACAAAACACTAAGCTCATACCCATTTAATGTTGTAAAACCAGCTTGTTACAAACACCATTAACCAAATTATCTGTAACTCAAAATCCAATAGGCAGGGTTAATTTTAGATACACATCTCCGATAATCCTAAGGTTGCGCATGAATGGAATGGTATCAGAATATATTGCACACAAAAATGGAATGAGGAAATTAATGGAATAGCAAAAGAAATGAATAAAAATTTCA
Organism: Oenanthe sinensis; assembly: GCA_028671895.1. Classification (NCBI taxonomy): domain Eukaryota; kingdom Viridiplantae; phylum Streptophyta; class Magnoliopsida; order Apiales; family Apiaceae; genus Oenanthe; species Oenanthe sinensis. The sequence continues at coordinate 43,071,222 of CM053794.1, forward strand.
TTCCTTTGTTCACTTACCAATTTTTTTTAGAATGGAATGAAATGAATTATTACATTGTTTGATTATCTATTTTAATTTTAATCGAAAATGAACATTAATTAGGGGGGGGAAATTTGCTAAGAAATTTTAAAAAATAATTTCCTCAAAAAAGAATTCCCGAAAAAAATTTCCAACATAAAAATTTCCGAAAAAATTCTCGAAAAAAACTTCCTGGAAAAAATTCCTTGGAAAAAATTTCTCGAAAAAAAGTTTCGGGAAAAAAATTTCAGCAAAAAAATTCTCAAAAAAAAGGTTCCGGAAAAAAATTCTGTTAAGAATCTACATGTAACTTGATGATAACTTTAATTTTAGAATCATAGAAATTTTAATTATGTAACTGATCAATTGATATGAAAGTTATAAATATTGATTAATCATGAAATCGTTTATAAGTGGAAATATTTATGTGAATGAACTGATAATATGGATTGTAGTATTTAGTCTACTTCAATTGAATAGGTATATATATATATATGAGTAAGGGATGAACTGTAACTGAGGAATGAATTCCTATTTTATAAGAATTTGATTAATAAATAATTATAAAAAACTACAGGACATACAAAAATTATAGAACACTAAAAATAATTATAAAACAAACAAAAAAAATTATAGAACACAAACTAATATAGTACTTCTGTAATTTTGTGTTCTATATTTATTTTTTGTATGTTATGTAATTTTTTTTGTTTTGTGATTGTTTTTTGTGTTCGGTAGTTTTTTTTATATTCAACAATTTTTTCATGTGTTCTATAATTATATTTGTTGTTGGTTCCTCAGTTACTCAAATAAAGGAATTTCTCGCTAAGCCTATATATGTATAATAGTATTATACAGAGTTTAAGAAATAATTATACCCAAGATACATATATTTTTAAATTTATTAATTAAATACATATATAAATAAATCAAAAACAAAGTTACACAACTTTTTTTTTGAAAAATTATTGACAATCAGTAATTCCGAATGATTCTACTATAGAATCAAATCATCAACAACTATTCCACAGGATAATCAAATTTAAAATCAGTTTTTTCACTTAGTATTTAAGTATTAAATTTTTTGTAAAAATTATATATGATTAATATTTTATATTAAAATCAAAATTTCTAATGTTATGAAGTTTAAATATGATTAGTTTTAAATTTATTTATGAGATTCTATATTAGAATAAAAGGTTATAAAAAGGCACTCTCTACAATAATGATATATATATATATATATATATATATATATATATATTCTTTTTCCTAAAAAAATTATATAATCATTAAAAATTAAAAATCATTTTAAAATTTATAATATAAAACTTCCAGCGAAAAGGTGTCCAATTTTCTTACAATCCTATGTTTTGTTTTATAGTTTGGATAAAGTAAACATATTTATGTCGATATTGTTGGCCTATCTTCTTAAGCAAATTTGACAATAGAGTATTTATAATTAATCAGCAAAATGCATAAATTATAAGGAAGTAATTCCCAGTTTAATTCATATTTTATCAAATTCTTTCAATTTTATGCTATATTTCAATTAATTAATGATATGTTAAAAATAATTATTATTATTTTTAATTTTGAGTCTCAATTGCTTGTTGTATCAATCTATTTTCTATTAGTGTTTTGAAAGGTGGTTCTATGATTTTTTACTCTTAATAATATTTTATAATGGAGTGATGACTACTTGTTCTGGACCAATATCCTTTAATTTTTTTTACAGAAAAACCCTTTAATTTTATATGTAGAGCCAGATGTATCTATCTAATCAATAATGATTATATGTTAAAATACGTTTTTGTGATTTTAATTCTTTTTTATAAGTTATAAATGTATAACCATTAACCAATACAGGTATATACCTGGACCTGTTTTTATAAATAATAAAATATTATTAAGTAAAAACTAACTTTCGTTATTTATAAGATAACGTCCGGGAGATATCAATAAAATCAATCATGTTAGAGTTGTTATTTTTGAATGTTTAAATAATTGTGGATACTTTTATTTCAATTGGTCACATAGTCTAAAAGCAGATATATGTAACTTTTTATTATTCCTCTGTTAATAGCATTTATTATTTATAATAAAAAAAAGTATCATTGAAAAAAGTACCTTGCTAAATAGCTGTATAACAATAATTACTATCATTTTAGTCCAAATTATGTTATTTTTTTAAAAGATAAATTCATTGTGTTTGTGGTCTAGCTTTGAATATACTATATTCATTAGTTCTTTCCCTCTGCATCATATTTTGATTTTGACAAATAATTTACCAAACAAAATGTGTTCAATCATAATAACCAACAAGGTCAACAATGTGTTTTTATAAGTGAATTTAGAATAGGGTATATATAACAAAATATCCAAATAACTATATATGGGCGAAATCCTTAAAAAAAATTAATAATCAACAATCAACCACAAAAACTATATAATCTTATTCGCACAACCTTACATATTTCTGATTGTCAGTGTGTAATTAGAGTTTGATTCAAAAATTAATAATATATATGTAGCTTTATAATTTTGTCTAATAATAAACCAAATCATAATAAATGGAACAAAATATTAAAATATTAGATAATGCAATAATATTCAAAAGCAAAGATCAAAATCATTTGAAAAGAGAAAAAAGACAAGCAAATCAATCTTGCTACACAGAGTCAATGGATATTCATATAATATCCGATTAACAGAATGTAGCAACATGTGCCCTATTTTGAAATAAATGAAAACAGAAACATATATAAACTCTAAACCTAGAGTTTAAGATCCAAATCAAGATCGTCATCTTCTTCTTCCTCCTCTTCAGCCTTGACAGCAGCGCTGTTAGCAGCATCACCGGGAGGAATTCTGGCTGCAACAGAAGGCCCGAAAAAGTCAGGCACTCCAAAAAACATGGTACTTGCGGGTGATGGAGGAGCCAAGGGTGCTGGTGGACGGGTGGGAGCCAAAAAGTCTGGTGGAGGAAGGGGAGCCCAGGGAGCTTGTGGATGCTGAGGGGGAGCCCAAGGAGCTGGTGGAGGAGGGGGAACCAAAAGGGCTGACGGAGGAAGAGACGTTATTTTTCCAAGATGAAAATCTTGCCTCGTCTTCTGGGCAAGTAATAAACTATAAGATGAAAATGGCTGCATTGATCCCACCGGTGCCGGTGGGGTTGAGATGACAAAGGAATCCACCTTCTGTCCGGATATTGAAGACGGGTCGAATAGCGAAATTCCATGGCTGGAGTAGTAGATGGGCTTGGGCCAATCAACATCACGCTCCCTTCTGTGAGCATTCTGGTGTCCGCCCATCGCCATCGGGGTGGGGAAGGTTTTGTTACAGTGGGCACAAGGATAGCTTGGTCGTGCTCTGGTGTTACTCTCAGCGTTAGCTATGGGATGTATGTCATTATTCACGTCAGAGGAGGCCGAAGAGGAGGAAGTCGACATTGGGGCTTGGGAGGAGAGGGCGATATTTGCACTTAGGTTTTATATGACAAGAAATGAGTTCCAATTGGCTTGCAATCCTCTCTAGGGGTACCCTATTATATAGATATTATTGTGAGGACTGAGGAGTACCAAATACCAGATTTTTTTAAAAAAAAGATGGGAACGTCAGATCCCGCATTGAATTACAGAGATTCTTTCTCTTCTTTTTAGCATTCTTTTTATGTACTTTGATAATATATTTTTATCCAAATTTCAAAAATATTATTTTTGTATCTTACTATTGATTAATGTTTGAATTTCTCTAAACATACACATGTTGTGGAAAATTTCGTGGAAATTTCCTAAACCATGTTTCAAATGCATGTGTAATTAAATCTTTTATTTAGAGTTACAAATATCAATCAAATAAATAATATTATAGGAAAAAATTGTATGAAGAACCTTAATAATAAATTCGACTAATTGGAGATGTCATGCATCGACTTATTATATATTATAAAATTATTACCAAGAATATAAAGCACCAACCATATTTCACTAAACAAATCCAACATGTGTTCACTTGGATAAAATGGAATCAAGGAAAAATAAAATGAAATTTATACTTTTGTTTGGGTGAGATTAGAAAAAATATTTATAATTTTCATTCATTCTTTAATTCTATTCCAAACTATTTGAACTAGAATTCTAACCCTGATAGGAATGTTCATTCCATTTTATCACCATTTTCCCTACAATCATCATCATAACAAATTTAAACTCCCTTGTGTTTATTCACAATTTTACTCATATATTTTTCTTTCTATATAAAATTTATTTATAATTTTTTATTCCATTCATTTCTCATTTCATTTTCACCAAGTGAACACAAATTTATATTATATATATTATAAAACATTAAGTTTTACGGGACGTTAGCCATGGGGCTTGGCTAAGCGATAACCCCATTTTAAATATTAAATTTTTAATTAACACACGTATATATATTCAAACAAAACAGACATCTAATTATTCTTTTTAATACAAACACAAACAAAATATAGATAAAACTCAAAGACTTTATCCCTCTGATAAAGTATATTAGAATAATTTTTATATATAATCAATTTAATATTATTATCATTAGAATGAAAACAAATTTAAATGTTATAAATAAAATATTCTATCAAAATACAAACTGATATTCGATCATATATATTTATATGATAGAAGAAATATTGTACGTGTATTCAAATTAGATTTTGATAGATTATCAATAATTTAAGGATTTTATAGATATTGTACGTATATTCAATTTAGATTTTAATTGATTATATAGTTAATTTATCTAGTTTATGCTAAACTTAAACTCTAGTTGGTAGATTTTGAATTGAGCCCAAAATCCAATAAAATTTTAGATTTCAAAATGAAAAAATCTATTATAAAATTCAACGGAATCCAAAAATTTTAAAATTATCAATGAATTTTTCAATATCGTCAAATTCTAATAGATTATTAATAATTCATATTTCTAAATTTTAAAATATTATTTAAATTTTAAATTAAATACCATAAAGATAATTTTGAAACTTAATTGATGTTTGAGCTCGCTCATGTAGTATACGAGTTGAGTTCGGACCATTCGCAAGCTCAAAAGGCTTAACAAGTTATTTAAAGAGTTTATGAATTTAACGAGTTTTTTAACGAACTGTCGAGTTATTACGGTCCATAGTTATTATTGAGTTTATCGAGCATATCGAATTTATGGAATTTTTATCGTGGTTTCGAGTTTTTGGATTCTTATCAAACTTTAGTTTAATATTCATAAAATTATCTAATTATTTTTTCCCCAAGTTTAACGTAAAATTATATTTTTTGATAAAAATGACAAATAGATTTTTAAAATAACACTTTATGTTATGTGAATTAACATATATTCAAATATAATTTAATTGTACTTATCACTTAATGTTAATAGTATTGATAGTTAGCTTTTCAAATAATTTAAATATTTTTTAATCTCGTATTCTGGCCCACACGTTCATACTTAATGTCACCCTATTTTTATAAATTGTATATCTTAAATATATTATAACAAATAATAACAATAATAATATAAGAATCTTATTTTTGTTGGGGGGAAATAATTTTTATTTTTCTAAAATAAATGTAGGCAATAAACGCCAAATCATTAATAATTACATAAATTTTAATTTTAATTCAAATAAAATACATCAAACTACAATATTATGATTTTAATGTATTATTAACTTTGTGTTGTTTAGAATAAAGCTGCACAAAGTATATTATTGTAAAATTGAAAATTAGATATAACTGATTGATGTATTCATTAGGAATTAATCAGAAGTATTAATCGAAATAATCAAAATATTTAATGTATTTTTTAATATAATAATAATAATATAAATTATTAAATTATATTAGACGTATATATATTTGATGTATAATATGTCTTAAAAGAATTAATCACTTGCATGGGAGATTTTTTAAAACATTAATGCATGTAACTATGTCAATATGTAAGTTACTAATATTATGGGATGTCAATGTTAAAATTTATATATAAGATAATTTTAATCCAATATCATAACATAATATATATTGAGGGACGTCAGTTACTTCGTAAGCATTTTTTATTTATAGAATTATTTATAATATTTTATATTAGAATATGTTGTGTATATGTTTATAAATGTGATTGCGGAAAAATATTAATAAAAATATATAAAAATCTTTGTTGTAAAAGATGGCGACTAATCGGGATTAATCGCCGATTAATTGCTGTTTAGTGACTTTTCGAACTGATTTTATATTAATCGGGTTAAAAACTTTTTTTATAAAAATTAGTCAAAAATCGAATTAATTGGTCAAAAATCAGAATTAATCGATCAAAATTTTAAAATTTTATATTTAAATTATTTTATAATAAATTCAATTATTTAACTTGTAAATTTGTTATCTCTTGTTTTAAAATTTTATTATATAATTATTTAAATCTATATTATGTATAAAAAATAATATTAATTGATCCGATTAGTAATCCGATTAATCCCTGATTATCCGATTAATCCATGTTTGATGCCTCCACCCACTAATTTCGATTCTCATTTTTTATAACACTTGATAAAAATTAGTAAAACATAAATATTAATAAAATAATCAAGTTGGTGTTCAAACATAGCAGAGTTCTAGTTCAAGTCGAAGTTCAAGTCTTGTTGAGTCCAAAAAAACCCGACTTGACTAGAGTTTTTAATCGAATCCAAAAAAAAGTTTGAGTTGAGTCGGGTTAATTGAGCCGAGCCCAGTCTAAAATACTCGAATTGATTTACAGGCCAGGAACATCAAAATGGGCATGTTCGTGTAAAAAAAACAGCAAAAATTTAGCCACTTCTGTAGATGGATTCTTATGGAGATATAAGTATAGGGAAACAACAATTGATTTATTAAAAGTGATTTCCAGATTTTGGAAAGTTCATAAGCCTAAATACTATCAATTGAAAGCAATATTAGTGTTGTCAAACGAGAAAGTAGGTTTATTATTCCGGTTACCCTAAGTGAATTAACTGATTTGAATGGCTTGTGTAATTTATTTTGTTAAGTAGGAATTGTATCCATTCAGGAGAAAAAATATATTTACAGAATTTAGAAACAAACTCACCCCTCAGAACTCGAAACTACTCAACTCAAGTGCTAATAACTACTCCAAACAATACACAAGGAAAAATGTCAAAACTGACCGAACAAAAAATTGGGTCACAAAACCGACCGTTCCTTCTACGATAAGTTTTGTACGTTTCAAAGAAAAAAGCAGCGTCGTTTTGATAATTAAAACCGACGATAACCCATACTGTCAGTTTTGTTACCGACGTGACAGACACATAACCAACCGTCACGATTACGGTCGATTTTATCCTTTTGAAGAACAAAAACGGCGTCAATTTGATTCTTAAAAATACGATGATTAACTCCGTCGGTTTTATTATTGACATGGCATACATAACCGATCATTACTCGGTCGGTTTTAATTCACGCATAGTAATCATGTGTCCAAATGGGCCCACTCCTTACCAGATGTCAAGAGATATAATCGACCGGTATTGTAGTCGGTTATATATTCTAAACCCGACTAATTGTCATAATTGACAACATTAAAAGTGAAGAATCTCGTTAGTCGGTTATAGAGCTTTAACCAACCAAAAATACTTACCAACGCTTTTTGCCGATCGGTTTTGGCCTTTTTCTTGCAGTGTTTACTACCTTGACAGCAATGTAGAAAACTCTATCCTGCTAGCTTGCATTATTATACTTCTTGTATATATGTATAGAGATCTTTTCACGCCCACCTTATTTTATAATTAATCTACATTAACTTCGAGCGAGAGGAGTGTATTCTGTGATTTTCCAACTTCTTCTGGGCGGGGATAAAATATAACAAAAAATTATAAATTAGTATATTTTTTTATTATTTTTCTTCTAATGGGGTTTAAAAAAATTGCATTAAATATTTATATGTAATTTTTTTTCTGACGAGGGTTTTAAATTCCACCACCCTGTGTACGTATCTCAGACATGAGACACTGGTGACTGGCCTGTTTGATGCAAGTGCATGGCAAAACGAAAAAATGATTAATCTTGAAAAAAGGAAAAAGAATAAATGATTGATAGATTTATTCTCAGCTCTCTGCATAATACACAAGTAGGAGATGTTTACATAATGAATCTAAGCATTCCATATATATATATATATATATATATATATATATATATATATATATATATATCCATCCTTCAAGTCTCCTTTGAAAAACCAATTGGCAACAATTTCAATGGGCGCGCAGTAGATGACCAAGAACTGTGGAAACCCCTATGAAAACATCAAAACACTAGTCAGTAAGTATATACCCCAAAGCTGAATCTTATTAAATTGGCAACAGTAAGGAAAGTCTAAGGCATGGATTATTTGGAAAAGAAAAATAGTAGCTACCTAAAAATTATGTCAAAATTGAGTTGTCATACATATAATTAATAATTTTTTGATAATTTTTATATAATAATATGAGACCCGTGTGCATAAATATGCATTCATGAATTTAAAAAAAAAAAGGTCATATGTGAGGAAAAAAAAATTGGAATAATTTTTTAGTATGCTCATTAGAAGAAGAATGATCCTGAGATCTTGTTTCAGCCTTGTGCCCTTATATTTTGTTTTCGCATCCTATATATTTAGAAGGGGAAATGAATAAATATAAGTATATATACTCATAAAATATAAAATTATTTATAATAATATATATACAATAATACGATTCAAGATGTATAATTATCTTCATATCAACTTTGTATAACTCTCAATAATTCTATATATAAAACCCTAATCCATTGTAATACAAAATTTGACAACTAATAATGATACAATATTTATTATATATATAATTCATATTTATTTATTGATAACTTCCTTTCTTTTTTGATTTGTTATTTTGCCGCAATTTTCCTGTTTTTTTAACCAATAATTCCATTTTATTTTTTATAACCTTCCAAATTTTGCCACATTTTTCATCTACAATGATAAGTGTGTATTTGCCTTGCTCTATCAGCCCTAAACCCTCTATCATCCTAAACTCTGAAATTCAGATAGTCTCCCCGTATGTACACTTTGTTTTCGGTATAGTCCAATTAACTTATTGACTGTAATTTAAAAATAATATATAATTAAAAAATTAATATTAATTTTATATTAATATTAAAAAGTATGTATAATCTACTTTAAAATATATGTTTTAGTTTTTAAAATAATAAAAGAATAATTTTTAATTTTCAATCAAAATTAATCATTTTGACTTCAAAAAAGTCAAAATAAACATGTAAATATATTGGACTAGGACAAAAGATACTCTATTAGATTGTGTTGGAGAATTTTGATTTCATTTCAAATGACTGAGGTGTCATTTTAAATTCTCATATTTATACTAATATAAGGAATTCAAATTATTATGATTACTCAAACATTTGTTATTTGATCGAATCCAGAATTTCTAATTAAATCAATGCTCCCAAACATGCTAATTAAATCAATGCTCCCAAACATGCTATTATTTGAATTTAACTCATAAAATAATTTACTTAAATAATATCATATTTATAAACATTCAATTTATCATAATTATCTAATATGGACAAATTCTTAAGATAAAAAATAAAATCATAGTAAATGGAACAGAAGAATACAAGTCTTAAACCTTGGCACAACAATTAGTACAAGTTGAGCAACAGGGGTAAGCTTATCACTTCGTAGTTTCTCGGGAATGCAAATTGGCATTTTGTGCAACAACCCAGAAAAATATTACTTCATCCTTTAAATTTTTTACCTCACGTACGGGATAAAGATCGAGGATGCATCTCATTCCTACTCTTTTTATACTTTATTTCCTTGTAAAAACAACACATATATTACTTTTATTAATTTGACTGATGGCTATTTATAGTAAATATTTGGATGAGAAAGAAACCCACCGGCGAAAATCTGGAACGGTGACGCTTAATTAACAAGTGTTATCATTTTTAACGGGTGTTGGGTGTGTAGATAAGCCACTATACTGACTAAATTTCAAAAAATTATATTTGCATGACGCATACGAAGGGGATATATATTAACATCATATAGGGTATATATATTTACGTGCCTTGTTATTTTAACAGACAAGGCCATACGTATTATATATAGCCAAATTCTGATTTACTTTCTATTTAAGTGATCAAGAAATTCACTGGAAATTTCTTGGGATTTGGATCTTTCTTCGTCATGCATGATTTATCTTATCCTGCCCATCTCATCCCATGGCTTATATATTGAGGCGCTACTCCTCATCAACTTTTCATTCTACATTCAGTTCATTTTATTTATATAGTATTTCGGAGTTATAGCCATGGCTGCATCTTTCTCTAACCCTTCAATGGTACGTAACATATCTCTATATCTTCGATTAATATTCGATCTCTATATAATTTGTGTGATTATTTGTATTTATGTTATAAGCTATTGTTTCATGCAATGTTTTTGATAAATTACAGATTATGGAGGAAGAAGGAAGGTTTGAAGCAGAAGTAGCTGATGTACAAGCATGGTGGAACTCTGAGAGATTCAAGCTCACGCACCGCCCATATTCTGCCCGTGATGTTGTTTCACTCCGTGGCCACCTCAAACAAAACTACGCCTCCAATGAGCTAGCTAAGAAGTTATGGAGGACTCTCAAAACACACCAAGCCAATAGCACGTCATCAAGAACCTTTGGTGCACTTGACCCTGTCCAAGTGACCATGATGGCTAAGCACCTGGACACAATTTACGTCTCTGGTTGGCAATGTTCATCAACTCATACTTCGACAAACGAGCCTGGTCCTGACCTGGCGGATTATCCTTACGACACTGTCCCGAATAAGGTCGAGCACCTTTTCTTTGCTCAGCAATACCATGATCGGAAGCAAAGAGAGGCTCGTATGAGTATGAGTCGGGAAGAGCGTGCTCGAACACCCTTTATTGATTACTTGAAGCCTATTATTGCTGATGGTGATACGGGTTTTGGTGGTGCAACTGCTACTGTCAAGCTTTGCAAACTTTTTGTGGAGCGTGGTGCAGCTGGTGTCCATATTGAAGATCAGTCATCCGTGACTAAAAAATGTGGTCACATGGCTGGGAAAGTTCTTGTTGCAGTGAGTGAACATATAAACAGGCTTGTGGCAGCTCGGTTGCAATTTGATGTGATGGGGACGGAGACTGTTTTGGTGGCTAGGACTGATGCTGTTGCAGCTACTTTGATCCAGTCAAATATTGACTCTAGGGATCATCAGTTTATTTTGGGTGTTACTAACCCAAATCTCAAGGGTAAAGGCTTGGCCATGGTCTTGGCAGAAGCAATGGCTGCTGGGAAAACTGGGCCTGAGCTTCAAGCCATCGAGGATAAGTGGTTGTCAATGGCTCAATTGAAGACTTTTTCGGATTGTGTCGTTGATGCAATCAAGAATTTGAATGTTGGGGAGGCTGAGAAGAGGAGGAGAATGAATGAATGGATGAACTGCTCCAGTTATGACAAGTGTTTGTCAAATGAGCAAGGTCGGGAGATTGCTGAGAGATTGGGACTAGTTAATCTTTTCTGGGACTGGGATCTACCTAGAACAAGAGAAGGGTTTTATAGGTTTCAAGGATCTGTGATGGCAGCAATTGTTCGTGGTTGGGCTTTTGCGCCTCACTGTGACATTATATGGATGGAAACCTCAAGCCCTGACCTGGTGGAGTGCACGAAGTTCGCACAGGGGGTCAAATCTGTCACACCTGAAACTATGTTGGCATATAATCTGTCCCCTTCTTTTAACTGGGATGCATCGGGTATGAACGATGAGCAAATGATGGATTTTATTCCTAGGATTGCAAAGTTGGGATATTGTTGGCAGTTCATAACACTGGCTGGTTTCCACGCGGATGCTTTAATCGTGGACACGTTTGCCAAGGATTTTGCAAGAAGGGGAATGCTGGCTTATGTTGAAAAGATACAGAGAGAGGAAAGGAACAATGGTGTTGATACTCTAGCTCATCAGAAATGGTCAGGTGCTAATTACTATGACAGGGTTCTCAGGACTGTGCAGGGAGGCATCACTTCAACCGCTGCCATGGGCAAAGGTAACTACAATAATTATTAATCTTTTCTATAAATTAATTACTTAAAGGTAGTACTTAATTATGTTATTGCAGGAGTGACTGAGGATCAGTTTGGGGAAACATGGACTAGGCCAGGGGCTACAAACATGGGAGATGGCACCGTGGTGATTGCAAAATCAAGAATGTAAGATGCATAGTATATCTAAGGATGCTGGCAGAAGGAAGAGGGAGCTTGGAAACTTATTTTATGTCCTTTGAATTTGTAATAATATGTTTTAGTAAATAAACAATGGTCAGTGTGTAGTTTCGCATTTTTATGGTCCACACAAACTGTTGCAGGCATGTTGTTGCTGTCATAGCTAGCTGAAGCCTTGTTGAAGAAAGAAGTTATTTGGTTTAATAATCTTGTAATATGTTTCATGTTATGTTCTTAGTTAACATGTGAAAGCTTGTTTACTTCTCCATTGGGTATGTAACATATTTTGTACCATCTTCACTCAGTCAAGAGGCCAAAAAGGGATCTGGGCCAGAATAATGAAGCATACCAGTTAATGTCCTTGTTTATCTAAAAATGACGGACTATACATTTGAAAAAATAAAGTGTGTTCTCTATTCTCAAAATATCTGTCATGACTTGATCACGCGTCCGCCCCCCATCCAGAGAGAATTTGTTTAAAAGTATGAAGAATAAAACCATACGTCAAGAGATATATGCACAGCCAAATTGCAACCCCCTTCACTATACAGGTAAGCCCTTAAAATCTGTCGGGAAAAAAAATCATGATCGAACTCATATATTATTACAGTATTGAGTATCCTAAAGTCCTTTATTATCCACTGATAATGATTTTACCTGGAGAATATTACAGTACACAACAAAAAATTGGCATGGTTAGTGTAAGAAATCAAGTAGTAGAATGCAACTAGAGTATCCAAGCTGCTGGCACTCAACTGAAAATCTGTAGTAGCTTATTTGTATCCTAGATTCTGTTATGTTGAAGCCTATAAATTAATAGCGAAATCAATAATTGATCAGTATAATCCGTTGATTCATTTCTTCCATGGTTTGACTATGGAGAGTACGATGATGAGGGCGATGACTAGGACAAGGAAAATGGCGATCATCATACATTTTCTGGATTTCTTCTGCAAGCTCTTGGCAGTGTTTAGAGCATCAGTTCCCCATTGCACATGGTCTACAGCATTTGCCACCTACACAGTGAGTTAAATATATAACAAAAGTTTATTAATTTACCAACCACTTTAAGCTATAAATTTGTCTGCAAGACTCTTGAAAACACGTCTCAGGTATAGTGATTCATCTGACTAGCTCTGCTGCAATAGGATCACTGACTTGCTCCGTATAATCCATCTGACTAGCTCTGCTGCAATAGGATCACTGACTTGCTCCGTATAATCTCTTCAAAAGGCATGCAGTCTACAGTGTGTATAGCTAGATGCATTTTGTTCCATGAACCATCACTTACATAGTTACGTTACACAGGGCTACTTTAATTAACAATACTCCTATGGAGTAATTTATAAAAGCACGCCGCAATCTAAAAGAGGGCGATACCAAGTTACTATCCATAAGTGGACCATAACATTCCCTTGTACACTGTTCGGTAAAAATCTAGGACCAACATAAGTTATTCAAATCTTCGCATTCTAAAAGGTGACTGGAACATCGAATAATGTAAATGGTAAAAGCTGTCATCTTAGTTCTACTCTCGCTCACAATTAGGAATGTTATAAATTTAATTACTCAAAAAAAATGGTTACAAGACACGAATTGTTTTATTTTAATTATTATTGCCACCTAATTTAAAATTATTCTTTAAACTCCGGTATCGAGTTTTAATTTCTACTCTCTAATATGTATACGAGGGCACCCTCTACTTATTTCCATATATACGTGAGTCTTTGGGGATCTAACATGATAATAAATTTGGCAACTCTATCAATTTTGTCTATAATATGTTGAAGAAATTTGTGAATATCATGTTGAAGAAATTTGTGAATATCGTCGTCTTATATACTATGATGACCTAGAAAAAATAATTTATTAAGAAATTAATATATTTTATATTTATAAATAACAAGTATAAAAAGTTTGGACTATCAAACACACAAAGTTAATCCCTCTATTTTTCAAATATTTGTCGTCTAGTTATAATTATTAATTCAAAAATTTTATTTTCAAAATATGTAATTAATTTTCACAAAAATAAAATTTTAAAAATTATAATTATGTTGAAGTCAAATCACAAATATTTATAAATAGAAAGAGCAGCAATCTCACTATATACAATTATTGTTAATTTCTTAAACACAAAAATTTGCTTGATTGACCTATACCCGATTTTATAAATACCCTACCTACTTAGGTTCTTGTAACAAATTTTATGATCATTGGGGACACAAAATTTTCCTAGTGTAGCACACTTTTAGTTGATAACTTGCACCATTTTATTAACAACTGTGACGTATAAAGCAGCAGAGAAAATAACGATAAACATACCTGAAGAGGTATGTTATTTTATCGGCTTGTATAAACCTTATCAGTTATCACTCGCCTTGAGGATTTTACTTGAGCATACACTGTAACCCGCTAAGACAGTAGCAACTAGCAGAACTTCCTTTGTCTTTGAATATATTCACGACATTTAAATAACTTCACATTAAATCTAAATTATAATATTTTATTAGGTTGTGAAATTATATCTTTTATAGACAATAACAAAAAAAGTGTAACAATTTATTGGCTACTTGTTTTACTTGACTCTGAGTTTCTAATTAAAGCGTGTAATTTAAGAATGCGTAAGGCCGAAATCCTTGTAAAAAATATTATCTTACAGTTTTGTACCAGAATGATAATTTTCCATATAGAAAAGTAAACACTAAACTCACCCAACATTTATAAAAACCAGAAAATTACACATACTATAATAAAGCATTAATGAAGCAACTATAGAGCACATTTTACCTAGTGTAGTGAAAGTAGAAAGCAAAATATAGACAATACTACTTGCATAGTAACTTTAGCCTCAACTTCTTATATAATACACCAAATTATTCACGGTCATCTCAGGTCATGGGTTGGTTCTCGCTCACCCCGAGATTTACTGAGAATAGATACTACTAGCTAGCTATAAGCTATATTCAAAAATATACATATATATACAGCAAATTTAAAAGAGAAGCTATATCTTAGTTTAGAAACCAAATAGGCAAATATAAGAGCAACTCCAACGCTCAAGGCCTGTTAGCTAAAGAAGCCCATGTGACAGTGAACAGTATCAAATATACCTAACAGTTATCAATTGGACCGCTCCAACCATGCTAACCGATTAGGTAAAATTATACAAATCGGAGAATGAGTTGTTATTTCTATTGATTGGGAATCACATCTTCTATATCTGCCACATCATCTCCCGCTCAATTGATCACCTCTCCCGCTTATTCTTTTCTCTCCCGCTACATCAGTTCCATTACAAAGGTATGTGTCATTTTTAATCGTTTAAATTGTGTTGTAAATTAAGGCTATTGATTTTCTTTACTACATTTGATTATATCAAAATCTTGTGTTATTGTGATTGAAACACTATATATATCATTAGGGTTCTAGTTTATAAATTTGGGGTTTTCCAGAAATTGTGATTGTATATATATATTTTGTGTTCTTGTTGTAGAAAATGGAAGCCTCATTTGTATCTTTACTCAATGAAGACTCATTTACACAATTTGAAGATTTAGTTTTTTCTCAACCAATCCCGCAATCCGAACCAACCCCACAATCCGAACCCTAGAAAGAGGCTTCAAAACTAAAAAAGGTAAAAGATCAAAGAACTTCTTAATTGACGAAGATATGTTGCTTATTTCGGGTTGGTTGAATGTGAGTATGGACCCAGTGCAAGGTAGCAATCAGACACATACATGTTATTGGGATAGGATTTGGAATTATTTTGAGGAAAATAAAACAGGGATTGCAAGTGAAAAAACCTCTAATTCATTGTGTAATCGATGGTGCACAATCAATGAAAAAGTGACAAATTTTATTGGATTCTACAACCAAATTTGCGGAAGAAATCAAAGTGGAATAAACGAGCAAGACAAGGTATTGGATATTTGTTTTAGTTGGTGTTTAATCTGATTGTTTTAGTTAATATTCATAGTGGTAATTATTTCATGTTTACTTGCTTTGTACAATTCTATACATATGTTATATGTTCGATTGATGATGGGTTTTGAAATCTGTGCAGCCCTGCAACTTTAGTATTAAAACGTTCTGAGTAGCTTTAGTATTAAAATGATGAATTGCACTAATATTCAGCGCTTCTAGAACCTACTTTCTATCCTCCCTACGATTTTCATACATGGTAACAAACCTTGTCTGCGTTGTTTCATACATGGTAACAGATATAGTATTATATTTAGACTAGAGAGCAGTTCTTATTTTATTTGTGTGATGTAGAAGTGGTCTTAAGTCTTAACTAGGTAGGGCGGTATTGTGGTTCTTGCAATATAAAAATGTATTTATTGATGCAGTTCTGGCCTCCGTAAGCAAAACCTGTTACCAAATATTATGAACTAGTGAGCAGTTGTACGCTAATTCTAGTTATCCAGTGAGTATCAAGTTGCCTGAAGTATCCAATGAGTTTAGATATCAGTAGATATCTGCAGCTCTTACGGAAGATTGCAGGTAGCTTAATTCATCTTTAAGCCACCATACACCATCTTTCACTCCTATCCTAGTGTTAACTTCCTAGATAAGAAAATCACTAAGCTTTTCAATGGCAAAGCCTACAGTTGCATCAACCATCTTTTCTCTATGAATTATAAATCAAAGTGAGGTGACTAAAACAAAAGTAGAGTTGAGGCTGTGATAATTGCATAGATGGTTTAGATTCAATCTAAAAATTTTCAAAAGGATCTGAGGAGGATTCCATTAAATTTGTCTACTATTTTTTTAATCACCTCAGTAACATTATAATGTCATTATCTATGTGATAAGACATTATCTTTAATACATAGTTTTGGATTTTACTTTATTGTCTGTAACTATGATTTTAGGCTTGGAAAAGCTACATTCATTTTAAAAATGTCTTGGGAGCACAAATCCTTTTTTTTCAATGTGTTTTTTATTATGCAAGCTACAGCTTTGTAGAAACCTCAACGTGCTAAGAGGGTTTAACCAGAACATAATATATATGTTTTACAAAGATAATTAACGGAAAGTTAAGCAAAGTTTAGAGGTTTATGATTGTAAATCAAGTTAGCAGTAAATTGCACAGCATCTGTTAGTTTTATTTAAAATTACACTTCGCATCTTTAAACGTGAAGTTCCATAATCTTTACATCTCTTAGACCAATTTGATCCATTTTGACCGTAAAAACTCAGCCCTGAACTCCTCATTTCTGATATCAATGTCTTGAGTAAAGCTAATCTGTACAACCAATTTATCACTGTCTCCATACCATTCATGCCATTGCCTACCAAACAAGCATTCACTCTACTGGATGCACCACCATTGCTACTAACCACTGTCTGATATCAAGAAGTTCTACCAGAATTACAGATTTCTTCTTCATTGTTTAATGAATTAAATCACTTCTAATGCAGGTAGACCAAGCTATAGAGATGTACGAGAGAGTAATGAATGAGAAATTTATGTTCATACGCCATTGGAACGCATTGAAGTTTTCCCCAAAATATCAAGCTAGTTTGGCAAAGAAGAACAAGCCAGCAAAGAGAGATGTCTCTTCCCAATCTGTTGAAGGTCCCAAAACTATAAGCCTAGAATCCGATGAAATGATGGAACGTCCAATTGGAAGGAAAGCTGCAAAGAAATTGAAAAGAGCTGCAAATGAAGCAAAAGATGAGGAAGGCTTGGAAATTCTTAAAACAATGCAGAAAGATGCATTGGCCATTGCAGAATCAAGAAGTGAATCAATTCAAATGAACTTGCAATTGCAGAAGGAGATGATGCAATTACAAAAAGAGGAGTTACAGCTCCGGTTAGCTAAGGAGGAGCGGGAGAGACAAAAAGAGGAGCGAGAGAGGTTGGTTTATGAAGCATCCATCATGGCAATGGACACTAGTAAAATGTTACCGGATCAAGCTAAATATTATGATGCACTCAAAGCTAGGATCATGAAAAACTTGACTTAATTTTATTTGTATGTACTTGACTTTTTAATGTGCAAATATTATGTATTAGACTTAATTTTACTTATTTTATATATCAGTGTTTCTTATCGTTCCAAAGCATTTGAAATAGTATTAGCATTCTATAAAAATTATGATATTGTATCTTTTAGTGAAGGCATACATATCATTTGAATTCATGACAGCGCTGAATGCTCCCTTTAACCAATATCATTTGAGTCTTAATGATTGTATGCAAAACTGTTGGAAAGATTGCAATTGTTAGATGAATTTTCAACATGATTGAAACTGTTGATTTCGAGAATCAGAACTGCAAAACTATAAACATTAGATCTCTGTGAATTAAACAAGTTGACTGCTCTAACAAATTAGATCTCTGTGAATTAAACAAGTTGAATTAAACATTAGATCTCTGTAATTTTATAAAAAATTACATAACAAATATGAAAGAAGTGTGAATAAATTTGAGTTTGTATGCAGTTTGTGTTCATTTCAGTTCTGAATTTCTTTATTTATAACCATAAAAATATGATCGTTGAAATATAGCCGTTGGAATTTGAAAATAATAATAAAATATTGTTCTTGAAATATAGCCGTTGAAATTTGAAAATAATAATAAAATACTATTTTTGACATAGCTAACCATTATAGCTAACACCATTGGAGCACAACACCTTACAAGTTCAGCAAATTTTACATAACCATTATTTTATATTATTTTAGCTATCTCCCTTGGAGATGCTCTAACACAGTATAATGAGATAACCAATAGCTAAAAATATGCTTTTTATGAAGCTCATTAATATCAACATAATGGATTTGTTTTTTCTGTTTTCAAACTCTCACTCTCAGTCACAAATACCAACAAAGCAATCACACTTTACAGGGGAAAAAAATTAAAAAATGTGGTTTGTTAAAAAAAAAGTCAATGAAATATATAGTAGAGGGGGGAACTTAAGGCGATGCTTTCAGATATCAAACCATAAAACTAAGTTTTCCATCGCTATATGCTAGTACACAGTGACTTTAAGGGAGGACTGAAGACTCAAGCACCGTTTTTCTTCCAAGGTTTGAGAACTCCAACAACTATAATAGCAACTATTATTAAAAGAATAATCATGGCAATGCACATCCATTTTCGAGAGTTCTTCTGCAGTTTCTTTGCTTTCTGGAGTGCAGTTGTCCCTGATTGGACATGGTCGACTGCATTCGAGACCTGAACAATATTCTCATTAACGCAGAACCCAGAGAAAGGTATGCCGCCCTGCTACAATAGGTTTATATGCAGAAAAAATATGAGAGAAGCAAACCTGGCTTTCGATGTTATCTAATAGATCTCCTTGAGCCTCAACCAGGACAGCCATATCGAGGTAAATCTGACATATATCATTATAGAAAATTAATAAAGAGAATATGTATTATTATATTATATATTAAAATAGCTTGTAGTAAAACTTTTGTGTAGCTGGATTCACAAGTACCTGATGCAGGTCAAGAAGCTTTTTCTCAATTTCCCTGACAGCATCGTGCCTCTCCTGGATTTCTTGCACTGTATTTAGCACCTGAGACCACACTCCCCAGGATATAAGGTAATATTCTGACCGATGATGAATGGTTGATAGAATAGATACTAGGAACACCCACCCAAACCCCCCCCCCCCCCCTCAACCACCCCAAAACCACCCCAAATAATAATAATAAAAAGTTCCACAAGTGTGCTTAAAATCATAAATATACCAATGAGTAATACTTTAAAGTTTAAAGTCTTATATCCTATCAAAAAAAGTCTTATAAGAGCTGAAGTTTTAAACTAACTATAATAACTTACATAACTGGCAATTCCATGGTTGAGAAATCTGAGGCATGATATACATATACATCAACAATACTTGACAACTTATACATTATTCTATAATACCATGCTTACTGTTCCAACCACTAATTTCATATTCTTACATGATGTGTAATAAAGACAACATTGAAGACACGGGTATATAAAGGGAAGCCTTAGTTTATATTATGACAAATCTAGACAGCGGCAAGATCGCGAACTCTATAATTTGGATTATGGATTATGATGGTACCTGTCCTCGCCCCATTTCTTGCATGGCATTCTGGAAAATTTGTTCACTATTACCAGTTTCAATAAGGTGGCTGATTGTCTGAGAAATCATAAACAAATGTCAAATTAGGTTACACTTTTAACTTTTAAATGCTATAATAATCAAAGATTTCTTTCCAGTTTAAGCTAACCTCTTCATCTGGCCTGGTTCCAGTAACTACAACATTAAGAAACCAAACAAAGAGAATATGAGTAAAAAATATGGCAACAGTTTAAGGGAACACATATCATAACTGTGGTAAGTCTGATAACAATAATATATTCTAATAGCTAGCAAACTGAAGTTATAAAACCTGTTATTACTCTTCTCTCCACGACCTCACGATATTCATCATCGATCCTTTGTCTCAAAGTCTGACACAATAAGCATTCATGTTTGTATGATACAATGAATATTGACAAGAACACAGGGATGCAGTTAATATCTCTGTAATTAGGCATGTGAAAATATACCTGAAACTCTATCATCAGATCTCTGAACTTCTTAGTCAAAGCACTGAAAAGTAAATATAATGTTAACTTAGTTGAGTCAAACTGGTGCATAATGATTTAAAATGTGATTCATAACTGAACTAGTAGCATACTTTGTCATGTTTGTCCTTGATCGGTCAACCCCTGTACCCTTTCCGCAACCAGGCTTTTGTCGATTGGCTAAGTTCTGAAGAGAAAGGAATGTGAATTGCAGATCTTCCAAATTGTGAGGAAGAAACAATTAAGTATTCCTATACCTCTTTATTCAATGCTTCTATTTTTGCTTTTACATTCCGTGCAATTTTTCCTACTTCATCAATATCTTTTTCCATTCGCTTCCTGATTGCTGTGGACAGAATATAATTACATTGGTTGTGGATTGTGGACCAGTTAAAAAAAATCATTCTGAACTATACGAACAACTTATGGATGCAAGGCTTTTTGATCCGGGAGTTGTGATGCCAATGCACTTAAAAAAATATAAACCATGCCTAAAAGATTCCCATTCATGATAAGACTAAAAGTATGTAAATATATTGTCAGACTATCCGGACGAGAATCCATTTACAAATTGCAAGATTAAACTGTTATATTACACTTATCTGTGCCTTCAATCGGAAAAATAAGATGGAGAATTATACCTTTCATGGAAGATGCTTTAGTGACAGACTTTGACTCCTCATTTGCATCCAGAAAAAATAGAATAATTGCAAATAGGAGACAATTGCATCATGAAGTAAATGAATGTGTTTTTCCAGTACAAGTTTACTGTATATATCAATGAAAATTCCAGCTATGTGTTTTCAGCAACTGTACAGGCAAGAACATTTACCACTTCCCTTCTTAGATTTATAAACTAGTATATCTGACTTTTCTAAAATTAAGAAGATATTCAGAGATGTAGATGCCAATAACTAATAGGTAAACTGGAAAAAAAATTATATATAAAACCACAATAGTAATCTGATATGAGCATCAAATTGTCGCACAATCTAGTGGCCTAGACTAAAAGGATCTGTATCCATCATTGTTCTCAGACTATCTAGTAGCCTTGCTGGGAAGTATTTGTATCCAGCACTTTTTCTTATTATGTTCTTGAGCATTTATTCTACGATCGCCAGTTAAGAAACAAGCACCAAGTGACTTCACAAGGTCAAGATGCAGAGTCAACCTCAAAGCTTGCTATCTCTCTGGCGAAGGGTGTGATTAAAAGTTGATCTTTAAAAAATTGCTACGGCATATTGGTATTCTTAATGACATGTCATTCTTTTGGACCGGAACTTCAACCTGTGTATGCTAACTTCTTTTCCCTTAATAATATTCTAAATGAGTCAATGACTTCTGATAATCACAATGACCAGGGCTAAGAGACATTGAAACATCGTGATTATAAAACTGCACAATAAAGCACATCATGCTGGATGTAGTGGACAAAAAGAACTTCATCATTTGAGCTTGGCTCTATGTTACTCGGACTCGGCTAGACGTGTCCAACATGGATACGTGTCCAAGTATCAGACTCGGCAATATTTTGAAAAATATACATGTTTTTGGCCTAAAATAAGTGTCCAAGTCCGAGTGTCCATGTCCAAGTGTCGAGTGTCCGACACGGGTACTCGAAGGTAAAATGAAGAGTCCGAGTAACATAGGCTTGGCTTGAATACTTGATAACCATTTTTAAATTTGGAGTGTAAAAGCATTTAAATGTATTTAGTAATCCTTAAGGGAAATATTAAGATTATGAAACTAAAATAAATCTCAACATGTGTCTAAACATCAAACATTATTGACGTGCATCACCAAAGCAAATTGAACCAATCAATCACAATTTGAAGGTAAGCACCCGAGTTGCAGAAGAATGCATGATTTTTTGTATTTATTGCAGTAAGTGAGATGACCATATCATCCATTCTACAGCCAGCGAATACCAAAATATATACAAAGCTGGTTGTGAACTTGACTCCAATACCTAAAGTTCTGGTTTCACTCTACATTGATTAGTAATATACATGACCATATCATCCATTACATGTTTACTTTGAAAATTTCTACAAGATTTATACAAGTTTCACTCAACATTAATTATATATGTGAATGTCTTCTTTCCAGTTGTCTCTAATCAACGTATTTTAGTATCGAGGTTATTTTTCCATGTTTAAAGTTTCAAGTTTTATCCCCGATAGCCATTATGATAAAATGTAGATAGCTCATTACAAGAGTGTGAACTTTTTATTTTGCTGACAATAAGTCTGCTTAGTTCTTCCAATTTATAATTGCATCTTCAAAAGTATCACATATCCATTCACATTCCCAAAAGGACTAGAATATATTGAATCTTTAAGCTACTTGGAATTTAAGATGTTGCTGAACTGTAATATCATCTAAAATAATAAAAGTGTTTTGCAAAGCAGCATAGCATATTGTTTTAATATTGAATCAATCTTCACAAATGTAAACAAGCAATGATATGTTACGCCTCATTGTCAGAAATCACTTTACTATTATTTTTCTACAACATAAAGGATACAATATAGGAAATGCAAATACCTTAAGTTTCTGAAGTAATCCAGCAACCTTATCCACAAGCTTATCCACTTCCTGTACCTGCAACGCCCAAAATAGATATACACTAGCGCACTACAAGAGCAAGTACTCCCAAGAAAGCATAAAATCGCAATTTTGAGATTGCAGGAACAGGAAAATTTCCACACTTGATCCTTATCATAAATGAACTTTCGAGTATCTAGAAGTTCTTTTATTCCACTTCCTCAACTCACCATTCCCACCCTTATTTGTGCAACATTATATTGCATTTAAACCGATATCTACATTTAATATAAACTCAAACCAACTTCAAAAGTACCTGCATGTTAAACGCTTCCATTCCCATATCAGAGTTACTCACTGGAAGACGAGTGCCCATCTCAATATCGGCGGCTTCTCTTGAAGAATTATTTCTGCCATTGCTAACAAAAGAATCCTAAAAAAGGACAACATTATATCAGATTCAGAAACCGAAAAATCTAATTACAAATAAGCTAAGCACAAAAGACCTAATTATTAAAGAAGGCAACTAACCGATATCTAACACACAATTGCCCTAATATCCAATTATCACCCTATACTTTTTCCTATAAAATTTTTGTTGGAGGCTACAACATAAACGAGTACACAAAAACAATAAACCCACATCTCCCATCTACTTTAGTTTATTACAGATCTCTCAGCAATCAAACTGAAGTACCATATATGTATATGTAAATTTATATATGCTGTAAGAGATTAACTTCTAAACACTAATTGTTTTGCCAAGAAAAATCAAATTCTTACTAATTTCCCACAATTTATGACTATCTAAACAAATATATATCATCACGTTATAAATTAATTCCAATTATAAATTAGAAACACAACTCTAAAACCAAAACTCTCAAAAAAATATAGCAAGACATGAATTTCATGTATAGACACAAATTAAGGTAGCTGAAATCGAAACTTACTGTAAGAAGATCGTTCATCTTGATGAAATCATCTGTAGAAAGGAGAGAGAGAGAGAGAGAGAGAGAGAGAGAGAGAGAGAGAGAGTATTGAAATAAAAATAAGTAAAAGATTATAGTAGGAAAGGTTAATGGGGGGTTATGGTATTATTGAAACTTCATTACAGCACACAACCAGTTGGCAGTTGTTATGTTATGTTATGTTTTGTTTTGTGTACTGCCGTGTCTAGCCAGCGATGTTAGCGGAGTTGTAAACGAGGAGCGACAATATTGCTTTACTAGCTGTTTTCATTTCAATCGCTCTTTATTTTATTACATTATAATTTCAATAATGGAATTTTATGTTTATAAAATATTTATGCACTATAAAAAGTAGGTAACCATCGAATATTTTTCTATTTACTTAAAATGTATATTATTTTCAATAATTCAATTCGTAATATCTACCTATTATATAATACCACAACACACACTTTCGGGGAAACATTTTATTCAATATAATTTTACTTATAACTATATTAATTTAATTAGGTAGAATTAATATTTAACTCAATTCATGAAAAATAAATATCAATTCAAATTTTTTATTAATTATTATATTACTATATATATATTAATATCTCATATTTATTAATATATATTAACACTAATTATCTTATAACTAATATATGTAAATTAATTTTTATATAGGGACCGTTCTATAGTCACCGTTGGATATCTTTTGATATCCAACCAACCTATCTCATACCGTTAAAAAATAAATTAACGACTGAGATGATTACTATATATATCCGATATCCAACTGTGTTTAGAGAACATTTTCCTTTTATATAATTACTTTATATATATATTTATTTATTTATTTATTAACATATAATATTAGTGAGTTATTCGTGAGAATTGAAGATTTAATTATATTTTTAAATATACGTAAATGGTTAGAAAACTCGAAATACAGGTTGGTTATGTCACTTGATTACAAAATATTTTAATATATTTTAATATTCGTGTAAAACGATATTTCAGTACGTGAAAACTTAGTTACATGTAAGATTTCAATATGTAATTATTATGAGAAATATGGTATGATTAAGAGTATATTTTAAACTTACTCTTGTGACACATATTAAAAATATTATTTGCCATTATCAAGCTATGATTCATAAATTTAAAAAAACAATACATTTAAATTAAATTTATAAGTTTAATCAATTTTTAAAAATTAGTCGTGTCTTACCCAAGGATAAGAGCTAGTTTTAAGGAACCATCCAACATGATTAAAACGAAATGAATAGTTTAAAATATTGATTCGGTCTATATTATATACCTTCATTCATGGCACTCGATTAATGATTTAACGAGTTTAAGACCGTCAACTAGATATACTGACTTATAAATTGTTAAAAAAATATTTGATTTGTCGATTTATCAGTTAATTTATAAAAAAATGTTAAAATCGATGCAAATTAATTAAAATAAAATGTTATTTATTCTAATATTTTAATTTATTTTAGTAGGAATTAATTCAATAATTAAAAAACATACCACATCTACAAAAATAGTCTTTTCAATTGATAATAGAAGTTAAAACGAACAAAAAATATAAATTTATTTTATAATTTTATTCTTTTTTTAATAATTTAACAGATAAGTATATGTTCTAGAAGTGTCTAGAAGTTGGGGACGAAAAAATATGTTCTAGAAGAGTCTAGAAGTTAGGGACGAAAATAGATAAATTTTAAATTATCCGATGGCTCTCATCTTAAAAATATTTAAATTGATATCACATTGGAATATTAGTACTTTTTGAATAAAAGTTTAATTTCACGGAGCAAGCCAGTATTAATCATATTTTCAACCTTGAAAGTATCTCTGCCTACTTGATACTGAATAATTTTTTTACATATTCAATCACGATATTATATCCTTGATACTTTTTTTGATGGTCAAGAGGATTTTGATGCATTTTATTTTATTCTTTTTAAAAATGTATATCATTTAAAAGTATCTCTAATATATACTGCATGATACAGTACTTTTTACGATACAATTACATTATTATATTTTCAGGGCCACAGATTTTGATACCTTTTAATCTTTTATTCTCCGTTTCTTTCCAAAGGGCACAAAACATTATAATTCTCTCTCTATATATATCTTATTATACACTGCACAATTGTGATACAGTTTTATCGATGAGTAGCCCAATGTATTCACCTGCACCATTCTCCATATATATCCACCGGCAACATTGTATTCACCTGACCAAATAAAACTCAAATGTGTGTGTGTGTGTGTGAATTCTTTCTGCCTCGTGTTCACGTAATTCTTGAATGTTATTATCTTTATGCGTTATTTTCTCTTTTGAGTTTTTGCAATGAATGGAAACAAAAACAACGGCGGGGTTGATGAAAGATCTAGCTGTTTTTCTTATTACACTGAATGTTGTGCGTGTGTATTCAAATCTTGACGTGTGAGTTGTGAAATTTTAAACACAAGTGCTTGTATTATTATTTTTCATAAACAAAACGCAACCATAAATTGCATATGAATTGTGAATTATTGTTTTTCATGCTTGTAGTAGATTCTTGTTACATCATATAATTTAATTTTGCCAAAATAAATTTATACATTTTAGCCAATTACGTGTTTTGCTCAACACCTATATATATGTTTTTTGATTGGTAATCCCTCCATTTGAAAATAATACTCGTCTCCCTTACTTTGTTTGTGTATGATTCTTAATAGCAGTTGTAGTTAGTTTTCATTCTGAAGGCTATCTCAGCTACCTCGATATTTGTGGGCGACAGAAGAGCTATGGCTAGTGATGGCTGTGACCAATGAACCACAGTGGAGGCCGGCCGGCCGGCGTCGCAATGCTGATGATGGAACCATAATTCATAATTCTTGATGAAGAGGCATACAATAGAATCTTTCCAAATATAATTAATTACATAAGTATGCAAGTATGTCTAATCCTGATGATGTATCCTGAGTATCAGATTCTACACCACTTGTTATTTCGCAAGATATTGCAACATCAACCAACCACTATCCGGTCCTCCTCGAAATACTTTTTACCCATATCTTACAGAACAGGTCTCGCGATTTGGAATAAGTGGTGTGGGAATCTGATACTCAGGAGGCATGCAGATTAGAATTACATGTATTCTTATCTAATTTTTTACTGTATATTTTAAAATGTAATTGACATGTCTGTAAGTCTGTTACATGCAGCGAATCGTATTTTTGTATCTTGAATTTTTGTTAATGCATTAGATTGAAGAATGATAAGAAAACATGTGCATCAGCTCGTTTCCATTGTTCGGACATCTGGTGAAAGAATTGAAATTGGTTGCATTAAAGATATACTTTTGTTTAGCAGCAATCATAATCAAAATAAAGTTGAAAGGGCCAAAATGAAACTCAAATATAGAACCTCTTTTGCCAAATAACACGACATCAGTACCACAATTTTGTATCTCAACTCAATTGCTAAAATACAAAACTGAAAAAGACTAAATAACTGACACTCATGAGAAAAAACAGTTTTTAGCAGCTGACTGATGAGCTTAAAGATTTCAAGCCCTCTTTTTCCTGTTCAACATAGGTCTTTTGCCAATTGTGGTAGTTCTTCCAGAATGCGGCAACAGGCCTCGCAATATGGCTAAAAGAGCAAAACCCAAGAAAGGGTAGTAGAACATCATGAGCTTCTCTGATGCTTTTCCTGAATTCTTCATCTCTGCTAATATGGCTACCTGAGCATATTATAAATCAATTACAAGTTGAACATTATGGGTCATTGATTTCAGTAGAGTTTTCTGTACCATCAAACATAACTGTTCAAGTTTTCATTCCGCTTTTGATCGTATATGATATATCTAGAAAACGGGTAAAGGCATCTACATGACCAAGCTGAAAATAAATGAAGAATGAGCAGCTAATTCCAATTCAAATATCTTCAGTCACATATGTTTTGTATCAAACAACAGTGTGGAGTGAGACATGACTCAAAAGCACATTTCAGTCGATGCCAATTTACAGTCGGTAATGATATGAAAGTGTTATGTTGTACAGCCATGCTGACTTTACAAGTTATAATCAGCCACTAGCAAGTAACAACATCAACTAAGACATATCAAAATGTTCCAATATGCTCATGAACTAGTTTTGTTACTGCTCAAAGAAAACCCATATCAACGCAGAGTAAAACGGATTGCCGCGTATTAATGGTTAGGTCATCCTTTTTAAGAAGGTATCTTAGTTAGCAAGAAGAAATTGAACATACAAAAACAATTGTATCCTTTCCTAAAGGAGAAAACAGACTGTTAACTTATTTCATTTTTCTAATTCCTTCTCAGAGAAAAAACCTCATCAATTGCATTTTTTTCCCATCTATGGGCCTCCTAAACCATAATAAAATGATTAGCTTACAAATTACCAATGTAATTTTTTTCCCAAATATGATTGAAGGTGCAGTACAGGCAAGAATGGGTCATATTCTTTATTTATATACTATAGTGTATGATATATTGTTTGCAAATACAACCATTAATCAAAAATATATACTTGCATCAAACTCTAGTAATAATATATCAATATATCATGCATCTAAAGTCTAAACAATCTGCTTGAAGTAAAAAGAAGTAAAATTATCTCCATTCTCCACTTTCACAACAAAGCTATGAAAGGTGAGCAAAGTGAATAAAAGCCTTTTTAAGTACTTTTTCAATTCCAAATATAAACCTATAGTACTCATATCCGCTCTGTTTCTTTTTAATTTACTTCCATATCCCCTCTACTTTCCATCATCCTCAAACACCATAATAAGAACTGTTCCGTATCCCTTCCTATAATCCCCTCCCATTCAATCTTTAGAAAGTTCGCAAAGATGTCTGTAACCAATTTAGTCTTCCTTTGTTATCAATACAGCAAAAAAAACATAACAATCTAAAAATGACATCATATCTTTAAAAATTTACACACTCACTTGCACATAATACATAACCCTTGCAAATTATCTCAAGTACCCTCATTCCATTAAGACAACATAGCAAATTACTTATATAATCAAACATAAACTCAAAATACAGTACCACACCTTCATAAATCTCAACACCACCAAACATAAAAAAAAAAAAAAAACATATACCCACAATACATACATAATTATAGTAATAGTGCATAATTAACAAGGAGAAAAGAATAGTACCATGGCAGTGAGAGCAGAGGAGCCATACATCAAAGAAACAGTCTTGACCCATGATTTCCCAGTAAGAATCCCATAAAGAGCAGCAATGGAAAGTGGCCATTGAAACAAAAGCTCAAGCCAAACAATCCCTACAAAGAAATGGGGTTTCTGAGCAACCAAATAATCACCATATTCTTGAGTGTACCAGTTCTTGATATTGACAAGAACATCTGGGTACAGATCCCGAGGAAGACATGTTTGGGAGTCAAGAATAGGAGCAGCCACCGCGATTATCAAGAAAAATAGGAACAGTATTGCATCTATGAGCTTTGTTACACCGCCCATTTTTTGATGTTGTGTGGACTGTATGTGTATGTTTTTGTGTATTGAAATTGTTGAGGGGAGTGTTGGGGTGTTTGAAAATGGGGATCTTGTATATGATTAGGATGTGAAGTCTTGAATTGATGTTATCAGGTTGTAAAACTACTACATGGGACACTCGTGGGCTTGTCTTTTGTCCACGTGGTGCTGTTTTTGTTTCTGAAAAATAAAATAATTTTAATTGCGCCACGATTTTAATTTTTGTAACAAAACAATTGTCTTGAACTTGTTTGAGGATAGAGTTATATAATTTATTATTTAACGGAATTTTGCGATTAAATATTCAACATTTAACAAGTAGAATGATCGGCAGAACTGAAAAAAAATTGAGAGCTAAACATTCTTCAAATTTTTTGATTTATTTTGTAAAGACGTAGGTAAGCTTACTTTCTGATCCAGTAATGATAAGAGAAGAGTCATACATAACATGAAGATTGAGAAAAACAACTCAAGTTTGGACTTGGAGGATTAACACTCCGGGCAAACTGGTTGACTCTGTTTTAATTCCTAAGGTGATAAAGATTCAGACAATGTACATACGAAAGAAGGGTGTAGTCTAGAAATCAATGATGGGCTCTCCAATAGTTAAATTTCGCTCTACGGACCAGGGTAAGTTGAAGAGCTTGGCTGCTATGAACTTGAAGATTTTGTTTACATTTATGTTGTAGCTTGCACTTGAGAAGAATAGTGTTGCATTCAGTGCCTTTGCATATCCTCTTGCCTGTTCATCATTAAGTTAAACACATGCGAGTTTGTCACCTACAGGCTACACATATATCGAACAAGTACCACAACCGTGCTTACTTTTGACTGATCCGTTACCTGATTAGCGATTGTCCACTGCAAATCTAGTGGTAACTGGACAAAATCGTCAAATTTGGTTCCTACTAGTACTAGCATTGCACTCTGCAAATACATTTAGGTCATAACATAAATTCTTAACAAGTCATTGGATTGTAGGGTAGGTACAAGAACAAGAAACTTCACAAAAAACAAACGAGTTGTTTAAATTTTCAATCTTTACCTGGTTCCATTTTCGAGCTTCTTGGTACCAGTTGATGACACTGTTAAAAAAATTAAAACAGCCTAATTAAAGATCAAGCTATGAAATTTATTTGTCTTACAAATTGATTGGTTTTCATAACAAACAAATATCCAGACCACCGAATATGGAAAATACATGGTTTGGTTCTAAATTTTTAATGGAAGTGAAGAACAAACCTGTTTAATGTACACCGGCTTGTTAGATCAAACATGAACAACATTGCTACAGAGTGCTTGCAAGCAAGTTGAAGGTGATTCTGAGAATTATCAGTTCCTACAGCACAGAGAAATCTCTGTTCTTATTCCCTGTGAACAATACAATTCATTTCTAAAGAACTTGACAAAAATAAGGCTTCCAAATGTGATGTTGGTGAGACGATTATTCGTGTCAAATTAGTCCTGAAAATAATCTCGTATACAATTATACTAGCTTTATCAGATTCTGAATAAAGATTACACATTCTTGTCAAGATTTAAATTTCGATTATTGGCAAGAGATTACAAGTACTAATTAAATGGTATCTTGTATATTATACTTACTGATACATGGCAAGGAATTCTGGTAAAAGATCAAGTCCTCAACGAAGTGTATTTATTGATAACTACTGCACTTGTAAATGATTTTGGCAGTTGGATTACAAGTGTTGATCAATGTGCGATAAAATTTTATACATTCATTCAAATATGTTAATATGTTTGGATGCTATTGAATCTTCTGCGTGAGATCTCTATCGCACAAGATCAAAGTGCAACAAAATTTAATACGTTAATATGTTGAGTGGTATTAGATATTCTTAAAGCTTTCTCGCACAGGGCTCAATCCTAGTACCTTTTTTTCACCATCCATGTAGGAAACTCCAACAAACATACACAAACTAGTCTGATATAAAATAATTAGCATAAAAATGGTGTTAGAACTTGTACAAAGTACTAGATGATAAATAAGAATATAATAATGTTACCTTGTACTTCCCAGATACTATATTCAATCCGAGCTCCACTAATAGACATTGTTTTATCCACCTGGTTTAGTCCTTTACTTTCTTCTTTTTCTCTTCCTACATATTTTGTCTTTAACCACAAACGAAAATTGAATTAGTAAGGTACTGTCTAATTCTCCATAAAAATAAATTTGCGTGTGAAAAAGAAATGAAACTGACCAAGAAGCTGGTTTTGCCAATCTTAGGATCACCCAAGATACAAATTTTGATAGAGACCAAATCGGAAGCATCGTCTTTATCATCCGAGCACGGCGACGCAACTGCTTGGACGGAGGGACTAGAAGCAGCAGGAGGAGGAGCAGAAGAATAATGTTTAAGCTGAGGATGATGATGCATAATCTTATTAGGAGCAGATATTTTTATCAAACAACCAACAACTCGTTTCCAACAAGATAGTAACATATTTTCTCAAATCGTTCATCCGCAACCGAATTGCTCTTTTTGTTTTTGAACCAATAATTCTTATGCTAATTCGACTCATTTATTCTGTTTTTGTATTTTTATGTTATCCTTATAATTTTTTTTTTACTAATTTGGCTTATAGCCTTACAAAGGAGTATATGTTCTAAAGAAATTTTCGGGATGAGAAATAGTCGAACCCAGACCTGGAACGACAGAGGATAAGTCATCAACCACTTAGGTTATCCAACCGTGCTCTTATATACTTGTATGTTAATGCACCAGTACAATGTATGTGATTGAAGCGATAGAAAGTAGCCAAATCTGCCGTTGTCATGTTTGTAACGACTGTGTATGTAGATAGCGTTAATGAAAACAAGGAAAAGCTAACCGCATAATGGGGACAGTTGACCGGTATTTCTGGGGAGCAAATATAATATAAGATCTATCAAAATTTTAATATTAACAATACATATGCTTATATTAAGTTTGGTAAATAATTTAAAAAAAATAATAATACTCTAAAAAGGTACTACACTAGTACTGTAAATAAGATTTTTATTGACAGGTAAGAATGTAAGATGCATATAAGATTAATCCGGTGAAGTTGACGTGATGGCAAAAGCAACGTTAAGTTCTATAAAATGTCAGTAATCGTCATCAAATTTCTATTCAAACTAAACTGAAACGCTGCACTCACATAGTCACATATATCAAACGTAAGATGGACGGTTTCATCCAACAAACCCCGATAGTTATATATTGCTAACGTTAGAAAATGTGAGCTTATGCCCCGATACTAATAAGTAACTTGTTACTTATTTTTAAGGAATCTCAAACGGGGCTATAATTGTAACAACGTACAAAATGTTAGCAGCTATGTACATTTGGGATCCAATTTGGACGTGTGATATAACTCCTGAGTCCTAGTGGAAGTGATACATTTTGCAGTTAGCAACTGAGGAAAGTTAAAATGTTTTACAATCAAGACCGTTGCTATCATGGCCTGACCATCATAGAATAATACATTAATACTCTAGCTCCAATAATGCTAGCAACGAAAATATATAATATGTATAGTAGTCTGGAAGAATTAACGTGTGACACTTGTGTTAATCATATACAAATGCAGGAGCATCCAAAAAATAGAAATAAAAAGCATCGCACAACCTACTGCAAGATTTTCAGGAGGGTGAACTGAGTTGCCCGTCTGCAATCTGGCTGGCAATCTGGCTGGTTTGTTGCTTGCTATTGCTATCGCTACCCTTCCGCTTAAGCTTATCCTTGATCTCTGTCTCTTTTGCGTCGACAAATTTCTTAAAGCTAGTAGCACGAGAAGGGCGTTTATCAGTCCTTATAGATTCAGGGTCCTCAAATCCATTCTCCTCATCTTCTGGGATATATCTACGATATTGTCTGTAAACTCTATAAAAGAATATGGTAAGAGAAATAAAGCAGGCAACGCCACAGATGAGAAATAATCCCCAGAAGCTGGTTAGAGAGAGCCGGCTGTCATCAACTTGATTGCTTTGTGCAGAGCAAGTATTTTTTGATAGCCATTTGTCATGGATTCTTTGCAGATCGCCATTTTCCGATAGCTGAAGAATCGCAGTTGACAAGTCAACTGCAAGAGGAGAGTCCCTCTGGAATGCCTGAAATAAGGAAATGTAACTCTGGACTTGAAAACAATCAACAAGTACTACAACTTTAAAACATTTCAAGTCTAAATTTTTCAAGTGACCGCAATGCATGTGTCACACATTGAGATGAAACAAGTATTTGTCTTTCTGGGAAGCCACTAAAGTGGGTTACATGAATATATGATGCTAGTAAACAAATTCGTCTGGAGAATAGCCAGCATAAGAAATAAATCATTACCAGCAAGCACCCAGTATGTTTTTGATTATACCAAGTTCTTGCATCCGTATGCAATTTTAAACCTAAATTAAATTATACGTCATCTTTTAAGATGGAAAATAAAAAGTACTTACAAATCCCCATCCGCTTCTTGTAAATTCCTGCCCTACTATCCTGAATTTGCAATTCACATTGGACAAGAAAAGCTCAATGTAAGGAAGCTCATCAACAATAGCAGCTACACCACCACCTTTTGGACCTTTTTGAAGCGCATCAACATAATTATCCTGAGTTTTCATAATTTTTATCCTCGACGCAGCTATCCTAAGTTCATCGATCAAATAATTTAATGCAAATGATCCATCTTGAACTCCAATCGGTACATTACTTGTTACCAAACTGTCTATCCCTTCAATCTGCGACGACAACTGCTGCACTGTGAGGATTGATGTCAAACTAGCTGTGTAGCTCGAATTAATAATCAACACCACAAATAGCCATAAAATAAGAACCAAGCGCCCCATAGTGCTGACAGTGTTCTCTCCTGAATTGATTTCAAGCAAGGAAGAAGTTAGGAACATCAAAAATGAATATTTCCAGCACCTCAGACATACGGAAAGACAGATTATCAGAGTTGGCATGGGCTACTTACTATGCGCAAAAAACATAGTGGAGAAACTAAACCTGAAAAATTGAAATGACATATCATATTAGTATGCTGAAGAAGAGTAGTTATATAGTGTCTAGCATAGATTAGTATTCAATCATGCCCCTACTAACCAAAAGACTGTAATGAGTTGTTGTCGTGGAGTACCACGGAACTCATGATTCATCCGATGCTCAAGAATCCAAACAACAGCTCCCACAAAAAGAAAGAAAGCACCTGTGACACTCCACATTTCCCAACTAAATGGTTTAAGAAAAGCCCAAGCAGAAGATTTTACTTTTTCAACTGGGACAACTACGACTAATCCAGATTCCATAAAAGGCTGTGTAAAGTCCACAATCCTTGTCCTATTTGTGACAATGGTAACATCCCCAACAGCCGCATCGTATTTCTGGAAAGTGAAAGACAAAATCAAATAGAATAGTCACACAAGTAGAGAATTTGAAATACAAACACAAATCAAATAAGAAAAATATAATAGTGGAGATATGAATATAATCATGTTGTAAAGATTGTACCCAGAGCACTAGACTCTCGCATCAGCAGGGTCTAGGGAATGTGCAGATGTACACAGCCTTACATATATTATTAAGAAATAATGGAGGGAAAGAATCAGGTGCGCGATCTTGGCAAACGAAAATAATACAAAAGACCACAGAAGTTGGAAAAGTCCATCCAGCCTATGAATTTAGATTAGATTCTTCTATCACTCTTTATACCATTTCATTAAATACATTTTTGTCAGATCAAAAAATATGCAGTAATTCAAATAAAACCTCAGCGTGTTTTGTGTTTTCAAAAATTTAGCTTTCTGTTCTTGTCGGGTTTAAGGATTATAGTAACTTTTGCAGTTGTTATTAGGCTATTGGCAAGGTTACAGCACCTGACCAAGACCACTCAACTAGTTTGTTTCTACCGGAGTACTATTGTAACTTGAAGTTAGACACTCACATGTTGAGAAACATCAAGAACAAGATCGCTGAAGCTAGGGTTTCTTTGACCGTCTCCATATAGTATGTATGTACGAGGAACAGGATAAGGCAACAGGTCCACTGCAGCTTCAAAGACATCAATACAGTATCCTCTCACCCCAATTGGACCTTTGTCTTTTGTAACAAATTCTTTGTAAGTTACTCGATAAGGAACAGCAATTTGCAAAGGCTTCCCATTGTTAGGGAAGACCCAACCCCGAGGAACTTTAATAGTTTCACCAGGCCATATTACATCATATAGCTGTTGATCTTTGGCAGAATAGTTTGTAGGCTTCATATATAAAGTTCCAGGAACTGTGACAGAAAGACGAGAATGATTTGACCAGTAACCTATTCTGCGTGAACCTGTGCCGCCAATGTTAAGAATTTCATATGCTGGATTAATCAAATTCCGATCTTGATCAAATTTTATTTGACCACTTAGACCTGTGAAGTTCATTTTAGTAAGTATTTGGAGTAATTTATCTCCCTGATCAAAGCTACGAAGTGTTGACAAATTTAGAGTACTTCCTTTCTTTTCTTTCAACTTGGGGTCATAGGAAAAAGATATACTTTCACCTTCACCGAGAAGAACATCGAGAGCACGGGCAAGTAACCAAACAGAATCATAAGCATAAAGTGCATAAGGGTTAAAGCTCAAAGTTTCCTTGTCTTCAATTTTTTTCCACCTAGTTGAAAAGGTTTTTTTAGAATTGGAATCTGGAGTGAAATGACGAAGCGCAACAACTCCCTGTAAAAGATCCATTTCGTCAGGATCCATTGTTTCTGATGAATCCATAACAGAAGAAAGCCACTCTGTAGCAATCCAAACATAGCCATTGGTCATCATCCCAAGATGCTTTGCTACATCGAATACTCTAAGACCAGTGTCGGGATTTACATGGACAACATACACCCGAGACTCCATCAGATTTACTCCAACTAATATATCATTGATGTCACTTATCGGGGCCCCGGGTGTGAAGGCGGCCTTGTAAGCAACCGAGGCACGATTCTTCGCTAGTGCATCACCAAGTGCAGAAATTCCATTCCTGCCATAATCATCATCAACAAAGATGGCTATTACTTCTCTCCATTTATAGTATTCAACCAAATCAGCTATTGCCTGCATCTGAAAATAATCATTCTGCGTAGTACGAAGGAAATATGGGAATTGTAAGGCAGAAAGAGTGGGGTCAGTAGCTCCAAATGACAGAAGAGGTACATGGAGTTCATTTACGACATGTGATATAATATGAGCTATTCCAGATGACTGTGGACCAATTGCAGCAACTACATCATTCACCATCAGCTGCAAAGCTGCATGAGCAAGTATGCGAAGTAAAAATCTATTACATAATATCTAAAATAAAGTGACTACAACCTTGTTGCCTAATACTACTAATATTAGTAAACATAAGAAGCCAGGTTAACATTTTTGCTCATTACTAGATATTGATTTTAAAATTACCTTCCACGGTGCCTAGAAACCCGCTGCAGTTTGTATCACGCATAATCAGGTTCAGTTGCTTCCCTTGAAGAATGCTTGAATCAGAATTGACATCATCTACAGCAGCTCTAATTGCTGGCTTCACCGACCTACCAATCACTGAATCTACTGTAAACAGAGCTCCAATATTGACTAGAGTAAGTTTGGACAAAGAAATGTTGCGACCCAGGACTTCTGTGGGCACCCCCATACAAAGAACCATTATACAGACTGTAGCCCTTGCAAGGACATGGCACTCCATCTTTGCAGAAACCCGCAATTGACTAATCAAATCTTCAGCTCAGATTAGCATTGCTTCAACAAATCAAACAACTGCCCACAAGAGCAAACATAAAAATGAAGCTGGTAACAGCATTACTTTGAGTTTAAATGATACAAAATCAACCATATTCCTTTAAGTTCCAACTCAAAAGCAAACATCAAACCTAAAAAAATGAAGTTTCTTGAGATAACAGTACAACAAAGTAACAAACTAACTTGGGTGGGTATATAATATAGACAACTACAGTACAACCAAAAAAGATAAATGTAAAGAATTTGATGTCAACAGCATACAAATCCCAAATATCCATTTAAATAAATGTAGTTCCCATGAGCAAAAACACAAAATCAAAATCAAATTATAGTAATAAATGAATGGAAAGTGACTGAATAAATATAAAATAGAGAGATAGAGATGGTGGGGATCGATTAATGAGATTGATTACCTGAACTCATCCAAAGATACAAACTTGAACTGTTCTAAGTGCCCATACACAAATACTATATACATATAAGCATTGTATATATTCTAAACTATGGAATGTAGTAACTTAGAAAAAGAGGGAACAGTCTTGACAAGTGGGTAAAGAATCAGACATCACGATTCACGACTACTAGTAATGCTTTGCTACAGTTTGGATTTTATATAATCCAACTACGTTAGATACTCTTATATATATCATTACGCGAGACTCAAGTCCTATATTTTTACTATAAAGTACTCTTACATATTTTTTTACTATTGAGTAATGACAATTAGGTCTGCCATTTTATCTTTGGTGGGACCGGCGAGAATCTCACTTTTTGATGAGTAACAAACACGTGTTTAATAAAACCATTACGACTATTACTAAAAAATGATTTAATACAGTACCATTATGGTATTTGAGTTTTTTTCAGGGTTTTTTCAAAAATATCAAATTTTTATATTTTTTTGTAAAAAAAACTTTTTTTATTTATTATTTTATAAAAATACGATCTTTAATATATTTTTTTATAAAAATACGATTTTGCAACCGATACAACATGATACAATTAAAATTAACCTCAAATACAACTGCAAACAACTTCAATTTTTTCATAAAATATGGCATTCAGTTACACATTTGGTTATAAATTGTTAATAAAAAATTGCATTTAGTTACTTTTAGTTACCGTATTTTGACAAAAAAAAAATCAAAAAATAATAAAATCGCAAAAAAGTTTAAAATACATTATTTTTTGATAAATACCCTAAATATAATTCATATATATCATTAACCAATAATGGTTGAGTTAAAATATAATATAATTTACAAACTAATATATTTATATTGTACTATCATTAAACCAAAATATTCACGAACTCAATAAATTATTATATGTAAATTTTTATTAAAAAAATTGCCGCTTCGCTCTCCTCATCACGTGTTAAATTTCACTAATTCTATTTTTTTTTCTTTTTCTTGAGACCTGAATTGTATCATTTGATTATTTTGATATGTAGTTAATTTGTTTCTAAACACTTTTTACATCTATTAACATATATTATAAATTTAAATACCTCAAAACAAAAATATTTACATTGATTAGTTTTAGTATAGTAATAATAATATTTTTAATAAATATAACTCAAATTAAATTACCTATCACAAAAAAATATGTTAAATGTCAATTTAAAAAAAGTTGCGGCTATCATCACTTATAATTATAATTAAATATCATTAACTTACACCTCCAAATTATATAATTTTAGTTCCATTACAAAAAAAAATTAATGTTAATTACTCCTCAATAATAGTATGAATATATTTTTAATTTTTCTACTTTCCCGTTTTCAATATCATTTTTTCTTAAATCTTCATTTCCTATGCATATTTTTACAAATTTTAGTGGACGCTCATCAAATTTTAATAATTAAAAATAAAAAATAGAAAGCATTCTTAACTATACATAAAATTAATATGCTTTAACTTAAAATTTTATGTGAATTTTATATCTTATAAAACAAAATTCTATCATCTTTCTATTTCATTATTATAATATAAATTTTCATCATATTTCAGTTGTCTTTCTTTTTAGGGTAAATTAATTTAAACGTCCCTAAACTATTAGCCAATTTTTATTTAACTTTTGAAATTTTTTCATCGCAGTCTTTCCGTCAAATTTCATTGCCATCCACGTGGCATCCTAAATAAAAAAACTAACGTTTGGGACAATTTTTGGGTATCTAACATTTCTCTTCAAAATAATATTATTTCCAATCTATATCTATATATGATATAAAAGAAAATAATAATCCGAATATAACATAACATTGATACACATGTAAATTAGTATCTGAATTGCATGCTTCTGATAGAGATGGCAGAGCCATCATGATCGTCAACCAATTCCATCATACTGAGAAATCTAAATCTAACATTGCCTGATGAGCGGTCTTCTAAAGACCAGGCCTTTCAGTTTCGTCTATAATTTATTCTATACTAGTGTAAAAATGGCACATTGTCACATTTCCATACTCTCCTTTAAGTTAAGAATACCAGAACAAATAAAATTATAAACAAAACAATCAGGAAGAAAATCATCATGAGCTGTCCTTTGACACTGGTTTTCTTCATAACCAGAGCCACTTTCTTCTGCATTTCGAACATGCAAAAGGAGTCAAATTAAACAACTTATTTCGTAGAATAGATTTCAAAATAATATATGCACCATCTATTTCAAACTTCCAACCAAAGGCACATAAATGCTTACCTGAACAAAATCAAGACGATTTTATGTACTATCCATCTCAGTGTCCAATTCATCCAATATTCGCACCTGACGCGGCACCATAAAGTTCACGCTTAACTTTAGTGGGGTAGTAGCTATACAGATTATTTTTTTAAAGTCATTCAGATTTTATAGTACTTTTTTGTAGTGTAACTGAGGATCAAACATATAATTGGCTTCTACCAAAGTTAATAAAAAAATTAATTTTCAGTTTAAACAATACTAACCTGTGAAAGGAGTTCTTCATGTATCGTAAGCCCAACACCTCCAATTCTTTCCACACTTGCGCTAAGCTCATCCAATTCTTCATTCTGTTGCCTATAATAAGCACCGCCAATTATAAATACAACAATAGATATTAGGAAACAACATTATCTTAATCAAGTACAGCAATTGGATGTGACACTGAAATTATTCTTCATCTTGTTGCCTATAATAAGCACCGCCAATTATAACAACATTATCTTAATCAACAAGTACGGATGTGACACTGAAGACCGACTTACCATGATCTTATATTATATTCTAACATTACTCCTCACTCGAAAGCCCATTTATGTGGGTCGGGAGTGGATCACGGGCGTCCATCTTTGGGGAAATAATGTCTTTAGTGTCCCTAATTAATTATGAGAATATTGGGAGTGCACGGAGTCGAACCTGAGACCCCCGCCGACTGGAGCTCTGATGTTGAGTAACCAGCTCATCTAAAACCGGTTTTAGGAGACCAACTTACCAGGATCTTATATTATATTTTAACAGTATTAGATTGGATATGAGTTTTGCTTATATTTTTTGTGATAACACTTCCTCCACTCTAACTTGTAACTAAAATATCCCTAGTGATCATCCTAGGTTTCTTTTAGCAGCTACATCTTTAACGATAATAACATTAGCTCAAAAATAATGACATGATGATGCCCAATCTAGTAATTGAAGTAAAAATACTAGTTAATACATGTTGAGGCAAAAGCAGAAGTAAAAGACTACTTTATGAGAAGCAACTGTCTGTCTGACTCCGGCGATATAAAATCATCATAGTTTCTAGCAATATACTGATTAGATCGATCTGGCTGATTAGAATCTGGCAGCCTCATGAGTTCACGACGTGTGGCACTCGCATTTAAATTGTCCCTTCCTGCCACTACTGCATTCTTTACATTGCTCACCTGAATTGCACAGTCATATCTTTCAAGACATGTGAAATTAAACCAATAATAGTAAAGGGAAAAAACAGCACACAAATCAGCTGGAATTTAAAACCTGAGTACGAGCAGTGCTGGTCCACCTCCTTCGTTTTTCAAGTCCCACTTCAGTGAGTTCATACCAGGAAGGATTCCTAGCTGCTACAGAAATTGTCTCCTCCAACTCAACTACCTTTCTATCAGAAAACAAGGTCAGTTTTGCCAGGCAAATTTGTTGCTAAAAGCATATATGGATGCACAAGCATATCTTATCAAGATACTAACAAAACAATCTTTCATACGTCATAACATTGCATGTGGGAATGGCAAAAATAACCAGTGAATACTGAATAGTCATGATCCACATAAGTGTGCAAAAAAACTAACAAGACAATTTATGTGTTTGTGATGTCAATTATTCTGCTTACAGCAAACACTGCTCTAATCACTAACCAAACCCATTACAAACATATTAAAGTGCACCATTATACTGATTAAACATCGGCAGGTGCACAGAAAACAATCAAAGTGAGAAATCTAATCTGGAGATATCACAATAGCAGAGCGAGCATTGCTAACAGGCCATCCGTAA
The DNA here is from genome assembly GCA_028671895.1 of Oenanthe sinensis. Lineage (NCBI taxonomy): Eukaryota > Viridiplantae > Streptophyta > Magnoliopsida > Apiales > Apiaceae > Oenanthe > Oenanthe sinensis. The sequence goes on from CM053794.1 coordinate 43,113,413, forward strand.
AACCACATTCCCACATAAAATGTTGTAACTGAATCTACCATCAATTCAAAAATCCACCATTACAAAGTAAAACAACATAATTATATTCATAACAATAAAATTCGCAACGTAAACAAATGCCTAATCACATCACCTGCCATTGAATGCTCTCACAACCCGCAAGAATCTCTTTAGTAACATGAGCATGCTCCTCAGCATCCAATCCCATTTGTTCCCATTTGTGAAAACTAGATTGCAACTTCTCAATCTAACAAACAATTATAACATCATACTATATCAAAACAACCCCCACAACATTAAGAACAAAAAAACAAACATGTGTAGAATTTCAAGAATTGCCCACTTACAGAATCTTGAATCTCCTCTTTAACAATGTAAAATGGATCTTGAGCTGAAGACATTGTCTAATTTTACACATGTATCACCCCCACCCCCTACAAAATTTACAATATATATACACATATATATTCATTATTCACAAGAAAAAAAACTAATTACACTAATAAACAATAATTAGATATGAATCATGCCCAAAAAACTTCTTGGACTAATTGATCTTCTCTGCTCGATACACTGAGCGGTAAGAAACCTTGCCCGGGTTTGGGATCAGACCCGAATATCCGATCCACTTCCTTTTCCATGCTCCTGAATCTAGATAGGCACAAAAGGCCCGGAAAAGCCCGTCCCGGGTTTTGATTTTGACCGGACGGGGTAATAGCCATTGCCCATTAGCCAATAGGTCACATCGGGTTTTTTATTTGTGAATATGTAAAAATATATGTGTGTTTTAAGTTATTTTTAATTTATAATAAATATATATTTTTTAATAATTAAATTTTATTTAAAAAATCGAGATTTAATCAGGCTCCTAATCCTGCCAAATCAGGCCAAGCCCGGACTTTTGTCAAGGGTCGTTGAAGGCCCTAAACTCCGAACTGGGCTGAGTTTTTATATTTTTTTTTGAATTAGGTCGGGCTAGATATTAGGATCTAGACTTTTTGTGCATCTTCTTTCAAAATATTTTAAAATTATATAAATAATAAAATATATACTTAAATAATACTAATACAATAATAAACACAAAAAATAATAAATATACTTTACCAACACGTGGTTAGCTAGCCCTAATATAAAATATATTAATTTTAAAATTATATCAATAAATAAATCAAATAATATTAATTTATATATAATAATAATAAAATTATTAGATACTCCATCGGTCCCTATTCGCATGTCCACTTTATTTTTAGTGCAGTTAAATTAATTTATCTTTAAATATAATTAAAAAATATAAAATTTTATATTGTTAAAAACTATATATATAATATATTTTAAAATGTATTTTCTAGTTTCTTAAAATTATAAAACAAATTTTAATTTTTAATCAAAAATTAGTCAATTGAACTCCAAAAATGTCAAAATGTACATATAATTGGCACGGAAGCATATCTTAAACTATACTCAGTTAACCAATAGTCTAATGACTGATTTCAATTATAAGAATAATTAGGGTGAGTTTTTCTATTGTACAATCAATCAATCAATATGTATAAAGGAGAACACGGACACGGTTAGGTGGCACTCCCAAATCGTTTCAATGTATTTTTCTAATTTTCTCAAATTTTTGAATTAGTAAATATTACAAATTATAAAAAAAAACTAAGTTAGTTTATATTCTTCTAAACTTTCTTCAAATTATGAAAAATATAAGTTAATCCTAAATTTTTTCCTCGAATCAAGTAAATTATTATTATCCATAAGATAACTTTTGAAATTTTAAAAAAGACATTATTATACGCAAGTTAATTAAAATTTTTAGAAAATACATTAAATTATTAAAAATTGAAACTGTTTTGATTTTTCAAAAAGACACTATCTATAATAAAAAATTTAATTTATTCTTTTACATAAATTGAATGTGTTTCCATCTAAAAACTAATAAATTATCACTTATATAAATTAAAGATCAAGCATCAAAAAATAAATCACAACAAATTTATCACAGAACTATTTACATTCAACGTCTAATACAACATGGATTACACTCTCTTGAATGCTTTGAATAACAATAGAGACGATTGGATGATAAGAGTGAGAGTATGCGGGATGTAGGATGCAATCAATACACAAATCAGCGATCAATTTAGTCTTGATATTAAAAAGGGGCACAGGGGTTATGTTAGTTGAAAATATCTCATCATCAGTAGATATATGATATGCAGATAGAATGGATCAGGAAACCTAGAGCCGGGGCAAGCCCATATAAGGGAGCCAAAAAAATTAAATTTTTAGGGACACATTTTTTATATACATATAAGGGAGCAAAAAAATTTAAAAAAATTTAGGCACAATTTTTTTTTAAGGACATATATTGATTTTAAAAGGGTACCAAAATAAATAATTTAAATATTAAAAAATTAGGAACACATTTTTTTTGTATTATAAAAGAGACATATAAATATAAATAAATATAAACAGGTAAATATTAAAAACTAATTAAGAATCCCTAAAAAGGTAATATGAATAGTTATGTGTAATTTGGTAAAATCATACCGTTGAACTGATATGGTTCCTATGTCAATATTTGATACCGTTTCACTGGGCATAAAATTTTTTTCACTTGGAGTTTTAAATATCTCAAGATCGGCCCTCATGATACCAAATTTATCATTTTAGATCTCAGGATCGAGAGCGGTGAGAATCGATATATGTTGAGCCAATATCATACGCATTAACCCCCTAATAGTCTTTCACCAACTTTTTCTGGATTTTTCTTTGATTAATCGTTGGCTGATCCCGAACACCTCTCTCCTTCCGCCAAGGACCTGGAAAAAAAACAACAAAAAAACATAATTACAACAACATTCCGAACTAATAAAAGTGTAGTCAAAACAGTAAAAAAAGTAGATAAATTACCAAAAATACTATTTTTTAAAGTTTTTTTTGCGATTTTACTATCTTCTGATTTTTTTTGTAAAAGTACGGTTTGCAACCAGATGCAACTTATTTTTCTATTTTTTTGAAAAATAATTCAAATTGTTTTTTGTTGTATTTTGATATTAACCGTGCAAATTGTTAAATAGCGTATTATGCAGATTGCGGTTGCAAATATGGTTGGAAACCGTATTTTTACAAAAAATAATTTATAAAAATCATATTTTTGTAATTTTTTTTTTAAAAAATCAGTATTTTTGCAAAAAAATAATAATTTATCCTTAGGTATTTTTGAAAACCCTTAAAAAAGTACATACTAAATCGAAAATATCTCAAACGATCCAAATTGCACCAACATCCCTGAAAACAGCAAAATCACAATTGACCTTATCACATAAAAACTATTGTTAGTCTAGTGTTCAGAAACCCAATTGCATAAACTGAGGTAGGAGGAGCGGCACCCCAGCTATAGACATGGCAAAAGTGAAAACCCCCAAATGAAGAACCATCTTTGGTTGTGAAAGGTGAGCTATTGCAATAATCATCATAGCCCCAGCTTCGATGCGGGTTTTTCAGATCCCAAAAATATCAACAAAATCATTCTCAAAATATCCACCACCGAATAAACCCAAACATAACTAAATAAAAACATAATAAAACACCCTAAAAGGAGAAAAAAATAAACACTCCAAAAGGAGAGGCACACAAACACCCAAAAAATTAGGCTTTATTTATGGAAAATCAACGAAGGGAGAAATTGTAGGAGAATGGAAGAGGCGGCTAGAACACTATATCTGAAAACGGGGGTCGACTCTCATTTAAATTGATTTTAGACTTTTAGTTAAGAATGAAAGGGGAATTGTTTCCTGTATTTTTTTAATTCTTTTTTAAGTTAAAATTGTATATATATTTTTTTTCTTAAAAATTATTGAAAGATTATTTTTTTAATTGCATCTATTATCCTTAATTACTTAGATAGTATAGAATAATAATTTAATTTGAAATTTTAGTTATAAAAATAACTTAAACAAGATTATAAAATTTTGAATTGCAAAAGTTATATTTTTTTATTTTATAAATTTACTTATTTTATAAATTTTATAAATGATAAATTGCGGACAAGTGCAAGTTCTAACAGTGCACCGCCCATATATATTTTTTGCTAATACAAGTGCATTGATTAAAGTTACTTGAAGTTGAACAGCTTGTCCATAAAAAAAAAGTTCATGTTGAACAGCTTGTCCATAATTTTTTTTAAAAAAAAAGTTCAGACACTACCTGAAACTTTTGATATTTTATATTAAAAGACCCGAAACTCCGAAAGGGTGATAGGAAAAAAAAACTCACATGTTTTTTACAGATTACAATGAGTTTTAATATTTATGTAATATATCGATGGTTTTTCATAAAAATATATATTTTTCTACATGGAAGACTGCCAATATATTTTCAACTACCCGATAAATGCGATTTACTCGGTACTTTACTTCTCTCTACTTGTTTTTAGTATATACTGTAATTACTTAGCTACAGATAATCAGATATATACATGTACATTAGTATTTTGAAATTATATAATTATATATATTTTTAATTATATTTATATGTTAAGAAATGTAGAAGAAATTTATTTCGAGAGAAAATTCCTCTCTCTCTTCTCTCGGTTTTCCAACTAGGAAGCGCATCGTTAAATATTATTTCGATTTAAAACTACAACCAACAGTTTGGTACGGTGCTTTGGCAGTTTTGTAGTATTACTATTGCTTAAAGCTTTCAAAGAAGATTGTGGTGCACCAAAGTGACCCCCATTCCCAACAGCTACAAGCAAGCAAAGTATCCCAAAAGGCCAAAATTAAACATATAGACACTATATATACATAAATATATTCTCTGTGTCTCCGTATTAACAAGCCAGCCTTTGATATCCTCGCCTTTGCAGTTTTGACCAGATCAACATAATCGAAATTTTCGTTTCCCTTTGCTTATATTCAAAGGATTGTGCTGGCGATGTATTCTAGAGATTAGAGTTTGGATTAACAATGTAGATTCTCTTTTCACAAATAAATAATGGATGCATCTGCATTTTATATCAAATGAAGTGTAACTGTGTAAGTACTTTTTGATTCTTGAGAGTCGAGTGAATCTACGTAAACTAACCTTTTCATAATGATTACTTTAAACCATGAATTTTAGTAGTAAGATATACTGTAGTCAGGTAGCTCATTCCAAACCGACCATTAACGTGCTCTTTCTTATCCAAATGACAAGGTTATCTACAGTACCAAATTTAATATACGATCTTGTCTTGATAAAAGTGTTTGAAGATTAGATGTACGTGAATAAATTGATATATTATTCATCGTCTCGTTTAAGCAATTCTGTTTCTGTGTTACTACTCATTCAGGTCTATATTGTAAGTTGTTTTCGGAGAGAACACGGTCTAAGTTGCAGCTAGTTTATAAATGATAAATACTCGTTAATGATACTTATTACCAATAAAATCACACTTTTCTTCACGAAAAGAAAATGTAAGAGTTTTAGACTTTTGACTAAATTAAACACAGGATGAAATTCCGGAGAGAATGTTCCAAATGTATAAATATATTCAGACTTTTAAAAGAATTTCTTGTCGTCTCCTATGCTGGATTCGATTTTCGATCACCCCAAAATTTATTTAGAATTTATTTATTAGAACATATTAGAAGATACTCATTGGTATATAAGTCTAATTAGTCAAAAAACAAAAACAAAAAAGAATTTCTATAGTTCAAATAATATTCACTTAAAAAAAACTCCCTTATTGTATATTTGCAATACCAGGAATTTAAATATATACTATTTGTATTTTGTTAGAATTTTATTAATATATTGCTATAGTGAAGATCTGCTACAGTGCTACCGATAAGAAATGAGAAATAATGCATTTGTTCAAAGATTATGGGTAAGTAAGAAATTTTTTAAATTAGTATAAATTTAACAAAAAGACCAAAAAAAACTTTAATATTGTCGGCGTCAAAACTTATGCAACCAATGAAGCTACTAGCTAGTTTAACAAAGTGGACTTTTGTGTAGGAAAAAGTCCATTGAGAAAATTAAGATATACTCCCTCTGTCCCATGGAGTTGTATATGTTGGGGGACGGGGGAGTGACACGCATTTTAAGGTGCATTTTAAAGATAGATTCATAACTTGTTTTTTAAATTTTTTTTTGTATAAAAATAGGATTGTTAAATTTTTATATAAAAAAAGAAAATTTTAAAAATAAGTTGTGGAACTATACTTTATAGTTACCTTAAAACGTGTGTCGGGCTACAATTGAATGGGACAGAAGAGTATTCTTGACTTTATTGTCATATCTTAAATCAGTCGACCTGATATCCATTACTTATCCATTACTGTACTTACGTGTAATATTAATGAGTTTTATAATTTGTTATAGAGAATTGTGCGTAAGCATATATTAAAATGATTATTTTTGTTAATAATTAAATATTTACATGTATTTTTATATATAATACTCCCTCCGTCCCAACCAATTCTTTACACTTTCCTTTTTGGGACGTCCCACCCAATTCTTTACATTACTAAAAATAGTAACTTTTAACAATAAATATATTATTACATCCACTACTTCACTCCACTTTTTCAACACTTTACACTATTACACCCACTACTTCATTTATTTTAACAATAAAATCACTATTACACCCACTATCATTGGTCTCCGTGCCCGGACCAAATGTAAACATTTGGGCGGGACGGAGGGAGTAATAGTTTATATAAAGATATGTACCGGTAAGCCGTTTAAAGATTGAACTCTATCTTATAAAATTATCTCTAAAGGGATAATTATCCAAATTAACTTCTACTTGTCGTATTAAACTCTGTTTCTGTTTAGTTATGTTGTATATATATATATATATATATATATATATCACGAGACTTCACTTTTCACTGCATCTTTCCTTTCGGGCTTATTGGTGTTGTGACTTTGGATTAAATTATGAATAAAAGAGTTATTTGAACTTCGAAACATTAGTTTATTTCATAAATTTTATATTTATATGTACGTAATTTTGTTATTAAATTAGATCATATATGCTAATTTATCGGATTAAATTATGAATAAAAGAGTTATTTAAACTTCGAAATTTGAATTAAGAAAGGGTATTTTAGAACCTCGTCGCTTCGTATTGAACCGTTAGTAAATTGCGTATAGTTCTGGAACTAGATTTTGGACCTTACTAGGGAGCACTTCTTTTGAGCCATTCGGGGATTGTGCAGTATTTTGGGTCTTAGTAAGGGTAACGCGTTTATTAGGATTTGAACTTTTGGGTCGTGTCACCAGCTAATGTGACCAAGCGTAATGGGATAATTTGTTTAAAGAGTATGATTTAATTATTTGAATTTGAAATTCATTTTGTCTCTTTGAATTTGACTTTGAAATTTATATGTTATACGAAACCTACTTGATCCTGCTAGTGTGTAGTTGGTTTTGTTATTGGGCTATATAACTCAGTACTTACAAATTTTGACAAATTTTCAGGTGATAGTGCTAGCTTAACCCGAGATTCTATTTAGAAATGGGCGAATAAATTGGAATAATATTTAGTTACTAGATTTTTATATGCGGAGTTGCGTCTCTATACATTTGAAAATACATTGATTTTTTATTTTTATGACACATTGGAATTTTGTTTTAGAGACTAAAGTAATTTTGGTTTTATTTTGGATATTTGATTGAGAAATAATAGTCCGAAAAGTCGGGCTGTTATATTTCGAATATGCTTTCTTTTATATTGTTCATTGCATTTAAAAATTTATGATTAGATTAATTAAATTTTAAAATTTAGATTTAATTTACTTTAATATGTAATTTTCAAATGCTTAAATTTATAGAAAAATAATGTGTAATTTTTAGTCAGAATTTATTTTATTTAATTATAAAAAATTAAATATGACAAAATTGGTAGACAATTTTTCGAGTGGAGACGGCGAGACGCAAAATTAATGAGTGTCTCAAGGTGATGATACATTTAATCTTCAAAATAGTACTGATAATATATATGTTCGGAATCACAATTCGTAAACAACAATTATATTCACGTATATATGATCGCAATTTCAATAACGATGGCAATTAAAATCAAATAATAAAACAAACACGAAGGTCGAAACAATTAACAATCAGTAACAACTAATTTAGAGAGAAAGAGTCAGAAAATTTAGCTATCATTGTAGTTTTCAACAAAATAGTACAATCAGCTGAGTCGCCGAACCTTTGAGAAGACCTGATTGTTGTTGAAGAGAATTTCGCCCCACCTACCTGTGTTGGGATGCCGCGAATTCACTTTCAGGATAAAACAACACAACACAATTCTGACACAGACCAGTAGAGTGTAACGATGATCACGCCTCAGTTCGCCCAAAACCTATGTATCTCTTGTATATATATGTGATGGAAGGAGATAGAGAGAAAAAAGGAGTATTTCTTCAACACACTAGCAACTAGGGTTTTGATATATCAATATATTTCCCCAATTTGTAACATATATGTTACAATTCTCTAAAAGATATTATATCCATATATGTATATTTATATATATTTTAGAGCATTATTATTATTATTTAATTACTTACTTATAGATATATAGATACATATATAAAAAATTAATTTAATGTTTAAAGCCAAATAAAATATTCCTTTCCCGTTCAAGGCCCCGAAATCAAAACTCAGGCTCTTGAAAAAATGTTCCAGTCCAGTTCAAGGCCCTGAACATGTTCTTTAAGGCCCTGAAACAATTTGCTCCATTTACAAGGCTTGAACCTACTTTTCAAGGCACCTGAAAAAATCTTTCAAGACCCTGAAAAAGTATACTAAAAAAATTTAAGATTTCATGTGGGATAACCCACATCACCCATTCAAGTATGACACTTGATTTTCATTTCTCTATAAATTATACTAAGAAAAAATGTCTTAGATCCATAATCGATAATTCAAGTCCTTATAATAATGATAAATTACCAACCTTTCATCAAGAGTCTACAAGCTTAGGGCTCAAATTTTCCATTTTCTAACAATATGGAGTGTTGACCCTGCAATTTGGAAATAACTGTTTTTAGTATCATTTTCTCAAATGAGGAAACAGTATAGGAAATGAAATCGAATACTGATCTGAACAAAATGCCTATATTATTGGCCACTAGTCTGATTAGAACGAGTACTAGCTAATTAATTCAAACTGTTGACCAAAATATTTTAGAAGAAAATATGATTCCGATGGCAAAATAAAAGTTTTACTTTAAAAATTACATATAAAACTCTTACTTGATGCTTTATTTTGAACTGTTTGCAATTTGCCTCCGGCGTTTTTATCAGCGTGAATCAGTATCGTCAACCAAGTCATTTCATAATCAAGCTAATTACTAAAATTTTACTCCATTAATTTTAGTTAGTTATTTGCATTATTATTTTTTTAATTTTTGACAAGGGTATTTTAGTTCGTTTTAAAGTAATTACGTTTCGCATTATCCGCCCATGGGTAAGTTAAGAATGTATAATTAAAACACATTAAATGGCACAGCGACGTAGCATGAAAAGTCTATTCCAAAATTATCTGTCATAGTTCTTACAGTATATAGAAACCAATAATTTATATTTAAGAAATAAGGACGTGACACGCAATTCATATGTTATACATGGGTATCATATTTTTCGTTTTTATGTTACTTAAAAAAATTGAATTATGTTGAGGATCTACCCTACTTGCTTCATATTTTTGGACACAACTGCATTTGCTTTCTTAATTAAGGTTAAAAAAACAAAACAGAAATAATTAATAGGGCTTAATGGCCCTAAAGTCGCCTTTAGGTAATTATCTAGAGTTGACATAAAATATAATATAATATCAAGGTTATTTTTGTAAATATATGATGGTAAAATCTATTATTATAAATATAAAAAAGTAAACGATCTAACTGAAAAATTATAGAAGTGAAAAACAAGAAAAATTTCTGAGCCCAAGGACAAATGAAAATTTTACACATCATATTTGGCAATGATTAATCTAATAGATATTATCAAAAAAATAGTAAAAATATTATAATTTATAAAGTACATAGTGGGTACTAATATTTAAAATACTTTAATTAAGATTGTATTTGACAATTTTGATTTCATTTCAAATGATGGATTTCATATGACAGAATTTGAGTTGTCCATATTTGTACTAATATTTGAATTCGAATTCAAATAAAATTCAAATTCAAATTTTTATAATTATTCAAACATGTGATTTGATAAAATCCAAAATTTTAAATGAAATTTAAATTTCCAAATCTGTCATAATTGTGATTTAGGTTGATGCTAACAATTTTTATCAAGTTACCGCATTTATAGTGTGAGGAGACCATTACTTGAGCAAGCGGAGTATTGTTATATATCAAATAAAATATAATTAATTTATATATATTGAAATAACATTCTGTAAAATCAAATTATGCCGAACTAACAAACCTGGATTAGTTTAATCTCATTTTATCTGGTCGACTGGTCCATTTCCAGTCTGCCGACTCAAATACTGTAATAGCTTTAATATAATGTAAATAATGTGATTTTTTTAATGTAACCACTTTTAACTCTTTTTATGAAAACGATAAATTCCACTTGAATTTTCTAGATTTTAAAGCAATTTGATTGGGTAAAGTAAAAAGACACTACTGCCCTTAAATGGACAAAATCAGAAATTTCGGTTTGAACAACTAGGTGATAGATGAGTAGTAAGAAAAGCGAAGCATGAGTAGATGATGACACGTGTCAGGGAAGCTCGTGAGGTGGACCCTCAAGCTAGTAAGGACTCTTTATCCCGACACCCACGTTAGCTGTTACTTGATAGAGTGTATGACAACTTAAGGTCTCTCATTTTATCAACTTCCAATACCACACCGCCACGTGTAAGTTCGTTAGATCTGAACACGTGCCCTTTGGTTTCTCCTCAGCTGACGCCTTGCTGGGACGCACGTGATCGCACATTTCTCAAATTGGCTCTTTTTCGGTCTTTCATCTGTTTCCTAAAACAAACTTAATTAAGTATTTGTTTCGTTGCATATGAGTATTGACTTCCTTACGAAATTATGATATTCAGGTATTTAATACCTATATAAGATTTATGAGAAATTAAAAGAATTGTTTGGTTGAAAGAAAGAAGTTGTATTTCCCACGAAGTACAAATTACCATGAAAGAAATAGGTAAACAACTTCCTATATTGTGTGGATATTGAAACTTCCCAGAAATTTCTCAAACAATTTTACAAATATTGACTTCCTAGAAATTTCAAGTTTATATATATATGTCTGTCAACCAAACGAACTGTAAACTTTCTTTGCTTATATATCAAAATTAACTTTTTTATTAGAAATTTAATTTTTTAAATAGTTAATTTCTTTCATTCAAAAAATATTTAGGAATAATTTTTTTTACTCGTATTATTATCTTAGTTCTGATTTTTAGCATTTTTTCTCGTAAGTAAGGGTTAATAACATTTAAAGTTTAGATTGTTATTCCCTTTGCCCAAATTAAAAACTTTTATTTGACATTTTTAAGAACAAATAGAAGAATTAATATTTCTTCTGTAATTTTTCAAATTAAAAATTAAAGTTTATATAATTTTCCTTATGATATAGTTATATTAAAAATTTATTCCAAATATGATATATAAATTTAAATTATAAATTTGATCAGTCCAAATATCCTACTACTGACCTTTAATTGTTATTCGTCTGCATTACAAATTGAGGGATATTATAAACGTAGACTTTGTACAACTCATGAAAAATACTACTGTACTATAGTATTTGGGCAGCCGTTGGTAATTGCTAGTACTTGTCAATTGACTAAAGTAGCATACATAACCTATGCATGGTGGTAATTACTTAACTACATATACTCCTCCTCTAACATTGTATGCAACACACACGTAAGTACGTAACGTTAATTAATAATGTGTGCTGTGTGCATATACTAGAGTATATTAATTAATACATGCATATATAAGTCTACTGTCTACGTGCAAATGAAATTAATTAAGAGGAGACATGTTAACAATTCTAATTAGCTTTCTGGCAAATAGAATAACAAAACGTGAAAATAAAAATGATGCATTATGTACGTTAACATAGTCACTCATTCACATGCAAAAGCTGTTATTTCATACTCCTATTTTAAACCTTTAAAATAGTTTATCCTTTTGTAATACCGTAGTTTATCCTTTTTAACACGGGAGTCCCACATCGAGTATATTGAAATAGTTTGTTCAGTATATAAGTAAAAGTACTACTATCAAGTGCACCAACAAATCATTGATTTTTTGGGACCTGTAATGGGCTTGTAGATTATCCAAGTTTTTGCACTTGAGTCAGTTTATTTTGGTTTATTTCATATTCGGAAGTCGGGATTTAACCCGATTTTTGAAAAAAACTCGGGATTTGACCTGGGTTGTCACATATGATATCAAAACTAACTCTCGAAAGCTTGATTCGTCAAGTTGCCGGAGTTGGGGACACAAATACTGGTGGTATTATCCACAATGGACAGAGGTCCGGAGGTGGGGACACAAAACCAGCCGGTATTATCCCACAATGGCTAGAGAGGTTTGATCAGGGCCTATGTGCTATTTGTTCTGCCTGACGAGGATGTCAAGAATTTAAGTGGGAGAGTTTGTAACACCCAGTCTCACCGAGTAGATTGGAATAGTTTGTTCAGTGTATAAGTAAAAGTACTACTATTAAGTGCATCAATAAATTATTGATCTTTTAAGGGTCTGTGGTGAATTTGTCAATTACCCAAGAGCCAGAGCCAGTTTACTTTGACGGCTTATTTCAGATTCGAAAATTGAGACTTGACTCGATTTTCGAAAAAAAACTCGAAATTTGATCCGGGTTGTCACACCTACCTCTCATTGGTGTACGAAAATGTTACACACTGCACCCCCTGCAGCGCCCGGAGATTTACATTTTTAGATTTAAGTAATTAACTATCAAACTTATAAATACTCACTGCATATGGGTAATGGGATGGTGCGAATACGTACTCTGATCCGGTATTAGATACCGATGATCTGCACTTGTAAGTTATAACAATTTTCTGTTTACTGTATACTGAGGCTCTTTATATATACATATGGTATCTGCAAAATAATAATTCTGTAGTGTAAAATTTTATTAATTGATAAAAGTTTCTAAATAATTGAAATTCACAAAATGGACAATAATTCTTAAAAGAAAGAATGATAGAATATATTGTAACTTAAATTTCAAAAATATTCACCATGCATGCTTAACAAGATTTCGTATTTATATGGAATTTAAATTGCAGAGCTGCAGTGACTCTGTAAAAAGAATATTGACATATCCTTTGTACAATCCATAAATGAAACTAATGACACGTAAAGACATTCTTGTAATAATGTGTGTATGCCTAGTACACAATTTGTTTATGATGTTTATTATCAGTATTTGTACTACGACACACATTAATATTATCTCTTTTTATGGTACCACCTTTGAAACTATGGTTTGCTTGGGAAACACGGACGGAAGATTTTATTGATAATTTAAATTAAATATCCGAATTCAAAGATCACTTCCTTGTCTAAATTTACGGAAAGTACTCCTGCAATTCTACAAACGTTACAATATATAATAGTCTAAATATTTTATAAATAAATTCATATGTCAAAGTCTGGAATATTCTGGTGACTGAAAACAAAAATTAAATTTTATTATTGTCGAATTATAAGAAGAAAATCATACTTCGTATACATAGGTTGCAGAATGCAGAGTACTAATAATCTACTAGATATGATTAAACCCAAGTTTCACGTCGTGTCACATGTCAAAACTTGATGACTGATGCCTAGATTCGTACATTTGCATGTGACTGCCGCTGTCATATTAGCCCCAGCTTCCAACTCTAAACTGCCCAAACAAACATTTCTTACAGTTACACCTAAAAGAGTTACACCTAAAAGTAATTACAACAAATTTAAATAATATAATAACTGAAGGGTAGTTATGTCAGTGCAAAACATATGTTACAGTTGCACCAAGAAATCAAGATCGAGTTTTTAATATGCAACAAGGTCCATAAATAAGGGCCCGTTTGGTAAACTGTAAAATAGTATAAAGAGCAGGGGCAGTTGGGGTGTCTCCTCTCACTTGTGCTGGACTTCTCTTCCCTGAAAAGTCTAGCGAGAGAGATATTGAGCCAAGAACAATTAAAGAGTCACACAGGAATAGATTCTGTGATTAAAACTATAGGCACCCCCACACTTTTTATCTTGTTTGTTTTTATTCCTTTCTTTCTCTTTTTGTTCTCAAGGCCAGCTTTTTACATTGGTTTTGCTAAATCATGAAAGTTTGAGCTTCTGGGGTGTCATTTATTAGATTGCACTAGTTTTCATAAGCCTTTCATGTGTATAAGCCTGAGTTAGAATTCAGAATATAGATATATACACATACATATGTAATTGTATAGAACTAGGAGGAGATAAAGAAAATATGTTGTTAAAGAACAGAGAACCAAGTTCAAGAAGTAGCAGCGTTATATCTCAAAAATGGACTCTCTTGCTTTGTCTTGGAAGCTTCTGTGCTGGATTGTTCTTCACCAATAGGTTTGTCTCCTTTCCAAGTTTTCCCATGTGTGTGTGTGTGTGTGTGAATCTTCTTGAAATGATGATAAATTATGCAAGTTTACCCTTATAAGATCTATATTGAAGGATTTTCTCTGTAAACATAAATTCTTGATGTATAAAGTTTATGATGTTTGAAGTTTTTGTACCACTAGTCCAGGTCATACCTTTTCTTGGATATTCATCTTTATTTTAACCATACATTTTTTAAAGTCAATGTCATAAGTTTGACCCGTTACTGATGAGGAAAGAAAGATCAATATTGTGTAGATTTCTGGTATATGTTTACACTTGAATATTCAGAGTTTTAGATGGTCAATCATTAGTACGCCATGCTTGATCATAAATTTCGGAGAAAAACTGTCCCAGACTGTTCTTTGCCGCTATAAATATTAATGTATAATTGTATGTTGATTTTCTCTCTTTGTTTCTCCCTTTTTCTTAGTCCCTTATAAAAAGTATTCATAGCATAACTACTGTTGCTTTCTTTTTATTTATATGTATAGTTTGATGTTACGAAAAGTTACTAATTATCATGATCTTTTTTCATATTTAATTTTATACTGTATTATATATAGAATATTGCATAATCTGAGATTATTTTATGATTCATATAGTGCCAAAATATTAAATACTGGTACATGATAGTTTGACAAGAGGTTTAATAATTGATGCAGAATGTGGACGGTACCTGAATTTAAAGGTCTCGCAAGGACTACTGCAGTAGAAGCTGAAAGCCTAAAGTTAGTTTCAGAGGGTTGTGATCCAAAGGCAGTGAGTAGCTACAACCTTTTTTTTTCGTCTTTTCTTTGTTATAATAATCCATGACTGGACTTTATTTTTTATGACTGCTACCTAATTGTAATCTGACCGAATTGTGGGTGAGTTTCTGCAGTTGCAGGAAAAATATGTAAAGGGTGAAATTGAAGATATATTAAGGGAAGTTTCTAGGAGTCAGAATGCAATACAGTGAGTTTTCTCATTTTCTTCAAGTATATATATGAACCAAAGATCACAAAAAAGTATCTATAATCTCAATATGAATTAACTGAGCACTTTGATAATAGGACACTGGACAAAACTATATCAAATTTGGAAGTGGAGCTAGCTGTGGCTAGAGCAGCGCAGGAGTCTATTCTAAGTGGTTCTCCTCTATCAGAAGATCTGAATAAGACTGATCAGTTGTCTGGTAGAAGAAAATATCTTATGGTAGTAGGAATCAATACTGCTTTTAGCAGCCGGAAAAGAAGAGATTCAATTCGTGCCACGTGGATGCCACAAGGTTCATGACTAACCCGCCTTATACTGGCTCGTACCAATATATATTTTTTATTTACATTATCTTATCATGTTTTTGTTAACTTTTGTGAATTGAGTATAGGTGAAAAAAGAAAAAAGTTGGAGGAAGAGAAAGGCATTATCATTCGTTTCGTCATTGGCCATAGGTGAGTAGCATAGATTTGATGATTATCTCAACATGAACATACTTGTTGGAATACAATTTTTGAATTCACTACATTATTGGTTTAAATCAAGCTGCAACTGTGAATATTAAAGATCCTATGAACTGCATGTTTTTAAAATTTATAACTCACTTGTAGCCTAATGTGCGTCAGTGGGGTATTTCTACACACTGTTCTATCATCAAAGTACCGTTTGCATCTTAGATTATCATGCTGTGAAGCTTTCATTTTTAAGTGTAACTATTTCTGGATTCACGACACCCCTAAATTATATCAAAGATTTTCAAGGCTATTAAGTATTTTCAGGTAGGTAAATATGAGGATAACAAATCACCATGTTAGATAGCACTGTAAAAAATATAATGTATGCAGCCTTAGTTTCCACTCACATTCATAAATCTTTCTACTTCGTTACAAATGTAGTTTTTTGTGTTAAAATATTAATATGATTAACTTGCTATATTTTCAGTGCCACAGTTGGGGGTATACTGGACAGAGCTATTGAAGCAGAGGACAAAAAGCATGGAGATTTCTTGAGGCTGGTAAGGTTTTGTAGCTTTAAGTAATTCTGTACTACTGAGTGTCTATCAAGTTTTCATCATTTTTTGCTTGTATACTAGCTTATTAATTAACGTATTTCCATATGGGCAGGATCATGTTGAGGGGTACCTTGAGTTGTCAGCCAAAACAAAGAAATATTTTGCTACTGCTGTTTCTTCGTGGGATGCAGAATTCTATATCAAGGTTGATGATGATGTCCATGTAAATATAGGTAATTACAAATTTATTTTTAAAGTATCAATCATAACTCCACTTGTCGACTATTTTGCTGAGATTGAGCTGAGGAAATGTTAGAAATAAACATGTAATGTAGCACTTGATTTCCTTAATTATCTTCTAAAATGATGCCAATAAGGATGTCTACGACTACAAGTAGATTCATTTTTTTCCATGTAGATTATGTAGGTTAGTAGTTATGTTATACATTTGATATTCGTAACTTGTTATCCTCTTGAGCTTCATTTCATTATCTTGTGCAGCAACACTAGGAGAAACATTAATAAGGCACCGCAAAAAGCCCAGAATATATATTGGATGCATGAAGTCTGGTCCAGTCCTTGCTCAAAAGTAAGTCTATTTGTAAACTAAATGTGCTTTGATTTTTTTTTTTTTATATGCACAAGTAGATGTGCTGTGACGTTCTATGAAGAAAACCAAATTATTAACTCTAATACAGTAGATGCCAATACTCTCAATTAAAAAAGAAAAAAAAATACTTTACTGATTGAAATGTTAAGATTTGCTCAGCCTTTAACCAATGCCAGTCTTTATATGTTACAGGGGAGTGAGATACCACGAACCTGAATACTGGAAATTTGGGGAGACAGGAAACAAGTATTTCCGGCATGCTACAGGACAATTATACGCAGTTTCCAAAGATTTGGCTACTTATATTTCAGTAAATCAGTTGAGTGTTACTTTTTGTTTGTGTCTATTAAGAGCATAAGTCCGTTTTTGAGCCTTTAACACTTTGCTGAGTTTAACGTAATAGCTTCTGACACTCACCATGTTCAAACTCATCTCAGGCATGTGTTACACAAGTATGCTAATGAGGATGTTTCAATGGGAGCTTGGTTTATTGGGCTTGATGTAGACCATATTGATGATCGGAGACTTTGTTGTGGGACTCCACCTGGTAAGTTGCACTTCAAATTCATTATTTTTTTATCATAACCTTGTTATCGACAACTAGTTTCATTACTCTATTATATCTCAGTCTTCACATGCAAAAAAATAATGTACCAAGTAATTACTAAAAGATAGTCTTAGGACAGTGCCCAGTGGACAACTTTAATAAGAGTAAGTACAACTGTAAAGTAATCTTGTGGCTGGAGAGAACCAGATTTCTCCATTTAGTTATAAGTTTAGTGATGGAGATTCCAATATGGGACACATTGCCCCTTGGCCACATCTGCACACACTCATTTATAACATTGACAACTACACTACCGGCTGTTTTAAATGGAAAATATGGAAGGATATTGAACATGATGTGCCCTACTCACTTATTGTTTCTTCCACTTTTGTGCATCAGTAAATCTACAACTACAAGCCCATATGTTTACAGAAGTGGGTTCTCATACCAGCATTATTAATTCTATCACATTTAAAGTGCACCAGAGAAACTATATAGCAATAATTATACACTGAGATTTCATCTTTAGTTAAATATTTGATGTAAAAACAAGTTGCACCATGTTATGTTTTACAGACTGTGAATGGAAGGCGCAAGCGGGTAATGTGTGCGTGGCTTCATTTGACTGGACATGCTCTGGAATATGCCGGTCGGTAGATAGGATTAAAGATGTTCATAGACGCTGTGGTGAAGGTGAGAATGCTGTGTGGAAGGCGGCATTTTAAGTACACAGATAACAAGACTAAGCACTACTCGTGCTAGTTTTCGGTTACACTTGTAAAGATTACATGTGATATACACGGGGAGGGAAGAAGAGAGCGAAAGAAAGAGGCAGGGCACCCTTGCTAAGCCAATTTACTCCATTTTTGGGGAGAAAAAATGACTGAAAAGCATTTTAAAGTGCAAGCAAGTGGTGGTCACCACCATTTTTTTTACACTGCTCGGAGGACCATATTGTAAGTCACATCAATGGTTACTGAGCTCATAATAAATAATTTTTGTATTTTTGCTTCTTACATTTACATGAAATTCACCAGTACATGAATTTAACGCATTGTAAACTGAATAATAAAACTGGTCAGATTCCCCCAACAGTGATACATATGAGACTAGTGAATTATCACTTTACAAGTTAAGTGATACCAAGGAAAATATCAAAAAGCATCCATCTTTGAATATATATGATAAATAGGCGAGCCTTCAATTATCAAAAGAGTTCCAAGCTATATCACTTAACCAGATCACATTCCTGCATTTTTTTAATATCGTACACGTCTATAGAAAAAATTGCGTTTTCGTTAATGTTTTACAGACCGACAACTACATATTTGGGTCTGAGCCGAACCGACGAACCAACCAAATTGCAATTCTCGGTTATTTATCACCTTAATTTGGTTTTGATTTACATTATTAAAAAAGTGAGTACTTTTGAGTTGGCTTTAATATTTTAAAATATTATAACCAAATACAAACTAATACTAACATATCATAACTTTTCTCAATTTTAATTCTACATATTTACCACTATATTTACAAATTAACACTAACATATAATACTTTTAAAAATTTATACTTTTTGTATAAAAGTTTGAATTTTAACTGCTATATATGGAAGATGTTAAATTTCTATTGTAAAATAAAATAATTTTACTTTAATAAGAAAATCGCAATTTGTTTAAACATTTTTCAATATTAAATCGAAACCGAATAAAATTAAATGGTTAAGAATGGGTTTGAATAGGATTTTATAATATTCAATTTGGGTTCAGTTTTTAAATTGTCAAAATCGAAAATTTTGCTTTGTTTCAATTTCAACTTCCAAAACCTTAACCATGTTCCAATCGCAAATTTATTTTTCGTGATCCTCTTATTAGATGAAGAACAAATGACAGAAAATGATACGTGGTACATACACGGAAATATAAATTTTTTAGATGCTTTTCCAAGAGGTCATGGACAAGAGCAGTTGCTCTAACCCTTTTTTAACTCCTCACCAAACTACTACGGAAGCAGGGTTTGATAGCTGAGCTTGAGCTACTTTGAGTGCGGTGGCTTCATAAATTCAGAATTTTAGCCTGATGGTTCAACTACTTGTAATTAAAGAAACACATATTTCTAAACAATTTTGGGGGTAGGTAAGGTAATTGAGTAGGCCCAAGCATTACTAATGAAAAGGGCTAAACCATCCTATACTTGAAATAAACAAAATTTCATAATATTAGTATCAGTGAGTTTAGTACTATAGAGTAATATTTTGGTGACTTATAATATTAATTATATATTTTCATTTATATTAAACAGTCAATTCCGTGTTGGATATCAGGAATTTTTTAAAATTTGTAGATTATGATATTTCAAAATGAAGTATTAATAATACCAAAAAGAAAAACAAAAGTAAAGTCTAGTCGTACATAACATTTTGCACACAGTATAAAATTGCAGATGCTAATGACAAAAATATAAGTAAATAAATACAAATGACGATATTGTTTGGTATGTACTGTATATAATTAGAACAAGTATAAAACATGGAGAGTGAAGAATAGAAGCAACAAATTTCAAAAAGGAGATAGAAGAAGAAGTATAGAAGCACCATGTTAGGCCCAGCTCTTACGGGCTCACTATGTTACTATCATATTTTGTTACATATATCGAATTTAACACAGGCCAGCCCAACCCAGAAGAATAGCCTAGGCCTTTGCTCTGCAACACCTATCTCATTGAAACACATTACTGTGGAACAGGAAAAAGGTGCTACAACTTGAGCTTCTTGTCCAATTCAGAATCCAACCAACCTGCACAATTTTAGGCACATATCAATAAGAATCTGTAATTCCTATACGGACACACACAATCATTTAGGAATGAAAACAAGTACAATAACAATCACATACTACATATACAAATCTGAATCCGAAATCATTAACGAAAAAGACCTAACAACGTGAAAGGTAAAGTATAAAAGAGCTCTATATATATAGAGTAATGATCTTATAGTTGGAAATTTTTGCACCACAAGTTACCCAAAATTACCTCTACACGGTCACTATTGCAATTGCGTTCACAATATGCAATATTGGACCCTTTGAAATGATAGCACCCTTTTTATAATAATTACAAAAACGATACGAGTATAAATAGAATTGAGAGGAACAACACGTGATATTGGCACGGCTCAATCAAAAAGCAAAGCCCCTTATATTTTGAACACAACTTTCTCATTGAACCGGACCAATATCCCGTTTAGCTACTCCTTGTGCCAAACCGTTTGATAACTCCTACACACACACGCGAATATATATCAACATGCATGTATGTTTACATTAGATAATGTATGTATATGTTGGCTAAACTCCAAACACGGTTATATATATATGAATGAAGGAAATTGAGAGAAAAGGAGAGGTGAAGAAGATGAGGAGGAGTGTTGAAGAAATGGGGTGTGTGATAAAAAAGAAGAGGGGGGAGAAGTAAGCAATAAATATTTTCAACTACCCATTAAGAAAAGAAGTTGTGAATATTAATTTAAGGAGACTCAGAGGGACAAAACTGGAGCTTTAAATATACTGCATTCAATGGTGATGGGTACAAGTAGCAGAGGATGTTTGGTTTACTTCTGTTTCCTTCTGCTTCTTTTATTTACTACTACCATCATCCATTCATATTAACTGTTCTATATGGCGCTTCTTTTTATATAACCTATAATTATATTTAACGATGGAGTAATTAACAATGGCGAGATATGAGAGTTGTTCAAGACTCTCTCAAGTACCAGCTACGTTACGTTTCATTTGTAGTGATGTTAACTAGGTCCTTGGCTGTTTAGCCAAATTTAGTCTTCGATAAAACGTTTTACGCTAAGTAACACTTTTGTAGTGGCCTTAAATAATGGTATTCTAATTCTAATACCACTTCAATATTATACCTCTTCTTTTTCCATTTTTTAGTTGATTGTACGCTCACATTGACTTTGTCTTTAAAAATTTCAACACTCAGCCTCGGGTAAACAGTGGAGGGCGGGAGATGCTAAAACAATACTTATGTGTATATATAGTTGGATAATTGACCGGACCTTGGTCTCAAAAATCAAAACGTCCCTAATGTTCTTAAATGTGATATCCAAATTACTCTTGTTGTACCTGTGTTTATTCAGTTCTTCATGACTGCATCTACTATGCATGTGAATATTCCAAATATCTTCACTGAAAAATCTTGTGTCGAAGATCATCGAGCTCCGGTTTGGTACACAAGTTGGAAACTTTACCTCTAGCTAGTTTCTACTTCAGCTTCATAAGCTTCTCTCTAGCTTCCTGTGCTAATGGTTATAACCGTTATTTTCCTCCATAGAAGTTGGACTAGTAATTTTTACCAACTCATGAGTGTATAATCCAGATGCATGCACGACTCTTGTATGTTTCTTTTTTCTATATTTTATAGTAAGGTTGCTGTAATAGTTGTCGTAGCTAGCTATTAGGAAATGATATAGACAGAAAATGATGAACTTTCAAATGTAAAACAGACAATCGAGGGTAAGTTTGGTCTTATATATTGAATAAAATATATTTTCCAATTTATACTGTAATTAATTTATAGTGAATCCCAAACAGGGTACAAATGAAATAGAGAAAAGGCTTAGCATGCTTGCAAGTGGACTTGTTCACAAAAAGGGACAAGAGGTTTGTTTTCTAGGTCCGTCAAAGCATTCCAAAAAAAACTGGAATTAGATATTGGGCCAGCCGATCATGTTTGGACAAGCGGTATATATACTCTTGGTGGGCTTAGCTTTATGTCAAAACTCAAAGAAAGAAAAACAAAGAGATTATGAGCAACAGCAATAGAGGATATGCATAAGAGCTTGTCCAATATTCCTGTCATTTTGATGTTAAAATAAAATTTGTATTATAATATTAATATTTATTAAAATAATAAAAAATAACTATATTTTGTGATATACTATATTAATATTATTCACTTCTCTCCGTTTTGGGCGTTGATATAACAATAATAGATACGTACATTTGTTTTGATTGCAAATTTAGAATCACATTTATCCATATTTACATTCAAATATAATATCAAATTAAAACAATTATTTATACATATTACATATTATGATAATACAACTAACTATCGTACTATAACAAATATAAACAGCGGGTACTATAACAAATATAAACAGCTGGTTTAGAAATTTACAAGAACATGTTGTTACATTATGAATTATAGAAAATTTATTATTATAAAAAAATTTAAATGATCAATACTTTTGTTCTTTTAGTTTCAAAATTATTAATAAAAAGTTTTAAATAACAAATTTCAAAAATACTAAATATATATTCAAACACAACCCAGAGGATATGAATACATCTGACTCTCTTTTTATTTAATTGGTGTTTATTATGTATATATATTGTGCTTATGTGTTCTATATAGTATAGGAATTCGAGAGTAAAAATCATTTGTATTATAAAACTAAGAAATCAATCTAATCGTTTGTTCAAATATTATAAATAAAAGTTTAACACATTTAAACCATAGAGATGAAGCTAAAGTAATAGATAATTTGACAATAAACTCATTCTTTTCCGATTTCTAACAAAAAATAATATAATAATAATGGAATACAACCTGGCCGATAAGATAAGAAAACAAGAAAGCAAACACATCACTTTAATTTTGCCAACTTGAAATACGGGGTTACATAAAAGCACTATAAGTGTCGTCACTTCAAATTAATAAAGTTAACAAGACTGCAGGTTGAAGGTAGGCGGATCCCGCAATGTAGTGACCGTAGTCATCACATTTACGCAATACTACTTTCTTTTTTTGTCTTAACCATATGTAAGAGGTTGCTTCCAGAATTTATAAAAATCAACACAATACGTTATAAATATTATGGTTGATTTGATTTATTTTGATTTATAATTAATTTATAAATTAAAAAATGTATGTAATTTTTAACTTGTAAAAAACACTCTCATATAAATTATAATTTAAAATGCTACAACTTAAATCATAGATATAATACAATTATAGAAAATTGAACTAATAATATAATTGTGATAAATTTTATCTTTTATTTTCAGTTTAATTATTATTAAATAGAAATATATATAGTAAGCTACTAAGCTGGTATTATATGTGTATGTATTTTTTTTAGAACAATTATAAGAGTAAACACATAATTTTTAAGTGAGCCAGTTGTATTTAAATATTATAACAAAAATAATTAATTAACCTGATGCATAGAGTGGTTATTTGGATATTCCATATATTTTTACCCACAACAACATATTTACTATGCTAACTTGCGTCATTTTTTTATATTTTTTTTGTCGGCCTATGTTAACTTACGTTATGATACTCAAGGAGTCACGGAAAACACAACAACATGATAGAAAAATATCTCAGAAGGCGCTTAACTTTATAAAGAAAACGAGAAAGATGTGCTACAAATTTTGCACAATGATAGAGAGAGACACTCCCTTCACATTTTTGTAGCAAGGGCTCCGTCTTAAAGTATGGCACACAAAATCACAAATATATAACGGAAACTTTCATTTGTATGTACATACATTATTTAGCAAATACTCACTTTATGCGTTAGAATTATACTCCGTAGTTGGGATGAACATGGTGGGACATGCTTAGTTACACTTTCTCATTCCAGTTATAAGTTGCATCTTTCTCTATGTATATGTCCGGTAAAAGTAGGCCGAGATTTGAGGATTGTTGAAATGCATGATATTTTTTTGGTCAGATCTATTGTCTGCACTCTGCAGTAATGGTTTGCCAATGAATTATATCAATAATTAATTTTGTGTGCCTTTTTAATTTGTTAAATTTTGTAATTGCATTGTTGTGAAATATTAAAATTGTTCTTTCGAAATGAGGAGGAGATGAGAAAATTTCTTTTGAACTTTTAATGTACATTGTCAATAAAATTTATAGTTTATAATCATAATACTATGAAAATATTACAAAATAAACACACATTAGTCAATGAGATCTGTGTCTTGCATCGAAAAATAGTCGG
This sequence comes from Oenanthe sinensis, assembly GCA_028671895.1. Classification (NCBI taxonomy): domain Eukaryota; kingdom Viridiplantae; phylum Streptophyta; class Magnoliopsida; order Apiales; family Apiaceae; genus Oenanthe; species Oenanthe sinensis. The sequence continues at coordinate 43,138,232 of CM053794.1, forward strand.
TGTCACAAATTTATTGATTTGTACAATTGAATTTTAAAAAATATATTAGACATTATTTTATATTCATAAATTTTTAATATTTTTATTTAATTTATTATTTTGAAAGACTTGCATCAAAAATACAATCCATGGTAGATTACGATATTTTTCAAGTTTTTAAATCTTAAATAATTGAAACTAAAATAATTTAATTACAATAATAATTTATTATGTAATAATAGTTACCAACATAAAATAAATTTTAATCATCACAATTCTTGTTAGAAAAAATATACATTTTTATATTATTTTGAACTCTTATAAATATAAATCGAGTCATCTTCTCTCATATTAGATAAACATTATATATTATTCAATAACAAATACAAATAGTCTATAAAATATTATTATAATTCATATATATGAAGATTTTTATATCTAAGGATTTTTTTTATAATTATAATATTTTTCTTAAATAATTCTCTAAATTTGAAATAAATCAATTATGCACAATATAACACTGTAAAAGTGAATTGTATTTGTACTTTAAACACTTTTTATATTTTAAACCATGTAAAACTTGAAAAATAATCCAATATTCAACCTAATTTATTGCAGACATTTAAAAAAAAAACTCACCATTTGACGTATACGTGTTGTCCCATTTAAAACGGTTACCCAAAAACATGTGCTAAACTTAGCAAATTGTAAAAGAGGGGATATCTTTTGCGAGATTTCGGACAAAGTATGTACTACTTGAGCTTCTCGTGAGTCGTGACAATCCTCTCACTGAAGAGCCGACGTATTCATAAGTGGTAAGCCATATGTTTGGGGCCTTTGTTCGTTTTGCATATCATCATTAAGGAGGGATGAGAATATATGATGACTAACCCATTTTTAGTTCAATTGATATAGATGAGAAAACATATATAGCGATTAAGCTGATTTTTATATATTTCTCACTAAAACTTATGTTCAATAGTGAAGTTAAAAAGATTTATAAGAACCGGATACCGTCTAAACCTAAGTTATCCGGTTATATTTTAATATTTTTAATTTTATATAATATTAAATTTAAAAATACCATTTTATTATTAATCACATTTATTAGTTATTAATTATATAACTATCTCTATACATTATATATTTATAAAATATTAAAAATACTAATATAATAAAAATAATTAATTATATGTTGTTTTATATTATATAAAAATATTATTTTATACTTTTATTAAAAAATGAAAAAATAATTTGTAGAATTTTTTTCCATTCTTAAAATAGTGGTAAAAGTCATCATTTTTTTGGTCAAGTAAAAGTCATAATTTTTTAGACATCAATTTTTTTAGGCCTGATGAGTAGTGATTGAGCTCCACTTTAATTTAACATAAAATGTAAACTATAAAATGTAAAATCTTGAGTTTGGACCATGGAGATCAGTCCTTTGTTGCCAGGTGGATCAATTGATTAATACTAAATAGCATTGTTCTACGAGACGGAATTCGGAGTTAGACGATAAAAGTACTGTTCAGTGATTAATTAGGTAATCGGTGATTAATCGGAGCATTAATCGGAAATAATTTAATTTAATAAATAATAATATATAATTATATTTAAATATTTTTAAATTATTATAAAATTATAATGAAAAAATATATCATATATCATTAATTCATATATATTTAGATGTTAACATTTACCAAAAAAACACTTATCATTAACATTTAAGTGGTTTATACTTAATAATCATTATTTAATAATTAATTTTAATAGTTATTACATGATATATCATATAATTATTAGCAATTTGAGAAAGTATTTAAAATTTATGAAGTATTTAGGGTCATATAACTCATATTTATTGTAAATTTGTAATAAAAATATAGTAGTTATTAATTTTTTTTAAATTTTAACTTTTTTTTAAAATAAATTTTTTTTACCGATTTTTTACCGTTTCAGTCGATTTTTTCCGTCTCGACCGATTTTTTAAAAAAAACGTCTTTTGATCCGATTTCGATTAATCGAGACGGGACTGATCGTCTTTCCAATTAATCAGCCGATTAATCGGTAAAACGGCCATTTTTTAAGAACACTGCTTAATGCTTAATAGAACCTTTAACTTTTGTAGTTTGATTTAATAATTTTTTCATAGTAAAATTGTATGTACGTGGAACTTAGTTCTTGTGACTTTAGAGGCTTAGAGCACATGCACCACTCCCCCCTATCTCAGATCATCATGCACCACTCCACCCTATCTCAGATCATCAATTTATTTAATGATGGAATTGATTTTCTATTCAAATCAAAATATTATATTATTTATTTATTTCTAATTATTTATTTCAATATATTTTATCACTAAATACTTTTATAAATTTTGAATAATTGATAATTTTTATATTCATTATTTTATTTTATTTAAAATATTATTATTTAATAAAATTTTGATAATAATATAAATTGACAAGATTACTCCGACAAAAAGTAAAGAAATTGATCGACTTTAACTTTATTAATAGACGGATAGAAAATGACTGTATTCCTAAACTCCGTCAATCTGTCTAATTAATTAAAATTTTCCATGGTGCTTATCCCCTCCCCTCAGCTGCATATTTGTTAAAAAAATAATTTTAAACATCTTTCCTGAAAATTCTAAATATATTCATGTATTTGGTCCGTTTGGGTACTTAAAATAAAAAATAAAAAAATAATTTATTTACTTTTTGGTAAAAAATACATGTTTACACATTTTTTCGAAAATAAGTAGTACTTAATTTAAAATTTTAAAATTAAATTTTATTTCTTTAAAGAAATCAATATATATATATATATATATATATATATATATATATAAAGGAGAAGATGAGAGCGGTGAGGTGGCGCTCTCAAATCCTTATATTATTATATCAATATATATATATATATACATATATATATATATATATATATCAATATAAAAAAGAAGACAGAAACGGTTAGGTGACGCTCATAAATCGTCCCAATGTATTTCTCTAATTTTTTCGAATTTTTGAATTAGTAGATATTAAAAATTATATAAAAAAATATAAGTTACTTTATATTTTCCTAAACTTTCTCCAAATTATGAAAAATCTAAGTTACGTTATATTCCCCTAAAATTTCTCTTTAAGTCAAGTAAATTATTATTATCCATAAGATAAGTTTCGAAATTTTAGAAAATACATTATTATATGTAAGGTAATTAGAAATTTTAGAAAAAACATTAAATTATTAAAAATCAAAATTATTTTGATTTTTCAAAAAGACGTTATCTATAATAAAAAAGTTAATTTATTATTTTATCTAAATTGAATGCGTTTCCATCTAAGTTAGAAGGCGCTCCTAAATCGTCTCAATATATTTTTCTAATTTTTTCAAATTTTTGAATTAGTAGATATTAAAAATTATAAAAAAATCTAAGTTAGTTTATATTCTCCTAAATTTTCTCCAAATTATAAAAAATCTAAGTTACGTTATATTCTCCTAAACTTTCTCCTCAAGTCAAGTAAATTACTCCGTATTATTATCCATAAGATAAGTTTCAAAATTTTAGAAAAGATATTATTATAATATGTAATGTAATTAGAAATTTTAGAAAAGGAATTAAATTATTAAAATTCAAGACTATTTTGGTATTTTAAAAAGACACTATGTATAATAAAAAAAGTTAATATATTATTTTACCTAAATTGAATGTGTTTCCATCTAAAAAATAAGAGACCGTCACTTATATAAATTAAAGATCAAACATCAAAAAATAAATAATAATAATTTTATCACAGAACTATTTACATTCAACGTTTAATACATCATGGATTACACTATCTTGAATGCTTTGAATAATAATAGAGACGATTATATGATAAGAGTGAGAGTATGCACGATGTGGGATGCAATCAATACACAAACAGACGATCTATTTCAATTTATTATTGACGTGATTTTAATTGATGAGAAGGTTAATAAATTTTTATTATTTATTAATTTATTACAATTATGCATGTGTACTAACTTTTTGATTCTTTAATTTATGATAGGAAAATCTTATCCATGCAACGATTCAAAAGCATCTACTTTTTCGATTCAAACATATTTTGGAATAATGGTCTTTATATAGCATTAAAAACTTAAAAGTAGTTGCAAGTACCGGCTCGACCACTATCATGTGAGTTTAAAGTGATGTTTCTACGTACAATGACCCAAAAAAAGTTGTAAGAATGAATCATCAACGTACCACTACATGGATTTGAGTTCATATGTCCCGATATAATTAAAACAAGTGTTAATGACACTAATATACTGTCAGGTATTTTGTTAAAATAAGATATTATAAGTCACACACACATATATAATTTTAAATTATATTTTTTAATATTTACATAATGTTACTAATACTTATCTAGATGTCGTGGGTTGCTTGACCTACATTGGTGGCATTGATATTGTAAGCGGCGGATGAGAAAAAAAGAGTTCTTAAAATCATAACAAATTAGTAAGTTGTGAATTATAATACACATATATATATATATTGAAATTATTATATAATATTTTAATATTTATAAATTTAATACTACTATTTTGGTTTAAAATAATTTTGTTACATCAAATTTTATTATATGCAGTTTAGTAATTAGTAATGTAACTTTGTGGAATTTTTTTTAATAAATTTAAAATTTATTATGAGCCCGCTGCGAATCACGGTTTTTTTCACTAGTTATATATATAAAGGAGAATACGCGGGCGGTGAGGTGGCTCTCCCAAATCGTTCCAATGTATTTTTTTAATTTTCTCCAATTTTTTAATTAGTAAATATTAAAAATTATAAAAAAATCTACGTTACTTTATATTCTCCTAAAATTTCTCCAAATTATAAATAAAAAAATCTAAATTACGTTACATTCTCCTAAACTTTCTCCTCAAGTCAAGTAAATTATTATTACCAATAAAATAAATTTCAAAATTTTAGAATAAACATTATTACACATAAAGTAATTAGAAATTTAACAAAAGACATTAAATTATTAAAAATCGAAACTAATTTAATTTTAAAAAAAGACAATATATATAATAAAAATGTTAATTTTACTCTTTTACCTAAATTGAATGTGTTTTCTTTAAAAAAATAATAGACCATCACTTATATAAATTACAGATCAAGGATCAAAAAATAAATTATAACAAATTTATCACATAACTATTTACATTCAACGTCTAATACATCATAAATTACACTCTCTTGAATGATTTGAATAACAATAGAGACGATTGAATGATAAGAGTGAGAGTATGCAATACACAAACAGACGATCAAATTTAGTCTTGACATGATTTTAATTGATGAGAAGGTTAATAAAATTTTGTTATTTATTAATTTATTACAATTATGCATTCGTACTAACTCTTTGATGCCTTAATTTATTATAGGAAAATCTTATTCATGCAAAGATTCAAAAACATCAACGTTTTCGATTCAAACATATTTTGGAAGAAATGTCGGCATTGATATTGTTAGCGGCGTATGGAGAAAAAGAAATCTTAGGATCATAACAAATTAGTAAGTTATGATATATATTTTGAAATTTTTATTTGATTTTATAATATTTTTAAATTTAATACTACTATTTTGGTTTAATATAATTTTGTTATATAAAATTTTATCATATGCAGTTCAGTCACCAGTACTGTAATTTTGTGAGAATTTTTTTTAGTTGTTTGATCAAAATCTATACAAGGAAGATGATCAACCTTATATATTGATCGTTACATCTGCACAACTTAAAAAGTTCAAAGGTAATAATCTTATTAGCATGTTTTTATAATTTATAATTTGGAAAATTACAAATACATAATGTTATTTTTAATATTTGTTATTATTGTTGCTTAATGTTCGTAATGATTTTATTAATTATTTGATTTATGTTTCAATTTATTTAAATCTACCAATTGACCAATATAGGTGTAGTTGACTTTTAATAAATTAATTAATATTTATTCATTTAAAAATAAAATTAATAAGTAATTTTAAATAAATTTCTATAATATATTTATTAAATATTTTCAATACCAAAAATAATTTTAATAAATTTAAAATTTATTATGAGGCCACCGTGAAGCGCGATTTTTTTGCTAGTAAATATCTATTTTCAGAAAATTAAAGTACAATTATGTACTTATTTCAACGGGGCCTCACTATTTTAAAAATTAATTGTATTCTCAATTTTCAATTTAATAAATAAATGTACATATACAAAAATTTATTTAACTAATATTTTTCTTAATATTCAAGATAGAGTAGCTCAGTGATAGAGTTATCCATTTGTCGAACGTTGAACAAATCTATGCCTAATAAAAAAAAGCATGTATACAAGGGGACGGTAGTATTTGAATTCGCAATTTAACCTTATTAATCGGACTGATTTAAGGAAGTAGGTGGTCAATGTTGTATATCTATACTATATTATTATAGCTGAGAGATTAAAAGTTTTGGTTTAAGGTGAATCATATAAATCATCTTAATCATTCAATTTTAATAAAATATAATTTTAAAAAGAATATATATCATACATACTACTCTAACCCCGATAATCCTCTTTTATACAACTCCTCACAGATAATATTATATTATATTCTATATTTTTTTTAAGAATCCTAATTATCCTATAATTTTTATTTAATATATCATTAAAGTTTATGAATATTAATATACAAATATCATTGTATAATAACATACAATTCTAACCTCTACTAACCATCCAATTTTAGATTAACCATAGAAACGATTTTAACCATTCAATTTTAATAAAATTTAATTTAAAAAAATATATATATCATACATATAACTCTAACCCCGATAGTCCTCCTTTTATACAACTCTTCACGGATAATTATATATTCTATTTAAATTATATTCTATATTTTCTATTTTAAGAATTCTACTTATCCTATAATTTTTATTTAATATATCATTAAAGTTTATGAATATTACTCCGTAATATATAAATATCATTATATAATAACATATAACTCTAACCCGATAATCCTACTTTTATACAACTCTTCTTCACAGATAATATTATATTATATTAACATAAATTATGAACATTATAAAATTTTATAGTAAATATTAATAAAATATAATATAAAAAATAAACTTACTTAAATATTAGTCATTCATCCCGTCATTAGCACGGGTTACAAAGAAATTGCAGATGAACGGAAATGGACCAAATCTGGAAGCATCTAATAAACAAATCAACTGTAGTAAAATTAATATTGCTAAGAACTAGTTGATACAACAGTCTATGAAAGATTAAAGTAGCTAATTATACTGTTACAACACTCGCAGGAGAACACATGGTATAACTATAACAACTATAGTAGTGAAGACTGAAGAAAGCACACAACTGATTCAACAATGAAGTTCAACTAAATGAAAGGCATGCTGTGGCGCCTAAGAAAGAACACGAAACATGTTGTTCCAGCAGCAAATATCCTCCTCCCAATCATCATGGTTGTCTGTTTTTATATTAGGTACATGAGCCGCAATTGTAATGTTCGATGGCTCTCTACTCGAATAGTTACTGTTATTATTACTGCTACCAACGTCGTACCAATCTGGAATACACACCGGAGAAGGGCAGTCTAGTAAACGCAGTAGATCGTCGTCCATGATATTCATCTCCTCTGCTATGTCAGCCTTTTCATCATTGATTCCTACATAGCATATATGCATATACTATTAAAAAAAACATTTACATGTATACATATAATTAACAATTCTGTAAAACTATATAATACTAACCAATGGTAGAATGACCCGAGATAAAAGCTCCACTGCGTGCTTGATGTTTAGGGTTGCTAAGGACATTCATATTGCCTGCCTTGAATTCTTGGAAAGTATCTGCTGATAATTCATCATCTTCGGCCTTGATGTTCTTCTCTTTATTATCTTTGCCACGCTTGACACATTGAGACTCAAGTAGATCTCCTAGCAAGCCACTGTTGCCTCTTGCACCCTTATCATATTCTTCACCACCATCACTTGATGCTACTCCCATCACATCATCACTTCCTGTATACCCCGAAGTTTGTACTGTATTTTGGATTGAAGAGAGCTCGTTATAATTACCTGTGCCCATACCAAATAATCCCACAGGATCAAATGAAGTGGTATTAGTAGTACTAGTAGAAACTGGATCACGACCGGAATTAAGGCCAAGATTCATATCAAAGGATAGAGATTTCTTCGAAGGTGCCTGATGGAATAGGTGCGCGTTCTGGAATGAAAAATCATTACCGCTGGTCAAACCATTGTTGTTAACTTGTCGGAGTAATGGAAAGGAGTTGCTAGGATTCATGTTATTGCGGTATGGGGGGTAATTAAGAATATCTAGCGGAGTGCAATTTTTCATTAAATCGACAGAGTTTTGGTGCTGATTTTGGTGAGAGGTGGATGAGGAAGCAGCAGCGGCTGCAGATATGATAGAAGCAAAAGAGGATGATGAAGAAACTAAAATATTTTGGGGCGGCTTATGGTGGTGGCAATGGTTGTATTGCTGGAGTAACTCCACAGGGTAAAGTGGTAAACCAGCTCGCTGACGTCTCTTAAGCCTTGTGTTCCAGTAATTCTTTATCTCGTTATCTGTTCTCCCGGGAAGCTGCGTGAAGAACACAAGTGAATTACAAGTAATATTTATAGTTAACAGATTATAAACATGATTGGACCAAAAAAAGATCATAAAGTAATTAAATTACATACAAAACTTACTATTCGTTGCTGGACGATAATGCTTAACTAGTTTCTAGAAAGCTCAACATATATTTTCTTAGAAGAGTTTATTGTTTCAGAATGTTTTATCAAATCATACTACAAACGTTGAATGAGTTAAATACAAAAAAGCCATGTATTATCTATGTGCATGCATAATATTTATAGAAATTTACCTGAGCGGCCATGCGAGCCCATTTGTTACCGATCTTGGCATGAAGATCTATGATGGTTTTTTCTTCATCAAGAGTAAAGGGACCTCTCTTGAGGAAAGGCCTCAAGTGGTTAGCCCATCTCAGACGACAACTCTTCCCACATCTCTGCAAGGCTGTATTCTTCAGGACAGCATTCCAATTCCCTTCTCCATGCCTTTTAACATACTCCAACAACACCGCGTCCTCAGCTGTTGTCCATGGCCCTTTCTTCAACCCCACATGTACTCCTCCACCAACACTCCCGCCCTCTCCGCTACTGTTGCTTATTCCGCCCCTCACGCCCTGTGACACCATCTATTATCTCTATTTATCTGTGATCTTTGTTTGTGTTTGTATATATTCTTGTTAACCGGTTTGCTTATGACAAAATTAAAGTAAGGAAACTAAAACTAAGCTGGAAGGCTTGCTACCTAGAGCGAAGTCTTAGGTTCGGCTTGTAAATCAACTTGGAGATGGAGATGAAATGAATATATTGAAGAGGTTGAGTTGTTCAATTTCTGTTTTTTAATCCCTGTTTGTTACTATGGTATAAATGAAGGTGAGAAATAAAATCTATAGAGTGATTTATAGAGAAATAAAATCTATGTTTGTTACCAAGTAATCAAGTGAAGATAGAGATATAAAATTGAACAAACAAAGGGTAGGAATGAAGAAGATGATTGAAAGGAGAAGGATAGAGAAAAAAAGGAAGAAAAAGAGAGAAAGAAGGGAGGGGGATGTAATGTTATTAGAGGTGAGATGAGTGAACAGGGGAAGGGGGTGGGAAGAATTTATAGGCTTGAGCATACATATCGCCCCGGTTTGTGTGCTGCATGCTACTACGTTTTCTGTCACCTGTTTTCTTTCCTCACTTCTTTCACATTCGTAGTCTCGACTCTCTTCTCTCTCTCTATTTCTTTACATTTACATTTTCATGTCCCTTTTTTTTTAAACCGTTCCCACTGAGGCGAGGCACATAATTCAAGAAAAATGTATGTAAATTGATAAGATTTAAAAAAAAATATTGTTTTGAGAAATGTTAAGAAATATATACAAATATTTTTTTTAAATATTAAAAAATAGATGAGAGAAATATATGAAACAATTTTAGGGTTTTTGTTAGTAAAAAGTAAGATAAATCCACCTAACTTTATTAGGTAGCATGAAAGTTCCAATCTTGATTTAGTAAATGAGGGAAGAGAAGAGAAAAAAATTACAATTTTATATTTTATTATATATTTTCAATACTTTTGCCTGGTAAGTAATTTTTCAATGTTTATAGAATAAAAGTACGTTAATTTATAGCACATTTCTCTCTCTAAGAGTAGACTTTTATAATAAGCGAAAATACATTGAAACGGGCGTGATTGGTTTACTATTTATAAGTTGAGTGCATATAAAATGTTTAATTATTTTATTTTTAAAAATAAGTATTTATTGTGAAAAAAATTACATAAATATATAATTTTTCTCTTATTTTTCGAAAATAAAATTAATCAAACGAGTCACATATTTTTTAAATTATAAATTACTTGTTCATATCTTTGTTAAATTGTTATATGAATGTACTTTACAGTAATTTTTTTATCATTCTAAAACCACTTTGAATTGTAATAATATTTTCTAATATCGGGGATCCATAGCAGTGATGGATGTATTTTTGCGGTATTTAATGTGTATAGCTATCAAGAATCATGGCGTCAATTTCATAAATTTAATTTGCTGCAGATAAGTAAGATTACAGGTAAGATTGTAATCCAGCTTTGCTAGAAGGTCATATTGTCTCTCTACTAGTTTATTTGAATGGGTAACTATATGATATAAGAAAACACAAAACTATGGTGCATATCAGGTTTGAAACAAATTTCTCCTGTTATGAAAATCTCAAATTTCAAAAGAGAGACTTTGAATGAATCTATGATTATACATTAAATGCAGCAAACAATAACGGTAAAATTAAACTTCTGAACCTACTACCAACTTGGTACAAGAGCATATCCAATAGACCCTCTAAACAAGTTCCTGAATCAAAAAATAGATAGGATAACAAAAAATAGTGCTCCAAAAGACTCCCAGTGACTCCTAAAAACCTTAGTAGTCTCTTCTCTCTACTCTAATTTAAGAATCACGGACTCCTCATTGTTTTATATCAATAAAATATTAATTCCCTCCAAAACATCCATTGTTTTTTCCACTTTTTTGTCATAGTAGAGTCCATATATTAATAAAAAATAAAATATAGAAAAAAGATAAGGAGCGTTGTTGGAGTTGACACTCTTAAAAATGTGTTAAATATCTATGAGCTTAATATTTTATATTATATTTAAGCGCCCAGACTGTTGGAGATGCTCTAAGCAAGTAACAAAAATGAGAGAAATGTTTAGAGAAAGTGGAAGATTTCATATCATGGCCATGTTAGATGAACGTGATGAGAAAACTACCAACACAATTTCCATAAAGAATTGAGATCAGAGCAAAGCATCAACTTACACTGAACTAATTATAGATCGATAGAACAAAGTAGCGCCTTAACTTAATAATAAAGTTTACTATGTTATGCTTAATCTTTTTGAAATGCAGGACATCTAACATTGGGATGCTATAATGTTGTATTGCATGAAGTATCAACTATGTAATGTAATCAAGAGCTTTTGCATATGTAAAGTACAGTATAATTTTAAGTTTTCTATGTTTAAACTACTGCTAAGTGCTAACTACATAGGCCACATACATGATTGGGGAGTGCATATTAGACTATTAGCGTATCGGTATGACACAACTTACCTCAAAGCCTTGAAGGCAATGCATATGTAAAGAAGGGTATCTTCTTTCGAAGTTTCTGTAATATGCAACAAATTAGTTTTGCCACACAATAACGGATAAGAAAGAAAGCCTATGCATATCCACTAAGTAATCATATTATGGACAATCCTGTATAATTCGAAACCTGTGTCGGTGGTACCACGATTAATAAATTCTACAGACAACAAATAACATCCATGTTGAATTCAATTGCTATAAATATCTGCCCGATAATTTGTGGGGAGAAATAATAGGCCATGCTGAGCAGAGACCAAGAGCTGAATTCATCTCTTCCATGAAACTTTAGAGGTTATATGCGAAGAGGTTTACAAATCCCTGATCATATTCAAATTGCTTTGACAATGAGGATGAATGTTTAGAGTACCTCTGACCATTACCGCAAATCTTTGATGAAATCAAGGTTTAGCGTGTCTCTTACTATTAGGAATAGGCCAAGAACTGTAACAAGCATGATTCCTGATGACATAATCCCTTGCTCTATTTCCGAGGGAAGTTTTTTCCCACCTCTAGCTGCTTCTACAAGTATCAATGCCAAAGAGCCTCCATCTAAAGCTGGCAAAGGTAGAAGATTTATAACCGCAAGATTAAGATTTAAAATAGCAGCAAATTGGTAAAGCCCGTTTGTGCTTGATTTTGCAACTTCTGCTCCCACTGCAATAATAGCAACAGGACCGGAAACTTTACTTGCAGTTTGGGAGAAATTAAAAAACGTCTGTTTTAAGCTATCCAAGACATTGGATGTCAAACCAAAGAATTCACGTCCTGTGTACTTAAAAGCTTCTATAAGATTCTTTGGTCTAACATTAGAGAACTTAACATTTGGTGATAACTGAACCCCAATTCGACCCGTACCATCAGAATTCTCATCAGGCGAAACAGTAATATCGATGTCTTGATTACTTCTCTTAATCTTAAGCATCACATCAGCTTTCGGGTTTTTCTTAATTATATTGACAACCTCAGAAACTAAACTAGGGCCTTGTTTCGACAATTCAACACCATTTACCCCTAAAATCACATCACCAGGGAGCAACCCAGCTCGAAATGCAGCTGAGAGTGGTCGAACCTCGGGCACAAGCACCCCAGGAAAATTATCTTGAACAGGCAATCCAACAGATAATATTTGCACAAAAATAATCAAATAAGCAAACACAACATTAGCAATCACACCAGCTGAAACAACAAGAACCCTATCAAATATAGGTCTATTTTTAAGCAAATCAACATCATCAACAGGAATATCACTATCAGGATCATTATCAGGAAACCCCACAAACCCACCAAGTGGAAAAGCTCTAAGTGAATACTCTACATTATTTGCATTAAATTTAGCTAAAATTGGACCAAACCCAACAGCAAATTTACTTACACGAATGCCCTGAAGATAAGCTGCCAAGAAATGACCACTTTCATGAACAACAATTATAGCAGTCAACACTGCAGCTGCTTCCACCACTGGCTGAACACTATCAAAACCACTAAAATCATACCCGGGTATTGCACAAGATTTGAAATTTAATCTTTTCTGATGTGGGTTTTGATTCTTGTAACAAAAAGATTGGTTCTTGAAATTTGAAGAACGAGAAATTGAATAAAGTGAAGAAGATAGACGTTTTGAGCACATGGGTGTTGTTGAATTTCGAATCTTGGTTAGATTGAATGAAGAAGATGAAGGTGAAGATATAATCATTGTATATATAATTTGAGAAATATACGTATAGGTATAGGGTGTGGTTTAAAAATGAGAGGGCTTGGGGGTTTACAATTGAGGAGGGGGAGGGGGAGGGGGAGGGGGAGGGGGAGGGGGAGGGAAGAAGAGTGAGGAGGGATTTGGATAATTCATATTTATGGTATGTGGAGAGGAAGTGATCCGGAGATACTCGTATAATTGTTTTTATATATCGCATTATATGTTGCATAAGCTTTGTATATATATACATCTCACAAATGAATTTTTTTTTGTTTTGCAATTTGGTATTTTTATGAGGTTCCGGACTTCCGGTCCACTGACAGAGCGACAGGTTCAATCAAATATCCTACATAAAAATATATAGTATAATTATTATAGATTATAATTTATATATTTATTATAATAGATTATAATATTTTTATATTTATCTTTTATTTATACTATCAATAAATATTATTTTAAATTTATAATTAAAAACATGTTATTCATTTAAAGACAAATATTAAATATTATATTCATCTATTTAATATTTTTGAATATATATAAATATATATGTTCTCTCTGTTTCATTTTGAGTTTTGACACATATTAAATTGAAAAAGAATGTGATACTTAAAAATTTTAAAATTCATATTATATGAAAGTTTAAAAAATATATTTTTTCGATATAAAATTTAATTTTTTTTTTTTGCAACTTTAAATTAAAATAATTATTTAAAACGAAGAAAGAATTGAAGAAAAAGTCGTGAGTCTCTTCGATCTAAGAAATAAGTCTGATTGAGTTTTTGGGCTAACTTTTCAAATTTTGGGCCATACGTGTTGTTTTCTTTATGCAACTGATAGCCTCATAGAGTTCTTCGGCCAACTTTTGAAAATTCGGGTCATGAATAACTAACCTCGTAAAACATTTGGGCTCGCATAGCAAATTATAGGTTTATACTATCTAACAATTATCAATGGACCAACAGATAAACATTTGGTCTCGATTAAGTTTTTTTTTTTTTTTGGAAACTCAGTCTTGATAAAGTTTATTGATATATTTTTGATAAAGTTTTTTAATATATTTTCTGTAACTTTTAATTTAATTTTAGCTTATGGTTAATTTTTTATTCAAATAAATATTTTTGCTAGATAAAAAATTCAGATCAATCCAAATTCTTAAAAGTTCGACTTAAATTTGATTATTAAGATTTAATATCAGCTCGAACTCAATAATATATTTATAGTAATATAAAGGGTTTAGTGTTTTTAAAAAGAGAAATGCTAGGTATACAAAAAAATTCCCAAAATTTTTCCCAAATACTGAGTTGTCATTTATGTAAATGATAACTTTTCTAATAATATAATATCGGACCCCGCATGCATACATATGCGCCACGAATTAAAACTTATCATATGTCATGTCACATCATTTAAAAAAAAATTAGAACAATTTTTGGATACCTAACATAAACTCAACCAAATCTGTATATATGTTGATGATGTTAGAACATATTTTATAAATTCAATAATTTCAAGTATTAAATTTTAAAAAAATTGATAAGGATGGAGGGAACAATCATCCACCAGTATTATAGATGGAAGGATGGATGACGAAGAATAAAGATTAGAAAGCGTAATTGCCGACAACGCTTTGACATCCAATTCTGAAGTACTGCTACAAAGTTGTACTCATATTGAAGGCTAATAAATCTCTCCCAGTCTCAGTAACTCGCCCTTTGACCAAGGCTGCCGAGTTTGTGTCAACGGTACCCACAACAAACCACGGTGTCAACCCAAAGACCGAGTCTAGTTAAGTTGTTGGAGCATCAGATTGCATCATGTGTATCGGATGAGTTAAAGTAATAAAAAATCATCATTCTTATATTAGCTAGCTTAAAAAGATCTATAATTAAATTGATTAAATTTTAATTGAAAAATTAGATATATATTATATAATTTTTAAAAATATATTTATTTTATTTTAAAATGTAATTTTCAACTTTTTAAAATTATATAAAATAATTATTAATTTCAGCTGAAATTTAATAAATTTAATTAAAAAATATCAAATTAATCACTTAAATTAAAACAGAGAGATTGCATGTTGGTATGTTACTTATGTCCCCCATGTGTTCAAGTCAGATTTCACATCAAAGATGTCCTAGCATGTTTTTCATCTAAATGCTGATAATTAAAGTGAAATTTTGATATATCATCTCGACTTCAGTATCAATTCAATATTTAATTTGTTTTTCTTTAAAGCTATTTGATTTGTTTTTAATATCATGAGGTTTTACTTTCTTTTAATTAAATTAATATTTTGTATAATAAGGTGAAAATCCTCCGTCCCCGACTCCACTAAGAAGTAGGATTGTATCAACAATTAACAAATAACATTTGATTGGCAATAAGTTTATTAAATACGATAAATTACCTGCATGTTTACATTTGTATTCATAATTACGAGTAACTCTAACATGAACCTGACTTGAAATTTGAAAGCGCTGCATAACAACCAGATCAATTCGACAATGCTCATCTCATTTCTATAATTCTATCAATATGTAATAATAGTAGTTCTAATAACTCACTTTCTCTCCGTCTCTCTCACATAGTCACATCTTTCAATACATTTGTTTAAATTGTTAATTAATTCTTTGTTCTTGTATCTATTTATGTAATACTGTAGTATTTATAATCCATGATAATAATTAATTTCAAAATTATGTATATTATATATATATATATATATTCATGAAAGTAAAATAAAATAAAAGATTACCTAAACTTGAATAATCCAAAACTAAAATACAAATATAATAACAAAAGAGTAAATAAATCTTAATTGATGAAGCTAACACGAGCTTATAGTTTTTTAAGGTCCAAAATATCTAACCACCAAAAGAAAAGGTTCGCTTGGAGTGTCACTTTAATTAATTATATAGTAGACTCAGCTCATAATCTTCTTTCATTTTATTTAACGTGGGACACTCGTATTCACATATATATACATTGTACTCCATACCAAAAAAAAAAAAAAAATTAGCATGTTAACGTGAAAAATTAGTATCGGCAAAATCATGCATTTTCCTTAAAAAATTAGCAAAACCATACGTCAGTAAGTAACTTATTAATTTTAGTATTTTATAATATTAAAAGAGATTAATGTTTCCCATGTAACTTAACATAATTGTCCTCAGATTAAAAACAATTATCATATAAATACATGAGTGCATTATTATAATTACAGTCAATTATATACAATTATAAAAATGTCATTATTATTTTATAATAAACAAATACTTGCATACTAAATAATTTTTTTGAAATAATTTCAGAAACTTTATCCTTAAATATGAATAAAATATTATCCGAATTAAAGCCATAAGCTTTCTTCTCACTTTCTATGACTTTTGCCTTCCTCTGCAAAGTGACGATTATAGTACTTGTATATATTCATGCGTATCATTTTATTAGTTTCTCTTTCATAAAATGCTAGCTAAAAGTGCCTGTAGTATTATTTTGCACCGTCTTGATTAGATACGCCGTCCGTCCCTCAATTTTATGAGTATATAATAGCTAGGATAATACATACATCGGTAATTCAATAATTGAAGCCTATCATGTTACAGTATTTGATCGATATCAAAGTATGTATGGGCCACTTGCATGTATGTTGACGACTGCATATATATCGAACTAAAAAAAAATGTCGCCGGTAATTTAGGGTAGGAAGTTAATGTTCCCGCTATATCCCCAACGGTTCAAATAAACCCTCATTAATGATGCGTAGTGGGACTGAATCCTCCAAAGACTTTCCTTGAAAATAATAACCTGCACAAGTGGATAATGCTTCACTATATAATTCGAGCTTCTCTAGTGCAAACAAGCAAGTAAGTAAGAGTACTGAAGCTGATCAGTGCATGCATAATAGATATTTAAACATGAGCTGTTTTTCACATAAATATTGGGTTTGTGCCCTTCTACTCTTGAGCATTGCCTTTCAGTTGACTTCAGTCACTTTTGGTGATAACAAGCTTCATAAAACTCGATGGGATGATGATGATGATTGCCGAGGCCGTCGAGGCTGTGGAAGGTTTGGGGGTCGACGAGGAGGAGGACTTGGTGGAGGAGGAGGCTTCGGCGGAGGTTCAGGTCACGGTGGTGGGTTTGGAGCAGGAGGTGGTGTTGGAGGTGGAGGTGGTATTGGTGGAGGTGGCGGTGGAGGTTCTGGAGGAGGTGGTGGTCTTGGAGGTGGATCAGGTCATGGTGGAGGATTTGGAGCTGGAGGTGGTGTAGGCGGTGGTGTAGGAGGTGGAGGTGGTCTTGGTGGAGGTGGTGGTGGTGGTTCCGGAGGAGGGGGTGGTATTGGCGGTGGATCAGGTCATGGTGGAGGATTTGGAGCTGGCGGAGGTGTTGGTGGCGGTGTAGGAGGTGGAGGTGGCCTTGGTGGAGGCGGTGGTGGAGGTTCCGGAGGAGGAGGTGGTGTTGGAGGAGGATCAGGCCATGGCGGAGGATTTGGAGCTGGAGGAGGTGTTGGTGGCGGTGTAGGGGGTGGAGGTGGTCTTGGTGGAGGTGGTGGTTCCGGAGGAGGGGGTGGTATTGGAGGTGGATCAGGTCAGGGTGGAGGATTTGGAGCCGGCGGAGGTGTTGGTGGTGGTGCAGGAGGTGGAGTTGGTGTTGGAGGTGGTGGTGGAGGAGGCTCAGGTGGAGGAGGAGGAGTTGGTGGTGGTTCAGGCCATGGTGGAGGATTTGGAGCAGGAGGAGGTGTAGGTGGTGGTGTTGGAGGAGCTGCTGGAGGAGGAGGCGGTGGTGGTGGAGGTGGAGGCGGTGGAGGTGGTCTTGGTGGTGGATCAGGCCATGGGGGTGGTATTGGAGGTGGTGGAGGAGGACTAGGAGGTGGACATGGAATTGGTGGTGGTGGAGGTCATGGAATTGGGGGAGGAGTTGGAATTGGAGTCGGCATTGGTGTCGGGGTTGGAGTTGGAGGTGGTTCTGGCCAGGGAGTTGGTGTTGGATCAGGTAGCGGCGGCGGAGGAGGCCATTAATGTACCGGATCGAGCCAATTAAAAAAAAAGTTCGTATCTTTTTGTTAGCAACTTGATGGCTCTAATTAAGTATATCATGCTGCTTTTATATAATGTAACAAGTTACAGCTCAATCTGATTACATGCATAAAGTTTGTGTTACGTACTCCACGTACTACATTAAAATGTTACTGTATTGTGTATGTACCATTGTTTCCAAGAAAATATAAACGGGATTATTGTGCTTTTGTCTAATGTTTTCCATACATAGCGTACAATATGTATATGCATGTTTATATATAATTAGCTAGCTAGGTATGTAGATGGGGTTTTCTGGTAAAAACAAAACCCTAAATAAAGAGCATGATTCCGTGGTGTGTGTATGGGTACTATATGCATGCACAGCAGCTTCATAATAGAAATCGAGTCTGATGTTTTCTGCGATAAGAATGGCATGCATGCATAGCTGTTCCAGAGTGATTGGCTAATTGAGTGCATGTGATTTTTAGGTTCGGTTATATATACCTCTTTGAAAAAATTATATAGGCATGATTCCTAATCTTTAAAATTAACATTACATATGGACTATTTTTTTAAATCATATTTACTATAATTAGGTTTAATTATTCTTATGAAAAACAAGCTAAACAAGCTAAAATTGAACTAATATGGAGTTCGTGGATAACTTATAATTGCATCTCCAATAGAGGCACCGTCAAGGCTGTCAAAAATTGTCAATTCATTGTAAATAGTAATATCTTATTTTGTCTTGTATCTATGACAAATATACAATTTTTTAATTGACACCCCATACAAGATACCTAAATGGTCCCCAAATCAACTATTAAATATATATATATATATATATATATATATATATATATATATAACAAAAATAAAATACTCCATCGTTCCACTTCAAGTGGTTGATTCGACTTTTCAATGGTAAAAAAATTTAAAGTTTGACCAAATATTACATATACTATATAATTAAAAAAAATATAAAATATATCTCATTGAAAAGTTTATATGATTTTTTTTAAAATGTACTTTTCAAAATTTCAAAATTATAAATATAAATTTTTAATTTTTATTCAAAGTTAATTAAATTTGACCGTTAAAAAGTCAAATGAGACACTTGAAGTGGGACGGAAAAAGTATAATAGAAGAGGTAATACATATATACATACATTTTATGTAAATTTTGTTTTTCTATCCATTTTAAGGAGGTACCGAGGAGTGCGAAAAATTGATAATCTTTTTTGGCACCCTTAAAACTCCAATAAAGTGGCAACTAAGAGTGTCATGACACATAAACTTGTCACCCCTATCGTTACCCGGTTAGAGAGATGCTCTAAAGATAAACAAATTAAAGTTGAACAAAGCTGGAACGGAAAGGGAAGTAACTACTTGACATCTGAATCTCTCTGAACATACTCCAGCCTTTTAAATAATGTAGCATCCAACTAGCGCGCTGAGTTTCAAATTCACGGGGCATATATATTTATTTTCATTAAATAGTTGGTCAGTAATTATATCATAAATACTTCATCTACTCAGCACACCGACACTGTTCAGTATACATGAATAAGAGCTAGAGA
Organism: Oenanthe sinensis; assembly: GCA_028671895.1. Taxonomy (NCBI): domain Eukaryota; kingdom Viridiplantae; phylum Streptophyta; class Magnoliopsida; order Apiales; family Apiaceae; genus Oenanthe; species Oenanthe sinensis. The sequence continues at coordinate 43,158,313 of CM053794.1, forward strand.
TCTCTGTTTTTTTCTCCTCTGTAGTGAATGTATACAATTCATATCTGCAAAGTTCTCAAATTTTGGTTTAAAAAAAAAGAGGAGAAATTGTTATGATTCAGACAGAGTTCTGCTAAGTAAACTGAAAATTAGTTTTTATCAAGTTCGAAAAATACCCCAAGATATATAAATTGCTTAAGTGGAATATGTAGATATTTAATTTCAAATTTAATTATTTGCTTGATAGATCTTTAAAATATACATGTTTGTATTATAGTGCTAAACCTGCTACTAGTCCTGCTTAAATTTACATCTTTGTATGATACGACTTGAATTAACACCAAATCAGTTGCGATTCTTTTGTGTATTTATTCCTGAATCCACATTGAGATGCAAAAGTTACATTTTAGAACTTTACAAGGCATCTTCAAATGGGTGCTCTTATTATGCTGGTTCAAGCAACTTTCATATATACTCTCGAAATAATAACTGAAACTAGCTAGGGTGCTCTAATAAGCACCGTGACGCCTATGTTGCTATGCATTACATCAACATGACTAGCCGACTACCAGTACCATATATATGGTCCTTCCAAGATTTAGGACAATATATTTTGTACTGATGACCCAATAACTGAGGCCCTTGTTGCTAGCTCAACACCACTCGGACGAGCCCAATACGTACGGTTTGACTTTTGATTCAATGGTTCCGCCAATACAATTTGACTTTGATTGCTCCAGGCCTGCCTTCAAGTACATCCCTCCTTTCATTTCTGAAAAATATAATATTGTATTTGATTGGAGAAATTGAAATGGAATGAGTAAAAAGAGAACAAAATAATTGAGGTATAATGATAGATTTGAAAAAAGATTAGTGAATACAAAATTTTTATGATAAAAATTGACAAGAAAGTAGAATGGAACATTCCATCTAAAAATGGAGGTTTTAGTCTAAGTTAATAGTAATAGAATGGAGGAAGAATGAAATTTTTGAAAACTTACTAAATATTAGTTCAAATCTCATTTCATTCTATTCCAATCTACCCGGCCAAACCCAACATAAGAGAATAAGTATTTATATAAAAGAACAATCTAGTTAGTATATTTTTTTGCGTTACATAATAATTGCAACGTTTTAAAAAATTTGTAATTTATAAATAGTTAGCCACAGGGAGATAAATGTATATTATGAGGAAATGCATAAAACTTAGAGCTACATACAATAGATATAATCTAGCTTATTGTACACGTATATTGGTAATATAGTATGCATATCAGCAGCAGAAGCACATGCACATATATATATCACCTAGCTAGCTACTTGTAATAGTTATCTGTTAACTTTTGCAACGAAAATAAGAAGTAATGTATATCTCATACTTTTGAGATTTATGTTCTTTATCGGACATCCATTAGCGCGCGGCTACATGTTTAATATATAAATAAATAAACTAGCTTGTGCTTATCAAAAGACAAAAAACACTAATCAACACACGTTTGTCTGCTCGAGATCTAGAAGTGCTGATGCTATATATTCCACCGCACCTACTTGACAAATATGACCACTTGACCAGTCCCTACATTGATTTAACTTCACCTTAGTGCTATCACAATTTTTGTATATAGATTATGTGGGACAGTGGGATATGGTGCCAACCCATTATAATCTTAAATGCATTGCACACACACAATATATGATTATACAACATGCGCGTAGTACGTTCATGGTGAACTGGTTTCTCTTGTGATAATTTAAAGATAATTAAAACCAAATCCAATCTTGACGTCGACTTGAAAAGTGATCAGCAGAAATATATATATAGAAGGTTGAGAAAATTAGTTTAATGGTAGAAAAGGGAAAGAGCATGCCTGGATACTGAAGTGGATTCCACAAACTTGAGGGCTTGCTAGCTAGAGGCAACTTGCGTTTGTAGTTCTCATGTCCTTTTTTACTGTGTGGAACCGAAAGTACACAACTTAAAATATACGCACAAACACACACATTCTACACAATTAAACAATTCCCTTTTCACTTATTATTTACTTTGATGGTATTACCTTTGGTATTTGCTTTTCACTTTTGACCTTTAAAACTTGAACCGTAATAATATATATATATATATATATATATATATATATATATATATATATATATATATATATATATATATATATATATATATATATATATATGCGCGCGCGCGAATATAATGCGAGTCCCCCAAGTAGTTTAAACACAATTTTTACAATATGAATAACGAGACAGTTTTGGATTTACAGAAAAATTGTACGTGCCGGATCTTAAGAGGTATATACCTAACAAATATCGAGTCCCCGACGCATGCACGAATGTCTCCATGACAATGATGACGGTGGTGCCAAATTGTAATGGTCGTACAACCTATAAGCCTACTAATCCAAAACAGATTCCTAGTCTCGATGTATGGGTCCCGTCGCCCACTAAAATTAGCTGTAAAGATTAGAACTCGTAGTCAAGTACCATATATACCGCGCGCATAGTCAGTCCATTTAGGCTAGCCACTAGCCAGCCACCTAAGACGGCTCTATCTACTAATTTTACTAAATTCATCAGTGCTCAAGTAATGTTCAAAGAAGCAACTTACATCCCCACCTAAATGTATTCCAACATACACTCGGCTCTCTCTATATATAGTATGCCTACGGAGAGAACCCTTCGCTGATATAACAAACTACTGAAATATATATAAGATGAAGCAAATAATTTGTCTTGAAATGCATGAGAAAGAAACTCTGCCTCAAATCGAACTTGTCATCGATGAATCATCGTCAATAATCTCTACTCAAACCCAACACAACGTCAGTCTAAAAGCCTTGAAAACCATGGCTTCGCCAATGTTAACTAAATTTCATGCTGGATATTTTAGAATAAGTCTCTCACTTTGCAGCCAAGCGTTGCTTTGGAAAACCCTAGGGCACCCGCCCGTCAATGCACACGCTTATAGGCGCATGCTAGGCATGTTGCCCTCTACAGCCTTCATCCTTCTCTGGTCACTGGCCTTGTTGATACTAATCTCCCTCTCAATTCTTTATATACTAAAATGTTTCTCCAACTTTGAGAGTGTGAAAGATGAGTTTTTGAATCATGTTGGAGTAAACTACTTATTTGCACCTTGGATATCATGCCTATTATTGCTTCAGTCTGCGCCATTTTTTCCTCCAAATACTATATATTATCAACTACTGTGGTGGCTCTTTGTTTTGCCGATACTTGTGCTGGATGTTAAGATCTATGGCCAATGGTTTACGAAAGGAAAGAACTTTCTATCGACGGTGGCGAATCCAGCTAGTCAATTATCAGTAATTGGTAATTTGGTTGGAGCCAGGGCAGCGGCTTTGATGGGATGCAAAGAGAGTGCAATTTGTATGTTCTCTTTCGGGATGGTACACTATTTAGTACTCTTTGTTACACTCTATCAAAGATTAGCTGGGAGTGACTGCCTTCCCGCGATGTTACGACCAGTTTTCTTTTTGTTCATCGCAGCTCCAAGCATGGCAAGCTTAGCTTGGATATCCATCTCCGGAAGTTATGATAATTCTTCAAAGATGCTTTTCTTTCTTTCGTTGTTTCTCTTCATGTCCCTGGTGAGAACTTGACTTTATTCATCCTCTTTTTTTTCCCTTTCGATTCATCTTTATACAAAAAGTTTAAGTTGTAGGGTAATACTACAGTAGTTGTCACTTTCATTGAAAATCAAATAGAGGTCAAGAGAGACAAAGGGAACACTGTTGGTCTGTAGTACGTAGAAGTGTTCAAGTGTGCTTGCAACTCTACCACTTCATAGACAAAGGGAACCCTAAGAAGATCTGTGTTGTTAACTTTGGTACAATAACTAATTGACGTTGAGATATTAGGTGTAGGAAATTCATGCAAAAATATCATTTTCATATGGAGCTTAGCATTTAAGTTGGGTCATGCATGCATCAGTTCGATCAACTCTATGGTGTTGGACCATAAATTTAGTGAAGTTGACCCATATCTATATTTAATATTACATATACACCAACTTGAATTTGGTTCCATGTAATTGTCCCACAATACAAAAAAAGTCAATTCGATTAAAGTAAAACGTCAAGCAACAACATCAACACTTGCATCTATATTTATATGCGAATAAAAAAAAAGGTAAGATAAGTTTATATCATAATAAGGTGCAACTGGTATATACCAGTATTGCAGATGCATTGATGTTCACGATGCTGACATTTAGCAACTTACAAATATAATTTTATCGGCTTCATAAAATTTTAATATTCCTCCTTTTTGCAGGAGGTCATGCTCTTACTTCCCTTTTCAAGTAGTGACTAGTCTACTTTTAATTCCTTATCTAGCTAGTTTATATATGAATTTAAATGTTTTTCAGAAACCCTATTGCTTTTTATCTTTTTCGAAAAGAACATTTTTGCATTTACTAACCTTTTGTTTGATTGGTTTATATTATTGAAAATAGGTGTGTAGGCCAAAACTATTCAAGAAATCGATGAGGAGGTTCAACATCGCATGGTGGGCATACTCTTTTCCCTTGACAGTCTTGGCACTATCTTCAACAGAATACGCACAGGAGGTGAAAAGCAGCATAGCTCACTTGCTGATGATGATTCTCTCAGCCATTTCAGTTCTTGTCACACTTGTTTTAATGGTGTTCACCGCAATCAACACCGATTTGTCGTCTGATTCGCTGATATCGAGACCGTCTGCTGATTTGATTCGAACAACTTCTAGTTCCTCGACAGAATGACTGTAATTTTCATTCAGAAAAAGCCATTTATTCATCAATTATAAATATCCCTCAACCCATTTTACCTGGAAGATATATAGGGAATCTAGTTCTTAACTAGAAAGCGTTATAAACATAGTTGGAACAATTCTCAGTAGTTGACCAATTAATTGTCAGCTGTCTGTCAATTCTCTTGTAGGGCTTTGAGATACTCAATTCTCTTGTACACGGGCCTTATTAATTTGTAATGGATCTTGTTTTCTAAATTCTAAGGAACGCTATTTGCGGTTTAATATATACGTAATGATATATTTCCATTCGAAAGCCTATATATTTTTGCCTCGCATGGTCCATCCAGGGGTGACAAAATTATTTTGGTTGTTACTAATCCAAAATTAATATATAATAAATGTTTAACTTGTTTAAAATCCAAATAAAAATTACTACAAACATTGATTGTAATTAACTTAGCATAAAATTAGTTTTACATCAAACAACAACAATTTGTTAATGTGGGATTCCTTATATATAGCTCTTGAATCTGTACACTGTTTGTAATTTTTCAAAAGGAAACTAATTGCAAATTATTCATCAAATTAGTTAAGAAAATCATATTGAAAGTCCATATATACCTTTTCATTAATTTCACATAAATAGTTTAGCTGTTTAGAAAATCATATTGAAGCTGAGAAGCTCATATTACCACTGATCTTTATGTTAATTAGTTGAAACAAAATGAAATTGAGGAAAAAGAGATAAAATATATAGTAATTTTTTTTTCATGAATATATAATGTACTATTCACGTTTTGATTTTCTAAACAGCTAACTATTATAACTTATAAATAGTTATAAACAACAACTGATCTTTGCGTTTTGATTTTCCATATTACCACTGATCTTTCAAAACATAATTTATAATTTAGTCAACTGAAGTTTTACTTAAATATTAAATAATCCACAATAAAATTGTCGTATTTCAGTGCCTAATTTTAACAAACATGAGTTTTGAAAATCGCCTGCCTTGAATAGAACCGAAAACAAAAACAAAGTGAAGAAAGTTGTTTTTTAAAGATTTATCTAAATATATACAAATCTCGCATATCCTAATTTGGACCACTCTCATGTAGTATCAACTACATGCCTGTTAGCTGTTAAACATTAAGCCGAAAATGACATTGTGTCTACATTTTTAATTTACAGGAAGGTCACTCATGATAACTAGCTAGTTTAATATTTAGAAATTTGAATGCAACCTAAATTAGTTTGAACCTAGAAAACTACTCCTGATTTTTCTAATTTGTAAGTTTTGGAACCATGTAATAAAGACAAAGTCCTTTGTGAAATATAAATGTAATTGTGATTTTGATATTACTATATTATACGGCATAATGATTAAGATACATACCTAACATTGTGCATATGGGATTTAGTAAAATGGGATTTAATAAATAATATCGGCACTTACTAGCTTCATGCTATTGTGAATTTGTGATACTAAAATTTAGAGATTATTAGCACAATAAAATTATAATAATATAGATTAGAGTTTTTGAGATATTGGGGGCCGGATATGAAAGTGTGACTATTATGTGTTGAAACCTTTTCAAAAATAATTGCATATCCTATTTATACAGGAATAAGTGATAATTTATATATAAAAAAACTTTTATTCTTAAATTATTTTAGGAATGCATTTAAAAATTAATAGACTTTATCTTTTGAAATTATATTCACATTAAAATAAATTTTAAATTTGAAAGACATTGTTAATTATTTTAATTAATTAAGGATTATTTCCTCATTTTATTTTTACTCACATATATAAATACATTGTACATAATTCCACAAAGATGTTTATAAAATTCCTTATTTTACTATTTGGTTTTTCATGATGGAGATTTTCTTCAATACATTGACGTTATAATGGATCGATGTTACAATGTATACTGTTATTTATAGATGCAACAATTTATATTTGGCTGACCAAATTAATGAGATTTAAAATGACTGATACTCGTATGTTTTAGTATTCTTTCACTTGCTAATTTTTAATTAACAAGTGGTACAGTATATATGAACTGTAATCCTCTATCAAAGATCTGTCATTAGAAATGTGTATTCATATAGATGTATATATATTATATCTTGTACATATGTTGAGTTACAGATTCTCTTATTAGCTCTCACTGTAATACTAAACAAAAACTTTCCTAACTAAAATGCGTGCCAGAGAATCTCAACCCAATATTCAACTAGTGATCATTGAATCACCTACTGTCGTCCCAGCCAAAAAACGAGCAAACATTCCCATACCGGCGCATGTTAAATATGCTCCCTTCTGCAGCCTTCATCCTTCTCTGGTCACTGGCATTGTTCACATTAGTATCTTTTTCGATTCTTTATATACTAAAGTGTTTCTACATCTTTGAGAGTGTGAATAATGAGTTCTTGAATCACGTTGGCGTGAACTACTTATTTGCACCTTGGATATCATGGTTGTTATTGCTTCAATCAGTACCGTTTTTCACCCCAAACACTATGTATTATCTACTACTTTGGTGGATGTTTGTGGTACCTATAGTTGTTCTGGATGTTAAGATTTATGGTCAATGGTTTACGGAAAGTAAGCAATTTTTATCAACTGTGGCGAATCCAGCTAGCCAATTATTTTTGATTGATAATTTGGTTGGAGCTAGAGCAGCTGCAGAAATGGGATGGACGGAGAGTGCAATTTGTATATTTTCTTTGGGAATGGTACATTATTTAGTACTCTTTGTTACACTTTATCAAAGATTAGCCGGGAGTGATGGCCTTCCTGCGATGCTACGGCCTGTTTTCTTTTTATTCATTGCAGCTCCAAGCATGGCAAGCTTAACTTGGATCTCCATCTCCGGAAAATTTGATTATTTTTCAAAGATGCTCTTCTTTCTTTCATTGTTTCTCTTCATTTCCTTGGTAAGAATTAATTGTACATAGCTACCTAGTATAAAGACATGATCATGTCCATGTCCATAAGTCAGAAAAAGTTGCTAAAATATTGCTGGTCTAATATGGTTACATGAGTGTCAGCTTAATCACGCAATTACAAACTTAACTGTCAAAATCAATTTTGACGGAGGGATAAAGAGACAACTTTAGTTGAAGTATGCAAGTGTGCTTTTGCAAACCCGAGCTTATGCATTTTGGTCTCAATTCACGGATTTTGAAAATATCTATTACGAAAAATACACAATTGTACAAAAAAAATCTTTAAAGAGAAGACCTTGAGAGGTACAGCTTAAATCTATTCATTTTCTAATATTTGTTTTCTGCAAATAAAAAATAGATATGCCGGCAGCGGCAGAACCATAGCCTAAGCTATGGGTACCCAACTTTCGTAAAATTATAAATAATTTTTAATAAAATTAATATTAAAATATAATATAAAGAATCCATTAATATTAGAAATTTAATAGATATAAGTCCAAAAGTATTTTAAAAAATTAAAATTTTTAATATAAATAACTACATACAAATTAGTGCCTAAATTTTTATATAAATATAAAGTTAAATATATTTAAAAAATTCTTATTTCATGGGAAATAACTACTCCTTTGTCATATTTTGTATGATCATTATTCCTTTTTGGGACCCAAAAAGAATGAACCTATTATACTTACTATTTTTTAACATTATTTTTCACTATTTCTTCATTTTATACTCTTTTTTTATTAAATAAATACTATTACACCCCCTACTTTCCTCCATTATCTCAAATCTATTATTGAATATTGATAGATCCCACTACTTTACCCACTTTTTAACTAACTTTACTCTTTTTTATTATTTTTTAGTCAAGCGAGCTCATACAAAATGGGAGGGAGAATATAAAATATAAAAAAATTCTTTTTGTATAAATTTTATTTAAATATTTATATAAGAAACCCCTTCAACTTTATTTCTGGTCCGCCGTTGTATGCCGGCCAAACTTATTCAAGAAATCAATGAAGAAGTTCAACGTTGCATGGTGGGCTTACTCTTTTCCGATAACGATATTAGCACTATCTTCTACTGAGTAAGCGCATGAAGTAAAAAGCTTCATAGCTTACATGCTGATGATGATCCTATCTGCGTTTTCCGTTGTTGTTATTCTTGTGTTAATGGTGTTTAGTGCAATCAATGCTGATCTAGTTCTTAGACCATGCAACGATCTGATTCCTACTACTACTACTTCTTCCTCAGTTGAATGACTTGTAAAGAGTTAGTCATTTATTTCTGGCGATGATTGATAAGCAGGTGTGTTTCTGAATCATGGATCTGTCGACATTACTTACAGCCTCTTCTGTAGTTAGAGATCGTGTATGCCTCTTGTAATATAAAATGATTATCATTCTTCGTGATCAGTATAATTACTTACAGCCTTAGATTTATTATGTCTACATATAGACTTCATTTTTTAAGTTCTTTTTTGCTGGTCTGCGAATCCAAAATTCTTATCAGTTGCACTTGTTTAAGGTTTGGCAACACTTCGTTCATTGTTCGAGTTGCCTAATCATGGAAATCGTTGCATTAGTGATTACGCAACACTATATTTGCAGCCGTTACATTAAATCAAAGGCAACCTGTTTCATCAATTATGCATCTAGATTCTAACCACACAAACTATATAAACCGTAAGTTGAAAGGGAGCCCTTCTGTACACCAACAGTTCTCAAAATCTAAATGTAGTAAATATTAACTTGAGGATTTTTACTACAAAAATAGGCTATGCAAGCAATCCTTGAATCCCCAGAATGTCACAATGGACTTCGGCTAAGATTGTTGCCACAAGAACTTCAATTTTTTTTGTTCAACTAAGTTAGATTTGCCGAATTGATGATCTAACAAACAATCTTTGTGTGTCATTTGTTGGGTTGAAATCAAAGCTTTTGTGCTTCAAGATCATCAGACATACATTGCATCTCGTACAAACGAGGTTTCCCAATCCAATTAATGAAAAAAAATCCTTCGGCAAACATCACAAAAGAGTATTCTTCACCATCCTTTCAAGAAAATCAATAAATAATGGGCCATCATACCACTTAAATAATTTCAAGTAAACTATTAATCTGCTACAAAGTAAGAACGAAACATAGCTCAATTAGCTATAGTCTATGGTGTTGTTTGACTAGTAGATCTTTGATACAGTCCCAGAAATATGTTTACTACAACATGATTAATTGTTTCTGACGAAATGAACACCACTACATCATGTATCCTTGAAACTTTTTGCTCCGGTTGAGGCTATACATTGGAAAATCATTTTTTTGTGTCAAGAGTTAATGGCAGATCATTATAAGAATATACGTATATAGAAAATGCAATTAATTTGAACACAATGTATGAAATTTGTTCTCCCAACAATACAGTGCACAATCCTTAATAAACCCAAGTTGGGCCTGGAGGCCTAATCTGTAATATATGTATTCAGATCCAACTGCCGAGTTCATATGGCCCATACAATAATAAACTTAGCTCAGTATTCTTACTTCGCTCATTAAATTAGCTCAGTTTAGTTATAGCGAGTCAATTTCTACAATTCTGCGACTTTAAGAAGTTACTTGATAATTAGCCCGTATAATAATAATGATGGGAGGAGAAAGTATATTTTAACGAATACTAATTTTTATCCACGTTACAAACTTACAATAATAATAATCATCTAATTGTGTGACTCTCATTCTACAGCCACTAGAACACATTAAACTTTATTTTCCATGTGACTCATGAGATGTCGGTATTATTTTTATAAACGATTTCTTATTTATAATGTGGTGGATTATGGTTTTTTCAATAATTTGTAAGAAACTATTTAATCTAACTTATTTATCATTAAATCTGTCTAAACTATATACAACCAAACTATATTCAGCTTAACCACGCTTTTATTAAAATCTATTCGAAAAAGTTAGTAGATCTCTGGATATATCCACTACTCGTTAGTGGTTGCAACTATTATCTGTACATGTGCAAGCCAACAAGATATTACTACTAGAATTTCTACATCCAACAATATTTTTACCCAAGATTTTTTACAATTTACAGAAACTTTCCAGCTCCAAATCATCACCAATCATTCCTGTATATGTCACCGGTCCCCCACATTCTTGTCTTGTTCCACACCTTCAACATTTTCTCTAATTGTGATCCACGTTTCCTCCCACTCCCAGTTTGGTGCTCTTGAATTTAACCACAGTCCTCCCATTCGCCTTGTTTCGACAATATTGTCCACTGTTTCCGATTCTTCTGTGGATGTCCAAACCCCGTGATCAAGAATACTTGTTGGTGAACTTGTGATGGACTTTTGATTTTGCCTTTGGCTTAGATTGAATTCTTCAACAAATGGGTGGCGGATGAGTTGTTTAGCTGTCCAACGCGATTTCAGATCTCTTTGCAAACATTTGCCAAGAAAATCCTTTGCTTTTGTGGAGAGGAAAACTGGAAAATTTGGCAATTCTCCTGAATATGCAATTTTGTAAAGAATTGAGAGGGGGTCACTATTGACATTAGGCCACGGTGACATACCCGTGGCCATCTCGATAATTGTACAACCAAGTGCCCAAATATCAGCTGGACACCCCTGTTCTTCCCCACGTGCCACTTCCGGTGCCATAAACATTGGCGTGCCAGCAATAGGCATGGTAGTCGAGGCCGCAGAATTACTCCACTTGGCACAACCAAAGTCGGCAATTTTGGCTCCACTTTCAGTTATTAATATGTTTCGGCCCTTGATGTCACAATGCACTATGCCATTTGAATGAAGGTACTCTAGGCCATGTACAATTTGATGTGTGTACTGGCCAATCATAGATTCTTGAAGCCGTCCGTGTTGATTTTGAATGGCATCATATAGTGTGCCAGCCGGAGCGTACTCCATCATGAGATTGTACATGAGCTTGTTGTTTTCCATTGTAACGTTATAGCCCTCGTATTTAACAATCTGAGGACTGCTCAAGGTGGACAGAAATTTTTGTTCTCTTTGTAGCATCTCAGACTGGGAGAATTCGACAGATTTAGCGGCAAAAATGTTCCCGGACTGACAAGAAGTAGCAACAGCGACGGTAGCAGAGGATCCACGGCCAACAATGTTGCCCCTGGTCCAATCCATTTTTATTCGGAAATGTGTAAAGAATGAAGAAGAAAGTTTGATGCTTTATGTTTTAGCATGTTAGTAGAGTTTATATGTAAGGTGGGGTTTTTGAAATGCAAATGTGTGCATTGTTGGGTAGGAAGTCATTAGGTGGCCTCTTTGCTCTTACTCTCTCTCCTCAATGTCTCTCTCTACAGACCATAGTTGACAATTACTTCAACGGGAGTTGTACAATAAGGCAAAAATATCATTGGGAGATGGAAAAATGACTTGGACAAAAATGGCACGTGAAGAATTGGCAAGATTAATCAAGGGTGCGGAAATGGCCAACAAGTAAGCATATTTTGCATATTGTTGGTTATTCTTTGTTTTGTATTAGCCAACTGCAATTATATAATTAGCAAAGACTTTGAAAAAAATATTACCAAACTTGGAGTTTTATAACTTTTATGAAGAGTGAGAGATAGGTTGAACCACTATATTGGTTGATCTTTATTATTCCTCTTTTTGGTAGGCATTTTGAAAGTTATAGGGTTAAACACATGATCAAACACCAAAATTCAAGTCTTAAACTTTGGATTTACATACAATTTGAACCCTAAATACAAGTACTCTGGAGTCTGATCCACCAAGTCAAAAGATAGTAGGAAGATTTGTTATTTGTGCATTTGGAATTAGATGGTCAACTACTAATTCATCAGACCATCTCTTAAGTAAATACTACTATATGCACTTTTCGTATGCCTCGGGCCATTAAACTAATCAATTTTTAAGTAGATGATAATACTACAAGTTGCATAATTTAGTTGATGCTCTACGAAATAAAAACAGTAATTTTATGTATTTAGTTATTATCCTTTCAGATTAATAGAGTTTTCTTATGATTAATTGATTAAATATTATATTCAATATCTGGCTTAGATCTCGAATAAAAAGATGTAAAATTCGGGTCAAATTCACTTTAGTACTAAATATTTGTTCTAAAATTTGGTTCACAAGCACATATTATATACGTGATCGCATTTTTATTAATTAGGCTAAAATCTAAAGAACCTTGATTGAAATTTCTAATTAGTCGAAATTACCCTACATCACATCAAATTCAAAGAGCTGGCTTGAAATTACAAACTGTGGCTAATTTATACGTTCGGGACAGTTACATATGATATTGGAGCTTAAAATACAAATATAATAATTTTAATTTTATTAAAAAAAATTAAAAAGTTCAAAAACAATCTTATACGAAGGACCCCACCTGCTCCTTTCTTCGAACTCTTAACTTTTTGAGGGGCCGGCTTTTTTATGATAGAAAACTTTACATGCATTGCTTAATTAAATGGTGACTAATATCAGAAGTGTTTGGCGTGGCTGCTTCTTATTCTGAGCTTTAGAACAATGTAAAAATCGTGGAGTACAAGGTTATTTATTCTGACCGACAAGCCATTGCCAAACCATGAGTACTAACTATTGACTAGGGTCCCGATTGATGTTAATGTTACAACAGTTTTTCGGTATTTGGTAAAATTCAAAAACTACTTTGAAAAAACACTTTTAGTATCAAAGTTGTTAGAGAAAAAAGGTTCTCATATACTTTAAAAAAAACTGTTTTCTGTTTTTGTAGTAAATAATTATCAGTTTCGTTATCAAACTTTCTCAAAAATATTATTTTTATATATTATATATCAAAATATGTATAAATTAAAAAAATTACCAAACAATCATCTAATTTTCCTGATAACACTTTTTTCATAACACAACAATTTTTAACAGCAATCTCAAACAGAGACTAGTACAACTCGAACCCAATTCAATGACTACTTAAATTATTGTAAAATATTGAGTCACTAAACCTAGTTTGATGAAAATATATTTTACTTTAAGTAGCTATATTGGTTAATTATTCTATTATTACATATATTAAATAATAGGGTAGGCAATAAAAAATAGTTAAAAAGAGAGATAAAATAATATAAAATACAAATATATAACTAGTAGATGAAGTTATCCAAATATAGCCGGAAAATCTTGACTATGTAAAAAATTACATAGCCATATTGGTTCCTTAAAGAAAAGTAACTACTCCCTGCGTTTCATAATTCTTGTTTTATTTTGATTTTTCATATTCAAATTAATCAATTTTGATTAACAAATTAAATATATTATATTCTAATATATATTTTTTGAAAAAATATTATAACAAAATTTAACTCTTCTATTTTATGAATCAATTTATAAAATTGTAAAATTATAAATAAATATTTTTAAATTATAAATCAAAGTTAAATAAATTTGATTTTAAAAAACCAAAATGAAACAAAAATTATGGGGTACTTTAATGGCTATCTTAGTTAGATTGATGGATAAGAGCCGCAATGGAGTTGTTTTAAATTGCACTGTTATAAAATAAATGTCGGTTGTGTATTTTAAGACGTAAACAAGTTTATAAACTATCCTTTTAATACAAATTTAAATACTATATTTTAATTTAAAAAATTTGGAAAAACAGTTTTTATAAATACCAATCTCTTATTCCTTCAAATACGTGTAGAATGGTAAAAACAATATTTATTTTGAAATAAACAAATTCAAAAATTACCGGAAAAGAATCACTCAATTCAAATATGGTTCTTAAAGTAATTTTCTTAAATTTTATAATTTTTAGCTCCGTCAAAAGTTAACTCGTTTATAAATTCAAATACAATCCATAATTTAAACTTGCCGCCCCCGTTTATTTAGCACTTAGCATCGGTGTTCTAAATGACGACGACGTCTTTTCCAATTAATCGATAGACGACCGGGTCTCGTCTCAATTAAGCGAAAATCGGGTCAAATTATCTATTTTTAGAAAATCGGGTGAAACGGTCAAAAATTAGTTGAAACGGTCAAATTTAATTATTTTTTTAAAGTTAAAAATTATTTTTTTAATAATTAATATATTTATATTACAAATTTACAATTAATATGGGTTATATGACCCTAAATTTTTCATAAATCCCAAATACTCTTTCAAATTTCTAATAATTATATATATTTTATGTAATATCTATTAAAATTAATTATTAAATAATAATTGTTAAGTATAATTTAAATCACATAAATGCTAATGATAAGTCATTTTTTTAATCTTAATACTTAATACATATGAACTAATTGTATATGGTATTTTTTATATATAAATTTTATGATAATTTTGATGGTGTTTAAATATAATTATATATTATTATTTATTAAATTAAATTACTTCCGATTAATGCTCCGATTAATCAATTCGATTAATTACCGATTACCCGATTAATCACTGGAAGGTACCTCCACTGATTAATTATGATTCCCGTCTTTTAGAACCCTGTTTAGTGGTATTTTTAATATATTTTAGATGCAAAGTAATACTACTTTAGTTCATTGGAAATTTTCGAGTCTTTATACATAGCTCAAGCAAATTAATACTACTTTAGTGCAATGGAAATTTTCGAGTCTTTTATACATAGCCCAATGTGCCAATCCACAGCAAGCGATATGAAAAGGAAATTATATATAGGCTGGGCCGCATAGCATCATAATAACATTACATAACCAGGCCCAAAAAAGAAAAAGACACGGCAACTTCAACAAACCGCGAGTCGGCAAGAACCTCAACTAACCTCGCATTCGTTAAAAAATAAGTGTTTGTTTGGTTGCCGGTAGGTACTAACTTCCTATAAAAAGTATTAGTTTTTTGGTATTTAAAATTAATAAAAAATAAGAAAAGTTGTTTGATTATTAGTGTGAAAATTTAAAAATTTACTTCCACCTCTTTTCTTAGGATTGGCCGCCCTGAGATAGAAGTTGAAATACCTAGGTATTGAGGTGATAACCAAACGATCTTTAAATTAAACTTACATGCCTGCAAAAAGTTTATTAAGGAATTTAAAAAAACTATACGCGTTAATTTCCAAGTTTAATATTCTATTTAAGTAAAAAATTATTTATTTAGGACATACAAATGTGTTCGTCTTATCTTATATATTAGAAACTCAAATTATATATATATATATTTCGATTTATAAATTAAATTTAAGAAATCTCAAACAGGAATATAAAACCGTTGTTTCAAAAAAAAGAGGAATATATAACCGTATTTAATAAAAACATTAGAAACTCTTTTTAATTATTTTTTAAAATATATATGATGTAAGTTTCATAAAACGAACTATTCCTTTCGAGGATAAACCCTTGGAGCCGTAAATGAACAAACTAAGGATAAGGCGTCGAAGACTTTGGGATACCTCAATTTGTCACGTATAATAAATGATAAATCTGTCAATGTAGATATAACGTATACAAAATCTATGAATGTGGATTGTTGACTGTATCTGAAAAATAAATGTAATGATGGGGCTTCCGAAGTAGGTAGCAGTTCTGAAATAGATAGGTAGGTAGGTAGGCCACGGGGGCATCTGATTTTTTGGGATAAATAGTTATTTAAATTTTTTACATGGTTGCTAAATGCAGTGATATTTTACTTTATGCAGTAATCAGAGATTACAATTTTAACCCTAGCTCGTTTTCCGTGTTAGAAGGGTATTTATTGTATTTTAGCTAGTTTTCTGTGCAAATAGGTTTGTTGAAATCTAACTTATCTTTTTTTTTACCAATGAAGCGGTTTGTAGTCCTTAAACTTAAAGTAAGTTATTTATTTCATATTTTTTATATTTTTAAAAATAAATATTTATTTTAGAATTTTAAAAATAAATATTATTTTTAAAATAAAAAATAAGTTACTTAATTTCAAAAAAAGTACATGCATACTTAATTTTTCTGAAAATAAGTTCTTATTTTCAAAAAATAAGTGGTGGCCAAACAGGACGAGTAGTGTTGTAACATTTTTAAAATGGTTTTTTTCTTATCAAATATCCATGAACACGGTCAAGCAAAAATATAATAAAAAATATGAACTTAGTAAAGAAAGAAAATCCTGAAAACAAAAAAATTAAAACAACGAGAAACTTTTTGACATAAATTAAAAGTAACTTATGAATTTTTATTTGTGATAAATTTATATACCATATCTGAACTTAAGATTTTATATTTGTGATATATTAAATTATCATCAAATTCATAATCAAATATAAAAAAATATTTTATTGAATTTTATTCATGTTTTCTATTTAAGAAAAAAGGAATTCCGTTTTTTTATAAAAAATAATATTATTTTCGTTTCAAAATACATGTCTCATTAAAAAAAAATTAGTTTTTCATGATACATGTCTATATCTACTTTCAATGCAATTTTAATAAATATTTTTTCAGAAATATCTTTTTACTTGCTTATTCTCAAGAAATGTTGGTATATTCAAATAGTTATATAATTATTTAATTATATAACTCATTATTAACGGGGAACTCGGGGAACCATTAACAAAAAAACCTAATTTTCGCAGTTTGATCGACCCAATCAATTATTAAGGTTGATATATCTATATTCTTTTTTATAGTGTGACAACCCGTTGCCGCTACCTTTTTGGGTGCGCACTGGATAAACTCACGAGCTCACGCAATAACCTGTAAACCAGGTAAATCAAAACCTAATTTTCACAATTTGACCCACCCAATTAATTATTAAGGTTGATATATCTATATTTTTTATACTGTGGGAACCCACAACCGCTATTCTTTTTGGATGCGCACGGGGTAAACACACGGGGTCATGCGGCTGGTAAATCGCACAAGTGCGACAGACTCTGGCCCAAGATGCCATAATCACACATTCTACTCCCGTGGGATTCAAACATGTGACAAAGAGGATGATATTTCTCTCTTTAACCAACTGAGCCTCGGCATGATATATCTATATTAGATGTTTAATTGAATGCTAATACATGTTAATAATTTTATAAAAATATTAGAAGTATGTTCTGTAAAATTATAGTAGTATAGAACACAATAGAGAACATATTATAAAATATATATTTAAAAACATAATAAAATATAAATCATAGAACATATGTTAATAATATAGTACTGAACAAGTGTAGAACATATTTATATTAAAAAAATATTAATTATTAGGTGGTTCCTAGAATTCCTGTAACAGCGGTTCACCGTATAACCATATCCTGTGTAATTTTTTCAAAAAAGACATATATTTTGAAATAAAGGAAGTGTAAATGATGAATCTATATATTTATTTTTAATATTATACAAATAGTCATTATGCATTTAATTATATTAAAAACATAAAAATGAAACATTAAGTATATATCTTAAAATTCTATAATAAATTACTATAAGTTATTAAATATTAAAGACAACCTTTAATGAATACATTTTTTATATATTATATTGTATAAAAAAGAATAATTGAAATTGTTAAATTAAAAAATGATTGAAATGATAGAAAGCAAAAGAAAAGAAAAATTAAAATATTAAATCTACGAATGATTATACAAAAATAAAAAAATACACAAGTGTGTATATAAACAGCTTGTTAAACAAACATTTAATATACAAAGGGTTTAAAAGGAATTTCAGATTACTGCACAAAGTAATTTAGAAATATATTAAAGAATAATATTATAAGCGGGTAAATAAAATACAGAAATACACGTACATTAAAAAATATTTACATTTTTCCGTCAAAAAAAAAAAACTACTTATTTACATTTATTTGATTAGAAATGCATTGAGCGAGCTGCATGACTTGGACTTGACTAGTATCTATCTGCATGTCTGAGCATGTCACACCCAGCTGAATTGTCACTGCAGCTCCTCCAAAAATATATCAAACACTCGAAACAAATCAAACAAATACATTCTTTTTTAATCACTAACAATCTCCTAATCTTTTGTCCAAACCCTAATACTTATAAATGGATGAGCACACTTCTTTACAACACTCTTATTAGAGCTTACCTTAACATTAATAAACCTCACAACTCTTTAGTTTTGTACAAACACATGCTTGTTCATCAAGTTTCACCAAATAGTCACACTTTCCCTTCTCTTATCAAAGCAGCATTACATTTACCCTTCTTTGAATTACATTTTATGTTTGCTAAATCACTTCATAGTCAAGTAATCAAACGTGGGGTATTAAAAGACCCATTTGTTCAGACGTCTTTTCTATGTTTGTACTCGCAAATGGGCAATCTTGGTGATGCACGTAAGGTGTTTGATAATATGCATGAACCGTGCATTGTTTCGTATAATGCTATGCTTGATGCTTTATGCAAGAATGGGGAAATGGGGTCGGCTCTTTTAGTGTTTCAGAGCATGCCCTTTAGAGATATTGTTTCTTGGACTAGTATTATTAATGGGTATGGAAGAAACCAGTGTTTTCACAAGGCGATTGAGTTTTTTAGGATAATAATGGTGCATGGAGATGTGAGGGGTTTCTATGTAAAACCAAATGAAGCTACATTTGTAAGTGTGCTATCCTCGTGCGCTAATTTGCTAGGTGCAGGTGGTTTGGATCAAGGAAAGCAAATTCATGCGTATATGATCAAGAATGAAAGTGAAATGACTGTGTTCATGGGGACGGCGTTGATAGCACTTTATGGAAAATTGGGTTATTTGGTATATGCTATAAGAGTTTTCGACTATATGGTAGATAAACAAGTGTGTACCTGGAATGCACTTATATCGTCTCTGGCTTTGAATAGTATGGAGAACCAGGCGTTAATCATGTTTGAGAAGATGAAAAGTAGAGGGGTGAAGCCAAATGAAGTTACTTTTGTTGCTGTCCTGGTTGCATGTGCTCGTGCTAATCTCGTGGAGCTAGGTTTAGAATTGTTTGATTTGATGTCGCGTGTGTTTAAAATCGTTCCAAGAATGGAGCACTATGGTTGTGTAGTAGATCTTCTTGGCAGAGCTGGGCTCTTGACAGAAGCACAAGAACTTATAAGCAGGATGCCTTTTGAGCCAGATGCATCTGTTCTTGGAGCTTTAATGGGTGCTTGCAAAGTGCATGGAGCCATTGAGTTAGGGAATGAAGTTGCAAAAAGAATTATCGAATTGCAACCACTGCATTGTGGACGATATGTACTTTTGTCGAGTATATATGCTGAAGCTGATAGGTGGGACAATGCTGCTGATTTAAGGAAAGCCATGGTGGATGCAGGAATACAAAAGGTTCCTGCTTATAGCATGATTGACTTGATCTAGAGATTAAATGACAAATTTAAAAGCTGCTTCAGGATAATTATTCTGGCGTGAGGGAAAAAATGCAGGTTTAATTTTATGTTGTAAATGAGACTAATTTGGTTTGCGAAACAAAATATACATTATCGGGTTAATAAAATATGAAGTAGTTTCATGATGTGAAATCAATACGATTGACAATTTATTTAACTCATTTTTATATCTTTTCAAACTTAATTAACTGGCCTCCTGATGTCTATGTTCTTCTTGAAGTTTTAATTTCTATTAGTTTGTGTATAAAGTGACTAAGTGAGCTTGCCTTTAATAAATAATATTTATAGTAATATTATATAATTTCTTTCTTTATACGATTTCGCTGTACATTTAAAAGTTATAATTAATCTATAACTTAATCTTAGAAGTAAGAATTGAAATAATTATTTTAAAATTATTAATTTATGATTACATTGGTAAAAAATTATTATATTGTTAGTACATATTAGTGTAACTTTTTGTATATTTGTGCATTTATATTATTATTAGCTCTAAGAATATTAAGTATAAATACATATAAAAAACCCTAAAATATATTAGTTTATAATAATTATATATTACAACTTCCAAACTTACATTAATTTACAAATAAAATAATAAAGTTTGGTTATAAATAATAAAATAACTTTTTAGTAACAATACACTTACGACATGTAATTCAATTAATCCTTAATTTATTTCAAGTGTACAAGTAACTTTGACAAAAGTAATAATATCCTTACAATATCGATCCAATATTATTTTTCTAATTTAATAACAGAAAATTAAATAACTAGACTAGTTAAATTTTAAACAAAGAATTGTTTTACTTTTCTAATATATTAAATAAATGTATATATACTTGTAAATAGAAAGTTAGAAATTAATACATGCATAAAATTATTAAAGTATATTTGTTTAAAAAGTATTAAACGTGCCTAATCACTTTACATAAAAATTGATATAAATTTAAAGCTAATTTACAAACCGTATACCAAAATTAGTGTGATTTTGATATACGTACACAAAAATGTAACAAGGAATAGTAGCTAAAAAAACTTAATCAAAGACAAATTTTAAAATATTATTTGAATAGATAGATGATAAATCTCATTTAAAATATTATGTGAATACATAGATGACTCATTACTTATACATAATTATTAATTATTGGTGAAGCATGATTAACAATACATATTTATTGTTTATTCTCATGTAAAATAAATGACAGAAATAAAAAAGTTCATCCCTGCATATTTTTACTTGGTTGAAACCATCCTGGCTGCAATTTTAGTTATCCCAAGATGTCGGGTAATTCTCAAGTTGGTCAACTTCAGTTGGCTGAAAATTCAGAGCATCCGCTGGAATGTTTGTTGGGGCTGTTGGGATCAAAATATTGGGTTGGTCATTAAAATTCGAAGTAAAGTTGAGCTGGTTTGACTGAAAATCTTTGCAATCTGAAGGAAAACTATGTTCTGGTGATAACTCAATGTCATGGATGGTTTGTCTACGTCTCCCTGGAGGAGTTTTTGAGTGCTTGTGCTTCTCGAACTTCTGGGCATGACTGGCAATTTGAGCTGCAGTTTTTGAAGTCACATACTCTTTTGATATGGTTTTCCATTCTCCTTTTCCGCATTCTTTTAACCCTCTCAAGAAAGACCTGATATAATTTACATAAACCAAATAATGAGTATAAAATTATATGTCATCATAAATTAACCTGTAAAGATAAACATATAGATTAATAATTAAGATATAATTATTGAAGTGGTGATGAAAAAGAGAATGAATTAAAAAAATGTCAAATTAAAAAATTAACATTAAACAATACAAATATTAATTACTTGTGTTCTTCCGGGGTCCAGGGTATCCCTCTTTTTTTTGTTTTACGGATCTCCTTTTCAGTTTCTTCTTGGATCTCTGTAACCTCCTTTTTAGTTTCTTCTTCCATTTCCATATCCTCCTCAACAAGATCTTCAAATTGACCCGTAGATGATTTGATATATTTCATATCTTTCATCAAAACCTTTTCATGATTTTTGATGGAGTCAATAGTTTGCCATGGCATTAAAAAAGCCACATGCTCAAAAAACTCCATAGAACTAGTATCTTCAAATTTTGTCATTGCATTTTCATATATCTTATTCTCTTTGAAACTCCAACCATCTCGAGTATAACTTGTATTAGTTTCATGATGATCAGAGTTTGAAGAATTTGCAAAATTTAAATCCATAGATGTTTATGATATATCAGAGAAACCAGAAATGAGAGATGCAAAGGTTATTGAAAATGTGTTACGTTATATAGGCAGTTCAGAAGATCCATATTAACGGAATGAATCAATAAAATATAAAATCCACTCCATGCAGATACGAGTTATAAGATATTTGGATCGTGTGTAAATTAATAAAAAATTACACCGTACTATAAAATATAAAATCCACTCCACGCAGATACGAGTTATATAAGATATTTGGATCGTGTATAAAATAATAAAAAACTACGCCGATAAACATTATATCCACGAAATATATATATTTCAATAAATATTACTAATAGTTTTAATATTTAAAAATAATTTAATTGAAAAACAATTACACATTATATATGTAATATTTAATATACCAAATATATTTTACATGTCACATATCACATTAATTTTAACACGGGTTGTTTGCTTAAAATAATTAAACATGTATGTTATTTTAATTTATAATGAATCGATATATAAAAAACATATAAATATCTATTAATTTGATATTTAATTTTTAACCCTCCTAATAAAAGGTTAATAAATATGTACGTTTACTTCTATATCTTAAAAAACATAAGAAGTCATATTTACATTTTTTATAACTAAATATTGATAAACTTTTATCATTAAACCTCTGCTAATAATATCAATAAAATATAAATATGAAGGGTAATATAAATTTAGAAAGAAATGTAACTAAAAAAGTGTTTATTGTGATAATATTGTTGAAAACAAAGAATAAATTAACAAAATTATAGACAATTTTTTTATTTAATAAAACTAATTTAAATACATAAAAGTGAAGTTTAAAAAACTCAAACATTTATTAGTACCCTTCGGACTATTGTTCCTCTTTACTCCTAACAAACTTATTATTTAGCATATAATTATATCTTACAATATTAAATTTAATACAAGTATTTTTTAAGTTTAAGTATAAAAAGTTCTACATTAATTTATAAGAATGGGCAAATAATAACTAATTATACTATTATTTGTTACATTTTTTATTAAAATATATTACAAATTATGAATGCAAGAGAGAATATGTAACAAATAACTTTTAAAATAAGAAAAGTGCTCTATAAATAACATTTTCCTTTAAACTAATTTAACATATCAATTTTAAAATAGGATTTTAATTTGGTTACTACTTTGGGTTGAATAATTTGGTATCTAATTTAGATTGAATAATGTTGTTTAACTAAAAAGGTATTTATATAAAACTAGAGAATATTTAATTACATTAAATATATATAGGTTTTTAATAAAACTTGTTGAGATTAGAGAGTAGTATTTATAATAAACCTAATCATTATAGTTCTAAAATTTTACTATATATGAATTGCATGTTAACTACTATTTACATCTAATATATTTTAGAAATGAAATTATATGTGAAAAATATGTAAGATAGATATAAAAATAAATATTAATATTTTAAAAGCAATTAATAATTATTATTTGAAACTCTTTTAGCTTCCTATAATAAAATACAGTCCTTTCATAAAAAATAAGATATATATATATATATATATATATATATATATATATATATATATGAGTTGATTTTCTATGTTACATCCCATAATAAAATCTCAATTTCTTAAAAATTAAGAATTTTTTTATGGAAAATAATGATGAGAAAGAAATTATATATTTTTTTCTTTTATCAACTAATTATTTCCAAAATGTTTGTTTGTTAATTTTAATTTATTTATTAAATATATGCAAATAGACTCGGGACTAGATGCCTAGATGGTACCTGTGTTAGAAAATCAACCCAGGGTTTCATCATTTTTGCATCTGTTCTAACTTGCCTGTTCTGAAATTAACAGGCACAAATTATGCATGCTTTTTTACTTTAAAAACACATATTTTAGGTATCATAGATTGATATATTTCATTTTTAAATTATAAAATTATTGTACTATTGACTTAACTTTAACTACATATAATATATAATTGAATAAAAGTGAATTATCAATCATAATTACGGAAGTGATGCATGATTACTTCTTTTGGAAGAAAATCAGCATAACTACATCTCTTTGCACGGCTCTAGTAGAGTGTTGTCTACTATATACCCAATAAATTTTTCAAGTAGATTGGAGCTATCATTCCTTTGACTTTGCAGGCAAAAACAAAATACTAGTACTCCTATTATGACTTGTGTTATCCTTGAAATGAGAAGCTTAAACTGTCGGAAAATATGGCTCTTGATCATTCCTAGGAAAACTGTAAGTCTTAAACTTGATTAACTTACTGAAAAAGCACAACCATATATCCCTGGACAGAAAAGAAGATATATATGACCGCGAGGCCGCACAATTCAGACACACTACAGGGTGGCCAGCATCTAAATCTCTTAGAGGTTTATCATAGTAATGAAGAAAAAGTATTCAAACATAAGGAATCATATCTCCCTCTAAATTTTAATTTGTGATGCTTTAAATCCCTTAATATTGTTAATTCATATGATACATGCTATGAAAACATTCTTCCATCAGTCAGGAATAAAAAAAAGAAAAAGAAAGGAAAGTGATCAAAGTGACAGGGTAAGTAACATGGAAGCAAGGACATATCAATATTAATATACATGTTGCAACACTTTGTTAAACCTAATTGAAGGAGCAAGCATAATTTAACAACAGAAGAATCCGCACCTGTCTGTAATTATAACTTCGGACAGATATGTGTTGATTGCTACAGCACCATTCTTTATTATCAGGTGATGAGGTAGAAAATAAATTTGACAACGAGAACCTACTAAATTCAGTGTCTTGTAGGCTACGGCTATAATTCGACACATATCATCTGGCTCTGCTCATCATCACCAATGTTTTGAAACCACTTTCTTTCAAGCCATTTGCATAATGACCTCGAGTACAAGTTATGTCTGATAAACTATTTATCAAGAGAATTTCCGTGTCCATCAGTGGTGCTATCGCTAGGTGCACTATTATTGTTGACTTGGCACTGATTAATATTGTCGACACATTCAGCAACATCAGAATGTCGTGGTGCTATGTTACCAGGTGAGGAAATACTTGATAATATTGATAATGAAGCAAGTTTCTCTTCACCTACAAAGGTTTGACATCGACTACTCTCAATCAGCTCTGTAACTGGTTCTTCAAGTGCACTATATATAATACTCGGAGATTTTGAAAAGATATTCCCCAGGTAAGCTCCAGTTAAATTCAAAGATCTGCTCTGTTCCAAAGCCTTGTTTGTAACACTTGTTTTACGCTTTTCGGACTCATCCGACAATGCTATGTGAAAATTTAAAAGATCGTGTAAAGAAATTTCTTGCTTTTTTGGCCTATGCCCCTTGTTCAACACAAAATCTTCATTGCACGACCTAACATTTTCCTGCATAATAATATATTAATACACCATTTAAACTTAGCAATCTATTCAAATAATCCCAAGAAAGTGATACAAAACTAAACACATGCACATGCATACAGTTTTTCAGGTACTCGAATATATTTTTAAGACGAGAATCTAACTCTAGACTTCTTCTAGCACTAGGAGCACCTTGGTCCTGAGCATCCCAGGAATATTAATGTCACGCATTCATTAAAATAGAGAAGCATAAGCAATGCACGCATTATACATAAATTCAAAATACACACACATGCATCCTTTTATTCTTATATATTACTGTAATCCTTAATAACATGTACATGCACAAGTATATATATTTATTTAAATGCTTACTGATTGATACAAGTCTAAGGAGTGAAGTAACCATTGACAGCCAAAGGAGGAAATAAAAGAAATGGGGTCGGGTAAATTATTATCCTTGATTTGTATTTTACTGCCACAGTAAATACAAATTAACGACTGTGTCCCTCTAAGAAACTTGGCGTCGCATTTTTTACACCTTGGATTCTCCGGCATAAACTTGTCGAGCTCGGGAATCGAGGCGTTGAGTGAGGGAAGGGGATGAATAGACGGGTCGTGATGATCATAGGTACTGGATAGTCCGGATTCTTTTCGGAGCAATGCTTGGACTTTCTTTATCAGATCCTTTGGGATCTCAAATGCCATTTATCTTGTTGAATTAGGGTCTGGTAATTCAGGCTGATCTAAATTTTACAGTTTGTTGGTTTTTACCGTTACCAGTTAATTTACATTAATTATACAAGTTTATAAACAGTACGAAACATGAGATAACTAATATTTAAGTAAATTAATTTTTTATTTATATTTTTATTAATATAAAATTTTATAATATTAAAATTTTATCTTAATATTATATGTTATCTTATTTTATATAAATTTATTCTATTTAATACAAATACGTTATAATCTGGACCCATATTATAATAAATATATAATTGAGCCTAAAAAGTAAAATTTTCGTTAATATAGATAGGTATATAGTTAGGATCCGTATTATAATAAGTAAAATTATATAATTTGGGCATGTGGTATAATAAATAATCCATCAGTCTCACCCATTTGTTTATGTTTCGGAGAGAAGGTCCGGCGCGCATTTTAAGGTGCATATAAAGTATAGTTTCAGAAAAAAAATAATTAAAAATAAGTTATGGAACTATATTTTATATGCACCTTAAAATGCGTGCCGGACATTTTCTCCGAAACGTTAACAATTGGGTGGGACGGAGGTAGTATATAATTGGGTTTAAAAAGTAAAATTTTAGTTAATATAGATATGTATATAGTTAGAGCCCTGATCCAATACCGACGACCGACCAAAGCTTTCAATATTTCGGTTATAATAATATATATAGATAGTATAGTAAAATTATATATAATGCATGTATATTTCTTAGGACCGTGACCCAGTACTGATCAACCGACCAAAACTTTTAATCTTTCGACTATAATAATATAACAAACTTATAACCCGTGCGAAGCATGGGATGAATGACTAATATTTAGGTAAATTTATTTTTTATATTATATTTTATTGATATTTACTATAAAATTTTATAACGTTGAGAATTTATGTTAATATAATATAATATTATTCGTGAGTAGTTGTATAAAAGGAGTAATATCGAGGGTTAGAGTTGTATGTGTTATTATACAATGATATTTATATATTAATATTCATAAACTTTAATTATATATTAAATAAAAATTGTAGGATAAGTAGGATTCTTAAAATAGAAAATATATAATATATAATTTAAATATAATATAATATTATCCGGGAGTTGTATGTATGATATATATTCTTTTTAAAATTAGATTTTATTAAAATTGAATGGTTAAGATTATGGTCCATCTAAAATTGGACAGTTATAATCTTTTATATGATTCACTTTGGACCAATTTTTTTAATATTTCGGCTATAATAATATAATATAGATATTCCTATTAAATTTTATTAAAAAAAATATTTAATGATAATATGAGATCAATACACTTTAAATTAAGTATAAAAATAAAAAATTCCGTCAAAAAAAAGTATAAAAATAAAATAAATAAATAATTTGCGACGGAGAGTATTGAAGATTGAAAATGACTTGTACAATATTGAATTCTTGTCTAAATTTATGTAGTATACATGTGATAAAAACCAACTTTATTAATTAAATTAGCTCTAATATTTGAACTTTTATCATATATATATATATATATATATATATATATATGTAAGTAAGATTTATGTGAAAATGATTTTATATTTTTATTCATAAAATTTTAGATAAATTGATTCTTGAAAGGTTTAAAAGTTATTGCTCAAGTTTTACAATAATTCCCAGTGGTACATGCACCTTGTAAATGTATCTGCTTTTTGATTATAAAGTCATTCGAATAAGTTGTACTTGTCCCAGTGCTACAGCTTGTGCTTCGAATTTAAATTATTCAGGTTTTACCAATTATGTACGTGCCTTTATCCAGCCAGTAGCTAGCATACAACGTGACACATTTGTAAATGTGTCTGCTTTCTGAATTTTGATTGCTGTAGTCTGCGACGACCATGTGCCATGCACAAGAAAAAGTCATTGTTTATAACTCAATTAATGGAATTTAGAATAATTTGTTGATTTATTAATTTACAAAAATATTTATATACAATCAGCCACAAAGAATTAAATACTCACAACTCAAACAAATACATTTTGATTTATCAATAACACAAACAGTACCACAGTGTTTAGTGGTTTATTATTCTAAATATAAATTTAAAAAAACAAACAAACAAACAAACAATATATATATATATATATATATATATATAATTATATATTCACCCCTGCGTCAACTTGTCCCACCCCCATCTAAACTCGAACATGAACCCAGTTTTAGGCAGAGATTATATATGTTTAGCCTTTTCAAGTGCCGTGATCTTGGAGCCAGCAGAATCAAGCGTAATTGAATCATACCTTTGAAACAAATGAGCCACAAATAAAGCCGCCGTGACAGGTACATAATCTTTAGCAGGACATTGCTTGTTATTCGCACTCGGTGATTCGGTCTGTGGCCCGTTTGACCAGAACAAATACCTCAGTAACTCGTTCCCTTTTTCTTTCGTAAACCTATCCGCTACAAACTTCTCCGGATCATCAAACACCTTCCCATCTCTCATAACTAGAGGTTGATACCCACAAAGCACCTCTCCTTTCTTTACTTCAAATGCCGAGTCATGAGAACTCAGTGTAAAATCCTTCCTCGCCCTCCCAAACTGCAAAGGCACAGGGGGGCTGAGACGGAGAGCTTCGTATACAAACGAGTTAACCAGGTCGAGTTTCATTACCGACTCAAAACTCAGTGAGTCAGCCTTGCATGTATCTCTTACTTCTTTCCTAAGTTTCTCTTGCAACCCTGTTTTATCATTTCCAAGTAGTTGCAAGAGAGTTGGCAAAAAAGCTAAAAGTCCACCAAAGGCATTAAACCCTAGTACAAACATTAGGTTATGAAGTGCATCTTCTTCACTGAGTCCGAACTCAGTTGTTCCTCGGTCCAAGGCCTCTGAACCTTCTTTTTTCACAAACTCGGCTATTTTGTTGTAGCCACCATTGACTAGAAAAGAAGGGTAAACAAATGAGTGGAGAAAGATTTCTTCAAAAGGCTGACAAAGGCCTAGTTTGACGGTGGGGACGAGTTGTATGAGGAGCCACCGTTCGATCCAACTGTATCCTTTTTCGGATATTTCAGGCGATTTTGATGAGTCGGCTCTGATTAAGGCCCGAGTTAGAAAGCTGAAGATGAACTTTTTCAACGGGACATCAAAGGCGGCGGCGCCGGATTTTGATTTGGAGATGTCGGAGTCGATGGAGTCCCACATGGTATCTAGGTTTGTGGTTAGAGCCGGGATCCATATGCTTCTGCTTCGTTTCAGGATGTCCAAAATATAATTCTTCAGCTGCAAGTATCGTAAAAAAAATATCTTATAAATGAGTATCTGTTCTAATTTATATAATTAAAAAACAAAATTGTTAAACAAGATCATGTTTGGTGTAAAAAATGCATACCTGAGCATGTCTGGGCTCAGTGGTATCGAGATATATACAGGTACGAATATCTCCGGTTAAGCTAGTGCTTGGCATGTATTCTCCGGCCAATACATCTTTTTTTTCCACAAGCTCCATGTCGAACAAGTGAGAGAAAGATTTGACATCAAGCACAGCAATTATGTTAGGATTAATATTTGTAAAAAATGGAAATGTGGGAGGAATATTAGTTCGAAACACACTGCTCTTGTTCTTGTCCATCCTCTTCCTAAAAAATGTTTCAGCTCCCTCGAACCAGAAGTAATTTAAACGATCGGCAAATGGCCCCAACACCGGCCACCCATAGCTACCGGGAATTGTACGGACCGGCAAATGAGCAAGTGGTGATGGTGTTTCTCCGCTAGTCGACATGATTGCGTACAATTGTATTAATGTATCTAGTTTAATGTGGTATGTAGTTGTGTACGTTGTATCTAGCTAGTTTAATGTGGTATCTAGTTGTCGTAAATGCTAGTCTTGTTTGTGTTTTACAAGGTTGAAGGCGCTATGATATATATAAGAAAATTCATAAAACGATCAAAGTTAAACGCCTAGGCGGCTATTAATGTGTTCGGAACGTGTGTATATGCGGCCACTTGTGGTTTACTAGAGACGGTCTTCCAAGTTATTAGTGATACTGCTGTGGACGCTATTGTGTTTATAACTTTATATAGAGCGTGTTTTTTTTATTACATGTGCTCTAAATTTGATTTATTAATTAAACGATGTTAGGTTTATAGAAAAATAATGGCATTTCAAAAAAATCTGGCGAATTATATATATATATTTAATTAGGACGATTTTAATTAAATACTGAAACTGGATCACGTGGTGCATGAATAAGCAGAAAGATAATACTCTCACCGTCTCATCTCATATTAATAGTCTCTTTTAAAAAAATAACGCATATTAAGAAATGTTAGTTGTACAATAATTTTTCGTGTGTATTATATTTATTATGACTATTTTATATTAAATAAAATAATTTTTATATTGGAAATGACAAAAAAAGGTAAATTTAAATTTTTTAACATTAAAAGTAGAAATAGACAATTATTATGGGACAAAATTTTTTCTAAAAAAAGACTATTGTTACGGAACGGAGGAGTAACAAATATGATTATGACAATTTAACTAATTATTTTGATATTATCTATATTTTGCTGGACAAAATATAGATAATATCAAAATAATCAGTTAAATTGTCATTCGTCCAGGAAACTAGCACAAAAATTACAGACGGGTCAACTAATACAATAATTATTACCTTAGTCAGATCCACGTTTCAGCAATAAGATAGAGAACAACTACAAATTTCGAGCTACAATTATAGTATTCCAATAATACACATGCACCGAATTTATTACTCATCTTTCTGAACCAAATTAGTTCGCCAAAGTTTTCTGTTGGAGGATGCTGGTTAACCTAATGTGCACAATAAGATCCCTAACAGTTCGCCTGTTTGGCCTGCCTTAAAATAAGTCCTTTTAGACTTATTTTCGGGTAAAAATTTCATATTTTGATAAATGTTTTTTATACAAGTATTTAATGTATATTTGAGATTCTATAAGTTGCAGAAAAAAATTAACTTTTTTCAGAAAAAAGTTAGGAATCTCTAACAAAAACATTAAATACTTGTATAAAAAACATTTATCAAAATATGAAATTTTTACCCGAAAATAAGTCCAAAAGGACTTATTTTAAGGCAGGCCAAACAGGCCATTTGTTTTAAAATAAGTTGACTTATTCTGGAAAAAAGTTCCCCCAAACACCCCAAGTATCTGCAACAGATTCATTATATTGTTTAAAATTTAAGAAAATTTGAGAAAAATAGAGCTCCAACAGTGTACTAGTACCTTCTTAAAAGGTTAGCATCCATCTCTCATTCTTAACTTTAATTGATGGCTAGTTATCCATAATCTTATTTTATCAATTAAAATATTCATTTTTCTCTCTCCTTTTCCTTTCCCTCCTTTACAAAATATAGGTGAAATTTGAATTTATTATTATAATAATAATAAGGAACAAGAATGTTGTTGTTGTTATATAATATAATATATTAAGTTAATAGGATTCAATTTAATAATATTATTTTTAATACGGTTGGAGTTGCTCTTAAGATTGATGTAGTTTCGTTTCTGTTTTTTATTTCGATGTTTAAATTAGACTCTATCAAAATTATATGCAGTTCATTAATCATAGGAACCACAACCCCCCCCTCCCCCCCCCCAATTTATTATAATATTAATTTATATCAAATTGCATTTGTCAACAAAATAAATTGCATTATATATATGTTTAATTTTACTGTACTCATTATTTTTCGGGTAATACATACTCCGTAAGTCTTTTAAAAAAAATTATTCTAACCTTTTTTTTTTAAGTGATAACCTGACCTTGCACGCTAACCATAAAAGTCAACCAGTTTTTACAATGAAATTCACAATCCATTTAGGAGTACTACACATAAATAGTCCCCTAATAATTGTGCATTGCACACAAACAATTATACTCCTCAATTATTTTTACACAGAAATTCACAACCCACTGGCACAAAAGTTGTCCCCTGCTGACCGCGCCCCAACGCAGCAATAACAGCGTCTTCGATCGCTTTCTTATTTCTCCCTAGTCCACTTATAAATAAATAATCACCATTTTTTTTAAGAATATCTTAATTTATATTTTATAATAAAATATTACAAATAACATTTTTTTCTTTCTATTATATAATATATATTTAAAGAGAATTTTTTTTAATTATAAAATATAAGATGAAAAGGGATATAAGTAACATCGTTGAAGTTGAATTTATTTATTTATATCATAAATTATTAAAATTCAATATTTTATATTAAATTTAAGAAATGAACCGACACTCTGTTGAATTGCTTTCGGTCAGATACTTATCTTAATAATTTATTGATCCAACTTTATAAACGCGCATCTCATTTAGCAAAAAAAGAAACGGACATCTGTGTCTCATGAAATATGTCTGTGTGTCTATCTAAATCAGGTCACAAAATTATGGTGCAACTAAGCTATTTTTGTCGAAGCTTTAACAGTATGGTTGGATCATAGGGGCCGACTACTCCATCAGTTAAAAGGCGGATGGCTGCACCCGGTGTGAACTTCCTTGCAAATAAATAACAAGGAGCGTCTATTGAATTACTGTAGCACCGCTCTGTCCGGTGTTCCGATTCGGAGACGATATTCTTGATACCCTGTTAAGTTCAATTAACAATAACATTATCTAAAAACAGATCTGAGATAAATATATATATATATATATATATTGAAACAACAACAAAAACAATTATTAAGATTTAAGACATTGACTTGGGACGAATGAGCAAGAGTATGTTAATTAAGATGCCCTGATTTAAATGGGAGGCTGGGGGAAGATGAAAGAAACATCAGAATGAGTTTTGGTCCAGAACAGTTCGTAATTTCAGAGCATAAGCATAAAGACTTGAGCGCATACATATCTAACTTTATTCTCCTGAAGTTCTAAATAACCATTATTGGTTATCCTTTTTTTCACTATATGTATAGTGTATTATGTACATTTTTCATAGTTACTTCCAGTCCATTCTATTTTCTTTATAGTGACACGTGAATTAACCTGTAGATTTGCCAAACCCTGAAAAGATGAAGCAACTTTAGGGAGCTTTACTGGATCACTTAAATTGTTGAATTATTCAAGTTTACACCAGACATTTTCTTCATGCAATTGCTAAAGCTGCTCCTGATGAATCTATATCAAAATTCTAGAAATGCATGATGTTCTGTGCTATTATGTAATTAGAGGTTCAATTACATCACCTTTCCCTTGCCAGAGCAGGTTAGCATTTCCTAGTAATCACACAGCTAGTGATACAAAGCATTGTTTAAATATAATAACCAAAATAAATAAAAGGTCCATATATGTTACACTACAATAGACAATAGGAATGCATCAGCAGGGGTGGACCCAAGTGGTGCCAAGGGAACTCCGCCGAGCACCCTGGATTTCAAACAATTAGGTATTAGACTACTAATCATCGCTAGCTAGCTGTTAGTTGGGAGTATCATTTTAAGATTATGCACAAGTCTGACCTGAATTCAATCCCTCCCTTCCACTTCTTTAAATACATCCAGTATTTTGTTTTTTGTTAATTATTTTTGTTTAGTATCTAATCTACTGGCCTACTATTTTTTATATCTTTTTTCTAATAATTTGTACTAGTATGATGTAACTAACAACATACTATAGGAAGTATATAAAGGAAATTCACTGTAATATCCTTTAAGTGTCACACACATGCACAAAAGTTAAACAGTGTCTTTAGATCATCCTAGATAATACTAATGGGTCCGCCACAATATGCAAATTTTTACATATATGCATGATAAACATTAATGGTTTCCTTCACTAAAAAGACATGAGAAGGATTAGTATAATTTAATTTAAAAAACCTACTAGGGCAAGTTAAGAATAGTAAATTACCTTAATTTTTTCGATATATTGTGGATCTGCATTCTCATAATTGAATGTAACAGGATGCCAACCAGTTGTATCTGTGTTTGTAGTAGTATGATTCCACAAGGAGTATGTCAACGTTCTCCTAAAGATTTCATCCTCGAGCCCTTTCATCTTACATATCAAGAATGAGAAAAGAAAATGCATGTTAACTGGTCAGACCACCCAAACTTCACAAAGAAAATGGAATTTTTTATAATTGTAAATAGAATATTAAATTTGATACAAAAAAATCAGAAGATAAATGAAAGGAAATGGCCCCATATTTTGGTGTTCTCTCAGAGATGAAAACTTGACAAATTTAAATAATTGTGAGAAAGAATAAAAGACTTGACCATACAACTACATGTGCAGCTTAATTAAATAACTTAACTTTAAAATAATATGAGTACAAAATGGATGACAAACTAAATATAGCTCACCATTAATAGTGTCTGCACATAATGTTCATCTGGAATACAATTATGCTCCGTCTGAACTAGCTATTTTGGACCCAAACAAGAAACACTTAATAGTTAACCAACCATTATGAAACATAGAGGGGTGCAAAACTCAAGGTAAACATCCAGATATGTCTTAGTCTTTGTGAAAACTGAAAAAAAATCACTTACTGATTCATTATTCAATTTTGCTTTAGCGATGTCTAGAGGAGGTCGTCGCTGAAAGGTAAAAACTAATATTAAGCAGTTTATTATCACATAATAATGCTTAATCACTTAGACTGCTTTAACAATTTATCCCCTTAGCATCCTACAACTCTTAAGGCATATACAGATAGCGCAAACTAAAAAAAAAACTAAAAACAAGGAGCCTAGGTGAGTCGGTTACATACCTTGCAAAATTTCTTGAAGGCAGGAAAAACAGTATAATCATGCACAATCAACCCTGCATGTCTTCTTACTAATGCGATCCACTGGAATTCCATCAACAATTGATACGTGCGAATGCAATTTTCTTTTGGGGGTAAGTAATTACAGAATTGAAAGAATTAAAGATGAGAATATTGCAGAAAGGCAAAATTAATTTATCTAGTGATATTTAGTTCTTGTTAACAGTATGGAAGAAGATGCAAAGTCATTCCCAAAATTGGTTGGTGGCAAGTAACTGAGTTAGAAATATATTAATTAGTCAAATAACTAAGATCCTTCATATTTTATTGTAATTCTTTCATTATTTTCCTAGGAAGAAGGTGGCACTATGTTTAATAATAGTTTTACAATTTGCACACATTCAGCATGAAGTAAGGTAGCAAAGAAGATTAAGAAATTCTATATGGACCTGGGATCCTTTCCGCCATTTCTCCTCTAGTATCATAGGATACATTTTTGTACTGTAACGTATCTCATTTAGGTCAACGAAACTGTAAAACAAGATAAAACTTCAAATAAATCCACTAAACTGGAAACCAAGTGATAAATAACAACACATGTCTACTGCATTATATTTGTGGTTTTGAAATACCTTTCTACATAGCTTCTTGGAGAAGATATGAGATACTTGTACACATAGCTGAAATTGTGCAAAGGTACGCAGCTACAAAAGTGCAAATGAAACCAAGCAAGTTAATGATTATGAGAACTTTACAAGCAGCAAAATGAACATGGAAGAACTTTAGACTTGTTCATATAAAGGGTTCCCTGGGGCAAAAATTCATTTATTCTGATCCATGATTTCTTAACATTCATGTTGTTGGTATCAAAAACTTGTTCTAAAGACAATTTGCTGACAATAATTAAATACATTACTAGTGATAAATGCAATACTAGTTCATTAGATATTATACTAGCATCTTTTATGTAATTATCTCCGAGAAAAAATAGCTTACCTTTGTAAGTTCCATGATAGTAATAGTATATAATCTTTCGATTACTGTACAATTTTTGATAATTTATCATGAGCTACAAATAATAAAAAATTTAATGTATGTATAAAAGAAATTTTCTAATAATATGAATGTAATATGTACTCTCTCTGTCCCAGAGATACTGTCCACGTTTAAGTAGAGAATAACTAAAAGTGGACAATATCTTTGAGGCAGAAGCTATAAGTGGAAAGTCCCCAATCTATTTCTTTTTCTTTTTTTCGACATCAATCAAAGCCCTAAGCCAGGAAGCGATTCAACTACTATAATTTCCTAGGAAAACCTTATCCCAGGACAGATTCTCCCTCTTCGAGCATGAACAGCTGATTTTTTTCCTATCTATCACACCAAAAGTAAGTTGCTGCAAAGCTACATGAATCTTGGAGTCAACAATAAACTTTAAAGTTCTAATCAAGGGAGTTTTTAGGGTAGTTATTATTGTTTTCCAGCTTTGTGTAGTAATGGTGAGTTATTAAAATGCGGCAATTGTGCAAAAATTAACCAAGAGACAAGTTAATTCTTTAATAAAAAAACAGTATTTTAGTTGCAGATATCTAAAAATCGGACAAGTAAAAATCAAACAAATATTTTATTCGTTATAACATGCAATTTTGTAGTAATAAAATCGCAGGGAAAAAATTAGCTTATCAAAGCAACCTGTCTGACAAGAGAACAAATCTCTGGTTGTCTAAATCAGCAAGAGCTTCTCCCAGTAACAATCTCTCAGCTTCTATCATACTAGGTTCTCCCCAACCCACCTATAAGAATGATGAGAAATCTGGTGATTAAGAAACAGTTAACTTAGCTAGAGCCTAATCAATATAACATGTTGATGGCATATCAGGGGTATTATTATATGCATTCATGAATTTATCACCTGGATGCTCATACTCAGCTGCCGATTATAAAAGAATTCGGACACAGTAGTTGTTTCGTCAAACACAAAACCAGGCTTTGAATGTATATAGATTGAGAACTTTGCAGCATCTGCATTCTGTAAGGTCATCAAATCCAACATTGACATCAAAACTATTTTTAATCAAACAATAAACCTCAACAGCTGAGAACAATTTTTACCGTGTGAACAGTAAAAACAATTGTCTGTAACAATTGTAATGCATTTTCTCACGCTAAAATGTGTTCTCCATAAAGTACGGCCCTATATATTTACATATACAGGTGGAGATACGAACCTTGAAGAAACTATGCCAGAGAAAATCGAGAGGGAGATTTTCACGAACAAGGAACATAAAAGCTATCTTTGGAGTTCCTTGGATATGATTAGTAAAGTGATGAAATCCAAAAATGGAGCAAAAACAAAGGAGGACAAAGATTGCTATGAAAAACCTTGAGCCAGACCTTAAACAGCGCAGCGGAGAAATTAAAGCAGAAGAAGAATGCGCTGCTCTTTTCTTCATGTTCATGTCTTTATATCACAAACCAATCTAGCTAACACACCTCTAGCCAAAAAAAAAAAAACTTGAAATGTTCTGTGACAACAATACTAAGTGAAATTCATTGGATAGTAAAATGAAGCACAAAGAATACACATAAAGAGATGTCTTAACATTAAACAAATAAACCAAAGATGTCTTAATCTAAAATGTTCTTACCCAGATTCTGAAAACGAGGGTTTATGTAAATAACAGAGACACAGGGGTGCTTGGTTTTTTCTAATTTCTGATAAATAAATGCGTATCTTCAGATTTTTTCCTGAAAATATCTACTATAATATAAAAAAGTATATATGTCATAGTATATGTTTGATGAGCTGCTACCAGATTACAAGGCAATGTTCTAACGTGCATAAGAAGTGTATATTAGCGAGAGTGCATGGTTAGATTCGGAGCAATGAATTTTATGATTTCGATGAGGCATTTAATCAAACATTAGTCCTGCGTGAATTGTAATAAGCAAGAACGAGACGTGAAAACCATGTTTGAGAAGCAGTGAGTGCGTTAAGTAAACAGACAGGCGAGTGTGAATGTGAGTATAACACGTTGGTTAAGACTTGGGGGTTGTCTTGTCTGTTTCACGTGAAATGCATTATAATTTCAGATGATTCTTGTTTTTCTTGCTTTCTGCACCTGCCAACTCTACTTTTTTTTTTTTGTTTGTTTTATTTATTTGTACTGCTTTTTCATATTGTGCATTTGTATTGAGTATATATTTTCCATTTTAGCTCGTCATTCAAGTATATAATATGCTTTTGCTCAAAAAGACAAATATATATATATATATATATACATATATATACTATTCTTTTGCTCAAAAAGAAAAAAAAAGTAAATCCTATTCTTTTGCCCAAAATGGAAAAAAATAAGTATACACTATTCTATTAGAATAATTTATTTTTTTTTGGACAACCGCTTATTTGTAAAAGGGTTTATACTTATATATTACAATATAATTTCCATTTTTTTGGCAAAAACTTGTCTTTTCCAAGAAATATATATATATAATATATAAAAAACAGGAGCATCTTGATGGAAAATATGTATCCCGTCCGCAAAAATGACTAAAAATTTGAAATTGGGCAGTCTGATTATTTTTCCTAACAAATGCAGTATAAAATCAACTGGAAGAAAAACTGAAACAAACAAACTCAACTACTTAAGAAATGCAAAAACAGATATAAAAGGTCTTTGAAGGATAATGCAAGTGCCGTATGCAATTTTTGGGATATTTGAATTTCTTTTAAGAAATCTCACTCCAAACTAAATTCTTTGGGCATCAAATACTAAACTTTAGTTGAAGTTCCCACATTTGTTACTTTTCGATGCTCCTTACAATTTCATTGTAAGCGTCATTTGCTGCTCTGTTCAAAGCAATTTCTTTCTTGGCTCTGTACTCACCCTTTCCTCTAAGCTGATCGTCAACATAAACTTCGAAAGTCCCTTTCTTTAACCACAGATCTTTAAAACGCACCTTCAGCCTTTGTTTCTGGCACATCTCTTGAAGCTTCTTTACGGGATTCGCCTGTATCATTTCTGGAGTAATTATGGGCTCGAGCAAATCCTTGGCTACCTTTACGAAGAATGAAAGATACATATAATTATATTAAAAATTACAAGCAATCTTTCTGTCTGATTGTGAAACTAATTTATCAAATCCAGATAAACATTATTAATGAACAGTTGCAAGAATCTGCTAATAGTGCACGCACAAATGTGCGATTTCGGCATGTGGTTCCAAATTGCACTTTTACAGAGAATGTGCCAGTTCGCTATCAAAATACTAATCACACTTGTCCCAGACATTCAGCGAAAGGTATCAATAGCAGGGTAAAGAGACATAGTAAGAAAAAAATTCTTTACTAGAAACCTGGCCATTAAGAAGATACAGCTTTGATTACCTGGGCTCCTAATTACCATGATCAAGCACATAATGGCAACAGTGTTACTTCTAATTCTATAGTAGCAAACAAATAAGAGAGATTGATGCCTTCAATATGAATCTCATTTAAGTAGGTGAACTGTATATGAGATTTTAACATTGCCTAAAACAAATTATGACATAGATTTCTTCTGAATTGGATTTCGATTATTAAAAGTCAAGCCTAAGTTGTATTAAATTGTATTAAGAAAATTTACATATATTACATGTTTTTTTTATGTTGACATAATTTTTCGCCACAACCAGAGCTGGCATGAGTACAAAGTCCAACAAAGCTATTGCTTAGGGCTCCCCGTATTTTAAGGGCCCCAAATATTTTACAGTCAACTGTAACATTTGATTTAAAATCTTCACTTAAAAAGACACTTATATTTTATGTATTACTACTTTAGATAAAATTTATATTATATGTATATATATTTACATCGGAGGGTGGAGTCAAACTGGGTTGAGATGACCCTAACCACAACCTGCATAAGTTCAGCAAAGAGCATGTACAACCCCAAACATCAGTTCTGAAGCTGATGAATATATTTTGTACTCTTATATTATAGAGCTGCTGAAATAGCAATCACCCCCCCCCCCAAAAAAAAAAGAAAAGAA
Organism: Oenanthe sinensis; assembly: GCA_028671895.1. NCBI lineage: Eukaryota > Viridiplantae > Streptophyta > Magnoliopsida > Apiales > Apiaceae > Oenanthe > Oenanthe sinensis. The sequence continues at coordinate 43,198,420 of CM053794.1, forward strand.
AAAGGATCCCCATTCAGATAACTATTGTATGTTGAAGGGAAAAAAATGCTAGAGACATTTAGGACTGTACCTCCCAAGTTATATCCATTGAAGAGTTGCTGTCGATGAATACGGCACCTATTGTGGATTCAACAATATCAGCTAGGACCTTTGGAGGATCAATTAGTCCATAGGAATGCAAAGGATACTGTGGAAGAGCCTTTAAGAAACCTTTAACCTGTACAATTCTATCAATTAATCAGAAGAAAAGAATTAGATAAGATAGAATCATTGAGCACAGAAGAGAAGGCAGCTAAAACACTCAGATGCTTACTCTCTTCCTTAAGGACATTAGATACTCTGAACACCTATACTCGTAAATGACAAGTTGTCTGAAGTGCATAACATATTTTATGTATTCTTCAGATCTAGGGAGTTCAAAAAAAATGACATATTTAAACACTGTGCATATACTTAATACTATTAACTACTGTATATAGTACTGTAGTAAGTAGTAACTAATATTTTTTAACCAGTTTCTAAACAAAAGGATATATATTCCGGTTCCAACCAGCATTAACGATGCATTGAGATATCAACATATTATTGTCATTTGCCATCTTGGAAGAGTAATCATTTATGAAATCCTCATTAGACAACAGTTAACAGGGTAAGTATTACCAGTAAAGTTCATCTTAACAGGCTACCAATATAACTTTCAAGCAAGCATGTAATGAAATTCAACAAATTTGGTTACCGCATGACAGTCACTTACTTGTTGACTGAGTTTACGGTTATTATGCCGTAAATACTTAAGTAAGTCATATTTGATTGCCACACGTGCTAGCTTCTCCGTGTCAACATTAGCAGAACGGAGCGGAGACAACATCCCCGGAGGAAGATCCGGATACATGTAAAACTGCTGTTGAGTAACCAAAAGATTGAGCACAGAGTCACCAACAAACTCAAGCCGCTCATATGATTCACATTTCTGCTGATACGATTGATGTGTAAAGGCTTGTTGCAATAAGCTTTGGTTCTTAAAATTATACCCTATAACTTTTTCCACTTCTTCAAGACTCGGCAATGACTCGGTGCTACAACTGGTGTCATCGTCTTCCACTTGTATCGAACTTCTCAACTTGTCCTTAGTAATTACGTCATTGAGGACATTAATCAATGGAAGATCTATTTAAATAAAGAGGCATCGGCACTTTAATAGGCTGGTTTAATATCCAAAGGCTATCAATAAAATAAAAAGAAATGATTTAAGAACATCATTTCCGAAAATTTGTTCGTGCAGCATAAATCTGCAAGTGCATCAGTCGAGCAAATTTACACATTAAATCTGAAGTACAATGTCTACATATATGCTTGAATTGTATGTATAGTTACAAGTTCATAACATCATTTATTACGCAAACACATAGATAATGCAAGTCTATTAGGTACTGTATATAAATTGAACAACTAGTTTAGTTTCAATTAAATTGATGCGAAAAAATAGTGTATTAGATACGAGTATAATTAAAGTGATCCAAAAAAACAGAAATAAAAGCAGAAAATATATAGAGAGAGATATGATATGACCTTGAGTGCGGAGGCGTTTAGAGAGGGCGATTAAAGTGGGAGAGACGAATGATTGCAACCACGACGGCGACGACGCCATCACCGCCTGAGCTCTGCGATTGTTAGATACAATACCACATGAAATACTTCCGTCTACCTAATTCGTTAAATTTAAAATAAGTTACTTATTTATATATATATTTTTTTACATATTTTTATATTTTTTTTAAAGATAAATATTTATTTTAGATTTTTAAAACCAAATATCATCTTAAAACTAAAAAATAAATTATTTATTTTTAGAAAAAGTCCATACATAAATTGGCTTAGAACTGTTCTAACAAATCTCGCGATGAACAAAAGTCTAACCCAAGACCTAAGACCAAGACCTGAGACGAATAACTTGTACTATCCCATCGTGATTATTAGTTATACTCCACAGTAATTAAATTTTGTCTGATATATACACTTATTTTTTGTACAGAAAAAAAAATAGAATGGTTTGCGTGACAGTTTCCAAAAAAAAAGGATGGTTGGCGTGACAAAAGCAATAAATAAAATCGCGCATCTTTTTTTAGACGATCAAGTTATTGATCATAGATTTTTCCAAAAAAAAGTTATAGATCATAGAATTTCTATATACTCCAAATGGGCCAAATCAGTTGTATTATTATTTTTTATTATTGTTTATGTTTCTATATACTCCAAATATAATTTATTTTTGATATTTGTATTATTATTAGTACAATTTAGTAATTTAATATACAGTTTTGAATATAGTCATTTCTTCCCACCTCCCAATTAAAATATTAATATAAATAATCACAACAGTTTATTCGGAAAAGTGAGAATGCTCACTCAAATCATATCATGATTGTAATAATGTACAAACAATAATAATGTATGTAACTGTGTAAATGACGAATTGGAGCAACTTCATGCCTCGTGCCTGAAAAGTTTGTGGAAGGCCCCCAGACAGCATCATTTCTTAGAACTACCTTCCAGACATTAGATTGACCATATCATGCTTTTCGAAAAATGAACCAACATCCCAATCCCCTGTGGAGGATGTGAGGGTCATCAGTGCGACAACAATAGATCTCATGCTTGGCCGCAATTGGGGATTTTCAAGTGTGCAAGCTCTCGCGAGCTGCGCCAACTGCCATCAAAAAGCACCCAAAGAAGTTTATAAGACTACAAATGAATAAAAAGAAAATCGGAATAAAAAAAGGACTTTAAAGGAGCTGTTATACAGTTAATCATACAAGGTATAACAGCTATGACATAATAATGCTTGCCTTGCAGACAGAGTCTATAGGATGGTCATCTCCAAGTCTAGGGTCCACCAATTTGTTAAGGCCTTCTACTGGATCCGGTTGATTAAAAGCTTCCTCAAACTGAAAAGTATCAGAAGCAAATTAAAATTAGCTTTATATTACTAGGTTCAGATGGCAAGTTTGCACTTGTTGCTAAAAGATTGCTTCAGAAAACTTTTTGTCTAGGACCCTCCTACAATGACCCTATATGAAACTAAATAGATAAAAACAACTTGCCATTGCCACAAGCCCTTTTGACTCGGCAGCAGAATCATTTTCCCTAACTATTGCATCTTTGGCTGAAATAAGCTCGTAAAGGACAACCCCAAACGCATAGACATCAATTTTAGGAGAGACATCACCGAACTGAGCATATCTGCACCCATGAAATGTCAATTATTAATAATTAGTCTACATCGGCAAGGAGAAAAAGCTAAAAACACGTCTTATACTATGAAATGGGAGTGATCTGGTGAGCAGAAAGTAAACCATAGTTCGAAAACTAAAAAATCAGACCGTGCACGATTCTGACTATTTACTCTATTGAAAATAGACCGAGAACAATTAAAACAATGTGACTATTTACTCCTACAATACTCTAGTAAGTTCGGTTATATATTTATCATCTTAACGAGATTCCTGAAACTCAACTGATACATCAAATCACAAATCAGTTCGTTTACCAGCAATCCTACTAACATTACTCCAAACAGAATTATTTACAGTAGAAAAAAGAAAGGACCATATTACTCTGGTGGCATGTATCCAAATGTACCGACAAGACCTGTGGGCAACGATGTACTTCCGACTTCTGTTAGTTTTGTCAATCCAAAATCTGCCACCTGCAAATAAGTATTTTACCACCATGAACATCACAATTTTTTTCCATAACACAGTGGGAAGGGAAATAAGTAGCAGTAAAGCAAATAAGTAGCAGTAAAGCATAAAGAGTTTAGATGATTGATAAGAGGTAGATGGGGAATAAATTAATTTATAATGTGAAGTTCATAATTTATAAGTTAAAATCATTGTCAAGCTGTTTCATATGTATAACAAACAAAGCAAACACAATCTGTTACAACCTTTCCTCGGAAGTTTTTATCTATCAAAATATTTGCTGATTTAATATCCCGATGGATATAGACAGGAATAGTATGCTCATGGATATATTCAAGTCCTCTAGCTGAATCTAAAGCAACTTGCACCCTGGTAGACCATGAAAGCGGAGGTCTTCCTGAAATGTTGGAAAAGACAGGGGAGAGAAGGATGGGGGTGGAAATGTGTGAATAACATATTTATATGGAATGATTATAGCATATGAACTGTATCCTGTGGACATTTCATTACCTGAGCCCCGCAAATGTTCGCTTAAATTTCCATTCTCAATGTATTCATAAACTAAGAAAAGGGAATCTTCAACACAATAACCGATTAAGCGAACCTGTGTAATATATTGCATAGGGGTGTCAAAAGAACTATATGCTGGTGCTTAAATAGTAAAGTTAACAGTGATACTAGGTAAGACAAGGAGGGTGATGTGACTATCTATTGCAATTTAATAGTGAGAAATCGGAGCTAAGATGTAAACAATCACAAGAAATTAAGCTTATTTGAGATGATCTATTACTAACCAGTGGCAGACCTACCCTATGCCCAGGGTAGGTCTTGGCCCTCCCCGAGATTTTTAAATTAATGTAGTAACTTCAGTTTTTCAGTATATACTTTAAGTTGGTCCGGTGGTTTTGCAAGGTTTTTCATATATATATGGATATTTGGGTGAATTACAACTTGGACATAGACAAACATATTTTATATGGTTTTACTTGCCTGTGTTTTGTTAAAAGATATATATGTGTCTCTATATATTTCAAATGAAATGCAAGTTTCCAAACACACCATCAAAATATTGTAATTGGATTTTTCTCCCAGATTAAACACTAGCTAGCTATGACATTTTTTTCATTCAGAAGTTATGATTGGCCTCCCTGGAATTTGAGTCTAGGTCCGCCACTGTTACCAACAATGACCCAATTATAACCAATGACCAATCTAACAACTACTTCTGTTACTAACTTTCAGGCCTTCGTAAGCTTAAAAGTATGCCAAAAATATTCCTCAGGATTGCTCCCACGGCAATGTATGACCTTCATTCACACCATACATAGCCACACATGCACATATCTTATTGATGTTAGTCTAATGATTTTGTGTCTCTCGCAATAAAATGATATTACATACATTGTGCTGCAGTATAATAATACAAATACAAGCTAAAAGGCAAAAAAAATGAAGAGGGATATTACCAAGTTCAGGTGATGAACATTCGTTAGAACCTTTAATTCAGCAAGAAATTCTTTTGATGCTTGCATAGCCATCTTCTTTATTGCGGCTTTCTGCACTAAAAACACTATTAGTGTCCCACAAATAATATTTAGGATCAAATAAACTACACATATTAATAAAGTTCACTCGCAATTGCAAATATGCCAGTAGATCAACCTGACAAAAAAAGGCCTCAAGCTTAAGATGAACAGACCTGTTAACAAATTTTAGTATTCTAGAGATTAATCACACACCATCATACATATATACAATATACCCAGCTGCTAGAGCCTGATATCTTACCAATATCAAGACCAGCAACCCTTGAACCCAACTCTATAGATATTAAATTTGTGGACAAGTGAACTAACCAGGGCAAATTTATATTTCATATTACATAACCTCAGAAGAAGGCATATAAATATATATTAACTACCAGTTAAAAAAAATAAAAAAGTAGCAGATCATTTGGGAATACATATATAGAAATACTATTACTAACACTTGACTATGACAAATAGTGAGGTACCAATTTACAATAGAGTCTAAATAAGTGGCACCTACACCGTGGCGGAGCTAGAAATAGAATCGAGGAGGGGTTAAAATTAATTATTTTTAATATTTATTTTTAATTATATTATAATATATTTTAATAAATAACAGGTTATTAGTAAATGAACACAAATAATTGGGATGTTTGACTAATTTTCTTCTCTTTTTTTTTGAGAAATAAGTACTTATTTTCAGGAAAAAATACACATTTGCATATATTTTTCTGAAAATCATTTCTAAAAAATAAAGTGCTAAATTTGTTTTTGAGAAAAAAGTGTTTATTTTTTTTAAAAAATACACATTTATATATTGAAAATAATACTTATTTCTAAAAAATAAAGTAAGGGCTAAACTTGTTTTTGAGAAAAAAGTGTTTATTTAAAAAAAATACACATTTATATATTGAAAATAAATACTTATTTCTAAAAAAAATAGGCTCAATATATTGGACTAATATTGGAAACTTAAAGTCATACTTACGAAAGAAATAAAAGTTTATAAATAACTAGTGCATCATATTGAATAGCCATTTTTAACTTGTATATTATCTATATACTTTAACAGTTATTCACAGTTCAGGGGGAATGACCGCTTAGGCTCGCCCTAGCGTCCCTCCACCCCTGCACATACATATGATACATAAACTATTGCTGAAGGTTACAAACCTCGCCCCTGAGTTCAGCGTAGTAAACAGCACCAAAGCCACCTTGACCAATCTTATAACTAATATTGAAGTCATTTGTAGCCTTTGCTAACTCTTCCAATGAGAACTCCACAGATTTATCTACACTTATGCCTGTCAGGCGTGGAGAAGCCACAACTGAGGACTCTTGACCTTTAAGTGAAGTGCCACCTGGAGCTACACTCGGAAGAAGGTAAAATCAGAGTACAGGAAAATTATTGTGATGTAAAAAATAATCGGCAAGAAGTTACATTATATTCTCAGTCAAATACAAACAAGAGAACTCGAGTAGAGTTAAAAGATTGGTCAATATAGTCAGTGAAACACTTGATATTATAGATACGTATTATATACACTGGCATGCATTATTTTTTGCAGAATCATAGTATATAATACAAAAAAAAACATCATATAATGTATGTTTAAAAAAAAAGTTAATCATAACTGAGCAAAAAATTGTTAATCCAATCTTTATGCAAATCAGTACTATGTCCTTGCTAAATTTGGAATCCATGAGAAGAATTTAGAACATAAGATCCTCAGAAATCTTAAAATTACAACACCACTTCACTAAGAAGCCCCAAGAAATGTTGTTAAGTTACCAGTTCTAAAATCATGTTAAGTTCCCACTTCTCCTAAAACTCCAAGGAATTGGACTTAAGAGGATCTTATTATTTATCTTTAACAAATGCAAAATAATACTTTCCACAACCAAATACATCTAGTGTCTCCAAGAGCTCTCATCCATGTAGCGAGGATCCCTGATTGTGATTGTATACTGCATCCCATTTGTTACTAGATACATTGTGATTGATGTTACCCAACTTACTGATATAGTTCCTTTTTCAAAGAAATATACCAGGGTGATCAAAAGACCTGGTAATTTCTAACAGGGACCGAGCCCCATTTCGCCCAGAACTTTCTTCTCTAAGTTATTAGTTCATCGTCTATCTTGATTATCTAAATACTTTAAAAAATATTATATATTTGGTGAATTCCGCTGTCATAATTCTTTAAGCAACCCGTAATTTAATGTTCATAGATAAATATGAGCAGGAAAAAAAAAGAGAACCACAGAATACCATGAGCAGAAAGATCTTCACTTTCTGCTGAGAGTCTGATCCTTCCAAATTTTTTCTTTCTGTAAAATCCAAAATAAGCTACAAGTAACAGCAATCCTACTACTGCGGCTACAGCAATGCCAGCTATGCCTCCAGTGGAAAAACCTGGTTCTGTAAAATCAAGACATAAGCTTAAGCAACATAAAGACTCCATACTATTATCTAAAATCTCAATTGTTGTGAATGAACAAAGTTAAATCAGCCAGCATAAAAGGTTAGACCTCCTTTGCTGCAAAAAAGAAAACAAACAAACTAAATCAGATGTTAATTAACAGAGAAAATTTACCATAATAAAGAAATTTATAATTTATTAGCATTCCCAAATTAGACATAGAGATAAGCTACCTGGATTTCAAGGGTAGAAAGTTTCCGTCTGTATCTGCAAAAGAAAAAGGGCAACTTTAAAAAGATATCTCCTAGCAGAACTAAGCAGATTAAAATTGAAGTACCTAGCATTCAGCTGCACATTCAAAATGTCCATATAGGTATCAGTAATTGTGAAGATTTAAATACCAGCTATTCAGGAAACATACAGCATACATATAAATTAATTACTATTAAACGATTTTTATTACATAGTACTATATATCTAAAACACATATCCCAGTAATGTAAAAATATATCATTAATTCTATCTAGATTAAAACAAAACAAAATTTAAGCTTATGAAAACAGAAAAATCACCTCTGCCAGGAACATACACGGTTCGAACCATGTATACCCCCCATAAAAATTAGCACCCGGATTATACCTCTTCAACAAATCCGAACCATCCGTCCCCGAAAAATTCAACTCCCTCAAAACAGAATTTAAAGTATCCCCAGTCCGGAGTGGGTACGTAACAAACAATCCATAATCTTTAGAAACCTTCTTATCCCCACACGAACAATTAACAGTAACATTTAAAACAACATTAACCGGAATATCAGTAGCCTCATAGGAATTAAACTTTTGCACCCAAGCAGTATTGGTCAAATTCGAATAAAAAGTTTTCGCAATTTTATAATAAGTATCCCCAGCGTTAACACTATATCTAAAAACATGACCAAGAAATTGCTTGTCAACTGAAAGGTATATCGATTCGTATCCCGGATCGAATACTATCTTTGTTTGGGATCTGCTCCTTGTTGTAACTCATGATTTCCTCTATGGGAGTATTGAAGATTTGAGAAATGCGGGTGAGGCTGTTTTGGTCCGCCACGTAGTAAGAGCCTAGAGCTAAGTCACAGCCTTTGGTGCACTGTGATTGTGTGTTTGTGTATATCGATGTAAGTATCAAAAAGCATAACTGCAAGTTGAAAAGCATGATGGATGATTAAACCCTGGGTTGCATTGGGAATGGCGAAACTGGGAGACTTATGAATGAAATGAGAGTTGACTTCAAGAATCATTGCGTTGACTGGTTTGTATGTTAGGGATTATTATTAAACTGAGATTAGGTAACAATGGAGGCTGTGGGATTAAAATATGAGTAAATTGTAGTTTAATTGCTTATATATTAATTTTCTTACATGTTGATGGTTAAATATAAAAAATGATGAACTAGTTGGTAAATTATTTTGGATTACTAATTTCAGGGGTCCTCCTGTTATTAGATTAATCGTCAAATTGCAGGGATATATGTTACAACATATATGTGAATGCCTATACTTCATATGAATATATTTCCTTAACCCAGCAGTTTCATTACTTCATCAAAATTGTTTTAATAAAACCCAATATGTGTTTATATGGTAGATGCCTAGATGGGCTCTTGAACTTCCAGTTGATACTTTTCAATTTGGAAAGAACTCCTAAAAAGGAGCACAGTACCGGATGTGGTAGGCTTCGTTTATCTATAATTGGTCCGATCATCATAGAATTCATCGGTCTTGTTAGAAATTAGAACTAAGCCTCCATATATGACATTAGTGTTCTTTCAGGGAGCTTATACCATGTTTCAAATCCTTGCACGCATTCAACAGGAGAGTGTAGGACTGATATAGGAGCAATGGAAGCACCCCTATGGTGAATATGAACTAAATAGTTTTGGCCATAATCCATATAGTTATCACAGGATTAAAATACCAGCTATTCACGAAACATACAGCGTACATATAAACAATAATTACTACTACTAAACAACATAGCACACTGTATATATCTAAAACACACATCTCATTTCTATCTACATGAAAACAAAACAAAATTCAAGCTTACGAAAACAGAAAAATCACCTCTGCCAGGAACATACACGATTCCTCTGCCCGCATTAAAATTAGCACCCTGATTATACCTCGTCAACAAACCCGAACCATCCGTCCCCGAACTAAAATTCACGTCACTCACAACAGAACTCAAATTATCCCCAGGCCGGAGCGGATACGTAACAAACAATCCATAATCCTTGGAAACCTTGTTATCCCCACACGAACAATTAACAGTAACATTCAAAACAGCAGTATCCGGAATATTAGTAGCATCATAGGAATTAAACTTCTGCACCCAATTAGTATCAGTCAAATTGGAATAATAAATTTTCGAGATTATATCATAAGTATCACCACTCCTAACCCTATAACTAAAAACATGACCAAGAAATTGCTTATCAATACAGTCACACCTAAAAGGAATGTCTATTCGTGTACCGGTTAGAATAAAATCTTTGTTTGGAATCTGATCTTTGTTGTAACTTATAATATCATCTGTTGTAGTACTGAAGATTTCAGATATGAAGGTGAGGTTGCTTTTTTCCCACACGTAGTAAGAGCCTAGAGCTAAGTCACAGCCTTTGGAGCACCGTGATTGTGTGAGTGTGTGTATTGATGTAAGTATCAAGAAGAAGAATTGAAAGTTGAAGAACATGGTGGATGATTAAACCCTAGGTTGCATGGGGAATGGTGAAATTGGGGGAATTATGAATGTTACGAGGGTTGACTTGAAGAATCAAAGCGTTGACTGGTTCGTATGTGGGGATTACTAAACATTATAAAAAATTGAGGCGGTGGCGGTTAAGGATTAAAATATTTAAATCATCTTTCGTTCTCTGTTTGTACAATTTTTAAACGGTAAATAAAATTGACTGTAGTTTGCTTGTGGTGTTCATTTGCTAGCTGGCACGGTACTCCGTTTGCCGCCACAACTTAGGTACAGCTACGGTTCCTAATTAAAATTCTCTTTTGACAGCGTCTGGACAGGGCAAGTGATTGCTGTCATGGGTTCCACCTGACTCACCCCGATAATTTATTTATAATAGATATTTTATAAGGTTATAAGCTAAATTAATTAAAAAAATTAAAATTTTCTTTTCAATTTTTCACATATATATATATATATTATAATATTAACACGTATAAAAAAATTATAATAAATTATTTTTCAAATTTTCTTAAGTAAAAATACGTGTAAAAAAATTAACTAACTAAAGATGAATGGAATATATTATATTTACTGTAAGTCTGTAATTAATATATTTATTCATTATGTATACAAAAATTAGTTAACATCAAATATAATAGAGAATTAAGAGTTAAGTTTAAAATAATATTTATAAATTTGTATTGAAAATAAAATTGAATGAATACTTTTAGATTAAAAAAAATCCACAAAAAAAATAATTATTTAGGACGGAAAATATTACTCCGTATAGTGTTCATTTAATTTATTGTCTACCTAGCTTGGTACCCATGAAATTATTGAAATCGTTACAAAAGTTGACACGGATGCAGGATGCTAGAGTAATAGACTTGCGCCTGCCTGTGACTTGCAAAATTACTTTTCGTGTGGTTTTAAACAACTTTTGTTTATTTTCTGAACACATTTCGAATTTTAAAATTTTAATATAAGGATGTAGAAATCAGAAAACAGTTGTCGTTAAATTTTAGATATTTTTTGTAAGGGAAAATTTATTTAATATATAAATTTTATTAAAATAAATTTACTCTGTAGGTTCGAGGAGAATAGGAACAAAAAACTTATTGTCTATTGCTATTTGTCATTTTTGGTTGACTACGTATATGAAAATATAATGTATCGATCCGATAGAGTGTGGAGTCTAAAGGTGTGCTACAAGTTTACAGCTAGCTAACTCGATTCCAGTTTAACTCGTTTATACTTGCTTCAGACAGCTTGTATTGGCTTACTCTCATAGATGAGTCAAATTATTTCTCTTTTTCTAGAAAAACGATATGCTTAATTAAGACCAGGTTTGGGGATGTAGCACTGAAACTTGATGTTAGTAAGGCTTATGACAGAGTCGATTGAGGATTTCTAAGGCATCAAATGAAACAAATGGGCTTCTCTAATAAGTGGATATCCTGGATTATGTTATTTGTAACAATTGTTTCCTACTCTGAATTTTAATGGATCACAGGTAGGTCCTATTACTCCTTTGAGAGGGCTATGGCAAGGTGACCCGTTATCACCATACTTGTTCTTGTTGTGTGTGGAAGCCTTGTCTTGTTCGATTAAAAAAGCAGCTGAGGAAGGTACGATCAATGGGTGTCGTATTCATGTGCAAGCTCCGTCGGTTACTCATTTATTATTCGCAGATGATAGCTTCCTTTTTTGTAAAGCAATTACGGAGGAAGTAAGAAAGATTAAGTCAATCTTGCAGAATTATGAAATGCACTCGGGCCAAACTATAAATTTCCAGAATTTGGGTATATTCTTTAGTGCAAATGTAAGAATGGACAAGCAAGCAGAACTGAAAAATTTGACAAGGGTGCATAGCGATCTATGGGAAGGGAAGTACCTAGGTTTGTCGTCACTTATAGGCAAGTCAAAGAAAACGGTGTTCAATTTTTCAAAAGATCGCCTCTGGAACAAAATTTAGGGTTGGAGTGTGAAGTGCTTATCAATAGCAGGGAAAGCGGTTCTTCTTCATAATGTTGTGCAAGCTCTGCCTTCCTATGCTATGTCATGCTTTCTACTACCAAAGTCATTATGCTAAGAGTTGGAGAGAATGATGAATAGTTTCTGGTGGGGTTCAAGTAATAGCAGTAGGAGAGGTATACGATGGTTGTCATGGACTAAAGAGCATATCGAAGAGTACAAGGGGTATGGGTTTTAAAGACTTATATGGTTTTAATCTCGCTCTACTGGAAAAACATTGTTGGAATTTTCTGAGTAACCTCAATTCCTTAGTTGCAAGGGTGTACAAGGCAAGGTATTTTTCTAACACTACCTTATTTGAAGCGTCTCGTGGTGAGGGGGGTCAGTTTTATTTGGTCAGGATTGCGGCAAGCGAAGGAGGTTCTTAAACGAGAGTTTTGATGGGTCCTTGGAGATGGGGAGAAGATCAGAGCTTTTGAAGATGCGTGGCTCAGAGGAAAAGAAGACTACAGAGTAGACAATACCCATGCTAGTACATTACATGGTTTGAAAGTGTGCGAGTTGTTTGTTCCTGGTGAGAAACAGTGGGATATACATAAAGTAAACAATTTATTTTCGAATTGTGATGCCATGACAATACCTATCCCTAGAAATCATGTCTTGTAGTCATGTTGTTGATGGAATGTATAGTGTCAAGTCTGGGTATAGCTTATGGCATAGACATTTTAGTGAATGCAGATAAGCTTCTTATAACCAATTAAGGATGGTTAAAGTTATGAAAAATGGATGTGTCTCACAAAGTTCGAGTCTTTTTATGGCATGTGTGTAAGAATAATGTTCTTGTGCATGACCTGCTGAGAGGAAAGGGAGTACAAACTACAATTATGTGTCCTATGTGTGAAAATGATGTTGAACATCTTTTTCATATTTTTCTTGATTGCAGATTCGCGAAAAAGTGCTAGAGAGCACTAGGAATGGATTTTGATGCGTCAAGAATAGAATCATGTTCATAGTGGTTATTGCAGAGTTTGGCATCTGAATCAAGAGATAAGCCGGTGCAAATTGCTATTGTGCTTTGGGGAATATGGTCAGCTAGTCACATGAAGGTTTGGGATACAAAATCTATAACACCTAAGTTAGCAATGTAGTGGAGTGTAAAGCAGGTATCTCAGTGGAGAAAAATGCAGACCTACAAGTCGAGTATTGGTAATGTATAGAGTCGAAATAGTGCTACAATTCGGTGGTTAACTCCGGTTGCAAGTCGTATAAAGCTCAATGTTGATGCGTCTGTTTATGCAGGGATATCGAATTTCCCAGTTGGAATGGTGTTACGTGATCACCTGGGAGGGTTTATTAAAGCAAGAAACTTTCGTAATGAAGGAGAGAGGTTACAGTCCTTGAGGCAGAAACTCGGGGAATTCTAGAAACTCTAAAGTGGATTAATGTACTGGGAGCCACTAGTGGATGTTGAGTGCGATTACATACTTGCAGTTCAGGCTATTAATAAGGGAACAATGAACTATTTAGAAGTGAGGACTGTGCTTCAAGAATGTCGCTCAATGCTTAGTGTTCGTCCTGACATCTCTATTTCGTTTGTTAAAAAGCAAGCCAACAAGGTTGCCCATTTGTTACCTAGGGTGCCATGTGAGGTTAACTGTTGAACGATTTTTCGTCTCCTCCATATTGTGTGTTGGAGACTCTTATGTATGAGGTTTCGTTGGTTTAATATAAAAGTTTTACTTCAAAAAAAAGACCACGTTTGACATTGAACACCGGGAATAACATTTTTTTACTGAAAAATTGATAAAAATTTGTTTAATAAAATTAAAAAACAAAAATGTTCTGTATGATTATTTTAAAATTTTCTAAGTTATAATTTGTTGTAAAAAAATTATAATTATAATTATGAATTAAAGAACAACAAATCACTTTAACAATAAAAAGCTCCACCTTATCATTACAATGCTGAAAACTACACCACGTCGGCTCCCATTAAATATGTATGGTTTTAAATATGAACATGAGGTATGAAAGGATGAGATTAGTTACGCTAGTTCGAGAAATCCCAGTAAATGCAGGTATGGAAACTTTACTCATAAGCTTAAGCATGGTCACGGTTTCATAAATTGAATTTTGGGGCCTCCTCCAACTGGCATTTGCACCCTCCTTATCCCTCTGTTTAGCCAACTATATATTTTGTGTGTTGAAATAATCAAGATCTTATGATGATTCAACTGTTACGAAAGCATTGACCACCAAATTTAATAAAATATGAAACAGGGACCAACCAACCATGCCATTATATAAACATGTAATCGTGACTTTCTTATCACACAAGTCTGTCTCACTACAATCTAATTCTTGAGAACCAAGCCAAAAAAAAAAAGCATGAATAGGTTTCAGGTATCTCTCTTCATTTTCATTCTCATTCTCATTTGTACTACTACCACCCGAATTTCCGGTATTAGGATCGGGCAACAGTTTCCGAGCCCGGCTATAAGAAAAGAACAGATAGTTGTATCCACTGCACAAGTCTCCCGTAGGATGGTCCCGGAAACAAAAGAGGAACATGCGTTTAATCCTAATGTAGAAGGTCCGATAGCCACCGATTTTGTGTCAGAAAAGAGAAAAATTCCGACTGGACCTAATCCACTGCACAACAAGCGATAGCTTAGCAATTATTTTGCAGCCTGTGTGGATGATGCATGTAGCTACTTGAACTGCCCCATTAAGCTATTTTCTTTTTCTTTTTTACTCTTCCCTTTTTCATAATGGTGAGTTTACTTATGTACGTTACTTGGGACTTGGGAGTAGTGTTATAAAGATTTTGTATAGAAGATGAATATACTTAGATGTATAATTATTTAGTTTTTTAAAATTGATGTAATGATATTAATTTAAATATTGGATTTTGATTCAGAAGTAGAGTTCCAGGATCGATTTAGCTTGTGTTTCATTGTTAAGACTTAAGAGCATCATCAAGTTTCGTTTCTCCTGCATAGACTGTTGGTTTGTTGCTAGTATAATATTTTATTATAATTATTTTTATACAGTTTGTTTGATAGTAAACGCGGGAATTAAGTCAAAGAAGATAATCGACGTGTTTAATTTCACCGAGGAAAAGTCAAAAACATAATTATAGAATTTATTGGCGAGAAATTAGGTGGAGCAGGTGGCTCAGGGTCGGTTTGCCCACTTAAGATTTATACTACCAAGTAATTATTTAAAGTTAATTTATATTTGTAAAGATGAAAAATCTATTATGCAATTATTTGTTTATTTTAATAGTTTAATTAATATACTGTTTTATAATTTTTAATGAAAAGCAAAATAAGAAAGATATTTGAAGTAAGTTTAGAACTAATTTTAAAAAAGTAACAAATCATGATCATTTATCATTTTTTTTACTAGATATTTGTTGCTTCTTCAATTTCGAATGTTGTGATGCTAACATTTCCGCATAGATAACAAATAACTTAAAATAATATACACCATCAGTACTATTGTTCATCATATTATAATATTACATTAAAAACAATAATACAAAGATTGGATTGGTAACATGGACCATGATAATCAAATTCATTTCGTATGTCAAAAAATTAGCTATATGTTAATAGTACTATATAACATTAAAATTTTAGGTCACTCCAAAAAATGCATGCATGACTTATTTATATATAATAATATTTTAAGGAAAACTTATAAAAAAATTTAAATATTAAAATTATTTGAAGTTCTGTAACTCAATTAATATTTAATTAGACATTTTATTATAATTTTAAAAATAAAATTATTATTCCACATTATATATTTTTATTTTTATTATGATTTCACCGAATTTAATAAAGATTTTGATCATGACTTTCACTTTAAAAAAAATCGCTAAAATGTTATCTTAATAGTTAATACACATGTGTGTTTATAGGTGTGTTTGGCCTCGAATGACAATTTACCCGATTTGCGGGGTTGTACTGATCCCTAATTTTAAATTATTATTCATTGGTCTTAGATTATTTGTCATTTTTTATGATTAAATTAATTCAAATTTAACTGAAAATTGTATGTATTATTTAATTGTAAAAATTATAATATTAAAAAATATATATTATTTTAAAATATAATTTTCAATTTTTTTTAAATTATAACTTAATAATTTTTAATTATTAATAAAAATTTAATTAAACTAACCATAAAAGATCAAACCGCGAGACAAATAAAAGGGTATTTATTTAAGTATTGTACAAGCATATATAAGATTTATACAAGTACTACTAATTTAGAATCGAAGTACATCGAAAAGACAAACACCTCCGGACTCTAGATTATAAACACAATTACACAAATACTGAAATACACACACTTGCATACAAAACCAAGAGGATGAGTTTCCTTGGCGGGGGTAGATTAGCAGGCAAAGAAGCTGCTTATTTTTTTCAAGAATCCAAACAAGCCGTTAGCCGTTTAGTTGACAAGAATAAATACAAGATTCCCTCTTCTACTTCTGATAATGAATTACAAGCGCGGTCACCGGAATCAGCAGATATATTGCCGGAGATTCTTAGACACTCTCTGCCGTCTAATTTATTCCGGCCACTTTCCGATTCTTCTTCTTCCCTTGCAGCTACCAAATGGGCTCTCCCCCCTAATACTAAAAATTCAAACTTCATACGTCATGACGCTATTAATCCACTTAAATCTTATATTTCTCTGCCTCAAGTCACTTTTGGCCCTAAAAGGTTACCCCATTCCCTCTCGTTCTGAACTATGTATAATTACTATAAAGCGCTCTCTCTTTCTGAACTGTGTATAATTACTTGGGAATTATATTCATTTGATCTATCCTGGGTAAAAGAGGAGCTTTGGTTGTACTAGACTAAATGCTTGTTAGTTGTTACTGTTATTCTTGTCTGGTTTGGTTAACCTTTTTTAAGTATTGTAAAATTTCTGTTGCAAATGAAAACTGGTTGATGGTAACGTGTGGCTTTTTCATGGTTTTAGCTTGGTTGATTATTTATGTTTTGATTGGGAGTTATATGTAGGTGGCAGTTGCCCAATGCAGAGAACTCGTTTATAGCCTCCACTGCAAATGATTCTCGTCAAGATAAATACGTTCCTGTTAGCCATGAGAAGTTGAAAGCAGCTGCTGCAGGATTTTCCCAAAGTAGGTGTCAACAACAGTAATCTGTTAGATACTTGTTGTAATATGATTGATTCGTAATGGTTTTCTACTTTTCTTTCAAATTAATTTGAATGCTTAGGTGATTGGTTTATGTAAGATGTTACTTGGCTAGTTAGGTATCCATAAGACTAGTAGTGCCATGCTGTTTGCTCATTGATCATTTGGAGATTCAGTCAAATTAAGATGACTAATCTTGCTTATGGGATGAGAAGAAGGAATTGTTTTATACCTATGTCTATTGAAGTGAGCCGTGTTTAAATGTTTTATTATGGATTTTCTTGAGCAACCTGACATCGTGTTATTTTAATGTAATTGCATATAGTTGCAAAGGCATTTGCTGCTTCCACAGCTATTGTGTTTGGTGGTGCCACTCTAGTGTTTGGACTTGCAGCCTCCAAGCTTGAAGTGCATAATGTAAGTGATTAAATACTGTTGCCTTTGTTATTGAGGATCTCTCTCTATTATAAGAGGCTTTGTTGCATTGCAATTTTCTGTGCACATGAAAGAGGAATATTAATTGTTATGTGAGATATCAGCCTGTGCACACCCACAATCACCCTATTGGATTTATAAGTGTCTATGATGAGGAAATTGATCAAAGATCCAGTGGTTCATAACATAGTTTTTTTTAAAAAAAATAGTCGGCTTGATGCTGAGCATGCTAGCTCCAAACAGTCATGGATTTAATAATCAAACCTGCCAAACGTATTTTCATAAAGTGGTTCACAACTGAGAGTGAAATTCTGAAGACTGAAAGTTAAAGAAAGAAGACACACACACACACACTGGTTGGTCTACGACTTCACATAGTGAATGAAATGGAAAAACAATAGGCTTCAGTTTGGACTTTCTCACCCTTGGCTTTGGGAATAGGTATTTTATTACTTCAGTTTGGGCTTTGCTTAACTTTTAGAGGGTTCCTTTGGGCATATATACTCGTGGAGAATTGGGAACCACTTTTTTCTTAGTCGTTAGGTTCGAATTCCATTATAAATTTTCTATTATTGTGTTTATAGAACATATTCTGCCTCTGATAAAATTAGGCTAATACAATAAAATGAAGCTTCAAGGTATGCCTTCAAACATTTTGAAGATGAAAACACCTTGAGCAAAACAGTTTCTTTCAACCTCTGAATTGTGCTTATTGGCTTTTGAATTTGGTTGAGCATCTGTGCTATATTTCTCCACTCTAATTCCGTCATTTCATCTGCTACAAAATCTTTTTATTTTCGGTTACTCAATTCTGGACACTGATAACCTTGTGACAGTAAGATAGTGTTAATGCCTTTTAATACTTGGATTTGATGCAATGTATTGTTTTGTAACATAATAAATGATCGACAGAGTGATGATATTCGGATAAAAGGAAGAGAACTGGTGAATCCAAGATTTGAAATGGTCAAGGAGCGAGTCATCCCCTTGCGAACTTGGGTGTGTTAAATCATAAATTTATCTTCTGTTTATATATATAAATTTGCTCAACTTCCATATGCTTTTGTGAGATTTAGTGGCATTTAAACCTTTTAATTTCAGGCTGAAGGCATGTCGAAAAAATGGCATTTTGAGAAGGGACAAGACGTTAAAAATAATCCTCTATTAAAGGAGCTCTCAAAACAGATGGGTGCAAAATCCTCAAGCTAATATCTCAGGATTCAGTAGTAATAGTGGTAATGTATGTAAAATACTAAAATCTATGTATATAAACAGCTGAGGAGTCGGATGACTGTCAAGAAATAAAGGAGGGCGTGCTCACATATTTTGCTATATAGAAGATTTGCTGTTATTCTTCGAGGCTCGAGCCCTTGTATGATAATTAAATTATCAACTATCGTCTTTTGTTTTTTGAATTAATGGTTTAAAAATCAATGTCATATAAGTTTCTTTTCTTTTTAATGTTCTAAATGTGATATTAACAATTATCAATTCGGTGAATAACCTTTTACAGTCTCTGCATTTCAACCGGTCTCTAAATATGAAACACTGTATTATTTATACCATACCTAAACATGTGGTAATTTTGTAGGGTGTTTCTCTAATGCATCACTTTATTCTACAGTCTACAGCGCGATAAACTATGACAAAACATAAATTGCAAAATAAAGGCGGATAATAATGAAATTTTCTAGTAAGTTTCTAGTTAAATATATCAACGAGCGACTCCTTAGAAACGGGAACAATATAAAGCAATATAATAATAATAATAATAATACTGCTATTGCTTAGGAAAGTTTAATGGAAATAGAAAGCAATAATGCTCAAAAGTGGAATTGCGTTATTCTTATTAGGAAAAAAATGTAAGATATTAATATATTTTTGAGAAGCTTATGTGATATAGAGCCTACATTCATTGAGACAAATTATTACTCAAAGACGGACGTCTCTTTACACTTGTGATTCTTATATTACATCTTAACATAATGGAATTTGGTTTTGATATTATTGTCCACATAGCTGCGTTGATGCTTTTGCTTTTTAACTAAGTAATTTGCTGCCAATAATGCTGCGTATAGGGGTCACATAATCACATTATACATGATTCTTGCCATAGAAACTAAAAAATGATCATCAATGCTAGTACGAAGTGACAATCCCTTGCTTCATACACAATTAACAGTGTAGGATAGAAATTTCAAAATACCATCTCTAAGAATCAGTTGACGTATGATACACACGCCTCCATGGCCAAAAACAGTACGGGGAATAGCCCAGACCCTGCACAAAGATCAAGAACTAGATATAACCTTAATATCCACAAAATCCCACCATCTGTCATACTCAGCCGGCAGAGTGATACTAAGATTTCCTAGCAAAGTGGGACTGACACTTTGCTCAACTTCAACTCGTACAGATTACCTTTGTATGGTCATCAAAAGGTTGATGATGACGAGAACTCGAGTGCCCGTGAAAAGTCATCTTCAACTGCCTGCATCAGTTGGAGAACTTGTGCTAGTAGAGTCGAGTAAAACCCCGTTGCTCCCAGCCTTGGATGCAGCGACATCTTCCAACCACTTCCAGGTGGATACTCGTTTACTTAATGTTTCTTTATCCTTGATTTGATATTCTTGGAACTTGGATAGGCAGTCATCAAAAAGAGCCTGATCTGCATCTGAAAATATTTTCTTCACATTAAGTGTCAAGCTTTGAACAGCTTGATTCCAGTGACTCCTGGCATTGCTTTCCAAGGCTGGGAAAATTATAGGAAGTATAACCTTGCGATTCTGTGTAACAAGAGTCCTTATATGATCATTATTCCATAGGAACAATGCACGCTCAGCTACCTGCAACAAGTAAATGAGATGTAGCACAATAAGTTATGAGCATTTATTATAAATATTATTTTAAGTACAAGCAAAGAGAACACAACAAACTGCATAGTATATTTATACTGGAAATAGAAATCATTTATAGAATCAGATTCATGATTTAAATGTCAAGCTCCTACTGATCTACTCTTCATGATCACATTAAAAATCGTCACCATTGCTGTTCTTATATAGTATAATTTGAAAACATCAAGCTACTTCTAAAGAGACACACTGTACTGATACCAAAGTTCGTAACTTGAAAACCACACTTCATGGCTGTTCAACATCTATTGTATTCTGATCTTTTTTAAGGGTCCTGGTCTCTAGCAAACGATTGATATAACCATCTATCCGTGGTTTTTTTAATAGCGGATAGTATTAAAACTAGGGGTTTTATTTGAATACAGGGGCCACGTCATTCTATCCGGCTATCTGCGCTTTGGGGAAGCATTCTAGGGTTTTTATCTATCCGCTATAGAAAAGCGCGGATAGATGGTAACTGATAATCATAATTATACGATTATCTTCTGGTGGAAGTCCAAAAGTAGTAATTTTATATTATCTTCATAAGATGTGATGATACCTTTATCTCACAAAACAAGCATAACAAGAAGAGAAACTATATATAGTCCAAAAAGAAACCGAGAACAACAAAAACTGTAAAATGGAGGGGGGAAATGGATATAAACGGCTACTAATAGTTCTCTCTTTCAAACTTCATCTACGACATATCTTGTATGGGGACAGGGTGGGAGAAGATCCAAAAGGAAGAGATAAAAATGGATTTAATGAATAATATAAAAATAATAAATTTCTACATGACCAAAGTCAAGGCTTCAGCTAATATATATGATGAATACAAACTACACTCTAATCTGGTTCTGAGACCAAGTAAGACCTAGATATATAACTACTCCAAATAAAAGATAAATATAATTAGAAAATAAAATAATATATTTAACTCCAGAATCTTAATGGGGCTTTCAGGGCCTTCTAAACTTTGATACTGATCATTATTCCAGTCCATTTTCTTGAATTTGTAGTCCGCATCATTCTACCTCTGATTTATGGTATGCAAGACTCTCATGGAATAAGATACTCATCAATAATATACATCTCTCAAACACAAAACATATAACCCACAGCAAGTTGATTTATAGTGCTTGTATTTTATGGAATATGATAAACTCAGGCACATGTATGGTATATTGGTATTGTTCATTCAGTAGCCTGTAATATATTATGGCATGCCACTATCCTCCATGATGGTATAGCACTCTTCAGTATGTCTTAAATGTATTACATACTACATATTTAAGTGGCTTCCACATATGTCTAATAGAATAACTTGCACAAATGAACATCACCATTACACAATTAAGGAAGTGACTAGTCAATATTTAGACTATTGAGTGTCTGGTACTAGTACAAGATGACATATAATGGTTGTATTTAGTTCCCTGTAGCATCAAAGAAGTACATATTTAGCATATACTGATATATTACCTGAAAGTGGGAGCTGTTGAGGCAACGACCAATCTGACGGAACAATGGAACCATGCACCTTTGAAATTCGGCAGCTTGGGTAGCTTCCAGGACTTCTTCTAGCTCACCAAGGAACATAACCTCCTTTGAACTATTAGTTATTGGCCAATACTTCAAAAGACCTCGGATCACTGAATCAGCCAGCTTAGAGTCTTTCTCGACAAATTGGGCAATGCAGTACGAAAGTTGTTGGTGATACATTGATATACTTTTGGGTTTGTGGAGGGGAATCAATGCACGGACAAGGAAAAGCTTGTGTTCTTCCTTCAACGGCAACGCAAAACCATTAATAATGCTACCCAAGATTTCAAGCAATTCGGCGATCCCATTATGGTGGTCTGTCTCAAATATAAAATTGTAGAAGACATTGTTGATGGATTTCCTAATAAATGGACGATGCACCATGAACTTCCCATATATGCGGTGAAGGATTGTCTTCAAGTATTCCCTTTCTCTCTGGTCATCTGAGTCAAAGAGGTCAAGTAGTCTCAATATAAAAGTTTGGTCAATGCATCTTTTAGCCAGCTTTGCATCTGTCTCCGGGGAAGCAATAAATCTCAAAAGAAATTCATACACAATTTGAAGATGAGGCCATGATGGCTCCAAAGTCGGTTCGTCGTCCTCTGGGTCATACACATAAGGTAGTTTATTATCATGATTTGGCAAGGCCCGGAACAAATTTGCAGCAATCATTTTCGTGATTTCCTGCATTGTAATCTCGTTGAACTTAGACGTCGCCGATGAAATGTAGTCAACAAGTTCAAGCAAAGTCAGTCGCTTTATATCCTTCTCTTTAAGATTCTTTGACGGATCAGCAAAATCAAACACAATACTGCACATGCTCAGCTTCCTGATAAAAAGATCGTGCTTTTCAGAGCTCGGAACATCCTTAAAGCTTGGCAAAGCTTCATAAACAGCATGATTCATCCCTTGATCAGCTTGCGACCCCATTGGACCCAACTTCTTTCCTTGATTTGATTTAATACCAGTACTCACTGGTTGTTGAACATGTGTTCCATTGCTAGAACTAGAAGCTCCCAAACCCGAATTAATTGCCTTCCCAGAAGCAGAATTAGTCTTAGAATTATTATTAACACCACCACCAGCTAAGCTCACAGAATTAAACACACCCTCATTGCTCAAATTACTACGCGAAGATTTAGACGATGTCTTCCGAGGAAGTTTACCTAATAACTGCTTAATCATATCAGCTGAAAAACCCAAATGGGATCCTTTTGAAAATCCCCTTTAGGACCAATACAATACAAAGTTTCCACCTTGAAGTAATAATCTAATTTTCAAGCCTAAACAAGATAACCCCTTTAAATATATACAAAAATCTTGATCAAAAACACAATATTAAACCCAATATCAAGAATCTGAAAAGGGTTGATTTGAAGCTTATAATCTTCAAATTCACAAACCAACTTGTCAATTAATCTTCAGAAATGAATAGAAGAACTTACATTGATGACATCACTGAAGATCTGTAAGAGAGAAGAGATGAGAAACAATGATTTTATGGGGAAGCAGAAACAATAACTTTATAGAAACTCTAGTTTAAGATTGGGATTCAATCTGGTAAGAACAAGAAATAATTTTATTAAAAAAATTTGAAAAGAAATAAATAAAAGATGGGCATTTGAATTAGTAACACACAAGTAAATTGAATCAGCAGGCGTTGGCCGAGTCTTCTCTTACTAATTCCACAGTGTATTAGTAATTATTACTCCTCATATTATTATTATTTTTATTTTTACTAGGTATATTATTATTATTATTGAAAGAATTGTTATTATTATTATTATTATTATTATTATTATCATCGTTATTATTATGATGATGATGATGATGATGGGTTTAAGTAAATATAGCCAGCACTTCATGTTGTAATTTGCTTTTAGATTATACTTGATAAGTATTGTTATACATTTTATAATTAATTTTTTTGTTAAGTAGATAAAATAATTTTTAGATCTTTTCAGAAGATAATCGACTATCGGCTATTTTATCACTCTGGCAGGACTTATAATTTGTACTATCATATATAACATAGAAATATTTTCTTCACAGTAAAAAGAAACGTATACATATCTTTTGTTGAAAAGGAGTAGTATAGATATATAAGGTCATGCTTGTTGCCCCGATCACAGGTAATCTATAAAGATAATATAAATGTAAACTAGACTTGCCCAGTTTTTATTTGAAAGAGATGTGAATGATATCTAGACCAAAATAATATAAATGTAGTTTACATGTTTGTTAATTAATTTAATGATTTTTTTATACAGTTTATTTTCTCTAATCAAGGTTCTATTGTCTCCCACACTAATTTGAAACACAAGACAATAAAAATTGACATAACCATTCAAATTATCAAGCATCCAGCTATGACAATCAGGCTGTCCCGCAACTCCTTGTTTACTCTTTCCCTTGATTTAGAGAAGGAAATTTTAAAAAATAAAATAACTACTACAACACAAAAAGAAAATCATCAAAGTGGTACATAACTGGCGTGAAATAGTTTGTCTCAATTAAATTTGGTGTCATGTCCCAGTCCAGCATGCTATCTCTTCTCTGCGCTATACAAATCAACTAGGCAACAACAGCAGCAATGGAGCTAATACAGCAAGGAGATGAGACTTCAGATTAAGTATCACGATCAGTCATCTCTTCCTGCGCTTTGGTTCCACCTGTCAAATGGAAGGAAGCGTCAGAGAGGGACACTGCACACTGCACTATAAATTTCAACAATTTACTGATATTAAAGGTTATAGAAAAAACAGAATTGCAACAAACTCGAGCTGATCTACCCAATCCTGACATCTGGGACCAAAACTACTCCGGGAAAAAAGACACCTTTATTATGCAAAAATGTACATTTGCACTTTCCACGAGGAAATTAGGATGCATGTAACCTACTGATATGCTATATCAACCACTGTATTCATTCCAATGTTATACAATATAAAAGTATTCTAGTAATCGCATTATTGCACACAAGCATGCTGAAAAGAAATTCTTCTCAGACAAAGTTCTGAACTAATTACTGGAAATCTCACCCCAAAATTGAAAATTTTAACTGATTCTTCAGGCTAATCAGAGGCGGCAACAAAAAAAACATTGGCAGCGGAAGTATGATGTGAATTATGACAACGTGAGCACGTCTAAAGACAGCCATACAACTAGTAAATTGGGAATCCCAGATCAGCAAACAAATGTAAAGAGGTTCTTCTGATAGAATTTAAGTGTATAAAATTGTCTGCATTGTACAACATGTAATGGCAAATAATTCTCATTAACTTCCTCCGTTTATTACATTATGCTTTTAAAATTGCATATACAATTTTCTTCACATAATGGTGTACTAAACACGTTTATAAGTTTATGCTAAGAAGCAGTTGTGTAAAGTAAGTTCCTCGAATGTCTGTTCAACTACCCTAAGGAAGTAATCACCACATTTTGTGCACAAAAATGACATGATGTAAATACTTTGTTGAGAATTTGAAAAGCTTATCCAGAGAGAGATTGATATAATGTATCCATCCTTTTCGTATTACATTCTACTTTTCCTTGTTAAAAAATCAAATAGCTAAATCCACCCATTAATATGTGATAAGTACTGCATAGGTATCTTCACATATGTTATTTATTAGTCTCAAGAACAAGTAGGATGATCTATTTAAGTCACACACTGAGATTTTAAGACATCCTCACCTTGGCCTCACCATTTAGAGATAGTGGCAAAGAGTTCAAGGATCTTTTTGAATCCTCTTCAGATGCACAATCAGAACAAATAAATTGTTCCAACTTCCTTGCTTCTTCAATGGTCATACCCATACAAGAAGGATGAAACCTGAAAACTGAGGTAGATCAGCATTTCCCTTGGAAAAACACTATCAAGTACTAACAGTATGGATATAACTTATGCCCTATGCTAGGCTATGTAACTGGGTAGTTATGTAGTGTTGTGTGCATGGAGCTAGTAGTCATGTTGACATTGTGAACTCTTGATCGCACTGAAACATGCTTGATAACAAATTGAGTTCCCAGAGCTAGGGAAGTTGTTTGACCACCCACAAAGCTAGCATGTAGAAGCATCTAGAGTTACAACTTTCAGATTAGGCAAGGGTCAGGATGCCACTGAGTGGATTAATGATATGCTATAGGGTGGTCAAGCGATGGACCTGAGGAAGGCTCGAATACAGCTATCCCCCCTGACATGCGTCTCCAAGTCATCATGTAAACCACAAATGCAAGATGCCTCGGCACCTCATTATGGTGAGAGACACCTTGATTATTGTCTTGTTCTATAAGGAACATAAAGTCAGCAAACGATCTAACTTGCTATATTTTGTAACATATCCATATTCAATAATACAGCACGTATACCAAGAAAAAAATCAACTTCAACATAGACCTAAGACGGATAGTGCAACTAAATATCGATATTTTTTATGATCTTTGAAGTAAAAAAACACAGGAGCAAGAATTTCAATCTTGTTGGTTACTTGTTTTCCCATAGTTAACTCTCTCTCTCTCTAGGAAAAAAGTCCACCACGTTATATTTAACATTGAAATATAAATAAAATGAAAGTTCATACCAGTCTTTGCAACCTTCGCACTGTACCATGAGATCATCCGGATTGTAGGGCATTTCACACTTGCAATACCTAAAAAACAAAATCAAATTCAATTAGCATTCCTACTAAAATACGAAGAATAATAATAATAGTACATTAACATAAAACAGTCAAAGCTTAAAACAACTCACACAGCAACACGATCGGGAATAAAGCCTCCAGTAGAAGCCTTATACTCAAACCGACAAAAGTAATCCTCAGTGCCAACATTCTCAAGCTTAGTATAATTCTTAAAAGAATGCACAATGCACTTCCCTTCGATAGTATGCGCACTCTGAACATCGTAATGGTCCGATAAAAACAGCTCCTTAGCTCCATGAAACTGACGACGACCGCCTTGAGATTCCTCGGGTCGGTAGTACCAACGAACCCTAACTTTGACATTGCTCCTATGATCAGCCTCGAGTTTCTCAACTCGCGCAACGTACGGAGCCTTGTCGGAATCAGAAGGGCGTAGCAAAACGCAGTCTCCAGCTGCGAAACAGAAAAGGCATAATTGACAATTAATTAATTCAATTGAAAAAATAAAGAGAAACAAGAGAGAAATTGAAATATTTACGTCGGACGATTTTGTTGGTGCCTTTGATTGTGTACGTGTCTAGGTCTTTTTTGCCTGGTTTTGTCTTTGCCATCACTTAAGTGTGTGTGTGTGTGTGTGAATTAGAGAGAGATGGAGTGAAGTGAAACCCTAAAATATTGGGGGAGACAGAGTGAGGAAGAGGTACAGTTTAATTGGAGTGCACGCGATGATTGGCTGATTGCCCTCGCCAAAATCAAGGGTTATAACGTTTTAAATGGGTGTTGCAAATTTTTGCTTTGTGCAGTAGTGTGTAATTACTTTTATAGCCTTTTGAGTATTAAATGTTTTCTTTAACATTAATGACCAATACAACTGTACTCCTAGTTGATTATTAGGTTACCCACTTACCGGTATGAAATACCATTATTATGATAGTTATGTATCTGGCTATCTGCTACTTGCTTGTGATTATATTTTATTAAATAAAATCAACAATGATATGATTGATTTAATATTTTGAGTACAAACTAATTTTATTTAATCAATTTATTTTTAAATATCAATAATTACATTTTTACTTTGAATTTTTAATTTATAAATTGAATACATATCATATTTGTGCAAATTGAATAATTTTATTAATATGGTATAATATTATATTGAATAATCACATTTATATTAATTATAAATAATTCCACACCGTTTTGATTAAATATATTTTATTTTTTTGTCAATAGTTAAATATATTTTATTTTTAAAAAAAGATAATCCACATTCTTTAATATACTTGAACTAAAAAATAGATATTTTATTTGTATGAAACAAGTGAAAAACATATGTTTATATATGAGAATTAATTTGCTTTTAATTTAATTTAGATATAAATTTACTTGAATGTGTAAAAAGTGGATAATTAACGGAATTTTTTATTAAAAAACTTAAGTCAAAGAGGTAATAATAATTTTGCTTAACATTATACATAAATAAAATAAAATAATAATAGACAAAAAGATAAATTGATATATAAGAATTTAATCTAGATATATTAAAGTTTTTTATCTGATAAAATAAATGTTATAATTTTTAAAATTATATAATAGTAATGTATAGAAAAATAATATCAAACAAAATGAATAAAAAGATATTAAATGAATGAAATATAAGTTGAGTTTATTTAATGTTAAAGATAAAATAATAATAAATAAATAAATAAATATTAAAAATAATTTAACAAATTATGTATATAATTAAATATTATTATTTCAAAAGTCAAAGAACATCAACAAATTTAAAATATATATAAAAAAAAATTACAGCAGCATGTGAAAAAGTTGTTAGTATGCATATTTTTATAAGTATATATTAATATATTATTGATATAGGGATATAATAAAAAAGAAAATAAGAAAAAAATAATAAATGATTATTATGTGTATATATAAATAGCGAATGAATAAAAGTGTATAGACACTTATATTATTTATGTGTTTATTGTATTAGAAAGATATATATTAAAAAAACATGTATATTATTACTCATAAACTAGTTTAGTACGTATCATTATTTATAAATTCAAAATATGTTACTAATAAATACTCTATATTAATAAATACATTCATTTGCACGGTCAATACGCATAAAACAAGAAAGGATGATATTGTAATTACAGATTACTGCATGAAGTAAAAGTTCACTGCATTTAGCAATCATGTTTCAATATTTTATTATTACTATTATATTTTACAGTATAATTTATAATAATACACTTTATTTTTATCTTAATCAATCAATAGAAATCTAAACTAAAAATGCAAAAAATAACTGGACATACAAGTATTTTAGTCCGGTTTCAAACAAAAAAATGTATTAAATCATAAGTTTTTTTTTTAATATAATACTCAAGTCTACAGCTCAATCTCATTAACCGATTAAAACATTTGAAAAATCAAATAAGGAAAATTTTAAATTAAATGAGAAAAGTTTTTAACCTAATCTGTTTCTTGTTAAATTTATCAAAAGAAGTTATTATTAATTTTTAAAAAATAGTTTGCAAAGCTGAAAAAACATTAGGCCATGTTTACGGAAAGAAAAAATTTCAACGTTTCGTTTAAATTTTTCTAAAAATTTCTGTTTTTCATTTCTTAGTAAACTATGGAAAAAACTGATAAACCCAAAAACCCATATTTTTAGTTAGGGTTAAATATTAAGTACGTGACTGATTACATCCAAATATATCAAGTAGGTGACTGATTGCAAATTTGACTCGTTTTAGTCACTGATTTCGAATTTTTTATCAAACTCCTTTTCCGGTCACCTTAAGTATTTTCCGGCGAAACAAAATATGCACAAAAAAACTGAAAAAAAATTATATGCAGTAAAACACCCCGACTTTGAACCTCTTAAATTCAGAATTATCGAAATTAAACTCAAAATCAAAATTAAATAAAATCTCACCCAAATTTATTTAATTTCAATTTTGAGTTTTGAATTTGATTTCGATAATTCTGATGTTCAATGTTGGGGTGTTTTACTACATATAAGTTATTTTTCAGATTTTTTTGTGCATATTTTATTTCGCCGGAAAATACTTGAGGTGGCCGGAAAAGGAGTTTGATAAAAAAAATTCAAAATCAGTGACTAAAACGAATCAAATTTGCAATCAGTGACTAAAACGAGTCAAATTTGCAATCATTCACCTACTTGATATATTTGAACGCAATCAGTCACCTACTTGATATTTAACCCTTTTTTGTTAGAATTGCTTTTTCTTTTTTTCGTAAATTCATAATCACTAATCACAAGAATTCTTTTGATAATCTTGATTTTTAATAATTTTATCTAAATTTAATGAACCAAGAAATTATCTAACTAATAATTATACCAGCATCATTTTCAAGCTCACCAACAAATTTGTCTTGTAAAGAAAAAGATTTTCTTATACATCACAAGATTGTCCAGGTGAAATAAACTTCCTAATACATCACAAGTTGTAAGGCACATTTGCCGGATATCTGTCACAACAGAAAGCTTCAATGATCCACATTAGAAACGTGGCATATGCTTACTTCTCTAAACAAAGCTGCCGCGCAAATCAAGCTGGAATTTGTTGAAAGTTGAAACCATCACCGAAGCCAAGTTTTATAAGCCAAACCACAGAAATTTGTTCATTTTTATGGCTACTAGTTATTACTGTAGCTTTCTAACAAAGAAGTATGTTCAACTAGTTCTTATGATGCCAATATAACTTTAAGCCTGTAGTAAAGAGCATATTAATCTAATAGAAATAATCGTGAGAATGTAAATTTGGTCACCTTAAAATTCACATTATACGAATCAATTCTTCCCAACATTAGCAATTCCACTGTTAGCAAGGCGGGGTACTACCACAGGTCCACCACGAACCTTGTCAAGCGCATAGCTGATCCTTAAAGGTCGTCCTAAATATGCCTGCAAGAAAACCATCTGCGTTAGATATATAATGTAACAATTGACATGATGCATCATACAACCAAATGTACAAACTAGAATTAGTACTGACCTTTCCATCCATTGCATCTTTTGCAGATCCAGCGTCATCTCCATTCGAGAAATATACAAAACCAAAACCTCTTGACCTTCCCGTGACTTTATCATACATTATCCTCACTGCACAGCTCATCAACATAATACAGACAATAAATGTTTAAGAAAATTGAAATTAGCTCATATTCCTTCGAATATGACATCAAAAAACAAAGACATTCATTATATCCATAACAAGGTCATAAGTTTGAATCCCGACGAACCTGCCTTGTACTTAAAACTATTACGGAAACTACCATAGTAAATATAAAAAAACCTTGATCACACATACCAAAACTAAGGTATTTAACTTGATCAAAATGATTCATCCACGTTACAGTTTTGAATAATTCATTTGTGAAAAATCACATAATTTGAGTACCATTTGTATAATTGTATCGATTCCACTAAAAACATTGCAAGTTTAACAAGAAAATGAAAATGAGTAAAAAATTGTAATGGGTCACACATTTTGTCAAACACATGGAGACCCAAATAATGAAAACATAAATGCATACCTTCAGTAACCTCGCCAAAAGAAGAGAAAGCATCTTTCAAAGATTTCTCATCCACAGACCATGACAAACCTGAAAAACCATCCAGAATTAGAAGTGATAGATACAAAAATTTATATATATATATATAGGAAGAGGATAGAGAGCGAACCAGCAACGAAAAGCTTGTTAGTGGGTGGAGAAGAAGATGAAAAAGAATGGGAGGAGCTAGTTGAATATGAATGATGGGCTTTGTTTTCAACTGCTGCAATTACTCTCAGTCTTCTACCCAGTAACATTAAATTCTGATTCATCTTCAAGTTTACTCCTGTTTTTTTACACAGTTTTGTAGTAAAACTACAAAATATGATGAACGTTGAGCAGCTTTAATCGAATGTGATTAATTAAAGTAAATAATCGCAAAACTAATAAAATGTGTTACAATAATAATATTTAATTTCCAGATTTTATTTTTATAATGTATTCGCAATATGAATAATTCGAGTACTTCGTGTTTTTTTTCTTAAAACATGAGAACATAAATAATCAACTCTTTCGAACTTTCAATGCACGAGTCGAAACTATTAACATAGATTAAGCTCACTAATATTCTCATTTAAATAAACATAAAAAAAGCTACAACTGTAAAAATGATTCTGATTATCTATGTACACAAGGGAAGGGACTTAAACTCCACTCTCATTATTTTTCAAGTTAATATTTTATATTACAAAGGGGAGGGAAATCTAGAGGGTGGGATGACCAAGATCGATTCCTGGACTTATTTTGCATTTTTAGTACAGTAGTAGTTCGCTTCTCCCTTGTCCTTGATCTGCATTATTTCGAACAAATTGCGATTCGATCTCTTTTAAAGCAGATATCAGGCCTGAACTCCAAGCTCCAGCGTTAGTGTTTGGTTGTGGATGTTTGATGTTGGACCAACAAACTGAATAGGACCTGTCAACATTGTAAAGGAAGTCGATGATTTGGCGTGTAAATTTGTATATGTTATGTGGAAACAAAAAACTGATCATTTCAGAAGAAACCTGGACATATATATCTGTTCTTCAGAGCCCATTCATCCCGCATGGATGCAAATTTCTTGAAAGGAGCTCCTGGTATGACATAGATAGTGAAGCTGAGGTTTTAATTTGTCCATTGAGAAGAAACACATATGTGCATCAGTGCATGTGTGTGTTTGAGAGTTTGTTTATATAGTACTACTACAACAACCTGCAGTAGTTCGAACATATTCTGCAACTACATTTCATAAACTAAAACATAAACTTGTATTGTACCGTCAAGTTCTACCATTGCCTTCTTAATCACAGGCTTGAACTTTCCTGCAAAGAAAGTATAAGCTTCTTGTAAAATAAGAACACGAAAAGGTGTCTGACAAAGAAAAGTAAACGTCTGATTTGGAATGTTCAACTACGTACTCTACTACTTTTCTACCACTATTTATTTTACTATGTGTCTGGAAACCTTCTAAAGGAATCATCGACAATAGACTTTTCTTGGGATTGCAACTTAAGATTATAGCAAATTTATAGCATTTTGAGTTAACAAATGTCGAAAGATTTAGGTTTTGTAAACTGATTAAACACGGCTAGCAGAACATTATTGGTGCCCCTTCAAGTTACAAGTTTCTTATGGTTTGCCAAGTCATTTTAGTAATGAGTTGACGAGCAAAGATGAGATAACAGTAACAAAGACTAGCATAGTACATGAAGATAGATGGAAAAAATTATTGGTTTCTAGTCATATTTAAATATATACCAAGTCCCAAGTGTAGAACTTTTGCATAAATGGATAATAAAATGTTTCATGATAGCAAGATACTGCATCATGGTTGCCACCGTGTAAGAAAGAAAAGGTTTATACCGTGTCTCCTTTCCACATCCATAAGAGATGTCAATGCTGTCCCACCTACAGTCCACTTCTCTACTGGAGCACCCAAATTGGCAACCTAGAAATAAATTTTATGAATCAGGAAGTCAGATTAGAGTATGAGACACAAGAATCGCCTATACTTAAAGCTTCATAACTGCATCTGTATTGTGACATCACTAGTAACCTTAATCACATCGATTGCGCCGATAAAGGTAAATCAATTAATTTTAAGAAAACTGTCTGTAAAGAGAGTAGAAATAACTACCGAGGAAATCAATCCAGTCTTCCCAGATTGAAGAAGCGCTGCAGCACCATAACCCAATGCATAACAGTAATTAGAATCAAAATTGGAAGGCAGCCCACATCTACCCTCATAGCTGCAACCGAAAGTCACAAAGAATTAGTGTGACAAAAGAAGGGCCGTAGATGCACATACAAATCTCAATCAGCCACTGGAAGACATATTACTTACCCGAAAAAGTGAGGCTGGCCTATAAAAGTCATGTTGTATAAACCTTCTTTCCGCCTCTTCTCCAGTTCAGTTCCTATCATTTGGATGAGCATCTTTGCTGTTTCAATCTTAGAAACCTATATATTGTAAGAACATATGATAGGAGACTATGAAGGTTAGACTCTCGCCTATAATCAAGCGCAAGGTATACAATAAACAAATAGACTTTATACCTGTACATTCCCGTGTGGATCTCTCTCAAGCAGTAGTTGGTCCTGAATGTCCTGAGGTAAAAATTCGAACAGCTGGCAAGATTGGCTTCTAAGTTTCTTTTTCCAAACACCTTCTTTATCCACGGCATCATGGGCTAGTATTTCGTTAAGCTCTGAAATAAGTTGTTGAGCCTGCAAAGTAGAAATTTTGGACAAGAACAACCTTTTCACATCCAACAAATACCCAGTTGAAAGACCATTGAAACAAAATATGCAATGAGAAAACCAAGTGAATTTAATACCTCTGGAATGAAATCAATAAGACCTTCTGGTATAAGTATGACACCGTAATTATAACCAAGTTCTGCACGTTTGCAGATTATGTCTGTAATATAACCCGTGACATTTTTCAATGTAAGTTTCTGGGCAGCAACCTGCAGCAGATAAAAAAAGTATTAGTATAAAATTGATTTTACTGTTGTTGCAAACAATGTAGCCTCCAGTATTTTAAAAGATAACTGGAATTTGCCTGCGACTTCCCCAAAAAAAGCAGCCAAGACAGAATAGTGTTGTGAATAATAATGAGGAAAATTTAAACATATCAGTACAGATTTGTCAACATACAATAGTTTAAACAAATGTAACTTGGATGATTTTCCTCTACAATGTTGCATAAATCGGTATAACTTCTGATAACATATATTTACATATTGTACCTCTTCTCCAATAATTGCAATATTTGGATGAGTCTGCAACGCACATTCCAACGTAATATGAGAAGCTGCACGGCCCATAAGTCTCACAACTGCCAGAAGAGACTACAGCTTCATGAGCAATGCATAGAAACATGAAGTAGTGGGACCATATATAGATTGAGATATGTGTATGTTTGTGTAATTAAATCAAGCAGATGTCTCAGCAAACACAGTTAGGTTCAATTTTTATTTTTTATTTTTTTTTGGGGGGGGGGGGGACTTTCATAGGTAGTCAGAGTTGATAAAGGGTTAAATAAGAGAGTCAGAAAAAGGCCAAACTACACGCTGAAGGCAAATTTGCATAACAAATTAAATTGCCTGATATCTTTAATCTTCGTTCATAGAGATTATGATGAACTTAAGTGTGATGCATGTCCATCTGAGTAGAATCTTTTTATTAAGCCTAATTAATGAATGTTGTGTAGAATCGCTTTCTTAGCTGTTAAGAGACAATTATAAGTTGGCAACCAAAACCATAGTATATCACTACTAGAAAACCACAGGTGTGCTTACAATGATAGTATTTTCCAGTTGAGCGAGCATCTGCCATAACATTTCCAATCAATTCTGCAAATATCTGCATGGGCGGAGGCAATTGATGTCTTTAACAAATACAACACTTACTTGGCAGTGATTTTAGGAAATATGATATTCTTCTACCGACTACTGGTATCTCACATGATTCTAATCATTATCAGTGATATATGATCTATCATGCAAGAAAGTAATTACCTTGGTTGCAGTATCAAATCCAAAACTAATCGGAACTTCTTTGCACTTTAAGTCACCATCAATTGTCTTGGGGCATCCAATGACCCGGGTTTTAAGATTTTGACCTCTTGTTGATTAATTAAAGAGAAATTAGCTTTTAGTCCAAAAACAAAAAATATTAAGATAAACAACATATTTCATAAGCATTGTTTACCTGAAATATTCAGCTAGAATGCAAGCATTAGTATTTGAATCATCCCCACCTATAACTACAAGCCCATCCAGATCAAGTTTTTGAACTGTGTCGGCAGCTTGCTTAAGCTAAAACACAATTACGTAAAATCTTAGTTGTGAAATAAGTATTAAAAATTCAGAATAAATATAGTACTTTGACTATTTGACAGGACAGTAAAGTATGTATTCAGTCATATAATAACACTAAGGTTCTCAACGATGCAAAAAGTAGAACCTGTTCAGGAGTTTCGATCTTATCCCTGCCACTGCCGATAATATCAAAGCCGCCCTGCCATCAAATGCAGTAATGGTCACTTACAAACATCAATTGTCTAAGGAGCACTGTAATTGAACGATGATCTCACTGTTTACAATGCCTTTATTATTCATAACACACAAGTTGAGTAAATACTATGGCGACATAGTTGTTAAATTTGCAGTTAATAATAAATTGTCCTCAGAGACAGAAATCTTAACAACAAGAGGAATAACAATAATTCATGATGCAGATATGTTTAAAATGCACAATCTCACCTGATTTCTGTAAGGATTAATAACATCTGAAGTCAGTTCAACATATTTAAACTTCATTATTCCAGCCGGTCCACCCTCGAAACCGTACATTTTGCTACCCTTGGCTCGTTCCTGTAAATAATCTTACAACAATAAAAATAAAAATTAGACCATAAGCTCGAACATGTCAGTATATACAGTGGTCGTTTGGGATTTCTTAAACTTAAAATAAGTAGTTTATTTTATTTTTATTTTTTACATATTTTCATATTTTTTTTAAAGATTAATATATGTTTTAGAATTTTAAAATCAAATATTATCTTCAAAATAAAAAATAAGTTACTTATTTCCAGAAAAAGTACATACATCCCTACTTTTTCTGGGAATAAGGGCTTATTTACATAATTTAAGTGGAAACAAACGGGGCCATAATAAAAACACGAAAAAGAACAAAGTTTTTGAAGCATTTAAATCACCAAAAATTCCAGAAATCACATTATGTCCTCCCGGTGCCTGTCCTCCAGAAAGAACAACACCAATCCTCAAACTCCTATTATCTTCGCTTGATCCTCCTCCAGGTAAAAGCATTACCGACGATTGTCCAAACAAATTAGGAAATAGTTTCCTAATCTCATCTGCAATATTAAATATATCAACATATTTAATTGTTTTAGTCGAAATCGAAACCTAGATTTTTTTATGTGCGTGAGTGTGTTTGCGAATATATATGTATATAGGGTCAGACTCAAATGAGAATTTACTATTTGAAACCATATATTCTGAACATTTTTTTTATGTTGCTAGCAAGGAAATGTTGTTCACTTTTTGTTCTGTCCATTTCATATATAAAACCTGACCCTGTGTTACTATGCATATACTTTATAGTGTATAATACGTATATTAAAACCTGGATTTCCAACGGAAGAGCTAGGCGGACCATCGACAAGTATGAAATGATTTTTAAGTACGGAAGGAAGTGGAAGAGATAATTTGAGGCGACTACTTTGTACTTGACTAAAGCCAGAGACAACTCGCCAAGGTGTTGGCGTGGTGGCTCCGGTGAATAATTTTCCGGCAGTGAGGGCGGCGTAAACATTCCCGTTTGAAGTCATCAGCTTGAGATTAACGCGAGTTACAGTTAACTATGAATATGATGTTGTAAAGATGGGAGTGTGATCATTTGATCAAAGTGCTTTTAACAAGGAGAGTTCGTTAAGATGTAAGGGTGTAATTGTCATTTCAGGACCCGCGACTGGCGGGCCTTTTCCAAAACCAATTTCTATTCAGGTTTTGCAGTAAGACAGGAAGTACTGGTCGAAATCTAGAACATGGTTTGACAATACATAACTTAGATGATTCTAGAATAATTGTGTAAAGATTATTTAAAATAAATACTTGAGTAAATTACAAAAAGTTGTCCGAGTTTACACAAATTTTAAAAAAAATTGTTATACTTTCAAAATCGTAAATTGATGGCTAGACTTTTACTTTGGCTTTAAAAAAGGTAGCTCTAGTCGATTTATAATTTTTTTGGTAGGGTTAAAATGGAAAATATGTTATTTTACTAAACAAAGTGCTAGAGACCCTAAAAATTGTCCAAAAAAAATCTTCAAATACATATGTATCATAATGTGATCGGTTATATTCCTAATAATAATAATGTCCCCCTCTATGTATATCAATCCACAAATATGAGTTGTCAAGATTTAATTAGTCGATTGATGTGCATACATGGGGTGCATTATTATTATTAGGAATATAACCGATCACATTGTGACACATATGTATTAGGAGATTTTTTTTTTTGGACAATCTTTGGGATCTGTAACATTTTTTTAGTAAAAAAATATATTTTTCTCATTTTATCCCTGCCAAAAAACCAGAAATCGACTGGAGCCGCCTTTTTGAAAGCAAAAGTAGAATTCTAGCCACTAATTTGCGATTTTGAAAGTCTGACCACTTTTTTGAAAAATTGTATAAACTCAAGACACCACTTTATAATTCACTCTAAATACTATTAATAGACTTAAAGCTTTGTTCAAAAATAATTAAATTACAATCTAGCTAGAAAATAAGTAGAAATCGAATGAGCCAAACTACAAGAGGTGTCTGTCTTGGTTTTGATTTTCTTAACCTTTCTCGAGAAGTGAAAGTGACTGGAATAATCATGTTCTAAACTGTGTGTAAAATCAATTATTTAAAATTACTTGAGTAGAAAGAAACAGGACCACAGTATAAAAGACCCAGAAAGAAAATATATTGAGGGAAAACGCACTAGGTGGGGGCATAGTGGTTGTGCATTCATTTTATATGATAATTTTATATATTATGCTTTTTAAATTATTATTATTATATATTTAATTAGTGCATTATAGAATTGTAGTCATCTCATCGTCGACTTCGTAGGTTTTTAGGTCATTTTTTGTGTGATTATCAATTTCAATTATACTAATTAAATATCATGTGTGTACTTTTGCGTCACTCATAAGCAGAAAAAAGGAAATTGGACTTAGTCAGTGACAGTACGGAACATGGATTAATCGGATGAATAGGACATTAATTAAATAATCTGAAATTTAATTGGTTCAGTGCTCACAGGGATTAATCGGTAATTAATCGTGATTAATCACCAATTTTTAGAACAATACTCATAAGTCACAAATTAATACATAAACTAATCTTTTCTTTAACTATACATAATTTATTTAAGTAAACCAATAGAGTACAAAATAATAGCGTCGTAAATAAGTCGAATTTGAACTCTTAAATATATACTCCCTCCGTCCCAACCAATTCTTTACACTTTCCTTTTTGGGACGTCCCACCCAATTCTTTACATTACTAAAAATAGTAACTTTTAACAATAAATATATTATTACATCCACTACTTCACTCCACTTTTTCAACACTTTACACTATTACACCCACTATTTCATTTATTTTAACAATAAAATCACTATTACACCCACTATCCTTGGTCTCCGTGCCCGGACCAAATGTAAACATTTGGCCGGGACGGAGGGAGTAGTTTTGATTAGTTATTTGATTAGAAAACTTAGTTTGCATGATTGATGTTTAACACTAAAAAAAATGTTTAAATTATCGATTATTTTGAGAAATTATCAAAACTACTTTCTTTAATCTCTTTTTGTAATTTTATTGTTTTTTTAAAATATTGATAAAAATTCGATTTACAACCAAATGTAATTTTAAAAAAATATTTTTAGTTGCATGCAGTTATATTTGGTTGGAAATTCTTATTTTTATAAAAAAAATAGAAGAACGTATTTTTGTAGAAGAATAGAAAAAATTGAATTTTCAAAATACCTTGTAATTTTTTCACCAACTTATGTTAATGAATATTATTCATATTTTATTTCAAAAATAAAATATTATTTGAAAACACAATAAAATAAATTTACAAATTAATTATATAAATGTGTTTTTAATATTATACCACTTAAATTTTATATTATATATATCATAGTATTGTTCTAATATTATTTATATTTATAATATGATACTTAAATTCATAAAATATGATCCCGGACCTACTTATGTTCACGATCTATTAACTCTCAAGATAAAGTTTGATTTGTTAATAAAATGAAACTTAAAATAATGTTTAAATATAACTTATTTAAAAACTAAATTAAATTTAAACCGTTTATTTTAAATCAAACATCGAACCCATAAGAATTTCAACTTATTTGGAAGCACGAACTCAAATGATATGTAATTTTTCTCTTCAAATTTATGTAAAAGTTTTAAGCATGTATAATTGTTTCAACGTTAAAATAATAAATTACTCCTATCCTAGGTATATATCCAGAAGTTTAAGTTTTAATAAAATCTAACGCAGCCATCGAGGCATCGAACTAGTCATTTGGTGATCTGCTGATGTTCTGAGAATACAGCTGGTTTGAATTAATTTGATACCGTTTAAATTTGATAATTGACTTTCAAGTTCAACCCGTGAGCCATGGTGAAATCTATCTTGTCCTTAAAATTTATCTTGTTCTTGATAAATTTCTTTATACTTTTTAATAAACCAAATATTAGGAACTATATTACGGCGCTTTCGAATGGAGTCCAACAGTGTTCTTAATTTTTAAATTCAACTAAAATCAATGAAAGGTAGTCAAAGCAATTCAATGACGTTATCTTTACTCCTTCCGTTTTATATTAATAGTCCATTTACAAAAAATGGACATATATTAACAAAATTTATTTTTAATTAATTATACTCGTATTTATTGTATTGAATGAATATAATATATGGTATGAAGTTGATCTTGAAAATATAAATTAGAGATTTGTGGAATATAGTTGATTTTGAAAATATAAATTAGATTAAATTTTAAATTGAAAGTTGAAGTGTACAATTATTTTGAAACAATTTTTTTTTTTTAAATGACTATTAATATGAAACGGAGGGAGTAGTGTTTTTCTAAATTCCAAATATATTCCAAAAGTAATATTTCATGTGTATAATTCATTTTATCCTATTTTTAATTAGTTAAAATAGTTAAATTCTAATTTTCAAATAAAATTAATTTTGTTTTTTTAATATCAAAATTGAATCTTATAATATAATAAATATAATTTGTATAAATAATATTTTAAAAAATTATACATTTAGTGTAAACCTAAGTGAGAAACTACTAAATCTACTTATGTAAGTAATTGAGCAACCAATTTTTACTTTATAAAAGTTTGGTTATTAAATAACTATGAAAATTATAGAAAATCAAAATAAGTTGTGCGAAGAATATAAAGTTAATGATTTTTATATGACTACTTTTCGATCGAGACGAAAGCAAAAGACTAAAATTTTAATTTTAAGACTAAGGATAGGAACAAAAGTATATTCCACTCCCTTTTTGATTTTCCTTCCTCAGCAAACACCTGAATGCTGAATATGTTGACGGCTTGACGCAATTGAAGTGGACATTACAAAATATATATAATTTCATATCAGTACCTTCACGAGAATGTACGCATTATGATTTATTATTTGTAAGATTTTGTTTGATATTCTTAGTCCGTATAATAACAGTAGTTTTTAGTTTAAAAAATATGTAAAAGTTATTTGATTAAAAAAATTATTCGAAAAAATACCTTGAATTTAAAATTTATCCTTTTAGAAAATTTGAAAGAAAATAAATTCTCATCTTTAAAAAAAATAAGATTTTAATTTTAATAGGAAGTGATTATAAATTTAGTAGTAACATTTTATTTTGCAAATCTAGGGGCGTATTGAAAATATATATATATATATATATATATATATATATATATATATATATATATGGAAGACTCAAAAGAAAACCATATTTTGGAAAAAATTTAAGGTACTTTTATCAGCCATTGATTTGTAAATAATCTAACGGTTGATATTGACTGAATCAATTATTTTGGTATGTTATCTAGACATAATATGTTTTCCAGTTTGTAATAGACATAATATCTTTCTAATTTTGGTATGTTATCTAGACATAATATACTTTCCAGTTTATAATAGAATTAATAACAATATTAATTACATGAATCAATGGCTGAAATGAGTACTCTAAGTTTTTTATCAAAAAAGTTTTCCATAGATCCATTTTCTATATATATATATATATAAGCTAATGATCAAATGAGAAATAACTTAGAATAAAAAATAAAAAATTAGATTTTAACTACATATTCAATTTTAATCTAATGGTCTCAAGTGCAACCACACACAAATTAAATGTCACATATACAATCCACTAAAATCCCCTTCGTTTTAAATTTAATTTTTCCGTTAATTTCTGAACTTTTTTTCAAATTTAACTTTATCACTTTTTTTTCCATCTCTCAACCATCAGTTTCCAAGTTTTCATACCATATGTGCTATATCCCGGAAAATTTTATTTTTCCGGTAGCCTCTATTATTTTAGGTGAACCCGTTGTATATAAGTTAGTGATTACTATAATATTAAATATTGATTTGTGTAACGTTAATTACTGATTTTTATAATATAATTTAGTGATTTCTATTATATTAAATATTTATTTATGTAATATTAAATATTAATTTCTGTAATGCAAATTACTGATTTATGTAATATAATTTTCATAATAAAGATATATTCTATTATATTTATTATTTATATTAAAAACATAAATTTTAAATAATAAAAATATAGTATTAGATACTAATTTTTGTAATATTAAATACTGATTTCTGTAATATTAATTACCGATTTATGTAATATAATTTCCCTAATAAAAATATATTCTATTATATTTATTGTTTAAATTTAAAAACATAAATTTTAAATAATAAAAATATAATATTAAATACTTATTTCTATAATATTGAATACTAATTTCTATAATATTAATTACTAATTTATATAATATAATTACAGATTTGTATAGTATAATTTCTGTAATAAAAATATACTCTATTAAATTTATTATTTAAAATGAAAAGTATAAATTATTTAGTGTAATAAAATTATAAGTTTAGGGAGTCAACAACACTTGCCATTTGGGGGAAGGGGGCACGCGCCGGATGGGGGGTTTTAGGGGAGTTAGACCACGTATGCAGGTGAAAGGATGTATATATGGGCTAGACTAGTTAAAATGGCTGAATATTTTTTATTTAAGTTATTTTTCACTGGAATAAAAATCTATGTGTGTGTATGTATATATATATATAAGGGTGCTATTCAAATAAAAACTAACTTTATTCATTCCGTTTTTTATTTGATTTTCTCGTCAATTGACAAACTTTATCACAACTTTCTCCATCTCCTAACGATCAATTTGCATACCATATGTGCTATATTCCGGCGATTTCAAAATTAATCACAAATTTATATTACATCTGTTACCAAAAGAAATGCAATTACTAATTTATATTAGATAAATAATTAATTTCTACTATAAGAATCACTAATTTATATTATAAAAATCACAAAAATCACCAATTTTGTTAAATAAATATACATGGAGATCTCAAAAAAATGGAAGTCGCCGGAATATAACACATATGATATGCAAACTGATCTATGGGACATAAGAAAAAATATGGTGAAATTAAATTTGATAAAAGATTTACCAATTGACGAAAAAAATCAAATGAAAAACATAGGGGATTAGATGAGATTGCATATGTGATGGTATATTTTAACTATGTGGTGTGCCCTCCAGGGAACTATTAGATTGGATCAAACATGTGGTTTAGATTAGTTCATAATTTCTAGATTTTACTTGGTTTGTATTTGAGTATTTGCATGTGTATATATATAAGTTTATAACTCGTGCAAAACACCAGATGAACGACTAATATTTAGGTAAATTTATTTTTTATATTATATTTTATTGATATTTACTATAAAATTTTATAACGTTGAAAATTTATGTTAATATAATATAATATTATATGTGAGAAGTTGTATAAAATGAGGACTATCGTGTTAGAGTTGTATATTATACAATGATATTTATATATTAATATTTATAAAATTTAATGATATATTAAATAAAAATTACAAGATAAGTAGAATTCTTAAAATAGAAAATATAGAATATAATTTAAATATAATATAATATTATTCGTAATGAGTTGTATAAAAGGAGGAATATTAGGAGTTAGAGTTGTATGTATAATATATATTCTTTTTAAAATTAAATTTCATTAAAATTGAATGATTAAAATCATTTTTATAGTTTATTTAAAATTGAACAATTAAAATATTTTTTATGATTCACATCGGAACAAAATTTTTAA
Source organism: Oenanthe sinensis (assembly GCA_028671895.1). Lineage (NCBI taxonomy): Eukaryota > Viridiplantae > Streptophyta > Magnoliopsida > Apiales > Apiaceae > Oenanthe > Oenanthe sinensis. The sequence continues at coordinate 43,242,563 of CM053794.1, forward strand.
TCTTTCCATCGTAGCAATACAGTACACATATATTTCAGTGTTTCATTAATTTACCATGTCGCTTACTAGTCATTCATACTACTCACTTTAATTGTCGTCTAAAGTATTCAAAAGAATCCTCTAGTTGAAAAGTTTGTCCCCTCCAGGTCTCCAACCAGCCTAAATTCTAGAATCCATTCCCATTCTAACCTAGTCTGCCGTTCATTTTCCCAAACTAACCTACTTCGTTCAATCATTTTCAAACTAATTTAGTTTATTATTCAAACTCAATCTTTTTATTTTTCTTTTACTTTTTCCAAATTTCTATTACATTTCTTATTATTTTTTTATATTTTATATTTTATAATGTCAATAAAAATTATACGAATATATCAGTTGTCTAGTCAAATAGTTGTCAAATTGTAAGATTCTTCAAATAATGTGTAACTTTAATAGCTGCAACCTATTCAATAATTTATTTTGGACTAGTCTTTTCACCTGTTTCACCAATAATAATTCATGCCTAACGCTATTGCACAATTTGAAATGGCTATATATACATTTAGCATCTTGCAGTAGAAACCAAGGCATATCAAGCAAAGAGGTTCGTCATATGTTATTTTCTTTGATTTTTAAGTATTTTAGTAAGATAATAAGGTAATATTTTCCATTTTATCAAGCTAGTTTGATATTTTATACTAATTTCTATCGTTGTATACTAATTTCAGATGGAAAATTCGAATGATGGACACAACTATCCTGATTTTGGATATCATTTTATGAGTCTAAATTATAATTATTTTACTAATTATAATCCATTTCAAACACAAGACACACATGTTGGTTCTAGTCAAAATAACTCAAATTTTTATCGCTCACAGGAAATTCAAATGGAGGAAATTATCAATGATGGAGTAAGAAGATCTACTGCAGTTTATAATTAAAGTGAAACTGATAATTTTAGCTCTTATTGAATAGGTTGCAGCTATTAAAGTTACACATTATTTGAAGAATCTTACTATTTGACAACTATTTGACTAGACAACTGATATATTCGTATAATTTTTATTAACATTATAATATATAAAATATAAAAGAATAATAATAAATGAAATAAAAATTTGGAAAAGAACAAGAAAAAAAAACTGAGTTTGAATAGTAAACTAGGTTAGTTTGAGAACGATTGAACGAAATAGGTTAGTTTGGGAAAATGAACGGCAGACTAGATTAGAATGAGAATGAATTCTAAATTCTACCTGCGGAATTTATTATCGGCCGCTGACGGACGACATTATAATAATTTAAAATAACTAGATTATACGTTTGTGCTATGCACACCGTAGTAAGGGTATTTTATAATTTATATATTAATAGAAATATGATTTTATATATAACAAATAAACATAAAGATAAATTGAATCAATAAAATAATTATAAAATTAAAAATATACTTTTATTGAATATAAAATAATAAAATTTATACTATTTATTAATTAATGCTGAAAATAAATGAATTTGTGTTATTATTAAAAATTATACCTTTAGCCTCATATATTATATCAAAATTTTTTTTGACTGAATATTAAATTTAAGTTTATAATGAATTCTTACGTTTATTTTTAAAACTTTATTACATAAACCACACACTCAGTATCGTCTCTTATCGTATATTTATTTTTTATTATATATATATATATATATATATTATTTCATATTTAATTTTTATTTAGGACTTCTACATATTTAATTTTAAATACTGTGGGGCTGTTTGGCTGCAGCTTATTTCCGAAAATAAGCCCTTATTTCTGAAAAAAATAGGGATGTATGTACTTTTTCTGAAAATAAATAACTTTTTTTTATTTTGAAAATAATATTTTTTTTAAATTCTAAAATAAATATTTATCTTAAAAAAAAATGAAAATATGTAAAAAAATGAAAATAAAATAAGTTACTTATTTTAAGTTTAAGGAACCCCAAACGACCACTGTATATCTTAAATTTTATTTAAAATAACTTTTTTTCAAACTAATTATAATATTGTGTGTTAATAATTCACTCATATCATAAATAACATGTCCAATCACAAACTTGTTAGAAAATCGGTAGAGAGTTCATGTTTATCGATAAAATCAAATCAAAATCCGGCCTTATTTTCGGTTCATACATGAAACTAAATCTAATGAATTGGGTATGAGTTCTGTGATTTTTCGACCAATCTATTTCAATCCGATCTATATCATTATTCGATTAATTTAAATATAATATATTATAACTCATGCTACACACACATTATTTTAAAAAATTATTTAATAAAAAATATCATATATATAATACTTCGTTCGTTCCAAATTATGTTTCTCTTTGATTTTTTCACACATTTCAATACTTCTAGTAAAGGTACTTGTAAATAATATTTTTTTTAAATTTTTTATTTTATATAAAATATAAAGTTTAAATTTTTATACAAAATGAAAATATTAAAATAATATTTTTTATAAATAACTCTACCAAGCACATTGAAATACATGAAAAAATAAGTGGCTCACATAAAATGGGACGGATGGAGTAATAATGATAATGTGAAATTAAGTAAATTGAATAATTTTATATTTAAGATTAAATAATACAATTTAAAAAAAATTAATATCAGTACAATAAAGTATTATTTTTATGAATTATAATAAATGAATTTAAAAATTAATTTAGTTTAATATTATATTCTACATGTTATGTGTTAAAATAATAATGTGCATTAATGAGTTTACCAAAAATGAAATCTTAGTTCAAATATTTACTAATGAGCTTATTATAAATATTACTAATTATAATAATGATATTTAAAATTTATGTACACATTTTCTATAATTAAAAATGGGTCAAATAAGAATATGGATCTTATATAAACCTAAATATGGATAGATAACCTAAACTACATAGTTCATGGATCAAATTATAGAGTAAAATTATATCTGAGCCTAAATATGATACTGAACCTGCGGTACGGGTTATGTAATAATTTATAATATATAGATTCAAAATCGAACTCATATTAATATTTGAGTGTAGTTAAAACCGGTAAAAATAAATATTAGACAATAATTATCTCATATTTATTCACATATTAATAAAATCAAGAAAATAGTAAATGGTAATTCAAAATCAAACTCATATTAATGAATGAGAATAAAGTTAAGTGTTTTTTAATGCAAAATAATAATAATAATAATAATAATAATAATAACTTTATAATTATATATAATTTTTTGCAAATTTTTTTAAACTCAAAAAAATTATTATGCGAACATTTCATTTGCAGATTTTTAGTTGTTTCATGGGCCAATAAGGCAACAACTGTGAAAAAGTTGGGCCATCTGATACCCGGGCTTGCCATAAAATTGGGCCTCTGTAGTAACAGATGATTCGGATCAAGCTAGTGTCGTCTTCTTGGTTAATGTTGTAAAACCCTGGTCGCCATTTTTACAAACACTGCTCCAACCCTCTATCTTTTTGTAAGTAATTTCATAACTTCTCATACTCTGTCACACACACACACACACACACACACACATTTCATATATACTTTTTGTGATTTGGGAACTAATATTGTAATATCCGTATTTTTTTTTATAGTTGTTTTATTTATTTTAATAATGGTGTTAATAATTAGAAATAGAATTAGTAATATTAGTTTTAATAATAATATTTATTTATATTGTATTTTGATTTAGAATAGAATTTGTAATAAAATAATTAGACTAGTAATAGAGTTTATAAATAAATTAGATTTATATTAGAAAAAGGTAGAATTATATCCGGAGTAGGAATTTAGTAGGCTTATATAAATAAATATATAAACATAGCATACATCTCTACACATCAACCCTAAATTAGCCGCAGAGAATCACTTTTCAGCCATAGGTTATCATCAGCTAATCAGGTATTCATATTTATAAAATTTTCTGCATCATATATAATTATTAACTACTCTTTTTATTATAATGGTGAATGTTGTATTTATAATACTTTATAATTGTACAAATCCGGTGTACAGTGATGCTAGTTTCCTTTATAGGTATTTTGTAGGCATTATATGTCATACTTAAAGATAGTTAGATATTGTCTATTAAACTATTGTATTAGCCAATCCAGTGTCTTGTTTGATTAATATATAAATTGATTATACTAGTATAGCACTGTATATATGCATTCATGGTTAAGCATTACTCTCGCAACACACAGGTAATATATTTATAATCTAACTAGCACTCTATCTGTTCATCCAGGTCATGTGTATGTCTTGTCCACACAATCATGTTAATGTTTCATAATTTTAGTATTTAATAATTATTTTTATTAATGCTTTTCTAAAACTTCTGTCAACTGATTTATCTATAAAAACGGCATGCATTAGTTAGGCAAACGAACATATTATGATTAAATATATTAATCCAGTGTATATATATTAGTAATTGGGTAATAATAATAAATTATATTTATGTGCTTAGATCGGGAGACAGGAGTTTAGCGAGTCGATTTCAGATTTTGTGGAGTTGGGTAGTGTTTGAGATTATTATTTTCGAGGTACGGATTTCGTCCCCTTTCTTTTCAGTGCTACTCTTTTTAGGATTAGTTATATTTAATTCGTTCCGTTCGTAATCTGTTCTTTCCGTTATTATTCGTTTTAATTATTTTGATCTTCCAAAAATTATTTGAAAGTCTGTTTCGAAAATTTAAATATTTGTTTCTACGATTCTCAAAATTTATGTATGATACATATCTAATCTGTTCAGGTGATTTTAAAATTGTGAAAATTATTTTATTTGAACCCTTAGAGTGATATAGGGTATACCGATTTAACCAGCTGTAGGGGTACTACAGCCATGTCATTGCGGCACCAGTGACATGACACTTCCGTGGCAGTGTGATTAGTCACGGCGTATCCTTCTGTTAGCTCAGGTGGTGAGCTTTGGCCATTTTGATATTTGTTTGAGGATACGTGGGTGCACCCAGAGTCTGATTTGATTTGTGATTTGTTATTTGACGGTGACGTTGTATATGCCGTACACGTTGTCCGATTTGTTGCACGCATTAGGTACCCTATGATGTGTGTATCTGTTATCTGTTCTGTATCGGTATGAAATATCCTAACCCCTTTTTGCTTCAGCCTTGTTTTAAAAATTAATGTTTATTTATAACTGTCAAAATATATATCTTCTTTCTGTTTTATAAAACTGTATTCCAATCCGTACTGGGCATTTGGCTCATGCCGTATTCTTTCTTCTGACAGGTACATAGGGGGGTCTTGGGCTATGTGATGGAGAGCTTCCTTATTTTCATTTATTAGGACATTTGAACTTCTCGGATATTTTAGTCATTTTCATTATTAGAGATTTTGGATTTATTCGCATTTATCATTTTGAATTACTTTGGAGGTTTTGATAAATAGGGTCTTTCATGACTACTTGGATAAGTTCGTTGTGGTTTTCATTGATGATATCTTAATATACTCTAGGAGTAAGGAAGAGCATGAGGAGCATTTGCGCATTGTACTTGAAATTTTGAGGGAGAAGAAACTATTTGCAAAATTTTCGAAGTGTGAATTCTGGTTGGAGCAGGTTGCATTTTTGGGGCATATTGTGTCTGGTAGAGGAATTGAGTTGGATCCTGCAAAAGTCGAAGCTATCACAAATTGGCCGAGACCTAGCACTGTGACAGAGGTGAGGAGTTTCTTGGGTTTGGCAGGTTACTATAGGCGTTTTGTAGAGGGATTCTCATCCATAGCTTTGCCGTTGACTCAGTTGATGCGGAAGGGTGTTAAGTTTGATTGGAATGATGATCGTGAGCAGAGTTTTCAAGAGTTAAAGAAGAGGTTGGTGTCAGCCCCTATACTTGTTTTACCATCAGGGAGTGGAGGATATCAGGTTTATAGTGATGCTTCTAAGAGGGGTTTGGGGTGTGTTCTTATGCAGCATGAGAAGGTGATTTCGTACGCTTCTAGGCAGCTTAAACCCTATGAGGTAAATTATCCTACCCATGACTTGGAGTTAGCAGCAGTGGTCTTTGCCTTAAAAATTTGGAGGCATTATTTGTATGGAGAGACTTGTGACATCTTCACTGATCATAAGAGTCTCAAATACATTTTTACACAAAAAGAGTTAAACATGAGGCAGAGGAGGTGGCTTGAACTTATTAAAGATTATGATGCTAAAATTCAGTATCATCCAGGAAAGGCGAATGTAGTGGCAGACGCACTTAGTAGGAAGAATTTGGGAAGTGTTGCATCTCTTATTACTCAGCAGCACCTTATTTCAGATATGGAGCGTTTGGGTGTGGAGCTGTATGTTGGAGGATCAGCTGCAAGCATGGCAAGTTTGAAGGTGGAATCAAATCTAGTCTCAAGGGTTAAGGAAGCTCAGAAAAATGATACAGGGCTAGAAACTATTAGATCGAATGTGGCAGATGGTAAGCAAACGGAGTTTCATGTTGATGATCATGGTGTGGTATGGTTGGATAGTAGATTGTGTGTACCTTCAGACGTAGCGATTCGTGAAGCAGTTTTGACTGAGGCTCATAGTTCTTCATTCTCTATTCATCCGGGTTCTACTAAGATGTATCGAGATTTGAAGAAGCACTTTTGGTGGAGTGGGATGAAACGGGACATAGCAGAGTTCGTGGGGAAATGTCTTACATGTCAACAGGTGAAGATTGAACATCAGCGATCTAGTGGACTGTTACAGCAGTTGGATATCCCAGTTTGGAAGTGGGAAAACATTACCATGGATTTTGTGACCAGTTTACCAAGGACCTTCAGGAAGAATGATGTTATTTGGGTGGTAGTTGATAGACTTACAAAATCAGCTCATTTCTTGCCTATTAGAGAGATTACTCCTATTCATGAATTGACAGAGATATTTCAACGGGATATTGTTAGACTTCATGGTGTGCCTGTGTCGATAGTTTCAGACAGGGATACGAGGTTTACTTCGCGTTTTTGGAAGGGATTTCAGCAAGCTTGGGGTACGAGGCTTAATTATAGTACAGCTTTTCACCCACAAACTGATGGACAATCAGAGAGGACTATTCAGACATTGGAGGATATGTTGAGAGCTTGTGCTTTGGAGTGGTCTGGTGATTGGGACAAGTATCTGTACCTTGTGGAGTTTGCATACAATAATAGTTGGCAAGCGAGCATTGACATGCCACCATTTGAGGCGTTGTATGGTAGAAAATGTAGAGCACCGACTTGTTGGAATGAGGTTGGAGAAAGTGTCATTGAAGGGCCAGAGTTGATTCGGGTAACTAACGAAAAGGTAGAACAGGCTAAAGAAAACTTAAAGGATGCTCAATCGCGTCAAAAGAGCTATGCAGATCAAAAGAGAAAATTTGGTGGATTTGGGCCTGGTGATCATGTGTTTTTGAAGGTGTCTCCTTGGAAGGGTGTTAAACGTTTTGGTATGAAAGGGAAGCTTAGTCCAAGATATATTGGTCCTTTTGACATTATAGAGAGAGTGGGGGAAGTTGCTTATAGGGTAGCATTGTCACCACAGTTATCTCATGTGCATAATGTGTTCCATGTGTCTGTTCTAAGGGGTTACAAGTATCATCCGTTGCACGTAGTTCAATATCCGTTACATAAGATTAGGGAAGATCTTTCTTGTGAGGAAGAAGCTGAAACTATTTTAGCTCGAGAGGAACGAATTATGAGGAAGAAAACTATTCCATTTGTTAAAGTTTTATGGAAGAACCATTCTGAGAGAGAGGCTACTTGGGAGTTAGAAGAATCTATTCGTGAAAAATATCCGCATTTATTTGATTCAGGTATGAGTTTTAGTTTCGTTAGATTCCGGGGACGGAATCCTTTTAAGGGGGTATATATGTAATATCCGTATTTTTTTTATAGTTGTTTTATTTATTTTAATAATGGTGTTAATAATTAGAAATAGAATTAGTAATATTAGTTTTAATAATAATATTTATTTATATTGTATTTTGATTTAGAATAGAATTTGTAATAAAATAATTAGACTAGTAATAGAGTTTATAAATAAATTAGATTTATATTAGAAAAAGGTAGAATTATATCCGGAGTAGGAATTTAGTAGGCTTATATAAATAAATATATAAACATAGCATACATCTCTACACATCAACCCTAAATTAGCCGCAGAGAATCACTTTTCAGCCATAGGTTATCATCAGCTAATCAGGTATTCATATTTATAAAATTTTCTGCATCATATATAATTATTAACTACTCTTTTTATTATAATGGTGAATGTTGTATTTATAATACTTTATAATTGTACAAATCCGGTGTACAGTGATGCTAGTTTCCTTTATAGGTATTTTGTAGGCATTATATGTCATACTTAAAGATAGTTAGATATTGTCTATTAAACTATTGTATTAGCCAATCCAGTGTCTTGTTTGATTAATATATAAATTGATTATACTAGTATAGCACTGTATATATGCATTCATGGTTAAGCATTACTCTCGCAACACACAGGTAATATATTTATAATCTAACTAGCACTCTATCTGTTCATCCAGGTCATGTGTATGTCTTGTCCACACAATCATGTTAATGTTTCATAATTTTAGTATTTAATAATTATTTTTATTAATGCTTTTCTAAAACTTCTGTCAACTGATTTATCTATAAAAACGGCATGCATTAGTTAGGCAAACGAACATATTATGATTAAATATATTAATCCAGTGTATATATATTAGTAATTGGGTAATAATAATAAATTATATTTATGTGCTTAGATCGGGAGACAGGAGTTTAGCGAGTCGATTTCAGATTTTGTGGAGTTGGGTAGTGTTTGAGATTATTATTTTCGAGGTACGGATTTCGTCCCCTTTCTTTTCAGTGCTACTCTTTTTAGGATTAGTTATATTTAATTCGTTCCGTTCGTAATCTGTTCTTTCCGTTATTATTCGTTTTAATTATTTTGATCTTCCAAAAATTATTTGAAAGTCTGTTTCGAAAATTTAAATATTTGTTTCTACGATTCTCAAAATTTATGTATGATACATATCTAATCTGTTCAGGTGATTTTAAAATTGTGAAAATTATTTTATTTGAACCCTTAGAGTGATATAGGGTATACCGATTTAACCAGCTGTAGGGGTACTACAGCCATGTCATTGCGGCACCAGTGACATGACACTTCCGTGGCAGTGTGATTAGTCACGGCGTATCCTTCTGTTAGCTCAGGTGGTGAGCTTTGGCCATTTTGATATTTGTTTGAGGATACGTGGGTGCACCCAGAGTCTGATTTGATTTGTGATTTGTTATTTGACGGTGACGTTGTATATGCCGTACACGTTGTCCGGTTTGTTGCACGCATTAGGTACCCTATGATGTGTGTATCTGTTATCTGTTCTGTATCGGTATGAAATATCCTAACCCCTTTTTGCTTCAGCCTTGTTTTAAAAATTAATGTTTATTTATAACTGTCAAAATATATATCTTCTTTCTGTTTTATAAAACTGTATTCCAATCCGTACTGGGCATTTGGCTCATGCCGTATTCTTTCTTCTGACAGGTACATAGGGGGATCTTGGGCTGTGTGATGGAGAGCTTCCTTATTTTCATTTATTAGGACATTTGAACTTCTCGGATATTTTAGTCATTTTTATTATTAGAGATTTTGGATTCATTCACATTTATCATTTTGAATTACTTTGGAGGTTTTGATATTAGTTTGGAGACCTGTTGTACCTGTCTAATTATTAAGTTTGGTGGATTTTAGTACTCTGTATATAGGTTTGAGGTTTGTTAAGTAACCCCTCGTCTCATTTTGAGAATGGGGTGTTACAAATATACTGTGACATTTATCTTTTCACTGTATTGAATTTTAGTTGTGTAATTGCGTAATTGTATTCATGTTTTGGTTTTATGAGCTCCTCTATGTTAACATTGATTTAATTACTAGTAGTTGTTATTTTAGTTTAGTATCAAATAGAGCAATGTTTTCGAAGATTAGTATATATTTATTGCGAATGATTAATATATGGCAATACAGGTTTTTGCAGGGGAAAGCATTTTCCTACAAATTTTAAACGAGTTTAGTGTTTTTTTTCTTTCGGAGCACGATTTGTTGAACATATGGTGGCAATTTTGGTTATGCTACGGTGTTCCTTGGGTCAATTTTATGTTGTTTATAAATTTAATGGAAATGAATATGCAAGCTTAAAGTTAAAGGAATAGAATTTAATTAAAACAAGAAACGTCTGGTCATATTTTGAGCTTTGTCCCTGTTGGCTTATTTATCCTTTTGATCATCAAGTTTAAATTTATTCCTGACCTCTAGTTATCAGATGTGTAACTCCACGAATTCAACTTTAATGCTGCTTATATTCTTGACATGGCTCTAGATATTCTTAACCAGAGCATTTAACCAGAGCAAGTTCAAATAAGGAGTCGGTAAACTTTCTATAATTTGGAAATTCTTCTCAGATGTTTCCTTGTCAATCTTAGGATTAAGAAAATAATAACATGCTGAATGCTTTCAAGGCTTATAAAGCTTGTGTCCCGATTGCATGGAGTCCGAACCTATACATAACTTTGGTCAGGGAAATCCCAGGAACCAGGCGGCTGCGTAGACGTAACTGTCATGCAATGGAACACTCCTACTGTTAGAGGAATGCTTCAACAGGTTTGTTCAATCCTAAAAATTCATTGAATGGGACAATTTCTCTGAACACATAGTAACTCTCTGGTTCCTCTGATTTCCACTTAGGTTAAAAGGTTGGTTGTGATTGAAACAGAAGAAATGTATAAAGGCCGGAAACAAAAGGATGCAGACCATCAGGCTATACGAGCACCACTTGTTGTAAATCATTTCCCTACCTCTGCAAGTGGTTCTTCCCTGCAATCCATATAATTCATAGAAGTAAGTGTCTCGTCGCCTGATTAGAAGGGCTTTTGTTGATCAAATCACGCAGAGAGAGTTCTAGTGTTGCTTGGGTGCTGTCTTCTGTTCCAAAAACTGTTTGTGCAACTTCTTGTTAGTTTTGAGACACGTGGTTGCAATAATTTAAATGTTATATCTCTATCTTATTCTTGCACTTTCTCAAAGTGACCGATTTTTGAAATTGTTAATAGATTTAAGTCCTTCAGTCCTACTCCCTCCGTCCCTATTTAAATGTCTACTTTGTTTTTAGTGCAGTCAAATTGACTCATGTTTGGCTGTAATTTTAAAATTATATATAATTGAAAAAAATAATGTTTTATATTGTTGAAAAGCTTATATATTCTACTTTAAAATGTACTTTTTAGTTTCTTAAAATTATAAAAGAACAATTTTTAATTTTCAGTCAAACATTAGTCAATTTGACCCCAAAAAAGTCAAAATGGACATGTAAATAGGGACGGAGGGAGTAATATTTTTGATTTTGTTTATAGTTTTTGGGGTTTGTGGGTGGAAGTAAAATCTCTAGAAAATATGTTAAAATGAGATCAATATGTTTACTGGTTCCTAGTAAGTTAAAAATCTGAAGCAAATAGAGATGTCAGTAGAAAACCCTTAATTCTCATCCTAACCAAAGATAGTTACCTAGAGAAGGCCTGGGCTCCCTTGTAACTAAATGGGGGATGAACAAACATTTATAAAGAGTTAATTTATTGTATGCTTTTAAATTTTTGGATTGTTTTTCACTTGGTGCCTAATTGTATATGTTATTGCCTATTTCTGATAATTAGTTGCACAACTAGTTATAAGAAGATCAATTATTGGAATGTAAATTTAGTTGCACATTTTGCTACTGAGAAGACGTATCTGTATGCAAACAATGTATATTCATCTGTAATAATATAGAATGATGGGCTTGTATATGAAGCCCTGAAGGATTTTATCACAGTTTTAGTTGAGCAGACAATAATACCCTCGCAAAATTTCCCTCTAATTTGTGGGGCAAATTAAACATTTCTAGTATATCCCACTCGGAAGTAGGAAGTAGGGTTGTGGACAGTGAGAGATTTTCCTACTACTCTCTTACAGAGGTGTTTTTGCTCTCTCTCACACACAAACTAACTATTGGATGTATGGTAGGTTCTTACTTCTCCATTGAAACAGTAATACCATCCTCAGATCCTTTACCTCAATGTCATATAGTTAGTTGTGTCTGTAAACATGGAACAGTTGCAAAATTATATTTGTTCAAGAAAGTGGCTTGAGAAGGAAAAGCAAGAATCTTCTTCTTCTAAGCCAAGAAGGCAAGAACATTGATCTCTTGATAATATTTAAAGGAAAAGCAAGAATCCTCTTCTTCCTGTTAAAATAACCACAATATTACCATTCTCCCAGTAGATAGTCCTCTCCCCTACTGTTTTGTACAGACAAATGTACCATTGCAGCAAATTGAGATACGAGGCTGATACAGAAACTAAACACGATGAAGTGAACTATCATATTTTGCGCCTTAGTATCTGTAAGGCACAATATTATGCTTCATCATATCTTTGTTTCTGACTGCAAAAGCCAGAAGCAAAGGTATAGAATTACATCTGTATAGAAACATCATATATTGTTCTTAAGCTGTACCAATCATAGGTAAACATCAGTCCCTCTCGTGCAACAATTCTTCCCGGGCAATTCAGTTTTATTGTTTAAATTTGCAAGAAGTTAAGTAGATTAATAGTAGAAAAAGACATGGATAATACATATTACAGAGCTATTCCAATGGCGATGAAACAACAGGCTGCCACGGGTCTGATAAATGTTGTTGCTGCAATTTTATTTATTTTTCGTTTGTTTAGGCATGATCAGACACTAGGGTGTTTGGATAATTCAAAAATTCACTCAAGTAGAAATACGTACCTACCTACTTCTGAAAATTAGCTAATTTATGGACAGTCTATAATTATTTAAGTAGTTGGTGATTACTTCTGTGATTGAACTGGCGATTCATAGCAAACATATGCTATGGTGTAGTTTCCTACACGCACGCATGTACGTAGATTGGGCTCTGTTAATACAGTATTAGAGATGAAAAAGAACCCTACATCTGATATTCTGATCCTAGTATTAGATGCCAAAGTTAGAGGCCCCCTTCTTTAAAAATTAAAATGTAACTAAAAATATTCCACATCTGATATTCTGATCCTAGTATTAGATGCCAAAGTTAGAGGACAGTATTAGTGGTTTATGATTTTTGATTCTTTAGTAGTACGTGTCGTAGTAGTTTGATAGTGTTTCGCAAACTCATCATTTTGTGGTTATTCTCAAGGCCTCTTGCTTTAGACCATTTTGCTGTATAAGATAAATATATGTTTTATTAAGTATTTTTTTTGACAAAAGTAACTTTTTCATTAATGAATTGTATCGAAATATAATGTTTACAGTGGCTGAGGTTTCTTTCATCCAAAATGTTTATCATCTAACCGAAAGTCATGCAGAGATGTCTCTGAAAGTTTAGACAATAAATCTCAATATTTGAAAAGAGAATACCCATATAAAAGATACATAACGAATAACGAAAACTTTGAGACTAATAATAAAATCGATATTTGGCTTGCTTGACCCAGCTCAATCATATCCTCATATTTTCCATCAAATGTAATTCCTTGTCCTCTTGCGCACTCATGCCATCCTTTTTTCCTCTTGACACCTAAATCCAACGAAATGGTAGTACACCTGATTAAAGCAACAAACAAGACTAATAAGTCTCAGTGATATATTTTAATGTTTAAAATTGTTTTTTGCTGACAAATTTATTATAACGAATTAAATTATGAAATCTTTGAGTCCCTTTGGTTAAATACTTTACTATACTTTACCCGACTTTTTATCTTCATATTATGATACTACTAAATGATTGATGATTTTATGAACTTCTCAAGATCACCCTTCCCTCTTAAATACAACATGCTATATGTTTTATGTTTTTCCACAGTAGCTCTAATAACTAAATAAGATAATAAGATAAAAAATCCACACTACAATTTCATTACTTATATAGTTGGCAAAGACCAAGTTTCTGCTCCCGTATCAATTTCTTAAATTGCAACTGTCTCTAAAGTTAAAATTAAGTGGAATAATTATTATAGCCTATATTATGGAAAATTGCACAATTTACATTTGCACTTGCTTATATGAGATTGCATGATTCTTTATATGGCTAGCTTGTGCTTGGGTATTACACACTTTACATTTGCACTACTATAGCAAGCCTTTTATTACTATTAATTTTTTAAAGTCGAGCAACCTTTCAAAAGGGTGCATCTGGCACTACTTAAAGGCTCATGATTGACTTGAATCTTGGACTTTTTATCGGAAGTAGAAGTGATAAACTCAATTAAACTACTTTTGAGTGTTATCAAGTTATTGGCAGGGTAAACTCCATCATGCTGCTTAGCTAAATAAAACTATTTGTTACTTATTAACTCGGTTTCATTATGAAGTCAAACCACTAAATTAGGGGGTTTAGTTTTCGTTTTAACCAAACCAAAACATAAGGATTTCATGTTTTCAACTGTTATACGCTATATTTTCAACCAATATCGTGAATCTTTTTTTTTTTCTATTTAATTTTACTACGGCATCATGTAATTTGTGTTCTCCAATAATATACCGGAAAGCTTACGAATTAGAAAACACTTCTAATGTTCAAAATTTCAAAACAAACAGGGAATCATGATTTATAAACTAGTGGATGATAGAGGTTCATATAAATATCAAAAAACACAAAAACTTAACATTAGTCAGGATGGCCGAGTGGTCTAAGGCGCCAGACTCAAGTTCTGGTCCTCTAACGAGGGCGTGGGTTCAAATCCCACTTCTGACACTTATAATTCCTTTTAAACAGGAGGAGCTCTCACATTCAAGTATTCACAAAAAAACCCCAGTGTATGCTTTTATTTTTGGGTTGAAAAAGTTAGCAAAAGAGTTCGAGTTTGAAGCATCTGATGCGAGTAAAAGTTGAGATTTCATGTTTCCATCCAAATATATCTCTGAGTTGAGTTAAAGTTGGGTTTTCATTGTTTGCGCTTGTTTAGATTCTAGTTCAAGTCCTTTTTTTTTGTTAAGGATTCTAGTTCAATTCTTGGCCTAATTTTTTTTTTTTTGCACTTTCGATTTTACTGGATATTTTTTTATCTCTATATTGAAAAAATAATTTGCCAAAATTTATCTACATTTTTACTATTTAGAAAAAAGGGGAACAATGATGCTCTTTACAAATTACAATACTCTGTTTTTTCAGTTTTTCTAAACTCGAAATTTGTGCACTGTTTGATTGAAAAATGTCAGATATTATTTGAACTGAAGTTTCTAGAGTTTATCTTAGAAATTAGAAAATCATTTTTTAACTGGAAAAAAAGCATGTGCATTTTTTTAAACTTTTGTGCTATAACCTAATTTTTTTTTTCTGCCACTTGTCTAGTATAGTATTATAAAATAAAATGTAACATGATCCACAACGGCCTCTACTGTTAAGTTAAAAGGAAAATAGTAGAAAAGAATGAGAAACAAATCAAAACAATTATTGGTGTCATTTCTGACAGACTGACACCATGTTAAACTGATTCCATATCCACGACTCGATCCAGCTATGCAGATTCAGTGTGCCATTTTTCTCTATCTTGGTTTTCATTATTTAATTTTTTAAATAATTATTGTAATCTCGTCTTTTATTTTTTGTACGAGTATAAAATATTCGCCTTCGCAACAAAGTTAATGGGACCCACCCATGATGATAATAATCCCGGTTCGATTCCGGGACTCTAATAAGTCCAAAGTTCTAGAGGGTCCTACTCGTACCAGTTTATCTGTAAAATGGAAGCAGAAGTATGAATGACAAAATAACTATGGATATTCAAAATTTTGGATTTAGATTTGGATTTGAATTTTGATTTCAGTGTACCGAACCGATACCCAACCCAAAGGAAGTGTAGTTCTTAGAAAAGAAAGGGGTTAAATGGCTATTTGATCACTCAACTCATACCGAACTTGCAAGTGGATCATCGAACTGAAAAAACTTGCATTTGGGTCACTAAAGTTAAATAAGTTTGCAATAAGGTCATTAAAGTTGAAGAAAATTTTCACGCCGTTAAATAGAGTTTGACTTTAAACGGAATCTGTTAAATAATGACACATCACACTCCAACTCAGTTACAAATCAGATTGTTAAATCCAATTAAAAAACACTCCAACTCAGTTACAAATCAGATTGTTAAATCCAATTAAAAACAACCCGGCCCATTTCTTCCAACTTCATCTTCCATTCATCTCTCATTATTCTCTTATTTCTATTCCCCCAACTTTAACAAAGTTAGATTAAAATCTGTCTCTGATCTCAACACAAAATCTACAAACCCATCTTTTCTCTAACCCAATTTGTTTATAAGTCTCAAAACTCAGTTTGACATCACCCACAAACACACACACACAAGCAGGTGACACACATACTAGCACGATATTGTTGTGTGAAGCATACCGAAGATAGCGGTATGTCGGCGACATGACCCCAACACTAACAATCCAAAACCTTACCTCATATTACAATCCTTATCAAAATCATACAAACCCACATACAAAACCCTCGTCATCTCCATCTCTGAAACACAATCTCCAATCATACATACCCATTTTGACTAGTTAAGACTTGAACGAGAGTGAGAAGGGTTGAATAGAATTTGAGAGTGTGTTTCCCTTTATTTAGTTGATTGGTTTGGAAGAAATGGGAGCACTGGGTCATCATCATTTGTAGAAAATAAATGGGCTTCACAAAATAGATGGGTTCTTCAATAGCTGGGTCAGATTAATTGGAGCGGACTTGTACATGCCACATGTGATAAAAATTAGCCATGTAATAGGGCTGACTCAACCTTCCGTACGTTAGTAACGGTTAGTGACCTGTTTGAGTGTTTTATTTAGTGTAATTTTTTGACTGCAAGGTTTTTGAGTGGAGTGACCCACTTGCAAGTTCGTAGTCAGTTGAGTGACAAAAATGCCATTTAAGTGTAACCACTTTCTATTGTCATCTTCTTTTTATCTTTCTCTTGGATAATAGATATTTATTTTAAATAATTAAAATTAAATTAGATATATAGTATTAATTAGACTCGAAATATTGATTCATCAACCCCATTTTTATCATTCATAAATTTTACGAGAAATTTAAAAGTCGTTAATTACACACAATATGAACAATATCCTTATATGCTTGAAAAAATATATTCTTACGAACATGTGATTTGTTCATTTTATTTATGATAGCACTTGCTTTTATAAATTTTACACTTTGCGTTCCATTTTAATTGATTTATTTGATTTTTACACACATATTAAGAAAAACAAATTTTATCTCTATTTTAACTATAATACCCTTATAATTGCATTAATATATATGCATAAAAAAGAGAATTTTTGACTTGAATAATACAAATAGTATATTACAAATGCATAATTAATAGGGTATGAGTGAAATTTAAATCTATATTAAAAAAAAGAATACAATTTTTTGAGAAAATTAAAATAAAAATTCAGTCAAATAAAATGAGACGGAGGGAATCTTTTAAAAAAATAGAATTAAGTAGTTACATAACCGAATGAGGACATAACAAATCTTGAATAGACAAAATATCCTTTTAAGACACAATTAAAAGCATTCACATCTTTGTCAGTGTTCATTAATTTCATAAGATTTTATCTTAAAAATAATAAAAAAATATATTTTAAAAAATACTCATTCCGTCCTAATTCAAATATCTTGTTAGACTTTTTGAAATTAAATTGACTAAGTTTTGATCGAATATTACATATATTATATAATTAAATAAAAAAGAATATATCATTAGTAAATATATTTAATATACTTTAAAATATAATTTTTAATTTTTAAAAATTATAAAAGAATAATTTATAATATTTAATTAAAATTTAGTTTGACCAAAAAAGTCAAACAAGTCAGGACGGAGGTAAGTGCTCCCTCCGTCCTCTTTTAATTGTCCCTATTGAAAAAGCACACATTTAAAAAAATATTAATTACATAACTTGTTTACAAGACTATTCTCATTAAATTAATTAAATTATTTATATATTTTAATTAGTCAAATATGAGAAATAGTAATATAAGAGTATTTTTTTTTTTTTATAAAACTGTTTAAAAAAAAGAAGAATAAGTAATTACGGACAATTTTTCTCCCAAAAAAGATCATGTAGAAGGCAGCAAGAAAGAAGAGAAGAGTTGGTGTAGAGTATTATTATCCAGAATGAAATAGGTGACTAGACGAGTGCCTATCAAAGACCTCCTCGACTCGTAAGCAAGAGAGAGAAAGTCATGCTATGCATATATACACACGTTACTGACGCATATATAATGTGCGATTGTAGGTAGATATTGAAATCTTAAAGAGTATTCTCGCTGCAGTTATTACTCGCCGACTCATCTCTAATCTTCTTCTGCTATTACTCTAGCTTTTGCTTCGATCCGCGTGTCTTACGCTCTTCCTGTCCGTTGATCTCTCTCTCTCTCCCCACATCTCCACCGTCCACGTGTACCTGTTATGAAGTTCGCCGGTGATCTCTTCTCCCTCCTCCATTCCTCTCTCTGTTCAGGTTCTCAATTACATACAACACGCCTCTCTCACTTTTCTAGATATTACTATGTCATAATATTATTATTAATACAGTATTATCTGGTGTTTAATTGTTGTTTACTAATTAAAAGCAGGGTTAAGAGCAGTTTTATACACATGGCAAAGTCCAACTGCTCTGTTTCTCCCTTGACAACTCTTCAAATTGGGTACTCTCTCTCTCTCTCATGTTACATATTAGTTATCATGTATTGAGTTTGTAGTTGCTTAAGTTTTGCATTTTAGGATATATATATAAACATTAAAGGGAAATTTATATATTTTTTATGATGTTCCGTACAATTCACAACTAGTGGAATGTTATTTCACTGAAGCTATGATCCTAGTGTTATGATCCATTTTAGATGCGAAGTAACAAACTGATTGGAAGTTCTGATAACCGTCTTGAGGATTCGTACTACTTTGTGGCAAGTTATTTCACTCAAGCCATGATCTTGATATTATCATCGATCGTAGATGCAAAGTAAATTACTTATTGAGATTTCTGATAATTGTATTAAGACCAGTACCGTCCTTAGCTGGCATTTGACTGTGTATATTTTTCGTGTTGATCAAGAGGTTATTATTTCAATACACTTCTATTTTATTGAATTATTGTTTTGACAATAAATTTTAGTTGCTGCTATTGCTGAGGAAAAATGAAACTAAATTTCATGATTTCTTCTATGTTCTGTGTGGACTTCATCGAGTTGACTATTTTATATTGCAGGGACTTGCAGTCCTATCTTTCACATCTTAACCTTTTTCTGGCTCCTGAAAGTAAAAATTTTTACATCTTGGTGGACAACCGGCCGTGGTTGGAAGACCTTGTCTCCCGTCCTGCGCACATATGGCAACTGATGGTCACTAAGGTTGTTACCGTAGAAAGTCACACTATTTTTTATTTTATTTTATTTTTATAATGATGTTTGCATACTTACGTAATTCTTTTGTGTACCACCAGTCTAGGTTGTCCCCCTTTGCGAACACTAGGAAAAAGAAGGAGAAAAGAGATATTGGAGATCTGTTTGAGGTGAAGGGTAATTCCAAACTAAATACCAGCAAATCCAGAAACTTAAAAAAATGGTTCTCGGTGATTGACGCTGCTTCCTTGTCTAAGAAAAGAGCCTTGTTGCCTGTGAAGAAATTGAGGAACTCTTTAATTTTGAATAGCAAGTTGCATAGGACCTTGTATGGTTTCATTGTCTTTGAAGTTGCATGGTCTGATGTTCGCGGTATCAACTACTTAAATGAACTTCAGGTAAATAAACAAATCGCTAATGTATCTTTTTTTTTCATGGATAAATTGCCAGTATGCCACTGTCTATCATATCTGTTCAATTTGCAGACAGATACATCTTTGGCTATTGAGGCCAAGTTTATGTCAAGATGGGAATTCGAGAGTATAGCACAAGCTGCTAAATGCATATCGTCATGGTTCCCAGGGACTCCTTCTGAGAGGGCTTGTTTGAAAGAGCATCTAGAGTGTGCGATAGGTACTATCTTTCATTTTTTTCCTTATTTTAGAAAGAAAGAAACTCATTTGTTTTATGGTCTTAGGATGCCATCTGATTTCTGCAAGGACCCTCTTTGCTGTGAAAACATGTGAAAATTGTTTACGGGCTTATGGCTTTATTGCATATATTCTTTATGCCTGCAGTTCATTTTAATTTAAAGTATAAAATTATATGTATATATACCTCTCTGACTTCTAGTTATTATAGTCAGTTTGCATTGATTTCTCCTATGGTTTGTAGAGTTTGTAGTCTAAAATGATCCGTAGCAGAACACGTGTGTATGTATATATATATATATATATTCAAGGATAAATTGCTGTAGATCTTTCTACTTTTGCTTGGTCGTGTAATATATAGGTGTTTGTAACTTCCCCAGGAGATGTCTTCTATGATGCTCCAGATTTTTTCGCAACAAATGGAGATGATGAGGGAGATGAAACACCATGTTCACCTTGTAGCAGCTTCAGTGTATATCCAGCAACTGTGGAGAGTAGATCAGGTTTTACACCGCGCACACCGCCACCTGAGGATGGGCCTTACAAAAGGCGGAAGGTCATGAGCTCCATTGATTCCGGATCTAGAGTGGATACATGTTTGGAAGAAGATGATGAAATTTTTGCTTCTCCAATACCCACCTATGTACGTTGCGCAAGTGACTGTAAAGAAGCTATTGAAGATATTCAGTACAAGGATGTTTTAATTTTATTTCGGTTTAATGACCATGACCTTCCATTCAAATTGAAGGATATAATCACTTCTGACTTGCGACTACTTACTTTATTAGAGTCGGGCCTTCCTTCGTGGGTTATCTTTCTTCAGTCTTACCCAGTATTTTGCCAATTTTATCGTCCATGGATGTGTCCTCTAGTAAGAGCTCTGTATGTGCTCATATCTATCGTCACCGTTTTGATCGGATTTTATGATTTATATAAAAATGTTCCAGTTCTCAAGGCTACGGCATCTCATTTTCTTGGGCCTCTCTTAGATTGGATTGATACGTGGGAGATGGTATCAAGAATCAAGTACTTAGGCACAATGTTATTTTTGCAAAATTCGCAGAAGGCTATAGAGTGGTTGTTGACGACTTCTCGAACCATTAGATCTTTCTTCCGTGTTCTCACTCAGCCAGTCGCAGGACCTATTGTGGTGTTGTGGGAGCTTCTTGTTCCTTTTTGGGATACGTTTACACAGATAGCGGAGAGCTCCTTCACGCTCATATGGATTGCAGTGGAGTCTTCTTTTGGTTTACTGGAGAGCCTTGCTGAGACTCTATTGTTTCCTCTGTGGTTTATACTGTCACTTTTTTGGAATATTGGTGCGTAATTCTGCTATTATACTTAAATTTTTTCTTTGTATCTCTATGTTTCACTTTAGGCATTTCACGAGGTCTATTACTGACATGAATCACCATTAAATGATCTAAATATATTGCAGTGGCTTCCTTTTTGTACCCTATATTCTGGATTCTCTGGGAAATACTATACGCTCCGCTTCGCCTTGTTCTTGGAATATGTAATCTTATAGTGTTTATATCTAGCAATGTATATGCTATGATTGGAGATGTATGGTTACTTATCAGTAGCATCTTCCAGTTAGCTTCAGCTGCCGATGCTACAGTGAACGCTGAGGTTTCCCTGTGGCGCACTTTGTGGAACGACCTTTTTTCGCAGGTTATAAACTTTTTACCTTTTTGTTATTTATTGCTAGGATTCAATAAATTGGTTCTAATTGCATCACAAGTGCTATTGTTCTAGGTCTTTCGTGCTGTTCGGAGCATCTTGAATGGTTTTGTTGCATTTTTCACAGCCTGCAATCGTCACCGACTAAGGTAGGTAGAGCTATGGTACTGTATTATCGGTATAATAATCATTTACTAGGTCTATACAAATGTAGTCAGCAGTCTTGGCCATTTTTTTGCTGTGAAGTTTTGGAGTTCTTTTTGCTGCTGCTTTCATATTCTATACATTGTGTATAGTGACTTTCTTGTTGCTAATTACATTTTTGTTAGCAACATACTTCCTGTTAACTAATTTACTTAGTTTTGCTAGCAGTATGTTTTCCACTTGTATGATGTTTACAAGATTTGCAGTTCCTTGTATTGATCAGTGAAACGTGCTATTATTGAATTCGTTTAGTTTACATCACATGGTCATTTCAAATCAGAAGTCAAAATATACCTAAACTTGAGTTAGATCATTAGGTTCCTGCTCATGTTGGTATGGTGGGATCTGATCTGGCATGTAGTTGAATATATGTACATTCTGTCCAGAAGTCAATGCCAAAAGCACCTACATTAATATGTCTTGGATTGTTGCTGAATAATTAGTCAACTGGTACAATGAAATCATCAGGACGTACTGTGGGGACGGCAGTTAATTTAGAACAAAAATATATTATCCAAGGAAAGAGACCTTAAATTAATAAGTTTAGAAAGGTCATACCCAGTGCACAAGTTCACACATTAGAGGTCCTGATGTACGCGGTTGTACCCTTAATTTTCATAAAGTGTTTGTGATTAATCTTTGCATTTGTTTGTAAATTTGTTGTCTGTATAATGCGAGTTGTTACAGATATCAAAAATTTTCATGCTCTATCAGTTTGTTTAAATTATGTGCAAGGACCAACACCAATTTTTTTTTTTTTTTTGCAGTATCTATAATCATGTGCTGGAGTTAATTCAAAGACTATCTCAACGACCGCAAAGATTTCAGCCGACTGATTCTAGGCAGAGAGTACAAAAATCTGAATCTCCAAATTTGTAAGTCATTGTATTTCCTAGAAATTTTTAAGTGGTTCTTTGTCCATGTTGCTGATTTTGCACTCCAAAGAAATGGTTCTACCTTAAGTTTCTCTGTAAAATGACGTTGCTTGTACTTGGGAACAAGTTCTTACGGTTTGAATTGCTGTAACAAGTTAATCTCATGAAATAATGTTGTGATCACATTAGGTACGCTTCTTGATTGCAAGTCAGTTAATTGGCCTTCTACTTTTCGAAGACGTTAAAAATTAACAAAAGTTTTGAACAAACAGTGAAAGAATTTTTTTTTTTTGACTAAATTGAAGAAACTTATAACAACAAAAAAACTGCTGCAAATATAAACAGCTCTGTGGAGGGGCAATTTTTTTTTGTAGCACTGCTTCTTAGCAGTAGCCACAGTAGATAGTCACGGAGTTACTCAGGGGTGTCTAATAAACATTTCTCTTTCAAAAGGCGATATCTTCCCTCACGTAAGTTCCATGATCTCCCCTTAGCTGTTAGGCTCTTATCAGATATAATGCTAAGAAAAGTACCTAAAGGATATATCGTGAAAGTGACGAACCAACAGTTTTTTTTCTCACTACTTGTAGTGGTTTAACTTCTGGAGTACGTCGTGGCAGTTCTTGCAGAATTAAAAAATAAGTATTGCAACACTACTTCGGTTGTAATAATAAAGAGCTATTTGTTAAAATATAATGAGTAAAGCTCTATCATCAAGTAGAATTTGCTGCTTATCTTTAGATCGTAGCGTCAATGTATTAAATTTTTTATTACAAGAAGTTGTAGTTTGGATCTACCTGCATGCCACAGTTTAGTGTATATTACTATTATATTTAATATTTTCCTGTAAAGCACTGTTGGATCATACCCTTTGGCAAATGGCAAGTATTAGTATTCTCATTTGTCTAGACAATGCTGTTGCTCAGCAATTGAACTTGCTGTGAGCTAATTTATATTTTACTCCTTTAGTGAAAAATGCAAGGGGAAAAGCCCACACCATACGAAGCAGAGATGATATGCAATTCTTCTGCAGAACCAGAGGGGTGCTTTGCAGCACAACATTTGCCTTCATGGTTTCGAATGCTGACTATAGAACAAATTTTACAACACATGCAAGAGAACTACATCATCAGAGGCACTGTTTTGACCCAAGAAATACAAGATAAGTAGATAAACTGCGCAAGTTGAAGCACTGTTTTGACCCAAGAGATGCATAAAGTTGCTATGTTAATAATGTAAATTAATACTAAAAGATATTGAGCTACATCTTGTAACTACAGTTAAGTGCAGAAGTATAATAAAGAAGGCAGTACATAATGGGCCAACTCATATTCATTTTTTGGGAAGAGACCACATTAATATAAACGCTTTTTCAGGAAACATACCCTGTGGCCATGTTTATTTCATATGATTAAGTAGGAGATATGACTATAATTCTTTAAATTTTTTACTCATATTTTTGTTTTGTAAAAATTTATTTGGGATTAGATCAAGGATTATAATTTTTTGAAATATTAATCCCTTGTTTGTCTTCATCGGATAAGGGATAAAATTATAATTCTTTCTAATATTTAGTTGGAGGAGGTATTATTTAATCCTCTCTAAAAAGTCATTTTTTAAAGGATTATAATCCCTTCATTATAATTCAATGTCAAACAAACAAATGATTAGAAAATTTAAAGGATAATAGTCCAATCGATATGTTAATCCCTCAAAACAAATATAGAATTATAATTTAAAAGATTATAATCAAATCCTCAATTTAATCCTTCAAAACAAACATAGTATTAGATAATTTAAAGGATTATTATACTTAGGATAATAGTGAAGGATTATAATGAATAAATACTAATCTCAGAATTATAATTCCATAAAACTAACCTGGCCCATATGTATATCATGTAACATTAGACGTGTAGAATAGAGTAGAATAGACTTGAGGTAAATGAAATGACAAAATGTCCATGTGACAGAGTTGTATAATAACACCATAATTTTGGCGTAGTAGAAGAAAAAGCAAGGATTTCACAAGGATTGCCGAGACATATTTTTATGAATTTTGTTTCAATCTTAATAATAGATTTACATAATTTAAATAAAAAATAACATACTGTAGCAGTAAGTTGCGCTACGCTGATAATAATTTTCAAGTTCTTGGGTTCGATTTTCACTTATATCGAATTTAATGTTAAATATCTAACTAATAAATATCTTTAGACTTAATAAAAAAAAACATAAATTTTCCGAAGAAAAAGAAGAAAGAAAGGTAATAATTTTATCAAGTGTTGGTGTAGCTTTTACACGATGAGATGCAGCAGCCGACCTCATTGCATTTTAGTTGGAGTCAATAATCTCAATCATTCAATCAAGAACAATGTTAAAAATCTAACGGATACGAACATCTTGAAGAATGAAGCGGCGTGAACATTTGACCTCTGCAACAACTCCATCAAATTGTCTGAGTTTAGGAACTCTTGGTCTTTATCATGGATGGATTAGTAGCCTACTAGTACAATACATTACATTACAGGGCCCCACCATAATCCCACATCTCCTCTCTCCCCCATATACATATACGGAGTGAGTATATATTAAACCTAACCCCCTCCCTCTTGTTAACCATTACTGTCTGTCTCTGCACCTCACTCCACACAAACAACACTCACCATGGACCGTACAATTTCTTCCATCTTGATCACATTTCTCTTCATTTTCTCACCCACATTCTCAGGTATTCGCCCACATTTTAGTTACTGTATTAATTATTTCTACATAATAATTGTTTTTAATGAGTGTAGTAGTAAGTTTAGTGAGTAGTAACATATGTGTGTTTGTTTTTTTCATGCAGATGGAGGATCAATAGGAGTTAACTACGGGCGCATAGCAAACAACCTCCCCTCACCATCAAAAGTAACCAGCCTCCTCCAAACCCACGGACTCGCCCGGGTCAAAGTCTATGACTCCGACCCGGCTGTTCTCAAATCACTATCCAACACCAACATTAAACTCACCATTGACCTACCCAATGAGCTCCTCTCCTCCGCCGCCAAATCTCAGTCCTTTGCATCCTCATGGGTCAAACAAAACGTCGTCGCTTACCACCCTGCTACTCAAATTGAATCCATTGCCGTCGGAAATGAAGTGTTCGTTGACCCCAAAAACACGACCCGGTTTTTAATACCCGCCATGAAAAATATCCATAATGCCCTTGTCAAATATAATCTACATACATTTATTAAAGTCTCATCCCCTATAGCTCTCTCAGCTTTACAAAACTCTTACCCCTCTTCATCCGGATCCTTCAAACCCGAATTAATCGGCTCGGTTATCCGACCCATGTTGGAGTTCTTGAGACAAACCGGGTCGGATCTTATGGTCAATGCCTACCCGTTTTTCGCTTACGAGTCGAACTCTGACGTCATCCCGTTGGACTACGCACTTTTCCGGCAGAACCCCGGCATGGTTGACGCCGGTAACGGTCTCCGTTACTTCAGCTTGTTCGACGCGCAAATCGACGCCGTTTTTTCAGCAATGTCGGCTTTAAAATACGACGACGTTAATATAATCGTAACGGAAACTGGATGGCCGTCAAAAGGAGACGAGAACGAAATAGGCGCGAGTATCGAGAACGCTGCTAGTTATAACGGTAACTTAGTCCGACGTGTATTAACTGGTGGTGGGACCCCCTTAAGGCCCAAAGCAGATCTGACCGTTTATTTGTTCGCTCTTTTTAACGAGAACCAAAAGTTCGGGCCTACTTCAGAGAGAAATTATGGGCTTTTTTTCCCGGACCAGAAAAGAGTTTACGATATCCCTTTTAACGTGGAGGGGTTAAAAAGTTACCGGGACATCCGGTCACCGGTAACCGGAGGACGGAGAGTGTCGACGCCGGTGAGTGGGAATATGACGGTGAGTGTGAGTGGGGAGACATGGTGTGTTGCGAATAAGGATGCGGGGAAAGTTAAGCTACAGGGAGGTCTAGATTATGCTTGTGGTGAGGGCGGGGCTGATTGCCATCCGATCCAGCCAGGGTCCACGTGTTACGATCCTAATACACTGGAAGCACATGCATCGTTTGCTTTCAATAGTTATTATCAGAAGAAAGGGCGCGTGGGTGGAACGTGTTATTTTGGTGGTGCTGGTTATGTTGTTACTCAACCACCTAGTAAGTACTACTACTTGATTATTACTACTAATCTTTTACCCATTCTCCCTCCGTTTTATATATCAATGGTCCACTTAAAAAAAAAATTATTTCAAAATAATCGTTCATTTCAGTTTTTAATATAAAATTTAATATAATTTATATTTTCAAAATCAACTCTATTCTACATATCTCTAATTTATATTTTCAAAATCAATTTCATGCCATATATCATATTCATTCAATGTATTAATTATGAGTACAATCAATTAATAACAAATTTTTTTAATATATGATATTTTTTGAAAGTGTACTAAATAGAGAATATTTTATGAGACTTATGTAATTGCATGCATAAATTATTGTGGGGTATCTATGCATATATATGTGAGTGGAGCAGCAGGCCTAGGACAGAGTGAGGGATGTTAACTATTGTGTATTAATGTTGTTACAACACTTCTTGGATTCTGTGTTTTGTGTGGAATAGTAGTACATAGATACTCTACAGAAGAAAGATATATATAGATAAAATAACGCGGGAATCCAATGGGATATTTCTATGCGAAGAGAGAGTAGATGGTCCACAAGAAAGATAATTAATATGTACGTACATATATAATAAAGTTCAAGGGTGAAAATTTGTCTTCTGGGGGAGTATCTGTATATGTATGGGAAGCATGTGATATATGGGGACAAATAGGCACATAGGGGATTGGACTTCCCACCTATTAGTGTATGCATGTACATCTTGTTTTTTCTACTAGTAATATTGAGTGAAATTCATAGAGGAGATTGTAATGGTTTTGTTTTTGCAGGGTTTGGAAAGTGTGAATTTCCAACCGGATACTAACAAGACTTTTGAAGAAAGATGAATCAAAGATGAAGGATGGTTAATTAGAATAATTATGAGTTGGCTGTCAATTTTTGGGGGGTCTTTTGGTGCAGTTTTAGTGGTGATTAATTTTATAGATTAGTAGGAAAATATTTGTATTACTAGTTAATGTGTATAACTATTAGCTTAACTATGCAGTATGTAGTAGCTACTTAACATATATTAGATCATAATATGATATATGTTGGTTCGTTTTTGTAATATTTCTCATCATGTTATCAATATTGTGTTTGATGGATTATATTTATCAATTGTTGATTTGTGAAAGTGTGACTATTATATGTACTCGCATATAATTCTGCCGCGCAACCTGCAGCCGGCTGCAGCCACTTGCTCATTTTAAAATGAAGAGCAAATTGTTCCCTAGTTTCTATTAGAAAATCAACTCCACTGTTGAATTTGACAATCGTTGCCCCAAAGTCACTGAATCAGGTTCTTTTATGAAATGGTTGCAGAAAATTGCGCACGTATTATATTAAATAAACGTAAATAGTACCTTCTCATATGTTAACACTATATTATAACTGGAAAAGCAAACATGATTCATAACAATGATATTGCAGTCAAAAATCATGATGACAAAGATATATGATATCTCAAATCATATGTACAAAATGCTTCCTTGTACGCAAAGATAATCAATCAAAATTGTATCTACATAATACTCCTTATCTTCTTGATCCATCCTGCGATTACTCGTCACTTTTTTTTTTAAAAAACTGGTTTGTTGTGTTAAATCATCAAACTCTCTCTTTCAAGGGGCTCCAACACGGAATGTGGAGGAGTCATGAGATCAATAAACCAATTAACTTCACAAGGGATTCTAGTAACTAAATAAGCTATCTTATTCGCTTATTTTTTAACAAAGGAAACCGAAATGTCTCTACGCACATTCAAAAAATCACGACATTCTTGAAATATTACACCAACTTTCATATAATTCTCTACTGCACTATTGATAGCTTGGACTGTGATTAAAGAATCACTCTCAATATCCACATTGTGCATGCCCAATGAATTGATCCACCTCGTAGCTTTCAATACTCCAATGATTTCTGCTTTGATTACGCACCTGCAAATCTGCGAGTTCTTGTTCCGATAAACTTACCTTCATGATCCCTAAGAATTAAACCACATGAGAACCATGAACATCCTGCAACCACATGAGTATCAACATTAACCTTCATTCGACTTCTCCACGTTTAATTTTTAAGCAATATATATAAGTGTTAAGAATTACAGTAACAAGGAAGATTTTACTGCCATGTTGTCGAAATTATAAAAAAAAAAGAAGAAAAGAAGATGTTATTATAATGAAATAATTAAATTATTACTGTACTATAATAAAGAAATAACACGGTAGAAACCCCGGCCATGTTCTCCACAAGGTACGTTCGGCCATGCAAATCCGCACATGCATTTAACTGCACCTCCATTATATAAAACCACTACATATAAGAATGTTATATATATATACATGCTAGATTTTTAATCACTGATTATTCCAACATGTGCTGCTACTGGTATTAAAAATAATATAAACAATGTTGTTATATCCTAGTATATATTTACCGACATTCTCACATTCGTCTTGGATTAAATCAGGCAGTGAAGGATTTCTGTAAGAGATCTCTTACAGGAAGAACTTGATGCATTACTTTTATTTGAAATATCGAATTCTAAAAAATGGTCCTTCACATTTCTGTAGTATATACAAAGGCTGATTCCCGCATGCTTTTCAATTAATAATTTTAACTACATTTGCTTACAATTGTTTATATACTTATATTGTTTAGAAATTAGGATGGTCGATTACTGCAGGACTTGATCTGATCTGGTACGTACTACATCATAAGTATGTGTGTGTTTGTGGACTGTGGACCCCGAGTCACAGGAGGTGCGTAGCAGAAAAGATTCTGTGTGTTTCTTACATATTGTGACGGAGTAAATCACATGTATATGAATGTGAGTGTATAATTGATGAGTTTGTGGCATTTTCTAGGTTCTTCTCACAATCTACATTTGCTTTCGGACAAGTTGTACAAGTAGGCCATGCATTCTGTTGTGTTGAAATCTTGATCTTGATGATAACAGTCTATCATAGTTGTTTCATGTTTGACCTTTGTCAGATCTTTGTATTAACCGATGCCTTCCAGACCTATAGCAAACACAATTCAAAAAAAGAAGAAGAGGTGATGATAACATGACATATACATTTACGTACACTTGAATGTTTGATCTTTTAGCATTGCCAAATTTGTAAATATATAGATAACCTATAATCTATATATTTACAAACATTCACTCACCTATTTTAATGTTTTCACCACTCTGTCAGTGTTTTAGAACCGTTCAAAGATTGTACTCCGTATACATTTACTTGACAATGCTTATAGTGTAAGATGCTTAGTTTATTCGACCTGGATCTTGTCCACACACATGCAGCACAAAATTCTTATACACACCACGTACACACGGGTTCATCAAAAAATACATACGTCGTGCATATATACATGAAAGAGAGGTGTGTAGAGAAGAGATTCGGTATGCTTCCCACTTTGGCGATAATGTACTGAATCACATGCAAGCCTGACTGTGACTGACCCTCTTTTTATTATCATTCAATCACATTTTTGTCCTTTTCTTTTCACATGTTTCTAACTACTACCACCATTGTTTTTCCTACTCAAATCTATGCATTTACTCTACCATCTCTGTTCTCTTTAGAACCTTCATCCAACTGGGCTCATTGATATTCTATTTTTATGGATTCTGTTCTGAGCCCATATATTTTAACCCAGAAGCCCAATGTAGCCCATGATCATAATGTTTTTTTCGTCTCAAAAGTAAACTTTAGTTTCAAAACTAATGGACTAGCTAAAAAAATGGTGCGAGTCTTTATGACCTCTGTGAGGTAATGAGAGACTCAAGGAGAAGCCCTCCTCCTCAATTTCCATCAAAAAGAAAAAAAAATTCTTGCTCATTCTTCAACTGCACTTTCTGCTCCCCCTTGACAATTTACGTAAAACAATCAGCTTCATGACTAAAAGATTATAAACTCCCTTGATATTGTATATATTTCAACGCAAATCAAACTTTTGGAGTAGCCAATATCTTAAACAATATTAACTTAGATCATAAACCAATCAACCGTCTAACTATGCCAGAAACAGATTGATACTACGAAAGCTACAATGCCGAGCAAGCTTACAAAGGCAATTGGAGCAGTAAAGGATCAAACCAGCATTAGTCTCGCGAAGGTTGCTAGCAACACAAACCTTGAGGTTGCAATTCTGAAAGCCACCAGACATGAGAATGTCCCAACTGATGAACGTTACATAAATGAAGTTGTGGAGCTTGTTTCTTCTGACAAAACTTACGCAAAATCATGTGCTAGAGCCATAGGCAAGAGAATAGGGCGCACCAGAAATTGGATCGTTGCACTGAAATCATTGATGCTTGTTCTTCGAATATTTCAAGATGGCGATCCATATTTTCCTAGAGAAGTTCTCCATGCAATGAGGCGAGGGGCCAAAATCCTCAACCTTACTAACTTTCGTAATGACTCCAACTCAAGCCCAGGGGATTATACTGCATTTATGCGCACATTCGCTCTTTATCTGGATGAGAGGTTGGACTGCTTTCTCACGGGAAAGCTTCAAAGACGATACACGTTTAAAGATAGAGAAAGGGGTGGTCATAGGGGACACCAAAGGCATAATGAGGCCATTCGTGATATGAAACCCCCAATGCTGCTTGACAGGATCACATATTGGCAGCGATTGCTCGACAGAGCAATTGCTACAAGTCCATCTGGTGTAGCCAGGACTAACCGATTGGTCTTGATCTCTCTTTACGCGATTGTACAAGAGAGTTTTGATCTGTACAAAGACATCTCTGATGGACTCACTCTTCTTCTCGACAGTTTCTTCCATTTGCAGTACAATTTATGCATTGGTGCTTTTGAAGCTTGTGTTAAGGCCTCAAAACAATACGAAGAGCTTATCGAATACTATTCTTATTGTCAGAATTTAGGTGTAGGTAGAACCTCTGAGTACCCTAGCGTTCAAACAATATCTCAAGAGTTAATCGAAACATTGCAAGCATTCTTGAAAGACCAATCGTCTTTTCCAGCAATTGCAAAATCTCCACAGATGCTAGCTCTCCCAGCACCTCCAACATCAAACTCATCACGACACGGAAGTTATGATAGCTATGGTGGACAGTCTGAGTTCTCTGAATTTTCCACAAGTAGATTTTCTGAGGGAGTTTCCGATTTCGGATCACATTGTACATCATTAGAGGAACTAATGAATGCTACAGATACAGTACCAAGACAGGGGATTTCTATAGACTTGGAGGCTTATAACACTGATCAATTTGATAGTCACACTCCACGAGACGAGAATCTAAGAACAAGTGACGCAGGTTCAACTCATTCATTACCCGCATTAAATGCAATGGCGGATTTACTATCTTTAGATGATTGGCCTGAACAAACACAAGAATCAACATCGGAGCAACACCAACCTCAATTGAGTTCAGCTTCTAGTTGGGATATTATGCTTGCAGAAGCCATACTACAACCAACAGATCAGCTGGATCCTAATGACTCAAACACTTTTAATACATTTCCTCAACAAGAACAAAGCGGGCAGGAGAAAAATTCAGAAAATAACTGGGAGCTTGTGCTAGCAGAAACCAGGACACAACCGATACAACAAATGCAAGATATAAACTTTTCACTGGACAATTTGTATAATCAGTCAGCTGCATTGCGGCCAGAGAATCAGGCATCATTACAGTTAGAGCCTGACAAACCAAACACGTTTGATCCCTTTCCAGAACCTGAACATATAAATGGGCAAGAAATGAGTTCGGGACAGGGTTGGGAGTTGGTGCTAATGGACACTGCAACACAACCATCGCAGCAGCAGCCAGATTTCACGACATCAATAGACAATTTGTATAATCAACAAGCAACAACTTCAACAATTACGTACAATCCATTTTTGGAGGAATCATGAAGTGAATCAGCTATAGTACCTAGAGTCACAGATCCAACTACAACTAGCACTAGTCCAGCAAATTTTGAGCCAGATTTTCAGAACAATGATGCAATTTCAGAAGCGCCTACGTTTCAAGCAACAACTTCAGCATATATAAAGCCTACATTTCAAGCAGCAACCACAACATTTTATGCTCAGAATCCAAATGAGAATGACCCTATCTCTGACCTGGCCACTGAACAAATGTTCAACGGGTCCATTAATAAACAAAATTTGTTCCATGAACAACAGTCATGGTTGCAGCAACAAAACGAGATCATACCCAAAACACATGGCTTAGCTTTCGAACAATAGAGATAAATATTGAAAGTTTAAGGTTTTTTCCCTTTCTGTTAATGTTATAATCTATGGTCTAGTTTAACATTGGCACTGGTTTCTAGTTAGCTTGCATTAAAATTTTCTGGAATCTCTCTACATGTTTTCTTTCTGTCATTAGGTATCTTATTGTCGCCGCAACTTTAAAGAACTCTTAATAATCATGTTCTCTTAATTTGTTTGTTTTGAAAACTGGGGAAAAAAGAATAACAATAAGAAATAGAATTCTTCCTTTTCTCTAAGGATGTAATATGCAAGTCTGTGTTCTGCTATATCGAACAAGTCTGAGCTGAGTTTGTGTTATTTAACACGTGAGATAGGCCATAAACTATAACAACTGATAAGCTAATGCATGTGAAGGCGTCCCAGACCCAGGTGGGTCCTCTACAATTCTCAAATGTAGCTTCACGTATCAATAATGTAATTCTATGTTCTGGTACAGAGACAGAGTGTTAATATAAATCAGTCCAGATTACATAAGCACATAATACATTAACACTACTAGTAAGTAGCAACTATCCTACAGCTTACAAGTGCAATTAAATTACTACATGGAAATTGGACTTCTTGAAGTTAATTCTGAGACGGTAACATGGCACTTAAGAAAACTATTCATTCTGTTTAAAGCACAAGTAGGCAGGAAGGTTGGAGCAAGAGTCGCAAATGTAACTATCAAGTTAACATGATGCAATATCTTATTTCTTTAAAGCTTGAATTTGCAGTAATCTATAAAGTAGCAGCATGATAATAATCGCATTATTTGTGTGTATCACAGGAAGGTAAGGAAAAGATTATGTAGGGGGCGGGGGATTATCGATTTACAAACCTACATGTGAATGAAAATATCATATTGATAAGATTTTTTTTTTATCATTATAATACATTAATAAAAATATATAAAAAGATTAACCTAATATGTATGTTTAATTCTGATTCAACAAGATCCTCATCTCTTAAAAAGATCCATCTCAAATAGAAACAAAAAATTAATTTTAAAATATACTATACATACAATATGTAAAACACAGGGACATGTATAAGGCAACTTTCTATCTTACCCATGGAGATGTTGGCTGCAAACCAACACTTGTTCATAATTTTGGACCCAACCCATCCCCTAATCTTTATTATAATGTCATATTGTAACACTTCAAAGCCTAGTCCCTTCTATTCCCTAAATCTGCGGCGGTGCTTCATGTATGCCTTTCTATCAAAATATCCCTGTGAGCCGTGAACAACAAGAGGCCCCTATCTTTACAAATACACTCCCAAAGCTCACAAGTCAATACAGTAATACTCACTTCATGCTTCACTTCACCCCCACCCTCTCTCTTAATCTTATCTTTCTTGAAACTATTTCCTTCTGATGAAAACACTGATTTGCTGTATAAACATGGATATGGTAGTATAGTGCTGCAGTTTATAAGAATATCAAATATGTATTACATGTATTATTAAGGTAATTAAGGAACTCCTGTCCTGTCAGCTCACGAAGTCTCTGATTAATATTCGACTCGATTATTACCAGCAGCAAGTCCGCACCATCTCCAAATTCTCTAAAATGTGCCAATTTATTATATAAAGAGTTCCATAAACTTGTATTCATTCTCTTCACCAGAGTTTTACAAGCACTAGCCTTGATATTGATATTCTATGCTCATAAATACAAAGAAATAGAAATTATTATCCTTCATAACTGTCTGTACATAACCTTGGATGGAATAATAGAGATGCCAGATAATTTCACCGCCACTGGAATAAGATAACATACAATTCTTTAAGCATACAAGATACAGTTGGTAGCCGCAACTACGGCTTTCTAATTGCCGTAAAACAAGGCCCAATATAATTTTATTATGAAAATTTGAAAGACAAAAAAATCAGGCCCTTTTTACATATTTACAAATCCAAACAACTCAGGTCTCAGGGTTAACAAAATTATCAAGGAAAACGATGATATATTCCCTAAAAACCGCACCCATGCCGATTCATATCGACCTTTGAACAATAAAAATAAATTACAAGTCTTTGTTTTGTTTTTACGATGAAATTATATACACAAGTTAGTATAAAGATAGCATATCGGGTATACCATGTTCGAGTCTACTGCTGCTAATGGAAAGTAGCTTCCGTGACAGTGAGAAAAATCCAAGAGAATTCAGTACAAAAAGGAAAGGCAATCGCACAGATATTAGGACAAACAAATATGAATAAAATTATTTTGTCAGGAATCAACCACCAAGTAATAAGGAAATAACATTCATTGCAAAAAAATTAACATACTATATGAATAGAATTTGTACGCGTGTGGCACTGAATCAAAAGAACAACATTTGTAGTAAAGATACACCAAAAACAGTTGGAAATGTATCATCTAACTAACGCAATGTGACTTATCTACAACATAGAGCCTAAACTTTTAAGGCATGACCTTCTATGATTCCATAATCCCCTATAGACAATTTGCTTTGTTGTTATATCCTATTATCTGGAAATTATTACCTTTGTCGAAATAGGCAGGGTTAGTAATTTTGCATTTTATTCCCTCCAACTACCGCTTAGTATATTCTTAAGCCTATTTCCAGATAACTTTTGCAATGCTTTTTTGGCTCCGGCTACCTCCATTTCAGCCAAAATTTGTAAATATGTACAAGCACCAGCAGCCACAAGCTTCTTTCTACAACCCTTACTCCCTCCTGTCATAATGGCTGATATTACTGCCAGTGGAAACTTCTTAGGGACTTTCTCATTCTTGGGATCCAACATCTTTACCAATCTCATCACACTCTCGTCATCTCTGATCAAATACTTTCGATTCGGTTTGACAGTCAAGAGCAAAACAAGTGACTGTGTCGCCGCCTCCTGCAATCCAACCGGCTTTGTTGCCTCCATTAATTTCACCAAATAACACATACATCCGTAAATATTTTGCTTATTCCTCTCACTCATCATCGACAAATCAGCCAGTAAAGAAACAGCAAGGTGCTGTAGGACCAAATTTCCATGCTTTATCAATTCTGACAGATGAATCACAAAATTACTCGATAACGATAACAACTTAATGGAATCCAAAGACAAAAGAGAATATATAGCACGTAAAACATGTTCTAGCACAGACAAATCAGACGACTCATCTAGCAAATGCAGAAGAACTTGTAGCCCTTTCTCTTGCAATATCAAATCACGACAATCCTCATCCAAAGACGCCAAAACTGATATACAATTGGCAGCTTTTACTTGTACCGAACTTAATAAAGTAACTACAATTCCCACACCGCCTTCTTCCCTCAAACAAATCCTTATCTCTTCAATAAACGCAACATTGGTAATCGCCCCCAACGCGTGCGATTGTGCAACAACAGAACCATATCTACACACATCAATCAAAACAGTCACACCACCATAAGCTGAAACCGCCCAAGCATTATCGGGATCAACAGTAATTGCCTCAACAGCCATCACCGCTCTTTCACTCAACAAAACCGAACTCGATTCAATAATCCTCAACAGAGGACCTAAAGCCCCTTCCTCAAACACACATTTCCTCGACTCATCACACACAGACGCAAGTAAAGCCACGACCATAACCGCCTTTTCGCGTAAACAATCATCCACATTACAATCAAGTAAACAAACCAAATACCTAACATTCCCTTGTTTCGCAACCACATTCGCTGCTTTAACATCATTTCTCAAAACCTGAATTAACGAATCCATGGCCTTGTCCTTAAACTCCAAACCTCCAATTTGCAATCGCGTAAAAACATCGCGAACATAAAACCCTAGCTCTCCCAATCCGGAACCACTTGTCGGTTCCATCAACACAATCGCATTCGATTGTTCAAGCATACCAGACCTCACAAGCAAATCCAAATCACAAACATGTTTCGATATCGAATTGATAGCAATATCAAGGTCGCTCTGCGTCAACAGCTTCCCTGCCGTCAACGAGCTGTCCGTACACTTGTCGACGAGAGCTTGGATGAGGCGGAGAGTGGAGAGGACGTTAGGGAGGAGAGAGAGGAGGAGAGAGTTGTGGGACCCGTGGGATGAATCGGTGGTGATGTGGGAGAGATGAGACGAAAGAGAGGAGAGATTTGATCGGATGATTTGCCAGCGACAAGTGAAGTGTTTTGTGGAGAGAGAGGAAGGGAGGAGGAGAGAGAGGAGCGTTGTTATTTCTGTTAGGGTTTCGGTCGGAGACGTCGGCGGCGATGCGACGGCGGGATGCATTTGGTGGGAACTGTATACAGGCGCCAATTTTTGGGGGTTGAATCACGGGAAAGTTTGCATTTCGGTGTTTTTATACAAACTACAAATAGGAGTATTATATTTGCTTTTTAATGTAAAATTTTATTTTATCAAAAGATTATTTAATTATATACATATTTGTTGTACTGATTATTCCAGAACGTAGGTTTTACAAACTTTGATAAAAATTAATAAATAATAGTATTTATTTTTATTAGTTAAATTAAATTTGTGTCGTTTTCAAATTATATTTTTATATTATATTGTATTGCAATATAATTGAATTGGTTTTGGGAACTTGGTAGTAAGTTGTACGCAGTACATGATATCGACACTTGACATAATAATTTATGCATGTCATGTTCATTTTTTCAAACAATCAATTTTCAATTTGGATTTATATGAATAAACAAAGACAATGTGTCAAATTGCGTTTAATTTTTAAGAAAATATTAAAATTTATATAAATATGTTTCGGTTAATGTAATTTGATTTGGATTTTTCAACCATAAATATCTAATCACTAGTGAGGTGTCCTTTGAATAATGATTTTCAACCCCGAATGAGGTGGATTAATTGGTAGTTAAATATAATATTAAAATAAATTATATAAATAAATCATACTATTTAAAAGTCAAACACTTATATTACTGTGGAAGCAATTATTATTTTTCTGAATAATATTTTTGTTCAACTTTAATATAAATACCGATTGAAATCTTCATGATCGTAGAGGATCCCGAGTGTAAGTTGCCCACTTGGGCTTGAAATAAAATGCTGCCAAGGGAGTATTATTGTTTATTGTATGCAAATCAACTTGCAAAAGATAAATGCAAATCAACTATGGAAGTATTCATGTGTGTAAACTTACGAGATAATGGCAGTTTAGTTTAGGTAGCACAATAACTATTCCTACAATGTAAATATCTCTCATAGTAAATACTAGTATCAGAAATAATTCACGAATTACAGAAGAAACCAAGTTAATCACACAGGCACTCTATCGATTTATTCTATATATTTAAAATTGAAGGAAACAATGAATTTATACCTCACAGCCATCGGTTCCAAACCAGATATAGCCATCTGAATAGAAAAACTCCATGTTTTGCTCTGGATTCGTCTCCAGACTCATATATCTACAAACAGCAGGTACAAAAAAGCAATGTTTGTCACACAAATTTACTAATACAATCCCTAGTCTTACCCTTACTCTCATCATCTAATCTGACAATTATGGGAATGTCTTGACTTTATTCAATGCAAACAATACAGAACTGCATTCGTTTGCACAAAAGGATCCAGGCTATCTTCATTGATTAGAAGAAGTAGAAGAAGGCTCTCCACACAATTAGAATGTATGCGGCTGAGAATGTCTGGATATACATCACCTTGAGCTCTAAATTCTATAAACTCCGAAGACTCCACGTCACACAAAAAGTATTTGGTTAAATTCCATTCAGCAATGACAGTCCTTACCATATATTTACCATTATATAGAAATCCTACCAGATGAGTATAACCGACTCCTTCCAATTGGATCACAAACTTCTTTTCCCAGGGTGATCTGGATGAGCACTTGTCGTCTCTTAGAATCCACATGGCTAGATATATTTGATTACATCCCACCACAGCTATTGTTTTCCCATATGCTTCCATAGTAAATTCATTACCAGGTTGCAGAAATTCTTCTGGCAACTTCAATTGTCGACTGTTGTCATCTTTTAAATTAAAACAGACTACTACCGGGACACGTATTTTAGACGTGTAACCTTCTACAACATATGTCACCGTATATGCAGTACCTTGAACAAACCTGGTAGGTTGGGGAAGCATAAAACCATCAAAATAAAAAAATAACAGGAATAGTCTTCCAAGAATTAGTTCTTAAGCTGTAAACAGAAACAATGTATGCATGACAGACATGAGAAATCACTATCACCTTATAATCGTCATCATAATATCCAAAGCTCACCCCCACCATTCGTAACAAATAACCCGTCGTATGCCTTGATGGGGATTACAAGTTGCGGAATCTTTTTAACTTTTCTACAAATTGGGTTCCATAAATGTATGTTGTCACCAACACAATAGTCATAATCGGACACACATAACAACTCGTTGCAGATTCCATGAATCCTCATTCGCCAAGTACGATACTTATAATCTCTCCTAAATAAAGAAGGCGTGTAGTACTATAGTTTAGAAGTTTTAGTTCTATCAAAAATAGATTCATAATCTGCTAGCAATGTGTACTCATAGCCTTGTTCACGTAGTATATATTTGATTGTGTTTGAGGGAGTTTTTTGAATATTGAGATGGATTTTAACGAAGAAAGGACCGGTAATAATACGATGCATGCCATGTCTTGCAAACAAAACTGCATGGAACAAGAGACTCAACTCGCAGACTGCAAAAGATATTTATCAATATATGTATCATCCGCCAAAAACTTGTGTCGTCGCTTAGAGTTAGAGGCCATTGCATTGCATATATACGTACCATAAACCTGATAGTACTATATAAAGTTTATATTATTTTAATCGCGGTAACGTTTTATTATTTTCTAGTCCTAAACCCACTCCAATTTTATTTTCCCACTTCGAAATTAATTCAAATCCAAAAACATCTAGTTTCATAGAGTTGAAGAATAATATTATCAAACTAGCCTAGCTTAATTAAATCAATAATTTTTATACAAATCAATGCTTTTAATTTATTTATAAATTATATATAATGAGTAATAATTATCTCATTAATATTTTTTTTAAGAATTGTGTTTAATGACCATGAGGGGCTATTTATTAAATTTGACAGTCCATTAAACTATTAAGGTTATGTTATCATTGTGGGTTATTGTAATGGGTTGGTTGGTTGGTTTAGCAACTCTAGATAAACCTGCATGCAACCCATCTGCTAGAAAATCAAGAATACTGCCTAAACCTGATAGTATTGTATATTTACGTACATTGTATGGGTTTTGCTATGATATATCGAATGATGATTTTAAGGTCTTTTTTATCTTTGATTATTGGCCTTATGAATATAATGAAATGTTTGTTTATGGCTCAAATATCTGATTCTTGGAGAATGATCGGCAATTTTTCTTCTGAAAAGGTAGGGGAGCTAGTTAAGGGAAAGTTCTCAAATGGATCGAGCTCAACGGTGGGTTGTTGATACCAATATGCAAAAAGCTATAATTATTTCTTTTGATACAAAAACAGAGACATATCGTGATATCGACAAGTTTTGGAGGCAGACTGTGCAGAAAATGAACATGCACTTAATTTCGACGAAAACCTTCCATTAGTTTGTCACTTCAATAATTTGCATGCTGCTGATTATTGGTTACCGAAGGAATGTGGGTTAGACATCGGGTCAAATCCCAAGCTCTTTTTGAGTAACATTGTGATTATAATAAGTTTATCATGTGTATTTGTCGGTGTACTTGTACTCTAACTTATATCTATATTATATACTTAAATTATTAATGTTGTGTTTGCTCATTTTTTCTTTCACTCAATTTCAAATACATTAAAACATGACTCTCTCCTATTCAATTTCAAACACACTCTTTTAACTAAAATATAGAGTTGTACTTATAATATACTAACATGTTTCAATTTCCTCATTATTCAACCTCTTTCATTTATTTAAAATCTTAACTTATTAATTAAATTTTATGAATATTGAAATAATAATATTATTTTATTTATATTAATTAAATTTTATTACTATGTTATATATATATATATATATATATTATCTATACTTTTATATTATATTATTCTAAACGAACTTATCTTATATAGAGTTGTACTCACAGTGTACTAACACTACTAGAAAATAGGGTTAAAAGTGACCGGTTAAAAATGACCGGATTTAAATATGACCGCATTCCATCACTTGTAAGGTCAACTGTGTAAGACCTTTGACCTGTAATTACATTCGACCGAACTTTTCGACCGACTCTAAAATTGACCGATTTCAGTCATTTTTGGAAGTACACAAAGGACCGCACTTAACATGTTTCAATTTACTCAACGCTCAAACATTTTAATTTATATAAAATTACAATTTTATAAATAATATTTTTGAATATTAAAATTATATTAAAATTTTATCTATATTAAAACATACTCTTTTATTTTAATATTAATTAAAATATTTTTAATATATTTGAACTCTTTTTATGAATAAAAAATTCCTAAACTACACTATATTATTAATGCCGTAATGACAAATGTCTGGTCGGTCGGTCACCCGTTTGCTATAGTCTGTTTGTATCTCACTCAATTTCGAATACACTTTTTTAATTAAATACTATATTGATAGTTTTGAGTCATTTTAATTTTAAAAATGTGAGTCATTTTATTCAACTAAAATGACTATTATACCCCTCAATTATATAAATATACTTTTTATTATTATGTTTGTTGTATGAATGGAATACATGATCTGCTCAACTTAAATGAATTTAATATATAAATATTTAATTATTAAATTGCAAGTCTTTTATACTTTTATTTTATAATCCATAACTAACATGCTAATTTTTATAATATATATTTCAAATCTTGATTTCAATTCATTTATAATAAAATAATTATTTTGTTCATGACTCAAATACTATATATAATAAATATCATTATATTTTTTTCCACCCGAATAAGTTTTTATTTATATTTATGTATTAAGTTAACTAATACTCCCTCCGTCTCGGCCAAATGTTTACATTTGGTCCGGGCACGGAGACCAAGGATAGTGGGTGTAATAGTGATTTTATTGTTAAAATAAATGAAATAGTGGGTGTAATAGTGTAAAGTGTTGAAAAAGTGGAGTGAAGTAGTGGATGTAATAATATATTTATTGTTAAAAGTTACTATTTTTAGTAATGTAAAGAATTGGGTGGGACG
Organism: Oenanthe sinensis; assembly: GCA_028671895.1. Lineage (NCBI taxonomy): Eukaryota > Viridiplantae > Streptophyta > Magnoliopsida > Apiales > Apiaceae > Oenanthe > Oenanthe sinensis. The sequence continues at coordinate 43,284,993 of CM053794.1, forward strand.
TCCCAAAAAGGAAAGTGTAAAGAATTGGTTGGGACGGAGGGAGTAAAAGTTATAATGTTATATGATACAAAATTATAATTTATTATTTAAATTCTGATATACGATATCATTTGAACTTATATTTTGAAATAAATTATATAACATCCATCCAACTATATATAAAAATTTATAAATTAATATCAACTAATAAATTTGTAAACTACGCGTCGAAGCGGTGCGTCACCCGTCTTAAATACGCGTCGAAGCGGTGCGTGACGCGTAGCGTTATGAATAAGCGGGCTGAACAGAGGCTGGCGGTTTAAATAGAAAGAGGTGTCTATAAATACTCATCATACTCTCCCGAGCTTGTGTTGTTGACTGTGCTACAATAATATCTGTGTTATAAATCAAGGTATGTTTTCTTCTTTTTTCTAGGGTTTCTTATTTGTTACGCTTTCATGTTTAATCTTTTCTAGGGTTTCATGTTTTGATCTGATCGTATGTATTATATTGTTACAGCTAATTTGATCTTTAATCTTATAATTGTTTCTGAATTGATGCTTTTTCTAAGTTATCTGCTTGATTGATATTTATATTTTTGATTTCTCTATAATGTCTTGTATATGTACACCGAGTTGTAGTTTTTTCATCTTCTCCTTGTTGTATTTCGGTTTTAAACTGCTCATTTTGTTTACATTTTCCTGATTTCTCGTTATTGTTTGCAAATCACACAGATGCAGATATTCGTTAAAACCCTTACTGGCGGCAAGACTATTACGAAAGTTCCGATACTATAGACAATGTCAAGGCTAAGATCCAGGACAAGGAGGGGATTCCTCCAGATCAGCAAATGTTGATTTTTGCTGGGAAACAACTGGAGGATGGACGAACTTTGACTGATTATAACATCCAGAAGGAGTCCACTCTCCATTTGGTCCTTCGTCTTAGAGGAGGGATGCATATCTTTGTTAAAACTTTGACCGGGAAGACAATTACACTTGAGGTTGAGAGCTCAGACACAATTGACAATGTCAAGGCAAAGATTCAGGACAAGGAAGGGATCCCTCCAGACCAGCAGAGGCTTATTTTTGCTGGGAAGCAGTTAGAGGATGGAAGAACCTTGGCAGACTATAATATCCAGAAGGAGTACTCTTCACCTTGTCCTCCGTCTCCGTGGTGGTTATCAAGTCTGAGTTCAGTGTCTTGTTGTCTGGTCTGTCCTAAGAACTGTTTTATCTCTGTTGTTTCCTCCTGTTGTCAAGTGAACTAATATTTGTGATTTGCCAATGGTTATGTTTGGTTTGATGGCATGTACCACAGCTATTTAAGTAATAGATCTATCTTCAGTTAAATTTTACTCCCCCACTGTTTAATTAGTAGTGCTTGTAATGTGGTAGACAAGGTTTATTAAATAAACAGCAATGTTCCTCTGGTTCTACTAAAGTTTCTTCATTATGTAGATTGAATTTTCAATGATCCGGGCACTTCTCAGTTCTCACGGTTATGGGATGAAGGTACTGAGATTTCCCAGATCATTGTAATATTCTTATTTCATCATTCTACCAAGGTTTATTCATTATGTAGAATGAATTTTCAATGATCCGGACACTTCTCAATTCTCACGGTTATGGAATCTTGGTACTGAGACTTCCCAGATCATTGTAATATGCTTATTTCATTATTTCTGTTTTACATGTTATGCTCTTATTTCATTATTTCTGTTTCTAACAGAGTTAAAAACTCATTTTGGCCGGATAGTGGGATTGAACTTGCCCCATCTGTTGATGTTTATGATATGAGGTGTTAATTCTTTGCTATTCCTTCTTTTTTTATTTGAATGCATTCTTTTTATATTATTCCCCCCTCCAGATTGGGATATGTTCAGTTTTATTCTTTTGATGATTGATTTTGTATTCCTAAAGTTTTTAATATGATGATGCCATTCTGAATTCTTTTGGTAAGTATTGTTTCTTGTAACTTTGTAGTGCCACAGTATCCCTTATATACTTTGACTGCAACTAAAAGTTGTGACTTCTCCAATTTCTTAAATTCAACTAGTTTCTTTATACTTCCCTTTCTTTTCTACCGATATTAAATATATTTAACTTGTATTGCAGTAAACAACTTATTCTTTGTGTGCGCGCACAAGCAGACACAAATATAGTTATTTTCTCTATTGATGGTGCGTATATACTTTGTTTCAATGAGGTATTGGATGGGGGTCTCTTTGAGTTGATTGCCCTTATCAAGATGTATTCTTTCATCTTCTCTACCATTTTCTTGATTTGATATCGCTGATTATTGAATACCTTTGATGGATAACTCTAGCAATTGTGTTTGTTTTTTGATGATGTTTATGATTCTGATGCCATTTAAGCGCACTGATTTTGATCATGATATATAATATATCATTGATTCTATGAATTTTGTGGTTCAACCATATCAAGTATCATTCATGATTCAACCTGATTGAGGTCAGTGAATTGCTCTCTTGAAGCTTGTTGATTCTGCTGACTTCTGCATTCTTTTTCTGTAATGTTCATATCATGTATGCCTATATCCTTTTTTTTTTTAAATATGTTTCTCTTATTTACGGTGCTTATGTATTTGGTCCAAGATATTGTTATCAACTTAATAAATTTAATAGCTTTCAAAGGTACACTTCTTACATTTTTGCGCTATGTACACTCTCCTTCCATTTCCCCTACAATATTCTTACTTTTGTGTCATTGATTGCAAGATCACAATATTGTGCACTAATCAAAGCCAGGAACCTGTTGGGTGAATGGGTATGTTAAAGAGGGTGTCTGCATCTGTCAAGTAAACTGATTTTGCACTGTTTGAGCAGTGCAGGGTTTAGTATTGGTTTTGTGTGGCGTGGCGATGATTTGGTTTGGTTTTGACATGTACAGCAGTTATCGTAAACATTAAATATATTTTTAGTTAGATGTTCTAGTCATTTTCTGGTGGAGTCTATATATTAACTAATGTGTCATATTTTACTGGAAAGCGGTAACACTTCTTCCATGTATCAAATGCTATATGTATATTATTTTTGGCTTGTTGCAGATGTGTTCTCATGTGGCGCACACATGTGCAGTAGATGTTCTGCGCCATCATTTCTGGTAGTGAATTATAATATGGGGCTACCTTACCGATTTTGTGATATTGAAGTATAATATGGAGCTACCTTAATAGAACCAAAAGCTCCTTAAGGGTTGCTTAATAGTGTTTAATATTTCCTTGTACTGTTTTATCTCCTTTTCTGCTGTTTCATATCTCATTCTTTGTTTTGATTATTTACCTAGATTTGGATGAAAAAATTTCTTCAATGTTTCAGATTATTCGACTAGGAACACTGGCGACTGGTTGTGTTTCATCTGAATATAGGATCACAAGTCTTCAGGTCATTTTGAAGGAATTTCTACTAGGTAGCTGCATCTCTTTCAAGTGCATGCTCTCTCTCTCTCTCTCTCTCTCTCTATCTCCCCCTCTCGTACAAAGGGCTTCGACCGCTCTCTCTCACTTCCTCTGCATTACCACTCTGTTTCTAGAATCGAAGTACAAAGGGCTTCCCCTGAAGTACTTTGCCTCTAAAAGTAATAACAGCAAGCAATTTTAAGTTATTCCAAGTTCGGCGCAGCTCACTCATCTGGTGAAATCTTTCCACAACTATACATTATTGGACTTGGCTCTGTCCTTGCATGCTCTTGTTATTGGAATGAGAAGTTAAGTTCCTCCTCATTCTTTATATATATAATACTAGGACATGGGGATGGGCTTTGAGTTACTTTATTTTTTAAAAATTATGAGTCATTTTATTGCAAGGAAAAGTACAAATGTAGCCTTCCTATTTTGTCTGCTCAACCCCCAATTTTCACCTCCCTATTATTGCCCATAGTTCTTGGATCTTGCTCTGCTTCCCGTCCCTGCATCTACATATGTAAATAAAGAATTTTCATTCTAAAGGCAAATTGGCAGGCATGATAATGAGGATCTCACAAGTATTCTGGTAACTAAATGAGATTAGATAACTAAGATTATACAAAATAATCGACAGTCAGCGGTTAATGATGTGTTATGCTTTCTAATCATATATACTATGCTTATACACAATAATGCTTATATGGCTGTGTAATTTGTAGGCCAATACACATGTGAATATCCACCAGGATTTGAAGGATGTCAAGATTTGGCAGGTTTTGGTTGATGCTTGTACGTCTCTTTATTAACTTGTTGAGTTTTTCATAATTGTTTCTTTCTTTCTCCTGTGTGTTATTAGGTCCACACTCTATTGAAAGGGTTGGAAAAGATAGCTGCCCGTGCCGAGTGCTGACATCCTCATGTTAGTATGTGGAGATTTCAATTCAGTGCCCAGAAGGTATGTTATGTGCTTGAAAATAATCACTTAAATTTTAGCTATCGGTATTAGTTTCGAGCCTAGACAATAATATGCATTATAATATAACTGTTCTAATTTTTGACTTTATTTATAGTGCTCCTCATGCACTTCTGGCATTGAGAAAAGTAGATCATATGCATCCAGAGCTGGTTCTGGACCCTCTAGGAATTTTGCGCCTTGCAACAAACTCTTGCATCAGCTGCCATTGGTATCTGTTGTTTTCCTGCTTAGTGCTTGAAGAGTTTGTTTTACTTGGTATATGTTGCTATACATGAATTTATGGCAGAATATTTGTTGGAGATGTGTTACGTACCTACACTCTCATGTTTTATGATGATTATGTTTTACCTTTCTTACTGGTCAGTGAATACTCGTCTTTTGCGAGGATTGGAGCTGGTCTCGGCTTTGAACAGCAAAGGAGGAGGATGGATCCCAACACAAACGAACCTTTGTTTACAAACTGCACTAGAGATTTATTGGTACCCTTGATTACATATTTTACTCAGGTATATTGGCTCTCATATCTTTTTTGTTTTTTACTTGCCAATGGCATCTGCTTCACTCTATTTGAATTGAAAGTTGGTGCACAGCTCTTTTTCAGCTTATACAGATCATAAGAATTCCTAAATGTGATTTAATTTCGTGCAAGGATGAATTTTCTTTAGTAGATGATAAATTATATTGTTAAGGATATGTGGATTGAATTGATGATTTATTTTTTGGCCTTCAGCGGACTCTTTAACCGTAGTATTTGTTAGAGCTTTTGGATGAGGATATCTTAAGAGAGGATACAGCACTTCCTTCTCCTGAGTGGTCCTCTGATCACATAGTGGTGTTAGCTGAATTCCGCTGCAAGCCCCAAGCAAGACTTGGATGATGCGATGTAAGTTCCTAAGCCTTTTTAGAGTCTGAATATTCTTCTTTCTTTTTTTAATTTTTTTTTGGTTTGTATACCCTTCTCTCGAGCATCAAGCAGATATAAAATAATAACAAACCAAATTGATGACACCTGACATTAGAAATCATCATCAAGTTAAAGAGTCTACATAATATATCTCACTCAAAATTGTATTTATATCTAAATATATTTTAGAAACAAGTGTTTATATGGTGCAATTTGAAAGATTGAAAAAAGATATTACAAACATGTTGCATGTATGAGTCGTTCACAGCTAGGATGACTCCAAGTATAGTGAGTGGTATAATTTTGACCAGTAGGGGATTTTTTTATAAGAACTGGTAAATTTGAATTGTCTGTGCCATTCTTTTCTTCTCATTTTCTATTTATAGATCCTCCGAGGCAATGAAGACCTAGATTAAAATGGGTTACAAACTTTACAGAATGGTGATGTAATTTTATTCAATGCAACATTGTGGACAGCGCCTCGTATAGAGTAATGTACCTGCTGATATTTTCTACACAATTTTGATAGCTATTGTTAACTCTCCCTTTCTAAAAGCTCTAGCAAAGATCAGAGTAGTTCCTAGCACTACTTATCTTTGAAGTTGCAAAATTGACTTCATCGATGCTGCATAATCTTTGTTGTTATAAAGAAAGACAAAAATTTATTATCCTATATCGATATGAAAAACATATATGCTATTAGCAACTGAGACGGTATTATATGAGTCTCTGTTTCCAGTTTAGTGGAAGTGTGGAACTGTAGTTATTTAAACAAAGTTATTGTGTTCGTGCTAGATAATTGTTTTGATTTCTTTCATGTATCTGATCGTGCTAGCCATATATAAAATTGTGTTCAACTTAATCAGGTACCATCGCGTGAATTAATGAGCATTTCAAAAGGAGATGCAAACTCATCAGAACCATTGTTATTGACACACCAATGGCTGAAGCTTGCTTGAGAATAGATTTGACAGCTATACACGAGATATTGGAAAAGATTGGATATAAGGATGATGCAGGAATTTCCAATAAGGTAACTTGTGACAAGACAAACTGAAAATATTTGTTTGATATTGTTTTCTATATATCACAAGTTAATGATTTGTAATTTATAGGATTATGGTTATATTGTGGTGTACTGCCAACATAAGGAATCTTATAGACATGACGAAGCAGAGATGCTAGCCAGGTTACATTGATCTTATTTGTCAGTAGCACCTGTTGTCTTTGCTAAAAGCCTGGGGAATCCATCACTTTAACACTTAAAAAGAGAAATCCTATGGATATCCAATTTTGGTTGTAAGTTACTGCGTAGTCTGATCAGTGAGCTAAAATAATTTTTGCGTCCAAATGCAGTTCATTGATGGAGGGACAATGGTATCACCGGCAGTTTTTGCTAGGCGTCGCTTATCATATCTAATGACTGACAAGCTACAGCAAGCTCTTGGAGATGCTATGCAAGCCCAAAGTAGTTTGTCCAGAATGTCAACTGCATATTATCAGCAGGCAGCTACCCTCTTCAAGCTCGGCATGGACACTGATGCGCAAGAATCACTTAAAGATGCCACAACTTTGCAATCCAAGAAAAACATGAAGTGAAAGTGTACAGATTTTCTTAATCACATCGGGTTTGTAAAATTATCTTGTATCTACCGTCTATTTGCTTGTTATTTCGAAGGATGTTTTTCAAGTTTGTTTATTTGAAATGTTCTTTTAATCCAAAATTCACAAATGCTTTTAACATGAATTTTGGTGCATTCCTTGATGCCATACCGGTAGTCGTACATATATGATTTCATAGCCTGAATTTGTATGAGTTTATATTTTTTGTCCATGAAAAGCTTCTGCACTGCTCATAACTTTCACAATTTCTATAGTCCAGAAAGCAGAGACCTTCATCGTTAAGAAACCAAACTTAACGCGCACAACATGTCCCACTCGTAAGAGGATGAGATGCACGCATGACTTATCCTTCTCCTAAAAGTAAAAGTAAATAATGAAGGGCATTATTAATAACTTCGATAAAGTTTCATGCTTGCAGCCAATTGTAGTTCAATATCTAATTTTTAGTTTAAAGCTGTTCACAACTTCTTACCTTGACAAAGACCTGTCAATTACTATGTATTATTGAGAAACTCTAATAAATGCCTCTTTTTCCACAGAAAAATAGACAAATCTAGCTACTTATTTAAGTATCAAAAGGCTCTAAACTATTTTAATTTTCGCAATGTAAAAGTTATTAATGTGTTTATTGCAACAATTTTGATTTGGGCATCATGTCACTGTTATTTGTGTGTGTATATATATTGGTGATTGATGGTAGAGGTTTTGTAGCGAGGGGTGGTCCTGGTTATAGGCGAACAAGACTCACGCCTAGGGGCTAGGACCTCCAATACTTAAGGGCCCCAAATTTTCAGAGTCCTTTATATACATATATTTATATGAAATATGCAGTATATATATGCGTTAGGGCCCCCAAAGACTAGAGTCTTGTATACTTCAAGGCCGCCCCTGTTTGCTTCTTATATGTGCATCCCCACCTGAAAATGTGGATAGATATTTATGCTGGGTTGAAATCAAATCGATTATGCTAATGATTGTCGTGGTTGTTCGTGTTTTAAGGTTCCTTACTTCTAATGTGTTACATTGATGTGTTCTTTATTGATCCTTAATAGATATTGATGTGGTACTTTTATCATTTTTTTCCCTTTTATATATTGATAGATTGTGTTATAACTTAGTTTTTTGTGACAATTTTAATTGGAGCTATTACGAATCCTGGGAAGTTCATACATAAAACAAATGCAGCTCTTCCTGGAGCTCTTGAGTTTGCAATGAATGCGGGGCATGGCACTCGTATCTCATCCAAATGGCAATTTTCACCAAGCGATATCTAATGCGGGTGATAGTGAAGAGGCACCCAACTCTGTTGAAAAGGTTCTTAACCAGGCTATGTGACACTCAAACGCATGCCCCGGATGAAATACCTGCAACTACTTCCTTGATGTTACTGGTGATAACAAATTTCCAGGCGCTTGAAGCATACAGACGATACCTTGTGTAGCAAGTTGGAAAGCTTGAACCAGTTATTGGAAGGGATGAAGAGGTTCTTAGAGTAGTCCAGATCCTTTCGAGGAGAACAAAGAACAAGAACAATCCAATTCTTATGGGAGAGCCAGGAGTGGGCAAAATTGCTGTTGTTGAGGGTTTGCCACAGGATTTTCAGAGGAGATATCCGAGTAATCTCTCTGATGTGAGGCTAATTTATAATAATTCTTTCTAAATTTTTACATTGAGATTCGAAAGGGTCATACTTCAGCAGCAGCTCATTCGCGGCCAGGTTATTTTGGTAGCAACTACTCTCTACTCACTACGTGTACGTGCACATTTAGGTGAATATGTTGCGATATCATATTTAAAAATTAGAACTTTTCATTTTCAAATAACTATTAATTGTAACTTTAGGCTCGACGCGCATTTGCGGATGTCATCAGCTAGCGGTCCGTGCCTTGCATGCTAGTTTGACTAAAGTCTCTCCATGACTTGATGTAAACCTGGGGTGTTACAAACATGTTGAAAGAAAATAAAAATTATGCATCGTGTTGTCAGTAGAGATGCAATGAAACATTAAAATTATAATTAGTGAAGTTCAAAATATGGATTTGCTTGCAATGCATCTTTCTGCAAGCTTGCTCTGCAAACTTGAGCAAGCTTGCTCTGCAAACTTTTGATTTGTTTGCAATTTACTTAGTAATTTTATGTTTCAGATTTTTGCTATGTCGAACTCATTCACCGCCTGTTTCAACATACAAAAATCCCACACTTTCGGTAGCTTTTGTGATGCAGCATCTATAACAAGAGCAAGAATGGGAAAAAGTTTGAAGTAGTATGGCAAGTATTCGGTTATTCAATTGCAGTGTTGTTTTTACTCCAATTCCTTCAAGTTACAACTTTGTCAAGACTTTAAGATGTTAAAGTCAAGTAGGTTTTTACTTTTTAGTGAAACACGTATATATAGCGTCAGGATCTTTATTTTAAGTATTTTCCAAGTCATCAGTGGAAGCAAAAAGTGCGGATCGAATTTAATCGATGAAGGTACGGAACATGGATTAATCGGATAAATCATGAATTAATTTTTAATCAATTTGACAAGTTACCGAACAAATATTAATCAGTGATTAATCCTAATTAATCATCGAGCACATGTTTTGTCTCCATTTTCCCCTCTTAGCGACCATTTGAGGTCTATTGATCACCAGATACGTACAAATGTGTAGGGACAATGGGTGTCGTGATGATTAAAAATCTGGGATGGAATACGTTTATTTTTAACATTTTTTAAATGTGTAACAACTGAATTTGACCAAGAGAGCACATTCCACGGTAATTTTATCAACTACAAAGAAAAAACACATTCATGCATGGTAAGAAAAACAGAGAATCGAAGAGCATAAACCAAGTGCATTATAATTGTATGAGAATGCAGGTGGTCCTCTGAGAGTAGAAACTTTAATGTGAGTGACGCGCCATGACGTAGAAAGTACATTTTCATCATTACTTGAGAGTTGAGACTAAAGCACTGCACCACTGAATTTTGTACAGACGAAAGAGAATTTCAACATGTAATAAATAATAAAATAATATACTACTTACGAGTACATTGCATGGTTGGTTGGTTCTTGTGGTGTTACTGTGTTTGTAAATCCTTCTTGAGTGGTGTGACCTGTGACTTGTGAGTGAGTTTGTGTATAGTTGTTCCAAATTAATACTGTAGTCAAAACAGTAGCATTAGCACAAGAATCAACTAGCACAATTGTACAATTACCGTTAGTAAACAAAAATTAATGGTAAGTTTTGATGGTTAAGCAGTAACCTGAAAAAGGGCCAATAAATAAGGACATTTATTTCAGATTTAGACCTCACATGGGACTTCTGCTTTTTCCAGAGCCCTACAAATCTACAAAAATACATACATGCATGCATGTATGAGTGTGTGTGTAATGATACTAATTTGAATTTAAGTAAAATCCAGAGGAAGAAGACATGGGTAATAAATAATCAGTTCAACTACTAGCTAGGTAGGAAGGAGCAGGGGTGGGGGAGTAAGATTGAATATGAATATTAGTGTATATGTTGTATGTATCAATGTATGAAAAAGGAATAAGCAGGGAGGGACAAAAGGAGTTGTCATATAAAGTTGAAGCTCTGAAACACCCATCCCATTTTAGCTAACTTCTGGGGTTTTGTTCTCTTCTTTCCCTTTCTTATTAATTACTTCTCCTCTCCCCCTCCCTCCACCCACATTATCACTCACCCTGCTGCATCTGCATTTTCTATCTCACTAGTATTAAACTATTTCTGGAATCATTAGTATGAGTTATAACTGTAATAAACATATAATTAGGGTAAATAAATATATCATAAATACAAATTTCATTCTTATCTTTTGCAAAGAAGTTATTTTGAACCCGTGACTACATGATAATAAACATGTAACGTAACGGATAACGGATAACAAGTAGATACTTGATACGAGACTAAACAAAAACCAGCAGTATTAAACCGAAAACTAATCACTTGCAGTTGGAAAATTGACTAGGGACAAAAGACAAAGAAAGAAGCTGGGTCAATCAAGTTTTTTTAAAATAATACTGGTCAAGGAGGCTCAGTGCTTCCCTTTGACAACTAGCTAGTGGGATGAAATTAATAAAAGGCAGAGCATATTTAAGTAGTACAAACTGCATCAATACACAGGGACCACCACTCTATTGGACTGTTATTATACTCCTCGCTGCCATAATAATGCATGAAACCTTCAGTATTTTTGTCTCAATTTTTTCAATGCACGAAATGATAAAAGGAGTCTATTATTTTGTCTACTTTTTCTTCCCGTGATCTTCTCTTTTTTTCCACATTGTCTTAGAAACGATCTTGGCCGTTGATCATAATGATCTCACATATTCTTCCAAGAGAAAAAACATTCACAAAACATCAGTTTTGTGAGTAGCTAACTCCATCTATTTATTTGACTCTTATTACACATCTCTCCCTAGAAAATGACACATCAGTGGATGTTTTCATTATAAATAGTTGCACCTTCTTCGTCAATATATCTCTGTATCAAAATATGGAACTACTACTGTATCAGAAGCTTTGGTCAACCCTGAGAGACATTTTTTCTGGAGCATGGCTAGCCATGGCTCTTGGGGTTGATGAACCAAAGTTCCTCCTTGTCATGCAACAAGGGAAAATGTGATGCAACCCATGGTGATATCTCTCCTGAGCTTTTTCTTCTTACATCTATTCTTTCTTTCTTGGAACTTCACTATGTGTGTTCGTGTTTTCTTGACCTTGCAAGTCCTCTGATGACTTTCCAGCAGCAAGATAATACATTCAACAATGACAAGTGGAGCTTCTTCTTCTCTTAATAGTCTTCTACTGTTATCTTTAATTTTAGGTTGTTAATCGTTGGATGTATTAAAGATGATTTTACAAATTTGTAATTGTCAGAGAAATAAATCCAAAGGAAATGTAGGTATAGACAGTAATTTGTGTTCATTTACTGCAACTCATTGTTGTAATTCACAGAATAGCTTTCACCGTCCATTTCATTTGATATTTGGTTCCTTAGGAAGATAAATAAATTTGACATGCACTTTGTTTCTCGCCTATGTGTGCAATCTTGTACGCTTTCATTCTAATCCACACTGAACTAAAACTAAATGACCTGTCATATTTTATCGTTGCCATCACTAATTCACTGGTAACAGTGGTATGGTTTAAATATCTTGAGACTGGTAATCATCTATCTTTACCTCTGTCTTTTCAGTGATGTTTGATTATTTCCTGCTGTACCTTCCCGTTTGCTTCATCCCTAGCATTGTGGCATCTGCAAATTTTACTTTTCTCATTCTATGTTTATTGTAGATTTTGTGTGTGTGGGGGGGGGGGGGGGGGTTAATTTTTTTTTCTTTGTAGTAGTCACCATCTTGCAATTGTGCATGGTAATAATCAGTTCAGAACAATTATTAGAATCACCTCAGCCTCACCCAACTCACCTTGCCTGCTCCTATATGTATATGTACAATTTCATATTCATTGAATTACAAAATGCTACAGCAGAAGAGTGTTTTTATTCTCTAGTGTCTCTAAAAAATGATTTTACAAAAAAAAAAAAAATAGCTTATTCATTCTGATAAAACAAGCACTTTGATTGTTCCTTGGCTGTTGGCAGCTAGCAGTGTAGGACTATCACTCATCCAGCAGACAGAACTAATGAAGTAAGATCCTGATTCTTCATCAGTATCGTCAGAATCAGGTGAACCAAATCTATGCCAAGTCATTGGTCTAGAAATTGCCTGTAAATTTCAAGTTAAAGTATTAGGAATTAGATTTTTGTATAAATTTGAACCAATTACACAACAATATAAGACACTGCTAACCTTGTGGTAAGCAAACACTTCATTAGTTTCACTCCCACAAGCGATGAATTCTTTATTCACAGAGAGGCCGACAAAATTCTTCTCATTTGTGTGGCCACTAAAGGTACGGACCTAAAAAGTCGACCAACCAATACATATGATGAAAGGCTAATTATAGGAAGAATCTAAAGGCAATATAATATATGATAATTGTACCTGAATCATGGAACTCAGATAATAATATGTAAACTAACTCACAGGCAAATTTTCCTTCACATCCCAGATTCTTAATGTGCCGTCGGTTGATGCAGAAGCAACCTCACTGGTGGACAAGAACTTAACATATGAAACAGTTTTCTTGTGCCCATTGAACACATGAAATGGCTGAGTGGTGTTTCTAAGGTCATAATAATGGAGGTTATGGTCAGCAGATCCAACCTGCATTCCCACAAAAGGTATCAAGATACTGGTGCTGTAAAGAATTAAGAAAGATTCAAGGGTTAGAAGTTTGTCTGTAGATACTAATTAGACTAATTGCCAACCAATGTGCTTGATGGATCATTTTTCTATAGTGTGGATTCAAGAGCTTAAAGAAATATTAATAAAATGAAAAGATTCTTCAGATTGCTTCCCTGACTCATGAGAGGACTAAGTTGCAATACAACTCCTACATGCACCAACATGAACAGTAATGCATCTGCTATCTGTCTACATAAATCTCTGATCAACACCAAGCTCGTTAAGCAAACACCAAAAGTTGAAAGTTTGCAGGACTCTCATTCGTAAAGGAAATGGTAAAATTTTAAATTTTATTTAGCAAAAAGAAAATTGAAAACTCAGTTGCACGGCAGTTGGTATGCAGTAAAAGTGACCCACAAGAATTTTTTTGACCTCTAAATACAAACAGGTTAGGACATACAAACTTAAAAAGCATTACCCCGCCTGGACCCGCCACTTCCTGCCTCATTCTTTATCCAAAACAACAGAAAGAAAATCCAAAAAACTAAATTGTACTACTATTAACATAAATTGAAAGATGGTGTGAAAAAATGGATTATAGCAACATGAATGCTAAATCCAGGATTATATTTTTAGTTTCTACAACAATTAAAATGAAATTAGAATTATAGAAAATACAGATGGATTACCGCAACGTGAATGCTAGATCCAGGATTATACTTGACGCAACATATGTTTGCCTTCATATCAATGTTAAGAACACTTGTTTCCTGCTTCGTGGACCACACTTTAACCTGTAATTGACCAAGTACATATATGCAAAGGAAAGTGAGTAGCTAGAGGATATATACGTGATCTGTAACCCAGGTAGGACTTGAACTAGCAGAAAGAAGACTTCAGTAATTAATTTCCAGTAGATAGAGTAATAGAATTTTTTGAACTTATTTTAGAGCTAATTTGGCTAGGAAAAAAAATGAAAAAACAGTTGTGTGTCATGTGTGTTTGCATTTTGTATTTAATACTCTGCCAAAATAATAATTAACTATAAATAGTTTAGATCAGTGATGCACGGTTCGCGGGTCGCCCTATGGATCTGCGAACCAGTTCGGTCGTTCCCGAACACCGGTCGACTTCGACCCAATTCGCTGTGGTTCGAACCATGTCAAAATTGAAATAAAAGATGAAGAATGGAAGAGAACACATGTTTGATCTAATTTGGAATGGAAATCGTAAGAAAAGACAGAAGAATATGCAGAAAAATGGAGGAGAAGATGAACTGATGAAGCCTCGGGGCCCTCGTCTATTTAGCTCATCACATGCCTCGATATTCTCAACCAAGCAGTTGTAAAGTATTTTATTATTTTATGTTTAATATGTAATTCTATTCAATCTGTTGCAATATAGCTGTAAGGTTTAATAAAACTTTCTCATTATTTGTTATTGTATTATTTTTATTAATCATTTTTTATGAGTATTATTTTCATTGTAAACAATTGCATTATTATAAATAAACTGACTTCTATTTTAAATGCGAGGCATAAAATTTTATTATATTTATTTTGTAAAAAAAGAGAATTTTATTATATTAAAAATTTAATCTCAATGTGAACTCCCTGATTCATATTTATGTATTATATTTGATTAAATTTTTTTTTTAAAAAGGGATCCTTATATCGACCCACGATCCCGATTCGTTTTTCGTCGTACCCGATTCATAAAAACTTGTGTTCCGCGTACCCATACCCGAGCGATCCACGAACCATGCAACACTGGTTTAGATGTAGCCCATACATAAATTTTAAGTGATGATTACTTATATTTTAAACTTAAAAAGCAAATTCAATTACACTCCGTATTTAATTAAAAAACCTGTCAGACTCTGTATACAGAAAAGGTAAAATTTAATCAAAGACATGAGTTTTTACCTTGCAATCATCACCGCCAGATACAAGCATTGATGGTTCTGTGGAAGAAAAGTCAACACTCCATGCTCGTTTCTCATGCTCCTCATACTCTATCACACTCTAGATATCCAAAATTTATATATACACAAAAACCAACTTGTTAAGACCCACTGAAAGAACAAATTTACAAATCAACCAGAATAATAGACATAGCAAATAAAATCAGAAATTAGAATTAACATTGATTTTAAAAATACCTGTCTGGTGGCCATATCCCATACAGCTACTATTCCCTCGTAATCACTACTAGCTAAATGGTTCTTTGTACATTTGTTCCAACTCAAACAACTAAGTTTAAATTGTGTGGACATTTCTGCAACAGGTGAATGAACATCTGCAGGTTCATTTACAACCTGAAAAGGAAAAATCAAGTTCAACAGAGATTTAGCAAATGACCCCCCCCCCCGGGTCATGAAAGGATTATATGTGAAATAATGGCTAATTACAGGGATCACAACCACAACATAAAGTGACATATGGTATCACAGTTCATTTAGAGTAATGATCATTTTTTATGTTTCTCTCGTATTCATAAAAAATGTGTTCAATTTCCATTTTTTCTTAATTATTACTTTAAAAAAATATTGAGCATCGAGTGGTGTCAGTATGTTATCAAGCCTTGTACATTGTGCATCTACCATCATTATGCCTCCTCATCATGCTCAATTGCTAGCTTTGATTTTTATGACAAATGTTAAAATAGATGGAGACTAAAAACTCACCGAAGCAAAGTCAAAAACCTTTATACACCTCGAGACTCCAGCAGTGGCAAAGAGTTCATCATCACGATCAAATTCTATACTGAGTAAACATTAGATATATTGTCAAAGTTCGGCAAATTTAATTGTTATAAAGGGAAGAGTACATGCACATGCAGGCAAACCTAGAGACAGAGAAACAGATGTAATTTGAAAACAACAATTCTTTTGTTTGCTAGTTACTCCAATACTAAACAATAAGAAAAACATATTCCACTATATCAAATATATTTATAATCAAAAAAGCACCGACAACAAACAAAGCATACCAGAATAAATAATTTCAACTCCTTCAGCAAAAAAGAAAGATCCAACTCACCCCTACTATGTCATCTAATTATACAACCCTGCCAAGCAAACATATTTCAATCATATCCAATCTATGCAACTCAAGTCTAGGAGTACTAAAAGATTAGAATGTTTGACTAACATTTTGACAATGCCACCAACATCATATAGATGATGGACATCAAGGGTTTTAATAATTAACATCAAGTGTTATGAAGCATCCTCATTTTGATTCTTACCTTTTCTGTTATATGGTCCATTAGTATACATGCAAGCTTGTATAAAATTTAGATGGGTCAAACGAAAGGATAAATTTGCATTGTACTAATATATAATGCATATATGAGCACGTTTGGATAGCCCAAGTGGTTGAGGGCTTATCCTCTGTCGTCCCAGGTCCTGGGTTCGATCCTGGCTCACCCGAGAATTTCTTTAGAACAGATACTCATTTGTAAGGCTATAAGCCAAATTAGTCAAAAAATATATATATATATATATAATGCATATATGGTTTGTTAAAAACTATATCCCGTGTTACATGATAATCAAAGAAAAAGAAAAAAAGCGTAAGATTAGAACATAATCACTGGGTTTCTTACATATCTCACAAGGTAACTGAACATAACAAGTTCCCTTAAAAAAGAAAAGCTTTGAACTACAAAAGTAGAATATTGCATCAATAGAAGAATTTTAGATAAATTCCAATGCAACAAAATTTCCAACTATCAACTATCCAAAAAATACGTTAACCTAACAAGGGCTAAATAGATAACAATGAAGCAGTTGTAGGTAGATATGCAAAACAATCAACTCACCTCGATACTATGTTGGCAGTGTGCATAAGGTCTCCATGTCTAAGTTCAGCAATCACTCTCATACGACTGTTTTACAATGAATTTAGTTATATGTAAAAAAAGATGGGACTGGCGAAGAAAATAATAAGGTAGCAATTTTCAGTATAGAACTTCTGATTTCATTGTCACACCTGTATCTTGTGAAGGTTGTCAGAACAGACTGAAAATCCGAAAGATCGGAACTAAACCCTTCCCTCTGCGTGACATTTGATTGACTTCCAACCTGGTTATCTACTTGGTCCACCAATTGGCGACGCTTTTGCAAGTAGCATTCTTGTAGTTCATTAAACTGCATTCAAGGATCAGAATTCACAATGAGAACTTATACTCAGCACCTTATTCAGTACGAATTTTACTGACTCTTAATTATGCCAAATTCTACAACATAACTCAAGTGTTTTATCTGACCTTAGGTTTTAAGATTTTTTAAAACTGTAATAGTTACAAGAAACTGTAAAACCACAAGATGGTCACCTGGTAAAGTGCCAACTCTACCTCACTATGATCATTATAGACACACTGATTAATACCCATGTTTTGAGTAAAAAAGGAAACCCTAACCTGCGAGTGCACCCGCTTTTTTCGCACAACAGAAAGGCACGACTGACTCGTATGTTGTGGGTTTGAAATACTCATATTATCCTTTTTATGAGGTCCAAGCTTACTAGCTTGAGTTTTACCAATCATATTCTTGGGCAGAAAATTCCATGTCGACATTCCTCCAGGTGAATTTTGAGAGCTGGAGATGGAGCTATTATTGTTCTTCTCAATTGATGAAGACCAAGATCTAATTGTTGTAAAATTATCAGTGGACATGCATAGTTTCGCTGAAGACCTGTTCCTTGCTCTACATGAATCTATTCTTTGTCTCTCAACCACATTTATGTCCTCTTTTACAAACTGCATATCATTTTGTATCTGGAAAGGAAACAACATAAATTATTTATGTAGTTGTCAACGCAGATAGCTTTGTCATATAGGTATTTATTTCAGAAAGATATTAATAATAGGTCCAAGTTCATAGCACAAACTTCTGGAAAGGTGTGCCCAATATCTACAAACCTCCTTAAGATCATCCAATCTTTGTTTCCTCAAGTGTTTCAGCAAGTCCAGCAGAACTTGCATATTTCTCTCCGCTTCTTCTTGCTCCAGTATTCTCTTTCTCTCCAATAGCAGCGACAACAGTGCATCGAGTTCCTTTACTGACACCTCACAACCCTGTCTAACAATTAGAAGAAAATGTAATATATGACTCTTCCTAGAAAGAAATACTTGAAATATATGTTGTTGTGCAGTCAAATTGCATCTACAGCGTCAAAAGAACAAGAGCAATAGAGCATACATGACCAACAGGAACAAGCTACATTTCTGCTATGCAAGCAGCAGTGCCTAACAATATTTGAATGCATACATCCTGTATGTCACTACAACTGTTTAGTTTGGGGTTTAATAATCATAAAAATAACAGCTTTGATTAAAAAAAATTACTGAATGAAATTGCTTGAATACCCCCACTAGTAACAGTATAATGGCGTATACATTCCGTATACACTTTAACTTACTATAAAGACTCAACATACGAGTCCTTTTGGCTTTGCTCTCCATTTCCTCCATCCTCATTTAATCACTTGTTTAATGGAAACCTAGAATGTATATATTTAAACAGCCGGGGATATATTAAATATATAACTTCACTCCTCCCGAAAGAAATATTCCTTCTTTCTATATACAATGGTGAGAGAACATCGATTCGAAATAGATGCAGTACTATAATCCTACCAACAACAATTTGGTCATAATATCCATGATGAAAGAATAGCAATAAGAAAAAATGGACAACAAGAGCATTATCTTTTGAAGACCCAAGTTCCATAAATATAGTAAAATTATGATTAATAGAGACTTGGAAATTGGAACAATGACCAAATAGAGCATATCTATAATCCTGATATGATCATTAAATCTAATTTAAGACCAGTCTGTGTATTATATGGTTTAAATTTAAAACCATTCACTATTCAAAAAGACAAATTAGGAACTCAACTTCAGGTATTAACCCAAAATGAGGAGTCAAAAAGATACAAACATACATGATAGAGCACGACTGCAGATTTATGCACACTTTCCTTATAACATATTATACAATTTCAGGAAGAAAACAATTGACATATTTCATAGTACTAACTACAAGAATGCATTGCACTGATATTACAAAGAGAACATATCACATATTTAATATTGTTACATTTCCAAATATAATGACTCTGCATACTACAATATATGATCCTTTAGCACTAGAATATTACCTTCATCATAAATCAATAACCACGCAAGTACACAGCCATAAAGTTATATACAACTGTGGTTAATATCAGACCGGAAGTTTATATCTTCACCGAATAATCCAGTAAAGGTCTTGTATTTCTTTTTCTCAGTAGGTTCATTCTAGACGGACTACTATGTACTTGATCTAAAAATATATTAGCTAGCTAAGAGAAACCATGAACTAGAATAGAAGAGCTTGCCCCACCTACAAGTAAATATTTCATAGCAACCCCCCCATAAGTAAATATTTCAAAGTAGCCTCATTAGACCGTACATCTGGAATGGGAAGCATTAGAAGAATGGAATGCCAGGAACCAGGATAAACTAACAAAATTGAAAAAAAGATAGATATCAAGTGCATATAGACTTACAAGGCATACCATATTAATGAGCATTATCTGTAATCATAATTCCTCTGTTTCAATGTAAATTACAGGGTTCATATTATTTGAAACAGAGGGAGTAAGAGTATTAGGAAGAAGCAAATTTTTGATAATGAACTGAAAATTTTACTGTACAAAGAAAAGGAACTCACCTTCTGTAATGCCTGACGAAATTGTTCAGCAGAGGAGACAGTTTTTGAGATTTGACGGGTAGAAGCCTTCTTCAATAGCTACAATGTGGTACATATTAAAACTTATAACAAGTTGTATTGTGAGGCAAACCACTTCAAGGCAGGAATTTTGTTAAAGTTAAGATATCTTTCTAATTCATTAATACAAAAAATGTAACTATCTCAATAGAAAGGTCAAGTTATAGAGGAATCAATATACATACACGACTACATAAGTACAAAAATATATATAGCTAAAAAATATATTACCAATAGATTTTGATTCCGCGGGTCCTATTCCTAAGGCTTGTTTTAAGTTTTATAGGGAGGAGATACTATATATTCTTGTTTCAGTCGCTAAAACCTTACAAATACTACCACACTGCTTTTATGTCCTCAATTCAACACTCACAAGATCATCAAGGTAATTGTCTGCACACGTTATATGCAATCAAGAAAATATCTGGCCAAAGCACACATGAAAAGCATTAAAGGTGTACAAAAACAATTGTCCTCGTCTCAGTGAGATGCGCAATGTAAAATCCCTCTTTTTTTTTCTTTTTCTTATTTATTAGCATTTAATAAATATTTATTTGGTGATAAATTATATGGTTTTTATATTGAAGTCAACACTAATTTCGAGGACAAAATTATTTTAAGGGGGAAAGGATATAACGCCCCATAGTTTTAGAATATTGTTTTATTTATTTTATATCATTTTATAATTGTTTTGGAATATTTATTTATTTTGAACTGTTATGTGAATCTGTTAAAATAGGATATATTATGACTTGATCAACTTGATAGACGGGTTTAGTGGATAAGAACAAAGTCCGAATTTTAGTATAATTGTATATTAGATTTTAAAGTGTCATCAAAAACTACTTCTCTTGTATGCTCTCTTATATATAAAGTGTTATAAGAGTCTATATATATATGCAAATTATAACCGGGAGACGGAGAGAAAGAACAATAAGAGGTCAATTAGAAAAGAAAAGAAAAAGGATAAGAAATAGTGTTCGAGGAGTTAAGACTTGCAAGAAATCAAGAAACATCACGTACATACAGATGGAGGGGTAAAAATCGAAGAGCTTTATATAAGTGATAAAGCAGCGAAGTGGGAAATTGAGGTAAATTATTACTCTTTCTTTTGTCTATTTGCAAGCAAGTGAGATCCAATTGTTAGTATTCCGTCTTGTACTCTTGTCTATATATGTGTTATATGTACAAGTTTTATTATTCAGATAAGATGTGCATGATTTGTGAACTTTGAATAATATTGAATTGTATTTAGAGTACTTAATTTCAGTTATTCACTCATTGTCAGCGTATATTTAAGCAAATTTTTTAAATAAAGAAATTTATTATTATTTTATAATGTAACGGTGACAATATTTCTAAATTGAATTTGTATGTTTGTATTTACTGCATGTGTTTTGTAAATCTTTAAATATATATTTTGCTCATAAATTAGCATGTGTAAAAGAATAGAAAAATATTCTATATTGCTAGTATTATTTAATTGACTGCATATGTTTTCATACTATTTAAATGTTGTATTTATCAAAGAGCATGTGGCATTAAAACCGTTATTCTAATTAATTACCCTTGGTTGTGCAGTGGGGCTATATTAATATACATTCATGCATTCACTAATGATGACAAATAAGGTTAATAGCTCCTTAATAATTATGTGAATGGCAGGTGTATGTACAAGTACTAATATGTATACGTGGGTGTATATTCGTGATATGATGCCATGTTGCATTAATGTGAAGGTTTAGCACTAATGAGCATTTAATTAATTGTTATCTTGATAAGTACTAATGTAGTAGCATTTTGTTTACATAATTAACCAGAATGTCTTAAACTTACAAGTTTCACCTAATCTGTTAAGCAAATGTATATGTGTGCTATGCATTCTTGTATTAAGAAAAAAGATTATTTTATTTGGAGTATAATCACACTTTTATTGATATTATTGATGGAGTAAATAATTATATGTTGAGCTTGATTAATATGTTGAGCTTGATAAGTGATCAAGTATTCTGTGTAATTGCACTTATTTTATTGCACGTATATTTAGTGCATGCGGTTCGAATAATTAATTTTAGACTATGCATATTAATATATATCTAGGTAATAGTTTTGTTAAAATACGAACCTAACATTGTGAAATTGTTTAGTGCCTGGATAGACTTTTGAAATATTAATAAAGATGTCTTGTTATAGATTTTGGGTTGCGTAACGTTGTGGATATTCAGTTATCCTAATATTATCAGGTACGAATTTTAATCCCTTTTCTGAGTTCTAGATTACAATTGTTGGTACGAATCTTTACTCTTTCTTCTTTATTGTTAAATTATAATTATTGATACGAATTCATACTCTTCTCTCAATTTTAACTTATAATTATATTACAAATTTCTGATCCTTTTTTCTCAATTTTAAATATTTTTTACTCGTTATATTTATTGGTCGAGTATTTTTCTAAGATTGGGACCCCTTTGTACTCTATGTATACTTTTTAGTATACATTCTTATATTCGTTTCGTATCCCTATTTTTGGAATTATTGTTGCCATGATTCTCTTGTATTTGTTTCGTTTCGCATTTTTATTGCGACATTGTTATGTTCTGATTAAAGAGTCGGCAACTTTTATAACCTATGTATTGGGCTCTTAAACCGATTCGTGTGGGTTAATCACGGACAATATTCACATGGAGTTCGGAGTAAAGGTAAACTAGGCAATAACTCGTATCGGTGTTATAAGTATACGGGCGCGTTTCTGGAGTATGAGACGTGAATAAATCATGATCGCTATTGTATTGTTGGAATGTTCTATACATTCTATTATTTCTTCTTATGGATATCCGAGGAAGAAACCATTGTCCTGTACTTGTACTTGGTGAGTGGAGTTTCACGAGTACAGTTATGTGTAAGAGAGACCCTTATTGTTCCCACCTTATTTGCTTTTCAACCTTATCTTTATTATTTTGGATCCGAGTTCATTTATTGTGGTACCATTCTGTTAAATATCGTATATGATTTGAGATATCTGGTGATCCTTGTATTGTTCCCTTTTGTATCGTTCAATTGATTAAATCTTTATTGA
Organism: Oenanthe sinensis; assembly: GCA_028671895.1. Lineage (NCBI taxonomy): Eukaryota > Viridiplantae > Streptophyta > Magnoliopsida > Apiales > Apiaceae > Oenanthe > Oenanthe sinensis. The sequence goes on from CM053794.1 coordinate 43,308,015, forward strand.
GTTCTTGTGTGGTAAGACACAATCCACTATATTTTCTAAAATTCCGCATTATGTTAAAATATATTCGTACTAGGCATTTGACTCACTCGTATTGTTTCTTTTCCACATGTAAGCAGGTAATCAGGGGTAAAGCGGGAAGAGCGGGAAGAGGGAAGAGTGATGAGTGCTACCGAGACCTTAGTTTCAGTTTGTCTACATCATTTCGAGGCTTGTTCAAATTGATTTTAGACATCTTAGTATTTTTATTTCGAGATTTAGAAATTTATGTTTATGAGGATTATAAGTCAATTTCTTATTTCAGTTTATTAATATTTAGATTTGTTCCGCTATTAGATAATGGTCCAAAAAGTCGGGTCGGGCCGTTACACGCAAGGTTCGCTAAGACAACCTAGCAAAATTTAGTTTTCTCTGCAGATTATAAGGTAAGGAACTATCATTGAACCGTTTATCTACACTACTTCCTATTCTAACTCAAACACATTTCCCAGTAAGTGGAGACTTTAAAGGCCGATTCAATTTATTTGGTTTCTTAAATTAGGAAATGAGATTAATAAACTTACTTTCCTCAGTTACTCCAATCTGGTTGTTTATTCACATCACATTTTATACATAATTTCATCATATTATTTTTACAACGCAATCTCGTCTCCTAATACTAACATGTATACTTGTACATACAGTATTCGTAGATGATCCTATCATATTATTATTTGTCAATCTCGTATCTCCATTTCATGTATGGATCAAAATGTAAATTACAATAACAATTAAAACACAAATCAAATATCCGCAAACTACAATAAGCTATACTTAAACATCTAACTAACTGAATCAAATTGAAATCGAAATCGAAATCGAGTGCGCAATTACAAAAAAACAAACCTTATCGAGCATGAAATTAGGAAAGAGCTGATTAGCAGAAAGGAAGTTTCCACAACAAGGACAATCGTGTTTGTTGTGGAGATGCGTGACAATACAAGTATAACAGAAGCTGTGTCCACACGCGGTTAGGAACGCGCCTTTCATCACTTGTATACATATTGGGCATATCAGCTCCTTCTCCACGTCCATCGCCCCTACTTCGCCGATCTCTGTAGATGATCCGTTTAGCTCCGCCACCGACACCGCCATATCCATGTGTTGTTGTAGGTATACAATTTACTGAGGCGGCCAAGATAGCTAATATCGGTGGCAATTATAAGTTAAAAATCTTTCTTTCTAATATTATATTTATATCATACTATTAGCGGTATTATAATATATTCGTATAAAATATTATTAATTTACTCATTTCAATTTTATTACTGTTTTAATTGTCTAATTCGTTGAAAATTGTGAATTTCATAAATATTATAATATATTTTTTATTTATAGTAATTTTAATAATAATTCTTTTATATTTTAATATTTACATTTTATACTTGTATATTTAAATTATAAAGTAAAATTTTTATTTATAAGAATTATAATATGTTTGTGAATAATTTACACTTCATAATAGGTATTTTTTTTAAACACATTTCGTAATAGGTATTAATCCCTTGAATATGAAATAAAAGTGGATTTAAAATATTCTATATGTCAAAAATGGCTCAACCCATACGAAGTACGTAGAGTACTAATTTTTAAATTTAAAAACCACAAATTTAATTTGAAAACCCCAAGTTAAATTTGAACGCACCTCTGACAAAAATATAAAATAAAATTTGAATGCCGATGGGCTAATATTTATGTCTTAATGTCTTAATTCTTTCTTAAAATCAAAAAGAAATATAAAAGACTAGTATATGTTTTAAAATCATAGTCGACTTCAAATTTTTGTAGAACCTTATATATATATATATATATAATATTATTTTATATTTTGTATTTTTCATACTAAAATATCAATAAAGTATATGTATATGTAAATTAACGATTCATTATTTGTCAGTTTGAAAATAAAAATAAAATGATCATTCCAGTTTAATAATTCTCCTTTTTGCTATATATTAAATATTTTATTTACTCTAAAATAATTATTTTGGGAGGGATAATTTTATATAATGAATTTGAATTTTTTTTCCTTTGAAATATCTAGCATATCTTACAAGATTTATATTTGAAATGAAATTTCACGACTTAGTACATATATATTTTTTTATCATTTAAATTTATCAGAAATTATTTTTTTAGCATTAATCGACTTAAGAGTTATAATTCATCAACAAATCTGTATCATGTAAAATTAAGAAGAAAAAAGACACTTGTATATGTATGTGTTTGTACAGGGAAAAAAAATTCTCACGATACTCTCAGAAAATTTTTACATACAAAACATAAAAGAACAAATTTATAATATCACTCTATTCCCTAAATTTACATAAATATCCTTTAACATTATAACTAAATTTTATTATAAACTCCGATGTAACCTCTCGAGGATCGGACTTCGAACCCATTAAATCCATATATATATATATATATATATATCACATCCAACGATGAATAAAAATGGGAAAAAAGAAAAAGAAAGTTATATCAATTTTTACCGAGGAAAACATAAAAGCACGCTGTTAAACTTCACAGGAGATATGATACTTTTGATAATCGACTCGGTTTTGGATGGTATCAGTGTTGAATTAGATTAACTTCTAATTATAATATATTTAAATATGGTTTCAAAATCATAGTTGACTTCAAATTTTTGTAAAACCTTATCTATAAACCCGGCTAATATTTATGTCTTAATGTCTTAATTCCTTCTTTAAATAAAAAAAAATATAAAATACTAGTATATGTTTCAAAATCATAGTTGACTTCAAATTTTTGTAGAACCTCGTATATATAAACCCTGTTGTTATAGGGATTAATATTAACCCCGCCGCCTCTACGTGCTTCAGGGCTTTTGTGCGCAAGTCGTAAGTAATCAAACTCCTTGGCGTTGGTTCTTTAGTTTTTATTGTTTTATTCGATCTTACAAGTAATAGTAAAACATATTAGCTGTTCAGCAGATTTTTTGCATTCTGTTTGGCGTTCGTAGGCATGTCAGCCATTATGGATTTACCAGCAGAGATTGTGGCTCACATTCTAACGAGAATTTCTGTCAGGACACTAGTCCAGGCAAGCTGTGTATGCAAAAGACGGCGTAGTATACTATCAGAACATTATTTTATTAATCTGCATCTTTCAAAGTCACCTGCAGGGATTATATTACATGAAAAAAGTCACAAACGTGAAGATGATGTCTTTATAGTGGGTGAACTAGAAGACAAGTCTGACAGCTCTGAGTCTGACAAACATGATATTCACCCGGTGACAAAATTTGTCGTAGGACTTGGCTTGAAAGACAGTGTGTACTTGTTAGAGGGTTCAGTTAATGGGTTAATTTGTTTATGGCATCGTGATGCATATTATATATGCAATCCGATTACACGAGAGAACCCAATCCTTCCGGATCACAAGTACACCAGGTACTTCAGTAAATCATATGTTTTTCTATTTCATGGCTTTGGATTTGTTGAAGCTCGGAACCAGTACAAGGTTGTATGTTTTTATGAAGTTGATCGTACATCGATTGAAGGTTTGGATAAGGCAGGCTGCCTGGTTTATACCCTTGGAACAGGTGTTTGGAGAAATTTAGAACACGCCCCTTCTTTAGTCCGTCGTCACCAGAGTGGTATATTTTTCAGTGGTAACCTTCACTGGTTAGCTAATAGTCGAAAGGACACCCCTAATAATGAAATGGTGTGTACGTTTGATTTGGAGAAGGAGTTATTTCAGCTGACTAGTTCAGCTCCTCGAGTTGGCGAGAGTACAGATTATAGAAGGTTGGGAATGCTACGAGGGTGTTTGTGTATATGTGATAACATGGCAGATTCTGAACTTTTCATTTGGGTGATGAAGGATTATGAAATGAAAGAAAGTTGGATTAAAGAAATAGTCATTCGAAACAAACCTACTAATCTGCTATTTAAGTGTATTCATCCTGTTAAAGAATTGAATGATGGAACTATCTTAATGGAATGCTATGGTTGTTTTTTGTTCACTTGTCACCCTGAAAATAAAACTTTTCAAATTTACAGAGGCGGCACCAGAGCGGTATGTGATGCAATGGTTTATTTCCCAAGCTTTATCAGGTTCGAGAATTATTTGTTGGAGAAGGTTTCAGCATTACAAATTAAGTAGTAGTTTAAAGTGTAGTTGCTTTCTAAACAATGTATGCAAGGTTTCAATTTACTGCACAGATTACTAGTATGCAAGTGCAATGCAAGAACCCAAGTCACCCTTTGTTTCTTTGGTGGATATTATTTTCTTGTGATTTATTACCTTTTGTTGAATTATAGATGTTTTCTACTGTATTTTTTCAAACCGTATTCCTAAACCCTGAAAATTGCAAAATCTAATTACTCTCAGTTTGTATCTTTTTTTCAAACAAATGAAAATGATACAATTTTATAATCCAAAACGCTAATTCAAACCACCAAACCTTAAACTCGTAAAGCCTAAAATCCAAATACAAGCGAACTTGCCCCCTGAAGTTGGAGGGCTAGAGTTTCTCGACCATGTACATCAGTTGTCCTATGTGTGACATTCCTGCATCCTGCTTGCAGCCGGAAAAGTATCACAAGATCAGTAAGTGGACAGGTACATAGACAGATACGCAACAGACCAACCACTGAAAGTACTATATTTATTGTGCAAGTTCTTGTAGCTATCTAATTAGCTAAATCACAGAAGCAGTAACATTGTGATATCCTTTTGGAGACTATAGCTTGGCCGGTTGCCCTCAAAACTAGCTAATATGATAAAATCATAATATGCCAAGTGTAGTTCAGTTTAGTTGTTAGCAAAGCATAGAAGTTCTAATATGAGGTGCAGTATTAAACGACAAAACACGGTACCCCACAGAAGTTTAAGGCTGCCTAGCTAACTCAAGATCTTCAAGCATATAGATTTCCAGGTAATGGAATCCAGCATAATCATGAAAATCAGAGTAATGGAATTAATTGACAATACTTAAGATCTGAAACGTCCCAAGACTCCCAACTGTTGCTAGCATTAATAAGTGTTCTTAAGTTTAAGTTACACATTAGTTTACATGTTTAACAAAATATATAGCACCTGGGGCATGGGATGCATTATCGACTAACAAAAAGAATCAGGCTAACTCCGATAAAGTAGTAAATTTTATATTTTCTACTAAAATAGTTTTTGATGTGTGCTTCACGTGTTTAAAGTGCATATTTAAATAGCATGGGACAGCACACACATTTCACAAAGGGTATATAGCAAATGGCAAACGGAATGCATCCTGGCCAATAATATTCTTAATATCATCATCAAGCAAATAGGTTTACATAAAGATACTAAAGACAAATGAACGCGCATTAACAAGTTACAACCTGAAGTTTTCATTCATATATAGATGTTGTCAAGATGAGTTTCATAAGAACAAATAGTTGATCTTTCTATTATCATACAAATAGTTATTTATTCAAAATTTACTCCATGATTGAGTTACAAATCTACTAGACGATGACATTAGAAGAACTGAGCACAATGTGTTTATAGCAGATATAACAAGATACAGTTCAGGACCAGTTCTGAACTTAAATAAATTGCTGTTAAATCACTTAGGACCAGAGATTACAACAAACTCAGATTATGAGCAAACAATGTGCAGGTGTTTAGGAAATAAACCTTGTTGAAGGATCAATATATGATTCCGCAGCATCCTGGACAGCTTCAAAGTTCAAACCCAGGATTCATGGAAGGCTCAAATTATGTCCCATGCTGCCAAAAGTAACTCGGTCCCTGTGACCCAGTCAATTGTGGAGACTCATATATATTTATATATCCATAGATCATACAGGGAATCTATGTTGTCAATTGGGTGATCATTACATCAACACAATGATGCAAAATCAAAATTACATCATTAGAATTGGAACATATATGAGGGCAAACAAAATGAATTATCAAGACAATGAGGCAAAATCAAAATACATCATTAGAATATTTGAACATATTTGAGGGCAAACAAAATGAAACATCAACACAATGATGCAAAATCAAAGAAAACATTAACTTGTTGAAATGAAACATATAAGGCCAAACTTAAGCACAGTGCACAATTTATTATTAAAATCACTAGTGTTCATACTATTAGCAGAAAATTGTAATACTGCATTCCATCACCCTACCTATTAGCATAATCAGCATTATGCGAATGACCAGTATTATACTACAATTATACCTTTCCTAGAACATACTCATGATTAAATTTTTTTTGTAACTATCTATCCTCTGTAAACTTGACTAACACTGACCATCACTGTTTCTAGCCTCTCTGTGTAACTGGAACAAGACTCTCACTCCAACTTCGACCGACCCTAAAGTTAGCCGGCAATCCCAAGACTTCAATAGGTAGACTTTTAACCTCTTTGCCACTGAAAACCAACCACCTAAATCTGCCCCCCTCCTTCACAATCAAGCAATCCTCAGGACAAACAACAGGAACAACAACGCAATCAATATAATCCAATAAAATGGACAATTGTGTCCATGATTCCACTGCACCATATTCTTTCATAATCCAAACATGAATCCCAACCCAGAATTCCCCAGTAATTAAAGCAAGACTCTCATGAACAATTTCAAGCTCTGGAAGAAATTTATGTTCCAAATCCTTTAGAACGTCCCCATTAGATGGGGCAGGCACAACTTTGAATACCTCATCAGATATGCTATGCTGTAGGCAGTAATGACTAAAGACTCGTCGACATTCTTTGCTAACCAATGAAGAGCTCCCTCAGCCAATATGCCACATTTTGCTGTCACATCAAAATTATATAATGTGGGTACAGGAGGATTCCATCTATGCTCTCGGAGCGAATAATCAGAAACAAAAAACTCTTGTCTATCGACAAGAGTGGGTGAGTACCAAGATATTTCAATCACGCGATAATCAGCAAGGTTGTGATTGAAACCCAATCCGTATAAAGATTCTTTTGTCCTGGACCAATTTACTCTCAAACCCGGAGCGAGTTTCTTGGACTTCTTGGTAGTTGGATTCAATAAGGCCATGTCTGAATCCGAATCTTGAATTAGGACCAACCCTCTACAAGACCCAAATATCTCGTCAGAAGAAGATTCCACAGAAAGATTACACGCGAACCCTTTTTTAGCATGGAAACGAATTCCATGAAGATTGCTCGGAGTTGGTCGTGGCTGTACTAGCAATTTGGTTTCAGTGGTTTTTGACAGATGCTCAAGAACGGTATAGGGGTCGGAAAGGGTGCGATTCCATCATTTTTCAACACAACCAATTGTCTTCACAGAGACTCAAAAAATCTTGATCAACAGATTTTCGGGAAGATGTCTAAAAGAAGTTTCTTGATCCGAGAGAGATGGAATAGAGCGAGGGAGATGGAATTTGTGAATGAGAGAGATAGAGATAGAGAGAGATAAATTTGAGAGTGGGACGAGAGCGGGAGAGATATGAGAGAGAGATGGAATTTGTGAAAGAGATATATATATACACACACAGAGAGAGATGAAATTTGAGAGGGGACGAGAGCGGGAGAGAGATGATCTTTATTTATAAAAATAGTTTTTTGTTGTCAATATTATTTATAAAAATAGTTAAATTAACTTGTAATCACTTAAATAATTTATATGTCACATATATGTATAATGATTTTTATTTTTATAAAAAAAATAAAATAAAAAGATAATTATATTTAAACAAATTAATTTGCACATGCAAGTTGATGAGCCGGAGTAAATGTAGAGATGCACTAAAATTATATTGGGTTGGGCTTTATAAATTTTGGATTTTTCAAAAATTAGATTGGATCAGTTTTTTACTTTTTTCTAAAATTGGGAACGGATGAACAAGGTTTCTTTGAAAAAATCTAGGGTATTTAGGCCAGGGAACCGAGCCCGGATAGAAATTTTTCATAGAGTTTAATTTTTTTTCCTGTCAAGCCGAGTTAAGCCGAGCTTTTTTATTCGCACATAAAATGTGTTCCAACTCGAATTTGTTAACAAACCGAGTCGCACTCAAGTTTTTATCGTACAAAAATGAGCCGAGCTCGAATCCTTAACAAACAGCTCGCGAATAGTTAATTTTTACAAAAAAAAAGTTTAAACCCATTTCACCTAACTAATTATCGATTTTTGACTAAACTCATTATCGTTCGGCTCGAACTCATTTTCTTAACGGACACATTTTTACGTTCAAACTCGAACTCAAATTTTAAACGAATTAAGTCAAACGAGACGAGCTCGAGTTTGTTTCTGAACCAACTCGGGGCCTGAATTAGTAAATAACAACCTTTTGAATTTTCTTAACAATAATACATTTTTTGAATATTTTTTAGACATTATTAAAAAACATATTTTTATCTGAGATCTTATTTAAAATTTTTAAAAATTCAATCAAAATTTAAATTTATTAGTTTTTTTTTAAAAAAAGGATAAAAATCACGTCGAGTTGAGTTTTTATTCGAGGCGGACCAGATTTTACATTGATTATTAGATCTGACAAAATCTATACTAAATTTGACAAAATCGTTTTAAAATAAACATAGTCACTTAGCAAAAAAAAATTACTTAGCAAAAAAAAAAAAAAAAAATATAGTCGGTAAGACGGATAACCTAAAGCTAAACACGACGTGCAACAATAAAAACCGGTGATTAAATTGTTTCCTACTATCATCTATCTAATAAAATAAGATTTCATATTTTTTTAATGATATTCGCTGTAAATAATTTAAAATGATACTTATAATTATACACCGACTCACGTAATTGATAAAATTTCATTAATACAGTGTTTTTCACTAACGCACATTTCTTTTTATTTTAAAATAATAATGCACGAAAAATATTTGAATAAAGTGAATTAGCAAAAAAAGAAGAAAAGTTCAATAAAGTGAGAAAAGAGCAAGATGACGAAATCACCACGATACGTTAGTCATCGTCAAAAGCCAAAGTGAGGATATTTTTGCCAACTGCCTCCGACAATGATATTAAATTATTCGTACACGAGTGGGGCATATTTTTCCAATAAAATAATAATTAAACAATTAATATATCGAATCAATAAAATAGTAGTACTAAATTTCACGTTTTCACACCCTAGGAGATCTAAAACTGAACCTAATAAAAAAAGAAATTTACATATTACCATAATTATTAGATTTTATTTATTTAATCACATTGATCACAAATTTTGTGTTGTGAAACCTTATAAAAAAACACAAACACACATGAGGGGTTGTTGTTTAATGATACGATGAAGAAGTGTGGTTGAGTTGTGATAATATCATAAACAGCTTTTTTACCCTCATCCCATACTTGTGATTTGATAGATCCTTCCTCTTTTATTCACTGTTGGGTTTTGATTTTTTTTCACTTTCTTGGACACAATTTCTGAAATTTCTCTACTGTTTCCTTTGGTTGTTGAATTCATTATTTACCATATTTTATATTATTCGTGTTTATTATATATATATACATATATTCACCTCTTTTTCTCCCCTCTTTTTTTTACACACACACACAAGAAAAGCACTTAAATTTTAGTTTCTTGGTGGACATCGATGCCGGATAATCGGCAGGTTAGGAGGAATGTTGGTGTCTCCAATTCAACCCATCCCTCTCATATTCAAGGTATTTTTTTCTTCATATATATGTATGTATACATATGTTTGTGTTTTTATTTTATGTGTGCTGTGTTTATGTATGTGTATGTGTGCTGTGTTTATGTATGTGTGTGTGTGTGTGTTTGTGTTGGGTGATCAGAACTCAGAAGATCAATTTATGATGGTTTCAAGAATTGCTTGAATATAAAGCAGTGATCTTTAGAATGTGATCAACCATTTTTTTGATTCTTGTCTTTTTGTTTTTATTTGTTTAATCTATTTGTGTTGCTTAACCTTTACTTGCAGGAAAAAAACTATTTTTTTATGTGGGTATTAGAAATTTCTGATATTTGTGTGTATGTATAACTGCAGAGTCTTTAAGGAGGCTGAGAATACAGCCTAATGAGAAAGATGATGGTGGTGGTGGTGGTACTGATACAAGTACCTATCCGGATCGTCCGGGGGAACCCGATTGCATATATTATTTGAGAACTGGAATGTGTGGTTACGGGGCTAATTGTCGATTTAATCATCCTTCGAATTTAGGGTTGCAGGTATTGGTTTTTTTATTAGGTGTTTAGTTTAACTGCAGAGGTATAAGAGTAAAGATTGTATAAAATAGTATTTAATTTTTAGTATGTTGGTGGTCCATTATCAGTTTTAGAAGATTCTTTATGTCTAGTATTTTTATTGTTAGTGATACAATTTAATTTACAGATTGGTCAGTATGGAGCTGAACTGCCACAGAGAATTGGACAACCTGATTGTGGGGTAATGTATCTTGGCCATCTGAGTCTGGTGTCTTATTATATTCTCATCCATTTCTTTACATGTCCCTCCCAATTCTTTACGTTTCAAAACTTACCAAAAATAGTAAAATTTTATAATATAAAAATTAACTACATCCACTACTTTCCTCCACTATATTCACTTTATACATTAAATATTGATTGGTCCCACCACTTCACCCACTATCCTCACTTTTCACCATTATCATATATATTTTCTTAATCTCCGTGCCCAACCCAATTGTAAACAATTGGATGGGACGGAGAGAGTATTAAAATATTACATAAATGCAATACCCTTTTCATTTTTTCATATCTTTTTGGGTGGGATTTTTTCAATACAAGGGAAAAAAGTTTGAGGTGGGGATAAAATAAGATTCTAGTTTTAAAGATAATTAGTCATTGCTTTCATATAGAGTTCTCTTCAGATATGTAGGGCAATAAAGTTTTGAAATTTAGATTAATTAAGTACATACTTTGGCTTTGCTAATGCAGTATCATATGTTGTTCACTTAGAGGAGCAATTTCTTTATGCGACAGTTTAAATTTATGCTTGTGCCTTGCAGTACTTTCTGAAGACAGGTACTTGCAAGTATGGAACATCATGTAAGTATCATCATCCACGGGATAGACATGGTGCTGGTCCTCTTGTACTGAATACTTTGGGGCTTCCTATGCGTCAGGTGATTATCATTATATATCGGAATAAGATTTTGAAATTTAATTGATCGCTATTAGTTTGTCTTCTGTGTGCCAAATGATATGTTTGAAGCCATCTTAACCAATAACCAAACAAGTGAAAATAGTAAGGTGTATAACTACTGTTAAAGCAGCACTCCAAATAGGACTTCTTAAATTGTGTGTTTGCACAGAAAACCTCTTGCTCAGACACTCAGTAATTTGCACTTCCCATGTTTTTTGGCAGAGAATTTAATGTGTAGTAGTTGCTTAATAAAGGAAACTTGCGGCTTGTGCAACTCATATAGATAGCTATCTGAAGGTTTCTTTCTTGTTTATCCTCGTTTTAACTAAAGTTTTGAGATTTAAATATCTTGTTGGCATTGTCCAGGACGAGAATCCATGTCCCTACTACATGCGCACCGGAGCTTGCAAGTTTGGAATTGGGTGTAAATTCCATCATCCTCAACCAGATTCTGCTGTACCTGTTACTGGACCTGCTGCGTATGGATCGACTCCTTCCTGGTCGGCACCAAAATCATCATACATATCTGCTTCTCGATCAGGTGGTTCCCAGAACTACATGCCAGTCATTTATCCGCCCTCTCAAGGCATGGTATCCACACCAGAATGGAATACTTACATGGTTAGTAAGACTAACTTGTATTGACTAACCGACTAATGTGATTTTCCCATGTTTATTTATGACTAGCTATCCCATGGCAAGTTCTGATATTTAGGTTCATTTGATTTATTCGTAGAAAGCTGCTCTAGGCTAGATATGTAGGTTGATTAGTTCTGATCTTTTATTTTGTTTGATTCATTATTCGGATCTATATACTAATTTATGACTTTTATCATATGCTACAAATGGAAAACTGAATTGATGGTGCTTCTCTTTATCTTGTTGCCAGGGATGTTCCCCAAAGATATAAGCGGAACATTATGACTAATTGGTAGTACTGGTTTTATTTGTTTACACGTGATAAGGCTCCAATACATTGGAATGAGTTTTTTATACTTTATGAAACTTCCTTTGCCTATTTTTAGAATGAAGACGGCATTGTGTTTATTAGTCTGGTGATTACATAATAATCCTACAGGACCTTGTCTATTTTTTTGAATAGCTTACACCAAATTTTATTTTTCTTTGCATTTTATTAACTCTAGAATGTTATGATTTCAGCTTAAATGACAATTTATTGCAGTCATCAATATATTCCTTGACTATCCAAATATTATTCCTTTCATTTTTTTACTTGTTTGTCTGGTGTTCTGAATGCAGCTTATGCAATCTTTAGCTCCGATTTACTATTAATTTCATCATTTTGTTACTTAAAGATGAAATGTGTCAATTGTTTAACATATTTCAATTCACTTTAGAACTTCTGTGCTTCACTTCTCTATATATCAGTTGTAGAATGCTGCATGAGAATGATACTTTTAGAGAGCAAATGTAATTCTTCCGGTGCTGTTATAATGCAATTTTCTTCTATGTGTATCAGAGTAATTTGAGCCCTTCACCATCCACCAATTTTTATGGCAATTCGGGATACAGAGGACCTGTAACTCTTTCATCAGCAGGAGTTTCTAGTCTGCCGGAGAGGCCTGATCAACCAGAATGCCGATACTTTATGAATACAGGAAGTTGCAAATATGGGTCAGATTGCAAGTACAACCACCCGAGGGAAAAGATTGCCCAAATAGCAGCTAGTTCTTTAGGTCCACTTGGTCTTCCTTTAAGACCTGTAAGTTGAATTCATGCATGTTTACATAACTGGTTTTACTGCTCTGAAAATTAGTCCCGGATTAAAATTATCTTTTTAAATTATTAGTTACGCATGTTGATTTCCATGTTTTGTAGGGGCAAGCTGTATGTTCATATTACAGTATGTACGGTCTTTGCAAGTTTGGCCCCACTTGTAAATATGATCACCCTTTGTTGGGATTTTCATATAATTATGGGATGAACGTGCCTCCTTTATCCATACATCCACCGAACTTTCCTTATCAAAGAAATTCGTCAACTATTCATTCATTGGAGACATCTCCCTCGAAGTCTCCAAAATATCCTGACTGGACTGGTAAACAAGAAGCTGCAAACAACAAGAACTCGAATGCTAACACCCCTGAAGATTCTCCAGAGAAAGCCGGGTCTCCCTCAGCTAAGGCAGAGGTTCCAGAAGGTCACTCAGATTGAGAATCTCTCCGCCCACTTTTTTGTTTTACATTCCTTGCTTACTGAGCTGTTACTGACTTTTATGTGAACGGAAGATTATAACTTGTATCTGTTAAACCCCCTTTTACCTGGTTAATTCGTTGGGGGCAGAATTTGTTACTGGGAGATAATTTGAAAGTCAAAACTAGAGGATGTTGGATGTGTTTCTATTTGGTGAATAACACCGGTGAAGGACTGCTGTTTACCTTGGTTATGTTTATTTTGATTTAAAATCAATCATCATGTTTTCTTCAGTTGAAGATCCTATATATAGTTGCTATATACAGTAGTTTTCAGTTGTCCAAATGTTTTTGGGGTAAATTTATTTTTTCAATTTTCGATGGTAGTTAAAAGTTAATTTTAGGTTTGGGAGGGAGGATATGGAGGGAAATTTGATTTGTTTTCAACTGTACCCGTAACATGTGTTCCGTAAGGTAATGCTAGATTTGTAACAGTTGAAACTAGCGACTCCAATAAATATATTTTTTTCAGTTTTCCCATCAGGATTAAGATAGCCAAGACTCTTCATTTTATTTTTAGCAACGATCATACTTGCATAGTTGTTAATAAATAAATTCTGTTGCAATGACGTTTTTGTGCTTCCATACTATCTTATTTTATTTGTTCAGATAATTAAATTTACATCCCTTTTTGTAGGGGATCGAGTACTACAGATATATAGGGTACCTTGACCCTTGAAAATATATATGCTACAGTAAGTTGCACCTTTTAGAAAACTCTCTACTGCTACTACTAATAAAGAATAATATGTTACATGAGTAAAAACAAAACCAAAAGTTTTAATCATTAAAACTACGATATGTTCTTTGTAAGTTACTATCTATTGCAAATTAATTCTGCAACTTCAAACTACATAAAATCAGCACTTTCTATTCTCCACAAGCAGTCTTTCCTTAGAGGAGAATCGGTAAATATTGCTTTAATGAAATCCACTACCTGCATAAGTTTTAGATGGGAATGTACCATTTAAGAATTTGTTGAAAGGAAAAACATTATAAAATGGAAATGCACAATATGTGAGTGTCGCAAATTGCAACATATGAGGTGTTTATAACTAAATTCATCATACCTCTGATGATACAAAACCACAACAGAACAGCTCCCCACATTCCCAGGCTGACGTAATGGATCGCAAAGGCATGTCCAGTAATTCTATGTAATTGTGTTAATGAAGGAAATGATAAAGTTGTCAGGAAATCATGCAAAAGGAATCCTATACTTGTTAGGGGAACAAGAAGGGCATATACCTGCAAGTTTTTGTATTTTTCGCAGAGAAGGAACAAGTTCATCAATTGATTGCACTGAGCCCTCTGGTAATTTCCTTGTATCAGTAATAGCATTCAAGGACTCCAATAAAGAAGAAAGGCTCTCCAGAAGCAAGTGAATTAGCCTTTGAAGCTGGAAATTTTTTAAACATGTTAGCTTAAGACGAAGGTTTCCAACCAACTACAAGCTAGAAGTTTCATCAGATGTACTTGTAAAGTTTCTTCTGCTGCCATATCATCTAGAAGGAGTATGTCTTTTGTAATTCTTGAAAAAACTGCCTCTAGGACCATTGACATGCACCTATTATATGTCAATGATAGAAGCAGTGGCTCCCAAATAATATGTACTTTTTCAAGAATAAAAACAACCTGAAAAAAGTTAAGAGTCTCGTCAGTGCGTATTAGCCATAAGCGCACATAAGAGGACATTCAAGTGAGAGGGCTTGACATGGCTACCTGATCTATACTGAACTTTGCAGATTCAAACTCTTTCATTTGGTCGGTATTTTGAAATCCGTCAGCACCATCAACTGCCTGGTAAATTAAAAGGTTGACATGCTAAATGAGCCAACACAATCTATTTTCAAGGATAGTCATAGTTATCTGGATCAGATAACGTTTTCGTTAACTGTGGTTATTATATGTACCTCTTTCAGGTTATGAATGACAAGTTGAACTTGTCTATGCAATATATCTTCTGCCATCAGCTGAAATCTTGGAGTCAAATCAGCAAATACAACAAGTTCTTTGAGTGAACTTGGGAAGTCTGATCGGTACTGAGACAAAAGTGTTAATTTGTATGAGCTAGAGATGCATTTAAATATCTTGCAGAAACAATTCTATTGAACACCCCTACTCCTTAGAAAGATTTAAAGAAAACTAGAACATACAACAATATAAGTCTGTCATAAAACAAGAGGCAGAAAGAGAAAATGAAAACTAAAGCTAATCTAAATTTTTCAAGACATAAAAGGAGAGCGATTCACCAATTTTCTCTCAGAATTTTATTCTTCAATTTAAAAAGATTGAGGCAGGCAGTGAACCATTTCCTCATTATCACTTCTCTCTTTTAATTTGTTTTCCTCTAATAAACACATCCGTTTATAGAGAGAACTATTTTTTATTCAGACGACATAACCCTGGAACCATTCTGAAATTTCATACACTACTTCCAGATTTAGCATGTCAAAATATAGAGAAGAAACCAAGAAGATAAAGATTTACTAGAATGAGTATATGCAAGTCATAATTGCAAATCCTTTATTAGGAAGTGGAGTAATGATTTTTCTTAAAGTATGATCAATGCTTTGCACCACCTGAAAAAATGGCTCAAATTTGCCTGTCTATAGTCGATGCACAACTCTAAGATTCTAAATTACTGTAAAAATAATTTTATGTAATTATTTATGAAGTGCAAGTACTTGCAAGATGGATGCTCACAACATGTTGCTTTTTAATTTAAGGAGCTTGCTAGTTTACTTCAACAAGTCAAATGGTATTTCTGATTGAACCAGTAATAGCAACTACTTATCAGTTTAATAATATATTAGTTTTACACACTACTGATCTTAACAAACCTGCATTGGCTATTAAATTAAGTCTAAAATAATGTTTAGATATTTTGTGTGCTTGTAATATTGTGGGTTCTCCTAATAGCTTTAAAGTAAATTACAACAGAAAAAATTGATGAAGGAATTAGTTGTTTGAAAAAACTATAAAATGTTGGATTTATAAGCAAAGCCATGTATACCTCAAATGCAAGTCCAAGAATTTCCCGTGACAAGTAAAGACAGTCATTGTGAACAAGGACAGCAGCCTGGTTGATGCTATCAAGCTGCCTTCCTAACTTCATAGCGCAAAATAAAAATGATTAGGGTTGTAATGGGACCGAAACACTTAGGTAAATCATAGAGCCGGTCATTAAAAAAATGGATAGGTAGTAGGAAAGATCTGATGCAGAGAACGAAATTTCTAAGATAAGTTCTTGATACAGACACTCTTGTGATCAATAACTATATATGATGTGATTTTTCAATTAAAATGCTAAACTAGTATCGAACCAACCTTAGCTGGTATAACAGCCTCATAAAGAAGTAAAGCATCCCGAGCAGCATGGTAGAACTCCAAACCCACTCTCGTGGATGAAAGGCAAACATCCTGCAACATTTCTATTTAGAAAATATATATATTCAATGCATAACACTGGAAATTGATTGCTTATATAAAAATAAAATTCATTGTTACTCGGACTCGGCTGGAAATGTCCAACATGGATACGTATCCAAGTGTTGGACTTGACAATATTTTGAAAAATTTACATGTTTTTTGCCTAAAACAAGTGTCCGAGTGTCCGTGCCCATGTTTGAATGTCGAGTGACATCAAACTTTTTGTGGAAAGGTGATAATGTAACTCCATAGTCAAACTTAGGTGCACCAAAATAACTTCATATATGATTTCAACAAATTTGCTTAATACATTTAACTTTAGCATTTTTGTTCCAGAACCAACATGAATAATATACTTATAGCCAAACATTACAGCAATTGAGCAAAAGGATCATATGTATAACTGTAAAGAGGTGTTCAAAGCAAATATATAGTATTTGTATTTCTGGAAAATCAATGTTATAATACATGCTATGACATGTAATAAATATTACACAGCATCTAAAATATAGAGTTTCAATGATTTATATGAAAACATTAGACATTTTACATGTATTCTCACCTTAAGCGTTTGATGCACTAAAGCCATCAGCTTAGTAGCTCCTCCAGATACAACACACCTCTCTGGTGAGAAAAGCAAATCAGCATAACATATAGAATTCTCATTAGTTTGTTGATTCTTCAATACAGTGGCCTCCCTGGTAAAACCCTGTACAGAAAATAATATTTCAGTCGCTACTCACTAATGCATCTTTTTAATTAAAATAAATATACAGTGCAAGTGTAGAAAACTCACAGAAGGAAGGACAAAGTCTGACTCCAGAAGTAAGCTTCTGGCCTTGGCCAAGATCTCAACCTTCTTCCTAGATGCAAAATGAACCTCCACATTGTCAGCAAACTTGCTTAATCTTTCATCTTTGTTATCAGATGCAGAGATGAACATCAAATCCTTTAAATCAGTCTCAAATTGAGATGTAAGTTGTATGATATTTTGGAAGTCTGCGAGTTTGGAAGGATCATCTGGAACAACCTAGCAATGATTAAAATGAACATTAGGATGACCAATAATTTGTAAAATAATAAACAGATTATATGGTACTTGTTCAAACGAGGCCCAGTGAAATAATTGTCTTTACTCAATAGATTATATTGATTAAATTCGTCAATAGCAATTATATTCCTAGATTGTATGAGATAGGGAAGAAAGATATTAGACAAACCTTGGACAAGAAGTTTGATATAATTAACTCTGACATTCTTGGCCAAGTCAATCTTCCAAAACATCGCATCCAATGACTGTTTTGAAAGCAAAAGGAGTTGTAGATAAACTTTACAACCTGAATACTACCTGTAAAGATAGCTTGACCATCAATGCCTTTTAACTGCATATAGAATAGGTATCACTAGTTATTCTTTGATTGAAATATACAAGAAACTAACTTTGAGCAGAAAAACAAATTTTAGTAGTTCGTTGTTATTTTACATCTTGAATGTATAGGAATACACTATGAGAAATATGATTAATCTGGTAAACTAAATTATAAGAACCTTTGAATATGTTTATTGCAAAAGATATGTCCAAACATCTAAATTTCATCACAGGGACTGCGACCTATATAATTGTTTAAGCAAGGCACAAAGAATAATACACACAAAAAGAAAAAACAGTATCTCGGGTTTTAAAGAAAATTTATCTCTCCTTTAAACCCAGCATATAATGAGTAAATACAAAAAAACACTGACATGTGCATTAGTGCTTTAGCAACAAATAGTCTAGTTGAAAAAAAACCAATAAGGGGTAGAAATGCCCCCCCCCCCAAAAAAAAAACTCTTTACTTTGTTACCAGCAAATGTATTATATATCATACATGGAAAATTTGTCAGACTAAAAAAAATCTGTTTCCAAAATTAGTATATTATTACAATCATAATAAATTTCTAAGAATTAAAATTGATTAAGGTATTCAGAAGAGAGGTTTCTAATAATTAAATTTAATGCATCACTACCCCCATCTTCCACCCAGAACTTTAGGCCTCAATCTCATACTGTAATGTTCACAATGGCAAAATTCAGAGTTTTATAAAGGAGCAAGTTAACCACTTTGGCAATCGAACAGATGTGTATTGATTGCTTGAATGATGTGTTTGATCCCAATTATGACAGTAATTTCTATGTCAAGAAGTTAGTGGATCATTTAGGTCATGTGTCTGATCTCAATCATGACGGTAATTTTTTTGTTACAAAGGATATGAATGGCAAAAATTTGGTGTTGGAGATGCTAGACACTGTTGTATATTGTATGGAATAAAAGAGTAAAAGGCCATGCATTGCAAGGAGATAAGCGCAAAAATGATATAGCATGGATCCACAAGAGCCTTCTCCTCTAACTTTTCAAACAAACATGGAAATAAATTTTACTCAGAGGAAAGCCAAATGTAATGAGTTTTAACTTATACTCTTTGTATCTATATTTGATATTTATCTCTTAAAATCTCTTTATCTTATAAATAGGTAGTTCAGCAAAATTCCAGACCATACCATGGTGACGTTCAAAACAGATATATTGGGGAAGTTGCAGTTATAAAAATGCATCAACTAATGACATTTTTTGATTGATAATGCTTGAAGCTATATGCATCAAATTCACAAAACGAGAGCAACATGATCATTTCATGTCCGAGGTTTACCTCGAGATCAAAAGATGGGACCATCTTCAAAAGCACCTCAGTAATTCGTTCAGAGTCTTGACTCATTTCTTCAGAAAAGGAAAAATGGGATTTAGGATTCACAGCCTGAGTGATGACATATTTAATCATTAAGTCCGCTACTTTTGCAAGTCCAAAATCCATCACGCCAACTACCTGAGGAAGACAACAAATTAGATTAACTAACATAAAAAAAGTTTTTTCTATTTATTATTTTTTGTGAGTACAACCTCAATTTTAGCTTAGAAAACCTATCCATTCTTATGGGAAAATAATTTAAATTTAAGTCTTCAGATATTGATTCTAGTCTGAACTAGAAACGGGACAAAATAGATGTATCACGATATTCTGTTTTCGACTAAAATAAACCAAAATGATAAAAGATGCCACTAAACTCACATCCATTGCTGTCAGAACTGTATGGAGCTCAACACTGTTGTTTCCATTTATAGATGACCGATACTTCACACGAAGAGCATTACTTTGCTGGTCAAAACTCACAGCATTTTCCATAAACTTTGCAAGTACCTCTTGTATCTACAAACCCAAATCCAATTCTTCTAAAAACAATTAAACTCAACCAAAACCACCATATAATTACTGCCACGAAATAAAATCAAGTAAAACATGATCATAGGAATACTCAAAGCAATGAAAACAGCATAATTTTTAGCACATTGTTTAAACCAACACACGTAAATCACAAATTATAATTAAAATAAATTACCAAGTTCACTATGTATCTATCTGTTGCATTCATCATTTACACTAAAAATACAAAATTACATATATATTCATAAACAGAACAAGAAATTCACAGTAAATCACAATGAAATTAAATCAGTATTTATCGATCTTACCAACACAAAGGTAATCACAACTATTCAATCTAGTATCGTTACTAGACTCCAAATAATATAAATTAACTAGAATGTGTAAATTCACTATAACTAAACAACATTATTCTACGGAAACAGCATAATTGCACAAATTCGCAACGGCATTATTATCAACCAACATAAGTTCCGAAAGAAATTGCACAAACCTCTTGAAAGCATTCCATCCACTCATTCCTCAACAATCCATAAACCACAGGCTCACCGTCCTCTTCCTTCACCTCACCGTCGCGTATTCGCAACGCCTTCTCCAACTCCCTCAACGCCTCGGCAGCCTCAACAACTCTTCCGCCACGCATCTCCTCCTTCACAAACTTCAACTTCTCACTCACCTCCACAATCACACTCACCAACTCCAACACCTTCTTCTTCTCCCTCACTAGTCTCCGCTTCTCACTCACCTGATCGACAACATCCTTAATCTCAACGTCGATCGGAGAGTCGGAGAGCAGGCGGAGCAGATCGGAGACCTGGCCGGAGAGATGTTCGGAGCCGGAAAAAGCGTCGGAGCATTGAGAGAAGAGATCGGCGAAGTCGGTGTGGTGAGAAAGGATGTATTTTTGGACTTTGGACTTGATTTGGAGGGATCGGACTTGGAGATGATCGATTATGAGACGGAGATCAGGCGCTGATAACGGAGATGAGTCGTCGAGATCGTGAGATGGAAGGAGATCTCGGACGTCGATTGACTTGAACGTAACGTCCATTGCCGCCGGCGATTTGGTACTGGTACACGGCTGATACGCTGGTTAATTTGCAGTTTGCACCGTAGTTGAATTGCGATAGATATATTTAAATTTATAATTTATTTATTTTTATTAATTTAAATTTTATAATCCACAATACAATCTTAAAAATAATTATACATTAACATGCACGGTTTTTTATTCGGATCAATCGATTGATATGAGTTACATTTATTTATTAAAATACAAATTATAATAAATTATTTATTTTTCAAATAACCAATTAACTACTTAGCATTGTTCTAAACACCAAATCAATCATCCTTCCTCGATGGCCCAATAACCACGAGAGATCGCTGATCATCATTTTTATGGGTACCTTTCTCTTCAACCACATGGACAATTCCTTTACATTTATCCACCCCACCCTTGATCGAAGCTCTGCCACCAGAAGCGGTTGCATCATCCACACATAGGATCACCTTCTTACCCTTGCCTTTACCTAATGCTTTATTCTCTGTTAATTGCCTCCTCTTGTAGACCATACTAACTTCAATGTCTTTTTCATTTCGTGCAGGAGGTTGGGTTAAAGAGGATTCATTGGAAGCTTGTTCATCCACAAGAGGAGTAGCAGGTCTCCGAAAGGGGAGAATATTCAAGAAAACAGGACTGTAGGCACTAAGTTGGTCGTTAAAAAAGCACATAGAACAAAGGTTATTTGGGGTGAGGTATTTGATAAGGATTCGGTTTTGAAACCGATTAATATGGCCATCTTTTCAATTTATTAACAATTATCAATTAAATTAAATATCATATTAAACCCACACTATATTTGATTTTTATTTTATCAAATTTACTCGATTGAATATAATTTTTTTATATATAACATTATTTAAGAAATATTTTGTAATAAAATTAATAATGTTAAATGTTTCTCATAAATGGAAGTTTGCGGTTTTTTTTTATTTCAATTTTTTTTACATTTGAATAAATTTAATAATTATAATGTAATAACCCCGATTTTTGTGATTTAATTTATTATAAATACTTTGGCTTTAATTGTAAATAATTGTTTTATTGTTTATTATATGGTGTTTCACTTGTTAAGATATTTGTTTTAAGTTGAGAATGTTTTAATATTGAAAATAGGTAAATATTATAATAATATTAATAATTAGAAATAGTAATTATGGAGTGGTTAATAATTAGGATTGTAACTGACATGTAACTACACACTATATTATATGAAACCCATAGAGAATAGACACAAGAAGCACAGAAGGGTAAACTCAAAAGAGAAAGAAAGGAGATGTGAAGATGAGATTGTGGATCAATTTATTGAACACACTCTTTGTATCGGTAATCACACACTTGTGTATGTATGTATGTATTTATATATGTATGTATGTGTTTGTATGTATATGATAATATGTATAAGTAATCCATTATACGTTAATAGATTGATTGATATCAAAATCTTATTTGTGGTATAATCTATGTATATATGATTTCGTATGAGTCTCTACATAATTTTGTATAAATCTTTACCTGAGTTATTATTCTGAATTGTATGGATATATATTATATATAGATAATTTTGATTATCCGATTTGGTTAATCGTTTTAGTTCTTATATCGTCGTATTTATGTTGTGTAGTGGTTTGTGTCTTTATTGAGTTCTTGTATAATTCATATTTAATTCGTTATTTGTCGGATTTTGGTGATTTTATTGTACTTGAAAAGATATTTCAATTATCTACAACTTTTATTCTTTGAGTTTTCTGAAATTCGGCATTTAAGTATGACAAAATCTGCCTTTTTTAAATGTATCCGTGTTAAAATGAGTAACTGTGTCAAAACTTTGAAAATTTATAGTAAATTTATTCTTTATCCAAAAATTATGAGTGATATCATTTTGAAAAGGTATTTTCAAACTCTACATTTTTCGTTTACACCGTGTTAACAAATTCTGTGATATTGAGATTCAAAATATCAAAATACAGGTCTGAGTGTGGGCTGATTATGCTCTCGCAGCCCGTATTTATTTATTTTCTGTATGCTCTGCTTCTCCGTTTTTGATGAGACTTACCATTTTGGAAAGCTATCGGAAATTTCTACAACTTTCATATTTTGAACTTTTCAGAATTTGTAATTTACTTGTTGTAAATTATTGTTTTCCGATCTAGTCTAGCTTATGAATTGTTGTAATGTATATGATTATTGTTGTTATTATTATATTTGTTAGAGGTTGTAGTATTAGTATTTGCAACATTGTCGAGTTGTTTGGTGACTAATTCTGTATCTAACTATAGAGTAATACCTAAGGTCTCTCTGTGATTTTATTTTTAGGGTACAACATCGAGATCGAGGTAAGTGACTTTTCGTTGCTTGCTAATATTATTAAATTTGTTTTTGTTTGATTCAGTTATATTATTTTCGAAATATATGATTGATTTGATTATCGAAAATAGAAAAGACCTTCAGAAATCCCCCGTTTTAGTTGCATATCGAATCATATAACCCGGTCACTAGGATAGTGTGACATATAGAACTAGTTTACGTACGTTCCGGAACACATCGATACCTTATCAAGATTCGGTTTCACTTGATAAAGGACGTAAACTGGTCCCCATAGAACCATCGAATTATAGAAGCGTGTCATTGCTATAGTGTGGACGTGATTTAGAACTGTGAGAATAAAATTAGTTGCATCGTTTAGATTCCGTTATCGATTAAAGTTTTAAAATTGTTTTCGAAAGTATATTATTTTGAGCCGTCAAACGATAGTTACTTGCTGGATTTTGCCGCTCATTGTTTTTAACATATTTCAGGTTATTAAGCTTTGAATTGAATAATGATGCGAGTCTTGCAGATTTTCGTGCTACTTGATTTATGACAACTATTGAATAAGACATATCTGTTTAAAAGAATTTCGTATGTGTCGGTTTTTGAATATGTGGAGCTGCGATTCTGAATTATTATCGTTTCAATTAGCATATTTGAGTTTTAGTTTATTATTGTTTGGATTTATTGAATAAATACTTGGTTATTATATTTGAATATTGATTTAATATCCTGAAAAGGGGTCCTGATATTACACATAAGCTAAATTCTAGAAATATCACAGTTGAATAAATTTAATAATCATATGCTAAAATTTAAAATTTGAATAAATGGATGATATATCGTATCCCAGTTGCATGTGGACATAATATCATACATAAAGCAATGGGAAGTATCAAGTATGCAACAACAAAAAAAGGAAGTAGAAGGTAAATCGTTAATAAATATTCCCATTATCCCTTTTTTTTGACGAACAAATAGCAATTTTCATTAAATAGAACAGAACACAGTCGGGACAAACCCCCAACCGCCGATACAACCAGGTTGGAAAACAAATAACATACTAAAAACAATTAGCTGATTTGTTTCCTGATCGTTTAACACATAGAATTTAAAAATTCTTGAAACTAAGAACAAAATCGAAGACATCTCAAACGATCCAAATTGCACCAACATCCTTGAAAGCAGCAATATCACAATTGACTTTATCACATAAAAACTATTGTTAGACCAGTGTTCAGAAATCCCAATTGCATAAACTGAGGTGGGAGGAGCGGCACCCCGGCTATCTACATGCCGGATACCAGCTATAGACATGCCGAAAGTGGAAACCCTCAAAGGATGAACCATCTTTGGTTGTGAAAGGTGAACTCTTGCAATAATCACCACCGCCTCGGCTTCGATGCGGGCTTTCCAGATCCCAAAAACATCAACAAAATCATTCTCAAAATATCCACCACCGAATAAACACAACTAAACAAAAACATAACAGAACACCTCAAAAGGAGAGACAAACAAACACTCCAAAAGGAGAGACACACAACCACCCAAAAAATTGGGTTTTATTTAAGGAAAATCAATGAAGGGGAAATTGTAGGAGAATGAAAGAGGCGGCTAGAACCCTAGATCTGAAAACGGGGGTCGACTCTCATAGAACCCTAGATCTGAAAACGGGGGTCGACTCTCATATCTATCATAATTAAGCGTGTTTGGCTCCTCACAAATTCCGGAAATAAATCCTTATTTTCAGAGAAAGTAGGTATGCATGTACTTTTTCTGAAAATAAGTAACTTATTTTTTATTTTGAAAATAATATTTGGTTTTAAAATTCTAAAACAAATATTGATCTTTAAAAAAAATGAAAATATGTAAAAAAGAAAATGAAATAATTAACTTATTTTAAGTTTAAGGAACCCAAACGGCGACAATATATCAACTAATAACAACACTGTGGATCGAAATGCTTAAAGGTTCGAGTAGAATACATAAAATAAATACCTAGGCGACTAATTAATTAGCAGGTACTAATTGCCTGGGAAAATGCTAATCATAAACTTATAGTATCAAAATATGCATGCAGGTAATGTCTAAAGAAACTTATGAAGAACAGTCTTAACAAGATAATCGGAGATGATACGACTTGTTTTCTGAGTAGGATGAAAGGCATCCCAGAACACATATTTGTCTGCATCTTCACAGGACAGTGCTCTAAATCTTGAACACGCATAACCCATCTCGAACATTCCCGTGGCACAACATGCTGTTTGAGCTTCTTCAAATCCTGTAATTGAGTAACATGATGATATCGTGTTTAGGTCCCCCATGTAGTTGTTAATGTGTGTGTGTGGTTGGGGACGCGCGGCTTATGTACCTTAGGATATATACTACTGTTTAATTCAGTTAATAAGAGCAAATCAAATGCTAATGTTAAAATAGATGTAGCTATTGCTATAATATAAAATTAAAAAGTATATTTTGGTGCTAAAATAGATTTCATACTCCAATGAATGATTTTAAAATAGAACCAATAGATGTAAAATTAAGTAATTTTTCAACCAACAATATAAAGTATAGCATTGAATTTGCTAAAATAGGTATTTTTATATTCATTTCCCACATATTTCCCACTTGCATGACTATGTGGCAATTATAGTTACATCTATATTTGGTTCTAAATATAAAACCAAGTATATCATTTTTCTATTTTAGCACATCCTATAGCATTGCATTGAACTGCTATCTTCTATAATTGATGTTATATTATAGAAATAGCACCTTCAATAACATTGTATTGGACTTACTCTAATAACCCATTAAGTTCAAATACTAAACCAGCTAATGTTAGCCATCGAAACAATGTCAATCATTTGTTAATATTTCTACGTTTATATATATTAAAAATTGTAATGTTATCACCGTCTAATTAGAAAAGAGAAAGAAAATCATGCAGTAAGAAAATGAGCAAAGAATGAAGTGTTTACCATATGAGGACGGCTTCTTAAGCAATTCGAAGAAAACATCGTAAGGATTTGAAAACACCACTTGGACCCCTTTGAGTTCCTTGTTCAGCTTAGTTACCAAACCACTCAACTTACTATTGAAACTTAATGCCAACATGTTGTAACTCTCTAAGCATTCATATCCATTAAACAGATGTGTTGTTCTTTCTAGTGGCATGCATTCCATAGGAGGTAGTCCAACTGATATTTTACGTGCTCCTAGTTTGTACAAGTCTGTAACAAACTTTTTGGCGATTCCAATGAGAAATACTTGATATTGATTGACAGTAAATTGATTTCTCCGGTCAGGCATTGTGTAGTAATTCTCTAGGAAATCGTTTGTTCCTAAGCTCATCAGGTACAATGCTTCCTTTATTATTATCTTTGCCTTGGCTTCACCAAGGTAGGCTCTCAGTTTCCTTTGGTACTCCTTGTAGTATTCAAGCTCCCTAGACAAAGATATCACAGTCTGCCAAAAATAGTGCCTTTAATACATGCATGTACTACATAACTTGTCACAAAAATATCACTATATATATGCATTATATTGTTAATTAGTTTCAAGAGCTTACCAGGACATCAGAAGTTGCATTGTCATAACCGCTTCCCGCAGAAGCAAAGGTAACTCCAACAGAAAAATCTGATATATTGTACATGGGATCAAGGTAAGCTGGCACAGTAGGTCGGAGGCCAAAAGCTTCAGAGATGAAATCAGTCGGAACCCTGCCATTTGAGAATCTCCCTGTTGGTATTCCACCAGGAAAATCGCGACCATAAGGCACAAAATTGCTTCTTGCAATTGTTGGAATCTGATTGTTGTTTCCAGCATCAACGGACGAGTCTCCAAATACTATAACTGCAGGAACTTTGGCTTCACCTTTACTCATTAGCATTAGAAGCTTATAGAAGATCATAAGTAGCCATACTTTATGCATGAACACCATTTTCTTCTTCTCACGGATAAACCACGAAAATATGTATGTTTGTGTCAAAATATGTTTACCTATAAATAGATATTCTTGAGTTCTATGAAATTTCATTTTTTAGTACATAATAATAATTGTTTGTGGGGAGTTCTAATTAATAGCAACCAAATGCAGTGCTTGCTTGTCCTTAGCAAAAATAAAAATAAAATGCAGTGGTTGTACTAGCTAGTGACAATACATAGTTTAAGATATGGTTAGCTAGCTCGATTGTCTACTGAATGGTACATTACATTATGTACGTACCTTTGTGAAATAATAACCCCGACATAATCTTTCAAGAGTCAAGAGCAGCAACTAATCGATGTTGCTTTTGCGTTTTGGTAGTTGGATATATACATATTTGCTCTGTTATTTTACGTTATTGTTTTCTTGACAGCGTGTTTTGATCTTATACCTATAAATTATAAATGCATTAGAGTTTTTGACAGGTTAGCAGAGGGTAGAAACCATTCGAGTCCGTGTAATTTAACCACAAAAGAGTGATGAATTAAAAATGAGCATTATCACTAAACTATCGATGAAGTATCAACCATATGATAGATTATGTTTTGGTGTAATGGTGATTATGGTGTGTCCTAACCTAACTCCTAACACTAATTCCTTTTTTGTTTTAGTATATATACATGCTAAGATAAAAAATAGTAAAAATCAGAGCTAATTAATACATAGTATTAATTCTGCAGATTAAGACATTTAAAATGGACGAACATAGTTTACGGAAGATCTATATTCTTAATAATGTAAAGAATAATACAAGCCGGAGAGTCCCATGAAATAAGTCTCTTGAACAAGTTGAACTCCACACGATTGCCAACACTTTATGTTTGACTTATTGTTTGTGGTAGTTATATAAAAATATGAAATGGGTCAGGATACTTTATAATGATCGGTTTTTCTACCGTATACTCATGATCACGTACTAACAATTACGCACATGATAACTCTGTATTTAAGATAGTTTTTTGGTACCTAATATTTTTAATTAAAATAAGTCATATATTATATCACATCATTTAAGAAAAAAAATTGTGATTATTTTTGGGGTAGATAGCATTCTTCCAACTTCAAACGTTTGTAATTAATATATCATCTATGAATTACAGTATGACTTTGGCCTCATATATATTTGTTCGATTAATAGATTATAGAACCATACACTCCTCATATTGAATAGAAAAGTCATGCAGCAATCTACATTCAATAGTTTTCGAAAAAGAAAACACAATACTTGCAATAACAATTTAACAGAAATAAGCAAGAGTACTTATGGTACATGATATATATTTCTAGTACTATTATGAAATATTCATTCGAATCACAAAAATTCATGGAGAGCATTCTTCACTACATAATCGGAGATAATTTTGTTTGTTTTCTGGCTCGGATGAAAAGAATCCCAAAATACATATTTATCTGCATCAGTGCATGTAAATGGATTTAGCCTGTCACACATATAGCTCATCTCAAATAATCCTGATGAACAACATGCAACTGATGCAACTTCAAACCCTGCAATATATAATACACACATATCAATATCAATATCCAATTGATCACAATTTGATTCGAGCTTACTATAAATAAACTTGCACGAATCAAAATGGTAGGAAATACCGCGAAAAATGGAAATGAAGAATGGAAATATAAATTACCAAATGAAGAAGGTTTATGGACAATTTGTTTCAGAATGAAGTATGGATTAGATAAGACCACTTTGATACCAGAAAGCTCCTGATTTAGATTTTTCACCAGACCACTTAACTTGGAATTGAAATTCAAAGCCACGCTGTTGTAATTTTCGTTACATTCACCGCCATCTCCTCTGAAATAACCCTCAGTTCTCTCCAATGGCAAACAACCCATCGGAGGAAGCCCACCTAGAGATATCTTTCGAGCTCCAAGCCCGTATAGTTCTTTTATAAACTTCCCTGCAATTCCACTCAAATAATCTTGGTATTTGTCAACAGTGAATTGATTTCTTCTGTCAGGCATAGTATAATAGTTTTCAAGAAAGTCATTTGTTCCCAAGCTTAGTAGATAAAGAGCTTCACTTGTAACTTGATTTGCTTTTGCATCACCAACATGAGCTTTAAGTTTGCTCTGATACTCTTTGTAGTACTCCAATTCTTTCCAGAAAGGTATCACAGACTGCAAAAACAATTAAAAAATAAATAATGCCAGTTAATTTCTGGTGTCATACTTTAATGCAGGCGTTAGGCTATAGCAGAGTAACATACTAACATGCATATTAATTTGTGAGTTATAAATGTAACAACTTTTGCAAGATCAAACATTTGATAGATACAGTAAGTAATGAGTACTGTATAGAGTAAAAGACAATTCAATGAATTGAGCTAGCATGGTCCTATTGATATTTCCAAAAGACAATGAATGTAACATTAAGGCTCATAAAATTAAATGTACAAGTTGAATGACTTACAAGAACATCAGATGTAGCACTGTCATAGCCTGTACCAGCAGAAGCAAAATTAACTCCATCTACAAAATCAGAAATGTTGTACATTGGATCCAAATAGGCTGGCACAAAAGGCCTGAGACCGAAAGCCTCCGATATAAAATCAGGAGGAATCCGGCCATTACAGAACCTTCCTGTTGGTTGACCGCCATAAAAATCACGGCCATAAGGCTGAAAATTACTCTTGAGAAGAGTTGAAATTTGGTTATTGTTACCGGAATCAACAGATGAGTCTCCGAACACAATGACTGCCGGAACTTTAGCTCTAGCACAGGGGAGTAGAGTGAGGATTATGTGACTAAGTAAAAGAAACAATATTGGTTTATGCATGGTTGCAATATGTTTTTTTAGGCTGTTGCAGAAAGCTAATGGTAGAGTAAGGAGGAGGATGAGAGTTTATAGTAGTGGGAATGTGGATTAATCTCATCAGTTGGAGCGAAGTTCGTTGGAAGCTATTAATGACTAGTAAAATTTCACTTGGATTTTTTTTTGTATTTCAGGTGAAATAAACTATCTGTATATCTATGCATTTATAGTTATGCTATAATGTTAATTAATCTGCACCGAATTTGAGATGAGAAGATTTGTTTTTAGTACTGTAGTCAGTTTATAGAGCCAGCATAGTGTTGGCGTTGGTGATAGCTAGTAACAATAAAATTATGTGTATATTTGTTTTTGAACTGCATATTAAACGAGAAAATTGTATAAACTAAATGAGCGTGTCGGGTTGGACGGCCAACTTCAAATAAGATTCATTACTCCAATTGCAAACAAACAACTTTAATTAATCAGTCTTTAACATATTTTATGGACAATGACGGAATCAGAATTCTAAATAATTATGTGAGGTTGAAATTTTTATTTATACAATTTTTCTTGATTTTTCGATATTAGCAGGAACGTAAAATTTATATAAATTTTTAAGGACGAAATCAGACCTATAACAATAATAATAATAAAAATCGCTAATATTTTTAATTCAGCATGGTTAAGCACTTAGGTTGTGTTCACTGGGTGAGAATGGAATGAAAAAGGAATAGAATGAAAAATTATAAACAAATTTTATGTAGAAAGAATAATATATGAGTAAATTGTGAATAAATACGTGAGAATTTAAATTTGTTATGATGAGAATTGTAAGGAAAATGGTGATAAAATGGAATGGAGCATTCCTTTCAAAACATGTGAGTTAGAATTCTAATTCAAATAGTTTGGAATGAAATCAAAAAAAGAATGAAAATTATAAACATTTTCTCTAATCTCACCCTAATAATAGTATAAATTTCATTTAATTCTCTCCTCATTCTATTCCATCAAGTGAACGCAGCCTTAATATTTCCGTCGCGGGATGGCTCAATGTTGGATTACAAGGGATATGGATTTGGAGTATCATATACTCTCTCCGTCCCAAATTAACTGTCTTGTTTAATTTTTCTATAGTTAAATTAATCAAAGTTTGACTGAAAATTACATATAATATATAATTAAAAAAATTATAAAAAATATATCATTGAAAAGTATATTAATTTATTTTAAAATATATTTTTCAATTTTTTTATATCATAAAAGGATAATTTTTAATCAAAATTAAGTTAAATTAACCAAAAAAAAGTCAAATAAGATGTACTCGTTATTTTGTGACCGAGGGAGTATGTTATTTTGTGACTGTGAGGGAGTATGTGATGTGCCATTAGAGATTTTGTGTTTGGGAGAGGGGTTGCCATGATCTAATTCATTAATTAGCTTTTTACATACAGTATTTTAAACAGTAATTAATGTGTGATTAATGCGATATATAATGTGAATTAAAACCATTAGGTGGTGTATTTAATGTCCATGTATTACAGTAAGTTTCATCGAGGCGTTCTTCTGGATGGTTTGAAAAATGGGGGAAAGAAAAACGCATGTTTGGTGACATTATAAATGAATGAATGTTTTGTTCCTAAAAATATTTGATGTTATGGCATTACATTTGTTGCTGGAAACTCCCTCAACTACTAATTTGCTAGTAGCTTTAAATTTTGGACCTGCTTGAAAATTTAGTTGAACTATACTTATGGTGGTCTGAAAATTTCAAAGAGAAGGCAACTTCCTCAATTTAAGACCCTCTATTCTACTACTCCAGTAGATTGCTGACAAGACTCTCTTGGCACACTGATCATGGCTATATGCTTACATTGGTTATGTTGTCAGTTTGTATGAGATTTGATAATATTAGGATTATCAACATATTTTAATTTTACATCATACTTAATTTTTCATTTGATTTTTTAGCGTTAACATTTTTACAAATGAAGAACCACCTACTAAATTTATTACAGTATAAATCTTAAGCTCAAATTTTTTGATACTGTTAACATCATGAATCTGTTTATTTTATCCAATAAATAATTTACAAATTATTATTATTTATTTATAAGTTGCTTATCATGAAATTTAAGCGGATCCTATATTTATTATGCTATTTTTACGAGTAACTTTTTGCTATTTCATGAATAAAATGTTAATTATATAAAAGGTCCAAATAATCATCAACATATATGTTATATTTACACGTACAATTAAAATCACAGGCTCACCAAATTTTGTGTGCCTTCATATATAATATAGCTATGGACCAGGGGGCCTGTAACTGTGCTATCAAACAATAGCCTTTTACTCATGTCTCAATCTACATAATATTTATATATCATGTTGATCGGGACAGAAGGCCATAAGAAAAGGATAGATTGTATTTTCAGATACTATCTCGCAATTAAGCAATTAGCAAGTCACGTTCAATTTAATACACGCCGAAATTCTTAGTCATCATCCCGCATAATTTAAGATGTTTCAAATAAATTTTAAATCTCTATCGGTGTCTCCCCAAAAGAATAAATAATTCAACTGTCTCAGATTTTCTAATTTCTAATAAAAGCAATCTTAAACTTTTATTATTTTTGTGATATACTATCAGATATTATATTTTAATAAAATGATTTTTCGTTTTTTCTTTGACAAAAAAAATCTTAAACTTTGATCTATAAATATAGATCAAAATTACATTGTATTTATTCATTTGTTGTGGTTATTGATGACATATGATAATATTATTTTCTTAGTCATAGATTCGAATCTTACGGTAGGAGAATGTGTGATTATGTCATCCTAAACCAGAAAATGTCGCACTTCTAGTTCACATGATTTGCAGGCTATTACGTGATCTTGTGAGTTTACCCGGTACGCATCTAAAAAGGATAGCGAATGCGGATTCCCAAAGAAACATATGATAATATTAATGAGTTTCTTCAAGCTTGAATTAATTAAATTTAAGTAAATATGCAAACCCATTCTAATAAGCTCAACTGACTAATTCCAGTAGTCATTGAATTAAAAAAAATTGAAGCACCAGAAACTGTTTCTAATTTTGTCCAAATTAATTTAATTAAATAGGATCTATAATGAATTTTCTGGGCTGGAGTTTCCCACTCCGAATTCAGACATTTGGACCAATCCGTTGAAAGCCCATAAAAACAAGAATCGGTCCGGTTAGTAAGAGGCCATGGCCATCATCAGCTCCGCGTTTCTTCGTGGATGTGAAAAAATTCTAAAATACTCTTAAAAAACACGAATAGAATTATTTGAATTTACATCAAAAATCTAATATTAATCTTATTTGTGGAAAAAAGTGTGAATAAATAGTTGTATTAATCGTTTATCAGGACTTCATATGAATTGTTTTATACATTAAAAATATAAAATAAAAAGAGGTAATCATAAAAATTCAAAAACACGTTGTTCCTATTTCTCGATCTTTCATTATTAAAAAGGGAGTGAGATTATTGTTCCTAAAGCCAATAAATTAAGAAGTTAAGATAATGTTACTTAAGTAACATATTTTTAAGTGTGTTAAATTATGTCTCAAACCAATTTAAAGTTACTATCAAATTGGCAAATCGCCATTGCATACATCTGGTTAACATAAAATGACCAGCTCAACCCAATAATAATGCCACTCAAATCTCTCAGCCACAACTATCCCTCAAATTCGCAAGTATCATCCATTTTAACCTCAGTTGCATTTGCCTACCTATCCTCATCTGTCAATATATATATAAACACAAGATAGTATACTTGTACGTACCATACAATTATTTAAACCAATTAACAAGTATATATATAATATACCTACATATAAAACTCGTACATTAATTTATAGTATAATCATTTACATAAAATATTGTACACGTTTTAACAATGGCTAGCTTGAATCACCGCGGATTAGCTCTCTTTTGCCTGGTTGCGCTCTTGGTTTCTGCACTGTCAACGCGACAAATCAATGCCGGGGCTAATGAGCCAATGGTGGATGCCCATAGCAATCGGGGTGATGACGATCCCAATGATGATAACAATCCGGGTAGCGACGGAGGGTTCGAAGACGAGAGGGGAAAATTGGGAGGAGATGTGCGTGTTCGTGGACATTAATAGTACATGCATACAATGTTCTTCATTTTATTTGTTGGCTTTCGGGGTTCAATGTTAGTAAGAAATACATGAAACTTTCATCTATATATGTGGTGTGTCATAAACTGTATTAATAAAATAAAATAATTTTAAATTAAAAATCCTACTATATTTAAGAAAAGCTCAATCTACAACTACAAAAGTTTAAACAGATCGAACGGACATTGTCACTAATTTTCTGATCCAACTTGAAGCATATGCATGGCTAGGTTTTTAATTCGTATCATGATAATCGATCTGTATATGTTTCGTGAATTCCGAACGGCATTCGCACCGATTAATGCAGGTATACTGAGTAATCAGTTCATCTAAAAGGTTTTAGATGAGTTATTACTCTATATGTTATCAGAGCTCAAGCTGACAAACATTTTATATGAGTTGGTTGTCACTCAAAACAGCTACATTGTTTTTAATATAAAATTTTATAATATTAAGAATTTATGTTAATATTATATGTTCTCTTATTTTATATAAATTTATTCTATTTAATATAAATATGTTAGAATTTGGA
The DNA here is from genome assembly GCA_028671895.1 of Oenanthe sinensis. Classification (NCBI taxonomy): domain Eukaryota; kingdom Viridiplantae; phylum Streptophyta; class Magnoliopsida; order Apiales; family Apiaceae; genus Oenanthe; species Oenanthe sinensis. The sequence goes on from CM053794.1 coordinate 43,342,889, forward strand.
TATGTGTTATAATAAATATATAATTGGGTCTAAAAAGTAAAATCTTAATTAATATAGATATGTATATAGTTAGGGCTCGTATTATAATAAGTAAAATTATATTTAATATATGTATATTTTTTAGACCCGTGACGCAGTACTGACGACCGACCAACCAACTAAAATTTTTAATTTTTCGGCAATAATAATATAGTATAAATGAGGTTATTATCGCTCTCAATGCAAATCCTATGCGCAAATTATTGAACAATTAATATATGCGTAATTGTATCGATCCTTTTAGTACACCATATTAATTTGTGTACCACTAGACTACAATGTTTATTAAGATTAAATATTGATGGAAGTCATATTAAATAAATAAATTTGAGAATACATTTTAAAATCTTATGTATATGGTAGAGAAAATAAAAAATACATTTAATTTCAACGTTTATAGGAACAAGATATTACCAGACACATTCAAACGTTTAAAGAAATAAAATATTAATATGTTTTAGTTGGTGATTCTACAAAAGCATAAAAGTTTTTTTTTTGTCAATATTTCTTTATTTCTCATAATTTTTATAATAGCACAATACATCAGTAAATAACACTATGATGGATGGATCCTCCTCAATTGAGACGAGTATTTGTATAGCGCCACGATAACCGGATCATCTATGAGATCTTTTCCCCCACCCACCGCTTTGCACACCCCATCCATGCTTATAACCACTATGAGTGTGTTGGTATCTGCCATGATTGTGGTGATGATGGCCGCGATAGCTCCCGTGACCCCGTTTTTTGCCATAACCACCATGGTACTTACGTCCGTAACCCATTATTCGAACAACTGATAAAGTAGCTGCACAAACGAAGATATATCGTTTAATGTTACATATCTTATTATTATGCATATAAAAGAATTACTATCATAATATTATAAATCATCATCGTACCTAAATCTTCATCTGTAACCCTGATTTTAACATAGTAATTCCATATCAGAGCAATCAAGAAGAGATTGAAGAGTATCATATTTTCGGACCTCATTATTTTGTATAAAATTTATTAATAAAGTAAACCAACTTAATTACTTGTATGGTCACGAGATGTATGTTTGAATGTATATGTTTTTTTAGTTTGGTGTCTATGTATAGAGTTGGCTCGGGGGTTTAAGATATAGAACGGTACTAAACGGATATATATGATACATCTGTGAGCATTAAAAATTGTCTGTCTTAATCAGTTTGTTGGAAATTTGGATTTTATATATTTATCACTTATTTATAAATTATTTTCAAAATCTTTTCAAATTTGTCTATTCATATGTATGAAACAACTCCTCAGGGATATGGAGCCATTGTAATCTTTATTTGAATTCGTTTATGTTCTAACATGCAAAATATTTTTATAAATTCTATTTTAAATATTTATCGGACAATAGTTAGAAGTACAAATAAAATGTTAAAGTAGTTAAAATTGATTAAATTTGTTATTGCATATATATGCACGAAAAAATTATTAAAAAGTTTTAAATGTATATTTTTTATAACTTTATTGCCTTATTATAAAACTACATCAAATAAATTTGAATATTTTAAAAAAAAAATCTACTTCTCTAAAATCAAAATATATTAACTTCAGTATGGTTGGATTGTCAAAAAAATAATTAAAAAAATTGAATCATCATTCAGAACAAGACTAGTTAATGATAACCTCTATTTTAACTATTATAAAAGGACATCAAATAAATTTGAATATTTATAATAAAAATTTCCACATCACTAAAATTATAATATATTAACATCCGTACAATTGAATCATAAAAAAAATAATTAAAAAAATTGAATTATCATTCCGAATAAGACTAATTATTACAGCAATACTACAAAATACAACCCCAACGCAACATCATAAACTGTTATATTTGCTCATAGACAGAACATCATATGGGCCCCACTAGTGGGCCCCGCTTTTTGATGTGCCTCATAAGTGGACACTTTTTTTGTAGTCTCCACCGGTGGGCCCAACCTTTTTATATGGGCATCTCAAGGATATAAACTTGTGTAACATAATAAGTTAATATTGCATATCATGCAACACCACGACTAGAAGTAACACTAGATTTAGGCATTTAGCTAGTGCTATACAATTTAAGCTGTATTATAATAGAGTCAAAATTTCACAATTATCGCAACGGTTTTACTTTCTAAAAATATTGCTGATGAACACTAGATTCCATAACTGCTACTGTCACCAATTTGGTTTGTCTTATATACATGAATATATTAATAATTAACGTAAATTTTTGTAAATATATTTTATTTTAAGCTTTAGACAATAAATATTTATGATATGTATTGCTGTGTACATTGTAATATGAAATTTATTGTCATAATGCTTTTTAAAAAAATATATTATTCAGCCTAAATATAATAATTCACTTATTTTTTAAGACTAGATATTTATAAGTTTAGTATACAATTTTCAATAATATTGAACAATCATATATTTCTAATAATTAATTCATATGTCTCTATTAATTTATAAAAAAAATGGAATAAAATAGTCTTTTGGAGTAAAAAGTATACTAGTAAACTTATAAGAAAAATGAAAACCGTTATCACAGTATAAATATATATTAACCTAAATTATTTTTATGAATATATACATATTTAGCCTTTTAATTTGAATTTCTTTTTCATATATAATTATTATTAAAATCTTCAAATAAAACTATACTTCTATTTGTTGTTGTAATTTATTTAGTATAAATGTAGCAAATATTTATAATTCAATAATGGAATCCTGAAAACCATGTTTATATAAATATTTCGTTAAAAGAATTTTATATCTATTGATTTTATGTTGACGAAATCAATAGTGCACAAGACTTATTAATAACATTCAATTTATTTAAAAAAATATATTTTTTATTAAACATAAAAAAATATTATAAAAACTTTGTTTGTTATATTACATTTAAAATTTTTGTTCATTATTTAGAATTATTATAATATATATAACCTACTTATATATATATATATATAAATTTGTTTAGATATTTTATTTAGTTAGATAGTATATAAAAGATGATATAATAAAATTTAAATTTGAATGCAATAGGATAACCTAATTTAATATGATATAATTTAAATTTAAATTTGGAAATTGAGAAAATTTGATCGGTTGTTTAGTATAATCAGTTAAATTATAACTATTAGATTTTTTAAAGTAATGAATGAAAATTATTAAATTTAATATTAAAAATAAATTTATATTAATATTAAAAATAATATCAGAATTAATATTCTCTATCAACAACATATTAGAATTAAATATTAATATTATTAATTTTAAAGTTAATTACAAAAATATTATTATATTATATTTTGAGTTGAAACCATAATTTATTATTTACATTAAAATTTTATTAAAATTATATATGAGTATTATAATATATAATAAAATTATAAAATATTAGGGAAAAAATTATAAACTTGTATTATTGATTTTGCAAATCAGTTATAAATATTGTATAGTTCGCTACTTCGCTCGAATAAAATATTTATCTTTTATCTTTTTAAAACTTATTTATGAGTTTATACAAATTACATGCCCAGACTGTAGAGCCACCATCGCAATAAGACATATATTAAACACTTCAAAATTTAAATAATAATTTATTTTCGACAATCTCCGATTTTTCCTCAGATTCCTGCATTTTTCATAATTTCCTAAATTACAGGGCTTGTCTTTTACAGACCACAATCTGTTTTATATTATCCAGTTTCTTCTTCTTTCTTTTTTTTTAAAAAATCTGTCCTGCTTTTCATTTTACCAGAACCCTTACCCCCACCTTCTTGTCTCTCTGTATATTTACAGAGAGAGAAGAAGTGGAACAAGGGTTCTTATATTTATCTGGGCTGTTGTCTATTTGATTCTTTCTTTGATTGTGATTTTTTATAAGCACCCATTTGGAGAAAGTTTGAAACTTTACACTTAATTCATCAATTTGTTTTGAGGGAACTAGTGTCTTGGTGAATCTTTTGTTTTTTTTTTGGAAAAGAACCCAATTCTTGATTTTCTTGATTGTCATCAATTTTCTTGATTTTCTTGACAATTTCATGACTTTGTGATTTTGGGTGTTTTTTGGATTTGCCTCTGTTATTCCATCTTTGATTATTGGTAGGCCATTGTGAATTGTAATTTTACCAAATGTATGGAACTCGAAGCAAGAGAGACTTGGCTTTAGAATTACAGGCACACGTTCCTATTTTGAGGCCAAGCATTCATTCTCCAAGGGCAAACCTTGTTGTAAAATTTCAAGATATTTACGGGTTTACAGTTGAAGGCAATGTAGAGGATGTAAATTTATTGAATGAGGTTCGAGAGAATATCAGGCGACAAGCTAAAGTTTGGTGGGCACTGGAAGCTAACAAAGGTGCAGATTGGTTTATGCAGACTCATGCATCATCCTCCCTTACGTCTTCCCTTAAGTTTTCGTCATTAGTCAATGGCATCACTCTTAAGAGGATGATTAGGAAAGGAATTCCTCCGTCTTTGAGGCCTAAGATGTGGTTTGCATTGTCTGGGGCAGCTAAGAAGAAATCAACTGTACCAGATAGCTATTACAATGAATTGATCGTTGCGGTTGAGGGTAAAGTCACACCTGCCACAAAGCAGATTGATCATGTAAGTAACTGGTTACTTCACTGTATTTTACAATGTAGGTTTTAATTTTAATATTTTTTCTAGTGGCATAGTTGATTGTCCTTAAAGTAGTGGATTCTGTCTGTAATTTCTGTAGTGGTTGACTGGTTGTGGTATTCCTTATTGCAATATATTAGTATATTATGCATTCATGATAAAAGCCACTACTCTCATTATTAGAGCGAACAGGAGAATGAGGAAAAAGACTCTTAAGTGAGTAATTTGACACGGAAATGACTTGGTGCACCATGCACACACACTCATGAATCTTAATAAAGTGCAAGTTTTGAATGTATTATAATATTTAAAAGATGCACTCATCAGTTATTAATACATGTAGGAAATATCAGATTTATTTATGATTGACGATATTAATATTAACGATTATTTGATCAGAAGTTTCTTATGCTTTTTCCTGTTTAATTGGAATAGATGAAGTGATTTTGAAGAAAACGCGTCAAATATCACCAATATCTTTTTCTTTCTGCCTTGTGACTCTACAATCTCTTTATCTACATGATATACATGATGTTTTTATTGGCAACTGAAAGTGTAAGATGTTCGTATTTAAAGTAATGCTTTTTTGGGCAGTTAGAGATCATAATTTGTTTCATCGTATTTACACTGATTTAAGTTGAGTAAATCTACTTTTGGCTACCTCAAAAAATATGATACCGATTCTCCTGTTTACTTTGGCTGTTATTATTTAGGACTTGCCACGAACATTTCCTGGCCACCCATGGTTGGACACTAAAGAGGGCCAGGCTTCTCTTAGACGTGTTCTGGTTGGGTATTCCTTCCGTGATTCTGACGTTGGTTATTGTCAGGTGCGTTCAATTCTTTGTATTTGGTGAAAGTTCAGCTTAGCCTAACCTCATTACTATATTGATATCTGAAAAAAATTCATTTATCGCCTTTAACCTTCCTAATTAGATGAATGGGTTAAATATGCCACTACTAGGAATTCTAGTGTAAACTTGAGCTCCTATCTCTTAGCAAAGAGAGATAAGCTCGTGCTTCTGTTAGTATTGGACACCATTCAGATATTTAAGAGCGGTAATCTCTAAAATCCTTATAAATAATCTTAATAAGCTTACTCGTACAAATTAGTTAAGCTCAATTACGTGTTTCCCTCTAAAGTTTCTTGCATTATAATCTAAAAGGGAAGCACTTCTAGTGTCATTACACCCATGTTTTTTTAGTAAAAAAATTAATTTCTTCTTTGACCGATTATCACAGCTTGTATCTTGAATGCACATAATATTATATTAGTTTCGTCATGCTTAAAATCTGTTGCTTTTGCAATAATCTGCAATGTTGATTACCTAAAATTTCACCCGCATTTATGATAAAGTGTGAATCCTCGTGGAAGTATAGTTTGTTGCATCAAAATGTGTACATACTGTTTTTGCTTTCGTTTTAGTTAATAGAAGAAACCTTATTATGGTATACTGATTTGCATGAATCTTGATACAGGGATTAAATTATGTTGCAGCATTGTTGTTGCTTGTGATGAAAACCGAAGAAGATGCTTTTTGGATGCTAGCCGTCCTCTTGGAGAATGTTTTAGTGAATGATTGTTATACAACTAATTTATCAGGATGTCATGTTGAACAAAGGGTGTTCAAAGATCTGCTGTTAAAACATTGTCCAAAGTATTAATCCTCCTGGTTTTTAATGATTACTCTGATAGGTTATTCTTGGTAAGTCTAACGTTCAAAATCTATTGCAGGCTATGTGCTCATCTAGAAGATGTGGAATTTGATGTTTCCCTTGTTGCAACTGAGTGGTTTCTATGTCTTTTCTCAAAAAGCTTACCTTCAGAGGTTAAACTTCTCTTTCTCCCTCACTCTTCCCATCCATGCATGCAGTTAAATATACATAATGTTATCTTCTTAAATGCTCAATAAGTTAAATTCTTATTTCTGCTCAACTTTTCCAGACAACCCTACGGGTGTGGGATATCCTTTTTTATGAAGGTACAAGTGTTCTTTTTCGCGTAGCTTTGGCTATCTTTAAGGTGAGTATTTTTTTGCAGACAGAAAATAAACTATGCATATATTAAGAAAAGTCTAATATTAAACAGATAAGTTTTTGAAAGTTTTTTTTTATTAATGATAGCAGATGAAGGAGGAAGAGTTGGTATTGACACAACATATTGGAGATGCAGTCAACAGAATTCAGTTGACCACACATCGTCTCTTTAATCCTGATGACTTGATGATGGTGAAACTTCTAATTTTACTGCACTTTCCTTCTAATTTTATGCCGAATTCATTTTTTCCCTATAGTTGTGTAATGATTTTATTTTGTTGTATATCTAATTTAGAAGTTAAAAGGCCGCATAAGTCTTACCCCCTTACATTTGCAGATTGAAGTGTAATCTTTTTAAATTTTAGGTTGCATTTGATAAGATTGGCTCAATGACACTTACGAATATATCAAAGCAAAGGAAAAAGCAGGAATCAGCAGTAATGGCAGAGCTAGATGAGAGATTGAAACACCTAAATTCGCTGCTCAAAGATGACAAATCGCCCAGGTAGTGTATATGATAAATGAGCAAAGATAGATCTAAACAAGAGCCAGCTCTGGCAAAGTTAGTGCATACAATGAATGCGCAAAGATAGATCTTAGCAAAAGCCAGCTCTGGCGAAGGTAGTGTATGATACACTGTGTATATGATGAATGAGCAAAAATGGATCCAAATAGGGACAGCTATGGCAATTGCCAAATTTTGTTAAATGTTGAAAAACATGTGTAGAGCTCTCTTTGTTCCAGAGATGAATGAACAAAGATGGATCTAAAGAGACACACAGATATGGCAATTTCCAAGTTTTGTTACATGTTGAAAAATATGTGCAGAGCTTTCTCTGTTTCAGAGTGTACAATTTACTCAGATACTTTTAGATTTCTAATTACTTCGATTCAGGATAAAGAAAACCCCTTCATAGTATTCATATATCTATTATTTAAAATAATATATAAAATTATATTTAAAAGGCTAAAATAAATGACCAACGGAAATAAATTAAAATCGTATACAGTTTTGAATATTGCTGGAATTGGTTTAAAAAAATTATTTAACTTTCCTGAAAGTACTGCTTGGGGTTTAAATTTAAAGTGATTTTTGTTGTGCATATGCATGAGCTATAATATTAATAGAGGAAAAATAACTAAAATTAAATAAGATTCTTTTTCTTATTCAAAAGATTGTTCTCCTCTTATAAATTAGTATCACTGGTCTGAATTATTGAGTTATGAGACATTTTGATTTCAGCAAGTTCAATAATTCAAACTTTTTTTCTAAGAGATTTTCAGGATGAGGGAGAGGCAGGGGCAGAGTCCGGATCTGGGATGATAGAGGATAATCATCTACCATTTGAGTTATCCAATCGTGCTCATATACTCAAACTTAAGCATTCAAACTTGTAGATTCTGATTACTAAAACATTAATAATAGAAGAAATAGTTGTCTGTTACACGTGGAGGCTCATACATAATACATACTGTTATATATATATTTATAAATTAAGATATTGAAAAATTTTATATAGCACATATGACATATTTTGTAGTAGAAAATTTTGGCCCCCTCAAGTTTTCATGCTGCCCCCTTCCTACAATAAAAGCATATGATTGTGTAAAAAGTGTTTTTGCAGCATGCAACTTAGAGAAATAAATACAGACTCATCTACCTCATTCTTGTCGAGGATTCAAGTGAAAGAGGTGCACGTACTTGAGTATTTAAAGACTGATTATTTCCATAAAAAAAAAATGAGCACTCAATATACTGGAATAAAGAATATACACTTTCAGTTCTTTTTTTTTTTTTTTAATTATATGTCAATGTTGTGCCTTCTGTGTTAGCTCGTAAAGGGTCTTCAGATTCATGTCTCTCACCCAGTGCATCATCAAGCAGATTATTATCATAGTCATCATCCTCAGACACTGCTGTTGGAGATTGATTAGGAGCTTTATTATCTAAAGAGGGCCTCACGCTGTTCTTCCTGTTGAGACTCCAATGCATGATGCTAGCCATGAGACTGAGGATCATCTTCTGCTTCACCTGTTGTTGCAAAAAATATTACAAAACGAAAACAGAATGTTCAAGTTATGAACTTATGCTTAATTTCAAACTGAAAACATAATTAATAACGTAATATTTTTCGCTTTTTGCTGGGAAAAACTTTGTTAAACAAGGTTGTTACACTTCTTCCGGACACAAGGAACTGGTTACTTAAATCAAATGTTAAATTTCTAGGAAAAACATTTACGTCTGCAAATGTGTCTAAGAACAAATTGTGGGACATTCAAATCATGTAGATGAGTACCTGCATATAAGATCACGTGCTAAAGAAATTAATAATTGTGAGGTTAACATAATTTACCTCCATGATATCTTCAGGCAACAAAAAAATGGAGCACCCTAGCTTTCGTGCAACACTGATTATATATGTCGCATTTGACTTCTTATCCTCATCTGCAATTGCAGTAGAAACCCTCATTACAATATACCATGCCATTTTAATTTCTACAAGTTCTAGTGTCTTCATACCATTTTCACCGGTAGTGATAAGTGCCCAATTGACAACTCGTGGCTCCACAGCACTAAGAAGTTCAAGCAAGAAAATCCCATCCGAGAGACTTTTGTCCTGATACATGTTTTATAATACACATCAATCAAGTTCATGTATATTTATTACTGAAAGGTTGAGATTATCACTTGCCTTAAAGCTCTCCATCTGATGCGTTCTGCCTGATCTTTTAACTTTGTTATTTGCCCAATCTATAATATCAGAATCAGTTATTTCCTTTCCTTGGGAGTGAAACCTCAAGTTCTTTAATAGTTGGAGTATACTGAACCTCATTAACTGCCACAGAAAGGCTGAGACAAAGGGTAAACAAGTCAATATACTATTAAACCTTCAAATAGATTAACAATGATAGAAATGCTTTCAAGAGAAAGATGATAGATTAACAATGATAAAAATTACTTGCAAGAGGTAAATGATAATCACACTAAAAATCCTTAGACAGTTAGTTACAAAAAAAGAGCAAATGCTAAACTGAGAAAGTATGTTGACACACACTCAACTAAGGCATGACTAACACAAAGTGAAGTTTGTGCTTTATCCGAACAGGACAAGTTTGAACTTTGAACTATGTTGTCCTAGAGATAGTATACAGAGTGCGCAAAGTCAAGTAAAAGATAATTATACTTTATTGGTGATTCTAGAAATGATTCGAACTTCATAGACAAATTGCTGTAATCGTCCATATAAGAATCACACTTATAAGCAGTTAAAGCATGTACATTGGTTGCATGGTCAGCATTCTGCAACATTTAGAGTGCTTTGTAGGTTTACTGTACGGGAAATATTTACTTTAAGGGAAAGCAACATCTTTTATTCTTAAAGAGAACTTAAGGTCGGGTTTAAGTTTAGATCACTAAATGCACTAAACTGACCACTTCAAATGTTGAAAAATAACAGACCTTATAGCTCTTAATTGGCATCAGGATATGGAACAACTGAAAGCTGGACTAACATGTAAAAGAAAATAATGTCTGAACATGTCTGAGATGAACATGTCTGAACTCAAGAAAACACCTTCCAATAGTAAATGGAATATATTATAGATTAAGTGACTAACCCAGTATGAGCTTCTTGTTTCCTTGTACGATATCGCTTCCATCTACATTTACGAGGGAAAAGTTTAACTTCTCCCCAATATGTATAACTTGGTTGCAATTCTCAATTTTTCTAAAAGGCATCTTAATCGGAGGCTTTGTTGCTTTCTTCCAGTTGACTGATCGAGGGGAAACTTTGTCGAGAACTTCCAGTATAACCCATCTGCAGTTGAGGGAATAAATATCTAGAAGCATATGCAAGGGAAAATTATTGTAACGCCAAAAATTCTATGCTCACCCATTTCTAATATCCTCGAACAAATTATTGACATGTGTATCAACTCCAAGACTATTGATCCACAACCGAAACCATCTCTCTTCTCTTGAAGTTTCAGCATCATCAGACATCATCTCTGCATATGAATGTTTTGCATTTTGTAGTGACAGGCCATTCCTGCGGAGGAGAGTTCTTTCTTGTGATCGGATGAAAATATAGGTAAAAACAAGCAGTAAGCAAATAAAATGCAAGATAATATTTACCTATTGCAGAATAGATTTGCAAGAAATGCAAGATTTAGGTTTGTTGAGCCCTGAAGGATATCTTTTGGAGTAACACATCTTTTGCATTGCAATTTTTTTACTTGTTCAAGGACCAATTTTGCTCTTTCAGCGGGACTTTTTGCCTCCAATGTGGTGGTGGTACTATGTTCCGGGGCAAGAACATTAAGCAAGTGTGCATACGCCGTCCCATCCTGAAAGTGGATATGAAGACGATTATGCTCTCTACGAGCAGAGGAAACATTAGAAAGGCTTAATGCATAAATGGAATAGGACATCTCTAACTTTAGTTACTAATATGTGTCATATTGGCCATTAATATTCAATGCAACGTGAGAAAGGATGTCTTAGCTTTTTGTCCAGAACACAGTTATAAACGTTTCCTTACCTTCAAGTCAGATGAAAAATTTGTAACCTCTTTCTCATATCCTGCTTTCTTCAGCTGGAAATTCATCCATTTTAGAAGAATATCTTCAGGAGCTAAACACGAAATCTCCTCCACATCCTGAGAATATGATGTATCTCTTATTCTTCTATATATACTGCTTATACAGTACTCCAACAAGTACATACATAAGTAAAATTATAAACAGTACAGTCAATGAAGATCTTGCAACCTGGTTTTCTGCCACCAATTCCAATAGCTGAGGAGTTCTGGTGAAATCGAGATCAGCTAAAAGTTGCGTCTGATATTTTTAAGACATGAAAGTAGAAAACATATAGGTCATCTTGGTGAACCACTATGTTCATCTTGTAATAATCTTTGATAGAATCTAGACAAACAAATAAGAAATAGGAGATACCTGCAGTATTTGGGAAATTAAACGAAGTACCAGATGAGGCTGTAGAAAGTGACGACGAAAGAAAGGAATTTTATTAGATATATTTTCTAGCAAGTAGCAACCATCTCTTTAGAACAGAGGCAGGAGAGGTAAAAAAGTGAAGTCTTTGTCCTCTAAATATGATAAGATCCTTATAAAACCTTTATTCGATGGAAAAACAAACATAGATATCGATACATTTGTATGTTGGAGGTTCAGTTCATATTTGTATGCTTGGTCGGGACTTGGAATTCCCTTTCAATCTTTTACAAGGCCATATTTATTACTACGACTAAGTTAATTTATCAATCAATTGCCATATATCTAATCACATTAGTCATTAAGATAAAAGTCCTCGATGTTTTATTTTTTTAAGAACATAATCTATGTATTATTATAATGCAGGTATCATGAACTTAACTTACTCTAGCTTCGGCTAAGTCTTGTGTGCCAATGTTCACTACAGTGCAGCCTATGGCCTTTGCAGAATTGAGACACAGGGTGTGGTTCTCAGTCCTTTCCCAATGATTAAGAATGTGTTTTGTATTGATAGCCCGCTCATCTATCGTACCAGGGACAGCCACGTTGATGAGCTTACTGCAAAACATTGTTCCCAAATCCCAAATGTATCAAGAAACACAAAGAAAATAATACCTATCATATAAAAATATGAGTGGGCCCATTAAAAGTACCACAGTAAAATACCATCCTTGGCAAGATCAAACAAAGCACTGGTAGAGGGATCTAGAGGAAGAAAATCCTTCAAAAATGGATCTTCCCCTAGATAGCTATTTATGTGGGAAACATAGAAGGCTTTCTCTGACTGGGTAAGGGTGGTAGTATTTGTCTTGAGAAATGAAGTAGCATTCACAAACTTTTGGCCACCTGACTTAATTTGAGCTTCGCCATTTATATTTATATATGCCTGCAATCATGCAACTGCAAGCTTAATTCTTTTTCTGTCCATTACGTCGGAACAATGAATAGTTATGCTGTTATATTTAAAGTATGAAAGTTGAGCCAAGAAAGAATCATTTGTTAGAAATAAACAATTAAAGTTGTTTTCATTTCCTTACAGTTTCTACTTCACTAACCAAACACGAAAATATCAGATACATATATGTCTTAAACACTTTAAAAAGGTTTATCAATTAGTATAATGAGCTCCAGCATTACTTTGTCATGTTTTCTCATATTCTAAAAGTTTTAAGCTAATTAACTAGCACCAACATTAGGGCAATGAGTAGAAATCAACGTTGTGTTCACTTCAAAGGAATGGCATTAGTGATGATAGAGTGAATTTAATATAGAGACAAATAAGCAATGTCAAAAAAGGACAAAGAAGATCACAAAACAAGAGTAGACGATACAGTAAAACAGTAATGACTAGGTTTGTAGACAGAATGAGTATGAGAAAACAATGATCATTCATTTGAAAATTGGATGGGGTAAACCAGTAGAAAGTGAAGGAATGAATATAATGCATTAAAAGTTAAGAAAATATTCCAAATATCATTCCATTTCATACCGCGCAGGTGCAAAAAATGAAAAGTTGTCTCTGCAATTACCATATATATCAGGAACTTACTTGAAGAAAGGATTCGTAATCAATTTCTTGATCCATGTTAAGGTCTGACTCACTCAAAATTGCTTTAACTTCCTGTTCCGTAAACAACTCGCTGAAATTCTTCAATTGCAACATCACTGCTGACAAATCTGCTAACGTGACGCGGCTTAACTGATTCCTTGCTAAAAGAAACTGCAAAGAGGCGACAGGTTTCAAATGTGACCCACATAATAATTTAAAAAAATCACATGTTCGCAATATTTTAATTATAAGGGCAGAACATGTAGATAAATAACTCACTTTGGATTCGAGGTTACGAAGCTCAACTTGAGGAATTTGACTCTCAAGCAATGAATCAGAGACCACAACTCCCAAGAAACCCGACATCTTTAGTAGAATTTTCTTCTTCTTGTTCGGACCTCACACGATAGGTAGCAATCTTATGCTCCAGAAATTAAACAAATATAAAGATTTATACACACACATATAGAAACTCCGAACATGAATTTTGACTGCACAATATTTGATCCAGAATTGGTTTATTAGCCTTCGGGGAATCTGTTTTTAACATGCATGCATGCATGCTCCATCTTTTATTACATACAAAAAGAGATATGCAGATAAATTGGATAATTAAAAATCAAAGAAAACACACCTTTTGTGACTTAGGGTTTCATAAAAAATTTACACATTTTTCTTGCAGATTTGATATTCATCAATGGCAAAATGCAGACATGGGTATGATTTGGAAACATTTTATATTACATATAAAAATATAATGGATATATTTTTTGAGTAAAATCCTAAAATATTAACGATTCCCTTAAGTAATTTGCCTAGTGAATTTAACAACACCTTTTTTATTTGTTTTAATACATAAATATACGATATATTACTGTAAATTAAATTAAATTTATTTTATCAAGAAAATAATTTTACATATAAAAAAATATAATAAAAAAGATCAAAAATAAAAGGGCAAAACCGTAATTTAGACAAAAAGGATTTTTCAGCCCACCAACTCACAACTCCACATCAAATCCTTCCCCCGCCTTCTCCATCACCACTTTTAACTCCTCTACGCTACATACATATACATACACGTATATGTATTTATATGCGTGTAAGCTTTTTGCGCTAATCAATTCATGGAGTTAACAGCAAGCTCTTCATCTCTTAGCCGCTATATATCTCCTCATCCCTATTTATCTCCACGTTTCAGTTCTTGTGGTCGTCGCCGGCTAAATTTTCCGATAAGGGCCCCACCAAAATTACTCTACCAATCTTTTGAACCCATTTTGTGCCGACCCTTGTGGAGAAATGTGCGGGGCTCTGTCATGTGCTGCTCAGGTGTTCGATTGAAGTCCCCAGAGAGTAAAAAAGATGGAGATAATGTGAAAGTGGAGAGTTTTGTGGGGTTAGGGAAATGGGGTGTTTTGATTGCTGTGTTGGGTTATAGTGTGATTAAATGTCAAAGGGTTTTGGCTGCTGAAGGGTGTGTGGCTGCTACCGCGGTGTATTTGAAGGATAATTGGCCCAAGATTTTGCAGGTTTTGGGTGTGTTTAAAGAGCAAGGTTTGATATTGTCTGTGCTTTTGGGCTTATCGGCTTTCTTTTCGATGGCAGAGACTTCAATTACTACTCTGTGGCCTTGGAAGGCATGTTTTTGTTACTTTTCATTTGTATATATATATGGTTGTATGTAATCCCATAATGTGATAGGACTCGAACTTAGATTTATAGATTTTGAGATTATTCTTTTAGTTAGTAGTGCAAATAGTACAGTTTAGCTCGCTTCTACAGCTAGTTGACCATAGCCTATCTTATAGTTTTGTTTTAACATTAAGATATTTGCTTAATGTTTTGTGCTGCATCTTCCCCCAGACTTCGTGTTTATCCCCATACTTTGGATTGTCATACTTAATTTCTTAACTGTGAAAGAATGAAAACAAGAAACAATGATTAGATTCTCCATATTATTTCTACATTCTATCTCCCATAGTCCCATCCTTGTACTCTTCATGCAGTGTGGTCTATGACCTGCTTATGTTTTCTAATCCTGTTTTTACATGTCTAAATTCATAACGAAATATACTCTACAATCTGTAAGGTGTTACATTTACGTAATCTATATTCTATACTTTGTTGAATGATCAGTATATGTGATCCTTATAGAAGCTTTTCACTTTGTCTCTTAATTGTTTGCCAAGTAAAGGTTATTATTTATATTTGAAAATTGGGAGATTGGCCCCAAACATTTCCTTACTGAAACCGTTCACTCTCTCCCCTTTCTCTATATTTATGTATGTGAAAAGTCAAGATTTTTTTACAGGTGCGCGAGCTGGCTGAAAAAGAGCCAGAGGATGGTGTCTTCAGAATGCTCCGTAGTGATGTCACTCGCTTCCTTACAACCATTCTCATCGGCACTACGTATTAGTTTCCCTCAATTGCATAATTTTCAGTGATGTATTGTTTATGTTACAAATCACAGTTAGTTAGTTTTGGCTAAGGTCTAAAGCTCTGTACTTTGATTTTTAGTGTTGTTAATATTGGAGCAACAGCACTCGTCACAGAGGCAGCAACAACACTTTTTGGCGAGGCGGGTATTACTGCAGCAACTGGTGTGATGACGGTATGTAACTGTTTAATAACAAAAATGAAATAATTGGAGCAATGTACATCTTTAAGATGCTTTCGGGACTTATGACAGTTTATGTGACAACAATTAACTGATCCTCACTCAACAATATACTTTGATATAAAGGTCTGAATATTAGTTTAACAATGTGGGAGCTAGAAACAAATTGTAATGCTAAATGTTATGACTTGAGGAGAAAAGAGCAAAGCTAAAGAATGGGATAAGTACCTCACATGTGAAGACATGTCAAATTTACCTCAATTATGATGGTTTATGGTATTTATGATGGTTTATGGTTCATTTTCGCTTTTGTGTATATAGAGCTCATATATTCTTTAAAGGAATTATCTTGACTTTTATGATTCATGAAAATATTAGAACTCTCAATCATTTAACTAGGTGTGTTGGAGCCAATTTTCGTAAGATTAAATGTATATTCGGGTATTCAGATAGAGATTATAAGATGAAAGATGTAAACATGCATGTATGTATTTATATATATATATATATATATATACATAGGTAGGTTCTGGTACAAACTTTATAAACTTTTTGAGCTGTGGTTATTTCAACTCTGATTTTCATAAATAATTGAAAAATGATTACTACTCTATTAAAAAACTTATTTGGGATGTTTTTTATGAATAATTAAAATTTTCATATAACGAGTGTTCAACACATAAATAACTTAAGTTCAACATCATTTGTTGAACAATAGTTATATTTGTGTTGAACTCATGTACATCAAATATTTTTCAATGGTATGATTATGCAAACTATATTAAATAATTAGTATTATGTATTTTTATACCCTAATTTGGTATTGATGAACCCCAGAGGGATAGTTGACAATGAAATATAATTTATTCAACACAATTATAACTATAATTCAGCATGATTTTGAATCTCAGTTATATATGTGTTGAATGCACGTTATACGAAAATCTTATTTATGTGTTTTTTAATAGAATGATGATGTTTTTTCAATTATTTTCAACACGGATACTTAATATAACTAAGAATTAACACGTAGAAAAAAGTTTGTAAGTTTGGATTTTAAAAAAGTTGGTATTTGATCTGGCCCTATATATATAGGGTGTATGTATATATATATTTATATGAAGAACATTATCAGGATTTTTTGGGATTATTTTTTCGACAGAATGCTTTTTAACAAGTAAACCTCGAGTGCGACCCAACACCTAGTAAATCTCTAGTTTTTCACACTGGTAGGTGGCCATAAGAAATGTTAATGTTTGCTGCTCCCAGGGAACGAACCCATAACCATAAAATCTTCAACATTCTATTGTCCACTTTACAACCACTAGGTGTGTAGTCCACTTCTCGGGGGTTTGGTTTTTGAGACTAGGTGGGTAGTCTACTTCTCAGGGGTTTGGTTTCTGAACCTGCTCTTGAAAGTATTTAATCAATAATGATGTAGAAATGGATCAAGTCCACGTAGTTGTATTTGATTTAGAAATGGATTTTTGGTAGAAGTTAGCCCCAGTCCAAGTCCACTTCTTAAGGAGTAAAGTCCAAGTGGAAAATCTCTTTTAACATATCGTTCTTGATCTAGGTTTCTAGCTTAATAATATTTTTCCATTGACATACGCTCCGGATCCAACATTCTATGGGCTCCTCATCTATTGTTTTAGGGTCATCATCAATAAAGAAGTCGTTTTATATGTTATTGATTTAACCTTCGAGCACAGCATATTTTTGCCCAAAGATAGTGACTTTGTTGTGTTTTGCTTTTAATCTGCGCTTTTTAATAATACTTACACTTGATTCAAACATGTTCTCTAGTTTCTTCTATATTTCAACAGCTCTAAAAATTTATCTGAAATGACAAGCTTTAGCCATTTTGATACTTTTGCATTTGCCTATTTATCGTGGGTCAAATCTATCCAATATATGATATTGAGAGAAATAATTGTGGGGATGATTACAAGTTATATTCATAAAATTGTAGTTTCTCAGTGAAGTAATAATTATTGTTATGATGCTTTTTTTATAATACTGAAACTCGCAAACATTTATACCTTTTAAATGCAAGCAAAACAATACAATACAATATCTTCTATTCTTCTTATATTGCCTGAAGTTTGATTAGCTTTTTTTTTAATGTTGGGTTCAGAATTAACATATTCTGTTAGTCGTTTGCTCAAATACTTTTCTGATTAAGTCTCTCTCTCTCTCTCTCACACACACACACACACACTCTCTCTCTCCCTCTCCCTCTCTCTCTCTCTCACACACACATACATAAGAACAGTACAGGCACATATTAAAATAGGTATTATGTGAGTAATAAATACTTGCATGTAACATGTCTATATACTTTTTTTGGTTATAATTTTACATATCCTGTACTTTTCAGGTAGCAATTTTGCTCCTTACTGAAATTACCCCAAAAAGTATTGCTGTGCACCATGCTACAGAAGTTGCTCGCTTTGTGGTATGTTGGATTGTACTTTCTGATTAGCCATACTAACTCTACAGTCAATGACTATGCTCTGTGGATTTCCATCAACTCATGCATAATAATTGCGGATTCATTGTTACTAATCCAAAGTTTTTCATGTGAATTCTTTAGGTCAGGCCAGTTGCATGGCTTTCTCTGATATTGTATCCCGTTGGGAGAATTGTAACATTTCTATCGATGGGGATGCTTAATTTACTTGGTTTGAAAGCAAGAAGGTATTTTTTCCCATCTATTTCCTTTGTCGCTAGTTATTTTTTTCTACACTAGTATATTAGTGCTCAACACTGAACATCATACTATATTAGAACCAAATTACTGACTTAATCATTCACAAACACTTATGTCAGAGATTTTTTTTTTTATTTAGTGAATTCTGACCTATGATTTTAAAAATCGTGTACCTGGATGGGCCTAGTCTTCCAGATGATCATTTATTAAAAATTACAACAAAAAAAAAATAGAGTCAGCCGCAACAAGCTGAAATTTAGATGGCAACAAGAATTCTTCATGACGAGGCTTGACCTCATTGCAAGGGTAATCATTAGTGAATCTCATGCCTTAATAGTGGTTATCCTAAATGGAAAGTGAGGCCATGCCGGAATGAATTTCCAAAAGTACACCTGTAAGAAAGTCTTGTAATGGTTGTCCTCAAAACTATGTAAATTGAACATTACCCACTGGCCCCACTTGGTTTCTAGCATCAATCCATCTATGTAAATTGTGTCAGTTAAGAACATCCTCCTAGTTCAGGAAATGACCCTTGTACATTCTTTTCATTGTTTGTATTATATAATTTTGAAGAAGATAGCTTAAAGATTGAAGATTTAAAGTTTCAGTCCATGTTTTGAATTATTTGTTATGAGAGTGCAAATTTTGCATAGACGTGACCAGATCCTAATTTTGTAAATAGTATTTAGTTGTCTAGAGGGCATGTAGCTCTATGCATAATTGCAAAAAATTCTTGCTAAAGATACTCTAAATTGACAAATGCTTTGAGATTAGCTTACTTAGGTGAAGCATAATGAAAAAACATGACAAGGGGATTTATTTTGAGTGAAGAATTGGAGACTGAGTGATCCTTCGTTGGAGAGAAGATAAATGAGCGAGTAAACAAATGTACTTGAAAAAACAAAAAGGTGAAGTTTGGTATATTGGACATGAGGGTGGTCAGTGGTCCCATTAGCCATACGATTAACCCTTTTAAATTAAGGAATTAGGAGTCCAAAATTTTGAAAGAATCCAGACCATCAGAAGCAACCAGTGCTCGAAATAGCATATATCTATCTATAATATAATATTAAAATAATGACAATATAGATTATTTAATTTTTTTGTACAGGGTTACAATGATAAAAATGGGCTATTTGAATCAAATGTTAGATAGTAAAATATACGTGAGTTATTCATTTAGTCCATATTATTAAGTCTTTTGGCCCATGTTTAAATAAGAAATTGATAAATAAGCTCTATCTATTACTATTCCCATAACTTCTATGTACCTTCCTCAACGATACCATGGCTAAATATGTAATTAACATGTCAAAAATTAAGAGATAAGATGATAGATACCAATAATATTATAGATGAGTTTTTCTTCTAGCCCGAATTATTTAGTCTTTTGGGTCAAATTAAAATAATAATAATATGGTTTTTTTTAAATAAGATGTTATATAATAATAACATAGTTGAGTTATTCTTTCCGAGGCAGATTAAAATAATAAATATGAACTCTTATAATAAGATCTTAGTCGCCTTTCAAATTGTATGAAATACACACTTCTAATCTGATTACAAAATCAATAATGTTAATAATAATGTTAATACTTATTTAGGATTACTTATTATATTTTATATATGTTAGTTCCTATTTAAAATTTACCCATACTATAATACTCAATATATGTTAATTCAGATATTTAAGATTTGCTTTAAATTCTTATAATCCTATTATAATTTTTTCAAAATTACTTATAATATTCTATATAGTAAATTTGACATATGACTTAATCATTATATGTTCATTTTGTTTAAGATTTATTATAATAGCTCGTGCTCGCCAGCATCCTTACTATTTTGACTCCACCTAATAATTGATGCAAAAACTATTATATAATAGATGAGTAAGAACACACAATGAAGCTGACTTTTTAAAATTGTGGGATATCTAATTCTTTCACTAATTATAAAAGACATTCATCTTATGCATAACTTTGAATTTTTTCCTACACATGCATTTTTTTTAAAATGGCAGGATTTTTATCATAAAAGACACATTTTAAAACATATATACTCCCTCCGTTTCATATTAGTAGTCCACTTTCAAAAAAAAATTGTTTCAAAATAATTGTCTACTTCAACTTTGAAGGTAAAATTTAATATAGTTTATATTTTCAAAATCAACTCTATTCCACATATCTCTAATTTATATTTCCAAGATCAACTTCATGCCATATATTATATTCATTTAATGCAATAAATATGAGTACAACCAATCAATAATAAATTTTCTTAATATGCGTTATTTTTTGAAAGTGGACTACTAATATGAAACGGAGGGAGTATTATGTATGATTACCTTTTTTTTTGGTAAAATATTGATCAGACAAAGGTATCCGTTTTTCAGTTTTATCCCATTCAACAATTTTTTTTATTGTGATAGTCAACTTGAGATTTTATTGATTGATTTATCTTTTCCACCAAAAAATGACGGTGTAGCCTTGTAGTTTTGTGTAACCATGTGCAAACTTATAATAAATGGAACAAAATGATATATTGAATCACTTAGTAAATACTTGATTGACTAATATTGAAAAGTAAAGATCATGGCCATATAAAAAGAAGATAAGGACCAGTAAATAAATCCTGCTATAGAGTCAATGGATATTCGTACAATATCCAATTAACAAAATGTAGCAAGTAACATGATATCGAACTAATTAGAAACAGATGAAAACTGAAACAGCAGCATACATAGTATCTAAATCTAGAGCTTAAGATCTAGATCGAGTTCTTCCTCTTCTTCTTCCTCTTCATCACTGCCATCCAAGATAATAGCAGTAGACCTGCTTGCTCCATCTCTTGGAGGATATGTGGGTGCTACAGAAGGGCTGAAGAAGTCAGGCACTCCAAAAAACATCGTACTTCTGGCTGGAGGCGAAGAAACCAAATGGTTTGGTGGATGAGGAGCCAAAGGGGCTGGTGGAGGATATGTGGATGCTACAGAAGGGCTGAAGAAGTCGGGCACTCCAAAAAACATCGTACTTCTGGCCGGAGGTGAAGAAATTAAAGGGGCTGGTGGATGTGGAGCCAAAGGGGCTGACAAATGAACAGGTATTGTTGGCCTAACATGTTCCATCCTTAACATTTGCAGCCTTTCCATGTAACATATGTAACGCCAGTTCCTAGAGGAAGAAGATGAAGATGATCCCGCTATTGCCCCCACAAAAGATGGCCGGTTAGCCATGGACTCCAGCCTCATTTCCGCCAAAGAAATCGGGTTGACAACCGACAATCCACTGTTGGTTAAGTAAGGAAGATTATTACTATGGGCTCCAGCTTGCAGTATTGCACCTCGCACCTCTTTGTGCGCGTTTTGGTGTCTGCCCATCGCCATCGGGGTAGAGAACGTAAGATAGGATGAATGGAGGTATGGGAAGAGATGAGTTCGTTTACAATCGACTATAGGGCAGCCTTTAAATAGATAAATTTGTGACTGAATTAGGAGTAGCAGATACTGTATAGATACCGTATGTAGAAATAATATTTAGTTTTTATTATTTTCATCATTCTTTTACGTACTTTAAATAGAGTATGATTCGAATTACCGTAAATATTTTATATTGACCATTTATGTACTTCAAATTTCTATTCTTTGTTACTGAAATATATATGTAAAGAAATCCAGAATATACTTTTTTCAAGATTATAAATATCCTAAAAATAGATGTCTTGCTGACCTTTTGCGGAATTTCGTCAGATCTATTTCATAATGTTCAATTAAATCAAATTACTTCGAAACATAAATAAAAATCCGGTAAAAATTATATATTGTTTTCTTCTATAATACGTTAGTACCAAGCTTTTTTAACAGTGGTCATAGAAAAGAAAATACCCGAGATTGTAACTTTTTGATCTACTCTTTAATTTATCATGACATGATATAAGTAAATCTGTTTTTAGCTATCACGGTATGCTATATATAATAATTTACTATATGATTACATAGATTTGAAGGTTTATAATTTTATTTTATTTTTACTTAAAGAATGCTGGTAAATTAATATACGTTAAAATTATATTATTAGTGAGATTTTTATTTTTTTTTGACAAGTTATTAGTGAGATTTTTAGATGTGCTAAACCTCCCAAAAAAAAAGAGTAGAAGCCAAGGACTAGTTCTAAAAGAAAAAATTGCTAGTCTATCTATACTATATTATTAAAGCCGAAACATTAAAAGTTTGGTAGTCGTTCGTCGGTCGGTAGTTGGTCCGGATAATTATTATTGGGCCTAATTTTTAAACATGAATCTCTCAACTAAAATACACCTCACATTAATCTTCTAACTAAAACACATCTCTAAACAAAACACATAAACATTATCTTAGTAAAATACAAATATAAATAAAGTATATACATATAACATTAAATAAAATTTAAATTATTATTATAAAAATAAAAATATATTCAAATTACACAAACAAAATATTAAAATATTAAAAAAATTCGATCCGTACATCGCACAAGATATAAGTTAGTATAGGATTGTATTCAAATACAAACTTTCTAGGCCTACTAACAAACCTATAAAACTCACTAACATCGACATGGATGCACCAAAGTATAAGTAGAATTCACCAAATATTTTAAAAATAATATTGAAAACATTATTTACATAAATGAATTGTAAATTTGTTTGTTATATAAACATTGTACTTGATAGATATAAATGTTTTTTATTTTAAACACAATTTTATTTACACATTTTATTTTCCGAATTTTATTGAAGTCCACAGTTAATTTTGATGCATCTCGTATTGATATTAGTGAATTATGTAAGTTTGTAGAGTGTGTAGGCTAAGAGGTTTGTAGTGGAACTTACGCGCACGCGGGCGCGCACACACACACACATATATAATATGCTGCTGAATGTGAAAAGTGTACCGAAGCTTGATGAGAGAATTTGCTAGGAGCAGCAGCAGCAGAAAAAGTACTAGAACTAAATACAATTTCCAAAAATCAAGTATTGCCCAAAAGTCTAGATAACAACGAAAGTAAAAGAACTCACAGCATATAGAAGTGAAGTGCAGTAATGAACATGACTGAAAGTTAAGCCCGGAGTAGTAAGTGGATGATTCAGGCCATTGCTCGGCATTTCCCTTGTTCCCACTGATTTGCATAAAGAATTATCTTAGAAGCTAGCAACAGAATCTGATCAAGAAATCTTTCTCCGCATGGACTTGGTTGAAATATGTGATTGTTAAGTAATCACAACATGATTCTCGCTGAGATATTTTTTAACTTTGGCTCCCTTCAATTCGCTGTTATTACTCTGAATGGCCAAACCTCTTGGTCTCGAACCATGATTGCAGAGTAATACTGGGGAGTGAGAGAGGGAGAGAGAGGGGGGGAGAGAGATTTTCAGATCATTCAGTGCAATGAAATTACAAAGGCTTGATATTTTCAGATCATTTAGTGCAATGAAATTACAAAGGCTTAGTGTACTACTGATTTTATCACTTTAGTAATTATGTGATGTTAGTTAGTGGCTTAATGCAACAAAAAATACCAACAAGGATTTTAAATAACCATGCAACGGTTTGACAATTAGCAAGAAGTGACTAACCAAAATATTGACAAAAGAATATTGGTAAAGGAAAAAATGGTGTACAAAAATGACGGGTTGCTCTAAAAGAGCAAAGAAAAGGATGCTCAGTGAGTCAAGTTCAATTAAGTGGTGACTCGTTAAGAGTAGAGACGGAGAATCATTATAAGAGATACAGTTACACAAACATCATGAAAATTTGCAAAGCCTGTACGCACACAGTAGCTTAAAATATGAAACAAAAAAAAGGTTATATTAAATTATGACGGAAAACATGCAAGTAACCTAGATTTTCGTGATACAAAGAGAAACCTAAAAGAAATGTTACTTGAAAATAATTCTGTTGTGTAGTCTAGTATTTGTTAATTTACATAATTGCTTATTCTTTTAAATTTTCTTTTATCTATAGTGATCCGTATGTAACTGAAGATGAACTGAAGTTGATGTTAAGAGTTGCAGAGTCAAGTGGTGCAATTGAGGAAGAAGAACAGGTAACTTATAACTTTAATTGTTTAGCATCTGTGGTTAGCCGATAGTCAGTACGTTACTTGATCTCCTTGAAGTATATCCGCCACTTGGATTACTGTACCTAATGAATTTTGGTCACGCTAATTGTCAAGAACTTTGTAGACTTGTAGTCTTGTAGATATCTTAAAGAAGAATTTCTAGTGTTCCTGTCTGAATTAATTTCAATCCTTGGTGAATTGTTTGAGGATTTAATTTACCAGTTTAATCTCTTGCGCAAAATTTCTGTAGTGGACTCCATGACTGAGAAAAGGTTTTGGTGAGGGTCAATTATAGAAAGCCAAACCATTCATACTCCTTAAGTGGCCATCAGCTGATAAGCTGCAAACTCTTCAAATCGGATAAAGTAGCGATTAATTTAAGATGACAAGAGGAGATATACATTCAGGGTCATTAGAAAGTTGAACAAGGTTGTAATATTTTATGGGTACGAGTAGTTGATTTAAAACAATTAAGTGACATCACAGTTCTCCAGGCTTCCAGTGTATATAGACCACATCGTAGATGAAATTCGTGCCGCAATAGTTTTGATCTGAAGGTTTTGTTTAAGTATGAAATGGAATTTCACAAATTTAGACCTTCATCACTGTCTGCCTGAGTATACTGCCTCTGTATAATTGTTTTGCCATTACAAATAACATCTCACTTTATACAAAGGCAAAATTCTCCAAACTAGCAACTTTCTCTGGTTTATAGGCATATAGCTGATAAAGTTTACAACTTAAAAAATTCTCTACTTATTGTGAATGCTGCAGGATATGATTGAAAATGTGTTAGAGATAAAAGATACACATGTCAGGGAGGTGATGACTCCCCTTATAGACGTACTTGCCATTGATGCGGGTGCTACACTATTAGATTTCCACAAGTTCTGGGTGACTCATCCATACTCCAGGTATGTAATTTTCGTCAAGTTACACTTTATACATTTCCTTAGCTTTCATTGACTAGGGATTATTAAATTGAGTGTAGGGTACCAGTTTTTGAGCAACGTATTGATAATATTGTGGGTATTTCTTATGCAATGGATCTGCTAGACTATCTGCAAAAGGCATGTCAGTTGCTATTTTTTTTATGTTGAACTTCTCTATTACTAATAGATGTTGCGTTTGCATAGTAATGTATCTGACAAATTATTTTGCAGGGAGAAGTACTTGAAACTACATCTGTGGGAGACATTGCACACAAACCGGCATATTTTGTTCCTGGTACGACTTAATTGCCCTAAATAACTGCTAAATACGGGTTTTCTTGCGGAATGTACTGGTTGGCCCGTGTTATAGACGCATATCTGTGCGTTCTGCTAGGAGTTTATCCTGGCTGATCTATGATGCTCCAGTGTTGTTGAAGACTGAATCTTGATTTACTTCTCAACAATGTTTTGGACACATTCTCATCTCTTGATTCTGTTGCAGATTCAATGTCGGTCTGGAATTTACTTAGAGAGTTTCGCATTCGGAAGGTCCACATGGCTGTAGTTCTTAATGAATATGGAGGAACTGTGGGAGTATGTTCATGCTCATGATATCCATTGTTAAATATCTGTTATCTCATGTAAAATTACACAATTAATTACCAAATGTCATTAAAATGCAGATCTACTTGAAAAGCAATACACACACCACACATATCGTCTTTATGTGATTTTGAGTTACTGTTGCTTATGATTATATATTCTGGAGTTTTGCCTGTCATAGCTAATAGTCTGTTCAAGTCTGCAAGGTCTGTATTTTGTATATCGAACATTAAACACTCTTATATATCTTTAATATTTACTGGGGTCTTACACATTGTCTTTGTGATTCGGTTGAAGCAGATAGTTACTCTGGAAGATGTTGTTGAGGAAATTGTTGGTGAAATTTTTGATGAGAATGATACAAAGGTAGTTGGTGTTTGAATTATAATGTCCTATTATATTGCAGAATACTTTTCATAACTGACTGCTATTAATCTATTATTATTCATGTATAATTAATTGTGATGAGATTCTTGTGCAAGGAATTGTCAGCTTTTATGCCACATATATTAAGCATTTATTTAACTTTCCAAATTAAAACTAAAGTTTGTATCGTATGAGACTTGGTTATATGAACTATACATAATGAAGATTGTTAGTTGGCCAACTACCCCTAATACATTATGATAATATAATGTTAGGAGAGAGGCCTAATTTGTGTACCAAACACATATCATGACAATCCACAGTTGCGATTCAACTGTGGCCTAGAATGTTTATCACCAGAAACCAAACTTTAAGGCAACTGTCAGCTATGGTATTTTATGCTACATGTGAAAAGTAGGGGAAATGGTATGCAAAATGACCAAATTAGCACATGAAGAAGGGGGGCAAGTGCCAAATGGCACTCCTGAAAAGTTGGACCTTTAGGCACTGCACAATGCATATAAGAGTTATGTTGCATGAAAACACAGTTTTTATGGTATCTTCCTTGTTTTTTTGTAGTAAAATACAATTTATTGATCTGTTACATGTGTTAGGTATAAAAAATATTTAAAAAAACACGTACAACACTTTTGCTATATACGTTGCCCAAGTTACACATTTCTAACGTACGTTACTTGTGTAACCCCTACAACGAATGTGTTACATGTATTATGTTTATAACAATAAAATGTTGTAGGTGTAACACATTTCTTAAATGCGTTATTTGGGTGGTAAAATGGCCAACTTTTCTAAACATGCCTTTCAGCATTCTAACTTCAAAATGTGCTATAAAAAGGGCCAAAACCCGATTTCATGTTGGCTGACTAACTCTCCTAAAAAGCTTGAGACATGACTATTAAGGACTTCTAATATGAAATCCTATTTGATAAGAAGTTCTATTTCTAACACGCATAAATCGTTACTGTAGGAGGAAATTCAGAAGAAAACTGGCTATGTTGTAATGCGAGCAGAAGGAGTCTTTGATGTTGATGCAAATACATCAATTGACCAACTTTTGGAGGATCTAGATATCGTCTTGCCAGAGGTGTGTTTCTCTGGAAAATTGTGTATGATGTGGTTTTTTTTCCATAAACAGACTACTAAATTTTACACCCGCTAGCTATATTTGTTGGAAACAGGCAGCTACCTTTATGTCTTAAACAATGGAAAAAGCTTTCTTTCTATAATTTTTCATCTCAATCATGCTCGCCATGCAGTAAACATGTTACTAAATGTATATGTGTCCTCTTATCATTAGTGTATTCGTCACCAGGATAATTTTCATTGCCCCTTCCCTCAGAAAAGGAATACCAGTAGATAGAACAGTAACATTTCAATGAAAAAAATGTAGAGCAGTCGGTTATTTTTCTTATTTGATGTAATATTTTAGCTATCTTTGTTCATTGTATTTCTTGCGAATTACATGGGGTATGTTTAAATGGATGTACCTTTTCCCAAGCATCTTTATATTTATACGGTAAATGAGGATGCACTTGGTATGGTACTCATGAACATGACGGGACTACTATGGGAATCTTATATCTTTTTGGACATATGCAGATCTCAGTTTATTTTTATTTTTTTGCTAATATATTGAGGTACAATTTTATTTTTGTTAATATATTTATAAGCTTCTACTACATCTACTAGATATTTTATTCAACAATCGGTTCTTCTGTTCTTTAATGTATTACAGGCACATCAGTATGAGACAGTATCAGGTTTCATATGTGAGACGTTTGGGTATATTCCGAAAACGGGTGAAAGTATTAATGTAGTGCTTGAAAAGACAAAAAGAGAGGAGAGCAGTGATTACAATGAAGAAGAAAATGACCATCATGATGATAAGAATACACATCAAGCATTCAAGCTTGAGGTACAAATTTTTGTTTTACTGACACTTGTTGCAGATTATTTCTAGAACCACTCATAGATATTCTTGGTATTGTCCTCATATAGAAAAATTTATCGTCCCAAGTTCTTTTATTTTTTGTGGGTTATATGTGTTGATAAACTCTTTCTCTTGCCTTCCCTTTTGATGCAGAACTAGGAATTAATAAATTATTTCGTATATATTATACTATTTATATAGGAATAAAGTTAATTGTAATTGATTAGCTATTTTAGTTATATTAAGTAAGTATATTATTAGGAACATTCTAGATTATAGTAGTAGAATAATAAAAGGATTTGTTTCCTTTTATTAGTTATGGTAGTAGATATTGATAGGTATTTAGTTTTTTTTCGTTAGGAAATTACTTGGCTTCCGAGTAATAGTTTATCTATATAAACTCTTGTAATTTTTATTTATTAAAATAGTATTGAATAATATGAATTAAGTCTGAGGATTTATTGTGTGTTTTGCCCATTTTCTGTGAGAGGCCATTATCCCTGTTTCTTACCCTTTTCCCACCCTTGTCCTGCATCACCTTTTCTCTGTATTCTTGTAATCTTGGAAGCGGGTAACTCATAACTGTATCAGTCACAGTTTCCGCATTGGAGCCACAAAAACATTAAGATTCTTATACCTTGCACTTTGTAAGTTTGTTGATGCAGCGTTGATATGCGACCAGGAAATTCTTTTTTGTCATCCTTCTAAAAAACCCTAGTTAAAGTTTCTGAATTGCAAAACTTGATATTCTTAGGAATAAACTTATAGGTTCAATGCATTATTGCATTCTGCAATTGCTGTGACAATTTGTTTGGTGATGTCTTTTGTTAAAAACACTGGAACTTTCCTCTAAGAAATCATTTACTACAGTCTGAAAGTCTCCACTAGTTACTATATCAAATCACATACTTGTTTATATCTGTATTGTGTTCCAACTTTATCAGAAAAGTCCAATAACATAATCCGTAATCTCAGGCGTAAACCCCTTTTTTTTGGCATTAGATACAGAACATCGAGTGTTACTAAACAATAATTTACTTGTTTTCACCTCTGGTGCAGATATTGGCAGGAAACTGTAGAAAGGTTAAAGCTGTTCGATTTACTCGGAGAAATCACGATTCAACTACAGAGACCAAAGAGATTACTCGAATGATCCCTAGAATCTGGAAACGGAAATGGAAAGATAATGAAGATCCAGGCCAGAGTGATGATGATATATATGATGAGGGGACACCAAACGGTAGCATTATACAAGATCCTGTAATTATCAAAGATGAAATTAATCAAAATATATAGAAACGATATTTTTTTCTTTTTGTTTGCCTTTTTTTCATACAGTAACTAGGTAGAAAACCAAAGGGTCGGTGGATAATTGAAACATAATTTAGGTTGCCTGTCTACAGATGAAGTGAGGTATTCACTTCATATTTTTTTAAGGTGTACGATCGAGTGATTGTTGCTGCTGCACCAGTTGACCATAATTTTGTAGAGGGCGACAAATTCGTAGATTGAGAGTCTGCATTTTTGCTGTATATCTCTAGCCCAAGAGAGTGTGAATTTTGATAAATTGGTCTGAAAGAAAAAACTGTACTGTTTAGGAAGCACATCCTGGCAGATTGAGAGGATATGGCTGGCATAGTCTGTATGAATTTGGAGAAAAGCCTTAGCTTTTGCTCCTCTCTCTCTCTCTTTCATCCTTCGCAGTTGTCTGAATCTTTCTTGTAAGTAGAGCAATCACTATAGTTGGATCATTACTTTTGCCTTGGTATGTAAAAGGTAATTGTAATGTTGTAGACACGACTGTATACTGCAGAATATTCAGGGAGATGTTGTGTGGTTAGTAGGACTCTTTTTCAAGGAGTTCAATGGACTACTGCAACATAATGGGCTTATGTAGGCAAAGAATGTAAATTTTGTTGCAAGTTAACTTGTCAATTTTAATCGTCCACTCTTGAACCAAGTCCAAGAAGATAAGTTGCCCTCAGCCTGAGTTGTACACGAAAGCATAGAGACTTTTTCAAGGGAGGAAAAGGTGAGTAAATATGTCCAGAACAGGTGAGTCGCATTTGGAAGATTGTGCTCTGGAGGAGGAGATGATGCCACCTTCCATCATCTTTTTGTTGCTTATTAAGGTTGACCTGTTGGGAATTGAAACCAATAATCATGGTTACTCATCGTAAATGATGAATCATACTGCTAGAGTATGTTTCTTTGTATCAGGTATAGTTTATGCTGATGTTGATTTTGCACTTGAATTTAATAATTTGACTGCGTAAACATGAATATTATATTTTCTGAAATTGGTATTTTTTGGAAGCAAACTCAATAAATAGCTTCGCCTCCTTTCAAAAAAATTGTATAATCTGCCAACTTCCTAAATAAATGTAGTAAAAAAAATCAGTTTTATAAATATATTATGTTATATTTTTTTATTACTATGTTATATAAATATGAATATAATAAATATCTATGAAATTATGATATAAATTATATAGGATCAAGCACGTAAGTTGAACAGGAGATTACATAATAAATTAATTAAATCATTATTTTTTAAATGTCCTAGATTATCACAGAACTTGCATACAAAATTCTTGAAATTTATTAGATAAATTTGACTAACTGCTAAATTTATGTACAAAGGTGTACCTTACAATTCAAAAGAGGTTTCTTCCGGGGAACATCCGGAAAGGAAAGGCACTCAAATGATTATTATAATGATAATAATGGCCATAATCTGCTCACTTTGAGTGGTTGACAAAACTGTTAAGTAACAACGCATTGTCATTTTATTTACAGGTCTCATCTTATCAAAAAAAAAAAAATCTCAGAATCAGAAAGAGGCACAATGATTCATAGATATAGTCAACACCCACAGCTCGAAATAAGTAATTTAATTATTATCATCAAACCTATAACCTGACGTATTATAGCTCAACATCTATCTTTGTGTTAAAGCACTTGTATCGACATTCCTCTTAGAAAGTTACTGGAAGCCTGAGAAGTAGAATCCTAATGAATTATAAACAGGCAATACCCAAAGTTGCATTACTTGACAAATGAAGAAAAAAATCAATTTGATGCATCAACATCCAGATTTCTTAAATTTTCACCCAGGCATGCATCAAGACATTTATCTACTCTTTCCAACTCTTTTGCCAAAATATTATATGAATGAGAACCAGGAGCCAGGATACATACATCTGCATCACCCTGTTGCAGCAACCCATCAATTAAGACTGTCCAGGCAACCTCATCAGAGTTCCATGGTGTCTCAAACATGTCGTCAAACACATTTAGCGCTTCAGCTACCAAATTTGCTTTGCAGAGAGCACAAATTAGTGCTTTATAATTTGATAAATGAGGAGTAAAGCCTTTCTTTACCATTAAGTTATAAATTTCTTTAGCAGGGTCCACTCTCATATTTTGGCAATAAGCAGCTAAGAGAGAGCAGTAGGTCTCTTTGGTGGGACATAAGCCTTTCTCTTCCACATGATTAGCCAACAGACCTGCCTCACTAACTTTTCCTTCTCTACATAGACTGATTATTAGAGTGCAATAGGTGTTAACAGTGGGTTCACAATCACTCTCCGTCATTCTTACCAAAAGATTGTTTATAACTTCCAAACCAACATCCTTGTTATGTGAACCGGAGGCGTAAACTGATTTATGCTGTGAAGCAATCTTTTCCACATTAGACTGGTATTCCTTTTGCAACCCTTTCAGCAAGACACTATAAGTTCGATAATTAGGTTTACAGCCCATGTCAACCATTTTTCGAAGAACAACGAACGCATGGTTTAACTTGCCCAACATCACAAATCCATCAATTAAATTGGTATAAGACACAGTATCAGGAGACAATCCTCTTCTCTGCATGGCCTCTATTAATTCCTCTGCCCCATCAGTCTGGCCTTCTAGACATAACCCATAGATGAGGCAATTATAAGTGTTCACATTAGGCAAACAGTTTCTTTTTATCATTTTGTACAAAACCTTGACAGCAAGACTTGTCCCACCATTCCGACAAAGCCCATAAATCAAATTTGTGTAGGTGATGACATTTGGAAGCAACCCTTTTTCTGATATCGTATCAAACAGTGTTTCTGCTCCATCAAACTTACCCTCTCTGGCAAAAGCATTTATAACATAATTGTAAGTTTCGGTGTTATGGTTGCACCAATGAGCGTATTATATGTAACAACTCTTGGTAGAAAACCCACATTCTGCATTTTGTTAAAAAGAACAATTGCCTTCTCTAATTTCCCAGTTAAGCACATGATCTTTATAATTTCATTATAAGTTCCAGTATTGCACAAGGTACCCTGTTTCTCCATTCAATCAAATATTCTTAAAGCATCACTAAATCTGCCTACTGCCATACACAGGTCATTTATCAAGACATTATATGTAATACTATTTGGAACCAAACCATCCATCAACATCTGGTGGTAAAATCCAGCTGCCATCTCATAATTCCTGGATCGAGACAAACCACTAATGAGAGCCGTGTAAGTCTGCACATTTGGCAAGCAACCCCTTCTTCTCATACTGGATACAAGATGAACAGCCTCCTTGACACTCCCAACAGCACATAATGAATTAATCGGGACAGTATATGTAAACACTGTATGTTCAATATTCTTCTCAATCATTTCATTAAGCAACTCCAGTGCCTCATCCACCCTCCACTCATTGCAAAGTCCATTTATGAGAGTGGAATATGTTACCGAGTTAGGAAGACAGCCTTCCTTCAGCATCTTATCAAAAACTCGAAATGCTGCAACCAAGTCCCTCTTCCTACAATAACCCAGAATCAGTGAAGTATACGTAAACACGTCCACGTCCGGGACCCAATCACATTGATAAATCTTACATAATATCATCTCAGCCTCTTGAACCCTTCCCCTCTTGCACAACATATTAATCATCGTGTTTAATGTCAATAAACTCGGTTGGGTCCCAATGCTCAACAATTTCAGATACAAATCCTTAGCATCATCAACCATACCAAATTTACCAAACTGAATCAACATAGCATTAAAATTATATAAACCAAACTCAAGACCTTTCTTCCTAAGACCATTCAAATAATCAATAACCCATCTCACATCTTCCTCAGTTCAACAACTCTTAATCATCAAGATCCTAACATGATCCGCGTTCGCAAACTGCTCATCTCTAACAAGCCTATCCAACATAGCTACAAAAGTGCCCCTATCATGTTTGTAAAAATGCCTCTTAGAAAACCAATAAAAAAATTGCAAAACAGAATCACAATTCAAATGGGATTCAATAATCTTAGTAACCAAATGGGTATTGAGATTGGGGCTCAAACTTTTAAGTTCTGGACTAGATTGCCAATGGGGTTGGCTCAAAATATCACAGAACTTGCATACTAAATTCTTGAAACTTTCTTGAAATTCATAAGATAAATTGTTGGGCTGGGATGAAAATCTGAGTAAAGATTGAAACTTTAATAAGGGATAAGAACGCTTATAAACAAAGTAAAAAGAAAGATGTGATTGGGGTTTAAATTGCTTTAACATTTGAATTTGAATGAACAATAGAGTTCATGAATTATTGCAATGAGAAGAAGGAGAATACATGAAATTGTTGAACTTCTTGTATGTATGTATGGCAGCGATCTGTAGAGGGTGAACTTGTTCACTTCAGCTGCCGCGTGGTAGAGAAGAGGACCAAAGGGTGTGTAGAGGGTGAACCTGTTAGTCCTGAAAGAAAATTTAAAAGAAAATAAAAACCACAAATTTATATATAAGTTGAAATTTTGAAAAAAGAATAGTAAAAATTTTACGCTCTCCCTTTTACATCCTTTCTTTTTTCCTTTAATAAATTTGTTTACAAATTTTTATAATTTTTATTTCATTTATTTATAACCAAATAAACATGAACATTCATATTATTAATTAAAAAATTATTTATAAGTTTATTTTAAGAAAATACGTCAAAAATTATAAGTCTTCTTTTTTTTCAAATAAATATTTTAAAAATCAGTATTTATTTATATATATTAAGATAATACTAGATTTTAACTTGTGTGATACACGGATATTTTGTTTTATTAATTAAAATATTTATTTTAAAATTATTAATATTTTTACAATTTTAAAAAATCATAATATATTATAATTATATTAGTTTTTTAACGAATTTAAATTATATATCTTTTCATCAATCGAATTAAATATAAATAAAAAAATATTAAATATTAAAAATAAATATGTACATAGCACAAAATATAAATTTATATTAATAATATATCAATGTGTAAAATTTTGTGATTCGAAATATTATGAACATGGTTTTTTAATATATTTAAGATTATAAGTATTATATTTAAATATATTTTTATAAGATCTATATTGTGTTTATTTTATATAAAATTCATAAGATATAATATATATGTATATTTTAATAATATGATAATATAATTATTCATTTGAATAAGTTTTCTTATGTTATTAGATTTTCAGTAGTATGGTATTAATTGCAATTTATAAATAACTATATAATATATATAATTTAAACCTTGCATCAATAAATAATAAATATTACTACATTGCTAATGAAATTTAAACTCTAAGTTAATATTAACAAATAAAACGATACATAATAATTTTTGTCATAATAATTTTTACATTCCACTTTTTTATACTAATATATGACTGGTTCTTTATTGAACCAAACATATTATTCTATATTAATACTTAATGTGTGTTATGACAATTCAACCTGTGCAATAATTATTTTTAAAAAAAAACTAATTTCTTTAATTCGATACAAACTAATGAATTAACAAGGTTTCTGAGCTATCAATATAATAATTTCTCATGTAAGTGTAACTGGTTCTCCGTATAAAATTACTCTAATATCTTATATAATATATGAAATATTTTTATAGAAAAGTTTTGGATAAGAACAACTTTAATCCTCCTCCTAACAAAAAAATTCACGACCTCCCTCCATCTCTCTGTATGTAAAATCATAATGTTATTTCTACTATAATATAATAATAATACATAATAATGTCTGATATATGATATGTATCTATATAAATCTAATATAAAACGTGTTTCAATGTTTTAAATAAATTATAAAAAGGATTTCTAAACGAAATAGAATTCTCCGATAAAAATTCGTAATTGCCTTTTCTATATAGATTACGGGATGTTCCAGTTGGATTTTAGAAGTTGGACCAATCTGAATTAAAGATAATTTTGTAAGTTTCGTGTGGGCCGTAAAATCGTCCAATTATGATTTCTGAAACTCAAAATATGGCTCAAACAATTTGTGATTTGTAAAGAGCACAATAATTACGAATTTTCTTTTTAATTTAACTCTAAAATATCTTTTTAAATTTAAATTTATATATTACTAAGATATCTAATAGAGTTTGAGTTATAATATAAAAGGATGTAAGAAAAATTATTGTTGTTAGAAATCTTAATAATAATTATAACTTATAAATAATTAGTATATAATATTATATAATTATTAAGAATCGATGATTTGACCTTGGGTAGTATTTGGATACGATCTCTCTTACTCTTATTATATATAGAATATAATTGAAAAGTTATATAAAATATTTAATTGTCGTATATTATTTACTTACAAAAATTTCTATAATCACGAAATTAAAAATATCTAATTTAGCCGATTAATTCCCTACAAAATATTTTATTAATTTAATTTTTAAATTCGATTAATCACTATAAATTTTATTAATCCATATATTTTATAATAATTTATTAAATTTAAAATCATGTTTCTAATAGATATAAATAATTATAAAATTTATAATATATTATATAATAAATAATTAATAAATTAAATATTATTATAAATATTAAAATATATTCTTTTGTTATAATCCAGTCGATCAACGATTTTTGTATTAATTGTTATTTTTTCTTTTCTAACTTAATAATCACCTAAACACCTTGTTGGTACAAACATTCCTCTGTTTTCTTGTAGGGATGTTCAAATAATCCAAAATCCGAAATTTGAACCGGTCTGATTCGAAAAAAGTTCAAAAAATTCGGTCCGAAAAAAAGTCATGTCCAATTCGGTTCGGCCCACGAGCCCTAAACAAGCATCCTTACTATAAAGATCATTCGGATGCCGAAAGAAGACTGCGGGATGTTGTTTCAGCTGAGGATAGTTCATCAGAAGAAGTATTGATAAATGAAGAAGATTCGTCACAGGGTGATAGGTAATTTCCGCGGACTATCTTTTTTCCTGATTAATAGTTATTTTTATTTGTTTATTATTTTATGCTAATTATAACCAACTCCTATGTTTTGATTCTTTTGAAACTAGATAGAACTTAGAAGACCCCAACATGATTGGAAATACTAACTCTCAGAACCTTTTCATCACTATCTCTCAGATGAAATGTTAATTCTAAATATTCAAACTGATACTAGTTTTTAGTGACAATTACCAGGATGACATTTTAAAAATTGTAATTTGTATTTTCAGTTCAAGGTTTTTTTTCTGTAATTTAAATGATTAGTACAATCTTGTTAAGTTGTAAGTCAGAGTTCATACTAGTACTTTATATTGTTAAATTTTCAAATTTCATATATTTATAAAGTTCCAGGAAATATTTTTATACAAGATGATAAAATACATGTTTTTTTAAAATTCAGGATTGGATAAAGTCTGGTCTAATCCGGCTTAACCCGCGAACCGCAAACATGCCTCGTATTTTCATGACTTTTCATGACAGACCCAACCCGATTGTCAAAAAAGGCCGACCCAATTTTTCAAAAAAAAAGACGGGTTAAATATCTTGTTGGTCACTGAAGTCAGCCTGATGTATCAAGATGGTCACTGAACTGAAATTGGACTCATGTAGGTCACTAACTTGAGTAGATGGTACACTCCGTTAAGTCATCTAACGGAAGTTACGTGATACGACAAAAGTTGCTGACATGGCATAAGAATCAAGTTTCTTTTTAATGTTTGGACAAAGAATTTGATCACTGCCAAGCATTTCTTCCCTTTTCTTTTTAATTCTAGTCATGAGCTTGAATGTAATCTCCTGTATCATTGTTAAAACTGGCATATACCTCTCAGTAATGATCCAAGCATTGAGCATTCAGACATGTTATTATCAACATTGTCCGCTTTTGATATTGTTGCAAAGTGAGCCTTAGTCCAAGTTTTAGCATCAAGGTTCCTGAGTTGGTCATAAGCAGGCCTAGACTGTTTTGCAACTTTTGCAAAGCAAAGCTTGCAAAGTAAAAAAGAAACATTAAAGCAAAGTCAGCAACTTTTGTCATGTCACGTAACTTCCGTTAGATGACTTAACGGAGTGTACCATGTACTCAAGTTAGTGACCTACATGAGTCCAATTTCAGTTCAGTGACCATCTTGATATATCAGGCTGACTTCAGTGACCAACAAGATATTTAACCCAAAAAAAGACTGTACTTTTTATAACTCCGATAAACCCCGGTCCATCAGTTGTGCATCAGTATTTTCTTGTACACGGCTGAAAAAGAGCAAGTAATAATCTGAAACACACTACCAAATGGTCCAAATTGTAGCCTCTCAACCCCTGCAATCCTCCGACATTTTTTATAACCTAGACTTGTACTTGTCTAAAATTTCTAAAAGCCCACAACAAGTCACACACTCCACGCTTTATCCATCAAAACTGCAGCTTTAAACAACCCATCAATCTCTTCTCGACTATTATCTCTATACGCTGACCTCAAAATCAATAATCTCAACTATGCAAGATCAGTTTTTGATCATATTCAACAACCCAATTTGTTTTCTTGGAACACCATCATTAAATGTTATGTTGAAAATCATCGCTCGGATGATGCACTCCGCCTGTTTGATGAAATGCTTGGTAGGTCGGATTGTGTGCCGGATGATTTTACTTTGTCTATTGTGCTTAAGGGGTGTGGGAGATTGTGTGCATTTAAAGAAGGTGAACAGATTCATGGGTTGGTTTTAAAAATTGGGTTTGGGTTGGTATATTTGTGCAGAGTAGTTTTGCTAGTTTATATTCGAAATGTAGAGATATTGAGTCGGCGAGGAAGGTGTTTGATAAAGATGGTTGACAAGGATTTGATTTCTTGGAATTCTTTGATGGGTGGGTATGTGAAATGTGGGGAGATTGAGCTTGCGGTCGAGTTGTTTAATCAGATGCCTGAGAAGGATACTTTTCTTGGACAATGTTGGTTGATGGTCTTTCGAAATGTGGGAAAGTTAAGGACGCGAGGGAAGTATTTGATCAGATTCCTAGTAGGAACATGGCTTCTTGGAATGCTATGATTAACGGGTATATGAAAATTGGGGATGTTAATGCAGCACGACGCTTGTTTGATGAAATGGAAGGAAGAGATATAATTACATGGAATTCAATGATAGGCGGGCTTGAATCAAATGGACGACATATGGAAGCTCCGGTATTGTTCACCACAATGCTCAATGCATTTTTCACGCCTAATCAGGTTACCTTGGTCAGCATACTTTCTGCGATTTCAGGATCGGCTGTCGTAAGTAAGGCCGTAAGGGCAGGTGGGTTCATTCTTATTTGGCTAAGGCTGGATATAACCTAGAAGGTGTCCTTGGTACATCCCTGATAGAAATGTATTGCAAGTGTGGGAGTGTTGAGAGTGCGTTGGCAGTTTTTCGCTCAGTACGGAAAAAGAAATTGGGCCATTGGACTGCTTTAATTGTAGGACTAGGAACACATGGACTGGCCGTAAATGCTTTTGAATTATTTCATGAGATGCTCGCAGATGGTGTAAAGCCTAATGCTATAACCTTTATCGGGATGTTGAATGCTTGTAATCATGCAGGATTGGTCGGTGATGGCCGAAGGTATTTTGATATGATGGTAAAGGAATATGGAATAGAACCAGCTGTTGAACACTATGGTTGCCTAGTGGACATCCTATGTCGAGCTGGTCATCTCGAAGAGGCAAAAGAAATGATAGATCAGATGCCAATGAAACCAAACAAAGTGATTTGGATGATTTTACTAAGTGGTTCCAAAAATCATAAAAATGTAGTTATTGGGGAATATGCAGCTCAACGTGTGATTGAGATAGCTCCAGGAACGATCGGATGTTATGTGCTTCTCTCAAATATATATGCTGCTGCTGATCAGTGGGACAAAGTTTCTAAGGTTAGAGAAATGATGAGGGAGAGAGGAGTGAAAAAAGATCCAGTTGCAGTTCGATAGAGCATAAAGGTGTGTGTGGTTCATGAGTTTGTTGTCGGGGATAAATCACATTATCAAAGTAAAGACATATATTCCAAGTTATAGATGAGATGAGTGGGAAACTGAAATGCATTGGACATGTACCTGATACGACCCAAGTATTGTTGTGTATTGAAGGACAGAAAGATAAGGAGCTGAATTAGAAAGCCATAGTGAGAGGTTGGCTATAGCTTTTGGTCTCATCAATGTTGGATCAGGAAGTCCAATCCGCATTGTAAAGAACCTTCGTGTGTGTAACGACTGCCACTCAGTGACAAAGCTCCTCTCTAAAATGTATGGTCGTGAAATCATTGCAAGGGACAATAGCCGTTTCCATCATTTAAAAAATGGGACGTGTTCTCGCATGGATTATTGGTAAAATATTTGGTCCAAAACTTAGGCGACAAAGGAGTCGTTCTAGTTCTTTTTTCCAGAATCCAGATATGCAAACATCAATTCACACAGGACT
Source organism: Oenanthe sinensis (assembly GCA_028671895.1). Taxonomy (NCBI): domain Eukaryota; kingdom Viridiplantae; phylum Streptophyta; class Magnoliopsida; order Apiales; family Apiaceae; genus Oenanthe; species Oenanthe sinensis. The sequence continues at coordinate 43,383,183 of CM053794.1, forward strand.
TCAATATCATCACTAGTGCACAGGAATTCATTAATTTTTTCTGGTGTGCAAAAATATTATGTAGCACCGCAAGAGGGCAAGTGTACGAATGTAGGGCTGCCAAGATATTAGGGGCCACTTTCGAAGATTGGTGTTCTGGCCTTCAAACAAAGTGCTTGGAAAGACAAGTTAACCATAAAAAATGGCCCAATTCGAGTGGATCACCTTAAGCTCATGGTTTTTGCAACTATATCTCGAAAATAGTCACCAGAGGACACCAGTCAGGTATGAATTGGGGGTGGGGATTACTGAAAGAATGGGGTCAAGTACTTTGGCTGGTAAGATCCATGCAGGCATATCGATTAGTTGCTAGTGTAGCTTCCCGACAAAAATGTTCTGGAGTGGTGAGTTCGTTCAAATTCAGTAAGAAGAATCAGTTGATGTTGCACTAGAAATCGTACAAATAGGTGAATCACCAAAAGGCGTAGACTTGGGATTCTAGTTACAATCAAATATAATAAATCTGAAAGCAATATAGATAAACAATGAAGGCTTCTTTCAGAAATGTGTATCTAATTAGTAACGACCATACGCCTGTCGATTAACAATAATTAGTAACGACCATACTCCTGTAGATTAACAAAAAATGTGCATAACAAGCTTTGTTGGAAAGATTTTATTTAAACAAATTAAATAACATATTTAATTATACCATTTTAAACTTTAAAGAAAGGATTAATCAAAGCATTATCGGCATAGAATGAAAAGAATTAGTAAAAAAAAATCATTAAATTTATTTCACTAAATCCATTTTCCCCAACAAAGCAGAGAATATCCATCGTAGTTTAGTTTTACATAGTGTTTTCAGTAAAGGTTTGGACGAGCATTGACAATACACTTCAGCAGCAGATTTTATAAGATGTAAAAAAGAGGGCTTTGTACATCAAAGAATATCCTCCAAGTAAAAAACTAACAAAGCACCGCCTTGACATACTTCACATATTGGATAGACAGAAAATGTAAATAGGGGTTGTTTCATGTTTATTGTAGCTTAGCCAAAAAAAATGATAGATAAGCTCCAAACTTTACCAATTAAGCTCTACTAATGCATTTTAGGTGTAATAAACCATGCATATAATGTTGTACATTTAAGCTTGATCAGTAAAATATGGAGCTTATTTTATCAATTTCCAAAGAAAAAACTAGAAGGGTATAATAAATACTGGCAGATCGATCTCATATCACTGTTCTAGCTTCAAGGAAACTACTCTTGATTGCCTATTGCGCTTTGCAGCCCTGACAAAGACTACTGAGAGGCAACATGGAGCCCACCAAGGACGACGGACTTTTTGTTCCCCCTTCAAACACGCCACTAAGCATATATTTGCAGTCACTAGTGAGTACAGAACAAATAACAGAAAAAGGAAAATGGAAACAAGAAGATAATGATACTTATTCTCTTTATGTGCCATATATTTTTCATGTACAGTTTACATTCCACAAGTATCCCAATAAATGGATATGACAGCAGGGTGTTACTTCTAATAGAATTTGTTATATAATTACTCCATTGCTGAAAGAATATAGTAGCATCTTCTGATGGTTACATGACAAGAAAAAAACATGCAATTAACTAGGGAACCAAGTTAAGTGAATGGGCACAGTTAACATTGTAATTACCTTAATGTTTTTAAGGGTACGGCTGGCTCAAGTGTAAAAATGAAAACTGGAGATATTCCTTTTCTTTAATAATACAAAAAATAAAAACCATAAAAGGGTTGTTGATAATTTTTATATAAGCTTTACCCACAAATTTTTATGAAGTTGTAGATCTCAACTACGTCAAAAATAAAATTCTAGTTACCCCCTGCTTTCTTGCATGATTTTATTTCTACTTATTAACTTATTTATTTTATTGGCTGGAAATCATTGGGGGATTGATCTAGGAACATCGAATAAATTCAAGCTCGTGGTCAAACAAAACATGCAGTTGACCCTATACACAAAGTAGAGGATACAACCCATGACATTTTAACTAGCTTTAAATTTTAATTGTTATAGCTAAACAATGAGCGAGTACAAACTAGTAGCTACGGTTTGATGTGAAGAATGAATTAATGTTTAATTATGACCCAAAAGTACTAACGAGACAACCCCATACCCTAGAAAATACCAACCACAGACAATAGCAGCAGAGAATACTTGGGAATGTCACATAATGAAACCAAATAAGAGATATACCTTTAATTTGCCTGAGTTCCTTGCACAGTGTTATGAAGTCCCCCCATTTCATATGACACCGCCTTATAAACCGAAGTATTTGCTCAGTCGTAAACATGGACATGCCTTCAAGATATTCTCCGTTGACACCATTTTCCTTAAAGATTTCACGGTAGCTACCAAGATTTATCTCTTCCAACCACAAGCCTACATCCTGGCAACACAAAAGCGGCAGATGCATACACAATGATCCATCAGTTCACTATTTTGTGTTATTACTACGCAGAAAGAGGTCAACTTAACATTTATATATAGTCTACATAGTTTAAGCACAATATAATGAATTCCCTTCAATCTCCTGACATAAATAATGGGAAAAATATCAAAGTCCTCATTTTCTAGGATGAAATATATCAGTATCATCACTAAAGAAAAACTTGACTCATTTTGATCAGTAGAAAATTAAAAATGTACACACGTTAAAGTTAAAACTGGATTTAACAGTCAAAATCATTAAATATTCATTAACAGCTCTTTCTATGTCTCTATATGCACGCACACACAATCATTACTCAGGATCAAGAAAAAAACACGGTTGTTATTTCCGGTTATAGAACCATTACTCGATAAAGACCAAGCAATGCAACTCATAACTATTTATAATAGATTAAAAGTAACAATTTGAGTAAGCAACTAATGAAATGTGAGATGGAAAACATTTAATTTGACTACATTCAGTTTTGACTTTAACGACGTGTACGCTTTTTATTATCTAGTGATGAAAATGAGTCATGTTTTTCTTTAGTGATGATATTGATATATTTCATCCTAGAAAATGAGGACTTTCATATTTTTTCCCCATAAATAATATATTCTTAAGTGACATGAAACATAAAACTGATCCAGGTGCAGGATCTGCTAATATGCTCTGGTGTAATGTATGCCAAATGTGTTATTATATTGCTTCGCAGATGGGGAGATCGAATTCTTCTCACAGAATATATTGGCTTGTGTTATTAGTCGCATTTAGTTGTCAAACAGCTTACAACTATGAAAACGAGTATGCAGTAGTCGTGTAGGAAAGAAACAAATTCCAGAGCCAAATTCCGCTAGAAAGTAAATTCTAATAATTTTTAGCTAAAAGAAATAATATAAAACCCCAAATTCCCAAGTCAAATGGTACTAAATATCCGAACCCGAAATCCCAATTGCTAGATCACACCAACAAGATTTACATACAAGTTCCAAAAAACCACGTAACCAAGGTATTAACAGGTGGTTAAAAAAGAAAAAAATCTTATATTTTTCAAAATAACTTATAAAAAATCAAAGAGCTGCAGCCCATTTCTATGCACAAACAACATATTCACACTAAAGCCTAACCAACAAGATCAGTTCCACCCCATATCTTAGTAATACAAGTGTGCTAAAGGCAATTAAAAAGACCATAATCATGTAGAAATAATAATAATAAAAAAAGACAATTAAGCAAAATGAAACCCTAAAATTGAACCAAGAAAAAACAACATGAAACAAGATCTAAAAAAGAAAGGGTTGGTACTAAACCTCAACGGTCCAAATAAAAAAATCCAATGGCTCGGGTGGGCCTTGAGCGATCATCTCCTAGAATCAAATACCCAATACACCCTGAAATCAATTTTCGTGGGTTTACAATCAGTAAACTTATATGTGCGTGTTAATAATAATGAATTGAAATTGAAAGTACCGTGAGAGAGAGAAAGAAAGTAAATTCAGAAACTAAAGTAGGGCTCGCTTTATACAAATCTCTCTACACTTATGGACTCAGAATCGAGAGAGAGAGATTTGTTCTATTTTTGTGTTTACTGTTTACCTTCGTTTAGAATGCACGTATATATCTCATGTCATCATCATTTATTAAAAGATTTTATTATGACGAAAAAGGTACTATAGTTGGATTATTTTAATTTGTACTGTACAATAATTTACGAATATGTTAGGTTTGTTCTTAATTTTTAATGATTTATAACTAATCATATACTATTTTTTTTTATTTACTAATTTGACTTATAACTGTATAAATAAGTATTTATTTTAAGAAATTTTCGGGATGAGATAGAGTCGAATTCTGAGACGACAAACACGACAGATATAAACCCTCAACCACTTGGGTTATTAATTAATTAATTATACTGTAGTTATTAAATAAACAATACCTTCGATAATATTTTCTGGTTAGCAAAACAGTTCCGCTCTTGGTACATTACATATGCACAATGGCCTTTCCGTCTTTGTATAGTCACGTTCTTTTAAATTGTTACTTGCATAGTTGCATGCTTATTGCCAACGATCAAGATTGACTTGTAATACATAATTATTATTATTCAATAATTATCGTTTTTTGGTTACTATCAACCGGTGATAGTAAGTTAGTGATTTGACTTATTTTTTGATGATTGTCTTATAAGTTGGTTTAATTAATCAACAGGGTCACGCTGTCTCCTGTTCATCCACAAAAATAATGTCTTGCTCAATTCTTTCTCTGTAGCTAAAATAATCTTTATATGTAAAGTGGTTACATGTACCAAACAAGTACGCATTCCTCAACCCACCTACTTCATCGTCTTTACGCAGGAAATAGTAGACATCTCATGTAAAATTAATTGTCCGTTGGATTAGTTATAATTGAACGTGATCCGATGCTGCATCACTATTACATTTAGAAGAAGCTCTAATATTTTAAGAAAGTCTAATTTTAAAGATACCATCCCATACCACGCTGAAATTGTCTATGAAATCAAATGGGAAGCTTGCACAAAAACAATCAAAATGACATCTCTTACAGCCACAATAATACAACCAAGAAAAACAACCGTTTCCCAAACTATTATCACACACTCTGTTATTTAAACCAGGTAGGCCAGACAAGACATGGTAGTGGGCCAATTTATGCTCCACTTTGCTATCATGGGCAAAGGATCTGGGCCTGCAGTTCTAACTGGGAGATTTCAATCCTTAACAAATAATGTGAAGATTCATGATGAGAGGATGTGTCACCTGTGCATAAATTTTAATCAGAAGCTTCTGCTACTGGAAGACTTGTTCCCTGATCAGATAGTGTTGTCAGCAGATCCAATAGTGGTTTTGCTAATTGGCCCCTTCCCAAAATACTCGGCAATCACAGAAAAACCATCCTCTGAACTCTTAACTTGCTGGAAAAACTGATCTTGGCTTTTAGAATTTTGCTCCAAACTTCTCTTCATTTCCAGGACCAATCTGTACTCAGGAGCACATTCTGGACACTCTTTTTCATTGTCCCCAAGGCAGCGTTGATGGAACGAGTGCATGCACATAAAGTGGACAGCAGGCAGGTCAAGGGTGAAAGTGCAAGCAGTACACTTGCTGAGCTGAAAGATTCTTGCATTAGTCCTAAGATCATGGATCTCTTTTCTCATGACTAGTGTTTCCTCCTGTCAAATAATATATTCCCTCAGTTCCACCCAATTGTTAACGTTTCGGAGAGAAGGTCCGGTACGCATTTTAAGGTGCATATAAAGTATAGTTCCATAACTTATTTTTAATTTTTTTTCTGAATGTTTAAATTTTTATTCAGAAAAAAATAAATTAAAAATAAGTTATGAAACTATACTTTATATGCACCTTAAAATGCGTGCCGGACCTTCTCTCCGAAACGTTAACAATTGGGTGGGACGGAGGTAGTATAATTGGGTGTGACGGAGGTAGTATGAATAATATATTACAAATGCATCCACACACTTTATACTGCTAGAATTTTAAAAATATGTTATGTTCTCATAATTCATCAAGAAGAAATTGATAACGAGAAAAAGATAACTGTCAAATTTTTAAAAGGAAAAGTAAATTTAACAGTTCCCGAATGCGTAATAGAAGTTAAATGATTAAGTGTTCAATTTTTTGTTATAAAAACAGCAGTTAGTATTTACAAAGTGTAAGTTATTTGCAGCAACATCACCCTTCACATGCTAGGATCAGAAAAACTGATGAATACTGATGTCCTAATAACTCTTATAAACCTAAAAAAAATTAACATCCAAATGCCAAACTGATGACTCTGAAGACATCAAACAAGGTTCTATTTAATGTGCTATCATTATTCTAATAATAATATGAGACACCGTAAGTGATTAATCAATAATTTAAGAAGACAAAACCAAGAAGTCAGTTCCAGTTACTTCTCATTTAAAGTACCTTAGATATCATGTTTACTGATATATTTCTTATTTATATATCAGATTTGACCTCTTCCTTATGGATACACACACAAAAACAAGTTTTTGATATTGCATGGAGACTAGAGAGTGGATAACACATGCATGTACTATATAATTTCATCAAGAGATGATAAGTTAAAAAATCCAACCTGATACTTCTCAATTGCACGACAATCCTGATCAATCAATTTTGATTCCTGCTCAAGCTTTCGAGCTATATAATCTTTAATGACAGATAAAGTGAGACATGGGTTTCTTGACAAAGTCTGAAGAACTATAATTGGAGGCAAAATATCATCCCTCTCAATGTAAGATAGAACTTCCTTTACTTCTTTCGAACAGTCTTCGCCAAGTTCACCAAAGTACTTTAATAAGTCTGCCCAAAGTGATGAGTCACTCCCTTGCCGGAATCTCCAAGTCTCTTACAGCATGCAATTAGACCCTCATGGTCATGTGCTTGCATGTAGCAACCAATCACTTCCTTATAAAGTTTCATCTTCTCATACAAAAATAGGAGTCCTTCTCTAAAACCATTCATTTCACAAAGAATTATAGCAAGATCAACATCATACATTGGAGTTTCCTAATCTGATGGCCAAGCACTCTTAAGTAAACGGAGACCCTTTTGAAATTTCTCATGGCACTCTTTTGCCTTGATTGATTCCTTCCCTTTTGCCGATGACTGTCCAGCTCTAAGATTACCATTTTCTCCGACGGCAACTTGTGAGGACGGTGGAAAGTTCACGTCATTAGACAGGTATATCTCCAAAAGTGTGTTATGAATTTCTAAGTGAGCTGGTGAATCCTTCACTTTGTTCGTGTATTTTTCAAGAAAATCCATTAGTGAGTGGGGATGATGAATAAATATGTTTACAAAATCAACTGGAGATGGTAGCATAGGTACATATTTACCATTTGAAGCACCTCTTTTCGCTGCTTCTCCTTCCTCTGTGCAAAGCCGCAAGAGTATTTCAATTGTTTCAACTGGCTTGTGCTCAATGAGTATTTTACCATACTCTTTAATTGTAACCCCAGCTTGACTCGGTTCAAGACTTGAAATATATTTTAATGCTTCTTTGTAGCTGCCAAGGTCTTCAAGTAAGATCTTTAAGTACCACTCATGCCTCCCAGCCTTCTTTGCAACATACATTGCATGCTCATGATAATTAGCAGCTCGACAGACCCTTATTGCTGTTTCCACATCAAATTTACGTTCCCCATCCTCACTTTTTATGAAAACATTTAGCTTTTCAACATCTTTTAATTTGGTGAAACAATTCAACAATAGAGTTGTGTGGTCTTTAGAAGCAAACCCCTTTTCATGCAATTTTTCCAAGTAATTCGTAAGGTTGTGGATTCTTTGTGCATCTAGAAATTTTTGTATCACATATGACGGTTCAAGGTGACCAATGGTGTGAATATACTGAGACATAGCCTCATCGTAGTCTTGTTTGCTATATAAATGATCTGCGTACTTCCTTAGCACCTCAGCAGTTGCTGCAGCATCAGCTTGTTGACTTTGAACAAGATTGATAGCTACAGTGTATAGATTCTTCTTGAAAAGCATGTCTAACTTGCTTTCCATGTCCTTCTCCCCAATACATAAAACTGATTTGTCTGTCATTATAAGTACTACATTGCCCCATTCACAAAGCATGTGAGAAACTTCTTTGACCGAGATACTGCGTGCGATAAGCCGGTTCTTCAGGTCATACACATTGAAAATATTCTGGCCAGTTCTCTGATCTTCAACAATGCACAGAAGGTATCCACGAAACCAGCCAAGGAACTTCTTTTCACCTTCAAAAGCCCAGCAAGGACCCCGACCATCAACCTCATAGAAGTATACAGCCTCTGGTCGACCCATGATCAGTTCCTGAAAGATTTATAGCAAAGAAACTGCAAGCTTAGTAGCATAAAGAAATTAACATTTTTATAGGCTTAAAGAAGGGGTAGTATACCAAGCGATCACTCATTGCAACACTACTGAAGTTGCATCCAATATTATCTAAGGTTTGCCGACTTGGTGGTTGAGTTTTAAAGTTAAACAAGCTCACTGAAGTAGGCGTGACTGCGAATAATTGAAGAGTTTGTCCATCAACTCGGAATGCAAGGCCTGTTACTGGCAACTGGCTTTTATCTGAAGTGTTCTCCACCTGAAGCTTAAAATGTTTGATCAGCTTACGTGCAATATCTCCTCTAATATAATATATGCAGCCGTTGTCTAACCCAAAAGCAATGAGTAAAATTGGTGGAGCTTCCTCTAGAACTGAAAATGAAGTAATCTGCATAACATCAAATTAATAAAACTGAGCAAATGTCATAACTTCTCGTGTCCTTGTCCACTCATAAAACAGTTGTTTTAAGTAAGAAACTAGCAATGTATTTAAGACATATAATATACAAAACAAATACCTTGGCTTCAGGAAAGTCGTCAGTGAAAATTCGCAATATCTGAATACATTCAGGACTTGATGTGCTTGGGCCCTCGGGCAACAATGACTTATCAAGATCAAAAACCTTCAGGACAAATGATAATTTCTGCAAAGATATATCCTCATCTTTCCCAACAGTTGCTAGGAAGTTACGTTGCTGGTCATGGGACAAGGGGAACATCGTGAGTACCACACATTCTCACTAGAAGAGAACTTTATTGTAAATTTGCATGATGAGATGCTCACAGTTATTTATTTTCCTACAATCTTTTCTTCAAATCTTTAAGTTCATTACTCCCTCCGTCCCAAAATAAGTGTCGCTTTGACTTTGTGCACGTAATTTAAGCTTAAAAAAAAACCTACTTGCACATATTATTTTTTCAATTTTCTTTTTATGAATAAAAATATAAAATCTAAATTATTATTAGAAAAAAAGAAAATTCAAAAAATATTATATGCAAGTATCTCTTTTTTATACCTTATATTACATAAAAAAAAGTCAAAGCGACACTTATTTTGGGAAGGAGGGAGTACAATCTTTTATTCAAATCTTTGAAGTTCATAATTTTGCATGAACAGATGCTAAAAATTATTTCTTTTCCAATAATCTTTTGTTCAAATCTTTAAACTTGTATAAAGCATCACTTTGTTCCTGACAATGAACTGTCTGGATTCAAGATTGTCACGGGCCTAATCAAGTAAGCTTGATAATAGACTAACCGCACAACTACCCAGTAAAAATAATAATAACAAGATATACAAAAACTCATCAAACACACAGTTACATCATCATATAATTATAAACACACATATATATATATATATAAATTCAAGACCAATGACAGAACTTAAAATCTTAAAGAGTAACAAATCATCTCAAATCAGAATAGACAAGATCTTTTTATTTAAATTATAATGAAGGATATCGATAAACCTAAACTTCACATTGAAACAAGCTAGTGTCCTTTACTTTGCCCTGACAGAGAGATCCACTGACTTTATGTTTCTAACAGTATATTAAGTCATGAATTGACTTCATGACTCGTCGTTATTCAAGTTGAGTTTCTCAAACAGATCAACTGATCCGCTACTACTACCTGCAAGTCCAATTCAGTCAAACACTCCAACTTGAACAATTACTCAACAGAAAATAAGAGCTTTGGTAATTGATGGAATTACTAATGGAGTTGGTGTTTTGTTTCGGTTAGCTGCCTAGATCGTTACGCCTTTTGAATTAATTCTTGCTGATCACACCCTATAGGTATCTTTCATGGAGAAGTGTGTACCGAGTCGCTGAATGAGTCTGGGTATTCGTAGTCAATGTGCCTACTAATCACAACTTCGACCCTTCGACAGCTACTCAGCAACTAATCGACTAAATTTCTATCGTAAAAAAACTCCTCACACAAGAAACCTATAGTAAAAGTGCACCTAGCTAATCAAATCACTCCAAAACCTAATCATCATCAAATATAACCGCTCTATAAGCAACCACTGGATATATAAATCACATAAATAAACATTTTCGATTCAAAACAAGTGAAATTCATATCCGTAAAAATGCACCTGGCTAATCCGTAACTTAATCATCAAATTATACGAATAATGAAAACAAATAATATTTCGAAACAATTATATATATAAATAAGACCTTGAGGTGATGAAGGTAGAGGACTGAAGAAGTATGAGCTTGAAAGGCGTAATTGAATTTAAAGCCTCGATCTAACAAACTAACAGTGCCGTCGTCGCATCCGACCACGATCTTCCCTCTGCCGCTCGAACAGCACTCCAATTTTCCGGTGACTTCATCGGGAATCGAGATTTTCCCGCCGAATTTCTCCTCGAAGAAATCGAATTTTCTCCACTGGTACATTTCTCACTCTAGTGTAAGAATACCCGTTTTACGTCTAACAGAAAGGGTCCGTGTGTACCGACAGTTTCCTAACTTATTTTTATAATTTTTATAATTTTTTATTTTTAATAAAAATTAAATATTTAAATTTTTATTTAGAAAAAAATTAAAAATAAGTTATGTATTTATATATATTTTATGTGCAACTTAAAATTCGTATATGACCTTTACTCCGAAACATAAACAAATGAGTGGGAGTGTCCCACCTTCTCCGAAACACAAACAAATGACTAAGAGTAGACATGGTCACGGTTCGTGAATCGCGGATTCCGGTTCGTGAACCGCCGGTTCCGGTTCGTGAAAATTTTGAACCGGAACCTGAACCTTAATAAGAAATAAATTGTCGGTTTTGGTTCAAACGGTTAAGGTTCAGGGTTTGACCCGGTTCAAGATCCGGTTCCGGTTTCTGTTCGAACCTTATAAATAAAAAAATAATTTATATAAGAAATATCGTTAAATTAATTCGTATTTTTTATTAAAAACAAGTAAATATATTACAATAAATTTTATATGTTTTACAACTTATAAGAATACAACAAACCATATAATTTATTACAATAATATTTATAACATATACTAACTCGATCCACCCGATTCGGAGGTGGTGGAAATTATTGTAGGATCTCCACAATATTCGTCGGATGAGGATGGTGAAATGATGTTGGATTGTGTTCTCAATTCTGCTCTTTTTCAATCATTTACACATACTTGTGTTTCTAAAGATTCGGGAGACAATCTTGATCTCCTTGGATCCAAAACATTTCCTCATATGCTGAATGTTTATTCCACCGCAACAGTTGAGGCTAAACATGACCACGGTTTGTGAACCGCGGGTTCCGGTTCATGAAAATCTTGAACTGGAACCTGAATCTTAACAAGATATAAACCGCCGGTTCCGATTCAAACGATTCAGGTTCAGGGTTTAACCGATTTTGATCCGATCCGGTTCCGGACCGGTTAGCTGGTTTCGGTCATGTTTGGCCATGTCTAAGTCTAAGAGTGTGGGAGTATCTGATAGCAGTGTGTGTATACAGAGTATTGAATTGAATTATTGATATGGAAAAAAGGTTTCTACAGACCAGGCTGTACATCAGTACATGTTCGTTTCCAACAGGATGCACACAGCGACGTCGTACCGATAGACTTTTTCTATAATTACAACTTACTGCCTTTTTCTTTTCATATTTTTTAGCTTCAGCCTTCTTTTTGAGTATTTTGCCATTAATAATTTCCTAACAAATTCAATATTCTTATTATCATAAAAATTTGTCAAGAAAATTAAAATATTTATTTCGGATTTTATTATAATAAGCTCAATAAAAATAACAAAATGTTACTTCGAGAAAAACAAAATGCTCATTTCGTGATTTTTCAGTATTCAGGTTTATTGAAATAAAATTTGAACGAAATAAGCTAAAAAATATATTTGTAACTAGCTAAAAAAATTTAATAACAAATATATAATCTAGGGGATAATTTCTATATTAAGGGTATGTTTGATATTATTATTGTTGATACACAATTTTTACTATTAATTGTTTGTTAAAATATAAAGTAGTTTTTTTATTAAATAGATGGTCTAAAATCTACTTTACAGAAAACAAATCACCATATAATTTATCATATTTAGTGAATGTGAAAAATGTTTTTGGGATAAATAAATAAAAAATAAGTAAAGAAAATTGTGATAGAAGAAATAGTTTATGATTTAAAAATGAATATAATTTTTAATTTATAAATTACTCGCCAGGTAAATTAATCGTCTACTAAAAAAGTTATCAATTTAAATTTATTAAGAAAAATAAATCTTACGATTTAAATGTTTAACGTACAAACGAATTTAAATTGATATAAAATCTCTAAACATGAAAATTTGGGAAGGTATTGATAAACTAATTTGTTAAATAAATTCTCTAAGAGATCATGTGATCCTTTTAGTTATATCAATTTATGTGGTATTAAATTATATAAATTATAGATATTTATCTCTCCAAGAAAGCATAATTATTAACTATAATTATAAATATTTTGAATTGGATTTTTATATTTGTTAAATTTCTACATATTTTCTAAATACATTCACATTATATTTCATTAAAATTTGTTCTCTAAAATATTAATCATTCCATAAAAGAATAACTGTTAGCTAAGCTATCAATCGTAAATACCGTTGGTCTTCTATATATATTAAGAGTAATGCGAGAGAACCAAACAAATTTCTCAAAAATATTTTTCGAAATGATGTGGCATGATTCATATGGTAAGATGTGTAGTTTTAATTGATATTATTGATTTGAATATATATATATATATATATATATATATATGTCCATCTCATTAATTATTTTCACAATCAATCAGACACGTGGCATTTGAAAATTTTTTGAATTTTTTTTTGTTCTCTAGCATTATTCATATATTAAATCTCTACCTATTTTCTATTTGCATCCACATATTTCCCGCTCAAATTTTTCCAACTTTTTTACCAACTCATTTAATTGTTACCACAAATTAAAATTATTTTAAATATAATTATTCATTATAGGTAATATTAATAGAACACAACTTAATAGAACACAACTCCTTTATCGGTTCAATAAATTTTAAATAATTTTTATTTTATATCATTATAACTAATCAATTTAGCTAATATTTTTCGAGATGCTCTTGGAGAATAATTCTTTACGGGTTTGATAAATTTTAAATAATTATTATTTTATATTATTTTACCTAACCGTTTTAGCTATTTGCCTTAAAAATGCTCTAACAAAATTGAACTTAACATGACTATTTTATAGATTTACCTTGTAGATATAAGTTTATTTATTTTAGTCTGTTCATTTTGAATATTTATTTTAACTCAATTTCAAATATAATTTTGATTCAACCCATTTATATCCTAACAAAAGTGATACAATATTATAGGACCACTATAAGAACATATTAAAAATTCATTTAACATGAATTTATAGGCTACCAATTCGATCCCCGAATCAAATAAATATGTCTTGTTGATAATTTTAATTTTATTAATTTTTTTGATTTTATTACATTATATATTTAATATTTTAAAAAAATTAAATGTAAATTTCATTTAAAATTTTAAACATTTAAATACTAATATGAAATTTAAAACAACAACTAAATTTATGTTATTTAAGTAAATTTTATATTTTCAAATATTATCGCTTTAGAATTTAGATACTCTATTACGGAGTACAAGCCGAACGCTTTCAAACAGCAAGTACAAAACATTCAAGTATACTCCAAAAGATGCTCCATAACTAGGGGTGAACAAAAATCCGATTAAACCGCCAACCCGAACCAATCCACCCCTTTTTCCGGCCGAATAAACCGAACCGTCTGAAACCAAAATATAAATGGATTAATTTTTAAAAAACCTGAACTAATTGGGTTGGGTAAGGGTTTAACAAATTTTAATCCTTACCCAACCCAACCCAACCCGTTTACATAAAATGTAGATTTTTTTGCATATTTTTTGCATATTTTATATATTTTTTTACATATTTTCTACAAATTTCTGCACTATATAAATTTTCTGCACTATATAAATTTTTTGCAACACATTCTGCAACACTTTCCGGCTCTTGCAATATTTTCTGCAACAAGCAGAATTTTCTGCAAATGTGCGGGATTTGGGTTACGATTGGGTTGGGTTGGGTTACGATTTTCTGCAAACCGAACTAATTGAGTTGGGTTACAATTTTTTTTACAATTAATGGGTTAATTTTTTATAAAACCGAACTAATCGGGTTAGATCGAGGTTTGACGAAAACCCGACCCAACCCTACCCATGTTCACCCCTGTCCATGACATTATACCCGAAAGTCGGAAACCCACCAAGTGCCACGTGAACTCATTTACAAATTAGTAGTGGATCCCACCGTTACCCTGAATAAGTGGATAAGGATAACAGTTGAGATTACTGAACGTAATTTGTGGTCAAAGCTACACCAAGGGCCCTACATGCTGGATATGTAAAACAACTGTTATGTTTAGTATAATAAATAATAGGTCAGCGATAAAAAATTATCGTGGTAAAAATACACTCTCTCTGTTATGTTGAGATCTGAGATTAGAAAAAATTATTCATTTCATGAGATTATTTATTTATTGAATATTTATTTATCGAGTTTCTACTGTATTAAGAAAGTAAAATTAACATTGCTTTTAATATTTATTCAGTAACAAATAACAATCATAAATCAAACCACATTTTTTATTTGTTAAAAATATAATATAATTTTTCTTTATAAAAAAAATCTGTAGGAACATAATAGCAAGGTAATGCTTAGCAGCTGACTATAAGTATGCATGAATATATATATCACTTCCCAGACAAAAATGTTGAACTAATTTTAGAGATACAAGTGGGAGGATGACTTTGTTGACTTTGAAGTAGTTGATAGTATTGATAACGTGATTTCATCCTATTTCGATATCCAAGCCGAAATTTTCATAATATTTCCCGCATAAATCTGTAACGACATACACTAAATTTTGATACTCATTTATCAGGTTCATTTTGATTTTTTTAAATATATTTAAAATTAGTGTACAAAATATAGCGTGGCAGAATATCAGTTGTGTGCGCAAATGAGTATACAAGTAGTACTGTACTAGTATTATTTTTAAGTGTTCGTATAAAGAGTATTTAGGAGGATTTGTTTATTTGATTTCAAGTAAAAGACAAAGTGGCCTTTAAAGATACATTTACATCTGTCATTTGGATTTTTAAGAATGGTTTCGAATAGTTGAGTAGTGGGGCACAGCAGTTTATAAGAGTAACGTATATTATACATACATATATCCATTTGTTTGTATATACATTCTTGTTGGATATTGTAAAACAGCAGGAAACACAGAGTTTAGAGATAGATAAAGAAAGGGTAATGGAGTAGTCATGTAATGATGGGGAAGAAGAAATAAATTTCAGGCTATGGATTTGTTGGCTTACACTAACTTGTGTCTATAATTTTTTGTGGGTTTCAGGGGTATGTCAGATCTTCACTCTCTCATGTTTTTTTTCAGAGCTATGTAATTTATTTTTTCAACTGTTTTTTTTTCATATTAAGAAAAATATGAACTTTGACTGTTTTTTTATATTTATTTATTTTATGAGCACATTGTGAGGGTGTTAAGTATGTTGTTTCATTTGATTGTACATTAAAATTTGTATGGAAGATTATTTTTTTTTTGAAAAAAAATTAATTTAGTTCTAGGTGCTTGGTTGATGATTCTGGACATATATTAGATGCTAATCATGATTAGTTGTATCTTTCCCTGTTGTGACTGTTTTTAAATGGTAGTTAAATGCATGCTTTGTTTGAAGTCATTACTCATTTTTAAGATGGTGGGGTTCTGAGTATAACTAGCAGCACTTATTTTTTTCCAAATGGCTGTCAATTGTTCTTAAAAAATGGTCTTTGTTCTGTTACCAAAACTGTTTTAAGTTCATTACCTGAACAGATACAAATTTATTGTGATTTTAATCGTGTAATTTTGGTTTGCCCGTGAAATGAAATTTTTAGTTGTGGGTTTAATCTCCATGAAAGAATATATATGTTATTGATTTATTTTTCACCTTTTTCATATTTTAAGAAAATTCTTAAAGTTTTATCTTCGTGTATTCTTCCTTTTTTGAATTTTGCTTTTCTTGTTTCTATTCTAGTATTCACTGTATATGTCTCATGTAGAGCATTTTGCAGGTTCCCTAAAGTTATCTATACGAGTATCATGGGGGTGGATGAAAACAAAAGAACTAACTCAATAATTTTGAATGCTAGCTCATATTTCACTTCCAGTTATCATATGGTTGACATATTGATTATATAATAATCATAATTTAGGTGTAATTTATCTAGAATTTTATGATAAGAGAAATACCATAGACTTGTGTGTTATAGGGTGTTTAGCATTGTTTGATGTTGACAGTTTGTTTGTTTAATTACATTCTAATGATAAATCAATGTATGACTTGTGAAGCGGTTTGTTAGGTTAAGATTCGATATGGACTTTACAGATTCTACCAAAGTTGTCTACAATAGAATACAGAAACTAGAACCAGAAAATGTTTCTAAGATTATTGGTTATCTCCTGTTGCAAGATCATGGTGAGCGGGAGATGATTAGATTAGCATTTAGCCCAGATAATGTTCTTCTATCTTTGATTGACAAAGCTAAAACTGGATTGTCATCCAAGTCGGTAGCTTCTCTTTCAGTTTCACCTCCTCAAATGAGCACTGTACCAAACTCAGAGATTCCGGTGCAGTTCACTTCATTTTCTCCATCCCAGTTCTTTTCATCTCTCAGTCCAGCAATCAGAGTTCCGAATATCTACTGGGATCCCCAAATTTCTGCCGAGCAGATGCCAGTTCATCACCTGGAATATGTTCCCGTAGGATACTCAGAATCTGCTCCGGACAATTATCGCCTTCAGAACCAACTTCAGTTTTTCTCATTGGAAGATCAAATGGACGCGGTGAACTCAATTCAATCTGATGTGCCAGGCAGTTACTATCTGCCTAAAACTGCAGTTGGCCCGAGAGCTAGCCGAAGGTCTCCAAGTTTGCCTGAATTTCCAGTCAAGGTTTGCCATTATTTCAGTAAAGGATTTTGTAAGCACGGAAGCAACTGTCGCTACTTTCACAGCCATCTGATACCAGAAAGCTTCGGTCAAATGTTCAATTCGAATACAAATGAAGTCACAAATGAAGATCAAAACTTTTCACCAGGATCGCTTGAGAAGCTAGAAATGGAGATTACTGAACTTTTGAAATCGAGAAGAGGGTTCCCAGTTTCTATTGCTTCCTTGCCGATGTTGTATTATGAAAAATACGGGAAGACACTTCAGGCTGAGGGGTATCTAACGGAGAGTCAGAGACATGGAAAAGCTGGCTATAGCTTGACTAAGCTTCTTGCCCGACTAAAGAACAGCATTAGACTTATAGACAGGTGGAATTTATGAACTGTTATTGTTATGGATGTGTTATAGTTCCTCGTGTTCAAAGAGTAGTTAACTTTTTGTTTTTTCTGTTATTTAGCTACAGACCTCATGGTCAGCATTGTGTTATATTAGCAAAAGATGTTTTGAAGTACATGGACTCCAATGGAGAAAGAAATGAACATGGAGGAACCCTAGCTGGCTCTCGCCAGATATATTTAACTTTTCCAGCTGAGAGCACTTTCACCGAGCAAGATGTTTCCAACTATTTCAAGTAAGAAAAAAACTAGATTACCGTCACCAACATGTTTTTGTCCTTCTGGATATCATTCTGTAGTTAGCAATTCTAATCTGTTTAAAAAATTTCTCAGTAAATATGGACCTGTTCAAGATGTTAGGATTCCTTGCCAGCAGAGGAGAATGTTTGGGTTTGTGACTTTTGTTTACTCGGAGTCAGTCAAACAGATTCTGGCTAAAGGGAATCCCCATTTTGTATGTGGCGCACGTGTTCTTGTAAAGCCTTACAGAGAAAAATCAAGGCTTTCTGAGAGGTATGTTGAATTTAATTTAACAGGGAATAATGTACTTTATATCTCCACAATTTTTTTCCTCCTAGACTGTAATCCTCAACATCCAGTTTGAAGCCTTATATATATTTTTTATTATTTTTTTTGTTTTTCAAAAATAGCATCTCTTTCTGCAGGAAGTATTCGGAAAAATTTCACCATTCCATGTACTACGGTTCTCATATTCTTGATGCAGAATCTGATATAAACTCAAGTGAGTTTATGAATATATTATAAATAAGATACGATTAATTACTGGCGCATGCATTTTATGAGATCCGCGTTTTTATGTTTTCTTCAGCAGGTCACAGATTTTCTGATAATTCAAGGATCCTAAGGAAGCAGGTTATGGAGGACAATGAACGTCTACTTGAGTTTGAGAGAATGCGCTTCTCTGAGATGCAGTTAGCAGCTAAATCCGTGAACCATCATCCGTACTTTGGCCATGTAAATGAAATGAAGCTTTCAGAAGGTTTTACACTAGACTTGATGAACTGAAAGTTTTTACATATTACTTTTTATATTCTTGTTCTGATTCTTGCTTTTTGTATATATATATGAAGCACATGAAGAACAACAGGAGTTACCATCAGCTGAACGATTTAATTATCTGTTGGATGTTCTGAATAATGGTTCTGGTACCACTGAAGAGACCATTAGGAACATAGAGACCAAATATAATGATCAGGAGAGGTACAATGAATTTTCATTTTCTTGTTACTTCTCGGTCAAAATCATAAACTACCCTCTAAAACAATTATTTACTCTGCTCGTGGCATTTATGCAATTACACTTGCAAATAAATTTGATGTATTGATTCTTTTGCTTATTCTGCCTTTTCCGTGTCTGGCTAACTTATGTTCTGGTACTATTGTTTGACTTCCCAAATGTTGCAGCAGTCAGGGACTAAACCTTCCGGATAGTCCGTTTGCATCTCCAGTACAACAGTATCATAGGTTAGAGGAGGTTATAGGTATAGCGACGACAGATATTTCAAGCTCTCATTTATATTAAGTTAGATACCTACTAGTCATGGAGATGGAACAGAGATTTTTTCATCTTTCGTTTGAACTATAGGGGAGAAGGGACCGCGAAGAAGATTGGTACAGAAAATGTGTAACAGTTTATTAGTTTTTTAGCTCGAGTCTTGAGTAGACTTGTAAGTAAAATCTTACCTAGTAAAAGAAGAAGTAGCAGTACAAAAGACATGCAGGGTCTCTTCAGCAGTTAGAAAAAATTGCCAATAATAGTTGTACATATTTGACTTGATAAATGGTTTGATCTATCATCTATGCTTTGAATGTCTTACTTAATATGTATTCAGATCTTCTTTTGTATGGTAGCTGTCTTGGTGATGGTCTTTTTTTGAACAACTATAACAAATATAAATAATTGATCCCCAAAAATTATTAAGTTTAATTTGACCCACTCCCTATACTATATATTTTCCAACTGTTTCAAGCTTGAGTCTTTTCATTGTCACATTGAGATGGAGACCGCTATATATTCTATATGCTATTTCATTGTTTCTTCTTTTACTTGTACTACGTGTAATTTTTATTTAAATGAATGTCTAAAATTTGTTTCTTCTTTTTTTTTTAAAAAATATATAAAACAAGCTTTATAATAAAAGATATAATGTAGCATATTCAATTTACTCGTTATTTTTTGATTTCTGTCACAAAGCTGTCGTGTCGTTTTCCTTGGTGTTTGATAAAATGAGAAAATAGATAGAAAATGGGGTTCTTGTATTGCTCAACGTTTAACTTTATACTTCAAGATGAAAAAGAAAAAAAGAGAATAAGGAACCCAGGTAACTTTCTTCAAATATCTATTTTTTTTTAAAAATAATAAGGAATCTGAGATACATATCTCAGATAATGAATAAAATAACTGTATTTTAATTCATATAATATTTTAATATGCACAATTGTTTTTGAAAACAATATGCACAATTTTTTAAATATTATTTTGATATATACAATCTTTTACAAAACACACCATTTTATTTAGTATCTCAGGAAAGTTACCTAAAATTTATCTTCTTTAAAAAAATGAGGTAAAACACTTACTTTTCAACGTCGCTGAAGATGACCAAAACACAGACGCTTAAAGTGAATTATTAGCAAAAGACAACAACACGACCCCAGATTTAGTTTTAAGTATGCAACTAAAATTCTCTGACAATCAAACTCTGTATAATTTACTTGCAACCTCCAAAACAAACATACATGGCTTCCTGGCGTATTAACACAACTTGAACAACATGCACCAGGTAAAAGGCCGTCTCTGCAAGCATGTGTATTAAATATGCAATAAACAAAAAACGTTGAAGGTAAAACTGTCTGTGTGTGTGCAAGCGAGTGGCAATAAATGATTGTTCTACAATTATGCAGAAATGAACACCTATGTTACATATTTACATAAAACTTCCAAGAGTAAATACGTATTCATTCCCCATCAACAAGGAAGGAGAATAGAAGATAACCATACAAAGGTAATTAACTAGACAGCAATAATAGTTATCAAGTATGTAATATTCTAATAAATCTTCCTTATGTTACTAGTAGTCCCTCTTTGGAACAATTTTTACAACCAACCGAAGTTCATACACCTTTAATTACCATAAATAACATAAACTTGCTAATCTTTCCCCCACCTAAACTATGCAGTTCGAGTCAACCAATTTCTCCCCCCTTCTCTCTTTCAACCCCCATATAATAAACAAACAAAGCAAAGATAAAATGCGAAGAGAATAAGGATAAAAAGTGCTCCAATGCACAAGTACGCTTGTCTAGGTCAATAATTATCATAAATTATTATATTATGTAGCATACTGTAAGCTCTAGATATGTTGCAGAAACCGGTGCTTATTCAGTTGCACTAACATGAACAACCATTTCAAGACCAGGTGCTTCCTTTTCTTCTGTTCCAGATCTTGGTTCACCATTCTGGGGATTTACATCTGTATCAGCTCCAGACGTGTTATGAGTAACTGTCCGTGCAGAAGGCATGGTATGGTCATGTTGCCCCTCGTATGTGGTAATGACAACTTTTGGATCATGGGAAGCCCTCTCAACATGTTTCTTAACAGGGCAACCAGTGTTTGAACACCTATAGTAACTCCTGGTAACAAGAACAAAAATTAGATTCACCAGAAGGAATCAATGTTCTTGAAAAGCTAGATCTTCATAGAATATGCTATCGTAAATTATTGATAATCCTCTTTGGATGTCAGCATAATACATATGATAATCGCTTTTGGCATCAGCCCCAACATTAGCATGGATATTTGCAGGTATTAATAGTCTCTTGCACCAATACTAACAATTTTGATCCAGCAGATCAGAACCAGAAAGGTAAATCTGGCATTCATTTATGGAAACAAGGATAAGAAGTAAGAACTATGTCACACTGACAGCTTATAACTCCCTATTAATAATCAAGTATATAGCTGAGTGATGCAATTTCATCAAATATTTCAGTAAGACAGCCCATGAATTGGATGCTGTTGTTCAGCAACTATGTCCCATGATGCATGTTTCTCAATTAGTTAGGATTAATCATTAGCAAGTATGGTACATTTTTTCTGTACCCCAACATGCATACCTAACATCCCAACAATGAGACGAAACAAAACAGGGTTTCGAAATTAGGAAGGAACCCCAGAGAATTCTTTGTGATGTAGATCACCTAATCCCGGTTATTGATTCATTAAGCAGGAAGAGACTTATAATAAACATC
This sequence comes from Oenanthe sinensis, assembly GCA_028671895.1. Classification (NCBI taxonomy): domain Eukaryota; kingdom Viridiplantae; phylum Streptophyta; class Magnoliopsida; order Apiales; family Apiaceae; genus Oenanthe; species Oenanthe sinensis. Next base: position 43,405,234 of record CM053794.1, read on the forward strand.
TAAAGCGCCTTAACCGGGTGACGATACCGATGTGCACTAAGATAAATACACATAAATTAGTTCACTTCCACAGGCGCCTTCATATATCTTATCAATTATCAAACAAGTAATGGAAGAAGAAAATTGAAACAAACAACAATAATTTATAGACAACTCAAGACAAAATAGATTAAACCACTATATACCATACATAAAAGTTTTACTTCCTTTTACACAAGAAGCGTCATTTCTTTCTAAACAGAAGTTGAATACTATCAGTATGTCGTGCACAGACTATTGGAGCTAATCACAAGACAAAAATAGACTTGTAAAATAAATTTGAAAGTGAATTTGCATTCCGCCATGCACAAGGAACTAATGATTGTCAGTAATTTTCATACACCAACAGAAGCTATGTAACTAACGTTTCTGGTAATCATTTAAAACCAGAATAATAAACCTAGAATAAGAGTTAATGAGTCTGTTATTCATAGTTATTCTAGCAAGGATATAGTTGTTTTTCTTTACAAAGTATACTGACACCTGTTTGCTTTGTTCCTTGCTCAGGTCAGGTACATAATACATGTCAATTGTCCTGTAATGAAAATGTTATGCAATGACAGAAATTGACATGTTTTAGTTAAAATTAAAATTTTCCAGAGTGACCTATTGTATCCTCTTTTTCACACTATAATTTGTCTCAATTCTTGTGAAGAACTGCGTATCCCGTGCTTTGCAGTGCGGGGATACGCTGGGATACATACGGGATACGCTATATGGCGTATCCGCGAATTCAAAAATGGGGATACGCGGGGGTGCAGGAATTGGGGTGCGGGAGTGGCAGATTTCGTAATTTTTAACAATTTTTTTTTAAAGTAGACTTGGTCAAAGCCCAAAATTAGAGTCATACTGAGAGTCTGAGACATACCCATACCCTAATTAGAGAGTATTACAGAGCTCGAGCGATACATACAGATCTCTACTTCTCCGGTCAGCAGCTTCAGACTCCAGTCATCTTCTTGACTTCGATTGGTGAGTAACTGAGTATATATATGGATATTTGTGTTGTGTGTATATAATATATATATATATATATATATATATATATATATATATATATATATATATATATATATATATATATATATATATATATATATATATATATATATATATATATATATATATATATATATGTCGTGTATGTATATATATGTTTCTTAACTGGTGATATACTTGTGAGTTGTGACTAGTTGACTACTGAGTGTATATATGTTTCTTAACTGGTGATATACTTGTTTGGACTTGTGGTCAACTGATGTAATTTCTTTAATTGGTTGCTTAATTTCTTTAATTTATTTGAGACTTTGAGTCATGTATGGAAATTTTGAGTTATACTTTGAGACTTTGAGACTTTAATTTATTTTTGAGTGAGTGAAAATAATGCAGTGAACATCCAAATTCTTTTTTCAGTCATGGAATCTATGTCAACATCCACAAATTCGGCTTCAAGTACAGGTGCTTCTCTAAGCCAGAAATCGAAAGATGTGGATACATTATGGAGACATGTTACTAAAATTGAAGTATCCAAATCCAAAGAAAGAGGAGGAAATACATTATGGAGATAGCTAGTCTTTCTCTTGATGATGTGGATACATTATGGAGACATGTTACTAAAATTGAAGTATCCAAATCCAAAGAAAAAGGAGGAAATACATTATGGAGATAGCTAGTCTTTCTCTTGATGAGCCGGAGATGGAAGCCATGATAATTAATCAAGATGATTGAATTACTTTAGTTATTTTATGTCTTTTAAATTTTAGCACTTATGAACTAAGGATGATGAACTTATTTATATTTTATTTAATTGAAATACATTTTTTGAATTATATATATATATATATAATATTTTTAATATTTGCCGTATCCCCCCGTATCTTCATATTTTTGGATTTGCCGAATTCCCGTATCCCCGTAATGCGCACCCGCACCCCCGCACCCGTGCTTCATAGGTCTCCAATACCAATCATATCTGATAATTTGTTGGATTTTGTTGTTTCACAACCTAGTTCAAGCAATGTTTTCCAACCTAACTTCCCTTAGTTCTTAGCAAAGTTTTGGGTCCAAATAATAACTGAAAGACTTGATAGCTGTAGTAACTACCTGTCAGAGATGGTTCTTATATCCCATGAAGCATCACAAGCTGAGAGAATGAATCCCTTGAATATTTACCCAGGAAAAAATGGGCTAATCTGCTTCAACAGAACCAACTTCATAGTATATATTTATATCATTGGAGATAAGATAAGCAACGAAAATTTAATCGTTGATCAGTTTACAAAAACACAGGAGGGTGGACAGAGGAAGGGCAGTTTCGCTACACCTTCTGGGCAATGCTATTTTTGTAAGACTCACATGATAATGATGACAGTTAATGGTACTCTTATCATACTGTAGACATTTCTCTTTAAGAAGTTTGTTCAAGTCTTCTTGCATTCTTCAGTAAAAAAGTAGTTAAGAGTATTAGTAGTATCAATACTAAGGCTAAGCTTGGGATAAGACTATTTATTCTAATTTATCCTACAGGGAATCACATATTTAATCTTTACATGATTCTGTGAACTATTTCTCATCACTTACGCTATTTGAAGTGGACTATATGTTCCCATGCCTTTTTTTTATCCAGTACGAAATGAACTAAAAGAAGAGAACATTTAGTCCACACTCCACAGGATAACTCAAATGAGTGAGTTTGGGCTTAAAGTAAACCTCATAGTGTAAGATTAGAGGAATCAGTCCAATCCACAGCATCATTTCTAAACACAAAACTCAAGTGTCAGGTGAGGAAAACATTATGCAACAAATATAATTTGACCCAGTTTTCAACAAACTCTCTTCAGTACAGGTTTCCTTCTAGTTTCTGTATTTAATTCAACCATGGTGAGTCGTGACCAAAAATGTATTACATGGAGAACGAGGCCTTCATTTGGTACAAGGGCCAATTACCCCGACTATTTTGCACTTTGGCGTAAGATTTTCTAGATCTTGCAATATCTGATGTATACCGAACATTTTCTAAGAACTGTTTTGCACATGTGACTTTTTCCCACTATACAAAAAGGGCTCCTTTATACTATAGCTTCTTATGCATCCTCAATGGCCTTTTCAATCATTAATCACATGCTCGATGACCTATACCTCTTACACCCTCTCCATATATTGCAATGTATGTGTGTGTCTCAACACTGTCCGCTGACCTAACAATTCTAGAGCCAACTCCAAATATGTTAGAGTTTAAATCGCATGATGAGGAGACTTGTTACAAACCAAGATTGAAGTTTACAAGTATTTTAGATGAACAAGAAGAGCCTCTTGGTCAAGGAAAACTTGTTTAAACTCCGCTAGACACCAAGCACTGTATAGGTAAAATATTAAAATGCATCTTCATCCAGTATACTGGAATTAATTTAAAGAAAATTATTAATAATGCACATATTAAAGGAAATTATTGACCTGCTAGTAATAATATTGGTGAAACAAAGTGGCAAAACACTATGATGTGCAAAATTTTTAGAGAGGGAAAGCGAGCCCTGATATCACGACCACTGTGTTTTTGTTTAATTGCCAGCTGGCCAGAACTACTAGACAAAATGTATTACCTGGGATTTGAATTGCCTTTCACTAATTTTTGTCCGTACTTCCGCCAGCGATAGCCATCATTTACTATATCAACCAGACTGGTACTCTGGATTACAATCCGTGATCCACCATTTGTCCTGTTAGCTGACGACAAATTATCATCACTGGTAGAACTATCCCTCTTCCTGTTTTATAAACAAATAAATTAGAATACAATTATACAACAGTCTATTGCATGTTTCAACAACAGTATATATAAAGAGCTTTATCTCTTTACCGTCGTTTAGAGTCCGGATCAGCATCCTGATCAACCCTGTCTTTGGTTTTATTTGATTTTGAAGCAGAACTTTCCATAACATCAATGCTAGCTTGAACACGCAAGGGCTTAGGAGTTTCTATTAGCACAATCTGATGAGGAATCTCCTTGTGAACGTCGGTGGTTTCATCTTCAAATAAAGCGCAAACACATCAAACAACTTACCAGAACTCAAAAAACCAAAAATCAGTAGTAAATTTCATTACATACCTTCGCTTCTGGTCACAAAAGAGTTTTCAGGTCTTCTTGTTTGAAGTGGCACAGGTGTTTGAAGACTTTGTTGAGGTTTGGGATGTTCATGGTTACCCCGGCAATTAATATTAGTAATATTCCCCTCATGAGTTCGTTCCACTTGTTTTTTAGCTGGGCAACTTAAAAATGTACATTTGTAATAACTCCGAACAAATTGGTTCCCTCGGACAAGTTTCTGCCCATATTTTCTCCAATTATATCCATCTTCTGATGGTTTTTCAGGCAGTTTATTACGAGGGCTCCCTTCTTGAACAGATTGTAATGCTTGAACCCCGATATCAGGGTTCCTACGCAGGGGTAATTTTTCCAAAATTTTCTCCTGATTTATGGATAAACTGGACTTTTCTTGATCGGACTGTGAAACAGAGAGATAAGTATCAGCGTCCTGATTTTTCTGCAATGGGTTTGACACATTTTCAGGCATAGTAGAAAGAGCTGTTCCATGTTCAGCAGTTTCTGAGGTCAGGATAACAGTACCAAGGTTCTGTGTTGGCAGCGAATTATCCAACTCTAACTCAGGTATTGTAGAGAGAGAGCTTCCTTCCTGACAAGATTCTGATGTTCGCGTAGCACTATCAAAGCTCTGCCCTTGATACAAATTGATTGGCTCTGTCTCGTGCACCATAGATATAGAGCTTCCATCTTGGTTTGACTGTGATGCATCTGTTACATCATCAAGGCTTTGTACTGGTTTTAGATTATTTAGCAACTTCTCCGGCTTCACCAAATCAATGCTGACTTCTTGACTGACTTGTGATGCCACTGCTTCAGATGGGTTTTGTCTCTGTTGCAGGTTATCTGGCTCTTCCTTGTCATGTACTACAGAGGGAGGAATTTCCTTGTGGTTGGACACAGGGTCAGGAAACACAGCATCTGGTTTCTCTCCCTGCGGATACTTGTCAGCAGAAATTGCATCAGGCATGCCTTCCATTGAAGTAACCATTTGAGTTTTCAACATCCTTGCAGTAACAGATCAGATAGAACGTTAGTTCGTATCGGGACACCATTATATTCACATGCTAAATTGATATAAAGATTCAAAGACTATACCAAAATTAACTTGAGACTTCGATACAAGGCTCATACTACCAGTTGTTTGGTATAGAAACCTAAAAAGCAGCACATAGTGTAAATATTATATAAAACATGAAAATTAGTAGTTATGATCAAATTGCATATAAGGAATATAATTTAATATTGAAGGCAGTTATGATATTAGATGGGGGCAGGAGGGATGCCTAAAAGCTGCCAAACAAGGAATAAAGCTGACATGTTAAATACCGACAAATCCGCGAAATTTTACATTCAAATAAATGTAACTACAATACTTTAAATATATTATTATACTAGAGCATATAACAAAAAAAAATATTGATCACAGCAGCTATACTAATTACAGAGAGAAAGAAACTAACTCTGAAGGAAACAGAAAATCATTAATATATACATATACATATATACATATATATATATGCTAAGGTTCAAATAGGAACCCCTTATTAGCCGGGGAACCACTAACAAAAAAACCTAATTTTCACAATTTGACCCGATCCAATTAATTAAGGTTGAATTATCTATATTAGATATTTAATTGAATGCTAATACGTGTTAATAATTTTATAAAAATATTAGAAGTATGTTCTGTAAAATTATAATAGTACAGAACACAAGAACACAAGAGAGAACATATTATAAAATATATGTTTAAGAACATAATAAAATATAAATTATAGAACATATGTTAATAATATAGTATAGAACATAGTGTAGAACATATTTACATTAAAAAAAAATTAATTATTAGATGGTTCCTAGAGTTCCCGTGTAATAGTGGTTCCCCGGTGAACCTTACCTTATATATATATACATATATATATATATATACATACATACTTGAATTTCTTGTATAAACTATTGCAATGGTCTAGATTCGAGAACTATACTTGAATATTAGAAATTAACTGTACTATGAACAGGTCAACAAAAGAACCAAGTACATGCTATAAATAATGCATTTTGTGTCTCCTTACTCTCAATTTCCTTTTATGAACTTTGCAAGATTAATGACCCATGATTCGAGGCAGACTAATTAGTTTATAAGTTTCTTAGATATGTTTAACATCATTAACGATAGTTCTGATTAATAAATTTCTATTCACTGGGGTCTACAGGTAGTGAACTATGGAGTTTCATCCAAGTTATGTCTGTTGTTTACATATGATATATCTGCCCCAAAATAACCCTCCTACATCAAAAGGAAACGGTGGTTCCGGTACACGGTTAAAATTTAGGTCAAATAATAAGAAAGATACGCTGGTTATTATAGACTAGAAAGCGTAAAAGAAAGGTATCGACTGTTATGGGAATTGGAAAAAAAATACAACAAGCAGTACAAGCATGCACAGTTGCCATACAATAACTCTGTAGATTGTAATTTCATTAACCTGTAACAATAGTCGTGAAAATAAAAGTTGTTGAAATAGTAATTCAATGTCACCAAAAATAAGAAAGTGAAGCTCACGGACAGAAGATATTGCTGGCCAATATAATATATAAGTCAAGTGGAAATTTTTAGGGAAGCGGGTCAATATGACAATGGAGGTGATGGTTAGAAGACAATGGAAATGTTGTTCAAATATTGTAGGACAAAATTTAACAGGTCAAACTTTCTTTATATCAAATTGTTGCAGAATGGAAGCACTGATGAGTTTAGATTGTTGCTACAAGCTACCAGTTGGACTCTGAGTTTTTTGCAACCTTGACAACCCGGGCAGGCGTCAGATTTTATACATTGTTTTTGTAAGCAGCAAGGGTTAGCAAGAAACAAAAAGTTTATGTGAAACGCTGAAACGGTACCTTTTACAAAATAAATAATAAGCCGAATGTTAGAGGAAATAAGTGAATTTTAAACAAGCATCGGGAAAAAACACAGACTAAATCAGGCGTAAATTTAAGCTACAGAAAAACTAGAATTTGTACTAAAACTTAAGAGTTTCATCGCACCAGTGGACGACTAAAATCCTTAAACAAGATAAAATTACGGGTCAGTTACCAGATCAGAACTATTGTGATAATTAAAGAGTAAAAAATTTCATAATTCCTCGAAATTCATAATTCCCAACAAGAATCAAATCAGTGAATTCCTATAAGTTTGTGAGGTCAATTTATAAATAAATTAACAAATTATCAAACATAACCCAGATATCTATCTATATATATATATAATAAAAAATCCCAGAAATAAAATATAACAAAAGGATTAAAACTTAAAGCACAACAAAAAAAGAGAGGGGGGCGACATAAATTGATGAGAGATTAAAAATAAAGCTAGTTTAACAGCAGATCAGGGAGCGTTGAGATGTGCAATTTAACTGAATCGTGATTAAAATTAAGCGTAAGGTAAAATTTAATTAAAACTCAGTAAAAAGTAAAAAAGAAATTAATTTATTACCTTGATTTAGAAAATCGAAACTCCGGAGATATAATCGGAGCGGTCAGTCGCCGGCCGGCCGACGGAGATAGTACAGATGGCCGGATAATTAAGACGGCAGCTCGGAGATTTTGTGTGTGTGTGTGAGAGAGAGAATTGACTAGAGAGAGAGAGAGAGAGTGAGGGGAAAGATGAGAACAAGTGAAACAAGTTAGAGAGAGAAAGCTGGGTTATTAGTAATTAATAACCCTTTTTATTCTCTTTTTTATATTAATAATTAATTATACTAATAGTTATATTATCAGTAGGAGTATTAATTTATATACGAGGTGAGCGGGGTTAGTTTGATGATTAACGTGTTAACCGTCGGATTGTTTCTGTTGTGTTTTTTGGGTGGGACCCGGTAAGCTCTCACGTGTATACACACATTCCTCACTCTTAAGTGGGGCCCACATAATGCAGCTTACACTAATCGTACTAGTTAGACTTCTTGTAAGCTTTGTTGTATTTACCTGATACTGTTAGGAGCAGTTTGTTTTAGTTTTACCGTATAATAATAAATTTAATTAATCTTCTTCAAAAATCAAATCAATATATAAATTACTTCAAATTACTCCATTATAACATTAAAGAATTTTCATAGAATTTTATAGTTTGTCATTCTATAAATCTATATATACATTAGACACAAAATAAATTAAAATACGGACTTTACATTTTTATCAGAAATTGGAAAAATATTACAGTACATTCTAAATGAATTTACGACAAAGTAGGGTTGTGATTTGTGATTTGTGAAGAGTTGTTCATTGTTGGGTTTCTTTCATTTGAATCTTAAATTACCGGTTTACAAAATTGATTGTTCATGATTATTGATTGACTGATTGATGTAAAGTTGTAAACCCAAAATTTAAACCTCTGGCCTCTACCAACCAAAATTGGGCTTTCTTGCACGAACTGCAACACTGTGATTAAAAGCAAAACAAATTTATATTATATTATATATATAATATATTTATAGCGGTCCGGTTCGGTTTTAATAGTCGATTTAAAAATGAAAACCAGACCGGACCGAAAAGTAACGATTTATATTTAAATCAAACCTAAATCAAACCAAACCGCTTAGAAAACTGTAAAAAACGGTTTGATCGGTTCGGTCCGGTTCGGTCCGATTCAGTCTGGTCAGTTTGATTATTTTTTCTCAGTCACGTGGACCACACTAACATTCGAAAGATCGTTGGAAGTCGTGTGGATAATTCGAATGTTGGATGTTTTTTTAAATAAATTTCGTATATATTTTCATATATCTTTAATCAAGTAAGATACGGGGTGAATATAAATAATTTTTTATATATATATTGAGCTCTAGTAATCTATATCTATGCTATATTATTATAACTAAAGTAGAAGTTTTTTTTTTTTGAACACTAAGATGAATCATAGTAAAAATCCTAGATAAACCATAAAAACGATTATAACAATTCAATTATAATAAAATCTTAAATATTAATCTCTCAATTAAAATACATCTCACATTAATTTTTAAACTAAAATATTTCACATTAATATCCTAACTAAAATACTTCTCTATGCAAAATACACAAGCATTATCTTATTAAAATATAAATACAAATAAATTATATAAAAATATATACATATAATATTAAATAAAGTTTAAATTATTATTATACAAATAAAAGTAAATTTAAATCATAAAATAAATATTAAAATAACAATATTAAAAAACTAAAAAATTTCATCACTACATTGCACAGGACATATGCTAGTTATATTATTATAAACAAATTAGAGAACTTTTTTTTTGAAACACTAAGGTGAACCATAAAAAAGATTATAACCGTCCAATTTCAGGGGAACCATAGAAACGATCATAACCATTTAATTTTAATAAAATCTAAAATATTAATCTTCAAACTAAAATACATCTCTATACAAAACACACAAACATTATCTTATTAAAATATAAATACAAATAAAATTTATAAAAATATATGTATATAATATTAAATAAAGTTTAAATTATTATTATACAAATAAAAATAAAAATAAATCATTAAAATATTAAAAATTAAAAAATTTCATCTGTGTATCGCACGAACATAAGTTAATATATATTATATACATATGTGAGAAAGTTCCTAGACTGGGTTGTAAGAGCACCTCCAATCACATTCTCTATATTCATTAGATAAAATAATTTATAATAATGATTCTTTAAATTATAGGAACCAAGACAGTGATTTGTTCCAATAACATCTCTATATTGGTTAGCTATTATATTATTTTCTAAATTAATATCTATAATACAACACTAAAAAATTAATGCAACCTTAGATCAAACAGGTGGGAGAGAGATTGGAAAGTGGCGTGAGTCGAGCTGAAGAATTTTAGAGAATTAGCTTCTTCGGTGAATATAGAAAACTCATATATAGAGTTGTAAAATTATTGATAAGGAAGAGATTGCGTTCAAGTGGATAAATGAGTTTCATTCTCTAATGCACGTTAGATATACGCATGGGAGAGAAGGGTTGGAGTTTTTCTAATACACTTTTTATTTATAATTTATTGAGTTATAATTTATTGTTGTTGGATAATTGAATTTGAAAAATAAAGGTTTTAGAAATTAGAGGTTAGAAAACTTTGTACTGGAGTATAAAATTTAGAGAGTAAAGGTCCGAGAAATAAAGATTTTAGCAAGCTAACATCACAAGTAGTGTGATCAATGAAAGATTTTATTGCATCTTGTAATTGTCGAATTTTATTCATCAATAATATATTTCTTTTTGAGTTAGTAGATGACCAGAACTGCATTCCATATCTCAGGTAATAATGTCTTATTACTATCCATTGAAGTGTCTTTAGGTTAAATTCACTAAATTTTGAGCGCAAATTATATATATTATATAATTTTAAAATATTAAAAAAATATATTATTAAAAAATATATTTAATTTATTTTAAAATGAAAATTTTAAATTTTTTAAAAATAGTCTCTAATCTTTAATCAAAATTTAGCCAATTTGATTATAAAAAATCAAACAATTCACTTGTTAATCGGTATAAACTATAAACTAACATTTCAGTATTCTAGACTCTTTTGTCTCAAGAATTTATAAAAACTGGTAATGTTTAAAATTGATAATTAAATTTATAAGTCTGAACGCAGAGAATAATCCTTATTATTTAAAATATTCAAACCTTATTACCTTTTTTTTTGACGTAGAAACCTTATTACATAAAATATTCAATCTCCCACATTCGTATCATCAATATTTTAGTGTATAATATATTAGTGTATAATATAGTGAAATCTTTGTCATAAAATTATTAAAACTCCCAACACAGTGAGGCTCTAATTTTTTTCGCCGTAGAATACTCTAATTATTGAATAATTTTTTATTTAATTTTGAATAAAATTTACGATTTATAATTTAATTTTATATTATTATAGTAACTATTACGAATAATATTTTGTATTTGATCAGCTTTATTAACATGGTTTAGATTTTTTTCCAAAATTCAATCGAATTAACAATATTTACTCCCTCCGTCACATATTTTTTGTCTGATTTTAACTTTTCAAAGTATAAAATTAATCAATTTTGACCAACAAATTAAATATATTATACAATAATATATATTTTTTTAAAAAAATATTATAATAAAATTTAACCCTTATATTTTATGAATTAATTTGTAACCAACAAATTAAATATATTATACAATAATATATATTTTTTGAAAAAAATATTATAATAAAATTTAACCCTTATATTTTATGAATTAATTTGTAAAGTCATAAAATTATAAATAAATATTTTTAAATTGCTAGTCCTTTGAAAAGTTAAAACAAAACAAAAATTATGGGACCAAATGAGTAATTGATAAAAATAAATAAAAAATGTGTGCCACAACTCGGATAGCCATTCCTAATAAAATAAAGGTAGGTGAAACTTGAAAGACAATGGTGGCCAAGAATATAGCTCATGAATTATGTTAAGTACTGCCGGCGAATTTTTATATCTAAACAGCACTGGACCGTCCATAAGCACCCCATAAATACACACTAACAAAATTAAAAAAAAACGATGAAAATAAAGAACCAAAAAAAGACACAAAGGCCCATTCAGTCCCGAAAGATGGTGTTGTTTTAATTCTTATTTCCTCACGGGCAGGCACCCAATTTTAACCAAAAAGAAGGGAAAAAGATGTAAATCTCATGGCAAGTCCCAAATGGTAATTACAGATAAACTGGTACACCACAAGGCAATAGGATATGAGATTGCTCCCGTTGCTCTTTCGGGAATCAAAGACTCAACCGCGACCAACATAAGCGAAAGCTTTATTTTTGACGATTCGGAGATTATTGGATTTTGCGAATACTAATTTTAATTCGCTCCAATTTCATATAAGCCTTAATCGTCATTCGTGAGTAAACAAAACAATCAAACACGTAATAACGAGGGGAGGATTATAATTTGATTGAGGCGGCCAGGCACTCAAGGGCAATACTGAAACCCTAGGGATAAAAACAAGTACAAGAGAGAGAACAAGGCACAGGGCAGTGGGTTTTGGGGTCAGATATGTGTGTGTATATATAGATAGATAGGCCCAGCCGGTGTGTTGTGTTTTAGGCTTTTAGGTATGTGGATGTACATGTACTAGGCCTTGCTGCTTGTGTTTGGGCCGTTTGTTTGATGGTGCATTTTTTGAAATTTACAATTCTATGATACTTATCCTGTTTTTTTTATTGTCCCGTGAATTCTGAAAACCAACTTATTATTTTACAAATTCCTTTACTTTCTCCTCAACACCCCAATAATAATTCTCAAGTGTAGTTTGTTTCATGTATTTGTCCCTTTCAAATTAATATTTAATGTTTGATTGAAATTTTGAATATTTTAAGCGAAGATTAGTATGAATCACTGATCAAAAAGCATATTTTCATAAAAAAAATTAAATTAAAATTTATAAATGTCACTTCTATCTATAAAATTACACATTACTTTTTAAAATAAAAAAAATTATAATGATGTTATTTAATGTTAAATAAATAATAATAATTTAAATTTTACATTAATTACTTATACCTTTTTATTTATTAAAAATACTAAATTAATAATTTTATTTTGAAATTTAAATGACATAAAAGTAACCAACATAATGTAAAGCACAAAACAATTTTACATGAATTAAAGTCACGTTGCATAGTAAATAAAAAAGAAACACATACTAAAATATACCGTCCCCGTTTGACTGGACTTAAATTTAAAATAAGTAAATTTTTTTAATTTTTTTTACATATTTTTTTTAAAAAATTTAGATAAATATTTATTTTAGAATTTTAAAATCAAATATGATTTTCAAAATTGAAAATAAGTTACTTATTTTCAGAAAAAGTACATACATACTAACTTTTTCTGAAAATAACCATTTATTTCTAGCTTATAAGTCTAGCCAAACGCGCACAGTCCCGTTGCATAATTAGTACAACAATAACTTCCAGGAGAAGATAGGGGAATGATTGGACTGGACTATTCACCACGTATGGTCGCCACAGACATGAAACAAAACATTGTTTGATCTACATACCATGTATATGTAATGTTCAAATTTTTGGACAACAAATCAAATATTCGTATATATATATATATATATAATACATTTTCTCTCCCTATGACACATATTTCTAACACTTTGTTCTTTCTTAGAATAATTTAGTGAAATACAGTATAAAATTTTAATTTCACGTGATATTATATTTATATACATATAGGATTATAGAGATACCTTGCACCTTTGTACTCCCTCCGTCCCAACCAATTCTTTACACTTTCCTTTTTGGGACGTCCCACCCAATTCTTTACATTACTAAAAATAGTAACTTTTAACAATAAATATATTATTACATCCACTACTTCACTCCACTTTTTCAACACTTTACACTATTACACCCACTACTTCATTTATTTTAACAATAAAATCACTATTACACCCACTATCCTTGGTCTCCGTGCCCGGACCAAATGTAAACATTTGGCCGGGACGGAGGGAGTATATTTTTTCACATCTAGTCTGTGCAAAGAACACAGGGGGCACTTAGCATGCCCTCGGTTCTTAACATACCACCTCATATCAGATCTTAGCTTTCTTTTTTTCAAGATTTATCATCTGGGTCTTGTTCAATAGGTCTGTTTCATCTGTAAAAATTCGAGCTTTTTTGGTTCATTTCATCATCTTGATTATGAATCTGTATTGTTTAAGTTATGCAAGAACATTAAGTTATTCTTGGATTGATCATGATTGAATCTGATGAAATTCTATTGTTACAACTAGTACAATCATGTGTGTTACTTTTGACATTTGTTGCTTTGTTGATTATCAGTCTAGATTTAGATGTCATCAAGTGACAAGTAAATTATATGAGTTTGATTACTTGTGATTATGTCTGATAGTGTTCTGTTGTCTGAGTAGATATTTGATTTGTAAAAAGCTATATCTGATTGTTGATTATACAAATTTTAACTGATATAGATTGTTTTTGGGTGTTTAGATATGATGCAGTCGGATTTGGGTAAACTTTTTATTGGTGGAATCTCTTGGGACACGAATGAAGAAGGTCTCAAAGAATATTTCAGTAGTTACGGTGAGGTTCTGGAAGCTGTGATTATGAAAGATCGAACAACAGGCCGTGCTCGTGGTTTTGGTTTTATTGTATTTGCGGATCCTGCTGTTGCCGATCGGGTCATCAAAGAGAAACATAACATTGATGGCAGGATGGTAAATTGATGCATCAAATATATGTTTACATTCACTTTAGCTAATTTAGTAAGTATGATTGCTTCAAAAAAGGGAAATGGTAAACTCTTTATTGAATTCGGATTCAAATGAAGTTTAACTGTGTTTGATGTATGATTAAATTATCTTAGAGCAAAATGTAGATGCTGGAAGGATCCTAAGTTGATTTTAACCATAATTGATGTTATGATGTATTAAATTAGAGCATCTAGACTCTAGAGTAACCTGCATTGTATCCTTGTATGTAAAAGGTCAAGCCTTTGTTCTTGTTTTACTGCTCTCTTTGATTTCATGACTTGTAGAGGTCCATTTATTATCAATACTGAAAGGCTTCTTGTTTTATAGGTTGAGGCCAAAAAGGCTGTTCCAAGGGATGATCATACTAACACTATTAGTAGAAACAGTGGTAGCATTCAGAGTTCTCCTGGTCCAATTCGCACAAGAAAGATATTTGTTGGAGGTTTAGCTTCTAGTGTCACTGAGAGTGAGTTTAAACTTTACTTTGAGCAATTTGGAACAGTCACTGATGGTGTAGTGATGTATGATCACAATACTCAGAGGCCAAGAGGATTTGGGTTCATTACATATGATTCCGAGGATGCAGTGGATAAAGTGTTACTAAAAACTCTTCACGAGCTTAATGGTAAAATGGTAGAAGTCAAGCCTGCAGTCCCAAAAGACTTATCCCCTAGTCCTAATCGAAGCCCACTTGGTGGATACAATTATAATTTGGGTAGGATGGGCAACTTTTCCGGTGGTTACAATCAGGGATACTTGCCTAGTGCAGCTGGAGGATATGGTGTCAGGATGGATGGTAGATACAGTCCTATAACTGCTGGAAGAGGCGGGTTTACTCCATTTGGTTCTGGTTATGGAATAGGGTTGAATATCGAAGGAGGGATGAGCCCAAATTTCAGTGGAAATGCAAACTTTAATAGCAGTATCAACTATGCTAGGAGTATGAACCCTTATTTTGTTGGTAATTCAAACAGGTTTACTAACTCTGCAGGTTTTGATGGTGGGAATGGAGGAAATACTTCTTTCTTTAGCTCACCTACTCGGAATTTGTGGAGTAATGGAGGTCTTAACTCTACTAATTCAAGTGGGTATCTGGGATCTGGAAGTGGTAGCATTGGAGGAGTAAACTTTGCAAACACTGGGCTTAATTGGGGTTCTTCCCCAATTTCACCTCAAGGCGGAGCAAGGGGGAATATATCTAATCAGGGTGGAAATCTCGGTAATGGAGGTGCTGATAACAGTTACAATCTGGGTGGTGGAGTTTACAGTAGAAACATTGCAACTACTGTTGCACCGTCATCATATGCTGCGTCAAATGGTGGCTACGACACAGCTTTTGCAGACTTCTACGGTAGTAGTTCAGTATATGGAGACAGCACATGGCACACAGCAGATTCCGAGCGAGAGGAGGCAGGTGCTTTTGGTTACGGGCTTGGTAGTGGAGCTACCGATATCGAGTTTAAACATTCTCCCGCTTACGCTGGTGGTTACAGTGTTTCCATGGGACAGACAAACAGAGGTAACAACTACTTCTAAACTTGGAACTCTCTTAGTACCATCTCATGTCTAATATCAACTGTGTGCTAAACTGCTATCCAACATGAAACTATATATTTGCAGCACATACATATGATTTGTTCACTCAGAATTTTTGACAAGAGATACTTTAGAGTCGTACTATGGCGAAAAGATTTGTTGCTTAAAAAGATGATGAGACATGGATTGGAAGTAAAGTTATACAAGTGTACAACTCATGCATCAATGCGTCATTTGATTATGCTCTATTACATTTTTCCAGAGTTTTCAAATCGCATGAAGTTAACTTTTACTTTAACTGAGCTGGTTCATTATTATGTTTACTGCCTAGTAGTAATGATCACCACAAAAATGTATTCTGGATTATGCGTTTGTGAATTGCATTATGGGTGTATGTTGTATGTAAAACTACTTATTCATACCCAAGTGCATTGATTGTAAAGGATGGAGTTTTCATGCTTACAGTACACGTCTAAGGCGCTGCTATATAAGCTTGCTGATTATGATCCCCACACTTGGTGTCGACCCTGTTAATTATAAAGAGTATATATATACACATAGTGTCTAGTCTACGATTACAACTTTACATTTATAAAGTATATGATTTTGTTTGGATCAAAGTTGCTTAGCATATCTAGTATGAACCTGTTACCCATGATTTTCAGTTTTTTGTCTGACTGTGGGCTGTATCGAATACTAGCCCTATAGTTTGTTTATTCACATGGGCCGAAACCAACTTGGCATAACCCCTCGGGGGCACCAAGCATCATTTCATGATCCGCCAGGTGAGGGACACTCCAGCATTTGCTGATGACAAGAATTGGTTGGTCTGCCTTTATCAAAGCAGAGACCAGTGATACCATTAGAAAGTAGAATCAGAGGCAACATTATACGCGTCACACCAATATAGCTACTTATCAAAAACAACTAAAATGTGCCCCTGTCACTTTGAGTTGGTAATTAATTTGAAAAATCAACAAACAATTTTAATTCCAAAATTAAGAGAATATCAATTTAGTCAAATTTATTATAAATGTCATGAAAGATCCACATTTACAACTAAAAAGAAGATGTACTGCATCCACAATTCAAATAAAAGCATATATGGATATAAAAGAGCATCAATGTGACTTTAAAAAAGTCAATACTGATCTTATATACATAGCATGGATGAAGTAAGTAGATCAGAAACTTTTTTCATGAACCTCATCTAAGGAAGCTTCTAGATATAAAAGGTCTCTGGTTACAGATGATTTTTTGTACTCGCTGTACATTAACAGTGAGTATTAAAACATGGCCATCAGGAATTTTTCATTTTATTATTTTGGACGAGTACCTTGGCAGTATCACCACTGCAGATAACTCTTTTAATTGCAGAGACATGTAATTTTGACTTTGTAAGACAATGTTCCTTGCATGTATAAGATTTGCAGAGATACATCATACATTCCATGATCCGATGATTATTAATGAGAAATAATGTGCCACTGGATTTTCCCAGACGATGAATTTATGCGAATTCTCCACACAAACTACAACTTTACAGAATTCACTGCAATATAGTTGCATGCTTTATTTTTTCCCCAAGAATTATTTTGTTTATTATTTTTCAGAATCTATCTTACATTAACAATGCCGTTTTCACTTGCTACAGAAATTTCTAGCTAGGAGGATACTGGAAGCTGGGTTATTATAGTAGAGGAAAATGGTGTAGCAGGTGAACTGTGAATTCTGTATACTGCCTTTTTGGTAGATTTCCAGTTGGAAAGTTAAAAAGAACTGATCATATAGGGCTAGTTGCAATGCCTGTTTTGAGGAACTAAAGGTTTAGATATATAGAAACTATAAAGGTTTTCTGTTTGGGGATTTTGTTTTTGAATTACATTTAGATGTTCTTTTTGGGTTTTGGGTGAGATGTAAAATTCTGTTTGTGGCATATAGTGAAAAATGCATCGTACATCTCTGGTGAAACAGTGATAGATAAGAAAGGGCTGGACCTTTTCTTTTTGGTTGATTACCAGGTTCTGTTAAAGTGATTGTGCTGTAATATTTCAGGAAAGATGCCTGTTAGCTGGAATTATCTTGATTACTTAACTGGTTTTGGTTTCTGCTTAGAATGTAGAGTTGGTTCTTGTTGAATTTAGCCTTGTCACAGCAAGGATACTGCTGTAGGCTTCTTATTGAATAAGTTGCTTTTCTGTTATGATATTTCTTCATATTCTTTATGTAAGATGCTAACCATCTTAATATCTATCTTCAACACACGCTCTTTGTTGCCTGCTTTGTTATCTTATATAGGGTTTACGGGTCTAATAAAGGCTCCAAATCAATTGGCATTTCTAGAAATATAGTCCAAGCATCGCGATATACATATATTATATATGTGACAACTTTTCCCTTGACTGCATTTCTGGTTCTGGACATTGTTTCATATTAATATCTTTATATCTTGATAGTGATCATCATCAGAATGCAGAAAAGAAAATAATGTACTACACATGCCTAATACTCTAATAGCCATGACATTGACACTTCAATCATTTAATCTGTTCAACAGTAGGTGTCACATTGAAAAAGACATTCTGGCCTACAGAGCAGAGCCTTTCTTTCATTATTCGGCCCAATAATCTGGACAAGACCCGGTAACGATGTTCAGTCACGAGTCCAACCATTATACTCCGCTGCAGTTTAAATTGTTTTTTTTTTTGTATTTCTAGTCAAATTTAGTAATTTTACCATTAAAAAGTGAAACAAATCACTTAAAATGGGGTGAACCGATAAAAAAGAAATATACTACTTCCCCAGTTTCTCGTTTTCTTTCACATATTTTTCTTCTTTTTTTTTATAACAAGAATAACATTTTCATTCATAAATTGTATAATAATACAATACCGAGAGGTAGAGATTTGTTTTATTCTAAAATGTTTATCATTTAACCAAAAGACATGCAAGATGTCTCCGGAAATTTAGACAATAAAATCATTAAAATCTGAAAAGAAACACCTATATATAAAGATACAAGTTACAATAAATCTCTGAAATTTGTCAAAAACGCGTCTGCCATCAATATCTACTCCAAGATAATTCTAATTGCCCAGATAATTGATAATATGTACCTGGAATTCACAAATAAGTCAAAAAATTAAAATAAGATCAAAATATTATTACATATATATTTTACAGTAATATCATATGCAATAACAATACACAAACTAATTTGAAAGGGAAAATCTAACCAAAAGGAAATCCCTTTGATTAGATACATAAATGAATAAATTTAGTATTCAAAAATTTTAAAATCAAGTTAAAATAAAGTAAATAAAAGGCAATAAATATCATTTAATGAGTAATAAATATAAGTATATGTAACTTATACTCATTAAAATCATTCAAAACTATTAAAATAATATATTAATCCATAATAATTACATAATTAAGAATTATCTAATACACTTAAAAATAATGAAAATGTTGACATTTTTAACACATAATATTTATTAGAACTATAATTGAAAATTTTAAATTTAACAATTACATGTGAATAAAAAGTCTCATTAACACTATTATGTGGCCGTTTGGGGTTCCTTAAAAAGTCTCATTAACACTATTATGTGAACTATAATATTTTATTTTTATTTTTTTACATATTTTCATATTTTTTTTAAAAATAAATATTTGTTTTAGAATTTTAAAATCAAATATTATCTTCAAAATAAAAAATAAATTACTTATTTTCAAAAAAGTACATACATCCTTACTTTTTCTGAAAATAAGAATTTATTTTCAGAATTTAAGTGGTAGTCAAACAGGGCCTATATAATTCTATGGATAAAAACGATTTCACATAATATATGCAATAAAATATATCCAGATAATGTGCGTGTAGGATGGCAAATGACAACGTTTGAGATGCTTTAATGGTTAACAGCAACACCATTACAAAAATTTGGTTATCAGAAAATTCAAAGCAACAATTGAGTCGTGCTTGACAGTTTTACAAAAAAATTGCATTAGCTATTGATCTGTGTGATAGGGGGACGTGTATGTGGGCTTGTTAGGTAAAATTACAGATATCATGTTTTTGTCATCTATATCTGTTTTGAGTTTGAACCTAGAGCTATTATCTAAAATATCTACGCTATCTTTTTATATTATTTAAACCTAATCATGTACTATTTAAATCTAGCCCTACACATACAAACATACATTTATATTATATTTAATATATATGTTTATAATACTTGTTTTATATTAATATAATTTTAGTTATATGTATTATAAAGTATAAAGTAATTTTTGTTAATTATTTTTTCTCATATTTATATATTTTATTGTATGTTCAATTATACTCAATACTTTTAAAAAAAATCATAAATACATATAAATATATTATAATACTATTAATAAAGGAAACTATTTACATTAATTATACTTTATATTTTAACTTGTATTGAGTAAAAAAAGTAATTAATTTTAATTTAATTTATAATATTTCCTTTTATGTATATATATAATTAATTACTATATAACTTATGGAATATAATTATTGTAATATAATTGTTGGATTTTAAAAGTAATAATAATAAAAAAAATTGAATATAGATCTTCATTATAACTAATATCATTGAAGTACAATTTCTTACTGGTTCAATAAATTTTACATAATATCTATTTTACACTAATTATTATAGCTAGTTCAGTTGGAGATGCTCTGATCATTCATCATTGTCTTAAACAGGTCACAACATATAAATATGTTTGCGACTTTAAAACATATACCAAAGTGAGGATCCACCATGAGTAATCTTGTTGTAATAGGAAGCAGTTCCGGTACAAAACAGTGAAACAATCCGACAATATCGGGAAATAAATTTGAGAGAATTCAAGAACAGAAACATTATAGTAGCATGAAATAGTTTGGCAACAAGATTAAAATTTGCATATAATTATAGCACAAGTTGTAGCACTAAAAGTTTGAATCATTTAGAATCCAGCATAGGAATATCAAAAAGATTCAAGACTTTTATTTTACCAAGCTACGGATAGTTTCGGCTGAACTTATCAAATAACAGTCCAAATAACAGTCCAGAAGAACTAAACATCAGAAACAACTTAAAAGAATGCCCTGCTTCCATAGAACACTCTCGGGCTCGGGCCACTATCCTTGGATGTTTGTTCTTTCTTAGCTGAGTCTTTCTCCTCTTCCTTCTTAGCAGCAACTATCTCTGTACCACTTTCCAAAGGCAGATTCATTTTTGCCAGAGCCTCAGTGAATTGTTGCATGCTTTTCATGTACATGTCGACATAATCTTGTTGCACCACCTTCTGTTCTGGTTCTATGTTCACACTGATAAGTGGCTTGGTAGCATCACAAACGGGAGCTTCTCCAACATCCTCTGTCTTCTCATTGGGTGAAACCACATCCTGATTCACAAAGTCCGAAGCTTCTGCAACATCCTCCCTCTTCTCTTCAGGTGATACCACATCCCCGTTCACAAATTCTGTAACCTTTGCATGTGCCTTCTCTTCATGTGATACCCCATCCTGCTTCACCAATTTTGAAACCTTTGCAAGATCCTCTATCTTCTCCTCTGGTGAAACCTCATCCTGATTCACGAATTTCAAAGCTCCAGGAGTGTCGCAAGCAGATGGAGAGTTTGTCACATCTGAGACTGAAGGAGACGAAGAGTTCGTCACTACTGGGCCCGAAGGAGACCCATTGATCAACACACTACTCAAGGGGGTTTGAACCTTCATAACTTCAGTAACCTCGTTACTTTCCACCACTGGAGCTGGAGCATCAACCTCTGAATGGATACTGTCAATATCATTAGTAATAATGTTGTCAATAGAGTCTAGATTCGCACACGGGATCGCATAATACTCCGAAACCATCATTTCATTCTCATTTACAATTTTGGGATCCAGGAACTCAATCATTTCAAAATCACGAGGAACAGAGCCGAGTCCCTCATGGCCATGTTCATTTGCACTCACCATCAAAGAGGAGCGAGTCGAAGGAATTTCAAGAACTTCAGGTGATGCTCCATTGTAAGCCAGAGTCAATTGGATAGATCCAGTAGGAGAATGGAACATATCATCCGACGTAAGCGAAAACTCTTTCACCAATTTTCCATTCTCAATGACAATATCTGTTAGAGGAACCAATGTAAATCCCAATAACTGATCTTGAAGATAATTCTTGATCCGACTCAGCATCCATACCTCACATTTCAAAGAAGATTCAATGCTTCGGACGTCAAGCCGGAGATTCTCATTGAAAATAGGATCCCTCCCTCCACCATTAACAGTCTGTGTTGAAACAGTTTTCTCCGGATCATCCGTTAGACAGACCTTTGCATACACATCTTGCTTATGATAAATGCAAATGTTCTGGATATCTCTTGCTCGGTGGATGTAAACTTCAAGAACACCAATGACACCTTTTGAGTTCTCTAAACCTCCTCCCTCCATCAAACCATCCCCAGATGAATTTCCAGGTTTCTGAGTAGCTAAATTCATCTTGGGTTCAAGAGGGTTTGGAACAACAGAAGAACTTGGCAACATGATTTCCTGCCGCGAATTAGTTACAACAATTAACACACTTTTGACAGAGACAAACTAAGAGCAGCACAATATCACATGAAAACTACAATATTGCTCAGTACTTCAAATTAATCAAACAGAAATATATTCCACATTCACATAAGCTCAGTTCTGAAAATATGCCAATTCTAAAACAAATCAAATTCGTAATTTACTGAAACATAATTGAAATTCAAAAAAACTATTCAACCAAGAATACTAAGCAAAATTAAACCAAAACCAAAACCTAAACTTTAAAATTCTAAAGTTAAGCAAATTCCCAAATTCAAACAACTTTCTGGAGCCTAACTGAAAATGTAGCAATCTATAACTAAGAATCACTTAAAAATGTAACCTAAACCCCAAAATTCTAAAGCAAATCAAACACCAAAATTCTAAAGCAAAATTCAAATATAAAAATTCTTAAACAAGTAACTAGAACAAAACAACTAAAACATAAAGCCTAAAATCAACACTTACCAGGCAAGAATTCAACTCTGAACTTATTGTTGTAGTACCTTTATAAACCCAATTGCCCTATATCTCAAACAAAAACCCAAAATCAGTATTAAAAAATCAAGAACACAGGAAAAGACACAAACTTTATAAAAACCCAAGATGCCAAAACAGTAAAATGTGGACTTTTATCAACTATCAAGCCAAAAAAGCACTTGATAATTTTTGCCAAGAAAACAAAACAAAAACAATCACGGACCCATCAAAAGATTTTTTTTAATCAAAATCATACACGACTTCCCATAAAAGCACCTACTTTTGATCAATAATAGTAACACTTGTCAAAAACCAAGGCAGACAAACACAAGAGAACGAGTTTAAATAATTGAAAGGTTCAAGAAAATCAAGAAATACAAGGGGGTATATTTAGAAATGAAAAGTGAAAGAATAAAAAGATAAGATGGGGTTTGTTTATCTTGAGGCCTACTTACTTTTCAATGTGACCTGACCTGACCTGACCCGACCCTTTTAGTGTTGGTGCACAGCAAGACAAATTTCTCAACTTTGTGAGAGCCTCTAGAGTTCTGTAATAAAGCTACAAAATTATTTGAACTGTATGTGTGTGTAATTTGGCTGAGTATATATATAAGTGTACTTGTGTGGTTGTGGTTGTGTTGCATAATCAAATTATTATTAGTTATTACAGATATATTCTAGACAGGGAAATAGTGGATACTGTATCGTACTGTATTAGATTAGGTATGTATCTATGGATTGTAATAAGATTATTTGAATACTTTTTTGTTGATGGAATAAAATGTACACCTGTCACACTTACATTCTCTGCTTTATCCCAACTCATTCATTATATTTTCTAGTGATACTGTAATAGCAAAAAAAATGATTTTTGAATTTAAAATATGATTTTTTTTAAAAATGTATTAGGATTATTAGGCATAAGATAATAAATAAAAAAATGTGACAACTATCAAGATTTTCAAGATTTCTTCAAAATTGCTAAAAACTTGAATAGAAAAATCGAACATATGATTCCTTATTTTTCTTAAAATAAAGAGACTTAATTACACATTGATGACATGAACTATAATGTTTTTGCACAAAAATGGCCGAATTATAAAACTTGTCAGTTTGATGGTCAAATTATTTAATTTTTTAATATTTGATTGCATTCCGTCAATCTTTTTAACGGACATTAGTGAAATAATACTTAATTGCACTTTGATAACTTGAATTATATATTTTTTTAGAAAATTGACTCAATTATAAAAATTACCAATTTTTTTGCCAAATTATTTATTTTTTTAATTGCATACAATATTATCCACTACTTTTGTCTTATCATTATTAATACCGGAATTATTAGAATAATTTTACATTCATTTAAAAAATGAATTCGATAAATCTGAGCAGTGTTTAATCAATACTTGAGATTAAAAAAAAATTAGCACAACTTATAAATCAAAAAGATAGAAACTATAAATACATGATTATATTTTATGTTATAAAATATTACTCTTTTTAAAAGTAGATTTTCTTTTCCAATTTTAGATAAATTATCAAATCAAACGCATAAATATTTTTATTTTATAAATTTATATTAATATGATTTAAAATTTAAAAAATGTGATAATTAAAATTATAGAAGCTATAAAATAAAGTGTAAATACAAAATTATAATATAATCGGTTATTAAAAATAGTAAATAATTGACTAACAAATTGGTAAACTTTATAATTGAGTAATTTTTCTGTAAAAAAATTATAATTCAGACTATCAAAGTGCAATTAAGTATTATTTTGCTAACGTCTGTTAAAAAAATTTGACGGAAAACAATCAAATATTAAAAAATAAATAATTTGATTATACAAGTTTTAATTCTGCAAAAATATTATAGTTCAGATAATCAATGTGCAATCAAGTGAGTAAAGAATCCCTCGTAATCTTGGATAACCCAACAATCGGCGCTAAGATCCGACATTTTTATCAGCAACAGGGTCGGATCCTTAACCTTGTAAACAGTAAAGCATGCAATTCATGTTTTTGATCACCCATTAGATTTTATGCTTTAGTATTCTCTTTCTGCAAGTTTCTTATGTCTACTGGTGTTTTTTTCACGATTAATATTGTAGCATGTACTTATGTAATGTAAGTGCATCTTCTTTTGTAGGCACATTAGTTCCTTTTATTTGGCCTGTTCTACCCCGAAGAGCACTTTTAACTTGGCGCCATGCACTTTGGTATAACACTGTCCACATTCTTTACGGCACATACTGATGTGCTTTCTTTAGTCTTTTAGAAATCGTGAGGCTTGTTTGATATGTTAGTTGTGGTCCTTAACATTTCTGTCATGTTTAATCTTGGTGTCGTAGTTGTGAGAAAGGACTTAAAAGGATATCGGTATCTATAATGATGGTGTTTCTTAGTCTATTTTGAAAACTAATTCTCTCCCTATCTCATGCTTCCTATAGCAAATTTTTCAGAGAGGTGAGCCGTACTAGACTGCTATATACAGAAGAGACTATAATATAAGTTAGGTTCTGGTCAGATTTCAAATCGCAGCATACAGGATCCAAGTAATGTAAATCTGTCATTCTGTCCTAATATTATCTACTAATGATTTGTATACCTTTGCCAACATGTGTGTTCATTACATTTATACAAGACATGTGTGAGTCGGTTGGTGGTTCATGGGTGGGTGGGTATATGTCAATTTAGAGTGATTGGTCTCATGACTTCAGTTATATACTACTACCATTCACAACTTGTTTGTTCGGTTAAATTTTGTATTTGTATGCTAATACCTGCTGAGAATGTGATGGAGGACCCAGCGTTTTAGTGACACTTTTTTCTTGTTGCACTTGCCTTCCTCCTATCTGAAAGATTTGGGCTAGGGTGGATAAAAATCTTGAATTGTAGGGGGGCAGGGAGAGGGGATATAGTAAAAAAAAGGAAATTACATCGGATAGTCATAGTTTAGTAATTTGAAATGACATAGTTCAGCTATATAATATCCCGAGTAATAGTTAAGTATGTCTTATCTACCTTGATCATCACGTCCTAGCAATCAACAGCTAATAAGGATGAATTGTGGATGTTATAAGTCGAATGCCTTATGGAGGTCAAACACCCTTCTCTTTTTACCATCTGATTTGAAAATTTTTTGTTTGTGAGGCCTTAAGGAATAACCCTGAGGTAACAAATTTTTAATCCTTATTTTGGGGCAAAATATGCGTATGTCAACAAGTAAACTCAAAAAGAAAATTTACTTATTTGGGACTTATCATGTTATCTTTTCAAGAGCTTGAAGGAAATCCCAACATAGCTACAGCACCTATTGATCTGACCTTCACATGGTAGTTTTACTTGTAATATCCAATTTCTATCCTGTTAATAAATCAATCTGCAAAGGATTTAAGATTTGGTGGAAATATCGCATTCATGGTACATGGAAGGAATATAATTAGAGACTCCGTCACCTGCTTGAGACATGATTAACCCTGGTCTTGTTAGTATCAACCATGAGAAAGTACTTGCACTTCTAATTCTATTCTCTACACTACCAGAAAATCAAGATCCCCAAAAGATTTAAGATTAGTTGAGGATATCTCGTGCATTTGTGGAACATCATTAGAAACTGCATATCCTGATTGCCAGACATGATTAACTTTGGTTATGTTAACAAGTGGACCTAGAACAGCAAATATAACCATCTCATTGTTTCTATATTCTGCTGAGATGTTTGACACCTGAAACGTAAGAGTTGCGGGAAGCATCGAAGGATTGTAGTCTAATATTGGTGTCGGGTATACTATCATGCTTCCATTACTGTTGCGAAAAGCTACAAGTGCTTGTGCTCCAATCATGCCTGTTTGAGTTGGGTTTATAGCCCATGCAACCCACCCCTTCAAATCTTGTCTGGCTCTGTATGCCATCGCAACTTTACCAGTGGATGGAAAATAGTTCCAGTGGAGGTGAGCATGATGATAAGGAAGATCAACACAAGAATTAAAGATTCTATGTGATGTGAATGTGTGGCTTTTGCAAGTTTGAGCATGCGACAAGAGGAAAAGGCAACCAAATATGGTGAACACAAGAACAGATGTTGAGTTTAGAGCCATTTCTCCAATACGCTGAACAACAATGGAGAGCAAAATATGTTTTTTTGCTGGTATATACTATATACTAAGCTAGGCGAGCCAGGTAAAAGTGCAGACTAGTGTGTTGATCGAGTGTAGATACATCATGCAAGTTTTCTTTTGTTCCGGTTGTGTTATTCATTCCTTTGGTAATACAGCTCTGTTAGTAATGACTTCATAAAATTTGCATTGCTACTTGATTTTCAGTAACAATATACCTGATTTGGTTTAGAAGTATGCATTACCTTGTGATCAATCTAATTTGCAACTGACAGCCACTCCTTATAGATGTTTGCAAAAACAAAAAACTTAATGGCAATGGGAGTCTACTTATTAATTTCTCTATTCTGTTCAACTTCAAAGTGGGTTAATTTAAATTGGTTTATTCATGTCAGTGCCTGTGCGTTATCCTCCAAAAGTGTTGTCTGGATTAGGACGATATGTTCACATAACTTTGTGCATGCATTCCATCCAGTTTGTGACGGCATTTTTTCAGCTGTATTCCAATATACTGTACAAAGATATTTCAAGACAACGTGTGACTGAGAAAATATAAAGATACAGTTATACATGTCATCATCTGAATTCAAATGTCGAATAAATTGTATTTCAAGCAAGGAAAACTAATCTTAGCAAAAACAGATCTTTGTCAGTAGTCACGGAACTTATGATTTTTAAAAATGAAGACTTTGATTAGGCAGTTCTTGTAGCAATATTTGGGTATGCAACACTTCGAGAGTTGAGTTAAAATGCAGGTGTTCAAGTACATTCTACTAATTAATTAAATAGTTGAATGATTTTTAGAATATTGTGCTGTGTCTCACGTCCTAATAAAAAATGCTTACACAAAAGACTCTCTCTATACAATTAACTCAAGAGGCTTCTTCTCTATGAAAATTTCAACTTCACTTGTCATACACCCATCACTCCCTTGTAACCTGGGTAAATTTATTGACAAACTCCCCTACATACTCAAATTTTTATTTTACAAAACTGGGTTGATATTTTTTTTTTAGCCTCTCAGTTTGAGATCAATGGACATAATACTAAACACACTGGTGTTTTCTTGTACGTGTACTGTTTCATATAATTGCATCAACATTAGCTCAAGATTTATTATGTGGTAAATATTATCTTACAAGCAATAAAAATATTTACCACATAATAAATTCACCATACTTGTGTTAACCTTCCTGTACAAAATGCCATCTTGCATTGGACTTATAACCCTACCAGCCACACGTACAGCTGATATAGCATTTCGACACGGGGGTGTCTCAGCGTCACAGTGGATTGCTTGGGCACTCAATTTAGATAAACCAGGCCGGGATGGTTGGAGCTCAAATGGCTCCATGCAAGCGTACACTTGGCCTATAAATTAAGTCTTATAAGACTACTTTAATTATCACAAGAACCACTGGGTTTAATGTTTCAAAGATCACTGCGGAGTTTGTAAGCAGTAAAAAGGAGAGAGATCGTTCGTTATATTTGCTAACTTGATCAAACTCCCGCCTGGTCGTACAAGTATGGCAAGAAGACCCTGTTTCGGTTTCTGATGGAGCTCCCACTACACCATATATAACCTATACGAACACCTAAAAAAAGTGTAAAAATGGCTGAAAAATGTTGCTGTAAGTCAAAAAAATAGCTTACGACAACATTTTTTTCAAAATTTGCTGGTGTTGGATAGTGCAGTGCTACCGTGGGTGTCTAAGTCAACACTTTTTAAAGCTACAACAACACTGACTTTTGTGTTGCAATAGACTACCTATTGCAACACCTTAAACAATGTTGTAGTAGACTTATTGCAACACCTTATAATCTATTGCAACACCAAACAAAAGAAACGGTTGAGCTAGTTACGGTGATGGTGTTGGGCATGGGGGTTCCAATAAACACAAAAGAAACGTAAGTAAATCAATATCTGTCAAGTACTTTGGAAATCTCTAGCTAGATGAGGGTATGTTTGTTTGGTATTGGGGTCTAATTGTGATGATTTTTTTAGATTCATGGTGTGTTGAACACAGTAGTAGCTTGGAGGATTTTGTTGCCTTTGGGAATAATGTCAGCTAGCTAGGTACTTACCTTCATCTTCTCTGCCAATGTTCTGGCTATGTCATAGGTGTTGCCGGATGGGGCACTGGCTTCAAACTCGGCAACGATTCCCCTGGCATTGTACATCACAAGCACAGAAACATTGGTATAACTTTAATATTCGTCTTTGGAACTCTTCAGCTACTTGAAACTCTCAATTTTGTATCTGCCCTTGAGCAAAAAAATAACCAAAAAATGAGACTATATCACTGGCCTATAAATACAAAAATTACATTGCTCTTCCTAGCTATTTCTGAAAAACTAGTAGCCTCCACAATTTATGTTATCATTTTCTAAATACAGGTATTTGCCCTGCTCTTGAGACCAAATAAGGATCACTCGATCACCCGGAACATTTTTCACCATAATTCAGTCGGATACATCATTATAATTCTTAGCATAATCAACATTTTCGAGGGATTAGACATATTGGACCCAGCTAAGAAATGGAAAACAGCATACATGGTAATTCTGTTATGCATTGCAGCAATTTTGGAGGCCTTTACATGGTTTTTTGTTCTCAAGAAAAGAAAAGATGATTGACAAAAAGCAACTTAAAAGGTACAATACATTGTGGCCGTTTGAGATTCCTTGAACTTAAATAAGTTACTTATTTATTTATTTTTTACATATTTTCATATTTTTTTAAAGATAAATATTTATTTTAGAATTTTAAAACCAAATATTATTTTCAAACTAAAAAATAAGTTACTTATTTTCAGAAAAAATATATATATAACTACTTTTTTCCGGAAATAATGGTTTATTTCCAAAAAATAAAATTGGCCAAACACCCTCATTATTAAATTCTTAACGTGCACTTCTTGATATATATATATATATATATATATATATATATTTGTCCTGCATGTAGATCTTATTAACAAGAACCACTGCTTTTTAATCCTGAATAAACTTTGATTGCACCGAGGGCCGACCCGGAACGTAACTAATACAAGTCATTGCATGGGTATTCATCATCTAGGGCAAATTTTTTTAAAAATTTAGGGAATAACTTAGAAATTGAAAGGAAAGTCAAAACTTAAGCCGGTTATTAAAAGTTAACAGTCAAAGGAGGCAAACTAGCTAGTATATAGAAAAAGGGGCATATTTTGTGTCAATCTTTTAATAAAAAATTAGGCCTATACAGTTATAGTTTTTATAAATTATGTAAATGTCATATTCAATTCTATCATGTCACAGAAACGGTTGAATGAGTTGGTTATGTTATCGGAAAAAATGTTAGTAAATTCTAATTTTAAAAATTTGATTAATGATTTTGATAGTAGAAATGTAAAATATTATTTATAAGTCATGAGAGATTGGTATCTATTAATGATGAGTTGCCTGATTTTATTATGAGTATCTGTAATGGGGGCAATTTTTTTTGAAGTGCCATAGTATATCTCAAAACTCGGGATGGGTCCTAATTGAACCACACTGTTTTTTATAAAATTTTAAGAACTTAAATATAATTTTAAGTTAACTTTCTCATTATGAAATAGTTTATGCAAAAAGATATAAGTTTATCTATATACCATATTTTTATTATTTTTTATTATATTATAATTTTGAGAGGAAAGAATATAAAAATCTATGCTTAACGAGATGGAAAAATATATATATTTATATATTTTCTTAAGTCACTTTTTGATAATATAATTTTTTTAGAGTATTTACAAAAATAGAAAGAGTTTGCATACGATGAAAAAACAAATTCAATGCAAAACGAAAACAAAGTATGAAAAAGGAGTGAAAAGTATTGGGGCAGTCAAACGAATAATTCGGATACAGATTTGTCTATATCCGGATCCAAATCCATATCCGAATTTGAAAATATTCGAAAATAATATATCAGGAACTGGATAATATCCGAATCTGAAACTGTTTTTCATTTTTTTAAAAATAAATAAATAATTATTTTTAAATATAATTTTTTTATTTTTAAAATTCTGAATTAATGTGATATATATGTATAATAATTATATATATCTTAGAAAAATATATAATTTTAAAAATAAAAAACAAATACATATATTTATAAATTGAACCTAATAAAATATATATTTATATTATATATATTTAAATTCGGATCGGATATTATCGAATACGGATATGCCCATATTCGTATCCGAAATTGTCGGATTCAGATATGTATAATATTCGATTTATTTGGAATACGGATAATATTCGATTTATTTTAAATACAAATACAGATATTTCGAATGAATATAAAATATTTTGAATTTTTTTAGCGCCTGGTGCGTACTAATATTATAACTCAAGCCTGCTTTATGCTAATATTATAACTCAAGCCTCGTCTGTTACCCAATTCTGGGTACAAGAGTTATTGGAGAACGGAGGTAGGCAAGTCCTGAAATGGTTATTTTGATAATATATTTTACTTTATTATTAATATATTGGTTGAATTGTGGCTAGTGCTTTGCATTAAAATAAAGGAACATCACAAGATGAGGTGCACTCACTTTATAAATTCTTGTATGGTAATGTTAACATTATATGCTGATCTGGGTAATTATCATAATTTAATATTATAATGCATACCCCAAACTGCTAATCATGTAGTGCTCTCCTGAATCCAGTGTCTTCTAAATTGTGTAACATGCATCTTAGAGATAATATATATAAAAATCAATATGGATACATAACAGTGAAAGATCTTCCAGTAAAATTGCAGTTTTAATTTTGTTATTTTATCAGTTTTTCGAAGGATGATCGGCTGCTAACGGGGTTCTCTGGGTAATTTAAACTCCTTTCACAAAGCTACATATTCCTCTATATGATCTACTACTAAATATATATTTTAATCTTTCATGCATCATTCTTTAACTTTTCTAGAAGGCCAGGCCTGTATCATGTAGTATATATTTTACCCTGATTTTGACATGTTTCATTAATTTAAAATCAAATTAAGCTTTATGTATATATCCAGAATTCCAGATCGTTATAAATTCAACTTCAAATTAACTTCACATTTATTATTCATTTAGACTGAGTCGAAATTGTTTTTAAATTCCTGTCAAAAAACCTGTTGTCGATAAATCTTTTTATTTCTCGATTGATATGGGGTTTGGGACTTGTACACGTATTACCACGTATATATATATATCAAACAAATATATGTATGTATATATTTGCAGGCATATTTAGCGATAGTAGACTAGACAGTATAAGTAGAACAATAATTTGTGGTACCAACTTTGAGTCTTTTTCATAATAATATCATGGGGATTGATTCTTTTATGAGTTCCTGACAACCTTAGATTCTTGATCTAATATCACAAGCCCAATCAACCATAATTGTACGTGTACGGTGTGATCTATCTATAATTTGTCATGGATTATGAAACCTCTTCAGATAATGTCTACGGCGAGTGCTTAATTAATATTCTAAATCAAGATGAATTAGCTCTTTAATTAGATTGTTAATACGTTAAAGATCCTCAGCTTCTTAACTTTTGGGAAGCAAGATCTTCTTTACGGCCTTTTTAGCATGTAATTCAAGTATTCAACTATGCTACAATATTAATACAATATCGTTATTCTTGTATATATTCTGTTTTTCATAATTCAAAAACTAAAGAGCTAGCTTGTGTTAGCAAGGTTAGGTAGCTTTTGTAGCAAGTTGGTTTGAAAGACCCCACAAAAATAGAAAAAACAACATATATGAATGTCCTTAAAACCAACCAATAATAAACCCTGTGTGATAAGCACAAGCACTATCTGCACCACCACTACCTGCTATTATTACAAGGTATAAAGAAAGAAAGCCTGGCTTTACAATCCTTGCCTCGAAACTAAGTCTTGTTCTGCTTTATCAAATTAATTCAGAGTTCAGCTAGAGTTTCTGTTTCTAAGCTGAAAATTAAAGATGAGGCATATGCTGGTGACAATGAGGCAAAACTTCCAAAACATGAGGAAGAGTCATCGTGTAGCAGACGAAAATATGCTTGGTGAACAAGCCAATGGAGTTGGGTTACCACATAATAATGCAGGCAGAGCGCGACATGGATGGCATGGATTTTCTGTTATATGTAGCATAGTTCTCGCGCCTCTCTCGCTTCTCTCCTGCCTGTCTCACCCTCATACCAATGCTACTGATGGAGTTTGGGTTTCAGGTGATATCGCACGCATATCTGAGATGAATCATCTCATGGTTAGCGACAGCATGCGTTATGCCATCTTGATGTAAATTAGTACCTGAGGGGGGTGATCGAGTTTATATATTTTTTGGTGTTTCTGATTACTTCTTATAGAATCAGGCAACTCATAAATGGTCAGGATCAGGATCTGGACTGACCAATAATTTTGTATCCCTGTATTGTTCATCATTCTAGTATAAAATACATGAAAGAAACACATTAGTCTACTTGTTCAGTATAATTATTTGCATGTAATTAATATAATAGTATTGTTGATCAGGGTCACCTTGTCGTTCCTCGATCAATAATTCATTTTTAAATCTATAATGACACTTTATTAACAAGGCCTATTTGGTTTTTGTGGAGAAGATTGGTTTTAGGCTCTCGGTGGAATCTTTCGAGCAAAATATTACTAATCACGGGAGATATTGTCAAATTATTAGTTTTCTTAGAACCTTAAAGTGTTAGAACGATGTTTAATGGTATCATGATATTATCTTCAACAATTTATTTTAATTTGTGAAATTTATGGAACACGAACTGAAAAATCATCTTCTTTACAGCTTGGACATCACCCAGGAAGTTTCTGTCACAAGTTATGAGAAATACAAGCAATGTTTCAAGAGACAATATGTATGTGCATATCTTCTATTGCACATCGTATTGTTTTGTTTTTTTAATCTTAAAAGACAATGCCCTGTCTAATCTCAAGTGGACGCAGTATAGATTCAGTACAAGACTACAAGCTATTAGCTTGGTTTGATGTACATGTGATTTAGGGCTACCAAGTTACTGCAGAATCACTTTGCTGCTTTGTTTTTTTGGTTAATAATTACTTCGCTTTTCATTTGAAAAATGTCCAAATTGTGATGCGCCTAAATACCATACTTTTTTCTTTTTCTGGTAAATCCCCAAATTTTCATGCACAGACTGCTTGAAAATTACTATTAATAGCAATTAAAAGGCAAAAAAATTCGCAGTGACTTTCAGTTTCAGGTATACAAAACTAAATGTTATTTCTTAATTCTATCCTGCGTCTTTGTTTCGCACCTCGAAGATCATAGAAGCAATGCAGCAGAAAAAGGAGATTTGTTGCAGTGAAAATGAGAAACTTTTCACTCTCTTTCAATATTAAAGACTACCATCATATTAATCTTATCATTTGTTGAAGTGTTTTTCGTGCTCAAGTTCGACTCATATTTGGAATGAAGCCAATCAGCAAAGAATTACGTGAGAAAGTGTGCATCACTATTCGGTACATCAAAGAGACTGAACCGATAACTTGCAGATAACATGTGAACAGAAATCACCTTTTGCTGCATCATTTCTTCCAACTACAACTGAGCTGACTGTTTATATAGTCTCATCCAGTACTTTTATCGACAAATTTAACTTACTTGTAAGTACCAATTAAGCACATGCAATGTTTGACGCTCCACTCACAGTGGTGGACTATTCTTATTCTAACCGAGAGCCTTAAAAAAGTATAATCATGTTGTTTTGTTCTGGAACATACGAAGTGGAACAGGAGGATGAGACTTCAGTAGAGTCAACCATTGTCGTTATCTTAACAGAAACTAATGGACTCTGAAGATGTAAAAATCTGTTAATCGCAATGTAGAGTGGCTAGACTTCTCA
The DNA here is from genome assembly GCA_028671895.1 of Oenanthe sinensis. Taxonomy (NCBI): domain Eukaryota; kingdom Viridiplantae; phylum Streptophyta; class Magnoliopsida; order Apiales; family Apiaceae; genus Oenanthe; species Oenanthe sinensis. The sequence goes on from CM053794.1 coordinate 43,440,315, forward strand.
TATCGACAACATTCTATATATCACAAACAGTACTAAAACAATGACCGACCCTTGAGTGCGCCATACATAAAATGTTCAATGATGCATGGCAGAGTAGAAACCCGTTGACAAGTACTATATATCATCATATATTCATATATCGACAAGTCTATTAGATTACTCAAAGGTAAACACAATTTTTCTAACCTTGTCCTAATCCTAATAGTAGTATGTTTGTGCTTTAATTTCCTTTGTCTATAAACTTCTGTGCACACACACTCATAAATTAAGGTGAGAAATAAATATATTCATGTGGATGATGAAGAATACTTGTCAAGACTCGAGAGCATTTTTTTTTCTCTTGGTCCATATATGTTGAGCATGGAAAAAAGTTACTTTAAGATAGACTTGTTATGCCGTAAATCATATATACGCCTCCTCTTTTTTTCAGTATCCTTTCGTCGTTTATGGAAAATAAGGATAAGACCGCATATATCGAAACCTCAGTACCTCACTCACTCAACCGATAATGGAGATCAATTTGAGAATTGAGTAGTGCATTTTTTCCTGATCCTTTTTATTTCTGTGCACAACAGTGACTAAATAGTTCATACTAGTGGCCTCCTAGGAATCTTTACTCAATCAACAAATAAAGAGATCGAGAGTTTTCATTCAGGTGTTGTCTGAGTCTCTAAACATACGTAAATATAAACATATATACTAAGACACTGATAACCATTACTAATGTCACATATTTTCAGTGAAAATGATCTAAATCATCTTTTAGTACGTATATTATGCGGTACAAAATTAGAGCAGCAATAGTAATGAAAGTAACTGCATGGTAACCACAGTCATGACTAAAAGATAAACAACAAGGAATTAAAGTACCTTTTGAATTGAAGCCCAAGCATTATCTTTTTCCCTAATAAAGTAGGCCGTTCAAGTGCTAATCACTGATACCCTCCGAAAAATCTTTATTTTTTTCATCAAAGCTGAAAATGACAAGGGGAATAAAGTAGATTATCAAATACTGAAGCAAATTACTTAGTGCTGACACACCACAATTTTGTTAAAATAAAACATGATAAAAGAAAACATATCAACATTTAAAATTAGCAAAATAAATAAATAAATAATTCAGCCTGTTCTAACTTCTCCATCTCTTTATCAATTTGTCAATTTATGAATCTGTTAACAGAGACATAGCTGAGCAGTTCCAAACGACGTAACACTGCATTCGATATAGAAATGTAGGCAAATCTGCATGGGCAGCAGATATCACCAGAGAGGAACACCTCCACTGCAAAAAGTCATGCCTTGTGAGAATAGCATGTATGACTATAACCTTATGCGCAGCAAAGTAAAATGATATAGGATGAAAAATTGAAAATAAAAACCATATTAACGGTATGTTAGAATTATAATATAAGATCGGAGAATTGGTAACTTAACACCTTATAACCCTATTTTTAGCGAGTTTTTAGTATAATAGTTGTTTATACCAAAAAAATCACATTTACAAAAATGAACTGACAACTGAGTCAGACGTCGACTATGCGACCGACAGGTGAAAAATACACTGACGACTAGCTAACGGTCAGAATTGGGACAGACGTCGACATGTGGATATATACAAATTGATATATATTGAGATTATAACAAATTAGGAATGATATTGATAAATATCAGTTTTCCTACAATAAAGGGAGGATATGATGGGCATAAGTTTCTCTATCAATAAGGAAGGCATTGATGAGTATCAGTTTCACAATCAATAAGAAAAGGCAATCAATTCTCCATTAAATGAGCAGTTATAGAATTCAAATATATATGGAGAAAGAAGGCATCAAGGAGGGGGACGATCATAACCATGATAGATACACACAACTTCTGCTATACAACCTCACCATATACACAATCCCCATTATCATATATATACACACTTCTACAACCTACATCAACACAACAAAATATATTACATACGATACACATGTTATAGGGCTAAACCTACATCATCTCTGACCAACCATTTTATCTACTACAATATATACACGCTACATATAAATCCCAGCCAAGATAAAGAGGGGCTAACTTCTACAACTTCTATTTCTTCTCTCTATACATTCTGTTGACACAAATAGCTGACGGGTAGATATACGCGACCGACAAGTATAAACTGCAGTGGACAAATAGGTTGTTTTGTACTTGTTTCTTGATTTCTATCACTTGTAAACATATCATAAACATTTCTAGTAGATCATTTCGGCTGAGGAGAGTCCCACCCACGGTTTTTACCCTTTCACGAGGGTTTTCCACGTCATCAATTGCTTGTGTCGATTTCTTCATTCTGTTCTTGTCCTTGACTTATTCATACAAATTAAACACCCCTAAATCATTTAGATTTAATCTTTAACCTACAAAAATTTATCAAAATAACAGTGTTTTACACTTGGTTCAATATAAATTTAATTGTATTTTAAGCTGTGCATAACTGCATACAAGGCTCAAGTCCATCTTTTAGTGAGTTTCAAGACTTTGGTAGATTTTAAGCGACAACGGATAGAATTGTAGGTGATTTCAACAACAGAGGTAGTCCATATATAATTATACAATGACTTGAACGGATATGTACAAGAGTTTTTTAAAAATTGTTACGATGGTGGAATGCAGATAAAACAAATGAATCTGTACATGATTACAGTGGAGGAGTATGTGGAATTAGGATAGAACAGGTGAATTAAGTCTATCCCTCGAAGATATGAACGTATGAAAGACAAATCTAATGGGATACACCTTTATCCTTAAATTGAACATAATATTGATGATCATTGAGTGGAAGACCAACAGCATCAAGTGGGGGATCACATATATATACATATGAATACGAAGGAAGTTAAAGAGGTTAAAGTTTTTGGAAAGTAGATTTTAGTTAAGTTGTTTGGTAGAATAAATCAAGGGAAGTGTAACTTATTTGAAGTTCTAAATAGCCATGATATGTGGGAAGTTTTTTACCTCACCCCACCTTTGATTACTTGAAATTCATGTGAATTTAAATTTCTATGTCAACAACCAAACAATTTTTCCCACTTTTTATTAATTTTAAATACCAAGGAAGTACTTCTTATAGGATGTTAATTCCTAACTGCAACCAAACAAGCACTTAGATTCTGCGGTTAAAAGTTTGTGATCATGGGGAATATATAATTTATTTTAAATGATACTGTATAATTTTAGTTATCATTCCAAATTGTTGTCTGAGAATTTTCGTAACAGATTTCGGAGGTGTGCTGCAATAATAAAACGAAAAGTATAATAATACGGTTGTTAATGGGGTTAAGGTTTGTAAAAAAGATTGGGTTGGACTTGAGAGGTGTCTCGATTTATCTCATGTATCGGATTTCTTTTGTCAAGATGTCTGCGTCTGTATTTATATACAATTAAATCCACGCATTTCTGTTATAATTGGATATTATATATGTATTGGACTTGGGAGGTGCCACGTATGCATATTATGTTCAGCTAAAAAACATCATCGCAGATTATATATGTATTCTGTTAACTCAATGTAATCACTAATGGGTGCGTAATGCATCATACTGTGGCGGACCTACTCATCGATCACGCTAGGTCCCAATCCATCCTCAAAAGAGAAAAAATGATCTATACGTACACATTCTTGCAGTTTAGTAAAGAAGCAGTACCTAATTGATAAGATTAGGCCTTTCAGCATGAAAAATGCTAGTGTACTACATACGAAAGCAAATACTACAGTAATAGCCTAATAGATGCTTTATTTCTTTCAAAATAAATATTTCTCATTTCGATTTTAAGTTTTCAATGTTTTTCAGACTTGTATCGTATATTTTATAATTTTATCATGATTTCATTCTTTCTTTTTTCTAAAAAATTGATCAAGTCATAATTTAAGTCTCCATTGAAAAATATCACACACAAAAAGGTATAATCGGCCCACCTCACCAAAATTGCTGCATAATTATGCGTAGAAATGAGCAAAGGCCCAAATACTAACGGGCTCAAAGTAGAACAATGCAATTACAATTCTGTGATCCAACTTTATCTTTCTACGCACCATGATGATCGTCCAAATCCAAACCATATTTTCTTAACCCATCCCAAAGGTTGAACATAGTTGAGATGCATTACTCTCTATTTTACTCCTGATAAATTATACACTTTGCAGTGTTTGTTGGATCATATTCCTACGGTATTGTTACACTTTTTTATCCTTGAACTCAACATAATTAACCAAGACATTACAAAAATAAGTTGGCTAATTTTTTTTTACAATATATTGCAAAGTTGATATTTCTGGTTTGGTTGTGATTTTTTAATATTTATAGATCAAGCTGGTCAAACTTTTACAAGTACTCTTGCAACGAATTCATGCATAATCATAAATCCAACTTGAAGAAAGTTGAAGTAAAACTAACAAGCTGTATAGATTTAAATAAGTTGTTAAAACAAAATCAAACAGCACTTCAGAAGTGTATACAAATGTAAGTCTGTACTTGCTTGGTTAAATCTGTTTGTGGATCTTGTTTCCTTTTATAGTGGTGTTGTTTATGCAAATTCATTGGCTTCTCACTTGGGAGCTTCAGCTATTGATTGCATTGTAGTACAAAACATAAATCGGAGCAAGTAAAGATATAAAATCTCATTTAATTTAGAAAAGCAAACCAAACCAGTTTACTCTTTCATTTCAAATCAAAGCAGTAACAAATAAATGAATGAATATATTAAACTACATAATCTCTTTTTTTTTTTGGGTATAATTTATTAAACTATAGTGGAACAGACAGAAGTAGAAGGATCAAACATAGCAGGAACCAAGTATTTCCTGCCATTAGCACCATGGGCATTATAGCTAGCACCACTTGTAGGATCCACCAACAAGTCCCCTGCATATCCCGGGTAGGCTCCCTTGGCATAAACCCCGGTACAAGCAGAAGCAGCCTCTAAAGGCGCTTCAGATGAGCCCTGGTAATAACCATTTCCAAAAGGATTTGTCGCGGTCCCTGCCAATAAGCTAGCCAAATTGATCACCATTCCATCCAACCCAACATCATTGTTAGGCGCAACAAGTGGTGTAGATTGTGGTCCATAAATAGGCTGGTGAAATGGCCAGGCACAATAACCAGGACATTGTGTCTCAGAGTTTCCAACCCAAATGTAAGCAAACTTGTAGTTCTTTCCCTTCATGTTTCCTTTCTTGACCGAAGATGATCCGTGTGTTCCGCACCTGTTGGAACAGAAACCAGGCACAACAACATCGGAGGCTGTCAAAACAACATTGATCGCATTCCTGTCATCGCCTTTGGAAGCCAGGCTAACTATTTGTTTCTGTGACAATGATTTTCCCCGCGAATAACTCGTGTCGACAACTTGTTTGCCTAAATTGAGAGACAATGAAGGGCTGGTAAATTTCTTGTTTGATTTAGCAAGATTGTAATATTTCTCAGTTGTTTTCCACCAGGTGGAAACTGAAGGCTGCATAGAAGAAGGGGTTGACGAAGACAAAGATGTGATGAAATCAGAAATAATGGCTCTCTGGGAAGCCTTGAATTTACCATACCAAATAAGATTGACTGATATTTTTCCAGCCAAGAGTTGACCATTATGGTATTGTAATTGAGTGGATGGGTCTTCAACAAGCTCATTAAGAGTTCTTGTTGCAAATGTGAGAGTGGAAAGTGAGATTAGTACAACAAAGAGTTGTAGTAGAACCATTGTGTTTAGATGAACCATGTTTGTAAGTAAGTGTTATAACAGAAACAAAGAGATTGTAAGTATATGATGCAGAGTACTTTGAGTAGGGAATTAGAAGGGTGTGTTGGATGAAATGGAATGAGAGAGAGGGGTGTGTATTTATAGGAGGGATGTGATTTAATTTTGTAAATTCAAGGAAAGAGAGGAGGAGAAACGTATAGAACGCGTTTCTTTAGTTTTGGACTTTTGGTTTAAATGTGAGTGAGGTGGGATGCTTTTATTTTCGCTTGCACAACGGACAACTTACAGCTTAGTTACAGCTGCTGATTCAACCTTTTCGTTTGGGCTTCACTGCTTTTTATATATATATACACTCCTATATTTTTATTTTTTAGTAATAATTCGCTTTCACTTAAATTATTGACGTATTTATATAAATCTGTGACTCAAATAAGATCTTGACATTATATTATTATAATTATTTTAATAATGATATAGTGTTTGAAAAAAAAGTATATAAAAAATAGGAGAAGTGTAGACTGATAATCACAAAATAAGCACAAGACTCGTTTAACTTATATCTGAATATCTGATAAGTAATTTAAATATTAAAAATTAATTATATTTTTTTAATTTAATTTACAGTAGATTACCTATAAGAAAAATAAAGACAAAGGGGTTGTACCTAAACGGGGAGGGAGAGGGGAAGTAAGTAGGGTCCAGGCAGGAGTAGTTATTTGTTTGGGGAAACGCGGGGTTGCAACTCCAGGCTCCAGCTGTATACCCCCATTTGCCCGTTGAGATTTATGTCCTCCGTACTTACTGTATGTGTGTCATTTTAATCCATTTTTTTTTATCAAATTATTTATATTTTTAATTTTTAATCTTATAACGACCACGATAGTATAAATTGTACAGTTTTTTTTAATAAAGATCAAGCAATTTAAACAAATTAACATTTGTTTTGAAAAATTCCCAAATGAGTAACTCAGACCTAAAACCACCGAGAATAAACTTTTACTGTATCAGTTACTGTATTCAATTGAGCTCTTTTATAATTAAAATTAGGGATATTCTCTACGGTATTACTGTATAATTGATTTTTGACAATTGTATCATCACATTTTTTACTTTTATATGTGATAATCATGTATTTTTGATTTTTACATATGGTACCCCTCTATTAAGTAAAAATTAATAATAAAATCGATTTCAGACTGCAAAAAAATTGTATATTTGAAATATTTTTGAAAAGATATATGAAATAGACTTTTAAATCATGTAAAACGGAGTCAAAATGAGTGATATATTAATGATAAAAGTTTGATTATGAAATTTTAATATATCTTACTATTTTAACTCTGTTTTACATTATTCGAATTTTTATTTCATATATTTTTTCGCATAGATTTCAAATATACAATTTATTTTCCGGTCTGAAATCAATTCTATTATTTTTTATTACTTTTTACTTAATAGAAGAGTATCATAAATAGAAAACTAAAAATATATAATTACCACGAATAGAAAATCAAAACTATAGAATTATCACGAATAGAAGTCAACAATGCGATGACAGTATTAACAGAAGTCAAATAGTATAATGTTATCAGAGAAAATATCACTTAGAATTAAATTTTAATGTGGTGTGTAGTGAGTAGTGACCCGCCTGGTCTCTCTCAGAGACACACAGGTTTCCTATCACTGTACTAATTACTGTACAGTATAAAAAAATGCACACAAAGACCTCGTGAGTCGCGTGTCGGGACCGCCAGTTGTATCAAGCTATTACCTGACAACTGTACCCACCACTGCCACGTCTACACTTCTTTTCCTTGCTTTTCTTATTTTTTCATTATCGTCCATTTCAAGCTTCATACTCCACTCATATGTTTATACTTTAATCACTCGATAATTACTTTTACCTTTATCTTTTTTCTTCTACTTTCCGTGGTAGCACATTTAAATCATGACATTATAATCTTTCATAAAATAATACTTTTAATAAAAAAAACTAAAAAATATTATTCCAATTTAAATTAATAATAATAAAATATTTCCACTAAATGATTTAAATATATGTTCTCTTTTTCAAAACTTTAGTTTAAATGAATTAGAAAATATTTACAGGATACTTCATATTTTACATTTTTTTAAAACTAAATAAATGTACATTATACAAAATTATGCATTGTTGATGGATTAAATCTGTAATTTTTCATACCAACAATTTTTCTATCAATATGCAAATGCATAGAAAAATAAAAATTACTAACCCATATTATTATATAAAAAATGATTTAAACACCGAACACCTTATTTGAGATTTCAAAGTTAAAAATACTGATTTTAAAAAAAACTTTAAATACTGATGGAAATTGTATCTTGGAGATGTGTAATTGCTTTTATTTTTCCGACTTATATATATCCTAATAACATACGGATTTCATTGAGTTATCAGAAAAACAAGGGAGTAATACACATTTTCAAAATGGTCGACTCAACTTAAAACGAAGAAGTTAACTTGAATACACATGTTGGATGATATTTTAAATCATTTGTTTCAAGTATCTTTCTTATTAACATGATCATTATTTATATTACTCTCTCCGTCCCTATTTACATATTCATTTTAGAAAAATTACACATATTAAGAGAAATTTAGGTAAACAAATTTTTCCTATGCATACCCCTCATTATTGTCTTGGAAAACGACAACACAACTAAGTTTAAAATGAGTTAAATCTTAAAAATAATAAATATTGAAAATATAAATGGACATCTATCTAGGGACAAAATTCATTTCAAAAATGGACATGTAAAAGGTGACCAGGGAGTAACAATTTTTGCATTAAAATATTAGTGTATGGATGTAAAAATTATAGACATGGCAAGCAAATAGAAAAATAAAAATTCAATGAATGAAAAGAAAGATAATAAAAAAATGATTGAATACAAAGGATAATTTAATCTAAAACAAAATAAGGGTCACTACTCTTATAAAATTTCATTATTTTATTCTAAAAATCAAATAAAATCATTAATTTAAGACCGAGGCAATTGTGGGACATGACAGTTCCCTTTATTTCAATTTATTTCACTAACAATTACATTTTGATGAGTTGTTAAATTTTGAATTCTCAAAAGTTAATTTAAGTCCGAGACAATTGTGGGACATGACAGTTCCCTTTATTTCAATTTATTTCATTAACAATTACATTCTGATGAGTTGTCAAATTTTGAATTCTCAAATTTTTATTGGTTTACTCCTCACTAATAATAATGCCCCTATGTATATACAAAAATACTCGTCAATAAAAAATTACAACTCATTAAAAAGCACTACTCGCATGGGCCCACCGGAAAGACCCCATGAATAATTACACTACTTACTACGTAGTAACAGTAAGCAAGATCACCAAGATTAAGATGATTTTAATACTGTCATTTTTTAAACAAGCAGTGCGACATTCTATGTTACTACTGGTATTAGCAAGCCGTCTCTGATCAATGAATGCAGCAGATATGAGTTAAAGATGCTTATTCGATGCATTTGTAATGTAAATCCTGGTTTATCAGACGTAATAAATCTACCGTTACCTACATTGATGAACGTGCGAGTTCGTCATTCTAGCGAAAACCTAAATCAACGAGCCACCACACTAAGTACATGATCAACTTGCATCTTAAACAAATACTGACCCTTTTACATTCACATTAATATATTGTTAACAGTGGCACTGGAGCTTAAGATTCTGATTTAATTAATCAATTTTGTAATGTACTAGTAATGTCCAGGGGTGAAGGCACTAGGTGGTAAGGTTTACCCGGTCCGTAGTACATTTTTAAAAATTTTAATATTTTTTTGTTAAGCAAATTTAAATAATTATGATCGAATGGATGTTTGATTGTTATTTAAAAAATTAGATATTTTAATAAGGTTCAAAACAGGGTGGAAAAAAATGAATTATATATAATTTAGGCAAGAAAAATAATTTTTTATTAAAAAACTCTTAAATTATGTGCTAAAGCTCACCTATTATTTTTGTTACAGTATATATATATGCACATATACTTCCATAGTTCCATGTCTGATGGGTTTTATTTAAGCTAGCATGGACATAGCTGCCATGTCTCGTTATTCCAACATACACCGATATACGTGACTAGCATTATGGATTAATCAAAAGTTGTTTAATGTTCGGGGCTACACGAGTGATACATACACAGAATCTAGCTCCAACTTGCTCACTAAATTAATATAATTAAGATAGGAAGAGATCTAAACACCTTGATTTGGCGAATTTTATAATGAGCGATGGAGTAACAACTAACACCCTGCTTAGCCAGGATGAGACCGAAAGAATATTATTGTTGAAATGTGAGTCTTTTATACGTTCAACTGTTTTCATACACCCAGTTAGTATAAGTTTAGCAGACATCATTAATCCTAAATTCTCCATATTTAGATGTATATGTCACATAATTTTGAATTTCGAATTTTAGAGTACTGTATTTTGCTCAAAATGTCATATATATGTTTAACTTAGAGTAATATTACATAACTTAGTGTAATATTAAGGGTATAAATTAGTTATAAAAAATTGTTTTAAGATAATGTACGTGTTACTGCTATTCTTCTGTGTTAAAAGATAATATAAGATCCATTTGAGACTATCTTTAACACCTTAAGATTTTAGATGAGCTGCTTACTCAACATGGTATCAAAGCTTAGGTTGGCAGGGGTCACAAGATCCACTCTTCATCCATTCAAAAAAATGGAATTTCGAGTGAGGGAGAATGTTAAAAAATAGTATAAGATCTGGACCTTTTTCTAATACCTTAAAATTTTAGATGAGCTGGTTACTCAACATTCTCAATTCATTAAAAAATTTCATATACCTTCGATTTTTAAAGAATGAGGAGTATCGTATGCTCCAAATAACAAGATAATATATTTTTGTAAAAATATAATACTATACATGTATTCAAGTAAAACCCAATCCTTTTTATCCTTATCTCTGCCAGGGGACATAACAGACAAGTTGATTAGCTTTGTTTGGAGGTAAGTTGAAGATATTTGTTTTATAATTACACCACCCTAACACTCGGTCCGTAAACTTTTTAGTGTTACTAAATTATGCAAAATTATGATAAAAAAAATAAAAAAAGGTAGGACCATAATTTTATTTGCAAAATTATAATAAAAAATTTATCTAAATATTTATTTGATATTTTTTATCATATTTCTGTAAAATTTAATGAAAATTTTCACGATTCTCATGTTAAAATTTTTTCACATGATTGTTTATATATAAGGGTGATTTATATATGTACTGTATATTATCTCGCTAGCTAGGTTAGTGGTGCTGGATACAACGTCTTATGGAATTTTCTTTGATTAAAAAATGTAAATTAAAGAATTGCATTATTGAGGCAGAAAAGCCAAGCTAAATTAATAATATTGGGTGTTTGCTCTTAAATAAAGTAGAAAATATGAATTGTCCTTGGAAATGTTTGCTGGCTAAAGTTTTAGTCAAATTTATTTGAAGTTGACCTTGAACTAATCATTATCTTCAATTCTTCTTCGTGTATTTCATTTAGTGAAAGCTAAAGTATACTATATTATATACTCCATCATATACGTGGTGTATAAAATATTTTACATCGGATAAAAACATAAAAAAATATAGTCACTTAGAAAACAAGCTGATTTGGCGTGTTAAAACACGGGGAAAGGGGAGCACTAAGCAGCATATTGGAAGGCGCTTGCGAAACATCCAATCCTATTCATCTCCGTTGAAATAATAACACTAATCATCATAACCAATCAATTAAGTAGAATAGGATGTGTCGATGTTTCGATGTGATACAACAAAAACTAGTGCATAAAATGTTTAGTTCACTTAACCTCTTACAGTATTAATTAGGATATAGGCCCGTTTGACTTATCTGCAAGTCATTTATAAGTTAAAAAAATGTATGTATTTTTTATAATTATAATAATATTTTCGTATATTTGATTAAAAAAATTTTAATTTGAAAAAAATTATGTGAATTAACATCAGAAAATTGAGAAAATATTCAAGCGACTAACCCTTTATTATTAAGGATATGATAAAATGTTTTTTTTACAATTCTATATGCATTTGTACAATTGTACCTTAAAATATTAAATTTGAACTTTTTTTTGCAAACAGATTAAATATTTCAATTAGTTTGTTGATCGAATAATTATTAATTCAACCCCACACGCCCACACCGGTATGGAGAAGGCTTCATGTTATTCCTACAACAAAGCAACCTCAGCTCTGTTTTTGCCCATTATGCCAGCCCAGGTGCATTGCACTTCATTTATACTTTTTATTACTATTTCTCCACACTTTAACATGAAAATATATATATACATACAGTGGCGGAGCCAGGACTCAATTTCAGGGTACTCCAAAAAAATAATTGCATCGTGAACTGATGATAAGTTGTTCTAAAAATAGCAAGAAAAGGATGACAACATAGTCTTTCTCAATGCAAAATCTTATTATCAATCCCTAAACCCAAGCAGGGGACGTTAACTTTGGTAACATACAAGAGAATTATCTAGGATTTTCAGGGTACTCCATGGGTGCCTCTCGGCACTACATGGCTCCGCCCCTGTGTCTACATATGTAGTGTTCCTGTGTTAGGGTTAGGCAGAAGTTCAGGGTGAGCGGTCGCTTACTCTCGCTATAGAGTGGCTCCGCCCTTATAATACATATTATACGCAGTCCCACAATTTTGGAGTTCTTAAGACCAGTTTACATACATACATACCCAGGACCCAACCCCACAATCATTTACAAGTCACTCTACACCTCCCAAGCTTATGTCCTATGTGTTCGTTTGTTTGCACCTAATTACACTACAATTTTCAACCATTATATCATATCTTTTTAAATTTTTCGTTCTTAAAATTAGTATTAATCTCTCTTATTTGTTAACGCTACCTTCTCTTTTAATATTACGGAGTATTATTTTATTATAGTATTTAGGTATGTAATCTGACCTATATGTACTTTTATTTTTAACTTCATCATTAGTCACTTAAGAGGCAGATGTGATATTACCTTACAATATAAACACACACTGTGTGACCACGAGGTCCATCACTATCAACCCCATGGACCACGGTAACGAGTAGTTCATCATTATTAAATGTAACTAGGCCCAAGGACTTTATAGTATTTACTCCGTTGGGCTTTAGCTCTACCAAATTCGTGGGCTCCCGTCGTGGATTAGACAAAGAGCATATAATTGCCTGAGCTTAAAGTCATAACATTTTAGCTTTAAATTTTAAATTTTAGTATATGGTATTTTTTGAATAATTTATTTCATTTTAAAACATTTTGATAATTTATTTTATATTAAACTAGTCCACTAAACTTTGATTTGCGACGGTTTTATACTTATTTTTTTAATTAAAAAAGTAATATGTATTAAATTTTCAAGGAAAACTTAAAAAAACAAAATTAAAGTTAAGTTTGATTAAGGGTTTAGCACTAGTGGAATTCTTTAGCCAAAAATTTGGTCTAACCCAAATTATTTTGAATGATTTTGGACTTTCCCAAAATTTGTAGGCTGAAATCTGGACCAACCCAATCTTATTTCCAAATGAGCCCTTATTAGTTAAAACTTATAATCTTAAATATAGAACACCAAAAAATATTTGATTATTTTACCAATCTCTATTCCCATTTCATTTAGTAATCTAAATACTTTAATATAATAACGATGTATGAAATTCTTTATCGGTATGTTTTATAAATGGAGATAATTTGTAATATTGCGAGGAAGATTACAAGATCAAATATTATTTTGTTCTCAAGTAGATTGCAAGATGGAGGCGGTGATAAGTTAGCACGTGAACTCTGTGTTTTGCGACTTTAGCCTCTTATTTTTACCAGAGGTATTCTCGAAAGTGACATAACAACACATGGGGGTTCAGTAAAACAAAGTGGAAAATTTATTGAGATGGAAATCCACTCTTTCGGCCATGCATGTCTATGAGACCATCCACACCACCATTACAATCAACAACATGATGTTTATCCACCTCATAAACTAAATCAAACATATAGTTTCATGTATTGTTCTACAATGTATGTAAACTAAGTCAAACATATATTGTATATCTTTCTACAAAATACTGTCAACAAATAAAAACATTTTATTTAATTAATTTCCCTTCTTTTTTAGTTTGGTTATTATGGAAATTAACGTGTCTTATATGATATATCTGACCATAAGTACTTGTCATATATAGCTTGCTTAATATCATAAAAAGCAACAGGTAACAGCACTTAATTTGGATCAGGAAAAAAAGAAAAAAGAAATAACGAATCAATGTTGAAGAAATGTGTCGAAAAATTGATATGTCAAGATTGTGGAATTAGCAATTGTTGCTTATCCCCCATGCATGCATGCATGGTATGACTGGGAGAGGTAGCTTCTTCAATGATAATGATCGATCATGTGTTTGGACTCTCCGAAGTAACGGCTTCAGCACCGGCTTCTGTTTGATCCGTTGAGGTATGCTGTGGAGTCCGTGGATCTGAAACCAACCATGATCATATCATAGTTTAAAGAGTGTCTTTTGTACATCAAAATCACAGACAGTTTTTCAAGTTTAGAGCTAAAGAAACAATTAATATTTATTTTCTTCAAGTTGAATATTGACAAATTCTCCAGCCATCTAGCACCTCTGGTCATGCAAGATGATCTTATATATATACCCGTAGTCGTTCATTTATATTTTTTTAAAATCATAACTAAATTAAATAATATTAGATATAACTCGAAATTAAAACTAATCACGTACAGTTAGATATACCAGCAGCTAAAGAATTGGTGATTTGATTACAGTATTACACCAATCATAGCTAGGGGTATCAGTACGTCTAATCATGTATATATAAGACAATTTAGATAGTGTCTGTTTGCAATAATATCCTTAAACCCTGGCAACAAGGTAGTACGTCGTTTATTTGCTGTATCCTTAAACCCTAGTAAGTAACAGTGTGTTTTTGTGTATTACTAGCTAATTGAGAATAACAGTTCACATTTCAATTTATCTATGTATAAATATATCAAATAAATATATTCAGTTATTCCCACACAGTAATATAGTACTGAATCCACATGCGGTCATTGTTAGTGTGCCAACTGCCTCTCTGGCTAGCTTGGTTTTTAAACAAGAGGGCCATTGATTGGTCACAGCACAGAATAACCAAGACAGCTCATATCACATGCTTAGCCCTTATCAACTGTCCCCCCCCCCCCCCCCCCCCCACTTCCTTTTTTATTTTCTTTTTCACCAGTGGAATCTATCATACTAACTAGTATTAACAATTATGTAACATAAATTTTGTCAATACGTACAACTTCAAAAGTCAGTAAGTTGCATTTTGATGATCAATTTTTTCACCGAATTTCAAAAAATTAGTTGTAATTCGAGATTTTTAAATCGATCTTAATCTAAATTTCATTTTAAACGATAGTTTCGTGTTTTTCTGTCAAAAATAATAGAGAATTAACCGTCTTGTTTGATTTTTTGTGGTCAAATTAACCAAACTTTGACAGTGAATTATAAATTATTGTTTTATAATTTTGAAGTAGATTATATATACTTTTTAATAATATATTTTTCAGTCAAAATTTGATCAATTTAACTGGGAAAAAGTCAAATAAAACAAATAAATTGAGACCGAGGTAGTTTGTATAAAATGAAATAAATATAGCCATATAGGAATATTAATTAATTACCTGGAGTAGGAGGGGGGAAAGGATGCCTGGTGGGGTGAAGTAAAAGAAGGGGTGGAGGAGGTGCAGGATAGGTAGTAAATGAGGAGGGATCCTGGTGGTGCATGTGTGTAGGCTGAGGATAGTAAGGATAAGATTGTGGTGGGGGTATTCTGTGTGCACCAGAATATAATGTTCCCCTTGTAGCTTGCATTGGGTATCCATAATAATAGGGTGAGCTTATTGCTGTTGGTGATGACACTCCTACTCCATATGCCTGCTGATAATATTGTGCCTGCTGCTGCTGCTGCCCCCCAACCTGTGGATTGTACATGCTCTGCATGCATTTATATACTCATTAATTATTCATTGCCTTAAATAATTTTCTCTTAATTAATCCTTCTTTTTTTACTTTTTCCCCCAACAAGTAAAAACTCAGTCCTTTTGTTCAGGTCTTTAATGTAGTTGAATACATACACTGATACACATAGTAAATGATAAGATCCATAGCTGTGAATTGTCATGTACAAAAGCAGCAATAGACTAGTCGTAATATTGATCGTGTAGATAATTAATAATATATTTTTAATAAAACAATATCGAGAAAATGTTAATTTGTGATGGACCACTTATTTGTATGTATAGATGATTAGATAATAGTCTAATAGATAGAGATATATCGACCCCAAGAGGAGGGAACTAACTTGGTGGTAGCCGTAATCTGAAGGGTAGGGTGCGTACCTGCAAAACCATATATAGATATGGAATAGATTCAGCTTAACAATCACCATTACTGCAACATGCATCATATAAACCTAGCTAGCTACATCACCATCAAATTATTAATTACTGTATTTTTTTTCTTTTTTATTATGTTATACTAATTTTTAATTGTATCTTATAAAAATAGCACATAATCTTTTTCAAAATTCCCTCGATCAATATTCACACACACACAAGCAATAAACAACTTATCTATGTCTGAATGTAGACTGTCTGATGACAACTGTCAATGTCCAGCATGTAATGCTGAGCTGCTACTTAGATTTTCCAATAATTTTTTTTTTATTGAGTTGGGTTCAACGTAGACCACTGTTTAATTGAAGATTTCAGAAACCACATATGTACTTTTTGCAGTTAATATATATTATTCGGTAATACATATAATACTCATGTTCAGCTTACGATACATATATAGTCTTCGGGTCTCTAATTAAAAAAGAGGGTTTTATTAAACTTTTTCTTTATTTTATAATTTGAAAAATACTTCATAATAAAATAGTAACTGTACAGGTACAATTATTGTGGAAATGCTGTTTATTTTTCAGATCAACATATATAGTACAGTATATAATATAAACTGTGTCAGTGTGTCATATGGTCTATTGTAGCTTTAAATGTATATATGGTCAAACCATGATATTAAATGGGATGATTATATTACTCACTCTGTCCCAATCAATTATTTACACTTTCTATTTTGGATGTCTTACCCAATTCTTTACATTTCAAAACTTTCTAGAAATAGTAAATTTTTATATTATAAAATTTACTCTCACCCGCTACTTTACTCCACATATTCAAATCTATCAATTAAATATCAATTGATTATACTTTTTCTTCTATTTCATCTACTTTTTTCTTCTATTTCATAATAATTTATATAATTTTCTTAACCTCCGTGCACAACCCAAATGTAAACAATTGGTTGAGATGAAAGGAGTATATAATTACGAGATCAAGAACATGAAGAGTGGTATAAAGAT
The DNA here is from genome assembly GCA_028671895.1 of Oenanthe sinensis. Classification (NCBI taxonomy): domain Eukaryota; kingdom Viridiplantae; phylum Streptophyta; class Magnoliopsida; order Apiales; family Apiaceae; genus Oenanthe; species Oenanthe sinensis. The sequence continues at coordinate 43,457,564 of CM053794.1, forward strand.
ACAGAATCTCTGTAGGACTGCATATAAATAAGGCTCACAATGCAGATGAATGACAAGATAGTGTTCCCGGTCTTATTATTTCTGGTGATGATTTTTGGATTCCTGCAGAGTATTACTGCTGGTACTGCTACCAAAACTGTGGGAGGGATATTTTAAGATATAGATGCATGCATATTGCAATTTTTTTTTAATTTTGAAACTATCCAGTATATTACGGTAAATAATATTAATAAATATTTTAATCCGGACAAAATATATTTTTAAATTATTTTTAAGAGTAATCAGGTCGGAATTTGAGTCGGATCAGCCCCCGGAAGGAAGATATTAGGGAGGAGGGAATGGAGTAGAGTATCCCGACTCTACGTATGTTATTATTATTGGAAGTAAATATTACTACCTCCGTTTCAAAGTAGTAGTCTTGTTTTGACTTTTCAAAGTCAAATTAACTTAATTTTGATTATAATTTACACATATTATATCATTAAAAAATATTTAAAAATTTACATCATTATAAAATATAAATGATATACTTTAAAATGAATTTTTCAGTTTTTTGAAATTTTACACTGATAATAATTAAAATTCAGTTAAAAATGAGTCAATTTGACTTTTAAAAGTCAAAACATGACTAATATTTTGAAACAGATGGAGTAGTAAATTTTTTTACTAAAACATATCGCGACTGATCACTCACGGGCACACATTGTTTTGGTTGCAGCCTTAGAAGCATGAATCGAGAAGTAGAGCTGCACAATGGCGGAAGCACATGGAGTACATATAGTAATTGATGACATTTGTTGAAATTATTTGCAAACAATAGCGCTTGCTTATTAAATTTTTATCTGCCAGTGTACAAATTGCATTAATAAGAATCAACGAACTTTATATTTCTTAAATGGCAAGCAAGATGCTAGCTAGTTACCACTACTATCATTCATGATAATTAATGTGCTTTAACATTTTAGCACATACTAGTTGTTAACACGGTTGCAATGCAACACTTAATTATAGAAATATTTAACACAAAAAAAGAAAGAGATACAGTAATTGCTAAACTAAATCCGGCAGATAATTACTATTAATTATATTCAATTAACTTTAGAATTTCTTAATTAAGTGTGGGTAACTTGTGCATTTCATTTATAAGAGGGGGATATTTGTAGTTGTATTGGTTAGTTGTAATATATACACCACACCAGAGACCTTTCCCTATCAGTATTTATCATTTACAGCATGATATAATATACAAGAAACTAGTCAAATACCTAAAATAGATTTATATATTATTAAGTGAAAAGAGAGAGAATTGAATAAAGACAGTTACCCATAAGGTGGATAAATGACAGGTGGTGGTGGGGGTACTGGTGGAGCTAATGGCACTGCCGGCACTCCACTATAGGATGATGCTCCACCTTGTGTTCTTCCTGCACTACAATTTCTCAGTCATCTTTTTCATTATTGAAATTAACTTAATCATCGATCAGCTTTTAGTTACTAACATGCAAACTTATCCACTAATTAATCTATACATCACATCAGCTAGTGTATATCAGCCACATTCCTAATTAGTAAATCAATCTAATAATATTGTGACAAGCTAATTATTTGGACTGGGGGAGTAAGATTGCAGAAACCTCGAGGCGGCGAAGGTCGAGGTCGGCCAAGGGAAGCAATATTGCAGTTTGCTTTTCTTCCATCGATCACAGGGTTCGGTTCAGCACAAGCTCGCCTAGCTGATTCAGCATCGCGAAAAGTTACCTGTTTAATTATCCAAATTACATTATTATCTGTAATTATAATCATTTTTTTCTATATACAATTTCTTATAATTAATGACGACTATGTATTTACTTACAAATCCATATCCCTTGGATTTCCCTGTATTTTTATCGGTGATGATAACAGCTTCAAGAATGTCTCCAAATTGCTCGAAATATTCTTGCAATACATTTGTTGGCGTCTCCCAAGCAAGTCCACCAACAAAAACTTTAGTAGATGTTGTGTCCCCGAAAGGTGATCGATAATGGTGGTACGCCATCACATCTATTCAAGACTCTGCAGATGCATGCATTCCCTTGACATATACATGTACATTATACAAATTGACTTTTAACTATTTCGATCAACAATGTGAGCTTTTCTTCAACTCTGCTGGCAAGCTAGGCTCCTCTCTCATGTGCTTAATAACTTAATCTCTATATGTGGTGTTTTGTAGGAGTTTTAACTAATTGATAAATGGGGAAAACAAAGGGGGAAAGTTGAATTTTAGAGAGGGGAATCCGACAGTTGCAAACTATTATTTGCTGGAAATGAGAAGGAGGGGCTGAGTGGCTTCTTTGTATAAACGAATGACAGCTAGCTAGCTCCTTGCCAGCATGTATGTATACCTTAACTGACAGGGGTGTTATTCGTATTCATTCTTTTCTTTATTTCTTCTTCTTTATACAAATGGATGCCCTTCTAACATTAAATTTTTCTAACTAATTACTTAAAGATTAATTTCCTGCACAAAAAAAAAAAAGAGCTAGACCTCTCAATATATATGACATTGCGCCATGTATAATTAATAATCGTTTAGCAAATAATATACTCTCACTTCATTATTCGGTACACTATTTGATAAATATTTAAAAGTCATTTCGATTTTGAGCGGATTCCGTAGCAAAAGAAAACATATATTCATTAGAAACCCTCTACCGGTTAAACCAGATTTGATCAGCCAGAACGATAGTTATGTTAATGGTGTCATATATATCTGTCTAATTTGCATTAATAAATCCATCGGCTCTCCAATCAGTTGCTAACAATAATAATCTCCTTCTCCTCCTCATACTTGGTTGTCTTCTTGGTCTTTTCTCCTTGTTTTCTCTAGCTTCTGGTTTTGCCTAATCTTAAATCCCCTTCTAAACCAGTGTTAATAGTGATCTTTTTCTTCCTGATATGTTTTTTGTTGATAGTAATATTTTCCAAATAATTTGCTTTATTTTCCTCATGATTTTGAGTGCCCTGTTAATCAGTGGTGGGGTTGGCACAACCAACACTTTGGACCCTCCAAAAATCATCTTCTGTTGCTACTTGAAGATGGTTAAATATTTCTAAACTCACATTGACTATGTAATTAAAGTGGGTTGGTGACAATACAGTTAGTATTAACACTGGTCCTAATTAATCAAATATTCTCATATGCTCCATGTTCCTAACCATCGAATCATAAGATGCACAATAGCAGTATTGATTTATACATGTATAAAGTATACATCAACTCGTGATCCAGCCAAAACAAAAAGGTTCGACAGCTGTGATCAATTATTTAAATCAAGTTGTATGTACTCGTAGAAAAAGAACCAGCAAATGTAATCATGGTGGAATCGAAATTTCATGCTTACATCTGTGTATGAGATAAATGCACTAACTGATTTCCCCGCCGGCTACAACTGATATGTAATTTGTGTTATTAGCTGGTCTTAATGCGTGATCATTATAAGTTGTCATCATACATCTAATAATGGTTTGACAACATTCATCACATAATTATTATATTTACTGTAACTTGTTTCAAATACATCCAGTCTTTGATACGGCAATGTTTGACTCGTGGTCTATATATGTTAGGCTAGTTAGTCTCAATTACAGTAAAAATCTTGATGAATTGTCAGAATTATCATGGATCGAACATTATTTTTACACACACGAAGAAGAAAAGAGTATAATAAGTTTGACTATGTAATTTGTAGAGAGGACGCGATATCAGACAAATGGAAATGGTCCCGTGTACTGCAATTAAGAAGGAATGAATCCTGGTTTTGTTGACACATGTTGCTATGTTTTAGCAATAACTATGATCCCAGACTAGTTGCATCTTCAACTAATTTTATACCCACTGTCTAGTTTTAATCACTCACAATTGGTACTATTATTAATCCCATGTAAATGAACTTCAAAGCACAGATCATTTCTAAATGTTGTGTGATTCTGAAAAAAATGCCTGTCTATCATTACTAGTACTAGTTAATTATCTTCATTTCCCATAAAGAAGGTACTTTGTGTTTGTGCGCGCTACGGACTTCTAAAAAACATTGCTCTATTCTATGGCTTATATTCCAGAGTATGTATGTGTGGATGTTGCAGGAATCTGGAATTAGTGGATTGAGCAGCAAAAACATATCAAGTTAATGCTACAGTGGATGAGAGGAAGGGACATGCTTAAGCTGTTGTATAACACTGTACTCTGCCTCAAAACCGCATAATAAGCCAAACATACTTAGAGCCGTTTGGCTAGACTTAAAATTGTGACTTATGATTTAAAGTGATTTTAAGTCAGTTTCTGACTTATTACACAAACATACATTTTTCAGTTTAAAGTCAAAATAAGTTATAAGCTCATTTAGCCACACAGACTCTTAGTATATTTATTTTTTATTTTAAGTCAATTCCTGACTTATTACACAAACTGACATTTTTCAGCTTAAAATCAAAATAAGTTATAAGTTCGTTTAGTCACACAGGCTCTTAGTATATCCCGGCTCGTAGACAGGCGGGGGACTGCATAGTTCAATATAAAAACAAGTCCGCAAAATAATTAATCTAATATTTCAGTATAACAAAGCTACGAAGGAAAGAGCCTTCTATTAGAAAGCAAAAAACAACATAAAAAAACAGATGAGCTGATGCAAGTATGCGATGTGATCACGCAGCAATTGTGCTACTGTGCTAGTATAGAGGCCAAGAGATATGTATTATGCCTTCGGTACTCACTCCTCAACTGAATATCATCATGGGTTTTCGTTGAATTTAGTATCTCGAATCATTTGTGTAAAGATTGGTGTGTTTGGGGCTATTAATGAGTCGGTCCAGTTGAATTTTTAAGAGTTCAGGTGTGATTTGCTAAAAATTTGTCAAACTCGAGCTTGATGAAGCCTTGAACTTGAAAGCCAGTCAAAAAATGGTTATTTCATATATTTTAGGGATGTAAATGAATGAAATATTATAATTTATTTAATTTATTTAAAATTCTAGTTCATTAGTCAAATTTTATAAATATTATAATACTTTTTATTTATATTAATTTTTTTAAAATTTTATTTAAAATTTACAATATTATATAATTTTAATAAGTACTCATAAATTTTTATATTTTTAATATTTAAATCCGTAACAATAATAATTATAATTAGGAAAACATGATATTTTGCACCCCTTATCTCATGGGGTTTTGAGTCCACTTTTATGTTTCGTAGAATTTTGTAACTTTTATCTTTAAATTTTGCTTTGTTTTACAACCCTGCACATATTTTTTTGATTACTACTACTGTTAAAATTAGAAATTAAGGTCAATATAGACATTTTGTATAAATCTTATTCATAGAGGCCTGACTGACAAACCTTATTTTTAGTTTTAAAATTATTAATCATCTTTAAAAAACTTGGAATTATATCTCTTTTCTAAAAATAAGTAGGATGATACAACCATATAAAAAAAAAATCATATTCCGTTTCGCTTACCTAACAAAATGACTAACGTTGATCAAAGTATATGCCATTTGGCGTACATTTTGCCCTGGAGAACCAATTACACTTACAGGAGATTATTATATTCAGAATTCAAAATTCTTATTTATTCATTGGTTTAGAACGAATAGAGGAAATTAGTTTTTTTTATTAAAAAGGATAATTATTTGAGTTTATCGGCTAAGAGTTCAACATTAGTCTACGATATTAAAGACACGTTTATTTTGTTCTATATTATATATAATAATATATCAAAAACACATTATCAAATATTTTGAACCATGTTATTTGATAAATAAAATAATTAAAATTAAAATAATTAAAATTAATATATATTAATATATATTTTTTAATTTAATCAATTTATATATGAGAAAATTATAGTCATAACACACATTAATAAAGAACCCGTCATATGTTAGTATGAAAACTAAAATGTAAAAATTATTATGATGGTAATTGTTATGTATCGGTTTATTTTTTGATATTAACCTAAAGTTTAAATCTTATTAGCAATACAATAGCATCTATTATTTATTAATAAAAGGTTTAAATTATATATATATATATATTATAATTATTTATAAATTATAATTAATACTATACTATTGGAAATCTAATAACATAAAAAAATTTATTCAAATGAATAATTATACTATCATATTATTAACAAATACATATATATTATATCGCATATATCATAATATATATTAAAATTTTATATAAAACATAATACAATCTTATCAAAAATATATTTAAATCTACTATGTATAATCTTAAATATACACATGTTTGATATATTAAAATATCATGTTCATAATATTTTGACAAAATTATATATATTTATATATTAATAATATAAATTTATATTTTGTGCGATGTGCATATTTATTTTTAATATTTTATAACTTTTTATTTATATTTGATTCGGTTGATGTAAAAATATATAATTTAAATAATTTAAAAAACTAATATAATTATAATATATTAAGACTTTTTAAAATTATAAAATATTAATAATTTTAAAATAAATAATTTAATTAATAAAACAAAATATTCGTGCATCGCATGGATTAAAATCTAGTATATATAATTGGGTCTGAAAAATAAAATTTTAGTTTATATATATATATATATATATATATATATTTAGAGTCCGTATTATAATAAGTAAAATTATATAATTTGGACCCGTGTTACAATAAATATATAATTGGACCTAAAAATAAATTTTTTATTTAATATAAATATGTATATAGTTAGGGTTCATATTATAATAAGTAAAATTATATTTATCTATATTTTTTAGGCCTGAGCCAACCGACGGACCAAAACTTTTTAATTTTTCGACTTCAATAATATAAAATATAGAATAGTATTATGTTAAGAAAAGATCAATTATTAATTTAAAGGTTAAACAAATTTGACCGTAATCTAAACTGAACCGAGTAAACGCAAAAATGAGAAATTGAGATTGCATTTTGGTTGGGAGTTGGGACTAGATACACACACATATTAACAACAGAGAAGACCACAACATAAGACGAAACTATATTTGTAACAAGTTGTGTTCTCAGCTTCTGGATTAAGATCTACCGGTAAGCAATCACCTATCATGTTACATCAGTATATCATATCATATATCTACATTGTTTGTATTTTAATTTTGTTCATTTTTATGTTTGTATTCATTTATATGATTTTGTCTGTGTGTCTGCGAATATAAATAAATACAAATTTCGAATGAAAAATCATAAATCATACTTTTTACGTGTGTATAGTATAGGTGAGAATAGTTGTAAACATTTGCAAAATGTTAATTAGTGCTTAGTTGGATTCCCTTGCTTTGTTTATTAAGTAAAAATTGTTGAGCTTCAGGCATTCTGTTTATTGATACTTGTTAGAATATAAATATATAATGGCGGTAAGTTGCCAAGTCGGTATCCTAATACCTCGAGGTTTTAGGAGAATCGGTAACTTAACAACACTAATGTATTAGTACCATTGGCGTGAGATTCTATGTAGTTTGTTGAGTAGGGTCCTGGTTCCTGACAATCGATTGTCTGAACCATCTATCTGCGTTTTTTTTCCGCGGATATCATTAACACGTGAAATTTTTGTGAATCGAGGGGGGCTACGTCATCTATCCGCGCTTCTAGAGGGCTAGCTAGGGTCTTTTCCTATCCGCGAGAAAAAAACGCGGATAGATGGTTGCTCAACATGTCAGGGACCAATTCCCGGTTGAGTATTAGTCGCGTAACTGATGATATCGTAATACCACTAGTTACAAGTGAGTGGTTGGCTAAGCTTAGTAAATTTTGTAATCTAGATATAGCAATTTGATACTATTTGTGCAATCCAATTTACCATATTATTTAACCAACTTATTCTCTTTTCCAACTTGATTGGCCCTAGTATTTGTTAATCATATAGTAATACTAGCTTGTTGTGTCCGATGAAGTAGATACAATGACTTCAACCGGTGGTAATGTGAATGATGAGAACTGCCTTGGATATGCAGCCAGAGATCCTTCTGGATTTTTATCGCCTTACAAGTTCAACCGCAGGTACTGCATTTGTGTGTCATGTTTAGAGACAACATTCTAGTTCCCTAAAGTTACATTCTAGTCTTAAAGATATGTAAAATGCAATACTACCATCTTGCATCTGTATCATGAAATTGAAACAAGTTAGCAAGTCTTTTATACTTAATACACAATTCTAATCAGATTGTTAATATTAAATAACAAGTATAAAAAATCATTTCACTTTTGTTATTTACTACTTTGTTCAATACAAGGTAGCTTATATACAAGATTTAACCAATGAGGGATAAATTTATATTAACAGGGAAGTTGGAAGTTGCGATGTATCATTAAAAATAACACACTGTGGTGTTTGTTATGCGGATGTTGTCTGGACGAGAAATCTATCTAAACACTCAAATTATCCCCTGGTTCCTGGGTATGAGACTTGTTTATTTGTTCAATAAAGTATTTTGGTAGCCTTGTGTTCTTTACTGATGGATATCGATGTTATTTATTGCTAGCCATGAGATAGTTGGAATTGTAAGTGAAGTTGGTTCCACTGTCCAACGTTTCAAAGTCGGTGATTGTGTTGGAGTTGGAACATATGTTAACTCTTGCAGAGACTGTGACTACTGTAATGATGGCTTAGAAGTTCATTGCTCAAAGGGTTCTGTCTACACATTTGATGGAATTGATGATGATGGTACCATCACTAAAGGAGGATATTCCACCCATGTAGTTGTCCATGAAAGGTGAATGTCAGATTTTTCCTCAATTTCAAAGTGTGTGTTTAATCTTGAGTTCAAAAGGTCAAATACAGACCATTTTTTATACAAGTGTATTTGATAACGTTTCCAATGTAACATATTTAACAAGTATACTTTTGGGACAGTTTACAATTTTCAAATTATATTGAATAAAATGAATGAACGTTTATCATGCATCCCCTAAAAATGTGTTTATAAGGATTTGGATTTAAGATTTGATTTATATTCCTAAACTTTGGTGTATGAAAATTTTCCGTTTCTTCTTAGGCCAAGAGTTGAAAGGAAACTACTTAGTAAGTAGTCTGTTTTACTGTATTGTTCAGGTACTGCTATAGGATACCTGAGAACTACCCTCCAGCATCAGCAGCACCTTTGCTCTGTGCTGGTATAACTGTTTACACTCCCATGATGCGGCATAACATGAACAAGCCTGGTAAGTTACTAGGGGTGATCGGACTAGGTGGATTAGGTCATTTGGCAGTCAAATTTGGGAAAGCTTTTGGGATGATTGTGACAGTGTTCAGCACAAGTTTATCCAAGAAGGAGGAAGCTTTGAATCTGCTTGGTGCTGACAATTTTGTGCTCTCTTCCGATGAAGAAGAGATGAAGGTAAGCAGCGATCATTAGCTTGGTGAGTAGAAGTGTTTATAATTTTGAAATTTATGTTATTGCAGGGGCTGCTTAATTCACTTGACTTTATAATTAACACTGCATCCGGAGATATTCCTTTCGATCAGTACTTGCCTCTTCTCAAGACAGGCGGTGTGCTTTCCTTGGTGGGTTTCCCTAGTGAAGTTAAATTTCTTCCACACAACCTTAATCTAGGTATGTGGTGAAGATTCAATCCACTATCAGTTTCATCCTTAAAGATTCCCCATTCGTTGCATTTTGTGGGCATTGTCTAATTAGGGGTTAATTCTTGTAGGCATGAAAACCATTTCCGGGAGTCTCACTGGTGGTACAAAACAAACGCAAGAAATGCTGGATTTTTGTGCTGCCAACAGAATTTACCCAAATATAGAAACTATTCCAATTCAGCATATAAATGACGCACTTGAGAGGTTAATAAATAGGGATGTGAAGTACCGATTTGTGATTGATATTGAGAACTCCCTCAAGTGACATGAAGTAGCATTCTCAGTGTCGTTACGATCTTCAATTCTCCGATGACTCTTGCTATCACCGAACTCCCTCTGATCTCAGATTTACTCTACATAATAATTATGAAGTTTATGAATAAACAAAAAGATCAATTTTCATTTTGGTCAAAACATATGGAGTACCAGAACTGCAAGGAAAAACCCTAGTCCCTAGTATGTGATCTATTGTCAAAAAGAATTACCAGAAAATTGGGATTATTATCTGTATGTGTAGGAAATGTTATGCTTGTATCGTGCTATAGACTGTTGTGCTGGATTGGTTAATTGATTTTCGATTGTGTGATTGGTTATTAGCTTTCAAATTGCGAATATGAAATATGCCCTATACACATTTACGTGTTTATTATTAAGATTTAAATTTCCAATCTTTCATTGCCTCAAAAATATTGAAGACAATGCCAAAGATTTTATGACACTACTGTACCTTGTATTAGTAGAATTCATAATCTAGTATACTACTACAAGATTACTATTATTCCTGAACTTTCCTTTTTGAAAACTTTATTTAACAATATACTCCGTAACTTTATTTAAGGATTTTCAGCACTTTGACATGATTCATATAAGTAGGAATTTTTTTCACAAACAAATTTAATTTGTTATAAGAATTTCAAAACTATAAGGAAATAAATCGAGTTCTTATTAAATACTAAGTATAAACACCTGCGACCCATCTTTAAAGGCCACCTGTTCTAATCTAACCGTCCAAAAATGTTGTTCACACCCCCGTTAATAGGACAAATTTAATAGAGTAATGTAGGGTACACCATTGTGTACAAAAATTGTTATAGGGTACGTAATTCTATTAAATGTAATGAACTCCGATATATTCATACAAATATCACTCATTAGAACTTTCTAAATTGATATATCACATGTCACATCATGTGAGATCAATTTTTTGTACCCAATTTAGTATCCATAGCATTACTTAATTTAATATTAATTATGTCAATTTATATGAGGTATGAAATATTTTTTCTTTATTCTCAATTTATTTTATATAATTAAATAGAACATGAAGATTAATAGGCGGGAAGGAGTAATAAATTATGAGCAATGCTACGTAACCAAAAATAATTTCAATTTTTTTCCAAATGATGTGACATGATATATGACATATTTTGATTTGTGAACACATATGCATGCACGCGGAGTCTCATATTATTATTAGGAAAGTTGCTGATTTACTTGTAACAACTCATCATTTGAGATATTTTTTTGATACCATAAATTTTAAGATTTTTATAGGGCTAAAATTATAAATTATAAATTACAAATTATAAAATTATAAATTATAAATTTTAAGATATAAATTATAGGGCTAAAACTGGATTTCTAGAAGTAAAGTTAAACGTAAGCACATTTGTCACATCTTTTTTATCCTCTACCGTAATCAATTCAATCAGGCTACGAGACGATAACAAGATAGAAGACTAAGCAGTAGTAACTAATTAACTAAACTGTAGAAGTACTATTCTCAAGTTGTGATCATATAGATCCTCGACTGGTCAGATATCAATTCTACAATTTTAAGATTTTTAATTGCATCATTCATTTATGTTCTTGTATGTATTCTAGTCCCTGGTGAAGCTAAATTTAGTCCCATGAACCTTATTCTCGGTATGTTGTGAAGACAGGATCCACTATCAATATCACCCTTCTCGATGCATTCGGTGGACATTGTCTAACGAGGGACTACTTCAAGCCGTCCCTGACATATCCGAGTGTTGATGGAGAAATTTGGTAATCAACAAAAATCGAGATTCTTTGCCGGAAAAAAATCTGATGAGTCTGAGATGCGGTGGAGCGTGGTGGTTTATATGAGATTGGGGGCTAATATTGCTAGATTTCAAAATAGCTAGACCTTTGTGTTCTCTGGCGGCTGTGAACTCTAGGTTTTCCGACTCCCAATAATGTGCATATGTACCTCTATTTATAGGGAAAATAGATGATCAAGCACACGTAGTTCCTGGCAAAACAGAGGCCCATTAGGAAACATGAGTTTCCCTCTTCAAATCGAATGCAGAAAAGACAAGTGGAACCCTTCTGGAAGAGGACTCTACATTCGGGCTTATTTGGATAGGTTAAAACCCAGTATAAGGTCCAAGAATTTCATGGATCCGACATTGACCCAGAAACCGGGGGCTCTAATCGGTCCACTACAACTATTTTCAACGATACCTTGACTGGAGACCAACACTAGATTCACCACAAATCGTAGGTCACGTCCTAAGCTCCCAGACGAGGGCAACCCGCCTGAGTACAAGGGAAGGATCTTCCAGGACGTGGTTAGCAGCACACCATAACTCCCATACGAGGGAAACCCGAGGAATATGGAGCTATGACCTTCAATTATTATTACAAGTAAGTGACGGACGGAGGAAGGTGCGCCCTCTGCCAGGAAGAGCCAAGGCGCGCCTCCTTGCTAGACCACTTCTAAATTAAAGAGCATTCCATAAACTTCGCGTGGACTGTAAGATCTTCCAATTCTGACTTCTAGAACTTGAGATATGACTCAAACAGTATCTGCAGTGCAAGATCAGGGCGCACCTTCTTTCTCAGGGAGAACCCTTTTCAGGGGGAGTCCTCATCTTCAGGGAGAGCCCTCTTCAGGGGGAACTCTCATCTTCATACCAGGGTTCGTCCACTTCCTCAGAGAGAGCCCTCTTAAGGGGGAGCCCTCATCTTCATACTAGGGTGCGCACGCTTCTTTAGAGAAAGCCCTCTTCTCCATCTTCCCCAGGGCGAGCCGTCTTCAGGGAGAGTCGTCATCTCCCTCTTCGTCAAGGTGAGCCAACTTCAGAGAGAGTCGTCATCTCCCTCTTTCTCAAGGCGAGCCCTCATCTCCCTCTTCCTAGGGGAGAGTCCGATCCTATCCAATTTTATAAGAAATTCAATTATAGGAGGAGACCGCCCTTCCTTCCAAGAAGAGGCTGATTCCAAGATAATCCAATACTAGAAGGAGGCCGATTCCAGGAGAAACCCAACACTAGGAGGAGGCCGATTCTAGGAGAAGTCTGACACTAGGAGGAGGCCGATTCCAGGAAAAGCCCAATACTAGGAGGATGTCGATTCTAAGAGAAGTCCGACACTAGGAGGATGACGATTTCAGGAAAAGCTCGACACTAGGAGGAGGCCGATTCCAGGAGAAGTCCGACACTAGGAGGATGCCGATTTTAGGAGAAGCCCGATACTAGGAGGAGGCCGATTCTAGGAGAAGTCCGACACTGGGAGGAGGCCGATTCTAGGAGAACCCCGATACTAGGAGGAGACCGACTCCAGGAGAAGCCTGCCACTAGGAGTATGTAGGTCGATTCTAGGAGAAGTCTGACACTAGGAGGAGACCGATTCCAGGGCGAAACCCAACATCGGGGCGAAACCCAACACCAGGGCGAAACCCAACTTCATGCAAAATATGGGCATAACACCGAGATCGGGGTGAAAATTTTAAATGGGTTCTCTAAATTTTTTTCTCGTCATTACTATAAAAAATATTTAAAAAAATCATATGATATAACAAAAGTTTGCGGTAACTTTTTTCAAATTTTCACTTATTTCCCCCAAAAAATTATCAAGTATACTTAAAAGTCTACTTTTCCGATAACAAATTTAGCCATAATTCCTTTGTGGTTTTTCTCAATTATCAACTCATTGTTTTGCTTTTTTCATATCTAGATAATTGCGTTTTAGGTAATATCATATAAATCTCAGTAAATTTCTCACTAAAAATAACATCATAATAACACCTGAAATAGGTACTTTTAATTCAAAATTCTTACTAATTTTTTTTTGAAAAATGTGCCCTAAAATTTTTTGGGTCCCGGCGGTCGGCCCCTGCCCCCCTCAGGGCCGGGCCTGGACTACTTGCAGGCATGAAAACCATTTCTGGGAGTGCTATTGGTGGTACAAAACAGACGCAGGAAATGTTGGATTTCTGTGCTGCCAACGAAATATATCCAAATATAGAAACTATTCCAATTCAGAATGTAAATGAGGCACTTGAGAGGTTGATAAACAGGGATGTGAAGTACCGGTTTGTGATTGGTAGTGAGAACTCCCTCAAGTGACCTGGTGGTAGCTAGTGAACATTAAGGTGTCTTCTTCTACTTCCAAGTTCCATCATGCACCAAACAGATTGTTTCCACACACACACCGACACACACACACATGTCACAACATGTTATGTCTTTGTTAACAGATGAACATTGGAGTTCAGGGTAGAGAATATATTTGTTATCTTCTTCGCATATAAGAACAACGACATTTCTTAAACCATTATACATTTTGTATTAATCTGTAAACCATTAGAATCAATCGCTGTGAGAAGATTTCTAAGTAGTGCTCATAAATCTAAATTTTATGTAAACTCAGTGCAACAATATTTACCTTAATTTTAGTTCATTTTCGGTTATAATATAAACATGTGTTTTGTTTTCTGGCTTTACAGAGCTGTTTTATCGATACGTTCTGGAGATTTTTACATCTGATCTTTGGATTTTACTGATCATTTGTGATGTTTGTACAATAATTTACATTCGATTTAAACATATATGTTGTGTTTGGTTTGAGAGATTGGAATGTAATGAAATCAGTAAAAAGAGGAGAAAATAATTGAAATAGAATGAGAGATTTGAAAAAAGATTAGTGAATGCAAAATTTTTATGATAAGAATTGACAAGAAAATGAGCAAGAAGGAGAATAAAACATTCCATCAGACGAAAGTGGACGATTCAGAGCGGCGCAACGGGGAGGCCTAGGGTTTTTTTCGTTCTTAATCTCATCTTCAATCGATCCTGCTGGTGGTGTCATCTCTCATTTCTCTCTCTCTCTCTGTATTTCACTTGTTTGTTTTGGTATGTCTTATCTCTCTTTCTTATCTCAATCTCTACTCTTATGTTGTTATCTGTTTTAATAAATTCGGGTGAGCCACCGATCGATCAATCACAAAACAATAAAGATCAATTCTTTCTCATTGCTCTTCTGGTATAAAGCTTCTATATCTCCCCTCTATAATTTTTATATGTTCGTATATGTACATATCTATTTATGCATGTATGTTCTCTTTCACAGGTTCATATATGAATTTTATAGTGTTTTAATTCAATTTTATTGATATGCATTCCATTTTTGTTGCTTAACACCTTAATGTTCACTAGCTACCACCCAGTTGGTTAAAGAAAAGAATATCATCCTCTTGGTCGAATCTCACGGGAGGAAAATTTGTGATTATGTCATCCTGGGCCAGAGCCTGTCGCACTTGTGCGGTTTACCTGGTTCACGTGGTTTGCTGGTTATTGTGTGAGTCCATGGGTTTACCCAGTGCGCACCCAAAAAGGGTAGCGGTTGCTGGTTCCCACAGTAAAAAAACAAAAACAAAGACATAACATGTTGTGACATGTGTGTGTGTGTGTGGAAACAATCTGTTTGGTGCATGATGGAACTTGGAAGTAGAAGAAGACACCTTAATGCATTACGTGTGTGTGAATGATACATATAATTACTTTTGTGATTTGTACATTCACGCAACAGTAAGTAGAATAAATTTAAAAGCACATACAAAGTCATTAATGACACATAAACACCACTTTATATGATCAACAAGCCTTCATATATGACACTCCTTTATTGACACAAAAAACTAGGGGTGAGTAACGGTCGGTTCGGTCGGTTTTTAACGGTCAAACCGGACCAGACCATTAATAACGGGTTTTTCATATCTCAAACCTGGACTAGACCATTTGGATATTGGACCAGACCGAACCAGACTGCAATTAAACGGTCCGATTCTGTTGGTTACGGTTTTAAACCAAACTATTTAATATGATAATTTTAGGCATAAAAATACCCTTCTTGAATCATATCCAGCGTCTCAATACTATCAAAAAGTATATCAATTTTAGTACATACATTACTAGTTTACTAGTTTTACTACATTACGAAAATACTAATATGTGCCCAAATGACTATATTAGTATTATGCAAAAAAAAAAGCATTCCAAGAAGAGACTAGCAATCTTAATTCTAGAAGAAATATTATACAAGACAAAATTATATTATATTATATTATATATATTTCAGACAAATATAGGTAAATGCAAAATAAATTTATATTATATTATATATATATATATATATAATATTTGTAGCGGTCCGGTTCGGTCTTAATGGTCGGTTTAGAAATGAAAACCAGACCGGACCAGAAAATAACGATTTATATTTAAATCAAACCTAAATCAAAGCTAACCGCTTAAAAACCCGTAAAAAGCGGTTTGGTAGGTTTGATTATTTTTTGCTCAGCCCTACAAAAAGCCATCATACATGACACTCCTTTATAAGCACAAAAAGCCATCATATATGACACTCCCTTGTAGGCACAAAAAGTCATCATATATGACATACATTTAAATATTGCATTTGAAAAAAAGATTATAACATTTCGTTCAAACAAATAAAGTAAATGATGACAATTAACTACAATAACTAACAATTATGGAATTTTAAATGCCTTAAATAATATACAAAAACGTTACAACTAAAATGAACGAGAACACAAATTAAGGTTAGAAACATGTTAATGATTTTCAGGATGATTGTAAACAAAATATTAGGGAAAACCAGAATAAAGAGGTGAGAAAACAAGAGTTTACCCTTACATGACAATTAAAACATTACGTAAATTACACACCACAAACGAGACACAAAGATCACCATAAAATGTAACAAGTTTTATTCGGAAAATAATAGACAAGTAGATGGACTAAAACTAATACTCACTACAAAAACAATTGAAACAATCTTACTCAAGTTAATAAACACCCAGATATTATCAAGGATTGTCAACAAATTGAAGTCATCAGTTCAATAGATTTGATCAACTACAATTACAATCATTTTCAATTCACATAAACAGATCTATGGTGTTAAGCAACAAAAATGGAATGCATATCAACAAAATCGAATTAAAACACTATAAAATTCATATATCAACCTGTGAAAGAGAACATACATGCATAAACAGATATATACATATAAGATATGTACATACACGAACATATAAAAATTGAAGAGGGGAGATATAGAAGCTTTATACCAGAAGAGCAATGAGAAGGAATTGATCTTTATTGTTTTGTGATTGATCGATCGGTGGCTCACCCGAATTTATTAAAACAGACAACAACATAAAAGAGAGGAAAGAGAGACAAGACATACCAAAACAAACTAGTGAAATATAGAGAGGGAGATAAAGGAGATATGACACCACCGGCAGGATCGGTTGAAGATGAGATTAAGAACGAAAAAATCCCTAGGCCTCACCGTTGCGCCGCTCTGAATCATCCACTTTCGTCTGATGGAATGTTCTATTCTCCTTCTTGCTCATTTTCTTGCCAATTCTTATCATAAAAATTTTGCATTCACTAATCTTTTTTCAAATCTCTCATTCTAACTCAATTATTTTCTCCTTTTTTTACTCATTCCATTACATTCCAATCTATCCAACCAAACATAACATATATGTTTAAATCGAATGCAAATTATTGTACAAACATCACAAATGATCAGTAAAATCCAAAGCTCGAATGTAAAAATCTCCAGAACGTATCGATAAAACAGCTCTGTAAAGCCAGAAAACAAAACACATGTTTATATTATAACCGAAAATGAACTGAAATTAAAGTAAATATTATTCCACTGAGTTTACATAAAATTTAGATTTATGAGCACTACTTAGAAATCTTCTCACAACGATTGATTCTAATGGTTTACGGATTAATACAAAATGTATAATGGTTTAAGAAATGTTATTGTTCATATATGCGAAGAAGATAACAAATATAATCTCTACCCTGAACTCCAATGTTCATCTGTTAATAAAAATATAACATGCCCGTAAGGGTTGGCTCAGTTGGTTAAAGAGAGGAATATCATCGTCTTGGTCGAATCCCACGGGAGGAGAATTTGTGATTATGCCATCCTGGGCCAGAGCCTGTCGCACTTGTACGGTTTACCTGGTTCACGTGGTTTGCTGGTTATTGTGTGAGTCCGTGGGTTTACCCAGTGCGCACCCAAAAAGGGTAGCGGCTGGGGGTTCCCACAGTAAAAAAACAAAAACAAAGACATAACATGTTGTGACATGTGTGTGTAGTAGTGTGTGTGTGTGGAAACAATCTGTTTTAGTTCTTTAAATGAGTTATTATTATTGAGCGATGGTTACACTTTATTGGTTTTAAATTCATTTACTAATTTTTTAGCCATGATTTAATTTTATTATCAATATTTTTAATGGTTTTAATAAACATTAACTACGATTTTATATTTATTTTTTAATGTTGGTAGTTAATGTATAAATACTCATTGTGTTTTAATAATATTATTATTTGTGTGTCTAGTTAAAGAGTTTTTTTTTTTGAATTCATTAGTTTATTTTTAACAAGATTTTGAATGATATTTGGACAAATATCACACAATAAATGACTATTATTTTTTAATTTATTTTTTTCAGATATATTTTATACCAATAATCTTGGATTATTGTCCGATAATAAATATTAAACTTATAATTTTGCCCAAAATATGTATAATATTATATATTATCTTTAGGTATCTAATTAAATGGATCCCATTTGGTTAGATTTTTTTATCTTGATATTTAATTTATTTATTTCTAATAATATTATATTTTATAATTTTTGTTATATATTTTTAATTATATTTTTTTCTTGTTTGATGCGGTATTAATTATTATTTATTTATTTGAATCTTGATACAGTATTAATTGTTTTTTTGAATTTTCATTGCAGGACTTTGTTGGTTCTACTTTTCAGACATGAATGTTTTATTATCTAAATGTCCGAGTACATCTTGCATGAACTTCGGTTAGATGATAAACTTTTTTGAATGAAAGAACTCTACTACCTTCGGAATTATATTTCGGTACAATTCATCTACGAGAAATTATATTCTGACAAAAAAAAGTCTAGATTAATAGGAATAAAATGAGAGAAAAAAATGAAATTTTTGAAAATTCCATCCATATTAGTTCCAATCTAATTTCATTCGAATATACTCAACCAAACACAACAATAAAATACTCAACGTGTATGGAACCAGTATTTGATCTCTTGTAAATTATTACCAGATAGCATGAAATATTTATACTATTGTGTTTGTATTGTAATAATTTCATTTCATGGCGTTTTGTGTATGATTGCTCCGTCTAGGTCCCCTTTATTTGTTTTTTCCTATATTAATTAAGGAACTTATAACTAAAATTTATATATAATTCTTAATTTATAAATTTCATATTAAATAAGTCGAACGATCTTTTTTTTAGTAGTATCAATAGTGGTGTGAATAATTTATTCATTAATTTTTCATCCGCAAAAAATTAATTATTTGACTTTTAATGTGGACTTAAAATTTGAAAATCCTATAATCAAAAGAAGATACACATGATTTCCTAACGTCTATTTAGTTTAGAAAAATAGTGCTTATGTTTTTTAAATTTCAGAATTGTTTTATAAAAAATAAATCGTACAGATCTCGATCGAGATAAGCGTATAGATATAAAAATATTATTTATTAAATTTCCAAAAGGAAAAAAGTTGGTTATTTCAGTAGAATTAAAAAAAATCGAAAGTCTTAAAATAAAAAAATCGAGCAGGAACATTACACATAATTGGTTTATAGACTAATGACACGCACATGGTCAACTTTAGATTACAGCAAATAACACGTACCATGATAAAATGATACACCGACAGAGGAACGCGGCTAGATGGACCCCACTTGTTGAACAAAGAGCACAAAAAATATTCTATGGAACACATATTTCAAGTTATATTTGCATGTGACTCCTTTTTATAATTCTGAATATTAATATGTCAAATAAAAAAATAAAATAAACAATCAATAACAAAGGAGTACTATATAGTCGTATGGATGAAATTATATTATCGATACATCTAAGATTTCATTTTCCCAGATGGGGTATATTTTTGGCCTTGTGCATAATATTGCATTTGGATTTGAGACGAGACGAATAACAGGTTAAAAAGTTACTATTCACCCAGATATCCGATCATTTAAATTATGGCCTATGGGAGCTACCTTGTTATATTTATATATCGATCGATAACTTAAACAAATCTGATATATATGATGGATTAATAATAACTATTAAGTTCTGAAAAAAGAAGCATTATCCTACCTGCCAGGAGCATCACAAAAATTAAAGATTTTAGAATGACTACTATTTTTTATATGTTGTTTTGATGCATATTTTTAAATATTTTAATTGTATAGTAAAAATTATTATTTTTAATTAAAATATATGATTAAAATTTTAATTTACAAAAGATTCAATAAAAAATAATAAATTTTACTATATAATAAAAATATGTATGAAAAATTAAAATGACATATTAAAAAAAACGAAAAGAGTATCCAATATAAGTGAATAAGCGAGCCATATGTATACACGGGTACGAGAATGAAAGACCATCCAACTAGCGTGTCTCGAGTTTGCTGGGCGCTTGTGATCGCAACAACTCTCAAATCTACATTCTCATGTTTACACTACTCCAATTTCAATATATATATATATATATATATATATATATATATGTATATATGAACCGGCAAGCTAGCCAGAAAGAGAAAATATGAAGTGAGGCCAAATGGTACATATGTGATGCGTCTACAAGTTGCATACCACATGTTTGTTCAACTTTGAAGTTTTGCAAGTGTTGTTGTTGAGAGCTGAGACCGACTAAAAAATTATTTGTATTTTTTGATAAATTTAATGCTAGGGGTGGGGGAGGAGTGTGAAACCACTCTCACCTCATTATGACGGTGGTGGTGCCTATCTTTAATTTTCACAACTGCTATAAATCCATTTATACTACACTCCTACTACTAATACTACTATGTGTGTATGTATGCATGTATCATGTATGTATGTAAGTTTATTAAGTGAGATTAGTGATTAAATAAACACAAGTTAAGTTGCGTTGCGTGCGTTTTAGTTGATCAAATCCGGCAAATTCGGCGGATTTAGTGAACCTGAATTTTATTACTCTAAAACGATGCAGAATTAAATTCTTGTGTCTCTTCTTCATGGATCAATCCACGATCGATCGATCCACATGTACGACCACTCTCTTCTGGTGTTAAATTATTTTATTTTCGAGTACAATAGTAGAATGTAAAGAATTTTTAAGTCTTTACCTCATCTCCCCACTAAAACTACATGAAATTGATTTCAAAAGTATTGCTGCTACCAATTTAAGTGACTTCTGCTCATTCAAAATTAAAATTTTGGTTACCTTATATAATATTTCTTTTATTTTAAAGTAGTAATTTGATTCATTTTTACACATATTAAAAAAAGTGATTTTATAAATTACTTTTAAAATTTATTTTTTCTAAATATATTAAATATATACTACTAATTTAAAACGAAGGTTGTATAAAAAACCAAGTTTATATATTAAATAAATTTTATAATAATATTCAATAAACTATTTATTGTTGATATAAATTTTAATTTCGAAAAATTAAATCGATTTAAGTCGACACAAATTTACTTAATTAAATGGAGTCAAACACAACCAACTCATGAACGAGAGTTCCAAAAGATTGCTAGGCCACTACAACTGAACTGTAAATACTGTAAATATATACATACATTATGTATCTATATATATATATATATGAATATATATATATATATATATATATATATATATATATATCTATTCTGTAGTTGTTCACGAGTAAGCTCCTCCCCCTCCTGTGCTTCCGTTAGATCCCCCATTATTATTTTAATTTCTCTCTCTCTCTCTCTCTCTCTATCCAAAGACGCGTAGCTGCTCAAAATCTTGTAATTTTTTTAAGTGGGTTTGTTTGTTTGTTGCAAGAAAGTGATAAAGATTACAAATTTAAGTAGCCCATGATTTTCAAGAAAGTGATGACACTATCTTTATATTTTTCTTGAAAAATAGGCTTAAATTCAGGGCTTTAGCCTTACTCACTTTCTCAATCTACCTCATTCTAAGGTACCCTCTAACTGACTTTTCTTTCTTTTTATTTATTTATTTATTTATTGGGGTGTGTTTATATTTGTCATGTATGCATTGTTTTCTTTATATTGATTACTTTTAGGATTGGGTTTATATGGAGTTTTGATGATCAGTTTATTTTTGTGTTTTTTATATTATGGTAAGTTCAAGTTTGATTCTTGGATGGCAGGGACTGAAATTTAATGTTATTGATGTTAAAAAACTTATCTACTTTATCTCGACATTAAATTGGATCAGATTTTTTTTTTGTCTAGTTCATACATTTATGGTTTTTAGGATCTGTATCTAATTGCTTGGATGTTACTAGTATATTTCATATTTTAATTAGGGAATCAGTTATATATACATTATTGAATATTTTGATTGTGGATCTTAGTTTGGCAAATTGCATTATTAGTTTGGCAAATTGCATTATCTGTTTTGTGGTAATAGTGCTTATCTTATTAAAGCTTATTTCGTGATTGGTTTGTCTGGGCTTCTAGGTTGTAAAAATGTCGAGGCCACTCCAACGGGGTGTATCTGGTGGAGGGAGATTGTCAGGAAGCATGAATGACTTGTGGACTGACTCTCAGATGAAAGACAAGACAGAGAAAGATGACATTGACAAAAGTCGTTCTGATCGTTCATTTTTATCTCGTGTAAATCCGTTTGGTTTTCTTTTTCAAGATAATTTACCTACCAAAAACAGTGTAGGGGAAAATGGTTTTATATCTGATCAGTTCAATCCTGCAAGTACAAGAAAACGCAATAAATTGATTATGCTTTTTCTCAAGATTAGTTTAGCTGTGATTGTAGTACTTGCTATTACTGGATCATTTTGGTGGACAATTTCTATTAGTACCTCATCGAGAGGTCAAATATTTCATGGATATAGACGACTTCAGGAACAACTTGTGTCAGACTTGTTGGAAATTGGAGAGCTTTCTAGCGGTACTGCAAGACTGAAAGATTTGGAATTCTGTTCTGACGAGTCAGAAAACTATGTTCCATGTTTCAATGTTTCCATGAATCTTGAGTTGGGTTTTCCTAAAGGTGAAGAGAGTAACCGTCATTGTGGATCTTCATCGCTGCAAAACTGCTTGGTGCTCCCACCAGCCAATTACAAAATTCCACTTAGGTGGCCTACTGGACAAGACGTCATCTGGGTCTCAAATGTTAAGATTACTGCACAGGAGGTACTTTCATCTGGAAGTTTGACAAAAAGGTGAGAAAATAAATAATTTATTATCACGGGCAATAAATTAGCATTTCCTTCACAATTTGAGTTAAATGATTAACATCAACTTGCTATGACTGCAGAATGATGATGTTAGAGGAGGACCAAATCTCCTTTCGATCTGCATCTCCGATGTTTGATGGCGTCGAAGACTACTCTCATCAAATTGCAGAAATGATCGGGCTCAGAAATGAATCTAACTTTATACAAGCTGGGGTAAGTGAACTAAGTCTACTTTTTGAACTTCTTCAGCTCACTCTTTGCTTATTTCATGAAAAAAAATATTCTTTTTTGATCATCCATAAAACGGTTTCTTAAATGCTGCTTACTTATCAGTTAGCTTTTCCAGAAAGATCTTTAACTCTTTTAGGGTACTAATATCTATGTGCACCATTGCTGGCATTGTTTATCTGATTTCCTTCTCCTTCATTTGGAATTTGCATTTATAAAAAAATTCCTTTGATTTTGTTGTGCTTGAGGTGTCATGATCTTATTTTTGTTTATGTCTAAATGGTAGTACTTTAATTAGAAGAATATTTCCAATGATGATAAACAAGGACTTAATTCTGCACACACACAGATATATATTGGATAAGTGGGACGCGGCTCAACATTTTTCCACTACACATAGAAACAAATGATTGGATGATGCAATTGAAAAAAAAAATTGATCATACTCTTGACTCATTACAAAAATTAAACGATGTGCCTTTGATTTTATCTAATTGATAGTTGTTACCTGATTTGTCCCATTATTCAGTTTTTGGTTTTTGAAGTTTTATGCATGTGTTGTTGATGGGTCTTCACAGTTATATCACACGTTTTCTGTTGTTATCAGGTAAGAACTATCCTGGATATAGGATGTGGTTATGGTAGTTTTGGAGCACATCTTTTTTCAAAACAATTATTAACGATGTGCCTTGCGGAGTTTGAGGCTTCAGGCAGTCAGGTTCAACTAACTCTCGAAAGAGGCCTTCCAGCAATACTTGGGTCTTTAACTGCGAAGCAGTTACCCTA
This sequence comes from Oenanthe sinensis, assembly GCA_028671895.1. Classification (NCBI taxonomy): domain Eukaryota; kingdom Viridiplantae; phylum Streptophyta; class Magnoliopsida; order Apiales; family Apiaceae; genus Oenanthe; species Oenanthe sinensis. The sequence goes on from CM053794.1 coordinate 43,481,843, forward strand.
TCCGTCACTCTCTTTTGACATGATACATTGTGCTCGATGTGGCGTTGACTGGGATCAGAAAGGTATACATAACATACAACTTAATTATGACATGGTTAGGTGCATATAAACAAATAAAACAGGACTGCCACAGTGTAACCCTTTGGTCCCCCCATATACCATTATCGGGGTTGTATTTCTTATAACATAAATGCTAGAAAAGTTGCTGGAAAACCATAAATTAAATCAAAAGATCTTCTTGCTACTATTAGACTATTACAACCAAAGTATAGTAAATTACTAAATTGTCTAATTTGTTGTTACTGATATAAACAGTAATGAATTACAGGTACCTAAAGTTTAAGATTCAACTATATTTGTTTTTGTCCTTCATAAATTACCCTCTTATCTTTATAATTATTTTTCATTCTATCTAGATCAAAATGAAGCATAAAATGGTGTGGGCCTCGGGTTGTTTTTTATTTTTCAGTCTTCTCAGATACAAAGAAGGTTCAATCTATGGAGTCTTATAAAATAGCTAGTAAGATTCATAGTAGTGTCATGCCATTTGTATGTAGCATACAAATCTGAAAAATAACATGCAAAGACAATAAATATAAATCATGTGCATGACACTGTTTTTTTGTTATGTGGTACAGATGGTATCCATCTGATTGAAGTAGATCGAGTCCTGCGTCCTGGTGGATACTTTGTCTGGACTTCACCAGTCACTAATACACAGGGATTCCTTCGTAATAAAGAGAATGAAAGACGCTGGAATATTGTGCGCAATTTTGCCTCAGGTCTTTGCTGGGAAATGCTATCACAACAAGAGGAAACTGTTGTTTGGAAAAAGACTAGCTTGAAGAAATGTTATGCTTCGAGGTGAGGCTAACTTAATGCATAATCTTTTTACATCATGTTTATATCTAGCTTACGAATTCATGAATTATGAGTTACAAGGTAGTGAATATGTGTGTGATGAATTGGTTTATTCTTTCTAGGAAATCTGGTTCCGGCCCTCCTGTATGTAGTAAGCGCAATGATATTGAAACTCCTTATTACGGTCTACTTCAAACGTGCATAGGGGGGACACAAAGCCGTAGATGGATTTCCATTGAAGACAGAGCGCCTTGGCCTGACAGGTCTAATCTGAAATCCAATGAAATTCAAAATTATGGTAATTAATTCTTGGTGTTTTTTATATTTATCTGTTTTGTTCTTTGTCTTTGTTGTTATTAATTATATAAGATCACGTTACACTTTAGGCATATTAATAACTATCTCATGTTTTGAAATGCCAGAAGTTTAGGTTTTCAATTCATGAATTATAAAATATAATTATGCATCACAGCAGAAACTGATAGCTGAGCACAAGGGCAGAATGAGGAACCTAGTAAATTTATGATATTTCTTTTATTAATAGGTTCTATGACTTTTCAGGTCTGGGTTTACGTCCAGAGGATCTTGATGAGGATACCCTAAATTGGAATTCTGCAGTCAAAAACTTTTGGTCTCTACTTTCGCCCCTGATATTTTCAGATCACCCCAAAAGACCTGGTGATGAAGATCCTTCTCCACCGTATAACATGGTCAGGAATGTTCTAGACATGAATGCTCGTTTTGGTGGTTTTAATTCTGCTCTGTTGGAAGCAGGAAAATCTGTTTGGGTCATGAACGTAGTGCCAACAATTGGGCCCAACTACCTTCCTCTAATCCTTGATAGAGGATTTGTTGGCGTACTGCATGACTGGTAAGTTTAAGTTATATCTCTTTATACGGTTATACCTAATTACCTTTTGCCAAATTACATTGTTTTTTTAGCAGTTCATTGTTTTCATCCTTTGTGTGTGTGGAAACTATCCAATAAATGTTAATTCTGCCCAACGTGAAATATTACTGTTAAATGATACGAACTATCATTGCCATGAGATACATCTCAATTGAAACTGAATATACATCAGCTGCTGTATATTCTTGGTTCTTAACTCCTTGAATCAGAGAAATGTCATAAAGTTGTGGTAAATTTGTTTTCATGATGGAACATCTTTGTAAGAGAAAGGAACCTTGTTTATTAACCATTTGCACTTATGGATTGCTTGTGGCCTTCTGCTCATCCGTGAACTAGAAGTCAAGCTCTCTACTTGATTGAATTCCTGGTAGTGCTCAAAATTTGATTTATATGCTGATCTATCAGAATTTTTTGTTTTGTTTTTTACTTTTGGTCTGGTAGGGGGGAATTCAAATTAGAGGTCAAAGTAATGTTTGCAGTCAAATCCTTATGCTGACATTAAGATCACCCTTCTTCTCTTGCTTTCCTGAGAAGTTGTGAATATGTTACACTGCTTAAAAACTCTTTCCTGAGAAGTTGTGGATATGTTACACTGCTTAAAACTTAGTGGGATGCATATTAAGTAGAACTTGAAGAAAAGAAAATACAATGACATATGTGAAGAAATCTATAGATGTAGATCCTGAAGATCTATTAATTGAAGTGAATTTAATATATGTTATTTTCATAGTGAAATGTGATTTGAACCGTGAAACCATTTCTGTTGTAGGTGTGAAGCATTTCCAACTTACCCGAGGACCTACGATATGGTCCATGCTGAAGGACTTTTATCACTTGAAAGTCAGAAGCGAAGATGCTCCATGCAAGATTTGTTCTCTGAGATTGATCGCTTACTTAGACCAGAGGTAACATTGGTTTATGCTCATGAAATTACTCATATATTTAACATGGTCATAATTGCAACAAGGTAGATGTAATGGATAATAACCCTGTAGTTTCTAATATGGTGCTGATTAAAATGATGGAACTTGTCATACACAATGTTGTATGCTTAATCACATAACATATTTCTTGGTAAATGTAACATTGAGGAATAATACATGTAAAATTATAACTCCGTTCTAAGAATATGTGAACCTTGAAATGTATGAATCGGAATATTGAGAAGTACTTGGCATTTCTTGCAAGTGCCGGCATTCACAGACTAATGTGAACAATTGCTCTAATGAGTAATGAGCAAGCTAACAAGTCATCAATGCCCCCAAATTCTTGAAGCAAGCGAGACCGTTACCTAAGAAATTTGTATATGTATATGGTTATAAGTATTATACCCTTTTATTTGCAGCCAATGTCTTTCTAACTGTAAATTTAACACTAATTTTGTTTCTCAAGCACCTTGTAAAATAATGATCATAACAATACTGTTTGCGTTTCGGTGGTGGTCTACATATTTTGGTGGATAACAATAACTAGTATCTAATCTTTTTGAGTGTGCCAGTATGTGGATACATAATACTATCAGTTTCTTTTTCTGATGGCAATGGGATTGGGCTCAGTTAAGCCTTTAGATCATTGTAATATCTTACTAGCAGTATGGGCACATATATAATGCACTCATGAATAATGATTATCTAAGAGAAGTTCTTTTGAAATTCTGCATTATTTGTATTCCATCCTCATCTTTATTGGAGTAGGAAATTTTGTTTGTACTCCCCTCCTTATACATATGCTAACATTCATGGCTTGTTCCAGGGATGGGTCATTTTACGTGACACGACTTCACTAATTGAATCAGCAAGATCCCTCGCGCCACTCTTAAAATGGGAAGCTCGGGTTGTGGAGATTGAGAGTAACAGTGATGAGAGACTCCTTGTTTGCCAGAAACCTTTCTTCAAGAGACCAGCAAACTGAGGTGTACAGAAGAACACAGCCAAAAAAATTTAAACGAAATTCATATATGTTTGTACGGATCCAGAGTAAAAGTCGGTACAATTCCACCTACATTGGGTGTGGAATAAAAAGTTTTGGAGTGAGAGCAACAAGAGACGAAAGGTGGGTTCAGCTGCTAGAACCAACACCTATGGAGCCGTAAGGTGTACATAGGACCATGTAATTACACAATTGAAGCACAGGGCAGGACAAAGAACTATAGGACTACACTTTACATTTTCCTTACATTAGATTCTGAAGGCGGGTACAGAATAAGCAATTGCTATTTACTTGTAGTGCATCTAGTCAACAGTTACCGAAACATTCTTTCGTTCCTTTTTTTTTTGCTAATCGTGTATTTTTTTCCTCCAATATTATAAATTTGTATTTATATTATTTCAGTCGAGGTCTGTTGACACAATTTGACCATAACATGCTTATATTTCCCCCACTTCATAAGTAGCGAATTAATTGAACAAGATGTATATAGACTGAATACATCTCTTAAATTTAGTGGTGGCCAAATTTGACCTACGAACTTAACACGAAAAAATATGAATTTAGATTGAGGATTTTGATTTTTAAATTTTAGTTCGGTTTCGATTGGATAAAAAATTATTCCAAAAACTCGGGTCAGTTTCAGTTTGACCTATGAAATTCGAATCCGACCCGAAATTTTAATATATATATAATAAATTATATATAATATATATTTACACTATATAATTATATATATGTAAAATATATTGATATATTATTTAAATAATTATAGTTCATATATCATTAAAAAAATTGTTACAATATATTATTTGTATAATTTATTTTATGTAACTAAAATAATTAATTTTATATAACTAAAATAATTAATTTTTAATTATTTTCAAATTAAAATAGGTCATTTTTGAATTGATCGGATAGATTCGGGTTTGAAACTTTCTAACCCTTTTAGATTCAGGTCGGTTTCAAGTTAGACTTGGCGGGTGAGTTTCTGTGCACTTGAGGGTTGATTAACTATTTGTACACATCAAGAACGAAAAAGAAGAAGAGCAAAAAAAAATCATATTTTTCATTCTGACCTCTTAACAAAACTAAATAAGAGGCGGTTTGGTTTACATTAGGGGAAATGGAATGTAGTTTAGAAAGGAAATTAAAAAAAGGAAAAAAATGACCTTCAATTTCTTTTCTTGTTTGGTTTTAATTCAAAAATAAAATAAATAATTATTTTTGATAAATTATTTAAGCAAATTATTTTTTTTGGAATTGGAAGTAGGTGGGCGTATAAGATAGAAAAAGTGATAAAGTAAAGAGAAATGAAATACCTTGGGAGAGATGAAGAATGAGAGTAGAAGATTTTTGAGTAAACCCAAAATTTAAAAGGATCAAAAATAATAATTATTTTTATAAAACAAACAATAATAAAGAGAATAAGTCTTATTATTTCCCTTCCCTTTTACTTATTACATTTAATCAAACCGCCCTTAATAGTAGGAGGGATCGGACCGGTCCAAACTTCTGGAAAATATTTGAAACTTTTTTAGGTTTAATGCATTGGTCGCGTCGAGCACGGTTGGATAGCCCAAGTGGTTGAGGGTTTATCCTCTGTCGTCCCAGGTCCTGGGTTCGACCCTGGCTCATCCCGAGAATTTCTTTAGAACAGATACTCAATTGTAAGGCTATAAGTCAAATTAGTCAAAAAAAAATGCATTGGTCGCGTCAAACCCCTTACTAATTTCCTAGGACTATGAGAAGGTTGTAGACTAGTAGGAATAGTGGTCGTAATTTATGATAATTACTCTTCACCATCTCAAATCACACAATATTTGTTTTATTTAATTTTTGTCCGATCAAATTGACCTTCTTTAATATTAATATTTTTTTTAATTTTATAAATAAAATAATTATTTTTAAAAAGTGTTTTTATTATATCTTGAAATATGTATACTTTTATTCAATATTTAATTCAATATTTTTATGAAAATGGATAATATTTAAATATATTAAAAAAAATATCCGGATTTTTTGAAATATTTAAATAAAATTCAGGAAAAACAAGGTTAAAATCGGGCCGACCGGGCTTAATCTGGACCGAACCAGATTTTTATCAAAATCGGGTCTAAATCCGGATCATTTTTGAGCCGGACCTATATCCGGATTTTTTTCAGATCGGATCGGGCCGGATTTTTCTGAAAAATACGTGATCCATTCAGGCCCACGGACCATATAGCATCCGGATCAGGCTTTTTCGGATCGGATTTTTTTGGAATCAGCTTTTCGGATTCGGAATTTTTGTACATCTCTATGTTAAATGTAATTAATTGTTATAAAAAAATTGCAACACTGAAATAAATTTTTCTAATTTTTTTTTACTAGCTTTTAACTTTTTTTAACTTTAAATGATCTTTTTACTTGTTACACAAATACACTTTCTTCTTTTTTTTTTTGAATTTTGAGTCATAAGTTGTTAACTTAAAGGGGGAAACAGAGACTCTCTAAATCCATTTGCCCTGATTGGCTCGGGAGAAACACCTTTAGAGATTGCGATCTTTGTTGCTTCTAATGCTTCGACTGCAGACTCCTCACAAGCAATTTGTTCCTGAGGCGGCTGCTGCTTCTGCTGCAAAAGCTCCATGCGCTTTAAAGATGGCACATCACCTCTGCAATACCTTCTCCACATATTCCTGTATGCTGACTCCAAACCACTGCAAAATTTAGTTCCGTCACAGAGAGGGGAGTTGGCCATTAAATCTCGCAAACCCATTCGCAGGTTTGAGAGAGCCGCAACATCTGAGGCCAGCTGTAGTGCCAGTTTGACATATTCATCTTCACTTCTAGCAACCAGATGTCCTAGCCCTGCAACACACCATACGTGTAATCATAATGACTTTATACATGGATCTAAATGCAGAAATTAATCGTAACTATCTTGGACCGTGCTACGCATTTAAGAAGCAAAAACATGGTAAAAAACATCAGAGACAGTCAATCAGGTCCAATACTTAATCATTTAATCCCTCTCCAGTTATGCCCGGATGCACCAGTGTGCACTCTTTATATTCTTTCTTGGTAACTTGAGCACTAGAAAACTATGACTACAACAGCAGAAATATATGTAAAGGAATTCAAGTCACGAATGTCTTTCTAAAGTAACTAATGAACTATCACCACAGGAAAAAATGCAGACACTTGACCAAAGAGATTACAACTTCATTAAACTTATAGTTCTCAAGGCGTTTTTAATTTCCACTTGACCATTGCCTAATTGTATCCTATATATTCCTATGTATTGCATGAGAAACGCTTAGGAGCACAAAGCTAATGGAAAACTGATAAGAATATGTTAGTATTGCCCCTAACTGATTAATTTTCTACAACTTAGGGCGTAAATAAAATTTTCCTTCTTTGAAATAAGAATGCACAAGGTTATACCACAAAAATTAGAAGCTCTGTAAGGAACCTACAGTTCATGGATTAATTAATTATCAGCCATAGATAAGCCAGATAGCTTTAAAGCTTTTACACCTGTGAACATAGTAGTACAACAATCCAGCCGTAAAGAATGGCACCTCAGTGCTGCAAACAATTTACACTGGTTTTAAACTATAACTCTGCATCTAAATTCAAACTATTTCAAAATTCATTTTCAATGTTTACTTTAAGGAACTAGGATTTAAGAGAGTTTTGCCTCCATTCATATGACAAAATGGATTTTTTTTATTTAAATTTTTGACATGGTGAGACCTGAAATATAAATTATATATGCAAGTTCGAATTGAAAATCAACATGAAGTCTGAAAAAAATTATAAAGCATTTGTAAAACTAATAAGAAGTCGTTACTAAACAAGTACAATATACTTCCATACCGACTGTGTTGAGAAGACTCACGCCAACATTGTTGGCATGCACTGAACCTCCCATTGTGACACAAGGAACTCCCATGTACAAAGATTCACAGGTAGTTGTGGTTCCCGCATATGGAAAAGTATCCAAACTATAAAACAACATAAATTAGTAAGCTCCTTAAAAATACATGCAAAGTTATATTTTAAAGGTAAAAGGAATATAGGCAAGGTAGATGCCTAATTACCAATCTGCAGCAAAATGATCCATATGTATCACAAGCAATACCATCAGTGCAAAGATCTTGTGAATCTCTAAAATTTAGATATGTTTTCGGTATATTAAATCAGCCTTTATCACTTGTTTTCCCTTTGTCAGTATATTCTCGAAAACAGTATTTGTAATACAGTATTCATATTCAAGAACTATAATATTAGAAATCATTCATCTGATTGATTCTGTATATCATATGGTTGATTCTGTATATTTGTAATACAGTATTCATATTCAAGAATATAATATTAGAAATCATTCATCTGATTGATTCTGTATATCATATGGTTGATTCTGCTTATGGGCTATGTTTCCTGGACTCAGGTACGTAGTGTTGGACATGACACATGTGAGTTTTAGACCCAGAAGTCAGGAAATTTGTGACATAGGGACAATGTTCTATTTTTGGAAACTGGTACGGGGCCACAACATAATATATTAATAAAAAGCTACATTAGATAGGACTTTTAGAGTTAAATCATAAGTTTATCTCATTCGTGGTCTTTCAGTTGGTAAAAGTGCCCAAATTTCAGAAAAAAGGAACCGATAAGTAACATAGCTCATGTGACAAGTTCTCCATATCCTAATATTTAGATTGCACGGATTGATTCTCTAATTGTCTGATGATCCTCTAGATCCAAGGGATTGATTTTCTAGTTATTACAAGCATCAAAGCTAGTCAGTCCTTGGATAATGGATTCATGAGTGGATATAAATTATCTTCCTATTGTAAATTTTAACTTTAGATGGCAGGGATGGGATGGGATGGGATAAACTTTGTTTCTAACATTTTACGAGTTAACAGACCAATCATTTACACCAAAATGTGAAAAGAAGTAACATGGAGATTAGAGAATGGTTATTTTTCAATTATCATAGATAACTGAATAATACTATTATACGTATAATAGTAGCACTACAATAAACAATAAGGATTATATATTTATTAGAAATTCACCTGATGTCCATAAGAGCATAGGCTTGCATATGATCATGATTGAAGAGAATAAGAGGCAGAAGGTCAACACGCAGTGATTCCAACCCTAGTTGCTCCAAGGTGGAAAGAAATCTCTTCCTTATATTATCACAACAAAAAGGCTTACACTTCACAACAAGACGTGAATTTGGAACTGCACATAGAATTCTGGCCCAAACTTGCAATACTTCAGGTGTTATCTGATAGAATAAGATATGTTATAATTAAACACATATCCTATGACAGAATAGTTTAAATTGGAACAACAAGTTGGTCTAAAAACAATGTTCATTCCAACCTGATTTGTACCTTTGCTAGATTGTTAAAGCTTCCAAATGTGATAAATCCATTAGAAAGAGCAGGAGTCTGGGTCAGGGGTCCAGCTTCAGGAGATGGTGTATAACAAAGGAAGCAATCTGGTAACCGGACCAACTCTTCCACATGCCTGTCATTATTAAGACAGGTGAGAAGAATTTTCAGCATTTTTATCATCTTCATCATCCCACATTGCACAATATTAGAAGGAAAAGATACAAAGAGAACACTTACATCTGTTTCGTATTAGGAGGATCAGCCAGTGGATCAGATATTCTGTAATCAATGGTTGGCAAACCAGTTGTATTTGGGTATCCAATCCAAGTCACCTATAAAGCAAGTCAAAGGATACAAGAAAATATAATTTACGGAGTTGATGGACAAACTACACGATGTAGTTTTAAAACAACAGTAAGTTTGAACTGTCTTGCTTAGATTTTATGCTTAGGTTCTAGAACAAAAGAGGTATTTTTTCTTGGTAGTGCTGACAAAAGTTACTCTGAAAAAGAATGGGCTATAGACCTGACATTTCCCAAGAACAAAAATATACGCCTTAGATTGATGTATATTTGACTGTTCAAAAAGCATGGGAAATAAATAATAAATTCATCAATTTTCCTACAAAGAAACACCGTTGGTACTAGAACTCATGTGTTAGCGTTACGGAGCATGTTATCCAATATTACTTGTACCAAGGCTGAATTTACTGTCCTGGAACCACAATATCAGGCTGGGCAAGAAGGTTAGGATTAGAGATCATTAGGAAGCTAGTATGATGCCTCTTGTAAGTGAAATATAACAGCTATATTACTGTTCACTAGCTACAGGTCTGTTTCTCTAAGAGAAACTGTAGAGAATGTTTACTATACCAATATATTTGCCTTCGACTAGAAATGAAAGAAATAGGGACAAACGAAATGCTATGAGTTCTACTATTCAATTTTTCCATAGGTAAACAGGGCAGGATTTCTCTAAAAAATCATTGCCATTTGATAGACTTAATGTAAATCAAGCTGTATGATCCCTGCTTCATTCTCAAGAGACAATCTTTTAGGTTGATCAATTTTTTTTTCTTTGGGGGGGGGGGGGGGGACAGAAGGGATCTGCACAATTAAAAAGACGACGATTTATTGTATTTATTATCATTTGTCTGACCTGTTAGACAATACAAATAAACTACACCAATCAATTTACAGATAATTAATTGCTACGTCCACAAGAATGTTAATGAATAATATACCAAGAAGTGATAGAAGTATATCCTTGGCATACCTGAACAGGTGCAGGCTTGCAAGCCAGCATTCCCAACTTATTATTAGCAGTGTGACCAGTCAGTTCTACCAAGATATCAACCTTGTCTTCTCTAACCATGCTTGCAACCTTCTTCTCATCAATTCCGTAGATATCTCTCCATATTCCTCCCTTTCTCAAGACTCTGTCTCTAAATCTATTAGTCTTTGCATCAGCCTGTACCATCATAGATAAAAGATATATTGTGACCTCATATTTGCAATATAAGGTGCTACTTTCAGCTAGACTTCAACATAAAGAAAAAATGAAATAACATGTGTGTGCGTTTGGGGGGGGGTGGCTTGAGGTTCTATGGAGAACTACATTTGGAAAACTTGGAGAACACTCCTTATTTTGTAAAAATCATCACATATTTTATCATAAATACACGTGTTCTGTAAATAAAAACACAATTATGAGAAAAATTTATGCATTTTGAAAAAAAATGAGTAAAAAATGTTTAGAGATGTTATGACTGAGACATAATAGTCCTCCAATTCTTGTTTTGTAAAAAATATATCATGTTTCATCAAAAAAACATGCGTTCCGTAAATTAAAACAGAATTATGATAACTAATCATGCATTTGGGAAAATAATTAATGAAAAAATGTTTATAAAACACATGTTATGTATGTGGAGAACATAGTAGTTCTTTATATATACTCCTAAAATTAAAACTAAGAAGCCTTTATATCATTATGCTGTACTTGCAAGTTCCAAAACATTTAGTAAACATATCTCAAATTTAAAGTAATACCTTCACAACTGCTGAATAAACAACCACTTTGTAGTTGGCATAGTCATGGTAAATAAGGGGCACCTCAATGAAATATGATACAGAATGAGTAAAATAATCTGGAGATACATATCCAATAACAAGTGGCCTTTCTGGATCTTTCGGGTTCTCCCAAGATGTATACTGCTGATATAACTTCATGAAACGCCTACCCCAGTCTCTGCAACAAGCCCATGATCTCAGACACGAATTTGCAAAAGCTCGAGATTTAATTATTATTACCAAAAATAGATACACGACAATAGAATTTGGAAGAGGAATTTAGAAGGGTGGATGTCAACATGCTTCACGAAGATGCAATACATCAATTTATAAATTAGTGAAACGACTATATTATTAATCGAGTTTTCCAGTTGACTGCTGCATCCCAATTTAGGGTTTGGCACTGTAAAACCATGCAATCACAGTAAATAGTTCATTCTTGGGGAAAATATAATTATAGAGTTTGTGTTTCATTGGAGTCCATTAGGTCAATTCCTCTGATAAGACCTTTTTTTACTGCTAGCTAAAAATTATACACAATTTTCACCTTTGCCAGCAGCAATTTATCCGATTCCCCTTTATCTTATAGGTACTTGAGTCGCCTACTCATATGCAGCTAGCATCCGAAACAAACTCACTTTAAATAGTATAACTTACCCAGACTAGTCCTCTTTAACAAACTTGATTAAGAATTCATAAAACATCATGCAATTATTTCAAATAACCATGATACAGACTCTATCAAAAACAGAACACAAACTAGTCCCACAGGAATATTAAAAAAAAACTAGTCCCACATGCTGAATAAATCATAAATATAAATTATAAACAAAATATAAAAAAAAAGATTATTCCCACATTAATAAACACAAACTTTATCATTTTTTACAAATCATATTCATATAGTCACGTGTATTCCTAAATTAAAATATAGATAATCCCATTTTCCATGAAAACACACACATACACATAATATTCATCAAACAATAGTACTATTTCAACCAAAAAGAGATATTGTATAGATAAGAAAAAGATTAAGAACTATTCTCAGATCACTCTACAGATTTACTATAAGTATGCATGCATGTGTATTACATAAATATATACATACATATGAAACTTGTCCCTTTAGCCAAATGGACAGGTTCCAGAATTGTATAACTCTTGAACATCTACTTTTTGGAACAAAATTCTAAAGAATTAATGTATTCTATAACTGTTACTAAACAAATACATAGAGCAAATATGTTCCAAATCCTTAAATTCAATAGTTTAGAGTATTTCCGAATCTCTGAATTGCAATGATTACTCAATTCTATGTGTTGAAGGTTGACACCAAGCTATAAAAAATCAAGGAGTATAAATACATCCAAAACTTCAGGAAAAGAACATCAAGTACTCGAGAGAAAACCTATCATTTTCCGTCTTCGAAACTAAATTACTATCTCTTGCTGTTAGGAATCTCTTATGGCTAAATATTTGTTATAATTGTAAAAAGTTAAATGGAAACTGTTGATGGCTGGAACTCATATACACTGACATTCAAATGTGCAAGAGAAAGAGTGAAGTGTTTGTACCTGTGAGCTTCAAACAGTTTATCATCACTTCCCTCATTTATGTAGTTCATTGCAAGTAATCGATTCTGCATCAAAAACAGGAGCAAATTAGTACATTGATGGAACTATATAAAGTGCCCTTAAAACATCAAACAGCATAAAAAAATTCCATAATGTTATGGGTAGCCTTTCTTAGTTCCGTGGGTTTTACTTGACTCAGTCTACAGCAACCTAAACAAATGAGGGGGGGGGGGGGGGGGGGGGGGGTTGAAAAACAAAAAGATAAAAGGTATATTCAGTTTTAAAAATTTAATGGTAGGTATTCTTGTAGTTGTGAGATACATGTAAGCGTGTGTGAACATTACTGAGAAAGTTAGTTATTCCACAATCTTCTCTTACATGAAAAGTATATGTATACTGCATTCACTTACGAACACAATAATAGTTACCCTACAAAATATCCCAAATTTGTAAGCGAGTATTGCCCCATATATAGCTCAGTTTTATCTAGTGGTTGAAAACATGGATTCTTCTTATGCTGATGCATTCCTATAACATGACTGGGTATAAAGCATAAACAGAAAGGGTAGCAAATGTTCAAGTGCAGAGTATATATACAAAGCTTATGTACGAAGAACTTCAAGAGAAGGTTTACGACCTACATCTCAGATATACAGATGATGTAAGTAGCAACTAGCACGTAATAATACCTGTCCTGCATTGCGAGAATCAGGATCTATCTTAAGGCACTGCTCATAAGATTCAATAGCCAGAGTTATATCACCTGCATCTCTGTACAGAACCCCTGCATGTTCCCAAAAAATAAAAATGAGAATGACAGAGTATCATATATTCACTAGTCACCATAGCTAATTGTTAGCTTATTGCAAAGTACTAACAAATACAAAGACTATCACTTTTGGATGATTTCACGCATATAAGTAGACTGTAGATAGGTAGGGAACCCTTTTGGATTTTATGAAGAAAAGAAACTACTTTATTCTTTACTCCAACGTAGTCATGTCCTTGTATAGGTTAGATAAATTAAATCCCTCTTTAAAGTTCATTTAAACAAAAAATAACAACTGGTGAAACAATCCGGATAAGACAATTTGTGAGACAGATTTAATACCACAGTGGACTACAGAAGACAGTTTCAGAATGAATACTACTCATTCATAACTATACGCAGTACTAAATTCGTAAATATGCATTCTAGCTAAGTGTCTGCAAAACAGAATTTCATGAAAGGAGGTACATACTTCAAAAGGGGAACAATGCTTAGTCAGCCTTGAACAATGAGCCCTGATAGCTTTTGTTTGATGACTTAAACTTAATCTATAATGTGTATTATTTAATAGTATTATCAATTTACCATAAACAGAACCTACAAATCCATTATATTCTAAGATCATTAGAACTCTCATCTTCACTGTAATGAAGCTAGGCTGGGGATGGAATAATCTCTCAAGTCTCACCAATTACAACATCAATATAAAGGACCTGCTAAAGGATAAAAGTCAGCAGCATATGCGCCATTAAACAGGATGCTCATTAAGTGAGGGAAAAGATAAAGACCTAAGTTATTATATGCTTCTGCATATGTTGGGTTCGCAACAATAGCTTTTTCTATCATGCTCGCAGCAGCATCCATTTTACCCTGCGCAAAATTAATGTTATCATCAACTTTCCCAATATATGGTCATTCAATAATCAAGATATACGCAAAGAGTCGATATTACTGACCTGAACAGTGAAAACTACCCCGAGATTGTTCAACGATTGAGAAAAGTTCGGTTTGATTGATAATGCCAGCTACAAACCAGAAGTGCAGTTCAACAAAAATTATTGCATCCACATAAAAGAAAAGTTATTACAAAAATTGGTTATAAGATTTACCTGATAACATTCAACAGCTTTATCAAGATTGTCACGGTCTTTATATATGACACCTAAATTGTTGCATGCCTCCGCACAATGAGGGTTAAAGTGGAAAGCAAGTTCGTAGAACACAATTGCCTAAAAGGATGAGGTAAAGTTAATAATAGTAATATCTAACTTGGAAAGACCTAAAATAATTTCAGCAGATATAGAAAAAAAATTTGAGAAAGAAACATACAAGAACAATTTACAAAACAAATTTACATTGCAAAAGAATAAAAAAGGCATAGACTTCATTTCTTGTCACATACCATGTCGAACTTCAACATTTCACCATATGCAACCCCTAGATTATACATTGCATCTGCATAATGCCAGTTATAGTACAGAGCTTTCTTGTAATACGCCACCCCCTGGCTAATATCACCCTCTAATTTTACCTGAATGAAAGTATCAAGAATCCCTATCAAGTTTATTGAACTAATAAAGCAGGTATGAAAGTCTGATAAAAAAAACTATTCCTTCATCCTTTTTTATTACTTAACTTCAATATAGTTACATATAGTGTTATACCGTAAATATGCCAGTAAATCAGGTTTGTACAGGTACCCAATAATTTTTCATAAATGGACAGGTTGACACACATCAAGTAATAACTTGTAATGGGATTAATAAGAACAATTGCTTCACATAACTATGAAGAAGCACAAATCACCATAAAATAGAACTCATGGCATTTATACAAATAAACTCACACCCATACACACACAAAGGGAGTTGAAAATGGAAGATAATGTAAGCAGTTTTCCTATAATGTTTGATGTTTCTACCATACCGTTACCCTAACTCTTTACTGTATATTGATTACAATGAATTTACTTGCAATAAATGAAGGGAACATGACACAACTGGGTTCAAACTGGAGACTGTTGAAACCTTTAAATGTGACCGGACTGAACTCACCGATACATATGTATATATATATATATGTATATATATACATATATGTAATACCTTACTTGTTAATCTAAACTGATTTATGCACAAGTTGCAGGAGTACTTCCATACTGGGCTACCCATTACGAGTCGACCCATTTACCAAGACTCTGTTAATTAAGTGGTCCACACACTATATTTGTAGGCTAGGAATTCAAATACATTCGCTGTCTCCACACTCTACCAAGATCATACACGAACCATCTTGTCCGGATTAAGAATACAAGTTTCAGGAACAATTCATAGGTCACATATGGATAAGCATAACAGGTAAATCAAGGTCTTGAATATAGTACTCTTCTTCTCTCAATAAGTGTGAAACAATGCAATCAAACAGAAAGTAATTAATCCATGATTTTACAAAAGAGAAGCTAACAAGTCCAGGGGAAAAAAATCTAAGAGCTGTTGATAAAATGATATTAAAGCTTACTTCCATATAATATACATAATGTTCAAATTGCACACCCAAATTTATTCAGTATTATACTAATCTAGCTTGGCAAATTCCTTCCAAAAGTGAAATCATAATTAATTCTGTAGAGTACAAGTATGACTCGATATGTACGCTATAGTTCCACTTAATGGCATAGCATCATATGTGCACCTGCTCATAGTCAAGAATAAAGGTTAAACAATATTATTCTTAAGGATGTGTAAATTATGGTAGGCTGAAAGATATTGAATTTAAATAATCTAGTTCTTAATATCTAAAAAAAATGATGAAAACCACCTTTGTCCCTAAATCTGTCAAAGCAATAGCCATATTATTTTTTGCAATCTCAAAGTTCGGAGAAACAGCCAGACACCTGCATAGTTTAACAGTAAACAATTAATTACCAGAAGATATAAGATAATAAACCAGAACAGGTACTTTCTTGGAATTTTCATATATGATCAAAAGAAAAAGATTTTAAATTTAGATGCTAACAAGCAGGAAACCTCTCATAACAAGTGATAGCAGACTCCAACTCTCCACGATTTTTATAGATAACCCCCATATTGCAATATGCTTCTGCATACATGGGCCTTTCCAGTGCAGCCTTCTCATAGAAATTAAGTGCCATGTCATATTGCATCATCTCAGAATAAACAACTCCAAGATTATAATACGCAGGCTGCATACAAACTCAATCCATCAGTATACAACTTTTCACTCTGTGGTATATATATGTGTGTGAGTATGTCCTCTTTATCAGGATAGCGAAATAGCCAAGATTATAATAAGCAGGCTGCATACAAACTCAATCCATCAGTATACAACTTTTCACTCTGTGGTATATATGTGTGTGTGAGTATGTCCTCTTTATCAGGATAGAGAAATAGCAAAACTTGCCGCATAATGTTGATCAATCTTGATAGCCTCATAATACTTTTGAATACCCTCCTGGGTGTTGCCAGCAAGCTTTAAGCTGGTACCAAGATCTGTTAGCACTACTGCTAGGCACTCTGCTGCAGGTTTATAGCCAGAATCTGCTTTCAAAGCCTTCTCATATGACTGAATCAAAGGAAAAGAAAATACTACTAACAATGAAATTTATCGAACAATAAATATTCAGGGAAAATTAAAATTTGGATATAGAAAATGAAATGGAAAGTACAGTAGGCCAAGTAAAATAAAGTACAGTATTTTAGAAGGATCCAGTAGCAATGTAAGTTGTTAAAAAAGACAGAGTCCATGTACTTGTACCAACCAAAGACAATTTATATATGTATATATGAACAAAGACACAAAACACGGGTTTTGTTTTCTTAGTTTAGTAGTTCAACCAAATTCTTCCTTGGTGCAAGTATTCAGAGATTTGGTTCCACCCTTGTCATTTATAAATCATCTTTTAGATTCTTACCAGATGACCAGATCTAAATAAAGCACATTGCACATCCTTTATAAACGCACTTCAGATCACATTCATTTATTATTTGGTCGAGATCAATCTTAATCTACATCTTCAATGATAAATCTTACTCGCTAGAAGTGTTGCATATTGTGGGGCTAAAGTCCAGTGCTACAAAGGTTTTCAGCATAGTTACTCCTCTCAATACATATTAAGTATTAACACTAGTAGGCAAAGATCACTTGAGATTTAGTTTTGCATGATACAATAGTAAGATACACAGATGTACAAAAATACAAATGTCTTGCTTGTACATACTATATGATAGCCTACTAAAGAGTTCATGCTTCAAGCCTAACCCCAATACATTAGTGAGGTAACAGGCAAAAGGCTAGTTTGCAACCTCTACCACCCCCATACAACCCAAACCAAGTTTCAGTAATACTATTAATTTATTTCAAATAAAAATTTTAAAATAAAAAATTATCATTTGAGGAGGATAGTTGTTTCAACTTTGCATGTTACAGTTATAACATAGTAATAATAACATAATGTTTTGGAGACAATTAATTAAGTTCGAAAACTAGCATCATCCAAAAAAATGACATTTGTGTCAACTTAGCATATTTAAGTCTATCAGTCTATAAGACAAATACAAAATCTTCAACAGTATACTTATTTTCTAGTTTGCTGCACTTCAGTCACTAAACAATATCTTTCACAATACTGCTGTGCTTTATATTGTAGTGTACACTCATAATAATAACGATCATAAACAATGTATGTGCAACAGTCCATATCTTCAACCACCAAATAGCACCAGCATATATGACGATCCCAAATTAGCATAAATTTCAAGGAAATAAAAATGTAGCCTAACTACTGATGCAGGACAGAAATTAAAACAAGAAAAAGGATAGATGATTATGGATTTACCGCAGAAAACCCACGAGCCCTAAGGTGATCCAACCGCAGAAGAGAGGAATTTGCATGGATCGCAAACCATAACAAGAGAACAATCTCAATTTTTAATATCAATCAAAGTCTTCCAATAATAAAATATTACATCTCCTCATATAGGAGTAAATCCCTAAACTTAGCCACCAAGTAAAATCTTAATAATAAAGGAAACAAATCCTTTTCTTATTCTCTACCATATTCTAGAATATTCCTAATATAATACATATATATATATATAATTAAATTTTATAATGAATTACAATTAAATACATTCCTAAATAATAATATAAAGTACTACCCAAGTATATCAAAATTATCTACCCAGTTTCTTTCTACTAGAAAAAATCTTTCTTATTCTATTTCGATACGTATGTGCAGCCAAAATGTGAATAACATGACCTTGCAGTGAGAGGCTACTGATATATTGATACCCAATCGGCCAATCCTCACGTGGGTAACAGAATATAACGTACAATCCAAGTTCTTTGCAAATGAAAATTCAATCAAACTGAAGAAATTATAGTGTTTGGGTACTAATCAGGGAAACTAAACTAATGTACAAGGCAAGCAACAGATATTTTATACAATACCAAACTCGACATCAGGACTTCGACATTAAAATAATTTTAAAATAAAGTAAAAACAGTAGTAGTTCTACAAGCATACCTCAGCAGCCTCAACCAGTCGACCTTCGTCTTTGTACAAAATCCCGCAATGAGTGAGGGCACAAGCATTTTGTGGATCCAGCTTGATAGCTTCTGAAAAACTCTCAAAAGCAGGCCTCAACATGTTTTGAGTCTGCAGGCATATTCCTTTGCCAATAAAAGCTTCGACATTTCCCCCATCTTTTTCCACGATGCTCTCATAGATAGCAAGTGCGTCAACAAATTTATTCCTGGAGCGAAGAATGTTGGCATAAGAGAGTGCATCCTTGCTCTCAAAAGCATTCTCTACAGAACCGATGCAACCCGGGGTTTCTTTGGAAGCAGGAGACAGTTTCCCTTCTTGCAGGCACCCGCCACCAATAACTTTCTTGTCTTTGCCACTACCAACATCCTGCTCCGTCCACGCCATCTGCTTGGCATTAGAAGTACAATATTACTAATCACTATGAAAAAAGTCGAGCAAATCAAGAAACGCTAGAATTATTTATATATATAAAAAAGGAGACAACCCCACAAAGCTGTTTAAACATGTCCACAATGTAGTGTAAGAATTAGACAGAGAAATACAAACAGTTAAATTAATAATTCAACACAAAAGCCAAAAAAAAAAAAGTTATAGAAACCCTAATAGATACAATATTAATTAAAAGTAGAATTGTACATATGAATGAGTTCAGTGAACAAACATAAAGCAGTTAATTCCAATAAACACACAAGAAAGTGAAAATATAATGAGAAACTAGAAAAATACACGGGTAATAAATTGAAGCTGCAAGAAATCAAAACTAAAAGACATGAGATACTACTAGGTAATACTGTAATAGTAGTAGTAGTAGTTTAAATACCTGGTCAATAGAGAGGCGTGTAATGAAAGCAGCGAAATCTCTCTTAATCTCTCCCAATCTCTCTCAATCTCTCTGTCTCTCTGAGTGTGTTGTGTACTTTGAGAATTTGGGGGAGAGGGAAATATGAAAAGAGGGGGGGGAGAGGCGGTGGCGCTCTCTCTCTATAGAATCTCTCTGGTACTCTCTCTCTCTCTAGAATGAGAGATTGTGGACCTGTGGTTGTATCAAAATTGAAGAGTGGGGCCCACTTGTACTTTCCCGTTGTCTCCCCTTCGCGTTTTGATTGCGCTACCGTGTGCTGTGCCAGCCCCCACTATTACTTTCACCACTCAATATAATTTTATTCTCCGTCTCACCCCTGCTTTTTCAATGTTATTACGCCTACATCCCCCTCTCGTCCTTTTACCTCATCTTTATAAAATAAATTATAAAATAATACTAAAAGATACTGTACTTTTTTAGATGGATGATATTATTTTTTATGAGATTAAATTATAAATATTATTTTATTTATTAAATAAATATTTAAATATAATTTTAGAAGGTTATGAAAAAAACGTCATAACCATAGGAATATGTATTTTAAAAAATTGGATTTGCTAAGGACTTGCATTTTACTAGTACACTTGTATAAAAAAAGAAAATAAATAATTAAATAAAATTTTAAAAATAATTTTCAACATATGTATCTGTTTTAATAAATTTTTGGGTGAACCAAAATCGAACTTCCAGGAACAACACATAATAGACCAGTTATCCAATCCTACTCAATGTGATACAGTTTTAAATGTATATAGAATATGTGAACTGTATCGTGAATTAAATAATGGTGAATTTTGTAATGGGATTATGAAAACTAATTATTTCTGACTTAATATTGAAAAATTCTTTTAAGGAAGTATTATGATAATAATAAAATGCAGATTCAGCGACTGTTTCCGTTCAATCTAATATTGCAATGACTTTGTAATAGATAACTTTTATTATTTGATTCAAAGTCATTTTATGATGTCAGCCCTTGAACTGATAAATTTTTTTAGTTTAATTTCCAACAACACTCATCAATGAAAAAATGTCTTGGAATATTCCCCGGTATCTAATTACATTTACATATCACAGAATTTTGAACAGGTTATGTTCACTGTTCAGCACCTGCATAGCTGCACACGCAACTATTTTATAAAAAAATAAAACTGGATTGGCTTGTTGCCTGATCCAAAGCGTATCAGCAATTTCACCCTTAAATCTTCATGGGATTGCTGGCCAAGACAACGCAAATTTGACAAGAACATGAATAAGAATATGAGACAATTCCATCTTATATAAGACAATGACAAACCATTTATTGCAGTAGACTATAAAGAGTTGAGGGGAAAAAAGGGAAGATGGAGCAAACCATAATCAATTTGACGATCAAACCACTATATAATTATCTAGATCAAGCCTACAATGTCGGCTAAATTTCAACAAACTGATCTCCAGAATGACCCATCACAGCTTCACTGCAGCTCCAGTCTTCTCGAATACATCGCGTGGTAGGCAAGATTGAGCAAATCTCACAGCTAACCCCTCAAGATTCTGCAGTCGCAGATTGCACACAGCAAAACCACTTTTTCTGCAAATAAGCAATGATGAAAATTTCAGAAATTCAATATGAAGAAAATGTGTTATGATTGTCCCTAGCAATTCTGGTAGCATCCATTATTATCATTCACAGCTTCATGCATTCATTAGAGATGGAAAGGTAGTGGTTCTGGAAAAACCACAACTATCACCTTACAGCAATAGACACATGACAGGATGATTAAAAAACATGTACATAAGCAGAGAACTTAAGAAGAAATGCAGTTACATCTGGAAAAAAAATGATGCACGTCGAAAGCAACCAAGAGGTAAGATCTTACAAGAGAGCAAATTCAAAAGCTACACTTGGAAAAGGAAGGAAACACGTCAAAAGCAAAATTGAGATATTAGGCATAGTATAACACTTTCTCTATGCCCCAACCATAAACCAAGAGTAAAATACTAATACTAATATGAAATATTTAGTAAGAATAAAAAACAAGGCCATGTTCGACAGATGGCTATGGAGCTATTAAGAGTAGCTTTTCTTTTCGGAATATAAGCTAGTAAAAGTCTTGCTCGATGTGACAGATTTTGGAGCTATAGCCTCTTCCTCTTCTGTTTTTATTTTGCTCCAAAGAGATCCTAAAAAGAACATGAGGTAGCTTCTGAACAGTGGTTTTAGCTTTTTGTATTATCAACTTTTATCCCTCTCTCTTCTACTAATTTAAAGTCATGTATTTTTACGCACATTTTACCCGTTTTACATGATATATACACATGCCCTACGATACAATTATTTAACACTAATCAAATAATATTATTTTCAAGTATATATATTATTTAAATATATGATGATATAATAGGCCTGTATAATTATATTCATACAATCATCTACACGTATCCGTATACTTTTATGTCATTTTACACTTTTTAGCTTACATCTACAACTATTTTCGCCAGGGGCGGCGCTGGAGTAGCGCGGGGTGAGTGACCGCACACGGCCCCAAATTTATACAGCCTTATATATATTTATAGATATTTGTAACAAAAAAATTATGGTTGATTAATAAAGTTGAGAAATATTGATAATATTATAATTAAAATCAAATTTGTTAGAATTTATTTTTAATTTACAATATCTTTCGATAATTTATTTTATTTAAAAAAAATATAGTTTAATAATTTTAATGTATATTGAAATACATAAGGGCCCAATTTTAAATTTTGCACAGGGCCCCGAATTTTTTTACTACGGCCTTGATTTTCACGAACACTTTTCTTTAAACACAGCTACTCGTGCCTAACATAGTATAACTACTCGTGTCAAACATAGTCTAACTACCTTTTCTGATATAGAATACTTTTCACCCATAATCATATAAGTGTGATTTCAGAAATGGAGAAGGGGGAAAGCATGTCAAAGTCCAATAAACACTCGAGTCATGGAAGTGTTTTGCGTCTTACAGGCAGAGGGTTTCCGAGAGTTGCTTTACGTTTGAATGTTGAGCCATCTTTTGGTGGTGAGTCGACCTTGCCACCTGTTCTTTTCTCATCCCGGGCTTTGTTAAAGATCATTGTGAATCCTTCAGCTGATGAGGGGTTATTGACATCCCATTCACCAAACTTGGGCAATGCTAGACCTTTATCCTGAAAGAAGCAGAAATGTATGCCGCATTTTATCTTCCGTTTCAGAAAAAGGACATGTAACGGTTACAAGGATGTTATACAGTTTGCTAGATGAAACTGAGCTACTTTAGCAGTAAATGGCAAAATAAAAAGTAAATAATGCATGCTTTACGATTATAAAAATATTAAACCATATTTGCATAGCAAAAAGCTACTCATCTAGTCTATCTGTCTCTGTGGGACACTTATAAGGAAGGAAGAAAATCTATGTTGTGAACAATCAGTGGCGGAGCTACATAGGGGCTAGTGGGATCTAAAGCCACCACTAGGTTAAAAAAAATTAGTAGTATTATTTAATATTAATTTTTTAGCCCCCGCTAAAATTTAAAAATAATCCTTCATAATTTTTTTATTCTATATTAATTCAATATCCTTATTTAAAAATAATTTAGTTTCACATTAAAAATGTAAAATATATATAATATAACTAAATATTATAATTGAAATAAAAGAAATTATTTAATTCCCAAGTAAATCTTCAAAATTCTAATAAATCTAGTCTCATTATCCTTTTAACCACAATTCTACAGATAATAACATTACTTTCTAGTTTCTTTTTTTCATTACTTTCTAATTTCTTCTATTCATTTTACTGCATTTGACACTTGCTGAGTCGTATTCCAAAGATTTTTCTCCATCGGATTCAGTGTATATTAGTAATCAGTTAGAAACTTATATTCGCGATATTCGTTCAAGATATTCATTCAAAGGATGAATTTTATCTTTTAAACGGGATTGTTGATCTTGCAGAAAAGTTGGTAAAGACTAGAAAGAGTGAAACCTATCTTTTGTTTATAAGCTCCTTAAACTAGTATTAAACTAGTATTAAGCGAGTGTGGAAATGATATTTTCTGAGTATTGTGAATTTCGTAATCGGATGGGAGACCAATGGATTAATTATTGTTTAGTGACATATACAGAGTCTGATATATTTAGAAGTATAAAAGATAATGTAATTTTAGAACGTTTTCGATGTATGAAAACCCGAAGAGGTGAATTTCTATGTTAAAAATTGATTTTAATATATAATCGTTTTTAATTTAAATTTTTTATTTTAAATTAGCCCCCACAATTATATTTTCCTGGCTACGCCACTGTGAACAATGGAGATATAGAGAGTAGTGCATGAAAGATATTTAATTTGTAACACTAGGACTCCAAGCAATTACGAAATCCAACATGCGGATGATCGATTTATTAGATGTTAAGTTATTATCTAAATTCAAACTTTATTTACTCTACGTTAGTACCACTAGGCAAAAAAGGAATTCACAAAGTACATCTCCAAAAAGAACTTCACCAGCTACATTCGGATAGTTCCCTATCAACAATTAAAATTTCAGGCATACAATTTGGAGGGTGTAAAGTATAATTGTTCAAGCATGCTTCACATTAAAGTTCTGTAATTCTGATATGAAATTAACAATTCTAAAGTAGTATAACTATGTTCAATAGAAAATAAATACTCTCTGTCCCAAAGATATTCTCTACTTTTGGTTATTTTTAACTTGAAAAATGGACAGCATTTGTTAATACAGAGGAAAAACACTGAAGCAAAAGAAGCCTATAGCATTGACACTGCGACGCATGAAGTGCTAGTTCTTCAAGACATCTTCAAGACATCTCAAAAGTAAGTATTACCAAAACTTGTTATAGCCCCTGTGTTTCACCTTCAACCTTCTGCAACCTTCAACCTTCTTTTTCTTACATATTCCGTTTTTATATCTAATGTCCATTAAATAAAAGACATGGATAGTTAAACCTCGATATCATTCGCAATAAGCTAGGCATAACACACTAGCATCCTATTCATATTGAATACTCAAAATTCAAAATCCATGCGACAAGCAAATAATAGTTGGAAAAATTAAATGAGCAAATTAACTTATAAGTACAAACATAAACTTCATATATAGAAAAACAATAATACATATCAACCGCAATGAGTAAGGCAAGTTAAAATACAAAAAAGAGATTCAATCAAACAAACAACTAAAACTCACATAACAACAAAGCTAAAACTAAAGTAAACAGGCGTTAATACTATAAACTGATAACATAAAGATA
Source organism: Oenanthe sinensis (assembly GCA_028671895.1). Taxonomy (NCBI): domain Eukaryota; kingdom Viridiplantae; phylum Streptophyta; class Magnoliopsida; order Apiales; family Apiaceae; genus Oenanthe; species Oenanthe sinensis. Next base: position 43,507,068 of record CM053794.1, read on the forward strand.
CACACAGTACACAACATATGAATAGAAAAACACACACAGCCATGTCAGGTTAAAACTGCTGCTATCATCAACTATACATACAAACTGATGCATATACATATTAAAGTGAGAGAGTTGAGATTAGTACCGCCATGAAAATGGATGATTATGTAAGAAAATTAATGAAATCCCCTCTTTCTTGCTCTTCTTTGGTTGTGTGCAAGTGTAAATATTAGTATGTATTTATAATGATCGCTTTTATATTAAAAGAAAGCAAAAAACAAAAAGGGCTTGGTGTAAGAGTACAGCTGGCTATTAAAGCCCATGACATTGGGTCCACTTTTAACGCCGTTGGTTTCTTGTCGTTATTATTTCCTTTTTTAACTTCTTTTTCTTCACTCTGTCAATAATTTTTACCAGTCAAACTGGTCAACGCTTCAAGAATCAAATTTCTGAAAGGGAATATTCTAGAGGTTCTATCTATCCCCTTAAACAAAATTTTGTAAAAATATCTATATTTATTACTTCTATTTAAAATCATGGTCTGTTAACATTACTTTAGTTATCTTTCAAACATACCTTTTTTAGATGCCAATTTTATCAATCAAAGAAAACAAAATCAATTAGCTGCAAACGAATCAATCAATGGCTATCAGTATCCTTTACAAAATTAAATAATAAACTCAAAAAAGAAAAGAATATAATGAAAACAAATACTACTATACTGTCTATACAGGATTATTTGCTAATATCTTTGATTGAATAAAGAACGAAATTATAGTTCAAATATTTAGCTAAATCGAATGAAGATGGCTAATAGGTACTGTATTTTGTACAGAAGAGAAAGCTCAAAAGCAGCAAGCCCGTCAATTTTGAGTGTTGGGTATGTAATAGATTTGGGGATCGTGAGTTCAACTTAAGATGATTCGAAGCATTTATGTAACTGGGCACGATCCAGAAAAATACACCCTCCGTTCTGAAATTATTTTTCGGGGTTTTATATCAAAGTGATCATTAATTGCATTCAAATCTCTCACTTATATCATTCATTTAAATGAAATCTCATTTAAAATATTAAAATGTACATATATATCACGCCGTTAACATACTATCTATAATTTGACGGAAATGGCGTTAAATTATAAATTAATAACTCTTATTTTTAACATGTTCATCCACGTTTCACACACGTTACATCAGGATGACAACCTACAATTTATTAGAAGGACGGAACACTAAATTCAAAATCATTAGAACATGGGTGCAGCGTGGATGAACAGTAAGAACCTTTGATTTATAATTTAATACAAATTTAAAATTTTCAACATTTTCCAATAAATCGTAGGTCACCATTTAACAATATGATATATATGTGATTGACCCTATTTGAACAAGTGACCTAATAAATAGATTTGATTGCAATGAGTAACCACCTTAATATAAAGCCCATTATTTTTCTTCATTCTGAAATTAGTGGCGTCTTTTAATTTTAGAAACTCAAACTTATGAAATTTTTATTTTAAATTATATGTTGTTATTTCATCTTTTAAATATTTTAAAAATTATATCTAATAATAAATCAAATATTCTTTCTATTGATATATATTTTATTTTGTTTATATGTAACAATAACTATTAATTTTTAATTGAAATAAAGTCAATTTGACTTTTAAAATGCAAAACATGTTTTATTGACGGAGGGAGTAATAATAATAATAAATAATGAAGTTTATTTTTATATATTTATAATAAAAAATTTATTTACAATATAATTTTAATGTAATGTAATTGTATTCGATAAAACTTACTTACCAATTTAATTCAAATGATTTAATTCATGTAAAATTATAATGCATTAAATTAAATCTTATAAATATTATTATAATATTTAATTTTTATTTATGCTAAATTGTATTAAAATTTAAAAAAATATATAATTTTATCAAATATAAAATGCTGGTAAAAAATGATTAAAAAATATTATTTTTAATAATACCTCAAAAGTTTGGCACTTGTTGGAGATGCTCGGGCATCATAGTTGCATGTGCATATTGTGATGTATAATGAAGAGATTGAATCACGTAGCTGGGGATATCTAGATATATACTTTAACATCTAAAATTAAATTCTCGGCGAAGTTACTTGTTCTGGTTAATTATATGTTGAAACGTCCGCAGGCCTTTCCGCGTTGCTTATGCATGCAAGTTTGTAAGCATGCATATCCATGCAAACAAGTCCAGTGTGCTACATTCACTTTAATTCTCCAACTGCCACATACCCTGCTATGTGTCATCTTTGTGCTTGGATATACATCTCAAATTAAGATATATACTAGTACCATTCTATCTTCTCTAGCTAGTTCTCTTCATTGTCTTCCCTCTCCGTCTACTAATTTTTAGGTTCTCCAAAAGCTAGCAAGATGTCTTCACAAAAATTAATAATAATCCTGGTAATTTCTGTGCTCATCTCTGCCCTGAATTGCACGCAGAATCAAGAGAAGATTTACGGAGACGGTATCTGTCAGTATCCAGAGAATTGCACCCAACCTCAGCTTCCACCCCCATCTGCAGACCAGCCATATGGTGTTCCACCACCTCCGAAACCGAAAAGTTATTCACCTCCGCCATCCATTCCTGTGCAACCAGTACCAACAGGGCACCCTCCATATGCTGTTACTCCACCACCTCCTCCAGCTGCATCAGCTTATCCAGAAAATAGTCCACCACCCCCGTCACCTGCTGCTGAAGACCAGTACTCTGTTTCTTCTATGAATCCGCCTCCGAATCCCTACACTTATTTAAACGAAACCATGGATTCTGCTGATGCACCACCCTCTACCCTGCCTCTATTCCCACCGACAACTGTTTTTTACTTATTGTTCCTTTTTGCAAATTATGTTTAAATGTTTAATTTCTTTTGTGGTTTGAGTCTATTGTTCTGCACTTCTGCTTTCGATCTCCAGTTGTATCAGTTAAACTACTTTTCGTTTAATGTTGTATTCAGGAGATTTAGTATTACTATTGTAATTGTTATCTTGACCAATTAAGGGTCTTCTTTAAGTATGATGTTCCATGTAATTTAAGTTTTAATGGTTCATATATTTTATAAATAAATTGTGTTTGATCTTGTCTAAGAATGCAGTCGTCTTGTTGATCTGATATCGGTCGTCTTCAAAGAGATTTTACAGAGGTGTATGTATCATAATTCATATGGGATTCAATATAAATTATAATAATTTGAGAAAATAAATTTCGAATTTTTGATTCGGCTTTATACACTGCCATCACAAAAGAAAGACAAAAAAGGTGCAAATAAAGGATAAGGACCTGCTGGTTTCAAAAAAAAGGATAAGGATCTGCTAGTGGAGATTTATATTCTATTAATAAACTTAAAAATCCCAATGCCATAGATTAAGGTAATAAAAGGGGAAATTTGCCTGTACTGGAATCCAATGTCAAGTAAGGGCAAAGTTACAACACTAGGACTGATTACTGAAACAAAGCAATAGTCACTAATATGTCTCATATCTTAATCAGATCCTACACTTGCCAGGATCTTTAAAAAAAAGGAAAATACAATTGCAAATTTACAGTAAGACTTGCTTAGGCACACAGACAAGACCGTCATCATGCTTCGATTTCGAACCTTGAAACTTGATGGAACCCATATTTATGTCGATTTCGATCAAATTATCTTCTTCGTTGAATTCTGAAAAGTGTTCATTAAGGCCATGCTGCCCAAGAGTATCATTTGGTAACAAGGTTGGAACTTTCTGCTCTAATTGAACTTTGTTATCTTCATCTTTTGGACCAAGTACATATTGTTCATCTGTAAGTGCTATTTCAAACAAGCTTTCCTCATCTGATATTGAACCATCTGAGAAATCTTGGCTCCGACTGGAACATGGCCACTCAACGTCGGATTCATCACTTGTGGATAGTTGATCAGTGCTTTCAGTTTCTGAATACAAATCTGCTGACTTATTTGTCAAGTTCCCTTGAATCTGATCCATTTGATTTACTTCTAGGGCTTCTTCCATGTTATGTGTCACTATAATCGGATCATTTCCAGACTGTAGTTTAAGTACATCTTGATCAGAGCTAATTGCAGTTCCATTTTGCAGAGTATTCTCAACAGGAACTGGATGTTGCTTAAAGTATAACATAAAGAGAACCATTGATATTATCGAAAATATAAATCCATAGCCATATATGATACCACAAGTTAGGAAAGGTATGACAAGGGCAGCATACAATGGTCTTAATTTTCTGAGAGAATTCAAAGGGGAAGTCATTTGAACCGTTAACTATATATGCCAAGAAATATTTTGCAATTAGCCAAGGAAAAAGATGTCAAACTTTGCTTCAAATAAGTACCAAACGAAAGTGGGGAGACTGAGATATATACTCTCTATGCATAGCATAAGTATGTATCTTAGAGGAACGGAGGAAAGAAAATAAAAGACAAAAATCTTGGACTGAACCTGGCTGATGCTGATCTGGCCTTGCAAATATGAAGGAACTAGTAAAATAGAAGTTGCAAAAAGGAGCTTCTTTGATGCTAGATCATACCAAGTACATGTAGTTGTGCTTCCACTTGAAGCTAATTGTAGTCTTCTTTCTTGAATCCCAGGCTCAAAACTCACTGTTATCTGCCAACCAAACACTAAAAAAGTTGAGGCTTTTGAAATCTGGCAAAAACCAGGTGGTCCTCCTCTGCATCTAATTCTTGAAAACTCCAATTATAAGTTCTTCTGCATCAATTTTACAGTGTCAGCTTGGGAATGTGGGAAGCCATGTGCAAATCTCTGAGATCAGATCACCACATGCTACTTATCCTCCATTTTCTATAGTGAAAAACAAAACCATCCAAATAATACAAAACAAAGATAAACACCAAGCTGCCATATCTAAAATTCTGTTTTATGTTCTTTATTCTTATAAAGATTTGCAAATTCTAGAAAACCATTATCACAATATCTCAAAGCCATACCTGAAAGATTCATCAAAGATATCCAAAAGATTATATGCACAGCCACCCTCTCCCCCGACCCCATAACTTTTAGCACTCAAATTAAAATTGAAATTAACTTGGCCTATGAACTCACTAGCCCAACTCTGTTTTTGAAGTAAATTTCTTTTGCTATTTTATGTGCTAATAGGCTAAATGCTAAAACCACTCACAAGCACTTGACTTTCTATGCTAATGGACTGCATGTGTCCTTCACTGCCATGTCTTTGACCATTGTCAGATGATACTTCTCTTCTTTCAGAAAGCCATCTTCAAATTGCAAGAGTGTTTGATTAGAAAGTTCGGCTCGATTTCACAAAAAAAATAAAACGAACCCAATTTTAAATAATCAAAACTCAACTTCACTCAAGTGGTTTAATGTCATACTGCTGAGTTAGAAAAGTTGGATGACTATATTATCAATTATCCAATGTTTTAAAGTGTGACAAGTTGGTCTAATCTATTGACAAAATACATCAGCAATTATGATCATTACAATGATATTATAACAATAATTAAGAAGGTCAGGCTTTGATTATAAAAGATATTCCCCATTTAATAGTGTTTTATAAAAAAAATCATGCTTTTATCTTTGTTTGATACCTTTAGGCTTAAATGGTGGCTTTATGCATGCTCTAAACATATCAAAAGTTAAGTGCCCCTCATTCTGTATATACATACATTACATTAGTGATTAGTTCCCACTTCCCAGCTCCCCAGCATCCACTATGTACATAATCCCTGATACCCTGCCCCTGGTCACTTGGTGTCCCCGTATATTTGTCCAGTTTTTTCAAGATTCAAGAAGGCAGAAATCAAACGTGGATTCCTAAAAGCCAAATGTCATTGATAAGTAATTTCATGTAAAATTCAAAGAAAACTAATTGATGCAGTATAGAATCGCAGAAGAAGTAATAATTAACTAACTATAAGATAAAAACACTAAAAATATATATATAAACCAAGGGTGATTGAGAGTCTAAATACGCTAAGAGTTCTGAAACCAAAGAAGGGATAAAAGATGGATCACAACCCAAAACCAAAAAGAGTCCATTCATAATTCAATAATCAGTCTAAATTGACATGATGGATTATACTACATTAGTACTTGAGGAACATTTGTCGAGTAAAATCATATAATTGACCAATGCTTAATTAAAATAACTGAGTTTATAATGAATAAACTACATAATAAATATTTAAAAAACAACCTAACCTCCCGTACAAAACATATAGATAAATATACTAATCTACCATCAATGTCGTCCGGCTTATTCAAATAAGTATAATTAAAGAGTAACACATAACTGAAATTCAGTTAGGTCTTTTTACACTTTTTCCGTCTTCTCTTTCTCCTATTTCCAGGATGTATTTTCACTTTCAGCTATGTAGTTGAGGTTCCTTTGCGACATTATTTACCCGTCCCAAAGTCTAGCCTGATCAAGCAAAGTAAGATAGAAAGGCAAACATATAAAATGATGAGTTGATATGTTATAAATTTTCAAGTATATATCATATATAGGCGTATAACAGAGGAATGAATATTCAATATTAGAGATTTTATCAAACCAGATAAATGGCCTTGATCACTTGATAATGAGCGTCGGCAAACGATGGCTTTTCAAGTTGAGAAGATATAACAGCTATTGCGAAAAGAATTCAGAAAGCTGTTTCAATAAAAACACGTACACATAGGTGAATAGTCGACTTTTTTGTGGAAGAAAAAGCAAGTATCGTGGCAATTGCAAGAACAGGAAGGAGTGGTAGAATCGTTGTCTTGTTCTTCATCTTGACATTTGTAGCCTGTTTCCCTGACGATGTTGCATCTAATGCAATGAATACAGTGTGTACAACTGGTATCACAAGCAGGCGACTATAGTTATGAAAGTCAAAACTACCCCATATGACAATAAGGATGCCACAATTCTAGACATCGCATCAACAAAATTACGATGATTAGAAGAAGGGTTTGTAGAAATACCAACACTAGGCTTCATCATCGTAGTCATTATTATTATTGTTATTATTATAAAAAGTTTCTTGTAAACTACAGCTTGTACGATGATGATAAGAATAAAACGGCGGGTGAGTACTAGGTACAGTAGAGGTAACGACATGGGACAATTGATACTTGTAACTATCGTGACCAATATATTTTGAGGAGGGAAGATTAATAAATATTTCTTAATTTGATACTTAGATATGGATTATTATTTTAATTTTAAATTTTCATGTGTTGTCTGTTATCATTTTTTATTTTTTCTTGAGTTCTATTATTTCAGTTAAATTAAAATTTACATAAATAATCATACCTATAATGATTTGAGATTTTGTACTCGTGCATTTTCAGTTTTATGTATTCGAATCGGAGTCGGTAAGTTTAGACATAATGTCCCGTTTGGCGCAGCTTATAAGCTGAAAAAGTTGGTATATATGTACTTTTTCTGAAAACAAGTAACTTATTTTCAAATTTGGAAATAAGATTTGGTCTTAAATTTCTAAAATAAATATTAATTTTAAAAAAAATATGAAAATACTTTTTAAAAAAAAATAACTTATTACTTATAAGCTAAGTCAAACACCCTCTTACTATACTTGTGTCGTGTTTAGACTAAAAAAAGAAGAAGAAAAAACCGACTTGATTCGCCAAACAAACCCAATTATAAGTTCTCCTGCATCAGTTTTCCAATAATTCGCCATGTGCAAATCTCTGAGACCCACCAGATGCTACTTACCCTCCATTTCCAAATAATAGAAAACAGAGATAATTAAATTAGTAAGCTAAAGTTCTGTTTTATGTTTTTTATTCTTGGAAAGATTTTGCAATTCCAAGAAAACCATTATCACAACATCTCAAAGCCATACAGGAAAGATACATAAAAAATACTCCTATTTAAAAGATTATATATATATGTGTTAGCACTTAGCACAGCCCTTCCCCCCGACCCCATATATGTTACCCCTTCAAATTTTAATCAACTTGGCTTATGAAATTCATTGGGTAAACTCTGTTTTTAAAATAAATAATTTTTACAATACTATTTTACTTTATGTGCCAACAGGCTGAATGCTAAATCCACTTGCACTCTCATTCTGCGCTAATGGACTCTGTCTTTCACTGCCATGTCTTTTCACCATTGTCAAATTTTTAGAGAGCGTTCATTTTCAAATTGCAAGAACAATGTACGATTATAAACCTGGTCTCCAATTTTTTCAGAAGATATTTCATTAATTTAGTTTTTAATATGTGATGAATCGTTATAAAATACTTTTTAAATAATACATTTATGATATATCAGTTAATAAATATAAATAACTAAATTAATTAATTAATTAATTGTCATTATAATATTAAATATATCCAATTATTATTTTAATTAATCATTTCAATTTAGTTCTAATTTATCGATTAAACGTTAATCAACACATTTAATCAATTAAACGTTAATCAACACCCTTACATTACTTTTTTGAAAGATTTTTACACGCTCGTGAGTCGCGATCAGCAAAAAATAATTAAGGATTAAACTTTTACGAATCTACGTACAGAAAATAGTTTATAATTTGTGGGTAATTTGTCCATTTCCAAGAACTATATTCTAACTAAAGTCAGCTTCAGTTTCTTCACGTGCTGCCGAATCATATCCTCTTTAACTGGTTAGTTTTACACCCATCCCTCTCTCTGTACTATGTGTTTTTGCTTCAACTAGCAACTTCTACTTTAATTCAATTACTTATCATTTGTTCTTTGTAATTTAAGCTACTTTTTTTAACTGGGTTTTCTTGATACAAAAGATTCTAGCTGAGTTGATGTTCAATTATTTGTCCTAGTGTGAGAAAGTTTGCCAATTTCTATTGTTTTCTGTAATGGGTGTCTAAAAATTCTTGCCTTTTGAGATTTTGATGATCCAGCTTGCTTGTATTTGATTTATTGCTGGAATTTTCAAGTAAAAAACAACTGTTAAGGTATCTTCTTGGAAAATTCTGGACCCTTTTTCTTTAGCTTAGTGGGTTATTTTTGTTGTCTGAGAATGGAATCATTTTGCAGGTGGGTGTATATTTATCTTCCTTTTTATAACCCCCTTTATTGTTCTTGTGGGCTCTAAATTAGATTTTTTGATATCTTTTGTTAGGTCTGGATTGCGGGGTCTTCTTCTTATCCTCTTTTTGCATTGCTCTCTAGATTCTTTAAGACTAGTTTAGTTGGAATCAGGATTGATCTCGGTGTATTCTATGAATCATGTGGTGGGAGTTACTAGTTTGAGATATCTGTAAGATAGTTTTACAAAAAGTTTGTTGTTATTGTACAAGATTCGAGTTTCTGTGGGTTGTAGTAGATGAAAGAATGCATTGGGGGTAGATAGTTATTGAGAAAAGATATCTTGAAATTGTAGAGGGTGAGAGGTGTGAAATGTCTTCCAAATCTGCAACTAGTTGTTCGGAGAGTAGTTCAGTTGCTCGACCAAAGCGTAGTGATCGTTTGAATGCTCAAACTCCAATTGATGCTCAGCTTGACGTGGAATTTGAAAATGCGGAAGAGATGTTTGATTACTCTACTTCTGTTGAATTTAATGCATCCGCTTCCACCAGCAATGTTCCTTCAACAACTGTGTCAACTTACCTCCGGAAGATGCAAAGAGGGAGTCTTGTACAGTCCTTTGGTTGCATGATTGCTATTGATGATCAAAAGTTGACAGTTCTTGCTTACAGTGAAAATGCGGCAGAGATGTTGGACTTAGCTCCACATGCTGTTCCTAGCATGGAGCAGCAGGAGGCTTTAGCTTTTGGAATGGATGTCCGGTCTCTATTTGAATCCTCAAGTGCTGCTGCAATACAAAAAGCATCCAATTTTGGCGAAGTTAATTTACTCAATCCGGTTATGGTTCAGTGCAAACACTCTGGAAAGCAATTCTATGCAATTTTACATAGAATCGATGTGGGATTAGTCATAGATTTGGAGCCAGTAGATCTGTCTGACACGCCAGTGACAACTGCTGGATCATTAGTATCTTATAAACTTGCGGCAAAAGCAATCTCAAGGTTGCAATCTTTGCCAAGCGGGAACATATCATTGTTATGTGATGTTCTAGTTCGGGAAGTGAGTGATTTGACAGGCTATGACCGTGTGATGGTGTACAAGTTTCATGATGATGAGCATGGGGAAGTTATTGCCGAGTCCTGCAGGCCAGAACTGGAGCCCTATCTTGGCTTGCACTACCCAGCTACAGATATACCACAAGCTTCAAGATTTCTTTTCATGAAAAATAAGGTTAGGATGATTTGTGATTGTTTGTCTCCGCCTGTTAAAGTAGTTCAAGACAAGAGATTGAAACTGCCATTGAATCTTTCTGCATCCACACTAAGATTTCCTCATGGGTGTCATGCCCAATACATGGCAAATATGGGTTCCATTGCGTCGCTCGTTATGTCTGTAACCATCAATGAAGACTGTGATGACACGGAAAGTGATCAGCAAAAGGGTAGAAAATTGTGGGGTTTGGTTGTTTGCCATCACACAAGCCCTAGGTTTGTTGCATTCCCATTGAGGTATGCTTGCGAGTTCTTGCATCAAGTCTTTGGTGTTCAGGTTAGCAAAGAAGTGGAGTTGGCTGCTCAACTAAGGGAGAAAGATATCCTGCAAACACAAACCGTGCTTTGCAGCATGCTTTTGAGAGATGCTCCAGTTGGAATTGTGGCTCAATCACCTAATGTGATGGATCTTGTTAAGTGTGACGGAGCTGCACTTTATTATAAAAACAAAATTTGGTCACTTGGGATCACTCCTACTGAAGCGCAAATTAATGATATAGCTGGATGGCTTCTTGAATATCACAAAGAAACTACAGGCTTAAGTACTGACAGCCTCTTAGAGGCTGGCTACCCAGGTGCTTCTAGTCTCGGTGATGCTGTGTGTGGAATGGCTGCTACACAAATTACTTCGAAGGATTTTCTGTTTTGGTTCAGGTCCCATACAGCAAAAAAAATTCAGTGGGGTGGTGCAAAACATGATCCTGGTGACAGCGATGATACAAGAAGAATGTACCCAAGGTCATCATTCAACACCTACCTTGAGGTGGTTAAAAACCGCAGCCTTCCCTGGGAAGATGTGGAGATGGATGCAATCCATTCTTTACAATGCATACTAAGAGAATCTTTGCAGGATGAGACTGCAGATGATTCTAAAATGATCGTGGATATTCCATCAGTCGATACTAGAGTGCAAGGGGTGAGTGAGCTGCATATCCTAGCCAGTGAAATGGTCCGTCTTATTGAGACGGCTTCAGCTCCAATCTTCGCAGTTGATCACTCAGGTGCTGTCAATGGTTGGAATACAAAAGTAGCTGAGCTGACTGGGTTGGATGTGCAACAAGCTATTGGTATGCAATTGACAGATATTGTTGCAGAAGATTCTATTGAAGCGGTGAAAAATGTTCTTGTGTTAGCTTTACAAGGTAATGATGTTCTCTGCTTATGTTTGCCTCAGTTCTAAAAAACAAAGTTTTGCAAGTGTAAATAATATTGTAAAGGTCAATAGTTTATTATTCAACTTGTGACAATATTTTTGAAATCTTAATATAAGATTATTGTTATGTTGAATAATCTTTTATTTTATTAGTATCGGTTTCTTGGTTAGTCTAAATCTTAATGGCGATTACTATTTCATGATTCCATCCACTCTACCCCCCAATCCCCCCATTCCCCCACAAAGGGAAAAAAGAAGTCATAAGCATTTAATTCTACAACTTTGGACTAGTCATATGCATGACCTTCTACTGTGCCACAATGTTTTCTTTTCCTTCCCAGTGCTGTTCATAATAGGATGCAAATTAAAACAGCTTCTGTATCTTGTAGCTCAATCCCCTAGAATGTGTATATAATTACTTATTTTCAATCAAAATCGGGTTATGTAGCTAACAAATTTTAGGCTCATGCAAACCCATAGAGATCTTTCAGTTAGTTTCTTAATGATTTCAGAATATATATATGCAAGATTTCCATCTGACCTGACAATACAATGGCAGGCAGTGAGGAGAGGAATCTTGAAATGAAACTTAAAAGATTTGGGCCCCAAGGAGATACTGATGTGATTATCTTGGTTGTAAATGCTTGTTGTAGTAAAGATATGAAGGGAAATATTGTAGGTGTTTGCTTTCTTGGACAAGATGTTACAGGTGACAAATTGATTATGGACAAATATGCAAAAATCCAAGGTGACTATGTTGATATTGTGCGGAGCCCTTGTGGCCTTATCCCCCCGATATTTATGATGGATGATTCTGGTCGCTGTTTAGAGTGGAGTCGTATAATGCAAAATTTGACTGGTTTGAAAAGAGAGGAAGCCATTGACCGGATGCTTCTTGGGGAAGTTTTTACTGTTAATAATTATGGTTGTCGTGTGAAAGACGAAGACACACTAACCAAGCTAAGAATATTCCTTAGTGGTGCAAGTGCAGACCAGGTAGGGGATAAATTGTTGTTCAGGTTTTATAATCATCAGGGTAATGATATTGAAGCATTACTCACTGCAAACAAAAGGACTGATGCGGAAGGGAGAGTAACTGGCGTTCTGTGCTTTCTGCATGTTGCAAGTCCAGAACTTCAGTATGCAATGCAGGTCCAAAAAATATCGGAACAAATTGCAGCAAATAGCCTTAAGCAATTGACTTATATTCGTCATGAAATCAGAAATCCTTTAAACGGTGTAAAGTGCATTCAGAATCTGATGGGCTCTTCTAATTTAACCCAAGATCAGAGTGCACTTCTGAAGATGAGTATATTGTGTCAGAAACAGTTATCCATGATTATTGATGATACAGATATTGGGAGTATTGAAGAATGGTATGCTTAGCTACCCCGTAGTAGTTTACTATGCTTGTTGAAATAATTATTGTTATTAGTTGTCAGTGACAGACCCACTTGGTGCTGAGGGTGCGCTCTGGCGTACCCTAAAATCATGGGGCACCCTAAAAATATATTTGCCTGATCTTTGTTTTTTAGGAACCGTCAAATACTTTTTTTATACTGACATGTACGCATCTTATTGATGTCTTTAAGCTCTAATTGCTAAGGGAAGAGAAGAAAAGGAGTTTTCGCTAGGATACAAGTCAAAGGTTTCAACTTTTTATGTCATCTTAATAAATACAACTTAGCAAACCTCAAATAATACAGTACAATTTGACCTCAACAATTTCAAAATTACAAGTGCAATTTAGTCCATTCAACAATTTTTTGGGGTCTGCCACTGGTAGAGTAGTAGTTAGGTTCAGAAAACTACCTTGTACTAATTTTGATCCATATTAAAACCCTTTTTCAGTTACAAGGAATTGGGTTCAACTGAATTCAATCTCAGGGATGTACTGGATGTTGTTCTAAATCAAGTTATGATACTGAGTCGTGAGCGAGAGGTCCAGATCACATGTGACGCACCAGCTGAAGTAGCATCCATGTACTTGTATGGGGATAATGCAAGGCTTCAGCAAGTACTCTCAGAATTCTTAACAAAAGCTCTTATCTTTACTCCTGCATTTGAAGGATCAACAGTTCTGCTGAGACTAATTCCAAAAAAGAAACGTATTGGGTCCAAAATACAGATTGTCCATCTGGAATTTCGGTATCTCTCTCTCTCTCTCTCTCACTCTCTCTCTCTCTCTCTCTCTCTCTCTCTCTCTCTCGCGCGCGCGTAGTTGGTGATTCTCTTTAATGATCCATGTTTTATATATTCTATTTAGCAAGGAGCATTATCTTCTTAAGGATAAGAATAGGGAATTGCATAAGAAAATGGTAAGATAACCTTATTGAAACCATCCGAAATTAATGCCTTTCAGATTACCAATTTGGCCTCATTAGAGACAGAATGTAGCTAAAGTTTTTAAAAGTATTATCAAAATTAACCGCAGCATGTTAAGACCATTATCTAAAGGCTTAATACATGTGATTTGTGCTATTGAAAATTTAGTGATAAAAAAAACTTAGTTAACTCCGGTTTTTCAGACATATAGTGTACAATGACAAGAATATGAAGAAGTTTTTCTAGTAGTTGCACAGATCTAATCATCAATCACATGTGTGGTTTGTCATTTGTCTGAATGACACACAATAGATCAAAACAGAAACCAAGGCCCTTACATTGGCTGCGGTTTCAGTTTCTAATTTCCTTGCACTAGATTTGGTCAAACAAACCTTCCTGCAATGTCTATATCTTTGTTTAGGTTCGTCAAAAAGTTCAATAACTCCATTGTTCCCTATTTTATGCTTAGAGCATCTCCAACCCATTACAATATCTTTAAAATTCACTCCAACCCATTTACACTAAATTTCACACCAAAAAGAATCTTTCTTGTACTATAAAAGTTATTTTATTACTTAAGTACAAAAACAATAAAGTTGTTAGGATACAAAAGGAATAGATTTGTTTTAGTTAAAGTAATGTAAGGGTAATGTTGGTATTTATAAAAACTCTAAAAGTTGCACCAAATTTTGGTGTTGCACCAAATTTGGTGTATTTTTTGGTGTCACACCATTTTGGTGCAACTTTTAGAGTTTGGTTGGAGAGAATTTTTACACCAAAATGGTGTAAAAGTACATTTTTGAAGTTTGGTTGGAGATGGTCTTACTTGTGACTAATTTTCAAGTATTTATCAATTCCCTAAAAACCAAAAATTGCACATATTATATCAATATTTCAAGTTTGGAATGTATTATCTTAATGTCCGTGGTGGAGCCTATATGAAGGCAGCAGCAGTTGCATGTGCTTGAAAGCATGGGCACTAATGTTGTATATTTGTTCCGGACTGCATTCTGACCGTGGAATGAGTGCGCAACACAATTAAGTGCTCTGATCTAGATGATAAGCCAACTTCATTTAGATTATATAGTAGCCTAGTAATTGGGTTGTTATGCAATGTTAAAAAAGATCATGCAATGTTTGTTAATGATTTACAACAATTTGCATAGTCCAAAAAGTAGACTGTTACCTTCGGGCTCCAGCCTTCCTAATGACTTTTAGCAATCTGCCTGCAGTTCTTCCGTTGTAGGTTTTCCTTGTCAGCATTTCCATTTTATGAGGATTTTGCTTTCCCAATTATGACAATCATTTCAAAATTGCATGTTTTCCTGGAGCTACTAATCCTAATGTTTCTTGTAGATTAAATGTTGAGGCTTATTATTATTGTCCTTGTAGTGTTAAATATTAGGTTGATACTAAAATCTGATCAAATTGTATATTTGGCAGGATTATGCAGCCAGCTCCAGGTATCCCAGAAGCTTTAATTCAAGAGATGTTTCAGCACAGCAAGAATTCGTCGAGGGAAGGTCTGGGTCTGTATATAAACCATAAGTTGGTAAAGATCATGAACGGAACTGTGCAGTATCTCCGAGAGGCAGATAGGTCATCTTTCATCATTCTTGTAGAATTTCCAGTAGCTAAGACAGCTCAAGGAGATGTGAGCGCACCGGTCAGCAAGAAAGCAAAAAAGCAAATGACATAGTTGGGTTTTACAAATGGAGGAATTATTCGAATCTGATTCCAGTATTCTTGTACAGAAACTTGGATGTATTTTTTTTTATACGTAATTTACAGGAAACGAATCAAACCTAAGTAGGGAAGGCAGAGGAAAAATCTTAACCAACAGTGTACCACTGAGTATTTTGTCTTTGATTAACTTCTGAATTGAATGCTACAGTTTGGGGTGTTCATGGGTCTGGTCTTCCGGGTTGGAGTCGTTTTTTCTTTTCAACCCATTATATTAAAAAATATTATATAACCCTACCCAATTTAAATCGATTTGGGTCGGGTTGGTTCGGTTTGATCGGTTTATAACTAATATTAAAATTTTATATTTTTTTACATATTTAATCATAAATTGCGATAATAAAATTTAATATCTCAATATAAATGATAAAAAAAAACTAGAACAACATTAACAAATATATTCGTAAATTGTAAAACTTATAAGTAATTTAACAAATATTCAAAATTGTTAATATATAAATTATTATGAAAGTATAAAATAGCGAATGTAATTATATATTATATAGCATATAATATATAAGAATCGGGTTGAGTTGAGTTGGTTGGGTCAACCTAATTAATTCGGGTTGAATTTTTTTAACCTAACCTAATTAGACCGGGGGTCTTTTACTAAAATGTAAAACACAAAACCGACCCATTTAGAGTTCGTGTACTTTTGTGTTCGTATACCTTCGTTTCGTTTACTTTTCGTGTCGTGTTTTCTTCTAATATCAAATAAAAATTAATATATAAATATATTAGACTATTATATTATTAAGTATATTTTTACAAATATATATTAAATATATATATATATATATATTTGCATCATATTTACATACAAGATTATAAAATTAAGTATAATCATATAAATAAATATGCATATATCTATAAGAAAAATAATAAATTTATATATAAAATATTTATTTATTTATTTTATTTCGTGTACCTTGTGTCGTGTACCCAAAGGGTAAACACAAAATCCACGTTAAATCTCAGTCGTGTACATTCGTGTCCATATACTTTCGTGTCGTGTACTCAAAATGCAAACATAAACACTAAATTTTCATGTCATTTTATCGTGTTATGTGGTAAATTGTCGGATTTAAACCTAATATTGGTTTTTTATTTTCAGTTAAATCGACCAAAATAAGGGTCGATTTGGGTTGGTTTAATCAGGTTTTATAACAGTGAGCACCGTGTCTGTAATTATACATTGTGTTCCAAGGATTGTGTATCAAAATTTTCATGTTCCACCAAAATATTAAAATATATGTGTAGTATTTCTATCACCATTTTTAATCCACTCAACTTTGATTTTGTGATCAATAAAAAAAAACTTTGATTTTGTGAAGTCACCTTAAATATCGATTATATTCTTAAAAGCAATTTAAAAAAAATATGAAAAATTAATTAATTAATGATACATATTTGAGAGTAGAGTATTTCTATTTTTTTAATTTTATTAGTTTTTCAATATACAAATAATTATTCTTCTTATTAATTTTAACTCCAAAATTATTATTTTTATCATTTGAATTCCTAATAACGGACTTGTAAGTGGGCTGAATGAAGTGGATCAACAGTAAGACCCAATTCAATAGACCAGCATAAATGCCCAATTGCATATTCACCTCGGAGAGCGAGCTAGAACAAGGGTTCGTACAGGGTTCAATTTTAACTCTCAGGTATGTGATCATTCGATTAATTAATTAGCTCATTTTCAATTATAAATTTGAATAATTATTGTTAGATTACTATCGGTTTTATTTAATTGTCTACTTCAAATTAGTAATCTACATTTTAATCCTGTCAGATGATATTTTGTTAGGGTTTTATATGATGTGCTTGCATTTTGTGTGCAATTCGTATCGTAAATGACAACGAAACCGTTAAATAATATATGGATTCGACGTCAGCAATGTCCGTGTGGAGATTGGAAATGTTATATTAAGAATGAGGGTGATGATCAGGGTGCGAATGGGTCTAAATTGGATAAGAATGAAAAAGAGGTAGTGGCACAATTGGTAGATATTGTTTATACTCCGTATGTAGGCCAGATATTTAAGACAGACGATGAAGCGTTTGAGTATTATAGTAGTTTTGCTCGTAAGAATGGATTTTCGATAAGGAAAGCGCGGTCAACTGAAAGTCAGAATTTAGGGGTGTATAGGAGGGATTATGTGTGTTATAGGTCAGGGTTTAATCAGCCTAGGAAGAAGGCTAATGTGGAACATCCGAGGGACCGGAAGTCGGTGCGGTGCGGGTGTGATGCGAAATTGTACTTGACGAAGGAAATTGTAGATGGTGTAATTCAGTGGTATGTATCTCAGTTTAGTAATATTCATAATCATGAATTGTTGGAGGATGATCAAGTTCGTTTACTTCCGGCTTATAGAAAAATACAGGAGGCTGATCAAGAACGTATACTCTTGCTGTCAAAAGCTGGATTTCCCGTTAATCGGATAGTGAAGGTATTGGAGCTGGAAAAGGGGGTTCAACCGGGACAATTACCCTTTATTGAAAAAGATGTTCGCAATTTTGTTAGGACTTGTAAAAAAACAGTTCAAGAAAACGATGTTTTACTCGCTGAAAAAAGGGAAAATGATATGTTTGAACTTCTTGATGCTTGCAAGGCTACATCACAGAAGGATCAGGGATTTGTATATAATTTTACAACAGATGAAAATGGAAAAGTCGAAAACATTGCATGGGCATATGGCCAGTCCGTTCGTGCATTTTCGGTATTTGGAGATGTAGTTACTTTTGATACTACATATCATTCCATCACCTATAATTTGCTTCTAGGGGTCTGGTTTGGTATTGACAATAATGGCAAACCTGTTTTTCTTGGGTGTGTTCTGCTGCAAGATGAAACCTCTCAGTCATTTTCTTGGGCAATACAGGTTTGTAATGCGAACTCATGTAATTATTCTGAATATGTATATTATGCATCTCTCTTCTGATTATCATCTTCTTTCAACAGGTATTTGTTCAATTCATGCAAGGAATTCGACCACAGACCATTGTTACAGATATGGACATGGGGCTCAAAGATGCTATATCTTCTGAGTTGCCAACCTCTAAACATGTTATAAGTGTATGGCATATTATGTGCAAGTTATCTAGCTGGTTCTCTGTGCCCCTCACACTGCGATATGCAGATTTCAAATCAGAGTTTGATATGCTGTGTCATCTCGAGAACATTGAGGATTTTGAACAGCAGTGGAGTAATCTGGTTGCTCATTATGGACTTTGTTCGGATAAACACATTGCCCTTCTATTCTCTTATCGAGCATTCTGGTCATTTCCCTACATTAGAGGTTACTTTCTTGCTCATACATTGACGGCTGAGTACTCGAAGTTGGTGGATGCATTCTTGAAAAGTGTTTTAAGCCTGCAGTCATGCTTGCAGATATTCTTTGAACAGGTTAATTGATCAGACATAGTCATCTTTTATAGTTACCTCTCGTAAACTTATTTGATTTAATCTAAGTATCTTATGAACCTTTTGCAGGTTGGATATGCTGCCAACACTGTAAACCAAAATAAAGGGAAGCTTTTGTATATGCCTATCAAGACATGCTTGCCTATCGAAGAACATGCCAGAGGTCTTTTAACAGCTTACTCCTTCAGTTTCTTGCAGCACGAAATTGTGCTGTCTATGCAGTATGCCATAACTGAAATGGCTAATGGTTCATATCTTGTGAGACACTATAAGAAATTGGAAGGAGAGTGTCTTGTAATTTGTAGTTCAGAAGATGAGCAAGTTCATTGTTCCTGTAAGGAATTTGAACATTCGGGCAGCCTATGCAGGCATGCTCTTCGACTACTTGTAGTGAAGAATTGCTTTCAAATCCCAGATAGATATATTCCTATCCGGTGGCGGCTTGGGAGTTCCTTAGTTCCGTTGGATGATCAAATAACTCAAGGCGGCCGCAGCAATGAATATTCTCAAGCATTCCATTCTCTTACAGAAGCTCTATTTTCAGAGTCATTGATTTCCGAGGATCGGTTCACATATGTTCATAGAGAACTTACGCAACTTCTTGGTCATGTTCGTGACATGCCCGTCCCTGATGAAGTTCCCTTGAATTTGGCCCCTAACAATGTCGCTGACTATTAGGTGTTGATATACGTAAATGGTGACCAATGTGACTTTAATTTGCACTTCGTTTTTCTCATGATCTTACTGAACAAGGCATTATCTTTTGTCAAATCACAAATGTTGCAGAGATGCATGAGATATTGTTCTTTCATAATTGACAGAATTAGTCCATACATCATTTATGTGCAAGTCATAGAGGCTGTCAGGCTGTAAATACATATTCTTTGTCATAGAGGCTGTCAGGCTGTAAATACATATTCTTTGTCATTTTTATATATGCAGCACATGTTAAATGCTTGTGTTCTGTTTTCTCATATATGTGTTTCTCTTGTCTCTTTTCATTTAAGTGTTTAACAGTCATCACAATTTTTTGGGAATCATACATAGGTGTGGCCTCTTGTGTTTTTGAACGTGTTTCACTGTCATTTCCTGCATGCTTGGTTCAAAATTTCAAATAAATTTTCCTTTGTCAGAAAAATCAGGTGTTAGTTTCGTTTTTGATTGTTTATTTGTCTCATTTTCTACTCCCTGGTACAATGTTGGTATTTCTATTGAAAATGCATTGGACCTTATTGAATACAGCATTGAGCAATTCGGTAGATACTGAGTATCACCACAATAGGCAAATGAAATTCATACTTAAATCTGAGTTGGTCAATAGTCATTGTGGCTTCAAATACATGATATATATTTTTTCAGATTCATTATATGATCGCTGCATCAGTTCCATGCCTATTCATTAATTCTATTTTTGTATATGATATCATCATCTCTATTTATCTATTATTGTTTTTTTATTAGATCTATTATACAGTTTTGTAGGATTCGTGCAGCGATGCAATCTCTCTATGATTTCTGGAAGAAGTAGGTTTTAAATTCTGATATGCTTTTTTTGTCTTTTTGATAGTGTTATTCTTGTTTAAATGTTTACTCCACTAGCCCTTGCCAGTGGCACCCTCCCCCCCTCTCTTTCCAAAAGAAAAAATGTTTTTGCTTCCGATTTCTCACATGGAGCAAGCACTTGGGAAGGAGAAGCCCTTCAAATGAAACTGACAGCCTTTGAGAACTGGAAAAATATTAAGAATGGTGTAGTAGTTTATTTTGGTGATTTGAAATTTAGGCAGCACAACACAGTATTGCCAGACATGAGAATCTAATAATTAGTGGTTGTTCAGAATGTTGCTGATGCTCTAAATTAAAGATACTGCCTTAAATGGAGATGCTTGATTCGTAGTTTCATATATACTAATTATAGGAGATTTTATTAGTATCTAGTCCATGGTGCCTTTTCTATTGTTTGTCATCCGACTTCATATATACATATGTATGCGGTGCACACACGTGTATGTGTAAGAAAGGTAAGTTATATCCAGTATTATGATTAATCTCTCCATAATCAGGCATTGTGCTTGTGCAAGCATGAAGCGTCTCAATTCATGTGAAATAGTTGGAACTTACTAAAGCACTTGACAATATAGTTGTTATCCAGTATTATGTCTAATCTCTCCGTAATTAGGCATTGTGCTTGTGCAAGCATGAAGCGTTTCAATTCATGTGAAATAGTTGGAACTTACTAAAGCACTTGACAATATAGTTGTGATCTTTTCATGGGAACGGCGAAGTGGGTAATTGTCTCTCTTCTTTTTATATAATTTTACTACATATTTCACATCTACTATGGAGACAATAAGTCAAGTAGGTGGTTGCCTGCTAGGTGCTAGCTTCTTATTCTGGTTAAGAACTACTGGGAAAGTACAAAAATATCAGGGTAACATGTTTAAAGTAGAATAGAAGAATGTGATACTTCTGCCACTGTTTTATTTGTTCCTTTTCAATGATTTATGATTTATACTCTAAAGTCTAAACTTAGTTTTTTAGTCCTGGCCTGTTCTTGAAAAAATAAAAGAAATTAATATATTTTCTGGACAATTCTGCATTGCATGCCATTGTTATTTGTTGCAAATCAAGTTTAAAAAATGCAGTAACATTTGTATAAATTGTTTTGCAAGGACATATATGAGGCTGCCACATCAGAAAAGAAAGCTATAATTTGCAGGTACATGACTAATCTGAATACCTAAATTTCTGATGACTACCTGGTTCTGACTTTCAAATAGTTGGTCAAGTGCTTAGTTAACAGATGACAAGAAAGTTCCAAATATATTTGACACTACCTTTTTAAAGACTGCAAATATTCTAATTTGCTTACATTTCAGCCAACATTTGGGATTTTCTGGGGTGGGGGGTTATAGAAGCTAGGAACAGTAACACAAGACCAGTTGCTGCATCCTGATACTAAACCATGATAAGTTGTCGATCCTCGATTATGATTTCATGTTTCATTTTCCTTATAAAATCCTCACATTTCTTGTTTAACTCGTCTAAGCTCAGTAATCCTTCATTTTCCTCTTCGCATTCTCTGGTTTTAACAATCTGCTGCTCTTCTAATTCCTTTACCATCTTAAGAATCTTGTTATTTTCTTCTTCAATTTTGACTTCATAGTGTGCCGTCAAGGTCACATTTTCATCAGTTTCCACCTTTGTCATGTCATTCTTCTTTTCAATAGTTTCTGTGATCTCAGTCTTAGCCTCTACTATCAACAGACTATTAGATGTAAATGATTTGTTGCATGACTTTTGAACGGTTTTCTTGTCATCCTTGTTTCTAAATGCTTCATCGTGAACATTTTTCTCGTTATCATTGTTTCTAGATCCTTCCATACCAGAAGGAGCAGACAAGCCAGAGGTTTTGATGATAACAAGAATCACCCCATTGCAGAGGAGGAAGATGTAGTTTCTTTCAGTGGAGAAGCTAAAGAGTTTGCTTGAAAATGTGGAAAGAAATAGATGACGTGGCAACTGCGAAAACAGGAAAGAGAACACAGAGAGTGATAGTAGAATTTGAATGGATTTCTTTGAAACGGAGATTTTGTTTAGCGGACTCGAAACTGGATTCTTGAGTTGAAAATCCATGTCTTCTACAAAGAAGAAAAGGTGAATGTTAAGAGGGAAAAATAAGAAAGATGATGTATTTGAGATTATATGGAAATATATGTGAGAAGACATGGATGCCTGCTTATATAGAATGATGAGAAATATCAAGTAACCAACAGTTGCTTGATTATTACTTCAATGTTGGTAGATAAAAGAGAAGACATAAAAAGGGATCCAACTAACCAACCTCTGAAAGAGTTAAGGGGTCATTTGGTTCAGGGGTCATTTGGTTCAAGATATCTATGAGTTTTGTTCATTCCAAACTCATACCCAATGTTTAATTTTAAATTTTAAAACCCATACTTCAAACCCATAAAATATGGGTTTTTGATACCTTAGAGGGGAGGTGGGTATGAGGCCATGGGTATGAGGAATCAAAATAAAAATTATTATTTATACCTTTATTTATAAAATAACATGTTAATTCTTGAAATAAAAAATTTATAATGATATTGTTTAATGTTTGAGAAATAATAATAATTTATTTTTCATATTAACTGCTTATATTTTTTTAATCATCAAAAAATATATTAAATTAATAAATTCATTCCATTATTCAACCAAACATATGATATCAGGGATGATATTTCATATCTCTTCATATCCATATCACTCTAATCCGATACCATCCCGTGAAACAAATAGGGATCCCTTGTTGATGGACGGGGTAACTTGTGCAGTAGGGCGATGTGGTCTTTGGGGTATCTTATCTGAACCTCTAAACACGTTTCGTAAAATGGCCTATGTTTTGTGAGAGACTCTAGAATTTATTCAAGGCATTTTTATCTTTTTATTTTATATATGAGTTCTGTTCTCAACTAGACCACCGAATTTGACTATCAATGAGAACTTCAGGTTAAATATAGATATCATTTATGAGCACTAGTTATATCTTTCGTAGATTTAAATCTCTGTTGGCCGGTCATTCCCGTTGGATGTAGGACTTTCATTTCTCATCGATAGGCAATCAAAAAATTAATTACTTTTTTTATTTCTATATATTTTTTCCCCATTGATGGTGAGATTTTTACGTTTTGACAATTTCAACACACAAAAATCCAAAGTTTAAAGATAGGGTGACAGTACCCTGCTGTTGTCAATACTAAAAGCATGACATATGACTTGTTTTAATTCATTGTATATGCACGCAAGGCCTCATATTATTATAAAAAAATTATCAATTATACATGAGACAACTCAACATTTAGGATAATTTTTAGGGTATCTAGCATTTTTCATACTCAAATATATGCATATATATATATATATGGATATAGTGGTCAAGAGTTTCTATATTTGCCTGCATATGATTATGTTCTGTATTGAAATTGAAATTACACAAAAATGTACGTTTTACTATGGGAGAGTATTAAAGTGCGTGGAAATGGAATATTTATTTATATATTTTCGGACTAGTCGCTAGATTATAAATATAAATTATAAATATTTACCAGTAGAGTAATTAAAATTATATCTGTTTCATTATTCACCCAACCGAATGCTATGAAAGTATTTGAATTATTTAAATAGATTAATCATAAACAGACCCATCTCGTTTCAAATTTGCGCTAGGCCAAGCCGCCAAGGCATGTTTTATTGAGAATGTATCGCACACAATTATAATTATATTACAAAAATACTAGAGTAATAAATAGTGAATACAATTTGAATTTCAGGCCAGTGACCACCTGAATCTCTCTAGGCTACCCCAATTAAATGTGTATAAGCTCTTGGAATGACTTCATGGCACTGACTGGCAAACCTATAAGAACTGTTGTAGTTCCCGTTTTAGACTTGCCAGCGCCTGAAAAGAAAAATGCAACTTCTTTTTCCGGCAAGGTTACGCAACCAGACTGCGTTGGCTCTCCCCACCCGAAGTCCATAACCTTAAACACAAGCCTGGTCCATGAAGAAACAAGTAGAGTCGTTGAATAAGAAAACTTTTCTCTAGTTATTTCGAGATAATCAATTTTCGATCTAATAAATTCATCATCCACCATGTTTATAGTATTTTGTACTAGTTGCACTGCGTGAGATAATGGCTTCTCTATCAAATCCCCTGCATTACAAACACAACACGTTAACACGATTACGTTCCCAAAATAACCCTTTGGCAATGGTGGATTTTTCAACTTGGATCTCCCATCCACCACTAATATAAGCTTGGCTTGTTGCTCCTGTTGCATGTTATAGGCTCTGCATTTTGCACGCCAGATCAAGGCAGTAAGGGCCACGAATGTGGTGCAGTTGTTTATGCTTCCATCTTCCATTATGATTTTCTTTAGCCTAGCCAGCTTCTTCTGATCGAACTCGAATAATTTGTAGACTATTTCACCTTGTGAGGATTGTGTGGAAATGCAATCTGTTTTCAACAATTGGTCGTGAGGGTTGCTGATGATCGGAGGTTTTCTTGAACTTAGAGCTGATCTATCGATGTGTGGTAATGTCGATGGAGATATGCCTCTTGCTATTTCACTCCATGATTTAACGAACTGCATTGCTGATATACCGTCGGCCATGCAATGATTTAGTGCCATTCCCATTACGAATCCTCCACACTTGAACCTTGTTACCTATATGATATCGATTATTATCAGATGCTTTAATTTGTCAATACTCCCGTTTATTACAAACACTTGATAATTACCACCAAATGTTATTATAATCCATTGTTAATCGTTTTAGGTTTTTCTATATCAGTGTCATGTTATGCCAAGTATATAGTTAGGACCTATGGAATATAACATTACAACATATAAAACTACATACTATGCTATCTAGACTCTATCTTTCACCCGTACGTGTTGTTGGACACCCGCTCTCGTACATACTGATTAGACACTTCATTTCGGCCAAAAAGAAAATACAATATTTTTCAAAATATTTCCGAATTCAACACTTCCTTACCTGTGCAGTTAGTATGGGCATCTCTAGCATGTTCTTTGCAGCAGGATCCATATAAACAAGTCTGGTTAACACGGAAGGATTAGGAATCGTAATATCTCCTAAAACATCGAGATCACAATCCGCCACAGCTTCCACAAATGGCACACCATTGTTTGTGCATTTCACTATAAGCTTTCCATCACTATTGATTGTTAAGTTTCCTGCAAGTGGATAAAAATGAACCAAAACTTTTGCCAAAGCTTCCCTTATAACACGTCCAACGCCTTCCACGCTCTTTTTATCATCATCTGGCCGCTTATAACAAAACACTGTTCGAACCATTGGCAAAAAGTACTGATCAAGGTTCGACAACTGGAGTTGTTGATCAGTACTTGTCTTAGTTTCTGCCCGAACTATCACTACTTCTGACCGTGTAATCATAAAACCGCCATCCTTATCGCATACTTCACCCATTGTAATTAATTCGGTGCTGCTTAATTAATCACCTGCTAATGCAGAAAACTAATACGTAACTACTCGAATTAATACTCCTCCTTAATTAAGTTTATAGAGTTGTGGATATATACCATGTTCTATATTGTAGAAAATACTGTAATTACTATGTCTTCTCCGTCAAGCTGTTTATAAATAAATTAAAAATCATTTAGTCCAAGAAATGTTGGGCATAGTAAGCCAATGCAAATCTAAATTGGTGATATGTATGTATTAAAAACACTATGATTTCCTCTATCTAATTTTAATTGCTAATCAATATTTTTGCAGTTTAAACACAAGCACCTAGCTTGTAGTGATAAAACTAAGGGAAATTCCTAATAGTACCATTGTACTATTGGCTTTTCCAAATGGTACCAATCACTATTTTAGATTTCCAAGTAGTAACACAGTACTTTTGACTTCATCCATATTATAACACTCCGTTAGCTGACCGTTAGTCAAACGTTATAAAATTACAATTAATTAAAGGAAAATTCCTAATAGTACCACCGTACATTTGGCTTTTCCAAATGGTATCAATAATTGTTTTGAACTTCCAAATGGTAATACCGAACTATTGACTTCATCCACATGGTAACACTCCGTTAGTTGAACGTTAATCAAACGTTACTCTTGATAAATTTAAGACATGTTTGGATGTTTGCTCACATTTTATAATTTTTTTCAATATTAAATATGATATACAATATAATATTATACTGTATCTACACGTTTTATTATTATTTAAAATCTTCATGTTTAAAATTATTAAAAATTAAACATAACTTCTGTATTTAGTAATTTATTAAGGCTGGATGTAGCAGCCTGTCACAATAGTGTTAGCTAGAAATAGATATCAGTCAATTGTAAAACATGTCTTGTCTGTTGTTCATTATACTCATTTCTCTATCTGTTGTTCTAACTTAAATCTGTTTTATTTGCTCAACCTTACAATCCAGTTGACAGTTTATCTAGTCCATAAAAATCAAAAGAGTGAAAAAAATTTGAAGTATACATTCACCCCCCCTGTAAACTTCTAGAACTCCTAATTCCTAACATACATGTACACTTTTCCTTGAATCCTGGACATTACTCGAATTAGTAATCTTACTTTTTTTCCATAAGTCTTGTCTTCATTCCAAATGTAGATAAAGGTACTATTTGAAGATTTGACATTCTTGACACCATGAGCACGCTTCACCCTTTTTGCTTGCTTTTTCTCAAGTTGCAATTGTAGACTTGACAGACTACGTAGAAATGTCAAGATCAATCTGTGAATGACTTTACATAGTCTGCTACTTGAAACAGACTACTGTCAGGAAACTTGCTGTCTTGAATCTTCAATTTTCGCCAAGTTTACTGTCAAAAAAATAGTTGCCGTCGTCTGTTTCCAAAAGTTGCTGTCACTTGAATATGCTGTCGTAGACTCCAGAATGTAAAATGTTACCGTCAGAAAATTGATATATCTTGTGCATGAACACTTTATGAACTTCTACTTCATGGATCATTTATTTCATTTACACATGACAGTAACTATTGATACTTACTGTCACCTACTTGACTATTTGAGCATCTTATTACAAGTGACATTTTAAACATACTGTCAAACTATATATGACAGTATATTTTATTTAGTTAATTATTAATTAGTCTAAGTAAATATTAGTTGATTACATTGTTGGTACCACAATCCCTAACAGATTTTAATCTTATTATTTTAAAGATTTTAATCAATATTAAAATTAGTCGATTTATGAAAATTATATAGGAAAATTCTTAATGTTACCACTATAGAATTGACTTTTTCAAGTGGTACCAATGATTATAAAACAATAATTTGTACCATTTGAAAAAGTCAATAGTATAATGGTATTATTAGGAATTTCCCTAAAACTAATAACAATTAAACATAATGCTAAATTAAATTAACTTGGTTGGTAACGTCAATGTTGTGATAAGCTTATAATTTCAAAGTGTGGATAATTGTATTTAATTAGTTTGTGTCATTTGTGGACAGATGATATCTATAGGCACCTTTACCTAATTATCTGCTGGTTATATGTTACAAACACGTTTAAGTTTCTAACTTTGTATTTTATCTAATTAAACTATGCGAATGCTAAGATATATACATACGCTTTTTTACAACAAATTGTATGTGATCAATTAATTTAGACAGTTAGTCTTTATCATTTTTTCGAACGTCATTCTCATCTTGTTTATATGATAATTTTACAATAAGATATTCATATAAACTATGTCAATTTAGTGGTATCCGATGAAAGAAAATTGCAGAAGCAAAACAATAAAATGGAATTACATGTTTCTCCGCATATAAAAATAAATAAATTTGAGCATATATATTATCCAAATCAAATCAAATTAAGCATGTAAACATTTAGGCCCTGTTTGCCTCATCTTATAAGCAGTTTATAAACTGAAAAAGTTGGCATATATGTACTTTTTCTGAAAATAAGTAACTTATTTTCAAATTTGGAAATAAGATTTGGTCTTAAATTTCTAAAATAAATATTAATTTTCAAAAAAAATATGAATTTTTTTATATAAAAAAAACTTATTACTTATAAGCTAAGTCAAAACCCCCCTTAATATCAGAATCACATAATAAGTAGAAAAGAAGTCAAGAGAACTCATGCATGACATGTCCCAGCTGATAGACCTCAACTTCTAGCTTCTAAATTCTAATATTGGATTAAGCCAGG
Organism: Oenanthe sinensis; assembly: GCA_028671895.1. Classification (NCBI taxonomy): domain Eukaryota; kingdom Viridiplantae; phylum Streptophyta; class Magnoliopsida; order Apiales; family Apiaceae; genus Oenanthe; species Oenanthe sinensis. The sequence continues at coordinate 43,535,773 of CM053794.1, forward strand.
TGTCTTGTGGATATACTATAGTGAGCACTAAGCAAATATCATCATGATCATCAGATAACAATACAATGTATAATAAAATATACATGAACGCATCAAATTACAGGACTGAATTGATATTTTAGATTTTTGCCGGCAGGGATCCGAACGCACCATATTTTAACAAATATACTTGTCTTATTTATCACTTTATTTTTTATTTAGGAGACTTTTAAACTGTTATAATAAAATTAAAATAGAGAATTATATTTTACTCGTATATAATAATTCGTATAAAATAGTAATTTAATCCGTGATCGTCAAAAATCATTCAACCTGTTATAAAGAGTTAAACTTAGTATTCTAGTTAATTAAATTTATCGAATATAAATTTATACGAAAGGAATATAATATTATTATGTTTTATTAATCATGTTAAAATTACCACGAGCTTGTTCCAACGGGGTTGAGGTGTATGTTCAATACTACAATGGAATCAGACGGAAGAGAAGTGCAAAAGCAAACCAATAAAACAAAATTTTATGTATTTCTCCGCCTATAGAAGAAACAAACTTGCGCATATCATTTGTATCGAATGCACCCTACTTGCAAAAACATAATACTACAAGTACAATTAGCTCAAAAGAATCTTTAAGTCTCCTACTTTCTAATGGAGTTCCACCTTCTCTTTACTCTCCTCTCTGTTTCTATGCTCTTCTTGTTCTTGATTACAAAGCACTTTAACTACTCAAAATGTGGACAATCAAAGCCAAAATTGCCACCAGGGCCAAGGAAACTCCCCGTGATTGGAAACTTACTACAACTAAGGGGTGCATTGCCTCATCACTCTTTGAGGGACTTGGCCAAAAAATATGGACCAATAATGCACCTACAACTTGGCGAAATTTCAGCTGTTATAATCTCGTCCGCAGAAGCAGCTAAAGAAGTTATGAAAACTAATGACATTGTCTTTTCAAATAGACCTCAACTTCTTGCTTCCAAGATTCTATTTTACAACTGCACGGGAATTATATCTGCCAACTATGGCGATTACTGGAGAATGTTGCGAAAAATTTGTTTATCTGAACTCTTGAGTGCAAAGAGAGTTCAGTCTTTTAGTTTGATAAGAGAAGAGGAGGTAGGGCAGCTTATTCAATCAGTTTCTTTATCTTGTGAATCTACTATTAATATGACTGAAAAATTCTTCTCTATGACAAACACTATAGTGTCGAGGGCAGCATTTGGTCACAAGTGCAAGCATCAGGAAGATTTCATTCATATGATGAAAGAAATATCGACGTTAGCTTCAGGATTTATGTTTCCCGATATCTTTCCTTCATTGAAGTTTCTTCATCCGATTAGTAATGCAAAAGCTGCACTGGAGAATATCCATAGAAGACTTGATGATATGCTTCAGAATATTATTAATGAACATAGAGCTGACAGGAGCACCGGTACAGAAGCCGAGGAAGATCTAGTTGATGTCCTATTAAAACTTCAAGAAAGCAGTGACCTTGAAGTTCCAATCACAACTGAGAACATCAAAGCCATCATTTTGGTACATTTTCCGGAATTTTTTTTTAAAGAACAAAAATCAGGGTTTTTTAAAATTTTAAAATTTAGTTTACTTGCTTAAAATAGTTTGCTATATAATATATGTGATTGAGTTGGTAACTTTAATTTTTTGGAATTTTCTAAAATCAGGATATATTCCTTGCTGGGACTGAGACTTCATCTACAACCTTAGATTGGGCAATGTCTGAAATAATGAGAAATCCCAAAGTAATGCATCAGGCACAAGCTGAAGTCAGAGAGGTCTGTAAAGGAGAGAACAAATTTCAGGAGAGGAACATTGGAAAACTGCACTACCTTAAGTTGATAATTAAAGAAACTCTAAGACTGCATCCACCAGGACCATTGTTACTTCCACGAGAATCGCGGGAAAAATGTGAGATCAACGGATACAAAATACCAATCAAAACCAAAGTAATTGTGAATGCATGGGCAATAGGCAGGGATCAAGATCATTGGACAAATCCGGAGTCATTCGCACCAGAGAGGTTTTATGGATCCTCAAGAGATTTCAGAGGTGCAGATTTTGAGTTGATTCCATTTGGTGCAGGTAGAAGGGCCTGTCCAGGGATATCATTTGGAATCGCAAATATTGAACTTCCATTAGCTCAACTTTTATATCAATTCAACTGGAAACTTGCTGACGGAATTAAGCCAGAAGAACTTGATATGTCAGAGGGATTTGGAACAGCTGTCAGGAGACAACATGTGTTGAACTTAATTCCCACCCCCTATATTCCTTGAAATCACCTACTACACTTGTTTTCTGAACTAGTTAATTTAGCATTATGTTATTGTGTTATGTAATGTCAGTTGCAATGCTTAAGATGCTACTATATCTTTAACCTTGTTAAAAATGACTTTCTTTTCACATAACTCTGTCTGCAACATTAGTCATTCTTGGTATTCAATCTGTAAAAAAAGACTTTGCTTTTCACAAAATATGTTTATAGAATCATGTTTAACTTTGTCTTATGTCTTCAATACACTTTGATAGCGATAAATATGAAATGTTCATATAATGTTGACAAAAAATAAACTCTGTCTATCACAACAAACATTGTGGAAATTCTTTCATTTCACACAAATAAATTAAATTTCCTAAATAATTACTAATATTTCTAGAAGTACTTTAATATGAATTCATACTATGGTACTCCGTACCATTAAAAATTAAAAACATCCAATCCAGAGATTGTGACCTAACCACTAGTAAATGCGCCAATCACAAGCTACTAATTGGGTAAAACAAAACGAGAAAAATAAAAAGTCTGGATATTACTACTGTTACTGCTGCTGACTTCTTTCCATTCGGTGTCTCTTGCTATATGCAGCCTATCTATATTCAATTATACAAAAATATTCAATTTAATTGTCTCAAAATTAAATTTGAAAAGAAACTCCATCAAGGACAAGTCTTGCTAAGAACAATTCACTATATATAGCTTCACAGAAAAATTCTCTTGCGTCTATTATTTACGCTAAGGGACATAACAACTTATTGTGTAGCAATATTATGATGTCTTGCTGCAGATCATTTTCCCTCTGATGTTGATGAGATTGCGATATTTGTTTAAAATCTTTTTTGTTTGTTAACCCAACAAAATTTAATTTGGAGCCAGCAAGGTTTGTTCGAGTGTCATTTTCATTGTGAAAACATTTTCTTCACAATAGCAATTTTTTTCTTCAGTTGGCTCTTTGGGATCTCAATTCTCAAAGATGCCTAAAGTCATTTAGTTTTCTTTCTCGTACACCTGGTTTGAAATGTTTATTTAAAGATTATACATTAGGTAGATACTTTCCCTAAGATTGAGAAGGGTGAATCTAACAAAATCTAGCGAGGGACTATTAATCAATCTATTGGAGTACTCGTATAATTCACCATCCTTTCCAGTTAATAGAAAAGTAATCATTTCTTCATATTCTGGAATCCAAGTCTTTTCCATATAATTATTCAGTTGCTTCTTTAGTGGGTCTAGCCCAATTCGGTAAGGAATAATTTTATTAGTATGAGAGTTCAGATTTGTAGGTTTTGGTTTTGATGAAGAAGATTGTTGTCATGTTGCGGCATCAACAAAAGGTAAGAATGAGTATGAGCACGGTGAGCAAAACCGAACATGAACCGAAAAATCGAATCGAATATGGTAATTTCGGTTTGGTTTTATTTTTTCTGAAATTTCGGTCTGTTCGGTTTTTCAGTCCGGACGGAATAGACCAAATTATATATTATTTACTTTTATCATATATCATATATATTTATATAATATATGTTTGATAAATGTAATTTTGCATTAATTATTGCATTATTGATTTATTATTTGACTTAAATATGAATCTATTTAATTTTATTTATATATTTATATTCAAATTTATTTAAAACTTCACCTTATTTAAATTTTTTTTATAAAAAGATATGGACCGAACTGAACGGACCGAAATATTTCGATTTGGTCCGGTCTGGTCCGTAATAAAATTTTGGTTCGGTTCTCGGTCTATTCGGTAATCGGACCGAACTGACCCAATGTTCAGCCCTAAGTACGAGTATGAACCCTTGCCAAATTCAAATCTTGCGTGGTAAATATTTTTTTTTCAAATGTTCGGACATTTATTAATATTAATATTTATTATCTAAAATATAATATTTTAGAAAGTGATTAACCAAAATTAAAACCGCCATCCAATTACAAAAAGTATCATGCTCAATTTTAATAGTCTTTTTAAATTATATAATATTTGAAGTTTTAATAAAATTTAAATGTAATTATATAATAAGTTAAATATATTATAATATTTTTAAGGGATATTTTTTATGGTAGCAATGTACAATTGGCTATTGTCGATGGTAGCATCACATTTTTTGCTTTTATATGTGGTAACCTTGTATATTTGGTTTTTTTACGTATGATACCGCTTTTGTTAAGTAACAAGTAATAGAATTGATTTCATACCGTAAAAAAATTATATATTTGAAATTTTTGTAAAAAGAACATGAAATAGACCTTTAAATCATGTAAAACGAAGAGAAAATGAGTGAGATATTAATGATTAAAGTTTAGTTATGGAATTTGAATATATCTCACTATTTTAACTCTTTTTTACATGATTAGAATGTCTATTTTATATATTTTTTCGCAAAAATTTCAAATATACAATTTATTTTTTCCAGTCTGAAATCGTATCTATTATTTTTTACTTAACAAAAGAATATCATACGTAGAAAATCAAATATACAGTATTACCACATATAAAAACAAAAAATGTGATGGATCGGCAAAAACCAATTGTACAGGGATATCATAGAAAATATCCTATTTTTAAAAATAAAGTAACCAAAAATTATGTTGAGAGAGTATTATGACGCCCGCTAACTTTCAGTAAACAATTCTTTTGCGGGGAACTTGCCACTTGAAGAAGAAGAAGATGACGATGATGATGATTCGTTGAGTCACTTGAGTGCGGTTGATGGGATTATTGTGGCCATTGGATTTGGAAGTGGGTTGATAGTTGGATTTATATTCGGGGACAAACTAGCAACAGAGTGCTACAAGTATGTAGTAACTATTTGCTTCTTGTCAAAGTTGATGAAAAATGAAGTTACAGGAATGGATGGCCAGTCGTTTTAACATAGTACTTTAGATGTTTTGCTGTTATCATTTATCTATGTAGGTAAGTTATGTATATAGCTTGTTTTTTTAATATGTAATCAAAGCTCTATCGTTTATGTAATGGGATAGTCGGAATTTTTAATATGATTTCCAAGAGAACAACAATTCAGTATAGCTAAGGTTGAATTATCTGCAGTTCATTTTAAAAAACAGGCTTTTCGGTGACACTCGAAGATCATCACGCATAATCCAATTAAACCTTACAGTTGTAGAGAAATCGGCAACTTAACAGTAACTTGGTTCAGAAAACATGCCAGGTATACCTAATTATGAATGTGACACAATCCCTAATGAGTGACTCTGTACTCCAGCACTACAATATACAGTTCTACCTAATCATCTTGGGCGTACAGCAATTGGATCCATATGAAACATTCTAACATAACTCGAGGAAATGTTAGCTAACAATGTACAACAATTTGCATAGTTAAAAAGTAGTAGACTGTTGCCTTTTTAGCTTGTGATAAGTGATTCTTAGCAATGTGCACTCCCGTGGTTGATCCTTCATATGTTTTCCTCATATTGTGCCTACTCAATTATGACAATCATCATGAAATTGCATGTACATTGTGTGTTCTCCTGATGCTACATATCCCAATGTTTCTTGTAGAATGAATGCTGATGTGTTGTGTAGTGTTAAATACTAAGTTGATCCTGGAATGGGCAGAGAGTAGCTCAATTGTCCCAAACTCCCGCCTTCAATTTTCTCCGATATCCAAATTTATTGAACATAAGTATCCTAGAGAATTAATTAAAAAAAAGTTGGTCCTGGAATCTGATAATAAATCACTATAATGAATATATTGAATATTTTTTTGATCTTTACATTTTTCTTCTCTTAAATTTTTTTCTTAAACGTAAAAAGGAAAAATATAATATTTATTTTTCTTTTTCCTTCTCTCAACTTTAATTTCTCCTTTTTCTATGTTTTTTCATCCAAAAAACTGGTAAACACAATATTAATATTCTAAAATAATCAAAAAGAGATAATGCAATTTTTACTTCTAATAAAAGTTTAACAAGTCCCGTCAGCCGTGAAATTTATTTTCGGTGAAAATTTATTAATTTGGTAGGTTGATTAATTTTTTTAAAGAATAATTGTTAGTAGATTTTTTAGATACGAGTATTAAAATAAATCTGTACATATTAGACTATAATGAACTAATATTTTTTAATTTATTTTTATAATATCAATATAATAAAAATAATATTTTTAATATTATTTAATTAATCAAATTAACCGACTCCTAGGCTATAAATTTGTTTAACTGTAAGGTGATAACAATTAACTAAAAAAATACTTTCTCCATCTTTTAATTCTTTTATCATAGTTAATTTTTTTCATGCATTTTAGGGAGTATAAAAAAAATTAATATTTAATATTTTTGAAATTTTGTTTTCTAGTACAAAAATTATCTAATTTTTTTTAAATTCAGAAATATTATATCTAAATAATTTTTTAAGAAAATATTACTATATATAAAAGAATTATAAATTATTAATAATATTTTTAAATTTGGAGCAAAAAATGTTAGTGACATGAAAACGGTCAAAAAAACGTACGGACGCAAAGATTCTCCATTGTCATTTTTCTCCTTTTTACTTGAAAAAATATACACACACGATATATATCCATTTACACTTGGGTTCGAGAGACAAGTATGGGAAGAGTCACCGAGCGATTGAGTATATAGAAATAGATCTAGAGATACACAGAGAGAGAGAGAGAGAGAGAGAGAGAGAGATTTTGTGTTGACAACATGGAGAAACACTCTCTTACAGCTGCTGAATCTTCTACTACACAACCTACTCTTACTTGTAACAACAACAATAGAGAATCAGAAAGAGATGAGTTTCTGAAACATGTCAACAAGCTCTCTCATAAGATTTCTAAACCTAAAAAACCCCCTGCTTTTGATCATAATCACAATAATGCCATTCTCAATAACCTTCCCTTGCACCCACCACCGCCTTTGGCTCACAATCAATCTCAGCCGTTGGTTCCACAACCGCCTTTGCCTCACAATCAATCTCAGCCGTTGAATCTTCACCAACCGCCGGTTTATAATATCAATAAGAATGATTTTCGTGACGTGGTTCAGAAACTCACCGGTTCACCGGCTCACGACCGGTTCGCTACTCCGCCGCCGATTCAACCGCCTAAACCGACGAGCTCTCGGTTACAGAAGATCCGGCCGCCGCCGTTGCCGCAAATCAACGTCAATCCGCCGCCTCTAAACCCTAGTTTTCACCGGCAACCTCTCTCGCCGCTGCCGCCGTTCCCGTCGGTGCACGCCGCCGCGGAGTCTCCGGTCTCTGCTTACATGCGGTACATTCAAAACTCAACCTTTCCGTCGCCGCGATGGAATGGCTTCACTCAGTCACCGCCGCCGCCGGAGAACGTAGCTCCGTCGTCATCAATTCAGTTCCCGATGCCTTCGTCGTCGTACGGTTGCCTACCGTCTCCGAAATCGCCGTATCCATCAACGCTAGGGTTTCCCCTTTCGCCAACTGTTCCGAGCCCTAGATGGAAAGGAAATTGAAGTTCAATCGGAAGGTAAGGCTTGTCTAGGGTTTGTAGGAGCTTATGAAATGATATAGAATTGTGTTTGTAAATGATGGTGGGGATTTTTTAAGTTTATTTGCCTTACTTTATAGTTTTTAATTCGTGTTTTATATATCGAAAATCGACTTTGGACACACAAGGTTAGACGTGGTTTAGCATCTCTGGTTGGATAGTGTTTGTTGATGAATGTTTAAAATTTGTGTTCTTTTGGTTGGATGTATTTCAACTATCATTACAAAGTGTTCGTGTTTTTTGGTCTAAAATTATTGACTCATTGATGCTCCTATGTAGTGATAATGATACAACTGTGTATTGATTTGTTTGAATCCGTTTTTATGGAATTCAATCACTTTGTTTAACTACACATTATAGCTGAGAAATAAAATGTGGTTTGTGCATGGGCTTGTTTAGTACTTACTTGGCTTCAAAACTGTTTTTAGTTTCAAAGTAAAATGTTTTTATATGTCGCGGTTCAACCCGACTATTTTGTGTTGTAAATGTGATAATCAAGTGTACAATTGACTACTTGTATGATTCAATGAGGCAACAAACACGGGGGTTGTATATGCTTACCTACTTCTACGTAATGCTTTGTATTTTAGGGCTATTGTGTGTTAATCTATCTTTTGATTTTTTCCATTTTAGTTGTTTGATTTGTTATTTCAAACTTGGCATTGTATAAATTTATGTTGGAGTTGTTCGGAATTCCATGTCACCTGTATGTTTGTTTGATATGTAGTTCTCTCTGAAGAAATTCGAGGTTATTACAGAGTAGAAGTTTGATGGATTTCCAAGTAAAATTGGCTTTATGTTTTGGGATGTTTACTGTAGTTGCATAGTTTCTTGCATATTAGTCTGTTGGTAAGCTGATAATTCTTATATTCAATTTCAGAAACTGTCTTTCCTTATCTGCACAGCTCTGTTTGGCAAGTTTTTTTACATTGTCCCCTATTTTTACTAGGGAGCTGTTTGTTTTTTAAACACTTGCTGAGTTGCTGGTTACCCATTACCTCTGTGATCAAGTCTGTTGTCCCCACCAAAGAGTGAGATAGCACCCTCAAACAGCTTTGCTGTGGCTAAGCGTCGAGACTCAAGACTACAATTTTCCCCTTGGTCTCTCGCTTTCTTTTGGAATGAAATTATTTTTGAGTACCATAATGACACACAGGAGTGAAATTAATGTTGATGAGAATTGGTGGCAGGGGTTGGGTCTAACTGTGTGGTTTTTTTTTGGGATTTTTGATCAGTTGTTCCACCTTGCTTTCCCCTCATCTACAAGTAAATTAAGATGAAGTGAGCTTTCTTCCGGTCTTTTTTTTAAAATTATCCGAGTAATGTCTAGTTTCAGCACAGCACTCATTTAGTGAGTCAGAACTCAGAACCCACAAACTCATTCCCGAGAAGGTATCCCGTGCACTCCCTTATTTCCAAAGATTCTTGTGGTTTGCATGCATCTTTAGCATTTATATTATGGTTTGTACAATCTGATTATATCTACAGGTTTTGTGGAATCTCTGCCTCTAGATTGAATATATAATGTACAGTTTGTGGTGTCTCTATGCTCTGAACCAATTGCTGGAGTGATTTGGACTAATGTGGATCTCTGACAGCCAATTGTTTCTTTCTTCTTGTATTTGCTAAATCATGTTATTATCTTTTTTCTCATGTGTGAAGTAGGGAGTTTTTTCTCATGTTATTATCTTTTTTCTCATGTTACTTGGATTCTTTTATTTGATGTTAAAGAAAGTCTTTGATGTTGTTGATGATGATGATGATGAGTAGATAAATTGGGTCTTAATCCTACAAATTAAGAATTTGTTGACCCAATTATTGTTTTGAAAGAAGTTTGGTGGGTGATTATAACCCCTCTTTGGCAGTGCGTCTTTTAATTTGTCTGGTTGTCTTTTATATTGTACTGCGTTGCCTTGATGCCTTTCTCTTCCATCAGATAATCAGCCTGGTGGACTACCGGAGTGTATGTATAATTGTATAGAGTTGGTATGAGGAGTGAACAAATTTAGTAGTAGACCAGTAGACTTGTGTTATCTTTGCACCAAGGAATTATGAAAGTTGGGGCAAGGACTTGGAAGTAAAAAATAAAGTAAAGTTGAATTAAACAAGAGGAAAAATAGTAAGTAAATGAACATTAAAATTACAATAATCAAAAAAAGAAAGGAAAAGCAAAACTGTTGGAGGAATAAAATCCGTGTGTAGTCATTTCACTTTTCTACCATTTGTTGGAGAAATAATTGAAGCAAACTTGTAAATACTCGTACTCTAGTAGCAGGAGTAGTCAATTTTTTAGATTCCCAATGAATGAATTGCATTTTCCGTTTGAAGGGGAGGGGTGATATACAAGTTATACCTACCTGCTGAGTAGTACTCCATGTATTCATATGAAACGTCACAAAATGGTAACATCGGAGTTTGTATAGAGTCGGTACTTTTGAGCTTTAAGTTGTTTCGATATCAGTGTTTAATGGTAATGATGTTTGTCAGGCTCACGTTGTCCCAAACACGGCCCATATATGGCACATTTCCCTACCACAAAATCGACATAAATTACATGCTAACTTTTTTTTTTTGGACGGGACATAATTTTTTTTTTTTGACGGGACATAATTTTTTTTTTTTTGACGGGACATAAATAACATAACTTGTTACTCCATCATACAGTATGTTACTCAACCGGAGTATATGTTAATTTAAATTTTTGTAAGTATTTTAAAGTGTATATATAATATAATTTTATAAAAAAATTGAAAGTAAATATTTTAATATTAAATTTTTATTTAGAAAAGAAATCTATACTATATTATTATAGTAGAAGGATTAAAAGTTTTGGTCGGACGGTAACTCGGTACTGGGTCGCGAATCTAAAATATATACATGATTTTACTTATTATAATATGAGTCCTAATTATATACATATTCATATTATCTAAAATTTTATTTCTTAGGACTCAATTATATATTTATTATAACACCGTTCCAAATTATCCTATATATATATATATATATCTATATTACCTAAATTTTATTTTTTAGGCTCAATTATATATTTATTATAACATGAGTCCAAATTATAACATATTTATATTAAATAGAATAAATTTATATAAAATAAGAGAACATATAATATTAACATAAAATTTTAATATTATAAAATTTTATATTAAATATAAATAAAAAAATTAAGGAGCACTTTGAGCGCTTACTATCTCAAATTTTTCTTGGTTATATATTTTTGGTAAATACAGTACATAAATTTGGTTTATTGCTGTATATTGCTCTTATGAGATTGGAAATTCGTTAATTTAACTCAGTTTTTACTAGTGGATACCAGTACTTGCAATTTATATCAAATTCAATCTAATAGTAATTGAGAAATTTTAAAAAAAAAAAATCAAGAGACGGAATGTTACTTTCCCGAAGTTGCTAACAACCTGTTAAAGCTCTTTTAACTTGGAAAGAAAACATACACACATGATCCATGTTGAAACAATTCACATTTGTCTTCAGTTGAGTACATCTCTTTTGTTATTTCTAACTGCAAAGGCTGAACAAGATATATATTCAAGAGTCGCGATCCACTGGGATGAAATTTTAGTGCTGTACATGTACAAAAACGCCTCAAGGCAGCTACAAATTAACAATAGCAAACCAACCAGGGAAGAAAATGGAAGTGCATTTCACATACTATTATGAAGGTGTCACCTGTACTTGTCTGGTAATACAATTTTTTTACTTCATTCTCTTCCATCCGTCTTCCATATAATAGAGACGCAAAACTCTACCACTAACGGATGGGGTATAGCGGGATGAACTCTGTATGTCTTTGTAGTACTCTGACCATCTGCATATGCCAGAAGTAGCGGTTGTATATATTTTACAGTTTGAGTTTGCCCAAGTCAATTTTTTTGACAGGATATGTATATGCTTCAAAGTTAATTTGTTGACCCAGGCAACTCATTTTAGTAAGAGTAGTGATCAAATCAACCTGAGAAACAAGTAAAACAACAGTTGTCAGCATGCTATATAGACACATTGTGTCTGTGACACACAAATTGATTCATTTCTCTAATGTTGGAAGTTTCTTATACTTTTAATGACATATCTTTAATGTTGGAAGTTTGGAACTGTCTCAACAATGCTTTTGCGGTTGAGATATGGAGATGAGTTTGATTACCTGATAGTCTGTCTCAGATACTGTGTCTCTGCTACGTTGATATTTCTGCACCCACGGCAAAACATCTGGATCGGTGGCTAATAATGCCTCAGTTGCTGTTTGATCAGGACCCAAAAATGCAGACATCACTGCTAGCTGCACAGATATAATTGGAGAAAAATACTGGATAAGAGACTTAACATTGTTAAATGCATTCAAAAGTTACAATTATTAAGTCATATTGAAATAGAGAACATTTAACCAACTGAAAGATGCTGTGATCTCATACTTTCAGATGACATGACTTTTGATGTCTGGTTCATAGTTCTGTGACATTTGTCTAGAGAGATGACTCACTTGGAAAATTACAGGTTAATAGATACTTCATGTAACTTGTAACTGCATTTTGTTATCCCAGTCTACCTTATTCCTAGCCGGGGAATATAATGGCCCAAAAACATAATAATCTACTCTAACCCACAAGAACATTCTGTAGTCTTAGTAAGAGGGGGAAGGGTTAAGGATTTATTAGCATGGTGAAGAGGTTCAAGAATCGGATATATACCTCATAAAACCTAAGGCAATAATGGAATGCTGCAGCGGAAGATCCTAGTTAATTCTCAAATCTGTTCAATTAATCGAAGTACCTGGCGCGGAGTAAAGCCGATGACAGAGAATTTATCTTTCATTTCTTGAACACTTGCCTTCTCCCATTGGGGAACTCTTCCTTCAGGATCTGGCTCTTGGGTATCCAACCTCCCAAAATTTCTATCAAAAAGGCCCCACTGCAGGCAGAAGAAACAACTGTAAACTTTAAATGCAGACAGTAGCAATGTATAAAAATGTTAAGAACATAGTATATTTAGTACATGACATTAAAAATGTGTTTAAACAATTTACAGTGTGCAAGCATCAGGAAATTTATAATTTTAAATTAGTTTTTACATGTCCCCCAATAATTCGTTTGATAGGTACACCAGCTGAACATATTGATTCTTCAGAATTTCTGTATGCATATGAAAGGAGTCAAATCATTCACTCAGTTTTATTAGAATAATTCTGTTTTCGTAGATGGATAGATACTGGCTGTTGGAGTCAAGAGGCTGTGACAAGTTATAACATATGTGTATTAGTGCTGCATCAGTATCTAACAACTAAAATGTAATCCAGTTTCTTCACAAAAAAACATGACCAGGTTATTCAGCAAAACAGTAGCCTATTATTGAATTCAAATGATTGGTTAATAATGATAAAAGAAAACATCAATAAATGTAGTTGCTTCATTGTGGTAATTGTCGACAAAAACTTCTAATAAAAGCATTCTTGATGACATTGCACCAGTAAGATACAGTTGACTGTGAAGTTGTTTCTTTAAATATGGCTGCAAGTGGAAAATTATGCGACTATAAGTCTATATCAAGCATTTATTGTCATATGAAAGTTTGTTTTTCTTTAAAAAAATGATGAATAGATGATTGCAAACTCAAATTGGAAGTTAATGAAGTAAATTCGAGAGAGTGTATTCATTTATGAACAAGGTTGAGACTTTGGAAAACTTCAACTCTACGCATTTAATGAAGTTAGACCTATGTCTGGTTAAGACTAACCTGGCCAGATGAACCATATGCACTGTATAATATGTTCCCTTTTTCTTCATTTCCGCCACATTTTCTTATAGCAGAAGCCAGAAAGCTAGATTTCATGGCGCTTTGTGCTGCATAAATGATATACAGAAATTACCAAATGCGGACTGAGGTTTGTCTTCTGTTTCTTAGACTTTGTGAAGCCTATGCCAAAATTATCTTCTTCTTATTCTTACACAGAATATGAGTTAAATAGTTACCCGTGATAACTTTAAAACATGTGTTAATTCTCTTTTAGGCCAGTTTTTCCTTATAAAGGCTACTAGCAGTCCTACCTAGCTCTAACTAGGTATAAAAAAGTAACCATTTTAGAAAGAACCTGTTGTTCTGAGCCATATTCTAGTGATTTAATTCTTCTAATTCTAAACTAATATCTGAACTAGATACTGAATCGTGCCTAACCTGCAAGTTGAATGAGATCTGAATATGAGATGGGACCCCCTTTTGAGTATGAATCAATTTCCTTCTTTGCTTCCTCCAATAGATCCAAAGCACTGGAAAGGCCCTTATTTTCTGGTCTGCTAATTTCTGAGCTTCATACGATAAGAAATATGCAAAAGATAATCAAGGTTATTGTGAGGAACAAGAAGAAAGACAAAAACTGGTGGTAAAGGTGAAATGAATGTATAAAGATTGAATATGATGGACAGAAGACATAACACTTCAACTGATATGGGTCTAATATGACTCCTGACAGAAATAACGCCATTGCCTATTTGTAAACGACTATGTTAACAAGCAATGAAAGGAATATGAAAAGTTAAGGGTACATGTGTAATACCTGAAACGTATCGATCCATTTGGACCCCCAGTTTTTGTAGCCTACAAACTTAAATATAATTACTTCAAATTTCTTTTTCATAAATAACCTAGGAAAAGAACTAGCAACAATTTATCTCAACCTTGTCGAATGTCATAATATCATTAAGTGCCAAAGTTAATATGGAGGGAGCAAGATCAGGATTTTCCTGTGATAGACATGGATGATGTTAAATTCTGGATAGAAGTAGGGTAAACTTGATACCATATATGAATATGAATAAATACCTTTATAGATGTATAAAGGGTTGTCTTGATTTTTGCTGCAAATAAAATATATGAAGTAAGTAACAGAGACATAAGCACAAGCTTTAGTAATGACTGTAACATGCTTCACATTATAGAGGGTTTACATTGAAAATCTGAACGCTGTCCGCGCTGTATCAGATCAGCAGCATTAGCTGCTTCAACGAATGAGCTTGTTAATAATTCCTACAATATTACAAAAAATTATTAGAGTTACCTTTAACAGGGATAGTATTTATTTTTATGAAGTTAAATTGCAAAAATCAAAATATATAACTGAAAAAGTACATTTTTGAATTTATCAGAATTCAGCTTATTTTGTTACTTATAAGTCATTTTTACTTATCACAGAATCAGTCTAGTAAACTTATAAGTTACCTACAGAGCAGAAATGTCAAAGTTTAATAGTTATGTAAACATCGTAACTTAATGAGTAGCTGAGTGTGCACTAAAGGGATCTTGTTCAAGCTGTATTGCTCTAACCCCATTATTTTTTAGGGGGGAGGGGGGGTTCAATTAGCAAAAAAAGTGAGTATTCTTTGGAAAGAAACACAAGAAACATAGAACATTAGCCTGCCTACATTCAAAAGATAATTACTACACACGAAAAAACAGAAAAGTGTATGTATATGAAAAATGAAAGATATGATCTTACCATTCCAAAGGTAACCCCAAGGGACTGAATAACGTCTCTTCGGCGGAAGCCGTGCTCCTCAATGGCAGCATTTTCTTGAATTTTACAACGAATTGTACCCTGTTTATACTCCATAAATGAACTACTATCAATCAAGATACTACATACATTTCTGATTTCTTGATTCAAAACATGTAATGGACATTGATTCTGATATCATGAAACACACACACACATAATTCATGCATTTCAAGTATGTTATAGTAAAAGTAAACATGCAAATAGAACATGGTCACACAAAAAAAAGTAGTGAAGAAAGAAACTTACAGGTGAAAGAGGAGGGAAAATGGGAGAAGTTGCTGAAGGGGAAGGAGCAACTGGGATCAAAGGGAGTGTGGAGAGGAATGAGACAAACCCCATTCTCGAGAGCTTCTTGCACAAGGAGGAACAGCACGGGGGAGGTTCAGTGTCTGTGGGGTTTCAGTTTCAAGTACGTGTGGATTGTGAGTTTATGTTTATCCTCCTATCTCTCTTTTCTTTAGATTTTGTATGCATAGGTGTCAACTCTAGACCTTTCCTACAGATTTTCTATGCACAATGTTTTTTTTTAATCTACCGATATTCATGTAATTGTCAATATTATTATCTTATATAAATGGAATACTTATTTACAAATTCATATCTTAATCGTCAAAACAATTTTCTTGTCTATCAATTTAAAAGTTGTTATTTTTATCTTTTTTCATAGTATTATAAAGATCCCGCAATATTAATAATTTTGTTTACAACTAAGACATCCATTATAAAGAAACAAATAAATTTCTTCTTTTTTATTGTAAATCAAGTCCCAAAAATTGAGCAATAATCCTACAACAGAACCAACACTAATCTTCTATTATCTATTTTACACTTTTTCCTTCAAACCCATTCCCCATATGATCCCCATCCGCAAAAGTGAGATAATAATTATCTAAACCGTAACAAAACTTCATTAGAACGTCAGCCATCGTCTAGCTCTTTGGCTGTGTCCATCTTCCTACATATCTACATGTATAGTTGTGATGCATTTCACAGGATACAACACTGATATGTTCGTGTCGGCGACAGCAGCTTCTTTGAATTTAATAAATAATTTAATAACCCACAGCAGCTCACTGATATGCCTCCAGAGAGTCCTTTTTTCTCCGGTGAACCCAGAGGGATCAGTTTTGTTACCCCGTAATCTACCTATTAAATGAGAGAACTATTCACATCAAGAGCATCCTTATGACATAAACAGTCTGGTAAAGGGTTCACATAAAATGGCTCTTCTGAGCGAAACCTATCTGTGCCCTTTGTTCCTGAAATTGGACCTTTTCTTTTCCTAGGAGAACCCTGCCTGCATAAACAGACCCACAACACGGGTAAAAAGATTTAGTGAAAGAAGGCATCATGTACAGACCCACAAGACGGATAAAACGATTTAGTGAAAGCAAGAACCATGTGATTATTTATATCATAAGCATGCTAATGAGTTGATACAAACAGCTAACCATGCTTATGAGCTAAAGAAATATAAAAAATAATCAGGCATGCACTTCTTTAGCTCCTCAATTTCTGGTAATATTGTGCAGTTGTGCTTAACAATGATTTGTCTTGAGAAATAAGCATGCTTATGCATTTCGTAAATGCTATGCGCCAAAACCATTGAAATCATATAACAAAAAAATTTATTAGAATACATGGTTTTCTTTCTTTTCCATTCCATGAAGAGTAGGGTTGTCAAGAAAAACAAAAAAAATGAAGAATAACGAGAATTGACATTTTTTATGCTATGCAGTAAGAATGGATATTGTTCATTGTTTGGTTGCTTTACCAGCAAACCTTTACTGTTTTCAGAATAGACACTAATACAAAAAATCTGTTCCGGCTAGGTATACTTACACAGTTACACTTACCAGGCCAGGCCACGGGAAAAAAAGGAGGTAATTTTCAACACTGTAATAACAGGCCCTTAATATAAAAAAATAAACATATGACGACCCACTGAAGAAAGACCAGAAAAAAAGCAAGTCATTCTTAGTTATCCACCATTCCACCGTAAAAAATCATTACAAGATCAGAGTATCAATCACTTCACATAATCTCAACACTTGAATGTCAAGAAGAACTTACTAACTAAAGGAATAAAGAAATCAGCATGATGGTTTACTAAAAAAATCAGCATGACCTTGGTCATCCAAATACAGCCTCCTTGTTATGCAACAAAATTACAAAACATGTCCAATAGACACTATGAAGATCCTTAAATGGACATCACAAAGCATATGTTCACACAATAACTCGTGATAACATTATATAATAAAGGCAGAGCCAGAATTATATTCTCCCTGACCAGATAATAGCATATTGATATCCATATAATCATAAAAAACAATTACAGTAGTAGAGATCCAAATCAGAAGCTCCTATTAATGTACCTTCTTTTGTGTGCCTCGATGACACGATCAAACAGATTTCTGCCTTCTTTCATAGTTCCCTGCTCAACTTTGTCAAAAAGGCGGACAAGCAATCTCCTAATGTAGAAAAGTGATCCATGAGAATGATTTTCATGCAGCAAGTTTCAGTAACATATATTCATTTAGGATTCCAATATCTTGCCTGTCTGGAGAAATAGTTTTCCTGTGTCCCAGGAAGCGACGATGACCCTCAACTGCCATTGCCATGTTTCCAGAGTATGAAGGTATAAAAACATCACTCTCGACAGCTACAATGTAATCCAGTGAGGCCAGTTGAGACGCATGATTATTAAAAGGTTCAAGCTCGTCAACTGTTGCCAATTTTTCCTTCAAAGGAGTCACAAAAAAACTAAATCAATTTGGAGGACTGGAGCAGAGACATTTTTAGCTTATATTAGGGTGCTGACCAAATATACCATGATTTGACAATTATTTGCCCAAAATATTACACCTAAAATTTTTGGCCTTTTTTACCAATTTGACTAGGTGCACGACATAAGAGAATATCAAGGATTCAGACATAATTATTGAGATTAAACAACTGCTTTACACAAATATATGATTTTAAAAGTAAAGAGGAAGAATATCGAGGATTCAGCCATAGCCTTAAGGCAAAGGCTCATCAGTTCAGTATCCTCACTAGTCACTAGTCACTAGTCACTAGCCACTACTCTTGTACTTGCAAAAAAAAGTTAAACATAAAATTAAAAAATCACGACTTATCACCTTAGTGCACATAAAACTAATATCAAGGATCCAGGTACAGCCTAGGAGCAAAGGATCATAGGTTCAGTATCCTCACGAGTCACTACCCTTCCCTTGTACTCGAAAAAAGTAAAAAAAGAATAATATAACAATCATGACTTATCACCAGAGTGCACAAAAAACTAACTGAAGATAACTAACTAAAACTGAACTAACATGTAACAAGATAATGTCAGCCCATAAAGTCAAATACCTTGTTCATTAGAATTGGATAGCGTAATCGCAGATCAGCCATACGAGTATCACCCCCATATATTTCCCCAGAAGCTATATATATAGGGGTATGTGATGGGAATCCAAGAGCAGTAAGGAACATTCCAACTTCCTTGGGAGTTAGAGGACAAAAACCTTTGGCTCTTCTTTCAGTAGAATCAATGTCTTTCACTTTCCAGTATGATGTGTTTTCTCTACATGTACAGAACAGACGCACTAATAAAGATCATTTGCAGCAATATAAGTAAAAGAACGCTATTGGTGAATGTTAGTACCAAAGATTATCAAACATGCCCTGGAAAATAATAGTCATATTTCTACCTTATCATGCGTAATTCTTCAGCTTCTTCTGGGGATAGATCATGAGTGCATCCACTAAAAGCAAGCATGTCTTTTTCATAACGTAAATGTAGAGCAATGTAAGGACCATGCGATCTCATACGATCTACCAATAGCTGAAAATTGAAAGAATAATACTTAATTTTGCATATACTTTCAACTTTGTAATTTGATGAGAATTCGAACAGAATTTTACTTTTCCCATAGCTTCGATTCGGGGTGCAAAGCGTAGGGCTCCATAACAAGCACGGCAACGGAGCTTCTGAATATCAGGAGGAAGATTATTATTTGCTAGTCGAGAATCGGATTTAGCTGCCCGAATAACCTAACAGAAGCATATCATCTCAATTAGTTGCAACTAAAAACCTTTCATTTCAAGTACGACTGTTTGAGGGGGGAAACATAACAATACATTTCTGTCAAGGTGCCCCACATTGACTCTGTATCACTTGTTGGGTATCAGATCAATCTCAACCCTAAAATCTAGGTTGTATAGTACACTTCTATAGTAGCACCTAAGCCTCCCACAAATGATACAATCCAACCATTTAGTAAACATACCTTATATCCTTCCCACATGCTCGCTATCTCTTCCTGATAGTAATCGACACCAGACCAACTTCTGAAGTGCTTAACTGCTCTAGTAGCATTTGATAAATCTTTAGGAAGCTTTTTAATTATTTTAACATCGTTAGCTAAAGTATTGATGAAGTAGTCTTCATCAAAGACATCAGAAAAGTTGCTGCAGATCAAACATATAATACAAACAATTTCAGTATGCATGTAGCACAGATTTTTACAAGGAATAGATCTAGCATAATACATGGAATTGATACAAAAAGCAACAACAAACAAAGCAAATGGTACCTGGAGTCATGCCAAAATGAACGTTTATCAAGTTCAGGAATTACAAGGGTAGCATTTATGATACGTGCAACGGCGACCATATCACATATCTGCAAGTCAATAATGAGACCATTCCTTAGTTTATATAGTTGCATACTTGCATTTATGAACTAATCACTTGGCTAGGGTATAACTATTGTTCAAAGAAAGAAATGACATCATCTTTGTGGTTTAATTTTATAGAAGTTTCAACATGCATGAGGGGGGGTCCGGGGGATTTAAATTAACAACCTACTAAAATCACAACAAAGTAACTAGTGTCTTCACATGGTGTGGTATAGATAATCCAATACATTAGAACAAAAGGAAGTTGATGTGATGTCCAAACAGAAACAGTACAGATTAATGGATAAGAGTTTGGCTGGTTATAACCAGTAGCATCACCCATCACAGAAACTGAATCGACATATAAAGGCATATAAATCTCATCGTATTCGAACTAGAGTAAAAATGTAGAAAAATTATGGCAACTCTGAATAGTCATACTTGCACTGACTATTAATGGTTCAAATTTAATCTAAAGGGGCCTAGGAAATGTTAAAATTAATTAATGAATGAGATTAAGCATGCTTTATGTGCACAACTGAAATTACATTAAAACGAAGTAGCTAGAACTCAATGTCCCCACATAATATATAACTAATTAAGAAATTGTTCTACTTATGTTGATAGACTATTAAACTTCACATCAATATAATACATGCAATATAAGAGTATTACCACTCATCAGTATGAACATGGATATGATATACTTGAAATTTAAAACATTAAATATCTCAAGCAATCAGTCTGTTTTAAAAAAATAATTCAAACTTCTTAAATTCGTGATTCCCTTTAAATCTTAGAACAGAGAGAGCATTCCTGATATTTATTCATATCTGAATCTGAATAAGATCTTTGGTTCCATAAGAATGAGTTCAGTTTTGCAAGTTATCAATCGTAATAAGTAAATAAATCTACTATTCTGCTGATTAATTTGTATACCACATACTTAAGTCCATAAGTAATAACTCACATTGACTTTCAGGATTTTACATTATAGAAATAGATCAAGTCTGCACAGGATGCCATAAGAATCCAAATTAACTTGCTCTCCACGAGATATTTTGATAACCGGTAGGTTGAGCTTCAAAATACACCCATTGAATAAGTAAACAAATGATTTGGATTCGGCTGGAGGGTACCAACATCGTGTGCTATTGAATTATTAAATCAACTTGCTATCGGACATTTATTTTTGTATCCGGTCATTTTGGAAGGAAAAAAAAACCGAATTACTGACAAGCTATGCAAAAAAAATTGGGATTATATAAGAAATTACCTCTTGGCCAAACAGATAATAGAAAGTGATTACTTTAAATTTTTACATGAAATACAGATAAAGAGAGAATGTACAAACCCCAGCGCGCATCTGGTTAAGCCCACCATTTGTATGTACAAGCAGGTAGCCTCGAGGCTCTCCGTAAACTGAAGCCATCATATTAATAACTATATCAGTGGAGGAACATAATGTAAAACTTTAAGCAATAAAAAAACTCTTACAAGTATAGGATGAACTCCTGTTGACACATGGCACATAGTCTCGATTTGGAGGAGGTTTCCACAGCTTTCCGATATCCAATACTCCACTTGCACCATCCAACTGTCAAGTCTAAGGGAGTGAAAACATGAAATATGCATGACTACTTCGTATAAAATGTGCATACATCTACGAGCCTTAAACCATGACATGCCATATTTAGTCAAACAGTACCACTTTCTCGACAGCAATAATTAAAAGAAAACATAAAAAACAGGCAAAGACGAATACTAACAGAAACACAAAACCTTTTTTTTAGGTAAAGGGGCTTCCAAAAAATGTGGCGGCGCGAGGCTCCGAGTCCATATTTGCTCTTTGCTTAGCCTCTGGTATTCAATATCATGTTGCTACAAGATGGAAACATGCTTTTAATTTTTGAAATCCAAACTATATTTCAAAACCATCCCTTACACTAGCCTCCCCACCCACCCAAAAAAAAAAAAACCACCATAACACTCAGACCATCACACCCAATCACACTCGTACCTTATAACACATAAAAGGCCAGTATCATTCTAAAATTGAAACAACCTAAAGATACAAACTTTAAAAGGAAAATACATCAAGAAGACAAATCTATTACACAACCATCATGGGTCTGTCCAATTAGGATAAAACCACAGATCTAAACATGAATCAAGCAGCAAAAAAACAAATTCTTGAAATTAAAGATTGAATATAAACACTAAAGTTGCAATATTTTAACAGGGAGAGACTCACATTAGGGAGCTTGTAAAACTCAAAGAAGGCTGGGACTTGAGAGTGAGGAAAAATATGAACATGGGCAGACATCAAAGCTACCAGAGAGATCACACATATTGCAAAACTCAAGAACTTTCTCAACAATCCCAATTTCATCCACCACCTCTTCTTCAGCATTTCTTTATATATATCACCCTATATATATATATTATATCTATAATGCCCTTCAAGATTTTGTGCCCTACAATCAGGAACCCCCCATCAATCTTGTATGTATATTGAATGATGTATGTATAGTTCTTTCTTCTGGTTCTCTTTTGTGTGTGTATACAACTGTAAATGCTGTCTATTTTTAGTTTTAATACTTGGAATTTATTTTTACCGGCTTTTGCAATTGACGAGATTAATAAATTATATATTAATTATTTTATATAATTTAAATATATAATTCAAATTTTTTTATTATATCGGTTATAATAATATAATATATAATAAAATTTATATATAGGTAAAATTAATATTATTTTAACATTCATGAAATTTAATTAATAAGTTTTAATATTAATGAGATTTAATTAATAAGTTATAATTTCAAGTAGAAGTGAAGGGAAATATGTTATTAGATTGTTATAAAAAAATGACGATCAAATTTTTTAATCTTTCACTTATAATAATATGAGAAAACTGGCCCTAAGGTCATTCTCATGAGGTAGCATGAGGTTATAGTATAAATTCTGAGTGATAGTTTTATAAATATTAAATTCACTCATATGCATTTACATAACAATTTTGTATATATTAAATTCACCAATCTACATTTACATAAGTACCCTTATATTTGTATTAGAAAATATTCTAATACCAGGTGCTACATGAGGTAATCCTCACACACATCAACCCCTATAATAATGAGGCTGTTTGGGATTCTTTAAACTTAAAATAAGTTACTTATTTTATATTCTTTTTTTACATATTTTCATATCTTTTTTAAAAATAAATATTTATTTTAGAATTTTAAAACCAAATATTATCTTCAAAATAAAAAATAAATTGATTATTTTCAGAAAAAATACATACATACGTACTTTTTTCCGGAAATAAAAGCTTATTTCCGGAAAATAAATTTGGCCAAACAGGGCAAATATAGTATGGATAGATAGTATAGATAGTATGGATATATTAAATTATCTGGATGAGGAAAATAGGGAAGTTTGGCCAATTAAGATATACCATGATCTTGAAATTATATTCAATGATACTATATATTAATATACGTTTAGATTTGATCTCAGCCATTAATATGGGAAAAAAGTACTATTGCATTTATATATCTAATTAAATACTCCAATACTTTTCTCTCTTTTTTTCTAGTTTAACCGTTACTATCTATTGTTTAATTATTAGTTCCATAAATTAAAAAAAAATGTGTTAATTATTAGTGTGAGATTAGTGTTTTAGTTATTAGTGTGACTTCCCAACATTGTTAAAAAACACAACAGTTTATTTAATTAAGTTATATCGGTTCAATATTTAGATAATCAAATGATCTTGAATTAATCATGAATTCAACTTTTTTATTTTATATGTTATTTGATTATTTTCTAAAATTATTAGCAGGGAAAAAAATTCTAAGAGTAAAATTACGTGAAATTATTGTTTTTGTGCTGACAGTCTGACACATTTTGGGATATTAGAAAAAACCATAATCTTCTATATTTATTAATTTGAATTTTTTATTTTTAGAAAACAATCTTATTATTTTAATTTAAATATATATAGGTGAATAACACAGACATGGGCTGGTGTGCAAAATAATGAGCTTTAAGTTTACCTAGACTTGGCAGGACCAACAACCTCATTAGTCTATAATTTTTTTCTCTCCATCTATGTGAGAGTCTTGTTTTCTCTTTACTTTTCTTCATTGCGTAAGGAAAGGTTGTGAGAGGTAGTCTTAGAATATGGCTGGTTATCAGGATATCGAGATGCAATTGGCTGAGCTTGACATAGAGGGTGAAGAGAATGAACAGCTTGCTTTTGATGAAGATGTGGATGAGACAATAAACAAGTATGAGCTCTGTTTGGTAGGGAGGTTCCTGACTGAGAAAAACATCAACGGTAGAGCAATGATGTCGAAGATGGCGGACGTCTGGAAACCGGCAATGGGGGTTAACATAAAGGAGATAGAATCTGGTGTGTATATCTTTCAGTTCTATCACAGAGAGGATTTGCGTTGGGTGTTGAATGGAGGGCCTTGGTCCTTCGATAATGCTATGCTGGCTGTGGAGTCTATTCCTCTGGGTGTGGAACCGTTGAAGGTACCTCTCTGGTTTTTAAACATATGGGTTCAAATCCATGACCTTCCGTCGGGGTTCATGACAGAGAAAGTGGGGAAACATTTAGGGGATTTCTTTGGCGATTTTCTAGAGTACGATCCCAAGAATAATTCTAGCATTTGGAGAGAGTGTATGAGGATAAGGGTTCGCTTAGACGTAAGGAAGCCAATTAAAAGGAAGAAGAAGATCACCAGGAAGAACGGAGAAGATTTTGTGGTCAATTGTAAGTATGAACGTCTTGGCGAGTTCTGTTTCATTTGTGGTCTAGTCTCTCATACTGAGAGGTTTTGTAGAAGGTTTATGGATAAAAGAAGTGACAATATGGTGAAGGAGTGGGGGTTGTGGCTTCGAGCACCACCGCGTAGGGTGGCTGGTCAACAGAAAAGCAAATGGCTTCGAGAGGAGAACGACGGCGAGTGGGAGGCGAGGATTGGGAGGAGTAACAATATCCCACATTTTTCGGGGAAAGAGGATAATCAGGGGCCAAAATGGAGGGAGGGAAATTTTCAAAATATGGATAAGGAAGGTGTAACTGCTGATAGAATTCGAGATGCTAATTTTAAGGGAGCTGATAATCAGCTAACAAAATATGTGGGTCCTGATAGTGATGAGTTGGCAGGTTTAAATGTTGAGGAGAGAAAAAGAAGGAGGAGCGAATATGAATTAAAGGAGAAAGTAATTATGGGGGAGAATGTAATAAGCAATGTGTTGTTTGAAGAAAGTAATCAAGAAGCTGGCATTTCTGGTATGGATTTTCCAGGTTCTCATGTCTCTGATTTGGCTACGCTTGCAATGCAAGCTAGCCAACCAAAATGAATTTCTTAAGCTGGAACTGCCGGGGGTTGGGGAATTCCCGGGCAGTTCGTGTTCTAGGAGACTTAATAAAGTCTTCCAACCCGGATTTTTTATTTCTTTCGGAAACAAAAGTTGGTAATAATAAGATTGCAGAGTTAAGTAGGAAATTTCGTTTTGCTCATTTTTTTGCAGCGGATAGTATTGGTAGTGCAGGGGGTTTAGCTGTTTTGTGGAAGCATAGCATTTCTTGCATTGTAGTAGAGTCGTCGTTGAATCATATTGATGTAATAATGCTGGAGAATAATGTTCAGTCTTGGAGGTGTTCTTGTTTCTATGGTTTCCCAGGAAGAAGTAGGAGGAGAGATTCTTGGAATTTTATTCGAAATCTTGCTACTAAGTCACAGTTACCTTGGTTTATTTTTGGTGATTTTAACGACATGATTTACAGTACGGATAAAAAAGGTAATCATCCACATCCTCAAAACTTGTTGAATGGTTTCCGATCTGCGATCGAGGATAGTTCTCTGCTTGAGCTTGAGCTGTATGGTGGGAGTTTCACTTGGGAAAAGAGCAGAGGTACTTCAGAGTGGGTTAGGGAGAGGCTGGACAGGGCTTTTGCCACAGTTAGTTGGTGGAGCAAATTTCCTTTGTGCAAATTATCGGTCTCTCATACAGTGCACTCAAACCATGATCCCATCTCTGTTGAACTCATGAACCTGTCCTTTACGAAGAAACAATTTCGTTTTCGTTTTGAAAACACCTGGTTGAAGGAAGTTAACTTTAAAAAGGAAGTGGCTCAATACTGGGAGAAATTGCCAGCTATTCACCTTTTGCCTAAGTTGCTGTCAGTTTCGTCTTTTATGTCGAAGTGGGGGAAGAATTTTTTTCATAAGTTTAGAGAGAAAATTAAAAAGCAGAAGATCATAGTGGATGCCTTGGTGAGTTGTGAAGATGAAGTTAGTATTCGTAGATATTTTGAAGAAAGGAAAAAGCTTGAGGACCTTATGGTGCATGAGGAGGAATATTGGAGGCAAAGGGCAAAAGCATTTTGGCTGGAGGAGGGAGATACTAATTCTCGTTTCTTTCATGCATCAGCTTCGACGAGGAAAAAGATAAATCATTTATCTTACCTAAAAACAGATTCAAGGGAGATAGTGGACACGAATTCTGGAATGTGCATGGTGGTTAAGGAATACTTTAATAACATTTTTGCTGGTCGAAATCAGGATGACATAGTTCACCATGAGGTAGAGGAGAGAGTGATCAGTGAAAGTCTGAATCGAATGCTAGGAGCAGAGGTTAATTTTGCAGAATTTACGCAAGCAGTGAAGCAGATGCATCCGGACAAAGCCTCGGGTCCGGACGGGCTTAACCCGGCATTTTTTCAACATTTTTGGGAAATGCTTGGTCGTGATGTGTTCATGTGCTGCAAAACTTGGTTGCAGGAGCTTGTATTCCCAGCTGAGGTCAATGACACTTACATTGTCCTTATTCCGAAAAAAGAAAATGCAGACACGATGAAGGATTTGCGTCCAATAGCCCTGTGCAATGTCTTGTATAAAATTCTGGCTAAGGTGCTTTCGAACAGGTTCAAACGAATTCTGCCAGCAATTATTTCTGAACAACAGTTTGCGTTTTCCTGGTAGGAACATCTCTGACAATGTCTTGGTTGCGTTTGAGCTCATTCATTATATGAAACAAAAGAAACATGCTGGTGAAGGGGATATTGCTCTTAAGTTGGATGTAAGCAAAGCCTACGATAGGGTAGACTGGAATTTTCTTCGTAATCGCATGGTTAGGATGGGTTTTGATGACAAGTGGGTAAGGTGGATCATGTTGTGTGTCACTACTGTGTCTTATTCTGTTTGTTTTAATGGCATGTCGGTTGGTCCTATATCTCCTAAGTGTGGTCTGCGCCAAGGTGACCCATTTTCGCCATATTTGTTCCTCCTTTGTGTTGAAGGTCTGTCAAAGTCGATTACGTCTGCTGCAGCTAATGGTAGTCTAAGTGGCTGCAAAATAAGCTCGAGTGCTCCAGCTATTACTCATCTGCTCTTTGCAGATGATAGCTTTCTATTCTTTAAGGCTTCCAGGGATCAAGCAGAGGTAGTGAAGGAACTTCTTAATACGTATGAAAGATTGTCTGGGCAGTCCATTAATTTTCAAAAGTCTGGTATTATGTTCAGTTCGAATGTGAGACTGGATAAGCAAGCTGAGCTAACGGGGATTCTGGGTGTTTCGAATGATTTGAGAACGGGTAACTACTTGGGTCTTCCTTCTCTTATAGGGAGGGTGAAAAAAATCAGTTTTTAGTTTTCTTAAAGAGAGGGTATGGCAGAAAATTCAAGGGTGGAGTGCAAAGCTTTTGTCAAAAGCGGGAAAGGCAGTGCTTCTTCGTAATGTTGCACAAGCGATCCCTTCATATTGCATGACTTGTTTTTTGATACCAAAGAATCTCTGCAAGGAAATTGAGACAATGATGAATGGTTACTGGTGGAATTCTAATGCTGGTTCTAATCGTGAAATTAGGTGGGCTTCGTGGAGTAATATGAGTATGGCCAAGAGCAAGGGAGGTTTGGGTTTTAGGGATCTTCATGGTTTTAATTTAGCTTTGCTGGGAAAACATATCTGGAGTTTCGTTAATCATCCTCAGTCATTGGTGGCTAGAGTTTTTAAAGCGAGGTATTTCCCTAATGATCATGTTTTTGCTGCTAAACGAGGTGGAGGGGATAGTTTCATTTGGTCTGGCATGTGGCAAGCTAAAGAAGCTTTCAAAGATGGTTTTAGATGGGTGTTAGGGGATGGTAAAGATATTCGTGCGTTTGCAGATCCTTGGATGAGGTCAAAAGAAGATTTTCGTGTTGATCCACTGTTTAGAAATGCAAACAGATTGGAGAAGGTCAGTGACTTTTTTGCAGATGGTAGTAGAATGTGGGATGTGAATAAAATTCGGGCTTCTTTTAGTCAAGAGGACTCTCTATTGATCATAGGTACTCGTATTCCTCAAAATAATGTTAAAGATCGTATTGCTTGGTATAAATCGTCTAATGGGTGCTACACGGTTAAAACGGGTTACAAATATTGGCATGATCACTTTGCAGACTGTAATAGACCTCCTGCGTCTCCTGGGTGGAACAGGTTGTGGAGGGTAGGTCTGCCTCACAAAGTCTATATGTTTCTTTGGAGGGTCTGTCGTAATAATGTGCCAGTTAGAAACCTGCTAAGAGGGAAGGGGGTAAATGTTACGATCTTGTGTCCTTTCTGTCGAGATGTGGAGCACGTAAGACATGTTTTCTTTGAGTGTGAGTTTGCAATCCAATGTTGGCAGGCGCTAGGTTGTCATATGGTTATGGGCAATGTCGATTGCGTGTCTACTTGGCTGCTGCAATTTTTGAGTACAAGTACTGAAGAGGAGATTATTAGAGTTGCTATAGGGTTGTGGGGAATCTGGTATGCCCGTAATATGAGAGTTTGGGAGAATAGAGTGATGTCCCCAGTTTTAGTAGGTGAGTGGAGTAGTAAGCAGGTCTACGAGTGGCGAGAGGTTAGGAAAAAGCACCAGCAAAACCAGTTGGTTGAAGCAGGGGGTGGTCGAGCGTCAAGAGTGAGGTGGGTGGCTCCGGCCCAAGGTGAATTTAAACTGAATGTTGATGCTTCAGTAAAGGAGGGTGAGCAGTTTTTCTCGTTAGGAATGGTCATTCGTGATTGCAGGGGTGATTTTGTTAGAGGCAGAATTATGAAGTGTGCAGGGGTGGTCACAGTGCTTGAAGCTGAGGCCTTGGGAATTCGTGAAGCTCTCTCTTGGCTACTCACATTTCCTAGTACGAGGATGTAGGTTGAATCAGACTCACTTATTTCAGTAAATGCAATCTCCAAGGGAATGGACTATAAGGTTGAAGAAGGTTATATTTTTGAGGAGTGTCGCGGTTTGCTTGATAGTATGAGTGGAGTCTCTTTACATTTTGTTAATATGTAAGCGAATAAGGTAGCCCATCGAATGGCACGTGTGCCTTGTTCTCTTAATTGCCACAACGATTTTATGTCTCCTCCATTGATGTTGTTGGAGACGATTGGTTCTGATGTTCATGTTTAATGGAAATTCCTTTATCAAAAAAAAAAAACACAGACATGGCACATGTTTATTCTCTTGGTGAATACTGGCATCAGAGAAAAATTATAAGTCTGTTGTTTTAAAAAATTTCACAATTTTATTTCTTTCTAAGTTATAAAGTTAAAAACACACCAAACTTCGAAGTTTCAAAAACACAGTTAAAAAAATGGAGAAGATTGCGTATGTATAATAATGAACTAATAGGCAGAGGCATGTTGTAAAATTCTACTAGCACGAGCAAGTTCTCCAGTTTGTCTGGTATGTATTTGATATATCTAATGACGAACATACTGGTTGAATTTGTCGGAGAACATTATAATTTGACGTTCCTAGTTAAATTTTAAGGAACCAAATTCTAAAATATTTAACTCGACTCGTTAATAAACGATCCAATATTTAATAGAAGCAAGTATCAAGTGTTCATGAGCTTTTCAGCTCCTTTGTGGCATAACCATCACAGAAGATACAAATTGATATCAATTTCTTATTTATTAAAGAGTAGATGGTCAGGGTAGATTAGACTGAATCGACTTGATCTACTGCAAATCTCCTCAAATCTAAGATAGAAGGCTGACCATACTTGGTCGAGCTCCACACTTTGCCCTCAAGCTCACAGCCTTGGGAGAAAAAAGGCCATGACCTTCACTCATATCAACCATCTCTTCACCAATACGGTCCCAGTTAAAACACTGAAGCAATGCTCCCAAAGCCAATACGACTACCCGCATAGCCAATCCTTCCCCTGGACATTTCCTTCTCCCAGACCCAAATGGCATCCATCCGAACCCAAAATTTCCCTCCTGGAATCTCTCAGGCCTAAACATCTCAGGGTCTGACCAGATTTTTGGGTCATTTTGTACGGCCTTCACGTCAACCAGCAACATTGTTCCACGGGGAACACAAAATCCACCTACTGTACATTCCTCGGATGACTCATGTGGTATAAGAAATCGTGCTACTGGATACATTCTCAATGTCTCATTGATGATGTAACGCAAATAAGGTAGCTCCGCTATATGTGATTCGCTAATTAGGCCATCTTCTCCCACAACTTTGTCAATTTCATTTTGAGCTTTATGAAACACTTCTGGATTGTTAAGAAGAAGTGACATTGCCCATTCCAATGTATCAACTGAAGTACTAACTCCTGCCTGTAAAAGTGTCTGCATAATTGTACACGGAGGATATATAACTACCAGAGAGGACATTGAGATTGTTACAGATAATCGTATTCAAAATTCAAAAGAGATTTAGGGAAAAGGTCAACGCGTCACACAACAATAATATGGCATGGATAATACGATTTTTCAATGTTGGTGGAAGACGAAGAACAATGTGGAATTGAAAACAGTGAGTAACAGATACAGTAAAAACTCTATCAGAACACTGACAGAAAATTTATTCTAAAAACAATTTTGATTCTCACCTACTCATCTTATGTCATATTCGATCCTCTTCGTTTCTTCCTGTCTCAGACTGTGTTTGGTAATAGTGTCAATTTCATGCCATTCAAAAACTTACAAAAATGTCATAATATGATTATATAATAATATGAACCTAAATTAACATATTTTAATAAACAAACTATTTCACATTCAAGATAATTTAGTCATGTCGGTATTATCAATGAGTTCTGCCTCTAGAAATCAGGTCAATGATCGAGTCTTATTGAAATCATGTTAGACATCAGTTCCGTTGTACATGAATTTTAAGCTTTCAGAAAAAAGGTTAAAAGTTACCTGCATCAGGCTTTTAATATCATCATCTTTATAGTAATCAGGTTCAGCTTCGTGTAAATCCAACAAAATCTGAATCAGAGTTTTATTCTGGCCTTTATTACCAGAGTCACGGAACCCATCAATCAAATCTTGCATAAACTGATCTCTTTTCTTACTCAATTCAACAAACTGATTCTCCAAATCCTTAAACCAAAACCACCTCAAAACCGACACAAATTCCCCCATATCAGTAATACTTGCCAGCCTAGCTGTCTCCTTCATGATCTCCTGAAATCGCTTAGCCTCCTCCGATTTTCCAGACTCCTCTCCATAGTACCTTTTTCCAGCGATCATCCGGGTCAGCACGTTAAACATCATCTCGAAAAAAACAGGCCTCATCTCCACAGCCTGCAATCCACCACCAGATAATTTAAACAAGTATCTGACCATTGACTTCACCTCCTCTACACGAATAGACGACAGCTTCTGCAACCGATGAGACGATAAAATTTCCAGTGAGCAAATTTTACGGAGGTTCCTCCAGTAGTCCCCATAACCTACCCAAACAATGCTAGTGAAGTTGTTTCCTAAGTGTTTTCCAAATAAAAGATTAGGACGGTTGGCAAATATGATATCGTTTTTGGTGAAACATTCTTCTGCTGCTGCAGAGGAGGATACGACGAGAACTCGACGAGATCCATAACGGAGGTAGAAAACAGGACCGTGCTTGATGGAGAGAGCTGAAAGAGTTTTGTGAAGAGGCTTTTTGAGAAGGTAGAGATGGCCAATTATTGGCAAGGCAGGGAATGGAGTTGGTGGAAATTTTTTGGATTGATTAGTGTAGAGATAAAGAGCTGCTATGATAAATAACAGCACAGGAATATAGAGGTACAAACTCACACTATCCATTTTTGGAGGCTCATGTTCGACCTAAAGTGATAATCATTCAGACATATTGACTTGTGTTTGAGGGCCCCATGGAGCTAAATAACAAGATTTTATATAATATAAAGCAGAAAAACAATTTTTGGAATGTTTGATCGAAAATAACGGATAAAAGACGTATTTACCCATCGGGTATTACATATTACGCATCTCTCACATGAGTGGCAGCAGAAAAAAGCTAATACATATGTAGCTCAGGTGTTATTAAGAAATTTTATTTTTAAAAAACTTGTTACGCAATAGGAAGTTGGGTAACAAGCCTAATACGCATTCACGGAAGGGGTAATAGGCCTAATACGCATTCTTGGTTTTGGGTAATGGTAAAAACTATATTTTTAAATTGCAGGATACATATTTCCCTCATCTTATACACGCATCCATCATCGTAATAATCAGATAAAATAAAAGTCGGTCAAATACTTCTTCAACATCGGCATCATCGTTTCCCTCGTCTTACACACACAAAATAGCGAAATTAGTTGCGCACTAAAAGGTATTTACTAACCCTAATTGAATCTGTGAATTTGTCTTTACATATATGCATTCACATATACATACCTGGTATTTGATTGATGATGGCGGTGACGACGGTGGAAGGAGAACAAATCGTCAAGAGTCTCAACACATCAAAAGTCACGATTGATGATATGTTGTTAATTTTCTCGAGTTTCGATAATCGATTATTGAATATTATTAGTTTGATTTCTGATGATGGTAAAGTGGTGGATGATGATCGGTTTGTGGAGGCTCATAAGGTGATTCTCCGGTAGGATTCGGGTCAGGTTTATAATACGCATTCAGGATGTGAGTATTATCTTTATATTACGCATCTGGTATTGGGATAACAAATCCGGTATTTTTAGCCACCCAAACCTGGAATTGTTATTTTCATTTTTTTAATTAAAAAATATATATTATTTTCAGCATTATTTCTCTATCTTTCAAGGAGGAGAATCGAAGGTATGCAAAATTTATTATTCCTGATCCTGTTTGGATTTACTCCATATATTGTAAATCGGAGTTTAGCATATAGTAAATTTCTTATGTTGATTATTTTTTACAGGAACAAAAACATAAGCATGGATATGATCCATTTTTTTTGTCAAGGAAATATACATAGTGCTGATATTTAATAATTATATTATAAATTAATAATAAAGATTTTAATAATATTAGTTAGAAATAATTGAAAATTAATGATATTCTTTTTTAAAAATTTAAAAAATATTCTTACAGATTTAACAAAAAAACCCTACAAAATGAGAAAAAATAATAATTTTCTACAATATAATATTATCATTGAAAAATATGTAGGAACGGACACAATAGCCCCGTTTTCATCTCAACTCATTTCAAACGCAGGCATGGGCAGCGCATTAATCGTACGCATCATTAAAAATGAAGATTCTTGATTTTGTAGAGAAGGAAGAGCACGGCTCATTTAAATTGTTGGTGACTTTCCAAACTACATCTCAATTATCCGTCCGTTTAATGAAGGTGATTATCCCTATTACCCACCTAACCACGCAGATTAACCTAGGGTTTTTAATTATCAAGCTTTTTATCTTTGAGAAAGAAGAAAGGAATAGCATCGCTTCATGTATCTTCATTCTCCTTTGTATTTTCATGTATAAACTTCTATTATAAAGTTTCTTTTATCTTTGTTATAAATATTAGATATGTATATGTTGCAGTAGTTTTTACATATTGAATTATGTGTTGATTTGTTGACTAATTGACTCTATAATGATACTAGCATGCTATGCTATGCAGCTGATTAAGGAAAATATTAAATATTTTTAGAGTAATGGTTTGTGTTATTTGTTTGTTGTCCTACTTACAGGAGCTTGTTTATCATATCATGTCTATCATTATAAGTTTTAGGCTAAATTTAGAATCTAATTGAAGTGTTTTTTGGATGGAGCATCTTGTATACATATGTTCATTAGGATGTCATAGCTAAGAGGATGAAGACATGGAATTTATGTTGCAAAAGTTTAAAAATAGATAGCTGCAGTTCTTGTAAAATGATAAGGTGTTAACTAACCTTGCAATACTAGGTGTAGTGCCCCTGTTTTATTCACCTAGTTAGTACTTCTCGAAAAATTTATTTATCTGAAATTTTCTGAAGTGATGAATTCATTAACAAACACACATACATTTATACTGTATGTAGGTGGTATAGGCTTTTCTTTACTCCACTTGCATACATGTGTTCTTGTGGTTGACTACGACTCAATAATTATATAACTCCATTACCAAATGGAGCTTCTTCCTGTGGTATGCGATGATCATTAGTGGAGCAAAGTCGAAGAAGTAACGAAACAAGTGAGGTGGACATCCTTCGAAATCAAATTGCTTCTAGTTTGATGATGTAATTTATTTAGTTGTTTTTATTGTAATTTATTTCACTTTATTATGTTGAGTATATGTTTTAATATATTAGAAATACAGTTGATGTTTTTTATACTGTTGAACAACACATTTTGAAAATTATTTACCAAACACTTATATATCTTAGCTTTTCATTTGACAGCAGATTATTACAAATTTTACCAAACGATTATCAGTTTTTTCTGACAACACTTTTTCTAACAGCACTTTTACCAACAGCTATAGCAGTTTTCAACAACAATCTCAAACAGAGCCCTAGTTTACTTGTTGGAATCCTGCCACAAGACGTTCAAAACTCATTCCTACGCATCCTGTACATAATTTCTCGTACAACCATAAGGTGTGTTTAGGGTTTGGTATCCTTCTCTCTTATTATGATTATAAGATTGTTAGGTTTTTATACGCCGCATCTTCGCCTAAATCTCTGCCTTTGATTGTACAAGTCTATTATGCGTCACAAAATATTTGGCAGTGTTTGTTGAGATTGACAAGGATATAGTTGACGAAATTGATGTACATCAAAATATTATGAATCAACACATCTAAGTTGAGATCATAAGAAGGTACATCAATTTCGTCAACTATATCCTTGTCAATCTCAACAAACACAATTTCCTGCCAAATATTTTGTGACGCAGAATAGACTTGTACAATCAAAAGATGAGGTTTAGGCGGATGCGGCATATAAAAACCTAACAATCTTAAATCACCCCACTTCACTTGCCTTCGTAATTTGCTCCCTCTCCGTGCCTCTGGTCTATTCATTCAGCGCCCTACTTATCCCGATTCTAATGGCGTTCGCCGTAAGGAAGTTTATTTCCTTCCGCTCGACGATCCTGACACACTTTCACCATTCAGAACCCTCACTTCTGCTCATCAACTTATTGATCCTCAATGTTTGCTTATTTTGCGATTATGCAATGGCCTTTTATTGTTCTATGACGGACTCTCTTCCCCACACAAACAGGGTAACTATTATGTATATAACCCCTCAACCAATCAATTAGCTAGCCTTCCTACTATTGGCACTAGGTTTGTTATATATCGGCTTGGCTTTTGATCCTTCAAAGTCACCTCACTACAAAGTTATTAGTTTTTTTTCTACATCTCAAGCAGCTTCTGTCAGTGGCTTTCATATTTATTCCTCTGAAACCGGGACCTGGAGGGTGTCGGTTGAGTCTTTTCATAAGACTTTAGATATGTGCTTCAAAGGTGGAGTCTATTGGCATGGGTGTATTCATTGGATTGTTAATTTTGAGTACAAATCAGTTAAGGGTTCGGCTTTATCTGATTGTTTGTACTTTAACGTGGACGAAGGTAGGCTAGGAACATTCCCTAGTCCTCCTATTGGTGAGGAGTGGGCTAGGGGAAGGACTTTCTATTTTGGGGATTCTGAAGACCATTTACATTTTATTGAGGTTCGTCCTTGTGATACTTCACTCACCGTGTATGAGATAAAGAGCGATTACTCGGAATGGTTTGTCAAGTACCGAATTGATCTTGCTCCAGTTTCTAAAGCTTTCCCAGAGATGACTAAAAGTAAGCCGTTTTCTTTTGGTGGAATTAATAATGCAGTTGCTGTGCTCTCACTTATTAGGAGAGAAAACTTTCACGAGGATTCGTTCTTGGTACTGGAAATACCTGGTAAGGCTATACGTTACAATCTCGTGGATAGAAGCTTCAAAGTGATATGGGACTTTGCTGTAGACTTGGGTCTAGAAAGGTTGATTGTTGGGTCTCCGGAATGCTTGAAGTTTGGCAATACATTGAAGCTCCGTCATGTGTGTAATAATTAGTTGGCCCAGGTGCTAAACATTTACACGATTGATTCGGTAATGTGCTATTTACACAAGCAATTGGTCAATTAAATATGGAGGTTTCTCATTTACTATATTCTGTTTGTGACCTTTAATTGGTCAATTAAATATGGAGATTTCTCCTTTACTATATTCTGTTTGTCACCTTTAATTGGTCATAAACTTCTCTTTAAAATGGCGACTTTCATTGTCATTATTGTTTACCTTTTGTTGTTATGTTTTTAAGCTGATCAATTACTTTTAATTGGTAAATTCAGTATCTTTCGTTTCAGGCGTGTTTACAGAAATAGCCTTGTTAATATAGCTTAAAGTTTTTCTGTAGATTGATTGGACTTGCTCTGTGAACTAACTGTTTCTTTGCTGTTTTTTTTAGTTTTTTAAGGACGTATATTCATATCCATATTCTGCACCTAACATTGAATCGGAAGGAAGTTACCCCTCCGTTTAGCTTTACTTTTTGACACACATTTTTAAGAGTTTTGACTACATAGTTAAAATTATTATTTTTTAAATTTCATTTTTGTGAATAAAAGTTTTAATTTAATATTTTTATTCTAAAAAAAACTAAAAAATAATAATTTTAACTAGGTAGTCAAAACTTCTAAAGATGTGTGTTAAAAAGTTATTGTAAATGTCAAATAAAACTAAACAAAGGGAATAATTGCTTACGTGAATGCTTCTTTCATTTTGAAATGTGTTAATGAAATTCTAATTAATATGGTTATGGGATTGAGATTCTCACTAGAAGTGTGTTGGTATATGATTGATTTTACATACGTAAGAGCAAGTCCAACAAGTTATCTAAATGGTGTCCTAAGATGAAATATATGTAACGTGTCAAAAAATTATGTTCCAACAGTGTCCTAGTGATTTATTTTTGAATAAAAAATTCTTTCCCTCTTTTTTTTTCATCTTTTCTCTCTCCTTTTTCTCTTTTTACCTCCTTTTGAAAGTAGTTATATTCAAATTTATTATTATTAAATAGATAATGAATATAGGGATTATTCATTATTTTATAATATTTATAGGTAATGACTTAAGATACTATTGGAATTGCTCTAAGTCATAGGAGTTGAATCATATTGATAATTTGATATTCTTACTAGTTACTATGAATCAGAATATGCTATATGGTATTTGGAACTATTTTTGTACCCAATTTGGTACCTCTACCATTACCCATAACTTGTTCTCTTTGATCATATTTGCAGTTGAATCAATCGCTTTTAGACTCCTGGCAGATTTGCTTTCATTTTATTCTAATTAATCTGTTAATTTGGTCTTATGGACTAAATATGATTACTTTCTGATTCCTTCTGCGGGACAGTTAATTCTTCTGTATTATGAACTCGTTAATGATTGAAGTTTCAAATGGACAGCACAGCTTTAAATTTTGTGTAAAATTAGAACCAATTGACTATATAGCTGTTGGGGTAATAATAATCACTTGAATATCTGTATTACCGTGTTTTTTCGAACCAAGCCTCTGTGTAAGCGCCTATTGATATTGTGCTCGATTTCAAATACTTGCTATTCAGTTATTCATTAAATTTTTCTTCTCCTTGTTTAATATTTGGAGGGAGAACCAAAAGAGGAAAGTGAAGATGATATGGAGTTGAGCCTTTTCTACCAGGAGTTGCTATCAGTTGCAATATCTAATCTTCTATGACCTACCAGAAAACAAAACATTAATAATAGTCTCGTCCTAGCTTTTAGTTTTGCATGATTTTTTTTTGTTTGTGCTTTGTCAGCAAAGGCCACTATGAACTTGGGTTGCTTCTGTAACGAGGATAAAATCATATGTAGTATGTACTTGTGGCTTACTTTTTATATATTATTTAACCCCGCTTGGAACAGCGATGACTGGCAGTTGATATATCAACTTGGCCAAAACACCACCTCCAATGGTGTAGATATCATAGAGCTTATGTGTTTGAGTATTTGTGTATGCAACTTTGTTGTATCCGTATGACTGTATGCTAAATGCTATAGCTACCGGAGTAATAATAATCACTTGAATATCTATACTACCCTTTGTTTTTTAACCGAACCTTTGTTTAAGCGCCTGAGGATTTGGCAAAAGCCTGGAGATCGAGCGATATAACAAGCTCATATTAATCTGTATGCTCAAAAGTGGCACGGGAGCCCACCTTGAAAACCATCAAGCTAATTACTAGTCTTTTTTGAATTTTGAAAAAATAAAGGGCTTCCATGCAGAAAAGATTCAGTAAGGGCTGATCTAAGTTCATCAGGCGTCCCGACCAGATAACCTTTCCCCCAAGTGTTACGAAATAATTTGTGTATCACAAACCCAGTTGAGAAGGGAGGTAGCTGAAGCAGATTACATTTACTCTTGAAGTTTAATGTATCAGGGAAAAAAGTGAGGTCAAGTTCAGAAATTAGCATGAAAATACGGTTCGTCTCATACCAAATCCAATTTCTATACAAATTAGAAAGAGTAACAATAATCTACTAACAATGCAACTCCCACATATTCCAGTAGACATTGATCATTATACAAGATACGCGAGTACTCCAATGATCGACTGCTATCAATACTTATTTCCTTTTTCTGTTGCTGGAAAAACTAGGGCAGTGGTCTTGGCCGAGACAATACAAAGAAGTTGAGTCCAGTCTGAAAAAATTGGGACATGGGGACAAATTAAAAGTATTTCCGATATAAAAAAAGGTTTTTTTCTAATATATCTCATTTTAGAAACTGATTTATAAATATATCTCATTTATAATTGTATTTATAAATATATCCTATATTAATACTTCATTTTTTTCAAATGATATATGTATATAACCTTTCCAAACAAATGAGTTTGACATTTTGTATCTCTTCATTACTTATTAAATTACTTTGTTTTGAAGCACATATCATGAAATCCAAACAAAGTTGACAGGGGAGTTTTTGCTCAGTTGGAACACGTTGATACAATATCAACTGTAAGACACATTTGCATCAGCCTACAATCAGTAAAACTGCTTGAATGATTTACAGTCTATAAACAAGAAATTATAGCGATTAAGTAGATAAATGGTACCGTAATAATAAAGAAGTATGATCATAAACATCATTATTCATCTGTACCAAAGAACCATATCAGACGAGTCACGGAGTATTACATATACTTACGGGTATTCCAGTCATATTTAGTAGAAAAATATTAATATTTATAATTTAATTATATTTATATAAGTTATACATGAGTTAAAATTAACCATAGAACATATATTATACAAATTCTCAAAAAGGATATATGGATAA
This sequence comes from Oenanthe sinensis, assembly GCA_028671895.1. NCBI lineage: Eukaryota > Viridiplantae > Streptophyta > Magnoliopsida > Apiales > Apiaceae > Oenanthe > Oenanthe sinensis. Next base: position 43,575,451 of record CM053794.1, read on the forward strand.
AACACCTCATTAATTTGGTACAAATTCCCAAAAAAAAAAAATCGCAGTGTACATTTGATAAATATTGAGGGCATGTGTGTACACTTTTTTACCTTGAGGGTTCATATATACAAATACGGATACTTCTAGGATTAAAAGGTAAATAATGTGTCGGTTGGGTTGTTCTCTCATCAATTATCATTAACTTGAGGGTTTATGTGTATTATAAACACAGATACTTCGAGGGTTAAAAGATAAATAATCCCGTCACTTGTGAGTTTTGTTACTATAAATTGTGTTGTTAATTAAAGGGTCGAATTTGAATGTTGTCAAATATAGCCACGCCCACGCAGCAAATTCCAGGTAAGTTTGAGCATGAGCAGGAGTGATATATTGCGGAAGTTGAGAGATCCGAATACAAAGCGCAATTAGTAAAACTTAACAAAAAATAAGTGCAATTTGTAAAACAATGTACGTTTTGCTCGTTTCTACATCAGAATACATCAATATTATATAGCATCAGTTTCATGGTTGCATTCTCTAGATAAAAAGTCACTATCATGATATTCTGATGCCGGGGTATCAATTAACAGTGTCGGATGCAAGGTGGGCACCCCTTCCCGCTTGATTTTATAGCTACTAGTACTAAATATTGTGATTTTCTGACAAGTTTGAGCATCAAAGCATCCATAGTTTCATATAATCATATGTATAGTTCCTAGATAAAAATTTAAGTCAATATATATATATATATATATGCCATACAAGAAAAATTCCCAGCAATGTTCAAATACAATGGCAGGGGTCGTATTTATTTTTAATGCCGTTGCATTCACTGTTGGTTATTGTTTTGCTCAATGTTGCTCTCATTTTACAGAAATTCGACACAGGATTTTGTTTCCAAAAATTACCAAAACAAAATATTAAATTTTGCATAGCTCCTCCAGAAACATGACCTATATAGGCTATATGTCAAGTGCATTAGGAATTTTTCAACGAATTGAATTACCAGCCGAAGGTGAGTAGTTGATCAACTGAGTAGATATTGAAGGATTCCTCTACACTACCAAAAGGACACCCCTCTTCCATTTTCGTCCATTGCTGCTGATGTGCATTCCCCAAAACACTTCTTGAATGCATAAGCTCTTCATAAGCATGCGGTTGAGATGGCGAACAAAAGTCCAACCCTGGGTTTGACAGGTCCTGAGGCGCTGTTAGCAACTGAAAGTTACGAATAGTTTCTTGATTCATACTGCCGGAGTCACTACCTGATAACACTTTAGTCTCTACTGAGTTTGTTGCATTTTTAGATGGTCCCATATTTCCTGATTCACAAAAAGACATATTCTTCTCTGCATTTTCATGGCCAAGCTTAGCTTTCAACTCTTTCAACTGCAACAGTATAAACCCAAAGAAGAACTAAGAAAAGAAGAATCAATTTCGAATAATATTATTTAGTTACCAATGCTAGCTATAGTGTTTAGATGTTTATATACATACATTTACCTCAGTTGTCAAAATGAGTTTGTTCTGCTCAAGCTGACCATAGTTTAGCTTAAGAGATTCATAATTGGCTTTAAGATTGTTGTAGTCTATCTCCAGCTGCTTTATTTTCCAACGAGCACGACGATTTTGGAACCAAATTGCAACCTGTCGGGGTTGGAGACCTAATTCGTGAGCCAGTGCCACCTTTCTACAAGGATTGAGTTTGTTATCCGCCTCAAAAGTCTTCTCCAATGCTTTCACTTGATTGTGGCTCAATCTCCTTTTCTGCTCTACTTGATCTATGTTTGTGCTGTCTTTATCATCGTCCAAACCGTCCAGCATTGCCTGAAATTCTCTCGTGTGATGACACTTGTCCTCTTGCTGCTCTTTCTCTGAAGTAAATCATACATAATGCATGCTTTTAAGCCGTAAACAAATTGAAATAACTATGCTAGAAACACATTATATAAACTATGTAGTTGCATAATCTTGTGCGTACCTTGAGGTACATAGAGTGAAGTAATTAATGAATTTGTGGAATTGAAGCGCTTCATGGCTAATACCCTTCGTTTTTATGTTTTTTCCTTGCAAAAAACTTGTCCACTTTAAGAAGCTCTGAAGGGACCTGGGACTTGGGAGAGTAGTAGTAGTGGTAGTAGGAAGCTTCACAGCTTATAAGTAAGCTATTTATATGGTCTCAAAATTAGAAAAATGATACCTAAATAATACTGGTGCAGCAACAGTGTGTAATTGTAGCCAAAAAGGCCAAACTGAATATATTTAAAACTTGTGGACGGAATCTATATATTTTGAATTTTAAAAGTCCCCATTTTTTCTTGCAATATTTTAACCCTAAGACTTACTTTATGATTGAAATATTGCTCACAGACATCGATGGGAAAAAAATGTTAAAACTCACAGACATAAGAATCAGCATCATATTTGTATTACGATTAAGAATTAAATATATGGATTAATTTGATGGTTAGATTAAATAGTCGATGAGAAAAACATGGGGACCTTCACAGACCATGCTTTATACAAAAACAAAAATGTTGGAAGGTGCATGCATATGTAAGCTGCTAATATGAAATAGTAGTAAATGAGCTAGATATGCAAGCTAAGTCCAGGTTGTATAACCAACTAGCGAGATGCACCCAAAATATAAAACGGGGGCGTAAGCGGTGGGTGACATACAGTAATTGCAGACAGAGAAAAGAAAGGGGTGGGTTTATTTTAGAGTTGTGCCAAAATAACTGAGACCTGCAAAACAAACTATATCACATGCTGTGTTAATTATTTTCTTTTAATATACAATTTCCCAGCTTGGGAAGAATGGCCATGGCCCCCTCTGTTATATGTCACATGGACCGTACCCCACTTTTTAACTTTCTTTTCTATTTTTATTATTATTGTTTCTCTTAATTTTAAGTGTTTTTAATTCGGTTAATACGATTTACTACTATTTTCAAAATTAACTATGTGATCGAAATTATTTGTTCTCATTCTCACAAGTTATAATTACGTTAATAACTTGTAAATAATAAATAAATATACATGTGAAAACGAGGTGGCCAGTGAGCTAGTGTTGCACAAAGGGCCACGTTGCCTTATATCAATGATATCTTGCGGGCCCTGGATTAGGTGAAAAGGACCAAACTCAAAAGAAGGCCCGTTACATTACCTTTTTGTTTGATTTTGTATTACGGTTTTGGATACACACTGGTCACCATTCGGTCGATTCGGTTTAAAACCGGTTTTGAACCGACTCAAAAAATTTGAAAATCGAAATATCAAAATTTTATAAATTGAATCGAAATTTTTTTATAAACCGAACCGAACCGAAATATTTCGGTTAATTTGATTCGGTTTTTAAAAAACCTAAATTATTAAAAATATATAATATATTAATAATTTTTTAATTTTAATATTAATTTTTATTAATAAATTTATTTAAATAGGTAACAAATAAAATATAAACCATCAATATAAATATTTGAATTAATTAAATTATGAATATATATATAATATCAGTAAATATATAAAATATTAATAAATAATATATATAATTCGATCTATTCTGTTTGAACCGAAATTAATTGGTTGGAAACTGAACCGAACCGAAATTTATTTCGGTTTAAACCGAATAAATCGAACGACCAAATTTTCAAAAAAATGAAATCGAACCAAACCGAAATTCAACAGTTCGGTTCGATTCGATTTTGCTCACCTATGACTCATCCAACAGGGTGCGATGGTTTTGGATTCGACGGATTATTCCAGAATAAATATTATTTTCTTAGTTTATAAATTATAGTATATTAGTTTGCAAGTACAAAACTTCTTAATCTTAATTACAAAAAGAAATTGTCAGAATTTGCAAAGAATCTTATATTTAAGTCTAGAATCTCTTTTGGTACCCCTGCGAAATCAACATTGACAGCAAGATAATATTTATCTACTTGTGCCTGGGCTGATTTGGTATTGCTATTGCACAGTGTCTGAATGGTGTTTGGTAAAATTCAAAAGTTGCTGTCTGAAAAAGTGTTTTTGGTTTAAAAACTGTTATCAGAGAAAACATGTCTCTCATATTTTTGGAAAAAAGTGCTTTTAGTTTTTGTAGGAAGTAACTATCAATTTTATATCAAATTTTTCCAAAAACATTATTTTTATATATTATATTTCAAAATATGTATAAATTAAAAAGTGAATTTATATAATATGTCTCAAATTAATGGGGTCATTTATCAATATGTTCCTTTTATATTCGTTTTATAAATATGTCCTGTTACATTATTATCACACTTAAATATAAATATTAAGACTAATATATCCTTGGATTAACTTAACTATATGTAATTAATAATAATGAGTAAATATATAATTATTCTATTTTCACAAGTTTTAATCTTATAGCAATTTAATATTTTTGAAGATGTGTTTTGTAATACATGTTTTTTATTATCTAGTTATTTGAATAATGATATGATTAAATTGTCGAAACTTATTATATGTATATGTGAAATATGGGTTGTTTAGATCTTAATACTATTTTTTTATTTTCATTTTTTAATAATTTTTTGTGAAACAAAAATTTTAAAGACAAATTTTATTTTAAACTTTATATGTTTAACATATATTAAAATTTTGTAATAAAATAATTTAGTCTCAAATTTAGATTTAGAGGATTTAATTTATAAATATTACATTTATTTTAGAATTTCAATTGATTTAAGCTAGAAGGATAAGAATGTCTTTCTAAAATTATTAAGATGAAGAAAATTGCGTATGGGATATATTTGAAAATACAAATAAAAATAAGACATATTTGAACGGCTTTTAAATTTGGGACATTAGAAAAAAAAACCCTTACAAAAAATAACAAACAGTCATATGATTTTCCTGACAACACTTTTTTTCACATCACATCAATTTTTAACAACAATCCTAGACGGTTAGTGAAGCAGATCATTGTTTGATTCACGAGAACAAAAAACATATGGTCTTAGATATAATATACAAAAAGGCTGGAACAAAAGATTTACGAGAACAAATGGGATCATAGGCCTCAACTTGTTATCTTTGTAAAATGAAAGTTATAACTCAAATTTTGTCAGTGTACATTGTGAAAACTGCAACACCCAGCTGAAGTCGGAAACCGAGTGCTAGGAGAATGATGGGTTAAATACATCTCAATCCATGATTACAGAAGTATGCAGACCTAAAAAACATACTAATATGTGTCGATTGTCCTTGTAGTTTTGTATTCCCCCGTCCTTTCGTAAACCAATTCCTTTATCAGCACCAAAGACGAACCTTTTTGTTAATGATAAAGCTCGCCTAATCCTAATTCCCGTACAAATTTTACCTATTGCCTACTGATCAGCATATGGGCTACAAAATATATGCTGACAGTCGAGCTTTTTAAGATTAAGCCATGTCTATACACGTGTATTATCACACTACCTATCTTGCTTCATATACTGTTTAATCTCATCTTGTGACATTGGGAAAGAAGCACAGCAGGAAGAAATATCAATTCCAGCAACCTCCATGGCATTGCAGACCCATTCTGGAACATCACCTTCCGGAAACTACATGGTAATACGCATTATTATCATAATAGGTTTAACAACTGACTCGCAAATGATAACATAGATTGCACTTTAGAATCAGCAAACGCATAGCTGGAGACTTCTTCAACCCCATATATGCTATTTATAGATGCACACGTGTACATTCAGTTATCCGCACTTGGGGACCATAAGATGAATTTTTTGAACTTTATTATCAACCACAAACTCATGATAGGGAAGCAGAATTCTATCATAAAACCTCACTAATTCCATAAATCAGTGAGCAGACTAGAAGTAACTTATGGTAATTTTCATATATAGATGTTGAAAATGATTGCAAATATGTTATAACAGATTTTGTATGAACTCTGAATTTTATCTAATAGAATTCAATATGTTATCGTGGAAGAAATTGTATATGATTAGAGCTTTCAAAAGTCATTTGGAGTTGGATTTCAGATAAATTTGGGTTTTTCAGGCGGTTGGGCAACCTTCCCAGTTTGGGCCATTACTTGAGCTTTAAGGGTTCCGAATTTGCAGACAAAATCGGTCAATCAGGTATTGGCTCAACACCAAATTCTGGATTTAGCAGCCCAGAACAGAGCAGAAACTGTTGTCTCGAAATTTCCTTTTAGAATCTTATTCAGTTTTAGATATTAAATTATTATAATTTGTGACATTTGAGATTATATTCTTATTTGTGGTTCACTAGATTAGATTGGGTTAGGCATTAGAGGCAATTAGACAACAGAGATGAGGGATACATAAACATTTTTATTTTCTTTTTGCACTTCAAGCATTCAAAATATTTCATCCGTTCAATCCAATTAAACTTTTATTTTTTTTAATACTTATCTTATATTCTAATTTATTTTGTTAGTTTAATCATAAGTGAGTATATTTTAATTGCACCTTACTGATGATTGATGCATGATGTTCCCCTAACCCCTAATATATCGGATTATATGTTCTTATAGAATTGTGCTAGATTATGAATAACATTGCAGCAATAATTATGTGTACTGTTTGAATCTAATATCTACAACGATAGTTTTTGACTTTTATGGTTGTGATTAGTTCAACAATGACATGATTATGAAAAGGTTGAACTGAAAGTTAGGAAGTTGGGATGTCGGTGATAATGTCTCTAAATTTGAATGCTTCCACAGAAATAGGCTTGATTAGTCATGGGAAATCATTATTAATACTCGATGAAATTATTGGTGATGGTATATCAGTATATCCTTTTTCTTATGAGTAATATTTTGCAATTGAACAGGATAAGAATTTATCCCTGTCTTAATCACGCTAGTGGGGATACCTAACGGTGGATGTTTTCATTAATTATTAAATTTATCATAATTACTTACCCTACTACATAGGGACACCACAGCCTTGTCATTTGTTTTATCACGAGAGAGGTAATTGGAAGTAACTTTCTATTGAATTGTAAAACAAATTAAGCCTTAATAGCCAATGAGCATCTCAATCAACAAATTATGTCACAAAGCAGCCAAATTTATAATATATGTGAATGCACATACCATTTTCTGCAGGAACTGGCATACAAACCTGCAAAGAAATAATTTATATATGAGATAAAGAAGGCAAAGTGTCATTTGACATAAAAGCCTATAAGAGGAGAAAAGGAGATGAAAAACGTTGAAGCCGATAAAAGGAAATGCAGACATACTGTGGGAAACATCCTTGGACAATAGAAGAGTGTAGATCCCTGCTAAGCTGTGAGTTTGAAATATTTAACAAGTTAGATGGAAGATTAAGCCCCGAGGGTTAATTTTATAAAAGCTTTTATAAGTTTCCACCTTCAACATGTAATATAAATTGTGATATGACAGAAGCTGAGAGCCCATAGCATCTTTCGTGACAAGGCAATGAATATATGCCCTTGTGTAGTTTTTGCAAACCTGCAGAAAGAGAAATAAATAAATAGATGAGCATCAGTGGTATGGCACTGAAAATCAACAGTAGTATCACCTGATATCCTCTATGTACACATACCATACACTTGCATGTCGGATCAACAGGGCGGACATCGTCAGCCATGGCCTTGTGTTTAAGCTTAAGAACACCCTGCAATAATTTACATGGAGCATATCATTTGGAGAGAGAAGCATGCTGATTATACCCAAATAGTTAAAGATTAGCAGAGTGTGCCAGTCATGCCTAGAACAGGAAAGAGGTGAGTGTATTACATCTGGCATTCTGCCAAAATAGTACATTTGACTGTCTCTGCCACAGGAGCATTTAAAGTAGAAAACAGTATATATACAGATATAGAGAGGGAGAAAACCAGATTAGAGTAGGAGACCCGTAATCTAGGGAGATAAAGCACTTGTAAAGAGAAAGTGATTCAGCATGGTCGTTCAAATTATGACATGTGTGAAAGTTAGCATCCAAAGCTACAAGACTGTTGCAAGACAAATGGAACAAAAATATATATATATATATAAATTATAGTAGTCCCGCGAAGACTTAAAATTTCCCAAAATACTAACTGCGTGACATTGATTGGAGAGTGCGATATGACTATTTTCGTACTTGTGTTTATACAATAAACACGCAGATCAAGTAAAAGTATAAAAAAGAATTCCTACCTCAGGTACCAAAGCTGTGCCGAATCGCGCACTACGGGTGGGGTAGACACAATCATACATGTCAGCACCTAAAGCGCTGCAAACCACAATATCCAGTGGATAGCCAACACCCTTCCAAATATGCCGGACCAATATGTCATTATAAAGGAACTTTGGGAGGCGGACAAGGAAATGGATGGACATCAAGAAATTTAGAGGTATATGTCAAAAACTCAAAATCATTAGGCCATCCATACCATAACATATCTTGGCTTATCCTCAGGCAGGGAAGCAGTACACTGAGCTACAACTCGCCAAAATGAATCTTTATCTTCACCGCCTGCAAGGCCACCAATAGCATAACTGTCACAGAAGTAAATTTTGTTATAACTTAATCCTTAATCAGCGAACCATCAAGTTTCCTGTATTATTTTCTATAGGGTTGTAATGGGTTCAACATATGCAAAACCCTAGAAAGGTAAACAAGGAAAGATAGATGATGCAACTTTTTAAAATTAGAAAAGAAATATCTGTACTTGAAAGAAAAAGTAAACTGCATCTAAAATGAAATTAGTATCTGTACAGTGCAGAAACCAGCTAAAGACTTAGAAAATAGAGGAAAAGCTAATTTCGTATACAATGAATCTAATCACTAAAGGATATTAGAAACAGCTACCTAAAGAAAATCAAAGAAAACATCTTGGTGCCATTACTGATTTGTTACAGTTCAACCTTAAACCTACATTCATACATTTAAGAATAACAAGTTCAAGATATATCTAGTTTTCCAAAAATTATCAGCTACAATACTTTTAAAAACAGTCAGAAAGCATCAGATCATTACTACTTTGCTTTTCCAAACAAATTTTAGACCAATAATTCTTGAATCCTTCCACGCACATAACAATGCTGCAATAAATAAAATTCAGTGGGAGAATTATAAACACACCCAGGTAAATTGCGTTCCACCAAACCTTTGACACATATATCCCTGAAAAGAAGGTAGCATAACATAATAGTCGAGTTGATGATCATATAAATGGCTGATATATAGAGCAGATTGTACTCTCAAGTACCGTAGCACTGGATCTAGTCCCCCTTGTACAATGCCAAATAAATTCTGTTCAGCTGGTCTCTTGTGAGCTGCGATTATAGATTGACACAGTACTAATTTACAGAATTACTAATAGAGGATCAAATTAAAAATGTACAAAAGTATTTAATCTTTTGCTTTCACTATATTTCAAAGTTCAGATACAATTGAAAACATCACCAACGATAGACAACCTAAGAAGACCAAACCAAGCCTTAAAATGTAAACTCCTCATGGCACTAGATTCCTGAATTGTACAGAGAAAAAACCTAAACCTAAAACCACACTCACCAAGGTTCTCTTTGTTCTCTATCTGGGGTATCTATGCCGGTGACAGAAATTTTTCCCAATCAAATATGCAGTGTGTATGTACACAATTATCTATATACCTTTTATGCACCTGTCTATCCACCGCAAAGTACGGTACATAGCTTCTTCTATCCGTGCACCTGTTATGGTGGTTTTTACTACATCATCAAGTACCATAATTATATCTGCCCCAATTCTGTTCTGCAAAAGTTGATAGTGGAAGACAACAAATTGCAAAAGATAATGGAAACCAATGAGAAACGTAACAAGTCTAGATTGATAAATGTATATATATTTAAGGATATGAATATCAACCCTAAACACTTTCTATTACTATATATAAAAAGAAAAACCCTGTAGTACTTAGTGGTCGCATGTTTGCAAATATTTAATTTGGACACTAGTTTTATGCTCATACCTCCTATGATTCACTCTTCAACCCAAAGATGAACTTTCGACTTTCACGCAGGGGAAGGGCGGGGATAAGATCCTATTAGTAGCTTTCCTCATCACCTTATGGTTCTGGGAGAGCTGGTCACAAACAATTTAATACCAGAATCTTGAACAAAACTCACGCATGTACTTGATAGTTTTTTTAAAGTTTTCTGGCCGAAAAGCTAAATGCTAAATATTTCTATATGAGAAAAGTCTCTCCTCTTTTTTAAGGTACAAGAGATATAGAACCAACATTATGATTACTAAAAGATCTATATTTACACAATCCAAATCAAACAATTTTACCAAGTAATCATAACTTAAATTAATTGTTGTAAGATATACCTTAATTGTTACAGACCTATTGAACTAAAAGACTCTTTATGTCTAGATATATTCACTTTTAACTTTTATATTCTACTCCATATTTTTTTATAATTCTTCTGCTGTAGTATAAGTTTGTGTCAATACTATGTATGCTTCTGATATATTTATATGCCATGTTATAAATAACTTTTAATTTAAATTTTAAGAGGCATCCCTTTCCTAATTAAAAGAGGTTTCAGTTTTTAATCCTAAACTAATATATTTTAGACTCTAGTGTATAGCTTTTATGTGAAAAAGCTTCCAATTTGAATGTGAGTTTTTTCAAAAGAACTATTATTACCAAAAGTTCCTTCTTTTGCCTAGTTATATTCATGTTTATATTATAAATGTCATCAGCAAGAAGATGAGAGTCAATTGATAGCAAAAACCTAAATAACGATAAGAATGAGCCTACTTGAATTTGTATAGATTCTTCTGGTGTTAAGAGCATTGGCTTGCCATCAACTGGTGACTGCAAAGAGAAAGAGAAGGCAACACTAAAAAACTTGATGGGGGTCATGATTTAACATGTAAAACATGTAAAAAAAATTGAAACATAAGAAACAGAAAAAAGCATTAATAGGTGAATGCAACAGAACTGAATTATAAAAGATTTTCGGGCAATGGGATGTACGCAGCCTTATCTCTACCAAGAAACATATAGGGGAATCACAAAGGGGAATAGGTGATTTATAGTGGCAAGATCTCTTTAAAAAGGTCAAGAAGTCTTATTTCAACCTAAATTAGATGAATCGAGGAAATTAGGGGTTAATTTAGTCGTTAGCCAAAGGATTGAAGCTTTGGTAACTGTTGTCGGAATAATATTATCAAAGGACATTTCCTCGTACCGACTATTGTGCTATACTTGGGCAGTAATTTGAATCGAGCTAAGTTCGATCAACTTGATTAAATGGGCTCGACTTGGCTCAAATTCAATTTTAAGCTCAAGTTTGAACAAACATTTCGACTCTGTAAGCAATATTGTATTAACACATGCATAATGCTGCAACGTATCACTATTTAACATAGCACACAAACATATTAATATTTATCTAACAAGTGTAAAAAACCCAAAGTAAGAGAGAACCTGGAATGTTACACCCTCTTCAGTTATGTCAGCCAAATGCAATAATGAGACCTGAAAACGTCATACTAGTCCCATGTTAGTTGCATCTCAACATTTAACTTGTCACAATCAAATTTGGTATTAAAAAAATATAAATAATAACAATCATTCATGCTAGTGAATCAATTATTCAAAATTTAGTTTCTTGTTATGCAGCCCTCCACAACGTCACTGAAGCCATTGCACCTCCAACAAGGCGAGTAACTGATGTGCACTTTGACACGTCTATTCCAACCCTTCCTTAAGGTATTCTATCCCTATCATGATTCATCGGATATAATTATATAAACCTTCAATTCGGTCTAACACCTTGATTGATGCTAAAAAGCCTCTTAAACATTTATATTTCCATCTAGCTACCTAGAAGTTTTGCATACAATATAAATCGAGATTTTTGAGTTTCAAAGGGATGCAGTAATTGAAATTGTATTAACATCTATTGAGATTACAAAGTCTCTTGGTCTCACCTCCTACTTTATTCATAATATGGCTAGTAGTTCTAAGATTTGATAATCAACAATTTAATTAATATAAAGAGGATCGAAAGATTAAATCATCGTTTTACTCCACTTACAACCCTTCTACAAGAACACCTAGCATCTTTTTGAAATTTGGGTCTACTATTACACAAATGTGCTATCCTTTTGTTATTGAGGTCCGTGTAATCACGTCTCATACGAATGTTTAAATAGTGAACTGTGGGTGGCAGTGTTTCAACTAGTTTGTAGCTTCTGAGTTGGCTAGCAGATACATTGCAATAGCCTAAGATTCAAACTATCAATACTATAAATTTTGATATTTATATGTGATAGGAGGATAACCATTTGAAAGCCACCAGAGTCTGTAAGCAATGCCCTTGGCCAGTTCATAAATTTATGAAGTCCCCCCATTTCATCAATCAGCTCCGATGTTGGACGCAGAGCCAAATGGTATGTATTGCCCAGTATTATTTGGCAGCCAATTTCCTCAAGTTCGTTGGTTTTCAGCCCTTTAATAGTTCCTGCAAACTCAAAAATTGATTGTTCAATGCTTGAAGAAATTAAATCCTGCAAGCATCAGAATATTAACTTTAAGTCTTTAACTAAATAAGTGCATCAAACTAGATACAATAATTGTCTTGGACCAAGAGGGTAAGCAACCTGTATCAAGATGAACTTGTACAAACTAGGAGAGTTGGTAAAAAATGCACTGCCTCTGATACTTGATGCATTCCGGTTGATGAGCCAAAAAAATAAGAAGATTTTTTTTTTTTTTTGCTTACCCATGTTATTCAAGGCATAATTTCAAAACTGGCAATGTGAATATTTAAATGTAAATTTTTTAGAAGACTAAATGCATGGAACAGTAATAATGTATCTCCAAATAAATATAAGTAAAAACAATTTAATCAGGAATACTTACCCTGAGTGCCAACAGGCATGAATAGAGGGGTATGACAAACAAAGTGAGGAAGTATAAGCTGAGCTGCTCTGGCACGGTTAAATCTTTCCAGAATCTAAGCAGTGACAAAGAATAATACACATATGAGCTAGTGTCATCTATTTACAGACCAATGCTTGAATTTATCAAGGTACAAGGTTCTTAAAGACAAAGAACGATTTAACTTGCACATTTGACTTCCAACATATATAAAGTACAGAAACAAAGATAATTATTTATCATTCATAAATATATATATTTATTCATATAAATAAACATATTTTAATAAAATTGTATGTAAATATATATATATATATATATATATTGTAAAAATATAATAATTTCATTTATTTATATATTTATTTTTATTTAGTGTCGCACAATAACACGACACAAAAATAAAGAATGAAGGTTCAAGATACCATTTAGTGTCGTGTTTGTGTCTAACACTTAAGTACACAAAAACGAAAGTACACAACATTGCTAAGTCAATTATTATGTCACAAATTGTAAGAAAATGGAAAGTTTAAGACATATTTTATATATGTTCTTGATGTAATTTCCGGAAACTAACTAATGGAAGTTGTTCCTTGCTATGAGGACTTAAACTTTCATGTTTGGATCTAAGACATTTTCTTAGTGTAATCCATAGATAAATTGAGTAGAAATTGCTTGCTTGAAATGGGTTAAATGAGTTTGTCCACATAGATGGATGTGGGTCCTTTATATACATATATGTGCAAGGGTAGTGTGCATGTGAGTGTGCATGATGTAATTGTGTGCCCTCGCACACACACACGCCGCCGCCTCGCCTCGGAGGGCGATTTGGGCGATTGTCTCGGCGTCTCGCGTACGCGAGGCGAGAAGTTTTATTACATGATTAATTAAATTTAATTATGACTTTAAATATTATTTTAATATGAATATTGAGTCAGTATGTGACTGAGCTGGGTCAAGAGTTTATTAGACTCTGATAACCAGCTTATCAGAGAGGCTGGGTTAGAGTTTATTAATAAACTCTGATGGACTAGCTCATCAGAGTTTATGGTCAGATCAGAGTTTACAGATAAACTCTGATGGAACTGATGGTCAGAGTTTACAAACTTTGATGGTTAAATCAGAGTTTACAGATAAACTCTAATGGAACTGATGGTCAAAGTTTACAGATAAACTCTGATGGGCCTTATCAGACTTTAGCTAAACTCTGATGGTGATGGCTGGTTGTTACGAGTTTTGCTAATTTTGAAATATATTCTATTAAAGGCAGTTTAAGTCAGAATAATTATTGTAATTAATGTTTTATCTGTTGTTACGTTTTATTGTATTATATATACAGAAAAACGTTGGAGATAAAGGATAGACAAGAGAAAAGTTTTGAGTGCTACGTACACATATTCATACAGTTTATATAGAGGTTTTCTCGGCGAACTGAGGTGCAGGTCGCTGTTGAGTGCTACGTGTCTGTGGACGAAGTACTGTGTGTTGTTTTATCCTGGAAGTAAAATTGCTGCAACCAAACACAGCGTAGTGGGGCAATTATCTCTTCAAGAACAGTCAAGACTTCTTATAAGGCTTGAGGGCTCAGTTGTTCTTTTGGTTCTATCAGTATATGACTATATGCTTAAAGCTTCTGTTATAGCTAAGTTTTCTATCTTTTCTCTCGTATTTACAGTCACTAAACTTCTAAGCTTCTGTTAGAGCTAAGTTTTCTATCTTTTCTCTCGTATTTACAGTCACTGATTAATACATTGATTGCCTTCGTGTTTGTTTCGTAATTGGTATCTGCCTGTTCTTGTTAATGCTCATCGTATAACTGCCCATTGTTGTGCTTAGTATAAATTATATCGAACACAAATAACATCAATTATATCCCCTATTGTATAAAACCTATTTCGTCATAATCTGGCATAGAGTAAAAAACAACTGTATGCACTTGAATTCGGGCTATATCCTATAGTTAGTCCTTTTCGTTCCGTCAAAATAGCTTTTACATATGCTTGTTGCCTCCTTTTCTAATTCATGCAATGAGTACCCTTCTAATTCTAGCACTAGAGCCTTAACCATGACAGGTTGTTCATAAACCACATTATTTCACCGACCCATAATCAGAATCACTTGACTGTCTTTCATATATATGAATATGTAATGATGGATAAAAATTAATTAAAAAAAAACTTAATCAAAGAAGCATTGAGTGATAATACAGCTTCTGCAGTAATCGATATCGTACCTCGAATCGAAGAGCCATTGAATAATAATAATAATAATAATAATACTGCTTGTGCAGGCAGGCGTGTAATTGTGTAAAAATTCAAAACAATAAGGAAAAAACACAAAAGTAACAGAAACAAAGGATTAGGATAGCTGAAAGAAGCAAAATCAGAATGTATGAATAACATAAGAATAATGTAAGAATAGATACACATACATACAAACCAGAAAGGCGAAGAACGCGTGGAATTAAACCCTAGATATTGCCCAGGAAATAAAGAGAGGCGGCAGAAGTTAAGTTTGGCTCGTTTATATATATATATTTGCGCGGCGCGGCCGTTCTAACTGAAACAACCTGCCTATCTCTGTTTTGTCCGAATTTTAACCCAATTTATTTATGTTTTACAAGTACAGTACTTTTAGTTAACTTGATTAATGTTTTACTTCCACGCGTCAAATCGTTATTTCAGTTTTATACTCTCTGCCTCCTATTTTATAATTATTTTTTGAAAATTACCTTTTATTTATATTTATATTAAATAGAATGATTGAGATATTTTCAATTTGTAATTTGAATAATAAATATTTTTATATCCTTTATTAATACCAGAATAAAGTGCACTTCGTGTACCCGCAGTTTGTGTGTCAGACCACTTGGGATACCACACTTCAAAAAATACCACGCGCTATACTGCACTTCTTAACGTCCTAACACTTTGTTGTTTTCCGTTAAATTGGGTTAACGCCGTCAGTTTTTTTGTTTTGGAGAAGAAGGTGTTATTTGTGTTCTTGAAGATCAAAGCAACTTTTGAAGATGATTCTGAACTTAGTTTTCTTCATATGAGTAACCAAATTGAATCCCATATGTTGAAGTACATGACTACGTGCTCCGTCTTCGTTAGAAATTGCTTGGTTTGTAATTCATGATTTTCGGGTTATACTTGAATTTCTTATTTATTTTTCCGTTGATTTGTTGCATAAACTAATTACATGATTACGTAGATCGGTGAAAGGACATGCTAGTGATATTTTTTGTTTATGTTTATGGGTTGTTTTTGGAGCTCGTCGGTAAATTATTTTTCCGGTAAAGCTCGTCGGATTTCTTCAATTTACGGCCACATGGTTGCTTGTTTGTATGTATAATTGTTATATACATACTTCCGGCAAGGCTAGCGTTATTTTGGTATAAAAATCGACAAGCTTTGTTTGTGTTTTGTTTTGCCGTCGTTTAAGGTCACCGGAGACGATCACGGCGTTAGCCCAATTTAACGGAAAACAGCAAAGTGCTAGAACGTTAAGAAGTGCAGTATAGCGCGTGGTACTTTTTGAAGTGGGGTATCCTAAGTGGTCTGACACACAAACTGCGGGTACACAAAGTGCACTTTACTCTTAATACCAGTACCATAGTCATTTAGAAAATGGGGGAGCATAAATTCATGAATTCGGATGTAATCATGATTAAATATTATTAAATGTTGCATAACCCGGCATTTGCGATTTTAAACCTTTCTGATATCATATTTTATCCAATTTAATTTAATGTATGTTATGTCGATCTTCATGGTTTGGACTTGTACCATTTTTGCCCGTAGCTGGTCGCTTGCTTGAATTTATTGGGCTTGAAGTCTTGAACTGGCTGTCCTTTGTTATAGAGTCTTAGAACTTTTGGTAAGAGAAGACTGGACCATTAGTATTGGAATTTGGACATGCATTAAATCAAGGAAAATATAAAAAATATTATTTTTCTAAAAATTGAGATTTTACTGTTTTTTGATTTTTTTTAGTAAAATACTCCGTACTATTTTACAACTAAAAACAATTAAATTTAACTTTTTATATATGATTTGTGAACAAATATAATTGAATATAAAAAATTGAAGTTACTCTCGATTATATTTTAAATTGATTTTAATTGTATTTAGTTGCAAAGTCTTTTTTTGTGAAAAAATTAAAATCGTATTTTTTATAAATATTAAATTAAAAAAACATTTTTGTAAAAAAAGTAAAATAATTATAATTTTTTTTTAAAAAAAACTCTTAAATCAATTGCTATCTTCTAATTATGACGGGACATAAATTGAAATTTACCATGTTTGTTGTCCATTAAAAAAGCGCCAACCCATGATGTTCAACTTGAAGTTGCATGTTTTTTTGTTACGGTATTATTGCAGATACTAAATATTCATAGAAATTGTACATGAAGCACATGTCTGTCTTATGATAACACGTGTTTGTGTGCTTTTCTATCAAAGGATGACAGATGAGCGATTACTGGCCGGTGGACTTTATAACGGTTGTCTTGTCCTCATCACCACTAGTAGTAATCGGGATAATTAATATTCGTCCTATAATTTATAGTCTGGGTCTTTGTATTATAAAATTCAATTTTTTAATATTTTAATTTTTGAAAAATATGATTCACATTTTTTCGTTTAAATTTGACTAATGGATATTAGTTAATAATGACGGGAAAATTAATAAATTAAAAATGATTTGGCAATCAAAATTTCACAAATTAAAGTGAAATTTCAATGTGTTAATCTAGAAATAATTATAAGAACACTGGTGGTGAATTATTTTAATTTCGAATTCATTAACCTACATCACCTCTGTTCTTACTCGTGTTCTTGTAATTACTCCTAGATTAACATATTAAAATTCCACTTCAATCCGTAAAATTTTGACTGCTGCATTATTTTTAATTTTTAATTCTTTTATTTTTCTATTTTCACGATAGCATTAACTAAAGGTCGTTACTCAAATTTGGATGGACATGAATCATATTTAAAAGGTTAAAGTATTGAAAATTGAGTTCTATATTTAGGTGAGATTTTAAAAAAATAAAAAATATATAACAAAATCTAACAGAATCAATAAATTTTTAAAATTCATCAGTGTTAATATATTTTTGAATACCGTTAGATTTTAATAGATTAATAATAATTCTGATTGAATATCTCAAAATTTTAAAATATTATTTAAAATCCTGATCAATACCGCGGACTTTAAAGTAAAATTTAAAATCCTGATTATTATTATTTAAATTTCTGATTGAATATCCACGAATTTTAAAGTATTATTTAAAATCTTGATTAAATACCCTCTGATTTCTAAAATTCAAAAAAATACTGTAAAATCAGGATTGAATATCCCCTATATTTTGAACCGGGGGATTGTTTTACTTTAAATTTTGGGATATTATCTATAGTACCATTGTACAATTGGTTTTTGTCAACGGTGTCGTTACATTATTGACTTCTATTTGTGGTGCTCTCTCGTACATTTTGTTTTTATATATAATACCTTTCTCTAAAGTTAAAAGTAATGGAATTGATTTCAAACTGTAAAAAAATTGTATATTTGAATTTTTTGCGAAAAATACATGAAATAGACTATTTAATCATGTAAAATGGAATTAAAATGATTGGGATATATTCAAACTCCATACCTAAAATTTTCACAAAGATTTTAAATATATATATTTTTTTGCAGTTTAAAATCAATTTCATTACTTTTAATTTAAGAGAAAAATATTATATATAAAAATCAAATATACAAGAGCACAACATGTATAAGTCAATGATGTAATTGTACGGACAAAAAATTAGTTTATTTTAATAAAATTAGCCAAATTTTGGTTAACCTTCGTGTGATTTGATTTTGTGATTAACTGCAATTGCTTCGACTTATCCCACGACATGTTTAATAAATTAACGTCCCATTCAGAGTTGACAATGTCCCCATAATTTCGTATCAATTATTAAATCATGTAGAACTATAAGTTAAAATAATAATGATTTCTATAATTAATTTTATTCAACGATTGCAATTTTTAGAGGAAGAACTACCGGTTTAAACTATGGTAATAATAATAAACACATTGTCGGTTTGTAAATAAAATCACAACAAAATTAATGAATTTAATAATTGAAGTAAGGGGATTAGCAGTAGGAAAGAAGATGAATTATATAGTAATCTAACATAGAACGTGCCACTCATAACGGTAACCCCAGCTTAATAACTCAATTTTAAAATAATCAACGGTCGGTTTAATTCAAGTCTCAAAATGAACGGTCCAGATGAATATGTTCTGTTTATGAGTTGTCAATCAATGATTAAAAGACAGAAGTGCAATTCAATTCAATCACTCTTCTAAACCGCCTTACATATCCCCCTGTATATATAATTACTCGTACTCTCCCTTTCTCAAATCTCTCTCGCAAACACACTCTCTCTCTCGATCTCTCTGTTTAACATCTCTCTCTCTCTCTCTAAAACTTCAATTCCAGTGTTTTTGTAGAGAGAGAAACTTAACAATGGCGTTCTCGAGAGTCGTGTTTGTTGCTATTATGTTCGTGATTGCCGGATCTGCTGTCGCTCAGGCTCCCGGAGCATCGCCGATTCCAACTCCGGTGAAACCTCCGGTCTCCGCGCCTCCGCCGGTTGTTGCAACGCCGCCGACTGCTACTCCCACTCCTTCTCCCACCGTATCGCCGCCAAGTGAAACTCCATTAGCATCTCCACCGGCGCCTCCTACTTCTACTCCAACTGAATCTCCCACCGGCGTTCCTCCTCCGTCGACGATCTCATCTACTCCCGGCGGTGCTCCGACCGATTCTCCTAACGCCGCCGGTTTGAACAGAGTTACCGTTGCCGGATCTAGTGTCGCATTGTTCGCCGCCGTGGCTTTGTTGATGTAGAGATCGATCGGAGATTGAGTTTTTTTTTGTTATTGTGATTTATTATTATGTAGGATTTAATTTTCTGATTTTTTTTGCTTTGATATTTGTTTGGATGTTGATCGTTTGCATATATCCTCTCTTTTACCATTATTATTAATAAAATTATTTATTTGTTTACAATGTCTTTTATTTTTTATTTAATTTGAAATTGAATAATTACATAAATCAAGCCCCTTTCATGTACGTGCTTTGCTGAATTTACATCTCCGTAATATATTTTTTCGCTAATTAAAAATTTTAAAATTTCAACAAATAAATTATAAAGCTTCTGTTGCTAAGAAATCGTAAAAGTATGAAAGTTTGTCAATTTGAATTATTCGATTTAGAATGAATATGATGAGTAAGTGATGAATATAAAGTTTGAATGAAATAAGTAGTAGTAACAGAGAGAGTTGTAGTGGAGCAGTGGTTGTGAGCTTTAAGTGAAAGTGCATGTGCAGTGCAACTATTGAACAAAACTTGGTGGCCTATTGCATGGTGAGATTGATTAGATATATTGCTAGTTATAGATGTATAGGGTTCCTTTGAATTTACCTCCGGCTCTGACCATGTTGTTATTATTATATGAAAATAGCAATAATGTGAATCCACCAGAAAACAATTCTTCCACTTTCCAGCCTGTTTTTAGTCTGTCTGTCATGTTGTTTATACAGGCAAAACTTTTCTTCGCCATGAGAGAAGTGACCCAATTATTGGTGGCCAGTGACAAGGTTGCAATTATTTGTTGTTACAGTGTTATAACTCAATTAACAAATATCGAATATTGTAGTAGGTATATTTCTCGAGAGAATAATACACACGCAGATTTCGAATTTATTTTCAGGCGTAGAGAAGTTGTTTTCGAAAAAGTCCCAACAATAAACACTGTGCGAAACGTTAAAAACAACTGACAAGTGCTAATAACTACACTTGAAGAAATGGATGTACATGTGACAAAAGAACAAGTGTGCTGCCTGATTTTGTAACAGAGTTGATTTCGTGTGGGAGGAGCAAAGCCACGAGACGGTGATGTTGGAGGTTCACTAATTCATTGTCTTATGATCTGGTGAAAAATTGATCCCAACACTATGGGACTCATACTTCTTCGAAATATCAATGAAAACGGTACCATTTGCTTCAGTGAGTGGCGGAACCATAATTATAGAGAGAGTCGGGACTAGTGTTTTGTCATACTTGATTTTTGATAGTCGTGACTTGAAAAAAAAAAATCTGCTAATATGTGAAAACTAGGTGAAACTTGAAACTTTTAAATTTTAATTGATATTAGGTCGGTAAAAATTGGAATTTAAACTAGTTTGTGCTGGATCGACCACTGCTTAATCTGGCTTTTAATATTGGAGAATAAGGAAAGTGTATTTAATTCTGATTTTACGGTATTTTTAAAATTTGGGGTATTTAATCTGGATTATTATTAATCTATTAAAATATAGGAGTATTCAAAAACATATTAATAAGGATGTATTTTGTTGAATTTTTCTATATATTTTTTATCTTTTAAAATCTTACCTAAATATAAGAGATTATCCTGGATTTAGGATCAACTCCGTGTGAACTCTATGAAATCTTAAATCAAATACAATTAATAAAAATTTGTGAATTATTAATAATACTTTTAAATTTGGATTGAATACACCCCGTAAGTCTCCTTATAATTATAATATTCCCCGTTATAATATAGAGTTTATGAAACAGCATATGTCAATCCACTAAAAAAACAATTCTCCTACCCTCCAGGCTCCAGCCTGTTAAGATGTGGAAAAGTTTCGAGCATCTTACATCAACATGAGAGAAGGGACACAATGATTTATGGGCTTTGATAAGGTTAGTGTCTTAGTGATAATAACGCATATGATAGTACGTACTAGTTCGAATAAAAAAAGTGGTCCTTGGCTACAAAATAATCTGTTGCTAAAATTTCTTTTAAAAATAAACCTACAAGCTAAAGCAACACAAGTGCTAGCAGCAAAACTGCAACAAATGGACGTAGATTTGGCAAGCCAGCACGTTGGCTGCCTGATTTTTTGAATGGAGGATTCAGAGCAAGAGGAGCAGTGACATTAGATGGTGTTGGAGGAAGAGTGTTATTTGTTGACGGCGTGATAGGAATATGTGAACTTCCATTGGGTGCTGCTGGAGGAGGACAGTCATTACATGTGGGCGTAGGGGTGGCTGCTTCCTCCTTGGCAGAGACATTGATGGCAAATTTCATACCAGCAATACAATGTCCAGGTTCAGCACAAATGAAAGAATGTGTGCCTGGTGTCTCTAGTGTAATAACAGTAGTTCGTGATTTGTGCCAGTGCCAGTGCCAGTGCCTGTGCCTGTGCCTCTTACTTGAGTTTCTTTTGCTTCGTATTTTTGCCAAATTGCTAACTATGTTCTCAAGTGCACATGAAGTATAATCCCCTATATTCACTTGATCCACTGTATGCCCTCTCCTGTATTTGAATACTATAATTCCAAAGGGGAAAAAATGGTTAACGTCATGTATGTGACATGCATAAGATCATACAACAAAAAATTGTAATACAAAAAAACAATACAATTTTATCGTTGTTAATCTGAATCAAACATAAAAACAAAAACAATCAAACATCACTATATCATATTATCTCTCCGGGAACAATTTATAATTCACAAGATTAAATGACTACGATAGTTGTTTCAGTTATTTAACATACAGGGTCAGAGCTGCATGACGCGAGAATCTCACGCGTCTCCTTTGTATTTTAAAGAATCAAAATCATCTCTCGAAGGGAATAATGAAGTTATTGTAACATCATCTACCTATATATCAATTTCTCCAGACTCGTGAATGGACATACATTGCGTGCGTAATGGTTAGTTTCTCTGCTTTGTGTTTAAATAAAATTTTCTGGTCGAAACACGAGAAAATTCCCCCAAACTGCATATTAATTTTGTGTGTATATTACAATGTTTTTCTTTTATATCAAACACTTATTGCATTAGAAACTTTCAAAAACCAAAGTAGATAAATAAATAATACTCCCTCCGTCGTACTAATATCACGTATGTTATGGGAATGAAGAAGCATGCCTAGCTAAGTTATGTGCTACTTTGTTGGCAGAACGATACACAAAACATGGATAAATATTCCTCATCCTAGATAGTACAATATTTTAAATTTGAACCAGTTGAATATGGTTTAATCACCAACCAACAGAAGAAAACACATATTGTACCAAAAATAAATCAATAGTAATCTAACATTCATTAGGCATAAAAATAGTACACATTAGAAAGAAGATTACCAAGGTAGTCTCCAACAAAGAAGGTCTTGCCTGCACTCCAGGAAGTATAATTAAGGCCAGGCGTCCAACCAGCCCAGTCTCCAACAGTGTAATCAACAGCCACACAACTTGTAATCATTATCACAAACAAGCATGTAATCACAGACATGTACTTCGCCATTGTGTTTACGTAGGAGCTAGGATGAATATATCTATGTTACTAGGGATTATTTAATATATATACTCGCATAATCGTAATATATATATAGAGCACAAGTAAGGGTTTCCAACTATTTAGCAAAAAAAGTTAAAGGTTTCCAACTATTTACTATGCAATGAAAGCAAAGTCGGGATTTTCTATTCTGTTCAATACTAACAAAGGAAAGTATATTTGTGTCTTTTTTTATTCGAAGAGACTTGCTAAGAATTTTAAAAAGATAATTCCATCTGGCTCCAGCTACCGGTGAATATAAGGTTAATGTTGATGCATCTTGGCACCAGGGGGCGGAGTCTTTTTCTGTAGGGATGGTGCTGCGTGATCACAGTGGCAGTTTCATTGAGGGTAGAACTGTTTCCCTCCCTCAAGCTATAGATCCTTTGAAAGCTGAAGTTCTAGGTATAAGAGAAGCACTCTCATGGGTGAAAAATATGACAGGAAGGATAGTATCGGTGGAGTCGGACTCATTAGTAGCAGTCAATGCAATCAATGGTACAAATAAATTTATTTTAGAAGTTGGTCATATTATTGATCATTGCAGATTAATGCTTCAGTCGATGCTAGGTGTTAGTGTTAAGTACATTCGAAAGCAAGCTAATGAGGTAGCTCATGGTCTAGCTAAAATGCCTTGTTTAGTTAATTGCTTTTTTATCTTCACGTCTCCTCCTACCCATTTGGATGAGATTTGTAATTTTGATGCTTCTTGATGAATCCCAGTTTTGTTTCAAAAAAAAAAGAAGATAATTCCATCTATTAAATTTGCCGCACCATCTTAGATTTTAATTTTTAATACTATATTTGTTGATAGGAGGAATCAACAGATTAGTAGATTCAATAATTTATGTGGAGTATTAATTCTCTTACTTTTGCAAGTAAAAAAACTGTATCAACCGTTTAAACTTTCTTACATTCATAAATACTAGTTGGTATATTTGAATTAAAGTTTTTCAAAATAATTCCACAATTTTTATTCTTATTGGTCCAAAAATTATAATTCGATGTATACTACAAAATTATTGCAGGAGCAAATCAAGATCGAAAAAGAAAGCTTTTGGTTTCATGAAGGATAAAATATGGAAACAAGTACAAGGTTAGAAGGCAAAAACTATTTCTCGAACAGGTAAAACAATTTTGATAAAAAATGGAGCTCAATCCATCCCTTCCTATTGCATGTCTTGTTTTTTACTACCTAAATCACTTTGCCAAGAGATTGAAAGAATCATGAACAAATTTTGGTGGAGCTCGAATTCGAATTAGAATAAGGGAATTAATTGGCTTTCCTGGGTACATGAGCATGTCGAAACACAAATGAGGTCTTGGTTTTCGTAATTTGTATGGATTCAACATTGCCTTGATTGGTAAACAGTGTTGGAAGTTTATGAAGCAGCTAAATTCGCTAGTGGCACGCATTTTTAAGGCTCGTTACTATCCAAACTGCGACTTCACGCAAGCTAGGATACAAACAGAATCGAGTTTGATTTAGAATGGCATAATGACGGCGAGGGATACTCTAAACAATGGTTACAGATGGGTGATAGGTAATGGT
Organism: Oenanthe sinensis; assembly: GCA_028671895.1. NCBI lineage: Eukaryota > Viridiplantae > Streptophyta > Magnoliopsida > Apiales > Apiaceae > Oenanthe > Oenanthe sinensis. Next base: position 43,600,300 of record CM053794.1, read on the forward strand.
AGGAACACTAATGCAGTTCAAGATCCATGGCTCAAGGGTAAAGAAGGTTTTAGAGTTGATCAGAATCGCGATTATGGCATTAGTAACATCCCTGTGTCCGAGTTCATTACACCTGGAACACAGATAAGGTCCTACAATTTTTCTCACAGGACGATGCAAAATTGATCTTATCATCTCGTATTCTTCATGGAAATGTTAATGATCGTGTGGCATGGTCAAGATCTAATAATGGCCAGTACACTGTTAAAACTGGCTATCAATATTGGTGTGACAATAATCTGGTTAGTACAAGTGTGGCACAAGCACGCGGGTGGAGCAAATTGTGGAAACTGGATATCCCTCATAAGGTCAAAATCTTCCTTTGGCGCTTCTGTCGAAACAATGTCCGAGTAAGGAAAAGGTTGAGAGCTAAAGGCGTGACACTGCCTATCATATTCCCAATGTGCAAATCAGACATAGAGCACAAACTTCATATCTTCTTCGACTGTCCCTTTACTGCTAGTTGCTGGAATTACGTGGGAGTATCCTACGATATGAGTATGATGGAAAATGTTCCCGATTGGTTACTTCAAAAACTTAGCTATGAAAGTAAGGAAGAGACAATGTTAATTGCAAAAGTTCTCTAGGGGATTTGGTTTTTTCGCAATAAGAAGGTGTGAGATAACAAAGTAGTTAACAATGGTATAACTATGGACTGGAGCACTCGATATTTCCTGGACTGGGAGACTGCCAGGGTTAGTAGAACTACATCCACAAATGCTAACATCCAAGTCTGCCCACCAACCAACCACAAATGGAAACCTCCAAAAATGGGGACTTACAAACTGACACGGATGCTACATTCAGGTCAGGAGATGATACTTCTTCCATTGGTTTGGTTCTCCGCGACCATCTGGGTACGCTCATTGCTGGCAAAGTAAAAAAAGTGAGCATGATGCACTCAATGTTCGAAGCAGAAGCTAATGCAATCAACGAGGGACTTCAATGGCTGTCAACATTACCATACCAACATGTCGAGATTGAGTCAGACTCGCTTCTTTCAGTCCAAGCTCTCAAACGTCCTAATGACAATTTCCTATAAGTTGGTTTTGTGCTAGAAGATTGTCGTACTATCCTTTAGTCTAGACCAGGGTTGTCGATTTTTTTTGCTAAAAGGCAAGCAAACAAAGCAGTCCATTTGATGGCTAAATTACCTTGTTTGCTAGATAGCCAAAACTTTTATATGTCTACACCAAATATGTTGTTGGAGACTTTGATGTATGATTTATCGTTTTAATGAAATTCCTGTTTATTTCAATACTATATTTGTTGACAGGAGGAATCAACAGATTAGTAGATTATACTTGGAGTATTAATTCTCTTACCTTTGCAAGTAAAAAAACTGTATCAATCGTTTAAACTTTCTTACATACACAAATACTAATAGTTGGTATATTTGAATTAATGTTTTTCAAAATAATTCCATAAATTTTATTCTTATTGGTCCAAAAATTATAATTCGATGTACATTAAAGAATAATTGGAGCAAATCAAGATCGATCATCAAGTCAGAGGATCATGTATCAAATTCAAAGGTTTGAAACTTAAAATTAAAGTTCTGAACAAGTGACGAAACCAAAAGATTGATTGAGAATATATAAAATGAATTTTTAATCTTTTTAGAGAAGAAATAAAAAACAACAGTTATTTTAGAATAAAAATGTATAATATATGTATTTATATTTTGATCGGCATATTATTTTCACTACTATATTTTTGAAATTATTATTTATAGTTCATATTTAATTATATTTATTCACATTTTGCCTATTTCAACCAAAATTTTTAAATATTTTTATCAAATTCTTATTCAATCAATATATACTTTAATTGGAACAAACATACAAGATATAATCATAGTCGTACAAGTGATATGTAAAATCTCGACATTACATGCCTCCGCGGCCGGAACACACTAGATATCGACGTAATTTTATAAATCTATGTAACTGCATTATTAGCAGATTAAAGCCATGTTCATATATTCTAAATTGATAAAAAATAAGAAAAAGGCATGCATGCCTCTTGGCTACATAATAAAACTCTTGCAAACCTAGAAAACTAAAGCAAAACTTCTAATCAAGAAACTAGTGACTGCCTGACATATATTATTATCAGTTGATCCCGAGTAGTAGGAGCATCAGAGATAATGTGCCATATGATAGCGGTGTTGCTGAAGCATCACTATATGTCATCTGTGGTACAATCAAACCTCCCGTGGGTGGTGTCGGAGGAACATTGCCTGGGTGAGGAATAGTGCCTGGTGGAGTAGTGGTGGCTGATCCCCCGGGGGCAGAAACAGTAACAGCGAGTTTCATACCAGCAGCACAGTGGCCGGTTACAGTACATATGAAATAATGTGTGCCTGGTGTCTTCAGTGAGATATTAGTAGAACCTGATTTGTGCATGCTAATCGAGTTTCCAACTGTGCATGATGTATAATCTTCTAAACTCACTTCAGCTACTGTATGCCCAGCAACATATTTGAATACTACAATTTTCCAAAAGAAAAATAATTTAGTTCAAAAACAAAAAAAACATACAGTTAGCCTTGGTTTTTGTAACAGAGATCGAATAAAAAAACCAAATATTATTATTACATGATCAGAAGCTGAAATTTTAATTGAATCTCTACACTGTAAATATTCTGTCTCTTATTCTCCAACCAACAGAAAGACAATTTATTTTGTTCAAAAATAAAATTATATAGGTTTACCAAGGTTGTCTCCAACATTGAAGGTCTTGCCTGCACTCCAGGATGAAAAATCAACACCGAGTCCCCAACCAGTCGAGTCTCCGACGGTATAACTCAGGGCCACACAACTTGAAATTTTAGCCATAAACAACAATGCAACTGCAAATATGTTTCTCACCATTCTGTTTGTGTGTTTGGTTGTTTTGCTTAAGACTTAAGAGGAGTAATAATAATGACACATGAAGGGTTTGGCCTTGGGCAATATATATACATGTACATTGCCGCCTCCACATTTGTTTTGGAAAAGTTTTTCTTTGCTTGTTCCTAAATTTTTGGTCACTTTTAGTATTATGGTAATTTTGAATTTTAAAATTGAAATATTTATTTAATTTATTCGAGATACGCGGAATGTGTATATTATACTAGAGCAGAAAGTTACAGTTTCCTGCTACGTACGTTAATAAGAGGAAAGTTTGGTTTCCTGTTAAATAAAGTGCCCATGAAGGAATGCTCAATGATAAATTAAATTAAACTTTCTCGTAAAGTAAAAATTTTGACAAAGGAAAATCTTTTTAAAAATATAGGTCGCCTTGTAATGATTTAAAAATATAATTTCATGTTCTAAAATTTCGATATCCATCTGTGCAAAGACTACTTTTATTATTTTGATTTTTTTTGACAAATATTATTTTGATTTAGTAATCAAGTTGTAATCACTATTTTACACACACAAAGTAGTACTCCCTCCGTCCCAACCAATTCTTTACACTTTCCTTTTTGGGACGTCCCATCCAATTCTTTACATTACTAAAAATAGTAACTTTTAACAATAAATATATTATTACATCCACTACTTCACTCCACTTTTTCAACACTTTACACTATTACACCCACTACTTCATTTATTTTAACAATAAAATCACTATTACACCCACTATCCTTGGTCTCCGTGCCCGGACCAAATGTAAACATTTGGCCGGGACGGAGGGAGTAATAATCACTATAAAGTACACGCATTAACAAATACTTCATATACAACTTCTAATCACTATAGTCTTTTAATGTTGGCATATTAACAACTACTTCAAACACCAAACACGGAGAGAGGCCTTTGTGAAGACAATGGCAGTCTTAGCTTAAAACATGTAACCTAATTGGTAAGTTTTAGGAGCATAAAAAACTCGAGACACAAGTCATTTTTAGATTTTGAAACTGGTTTATCATCAAGACAACAATTATTCAAAAGTGTGACAAAATAGACCAACGTAGCCAAGAACTGTTTTGCTCTTGGGTGATAAAGCTTTCAGTTAATCGCACATTTCTGACTGGTCAGATCTAAGGTTGAGCTGATGAAAAGTTTAGGACTTCGTACAAGCAGATGATTTATATCTCATATCTCAATGAATTGGTTTAGAAACACTCTTCCCCTCATGATCCATGAGTTCTTAACATTCTAAATTTCCCTCCCCTGGATGTTGAAAGACAAGGGATGGGAGTGCCTATTAATATACATTAATTTGGGATGCAAATACTTATTCACAACCTTGTCACAAGGTATAAGTTTTTATATAACATGAAACATACTCTTGTCCCAGGAAAGCTATTTAGCTAAAATGTCTAAAAACAACAAAAAGTGAAAGATGAAACAGGCATACAAGGATTTAACAAAAATATATAAAGCTTATATTAGTTTCCAATAAATAGACAAAATCCGGACATACATGAACATGATAAGTAGAAGTACTCAGCTCCCTAGTGATAACGCATTAGACTTCAGCAGATGCCTCTGTTTGCTCCCCATTCGAATTTAACTTGCTACTTGAAGTACTTTCTTGTTGCATACTCGTTTTTGTTTCTTGTCTCAGAAACTTTTTACTAAGTGCTATTCTAATCGGTCGTCCCATAAACATCTGCAAGACACAAAAACTTTAAGAGACCTTCCGTACAGCAGATCTAATGACAAACATGAAATCACCACACAAATCATCCACATAATAATTGGAAAACAAGTAATATTATATCCCAAATTATACATTACAGCAAATTGTCACACAGTATTACCTTCCCTTGAAAAGTAGAGAGTGCTGCATCAGCCTCCGCTTTAGTATTGAAGGAGATAAATCCATAGCCTGCAGAACCTCTCGGATTTTCACGGAAAATAACTTCCGCAGAAACAACATTAGCATTTTCAGAATTGAAAAACTCCATAAGGTCTTTGCCCCTGGCCTGGTACGGCAAATTGGCCACAAACAAGTTGTGTATCGGCACCTGCTTTGGTGGAACTCGAGGAGGTGTAACCTTCTTCTTTTGCGGATTCGCCCATGCAAGCCTCAATGATCTACCCTCATATTCCTGCACCATAAAATATAACAATTAACAGCTACCTTCAGTTTCTACACATGGAAATATAATAGATATGTGAACATCTCAAAAGTCCCAAAATTCTTACGAAGGCTTCGAGATTAGTGAGAGCTGCTACCGCTTCCTCGTGTGACCCCATTGTAACAAAAGCTAAACCCCTGTTCCTTGTTTTGTTGTACATCGACAGCTTACCAAGACAAAACAACATTTACCCACTTCAGAAAAACAATCAAATATAATCAAAAACCATAAATAAAAACGAGAATCAACACAACCAAATTCATTATAGATTATGCAAGCCAAGCATTACATGAAAAAGACCCAATTCAGTAAAAAGTTGGAAAATGCAACACTATAAACATAGACGAGATTACAATAATTATCCACTTCAGAATAACAGACATATAAGAGCAGCTCCAATGCTAATTCTATGGCTATAGTCATTGCTATATTTTGGCACCAAAAAGTGACTTTCGGTGCTAAAATTAACTTCCATTACGGTGCTTGATCCTAAAATTGAACCAACTAGATTAAAGTTAACAACTTTTTCTGAATTGGTGACGTGGCACAATACCTATAGCTATAGTTAGTGCTATATGCTTAAATAAAGAATCGAATTTACAAAATGAGTGCATCAATGTTTGAATAAATAACTCATTCTATGCATTTATTCATTCCATTATAGCTACGCATTGGATTGATCATTCTGTAAATTTAGTTCATTATTTCGAGTATAGCTTGCAAGAATCACAATCATAAAAAAAAACAAATCTTTCTACACAATGCAATCAATCATAATATACGAAACAATAAAACAAACTCAAATCATCAAAAACTATATAATCACAAACCCGAAAAATTGAAACAAGAACTAACCTCAACATTAACAACAGTTCCATACTTTTCAAAAAGAGGACGAACATCACTTGCAGTACAACTCCATGGCACATTTTGTGCACACAGTCTAGTTCTTGATTCTTCATCTTCTTCTTCCTCCTCATCATCAATTACAACATTTGAAACAGGTGTTTCAACAGCAGCTTGAGCCAAAAACCTTAAAGGGGACTTATGGGTATTAAAAAAAGGTGCATTGGGAATAATATAAGACAGAGAGGAATTGAAACAAAGAGAGGAACGAAAAGTAATGAAATTTGTGGGTGAAGAAGGAGGATAAAAAAAGAGTTTTTGAGTAGAGAAATGAGAAATTGATGATGATTCGAGACCAAGTAAAGCCATTTCTGATAATTAAAACAACAAAAAAATCAAAACTTTACTTAGAATTTTTAGTTGATAATAGAGAGCAGATAGAGGGATTTGAGGGTTGTGGAGTTTTGGGTTTTGGATAAGGGGGTTTAGGAATATGATGACTGCAAAAAAAAAATCCGTGGAGTGGGGGAGTACTACGTCGTTTATGTGACCTTGTTGACTATTGGAATCTCGTTAAATTTAATAATCGATATATATTGATATTTTACAATAATTTAATTTTTTAACATTTTCTATAGTATCAACACAATAAAGATAATATATTTTTAGTTATGATAAACTCATAAAATTAATTTAAAATTGCAAGTTGAGTTGATAAAATATTTGAATTTTAATTAAATTCGATTAAAGTCGAGTTGAATTTTAATATTTTACAAGTCAGGTTTTGAATGCTTTACAAAATAATTTGAGTTATTTATAAATAATAATCACTATTAATTTAACTAACTCAAGTCAAAAAACAGATTTTACGAATGTTGATAAATTGATTATATTAAATTGGCAAGGACTATAAATCCATAATTGGTTCGGAACTCGCGTTAGTTTGCAAATGAGTTCTCAAAATTTGCTACACGTCTTTGTCTTTTTTAGCACTCGCAGTCGCATTGCGTTGTTCTTCAATATAAACTTGCAACTTATCTTCTTCTTCCTGAAACTGCAATATAAACTTGTAAATTAATATGAATATAAAAATAAATATTATTATTGTAATTTGAATGATAAATTTTGCGGTGGAAGACCATTATATATATATATATATATATATGGATATAGGTGAATAGATATCTTTAATTAACATTTCAAAATTATTGGAGAATAATTTTAAGTCAAAGGGGGGAAATACATTTATATAGGATATACATTATGCGTGAATGGTACGTGAACAATTGGTGATATTATTATTGAATTAGATAAATAAAAAAAGAGAGAGAGAGAGAGTAGTAGTTATACATTTATATAGTGGTTAGCTAGGTTCTCTGACCTTGTCAATGAAATTGTCAATTTGCTTGGCATCCTCAGCTATTTCCTCAGCTAAATGTTCAAACAAACTGACAGTTTTGAGTTGTCCATCCGGTAAGTCATCGATAATATCTTCTGCAATCTTCTCCACCTTGTCCGCCACTTCACCGCTTCGACGATATTGTTACTTTTGTGAAAAGAACTCATCTTTTCTATTAGAAATGAAAAGCATTAAGCATAGTTTGTACAGGAGCAAAGTATATATACAAGTGCTAATCTACAATCTGAGTAACTAATTCTAGGCGGGAAATATAACAAACTAACTAACTCCTCTATCTCTAATATTGACTGCTGAGTCTTGCTGAGCTGGATGATTAGCTGGATGATGAGTTGGAATTAATGTGGAGCCACTAGTGTTGTCTCCAATATCCCCCCTAATTCCAACTCATCATCCAGCTAAGCATCCAGCTCAGCAAGACTCAGCAGTCAATATTAGAGATAGAGGAGTTAGTTAGTTTGTTATGAGTTAGTTAGTTTGTTATATTTCCCGCCTAGAATTAGTTACTCAGATTGTAGATTAGCACTTGTATATATACTTTGCTCCTGTACAAACTATGCTTAATGCTTTTCATTTATAATAGAAAAGATGAGTTCTTTTCACAAAAGTAACATGGTATCAGAGCAGGCGATTGAGCTCATTTCAATGGCGATCTAAGAGCATCTTCATAGAATACATACATATAGACTTACTGTTCGTAACTCAAGGTGTCTTCTATTCGTTATATTCGTTCGTAGTGTTAAAATCTTTGTTTGATTTGTGATCTACTGCGATAGTTTTTTTTGAGAGATTTCTGTGCGATTTATGATCGTTTGTCGATTATTGATACATACAGTTTGTGTCTATAGCCTTCTCTGAAACAATTCTGAAATTTTGTCCACAATTTGGTGTTATTTGACGTCTCTTGATCTGAATCTGATCTATTCTGCAATTTTACTTGTTTGCGTTGTTCATCCTGAAGAAATCTCATTGATTTCACTAATTTCTTGTTAAATCTGGTGTTGTCTTCATATCAATTGCTTCGATTCTTATCTTATATCTTCTTGCATACCAGTTATTTGATACCTTGCTTCAATCACATAATCATATCTCTATTTCAGTCATAGACTTGTTTTGCATCAAATTTCTCTCGAATTCAGCTATTATGGCTTTACCTAACAATTCTGATCCATCTAGTATATACTATATACATCCCTCTGATGCCTCAACTACTCAACTTGTATCTGTGAAATTCAATGGCAATGGCTTTCACAATTGGAAGAGATCTATGATTCTCACTTTGTCTGCAAAGAATAAACTAGGATTTGTTGATGGAACCATCATTGTTCCAGATTCTGCAACTACTGAGTACAAACAATGGGAGAGATGTAATAGTCTGGTCATTTCTTGGTTGTTATTCAATCTTGATGAAGGAATCTCTAGGAGTGTTTTGTTTATGCAAACTGCAAAAGAGATTTGGGATGATTTGGAAGAAAGATTTGGCTATGCTTCCATGGCTCAGATTTATTCTCTTGAACAGCAGTTATTAGAACTAAAACAGGGACATGATTCTATTTCTGAGTTCTTCACTAAGATCAAGTCTGTTTGGGACAGTATCAATGATGTCAATCCTATGCCTTTTTGCACCTGTAACAAGTGTACTTGCAATCTCACTCAGAGAATTCAGACTAAACAACAAGAACAAAAGTTACTTCAGTTTATGATGAAGCTTACTGATAATTTTGCTGCTGTTAGGGGTAATATTTTGATGATGCAGCCAGTTCCAAGTGTCTCTCAAGCCTACAGACTCTTTGCACAAGAAGAAAGACACAAAGAGATTTCTATGTTGTCTTCTCAAACAGAAGTGATGGCTTTCTATGCTGATAAGAAAAGGTTCAATAACCAGGGACAAAAAAATTTCAACTACTTCCCTAAACAGAACACTGGGTATAATATTTCTAAACAAAACATGTCTGGCATCAAGAAACCTGGATCAAATTATTTCTGTACTCACTGCAAGATTGCAGGCCACAGTGTGGAGAGATGCTTCAAAATTCATGGATACCCTCCTGGATTCCAAGCCAAGCAAGACAGGAAAATAGCTGCCTTCTCACATCGTGCTGATGAAATCTCAGAAAACAATGGCACTCAAGATGAGAATACTGCAGAAAGAAAATCACATTGTGACCCCAGCTCAGTACAATCAACTTATGCATCTCCTGAATCAGCAAAATTCCAAGGAACAGACAGGGTCAGAAACTAATAATGCTGGTGCTAAACATGCCTTACTAGCAGGTACTCTGTGTTTTTATTCATCTTTCAATAATGAATGGCTGGTTGATAGTGGGTCAACAGACCACATTTGTCCTCAGTTAGAACAATTTGACACATATGAAGCAGTTAAGGAAAATGATGCTTTTATTACAGTACCTGATGGCAGAAAAATAAGAATTATGCACATTGGCACAGTCAAGCTCAATGATGATTTAATACTGCAAAATGTATTACATGTTCCTGATTTTCACTTTAGGCTAATTTCTGTCACAAAGTTGTGCACAGATCTTCAATGTCAACTGCTATTCACTAATAGTGGATGTTTTCTTCAGGGCCTTTCTCTGAACAGGCATCAGATTCTTCTTGGTAATGTTTCCAATGGTTTGTATAGCTTGAAGAATACCATCTCTCATTCATCTGCCGTTAAAGCATGTCATTCCTCAATTCATCATCAAACAGAAGATCTCAAAGTTTGGCATCTCAGAATGGGTCATCTTCCTTTTTCTCAACTTCAGTTGGTGGCCCCAGTCAAGTATAGTAAGGAATGTTCCAATATCATTTGTCAAGTCTGTCCTATAGCAAAACAACCAAGAAGGTCTTTCTCCTCTAGTTCTATTAAATCTACAGCTTGTTTTCAATTGTTGCATATTGACATTTGGGGACCTTATCAAACTAAATCATTATCTGGTTGTAATCAATTTGTTACAATTGTCGATGATTTTAGTCGTTTTACCTGGGTTCATTTGCTTAAATACAAATCAGATGTTGGTAAAATCTTGGAAAATTTTCTAGACTATGTGCTTGTTCAGTTTAAGTCCACAGTTCAGTGCATCAGGTCTGACAATGCATTGGAGTTGTGTGAAGGGTTCATGAAACAATTATACTTAAAAAGAGGTATAATTCATCAGACTTCTTGTGCTCATACTCCACAACAAAATGGTGTTGTGGAGAGAAAGCACAGACATTTGCTAGAAACTGCTAGGGCCTTGAATCTGCAGGCTAACCTTCCCAAAATTTTCTGGGGGGATTGTGTTCTCTGTGCAACATATCTCATCAACAGGATGCCCCTTAGATCAATTGACAATTAAACTCCCTACTTCAAACTTTACCAAGAATCAGCTCCTCTAGATCATCTTAAAACATTTGGTTGTTTAGTTTACTTCTCTACCTGCAGAGCAAACAGGTCTAAATTTGATCCCAGAGCTGCTATAGGTATTTTCTTGGGATATTCCAACACTCAAAAAGGATACAAGGTTTATGATCTTAAAAATAATTCCACGTCTGTCACAAGGGACTTGGTTTTTCATGAATCTGTATTTCCTTATAAACTCATTTCTGATGAGTCATACTCTAAATCTACATACCTTAATGACATCTTTGTTCCTCATTTTCCAGCTCAGTCTATTGTTGATGATTTTTTACACACTCCTGTTCCTTCTTCTCATAATCATCATACAGACCAGTTTTTTGATTTTTCTAGTTCCCATTCCTCTTCATCCCATACACAATCCTTTACTGATAATTCAGAGGCTACACCTACCAGTAGCTCATCTTCACAGCCACTTCTTGATTTACCTGTCAGACATTCTACCAGGGTCACTTCTAAACCATCATACTTACAAGATTACCATTGCAATCTTACTCAAACATCAATTAAAACTACACACTGGTGTAACCTTATTTCAAGCCATTCTTTGCCACAGTCACATATCACTCTCATGTCTGCTCTTTCTCATATTTATGAACCTGCTTCTTTTCAAGAGGCCTCTGTCAATCCACTTTGGATTGAGGCTATGCAGAAAGAGCTTCTAGCATTAGACAAGAATCACACATGGGATTTAATGCCATTACCCAAAGGAAAAAAATCTATAGGGTGTAAATGGGTTTACAAAGTCAAATTAAAAGCAGATGGGAGCTTGGAAAGATGTAAAGCCAGACTTGTGGCTAAAGGATTTAATCAAAAGTATGGGATTGACTTTGAAGAAACTTTCTCTCCTGTAGTAAAAATGAGCACAGTAAGGTGTCTGATAGCTTTGGCTGCTAGCAAGAAATGGAAGTTATTCCAGTTAGATGTAAATAATGCTTTTCTACATGGAATCCTTAATGAAGAAGTTTATATGAAAGTTCCTGAAGGAGTTCCTAACCCTCTGAATTTGGTCTGCAAGCTTGTCAAATCCATATATGGCCTGAAACAGGCTTCTAGGGAATGGTTCTCAAAGTTGAAAGATGAGTTGATTAGTCAAAGGTTTTCTCAGTCAAAAAATGACTCTTGCCTCTTCATTCATAAGACCTCAGTTGATATTACTATAGTAGCTGTTTATGTAGATGATATCATCCTCACAGGGAGCAATGTCCATCACATTCAGACTTTGAAGAATCATCTGCACACCACTTTCAGCATCAAAGACCTTGGAGAATTGAATTATTTTCTTGGTTTAGAAATCTCTTATATCTCTGAAGGGATAGTTTTAAGCCAGAAAAAATTCACTAAAGAACTATTAGAATTTTGTGACTTTGATACTTCCAGGAAGGCAGTAACTCCTTTGCCACTGCATCTCAAGCTACAAGCTGATGAAGGGGACTTATTACCTAATCCTGAGCTTTACAGGTCTATTATTGGCAAGTTGAATTTTCTTACACATACTAGACCCGATCTTTGCTACACTGTTCAGACTTTAAGTCAGTTTATGCATGAGCCCAGAGTTCCTCACTTTGAAGCTTTGACACACACCATCAACTACATTGCTCACACTGCAGGACAAGGTATTATTCTTAGAGGTAGTGCTCAGCTGACATTACAAGCATTTTCAGATTCTGATTGGGCTACTTGCCCAGACTCTAGAAGATCTGTCACAGGCTACATTCTTCTCTTTGGAAATTCTCCAGTTGCTTGGAAGTCTAAGAAACAATCAACTGTTTCCAGGTCTAGTTCTGAAGCAGAGTACAGGGCCATGGCTGCTGCAGCTTCAGAAATTACCTGGACTGTTAGATTGTTACAAGAACTTGGTGTTGATAATCTTACACCTGTTACTCTTCACTGTGACAACCAATCAGCCATCTATATTGCAAAGAATCCGGTTTTCCATGAAAGAACAAAACATATAGAAGTTGATTGCCACTTCACTCGAGACAAAGTCATGGAGGGTCTGATTCAACTAACTTATCTTCCTACTACTAGTCAATTGGCTGATATCCTCACCAAAACAGTTCCTTCTCCACAGTTCCATAAATTATCTAGCAAGTTAGGATTATATGATCTTTCTTCTCATATATCTCCTAACTTGAGGGGGGATATTGGAGACAACACTAGTGGCTCCACATTAATTCCAACTCATCATCCAGCTAAGCATCCAGCTCAGCAAGACTCAGCAGTCAATATTAGAGATAGAGGAGTTAGTTAGTTTGTTATGAGTTAGTTAGTTTGTTATATTTCCCGCCTAGAATTAGTTACTCAGATTGTAGATTAGCACTTGTATATATACTTTGCTCCTGTACAAACTATGCTTAATGCTTTTCATTTCTAATAGAAAAGATGAGTTCTTTTCACAAAAGTAACAGATATCTTCCACCTTGTGTACTGCATCTTCTATTCTTTCTGTAAATTATTCGTTTATGATCAGCATTCAGCAAGTTCATGCATCATCAGTTAAAATTTGTCAGCAATTTATAATCACGTACATGAATGCATGTCAGGTACGGGGATGTTTCAGGTATACGTGTCACAATTCACAAATAACAACCAAAAAAGGAAGACAATTTTAAGGATTTCGATGGACATGAAATTTGTTGAAATTAGAGATCATTAATAAAGATTTATGTATGTATGTATAATAAGGGAATTAAAAAGTAGTACTCAGATGTACATATATAATTGGATTAATTGTAAATGAATTTGAACATAATAATCTTACTTGTCCATCTTGAAAAAGTTGCCCACTTGTTAGTCATCAAGGGAATAACGACAGTCACCACCGTCACCACCAGCCAACCTTTCCAAGAACCTGGAACACCCCCGATGATCCACATATCTTAATTTTTAGTATATAATTAAGTAATTTATTGAACGAGTCGATTTTAATTAAGAACTTTGATCAACTACTGCTACAAATCAAGAACTGTGCATGAGGACAGTATATACATGGATGATATATAGTACAGTAGTTGGGAGAGCAGTTGGGGAAATGCGCCTAGTAAAAAATGAATGAAAGAAGTTTTGAGCTCCGGCTGCTACGAATTAAAAAATGTGCAAGGAAACAGTATATATATAATACAAGTTGGCACAGGATGCATGTTGAATGGATTACAGCCCTTATACAACGTTGCACGACAAATGTACATGCAGTTGATTATTACTCATCTCACTAGCTGGATGCTGTGATCACTCTGCCTTGGAACCCATATTTTGCTCCATCGGTACGTAGTTCAATTCATAATGGAGGATCATCGGACTATATATATAGATGTTCATAAGCTCCATTACCATTAGTGTCAGCATATCTTCGTTATGTTCATACTCTTCATTAGTGTTTTGCATGCTACAATTGTATTATATAGGATCGATGTTTTCATACGGTTGAAATACATGAATTTTTTTAATTAAACTTAATTTAGTATATAAGATGAAATACTATTATTAATAAATATATAATACACATTATGCACTGTGATATGAATTCAAGATTTGACTCCGTTTTAAAAGAAAAACTTCAAATTTGATCTGAGTTTCCTATATGATATATCAGAGCAAACTCTGATAGATCTAAGCCTATGAATTATCTGTTTATATGATGTCAGGAATTTAAGCCATTAAATACACTAACAAACTATGGCTTTTTGAAACCTATAATATAACTTAAGTTGTTGCATTAAGCTGGTATTATACATACAGATTCTGACCCAATGCTAAAGATGATCGGAATTTGACCGGAATTTTCAACTAAACTTTTCAAAATTTAAAATTATTTTAAAATTTTGAAAGTTCGTTGAAATTTTATATTTTATAGTTTGAATAACTAAAATCATTTAATTTTGATTAATTTAATTCTCAATTATTCAGATATAATCATAAATTTTTGTAAATTTAAATTTACAACCCAATTTATTTCACGTTAAAATTAATTATTTAAAATATATTTAATGTTCTTAAACAATATCGTATTACTCTCTCAGCATCAAATCTTTTGTCTTTATTTCATTTTTTATGGTTAAAGTGATCAATATTTCACTACGATTCACATAGAGTAGAAGAAATTATAAAAATTATATTATTAGAAAATATATAATTTATTATATAAAAAATAATAAATAAATTGTAGTCAAAATAACTGAATTTTGATTTTAAAAAATCAAAAAAAGAAAAAAACATTGGACCTGTATTACATAACGGCTGACAAACGTGGCCCAAAGTTTAATGAAATTTCAGAAGTATGGATGGGTCAGGCGATCTCAGTTAAATTTGTAATATTCCCCCTACATGTAAGAATTATTATTGGACCTCTGGGGTATACTTATAATTTGTGTTTATCAAATTACACATCATTTTTATAATACTAGTATTTCCATTGAATTTAAAATTAAACTAAAATTGGCTTAATTAACTCAGTATTTTTTTTATTACATATAAATATGCATATAAATTATAGTAGGTTGCAAATGGGTTAAAACATTTACAAGGACTCTCTTGACTCCAACAAAAATGATAACAAATACTAATATATAACATCACCTTAATAACAAACAAATTACAATTACAGTCCAATATTTTATCGATCATTTACTTATTAATCTGCTTTCCGGCTGTGCCGTTTTCGGCTGTCGTGTTGCTTTGTTTTCCTTCAATATAAGCGTGTACCTCATCTTCTACTTCCTGAAACTGAAATAATCATAGTTGGTCGCATTAAAATAAAAAATCGAATGAAATACTTTTAATTCAGGAGTTTTAGTTTAATTTTTTTTATTTGCAATTACGTTAAATAAAATAAAATTGGGTAACCGGTAACTATCAAAAATATAATTTTTTTATAATTTTTTTTTCTTTTATTTTTTTTATTATAAAAACACGATTTATAACTAAAATTAATTTATATATAGACGTGCACACTTTCGAACACGTGTGTTTGGGTATTGCGATATAATTCGTGTATATCGCATTATCGCCAAGTATTAGATAGACGTTACACTTTCCACCAAAACCATTAACTTTGTTTACGTGCATATTGTATCTATACAATTGTTGTTGAATGGATTCCTCATGAATTTTCAAAGCCGATGGGTTAACGAATATTACAAGCACGAGACATAAAATTCTATTGCTCAACTAGTTTATATATATATATATATATAGCTTGATTGGTCACATATTCACATGTTTTTTTTTAAGAAGTCACATATTCACATGCTTAAATAATAAAGTAATTACAAGTAGATTAGAAAATAATAAAATAGTTAAGGTAGGTAGGTAATATTGACCTTATCGATGAAATTGTCAACTTGCTTGGCGTCTTTGGCAACTTGTTCTGCTACATGTTCAATCCGACCGAGTGCTGTCTTGAATTTCCCTTCTGGTAAGTCATCGATGATTTCTTCTGTAAATTTCTCTACCGTCTCTGCCACGTCTTCCACAGCTTCCACGATATCCTCCACCGTTTGTACTGCCGTTTCTATTTGTTCTGTAAATTATCATTCGTTTTACAATAATGAGCATGATCATTTATATAAATTATATTTTTCAGCTACTTGTGTATAATATATATCACTGCACACATGATGCGTTTTGTGTACGAGAATATATATATATATATAAATATAAATAATGTTGCATGCATCAAGTACCAGAATATATAAATAGCTAGGGTTGCACCAAGACAACAAAAGAACAAGAAGAAATGTGGATAATTGAGGTTGACAAAATAGTTAATATTCCTAGTATTCTTGTATAGCTAAAATGCTCTTACTCTGTAACGAAAATTCATGAGTTTGAGAATATCAGAGGCATAATAATGCACAAGTACAATTTTGCAATTATAAAAGAAAGTAATAATTTAGATAAATTAAGAAATAAATTTAAAACTTCATTCTTACGTGTCCATTTTAACAAAGTTCCCCACTTGTTAGTCAACAAGGGTATAAGAACTGTTACCACCATCCCCAGCAGCCAACTTTTCCAAGAATCTGGAAGACCACCGGAAGAAATCAAAGGTTCGGGTGGAATACTTGAGTAGACCACAAAATTCCTATATATATTTAAAAACATGTTAATTTTTGTGTACATACATGTAAGTTGTCAATGACAACGCGTTTGATCTGAAACTGTACGACGTACCTTTTCATTTTGCTATCATGTTGCCATATTGAATACTCCCTGCTCCGATTCATTAAGAATAATGATTTATCCCCGTGTCTTGGCACCCGTATTTCCGAGAAAGGATTGAAGATGAAAGTTTGATGTCTTGGCAATGGCCTTCTGTTGGTGCTGAAAAAACTGCGGACGATTGATTGCGTGATCGACATATCAGATCTTGATAGATAGTATATATGTTTTGTTATGCGGTTTGAATTTTTGCAGTAATATCGTTTAGGGGAAAACTTTCCAACTTTAGTTGATATATGAGAATTAAGAGATGTGCATCAAGGCCAACGTATATATAATAAAACTAGTCTACTGTTAAAATGTACGGATTACGAAAAATTACAGAAGTTTCCTCGTCAATCTTCGTTTTCCAAATAAGACGGATAACGTACTAATGAATCATTATGTTAGAAGTTTCTTCTACTTTGAGATGATACATTGTTACACGTTGTAACTTGTAAGATATACTCCTCCCTTTATAAAAAAAAAATTATGCATATTAAAAAAATATTAATTAATTAATTAAATGAAATTTTCATAAAAGAACATTATTTTCTTACCAAGCAACTAAGTTTTAAAGAGGTCAAACATTAAAAATGATAATATAGAGATAATTTTAAATTTATTTTGAGAATAAAAATATACATATATTTAGAATAATTATTTTTATTAAATGAACATGTAAAAGAGGAACCGAGGAAGGAGAGCAATAATTTATGAGAAGTTGTATTAATTTTTGTAAACATTTTTTTTAAAAGATAAATTATATTCGAAGTCTTGTGCTCCATGATAATTAAACGACAATCGGACAGTTCAACATCACGAGTCCTTCGGCCCATTTGAAAAATAAATTGCTCCATCGTCCAGTCGTCCTACGACAGGACATACACCAGCTTCTTATACGGGTTTAAAGGTACCTTTTAAAAGTCATTTTTGGCTTTGATCAGTATACCATTATACGCATTTTTTTTTAACGTGAGCTGCTATTATTTTTAACCTTAGTTTCCAACTCCCTGACCCCTCCACAAAATATTTGTAATTAAATTACCTCATCTCAAATTCAAAATTTATTAATAAAAATATAGCAATTTACTAAAATGATTTTCCTTGATTATAAAAAACGTAATTTCATTACATTAACTTGCAATTGGTATCCTAACAAAAAAAACTTGCAACTGGTAAATTATCCCTTAATCTCTTCTGCAAGTTGCTTAGTGATGATATGCCTCAGAAATACAGCAATTAGTACGAAATTAACTCACAAATGAATCATAATTTCATATTACAATCACAACACAATGTTTATTTTTTAATCAACTTTAGTTTTCTTTCCACCTTGGTCTTTTTTGGCAGCCGAATTGCGCTGTTCTTCTTCAATATAAGCTTCTAACTTCTCTTCTACTTCTTGAACCTGCAATATTAAATACGTACGAACAAAATAATGAAATGTTTTATAACTCTATCAACATAAATCGAACGAAAAGATTTCCATTAATAAATGAATCTCACCGGCCTGTTTTTATGGTTGGGTCAAAATTATATATACACGTGGGAATAAAAAAGAAAAACAAAGCATTTAATTTCCACCAAACCCACTAATTTTACGAACGTGCATGCATATGTGCGTAATTTTCAGTACAGCTCAGACGCAATAAAAATGGATTTTCAAAATGATCGAAATAAATTCTTTAAAAAAAATTATCGAAATAATATAAGCACGCGTGGAGCGGTGGAAAACAAGCAATCATCGAGTGTAAACAATGTTTTAGTGATCACATGCTTCGTTTAATAAGAAATTAATTATTAATTAGATCAGTTAATTAAAGGGGTAGTAGTTAGGCTTTGACCTTATCGATCACATTGTCGAGTTGGTCGGCGTCCTTGGCTACTCTTTCAGCTACATGTTCGATACGTTCAAGTGCGTCCTTGAGTTTCCCTTCCGGCAATTCATCGGCTATTTCTTCCGTAAATTTGTCCACCTTGTCCGCTATTTCTTCCACCGCTTCCACCATATTTTCCACCGTTTGTACAGCCGATTCTAATTTTTCTGTGGATCAATTGATTACAATAAACAGCAATTAGTTAGTTCATCAGTTCTCATCTCACCGATTTATAATAATGCAAACTTAATTCATATATAATTAATATAAACCGGTTATGCTTGCCTCGGATCGACTTCCGGATCATAATGGACATGGTTCGATCGAATTTTGATTCTTAGACAATTCATGATTACAGGCTAAATTAAGGAACGAGATGAGAAGCTGAAACATATTATAAAATTTAGTTTCTAATCTTTTACATACATACCGATTATGAAGAGTACTATAAAATAAGTTGACTAAAATTTATTCTCCGTCGAGATCTGTATATAAACATACATGCATGTATATGTGGATATTAAATTTTTCTGGCATGAAATTTGGTGAGTAAACAATACTTATATGATAGAAATTAATCTGAGATCGGTTCCCATGATTAATTAGGGCTTCGCAAAGTACTTGTAATTAATGAGCTTATAAGTAGATGAATATAAATCTTCATTCTTACGTGTCCATGTTAACAAAGCTCCCCACTTGTTAGTCATCAAGGGTATAATAACTGTCATCAGGATCCCCACCAGCCAACCCTTCCAAGAACCCGGAATTCCTCCGGGAAGACCTCCGGAAGAAGCTGAAGGTTCCGGTGGAACACTACTCGAGCAGACAACAAAATTCCTGCATCAATTTATACACATTATTTTAGTAAAAAAATTTACCCAGCATATTAGTCTAGTCTTACATGATCACTTTGTTCTATTCGTAAATTGCTAATCATTACAGCAGTAGCAGTAGTACAGCCTTAATTAGAATTGCACGTACGTACCTTTTTATTTTCGAATGTTGCCATACTGAAAACTGGATGCTCCGATTTGTTGAGCATGAAGATATATCTTGGTGTTTTCGTATCCGTATTTGGGAGATAGGATTGAACAAGAAAGTCTGAAATCTAGGCAACGGGGTGCTGTTCTTGCTGGAAATATTGCAGACGATTGATTGTGAGACAGACATATATAACTTAATTGGATCTAAGTTTCAATGGTTCGTATTTAGTTACGTAGAGAAGATTTTCTGAACTCTAGCTGGATGCTACGAAAGGTGAGAAATGTTGATGAGTACTGATGAGAGTAATAGATATGATGTGCATATAAAACTAGTTAGGCAAAATAGTTGTTGAAAATTGAAATCTGGGTAGCTGGTAAACAAATTATTCAAGTTTCCCTAGTCAATCAGACAATCATCATATATCCCTGAAAGTATTGGGTTTTTGTTCAATAATTTTATGTTTGTAATTTGATTAAATTACAATAATAACCTTCTTATTCATAACCTTAGGGGTCGTTTGGTTGATGGAGTGGTATCAGGTAGAAATCAGGAATCAAGTTAAGGAATCAAGTTAAGATGATGTGCGGATGAAGTATCATTCCTGATATCATGTGTTTGGTTGAATGGTGAAATAAATTTGTTAATTTAATAAAT
Organism: Oenanthe sinensis; assembly: GCA_028671895.1. Classification (NCBI taxonomy): domain Eukaryota; kingdom Viridiplantae; phylum Streptophyta; class Magnoliopsida; order Apiales; family Apiaceae; genus Oenanthe; species Oenanthe sinensis. The sequence continues at coordinate 43,620,798 of CM053794.1, forward strand.
TTTTTAATAAATAAAAAATATATGCAAGTTAATATAAAAAAATAAATCACTATTTTTTTTAAAATATTAAACAACATCATTATATATAATTTTTTTATTTTAGAAATTAACATGTAATTTGTAAATAAGAATAAAAACAATAAAATCTTCATGATTTGATTCCTCATACCCCAATTCATACTCACCTCCCCCCTCAGTTATCGAAAACCCATACATTGTCATACCTTATGGGTTTGAGATATGAATTTTAAAATTTAAAATTTTCAACCAAACACCATGTATGAGTTTGAAATGAACAAAACTCATGCTTAATACCTAAAACTCACGAACTAAACGACCCCTTAATATTATATATATATATATATATTTATTTATATGTATATGTATATATATACACACACACATATACATAGAGATTTTTGCTCAAATGAGAATCTCCATTAATGCGGGATATGATATTTAATCATAATTCTTTATTTTACAAATTTTTTAATTTAATCTAATGGCCTAGCCAAGGGCACCCACACTAATAAAATACACATCTGCTGACATCATGATGATGTCATAATTAGTTATATATTTTTTATAACAAAATTTTTTAAAAAAAATTGGGGGGGGGGATTTTATATATCTGACATGATCATGGTGATTTTCTGGGATTTTTTTTAATCATAATTCGATTTTCTTTAAAAGGGGTGATTTTCTTGAGAAATAAATCACCAGATTTCAACAAAAATCACCAGTATAATGTCAGCAAGACGTCAGATATATAAAAAAATTCAATTTTTTTATTATTTGTTTAAAAAATATATTTATGACATCAGCATGACGTCATACTGGTGATTTTTTTCGTTGATATCATACTTGGTGATTATATATTTAAATGTAACTAAAATTATTCTATAAAGTAAATAAATAATTTAAAAATTTTGGAATTAAAAGATAATTTATACATTACACTATTTTTATTTAATTAATTAGACAAACACAGTAATTAGAATTGATCTACAACAAAAATGAAATTTAATTTATAAAAGAATAACATTTTTGAACCCAAACTTTAGATATACTAATTTAAGATTGATAAAGTCAATCAAGTGAATAAAGTTAAATAATTTGCAAAGCGAGTATAATAATATATCATTATGGGTTAATATTTGAACCATCCAGATAGAAATGGGAGGAGCAGTCGTCCAGCACTATTCTGGCAGTCGTGCACAAATACATGTTTCATTCGGATTTTAAAATTCAAAGCTAAACAATCTGAATAGATTCGTTCAGTTCAGTTCCTTCATTCCGTTCACTCATTAACAAATTAGCCCTTAATGTGTTTACATTATTATAGGTCTTAGTATCATATAGCTTTATTAATTGTTGATTTTTTCCCATCCATTCAATACCAAGTCTATACATATTTTACTATAAATGCACTTCAATTTCAAAATAATTCACTTCAATTTCTAATAATTTTTAATAATGTGATGTTTGGATTAAATATTGAGTTCAAACTAAAATTTTGGATTAAATTTTACATTTCTATATAAAATTTGGTCAACCTACCACAGTATAGTAAAACTCGGGATTTTTGATAAACTCGCTCAAAAAGAGAAAGCCCCGTACAAACCCAAATGGGTCTTTATCAGATCCTCCTTCAACAGTGTGGGCCGATGAGTTGGAGTATTAGAACCAGTTTGAGTTTGGCCCACACTAAACAAATTATCCAAATAAATTACTCCCCGTCCCGCTACTTCTCTTGTAAAAAATAACTTGTTTGAGACATGGATTTCATTTGAAATTCTGAATTTGACCGAATGACATGTTTGGTTAATCATGTTTGATTTCATTTAAATTCTAAGGAATTCAAGTATTAGAGAATTTGAAATGACAATTCAAATCATATTATTTGAAATGAAATCAAGGTTAAATAAATTTGGATTCTTCGAATTACAAAAGAATGCAACGAAGAGGGGCAGAGCAATTCAATAACTTTAGCAGTTCTAAAAAAAGATGAGCATACCTCGCGATGCAAGGATATTTTTAAAATTTTAATATATTTTAAATGAAATATTTTTTTTGATTTAATAAAATTTTATATAAAATTAATATAAATAAATGAATAATATTATAATATTCATGAAATTTAATTAATAAATTTTAATTTTAAATAAATTAAAGAACTTAAACTTCTATGAAATTGAGCATTATTAGTAAATTGTATTAAGTATGACTATGTTACATAAAAATTATATTGTAATAGGATTCTTAGAATATAAAATTTAGGCTATAATTTAAATATAAGTTAATACTAATAAAATATTAGTAAAAGTTATATTGTAATTAAAATTTTATAATATAAAATTTAAGTTATATTTAGATATAATATAATATTAAAAAATATATTTAAAAAGAAGATTTGATGATCTAACGATTATTATCTTTTCTATAATTAACCAAGTGACTACAAAAAACTATTAAAAAATCTCATATTGCATATTATATAGTAGTATAGATTTATTAAATGTAATGAATGACTGATTAATATATTAATAAATTTAATAATAAATTGAGAATAAAAAATGAAAAATAAACAATAAACAATTTTTTTAAAAATACCTTAAAACTTTTTAGAGACCTTCTCTCCCCCGTTACTTTGCTATTACACACACATATTAGATAGTTAGATTGTTCACCTATATTAAATTAAACACCGTGGATCACAATATCAAGCATGCAAATAAAAATACATATATATTCATTTCTGCATATAATTCCAATTTGTCATAATAAATAACTAATGCGACGAGAAATGAAAATTTGGCCGTCCACTTTCTAGATAAAGAAATACTACTACTCTACTGCATAGTGGGAAGTTGCTTTCTGTACTACTCTACCACTTTCTGTATATATTTTTTATATTGAATTTAACAAGTTCAGCTGTTGTTTCCATGATAATGGTTCTGTAGTTCACTAGTTGTGTTCATGGCATGTGAGCAGGGTTTAATTTTCGAAGGCTATTTTTTTTATACCTAAAACTTCATCTTAGTCTAATAAAATGTATATATGTTATTTTCAATTGAAATGGCTCAGTTTATTGTTGTGCATGCTGGTCTTCAACGTTTAAGTGCCCTGCTATCAGTGTGTGTTGAGTTGTCATGAGGTGTAAACTTGTTTTCACCCCCACCCCCACCGCCACAGTATTATGTTTGATCAGTCCCTCCTAGTCCCAGTTGTTTCTGTTTGACAGATTGAGAAAGCAGAACTGCTTTGTACAAATTATACACATACACGAACTATGCATAAAGCACATACACTGATAGTCTGATACACGTACTAATGTGTCAATATCCCACCAACATCTGATAAAGAAGTATCACGTTTATTATATACCAAACGCCACCATAAAAATAAACAAAAAACATTTTATACACATAGATATATTCATATTCCTAGCAAACCAATCATGTAACCTCCAAGTCTATATTGGTATGTTTCTAGATTGCAAAGGTGTCACAAGTCACAACCAAAGCCTCACCCCCTTGTCTTAAAATCATGAAAATGTGAAAAATTGCAACTCTTTAGCCCCCATGCACGCTGAAATGGCTATGAAACACAGAAAACTATTTCCATCTTCATCAGCAAACAATACCTTTGATGGTTGTCCTGATATTTGTGACCCAACTATTCCGTATCCTGATTTTGATGTCCTTCCACCACCGTTATCACCGCCTCCTCCCCCGGAGTTATATCTCACAATCAACAAGTCCAGCCAACATGTATCGCCTTACGTGATTATTATAGTCAGCTTACTTGCTAGCTTGTTTTTACTTGTAGGTTACTACGTGATTATCATAAAATATTTTAGGGGATGTAGCAGGTTCAGGAGAAGAACAACAAGATCAACGGAGAGTACAGGTGACGGAGAAGTGGAGTTTCTTGATGAGATTCATGGCCCAATACTTGATCATCCGATATGGTACATCACCACTGTTGGTTTACAGTCTTCTGTTATCAATTCAATTACCATATTTAAGTACAAAAAAGGTGATAATTTGATTGAAGGGACGGATTGTTCTGTTTGTTTGACAGAGTTTCAAGATGACGAGACATTAAGATTGTTGCCAAAATGTAACCATGCATTTCATTTACCCTGTATTGATACATGGTTAAGGTCACATACAACTTGTCCGTTGTGTCGTGCTGGTATCGTGCCTAATTATGATGTAAATTGTTGTTCTACTTTAGCTCAAAATGAACGAAATTCGAGTATTTCAGGGACAAGTGAAGAATCACATCTGGAAAATGTTGCAATTGGCAGTGAAATTATGGATTTTAATCAAGTGAGAAATGAGATTATTGCAAGTAGGGAAGTCACCGATAATGGTGGCACTGAAAACTGTGAGATTGATGATCAAGGAAAGGAGATTAAGAGTATCAAAGCAGATGAGATGGTTGAAAATTCAAGCAAAAATATAAAAACACTGAAGAGGTCGTTTTCAGTGGATTTAAATTCAACTGCAGCTACTTTCGTGATAAATTTTGATGAAAGATCCTCATCTATTGCAGAAACTCTTCCTGTGAGAATGAAGAGATCAGTTTCTTCTAGTACAAGGCATTTTCGAAGCCAAAGCGCTATTCTTCCGTTGTAAAACTTGAAGATTTTTGACTCTGTTCCATATGTTGATAGATGTTCAATCTACAAATGTGTCTGAGCACTTTTTGACAAAAGTGAAGAGGCAGAAAGAAGGAACCAATTATGGAAAATAGAGTTTGACGGGAAGGAAGAAATTTTATCACAAATTGGAAGCGATCTGATGAAGAGGTGCGTGTTTGCTCACCAGTGGATTCAGAAGGATTGAAAATGCAGAGTAGGACTAGCAAGCAATTACTTGAGTGTGATGATTGTTTGGCTCTTGTACAAAAATAATAATAAATCCAGCCAATATTTGTTTGGGAAATCAAATAGGGTCCATATCTTCTTAATTAGTTTCTGAATTTTGATGAATGCCTTCGATGTTCCTGACTTGATTATTATCGAAAAATTTACTTGATGTTTACGAACATGAAATACATCCTAGAGGAAAATATTTATACTACAATTCCGATTCATGGGTTATCTTCTAATCTCTCGTTCTCCCCTTCTCTTGATAACGGCTAAAAGATTCGATGTTACGGATAAAACCTCTGGTTAAGACCAGTTTGATGAAAGTGAGAAAAATAAGTTGTTTGTAGTTGGTATATCTACTAGTCTACTGATGCCGATTGATTGTGGCCGGGAGGAATTGCGTGTATATTGTAATTTACACAATTAATCGTCATAGAAATAACATTGTAAGAAATTATCGATTATGCAACTTGTGAAATAGTCAAGCACCAAAGTATACTAAAATATCTGGTTTGATGTTACTTCTCTTCTTACTGTTTTATTTTCTTCTTTTTATTATTAACACAAGCAACAAGTTATTACTATTCCTTTTTAAATTAGGTAAGGGTAGGCAGTCATGATAGAGTATAGATTATTTCAAAGACTATAATGTAATGTGGACCTATTCCACAATTCAATACGTACCCCAAAATGTAGCACAGATTTTTCTTCTTTCTTCCACAATTTATATGCGTTTTGATTTGTAATACTTTAGGTGTTTATCTTATATATATTCGTTGCAATTATGTGCAGTTTTACCTTCAGCTTCGCGTTAAATTCATTAAAAATAAGGTGGGTGTATGAGTGGAAAAAACCAAAGCAATAATTTATTGTAAACTGAAGCAACCAAAATTAAAATTAATTATCTTCAAAGTATTCTTATTAAAAAATAAACGTTTCTGATCAAATTGCACGTATCTGCGTAGTTGAATATATTTTATAGATAAAAAAACTCAACTTGATCGAAAATAAGTTTGTGAAAGCACTAAACATTAAATTTTGAAATTCCCCATTTCGGATAATTTGCCAGAACAAGAAGAAACATGATCAGCAAAATATAAATGTAGGAGATGGGTCTAGTTGATGTTGGTGCAACTTCAATAGTTTTCAGGCTCGATCCAATTATAAGAGCCCAATAATAATATTGATTCTACCCAATTAGTTGTAAACTATTCAAAGCCCTGTCATGTCATATCTGAATGACGGATTAGACCAGGATCCTATTTGATTTATTTTATAAACGGGCCCGACGTTGAAGTAAAATGAACAAAGATTCGCATTTAGACAACAATTTTCTTGCACGATCAATTCAATGGACAAACAAAGGGGCCGTTTGGCCAAACTTAAATTATGGAAATAAGGGCTTATTTCCAGAAAAAGTAGGGATGTATGTACTTTTCAGAAATAAGCCCTTATTTCCGGGAATAATTAAGTTCATATTTGATTTTAAAATTCTAAAACAAATATTTATTTTTAAAAAAAATATGAAAATATGTAAAAAATAAAAATAAAATAAGCTACTTATTTTAAGTTTAAGGAACCCCAAACGGCCACAAAAATACGAGCTATCAACCATAACATATAATGGGACGTTTCTTTTGTTTTTTTGTTGTTTTTCCCCTCTTTTAAGTGACAAAAAATATGAATTTTTAAGACATGAATGCATTGAGTCTTACGGTCTTAATTTCTACCTACTAGCCTAGCTATAGCTTTGTTTTGTATATTGCAATTTTGGCAACAGTACTAGAAACATACCATGTTACCAGCATCATGTATCTGTTGTCTGAACCTCTTATTTTAACTTGGAAAAATTTATCATTTTTGTATATATGTATCTGTAATGTGATCAGGCCATGATCACACTTGCACAGTACTGCATGCACATATACATATATACACTACTCCAGCTAAACAGATAGATACATCATATATACAATAACATATCGATATACACAATATTTAAATCAGGCAACGCAAAACTTGTTTTTATTAGGCCGAGCTAGCGAACCGATAGCGAATGACGATAATTTACGGGGCAGGGGCAGGGGCTTGCATGCATTATTATATGGCAATATATATACAATTAGATGATGTGACTTGATATATATTTTATGCATGTAGGAACGGAGATGCATGTCTAGCAAAACCGTGACTACATTGTTATTTAATTATTAAGAGTCTTTAAATATATATGTTTTTTTATTGAGCCCCCACTTTATTCTACTTATAATAATTCAGAATAATATATCATCATCCATCATTCGTTAGATGTTCCTACAACCCGAAAATTATTGCATTATTACATTAGATTTATAATAATTATATAAAATGCCATCTAATACGAAAAAAACTCGACTAAAGCAAAGAAAGAGATAGAATTAAACTTCGTGTAATGGGGTTTAGAAAAAGAACTAAACAGCAGCTTGTTCAATTTTTGCCAGCAAGTGATTTACAGCATCAGCTATCTCATTTACCGTATTCAACTGGCAACCCTCTTCAATCTGTTCATGCACGGGTTAACATAATAATGTTATCAATATGTCAAATAATGAAAACGGTGATTTAATTATTCTATAAAATAATTTATTACCTTAACGCTTATGGTATAGAGAACCGTTTGTTCAACCGTTGTAACATTGACATGTAGAATTGTGAGCCACATACTCTGCAGACCCGCTACAATTTTCATGAGCTGTTTGGGACGTTTCTTCGTAAGCATCTTGAGGTTTGCATGGCTTTCCATTACGGTGACTTCTATGTCACCGTGAGCCGCCACGGCGGAGCGTCTCTCTGGCTCTGCCACGGCCGGCTGATCATTCTCGGAGGAAATGCTTGATCGAGTAGAAGTGCATGTTGAGTATTGTGGGAATGAGAAGAAATCCGAGAATAATTGAGGAGAAACAGTAGTAGAATAATTGTTGGAATTGTCTTGAATAGTTGTTTGATGTTGTTGTGCTTCTAGGGTTTGAAGTTGTTGCTCTAGTTGCTTCACATAATTTATGGCGGCTCCAATTATTGAAGCTTGGTCACTCTGAAAATAGGATTATAAGTGAATTATTTGACAAAAATGCAGACTATTCATTCAGTACCTGATGTGACCAAACCTTTAAACTAAAGCGACATTAATTAGCTATATATGTCGGTTAGTAAATGAGAAAGCGCGCAGCAGCTAAATATTTGGAAGAAACCAAAAAGAATCGAATATATCAACATATAGGGGACAATTTTCATTAGTAGCATAATACGAACAAGCAACGTTTCGACAAAATTTGTAAATAAATATTCAATTCAGAGTAGACTAGCTGGTAGCTGATATTCCCAAGGCTAGCTACAGAATTTAACCATGAGAAAAGAATGGTGCTAGCTAGCTAGAATATGAGTTCGCTTGTAAATTTAATTATGTTCAGTCCTGCGTAAACTGCTGAAACATATATATTTAACCAAACCAATTCACCGTAAATTTCACCGTTAATTAGGACAAATGAAGTATATTCACGACGAGATTAAGGCAAATTTTACACTTCTTGACAAGTAGACATTGTACATAACAAGTAATTAAAGACTGTTGTTGTGACAAAAAATGTATTCAAGCTAGAATCACGAAAAAGGTTAACACAGAGACCCGTAATAAACGTTACATTAAAATTTCAAAGTTTTATTCAAAAAAAGTATTATGAATCCAATACAGTAATTACATATAGGTATGTTAATTCTTACCCTTTGAACGTAAGAAGCAGGCATCAATGACCTGACAACAGCAAGGTACTCGTTCATCTGTTTACGACGGTTGCGCTCAACAGCAATATGAGTCATTCTTTGGCTCTCCATATCTTCTTTGTTCTTGCAACTCCTTGTTCTTCTCCTTCTTTTCCGGTCAGGTGTAGGCACCGGCGCTTCCGCTGGTGACACTTCCCCGGAGACTATATGCCCGCCATTAGTGCCGCAACTAGTATTAGCCCCGTCAGGCGAAGAATCATTCTGACCCCATAACTTATTATTCATATCTTGAATCATCACTGCCGAAGAAGAACAAGATTGATGTACACTAGTCTCGTATTGTAAATTATTAGTAACATTTTTATTCGAGATTAGAGAAAAATCTTTCTGTTCTTCATGTTCTTGTAACATGAAGTCACAACCCCAAAACTCCCTGCCGCCATAATAAAATGGATCTTGGGGGAATAGCACATTTTCAAGTGCCATTTCAGAACTTTGTAATTAGCACTAGCTAGCTAAGTGCTTTTCACTCGAAAAGTGTAAAGACCTTTGTAGAGAATAAAGAAGAATTACTTAATAAATATATTGAAAAAGGGTTTGGGAGAGAGGAAAGACAAGAGAATTGAATTGAATTATTTAAGCCGGAACAACCAAAAGACTGTTTTTATACACACATGAATTCTTTTTCTTAATATTAAAATAGAGGGAGGCCGACCTCGAGAGAAGAAGCCCTCAGCAAAAATCCCAACAAAGCTACAGAAAACGTACACGTGACAAGCCGAGTAAGACCAGTCATCTACTACTCTTTATGCAAATGCATTGCATTTCTGTATTTCATATCACTTTCCAAGTTCCAAGTTTCTTACCTTTTACAATCAAGGTAATTCCAGTTTTCACTTTTGGTCAGTTCTTCGACTATCAACCTTAAAATTGTAGACTGACCACATTTAAATATGCATGCATAAATGATTGTTTTCGAAGGTAGTTCGATTTATAAATTTTAATACATACTCAGACATACATATGATGATACATTGATACATTTGTTTCGATATTTATCTTAATTACATTCTCCAAAAATCATACTTATTTTCTAATTAATATGGAAGTTGTCGCAGTGCAACCCCATACTGCCGACATTGTTTTATAGAAATTTCATCATCAGCTATGCCACAAACTTCGAGGTCATGCCAATGGCAATTATCAATAAACATATTTCACAGCTTTAAATTTATAATCCTAAGAATCAATGAAATAAATATAATGTTATTTTCAAAAATGAAAGAATCACGTACATCTTATATTACAAAGTATAAGTTCTTAATAAAGTCATCATTACCTTGTTATAACAAAATAAACATAAAAAGTGATATACGAGTCTTTGTGACGACACTCATCTCTAGTCTTTGTTGCAATATTTTAGAAGTTTGAATGTGTGGAGAGGAGAGAGGCATTTTTACATGGTAGCCTTTGGATTCACCGAGGAGGTAAAAGCTGTGAGTAGGGCCAGAAAGAAGCTAGCAAGGTACTTTTAATTTAATTTGCGTCGAGGCATTGAGTCGAGGGTACTCTATACTACTAATTCACAAAAGTTAGTCACCATTATTATTCACAAAAAGACAATGAAACGTTAGTACTGTACAGGCGTATAGGCATTGCTAGTCAGATTTGAATCTCGTGAATCAGTGACTCAACCCTACGCTGCCTTCCAAATTCCAAATATTATAGTCGGATCCCATCCCTGATCCCTGCAGCTTGGCACAGAACAAGAGAGAAAGAAAGATGCCCGCCCCAAAAGTTGATTGCTGAGGCCTCACTTTTTTTCATAAAAGGTCTGCTTCTACAATCTGCATCTAATCTAAACACATACATATACATCTAGAGGGCTGGTCCCTCGCTACTCGTATATATTACATCATATTTATCGTTGAAATTAAGTAGGATAAGGGTTTTTTTTAATACAAAATTTATGTTTATTGTATTTTGTCTTATCGTAAATATTAAGGGCTAAGTATATTATAATACACACCTGCTTTAAACCATTTATCATAAATATATATGTATAAGATGCTATGACCTTCGTAAAAAAGAAAAAAAAATTATGAACATTCGTCTAAGAGCAACAACAAAACAAATCATCCTCAAATTCCTCCCGAGTAATTAGAACATTTAGGGCACACATTTATATATATATATATATATATATATATATATATATATATATATATATATATATATATATATATATATATATATATATATATATATATATATAATTGGTATAAGGGAGTTAATGTGTTTGGTCGTCATGGGTAAAAAAATAAATGTCTAAATATTAGTTGTTCAAGTTTTGATTCCCCACGAATACAAAAATAATTTAAAATTATTCTTAAATATTATTTATAAAAAAATGATCAAGATTTGATTATTAATCAATATTAATAACTAATTTAAAAGAAAATATATAATATTTTGATATTAAAATTGAATAAAATATAAATTTTTTAAAAATAAACAATTTAATTATAAAATTATTATAAATTATTTTTTTTAAAAAAAACTCATGCATCCGAGGAGATTTAAACTAGTATATATATCACACATTAACGACTTTTTAGTTTTTATACAATGTTCACGCGGTGATTAATTATGGAGACTTTGGATACACATTTGGTGTGAATAGGCGGTGAAATGTTCAATATGTGCGATTAAGCACGATAACGATAGAATTTGTTATACAGATACAATATATATTCAGCGAGTTTGCCCTTTTATATATAAATTCGGCGATTTGTTATTATATATAAATTCGGCAATTTGTTCCAGCTGTATTTTAGTGTTTTAGTAAATACAATAAATTTTGTAACGATAGAATTTGTTATACAAATACAATATATATTCAGTGAGTTTGCCCTTTTATATATAATAAATTTATAGTTGCACTTGACATATGATTTATTTTAATTCGTGGTCGCATATATGTATATCCGTGATGTCTCATATTATTATTGAAAGATTACCTATCATAACAACTCAGCATTTGAAACAATTTTTGGGATACATATCATTTTTCTTTAAAAAAATTGTGTAATTTCATTTCAATTTTTATAGCTCGTGCATGACTATATGATATCTATTATCTATTGTATCATTGCTATTTACAACAGTAATTGCTTCTTCTAATAGAAACCGGAAAACATGTTTAATATTCTGTTATTCTGTAGCCCATAGCTTTTTATGTCCTTATCATACTAGGTTCTTTAGTAATAACTCGAATTAAATTAAATTAAAATAGGTCTGGCATATGTACTTTGAAATTTGGAATCGTATATATCCTCGTTATTCTTCGTTAATATATTTAAAAGATTGATTCCTCGTTAATAAAGAAAAATTTGTCGTCTTAAGAGTATTTTTTGAGCGAAACAACCGTTAACATTCTCTAATCGATGAATGATGATTATCTTATTCAGCAAAGTACCGAAAAACCCAGAAAACAGTATTATATCGGTGACTAATCATTCTCACTTATATTATTCAATAAAAGATAGTAAATTTTAATATGATATATATGTTATTAGACCCTTGTTTTAACTTCCATTAGCAAATTTTTTACAAAAAAAATAATATTAGAAACTAAAAGCCAACTTTTAAAAATGAAAGTTACCTCACAATTCACTTTGAAAAATAATATATGAATGAATAAATTGCGATAAGAAATAATATATAATTATTTATATTTTTGACCTTCGTCTATGTCGTAGTAAATCAATCTTCACATTCATACAGCTGTAAAAATTTATAAACACGTATAATATTATTTATAATATAAAATTACAATGATGTGGGGTCTTGAGACTCTCAAGTTGAGAGTATTGAACACTGAACTTTTGGGTCTATCATCTCTCTATCTCCTCTAAAGTACGCAGGTTCGTAGATTTTATTATAAAGTGTTTGTTTTTTAGTAAATAATAATAGTTTTAAATCAAGATAGGATTGGAAATATATTCACGCGGCTATCAGGTCCTTGTAGTTACAACTTACAACTCATGGTCTAAGCAAAACTAATCCAGATTTTAATGTAGATGATTGTAGTTTAGCATGTGTTTAGACCGGAAAACGCGCTTTACATTACCTAATGAATCCTTAACATGTGGGGGTGAGCAGCGGCTATGATACCGATGGAATATTGTATTAGTATTTTGTTAACCCGCGGATTATAATTTATTATAAGAGGTCTAATCAAATTATTCATCTAATCTAAACCCTACTTGTAGCATAACTGGATTCGGTGATTTGTTCAAGACTCCAAAATACGTGAATTGGAATTTCTGGGGACAGTTTTGGTATGAGCAAATAATAAATTATTATAATATGATTGTCTATTAAGATGTCATGGGTGATGAATTGTAACATCCTTCTCGGTTCCTTTAGTATTTTTTAGTTTCATATTATTTATCTAATTATTTAGTTATTTAATATTTTAATATTAAATGTCCTCCTCATTTAATATTAGTTAATATTTTAAATAAAATTTATTTAGTTTAATATTAATATTAAACCCGAAAATTAAGATTCTGTGTCCAGTCTCATTTCGTAGTTTTAAAATTTTAATGTCCTGATGACCAATTTGCATTATTAAAAAAAAGCAGAGATTATAAAAACAATTAAGGTGTGTTTTCTATATTGTCAGGTAATAGCTACATTTGAGACTAGTAAAAGTTAAATGGTCCAAACTAAGGACATGGGCCATAAGAATTTCAAAGTTTTTCTATAATTTGGGCTCTCTCATACGAGCTTGATGTCCAAGTCTCTTTAAACCGGCAAACTCTAGCAACTCTTTGAAGACATTTAAAAAGCAAAATTGCAACAGATTAAGCCCAAATCTATATATTATATAGCCCAATAACCTCTGAATTGATTGAGTAAGCTGAGGCCCAAGACCAAATACAGATTGCGAATTGCAAATTCAAACTGGACTCTACACTAAAACTATTTTTGAAAACTAGTTGAATCCTGTTTGTCATTTGTGCACCCAAGGGCACTCCTACTGCGAGGCCCAATTGCAATGCATTGTACTCCCAACGTATTTAACAAAAATACGATTTTTAAAAAGTATTACTATATTTTTTTCAACAAGATTATCTCTTTATCGATTGGAGTATAATTTTCGCTCAACCTGAAATTATTAAAATAGATATTACGCAAGGTTACTAAATAAAAAGCACCACTAATATTTTAATTAATTTTCAGAGCCTGTTACACTACTAGTATAACCATATTCCTTGTTTTTGCCTCCTCTAATTAATGTATTAGGTGAGCTCGCTCGTTATGTATATATATTCAGTTTAGGCTTCTGCAATGTTCTAACTTTGTTTTTTGCAAAAATAATGTCTGCAATCTATGCAAATGCAACCCGAAACCACCAATTTTTCCATACGGTTCCAAGCAGGTTGGATACAGTTTCAGTGCAGTATATGTAGTGCATTGAACTGTTCCAGTGTCTGCGTTCGATTCAAACATCAAATTCCTAAAGAAAACGAGACTTTACGTGAAGCATCGTGGCACAGAATTACATTCAGTCAATTCTTCATTTATATTATATACATGACTTACATACTTATCCACATACAATGGACCAACGTTTACAACAGTCTTGTCTGTCTTTCTTTCTCACATGTGTTTACTTAATTAATTACTATAGAAATTAATTTATACTAACCTGTAAGTACATGGATTTATAATAGTAACGTGTCAATTATTATATATGGGTTGCACATCTAATTGCCTGTAACCGGTGGCGGAACCAGAATTTGGAAACAATCAGGTATATTAATTTGAAGTTCAGTCTAGATTAGCCTCTCGTCAAAAAGGAAAAAACTGATATATGAGGAGCTGATCAGTATATATACTCCATTATACATATATGAGGAGAGATAAATACAGATTAAGTGATGTAGATGTGGGGAGCAAGGTGGAAGACACTTAAAAACATTAAAGAGGTGTGATGTTGGAGAGCCCACATGTTTCAACCAAACTATATGTGTGTTTCTGATTCATATATTCGCACACACATACATAGATAGAGTGAACCGAAACAAGTAAACATCATCAAAACATCAATATTCTTTCCCAAGCTTGCTTGCTGATGTGTTTTTATAAATATACATAAATAAATATTACAGTAAGTCACCCCCACTGTCTCCCTCCTTCCAATTCCGTTTCCGTTCATTCTTCTCACCTAGACTATTCATCACTAGTCTCTCTATCTGGCACTATATTATCACATGACAATATTCAAATTAACCCCGCACTAGCTTCTTTCTCTCATGCACGCATATGTTTAACGCACAATATTTTTTTATCAGAGTCAACATACATATAACAAATTTTAAACTACTAATCTTTGTTTAAAGAAGTTTCAATGTTGACATTTAATTAATAATCATATTTAGGGGGCACTAATCGGTCTCACTCTTTCAGCATAGCATACTATCTGGTATCTACACATATATTATTATGTATCCCTAGGTTTAATTTTATATATATGTAAAATATTGGTCGATATGTTACCTACAGCCTACACACAAAGTATTTTAACATTGTGGTAATGAGAATGAATGGAGTAATATCCATCAGCCATGATTGAAAACTCAAAATTGCCCCTGGCATGGATATTCGAAGCACATAATAAATGAAATATATACTCCTGTAGAGAATAGTACTCATATAAGCACATATATCTAGAATCATGAACGTAGAGAATGCAAAGCATGGATGCTGCACCAGCTACTGCCTACTGGTAGCAAAAAGATGTTGAATAGATCATTTAATGCAAAATATTAAAATATACTAGTATGAAGGACACATAAATATGTGTAATTTGTCTATTTGCACATTGTGTAGTAGTACAAATGTAAATGTACATCGCTGCAAATGCATTTTACCATAATTATAATATTATTAACTTTATTGCGCGCGCGCATATATATATATACTATGTTATGATCCGTGATTTTAAGATATTAATAAATTATAAATTAATTATTTTATATAATTTAAATATTTAATTTAATGTGATAATTTATTTTATTATTAATTTATTTCTATACTTTTTATACAATGTTATATATATTATTATTATATATTAATTACTTTTTTGATTTAAATATTCATAAAATTTAATTATAAATTATAATTTTAAATAAATTAAAGAGTTTGAATAGTAATAAAATTGAGTTGAATGTTACTACAATTATATTAAATAAAAATTATAGTGTAAGTAGGACTTTTAAAATATAAAATAAATGCTAGCTAGAATTTAGATATAATATAATATTCATTGTGAGCAGTTGTCTAAATTGAGGACTGCACGATGATAAAGTTGTATGCATGATATATCTGTGTTTAAATATTATAAAATATATTATAATGGTATTTAAGTTTTTATATTTAATTTTAATTAATTAAAAGAATTTGTATAAGGGTGTATTTTGCTAAAAGTATTTTTTATAAGGATATATTTCAATTAAATTTTTTTGAGAAATTGTGTTTGGAATTAAATAAGTAGGAGACAAATATTATAATATAATAGTGAATTCAAAATTGTGTTTAGAGTGTGAGTAGGAGACAAATATCATGACCCGACTAACCATTGTATGTTCCTATATATAATTTTTTCTTATAGATAAAAATAACTATATTAAACACTCCTACACACACACACACACACATATATATATATATATATATATATATATATATATATATATATATATATATATATATATATATTGTACAAGTAGCTAGATGACAACAATTGTCTAAAAATGAAAATTAAAGAAAAGTATAAATAAAGTATATAATAGAAGAAGATGAAAATGAAGATGAGGTAAGGATGAATAGATAAGAATGGGAGGCACTTAAATGCATGCGAACACCGCCTAATACTAGCACTTCTAAACTAAAACTGATGCCTACATTTGTCTGGAGTTTTCTTTGCTTATCAGTTAAATACTCGTATGAGATTTGTGTTGTGCCAGCGGCAGCTTTAGTTGCCAAGTGTTGGCTGGTGATCTCAAGTCTCAACAATATTTGACATGTACACTACACTACATCTCTGCTATTAATTATGCATCCGTAAGTATATGTTTGCATAGTTGCAGGGAAAGTACCGGATAAATGCTCATGTCCATATTATTTATTATGCAGAGGTCAGTTTAATACCATCGTCAGGCGACCAAATCTACCACAATATTTAGAAAATGAACATACTTTTATATCTATGTATGTATAGATTCTACTGGTTACCGATCGAGCCGCCTAGCTAGTCAAGTAGACTCAACATATATTGGGAAATTAAATGAGTGAGTCAGTCATCAATCATCTGCATAACCTTACACTAAATCAGATGTGATTCAGTACCAATGAGACAACATTAAATCAAATCAAGTACATTTAAGTTTAAATGCAAGTAGATGTACCACAACTAGAAGAACAACCCTAATTAATTAAGGCTAGTTAAAATAATCCCTAAAATCTGAATGAAACTAATGTACGTACGTCCCACGTACACTCCTCTCCCTAGTACATGAATGTTTATTACATAATACATATATAGTTATATAAATAGATAGATAACATGAATTATAAAGATGGAAATGGGAATTAATATATGGAGGGGAGTTATTTGATAATTTAGGGCAACTTTTTACCAAGAGTGTGCTTGTTATTATGCATCCAAACCTTAAGAACATGACGTTTGAGGCCGGTCTCTGCACAGAAATTTTGCACCACCGCCTCATCTTGCTTCTGTATTCGCCACCCCAATCTCTCCGCCAGCTCCAACATCCTCTCTTTCTGATCCGCCGTAAACTTTGTCCTGAATCTCTTCCTCGAAGACGACCCACCGCCGCCGCCGCCGCTGCCGCCGCCGCCACTGCTACTTGGATTAGACATGTCTTCATCCATCTCCAACTCCCTCGAATTTGATGCAAGGGCCAGAGGCCTCTGTTGACTCATAGGCGTCACGTGTAAGTACCCCGCCGGACGGTGGTAATACGACGACGTTAGCTGGTGGTGCTGTTGTTGCTGCTGCTGGAGAGCTAATATTCCCTCTCCTTGTATTTCTTTGCGGTGAAAATTTCTGTGGCAATTACAAGCAGCGCATTTGAGCGCATCTAGGGTTCCTTCTTCTCCGGCTGCCATAAACTCGCCACATCCATCCACAGCACTGCCGCATATCCCCACAGCGTGGTTTTTCAAACACTCCTTGTATCTATAGCCGCCGACTTTTCTAGCTCCCGCCCCAGGAGCAACCATAGAAACACCCTCTCCAGAACCGCCAATTCTTGGCCTTATCATTGAATCATAATTTGGAGGCAGCTGCATCCCTATTTCTTCATCTGGATCTTCATGCTCCTCAAAATCCATTTCTTATCTCTCTCCCCCCCTCTCTCTCTTTGTTTGAGTTCTCTATCTTCTTACTCTTGAACAGTTCTGTAATATCCAGCTACTATCTAGTGAGCAGATCCAACACCTTGATCGGCTTTTATATATATACACATGGTCATATGTTCGGTTAAATATAATTTTAGTCTATAAATTTTACGAACCACCTATATATAAATTATAAATGATGATAATATTACGGAGTAAAAATTATCGGGCTCAACTCTCAATAATATGAGTCGACAATAAATATATTTAAAATGAAATTATGTACACACATGTGCATATGTGAAATGGGCATTTATAAATTTTATTTAAAGAATAAATAGTGGAGTAATAATGTTTGTATAAAAGGAGTTAAAAAAAAAATGGATGACATTGACAAGCAAAAGACCGAGGAGGGTTAATGGGGGTAGATCAGAAGATAAGTGAGGGGGCGCTGTGGATGTCAATTACCCACTGTACCGGATGGACTGCTAAATCTCATAAATTAACAACTCTCTCTTACCCCCTACCCCTACCCCTACCCCTACCCCATATGGCCCAAGTTATTTTTTGTATTTTATCTACCGGCTATTTCCGGTGGTGTTTGTTCCCTCGAATTAGACCATGATTATATTTTTGACTTTCTTTTTTATTTCTATTTATTATTTTCTATCAAGTGAAAATGCCATTCTCATCCTCCTAATCTGCGCTTGCTTACAATTTGCACCCCCAAAGTTGCAAAACTTCAAATAAATGAGAGGTATCACTAAATTATAAAAAAAATCGATTCACCCTACTTAGTTGCTTCCATATATTACAGTGTAATCATGCAATCTTACCGCGAACCATTATACTAGGGTTTAAGATGCCACATTCACTACTCATTCACCAACTATTAAAAAGATTATAAATGCTAATCTCATAATTAAACAATTCAAACTAATTCCTTAATTTTCTTTTAAACGTAAACCTTTTATCAAAAACACTTTCTTCATCTTTCATACTCATATTAATCGTATTTCAGATGTCATCTCCTAAATAGAAGATACGTTTTCTCGCCGAAAGAGGCCTAATTTTAGATTATCGAGGAAGATTCAAATAATTAATACTAAAATTTTAAAGTTCATATTTAGCAACCAAAAAATAATAATAATAAAGTTCGTCAAGCGGCCCTCGGCCTTCTAGTTTTTCAACGAAACGAATCATAATAACCTAATTCTCAAATGGGTTTTGTGAAAGTGATATAAACCACATATTGAAGATACTGGCTATATCCGGGAACCTATGTTCCCTATAGTTGGAGCATCGTAGTACAAATAGTAGTACTATTCTTGAAGCATTGAATAAATATGAGAATCAGTTTATTTATTTTTTAAAATTTAGAAATATTTTCTCAGGGGGTAAAAGTAGCGAGACACTGGGTAACTACTACTTTTCAGTAAGCATGAGAACGGAAGTTTAGATAGCCTTGCGAGTTTTGTCAATGTAATGACGTACGTACCTTTCGAAATCAAATCTATTATTTCTGAATACATGGAGCAGTTTTATGGGTGAGACTTGAGAGCATGTGGGTATTTTTGAGAAGGCAAACTCGAATCATTTTAAATATTTGAATTTGCAGATAGAAAACAGTTGTGATGTCCGAAAATTCAAGTATGATTTATTGTTAAAACAAAATAGATTTAAGATCAATCCCAAAGTTAAAGAGGCGGATACATTAGAATAAATAATTTCTGGAAATAGTTATGGGTTTAGAATAAATAATCTATACTTGAGTTTGTTTGAATTTTTATAAATTTCAAACACATAACTCAAACCTACAAGATATGGGTTTTTGATACTAAAAAGCGGAAGGGTATGAGCCAAATGTATCAGTATCAAGTTTAATATTATTATTTTATTGTTGATAACTAATATTATTAATAATCAAAAAATAATAATATACACAATCAAATATTATTATTAATAATAAAATATATAATTATATTTTTTATATAATAAAATAAATTAATTTAACTATTAATTCAATAATATTTTAAATTAATTAGTTTCATTCTCGAACTAAACCAAATATTAATAATAAAATTTCATTGTCATACCACCCTAACCCGATTCTCAATATCAAATCCATAACATGCCATGAATCAAACCACCACTTAAAGTTTTATTTTATTACAGTAAAAGTAATTTAAAAGCGATGAAAAAATTCCTCAAATTAATTATTCAGTTCCAAAAATAAAAAAGGACATCTACGTATATTAAAGTAAGAGTTCAGAACTCGTAATTTGTAATTTATCTCTTATTTTTATAAAGGAAAGGATGAATCCATCTTGATTGATTTCAAATATAGAACAAAGATGCATTCAAATATTAAACTCTTCTGGAGTTAAATTTTTTTACATTTCATGCTATAATATAATAATTAAATTAATTATAATATTGTAAATTTTTTTACATTTCATGCTATAATATAATAATAAAATTAATTATAATATTGTATTGTACTTGCTCTGGCGGCTCATGGAATAAACAAAAGCTGATTACATAAGCATTAAGCACTATCTCTCCACACGATATCGAATACTGTACAGTAAACTACTCGAACACCTTTGCCCCCTCTCAACTTGGTACGTCCTATAGAGTAATTGGCCCCTTAATAAAATAGTGCCATGTGTAAAATATACGAGTAACAGTTAGTTGCAAGCTATTTGAGCCTATTTCCATTACTTCAAGCTAACTCAGGAAAATTTTGTGTTTTTTATGGACCTTTATATGATTACTATCTAAGTTTCGAATTTATCTTGTAAAAAAAAGGTTTCGAATTTGCAAAGGAAAAACGACACCAAACTAAAACGACATTTCTCTAAACTCTAAAGACTCCGGTAGTCCGGTGCCTTGCATATATGTCACAGCAGGTATCAAACTAAACATATTTACTGTATTACATATCCTAGGGAAACCTTGACCTACTCAACACTAATCTAATCACTCAAAAGTCAAGAGTGAGAGCCTAGCCAATGCCTGCTCCTTGCTCCAGGCTCCAGACCTGTTCGCTGTCACATATACAAGTGCGTATATAAACTATACAAGTACATAATTAAATGAATGTCACTCATAGCATTTGAATTAGTGGAGTAACCGTTCTGTAATTACAGGAAAAAAGATTCTCGTTCAATTTCTGTCAACTCTGTGACACTCACTCAGTCCTTCACTGTGTATGTAATGATGTTGACAAGACGAGAGAGAAAAGGAGAAAGAGAGTCTGACTCTCCTCCCTCATTTTCATTTTCATGCCAAGTAATTTAGCAGCCTTTTCTTCTTTTTTGTTTGTTAATCACCAATTCTCTAATCAAACAAAGCAATCAATCGCTACTAAAGTATCATTCCTCTCCCTCTATCTAATCTTAGCCTCTCTTTTTTACCTGCAAAAAATGCCCAGCAATATTATTACACTTTATGGGTCCCTCTCTATTCTTGTCCCTACTGTTCTCTTCTCAGGCCTGTCACTGCTCCCCTCCTTCAATAATCGTAGTATTATTTTAGGAGCAATTCCAATTTAAAGTGCTAAGTGGGGTGCTCTAGTTCAAATATATATATTTTTTTAATAATAACATGGTTCTATATTTTGAACCAAAAGAATCTAATATCGTAATTTCAGAATTTAAAATTACTTTTTTTAATAATTAAACACACACTCACACACCAACCTTATTTTTGATAATATTTGACTTTCGAACTCTCGTAAATGAAATGTTGAAACTTACCCAAGTTCTAAGTAGCAACAAATTTTTTGTTTCTAAGATGTAACGTTAAATTTGATCCAAGATTATGGCAATTCTAAGTTGAACATTTTATATTCACATGATGTGATGGTGTGGGTCACAATACGATGAAGCAAGGAGAAATGAATTATAACAAAATGTATGCAAATGTGATATTTTGGCGTTGGTGTTTGAGAAATATATTCATTTTTCAAGATTGGCAGTTTCGTTTGAAATGCTCAAAGATATTAGAAATAATTATTTACCAGGGCAAAAAGGAAAGCTAAATAGCAAATAGAGCATGGTGTTTGCGATCAGGGTTTTCGTTTAGGAAACCCTGCCGAAGCTCCCCGACCAAGATTGCCAGATGAGGACATGCAGATTTGGACGGCCCACACAAATACTGGTTTTAAAAGTTGACATGAACATTATTAACAGGCAAGCTGGCCTGACACGGGTTTCAGACTTGACAATCAATCTGGGCCCATGATTCACTTGGAGCTCATCTTTTTACCTACTAACGAACCCACCATGCCCCCTGCCTCACCTCAATCAATCCTAAGATTAATATATATACCACACAACAGTTTAAACGCCGTGACATGATATTCTATTTACAAGACAACTTGTTTACAAGGCCAAGTACAGCCCACCTTGCCAGAAAGATTGGCCAGGAACCAATTATCAAAGCCCAATAACCAAAACTCAGATCAACTGGATGTATTTTTTTAGTTTTGTTCACTTTGCTTGCAAAAAGGATTTTCTTCTTTCAGCTGATATATATATATACATTGTCCGCCACCTATTTACCAAATTTCAATACAGATCATCAGTAGCTCAAGTGGAACTTAGTCATCTTTATTATAAAGTGACTTGTGAACCAAACAAGCTTCGATTCAATTATAGCTTCACAATTGATTTGAAACTTAAGGTCCTAAACAAATAAATATCATGATTCATGCACTTGTAATTAGCCTTTAGGCCCTTTACTCTGTCATACTACTATATTCAAGTACATATGAGTGTGTGTTGGGGGGGGGGGGGGCGAATCACAACAAAAAAATTAGAATTTAAATTACAAAGCACACTGAATCTTGCTACATTTTTGCTGTGAAAAATATAAAGCATTTAATCCATAAGAAGAAAATCTAATAGATAATAAACTCCTAATTTTTATTGCTCGAGATAGTATGTAAGAATAATTTATCTATTATAATCGACAAGGAAATATAGATATATGACTAATTAGAGCAAGTTATTTTCATTGGAGGTGTTATTTTTATAATATAACATCAATTATAGAACACAGCACTTAAATGTAATGTTACAAGAGCAAAGCTAAATATCTATTTCTATTGCTATTGCTATAATATAGGCATTAAAAAGTATTTTTTATGCTAAAATAAAAATTGCATTCCAATGCTAGTTTCATAACTAGTTCAAATTTAGTTAACATTTTTAACTTTTACCCATTCCAATATTATTTCTATTGCTATTGTTATAATATAGTATCAAAAAGTGTTTTTTAGTGCTAAAATAAAAGTTGTACTCCAATGCTAGTTTCAAATTTAGTTAACTTTTACTCATTTCAATTTGTTTTTAGTATTTTGTGATGTATAATACAATAATTGTTTAACTATTATCCTCTATTTATAGGTATTGATGATGTGTTAAAAATGGATTGATCCATCCTTGATTTTTATAGGATGCATTTATGCATGGATGACAATTAATAAGACAGCAATTTCTGTCCATCAAAACACGATTAGAGTAAAAAGCTTGTTATCATATATGTCAAGGATTGACACAAGTTTGGCCTTTCATCTTAATGGCCTGTTTACCTGAAGCTACTGCTACAGCATTTTACCTCCAACTTTGAGAACTGCTTCAAGATACATACACACAATAAAGTTTGAGAACATATAGGACTAATGATGAATACGGGCAAAGAAGGTCGTACATTTTTTATGCAGGACAGTCCGTAAAGAAAGCAATAAACAACTTGAGATCAATATAAAAGGCTTTCGAAGCCCAATATTTAACAGACTCTAGAATTACTTTATATATAAATTATCTCTGCATGAGATTGCTTCTTGAAAAGTTTGTCCCAAACCCTCGGCCCATCAATTTTTTTCCATCTTCACCACTTGTCCTTGGATATATCATTGTCCACTCTTTAGTTTTTTCTTCTTTTTTTCTTCCCTGTGCTTTAATTCAGCTGTGAGGACCACTAATGTCCTAAACAGGGGTCATTACAAGTAATCTTGACTAAGTGACTATTTATAGCATTTAAGAAAAGTATTTTGTGAAGGAAACAGAGTTCCGGTCATTAAGGTTCCTGATTTCTAGACATCCTTTCCCTAGAAGAAGGCAACAATCCATCCAAGCCATCTTAAATTAGAAACTCGATGTAGTACGTCCCTAGAGAAATTTTGATCATAGAGGTTAAGTTTATGAATCACAGATTGAGGAAGAAGGAGATATAACCCTTGAACAGAAAACAAGTCAGATTTTGAGAGTTATAATTTCCCTGTGAAAGACAGAGACTTGGTTGTTCAAGAGTAGATCCTGGAGCTAAAATTAACTAAAAAAATAGTAGATTCTGGAGCAAAGTTTATGCACCGAAGGAAGGAAATTTTTCCTATAAAGCTTAATAAAAATTTAGGGAGGGCTAGAAAAGTAACCGGAAGCAACTGTAAGGTGGGACGTGGAGCATATTTTAGCCTTCCAGTGGAAATCAGACACAGGAGAAGAGGTCAAATGCTTCAACTGTGAAAAAGGACTTCCATAACAAGAGCAAAAAGGTAAGGACATGAAGTTCCCTTAACCCTTTTTGGCCCTTAAAGAAGCCTTTCACGGAGCCATTGCTCTTAAATGAGCACATGCAGGAGATTACACAACAATACAACATTGAATCCATTTAGTAAACAAGATTGGAAACACCATTTGACTTTGAAAAAAACACCAGGAGTTTAAGGCTCTATGGATGTCAAGCTTGATGGCACATCCAGGTCGATGTGAGCTCTTGGGGAAGATCACCCCGTTATCCCTAGAGTAACTTCTATCCGTTGAGCGACGGCCCTTCCACTCGGCGGAAGGGAGAGTCAAGGGTGGTAACTGTTACCAAGAGATTGGGGATATGGTCACCAACTAATCTTCAAGGAACAAAGGCCAACTGACATTTCAGACCATTCATAACCTAGCTTTTTCATTCTTCAGGCCAAAATCTTTACAATTCATTTTTTACATAACACTACAGTATGGTATTGGTATGAAATGAGATCAAAGAGAAAGGCATTCTTCCTGTTAAGGATAATGGAACTGGCTATTGAACTGATAATCCTTGGCAGGTGGAATCATCTGAAACATACAAGACTGCGTAGGTGAAATCATGACATGTATTGGAAGAAAAAGCGAGAAGGGATTTAGGAGAAAATCCATCAGGATCTAGCCTCTTGGACTTGCGCTAAGAATTTCTCGAAGTGACAAATACCATCCCTACTTAGAAACAATACATGATGAAATAGAAATACCTAACTACAAAATATCTGCTTAAAACTAAATCAAGTAATTTGTTTACAAGTTAAAACACATTGAGAATGAAAGTATATGTTGATTCCAATATCTCACCTTTGAACCCAAGAACTTGTGAATCTGAAATAATGCAACAAATTGGGTAACCTTTCAGAGAAGATATGAACACTGTTGTTTTTAATAGTATGGTATTTTCTTACAATATCCTCACGAACATGAGCAAAATACCAACTTGAGTTCTTGATATATTTCATTAGCTTTATTGTGGTGCTCCTTTATTTCTTTTCAAGTGGAACGCAGTAGGATGCTATTTGTGATTTATAACTAAAACTGTGAGTCTTATTCCTTTAAATTTTCAAACTAATATACCACAAAGATGCTAAAAAGAACAAGAACATTAAAGTCTAAGATCATGTTGGTGCTAAAACGATTTTATGATGCATTTTAAATCTCTCTTAGCGACCTACCCAGCTTATCTTCCAACACCACCAGATCTTTCATTTTTCAAAAAAAAAAAAAAAATGTGTGCAAGAATTATTATGCACACAAGATCTTCTCTGAATAAGGTGTTACATGGTACCATAAATAAAAATCAGTTGAAAAAAGTATCTTACCTGTTTAATATCATTATTGGATCTGTAAGCAGATTCATATCCAGAAACAACTATTGTGGAAGGAACATATGTGAAAAATGGAAATTTGCCTATCATGATAACATTGAGAACACGGACATTAGGTGAAAGGAAAACTTCTCCAACTGAAGCACGAGAAAACTGAGGAATTTAGCTGTCAAGCTTTGTCGAGCAATCCTCTCACACTCAGGATTGATCTGTAGATGTTTAGTGGAACCATTAAGCCTTTGCTTTCAGTGTAAAAGTTTCAATGAAGCTCGTCTTTAGGACATGTTCTAGAATATCAATTAATCACATAAGTCCTCATCCTTCATTATTGTGATAACTAAAACGTTGAAATAAGTATGACGGGTACTGGTTCTTGGATATACTCTGGTTTGTCTAAATTCATTGAAAATGATATCGACCGTGAAGAAACATAAATAAGCGTAACTGAGACTGCATTGATCAGGTAACTGCAATCTTCGAGGCATGATTTATATCATGAACTCTTTGTGATGAATTTTTGCATGCACTAGCACTAGAGTGTGCTAGTGCCTGCCAAGTAAGCCAGAAAAATGAGCAACATGTTAGCCAAGAATTTAAAGCAGAGATGAAATTATTTAATACTTAAAAATGAACCTGTAAAGCAAGGTTTTCTCCACCAAGCACGGGAGTAACAAGCCCCAGACTCCGGGAGTATCTATTATAATAAGGCTTGAACAAAATTTAAATGAAACTTCAATAACAATCTCCTTTGCAGACAATTGTCATGGTTCATGCTCCAACCTAGTGTTTTCCGTCTCAATGTAATCCTGCAGATATTTTTAAACACAAAGGACTATCATTACCAAAAAAAAGGTTCATGGACTGTGATGGACAAAGTGACAGTTATGAGTTATCAAGTGGTAACTAATCACAAAACATATCTCTGTGTTTAACAATTAAAAGACTATGTGCCCCGAACAATTTAAAAGTATAAATAATGACACGTTATAAACTCTGCCATTATAGTACAATAATAATGTACTGTAATACAATCTTCGGAGAGGTGCAAGTGTGCAACAAGGAATACTTATTTAGAAAGAGAATCTCGAAAAAACCTAAGCATGCCTTGAAGTAAAATTAAACTTGAATTAGGGACAAGAGTCTTCTGTGATTAAGTAGAAGTAAACTAAACTTGAATTAGGGACAATAGTCTTCTATGATTAAGTAGAAGCGACATATAACATATTGTAAGACAATGTACTTGTAATCATTAATCAATAATTAATATTACTCTTAGAATCAAAGTTAAAGTATCAATATCATCAGTGTATATATTCTGATTGCTAAAAATATTAATGAAGATGAAAATTGAAACATGTATATGAAAAAAACAAACAAACATATAGAAGCACCCACAATCTGCAGAAATGATAGTGTAAAGAGCATACCTGGACTTTAAAAGCACCGGAGTCCGGAGAGATAATGTTTGTGCCGCAGGGTGAATCACTTGCGAGACGAAGAAAAAGAATTTAAATAAACGTTGAAATTATGGATATAATTCGGATTCCCAACTTTACAAAACTGACATATCATTGTGTTCGAGTGACTATCCAGGAATAAATCTTTCTTATACACTAACTCACTATCATTATTAACTACCTTGAGTAGAGTTATATTATATTTTTATTATTAATTTAGAAAATAATATACTTTTTGCAACAAAACACAAATTTACTTTTTTTTTTATTTTGAAAATCAATATGTATGTTTATTTTAACTTAAAGAATTACTTAGTTTCAAAAAAAAACTTAAAGAATTACTTAATATAAAATTTCAAAAGTTATTAAAAATAATGTGTACATAACCGTAGGATTTTAAATATATACATAAATGTAATAATATTCAATTACAAAACGAAATGTATTAATTATTTTATAAAATAAGTATACTTCTAATTTTATTATTCAAAATTCAAAATGGAATAAGAAAATAGTGAAAGGACTTATATATATAATACAAAAATAAATACATTCTAATTTTATTATTCTAAATTCAAAATGGAATAAAAAAATAGTGAAAGGACTTATATATATAACAATAATTATATTTATATTATAGATTATATTTTATTAAATCAAAGCAATAAATAAAAAATATAAAACAGACCTATTAATTTTTTTTAGAGGGTTAGTAGTAAATACTAGTGAAGTAGTGATACAGTAAAGTAAACAGCAAGAAGCGGACGAAATTTTTTTAATTTGATTTTAAAATTGTATAACACCGTGTACTGTAACAGTGGTAGTGAGTTAATACTTAATAGTATAAGGTGAAGATTTACTCTAAAATAAAATTAAAAAAGTTATCATTTAGAATATGTGAGTAATGAGTAATTAAACTCTACAAAATTAATATAGAATTAAAAAAAAATTACCTGCAATATAAATGATAAATTGTATAAAATCCATCCCAAATTATGGACTGTTTAACTTATAAAGTGAAAAAACTGTTTAATTTATAAATTGAAAAATGTATATATTTTTTGAATTATAATAAAAAATAGTTTATAAGCCAAGACAAACTGTACATATATATCCATCCTCATTACTCGTACATGATTTGGCTTGATGCGATCATGAACATGTAAGAAAGAATATTTAATAAATTTGAGAGACCGATTGTGTTGGAAATGTGTATACACAATTTACTTGTAATTATTTTTTTAAGGATTTTTTACCGGTAATTCTTCATATTATGAACATATTAATTTGGCCCAATTTATAATACTCCGATATAATGTGAGACAAATTATCAAACTCAACTTAATTACTGTTGATATTAATATAAATTATATATATACGAATTAAATGAATAATATATTTTGCCAAAAGATCTCATTACATTGTAAATTTTATATATTAAAACATACAATGAGAAAAAAAATTAACATATACTTTTATATGTATTATTTAATGTTATTTAAAGATGCTCATATAAAAAAATAAAATATTTTATTTAAAAGTTTAATTGACCTGAAAATTCAGTTTATCCACGTAAAAAAAAGATTTTGCATTATAAATGGAACATTGGTATTTCAAAGGGTAACTATTACATGAGTATCATCTAATAATTAATATTTTTTAATATAAATTTGTTCTATACTATGTTTTGTACTATATTATTAACATATGTTTTTTGTGTTCTATATTACTATTATTTTACAGAACATATTTCTAATATTTTTATAAATTTAATAACATATATTAGCATTCAATTAAACATTTAATCTGGATAATTGAACTTTAAAAATTAATTGAGTAAGGTCAAATTGTAAAAAATAGATTTTTTTAGTGATTTCCCGAGTTGGGACGTGTTTGAACCTTTTCACTAAAATTAAATATTTTGTTGTTTCAAGTTGATTTCAGTTATAACTAAAATTATCCACATTGAAAATATTATTTAGAATATTAGATACTTCGAGTAAATATTTCATCCATGTTTTTTATCAATAAAAAATTTCACATAATTGAATTGTATTGAAATATAATTCCGTAAAAATGAGATTTTTGAATCATTTAATCGAAAAATATATAAAAATGTTCTCAAACATTTATATGACAGAACATCCATATTTGGAAAAAAATATCTATAATAAATTACATTAAATGATGATATAATAAATTAAAAATCTAATAAAAAAATTCCATTGGTTAGATAAAAAAATAAAAATACATAATGGAATATATATTTTATGTAAATATAATATATAATAATAAATAAATTAAAAATTGTTGAAATTTAGGTAATAAATTTAAATAAAATACTCATATACCATCATCAATATTAGTTTATAAAATATATTAATAATGTAACGATCGTCATTAATAATGAAACAATTTTCATTATTAATAAATAAAATGTAATCAAAATTTCAAAAAATTCAAAATCATAAATTGTATATGAAATTGTTTTTAATTACATTAAAATATATCATTAGTTAAAATTTAAAATTAGAGCAATACTACGTACCCAAAATTATAATTTAAAATACAACTCAACTCTACATATCGTACATATCAACCATCATTTATAGCTCAAGGATACTTTTTAAGAGTACAAAATAAGTCATCAATTATAACTCTAATGAATAATATTTATAGTACAAAATCTAATTAAAAATTAAATAATACTAGAAAATGAATAAAACAAATAAAATATATGTCTAAAATATGATATTATAAGTAAAATTAAAAACAAATGGTATCTCAAAAAGTAGAATTAGAAATATGATCTAACACATATAAGTACATATACAAAAGAATATATACATTTTAAAACTACAAGTTGAGGAATTTTTTTGATTATGTCACGTATTAATATCAAAATAAATCAAGCAAATAATGTATTCAGTTTTACTTAATTATCATCATGATTATATCGCCCGCAAAATCAACAACTCAATTGCAATAAGCAGATAATAATTGCATTAGCATCACAAATCAACTAATAATCATAAATTTAAAGGCACCAAAACAAAATCAATCTTTAAAAAAGGTAATGCTAGGGAACCAAACAAAATTCTCAAAATATTTTTCAAAATGACTTGGCAGTAGTGACATGGCAGAATAGAAAGTTTTAATTCGTGTATTAATTTGAATGCATAAGGGGTCCATCTCATTTATTGTTTTGATAACCAATTAAAATTATACAAGTGTTTTTGGGGAATGTTTTTGAAAAATAATTTTGGGACTCTAGCATGTTTCCTTTAAAAAAATTGATCAAATAAAAAATTTAAAAAATAAGTATAAATTATTATAATAACATGGTATACAAGATAATCTCAATTGCATCACCAATATAAATACATACTAAAACAAATCGATTAATCAAATACAACAATAGATACAATAAAGTATAAATAACATAAAAAATAAATCAAAACAATTCAAACATATCAGATCTCAATTGATATAAATTGGATACAAAAAATATTCTCAAATTA
This sequence comes from Oenanthe sinensis, assembly GCA_028671895.1. NCBI lineage: Eukaryota > Viridiplantae > Streptophyta > Magnoliopsida > Apiales > Apiaceae > Oenanthe > Oenanthe sinensis. The sequence continues at coordinate 43,651,761 of CM053794.1, forward strand.
CACATGACATCTTTTTAATGATGGGACGCATATTAATGCACGCAATCTCCATATTATTTTTAAGCAAATGACCAATAACATATTAACACCTCATGATTTGAGAATTTCTTTGGGAACAGAATTGGGACATCTAATATTATTCTTTTAAAAAATGAGATTGAATTAGATAAACATAAATACTTGTGGAGATAGAAATAGAGCTATAGTTAGGGAGAAAGAAAGAATAAAAGAAGATTATTATTATCGATATAATTTTTATGTATGAACATCTTATTATTAGGGATGATGTTTATAACAACTCAAACCCACAATTAGGTTTAACAACCTACCACAAGTCAGTCTAAAAGAACTAGCAATTTGATATACATTTGTTAACGTTGTCACATGGTCATTTTCCCCCACCAAACTGACACTTGCGTGGCCTACCCTAGTACACGAAGAATAGTAGCCCAACACCCAAACCCGTTTGTGTCATCAACACTTGGTTTATGCTAATTTGTTTATAGCAGTAATAGTAAATATAAGCACACAACAGAATTTACAAGATGCTCCATCCCGACCTTTTCATTGCCATTAACAACCCAAAAGAAATATTACAAGAGATATATGTCAAGTCTTACAATTGTTTGCCTATCTGTCTCTATACAATTTTCTATGTGCAGAATATTGAATACAAGATATAAATTACATCAGAAATATGCTCATCTATATTTATTCCCGTTTTTCTCACTTGCTGAGCAGTTACAAGGCAGTTACTCTTAACCAAATCATTTCCTAGCAGTTACTAGCAGTTACCAGGACACATGTCAGCTTTCCCAGCCTTTGTACAAACTGTTGACATTTACTAGACAACCCCCCCACATATATATTAACATATATATGTATATATATCTTTCCCAACACATATGCACGTTTTTATTAAGTCCCAACATGCCACTTGTAAAGGCCATAAATATTACCCCACAAGTAGGCCCAACATTTGCTCAAAGTCCATAGGCCTTATGCATAAATCCCTTGGAGTGCCCAGCTACTCAGCCCAACGCCAATATTAGTGTTAAGTCATCCCAACTCTAGCAACCAAATACATTAGTCCACCATCTAAGTCAACAACTAAGCCCACAAGTAAAAGAGCTAGCAATTTGGTATACATTTGTTGTTAATTGGTCTTTATAAAGGCCTGAAACATACTCATTCTATTCGATGTGAGACGTTATAAATACCCGACCGGGAATGAGTCTGATACCATTTACAACCACATAATCCTACAACTAAACACATATCGGGGCACCGGACCCAATAAACCATCACATGTCAGACAAAAAAATTAGCAATTTGGTATATATTAATTGTTGACTTATATTTATAAATACTTGAAATATATTGATTTTATTCGACTGGGATGTTACAATCTCGTTCCTTTTAAAAATCCCAAAATTTTCGAGTCTTTTATATACAAATATATGAAATATATAGCATAAATATATACATTAAGGCTCCAAAAATAATTTTTACCTAAAATATCGTATATTTCAAGACCGCCTAATGGATATTTAATTTAAATTCAAAGCTAGAACAATATATAAATATTCTAATCACATTTCAATCTAAAATTAGATTTTGGGACTTTATCCGTCAAATAACCTACTTTAAATACTTCACCTTTTACTTATAAAACATGTTTTAAAATTATTATAAGTATGGAAAAGATAATTAATCTAAAAAATATGTACAACATATATTCAGCCACGACCGCGGGAATTCACGATGGAGAGATATCCCTGTGGACCCTGTCCTCAATTTATTTACGTTTTAATATAATTAATGCCATCATCACCTTTTATGAAAAAGCAACTAGCTAATATATTAGTAAGGCCCGTTTAGGATTTTTTAAAAATAAATAATAAGTTATTTATTTTTTAAAAAATTATGAATTTTTAATTTGTTTTGAAATATTAACATTTAGTTTAGAATTTTAAGATCAAATCCTATTTCAAAAAAATAAAATAAATTATTTATTTTTAAAAAAAATACATATATACATATTTTTTTAAAAAAATAAATAACCTATTTCCGAAAACAAGGGAGCCAAACAAACACCTCCTAAGACTTTATGGAGACTTATAATTTATACTACTACTACTTGTGGACAGATAATACTACTACTACCTCTACCAGTGATATATATATATATATATATATATAATTTATAATTTATATATTTATTAAACAAAATAATACAGTAAAAAAATAAAAATAAAGTAGAAAGAGATTGATCTATAGAGTGATAGACATAGACAGCTGAGTATGTAATGTGTACAGTATGTATACACCTATACATACACTATACACACACACACTCTCTCTCTTTATCACTTGGTACACAACACAGTTCAACTAGTTAAAGTTCACCCCCAATCTCGTAAACCTATACATACACAAACATGTATCTATATATCTTCTCTCTCCTAAGATAAGATGTACTAGTATTATAATCTTTTGATTCCTCCTATGTCTGTGATCTAAAAAACAATCAGATTCTTCATCTCTCTCTCTACATATACATACAGAATACAATAAATTTTTCTGTATCTATATTTGTATGTGAATTATATAAATTTTGACCTAGATTTATCACATGAGTGAAGCTCAAATGTCGGAAGACGACGCGGATCTCGCTGCCGGCAACATCCGCAACGCCGTCGTTGTCACCGGCGAGTACTCATCCCCCTATCCAGATCAAGTACTGGAGAACGTTCTAGAAAACGTGCTTATTTTTCTAACGTCACGGCGTGACCGTAACGCCGTGTCGTTAGTGTGCAAATCATGGTACCGTGCGGAAGCACTCACTAGATCGGAGCTCTTTATCGGGAACTGTTACTCGGTGTCGCCGAGACGAGCTACGGACCGGTTTAAACGAGTCCGGTCCGTGGTTTTGAAAGGGAAGCCCCGGTTTGCTGATTTTAGTCTCATGCCTCCTGATTGGGGTGCTCACTTTACACCGTGGGTTTTGGAAATGGCTGATGCTTATCGTGTGCTAGAGAAGCTTTATTTGAAACGGATGAATGTTACTGATGATGATCTCTCGATAATGGCTCATTCGTTTGTTAATTTTAAGGAGCTCGTGCTTGTTTGTTGTGAAGGGTTTGGGACTACTGGCCTTTCTGTTGTTGCTAACAAGTGCAGGTCAGTATATTGACTTGAATGTTGTTTTTATATTTTTCGAATATCGAAATGTTGTTTAGATCTGTTGATTCTAATTGCTGTATATGATGTGTTATGTTTCTTGATTTGTTTGTAGATAGATCTCTAGTTATTACGAATTATTGATTTGGTAATGTGTGAGGTTTGTTTAAGTTAAGTGTTTTGTTGTTGAGGGTATGAAATGTTAGCGGTTGATATGTAAGTGAAGTTATTATAAGGTTGTTATTGATGGAGTTGTTTTAATTAGGCAACTTCGAGTTTTTGATCTAATTGAGGCTGAGGTATCAGATGATGAGGTGGATTGGATTGCTTGTTTCCCGGAGAGTGGAACTTGTCTCGAGTCTCTGATTTTTGATTGTGTTGAATGGCCAATAAATTTTGATGCATTGGAGAATCTAGTGGCAACGTCGCCATCTTTGAAGAAACTTAGAGTGAACAGATATGTTACACTGGAGCAGCTTCACCGCTTGATGGTTCGTGCCCCGCAGTTGACTCATTTGGGGACAGGCTCATTTAGTCCCCCGGAGAATCCTGGTGACCAGGAGCCGGATCTTGTATCTGCCTTTGCTGCTTGCAGATCATTAGTTTGCCTTTCTGGATTTAGAGAAACTGTACCAGATTATCTGCCTGCAGTGTATCCAGTCTGTGCTAACCTCACTTCTCTTAACTTTAGCTATGCAAACATCACTGCGAACGAACTCAAACCAGTCATAAGAAATTGCCATAAACTCCAGATTTTTTGGGTACCCACTAAAGCATTCACAACTGAGCTCTTCAATCTTTATTTACATGTTTGGATATGTTTTTCTCAAATTTTAAATCTGAACCAAACTTTTGGTGTTTACAGGTGCTGGATTCTATATGTGATGAAGGATTGCAGGCAGTGGCTGCTACTTGTAAGGATCTTCGGGAGCTCCGGGTATTCCCTATAGATGCTACGGAGGATAATAATGGTCCTGTTTCTGACGTGGGCCTTCAAGCTATTTCTGAGGGGTGCAAAAAATTGCAGTCTATTTTGTATTTCTGTCAGCAGATGACTAATGCCGCTGTGATATCCATGTCGAGTAACTGTCCAGATCTTGTAGTTTTCCGTCTTTGTATTATAGGGCGATACCGTCCGGACCGTAGTACTGGAGAACCAATGGATGAGGGTTTTGGAGCAATTGTAAAGAATTGCAAAAAGCTTACAAGGTTAGCAGTTTCTGGTTTACTTACTGATAGGGCTTTCAATTATATTGGACAATATGGGAAATTGGTGCGGACATTGTCATTTGCTTTTGCCGGAGATAGTGACATGGGATTGAAATATGTGCTCGAGGGTTGCTCTAAGTTGGAGAAGCTTGAGATCAGGGATTGCCCTTTTGGAGATTCAGCTTTGCGATCTGGTTTGCATCACTATCACAATATGAGGTTCCTTTGGATGTCAACTTGTAGGGTAACTCGCCAGGGTTGCAGAGAGGTAGCTCAACAAGTTCCTCGGGTGATTGTGGAAGTATTTAGATGGAATCAGCCTCTAGAAGAAGGGGAAAGGTCTGATCTTGTGGACACGTTGTACTTGTATAGGTCACTTGAAGGTCCGAGGGCTGATGCACCAAATTTCGTGAATATCCTTTGATTGTGCAGGATTGTAATGTTCCAGTTGTTCGTGACTGGCTCTTCTCTGCAAGAAGGTGTATTGCTCCAGAAATTTCTACTTTTTTCTTAGATACCTTAAATGCCTTCAAGCGGTGGTGGACCTTGTGTCCGGTATTGGGTTATCGAATGACAATAAACAGTGAAGCCCAGAAAGTTGTTTGGATGGCATGGGTGCTGCGAACAACGGTCAGCATGAGATGTTGTCTCGATTTCATTATGAGGAATCCATTGTTGTATTGGTACAATTCAAATTTCTTAGCTACTTTTTGTTTTTCAATATTCATTTAATAAAAGAAGGCTCCGAGAATACCTAGGGGAAGGATTGTTGAGTTGCTTTACTGCTCTAGGCCAGGTGGGTTACACGTGTTGTACATTTATGTTGTCAATGTGCGAAAGTTGATTAGTTGTGAATCCCGAAATAGTGCAGATGATCACACCTGAGGTTTTGGTCTATACCGGTCTATTCTTCGAAGCACACAAGGTTAGAAAGATATAGCGATTGCTAATTAAAGTCTGATTATTGGTTCAAACACTAGTTTTCAGATCCTAAATTGTAGCAGGTGAAGTAGTGTGATGCCCCCCCTCCCCCCTTGTTGGTTTAAATATTAGTTTCAAGATTTTAAGTTGTAGCAGGTGAGAACTTTGATGATGCATTCTCTTCTATCTAGCCTTCCTTTTTTCTATTGTTTGCTTCTCTGTGGTGTTGGAAGTACTCTTCTGACGTTATTTTTATTTGTTAGAAATGTGATAGTAATAAAGTCCCAAATATGCATATATGGACAATGTATATTAATGTGACTGTATGTATGTGTCTGCCCTCCCTTTTGCATTAAATGTTGGAATAATCAGTTTGATAGTGAGGACCATTAATAATGTATGGAAAGCGTCGTACAAGTACAAAATGCAGGGCCCTTCCTTTTTTCCACTATGTGGGTTCCATTCGGTAGGTGATGAGATTTTCAAAACTTTTCAGGCAGTGTGGACAACTCCTTCTCCCCCTCTCACATCCCTTTATTTTCAATGAAGGGAGAAGCCTGCAATTATGAAAAGAATGGTGCATATAATTGTGTTGTGTTGATCTTGATAGATTTGTATCTTTTTTTAAAAAGCCAGCATGATATACAGGGAGCACAATTTAAGGGTTTGTATGGTGCATATTATTGTGATGATCTGGATAGATTTTCATCTTCCAAGCCAGCATGATATGCAGTATTATGTCTATTATGTGATGTATGTATACAGTGCAGCTCTCTCTCTCTCTGTATATATATGTATAGTTGCATCAAGTGGTATACTGATACTAGTATGACATGCCCTACTCCTTGTGTTAAAGGCTCCATCATACTGTATGATTTGTCATAATCTTGTGTTTGCCTCTTGTTGAGGGCAGCTCAAGCTTGTGTAAAGCACCTGTCTTGTATGAAATGGGGAGGTTATGATAAAAACAGATGAGAAATGTTAAAAAGCAAAGGTTATAAATGAAAGTGGGATCTGAATATACAGATTGAATTTGTGATGGGAAGCAAGCTTGCTTTTCCTTTCTTGTCTAACCATTTGTTGGTGAGTCATGGGTGGGCCAAACAATCTTTTATATTCCTCTTGTCATATTATTATGGCATTATCTCAATTTCTATTCTTGTTTATCAGCTCACCTCTCGAAGCAGCGTAGTTTAAAGTACATCTATTAATTAATCAATCGAAGAACTGACACATGTACTGGAATGGGAGAAAATCTTTTTAGCTTTGCTTATTCATACAGCATTTTACATTGTTGATTGTCCGGGTCTATGTTTCCGTGAACCAATCAGTAGAGCTCATGACCACTACGCTTTTAGTGGTGTTAATATCAGGGACTAAATTTTTGGATAGGATATGTATAAGATTTAATATAATTTGGTAGTAATGTAATTCAATGGCATTGCAATTGCTTGCTATCCATCATACTGTCTAACATGGCATATGAACGTCCTCAATGATATCTGCAAACCTAAACCTAGCCACCTAGGATGGTATCCTCACGATTCACTACCCGAACTGAATCCATGGGTCTATATACATATGGAAACTAAAATCCGTGATTATCATAGTATCCGCTCCGTCTCATTAGTCGATTACTTTGGATGATTACCTCTTTTGATCGTATATATGAATTCTTTTCAACCCTAATGCAGTTTATGATTTCATATAAAATTTTATTAATTTACCGTAAAGTTTAATTAGATTATTCAGTAATAATGTTTATGAGACGTCATAGATATAGTCAGAATGCGGTGTCTAAGACTTGTAAAATATTTATGAAAAGTAAACTAAATTACCCAACCGAATTATTTGAAACTAGAAAGAAAGAAAGAGAAAGGGACACTCCACGTCCAATATTTACGTGTGCGTGTTAAAGTTTGATGTTGTACAAAGTATTCTGCTGGTATAGGAAGAAGGACGGGACAGACTCTGACGGTAGTTTGTGATTTCTAGATATCAAAGTTTTGTCCATTCCAAATCTGTTTGGTCGAAAAATTTTAATTTTAAAATACATATCTTAAATCGGGGAAAAGCTGCTTCGGCTCGGCTCGGCTCGGTTTTTGGATAAACCTGAAACCGGAATCATATATCTTTGGTTTTAAAAATCGAAAACCGCAACCGCAACCGAAACATCGATTTTGATTTCAATTTTAAAATAGCCGATTCGGTTTCGGTTATAAAACCGGATAAAATTGAAATGAGAAAAAAAAATACATTTTGAATAAATAAAACATAATTAATTAAAAAAATCTCATTTAAAATTTATACAAATTATTTTTTTTTAATATAAATAATAATACTATAAATTTCAAAACATATGTGAAATTTACAACCTATTTTCTATAATACAATAAGCAAATCATATTAGATACACTTAGAATAAATAATTTTCATTAACTAACTACAGGAGAATTGAGATATTGTCATCTGTGTAAGCAAATTTTGCCTATCTGTACTAAGGATTTGTCAAAACATAACAAAGAATTCTATACTAAGGACATGCTGGCTCTATATAAAGTCTAGAGTACTATAACATTTAATATTCTATGCATAATTGTGTTATATTGTTCCAGTGCTATCTACTGACCTGTACTAGACATATCTTAATACTAAAAATATGTGACTTCTTTGTGTATTGGGTTGTTTACGCTTCTAATATATTGTCTACGGCCTCTAAGTGTGATTGTTTAACCGGCACATATGATTAAGCCTAGAATTATTTATATTTCATTATCTAATATATGTATATAATAATATATATATTATATAAATTGATATAAATTATAATTTATTTACTTATTTTAATAATCGGTTCGGTTCATTTTTTTGGTTCGGTTTTTATTTATAACCGGAACCAAAACCGATCAAACGGTTCAGTTTTTAATTTTTTGGTTCGGTTTCGGTTTTTTACAGATCAGTTTTTATCGGTTTTCTCCGATTTCGATTCGGTTTCGGTTATATTTCGGTTTTTTACTCAGCCCTATCTTAAATCCTACTTATGATTTTTCTGATACCTTAGTGAGGAGGTGAATATGAGTAATCAAATCAAAATTTTATTACTTTTATATTTATTTATAAAATTACATGTTAATTTTTAAAATAAAAAATTTATAATGATGTTAGTTAATATTTACTCCCTCCGTCCACTTCAAATGTCTCATTTAACTTTTCAACGGTCATATATTTATAATTTTAAAATTTTAAAAAAACATTTTAAAGAAAATTATATAAACTTTTCAATGATATATACTTTATAATTTTTTTTTATTTATATAGTATATGTAATATTTGGTCAAATTTTAAAAATTTAATCATAAATTACTAGACATTTGCTGTGATGTTAGGAGAAATATCCTATTCTCTCTATATATGTAAAGATGGTTACTCCGTATTATTTTTTCCTTTGAATTCTTGAATATTGGAGGCTTTAATTAATATGTTTTGTCTGCTTATAGAGTTATAGCCACGGCCCACGCCGTGACCTGGACTATTAGCGTGTACGTGTTGCAAGAATTTAACCACTAAATAATGGTCATAATTAAGCCAGTGATGCTCCATTCTCTCGTACTAGTACTAGTACTAGACTACTAGTACTAGTATTTCCCACTAGTTTTAATTACTTGCTATTTCCGTGTCTTTTGTGTTCACTTTTTCTGCTGCACTCCCAGACTCCATTTTAATGGCTTATACTTGTTACTTTTGTATGCTACTGTCATTATTATTATCATTATTATTATTCCTTCTTTGTTTCATTCGTCGGTACAGAGAAACAGAATATAATTGTACTTCTTTCCTTCTTATTTATTTGACTTTCCTCTATGTGTTTAATACATACGGAGTACATGCGTACTTGCAACTTGCGTACGCAGATGATGCACGGATCAAGCATATTGTACGAAAGTTATTGCCACATATATAATTTCTGTAAAAAATAATATGTTATATTTTTATTACGAAGTTAATAAATATAAATTATTTATCAGATAAATCACACGTATCTAATATAATTTGCACATATAATATCATCTCAGATATATGTTAATGATTAGGATGATATTGAGCACATGATACTTGTATAGATATTCATAGTTATCTATAAATAAATTTGTTACATGGTCATTTTCATGATCAGTACTGATAGTAATTTTAGTCATCCTCCATCCACGGTTTTCCTTGGCCACTTTAAAAGAGTGATGGCCAAGTAAATGATCTAATCTTTATTTGTTTATACTCACACCAGTATATATGCATGTATATAATTGCCAAATAGTTTCACCCACTTCGGTTGGAATTTGGATTTTACAATACTATTATCCAAACGAACACAGCCTTCAAAGACCAAACTTATATTACATAATGGGCCATATATGTATGGCAGATGCATGTATTCATTTGATGGGATATATTGATAGAGAGATAAAGTAGGATATATATTATTTACAGAGATGGAGCATAATTGCATAAACGAATCTTCTAATGGTTGTCCTTCGTGAATTTGAAAAGTAAATATATGATTTTATTTTATTTTAATTTTTTTGGATAAAAATGTTTTTTTCCCTCTAAGAAATAAAAGATGTATAAGTTTCATCCCGTATTTAGTGATGAAAAATATATATAAAAAAATAGTCATATCAAAATTCTAAAATGATCAAATACAAATGAATTATCACTCATTTTTGAATGTCAATCCAAATTTAAAATGTTTTCATATCAAAAGATCATTGTTTAATATATAAAATTAATCTTCAAGACACACCAATTTTAAATCTAAAAAACAGGGGGTGTTTGGCTTAACTTATAAGTAATAAGTTACTTTTTTTTAAAGTATTTTCATATTTTTTTGAAAATTAATATTTATTTTGGAAATTTAAGACCAAATCTTATTTCCAAATTTAAAAATAAGTTACTTATTTTCAGAAAAAGTACATATATACCAACTTTTTCAGCTTATAAACTGTTTATAAATTTAGACAAACGGGGCCTAAGTTAGTCTTAATCAGGGCGGGCCCTGAGAGGTGGTCAGGGGAGCGACCCCCGAGACTCAAAATTTTAATTTTGAGGGGCACATTTTTTTTTAAAAAAAATAGTGTATATATATATTTATATTATTTAGTTAAAAATTTATAGAACAATTAATTTTTACAAAATATAAATTTTAAATAAATAAATAAATAAATATATTACAGGACCTATAAAACTAAAATTAAGTAACAACTATATATATATATATATATATATATATATATGTATGTATGTATTCCAAAACACTATATAATCCATTATTAAGAAAAGAAAAATGGAGTTATACTCATTATATACATATTATGTCAAAACAATACTATAATATTATTTTAGGTTTAATATGAAGATTGTGCAAAGATTGAAAAACCTTAATCAAATAAAATTTTGTCTTTAGATTTATACTTTATAACTCAATACCCAAATATACACATGGTTTAATTATCCTAAATTTACCTTTAGGTAACTATTTAAAATTAATATCTATTATAATACAATATCAAGGTTATTTTTGTAAATATAAGGGGACATATTCTATTATTACAAAAATATATGTCATCCAATTTTTATAGTCAAAATACTAGTAACATTATGTAAGTTAATTTTATATACCTTTTTCCCATAAACATGTATATTTTGTATTTATTTTGATATAAAGATTCATTCTTTTCTGATTTTAAATAAAATTTTTGGTCTCGAACTACCAATTTTATGTGTTATTACTTATATATAATTCAATTACTCGAGTTTTGATTTATATGATATTATCTAAAAAAGTAATTTTTTTGTTGCGAAAAGAGAAAAGAAACTAGTTGATAAGTTAGAAGAGTCACAAAGAAGAGTTGATAATTTTGTTATAAAAAAGTAGATTTTTGTAGCAGATTTGATAAAAAATACTCCCTCCGTCTCCTTTTACTTGACCCTTATGAAAAAAATTGTCCCAAAATAGTTGTACATATCTCATTTCAATATATATATTTTACATAACTTTCCAAAATTACCCCTTACTTCTATTTCCCATGTTTGACTATATAACTTATTTTCAAATTTATTTCATTATTCAAGACATTTATTAGAGGTAGACATAGAAAAAAAACATATAATTAAATATTTTCTTAATATGTTTTTTTTAATAAGAGTCAAGTAAAAGGAGACGGACGAAGTATTTGAGATCATCTATGTTATAAGAAAAGATTGAATGATCTTTTTGTATTATGTACTGAGAAAAACATGTCGGAGAACATTGATACATAAACCATTATTAATGATTTTACATCTAAAATTGTTTGAATGAGTTATTTTTTATAATTTGTAATTTTATTTTATTGATTTCTTATATTACTGATATTATTGGAATTTTGTTACTTATTTTTTATTGAATCAAACATATATTATATTATATAAATTTTTTTATAATTATGTTACGGAAAAATATTATTTTAGGTTTACATTTAAAATTTTCGCCCTGGGATATGCCCTCAGCCACCTTGGCCTTAATGGGCGATTTAAACTACACTGATGAAAAATCAATAAATTACATATCAGGATGCAATATAAAATGTGTTAAAATCCTAGGAGGGTTTAAAGTACCAGAAAATGTCTTATGTGTCACAATTTGGAGATTAAATGCCTAAAATGATACAAATCAAATAAATGGTCCTAAATGGTATAAATGCTACATCGTGTAGCGTTTCGGTTTTGGAGGGTACAACGTAAACGCAACTTGATGTTACGTTTTCATTTTTTTTTTGCTTTTACTCCTAATAAAATAATAATAAAAACATAATCCCAAAATCAAACACACATAATTTAATTATTTTTAATATTTTAGGTTTCATCAATTCCCTAATTGAGTTTTAGAAATATTAAACTTAAATTAAAAGTTAAGTATTTGAATTTATAAACATATAATAGAATGTTCAACAATTTAGGGTTTAGGACCGCCCTAACCCCTATTAAATTTAGTACCTTAATTTAACCGTTTTTAATATTTTAAGATTCATTGATTCCTTAATTGGGTTTAGATTTTAGAAATATTAAAGTTAAGTATTGAATTTATAAGCCAGACCCTAAACCCTAGATCATAAACTCTAATTTAACCATTTTTAATATTATAGGGTTCATTAATTTCCTAATTGGGTTTAAGTTTTAGAAATATTAAGCTTATTTTTTTTTTAAACTCAACGTCTTATTTTTTTTTTAATTTTTTTTAACAAAAACGTGACATTATCTAACGTTTAGGTCCCAGGCGTCAAACGATCTAGGATGCCTAGACGCTAGATTGTCTAGCGTTTGAATTTTGTTTTTAATAATTAGACCAAAACGACAGGCGATCTAGCGTTTGGGCTAAATGTTTTCTGAGTGCTATTTCAGGCCTTCTTCCACCCCTATGTCATTTTTGTCATTTTGTATAGAATTTGTGCCACAGAGCCAACACCCGTAAAGTACCACACATATTATCTCAGGACGGTGAATTTTTTTTATTTTTGTTCTTAGGAGTGTTAAGATACACGAGTTAATTTTTGACAAAATCATATATCAATAAAAATTTATAACTTTAATAATAGTACGAATTGATATGCAAATTTTCTGTTATCCAAATATCCAATGACTCGACGCATTTCTAAACGAACACATCCGCGACTCTTTTTTCAGAACTCGAAGCTATTACTATATACACAAATAAATTTTATGAAGCGATAAAGAAGGGTTGTGAAAGTGGATATTAAGAACAGTGTGGACGAAAGTGGTGGGGTGCGGACTCGCGACGTGCTGTCATCTTCTGCCAAACTGAAAAGAAAGTGGAGTCATGACTTATAATTTATTATTTTATAATATACACACAGTCATACACAAAGGGAGAGGAGAGAAAAAGAGATGTAGCTTTGCAAGTGGTCAAACCCAACTTTGAGAGGAAAGAAACTATTTTGTGTTTCTTTCACGGTGGAGCCTGCCAAACGGATAGAAAAGAAATCTACATCTAAATCGAATCTTGGGACACTTTCAAACGAATACAAAACCTGATGAGCACATCAAAATCTGCATCGCAGATGGCCATTCTCCCCACCCCACTCACATTCGATTCCACCCCGGTTTCAAATAAGATGGGAAGAATCTTAAAATCTTAAAAAAATTTGAAGATTAGGATAACCTCACACATCTAATAAATTTCGAGACTAACAGGCATATTCTTTACTAACTGCTGATAAATCAGAGGATTTAACACAACAATTTAGTTGAACAAGAGACTTTGTGATAATACAGGAGAACAAAAATCATAGTACTGCTGCAAAATTTAGCATGCAATAGGTGTGTGTTTAACTAAAAGTTGGTAATAAGTAATAACCGTGCAAGCTTTCACTAATATAATTAGTTTCAGACCTCATAAGCAACCTGCAGAACCATACTAATGTTTGGTTAGAGAGAATGGAATGGAATGAGTGAAACTAAGTGGAAATAATGGAGTTAGGAAGGAGGATATTAAAAAAAATGAATGAGAGCAAAACTTCTATGATGAGATTTGGTAAGAAAATGGGTATAAAAGAGAATGAAACATTCCACGTGAGTTTTATTTCTACTTTAGATTGTTATGAATAGAATAGGGAAGGAATGAAAATTTTGAACTTTTACCCATAATCTCATTCTATTTCTTCCATATTCCTTCAACCCAACCAAATACAACAATTAAAATGATAATCATATTTTTAATAAATATTATTATCTTAATATATAAAGTAATATTATATATGTGTATTATACTTTTAGAGACCAAATAAATGCAGTTAAACAAAACCTGTAAGAAACTAAAACATTTTTCTCTTTTCTAAATAAGAAACTGAAAGAGCATGATTAGATAGCTCAAGTGGTAGATGACTTATCCTCTATCCCAGGTTCTGGATTCGACTCTGGCACCCCGAGAATTTCTTAGAACAGATACTCATTTATATAAGCAACTGAAACAGTAGGGCCAACTTTTAACAATACTATAGAAAAATAAATGTACATCATTTGAGGTAGTATGAATAGTACAAAGCATAGCTTCACGGTTTTATTTTTATTTTTGTAGCTTTAATTTATAATCATTCATGACTAGAAACTACATTTATGCTGCTATATACAATAAATATGACAAGATATAATGACCATACTATCAGCAGAAGAGAAATTGGACCGTTCTGTATTTAATTTTTCACAATGAAGAAGCTGCAAATGCTAGTCAGGGAGCCAGCCGATCAAGCGTCCACAACATCCTCCCGTCAATCTCTTTAGGAGAATAACGTAACCTGTGTATATTGATGATACGCAACAATCCAAAACATATAATTTGGATGGTTTTATTCATGATTCTTTAATGTAAGGAACTTAACAGGTAATTCCTAAAAAAATAGCATCTCAGCTAAAGTGAATATTGAAAAGATAATATTTGTATATAACGCATGACAGAGCAGATTTAATATTCTATTTGTATAATATCTATGCATGTTTCACGAATTTCATATTGGAATTCACAATAATTAAGAAAACTTGGACATGTAATCATAATATAGGTATCTGTGATTCTCCTTAAAAGGCAGTTATTACGCAATTCTGTCGGGGTAATTACAGGTTTGTGATCCTCCCTTCTTTTCGCCAGCGTTATTGAACTCTCTCTTTTAGTGGTATCTATGCCAGCTTTTGCTCACTAAAAGTCATTGTTTCACATCAAAAAATCCAATTCAATGTCACATATCTAAGAAGTCACAACTCTAGCCCAATTTCAGTCAACAGACGTTCCAAAGTTGAAGTAGAACGTCCTTAACATGCAGCACTGTGATTTGGGCTGAGCAACCTGAGCAGATTTTTTTATTATCGAGTTTGAATTTTATCTTATTATGTTGATTTGAGCATATAATTTATCGAGCCTAAAGATTCAATTTGAGTTTGGCTTGTGTATTAAACAAGTTCATTTTTTAAACCCAATAGGGAGCCCAACCCAATATTAGTAAGCCTAAGTGCCCAATTCATTACATTACATTACATATAAATATAATCAAATTCGAGCCAAATGAGTCGAGCCCATAAAAACTCGAATCTGACTCAAATCATTGTCAAGCCAAAATGCTTGTTTGAGCTCGAAATTGACTTCTTGAGCCCATACTGCTGAGTCAATTTCGAGCTGACTCGATTCGAATTACAAGCCTGCTCATTTCTCCAAATAAAATTAATTTAATAAAATGGTCGGATAAAACAGATCAAAAGGGGTATATGAGTATATCACAAGTATGAGGCAAATAAAATAGAAGACATCTGGAATAAGACATACCTATCATGCAAGCGAGATTGTTGTCCTTGCCAGAACTCAAAAACCTTTGGTTTTAGCCGGTATCCCCCCCAATGTTTTGGTTTGGGAATTGTACTTCTGCAAATTAACAAGATAGATTGTTAAAGAGTCAGATCAAAATCTAAAAATTACTATGGAAATGATCTTCATTGAAACATAATAAATCAGAACCAGAACTAAGTGGCAATATTGTCGGCAATAGCTCGACATAGTTTACATTATTGTAAGAAAACTAAGATTTTATGGACAAGAAAAGCTTGCACTCCTAAGGGGGCAGTAAAACCACACATATCCTAAATTCCAAATTAGATAACTCATATTCGCTGTACTTTACAATGGCAGAGAAAGCATATAGCAAATACCCATAATGAATGTAAAAAAGAACTTGCTTTCAACTGCACTACTTAAAAGTTACGGATGATGCAACCAAGACACGATGTAGTCAATTGTTTGGTGTACTTGATTTGATACAATCAGACAAAACAAATCAAGGTAAAAATATCGATGTTTTTGTAGAACTAAAGTTGGTTAGCAAGTCACAAAAGATCAGAGATTTCAATTGCTGACCCGTCAGAGAATTTTTCTTCTAATTCTTTGTGATATTGCTGGAGAACATCTCGTCCAGGAATCACTGAGCTCTGAAATAGATATAACAAGACTAAGATGTGACTGTTATTAGCAGACATCTCATATTCACATGAAATGTGATTAAAATACCTGCTTACTAACTATAGCCCCAATTTGACTTCCACGAGGACGGCTATGAAAGTACTCTTCGGATTCTTCATCAGAAACCTTCTGCACTGAACCTTCCACTCTTACCTGGAAAAAGAGTAACTTTCTCTATTTAGAATTCATCTAAAAAGGGGAATTGTGTGGGGTTGGCTCTATTACATGATATACAAGGTTGAATTTTTCTATTGAATAAATTGAGTGATGAAAATTTACACTATTGTATTCTAGCTTACTTATTGGTGTTCCAAAATCACATTTGTACTACATTTTTGGGAATGATCAGCTTCTTGAGGCAACTTCAAATGTTTAACATAAATTTAATTCTAAACTGCATTTACATTATTAGAAAACTGATTTACAAACATGTACATAAAGCTCATCCTAGTTTTAGTACTAATTAGTATCCAGTCTACCCAGCATACAAGTATCATGGTATTGATTCAACAAATCCAATCTGGAAGTATCAAAGAGTGCATGGATCGTAATGAAGAAGTTTAATGGGGTACAAAATTTTATATTCCTCGTAAGAAAGTATACACGATTCTAAAGCCCAGGGAGCCATTTCTTAACGGTGTCCAGCTGAAAACTAGAGATTACCTGACGGTTTAAACCATCCCAGTAAAAAAGAATTGCCGCATGAGGATTTTCGGATAATTCATGAGCCTTTTGGCTCCCGTAATTAGTATACCTGCATATAAACAGTAGTCATTTACTAAACAAAGATACTGAGTATATAAATAAGCTACTTGAAGCATTTTGCATATTCCATCATACAAGCTGCATAAGATGACTAACCAGACAAAGCCATCTTTATCAAAACCTTTCAGCAATACCATTCGTGAAGAACTGCCGCAAAAAGATCAAAATTAGGTAAGTGGCTTCTATTAGAACGACTAGAAATCATCTGCACAACAGAGGAGCTAGAAACGTTGACAAGTTACTACATTGCTCAAAATGTTTGAGCTCTTAATTAAACTTCATCAACTATAATCGTCACCGTAAAGACACAATCTGCTTGCCGATTGCAATCACGGTACCACTACTTCTCTTATTATTATTGTTATTAACTTGTTTTTTTGGTTATGATCAATTACAGAAATTTAAATACTCACATACATGCTTCTTGTAACCCCTACAGTCACAAGCTCACAGACTGTCACCTTTCTGACTGCCTCGAGGGCTAAAAGCTTTCTCTTGCAACACTTTCAAATATAGTACTATAGCAATGCAGGTTTCTGCTGAAGAACAATACATTGTTCAAGTTCTGCAATGTTGCCAGGAAGTTACTTAATGCTAACTTTTCACAGGATGATTTGCTAGGATCAAGTTTACTTTTGCTAGATTTATAGAATTCGGGACTTTAGGTAAAGGAAAGTGGACCTGAAGAGAGTTGTTGTGACGGAGACAAAATAAAGTATTTACATGTAATGGAGTAGATTGAAGAATTAGAGGGGGTAATTTTTTTACTCAAATTGACTAATACCACCTGATTTTGCTCTGTTGTTATCTCTAGTACAACTAAACTACATATGACAACAATAACTTGAACCTTCTTTTATAGTTATCACTGTGATATTATGGAACAAAGCCATAACCATTTGTTTCATCACTAAGAAAGAACAATAAGCCATCAGGAACAAAAGTTTCCATATGAAAAATATAGGAAATCAAGGTAAAGTACTACTAGCCTGATGTCGAAATTCCTGGTTATTGGTCTTCAACTAAGAAATTCCAAATGACACAAACTAATTAAGAAAAAAGAAATACTTACGGTCTGCCATCTTGCCCGGCAGTGGACAACGCCATAGCATTTGGTTCTTTTAAGCTTGCAGCCACTGCATCATCAAACCATTTCTTGAACTGTAAAATTAAGAGATTGATGTTTTAATAGTGAAGCAATGAAGATGCTTTCAAATAAATTACAGTTTTAAAAAAGATTATAACAGCTCATATTAAATGAAAATTGGTGCAACATTACATCACAAAGAGGGCACCATTTCTACCTGCTCAAAAGGGTCAGCCTCCACTTGGTCTTCACGAAACTCAGGAGAAATATAGTTCTCTCTTAAAGCTGATATGTCTATATTGAGCGCTTTCCCAATCCGAACACACATAGAAGTGCTAGGATATGGGGGTAGTTGTAGATTGAATTTGTTTATAATTAAAGGAGGGACGAACCTCCCGCCAAGAAAGTGGTGCATTCCCTCAAATTTCTTTGCACAGAGCTTTGGAGCAGTTAAGGAAACCTAGAGAAAGAATATGACACACTTAGAAGGATAAGTATAAACTTTTACCCATATGAGTACAAACTGAAATTGTCTAACAATGTTGACAATAAATTCCCATCATAGACGTACCAACATGTCAGGTTTTATGCCTTCACCTGTGATGTCTCCATCTTCGACATGCCAACCAGATGGGATATCTATAGAAATAACAGGTGAACCGTGACCAACAGTTCGTTGATGCACCAGCCTCTGGATCAGCTCATCAAAAGGTGGACGCGGGGTACCTAAAAAATTATATGACAATGAAGTTTAAGGCAATGAAATTCACAAGAATTGCGCTCATCAGGTGTATCTTGTAGTGAAAGCTACTTCATTTGTACCATACCCTAAAAGTAATTTGAGTCTGGTTGGCTAATAGTAATAGTTTTCTATCACAGTACAGCCACTGAGGCACACCCCGTCATTTAAGTTAGTCGGTGAATGAGATTAATAATTTTATCCAAGAAAAATCCAGAGTAAAGTTGCAAAGATAATAAGTTGGCATAAATATAGATCACCTACAAAAACAGAGAGTGAGAGTCTTGAACTAAATGGATTAACCAAAAGACAACAACATCTAGTCTTGGCCTCGTTATAAAGGCCTACCTGGACCAGAGGGTAGAAATCGTAAACTAAGGTTCGCTATACATACTAATACTATAGGTGATAGTTTACCTCTTTCTTCTTCTAATTTTCTGGCTTTTTTTTAATTTCCCAACGTGTCCTTTTCTTCCGAAATTTAGAAAATATCCTTGTCAATATAGTAACTAGATTTGTGAAACCAGAAATTATTTTCAAGAAACAATCTATGGTACTAAATACATACAGATGCTTATCATAATAAAGAAAGAAGAATCACCATGAAATGAGAATCCAAACATTGCATCCACTAGAATATCAAAGTTATCTGATAAATCCACAGGCAGATCTTCCACTGGGATGAAAGAAACTCCTAGTGATTCAAGCTACAAAATTATTGTGATAAATGAGCATTTAATAAATTTTAGAAAATTAAGCTAATAAGATTTGAGATATTAAATTTCTAGACCTGAGTCACCAAACCGGTATAAAGAGTCTTTGCAGTACGCTTTGGATAACAAACTAAGGGTTTATATCCAAAGTGATGTAGATGGCGAGCAGCAACAAGACCATCACCGCCATTGTTTCCGGGACCGCAAATGACAAGTACATTGTTATATTTGCCTGCTGAATAGACCTTTGGAAAAAAAAGTTTTCAATATACTTCATCAATGCTGTTAAACAAAAAAACGTATATCACATCCTTTAGGCTCATATAACTTCAAGGATTCCAGTTCCTCAACAACAGTCACATGAAAATAAAAATATTTGAGATGCTATGTTTCTATGACAAATAGTGCCACAGATATTTCTGAACTCCAAATGGAACTTAATTATCTGGAAGAGATCACCTAACAGCAGCTAATGTAATATGTATCAACCTACTAATAGGTAAATAAGAGACAGACAGACTCATACTTTTTTAAATCGTACATTAAGCATTGAATATAACGTACCCTTACTAAAAGATGACAGGCATCCACGAAGACTTGTTAAGCTGGAAAGGACTCAATATGCAGAATATGGATTGAAATGTCAGACAATCCTTTTTTTCCTTCTAAATTGCTCATATTTCAAAATCATAATTTTATATTCCCTAACCTTTTCATGTTATCATATTAAAACTAAAAGTGAAAGTCATACACCACTTACCTCTGCTATTGCCGAGGCAACACTCAAACCAGCCAATTCCTACAAATACAAAAACACTCCACTAATCAATATACAAAGCCTTGATAATTGTATTAGCAAACTCAAAAGACAAGAATTCACTTAACCATTAGTTGATCAACACTAAAGCCTAAAGGCCCCATAAGAATCTCATCAACTTCAGCTGCTTCTTTCTGAGATAAATAAGAAATAGCATCTGAGTTCTCCATACTTTGCAGCGACGACACCATTCTATTCGCCATGATTCTGCCTTCACCAAAACTCCTATAGAAACCTTGAGGTTGAAACCTCAAAGTTTGACCTAAGAAACCCTACGATTACAACAATTAGATGACTGTTAGTGACAATCATACCTTCAAAGATATAATGCTACATGTGTGTGGAAACTTGTCAAGTACCGAATCACATATATAAAGAGAGTACAATACAACAAATTGATGGTAGTTAATGGCACCTCCCTCTCGCACTGTCTCCCCTCCCTCTCTATCACACACACACAAATTTTTTTTACAACTACTAATTATCTAATTGATAATAGTCGTTAGTGGCAATTAAACCATCTCAGAGAACTGGTGTATATGTATAGGTTTGTGCTCAAATGATAACTTAAAATGAGAACCGGCAATTTTAATAGTTAAAACTGGTGATTCTAATCGAAAATATCAATTTCAACTAGAAAAATTACATTTAGCAGTTTTCATTTGAAGTTAGTAGTCATCGGAGCAAGACTCTCTAAATATATGCGTGTTGGTGCGTGAAATGAAAGACTACGCCATACAATTAACAACACAACGATAGTAATTAATGAAAAATAAACCACATACATATACACGAAGCCTATACATATTATACACATTTGACACATGTGCGTAGAGAGAGAGAGAGAAAGAGAGAGATTACCGAGAGAGAGAGAGAGAGATTACCGAGAGAGAGAGAGGGGGAGAGAGGGAGAGATTACCGAGAGAGAGAGAGAGAGATTAACGAGAGAGAGAGAGGGGGAGAGAGGGAGAGATTACCGAGAGAGAACTAGGGGGAGATTTGTGAAGAGAGTAGTTGAAAGGCAAGGAGGATGAGTTGGAGGCGAGGAGAGTAACAGGAAGCACAAACAATTGTGTGAGGATACAGCTATTAGTAGTACATGTCATTCTATTGCATCTCCGCATTAACAATTGCATATTGTATACCCATCACTCCTCCATTTCTTCTTCGCCCTAGTTTTGTTTTCTGTGATTCTGCGTGCGGACATTTGTTTTACAAACCCGCCTACATTTATCTTTTATTTATTTATACGTTAATAATTTATAAAATCCAATATTTTAATATATGGGACGATAGGAATCGGTTAAATAGTAGGTAATTATCATTCCGCATTTGCATATATATAAATTTTATTTAACGCTTCTGTGAATATAAATTTTAATTTTTTTCGTGATAAAAAATTGTTGCTAAAGAGTTGTATTAATAATTTGGAAGGATCTATTCAGTTAAAATGAATAATGTGTCATTATATGAATACATACAAGTTATTATATTGTTAATTTGATTCTTTAAAAAATTATTATTAAATCAATTAAGTTGTATTTATTTAACGAAAGGAAAGTGGAATTATTAATTGGATATTTGGATCGTACCAACAGATTATATAAAAACAAAACCGCAGCAAAATCACGACCAAATCATATTTTTTTGAAGGTTACTAGTTGGTACAATGGTTAATCTATATTCAAGTACCAAATAAGAATTTTAGAATTCAACCACTTATATAATACAGTAACAATTTAGAATTCAACCACTTATATAATACAGTAACAAGGAAGAGGGTCAAAGATTCCAACTAGAGATTTTTCAATAGCTGGGAAAACTTTGAAACTAAATCAAGAACAGATTGAGGCCATTTCTATAGCTGGGTTTTGAGTATATGGCCACTAGTTCTGAACCCATGTAGGCAGTAGGCACTACAATTTGGGTTTTCTTTTTTTTACTTGAATGACAATTTCACTACTCATCTAATTTGACATAGTTTTTGCTGAGAAATTATTATTTCAATTCTTATGAAACAAAATTAGTAGCCTGCTTAAGATTATTATATCGATATATTTAATATATCATTTTTTATATCAACAAAAAAAGTATACAATTATTGATAAAACGAAATAATACATATTTTTCTATTAGATATCCAAAGAAGAAATGTAGCTAGAAAAGGTACGCTACTAAGTACGAACTCAAGAGTACACGAGCACCTAAGAGCAAGTCCAACAATGTCCTACAACATGCATTATAAATATAATAAAATATAATGTCCTAGTGATTTAAGACACTATACACATAAATCAACTCCAACAACTTGCACTATTCTCATGCCCTATTATTAAAATAATAGCATATTTGAATTACATTTATATTTGAATAGATAAAATGAGGGAAAAGAAGTATAAAAAAAAAGAAACAAATGAATATTTTATTGATAAAAATGAAATAAGGCATGTGTAGTGGTGCCCTATTAACAATGCATGTGATAGATGTCCTAGTGTTTTAGGACACCGCTAGGATATTGTTGGAGCACCCATTTGTTCAAAGTGCCCTAATGCCTAAATTTTAACTTAGACAACACTTTAAGACATTGTTGGACTTGCTCTAAACTGAATGTCTACATCTTTCCTTATCATAAGGAGCTTCCTCTAACACTTTTTTGTTCCCTTTCCTGGTTGGTAACTTCATTCTGCATCTTATCGAGGAAACTCAGCGTCAACTCCAAACTTTTTCATCTGAAATAAGAATTAACTTTTTGGTTATAGTAACAATATTATTATTATACTCCTGACGAACAATTTTTTGACAGTCCAGACAGCACATTATGTGAAAATTACCAAGTCTATTTTGAGTCACATGTGTATACTTGTCTAGACTACTGCTAGAAATTAATTTCTTTTGAGGTTAAAAACTTAAACCTGCACTCATTTTGCAAAGATATAATGTAATATTAAAATACTCAACCCATGGCAAGTTTTTTCTCAGCTCACTGTTAATACATTCTAAGCGATTTATAAAGATATATACGATATGTATAACTGTCTATTGATGCTCTTAAGTTTTAAAACTTCAAATAAAGCACTATTTTAACTTCTCCGCTTAGTATAATTAATCATCCGCTTAAGCAAAAGAAGGACCAACTCAATTTGAAGCGCAACAACAACTTCAATGCTGCTTGTACATATGATTAGAAGAATGAAGGCTCGACTATTAGTTGACTTTTAATGCTTTTCGCAACACTTTTCCTTCTACATTGTTTATAGGTTAAGTCTGTCACAGGTGCCCACAAATATACACTAACAATACTCTGTTGACATTATATTTCAAAAAAAAAAACTCTGTTGACATTAAGTTCTAAGGTCAAGCTGAATTAATTACATGTATATCATTTTTAGGGATTAGACATAAACAGATCAACCTTTTCCATTTTTTTGGTGTTCTGCGTCTGTGCAAGGCAGAAACACTGGGAGGTGTGGGTCCACCGGGCATCAGTAAAAATGGTTCAAAATAACTAGCGCGTACACATCTAACTTTTCAAGTTGATTGTATATCAATAGACCAAGCTTCAAAAACAAAAATATATGTATCCTCACTTAGGTGCATCAAATTTATAAAATTATCCATCAGATAAACTATTTAGTGTATTTAGACCATAGAATCAAACTGAAACCAAAGATGTACCTAAAAAATGCAGACGGGCAACAAATCGTGTTTGAGAATGCCTTCTCAGCCCGAGCTTCATTCCTCAATTTAGCGCCAGTAATAATGATTAAGAATTTTAATTTTGGTACTTTTGTAAGAGCCAATCCCTACAAACAATTTGAAACACCTAACTTCCACCATAAACAAGAACAAAAAAAAACAAATATCAATGAAAAACACATCGCATACCTTGGCTTGTAAACCAGCCAATGCAGCTGATAACATAGACACCTTGATGTAACACAAGCATCACACATAAATTTCAATCACAGAGAAATAGTAATGTACAAAAATCAAATAAGAAAATAAACTTTCGTAAGACAACAAAAGTTAAATGCACCTGCGAAAAACCAAGAAGACCATCAATAGGTCCATGCTTAATCATAAATAAACTCAATAGACTCATCAAAATTAGCATACACAAATTCCTGCAAATTCAAACATAAATAAAAAGGCTTTACCTTCATTTCTAACAAAAAAGATTATAACTTTATACAATTATCCACATAAACACACACACACACAGTTAAATGATGATTTTGACCTTGTTAGAGTTGAACCACTCATAACAAGGAGGATCAAAGAAACCTTCAACTTGAGATTTTCCAATTGATGGAAAAGGGGCATCTGGGAAAACTAAATCAAGCTTATCAAGAACAGATTGAGGCCATTTTTGAAGCTGGGTTTTGAGTATATGACCACTTGTTCTGAACCCATGTAGATACAACAACTTGGGCTTTCTTTTTTCTCGAATCACAGCTCCACTACTCATCATCTTATTGTATTTCTTCAAGGCTATGAATTTACATACTGTTGTGGGGAGATATTTCAATGAACTTGTCATATCCGGTAATAACAACGTGTATAAAAATGGCTGCCAGAATTATACGGTGAAGTTTCAAAGAATAATCGGGGATGAGTAGTATTATAATATATTTTTTAAAAAATAGTAACATATAGAAATTTATATTTCATATCAGAAGTGTTGTTATGTAGTTATCTAACAATTTATTATAAAATATATTTTTTAATAAAAAATTTAATGATTAAATTAATTTTAAAATTTATATAAGTAGAATTTGTTATAAGGATTAATAGATCGATTTATTAGATTTTTAGAATCATTAACATGTAAATGATTATTCGCATTTTACATTTGTTTTTTATTATAATTGTTAATTAAAACATATTTCACATTTCAAAAAAAAACATGTAATAGCTGTATAATCATTTTTGATATTTAAAATGTTAAACAATTATCAGTATTAGCTTATAACCCGTACAAAACACGAATTTTATCAATAAATTACTGTATATATTAATTCTTTTATATAATTTAAATATTTCATTTAATATGATAATTTATTTTAGTATTAATTTATTTTTACATTTTTCTATACAATGATGTTTATATATTAATATTCATAAAATTTAATGATAAGTCATAATTTTAAATATATAAAAGAATTTGAATGGTGATAAAATTAAATTGAATGTGAGTAAAATATATAGGATTAGTAGGATTCTTCAATTTGAAAATATAGAATATAATTTAAATATAATATATGATAGGGTTGTATTTATGATTTCTAAAATTAAATTTTATTAAAATTGTATGGTTAAGATCGTTTATATGGTTTACCTAAAATTGGACGGTTAGAATATTTAATATTCATAAACTTTAATAATGAGTATTATTGGGGGTTAGAATTGTATGGATGATATATATTCTTTTTAAAATTAGATTGTATTAAAATTGAATAGTTAAGATCGTTTCTGTGGTTAACTTGAAATTGGACGGGTAGGATCTTTTTCATGGTTCACCTTGGACCAAATTTTTTAATCTTTCAGCTATAATAATATAGTATAGATAGTATAAATATATTAATATTCATAAAGTTTAATGATATACTCCCTCCGTCCCGACCAAATGTTTACATTTGGTCCGGGCACGGAGACCAAGGATAGTGGATGTAATATTGTTAAAATAAATGAAGTAGTGAGTGTAATAGTGATTTTATTGTTAAAATAAATAAATTAGTGAGTGTAATAGTGTAAAGTGTTGAAAAAATGGAGTGAAGTAGTGGATGTAATAATATATTTTATTGTTAAAAGTTACTATTTTTAGTAATGTAAAGAATTGGGTGGGACGTCCCAAAAAAAAAGTGTAAAGAATTGGTTGGGACAGAGGGAGTATTAAATAAAAATTATAGGATAAGTAGGATTTTTAAAATAGAAAAATATAGAATATAATTTAAATATAATATAATATTATCCGTGAGTAGTTGTATAAAAAGAGGGGATAAGGGTGTATGTATGATATATATCCTTTCTAAAATTAGATTTGATTAAAATTGAATGGTTAGGATCATTTTTATAGTTCACCTAAAATTGGACGGTTAAGATATTTTCTATGATCCACTTTCAAAAAAAGATTTATGTAGTTTGGTTATTATAATATAATATAGATTCAAAGAAGGTTGAAAAACTTACACAGTGCTTTAGAGGTTTAGGCTAAGAAGAGAGGAGAAGTAAAAAATATTTAAGAAATTTTTTCTATCATGTTTTTAAGTTTTTTATAAGATAGGAGAAAAAAATTTGTAAAAAAAGAAAGGGGAGATATTTTAAAAAATTATGTGTGAGTTTCTCTCACAAGAGTAAATTTTTATAAAGAAAATTTCAATCACTTCCTTTCTCTCCTCAAAAAACTTGGAAGCACAATATAAAAAAAAATTAAAACTTTCTTTTTCATTATTTTCTCTTCTCTTCTCTCTGCATTTAAACTTGGGGACATAGTATTAATTAAGCTCAATGTCATCTTTACATCTTTTTATAAAAATAGGATAGGAACAAAAAGGCTTTTTAATTAAGGACTACATCTTTACATATCACAAAGAGCTTCTTCTAAAACTTTTTTGATGCTTTTCCTGATTGGTAACTTCATTCTGCATCTTTTGAAGAAAGCTTAGCATCAACTCCAGACCGTTTTCATCTGAAATAAGAGATAACCATTTGTTTATAGTAATAATTTTTTACTCTTGACAAATAATTTTTTAAGAGAGAATTTAATCTCTTCAGAGTTGACAGCAAACTATTTGAAAATTTACCTAGCCTTGGTATAGTGTGCCCCCCGCCATGATGAATCACTACAGGATCTACAAATGATTCCAGAAGTACAGTCCCATATGGTCTCAGGAAATCCATCTCGCCTGAACAAAACAAGAGACTTCTTAATTTAAGTATTAGTAAAGTTAAAAAATTAAATGTTCTTTTTGCGCCAAAGAACAACTAGTTTATAGCGATAAACAACCATATATATTGTATTTAAAAGATGTTATACACTCTTCCATTATTATGCATGATCAATGAATGACTTGGCAAAAAAAAAAAAACATTTCTGATGATTAACGAACATATGGACAATTTTAGGTCGAGTCGTGTAGGCTTCAGAAGATATATGTGGTGAATTGATCTATCTGTCTAAAGGCTAACTAGATTGTGAATTACTATTTAAGGTCTTTGTTATACCAATTGCAGGAAAGAAGTTGCACTTGAAACGCTGATCTGTACCCTTAATTTGTATCTCGACTTTCAAATGGAAGCTAGACTAGGACGTGGATTAAAAATTGGTGTTCTGAGTCGCATGTGTATACAATCAGGATTGCTGCTATAACTTAAACAACCTGCACTCACTTTGAAAAGGGATAATAGAATAGTAAACAGTAAACTAAACCATGGCGAGTTTAATCAGTTCACTATTAATGCATTCTTAACAGTCCATATAAAAACAGACAATCTGTATATTAATGTTTTAAAATTTATATATATTCACATAAAGAGCGATTTTAAGTTCTCTATGTAGCACAATTAATCATCCACTTCGGCTCTAGAACTGACTCAATTTGAAACAATCAAGCTGCTTCAGCTATGCTTAAACATCTGGTTAGCAGAATGAAGTGCTACTTAAATTTAATTGACTGGTAATGCTTTTCACAACACTGAGAATCATTTGAGCTCCTAGACCCTTGTGGTTCTACCTGGATTGATATATACACTGCTTACAGGTTAAGTCTATAACAGGTGGTAGTGTGGTACTGGTACCCTGGCTCGGGTCTTTCATTTTCAGTTTATATCATTCACTCTATATTATACACAAAATATTCTGTTGATATATGAAGTCATGCTGAATCTATTTACATATATTTCATTAAAGGATCAGACATTGACTTTTTCCATTTTTTCCAGTGTGTAGGGTAGAAGAAATACTGGAAAGTGTGCGGGCTCTTAATGTTCAAGCTTCAGCAGACACTCAGACAGCAATGGTTGTTAAAATATCTAACACTTTCACATTTGCATCAAATCTATAAAATTGAGCATCAGATAAACTAAAAAATTAGTGACAACAAAGATGTACCTAAAAAATGCAGAGACGGACAACAAATTGTGTTTGAGAATGCCTTCTCAGCCCAAGATTCATTCAATAATTTAGCGCCACTAATTATGATCAAGAACTTCAGTTTTGGTACTTCTCTAAGAGCCAGGCCCTAACAAACAATTTATGAATTAGTGTAAAAGTCTAAAAGATTTATTAACAAAAAAAGGGACATCAATGAAACCATATCGCATACCTTGGCCTGCAATCCAGCCAATGCAGCTGATAGCATGGATCCCTAATAGAAGTAAAGCATCAAACATATATTTTTCAGTCGCAACCAAATATGCATTTACATAGATTTGAAAAAAAGATAATTTTTTTTAATCAAGTTTCGTTATATAGAAAATGTTGAATGTACCTGCGAAAATCCAAGAAGACCATCAATAGGTCCATGCTTAGTTATACACTCTTGAATATACTCGATAGACCTGTCAAAATCAATATACTCTGTAAATTCCTGCAAGTTGAGACATAAAAATGATGATTAACAATGAACTGAAATTATATACAATACTATTTGTTCATATATACACATGCACTGACTGAGGAGTTTGACCTTGTTAGAAGATTGGAACCATTCATAGTAAGGAGGGTCAAATAATTCTTCAACTTGAGATCTTCCCGTAGATGTAAAAGGGGCATCCGGGAAAACTAAATCAAGTTTATCAAGAACAGATTGAGGCCATTTTTGAAGCTGGGCTTTGAGTATATGACCACTTGTTCTGAACCCATGAAGACACAACAACTTGAGTTTTCTTTTTTCTTGAATCACAACTTGACTACTCATTGTATAGTATTTCTTCAAAGTTTGTGAATTTACAGTTGGTTGCAGAGAGAAATGTGAAGGAATGTATGATACTATGATCAACATCAACTTTTGACTTATATATAAATCTTCGTGTCATCGTGTGTGTGACAGATTGAAAGGACAACGCGACAAGTAGGCTCTGTAATTTAATCATATCATGCGATAAACCCTACTAGTTAGTTGGAGTAGATACAATGCTTTATTTCTGGTTCGAGCCATCGAAAGTCAACTCTATAATAATTTGAATCGGATTTCAACAAAAGTAGAAAAGAAACGTGCTTAATAAGGGTTAAACACACAATAGCCATTGAAGTTTGTGCGATTGTATACGCTTACCACTAAAAAAATAAAAAAATACGGTTCAATCACCGAAGTATCAATTTTATACACCCTGACCATCTCCTCCGGTAAAGCAGCCGGACATTTGGAGAGTGGGCTGCACTCTCACATTGGGAGAGTGGGCATATTTTTAAATTTTTATATATTAAAATTCTTTTAATAGATATTTGCAAATATTAATATATTAATAGTGGTAAATTATTTTTTTAAAGAAACGATTAGTCCATAAATTTAAAAATATTAATTTTATTATAAATTTAATTTATTAATAGAGAAGAAAATTTTAATAAATTAATTTCTCTTTAAAATATATTGATTTTATTTAAAATAGCAAAAAAAAAATTTAAAAAATATGTTGATAAGCCTAACTCATTACTGGGGAAGTGAAAACCCTCTTTTATGACCCAAAAAATATATTACATGCAATGTCGGCTTAAGAACACCCCCATACATACATAGTTGTGTAGTAACAAAACTTTATAGAGATATGTACTGATGTGTGTCTGTTTGTATTAGGGGTATGTAAATTGGATTTGGGTTGTGAATCAGAGATTCGGAAATGATAGATTGGTTGAGAAAATTGTGACATATCATGCCAGTGTTTGTGTATCATGTTGTGTATGTGTATTTTGCTCGTGTGTGTATGTATGTATGTATATGGTTTTGTTGGTGGTGGTAGAGAGAGAGAGAGAGAGTAATGATACAAAAATCGGTGGTGATGATCTTTGGTGTGGTGTTGGCTGGAAATTGACTATAAAGGGATGTGTAGGAGGATCAAGGGAAATGTCTGTGAAAAAAAAGGTTTAATACATTTGAATGAATTGATCCTGAAAAAAGAAAAGAGTTAAATATGTCCACTCTCACCACCTGAGATTGTAGTCTACTCTCCAAATTCCCGGTTGCTTTATGGGAGGGGATGGTTCAAATATATAAAACTCATACTTCGGTGATTGAACCGTTTGTTTTTCTTTTTTAGTGGCTCATTGGCTTAAACATCGATGGTTATGGTATGTTTCACCCGCTTAATAATCAAATTTGTAAAGAAAACTACACATATGGTCGTGTTAAACTGTTATATACCTGCAATTTTTGAATTTTTTGACCTCCACATTTTTATATTTTATTTAAATATATATTAATTTTTTATGTGTGATTTTTTATATAGTATTTAAATTTACGAAAACGTGCTTAATAATCAAATTTGTACTATAAATTTAAAACATCACATATTTTCAATGTAAAACATTAATGCTATATAGAAAAAAATATTAAATAATAGTCTCATAATAGAGTAAAAGTTATATAATTATATTTAATAATAATTTTTATATTAAATAAAAGTTTAAAAAATTATTTAATATAGAATTTTAAAATTAATTTTAAATTAAATTACACAATAGAGATAATGTAATAACTTGTGCCGTGGTTTGCAGACTATTGCGTGAGCCCGTAAATTTACTCAGTGTGCACCCGAAAAAAGGATAGCGACTGCGGGTTCCCATAATAAAAAAATAAAAATTCAATATAAATGAATATAGGAAAAAAAGGCACACATGAAAAAACAATTAATGTAAAAATATTTATATTAATATTAAATTAATAAATAAATAAGTATATAAAAATTATATCTTGTATTGGTATAAAGTAATAATATAATAATATTAATTTAAATAATTAAAATTAATTAAATGTGACGTAAAGCAAAATATAAAAATGTGTATGTTAAAAAATTCAAAATTTGTGTATATATGATACAACCAAATGTAAATATTATATTTTCGTTGGTCCTCAGTAATTTTAAACAATAATATTTTTAATTTTTTAATACATATTTTTTCATTTACATTGAATTTTTATTTTTTTATTGTGGGAACCCGCAGTCGCTATCCTTTTTTCGGGTGCACACTGAGTAAACTTACGGGCTCACGCAATAGTCTGCAAACCACGGCACAAGATTTTAAACGAAAATAAAAAATATTATGATTTTTATTACAAGTGTTACTAATTATCTCTATTGTGTGTACACAATGTCCCATCGTAGAAATATTTCAATCACTCTCTGTATATAAATATACATGCAGATAAGTTATGTTTGACTTTAGCTTTAAGTCTATGTTGTGAGTTAAGTTATGATACTATTCTATTATATTAAATAAAATTTTAAAAAATTATTTAATATAGAATTTTAAAATTAATTTTTAAATTAAATTATATATCTTTTTCTTCTAAAAATATGTATTAAAAAATAAAAAATATTATTGTTTAAAATTACTCAGGACCAACGAAAATATAATATTTACATTTGGTTGTATCATATATACACAAATTTTGAATTTTTTAACATACACATTTTTATATTTTACTTTATGTCACATTTAATTAATTTTAATTATTTAAATTAATATTATTATATTATTACTTTATACCAATACAAGATATAATTTTTATATACTTATTTACTTATTAATTTAATATTAATATAAATATTTTTACATTAATTGTTTTTTCATGTGTGCCTTTTTTTCCTATATTCATTTACATTGAATTTTTATTTTTTTATTGTGGGAACCCGCAGTCGC
Source organism: Oenanthe sinensis (assembly GCA_028671895.1). NCBI lineage: Eukaryota > Viridiplantae > Streptophyta > Magnoliopsida > Apiales > Apiaceae > Oenanthe > Oenanthe sinensis. The sequence goes on from CM053794.1 coordinate 43,684,102, forward strand.
TATCCTTTTTTCGGGTGCACACTGAGTAAACTTACGGGCTCACGCAATAGTCTGCAAACCACGGCACAAGTGCGATTTGTTATGTCCCATGATTACATAATCACACATTATTTTTCCGTGAAATTCGAACATGTGACCAAGACGGTGATATTCCTCTATTTAACAATATGAGTCAACCCTTGCGGACATTTTTATTCTTTTGTATTCACATAAAAATTTCTTTATTAATACATAATATCGGATTAAATACTTTCGATTGATGGTAATAAATTCTAATAACTTTTCAAATAATATGAACTTTTGTATTAATAATACGAGTCTTTCAATATTTAGCTCAAATTCTATTGAAATTGCAATCTATAAAATCTTATTAAAATTAAATTTATTATTAAAATTGAATTTAATAAAATTAAAATAATAGTATTTTTTATGAAGCAAAGATAAATAAAATACAAAAAAAACACTATAACTTTCATTATACATTACAAAAAAAATCATTTACCGTAAAAATTACAATTATAATATTTTTTTGACTGATAAAAATTAGAATAATTCTTATAATAATTTTTACTCTATATATATGTTGCATACGACTCCTTAGCCCGCGTGAGAACTCAGCCACCACACACAGACACAACACAAAAACAATGGCAACTACAACCACGCCATTCTCCACAACCTTAAACCCTTCAAAAACCTCAAACCCTAACAACGTTTCGTTTCTCAACCAATCACAACTGTCGAACCTGAAAACAACTACTCCCAAACCGAGAAAATTCACAAAAATCTGTTCATCAACAATGTCCAATCAGAATCAAAGAGTGTGTCTCGATTCTTTCAGTAACAAAGAAAGGAGAGAACAAGTAATGGAAGCTATTAAATCAATTGGTTTAAGTTACTAGATGTATTTAATTACGATCATTTTGTAGTTTATTTGCATAGGATTTATAATGTCTTAGGAGAGGCTGAGGGTAGCAGTTCTTTCAAAATAAATTAGATAGTTATTAATATTTGATACACGGGACTAATTCAAGGCATTTATATGCTGGAATGATTGGAAATTGTATATAATATGGAGATTATTATTCCCATGAACAAACATAGGTTTGGTTTTAGGTTTCGTGTTTAGCAGAACTTATGCAATACTTATCTTAACAAGATTCTTATACACGCAAAAGGTTTGGACTTTGGAACGGACATGGGGATGGGGTGTTTGGGGGAACTTTTTCCCAGAATAAGTCAACTTATTTTAAGACAAAGTTAGAGATTCCTAACTTTTTTCTGAATAAAGTTAATTTTTTTTTTGTAACTTATAGAATCTCAAATATACATTAAATACTTGTATAAAAAACATTTATCAAAATATGAAATTTTTACCCGAAAATAAATCCAAAAAGACTTATTTTAAGGCAGGCCAAACAGGCCAATAATATGTTGGACTTATAATCAGATTTCATTTTCTAACATCGACCACAAGAATAAGCTCTATTGATAGGTAAAAGAATTATTAAGATAAATTTTGTTCGGCGTATCAATGATACATTCATTTAATTATAAAGTGTATGTAAAAATTAGGACACTAGAATATTAAAAGGTAAATTTAACTATAAGCTGCTTTTCTCTCTGAATATAATAAAGCTTAATTACCTAAGATGCAGATAAAGAAGCTGGCCTTGATTGATTTTGCAGGTTCGAGATATATATGATGCCGGGGATTATCTTGTTTTGGTCACAACAGATCGCCAGAGTGCATTTGATAGAGTTCTTGTTTTGGCAAATTCTGTTATGACTTGGAATATACAGAGATGCACATGTTCGTTTTTTTTGTTCAGTTTTCTTGTTTTTTTGCTGCATAGAACTGATATGTGTTACATGTGAACTTTCTTGCAGATAGTGAAAAGTGGGCTGATGACTCAAGATGAATATGATGAAGTAAGTAGGAAAGCCTTAACCTTGTTTGAATATGGACAGGTTAGTAGTCTTCTATTTTTGCTATATTTGTCTATGCAGTTACTGTAACGCTCTGAAGTCATAAAAAGGCAAACTTTCAGTACATCAGTCTTCCCATCAGAGTCCTGAATCCTAGCAACAAAGGCATGGAACTTAGGATGATCATTTGATAGTTTCTTCTTTAAATATGGTAGACCTTGTTTACCATGTGTGTTGCTTTGTTACAGTTTAGGAGCGTTAGAGTTATAGGCTAAACCAATAGATGCTATTTGGTCATACCTAAGAGCAAGTCCAATGCTAATGTTAAAATAGATGTACCTATTGCTATAATATGAAATCAAAAAGTACATTTTGGTGCTAAAATAGATTTCATGCTCCAATGCATGGTTTCAAAATAGAACCAATATATGTCAAATTAAGTAACTTTTCAACCAACAATGTAAAATATATCATTTAATTTGCCAAAATATATGTTTTTATATTCATTTCCCTCCAATTTCCCACTTGCATGCCTACGTGACAATTATAGCTACATCTATACTTGGTTCTAAATATCATTTTTCTATTTTAGCACCTCTTATAGCATTGCATTGGAGTGTTATGTTCTATAATTGATGCTATATTATAGAAATAGCACCTCCAATAGCATTGCATTGGACTTTCTCTTAGTTCATTGAGTGGATATATTATCTTATATATAACATTAAATCTATTTTTTTATAAATATTATTCATCATATATAACAAAGATTAAAAAAATATGATTGGGTCAAATTACAGATGGCCTCAAATTTAATGTCATCCCTGTTTAGAATACCATCCTAAGAACTGCAAGTGGGGATGTCTAAAACAAACATTTAATCATAATTAGAGGAGTTTCTCCTTTTATATATAATCAGGTCTTTTCTTGGATATATTTTTCTTTTCTGTTGGGTAGGAAGGGATGAGACCCTGTAATTCTACCGGTAAAAGCAAGAAGCCCTAATATACAGGCACACAGGGAACTTCCCTTGCCAAGGAGAAAAAACCCTTTTAAGATGCTTCAAGAGTGAAAGAAATTTACAATCCCTAGGACCTTATAATTGTGTGCTAAAAGCCTAAAATTAACCTAGGAGTGGGGGTTTGCCTCCAGAGATTCTCACTAAATCAAAAAAATTTAGAAAACAGACCTCCCTATCAAAAACACACCCATGTATAAGGGTACGTGTAAATAAGCCTATGATATAATAGGAAGAGCAAAGCAAAAAATAAATTAAATTTAATCAAGCTGAAGTACGAACCAGCTAAAAGTCCCCGTGGATGACATGCCAACACATGAGCATCCAACCAAAAAAGTAGACACCATTCCATAACGAGCTAAGAAAGGTGTCTCATTGTCAACTGTAACGCAGCAAGTGAGACTTTTCTTTTGCTGTATGTGGTTTACAAATGTTGGGGCAGATGTGCTGATACAGAGTCATAAGGTTGCATGGCTTAGATTGAGTGTCCAGTTAAAAATGTGTATTTCTAATAGTCTGATATGGGCACTCCTTAACACTTTCATTGTTCTGTCCAACATGCAACTGTAACAGAGCTTTTGGTTTTTGTAAACATACTTTCCTTTCATTAGTAACAAAGCTAAACTCTTTCAGCTTTAGATTTTACTATTGTAAATTGTAATGCTTTCTCAAGTTTCCCCTCTATCAACTGTTAATATCTTCTAAAAAATTAGCATAGAAGAATATATACATGATACTTTGGATCCTTACTAATTTACAATGTTACTTGTTGCAGCGTGTGGCATCAGAACATGGTCTAATTCTAGTAGACACAAAATACGAGTTTGGAAAGAGTAGTGATGGTACAGTGATGCTGATTGATGAGGTTGAGATACCCTCTTGCTTTAGCTATCCTTGCCCCCCCCCCCCCCCCCCCCCCCGTGCTCATTCTCTGGAGCATATAGACATAGATAAGCAAGTTTAATGCCTAATTATATATTTCATGTTCTATATTAGGTTCATACTCCTGACTCGAGCAGATACTGGATTGCTCATTCTTATGAAGAACGCTTTAAGCGTGGTCTTGAACCTGAAAATGTTGATAAGGTCTAGTAATATTACATATGCTCCTTTTTTGTCGATTTTCTTGTACGTTGTACCTGTTAATATGCTTGATTTAATTTTACGCTAAAAATGCTATCAACTGTAGTCTGTAGGCATATGCCATATTCGTCCTTTCTGTCAATTAATGTTTGTGTCAAATTTTGCATTCTTTTTATGATATATTATCTGTATAGACCTTGTGACTGTTTTGCACCTTTGTTAACATGTTAAATAATAAATTATTAGGAATTTCTGAGGCTGTGGTTCAAGAATAATTGCAATCCCTACGAGGACGAGGTAAGTTTAACATTGAATTTTTTATCCCTTTTTTAGCCAAGTCTTTAACTTTTTATTCCTTCTGTATGAGGGTTAATAAGTTTTATTGATGTTGAAATTATATCCAGGTTCTTCCTGCTGCTCCAGAAGAACTTGTTTCTGAATTGGCTTGGAGGTATGTCTCATTACTTTTATACCTTTTGCACATTAATACACTCTGAAGTTTGTGGTTGTTAATTTAGTTATGTATGAAAAAGGAAGAAATTTATCTCATCTCATAAAATATTATCCCTTACTGCAGATACATTTTCTTGTTCGAGACAATAACAAAATCAAAACTCCAGATTCCCATGACTATGGTAAATTCAAACCTGGGCCCTCACTTCAGTTTTATATCGCGAGTCCAACATTTATTTGCTCATGCAGGAACCAATACATGATCGGATCTCGCGAAATGTTTCACAAGCACTGTCTTCTCTGCAATAAGAGCATCAAAACGAGAACCGCTGACTTCATGCGGCACATGTTGTGATAATATTAGTATGTGACTGATGAGATAGAGCTCAGGTGATTGAAGCTTTGCGAAATAGTTTACAATTAGTTTGTTGATCATTTTCTAGGTCGGGTGGTGAAACTCATTTTAATTGGCAGAAAGAAATTATGTCTGCTTTTGCAGGATGGTTCATGTTATTGTATAACCTCGATAATGAGAATGAATGGTGTCATTCTCGCCCGTATTAAAATTTTATAATTGGTAGTATAAGAAACTCATTCTTATTGACCAGAGTTGCTCCTACATCCCCATAGAATTCAAAGCATTTCCGTTGTCATTCTTACTTGTCTTCATTCCCATTTCACATTCTCATACAAATTAAACGTCCCCATTACGTCTCAGTATGTCTATACAAGGTAAACACAAGGTATTCCAAAGAAAAAGAAGCAAGAGGCAAAACATATACAGTACTAGACTCTTTGCTAGGGGTTCTTTCACTTTGAGTCGTTATTACTTCCGTAATGGTATATACTTCCGTAATAATATATAAGATATCATATTCTTTTGTAGCTATATACATATTCTTCCGTAATAATAATATATAATTTATTTGCCTTTAAAGTTTGAATTTGAAACTATTAACACTTGGAGTTTTGAACTATATACATGTGTCATGTGATTACAGCTTTTATGTTTTATATTTATATATTAATTATTTTTTCGGTTGAAGAATGCGTACAGCTATTGAGAAGAGGTCGAGTATAAATTAGTATGTATAATTGTATATACCGATTGCGTCATGTGAGATGAAATCACTACCACGTGCTGTCTACACGATTGGATAAAAGTTCAAGGATGGTCACAACTCACATGTATGTTCTATTACGTATTTGTACCCATTTTTTATTGTACAAATGGTCGATATTCAAACTCATATATATGCGTATACGGTATACTCAAATTTAGAGACCTGATCTCATATTTTTAGTTAAAAATAAAAATTATTTTAAAAATTATTTTAGTAAAATTAAATAATCATATATTCAACTCACCGCATCTTGAAAGCTACCTCTATTATTAGGTCGATAACATATTACAAGTTTATAAGCACGAGATAACTATTATTTAAATAAATTGATTTTTTATTTATATTTTTATTAATACTTAATATAAAATTTTATAATATTAAGAATTTATGTTAATATTATATGTTCTCTTATATAATTTTTTTCTATTTAGTATAAATATGTTATAATTTGGACTCGTGTTATAATAAATATATAATTGGATTTAAAAAGTAAAATTTTAGTTGATATAGATATGTATATAGTTATGACCCATATTATAATAAGTAAAATTATATTTATAATATATATATATATATATATATATATATATATATATATATATATATATATATATATATATATATATATATTTTAGGCTCGTGGTCTAGTACCCGACCAAAATTTTTAATCTCTGGATTATAATATAGTACTAGCTTATACCCGTGCGATACACGGATCAGATTATTTTAATATTTTTTTATATAATTTGAATATATTTTTATTTTTATAATAATAATTTAAATTTTATTTAATATTATACGTTTATATTTTACATAATTTTTCATATACTGTATTTGTATTTTAATAGGATAATATTTGTGTGTTTTGTTTAGAAATGTATTTTATTTAGGAGATTAATGTGAGATGTTTATTAATTAGGAGATTAGTGTTTAAAAATTAGGTCTAATAATAACCATCCGGCCCAAATACCGACAAAGGACCACTAAACTTTTAATCTTTCGGTTTTAATAATATAGTATAGATATTTTAATAGGATAATGTTTCTTTGTTTTTTTATAGAAATATATTTTAGTTATGAGAAACCTAATAATTAAACAATTATTAATAGGATAATGTTTAAGTGTTTTGTTTAGATAGGTGTTTTGTGTTTTAGTTAGAAGATTAAAGTGATGTATGTGTTTTAATTAAGAGATTAGTGTTTAAAAATTATTAGAAAATAGTTATATAATTGAAATACGAGGCTCCGATCAATGACCACCAAACTTTTAATCTTTCTGTTTTAATAATCCTAGATTTAAACCCGTGCAATGCATGGATATTTTTTTTATTAATTTAATTATTTATTTTAAAATTATTAACATTTTTGTAAATTTAATTTTTTTAATATAGTATAATTATAATATTTTTTAACATGTTTAAATTATATATTTATATATCAATTGGGTAAATATAAATTAAAATTTATAAAATATTTATAATAAATTTATGGGATATTTAAAAATCTATTAATAAATAAACAATAAAATATTTAGGGGTTTTTTCAAAAATACCTAAGGATAATATATTTTTTACAAAAATACTGACTTTTTAAAAAAAAATTACAAAAATACGATTTTTTTGAATTCTTTTTGCAAAAATACGGTTTGCAACTTTGCAACCATATTTGCAACTGAAATCAACTGAAATCAACCACAGATGCAACTTTAAAATTTAGTAAAAATAATTATTTTTTGGTTGCATAATACGTTGCTTAACAAGTTGCACGGTTAATATCAAAATGCAACCATAAATGCAACCAAAAGCAACTTCAATTATATTTCAGAAAAACAGAAAAATAAGTTGCATCTGGTTGTTTTTGGTTGCAAACCGTATTTTTGAAATTATTTTTAAAAGTGGTAGTATTTTTGAAAATAATTTTAAAAAGATAGTATTTTGGGTAATTTCCCAAATATTTATTATTATTATATTATATATATATATATTCGATTTTAATATATTATTGAGATTTTTTGAAATCATAAATAATGTTTTTAAATAAATTATTGGTGAGTAACCAACACATGACTTTTACTTTTGTAATGTTTGGATAAGATTTATCATATGTTTAAATGACATAGATGTATAAATTAAAACTGAACTTGAGATATTTTGTAATCTATTTTGATCAAATCAAATTTTTAGTTATTCTTTTTTTATTTGTTAACTCTCAAATTTTTGATTAATTAAATTTTTTAGGTTAACCTAATACTTTCTAATATCATATTATAAATTATATATTAAAATATTAAAATATTCTATTTATATCATATTTAGTTTAAAAATTTGTCTTTTTACAAATATCATTTTTATCATACTCAATCTCTTTAATTTATTTTAAATAATAACTCATTAGTTAAATTCGGTAATTATTATTATTTTATATATATTAAACATTATATAAGTATATTGTTGTTAATATTTAAATTAAACTTATTATATCCTATATATAATTGGAATAAGTGAGATAATAAGGTATGCTCGTCACGGGTAGAGATATAAATTCTTAAATATTATTAATTAATTAATTATTTGATTCAGGTTTGATTTTCGCGAATATAAAAGTTAATTTGATATTATTTTTAGATTTATTTGTTAATAAAATGATTAAGGTTTGATTAAGGTTTAACCTCATATATATGCGTATACGGTAAACTCAAATTTAGAGACTTGATCTCATATTTTTACTTAAAAATAAAAATAAAAATTATTTTAATAAAACTAAATAATCATATATTCAAGTCACCGAATCTTGAAAACTACCTCTATTATTAGGTCTATAAGATATTACAAAGTTTATAACCCGTTCGCATGGGATAACTAATATTTAAATAAATTAATTTTTTATTTTTATTTTTATTGATATTTAATATAAAATTTTATAATATTAAGAATTTATATTAATATTATATGTTCTCTTATGTTATATAAATTTTTTCTATTTAATATAAATATGTTCTAATTTGGACCCGTGTTATAATAAATATATAATTGAGTCTAAAAAGTAAAATTTTAGTTGATATAAATATGTATATAGTTAGGACCCGTATTATAATAAGTTAAATTATACCTTATATATATATATATATATATATATATATATATATATATATATATATATATATTTTAGGCTCGTGGTCTAGTCCGACAGACCGACCAAAACTTTTAATCTTTCGTTTATAATATATAAATATATATATTATAAAAATTATTTTAAATATTAAAACAATTTGATCCGCTCATCGCACGAGATATAAGCTAGTATATATATATGTATAAATATATCAACAACCTAATGTTCCCATAATTGGGGACTGGACCACCTACCAAAATAGGGCAAGACGTGTGCAACAATTGCCTGCACCTCCTACTCCTATGAAAAGGGAAGAAATACCTTCCTCATCATCTAGTAAGAATGTAAGATAATATATATATATATATATATATATATTTATACATATATATATACTAGCTTATATCTCGTGCGATGAGCGGATCAAATTGTTTTAATATTTAAAATAATTTTTATTTTAATATTTTCTTTATATGATTTGAATTAAAAAATTTATAATATTAATTTAAACTTTATTTAATATTATATGTATATATTTTTATAAAAAATTTCATGTACTTTTGTATTTGAATTTTAATAAGATGATTTTTATGTGTTTTATTTAGAGATGTGTTTTAGTTAGAAGATTAATGTTCAATAAAATAATATTTGTATGTTTTTTAGAGATATGTATTAGTTAGGAGATTAATATGAAATGTGTTTTAGTTAGGAATTTAATGTTCAATAAAATAATATTTGTGTGTTTTATTTATAGATATATATTAGTTATGAGATTAATTTGTGATTTTTTAGTTAGGAAGATTAATTTTTTAAATATTAAGCCCGATAATAACTATTCGGCCTAAATATCGACCGACTATTAACTACCAAACTTTTAATATTTGGGATTTAATAATATAGTATAGACGAGTAACTAGGAATATCCCTAATTAAAGGCTAAGTAATAGCTATAATAATAATAAAAACAAGGTCTAAGTAATAGCTTTTTCATTATTTGGTTGCAAATATTTACACATTCGAAATTATATATATACTTTAAAGGACTGATACATATACTTGCGTGATTTTAATTATTATCATACGCTTGGACTACAAGTTATTTTACAAATTATTATCTTGTTTATAATAATAATAATAATAATAATAATACAATATATTAATACGAAAGTTTCTCGTATGAGTTATGATGCGTCTGTATGTCATCTAATTTAAGACTAATGTGAGTTGGAATTGTAATCTGTAAAATCGAAAAGAATTGAAAATATAAATAATAATAATAACGGGATATATATAAATCTGAATCTTTACCACCATAAAGTTACAAATGATCGTACGTAACAGGGCTCGAGAGATAAAAGCGGTGGAACAAATAATCAATTTATTACATCAATCTTTACAAAACGGCATACGTAAAAAAAATCAACAAGAAAACAAAACAAACAGTAGGTTGTTCAATTTTAGTTGGCCACTCTCCATCTTCCATTCCCCCCACACAAACAATCAATACAGGACTACAGGAGTGTATGTAAACTTATTGTAACAAAACATCACACGATTTAAGATATGGAAATTTGAAAATGAACCCTAAGGCTTAAACCCTAGCTAGAAAATATGTACATTAGCCGGTGAGGCTCGAATTAATTAAATGATTATTAATTATTCGCCGTAGCTTGCATGGCCAGCACCACCAGCTTCTCCACTTGTTGCGAGGTGATGAGATGATTCTCCGACTGCATGGTGACCATATCCAGCGGCTGCGGCAGCTGGGACCATAACTGGCTTCTTCTTCTTCTTGGCCAAGCAAAAGAGTCCCAGTGCTAGAAATGCCAGGAAGAATACGCCTCCCAATGTGGCGCATACTACGATGACAGTGGTGTGGTGGTCACCGCCTGGGGGTGGTGGAGTTAGTGAAGCCTTTGGTGCACATGGGGGTGGAGGAGGAGGAGGACATTTATACTGGTGATGTTTTTTAGGAGGCGGTGGTGGTGGAGAAGAGTATACATAAGTTGGTGGTGGTGGGGGAGGTGGTGGTGGAGAAGAGTATATGTACTGAGGTGGAGGTGGTGGCGGGGAAGAATATAGATAAGACATTAGCTTTCTACTGTAACTCATTTTTGTGATTATGATGCTGATGATATTTGAGCTATAGTGCAAATAGCTAGTGTTGTGCTCAAAAGTTAGTAATTGTTGATTGAGGGGGGAGTAAATATATAAACCCCAGGGGCGGCTCGAATACTCTTTCAAAGTCCAAATATCCAATTGTAAAGTGAACAACTTGTAATAAGAAAAAATAGTAAAGATCCTTACCCGGGGGCGGACTTACCTGTAGTAGAGGGGGATAGGTCTCCAATGAATTTTAACTCAATATTTTAATATATAAAGTCCAAAATAGGGGACCCCACTAGTTAAATAGTGGTGTCCTAATAGTCAAACATTTATCTAGCTCAGCTTATTTCATTTATATTTTTTATTCTAATATTTAGCAAGCCCAATCCAATAAAAATCAAGTTAGTTTTAACTCCAAAGTCTAAATCGGTGTAGAAAAAACAGAGTAGTGAACCGGGCGAATAAAAAAACAAAAAAAATCTAATATCTTAATTGAAAAAGACAAATTGTATATTTGGAGGAAAAAACTGTAGCGGATTGAGATCATCTTCTGTCATCTCTCTAAGTGTAAGTTCTATAATTCTATTTTATCCTAGTCTCCTCATTTTATATATATAATGTATCATGTATGTATGCAGTATGTATATATTTGGTCAAATTTGAGTTGATTTTGGTCATTGTTTTTAGTGTAGATTTTTGTGTTTAATTTTAAATTTTTTGATATAATCTGAAAATGTCATCTCCGGAATTCTAATATGTTTGAATTTGAATATTGTTTATATTTGAATCAAGTTATTATTTGTCAAAATCTGAGGATGTTTATTTGATATATGACATATATAAAATGGAAAAAAAAATTAAAAGAAAATTGTATTCAACCTTAGGTGATACTAATAATGTGGATGGAAAATCCTCAAGAGAAAATGTTAATATTGTTCATCCAAGTTATAGTCCTGTAATGCTTAAAAAAATTGACTTGAAAGACCTTCCATAGGATTCCTTCGATAAAAAAAGAATGATAGAATATCATCATAATAAAAAAGATGAAATAAGGAGAACATATTTGATTAGAGGGCCTTGTCAACCACTTGGGCATGAATTTCCAAAAACGAAGATTGGAAATAAAGATAGACGTTTTAATCCCGACTGGTATGAAAAATATAAAAATTGGTTGGAGTATAGTGTAAAAGCCGATAAAGCCTATTGTTTGTGTTGTTACTTATTTAGAGATTATTTTGGAAGACAAGGGGGAATGATGCATTTGTAGTGGATGACTTTTGTGGTTGGAATAAAACAGAGAGACTTGGAAGCCATATTGGAGAAGTCAATAGTTTTCATAATAGGGCACTTAAAAAATGTGATGATCTACTAAGATATAAACAATCCATTACCATTACATTTCATAAGCAAAGTGATATTGTCAAGAATAAGCAAAGTGGTGAATGAAAGATTTGTGGGTCTTGTTAATGTGAAAGAGACATCTTCATTAATTCTTAAATTTGCTATTGATAATTTATTTGTTGAGTTTGGTCTGAGCTTAAAACAGGTGAGAGGGCAATGTTATGATGGTGCAAGTAATATGCGTGGTCAGTTTAATGGGTTGAAGACATTAATCATGAGAGAAAATAGCTCGGCATATTATGTATTACTTTGCTCTTCAACTTCAGTTAATTGTTGTGGCATTTGCAAAAAAACATTTTGCTGTTGGTGACTTCTTTGATATGATTGCGGTCTTAATGAATGTGGTTGGTGGTTCTTGCAAAAGGACTGATATGCTTCGAAATAGTCAAAAAGAGAGATTGTTAAAGGAGCTGGGTCGTGGTGAACTTGAAATTGGAAGTGGGTTGAATCAAGGACTTTCTCTTATAAGAGTCGGAGATACACGTTAGAGTTCACATTATAAAACACTTTTAAGATTGGTTGATTTGTATTCAATTGTAATTGAGGTGCTTACATATATTGAAAAAGAAGGAGAAAAGGATGTGCAACAACGTCAAACAAGCGGTCTTCAAATATATTTCACATCATTTGAGTTTGTATTTTATTTGCACTTGATGTTGTATATTTTGGGGCTCACAGATGTATTGTCACAGGCCTTGCAAAGAAAAGATCAAGATATATCGAATGCTATCTCATTAGTGGAGTCAACAAAATGACAACTACAAAAGTTTCAAGTTGATGGGTAGGATTCTCTTTTGAAGAAGGTAATTTCTTTTTGTGACAAATATGACATTGAAAAATTGGATATGACGGAGACTTATGTTAATCCAAAGAATCAGCGGAGAAAAACTGGAATCACCAATGAGTATTATTATTCTTTTGATTGTTTTAATGTGGTTGTGGATATACAAATTGCAGAGTTTAATGATCGCTTTAATGAGGTAAACTCTGAATTACTTATTTGTATGACTTCTTTGAATCCACGTGATTCATTTGGTGATTTTAATCCATTGAAGTTGATGAAGTTAACAGAGTTTTATCCAAATGATTTTAGTCTTGCTGACATGATTGCTATTGAGCATGAATTGAGCATTTATAATGATAATGTGAAAGCAGATGAAAGATTTGTTAACTTGAATGGCATTAGTGATCTTGCTAGAGTCTTGGTTGAAATGAAAAAAATCATTGTTATTCTTTGGTGTATCGACTAGTGAAGTTATCATTAGTTTTGTCAGTTGCAACCGCGACAGTTGATAGATGTTTTTCTGTAATGAAGCTTGTGAATTCAGATTTGCGCAATCGAATTGGTGACGATTTTTTGAGTGATTGTCTTATTTCAGCTATAGAAAAGGAAGCACTTGCTGAAGTAACAAATGAAGATATTATAGATCGATTCCAAAAGACGAAAACTAGAAGGGAACAAATTTAAATTGTAAGTTATTTCTTTTTTCCTATAATATTACACATCTTTTATTAGTTCTATGTTATTATTTATACGTTGTGCCTCCACTAAAATTTATTCATGGATCCGCCACTGTCCTTACCTAAGATCATCTTAACGTCTAATCACATAATTAATACTATATATGTTAGGCTAAAAGACTTTTGACCCTTAGTTTAGTCATTCTTAGCCAAAACCAAATGATTAAGCACAAATGTTAGTGGTCGTTTGAGGTTCCTTAAATTTAAAATAAGTTATTTCTTTCATATATTTTTTTACATTTTTTCATTTTTTTTAAAGATAAATATTTATTTTAAAATTTTAAAATCAAATATTATTTTTAAAATAAAAAATAAGTTACTTATTTTCAAAAAAAATACATACATACCTAATTTTTTTGGAAATAAAGACTTATTTCCTGTAGTTGTTTACAAATGAATGCATATATGCTAGCTAAACCCACAAAATAAAGATTTATTTCCTGTAGTTGTTTACAAATGAATGCATATATGCTAGCTAAACCCACAAATCACAATACACCTATATGCATGTGTTCTCACGTGTTTAAAATCAATATCTTGATGGCTAATCCTAATCGAGGATTCATGGTGTTGTATTCAAACAAATGCTAACGTACCGTAGCTTATATTTTTATTACAAGTGTTACTAATTATCTCTATTGTGTGTACACAATGTCCCATCGTAGAAATATTCCAATCACTCTCTGTATATAAATATACATGCAGAAAAGTTATGTTTGACTTTAGCTTTAAGTCTATGTTGTGAGTTGAGTTATGATACTATTCTATTATATTAAATAAAAGTTTAAAAAAATATTTAATATAGAATTTTAAAATTAATTTTAAATTAAATTATATATCTTTTTCTTCTAAAAATATGTATTAAAAAATAAAAAATATTATTGTTTAAAATTACTCAGGACCAACGAAAATATAATATTTACATTTGGTTGTATCATATATACACAAATTTTGAATTTTTTAACATACACATTTTTATATTTTACTTTATGTCACATTTAATTAATTTTAATTATTTAAATTAATATTATTATATTATTACTTTATACAAATACAAAATATACTTTTTATATATTTATTTATTAATTTAATATTAATAAATATTTTTACATTAATTGTTTTTTCATGTGTGGCTTTTTTTCCTATATTCATTTACGTTGAATTTTTATTTTTTTTATTGTGGGAACCCGTAGTCGTTATCTCTTTTTTTTGTGCGCACCGGGTAAACCCGGGACTCACGCAATATCCTGCAAACCACGTGACCAACCGCACAAGTGCGACATACTCTGTCCCGTGATGACATAATCACACATTGTTCTTGCGTGGGATTCGAACCTGTGACCCAGACAAAACGATGATATTCCTCTATTTAACAATCTGAGTCAACCCTTGCAGACATTTATATTCCCTTGTATTCACATAAAAATTTCTTCTATAATAAATAATATCGGATTAAATACTTTCGATTGATGGTAATAAATTCTAATAACTTTTAAAATAATATGAACTTTTATATTAATAATACGAGTCTTTCAATATTTAGCTCAAATTCTATTGAAATTGCAATCCATTATATATAATGAAATCTTATTAAAATTGGATTTATTATTAAAATTGAATTTAATAAAATTAAAATAATAATATTTTTTATGAAGCAAAGATAAATAAAATACAAAAAGACACTATAACTTTCATTATACATTACAAAAAAAATCATTTACCGTAAAAATTACAATTATAATATTTTTTTGATTGATAAAAATTAGAATAATTCTTATAATAATTTTTACTCTATATATATGGAGAAATGACCCTATATGTCACAAATTGGAGTCAAAATGCCCAAAATGGCACAACTCATAAAAATGATCCAAAATGTCACTCCAAAACGCTACATAGTGTGGCGTGCTATAAAAGGGGTGAAAACGCTATTTCGTGTAGCGTTTTGCACTTTTTTTATTTTATTTTATTTTATTTTTATTTTTTTCGGGGAAAAACGCTACTTTATCTTGGGTTCTGGGCTAAAAACGCAACTTAAAGTAGCGTTTTTGAGATTTTTTTTTTCAAAACACTGCACGATGTAGCGTTTTGGAGTGACATTTAGGGCCTTTTTTCTGGAGTGTGCCATTTAGGGCATTTTCTCCCCAAAAAATGACATATAGGGCCAACACCCATATATATGTTGCATACGACTCCTTGCCCGCGTGAGAACTCAGCCACCACACACAGACACAACACAAAAACAATGGCAACTACAACCACGCCATTCTCCACAACCTTAAACCCTTCAAAAACCTCAAACCCTAACAACGTTTCGTTTCTCAACCAATCACAACTGTCGAACCTGAAAACAACTACTCCCAAACCGAGAAAATTCACAAAAATCTGTTCATCAACAATGTCCAATCAGAATCAAAGAGTGTGTCTCGATTCTTTCAGTAACAAAGAAAGGAGAGAACAAGTAATGGAAGCTATTAAATCAATTGGTTTAAGTTACTAGATGTATTTAATTACGATCATTTTGTAGTTTATTTGCATAGGATTTATAATGTCTTAGGAGAGGCTGAGGGTAGCAGTTCTTTCAAAATAAATTAGATAGTTATTAATATTTGATACACGGGACTAATTCAAGGCATTTATATGCTGGAATGATTGGAAATTGTATATAATATGGAGATTATTATTCCCATGAACAAACATAGGTTTGGTTTTAGGTTTCGTGTTTAGCAGAACTTATGCAATACTTATCTTAACAAGATTCTTATACACGCAAAAGGTTTGGACTTTGGAACGGACATAGGGGGTGTTTGGGAGAACTTTTTTCCAGAATAAGTCAACTTATTTTAAGACAAAGTTAGAGATTCCTAACTTTTTTCTGAAAAAAGTTAATTTTTTTTTGTAACTTATAGAATCTCAAATATACATTAAATACTTGTATAAAAAACATTTATCAAAATATAAAATTTTTACCCGAAAATAAATCCAAAACGACTTATTTTAAGGCAGGCCAAACAGGCCAATAATATGTTGGACTTATAATCAGATTTCATTTTCTAACATCGACCACAAGAATAAGCTCTATTGATAGGTAAAAGAATTATTAAGATAAATTTTGTTTGGCGTATCAATGATACATTCATTTAATTATAAAGTGTATGTAAAAATTAGGACACTAGAATATTAAAAGGTAAATTTAACTATAAGCTGCTTTTCTCTCTGAATATAATAAAGCTTAATTACCTAAGATGCAGATAAAGAAGCTGGCCTTGATTGATTTTGCAGGTTCGAGATATATATGATGCCGGGGATTATCTTGTTTTGGTCACAACAGATCGCCAGAGTGCATTTGATAGAGTTCTTGCTTCAATTCCCTTTAAAGGCCAAGTAATGTGATCCCTGATATCCTCATATCCCTGGCTTTCTATATCTATGTCTGAATTTTTTTGTATAAACATCCTCGGAATCAGGTACTCAATGAAACAAGTTTATGGGGTTCGGCCAAACTCAACACATGACTCCGAATGCAATAGTATCATCCCCAGATAAGAATGTCACGATTGCAAAAAAATGTTCAGTTTTTCCTGTTGAATTTGTTGGTGAGTACTTTTTGTTATTGTTGTTTTCATAGTGATCATTATATTGTTGATTGTGTACTTAAAAGAAATGCACCTGTGCATTTAAGCTGCTTTGTAAGTCTGATCTCCAATTTTGTGATTTGATTTTGTTTTTTTAATCTCTAGATGGTTAACACCTTTAACAAGTCTTTAAGATGTGAAGAAAATCACTTTATGTCTTTTATTTCATGTAAATATATAGTGGCACAATATTGTCAACAATTGTTGAACAATGTAATTTGCTTCCGAGTTTTCAGGTGCAACTGTTATTTAATTGTTTAGAAATATTATGATTAAGATAGATAATTCAGTGTTTTTTCTTAGAAGTACAATATTAAAAGATTAAAAGGTCTTTCATTATTGCTGATCGTATTGTTATGTGTCATTTCACTCTTAATTATAAGATAAGAACTTAGTGACAGGTTCTCTAATACAGTTCATTATCTCCTTCATAACTTTTTAAAGCTTTAACCATCAGTGATAGAACTACTAGCTGATGTGCTTCAGCCTCTTGTATTTCATTCTGATCAATCCTTTTTGAGTCCTGCATTTATAAACTATTAGCATTGGAAAACAAGTTTTCATGTTCTAATCAGTTACATGATATATTCTTGTTGCTTCCCACATCAATAAGAATATCCAATGAAGTTAAAGTAGTGGTCTTATTGAACTGGAAAAGGTTCCTTTGCTCTTCTGCTTCTAAATTTTAGGTACCTCTTCCTCAACTGCATAAAGAGGACCCCTTTCACTAGAAAAATATACCCGTGTTTATACATGAGATACTATGTTGACAAACTAGAATTTGATAAATGAATTTCTACTACTCCGTGAGGATAAGTTCGGGGTGGTTTTGGTAAGAGGCTTAGCTGGCGAAGTTTCTGCATATGGGAAATCTAAACTCACTCTCTTACACACTTGTTTTTCTGGTTAAGAGTTCATGCTTGGTCGGAAACCGGAACACATGATTGGATTGACCAACTTGCTGATATAGTAAATTCATAATGCACGAGAGATTCATTTATTACATATTCTACATGGATATTCAAATTATTAAGTTTCATATCATCCATCTTGTTGTGTACTTGAAACAGTGTTACGTAAGTAATTGTCATATGCATTTGATTATTACGGTTTTAGCATCTGATGATCTTGGTGTAATTTCATTACAATGTGAGTTCTTGCATGGTTCATTACGTTGCAGCCGTTATTATAATGCTCTCTAAATCGCTGATAATTTGTAGTAAGAGGGTTATGTGACTGGAAGTACTGATACATCATTATGGACGGTATACAAAAAGGGAGTGAGGAACTACTGTGGAAATTTACTACCAGATGGTACACTTCATACTCACAGTTTCCAGCTTTGCTTACCAAATTATAATAGGACCCAGAACTGACTTTATTTTGAGGTTAATGGTATATACTGATATGTGTAATAGACTTGGTAAAAAGCCAAAAATTACCATCAAACATACTTACTCCAACAACTAAGGCTGCAGACCATGATGTTCCCGTAACGCCAGATGAGGTCTGCTCTTATAACAGTTTCTGATACATTATTTTTAATTTCTTCCTAGTTTCCAGTCATAAATTCCATTACTAATCAACGTTACTAGTCTTCACTTGGTTTAGACTTTTAGGAAAAGGAAATAAATTAAAAAGTAAAGCAGATTTTTTTGTTGCAAGAAGGTATATATTATCTCTTTTATGTGTTGTGTATGCACATGTGTGTGTACCTGATTTGTAAATAATATCCAGGTGCCAACTTATGACCAAATATCAAGCGGTGATTTTAGTGCCTTTAAGTTCTAAATGCGACTTTCTCTGTTTCTGGTGATATCTTCGGTGTGCTTCAGATCTAAATAAGTTGTGTTTGTGGGGTGCACATTTGTAAATGAATTTAAAATGCTCCTAAATTCCAAATGAGCGCAGAATATTAATCTTTTAGCTTTTCCACCACCAACTTCTGAGTTCTAAATGCAAATTTCTCTGTTTCTGGTGATATATTCGATGTGCTTCAGATCTAAATAAGTTGTGTTTGTGGCCTGCACTTTTGTAAGTGAATTTAAAATGCTCCCAAATTCTAAATGAGCACAGAACATTAATCTTTTAGCTTTTCCACCACCAACTACTAGCCGTTTCATAAAAGTCAGACGGCTAATATGAAGGCAAATTCTGTTATGACTTGGAATATACAGAGATGCACATGTTCGTTTATTTTGTTCAGTTTTCTTGTTTTTTTGCTGCATAGAACTGATATGTGTTACATGTGAACTTTCTTGCAGATAGTGAAAAGTGGGCTGATGACTCAAGATGAATATGATGTAAGTAGGAAAGCCTTAACCTTGTTTGAATATGGACAGGTTAGTAGTCTTCTATGTTTGCTATATTTGTCTATGCAGTTACTGTAACACTCTAAAATCATAAAAAGGCAAACTTTCAGTACATCAGTCTTCCCATCAGAGTCCTGAATCCTAGCAACAAAGGCGTGGAACTTAGGATGATCATTTGATAGTTTCTTCTTTAAATATGGCAGACCTTGTTTACCATGTGTGTTGCTTAGTTACAGTTTAGGAGCGTTAGAGTTATAGGCTAAACCAATAGATGCTATTTGGTCATACCTAAGAGCAAGTCCAATGCTAATGTTAAAATAGATGTAGCTATTGCTATAATATGAAATCAAAAAGTACATTTTGGTGCTAAAATAGATTTTCATGCTCCAATGCATGGTTTCAAAATAGAATCAATAGATGTCAAATTAAGTAACTTTTCAACCAACAATGTAAAGTATATCATTGAATTTGCTAAAATAGATGTTTTTATATTCATTTCCCTCCAATTTCCCACTTGCATGCTTAGGTGACAATTATAGCTACATCTATATTTGGTTTTAAATATCATTTTTCTATTTTAGCACCTCCTATAGCATTGCATTGGAGTGCTATGTTCTATAATTAATGTTATATTATAGAAATAGCACCTCCAATAGCATTTCATTGGACTTTCTCTTAGTTCATTGAGTGGATATATTATCTTATATATATCATTAAATCTATTTTTTTTTATATATTATTCATCATATATAACAAAGATTAAAAAAATATGATTGGGTCAAATTACAGATGCCCTCAAATTTAATGTCATCCCTGTTTAGAATACCATCCTAAGAACTGCAAGTGGGGATGTCTAAAACAAACATTTAATCATAATTAGAGGAGTTTCTCCTTTTATATATAATCAGGTCTTTTCTTAGATATATTTTTATTTTCTGTTGGGTACAAAGGGATGAGACCCTGTAATTCTACCGGTAAAAGCAAGAAGCCCTAATATACAGGCACACAGGGAACTTCCCTTGCCAAGGAGAAAAAACCCTTTTAAGATGCTTCAAGAGTGAAAGAAATTTACAATCCCTAGGACCTTATAATTGTGTGCTAAAAGCCTAAAATTAACCTAGGAGTGGGGGTTTGCCTCCAGAGATTCTCACTAAATCAAAAAAATTTAGAAAACAGACCTCCCTATCAAAAACACACCCATGTATAAGGTTACATGTAAATAAGCCTATGATATAATAGGAAGAGCAAAGCAAAAAATAAATTAAATTTAATCAAGCTGAAGTACGAACCAGCTAAAAGTCCCCGTGGATGACATGCCAACACATGAGCATCCAACCAAAAAAGTAGACACCATTCCATAACGAGCTAAGAAAGGTGTCTCATTGTCAACTGTAACGCAGCAAGTGAGACTTTTCTTTTGCTGTATGTGGTTTACAAATGTTGGGGCAGATGTGCTGATACAGAGTCATAAGGTTGCATGGCTTAGATTGAGTGTCCAGTTAAAAATGTGTATTTCTAATAGTCTGATATGGGCACTCCTTAACACTTTCATTGTTCTGTCCAACATGCAACTGTAACAGAGCTTTTGGTTTTTGTAAACATACTTTCCTTTCATTAGTAACAAAGCTAAACTCTTTCAGCTTTAGATTTTACTATTGTAAATTGTAATGCTTTCTCAAGTTTCCCCTCTATCAACTGTTAATATCTTCTAAAAAATTAGCATAGAAGAATATATACATGATACTTTGGATCCTTACTAATTTACAATGTTACTTGTTGCAGCATGTGGCATCAGAACATGGTCTAATTCTAGTAGACACAAAATACGAGTTTGGAAAGAGTAGTGATGGTACAGTGATGCTGATTGATGAGGTTGAGATACCCTCTTGCTTTAGCTATCCTTGCCCCCCCCCCCCCACCCCCCCGTGCTCATTCTCTGGAGCATATAGACATAGATAAGCAAGTTTAATGCCTAATTATATATTTCATGTTCTATATTAGGTTCATACTCCTGACTCGAGCAGATACTGGATTACTCATTCTTATGAAGAACGCTTTAAGCGTGGTCTTGAACCTGAAAATGTTGATAAGGTCTAGTAATATTACATATGCTCCTTTTTTGTCGATTTTCTTGTACGTTGTACCTGTTAATATGCTTGATTTAATTTTACGCTAAAAATGCTATCAACTGTAGTCTGTAGGCATATGCCATATTCGTCCTTTCTGTCAATTAATGTTTGTGTCAAATTTTGCATTCTTTTTATGATATATTATCTGTATAGACCTTGTGACTGTTTTGCACCTTTGTTAACATGTTAAATAATAAATTATTAGGAATTTCTGAGGCTGTGGTTCAAGAATAATTGCAATCCCTACGAGGACGAGGTAAGTTTAACATTGAATTTTTTATCCCTTTTTTAGCCAAGTCTTTAACTTTTTATTCCTTCTGTATGAGGGTTAATAAGTTTTATTGATGTTGAAATTATATCCAGGTTCTTCCTGCTGCTCCAGAAGAACTTGTTTCTGAATTGGCTTGGAGGTATGTCTCATTACTTTTATACCTTTTGCACATTAATACACTCTGAAGTTTGTGGTTGTTAATTTAGTTATGTATGAAAAAGGAAGAAATTTATCTCATCTCATAAAATATTATCCCTTACTGCAGATACATTTTCTTGTTCGAGACAATAACAAAATCAAAACTCCAGATTCCCATGACTATGGTAAATTCAAACCTGGGCCCTCACTTCAGTTTTATATCGCGAGTCCAACATTTATTTGCTCATGCAGGAACCAATACATGATCGGATCTCGCGAAATGTTTCACAAGCACTGTCTTCTCTGCAATAAGAGCATCAAAACGAGAACCGCTGACTTCATGCGGCACATGTTGTGATAATATTAGTATGTGACTGATGAGATAGAGCTCAGGTGATTGAAGCTTTGCGAAATAGTTTACAATTAGTTTGTTGATCATTTTCTAGGTCGGGTGGTGAAACTCATTTTAATTGGCAGAAAGAAATTATGTCTGCTTTTGCAGGATGGTTCATGTTATTGTATAACCTCGATAATGAGAATGAATGGTGTCATTCTCGCCCGTATTAAAATTTTATAATTGGTAGTATAAGAAACTCATTCTTATTGACCAGAGTTGCTCCTACATCCCCATAGAATTCAAAGCATTTCCGTTGTCATTCTTACTTGTCTTCATTCCCATTTCACATTCTCATACAAATTAAACGTCCCCATTACGTCTCAGTATGTCTATACAAGGTAAACACAAGGTATTCCAAAGAAAAAGAAGCAAGAGGCAAAACATATACAGTACTAGACTCTTTGCTAGGGGTTCTTTCACTTTGAGTCGTTATTACTTCCGTTATGGTATATACTTCCGTAATAATATATAAGATATCATATTCTTTTGTCTAGCTATATACATATCCATATATTGGATGCATGACGCTACGCAAAATGATCAAACACGTAGCTCATAATCACACACTAATTACTCAATATTATACGTTAGTCGAGATATCTTCCGTTTCTTATCTCTTCTCTTTAGCAGTTTTATTTATTGTCATACAGTATTCTGTTGCTTGCACACACAAACACTCGTATTAATTATTGTGTTTTGACAGATTTTTTCACATATACATGTGTCATGTGGTTACAGCTTTTATGTTTTATATTTATATATTAATTATTTTTTCCGTTGAAGAATGCATACAGCTATTGAGAAGAGATCGAGTATATACCGATCGCATCATGTGAGATGAAATCACCACCACGAGCTGGCTACACCATTGGATAAAAGTTCCCTTACAGGATGGTCACAACTCACTTGTATATTCTATTACGTATTTGTACCCATTTTTTATTGTACAAATGGTCGATATTTAAACTCATATATGCGTATACGGTATACTCAAATTTAGAGACCTGATCTCATATTTTTAGTTAAAAATAAAAATTATTTTAAAAATTATTTTAAAAAAATTAAATAATCATATATTCAAGTCACCGAATCTTGAAAGCTACCTCTATTATTAGGTACATAAGATATTACAAGTTTATAACCCATTCGCACGGATAACTAATATTTAAATACATTAATTTTTTATTTATATTTTTATTAATACTTAATATAAAATTTTATAATATTAAAAATTTATGTTAATATTATATGTTCTCTTATGTTATATAAATTTTTTCTATTTAATATAAATATATTATAATTTAGACCTGTTTTATAATAAATATATAATTGGGTCTAAAAAGTAAAATTTTAGTTGATATAGATATATGTATATAGTTAAGGCCCGTATTATAATAAGTAAAATTATATCTAATATATATATATACACTATCTTATATTCGTGCGATGCACGAATCGAATTGTTTTAATATTTCAAATAATTTTTATTTTAATATTTTTTTATATGATTTGAATTAAAAAAATTATAATATTAATTTAAACTTTATTTAATATTATATGTACATATTTTTATAAAAAAATTCATATACTTTTGTATTTGAATTTTAATAAGATGATTTTTATGTGTTTTATTTAGATATGTGTTTTAGTTAGAAGATTAATATTCAATAAAATAATATTTGTGTGTGTTTTTAGAGATATGTATTAGTTAGGAGATTAATATGAGATGTGTTTTAGTTAGGAATTTAATGTTTAATAAAATAATATTTGTGTGTTTTATTTATAGATATATATTAATTATGAGATTAATTTGTGATTTTTTTAGTTAGGAGGATTAATTTTTTTTAATTAAGCTCAATAATAACTATTCGGACCAAATACCGACCGACTTCTAACTATCAAATTTTTAATATTTCGGATTTAATAATATAATATAGACGAGTACTAGGAATATCCCTAATTAAAGGCTATGTAATAGCTATAATAATAATAAAAACAAGGTCTAAGTAATAGCTTTTTCATTATTTGGTTGCAAATATTTACACATTCGAAATTATATATATACTTTAAAGGACTAATACATATACTTGCGTGATTTTAATTATTATCATACGCTTGGACTACAAGTTATTTAAATTGAAAAACATAAAATTAAACACAACTAGTGTAATTAGGAATGGCCTGGATGTTGACTTATGTACTCCCTAAACATTCGTGGACTTTGAGACCACAAATTTAATGGAGTGTCTAGTGTCTACTGTCTAGTGTGTATATATCGATACCAAGTTGACAAATAAGCAGCTGGTTAGGCACTTAATTAAGTGTCGATGACAGCTCGATCTTGTTTATAATAATAATAATAATAATACAATATATTAATACGAAAGTTTCTCGTATGAGTTATGATGCGTCTGTATGTCATCTAATTTAAGACTAATGTGAGTTGGAATTGTAATCTGTAAAATCGAAAAGAATTGAAAATAGAAATAATAATAATAACGGGATATATATATAAATCTGAATCTTTACCACCATAAAGTTACAAATGTGTGTTTGTATTGTATTGATAAAGTAATGAGAGTGGGTGAAGAAAATGATCGTACGTAACAGGGGTCGAGAGATAAAAGCGGTGGAAAAAATAATCAATTTATTAAACGTGCCCATCAATCTTTACAAAACGGCATACGTAAAAAAAATCAAGAAAACAAAACAAACAGTAGGTTGTCTCTTTCGGCCCCTTTCGCAGAACAAAGTTGAGCTTTCTTTGCCAAGTAAGTCAACATTATTCCGGTGTCAATTTTAGTTGGCCACTCTCCATCTTCCATTCCCCCCACACAAACAATCAATACAGGACTACAGGAGTGTATGTAAACTTATTGTAACAAAACATCACACGAATTAAGATATCGAAATTTGAAAATGAACCCTAAGGCTTAAACCCTAGCTAGAAAATATGTACATTAGCCGGTGAGGGCTCGAATTAATTAAATGATTATTAATTATTCGCCATAGCTTGCATGGCCAGCACCACCAGCTTCTCCACTTGTTGCGAGGTGATGAGATGATTCTCCGACTGCATGGTGACCATATCCAGCGGCTGCGGCAGCTGGGACCATAACTGGCTTCTTCTTCTTGGCCAAGCAAAAGAGTCCCAGTGCTAGAAATGCCAGGAAGAATACGCCTCCCAATGTGGCGCATACTACGATGACAGTGGTGTGGTGGTTTTTACCACCTGGGGGTGGTGGAGTTAAAATGTTTGAGCCAGGTGGTAGTGTTGGTGGATATGGTACTACAGGACCTGGTGGTGTGATGGGACCTGGTGGGTAGACAGGTGGATATGCTGATGGTGGCATAATTGGCCAGTTTGGAGGGGCTCCTGTCTCTGGTGGATATGTGTAACCACCTGGAGGTGATGCGCCGCCTGGTGGCTTGGAACTATCAGGAGGTGATGCACTTGGTGGCTTATGAGGTGTGTATCCAGGAGGTGATGCACCGGGAGGCGATGCACTTGGTGGCTTATGAGGTGTGTATGGAGTATGATCAGGAGGTGATGCACTTGGTGGCTTGGATGAACCGGGAGGTGATGCTTTTGGTGGATATGCTGGGTAATGTGGTGGTGAAGCCTTTGGTGCACATGGAGGCGGTGGTGGTGGAGAAGAGTATACATAAGTTGGTGTTGGTGGGGGTGGAGGTGGTGGTGGAGAAGAGTATATGTACTGAGGTGGAGGTGGTGGCGGGGAAGAATATAGATAAGACATTAGCTTTCTACTGTAATTCATTTTTGCGATTATGATGCTGATAATATTTGAGCTATAGTGCCAATAGCTAGTGTTGTGCTCAAAAGTTAGTAATTGTTGATTATGGAGGGGGGTAAATATATAAACCTCAGGGGCGGCTCGAATACTCTTTCAAAGTCCAAAGATCCAACTGTAAAGTGAACAACTTGTAATAAGAAAAAATAGTAATGATCCTTACCTAAGGTCATCTTAACGTCTAATCGCATAATTAATACTATATATGTTAAGTTAAAAGACTTTTGACCCTTAGTTTAGTCATTCTTAGCCAAAACCAAATGATTAAGCACAAATGTTAGTTAGACAACGCAGTAGACCAGTAGTTGTGTACAAATGAATGCATATATGCTAGCTAAACCCAAAATACACCTATTTGCGTGTGTTCTCACGTGTTTACAATCAATATCTTGATGGCTAATCCTAATTGTGGTGTTGTATTCAAACAAATGCTAACGTACCATAGCTTATATTTTTATTACAAGTGTTACTAATTATCTCTATTGTGTGTGTACACAATGTCCCATCGTAGAAATATTCCAATCACTCTCTGTATATAAATATACACATAGACAAGAGAGGAGAACATCATTATGTTTGAGATTGCTGTTTAAAATTGGTGTTATTGAAAAAAGTGCGGTTAGAAAAATTGTTTTCAGAATATTTGGTATTTTTTTTATTTATTTATATTTTAAGATATAATATAAAAAAATGTTTTTGGCATGATTTGATAGAGAAAAATATAATTACTTCCTACAAAAATTGAAAAATAGTTTTTTTTCAAAAATATGGAGCACACACTTTCATTAAAAACAGGTTTTAGACAAAAAACATTTTTCCAAAAAAATTTACCAAACAATTTTTTATGTGCTGCTAGCTGTAACAACAATCTCAAACACATCCTAAGTTTTCTAAATTTATCATAACAGAAGGAAACAAAATTATTATCATAACTAATTATTAAGTTATATATATTTTCTGACTTTAAACAATTTCCCTATCTTTATATTATTATATTTGTATACTTTGTAATCTACCTGTCCTCTCTATTTGTGTGTATATATAATAGTTGATGTATATAGTTTACAATAAATTAATATAATAGCAGCCAACATAGCTATTATGATTGGGATGAAATAAATATGTAGGTAGAAACTTTTTAGCTATTTAATATTTTATAGTAATATTTTAACAGCTAGGAACCCCCAAGATGCAATGCATCTGCCGTTGTACCGTAAATCTCCTTTTGGCAAGTAGGCTCCGAACAATACGATGTTGCTGTTTATGTATATCTTATATTTGTTAGGCCCTTGGGAATACCCATCAAAATTTTTAATTTTTTTGACTATAATAATAATATAATATGAGTTGTGGAGGGAAATCTTGACGAACGATTTTGTAATTTATTTATAGTTCTTAAAAAAAAAGTAAAAAGATTTATTTTATGCTCGGGTAAGTAATAAAAAACTAACTCATAAATAAATAGAAGTAAATAAGTAATAACTGTTTGTGAGGATTGTGGATCTATCTTAATCCTTTATATATATAATAGGAGGATAAGGGAATGTGAGTGAATCATTTTATTTCCATTTAATTGTGAGTCATTTTATTCAAATAAAATGACAGTTACAATCATATTCCAAACAAATAAATTATTATATTAATAGTGTGATTGAATGCATGTTCTTCTAATTTAATAACTTTTATGTATAAGTTCAAAGTCATGCATTGAATTATAACACACCTATAATTCTAGTTTATAATTCATTAGCTACATGTTTACAAGTGTTAATAATTGTTATAATATCTTTTTATTTCTTTATTTATAATAAAATATTTGTTTAACTCATGTCATTCGTATAATATTAGAGACGAGACCAATAAATATTCATAGAGGATGTCAAATTATTATTTATTTTTACAATCATTTGCATAATAATATATTCAATAGATCGAGAATTAAAGTAAAATTAGTGCTAAAAGTCTTGAATAGTTCTCTATATAGATAAGCATATATTAGTAAACATATAATTGAAATAATTTATATATATGTAAAAATTAATAAATACTTAGATTATGATCTGTGAATTGAGAATTATGTCAATAAATGATAAAAGAATTTAGGGGGCATGACCATCTTAGGACCCGATCTGGCTTCTTTCCTATTTAATACATAAATTTTTTGTTTATTTACATATACAATAATCTATTATAAATTTTAAACATTATATTAAGTTTAAAAATTTTAAATTTAAGATCATACACAGTATATAACTATGTCATGAATATATAAAATTTAAAAAGTTTTTTTAAATATTAAAAAATTATTTATATAAAAAGCTGAGTTAGTGATATCTGATTGACTAATCAGTTATATTTATATAGTTATATCAAAACGTGTATTTTAAAAAATATTATTTACTCATTAATTGTTATATATATAATTACTAATATTTAGACATTAAAAATATTCTTATAACAACTATTAAAATTTTATTTTACTCTTATTACATTTTATAAATTATCACCATAAATTTTAGCTATAACATTTATCGGTTTTAATTTTTTCATGTTTAAAAATATTCGACAATATAAAGACTAGAATTGAATTTAAAAAACTCGAATTTAAGGTTATGCAAAATAAATTACTATGTTATATATACTATTAAAAAATTATATTTTATATATTAAAAAAGTTATTTATATTAAAATTTGACTTAATTATCCCTGATCGCTAATCAGTTGAACTTTAAAATAATGTAAATATATATTTAAAATAAAGAGTGAATTTAAATAAAAAAATTATAATTAAATAAAAATGTAATAAAAATAATTAGAACTAGTGCTCGTGACTCGCACGACCTAGTTATATATAATAACGTTGTAAATGGACAATGGTTAAAACTTAAAACTTAAAAGTACACTATGCCTTTTATATATTATTCTGTCCTATTTTTTTTTTTTTTGAAACATTATTCTGTCCTATTTTAATAATCCCGTTTTGTATAATTTTTTAATACATATTTATCAAAACAATAAATTTAATGTTGATTTCTTTTGAATATATATCGAAAACTTTCTTGCCCAAAATTTCAAAATTGACAAGTCAGAAAGAGTATATACATATGAATATGAATAGACGTACAAGTACAACTGGGCATATTGATGAACCCATGTGCATGTGCATGTAGATTCGTAGTTCCTCACTATTAAATAGTAGTTGCAAAACTCGAAGACCACCGCATCTTCAGAAAATAACTTCTCAACCCAAATTACATTCAAAGCTTTTGTGCTTCATTTTTTCTTTTTCTTATCCACTCGCGCGACGCAGCATATCTTTTTAATTTATTTTTACGAAAAATACAAGTGTTGTGGGAAGATGTGTTTAAAGAAAAATAGTTAACGAAACAAATAATAATAAATTAAATTCAGAGTGAAACTGTCAATTTATAGATTCTTTTGAAATTAATTAGTTAACGTGAAACTATCAATTTTAGATTCTTTTGAAATTAATTAGTTTGGAAGCTGATGTTACATTTGTATAAAAACCGACGTTAATTATCATATACTATTATTTTTAGCTGGAAAATGTTTTAATTATCTTGTACACGTCACTTTTTGATCTTCTTATTCGAAACACGTTTACTCATCCTATTCGATCAAAAAGTTTCAACTTTTTATTAAATAGGTTATTTACTTGATAATCACGTTGGTAAAACGAATTCGAAGAAGACTAAACTTTATATTGCCGTGCACATAAAGTATGGTTTGTAAAGGCAGCAAATACAACACATTGTCTTAAATTCTTTGTGTAGAGACGAGCATAAATTGCGCGGATGTCATTTGCAGTGGCACGTTTATGACTTATGAGCAAGTGTCACATGCATTTTCATTTTTTTCCCACTCATTTTAGGTATAAATATTTATTTTTTGTCATTTTTTTCAAGGTGGACGTGTTTTTAACGGTCTGGTCCGAATTCAAAATACAGAGGAAAAAGAAGATAAGAAAATCTCAAATTCAAATATAAAGAAACAAAAGAAAATGAAAGAGAAAATTAAAAAAAAACAATTCTTTATATTGTGCTCCCCAAAATAGAAATGATCGAAATAGAAAATTTTCGAATTTATGCCACTCCGGAAGAGGGATTTGGGGTGATTCAACAGATTATAGGAGAGCAGACGTTTTTTTCCACGAAAAATCAGGAATATGTTAAAGGAATTTTTTATTTCTCTTCCCTTATTTAACACAAATATGAATATACCCTACCTCAATAATTAGGTATACATATTTTTATTGAGACAGTATATAACTTTCTGGGACATTTTTCAATATAAAAAAGTAATAAGAATTCGATTAATCGCAAATAAATTTTTATTATACCAATAAAAAATATGACTTTTTTTAAAAATACCAAACTTTTTAATATATTTTTTACAGAAATATATTTTTTATTTTTTATTTTGCAAAAATATGATATATATATATATATATATATATATATATATATATATATATGGTTTTACAACCAATGCAACCACGAGTAATTTCAATTTTTTTCAAAAAAAAGTTGCAATCATTCAATTGCATTTGGTTATAAATTGTATATAAAAAAGTTGTTTTTAGCTACAAACCGTATTTTTGTAAAAAAAATTCAAAAAATAGTAAAATCGTAAAAAAAGTAAAAAAAAGGTAGTATTTTTGATAAATATCCAAAAAAATATAGGAATGAAAATAATTAATAATTAAAGTATAATAAATGATATTCACTTTTACTCATATTTATGTAAATTAAAAAATATATAATTATTCGCTAATACAATGAATGCAAAATAAATAAATTTTTTAAATATAATAAGAAGACGGATATTATAAAATTCACCTCAAACCTTGTTATTTTCAACCCTAATAAATAATAATGCTACATAAGTTTTATTTATTTGCTAGAATAATAAAAATTAAATGGATAAAATTATGAGATGGAGAATAAATCTATTATATATATAGAGATAAATTATTGGATAACACATTCTTTTGGTTTGGTATTCATATTTAAGCTCAGATTAAATTTATAACTTTAATTTGATCCGTCGAATAAGTTCTTGATCCATATTTAGGTTCAGACAAGATTTATATTCTTAATTAACTCATTTTAATAATTATCATTAATGTGATATATAATTTTTATGATAATCTTTATTTAACAAAATTTGAAATACTATGATAAGTTCATTAATGTAAATTATATCATATAACATGTATAAGTTTCATATATATATATATATATATATGAATAGAATTCATAGTATTAATTTGGTATTCAATATCAAATATCAAATATTGATATAATATAATAAATGTTTTTGCGTAAGAAGATATACACATAATTAAATAATAAATTTTAAATATAATTAATATTTGAATGTAAAGAAATAATATAATATGAGTAAATTATTTAAAAAATATGTTAGTAATTGTGCCCTATAGACAATTAGTTTTATATTTTAAGAAAAATATTTTATTATTAAGTACTATGTTTTATTGATTATTATTTATTTATTATGTTTTATTTACTGCGTAATAAATTGAAAGTATAATAAATGTCCTTGAAATTTTGATACGTATTATATATCTTTAAGTATGTGACTTAAAAATGAGATTATATGAATAGTATCTTATTCCTAAAATTCCCTAGTCGAGTATTATTATATAAGGACAATAATAATGCAATAAGACTAGTATGTTTGTTGACAGATGACCACATCTCATTGGTCGTATGGTAATACTAAAGTGAAGAACATAAGTGCATGTCTCAATGAATGACACTAGAATGGCCTACCGTGAGATTCTACATATTAATAAGTGTCATAAGAAATCATCATTGTGATAATGATGTAATGATCCTCTAACTTGAAATCATTATATTTCTATACGAGAATTAATATACTTTTATTATACCAAAAGTTACCTTTAACCGGTGATAATAAAGGTGAACATTCAGTATACTATGAATCGTATGAGAAATATGAATGATAGATAAAGGATTTAACCCTCCTATTTAGGAGTGATATTATTGGCATCTGCGTGAGACTATAAAATGCATGGCCGTGCTCAAATATTGATTTGTTTAATAGTCTACTCATTGATCAAGGAAACCCGGATTAAACGTTGAAGATGATGACACGAAACATGCCTCCAGTTTGATCTATAATATAAGGTTAAAGAGATTATATTACATGGAATATTATTCACGAAAGGCTTAATCGAATCACTGATTTTATTATTATTACTTGAGTAGCAATGATGTATTACTAGATGCCGCTCATTGTTTACAATTTTAATTAGATATTAAAATTGTTGTCAACGTAATAATAACCTACAGGATCACACACAGAGAATGCTTGAAGGAGAAATAATTTAAATTATGAATTTAAATTAAATAAATAATTTATTTTATTTATGATATTAATTAAGTATGACTTAATTAATTATATAAATAGAATAAATGAATAACTTAAACTAATTCTAAAATTAGTAATTAATTAATTAAGTGAGACTTAATTAAATAATTTAGAATTTTGGATTAGTATTGATTATAATTAGATTATAATTAGAAAACTTATTACTCTCTATATATAATCTCTTTATGGGCTGATTTAATAAGATACACATATTTTTCTAAAACCCTAGCCATTTTGAGAAGAGAGGAAGATAGAGAGATAAGTAGTTTTTGAGTGCTAGTACAAATCAATCTTTCATGAAAATTGTTCGTATGGATACCGTAGAGTATAGATCGCGAGAGCGGGATACGTGGTGATTAAACAAGTTTTGGATCTACATTAATCTTCCATTAATGAACTGTTAAAGCTTTTTAAGATATTTGTGATTTATCTCCTAATTAAATCTTTTATTTTCACGTGGATCCTGTAGAGGGTTTCGATTTATATTACATTTTATATTTATTTTTCACGTTTTTCCGCTACATTTTCATGCCTAAAACCCTACAATATATATATATATATATATATATATATATATATATATATAATATTATAAGTAATTTGAAAAAGGTAATTTAGAATAAAATATAAGATATAAAAAATTTAAAATATAAATTACTATACATAAAATATTAGTGTATGAGTAAATCTTAAATAAAAATTAACACATATAAATATTGTAGATAATAATAAAGAATAAATTAAAATATCTAAAAAATTACACTTATTATATTAAAATTTTAAAATTTAAATCGTTCAGTATAATTATTTATATATTATATTATGATAATAATATATATTAATATATTTATACTATATTATTATAAGCGAACATGAATTTGTTTGGTTGGTTCAACGTCTCCCAAAAAATTGCAAGTACTTTCTAAATAAAGTTAAACATATATAATTTATTTCATTAAACTTAATTTTTAAATATTAATGTCCTAATTAAAATACATCTCTAAATTTTAAACATTAATCTCCTAATTAGAATACATCTCTAAACAAAACCCATATATTTTATCCTCTTTAAATATAACTAATATTAATCTTCTAACTAAAATACATCTCTAAATAAAATACACAAACATTATTCCTATTAAAAAAATATTTAACACACATAATATTTTAAATAATTGTTATAAAAAAATAAATTCAAAACCATATAAATAAAATACTAAAATATAAAAAAATGCAATCCGTACATCGCACAGGATATAAGTTAATAAATTATAAAGAGAAAAATGAGTCTGAGGCTCAGGTAATTCATTTGAGGTTATAAGCTCTTTCCATGCAAATATAATGACATTTTATAAGTATTAAAAATTTATTCTGAATTTACAAATCTATACGTATTGTTATAACCTCAGCTATATGATTCCGAATTATAAATGACCGGGTACCGGCAAATAATGCAGTACTCTAAAGAAAACCCAACTTTAAGGTTAAATCGAATCTTTTTGTTTGTGCCACGCTGGTTATACACTTGTACTAAACAAGTAGCATTACTCGCTCCGTTTTTTATTATCTGTTTTTTAAGGAAAGTTGACTTGTTTCAAAATATTTGTTTTTTTCATTTTTAAGGTGTAAATAATGCTATAATTCCAACTATTTTTCTATAAAATAATAAATGTTATATTTAAATGATTTGATTATTAGGTATATTTTTGTAAATAAAAAATTTACTACACTAACATTTGGAATAATAAATGAGATATTGACTCGTGTACAGAAACATTAAAAAATAAATATTTGAGAACAAAGGTGGTATTTTAAAAAGCCCAATATCAAGTTGAACTGGACTTAATTTTAGTTTAGAAAACCCAGTATAATTGGTTATACAAAACAAATAGTATATTAAAAGGCTAACTATCAGATTGAACTGGATCTTAACTTTTGTTTCTAAAACCCAACACAGCTGGTAATACTAAACATTTGGGCTTAGAACTGATGCTCACGTTACAAGGCGTATAAGTCAAATTAGAAAAAAAAGCTGAGGGCCAAAATGACAATCATACCCTCTGCTTTGCCGTTCTGATATTGAGGGGTTAGGGCTTATCTGTGAGCAAAGAAAGCACACACTCTTGGCTTGTTCGTCAACTATTATTCTATTTCACGGTAATTTCCTTTTTTTATTTTTATTTAATTAATCGTTGATTAAATTGGTATCTCTATGATTTTGTAATCAACAATTAGTATTCATGATGTATATGTTGTGTCCTTGTTTATATTTATGTTCTAGTAATTTGTGTTTGTTTGTATTTGGTTTTGAACTTCTAAAATTAGAATTGTGAATTGAACTGATTACTGTTTTGAAATCACTAAACATTGGTGAAAGATTGTTATGAATGTGCTCGAAATGAAATTTATGGAGAGAACTTTGTTAAGATTAGGGGACATATCGATTAAATTGGATCGTATATTATCTTATTAAAATTTTAATTAGAATGATGTGATGCAATTGGAAATATTGGTTGTGTCTATGTAGCGATATAACATCATTTACTTTGCTGATTCTACGACACGTGAATGTTGCATATGTAGCGTCTTTTTGTGATATGGTTTTATAGGGGGTGTTTTGTTTGTGTCCAGTTATATAGTCGCTAATAATTCTACAGATCTTTTAAAATGAAGTTGATGTTGATAACTATATGATTCTTTGTTCCTGTTAGTGTGCTTTGCTGAACGTTTTTCTAGCTCTTTGTCACCTTTACTCTTAGTCATAATCTCCCGATCTAAGATACATCATTCTAATACAATATTGTGAATATGCAACTTTAGATATACTAGAGGTGGCTTATACTTCTAAAGCTCAGTTGCGTAAATTTTATCAGCCACTCAATGCGCATGTGGCAGCCAATACAGTTTGTGCATCTCTATTTTACCCATGAAAAAATCCCATTTGTGTGTTTGTTTTGTGCTTCTAACAAATTGTGTCAGTTTAGGATGCAAGTCAGTGTTGTAAGTGTGTGTGTGTGTGTGTATAATTGGTTAGCATGCTGATAGTAGATTATATCATAAGATGGCATTTGATATCCTAGGTGTTCAAACAACTTTGTTATGCATAGTATAGTCTTATATTGCATCTCGACCATGTTATTTTCTTTGCTCATAGCATATTCTTGGTTTTGATGTTCGTGTTCTCAAGGCCTGACCCATCATGGTCACCTTGGGAAACATATCGGCTATATCTCAATCCTCTGTTTTGCTGCCTCAAGTTCAATTCCAAGCTTCTATTCGAGGGCGGCCTTTTCTTCCTCGCAGTGTGACTTATGCAGGAGCATATGCTGATTGTACATCTGTATGTTTCTTGAAGACCAGGTCCTACGGACAGTCTCACACAGTTTCTGCTCTACATCAACAAGAAAAGCGTGCAACCTGGGTAGTTAATGCCAGTGTGATCCCTGAATCAGTAGTTCAAACCTCGTCAACTGTCAATTCAGCTAGTGAAGGTGTTGGGATTGAACCGGATACAACTGGAGGTGGAGGTGATATTGGCAGTGCAAACGGAGGCGGTGATAGTGGAGGTGGAGGCAACAATTGGGATAATAATAACGAAGGTGAAGGAGAATCTGAACCAAGCGGGGATAGCAACAAGAAGATGGCCATGTCAATGTCCCAGAAGCTAACATTGGGTTACGCCGCTCTGGTTGGATTGGGTGGGCTAATGGGTTACGTGAAAAGTGGCAGCCAGAAGTCAATGATATCTGGAGGAATATCTGCTGCAATTCTGTTTGTTGTTTATGCTCAGCTGCCCACAAATCCTGTTTTTGCATCATCAGTTGGTTTTGGAATGTCTGCTGCTCTTTTGGGAGTAATGGGTACTCGTTTTAAGAAGTCTGGTAAAATGTTTCCAGCTGGTGTTGTGTCCTTGGTGTCCTTTGTTATGACTGGTGGGTACCTTCACGGTATTATGCGTGGTATGCACTGATAATTTTTAGAATTAAGCAGATGGCTATGTTAACTGTACTCTATGTGATCAGTTACCAAAATTTTAGTTTCTGTTTTATTTGGAGTACTTTGAATAAATGTAATGGTAGCAATCAATCTTTAATCTCTATACCTGTACTTTCTGCACAAGCATGTGTGTGAGCATGCATAGGGTGTCTTTTATTCTGTCCACCATGTTTGTTGAAGAGCCTAGATTTTAGTATGTTACCATCACGTCTGCTTTTTGTCGAGAACTAATTTGTGGTTAAGCTTTGTAATTTCAGTTGGAACCTGTTCTAGTCTCACATGTTTATAAAGATTAACTTGTTTTTTCAATAATGTGACTTGGAATCATATGCTCCCTCGGTCCAAATTAGTAGTCATTTTTGGAAAAAAAATTAGTCCCATAATACATGTTCATTATCTCTTTTCAATACAATTTTATAGGTAAATTTTCAAAATAGCCTTTTGACTAAAATATTGATAGTAGTATTGGTAATTAATGTAATATAGTGTTTATCATTCAAATTATCTCAATCAATATAATTAATATGGATACAAATGAAAAATAATTTTTATATTAAAATTTCTTAATATGCGTATTTTTTTCAAAAATGACATGTAAAATGGGACGAGAGAGATTAGTATATTATAGTATTTCTGAATATAGATCCGGGGTCAAAGTGCGTAATATCATTTATGTGGTGCGTGACTAAAATTTATTGCATATAACATATCAATATTAATAATGCTGTCAACCTCCAATACAAGTGGGAATGACTTGTTTCCTTCCAAAAATAGATCCTGGATGAAACATTGTATATTTGCATGCCTTCTGTCATGTCACGGGCTGCAGAATTATCTAGATTAACCATATAGAATTTAAGTTGCATGTTTATCATATATACTTCTAGCTTGATAGAGAGACTATCACATGAGATTAAGAGGGCAGTGTTGTGACCTGTGAGAACAGGGGTGCCAATGCATTATGTTTTTTTGTAAACTTTCACATCTATGAGTGATCTAAAAATTTAATTCGGTTGTTATTTATGAGTAATTTTTAGTGTAGATTATTGCATTGCACAGTATTCAGTATTCAGTGAATGTTTCCGTTACCCCCCTCCTGGCAGTGGCCAACTCCTCATACTCCTGTCATGTCAGATTGCCAGCACATTCTACAAACTGCAATTAATAACCATAATGGTAGGCTGGTAGTGGTAGCGGAGAGATATCTGCTAAACAATTAAATCAGCAATTACATCAGTTTTCTTTGTCTATCAAACCAAGTACAAAATGATAATTACACAAGTGTAAAATCAATAATCAAGTTTCTTGAGTTGTTTTCCTAAATTATCAATCAACAATTTAGACACTTCCAATTCTCTACCGTTTGCTCTTTTCACATTCTTATCTGCTCCCTCTTCTTTACTACTATTATTCTCAACTAACTCTCTTCCCTGCAGCACACTCGTTGACCTTGACTTTCTTAACACTCTTACACTGCTCATCTTCATACTCTGTCCCAACTCCTTTCCGACTACATCCTCATCCAACACTCCAAACTCAATCTCGTTTATCGAACCAATCGACTTCGATTTCAACCTAACCCGACCCGAACTAGAACATGAATCCAAACCCGACCTGAGCGCTTCACTTTCCAACTCAGCACTCACTACACTAGACACTTTCCTATTCCTTCTATTCCCGCCTCTCGAGGCTTTGACCACATCACTACTACTAAATTTACATTCCTCCAACGCCTCATACATCACGCGCCGAGTCGAACATCCCACGCGCCTCCCAAAACTACTCCAAATCGTCGACGATGACGAAAACACTCCCTTCCTCGCCGCTTTTAACCATTGCACCACCTCTATCATCTCCGGTCGCTTCTCCGCCTTCGATTTCACGCACCTCGCCGCCACGATTACAATCTCTCGCACCACCGCCTCGTTCTCCGGCCTTTTGATCCTCCGATCGCAAATACCGAGGTGATCGCCGGACTTTATGATCGGAACCGCCCAATCCACCACCGACGGCGGACTAAAACTCATATCGATCGCTTTTCTACCGCTAATTATCTCTAACAATAATATTCCGAAGCTAAATACATCACTTTTTGTACTGAGATCACACGGCGCAAGATAGCAAGGATCTAAATAACCGAACGTCCCGGCCGGCGGCGTGCATTTCACTCGCGCATCATCCACGTGTCCTCTTAACGCCAATCCGAAATCACTGAGTCGAGCATTCCGATTCAAATCAATCAACACATTCGACGACTTAATGTCGCGGTGAATCACAGGCGGATTCAACGAATGTAAATGTGAAACGCCTTTCGCGATTTGAATCGCGAGTCGGAGCCGCCGATTCCAACTCGGTACAGAAGCGCTGACGTGGAGGAGATCATGCAAAGTTCCATTCGGCATGAATTCAACCACAATGAGCCGGCGATTATTCGAATCAATTGAAAATCCAAGTAAATTGACGATTCTAGGGCTACGAATGCGAGAGAGGATCTCAATTTCGTTATCAGCGGCAGAGAGTGAAGTCAATTTGACGGCGGCGATGAGTTTGCCGTCGTAAAGCGAGGCTTTGTAGACGGAGCTTTGACTGCCTTTACCGAGAAAATTAGAAGAAGAGAATGCATTAGTAGAAGAATGTAGAAGAGAGTAAGACAAGTGTTTGATATGGTAGTGATCGTTAGATATTGTTTGGTTAGATGATGAAATGCATGTTGAAATTGAGATAGAGGAGTCCGTATTGCAAGAGGAAAGATATCCCATTGTGATTTCTGATAATCGATAAGTTCCGATTCTCGATTTTTACAACATTGAGCAGTAGTATGGTGTATGTATGTATAGAGATCTTTAGAAATAAGTAATACTCCTAATAGTATAGATTTGGAATAAAGGAAGAGGTTGAAAAATGAGAAATGAAAAATGGAGGAGGAGAAGTAGGCGGTGATGGTGTAAAACTGTAAAGTGGTAGAAAGAATGTAAAACTGTAAAGTGGTAGAAAGAACCGACAGGCCCTTGCAATTTACAGGCCTTTAGTATATCTTTGTGTTCCTACTACTTATTACTCCCATAGCTCACGGAAATAAAGCAGCACTTCTCTCTAATTCGTTTTGGAAGTGGTTAAACATTAAATTAAAGTCTTTATAGACAATTTTTTATTTTTTGTTAAACAAACTCGAGTTTATATATCAAGCGTTGGTATACAAAGTCAGACTTGAGATAAGCTAGTGCGTGAATCAAGGTCTTGTTTGTTTAAATCACCGTTTTCATTGTGAGACGTTTAGAAATTGTTGTTTACACTACTGCTTTCAACGTGCAAAGAAAGGCGTGCAGGGCTTTATTAAACAAGGAAACAAAAATAGTGCATGGAGTGTGTATATAGATGTATGTATGATATACGAGGGGGAGGGAAGGGGAGGAGGGTCTTTAAATTGAGGTGGGGTGTTGGGGGATGGGGGTGGGTGGTTGTTTAAGAAAATGCAACTGTTGATTCACATCCTAACATTACATGTTTGCTCCCTGTGTTTTCACATGCGCATCAACTTCCCATGTGGGTTGTATTGTTATGCTTTTAATTCATATTCATATTCATATTCTTGCTGTGTCACCACATTCAAGATTCAAAAACCATGTATAACTTTAAAAAAAAAAAAAAGAATCAGTAACAAAAAATTGTATTCTCAGTCAAGTTAACTATTCTTTAACTAAAATATCAAATGTGTAGTTTTATCAAAGATTCTGGCAAGACAAAGTATAGAAGATACTCCCACCAGCATTCCGAAAACACACACACGTATATCTATTGTTGTTTATCCCGACGAGTTGGAAGCCATTTACATTCGAAAATTTTAGGAATCTTAGTGAGTTAGTTGAGTGTAATTTATTCGTTGTAGCAGACTGCAAAATCTAGAGCACTCCCACCAGGCTTTTGCTTTACTTACTGCTAGTATTACTAAAAGGACTTTTGGTCACTTCATTAATTAACTAATACTATGTGCCTGCTTAGCGTATTAATTAGGAAGTTGACACTACCATACAATTAATATTATTGCGAATTTCTTGTAAAAAAACAATACTCGTATTATTGTTATTTTACTTCTATAATCTTGCATTTTAGTATTGTGCTGAAGAGAGAGAACCTCATATGTTGCGTTTTTAAGGAAAGATATTGAAAATGAGTAATGTTAGGAACCAAAAAAATTTCTCGAATGCCAAAAGTAATTAATAAGACGGATTTCCTTCATTCAAATCAATCACACCAATTAAAATTTCTCATTTTACCATATTGTCATCTAATTAATAGTAAGATTTGTTTGGAAATTAATAAGGAATAATAGATTCACAGCAAACCTGGAACGATTAACAAAAACGAATTGATGGAATATTTAAGCGTTTGGTTCATTTTAACGAGAATCGAAATTTCAATCTCACGTCTTAAATTAGTAATTTGGTGATACA
This sequence comes from Oenanthe sinensis, assembly GCA_028671895.1. Classification (NCBI taxonomy): domain Eukaryota; kingdom Viridiplantae; phylum Streptophyta; class Magnoliopsida; order Apiales; family Apiaceae; genus Oenanthe; species Oenanthe sinensis. The sequence goes on from CM053794.1 coordinate 43,725,426, forward strand.
GAATGAGAACTTTAATGAAATTCTCATTAAATGGATAAATCATACCCTCCCTATACTAATAACCGTATCATTTCTATTCCCATGTACCTTCCTTCATAATGAACTACTAATATTTTCATGTTACATGTCTATCTTTCATCTTTTTAAGTGTTCAAGAGTTTACAGAAATTTTGACTCCCTTTAATTAAACACTTTCAAGTTTAAACCATTTTTTTAACTCTGATTATCTAGTTCAAATAGTCAAGGTGGCAAAAATATCAAATTCGGACCCTCGGAAACTTCAAAGATTAACCCCACCCCCACCTACTAGTTGACTTAAATTCAATTAGCTGAAAATTTCAAAACAATTGAAAAACTGAAACCGCCATGGTCTATAAAGCAGGTCATCTTTTGTGCTTATTTAAAGATAGTACAAGATAGCTATTGTTAGTATATAATATTTTAGATATAGATAACACTACAATTTTAACACAAAATATTATATAAAACAATTCAAAAGTTTATATTTTGTAGACATGAATTGTGTTGCACATCAGCACATGCTTTAAATACCAACTGGGGCACAACGCATTAAAAACTCAAAATCAAAAAGGAAAGAAAAGAGATTAGGCCCCCATTATTAGTAGGGGTTGGACCACATTATATTCGGCACTGTAAAATCTCCTGTAATTTGAAATTTAAACTTGTATAGTCCAAGCCTCCAAGGCATGGTAGTTTGTTTCTGGGTAGCTCATCCACCCGAAAGTCTGCAAAGCAGACACTTGTATTGTCCAACAAACTTCAAGTTAAAAGTATGCATCAACTGTCGGTTAGAAATGTAGTAGGCTAAAACTGTAAGGGGATATTTAAGAAGTTAACTCTATAAGCTATATACTAAGAGAGACTACCATACACTATTTGTTACAAAAAGATGAAACCAAACTATACACTCTTGATTTGCTTCATTTTCAACTGTACAATAGGACATCAACAACTTAATGTTGAATCTGCAACAACATTTAACATCACTCGAGTACACTTCCCCAGCAACACTGAATCCCTGTATTCTCTGCAAGAACAGATTTAGACAACGACAAGTGTGACGAGGAAAAGAAGATCAATAATTCAAAATGCATTTGCCACAAACAGAAATATCTTATATGTAATAAGAAAAAACACAAGGAATATAAATTTTAAGAAATGTTGGGCTGAACTGTCTACGTCTCTACCGGAGTTTCCTGCCATCCACTAAACCATTACTCCCTATCATAGGATGATTTTGACAAAAAAATAAGCTTGGCTCATCAACTTATACAAGAACTTTGGAGTCCAGCTGAAATCTTTACTTGATCAAAAGCCAGGCATAGTTGTACAATATTTTTCCAGGCAGTCAACTCAAGAGAACTTTCTACACTTCTGCAAGTACACTAGATTACATGTTTGTTTGGTTGACAAAAAAGATAACTGAGAAGTTGAAATTTCTCTGAAGTGACACTTTATGGAGTTGTTTGGTTGGCACAAACAGGGGAAGTGAGAGTCCCTTAGAAGTTTGAATCCCCCTCAAACATCTCCCCTTGGTATCTTACACTTCCCATGGGAAGTTAACTCCTATATGCCAAATTGCCAACCAAACAAAATTTCTTACTTCCTAGATATTATAACTTTCAGTGGAATTGCAACTTCTACAGGAAATAACTTACTATTGCAAATCAAACAAGCACTAAAATCCACATCAGGGTACCCATTATTGAAAGAACAATATATGATAGCAACACTAAACGCTCATTTGAAAATTGTACATGGATAACAGTGATTTTTAGAGATACGAGACTTCCTGTAAATGCAAGATACATAATTATCACAGAAATCATCTACTCACAAGATTAAGTTAGGTACCTATTCAATTTGGTTTGCAAGTTTAGCTCTGTGTACACTCAAATGGGTGAAGGGTCCCTTCTGTAAACTCGTGCATCCGAAACCTCTCCAAAAGCTCAAACGGTCTGGAAAGTAAACCAGTAAACGTGGTACTATAAGTCAATGATCAAAACATGGATAAACGTGATACTACAATATGTAAAAAAAGCTATATGGTGAAATTATAATGTACAGTTTTAATAATGTAAATAGTGATGATATGAAAATTATGTTCTGCATTGCAAATGTTCACAAGTATGTTTCGGGCTTTCAGTTACTTTTGGGATAATTTCAAGCCTAATAAAGTACATTTGAGTTTGTTAGAACACTAGAGCACAACTCAATTTGTGCAACCTGTGCTATCCTGGGAACAGTATTCTAAATCAGATACAATACACCATAAAATTTGGTAATAGATAAATCTAGTTCCAGATCTCAGTTCTGCGTGTCATTTATGTGCTCCCTGCAACATGTCTTACCTTGATGCACTAGGGTGTTACACAATCCTATCATCGCTTTTTTCCTTCCAATATTTTTCTATTGGAGCTTCCCTCATACCCTTTATCGAGCATAATGAAGCCAGATGTGATCATTTCATATATAAAAGCTCGAAAGGTTATGAATTGATTGACAAGTCCCAGCCGCTTCATATCAGAAAGAAAGTAAATTTCTTTTAGGACAGCACCACCTCTCTTTATTGACTGACTTAGCCCTCTCTTGCAGCTAAAGGAAGAATTGTTTTCGAATAAGCTGTTTGAAGGAATCTCTCCATGGTACTAGCTAGGCAAGACAGCAACCAATCCTAGAACTACAAGATGATAGAAGCATCCTAAAGTCCTAGCACAAGCTAATAGCATCAATATTTGTACGATCTCAGTAAGCATAAAAAACAATGAGATACCAAGATAGTGTCTATGAATGTTAGTCACTTAGTTCTCTGAGGATCTATTAGGATCCTAGGTTTTTGGGATCGTAGTGCAACAATGAAACCTAGGTTTTACAAGATTTGAGGTAGTCATCCTAAGCCCTTGCTGTCAGAATCAAATAATCTTGTTTATTAATGTTCTAGAGCTCTGCTGCCGACTTAACAATTATACATTTGTAATGATACTTGTAGTTCAAGCGTCTCTATGATTGACAAACCTGGACCAGAAATGAAATTAGTGAATCAGGACTTTCTCATTCCTGCTGGTAGATACTTTTTATATCACATACTAATCTGCCAGATTTTGGAGGAAACTCAAGTTAACCTAAGGCTGCCTACTGCACATCAACCTAGGTAGAACAAGAGTCTCTGCTGATTGCTAGAGTGTAATTGTATTTTATTTTTGCACAACAAATATTTATATATAGTCCTTACAGCATTGCTTCACGGTTACGACACAGTCTCCGCTGATTGCTTTCCATGACATCCAAGACATCTGCAGTCTCTGGTCCCGCTGCTCCACCGGCCACAATGGATGCAACTGAAGCACTCGGCGTCCAAATCTATTTTTGAAATAATCCCTGGTTAAATAGTTCCCCCGGTAATAACGTTGAACAAGGTTAAAAATATTTTACCTTGATAGTATTATCAATCCCGCTAGTAGCAATGGTGCAATCAAATGGATGGCACTGCACACAGTTCACGACTGGGAGGAGAAAATTGATTTATAATGGTTTGACAAAGTTAGAAATATATTTAAAAATCATAGAATAAGTTTAAAAGAGACTTGCCAGCTTCATCACCAACAAGCACTTTTATCAGTCTACCAGTTCTTTTTTCCCAAATAAACCACCTGCCATCATCACTTCCACTAGCAACATAATCACCTGCACTTTCAACAGATGTTCAATTACATATTTACTTATAGATTACAATCTGATTACATATAATATTACCTGATCATACATTTGTAAGATATCTCATTAAACATCAACATAATAATAGTACTATTTCATTAAAAAATCTGATTATCCAGTAACATACGTAAAGTAATATACTTCCTCCATCCCATAATTTTAATCTTATTTTGACTTTTAAAGGTCAAATTGATCATTTCTGACTAATAAATTAATTATATCATATAAGATAATTATAATAATTATTCAAAAAAATATCACTTAAAACACAGGTTAATCTATTATAAATAAGAATTTGTAAATTTATAAATTTATAAATCAATAATTTTTAATTCTAAGTCAAAGTTTGGTCAATTTGACTTTTTAAAAGTCAAATGAGACAAAAATATTTAATTGTTTATTAACTAGTTATTCACTTTTTAATTACTTTTATATCAAAAAAATAATTAGAATGGTAACATAACATCAGTAAGAATAACCAAGTTTATTTACACTTGCAATAATATATACTACGTATATATATATATATGTGTGTGTGTGTGTGTGTGTACATAAATTTATAATTGAAACTTTCCATGTAGATGTAATAGGCGCCATACAGATACTATGACAGACTGCAGGTATCATCGCGCTATACCAATCTCGAGGACCACAGGCGCTGCTGCACCCCCTTAATAACCTCGTTTCCATCTCTCTATATTGGTTTGGCACAGACCTAGATTTATCTATTTCTAATATAAGCTTTTATAATATGTACAAGTTGTAATTGGTATCTATTGAATGCAAGAGAAAATTTTAAAATCATATTTACTGATACGAGAAATGAAAATATAGCACAGGGATGACATGAAAAGTGGAAGAAGAAATACACAAGAAGAGAAGAGATTTTAAGAGGAAGAAAGGCGATGAGGAAGTGTAAAGGTGGGACAAGATTTAAAGTTTAACATGGAAGAGAAAATTCTGGGAAATCATGTTTACAATCTAAATTTATTAAGTTGGCGATACCGAGTATTTTCTCTATTATATATACATAATAGTAAAAGAAAGGCATTCAAGTGGGGACCATGGAACCTACTTAGCTCTACCAATGTGTACAAGCAGAAGCAGGCACAATGAGAGAGAGGGGCAAACACACACTGTACAGGACAGAGGGACAAACACACACTGTACAAAACTGACTGAAATTCCTCACCATTAAGTTAAAATAATGACATACCTCGTTCACCGAGAAAACTCGCTTGTTTTATGTCAGTCCCCACATTACAGTGGCCAGCATATCTTTGCTTCATATCTATGACAGCCTCAGGCTGCAATAGCACATGGAAGCACAAAACAGTTGAAAAAGAAATATGAGAAATTTTTAAATCATATGCATAAGAGCCACAAAAAAAATATTCATAATTTGCATAGCGTGCTGGACATCAAATTTTCTCAATATCTCCACACTTCATAAAGTAATTATAAAACAAATAACAACGAAAGATAGCAGAATACATACTACTTGGAACAATGCATCATCACTTGAATTGATAATTGTATAGCATAAGTGCATAACTACCAGATTTGCAGAATATTATTGCAATCCCAGACTGGAGCTCCAGTAGTCGCATATATTAGCTCTATCTAGCACCAACTTTGCTTCTCAATAATTAGTACAAGGAAGAATTATTTGGCCAATTCATCTAAAACATCCTCAAAAATTGACCAAACTACGCTCTTACTATTCAATATTCTGCTTCCACAGGTCTGCAGAAACAGCAAAGCGGCTAAGCCATTCTAATTATATGATAACAGTTCCTTGTCATGAAACTTTACCAATCCCACAATAGGAAGATCCAACTAGTAAGATAATAGGAAGAAAGGAAAGGAAGGCTTGAGAATATGTATATACAATTTATTAATTTAATATCTGTGCAATACACGGGTTACTTTTAATATTTATTATCTTATTGTTTATAATTTAATGTTTCTGTTATAAAAATATAGTATAGATGTACAGAAAAACACATACATCATATAAAGAAAATCAGGACCTGTCGGAATTACTTTAGAAGCAACAGAGGATAGTTACGAAAGAAATATTGAGGTCATAAAGAATGTGTTTTTAATCCTTACAGCTAGAAAAAAATAGGGAATCCATGTTTAAGACATGAAAAAAAGGGCTCAACCTGGTAAGTTTTTCCATCATTTTGAGAGGCAGGGGATCCAATAGAACCATTTGACTGATCCGCACTTATGGATGATTCATCTTTTCCGTGGATTCTTAAATTTATACTTTGATGGACCACGTCTGTTTCAGTATCATGTCCTTCATCACCTGATACCGATGTTTCAAAATCAAACTCCAATTCCTCATCATAATCAGAATCTTCTCTCTCCGATCTCGGATCATCTGGTGAAGAATCAATATATGCTTCAGAACGATAGAGGATATCACTTAATGATAGTGTTCCTTTAGCTCGAGATTCAGTTGTAGGAGCTCCATTATTCAATTTCTTTTTCTCAGATTCAGCTGACACTGCAACAGTATAGTATACTGTGTATGAGAATATTACTACAATCACAACAAGATTAACACATACTGGTACAGACCAGAAGAATATTTCGCTTCGACCCGAATAAATTCTCAATCAACACTTATTACATTTATGTCAATATACAAGTTGCTTCGTTTAACTGAAGTCTTTTTTCATCTGAATTTCAACTTGCCATTCATTAGTTGTAAATCTAATACCCCTACATTTGAACCCTCTTATTTACATATATTTGTAAAATAATAAAAACATAGGTGAACTCTGACCAATTACCATAGTGACATAGTCCTCCTGATCAAAATTCACTATTAATTATACTTTTATTATAAGCAAGCATTTAAATGTGCACATTCAATCATCATGGTTCAGTAATAAGGAAGACTAACTATATACAACATAATAAATATGGTGCCAACTGAAAAATGAATATTAAGTATTCATCTAGAGAGTACTTTTAATTTGATAAGGTTTAGACGACATGAATAAAGAATAAAATGGCATGTTACATCGTCACTAACCTGCACCAAGCTCCTCTCGTATAGATTCCACTGTTCTTCTGATTTCTGAATTTGATGGAGCCAGTGCTTCAGCTGCAATAGCGAAGTCTAGTGCTTCCTTATGCTTTCTTAACTGCCCAATAGCAACAATAGAAGACGAGAAATTAACCATGAAATCGCCTTAAAATTTGATAAAGTTGCAGGAGTAAATGGTAACTGCTAGTTAATTAGTTCTCCTTTTGGATAGTGGAGTGTGTGCTTTCCTGTTAGATTAAACAGATGTCGAGATACTTTTACATCAACTTGATCATCAATAAGATTCTCAAATTTCATAAATATACATCATATACGTGTATTTACATACAGCTATTCTTTTTTATACACACAAACCCACACCCAGAGAGAGAGAGAGAATCCTTTCTGAACAATCTCAAAAAAACAAAAAAGTGAAATATATATCCTATCCAACAAGCATCATAAAATAACGTATAATATCACAAGTTCACAGAAGCACTTCTCATGGAGACCGGGCATTAACACAGAAGATCAAAGTTATTCATGACTAGATCTACCAAGATCCGATGTAGTTCTTCCAAGATAACTGCAGCAAACAGCTAAAGAACCAATATAATATATTTTTTAAAAAGTTATTACACATACCAGGGTAAAGGCTTTAGAGATACAATGGAGTGCCCTAAATGAAGAAGAATCAATCTTTCTAGCCCTCTGACAATCTCTTATTGCCATATGAGCATCGTTTTTCCAGTTTCGCTGTATCGAAAGTTAGGATTTGATCAATCAGAGACGTTTATGAAAAGGAATAATATAAAATGAATAAAGAATTCTACAATCTTATATACAACCCATTATGAGTAAACCTTGAGAAGTAAGGATGCACGTATACACAGACATTCATGCATCAACATAGATCCAATCTCGTGCCCATGCCCATCCAAGACTTCGTTACAAGCTTCAATAGCATAATAACAGTTTGTCCCCTCTTTTAAAGATTTTTCCGCTATCTGGACTAATTTCCGGCACTTGTCGAGCTGCGTCAATTGCAGTAAACTTCAAGCTAAGTAGGAGAAATACTAAGACATTCTTCATTGTCCAGCTAAGAACAGTTGAAAAAAAAATACTAAAATACATGTTTTGAGGGAAACAAGAATCACACACCCCGGAAACAATGTTTCTTTTTTTTGGGAAACCATTTGGGAAGACCCTAGACACTGAAGACTTTAATTCCACTCCGTTAAGAATGGGATTCAAACTCATAAGCTTTAGGGAATCTCCGGATGTATATCGCATAGCACTCTCACTGGCTGCCAAAACATACAATGCCAAAAATGAACAATGATGTCTTCATATTGCTAACTATAACCTGTTCTGTTAGAAACAAAGATGTTGTTCTCTTTCATCATCTATTCATTTTCACTTAATTCGCTCCGTCATTCATGAGTCCATCCCACCCTGTTTCCCACACAACCATCAAAGAAATTCTAAAACATTCAAAAATTGCATAATCGGTTGGTTAACCAATTAGGGACCGTTTGGTTGGGGGTAATCAGTAAAGGGAAAGGGAAACAACCACACTCATTCATTCCCTTTGTTGTTGTTTGTTTTATAAAAAGAACCATTCCCTTTGACCCTTTTAAATTTTGGGATTACCCAAAACTCTTCCACTCTCATTCCCCAACTCTCCCAAGGTATTTCTTTTTCTTTTCCTTTATCTCTTTCTCTCTCTCATACACTCACCCACTTCCAACCTCCACATAATTACATCTTATATCAATCCTAAAAATAATAATTTTCTCAAAATAATTTATTAAAAAATAATTATTTATTTCGTTTCCGGATAAAACCAAACAAGGAAAACAATTCAAGGCCTTTCTTTTCCTTTCTCTTTAATTCCCTTTCTAAACACCATTTCCTTTCCCCCATGTAAACCAAACACACCCTTAATATGTTAACAAACTAACAATACCAAGAAAACATGAAAGCTTCGGAAAGAAATGCATACAAGGATCCATATCCATTAAATAAACATGCTCTCCACTATAGTTAAGAAGCACTTCATCTCCATTTGGACTAAATGCAACGTGGGTTAAGTGCAAGCTAGCAATCCCCTGAAAGACGAGAAGCTGAATTAAACCTTATATAACTTTGGAAAGAAAAAGGTTAGCTAGAAATTAAGGTGTGTGGGTTTGTGTGTATAACTGTATATGTAAATATGTGTGTGTGTGTGTGTGTGTGTGTATTCAATTAAGGAATAAATGTAGATATTTGGATCCTGTCTTAGGGTCATTTTAGCAATTTCAGTGTTTAAATTTTTAGTTGCCAAATTTATATGGTTGGTGATGAAATCTTATTATGTCATTTACAACACTACATACAGCTAAATGATCTGTTCTAAAGACTTCCATACCATCATAACATCTCACCTGTGTTAAAAGTAAATTGCACTTTACATGCCTAAAGTCGTGCTTAGCATTTTGGTGGGCGGAGGGACGGAGGGGCGGAGAGGAGGCAATAAATTGGGGTTTATCGGGACCAATGCTACGAACTTCAAGAATACAATGGGATCTTCGGAAGGTTGATCATTATGAGTCTTGCAATGATTGGGGAGTTCAATGGCAAAAAGAAGGGGATTCATTATCTCGTTATTTATTACAAATCAGTGAAATGACATTTCCATTTTGAACCAACTCATAGTAGACTATTTTAATCTTTCAAGATAATCTGCTTCCAACATTTAGAGGAAATATGGTTTGTTTAGGATTCTAAATACTAAACCGTCTTTTTCGTCAGAATTAAGTGATATATGCCACGTAATTTTTTAACGGTATACTATTCAATTGATAGATAATGGATTACCACATAAAATAAAGTCCACACTAGGATATACAAGACTGAAACAGGTAAAGATTTAAGAAAAGAAGTGTTACTGACACGATCTGAAAGATGCATTGGACAGAAGTAATTGACACATGGAGGTGGTGACAACTTTTTCATGGAAGAAGATAGTGGCGGCAGCATACGTCTATCATATAAACGAGCGAAGGCATCACTGCAGTCATAATGATAGATCAGGAAATAATGCCAGATTGATTAGAGAAAGTTCTAAAACAATTGGCATAACAAAAACACGAAGTACCTGCCACCGACAACGAGCAAATGAGGCCTAGTAGAACTTATATCAAAAGTTTTCAGTGCGAGAGGTTGCTTAGGAGTATCAGATAAAGACTTTTTAGCCCCACATCGCAAATCAAGCTGGGATCAAGCACTAAATATATTACAACCACATAACATATATCAATTCAGTAAAACATAAAGATGGAAATAGGTGCAAAATCGGAAAGTATAACAAATTTAGATTAGAAATACATGCTAAAATTTAGAGCAGATTCAAATGTGCACTCCAATGGGAAACGGATTTGTGTATGTACGTGCGTGTGTATTTAAACAAAACATTCCTGTTCCACTCGTCAAAGAAACAAATATAAATGTCCTGGAAAATGCAAAAGTAAAAAAGGAACTCAGCACTGTCACTGGAATCCCATTTCAAGGATCTAAGACAAGACATGGAACTGCAAAAAAAACAGGTTTAGTTTATGCAGCACTCATACTCATATTATGTAGACAAGGCTCATTTCCATTGTACTTTGATGGAAGTAAATTCTACAATTCTTCGTTCACCAATCGTTAATTCTTCACTCACCCACATAAGATATGATGTAGGACGGATAAAGGAGAAGAATACAACCACAAAGAAATCACTGTTTTTTACCATCAGTCAGTAATAAATTTCAATCTCACTAATAATGTAAAATCATATGGTATCCATTAAATTTTAGAACATGGAAAACAAGGCCCTAATATGAAGTAAAGCAGTTCTAATTGATATCTGTTTCCCAATTAGTTACACAAACACAAGTAAATAAAGGAAACAATTAGTTTGATAACTCTACTGCCATCAATATTTACCCGATATAATATAATTAAAATACATATTTAAGTGCCGCTAAATTTATATCTAACTAATAACCAAACCAAACACACCCATTGTATCCTACTTGTGTAATAGCATAGTTCATATACAAATCCAATTTTTAATGTACTGCAAAGGCTTTGCTGTACCTGCTGTATTTGCAGACACTTGCAAGTCAATCATTCTATTAGTTCAAAACTAAAGCTTAAATCCGAACTGATCATACCCAGCAACTTCATTCCATTACAATTGTTATCGAGTTCAAGCACGAATAAATGGCCACCAAGCCTGAGAAATAAGATAGTAATACATACTAAAATATTGCGACATTCTTGATGAGCAGATCCAATGGGAGGACAAGATGCACCTTCCCGAAGATCATGCTGCCTCAAAGTGCCATCTTCACTGGCACTCCAGACCACATTAGGATTTCCAGCTTCCACCTAAATTAAGAACATCATTGCAGATGAGCAAATATTTTAGTTAGCAAAGTGTAGCATAGGTAACCAAACCTTAAGTTAACCTCTTCCTTCGGTGCACCTCATGAGAAAAATTCTAGCACAACAATTTTCACTGAAAAATCTGCGGTGATGTAGATACTTACAGTTGTTGTTATTGATAAATTTTTTGACTTTAAATGTGAAACAATGATATTTTTTGACGTACTCCCCAAAGTCTCATTCTATTATTTCCATTTTTTTAACTCACATTTTCATTTCAATGTTCCAAACACTAGTGAACAGACATCTTACCGCTAGTTTTTTAACTCTTCTGGTGTGACATTGAAAGATTGCTGATGGATTTATAGCATTCTCTTCGTGTCCTTCGCCACCAAGACGAGACAAATGAAAAAGGCGTACCTGGAAAATACCAATACTTTTAGTCAACTCGAATAAGCATAATCCACTTGGTACAAGGAGAAAGTCATGGCAAATAAAGGTGAACCCGTAAAGACATTACTTCAGCATCTCCTGCACCAGACACTACTAGATCATCTGAAGTTTCAGGAACAAATTTAGTGCAGAATATGTTAGCAGTATGACCAGTTTCCACAGATTGTAAAAGCTTATGGTCTGAATAACTCCATATGTTAATCTGCAAAAACACAAACATCTCTAAATCATAATTCTTAAAAAATAGCGAAACATATAAAAAAAATGTGAACTTCTGCGTCAAAGTTTTAAATCAAAAAATCTTCACAAATTTCCATAGTTTTAAGCATTTTTCAAAACTTCCCAAGATTTTTTTTTAACTTGATGTCTTCAAAAAGACAGTCTTTCTACTCCAAAGAGTAGGGATAAGGTCTCTGCATACATCTTATCATCCCCAAACTCTTACTTCCAAGTGGGACATACTAAGTTTGTTTGGTTCAGTTTGGACCATATCTCTACATGTGAATCAAATTATATGAAGGAAAAATAGTGCTGAAGTATACTCGTGTATCATCAGATCCAGATATCAAAAGAGATCCACTTGAATTCCAAGAAACAGCATTCACACAACCCAGGTGCCCCTGCGTAAGAATATGAACATAATTATTGTAAGATCTGGCAGACTGGCATAGAAGTATATAAATATGATGACAGCATGACCCAGATGTATGGCATCATTACTTCAAGAAATTAATAATCCGATAGGAACCCAAAACATGATTCGGTTATTCAAGCTCAAACCCAGCTCTATGAACTCTGAATGTATTCGGCTAAAGGTCAACTTGTTAGTGTCTGAACTAGGCCCTGCAAGATCGAGCAGGTCTGACACTGGGTTTTACTATGTTTTACTATTTACTATGAACATATTTGGCTCAAGGTTGACTCGTTAGTGTCCGAACTAGGCCCAACAAGCTGGAGCAGCTCTGACTCGTTAGTGAATGTAAGGTTATCTATCAGACAACTGGAATACATTATAATCATGCTTTTTGTTAGTCCCATTTTCGATCTGTTGCTCAAACTTAACATTGTATAAGGACTATAAGCAACAGAAGCAGTACAAAAGCACTATGGACCCAGATGTTTGATGATTCAGTTGCAAGTTGGAACTCAGTTCAGTTATGTTTCATCCATTTAACCCTATTAAATAAGGTTTGAAGTTCCACAAACCTCCAATTCCTTTTCCAGGGAGAGTCTCCGTACCAGCGATGAATGCATCTGCAATCTATGATCAATGTCCTGCAAGAAATACGTAACATAAAAGACAATAATTCAGCAAAGGTTGATAGTAACGCTGCAAGTAAACCTCACAATGAGATTCGTAATACAATTGAATTTTCGATAAAAGCTCGGGAATAAACCTGGATTGTCACATACTAAGTAATTTGTCTATATATCAAGCTTATAAACACAAAACATTAGCCTCGGTAAATTATTTATTGGCAACCTAAATCAAGTTGATCAATTCTTATCAATTATACATCCTGTTAAAACAAATTATTGTTCAACAATATCATCATCAAACAACAAGAGTTAATTCAGCAATAATTGAACATATATAACATCGAAATTAAATTAAATTTAACGATGATGAGAAAATATGAAAGAGAGGCGTACAGAGCGAGCGTGGAGAGAGCGATGGTCGATGAAATGAGAGATGTTGCCATCGTGAAAAGGAAAGGCGTCCATTGATGATCGCCACAAAACCCTAGAATTGAACACCAGTTGAGAGCGAGTGATGATGAGTAAGTGTGTGCCTGTGTGGTATGTAATTAACAGTGATCTATTGTGTGTCGCGGAAAGAAATTGATGGGGATAGATAGGGAGAAGAGTTGGTTCGGTTGTTTTCACATCAGCAGCAGCACCGTGTCATCATATATATGGGACGAATTGAGTCGGTTATCACCGCCTTCAGCTAAAACAAAAATATTTTAATTTGTGCTTGTCAAAAAATGATTTTAATTTGTGGGATATTCATATATATTAGTAATATATTATTTATTTATTTTATTTTATTTTATATATTTCATAAATTTATTAAATATTAATATTAATAATTTTTTTCTTTTAGTCATTTTTAAATTTTTAATCCTGATAATTAATTACATTATTTTTTTAATACTAATTATATATAGAATATAATGAAAGCATGATTTAAATTATTGGATTAATTGGTCAAATTTAACTCGAACTTAATTTAAAATCGCCCAATTTTTTATTATTGATTATAATATACATGGAATTGCAATGGGAGATACCAATTTCATCATATTTATTTAACAGAATGAAATTTCATTATGACATCAAATTGAGAACTTAAAATAAGTTAATTATTTCATATATTTTTTTACATATTTTCATTTTTTAAGATAAATTTTTGTTTTAAAATTTTAAAACCAAATATTATTTTGAAAATAAAAAATAAGTTACTTATTTTCAAAAAAAGTACATACATATATACTTTTTTTGAAAATAGACACTTATTTTCAAAAAATAAGTGGAAACAAACGGGGCCTGAATAAGGCGGTTATTTAACTCAAATATAATCATTAGTTATAGAGAATTCATAAACAAACATCGTTATATATTAATTAAATTTCAACCGACAACATTTTAAGCAAAATGCACAACAATTCTAATGTATTATTATTTATAGTTCAAATGATAAAATTTCAAATTTATGTATATATACAGTGCTACATGAACCACCATTAAATCATTAAAAAAAACCACCTTATTACGATAAATGGAGAATACAATTATCAAACATTTTGATAAATTATCGAATTATATATGTTGTATTTGAACAAACCTTCAAATTTATCACATTTTTCAAACAAATCATCATAAATACCAGTCAAAATAGAGCTTACACAAGAGAGCAACAGTAACTTGGAGAAGAAGAAGTGTATTTTCTTAATGAAAATGTTTAAAAAAAAACAGTTTAGCTAATAGCCACTCTATATATTTTTTTTTAAAAGTTACTAACACTACTTCATATATACCAAACTTGTTGAGCTGTCTAGTGAGCTGACAGTAGTAACTTGAGTAATATCCCCCTCAAGTTGGATGTCTGAAACAGATCACAGACATTCAACTTGGAGCTAAGAGTAGACAAAATAGTAGCTCCAACAGCCTTGGTGAACATATCAACATGTTGAGCAGTAGTAGAGATATGTGTAGGCAGAATGAGACCTTTTTCCATGTTTTCGCAAACCAAATGACAGTCAATTTCGATATGTTTGGTACGTTCATGATAGACAGGATTAGAAACTATATGAATAGCAGACTTGGAATTGCAGTGAAAAGGAATGGGCAATGGGGGGAGACCAAGAAATCCTTGAGGACGACAATCAACCAAATGACTTCAAAACATGTATCTGTCATGGCTCGGCACTCAACTTCAGCTGATGAGCGAGCAATGGTATGTTGTTTCTTGCATTTCTAAGAAACTAAAGAACCACCAAGCAATATGCAATATCCAGTAAGGGAGTGTCTGCTAATGGGATCACCCCCCCCCCCCCCCCCCCGTCAGAATCACAAAAAGCAGTCAGCTTTAACAGGGTAGAAGCTGAAATCAACAAACCTTGTCCAGGAGATTGTTTAATAAATCTGAGCACTCTGATAACGGCATGCATGTGATCAACTCTAGGTGCATTCATGAACTGAGCAAGAACATGAACTGCATAAGACAAGTTTGGCCGAGTGATAGTCAAATAGATGAGTCTGCCCACAATCTGACGGTAAGTAGAAGAATCAGTATCACAAAGGATAGGGGACTGATTGTCCAGCAACTTGTGATTCTGTTCCATGGGAGTAACAGACGGTTTGGCAGCTGTAAGACTAGTGTCTCTGAGTAAGTCTAAAGCATATTTGCGTTGATTGAGATAGAAGCTTTAAGTAGATCTGGTCACCTCAATGCCTACAAAGTACTTGACAGGGCCAAGATCTTTGATCTTAAACTGAGATAAAAGGTATAGTTTAACCTCTGCAATCAAGGAATCTGAAGACTCTGTGATAAGAATGTCATCGACATATACTAAAATTGCAGTGGCAAACAAACTCCATTAACCTTGAGTGTAAACAAACTGTTATCACTGTGAGATTGATGAAAATTGTACTTCTTCAAGGTAGTGGTAAACTTGACAAACCATCGACGAGGTGCTTGGTGTAAGCCATTTATAGACTTAACCAACTTACACACAAAATCTGAAACATTGACAGGACAATGAGCAGAAAGGAAGGCATAACCATGAGGCAATATCATGTAAACTTTTTCTAACAAATCACTATGTAAGAATGCATTAGTTACATCCATATGAGAGACAGGTCAGTGCCTTGTAGCTGCTACTGACAAAAACAAGCGAACATTAATCATCTTTGCAAATTGCAACCGGAGCAAAAGTGTCGAAATAATCAACACCATGAGTTTGAGTAAAGCCCCTAGCAACAAGCCTAACCTTGTAGCATTCAACTGAACCATCAGGAAGGTATTTCACCTTAAACAACCACTTGCAATCAATGATATGTTGGTTAGGAGGTCTGACAACCAGGTCCCATGTATGATTTCCCTCAAGAGCTGCAATTTCAGTTTGCATAGCTTTGAACCAATGTGGATTGGGAGCTGCTTGATTAAAAGTATATGGTGTAGCAATTTTGGAAATAGCAGCCAGATATGCTTGATGTTTAAGAGTAAACTTAGCATATGAAAGATGTGTCTAAATAGGATAAGCAGCGGTAGTAGGAACTTTACCTGAAGTTGTAGTAGTAGTAGAGAGAGATGGTAAAATCGCATGAGTGGATGGAAGTCCTGTAAAATCCTTGAATCTAGCGGGTAAGGTTTTGACCCTAGTAGGTCTAATAATGACATGTTTTGAAACATGAGAGGGAGAGGGTGATGTAGTGGTATGAGGAGGAGGTATATTCTGCTGAGTGGGTGAGATTGTAGGAAGATAAGAATCAGCAAGTTCAGCAATAGTCACAGAAAAAGGAAACATGAGTTCTGGAACTGACTTATCAATTGGAGATGTAACAGGTGTTTTATAAAATGGAAATTTTGTCTCAACAAATGTGACATCTCTAGAATAGAAACATTTTCTAGTATGTAAATCCATAATTTTATAACCTTTCTGGCCAAAAGGATAACCAATAAAAGCTCCCTTGACAGTTTTGGATTCAAATTTATTTGTAACATGAGGTTTAGTAGCATAACAAAGACATCCAAAACTTTTTAGATGAGAATAAATGAGAGTTGTGGAGTATAAGAGTTCAAAAGGGGTTTTGAAACCAAGCCCTTTGACTGGTAACAGGTTAATGAGATGAGCAACTGTAAGCACAAAATCACCCCAAAAATCATTAAGGAGGTTGGATTAAAATTTCAATGCCCTGACTATATTTAATAAGCGCTGATGTTTTCTTTCTACAGTGTCATTTTGTTGTGGTGTATGAGGGCAAGAGGTTTGGTGAATAATGCCAAGAGATTGAAAATGCTCTTGAAGCTCAATATTGGTGAATTCTGTACCATTATTAGATCTGAGAATCTTAATAGATGTATGGAACTGATTTGTGGCATAAGTGATGAAATTCTTGATAAGTGAGGGTACTTTGGTTTTATGAGAAAACAGAAATACCCAAGTGGCTTTTGAAAAATCATCTACAATGGTGAGAAAGTAACTGAAATTATTGTGAGTAAGTTGTCTATATGGACCCCAGATATCAAGATGAACCCAGTCAAAAATACCTTTACTGGCAGTAGTACTGACATGAAATGAAGACTTGTGTTGTTCAGAGTAATGACAAACATCACAATCATTAAAATCCAAAGAATGAGTCTTAACAACAGTAATTTTATTCAAGATAGCAGTAGAAGGGTGCCCCGATCTATTATGCCACAAGGCAGCATTAATTACATGAACAGAATTACAACCTTCCATGTTACTAATTCTAAGAACTGAATTACTAACAATGCTAGAATGAAGAGAAGGCGGAGGTTCAGACAAAGAATTAGGAACATGAAACTTATAGAGACCATCCTGCAATTTACCAATCTCTCTCTCCGTTTTCAAAGTAAGGTCCTGCAAGACACATGAAGTGGAAGAGAAAAGAATAGCAAGTGATGGGTTGGTGAGAAGCTTGGCAACAGAAAGTAAATTGCAGTTGAAGTCAGGTACACATAAAACCTCAGTAAGAGTAATATCACTAGACAACTTAAGTTGACAGATGTGTGTGATGGCAATTGGCTTTCCATCAGGTAAGTATAAATCAGCTTGCAAGCTTTCTACAGAGTGTAGAATGTGTTTGTGACAAGTGATATGATTTGTAGCACCAGAATCTAGAATTCATATGCAATGTGTGGAAGCATCATTTTTCAACACTGAATTAACAGTAACAGCAGAACATGAAAATTTATGTTGTAATAAAGGGGAAGAAGCATAAATACCATTCATTTGAGAGCTACTTGAATTGACAGACCAATTGCCTGTTTGGCGAATTGTATCTTGAATCATTTTGGACAACTGTTGGCATTGAGCTTCTGTAAACATCATAGAATCTTTGCTAGGAGAATCCACCTTGATTGGGATATCAGCATTGCCTGTAGGAGAACTAGGTGTGGATGAAACATGAGCTGCAAATTTCACTTGCCTTCTTTGATTAGTAAGTCATTTTGATTTTGGTTTTGGCTTGTCGTACAATCGATGTCAGTGAGGATAACCATGAAGACAAAAAAATTTGTCCCTAGTGTGTCCAGCATTATTGCAATAGTCACAAAAAGAGCTATTGTCTGCAGCTCTTTTCTGAGTGTTGGAGGTATTGGGAATGGAGGAAGAATTCTTAAACTTGGAGAGATTGTTATATTTGACATTCATTGTCATGCTCTCAGACAAAGGAGAATGAATACTTTTAGAAAACTCCCTATGAGATTCTTCCTGAAGTAGTAGAGAAAAAGCTTGATTGATAGTAGGTGTAGGTTGCATCATGAGCAATTGTCCCTTAACAGCAATGTAGTGCTCATGTAGTCCCATTAGAAACTGACTGAGGCTTATCATATCTTCATACTTGTCAAGTACAGTTACTCCTAAAATCTCAAGGTTTTGAGCATTTGCACAAATACAGTTACTAGTTATACAAGTGCATCCAGGAATAGGATTTAAGGTGTCAATTTCAGCAATCAAAGTATGAAATTTCGTGAAATAAGCAGTTATGAACAAAGATCCTTGACTGATAGAGGAAATTTCCTTGCTTAACTGGAAAACTCGAGGCATATTAGTCTGAGAAAACCTAACAGCTAAATCATCCCAAATTTCTTTAGCTGTTGAAAAATACGCAACATTATTTCGAATTTCAACTGACATTGAATTCAACATCCAGGACAAAACCATATTATTACACATAGTCCATAGAGCTAAGTGTGGAGAGTTAGAAGCAAGCTTAGGCAATGTTCCATCAATTAAACCATGCTTCATTTTAGCAGATAACACAATTGAAACAGATCGGCTCCAATGATAATAATTCTGATCTGTGAGAAGTTGAGTAACTGGATTGTCTGAGGTTTGCAGATAGTAAGGATGATTAGCATCAATTACCGGTATGACAAGCGGCGATGAACCGGAAGTGGCTCCAATAGTAGCAACAGCATAAGACGCCATGACAGAGTAAATTGAACCTAATTTTTGCAGAAAAACACTCAAGCAACAACAATTAGAGAGATCACACTCTAATTGAAAGTACGGAGAATGAGTTATAGAAGACGAGTGAGTGAACGAGGAAGTTGAATTAGGGAGAACGAGAGATCAAGCGGAAGAGAAAGAGATGGCTCTGATATCATGTCAAAATAGAGTTTACACAAGAGAGCAACTGTAACTTAGAGAAGAAGTGTATTTTCTTAATGAAGAAGTTACGAAACAGTTTAGCTAATAGCCTCTATATATATATATATATGTATATTTTTACAAGTTACTAGCACTACTTCATATATAACAAACTTGTTGAGCGTGAGGTGAGTTGGCAGTAGTAACTGAGTAACAATATCATTAGAATGTTATTTTTTTAACAAATTGCGGAGTATTTGAAGTTGATTGGAGTAGTTGATTAACGATGATTATAACGAATTAATTGGCTGGATTTATAGATATGGAGAATCTGAAATTGATGGTAGTTGATTGACTTTGACGCCTTGACGGTGGTGCTAATAACGAATTAATTGACTGAATTCTGTGATGGTGATAACTGATAATAGTCCGAGACGGAGTGAAACCGGAGGAATGAGGCACTGGAGATGGAATGGTTTAAAGTTTAAACTGAATAAGTTATTTAGGATTGGCTTGAAATTATTATTTAAAATTGCCCGTCACAAATATGATATTATTTTTTGATATTATTTTTTGTTCTTTAATGATTTTAGATAAAATATAAAAATTAATATAATATAATTTATAATTATTTTAAAAAAAATCAATTTGCTCCAAAAATATGAAAATTCGGTTTCTCTAAAAAATAATTTTTTTATTAAAATCACTTATTTAGAACACTATTTTTTAATTCTATCAAATAAATTTTTACCTGTTTTTTTTAAAAAAAATGTTATTATCTATAACAGTTACCGTCTTAATTGCAATAAAGATACATGATTGAACTTGAATTATTTATTTTAATTCGAGGTTTTTTTATTCAAAATTTTGTTAACACAAAATGTAGAATTTGAATTTTTGAATTGAACTCGAACATATAAAAAATTTAGAGCGAACTCGAGTTTAGAATTTACAAAATGTTAATTATATTCTTGTACCCAAGCCCTGTATTTTCATTCGTTGGGAAGTGAATAAAATTTTATCAAACCCCTCCACATCCAGACTTTAAAAATATTAGTAACATTAAAAATAAAAGATCATTAGCGAATCTCAGTACTTTTATTATTAATAATACAAAAAGTGGTCCCTTGAGTCACGCCTCAGATTTGCACCATTTCAAGGACCAAGAAGTCAGCACGTAATATCCATCACTCACCATCTCAAAGACTCAAACTATATACTACTACTAGTACTAGTATGAATATATTCTACAACAAATGCATGCATAACCTATATGTTGATGCTGCTACTCGGCTGCTAGTGAGTAGTGCTTAATACCAATATACCATATCAACAAGCAACAACACAATCAAAAGCATATTTGACAACAACATTCCACCAAACAAATGTAATACAAACTCAACCACCATCTAACTGCTTACACACACATTATAATATATTATATAATATAATACTAATAGTATTACACAGCTGCAAAGCACACCAAATACGTATGTTTCATTACATAGGAAATAAAAACAACATCAAGTAGTTCACACATGGACCTCAGCTACTGTAATAAATAGTACAAGCCCCCCAGCAATCCATTTGTAAGAGCTTCAAACAAGTAATGAGAGATTCATTCACCCCACAGGAAGTGAACATAACAAGATTACATAAAAGCAAGAAAGTGAGAGTTTGGGTCCAACTCACCCACCCGGCGTGCATTCTTTTTCCTTTTGTGGGGTTCCCTTTCTGGTCTACAAAGGCAACTTCCATGTTAGGGAGTGAGTGTTATTCTCACTTAATCTTCAAAGATATGCAGTCATCATTCATTAAACTTTATTCCAAAGCAATATTATATACTACTGCTTTTTTTACATCACTAACTCAAGAGTTGTGTAAAAACTCCTGAATCAAAATCACCAAATTTGACCTTACGCCAACAACTTTCATGGGAACAAAGACCATAGACAAACTTGAACCAAGTACCATTAAAACTGCTACCCATACTGGTGCTGGTGAGAATATGCATGTGTGTGTCTTACTGGCCATCAAGGCCTAATACTTTAGCTTTGTCCTTTAAAGATCGCAAATACTGGATAGCATCGTCAATGACCGCAATAGAATCTTTACCTTTTCCATCAGGAATTATGCTCTCTAGAATGCTTATGGTCTTGCGTATTTTGTCAATTTTAGATTGTTGGTGAGACGCTGAATCTGATTCCCCCAACACATTGTTGCTGTTACCACAACTAGATTCTGCATCATCTACGTACTCGATGCATCTATCACTTTTCAAGGAACTTGCAGTGTCCATGAGTGATGGAACATTATATCCCTCGCCTGAAACTCTCTGCTTTTTTGCTGGCATAGCAGAACTAGCAACTTCTTCTCCGCTCTCATCAAACCATACTCGTTTATTACCGAAAGGAGTGTTATTGGGTGAATGACCAGTGCTTGCCTCTTCCTCATCCTCGGAGTAATCATCTTCATCATCAGAGTAAAGTAGAGCATCAAGTTCTTCAGTGTCTTCATGCATCTCACTTCTAACATCAGTTTCGTAATCTTGTTCAATAGATCTTTTATGTAAAAACTGCATAAATGGATTACTTGCATCTCTTTTACTTTCCAGCTCCTCCTTGTAACGAGTAAATGCATTAGAAGGTTTCGGGCGCAAAGAAGGCATGTTGTTGAGAGACCCATTGATCCCAGAACCGAATATCAATGTGGTCTGATCTCCAGACTGATCAAAAACAAGAAACCTTTTCGGAGCACTCTGAGTATCAAGAGACATTTTTGGAGGACTCTGAGTATCGAAAGGCACAGAGTCCCCACGATTTTTATATGGAGAAGCAGAGTTCAGCACTGGGGCAAAAGCCTGGCGGAAACGAGGCAGGCAGTAAAACCAACCACGAGGTTCATTTGGTTGACTGGCCTTGGCCTGAGGCATCCCAGAAAATCCATGCATAGGCAGAATGCCAGTTGTAGAAGTGAAATTACTGCATGGGTTCATATAAGAAGGGACTGTAGTCTGCTGCCCCAAACAGTATTGAGAATTCAACATGTTCAAATTGGGTGATTTCCCATTAAATTGCTGGTGACCAAACCAGCTCCCAATGCCCTCTTCCATCCAACCAAAACAACCACCAGACAATGAAAATTGAAAGAGTAAGCTCTCTGTGAAAGTAAAAAACATTCAAATTAGTCAAAATTATACGAGCTTTCAACTCCAGAAAGCAGATGGTGGTGATCATGAAAACGTACCAGCTTGACAACGTGTGAATATTGACGACTACTGACGGTTCTTTGACAACAATGTAAAAAATAAAACTAAAAACTCCAGCTTAATAAGTTGAACACAAGTGCGAGAAAACCAAACTACGTTACAGGCTTGAGCAACTGACGAAAGTATTCAGCCTGAAAAACAGTATGCAAGTGTTAGACCTCTCCACACCAAACAGAAAATAATTCACAACCATAAGAGATAATAAATATAAGTATCTAACTACTAACCTGGCAATCCTGTAGAGGTTGAAAGCAAGCAATAACTCTAACAATTATGGTGGCACCCCCGGCAATTCCATTTTCATGTTTCAATGCTCGAAATTTTGTTTGACCAGCTGCTTGACACACCATAACTACTTTTTCCCAACCCTTTATAAATTCCCCCCTTTTTGTTAACCCAGACTAAATATTCCAACAAGTAAATTACCCAAAGACAATCTCTCAACAAAATCAAAGCAACTTCAAGACAAGAAAATAGCCCGATATAAACCCGAAAAAACGAAATCTTGGAAAGGAAATTACTCGGACAAAAGACCAAAAAGGAACAAACTTTCAACTGAATCCGATAAAACTAAAGCAAAAGAACGGAAGTAGATTGATTTAAACTAACAAGACGATGAAAATTGAACTAATTTTCAACTGATCAAACGACAATAACAGGGAATGACAATGAAAAGATTAGATCCCATTGATGAATAGTGTGTGTGTGTGTGTTTATAAACCAAGAAAAGGGGTAGCTCAAAAGCATATAACAGAGAGAATTAAAGAGCTAATTTACAGAATAACACGACAATACAAGCTGATAATGAATCTACGGACAACATAAACAGAGAGACTAAACCACCGCATGTTGTTCTTTCTTGTATATATAAAATCTGATATATATGACCAAGATTCTCAAACTGTTACAGATTTAAATCCACCTGTAAATAAAAAGTCACATTTAAGCAAGATTCAATACAAACCCATCAAGGAAACATACAAATTTAACATGAATATATACATACAGATAGATACAACAGATCTAACTAGTAAACATAGATCAAACATACAAAGATAGCTCATTTAACAAGAGAAATGGATACTTACAATGAAATTTTCTTGTTCTGAGCACAGATTGTTGAAAATTTCAGATCGGAGAGAGCAGAGAGAGGGAGAGATTGCAAAGAGAAGATAAGAGAGTGTGTGTTTTTAGTGTGTGTATAATTTGCTTAACAGAGAGCATAATAATAGAGGGAGAGGAGTACAGTGTGTAAAAAGACAAGAGATGTGAAATGACGAGAATGTCCTTACGAATTAAAGATGGTTAGGTACTGGTGAATCACGCGTGTGTTAGTGCACGCTTGCTTGCATTGGGTTTTGATGGAAATGAATGAATGAGTGAATGGGATTTACAATTATGTTCTGTGGGTGGACCCCGCCTCACATTTCTTGCCAATTGTATTTCTCTTTTTATTTTAACTCGGTTTTGTTGACCCACCTGTTTTATTTTTAAATTTTTTTTCCACCTTTTTTTCTCTTTTATTTCTGTCACAAATGTATTATACAGTAAAATATCTATAAAATAATAATATCACTTCGACAATTTTTATTAATTAATTGAGATAAAAAAATGTATTGTTGCTATATTGAGATCAAAATTTTATGTTAAAAATATTAATTTATCGATCATCGAAGTTTTACTGTGTATGCATGAATATAGGGCTTGTTGTAAGTCTATGTAGTAAAAAATTAAAAGGAATTATAGTGAAAAATTAAAATAATTATAATTTTGTAAGAACATTAATATCATAAGATATAAAATTTTGTATTTTTTTATTGCGGTAATAATACAAGAATGCTACCGCAGATGAATGACTTTAAAGCCGTGTAATGTAGTCAAAACAATTACTAAGCTTTGTGAACCAAGATAAAATGTATATGGACCCGTTTTTGTTGAATCGATTTCTAAAATTACCTTTTCTTTTCCAAAACCTATTATCTATTACAATTATCATTTATTTATTTGTTCTATTTTGTGTAATTATGCAAACGAGCATGAGATACAATGGGATATGAATATATTTGTCCATTCGAATCATGATCAATCACAAAACAAACCACCGAAACACGACCCAATACAATGTAAATATGTAATCAGCAAGCAATAGATACAGATACAAGCTTGCATGAATGAAATGAATCCCTCTCATTTTCTTGATGATTATATAGCACAGTTTGTTTGAGTTTACAAATCAATTTAAATAGAAAAATAATAAATAATCTTCATAATTTATTAATTAAACTCAAATGCATATCACGTGCCAATTATACAATATTTTTCTTAATTATATTTCGTACCACCTTACAACCCTTAATTCATTTGCATAATTGAAGATAAATTAATTAGTAAATATACGAGATAATTTAGTAATTTCTTTTAAATATTCCAACTTAAAAAAGTATTTATTAACAGGTCAAAATATTTTATTTTTCGACATTAAAAAATAAATAAATTTAGGAAAAAAAGTGAGTTAGCCAATTGAACTATAATCTTTATCATAGCTTGTAGGATTAGGGTTAAAAGGAAAACACATGCCGACCGTACAAAAGACTACAACCTAATAACCATAAACTTCTTTTCGTTGATGTGATTTATGGACATGTCTCAATCATCGACAAATCCAAGTGACTATTTTACACTCATTTTATCACCGTTTTACAATTATACAAAAGTAAATTTTGCATACATATACACAATGTGTTTTGCATATACGTGTATATCTTTTACTGTATCTAATTAGACGTAATATTATTGTCATTATAACAAAGACAATTAATTAACTATGATATATATGATGAAGCAGACTCCATTACTTGTGGTATACGGAGTAATACTTTGTTTAACATGGTCTGATTACTTAAAGTATAAAACATGATTCGTGATGAAATTATATGTGTTGCTTGGACATTAAAATTCATGTAACGACAACATGACATGCTCCACGAATTTTATTTTTTTCCCCCTTGATAATAAAATGGGAGCAGGTATTTTCTCTGACAGTGATAGTCAAACTTCAAATGTCGTTTATATTCTTTTTTTAGTTAATTATTAATAATTTTAATTACCTTGTCCATAAATATTTAAAAATTATATTCAGGATTAACAGTAGTACAAGAGAGTAAAGCGGTAGAATACTCGTAAATGTCACATTTGAATCGTCAATACATCATCAATCAATGTATATATATAAAGGAGAGGACAGAAGCGTTTAGGTGGCGCTCTTAATATCGCTCCGTTCTACTTTTCTGATTTTTTCGAATTTTCACAATTTTAAATACTAATAATTAAAACTTTCTTTTGAATCATAGAAATTTTAGAGATTAATATTCAAAAAGATTTGATATATAAGGTATAAAAGGGAAATTTATATTGAATTTTTTTGAAAAGATTTGATATAAAAAATTTAAAAAAAAAGAGAAATAAAAATAACTATTTTTTATAGATGACAAGAAATAACTGTAATATAGAAATTTCATACCTATTTTTTAGAGATGGCAATTATACAAAAGGTAATAATAATTTTTATATAGAATTTTCATAACTATATTTAGTCGTCTTCTCCTTTATATATATTGATATTAATTTAGTATTTTTTTAATGTACAATTATGTTCTCTCCCAAAATTTAGGTTTTACAAATTTTCATATACTAATTATGAATGTGATTGTATTACATATATCTTCGTTACAAACTTTTAATAATACTTATATAGTTTATGTTTGCTTTGATTTTTTTTACAATTATGTACACTCGATGTTCGTCTGATAATTATTTGTAATGTTTATCCGTTTAATCTTATTATTTATCTTTAAATTTCAGGGTATGTACATGAAATTTTTAATATAGAGCAAAGAGGGAGGAGGAGAGAAAAATAGCACAACTTAAAGCACCATGTATCTCGTATGTACGATTTACGTTCCTATCGGTATCCACACGAACACTTAATCTTCGAAAGTTGAAGTATTGTTAATATACAATTGATTTATGATTTTTACGATTGTTTTTTATGTAAAATTTGTTTTATTTTACGTGAAAGATTAGTGAGAAACGTATTTAATATGAAGACGATATTATAAGTCTATATACATGTAATTTCTTACTAAATTATTTAATTTTCACATAGTTTATTGATATTTATTTAAATATTTATTTATTAAATATTTTAAATTAAAAAGTATATAATAATGCCGCTAATAGGCTTCTGCTACTAGTTTTTTCTGAAGGAGAGTATAATATGATTAATATGATATCAATATATCATTACTTAATAGATCATGTGTAAATAAAATCACACAACTCTTAGGGGACCAAATCGTAACTAACCAAACTGAATATGTGTTGATGTCACGTTTAAATTTTAATTAATTAGATTAACATGATCTAGTATTTCTTAATTAAAAATTTCTGCCTAACATTATGAACCGTCGATAAATAATTCATCTGTTTCGTTAGTAAACTATGGAAGCTCACTAATGGTTCAGAAGATGAATAGGACAAGAATATTAAAAATCCATCAAATGAAAAGTTATTTATTTATTTATTTTTTCTTAGTTAAATATAAACTATTGCCATGCACTGGTTTTTTTAATTAAGGAAGCGCCATGCCGAGATATTTGGCAGTGGTAGAAGATCTGCAAGCATCCAATTATTTAACCACTGACATATAAAGTTGTATACTACTGTAGTACATGAGTATTACTTTAGGATAATGCGTATTGTTGTGAGTGTGTATACATGTGTGTATGTATAAATGTATTCCTCCGTTCCAAATTAAATGTTTTGCTTGACTTTTTTATAGTAAAATTGATTCAAATTTAATTGAAAATTACATATAGTATATAATTAAAAAAATTATAAAAAATATATCTAATTTATTTTAAAATATATTTTGCAATCTTTTAAAATTATAAAAAAAACTAATTTTTAATCAAGATTGAGTCAAATCGATCATTAAAAAAAATTAAACAAGATTGTAATTTGGGAAGTATGGAGTATAATATAATAGGAGTAATAGTAACTTACATAACCCTATTGGTTGGAGTGGAGGGAACAATATTCAACCCTAATCAAGTTTATTCCATTCTCCGAATTCCATTGGGTCTTTACTTTCAAAGACACCACCATCTACCGATAAAAAGTAGTAAAGCACAAAAGGAGGTTCAATTCAAAACTAATTTAAACGTATGTTACTTTTACTTTACTTATTTAATTATTAACACATATGCCCGGCAACAACATGAGCTATAAGGATTGCCCACTTAACAATGGGTTGGAGACTTGGAGTAACTTGTCTTTTGTTAAAATTCAAGAAATTTAATTCAATTTTATACTTTAATAGTCGTTATCTAAAATATTAAAATAATTATTTTATTATCAATTTTTAAATAATTATTAGTTACTCGAACTCGTTATTTTATGATATTTATATAAAAAATCCATAGCAATAGTCATAACATACTATCGGACTTATTCTTTATGTGCCACTATTACGGTTGTAAAGGAATTGAATTGTTTGATAAACTCGTTCGATATGTTACCGAACCCTAGTTAGGAAAAGAAAATATATTCGATAATATCAAACATTATTCGTTTTGTTAAGAAATTACTCGAGTTCTAGTTTAATAGCAAAAAAAATTAGCTCATTAGTAAATAAAGGTGTAAAAAAATCAAACTGTTTGACAAATTTCCGAGTATAATTTTGTCCGAACGCGATAAACTCGATATGTTATCAAACTCGAGATTAGATAAGAAAATCTATTCAATAATATTATCGAACATTGTTCGATTTGATAAAAAAATTGTTCGAATTCGATTAAAAATTGCTTTTTCAAGTTCGGTTCTATTTGTTTTTAATTAAACCTAGCTACCATTAACAAATTATCAGATGACTTCATATTATATTTTTAATTTCAACTCCATTTTCTCCGTAAATTACGCACACAATTAATAGCGTGTTTGAAATCGTTTATAAGCAACTTAATTATAAATTAAAGAATACTATAAGCCAAACCGACTCTAAATTGTACCTAATTTTTTTAAGAGGTAGTTATCAAAGAGTCTTCACTGTATGAAATATTTATTTATTCCTGTAAATTTTGTGGCGGCAACGTACAGATATATTATATATATTAATCACAATCTAGCCCGCATATGTATATTACACAGTTTTAAGGTTAATGCTTGAAATGATATCAAAGAGTGATGGCAGTGGGGGCATCAGCCCCATGAAGCCGTTTGGTTGTGGATCCGCCAACAAAAAAATCCACGCTTGTATTAAATATATATAACCCTCTTTAAGACTTTGCTTTTACAAATTTTTATACATAGTTGCCTGTATAATTGTCTTTTTCTCATTTAGACTTTTAGTAATTCAGGCAATGAAGAAGCTCGACTGATAGCTAGCAAACAAGTTGAGCCAATTTAATCCGACCCAATTCCATTAACCAAAAAATATACGGTTTTTGTAAAGGTGTGAAACATTACCGAAGACTGAAAAGTTAAGATTTACTAAAAATAAATATGTGAACATGATTTATTAACTCAAGTGATAAGGCTATAAAGCTAAATTAGTCAAGAAAAAAAACTCAAAGTGATAAGAATTTATTCTTTGAATTCGATTTTAACTTATTCGGTAATTTATAAGAGCAAACACAAAATATTTTGTTATGCAATACATGTGTGTCGATTTCGACGGCTAAAACAAGGGGGTTAATATACATTCATATATATGATACTCCTATAGTCCTGTGTATGATTGTGATATATAATGAATGACCGGGGGTGGATTCAGAGCAGGGAAAGGCCCCACTGAATTTCCTAGTTTATTCAGTAAAATATTCACTGTTATATTAGTGCCCTCAGTAAAAAAAGAAAAATGTTATATATATATATATATATATATATA
This sequence comes from Oenanthe sinensis, assembly GCA_028671895.1. Taxonomy (NCBI): domain Eukaryota; kingdom Viridiplantae; phylum Streptophyta; class Magnoliopsida; order Apiales; family Apiaceae; genus Oenanthe; species Oenanthe sinensis. Next base: position 43,755,131 of record CM053794.1, read on the forward strand.
TGCGCGCGCATTTACAATTATATATTATAAATAAAATATAATCATATTTTAAAATGTAAGAACAAAAGGTAAAAATTATAAGTATGTATTTTTTATAAAGCAGAAATGATTAATGCACTAATATTTTCTTTTTACAAATCTTGTCCCTGTTTAATTCCAATGCACATTAGTTAGTACTGTAGTTATATAAGTTAAAAGTACAAATACTTTTTAATTTATAAATAACTTATAAGGAGGATAAAAAATTGAATGGATTCACAAAAAAATATTGCAAGTAAAAAAAATAAATGAACACCGCCACTTGAAATATATAGAAAACACATGTATGAAAAATAAAATTTTATTTTAATATATTAAAATTAAGTAGTTTAGAATGGAATAAGCTCTTTTTTAACTTTTTTTTATTAAAATAAACTAGTTTCAATACTCTAATTACTTATATATTAAAAATATAATTATTATATTATATTATATGTATAAGTTTAAGAAATTCATAAAATACAAAACCTATAAATATATTCATAATATTTTAGACTACCCTCAGTTTTATAAAATAATTATAAATTATATATAAATATATTTGGAAAGATAAATTTAAATATTTGGATATTCTATTTAGAATTAGATTAAAAGTAATTTATTATTTTAAGAAAATAAAATATAATAATTTACTTATCAATAATAAAAATATATTATACATTTAGAACTTTATTTCACATTCACTACTATTAGTGCCCCACTGAAATTTTAGTATGATTGGGGACCGATAAAGACCGAATATAGATCGATAATTTGATAGACAATATTAAAAAAACACTTCGCGCAAGAGGAGGGAATCCTTTCGGGGCCTTCCCTACACACCCACGCACATCATTTTATATTAATTATTTTATCCATAATTATTTACGTACCACCCACTTTCATAGACTTTTGTAACTCAGATATTAAAAAATATTTTTTAATATATGATCAAAAGCAACCGCACCATCCATAGTTTCAACCTTCGCTGTGATATTGAAGACATGTTTATATGTTTGTGCACTTAGAAAATTGATTAATAGTATATTGTTTAGCGTCTATTAGGTTTACTATTTCATCATCAAACACGTGTGGTTAATTGACACGTAATTAGAGAGAGCCTTTAGTCTTAGTCTATATATAATTATATACATACAATACTATACATGTATAATTCTCCAAAGATATGATTTAAAATATTAATTCCGGTAAACTGTAAAATCGGTCAAAATAGCGTATAATTTAACAGCACAAAATAATGGTATTTGCTATCTGCGTATTAAAATGTGTTATAATTTATTTGTTACATATAGACATATAGTATATCATTGTGTGTGTAAATATGAACAAAAGTAGATGGAATTAGAAAAGGTTAATTAATGGGCATGATGTTTGGATCTGATGCACCTGAAAAGGGGTACTTAAACAATATTCCACTAGCATTTTATCTTTCTTTTCTTCTTAATTTGATGATGAGAAGATGTATTAGTTACACTGGAACATCTCTAATTATTATTAGGAGGTATGGATTCAAATTATCACTATGCACACGTTTTGGCTTACATGCCAAGGAAATGAAAGTACTCCTCAATATTATATTACTCTTTTCGTTTTAAATTAGTTATTTTATTTGATATTTTTATAATTACATCAATTGAAAATTTAAAATTTTAATTTCAAAAAATTAAAAATTACATTTAAAAATAAATTAAATATATTTTCTAATGATATGCTTTTTAAATACATTTTTAATAATGTACATATATATATATATATACTTTTTTGTCAAAATTCTATTAATTTGACTAGAAACAAGTCGAGTATAATAGTTAATTTGGGACAAAATGATTACTAAAATCATAATATTAAAAAAATTCATTGATGAACGCCAGGAATAACTTAACGGTAAGGACTCGTCTCTTCTTGTATCTAGTATCTTGAGTTCGAGATTTATTAAAAAATAATACTACTCTATAAGTTTCGAAACATGCTCAAAAAAAATCATTGATCTAAGATGATTTTGTAGTTATATAACTATTTTTAACTTTCATGGAAATACATTTTTAAGCACTAACGTTTTAAAATTAATCTTTTTGATTAAAACATAACATCTATTCATAGTTAATGCACGCACGGCGCACCCCTCCATCATTAAAATGAAACTTTATTCAGTCAAAATATATTTTCCATGTTAAGGGTTTATAAGTTATGTTATGCGCAAATTTTAACAATTGTTATTTTTTTATTGTCAATATTTATTATGCTGAATTTATAGTTGTTCGGGTGAATTATTATTGCTGTTATTGAAGGCCTTCCAGGTTAATCATTAATGAAGGTCCTTCGGGGTTAATTGTTGAAAGCCCTTCGGGGTTAATTGTTGAAAATCATTGTTCTGTACTCCACGAATTGACCTCGGCGGGGAGTTTTGAGTTGCAGCTGACCTCAGCTTGGAAGACCATTTCCCTGTACTCAGGCGGGTTGTCCTCGTCTAGGGCTTAGGGCGCGTCCTGCATTTGGGAAGGATCTACTGTTAGCCTCCAGTCAAGGTATCCGAAAAATAGTTGTAGTGGACCGACTTGAGCATCTGGTTTCCGGGTCAACGTCGGATTCATGAACTTCTTGGGCCATATATTGGGTTTTGGACTATCCAAACAAGCCTCCATGTAGAGAGCTCTTCCAACTAGGTTTCGATTATCGAATCAGGATTGAATAAGAGGTGGATAAGGTGGTATTTTCCCAACGGTCTTCTACTTCAGCAAGAACTACATGTGTTTTGATCCTCTATTATAAATGGGGGTACGTAGGCGGGTTGAACGTTGAGAGTCCTCACCAACTAAAAAATCCTAACAATCTCAGCCCTAATATTCAACAACCACCATACTCCGACGATTTTTCAGGTAAAAAACACCACACTAAATCTTAAATATGGCGATATAACTCAAATTTTGTTGTTACCAAATTCCTCCATCAACGGGTTATAATAATAACATTCGCTCCAATTTTTTTTAAAATAAAACTTAATCATATTCAGTCAAAATTCATATATTCAATATTAAAATTTTTCGAACTTAGAATCGACACGTAATAAACCTTCAAATCCTTAAAACCACTCCAACCTAATGTAAATGATTTTCACCGTATAGTTACGGTAGAGCAGTGAAAAACAAGTGCTATCCTCGTCAACATATCAAAATCCCAAGTGTCAATGATATTCTGTTTCACTTTTATTCTCAAATTGAATTCTATTAACAAACGTTTCACCAAAGTATTAGAATTTTTAAATTTGTTTTCTAGATCTTAATTGTCATGCACATATTTTAATCGGTTATGATTTAATAAATATATAATAAATTAAACTCAATTATAACGTGAGTATGATTGGATAAATCAAATGTTAGAGCGCCTATTTTTTGTCGTTCAAAGTCTCGAGTTCAATTCTGGTTATAACGGGAAAAAATTTCGAATCATTTTGTATGGTTATTTATCAAATTATTCAAAAAGGACTCAATCATAACGTCATCACATATACGAAGAATAAATTTAGATATTAAATTTAATATTCCTAGCAGCACCAGTGACATTTTCTATAGTGGTTCAAAACATATGTTATCACTGATCACGTTACTTATTTACCTCTCTCTTGATATTATAGACTTATAGTTATTACGAAATTAACTGTAAACTTGCAACTAACTTCTTATTAGTAAAGTTAAGTTAATTTTAATATTATAATATTTCATATAGTGCTCTTATCGTGAGCAAGGAGAATATAAATATCAGTAGGAAAGGAATAAAATTTGGAGTGGGATAAAATAAAATATATTAAATAAATCTTGAAATCCCGACAAGAAAATCTAGTATAACAGAGCAGCAGACTTTAGTAGAAAAAAGGTAATCACGCTACTCACACTCCTTTAATTAACACGCCCGCCGTCTTCTCCTTCCTTTGCAGAACATACAGCAACAAAAATCATTACCATGCGTATGGATTTAAATTTTTTCAAATTTTTTAAATATGTTTAATAAACTTGAGAGGAAATAGTAGATGAGATGGCTTCATGTTATATACTCCCTCCATCTCAATCAAGTGTTTATATTTGGGTTGGATACCTAGGTTAAAAAATATATATAAAATATCATGAAGGAGAAGGAAAAATATATGAAAAAGATGAAAAAATGAGTAAAATGGTAGAGTCAATTGATATTTAATTGATAGATTTGAAAATGTGTAGTAAAATAGTGAGTGAGAGTAAAATTTATAATATAAAAATTTATTATTTTTAGAATTGATTAGGAGAGATAGAGTATATCTTTACTATCTGCATTATGTTATTATAAGTAAAACATGAGTTTATTGTTGGTTTGGTGGTTCGTAACACTTTTCAAAAAATTGTAAACACTCTCTAAAACTATTAAAAATATATAATTTATTCTATTTATAATATAATATTGATTGTAATAATATAATATAGATAATATAGTAGTACAGATCTAATACAACTCTAACCAATACAGTTAACTTATATATCTCAATCTCAATCATAGTCAAACTCTTTAAACTCTATTAAAATTATAAATGATTATTTCTTTTAAAATCCTATTAAAATTTCAAAAAAAATAAATATATATAATCTATATTTTGATTTTCCATCATTTTTGTTTCACCTAAAATTAAATCTTAATATTATATTATATCTAAATAATAAGATAAAATTATTTATATTTTTTATTTAATGTAGTTTTATTAAATACAATCTATTTAACTCAGTGCGCACTCAAAAAGTGTAGCGCCGACGGATTCCCACAATAAAAAAAATACAATCTATTTACATAATTCAGTTTCACCTCTGCTCAAACTCTTTAATTCATTTAAAATATCAATCAATTAAATTGTTATCTTAAAACTTAAAATAATAAAGTAATAATAATATTGTAATATTTGTTATATTCGATTATGAGTGATAATTTTAAATGAGTTGAATAATTTGGCAGTGATTAATTGGGATGTTTAGATTGTATTTAGTTTATACTTTTAATAAAATTTAATATAGATAAAAAATAAAATTATTATTATATTCATGAGAAATTAGTTACATATAAAAAATGATATAATATTATTATTCTTCTATGTATAATATAAATATCTTAATTTGACCACCACTCAAATTATTCAATTTATTTTAAATATATTAAAATTTTTAAAAAAACATGTGCATCGCACGAGTTATAAGTTAATATTATTATTATGATGTAAGGGAAATTTTGTATCATCTTAGTTATTCCATGTGAATCGTAAAAAATATATTAACATTCAATTTTTAACAAAATTTAACGGTTGTTATATTTATTAAAATTATATTATTAATATAAAAATTAACCATAATTAATTAAATATTAAGAATAATCTTCTAACTAAAACACATGTCACAATTAATCTCCTAATTAAAACACATTTTTAAATAAAATATACAAATATTATATTTATTTAAATACAAATACGAATAAAGTATATGAAAAATTACATAAAAATATATTCATATAACATTAAGTAAAAGTTTAAATTATTATTATAAAAATAAATAAATTCAAATCAAATAAAATATGTTGAAAATATTTAAATAATTGATCCTTGCATCACACAAATATAAGCTTTTATATATATATAAACTACAAACTCTATATAATTTAAAATTATATCTTAACAAAATATCAGTTTTTTTTGAAGGATCAGTATTCTTTTTTAATCATCAATTTGATAACTAATTTCAATCTGACTTATTTGATCATCTTTTGTATCTTAAATACTGTTGATTGAATGATATAGTAACAAAATTATTAATTTAGTCATTTTTTCCAAAACTAGGAAAAACGTTATTTATTAATAAAATTATCAATTTATCAAAGTTTCCCGATGAAATGTAAAATTTAGTGGTAGGGGTGGAATGAGGGCATTATTTGTTCAAGAGATATACCGCTATAACCTAACCCGTTGTACGGACTATGGACATCCCAAGCGGGTTTTAGTGTTGTAGATTCGGCCCAAACCACATTGGCCCAAATGATAAAAAATGAAGTGTTAGAATTTTGAATACACGAGTTACGACTATATATATAATCAGATTGTCAAAGAAGAGTTGATCTTTATATAATTGAGTTTTTTTAATGTGTGCCATGGGTATGCATTAAGAACTTAAGGTGTCAAACCCTGCATGTAAAAACATTTTCACAACCAACTCAACCAAAATGTTAAAAAGTTAGTGTTTAGAGTGTGACATGGCCACACACTAAAAAACCCTATATAATTATATATTCTATCTTCTTTGTTTTTTCGGTCAAAGGGGTTAACTTTATATTCTATGTACGTTAAGTTGAGATAATTCAAAATCACATATCATAAATTCAAACGAAAATTTCCAGAAAAATATTTATGACATAATCATAATCAACCAAGTTTTTACTGCGGATTCGCGAGTTAAAAAAATAGATATAGACTCGAAGTCGAGTTGAATATGCGTGTGTGTTTAGAATCACTGTTGGCAAATTTTTTCTATAGATTGATCAAGCATTGCATATGAGATCTTTTTGGTCAATCTTTAATCAGGTGACATTGCATTTACCAAATAGTACCCGTCTGAAGGATAATAAAACATGAGCATTAAATACATATGTGATATGTGAGAGCAATAGCTGATACATTCTGGCCTTCTTGATCTCCTTCCATGGGTGTGACTGTGTGAGACTGTGAGAGACTTTATTGTTGGGCCTTGTCTACATGTATGACTACAATTCAAACAATGTGTAGTAGGAGTATATCTTTTCAACAATAAACACAATTTCTGCAGCAACACCTTAGTTTCATCTTTCCATTCAGTTTCCGTGACATCATTTATAGCAGAAGCATCTAACATTCACTATTAGAAACTCTGCATATCATGTTAATTTATTTTCATCTATCTACTTGCTGCATTTATGTCTGAACTTGCACCTTCTGTACATCACTCTATTGTTCATTCAATTAAATCCCTGCACATAAACTCTAAATTCTGTAGCAAAGGGCTTGAAATTTAATAATGTGATGAATAGCTGTTCAACTCTGCAAGGTTTTCATTACCACCTTGATGCAATGCAGTATCAAAAACCAAATGATTTGTGAAAATGTAATTGAGCAAATGTTAGATGACAAATATGAGACAAACATAAAATTTATTAACAGTATCGAAGCTATCTAAAATTTTCATTACCTCCGGGTCCTATATAATTTTTTTTCTCATTTCACAATCAGCAAAAGGGAATGCATTAAGCCTAGTACAAATTTTATATCATAAGCAAATGTACTTTTTTAAATCTACTCCATTTGTGCTAATAAAGTTGTCTTCTCATATCTTAGCTGTTAAAGAAGCCTACTATTCGAGAGCTGATGGAGATTGCATGCTAAAAGCATGAAATAACTTCTAAACTTCATTTGCCAGGGCCTTGCCTCAATGACCCAACTTCTCGAAAACCACTTGTTTACTATTTGGCATTTAATTCTTGTTCACCATTGGACAAGGTTTGGGGGGGCTCAATGTATTTAACTTAGCTTCCTCCTTTTAGTGTTTTCAGCATAATGAGAAGAATTTAAACATGATCCAACTGCTGAATCATCACTTCTATAGCTTAAACAAGCAGCATCCAGCACACCACTTGGGCTCTGGGGCAATGATGATGGGATTAATCCATTTGGACCCCTACTACTTATTGCACTTAAAGATGGTGATGATTTCTTCATCAGTTCAACACATTTGACCAATCTATCCTGCAAAAACATAACGGAAAATCTTTGAGAAAAATTTGATATTTTAAGTCCTGTTCTGAAAGTTCCTGCTTAGGCTGATTATTATACGCTTAGGCATTAGAACCTAAAAGGTGATACAACTTTTGTGATCGCTCAAGGCATTTAAATGACTTTGGTGGCCACTTAAGTATCCAATTAGAAGAATAATACACAAAGTGAGCTTAACAATTTTTGAAAGTAATCAAACTCAAATGACAAGGAAAAATAAAAAGCTGAACATGAAATCATTTCATTTATAACTCTCCACTTCTCTCCTTTTTAGCTATTGCATCATTTCATTGTGACTCTCCCATCCTCTCCTTTTTGGTTAATGGACCACAAATTTATTACCTTTTGTAAATGGTGATTGAGTTCAAATAATGCATTCTCAGTGTCTACTAGTTGAGCTTCTCCTGCAACAGACAGAGCCACTGCTGCTGCAATTTCAGAAGGCCTGAATTCCAAGAATTCAATCCCTGAATTTAAGCCACATTAAAGATAATATCAGCAAACACACACAAAGCACACACACATATGAACCACCATAAAAATAATAAAAATGACCTTTTGTTAGGCTTGATATAAGTTGTGTTGATCTAAATATTGTCGGAGTTGATGCAATATGATCTCCCGTAGTCTTTGCAAGGAAATAATCAATAAATGAGAATGGGGTTATTGATTGCATTCTCCACTTCAATGTGCTTAAAACTAGAAGTTCCATTCTCTGTATGGTTCTTGCTTCAAATACAAATTTTGATTCACAAACCTGTTAATTATAATTAGAAATCAATCAGGAGAGTTCTATTAAAATCACCGATGGAGAATCTTAATCAATCAGTAATTACTCTTAATTACAAATCAATCAGGAGAGTTATATTAAAATTACCAATGGAGAATCTTTAATCAATCGGTAATTACTCTTAACAATGTTACAAACACGAACCTGCAATTCTAAGAGCAATGGCACTTCAGTCTCCTCCGTTTTGGCTGCTAGAGATACACAAGCAACAGCCAACAATTGCATCATCCATGCTTTGTCAGCCTGATATACAGAATGGATCTATCATACATCAATATATAAACACACACAAGTAGATTACAAAAAAACTCAAATGTCGTAGATTTGAAGTACTTTAGGAGCTTACTGGTATCTTATAGTCAGAGATGAATCTGTCCAAGTAATTCACAGACAAATATGCACACTGAGGTCCAAAATTGAAATGGGAATGAACCTATAAAACGACCAACACATACCATCACTTAATTTTCAACAACTGAGAATAATCTTTCTATACAATATACATATAGCTTCAATAAACATTCACACACCAGATAAAGATTCAACCAAACCCCATTTCAATTTTCTCAATCAAGAACTAATATAAATCAAAATCAGCCCGAACAAAGCCCATAACATTCTGAAAAGATACAAAATATGAGTGTACACACACAAACACACACCTTTCCAATCCAATCAACAGCCTCCTGCCTAGCTTTTGAATCCAAACCCCCATTTCTCAATCTTTCCAAATAATCAGAAGCAGGCAAATGTTCACATTCTTTGTTAAACATCAAATCCAATAACTCATCACTTTGTAATGGCAATAAACTATTCAAACACCCTTCTTTAACCTCAAAGTTTTGATTTTTACTAGTTTTATGGTGAGAGGTGGTCTCAAACTCTTCAACACCCTCGTCAAAATATATACTTTCAGTTTCTTCAGCACATAGCAGGCTTGACATTGCACAATCAAGACTTGGTGCCATTTCAAAACAAATATAACTCCAGTATATAAAGATATATATTAAATCTCTCTGTCTTCTCACCCAAAATCTTGATAATATATATAGTGGGGAGGGAGAAGGGGGGGGGGGGCGCAAGGTTGGAGAATGAGGGAGAGGGGACTGCAAATATACTAGTAGACGAAGAAAGAAAAAGAAGAAGGTGGTAGATTATTTTTATTTCTTTTTTTTTTCTAAATAAAAAATTGGTCTATTTTTGTCATTTTTATTTATGGGAATAGTTATGACTCGCTGACAGCTCAAAATGCAGGCGTTGCCAACTATTTTAGAAAAGTTATAAATTTAAAGGGAAAAAACAAGGAAAAGAATGTGTATTTTTTGGTAATGTATAATATTAATAATTAGAAATAAAAATATAAATCATATTATTAAATATACAAAAAAATAATCAAAAAACATGATTTCACTTTTACTACGAATATATATTTCTCCATTCTCAAATATAATATTTTCCTAATATTAGAGTAATATAAATATACACTATTTCTCTTTTTTGAAATATACACGATTTCTTTTAATTGTTTCTACAACTAGACAGAGATTCCCATATTTGTGTTACGAAGTCGAATAGACGCGAATCTTAGCACCGTTTTCTAACAGTCGCGTAGTTTCAATATTTCTTTTTGTAGTATATATGTAATTTAAGAAATTTGAATCGTAGGATTATAGGGAACAGTTTCAATAAATAGCTATTATTTTATATTTAGTATAATATTTCAAAATAAACAAAAAAATTTAATATAAATAATATGTTTTAATAAATAATATATAAAATAAATTAGAGAAGTTAACTTGATGTGATAATCATGTTTTTTGAAAGATGCTAAAAATGATGTATAAGGAAAAAATATAAAAAATATTATTTTTAATTATATGACAAAGCACCTTATAAAAGATGTCATGATTAGAATTGCTCTTTGCAATGTGCGGAAGAAATGGACTGCAAAGTTAACTTCGTTATCTGAAACCCTCGTGTATATGTAAGTTTGACAAGTCTCGCAAGTCTTAAGTCTTATCTCCAAGAATAGGTACCAAATATGTTTCCAACTCATTTCACAAATGAGGTGTCAATTTGTTATTGATTATTTTCTTAAAAATAATATGAATCTCGTATGCATTAATATACGCTATATCAATAAAAGAATGTCATGTATAATTTGAAAATTCTTTTAAAATACAATTTGGGACCTCTAACATTACTCTATCCATAATTTCAAAAGTATTACTCCCTCCGTCCCGTTGAGTTGTTATCATTTCAAAATGGGGTGTCTGGCACGCATTTTAAGATGAATTTTAAGGATAGTTTCATAATTTATTTTTGAAATTTTCCTTTTTTGTATAAAAATAGAACAATCCTATTTTTATACAAAAAAAGAAAATTTTAAAAATAAGTTATGGAACTATCCTTAAAATCCACCTTAAAATGCGTGCCAGAAAGTGAAAAAAAAGTGATAACAATTGGGTGGGACGGAGGGAGTATGAAGCAAGGTCCATAACACATCCCCCAACAACGTACGATTAAAAATGGACGACACAAATTAAGGAGTGACGAAAAGAAATAAAAACAGTAACAGGCTTTTGCTTTTCAGTACTTTGGGGGAGCGCTACTCTTTTTCAAGTGTTGTAGCATCACAACTTGTCCATAATTTTGATTCTAACCATTGTCATGAAGAATATACAAGACAAACGTGAGACGCCTCGCATTTTATCAAAAGTTCAAAAACCATACGTGTTTTCGTCACCTACATGTTCAAAATATAATTTTGATCATTTGTTTTGTATTTAAAAGTAGAAGTGATGTCTCATTACCAGACTGTAAATTTAAAAATACCACCATTTAAGTAGCGCATCATATAAAATGCCATTAGTCAATGGAAAGGTACATTGTATAATAGACTAACCACCGTTACGGTAAGATTTCTGAGATAAAAGAATAATTTATGTCCAAACAAGGCTACTGAACAGCATAGGGAACTTCATAGAAGCTCATTCGAGTGACAAGATCTCAAATTGATTATTGAATTTATTTGGATTCGATCGTTTGAATGAATGATTGAGTTTGAGTGGTCCATTTACATTATTTGCTCCCCCTCTCCTTTCCCGTTTGCGTTGAATGGATTTGCCCCGTACTTCAAAATATAAACTTTTTGTCTTATACATAGTCAATTCAATTCACTAACATCATTCTAATTTGGTATTCGATGTCAAAATATATTCTTCTTCCCTAAAAGCCTGAAGTCATAATCATACAATTCAAAGGCTAAATTATTCAAAAATCACATTAAAATTGATCCGGGGACAATGGTAAATTTGTTTTTAACTTCGGATTCTAGCTATGTTTTTTCATATTCATTTTTTTCTCGAATCCCTTCTCTTTTTTCTTGAATTCTTTCTGAAAGTGTGAAAAATTCCATTAAAGATACTTTAGACACGAATTTCAAACCCTCTTACCTCAAATTCCATAAAATGTGAAATCTTTTATAATTTTTAACTTTTCATATCACTCCCAAAAATTTGCTTTGGACCAAAATGTATCAACCCATATGATTCATGTCAGGGTTTTGTGTTTTATATATTTATATAGCTAATATACTTCATGTTGGTGGTGGTCTATTAATATTCTCAATGTCTTCTTGTAGTAAGAGCTAGCAGAAGAGAACTGAGGACCACCATGATATTCATTCTATCTTCCTCTTTGGGCCTTTTCTTTATTTTATAGCAGAGTCTTGCTGCAATTTTGTTGAGATCCGAGCTATTTGATTTATTATTTATTTATAAATTTTAAATGTCTTTTAGAAAGACTTCATAATCTGTTAATCTTTTTTACTCGTGCAAGGCCAGTGGATGATAGATTCATACATGCACATGATCATATTCCCCTCTTTTACATGTGTGTTTCATGCTGTATGTGTTTTTGGGTGATCAAAAGACTCAAAACGACCACTGTCATTTGTCTGGTGGGATACAAATATTTTACATTAGCACTAAAAAGAAGATGTTTCTGTATTACTACATCAATAAATAACTAAATGATTATACGAATTTTTATGATAGAAAGTTACATACATATAACATCTATACTTCTACTGAGACATGCTAAATGGACTATAATAGGAATTTTAACATCAATTTCATGCAAGTGAACAGATACAGCTATCGCTAAAAATAGCTCTACATATTTTATTGATAATATGCTACTCCTTTTCATAAAATCGATAATAAGTATTTTAGTATCTAATTTACAGCAAGGTAGGTAGTACTATGACTGCATGTCAGTCTTTGAATCGAAGAAAACCGAAACCGAAAAAACCCGATTCAAAATTGAAAAATAAAAAACCGAATTGATTGATCGGTTCCGGTTCCGATTCTGATTATAGGTTAAAACCGAACCGAAAGAAAGCGAACCGAACCGATAATTAAAATAAGTAAATTTATTATATAATATATATATATATATATATGTATGTGTGTGTGGGGGGATAAAAAATATCTACCGTTATCTTTAGAAAATTTTCTAAAGTTAGTTATATAAATCTATATCATTTAGACTCTATCAGAAAAATCTAAAATTAATTTTGAGTTATAGTTGTATATAAGAGTTGTCTATCTTATAAATGAAGCAATATAAATCATAATACATATTCATGATTCATTGTTTAAAGTAAACTATTTTATTGAAAATCATATGATTAGTATATAAAATGCCGATTGACTTTATAATTAAAAATGTGATAGTTTAATAGAGTTGCATATTTGAATATTTGTATGAGAAGACATGATTCAGATGATATAAAATTTATTAAAGTTTCTTATATGTTACAGTAAGTTTAACTTATTACAGTTTCTTATCTTTTTTTGTGGTGTTATTATACGGAATGTGATTCAAATATTTGAATGTAAATATATAATAATTTAAATTATATATTTTTTCATTGTTCTTTATCCTGTTTTTAATCGAACCGGTCTTTTTAAAACCGAAACCGATGGTTCGATTGCTGTTTTTAATTTTTAAAATCGAAGATATGCGGTTCCAGTTCCAGTTTTAGCTAAAAACCGAGCCGAACCGCGCTCTCCCTCCGCATACTATTATATTAATTAATGATTTCAAAGCACAACAAGGCAGTACATTATTCATATTAAATTATTTCCAAAATTTATTGTTATAAAACTAAAATTATTCATATTAAATTATTTGAGGTTATACGAATAAAATAATTTTTAAATACATTTTTATTATAAATTTTGATTATTTAATTGACTTGGAAAATATATTGTCAGGATTTTCAAATCATAGACCCTTTAGTCCACTGTCCACGTGAATAATTTATAATCAACTTGAAGAGTGGGAACTTTCCTAATGTAATAGCATCAGGCCATCGGTATTAAGAGCCTGTTTGTGTAACATGGCTTTAAGTAAAAAATAACTTCTAGGAGCTTTTGACGTGTTTGTGTACTCCGGCTTTAAGCTAGCTTTTAGGAGAAAAGTTCCATTAAGTAAAAAGTACCTTTTAGGTACTTTTGCTTATGACTTTTTGACTTTTCGATTTTTTTTTTTTTTTTTTGCTTCCATGACTCTTGTAAAGTATAAATAATATGAATTTAAAATTTTTTAAAGTCAAATTTCACTTAAAATCAAAATTATTAAATCCCCCATTTAACTTTAAGTTCCATTACCCAAACACATTCATTCAACTTAAAGTAAAAAACTTTACTTTCTCCATTAAGTTAAAAACACCTCCATTAAGTCAAAAGTAACTTATTTTAAGTAATCCCAAACGGCCTCTAAACCAGCCTCCTACCAACTTATAGGTAGGTTGTACAAGGGAATACAGGATAGAGTTATAGATACAGGATAATTCGGATCATTTCATATGGGAAGGGAGGGTACTTTGAGTTTACGAGTCGTAGAATAATACTGTATTGTGATCCTGAATTTTCGAACCCATTATAATTATTTCCGTTAGTGATCATAACTAAATTCTAAAATTTAGTGATCGAAAATTTTAATTAATTAATAAATTATGCATGGATATATAATCAAATCAAGACAAACACATATCAACAATTGACTATTTGACTCTATTATTAATGATATATACACAAATGTGAGAAAGTAATAAAATAATCATAAAAAATGGTAATGATGTACTGATGTACAGCTACTCCTCCACCGTGGTCCGCCATCTCAACCGTCTACCCTAACATCCGCCGCAACTTTTGTTTCTCGATGATCACTACCTCGAATTATAAAAGTAGAAAACAATTACACGTGCACACTTGCCTAAGTTTTAAATATTTTAAGCCGACCAAAACCTAGTATTTCATTGGCCGTAACATATTGTAACATGACTTTATGCCAAACATTTGGAGCTGGCAAGATTGTCTTTGGCTTAATTATTTGATTACCTATTTACCCTTAAGATTATTAGAATATGTTTAATTCTTTCTCTTGGGCTCGTGATTTGTTGAAGGAAGCAGATCCATACATATTGCTCAAAATTTAAGGGCTATTGCCCCCTTGGTTTATAGCTTCATTTCTTTAATTCAACCAGTCAAATGTAATTACTTAACCAAAAAAATTAGTCAAATGTAATTTTTTTAATTAAGATGCTTTGTATAATTTTTAATGTGTAAGTTAAGTTGGGATTTAAAATTAAATATTCTTTGTTCAAATAAGCCACAAGGATAAATTATAAATGAGGAAAATAAACCGAACTTGTGATCAATTATACAGAGGATTTTAATTTCTGCTATTTGATTAGAACCTCATTCCACACTTAAAATTAAATACGATTTGGCTGTATCAACCATCGAGTTTGATGTTGTGATGAGAACTTTTTTTAATCCATTTGACCACCCCCGTCTAGATTCCTTAAATTAAATTTATAATTTTAAATATATATAAAAATTTTAATTTATAAATTATTTATAGAATAAATTAAACGGACCCATGATTTGGATCACTTAAATGTCTAATTTTTTACTCCCTCGGTCTCAATTTAACTGTCTTATTTGACTTTTCTGTGTTCAAATTGACTCAAGTTTGACTCAAAATTACATATAATATATAATTGAAAAATTATTAAAAAAATATCATCGAAAAATATATTTTATTTATTTTAAAATATATTTTTCAGTTTTTTGGAATTATAAAAGAATAGTTTTTAAATTTTAGTCAAAATTGAGTCAAATTGACCATAAAAAAATCAAATAAAATTATTAATTTGGGACGGAGGAAGTATTTTTTTTAGAAGAAGCGTTGCGACTCCTTAAAATGGATTATGGGCTGATTTAATTTAACATTGTAAATGGGTAGTTTGTTTTTTGGGCCTCGGTATTTTATTCCATTAACTATCGGGTTTTAATGTTTTTATTCAAATTCAATATAGCAAAAGATAATATACCAGTTTATCTTTCCTAAAATTTACAAAAAGACTACTTATTTAAGAAAATATAAATATATATACTTTTTCCGGAAATAACAACTCATTTCTTAGAACCTAATGGAGCTATATAATTATAAATTTTGTTTAAAGAAATATTTTTTATTTTGAGAAAAAACTTTGATAGATTGATGGAAATTTTTAGCCATTGTTTATTTTAAAAAATTGAATTTTGTAAATGTAAGTTGTTTTTTTTGAGAGAGTAAATGTAAGTTAATACCGATACTAATCTTTGAACTTTTTCCGGTCTCTCTATCTAAAAAGAAAACGCTTTCATAAATATATGGAGGTTAATTTATAGTTTTTTTTGAAGAGGAGGTTAATTTATAGTTAAAAAATAAAAATATATACTCAACTAATTTTTAAGATGAGAATGTTGGAGAAAAATGAGAGAATAAAAGTAGCAGCACTAAAATGACAGCACTAGCGGTAACAAAAATAAGGTCCATATTTTCATTACCGGCGATAAGTAGTCGCCGACTTCCGATCGTCGGAGTATTTTGCGTCCTGAGTTCCGGCATACCCAATCTCTACACTTCTCTTTCTCTCTCCTCCAAACCTTCTCTTCTCTCCAGGTACTTGTACTCTCTCTCTCTCTCTCTCTCTCTCCGTATATGTCATTGCTGCATATATGTATGTTTAGTGATTTTGTGGCGAGTGTAGGTCTAAAAGTATACATACAAGCACAATCAGGATGGAAGCGAATAACAAGACTGTGCCTAGTATTGTTGTGTATGTCACTGTTCCCAATAAAGATGCAGGTACTTAGGGTTTCATTTTTTTTTTTAGTTTTTAATTGGTTGGTTTTGAATTTGATTAATTGTTGTTATTATTTTTATTTTTAATCTCATGTGATGGATAGTTTGATACTGGCTATTTAAGCAAAGCTGATGATGACTGCGCAACTAAGTAATTGAATTAATTAGAATAGAAACCGGTGTGGCTTAAATAAGTACGATGGAGACGAAAAAAGCGATATGTTGGGCGTTCATATAAAATGCAATTGAGGATGCAAATGCATGACTTAATAACACTTGTTCCACTTATGGTTGGTAATGAAGATTGATGTAAATGTGTAATAATGACGTTGAATACGTTGTTACTAATTGAATTGATTATGATTATTGTAGTGTAGAATTTCAGAGGAATGAAGTGATAGATGGGAGTAGAGAATTAGGGTATGCAGTGACAGACATTGAATTTATGTGCCCAACTGTTTGTCATTCAGGTAAATACATTCACATTGTTTTCGATTACATATGGGAAATTATGATAAACCATAGGGAGTTTCTGTAGGTGTTGTGAACGTCATCATGACTAAGAGAAAACTTGCAGTCTCTGCTTTGCTTTATGAAATAACGAGTTGGTGTACATGTAGGTATTGCGGACTATAAGTCCCCTATAAATTAATAAAAAAACTGTGCGTAATTTGGATGACATACCATTTAATCAATCAATTACTACATCCTTCACTATCAATATTTCACTTGTCACCGTTGTGTAGGAAAGAAACTAGCAGAAAGCATAGTCAAAGAAAAGCTTGCAGCCTGTGTGAATCGAGTGCCAGGTATGTGCGTTATAAATTTGTGGGGTGATAATATTACTACTTCAGAATAGTGTAGTATACAGGTCCTACACAGTAATTAGAGGATGTTGCTTAGCCGTTTGAATTATTTATAAGATATAAAATTATTTAAAATTAGTGTATAAGTTTTGAATTAAGTTACTATTTCATTATCTCTTTACCTGTTTACCATGCTTCTGTAATGTTGCTTGATAAAACCTTGTCCTTGGAATAATCCAACATTTATTAACTGCTAAATATTAACTCATGCAAATATGTCCCCATGTCATTTTGTACACTGTATGGGTTCCAGACAACGGTACATGAAAATGTTGAATTGTGTGCTTACGGTAGCGAGATGAAAAAATAAGTCCATGATCATCCACCTTGTCCTTGCAATTAGAAGTGTATTAGTACTTTTGTGAATCAAGTAGATGATACATTTGTAATTTTGATGCAGGTATTGAGTCGGTTTATCAGTGGCAGGGACAGGTAAATTTTCATTTTAACTAATAATACAAGTGTGTGAATACAAGTGGTAACTTGGGCAGTAAAGGGTGCCTTGTTTCAGAGCGAGGTCTCTGTATGTGTGTGCTGAAAATATGTATGCATTTTTTATCCTGCCATGTCGCTGCACAAGAGATGGAGTGATTAATATTGATGATAGATAGAAGCTTGAGCATGATAGATTGCTAAAACTTCCATTGTCATTTAGTCATAAAGCATGTATTGTATTTAAAGATTAGGAGTTTTATACCCGAAAAAGTTGCTAATAGGGAATTATACTCGTACACTTGCCATTATTTTTCATGATGAATTGTTTTGTACTTTCTAAATTGTAGATGTAGAATCGCCTGTACCCACTCATGTGTGCCCAAGACGGCTAGATCACCTATACCTGAAAAAGTTGCTAATTGAATTTTCTAGTTGTACTTTCGCGGTTTATTACTTATTCATGATGAATTGTTCTATACTTTCTGAATTGTAGATACAGAACCACCTATACCCACTCATGCCTGCTCTAGACCAAATTTAGGGGTTTATCGCCTTGACAGTAATTTTTAGTCAATTATTCTGAAATGATTAATTTTTTGCAGATACAAACAGATTCTGAGGAACTTCTTATCATCAAAACCAGGGAATCACTTTTGGATGCTCTAAAAGAGCATGTGAAAGAGAATCACGAATACGAGTAAGTAGTAATAATAAGTACATGATATTGGAAAGAAAGAAGAATATGGAAAAAATGTGTTGTCAGAGAGGTACGGGAGAGAGATGTAAAATCTATTTTACTGAATATGTAAAGAGGTTTAGTGGTGTTTATTTCTGGACAAATATGAGTAAATAGTTTCAAGGTACACTGACTTCTTTTTGCAAGTGCATTAATGCTGTCTTTTCTTCTTTTTGTCTGGATGTTTTACAGTGTGCCTGAAGTGATAGCATTGCCAATTGTTGGTGGTAGCCTCCCATACTTAGAGTGGTTAAAAGAAAACACAAGGGACTGAATTAATCCTTAGTATATTAGCATTTATGCAGAGACATGAGAATTTGCGGATCCTCAGGCGTCTGTGCTACTGTGTGAGTTACTCTTTAGAACATGATCAAGCTATGTTTGATAATTTAATAAAGCTAGAAAGTGATGCTCAAGTCTTTTCATATGTGTGTATTATATATTTTACTTGTACTTGTACTTTGATTATACACTTAAATGTTCAACCACAGTTTGGGTAGAGCCCTATGAAACTTGGAGAAGAGAATGTTTTTGAAGCATAATACCATTGCCAAGTTGAGTGTTCCTCGTTGAAACAAATTAACAAAATGCCTCCGAATAGAGTAGTTATGCTGATATACCAACCTAATTGCCCTCTTTTTCTGGGATTTTAGTGTGAAGTGTTAACCTAAAACTACCAGTAAAATATACTCTATTCTATACTTCATATAAAAGCTGATTTTTCGGATTGTTTTTCATCTTCGACATGCAAGTCAAATATCCAGCGCACAAGGAAAAACAATTGTAAAATCGTAGATATTTTTAGTGGCAGCTGAAGAGTAGCTGAAGTAATGCCATGCTTTCTTGACATTATCCTCTTGCCAATTCTTTTAAATTTTCCTGTTCTGTACGTTTGAGACAAGGAATGAACAAAATAAACAACTCCTTGCTAAGTAGACTGCAGTGACCAAAGCAGGTGATGCCTAATGATCACTTGCATAGTTGCATCCCTTAGCAACAACCGGGGAAGACCAGGGGCTGCCTGCAAAATGTCTCTGTATCTTTGTGTATCAGATTCCTTGTACGATATCCAAATGTTTTGCATACTGAATGGCGAAAGCACAAGGGTTGGAAGAATGATAGGTCAAAGAGGAACTATTAGCACCACTTCACCAGACAAGTAATATAATTACGAAGAGAGCATCCCACTTATTTCTAACATTCATCATCTGAAGCTATTAGTTTTAGAAAATTGATCAATACTCTGGAACCATTTGTAGCTTCCAAATTCAGCATGACAACTGGACAGTCTTTATGGGACAACTTAATACGTCATTATATATCTATTTCAGCAGCAAGAAGGCCTATAAATTGCAATAAGGTATATTAAGAAAGATTGTACAATCTTATCATACTGATGAGCTGCAGAGATCCCGCAGATTCCTCGCCCAATTCTGTGCAATTATTGCATTCTTTGTTCATACAAGTTGCAAAAAAGAGGAGGCAGAATAATGTATCTCACAGTTGGCAAGGCAGAATATTAAATAATGCAGTAGAATAGACAGAACATTATACCGTATAATCGTCGTAAACGAAGTTCTGGATTGCTGAATCACACCTTTTAAATGGGTACTCACTACCCTTAATTCCAACTTTTATGTCACAAACATTCTTTGAAAAGGGAAAAGGAAAAACCATAACAATATTAAAATGAAAAAGCAACTTTACACTTCTATCAGTGCAGTTCCAAATCATAGATTTCTTAAGCATGTCTAGTAATTAGGAAAAAAACCAAAGTAGGAAATGATGGAAATTAAACCACATATGATAGTCAACATAAACATATGACATTCAAGACAATTTCCTTTGAGAGATAGTAAGAGCAGGTCAGCCTACAAATCATGCTTCATCCAGTTGGTCCTGCAAAATCCACACATTTTGAACTTAGATTACAGAGTTTTATTTTGTAACCTTTGAATCATAGAGGTTCCACTAAATAGTAAAAAAACAGAATATTGCTAAGTCTAAAACCACTACTGTTAGGCTTAAATTGTTGATCACGTTCACATGTACTAAACGTGTATATATGTCAAATGTGTGTCGTGGAGCGAGAAAGATTACGTTAGCAGAAATTACTTACTGGTATGTCGGAGGTCCAGAGGGTGAGGTTGTCCCTCAGGAGTTGCATGATGAGAGTACTGTCTTTGTATGACTCTTCACCCAAAGTGTCTAGCTCAGCTATGGCTTCCTCAAATGCCTATTAAATAATACAAGAAAACGGAGTACTAATAAATGTATTGTAACAATTTGCGAACAAGCATACATCCAATGATCAGATCGAAAAGTAATCTTCATATGGAGGTGCCTCAATCTCTTTTTTAACAATTAAAAAGAAAAATTATAATGTATATTGCTCTCAGCACACTGACACGATTATAAAAAAACAAATTGCATGCCACATTTAAGCAAGGTTGTCAAAAAATATAAAATTTATTGATTACCACCACTCCTAACAAGTTTCTATAATTAATCCAATCACCAGGTAAGTGAAAGTACATCATAAAATACAAGAGCTACAGTGTGCATACATGTGCATTATGGTCAAATTAAAAGACAGACCCTTTAAAGATAACAATAATGATGAACCTATATTGGTAAAACAGGTAAAAATAAACGAAAAAGATACCTGCTTGGCCATACTACAGGCTTTGTCAGAGGAGTTAAGAATCTCATAGTAGAATACTGAGAAATTGAGTGCTAGCCCCAGTCGTATTGGATGTGTTGATGCCAAATCTGCCATTGCAATATCCTTCAAGAACAAAACGCAACAAGTTAAACATACCTTTTTGAACTACCTATAAATTTTAATACCTAATATGCTAATATATACATTAATTATATTGACTTAAATCCGAGTTTAACAAATCAACCTCCAAAAATAAACACATAACAGAATCCAAGCTTAATTAAACATTCTCAAACACAAATTCATAAAATCCCTAAAAATTAAATAGTCTCGGATCACATAAATGTTTTCCAACAACAGCTTTTCCTA
This sequence comes from Oenanthe sinensis, assembly GCA_028671895.1. Classification (NCBI taxonomy): domain Eukaryota; kingdom Viridiplantae; phylum Streptophyta; class Magnoliopsida; order Apiales; family Apiaceae; genus Oenanthe; species Oenanthe sinensis. The sequence goes on from CM053794.1 coordinate 43,777,037, forward strand.
ATTGGTGATTATGTAAATAAAAAGTAGAATTTTATTTTATAAAACTAGTTTTCATCTCGATCAAAAACGAGTTAAACCCAAACGTATTAGTAACAGAATCAAACCAGTACTTGCTAGTAAATCATATCGAAACAAGTAAAAACTAGACACATAAATAAATACACAAAATCCTTGAATTAACCAAAATTAAATAATAATTCAGTAATGTACCTGAGCAGCCTTATACGAATTCATGGTATCCTCCGCAGCACACTTCCTCTCATCCCCAACCTTAAACTCCGCCATATACCTATGATAATCCCCTTTCATTTTCAAATAAAACACTTTGGCCTCGCTCGTCGAAGCCGAGGGCACCAAATTCTTCTCCAACAGCTTCAAAATCCCAGCACACACCTCCGATAACTCCGATTCAACTTTAGATCTATACTCCTTCACCAACACCACGTGATCCTCATTCTTCCTCGACTCCTCTTTCTGTTCAATCGATGAAACGATTCTCCAGGCGGCTCGGAGAGAGCCGATCACGTTCTTGTAAGCCACGGAGAGTAGGTTACGCTCCTCCACTGTTAGCTCGGCTTCCGGAGCCAAGCCGATCACTAGCTTCTCCATGAATTGAACCATCTCTTCGTAACGCTCGGCTTGTTCTGCGAGCTTTGAGAGGTACACGTGCTGGTCTCTGGTTAGGTTTTCAGCCATTGTAATGTCCGCCATCAGAGAGAGATAGCGAGAGAGACAGAGGGGTTTAGAGAGATTTGTTTTGATTCTTCTCTTTTCTTTCTTCCGCTGATGTATTATATATTATATGTATATAGTGAAGTGGGTGTATTGAATGAGATAGAGATTAATATTGGCCGTTGGATTAGAGAGGTGATGTGGAATGGACGGTGAGATTGGGGTATATATTGTGAGTAAGCTTTGGATGTGTACGACAAATTAAAGTATTTTCGGAAATATAGAGAAACAGACTTCATTTAGAATAGGAAAGTCCGGGGTTGACTTTGGCAAGTTTATTTTTTATCGTGGAAAGAAATATTTCCTATTTTAAAATTTTAATTTATAAGGTAAAATATTTATTACAAGTCTAACTTTACAAAATTGTATACAGTGATATAAATAATTACTACTTTTCATTTCAATAATTTTGCAGAAACATAATTTAGATAAATATTTATGCAATATGTTATTCATAAAATAATCAATCTAATCCCATTCTATTCCATCTTATATACTTATTCCATTTCATCTTATATATTTAATTTTAAAAAATTCCTCAAAAATATTTTATGCAAATTGATTGAATAGAGCCTTTTTTTGAAATCTCTTTCAATTTCTATAATATTTCTATCATATTATATTACTAAAATTAAAATATTCAAAATTTAATAATCATGATTGATATTTATACCGAATTATAATTAAAACATGTCACTAAACAAAACACTCAAATCTTATCATTTTTAAATTATAAACACAATAAAACATACAAATTTTATCCCCTTTAACTATAAACACAAATAAAATATATAAAAAATTACAGATGAATATTTAATTTTCTAATATATACGTTGTAATTAAATATTTAATTAAATATCGAGTATATATATAAATGGTGTTAATGTATTCTTTTAATTTTCTTAAAATTTTAATTTCTCAAATTCTTGAACTGGTAAATATTAAAAATTAAAAAAAAAACTAATTTGCCTTATATTCTCCTCAAGTCAAATTATCATCTTAATATTTTCTTTCAAATCAAATTACCATATCAATGTTCTCTTAAACTTTCTTTCCAAGTCAAAATTACTATCTTCAAATTCTCATCCACTTTTTGTTCTTAATATTCATTCAAATCAAATTATCATCTTAATATTATCTTGAAATTTCTTTTCAAATCAAAATTACCATATTACGTTCTCCACAATTTCCCTTCAAATCAAATTGCTATCTTAATACCCTCCTAAACTTTCTCTCAGAATCAAAATATACTATCTTAATATTTTTCTTGACTTTCCTTTCAAGTCAAATTTTAAAATTAAAATAAATTTTAATTATCTTCCAAATTACTATTTTAACAGCAGTCTTAACATCCTTCTTAGACTTTTTTTTCAAATCAAATTTTAAAAATAAAATATATCCTCCTAACTATCTTATAAATTGCCCTATTATTTTTTTGAAATCAAAATTACCATCTTATTATTATCTTAAAACATAATTTATAAAATTAAAAGAATACTAAGAAAATGGCATAAATTAAATTAATTTTAAAAATATTTAAGTTTAAATTTTATAAAATCATAAAATAGACTAATACATAATATAATTTGTCTAGTAGGTTCACTCCAAGAAACGTATTATTCGTAAAATTTGAAAATAATGGGAGATTCGTTGGAGAGAAACATTTTTAATGAGAGTATATTACACTAAAAATATCTTATTATCTACTAAAATATAATATTGATGATATAATTTTTATTTATATGTTTTAAAATATAAGTTGGTATTTAATTTTCAAAAAAATAAATAACGATGTTAATTATAATGATTATTGGAGATAATATTTCAATAATAAAAATGTTAAAGATTTCAAAAAAATAAAAAAAAAATGTTAAACAATCATTCTTTTTTATATATGATGGATAACTGTTTATTTCATTTAAGACACGTTTCAATCATGTTGACACATAATTATGTTTGTTCGAATTAATCCGATGTTGAACTTTTAAGTAGTATTTGAAGAGTAATTATATGATATATATAATTGAAATAAAAGAGATAATATGTTATAGTCGACACGGATAATTATGTAAATTTTTAAATATTAATAATTATTTAATTAATTGGTTCATGTTCGATTTCCCGTGAGTACAAATTAATTTAATAATATTTATAAATTTATTTATTAATAAAATGATTAATGTACGATTATCAACCAATATCAATGATTAATTTCATATTATTTTAGAAGAAAATATATTAAAATTGAATAAATATAAATTTTCAAAAATTTAAAATTTTAATTATAAAATTATTATTATTATTATTTAATAATATTAATAAAAAAGTTTTAATTATAAAATTTTAAAATATATAGTAGCATTATGTATAAGCTACTGATAATAATATCAATAAAAAAATTTAAAATTACGGAATTTATTACTCATTTACTAACTAATTTACAAAATATGAATTCAGATTATTCTGTACTATTCATTATACAGTTACTTAAATTATTTCTAAATTATAAAAATAATTCATATATTTTTTGAGAGATTAGAAAAATATAATAAGACCAGCGCAGCATATTAAACTAATGACTATAATTTTCAAGTCCAAGTATAGTGTTGAGAGTAGAAATCAAAAAATTATATCTTAAAAAAATTGGGAGAGCTGCAATGAGTCTATATATAAATTTGAAATTCTACACTTTCTGGCTACAAGGCACCATTCAAGTGCAAACTAGAAGGAAGGGTTCTTCAACTGATGAGATATTTACAAGAATTTACTAATATAAGAACGGATCAATCAAATCATGCTTCACACACTCACTAGGAACCCTATATGATACAAAGTTGTGTGCACAAATAAGCTGCTTTTGCAACACTGTACAAACAGTATTTCATGAATCACCAGAGCCTTCACTAGGAAGCAATACTGCAGTGCTAAAAAAGCTTTGATATCACCCTGCACGAGGTCCAGAAGGCTGCTGAAGCTGCCGTGAGAATGGCTGGATTTTGGTATATCCTGTTTGAAAAATTAAAAAGAATCAATCTTTGTACTTATATATGAAAAACAAACTATCACGTTACACACCACAAAATTAAGTAGAACACTAAGTTTATAACCAATATATGGTCATACTATTGAATAAAATAATAAAAACTGGGTCATGCCTAGCTAGGAAATCCATTATCCAGTCATATAATTTTTTTTCCAAGATGACATCCCATCAACCCTATATTGGAGAATAAACAAGAAAATACTCTGGAGTAATTCATTATTTAGGAATATATTTAATTGTAATTTATTATAAAGTTTAATTATATATATGTATTATATTAGGAATATTCTAAAATATGATAGAGAATAAGAAAATGATTTGTTTTTGTTAGGTCCAAATGTGTTGTAGAGGGGGGTGAATACAACATTTCAAATTAATGAAGCAATAAATACTATGTAATAAATGAACACAATGATTCAAGGAATATATATCTTATATATAACTTGAAAGGGTTGCTACAACATTCATTACAATAGTACAACAGAAGTAAAGAGGGTAGTAAATGATACTAAGCTCTGTGAATATACTTTCTCTCTATTACAAGTGTTTCTCTCGAATATTGCTCTCTTGATAAGTTACACAAGTACTTCTATTTATACTACTTTGTAATCTATGACTTGTAGTCTTCAAAAGATAAGATATATGTGGCCCACTGTTGTCCACGAGAATCTTATCTTGTCTTGAAAGCTTGGAAATCTGCCACCAGGATGATGCCATGTGTCATGTTGAAACTGTCCTCTATGTAGAATTTCTACATAGGAAATTCTACTTGAATCTATCTCGAACTTTAAGTAGAATTTCTACATAGGAATTTCTACTTGGCTATCTCGAACTTTTAAGTAGAATTTCTACATAGGAAATTCGAGATAGCTTCCTGAGTTGAGTACTTAGAAAATATTTTCACCTCCAGAATTTCTACTTGGCTCTAAGTAGAAACTTATCTAGAATTTCTACATAGGTTCCCTTGTAAGTACTTAGAGAAATTCTGGGCTTCAACTTGAAACTTCAATGCAACATCTTGAACTTGTGATTTCTTCATGTCTTCTATTTTCTTCAACAAGCTCTTGAACATGGATCTCTGCTACTGACAAAAACTTGCTATCAATGTCCTGACACTTGATGCAATGGTCTGGTTCATAAGTGACTAGTCTTGATAGGGTTCTTGCTTCTGAATAGATTACCATGTTCAATTAGAGATGTGTCTTTCCAACAATTGTTTTCCTTCTTCTTCACTTGAAATCAATTAGTCTTATTGATACTGATAGTTATGATCTTGATTCATTGAGTTACAAATCACTGGGGCATGAACAACTTTGACTTGAACTTCTTCCAATGATTTCTTCTTTGTTAGATCATATTTAACATATTGAATTGTATCAATTGCTTTGTCTTTATTTGTATTGATTTCTTTGTGACTTCTCGTTCTTGATTGTCTTCGGGTTAAGTATCTTTTCTTTAGTTGAGTTACATAAGTTATAGTGTTACAAGTTTAGACACTCTGCCTTTCAATTTGGTATCAAAGCTTAATCATTATGCTCATTCAATTGGAGTTTAGACACTCTGCCTTTCAATTGGAGTTTAGACACTCTGCCTTACAAGTTTAAAATTGCTCAAAATATCACTTCTGCATGCTATTTAATCATTATGTACTTAGACTTTAAAATGCCTTATTAATGATTATTATATGTTGTATGTTGTGGTATTTTCCATAAATTCACTGTGCTTTGATTGTAATTTTTGATAAAAACTTTGAATTTATGCTCATTTAATTGCATGAACATAGGGGGAGTTAAATTCATGAATCTCTAAATTTGCCTTGATTTTAGATGAATTTTTCTATGTTTATCATGTATTTTTAATGTCATGAGAAGGTTTAGAATTGTCAAGGAATGGTTCTCTTAATGATTTTAAATAAAAATCCTTGAATTGGTATTTATTTTAATCTGGCAAAATTTAATTTTTGTATTCCTTGAAAAAAATTGCCAAATTTTACCAAGTACCTTCAAAATTTCGAGATAGGGTCCATCTCGAAACTCATCTCGAAATTCGGCTTGAATTTCGACTTTGAGCTTCCAGGAGTGAAGTTTTGAAAATTCTAAGTCTGGTAAATTTTTCGCCTTAGTGTCTATCTCGAAATTCATCTCGAAATTCGACTTGAAGTTCGACTTAGGATCTATCTCGAAATTCATCTCGAAATTCGACTTGAAGTTCGACTTAGGATCTATCTCGAAATTCATCTCGAAATTCGACTTGAAGTTCGACTTAGGATCTATCTCGAAATTCATCTCGAAATTCGACTTGAAGTTCGACTTACGGTCTATCTCAAAACTTATCTCGAATTTCGACTTGAAGTTCGAGATGGGTTTTCCTTCAGAGGTTTCATGCTGTTTAAAATTGTTCAAGTGAATTTAATTCGAATTAGCCTTTATGTCGAAACTTATCTCGAATTTCGACTTGATGTTCGAGATAGAGTTCGACATAGAAGTTCGACTTAGAGTTCGACATAGAGTTCGACTTAGATTTCCCAGTGTGTGTACTTAAGTTTTTGTTTATTTTCACAGGGATATTTTTGTCATTTCACTCTACTGCCTATATATACATCTCTAACCCGTTTTTACTTTCACTTTTACCCAATTGTTTTAAAACCTAATTTTTACAGCAGCCCTCCCTCCACCCACGACTGTTCATATTCGTTGTTAAATCTCTTACACATAACGAACTACTGCCCAGTTTTTCCTTGATTTTACTGTCTGCATCAGTTATATACGTTTATATTGTGCGTGGTTGTGCGTTTTACATCGTGCCTGTTCCTCTTCTCAGATACATACATACACACGAACTGCACACATCTCTCACATACATATTTTTTACTGCAGATTTTGTTTTCACAGTAGCTTGTTACTGATTCTTGTTTACTTCCGTAGTTTAATTTTCAGTACAACATCTTAGTTGTTTTCTAAATTAAAAGGGATTAACACGATTTTTTTTTATATAAACAAAAACAAAATGACTCACCAATTTTCTCTTGCAAAACATAATTATTATAATATTCCGACTGAAATTGGTGATCAACTCCCACGTTTCAAGTTTTGGGTACGATATCTTAATTTGTACTCCAAAGCTAGTACTGCTTTTACTGCAAAACCTACACTGGTCCATGATGCTTTGCAGCAGTTATGGACTAGTGCAGTACCTTTTGGGAGTAAATCGACCCCCTACGGTTTTACTTTTACCTTGGAAGGTCAAAATTTTGAGGTTACAGAGGCTATTTTTAATACAGTTCTTGGTTTTCCAGTCAAGGATTCTTATGACCCTGAACCTACAGCGGCTGAGCGCCAGAATTTTTTTGAAGCAATTGGATGTTATCCTCCCCCTGGACGACTATCCACTTCAAATATTCAAAAACAATTTTTTCATGTGGAATGGAATTACTTTTTCGAGGCCATTACTAGATGTTTTCGGGCACGAGAAAGAGATTTTCATCAAATTTCCATTCCCATGCAAATTTTTGGTGTTTCCCTAGCCCAGGAACTAAACATTAATTATGGCAGGCTTGTTCTTTCAGAATTAGTGGCTACAATGGGATCACCTGAAACCAGAGATATTTCACACAATGATATTGTCTGTTGGTATCCTCGTTTCTTGCAAATGCTAATCAATCATCTCGTGCCTTCTAATGCTTTATCAATTCGGCAGGCATTTGTTCGAAGTCCCACCTCTGCACCTCTAGGCATGGGCACTAAGTCACTAACAACTATTGCTAACCAGGATAAACATCAGGGTAAACCTATGTCTATTCCTGAGAACATTCAAGTGTGGCTCTCTTATGATGCAGGTGTAACTACTCTCGCGGGGACTTCACAAATCTCATCACATGCTCAGAATCCATCTGCCCACAATGAAGCATTTCAAGGGATTCCTGATGAGCATATTGATGACGAACAAGATGAGGGCCAATCTCTCAGTCACTTCACAGCCAGGCAAAAGGAACAGCAACCGTCTCCTAGGACACCACATGCTGATTCTGATTCCTCTGTTGGCCAAGGTAATGAAGGAGGTACATTCTTCGAACCTAACACTCCTTCTTCCTCTGATTCTGATTCCGTGGCCCAAGATTCTGCTAACCCGCAGGATCTATCCCAGGGTGATAGCCATATTTCTGCGTCTGCTTCTCTAACTTCTTCACTATCACCCCTGTTAACGGGAGTTAAAAGGCCGGCACCTTTAGAATTAGGTGAGAGTACTGATGAGAGTGACCCTGAAGTGCAGCCAGTTTTAAGGAAGCGAGCCAAATTTTCACAAGCTGCTACTTCAAAAGCCCAGTCCATCCCTAGCGTGTCTATCACAACCACTCCACCTCACAAGAGTGGTTCTCCCCTTGCACAGTCAACACCTAGGATGGTTGCTGAGGATTCAGTGTCTTCTGAAGAGCCTGTTCCTTCAGTTAGGCCGGAAGTTTTACGAGCTTCGAAAGTACCTTCACCGGTACGTCCTGATGCTGCAGAGAGGATCGGTTCTACTGTTGTACTTGAACACTCTGCAGCCTCTCAGCCTGAGATTCCACCTCAGGACAAAACAGGAGACATTGATCCCATAACTGTTCCTCATTTTTCTTATCCAGTTTCTGCAGGTACTGCTTTGAATCTGCGTGCTATTATTGAAGACATACACGAGCGTGAGACAGGGAGTGAGTGTGAGCGTTTAGGGAGTGAGGGACCTTCATTTTTAAGGCCCGAAACTGAGCGTCAAACACAAACAGAACGATTCTTAGAGCGAGAAAACCTAAGCCAAACACCGTCCCTGGTTCTTGAAACTCTTGCAACACGTATGTCAACTGTAGAAAATCAGATGGAGCAGTTTGGGCAATCTATGGGGCAGTTAGGGGTTAATGTCGGCGACCACAAGAGAGCTCTTGATGACTACGCAGCACGAATGGCAGGTCAAGCCGAAGCTTTAAAAGATATGACAAACAAAGTCAATGACCTGGGCCATGCTGGTGGTCTCTTGGGCAGCACTCTGTATGACAGAATGGGGAGTGTTGAAAGCGTTCTGCATACACTGGCAACGGAGGTCAGTCGAATGATGTATGCAGTTCGGCATTTGGTTCCCCCGGAGTGCTTTGAAGAACAATTCACACAACCTCCCCCGGCTGATGATGATGGTACAGGTGGTGCAGGTGGTGCTGGTGGACCTTCTGGTTTTGGTTCACATGCTGGTGGCTCTGGTGTACCAGGTGATGTTCAGGATAACTCACCTAAGGGGGAGAAAGGAGGTAATGAGACGACACAACAGTCACCCCGTGCTGAAGAAGAGATTGATCCAATGGTGACTGATGAGGAGGCTCAGAGGAAGCGAAAGGGTAAAGCAGTGATGGTTGAACAAGAAGAGCCATTCACTGACTTTGGTGATCGACAGAAACACGTGCAAGTTGATTCAGATTCTGATATGGAAGACGTACCTCTAGCACATGCAATTAAGAGATCTTTGGAGGAACAAGGTGGAGGTGCTGGGGCGTCTGCTGAAGAGATTCCTGTTGATGAGGAGACCCTGAAAGCTCAGCAGTTAGCTCTGGAACAAGCTCAATTTTTCAAAATGAAGATGATGCAGGATAAAGCTGTTTTTCTTGAGAAGCAAGTGGAGCTCAAGGAAAAGCAGTATGATCATGAGCTTGCCAGACTAGCTGATCCTCAAGTTGATCTGGACAAAAGGAGGATTGGACAGAAATGGGACGATGCACGAAAGATACTGATGGGGTCGTGTGCACATGGAGTTCATAATAAGGAGGCAGATGACTTGTTCTTCAACTTGAACATGAAGAATCCGATGACGATGGACTATATAAATGCTTTGAAGAGAATGATTTCTAAAGTCCGTGTTGGATACAAAACGGTGGATAATGAATGGCAAGTCATCTTGTCTTTAATTGATGGAGCCCCGATGTCTTTTATGTATGTCGATGATCAGTTTATGTCGAGAAGATCTGCGTCAGAATTGTTCTTGCTAGCAACTAAAATTCAATATTCTCAAGCTGAGGAGCTAAGCATTCTGTATAGAGATCAGTTAATGCAGTTAGCAGAGGACAAGGGACCAGAATTCTCAGCCAATCCAGACGTTGTCAGAATGGTTGTTGATGGAAAGATGAAGAGGGTTAGTTTGGAAGAAAATGACTTGATGGCTCTATCGGTGGAATCCCTTAAAGCTGTTTGCAGACAAATGATGGGTAAGGGATTCACCTCGGATATTAAAGAAAAATCAGTGGAGTTCATTGAGAAGATAATCTTTCAGAAGAGCAGTGAAATATGGAAGTGCGATGTCGTTGCTCCAAATCCTCTGGATAACGTGAAGATTGAGCCAGAGCTAATGCAAAGAAAATGGGATATTCTACAAGCTGTGAAAAGCGTAGATGAAGCTTTGACTCTTCCTTCAGGACCCCTGGAACAAGGAGAGATAAGGGAGGCAGTTGGTGTTCCAGGAAGAGAAAGTGTATACTGGATTCATTCTTACACAGCTGATACAGCTGATGCCTTGGTGTTCATTGATGCAAACCAGAATCAAACCTTCTTGCATATGAGTAGGAAATGGCTGCTGCAGACTCAAGATGCTGCATTTCTAGACAAAGTCAGAGATGAATTCAAATTGGGAGATGTAGAGGATATGTTTGCAGATGAAAAGCAGAGACTATTAAAGTACTTATCTGAGGTAGTAAAAGAGAAAAGGAGAATGGAGTCAGATGCGGCTAGTAGGTTCAATACCAACCGTGTCAAGGGCTACCCTAAAATGATCTACTGCCAGTTCAAAGCTGATAAAGCTCATTGGAAGCCTCAGCTCATCATGAAAAACTTTGAGGACATTCCAAAGATCAGAACTACCCAGGAAGTTGATAAACTAAGAAGGCTTTTCAGACATCCATATCCAGAACCCAAGAATCCTCTGGAAATGGAAGCAGTGAGTTTGCTGAATGCGAGATGGGCACAACTACACGATCCAGTATACAAAAGAGAACAGCAAAGGAAAGAAAGGCGCAGAAAACAAGGAGAAGATAAGCGCAGTGCTGTTAAGGAAGTTAGGAAGGGGAAACGGAATTAGAGTTAAAGTTCAAAGGGATGTGAACTTGAAGTTGGAAAAACTTCATATCTTTTGGTTGCTCTAACTCACTTGAGGAAAATTTACCTGACCACGGTATGCGAGATAGGCTAATTCACCATACTGTAACCGTGAATCAGAGTGGATCCAATAAGGTGATATGAGTTGGACTGAAAGGTATGAAATAATCCAGGTGATAGAGATCATGTCAATGGTCTTTAATTCGAGGTTCGAATTCTCTTTCTAGCTTATGTTTACTTTAAAAAGTTCTTTGTATTGTTTTCAAGATTTTCATTCAATTGTAAAATGTACAAGACATTAATGTTACTTATCTTTTCTCGTCTCATTATTTAGTTGAGTTATCCTTCTTTAATTTGAATGTCATTGTTAGACAATCAAATAGGGGGAGATTGAAAGGCAGAGTGTCTAAACTTGTAACACTATAACTTATGTAACTCAACTAAAGAAAATATACTTAACCCGAAGACAATCAAGAACGAGAAGTCACAAAGAAATCAATACAAATGAAGACAAAGCAATTGATACAATTCAACATGTTAAATATGATCTAACAAAGAAGAAATCATTGGAAGAAGTTCAAGTCAAAGTTGTTCATGCCCCAGTGATTTGTAACTCAATGAATCAAGATCATAACTATCAGTATCAATAAGACTAATTGATTTCAAGTGAAGAAGAAGGAAAGCAATTGTTGGAAAGACACATCTCTAATTGAACATGGTAATCTATTCAGAAGCAAGAACCCTATCAAGACTAGTCACTTATGAACCAGACCATTGCATCAAGTGTCAGGACATTGATAGCAAGTTTTTGTCAGTAGCAGAGATCCATGTTCAAGAGCTTGTTGAAGAAAATAGAAGACATGAAGAAATCACAAGTTCAAGATGTTGCATTGAAGTTTCAAGTTGAAGCCCAGAATTTCTCTAAGTACTTACAAGGGAACCTATGTAGAAATTCTAGATAAGTTTCTACTTAGAGCCAAGTAGAAATTCTGGAGGTGAAAATATTTTCTAAGTACTCAACTCAGGAAGCTATCTCGAATTTCCTATGTAGAAATTCTACTTAAAAGTTCGAGATAGCCAAGTAGAAATTCCTATGTAGAAATTCTACTTAAAGTTCGAGATAGATTCAAGTAGAATTTCCTATGTAGAAATTCTACATAGAGGACAGTTTCAACATGACACATGGCATCATCCTGGTGGCAGATTTCCAAGCTTTCAAGACAAGATAAGATTCTCGTGGACAACAGTGGGCCACATATATCTTATCTTTTGAAGACTACAAGTCATAGATTACAAAGTAGTATAAATAGAAGTACTTGTGTAACTTATCAAGAGAGCAATATTCGAGAGAAACACTTGTAATAGAGAGAAAGTATATTCACAGAGCTTAGTATCATTTACTACCCTCTTTACTTCTGTTGTACTATTGTAATGAATGTTGTAGCAACCCTTTCAAGTTATATATAAGATATATATTCCTTGAATCATTGTGTTCATTTATTACATAGTATTTATTGCTTCATTAATTTGAAATGTTGTATTCACCCCCCTCTACAACACATTTGGACCTAACAGTTTTCTTTATTACGAAGATTTTACTTGGTGACTAAGTTTAGGGATTTACTCATATACAAGGAGATGTAATATTTTATTATGGGTAGACTTTGATTGATATAAAAATTGAGATTGTTCTCTTTGTTATGGGTTGCGATCCATGCATATTCTTCTCTTTTGCGGTTGAGAAATCCTAGGAGTAGTGATTCTTCTGCGATTGGATCACCTTGGGGCTCGTGAATTTTCTGTACGATTATCTATCTTTTTATTTATTTTTATTCCTATCCTGCATCACTAGTGAGTCGGTAAGAGATTTTTACCATTTAAAAATATAAATTATACTACTGATTTTATGTATCAAATAAATTTATATGATGTATCGCTATTATATGTTACGTAATAATAATTCTAGAAGTACATACATACATACATATTTATATTATTATATTATTATAACCAAACTGGAGATCTTTTGTAGTCGATTTGGTTAACCTCACTCTTTGGTTAACCCAAAACTTTTTAGTATTATATCTAAATTATAGCCTAACCTTACATACTTAGGATGTGTTTGGGATACCTTAATTCTGGAAATAAGTAACTTATTTTTTATTTTGAAAATAAGATATGATATTAAAATTTTAAACTAAATGTTAATATTTTAAAAAAATGTAAAAATACGTATTTAAAAAAAAGTAACTTATTACTTAAGGAATCCCAAACGGGCCATTATATTAAGAATCCTATTTACAATATAATTTTCATATACATAGTTATACCAAATACAATCTACTAATACATCTCAATTTCATCATCACTCTTCAATTCATTTAAAATTGTAACTCATAAATTAAATCTCACTAAAATTATAATATTATATAATTTTAGCAAATAGAAAATATTTAGTAATAATAATATTTTTAATATTTAAGCCCGTGGTTTCCACGAGTTTTAAACATACCTGTATATATAAAAGAACAGAATGAAGATGGGGAAATATAAGAAAAGAGAAAAGAAGAAACAAGAGAATGTTACATAGTTTTCCCTAGCTCCTATAAAACCTATAAAACCTAAGTTGCTTAGAGAAACTACAAACTAAGAATTATAATAGGTTTAAGGGAAGTAATTTTGGTGCAAGATACAGGATGTACTACAAACATTCTAAATATGAAACAAACTGCTGATAGCATTTTATTGTGGTTTTTAATTTTCGTGCATTTTATCCTTTACTCCCAACATCTGGCCCCTCCAAATTTTACATTATTGACATTCTCCATATTATTTAAAAATTTAATATTTTACATTCTATCTCATTTACCTCATTTCTAACAACTTTTACTTTAAATCCTCTCCAATCCTTAACAATTTCTACAAAGTTGTCATCACTCATATATATTATAATTTAATACATCATATTTATAATTCTAAATATTATCATAAAAAATATTTATTGATATAAAATATATATTACATTAAATTTGAATTCCAAGAATTTTAAAAATTACTAAATAAAACAACATTTTTATTCCAATTATTTTTATTTTTTTTTGAAATTTTGAGAATTCATTTGGTATTTGCAAAATGATGTAAGAAATAAGTAAAATGGCCATGGGAGATGTATAATAAAAAATTTGTCAAGCTATACTATACACTGAACCAGCTCAATACAAGGAACATACCCGATTGCTGTTGCTCCCCATGATGCAACATTGTATATGAGTTTGCTTCCATCCCATGCCTTCCGAAGCTTTCCTTTTTTCTTTTTAAGGGAGAAGGTCTTGCTCAGGGCTAAAATAAAATCGAGCTCATGTTAGACCACTTATTTTCTAGGTCGGGAATTTCAATTGTAGTAGAAATAAAAAAAACTAAATCAAGCTAGATATACTTTTATACAAAAGCACTATCAGAAAGCCATAATTTGAATTTAAAGAAAACCGTTGAACTTACCATCTTGAAGCTGATTTGGTGTTAATTCCTGTTTAAAAAAGAAAAATGGTTTGTCATTTAGGTTCCAAAACAGAGGTAATGGAATACCATAAAGCTAGGATATGAGAGCCATTTCTTCTCTCCAAATTACAGAAACAAGTACACTAGTTACTAGTATACTAATACAACTATATTATTCACAAATGTAAAATGTCATGTGCATGTAATTTGTTATCCTCTTTGAGATAAATTCAGAATGATCGGAAAAAATAGACAATAATAGTGTAATCCCGAGTATCCTAGAATCTAGATGTTAAGTGACCTCAAAAATTGTCATGGGATAAATTAGTCTCCAGTTCTCCACTTGACAGGACACACGGGCCATGAGTGTTGTAAGTCGACAGTGCAAGTGCCTTGGCTACACCATATATAAGACAAATCAGCCTAACACGACTTAGTCTAGCAAACAGTATAACGAATTTGTTCCAGTTTCAAGTATTCCAATTTAAAGGGACCAAGCCTTTCCATTTATGGTTTTCTAAATATATGAATAATAAATTTTGGATTTCAGTGACCACATATAGAATTGTAAAAATTATATATCTTAAATAATAATATATAGATCATTGTAAATAATACTTGGAAAAAAAATCGTTAGCTACTTCACATATAAATAAGTAATAAAAAAAAAAACAACTGACAAAAACATAAATATAGTACTGTCTGTGATTAGGTCAAACTCGTAACAATAATTATAAAAAAAACAATTTCAAGAAATTATACAAGTACGCTACTGAACGGCATTATGCTGCAGATAAGAAACAATTATTTTTCTAGTGAAGCAGCTAATATTTTGTGTAGAACATATTTGAAGAATGGAGCAATTGAACATTCTGAAGCAATCAGAAATGCATTTTAAATTCTCGACAGATGAGCATACACTCATCAGTATCAAGATCCGTGACGAAAATTAGAAATTAATCACAGAAATGAGGAATGTCACCCAATTTTTTTAACTAATACAACAGAAAACCACATACCTTAGTCTCTTTCAGTGACAAAAGATATGCAGCCATGAAACATGCAATACCATCCACTATATCTTCTTGCCTAACTAGAACGTAATCTTCTTCTAAATCGAGACTCCCCCTTTCCCATGCATCCTGTTCACTAACCATGTCCCAGGTACTACAATCTTCTGTCATCACATAGACATGTTAGGATTTTATCAGTTATTACAATCAAACCGTAACATTTATAATAATAGGGAACCTATAGGAAAAAACATGCTTGTTCCACAACAGAGAAGTTGTTCAATTATAACCATACACTACAGTCAAAGAAAAAAAGGAAACTTAAAGTGCAGCAGTGAAACAGTTATTGATGTAAAGTATTTAAGATTAGAATAGAGTGCAGGTCGTGCATTCCTTGAAAACATACCTGCCATATTTTGTGGCACTGGCACCTGGGAACTTTCAAGCTTTTCAAGAAAATCAGGGCTCTCAACTCTAGATTTAAGGAGACTGCAGAACTAAAATAAAAGAAACATGCAAGGTAAAAGATAGTGAGCCCAACAAAAGATATGAAGTAAAACTATACTAAATTATAAAGTAACTTCTTTTGACTTTAGAATCTATGTAACAGCCAACAAAACCTAAAATGGGAGCATGTTTAAAGGCAAAGCTCCATATAAGCAACTAAAGATGCTATCCTGACGTAATAATATGACTTGGATCTAACTGCTAGGAAGATTTTTCCATCATATTTGCAGCGTGCACAAGGCACAACTATTATACTGTTAGTAAGCTAGTTATATTAATTAGCATACTCTGCTATTAGATGTCTATGGTCCATCACAATTAATAGATAGCAAATGCAAATTTACAACTTCAAGTGCCACTTTGAGCTAAAGGGGTCAGTTCAATTAATTAGCCTCTTTTTCAAGAATTTTTCCATCAACATTCATACCATGAGCCAATAAAATGGAACCATGTACCCGCAAGGTCCTTCCATTTTTCATTATGCCACCAGGCCAAACTCTTTTTAAAGTGCCTTTCTCCTAAACATCAACACTAAAACCCACAATTCCCATCCAAACTCTCAAATCTCCAAAATTAAAACGAAGTCAATATAATACTACAATACAAACACTACTTTTAAGTCAATCCAAACAAACATCAAAATTTTATACAAACATATGGGCGGTATCCCAGCGAAATCAAACTTAATTTTACTCAAAAATAAATAAATAAATAAACAAATTAGGCTTGCTAATTCAACTGAATTGCAAACAATTAAACAATCATCACAGACACACACAAGTTCAGACATGAAGATAAACACTACAGCCTAACCTAGATACTAATTCAATTCAATTCAAAACAAACATAACCTAATTTATACACAATTCAAACACAAACACACACACGCACAGCTCAAACAATACATACACATGCATACAATAAATACCTCATCCTCATCAGCGTTGTTGTTGTATTCTTGGTCGTCATCATCATCGTCGTCGTCAACAAAGCCAGTGTCATTAAGTAATTGAATAGCTCTATGACATTGCTCCAACACAGAATTCAACGTTCTTCTCCTCACACGAACCCTGCTTGTATTGGATATCGTGCCGTGTGTGTAGTTTGTATCTATAGGTCCTCCAATCTCCGTTACTTCCATGCCCTAAAATCAATACACATGTATGTATGTATGTTATGTGAGTATTGCTTTTGATTAGTTTTTTGTTTGGCGTGATGAGAATTGAGATAGAGGAGGTCGTCAATGAATTTATAGACGTTTCTTTCTTCTTGACTTCTTGTTGTGGTGGTATTAATTAATGATACAGTAATATGTTTCAGTGTCGGGTACTGATTATGAAAGATTATGATGATTATACAGCTGTTGTTTCCGTGCTTAATTAACACGTTATTCACGTGTATAATATTGTCAACGAGATTTTGTAAATAAGATCAATAATTTAATTTTTATAAAATATTATATATATATATATATATTAAAAATATATGATTTCAATATTCAGATAACTAGCAAGCTAACATCTATACTATATTATTAAAGACGAAAGATTAAAAGTTTTGGTCGTCGGTTGGTTTAGTATTGGGTGAACCATAAAAAAGATCTTGACCGTCCAATTTTAAGTGAACCATAGAAATAATCTTAACCGTTAAATTTTAATAAAATATAATTTAAAAAAAATATAATCATACATACAATTCTAACACAAGTAATCCTCCTTTAATGCAAACAACTCATAAACATTATAATTCTAAAGAATATAAACATTACTACTAAAATACAATCTCATATTAATCTTCTAACTAAAATATCTCACATTAATCTCCTAAGTAAAATACATCTCTATACAAAACAAACAAAAATTATCCTATTAAAATATAAATGCAAATAAATTATATAAAAACATATACATATAATATTAAATAAAATTTAAATTATAATTATACAAATACAAATAAATTCAAATTATTAAAAAATATTAAAATAAAAATATTAAAAAATTAAAAAAAAATCATCCGTGCATCGCACGGGATATAAGCTAGTAATAATTATGTATAAATATAAACAAAAATAAAATAATAAACACTTAAGTCATTATAAAAAGATTTATTTATATTTTGATGACATTAATAGTATTTTTCAAAAAATATTTAATATATGATAAATATTAATCATTAGAATATTGAAATTTTCTTTTAATTATCATCTAATGACTTCTTAAAATTAAAATTTTAAATAATTATATCTTATTATATCCTATATATACTATATTATTAAAACCGCAAGTGCAAATATTTGATTCGCTCAGGTCCTTTTGTGTCTCACTCAACTTCAAATGTGTCTCCTACTCAATATTAAACACATTCTTTTAATTAATAAACAAACATTTTTTAATTTTCTCATCAGTCAACCTCTTTAATTTATTTAATATCATACTTTACTAAATAATTTTATAAATACTAAAATAATAATAATATTTTATTTATATTAATAATATTTTATTATTGTGCTCTATCTATGTTATATATATACTTTTATATTATATTACTCTAAACGAACTTCTTTTTTAATTAGAATATAGAGTTTTACTCACATCTAATAGCATGTTTCAATTTTCTCATCGTTCAAACACTTTAATTTATTTAAAATTGCAATTTGATAATACAAATCTTTAAAATTTTATAATATATTAATATTATATTAATATTTTATATATTAAAACATAATCTTTTATTTAAATTTTAATTAAAATATTTTCTAATATATTCGAAACTCTTTTTATTAATAAAAATTTATTAATACTTTGCACATGCTATTAATCTTTGTTAATTAATATAAATATATAACAATATATTAATGAGAATTTAAACACATAATATAAATATGATTCAAAAATAATTTATCTCATGTACAATATTACATAAAAAATATTAATAATATAAATAATTAAATTAAATATTTAATTCATTTAAAATATATAATATATTATTTAGAGCTTGATGTTCCTAGACCTTAGGTAATTACCCAAAATTATAACAAAATATAATACAATACCAGAGTTATTTTTGTAAATACAAGCGGTGCATTATTATTACAAAATTGTCACTCACTTTTTGTATTGAAAGAACTTATAAACTTAGTTAATTACCTAAGATCATCCTCATGGCACTTTTTCTCGTGCTTTCCACGAGTTATATGCTAATATATAATAAGAGTCTCACCCATTTGTTTATATTTGAGAGAGGGTGTCGGGCACGCATTTTAAGGTACATATGAAGTATAGTTTCACAACTTATTTTTTATTTTTTTTCTCTCAATATAAATTTAATATTTACATTTTTAAATTAATAATATAAATTTATATTTTATGCGATGTACATATTTATTTTTAATATTTTATAATTATCTTATTTAATTTAGTTATTGTAAAAATATATAATTTAAATAAATTTAAAAACTAATATAATTATAATATATTAGGAGTTTTTAAAATTATAAAATATTAATAGTTTTAAAATAAATAATTTAACGAATAGAAAAAAATAATCGTACATCGCACGGGGTTAAAATATAGTCTATATATAATAAGAGTAAGAGGTCTTATCTAAATATAACAAATACATAATATTATATACTAATTATTTATAAGTTTTAATAATTTATAAGTTATATTTTTATTAAGATTTCTAACAATTATAACTTTTCTTATCTTACTTCATATTATAACTTAAACTCTATTTTAATAATACATAAATTTGAACTTAAAGAACTATTTTGGAGTTCAATTAAAAAAATCGTAATTATTGTGTTACTTACATGATAGATATTGTTTGAGCTCTATTTTGAGTTTCAGAAGTCGTAATTGGACGATTTTACAGCCCACACGAAGCTTACAAAATTATCTTTAATTCTGATGTGGTCCAACATCCAAAATTCAATTGAAGAAATCTATAATATATACATAAAAGACAATTACGAATTTTTATCAGAGAATTCAATTCCGTTTAGAATTTTTTTTATAATTGATTTAAAATATTAAAATACTTTTTATATTGGATTTATATATAGTCATATCAGATATCAGACATTATTATGTATTATTATTTGATAAGAGTATTGATAGTATTAGAGTTTTACATAGAGATAGACGAATGAGTACGTGAATTTTCCTAATGAGAAAGAAGATTAAAGTTTTTTCTTATCCAATTTTTTTCTATAAAAATATTTAATATATTATATAAGATATTATGGTAACTTTATATGATGAATCAGTCACACTTATATGAGAAATTATTATATTGAAAACTCAAAACTTTATTAATTCATTGGTTTAGAATGAATTGATAATTTTTTAAAATAATTATTTGAGTTCTCCGGTTAAGTGTTCAACCTTAACCTAAGATATTAAATATACATTCTATTCTGTTACTATATTATATATAATACTATATCAAAAACACGTTATCATATACTTTGAATCATGCTATTTGATAAATAAAATAAATCAAATTAAAATTAAAATAATATAAATGAATAAATATTAATATATTTTTTAAATTTAATCAATTTATGTATGAGAAAATTATATTGAATTAATTTTTAATAACTAAGGACTACAATTAACTATTTTTTTTAAATAAAAGTCTTTTACATTAAAAAAAAAATATTACACACGTTGAATTGTCATAACACATATTAAGTATTAATATGGAGTATTATGTTTGATTCAATAGTATTAATTGACAAATGTAAGTTTCTGTCCATTTCGGCCCAATCAATTGATTAACACTTTTTCTTATTTTAAAAGGGAATAAGCATAATAAAAAAATAAATGTCACATATTGTTAATGCTTGAAACCTTAAAATTCCATTTCTAAAATAATAAAAGAAGCGAAAAGTGCGCAATATGTGAATCCCAAGGAAGGACGGGTTTTTTCATCATAGAATGGTAATTCGATCATTTTTTACGAGAATGAAATAAAATAAATATTAGTATGCAAAAGTGGAATGAAAAATTATTATGATGGTAATTGTTATGTACCGTTTTATTTTTTATTATTTAACTTAAAGTGAAAATCTCATTAGAAATATTGTAACATATATTATTTATTGATGCACAGTTTAAATTATATAATTATTTATAAATTACAATTAATATTATACTACTGAAAATCTAATAACATAAAAAAACTTATCCAAATGAATAATTATATTATCATATTATTAAAATAGATACATATATATTATATTTCATTTACCATAATATATATTCAATTTATAGAAAACATAATAGAGATCTTATTAAAAATATATTTAAATCTAATACCTATAATCTTAAATATATTAAACATATGTTTGATATATTAAAAAATCGTGTTCATAATATTTCGAATCACAAAATTTTACAGATTTATATATTAATAATATAAATTATATTTTTGTGCGTTGTGCATATTTATTTTTAATATTTATATTTAATTCGGTTGATGTAAAAATATATAATATAAATAAGTTAAAAACTAATATAATTATAATATATTAAAACTTTTTAAAATTATAAAAATATTAGTAATTTTAGAATTATTAATTTAATTAGCAAAACAAAATATCCGTGTCTCGCACGAGTTAAAATATAGTATTCGTAATTTATGTATTATAGTTAATATTATTCTCTCTGTCCTTAATTAGTTGTCAGTTTGACTTTTTGCATGTACTTTAATGCGCATAAAAAATATAATTCGACAAACTATTTTTTAAATTTCTTTTTCTAAATAAAAATTCAAATAATAAATTTTTATTTTAAAAAAGAAAATTCAAAAAATAATATGTTGAACTATGTTTTTTTATGTGCGTTAAAATATGTGCAAAAAATCAAAAATAAAAATAATTAGGGATGAAGGCAGTAACATATATTACGTAGTAATATTTAAGGAAAAATTACATGGAGACCGTGTTTTTATCATAGACGTTGGAGATATGGTCTCGTAACCCTTAATAATTTAATTAAAATAATTAAATAGTCGGTTTAAATCCAATTTCAGATTGGATTCCAATTTTGCCGAGTCGAAAGAATATATGAACATACGATACGGGGCATAATAAACGGGAAAGGCAGGGTGGAACGAATGGGCAAAAAGCTCCCCGCTCATATTGTAAGAAGAAAATTAAAGCTTGATGAGAGAGAAAATTACATTCTCTCTTCTCCTAATCCATCTTCAATTTTAGGTACATTAATAATTATTCAACTCTCTCAATTTTTTTTCAATTCTTTTTTATGTTTATATAATCACATACGATCAATGCAGGTTGTTTACGTGATTATCTTATGTGGCTAATGTGCTTGTAATCTAGGTTATGACTAACAAAAATGAAGACTCTTGTGAGGTATATATATATGCATGTTTTATGTGTTTATATTTTGATGAATACATGATTTGTGGTGTTATTTAATGTATGTATATTTATCAGGTGAGTGTTGGTAAGGATCCACCTCCATCTGCACCTGCACCTGATCCTGCTCATGACGAAAATGCCCAAACTGATAAACCTGATACACACGGCGGAAACAAGGTTATATTTGCATTGCGATATCAAATTTCAGCTTTCGATATACAATTTATGACTAATTCAGATGTTTATGTTTATTATTGTTATTTTGTCCGTTTTTTTCATTATTATACAATTTGGATACCGTGGAATGTTTATGGGGAATGTGATTTGGCTAATTACGGAATATGAAATTACCTGAGCCAAATTCAACTTTTGATATGTCAGAGTGACAAGTAGGGTGGTATTTTGATTCAATTGTCATGCTTTTCTTTTAATATGCTTTACTGAATATGAAATTACCTGCGCAAAATTGAATTGTCTGTAACCCTGAAACTCCATGCCTGGTTTAGCTGTTTGTTTTTGGGTTTTTAATTCATAGCTAATATGGTTTAACCATTAGAAAAGCTCAGTATCTAAACCTCATATCTGCCCTGCAGGTTTACAAGAGCGGACCACTATTTTTATCTTCAAGAGGTCTGATATGTTTATTTGTTGGTGTATATATTTCCTTGACATGGTCATGTTTTTTACTGCATTCCTTGTAGTTGAACTTTTAGTTGCATTCTGGTCTGCTATTCTTTTCTCCTTCGATCTCTAATACTCTTAAAAGATCATGTTAACTGGGCTGGAAATGGTCAACCAAGATACGTAATCGCTGGACTCGACAATGTTTTGAAACTTTTGCATGTTTTGAACCAAAATGAAGTTTTGCTTTGTCGGGTGTCCATAGCGGCAGTGTCCGGGTGTCCAACACAGCACCTGGATTTGAAATAAGGCGTTGGGGGTAGCATAGCTTAAATACACTCAATTTTCAACTTTAACAAGAAAATTTGGTTTAACATAATTTTCTTATGACATTGTATTTTCATGTATGTTTTCCTTTGAGGTGATACGAAGTCAAAATGTGTCGGAGGATTAGATATACATTGTTAGTAGTAGTAAATCAAATTTAAGGAAAATAGAAGCATATGTTGAGCAGCGACAGTAAAATTGCCAAAGTGAGATAGCATAACAGGCTATTATGGATATCTAGCTTTAAGTCACGTCATTTTTAAAAAAAATGAATTAAGTGTCCTTTGTTGTTAGTTGTTACATGTATAGGATATAGGAATATTGGTTTTACATGCTTTTATGATGCATATGTGTATGAGGTAGTACCTATATAGTGTTAATCAGATATCGTAATCCTCTCTCCAAAAATTGATTTAGTTTACTAAAAACAAAAAAAAGAGGATATCTTTGTAAAATGTAAAATTACAGTCCGCACATAATCTGTATTGTAAGTTGTGGTAACGAAGAACATAATAAAATTGCTAAGAACTGTAGGTGAGTGAATTACTGATGGTAAAGTTATATAACAGTGTCACACATTTACATGGTGTAACAACTGTATCCTAGAAGTAAAATAAAAAGATGTGCCAAACATTGTTATCACGAAGACGAAAGTTACCTTCGTGTTAGGTAACACGAAGGTACTCGGGCGCCGAGACTTTTCGATGCCCGACTTGGCACTGTGATAACGATGATTATGGTGTACAATCACATTATTCGATCAATGACAATACACAAGAAAGGGATAGAGATGAACTTAATCTTGAGATATGTTTTTATTTGCTTGGACATGTTTAATATTTGGTATTTGCATATTATTATGTAGAAAAAATATGCTTAATTTGAACTTATTACGCTATTACTTTTGATTTAAATTGTGAAATTGACGTGTTTAGCAATGCTATTTATTAAATCTAGTAAATATATGTATACGAACAAGTTGTCGACTTTTTACGACTAGTCAAGCGACTTGTCGACTAGTCTTTACGAAGGTAGCTGGGCGTCAAGCCTCGATTGGCGCCGTAATAACCATGATGCCAAATAACCCAATTTTGCTGCCCCTGTTTATGTACAATGCTTCTTTATATTAGTTTTTTCACATAGAAAGATTTAAGCCATCCCTTCTACATGACTTTATGTTCTAACTATTGTACCATAATGTGAAAGACAAAATTGAGAGAAATAGAACTTGACCAGGATCTAGATGTTTGTAAACATTGTAATTGTAAGAAAATAAATTAGTCTTTTATTAAGATTGGATTCGTAGGGCTTAAAAAGAATGACATGTATATTCTTCTCGTATGATATGTCTCATCCGAAATTCTGAATCACCATCTTGGAACTCTTGTGTAGGTATTGGATGGACCTCTTGGAAAAAGAGATGGTTTATCTTAACACGTACCTCACTGGTATTCTTCAGAAGTGATCCAGTAAGTTGGATCAAATTGAAATGTTACCTCATTGTCATGATATTTAATATTTTCTTATATGGGGGTGGGAAATTAGTGAATGTCTTAATGGCCTGTTTGAGAACATGGATTTCATTTGAAATTCTGATAGTCGAAGAATTTGGATTTGGATTTCATTTGAATTCCAAAACATTCAAATATTAGTACAAATATGAGAATTTGAAATGACAACTCAAATCCTGTCATTTGAAATGAAATCCATGTTTCCAAACACAATCTAAGAGAATTTGGGTTATACTTTATATGTGGACAAACTGCCGAGTCCTTGTACCTTCTGGAGACTCAGTTACCCAATAAACTTGAAAGGAAAATATCATTGTGTTTTTTTTTGTTTGACAAGCTGGATGTCTTACAATTAGACAATGGTTCAGCTGTGTGTACATTATGTTCTTGGGTACTAAAAGAAGATTTGAGTACTACGCATCATGGTACTGATTTGCTTTTCATGTGCAGTAATGAAAATAACAGCAAATTGTAAATAAATATATTTATACAAATACACAATAACCATCTAATCAGTCATTTTATTAACCTTTTGAAAAACTTCATAGTGTTCTTTTGTTGTGCATACCAGTTGTAATTCTTTTAATAATACATCTGCGGTGGTTTTCTCACTTTTCAGAACGCTGCTCCTCCAAAGGGCGGTGAGGTGAATCTTACTCTTGGTGGTATTGACCTGAACAGTTCAGGCAGGTTGGATTGTTTACTTTAATGTACAAAATCAATTTTCTAATTTACTTCTTGACCTATTTTTCTAGCAGTGATTATTCATTCTGCTAGTTACTCTGGAATTATCATTGTTTTCTTGGAATTTTTCAGTGTGGTTGTCAAAGCGGACAAAAAACTCTTGACGGTGCTCTTTCCTGATGGTCGTGATGGGAGAGCATTTACACTTAAGGTTCTCGTCTGATGTTGCCTTTTCCTATTGTCATAACACCTCTTACTGTTCGTCGACTGTGTGCCGCTTCCAACCGTTATGACTTCAAAAAATATGAGCTGGCTATATTTTATTTTGTTTCGACTTCTAACCTCATAGAGAAATTTTTACCATAATATGTTCAACAAAATTCACATATCCAACTTGATACAGGGTTGTTGCTTAAATTATCGAATGTTAAAAATTAATTTGGAAATGGTACACTGTTCAAACTAAGCTTGCTGAAGGGGTTTCAACTTTTGTTGTCGACAAATTATAGATTGTAAGATGCGTAAGTTTACTAGTGACATTTAACATCATATGTAGTTAGACTTTAGGGAGGTTGGGGCAGTTGTTTTGTCACCAGACACTTCTCTAACTCCCTTCAGCTAGAACTCTGATGATTTGGGAGGCACGTCAACGTATACTTTGGACGTTTTCTTGCTTTCCTACTTCATTTCAAGATCAAGGGATATACGGAATGGAAGGACTCCCAAGACTTAAAGTTTTAGAAGTTCCCTCCTTTTCCTCCTTTTCCTGCTCTTTCTTGATTTAGAGTATAAATTTAAGTAGCATCACTGTGGTCATTATGGGTGTCCGGCAATGCTTATTTTGGATGAATTGTTTTTCTTGATGTTTAAATATTTTGAAATTAGTGTTTCATTCTTCTTCTTCATCTTACACTATATATTTTATTATATGTACTACACCCTGTTAAATCTTACTGGGTGCTTCTTCAAAAGAGAATCTAGAAGAACTAGACGTTTTCACATATTATTTTCATCATCGTCTTGTGAAAGAAGGTGCTTTCATGTACTAATAAGCAATTATTACTACAGGCCGAAACCTCAGAAGATCTTTTAGAGTGGAAGGCAGCACTAGAAGAAGCCTTGGCAAATGCGCCGGGCGCGGCTAATGGGATAGGACAAGATGGAGTGTTAAAAAATGATCAGCCTGATGCTGCTAATAGTCCTATGAAAGAATGTAAATTCTATATATTTACAGTCACATCTCATGTTTACATATTTACGTGATATTCTAAGTGAACAATACAAACTTTTAATATGTAAAATCATAACATTAGAGTATTCAAGAATTGGCTTTTGGTTCAGGGCAATAGGTACTTTGACTCTCGCATGCTTAGTATTATAAGAACCAAATAAATCTTTAGCTCTTTCCTCTTACTGTTTCCCTTCAAATTATTAATAGATTTATTTCTTGCTCTTATTTTATCTTGTTAACAGGTTGCTTGCTATCATTGTACCTTAGGTTTTCATGAGCTGATTTTATTATAACTCTGTTTAATAGCAAAGGACAAGCAGACTCCAAAATCTTTAGTCCTCGGTCGGCCAATTTTACTTGCTCTTGAGGATGTAGATGGGACCCCGTCATTCCTGGAGAAGGCTCTTAGATTTCTGGAAGAACATGGTGAAGTTCTATTCCTATTATATTTTTGTAGTTGAAACATCTGTGGTTAATTATTTTGTAGTACAAGGTGTAACTTCTTTTTCCTTCTTCCTTGTTTATTTTTAGCTATTGTATTTATAATCTACCTTCATAAATCATAATTACACACTTACAAGGAAAAGAAAGATGGCGATGAAAGGTTATAGCATGTGATTTTAAATATTTCTAAACAATGGACCGTTACTGAAAGTCAATAATATATGCAAGTTACACATATCCAGTTTTTAAAAAAAACAAGCGAGTTCTTGCTCTTACTTTATTCTATTTTAGTATTTTATTTATGTATATGATAAAGATATGCTGTGCACAACCCGTACGATCTTATTTATATTTAAATATTTGTTTTGCTCTCTTGTAAACATGCACGACCCATATGATCTTATTTATAGTTGATATATTCATATTTACTTATCAAACATCTATATCTAATATTTCAGGAGTCAAAGTAGAAGGGATCCTGCGGCAAGCTGCAGACGTTGAAGATGTTGAAAGTCGGATTCGAGAATTTGAGCAAGGTCAGTGTGCCTCCAACTCTTCTGATTGATTATTCTGTTTTTCTGCTTAACTTTTCTACAAGTGGCTGGCCGTGTTTTGATAGTGGATTTTCGTAAGTTAAAACCTTTTTTTGATGGGAAACAGTTATAATTCATATTGTGTACAAACTTTTTCTAAACAGGGTTTTAGTTTAGGCTTTCTTGTTAACATATCAGTAGTCAGCAAATAATTTCTCTTTATGCATAGCATACAAGCATAGTACATTCTATCCTAAAATGCTTTTCTGTAATCATTTTTATATCGAAGTTTTGAAAAGATGAAACTTGCTCTTCTGGACATCCCATTAAATAAATATCAGCAGAAAAGTTAACTTTGGCCTCTTTTTGAGTTCCTCTGACACTTAAAAAGACTTGCTCATTTTACACCATTTGCACCACCAGTTAAGCTTTCTGTTATTTAGAATTGTGATGATTCAACCATGATAAACCTGATAAAAAGATGACATAATAATATCATTATGATAAGTAACGGATGGATGAAGATAAGGCCAGTTAACTGGTAGGAAACCAATAGTCTCATTTTGTTCAGAGGACATGTCCGTCTTCCATCCACCCATTTTAGTAGAAATTATTATTGGTAAGAAATAAATTTTACCGAAATAATATTATAAAGAACAAAAATATTGCAAGAGATAAAAAAAGAAAGAAACCTGAAGACCCATTGTTTGCTACTGAAGTTGCATGCCCCAACAGGTCTGTAAGTGTTGCTAATTTTGCTTCTATTGTTCTCTGATTCAGGAAAGAATGAGTTTTCTCCTAATGAGGATCCACATGTTATAGCAGATTGTATCAAGGTATTTTGATTATAAAAAATCAAATGAGCATGTATGCTGTAATATTGTTGGAGACCACTTTATTCTCCTTATATTTCTTTTTTCAGTATATTCTCAGGGAATTGCCCTCTTCTCCGGTTCCTGCTTCTTGTTGCAATGCACTACTAAAAGCACGTTGTAAGTTTGTTATAGTGAAGCTTACATTTCATGGCCGTTTTAAACTCTTTTTCATACATGCAATATCATATGTGTTCCTTATATGCATAACGTTAGTAGTGTAATGGTGTACAAGTAGTTAGTATTATTTCCACATTGAACGAGATTATGGCAAACTACCAAGAGATACAAGGCCGAGTATGCAAAAGTGTTTCATTTATTGTTTTTTTTACAAAATGGTTGTTCAGTTGCAAAGATCTTTTAAAGATAACAAGCAGGCATCCAAAGTTTTTCTTATGTTAGCATACTAGGACCAAAACTAAACTTTTCCCTGAACTAAGTACTGGGGTTTTTGGGCTGTGAGGGTACGTTAAATTTCAAATTTAGTGTTACAAAATTTATAGGTGATTGTCTTTAAGGGGCTTGCCTGAATTAGTTGTCTTTTGTTGTTTTACTCTCTTAGAAGAAGCAATTTAAAATTTTGCGGTTTTGATCATTGTGGCAGGTACTGATCATAACAAGAGAACTGCTGCTATGCGTGCAGCTATATGTGAAACATTTCCTGAGCCAAATCGTCATCTACTACAAAGGTAGCTTAGATTGCAAACATATTAAAATGTGTATAGTCCCGAGTTAGTTGTGATGTTAGGTCCTTGAATTTGTTATTCTGGTTAGTACTACAATTTTCATGTACTTGCCTTATCATTGTCAAGTTTTCCTATTAATTTCTTTAGTAATTATTTTGTACTTCTTCTTTATGGAATCATAGATCACATTTGACCTTTTAAATTCAACTTCAAATTATTTTCAGATTAAATAATAATTTATGTTCATTTATTATATATTACACATAATCTGTAATATGTTTGTGTGTGTGTATCGGTGTTCTAAAAATGTGCAGGCAGTCTGAGGCCGTGGACCTTCTAGCACTTAAATGCTTTAGAGGATGGATAATATTATACATTTTACCTATCTAAGATTTTAAGTTATTCATGACAATTATATTTGATTAAAACCTTGTTCTTTTACTGCTTTTTGGTGTTTTTACATTTAGTAGTTACTGATGGCTTACCTTAAATTTCTGAAATAAGTACTTGTTTCCAGAAAAAAGTATGTAAATCAGTAAATGTATACTTTTTTCTGGAAATAAGCACTTATTTCCCAGATTTAAGGAAAGCCAAACACCCCCTAATATAATTCACAGTTTAGTTTGTGTTTTTTTTGTGCATTGTTACCTTTTAGTTCTTCACATATTACTTTGTCATTAATTAGATACTCGTACTAATATATGTTTCTCAACGTTTTAGCCCATTAGTACGAAAACTAGACCTTAACCCTCAATTCTGCTTAAGCAGCCGCCTAAATGTCATTATCTAAGCTGTATTATTAACTAAACCATTCTAAGATTCATATTTCATCTGGACTCAACGTACATGCTGTAAAATACTAATATAGTCTTGCAAAAAGGAATGGAACAAGTAATAAATAAAGTGCCATTATTGTGAAGGACAGTCTAAACTGGTTAGGAATACCCAACTTTAAAGTGGGTGTTCAAGACTCAAGATCTTCTCTTGACAATTATTATATAGCCTCTAATCAGTTCCCTTCCTGGTTGTACAATATAACCGCGGTTAGATAGGAAAGCTATGACAGGATGATCTGGTTCACTTTCTGCTAACATATTGCCTTGTTCATTTCCTTTTTTTGAACTTACTCGCATGTGCTTTCCTACTCTATTCTAATGACTATGACTTGGTTTGTGCCATTAAATCTTCAGAATTCTTGCAATGATGCAAACCGTGGTTTCTCACAAGGCTGTGAATCGTATGAGCACTTCAGCTGTTGCAGCTTGCATGGCACCATTGCTTCTTCGCCCTCTTCTGGCTGGTGATTGTGAGCTTGAAACTGATTTTGATATGGGTGGTGATAGTTCAGTTCAACTCATGCAAGCAGCTGCTGCAGCAAACCATGCTCAAGCCATCGTTATTACTCTCCTGGAGGAATATGATCAATTGTTTGGGGTACAAGCGATTAATTATTTAGATGGTTGCATCCATAAATAATACTTATTATGTCTAATATGTCATTTCGTTACAGGATAGACTGAAGCGTACAAATTGATATAGAAATTTTATGGAAGCTTATACTGCTTACTGATATGGTTTGGTCTAAGTCTAAGCAATATTCTACACTATGTGTAGTCGCATGGCCTTGATAGATATTAGGTTTTCAGTATAATTATAGACATGTCACCTTGAACTGTGTTTGGCCTTTTGAATATGTGCTTTAAAGGCTCTAACTGCTGTAGCACCTGTCCGTCTATAAAAAACAAAAAGCTATTTGTAAGAGTCAACATTTGGTCCATAATGAGATCTTATTATAACATCCTAATTTCGAAAGAGTAGTTATTGCCATTGATCTTTTACTCAATATATACTCCAGAATCATCATAGGTTAGTAAATTAGTATTATTACATTCTGCAAATTTATGATGGCCCAGAAGACAGCAGCAGCCAAAACCGTTATATAAACCCAACGGATGGCTTCATCTGTCTTGGTCAGAAGGTAAACCTTGAAGTCTCTATGAAGCAGCCAGACCACAATTAATCATGTGAATCCTCTAGTCCCATTGCGGAGAAACTTTCTTCTGAT
Organism: Oenanthe sinensis; assembly: GCA_028671895.1. Taxonomy (NCBI): domain Eukaryota; kingdom Viridiplantae; phylum Streptophyta; class Magnoliopsida; order Apiales; family Apiaceae; genus Oenanthe; species Oenanthe sinensis. The sequence continues at coordinate 43,808,298 of CM053794.1, forward strand.
CAGAATGTTCGCAAGAGCAAAGAAGCAAAAATGAAAACAAAGCAAAAGTCTCCAACTAAACTCGTGCTAGTTTTATACTATAAGATAACAAAGTTAAATTAAGTTTTTGTAAGAAGATTTGCAAATTTCTTGGAGTTTGATTTATTTAACTGTTATTGTATGTCTATAGTTGCACAAAGTCATATGACTTTCTTGTTTTGATATTAAGTATAATTGTTAAGTGGTGCCATATTCAGATTTGTATTTTCCCCATATCAAGCTTCCTTATATTGACAGTCTCTCTATGTTTACTAATATTACATGTAAAATATTTTGCAGGAAGGCGCTATGGCCTCTGGGTTTAACTCTGACTCTGAAGAAAGTGGAAGTGAGAGTGAAGAGCTTAGTGATGATGAGTCCTTTGAAGATGACGATGAAGATTATGAAACTGAGGGTTCATATGCAGAATCAGATGAAGGTTCGGAACATGCATCAAGTGGAAGTTTCACCGGAACTGGTGATTCTGAGGATGATATTTCTGAGGACAAGGTTGGTTTCTTTACTCAGTCTAGGCTTCTAGATGTTAAACCCAGAAAATAACTGGAAGGTTCTATACACTTGATATCACAAAATGCTTCTTCCATACTGCCCGTATCTATATGACCAGAGTGAAATATTGCTTGTCTGTTAGATTTGTCTAATCATTATTTATTGCCCCCTCAATTTTGTACTGCCTGATTCCTTTCTTCTCTTTGTTAATAAGTTTTAAAAGTATGGTACTTATATAAAATATGATTTTCATCTAAATGCCGTAAGAAACATATATCTTTTACTATCTGATTTTCCATGCAATTAAAAACTTCGTTTTTGCAGTATGTATATTAAGTTTTAAGTTTCTTTCCAGTTGCTAATTCTGAATGCATGTAATCCCAGGGGAAGAAGAATAGGCCTACGGAATCTGTTAATGTTTCCCCAGAAAACTCGTAAGCATTCATAATTTATCCAATTTTTTCATAATTATTCACTAAACCATTTGAAGATTTTTCTCTCTTGAACAAGTGATTAATATGGCCGTTTTGGTGTTCTGCTAATACAATAGTGTAAGGATCTTTCATGCAATATGCAGCCATAATTTTTTCAAGGCTTTAATTAATGCCGTTGCCCAAACTTAAAATTTTATCTAGTAAAATATGTTAGTTATATTTGGATCAATCTAAACACTTGTTGGCATTACGGGTGATTGTGGTTTAAGAAGGGTATAACTGAGAAATGTGTCTGTATACTGTATAGTATCATTATCATTAGACAAGGGAGTAAAACTAACAAAGATTATTTGATTTATGTTAAAATATAGTTCTGAAAATATAATCTTTAATTTGTTGATAATGAATCTTGCCTGCATACTGAAGTATGTGTTCTATGTACTCTGGATGACCCTTTATCGACTCTGATATTTTGAGACTGTCAGGATCAAAGTTGAAAGGCTGGAGAACACCAAAGCAGCGTTACAAAGTGGGGTTGAGGAGGAGGTATATAATATACCCTTATTATGTCTTTCTAAATTTATTTGTATTATGTGAAACTATTCATGTATGTTCTAAAAAAAATGATCTCCACACTACAGGAAAAATCAAAAGCAGCTCTACTGGAGAAACACATGATTTCTTTACATGAACAATGTTTAGCACTTGAGCAAGATGTATGTGCGAGGATGCCTCTCCCAGATTCTGAGAATTCATATGATCATATCCTCTTCTTATCACTTGTTAATTCAATATAAGTTTCAGAGTTGTCAGATGTTGAAAACCAAAGTTGGATAGTCTAAATATGAGATGCATCAATGGCAAAATGGGTGTGTGAGTGTGTCCAATTAGCAGGGAAAAAAGAGTCGGGACTTCATATAGCCTATTGTTGAATGTGTTTATATAACTACGTGTGGTGTTTTTTTTCCTTTCTGAATGCTGAGATGACATCATGGTCAAATAGTTATCTATGTCAGAACACAGAAGCCAGATCTGTGGCCAGTCTGATGTTATTACAATCAAAATACATGGCTGATATTGCTCCTAATGATTTTAACATAAATATTTGAAGCACCTAATGAAATTTCTCCTCTGGGAAAATATTGTCTGATGTAGCCAGCAGCGCCGTGTTAGATTTCACTAATTATGATTTAACCATATCCTTCATATATAGCAGTGCTGAGTATGTTGACATTGGCCTTAACTTGCATGTGTTTAGTGGAGACTTCTGAGAATTACAACCACCTAGGTTGATAGTAGACTTTGTCTTATCAGGTGGCAAGACTCCATGAACAGTTGCAGAAGGAGAGGAACTTGAGGGCCGCACTGGAAGCTGGACTTAAATCATCCAAGGGGGGCCTTCTTCTATCCTCCTCTATTGATCAAAAGGTCGGTTTCTTTACTCATCAGTCATCAGCGTCCAGGATTTATAGTAATATTTATTGAATAGTATTTTTTAAAAGGTCAAAGCAGAGCTTGAAGATATTGCATTAGCAGAGGCAGATATTACTAATCTGAGGCAGAAGGCTGATGATCTCACATTACAGCTTAATCAACATGCCGAACAGAAGTTTCGTTTGATGAGTGACCGGAAACTGTAAATTTTTCCCATTGTTTTTATACCCCCCCCCCCCTCCAGCCTCCCCATGCTCGTGTTTGAGTCGAATTTTCTTTTTGAATTTCATAGTGTGATTAGGGGGGCAACTCCAGCTTTTGATCAAGATAATTGAAAAGATAGTCTCTACTCACTTAAAGTATCTGGAGTTAAAAACTTAATGGTGTTTTACTGTGAATAGATTGTGTACTTGTAATAAACTTTCGATAGTTTTATACAGTTCTCCTTTTAACATACTGATGCCTATTGAAAAGTTTTATACAGTTCTCCTTTTAACATACTGATGCCTATTGTTGTACCTCAACCTGCAAACAGGAAAAATAAGCAGGATGGAGTTGCAAGCATAAAATGTTCTGAGAAATCAACTAGGAACAAGGTACATACATTGATCAATAAGAATTAGTATTTCCCATGTTTCAGATATTATTTCAATGGCAGTCATAGATTAAGATTTTCCTTCGGTTGATATTTTCTTCCTCTGAAACCTTTTCTGTGCTGATCTTTCACTTCCCAACTAAGGTCAACCACGTGCAAAGCTGCGTTCCCATTTCCATATAGTCTATCTCCCTTGCATAATTTTCTGCTCACATTCACTTGCGAATTTGAAATATCCCTGTACTTATCAATCAATTTTCCTCAGATTAGCTTGTAAGAAGATCTTGAAAATCATCATACTTGGTGTCAAGACTTTGTAGCTTTTTCTTATAAGCATTTTCCTTGGACAAGATAGACAATCAGAATTCATTAATCATTAATATTCGAGGTAAAGAAAAAACATCTGCCATAAACACATTAAAGATACTTATTACCACAAGTTCCACAACCATCAAGTCCAAAGTTGCAAGTTGGCCACTGATAACATTCTCTTAAAACCTTAAGTTGTTAGGAAGCATGCTTACCACGATCATATTATTCAACATCCCCCTAACTCGAAAACCCATTATGGGTCGAAAAGTGGATCACTAGGTGGTTCGTACTTTTTATGGCCTAGTCCGATCCAATTTTTCAATTACTAAATGGGGATCTCGTTCCTTTTTGGGCCCACCATAATACAATATCGGGGTAGGAAAGACTCGAACTCGAGACCTCCTACAACTAGAGTTCTGATACCATGTTAAGTTACCTTAATGTGTTTGGAAGCTGGGAGACTTACCAGGATCATATTACCACTAGCCTTATATTGTAGTGCACAACATTTGTTAGTTTTTAATGGATAAATGTACATTTATTATTTCAAAGTCAGACGATCCATAAGTTTGAAGTGACCCCTGATTCCTAGCCTTGATAGCTGAATGTGTAATAAGTTAATCCAACATCAAAATATATGGTCTATTTACTATTGATAATTGAATATAAGCTTTAATTATATATAGCGCGCGTGTACATATATAATGAAGAAATCACGTTACTTTCTAATCTATGTATATGCCAAACTTAACAGAAAAATTAATTATCTTGTTTGAGAAATGGCAGCACATAGAACCATAATATAATGTTATTAAGTTTCACCTTGATTGACACGAGTATTTTCTAAGCGAGAAAGATAAATATTTTGTATGAGTATGTTTATTTGTTATAAGAAATCTTCATGGATGAGCCAGAAGTCCGGGCAAACTGATGGAATTAGGTCTCATTTCTCAACTCTGACATTTTCTTCCCCAAACTACTTTTCTGAAGGAAAGAAGAATCTCTTTATTATCTCACCTCCAAATAAAAACTTGGTAAAACGACAAGTGGTTGTCTCTTCGAACGAGCAATGTCTAATGCAACTCTATATCAATTTTCTTCACAAGCTAGATGTAATGTAAGTGATAGTTAAAGAAATATTTAGGCCATCTAACCCATCACCAAAGCCCAACTCCAACATCCTGGAGCAAGAAAGGCTGGAGTGCGTTTTGTTTTCCAGGGTCACCCAACTCAGCATTCTTGGACAGGAAAGACTGGACACCTGAACGAGTTCCAGGGTCACCCCAACTCCAACACTCCAGGGCATTAAAGGCTAGACGACTGAACGGTTACAGGGTCTCAAGGCCTCATACACTAAATGAGTTTGACACGTAAACGGTCTAAATATTCCCTCGTACACCTGATATGATGACATAAATGATGACTTGTCAATATCAACGATCATATTGTAGCATTTCACACGCTAAATTGGTCCCTCACTTCTTAGTAACTCAAGCTCGTGGACACCATTTAGTCCGTCAAACGTTCAAACATGGACAGCTCAAATTTTGAGGTATCACTCCAAAACCCTACTCCTTGACCTATAAAGGAATACAGTTTTTGGGATGGATAATTTTTACACACACATATATACACTATTTTCTGCATATTTTTTATCTTCTCCGTCAACCCCGTCTTATTGTCATGCCGGAGGTGCGGCGGAGCCACGGCCCAGCAACTTCGGCAACAGAAGAAGACCAGGAGGCCTGGGATTTGGCGTTATCAGTGAGCATGTGACAAAATATTGGTCTTTTTTCTTTTTGCCAACTTGAGAAATAATCTTTAACATCTCATTAGTCTAATTTTACACAGTGATCCAAAGTTTTGTTGTTGATGCTATCCGGACTTCTTTAGATCACATGTCTATGTAACATTTATAAAAAAAACAATTCTTCTGTGAATTACGATTCTGTAAAGCAGGATCAATCAAACCAAGCAGATGCGAAGCAGTCAGATCCTGTACACAATTGAAAAGATGCAGAGAAGGATGGGAAACATCAACCTATATCAACAACTGATAATCATGCACCTCAGTCAGACTCGGTACGCAGCTCAAAAGTTCCTGCTGCTAGTAATTCCAAGGGGCAGGGTTCCAGGGGTGAGGTACATTTTGTTCTCTTGCCTTGTGCAGAAGGCCAACACTTAGACTACATTCATGGTTCACATATGATATATCTAGATAAGCATCCTTTCCCCTTTGACCTAATACCTTTTCAACAAAAACTATGTACTTTTGCATAGGGTCTGCTAATAGTGAAAGGGCTTGTGTGCTATATACCCTGGGGAATTATTTTGTTGTAGAGAAAATACTGATAGTAAATACAATTATTATATGTTACCGTGAGAAGCTGTAGTTTGGTTTTGGACTTGGGTCATAATACATGCATAGTAGAACTTAGGAAGTACAAACATTCATCGAGTCAATTAGTTAGAAATGAGTGTTGCTTGCTTTTTGCATCTCTTTTCACATTCTCTCATCCTTATGAAGACAGTAGTGCGTTCAACAAAAAATGGAAGAGCTACCATTTTAGCCCTTTACTGAAATGTACAAAATTGGTGTGGCCAATGCACAAGGGAGGACTTCAAGCAAACTTTAGTGTACAGTCATCTTTCACAAGTGGTGCTGGTTACATTATTTGCAACCTTGATCTGGGTTGGTTTAAGGATAAATTAGGGTAAATTATTCATAGTGTGCATGTTAACTACAATGTATATTCATTAACCTCTCCCATAAGTTAGTTGGGCCCTCTGAGGTAGTAATGCTGCAGTACTACTAGCTAGTTTCAAGCTCACCCGGAGCTAAAACAAGTATCAAGAATTTTTATATGAAATCAATCTTATACTATATAACAAGCGATGGGGTTTGTTCAACTTGTTATGTCGCCTCGCACTTAATCTGTATATGTGTATGTGCTGGATTGTTGGAATTGTGTTCGGCTTTATTCTTCTTAACCATCATATTTTGCCTTTATTTCTTACTCCCTCCGTTCCATAAAAAGTGACGGTTTATAAAAATTAAAGATCAAGCTGAAGCAATTTCGACCATTTATTAATAATTATTGTTAGAAATAAAAATTATGAAAAATATATCATTAAAAAATATATTACATTAACTGTTACAGTTAATTTTTAATTTTGTAAAAATATAAATTAGGAATATTTAATAAGTAGTCAAAATTGAATCAATTTGACTTTTATTTTTTATAAAGCGTTACTTATTGCGGAACAGAGGGAGTATTTTCTTTTATGTATGTTAAAGTTGTTGCAAGTCAACTCAAGGCCTTGGTAAAAACACATTGGGGGTGTTTGACTTAGCTTATAAGTAATAAGTTATTTTTTTAAAAAGTATTTTCATATTTTTTTTTGAAAATTAATATTTATTTTAGAAATTTAAGACCAAATTTTATTTTCAAATTTGAAAATAAGTTACTTATTTTCAGAAAAAGTACATATATATCAGCTTTTTCAGTTTATAAGCTGCTTATAAGTCCAGACAAACGGGACAATTATAATGACAAAGGTTTATACTACCGCCTCCCACACGGCTAAGGTTTGTTTGATAATGGCCGGGTGTCCCTGAGAACAGAAAAAAAGAAAGACTAGTATGTCGAGTGTTTCCTCGCAACAACGAGCTATATTTGTAAGAACCTTCTTCCAAATTACTAGTGTTTTAGAGTGGGTTTGCAATATTTTACATGCTTATCAAGTCAAGTATCTTGGAAATTTGCAAAGTATTACACAATTCGCTAATAATAATAATAATCTCGTCACAAATATTTAAAAAATTCTACAAAAACGATACAAATTACACCTCGAGAAAAACTAATAATAGTATTATTGTTACCGGTTTTGTTGTTATCTTGACTAATTTACTATAAACACGAACTATTAGTAGGAATATTAGCTAAGAAATTCTTTCAGAAAAAATCAACATGCGAGCAGTTTTTTGTTGAATTTTTGACGAACCAGCGTCAATTCAAAGTTTTGAATTTTATTCTTTTGTACAAGTAAGAAAACACGAGTTTCAAATCACAAACATAGTGTGCATTTATTGCGTAAGAGTATTTATAGTAATTTACAAATAATAGGAGTATTTATCAAACAATCAAGCAGGGAACATAACAAAATGAAAATTGGACCAGACCTTTATTAGTAGATTTCATATTTGTTTTGTTTACTCTACTCTTGTAGTGTTGTAGGCTGTAGGCCTGTAGCACGTAGAAGAATTTTGGGTTGACGTAGAGAGACAAGATTGTCCTGTGCGGGTGTGTGTGGTGGTCCAGTCCGAATATTTCACACAACTCAAAATTCACGCTTCTCTGTCTTAAATTCCTTTCCTCTTCCCAAATTCTTTAATATGTTTAATTTGTTAGTTAAAATTAATTAATTTAATTTTGAAAAGTCGAAATGAGACGAGAAATATGGGACGGAGGGAGTATATACATACACTCTTATATATAATTATTAAAATATATTAATAGTTATATTTTATTCAAATATAAATTAAAGTAAATACTCCCTTTTTTTAACATTGTTTAACTTTTTATCACACTTTTTAAATAATTTAAATTGTATTGTTTGAAAAAAAAATATCTAACTACATAATTAAAATTATTATTTTTTAAAATAATTCATATTTTAACATAAAAGAAAAGATTTCTAAAAATATATTTTTTAATAGTTTAATTTTTTGCACGTAGATCCATGCAAAAAATCAAATAACTTATATAATAAATTTGAGAAATATTTAATTAATTAATATTTTTGCAAAAAGTCAAACAATTATATAATAAATGTGAGAAATATTTAATGTATTAGTAAGATTTTATACTTATGTAGAATTATTTAAGGGATTAGGGAGTTTAAGATATATAATTTTATATGGAAATATGTAGGGGTATTTTTGTAAAATAAGAATTTATTTAAAATTTTATTAATATACTATTATTTTATAATAAAATTTAGAAAATTACCTAAAATACATCTCAGTTAATGTTATATCTATCATAACTGGTTAACCCCACATTTCACCACTTAGTTTCTTAATTTAAAAATCGATACAACACTGAACTTTATAAAAATTTGGTTCGGATTTCTTATAAGTTAGTTATAAATTAAAAAATGTATGTATTTGTGTTATTAATAAACAGTATCTGGAATTTGTCGGTAATATCGATGTAAATAAATAACCGACATAACTTTATAGAATGCGTATTCTCCAACTATAGTTAAATTCTTCCAGTACACCTACTTGTATTACTCTATCACCCTCCGTGTATATACTTACATGTTTTGTATACATACAACTCTACTTTCTCTCCTCTCTCTCTCTCTCGTTAAGCCCTAAAATCTTCATCTCTTAACAAAAGAATAATCAACAATCGTCAAACATACATAAATATATGTATATATATATACATACACCCTCTTGTATCTATAGCTCTGCTCCTTTTTTCTTGCCCAAGCTACACTCTTCTTCTCTCTAATTGTATGCATAAATTATATACGTACATGTGATTTGATGATGCAATCGGCGAGCTATATGTTAATTGATGATAATTGAATTGAATTAGGGTTGATGTGTTTGTATAAATGCTAGTGAGAGGGGATCTAGGGTTTGTGGCGGGAACGGTGGTGGTTTTCGCGGTGATCTGGATTGTGATACGCCGGAAATGGAGGATAGCGGCGGCGAGAAAGGAGGAGATCAAGCGGCTTTTGCTTATCGCGGCGGAGGAGTCGGCTAGAGCAGAGTTTGAGGCGGCGGTGCAGTACGGGACTGCGGTGGCGACCGAGGAAGAATATGTTTCTCAGACGCCGATGCAGAAGAGTCAGTGTGCGCTTTGCTTTTCGCCGGCTACTAAGTTTTGTTCGCAGTGTAAAGCGGTTCGGTACTGGTACGGTAAATTTTAAGTGTTTCTATATGTTTGATTTCGATTTTGTGCATCTGAACTGGTTGCTTTTACATTAAAGTGATCATCTTTAGGTATGTAAATAGAATTGAGCTGAAATGATTAGGGAAAGTTTTGGTCTTGTGGGTAAAATGGATATTGTTGTTTTGAATCTTTGTTTGATAGGTTTTTTGTTGATGTAAAAATTGATATTATGCAGCATGGAAGTTATACGATGATTTTGGATTTTGATGAGTTGGGCATGTTAACTGTTTTTTGAATGGGTCATGTTATTAACTCTAATTTGAATCGCAAGGAGTTGATTTTTTGTCGTAGAGCGAATTGAGTGCCTGTATCATTAATTGTAAGTGTCGTTATTAGGTGGGAAAATATAGGTGTTGTATATGATGTTTGTTTGTCAAAGGAATTATGTTTTAAGAGATACGTTTGATAATTTGTGACAAATGATGCTTTAAATTCCATAGGAAAGCAGGTGGTGTGAATTTCTTTCTAGATTATACCACATTTTGAAGTGAAAAAGCTATCAGGACTTGCTTCTTTATTTTTTGGATGAAAGTGCTTGATAGCTATTGTTCAATGCATATTATGAAAAACTAACCTTCACAATAACATGTCTGCTAAAAAATAAAACTGAAAAAGTTGGAATAGCTGGACAACTCTTTCTGACCACCCAAATTTCTTACTGCTGAACTGGCAAGCTTTGTGCTGAGTTGGGTGTGTGAGTGTGTTTAACTAGCAAAAAAAAACTTCAGTGCTGAGTTTTTTAATATGATTTTTGTGTCCCTGTACTGCATGTTTTTTAGAATAATTTAGTTCTGGGTACAAATGTTTCAGCTCTGGAAAATGCCAAATAATTCACTGGAGACAAGGTCACAAAAAGGAATGCCGTCCATATACCATTTTTAATAAGGGAAATGAAGGTAAAGTTTTCGGTCAAAAGGAGTTTAATCAAGAAGAACATGCGAGTTACGGTGATAGCTATGAGTTAGACAAGAAGCGGCATGCCAAGCAAGTTGAAACATTTCCTGAAAATTATACAGATGTCGGAAACTCTGATGTTGTGCACAGGAAGGATTTTATTAAGAGCGAAGTCCTTACTAATGATGTGGACTCTTCTAATTCCCACTTGTCTGAGGGGCGTTCTGAACCGACTAATACGTCCAGTAACACTTCAGTTGATGCTTCTGTTTACAGTTTGCATAATTCTGACGGTTTAACTAGAATTCAGACTGTCAGCGGTATCCCAATCAAGTCTGAGACCGTATGTGTGAACATGGATCAAAACAGGTTGCCATTTTCGGAGAAATCATCCAATCTGAAAAAGTCATCCATTAAGTCTGCTCAGTACCAACCTGTTTGTAGTGATGGAGATAGTCATAGTTTCTCATGCAATTCATCTGGATGGAGTGTTGACGGTTCAAATGATTCTCTTTCTGAACCTTCCACACCCTCTTCTGGATTCTGGGAAGGAACTATCAACTCTAGGAGGTCTAGAAATAGTGATAATGATGATGGCACTCAATCCAGTTCAAGTGATTCTGGTGGGGAAGTGATGTTAGGTCCTGGATCTTCTCTGGGATTTTCAACTGACTTGGCTAAAAATGTTACTCCTGCCATGCCTCAACAAGGCTTCAAGTCCAACACAATGGTATCCAATGATGGTCTAAGTTCATCAAGGACCAAGAGGCATGTCAGTGAAGCTGCTTCATCAGTAAAATTTTGTAAAGAGAGTTTGAAGTCAACATCATTGAACTTAGAGACGTCTACAAGTATGCATGTTGACACTGGTTGTAATTCACGGGTGCTAAAGTCCAGAGAATCCAGGTCTACTTCATCAAATAATCATTGTGCTCGCCCATATGCCAATGAGCAAGGGCATTTAATGATGAAAGATTTTAAGAATATCAGTAACTCACCCTCATTGTGCTCAGAAAGATCAAATAAAGTGGGCAATGACACAATCAGCTCTTCACGTACTTCTAGATCTGAGGAAGTTGGAACTATATTGTCCAGAGATTCTGATACGGGATTGACATCCAGTAGCGAGCGGGATGCAGGTCAAACGGCAAACTTATCGAAGGTTGGTGATAGTGTGCATGGGGTTACCACTTGTTCCTCCAAGTTGCCAACTAATTCTACAACTGCCAGAACTGGTTTAAAGTCAACAATGTTGAAAGTTGTTGACCAGCTCAAACCCTCTAAAATTTCAAAACATTATTCGATGGGGTTAGGTAGTGGGACTTTGGGAAATTACACTGTCAAGGTGCTGTACTACCTCTTAGATTTGATTCGTGCATTTTTTCCAGTTTACCACATTTAATGTATGCCCCTTTTAATCTAGATTTTTTTCTTATTTTGCGCAGGGCTTATTTTCTTACGAACTGTTTGTTAAGCTGTACAACTGGAATAAAGTTGACATGCAACCATGTGGGCTCATAAATTGCGGCAACAGGTAATTGTAAGCGGGCATTTCAAATTAAGATTTAGGCAGCGGTATTAAATAATGACACGACAAGGATACAAAATTATGAAGTTGGAAAGAAATCTCTTATGTCAAATACATTGCATGTCAAAAGCAACAATTTTCTTCAAGTATCTAGATTGCATCAAACAAGTCTTCAACTACTGGCCTAATGGCATTTGGCCCTTATCAACCACATCTCACCCAAGCATTAATGACTCTTAGGGTCGCTTAGTAGCACAGTTGTAGACATATCCACATATGTTCTGGCATGCATGTGATATCACATGCTTTCCTAAAACCACATTTCTGTTTATTTGAAAAATGATGAGATTTATATCTCTTGATACTTATACAAAAAATTTAAGAATGTCAGTCGTATAATATATGGAAACATTAATTTGTATATGATATGTTTTTTCTTTCAAAACTGTTGTAGTTGTTATGCCAATGCTGTGCTCCAGTGCTTGGCCTTCACACCACCTATCACTGCTTATCTTCTGCAACGACTCCATTCTAAAACATGTATGCTTCTTGCTGGCTCTTTCAGTGGGTTTTTAAAATCTATTTTCAACTTGTGTTTTGTGTAAGGTTCCTACCTCAGCTAAATTGTATACTTGTTTATTATTGTTACATTAGGTCAAAGTAAAGATTGGTGTTTTACCTGTGAATTCGAAAATCTAATTGTAAAGGCAAAGGAAGGTAATACTCCATTGTCTCCAATTAGAATACTTTCCCATATTGAAAACATCGGGAGTCATCTTGATTATGGGAAAGAGGAAGATGCACATGAGTTTTTAAGGTGAGTAAATTTGCTTCAGTAAATTTTTAGTATATGGAGGCTTGTCATAAGTATAGAGTGTAAGACTACAATTTATTGATTTGACAGGTGCGCCATTGATACATTACAATCCTCTTGCCTGAAGGAAGCCGTCTCAAAAAGCCCGGGCTGTTTGAATGAAGAAACTACTCTCATAGGCCTTACATTTGGGGGTTACCTCCGCTCCAAGGTAATATATGGTTAATGAAATGTGAATAAGTGATATAGATAAACTCACTCTCTCTTGAAATGTGAATAAGTGATATAGATGAACTCTCTCTCTCTCTCTCTCAGTTATATAAATAAACTCCCTCTCTCCCATCCTCTCCCTCCCTCCCCTCCCCTCCTCCCAATCCGTACTTGTTTCCATTTCCTTAAAGAGCTAAATTGGCATTTGATTTTCTTGTATATGAAGTATTTTTGATATTGTATGTAAATGTCCAGATAAAATGCATGAAATGTGGAGGCAAATCTGAGTGCAATGACAGAATAATGGACCTCACTGTTGAAATAGATGGAAATATATGTACCCTAGAAGAGGCTCTACGAAAGTTTACAAGTACTGAAATTCTTGATGGTGAAAACAAGTATAATTGCAGCAGGTTTGTTGTCTTGATCTATTTTCTGCAAACCAGAAAGCTTCTTTTGGCAAATATTTTCATTTAATTTAACTTCGGTAATATATGAACTTAGCACAGTAGAAATCAAATTAAAAATTTATTTTGTAAAGCATTTTGCAAATCAGGTGTGTTCCCTTTTCTCATAGACCATGCTAAAAGATTACTTAAGCCATTTGGCAAATTTTATAGCAGTTTTGGTGTAAATTAGGTGTGTAGGGATGTCTATGTTTGAGGAATATTATGAGTTTCCCACCTTATGTTCGAACACATGTTTTCCTCTATTTAGTTGGTTACATTGTCTTAAGTTCAATTATTGTTTGTGTTGCCTCAATACCTAACTGAATGGCTTTTCTATTAATGTTAAAATAATTTATTTACGGTGTTATGGGCTTCTTTTGTCAGATGCAAATCTTATGAGAAAGCTAAAAAGAAGTTGACCATAGTAGAAGCTCCTAATGTTCTGACTATTGCATTGAAGAGATTCCAGGTATGTTACATACTGATCTTTCACCATACTTGGCATGTGTTCCATACATAATTATTTGTTTTCCTGGCACACTTCTGCAGTCAGGCAAGTTTGGAAAACTTAGCAAATCTATTCAATTCCCAGAGGTTCTGGACATGGCCCCATTTATGAGCTCGACAAGTGATATGTCTCCGATATACCGGCTTTACGGAGTTGTGGTTCACTTGGATATCATGAATGCATCATTTTCTGGTCACTATATCTGCTATGTTAAAAATATTCAGAATAAATGGTTCAAGATTGATGACAGTTCGGTATGTTTTCTCCTAACCTCATTTAAGCCTGTCCTTTTTTCGAAAGATATGTTATTTTTACTCTTTTGTGGAGGTTGTTAAAAGCATTGTAAGCACATTCCTGAACACCGGTCCTTTCCGTAAGAAAACTTTTTTGCGCACGGCTGAGATGAGAATTTGAAGTGTGGAACAAGTGTAATGGGAAAGAAAAATGGCTGACTGAGTTAATAATTATGCCGACTATAACCAAGTATTAGAAACGCATTAATAACTTTGACTTAAAAGGAATTTGTATAAATAAGTCATGACATTAGTCTTCTATTTTTTTTAAATAATTACTTATTTTCAAAAAATAGACTTGTACCTACTTTTTTCTGGAAATAAGTACTTATTTCCATAAGTTAAGGGGAAACAAACACCCTTAATATTATTTCACTAAGATTATGTTTTGTTCTTTTACTAGTGGCCAGGTTATGTTTATTATGAATAACATTATTCTTGTATAGTTTTTCAAACATATTTTGGTATGCAGGATGCCGTAAACTGTGTGGAGTTAAACTCATTGTGTATTTTATATCAAATTTGACTTCTTTAGTTTGCTAAAATAATTAACTTCCTCTTATGTATTTGAATCATCACTTCCCTATTTAAATTGCAAAGCTGAGATATAAACATGTCCATTCAATTTCTAATATATAAACAGATAATCAGGTTCAACCAATTTGTTTTATCGGCAATGAAGGTACAAGAAACCACTACTTGGGGCATACCTAAGCCTTTTGCACGCAGTAACTACCTGGGCAGAGTCCGTTTCTAAAATAATCCACATGTAGGTGATCCTATATATTGTGACAGAGCTACCTTGTAGAACATAGAACCTTCCAGAGAATGTCTTTAGAAACTCAAGACATGGTTGCCTGATGTATGGATATCAGTCACTGTGTTGGGTTGGTTGGATACTTTTCTCTGTTGATCTGATTAATTGGTTTCGTTTAGTATTATATCAAGATATATTCTTGACTTTCATGTTGGTGTTTCATATTATCTTCTATTGTATTGTTGGGATTCAAAACACTGTTGATAGTTTTTAACTCTTATGCTTGGATGGTTTTACAGGTGAATGCTGTGGAACTTGATAGCGTCTTGACAAAAGGAGCATACATGCTTCTGTATGCGAGGTACGAATATCAACCGCTTTTTTCACCAGTACTTGAATTTTTATTTTCTCTTTATTCACATGACATTTTTTTAATAATCTCATTTATGGATTTATAATTCCGCTATATACCCATAGGTGTTCTCCACGGGCCCCGAAGTTAATAAGGAACTCAATGGTACCACGTGATCCAAGAAAACCAAAGAACCCATCATTGAAGTCAAGATCCCACTCCACAGATCCATGTGATTCTGCTAGAGCAGATCATATAAATTATCAGACAAGTGAAGGCTTGTATCAAAATCATCCCAGTTTTCAACTGGTTTCTTCCAGTTTGGAGGACGATTCATCAAGTGACAATTCTTCCTCCATATTTTCTGAGGCTGGTTCATGCAGCACCGAAAGCAGTACCAGAGATTCAGTGAGTGCTGATGACTATTTTGATCAAATATTTGGTGATTCTGGGCACAACTGGAACAGCTCCTGGTGGAATACATCTGACTCTGACACCTCATCTTCTTCTTCATCACCCTCCCCTCTGTACACTAAAAACATACCGTGCGCCAGGTCAGATCATTATGCCACTGGTTACAATGAAGAAAGCCACTGTTCAGTTGATCCTGCAGAATCAGCGGCGGATGGCCGTGAAAGCTTTAAAGGTAAAGGAAGCATCCCCATTTTGTATTCTGACAAGACTAAACAATGTAAAGTAGATAGTAATAGTAGTTGTAGTTGTAGTAGCTATAGGGAAACTAACTTAAACAGATTAGAAAAGGTCAACCCCTTAAACAATGTGAAATCTGGGATCTCTCACAGAAGGTATAGTAGAGGACAGTTGGATTAAAGATTGCTGACACAATGATAGCAAATTAAGACTAAACTCGTTCACTTGGCATTATGGAAGCGAAGGAGGAGGGAAAGGGGGTACACCCTGAGCATGTTCAAGGACAAGTACATTGCTAGCTCATATGCCTGGGGTGTGAGGCAAAGATCTGGAAGAAATGGCTGGTACCGGAGGAAACTTTCTTCTAGCACCCCTCTTCAGCCTGCAGTCAGGCTGACTTGGATGCAAGCTTTTAGTAGAGATCGGAGAGAAGATTGCCCAGACTGTATATTGATAGCAGAGTAAGGACTATAATAAGAGTTTGAAAGGGTGGGGTTTATGGAGTAGGCTTGTATCTGTATGTATTCTTGTTGGCTTTGTTGAAAGAAATGAACCAGCATTTTGTCACCCTCCTTCCCCCTTTTACCGAGTTAAATAAAATTATGTGTATGTTAACTTCCTTGGAGCATATTTTGTTTTTTAAATCAGATTATCGTATTTTGTACAGTTCTTTTCTAACGGTCTTGTTTATTATTTTTTTTACAAAATTGGTCTTATATGGTAAAATCGGCTTAAATCAAATTGTATATTTTATTGAATTTAATATAATATAAGTTATATATTTTACTTGCTAATCTTAATTAAAATAATATACTTTAAATGGCAAGTAAAATTTAAATTGTCAAGATCATTTTTTTACTTCGAAAATTGTTAATAAGGTGAAATGTGGATTTTACAAGCATGTAATTAATTAAATAGCTTTCATTATCTTTAGACCCCAAATATTAGTAATCTAGTAGTAACCTTTTTTTAACTCGTTTTGTAGTCCTCTGGCCAAAAATACCAGTTTTATACAAAAGTTAACGAAAATATCAGTTTTGAAAATTTTGGCTAAAAATAATATTGGGATACGCATTTGACAAATGGATATATTTGATACGCATTTTACTAATGAGTATCACATAAAAAACAAAAAAAAATGAAAATGAAAAAAAAGGTGAGATACACATCTTTTTTTTAGAATTTCAAAAAATAATAAAAAATTGGGATACCCAAATAAGAAATGCGTATCCCACGGATATTTTTGGCCAAAATTTTGAATATTAGTATTCTTATTACTTAATCTAAAAAAATGATATTTTTGTCATTTTTTCTAATCCTCGCACCTCATCTTTCATGCCTCTTAAAAGCAGGGAGCTTTTTTTTTTGTCAGGCTTATAAGTAGGGAGTTTGAATTAGTTTACTTGCCTTTTATGATATAAAATAATTATCTAATACTTCCACATCTTACAAGAGGGAGATAATTATCTAATACTCTAGATTTACCTATACAGGTAACATTTATTTAGAAACAGTAAACATCTTCCCACAAAAACGAGTTTAAGAAAATTAGATTTAATAAAATGCCTTTATTCAATATTTATCCTCGGAACCCCTTGTATAAATCTACAACCAGCAGTTTGATCTGCATTTTTAGTGGTTTATATGAGGATATTAGCCTTTGTTTTTGCCCAGTGGCTAGAATTTTGGCAATTCACACTTTATGTATCATCTTAGTTCACAAAAAGGTTGAAGTTGGATGTGTTTTGTATTTAAATTATGCTTCTATAGTTCTATTGTTGTTACATCATTATGAAAGCCAACTTTTTAATAGGTTGCAGACTGCAGTTGCACGGTCATTTAGATATTAAATTATGTTTGTATTTTTGTTTCAAAAGCAAAAGTAATTTGATGTATAGATATATTGTAAACTTTTAAGGTATTAGAGGCCACTAAATATTGAAAAGTATGCAGAGATGAAATAACTTGCATCAAGAAAAAGGTTTTAATCCTCCGTTTGAAAAAGAAATTAATAAACATGAATGAAATGACATACTACACCTTGCATCAAGAAAAAGGTTTTAATCCTCCATTTGAAAAAGAAATTAATAAACATTGATGAAATGAAATACTAAGGGCTGTAATTCGAGCGGATCTTTTTTGAGCTCGACTCGATTAACCGGCTTGACTCGTTATCGAGTTCGAACAGGTTTTTGGGCTCCATTAAATATTTGAACCCAGTTTTTCCGGGCTCGGCTCGTCATACTTAGTACTGCAAATAAAATACATTAATCAAAAAATTGAAAAAGACACTAATAGTTCAACTTATCTCGTTACATTCTAATTATTGATAAATAATAACCTTATGTAAAGGTAACATAATATTAATAACCCTGCCACTTTGGTAACTAATATATCATACTTTAATTTTAACATGAAAACATAAAACTTCAAGATGCACCCCTATTTTCTCATACTTTATTACACAATTTCGTAGGGTGAAGTAGTTTCATTCCGTCCTTTGTAATGGAATGAGCATTCGTTTCTCTAACTTAAACGGTGTTTTGTAACTATGCACCTGCCGGAAAAACATACTTAAAGTTCATACCATTCGTATGAAGTTCCTCCGGATAAAAAATATAAAAACTTGTTTGTGGGGCAGTGGAGGATAAGCAACTATACCAACATTTGCACCTTGCTTGATGTAATGAAATAGGATTCAAACCAATATACCAACATTTGCATCTGTGTAGTGTAATGAAACAGGATTCAATCGAAATCAACAAGTGAAGAAAATCAGGCTGGATGGAACATGTGACCAAAATGGGAGCGGAATGAGTATGATGAAGAATATTGAGGATTATGCGTGTAGCAAGAAGATGGATACAATTTGTGAAAATTTAGTAATGGAATGAATACCTGAGGGAAATAGTGACAAACTGTGAGGGCAATATCTTAACATGATTTATTGAAATGAGGCGAGACTAGGTTAGAAATGCAAATTAAGTTTATGTCAAATGGAGTAGGCTAACAATAGGTTCATTATCTGATGTAACACGACATTAGGGCATATCAGAACTATCCATGAAATGAAACTAGGCTTAGAGTTGATGCCAATGACGTAAACAAAAATCCAAGTTGTTGCTGAATCGGTAAAATAGAGACATATCACGCAATTCCAAAGGTGGAGCATTATCAACATAACTCAAATTGTAAATCAGGAACCATTCACTAGTTGCCTAATCACTAAAATAGGACATACCAGCTTTCAAAAAAAAAAGACATATCAGGCAACAATTTTCCAGAGAGAGAGAGAGATAGGATTATCAACATCCTCAACTGGTAAAATCAGGAACTATGCAAAAACCTTGGTTTCTTGCTCAAGTAGTTAAACAAATTGACATCCTATGATCAGATTCCTACAGAATGAAAATTGACATAGATTGACAAAAATAAAACACTGTCTACAGCTTGAGAAAATGGAATCAAAGTAACATTGCAAGTTACACCAATTTATACCACATTTAACTATATGAACAATTCAAGATCTGAAATCTACAAACACTTATCTTCTACAAGCAATATACACATCATAAGCAATAAGAAAATAGGACACTAAATGCCTACTCTAAATGTGAAGCTCACTCAACTTGCAAATTCTAGTTTTTGTGCCTTGAGAGGCAACATTAAACACCATAAGCAAAGGATAGTGAACAAAAAAACAAATTGTTTACAATCTGAGAAAAACATATGACAGCAATATTCAAAGCTACAACTTTTAAGCAGTTAGTTACAAATTCATGATTTGAAACCTACAAATATCCATCTTCTACAAGCAATTTAGCCATGATCATCACGAACATAGAAAAACATAATGACCAACAAAATAAAGAAACTACCTACCTACTCCAATTCAACGCAATGCTGATCGAATTTCTGAATTCTACTACTGCTTGTTCCTTGCTAGCCAACATTTCTTAACAAGAAAACCTTAAACTTCTTAAAAAACCACATTTCAATACACATTCTTCCTTGGCCTACCCCTTTTCTTAGCTCCCGTTGTCGGAACAGAACCCACATTCACATTCCTATGCACCGGAGTAACATTTCCACTCACATTCACATTCCTATAAACCGGAGTCACATTTCCATCCTCATCCCCTCCATTCCCATCTACCCCTTCCCCATTCAAATTATCCACATTCACAGGTGGAACCCAGTTAGGAACCCCCGAATCTTTCCTCCCACTCCCACTTCCTCCTTGAACCCCATCCTCCTCCTTACCCGAAAACCCCATAGGGAAAAACCCCCAACAACAATAATAAGCATCCTGCCCTTCCACAACCGGAGGCAAAGTCCCGATCTCGGTAGCATGAATAGCCCTATTACAATTCCCACATTTCAAAACACAATCCTGATAAACTCTAGGAAACTCATACAAATTATAACAATAAGGACATGCAGTCCAAAAACTCGACAACCTCCTCGACCCACTCGAAGAAGCCTTATACTTATCCTGATAATTCTGATGCTGCTGCTGTTGGGGCTTTCTCCCCAAATTAACCCTAGTAAAAACCCCATACTCACTGTCAAACGCCCTTTTCTTATTCAAATCAGACAACACACCCCACGCATCCGCAACAAGCCTAAACGCATCATGGGCAAAAGGGAAATTATTCTTATCAGGATGAAGTAACAAAGCTAGCTTACGATACTGTTTCTTTATAACTTCGAGATTCTCAGATTTCAAGTCAATTTGAAGAATCGCGTACCAATTCGGACGGTTATTCACCTTTTTTGTTTCGGCGGCGAGGATCACGTCGGAGATTGCCAGGATTTGATCGGAGCCGTCGAGTAACGGCGCCGTTTCTTGAGCTAACATGGCGAAGTCACGTGCGCTTGAGAGATCTTTGGTTTGTAAGAACTTTTCAGCGATCCCGAGGAGACGTTCGGCTTCAGCTCTGGCGTCGGAGTCCATTGTTTGTTTCTTTTCAGGTGGGGGATACCAAGGGAAGGGGAGATGAAGTTTATGAGATGTATATATACACAGTATCTAAGTATATCTCGTATATTTAGTAAAATATCCGATACTACTGTACTATGGTTTCAACTTTAAATGAGTGTTAAAATATAGCAATGTGAAAAACATCAAATAAAAAAAAATACTCGTATAAACAATTCAACGCATTTTATACTAACAAAATATGTTTTGTATAAATCATTTTAATGTGCAGATTTTTTAATTTCGAAAATTATTATTATATATATAAGGAGAATAAAGTTCGTGAGATTATCTTAGCAAAATTACCTAAGAGCAACTCAAACAGAGTGCTAGTTTATTCCTTAAATTTAATATAAAATATTGAATCTTAATAATTTAGGATATAGATGGGTAACTTGAACTCCAACAATGTTACTTATATTTCTTCTTTATTTTATATTTTATTATTAAAAATATTTTTCATCATTAAAGATGTACTATACAATAGAGGGAAAGATGTTGTTTACAATATTTTATTATAAAATATAAGTTAAGACATACTTAGAAAAAAATGGTGGATACCTGTTTATACAAGGAATCATGTTGCAGCTCGTATTTTAGTCTCATTCCTTAAATTTTAGTTTAGAAATTTAAATAAGGAAACTGTTGGAGATGTTCTAAGATACTAATGTTTTTTAGTGTCGGTATTTTTATAATTGTACATGATTATCTAACCATGTAATTACAACAACACTCTCGTGTATGTGTATTTATATGGAATTTTTTGTTAGCCTGAAGAAAGTTACACGAGATCTCATGAACATTAATCTCATATATAAGTTATAACTTGTGCAAGTTAATTGATATTTAAGTAAGTGTAATTTTTATATTATAACTTTAGAGATATTTGATATAAAAAATTTATATTAAATTTTTTAAAGTTGAAAATTTATATAATTAATATTTTTTATTTCATGTATATAATAAAATTAATTATATTTAATATTCATATGTATATATAATTTATATTTATGTCAATAAATTTTAATTAAATATTAATATATATTTATACCATATTATTATAAACGAAATATTAAAAGTTTTGGTCAGTCTGTTAAATTAAAATCATCACTTTCTTAAATAAAATTTTACACTAAATCAAGATCGTTGCTTTTATAACAATAACTGAATTATTTTTCTCCTAAAACTCTACATCTCTCTTAGGCCGCCGCCCATAATATTTTCTGAAGAACTTCCATCGATTTTCACAGGTGAAAAATCCTAATCTTTTTACTTTTTTGTTTTTCTTGATTAATCTCTTATTTTTCTTCAACGAGCTCCTAGTTTTTTTTAGATTTTGTTAGTCTCTTTTTGTGAGTATTTGGTTTTGTTTTAATGTTCTTCATATCCGGAATTATAGATATGCAAGATTTTCATAGGTTTGACTCTGTGATCATATCTACGATCGATTATTCAAAACAGTTGGGTCACAACAAGTACATATATTAATATCTTCAAAAAATTGCTCGATTGTCAATTTAAGAAAGAAGAATTCAACAGTGATATGTTTAAGCGTTTGTTCAATTTTGATTGTATTTGTAGATGTCGTATGACTTTTCATTATTTAATTGATTTCCCTTTTAAAAAGAAGATTTGGTAGGTCGTTACCGGGTCACGAGCTTAAAAAATATACATTTATTAGATATAATTTTATTTATTATAATACGGTCTTAACTATATAAATATCTATATTAATTAAAATTTTATTTTCTAGGCTCAATTATATATTTATTATAATACGGGTCCAAATTATTACATATTTATATTAAATAAAATAAATTTATAAAAAGTAAGAAAACATATAATATTAACATAAATTTTTAATATTATAAATTTTTATATTAAATATTAATAAAAATATGAATAAAAAATTAATTTACTTAAATATTAGTTATACAAGCACATATTATAAGTTTGTATATATATAATTTGAGTTTACAATAAAATTTTGTTTACTACATTTTTTGGTCACGCAGAAAATATTACCACCCGTTTGTTTGTCTCGTAAGTTTTTTAATTACGTAGTAATTTAAACTTTTATAAAATTATTTTGCAATGTGTAATTTTTAGAAAATACAAAATTATATTTGATTTATTCATATGTATTCCCACTAATTTATTACATAAAAAATATTTTATATAAAAAATAACAGTAAAATTTTGACTGATATATTATCTATGATATTATATTTTTAAAATTGTCGTTTTTAATTTTTAAATTAATTAAGATATTTAAAATATTATAATTAACTAAAGTATGCACATATAAAATATTATATAAAATTTTTAAAAATTAAATTTATAATATGCTCGAAAGAAATGAAAATAATATTCCAATACGACTATTTATATCAAAATTTAAAATAATTTTCTTCTTTTATCAAAATATATTTCTTCATATATAAATTGCATCAAAATATAATTTTTGAAATAAAAATTCCTCTTATTTAATTTTATCATATTATAGATAAATAAAAAATAAAAAATAAAAAAAGAATATATTACAAATAAATTTGATTATGAATATGCAAGATAGGATATATTAATTTTTTTCAAAGGGTTTTTAACTCTTTATACACAAAACAAGTAATATACTTAGAGTATATCTCTCAAGGTCAAAATCTATTTAGCTAAATTAAATTATCTAATATGGTACATGAGTGACATCTATGTGACACTCTTTCGAGGGTATCTAAAAATCAATGTGCTCCAACTTTATTTCTCTTAATTTTTTTTATAGATAGTCATATTTAATCTTCTATATTTGTCAGTCCAATAAGCCTATTACGTATAATTTACATAGCTAAAAATTTATATAATAATTATAGAATACCATTTTAATTTACAATTTAAGATATTACTCGTACACACACTTTTTTTGGGGCTAAATGGCTAATACATAATTAAACTCGACTACAACTTGCAACTGGATCATTGTACTTAAAAAACTTGCACTATGCCAAGTGAACTGAAAAAAACTTGCAATCGGGCAACTGTCGTCAACTATTCCAACGGGATAGACGGAAAAGTGATGTGGCGTGATGATGTGACATAATTAACTCAACCCAAATAACACCATAACAGCTCCATTTGCTTATTAAACCAAATCCAATATCATTCTAATATCAAACATATTAATTAGGATTCTAACATATCAATTGAGATGCATGAGTTCATCAAACTCATCTAACAGCAGCTCCTTCAAATCGTTTGAACGTGGTGGTGTAAAATGTAAGTGTGGCTTAGCGGCTCCTATTTGCCTCCTATTTGGGAGGC
This sequence comes from Oenanthe sinensis, assembly GCA_028671895.1. Classification (NCBI taxonomy): domain Eukaryota; kingdom Viridiplantae; phylum Streptophyta; class Magnoliopsida; order Apiales; family Apiaceae; genus Oenanthe; species Oenanthe sinensis. The sequence continues at coordinate 43,832,325 of CM053794.1, forward strand.
TTGGAAAAAATGAACAAATGATCCTGAAAGGAGATTTTACGGGGTGTAGTAGATACAAGCTGTGCTTTTTTTGAAATTTTTGTTGACACCTTCTACAAATTTTGATTTTTATTTCATTTTATGGGTGTTATAAGATCATGTTTTAAGGTGCACTTTTTTTCAATGGGTTGAGCCCCATTACACAGAGAGGGGAAGACAAGTGATTGAGGAATTGTTGAAGAAATTAGATGTCAAGAATGATGAACTCCTTAGTTTGTGCGATGACTTGAATATTAGGCAGCTAAATGTCTATGAAAAAAAATTATAAGGACACAATTGAGTTATTGAAGAAGAAGGAGAAAGACTTGGCTTCGTCCACAATTCCTCGTTTTTCGTTATTCGGCTTCATCGTCTTTGTAATTTGTAAATGATAGTAACTCAGGGTGGATTAGATGTTTAAATAAATATGGGTTGTGAGTTTTATCGGATTATGTATATTTTTGGGTTTGGGTTATATTTGTTTCAGGTTATCCTACGTGGCTGTCAAGATGTACATATATAACGTTTGACCGTCAAATTTCAAACACAGTTAACGATTTTTAAACTCTGTATGAGTGTAATTACCCGATTACAAGTTTTTTTAATTCTCTTAATCGAGTGCAATTTTTTTGAGTAAAATGACCCGGTTGCAAGTTGTGGTCGGATTTAATTATGTATTAACTATTTAACTTTTTTTTCCTTGTGTAGTACTTGCCCCACGTACTCGTAAATGTCTAATTTTCAGATTTTTTGATTAAATCAAAAGTATAATTATTCACATTATACAGATACAGACTATACGTAAATACAATATATATGTACAGTAATATCCAGGTGGTAATATTGGATGCCTGTCCGCGTGTACAGTAAATTCCAGCTGGACAATCATCCACGCGTCTATCGCGTATATAAACATACACAATAACACAAAGCCTATATATATGCGCCCGGTACGAGAAATTCACTGTTTTCCAAGTCCCCCTGTCAATCAAATTATAAACCCTAGCCTTTGATGCCCTTGTTAAATCATTCGTTCATTGTTTCATCTCAGTTACGCATTCTGACCAAATAAACCCTAATTTTATATATCGATGATCGCAATTTGAGTCTTGATCGCACCGAGTGTAAAGATGAAGAGTTCACTCGATGTTTTCGATTTCGACGAGCAAGACAACGAAGCCGAACTTATCGCTTCCAAGTATTCTAGTAAATTCAACAACTCTCAAGCTCTCGACAACCATAGCTCTCTCCAGAATGGTAACACCTCTCTCCCTCCCTCCCTCTCTCTCACGCACACACGGAGAGACGCGTTTTTATGTACTGAATTGTGTGGATATATGGATTATTATCGCTAAAAGAGTTTGTTTGATAGGGAATTTGTAATTTTTGTGGTTTGAAAAGCAGCTCTATTTTATACACACGTGTTTGTATGTAGTAAAGTGTATGTGTAGTTTCTGAATGGGAATTTTTGTAATTTGAACACTAGGTTTAATTCCAAGATGGGTAATTACAAAATGAGAAGCAGTTGATAATCTAGAAGCCAGTTTGGAAAGAAAAATTATTTATTTACTATAATAGTTATTAGTACGCATCTGCATATTGTTGGGTACACATTTTTGCAGTTCAGGGGATTTTATAGTAATATACAAGTAGAAAAAGTTTTTAATTGCACTGCCACTACATCTGCACACGCTTTTTTTTTCTTTTGTAGGAAAACTGATATTTATGATTGTATTTTATCTTCTTTAATGTTGATTTTTTTCTCTAGTTGCCAAGGGAAAAAATGTGCAATCTATAGAAATTAGCAATACGGTATGTGTGGATGTTGACAACACTATCAACAGAGACAACAATAAGTGTGCTGCTTCATTTGCTTCTATAAGTGGAGAGGATTGCAATGTGAACAAATCTGTGTTAGATGCTGTGCCACACATGATTCCTTGTGTTGCTGACGAGCTCCCTCAGCATAGACCAAGTAAAGTTGAGCCTGGAAGTTCCAGTTTTCGCTTGGGAGGAAGTTCAGTATCTAAAACAGTTTTACCTGCAAATATCAGATCTAAATGTCCCCGGGATGAGTCATCAAGCGTAAGTGAAGTCTATACCAATTTTATTCTTCAGAATTGAGCTTTGTTAAGAGCTCACAAAAGGTTGTACTTGTGCAGGATGAGTCCTCTGATGCTGTTCCAGGTGCTGATGGAAGCTTGAGTGAGAGATCTCCATCAACTTCTTCCTATGTTGGAGATGATGATGATTATGGTGGTGGTGATGATGATGATGATGATGATGGTATAAGCACACCTCTGTAAAGAATATATATAGCTGTGGTTTCTTTTTAGTTCTTACCCTGTTGGTCAGTGCAAGAAATCATCACAGAGATCAAATAGTTGTTATTTCCGGAAACATAACAATTTTTAATGGTTTAGCACATATAATGGATGCAATATGTGTTCTGGCAATAATGAATATTAGATATAGCTGTAGTTTCTTTTCAGTTTTTACCATGGTAGTCGGTGCAAAAAATCGTTACAGTGATGCTACTAGTTATTGCCGGAGAACAGCTTAATATTATGGTTTAGCACATAAAATTGATTCATCATGTGTTCTGGCAATAACAAATATGAGATATACCCTATTTCCTTAGTTTTTATGAGCATTGACCTACTTATCTCACTGTGCTGTTTACATTCTCAGTTTCTGTTGATGGGTCCGAAAATGACTGGTTTGGCTACATGCAAATGGTAAACAACTACTTTTTAGTTTTTATTTTGAATCACAGTGTTTACTTCATTTGACTCCATTCTCCGTAATTGCTTGATTTGATCAAACATTTTGTACTTTTACCTGCTAAAGCTCTTTAAGCTTGTTGGCATCCAATTTGAATCTGATTATAAGATGCTGGCTAAATTCAAATTCACAAGTTAAATGTACTGTTATATCTCTGGTTCTATTGTGAATACCAATGGCATTAGATACAAGCTCTGTTTCCAACAAAAAAGAAGTAGTTTTTTTTTATTAGTAATTTTATATATAATGCATGAGTATCATTATATAAGGCAATTAAAAGCAAATTCAGTTAATTTACTTGTCAATGTTGAATGGGAAATTTTAGACTAGCCAAAGTTGGTAGCTATCATTGATATTATTCCGCAGTCCAACCTGGAGCAGGTTTGGACTGCTTTAACCCCCACACACTGCACCTGGAACAGTATTGTCTGTGTTAACTTTTTGTTATAAATCTCATTTTTAACTTGCATGAGGATCTGGACTCTGAAATTTTAGGCTTCTATCAGGTCACGAGCTTAAATGCTCCATAGAATGACCGGAAGTGTACAAAATTCTTGTCCTCTAACCTTTTTGGTTCTTGCTATCTTTTTTGCAGGTTGACGGAGATTTGGGTGTTGAATGTTTCCCTGACTATATTGTGTACCGTGATAGACATCTGACAGACTCTGTGATAATCTTTTCAAGCAGCTGGATCAAAATTAAAAGCTCAACACATCATGCAGAAGATGAAACCTTCGAATTTCAGTTGGGAGTTGACGATGTCATTAATATTGAGTCCCAATGGTGTGAAAGGGTAAGCTTCAATTATCTGTGTTTATGTTCTTGTTATTTGAAATGTTTGGTTTGTATACTGTCCAAATTGTTCATCTCTTCCATGTATAATGTTCAGTTTGAGATGGCAATGGTAAAGATTCATGTGATTTCAAAAGGTTCAGTTTTGGCTGGAGATCTACATGGCACTCCAGGTTTGATGCTGGAAGTACAGCTTATGCATTCCACATTTGTTTTGCTATCCTTTTGTGTTGAATACTTGTATCTTTTTGTTAATTGCATGTATTTTAAGCAACTTAACGTACTTCATATGTAAGTTTTTTTGATAGTTCACATTGAAAAGATCTACATGTTCTATATCAGTTTTCACTAGTATGATTTTTAATAGTTTTTTGAACTACAAATGACGGAACGAGGATACTAGACTCATCAAATGAAACACAGACCTAGAATTACTAAGTTTCTCAAAACCCCAAAAATTGCATGTAGCCCAAAAAAGTTACAGAATACTTAACTCATGGAGACTTACATAGGCTGCAAAGGTAGGGAAACTACATTTTAGCGGACATTGACCTGTATTTAATTATACTGAATTACTGATATATAATCATCTCTCTGTATAATTATGCTTGATTCTTGTTCTCAACATTATATAGGTATCGAGGAGTTGAAGTTTTCGATCGTTGGAGACTGGTATGGGAGACAGAATGCAATTACTTCTATGGATGTTTACAAGCCTTTGTGGAAAGTTGTGCTAGAGTGAGTGCTTTGAACTATTCAATTTCTTTTGTTTGTTTTGACATACAATTTCCTGTTATGACTTACGATAATACTCTTAATTACATATGTACGAATGTTATCTTGTGAAATATACATATGGAATCCGTAATCTATGTAATCTTATATGGTCACTTGCCATTACTATGGTTAGTAATACCCTTTTGATTCATATCAATGATATACAAGATTAGTCTGTATTTGTTTTGTGCTGTTATTTATAAATATAGTTGATAATGATTATAATTGATAGATATATTATTAGGGATATTCTAGCTTTTGGTAGTAGGGTAATAAAAGGACTAGTTTCCTTATTTGTAGATTTTATGTGTTTGTTTAGACGGAAAGTGTTCATGTTTTACTCCAATACAAGGAGATATAAATATTATGTTGATGGGAAATTATTATTGAAATTGATTGATATTGTTCTCTTGTTATGGTAGGTTGTGATCCAAACAAATTCCTCTATTTTGCTGATGAGAATTCATAGGGATAGTTCTTATGCAGTTGGATCATGTTCAATTCTAATAGACTTGATTGAACAGAATAGTCAGAAAGTATCTTCATTTTAACCAATGGTTGTTTCTTATTTCTTCAAACTGTTTAAACCTGATGTTGATTGGTGGATTTATGTTGTATCTCTGTTTTACCTTGTGTGTAGTTCTTGTTTAGATATATTTAGTTAGTTCTGATACCATGCACAGTTGCGATTAAAAGATTATGTTAGTACATAGATATAATATAACGTTAACCCTAATATATTCTATTACATATCTTGTCTCGTGAAAATGAATTGTATTAAAAATAATAGATAAAAATCATAAAATTATAGAAACTATGTTTGCCAAAAAAACAAGAGATTGATCTTAATCAATCCAAACTTTAATTCTTCTTCTAGTGACCATGCCAATAAGAATACTAACATCCACATGCATAGCCTTTTTATGTTTGCATAGTCGTCTACATAAGCTGTCCTTAAAATCTGAATTTAATAAATTCGACTCTTTCTCTTCAAGCTCCTTTTTTTATTCAAAGTCCTTGATTCCTACATAGAACATTAAAACTTAATATATAAAAATCCAATTTGATACAAAATAACTGAAATATAGGGACTTATTACTACCAAATATCACCTGTGCTGGCTTGGTTTTTGATACCTGTGTTGGCTTTCCCTTGTCTATTGTGTAATTCTTGACATCTTATTGGAGTCTTCTGTACATTTTGTAATATATTAATATCAGCTCCAGATCATAATGCCTTGTAGGTTTAAGTCTTCTTTTAGTGACCATGCCAATAACAATACTAACATCCACATGCATAACCTTTTTATGTTTGCATAGTCACCTACGTAAGCTGTCCTTAAAATCTGAATTTAATAAAATCACCTCTTGCTCTTCAAGCTCCTTTTATTAGAAGTCCTTGATTCCTACCATAAAACATTAGAACTTAATATATTAAAATCCAATTTGGTATTAAATAACTGAAATGCAGGGAAAAATTACTACCAAATATCACCTATGTTGGCTTTCCCTTGTCTAATGTGTAATTTCACTTCAGTGTGCACATATCTATTGTACATCCTTCACCATCTTCTGCATTAATATTTTTGCTCATGCGGGCATGGGGAATTTTGACTGGACTCATCTAGGTCATTTCTTTGATAATTTCATCATATGTTAATGTAGGATTTGTACCGAGTGTAATACATGAATCATTAAATTAGTTTCCTTTTTATCAGCTCTGAAATGAAGTGCAACAATGAAGTTTCACTTGGGAACAAAGGTGTATTGCTCTTGGATCATTATTTTCCCAAGTAAGTGCAAATTTACAATTCTGTTTATTCTCACAAAGCAAGATTGTTGCTCCTCGTACTTTTTTGTTATGCAATTGATTTTTTATTTACCACGGCCTCAAGTGTAACTCTTTACTCTTATCTTTCATCTCTTTTGATGCCTTAATATTGTCAAACTATAGTTTCCACTTACCTGTCACCATTCTATGTGATTCTTATATATGAACAATGTTCTTGTATAACTTATAAAAGCAAATTCCTTTCTTAGTTTCTGATTACCTTTGCACATTTGATCAGTTGGCATGAAATTTTCTGAATATATCTATGTCGTTGGTAATGTGCAGTAAACATGACCTGCTCATATGAACTCTAAATTATGCGGCAGCCTTCATGGCCTAAGTTATTTCAAATATATGGTAGTCCTTTATGGAGTTAATTTTTTTCAAAATTTACAAACACCACTGTTTAACTAGTTGTGCTCCGTGATTCTAACTAGTGTTATCTATTTGAGTAGTAATAGTCAAGTTTTATATTTGTTTCGCCAAGGGCACATATCAAAATGCAGATTGATTTGGTTTGCCAAATGGCTATTGAACATTGTAGACTGCATATATTAAATCGTGGTATGCAAATATCTTTGTTCGTATATTCAGAGTTGTCACTTGTCTTTTAATCTATATGCAATGAAGCTAAATTTCAGGAAGAGTTTTACTTTCATCTTGAAGATACGTTACACGCAGTTTAGTTATTGAGCATATAATACTAGGCTAGAACGTGGTAATAACTGAACATATATATATATGGGTAAAATATTAGCTGTAGTACTGGAAAAACTGTCCCCTTTAAACAATTAACAAGTGGCAGATTTAAACAATTAATGAGTGGCAGATACACATACAATTATTCATCAGCAGTATCTCTGTATCGCTCACACAAACAAAATCTTATCTTTCTGGGCATCTTGTATTCATGTGTTGCGGAGTTCGTGTTACTTATTAGAGTTGTTCTGAAGAAGGGTTCTTTTTCATTCATAAGTTACTTTAATTATCTTGTTCATGGTTGTGTTTTAATATTTGTATTCCCCAAAATGTGAACTGGATTTGCATGTGACAATTTTGCAGTTTTGATAAGGCTTTTGAAGATCTTATATATCCAAAAGGGGATCCTGATGCTGTTTCAATCAGTAAGAGGGACATTGATCTTCTACAGCCAGACACATTTGTTAACGACACTATTATCGACTTCTATATCAAGTAGGTTATAGGTACTTTGTGGTATTACATTGTAGTCTTTCTTCTTTACAGAAGCATGCAGTATCGCCATAACATTGAAAATACTCCTAACTATACCATCAGATGATAAAAAGGTAAAAAGGGTGTTTGGGGGGGTGTTGGTTGGGGATGACAGTGATCTATAGATTTTTCAATCACTGGATTAGGAATAGGCATCCCTTTGGTTTAATGTTTAGTAAATAAGCTAGAATCAAGTGTTCCCAGGATGACGTGGGTGGGTCTCTTGTTAAACTTGAAATGGTCCTATTTAACAAATGCCTTCCCTCATACATTCAAATTTCATACGGAACATCCGTAAGCAGGTATTTAATTAATAAAAGAAACAAGAATCTAGAGATAGCATACTATATCAAGCAGCTGGTTGATAAATTCTCCACGACTTCTCTATAATATATGCCCTGAAGGTAAATACAATGAAAAGTCCAGTAGAGCTTGCTACATCCTTCTTTTTTGTAAATATCCCTTCTCAGTTTCAAATATAAATATCTGAATATATTTTCATATATGTGATCTGCAGACTGCGGGTATATTCCTATATTTATTTATTTATTTTCTGAATTCTTACTTTGTCATATTACTGTATATGTTAAATATTTATATTTAACTGTGTATGTTGATTTATATATGTTTCGTTTCTGCTTAACATTATTTTTGTTGTCTCTATGTTGTAGACTTTATTATTATTCTGATTTCTCGATGTCGCATAGGTTTTACTTTCAATTCTCTATGAACATTTACTATACAAGCTATGTTATTGTAACATCTTAGTCAAAAAAATTGTTATTTGAAAGGAGACTGAAAGAGTTAGTACGTGAATTCTGCTATATTAGTTTATAACAATTTTGTAGGCCCATCTTGTTTGTGATATTTACTTGTTAACCTAGTTCTTTTGTCCTGGATATTGTTTCTTCGTACATTGTCTTACTTGTTTGTCTAATGTCCAGATACCTGAAGGACAAAATTGAACCTGGTGAGAGACACAGGTTTCATTTTTTTAATAGTTTCTTCTTCCGGAAACTGGCTGATCTTGACAAGAACCCATCCAGCGCTGTGGAAGGCAGGGCTGCATTTCAGCGAGTTCGGAAATGGACTAGAAAAATTAATTTATTTGAAAAGGATTATCTTTTTGTTCCTGTCAATTTCAAGTAAGATATAAGCTATAGGCAATTTTCTTTTCTGAAAACAATGTCTGCTTATTGAGTTCACTTGAAAAATGTGCACCTTTGGTGACAGTTACCACTGGAGTCTCATTGTAATATGTCACCCTGGTGAAGTAGCTGAGTTTCAAGGCAAGTTTCTGTAGGTAAATTACTTTCGAAACTATATCAAGCATACTTATCTAATTATAATTCTACTTTTTGAGTCTCTAGATCCCGACCCGCGCAAATCTCTTAGAGCACCATGTGTATTGCATATGGATTCTATCAGAGGAAGTCATTCTGGTCTGAAAAGTCTTCTCCAGAGGTATCAGCATACCATTTTGATCTGACTCTTATTTGAACTTTGTGTGAATGTGCAGTTGTACAAGGTACAATATGTTGCACTAAACTTCCTTGAATTTCATCAATTTTTAGGCTTCTTCCAAATCTAAACCATGTTTTTGCAGTTAGAACTTGAACAAGTGTTCACCTTTGTTTATTCTTACAAGTGATAATTTGCTTTTAGCACTAAGTGGCAGAGCCAGGATTTTTTTTTTTTGGGGGGGGGATCATGTTCCCTGTGAAAATCTTTAGTTTTTTTGGCAGCCTACTGAATTTAATCATTTGATCTCAAATATAAGGATAATGTAAATTAGAGAAAGTATTCTAAGCACAACAAATATCAGGAGCTCGATGCTAGATGCTTCTACAAATATCTACAAATATCAGGAGGGAATTATATTGATGTGATGTCTAACCCAATTCAAATACTCCTTAAGTTCTGTTCTTAAATATTCATGAAGTAAAATAAAAACTTATTTGTAAAGAGAGGTGAGTCAAATTGGCAATGTATTTTCAGGCTTTTCTACATCCCAAGTGGACAAATCATTCAACGCATATGTGTATCAGGTTTAGGCCAATAGTTATCTTTATATGATTTTAAGTACGTACTGACTAGTAACCTTCATCAGGGAAACTCATTAAGGCAGTAAGCATAACTAGCCTTTCAACTGATAGGGTTAGTTTGTACATGCCTTGGCTTATCCTAGCCTGTCAGATTGGACTAATTTCAGTTTCATAATAAAAATGTATTTATTCATAGAAATTCAGCTATCAGAATAAATTGTAAAAATAGATAACTGATTTTTGTGCTTTAATTTCTTAACATCTTTGTTTATTTTGTAATGGCAGTTACCTGTGTGAGGAATGGAAGGAAAGGCAGAAGGATTCATCAGAAGATATCTCCTCAAGATTTTTAAATTTGAGATTCCTGTCACTAGAGGTACAGTGTCAAGTTCATATTGTATGTAATGAAAGTAGAATCATGTGTAAATGAATTGTTTAGATAAAGAGATAATCATGTTAACCCTTTGGAATTCATTATTGATCTCCTTTTGTAATTTTTAATTAATGGAATTACTTGCGGTCTTGCAGCTGTATGATATTGTTCTTAATTCTTATATATAATTATGTCATGTGCAGCTTCCGCAGCAGCAAAATTCATATGACTGTGGGCTTTTCTTGCTTCACTACGTAGAGCTCTTTCTGGAAGGAGTTCCTGTTAATTTCAACCCATTCCAACTAACAAAGTTCTCTAACTTCGTAAGTAAAAATAGTTCACTTCAGTTTTTGTAATTTTGGTTTGATTTGGTATCACTTTGCTTTTGTTCTTTAAATTTCCTCATTTGAAAAATCCATTATTTGGGGCCTATTTCTTATGTGGTATGCTAGCCTGGATTACAATGTTATGTTTATCTCGAATTGGGATAAATATTACTCAAGATGACAGTAAGTGGATAACTAGATAAAGAAGAGTTAACATTTATCTTCGTAGTGGTCTAGTGGATAAAAGTGGTGAGAATGGTGTTGTTTGGTATAGGAGTTTCTAGTCTGAACCTCATAGATTAATTTGCTGTGTTCAGTCTCAGAGATCCTCATTTGGTGAGTTCTTGGTTTACTTCGTTGGTTCTGTTTGGTTTCAGCTGTCTTGGTTGTCACTAGAAGTTGTGTGAACTATTTAAACTTTGAATTATTTGTATGAGCTACATGTTTTGCCTTTTCACAATTTTCTGCTCTTTGGTGTGTCAAGATAATAACACTTTCTTGCTAATTGTTTTTTACGCCATTTCTGTATTAAACAATATAGCAGAGGAGAAACAACACTTTCATAGCTTCTCTTTTTTTTTTCTCGAGGTAACACTTGCATAGCTCTAATTAGATTTCCACTATTTTGCATTTTCTTAGAGAGCTAACTTGACATCTAAATTTGAGTCCAGAATCCAGATACATGGTCCTAACCCAGTTTTGATTGAAAATTCTACATGTTTGCAATCGAATCATCGTAATTCACAATGTTCTATCCTGCATTTCAGTTATACAATGGTACCTTGGTAGCTTATGTCAATTAATAATCCTTTATCAATCAAATGTACAAGGTTTTAATTCTTGATCTACTTCATGAATCTTGTCAAAGTACATAATTCATCTCCATGTTATTAGTTTTCCTTCTTTTGACCAAGCAATCTTAGAACTGATCTAGTTGGAGCTGAATTTGGGTGGAATTTTCATTTTTATTCTTTTGTGTCCTCAAGAATGTACATCTAATATTTTTTTCCTCAGCCTATAGATAAATTGGATCCTTGCTTGTTATGCTTTGTTTTTTCAGAGTGTTTCTATGTCTAACAGTGCCCAATTTTCAGCTTACTGCAGATTGGTTTGTACCTTGTGAAGCTTCCCTTAAGAGAACCTATATTCAGAGAATGATCTATGATCTTCTAAATAATGGGGTTTTACATCAGACTTATCCTGGTGCTGGAAGCAGAAAGGAATTCACCTCAAACTGTTCAAAATCTTCATTCCAAAATGGAACAAATGCGGCCTTTGTTTCAGAGAGATGCAGTCCTTCAAAAGCTTTGCACGGGAATGCCATGAGTTCTCAAAATGGGCAGGAACTTGAATTGACTTCATTACAATATTCCCTAAGAAGTTCTGGTTGTGATAGAGATTCAGGATTGCTTTATGGAGGCCTTATTGAGTCTGGTCATGCTGTTGGGTCGTTCTATCAATCTCTAGAACAGTCAGCTCCTTTAAATGAGTTGAAGAATGCTATGCTGCAAATGGAGGTATGGCCAAAATTCACATCTGATTTATTTGCTTACATATGATTATTGATGTGATCGACATCCCATGTCTTTTTCATCAAACCACTGCAACTATATTTTTGGAATTGTTATTATATGCTGATTGGTTTGCTTTAGGTTATAAGTTTTTATATAAAACAACAATATTTGCTTTAGCTTATAAATGTTATGAAAAAGCAACAACATTGGATTGTTGAGTAAGTGTCCACACTCTTTACATTACTTCAATACAAGGCATTTCCAAATGTAGGAGAGGATGATGCCGTATGTAACAATAACCAGAAGTAAAATAGTAAATGAACTTTTGTTAGGTGAACTCAATCATATTATATACTGATGAATTGTTTCTTAATTTGGATATTTGGCTGAATTAGAAATATTATGCCATCTAATTTTCCTATTATAGTAGTCTAGAGTCGTAAATAGTACTCAGATAGTCGCTATATATTCCCCTCGAAGATATCTTTTGATTAGATGGTTTCCAAATTGTTCATTTAAAAATATTTTCTTCTAGTTTTTATCATCCAACTTTCAAATACCTTCGATGTGTAATCTTCCTATTGCCTATCACATTGAGATCTTAAAATTTACTCATGACGATGTTTACCATGAGGTTTGTTGTTTTTTAATGACCAAAATGAAAGCTCTTTAGTGGCCAGTAACACCAGTAATGTATTCTAGCCTCCTTTAATATGTATTTTGTTAACATTACACAACACTTCTTATTTTTCAGCAAGAGAAAGAGACGGATGGGTATTGTGGCTCTACAGCAGCAGCAGAAACTGGGCTTGAACGGTTTGTTGCCACCACATCTCAAGAATCTAATCCTTATTTATCTACAGAATTTAGAGGAGAGCCATCATGGAACTTAGGAACGTCTGTTCATCAGATAGTGCCCGAGCATACTAGCTCGTTACTAGACACATCTGTGTGTGTCACTGACAAAACATTAGATGTAGGGGTCGTGAACTATGGTCTAGAAGGGACAAATCCAAATTTCAAAGTACACATAGGTCAATCCAGGCCACCAACAGATAATGGAGGGTGTTTAATGAATGACCTTGGCTCTGCCTCCAGTAGGATACTTGAACAAGTTTCTAACAATCCTGATAATATGCACTGTGGCAATGAGGACGAGGATTTGGTCACACCCTGCCTAGCAAATTCACTTGGATCATCTGCCCAAGATTTTGATGCAGGAGAGGAAAGGATCAAGACTTGCATAAGTTTGCAATCATTTTCTGATGCAGGTTTAGTAACCCATGAGCTTCATGATGCTAAGAGAAGGAAGCTTATATCTCTCGAAGAAGGGCTGCCAGCAAATTAGGCAAGGGACCTGCATATAGTAATTCAAATCTTTGGGGCGGTTTTTGTTAATATAGTTATGGATAATTATATGTGAATATGTGAATACTCTTAATATGTTTTGGCCTGTCATTAGGTTGGCAAGACAGTTTATGACTGCATGTTGGCAATTATCGCATGTGCCAAGTAGGATTATGATTTTTTTAAGAATCTGGTAAACAATTGCAGACCATTATGAATTTTTAGGGTGGAGTTGCGTTTGTTTCGATGGACTTTTAGTTTTAGGAAGTCCTTGACTGTCTGATTAAAATAGCAGCATGTATTAATTTTAATGTTTATTTTAGGATAGGTCAACACTCAAACTCAGACGATCTATCCTCCATCGTACAGAGGAGAGAGTTATGAGTTATCAGATAAGCCTTGTATTTTTTTTTTTTTTAAAAAGATAAGTCTTGGATAGTAATGTATTTTTTGTTTAAACTTTAATTATAACCTTTTTTTTTAGAATTATAACTTAAATTTACATACAAAATGAAAGAAATATTCTAGGGATAATAGATATAATAAAGACTCCATGTCTGAATTAAGAATGTAAATAAGTAGCGTCAAAACTCGTGCAAATACACATGTTTTTTTAAATTGTATTCTTGTTACATAATTTTTTTATTAAATTTTATTTCTAATTTAAAGTTTTATATTTTAAATAATTTATCTATATTTATAATTATATGAGTATGATATAGTTGGTGGTTTGATAAAATCACTCGTGAAATAAATAAATGAGAATAAAATTGATAATATTATATCTCTTATGAATTGTAACATTTTATATGGCCTAATTATATATGTAATATAAAATTATAAAATAATTAACGAGCTTTACCTATGAATAAAAACATAAATTGACTTCTTTTTTATTTTTGGAACTTTACATAATTTAATTTTTATGAATTCTATTAGAATTATAATATTTTACAAATTTAGATAATATTGTATCAAATTAAATAATAAAATTAATAATTTTTTTGAAACAGATTTAATTCTTTATTTGGATTTATTAATATTCAATTTAAATTATTTATTATAAACTCTATTAAAATTATAATATATTACAATTTCAAAAATATATAATTATAGCTAATATAAATTATTTAAGCCAATTTGATAGAATAAATTAATTTATACGCTTAACAACAATTTTTTATATATTAAATAAAAATAAAGTAATTATTAAAAATGTAAAACCAAATATATAAAAATATTATTAAAGTATAAATATCACAATATTAAAAAAAATCTATACATTTTGGACTAGTGTTTCAACTTCCTCAGTCTGACTCTTGTTAGCCTTTTTTTTAATGTTGTAATTTATAGGACAAAGTTAACAAGATTATATATTGGACGTTTAATTTTTTAAATGTAATCTTAAATAATTTATTGATTCCATAATTTGTGTAAACCGGTTAAATTGCATCTTAATAATATGATTTGTGCAACTAAATATTTACAGTGTAATTTGAGAATTGGACTAAATTACATACTTGATTCGAAAATTTTAATCAATAATTGAAATCACCAACATCTCTATAAAATACTTCAAATCATAAGAGAGGCGCAATATTTATTGAAAATATTTCATTTAATTGATACGGATAAAATGTACGAGAATTAAGAACTACAAATGAAAACACACGAGCATCCAAACCCACCGAGATATGGGCCTATGCAAACTCCAATGCCCCTATATTTGTCCCTACAAGTCGCAATGCAATCCGAACATTTGGTTATTTTTATAATATCTGTGCAAATTGCCCCTTCCACTTCATGTGTCATCAGTGTTGCTGCAAAATAGACATATAAATTTGTCTAAATTCAATATTTCACAAATTAATTTTAACAAAGATGATGATATATATTGTTTTAACAAATTTTTTGTTTAACCAAACTTATACAGTTTAGAGGGGGAAAAAGTTTATAGTGTTACCTGAGAAAAAAAGGACCAGGAGATAAAAACAGAAGTAATGTAATTTTCCCATTACTATATCTGTGTAAATGACTTACGTTATATATCAACCAAGTACACTTAGATGTGAAGATCGAATTGCAAATAGCTGCAGAATGGTGCTACCAGTATTTATAAGCTGGAAGGATAACCTCAAACTCTGTAGTTACGAGCCTTAACTGATGGCATAATACGAGTATAATTTGAAGGCCACAGAGCGGCACAGATACATTTGCCCAAATTAGGTATCCAGTGGACTTTAAATCCAAAAAGAAGTTCATGTACATTTGTGCTATCGTTGACCTCCACCATAGCTGGCTGGGTCTTTCAATAGAATTCCTAGGAGTTGCGCTCGCCTGGCTTTTTGCAGGTCAGATGTTGTAACATCTTCATCCTTGGGGATAGGATTGTGATCGTGCATGGGCTTCTCCGACCAATATTCTAGGACGCTAAAGTACACCTCGTTCAACATAAGCCCCAAATATAATTTATACGGGCCAGCTGGGACATCCATATTAATGGCAGAACCAGACCTATCACGCACGAGGACATGCTCGATCAAGGTTGGTGGTGGCACAGTTTCGAAGCTCAGCTAGCATGTCCTCCTCAAGAGTTAAAGTCCCCCCTTGATACAAGTCATTAACGACAACCCTTCTAAGAAATGTACGTGTGGTCCTTGATTGAGGAGAAGAAACATGGCCTTGATATCTCTCCAAACTGATTCATGGTATTCGTCATCCTTGGGAGTAGCATCAGAAAGCATGAAAGTTTGCGGATCTTTAAAAATATATGCCGAGAGATTTTTGTACGAAATGAGGCCTATAAGAGGCCTCCCAGACGATAAGAGGGTTACACCTGATATTTCGATCTCTCATTAGTGCTGCAGTGCTAGACCAGTGCGTGATTTCAAGGGAACGAATGTGCTTGAAGGTTTTGAGGATCAAGGGGCAGTAAATGCACAACATAACAATGGAGGGATGCTTAATGGAAAGGGATGGAACGAGAGACACAGGGAAATTGAAACGCTTGGAGATACTCGAGCACCGACCTAATGCTTGTAAGTCGCCAAGAGAGTCACTGCTGGTGCTGCAGCTGAGCTTTGTGAGAAGAAATACGATAAGATCATCGGGGAGTTGTTGAAAGAGGTCATTCGAATAAGATTGGTCATTGCTGCTGCTGCTGCTGCTGAACAGAACAAAAGGAGGGTTTTTATAAACAGCAGTCGGAACCATCCTACTGTAACTCATGTTGGTAAAAATGTTGTGTTTTATATGATTTTGAATGGTTTAACAGGATCAAAAAAGATGTGCAGAAAGTATAGGATTCAGACTTTTCTGAAAGTCATATTCTATTTCTATCTTCAAGGTTTTTCTTATGTATTGATGTTAAAATGTTATGTATTACATAAAAGAGATCTGCTTATATAGGCAGATTAATACATAGAAAACAAACAGATTGTATGAACCTCCCAGAATACAAGGCAATTAAATAAGATGCATGAATAGATTAACAGACTTGATTCATGTACTTAGACTTTCAAGAAACACAAACAAATAGATTTGAGATTACAACCAACAAATTCCTCCCTTAATCTCGAATCTGGTTTCCATTCTTCATCCCAATCTTCTCTATGAATTTGTAGAGCAAAAGTTTTGATAAAGGTTTTGTGAACATATCTGCTATTTGATCACGACTCTTCACATGAATTAACTTTACCTTCTTCTCAGTCACCTTTTCTCGAATAAAATGAAACCTCACATCAATATGCTTGCTTCGTTCATGATGTACAGGGTTCTTTGCTAATTCGATGGCTGACTTGCTATCCATCTTGATCTCTATAGCTTCATCTTGGGGAAGATCAAGTTCCTTCAGAAAATTTGTAAGCCATATTGCATGACATACGCACCAGGAAGCAGCTACGTACTCTGCTTCGCATGTTGACAAGGTCACTATGGGTTGCTTCTTTGATTGCCATGTGAATGCAGTATCTCCGATATAAAAAACATATCCAGACGTGCTTTTTCTATCATCTATGTCTCCGCACCAATCTGAATCAGAATATCCCCTTAGTTTGTATTCTTTTGTCTTTGAGTAAAACAAGCCCATTCCTTTGCTTCCTTGAATGTATTGTAAAATCCTCTTTGTTGCTTTCCAATGTGAGATCCTTGGTTCTTCCATATATCTACTAACTATGCCAACACTGAATGCCAGATCAGGTCTTGTACAACACAAGTATCGCAAACAACCTATGAGACTCCTATATCTGGTTGCATCTACTATATTTCCTCCTACTTTTGAAAAACTTGCACTGGGCTCCATTGGAATAGAAACTGGTTTACAGCTTTCCATCTTGAATTTTTTTAGAATATCATTTGCATACCTTTCTTGAGACAAAAATATGCCAGATGCAGTCTGCTTTATCTCCAAGCCCAGGAAATATTTTAATAGACCAAGATCTGTCATCTCAAACTCAAGTATCATGCCCTTTTTGAACTCATCAATAAGCCTTTGACAATTACCCATAAAAATCAAGTCATCAACATATAAAGCAACAATTAAAATTTTACCTTCAACCTTCTTTACATAAACTGAATGCTCATAAGGACACTGTTTAAATCCCTTTCTCTTGAAGTATCCATCTATTCTAGAATTCCAAGTCCGTGGCGCTTGTTTTAAGCCGTATAGTGCTTTCTTTAGCTTTAGGACTTTTCTTTCTTCTCCAATTTTTCTATATCCCGGAGGTTGGTTGACGTATACCTCCTCTTCAAGAATTCCATTTAGGAATGCTGATTTCACGTCCATCTGGTAAATAGGCCAATTATATTGAGCAGCTTGTGAAATAAGTAGTCTGATACTTTCCATCCTTGCCACTGGAGCGAATACTTCGTCATAATCAATCCCTGCCTTTTGTTTATAGCCTTTCACTACTAAACGTGCTTTATGTTTCTTTATTACTCCATTCTTCTTTTTTTTATAAACCCACTTCACATCTAAAGGCCTATGACCTTTTGGCAAATCGACAAGCTCCCAAGTCTCGTTTCTTTCTATTGCTTGAATCTCTTCATCCATAGCATTTTTCCAAGTTTCTTCTTGTATAGCTTCTTCAAAGCTTAAGTTTTCTGCATCTGCCATAAAACATATCAACTGCACTTCATTAGTCTCATCATAGATATCTTGTAGACTTCTCATCTTTTGATTCTCTTCTTCTTCATCAGATGATGTACCCTCTTCTATAACTGTATCTGAATTGGTTGTCTCATTTGTAGCGTTATCGGAAGAGGTTGACCCTTTTTGAAACGAAACAGACACCTTTTCCAATTCTGATTTTTCTGTAGCGTTTGTTGTCTTCTTCCAGTCCCATGAGTCTGCCTCATTTATAAGAACGTCTCTGCTGACTACAACCTTTTTTTGATCTGGATCAAAAAGCTTATATCCCTTCGTCTTCTGATCATATCCGATAAACACCAATTTCTTGCTTTTATCTTCAAGTTTGCTTCTTTTCTGATCAGGTACATGCATATAAGCTATACTGCCAAACACCTTCATGTGTCGCGCAGTTGGTTTCCTTCCATTCCACATTTCTTGTGGTGTCTTATTTCCAAGATTGGAATGTATACTTCTATTTTGAATATAAACAGCGCACTGCACTGCCTCTGCCCAAAATTCCTTTGGCATTTCCTTGTTCTTCAGCATAGATCTCACCATATCCATGATAGTTCTATTCTTCCTCTCTGCAATTCCGTTTTGCTGAGGAGAATATGGTGCTGTCAAGAATCTTCTAATTCCATGTTCTTCGCAAAATGAATTGAATTCTCTGGAAGAGAACTCTCCACCGTTATCTGATCTCAAAGCCTTAATATAACATCCAGACATTTTCTCTACCATAACTTTAAATTTTTGGAACACTTCAAAGGCTTCTGATTTTTTATTCAAAAAATATACCCAGGTACGACGAGTGAAATCATCTATGAAAGTAATGAAGTACCTTTTATCACCAAAAGATCCTGGGGTAATGGGTCCGCATATGTCTGAATGTACCAGATTGAGTCGCTCCCTTGTTTTGTATGTCGTTCCCTTTTGGAAAGAGTTCCTCCCTTGTTTTCCATATGTGCAGCTTTCACAAAACTTACCATCAAACACAATATCAGGTAGTCCGTGTATCATCTGATTTTTTGCCATCAACTTCAAAGCTCTATAATTCAGATGTCCGAATCTCTTGTGCCATAAATCTGCCACACTTTCTTCAATCTGTAAACACTTGTCTTGCGTATTTTCCAAGTTCACCTTGAACATTCTATTGCTTTCCATCTCAGAACTTATGACCACCCTACAAGTTTTGTCTTTTAATTGCATCTGCTGCCCCTTTGTATGAATTTCATATCCCTTTTGTAACAACTGTCCAACGCTCAGAATATTAACTTTAATATCTGGAACATAGTATACATCCTCTACTGCTCCAGTTTTTCCATTCTTCTGTAGAAAGCCTATTCTACCTTTTCTCATCACTTGCACTTTCGATGCATCTCCAAATGAAACGCTCCCACATGCTCTTTCCTTTAGACTTTGAAACAAATGACGGTGCCCACTCATATGATTACTTGCGCCTGTATCTATGTACCATGTGGACTCATTATCTAGAGTCACTCCTTTGTTTGCAGTTAGTAGCAAATTTTCTTCCTCTTGCTTAGTCACCAAATTTTTACATTCTTCATTCTTCTTGTTATGCCAGCACTCTTTTGATATATGCCCAAATTTGCCACAAGTGTAACACTCTCTTCCTTGAGTTGTTCTTCCTGATCTGCCTCGTCCACGACCACCTTGGCCTCGATAATTATTTTGGACATGTTGTGTTTTCGTCCATTGCTCTCCATTGCTCCTTCCATAGCTATTAGAATTTCTGCCTCCTCGGCCTCGTCCTCGATTTCCTTTATATTGTTGTGTGTACAACGTCTTTTCTTTAACTTCAACTTTTACTTGCAAAGCTTCTGCCATGGGCTCTTTCTCTTTTAGTTTCTTCCTCTGTTCATGAGCTTCGAGGCTTCCAACTAAATCATTTACCTTCAGTTCTGAAAGATTTTTTGATTCCTCTATTGCACAGACAATATTTTCGAATTTGTCTGTCAAAGATCTAAGAATCTTCTCTACTATTCTTGCTTCAGTTATCTCCTCTCCATTGCTCTTTAATTGGTTTGTCACCTTTTCCACCCTTGTGATGTAATCTGAAACATTTTCTGTTTCTTTCATTGTCATAGATTCCATTTCACCTCTAAGTGTCTGTAAACGCACTTGTTTCACCCTATCTGCACCCTTGAACGTCTTAAACAAGATGTCCCAAGCTTCCTTGGATGTTTCTGCTCCTGCAATCTTCTCAAAAATTGAATCTTCCACTGCATTCTGCAAGGCACTTAGAGCACGGTTGTCTCTCTTTCTTTCGTCCCTTAATTTATTTTGTTGAGCTTGTGACAAAGCTCCCAGATTTTCAGGTTCTGTAAAACCATCTCTAACCATCTCCCAAGTTTCTTCAGCCTTTAACCATGTCTTCATTTTTATGCTCCAACCATCATAGTTGAGCTTTGTAAGTTGTGGAATTGGAGTCTGTGTATGTGATGAACCTCCAGCCATCTTTTCAGGATGATTTCTTATGTAATAGCGCTTCTCCTTTGCAAAGCTTTGATACCAATTTGTTGTGTTTTATATGATTTTGAATGGTTTAACAGGATCAAAAAAGATGTGCAGAAAGTATAGGATTCAGACTTTTCTGAAAGTCATATTCTATTTCTATCTTCAAGGTTTTTCTTATGTATTGATGTTAAAATGTTATGTATTACATAAAAGAGATCTGCTTATATAGGCAGATTAATACATAGAAAACAAACAGATTGTATGAACCTCCCAGAATACAAGGCAATTAAATAAGATGCATGAATAGATTAACAGACTTGATTCATGTACTTAGACTTTCAAGAAACACAAACAAATAGATTTGAGATTACAACCAACAAAAAAAGATTGAATCTTTACAAATCTATACCCTATATATATACATATAAGTACAGATCAATAACAACCCAATTTTGGATCCTAATTTGATTGAAATAATAATAATAATAATAATAATAATAATAATGAAATAAAAGCAGCAGCAGGAAATCAGATAAACTTAATCGAATAATTAATCTTACCAGCAATTCAAACCGCATTTCAACAGAAGTTTTGACATCTCTCAACACCAACCTTTTCTGAATTATCTGTTAAAGTTTCTGTTGAGCATGAATAACGAAAACAAACTCAACGTAAATAAACAAGAACATAAAAATAAACATTATTAAGACAAGATTTAATTTGATTCGAAAATTCAATTTTGTATTGTGTTGTGTTAGAGTTTTACAATTATATAAGAATATTTATAAAAAAGAAACTGAGTCTAATTTAAATCAGAGTCCTAATATGAAAAATAGACTAGATCAAATTATAGTACAAATCTGAAAATTAACTCCGATCTTAATCCAAATCCAAAAAAGGTAGAATTCACAAAACTCACGATCCTAATCCAAATCTGAAAAGGTAGAATTCACAAAATCCAACCGTTTACGCCCCTTTTTCATATCTAGTTTTTTTTTTGTAAACTGTATTTTACAAAAATATATATTAAATAGTAGTAAAATTCCAAAAAATAATTTAAAAAAATAATATTTCTAATAATTTCTCTTTAAAAAATTGATATAATATTTGTGAGTGAGTTTAAGTTGAGAACCAATAAGTCCTGCTATCAGAGTATTTACAAGACGGAAGGGACAAGGGCTTGTTTGGTTCTGTGATTTAAATATTTGTTTTTTATTTATAATTTATTGCTTGATAATGTATATTTTAGTTGAATAATTTTATATCTCAAACTTATAAGGTATGAATTTCTTAGTATATTCTGAATTTAGCCCACGAGAATAATATATTCTGAATTTTAGTATCCTGTTTAACCTTTTCTTGGAATAGTTTCTATATTTTATTCATGCATCTCACTTTTTACATAAATTAAAATATACTCTTTTAAATATACTTTTTCAAATATGGTGAATTTATTTTTCTATATTTAAATTATATTGAAAAATGAAGAAGAAAAGATTAAGATTCATTGTTGAGTATTAAATATAGGGTATTTATAAAAAATATTACATTTTTCCGATTTTACTATCATTTGAATTTTGTAGTAAAAATATGGTTTTGCAATTAATGGAACTTGATGCAATAAAAATTAACCTCAAATGCAACTAAATGCAACTTTTTTTTAAAAAAAATTGAAATTGCTCGTAGTTGCATTTGAGATAGATTTTAGTTGTATCAAGTTGTATTGGTTGCCAAATCGTATTTTTGCAAAAAAATTAAAAATTGTATTTTTGCAAAATAAAAAATAAAAAGAACGTATTTTTGCAAAAAATAATAAAAGTTTGGTATTTTTCAAAAAAACCCTTAAATATATACATAATATTCTATATGTATGAATGAAATAAATTGATGAGTGGAAAATATAAAAATGAGGGGATTGATTTGAAGAAAAAATAGATGAGTGGAAATTTTTTATAATGAAATATAATTTAAAAATATGTATACTTTAGGAATGCAAGGATACTCAAATTATAAGCCGTGGGATGTGTGAATATCATATTCCAAATTTTAGTATAGTATTTTTTTAAAAACAATACTGTAATATTTAGTATAGTACTTTTATACTTGTTATATTTTAGGATACTCACTCCGTTTCTATTTAGATGTCCATTTTATTTTTAGTACAGTCAAATTAACTCATCTTTGATTATAATTTAAAAATAATATATAATTGAAAAAATTAATATTTTATATTGTTGAAAAATATATATGATTTACTTTAAAATGTAGTTTTTAGTTTTTTTAAAATTATAAAAGAACAATTTTTAATTAATTACTAGAGAAACATTAGTTAATTTGACTCCAAAAATGTTAAAATGAATATGTAAATAGGGACGGAGAGAGTATATTCGGAAAATAAAATTTACTTAATACAGCTGAGACGATTTTATTATTTTTTTTTTTTGAAAAAGAAAGGAACTTTCATTAATGAACAATCTCAGACATAATTGTATCCAACAGATGAACCGGAGGAGACCTGAAAACAACAGAGCAACCAAAATTCAAATATCACCCGCAGGGATTTGTTTCCAGTTTCATTCAGATTCATGATATATGGAAAATTATATGTTAGCATCAAAGGTTTATAAATAATATTGGGCAAGCAATCAAAGCTTGGGTACATGTTCAATATTACCGTACAAATACAATAAATCCGATGATAAGATTCTTTTAACACAACTCTCGTACAAATAAATCAGATTATTATTTATTTTACTAAATTTGGTGATGATGTTTTATTTGATTATTACTTGATGGAAACTGGAAAATAGTTTCGCATGATATTTACTGAAACTAACGATTACATTTGTAAAAACAACTGCACGCACTCCGGCCGACGCAGATTCCAATACTGCCTTGCTTGTGTGTGTCAAAGCAAATCTTGTAGCAATCTGAAAGTTTACAACTAGGGATGGTTATAAAATCAGGACAAACTGCAACACCTTCCACTTTATTCATCGTCAATGTATCTGCACAAATTTCGTAAAGAAAAACAATTAGATTTACGAGAAATATTAAATCATACAAGTGCAACTCTTGGAAAAATCAAATCGGAACTTGGAAGAATTACCTGAGAAGAGAAGGGCTAGGAGACAGAAACAGAGGCCATATAATTTCTCCATCAGAATTGTATGTGCGAATGTGCGTGTGGGTCTACTTGTTATGTTACTCTACGTGTTATATATGTAATGTTCCAAGTTTCATCAACCCCCAACTGCCAGTCAGCTGCCACCCAATTGCCACATTTATGCTATTTTTGTATGTCACCTTTTGACCCCCTGAATCAAGGTAGAGCTGCAATATATACTTCATACTCGTGTAATTAAAACTCTAAATTGCTCCCTGATCGGGTGTCCTTCAGGGTCAGAGTTTGTAACTGTGTAACAAAATCAGAAGATGCTTCTTGGGATTTTCTGAAACCGGAAATCTTTGCTGCTATCATCAACTTCTACTATTCTTCTGGCCTGCCTTTATATCTTGGCTCGCCTGCTGCTGTTGCGAAAGAGACAGTTATTAATTCATGACAAGTATATTTCCAAATATTCAATATTGAGGTGTAGATTAATGTAAACATGACAGTATGACACAAAACATCAATTGAATTTTTAATACGTTGAACGCTGTTATGTTCATCCATTTTACTAGATTTTTATTAGTTTTGCGTAACATTTTTCCATACTTATCGATATTTATTGTAATTTTAAATTATTATATAATTATATTAAGCTGGTTAAAAAAAATAAAAATTGGATGAAATAAGAGAGTAAATTTGATTGTTTTCATTAGAGATGAACAATTATTATGAAATAATTTCCTCCCCCAAAAATAGAGCAATATTTTTTATGACACTGTGACTTGTATTTAAATGGGGTTGAAATTGAATCATTTAAGTTTGGATGGGTGTTTGTACTCAATTTAATTGAAATACGTATTAGTTTGACTTCCAAATTAATCTAATCGAATGTTACACATGATATATAATTTAAAATTTTTAAAAAGTATATTATTAAAAAATATATCTAATTGATTTTAAAATGTATTTTTTTAATTTTTTAAAAAATATAAAATAATAATTTTTAATTTTTACTTCAAATTAAATAAATTTAACCACGAAAAAGTCAGGATACTGAATTTGAAATGGAGGGAATATTATATTTTCCGGAAAAGACCATGTTACCGAAATACCAATAAAGTGTTTTTTTCAACAAAATTAGTACTCTATATAATTTAAATTATTTTGTATCGGCAATAATAAATTAAAATATGGATTCATATCTCGTTGGCCGTCACTGTTTTAAAGTTTTAACTAGTTTATTATTCGTGAAAAGCATGTATGCTATTAAAAAATTATATATTAATTATTTTATATAATTTAAATATTTCATTTAATATGATAATTTATTTTATTATTAATTTGTTTTTATATTTTTCAATGCAATGATATTTATATATTAATATTCATAATTTTAAATAAATAAAACAGTTTAAATGGTGATAAAATTGAGTTGAATGTGAGTAAACTGTATATAAAATAAAAATCATAGGATAGGTAAGATTCTTAAAATAGAAAATATAGAATATAATTTAAATATAATATAATATTATCCGTAAGGAGTACCATCGGGGATAGAGTTGTATGTATGATATATCTTTTCTAAAATTAGATTTTATTAAAATTGGATAATTATGTTCGTTTTTATAGTTTACATAAATTTGGATGATTATAATTTTTTCTATGGTTCTAAGATGAAAAAAAAATTCTCTTATTTGATTATAATAATAGAGATATGTCTGATTCACACAAGATTCTCATTCTTATTATATAATTTATAATAATAATAAGATTCAATTGGGTTATGGGGTCCTAGCTGTCAAATTAATATATTTTGATATTCCCTGATATATATTTATCAATCTTAATATATTTTTTGATTATATATACTAGCTTATATCCCATGAGAAGCACATATCGAATTGTTTAAATATTTCAAATACTTTGTTTAAATATTTTCTTTATATAATTTAAATTTAATTTTTACACTAATAATTTTAATTTTTATTTAATATTATATGTATATATTTTTATATACTTTTATATTTATATTTTAATAAAATAATGTTTATGTGTTTTATTTAGACATGTGTATTAGTTATGAGATTAATATGAGATATATTTTAGTTAGGAGATTAATGTTCAATAAGATAATATTTGTGTGTTTTATTTAGACATGTGTATTAGTTAGGAGATTAATTTGAGATGCGTTTTGGTTACGAGGATAATTTTTAAAATTTAATCCCAGTAATAACTACTCGGTCCAAATACTCACCAACTACCGAATACAAAACTTTTAATGTTTCGGCTTTAATAATACTAGATTTTAACCCGTGCGGTGCACAAATATTTTGTATTATTAATTAAATTATTTATTTTAAAATTATTAATATTTTTATAATTTTAAAAAGTCTTAATGTATTATACTTATATTAGTTTTTTGAATTATTTAAATTATATATTTTTACATCAACCTAATTATATATAGATAAAACAATTATAAAATATTAAAAATAAATATGCACATCGCACAGAATATAACTTTATATTATTAATATGTAAATATGTAAAATTTTGAGATTCAAAATATTATGAACATGATTTTTTAATATATCAAACATATGTATATTTAAGATTATACATAATAGATTTAAATATATTTTTGATAAGATCTGTATTGTGTTTTATATAAAATTTAATAGATATTATGGTATATGAGATATAATATATATATTTTTGTTAATAATATGATAATATAATTATTCATTTGAATAAATTTTTTATGTTATTAGATTTCTAGTAGTATAGTATTAATTGTAATTTATAAATAATTATATGATATATATAATTTAAATCTTGCATCAATAAATAGTAGATGTTACTATATTGCTAATGAGATTTAAACTTTAAGTTAATATTAAAAAATAAAACGATGCATAACAATTAACGTCATAATAATTTTAACACCCGACTTACCATAATAATACATAACGGGTTATATATTGAACCAAATATATTACTCCATATTAATATTTAATATGTGTTATGACAATAATTTTCTCATATATAAATTGATTAAATTTAAAAAATGTATTAATATTTATTATTTTATATTATTTTAATTTGATTTATTTTATTTATCAAATAGCATGATTCAAAGTATGTGATACGTGTTTTCGATACTGTATTATATATAATATATTAACAAAATAGAATGTGTATTTAATATCGTAGGTTAAGGCTGAACTCTTAGCCGGGTAAATCAAATAATTATTTTTTTAAAAAAAATCTAATTTCTTTTATTCGTTCCAACCCAAACTAGTGAATTAATAAGATTTTTGATTCTCAATATGATAATTTCTCCCATAAGTGTAACAGGTTCTCCGTATAAAGTTACTCTGATATCTTATATAATATATTAAATTTGTAACTATCTTTTCTGTCTAGATTACTGGCGGTTCAATTTGGATTTTGGATGTTGGACCACCTCAAAACTAAAGATAATTTTGTAAGCTTCGCATGAACTGTAAAATCATCCGATTCTGACTTCTAAAACTCAAAATATGGATCAAACAATGTAAATAACACATTAATTATGATTTTTTTAATTTAACTTCAAAATAGTTTTTAACTTCAAATTTATATATTACTAAGATATCTAATAGATTTTGAGTTAAAATCTGAAATTATATAGAAAAAATTATAGTTGTTATGAATTTTAATAATAATTATAAATCATAAATAATTAGTATATAATATTATGTAGTTGTTAAGAATCGATCATTTGATCTTTGATAGTATTTGGACAAAATCTTTCTTATTCTTATTATATCTATACTATATTATTAAAGTTGGATAAGATCTTTCTTACCCTAATTATATATGTACTATATTATTAAAGTCGCAAGGACAAATGTTTGGTCCGTCGTTGGTCCGGTCCTTTTGTATCTCACTCAACTTAAAATACATGTGTCAGTCTCTTATTCAATTTCAAACATATTATTTTAATCAATATGCTACCATATTTTAATTTCTTCATTAGTCAAATTTTTTAATTTATTCAATATCAGAATTTATTAATTAAATTTTGTGAATATTAAAATAATATTATTATTTTATTTATATTAATCTAAACGAACTTTTTTTAATTAGAATATAGAGTCATACTCACAATCTAATAGCATGTTTCAATTTGCTTATCGCTCAAATATTTTAATTTATTTTAAATTGCAACTTTATAATAAAAACTAGAATTGTTTTCCCGCTTCGCGTAGGCATTGAAATTGTATTTTATTATTTTATATAAATTTTAATATTATATATGTATATATATATGAACATATTTATACTAATTTTTATTAAGTAGAATTGCAAACCTATATATGTTGTGAGTGTTTAGTCGGTTATTAAACACGCATATATACCATTATTATTAATCTGAAACTGAGTTTAAATCGTTTTTAATAAAAATTATTTAAAATTATTTTCAACCCACTTGTTCAAAAATTAGATTTTTTTAATATAGTAGGATTACAAATTTATAATCATTACCAATTTTTCAAAAAAAATTAGATACATATATATTAATTGTATAAGTATACATGTAAACGAAATGGTCAGTACATAGATATTAGTTGATTGTTTAAATATCAAGTTAATAATTAAATATTGAATATATTTTTATTTGAATTATTGAATATCTTCAATTATTTTAGTAAGGAAAAATATAAAAATAAATGAATTAAACAATCAACAATATAAATAGGGAATTGATAAATAGGCTCTATATTTAAATATTTAAGCTCCAATTATGAATTTTGCAACATATTTTACATAATTACCCATAACTTTTATACAACTTCCTTACCATACTATGGGTAGTAATGTAATTTATATATCATTTGGAGTTTAATAGTAAACGATGGATTGTGAAACATGAAAATTTTGTATTTTTATTTTGAAAGAAAACAAATGCATTTAAATTAATAATAAAATTTGATATTGACAAATAAAAAATCCAAGATAAAGAAAATATAAAATTTTGTGAAAGATATATTTTGCCCTTTTATTTTGAAAGAAAATATATGCATTTAAATTAATAATAAAATTTTGATATTGACAAAAAAAATCAAGATAAAGAAAATAAAATGGATTGATTTAGAAAATTATTATTCCATTTCTTAAAATAGTTTATATTAAATTTGAATAGCAAATATAAGC
Organism: Oenanthe sinensis; assembly: GCA_028671895.1. Taxonomy (NCBI): domain Eukaryota; kingdom Viridiplantae; phylum Streptophyta; class Magnoliopsida; order Apiales; family Apiaceae; genus Oenanthe; species Oenanthe sinensis. The sequence goes on from CM053794.1 coordinate 43,861,278, forward strand.
ATAATTAGTTAATATTCAAATTATAATTAATTAGATAGTGAGGTTCAACTTTTAAAGAATTGGATATGGTAATACAATTGAATTAATTATCTGAATTAGTAAATTACTTGAATATCCTTAATAAAGTAGATGAAGTTATTGAATTGAAGATATAATTGGGAAAATGGAATGTATGATTATTATGAATTATTATATTAATAGATTTTTTAATATTAAAATTATATTAATATTTTATCTATATTAAAACATACTCTTTTATTTAAATTTTAATTAAAATATTTCTAATATATTCGAAACTCTTTTTATTAATAAAAATTTATTAATACTTTGCACGAGTTATTGATCTATGTTAATTAAAATAAATATATAACAATATATTAATGAGACTTTAAACACGTAATATAAATATGATGTAAAACTAATTTATCCCATGTACAACATTACATAAAAAAATATTAATAACATAAATAATTAAATTAAATATTTAATTAATTTAAAATATATAATATATTATTTAATACTCTTATCCGGTGCAAAACACGGGTTATAGGCTAATATAGGATATTTATACTATATTATTAAACCCGAAATTTTAAAAGTTAAAAGTTTAGCAGTCAGTATTTGGACCGAGTAGTTATTACTTATTATTTGGTTTAATTTTTAAAAATTATCCTCCAAACCAAAACACTATCTCAAATTAATATCATAAATAATACACATGTCTAAACAAAATAAACAAATATTATCTTATTAAACATTAATCTTCTAACTAAAATATATCGCATATTAATCTCCTAACTAATATACATTTCTAAATAAAACACATAAACATTATTTTATTAAAATATTAATATAAAAATATATAAAAATATATACATATAATATTAAATAAAATTTCAAATTTTTATAGTAAAAATTAAATTCAAATCATATAAAGAAAATATTTTAAAAAACTATTTAAAATATTTAAATATCGCACGGATATAAGCTAGTAATAGTATAAATATGAATTTATAATATTGTTACTTGAAATCTAGTGTGTCATATACCTTTTTTTTCCTTCTAATTTATTAGTTAAAAATTTCACCTTTCCGAATTTTTCCCCTTAGGAGAACAAAAAAGAAATTTTAAAAAAAAATTAAGAAAGAAACTATATAAAAGTAAACCATAGGTGAGGTGAATATAAAAAGAAGTAACGTGTACTGGGCTACTGGGCCATGTTACCAACGTCTACAAACAAACACACATTTGAAATTCATACTTATTTAACCGCCTCTCCTCTCAATTTCATTTTTCATTTTCTCAGATCCTCGCCATTTATATTTTAACTCTCTCTTCTATTTCAAAACACACACACACACATACTCTCTCTCTCTCTCTCTCTCGATTATCTCTCTACACTCAATTTCTCTCTCATCCAATCTTCGATCCATTTATTCTTATCTATAGAGTTATATAAAAGCTAGGGTTTGTGTAGGTGCTGAGATGGAGGGTTCAGAGAGAAAAGATTGTGTTCGAGTTGCGGTGAACATCAGGCCATTGGTAACAACTGAATTAGCTGTTGGCTGTACTGATTGTATTACTGTTATTCCCGGTGAACCACAGGTATAAATACTAGTTTATGATCTTTTTCGATATTATTAATTGATCCATATTAATTGTGATTTTTATTAACAGGTTCAAATCGGAGCTCACGTGTTTACGTTTGATCATGTTTACGGTAGCTCTGGACAACGTTCATCGCAGATTTATGAGGAATGTATTGCTCCACTAGTTGATGCACTCTGTCATGGATATAATGGAACTGTTCTTGCGTATGGTCAGGTAGGGCTCTACTTACTTCTTAATTGTGATTTTTTCTCATTAATTAATTAGTATATTTATATCGTCGAATTTTCCTTTATACGTGTGTGTATTTTTATGGTATATATTAGGTTTAATTTACTTTTCCTTTTGTAATTTGATGCTATTAAACACGGTTAGTTGATTGTTTATTCACCAGGAGCGTATTTTATTAAATTTGTGCAAAGCAATTTATTGCGAGGGAGAAATCTCATATCCCTTTTTTGTGTCATAGACGGGATCAGGTAAAACATACACAATGGGAACTAATTATAATGGAGAAGGGCACAATGGAGGAGTTATTCCTAATGTGATGGAAAGCATATTCTCAAGAGTCGAAGAAGCTAAAGAATCCACAGAATTTCTGATAAGAGTATCGTTTATTGAGGTATCAATTAAAACCTAATTTTATTGCAATTTTTATATGTTAAAGCTGAGCATGTAATATACTTATCTATGTATGATATCATTCCCCAGATATTTAAGGAAGAAGTATATGATCTTCTGGAACCAAATCCGGTAGCTTTCTCTAAAGTTGATGGGACTTCACAAGCAAAGCCCACAGGTCTTGCAAGAGCTCCTATTCAAATCAGAGAAACTGCCAATGGCGGCATCACACTTGCTGGTGTAACCGAGGCAGAGGTCAAAACAAAAGAAGAAATGGCTTCATATCTATTGCGTGGTTCTTTATGTCGTGCTACTGGGAGCACAAACATGAATAGCCAATCCAGGTGCAAGTCAACTTAGTTGTACTACCGTGTAATAGAAAAGGAATAACTTATAACGTGGATATTAAAATGTTGACGAGTAACGTTAATTTCTATCTAGTTTGACATGCAATAATTAATCACCACTGACGATAGACTTTATATGTCTCTAGGTGACCATGTTCATTTTTGTGTTTCAAAACACTGACATCGACACAATTTGCAAGGCGAAAATTTTTGTACCTAAATCTTTTTGATTTATGAATATAATTGCATGCTTACTTGTTTATATCAGAAGTCCTATACTCGGTGGCTATGATTAGACCGTTTATTTATGCTAAGTATATTTTTTGGCTACAAGTAAACAATGTAACAGCCCAATTAGCTTTAAAGAAATTTGTTGGTTATAAAGTTTAACTTAATGCATTACTGTTCTCTTTTATGAGCTTTCATTACACTCCATTTGCGATATTCTAACTACTAGACTAGTAGACTTTATATATACATAAAGTGATTGAAAAATATAACATTTTAAGCATCTATGTACAAAATTCAAAATAGTAAAGTACATTTTCTGGATACAATTATGTCTATCGTATACACTAAATGTTAACAATCACATTTAACTTTGACCATGATTTCTTTTTAGTCGATCGCATGCAATATTTACAATTTCGATGGAGCAAAAGAGGTTTTCTTTAGCTAATGGAGATATGCATGATTCCGATGATGATATTCTGTGTGCAAAACTCCATTTAGTTGACCTTGCTGGTTCTGAGAGAGTCAAACGAACTGGAGCAGATGGGATGCGTTTAAGAGAAGGTATAATAACCAATTTACTAATTACATAGTTGGAAATCATGTTAATCAGTTGCATTAATGGGAACATTTAATTATGGATAGCTTAGGTCATTTTAATTTTACGGCCAGATTTGTTTAGAATATTGTATTTATGCTTAATTTTTTTAAGGTATCCACATAAATAAGGGGCTATTAGCTCTGGGAAATGTAATAAGTGCGTTGGGTGATGAGAAGAAGCGGAAAGAAGGAGGCCATATTCCTTACAGGGACAGCAAATTAACTCGCCTCTTGCAGGCAAGTTTTTAACTGGACACCTTTTCCTATTCTAAAATGCTTTAAATAAATTGGCGACCTTTTTTTAATTGTTGTTACTAGGTAAGAAATGCTACATTAATATCTGCTTCAACATAAAACTAAAAAGAGTATGCAACTTTTCAAGAATAATTTTCTGCATGTTTTATCTGCTCTAAGTAGATGGATCATATAGAATTTTTAAGGGCTGACTAGATAGTGCAGTAGTATAAATTGATTCCCGGAAGGCTAGAACAATGCATTTATTAAGCAGAGGTAATTAAGATATTGTATCATCTGAGTTTGGGTGCAATAACATCCTGGATCCGTATCTTGATCAGGGCCTAAATGCCTCTAAATCACGCTGTTGAAGGATCACCCACCTGATCCATGAATATTTAGTTAAATTTATGTTTGTTTTTGGCTACGCCTCGGTAAACACTTGTTGAATATCAAGTTCTCATAAATTGTATATTATACATGCAGTGATGCATTGGCCATTTATTGTTGTATCTTTTGATGTATGAGAAATCTTTAGACTGATTTATTAATATCAAGTTCTCATAAATTGTATATTATACATGCAGTGATGCATTGGCCATTTATTGTTGTATCTTTTGATGTATGAGAAATCTTTAGACTGATTTATTTCTTAAATTGATTATCTTGTAAATTATTCTTTTTAGTAGGTTACTATTAAGTGATATGAGCATACATGAGCACTAAATTTTTGGTCACTTCCATTTCTTTTGTACGTTGTCTGTTAGTCAATTTACCCTATATAAATGTGACAAAGCAGATGAATTTGATACTTCCATGTAGTCAAGTTAGCAGTTTCTCTCAGAGTTCTTTCCGCAATATATTTATGCATCTTATTTAGATGAACTGCCAAATATATATCCTAATCGCTTAAATTAACATTTTAGGACTCTCTTGGAGGAAACAGCAAAACAGTCATGATTGGTATGCTTTTATACACCTCGCTTGATAATAGAGGGAGTTTGTTTATGTCATACATTTGATGTTATGAATTTACAAGTATGTTTTGGTGTTGCGTTTTTCCCATATATGGATGTAGCTTGTGTCAGCCCTGCAGACACAAATGCAGAGGAGACACTGAATACTTTAAAGTATGCAAATCGAGCCCGTAACATCCAAAACAAAGCAATTGTGAGTTATTTCCTTTCCACCTTTTCAATTAGGAAACAAGTTGTATATGCTTAAATTATTCTTTTGCATCTTGTATTTGCAGGTCAACCGTGATCCAGTTGCAGCACAGACCCAAAGAATGCGGAATCAAATTGAGCAGTTGCAGGCTGAGCTGCTTTACATTCGTGGAGATTCTGGTATGCCGTTCGAGGAACTTCAGGTAATATGAATATATGATAGTATAGCCCATCACGTGGCTGTGATCTGTGGATTTTATGTTCCAATTTCATTCTGGATTATCTGAGGCTATGATCTTCGTTTTGAGTTGATTATTATTTTTGTTCTAGATCCTAAAGCACAAGATATCTTTGCTTGAGGCAAGTAATGCAGAGCTACAATGGGAGCTTCAAGAATATCGGATCAGCACTGAGCATCTCTCACAAAAAGCTATTGATGCTCAGGTATGATTTGTTAATCATGATAAATTCCTTAATGGCTTCTGGGAATGCATTTTTCAGTCCTATCTGAGATCACAAATATATGAGCTGGTTTTGTATTTCAGGTAGAAAAGGATAACCTGATTATGAAACTTGAATTAGCACGCAGTGGTAAGTCTTGGGAAGAGATTGAAGCTGATCCGGACCAGGTATGAAGTGGTATTAGCAGCTTATAGACTGTTACATTTCTGGAAATTCTCTGATCTTTGCCTAAAATATTTCAGCAGGATATTGGATTGGTTAAAAATTATGTGACAAAGATTCAGAAGTTAGAAGGTGAATTGCTTCGACTACAGAATTTGAAAACTTCCAAACACAATGAACTTGCGGATTACCTTGAATTGGATGACGTTGGGTATGCTCCAAAAAAATCTTTGTTTGATCAATCTGACATAGGAGCTACAGATACTCATGGTAAGTTTCTTCCTTATATATTTGTAGTTTCCCAGTAAAGAATTCATGGGTTCCAGTCACTATTAGTTATGAAATTTTGTAGTGCGACCAATATCTTTTGTAAGCTGACAGTGGGCATATAATCATGCTCATGGCTTACAGCTTACTTGTATCAATAGTTTGAAATTTTAAAATTTTCTACTATCTATGAATATTAAATTTTATGTACATCAAAAGAACAAATTAAAATATGTATTCATTTGTAGGTGAAGCTGAAGTTGATGTGAAAGAGCTAGAACATTCTAGTATTCAGGAAAAACTGGATATGGAGCTTAAAGAATTGGACAAAAAACTTGAACAGAAGGAGGTACACATTATCATACTTTACAAATGTACATCAGCAGATTACTAGCTTCTATATGAGCTCTACGAGACCATGATTTTGATCATTCTCTAGTTATTTAACTTGCAGAAATTACCAAGTGGGTTTATTTTTGCTTCTTTACTAAAATAAACTATGGCATTATTTCTTTGAAAGCAACTCATGATTATAATATATTTTTGACATGCTAACTTTGTAAATTTTCATTGCCATTCATGTAATGGAAGGCTGAAATGAAGCGGTTTGCAGGTGCCGACACAACAGTTCTAAAACAACATTACGAGAAAAAAGTCCTTGATTTGGAACAGGAAAAGAAAACTCTGCAGGTTGAAGTCTCATGAAACTTTATATTCTCTTTTACATGTGCTTTTGATAATACTACATACTTGTTACTTATATTGTGATCAATTTGCAGAAAGAGATTGAACAACTGAGGTGTAATCTTGCAAATATATCATCCACTACTGACGGCAGTACTCAAAAGCTGAAAGAAAATTATCTTCAAAAGTTAAATTTTCTCGAAGCACAGGTAATTTATTTGTCAATGTTTCTGACTGCACTTTAAAGTTACTAGCTTGATAGCCGACTCCTTGTCAGGTTTCTGAGTTAAAGAAGAAACAAGATGCTCAAGCACAGCTGTTAAGGCAAAAGCAAAAGAGTGACGAAGCTGCAAAACGTTTACAGGATGACATTCAGAGGATAAAGACCCAAAAGGTGGTATTCCTTGTTCTTTTCAACTAACAAATATTCTGCATTTCCTATAATACTTAAAAATCTCCTGGTGCCAAAATACATCATATAGGTTCAATTACAACAAAAGATCAAGCAAGAATCTGAGCAGTTTAGATTATGGAAGGCGTCACGGGAAAAAGAAGTTCTTCAGGTACGCACAGTGTAGATTTATAAATGAAGCGATCAGCTGATTACGATGCAATCATCTGAGCTTAATTCAAGTGGAAGTTGTCCATGTGTCTTAAGGCATTAATGAATGAGCATTTACTTATTTCTTATGGGTTAAGGTAGCTTCCTTTATATAATACCTGTCAAATTATCTGCTTAATGTGTGCAATCCATATCTTTTTAGTTGCTCTGGATTCTGGAATAAGTAGCCCTCTTGATGGTGTTAAATTATCTGATAGCACAGGCAAATCTCACTGGATAAACTAGCCCACCTATTCTATCCTCTATATGCTGAATACATATTTCTTCTGCACTTCAAGCCTAAACATGGCAATTGAGCCGGTTCTCACGATGTTACTTGTACACCATTCTTTTCAGTTGAAGAAACCTATATGCGGATGTGATACATAAGAGAAAACATTTTATGTTAGGGCATCTTTATACCATGTAATAATACGGAGATATAATCTGGAAGATGTTCTAGACTCTAGAGTACCTAATTCTAAGTAACTAGGTAAGTATGTTGATAATTCGTTCACCTGAGGTGGAAGATATAATTATGTGGTATAGCAGGACATGTTTACTAGGTCAATAGTACTACCTAGTAACTCTGGTTTGATTTCCTTTTCAACATTTAAGTTACTAGTCATTTTTGTTTAGATGGCCCTTTCAGTAGTGTGAAATTTGGTCTTGAATATTAAATTTACAGATCAAAGCATCATGGCGATGAGAATTTCTTGGTAATTAAGTGTTCAAAAGATGTTTTTTTTCACCTTCACCATTTTATTGTGCATAGCAATTTCAGTTCAGGTAGTACGCCGGGCCTTCTTGTGCATGTCAGTGATTTAGGGCCTTGAATATTAAATTTAGGGATCAAAGTATCATGACGATGAGAATTTCTTGGTAATTAAGTGTTCAAAAGTATGTTATTTTTAAGTTTCTCGTGCATAGCAATTTCAGTTCAGATGGTAAGCGGGGACTTCTTGTGCGTGCAATGTAACCGAAAGCGTTAACATGCACTAAATATAAAATGTTCACTATGATTTGTTGCCAAAATAAGGCCATTTCCTTAAACCACGTAATGCTTAAGATATACTGAACTTTTTCACTGTCTCTTTGGAAGCTCGATCTCCTTCAATATTGGAACTATATTATCTATTTGTCAATAGGATCATCAGCTTTCATTACTATGTTTTCCTTTGTTTACTGGTAGTTTACCTTCATCTTAACAGCTTAAGAAAGAGGGGCGCAGGAATGAATATGAGATGCATAAGCTATTAGCTTTGAATCAAAGGCAGAAATTGGTAACTATTCCAGGTTTTCAACTAAAGTCTGAAATCTTCACCTGTCAAATTATAATAAAACTGTATTTATTCTTCGTGTCAGGTATTACAAAGGAAGACAGAAGAAGCAGCTATGGCTACAAAACGGCTGAAAGAGGTTTTAGATTCTCGAAAGGCTTCATCACGTATACCACATGGTATTGTATTTATGAAAAGAATATTCTCATTACATGTTTCTTTTTCGTTTTTTTCTTCCTGTTTTTATAATATTGTCGTTAATTTTATTTTTCAGGTGATGCAAATAGCAATGGTTCAAGCATTCAGGTACAGGTTAATTAATTGGACGGAAACAAATAGTGTATGGGGCGGTTAATAATATGCTGAGAGAATGAGATTGGGTATGGGGTGGTTAATACTTCATAATATGGTGAGAATGCGAGATTTAGATCTAGAGGAAAATTATACCTGCATTAGTATATAATGCCGTAACATAGGGGTGTTTATGTTTAATATATATTATTATTTATCTTCTTTTTTTTTTTTGCAAATTTATTTTGGTTTTTCTTTAAAATATATTTTGTTGTGTTTATAAATAAGTTTTTCTCTGTCTACTGTCTAGATGATATTTAAATAGGCTTATAAAGTTTAAACACAATATAACAACTAAAATTGCATGCAGTTCAACCCGTAATAAAGCTCCTTGGATAGTAGGTAGACGTGGATTTGATCTTCATTGCTATCAAATAATTTACATTAGAAAATAAATAAAAAAGATACCATGCTGCAGGGATACTGGGCGAGTATGTAGTCCGTACGATACAAATTGGAAGTTCCTGATGTTGAATTGATTTTATCACTACTGGCTTATTGGATTAACAAGACATGGATGTTGGCATTCCTTTTATTATACTCTTGGCCCATTTTTAGTAACTAATGATATCATGCTATTCATAGGCCCTAATGCATGCGATTGAGCATGACATTGAAGTCACTAAACATGTACATGAAGTACGTTGTGAATATGAGCGTCAAATGGAGGAGTAAGTACCACTGTCTATGCTGCTGTTGATGAATTATATGTTCTATAGTTGTCCATTTTCATGAAGTGTATGTTAAATTATTGATCAAAAAACTATGATAGGTTGTGTTATAATCTTTATTAGCAAAAAAAAGAGATGTTTGTTGGTTTGCTCAAGATGACTACCGACACTGCTAATCATCTGGGTGCAAGCTGTCACTTGATGTTACAATTAAAAAACTCTTCTTTTAAACTTAAATGTGTACTCAAACGTGATTTTTATTTAGCTGTAATTAAACTTTGGTTGATTAGGAGCAGTTTAACACTTGCTATACGAGTCTATGCCATGTAGCCTGGTCAATTTATTATGTACATTTCTTGTCATAATTTATTGAGATCCTGCATTAAAGCTCATATGTTCTATATTTTAAGGTGTCTGTAAGGACACAAAAGCTGTGAAATAATTTGTTAATTTTTCTATGACTATTTACCTATTATTCAGTTATTATATCTATTACTCTGTAGGGTTGTTTGAGATCCTCCACTAAATGCTTCTTTTTTTTTTCTCTCAAAATTATTTTGGATTATAGGAGGGCTAAAATGGCCAAGGAGATGGCTGAATTAAAGGAAGAAGCACAAATTCTTAAGCATAGTATACTAAGGTTTGAAATTTTGTTTTGATGTAGAATTTCTTTCCATTCCAGATTTACCCTTCCCATTTTTCTTCTCTTGTATTTTTTTTCATGATGTTAATGCTTAATTGAAACTTCCTAATTACTTTCCCTGGTATTTGCATTGCAGTGATTGTCCTTCGGCAATGTCACCTGGTGCCAGAAATTCAAGGATTTTTGCTCTTGAAAGCATGCTTTCCACGACATCCAGCACCCTTGTATCAATGGCATCTCAGTTGTCAGAAGCTGAAGAGCGGGAACGAGCCTTTACTGGCCGCGGGAGATGGAACCAAATTCGATCTCTCGCCGAAGCAAAGACAATTATGAATTTCTTGTTTAACCTGGCATCCTCCACAAGGTAAAAACTGAAAGGAAAAAAATACTTATGTAGCTCCAGAAGTGTAGAAATATAATAAATTACTAGATATCTCTGCAATTCTCTACGAGGTAAGGAAATGTTTCCTAGTATCTGATTATCGTTGTTTTCATTTTGTGAAGGTGCTCACTATGGGATAAAGAAGTGAGTTGCAGAGAAAAGGATTCAGAAGTAAGAGATCTGAAGGAAAAAGTGGTACATTTAGTTCAGCAACTGGAAATGCAGAAGGCTGAATTTATACATCATGAAAAATTGTTGGTTCGTATTTCTGTCATACAATGCTCTTGTCCATGTTATTTCTAAAAATTGATTATGGATATAAGTAGTTTTGAATAATTTATTTCTGAAAATTAAATAATGGATGAAAATGCTTATAAATCATTTGTTTTTCATTTTTGTATACCAAGTAATTTTTAGCTCAACTTGTTTTTGTATATGGTCAACTTATTTAAGTGAATTCTTTCACCATAGTCCTCGAGGATCCAACTGTTGGCCTTCAGCAGAATGTTGATTGACTTGATTCTCCTTTATATTCATCAAATTAGTTCTGTAGATATAATATCCTTACAAATGCAAAGATTGTAACAGAAATCTTCTCTCAAGAAATCTCTGAAGGAAAAGGATGCCAACTCCGAGGAGTTCATACAAAACCAGAAATCACATGTATATGATCTGCGGCTAAAGGTATTCACTTCATTCCTTGATGTATTACCAAGTAGCTATGATTTCCTACATAATGTATCTTTCCGTTCTTGTAATAATATATATTCTAAATAATTGCTCTTTGAAAAGTCACACACTTTGATTATTTCAGGCATCTCGGAACTCCACCATATGTGATGCTGGTGGATACATTGCTGAGTTACTGGAGGACATGGATACATCTGAATCAGAGCAATCAGATCAAGAACATGATGATGACTGTGACTGGGAAGGTTCTGGTCCAGATGAAGGGGAGGAAAGTGGCTGGGGGTATGCTAAAGTAAAAGGAAAAAGGCGTCAAACCAATCGAAAAATGTCTAAGAGGGAAATTCATTCAGTTTCACCGTCAACTTCAAGTTCCATTGACCTAGGAAGTGTGAATGCGGTGTCTGCAGTTGCGGAAAATCCTATCCTGCAGGAAACAGGATTTGTTTTATGCTGCTCATGTAGCAAAAACTCCTCGTGCAAGACAGGAAAATGTGAATGTCGGGCTGCAGGGGGCAGTTGTAGTCTTTCTTGTGGGTGTCATCCTAACAAGTGTAGCAATAGGGAAGCAAAAATGATTAAGGTGTTGGGTGCTTTGCCTCAGTTAGAACAGGTTGAAGGTACAGAAAATGTTTTAAACACTGATGAAATAGAGAATAGCCACAGTCTTGCTTCTCATGGTGCAATGTTACTTCAGACGGCACTTACTGAAATTTCTGTCAACACTAAGAATGACACTGCAGCAAAAAGAAAGCCATTGTCTGACATTGGGAATACACTGGTATGTACTTGCTTTTTTTTTTTTTTTTTATAATCCACCCTATTTTTTAACTAGGAAAACATCCATATTGCACTATTTTCTCTATTGAAATGATGGTCCCGAGACTTGCTAACTTTCAGTGTGTGAAATCGACCTTTAGCTCTGACTTCATTTGCAAATTTTAATCTTTTTTCTTGCTAATTAAAAACTTGAATCACTTCAGCTTAAATCAGATGCACCTAAGCCTGAGAAGAGGAAAAAATGGCGAAAACCAACATTTAAAATTGTTCAAGATGCTCCACCTTCTCAGTTAGAAAGTTCTGAAGTTCCAACGAGCACTGCAGTTGAGCCTGATATTCCTCTGATATTACCAAGAGCTATGAGATCTATGTCCTCAAATACCACCTTGAAAGAAAGGAACTTTGATCAGCAGTCCAAAGGTCCTGTAGCTACCAAGGGGGCTGATATTCCAGCTCCAAGAAGTCCTCGCTTACAAGAAAAACCAGCATATGACAAGGAAAATGGCCTTTAAGTTGCTGAATTTGATTCTATCCATATAGCTGTTTCTAACATCTTCAAAAAGTTATCCTTTTGCCTAAATTAAGTCATCTAAGGGAAGGTTAGTGCCCTCGTAAGAAGATTAATCAATCTCCAGTCTAATCCAATCATCTGCACATTGGATTTTTCATCATGTATTCTAACTAAACAGCTATTGTGTTGGTTGTTTGAAGGTGTTACTGGTTTTGCTGTTTTAGGAATTTTAATTAATGGGAATGAGATTATCCCTCCCCATGTTTTAGGATTTCTTGAAGTAATGTAAATTAGCAATATCGAGGAACATAATTCCAAGATCTTCCCATCCATATAGCTCAATATTTGAATGTCAATCTTTATGTTATAATTTTTTCCCATATTGGATATGTGTCTCATATGACATTATCATGAGGTTCATAAACTTAGATACCAACGGTAGATGCTGTGTCATTATGGATATTATGCATCTGGAAATACACAGAAAATAAAATGGGGTCTGGGAAAGATGATTGTGAAAATTTTTGGTTGCCCAAAGGACGTGTGGATTTATTTAGCTTTAATTTCATGTTTGACCACCACTTGTTGGGAAAAGCTACGAATTGAATTTATTTTTTAAAAAAACTTATTTAAATGGATTTTTTAATTTTTACTGCCCAATTTGGGATGAATAAAATATATACGTTTTGTTTTTATGGTTTTTAACAATCCAAATTTGTTTATTTATCATTCAATTCTATGTGCTTTAGATGTGGTGATTGTATAATTTAACTCATTTTTACAGGGAATTTATATCATATGTTCCAAATTAATAAAGTCATTTATCAACATTTCTCATTTTATATCTATTTTATAAATATGTCCTATTACCTTATTATCACATTTAAATATAAATATTAAGACTAATATACCTTAGACTTGTAACTAATAAATGAGTTGAGGTATAATTATTTTACTTTCACAAATTTTAATTTTATAGTAATTCAATTATTTTTGAAGATGAGTGTTGTAAATATATGCTTTTTATTATTTGATTATTTGAATAATGATATGATTAAATTCTCGAATCTTATTATATGTATATATAAAATATGGGTTGATTAGATCTAAACACTATTTTTTTTTCATTTTATTCATAATTTTTTATGAAACAAAAATTATAAGTAGAAATTTTATTTTAAACTTTATATATTTAATGTATATTAGAAATATGTAATAAAATAATTTGGTCTCAAATTTAGATTTAGATGAGTGAATTTATAAATATTATTTAAATGTTATATTTATATTACATTTATTTTAAAATTTTAATTAATTTTAAGTTATAAGGATAAAATTGTCTTTTTAAAATTATTAAGATAATGAAAATTGTATATGGGAAATATTTGAAAGTAGAACACATTAATAAACAATCTTTAGATTTGGTACACATTAGAAAAAAATCCTATTTTATATTGCACTTGTCCAAGACTGAATCTACTAGCCAAATGTTCTACGGAAAGGATTACGACATTGAAATTAAAATTTTCATTTGACTTCACAAATTCTCAATTGTTGTACATACTCTGGGAATTTTGTTATAGGTGCTGCACACTCTAAATTTATTGTTACAAACGTTTTATTTGAATTGGTCCAATATAACCTTCTGTGTCACATACGTGACTTCTGTTCAATACATAGTTTCACTTCCGTTCATTCAAAAGTGTTTCGATTTTCGTTTAAATAATATATAAAATTATATTAATTTTAAAAGTTTATTTTAGTTTTAATATTTTTAAATTGAAGTAACTTTTATTAAGTGAGTTATGTTTTAAATTTCATACGGCCCTGCAATTTAAAATGTAATTAAAAGAGAGATAAATACAAGATAAATTTTATTACTAACATACTAAATTTTAAAAATATTTATTTTAATATTAATAATTTAAACATGAAATATATTATAGTCGTGTGTAATTGAATTACTGTGGTTGGGACCATGAAAAATGCGAGATATTCTTATCTTTTTTTAATGTTGTTCATATAAAACATGTTTTTATGCTATAATAATAATAAAATAATAAATTATGTCTATAATAATATAAAGATATTAAATTAAGTAGAAGAAAATTGTATTATTATCAAAAAAAGAAGAAGAAGTAATAATTTGTTTTCTGTAGCTACTTTTTTTTTGACAAAATCTGAGTAGCTTAAATAAAGGTAAAATAAATAATAAATTATATCAAGTATAATTTGATAAAATACACAGATAAGAGTGTGCACGAATAAATTTTGTGCGTGCATATATCCGTACTTTAGATAAGATGCTCTTTGTACTTGCAAACATCTGATATGTGAAAAATGTTTTAATATATATTATAATACAAATCTCAATTTTCTCTTTCAACTAAAAATAATCTACCTCCATCCTGAATTAGATATCTCTTTAATTTTTGACACGTATGTTAATCTATATTGATCGAATAATTTTGTAAATTAGAAAATTTAAAAAATAATTAAAAAAATTATATGGTCAATGCATATTAACATGCACGGAGACAAAATAAGTAATTATTTAAGCATCCAATATGCGTGCCAAAAGTCCAATACAATGATAAAATATGTGCTATTTTTATAATATAATATGAATGATAAAATATAACATTCCAATATAATGCTAAAAAAGGTGCTAAAATAGAAAAATGTTATACTTGGTTCTATATTTAGAAACGAATATAAATGTAGTTATAATTGACACATGGTCATGCAAGTAGTAAATGAATATAAAAAAAATTATTTTAGCAAGTCAAATACTATATTTTTGATTGTTAATTGAAAAGTTACTTAATTTAAATCTATTTGGTTCTAATTTTAAACAATTTATTTTTGATTGTTAGTTAAAAAGTTACTTAATTTAAATCTATTTGGTTCTAATTTTAAACAATTTATTGGAGCATGAAATCCATTTTAACACCAAAATATACTTTTTAATTTCATACATTTATTTTAACTTCGCATTGAACTTGCATTTACAGTCCGAAAACTGTATAAAATTTGCAACAGTAAAATTTTTGAAGACGGACCTTAGCACACAAAGGTGATTTAAATTTATGATGGAAAGTACAGTCTAGTACATTCTGTCCACGAACACCTTAATTTTTCCTACATAGTTTCTCCGGGTAGTCTAGTTGTAGATGCAACTCTTAGTGATCAAGTTTTTTGACATTCTATTTTCCAATTCTGCAGTAGACCTACAATAGGCTTGAAGATGAGTAGATAAGCCTAACAATGAAAGAACGCCGGTAAAGAATATGCCTCTTTTTGTGCTCATTCACACAGCATAATCTTTGTAGTGAACCAAAGAATATTGATAATAGTGAGTCAAATGTTTCCTTTAGCAATTCTAGTTGAGTCCTTGATGCAGCAATTTTGTAGTTGCACATGTAAACACATGATGCAAGCCTTCCAGATATAGATTCCTTGCAAGACATTCATGTGTTTTCGTTGATGCTGAGCCTTGTCATCCAGTAGTCCAGTTGACTAGCAACACATTCTGAGCCTGTGGATCCATATGAGCTGAATTTCCTGATCGAATTTTCGACACCAAGATACTCATATACATCATGATCAAAAACTGGACTTATGCTTCTCAACTCATCAAGAGTCAAGTCCTGAAGCTGACATTTTCTGGATACACACAACGCAACAGATCTTCCAACTATGTCATGAGAAGTTCTGAAAGGTATTTCCTACAAAAGAATACCGAGTTAAATACACGTGTCATGAGATCAACATTAAACTTTAGATATTAATACTTGCCATGAACATCTTTTACAAAATTAAGCTCGCAGGTACTCCTATTGATTGCATAATTTAGTTGTACCGTAGTTTATTACTTTTAAAAATATGCCACATGCCAGCCTTGTGAAATATTCTCAGATATATATGTCCCATGCAAGTATCAATTCTCAATCTACATATCATGTGTCATAGAGAGTCAGACACTCCCCACATACCCGAAACTTCCTAACTTTAACATGTCATGACGCATAAAAGCTTAGAAGTCTAGGACTAGGACTATACCTGACCTATTAGTCTGAATAACAAAATAGACAAAAAAAACTCATAATTCTATAAATTAAGGAAAACCTCCTAAAAATACAACTCACCTTCTTCACCAGATAATCAGCGAGTGTAGTTGCATCAAGATGGCCTGCTGGCAAAGCATTCTGTATTCTCTCTGAATTAAAGGTAATGTTTTGTGCAAATTCTGCCGACACTTCAAGCATTCCTGTGATTGCTTTGACACTGTCAAATACAGGCTCCTTATCTTCCTGTTTATAGAAAAGAACATAGATATGAGATGACATCCGACATATTGTCGAGATGAAGCTCACTGTATGCAGGTTTAAAGAGAAACATAAGATAAAATGTTCAAATATTTTACACAATTAACATAAAGCATGTAGCATCAGAACACATTTAATAGTTAATACAAGGTCACATGCAGGAGGTGAAATGCTGATATTGCTATGTGATTTCAAGGTTTACAAGGCTGAAGAGTAGTAACATTTGAACCCCTTGGAGTCTACTCAACAAAAGAAGCCCTCTAAAGAATCGCCAGAAATAAAGACCTGCCTGCAAATCACGGTTGTAAGCATGAGGAAGTCCCTTGCATAAAACAAGAAGGGTAACCAGATCTCCAACAACCCTAGCAGATTTTCCACGAACAAGTTCCATTGGATCTGGATTCTTCTTTTGTGGCATAATACTGCTTCCAGTTGATACAGAGTCACTTGGTGTTATAAAGCCAAACTCTTCTGATGCCCACAATACCCATTCTTCACCAAGTCGAGAAAGATGAATAGCAGTGATGGAATTAGAAGAAAGAAACTCCAAAACAAAATCTCGATCTGAAACTGCATCAATGCTATTCAAGTAACTATGTGTTATGAACAGTCATACACTATAAACATACATACACATAACAAATCGGTATAAAAAAGAGAAAAGAAGAGTAAAAAAAAAATCAACTCCCTCTACCCCAGTCGAGATATCATGATTTCCAACAGGCAACAAAACAAAAGACTAATGAAGAATGGCTTTAGAATAGAAAAGGTATTTAACTGATGTACATACAGAAGAATAGACTGATTATACTATGCCGAATATGCAATTAAGATATGAAATATTGAGAGAACTTATAATATACAATTTACTGTTTCTTTATAATTTTAGAATAGCCATGTCATCAAATAATATGTACCAAGAAAGTATAGATGATACCTGTTCCTCATAGGTGCACTGAAACCCAAAGCATCAGAAGTCATAAATCGATCTATAGGAAGGCCAGTACCAGCTAATGCACATGCACCCAAAGGGCAGAAATTAAGTCTAGTTCTGCAATCTAGTAAACGTCCTGCATCGCGTTCAAGCTGCATAAAAATTTATTATTACTAGGGTTTCATCAATGTGTGTGTGTGTGTAGAGAGAGAGAGAGAGAGAGTAAAACAAAATTAAATTAAATCCAAGGACTGAAGTACATGTTCCCACTTCAAAAGATTTTATTAAATTAAATCAGGTTCACAAAATCACAATTAATTTATAATGCTTGCATGGCAAGTGGCTACTTTTCACTGGAGTATCTAAGGTCTTCTGTACATGTTCCCTCATAAAGTAAGTTAAGTAGCACTTTCTTAGGTCGACACTTAAAGTTTCCTACAGGTAACATTCTGTAAAGGACACTTGAGAGAAGCACAATCATGTCCAATCTGGAAACTATTTTCTCTATTATGTCGAAGAGAAAATATAACGTAAAGCTGCGTTGACACATTAATTTCTCGAGTTTTTAGTAAAACTTATAATTGTCCTCTTCAAATATTTTACCAATCAATCTGTTAAAACAATCTTGTTTACTGCTGATGGCGGCAGCACCATGTTCAAAGAAAAATCCTGAGCCTAGAGCAATGCTCTAATATGAAAAACTGCAGCAAAGTTTTTCCAAAAGTACAGAAACTTTTTAAAAGTCAAGAAGCAGTCACTGCATAAATTTTAACGGGTATTATCTAACGTATTAAAACTGTAATGACTTTGTTTACAGATCAAGCATGTTAAGAGTAGTAACTGATATTGAAAGATAATAAGAAGAAAAGAAAAAAATGCAGGTAGATCCCAAAGTATAACTAATATAAACAAGTATATTCATATTTTGTAAAGAATGCATATCCCCTGATAATAGATGTGTGATTAGAAGTCTGACATAGAGTTTGGTAGTTCAACACCAATCACATCTCAAGCATGTACATAGTTTAATTATGAGATCATGATTTTATAATTATAAACATGAGAGTGGAAGTAAGAAGTAAAATAATAATTAACTGCAGGTGCAGCAACATATGGATTAAAACATAAACCCGCAAATAATTCAGACCTGCTCAACATACGCTAAAAGGAGATGTTGCAGTAGCACGGGTTGCGCCCTCTGCAAATGTGTATAACCAGGAACAATCAGGCCCTCATTCTTCTTAGCCAGGATCACCAGTGCAGCCTACATTTTTAAAGAAAAATATCAAGAATTAGAGAAAAACGTATGCTGACATCCATATTTAGTTTGTTTAATGTGATCAGTTAGACCAACCAGAGGTGAAAGTGGGATGCTTACCATATCATCAAACCAATAAAGTTTATATGCAACCCTAATATACTGGACAACCACGCAAATTTTTTAGCAGCTATTTAAGATCCAAAACTAACAGAAAACAATCATATAATAATCATATAGTTGTTGAGTAGATTTCACATAGACATGCAGTGACCTGATAAATTGTGTGCGTATGAGAACAAAGCATAGAATTGAATGACACCAAAAAATTTTAATAGGAGTGTGTATAATTTATACAACCTGAAGATATCTGATGCGAGAAACAATCATGTCAATGGCATCTCGACACCATAGGCGAAAATCAGTTGAAACTTGATCATTTCGACTTCTAGCAGTGTGAAGCTTCTTCGCAGGTTCACCAACCAAATCAGTAAGAGCCGCTTCAATATTCATGTGCACATCCTCCCTATCGGTCCTCCACTTAAATTCACCCATCTCAATTTCCTTTTCAATTTGATCAAGACCTTTAATAATGATATCTTTATCACTTGCATCAATTAATCCCTAAAACAAAAGAAAAAATAAGACAGCCTGCTTAATACAAACTTACAATGTAAATAAACATGGAACTCAAACGAATCATCCATCACCGGAAAACAATTTCTAACAGTAGCTAACTAAAATTTTCTCCACAGCATACTACATTGCGGAATACTAATATCATTTCCACTAAACATCTATTTACTGCTTGATATTAATGCATTTTCATCATTTTACGTATTCTATTTTCTAGGAATTATTATTGCATAACCTATTCATGTCTCTAACAAAAAAACAATTATTTAAAAAAAACCTCATAATCATTTTATCAAACACCTGGTGTGCAAGCATAGAAGCATGAGCACGACTACCCATAATGTCCTGCTTATAAAGAGCTTTATCGAACGAAATCGATTCCGTAAACCTCTCAACGGCATCAGTAACCCCCTTTTCAAATCGTCCGCCCCATAATTTTGTTTCTTTCATTTTACGGGCAGTGCAAGACACTGTTAAAAACTTGGGAATAATGTTGGTTTTAGAGGTAAAATATGACGAGTCAAGTAATGGAGGACGGGGAGTGAATGAAGAATAATAAGAGTGTTTTTGAATTGTACTAGTATGTTGAATAGATGACGACTCCATTGGCGACGCCTATACCCAGCTCTTTGCTTTTGCCTCCTTTCACTTGGGTTTGTGTTTGGCTGCTTGTTAGAATTGTATTTTAATTAATTAAATTTATTATAGAACACTCGTTTTGAAACTAGGAGTTAAATTTAGAGGATTTAAATATCTTCTTCTAAATTAAATAAATTTGGGTCAAGATTTATTTAATTTTGATTTTCAGTTTTGAATTTCCTTTCGATAATTCTGAGTTTAGGAGGTTTAAAGTCGGGGTGTTTTACTACATATAAATTTTTTCCGGATTTTTTTGTGCATATTTTTTTTCGTCGGAAAATTTTCAAGATGGCCGGAAAACTGAAATGAGTCAAATTGTGCAATCAGTGACCAAAATGAGTCAAATTTGTGCAATCAGTGACCAAAATGAGACAAATTTGCAGTCAGTCACCTATTTGATACATTTGGACGCAGTCAGTGACCAAAATGAGTCAAATTTGTAGTCAGTCACCTATTTGATACATTTTAACGCAGTCAGTGATGTGTTTGATATTTAACCCCTTTCAAAACATATCTGAAAGATAAATGGGTTTCAATAATTTTTTATGACTTCAAATTTATTTATTTTTTATAAAAATTCTTCCTATAAAATCTGTGCTCTTGACTGGGTATGCAAGCCTATCCCTCAAAAAAAAATAAAAAAATAAAAAATAAATCCAAAACGCCCGATTTTTTTTTAAAAAAGTGCAAAACGCTACACGAAATAGCGTTTTCACCCCTTTTCCAGCACGCTACACTATGTAGCGTTTTGGAGTGCTATTTAGAGCAATTATTACTAGTGTCATTTAGGACATTTTCCTCTCAAATTGTGACATATAGGGTCTTTTCTCAAAAAACTAACAGGCTTACTTTTCCTTTCCAAATTTTTTTTATAAGTTAACTTATGTATAAATAGATTTAAATTATAATGTGTAATATGAGTCAAAACAAATAAATATTTTTTCTTTACCAATTCATATTTAATATTATATCTAGACTAAAGTTGACAGTATCATTTTGACTAATTACGAGCGAAAACAATGATCATCCATCACCAAACGTAGACTCGAATCCAACTACATCCTCCATAGTCACCAATCGACTATCCATATGATCTCCGGCTACAGTTGATTCCAAAACCTTTTCCACAGCTACACTAAGATTTATGAGGAATGTATTGCTCCACTAGTTGATGCACTATATAATGGAACTGTTCTTGCGTATGGTCACGTAGGGCTCTACTTACTTCTTAATTGTGATTTTTTCTCATTAATTAATTAGTATATTTATATCATCGAATTTTCCTTTATATGTGTGTGTATTTTTATGGTATATATTAGGTTTAATTTACTTTTCCTTTTCTAATTTGATGCTATTACACACGGTTAGTTGATTGTTTATTCACCAGGAGCGTATTTTATTAAATTTTGCGAGGGATAAATCTCATATCCCTTTTTTGTGTCATAGGATCAGGTAAAACGTACACAATGGGAACTAATTTGGAGAAGGGCACAATGGAGAAGTTATTCCTAATGTGATGGAAAGCATATTCTCAAGAGTCGAAGAAGCTAAAGAATCCACAGAATTTCTGATAAGAGTATCGTTTATTGAGTTATCAATTAAAACTTAATTTTATTGCAATTTTTATATGTTAAAGCTGAGCATGTAATATAATTGTCTAGGTATGATATCCTTCCCCAGATATTTAAGGAAGAAGTATATGATCTTCCGGAACCAAATCCGGTAGCTTTCTCTAAAGTTGACGGGACTTCACAAGCAAAGCCCACAAGTCTTGCAAGAGCTCCTATTCAAATCAAATCAGAGAAACTGCCAATGGCGGCATCACGCTTGGTGGTGTAGCTGAGGCAGAGGTCAAGACAAAAGAAGAAATAGCTTCATATCTATTGCGTGATTCTTTATGCCGTGCCACTGGGAGCACAAACATGAATAGCCAAGCCAGGTGCAAGTCAGCTTAGTTGTACCTCCGTGTAATAGAAAAGGAATAACTTATAACGTGGATATTAAAATGTTGACAAGTAACTTAGCAAAAAAAAAAAAAATGTTGACAAGTAACGTTAATTTCTATTTAATTTGACATGCAATAATTAATCACCACTGACGATAGACTTTATATGTCTCTAGGTGACCATGTTCATTTTTGTGTTTCTAGGTGACCATGTTCATTTTTGTGTTTCAGAATACTGACATCGACACAATTTGCGAGGAGAAAATATTTTTTCTTTATCAATTCATATTTAATATTAAAAAAAATTGCATCACACCACCACAAAATAATTGCAAACCAACAATTAATATTAAAAATATGCCCACTTTACAAAAACTACTTTTAGCTTACAGTTAGCTAAAGATTCTAGACTAAAGTCGACAGTATCATTTTGACTAATTACGAGCGAAAACAATAATCAACCATCACCAAACGTAGACTCGAATCCAACTACATCCTCCACAGTCACCAATCGACTATCCATATCATCTGCAGCTACAATTGATTCCAAAACCTTTTCCACAGCTACACTAAGATTCTCATTGGCATCCACAGGTACTTGTTCATCTATTTTCTTATTCTCATTATGATTCTCACAAATATCCATATCTACATGTTTGTTATCACCACCACAATTAGCAGACTCTTTCGGTGCATGCACAGAATTGGGTATTATGCCTTCCAAAATTTTGGTCCCAACCTCAATTACGGTAGCAACTTTATTCATATCAGATGCCACATTCAATCTAGGACTAGTTTGCCTCTGATGATTGTTGTGAAGTGCTGCTCCTGTAGGTTTCAGAATTTGTGATCGCAATTCATTAGGTGAAACACCGGAATATGTAGAAAGCGTAGTCGCTAGACCAGTGCGAATGTAGTGCACATTACTAGGCAATGAATTTCCACTACTTTTCAAAAGTGACAAATCACAAGGAGTAACAATCCGAGCCCCTGCAGCAACCGCAGTAGCTTTTACCATCTCATCTGAGGAAGGTTTTGTTGAAAGGGTACTTAAGTTAACCAAAGATTTAGACGAAAGCCCTAATACAATGGATCGTTGTGGTGCTCCGGGTCCCAATGTCCCACATCGTTGTGCTGGTGTAGTTGCAACTGAATCCACTTTAGATGAAGGGGAAAACATTTCAGACCGTTGTATTGAGGTTGGGTGCGAATCACATTCAGACTTAGGTTCGAGCTTTATGTTTATAGAAGTCCCGGGAGCAGGAGGATGATGCAGTATACTTGTCCCACCTGTTTTAAGATCCAATGGATATATATTATTAAAAAATCAGAAACAAATTTGGATCAATATTCACAATTCTAGTTTTAATGTAAACTGTAACTATGTACGCTATGCAACTATATTTTGACACATTAGACTTAACTTGCAGCCTACAAGTCAAAGTAATAAATCAAACATTAAGTGACATTTTATTTGGCTTTCTAACAGAGTGCCTTACATCATGGGTCATCCTCCTCTTCATTGAGAACAAAATACTAGATTTAACTAAAGAAAATGATGTGCTAATACATGTTTCTATTAAGTTGAGGTTTCTATAAGATAAGGGTTGATATTAGAATTTGGTTATTATGATAACAAATCGAAGGGTCATTTCAACAGTAGTCAAATAACATCGTATTCTTTCAGAGTAACCCTATCATATTCACAAGACAAACACCCCACACCTATAACAATACTCCACAAATACATTCCCACTCACCTATGATAGATCATTAACTTTCGAAAACAAAACTCGAAATCACAAGACCACCGTGAACCTACATACATATATATTGGCAAATGGCGACAATAAAAAATTATTCTTTGAATGATAAGCTATCAACTTATTATCACATTAGCACATTTGTAAATCATTATTTTGTACTAATAACGTACAATTCTATTCATAAACTAAACATCACCAAATGACACTTAACACACACTTGCACTATATTATTTACTTATTTAGTACCAACCCCGTAAAAAATAAAATGTTGCTATATTAATACATTAATTATTCTAAGAAACAGAGATAGATTACCACGGGAGGAAGAGGCCTTCAACTTATCTGTCAAAGGCATATTGAGGGCTAAAGACATTGCCCGACGAGCTGCAAGTTGAGCCTCGGAGAGTTGTGCGCTGCCTCCCAAACTTGAGTTGCCCTTGCCTCCGGAAGTTGAGTTGCCGACTCCTGGAGTTGAGTTGCCCTTGCGTTTTCTAATAATGTTCCACCTCTGCATGTATTCATTATCTCATGAAAATTAGTGGAAAAGAACCATTGATAAATTAGTTGAAAAAATATGTAATGTGACCACTCGATTTTCAGTGTGTGCCTGTGATTACACAAGAAGACTTTTGAATAAAAAAAAAGAATAAGAATAAGAGTAAAATTAGACATTTACACGCACATGTAAGACATTTCTCCGTTGCCGGGAATTGAACCCGGGAAACCAGGGGAACCCCAAACATCCTAGCCATGCTGGATAACAACGGACTTATGTAATACATTTCCTATAGAAGTATTGGGAGACTTAAGAACACTATTGTGGAAAGTGGTGGTGATCATTGATGTCTCAAGTGTTACATAAACTCCCTATGCAATACATAACTCATTTCCTTTTCAAACAGTTAGTGTCACTTTTTATAGTCTAAACATGTCTATTCAGCCCAAACTATATTTCTTGTTAGATACGGGGATTTGATTAACATTGGGAGAGGCTCATGAAACTTTAATGATTGCACTCATATAAAATAAAAAAGGAAACAATTAATTCGCTACGAGTATTACTTCGTCTGAGAATCTTTTGAACATATAATATAATGAAACAATAGAAGTTACAACGGACATATAGAATCTAAAAACAACAAGAACTATGGACATAAGCTATCCAAAATGAAGATAATAACAAACCACAATGGCATCATATTTCTCCCATGGCTAATATGTCAAAGTTAAACATAGTGCACCCTTTGTAAATGGGATAATTAAGAAACAACTTCCATTGGCTTACGATGTAGAAAATATATTAATTTTACACTATCTATTGCTATGTAGTTCACGTGTTTCTTTTGTCTTTCAGCCAAAAATTAATTATTAAAATATGAGTGTTTGAGGCAGACAAAAAAAAAAAGCAGAGGTCTGAAAAGAGAGAAATTCACCTAAAACTTCAAAATACCATTTCTTGGCTAGCCTAAGAAGGTGATTTATAGGTCTAACAATTAATATCTTCTATGCAACTATGCGTGAACTTATATACATATGCACTTTAGTACAACCTTTATGAACACAGTCTAAAGACTAGAACATTGATGTAAGGGGCAACAAAATGAATAAAATAAAAGACAGCTAAATCTATCAAGTACTAGCAATTCTATAGTGCATGATTTGGAAGAAGCTAATGCAAAACAGTTGGATAAATAAATTAAGTGAAAATAAGGCAGACAAAAACCTGAGATAGTTGTGAAGCTGATCTTTCACTCTTAAAGTCCCCTTTCAATATATTTGCCCAGTTACCTTCACCACATCTTTTTACAGCAGCGATTAGTTCTAAATCCTCCGCATCAGACCATGGTTTTCTTTTCCTTCGAGGAGGTAGGTTCCCACTATCCAATCCTTCGGTAGGTGTAGCAGCAGGCATAGGTGTAAGTGCAGGGAGTGGTTGTTTGTGAACAGTAACCGGAACCGTGATATTTGTCCCGACAAATCTTGAAGGCTGTATGTTTTCCGAGGAAGCTCTAGCTGATTGTCCATTAGGTATGCTTATAGTCAATGGAGCCTCGACTGTAGACCCATTTGGAGTAGAGTTACTTGGCATACCAGAACCAATCAGTACCTGAGAAGACAAATAATCACTATAAAGCCATTTCATAGCAACAATGCCACAATTTACGGTGGAACAATAACCAGAACTCGAAACATGCATCACATCTAATCATTTACCAATCTTCAGAGAGAAACCAGTATATGTATACAACACTATGCCATAAAATATCACAAAAAATAGTAGTGATGATGATTTAAAATTGTCAGCCTTACAAGCAACTAAAATAAAGTCAAAGTATAGTAGCAAGTGATTATTTCTCTTGGACTGGAAAATAATCATATCAGAGACTAGTTGCCATCCAATCCAGTTCCGTTAGCTGAGAATCCATTGCAAAAGAAAATGTCTCAAAGAACAATGTCCACGATCCACCTCAAGTATAACACATCTCATTAAACACCGAATATATTGTCATCTAAAGTTTTTCCGCATACAACACAATTGACTGCAAATTTTTATTTCCAGAGTTTATTCAAGATCTTTAGGTTATATACCTAATTATAATTTAAAAAAATACTTCATAATCACAGAAAAATTTCTCAGCAACCAAACGTGAAAGAATTTACATGATTATCCATAGAGAGTCACTGTAATAAATCACCTTTACACATGTTACAGCCTCGGCAGAAGCTTCGGGCGTAACAGTTGGCAGAGCTTCCAATTCATAATCCAGATCACTATCATCATCCTAACACAGGAAAATATAACCACAAAATACTCATCTCAGTATAACGATTAGTTTATAATTGAAGGTGGATTTTTTTTTGTTGTAAATTTCAATATCACGAGTTAGAATAATATATGCTCAAATCGATGAGTGTGGATGAATCCGGACTGATCAGTAATCGAAAACACCAATTTGACTCAAAATTAATATCTGCATATCAAGCAATTGTAAGTTCAACACTATTAAAGAAGAGAAATATTTGTTAAGACTTTGAGATTAAAGCATGTACGAGACTAAAGAGTGACAAAGTACACAATGGCCTATTTGACAAGTGCTTGGGTCCAAGCATGGTAACAAAGCTAGGTAGAAATTAAAAGCATCATGTTTACACATACAGTGATACAAGATATGTTTAAAACCAAAACCGTGCAATGCAAACATAGTCAACATTCCGCAAACACTAAACCAACAAAGGTTACGAAAATGCAGTAAACTTACAAGAGGTTCAACCTCCTCGTCATCGATGTTTTCAACCAACGACGTACGATAAGCCAAGTGTCGCCATAGCATCTGGTATTCCCTGGCATTTGTTATACCAGTATTCGACTTTTTCACCATCACATTCCAATCAAACTTCTCATCCGGAGCTTGCGCTAGCTCTTGAAGTAATGCCAGAATCGTCGCTGCTGAATACCTTTAAAAATCATATGTATTATAAAATTAAAATCAGGAGATATCAGACCGTTACGGATACAATGTCGGGTATAAATATTGAATAAATATATAAATAAGAACCTCTGTAAGACTGTGGAGATGTCTTCTTCGCTTATAAAACCTTTTTTGTGTTTCTTCTCATTCTCAACCATTGTGATTAAACCCTAGCTTGAAATCAAAGGGTTTAAGAGCGAAATCAAGCTTTTTGGCAACCGGATAAGGAATATTCCGGGGAATATAGTATCTGTAACGGCTAATATAGGAGCTACAGCGAACGGAGTACAGAGCGTTGAGTGCACGCGCCGCCGGAAGATATGCCCCGAAGAGACTAGAGAGTCTGAAAGGGAGTGGAGAGATATACTAGGAGAGTAAATTTGGAAAATAAAATATATTGTAGTGAATTTACCATAGTGCCCTCGAGTTTCTTTTTCAATTTGATTGTGGCCGAATCTCCGGTTGTTGACATCGACGGTTTATATTGAGTAATAAGCGGGCGTTAACCAAAAACCGAATCCATAAATAATTTTGGTTCAGTTAATCGTTTTTAAAATTTCGGTTTAGTTTTTAGTAATGATTTTTTAAAAATTCGGTTATTTGGTTATTCAGTTTTTAACTGTGTTTAACCGAATGATAAAAAATAATAACCAATTTTTAAAAATATTTTAAATAAATTAGTAATTAATAATATATTACTTAATACTCATTCTTCGGTTTATGTTTGCCCAAATTTAAAATGTGAACATTGCACATTGTAGGCTAACTCTGTTTTATTACACAAATCACCAATTTAATTACTGAGCAGTGAGCATATTCGAAAACTTAAAGAAGAGCATGTCCACGCAATATGCAGAACTATTAGTTGAATTGTATCATGTAACTTGCTATTCAAAAGAGCAGTGAACTATTAGTTTTTCAATCTCTGTTCAAAACTCAACTTGGCATAAGTTTTGAGATGATGAAGTGGAAGTTTTGTTAATTATATCTTTGATGGAACGTGATTATATATTTATATGTGTTTTATTATCTTTTTTGCATGACATTTGATAATTTTAATTAAATTTTGATTTTCAGTATTAACCGAAATTAAAAATTCGGTTCGGTTTAATAACCGAATTAATTTTGATTTGGTTTTCGATAATGATTTTTTGAAAATTTCGGTTTCGATTGACCGAATGCATACCCCTTATTAATAATAAGAGTGGTTTTGGAAAAAAGTTCAAATCCGTGCCGATTAAAAGAATATTACTAGTGGCATGTATATTTTGTGTCTATATATGAGTTTATACGAATTTGTTTATAATTATCTAATGATTTTTCACGAAAAGAAAATGTCATTTTTGCTATATTAGCCCGGAGGAAGCCGATCATGATATTCCAAAAAGTTTGGATATTATTAATTTTGATGATTTAAACGCTATTTATATAGAATGGAAGAGAGCAACTTTTATATAAAACATTGCTTATTATAAAAAGGAAAAATTAGTCCCGTGCGTTTGACAAAGATTTTCCTTTCATTTGTTTATTTAATTAAAAAAAACAAAGTTAATAAGTGTTATCATAGTTTTGTTAAATAAACATATTTTTTTTATTTATATCAATAATTGTCTATTTTATTTGATTGTTTACTAATACTTTTAGATTTAGATTTTTTAATTAGAGGAATTGTTGATTAAACAACGGAAAATAGAAACAACAATATAAGAAAATGAAATATATGAAATTATTTATAAATATTATATATATATATATATATATATATATTGTGGTAAAATTTGTATGATATCATTGATTTAGGCAGGAGGCAGTGGTTATGAAAAAGAAGAAAAGATGGTTGATAGATATCATAATATTTCAATCCCCTTAATTCTTTTTGTGATTTCAAACGTGAATTTTCGGTTAGTTATTATTATCACAATAATAAAAAATATAATGAAATACATTAATATATTACATCTTTAATATAATTGGATTTACGAATAAATTTTCGGGAATGCGAGTGATAAATAAATTAAGGTATAATGTATTCATGTCATTAACATAACTGAACCTACGATTTTTTTTTTTGAGGAATGCGAGTGAGTGAGAGAGGAATGATGAGAATGAGTTGGTTTCATTTTCGGAGCTGAAATGAGTCGAGTGCATTGGCTCGATTGAAAGAACCTATTAACAAAATTAAGTTCTGAATTTAAGACTGAGCAGTTTATAAATGATATAAACTTTATCATATATATTTCTGACAATTTTTTTTATCATATATATCGATATTTTTTAAGAAAATGGATCAAGAACAGAAAATTTTCTCATCAATAAATAGCAACATGCCGGATTTAATCGAATTCCAATAAATTATAAACTAAAGTTAAAATTTAAAATTTTAATCATAAAATTCAATTCAAATTTCAATTCATAAAATTTTGAATTGAATCGGATTTATTTTAATCACCCGAAAATTAAGAAAAATTTAATCAATTTCAATATTACCAATATATGCAAATAATAAAAAATATATTTATAAATTATAAATCACTAATCATAAACAATCAAATATAATACAATCACTAATAAACTATAAAATCATCTCTATCATATTATTCGCTGATTTTTTATTAATTGAAATATAGTTATTATTTTTTTAATTTTTTTATGAATGAAACCGATTTTAATATAATATATAAAATCAATGTTTGACTTGTAGATATCTAAAATTTAAATGTTAACTAAAAAAATTATATTATATTATTAATTTCTAATCAATAAATAAATATTTAAACTTATAATAAACTGAGTATTGATTTTTTTTGTGACAAAAAACTGAGTATCGATTTATTTTATTTTGTCATTTACACCAGCACTCAACAATAAAAAGGACATGCGTGTGCGGGCAGCGGGTAACACCTTCTTTGAAGAATACACAAAAACACTAACACCTTTCAGATCTCATACTCACTAAACCCTATCCATTAAATTAATCGATACACACGATCAACTGTTCGATCTAATCAGGTACAACTTTAATTTTACATCTATATCTACTTAATCAATCACGATCATTTACTCATATCGTGATTACACACACATGTGCGTGTATCTGTATATTATCGAATCGAGTCTATGGTGGTGTTTTAAGTGAAAATTCACTTGTTGAATATTATTCACCAGTACAGATAAGTTTATTGTGTGTGTATTGTAACTGAATTGGATTTTCGATTAAATTTCGGTTCATCTGTTAGTGAATTGATAACTTTTTTACTGTTGTTTCACGCTTTATTCGGTATAGTTAAATCATGATGTGTGAATTAAGTTACTGCTGTAACTTAATTTGATTTTCAATGAAATCAATCGGTAGCGGATTGGATGAGTTTGTTTATTGTTGTCGTCAACTTCATTTTGCGGTCACAATTATATAAATATAAAGTTAGTTTCAATTAATTGATTAATTCTCCTCCTGAGTTCAGTTCTGTGTTTTGTAGAGTTGATTGTAGTTGTATATATTGGATATATTAATTATGCGTGTCTAATCTGTATATACTTGCCTTCATTTTGTTTCCATGTTCTGATTTAAATGTAGCAGAAATCAAAGTTAATGGCCTGTGATGGTATTTTATCTGTCAATTGCTGGATTCTGAAGTCTTGCTAGTTGGATAATATTGGTGGGCTAGCATGAACATCGTAAAGGGAGTTGCTGACCTTATACGGAGGTCATCTACTGGTTACACTTCAGACTCTGGAGTAGGGTCGGGGAGGTTCCCGCCTCCTAGTCCGAAAATCTGTTTCAGGTACAAACGCTGAGGTGGCCTATTCATGTTAATGTTTACTGAGGACTGATGAGTAGTTGCTCATTGGACCATTCCTGTGGGTCACAATATTGTTCTATTATCATCATAGTGATTATGCAATATATAATTTATCAGTGTTAGTCTAATTGCCTCTATACGGAGTGTTTTGTTATTTGGTTGACAGTTTTGTTAGGTCATTTCACTGTTGCTTTTGCAGTTCTTTTTTCCCACTTTTGGGATGTACCAGTAGTTTAGACTTAATGCTCAAATTAGGGTTTGCAGCCTTTGGAATTTGGTTCCTTTTGATTAAATGCCCAGCGGTCGACATTGGTTGACTATGAAACATAAATGCTAGAAGCCTCCTGATATCCGGTAATGACCAAAGCATAAACAGTTGTAAGAAGATACTGTACATATAACTTGTTTAATTGCGTAAATAATTTTTTTAAATGTAGTATGGCAGTTCAAATACTTTTGGGTTCCTCTGTTAATATGTTTAGAACTTTTTTATTTCAAATAATTATAAGGTAGAGGTGTTCTAGGTTGACAATTTGAAGCTCTTATGTGTATTGTAAATATTTAACTAATGTTGGTGGTGCATGTGGTCCTAGAAAAAGGTACCTGTTGCTTGATTAATTAATCAGTATTATTTTCTGTATCGTACAAAACATTTTTAAATTTGAAGCATCTCTCCCTTTCTCTAGGGATTTGCCTTTATTCTCACAATATTTCATGTCAAAGTATGCCTTTTGTAGTATGCATCTACATTTCACTAAATGGTAGGGAGAGACGATCAAATAAAAATAGTTGTATGATATAGAAGTTCGTATGTTATATCAGACTTTGCTGGTATGAGTTAGATAATAGTCATGCTATAAAGATTTTGTAAGTTTGTTGGTTTCTTTATTATAAATAATAAAATATGTACTTGAGGTTTTTAATTGATTGTAACATGAATTTCGTATAAATTGTTTCATTTCAGTGAAATTGGTGATGAGGCAATTCTAAGTACACTTTGGGGAAGGTACAATGATGCCTTCGATAAGGTATCTTTCCATATTCCTTTGTCTTATTTGTTGAATGAATAAATGCCATAGGACATCAATTTTCCTACAGTATGGTTCTTTCTGAGTATAATATATGATTCAATCTAGGCCATGAATGACTATAGAAGAATATCAATTTTTCAATGGTGTTAATGAATTTCTCCTTGATTCTTTTTTAGTATGATATATGATCTAATCAAGGACTCCTCATATCTTATTGTTTCTGATAACATATCTTCTTGGAGAACCAGTAAAAACTTCTTCTACGAAAATGTGCTAAATGAGAAATGCTCAATTTTATTATTTTTGTTGGTCTGTCTTTCTTCACGAGCACTCATGCGAAGGAGAAGTGTTGAATATAATATATGATCCAATTAGGGGCTCCTGCTAAAATTTCAAGGCATATTAAGGTATTTGGAGAGATGGTAACTTACAATTCCTTATTGGCCTTTTGCCGTGGATAGTATTTTGAGTATTTGAGATATTGTAAAGTTTCTTGTGAAGTGTTTTCATCGTTTCACATATGCTTGATTAGATAAGTCTGTTTTGTTGTCTCTACACTTTCCTCTGTTTACTTTTTTTTGTCCTCACAGGGACAATCATTTCTGTTGAAACATAAGATGTTAGTTATAAATCATTATGTTTGAGATTGAATGATTTTACTGCACAAATTTCAATTTTATATGAACTTTATATTATTTTTCATAGTATATTCCGTGCTGGTATGTTTCCACTTTCCATTGTCTTCATTCTTGGCTGTATGAGGATTTTTTCCTTTTCAGAATGCCTGTGTAATTAGTTATTTCTTTTAACTCTATTACCCTTGTAAATCGTTGATTGCCTAGTTGCCTCTTATGTTTTCTTTAACTCAATGTCAGGTGGAAAGAAGAAAGTTCTTTCTTATGTTTCTGAAGCAGTTCTTAATTGTGTATAAGAATTGGAGGGCGGTAGATCCAGGGCAATCCCTAGAGGCCGCTTCACATTCTTTCCCACCAGCAGAATATTCGCAACATGAAGATGTCATATTTGGCTGTTCAGTCGGTCACCCTGCTGAAATTACCGTAACCTTAATCGAAGAAATTGCACATATAACTGCCATGGTCTCTGAATGTAAGTTTGCCTTGTCTTGTTGTAATGTGGGTTATTTGGGCATGTGAAAGAACTTGACAATATATACTCTCACTAGACTGCTTTCTTTATTCCCATCTGCCACTTTGTTGGAATCCTAGTTGTGTATATGTGACTTCATGCTATGTTTTTTGGGAAAGCCAACATAACTATGCTCTTTTCTTTGTTAAGAAACGTAATATTAGATTACTAGTACTGCGTTAAACTAAATCAGACATGAATATATATTATATACACATATACAAATAATGGAAAGAAGAATCGGAACAATTCTATAGTGCAAAAAGTGAGTATATTGGAACTTTCAACATTAAGTTGGAAAAATTTCAAGTCAATATAGCTAGTTTTTGCTGTAGGCTATAAGTTTCAGAGCCATGATCTTAGCTACCATTAGTAAATGATGAAAGAATTCAATGAAGTATGCTTTCTGCATAGTTCTCTCTTTCCTTGCAAACTTATCTTTCTTAGTGTTCATTTCTCGTTTGTTTAGGTTGTTGCATGTTATTTCTGTTTAAGTTTTAGTAGCTTAAACACTAGAGAAGTTTAGCCTGCAAGATCTCTTTTTGCATTTCTTCCGTTTTTATTTAATTAAACATAAGAACTTTGTTGTACCCCAATCTACTAGGAAGTAAATGGTTCGTTGGTACATAAACTTAGAACAACTTCTTGAATAACTACTGTAACCACTTATTGAAAATTATATATTTTTCTTATTCCTATCCTCTTTTTCCAAATAATGTGTAGCCACTTGTTCTACATCACGCAAGCAGGCAGATGCAGTTTTTGGGGGGATATTGTTGTTCATGGGTATTTAGAAAATGGGGATTTAGCTGTGGCACCCTTAAAATACATATCTAATCATTCTTTATATGTAATTGTTTGGTGCATGCTAAAAAAATGTTACACTGAACTAAAATTACTCTAACATAACTGATGCATGTAAATTAGCTTACATGATTGTACATGGAAGTCCATTTAATTTGTGATTACCTTCCTGTAGAGAAGCTATTGATAGTAGCAAAGTAACCTATCCTTCATATGTTGAGCAGATACTGGGAGCCTTCATATAATGTTACTAGACATTGAAGTTATTTATTTGTTATATATACTATATAGTATAATACCGTATTAGCTGAATTATTTAAATTGCCGAAGAGCCCCATACAGGGCTACCAAGCCCAAATCAACAAGCTTTACCTAGGTGGGAATATTAACATGAAATATGTTTCAGGACTAGAATTCAGGCTTAGATCTATACCATAGTTACAATTCTATACAACAACTAGACGCAAGTAAATCTACTAGATAGATATTAATATTTTCATTGCGTAGCAGGTAATAATGTCTTACTAGTGAAAGTATAGTATTAAGTGAAGATAACTAGTGTTATATCATGGGAGGAAATAAAGTTTTAATAGTAGAAATAAATCATAAGTCAATATTTGACCGTGAATATGATGTGGTGGAACACAACTAAAATATTAATTTCAATTTATTTAATGTTATTATTTAGGATGGAGGGTATCACTATCGTATCTCATAATGCTCCCAATATTTATCTTGTTGAACCAAGAAAAATGAAACCAGGCCCAATCTTTATAATGTTGGCCCAATATAGTATGATATAAATTAATATTGCTTGTAAATATTAGTTATTTGATTGAGTTTCTATGTTATTGGATAAATTATGTGTGTGAGTATAAATCCCGTACATGTTCAATGCGTGACCAAATATTGTTGGGACAATGGTCGCGAAGAAATAAATAATTTTTTGTAGGCATCCATAGATATACATTACTTTTTTCTAATTTTGGTCTTTTTTATACATAGAACTTAAATTTCTATATGGAACTTTTAGCTTTGGAGTTCTCAGTGACGGGGAAAAAAGTAGAGTCAGGGTAGGGAGTTAAGTAGGGATGGCAATCGGGTCGGATCAGATTTGGCAAAATCCAAATCCAAACCCGATTTTTTTGCCATATCCAAACCCGATCCAAACCCGAAAAATTGAAATTCATACAGTCAATAACTTTCTGAGTGCGGGCACTTTCCATTTTGCTCTTTAAGTTGAGAAAAATAAAAAGGACCTACTGACTTATTTTGGGCATGAATAATAAAGAATTAAAGCTAAGAAAAATTAGCTTATTTATAGAATTGGAGGTATCTTTGACTCTCTTCCTTGCCTTTGTGAACAAAATTTTCCAAATCTCTTCTTCTGCCTTCTCCCTATTCCAATTAAAGGTTAGGTCCCAATGTAAACATATTGTAATATTGCAAGTTCAACCATGAGGCAGCAATTAGGATAATCAGGATTGGAACACTAGTGGTTGGTTATTTGAGTTTCGTAATGTATTGTATCTCCTTTAACCCAGTTTATTTGACAGGTTCACCTTTTTCATTGTATTTAAGATTTATGATATTAATATATTTTACCATTTTCGCATGGTATAGGTAAACATTGTAGTTGCAGATGCATAATCTTTTTTTATATAAATAAATCCTAGTATGTATATTACAGTGATTACACAAAAATTAAGTTTGCATCATCATTAATTCCAAAAATGGTCCAATCGACAATGAAATTCGGAAATTTCCAAGGGAGTAATAGAATGTACATTCTTCATGCATAATCAAATAGATATTTTGGCTGGTTGATCTCAGTAGCCTTCTTAAGTTCATTTACTTTATGTTTTATGTTTAGATCAGGTCTATTGAAAAACTTATAACATCTTTTCAGAAGGTTTCCGTTGTTTTCTTTTTAGTTACATCTGTGAACATGAGCGGGATGATCTCAGCCACCGAACGTTTAGGGAATTTAACAATCTTAACCCTTACAACTGAAGGGTTGCCCATTTTGGATGCTCTTACCATTGTAACAAGGTCCATGCACAACTGCAAAGTCTTTGGTTACTATGGCGGGATTCAAAAACTCACGGCATTGATGAAAGGTGTTCTTTCTTTTCTTTTCATGTTTTATAAACAGTCAATAACTTTGTTTTGTGTTTGTTTTGATGATTTAATAATATTCCATACAGTATATGGGAAATGAAGGGGAAAAATGTGGAAGAGAGTGTGCAGTATTTATGTTAAAGTTTGGTTAACTATCAGTTGAAGATTCTGTTGTCCGCAATCATATGCTTTGTTATAGCCCTTGTTACTTGAGGGTTTAGCTTTCAGGTTGAATGAGAAATATATATTACTAGTACAATCAACCTTTTATGTTATTCGTAAGGTATTAAACTAGTTTAGCCAATGGAGATAATTTTATTTATGTTTAATTGAAAAAATGGGAGACTTGTCTGCGAAATTTGAAAATATATATCATTTGCAATAAATAGATTTTGAAGCCCCATGGATCATAGTTATTATGTTGTCACAGCTGCTTACAGTGCCAGCAGACTGCCTACGTGGTAGTCGATTTCATAGTTATCGTGTTTGATGTGTAATGTCCATCTCATTATTGCAGCGGCCGTTGTCCAACTGAAGACAATCACGAGTGCGCTTTTAGCAGATGAAAGTTTATCAAGCTCCATCCTAGAGAAGATTGCATTTCTGCAAACGTTACTTAGACACGTCGTCTTAATAATTTGTAGCTTTATCAATATACATTCAGATGTTTACGAACTCTCCCAACCATACTACAATATGTTGTTGAAGTTTGGTTTCCGGACGGGTGGTTCAAAGTCTGTAGGATCTTCTACCGAGACAACAACTCCTTCTGAAGCAAGAGTTTGTTGGCATCAAAAGGCAGTTATTTCAGTGATGGAAGCCGGGGGGCTAAATTGGTTAGTAGGTAAGGTAGGCCGCTTATGTTCTGTTGAAATCTCACTCGTGAGTTTAATGTTGTTTGACCTTTTTACTTATTTTGCTTGAGGAACAATAGTGCATATGCTTGTTTTTGCTAAAAAGTCTCGAGGTTGCACTTGGAAATAAGGTTTCCAAAGAATTGATGGGGGCACATTTACTATTCACTAATATGCTAATCTCAAATGTGGTAACTTTTCATATTACAAGTAGAAAAATTTGACAGTTTTGCTGCCTTTTAAGTTTGTGTTGGTGTTTCGAAGCAAGTAACTGTTAATCAGTTTTTTAACTAAAATCTTTTCATCAGAACTAATTATGGTACAAACTACTCAGAATGTAGACACTAATCAGAAATTTAAAATTTATAAATCAATACATTCTTAAATAATCTCGAACATGCTCTTAAAAAATTCTATTAATCCAGGATATATACAAATGGTGCTCAATGAATTATGAAAAACTGCATGAGGTATGATTTATTATAAGAAGCTCAAAAACCTACTTGGAGATTTGCAGCTATGATTTGATTCTAGTGTTTTTAGTTTGACTGTTTTGGGCGGGAAAAATATAATAGAGATTTATTCTTTACCCATTCTAACTCTTCTAGACATTCTATGCTGTATGCAGTTTTTTCAAATGCAATATCTTGCTTATGTAATATGTTTGTTTTCAGAGCTATTGCGAGTAATGCGAAGGCTGAGTATGAAAGAACAGCAGACAGATATGGCACTTCATTGTTTTACTCTAACAAGCCTTCGATCAGCATTAGTAAATAACCCGCGTGGCCAAAATCATTTTAGAAGTATTGGTGGACTTGAAGTTTTATTGGACGGACTTGGATTTGCATCGATTAACATATTAAAATCAAAGAATTCATCTTCTTCTACCACGGAAAGGTAGTAACTGGGAAATTTTCTACGGCTCTACCTGGTTCTGTTTCCTTGATATATATGTATGCCTTTGTGTATCTTAATGTTTTTAGCTATGTAAGCTTTGACACCACTTTGATGTTAAGGTGACTAGCATTGTTTGCTTGTAGTATGCAATATTATAAAGCAGCAAGTAGATGTTACAGTAAAAGGTTTCAAGTACATGTATTTAGTCTGACAAAGTTAGTTGTAGTTATTAAACAAGTCGGTAATACAAGTTTTAGGAATGTTTACTAGTGGCTGCTTTATACATGCACTTTACTACAGCATCATGTATATTTAAATTTAATTGAAGCCATGTGTATAAAACCTCTTGGAGCATTGTCTTAATTGCATGGGTACATAAGCCCCGGCTCCCTTCCCCTCCCCTTAATCATATGATTTCCTCTTATTGTGGCGAAGCACATGCCATCAAGGACTAGGATGTTTCAAAGTGCATGTATTCTGAAGTACGTGTTTCATGTCAAATGATGTGATAGCTTAGCAATTAACAGTCTATTACTTTATTATGATTCTGTATTTGTTTAGTCAATAAATTGTACTGGAGTTAAATTGTCACTGTAAGTTCTCGTTTTTGCCACATCGACGAATTAATGTATTATGGCAATAACATTATGTATTATTACGAAACCATGATAGAAAATAAAGTAATAAACCAATGTTAATTTTTACTCTATCTGCAGCCGCTACGTTTTGCCAAAGTAATATCTTAAATTACAATATTTTGCAGAGGGGAGAATGCTTTCGGGGGAATTTTGCTGCTCCATGTACTTTCCTTGGAGGTTCTTAGAGAGTCTGTGTATCCTTATTGTTACAAGCTACCTTTTGGTGGATATTATATACACTCAACTATATAGGCTCTTTGTTTGCAGGCTAGCATTTGTGTGCATGTAGAAATATTCCCTTTGTATGTACCAGTAATATAGTATTTTCCCTAATATATTCCCTTATGGGAAATCTTATTCCACCTAGTGATCAGTTCTAAATAGTTCTGTACAATAAATCTTGACTTTCAAATTTCTATTTGTTATGATATAGAAGGGGAGTAATACTTAAATTATTATTTGCTGTTTCTTGGTTTCACACAAATTAGTAACAGTGATCTCTTGATCGGTGATTTCAATAGATTTATTTAAAATTCTTTACTGGACCCAATTGAAAGGACCAGTTATACCCTAATGTTAGTTTCAGTTGTTTTGTTTAATGATATCTTAGTTGTAATGCCCTTAACTATTTTCCAGCTTTGGGAATTTGAATAATTTGCAGTTCTTATGTGAGAATGGGAGAATACACAAATTTGCAAACAGTTTTTGTGCACCTGCATTTATGCTTCAGGAATACAAGCAGCAGAGCAAGGACGGACTTGTGCAGGAAAATTTGTATCTTCTAGTTTCAGATGCTAAAGACACTACTACAGAATATCAGGGATATTGGAAAAATTATGTTGTCAAAATAAGCAGAGTCCTCACTGCATTCCTTCTTGCACCAGAAGATTCGTATTCTCACGATTTCCAATCATCAGCTGGTAAAACTACCTTGCCAGTTTCTTCAGTTTACGGTGAACTTGCAGTGAAGTGGATCATGAGGGTTCTTCTTACTGTCTTTCCATGCATTGAGGCCTGTTCAAATCAAAATCAGCTACCTAACTATTTAAGGTTACTGATGCATTTCCATTT
The DNA here is from genome assembly GCA_028671895.1 of Oenanthe sinensis. Classification (NCBI taxonomy): domain Eukaryota; kingdom Viridiplantae; phylum Streptophyta; class Magnoliopsida; order Apiales; family Apiaceae; genus Oenanthe; species Oenanthe sinensis. Next base: position 43,900,904 of record CM053794.1, read on the forward strand.
GTATGTTGTGGAGTGTTTTACCTTTATCCTTACAGTTTGCTGGCTGATCAAGTGTTCCTGCTACCATATTAATGTGTTATCATTGTTTCCTCTGCTACTTTTGACTTTTTTTCCTCTATGTCAATAAATTCTTTCTTGGTTTTGTTCCACATGGGCAGGCTGTTTGTCTATGTATTGCAGCACCATGTTCTCTTTGTCTTGAGGAAGGTTCTTATACTGTCACCATCACAACTTGATGTATTTCGGTCCGAGGGCGTGTGGGATTTTATATTTTCAGAGAATTTTTTCTACTTTGGACCAGTTTCAGATGAGTTTGCAGTGGGTTGTAATTCATATAGTGAGATTCTTCCCTGGGACTATGTATGCAATTTGGATTCCAACATCACTGAACATCAAGTAAACAGTAACGATATAGAAATTCTTCAAATCGAAGTGATTTCGATATTGGAGCTTGCTGCAACTTTAACCGGAAATTCACATAATCTGGTAGGTTATTGTTTTATTTTCAATCCCTATTTTGATGTTTATTATGTTTCCATGGTTAAACATCGGCATGCAAAATCTTCAGTTCTAAAGTCCTCCGTTACCCTGGCTCTTCAATTTTGCACTCATATTCGTGTGGACTGGAAATTGCATGGGTGTGGGTATGGGATCTGTGTCAGATCCTTCATGTAAAAACTGGGCACTTGATCACTTTGAAGCTATCTAGTTCAAAATGATTTGCAAGACCTTACAACAACTTGTTTATAAAGTGTGATGTCCATAGATGACTATTTCTATGATATCCGTTTTATTTGTGGTATAAATCTGACATAAATTTATGTGTATGTTTGTTTAATTGGTAGGAGACATTATTTAAAAAAAAAGTAAAATAAATAAAAAATATGTATACTTTCAGATCCATATACGCGAATCCTTAATATTTTAAAACCAAGAATCTCACCCTGGGATCTGCACCCGTGTCCTAGTCCAGGTAACATAGCTAAAGTCTGTATATTTTTATTCTTTATAATTATGTAGGCATTTAGATTTTTTTTTTGATGTAATGTCACACGAATACTAACTATATATGCAAATTTGTACCTTATTCATATTGTCTTGCATATATTTTTGTGTCAATATGTGTTGGCTTAGTTTTAAGGTTGTATCTTTGTCTTGTCGGATGAGATTGATGAATTAAAAAGCACGAGGCGACCGCTCATGATTCATGAACTATGTGGCCTGTACCTGTATGCCTTTTCTTCAAGAAAAGAGGTGGATCAGTGGATGTGATTGGGCTTAGCTATTCATGCGTTAGCTTCTACTATATCAGCATATACTATCATTATCAAGCATTTTTGGCATGCAAAAAAAACATAGAAATAATCATTTCAGTGTTATATGCTGTTTAATTGTGTCAGACACGGACCATTTCTGATCCAGTTGCAGTGATTTCTGCTAGCTGTATTATATCAGGCATATTATACATAATTGATAGTTTCAACTCCCTGACTTCCATTTAGTTTGAAGGACTTCTCCCTAATATGTTTTTAGGTGATTTCATACTTGTGAAACTTTTAATCATACTCTTTCTTTGCATTGTAAGAGTTTTGTTGTGTTGTATTAATTTTGGCTTTTGCAAGCAGTCTTATGTCAAGTACTTACAAATCTGTTCCAATTCACAGCCAGAATGTTCTGTTTTGTTGGATGCCCTTGAACATTCTGCGTGTAATCCTGAAATTGCTGGTGCTATAGGAAAATGCTTGCTCCGAATTTATCAGTATGCTACTGAAAAAACTGCCTCTTCTTTTAAGACCCTTGATGCGATTTCACGGGTGCTTAAAATTGCTTGTATTCAAGTCCATGAATCTAGGAGGCTAGACTATGCAGAGTCTGAAGGTTTTGGAAAATCTAATCCGCAAGAGATGATGCAAAGTTGGTATGCAAGCTTGGAAACATGTATGGAGCTCTTTGGGAAATACTTTTCTACCACGGAAGATGCAAGAAGTTTGATTTTGCGGAGTTCTAGTTGTATTGATTGCCTCTTTGAGTTATTCTGGGAGGAGAATTTGAGAGAACGTGTGCTTGCTTATGTTCTTGACCTTATGAAGGTCTGCACTGCCGACTCCTTTGTGATGCTTGTTTCATGTGATATTTGAGCATTTGATTGAATCCCTATCCCTCCCTCTTAATCCCTTTTTCTGAGCTGTTTATTTTTTGGTGGCTTGGTCATTGTTATACAGATCATTCCATATGCTGAGCAGGACCGAACTTCTGGGTTGTATCTATGTTCTAAATATTTAGAAACATTTACTCATGTGAAGGAACAGGAGAAGTGCTTTACACAGTTGTCAATTAATTTATTACTTGGTATGAGAGGAATGCTCCAGACGAAGCAAAGGGTAATATTTTAATTGAAAAATATCTTCTTCTTGTTAACCTAAACTGTTTTTTCACGTTGGACACTTTGTATAATATGTTTGCTTTTTTCGTTTTCAGTATTATCAGGATTTGTATCGTGACGGGGAGTGCTTTTTACACGTTGTATCTTTATTGAATGGGACTCTTGAAGAAGAAAATGGCGAGAAGCTAGTTCTTAATGTCCTTGAAACTCTGACATGCCTGCTTACAAATAATGACATCTCAAAGGTATTCTGTTTGTGATGCTTATTCCTTGCACTTTGAATAATCTATACTTCTACTTCCTCAGATGTATACAATTTAGGTCTGCTGTTTCATTGTACGCCTCAAATAAGTTACAGTTATTCATGTCATTACAGATCTGATTTGAAGGCATTCTCTCTCTTTAAAAATATTTACTTTTTTCCATTTGTTGCTTATTTGCAATAATGATTTTTTCTTCTAAGGAGTGTTGATAACCTTTCTATTTCTTTCTTCTAAGGATGCATTTAGAGCTCTGGTAGGCAAGGGTTATTGGACTCTGCAAAGTTTGCTGTTGGACTTTTGTCAATGGCGGCCGAGCGAAGGTCTTTTAAACGCTTTACTCGACATGCTTGTGGATGGAAAATTTGATATGAAAACAAAATCTGTTATTAAGGTGATTCTGCAGATACTTTACGTCAATAGTTATTGGTTCTATTATAGGATTATCTTCAAAATCTGATTCACTTTCATATTTAATTTTGTACATATGTTGTTCTTTCTCGGACATTGATTTTACCGTGTTTCTTTCCTTTTTTTATAACAGAACGAAGATGTAATTTTACTGTATCTCAGTGTTCTGCAGAAGGTCGGTAATTGTTTGTTAGAGCGCATTATTTTTATTCCACTTCCTCCCTGTCTTTTTATGTTGGCTTATCCATTGCCATATTTTTAATGGGCAGAGCAGTGACTCGTCACGGATTCATGGACTCAACTTGTTTCTTCAATTGCTAAAGGAATCAATTTCCAATCGAGCTTCTTGTGCTTCTTGTGTCAAAGCAGGAATGCTTAACTTTCTTATTGATTGGTTTTCGCAAGAAGAAGACGATGACATGGTCCTGAAACTGGCTCAATTGATTCAGGTCACTGGTGGGCACAGTATATCTGGAAAGGTTATACGCAAGATGTTTGCTCTTCTTCGTAGTGAGAAAGGAGGAAACCGTCAGCAGTATTGCTCAGTATTGCTGACCAGCATTTTATCAATGTTGAATGAGAAAGGACCAACAGCCTTTTTCGATCTAAATGGCAATAATTCTGTAAGTCTGATGCTTTTGACTACATCACTGAAGAATCACTATAGCTGAATATTTGGATAACACACGTATGTTTTACTGGCATGTTTGTGTGAATTTAGATTGGCATCCTGGAGTTATGATAACTAAGATAAGCAATAAATAGTTGTAATAAAAGTATTTTTTAAATTTGGTCCAATAATAAGATCTTCATTAATATCCGGTGTATTTAAATTGACTCGTTGAATCTTTAACAAAAGGAGAAACAACTCCTTTTTAGGGCCTACAACTAGAAATATTGTTTTGTTGCATTAGGCAGCCTTATGTTGTTTGCACAGGAAAAGTATTTGATCGCGTCAAATAAGAGTTCTTGATTAGACGATTACATACAAGAATGTCCATTGAAGGCAACAATGAAATCAGTGTAGCAGAAGCTAAGTAAAAGACTTTTGCTCATGCTAAAGCAAATTTAATAGATCATTCCATGAAAATCCGAGACCCTTATTAGTGTGGTATATTCATATCATAATATATGAACAGTAAGAACTAGCATTCTTATTGAGACTAGAACTCATAGGGAAGAAAATCTATTTATGGATGGAATCAAATATGCAGTATTTACAGACAAAAGTATTCGGTTATTGGGGAAAAATCAATATACTTCTAATGTCGAATCAGGATCAACTAGGACAGAAATAAAGCATTGGGTCGAACTCTTCTTTGGTGTATGTTGAATGCCTTGGAAAAAGAAATCACTGTCAAATTTCTTGGTCCATGCACCTTCGGAGGCTTTAACTTAACTCCTTAGGCTCACCAAGTCTGACACCTTTGTGACCCATTTACTTTGTCTTCCAGAAAAAAATATATTTTCTTGATTAACTAAATCTCCAGATGAAGGGTTACCTATATATACTCACGTATGGACCTCGCTTAACTAATGTCACAACTTATTTTGCATTTAAGAGCTCAAGGCTTGATGCCTCTTGACTTCTGAAGCTCTATCGAGTTCTTCTAGTGGCACTTGCCCCCACTCTTAATCTTCCTTCTATATATGTATGACTTTATGCCATATTTACTGCAATGGGTTTTGGTCTCGTCAACTTGAATTATAGTATCTGAATCAAGCAAGATGTGAAAAAGATCTGATCCCATCTTCAGAAGTATCATCTAAACATGTACATTTGTTTATGTTTTGTGTTATCAATCATTCTCAATTTGCTTCTGTTCATTGAGAAGTATGTACTCTAAATCATGAGTTATATACCTTTTAAGTGCTACTGTGAAATCTATATATGTAGTCGAAGCAATTTCTTTGTTGCATTGACCTCATGATGCTTCCATGGTGCATTTTTCTTTGTTTCAGAAAATTATATGAAACAAACAAAAGAATATAAACAGTATGTAGTACGCGTTAATAAATTTGTTAAAAAGGTTGAAGGTTCTTTCAAATGAACACATAGCTAAATAACTTTGCTAGTGTTCCTTTCTGCTGATTACGTAAATATCTGAATTGTTTTGTGTTTGATTTCCTGAATATCTTTCATGTATATGTTGCATTATATATGTTTTTCATTGTCATCTTATCCTTGCAGGGTATCATAATTAAGACACCCGGGCATTGGCCTTTGTACAAGGGATTTTCATTTTCTTGTTGGCTTAGGGTAGAAAACTTCCCAAGAACTGGAACAATGGGGCTCTTCAGTTTTCTTACAGAAAACGGAAGAGGCTGTATAGCCGCTCTTGCAAAAGACAAGCTGTTCTATGAGGTGTGATTTATTAAATCCCAGGAGGATTCAATACTTTGTTTCTCTTATGTTATTGTACTTGACATGTGCACTTTGTTATACTAGCAGTAAAATCATTAGTTCTACACTTGTAGATGCTTATTCTCCCTAATATTGAATGTAGAATAAGTTTAACGTCTATGACTTTCATCTTATTTGTTTTGCAGTCTGTTAATCAGAAACGACAATTTGTCTCTCTGAACGTGAACCTTGTTAGGAAAAAATGGCATTTGCTCTGCATAACTCATAGCATAGGTAGAGCCTTTTCTGGGGGTAGCCTGGTGAGGTGTTATGTCGACGGAGTTTTTGTAGCGTCAGAAAAGTGCAGGTCAATTACATGTTATATCCTTCTTTTTTAAAACAGTTACTATCTTATTAATCTTAAACTTTGAACTTTCGTCTGATTGACATATTCTACTGATTCAGCTACGCAAAAGTTAATGACACCCAGATGAGTTGCACAATTGGCACAAAGATAGAAACACCTTCAACCGAAGATGAAAATTCTGTGCCCTGCATTAAAGAATTGTCATATTTTTTTGGTCAAATTGGTCCAGTCTATATGTTCAACGAGCCAATTAGTTCTGAACAAGTACAGGGAATTTATTCCTTAGGACCAAGTTATATGTATTCGTTCCTTGACAATGAAATGGCATTTCGGTCAGACAATCCATTGGCTGGTGGAATTCTTGATGCTAAAGACGGTCTTGCATCAAAAATAACATTTGGACTTAATGCTCAGGTTCTTTTGTTTTTATCCAGTGTATATATACTTGTGTACTGTGGTTTTAGTGTCGCAAAGTGACAATATTACCTGTTATTTTATCCAGGCTTGTAATGGTAGGACATTGTTCAATGTTTCACCAATGCTGGATCATGCGCTTGATAGGAATTCATTTGAAGCAACGGTCATGGATGGTACTCAGTTATGTTCTCGTCGGTTGCTGCAGCAGATTATATATTGTGTTGGGGGAGTGTCTGTGTTCTTCCCCCTTTTTACTCGTTCTGAGTTGTACGAAAATGAAGAAAGTGAAGTAGTAGGACACAGTTTGCTCATTCCTACCAGAAAAGAGCGTCTTACTGCCGAGATTATTGAGCTTATATCTTCTGTCCTAGATGAAAATATAGCCAACCAACAGCAGATGCTTCTTCTTTCTGGATTTTCAATAGTAGGATTCCTGTTGCAATCGGTTCCTCCCAAACAACTTAATTTGGAAACTCTTTCGGCCCTTAAATATTTGTATAATGTTGTTGTTAATTGTGGTAAGTGTCATTAATTCCTTCTTCTCATATTAAGCACATACTGGTTTATTTTAATTTGTTTACTTGAATAAAGCGTAAGCTTTCCCCTTTCATTAGTTTATATTTGTTTTTTCTCCAGGCTTGTCTGAGATGCTCGCTAAAGATGCTATCTCTCATATCTTTCTTAATCCGTACACATGGGTCTACACAGTTTACAAAGTGCAACGTGAAGTATACATGTTTCTCATCCAACAATTTGATAATGACCCAAGATTGCTCAAGAGTTTATGTCGTCTCCCTCGTGTTCTTGATATAATACGCCAGTTTTACTGGGATAATCCCAAATATCGTTCTGCTATTGGAGGCAAACCTCTTCTTCATCTGATAACAAACCAAGTTGTTGGCGATAGACCAAGTAGGGAAGAAGTACAGAAAATTCGTCTTCTTCTACTAAGTCTTGGTGAGATGAGTTTAAGGTAAATATCTCCACCTGTAATTCCTTGCTTTTCCTGTGACTTAGCAGTATAGTTAGTAATCAGTGACAAACTGAGTATGTGCAGGCAGAGTATTGCTGTATCAGATATAAAAGCCCTGGTAGCTTTTTTCGAAACTAGTCAAGATATGGTTTGTATTGAAGATGTTCTATGTATGGTTATTCGTGCTGTTTCCCAGAAACAATTGCTTGCGTCGTTTTTGGAGCAAATCAATTTGATTGGTGGCTGTTACATATTTGTTAATCTACTAGAGAGGTATTTACTCTTATATTTAACTTTTCTGTGGTGCCTCTTCCTCATATTTCTCCTTGTGCGGTGAATTAAAATGCTCAAGAATTGTGCCAGGTTATAATTTTTACACTAGTTAAATGTAATAAAGGAGTTCAAGCGGCTTTTAAGATAGCTCCTCTATCTGCAACATTTCACATGTTTAAAAGAGGCTATAGTAGTTTGGCATGTTAGTAATTCTGTTCTAATTAGAGGGAAATTTTGTCGAATTTTACAAGTGAAAGTACGTTTCTGATACCTGTTCGCACAATGCAAAGTGTGATCTTCATTTCATCCTCTCTTTTGTTCTACAAGTTTAAAGTGAAGTTCATTTCCCGCAACTTGCAGTTGAATAATTATTCTCCCAGTCACATCTTTCAGTAAGTTATCATGCATAATTTTCTTCCCTGTTTTTTTGTCTTTTTAACCTCTAATTTTCTTCACAACTTTCATTCTACTAATTTATTCTGTTCCGACCGATTGCAACAATAATCTTAAAGAAATAAATCTATATGTTTGTGTTTCTGTTGGTTATAATCTCTTATAAGTTACCTCACATCTTCTTTGGGGTAAATCTGGTTGTATAGAGTTGCAACAACATGAGGCAGGTTTCACATTAAGAACTGCTGTGTTGTAATAGATTTACAATGTAGTTAGTATTTAGATCTCGAGAGCATTGTGGTAATTTATCTGGAAACTGACTTATAGGATTGTGTACAATCTTTATGCAATGTATAATCTAATGTCAATCTAACTTGTTTCAGGGATTATGAGCCCATCAGGTTGCTTGGCTTGCAGTTTCTGGGGAGACTTCTGGTTGGTCTTCCTTCACAGAAGAAGGCATTAAAATTTTTTAGTATCAGTGTAGGAAAATCAAAATCTCTTCCAGATAGCAATAAAAAGCCTGGTCTACAGATGCAAACTATATTTTCTGTCATATCGAACAAGCTTTTCAAGTTTCCTCAGACAGATGACCTTTGTGCAGCATTGTTTGATGCTCTTCTTGGCGGTGCTAGTCCTAAACAGGTGATTTGTGGTGACTGAATATTCTTTCTGTCTTTAAGTGTTTAATTCTGGATTTTTTCGCTGCAATTCTCTTCTTCTATTTGTAAGTTTAACATATTTTCTCATTCTATTTTTCATTATTGTTTATGCACATAGATTATTAATATTTTTTTTTGTATTTTATCTATGCATGCCTATATTTCTGTCATTATCCTATATCAATTGGTTGAGTTCCTTTGCAAATATGTTTGCAGGTTTTGCAGAAACATAATCAGTTTGAGAAGCAGAGGGGAAGGATGAGCAACTCACAGTTCTTTCTTCCTCAAATCTTGGCTCTTATTTTTAGATTCTTGTCAGGTTGCGAGTCTGTAGCCGCAAGAATAAAAATTATTGAAAATATACTTGATCTGCTTGATACCAATCTGTCAAACATCGAAGCTTTGTTGGTAAAAAGTTTATTCGTATTTGACGAAATTAGAACTTTTAAACATTTTATTCTTGGAATTGTCTTGTATTTCTTGTTTTTAATATTATCTTCCATAACAGGAGAATGGATGGAATGCATGGCTAGTTGCTTCAATAAAGCTTGATGCTTTACAAAACTATAAAATGGACTCGCGAGTTCAAGGACAGAGTGAGACGAGTGAGAAAACTTTTGTTAGGAAGCTTTTTTGTGTTGTCCTTTGTCATTGTATCCACTCTGTTAAAGGTGGCTGGCAACATTTAGAAGAGACTGCAAATCTTTTGCTTATGCATTGTGAACAAGTATGTTTAACATTTTTATATTTTAGACATACACTCGCAGTTGGACGATTTATCTATATTTACTTCTCATGTTTCTTTTTTCAACAGGATAAGATTTCATATCGATACCTTCTCCGTGATATATACGAGGATCTAGTTCAGAGACTAATAGAGTTATCTTCAGAGGAGAATATCTTTCTCTCACAGCCATGTCGAGACAACACATTGTACCTCTTGAAACTGGTTGATGATATGTTGATCTCTGAAATTGATGCTAAGCTTCTGGTATATTATATGTTTGCATTTTATATACAGATAATAACTTGGATTGCTTTCATTTTCATGAACATGTCGTAACCCTAAAATAGCAGTTAGTTAAAAGATAATTTTTTTATATATATATTTTTGTATATCATCTTACACATATTATAGTAGTAGGATTTTGTATTACTAGCTGGATGGAAAGAGAAACTTCTTTCTTTTTGAATGTTTGTGGATTCTAACTTGCAATGCGATGGAAGAAATTGTATTGATATTTACTTTAGCACTATTATAAATATTAGTGGAGTGCACATTTTTCTGTTGGCAGTTAAGAGTTATTACTTAATAATTTGTTTAGAATATCAATTAGATTGTTGCAGGTTCAAAGTGATGCAGAACTTAAGTATCTTAATTATATATTAGAAAGTAAGTATATATTTCTGAAAATAATATTTTATTTTAAATTATCTTCTCGGTGTGCAGTTTCCTGCTAGCTTCACTGATTTTTCTACGGAGTTCCTAGAATTAGAAAGTCACAAGGATCTCAGTTCTGTTCTGTATGATGGTTTGAATGGAGAATTTGATGACCAACCATTCAGGTATTGCAAATGTATTTTCCTATTCAATATTTACAGACTTCTTTGTACAATGTCATGCTCTTGTATATAGTTTGTCCTGATCTTATATAGTCTATAACTGTGTAATTCATTGTTTTATAAATATTAAGAAACTGTACTAATTTCATTGGAGGATGTGTTGGTTGTTATTACCACATTCTTCTGTTTGTGTCAACTGACGACATGCAGGTTTTTTTTAATGAAGCTGTTCTTCCTGAAGAATTTAGGTTATCCACAAATGTTGATTAGCAAAGGCCTCTGTTTTAGCCTCTGATTACAATACCATCAAGTTGATTGCAGTTTAATAGGAACATGTATGAAGGCATTGGTTTACTTATATATATAATCGCCTCACGAGTAGCTCTACTACATTACATCTTGTCCTCTGACGTGACTCTGTCCACAACCATCATATTGTATTTTTGGTGTACAAATACAAACAGAGATATTTCGTATATTTAATAAGTTGCATTGTAATATGTTTATAAGGATTCATGTTTTGATATTTTTTTCCTTTGTAGTAATAATATGGGAAATGTCATTGCCGAAAACAATATGTTTGATGAAGAATGGTGGAACATATATGACAAGATATGGATAGTCATTAGTGAGATGCATGGCAAAGGGCCGAGCAAGTTAACAAAGTCATCTTCATCTGTGGGGCCATCTTTTGGGCAAAGAGCACGTGGTTTGGTAGAATCCCTAAATATTCCTGCTGCTGAAATGGCTGCAGTCGTTGTATCAGGGGGAATTAGCAATGCACTGGTTGGAAAAATGAACAAAATTGTCGATAAAGCCATGCTATTAAGAGGGGAAAAGTGCCCACGAATTGTATATCGATTAGTGGTTGTGTATCTATGCAAATCTTCTCTTGCAAGATGTTCTCGATGTGTCCAGCAGGTCATTCCTGTTCTGCCTTGTCTTCTGACAGCTGATGATGAGCAAAGCAAAAGCAGACTGCAGCTTTTCATTTGGTACTAATATTAAATACCTTATATGAGTTTGTAACATTTGAAAAAAAAATGTTTTCTGCTTATATTTGTAACTCTTGCGTATATTCTTTGTGATCCATATTTTACCTTTGCATATGTGTGCAGGTCGTTGCTTGCTGTTAGGGAACAATATGGTATGCTCGATGATGGCGCTCGGTTCCATGTAATTTCTCACCTAATTCGAGAAACGGTCAATCATGGAAAGTCAATGCTAGCCACCAGTCTAGTGGGAAGAGATGATTCATTAGATTTAAGCAGCAATCCAAGAGAAACAAGAGCAATTCATAATCTCATTCAGAAAGATCGACTTCTGGCTGCGGTTTGTTCCAATCCTTCTTAAATTATATCAAATGTCAATTTAGTTTTTTGGCCTAAACTTCAGTTTCACTGTTTGCTCTGTTTGTTGGTATTAAAAGTCAATATTCTTGGAGTTAATTAAAGCACTAATTTTCTGTAATCCCCAATTTTTTATACGAATTTAAAAGAGCATTAGTTCAAGATTATTTATGACATAATATTATATAAGACATCATACTACTCTTTAGAACCGAAGAGGTCTACTACTGAAGTATAAGGTCCCAATTGGAAGTGGCATTCCCCAATTCGGAGGAGCTTTCAGTCATTGGCCAGTTAACTTTAGGAGGAAATTTATAGAACCGTCCCTATTAATTTAGGCTCTGTTCCTTCCACTAGTATCGTTACCAATCTATCCTTGACAGTAAAATAGTGCCCAATGGTATCATTAGTCATTTGACTTGGTTGTGCTCTAGGCTTATACAGTTATACCTAATATCCCATACTCATTATCTTGTAGAGATCATGAATTTAATGGTCTCTTCCCCTACTTTAAATTTTAAGGACCCCCCCCCCCCCCCTCTCTTTTACCTCATCTGTTTGCATGCACTTTAATGTGTCTATTAATGGGAGAAATGAAAGAATAGCACAGAAGAGTATTCTGCGCTAGCTCTTAAATCATGCGCCCTCTTGTAAAAGTTTATAAATGTTATATTTTTTTGCTTGTGTTTGCCATCAGGTATAATCGAATGTGTTTCTCTCGACTAAGATAGGAGTCTTCTTTAGTTAATTATTGTTAATACATTTTTTTTAATTTACTTTCATCCTTCTGTCTATAGGTTTCCGATGAAGTAAAACATATTAAGACTTCAAAATATGATCAATCCAGACAGTTGCATGACCTCCGTGCGAAGATGGATGAAAATGCATTATCTGATTCAAGCCAAACTAAATCTTTTGAAGATGAGATACAGAATAGCTTAAATGGAATTCTTGCTTCAGATGATGGTAGAAGAGCTTCTTTTCAGCAAGCTTATGAAGAAGAGCAACAAATTGTTGCTGTAAGTACATACCTTTTCAATTCCATTAAAGTGGTCTCATCTGCATATCCCTTTATATCTTTAGGATGAAAATTTGTTTCTGTGTTTAGTCTTAGTTTTTCAATTTTGATGGCATGATAACTAAACTACGCTAGAGAGCAAAAGATGCTCTTCTTAAGGAACTACAATATTGACAAGTAGGACAATATTTGTGGGGAACCAAATGGAAATTCTTTGGTGTTCTGGTATATATATCCAATCTTTTTGTTGGCCTTGTTTATGTTATTCGTTCCCTCTAGTTATTGTGATTCTTGGTTGGAGCATCTTTAAATTTTAAGTTACTACAACAGGACAAATGGATACACACACTTCGCACGTTAATCGATGAGAGAGGTCCATGGTCCGCTCTTCCTTTTCCAAACAGCAGCATAACACACTGGAAACTTGACAAAACGGAGGATGCATGGCGACGCAGGCAAAAGTTGAGGCAGAATTATCAATTTGATGAGAAGCTTTGCTATCCTCCCTCAAGTATACCAAGCACCGAAGGAATTCACCTCGTTAATGAAGGAAAAATTGGTTTTGGATCACATATTCCTGAGCAGATGAAGAAATTTTTACTAAAAGGAATTCACAGGATAACAGATGAGGGGGCATCTGACAACATTGAAAACGAAGATGAATCTGGTGTGCTGAAGGATTCTGCCTTCGAGGACTACTTAGACAAAAAGCAATTTGAGGTGCTTAAAGACAACAGCAATCAGAAGGATTGTGCACTAGACAAAAAGGAACCTTCCTTCATTGCAACAGACTCACAACCTAGCGAGGTATTTCTTTTGTTATAATTGTTTTTGTATGTGTAAATAATATTGATGATGAGACTATATTTGTAAACAAGATCAGTTTTCAGGTTCTGAGGTCTGTCCCCTGTGTGCTTGTAACTCCGAGGAGGAAATTAGCCGGTAATATGACAGTCATGAAAAGTTTATTGCATTTCTCTGGTGAGTTTTTAGTGGAAGGCACAGGGGGGTCATCTGTTTTTGAAAACTTGAACACATCAGGAAATTTTGATGCAAGCAAGCCTGATCAACCGGGAGTCAGACAAAAGTTTCTGATCAGTTTAAATTTGGATTCTGGTAGAGGCGATGCTGTTGATAGTATAAATGCCACCCGTGCTAGTGCTCTCAAGAAGCAAACTAAAGCTATAAAGCGTCACAGAAGATGGAACATTTCCAAGGTAGTCAATTCATAATATATTTGTTTGTTTGCCTCACATATGTATGTCATATTATGTGGCTGCAAATTTACATTTTCTTTTTACCAATCGCAGATAAAGGCTGTGCACTGGACTCGGTATTTGCTTAGATACAGTGCAATAGAGATTTTCTACGACAATTCGGTTGCCCCTGTATTTTTTAACTTTGCATCACAGAGAGATGCAAAAGATGTTGGAACCTTGATCGTTGCCACCAGAAATGAATCTATGATCCTGACAGGATATAAAGATAAGAGTGGGTTAATATCCTTTGTTGATAGACGTGTAGCAATGGAAATGGCAGAAACTTACAAAGAGAGCTGGAGGAGAAGGGATATTACAAATTTTGAGTATCTAATGAGACTTAATACTCTTGCGGGACGAACCTACAATGATTTAACTCAGTACCCTGTTTTTCCATGGGTACTTGCTGACTATTCTTCTGAGAGTCTTGATTTTAACAAGTCATCAACTTTTAGGGATCTTGCAAAACCTGTTGGGGCACTGGATTCAAAACGGTTTGAGGTTTGTTTATTTGTTTTCGGTTTCTTGAGTGATTAAGTACATTCTCCTTCCATATATTTTCTACAATGTTAGTGGCTACTTTTCATCTGTACAGGTTTTTGAGGACAGATATCATAGTTTTTCTGATCCTGATATTCCCAAGTAATTTTCCAGTTCTATTATAGCTTACTTGGAGTTAGTTCCGTATCCATTAATTGTACTGAGATGGATTTACTCGTTTGCAGTTTTTATTACGGATCTCACTACTCCAGTATGGGAATTGTGTTATTCTATCTTCTTCGGTTAGAGCCATTTACATCTTTGCACCGCACTCTGCAGGTATTGTGGTTGTAGCATTCAGTCTGACAAATGAAAACTGTGGATGTTGTCATGGTTCAAAATGCAAAATTACTGGCTTATATTTCCTTTTACTCTATGAGTCAGCTATGATCTTGTGCTGTATATCAAGTAGAAATGAGCATCAGATTGTTAAATATGGTGTCAAAGTTTCTTTGATTTCTCTTTTGCACTTGACATTGTTATTCCCTTGTGCATTTTTAGCTGACTGTATAATGATATGTAACACATTGGTTTTTGCCAGGGCGGAAAGTTTGACCATGCAGACCGCCTTTTTCAAAGCATTGAAGGGGCTTATAGGAACTGCCTCTCAAATACAAGTGATGTAAAAGAGTTAGTTCCCGAATTTTTTTATATGCCGGAGTTTCTTCTTAATTCAAACTCTTATCATTTTGGGGTGAAACAAGATGGCAAACCCTTAGCAGATGTTTCCCTCCCTCCTTGGGCCAAGGTATTTGATGCAGACATGTACAATTAATTTACTGTGCAAGGCATATTCCTTTTAAATAATCATTGTTTTTTGACGGAACTATACTTAAGATCTAAAAAGCATGAGTGTGGGTGCGGGTGCGGGGGTGCGCGATACGGGCATACGAGAATTCGGCAAATCAAAATATATGGGGATACGGGTGCGGCGTGATTCGGCAAATTTTAAATTATTTTAAATATATATTATATATATATTTCAAGAGTAGCATTTAAATTAAACTAAATAGTCATATAAATAAGTTTAATATCCTTAACTATTAATATAATAATTACTTAAAAACACAAGTGATGCAACAAGTGATGCATTATGAAGTGTTTAAGGGACTAAACAATTAACTAATTACTTAATTGATTGACCAATAAGAATCTCCAAGAATCCCCGAGAATCCCCAAGAATCGAAGAATCCCCAAGAAAAGGTGCGCGGTGCGGCGGGTGAGGGAAGAATCCCTGCTTCCTAGCTTAAGATGATATATAATGCTATTTCACAGTTCCTTGAGTGCAGAAGCGTGATTATTTTAGAACTTGCACTGTATTTTGGAAGAATTGAGCTTCTAGTAACAAGAACTAGTGTAATACATAAAATGTCTTTGAATGATATGTTATACCCCATCGGAACAGGAGCAAATAGTGACTGTAAGAATTTTAATTTGTACTATTTAGTATACTAATGATCATTAGTGAGTTTTTCTTCCCTTGTGGTGGGTTTACATGAGTTTCTATGTTATACTAGAATATACTGAAAGTGGCAAGTCACTGCAAGTGTCTCTAGCAATACGTCAAACTGATAGAAGTTTTATTGTCAGACCCAAACCAGCCCTACTGTTTTGTGCATTTTGATACTTTGTTACTTCATTAGCCTGTTAGTACTTGGACCAAGTGGTCTCAGTATAACTCCGAACCAATTCTCTATCCACTAATCTTTAAACTTGTTATTAGAAAGTTGTTGGCATGTTCTGTTGTATGTTTTTGTAAACAGATAACTAGGTCATCTTAGTATAAGTTGCTGTGCAATAAACTTCCTATACCTTAACTGATTGATATTGGACTATTGATACCTGTGTTCACCATCATATTAACTTTACATTCTATTTTTGATACATAGAGTTATAACTTAGTGTGCCCATATACTGATATACATATACATTATTTTATTATTATTCTTATCATCTCCCTAATCATCAGAATTACTTTGAAGTATCTGATTAATTACCAAGTTTATTGATGTAATATAACATTCTCCGAAAATTTAGTTTGTTTAGATTATTAAAAATGTGGCAAATATAAGCATTTTAGGAAAAAGTTACCCCTTGTTTAACAGCATGTTAAATCTAGCCTATGTTACGGCTAGTCGGCTACCACATACTGGGTTCATGAATCACAAATTCACAATAAGCCATGTTTCATTACAGTTTATTTTAAATTGGTAAAGTTGGGTATTTCCTTATAAATATAGTCAAAGTTCTAGTGAAAGTCTAACAGAAGTATGAAATTTTGAATGAATGGGATGCCAGAAGATGAGAATAAGAGAAATATCATGATTTTTTGAATGGTAGAGGATGTAACATTGGTGAGTGAACTGTAGCAGTTGATTGTAATTACTAAAAAATTTATCTGATAATGTTTGCTTTGTAAACACAATTAGATAGTGCGCCACTGTAATGAAGTTTTGCAATCTGCGATCCGGGGGTGTAAGCACTGAAAATTCTAGCTATCTAGGAAACAAATGGATTAGGGCTTTGTGTATGGTGTAGTGTATGCTAGTAAGTAGTAACAGCACTTCATATAAAACCAATGATATAGGCAGATCCTTGTAGGAGCGGATTGAATTCAATGTACTTGAGTACTGAGTTGAGTTACATATGATTTACAGTTACAAATGATTTACAAGTTTACACTGAGGAGTTTATAATTATTAAGTAAGATCCTTTCTTTATAGGTCGTTGCCAGATGACTTACCCGCTTTCTGTATTTACGAGGAGCCATAAATACAGTCTTTATAGAAACTTTGCTATATTGAAGCAACTCACAAGGTCTCGATTTGAGTTCTAGAATAAGCGGATAAATAGATGACATATATTTTTCCCAGTACTTAATTTCTTAATCCGAAGTTTCCGGCTTGAAGTTGATCATTTTTCCTTGACCATTTAGCGCACACTTTCCATATTGATTTCCATCTTGCAATGGAGTAAAAACATAAAAGATATGTTTTTTTGAAAAAATATTAATTGCAGGATTCCCCTGAAGAGTTTATAAGCAAAAATAGGGAGGCCCTTGAAAGTGAATATGTTAGCTCAAATCTTCACCACTGGATAGATTTATTGTTTGGCTACAAGCAGCGTGGAAAACCAGCTGTAGAGGTATACCAAAAAATCCAAAAACTGAAAACTATCTGATTCCTGATTTTGATTCTAACTTCATTTCCTTCTTGGATCTATTAACTCATAGGCAGCAAATATCTTCTACTATTTAACATACGAAGGAGCTGTTGATCTGGACACAATAGAAGATGAGTTGCAACGGTCAGCCATAGAAGACCAGATAGCTAATTTCGGTCAGACACCAATCCAGATATTCCGCAGAAAGCACCCAAGAAGAGGACCGCCAATTCCAATTGCTCATCCTTTACGCTTTGCCCCTGGTTCTATTAATTTGACTTCTATCATGTCAAGTACAAGTGATATACCTTCAGCTGTTTTGCATGTTGGTGTAGTTGACTCCAACATTGTCCTTGTGAACCAGGGCCTCACCATGTCGACTAAGATATGGTTGACAACCCAACTGCAATCTGGTGGAAACTTCACTTTCTCTAGCAAACAGGTATGTAATTGATACAAAGCTAAGATGAAGGATTCGGCCAACCTAGTTTTCTATTTGGATTTATGGTTCAAACTTTTACAGGATCCCTTTTTTGGAATCGGTTCAGATATACTTTCTCCTCGTAAAATTGGGAGTCCTTTGGCTGAATACATTGAACTCGGAGCACAATGCTTTGCTACCATGCAGACGACATCTGAAAATTTTCTGATTTCATGTGGGAACTGGGAAAATAGCTTTCAGGTCATATCTCTAAATGATGGAAGAATGGTGCAGAGCATTAGACAACATAAAGATGTTGTTAGCTGCATTGCAGGTAGGTTTCCTGGCGAATTTAGAAAGATACCAGTAGCAAAGTCCGAGTAAATAGAATAGTTTAGTTTGCTCTAAAGTTTTAAAGTCATATTTCCTCACGTGGTTTCATCCTAATGCAATTTTAAAGTCTGAAGATTTAGAAGGTTTCCATTAAAGAGTCGATACAAGGAAATAGAATCGTTTAAAATTGATAAAAATTGTATGTGAACCGTCTCAGAGTTACTATCTGATTAATTTGAAGCTCACAATAGTTATAGGCTCTGTAATTATATTAATAATGCCTTAGGATACTTTTTAATAAATAATTGCATTTAAGATTATGGTGTTGAATTCACAATGAATTATATGCTGTTATTGTAATAAAACATTCTACTAATCTATAAGTGTATATCATATACTTAATTTACTAAGGTTGAGTTGTAAAATGGTTTAGAAAAAGTAAGTAAAGTGTTTTTCTACCATATAGTTTTATATTGCAATATGTAAAAAATACTATATTCTGATTGGGGGTTGTGCTGCAGTGACTTCTGATGGAAACATCCTTGCTACTGGGAGTTACGATACAACTATTATGGTTTGGCATGTTCAGGCTAGGACAGCAGAAAAGAGAATTCGAATTGCGCCATCAGAGATGCCACGTAAGGACTATGTAATAGCTGAAACGCCCTTTCATATTCTGTGTGGGCATGATGATGTGATCACGTGCTTATATGCAAGTACAGAACTTGATATAGTGATAAGTGGCTCGAAGGATGGAACATGTATTTTCCATACCCTGAGAGAGGGAAGGTATGTGAGATCTCTTCGACATCCTTCTGGTAGTCCATTGACAAAGCTTGTTGCTTCACGTCATGGACGGATTGTTTTTTATGCTGATGAGGATCTCAGTCTGCACCTGTATTCTATAAATGGAAAACACCTGGCAACGTCTGAATCTAATGGCCGCCTCAATTGTGTTGAATTAAGTAGTTGTGGTGAGTTCCTGGTTTGTGCAGGAGACCAAGGTCAGATTGTTGTAAGGTCTATGAACTCACTTGAGGTTGTTAAAAGGTATAATGGAGTTGGTAAAATAATAACGTCATTAACTGTGACCCAAGAGGAATGTTTCTTAGCTGGTACCAAAGATGGAAGTCTTCTTGTATACTCCATAGAAAACCCTCAACTTCGTAGAGCCGCCGCCGTTCCTCGGAATCTAAAATCAAGAGCTTCTACACTTTAACAGATTCATGTTAAGTATGACGTGCAGGTTGTGACTAATTTCAACATTCAGTGATTCAAGGTATGCTGCTGCTATGATATATTCGTTGCTGATCTAAAAAAGATCTTCTCCCGTGGGTCTTACAATAATGAATCAAATATGCAGACTTTGGGTAGCAATTGCGCTCCTTGGCCAGAATCTGTTTTCTGAAAGACTGAAACAGAAGCAACCTTTTCACCCCTTTACAAGAACTTTTGGCATTTGGGGAGGTTGTTAACATTTTTCTTTGTGTACATGCTGTGCCACACACACACACACACACACACACACACATACTTCCAGTTTCACCCTTCAAGTTGGAAGAAATTTGATAAGTTACCCAAGATATTATGTTGGTTGCTTTCTCATCCATCACAACATAGTTGGCTTCATGGCTGCAGAAGGATAATAATATATACATGTACAGTCTTTTGTTGTAACGTTAGATTAGAAATGTTGTGTATTCGCTACAGCAAAGTACAGGTTCTGCATTTCTTCATCATCTGTGCAAGTGTTAACAATTTTCAGACGATTGTGTATGATGGCTCAACACTTCCTATAGTACAAGGAATTTTTTTGCTGCAATATACTGATGCATCAAATTACCACGTCTTTTCATTGTTTGCAGTTGGTATATTCAAGGTGTTAGTGCTATAAGGTTTATTATACTCGCATGTTATGCAAAAATTTATGTCGAAGGACTCTTCCGGACCTACTGTAGAGGATATTGTTTATCAATTCTACTAGTGCTTGATAGGACAATTTAATTTGCTTCTGGCAAACTTTAAAAAAAATTACATCTTCAGTTGCTGTAACCTTTGTCCATACAAGTTGCCAATGAAATAGACGCTTATGTTCAAAGATAATAGGCTTGCTTGCAATCTTTACAAGGCATGCAAAGGAATGCTGAAAAATATTGTGGCTTACTCAAGTCTGGAAAAAGGCGTTGAAACAGTTTTCAAGATGCAAGTCTCCGGTGTTGAATCAATGTGTATTGGGAAGAACAGTTGATACCGGGTGACGAAAAAGTGATATTGGAAACATTGTCTATTGGACTTTTTCTTGAACGGACCCCTAAAAAGGGGACAGGGAGGACGTAGTCAATACTGCCATCAATAGAGTAGAACTTCGATAAATAAATAAAAAAAATTGTCCTAATTTAGGTAAATGAGTTTAATGAATAAATTCGTTAAATGTATAAATGAATAAATAAAAATATAATTTTTATAGGTCCTGTGTAAATATAAATGAAATGAGTAAGGTTTAATGGGAAATCACTATTACATGGGGAACTATAAGAATCACCTAATAATTAATATTTTTTTAATGTAAATATGTTCTATACTATATTATTAACATATATTCTACTCCATATGTCTCATTCAATTCTTTATACTTTTCTTTTTTGGATGTCCCACCCAATTCTTTACATTTCAAAACTTTCTAAAAATTGTAAACTTTTATATTATAAAATTTACTTTCACCCACTACTTTCCTTCACCTTTTCA
Source organism: Oenanthe sinensis (assembly GCA_028671895.1). Taxonomy (NCBI): domain Eukaryota; kingdom Viridiplantae; phylum Streptophyta; class Magnoliopsida; order Apiales; family Apiaceae; genus Oenanthe; species Oenanthe sinensis. The sequence goes on from CM053794.1 coordinate 43,921,777, forward strand.
ATTCTATCAATTGACTTCATCACTTTACTCACTTTTCCTTCTCTTTCATAATATTTTATATAATTTTCTTAACATTTGTGCTCAACCCAAATGTAAACAATTGGGTGGGACGGAGAGATTATAATTTATATTTTATTATGTTTTTAAACATATATTTTATAATATGTTCTCTCTTGTGTTCTGTACTACTATAATTTTACATAACATACTTTAAATATTTTTATAAAATTATTAATATGTATTAGCATTCAATTAAACATCTAATATAGCTAATTTAACCTTAATAATTAATTGAATCGAGTCAAATTGTGAAAATTAGGTTTTTGTTAATGGTTCCCCGATTTCCTCAGGGGTTCATGTTTGAACCTTAGCCGAAATGAATAATAACTATATTTCAAATAATATATATATAATATGAATACATTTCATCCAATAATAATTTTAAAAAACATTAATAAGTCATATCTTTTCGAAAATGCCTCTAAAATTGATTGTTTATTCCCTTCACTAAAATGCATTTTATCCTTAATTTTGTGTAATCATGCACCACTTCTAGAACATTGTAATCATGTTGCAACAGGTTATTCAGTGAAAACAAACTTGAAAGTCTTCTTTTAAAGACATTAAGATATGTGTGGTATGACGATAAATAAATAATATATATATAATAATATAATTAAGAAAAAAAATTAAAAATATTATCTAAATGAATTAATATTCATTTATTGATAAATAAATATTATATTTATTTATTAATAAATAAATAATCTCATTAAATAAATATATATTTCTAGTCCGAACGTGTTCATTTATCGAGTTTCTGCCGTAGTTGACAACTTATATGAGTATATGACTTGTACTTTTGTTAATGCTATATCTTATTGGGGGCGAATCTTTTGCTTTGTCTAGCATTTTAATTCAATGCAAAGCAAAGGTAGGCAGGTAGCCTGACGTTTCATACTTAAATATTACAAGGTGATAGCAAGTTTGTCGACCACTAGCACTTACGGGTCCGGGTGAAACCGGATATACTCAGTTCAAGTATCGAATCGTTTTATTTTTATTATGTCTAGATTTGAGTCAAAGATCATTTTATTTAGATATAAAACAATACCGGGTATTTGAGATTCAGATCCAAACCGAATATGAGGCAATACCGTATTTTTTATTTTTTACCTGGGTAGTTTATGATCGGTCGAATATGATCCACTAACATTAAATATCATTATTTCCAGCTATTCAAATAATTAGCATTTAGTCTAAAACAAACATGATACTATAAAAAATATAATAATTATGAATTAAAACTTATATATATATAATGATGATTAATATATGATCACGGTGAATAAATCATGTATTGTAAAAATTTAAACTTAAATAAAATTTAAAAAATTATAAAAAGATGACTATTTACGTACAAATGTTATGAGTTAAAAATATTATATATATATGAGTTCGAAGAATACGAACCATGTATCATATTCCGGTATTCGGATAGGATTATTTTATAAAAAATAATAGCAGACTTAATCTGAGCGAGTATATGAATACTCATATCCGGGATCATATTTTATCCAAATTTAATTTTTTCACCAAATTTGAATCGTTTATAAAACGGATATGAGACATATATCATATTTTCGAGCCGAATATAAACCGAGATACCGAATAGTCCAGATCAATTTACAACCCCACTGGCAACTGTTCATTCACGTTCTTCATGATTCACATTTTAGTCGTATAATTTCGTGTACTCAAAATCAAACACTAAACCAACCCATTTAAAATTTGTATACTTTCGTATTCGTGTACCTTTTTGTCATGTGTAAAATTGAATATAAATATAAATAAACAAAAATAAAAGATTTTAAGGAATTTTTTTTATAAAATATATATTTAAATCATATTTACATACAATATTATAAAATTATGTATTATTTTAATAATAAATATACATATATTCATTATAAATATTAAAATTTAATTATAAATCTATTTATGTCGTGTACTTCGTGTACTCGAAGATAAACACAAAATCAACACTAAATTTTTGTGTCATATAATAAAATGCCCGGTCTAATTAAAGGTCATCCCCTTTTGGAGAATTTAGGACAAGACGAATAGGACAAGATGACCCTTCGCCTACATTCATCATAAAATTATTACTGCAATAAACTCTATTGAGACTGGCTATTGTTGTCTGAAGTGATGTCAATTGCAGCTCACAAGTAATCTGTACACAAGACAACACAAGAGAGAGAACTACAGCACAAGCTTCTATACATGTTCTATTTAAACTTAACCAACCTATGAATCAAAGTTTGTAGGAATATCCAACTCAGCTTCAGAGGTATTTACGAAGTCAACAAGGGTATCCTGCAGACCCAAAAATTTGAGTACGTTGGCTGCTTAATAAGCAATTACTTGAAAACTTAGCTACTAAAAACTAAGGTATACAAGCTGCTAAAAACCAAAGTACACCAGATCGTTGAAACTGACAATTCTTAAAGTAGCATACCTGATCAAGGGTGCCCGAGGGACTGCCAGTGCCAATAGGCAAACTTTTGGCAAGTGCTTCAGTCGCATCAGAAAATTTCTGTACAGAAGGTAGAAATTTTGCAAGGGAATCATAAACCAAATTAAGGATTTTAATAGATAAGTTATCCACTGACTAACCAACCAAATAAAAAAAAAATCCCTACTGTTTTTTTATGTTAAGTGAAAAATCCCTACTGTTAGATGTACTTTATATGGGTCCCTATGCCAATCCACCAATTATATTATCATTATGGACCTAACCAGATAACATCAGCTGGAGTCTAATGTTAGACGTTCCTATAGAAAAGATAAGCTTGGGTGGATTACCATAGTAACTTGTCCTGAAAGAAAAATCAAAGAATAAATGTCAAAATTGGACATACTTTATCTAGGTTGATATGATGACTAGTTTCTTCAACATTAATAGCCTTGGAAGCATCTTCTGGAATAATCTGCATGCACAATACATTTATACTTTGTCATTTATAATTTTTAGGTCATTTTTCCAGTGTGTTAAAATGAAGCATACTGGATCATCAAGGTTTCCAGCATAATGTTGATCTTCAAGAAGTAATGGCTTAATCTCGCTAGGTGTTCCCTGCAAATCCCATTGACATATCAAGAAAACCAAATTTACCGTCAGCCAAAAAAAAAAGAACTCTGTGAAACCATGAACCTATAGTCCTATAGAGAACTAGGTATCACAACTCTCATACGCTTACCAGTTCGACTTGATCAACTGGATTATTCCTACCTCCTTTACGGAGATCTCTTAATGTTCCCTGAAAGTGGTTAGACAAACTGATCACAAGATTGCTAAGATAAATATAAATGTAAAAGCGCCATCATCTATGAAAATGATGTTCACAAACCACAAGTAATTTCTTGGCAGTTTACGCAAACACGTAAATAAAGGCAGGAAAAAAGAAATTGAACAAGGTGAAGAAGCTATTTAACACCATATTCGAGACTGCAAAGATGCCGGAGGAATGGAGGCTCAGCATGGTAGTGCCACTTCATAAGAATAATGGTGATGCTCAAAGTTGTAGCAACTAACGTGGTATTAAACTACTCAGCCATACACATGAGACTATGGAAGTGAGTGATTGGATCTAGGGTGCGACAAGAAGCAGCCAACCAATTTGGTTTTATGCGTGGAAGGTCAACAATGGAAGCAATACACCTCCTTAGACGTCTAATGGAAAAATATCGAGAACATATCATTTTGTTAAAGCTGAAGGTACTTTGAAAACCACCTCTTCATTCATTCTTAGGAATGGAAATAAGGTCTGTGTGCATCTCACCCTCACCCTCACCCTCACCATCTAAGAGCGGTATATACTGTGTATGTTTGTTTGGTTGGTCATGCAACTGCTTCCTACTACATAGCTAAAAGAAAGAAACTGAAGCTTTTTGCAACTGCTTTCTATTATATAGGTGAAAGCATGCTCGCTGTATCAAAATAGTTTCTCGGGTGGATTCCTTGACTTTGCTGAATAAAGGTGTTTACCATTCGCCTTGTGTTCAAGAATAGAAATAATTCAATGAAGATAAAAGAAGCTTGTAATTATGTTTGTAGATTGTCATCTCATCTGTGATCCAGTTCTATGCCAAAATTAGAAAAAATAATGGTTTCCCAAAAAATTCCAACAAGAACTATACAAACCTTATTGGCCCACATAAGACCACATGCATTACACAATGTCCTTGGTCCTGCTGGTCCACGTCGCATAGCAGGAGTAGAACTTTCACTAACACCACAATGATGACACCTCCGGGGATTTCTATGAGCGGGGGATACCATAAACAAATTTAAGTCAAATTTTTCTTCGAAGATTCATTTCAGAGGATCAAAAAATATAAATATAAATGCACAAACAAAAACTTCAGAAATGATTTTAAACTCACAAAGCTTCTGGATGACGTGTACCATCTACTTGGGGTGAACTCCTTTCAGAATCCAAATTTGAAGGCCCACAACCTTCTTTCAGGGATGCAAATTGTCCATTTTTTCGATGCATCCTGGTGTAGATATACACAATGTTAAAGAACTTGGAACTCATAAGCTATAATAGCACCTTTTCTTAGAAGATTTGAAACACACGAGTGATGTGCTTTTAAAATATATTTTTTTCCTTTACTAGCCAAATTCCTGTTGGAAATTTAATATGACTAGAACTTCCACAACTTTCAACTTGCAAAACATAGTTACACAATAGGGTCATTATCGTAATTCTTCCATTTTTGGTGATTGGACTAAATTCCAGTATATATTTCTGCCTGAGTGCTACAGAATAGACGACCTTGCATGCATGCATCAGAAGCCTATATAGTCTGGAAGTTTACAATCACTTGAATGGATTAAGCACCATATGCCTTGTCAATCGAGCATTACTAAATTCAATTTCAATATATAAGAATTATGGGTAGGACAATAACACGTGATTTTTAAAGATTTTCTCACAACAAATGACAGAATTTAGCTCTAGATATGCATATCATATACATTTAAAGTATATACAAAATGAAGTAATCGATACCAGTACTACACAACTGATTATTATATACAAGATAAGCTTCACTGAAAATACCAAAGCAGGCATACATTTCATGGACTCGGGAATGTCAATGCTAGTTAATAGCGAATAATAAATGTATGTAATCCAAATTATTAAACTATAAAATCTTAGCAAAGCCAAACCATATACAGAAGTTTGTATAATTAATAAAATGTTCTTTTAAAAATAAGTTTAGCACATATAATCTCTCACCTCTGAGCAACCTCTTTCCGGACTGTGTACCTTATCTTTTTGTCAAAGCATCTCTCCTTCCGTTTTTCACGGAACCTAACCAGAGATGCTATTCTCCGTGAAAGATTTGAACGTTTTGGTGTATCATCCATGACCTATGTACAAATTACAATCATGTAGACATATATTGAAAACAAATCTTAAAATCAATAATAGCATCAATCTCTGTGACAGAAGACTTACCCTGTTGTTTGGAAAAAAAGAAACATCAGGGGGAACTCCAATAGGAATATCACGTCCCCCCAAAAGCAAGAGCACAGCTTGCACCTGTGGCATAAAGCTCCAGCAATATTATGCACTGCACCGAAACTAAATATTCCAAACTCATTATAGTTTTTATTATGATATTTTGTGTGGGAAGAATAAAGAAAACCATATATGCAGTTACTTTGGCCTCCATCCAGATAAAGTTATATTGCATCCATCTTAATATTGATCCAAGTACGAGATGGAATTCTCAGAACTCTTAAATGCCAAATATTTTTTTGAAAATTGAGGTATGTAAATAACATGTCAACAATCTATAACCTCAAATCCTGGAGCCTCCGTGTTGGCTATAATGATTGGTTAAAAGATAGATAACCAAAAAACTCTAGAACTCCAATGGTATTGGCTATAAGCCTATACCATTGTCTATATTTTTTGCTACCAAGTTTTAGACATTGGCTATATATAGCTAGCCATCCATAGGAGGTTATCTAAATGTTTTGCTAAGGGTTTTCTTTTACATAATGTCATTGGAGTGCATCAATTGCTAAAAATTGTGCCACCTAGGATATTATTGCTAAGAGGTCTCCCCCATTGGAGATACTCTAATAAGTAAGAATTTGAAGGACTATCAAATTACTTCCCTAAATCTAGATAATGATTTAAAAAATTCAGGCACTGTTACGAACATTTACACTATCTCAGAGTAACAACTATTAGTTAATTAATAAAATTTGACTCTAAATGTAGTTTACCTACTTCCATATATAAGTTACATGTCAATTATAAGAATTAATTAACTAAGCACATAAATTCACAGCATTTACCCGTAAAAGCATTAAATAACAAATTATAATACTATAAAGAGAATAGGGATACTAGGGAAGACCTTAGGAAAGTTACTTTCCTGAGATAGTGATTGACTTGAGGGTATTATATCAACTACCTAATTACTTACTTACCTAATTACTTAATTTCATAATATATAAACAAAGTAAAATAAATGATAAGTAAATATTTAACAATAAATGAGTAGATTTATTTGTTCACATATATGAAAATGTTGTGATCTCAGGAAAAGTATCCCGAGGTTAACTTATTCTCTACTATAAATCAGGGTCATTTGGTAACCCATGAAACGAGACTCTCTTAAACCATCCTTCCTATTAAGATCATTTGATTGCTTCTTTTTTACTACTGGACGACACCAGAATTATCTGAATGGTTAGTTTTTAATAATATATACAGTAACTGTTCTAGTCTTTGCAACCTTTATACTTTCTATAACACTTCAACAACAAATCTCATGTAATCATTTAAAATAGTAGTATAGTTGCTTTGATTTTGATATTTCACTTAAAGCAATTTATATAACCTATCTTTTTCTTCAAAATTCTAAAACTTGCTAAACGCAAGACGTCGAATTTTCAAGGAGTGATTTTGATAAAAGAGTATAAATTATTATATAGTATCTGACAAACATGATTATAATTTATAGAATATAAAAGATAAATACAATCATTCAGAAAATTTAGATATGTTCATGAAACAGTTTTATTCATTCAATATTCAAATTTACTACTCATTCAGAAAACTTGACGGCTTAGAAATTATGGTTTTAGATTAAACAAATGAACTTACATTTAAACAAAAACAACTCTTGACAACAAATTTATACATACCTACCAAGGGAAAAACAAAAGAAATACCCAATCTACCTATTTCATACTTTTGAGTACAACAATATTATACATTATGTAGAACCACAATAAATAAATAACACACAATAAATTAATATTCTTAATATATTTTTTTGGTTCAGAAAAAAATAAATTAATAAAATTTATCGGTCCCAATTTTTTTTAATTGAGTCTCAATCAATATAATAAAAGGCAAAATGACAACTAAAATGATGGCAAATACAAAATCAAACACTCAATTAAATGAAATCAGTAAATCACCTTGTCGGGAGTAACAGCCGGAAAGACATAAACCTGGCCTTCGAAAGCAACACTGAGCTCACTAGTCCGCGACCCAACCACAATTTCACTACCACCATTAATGTTATAACTGTGCTGCTGCTGTGGCGGCGTAATTGCCGCCGCATGACAATTGTCCATGTCATCGTCATCAATATAATCATCATCAAAACAAGCGTCTTCTTCAAACTCAACCTCCTCCTCCTCGTCGTCGCCGTCTCCGTCATGATGAATTTGCATATGAGTATCGTACGGACGAGCTTGAATTGGCCTTGGATTCGCCGCCGCCATAACCAAACAAGTAACTGAGCTTCAACAATATATATATGCACAAATATGTTGTATGTAACTACTTAAATTATGTTTGTAGTTGTTGATGAAATGGAAACCCTAAGCAAGCCGAGTAGTGATGAGATTATACTAGTAGTAATAATAATTTAATAAAAAAACAAAACCCTAATATAGTACCATATACTAATTGAGAAATGTAGCGAGTATATAAAGTGAAAGTAAGTTTGACAACTGAAGATGCTGTAATAAGTTACGATGATGACGATGTTACCTAGAAACCCCACCAACGACAACAAATAATTACTCCACTTTAAAATACTACTCCCTCAATCCGCAAGTTCCAGAAAAATTAAAAATAAATTACGAAACTATACTTTACATGCACCTTAAAATGCGTTTCCGACCCTCTCTCCAAAACATTACCAAATGGCTGGAACGGAGGTATTATTAAAGTAGTAAGTAATATCAAAAAATAAACCCCAGGGCATACTCACCAGATGTTTCATCAAAGACGCTACTTTTGGCAACTTTGCTCTCAGTATTGTTTCCTCGTTTCTTTTACTACTACTATTAATTTCTTTAGCTCTCGATTATATTTCCGTTTTTTTTATTAGTCTACATACAAATTAAAAAAAAATGCAATATTTTTTTTATTAATACATCCCTCTTCAACTTATATAGAAATGCTATACTTGTGTATCATTCAGGTTTAATTAAAACAAAATCTAATTTCAATTTAAAGTTGAAACGTTTTGATAAAAATAAATAAATTAATGAACTGCACCGAATAAGCCCATCTTAAATGTGTATATATCATATCAACAATATTACCAGTTAAAATTATGGTCACAAATAAATATAAAATGTTGCTTGATAGATTTAGAATCTATAGATATTTTAAATTTGTGACGTTTTATAAATTTCCACATCTTAGGAATAATTCGGGTTGTCCAATTTGGGATACATAATCATACATTGAACCAAACATAGCAGCGGAATGTGCACTCTATAGTAATCCATGTTCACAGTTCACATACTTGATCACAGCAATGCATGGAATCTGATAACTGCAAAACTCAGAATTAGTTTTTATAATATCAGTATGATATTTCTCAAGTTTTCACAAAGTATCCGAGTTTCTCGACATGTTGGGTATATTGTATAGGACGAGACCCATCACAAGTACCACACTTCCGATAAGGAAGAAGGGGCTTAAGGTTACTCCTTCTGGGAGATATGGCAATGGAAGTGCCAATATGTATATTGAAAGTGGAACTGCAAGATAGCGAATACGATTCATTTAGTAAAGCACTGTATACCGAGTGAAGTAAAAGCAAGAGAAAGTAGCGAAAACCTGAAAGTAGTACAGCCAGGGAAGAAACTACTGCAGAGGAAATTTTAACCAGGTTGAGCAATGATACATTAAAAGCTATATTGGTGATTATGTAGAGGAGAGGTAATAATGGCGCTCCATCACAACCTGATGCAATGAAATGAGCAAAAAAGAGTTTGGTTAGTAAAGAACAATCAAGACTATATTTTTCTGATATCTCATATTTGCCCATAACATTCCCGTAATAAGGCAGCTGTTCAATATGAAATTTCTCAAGTGAAGGGTGCAGTGGGTAACAATGGAGAGCAACATAGTAAGTTGGGAGGTTTGGCTTTTTAGTTATAAAATTATAAAACTAGTCAAGTGACATGGTATTTTCCACCTCAATGTGCTTCAGCCCACAATTCTCTTCTCAATATTTACTTACTATTTGACTCGACCAATTTTAATTATAAAACACATTTGGATTGAATAAATAAAACTGTCTTCCATTGCGGAGCTCTAAGCACAGATATCATAGATACTATACAACTTTGACAAACAAAACACATTATAACAAGAAAAAAAATTGCATCAAGTCCACGTAAAATTTGTAAGAAGCAAAATATTATATTACCTGTTGTATTGGTGCCAATATTGAAAAAGCAACCGGCACCACTCTTAATGTACAAATGGAGTTGAGAGAATGGTATGCCTTTCAAATTTGAGAGTAAAGGCAGACAGAGAAGTACAAAAAGGGCCTACATATCGAAGAAAATGGAAGATTGTCAACTGATAACAGATAGTATGAAGATCAATATTGCAGTTTTATATAAAGAGAGAATCAAAGAAGCTTCATTGTCCGTTAAAGATTAGATATATTGATTACCATTCATATAACTGTTATAAAAATAACACTTCCTATATAAAAAAGCTAGAAAGCATGGGCAACCACACAGAATTTTAAATGCTTTGAACATCATTTCCCCACACGTAGAAAGATTTTTTCAGCATCTTAATAAGTCCAGATCCACCTGTAAATCCTTTCCTTCCACTAATATATATTGGCTTCAACGATACTTAATCTAATAAATTCGATCTGTTTAAGTTGTATGTGTGTGTGTCTCGGTGTCTACTCTAATAAGGCCAGCAAAGGCCTCGAGTTTAAAAGTGTCCACCTCAAATAGCATGTTTCAGAGTTTTCTAAAGATAAAAAGTTCATTCTATTCCACAAAATTTAGGAAGCTCTGACTGAAAAGAATCCTTCACTTCCTTTATTTTGTTCTTCCTTGAGGATAATTTTTTTTTTTGACAGACTTGAGGATAAAATTTTAATTGCCTTCATTCTCATAAATTCTTTTCTTCACATTAAAATTACATTGGATGTTTTAAAAAAACTTAATGTCGGTATGATCAATAATTCAATAGTCTATCATTCTATTATCTATAATCCACTAAACAAGAGAGTGGACAGGGATTACATAAACTACTCAGAGACTTGTATGTGTAAAACTTTAAAGGGAGTTACCAAATTTACCTGGAATCCAGATCCGAAAGAATTTACAACAAATATATCAAGCAACTTCCCCTGTAGATTAAGATTTTTTTTATTTCAACAGCAATAAGGAAGATACTTCATCACTTGCAAATTGTAATGACATGATGGAATGAAACAGAAGAGAAATGCTAGCAGCACCTTTAGACGTTTTTTGGCATCAATGAAAACAGATTCCTGCCAAAAACAATATGGTCCTAGAGTTATTACCTTTTTCATGTACCAACATGGTATGATTAACATTCTGGACTACCTTAAGAATAGATGCACCAGCTTGAAAGGCACTTGATGCAACCATTAACAGTGGCCACATTAAACCAATTCCAGAAAGCATTTGACCAGAGTCTGGCCCACTGCATAAACAGATATACAACTTTATAAGACTTGGCAGACGTCTGGTTTAAAGCCTGATTATACAGCTGTTGACATATTGTGGGTACTGTAATTTGAGAAATGTAATATGATGAACCTTCCGGGAAAAAAAAATATGATAGCACTGTGTACAGACAATAATAATAATAAAGCAATAGGATATTATATAAGAGGGATAACGAAGTGCGAGTCACACATACAAGAACAATGTAGATGAAAACTTATCTTTAAAAGGCCATTAAGATGATACTAAGGTAAATATACAATAAGAATTCTATAAATTTGTACTAGTATTTAGAAGAGTGAATGCTGGCAGAATCTATAATTAAAACATTAAGGCCAAATTTAGTTCTCAAGGTAACTGTTCTAGACTCACATCCGTGTAACCTGATTTTCAGCTAGCTACAGGCCACACATACAAGGAAATATAGATATATTAGCATATATGTATGGCCTCAATATTTAATAAATACAGATTAATAAGCATAATACTGACCATGTGCATTCCAATTTCTAAGAAGTTGCCGCCTCTCACAAGAGTGCTCAATTTCTAAGAAGTTGGCACCTCTCACAAGAGTGCTATAATAAATTTTTTGGAAAGAATATATATATCTACCAGAATGATGCTAGGAGGCTTAAAAAATGACCCAGAAATGAAATATGAAGTTGTAGACATTATATATAGGTTTCAATACCAATACACTGATGGCATATGCTTCGGAGACACATTTCAGACATGTTACTAAAGACCCCTACCATTCTTCTAAGTTCTCTTTATAACTAAAAATTCACTAGAGTAGAAAATTCCAACACCTTGCAACTGCAATGACCACCCCCACAGCAACGAGTAAGCATCCAGCAATTTTATTCAATGAATACCGTCTTCCTAATAGAACGGTAGAGAAAGCTAATTGCCACAACAAAAATGTCTGCAATAGAAGTTTTACAGAAGCAATCTTGAGATATTATATGATTCTTATACTAAACACAACTCATAACTTACAAGATATTAGATAAGTAATTTGTACATGTAAAAGAACAATTGAATATTTATAAATGACATAGTTCTTTCAAGAATAAGATAAATAAAAGCTTCAAGTAATGGCCATCAATATTTTTCAAAAGTTCAATCTGTAAGATGTTATTATTTCATACATTATGAGTGTCAAAAGCCCATTGGAAGAATAAAGAGTCTGATGCAAGGCAAGATAACACACAGTATTACAGACACCAGACAGCATATAAATTAAACAATACCTGGTTCAATACTGGTATAGCTGGTCCAGGGAGCATCGCTGAAAGGAAAATATAACATTTCGGAAGGATGTCAGATATATGACCATGTTCAACTTAATCTTCTCCCTTAATTATTTTTCTCAAATTCATAGCATGACTTTAGAAAAATGATCACGAGTCAATGGATGGACATGAGAAAACAACTTCAAGTAGATGTTGAAATATGATTAGCTAAAATAAGAATGACTTGTGAGGTTATGATATGAATTTTCATCCTAACTGTGCTTCGAAACCACTTTGAAATTTAAACCCCCATAGTTTTAGTTTAGAAATACAATAAATAGTCAACAGCACCTCCTGAGGACATCCCGGCAACAACTCCTAATGCTTCCAACAAACCAATAATGACGAAACGAAATTTGGGAATGGCCATCATATCATCAGTTACAATTCCAGCATTGTATCGTATATACAGTAATGAAACATAGATAATCACATACCTGCATTCAAGAAGATAAAATTCAAAGATCATATTATACAAAAACTCACAGATAACCAACAACAAACATAATCAGAAATCAAATGATATAGAGTAATTCGATTCTACAATTTCATAAAGACAAGAAAACAGCAGCATAATTGACCTCCAAATACAAGTTATCAGAAATCGTAAATACTAATGAAAACTATAATAACTGCAATAAAATATAGAAGCAAATGACAGGCATACTACCCAAAAGTGTTGAGTTGAGCTAAGAAGAAGGGATACTCCTTCATAGGGACGAGTGCTAGCTTGTAAAGCACACGATTCGAGATCGCTAATACAATTGTAATGGCCGAGCATATTAATATTAACTTATTACTACTACTACTAGTAGTAGTAGTAGTATCACTAATATTAGTGTTTGATGATGAATTAGTTAAATCGAGACCTCCGGGGTCTGGTGAAGTACAATTTGGTTGAATTCGAGATTTGTTCTTGTAACTGAATTTAAAGAAATAATGTTGTCGTCTAGGGTTTGGAGAAACTGAGATGAGATTAATTGGGGTATTTTTTGTAGCATTGAGTTTGATATTTGTGTGTAGAAATGGGGATTTGCGGTGGAGGGAGAGAGGTGGTGATAGATATGAATATGATGATGAACTTGTTATACTACCAGTAGTATTTGCCATTTTTGACTCCCTCGACTGTTTTTTATAAGTTTTACTCTTTTTCCCGTGCCGTGTGTGTATATATATTGCTAGTGTTGTTGGTTGCTTCTCCGTGTGTGTATACATAGTAACTATTACTTCCACCGCCATTTTGTCCCTATTATCGGTTTTGTTTTCAAAAAATATGATACTATAAAGGGAGGTAGGTGAGATTAGCTCACAAGGCACTCATTAATTTTACATTTGTAACATGAGAGTTAAAATTTCGAGAACGAACATGAGAATTCATCGAATTAATTGAATTCAACAACCCATCTCGATCAATCTGAATAAAAAATCTCACACGGTCGTTGAGAACAAATGTTAGATGGGGAATTTTAGTGAGATGCATGACAAACATTGTTATAATCCAAGTTGATACCTGTTTCGAGGAGTTGTTTCTGTTTTACCAGCTGGTGAAGTTGAAAGTGGAGTATTGGCTTAAGACATTTTAGAAAAATAAAGATATGGACTCGTGTGAGTAAAAAACTTCCAAACACATCGTACGACATCGTACGCTAGTTGAACAAAAAAAACGTGGATTAGTTGAGGTGTTACGTATTGTGACTGTTGAAGACAAACCTCTCTACTAGTTTAGGTTTTCAGGAAATCAGAAAGAGCAATAGATCGAAACATCCTAAAAAATGTCAAATTTAATTTTATTTATTGTTATCTTTAAAAAATTATAATTAATTTAAAAATTAAATTTTTATTAAAAATTCAAAATTAATTTTGCACTTTAAATTATACATAAAATTTAAAATGGAGAAGTAAGAGGGAATATTATATAGGGGATTGAAATTAAAACAAAACAAACACTTTTTTTAATGAAAAATAACTTTTTAAAAATAAGTTAAGGGTCCCTTTTTGGTCGATTTTAAGTAAAGCCAAGTGGGCAACCAAAAAGTTGTGAGGACTATAAAACAGGGCAGGTAAATGTCAGTTGACAGACCTTTTAGCTGTCTTGCTTTCTTTGGTAGCGCTGCACATGAGATGCCTATACATCGTGTGCTCTCTCTCCCTCTCTCCCCCCCCTCTCTCTCGCTCTCTCTCCTCTCTCTCGTATTCACATACACTCTACAACACGTATGTATCTCAATTCTTAAATCATCCCGTGTAATCTAAAGGAGGCTCCTTTACAAACATTCTCCATTCAAAATCATACATATATCTTTAACGTAAAGTCTTTCTTTATCTTCATTCTTTAATCCAAAGGAGCCTCTTTTACAAACATTCTCCATTCAAGACTCTGCAGCAACAGCAACACAAACAGTTACCAACTTAGGGTTTCATCATTTAGAATATTAAAGTTAATCATCCAAATGGTTGATTAATATATGTATAGTAGTATATCTATGTAGCTAACTTTTAGTAATGTTTATTTTTTGTGATTACAGATCAGTGCCCTTAACATCAATGACTAATTTGAGAATTCTGTTACATGCTCAAGATGATTATGTAATTATATCACTTGTTCATATTATTTTTGCTGTTAATTTAGTTTACTATTTACTAAAACAAGCCTCACCCTTTTTTTTAATTGATGCATGGTAGATTCAAACTCGATTAATATTTGAATTGAATATTCCGTGTAAAAGTATATTTTGTGAGGCCTTTTTTATTTGGTAAGTTGTGTTTTTCTTCCCCATAATTATATATTTATGAGGAAAGTTTTGTTTTCCTTGCAGATAGTGATAGATAATGGAGTACTCCAGATCACATTAACCAACCCGGGAGGAAATCTAACCAGAATACAGTATGGCGGAATAGATAATGTACTTGAGACGCATAACAAGGATTTGAATGGAGGGTATGTAAATTTTGATACTTTCGGGTTTTAGGTAATGTACTTATTATGAATGGTCTTTATATACGGCATTGGTATATGCAGGTTTTGGGACCTTAACTGGAGTGCAGCTGGAAGTCAAAAGACCAGGGGGAAATTTGATACGTATGTCCAATGTAAATGTATTTGCTGTGTTGAATATTTATGAATTACATTTATTCTCATCAAAGCTGGTATAGTTTTTAGTACCTCTAGAGAACAAGAATATGCAAATTACTAGGATAGGGATTATGTTCATCATACTGTGATAGTACATGATTGGTCTAGAGGGAGTGCTTGATTTAACCCACTGCCCACATGAAGTGCTCGATCAATTCCACCGTAAATCCCTGTGAAATGTGTAGCATTAAAAAGAAATAAAATTAATAACTATGCTTCTGGACACTTTTCAAATTAAAATATTTTCTTGTTTAGCATGTGGCTCATCCTTTGCAGAAACTACAATGGCAATAGTACTTGTGTGCAATGTTTATTTTGCATTGTAAACAGAAAATGTAAAAGTTTCAGAAATATGCTTATAAACTCAAGACACTATTTATTTATTTGTATTTTTTATGTTTGTGCAAAAGTATTGCGTAAGATATAGACTTGTAGTCAAACCAGATTAATCCATTATCTGAAAATCTTGCAACAATGCAGGATTAGTGGCACTAGTTTTAAGATTATAGTGGAAAATGAGAAACAGATGGAACTCTCATTTACAAGAACATGGGATCCTTCGGTTCAGGGTGAGCAAGCCCCATTATATATAGACAAAAGGTACAATAAAGAAGTCTTAAATCCATTTATCTTTGAGATACATATAACTTTATAAATGTCCATGATGATAATGATATAAAATTTATAGGTTTGTGATACTGCGCGGCGTCTCAGGATTTTACTCCTACGCCATATATAAACACTTGAAGGTTATGCCAGCCTTTAATCTCAACACGAGCAGGATAGCCTTCATGCTAAGAAAAGACAAGTATGATATTCGCTTATTATTTAACAAATATAGGTTTTATGCTTAAAAACCTTAGCTCATATGTGAAATTAACGAAGTTTTTAATTAAGGAAACATGAAAACATGCTCTAAATAAATTTAACACTTGAAAATTAGTGAACAAGTTTTCCAGAAATGATATTAAGTAATAATGTTGTAAGCTAAGCTAAGATTAATAATCTCTTGCTTTTCCTATCAGGCTCGCCTTGTCATAAATCCTGGCCAGGCATGCCTTCTAGAGGCACAATCCATGCATGTCAGACCAGGATTTGTGTGCACCTTTGTATCATTTCCACTCAATCCTAAATCATGAAATAGGTGGAAATGAAGATGCACGTAAGTGGGTACGATGTGTTATATTACCTTTTGAGAGTTTAAAGTACCTGACCTGCTACAACTTTTGTATCTGAACTTCTGAAGTAAAAAAATCTAGAGAAAAGATATGTAAAGATAGACAGGAAAAATGCATAACAATTTATGTTGGAATCTTACTGTTAGGTTTCACTATATGGCTGTAGCAGATAACAGGCAAAGATACATGCCTCACCCAGATGACCGGCTACCAGGTAGAGGAGAACAGTTAGACTACCCTGAAGCAGTTCGACTGGTTGATCCAATTGAGCCAGAATTTAAAGGGGAGGTACTTACCGTACTTTACACTGTTTTCCTGATAAAGTCAATTGGCCTACATTATTGACAAATTTGAAATCTAGCTTTCTATTGACATAAAAAAGATGCTATGAAATGTGTACGTTAATATTATGATGAAAGATGAAAAAGAGGAAGATTTCATATTTGAGGTGACTCTAGTGCAATATATGTATATAGTTTAGCATTGTAGAAAAATTAACTGATTTATTACCAAAAAAAATATCAATTAATTCTCTCTAATGCGTTACTATTAGGTTGATGACAAGTACCAATACTCCATTGAGAACAAAGATAATCGTGTTCATGGGTGGATATGCTTTGACCCACCAGTTGGATTCTGGCAAATCACACCAAGCAACGAGTTCCGCAATGGAGGGCCATTAAAACAAGATCTAAGCTCTCATGTGAATCCATCCACCCTAGCGGTATGCTGCTGTTGTAGATCTTCTTGTTTTTTAGTCATTTTTATTATCCGCATTTATACAACGTCAGTCCCTTATCAGGATAGAACACGTCTAGATAAGTTTCAGTTCTATTGTAACTTATAAATCTTTATCTTGGCCAATAATAATATTTGAAGTAGAAATTGGCCCCTTAGATGAACTTAGAGCCGTCGTTTTTTGTCAGGTTGTAATATATATATTTTGAATCATATCGCAAACCATTTTCATTCAGATATTCTTAACTTCTCATTATGCTGGAGAAGATCTTCTCGTAAAACTTGGAGCAGGGGAAGAGTGGACGAAAGTTCTTGGCCCAGTTTTTATCTATCTAAATTCTGTAACAAGCAATGCTAATGCACTTTCCCTTTGGGAAGATGCAAAAGAACAGGTACTACTATATCGGACAGCTAGAAATATAATTGCAAGATAATTAATCATGTCAAATTTTATAACAATAAGACAATTTCATGTCACCTTATCCGGCAACCAACTCTTCAGATGATTAAAGAAACCAACTGCTGGCCCTATAATTTCCTATCCTCGGATGATTTTCCCAATTCAGATTATAGAGGCACCATGAGGGGAAGATTGTTAGTTTATGACAGGTATAGTAATAAAGATTAGCTTCTGTCGTTTCATTATCCTTCATACCTACATGTGCTGATGAACCAGATTGCTAGGTATATTACCGAATTCAATGTTCCAGCAGCCCTTGCATTTGTGGGGTTGGCTGCACCAGGAGATGCTGGATCATGGCAAAGAGAAAGCAAGGTTTGGTTACACACTTTAGTAATTGTGAGCTATATATCTAAAAGATCTTATAAGTTGATTATTCTTGCATTCATTTTAGTTAGTTCAAAGAGTAACAAGGAACGTTGTATTTTTTATGCTATCTCAATATTGCCAGGGTTACCAGTTTTGGACTAAAGCTAATGAATGCGGTGAATTTACCATTAAGAATGTACGTGCTGGAAGTTATAGTCTTTTTGCATGGGTGCCTGGTTTTATAGGGGATTATCAATGTGATGCTGAAATTTGTATAACATCAGGTTTATCATCTCGTTTAGACCTAAATCTTGTACCAATCGTTGTAGCTAAAACTTAAATTTTGTTGTTGTTTGTATGTTGATCAAGTGTATTAAATGCCAAAGCAGGTTGTGATATTAACATGGGTGATTTTGTGTATGAACCTCCAAGAGATGGTCCTACAATGTGGGAAATTGGGATTCCTGATCGTTCTGCTGCAGAATTTTACATTCCTGACCCTGACCCGAAGTATATCAACAAACTTTATGTCAATCATCCGGATAGGTTAGTTTACTTATTGTTTAGAAAGCCTGCATTGAAGAAACAAGTAGTAATGCTAATTGATGATGATCTTGATATATATGGCAAACAAATAAAAGCAGATGCAATGGTTGAAAGACAATTATATCTACTGATTTTTTTTCCTGACAGGTTTAGGCAATATGGCCTTTGGGAACGATATGCAGATCTATATCCGGATAAAGATTTAGTTTATACAATTGGTGTTAGTGACTACACAAAAGATTGGTTTTTTGCTCAAGTCAATAGGTATTCTTCTCCCTTTTTGTTTTATTTTCTATTATATAGTCTCTTGTTTTCCGTCCTGGTAGTTTAGTTATCTATCAACTCAACAAGTAAAATTATAATTCAGTTGTTAAATGATAGGAAAGTTGGAGATGGCGCTTATAAAACAAGTACGTGGCAGATCAAGTTTGAAGTTCAGAATGTTGAAAGATTTGAAAACTACAAATTGCGTCTGGCACTTGCATCTGCACACCATTCTGATTTACAGGTATTTGGTTCATGGTCTTTGAGCCAATTTTCTTGAAGAATAATAAAACTGACAAATAGAAACTATATTGGCACTGTATTTAAACTCAAAAGTTTATTTTAAGATATATATACAAAACAATTCACTTTGGATGATGAAAAATTTAGTAAATTCTCAGTGTTCATACATGGTAATAAATATTTTGATTGATATACCATCTTGAACCCTTTCCAAAGTAAATATTAAAACAAATAAGCACTTTAGTTGCATTTCCTGCCAAGTTTACGGGCTTATCAGCATGCACTTTTTCCTTTTGCCAAAGGTACGGATTAATGATCCTGAAGCCGATAATCCTCTGTTTTCCACTGGAGAAATTGGGGACGATAACGCAATTGCAAGGCATGGAATCCATGGGCTCTACTGGTTGTTCACTGTGGACATTCCGGGTGATCAACTGATTGAAGGGGACATCAACACCATATATTTGACACAATCAAAGAGCAGCAGTCCTTTCCAGGGGATTATGTATGATTACATCCGTTTGGAAGCTCCTTGTCTAGAAAATTTTAAAACTACATCATTCTAGTTTCCTTCCTCTTCATGTTAATTATAATGATTTGTATGATCCTACTCTCATTTATACTTGCAAAAATTAACTCGTTTCAGAGACAAAGCTGGGCACAACCCTTGGTAATAAATTGTTCTGTGACATCTCGTAAATCGTATTTTAAAGTTGGTAACACTTGAACAACAATCCTAATAAAGTTCACAGTACTGAACTATTCAAATCTTCCTAATAACTGTAATAAGAAAATTAATATATTTTCTATGGAAAATTGAGCTTCCGATATACGAGTTTGAACTGGTATCAAACACTGAGCTTCCGAAAATCAGAGGTTTTTTGTTTGAGGCCCTGCTAAATGTTAACAAGTAGGAAAAAGATTGAAACCCTTGTCAAAGGTCTGAAAATATTTTAGTCCCAGAGTCCTTTAGAGTTCCTGTCACTCCCCTAGTTGGGTGTCAGAGGCTGGATATTTGAAACAAGTGACTCTACATTAACAAGTAGGTGAAAAGTACTCATCCTAGTAGCAACATCTTTGGGTTGAGATAGAATGAACACCACCCAACACAAATAACAAGCAATTGACAGATGAAACATAAAAACTCAACAAACTCCGGCCCCGTCGCCATGTGTTTTAGTAAAATGTACATTATGTTCGAACATGTCGAAAAAAGGATGTTATTTGGAGGGTGTAAGGAACCTACAGATACAGAAAGAAAGAGTGTTATACTCTTGAGTTAAATAATTCAAAGATGGTGTACACGTAAAGAGATTCTTTTGGAAGAGAATTTAAAAATGGGTAAACTTGTCTTCACGTGTTCATAACACACACAAGCACAACAGTTCAAAACCACCCGGTTCCCTTATCTCTGTTTACAAACCCAAAAGTTACACCCCCTGCATTCTCGATGCAGAAAATTTATTTCAGCTTATATTTTTTTTGTATATACTGGAATACCTTAGTGTCAAGTATGGCAGTTGAATTGCATATTTTAGATGATCAAGTAAGTTTTTTGTATTCTTATTATTAAAGAAATGTATTATAAGCATTTATAATTGAAATCTCTAGTTTCTTGTGTCCTCGAATGAGTGCAGCAATTGATCCTTTCATGCATATTTATCAAGTATGTCAGATTTTGCAAGTGTAAACTGTAAAATGCTAGTGTTTTACAATTTTATTGTTTTAAAAAAGATTTTAATGTTCTCTGCAGAAGTGTGTATATATTAATAGAGAGGTAAGAGCATGCTACCCTTGAAACTATGAGTTGTTTGTGCTTGGGTTCCATAAAGGATCTTGATTGTTACATTAATTCTTGATTGATCTTTTTTCTGTTTTGGGGTGGTTGTACTTCTTTATTAAAAGAATGAATGACCCCTTTTATGAATTCTTCAAAAAAGTAAAAAATTGACATACACTGAAATAAGATGGGTGAGTCAATTTTATTAAACAGAACTGAAGAAAAATTGTTGCATTTGGTAAAATGTAAAGCACTCATTCTATAATTTTTATATCCATGGTACATATGAAAACTAAGGTTGTGGTTAGTGCAATGGTCAAGTGGTCGAAAAGAACCTCTTGTGTAGTATTATTTTTTAGTGAACCTCTTAATTATGCGGTATTACACAAGAAGCTTGGCAGTATAGTGATAATTTTACACAATCTGCATTTTTAGGTAGATAGTAAAATTGGTATATTAAATACTGATCATTCATGTTCAGGTGGTGATGTCTAACGGCTTGCTTCAACTTACATTTACAAAGCCAGGAGGTCACATCATTGGACTTCAATATAATGGAATCGACAATTTGCTAGAGCTTCACAATCCAGAGTTGAATGGAGGGTAGGATGTTTTGAAACTGCATCTCTTACAGTCACAGTGGGTGCATATCCTAGTCTCAAATAAAAAAATCAATGAAAATAGGCCTTGCTGTGCAAAATGAGATTAATGTAAATTAAGGTTTTCAGTTAAATTTACACTGCAAGATAATAAATATTACTGATTTGAGACAGATGGTATAAGAATTATAGTTTGCATAGACATTTTGTGTTTGTTATTAAAAATTCTATTTTTTTCATTGATTTATAGTTTGTGTAGACTTTGTGATTGCTATTAAATATCTGTTTTTTTCACATGTTTTCTTTTCTGCTTCTCATTGTTCCCCTACACTGCATATGCACTTCATGATTTACCAAATAGTGTTCTAAATTTTTGGTAAAAATTGCAGGTTCTGGGACCTTAATTGGAGTGACCCAAAAAGTACACAAACAAGAGGAAAATTTGATATGTACCCCCTCTCTCTCTATCTACACACACACACATATCACATGTCAATTACATGCTGTCAGTAACTTCAGAGTTGTTATATCATCGCTTTGGCACCAATATGTTAAGAGTGCTAACATGGATTGAATGTTGGAATGTGTAGTCTCTCTCTATAAATATATCATATGTGCATATTCATGCGATCAGTGAGGTCAGATTTTTTATATCATCACTCTGGCACCAGTATGTTATCATAATATGTATTGAATGTTGAATGACTTTGTAGGATCAACGGAACAACCTTTGAGATTATTGTGCAGAATGAAGAACAAGTAGAACTCTCATTCAGAAGAACATGGGATTCCTCATTCAAGGATGAGCAGTCCCCTCTACATATTGATAAAAGGTTTCTTCTTAATTGTCGAATAAAGAAGATAAAAACTATTGGCAACCATAATTATGATCATCGTGACTAACAAATGTTGTGTGGATGTTTTAGGTTCATTATGCTTTGTAATTCTTCAGGCATATACTCTTATGCCATATACGAGCATCGAGAGTGCATGCCTTCCTTTAGCCTCAACGAAGCAAGACTGGTGTTTATGCTCAAGAAAGAAAAGTACAACTTTCTCTGTTAAATTTTGATTATGATTTTTAAAGAATTTGATTATAATTGAAATCAGTGGATTCTTGCTATCTTTACGTAAATCATTAATGCTTTTATGCACATGCAAGAGAAGGCTGATCTGTTAATAAATTCAAGTTAATTGTCAGTATTATTTAGATTAAAAAACAAATCGGTCGGTCTGGACTCCAAGCTTTTCACTGAATATAGCAGAATATGTACCACAGATTTGACATTTCTTTTATTTCCTTGTATTAGTATTTTCTTTACCTTTGGGTTTAATGTATTGGCAAAAATTATGTTATTGTATGTAAGATTATATATATGATGATGATGTGAAGGTTACCTTTATGAATCTGTTTCTGCATGCAGTTGTGGTATGAGTCAGACCAGTTGAAACTTGCAACAACTCTGTAGTATAATGCAATTAGCTAGCACAAAAAAAGAAAACAAGAACTCTTTGGTATCCTCTGTAGAAGAGCTAAAGCAGAGAGGTTTTTTTTATAGAAAAAAGCATCATCCTGAAAATTAATAAGAACTGCCAAGGGGAAAGTCTAATGCCTTTATCTATGTTAATGGAGTTCCTCAGTTAAAATGCCTAAGAATCTATAATTAATTAGAAGTCAAATTGATAAGGCCGCTGAGGTTGTGTCTGCATTCTAGGTTTCACTACATGGCCATGGCAGATAATAGACAAAGATACATGCCTCTTCCAGATGATAGACTACCAGGAAGAGGTCAAGAATTGGCCTATCCAGAAGCTGTTCTCCTTGTTAATCCCGTGGAGCCAGAATTCACAGGCGAGGTACTTTCAACTCTTTTTATTCCAAGAATATCTATAAAATCACGCTGTTAGACTGTTTTTTGAAATAATACTTGTATTTTTGGCAACCATATATTTGATCATCTAATTTATTGGTTTGTTCATGAGAGCAGGTGGATGACAAGTACCAATATATGTGTGAAAACAAAGATAACAAGGTCCATGGGTGGATATGTCTTGATCCGCCTGTCGGATTCTGGCAAATAACGCCATCTAATGAGTTCAGAACATGTGGACCTCTCAAACAGGATTTAACCTCTCATGTCGGCCCTGTGAATCTTGCCGTATGTAACTAGTTACTCACATATTCCTTCCACCGATCTATTACCAGTACCACTCTATTTGCAGCAATTACTTTCATCAGTTTTTTTAATTACCTAATCTGTAGATAAAATACTCCTAATGATTTTTTTGAAGAAATATAAGAATATGATCCTATACTTTTATTTATTTATATATTTTTAAATAAAGTTGATAAAAAATGTAGCAAATAAAGGAATGATTCTCGTGTCGCATAGTAGTTGTTCACAAATATTATTAGCTGACTAAGTTATTCTGAGTTTAATTGTATCTCTACTTTCTGTCCAAATATACTGAAGATGTTTGTAAGTGCTCATTATGGAGGTGTGGATGTAGTGCTCAACTTCAAATCTGGTGAACCATGGAAGAAAGTTTTTGGCCCTGTTTTCATTTATCTTAACACCACTTCAGATGAAAAGAATGTTGTTTCAGTACTCTGGGAAAATGCCAAAGAACAGGTTTCAAGACAACTTCATGCAAATTTTCTTCAATAATTAGCATGAATTAGCTGATACGAAGTTCAAAGTTGCATGACCTTCAGAACATGCAACATATTCCTCTTCATTTTCTCTGAACTTCAACATTTTTCATTCTTCAGATGAGAACTGAAGTCCAAAGTTGGCCATACCATTTCCCATTGTCGGAAGACTTTCCACAATCTGATCAAAGGGGTAGTGTTAGCGGCACCTTACTAGTTGATGACAGGTATTCAGTTTATTATTCACAACTATTAATGTTCATCTTGTTTTGTTCAATTCTTATTGATGATAATATGGTTGAGCCTTTAGCTATGTCAGCAACCACCGTATACTTGCAGTTGGTGCTCACATAGGATTAGCTCCACCCGGAGAAGTTGGATCTTTCCAAAAAGAAGGCAAGGTGGCTCAACATTTCCATTTTCTCTTTCCTTTTTCTAAAACTGAACACAATAACGTTAAATGTATTCTAAATTTATGTTTTATTAAGCAGGGTTATCAGTTTTGGACCAACACAAATGATGGTCACTTTTTTATTGAGAATATTCGACCAGGAGATTACAATCTTTATGCATGGGTCCCTGGTTTTATTGGTGATTTCCGATGGGAAAAACTCATTACAGTAACACCAGGTCTAATACCTTGTTGAGTTTTCGTCATATTTAAATGTTCCTGTTCATGAAAATATATCTGCATCTTAGCAGGTGGGAGCATTGATGCAGGCACACTAATATACAAACCTCCAAGAGATGGACCTACCTTGTGGGAAATCGGCACTCCTGATCGTTCTGCTGCTGAATTTTTTGTTCCTGCACCTGATCCAAAATATATAAACAAACTCTATGTCAATCATCCCGACAGGTAATTTGTTTAACATGGACATCTGTTATGAGGTATTCTTACTTGTATACGCTCCTGCTGATTCTTTGATCAATAAATGAGCCACGGAATTTAATATGTAATTTTTTTAAACTCAAATCATATATATTAATGACAGGTTCAGACAGTATGGTTTGTGGGAGAGATACACCGACTTATATCCAGATAAAGACTTGGTCTACACAATTGGTGTCAGTGAGTATCACAAAGATTGGTTTTATGCTCAGGTGACTAGGTATGATTTTTTGAATATAGTCTTTAAAGTCTTATAACTAATAAATTACACTTGCTTATTCTCTACCATTGGAAATTGGGGGCTTTATGATAAATTGGTCTAAAGTGATCCGGAATATGACCCAACATGGAACAGATAACACTGACCTATGATCCGGAAATTGAAAAAAGAATCTATGCACATAATGCTGTCCGACTAATTTCAAATAACTTTACATGGTGTATACAAGTATTCTTAACCTTGTTCAAAATCTGAACTCAATCCCCTCTCTGAGATGAAAAATCTTAAAACATTATATTCCTTGTCTCAACTGAGACATGTAACTTCATTAAGATTTGATTGGCATATGAGTGTTTCTATAACAGGAAAGCTGGTAGTGACATGTATATTGGAACTACATGGCAAATTAAGTTTACACTTGGAAATGTTGATCATACTGGAATATACAAACTTCGACTGGCTCTTGCATCAGCAACAATGTCCCTATTAGAGGTGAAGTTCAATAAAGTGTGCACGTGCATGTATAGTCTAATTCTTTTGTGCAGCATAAGAAATCTCCAAATTTCTTCCAGGTACGAGTGAACGATGAAGAAGCGAATCCACCAATCTTCTCTACTGGTTCAATAGGGAAAGACAATGCAATTGCTCGGCATGGAATCCATGGACTTTACTGGTTATTCAATGTGGATATACATTGTACTCAACTTGTCGAAGGTGAAAATACCATATTTTTAAAGCAAGCAAATGGAAGTAAATTTCAGTTTGGGGTTATGTACGACTACATTCGTTTGGAAGGCCCTCCACTGTCCTAAGAAAATTGCAAATATCCTATTTATATCATTCAAGGGTCATACTAATAATCATCCATGGTTTCATTTATATATTTATTTTCTGCTTTTTTTTTTCAAAAAACAGAACGGCAATCTTTATTCAGTAGCATTGCAACAACTTCGCAGTATTTTGAATTTGATCAAGTCATATCTCCTTTAATTTGGAATAGGTTTCCATGTATCTAGAGTAGTTCAATTGTTATAACAGTAATCATTATATAAATAGAATTTTAAAGTATTTTAATAAAATTATTCATTTTTTTTGACTGACTGAGATTTAGTGCTAACATGTATAAACAGTAATATTTTTTTGACCAGAAAATAATATAAGAAAAAATTCTTAGAATTAAATCAACTAAAATAGCTCAGAACCAAAAGGATTGGCGATAGTATCCGCACATTGGCAAAGTAATTGTTGCAAACAACTTCTAGCAATTTTGGTGCAGTGACTAATGAGGTCGTTCATCTTGAACTCATAATTCCGAAAAATGGTAATAGTTCTGAATTGCAAAGTGACAAAGAGCTCTTAACACAAACAAACACGCCATAACAATTTCATCAAACGCCTAGCTACAATGTTTTTGTTTTGTTTTCTGCAATGAGGTTGAAAAATCTGATATTAATTGGAAGGGACATGGTAGAATTTGCCATGACACATGCATCGGTAGACAACAGGACAAGGTTCAGCAACACTGATGGAACACTTGAAGCTCACCATCACTCTCTTGCATGGAGAACAAGGACCGCAAGCATGCGAACAGTCAGGCAGACTTGAACCTGTCGGATACAGCTCCTCCATCCTTGCTTCGTTTCTTCTTCTAGTATCCGCCTACATTATTCATTCAAAATTTTAGTTTCTTCAACGCAACACCACATGCACGCACAAAAACACATCATACGTTACATTACTACATTTCACATGTTTAATTTTTTCTAGATGAGAAAACAAACCTCAGCCTGATTATGAGTTTGGTCTTCATAATATATATGATCCTTTCCATAGTAAATAGCTGAAATTTTAAAGCATCACTCCAGCATTAGTTCTTATATCCACACACACACGCGCACACAATAATTTAATGTAGAGAACTTACAGTGCTGCGGACGGATGCATTTAGCCGGAATTATAAGTACCACGAAGCTAACTGTCAAAGGCAACAATACATTGATACCTACACAAAAAATCTTCTTCATGTTCCTTTTTTTTCTTGAGAAACAACAACTATATATTAATAAACGTACAATTCGATGTTGTTTTGCAATGAAATATTGTGACAACTTGTAAATGGGCGAACATTTTATAGACACTGTGATAGTATAAATGCTGGGAGCTAGCTGGAGAATGGTTTAAATGAACAATGGATATCATATCTAATGCACTTCACATGATACACGGCCACTTCCTGAATTAAGGTTTCACATGTTCTAGTGAGTCTCTTCTGCCTTGAATCCATATTTATTCTACTACAGTTTCCATATTCAAGTATTGTAAATGTAGCAGTCAGTGCACACCAGGAAGAGTTTGACCGCCTAGTAAATGCTAGTACTCGATTTTTTGCAATTTAATGTCGCAATATAATATTTCTATACCTCAGTTCCTGATCAAAATTTAAATTTTTTATAAAAATGATTTGTCATGACATCGATCCCCCCAAATAATATTTTAACAAATAGTTGTTTATCGGGTGCCGTGGTGAAAGATCTGAAATCAAATTATTATTTTAAAATAACTTGATTTACTGACATATAATCTACCATATATGTGATTTGTTCGACCAAATTTGACTTGTCTTGTTAACTTTATACTCAAAAGAACGAACAAACAAACAATTGCTGATAATTGTAAATATTTTTTTTTCTATTTTACAAATCTTAAAGTTATTATAGTTGAATGCATGAAAATTAGACCGTTGGGCCATGGAGGAAGATCTTGGTTCGAAGATGGGGTCAAGTTGAAGTCATGACTACCATAAACGTGAAGACAACGGCATTTGAGACTTCAATTCCTTTTTGTCTTTTTATGTCACGACCCACTAATAATAGGTATTTTATTATTGTCTTATTAAGTTATAACTATATTGTTAATTTTTTTTTTTTTGACATTTGAAATTTTGAACCAAGTTCACTCTAGGGTTGAAATGTTAGCCTTTATATCCATGCACTTTACAATATTCAAACGATGAATGTATTATTTAATTTATGAAAGAAAGATTTCAAAAAATTTGCTAAAGAATAATGAAAGGTCCGGAGACAGCAAGATATACTGAAGTCACGTTCAACCTCAGTAATACAAAAATAATTATTTTCTAATAATTAATTTTCTTGAAAAGTTAAATATATTTTTAAAATTATACATTCCAGATATATATATATATATATATATATATATATATATATATATATATATATATATATATATATATATATATATATATATATAATACGCATCAGTTAATTATAAGTTTGAGTTGTAAATAAACAAATTCGACTTCCTGAATTTTTTTATTGTGAAAATTAGTCTTTGACAATCAGCAATTATACCTCCATGTTTTTTTATAGCGCATAGATGAAAATCCTAAAAATATTCTTCTAAATGTGGATAGAGTAACGTAATCTCTTGAATTTACATAAAAAATTTAAAATTAATTTATTTTGTTATAAAAATTACGGACAAATAATTCTGAGAGCGATAAGAACGCTTTTATTATAAACCAGTCCATATTGAACGCAAAAAATTTGGTTTGATAACAAAAACCTCTATTAAAAAGTTCAAAATAATATACAAAAACCAGGAGTACTATACTGCTTATATAATATCTGTGGTTAAAATTCTTCATTTCTTCCTGTGGCCGAACATAAACCATGTAAATTGTAATCCAGTCCTGAATATAACAGTAGAATAGATACATTGGACTTTATGTTATATAATCAAAGAGCATTCGTATATATAAATAACCGTATCGATATATCTTTCACTGCGCAAGTAGATATTAAATTATGAGAGATTACTGATTAGTCATTAATAAGCTGTAAAGTAAGCTTGTTTTGTCGTATAAAAATAAATCTACTTTATTCCGAATCTTCTTAAAATAAGATTCCACTTAATTACTTCTTTTGATGCCAAGAGAAAAATAAACTAAAACTTCAGGTCATGGTAGTTAGGTTTGCTTTAATCGCTGCAGATTTAATTATATAAAAATGGTTTATATGCAGTTCAGGCCATTACCTTGAGCTATGAAAACTGGGGGCGTATCTGACCAGCTCTTTTAAAAAAATAATTTAATTTTACAATTATTGATAATATATTGTCCTTTTACGTTATCGGAAAGATTGTACATTAAATCCTACTAAAGTATTCAAATTAAATTTATAAATCTATTTTACGTTAATTAAAAGCGACGCTAGCTAGCAAAGTAACAAGTAATCGAATGCGTTATCCATTTGCTCCACTTTAGATGAAGCAGAAAAGCAAAAGTTGGTTACCTCTCTCATTCTGCACACACACAAATAACACATTATTCATAGTGGAGTATATAATTAAGAAAGACGAGATGTTAGTATCTTTCATTAATCTAAGTGCTGGTGCAGATATCTTTTATTCTTAAACTCTACAATGTGAAAAATGGCAATGGCAAGGATTCGTAAAGCAAATACCAGGTTTCGTCGATCTAGAAAGTTAAAATTAGTACTACTGGTGCCTGGCCATGGTGGTTATATTTTATTTTAATACAGGAAATTGGGTTTTTAAACGGATTGGAAACGTAAATTAATTGACTGCAAATAATTTAAAGTATTACTTTAAAGTATTACTAATTTAAAGTGCCTGGT
Organism: Oenanthe sinensis; assembly: GCA_028671895.1. NCBI lineage: Eukaryota > Viridiplantae > Streptophyta > Magnoliopsida > Apiales > Apiaceae > Oenanthe > Oenanthe sinensis. The sequence continues at coordinate 43,951,816 of CM053794.1, forward strand.
GAATATCTTGTATTCAAACTCTCAAATTTGTGTGATGTATGTGTGTAGTGTATATAGGATTACGCATGAAAGTACGCTATGTGCGCGTTTATTAAATTAAAATAAAAGTAATTTTTGGAAGAACAAAAAATATATAATAAATTAAATTGAAAATAATAATATATTAAACATAACATGTATTCAATAAATATAAGTTAGTATTTTTTTACACTGTACTCCCAAGTTTTTTGTTGAAGAAGATAAAGGAAAGGAAGAGAAGAGAAAAGAAGAGAAACAAAAAAAAATTCATTAACATGCTCCAAGTTTTTTTTGAAGATGGGAGAAAATTTTGAAAAAATAAAATATGGAGAGAACTTTTTAAAAAATATGTGAAATCTTCTTTTCCAATCATCCCATTTTAAGAAAGAAAATTTTAGAGAGAATTTTTTTTAAAATTTTCTCTTTCAATCTTTTCTCTTCTCCACCCAAGAAACTCGAGAGCACAACCTAAAAATAAACTTTCAAATTTTTTTTTTCCGTTCTCTTCTCTTCCCTTCCCTTATAATTTTAACTCGGGAGCATAGTCTTAGTCCCTTTTAGTTTTCACCGTAATTGCAACTAAATGTGACGGAAATAGTATACATATTAATAAGAAATAATCCATTTAGTTAATTATCATTTCAATTCGGTTTGTTTGTACACACCGTAATATTATTGTTTTTAATAGTGATATCAGACTCAGAGTGTTTGACATGTGCAATATTTTACATGCAGAAGCACATGAAAAAGATATAGTGACAATATTATAATGTTATATCTTAAACATATAATATTTCTGGCATATTCTATTATCCTATACTATCCCCACTATCACCAGTTCACCACCACCCAGGCCTCGACCATTGTATATTTATAAGCTTTGGTTTCTTAATCTTTTCTTATTCACCTTCTGCCAGAACTCAGGAGTTGAGGCACTTTAGACTTTATATTTGTAGCTTCAAAATAGTTATAATTAAATGATATATGTAAGTCATATAGAACATTAGTAAATTATTATTTTACAATAATATGTTAATTCGGAGCTAAAACGTTTAAGATTTTTTTTAACGATAAGGCCAGAAAATTATATTGAGATACACATGCAAAGTAGTACTAGTAACGTGTGTGTGTGTGTGTTTGTGATATAATATTCGAAAGAAATTTGCTAAGTCTCCCTCAACACAAATAATATTAGATTATATATATGGACCTAACTCCTAACAAGTATCAGTAGTACTAGAGCATAAGGTTTGAAGTTGGACATATGTGTGCATATGCTGTCTTTTATCTTGACAAGTTGGGTTTGCCTTTGAATCATTGTTCTTCTTTATTATTAGTTATTTATTTATACTACATAAAAAAACCAACAATATTTATCACTAATTATACTACTAATATTTATTGATTATAGCAAGTTATCAGCCTAATTATTGAAGCTCTGCTTTGTCTTTGCACAATACAACTCCAACTGGTACTTCCACTTATGAACAGGTTACTGTTCATCCCTCTCATCAATTTTTTCTTGTCTTTTAACTTGATAATTAATATTTATCCACAGTATGTACGTGTTTCTGTGCGCGCCATATTAGTACATGTATGTACGTGTGTTTTTCTGCAAGTAAATTTGTATTTCCAAGTTGATCCAAAAAAAGGTCAGTATACTTTTAGGTAATTATGAGTCTATAATATAATTTGATTGTATAATAATGTAGTTACTATATATAGACCAAATCTTTGCTATGTCAACTTATAGCATATTACCAATCCTTCAAGTAAATTGAATATATATGATTTGTTGTTCATGAATTAGCTTTCTTCTAAATTTAATAGACCAGGTAGCTGCAAAATGGTGAAAGATGTTTGATTTGTTTTCTAAGTACCAGAGCTACAAGGCTGTTATTAATGGGGTGGTGTTATAAAGTTATAATAAGCATCTTCTTTTTTGGAAACCGAATATAATCATCATGGTCCAGGTATCAACGTGTTTTATCAGAGCTTCACTATAGACTTGATATAAAACTACCCTCTCCGCCTCTTCAGGAATCTCAAGTAACATAAAATTTCGAGTTTGATCAGATTATGTTCTTCCATCTGTGTTGCCATGGAATGTTTGCGATGATAGTAATTGTTTGATTGTGTTTTTATGAATTGAAACAATAGTATGGCATCTCCGTCAACTCAATTCGCCACGACGAGGAGGATGGGAATATATGATACACTCCACCAGATTAGCATGTGGGAGGACATGTTGGGAGGCGGTGTTATTAGTCCAGATATGTGTACATCTACGAATTTAAAAGAAGACGCAAGGCTGATTCATAAGGTAGATTTTTTTTTTCTTGGGCTATGATTTATGGCTTTTAATCATTGTGTTGCTACTGATATTCAGTTTATGTTCTTTAGCCTGAGTATACTTCTCAGGAATCACTAGGCCCTTCATCAGATAATCAAGCAGCAAAAATATTATCTGAAAAGGTAACTGTGTAGCTCCATCAGTTTAGTCTTCCTAAACATTGTAATCTGCAGCCTTTGAATATTCGTACTGAGTAGGTTATTCGGTAGCAATAGACTATCGGCAGAACTAGAGATGTATAAACTAAATCATGTGGTATTATTTATTTATTTATATTTTTTTGATACTAGAAGTTGTAATATGTGCTACATTTTGAATAATCGAATTGCAGTTGCAAAGGCGGCTAGCACAAAATCGTGAAGCTGCACGTAAAAGTCGTTTAAGAAAAAAGGTAAACCAAGAGGAAAAACCTGCAACTTTGTAATATGAAAGGTATCTTTGAATCACTTGACTTGATTGTACTAATTTCTGCTTTTACAGGCTTATGTTCAACAATTAGAAACAATCCCTCTAAAATTGGCCCAACTGGAACAGGATCTTGATAGAACTAGACAGCAGGTGAGGTTTTTATTGACTTCTATATATCAGTATCCTTTTACTTCTATGGATCAGGCCAATCTGTTATGAGATGACGAATCAGGAAGTTTTATTTACAGGGTGTGTATACAGGGGGTGCTCTGAATATGGGCAATGCTGGATTTTCTGGTACAATGAATTCAGGTACTGCATTTTAATGTGCTTAGTCACTTTATCTATCTTTCAATTATTTTTTCATTTTCGAATCCTCTTCATATATGCCATAATTTTGTAGTTAGTCTTTTCTGTCATGATTTATGAGATGGTTCAACAGTATTTGTAGACTAACATTTGTTCAACTGAAGATGTATTCAAAGTTCAAACTATATTCCGAGGATGTTCACTATTATCTCTAGGCTATAAAGATATGATATGATTTCTTTAATCGAAGATACCTTATGTTTATGTTTTACGTCTTTTATATTTTCCATGTATATGTAGATGCAGGACTTGTCACGTTTGGTATGGAATATGAGCTCTGGCTAGAAGAACAAGAAAAGATGAACTGTGAACTTAAAAATATGTTGCAAGCCCACATAAGTGATGCACAACTCCGTATGTATGTTGAGAGTGGCTTAAACCACTATGCTGATCTTTTCCGAATGAAAGCAGATGCTGCAAAGGGTAATGTCTTTTATCTAATGTCTGGCATGTGGAGAACAACAGTGGAGCGAATCTTCCTCTGGATTGGAGGATTTCGTCCATCTGAGATTCTAAAAGTAAGTCGATGGGATTGCTTTGCTTATAAGTAGGGAAAAAATTAGCATTTTATTTATTTGTTTTATTAGATTAAACTCAATATCTATGTTGTCCATGAGATTACGTACAACCATATGCTTATGCGTTTGTGGTAACAAAACTTTAATTTAAAAGGGTTCTGAAAAACATGACAACTTTCTCAAAATTTGGTCAATTGTGGCGATGTTTATATGTACTTAGTCTTTTTATGAGATCAACAAGTGTGTATATGAAATTGTTAAGTTATAAAATAGCCCTGCATTTTGGAATAAGGTTCTTCAGATAAAGATTTTATCTTTTTTTTTTTGTTTTTTACTTTCTTGTGGTACCATTTGTGAAAATGTTATTTTTAATTATGTTTTGCAAGTAATATTTTACCTTACCCGGTATGGGTTGGTCATTCGAATTCCAAGGAAGCACATAGCGCAATCGTCAAATGGAAATGCTTACATAATTTTTCTTTTGTAGATTATCAATCCCCAACTTGAACCATTGACTGAGCAGCAGCTTGCAAGTGTTAGTAGTCTGCGCCACTCATGTCAGCAAGCAGAGGATGCACTCTCACAAGGAATGGAAAAACTTCAACAGACCCTGACCCAATGTGTTACTGATAGTACTTCAGGTTTAGCAAATTACAGTTGTCAGATGATTACCGCCATGGAGAGGTTGGACTCGTTAGAGAGCTTCATGATACAGGTAAGTGTATCACTTATCTTTCTCAACTTCTGTACCGTGTGTTATAATGTTTCTTAGACTCTGATCAGTCATAATTTTATTCCTTTATGTTGCTTTTAGACTTTAACTGGTGGAAGAATTAAAAATTCATATCTGAAATTTAGTTAAAAATAAGTAGCATGCGTTCCAGGTTTGCCACATGAATTCATAATTTTGTATGTCCATATGCTCATTTAGTACCTTAAACAGATTAAGAAAACTATCAAAATGCATTATGAATCTGAATTGCTTGGTAAAGTTAACAAATCTCTGAGGGATTTTTTTTCAGAAAGATCTTGTAATGCACAGTTTCTTTTGTCCCGAAATTGTTTATATAATGGATTTCTGTTGCCAACTAAAACAATGCTCCAAATATGTAAACAGGCAGATCATCTTCGCCAGCAAACTCTGCAGCAAATGTTTCACATCTTAACTATTCCCCAAGCAGCTAGAGGGCTGGTTGCTTTTGGAGAATACTTTCAGCGTCTTCGTACTTTAAGTTCACTTTGGGATGCTCGATTTCATCAACAAACTTAGTTTCGAAACACCATGTACGTTTGCCTGCCATGTATTACTTCTAAGCTAAAAAATAACTTTTGTTGTATGGATTACTATCGATTCTCTTGGCAGTTTTAGCCTAATCAGCTCTCGGATTTGATAATTGTATATATGTGTGAGCAATAAAACTGAGCATGTGTATGAGCCTAGGTGATTGAGTCAAGTTGTTTCTTGATCGTTCATTTTCTGATATCAATCACCCTCCTGTTTGATTCACAAATTTGATTGGAAAAATGCAAAGCTCATACTTAAGTCAAACCAAACCAAACATATTCAATAAATACTACTAAAAAAACTGCACCACTCTGCTAGTGCCGACCTTTCGGGATTTAAATTGAATGAGTATTCTTAAGCTAGCCTTTACTATATCAATAATAAATACTTGTTAAATTTGGAGAAACATGACTATATTTTTTGATTTTTGTAGTGTTGTATCCAAGCAAGGGGAGGGTTCAAAATTAAATTTAGGCAATATGAACCCTCATGTAATAAAATTATTTATATTAAACAAGCTTCAATGATATAAGACAATCTCACTAGCCAACTTTAAGTGCCAATTATGATGCAACTGAACAAGTGACGTAAAAGTAGAAATGAGTCACCAGGCAATATAAATACAAACAGAAGAAAGGCATCAAAGATCTGACAGCTACCACTGTTCATATTCAAAGAACAATTCTTCAGGCATATTTGATTAGCTAGCCTAATATTAGAGGCACTGATAAGACTTCACATTAAATCTAACAAAATACACATTATTCTTGCAAAAATGAAAAATGAGATTCTGCATTCAGTATATATAGTTTAGCATAAAAAGTGTTGTAAAATGAATGTGCAATCACAAAGCACCCAAGTAAAATTAAAGGCAAACGAGTATATGCAAATGCCAGCGACTTCCCTCACTTTGGGCCGTCACTGCTAAAGCCCTGGATGAGGATTACAAAGCTATCACTTGTAATGCGCTGGACTGCTCTAACTTTTCCTCGCAATAAACATCGATCCCAATAGCACAGCAACTCCAGTTACTGCTATACTGTATATAAGGCGTTTCGGCGAGAACTCTGGGGGCGGTCTTCTTTGAGGACCATGTGCACTGCCAGTCCCCTGTGTGTCCCTGGCCAGATGCCATTTGATTGCATTAAGCATAATTGTCACAAAATGTTACGGCAGTTAAATTGAGAACTAGACAGTCAACTGTGTGACAAACTTTAAAACTAGAAGGGCACAGCCTGGAGTCTCAAGTGCCTCTTTGCACTGTGAACTAGATTCCTCAGTACTTAATAGCATTTTCTTGCTAACGGAGTAATATTTTAATTAAACCTTGAAATTAGACATAACTTTGTGGAAAGTGGTTTAGTTAAAGTTGCTAACAGAGTGAAACATGAGCATATGATAATGTGGCGGAAAATAACACATACTTTTTCAGCAAAACTGGTGGGCAAGGGGTTCAACTTTTTCAATGTATAAAACCATCATTTTATTGTGCATGAGAAGATTTAAGGTCCGCTGTGTATTTTCATTATACTTGGTTAAAAATATTCTGAGCCTATATTATATCTTCAATTTATCCAAGAAACACCGGCCCAGATGAGCAAAGTCAGCTATAATGGCTTGGTCCCAGTATGCACCAGAACACATAAAGGAAAATATAATTTTTTATAGAAAATTAAATTCATGCTTATGGTTATGGTTCTCTGACACCAAGCCCCAAATCAACAAGAGTCAGCTACATGACAGCAAAAGCCAAAAGGAGCTGTTTCTGGTGCTATCAATTGAGAGATTTTGTTCTGTATTATAATTAGATGATTTAAAATTTAATGCTTGTAAAAAATTAATCTTGTTACCTAGATGATTCTGCAGGAATGTTTGGAACACCATTGCATCTTCTTTCATGGTTAGCTCTTTCCCGAAGTCTAACATATCTGCTACATAAGTTACACAACTCGGTCCGGTTCCCACATACTTCCTGATGTAAATAAATAAATATATCAGAAATTTGATGACTGCTACTTGCAGCTTCATTTTAAAAGCACAATAAATTACTACCTGATGCTCTAATAGATTAACTGCAGGCAATGGAAACTCACAGTAGTCACATTTCACAATTCTTTGCGGGCAATATTGACCTTTATGCTCACCTAAAATTTCACGTTCCATTGTCTCATTGCATAGTGAACAAGATATCTGCCCCAGAACAATAGTCAGTCAATCACTGATACAGAAAATTGTATTAACAACATAAGAAATTAGGCAATCGAAGTTTTCTCTATAATTTTTTAGAGCAATGTTGTACCGCAGTTATGGCATTATAATAGAAGTTCAGACCTGAATGACAACTAGAGGTTTAGGCCTAGTGCAAGTCTAAGCCTCAACTCATAAAGTGCATACAGACTCCCCAATACTGTGAGCTTGCGTAAGACACAAAAATCTGAATTCTAACCCTTTTATGAAGACCAGCATATAATATATGCTCTTTTATGCATATACAAATTATGTCTTCCACATTATCAAAAATGTATTTTGTCTAAAGTAAAATCAAATAATTTTGGTTGATCAGTTCTGTGTCTACTTAATTAACTTATATAATGGTTGATACGCAAACCTTATCTGGTAATTAAATACAGCTACTGATTTTGTGAACAAAGTCTTATTGTAATGATCTTTCCAAATATGAATTGACATTCTTTTACTTGCAACAAAACAGATGACGATTTTAAAAATTAACCAAAAAAGAAATGTACAAGCAAGAGAAAGAAACTAAGATATGGAACTATTCAATTGAAAAAAAAATGGGTCATGTTGTGATGATTTCAGCTTTACTAGAGGTTGACAGGGAGTTGGCAAAAAAATGCCTCCAGAACCAATGATGGCCCTACTAGCCATCAAATTGATAAAACATGTATGAACAAATCACTTTATATTTGTATGGGCAAACAAAACCTGTAATAGTGGGCAAAATCAGCAGATAATACGTACAGTTGCATGGGTGCCTAAGAAATGTTCTTCAATAAGTTTCCCAGGCACCATATCGCCACAAACTTTGCATTTTACAAGATTCCGGGAGCAGTGAGCATAGTGCAAGTCAAGATTTGGAAAAGGTATTAATCTGTCACTGTCAACATATGAAATCAAATTTATCAACTAGAAAATATAGCATCATGATGTCTACCAGGAGCGAATGTCAGCCAAATTTATAGCATTATAACATCTACTAGGAGGATGCAAACAAAATCAATTAGAAGCAAATCATTCAACATTGAGTAACAATTTTGATGGAAATGAAGGACCCTTTGAACAATGCTTACGTAATAACACTTTACGGAACAAGACATTGAAATAAATTAAATTAGGATATAGGTCTCATGGATGTTCCTAGTAGCTCAAGAAAAAAATATTAAAAATAGAGCAGAAATTGAAATGTAGGTTAAGAAGAATAATATATGGAAACCGTCTTGTGGATACCTAGACTCGTTGTCACAATGCTCAACTAGACAGTTTTAGAGGGTCACCTACAGATGTTGACTTGAAAAGTGGTTTCCATAGAATGCAAACCTAACTATTATTATGTATATTATGAACCGTGTACCATAAACTAAATTTACTATAACCAACAAAATACTTTTTCATACTTGAAATACAAGTATACATAGACGGAACAATGGGTATAAGAATATAATATATTCATTATGTTTCAATGTGATCGGAAAATTGAAAAGCATATGTACATGAACAATCATAAATCCAATGCGATTTGTTAGTGTTTTTTATATCTTAGAAATCTCTCATAAATATATGAGATTTTAAAGGATTTTCAGAAATCCTCGCAAAATTGACCACTCTGCAAGATTCTCTTATGTCAGCCTCTGTGTAAAATTAAAATCTTAAAATCCATCATATCATTAATCCGTCAAAATATTTTACTATCCGAGTTGAATACACCCTAATATGTACTGTGTACACCCAATATAACTTGTATATAAGATTAAAAAAAAAATCAATATAAAAGTTTTACCAATGACTGCAAGTACTTGTTGCCTGATCTTCTGCCATAATTAACAAGAATTGATGATTATACTCCACAACACTTTATTTGCTGCATTAATCACAAGTAAAGATCAATCAGATTCTTAAAAAAAAATATCAACACAAACCACTTATATATATATACTTAATTAAATAAAAGTAATCAAAAATCATATATTATTTTCGTTCAAGCTCCCGTACCTACCACCAATCATAATATACACACGTATATGAATTATATGTATATATATATGTAAGAATGAAAAAGAAGTATATAGAACTGGAAGAATGTAAAACCTGCAATGGAAAGAAGATTCTTAGGTTGGATCGAATCTACGAGATTTATGTAAGAGGAGCTTCTGATCCTCTCACAAAACACAACAATATACAACTAGTCATTAGTTTGTTGTCGACTTGGATTTGGTTTCAAACTTTACAACACCAACTTTCGATTTATTATTTAATTTACAAAATTGTTTTGTTGTTCTAATTTAGCTGTATACTCCTAGTACTGTATTGATTACGCGAGTACGAGTGCGGAGAGATTATTGGGCCTGGAATGAAATCCTACTTTCAGCCCAAATTAATTTACAGCACCTTTTTTATTTCAAAACTTTCAGCCCAAAGACACTATCATTAGTCTGTTAAGTTACTACAGTATTTTTCATACTGTATATTTGATTTTCTTTATTTCGTAGAATGATTTTTATTCCTAAAAATTTAATTATACGAGAAATTCTAGAGTTTTCAAAAAAATTTCTTAAAGAGTGGTACACTAACTAAAAACACTAGCTTGCTTATATACCACATGCGATGCATGTGTTTTGTTTTTAATAATAATTTTATAATTAAAATTTTAAATTTTAAAAATTTATATTTATTCATTTTTAATATATTTTCTTCTAAATTAATATTAAGTTAATTGTTAATATTGATTGATAATCGAAAGTTAATCATTTTATTAACAAATAAATTTAAAAATATTATTAAGTTAATCTTTGTAGTCACGGGGGATCGAACATGAATCAATTAATTAAATAATTAATAATATTTAGAAATTTACATCATTACATCTGACAACCATTCCATATTATCTCTTCTATTCCAATTATATATAGGATATAATTTCTATGAAAATATTATTTTTAACCCTTGCTCATAATAATTTGATGTGGCTGGTAAGGTTAAAATTATCATATTTTTAATTGATATTATTATTATTATTATTAAAGGAAGGGAGTAATGTACGATTCTCACAAATATAAAATTAATTTTATATTAATGTTATAAGTAAATAAATTAAATTCAAGGTATTAGAACTAAATAAATATAAATATACAAAACACTAAATAAAATTCATAACAATATACATAATTAATAAAAGTAACAATAATAAAATATATAAAAGGGTCCTGGTATTGTTAGGACGAGTTACAAAACAATCGATTTTCCAACCGTTGGATGGAGTCTTCAACGATGAGATTAAAACAAAAAGTTTAAACACTCTTCGATAATAGATTTCAAATCATGCAATATATAGCTATAAAAACCCTATTTCCAAAACATAAGTTGTCATTAATATTCTTGTGCTGGAAAAGCATGCGGCACCGAAAGATGTCTGCCTGGTACATACCTGATGCAATCTTAGCAGAAATTCTCAAAAGACTTCCAGTAAAATCCCTCATACGTTGCAGGTGCGTTAAAAAATCATGGTATTTTATCTTATAAAAATTCCTTACTTCGTAAACCTTCACTAGAACTATAATCAGAAAATAAACACAGAGAATCCTGATAAATATCTGTTGTTCCGCTCGCTTGATTCATTATCATTATGTTTACGTTACGATGATGAGCAATGTGAACAACTTAAAGTTCATCCTGGCATAGAATGTTACAATTGGTTGGCAGCAGCATCTAGTCTCATATGTCTGTCGTCAATTGTCCAAGCAAGATTTTGGACCTATCCTATGGTAACATACATCTATCTATGGAATCCTTTTATTAATAAATACAAAACTCTTCCTGTGCTAAATCTACCACGTATCAGCTGGCATGGCCAGATTTTAATTGGGCGGATTTATCTTTTGGATATGTGCCTTCGATTAGTGACTATCGGGTGGTAAATATTATTAATTATTATGCTAATTCAAATAGAATTCGATCATTCCTTGTTTGTGTTTATAGTCTTAAAACAAATTCTTGGAAAATAAAAACTATTTAAGATAATTTTTTGGTGGACAATATTCCTGAGGTACCTGAGTTTGTTTCTATTAATGGTGTTTCATATTGGAGAGCGGATAGGCAGGCTGTAAGAACACTTGTATCCTATGATACGATGAATGATGTACTGCAAAATATTTCATTACCTCCAATGGGTTGGGAAAGTTGTTTGCATCAATTTGGTCAATCCACTTGCTTATTTTATTGGGGGACGTCATTCAAATGTTTTTTCCATGTGGATATTAAAAAACAAGACTCGATGACTGATTTCTTTTGGGAGAAGAAGATTAGTGTTAATTTAGATAAAGATATTGGTGCTCGAGTCTTATTAGGTCTAAGGAACAACGGGGAACTAATATTTTCAAGACTATCTGATTTGGTTTCGTATAATGCCGAGCATAACAAGGTAAATGATTTTGTTAAGTCATGGAATTGGTGGCCCTGCAATGCGCATAAGGTGCTGGGATATGAGTTTAATCAGCCACGGAGGTGCACGAATGCACTGAATAATGACCACGAATACCATCAAGCACAACCACTTTTCATTGTACAGCCATTGGCGGATGGTCTAGTTCTGTTGGATATGGATTGAAATCATTGGCAGTATGCATGTCTTCCGCCCCATCACTAATACAAGTTATCAAATTTATGGGTGTCAACAATAACCTTATGATGCCAATGTCTATTTTCTTATGTTCAAGGTACATTATTTACACAATTTGTCAGTGTGGAGTATCTTATTTTCGTAACTTGTTAAAGATTTATATGTTTGTTATGTATTATTTCTTAGCTTCAAATATTTCTTTTAAATCGATTTTTGTGATTTGCTTGCTAATATACGTTGAATCTTGTCTATATCCTATATATGTTGTAATTTTATTTTTTGAAACCATATATGTACTAAAAAAAATATTTTGTAGTATAATATATACAACAATGTTTTGCAAACAGTATATATATAGTAAATAAAAAAACGTTCGACATGTAACTTTACCTTTAAAATATAATTCAATTATAATTACAATATATCATTTATATTATAATCGTGATAAAAGCATTTTTTACTTGTAACTTTATATTGGAAGACTAATATAATTACAATCAATTTATAAAATCAAGGTGCCGATTACATGACATCTTTTCAAAGATTACAATCAATTTACAAAATCAAGGTGCCGATTACATAATATCTTTTGATTATTGCTATATTTAATGGTAATCAATCAGTCGTGATTACTTACCAATCAACTTATCAATTAGTTATATAAATTGATTTATATATTTATATTAACTTGAGTTCTATCAACTTACCAATTAATTACATCAATTTATTTAAATAAATACTTACTTTCGAGTTTCTTCAAATAAGTAACACGTACTTGTTCATTATGTTGCTATATTTATATTCAAGAGTTGTCACCAGGTCAACCATCATATATATATTACATAATTCAACACAAACTAGTGCCGTGCTATACCGTACGGTGTACCCTATCTCTATCACATTTTTTAGTCCAAACTTTAAGTATAAAATTCTGTCAAATGTCGATCATTTTCCTTTCCCTGGTTTGCTTTTTCTTGTTTCAAACTGCATGCTCTGATATTGGTTCCATTGGAGTGAACTATGGTAGAATCGCTGATAATCTTCCTGATCCTTCGAGAGTGGTAGAGCTTCTCAAATCTAATGGAATCACCCGTATTAAAATCTTTGACACTGATGCTTCTGTCCTCTCGGCTCTTGCTGGTTCAGGCATCAGTGTCACAGTAGCAATGCCTAATGAGCTCCTCGCTTCCGCGGCTGACCAATCATCCACTGATGCATGGCTCAAGTCCAACATAGTCCCCTTCTATCCGAATACCAATATTGAAGCCATTGCAGTGGGGAATGAAGTATTTGTGGATCCACAAAACACTCCTTATCTCGTACCAGCCATGCATAACATGTATGTTTCCCTACAGAAACTTAACTTTGACATTAAAGTCTCGTCCCCTGTTGCTCTTAGTGCCCTCGAAAGTTCTTACCCCCCATCATCAGGATCATTTAAGTCCGAATTGATTGGACCTGTTATTTTACCCATGCTTACTTTTATTCGACAATCTGGTTCGTATTTTATGGTCAATTCTTACCCCTTCTTCGCTTATGAAGCCAACACTGACACAATCTCCTTAGACTACGCTCTGTTTCGCCCCAACAATGGTGTTACAGACTCCGGCAATGGGAATGTTTACAAGAGCCTTTTCGAAGCCCAACTTGATGCCGTCTTTGCAGCTCTTGATGCCTTGAATTTTAATGACATTAAAGTTGTGGTTTCCGAGACTGGCTGGCCCTCTGCAGGAGGGGATAAGGAATTTGGCGCTGGAGCAGAAAATGCAGCATTGTATAACGGGAATCTAGTGCGCAGAGTACTCGCAGGCGGTGGCACCCCCTTGAGGCCTAACCATAAACTCAACGTCTTTTTATTCGCATTGTTCAACGAAAATCAAAAGAATGGACCCGTCTCCGAAAGAAATTATGGACTTTTTTATCCAAACGAACTGAAAGTTTACGATATTCCTTTGTCATTGGATGCATTTCAGAAAGGAGGAGTACTTGGTGGTGGGATGTGTAATTTTGGTAAGTTTTGGTTACTCAACTCTAAAGTGTAAATAATTTTTAATTTTATACTGTATATATTAGTGTTTATTTATAAATTAATAATTTAAACTACTTTTTTTCCAGCTTTAGGCAGCTGCGACTATGGTGGAGCGACTCAGAACTCAGGGTCACTGTTAAAATACCTGATTGTCACCATGGTTGAATTTTTAACTTTGTTCTTGGTCTAGGCATATAGAATACCACTTATATAGATATTAGTTCAAGCAGGATATAGTTATGTAATGGTATCTAGATAGGCTTTTGTCTTAATTTGTTTTGTTTGCTGAGACTTGCATGTTTACAAAATTATGAGCTTATTTTTGTTTAGTTTTTTATTAATCATCTGTTCCTTCTTTATATTATGATGATGACGACAGTTGCATATTTCACTAGTTTTTCTTTTAAGGTAAACTGGCAAATTCACCATTTAATTAAGCTTTTATGATTGATGATAGCTTAAAAAGAGTCCTTTTTAGCGGAGTTAAAATTTGTGATAGATTTTGAAGGATCTTGATACTCAAATGAAATTATTTATTTAAAATGTTATTTAAATTTTAAATTATACTTTAATTTTCTTCATTTTCTACAACAGCTAAAAATTTAAATGTTATATAGAAGAGAATTTCTGGTGAAATCAAGATTTTAGAAAAGCAGATGCTAAATTAATTTAAAAATGAACATTAATTGATTTTTTTTTGTAATTTTTTGTGTTATAATAAAAAATTCCTACTGAAACGGTGGTTAAAATAGTTTTAAAAAATAGAATATTCATAAAACGGATAAATCTATACTGGAACGGGAAGAATCAAATTTTTGAGTGATTTTCCGGAGATTAATCGGCATTATAATTTAAGTTCTAGAAAACTGTAAGATAAAATTTTAATTTTTAATTAATGTTAATAAATTTACTTCAAAAAAATAAAGTTTACAAGCCCTATCAATTGATTGATTAAACACGACATGATACTGCAATTCTAGAAAGGCAATAACCCAAGTGGGGGATGATTAGAAAAGGGTTTGGGCCTAACCTTAACAAGAAAATCATTTTGAATGATCACCTTCAGGTTGGGAGGATTAGAAATGGTCTTGGGCCTAAACTTAAGGAAACAAACATTTTTAGTTATCACCTTCTGATGGGGATGATTAGAAAAGGATTTGGGCCTAACCTTAACAAGAAGGCATTTTTAACTATCACCTTCAAATAGGCCTTCAAAAAGCCCAAAATAAAACTGAGCCTTTTTCTAGAAAACAAACATACAACAAATAAACCCACATTTTTTGTTTCGTTGTTATCTTTGTATGAATTTTTGGATAAGCTGCCAAGAATTAAGCAACAGAGGAGGCCTTCTTCTTCTTCTTCTTCACTGTTCTCAAAAATTTATCTAACAGTAAGCTTGCTTTTTCATTTACTCTCTTAAACATTTTTAGCATAGGTGTTAACTTTCTTGCATTATCTTTATAAATTATATATAGGTCTTGAGGGTTGAGTTAATGGACTTAGGGGTGCCTATACAGCAAACCCATGAAGGGTTATGCTTATTTCATTCTGTGTATAAGGATAATAGTAGAAAGATTCATACGTTGAGGTTTAAAGATAGGGTTAGAATGTGTTCTAGTATTGGTGTAGTGAAAGTGTTTAATGGGGACAGGTCGTGTTCTCTTGTTCTTTCTGGGGGATGTGGTAATGGGTTTAGGAAAAAAAAGATTTTTCGGGAGAGAAGGCGAAATGGGGTGGCTGTGGTTGTGAGGTCTGAGAATTTTGGTTTGAATGGGCAGGTGACTAATTTTGATGTCAAGAATGGGGGTAGTTTGAGCAAGTATTGTTCTTCGCGTAATTTTGAAGAGTATGAGAGTAATAATGGTCTTCGTAGATTAGTTAAAAATGGGGAGTTAGAGGAAGGTTTTAGGCATCTGGAGGAAATGGTTTGTCGAGGTAATATTCCTGATATTATTCCTTGTACAAGTTTGATTCGTGGGTTTTGTAGACTTCGGAAGACGAAAAAGGCTACTAGAGTTTTGGAAATTATTGAGGAGTCTGGTGCTGTTCCTGATGTTATTACTTACAATGTGTTGATTAGTGGGTATTGTAAGCTGGGAGAGATTGATAATGCATTAGAGGTGTTGGATCGGATGAGTGTTGCTCCTGATGTTGTTACCTATAATACTATCTTGCGTAGTTTATGTGATCGTGGCAAACTTAATCAAGCTATGGAAGTTCTTGATAGGCAGTTGCAAAAGGAGTGTTATCCGGACGTCATTACGTACACAATTTTGATTGAAGCCACTTGTAAGGAAAGTGGGGTAGATCAAGCAATGAAACTGTTGGTTGAAATGAGTAATAAAGGTTGTAAACCGGATGTTGTTACTTATAATGTCCTTATCAATGGTATTTGCAAGGAAGGGAGGTTGGACGAAGCAATCAAATTTTTGGATAATATGTCATCATTGTATGGGTGCCAGCCAAATGTAATCACCCATAATATAATTCTCCGTACCATGTGTAGCACTGGTAGGTGGATGGATGCTGAAAAGCTTTTGACCGAGATGCTTCGCAAAGGGTGCTCTCCTAGTGTTGTTACCTTTAACATATTAATTAATTTCTTATGTAGGAAAGGATTATTGGGTCGAGCGATTGATATTTTGGAGAAGATGCCTAAGCATGGATGTACTCCGAATTCATTGAGTTACAATCCGTTGCTTCATGGATTTTGTAAAGAAAAGAAAATGGACAGGGCAATCGAATATCTAGAGGTTATGGTGTCTAGAGGGTGTTACCCTGATATTGTGACATATAATACGCTGCTCACTGCTTTATGCAAAGATGGAAAAGTTGGTATAGCGGTCGAGATACTTAATCAGCTAAGTAGCAAAGGTTGCTCGCCTGTTTTGATCACTTACAATACAGTGATTGATGGCCTTGCAAAAATAGGAAAAACAGAGTCTGCATAGAACTGTTGGATGAAATGCGAGGAAAGGGTCTCCAACCTGATATAATTACCTATTCATCACTTGTAGGAGGGCTTAGCAGGGAAGGTAAAACTGAGGCGGCAATTAATTTCTTTCATGACTTGGAAGGACTTGGTGTTAGGCCTAATGCTATAACCTACAACACTGTCATGATGGGGCTTTGTAAAGCTCGTAGAACTGATCGTGCCATTGACTTCTTGATTAATATGGTAGCGAAGGGATGTAAACCTACTGAAGTTACTTACAATATTCTCATTGAAGGTTTAGCTTACGAAGGTCTTGCAAAGGAAGCCTTGGAGATTCTGAATGAGTTGTGCTCCAGGGGAGCTGTCAAGAGAAGTTCTGCACAACAGATGGTGGCCAAGATGTAGGTTTTCAAATAGTTTGTAATGTTATTTTTTTTTAATGTACTTCATTTTGCAATGATTATACCTTTTACTTTTCAAGGCCTCTTGTTTTACAACAAGCTAATGCTTGTCTTGCAGCAATAAGCAGAGTCCAAAACCTATTCTGTTGAAGATCCCAATTTATACTGTTTTTTGTGCTTCCTGCACTAGCAATGCATTTTGTGCTTAATTTCAGTATTTAGTCGAGATACATTGGTCTGCTAAACTGTTAATACACATATATTTTTTGACTATCATGGCATTTGGCTGTTTTAGTTAAAGCTGATTCCAGCAGATTGTTTATAAATTTAACCCTGTATTTACTATAAAATTAGCTTGAACTGTACATTACTCGACTTGCAATTTTTGAGTTGCTGAGTTTGAAATTTTGAATAGATAGGCCTGTAAGTAGTGATCTTGCATTGGCTATAATATTGTCTGGAAAATATAATAGTGCTGCATCCTTAATTCATATAGGTATATAATAGAATTTGAAACAGAACAAGTTCTCGCAGTGTCACACACTTTGCACCTAATAGTGCTGCATCCTTAATTAATATAAGGAGTACATATAAACAAAATGACCAAGTCTCACCAAATCTTGCATAAAAATGACAACCAAATTCAAGAATATAATGGACATCCATCAACTGCTATACCCTTTGCAGTTGGACATGCAGCCAGATCACAATGCTCGCCATTAGATCCCCACCATGATATGCTTATGTTTTCCATGCTCAAAGAGAAGTACAAAAGCACCCCCATGAATGCTAATCCTGCGTCTAATGCTGCAGAAAGAACATAATTGTACCTCGTCCACCATTGTTTCCTGTATCTGAAAACAAAGAAATTGAACACTATTCCCAGGAGAATCCAGCTGTTGAAGTTCAAGCTTGTTGCAGGAGGCATTATAGCTGTCGATCCAAATATTACAGGAAGGTTTATCAGTTTTATCCACTTCTGATTTGGAAAGGCTTTGTGTAGCAGCCATACTAATATAGGACCTAAACCACCTATTAGGAAGAACCAGTTAAGCTTAGAGTAATTTCCAAGTGGACCAAAGATCCGTATGGGACCCACTAGGCCCCAGATCACCGATGCATCAAAGAAGACTCTGTCATTAGGGCACGTCCACGGACTGTTAGGCGAGAGTAGTTGATCCTGGCATATGTTGTTGATGGTATTTAAGAGCCACCAAGCGACACCAATGTTTATTGTTCCAGCTAGTACAGTTCCGATAAACTATTAATTGATAAAAATGAGTGTCATTAAACATAAAGTTAATTATGAATGAAAAAGAGGTTACAAAATTGGATTGGTTGTACAATGAAAAGGTGTGATACCTGAACTATGAACATCGATCTTGGTGGAATCTTCATGTAATGGCCTAATTTGAAATCATTTAGAAAGGAGACAGCCTGTGTCATACTTATGTAACCAAAAGTTTTAAAGCACACATTCGCAATTGGTCTTCCAGGATAAATGATACCCATTATATACTCTGTGATGATGTTTAGTCCTGGTGTCTACAAAAAATTTTTTAGTAAGAACATAAGAACAGTTCAAACAAAATACACAAAACAACAAAAGCATATAGAGTATCTCTCTTTTTACAAATAAAAACATATAGAAGTTAAACTGGTTGTTTCAGAATGGATTGTTGGTTCTTGAAATGGACCAAAGGCATCTTTGTTTATATTTAGCTGAGAAGATGCAAATTTACTAAAGGACTCTATTAGAACAGGGCACTAATGATTACTCACTTGATTTGTGGTAGCTGTTATGACACTAACAGGAAGAGTAAATATTGAAGCAAGGGCGGTAGCAAAGAGGAGTCCCCACCATGGCAATTGGACCTGATCGTTCATAAAAATGCAAAGGACGAGGGATAGAACAATAGCCCCCACCAGCAAAATGTGAAACCACCAGTTTGGAATGTCCTTATACTTCTTCATTAGTTTTGTGTGTATATCTTGCCTTCCTTTATGTGCAGCTTTGAATTGGCTGATTATCTCGCTGTTAATACAGATTTATCACATACTTTCAGTATAATTTACGACACAAATATAGTACAATACATTATAAAAGACAGTTTTAGTATTACGTCAGCATCATAATTGACATGGGTATCAGTTGAATTACCTTCCATTAAATGCGGCCACATGAGATAGCGTAGAGATAACAGCAGCAAAACCACATCCGTAGGTAACAGCAAAGAAGGTGCTGAGATATATAGGTCCCTCATTCTGATATGCTGGTATATCTAGCTCAAAGTTTTTATTAACAATTGCACTAACATTATAAATCTGGCCCTGAGAGGTGTATAAATGTGAGGAGAAGAAGGGGAAAGTTTTGGCCTTGTACAAATTCAATCCCCAATATGATACCGGAGCTAAAATATAGAGAATAATCACGTATCCCACCATTACATTGACAATGGCAAAAAAGGGAGTAATAAGAGGACTACTAAGATATGAGGCGATAACAGACCAATCTACTGTGAAGGAGGCAATTCCTAGTCCTCGCATGCCTGATCCAACTTGTTGTGCTGTCACAGATTTTGGAAGGGCCAAACAGAGCAAGGAAATGTTGGACAATGTGGGGAAGAGGTAACCTGGGAAGAGATACCAGGAGAAGCTACAAACTAGGGCAATAACAAAGAATTTGCCTCGGGACATTCGTTGATTATCTTTCTCATGGAGGGCTCTGCACATAGTAATAAAACTTAGTATTTTTCAGTGTCTACTTTGACTACACTTTCTACGTTTCATTTTTCCTTGTTAGCATTAAGGTTGTATCCACTTGGATGGAATAGAATGGGGAGAAAAAGAGTGAAAAATTTTACTTTGCTCATTTTTTTCACTATTTACTTATAAATTTCTCTCAGAGTAAATTTTGTTCCTAATTCTTTTAATTCCATTCCTTCCGTATTTCATTCTCTCTAAGTGGACACAACCTTTGCATGATAGATAAACAAATTAAGGCCAATATATTACACAACAAATCACCTGTTTTTCGACTGTAAGAAGCAAGTAGAATTGCAAAGATATTACCTGAAAAGAGATACTTGAACCAGACTACTTGGCCACCACATGTGCGCTGGCTCCACCACATACTTCCTCAGAATCCCTGCCCAACCGTATCCTAGGACCTGCATTATTCCAATAACAAACAGAGGACATGTAAGTTCAGTTGAGAGTTTGCATTATCATTGTAAAACTCGTAAAAATATCTATTTCAACCTCAATATATAAATAAACTAGTATACAGAACTTTGTAATTTCTAGTTTCTCACAACCACATATCCTTAAATTTCTAGCTTCTTTTTGCCGTGCGTTGGAGTACATAAAAGCACCCTATATAAGCAACCTTATAACCTGGTAGATATTTGGTACTAATAAGAGGTCGAGAATCAAGATCTAGGTTAACCAGAGGCTCCATATATTAGTCCATTACTAGCTATACTACATATGTATACATCAACAATAAAGAAACAAATTAAAAAACATAATTGAAGCCAGGTTAATTCGAATTATATATACCTGAGTAGTGATAACAAGAATCCAACTAGCCAGAAACGAGATTTGCCTACGATAAAAGGCCCGAACAATAGTAACAATCCCGACAGCATAAGCCGCTCCACCACCAAAGGAAGAACCAGCATTCGCAAATATCGATATCAGCACATGCTCCTTGGTATTAAACGGACCAGGATTCAACGAAAACTCCCTGGAACCAAACCCTGGAATCCTAAACCTAGTAGTAGGCAACACTCTAGCCATAAACTTACCTATAGGAAGAGTAGCAACTTGTACGGATATCATAGTAATAACTAACGGCTCGGTTCGATAATAGAAAAACGTATTTAAAAACGATAATAAACAGCATGAGACTAATCCGAGGAACCACATGCGAAATGTCCAAACAGGGAGTGTTGGATCATCGGTGTTTGAGACAGTGAGACGAACTTGTTCAACCGGAGATACTTCGTCGTCGTTGTCTGTGTTTTTGTATGCATGTGAATCATCTATATCCAGCGCCGCCATGGGAGATAATGTTACGTGTTGTGTATATGTTGTTGTATCTGGTTGTATCTTGTATGTAATGTTAATATATATATACAACGTAAACTAGTTTACATAGGTAACATAGGAGTGTGAGGAGTTGGAATGAAGTTGGAATCGCGATAATTACTCCTCTTTTTAGGGGAGTATAATGTTTCTCTCTCAAATAAAAGTAAATTATTTTTAGCAGTGATTGTATATTTGTACTGTATTTAATAATTTATTAATGCGTTACAAATATGATATTATTGCTGTTTTTGTAGCGAAGAACTCTTACCACGTTTGGATATATTTGAACCACCTGCATTTTCAATCATCTATTTATACCGGGTTATGTTATTAAAATTAAAGAGAAAAAGGAAGCTAAGATACAACTCAAGTAATTTCTTAATATTTTAGTACAAAATAATAGTATATCAATAAAATTTTAAATAAATATTGATATTATAAAAATACACCTTTAATATTTGCATATAAAATCTTATACATTTTTGGTAACTTACTTAACATAATGTATTTTAGGTTCCCTAATCTCAAAATTAAAATACTAAAAATGTGTTAGTTAATTATTGGTGGGTTTATAGATTGAACTAATTAACTAAATTTTTTAAATATTAACTTTTAAATTAAATTATATGTTTAAAACAAAATATATAAATTTTATCTACTTTAAATATACATACAAATCAAATATATGAAATATAATATAAAGAATTTTACATATATTTTTAAATAATATTTAAATGATTATAAGAAGAATAAAATTAAATTTGAATCATAAAATACATATTAAAAAATTAAAATTCAATATATCACATTTGATCAATTCAGGGGCCTGACTTTTAAAAACTTTATTAACAAACGTAATTAGAGACTGTTTTAATGAGATTAATAATTTTTAAATATTTATTCTAATTAAAATATAAATCACTGTCGTAATTAAAACACATTCAAAATCTATTTATTTTTTAAAAAAAATATCTTACTGTAACAAAATAAAATTATAACATAATATAATCCACGTGTTTTATTTTGTTTAATGGTAAAAATGGATTTCGTAATCTTTTAGATACACACTACACTTTATAATACAAATCATTAAAAGTAAATCATTATTAAAATTTACTATAAAAGATTGGTATAGGAATTGATAATATTTTTTTATTTTATATTAGATAACAAATCTTTAGTATATTATAAAGTTATTTTAATTTCCTATTTCTTTATATCTCTTTATATACATATAAATCATCATCAAAACTCTGCATCATTATCTGAAACAAGTTTACTTACACTATTTTATGACTAAGATTGTTCATTTTTGGTACGGTTTCATATTACTCCCTCCGTCTCAAAAAGTTTTTCTTGTTTTGATTTTTTATACTGTTCATTGTAAGCGATTGACTACTAATTTACACATAATTTGTAAAACAAAATATAGTCATGAGTGATTTTGTCTGATTCGTATTTGTGAGTATTTTAATACAGTAAATTTTTTATATTTAATACTAATACGAAATTAAAGATATTAACGATCAAAAAGTGTGTGTTGGCAAACGCGCACATGATTAACATGAAAAGTAATAAGAGACGGAGGGAGTAATAGTTTACTTTTAAAAAAAATTATTTCAAAATAATTGTTCACATCAACTTTGAATGTAAAATTTAATCTACTTTATATTTTCAAAATCAACTTTATTCCACACATCTCTCATTTATATTTCTAATATCAACTTCATAGGATATACTCCGTATTATATTCACTCAACTCAATAAATATGAGTACAATTAATTAATAATAAATTTTTTTAATATACATTATTTTTTAAAAGTGGACTATTAATATGAAAGGGAGAGAGTATTGTCTTTATGGTGTTGAAGTCCAGGTCATGTTGGAGAGTTATTACCAAAAGTGTTTGGAAAATAATTAATAAGTATATACTATGTTTATTTGTAGGGATGTGCATATTAAAGTAATTTGGTTCTAGTGCCTTTAATTTCTTTTTACGGTTAAAGTGATATTCATAAATATGCATTTATATTTGTTAGTTGATCTTTTTGTTACAGCAAAATCAAAAAGTATTGAGTAATCCTAGAGAATCAAACAAATCTTCCAAAAAAAATTCTCAAAATGATGTGGTATAATGCATATGGCAAGATGAGTAGTTTCAATTGATGTGATTGATTTGATCATCTCATTAATTATTCTCATAATCAATCAGAACGAGACATAGAAATTTTTTGTAAAAGATTTTTGGTTCTCTAGTATTACTCAAAATCAAATAAGAATAATTATTTTGTTATTCTTTTGTTTGTATTTAATATTTGCCTTTATTTATTTATTTTTAACAATATTGTTAATTTTATTTAAAATTATGAAAAAATATATAATTAATCATATTAATTGATATTTTTATTTTTATTAAAAATGCATGCATATATACATTTATTATATTATTATTGAATATTTTCTTATATTTATATTTTATTCTAATTTATATTAAATAAAAGTTGTATATGTATAATTGCACTTTTTCCTTTTTTTCCTATTAATATTTCTTTTAGATTTATCGCCACCAATTTTGATAAAGTGAATGGTTGGTTTAATTTATGTACATTTTACAGAAAAATATACTCCTCTGACCTCTAATAATAGCTTTTTGTCTTTAGGAGTGAAAAACACATACATATATTTAACAAAAGTTAAAAAAAATTATATCAAATAAAAATTTAAAATTTAAATATTTATGTGATATAAAATTAAAACTAATATTAATTATAATTATGTGTTTTCTATTCGTAAAGATGTGGGTTAAAAAATCAAAAGTCTATTATTTAGGATACGAAGAGAGTAGAATTTATAGTTATCTTCAACCTTTATGTACGTAATAAAGATAAGTAAAAAATGTTGAACGAAACATTTGAACATGCTCGAAACATAACACATTATCAAATTGTCCTGTAATATATTCAAAATAAACTCTTTCATACAAAAAGGAGAAACAATACAAAAAGAAAACTAGATTAAACAGTTTTTTTCTTAAGAAAGACACTACTAGTATATATATCCTGCTTGTGCCCATATTCTAAACTTTATACTCGACTAGGAGATGACTCCCTTTGATTTTATCCTTAGATTATTAAAAACTTGATCCCAACCCCATTAGCTAGATCTACAACCTCTACATGCCATGCCTCAACTGCTAAATGGCGAGAAATTTTACTACAAGGTTTTACAAAAAATTAAACAAGAAGATTAACAGATGAAAGAAGTAATCATTAATCAGCAAAGCCCTGGTAGTGTCACATTAGACTGCCATAATCCCCACATGAACATTGACCATTTACAAATTTGTGGAGTCGCTTGCTATCACGGATGATAATTTCCCTTTCGGTCAGTGCTGAGATGAATTTGATGAAACTGTGACAATCCTTGCACATGCTAATACTCTTGATAACACGTATAGGCGATGCAATTGGTGCATTTATCAAACCATATGCAACAGCCAACTTTTCACTGTGATGAATGATCTTGGAAGTTGTTTGCTCCTCTTCCTCATCTGTTACCTCCAAACTTCCTTGTGCCTCGTATCCAATGGTCCTGGCTTTCCCAAGCAAATCACCCAACAACAAGTCCACCTCTCCACGGGGAGGACAGAGCCGGTCATCAGGTTTAAATGAATAAACTTTGTCTCTAATGCTAATCCAGCTCCAATCCTTTAACTTTCCTACTTTCTCATCTTTCATCCTCTTTCTCACTCTCGAAACATCTTTATATCTCCCTGCAGAGAGGTACATGTTCAACAACAAGACGTACGTCTCACAATCTTTTGGATCAAGATTGAGTAACTGTTCAGCAGCGTAATACGCCAACTCTAATTTCCCATGACTTCTACAGCCTGCAATCAGGTTTGACCATATAAACTCATTGGGTTCAAATTCCATCTTTTTGATAAAATCAAAAGCTTCGTCTAACTGACCTAACCTCACATACATATCAATCAAGCATGCATAATGATCCATCACAGGTTTGATTTTGTATTCATTTTTCATCATCTTAAAGTAAGCCATTCCCTCATCGACCATACCAGCATGGCTGCAAGCTGATAGAACAGCTACAAAGGTAATCTTGTTTGGCCTAACACCAGCTAGTCTCATGTCTTCAAAGAGTTGCAACGCTTGCTGAGAGCAGCCATGCTGAGAGAAAGCTGTAATCATGGAAGTCCAAGATATCATAGTTCTTACAGACATCTCCACGAAGGCTTTACATGCTTTCTCAATGCTGCCACATTTATTATACATGTTAAGTAATGCAGTCCCTACAACTACATCAGACAAAAATCCAGTTTTAATGGTTTGAGCATGAAGCTGTTCACCTTGTTCCAAAGCTACCAAAGCACTACATACCGTTAATACACTCGAGTAGGTGAAGAGATCAGGTTTCATATTTGATCGATTCAATCTTCTGAATATGTTAAGTGCCTCCATTCCACTGCTGTGTCCCGAAAGACTATCCTCCGCTTGTTCCATCATCTGGGCATGGCCTGCAATCATAGCATTCCATGTAACTAAGCTAATTGTCTCCATTCCCTCAAACAATTTCTTTGCCTCATTAATCCGTCCACATTTCAGGTACAGATACATAATAGAATTTGTTACAGGTAGATTATTTTGAAAGCCAAGCTTGATGCTCAATGAATGCACCTGTGACCCTACACCTATAGCTTGCATTACACAGCACAAACTCAGAACACTAGTAAACGTGTATTCATTCGGTTCAATACCGTCATAGAGCATTTCAGTAAACAAACTCAATCCCATAACAGAATCACCATTATCACCACAAGCTGATACTGCTGTGGTCCATGAAATCACATTCTTATCCCCAGTTCTTGAAAATGCTTTCACCGCAGAATCCAAACTACCACATTTAGAGTATAAGCAACAAAGCGCATTCCCGATACTCGTATCATCTTCAACTTGATATTTTACAATAAACCCATGTAATTGTTCCCCTAATTTAACAGAATAAAGTAAAGTACAAGCATGAAGAACAACTCCTAGAGTGTAATTTGTCGGATAATCCCCATCCTCTAACATTTCATTAAAAACCCGAATAGCAATCATTGGCTCTGAACTCTGTATGTAACCCGACATCAAAGAAGTCCAAGTAACAACATTTTTTTTAGGCAACCCATCAAACAATTTACGCGCAAAATCCATTGCCCCACACTTTCCATAAACATTAACAACAAATGTCATGAGAAACAAATCCCTAAAAGTCCCAGTTTTAATAATATGGGCATGAATAATTTGAGTCTGTGAAACTGACCTAATGGCTATACATTCTTGCAAGATTGGGAGATAAACATTCGACTCGAAACCAGAACTACCATCTTGTATTACAGAAAGAGCCTCTCTAAAGTCCAAACTCACTGAATCATAAGATTCAGACAACTGGGTTGTTGTTGTTTTATTGTTATAATTCCCCTAAGAATAGATAAAAAGACAGATATAAGAATTACATATAAAACAGACATATACACACACTAGTACATACAATAATGTGAAGAAATTAAGTGAAAAGTTGTTACCTTTTGTTGTATAGAAAAAGAAGTGTTGGGAAGATGTTTCTTGAAATCTGGTTCGAGCTTGAGTGTGTTATTACCAACTAGAACTGAAGGCAGAGACGCCATTAATTGAGAATTTGAGTAATTTATGAGTTTGTTTGTGTTTGGACATTCGTTGTTTGAATGATATGTTTGTATGTAACTTTATCTTCTTCTTCTTGTTAAATCTTAGTATACTTGTTCTCTGTTTGGTTGAAATTCAATAACAAGCTATCTCTCTCTATCTGCTAGACTTTTTGTCTTGCCACGCCAGCTATTAAGATGCCGGTGCTGACATGTCATGTCCATTGCTAGCGGTAAATGTCGTTTACAGTTACTATCTGAAGAATGAGGGAATAAGGAACTGAGATAAATTTACAGATCATTTTTTTAAAAAATATATCTTTTGTAAATGCATATTAATATTTAAAAAAAACTTTATATATATTAGGAAATTGTATTAGTACACATCTGAAACGTTTTGGAGTCTCAATTTAAGTCTTATAAATTAAACAATATGTTGTCAACTCGTAAAATTATTTTGATTCATATATCATTTAAGATATCAATATTTGTTATTCCTGACAAGTGTGAGACGTACGATCAACAATTGGTATTACATAAAAACTATATATTTTGCTTATATAGAGATTAGAGAACGCTTGGTTGGTTCAATACTGCACCACATTCGTAAAGTTTTACACATTGCTGGACAACAATCAAGCCAAGACCCTGACAGTTCCAAATAACGATAACGATACCCCCTTCCTCTCTACCACGCATTTTTGCTCCACAAACAAATCCCCAAAAAAGATTGTCGACGGAAAGCTGTTAACTCTTTCTGTCTCTGTTGAAGTGGAACTACTGCCCATGCTAAGCCACTATTTCAGACAATTACACAGGACGAAGTATTAGACAAGCACGAGACTAGAAAACTAATGCACAAATACAATTAACATCTGCCAAGTATAGATAACGGGCAACACAAATCACATTTAATCATAAATACGAATTATCTTGGTAAAACCAATCCATAATATGGCATACCTGTGATACATAACTCTTTAACTTCATTGTTTGTATTTCATAGTTTCCTTCTCAAAACCAATTGTAGGAAACTGTTTGGCATACTCCTCCACTTCATGCCTTATGCTACTTATTTCAGATTTATAAATATCATCTTTCATTGCTGCCACAAAGTCCTTCAACTTCGTTCCTGATCCAGTATGTACAGGTTGTGCGTCAGCATGCAAAAGCTATATATATAATTGTTAGGTTTAAAGACTTTAATGAACCTTTTGAATCAGCCTTGATCTTCAAAGCCAACTTCACTGCTGCATCAAAGAACTCGGCAACTTTTACAAAATCCTCTTCAACAAAACCCCTCGATGTCAGAGCAGGTGTTCCTGAATCACCAGGTTAATAACATACAAAATTAGTAATTGCCCTTACTCCAGACTTCCAGTATATACTGCAAGATGATCAAAGGCGAAAGGATTTACCCATTCGAATGCCACCAGGCACCATGGCAGATACATCACCGGGAACGGTGTTTTTGTTTGCTGCAATGTGCACAGATTCCATAACCTTTTCAACTCTAGATCCGTCAATTCCCTGCAAAAAACAAGTTCAAAAATAATCAAATATTAGGAACTAGATTTCCTTTATAAGTTTATATTAGCTGTCAAATGATTTATATCAGGTAGCTACGTAAATATCTCTCTTATCTACAAACCAGCTATTAGTAACATACTATATATTTTCCCAGACATTATCGCAGCTGCTTTATGTAGATAATTCTTTTAAAGGCATTTATGTATTATGTAGCATCCCAGTACGTTAAAAGGTTCCATACTTCCATCAGTTTTAATATGAAATATTTAGACAACCAGTAAGATGAATTCTCCCCCCAAAAGCAATTATACATAGCATGAGAAAATTGATCCATGAAAACTGACCTCATACAATCACCAAATATATATTTAACAAATCAAAACGATTTTAAATATATTTTGTCCTTTTACCTTGTTCTTTAGATTTACCAAAACCAAATGGTTCTCAGTTCCACCAGATACCACTTCATATCCCCTTTCTGTCAGACTCTGGAATTAAAAAGTACTTCACAAATGAGGCATAACAACAAATTTGACATAGTAAAAATTTAGCAGCTGAAACAATTGCGCACAATCTAATTTATATAAGAAGAACCTTAAAAAATATTAAGTAGGTTCAGTACCTTTGCAAATCTCGAACAGTTGCTTAAAACTTGTTCTTGGTAAGCCTTGTACTCAGGAGTTCTAGCCTAATATGACATACTAGTCAGAATGCAAAACGGAGAAGTGGGGACTTTATAATTTATTCAAACATTGACCATGCAACTTCCAAAAAGCAGCAGCAAACAAGCAAACGAAAATAAAACCTGTTTCAGTGCAACTGCTAAGGCGGTAATAGTCTGATTGTGTGGACCACCTTGAAGGCCAGGAAAGACAGCCTGGTTGATTCTGTCCTCGTAGTCATACATCACCTACTCGGGGAAATTCAGATGTTAATTAAGTTGTTCTGAAATGTTAGGACTTAGAACTTCAATTTGAGCTGTATGCATAGTCGAAAATGACAAAGTGAATGCCAGCCAGACTAAACATACAAAAGAAAGTACTAGAAAAATAGCAAGCAAACATAATGTATATGTTCATTTTCAATGAAAACTCACTTCTTCCCCCTTTTTGTTGATCTCTTTTAAACCCTTCCTAAAGAAGATCATTGCTCCACGTGGCCCGCGCAGTGACTTATGAGTCGTAGTTGTCACAACATCTGCATATTCAAAAGGAGAAGGGATTACACCCGCAGCAACCAAGCCACTAATGTGTGCCATGTCTGCCAGCAAAACAGCTTTCTGCTTGTCACAAACCTATCAATTGAAACAAGATTCATGGTTCCATAAGACCAATAAAGTAAAGATGTAGCAAATTAATAGTCAAGGGCATTCACTCAGCCTGGACATATACCTTGCGGATACGTTCATAATCATACAAGCGAGCATAAGCACTTGCACCAGCAACAATCAGTTTTGGCCTAAAGAGTACGGCACTTTTCTCCAACTGCAATAACAAACCAAGTTTGTATGCACAACAAACATGATAATATTAAGATGCATTTATTGGTAACCAAATGTCATCATAACATATATACGAATGAAGAACTTTCGGTATGAAATATCAACTATGATAACAGTAGAACACAGAACACTTTGTTGTGATTAGTCACATGAAGCCTGAGACTCAATAGGAAAAGATAAGAACTAGTTTAAAATCAGAATTTAAGTCATGGAAAGATTGAATATTGCCCTTCTATTTTAAACAAGATGAAGTTGATATAAAAAACTTTGTTGGATGTTACAAGCACTTTACAGTTATAATAGTCAATCTCTTTAAGAAAAAGTTGCTAATTGTAAATATAGTAATTGACATCACTTTAATATTGGCAGCAAAACACACACACACTTCTCAGTTTCTCATCACAGTGGTTGTTCGAGTTACAATAGCTAAGATGGTAATAAGCACTTGCAGGGATGAGAGAGGAATAATGTAACAGATAATTTTTTTATGCTTAGCAACATAACATGTTGCTTTTTCAATCCGAGTCGATTTATTGACATGGCACTTACACATTTCATCTCAGAAATCTACAACTTGAAACTGGAAATTTACTGCTTACGAGGAAGAAAGAGCAAATTTAACACACATGTGCACCTGTGTTTATGCGCACACACATATACACACAAACACACACAAAAGAGCTTTAAAATTAATGAACATTTGGTACCTGGTCGTAGTCAATATAACCAGTGCTCTCGTCCAATCTGTATGGCATTGTCTCGAAAAATATGGAGACGGCAGATATCTTTTTGGTATCCGTCTGCAAAGCGAAAAAGATGACAACCACCAAAATATTATGATAAGCTCATGACCAGCAACTCTATTGAGACTGACAGATTTATATTTATAAACCATAAGAGTACCCTAGGTGATGATTTACTGGTTTCTAAAATCCAGTGAGCTTAATAAGCATGTAGGTATAAATGATAACAAATTCATCGAAGTACTGTGCTTCAAATTGTGTTCAGCAGTTACTCAAATAAAAATAACAATGATAGCACCAAAAAAAATATTGATGAACTTTATAGTATATGGAAAAAAGCTGCTCAAAAGGTATTGTTCTAATGCTCGCCATTTAAAATTCACATAAGGTTGTTATAAACTTGCTACTCATTCAATGAAAAATGAGAGATTTTAAAGTAGATGTCATTGTTAATCCTTTTATATTTGAAGCAAAATGATATGTTCATAGATTTCAAATTATAACTATTAGTAGTTCATCATTTATATGAACCTTCAGTATCTGTACATATACATAAATGTGTGTAAATGCACCTGATAACCATGAGAAAGATGTCCACCATGAGGAAGATCAAGGGCCATGATTCTGTCATGGGGTTTCAACAAGGCAGTATAAACTTGAAAGTTAGCCGGAGAGCCAGATAGGGACTGCACATTGACTGCAAGAAAAGGTACTTGGCACTATTAACAGAACTGTTATCCATAGTGCTAGTCACTCTAAAAATTAAAACATCAATATATATGTGCTACATGTGTGGCTTGAAACTGGGAGCCACAAAAAACAGAGGATGAACAAAGTTATAAAGGCTTGATGCAACATTTTTAATGCTTGAGAGTATATGCCTCAGATAATAATACCATTCTGATAGCTTCTACGCACTTGTTAAGATTCAGGAAAAAAACACATTCCCTCATGTGTACTCATAAACATATGTAACTAATATCCGGTAAGAATGAACAAGTGGATTGTACTTTACCACCCCATTTAGCAGGATCTAGACCAAAAGCTTCTAATGCACGCTTCTGACACAATCTCTCAGCCATATCAATATACCTAAATATTTACCAACCAAATTCCATTTAGTGTTTGCAAGTATGTAAAACACAAGACGACTATCAGTAATATTGAATTGGATTTACGTACTCATTTCCTCCATAGTATCTTGCACCAGGATAGCCTTCACTGTACTTGTTTGTCATGACTGAGCCAACAGCTTGCATGACAGACAATGACGTAAAATTTTCCGAAGGAATAAGCTCAAGTCCCTAAAACAAGTCATTTCATATTATGTCCAACATCACAATACAAAGATATCTAGCAACAAACTAACAATAACAAAGAGACGGAATAAAACAACTTTTGAGTTTATAAAGCATATGAAAATAGCAACAAACTATCGATGTGTACATATTCAATTAATAAATCATTTATAAATCGAAAAACAAATGATATGAAACAGTACCTTCCATTGCCTGGATTTTTCGAGTTCGATAATGTCAGCAATCTCTGGATCGATCTCTTCGAGTGGAGCATTCAATTGATTGATCCACTGATACCGTCAATTCATCAAACACATACACATATAACAACAAACAGGATATATCAATATAATAAACATAATAGATCTCATAACTCAAAAAACAAAATAACAACAAATCACACACACACATATAAATCCTATATGTATAGAGAGGGAGAGAGAGGGAGAGAGAGTACAGTGACGCGAGAATCTTGTTTATCGCCAACAGCTGAATTAGGCAAAGAAGACTGCAATAACAAAAAAAGAAGATTATAAAATGGGAACCAAATGAATTATAAAATATGAAATAATGAATGAATGTAAGCAAGGGAATGAACCATGTAATATGAGAGACGAGGATGAGATAGAGAGCGAAGAGGATTAAATGAACATGATGAAGAATAAGAAGAAGAGAGCCTTCGAAGTGCCATAGCCATTGCCATCTTCTTCGCTGCTCTGTGTTAAGATTGCTTTTTTTCCTTTTTCCAAATCTAAAGGGTTTATATATCTGTGTTTGTGTTTGTGTGTGTGGATCGGAGGGGATGTGTGTAGGAGTGTGTGTGTGTGTGTGTGAGTGGAGGGGTTGGTGTAGTGGTGACGCATTTAGGTGCTCATGACGCATCCCATAACTGATTACGCATCTTCGGTTGCCTGCTGAATCTACCCTTGGCCCTGACTCTGTTTTTTTATCCCCTTTTCAACTTATTTACGAGTCTTGTTTTTGAAATTATTAACGTCACACTCTCTCATTTTCTCCATATATATATAAATATTTTATTTTTGTATACTATGTAATATAAATTTTATTTTATTACAAACAGTTTTTTTAGAATATACATATTTATGAATATCGTAATAGTTAAAAATTAAAATATAAATACATGTGATCATAAACTTTCATATTTAACTGCTTAAGTATCAAAATTTTAAATTTATATTCAGTTTTTGGTATCGGGTACAATCCAATTTATATATATATATGCATAAATACTTTTTATTATTTAAAACACTCGAGCACGAATCTCTTATAAATCTTTGGGCACTAATGGCCGTTCAACTAGAGTGTGAAAAATTCCGCCCGTCCTATCTTTTTTCTTCTTTACATAATGATAAAGGATAAAATTCTATTGTGACTTAAGTATTAATCATTTTGTTTCTTTCTTTTATTTCCGTTGGATTTTTTTATATAAATTAAAATTCATATAGTTGAGGTAAAAACTTGGCCAAATTACAAAAACAATCGTAACGCAGTCTCACGATGTCCTTGACTAAATACAGTAATTATTTTTTTAAAGATAAAGCCAAAATAGTCTCAATACAATAATAATCACACCATGAGATGCTTCACTACAGCCATATTCATGATTTATCTACTCTCCTGATTCAACTCGCCACCGCCTTGTCTTCCATCAACCGCCTGAAACTGCTGCTGCACCGCCCCTCCCACCGCTGTCGTGTAATACACTTGCCTTCCTTGCGCGTCATATCCCACCTGTCCATACCCGTGCTCAGACATAGGTCCCACAGAGTAGGCCCTATATGCTTTTGCTGAAATGTCTGTTGCTGTGGGATTACCCCGTATACCTGCTGCTCCCGGTAAACTTCCGGGACCACCATTCTCTGCATTACATAATAACCTTGACCGACTTGTCCGGTAACCGGTCGAATCACCTGAGTTTGATCAACTCCGGCCACATTAGCCGGAATGTAGTACAACTGTTCACTCCCGGGCCTATCCTGATAGTAACTCGCCGGCGGTTGTTGAACATTTTCCGGCGACTTCTGACCGTAAAAATCGTCGTAATAACCGTCCCTACCATTCGAATTCTCCTGATTAGATACATTCAAATTCATCCTCTCTATATCATGTATATGTCTCTGAATCTCCGAGTCATTTACACAGCTACGATCTTCAACTTTCGGAGACTGTACGGACTAGTCCACCTTACACGGCGGCGCGTGTCCGTCCTTATCAAAACCGAACAAAAAGTCCGGCGTCGTCACCGCAGTCGACGAAGCAGAATCGTTAAGACTCTGATTCTGCACAGAGTTCAACGCGTCAACGAACCACTGCCGATCGGACTTGGAATCCGACGAACTAAACGCCGACGAAGGCGCCGGCGGCGACGGAAACAAAAACAAACGGAGACGAACAGGCTTGGTGGAAGCGCGATAGAGACGATCGTACTCGATCATCATATGCTCGAGATCCTCATCGTTGGTAACAGAAATGAGCGCATCGAGATCTTCGCCAGGTAATTGATATCGAAATCAAAGAGAATTAGGTTGAAAATGAGAGAGAGTGGATAGCTTGGAGAGGAAGCGAGAGAACTTGATGTTCCGATCGACGGCGAAGATTTTAGTGTCGCCAGCGACGTAAGTGAGCTGATTGTCGTGCTGACGTGGCTGGATTTTCCCGCCATAACTGCACATAAGCTTGATTTTGTAGTTGCCTAGCGAGTGGTGTGAGTCGTCGTCCCCTGTAGCATCACTGGTTGATCGTGGAGATGATTGAACACTGGAGTAGGAATAGTTATCCATTTTTTATTTTTTTTTAATTTTCAAACTCCTCTCAACTCTAAATTACAATTGTGGTCACCAAGTGATTGAGGGAAAAAAAACTTGATTAAAACTTAAGTTCTTTCTATATTAATTATGAGATATAATACCTATAAAGAGCCTCATAGTTTATCCCACATTTTGCACAAAAATGTAACTTCTCATAATTCATATTTGTTTTAATAACAAGTACATTTCTGGACGGCCGATGATTAGCGCTTATCACTTGAACTAGTAGACTATCCAATTATGCTCTTCATAATTCATCCTTAAAAATGCATATCAATAGAGTTAGAATTTGGAAAACATTTGCCTTGAGAGTTAAGAGACTTGTAACATAGCCTATCCAGAATTGAGACGCAGTAAAAATCTAGTAGAATGATCAATGGAAACCCTAGAAGTATCCTAGTCAGAAGATATCAAAACAACAAGGCGAGCACTTCATCCTCGGAAAACTTGTCAGTTTGCAGCAGCAGCATCGCTCGGAACATCAGTCCCACTTGGAATTTTGCCAGGAAAGCTGGTTGTCGAAGAATCTGACCCTATCATACTGCAAAAACACAGTTATGTCAACTAAGGGAAGATTGAAATAAACAGTATTTTGTAAGTTCATGAAACACTTACCTTTTATCAACGATGACCACTGACCGAAGTTCGCAATTGTTAAAGCTGAGTAGATTTTTAAGTAAATAATTCATGTCAGTGAGTATTCATAACAACCATCCAAGTTAAGTGAAGAACTAAATTTCAACAACACGTGCATAAAATGAATTTTCTGATGAACAAGAGCTACCAGATTCAACTGTCAGAACTTTGGTATTGTTCTTGATTTGGTCTCAAACAAAGAGTACCCATATATGTTGGTTATAAATAATAAATCAAAAGGACGGTACAAGACTATGACCAACCTAATATACAATGATAAGGCCCTATATATCGGTCAGCAATTTGTAAAATAGATCAATTAATCCTTGCACTTTTTTATAAAATAAAAGTCAATCAAATACTTACAATGTACCCATTTCACTCTTAATGGAAGGATGGCAATCATCTCCATAATTCCTCAAAGTATGAACAAGAAGTCCGCTGTGAGTTACAACTGCTATCTCTTTCTCTTTTCTTGTCCACAACCTGATGGAATCGATAAATAATTAATATAAATACAAACTAGCAACACATAGAGAGAGAGAGAGAGAGAGAGAGAAAATCCTAATGGGAGGGTCAAAGCCAATCTGCTATCATCCAAAAACTAGTCTACAATAAATGTCTACAAATGACGGGTCTGTTTTAAGTACTCCTAAACAGTGACAGCAAAGTAGGAAATGCAGAACAGAGTAGCATCAGTTACCCCATAAGAAGTGCTAAAGAGTCCGAGGACTGTTTAGAGATATTTAAAGTAATCAAAAACTTCTTTGCTAACTCCATATATAGAGATATTTAAATTAATTTACCAGTCAAAAAATTTCTTTCCCCTTGCAGCAACATCTTCATTCTTTTCTCTAATGTCATCTTTCCACAAAACATCAGCATCATTTTCTATCTGAATACGAATCAAAGTTATATAGGTCATCATCTCCGAGAACTTGATAAATTCAGGTACATCATCCAAAATAAAACCATCAGTTAATAAATTTGGGGGAGGGAGAGACTTGCCAATGAAAAATCAATTGCAGGAAACATAAGTTTGTACTCGCTGATGCTTCTTCTCTGATCGCATGGATGAACTCCCTGCATTGTTATTTAGTGCAATGAGAACCCCCCAAATGCAGATATTATTTAAGAGGGAAGAGCTTTCATGCATCTTAAAGTAGATTTCTAGAAGTTAAGAATTTCTGAACTGAACTAGAATGTAAACATTTCAGTACCACAATCAATTCCGATATTCAGAACCTAGTTTCCGTTGGAAATCAAGCCAACGGGTAAATGCAATTTAGGCTAGCTCAAATAATGAGAGTAAATTTTTAGATGCAGAATTCAATAATCACGGAAACTTTTGAACATTCTAACGTATGTTAAATTGCTTCCAGATAACAGGCTTTAGAATATATGAAATCCGGAGTGATAGAAGAAGTGAAATTTTAATTTTAAAAAGCAGACCTAGCTGCAAATTGTTATATAAATATCAACGAAGACAGCGACACAATATCTGCATGCAACCGTTTATCTATTTGAATTACTATTACTAAGAAATGGTGCATCTTGGTGGTGTAAATTCATAACAATGGTAAAAAATTGAGGTAGAACTGTGCTGAGCAACACAATCATTACACTAGAAACAATGTTTGCTCTTGCCATGACTGCAATATTGTACAAATGCACAAAATGCATTTGTATTTCACAATTTTGAACTTAACAGGGATGACCACTGATTCACTGAACACATTTGACCTCTCAAAACAAGAGTAAGAAGATAATTTCTAGGAACATAAGACTAAACTCAAGATAGATTCATAACAAATAGGGTAGATCACAGAGTAAGGTTTATTTTTATGTACATTAGAAGAATAGAGAGCTATGGTAATTTGCAACACATACCAAATGTTCGCGGCAGAGCTCTACAGCTATAAAAGGTGGACAATTTAGACTTGAGATTGCAGGGTGATCACTATTACCAGCATTTTCTATCATTAGTGGAGGCACATTGGTCTCATCTATGCAATCTTCACCACCAAAAGCTCCAACTGCTGTTTGCATAGTTCTATAGTGTAAACGTTAGTAACTTTAACCACCAACATAACTACCGAAAATAATATAGATAAATCAAATTGAATAAAGACTACAATCTAACAATAAAAACAGCTCTATAAATCAACTGTTAACAAATAGAAACAGGTCTATATGTAAATGTGGCTTCTTAGTTGGTAGACCATACCCTACTTGGCTACTTGTGACTGGTATATTAACTTACTTCCTACAATTATTTGAGGAAAGAGTGAAACAATCAGATTATAATTTTGAACAAGTTTAATGTTCAACTGAATTTGCTAAGGTTTATAGAGTGGAATAAAGTGGAACTATGGGAGCAGGATACCTTAACAATGGTGAAACAACAACTAATTCGACACTCTCGAAGATTCCAGAAGCTCGTACATGCTTGTGTAGATGTTTTACCTGTTAAAATGCATCTTAATTATTGAAACACTACTCTTGGAAAAAAAATCACAACATACAAATTCATAACAGTATAATTATTACTACGAGCTAGATGCTATTAACAAATTGTCTTACATGTGAACAGAGTAAACATTCACATGAAGAATTCTACCACTATAAACCTGATTGTTGATCGATACATCATTTTTCGTAAAAGAACTACAAACGTATTATAATACCAACAAGAGCAAACGAACAAATTAAACTAACTGGAAGTTCCCTTTCTTCCCCTCACTCTTTAAACTTAATTAAATGAATTGAGAGTCTACAACAGGCAATAACTAAACGGTATCACATGGACATTACCTGCTGCCAACCTAATGGAGTAAGATGTGCATCAAAAAAATCTCGAGATGAGTAGGCACTGTGGTCCTTTTCTCCTGCTACATTATGAATCCCTTGAGCATGTCTCACCTACATATAGGAATAAATAATCTCGTATTTCATTAAAGCAAATTGTTTTCGAGTTGCAACTACAAAATCTTGAAAATTCATATTATGGAAAAGCCTGAATAAAAAGGAGGCACGAACCAGGTGAATAGTTTTAGACCTGTGTAAAGGGTATACACTAGTGCCAGGGGTGGAACCCATATCAGCAAATTCTGGACATAGAAGAAAGATTATTAACAAAGGATGCATGAAAGAAAAATTAACCAAGGCTATAATAATTACTGTATACACACACACACAAGAAGCATTACCTGGGATCTGAGGAAAATGAAAAGCGAAAAGTAGGAAAGTTTTGATGGGGTTAAATGAAAGAGATTGTGATGTGAATTGTATCTTTTTGTAGGACAATCAACAATGGATTAAGACCATATTAATTATTAATATTATTATTACAGTATTAAGTACTAATAATGTAGGGTGTATTTACAGCAGTATTACCAGATCGATACTTAAATATAGTTGCGTACTTGCGTAACGTTCTCCGTATTTTTTTCAATTTCGGGCAGTTATTTTATTAGTAGGTGCCAGGCGTCACCTTTTCTGTGGCTAGTCTGGCATATTCTAGTTTTGTGCAGGTCGGCCTAGTCATTAAAAATGTATTACAGTACAAAAACTGATTACTGGAGTTATAGTTTAAGTAGTTAATTAAATACTCTTGTTATAGAACACGCAATCACCTTCTAGACTTCTAGTAGTAATTTAATGGAGCCGACACGCTTGCTTTTTGTTTCCGCACATGTGTTACTGTATGTTACTCCAGGTGTCCCCAGTTACTTGTTCTTGTTGTTTCTTTCAAGTCAAATTAACTAATTTTTTATAATTATTTAAAAATAATATATAATTAAAAAAATAAATTTTTTATTATTCGAATCTATGTATAATCTACTTTAAAATATATTTTTTAATTTTTTAAAATTATAAAAATATAATTTCTAATTTATAGTCAAAAACTAGTCAATTTAATTGTAAAAAGTCAAAAAAAATTATGTAAAAGGGGACGGAGAGAGTATAAAATTAAATAGCCCCTCTGCAGCATTTGTTTTATGCTCGTTTATTAAGAATAGTATTATACTAGATTAGTACTCTTTCCGTTTTTTTTATATTTGTCATTTGACTTTTTTGCACATAATTTAAAATACTTTGATCAAATAGTTAAAATAATTATTTAAAAAAAAAATATTTTTTGAATTTTAGTATAAATTATATATTTTTATTCAGAATTTTTTTAAGGAAATTATTATTTTAAAAATGTTTGCAGAATTTAAGAATTTGAAATGTTTGCAGAAACTAGGGTTGTCAAACGGATAATTCGGATACGGATCTGTCTATATCCGTATCCGAATCCGAAAATATGTATCTGTATCCGAAAATTTTTAAAGGTTAATATCTGAATCCGGATTCGACGGATACTATCCGGATACGGATAATATCAGGATCCGAATCCGATTTTTAATAAGTTTTTTAAATTTATATTAAAAATGTAAAAAAATATTAAAATTTTAATTTAATTTTTTTTAATTGAGTTAAGAGTTAAAGGAATTTAAGCCTATTTTATTTTTTTAAAAATTAATTTTTATTTATCTTTTCAATCTAATTTTGTTATCTTAATAATATTAAACTCAAATGATATTTTTATATATGTCTATAATATTTTTACAATTATATAAAATTTGTATAAATATATTATTTAATGAATATATATATACACACACTACAAAACTAATAGAATAAATTTTAAATTATATATATATTATTTATGTGATATATATGATACGATTTAAAATACATAAAATACAATAGAAATTGTTTCCCAGAATAATCAATCTATTACAGAAGGGGGGTTGAATGTAATAGTGCCTGTAAATCGATTATGAACACAAGTATGTTGAATGGAATACTGTTTTGTATTAATAATGAACTTGAATACAAAACTCTCTCAAGATATAAAGTTCTTAAGAGCTGCTAGGTTACAAGATATTGCTTTTATATAAATTCTTAATTCGATATAATTCGACATTGAATTATAACCTATCTCTGTGTTTATATAGACACAGCTACAAATACAATTACAAAACAGATTATGATAAGAATAGATTTAATAAGGTAATTAGACTTGCACTTGAATTCCTTCTTACTATCCAAATCAGACTCTGATTTGTCTGTTTCCTTTTCTGATAAACTCTGTCGGTTGATAATCTCTGATAGAGCATTCTCTGTTAGAGTAAACTCTAATCGAGTATTCTCTGATAGAGCATTCTCTGTTAGAGTAAACTCTGATCGAGTATTCTCTGATAGAGTAAACTCTGACCGACAGCTTCCTTAATTTTCCCTTTCCTTCCCATAGCATATCTGCAATAAATTTGTTTTGATCTTCGAAGACTTTCCTTTAAACTAGCTGTTTGAATCAACCGAATACTCATCTCCTTTAAGCTTCGAGAAGTCAGGCTGTGAGCTAATCAATCGAGTACTTGTGAGACTTCTCGATTGGTAAATATCCGTTGATGACTTCTCGATCAATAAATATCCGTTGATGAGTTCTCGATCAGGAAATATATGTTGTCGAGTTCTCGATTGATAAATATCAGTTGATGACTTGAGTTCTCGATTGATAAATATCAGTTGATGACTTGAGTTCTCGATCGATGACTTCTCGATTGGCTTTATCAGTCGATGGCTTATTATCAGTTGATGACTTATCGATCGATATTTATCAGTCGATTGCTTCTTGCAGATAGATATCCGTTGATTGATTCTTGCAGATAGACTGTGTTAAATCCTGTTCTAGTATTTTGTACATCATCAAATTAATATATTCCTAACAATCTCCCCCTATATATGCTTTATAAACAATGAAGCATAAATCAAGATTTGATGATGTCAAAACTAAAAAATGAAATAATTAATCTAGAACAGTATAAAATAATCATTTCTTATTTGTTTCTCCTGGAGGAATCACCTTTCTTGAATCACTTTTCTTCTCCCCCTTTTTGACATCATCACCACCTGTGACAACCAAAAGAATCTGTGCTAAGACTGTGGAGAAAGTGAACTGTGCTGCAACTACTGAATCAACCTTTGTGGTTAAGTCAGAGACTGTTGTTTGGAGAGAAGCTTGAGTGGTAGTAATATCAGCAATAGCATCCTTGAAAGCTACTTCTGTGAATAAGTGAAGGGAGTGAATTCTGTCAAACAACAAAAATGAATTTTCATCCATCCCCTGCTTCAACTCATTGGACCAACTCTGTGGAAAATCTTGATCCCAATAAGTAAAGCTAGGTTCAGGATACCCTAATCTCTCATCCTCACAGTGGGGTTGGGCACCCACTCTCTCATTCTCACTCAGGCTCTCTACAGCCGTATCTACCTCTCCTTTTGCCTGGTCCAGTGCCAGCCTCTCAATTATTATTATTATTATTTTTTCACTCAATTTGGAAGGTGCACTCAAAAATCCTACAGAAGAGGGGTTAGAGAAGAATTATGTGCTACAATACCTGAACCTCCTTGATGGAGGGGAAACCCTTCAAATGTCTGAAGGCTAGGGGTTTCCACCAAGGGGTGAGCAGCAACAGAGTCTGAACCCTTACAATCATCTTCTTTCTTTTCAGAGTCTGTTGGCTCCAGTATTCCAGTCTCAGGGTCTACTCTAGACTTTGACTGCTTCAGTATGACTTCATTAGAAACCAGAGTCTGAGTGTCACCATCTTTGACTGTTGGTGCATGAGACTCCCCCTCAAGGTGGATAGACTCTGATAGAATAGATTTGGAAATTTCTTCATGAGCATCAATCAGAGTTTGTCCTCCCATATCATTGGGGTTCTCATCAGCTTTTTGGTGAGTTGTCAAGGAGGGCCTAACAGCATACTCCCCTGCCCCACTATCACCCAACCTCTGACTAGGTGGTTCTTGTGTGGGTGAGGCAGACTGAGCATCTTTATCACTAGTCACCACTGGTGCACTAGTCCCATCCTCCAACTACCTTGCACTACCTGCTACCTCCTGTGGTTCTTCCATAGTCAATGCATCCAAGTGTTTATTTAGAAAAGTCCTTGCATGGATGACATTAATGGCCTGGGAAAGAGTCATGTTAAAGGAGTCCTACAGTTCCCTTGCAATCTTCTAATAATATGAGCCCTTGAGTTGATCCAATCTACCTTCATAGGTTGTATAGATGTATTCGTTGGCCACCTTTCCTACAATGTGGACTAGAAAGTCAACCACCTGTCTTGACAGAGGTTGAACATGAGAAATCCATTAAATGGCTGTCCTGTAGGTAATTTCATTATCCCAAATTGCTTCATAGTCAAAAACTGGTTGCTCAATCTCAGTTTCCAACTCGGCAACATACTCTGATTCCCTCCTTATGTGGACCTTAAGCCTTTTAGGCTTCTTTGAAATTTGCTGTTCAGAGTCTGGCACACCTAGTGCTTTGAGAACTTCATTTGTCTTGCCTTCTATGAGCCCAGCTGCTTGTACTTGTAATGAAGAGTTGAATAGGTAGCTGTATAGATTTTTGACTACATCCTATGCAGACATTTGTAGCTCCTGTTCCATTCTTTTCCTTAGGGCTTCATAGGTTGTAAGAAAATCCAAGACTTGAGATTTAGTCTGATATTGCCCTGGATCTTCAACTGATTCCACCAAAGGATATAGGAATAACAGTACCTCATCACTTGGAATAATGATCTCATCAATTAGACTTGAGGCTGCATCCAATGGCATTCCTTCCCGAAATGTGTCATGATCAGAGTCTAAAGGCAGTCTAGACTCTGACTCAACATTAGACTCTGGTTCAGGTGTTTTCTTGATTTCAGAGTCTGGCTCTGCAGGAGCTTTAGGAGCATCTATTTTCTGCAAAACAGGGTTAGTAATAATAACAGGCTTGTGTGTGTGTGCAGAATAAGTCTTCCTTAACCTTCTGTACTTCTTAGCAAAAGATTTCTCAGGAGACTCAATATGAGAATCCTGAGGTGCTTCCCTAGGTTTTTCAGAGTCTGTAGCCTTTTGAGAGTCTACAGACTTGGCTTGAAAGTTAGATTCAGGTGCATCATTACTTTCCTTTAACAAAGAAAGTCCTTCAATAACCTGTCTCTCTAGAGGGTTGAGCTTCTCATCACTTTGCTCATCTATAAGCCTAGTTTGTACCAATCTCCTTCTTTTTGCAACTGGTGCCTTTTGAGAGACACCAGAGGTTGGTTTTCTAGATAGTGATTTCTTAGATTGTTTAGTGGAAGGTGATTTGGCTACTTGGGTAGGTGCAGGGGGATTCTCCAAAACTTGTTCCTGCACCATTTCACCAAAAAAAATGAAGCATTGTAGATAGAAGGTTTGTAGGTGGAGAGTTTTACCTGAATTACCTGTTGATATGTCATGGCAGGTAGACTCTTCTTC
This sequence comes from Oenanthe sinensis, assembly GCA_028671895.1. Classification (NCBI taxonomy): domain Eukaryota; kingdom Viridiplantae; phylum Streptophyta; class Magnoliopsida; order Apiales; family Apiaceae; genus Oenanthe; species Oenanthe sinensis. The sequence goes on from CM053794.1 coordinate 43,995,643, forward strand.
TTGTCATCAATTCTCTTAATGTCAGAGAATATCCTTCTTTGCTGTTTGTATTCCCCATACTCTGACATATACTCTGAGTGTCTGAAACTTGCTAAGTTGAGCCACTTGTCACCATCCCTAATTCAGAAACCAGTCTGTTAAATGTTGCTTCAGGCAAAGGCTTGGTGAATATATCTGCTAATTGTTGATCTGTAGGAACAAAATGTAATTCAATTGTGCCTTCCTCCACATGTTCCCTTATGAAGTGATATCTGATACTGATGTGCTTTGTTAGAGAATGTTGAACTGGATTTCCTGTCATTGCAATAGCACTTTGGTTATCACAATAAATAGGAATATTTGAAAATTTCAAACCATAGTCTAGCAATTGATTTCTCATCCATAAGATCTGTGCACAGCAGCTTCCAGCAGCAATATATTCAGCCTCTGCTGTTGATGTTGAAATCGATTTCTGTTTCTTGCTTTGCCATGACACAAGTCTTCCACCTAAAAATTGACAACTGCCACTTGTGCTTTTCCTGTCAATCTTGCATCCTGCAAAGTCAGCATCTGAATAGCCTATTAATTTGAAATCAGATTCTCTAGGATACCATAAGCCAAGATTAGCAGTGCTCTTGAGATATCTGAAAATCCTTTTCACAGCAATCAAATGAGGTGCTCTTGGATTTGCTTGAAATCTAGCACATAGACATGTGGCAAACATGATGTCTGGTCTACTTGCAGTCAAATAAAGTAGAGAACCAATCATTCCTCTGTATGCAGTAATATTAACAGGTTCTCCAGTGTCTTGATCAAGTTTTGTTGCAGTAGCCATGGGAGTTGTAGCAGATGCAGAATCTTGCATTTGAAATTTAGTGAGTAGATTCTTTGTATATTTGGACTGATTAATGAAAATGCCTTCCTCAGTCTGTTTCACTTGTAAACCTAGAAAATAACTCAATTCTCCCATCATGCTCATTTGATACCTGGACTGCATTAACTTTGAAAATCTTTCACAGAGTTTCTCATTAGTGGAACCAAATATAATATCATCAACATATATTTGAACCAATAATAAATCCTTACCTTGAGTTCTGTAAAACAAGGTTTTATCAATTGTTCCTCTAGTGAAACCATTTTCAAGTAAGAATAGAGCCAGAGTTTCATATCAGGCCCTTGGTGCTTGCTTTAGTCCATATAGAGCTTTATCCAGTCTGTAGACATGACTTGGATATTTTGTATTGACAAAGCCAGGTGGTTGTTCAACATAGACTTCTTCTTCAAGTTCACCATTTAAAAATGCACTTTTAACATCCATCTGGTAGACCTTGAATTTCTTATGAGCAGCATAAGCAAGAAAAATTCTGATTGCCTCAAGTCTAGCTACAGGTGCATAGGTTTCATCATAATCAATCCCCTCCTGTTGAGAATAACCTTTGGCTACCAGTCTTGCCTTGTTTCTTGTAATTATTCCATCAGAGTCTGTCTTGTTCCTGAATACCCATTTTGTGCCAACAATAGATCTGTTCTTTGGCCTTGGGACTAGGGTCCAAACTTCATTCCTTTCAAACTCATTCAATTCTTCTTGCATTGCAGTAATCCAATCTGCATCTTTCAAAGCATCTTCAACCTTCTTTGGTTCTGTTTGTGAAAGAAAACTATGAAATAGCAATTCATTTTGAGTAGCTTTTCTTGTTTTTATTCCACCTTCCAGATCACCTATAATTAAATCAGGTGTGTGATCTTTGGTCCATTTCCTTGGATGTGGAAAGTTCCTTGAACTAGATGCTCCCCCATGATCTATGCCTTCATAGAATGATCCTTCTGTAAATGATAATCCTCCCCCTGAAGATGTGTTTCCATCAGTATTTGATGTCTCAGAGTTTATGTACTCAGAGTTTGAATTATCAGAGATTGAGGTATCAGTGTTTGTGGTCTCAGAGTTTGAATGATCAGAGTTTAGGGTTTCAGAGTTTGTGTTGTTCAGAGTTTGGTCAGACTCTGATATTTCAATAGTTGAATCTCCAATGTCAGTATTTGATTGATATTGCTCCCCCTCAACATGTGCAGTTTCTTCAATTTCTATTTCAATCATTTCTGAATCAGAGTTTAAAGAATCAGAGTTTGCTTCTCCAGGATTTGGTTGATCAGTGTTTATCTCGTTAGAGTTTATTTTCTGCAGTTCATTCTCAAATCTCAGAGTTTCCTGTGCATCTTTATCATGTAACCCATCTATCTTCCCTTCATCAAAGGAGACATTAATTGATTCCATGACTGTCCTTGTCCTTAAGTTGAATACTTTGAATGCCCTTGAAGAGGTTTTAGAAGTTGTTGCATATCCAATAAAAATTCCTTCATTTGCTTTAAGTTCAAACTTCTTCAATTGTTCAAGATGTGTTTTGAGAATAAAACACTTGTATCCAAAGATGTGAAAGTACTTGACATTTGGCTTTCTTCCTTTCAAAGATTCATATGGAGTCATTCCATGTTTGTTTATTAAAGAACAATTCTGAGTGATGCATGCAGTGTTCACAGCTTCTGCCCAAAAATAAGTAGGTAGTTTTGCTCCTTCTAGCATTGTTCTGGCAGCTTCTATTAAAGTTCTGTTCTTTCTTTCAACTACACCATTTTGTTGAGGTGTGCCAGGTGCTGAGAATTGTTGAGTAATACCTTTTGTTGAGCAGAATTCCTCCATTGTTGAGTTCTTAAACTCTGTTCCATTGTCACTCCTTAAATTCTTTACTTTGTGAGTTGATCCATTTTCAATCATTGCAATATGATCAATGATTGTTTCTGCAGTTTCATCCTTCTTGTGCAAAAAGTACACCCAAGTAAATCTAGTGAAATCATCAACTATTACCAGAGTGTATTTCTTCTTTCCAATGGACATGATGTTAACTGGACCAAATAAGTCAAGATGCAATAGATGAAAAGGTTGATCAATAGAGTTTTCAGTTTTGCTCTTGAAAGATGTCTTCCTTTGTTTGGCCTTTTGACATGAATCACAGAGTCCATCAGGATGAAATTGAACTTTTGGAAGACCTCTAACTAGGTCCTTCTTCACTAACTCATTAATGTTTCCAAAGTTCAAGTGACACAATTTTTTGTGCCAATTCCAGCTTTCCATTGGTGATGCCTTTCCAAGTAGACAGGTTAAGGGACCATTAGAATTAACATCCAAGCTAGCTTTAAATAGGTTATTATGTCTGTGGCCAATAAGAACTACTTTTCCATTCTTCTTGCTTTTCACTTCACAATGAGTTCCATGAAATTCCACAGAGAAACCTCTGTCTGTCATTTGACTCACACTGAGCAGATTATGTTTGAGTCCTTCAACCAGAGCTACTTTTTCAATGATGACATTTCCAATCACAATGTTGCCATATCCCAGTGTTCGTCCTATGTTGCCATCTCCATAAGATACTGCTGGGCCAGCCTTCTCCTCAAACTCTGAAAGCAGGGATTTATTTCCAGTCATATGTGCAGAACATCCACTATCAATCACTAGAATGTTCTTTCTGTTTCCCTGCAATCAGTAAATGCAATTTAATTAGTAGTTATGGGGACCCAAACTAGTTTGGGTCCTTTCTTTGAAAACTTGTTAACTTTTGCAGCAGAAGTTCTTTTGTCAGAGTTTGTGTTAACAGAGTTTACATGATCAGAGTTTGCATTCACAGAGTTCGTACTGTCAGAGTTTACACTCCTTTTATCAGACTTTATCACATATATTTGCTTGACAGTATGTTTTGGAGAATTACTTATTCGAGGCTGTGGTTTGTAAGAATTGTAATACAAATTATGATAATCTTTGCATGTATAAATAGTATGCCATAAACTACCACAATGAAAACAGGGATTGTTTCTTGTTTGTTTTCTAGCCTCAAACCTAGGTCTTTCAGGTTCTTTCTTTTTCTTGTGTTTGCAATCAATAGCAAGGTGATTAGAATTACCACAAGTAAAACAGGTTTTCCTAGGAGCATCAGGGATATTCATGTAATTATTCTCCTTAGTAATTCCTACTTTACCATTCCTATTTCTTTTCACCTTTTTAGATTTCTTAGTGACTGCCTTCAACTTTTCTTTAAGTTGCTTCTGAGAAAGTAACCCTACATTCACCTTTTTAGAGTCTAGCACACTATTGTTTTTAGAGCATTCAGGGAGAGTTTTCTTATTATCACTAGCTCTAACAAACTTCACAGGTTCACTCAATGTTCCTTTTGTGTGTGAATTAGTGTGAGTTTCTTTATCAGATTCATAACCTAGGGCAGATGTCCAATTCTTTTCAGAAAGCATTTGTTGGACCTTCTTACCAGAGTTTGTCCAAACTCTGAAGGTCTCTTTTTCCTTAGCTATCTCAGATTTCAAATATGTGACTTGTATTTCCAACTGAGTTTGCATGTGTATAGCATTCTCACAGTCTTTCTTAAAGCTAAGCATGTGTACATGTTCAGTTTCAAGAAAGTCATTCCTAGCATTCAGAGTTTGTATTTCAGATTTTAATCTTTCATTCTCAAGAGACTGTGACTTAAAGCTAACATGCAAATTTCTAAGAAAAGACTTTAATTCATGAATATCTTCAGTATCAAAATTGAAAACAGAGTTTGGTACCTTGTCAGAGTTTAAGATGGGAGAATCAGAGTTTGCCATGAGAGCATAATTAGTTTCTTCTTCAGAGTCTGAGGAGTCCATCCAATCTTTCTTTGATGTGATGAGAGCTTTCCCAGATTCCTTGCTTCTGCACTCAGTAGCAAAATGTCCCATCTTGTTGCACTTGTTGCAATAGCAAAACTTTTGATTTATCAAGAGTTTTTGATTTTCCATCTCTATCTTCTCTTCTTCTGAATCTGTCTTTCTTGTCTGACTCACTATGCTTCTTCTGATAGTTTCCTTGCTTCCTAAATTTTCTGTATTTCTTGAAGCTTTTGACAAACATAGCAAACATCTCCATCATGTCAGAGTCTGAAGAATTATCAGAGTTTACATCAGAGTTTGCCTCAAACTCTGATTCACTGCTATCTTGGAGTACTACTTCTTTCCCTTTCCTTGTTGAAGCCTTAAGCACCTTTTCCTTTGGTTCTTCAATTTTTGCTTCAACATTCAAAGCAATAGGTCTTGCCTTGTTACTCTTTCTGTTTCTTCTTTGCTGTAACTCCAGATCATGAGTTTTCAATTTGCCATAAACTTCATCTAAGGACATCTCATCCAAATCAGCCCTGTCTCTAATCAAGGATGTCTGCAGATCCCATTCTTCTAGAAGAGCCCTCAGAAATTTGGTGTTTGAATCTTCATTGTCATATACTTTATCCACCAAAGCCAAGTTGTTCAACAGAGTTAGAAATCTGTCATAGATATCTGTGAGGGACTCATTCTGCTTAGCCTCAAAGTATTCATACTCTTGGATTAGAACAGATCTTCTATTTTTCTTTATCTCCTTGGTTCCTTGACATTGAACCTCCAGTGCATCCCAGATTTCTTTGGCAGTTTTGCAAGCTATTACCCTGTTAGACATTACAGAGTCAAGACTGTTATGCAGAATATTTCTTACCTTTGCATCTTTCAAGACTTCCTGTTTTTCTTCATTAGTCCATTCTTTCTTGTCCTTCAGGGTGTAATACTCAGGGATTTGTCTTCCTTCCACAATTGTAGAAGGCACCAGTTTGGTTGGTAGGTACTGACCTGTATGGATACTATCTAAGTAATCAGGATCAGTTGCTTCTAAGAACATCATCATCTTCACCCTCCATGTAGGGTATTCAGCCTTCTTCAATATTGAAATTCTGATGCTCTCATACTTGCTTCTAGACATGATTATTTGATCTTTTGAGTTGAAATTTACTGCCTGCTCTGATACCAATTGTTTCCCAGAATAATCAATCTATTACAGAAGGGGGGTTGAATGTAATAGTGCCTGTAAATCGATTATGAACACAAGTATGTTGAATGGAATACTGTTTTGTATTAATAATGAACTTGAATACAAAACTCTCTCAAGATATAAAGTTCTTAAGAGCTGCTAGGTTACAAGATATTGCTTTTATATAAATTCTTAATTCGATATAATTCGACATTGAATTATAACCTATCTCTGTGTTTATATAGACACAGCTACAAATACAATTACAAAACAGATTATGATAAGAATAGATTTAATAAGGTAATTAGACTTGCACTTGAATTCCTTCTTACTATCCAAATCAGACTCTGATTTGTCTGTTTCCTTTTCTGATAAACTCTGTCGGTTGATAATCTCTGATAGAGCATTCTCTGTTAGAGTAAACTCTGATCGAGTATTCTCTGATAGAGTAAACTCTGACCGACAGCTTCCTTAATTTTCCTTTTCCTTCCCATAGCATATCTGCAATAAATTTATTTTGATCTTCGAAGACTTTCCTTTAAACTAGCTGTTTGAATCAACCGAATACTCATCTCCTTTAAGCTTCGAGAAGTCAGGCTGTGAGCTAATCAATCGAGTACTTGTGAGACTTCTCGATTGGTAAATATCCGTTGATGACTTCTCGATCAATAAATATCCGTTGATGAGTTCTCGATCAGGAAATATATGTTGTCGAGTTCTCGATTGATAAATATCAGTTGATGACTTGAGTTCTCGATTGATAAATATCAGTTGATGACTTGAGTTCTCGATCGATGACTTCTCGATTGGCTTTATCAGTCGATGGCTTATTATCAGTTGATGACTTATCGATCGATATTTATCAATCGATTGCTTCTTGCAGATAGATATCCGTTGATTGATTCTTGCAGATAGACTGTGCTAAATCCTGTTCTAGTATTTTGTACATCATCAAATTAATATATTCCTAACAGAAATATAAATTGATATATATTGAATATAGATTTTAAAGTATAACCATGTATAATGTATATATTAATTTATTAAATTATAATAGACATTAGAGTTGTGCTAATTAAAAAATATAATTGAATCAAATTAAATTGGCTTATAACTATAAGTGTATGTATAAAAATATATAAATGAGCTTATAACTATAAATGGGTTTAAAATATATAATTATATATTATATATATTAAAAAATTATATATAATTAATTTCGGATACGGATATTTTCGGATACGGATGTGCGTATATCCATATCCGTATCCGGAATCTTCGGATTCAGATACGAATAATATCCGATTTCTTCCAGATACAGATAATATCCGGTTTTTCGGGATACGGATACAGATATTTCGGACGAATATCGGATTTTTCGGATTTTTTTCCAACCCAAACAAAAACGTCAAACCTTAAATAAAAAAAAACGGAGGGAGTAATAATTAGCAGGAAAAAGGAGGGTGCGGGTGAGTTTTAATTTTCTTATATTTAGATACAACAAATGGGCCGGTTATTATAAAAATTAGGTATCTATGGTGGTCCCAAGTTTGCCCGCTGTTTGAACTAGTGACCTTGCCACAAAATATGATTTGGTCTCTGCACAATACGACAAGATCGATCAAACACGGAATGGAACACGCGGCAGCAGCTAACAGACATTACTGAATTTCAAAACAGCATGGCGTGGAAACCGTCCACCCATCCATACAGTATCGGTTGTGGACAACTATACATGTTTATGTTTATTTTAAAATTAGTTTGAATTAATATTTTTTTACTTATTATTTTATTTTAATTTAATATTTTAATACTATTTATATTATATATTTTCATAATATGATAAAATTTTAATTAAAAAATAATTATATAATTTAAAATGTCTAATTAATATGAATATAATATTTTTAAGAAGTAAATTATAATTAATGTTATATTCTTAACTTACGTTACATTTCAGTATATTGGATTATTTAAAATTTTCATTTATTATAATAATAAGTGAAATTAAAGAATAATCTATTTAATTCTTTAAAAAATTTGAAGTTAATGCTTTTACTCATATATTAATAAAAATGATTTACAATATCTTTGTTAGTAACAAATTTCTTGTACTCCAGTATATAGCCAAACAATTTCTTATAATGCTTTTCCTTTGAGTTTTGAAATATGATGTTAATTAGTACATATTTTTAATTATATAGATATTTATTTTATTATAAAATATATGTTAATTAATTTTTGTATATAATAGGGAGTTCCTCTTATAAAAAATGGAGTTGTGTTAGTGATCCAAAATAACTTGTTAAAATATATGTGAGTACGTTATTTTCTTATTTTTAAAATCAGGGATAAAAAATAATATTAATGAAGCGGGTGTTTAAAGTTTTAAACTTGTGAAAATTTTGTTCATTTATATTAGTTTATATTGTGTTTAAAAACTTGGATTTCATTTCAAATGATGGATACATAATTTGAGTTGTAATTTCAAATTCTCATATTTGTACTAATATTTGATTGTCTTGGAATTCAAATGAATTCTAAATTCAAATTCTTATAATTATCCAAACATGTTATTTGATCAAATGCAAGATTTTAAATGAAATTTATGTTCTCAAACATACCATTAATTTAATTATGTATTCGTAATTTTTAAGACAAGCAATTATGACATTAATCTTTTATTATAATTTATAAATTTAAAGTAAGAATCGTTTTATATTAATTAATTTTTAATATGTTATAATGCACTTGTAGTTTTAAAGTTTTATTATGAAAATCTTAAATGATAAGTTTGTAATTAATTAGTCGATTTCTCTCCTTTTAATGATTAGTTTTAATTAATCAGATTAATTATAATTATTTTTACATAATAATTATATAATTATTTTTATAGTAAATCAATTTTATTAACATGTGAGTAAAAAAAGTTAACTTCAAATTCATTAAAAAATTAATTAAATTATGTTTTAATGTCATTAATGATTATAATAAATGAAAATTTTAAATAATTCAATATATAAAAATGTAACACATGTTAAAAGAATATAACATTAATTATAATTTATTTCTTAAAAATATTATATTCATATTAATTAGTCATTTTAAAATATATAATTATTTTCTTAAATTAAAATTTTATTATAATATGAAAATATATATAATATAAATAGTATTAGAATATTAAATTAAAATTAAATAATAATTGTAAAAATAAAACTAATTCAAATCAAATTTAAGTAAGTATAAACATATACAGTGGTCGAAAACCCTAATAATGATATGCCTAGGTGACAGTTCCACGTCATTGTTTACAAATTTTGTTCTAAGTCTTTATGTGGACTGGCATTTCTCTTCTAGTTTTGTGCAGGTCGGCCTAGTCATTAAAAATGTACTGTATTACAAAAACTGATTACTGGAGTTATAATTTAAGTAGTTAATTAAATACCTTGTTATAGAACACGCAATCACCTTCTAGTAGTAATGTAATGGAGCCGACATGCTTGCTTTTTGTTTCCGCACATGTGTTATGTTATAAAATTAAATACTCCCCTCTGCAACATTTGATTTATGCTCGTTGATTAAGAATAGTACTTTCTGTTTTTTTATATTTATCAGTTTGATGTTTTTATACATAATTTAAAATATTTTGACCGCATAATTAAAATAATTATTTAAAAAAAATCTTTTTTGTGAATTTTGGTATAAGTTATATATTTTTATTCAGAATTTTTTTAAAAATGATTATTTTAACTATACAGTCAAATTATTTTAAGATGTGTGCAGAAAAGTTAAACGTCAAATATAAAAAAAAATGGAGGGAATAATAATTAGCAGGAAAAAGGAGGGTGCAGGTGAGTTTTAATTTCTTATATTTAGATACAACAAATGGGCTGGTTATTATAAAAGTTAGGTATCTATGGTGGTCCCAAGTTTGCCCGCTGTTTAAACTACCGACCTTGCCACAAAATATGATTTGGTCCTGCACAATACGACAGGATCGATCAAACACGGAATGGAACACGCCGCAGCAGCTAATAGACACTACTGAATTTCAAAACAGCAATTAGTACAACATTTGTCTCGTGATGGGAGAGGTGCACAACATTCACAAGCAAGGCATACATTAATTTCGAATTAAGCACGTAAAATTAGCTTTAAAAAAATATAACTTTGAAGCATGCATGTGCCAACAAATATTATTGTCGTATGTCTTTTAATTTTAATGTGTGCGAATAATTAAATTTCTTGTAATTGTAAACAAGTATATATATAATAAGAGTAAATCTTGTCGTACACCCTTAAACACTACTTACTCCTAGAGGGCAAAAAATTAATTGTTTCATTCACATATATGGCCTCGTTTGGTTCCCGATTTTGTAGTTCCTTATGTAACTCAAAGTTCCTTGTAACTGACTTACAGTGCATACTTCCTGGATATATTCAAACTCGGTGTTTGGTTTATGAGTAAGTAACTTCCGGTTACTGAGTTCACTTTTTTTGGTTTATGTATCCACCTCCAAGGAACTAGATATATAATGTCAATATTAACCTCATTCACAAATATATAAGAATGATATATGAATAATAAATTTTGCAGGAAAATATACTATAAAACAAGTAATTTGAAGAACCAAACCAGATGACAAACATACAAAATAAAAAATGAAATGACAATCCCCTAAACAATATGAAGGTTAAACATAAAATAAAAAAAAATCATTCAACTATTTTTTCCATCATTGATTTTTAATATCGAGTAACCATTGCATCTATTAAGATCAAAATGGCTATTTGATCAAGAATCGGGAAGAAGCAGAGAATGAACGTATGTAGATCGAAAGTCTTCCGGTAGACTAAAAAAATAATCCGTCTCTAAAGGATCTAATACTATTTTCCTCCATGCCTTGAACATTTCTTCTTGTTGTAGCCCATGTGCCTTCATAAGTTCAGAATTCACTAGCATTCTTTTCTTAGCACCATTAGATTCATGTTGAAATATTCGCATTTCCATTTTCCATCACATTAGTAATTTTTTGCAATCCAAATGTAAGTTCTTTTACAATTTCCGGCGAGTCCGTTTTTAGTCTCTTACTCCCATGAGAAGTTGGATCAGCAGATTGAGTATTTATCTGGGGACTCACCTCATCCTCAAAAATTTCTTTTTGCTGCTCAAATTGTTGCGTACCATCCTCATCATCTGCATTGATTTCTTCCACTGCATCAGCTGGACTTTCAACACCTTCCCCATTAGCTCTATCTTTACCTAATACTTGAGATAATTCATCATAGAATGGGAAAGACTTATTTCTTAGTCCCTTAGCATTTGGATGACTCTGGGAAAAAAATAGTTCATGTTAGAGGAGAATAACACAACGTTAGGTACATTCCACATATGTATGCTATTTTTATATAAATAAATAAAGAGGAGACAATTGCATATAATAATGAACTAATATTTAGAGTTATATTATAAAATTCTATTAGTAAGAGCAAGTTCTCCAGATTCAGTTTTGTCGAGCTCCAGAGTTTTCCCTCAACCTCACTGCCTTGAGCTTCAGATTGTTAGTCGGGTAGATTTTATGCATTCTATTTGTAAGCTACTTTTGTTTTTTTAATTTGCCTAATTTGATTATTGAAAAGCTTAATTATAATTACTATGAACACTCATAATACTATGCACTCATTAATAATTAATTTGCTATATATGATCTAAGCAATCCTGTACCTACTTTTCACTTTAAAAACTTACTAGGAAATGCAAAAACGAAGATTTAAAAAAAGAAACTAGCTATAAGAGTGTAACTAACATAACATTATGGATCCTATGATCCAAGAGTGTAGCCATGTACAAACATCTCAGAAACTGAAAGTTTATACATCATAGTTTCTTACTGGAATATTAACTTAGACAACTCAGTAGCACGTACCTAAAGTCCTTACCTAGCAGTCCTTTTTTTTTTTGCAATTGGCAGCTCATGTTTGCCATGAATCCAGTAGGTCGCACTAGTACTTATTAACATGAAGATATGAACTCTAGAGTAATATTCCAGAAGTTCTGATAACATTAATATGAAGGTAAAAAACATTTCACTACAATGAAATTTATTTAGTTAATCAGGCCCTGCAATTCATACTCTTATTCAAAATGCAAACCTGGTAATGCAGCATCTCCTACAACGTCAGGGGACCTTACCGACCTTACATTTGCTAGCCAAGCTACCCCTCGGGTTTTATGACATCACATATAATATTTCAAACTACATCAACTACAATTAACTGATAGAAATAATTAAAACTGAAGGAGTAATTTCTGTCGAAACACAACAAATGGAAGAGATGTAGATTTATCTTAAACCTCCAAACTTTGCTAACTGCTGTCGACAGTCAGTTTGGATCATTATATATTTCTAGCCTCCATCACATTTTTAGATTTTTGGGGACAAGGCAAACAGACAACTATTAAATTATATTGTAAAGTTTGTGATAGTAAAAATAACTATTCATATACAAGTACCCTGCGTAATGACACTGAAGCTCACCCTTCTGATGCATCATGAAGAACTAATAACATAAATTAAATTTAGTCCAATAGATCTGTATAGTTCAACTAGAATACATTAAGAACTAATATCATGTGATAGTTAGAATCACCTTTAGCCAGTCTTCAAAAATACTCTTATCACACGAGATGGATTTTTCCTGTTCATTCCAGCCGAAACTGCTATAATTTGGACCACGCGTCTCATCAATTGCAAAATATTGTTTTCTTAACAATCTGACACGAGACTCAATGTGGTCGAGCTTTCATGCCGCAACCAGGTTGTATCTCCTCCATGAGTTTTTCAAGCTTTCTATAAGCACCAGATTTCAATTGTCCATCTTCAGCTCTCCAACCGCCATCTTCTATAAGTTTCAACTAAAGCGCCTGAACAATTCTACAAAAGAATATACCAAATATTAATTTTGTTTATATAAATGAACTAGCTAAAAGTGTTCTTATGAACTTATTTACCTTAAAACAACTCCAATTTTGTTCTAAGCAATCCGATGTGAATGGTTCAAGCTTCTTGAGAAGATAATTGTAGCATTTAAGAGTAACATGAAGAACAAGGGTAAAATGACGTGATATCGTTTCCCGCTTCTTCTAAAAAATAATTGCATCGTTCTATTTTTCTTATTATGTGCAAACATGTAAAGAAACAAAACGACCATTTCTTCCATATCCATATTCTTATTACCCCTTAATCTTCCAATATCTCTAAACATCCCACATAAATTGTCAAAACAATTCCTGTCCATTCTAATATTATCTATACATACTTTTGATCACTAATTTGAATAATAGACTTAATATTCAAAAATCGTGCTCTAACCCTATCATCGATTGAGTCGTCGAACAGAAAATTATTGGTTTGGGTATTTTGACACATAACTCAGCTACTATATGAAATATTTTAATTAAAATCTATGTTATCCTTTTCACCATCTCTGTATATATTGTAATACACGCTGCAGTTGTTTTCTTCTTTTTACATAATGGCAACCGGGCCATTTCTGTTAATCAATCAGGGAAATTATATAAGCAATAAAGGAAACAAATCAATTATATATCATAACATAAAGTTATACTATAACAAAGAATAAAAATTAATTGTAAAGAAATCTGATATCAATATATATCAAATCTCAATCAATTACCAGTATATGTCCATATGCAATTACTTATATTAAGGAATAAAATAAATTGACATAGATACAACATACCTGGAGTCAAGAAAGTGTGAGAATTTGGACCTTGAGGTGAAATAATGATAAGAGATACTGAGATAGAGATATTGATATTGATATAGAAGAAGGATATGCATAATCTATAATAGAATGACAGTAAAAGATAATGACTATCTAGCGCCTTAATTTTTCGTAATTGCTAAATACAGGTCAAAATTACTTCATGCAGTTTGCAAAGCTCACCGTAATAACACTCTTAAATTTTTGTAACAGGGTAAACAACCCTATCTTTTTGTGCATGAACTAATAGTTTACCTAATTCTTATGTAACATCAACAATTAATGATACTCATAGTTATACTAATTATAGTGACTTTATAATTTCATTATCCTATTACAATTTGCTGTTGTTTCTCTAAACATTTTTTCTCATTATCTACTAACATTTAAATTTATGAAAAAAATGGAAATATCATTATTATGCAACTTTACCAATTATATTCTAGACATCAAAAAAAAATTCGTATACGCACCGATACACATAACATGAGTTATGTTTTTATAAAATATCAAATTTAAAATATTTCTATAATTTTAATTTTAAAATATGTATATCATATTATTAATAATTTTTAAATTTTAAATATCATAAACTAATATAATTATTAGTTATTTTTTAATGTAATTATTAGTTATTAAAAGACGTTCAAATAAATTTTATAAAAAAATCATATATTAGATAAATAAAAAATCTTTAAATAACTAATAATTGTATTAGTGTATGATGTTAAATATTAATAAATTGTTAGTAATGTACTATATATACATATTTTATATTTTATATTTTAATTTTATCAAATATATGATTATATTTTTATAAAAAATATTTTAAAAACATGTTTTTTCTTAAAAAACAAGTAAAAAGTAGTTTTTTTAGATATCAATTATTTAATTAAATTATTTGTAATTTTTTTTCTAATCCAATTGTTTAGAATTTAAATTTTTTAAAAATATTAAAAAATTTATTTTATTCTCACTCTAGTTATAATCTAATCCTATTTATTTTATTGTATTTAAATTATAACTTTATTTGTATTAAAAAAGTAAATATTCATAATACAAGAAAATGACTATATTTTTAAATTAAAATAATTAATTATATCTAGATTATATAAAATGAAATCACAAAGTACAAGTACTCCTATATTACTAATCGATACATTACATTATCATCACAGCACTATATAACTACCGCATTAATAGGGGATAGAAGTGTTTAAACTTGCATGTTTATCCGTAAAATTACATTTAATGAAATTTAGTACAGAGAAGGATATAAACGTAAAAGACTAGTGTGTATTAAGTAAAACAGACCTGTATTTAGCAACATCCTAATTTTTTTGGTAATTAGATAATTAGCAACAGGGGAACTCTCGGTAATCACGGGTGTAGTGTGTAAGTGAGTTCTGCATTTTACAGGAACTACAAATACGTAGGTACCTGAAGTTACTTTGTCTAATTTTATATTTAATCAACCAAACATTGTAACCCATTTTATTTCTCAAGTACTTCTAGTTACATCATTGAGTTACAGCATACCAAACAAGGGTATATGTTTATCTAGTTTTCTCATTTAAATTTTACAGTAGTTTATAAACTATTAAATAAATATTATTTATTAATAAATTAAATAAATAAATATTTTTTTTTATCATAGATTAAAATCAGAATAACTTTCAATATATAATTAAAAGTCTCAAATTAAAATTAGTAAATCTATATTAGTGTCTTGTTGTTTGATAACCTTCTAATTTTTATTTTTATATTCAATTCAACTAGAAAAATAAGGGAATAAGAAATTCTTAAACTTTTATTTTCATAAAAGAATAATTCATGACATATATATCATCTGTATCATTAAATTTATTATTATTATTATTATTATTATTTGTACTATTATTAAATTTTGAGATTAAATATAAATCAAATATATTTTTAAAAATAAATTATTTTAATAATTTTATCTTTTTTAACAATAATTTTATTTTAACATTATTATCAAATTTTGTATAATAAAAAATATATTTAAATGTGAAATATTTTAAGTTTGATAAATTACTTTAAGAAATTCAATAACAATATTAAAATAAAAGTCTAGTTCAAGAAGATAAAATCATTATAATCATTTATTTTAAAAATATATTTGATTTATATTTAGTATTAAAATTAAATAATAATTCAAATAATATTAATAAAGTTATCAATAAGAATATTAAATCTAACATGTATAAACGATCCATACAGTGAATTATTCTTTTATAAAAATAAAAGTGCACGTGCCGATGGTCAAGATGCTGCCAAGAAAAAGGAAACTAGAAATTGCTAGAAATATCAAACAAGAAAAGAAGCGTCTCCTACCAGCAATTCATGAGCAATCCAGACTATAACAAACTTAACTGGAGAATAAGCACCACATGTAATTCATTGTCCACACATACACCACATCAAATACAAACCATTGATAAAAGGTACATTAACAGCCAAATTTCACATCAAGAACAGATAAAAGGTTCTACTTCGGACCCATAGCAGCAGCTGAGAGTCGTCAAAAGAGTTCCAAACATATAATATCAACAAGCTGTGAACAAGTTCAGATGAGTGCTGTCTCTTCTAACTCTTTTTCAGAAACGTATAATGAATCACCGCCACGTACAAATCCTCCAGGCATCCAAGGATGTGGAACATTGTTAAACTCGTGGCAATAATAACAGCCGTTCGTTTTATCTACTGTTTCATCTTCTGCAAGACGACGAATTCATAGAGTTACCAAAACAAGTAGCCGGTAAACTCGGTCACGATGGACAAACAAACAAATTAATAAGGGGTTAAATATCTTGTTGGTTACTGAAGTCAACCTAATGTATCAAGATGGTCACTGAATTGAAATTGGACTCATATAGGTCACTAACTTGAGTAGATGGTACACTCCGTTAAGTCATCTAACGGAAATTAGGTGATATGACAAAATTTGCTGACATGACGCGTCTGTTATGTAAGGATAATGATAAAATATACTTTACTAATAATTTATGATATATGTTGTAAATCTTTTTTATGATAATTCTTTTTTTTAAAATTTAGCAACAAATTTTTTTTTTGTGATTTGCAGTGTTATATTATGAAAGAATATAGAATAAGTTAACACTGCAACTTTTGCAAATAATTTAACACTGCAAATCTATATTCTTTCATAATATAACATTGCAAATCACAAAAAGTTTTTTTGTTCCTAATTTTAAAAAAAATATCATAAAAAAAGATTTACAACATATATCATAGAATATTAGTAAAATATATTTTATCATTATCCTTACATAACAGACGTGTCATGTCAGCAACTTTTGTCATGTTACGTAACTTCCGTTAGATGACTTAACAGAGTGTACCATCTACTCAAATTAGTGACCTACATGAGTCTAATTTCAGTTCAGTGACCATCTTGATACATCAGGCTGACTTCAGTGACCAACAAGATATTTAACCCAATTAATAAGCAAACAAATGTGCATTAAATACCAGTAGGAGATAAATTAGATCACATGGCCACTTATATACGATAAAAAACAAACCTGAAATTAACTGTTCTGGCTTCAGCAAAACGCACAACTCACAAGAGAGAACCCCGCTGGTACTTGTCACTTCCGCGAAAAAAATCTCCTCTGGAGCAGTAGCATCATCAGTGTCCTTAGCTGTGAAGCTGACATGAAAAAGTAAGCATGTTGGCAGGATAACACGTGTAACAAATCCCGGGTTCACCAGTTCATAGTGTATAGGCTATGAATTTTACATCAAGGCAAACAGAACATAAACAAAGATCAAGAGAATCCAATAAAAATGGTTATTCATGATCTGATTTAAAGAAAAGCAAACGATAACATCCCAAAGAAAAAGAAAACTGACCCATCCTTCATTGTACATCTTCAAGGCTTCAATTGCATACAGGCCTGCATCATCAACTTGTTGCGATATGTTCCCGCGTTCCTTTTTGGGTTCAAGGGACCGATAAACTTGTTTAAGCCTGCAATTCAGATATCAGAACCAACATCACTAAAATTTTGAGCAGATCAAGACAAGGGTTATTTAAAATATGCAAGCAGCAGAAATCAGCAAAAACAATAAATTAAATATCAACTGGCAAATAAATAGAACCCAGAAACTAACAGCGCAGGTAATCCCAGTGTGAATAATGATCAGATAAACCAATCAATCTAACAGCACAAATTTTTTTAGAACTCAATTATGTAAAGATTTCAAAACCCCACCTCCACTTATGTTACGTATATATCTTAGTGAAATTAAATAGAAGAATAATCAAGCTGGCACAACCCTCGAACGCAAAGGTTTCAAAATAGGAATGGACACATCCGTCAAAGACCCATCCCTTCAAAGGTTTGGAGTCGGTAGATGAAGAAAAACTACCGGTCATCAATTCCCCCTTTGAATTAAGAACCACGGTCTGACGGTCATTATATAACCTCTCTTTTCTTTTCTCCCTCTCTCTGTGTCTATGTAGCTAATAACTAGTTTTGTTTGGGGCCTTTGGCTGATAGTCAGGTCAATAAAAGTGATTTGCTTTTGTTTTCCCTATTTTTCTGATGATTGTGAGATTTTATGGCCTGACTTTTTCCCCTTGTACTTTTTCACGAATCAGAAGTCCTGCTGGTATTTTTTAAGAGAGAGAGATACGGCTGGGGCTTGCACCGCATAGAAACACACAGGTATTTGATCCAAGACATTGACTTTACTATTCATATACATAGATATTCTGTGATTTGGAAATAAAGAATTGATAGGTACAAATCTTGGTGGAGTATTAATGGAGGACAGTCGGGGTTTAATACAAGAGCCAAACAAGCACTTACCTGGGCAAGCGCTTTTCGTGATCGGGAATTGCATTGTTCTGGTTGATGTCACAGATGTCTTGTACTGTTTTGTACAAACGATCAGCGCCACGTACGAATCCTCCACTTGTAGGATGCCAAACCTTGTTATTCTCGCGACAATAATAACAGCCATTCAATTTTTCTCCTGCAAGACAAATTGACAGGAGTTACTAAAACAAGTAGGGTGTAGCGATTGACAAAGAAACAATTGAAACAAGACGTGGCTGATGTTTTGAGTGAGGGAAGCCGGAGCAAAGCAAAAGAGAAATGCAGGTAATAGTTGTAGGCCATGGATAAAATGACATGAGCAAAAGTAGAAGAAACCTGAAAGAGAGTTTTTCGTCCCCAAGGATACGCAGAGCCTGACAGAAACCCGTGTGAAATATGTGAGCTCGGTGAAAAACATCTCCTCTGGAGCAGCAGCAACATGAGTATTCTGAGCCGTGAAGTTGATATGATAAATCGCAAAGTGCCCAAATTGGGTGAATGTAAAAGAACCAAGCTCGAGGAGTTTATACTTTTGAGGCTATGAATTTTAGGGGCAAGGAAAACATAAGACAAGAGAAAGATTAATAGAATCAGGGGCAAGGCAAACATAAGCCAAGAGAAAGATAAGACTGACAGAATATTGGTTAAAATAGTTCAAGGCTTCCTCTGCCCGTTGCAAACATGGATGAGGATCAGGATCAGGTCGAGGCACCTTATTGAACCGAAGATGGCCGAACGCTCGTTCACGGCTGCAAATATTAATGAAAACCAATAAGCTAGGGGAGTTAAGAAATAGTTTGGCATCAAATTGGACAAGAGAGTGTATGCATGCATATCAACACAAAATATAAAAATGGAATTGAAAACCCTAAACCCAGATGCATTATTTATATGTTGGTGCAAATTAGTTTACCTAGCAATCATTTCCTCACGACTGGATACATAAACCCGATACTTGGATTTCTTGGCAATTGATGATGAACCACTACTCGCCATTGTCTTTTTCCCTTCTTCGATGTGAATAATTAGATGATTGATGGGCAATATTAACATTAACTTGCTTATGTCCGTGGGATATAATGATATTAATTAGATGCATGGTTAGATTTTTAATAATGATGTTATAGTTAAATTTATTAATTTTTATAAATTTACATTTATACAGTTTTAATATTAAAATTTTATATATTTTATTCTAAAAATAATAACAAGTTAGTTATTGTTATTTCTTAATATTCGAACCCTAATCACTTTATTTAAAATTAATATTAAGTTAAATCTTATATTTATAAAGAATCAAACTTTAATCAATTAATTAATTAATTAATAATATTTATAAATTTACATTTTTGCCCATGACAACCAAACCAGACTAACTCGCTTATTCTAATTATATATAGTATGTAATTTGAATAAATGATGGGTAAGTAGTTTTAAATTTAAATTAAGTTTCTTTTTTTTACAGAATTTAAATTAAACTTCTATTTTGGATAATATTAGCTTTTATTCTAACAATAAAAAATACATATATTCATATTATTTAATTATATTAATATTTTACCATAACACAGATAAAACACTTAAGTAAATTTTAAGTATAATCACAGATACATTACATTTATCTTCATATACAACAAACTTGCAACGTGTGGGAACTGAATATTTCAATGAGAATCTTAAAGATCATGCAGCAGTTTAGGTTCCCTTAAACTTAAAACAAGTTATTTTTTTATATATTTTTTTTACATATTTTCATATTTTTTTAAAAAATAAATATTTATTTTAAAATTTTAAAACCAAATATTATTTTCAAAATAAAAAGTAAGTTACTTATTTTCATAAAAAAGTACATACATACCTATTTTTTCCGGAAAAAATGGTTTATTTCCGGAAAATAATGATGGCCAAACAGGGCCCATATATAATTTTTAGGATTTTGAGTTTGATAGAAAAATAACCAAAATAACTCCTTTTTTTGTCAGTATATACCAGAACATATAATAAATTGTATTAGAATACAATAAGTGGGACAAAAATTTCCTTTACTTGAAGAAACAATTTATTATTCTGATCATGCATTTTTTTAATCAAATACAACACAATGAAATTAACCGACAGAGGTGCTAACTTTTCTTATTTTCAGTAATTCCAAATTTTTCGATAATTTAAATTTTCTTATGCTAGTTGATTATTAAGAATAAATAAAATACAAAAATAAATTAATGTATTAGGTATTTAGGTGAAGGTTATTAATATTAACAAGATTATAGCTCATGCTACATACACGATAGCATATAATCGTTCAATTACGAAATTATGATTATGATTTCAAATTTCACAAAATTGTTAAGGATGATGATATCTTAAAAAATATAAATAAGATGTATTAGATGTTAGTAATATTAACGTTAAACTAAATTATGATAAAAATATACAAATAAATAACTTATATATGTGATTTAATATAAGTATATTAATATTTAATTAAATATGTTATGTGATAATTTGTATTAATGAACTTACCAAAATTTTGAATATTCATTATATTTTTATTAATGAGTTTATCATAAATGTTTTGAATAACATTAATAGTAATTAAAGTTAGGTGTGACGTCATCCAAATCCGGGTTCTAGATTTGGGGTCACCAACCAATAACAACAATAAAATAATAAATCAGAGGCACATTGGTCCGTCAACAACCAACAATAATAAAACAATAAACCAGAGACACACTGACCCGCCAACAATAAAAAATAATAACATAATAAATCAGAGGCGCACTGACCCCGCCAACAACTAAGGATCACTAACATGTTATAGTATGAAATTAAGCAGCTGAAACTAAAAGTAAATCCAAATAATTTATTACAAGTCCACTACTAATCCACAAACTCAAATACATAAGTCTAGATAGCTTTTAAGTCTAGATTCAGTTTTATTACAAGCACTATCTACAAACATACTAAAACAACTAAATACTTGGGAGGCCCAAGAAGCGAGCGATCCTGACACCTGTCTCTCGCTACGCTTACTAGATGTTGGTGTAGGTGCCCTAGAGACAATACATTATTTCTTTTAATAGACCTTTATGTCATTTGATTATTCAATAAACGTATTTATTATGACTTTAATTACTGCGATATATTTGTTAGCATAATAAATGTCCTTAGAATCATGATACACATTGTATAGTTTAAGTACATGACTTAAACTTGAGATTATATAATATATCATATTCTTAAAGGTCCCTAGTCGAGTATTACTATTATAGGACAATAATAATACATAAATAGACTAGTATGTTGTTTGACAGATAACCACATCTCATTGGTTATAAGTATGGGAATACTAAAGTCAATACATAGGTACATGTAGGAGTACTTGGTACTGGACAGACCCACAGTGAAATTCTTCATGTTTAATAAAGTCATAAGAAAGACTCACAGTGATAATGGTGTAATGATCCTTTGACTTGAGATCATTATATTTCTATACGAGAATTAATATATTTTGACTACATTAAAAGTTACCTTTGACCGGGTGATGATAAAAGTGGACATCGGGTATATCATGAGTCGTATGAGAAATATGAATGATAGATAAATGATTTAACCCTCCTATAATTAGGAGAGATATTATTGACCTCTTGATTGAGTGAGACTATAAAATGCATGGTCGTGCTCAAATAATGATTTGTTTTTCATAGTCTACTCATGGATCAAGTAAACCCGGATTAAATGTTGAAGATGATGAATAAATACATGCCTCGAGTTTAATCTATAATATATATGGTTAAAGGGATTATATTACACAGAAACATTAATCACGAAAGGTTTTATCGAATCACGATTTAATTATTGTTTAATTGGGTAGCAATGATGTATTACTAGATACCACTCATTGTTTATAATTTTATTGGAGAATAAAATTATTGCCAATTAAATAATAGCCTATAGGGTCACACGCATGGAGCACTTAGAGGAATAGTTAATTTAAATTATAGATTTAAATTAATTGATGATTATTTGAATTTTATTATATTAATTAAGTGATACTTAATTAATTGAGATAATATAAATTCAAATTAGAGGAGTATTTCTGCTCTTAATAATTAAGTATGACTTAGTTATTAATTAAATAATAGAAATTCATTTTATTATTTAATCCTAAACCTACATAGGTTAGGTTTTACTATTATGGGTTGCTGTTATGGGCCTATTAACCAGCCATTATAAATAGATAATGTAGGGTTAATAGGTTATAACGTTTTTGATAAGAAAAACCCTATAGAGGCAGCAGCAACAGCAACAAGCACATCAAAGACAGTTTCGAAATCATCTAGAGGAGGCTAGTACATCCGTTCCATAATCGAGATCGTGAGACGTTCTTGAAGGTGCTTGTGTGGATACCATAGAGGTGTTTTCAAGAGGAAGACACAAGTCGTGAAAGCTAGGATCTCCGTTGAGTTCGTAGTAGTCAAGACCAAACAAAGGTATGATTTCGTTTCACCATAATCTGTCCAAGCTTATACACGGATCCTAGGGTTTGGGTTCCGAAAATTTTCGTTATATTTACGTTTAATCCGCTGCGTTTTATGCCTCGGAACCCAACATTTATAACTTAACTATACTTATATACTTATCTCATACATATTCATATTAACAAGAAAACTCACATCAAACCTAACAAATCAATAAATAAAATATAAACCAAATTATTAATTAATCCTCAAACAACCAATTAGCCTTCGAGACTCGAATATTAAACAACAATTAATCCTCGAGACATGAATATAAATAAACAATTAATCATCGAGATTCGAATATAAATAAACAATTAATCCTCGAGATTCGAATATAAATAAACAATTAATCCTCAAGACTCACATATAAATAAAAAATTAATCATCGAGACTCAAAAATAAATAAACATTTAATTCTCGAGACTTGAATATAAATAAATAATTAATCCTCGAACAAAAAGGATTAAAAACTAACAATTCTAATTTATACCTTAAAACTTATAATGTCTATCATCGATGACGTTATCAAATTAAACCATTAAACATAACATTAAACATTTAAAAAAATATTTTTAATCAAATAATACTTGAAATTTGAAACAAATATCTTATTACAACAATTTTTTTCGAAATAAGGGCTTTGTAAAATGAACTTTTTCCGGGGTCACATCATTTCAAAATCAATCTCAAACAATACAATCTAACTATACTAAAATAAAGTAAACAAATTTAACCAACAAAATAAATTATACATATACACATAAAATTGTCAGAAATGGAGAACACAATCATCTAAACTCAAAAATCCGGCTAACAGGTAACTATATGTATTATAAACACAATATCTAAAAATTATTAAATTAATATATATAAACTAACATGCCCGAATATTTACAAGCGTCAAATCATGATTTTAAAAGTCTTATCATAAGATCAATTACGGACACTTCACGAGTTCTCATGCCCGGAAAATATGTCCAGAAAAATACTCATGCATATACACGTGTTGTACTGCATACTAACTTGATCAGCATCATCAAATCCCCTTTTTATACTCCTAAATAAATTAAAAAGGAAAACCTGTCCAAAAAATAATCTTCTCAAAACTCATATACATATGCGTAGGCCTTAAAATGCTAATCATTTATATATAAATATATCGAATATTGAATGCACGGTTTGTAAGTAATGAATTTTGAAAGCTTTTAAATATAAATATAAACATACCGTAAAAACATAGGAGAAGCAGAGACAGGAACATCAAAGGGAGAGAGATGTTGCTTTTGTTACATGAAAACAAGAAAGGCCGCATGTGTGCAGCAGGAGTCGGGAGGAAAGGGGGTTTGCGTTTACAGAGCTTGATTTCGGAACAAAGGGCTGGGGTGGGTTTTGGGTAGATTAGGATTATATATATACTAGCTTTTATTCCGTGCGATGCACGGATGAATTTTTTTAGTTTTTTAATATTTTATAATGATTTGAATTTATTTGTATTTGTATAATAATAATTTAAATTTTATTTAATATTATATGTATATATTTTTATATAATTTATTTGTATTTATATTTTAATATGATAATTTTTGTTTGTTTTGTATAGAGATGTATTTTACTTAGAAGATTAATGTGAGATATTTTAGTTAGAAGATTAATATGAGATTGTTTTTTAGTTAGAAGATTAATATTTTAAAATTAGGCCCAACAATTAATCAACTATCCGGCCCAAATATTGACCGACTACCAAACTTTCAATGTTATCATAAATTTCAATGATATATTAAATTAAAATTATAGGATAAATTTTAATGATATATTAAATAAAAATTATAGGATAAATAGGATTTGTAAAATAAAAATATAGAATATAATTTAAATATAATATAATATTATTCTATCTCTGATGAGTTGTATAAAAGGAGGACTACTGGTGTTAGAGTTGTATGTATGATTATATTCTTTTAAAATTATATTTTATTAAAATTCAACGGTTAAGATTGTTTCTATGGTTCACTTAAAATTGGACGGTCGAGATCTTTTCTATGGTTCACCCAGTACCAAACCAACCGACGACCAAAACTTTTAATCTTTCGGCTTTAATAATATAGTATATAGTATATATATATATATATAACTTTTTTTAAAAAAAAAATCTTTCATAAATCATAAATCATATTCCTAAAAATCATTTTAATACTACGTTTAATCTCTAAATAAAATAATCTCAAAAATCTATAAAAATATTTTATGGAAAAAATATAAATTTTATTATTTTTAAAATGAATTAAAAAATAATAACTATTCAAAATATTTAAATATTTCCAATATTCAAAAATATAAAATACTAAAATTTGAATATTCAAATAATTTACTCAAAATAAAAATTTTCACCCGAAGAAAAATACCGACTCGAGATACTCACTCAATCAGTAAAATAATATAAAAAAATTTAAACCGAACTCAGCCCTACTGAACCGAAAATAATTTCTAAAATAATAATAAAAATATTGAAATGCATCCAAATGAAATAAAATATTAAAAATTTTATTTCTCCTCTTTTGAGAAAACCAATAAAATAATTAAATAATAAAAATAAATTTTGAAAAATATCCGAGTTGTCACATTAGGAGTCAATTTCTATAACTAAGAAGGGGTTTATAATGAATATGGATGTTTTACAAATTAAAATATGAATACAAAACCTAAAAATGGATAGTCCATTGGTCAAATTTAAGTTAAAAATCTTATTCGGACTTAAATGTGGATAACAAAACTTAGGAATGAGTTATGCAACAATTTATAATATATAGATATAGATTAAAATATGGATACAAAATCTAAAAATTGATAGTCCATGGGTCAAATTTAAGTTAAAAATCTTATATGAACCTAAATATGATAGCAAAACTTAGAAATTGGTTATGCAGCAATTTATAATATATAGATTTGAGTGGATTATCGATACTAAAAACGGTTTATTTAAAAATCAAGTAGCACTCTTATTTTGAAATAATGGAGAAGTAATTCGACGATGTTTTCTTTATATATAAAGCTTCGCCACCATATTCGTTTGAAGTTATATACTTGAAATTTCGATATTTGAAGTCATGCATATGAGGATAGTTCACCAAGAATTGTTGTAATTTATATTTCATTTAAGTTATTTATAGAAAAAATAATTTTTATTTAAAATTAATTTTGTTATTTATAAGTAAAATAGAATTTTAACTAATAAATTTCTGTGATTAATTTAGATAAATTATTAATAATGTATAATGTATAAAATTAATTTCGTACTTCTTACAACTAAATTCATAAACCGTTTATAGTCACATATGAGTTAAAAAATAAATGTTTAACTATAAATTAATCATTAAATAATACAGATCGGACCTTATTTAGGTGCTAGATGTCCTATGCCTTCCCATACAAAAACTTTTAGGGAGCGTTCAGTTGACGGTAAACTGTAAAAGAAAAGTCGAATAATTAAATTTTATTATTTCAACTGTAAAATGAAAAATCATTTCATTTTACTCTTTTAAGTTTTGAATTTATCTAAAAGTCTTACATTTTCATTTCTCACATCTTCTAAGAATTTTTCCTTTTATTTTTTTATTTTTCTCTCTCTCATACATTCATTCACTTCCAAATTATATGTAATTACAACTTATATCCAACTAAAAATAATATTTTATTCAAAATAATTTATTAAAAAATAATTATTTATTTCATTTTCGAAGCTAACAAAAAAAGGATTCAAAAATCATTTTTCTTTTTTTATTCCTCTCTCTCCCCGTATAAACCAAACGCTTCCTCAATTTATATTCTTTAATATTTTTTATTTTTTGTTTGGAAGGATCTTCATTTTTTTTAAATGTTAGGTATTCTAAAAATTGACCTGGAAAATGTCCACATGTTAAGTTATCACATATATAATTAGTAATTTTTCAATAAGAATATAAGACCTAACATTCATACATATGTTCTCACAAATCAAAATAAATCATATTACATATCATGTTATTTTAAAAAAAGTTTAAAATTGTTTTTGAGTACCAAATATTACTTCTCTTTTTTTTTTTGGTAAGTTGAAACTTGAAAGGACCATCCGGTTGTGACGGGGTATGAGTTTGGTATCAGGAATCGGGTTAGGGTGATATGCGAATGAAATTTCATTATTGATATCATTTGTTTGATTTAATTCTGAAATCAAATTATTTAATATAAAATATTATTGAAATAATAATTAGATAAATTTATTTTAATATATAAATAATTTTTTTATTATTAGTAATGCTTGATTGTATATATTATTATTTTTATTATTAATAATAATATTAATTATCAATAATAAAATAATAATATTAAAATTGATACTGATACCCTTCCTTCATACACACCTCCCCTCGGTATTAAAAACCCATACCTTGTGGTTTGAGATTAAAAAATAAAAAAATTAAAACTAATATGATTTTATTAATTCTAAACTCATAACTAATAAAACAATCATTAGTTTGATCTTTCTTTCGCTTTTTACTCCCGAAAAGGTTACGCAGGGGCCTTAAATTAATGGTCAAACTCGTGATTCCTGCTCTCCTCTTGCTTTATCTCTACTTCACGGGTCTCGAACTCAACCCTGCTTGACTTTGCTTTAACAATGCTAGCACGAATATTAAGATAAATGCGAGTGTCACGATAATTCGATATATATACAGATTCAAATGTGACGTAAATGATATCAAATTCCAACTTTCATAAGTAGTACACGGTTATCAACTTATCAGGAAGAAAAGTCTCCACTTATTTATTTATTTGATGACCGAACCCCCGAACGTTCCTGGTTGAACAAGTTCATATTTAATTTTATTTTACTAAAAAAAAACTAATTCATGAAAACCATATAGATAGACAATGATGAATAGATCCTGACGTGTACCTTACCTGTTGTTCTATCCACGCATGCATGACAAACTGTTCCCAGACCCAATGTGAAATCTCCCCCCCCTCCCCCTCCTTATTTTATGGCTTCGAACAAGTATTTATGTACTGTTTCCGTAAATTAATCCATCAATATTGTACAATATAATTGATGTAAGAGGAATGTTAATTACTTTAAAAATAATTTCAATTTTTTTCTCAAATTATGTGACATGATATAATTTGTTTTGATTTATAAGTGTATATATATGTGAGATTTCATATTATTAAAAAAAATTATCAACATGATAATTCAATTTCTGGGTATCAAATTAATATATACGAGACTTGTATATAAATAGATCTAACGAGGTCTGGTCAATTCATGTATGCATGAAGTAACGTATGTCTGCATGTTCTGGCGTGAAGCCTATAAAAAGCCACAAACCCACAAGTGCCATACCATAACATCACGGTTTGTTATATCCCGTTTCTATCTCGTTCCCTGCGACTGGTAAGCTCTCATTCATGTTTCTTAATATCTTTAGATTTTTAGGCTATGTAGTGAAATTTGCATATGTATACATGGAGAAAATCAGTTACAATAGTTCCTTAAATTGTCAAACTAAACTCATACTATTTGCAGATATATATAATTAATTAGCATCGCGAATTAAAGGGCTAGGATTGAAAATGAGTGGAAATGAAAGATCAGGAGGGCTGGCAAAGATCGATACAAGAAGAAGCAAAAGAGATGATGAAGAGATATGTCATGACGACAGTGCCACGCCTGTGAAAGCGCAGACCATCGACGAATTACATTCCCTTCAAATTAAGAAATCAGCTCCTTGTACTCCAATTCAAGGTGGTGCCGCAAGATCTTCTTTCGATTCTCAATCTGATCAAGACCACCGAAATAAACAGCAACTTCAGTCCATCAGGTTTATATTAATATTTATAATTATCCTTTTTGTTACTCCGAATCGAATCGATGATAATATATTTCTTTTTCGAAAATTATCTGTTGCGGACATAGACATTTAAATACGTCACACCTCTTATTATGCACCAACACCTGCCTATACATGTATGTGGATTGCAGTGCATCATTGGCATCATTGACGAGAGAAACGGGGCCCAAGGTGGTGAAAGGGGATCCGGCATCAACCAGGAAAGCTGCAGATCATCACAGTACTCCTAAACTATCCTCTCATCACACTACTGCTGCTGCTGCTCCTGCTCCTGCTCCTAATATTAGTGACAGTTCCCTCAAATTCACTCACATCCTCTACAATCTCTCCCCAGCTGGTAATGTATATATGCATATTCTATTTCTTCCTACCTTTTTAACCAAGCACTGTTGGTTGGATAAACATGTTGGCAAACATAATAACTCACATCCTCAACCTAGGCAAATTAAAGATAAATTGACTGTGGAAAAAGTATTTGGGGATAAGGCATTGACTTAATTTTGAGAAAGCCTAGTTAATTTCGAGTCCAATAAAGTCAAATCTTATGCATCAAGGCACCGTTTTAATTAGTCTGTTGATTTGCCATGAAACTCTATTTAATTTAAATGTGAAATACACGTATATATTGAAGGATCACTTGATTGACAAGTTAAAATTTCCTCAATGTGTGAACATCTATAGAACTTTACGAGCAAGCAATAAAGTATGAGAAAGGATCATTCATAACTTCAAGCGGAGCTCTAGCCACACTCTCCGGTGCAAAAACAGGTCGATCTCCGAGGGATAAACGTGTCGTTAAAGATGACTCCACCGCCAAGGAGCTCTGGTGGGGAAAGTAAGTCTTATGAATCTCTTTTGCATGTGTTTCATCCGTTAATTATCATGTATATTGATTATATATATCATATATGTGCTTTAATATTGTGTATATACATATTTTTTGTAGGGGGTCACCCAATATTGAGATGGATGAGCAGACATTCTTGGTCAACAGAGAACGAGCTGTTGATTACTTGTGCTCCTTGGACAAGGTACTCTTAAATTATCTTAATCTCTTATATATATAATTACAGAACAAGTGGATTTTCATGAGACATTTTATTTATGAATTAAAATGTCTAATTTATCCTTTTTATTATTTGTTTAAAAAAATGTTGTTGAACTTGAGTCTATGAAGAAATTTAAATTTTTTTTATCATTATATCACTTTATCACATATGCTTAATATCATACTCATAATATTATTATGAGTATGCATGTGTATGAATCGTAATTAAAATTTAGAGATTAAAGTCGGGTTAAAATAATATTCAATTTTCAATTTTGTTGTTTGCATAATATACATGCTACGTATGTATTATAAAAAATATATTTAAATTATGTAAAAGTTATTTATGTACAAAGTCAAGTTAATAATTTTTTATCATAAATAAGCACATTCTAAAAAAAATGAATTATATAATTAGATTAAAAAGTGAATTTTTAATAAAATAATTAAATTTATATAATAAAAGTGAATTTAATAAAATAATTTAATTTAGATTATAAAATACATGATTGAATTTGAAAGTGAATTTTCATAAAATGAATAAAATATAATATATAATAAAAAACAATTTAAGAAGATAAGAAGTACTGATTGCGTTATTTTATTCTGAAAAATTACGAGTCGTTTTATTCAAGTAATATTGCTATAATACCCTTAATTATATAAATAATAAAAAACATATTATTTTACTAATTATGTGTATTGAATAAATATCCTTTGAATCTTAATAATTTTATTACGAAACTAATATAAGTGTGAAAATTTTATACTACAAGTCACATAATTCTATTTTACAATTTTATTTATAATAGATAAATTTATATAATAGAGTTATTATATACAAAAAGTATAAAAATTCAAATTCAAAAAATAAATTTCATATTTCGTATATTCAATATTCAAATTCATAAAATAATCATTCATATTTTGTATAATATATTCATAATAAAAATAAGTAATTTTTAAACTAAAATCATATAAATGATTATTGTGTATGTAAAAATATAAATTTAAATTATAAATTTTGTGTTTTAAATAAAAAATATTTTAATTTATGTATGTAAATGAAAATTTTTAAGTAAAATATAATTTAATTTAATATAGATTCTATAGTTGAGCTAATAATAATAATATATAATTACGTCATATAAATGATATTAAGAAATTTTCATTTTTAATATTAAAATATATTTATGTAAAAATTTAGAATTAATGATTGTAATACGTACTATAATTTTAATCCCACATCGAAATATGTATCGATTTTATTTCAATATAAAAGATAAAGTACTACTATCAATGTATTAATAAATCATGATCTTCTGGGATCTCGTGATTGATTTGTGAATGACTTAAGTTGTTGTATTCGGGTCATGAACTCTGACCTTATGTGTGATACAAATTTAGAATTTGATCTGATTTGAAAATGGACTTAAGATTTGACCTGAGTTATCACATATGGTATCAGAACCGACTCTCGAAAACTAATTAATTTAAGTTATCAGAAGTGGGGACGCAGAGACATGTGGTATTATCACACAATAATCAGATATTCGGGTGTAAGGATACGTAAAAAACCGGTATTATCTGTTCTGCTTGACATTGATAACTAAAATTTAAGTTTAGGAGTTTGTAACACCCGAGACCCCATCAAAACATGTGGATAATCCATATCACAAATAAGTTCAAGTACACTAAACCAAATACAAAAATTTGGATGATCCACAAGTTAACCTCAACGCAAAAAAATAATAATTTGTTGATATAGTTGATAGTAATACTCTAATATAAAATTAAGTTATATGGAGACCGCCTTTTTGTTGGAGACGTCGGAGACCGTATATGTACTGCTTGAAGAACATTGCAAAATATATTGTTCTGCAAAATATGTTCTGCAAGATGCACATATATTGTCTCCGACGTCTCTAACAAAAATGCGGCCTTCATGTAAATTTTCTCATATATATATAAAAACTAAAGTATTCACATTTTTCGATGTGGAACTGAGATATTACAATCATATTTCATTAACTAATCAGTTGGACTCTAACTAAATTAAATACAGTTAAATAAAAGTGAAATTTTAAAAAAATAATTAAATTTTAAAATATATTATAATTAAAATATAAAATATGACAGCAAAAAAATTAAGGCTAGTGGTCTGTGCCTTACACGGGCTTTTATGCTAGTTAATAAAAATATATCAACTAAGGTTTCCTTCTACCACCACAGTTGGATATCTTTTGATATCCAACCAACTCATCTCACACCATTAAAAAAATTAATAAACGATTAAGATTAAAAATATATATATGAAGCATCGCTCTATAATATAGCGTAGAGCGTAACTTTTTTATTTATTTTATTTCATTTTTTACCCTTATTGTACCACATGGATATTATTAATTAAAATAAATTATGTATGCACGCTCTATAATATAGCGTACACGCCGTATAATATAGCGTACATGTGTTTTGCCTTGACCACAAAAAACTACGGTAAACTCAAATCTTGAAATTGGCAATCATGGAAATCGATAAACTTTACGATATGAATATTAATAAACTTGTAATAATTTTAATATTAATTATTAGTTTTTTTAATTTTTTAATAATTATTATATTATATATTATATTATATATAATACATTTATATTAATAAAATTAATTTATATTATAATAATTACTTGAAATTTAAAAAGTACTTCAAAATTAAAAATGATTGAAAATTTATATTATGTTATATAACTAAAAATTTTAAAATAATATTATTAGATTCAAATAACTAAAAATAATATTACATTATTGTATATATACAAATTGTATAATACAATATGATAATTATTAATAAAAATTTGAAAGAAGTAAAAATTATAATATTATATTAGTGGGTTAAATTCCAGCTTGCCCTTCATTTGAATTGACAGAGTAGTCTCGAGCCGATAAATTTTTAATTTATAAACTAGATATAATTTTATTTTATAAATTTTAGACAATAAATGATCTATTAAATAATAAAACAAAAATAAAGATAATTAGATAAATAAATACTTATAAATATAATATTATAATATAATAAAATTTAATCTATAATATTTATATAATTATGTAAAATTTAATAAATATTATTTATATAAATATATGTAGCTCATAAAATTCTAAAAAGGTATGATAAAGGAACAAGTGTTGTTTTGGGCTAATAAGGACGTTTCTACTCAAAGATATATTATAGAACCTATGTGATTTATGATAAATTTGGAAAGTAATAATATTGACATGTATGCTATATTATATAGCTTATGTATATTTTTTTTAAAATAATTTCATCCATTGATCTGTTTTTTTAACGATAAGAGATGAGTTGGTGAGATATAAAGGATATCCAATGACTTAGTGAACAATTTCCATTAACTTTAAGCCTTTAATATACAAAAGATGATTGTACAACGTTTTTTTTAGCAGTTCAGTTGCGTGTACATGTGACTTGTTAGCTGAACTATATAGAGTATAATTCGAACAAATCCTTGTTGTTATATCTATCGGATGCTCGACTTTATCTGCACTTATTTGTGTCATTGTCGCATAGAAACGGTTGTGATGCCATGACTACATTGTTTGTGTTTGTTATTGTATGGATTTGATGATGCAGGGATAAATACACTTTCCTGAAGAGGTATCCTACTACACCCTATGTTATACATTATATGCAATGGCATACACATATAGTCGGGTAGACATTACAATCTTTTTGTAAAATTGGCTGGGTCATAATACAGCCATTGAGAATAGTAGATAGTCTTATACAAATTAAGCATTACAGTACTATATTGTTTATGGACATATATGGATGATTACATAGAAAATAAAGCTTGCATATTGATACTAGTATAGGCTTAATAAACATAACTTACTGTCTCATAATTCGAATGAACATAAATTGCAAGAAATTTTGCATTTCAGGTTTTTGTAAATGACCAGTACCTAAATTGGGATCCAAATCACCGCATCAAAGTCCGTATCGTATCTGCCAGAGCCTACCATTCTTTATTCATGCATAACATGTAAGCTAGGCGAAGAAACAGATGCTGTGTTGGTTGTCAAAATATTGCTCTCAATAGATGTGCATTGGTGCATATGCGTTTATGTACATTGCAAATCTTCATTTTGCTTTAATTTTTACTGAATTTGCAAAGATATACAACTCTGTGAATTTCAGGTGTATACGACCAACACCGGAAGAATTGGAGGATTTTGGCACCCCAGATTTCACAATATACAACTCCGGACAATTCCCATGTAACCGATATACTCATTACATGACATCCTCTACTAGTATAGATATCAATCTTGCTAGAAGAGAAATGGTCATTCTAGGGACTCAATATGCTGGGGAAATGAAGAAAGGCTTGTTCAGCCTAATGCATTATCTCATGCCTAAACGTCAAATCTTGTCCCTACATTCTGGCTGCAATATGGGAAAAGCTGGCGATGTGGCCCTCTTTTTCGGACTATCAGGTTCTTGAATCTTATTTTGAATTGTCAAACAGACACAAAACAATGATCCTCCTCTTTTCTAACACCTAGCATTATTTGTGAATTATGACTTAGGTACTGGCAAGACTACATTATCCACGGATCATAATAGGTACTTAATTGGAGACGATGAGCATTGCTGGAGTGAGAATGGAGTGTCAAATATTGAGGGAGGATGCTACGCAAAGTGCATTGATCTCGTGAGGGAGAAAGAGCCTGATATCTGGAATGCCATCAAGTTTGGAACAGGTACTAATCATTCTAATCCCAATTAAGCTAGGCAGATATTTCGTTTATAATTAAGTTAATTTGGTTTTATGTGTGACAGTGGTTGAAAATGTGGTGTTTGATGAGCATACCAGAGAAGTAGATTATTCGGATAGATCTGTATCAGGTACATTACCAAACTGTATTATGAATTCATGAAGCTATAGTAGTTATCATTAGACATGTATACTGTACATATTTAATATTTTTGTAAGGCAAATTCGCAAAAATCACAAGATTTGGTAAGTGCAAATCACGATGTATGATCAACCTGTGTTTTTCTGTGAAGAAAAATAGAACTAGTGAAAATAATAAAATATATATATATGATTAATGAAATAAATTAGACTTATGTTCTGTTTTTGGAAGAAAGTGAGATGGATGTGACTAGGGTTCTTTTTTCTTTCTAGCATCGACAATTAAGTCTTTCTGCATAAACACACAAGTTTGTGCGTTTCAACTTTCAAGCGCTTAATGTATTGGCATTTTAAAACACACATAATCGTTATTTTTGGACTCACAAATCATGCACTTTCTTGTGAAACACAAGTAGAAACACTTCCCACAGCAGTATGTACCTTCGAACCTGATGCTATTTTTCTTATTTATAAATTTGAATTTCAGAGAATACTCGAGCAGCATACCCAATAGAATACATTCCCAATGCTAAAATACCATGTGTTGGTCCTCATCCCAAGAATGTCATTCTTCTTGCCTGCGATGCATTTGGTGTCCTTCCACCAGTGAGCAAGCTGAGCTTGGCCCAAACAATGTATCATTTTATTAGCGGCTACACTGCTCTGGTAACTGATTTCCTTTGATTACAAGATATTTTTTTGAATTCGATTAAAAAGATATTTTAGTTCTTTGTTTCTTACGTAATACTTTTTAATTTTTATTGATATACGATGCAGGTGGCAGGAACAGAGGATGGAATAAAAGAGCCACAAGCTACATTCTCAGCCTGTTTTGGAGCAGCATTTATAATGCTGCATCCTACCAAGTATGCGGCAATGCTGGCTGAGAAAATGAAAACACATGGCGCTACTGGATGGCTTGTTAACACGGGTTGGTCTGGTGGAAGGTATGGTCGGAGACACACATGCACATATATCTTTATGTAGTCTAGGAATTTCGGTTTTCTTTCATTCTAAAATTTTGG
Organism: Oenanthe sinensis; assembly: GCA_028671895.1. NCBI lineage: Eukaryota > Viridiplantae > Streptophyta > Magnoliopsida > Apiales > Apiaceae > Oenanthe > Oenanthe sinensis. The sequence continues at coordinate 44,031,556 of CM053794.1, forward strand.
CTCTCATTTAATCCATAGGTACGGATCAGGTAACCGTATCAAATTATCATACACCCGAAAAATTATCGATGTCATCCACTCTGGGAGCCTTCTTCATGCAAACTATTCTAGAACTGAAGTGTTTGGGCTTGAAATTCCAACTGCAGTCGAGGGTGTGCCTTCAGAAATTCTCGACCCAATGAACACCGTAAGTTGAATAATTCTATCACCAAACTTTGCAGTGTTTGCTTTTGTTTCTAGCTAGTGTAGTGAGTTCTAGTGAAAGTAATGCCTATTTATATTGTGTTTTATGTAGTGGTCGGACAAAAAAGCTTACAATGACAACTTGTTGAACTTGGGTGGCCTGTTTAAGAAGAACTTTGAGGTATTTTTGAACCACAAGATTGGAACAGATAACAAATTGGCTGAGGAAATTCTTGCAGCTGGACCGAGTTTCTAACTAAGAGCAGTTCTGTGAAATTCAAGAAATAAAATATTAGAAAAACACATGTACCTCTCATTTTTTTTTCTTTTTTTGCTAAATTATATTTGAACTTTAGTATACCTGCCAAACAAAATTTGTATTTTTGGTACTTCTTTTCATTTAAAGTTTTTGTAATTATATTTGGTTCTTCTCATATTTTATAAAATATTTTTAACTTTTGAATTATTTGTATTCTGCTTAGGTTTCTGCATGTGATTTTTTTTTTGGTTAAATTTTATGTGAACTTTACTACCTGCTAAACAAAATTTGTATTTATGGTGCATTTGTAGTTTCATTATATTTATGTGTATGTTAGCAGAGGTTTCTGTAGAAGCAAAGTTGAAAGTAAGCCTAAAATTCAGATAATTAAAAAAATAAAATTTGCTTGATTATCAATTCAAAAATATTAATAGGTAGAATAGAACACTGCAAAAATTATTATAAATAATAACATAACTTAAAAATATAATGGACATGAACCACTTGATTGAATATGATAGAAACTATATATTACATTTTAATGTGTAAAAAGTTCAATTAAAAAAAATGTGTACAAACAGTAATTATTTTGATTTTCTAAATCAAAGGTAAATTGTTTTGACTTTTGACACTCATGTTTAAGTGTTTTGACCGGGTAATAAAATAATTTTTGTAATTTTTTAAATTAAAATATTGATAAAGTCAAAGGGATTAATTAACTTGGCCTTGTTTTTACAATTTATCAGTGTATGTGAACGGAAGTCAACTTAAACGATACTGAACTGCAGATTCTATGCAGCTACTAAACATATTTCTTCAGATCTACAGACACAAGTCTTCCAAGGGCACATATATAACAATCATAACTAATAATGCAATTCTAATTAGTCAAGCTTCAGCAAACAACAACGTCAGTATGGGGATAACTTGGCCTTGTTTTCTAATAGTGATTCTGTTTTCTTGTACACAGCTGAAACAGAACAAGTAATAATCTGAAACACACTCCCAAATGGTCCAAATTGTAGCCTCCCAACCCCTACAATTCTCCGACATCCCTCGTAACCTAGACTCGTACTTGTCCAAAATCTCTAAAACCCCACAACAAGTCACACAGCTCCATGCTTTATCCATCAAAACTGCAGCTTTAAACAACCTATCAATCTCTTCTCGATTCTTGTCTCTATATGCTGACCCCAAAATCAATAATCTCAACTATGCAAGATCAGTTTTTGATCATATTCAACTACCCAATTTGTTTTCTTGGAACACCATCATCAAATGCTACGTTGAAAATCAAATTGGGTTTGGGTTAGATATGTTTGTGCAGAGAAGTATTTGATAAGATGCCTAGTTAGGAACTTGGCTTCTTGGAATGCTATGATTAATGGGTATATGAAAACTAGGGATGTTAATGCAGCACGAAGCTTATTTGATGAAATGGAAGGAAGAGATATAATTACATGGAATTCAATGATAGGTGGGCTTGAATCAATTGGACGACATACAGAAGCTCTGGTATTGTTCACCACAATGCTCAATGCATTTTTCACGCCTAATCAGGTTGCCTTGGTCAGCATACTTTCTGCGATTTCAGAATTGGCTGTCGCAAGTAAGGGCAGGTGGGTTCATTCTTATTTGGCTAAGGCCGGATATAACCTAGAAGGTGCTCTTGGTACATCCCTGATAGAAATGTATTGTAAAGTGTGGTAGTGTTGAGTGTGCGTTGGCAGTTTTTCGCTCAGTACAGAAAAAGAAATTGGGCCATTGGACTGCTTTAATTGTAGGACTAGGAACACATGGACTGGCCGCAATTGCTTTTGAATTATTTCATGAGATGCTTGCAGATGGTGTAAAGCCTAATGCTATAACCTTTATCGGGATGTTGAATGCTTGTAATCATGCAGGATTGGTCAGTGATGGCCGAAGGTATTTTGATATGATGGGAAAGGAATATGGAATAGAATCAACTATTGAACACTATGGTTGCCTGGTGGACATCCTATGTTGAGCTGGTCATCTTGAAAAGGCAAAAGAAATGATAGAGCAGATGCCAATGAAACCTAACAAAGTGATTTGGATGAGTTTACTAAGTGGTTCCAAAAATCATAAAAATGTAGATATTGGGGAATATGCAGCTCAACGTGTGATTGAGATAGCTCCAGGAACAATTGGATGTTATGTGCTTCTCTCAAATATATATGCTACTGCTGGTCAGTGGGACAAAGTTTCTAAGGTTAGAGAAATGATGAGGGAGAGAGGAGTTAAAAAAGATCCAGATTGCAGTGCGATAGAGCATAAAGGTGTGGTTCATGAGTTTGTTGTTGGGGATAAATCACATTATCAAAGTAAAGACATGTATTCCAAGTTAGATGAGATGAGAGGGAAACCGAAATGCATTGGACATGTACCTGATACAACCCAAGTGTTGTTGTGTATTGAAGGACAGAAAGATAAGGAAGCTGAACTAGAAAGCCATAGTGAGAGGTTGGCTATAGCTTTTGGTCTCATCAATGTTGGATCAGGAAGTCCAATCCGCATTGTAAGAACCTTCGTGTGTGTAATGACTGCCATTCAGTGACAAAGCTCCTGTCTAAAATCTATGGTCGTGAAATCATTGTGAGGGACAATAGCCGTTTCCATCATTTAAAAAATGGGACGTGTTCTTGCATGGATTATTGGTAATAATCCATATGTAACTGAAGTTGATGTTAATTGTAAGCCCCAAACGATTTAAAATTTCGTGCTTAACAATTACGCCCTCCGTTTTTTTACAAGTCGCTTTGACTTTTAGCACACATGTTTAGGTGCTTTGAATAAGATAAATTATACTTTATGATATTAAATCACACTTTTAGAGAAAAAATAACATAATATATATATATATATATATATATATATATATATATATATATGTTTATAATATATTAAGTTATACTTATAGGGAAAAATAATTTTGAGATTTAATATTAAAACTCGAAATTTAAAGTTTATAGTTAAGTTCCAGGTTATCCAATTAATCATCTTCATCCAAGTTCCAACTTCCTATATTATTAATGGTAAAAGTTTCTTACATGAGCTCTTACTTGAATTTGAAGCAAACACTTGATTTTCTCCAAGTATGAAATATGGAACTATACTTTCTTGCAAGGTGGCTGAGGAAAATGACAAGGGTAAGGGCTTCGGATTCATGCCCTTTCTGCTATAGCTGCTCTGCATCAATCTTTTCTTGAGGGAAAGCAGTTGTAAGTCCCCCGACCTCTTCCTCTTTCTGCATTTTTGCACTGTTTCTTTATGTTATTTAGTGATGTTTCATTTATAACTTGAGTCAATTGCATTGTGTAATTTCCCCGTAGTCATTACATGTATGTGCTCAATTTTAATTGTAGTTAGTTCTTTGATGTTATGTTACATGTTTCACACTTCCGTACTACACATGTCAGTTCATCTCTAATCATTTTTTGTAGTAAAAACCATACATGGATGCTGGGTTTCTGCTAATCTAAATGTCTACATGATCATCAACTTTCATACCTGTGGTCTAAATTATTGCTTTTTATCTGCTTAACATAAAGACTTCTTATACTGTAAAGTCTACTGTCATGAGTTGCCGACATTAATGTAAAATTCAAGGCATTTCTAACGTGTCTAACATTTTTTAACTGCTTGTCATAGTTTCTTGGTGGAGTAAAATTCTTGTCCAATCTAATTATATGGTCTACGTTAAGATATGTGTCCAAGTTTATAAAGAAGAGTGAGAGGGAGAATGCATGTGAAGAATCAAATTTTACAAATCTATGTGTGAACTATCTTAGTGAAGACGTTATAGAGGATGTCCTTCGGGAAAGGGTTTTCAGAATATGGGAACATCTCCAGTGTGGTCATTCTGAAATCTGAAGGACAGTGCTGGAGTATCAAAAGGATTTGGGTTTGTTGGATTCAATTCACATGAAGATGCTAAGAAGGCCTTTATTAGATTATTACACAAAAAGTGGGACAACATTTCGAGCTTTAATGGATTTGTTTACAACACAAGTAAACTATGCAAGAAAGAAACATATAAGATATTTAAGAGCACAATACGACAGGATCGATCAAGCACGAAATGGAACACGCCGAAGCAGCTACATATAGATATTACTGAATTTCAAAACAGCAAATCCGACATTTGTCTCGTGATGGGAGAGGTGCACAACATTCACAAGCAACTAGCAAGGCATACAGGACCATCGTATCTCTGCACATTAATTTATATGTTCGTTAGAATTTGGCTAAAATAATAATCTTAATTTCGAAGCACGTAAAATTAGCTTTAAAAAATAAAACTTTGAAGCATGCATGTGCCTACAAATATTATTGTCGTATGTCTTGTAATTTTAATGTGTGCGAATAATTAAATTTCTTGTATCTAGCTGCCTCAGACGGTATTGCTGGTGAGATAGCAATGGCGACGAGGAAAACAGATTTAAGATTAAAACATGCCATTGTTAGAGTTATTGTATATAAAATAAAATAATTATTCAGAAGGGTTGATCGATTATCATGCATGTATTTATAGTGTATTTCACAAGGACAATTTTGAACCAAAAAAGGTAGTAGTGTTCATTAATTTTTGCTTGGGCATAAAATAAACACAAGTCAAAATCACTCAAATTTGAATGGGTATCTATTTGTGCACGAGTGGTAACTTGTTTGAGATTCTTAAACTACTTTAACATTCTTTTTCAAGTTAGCTACTACTATATCCTTTTGATTATTTCACACCAAACGAAAAAAACGCGTATTCTTTTGTGTAAAATATTAAATAACATGACAAAAATTTCAGTACTCCAATGCTCACGTCTTCGTTCAGTCTAAACTATTAGCTACTACTATATCCTTTTGATGTATAAGAAACTATTGGGTTCAATCTGCTTCATAAATTACATATAACAAAGAAAGCAATCCAAAGTATGTTTCCATGGTCAAAATGCTGACAAGGAAACTAGAAATTGCTAGAAATATCAAACAAGAAAAGAGGCGTTTCCTACCAGCAATTCATGAGCAATTCAGACTATAACAAACATTAACCGGAGAATAAGCACCACATGTAATTCATTGTCCACACATACGCCACATCAAGTACAAATCACTGATAAAAGGTACATTAACAGCCAAATTTCACATCAAGAAGAGATAAAAGGTTCTACTTCTGGACCCATAGCAGCAGCTGGGAGTCGTCGAAAGAGTTCTAAACATATAATATCGCAAGGAATTTACATGCTGAAACTCAACAAGCTGTGAACAAGTTCAGGTCAGTGCTGTCTCTTCTAACTCTTTTTCAGAAACGTATAATGAATCACCGCCACGTACAAATCCTCTAGACCTAGGATGCGGAACATTGTTAAACTCGTGGCAATAATAACAGCCGTTCGTTTTATCTACTCTTTCATCTTCTGCAAGACGATGAATTCATAGAGTTACCAAAACAAGTAGCCCGTAAACTCGGTCACGAAGGACAAACAAATTAATAAGCAAACAAATGTGCATCAAATACCAGTAGGAGATAAATTAGATCCATGACCACTTATATACGATCAAAAACAAGCCTGAAATTAACTTAACAAATTATTAAATTTTATTAATGAATATATGTTTTCTCATATTATTTATTATTTGTTATGAATTATACACTTTGATGATAACATAACAATTAGAAATCATAACTTAACAAATTTATTTGTAATTGATCAACGGATATGTGTTTTATAAATATTCATTAACAATGATATGTCATTATCAGTTGAAGTGTTCAATGTATCAACTGATAATTGGTGTTTTAGAAACAATGTTATTTCCAAATCATTTATTCAATAATCAATGGATGAATATGTCCTGAGAATCGATGGATATCCGAGTGAACAAATATTAATCATCAACTGATGTAAGTCTAAACTGTTAAATTATAATTATTTGATTGCATTAATTTTTACAAGTGATGAATGATCAACTGATAAATAAAGGTTTAATGGAAATTCAAAGGATCGAAAGATATTAAAGACTATCAACGTATGCCGAAGACCCATCAATTGATAACATCAAATATAAATCGATGGATATCAAATGTCAGTCGATTGATAAAAAGCCTTTAGAACTCCATACAAACAACGTCAGTTGATATGCTTAAGAACAAATTATCAATTGATATTGACAATATAGGAAGATCATATCAGGATGCTTTTCAGACAAGAGATAACATTGGAAAACAGTCAAATTTGTCTTGCATGTGAAGACTCAGGTAGGAGCCGTCTTTCTCGAGAGAATGGAAGACAAAAACATTTCCCAAGTTGCGCACTACAAAAGGGTAAGACAGAAGCAGCTGTTTTCTAGTTTTAGTTATTCTTCTTTTACTTATCAATTAAAAAATTGTATAAAACATTTTGGTAATATATGTTGTTGGACCAAATAAAGCCTACCATATTTAATTATTTGTCTTGATGTAACACATGTAAAGTTTTTGTATTATGATGTGTATTTAGTAAGTCTTAATATACTTGCAGATAGAAGTATGTTCTACTGTGAAGTCAGTATTTAGATATAAGTCAAGAATAAAGGTTGATAGAAGATTCAAGTCTGAATCATGCATCAAATCAACGAAGACTTCATCAAATAAGAATTTCAGTAGAAAATACTCCAAGTCAAGTATGTGATCGAGAAGTCATCCTGACAGAGAAGTAATGTGAATCTGGTAGAAAAGTCTCAAATAACTCAGTAGTTGATCGAGAAGTTAGAAGTGATCGAGAAGTCAAAGACATTGCAGTTATTCGAGAAGTATGAAGTGTGATTCATTCGAGAAGTCCAAATTGAACAAATCGAGATGTTAGTTAAAGAAACCAATCGAGAAGTAACAGGGCTGAACCAATTGAGAAGTATGTGAACCAAATCCTTCGAAAAGTCTAGTCTAATAGAGAAGTCATCAAATGAAGTATGCAATTGAGAAGTCTAGTCATTCGAGAAGTTAAGTATATGAAGACTGATCGAGAAGTCTCAGCAGTACCTGATCGAGAAGTCAATCTCAATGACTTCTCGAAGCAAATTCAAGAGAGTATTTGATTGATTCAAAGAGCTAAATTCAAGGAGATTTGTAGAAGAACAAGTCAAATAGTTTGAAGCTCTGTCATATTCAGGATTGGTCAAACCTGGTGGATAGAGACAAGTTTGCAATGCAGCTAGGAAGAAGAACAAGACAAAGACAAAAGAGATAAGGCTAGAAGCAAAAGACTGTAAAAAAATGTGTTAGCTAGAAATAGATAGTAGTCAAATGTAAAGTGTTTCTTGTATGTTTCTAGTTTTAACATAATTGTCTAGTGATAGCATCTGCCAAAAGACATATTATCTATATAGCTTATGCACAGTCTCATTAGTCAATATCAAGTTGAATATTACCGATATTATTCACTCCTTGTATCTTCCAAGAATAAGAAACTGAAATTCATTCTTGAATTTCAGATTGTAACAAACAGTTTAATCTAATACATTAAATTGAAAGTGTAACTTGTGTGTTCTTTTATTTACGTAAATTTCACTGTTAAACATCAAATTAAATATTAAGCTACAAACAGGATACAAGTTAAAGTTCATTATAATATACAAATCGAAAAAGAATTAAAACTACACATTCACCCCTGCATAGTTTTTGTAGTTCTAAATCCTAACATATGTACCATGTGTTGTAGCAAAGTTGAAAACGAGACGCACGCGATGGTTTTACAAGAGATATGTTTTCTGAATGTAAATTGTTCAGAGTTTTCAAGCAATTCTGTAATAAATTTCAACTTTATAAAAACAACTACAACTAGTTTTTAGATCTAGATCATCAGAGTAAAAACTGGGGTAAACAAAGTATTTTTCATTATTTGATTATAAAGTATGGATTTTTATCATAATATTGCGTTCAAAAAATATGTTTTCTCGTTAATATATTATTATATTTCATTATTAAGGATGAAAATAATATATATTAATATTTTATTAATAAATATATGTTTTCTTATATTATTCCATAATAAAATGTACTTCGTGATTAAATATGTTATTATATTACAATATTATTTTATTTAATTATTAAGGAGAAAATAATATTTTTCATTATTTCCTTATAATAAATATATGTTTTAACATATTATCTCATTATGAAATACATTTCATTATTAAAATAATAATTTAATTAATTATTTATAGTGTACTTCTGAAGGACAATTTTGAACAAAAAAATTTAAGGTAATAATATTCACTAATTTTTGCGATGCGTAAAATAAACACAAGTCAAAATGACTCAAATCTGAATCTCTGTGGACAAGTGGTAGCTTGTTTGTGATTTTGAGATTCTTACTACTTTCGCATTCTTTTTCAAGTTGAAAAATGAATCTAATTATAATATGTAGTTTGATAAATCTTAATAGTTTTACGCTGCCTGCTAACTATATCCTTCTGATTATTTTACACCAAACCAACAAAAAACGCTTATTCTCTTCTGTAAAATATAAATAACATGACAAAAATATCATTACTCCAATGTTCTCGTCTTTGTTCAATTTTAACTCCAAACCTAAGGGGTCGTTTAATTCATACCACTTGGTATGAGGATTAAATTTTAATATTGGTATTATGTGTTTGGTTTAATTGTCGAATAATATAATTTAAAGTATTATTAAATTAATGGTTGAATTTATTATATAAAAAATATAAATATAATTTTTTTATGATTAGTAATGTTTGATTGTATATATTATTATTATTTGATTATTAATAATGTTTATTATCAATAATAAAATAATAATATAAAAATTGATACTCATACCTTTTTCTCATACTCATCTTTCTCTTAGGTATCAAAAACACATATTTTGAGGTATTGTGTTAAAATTTAAATAAAAATGAAACCAAATCCTAGATATGGGTTTTATTCACTCTAAACTCATAACTCATTCCAGAAATCTCTCAACCAAACCATCCCTAAATAGAAAATACTACCCGTGAGATAAAATCATAGATAAAAATGTATTTTTTCCAAATAATAAATTAAAGGAAAATGAGCAGACTCAAAATTTGGGTCCAATCTGCTTCAAAAAAACTTTTGCAATTGCAAAGAAACATGTAAATAGCAAAAAAAGGGGGGGAAACATTTGGGTCCAATCTGCTTCATACAACTTTTGCAACCGCAAAGAGCAGTGCAAATGCAACTAATATTATATATCCAAATTACAATGAAAATAATGAATTTTTTTATGCTGAACTTTTATTTCGGAATAGGCAAGACCTAATATTCTGACTCCATAAATTACATATAACAAAGAAAGCAATCCAAAGTATGTTTTCATGGTCAAAATGCTGAAAAGGAAACTAGAAATTGCTAGAAATATCAAACAAGAAAAGAGGCGTCTCCTACCACCAATTCATGAGCAATTCAGACTATAACAAACATTAACCGGAGAATAAGCATCGCATGTAATTCATTGTCCACACATACGCCACATCAAGTACAAATCAGTGATAAAAGGTACATTAACAGCCAAATTTCACATCAAGAACAGATAAAAGGTTCTACTTCTGGACCCATAGCAGCAGCTGAGAGTCGTCGAAAGAGTTTCAAATTACATGACATTAATACTGAATCGGGTTCTATATTTTTCGTTTTAATGTAATTATTTTGGTTATTTTGCGATTGTTTTTTGTGTTGTATACTTTTTTCTATATTTAATATTTTTTTCATGGGTTGTATAATTATATTTTGAAAAAGTTATAAATAATTAAATATATTATCTAAACTATTTAATTGGGTGCAGTTAGGTTACGCATTACGGGTCGAGTTGACAAATGTATTGTGAAAGTAGTTACAGATAAGGGTGAACATAACCCGGCCAACCCGCCAAACCCAACCCAACCCGATCCTTGTTTCGGTCGAATAAACTGAACCGTCCAAAATCGAGGGTTGAACGGTTTAATTTTTCAAAAATCCGTATAAATTGGATTGGATTAGGGTTTAACATATTTTGACCCTAACCCAACCCGACCAACCCGTTTACACATATATGCATAGCCCATTAGGCCCATTTAATATGAGTTTCTTGATAAAGATAAACCAAACTGATTTAATTATAAGATGATGTTCTTTTTTATTTAATCTAGGCTCATAAATATTTTCATTTTTTGTTTTAATTTTATAAGTGGCAAAAATAATATTGACATTGGTGCATCGAATGAGATACTCAAGGTCAATGCTATCGATGTTATTGATGATTGATTCGTCACAAAAAATGTTATTTTATTTATTTTAAACTAGCCAATTGTTATTGTATTATTTAATGTTTTGAGTTAGATTTTGGATTGTATTTGACTATTTGATGACTATTTATATTTTATGTCACACATTTGGACTATTTATTTGTTATGGAAAATTGGCATTTGACAGAGGCAGACTATATCAAAGTTATGTTCAGACTTATTTACAGTATTGTTACTTGAAGAAGAGGATTTAACCCAACCCAACCCGAATTAATTGGGTTGGGTTGGGTTGGGTTGGGTTGGGTTGGGTTGCGTAAAAAAATTTATATTAATGGATTCAGTTTTTATGGACCGTGGATGATCCCGACCCGTGTTCACCCTGTTTACAGAGTTTACAGAGACGGGCGAGAAGGGGAGGGGGCGAAAGAAAGAAGAAGGGAAAAAAGAGAACAGAGGTTGTACGTTCCCGCAAAATAAATCCGAGTAGTAGTTGGTCATCAATTGCCAAGAAATCCAAGTATCCGTTTATGTATCCAATCGTGAGGAAATGATTGCTAGGTAAACTAATTTATAAATAATACATCTGGATTTGGGGTTTTCAATTCATTTTTTATATTTTGTGTTGATATGCATGCATACACTCTTATTTGGGGCGGGTTAGTTTCTGAGGTTTTAATTTAAGTATGCAGGTGCAATTCTTCATCATCATCATCATCTCCTTTTATGTAATTATGTTATCTAGTTATTGTTTTTATGTCCCTCTGTATCCAAACCTATCCCTTAATTACAACTCACTAATCCAATTTGATTTGATAATTTGATTTAACTCCCCTAGCTTATTGGTTTTCATTAATATTTGCAGCCGTGAATTCAATAAGGTGCCTCGGCCTGATCCCGATCCTGATCCTCATCCATGTTTGCAACGGGCAGAGGAAGCCTTGAACTATTTTAACCAATATTCTGTCAGTCTCTCTCTCTCTCTCTGATTCTATTAATCTTTCTCTTGTCTTATGTTTGCCTTGCCCCTGATTCTATTAATCTTTCTCTTGTCTTATGTTTGCCTTGCTCCTAAAATTCATAGCCTCAAAAGTATAAACTCCTCAAGCTTGGTTCTTTGTATACACTCACCCACTTTCCGCACTTCGTGCTTTATCATATCAACTTCACGGCTCAGAATACTCATGTTGCTGCTGCTCCAGAGGAGATGTTTTTCACCGAGCTCACATATTCCACACGGGTTTCTGTCAGGCTCTGCGTATCCTTGGGGCCCAAAAACTCTCTTTCAGGTTTCTTCTACTTTTGCTCATGTCATTTATCCATAGCCTACTACTATTACCTGCATTTCTCTTTTGCTTTGCTCCAGCTTCCCTCACTCAAAAGATCAGCCACGCCTTGTTTCAACTGTTTCTTTGTCAATCGCTACGCCCTACTTGTTTTAGTAACTCCTGTCAATTTGTCTTGCAGGAGACAAATTGAGTGGCTGTTATTATTGTGAAAAGAATAACATGGTTTGGCATCCTACAAGTGGAGGATTCGTACGTGGTGGTGATTCTTTGTACAAAACAGTACAAGACATATGTGACATCAACCAGAGCAATGCAATTCCCGATCACGAAAAGTGCTTGCTCGGGTAAGTGCTTGTTTGGCTCTTGTATTAAACCCCAACTGTCCTCCATTAGTACTCCACCAAGATTTGTACCTATCAATTGTTTATTTCTAAATCACAGAATATCTATGTATATGAATAGTAAAAGTTATTATCTTGGATCAAATACCTGTGTTTCTATGCAGTGCAAGCCCCAGCCGTATATCTCTCTCTCTTAAAAAATACCAGCAAGACTTCTGATTCTTGAAAAAGTACCAGGGGAAAAAATCAGGCCATAAAATCTCACAATCTCCAGAAAAATAGGGAAAATAAAAGCATATCACTTTTATTGACCTGACTATCAGCCAAAGGCCCCAAACAAAACTAGTTATTAGCTACATAGACACAGAGAGTGGGAGAAAAGAAAAGAGAGGTTATATAATGACCGTCAGACCATGGTTCTTAATTCAAAGGGTGAATTGATGACCAGTAGTTTTTCTTCATCTACCGACTCCAAACCATTGGAGGGATGGGTCTTTGACGGATGTGTCCATTCCTATTTTGAAACCTTTCGTTCGAGGGTTGTGCCAGCTTGATTATTCTTCTATTTAATTTCACTAAGATATATTCATAACAGAAGTGGAGATGGGGTTTTGAAATCTTTACATAATTGAGTTCTAAAAAAATTTGTGCTGTAGATTGATTGGTTTATCTGATCATTATTCACACTGGGATTACCTGCTGCTGTTAGTTTCTGGGTTCTATTTATTTGCCAGTTGATATTTAATTTATTGTTTTTGCTGCTGCTTGCATATTTTAAATAACCTTTGTTTTGATCTGCTCAAAACTTTAGTGATTTTGGTTCTGATATCTGAATTGCAGGCTTAAACAAGTTTACCGGTCCCTTGAACCCAAAAAGGAACGTGAGAACGTATCGCAACAAGTTGATGATGCAAGCCTGTATGCAATTGAAGCCTTGAAGATGTACAATGAAGGATGGGTCAGTTTTCTTTGGAATGTTAGCGTTTGCTTTTCTTTAAATCAAATCATGAATAACCATTTTTATTGGATTCTCTTGATCTTTGTTTATGTTCTGTTTGCCTTTACGTAAAATTCATAGCCTATACACTATGAACTGGTGAATCCGGGATTTGTTACGCGTGTTATTCTGTCAACATGCTTACTTTTTCATGTCAACTTCACGGCTAAGGACACCGATGATGCTATGCTCGAGAGGAGATTTTTTTCGCTGAACTGACAAGTACCAGCGGGGTTCTCTCTTGTAAGTTGTGCGTTTTGCTGGAGCCAGAACAGTTAATTTCAGGTTTGTTTTTGATATTTTATAAGTGGCCATGTGATCTAATTTATCTCCTACTGGTATTTGATGCACATTTGTTTGCTTATTAATTTGTTTGTTGGTCCATCTTGATCAAGTTTACGGGCTACTTGTTTTGGTAACTCTATGAATTCATCTTGCAGAAGATGAAACAGTAGATAAAACAAACGGCTGTTATTATTGCCACGAGTTTAACAATGTTCCACATCCTAGGCCTGGAGGATTTGTACGTGGCGGTGATTCATTATACGTTTCTGTAAAAGAGTTAAAAGAGACAGCACTCACCTGAACTTGTTCACAGCTTGTTGAGTTTCAGCATGTAAATTCCTTGCGATATTATATGTTTAGAACTCTTTCGACGACTCTCAGCTGCTGCTATGGGTCCAGAAGTAGAACCTTTTATCTCTTCTTGATGTGAAATTTGGCTGTTAATGTACCTTTTATCAGTGATTTGTACATGATGTGGCGTATGTGTGGACAATGAATTACATGTGGTGCTTATTCTCCGGTTAATGTTTGTTATAGTCTGAATTGCTCATGAATTGGTGGTAGGAGATGCTTCTTTCCTTGTTTGATATTTCTAACAATTTCTTGTTTCCTTTTCAGCATTTTGACCATGGAAACATACCTTGGATTGCTTTCTTTGTTATATGTAATTTATGGAGTCAGAATATTAGGTCTTGCCTATTCCGAAATAAAAGTTCAGCACAAAAAAATTCATTATTTTCTTTGTAATTTGTATATATAATAGAAATTGCATTTGCTTCATCGAGTTTAGATTTGTTACACAGGTAAATTATTTATTATATATACTTGTTTACCATTACAAGAAATTTAATTATTTGCACACATTAAAATTACAAGACATGCGACAATAATATTTGTAGGCTCCTGTATGCTTTGCTAGTTGCTTGTGAATGTTGTGCACCTCTCACATCACGATACAAATGTCGGATTTGCTGTTTTGAAATTCAGTAATATCTATATGTAGCTGCTTCGGCGTGTTCCATTTCGTGCTTGATCGATCCTGTCATATTGTGCTCTTAAATATCTTATATGTTTCTTTCTTGCATAGTTTACTTGTGTTGTAAACAAATCCATTAAAGCTCGAAATGTTGTCCCACTTTTTGTGTAATAATCTAATAAAGGACTTCTTAGCATCTTCATGTGAATTGAATCCAACAAACCCAAATCCTTTTGATACTCCAGCACTGTCCTTCAGATTTCAGAATGACCACACTGGAGATGTTCCCATATTCTGATAACCCTTTCCCGAAGGACATCCTCTATAACGTCTTCACTAAGATAGTTCACATATAGATTTGTAAAATTTGATTCTTCACATGCATTCTCCCTCACTCTTCTTTATAAACTTGGACACATATCTTAATGTAAAGCATATAATTAGACAGGACAAGAATTTTACTCCACCAAGGGTTCTTGATCTGGTTAACATGTTTGTATTGCTTGGAGTACTAGCATCAGTTTGACATAAGCTTGCTTGGGTTTTGCTTGAGTTTTGTATCGCCGGAGTTTGATTGGTTTTTATTTATATTGGCCGGATTTTTTGAGCCCTGCAACTTTATGCTTGTTTGTGGTAGTGTAGCTGAGTCGTAGAGAAGCCTAACATATTGTGGGCACGGTTAATATTGGGATTGATGCCCGATTGGTATCACCGGAGTTGAGCAGCCGGATTTTTCTCCGGTTGGACCCAGAACTCGAATGTGCATAAATGATTGTTGGTTCAATACTTCCGATTTCTTCAGATTTGTCCTGTTTTAAATGCTATGAAGATCACATGACTTTACCACAAACTAGCTTTTATACTTTTTTCAGTACTGGCATTGTCATTGCCGGGTTCCCAAACCTTGTCATAATGTTGTATTGTCTTTGTTTTTTTTTATAATGTACTGGGAGGAAAGACCCATGCCAAAATATTTGATTTGCAGTCATATTTTGGTTTTGAAGCTTCTAATGAATTTACACGTGTAGAAAGCGTGAGTGTGATGATGCGATGTTATATATGCTGGTTGTAAAAGCATTTATGAGAACATGTGCAATGATTGTGTTAAAATAGATGGAGCTATTGTTATAATTTAGCACTAAAAAGTGATTTTTTTTGCGTTAAAATAACATCATGTCTACAATGTATTGTTCTAAATCTTGTTTCAAATGGATAAATTGAATATAAAATTGCTAAAAGTGGTATTGAATATATTAGGTAGAAAATTGATGTCACTCATTTATTCATTTCACTTCATTTTTTCACTTTTTGATGATGTCTACATCTATCTTTTTTTTTTTTTTTTTTGAAAAAGATGTCTACATCTATCTTTTGTTCTATATATAGAATAAATTATAAGCACAATGTTTAGCACACCATTAGAATGGAGAATTTTAGTTTTTGTTCTATAATATAGATAGAGAACAAGATATAGTATATCACTGGACTTGTCCCGGGATATAATCGGAATCAAATTTAGAAGTGATCTATTGGTTGTGTGAAGTTTAATTTTTTTATTAGAACTATAACTTTTATATAGATATCTGACTATAAAAAAATAGAGGATTATACAAGATGCTTTTAGAGTGAACACATTTGACCCTAATCAACTCTAGCCCCAGATTTTCAATCTGTTTTTGCGATTGATTTTCAAAAAATTATTTTACAAATTATTATTAATTTCGAAAATGATTTTAAAAATTAAAATAGATTATTTTTATTTCAAAATTAATTTGATTTAATTATTTTAATTTATTTAGATAATAATTTAGTTAATTATAATTAATTGGTTAATGTACATTAATCAATTAATTTAATTATTTAAATATTATTTAAATATAATTAAAAATAGTTGGATTTAATTATTTTGAGAAATAAAAATGATTTATTTATTTTTATTTAATTAGTCTTTTACCCGGTTTAAATGAAATAAATTTGTTTGAGACCCTAAAAATAATCCAGAACTGACAAAAATTGTTTGAGAGTCTCAATTTATTTACAAACCCGGATTAATATTTTATTAAATATTTATGGATCCAATAATTATCCGGAGGGGATAATAATGATCCACTTCAAATCAAATAATATTTTAGAGTCTATTTTTAATTCTTTGACTGCTCTTTAATTTGTGAGTTTTATCTGCTATATGATTTATGTGCTTACCCGCCTGCTAATTGATGTTACTTGGTTTTTAATTATTATTTGATGTTCGTTATTAATAGAACGCATGGGTAGACACTAGAATCTAAATTAGAATATTTTATTTGTAGATAACGAGCGATGTAATAGATAGACGGGCAGTGTACTCGACCCATTCCAGCTTAGAACCGCATCTATATCAGGCAAGTATTTTCTCCTTGATCATATTAAAAACTTTTGTTTTACTGTTTCGATTATTCATATCATGATAAATAGTTGTTATTCGGAACTATTTATGATTCATGTTTTATTCTGTGCATCGGAGTTACTTGATATTCGTAAATAAACACATCATATCCAGTGTTATCGTAGTAAATAATGAGGATATGGTCTGTATTTGAAATTAAGCATACATTTATTTTATTTGGGGTTGCTCTAGTGGATTGAAAATTTTAGCGTAAGAGGCTCTAAGATAGGAGTCCAGCATTTGAGGAGAATATGGTAACCAATCCATTTTCCTGTAGGCTAACATTATTTGCCTATTTTGGTACCTATAATTTAAAATCCTTGTTATATCTATGGGTATAGAAATGTACCGATGAGTTATAAAGAGGTCCTATTACTTTTGAACTGATCAGGTAGCAATAGTATTTTTTTTTGCGTTGTATCCAATCCATATCGCCAGCATGGCTTTTATATATTGATTTTGAGCAGTTGATTCATTTTTATGCCATACTGCATTATTTCAGTTTGAGATACACTATGATTTATTTGATGTGCAGTTTTTATAATAAATTGTTTGATATTTCGTTCTCTATACATATCTCATACTCTGATTACATTTCGATTGTTCATATACTTGCTGAGCATTTCTTTGGCTCACTCTTGCTTTCTATTTACCTTTGCGAGACAGTCAGTATGAGTCATCACAACCGTTCTTCCAGGAGTAGACAATCCAGGATTCAGGGACAGCTCGCCCCTCGAGCCTCTCAGGTATTTAGCTGTCTTAGTTATTCGTAGATAGAAGTTGTAATAAAAATAAAGTTAGAGTTGAAACTTATCTAGACTTTCGGTTTGAGTTTGTGAGATACCTTTGGGTGGTAATAAAGTACTTTGTGTTACTTTTAGTTTCACCTGCTTAATTTCATACTATAACATATTAGCGATTTTTGGTTGTTGACGGGGTCAGTGCGCCTCTGATTTATTATTTTTGTTGTTGTTGGTTGTTAATTGGTTGGTGACCCCCAAATCTAGATCCCGGATTTGGAGGGCGTCACACAAACATACATTAATAACTTATAAGTGGTTCTTTACTTATCACATGCGCGTTTGGCTAAACTTATTTTTGAAAAATAAGTGTTTATTTAAAAAAAAGTATACATTTATGTACTTTTTTCTGCAAATAAGTACTTATATCTGAAAAATAAACTAAAAACTAAATTTGTTTTTGAAAAATAAGCACTTGTTTAAAAAAAGTACACTTCTATCTACTTTTTTTTCCGAAAATAAAGACTTATTTCAAAATATAATTGTAGCCAAACGGGGCCCACTTATTATCACTTATCCTATATAAGTAAAAAGTAACTTATTGTAAATTACCCAAACGACCTCAAAATTTGCTTGATTATCAATTCACAGCATCAATAGTCAGATACACCGAAGAATTATTATACAATGTGACATAAAAATGATCCACTTGATTCGAACATGATAGAAAACATATTTTAAATTTTAATATTTATATATCATAATATCTTATCAATATACAGGTGAAAATCCAAAAATTCAAAAAAAAAACAGTCAAATATTTATTTAAATAAAGCTAATACTGTTAATGGAACAAATAAAAGCGAATGTACAGGCTAGTGGCCAAGGCTAATTAAAACACAACAAAAACAAAAAATTAATACTACACAAACTGTTGAACAAGCTCCACCCTATATAATATATTATACATATAAATATATTAATATAGAAAAAAACATCTAAATATTTATTTTATAAGAAAAAATCCTAATAATTGCTTATATTTATTATGCTTAGATAATATCTATAAAAAAAATTGACAATAGTGTAATTGAGGAATATTTATTCAAAATTTGATTGTAAGGTTTATTTTATTTCGAAATTAAAAAATCAAGGTTAAATCTACCAAAAATTTTAAAAATGGGTTTTAATTGTAAATAGTTAAGAACATATGGTTAAATTTATTAATTATTTTTAAAAAAATTCAATTGTATATAATTAAAAAACATAGAATTAAATATATTAAAAGAAGATTTTAATTATATATTATTAATAACACATAGTTTAAATTGTATTTAAGTCTTATTTTTATTTAAATTTTCACACTCTTCAAATCGATCAATTTTCTCTCTCCTAGGGTTTCTAATTTCAATCTTCAATTAATCCCCAATCATTCCTCTCTCTTCTATGATCTACACTCATCTCTCCTATGGCTTCAATACGACGAACGTTATCGCCGTATCACGACCGTCAACACACTAACGGCGGCAGTCCATTTTCCGTCCACTCCCCGTCACACAAAAACAACAACAGATCTTCCTCTTACTCTCTCTCTAGATTTCTCGCTGATCTCTCTCTCCAGAAATACTCCCGTAAAAATCAACCGCTATGGAAAAGATCACTTTTACGGTGCTCAATTTTCTTCCTGTTAGGTTCCTTATTGGGATTAGCGCCGTTTAATGAAGTTGATGACGTGTCTAATCATGATTTTACTTTCGAGATCATTAAGCCTCCGCCAGTTAATGTTATTGAAAATGTTGTCATGAATCGTCCGGTTCAGCTCGGAGAGCGAAAACTGGACAAGAGCGTTGAGTTCGTGTATCGAAAACAGGTGATTGTTGTTACGCCTACGTATAATCGAGCTTTACAGGCTTATTATTTGACTAGATTGGGGAATTTGCTTAGACTTGTGCCTCCACCGCTTATTTGGATTGTGGTGGAAATGAATGTGGGATCGTTTGAGACTGCGGAGATTTTGAGGAATACGGGTGTTATGTATAGGCATTTAGTGTGTACGAAGAATTCGACGAATGTTAAGGATAGAGGTGTGCATCAGAGGAATACGGCGCTTGAACATATCGAGCGGCATAAGCTTGATGGCATTGTTTACTTTGCGGATGATGACAATGTGTATTCACTTGAGCTGTTTGATAATATTAGGGAAATAAGGTATACGATTTAGCTTTATAATTAATATTGCTGCATTTCGATGTTAATCTTTGAAAGTATGATTAAGATTCGTGTTTCTAACTGCAGTTATCAATATTGAATGCCCATACTGACGTTGTTGTTTGCTGAAGCTTGACTAATTAGAATTGCATTATTAGTTATGATTGTTATATATGTGCCCTTGGAAGACTTGTGTTTGTAGATCTGAAGAAATATGTTCAGTAGCTGCATAGAATCTGCAGTTCAGTTTCATTTTTGTGTTTAATTAATGATGTATTTAATAAGTTGACTTCCGGTCACATACACTGATAAATTGTTCATGGTGCATATTTAAGTAGGATTTCCAGTTACATATTAATGTTGAAGTGTTTATTGTTGAGGTGCTGGCTCGATTCTATTATTAGATCTGATACTTTGGTCTATCCTGTACTTTCTCTGTATTTACTGGAAGTAATTCCCAATGATTTAGTTCTATATTTGTATATCTTGTATATACTAATCCGACATATAAACGTGCAAACACAAATTAGCCCATGGTGTGCGCCTGTGACTGGAACTGTATCCCTATTTTTTTCCTGCTGATGGTTATTTCTCTGAACTCTGTGGATGTTTTGCATTTATATTGTCTGTACCTTCTTGTGGATAGCATATTCAATGACCTGCCTTTGTATTTATTTTCTTCTTCTTCTTTCGAATAGGAACAAACTATTCCGTGTTGTACTTTGTGCAACATGTTTGAACCCTGTATTTTTAGTCATTTCATCAGATTGAGCTTATAAATCAGAAATTGGTTTACTCCGTGCAACATGTTTGAACCCTATATTTTGTCACTTTAGTAGATTGAGCTTATCGAACAGAAATTGGTTTGATAAGGAACTACTGGCTTGTTCTTTTCTTCTGCTATCATGGCCATGTCAAGTTGGGACCTCTTTTCGATTTTAGATTGCTTATGATTGAAAAAATGAAAAAAGAAAATAGACGTATATTGTGATGTCCTGAACTGAAATTTGGTTAGACCTTAGGTACTCATTTGTCAGGCAGCGGCTTATAAAACAGAAATTGGTTTACTCCGTGCAACATGTTTGAACCCTATATTTTGTCACTTTAATAGATTGAGCTTATCGAACAGAAATTGGTTTGATAAGGAACTACTGGCTTGTTCTTTTCTTCTGCTATCATGGCCATGTCAAGTTGGGACCTCTTTTCGATTTTAGATTGCTTATGATTGAAAAAATGAAAAAAGAAAATAGACGTATATTGTGATGTCCTGAACTGAAATTTGGTTAGACCTTAGGTACTCATTTGTCAGGCAGCGGCTTTTCAGTTTATGGAAATAAGCTGAAGTAATGTGGTCTTGATCTGATTAAATGGTAGAGTGCTAGAAGGTTATTGATTATTTATGTGATAGTATACATATTTGATTATTTTCCGATATCAGGCGATTCGGCACATGGCCGGTGGCCATGCTTGCACAAAGCAAAAACAAGGCTGTCTTGGAAGGTCCGGTATGCAATGGAAGTGCAGTTATTGGATGGAACACCAATGAGAGAAGTAAAATTCTTCGTAGGTTCCATGTTGACATGTCAGGCTTTGCCTTTAATAGCACCATATTGTGGGACCCAAAGAGATGGAAGCGACCCACCAAAGAACCAATTCGACAGTTAGATACTGTGAAGGAGGGCTTCCAGGTAGGCATCATATAATGCATCTGAGATATCACTATCAGTTTTGTTTACAGTTAACGTGTCATTAACTTCACATAAATTTATCTACTCTGTGTTTTAATAGGAGACCACCTTCATAGAACAAGTAGTGGAGGATGAAAGCCAAATGGAAGGAATTCCCCAGGATTGCTCAAGGATCATGAACTGGCACCTCCACTTGGAAGCTCGCGATCTTGTTTATCCTGATGGTTGGTTGCTTCAGAAGAACCTTGATGTTGTCCTACCTACTAAATGATGGAAATTTAATTTTGTGACACTATCTTGTGTGCACTGTTCATTTTTGACTTCTTCAAAGGAGGAATATGCGATCTTGAATTTGTTGGTTGGGAGTTCACTGTGGCCGTCATGCAAACTCTTACTTTGAGCAACATAATTCAGATCTCATTCTTTAAAGGCAGTTAGTACTTAGTAATTATGCATCTGCTTCATGACCGGATCATTGTGGCTATCTGGGACTGGAGGCAGCAACAGCACTGCTAAATTCTGGCAGTCCAAACATAGATCAAGAAGTTTATAGAAATTTTTATTCAGATTATTCTTTTGGAAAAACAACATTACAGTTTTATTATTGTAAAAATCTGGAGTTTTCCTGTGAGGTGAGGGTGTTATTATTATCTTTACATTATCAGAAGCAATTTGTACTTCACCCAAAAATGAAAGAAACATTATGTTATATATGAGTACACTTTGAGGTGGACACGAGAATTTAAACTCCGGTAGCATAGCTTTTCTCCCCCCTCAAATCTGCTTTTATGTCCCCCTTCTCTTCTTCCCTCAATAATATTTTATTATTGTATATTTAAAATTTTCTTGCAATTTTTTCCCCAATATTTGAACAAATAATGACCAAAGAACTAATAAATTAGTTAATAAAGAACTGAAGATGCATAATATTATTTAAAATAATTTAGTTTTATAAATTGATCATATATTCAAATCAGTATGAAGTGTTTAAGTTACAAATGAACTCGCCGAACAGGGATTAATCAGTGATGACATAGAATCGGGATTAATCGGAATAACTATTTGAATAATCGGTAATTTAATCAATTCGATGAACTATCGAATAGGGATTAATCGGTGATTAATCGTGATTAATCACCGTTTTTTAGAACAACGGAAGAAATATGTATTAAAATGTGCGCTTCATAAATTTAAATGTTTTTTTATATGATTAATTATTAGTACAATTATTTTTAAAATATAGTTGGTTCTTGTTACCATTGGGCTTCCCTCGATTCTGTATCATCTAGACTCCTACAAGTTTAAGGAATCGATCCAATACTATAACTAGTATGAATCATTGCTAAATGATTCATATTAGATAGCAGTCTTTTGGGCCTAAATATGGGCTCCCAAATTCCTATCATATATTTAAAAAATTATTTTAAGTACTATAATTTAATATATCTCTGCTACTATTTCACCAATAAACATTTCAATTATAACACGAAAGATATATAGATTGTCCAATTGAACCATGATACTAACATATTAAATAAATTTAATTTATTTTGAATGCAAATATTAAATCTTCTCGGTTAATATGGGGAAATTTTTAGTAAACAAAAAAGGAACGTACCCTAGTGAGAAGTATATTTTAGAAAATGATTTCATCTTTAATCATATGAATAGAATTTTAACCAATCAATTACAAAATTAATTTAAATCTAAGAGCAGTCATGCATGCAATGAATCTGTAATTTACATATGATTTCTTTTATAACCGAATTGTACACTATGTAAGCTTTCAAACTTCCTACACTAGACTAACATATGGCAGATAAGAATAAAAACTAGGTCGAGCTTCGTGCACTAATGACAGATAAGATTGATATACACATGTTATTATTAATGTCGCATGTTAATTCTTACTTTGATTCACATGTGACAAATCATTTATGTTAGTTATATAAGATGATACGTAAATTTTACCTTTAGTTTAATTCTTATCTGGAGAGGAGACTATCATGATGAATGCAGATAAAACTTTGAATAAAATACCGTTTCTCCTATATATTTTGCTACTGGCCGGTTTCTTCTAATATGAAAACTTGTTACATTTTTTCCACAACGACAATATACTAATTATCACGCAGATATTTTTGGTGTTCATATGGGATGTAAGTGCTTGGTGACGAGGGAACTGATGTCTGAGTACTCGACGCTTTCACTACTTATCAACTCATGTCAGCCTTTGACTGGATTAGTTGGTGCATCTGTAGTCCTATGGCTAATGTTCATGATCTCCTCATTTCACACACATATGATGTATATTCTCATTGGGGGAATCAGAATTATGAAATAATCGAATTTGAAAATATTTATTATTAATTTTTGAATGTCAACAAAGATTAAAAATATTTTTTTCTATTAATTCTTAACTAAAAGTTGAGATAAAGAAAAATAAAATCTTTACTAATTATTTAAGGTCGACATTGGAAGCTATCTCCTTATTCCGTATATATCTATACATATCTATTGTTTTGTGGAGAATTGACCTTTGTGAAAGGCACCAAGAAAAGCAATAGTCATCCTATGGTGTTTTATTATATTTGTTTTCATAATGCTATAGTGCCTGATCATGTCTTCTTCGACTTCTCTGCATCTTTCTTTTTCCGTGAAGTCAATTTACAAAACTGGGTGCTGACTATATATCCAGATGGTCAACTTATAAAACAAGAACAGAAAAGGTTTCAGAACACTAGCATTTTGTATAAAAGAACATTATAAATTTCAAACCACTATCTCTAAGGCGGTGCATGTGTCTTTCAAGCAAAGTTTCCGAATACTAGATTTATTTTGTTTAAACATTCCCTTTTAAGCTAATTCTCCTCCACCTGTCATTCCTGTATATGCATACATTGATACATAAATAGAGAAGATTTTTAAAATTTTATTAGATCATTTTTTAGTCGAAGACCGGAAGACTATATATATTCTACAAGTAAACAATAACATATATTGTAAAATAATATATTTTATAATATTCAATCTGCAAATAAATATAATTTTCGCCGTCCGAATTAAATAGCGATTTTCATAAAATAAATACATGCATGCAGTCTCCCATTGTTTGAGAATAATGTAGATATTTTCAATTTTAATTAATTAAATTGCCGCCAAAACCACAAGCTTCCAGTATACTGCCAAGTAGAAATGCGTGTATGATTAAAAAAATTAGTTTGAATAGTTGTATCTACATATCAACATCTTTCTTTTCTTTGATTGTGGATTGACTATATATATGCATGGAGAGATATGATGGAAATCTAATACGGGTAGTGAGAAAACATGACCAAAGGTGGCTGGGCCGAAAGTGCATGTTTTGTTGCAGCATAATTATTTTTCCAACATTCCAAATTGGGTTTAAGTTGTAAATTATATATGTAGAGACAAAATTAAGAGTTTCCAAATTTTGTGAAGCAGGCATCGGCCCTCAAGCTAATGTCATATATGTACGTACCCTACAAATGACAAACGCTGCGCGCATTTGCGTACTCTTGAGTGATACCAAATAACACTAGGTGACACTCGTAAAGTCATGCCTTAGTGCATGTTACAGCAGTGGTTAAAAAAAAAAAAAAAAGGTCCACCATTTGTCCATTTGATAGCAACTCAAATTGGGACCCTAGCTAGCTATATTAGCCCTATTATAATTTTTCTTTGGAAATGAAGTCCATACGGCTCTGCAATTCTCTGCATATTGTTTGATGCCACACGATTGGCATCTTTGAATGGTAATTCAACTTTTGGAATTGTGTGCGCGCATTTTTAGAGATTTATTGTCTTTGTGAATAATGTATGTATAGCTTGGTGGTGTGGTAAAAGCCGTATTCGTTTCATAATTAAACTCTTAGCTTTTATCTCTACCAAACGATATGACTAGCTCCATCCTCATCCAGATATTAATTGGACCGTACTCTAAACCAACATATAGATTTGGTAAGGCTCAAGGCAAATATATATCCAGCTGATCGATCATGTGGGGAATCGAAAGACGTGTGTATTCATTAGCTAGGTGGTTTGGCATAAACTAAGACGAGACATAAATTTTCATTATTAAGATGACAATTCCAACTGGTAAACATTCGCAAATTAACAAGTCGTTTGTATGTATATATATAACCCGGTGAACAAGCTGGTCGATATATCATTGCAAGCTAGCTAGTTTGTCCAGTAAAACGACTATCGGAGCGCATATTAAATCATATTTGTAAATGTTAGAGTTGGTAACTTAATTAACACGTTGCACGTACACTTGCAGTAAGCATTATTGACTCTTTTTCTTAGGCTATAGATGTAATGAGATGATATACCTTTCGGCACTGAGGAGATCGAAATGTGACGACTTGATTAATTTCCTTGCAAATTTATTATAACTTTTCTTTAACGTCTAAAATAAGAATGTATCAATGCTTGTAAACCAAAGCAAAGTTTTAATTAGTGGGTATAAACTCTCCATTCACTACCAGTTTATAAAGGTCATAGTGGATGATTCTTTATTCGGATTATTGATGATTTTTAAGAAAGACGTTAGCATGTAAATAAATATAGTAATAAAGCAACAAATACCAATGCCAAATGTGTTTAATTTTAGCAAATGACTTGACATAAACAATGTAGCTTGTCTCTCATTGTGCTCTTGTTTCTTTTCTACTTTTATGGTGCCCGCATCAACCCTACCACTTGATCTACCAATAGCGCGGCAGCTAGCTAGTTAGCTAATTCTTTTGTATATGCGTGTGTATATATAACATTTTCTGTATATCTACAATGTGGCCCCGATAAGATGTAAAGTTTATTTTATATTCCCGCGGTTATAATTCAAGGTAGTTTATTTGACTTTTTAGTAGTTGATTCAATTTTCACCTAAGATTATGTATATTATATAATTATAAGAAATTGAAAAAAATATATTATTGAAGAATATATTTAATCTACTTTAAAATGCAATTTTTAATTTTCCAAAATCATAAAAAAAATATTTACTAATCTCCAGTCAAAGTTTAATCAATTTAACTATAATAAAGTCAAACAAGCCACTTAAATTAGGTACATAATCGTCATTCATCCTCATCGCACTTCATGTAAAAAAATTAGAATTTTCATCTTTTATTTCATGTATTTATTATTTGCGATAAATTACGCATAATTTGTATTCACGTCCACCGTTGAATATATATTTATAATTAAGTTATGAGTTGAAAAATATTTATATTTTTTAATTTATAAAGTATTTATAAAATAAATCAAACAAATATATATACGCGGCACAAGTAGCATAAAGAGGATACTATTGGTTGGCGGATTGGCAAGCTAAGTGAAGTGATTAGAGATACTAATACACGTGTTGAATAAGCACCGTCAAGCACTAATTAAGTAGGAAAGAAAATCCCATAGAAAAAAACGAACTTGTACACGTACGTGGCATCATATTATTCGATGCTGAACCGACAAAACAATGATGTGTTGGACAATTGATGTTGTGTTGAGGTTGATATTTCACACAAAGTAAGAGCCAGTATTTGCAGATTCCCTTGATAAAAATTCAACCATATTCAATGTTTATGTATTATATATAGCTAGGACCGTAAATCAACCGAGTTGAATCGAGTTTTTTTTTAACGAGTTCGAGTTCGAGATTTTTTTAACGAGTCGAGCCGAACTCGATTATCTTAACGATCATATTTTGTTGTTCGAACTCGAGTTCCTTAAGAACCGAGTCGAGTTTGAGTTGTTCACGAAATTTTCGAGTCGGGTCGAACTCGAGTCGAGTTCGAGTTGGTTAATTAATTATTATTATTTTTTGGTTTGAACTTGTTTTTAACGGACCAAATGAGGCTCAAATACAAATAAAATCTTTTGCCCAAGTGCCTTACACTTACACTATTACACTTACACACAATCTAGATGTACATTTTTATGTATATTTTACAAATTTTTATGTATATTGCTTAACGAGTCGAGTTCGAGTCGGACATTTATAAAACTCGGATCGACTCGTTAAATTTAACGAATTTTTTTTCTGATTCGAGTTCGAACTCGATTATTAAACGAGTCGAGTCCACATACAACCATATATATAGCAACTTATGTGCGGATGCTGGAATGAAATTTTTTAGTTTTTAAATTTTTATTTTATGATTTAAATTTATTTTTATTCATATAATAATAATTTAAATTTTATTTAATATGATATGTATATGTTTTTATATAATTTATTTGTATTTATATTTTAATAATATAATGTTTGTGTGTTTTGTATAGATATGTATTTTAGTTAGGAGATTAATGTGAGATATTTTAGTTTAGAGGTTAATGTAAGATATATTCTACTTAGGAGATTAATATTTTAGATTTTCTTAAAATTGAATTGTGAAGATCTTTTCAATGATTCACGTCAAAAAAAGTTCTAAGTTATACTTCCTCTGTCTCTCTCATTTCTTTACATATTTAAGGTGTATTTTAAAGATAGTTCCATAACTTATTTTTAAAATTTTCTTTTTTTGTATAAAAATTTAACGATGCTATTTTTATACAAAAAAAGAAAATTTTAAAAATAAGTTATTGAACTATCTTTAAAATGCATCTTAAAATGTGTGTCGGACACTCTTTTCGGAATGTAAAAAATCTAGTGGGACGGAGGGAGTAATATATAATATAGTATAGATAATAAAAGCATATTTGTATATCTTGTACCACATAAGTTTAACGTTGTAACATTCTTAATGAAAACGTTTTTATGTACTTTGAACCTATATATACTCAAAAACAAGAAAAACAAAACACTATATTATTGCATGGCAGTTGTTAGAGATGATATTGCAGGGAAATATATTGGATACCAGCAAATCATGCAGAAATACATACATGATACATATAAGTTTAATTAGTGTTTCCAGGTATCCAATAAGAGAGACATGAGTTGGACACACAAACTGGGAACTGCAGGATTTTGTCTTTCCACAGAGATTTAGAATTTAAGGCCCCCGTGCATTCATCGTACGGAGTATACAAACTTAAGCACATCACTACTAAAGTTGGTAGGACACTCGTTTTTACCTTTGCCAACACTTTCATTAACATATCTTATATTTTCTATCATTAAAATACTCACAAAAAACATACTGTAACATCATACAAATAAAGATTTAGTTGTTTAAAATCTTTATAAGAACATGTATATATCGAGTTGTCAATTTTTTTGGACTGACATTATGGGGGTGTTGAGTCGGTATGTATTACGTTGTGGTTTCAGGGAGTCCGTCATTGTATATATATAGGCCATGTTTGGAAGTTATAATTTTGAGACAAAATTAGAGGTTTGTGATAAAATAGAAGTTTGACCATATAAATCCTTCAATATGAATGTTTGGTAGTTAGCGGATTTAAATAGTTTAATGAGGCGTAAAAGCTAATTTTGAGAAGGCTACTTTTAAGAATTTTTTTGCATTAGAGGTTTGTAATGTGTCACAAACAGCTAATTACATCACTAACCGCTAATTGTCAAATAGGACAGTAATAAATAAAAATTTGAACGACTTATATATTTATGTAAATTAGTCTATAGTTTTTAGTAGATTTTAAAGGATGTATAGGGAATACATATTTCCAGAGGTAAAATGCTGATGTGAAGTTGGTAAGTGTGGGCATGACCGTGCAAGATTATCTTCTGGAAAAAAATCTTCAGTACTTCAAACATAGCACATACTATCAACATAATTAATAACACTGTCATTATGTATATATATAATCGAGAATGTTGTTAGATATAAGGTGCTTTCATGACATGCCTAAAGAAAGAATACTGGGATTTCAATACAAAAATGTATTAAAAATTTAATATAAGAGCCATTTTTGTACGTATGACCACGTACTTTTTGGAGCGTTGTGGGAAAGTATTAATTAGCTCATTGCCATAGGGTTATGGTTTTGTTGATTTAGAGATCGCGTGGTCGTGATCATTTACTGAATTTAAATAGCATGTTCTCGTGAGTAAATTTATTTTATGTTTGATTATTTGGATTTGTATGGACTTTTGGCCTAATTAATAATTGGGACAAGTTCGATCAGATCCCGTGCCAAGCACGGTTATTAGTATTATTTTAATAATTTAATTTTAATATTGTAAATTTTAATATTTTATTTTTTCATTTTTAAAATTACATTTAATTTTGTATTTTTATTACTTTTTATTTTATTTCATATCATGTATAATTATATTATTATATCATAATTTTATTAATTAGTTATTTATATTTTTATTTTACATGTATATCATAAAAATATTAGGATATTATTATTAAATATTTTTGTTAGCCGTGTTTTTTTAATATTTTTTTATTAGTTTATATATTTATCTTTATTCTTATTAACTTAATTTGATATCATGTGTGAATATATATTTTAATTTTATTTATTGATTATTTATATTTTTATTTGAAATACATGTATATTATGAGTGTATTTGAATATTATTATTAAATATTTTCTATTATTTACATTTTATTTTTATTTATGTTAAATAGAAGTGAAGATTACTTTTTATTATTATGGAACCGGATAACAACTAAACCTGACCATGTTATGTCGAATTTAATTAGTTTTTAGAAATTTATATTTATTCAGTTTAATTAAATATTAAAATTTAATATATTTTCTTTTAAAAATAATATTAAGTTAGTTATTGTTATTTATTAATAATCGAATCTTAAATACTTTATTTATAAATAATATTAAACTAATTTTTGTGTTCATAGATAATCAAACTTTGATCAATTAATTAAATAATAATATTTATGAATTTACATTTTTGTCCCTAACGACCAAATCATACTAATTCCTTTATTCCAATTATATATATGATATAATCAAGGATTCTTTTTACAGTTAAACCCATGCACGCCAAAAGAAAATATGAAATAATTAGCAAAAAAATAATATTTTATTAAAATTCAATGGTTAAGATTGTTTCCATGGTTCGCATAAAATTGAACGGTTAAGATCTTTTCTATGGTTCACCCGGGTACCAAAACTTTTAATCTTTCGATTATAATAATATAGTATAGAAGAGTAAAAGGGATCTTATCTGAATACTACCAAATGTCAAAAGATCGATCATTAATGACTACATAATATTATGTACTAATTATTTATAAGTTACAATTATTATTAAGATTCCTAACAACTATAATTTTTCTTACCCAGTTTTATCTTATAACTCAAATTCTATTAGATATATCTTAATAATATATAAATTTGAATTTAAAGATCTATTTTGGAGTTAAATTAAAAAAATCGTAATTATTGTGCTCCTTACATGACAAACATTGTTTGGACAATATTTTGAGTTTCAGAAGTCTGTGATTTTACAGCTCATGCGAAACTTATAAAATTATCTTTAATTTCGAGATGATCCAACATCCAACATCCAACTGGAGCAGCCCGTAATCTAGAGAGAAAAGGCCGTTATGAATATTTATCGGAGAATTTTATTCCGTTTAGGAAACCTTTTTATAATTGATTTAAAATATTAAAATACTTTTTATAATAGATTTATATAGAGAAATGTCATATATCACATATTATTATATATTATTATTATATTAGAGTAGAGATAATATTAAGATTTTACATATAGAGAGATGGAGGGAGATCGTGAATTTTTCCTTATAAGAGGGATGATTAAATTTTTTAATCCAGATCTTTTCTATAAAAATATTTAATATATTATATAAGATATAATGGTAACTTTATACGAAGAATCAATTACACTTACGGGAGAAATTATTATATTGAGAACTCAGAAACCTTATTAATTCATTGATTTGGATCCAATCAAAGAAATTAGTTTTTTTTTAATATACATTCTATTTTGTTACTATATTATATATAATACTATATCAAAAACACGTTATCACATACTTTGAATCATGTTTTTTGATAAATAAAATAAATAAAATTAAAATAATATAAAATAATAAAATATTAATACATTTTTTTAATTTAATCAATTTATATATGAGAAAAAAAAAATTGGTTCAATAAAGAACTTGCCATATATTAGTATAAAAAGTGGGATTTAAAAATTATTATGACGGTAATTGCTATGTATTTTCTTTTATTTTTTAATATTAACTTAAAGTTTAAATCTCATTAGAAATATAGTAACATCTATTATTTATTGATGCAATGTCTAAATTATATATGTTATGTAATTTTTTATAAATTGTAATTAATATTATACTACCGAAAATCTAATAACAT
This sequence comes from Oenanthe sinensis, assembly GCA_028671895.1. Classification (NCBI taxonomy): domain Eukaryota; kingdom Viridiplantae; phylum Streptophyta; class Magnoliopsida; order Apiales; family Apiaceae; genus Oenanthe; species Oenanthe sinensis. Next base: position 44,063,509 of record CM053794.1, read on the forward strand.
AAAAAAACATAATAGAGATTTTATCAAAAATATATTTAAATTTAATATGTATAATCTTAAATATATTAAACATTTGTTTGATATATTAAAAAATCATGTTCATAATATTTTGAATCACAAAATTTTACATATTTATATTTTGTGCGATATGCATATTTATTTTTAATATTCTATAATTTCTTATTTATATTTAATTCAGTTGATGTAAAAATATAATTTAAACAAGATAAAAAACTATTATAATTGTAATATATTAAAACTTTTTAAAATTATAAAATATTAATAATTTAAAATAAATAATTTAATTAATAAAATAAAATATTCTTGCAACGGGTTAAAATCTAGTATTATAGAAATCGAAATAAACAATATTTGGTAGTCGATTGTTATTAAATATTTGAACAGATCTATTTAAATAAAAAGAACTATTTTAACGGTCGAATTATTTTTAAGAAATTATTCTACTAAAAACACATTTAATTTTTGTACTTTAAATATTTATTTTAAAACATATTTAATTTATTTAACTATTTAAATTTTATTCTAATTAGAAAAATATATATAATATTTTTAATTTAATTTAAACATTTCTCTACAACAAAAATAAATATTAAAATTTAGAAAAAAATTATTTAAAATAAAAGCTAGGCTCCGTTTAATTTTCGGAAAAAAGTAGGTATGTATGTATTTTTTTTTGAAAATAAGTAACTTATTTTTTAGTTTTAAGATGATATTTGGTTTTAAAATTCTAAAATAAATATTTATCTTTAAAAAAATATGAAAATATGTAAAAAAAATATGAAAATAAGTAACTTATTTTAAATTTAAGGAACCTCAAACGGCCACTATATGTTATAAATTACTCATAAGTCACTTTTATTTTTATTTTCATATTTTTTTTAAAATTCATAAATGACTTATAAGTCAAAATTACCCAAACATATATCTTAAACTCCCAACTTATCACTTTAAACTATAAATCATAATTTTAAGTTTAGTCAAACTCACTCCTAACAAATAAACAAAGAGCCACTAGTGGCTGGATTTTGGTTTTTCACTTGGAACCCCCACCCAAATGAAATTCCCCTCAACCTCAAGTAGATCATATTTGTCTAGCCTACTGCTACTATTTTATCACTATCTTCTTCACTCGTCCCTTTCTTTTCTACAACACACACTCACTAGGTAAGATTCCTATTCTTTTTATCTCTACTACAATCTGCATCACTCAATTTTGTGAATTTAATTATTTTTCTTAAAAATTAAATTTAAAATTTAGTGAATTTAAATACTTAAAACGGAGACCTCAACGAGTGAGTATTTGAACTCCTCTAGCAAACTTTGCTAAAAAAATCTGTACCATCTTGTGTGTAATAGATACCAAGAATCAATGCACCTTTTACTTTGAATTTGAGCATTTCTTATCATATCATTTCACTGTAGCCAAAATAAAATACCTGGGATATTTAAATTAACAAGGTCTAATTGGTCAGATGAGATAACCAACTTGCCTGTAAATGCTAGATGCTTCCAGTGCATTTTTTCTTTTGGGAAACCAAAAGCCTTTATTGGCATTTTTTCTTTTCATTGTTCCACAAGTTGGAACATCTGCAACTGCACTCTTTGGGTCTACAGTGTTTGAATATTTATGGGAGTTCATGATTAAATTTAAAAAATATATAAAGGGAATTAGATATACATATACTATAACAGGCTGTTTCATTCGATATAAATACATATCATCAAATTGGCAATGTCACATCACACCATCTTTATGGGCGAATATTGGAAATATAGGTTTAAAATAGTAATATGTTGTGTAATTATGATTGAGTTTTATAGAAATTATTATTAAGTTACAAAATATACATTTGACTTGTAAAATATTATAAAATGTACTTTTTATATCTCATAATTTTTCACAATTAAACTTTTTCACATATTTTAAGATATAGTAAAAAACATAATTGTATTTAAAGTTTTTGATACTTTTTACAGTAATTTAATATTCAAATTTTTATATATCAAAGAAAAGAACATTTCAAAAATATTATATATAACTATTATTTATTTTAAAATGTTGAAAAATTTACCTTGACAAAAGTTATGTGATGGAGGCAATATTTTATTTATAATAGGATTTAGGTGATCCTCAATTTAATATTAATATACATAGACCTTTCCTATATAATAACTATTACGAAAATGTAATGATCTTAAATGATCTACGACTCATTCTAAATTTATTTAATTTTCTTTTCATGTAAACAAATTATCCCTTTAAAATATTAATAATATTTATTCTAAAGAATCGAAATTATAGTACCCTTTTTATAATAAACGAGTATTGATGTTAAAAAAAATTATTTATATTTCTTACCCTTCTTATAACACCTACGAATAAAAAGAGGAAAAGTGTAATACTTGTATGCCTAGATGAATACTTTACACAAGTGAACAAAGTAAGATGAGAAAATAAAGAAATGAAAAGTAAAAAGTGTGTGAACTATTTATTAAGCATTATGCTAATCTTTTCCATATTAGATAATGTAGTAAAACCTTATATGGAAGGGAACAACAACAAAGGTACCTACAAATCCTTGCATTCAATCCTTTATATTAAATTATCCTCTCTCTCTCTCTCTGTACATATATTCTCTCTCTCTTATCAAATTTCAAAGTACGTAGAACTCCACGGGCAAAGATGTATTTATATTTTGTTCTATTTAAGTAATTTTAGTCATTTTTCTAAAAATGGCCATTAATCACCGATTTATCCGATTAATTCATGTTCTGTCCGATTCGCGTTTTTTCTGGTACATCAACATGGCATTAAGAAAAAAGATAAAAAGAAATGTAGAAGCATAAATTAACTAAAAAGGAAAAAAGCAAAAATAATAGAACAAACCCAAAATGAAAAAGTCTTGTACTAATCTCTAAAATGAAAAGTGAAAAGGAAAATTGTTGTGATGGGGGGTGGGGGATTATACTAGTAAGTAGTTAATTAAGTTAATTAATTCACACACACTCTGTTGTAGATATGAGAGGGTCTGCTTCAAGAGCTGCAGGTGATTTTACCAACTCATCATCATAATTGCACAATATCTCTTCAAGATTATGACCATTTTTCTTCTTTGTTGTAGCACTTGAATTCAATGAAACTATAGGCAATATTGAAGTTGTTTTTTGAGATGGTGGAGATTTTGTAAGCTCTTTAGCTCTTTCTACTTGAACCATCCAATCTGTTTTGCAAAGCACGCATAGCATGAGAATGGCACATGAGGCTTGAGCTGCTAAGAGTCCAAGCCAAAGTCCAGCAAATCCCATTTTAAAGACAAACCCCATTAGAAATGCAACTGGCATTCCCACCAAGTAAAATGACCCCAAGTTGATGTTTGCTCCAATGGTAGGCCTAGCACTCCCTCTCAACACTCCACATCCAGTGGTTTGTGGACAATTTCCAAGCTCGCAGAGCCCAGCTATTGGCAATGCCATTGCTGTAAGGTCAAGAATCTCTGTATCCGTTGTGAAAAACCGTCCCCAATAGTGCCTCATCAATGTGGTGAACAGCATTGCAGCAAGGCCTAAAGCAGCTGCACATATGAGGGAAATAATCATGGAAATGCGAGCTTTGGCAGGGCGGTTGGCACCGAGCTCGTTACCAACTCTTGTGGAAACTCCAAGGCTTAGTGCAGATGGGAAAACATAGACCAGAGAAGTTGTTTGGATAAGAATTCCCATTGAAGCAATGGTTGCTCTAGGGTTCAAAAGAAGTCCACAAAGCATTATCATCAACTCATACCACCACCACTCAAGACAAACGGACACACATGTTGGGATTGCAAGGGCTAGTAAAGAAGACCATCCTCGGATACAATCCATGCTTGGAGTAACCCAAGAATCTTCATAAACACCCGAAAAATATACGAATAAACACAACAAAATGAAAAGATTCAAATTAGTCCAAACCATAGCTATTGCTACTCCAGCTATCCCCATCTTGAAATGCACAACCAACAACAGATTAAGAGGAACGTGTATCACGACAGATATAGCAGAACAAGTTGTGACAGGTAATGTAATGTTTTGAGTCCTCAAGTAAACACGGAGAGGGTGAAGTAGAGACAGAAAGAAGAGGTCAGGAATGGCGAAAACAATGAAAGTTTGGGCCATGGATGAGATTTCCTTATCTTGACCACACCATAAAAGGATTGTGTTCATATTAAGCCACATGAAAGAGATAGGTATAGAAGTTAAGAGGAGTAAAAGAATAGTTCTTTGTAATGTAAGGCCAAGAAGCTTCATCTGTTTTGCACCATAAGCTTGTCCACAAATCGGTTCCATCCCCATGGCTAAGCCAGAGATGACAGAGTATCCTGTAATGTTTGCGAAACCTATCGATAAAGATCCTGCAGCTAGTTCAAGCTCTCCAAGATATCCAAGAAAAAGCATAGAGATCATAGCTCTTGAGTATAGTAATAAGCCTGTCATAGCTGTTGGCCCTGAAATCTTCCCTATGGCTTTCATTTCCTCCAGGGCCTGAGATTTCAAGAAAAACATTGGAATCAGAACATGCAAAAAATGACTTTCTTTAGTGATGCAATGATTATGTTGCAGATATTTATATAATTATTTACATATGCATGGTTCGAAAATAATGTTTCTTGATATAAGGTTACATAATTAATTACCTCAAAGGAGGTTGGCCATCTTTGAAGTTCATCATCATGAGTGTGAAGATCCATTGTTTTGTTGGGATTTATTTGATGGGTTTTTTTTGAAGTAACAAATGTGATTGGAGAAGATGGCTTGTGGTTGCACATGCCTAAAAAATCTTTTTTGTTCAAGATTTTCACAACAAAGGTTTAAAAAGGGTTGAAATTTTAAAGACAAAGAAATCCCCTGCTTTGTTTAGCAATTGTGGTGTGTTTAGTTATTTCTGGTGGACGTGTAGAGAAGGCTTTTAAGTGGAATGGAGATTAGTGGGATATTGAAGAGACCTATACATTACACATACATATATATAGTTGAAGTTAGCTAGCTAGCGATTGGTGCTCTTTCCCCTTGTTGGGCTTTTATCAAACGTGTCACTATATTAGGACTCAAAGAAAGAATAGTGATATCAAAAAAGCGGTTACTATTTTTTTAGTGCTATAAAGAGAGATAGAGAGAGGGGTGGGGGGCTGAGCCAATATTAATATATGGCATTAATAAGCAATGGAAAATTGATCGGCGGCCAATGTAGTTGAATACAAGGTATTTCATTCGACTCATCTTACACCGTTGATAGATGATAATAATGTAATGATTTATATTGCTAGAAATTTAAACAATAAAAGTAATATATGACCGTCATATTACAAACGGTGGAGGGTCGGATGAAACTGGTCTATCAATTTAACTGTGGCCATAAAAATGACCCCGTATACATAGATGTGTGTGTGTGTGTCATTATATCTGTGAGAGATTTATCTCTGTCATAACAAATGTCAGCGGAGCAAGAGAATCACAGAATTGTTAATGGGAGATTCCATTGATCTTATCTAAATAGCAATAGTCAGAAAAGATAGTGAAGGTCCATGTAAATGATTAGTGGGTTACATTTGTTTTTACCGTCCAATGCTTTTTGAACAGTATTGTAATGGTTTTTTGGGTTAAGTAATTAGGATAATGTATTATACCTTCACTTTTTAGGTTTCCATTTTCTAGCATAGAATTTGAATAAAAATTGTTATCTTTGAATTTGCTCAAGTGGGGTGATAAGGATTGCAATTCTGGACGATTCAAATGCCTCCTTTAGCTAGTTCTGATGCAAGGACTGATGAAGTTTGTAATGTATATTGTATATACAATTATGCATACAGATTGTGATAGTATGTACCGTTCACAACTTATTTCTCCTGTGGTGGCCATGGATATGTTGGTCTGTTCTTGGACAAGCATTGCACTCCTTGTTTTTCTTCTTATCTTTTCTTAACTTACCTTGCCAATTGTCGCGTGTGAAGAACCTAAGCACCCTTTACAAAAGGAAAAAGATAATCGGTTTTAAAAAGTTCAAACCCTCAACTAGCTGCTGATAGACATTTAATTATCACGACAAGTATAATCTTCGGAATTTAGAGATTAATAGAGTCTTCTGATGTTGATACCGAAGATTAATCGAAATGATCATGAACTTTTAGAACAATGGTATTCTTTAAACAAGGGTCAGCCCCAAGGGAGCGGGCCGACTGCCCGGGCCCAAAAGATTTTGAGCACATTTTCTCAATATATATATATATATATATATATATATTAGGTTAAATGATGAACTCCCTTATTTGAACCACAAATATAATTATAGAATATATGAAAAAATTGCTGAACATGGAAAAAATTACAGAACACAAGAAACAATCACGAAACAAACAAAAAAATTATATAACATACAAAATATATAGAACACAAAATTACAGAACACTATTCAACATTAGTGTTTTGTAATTTGTGTTCTATATTTTTTTTTATTTTGCAAATATTTTTTGGTGTTCTATGATTTTTTGTATGTTCTGTAGTCTTCTATAGTTATTTATTAATCAAATTCTTATAAAATAGGAATTGGTTTCTCAGTTACTCAGATAAAGGAGTTCCTCAGTGAGTCTCTCTCTCTCTCTCTCTCTCTCTCTATATATATATATATATATATATATATATATATTATTTAGTTAAAAAAATTATAAAGCCAATAATTTTTACAACATATAAATTAATAATTTAAAAATATATATTATTATAGTGCCTAGATTGTGCAAAGATTGAAAAATCGTAAAATTTTGTCTTTAAACTTATACTGTATAGCTCAATACTCATATAGACAAATATTTTGATATAAAAATTCATTATTTTTCAAACTTTCAATAAGAATTTTGGTGTTATTACTTCTTTATAAGTTAATTGTTTGATTTTTTATTTATATGATATTATATAAAAAGTAATTATTTCGATGTGAAAAGAGAAAAAAACGAGTTGATAAGTTAGAGGAGTCACAAAGAAGAGTTATGGATAATTTTGTTATCGAAAAAGTAGATTTTCAAGAAAACTTGATAAAAATTTAGTGGAAATAAGTGAAAATTTGGAAAAAATTACCGTAAACCTTTATTATATCATATGATTTCTTTTATAGTTATGCTGGAAAAAAAATTAGCAATTCATTTAAAACTTTCGCTCCGGACCTCCGATAAGTCAGAAACCGCCCAACTTTAAACTCCATCATCCAAACAAGCCTAGCCTATTTGCCTTGCCAATTTGAGAGGTACAAGACCACAAGCCTAGTGTGGGGTATGATACCATAGGTTTCCTTGTGGCCACCTTAGCTTTTTTCTTTTGATAGCCATTTCATTATTTTGGGCGAAAAGAGTCACACGAAGGAGAGCTAACGGTCAGTTAACTTCTTCGTTGTAAACGGTAATAGTAGTATTATTGCAATATTGCTAACCAAAGATGGCAAGGGAAGCTAGTATTTTTACTATCAAATCCCTCTCTAAACACTACATAAATTAATTACTAGTAGAAAACTTCTTCCAGTAACAAGTCAATTTCTAAATTTAGCTACACATCTACACGGCTAAATTAGTCAAATCAACTATAAATGGTCGGTTATCGGTGGGTCTTTATGGTTAATTTCGTTATGGTCATAGATGGCCCTCTTCCTAGTGATCTCTCTCATTCACTCACCTAATGCAATACATAATGTGGTGGTTGCTTCTCTATATTTCTTAATTTATGCAAATTGTTCAACTCGTATGTAAAAAGAATGGTACAGATCATAATATAATTAATTTGTGTATATACCTTGTGCCTTGGAGCTCTTAACTCCCGGATCTTGTACAGATTTTGGTTAAAACTCTTGATTTAAGGTTTGGATATTGTGGAGTGGTGATTCATGGTTCTGAAACAGTCAAATTATCGAGGGTCATTTTTGAAGTGTTTTGTTTTATATAGCTCTAGGTTTATATGTTACAAAAAAAGCTTATTTACAATTTAAACCATGTGTTATTAACAATATACAATTCAAACCCTCTTTTATTATATTTAATAAATTTAACCCTACGTTTTTTAACTATTTACAATTGAAACCTTTTTTAAAATAATTACTAAAATTTTAAAATAATTAGTAAATTTAACCCTATGTTTTTTAACTATATACAATTGAATTTTTTTTAAAATAAATAGTAAATTTAACCCTACGTTTTAAAACATTCAGTAAATTTAACCTTGACTTTTTAATTTCGTAATAAATAAATTTTATATCGAAAAAGTATTTTCGAGAATATATTCATCGAAGAGTATTTTTGTAAATAAATTAAATTCAGTGATGAACATTCATGAATATATTGAGCGGGAAGTGTGATGGCAAGATGAAATAATATAAACACATATTACAATTTTATTGAACATATATAATATATTATACATATAGATATATTAATATAGAAAAGAACATCTAAATATCTATTTTTTAAGAAAAAACCCTAATAATTGCAAATATCTATTATGCTTAGATAATATCTATACAAAAAAATTGACAATAGTGCATTTGACGAATATTTATTCAAAATTTTGTCGTAAAATTTATTTTATTTCGAAATTAAAAAGTCAAGGTAAATTTACTAAATGTTTTAAAACGTAGGGTTAAATTTACTATTTATTTTAAAAAAGGTTTCAATTGTACATAGTTAAAAAACATAGGGTTAAATTTACTAATTATTTTAAAAAAAGTTTCAATTGTAAATAGTTAAAAAAACGTAGGATTAAATTTACTAAATATATTAAAAGAGAGTTTGAATTGTATATTGTTAATAACACAGGGTTTAAATTATATTTAAGCCTACAAAAAAATATGGTTGGATGTAAGCGAGAAATAAAGCGGAAAGGGAGTGATAGAAATGATAATCAAGAAATTTAGGTATTTGGTTGATTATGAGTTATGTGTATGCAACTCATTTATTTTATTATTTAAAATACATTAATAAAGGACTTTTACTTATATAAATAAATAATATAATTTTAAAATATGCAATATTTAATAAATATTTGTTTGATTTATAAACGAGTAATTACATAATTAATTTTTTATGTATAATAATACAAGCAATTTATTTATATAAATAAAAAAATAAAAATAAACAATATTAAATTGTTCGATAACATTTAAATTAAAAAACAAATATTGAGAAATTCAAAAATCAAAATAACCATTAAAATGAGTCAATATATTAATATAATGTTACTCTATTTCAAATAAAAAAACACAAATAGGATTATGTAGAAACACATATTTGGTTTATAATTATGTAACTTCAACTTTCATTATTATATTTTCTTAAATTTTATTTTTAATAATAATATATAAAAATAAGTGAAAAAATATTAATTATAAACGTGTGTGTGTGTGTATATATATATTATATAAGGAATTACAATTGGGTAAATGACATGACCAATTTACTCATAAAAAATGAATATAATTATTAACTAGGATATTTCTTAAAGTGATGATAACAAAAATACAAAATTTAATTATAATTAGCTGATTTTATATTTATAAAGTGAGGATAAAAAATTATGCTAAAAAATTAAATAAAAAATAGTTTTTAAAATCTTAAAAACAGTTTTTAAAGATGTTAAAATAAAAAATTAATGATACAAAATAAAAATAAATATATATTGATCATAAAATATTATAAAGATTAATAAAAATAATTATAAGTTATTATAAAATACAAAATATAAAAATAATATACAAAACAACGATGTAACTTCAAATGACAACTGTCTAGTTATGTAACTAGGTTACAGCATTTTGGTGTAACCCTAAATACTTGAAAAGTAAGAGTTACCTTGTCTATTTCAAAAATTATATAACCAAACAGTGTAACTCATATAACTTTCCAAGAACTTGAAATTACTTAGTTGAGTTACAAGCAACCAAACGAGGCTTTAATAGTATTGCATTGTAAAAAAAATGTCTAGGGGTGGCAATTTCGAGTTCTGGGCCGGGTTCGTGTCGGGTCAGATTGTACCTAGTTGTTTCAGGTTGATTTTTTTCTAATCTTAACTCGTACCTACCGGGTTTGTGTCCGGTTTAAAAAATGTCTAGGGGTGGTAATTTCGGGTTTCACTACCTCTATTATTTTTTTAGATTGATTGAAAATATACTCATATATTATATACTCCATATGTTCCGATTTATAAGAACAAATTATTTTTACACAAATTTTAAGATAAAACAGTTCATTTCTATTTCATTGCACGTGAAAGCTACAGTTCAAATGTATAATATGTACTGTACCTACTTTGTCATGTGTAAAAAAGGACGGAACATGTATAAAATATTGTTATTACTCACGTGAAAGTTACTTTATTGTACTTAAATCTAGTTATTTTAAATATAAAGTATTTTAAAAGTAGGATTATGAATAAAAGGTTCATTAATTTTCGGGTAATTTTCGGGTTTTGAGTTCGTGTCTGATTGTACTTGGTTATTTCAGGTTAAATATTTACTGACCCAAATTTATATTTTTACGAGTCGGGTTCGTGTCGAGTTTCGGGTTGTGTCAGATTTTGTCACCCCTAGAAATGTCACCCAAAATATCAATTATTCCCGACCAAGAAAAAGTTACAAAATACCAAATACAACGATTATGAGGAGGAAAAGATGTACATATGGCACCTTCAACCAAAAACAAAGTAGATTCCTCCAAGCATTTGCTATTTAAATCAAGGAATAAGAATAAAATGTTTAAAATATACACAAAATATTTAATTAGTACAAATGAAAATGGTTGTTTCAAAACAAGACATCTTATTGGTGGGCTCTAACTCAATTGAAAGCATCTTATTTATTTTTTCAAAAAAATTAAGGGTTCGATTTTCCTGCGCAAATGTCCGTCCCATATTTTTACTCATAAGCCATATTTTTACTCATAAGAAAACAGCTGAATTGTGGTGTTAATTGTTAATAATATTTTATCCATTGAGTAACTTCGCAAAGCTTTTATTTTTATTTATAATTTGAAATTATATATTGATAAAAAGAATGTTCAAGAAAGGGGAAATAAGATTATACAGTAATGGATAAAAGTAGGATCACAGTGAATGTAGATAGAAGGGAAGGGGTGCATGATTGGGGAAAAGGGAACACAATTTGAAAGATAGTGTCATGAGTTAGGCTCCGTTTGAAAGTGCTGTTGAAAATTGTTGTGTTATGAGAAAAAATACCGGTGAAAAAGGTACTATCAGGAAAATCAGAGTGATAATTTTTTTTGATTTATGCATATTTTGAGATATAATATATAAAAATAATGTTTTTGAGAATGTTTGATAATGAAACTGATCCTGCAAAAACTGAAAGCAACTTTTTCCAAAAGAATGGGGGCATGTTTTTGCCAACAACCGCATTTAGACTAAAAGTGTTTTTCCGGATGACAATTTTTAGAATTTATCAAACACCATTCTGAAAGTTTTTCGGTAAAAAATTGTTATAACTGTCTGTAACAACAATACCAAACGGGGCCTAAATTAACAAATTATCTACTACGTGCTTTAGTTTCAACCATTGATTTTGTATCATTTTCCTCGCTACATCGTCCGTATTTTGCTCTCTTTTATGAAGCATTTTTTTAATCCTCTCTCTTCTGTCTCCTGTAAAACTAAAACTGATCTTTATTTTATTACTCCCTCCTTTAGAATTTTGAAAAAAGCACGCATATTAAGAATCTTTAATATAAAAATTATTTTTTATTTATATTCATATTAATTTCATTGATTGAGATAGTTTTACTGCATAATTTAAATGAGAAGTATATTACATTAATTACCAATACTTTAATCAAATGGTTATTTTGAAAATTTGTCTATAAAATTTCATTGAAAATAGATAGTGAACATGTATTATGGGACAAATTTTTTCCTCAAAAGTGACTACTAATTTAAGACGGGGGAGTAGTTTCGTTGCAAAATTCATACATATAAGACTCTAAATATTATACTTTCTACGTCCCAAATTAGTAGTCATTTTTGAAGAAAACATTTGTCCCATAATACATGTCTACTATCTATTTTTAATGTAATTTTATAAGTAAATTTCCAAAATAACCTTTTGATTTAAGTATTGGTGCTAGTATCGATAATTAATGTAATATAATTATCATTCAAATTATGCATTGAAATTATCTTAATCAATGTAATTAATCTATTACTACTATACATATATTCATAAATTAACATTAAATATACATAAACTAACATTATGCATATATACATAAACTAAATAAACAAATCCATTCACAAAAAAACTAAATAAACAAATATGCAAATTAATTAACATTAAATATACATATATACAAATAAACACAAGTTTGAAATAGTATTCATAAACTAACAATAAATATACAAATAATTTAGGATAAAATTTTTACCCAAACAAAACTATTAGGTTGTGTTCACTTGGTGAGAATAGAATGAGAAATAAATGGAATGAAAAATTATAAATAAATTTTATGTAGAAAGAAAAATGTATAAGTGAAATTGTGAATAAATATGAGAAAATTTAAATTTGCTATGATGAGAATTGTAGGGGAAATGATGAAAAAATGGAATGAACGTTCCTTTCAAAACATGTGAGTTATAATTCTAGTTGAAATAATTTGGAATGGAATGAAAGAATGAAAATTATAAATATTTTTCCTAATCTCATCGGTATAAATTTCATTGCATTATCCCTGCTCGTTCCATTCCATCCCAGTAAACACAACCTTAGAATGCGAACAACGGTCAACCGGGGGCCCTTACCTCTCCATTTTCACAAACTCTCACAGTCTGTTTCACCAATTTTAACAGCTAGCAAATTCCCTTGAATTTTCCCTTGGGAGTTGGGATTCTCAGTGTGCGTGCGTGTGTATATATTCCCGGCTCTGAAAATGTTGCCTTGGATTAATTCATTTCCCTTAAAACTATCCATATTGTCAGGAATCATTATCATGTTTCCTGAACTCGATAAGTTTCCCAAGTGGGGAGCTAGGTGTATTGCAACAAATAACGCATTTCATCCTTTGTTGACACGGATGGCAGGTGCACTATATACACCCACACACACACACATTATAAGGTTGGTTAAAAACATAAAACATCTAACAAACATGGAAGAAGATTAAAAGAAAACAATTCCATGAAAATGATTTCTATGACGTGATATATTTCCTTCAATTAATTAATAATCTAATGCATTAACCAAAATTTATTTTTTGTCTACTGTCTATTCAAATCAATACTTTAGTGAGGTTTTATTTTTTATTCATTTAAAACTAGAACTAGAATAATGAAGGCAGGTACTCGTGCCTTCCATTTTCCACTACAATACATCCACCAAGTTGCCCAATTTTCACTCAGATCTTAATAAAATTTAACAAAAAAGACATGAACTCTCAACCCGAATGAAACGCTTGATTCCACATGTTCAGATATCAGACATACGGAAAGTGACAACAATAGAACTACAATGTGCAAGACCAGTTAATACTACAGAGAATCAGCTTGCTCGCCAAATTATTCTAAATATTATGGCAAACACAGCTATGAGGATCGGAACATGTTTTTAAAGTGGTACTTTTGAGAAGACTATGATACATAAGCACAAATTCCTTCCCTTACCCTAACCAGAATGGATGGTTATTTACGTGTATTCAATTGGAATGTGAAACTTTGTCAAAAAATAAATAAATTGGGATGTGAAATTAATCATTCATATGGCATAGTACGAAACATGATATATAGATATATAAATTTACTTTGCTCAAGCATGCCTAAGTAGACGTCCTCAATAGTCAGACTCAAGAGAAGTATCATTATTTAATGATATTATTCTTAATATAGATATGACCATGTACAACAGAATTCAGAGAAAGCATTACTATACACGGGAACATTAAAGGGATACATACATGTATTGATATCGATAATTGCAATTAACATAAGAATTTATTCCAAAGTTCAGAATGAAGCAAGAAAAAAGAATATATAAAAATGAGATCTTATAGAATCATCAACCAAAAGCTTTCCAGCAAAAAATTGAATAATGGCATGTCTCTGTCAAGGCTTCAATCAGCATAATTCACAGTAACTCTTGGCAGCTAGCTGGAATAATAAACAATACTTGTTCACCGATTCTATGCGCAAACACAGCATGAGATTCCAGAACATTTGAATGGAAATAACAATCCGCAATCAATGTTCCTAATCAGATGTTACTCTTCATAAGAATAAATCCCAATTACTTGTCTTCACCGGTAACCAAGCCTGACAGTGATACCATATATGTAGTGATTGTATAACACCACTCAGAATGATTTAAAGAGATACTCCACTGTCTGTAAATGCCTTGTAACTAAATTATCATTCACAGGTGACGTGAAATCTAAATTTGATATATCACAGTGACAACAAAAAAATATGTTCTCTGTTTGCTAATAACTTGCATCACTGCCATGGTATAAGCAACCGATTTATGAGCAAGTAACAGCCTTTCAACGTTATATACCATCTAGATTATAGTAGTTCAAAACATTGGCAAGGAGATGTCTACACTCTAGGTATCGGAATGACTTAAAGAGTAGGTGAATAGTATAGTCAGATCCATGTTCTTCGTTATAATATATGCATGTATAAACTCTATCCATCAGTTGTCATGAATTTGTTGGTGTCCCTTTATTACGCTTTAAGCTTATGGACCTGGACCTTGTGCAGCACAAAATTTTGATGGTAAATAAAAATAACCAATTGCAAACATCCTATTCTGGTTTGAGAATTAAGAGTATACATCAAGAAGAAATAACATTGCAATCCTTTCTCATGATGGCTGACATGAACATATGTGCTTCATATTTTGACTGGTATAATAACATTATTTATTATTATAACTACAGCAACTTGGCAGTTGTCTACTTGTCTATGCATGATAAAATTTCAATTTCAAGACCATGGCTTTGAGGTTACAAAAATTAATGACAAAAACAAAAATATCAATAACAAAACTTCAAGGAAAAAATGTGGCAATAAACATATTTAAATCAATTGAACAAAATATATTTACATAATTCATGATAGCTGTTGCATTTCAATCAGGTTTGTATATAAATGTGAGGTGCGGGAAAACAAGATACAACAATATACCTCAGTGGTGGATTCTGGATTTATCAACCTTTGTTCGAGGTATGCCTAAGAGGGCTATGAGTCCAGCAGCAAAGGCAGATAATGCTGCCACTACAAAGGCTGGTGAGTTACCTCCACCAAATAACTGATCCCATGGTCCACTTCCAACAGACACCACAACCTGTTCAATGAAATCAAATCTTTATTAAATAATGAGTTGTAAAAGATAGTATTGCTATCCAGGTGTACCAATTTATAGGTTTCAAGCTAGGAAGCATGGGTGCGGGTGCGCGGTACGGAGACACGGGAATTCGGCAAATTCAAAAATTTGAGGATACGGGTGCGGGGGGGGGGGGGGGGGGGGGGGGGGGGTACGTCAATATTAAAATATTAAAAATATTATATATATATATATATATAATTCAAAATATGCATTTTAACTAAACAAAGTATAAATAAGTTCATCATCATTAAGTCTTAACAAATAAAATTTAAAAGACATAAAATAACTATAGTAATTTAATCATCTTGATTAATCATCATGGCTTCTATCTCCGGCTCATCAAGAGAAAGACTAGCTATTCAAGTTCGGCACCATTAAGTGG
The DNA here is from genome assembly GCA_028671895.1 of Oenanthe sinensis. NCBI lineage: Eukaryota > Viridiplantae > Streptophyta > Magnoliopsida > Apiales > Apiaceae > Oenanthe > Oenanthe sinensis. The sequence goes on from CM053794.1 coordinate 44,079,300, forward strand.
ATCAAAACAATAACCTCCAACATCCCACAACCTAGTCTGACTTAGACATGTACCTTTTAAAAAGAAAAAAAAAGTTGCTGAAAATTACAAAAAATGTCATTCCCACACCCCCATCCGCGTATCCCGACGTATCCCGCATATTCCCGTCTCTGATTTCACGATATTCCCGCGTATCCCCGCACTACAAAGCACGGGATACGCAGTTCTTCATCAGATTGAAGTATCCCTGCTTTCTAGGTTTCGAGGGGTTATCCCTTTTCGATCTTAGCCAAAAGTAGGATACGCTTTTGTATATTTAGTTCTGTGATTGGGACTTCAGGGATGTATACTTATTTGTGTTTCCATTAGTTGTTATGTTCTTGTTTGTGTTTCCATTAGTTGTCTTTATTTTCTTGTTGTTTCCATGTTCTTTTCTTACTTCCACAGTTTTTCTCCGCCTTAAGTGAGGGTTATCACTTATCAATATATTTAAGACGAGGATAGTGTAGAGGACCTCGGTCTTGCATTAAAAGAAATAAAAAATAAAAATTGCACAATGTCTAGCTAGTTTAAATGGAACTTGATCTACATGATATCCATCTGACAGATTTGAATCAGGTGGATAAAACAAGTATTGGACTTGAAGCAAATACAAAAAAGGTATCAGCGATATCTGCTCCGATTCTAATAACTATCAATTTTAGTTTCATTCAACATTAGCATAATATTTGCAATATGATATAATGTTGATAATCTTGATCTTTATATAATGTTAAACATAAGTTTATTCTAATAGCATGGACGAAATCGCTGATAACATAAGTTTATTTTACATGGCTGGTTGATCATTATTCTGAACTCTAAGATGAGTCTTTCCAATGAACATACATGCTAAGTTACCATTACAAACAGAACAGAAGTTACTCAGATTTAATACAACAAAAATAATGTCCCCAAAATATCAGGTATTTGTATTCATCTTCATCCAACATGCATAATCTGTATTCCTACCACCCAAAACAGAAACAATATCTTGATTTCCCCCGATCCGAAACTTCTTGGGGTCAATTTCCTTCCTCAATTACCAAACAAATCAAACATCCTTATCCATTTTTATAGTTCTAAATCTATACATTTCAAACATTCCCCTAACCATTATTCTATTATCTACAAATGTACAGTGTACACAAATGGAGCTCACTTCTACAACTTATTTTTACCCAACAGTGTGAACTGAACAAGAAGCAAAATGAGCTTGGTAACACTGACATAATAAGACTCACTGAGTATTTTATTAGAACCTATTTTCATCATGCATTTTTTCCTTGGTTGGGTCCAAAACCATGCCAGAGCATTTTATTATTATAAAATTTCTCCTCCAAGTAGCATCTTTTAACATAATTCACTATATAGCATATATCTCATAAATGTTCTACAGAGAACATCACCGGCACCTGATTTTACATATTTGATATTTTCCGCATGGTAGTATCTCCAAACTGACTATTTATTTCAGAACATAAAATATTTGTAGTCTATAATTGAAAAGGCATGCATTAAGTTGGTTCAAGTATATAACATATTTACATCATTTGCATTAATTCTGAAGTCTTTAAGCTCGCAGATATTTCCATGTTAGGACAAGGACCAATTACAGTTGATATTCAGTGATTAGAAGATTCAGAAATCTAGAAGAGAAGTATATAGAAGATATGCAATATATTTACGTTAGGAACAGCATCAGCCACATTTAATATATAGAGATGTAAAGGTAGAAAATTTAGAAGAAATGTTACAGAGTTTATGAATAAAGAGAAGAATATTTAGGACAAAAAGAGAGACCGGAACAAACCCACTTGTGTATTTCAACATATATAAATGAAGGTACTGCTCCGGTTTACAACCAAAGACCATGGCTTTAACCCCACAAAAAAAAACACATACATATAAGCACCATAAACATAAAACCACTACATAAAAGGCTACAAAGCTTACAACAATTGTAAAATAAGACGCACTAAATTAATGGATACCAAGCATGCAGATCATGAGCACAATAAGAAAATATAGTTAGGTTCCCTTTGTCTGCCGGAAAATAACTTGATTTTGGAAATATTTTCCAATATTTTTTTTTTGTTAAATGAATTCTGAGAAAAAGTTTTATCAGGAATCATTTTCCCAAAAATATTTTCCACATTTGACTATCATGAAAAAAATTATGAAAAAAGGTGAAAAAATGTTTTCCTCTTTTGAAGAGAGGAAGTCAATTTCTAGAAACTCATAACATTTTTTAAAGGAATTTTCATCCTTAAGAAAATATTTTATTTTTCTAAAACCAAACGAAGTCGGGAAATTCTGGAAAATATTCCACAAGATGAAAAAAACAGTGGAAGCTCAGGAAAGCATTTTCCTGGAAAATATTTTCCGTCAAACAAACGGAACCTAAAGTACATAAATAAAACACATACAAATATATATACAGAAACAATACCTGTGGAACAACAATAGCTAGATTCAAAACACCCATCGACAAGCCTGCATGAAAAAAATCAATTTCAGCACAAAAGTAATAACACTTGGACAAAAAAATAGATGGAAAAGACGTTAAGGTAACCCACCTTGGCCTAGTCCCAGTGACTCAATCCGTGTAGCGACTAAGGCATACGGAACACTATAAGTGATCTGCAGTAATATTTCATCTGGCCATAGTTAGTTTATTAAACAGAATCAACTGATATCCTTTTATTTACAATAAGGTTATGCCCGCAAAACTCCCATATAGTGGTAAATAAACACACACAGAGTATGCGTTAATGACCGCACAAGAAGCAGAGATGTGAATTTACAATAGCTGTCAAATGTTTATAGGCTAAACTATTGATGGACATTTTTTAAAAAGATTTTAGATTGCATGTGTCAGCAAAAAATTAAAGTAACTTTAAATATAATATAATTGATTTAAATGGTACAGGAAAAAAACTTACAGCTAATGGAATGCCAAGAACTGCAAATACTATTAATGCAGCAATCACAATTTCATTTGGAGGTGGATCAGTGCCATAGTCCATATTTTTTGCTATGAATGTGATTAAGAGCATTGCAAAGAAACAGATAGTCATAAGTATGTTTGACAGCCCCCACATGAAACCAGACCCCCATTTGCGACAGAGCTTTTCCATAAGCACTGAAGTAATCCCAAGGACGACCGAATTCAACATTAAGCCAAATGCTCCCATTCTGACTCCATTACTGTAACTTAGCCCTTGATTTGGCTCCCCGCCGTAAATTTCTCTACCCATCCAATCAGTGTCAAAGAGAAGAAAAGGAAACCACCCAATCCAATTCAGGCAAGTAACGAGAAGGATTACCCATACCGGACCTGGTAGTAATCTAAAAGTCCCAAACAATTCCCAGAGGAAAGCTTCTTCAATATGACTAGACTGTGCAGTCCCATCTTCAGAAAATGGGGTGCCATCATGGCTGGAACTCAATGGTCGCTCCTTAGCAGCGGTGATGCTTATATATGTAGTAATTACAATAAAGATAATGTCAAGATAGAAAGCAGATTTAAGGTTGGCACAGTTGATGGTACATGCAGAGGTGAGAGCAAATGGGAATATTTTGTACCAACCACTGTAAGCACCAGTAGCATATCCTAGAACATTACCAACAGCCATAAACAAAGAGAAATATGCATTTGCCACTCGAGTCCTCCGAGGATCATTTCCTGATAATAGAAAAACTTACAAGTCTAAATAATCATATCAAACTTCAAGCTCCAAAATAATAGGTAACAAAAATCGGCCAACGCTTGTGTAGATCTTCTCATTTTTCTTTTATGCTAGATTGCACTCGTGTAGATCTTTGCTTATGTACCCCCAAAGTCCCAAAACCCAAGATATGCAATTGTTTGGAATATAAGCCAAAGTGCCGAGCTTAAGTAAGAAGTTTGATAAAAGTAACAGCAATATCTGTACAGCGTGAGATTTGACTCGTTTCCCATTCAAACTACTCGTACAATATAAACAATGACTTGGTATACTTGACGTACAGATTATGTCATACAGATTTGGATAAATCTATGCTCTTAAACTCATCCTTTTAAGTTTTAACAAATGAACAGTTATAACTTTGTGCGTCCACCTCATCAATGATTAGTGTACACAACTGGCTACCATATGTTATTCGCATATAGGAGATTTGTTCGTATCGTACTTGTGAACTATACATTTTCATTTTAACCTCTCATGTGGGTTGCATAACCCTTCAGATTTTAATAGCTTTCTATATCATTCACAACTTTCAATTGTTCATCATTCAAATCTCCATCATAGTAATCATCAAGATCACTACTTTCTTTTCCACTATATTGACTCTATCAATAGAAGTTTATTAGAAGGACAATCAAATATCATATGCCCACTTCATTGAATTTTAAAAGCACCCATGAGATAAAATCACAGCACGAGTAAGGTTATTAATATTTGTTTGTTATATAAGGTTGTTAATACTAATTTGTCAAATAGAGACCTCTTAAATAATTTGGCCTGCGAGAGACTCTATCATTGTCATTCCTCAATTTTTTACTTTTTAAATCATCTTCAAAACATCTTCATCCCATGGAAATTCAAATTGTGCATCCAAATTATAAATCTGACGAGCATAATTAAGGGACTTACTTCTTTGTAAGAGTTCATAAAATTGTAGAAACCCATGTTTTTATAATCAGCTTGCTTAAATTGGGGAACCAATGTATCTCTCTTGTCTTCCCCCATGGCTACATGATAATATTTATATATTTGATAATTGATATTGTTCCAACCAAATACGATTAACTATTAATCTTGCAACAACTAACATCATCCTTTTAGCATCAGTGAAAATATAGCATATTAAAAGTCACCCAAACCATGTATCCAATCCAAAAATGCATTTGGTTCTTAATCTCCATGAATTTCAGCAAGCAAAATTCAGCCACTTCAAACTTTGGGGCTGTTTGGCAACAGCTTTTTTCCGGAAATAAGCCCTTATTTCCGGAAAAAAGTAGGGATGTATGTACTTTTTCTGAAAATAAGTAACTTGTTTTTTATTTTGAAAATAATATTTGATTTTAAAATTCTAAAATAAATATTTATCTTTAAAAAAAATATGAAAATATGTAAAAAATAAAAATAAAATAAGTTACTTATTGTAAGTTTAAGGAATCCCAAACGGCCACTTTGTATTCCTTTCAATTTCACTTAACGAAGCTGATGTTGAGGCAGAAAAGGACTTAAAGGTGGAGAATTTTGACGTCTGACAACAACATGCTCCAATTACTGAATACAAGTCGTCAACTGTAAGAATATTTCTTGCAAGCCCTCCACTTCTGTGCTCAACCCAGCCATATTATCCTTAATATATTTGTAATCTTGTATTAGGTTGTTTTGTATATGTGCCCATGCAACTATTAACTTCTCTTGCATTAACCATTGTTGCAAACTAAACGGAATTGCAAATTTTATGAAGTTTAGGTTTAAATTGTAAATTTTGGAAAATTCAGAAATCTCAGTGCCTGATATGTAATTTCCATGAGGGTTCATAGGCTTTTGAATAGATGCCTGAAACTTAAGAAATTTTGATAAACATAAAGTTGGGGAAATATATATAAATATGGAGCTAGGTTGTAGTTTGGCAAGTAATTGAGAAACACCCCATTGTTTAGTTGTCTACAACACAGAGAAGTAGCTGCAAGCGGCGGGCAGTGGTTAGTGCGAGGCGACAGAAACAGTTCTACAGGCATGTTACCTCCGGCCATCAATTTGTGATGTAATGTCAATTGACAGATTGGATAATAAAGGTGAATGGTGTTCGAGTTAAGAATTTGGGTTCTAAAGAATGCTGGCTTGGTAGGGAGGCTGGGATTCTAGCTCATTTATTGGTTGCCAAAAGAACTTAATCTTCTAAAAGGTTCAAATTTGTTTGGTGAGCAGATAGAAATACCGACTGTCAAATGGTTGCAGTTATATCTTCATTTATTCATTAATTCTTATGAGTACTAGTTCATACCAATTCCAAACAAAGAAAGAATGTTTCTGAAAATACATTAATGGTGTACGTCTATATCAAAGATTCAATCGACAAAGAAATGGTCCAAAAATATAATATATGTTGTAAACTTGTACCTCTATAGTTAATGAACACTTAATGGGCATTAAATCTAGTCCCCATATACGGAGTATAATTTTTTTCATTTATTTCTAAAATCATTCAGGATATAGTAGTACTGTCGCATATTAATGCATTGAACGAGGACACAATTCAACATCAATGCAATTTAAAGACCACACAGGTCATAACCGACTAATTTCTCTAGATAAAAAAAAAAAATTGATATCCTAAATATAGACCACAAAAAAACAAAAATATGTATTCACAATAACTAATTTATTAAAAATATCATTAAAATCACTGTCCCTAATAAAAGAAGATTCCATTATATTCCTATTGGCCATAAGAATAACAAAGTTGATGCTATAATCTAGGACTATTATTCATTTTCCTAATCTCAATTTTTATAAAACAAAAATAATTACTAGAAATCAAGCTATCGATTTTAGCATAAGAACTGGCGAGAATTATAAAATTGTAGAGAAGATAGTGATTAATACCGGTGAGATCAGCGAGGAGAGCTCGACAAGGACCTTGAGTCATATTATTAGCAACATCGAGCAACCAAAATCCGATAATAAAAGCAACAATCGCCATTGTTCTGACCTCGCCAGTGTCTCCTAACAGTCCACCGATATCAGCTGAATGTGCAATTATAATAACTGACAGTATAATCGCCGATCCTCCGGCGACGATGAACGGTCTCCGGCGACCGTACTTACTAGTACACCGATCACTCATGTGTCCAACTATAGGCTGAACTAACAAACCAGAGAGGGGCCCACAGAGCCAGATTATACTCGCCCAGGCGTGAGGGATGCCTAGTTCTTGTACATAAGGTGTGAGGAGAGAGAGCTGTAGGGCCCATCCGAACTGTATGCCGCAGGCTACGGATGCGACACGGAGGAGGAGGCGGAGAGAGACGCGTGATCGCGGCGGTGCTGCGGTGGTGGCGCGGTGTCGGTTCCGGTCGGGAACCGCCATTTCTGGTTTGTTATTAGTATTATCTGTTTCTCTCTCACACAGTGATGAGAATATTGTGTGTGTTTTGTTTCTCTCTCTCTCACGCAGTGGAAAGCACACAGTGAAATTGTAGAGAGAGGGAAAAGTGGCGGTTGACAAGAGCGCGGGCGGTGTCCAAGGGGTAAGGAATGGTTTTCTCTTTGTGGCTCACTCTTTTTGGACCAATTTGCCCTCTCTATTGAGCGCATCATACTTCATACTCCTATTTTTTTTATTCTGACGTTCGCAAAATGCTTTGACCGTATAATTAAAATAATTATTTTTTTAAAAAAAATCTGAATAAAAATATATAGTTTATACTAAAATTCACAAAAAGAACATTTTTAAAATAATTATTTTAACTATGCGGTTAAAGCACTTTAAATTACGTTCAGAAAAGTCAAACGATAAATATAAAAAACAGAGGGAGTAGTTCATACGGAGTATTTTTTTTATTTTAATATATTATACTGCTATATTCTCTTTCAAATTAAAATATGTGGCGTGCATTGTTCGAATACAAATTTAAATATATTTATTATTTCCTCCGTTTCATATTATTAGTCCATTTTCAAGAAAAAAAATTGATTCAAAATAATAGTTCACTTCAACTTTTAATATAAAATATAATCTAATTTATATTTCCAAAATCAACTCTATTCCGCACATCTTCAATTTTTATTTTCAAGATCAATTCCATATCATATATTATATTCAGTTAATGCAATAAATATGAATATAATATATAAACAATAAATTTTTTTAATATGAGTTATTTTTTTAAATGAACTATCAATATGAAACGGAAGCAGTACGTTCATCGATAATATACTATTGGCTTGTTTGGCCTGCCTTAAAATAAGTCCTTTTGGACTTATTTTCGGGTAAAAAATTCATATTTTGATAGATATTTTTTATACAAGTATTTAATGTATATTTGAGATTCTATAAGTTGCAAAAAAAAGTTAACTTTTTTCAGAAAAAAGTTAGAAATCTCTAACTTTGTCTTAAAATAAGTTGACTTATTCTGGAAAAAAGTTTCCCCAAACACCCCCGTAATGTTTTAAGATTTTGATATGATAGGCATGTCATGTATAATTATTTACAGGTGTCCTAATTATAATTTAATTATTTAAAAATATTAAAAGGAGTTGAGCAATGTAATTTTAAAACTAAAATCTGAAAATGTATTTTTTAAGGTTATTAAAAGTTATTAGAAACAGATTTCAAATTATGAAGTCCTGCTCAGATTGGGTATCCAGAATTGGGGTTTATTTATTTTTTCTTCATAAATAATGTATAAATCAAAAAGTTTATATATTTTAATTCATATTATATTTATTAAATAATCCAAACTGTGTGGTGATATTATGTACGAACTAGGCAACTTTTGATGTTGCAATTGTTACAAAGTGTACGTGTAGCTCACTTAAAAGAGAAAATATGTTTTAACTTGATTTACAAAGCGAAGAGGTGGAGTGAATTTGTTGGCTTGGTTATACAAGTAGTTGGGTAGAGATGGGAGTGTAGTAGTGTTTTACAGATAAGAGTTACTGAGAAATGATTGAGGTTTCAATTTATGTTTGTGCACAAATACCTATGCTCATTGCTCGCATGTATTTAGTCCTCTACTACCCCTTTCATTTTGTGTGTCTATGATTACACACCTTTATAATATCACTGTCTCTGTCCAACATGAAATAATTGATTTGATATTTGTGCATGCCTTTTAAATTACTCTACTCATATTCTATTTTAGTATTATTATTTTATACAAGTCGGCCGGCTAAATTTAAACTTTATAATTATAGTTTTAAAAATCACTTCAAAATATTTTACTGATTCAATTTTTAAATTTTAATTAATTATCATATATTTTTTAAAATTAATTTTAAAATGTAACAAATTAATTATTATTATCATATTTTAATTATTTCAATTAATTTCTAATTTTCTAATTAATCGCTAAAAATCGTCATATCAAATTATTATCGATTACTGATTTTTACAATACTAAAAAGTAATAAGATTATATTTTTCATTTTCTCTAAAACGAATAATATTACTTGTTATATTATACATAATATAGAATAGTCCCAAAAATAAATGCTGTCTTTTGTTAACTTCAAGCTAACTCTTACGAGAGAAAAAAACTAACTAATAAAATGGAATAAATCTAAAGAATATCCTTTTTACAAACTGCTAAATACAAAAGAATTAAATGTTACAATATAGTGATTGAAAATGTTATAGTATTAAATTAATACTAGAATCTTAATATTCAATGATTGAAGATTGCATATGTGCTACCTTGGAGGTAGGGAGTAGCTGGTGCGGTTTGCAATCAAAACCATAACCGAAATAGCAGGATGCGGTTTTTATAATTAAAAATCAAAATCCGACCAAACATCGTAGATGCGATTTGATCTATAATAAGTGTAATTTTAAATGATGCGATTCGGTTTTAAAATCAATAAATATTTTACGTCTAATACAGAACTTGTTGTAACTAATAAAATTAACATTAATTAAATTTGTGTTGAGAAGGCAGAAGCAACTGAAATCTGCAGCCAATTTTTAAGTACAAATGTAAACAAACAACCCTGCTCGTATTGAAATATGATTACTGCACACTGTTGTTACATACACTCTTAATAGTAAGACTTGATTTAACTTGCTTTCATCCAATCCAACTTACTTTTTATTAACAGGTATTCATTTATAGGTACACAAATTTTTTAATCTCATAGAGGTACAACATGTAATATAAATGAAAACGGGACCAAAAATGATTATGGGTAATGGTATATAACATTAAAGTGCAATTCTAATATAAAATGGTTACTGATATTGTAATTTAAATATAATATTAATAATTATATAATTAATATAAATGGAAATTTAAATTAAAAATAATATTTATTAATTATATAATAAAAATTTCGGTGCGGTTTCGGTTTGAACCAAAACCAGACCGTATAATTGATACGGTTTGAACGGTTTTACAATTTTAAAGCTTTGCAGCTTTTTAAGATACAATTTTAATCGATTTTATACGGTTTCGGTTGTTAATCAGTTTTATGCTCATTCCTACTTAAAGTCTCAGTTTGGCTCTCTCACTACTGATATCTAATCTTAAAGACTAAACTAAGGGCGTGTTTGGCATCCCTTAATTCTGGAAATAAGTTACTTGTTTTCAGAAAAGGTATGTATATGTATACTGTAACAGCCCGACTTTTCGGATCATTATCTAAAAGCGAAATATTTGAAAACAAATTTAAATATTAATAAACTGAAATAAGAAACCGAGTAATAATCCCGATAAATATCAATGTCTAAATATCTAAAATGAAAATGCTAACAAGTCTAAAATAAATTAGAACAAGTCTTGTAATGATCTAGATAAAATGAAACTAAGGTCTCGGTAGCACTCATCACTCTCCCCGCTTTACCTCTGATTACCTTTACCTGCGAAAAGGAAACAATACGAGTGAGGCAAATGACAAGTACGAATATATTTTAAACAGAAAATTATTTCTATATAATTGAGTGGATTGTGTCTTATCAACACAAGAACTCAATAAAGATTTTAATAAAACGATACAAATGGGAACAATATAAGGATCACGAAATATCTCATTATATATGATATTTAACAAAATGGTACCACAATAAATAACTCGGATCCAACACAATAAAATAAGGCTGAAAAACAAATAAGATGGGAACAATAATGGTCTCTTACACAGAGCTGTACTCGTGAAACTCCACTCACCAAGTACAGGGCGATAGTTTTCTTCCTCGGATATCCATAAGAAGAAATAATATAATGTATAAAACATCCCAACAATACAATATCAATTATGATCTATTCATGTCTCGTATTCCAGAAACGCGCTCGTATACTTATAACACTGATACAAGTTAGTGTAGTTCACCTTTACTCCGAATTTCATGCGAACATTGTTCGTGATTAACCCACACAAATCGGTTTAAAAGCCCAACACATAGGTTTCAAAAGTTATCGACTCTTTAATCAAATTAAAACAACATCGCAATAAAAATGTGAGACAAAACAAATATAAAGAATCAATGCAACAATAATTTCAAAAATAAGGAGTTCGAAATGAAATAAGGAATGCATACCAAAAAGTACACATAGAGTACAAACATGTCATGATTTTATAAAATGCCTAACAATAAATATAAGGAGTATTTAATATTTAAATGGAAGAAAAGAAATGAGAAATTTGTACCAACAATTATAATTTAAAAGTGAGAAAAAAGATTGGAATTCGTACTGGCAATAATAATTTAAAACTGAGGAGAGTGTATAAAAATTCATACTAATAATTATAATTTAAAACTGAGAGAAGAGAGTAAAGATTTATACCCGAATAGAAATACACTAATCCAAAAATATTAAGAAGATTCGTAGAGATACACGCAACTACACACTCCTTATTTCAATTTAAACAATAATTCAATAATATAAATTAATCAATAAATATATAATTATACAAATCAAACATATCTCCCATTATAAATCGGTCTAACTAACACAAGCATATAAGTTATATACTAACTCATTGTGCAGATATAAAAAGTATCTTAATAATAATATCAACGATTATTATTTTACATATATAATCATAAATAATATTAAATTAAAATGTACCAATTTATACAAATAAAATTGATTGCATAAATAGACAATTTAATACTCGATTAATGGATGAAGGTCTATACTATATGTATAATATGTACAGTTGTACAAATGATTTTATCAAAATTAATGAAGTGTATTAAACTAATAGAATTTATTTCTAATATAGATAAACAAGTTATAAATACACACTGCATTCATGCAAGCATGGGGAAAGGTCCATGATAACATCATATATTAATTATAACATGCCTTCAATAACACATATGTATTAAATAAAATAATTTACTCAAATAAATAATTTTAAAAAAAACTTAAATTCTATATTTAACTGCTAAAAGCATTATAAATTTTTATAAATACAAATGCCTTCCGTAATAAGTGTACCAATAATTACTAATACTAATACTTGCAAAGTGTACAAATAAGCACAGATTATAACGAGTTTAAAGAACAATCACTCACTTTATTTAAATATATACTAATATTAATGCATTATCTACCATATATGTATATATAAATCGACCCATGGTTACGTCTAATTCAACAGTATTCTTTATGCTCATCAAAATATATTATAAAATTAATAGATACTCAAATATACATGGGACAATTATTAAGGATTTTGTGACCACGTGAATATTTGATAGAAGAATAATAGTTTAGACTTACACTATCGATACACATTGATATTACACCTCTTTGTGCATGAATCGGGTATCTACACCATCGAAGCACCTCCTTTTCCTCTTCTCAATAATTTTTTCTTTTGCCTCTGTCGTTGTTCCTCATAATTTAAAAGATATATTTATATATTAACTTATAGCTAATTACCTTGTTAGTAAGACGTGATAGGACTTAAAACCCAATCAGGAAACAAACACATGTAGTTTATGGACTTAAAGTTATCCACCACCTCCACGATTTAGATTAACCAAGTTATAAATTAAAAATATAAATAAATATATGTATAAAAAGTTTAATTCGAAACTAGCAAAAAAAACTTGATAAATTAATAACAAAACAAAATACAGGATATTACATGTATTTTCCTGGAAATAATTAAATTATTTTTTATTTTGAAAATAAGATTTGGTATTAAAATTTTAAACTAAATGTTAATATTTTAAAAAAATATAAAAATACGTATTTTAAAAAAATAATAAATAACTTATTACTTATTACTTATTTTTAATAAATCTCAAACATGCCACAAGATACCAGTCTACCAACCCATTGTTGTAGTTAGATTAATTTCTTGAATGTTAGAGCTATATGTATGGAAAATATATATTTTTCAATTTTATAAAAATTAAAATATGGTTATAGTTGATTTTATAATTTAAATTCGAGCATTCATTTAAATCTGATTCGGTTAATCACCAAAATTAATAGATTTTATAATACTGATATTTATATATTAAATAATTGTATGTGACTGAAAGTTACTTTCAATTTTTTTTGAATAAGAAATAAATAAAAATTACATTTATTTAATTTATGCAGTTACCTATATTAAAAAATTAAAGATTTCTTATTATTTATAAAAATACAAAAACTCATACTTGCACGTGTAAAAAAACAGGAACGGTGTCTTTCTTTGAAGCTTCTCTTTTTTATCTTGTTTTTTTTAAAATCATACTCCCTCCGTCCCGGCCAAATGTTTACATTTGGTCCGGGCACGGAGACCAAGGATAGTGGGTGTAATAGTGATTTTATTGTTAAAATAAATGAAATAGTGGGTGTAATAGTGTAAAGTGTTGAAAAAGTGGAGTGAAGTAGTGGATGTAATAATATATTTATTGTTAAAAGTTACTATTTTTAGTAATGTAAAGAATTGGGTGGGACGTCCCAAAAAGGAAAGTGTAAAGAATTGGTTGGGACGGAGGGAGTAATAAATAGATAATCTATCTATACATTCTAAAATATTTGGGCTCGAGCCCAAATAGAGATAGAGATTCTGTCCATAAAAATGTGGACTTGGACGTCATAATTTAAACTGGGCTCAACACAAAATATATTTGATACAAACTAGTAGACGGGTCATTTTTTTCAAATTTTTATTATTTGAATTTTTTAATTTTACATTTATTTTTAATAATAATTTTTAATTTTATTTAATATCATATGACTATATCATTATATTTTCAGTGGTTAACTTTAATATTTTATTATTTTCATTTTCATTTTTTATTTTTTCTTAATTTATATTAGTTTTTTGCTCTTTCATTAATATTTTTATTTCTATTTAATATCATGTGTAATTATATTGTTACAACTCTTTATTTTTATCTATCTTTTAATATTTTTAAAAAATATATATTTTTAGTTTTTTAATAATATTTTTATTTAATATCATATATAATTATTGCTCTTTTTTTATTTTTAATACTTTTTAAATTTGTGGGATTCAGTGATGATTAAACCATTAGTCCTGACTCCAGTCCCATACCCTATATAGGATACACTGATTTGATCTCTTTGTTTGTGTTGTGGAATAAAAACTAGGGTAGTTACTGCGATGTATGTCGGAGCTTAACGAGCTTTAATGGCTGCACTTGTGTTTCGTAGCTTAATTCTGCCTTCACAAGATGCCTACGTATCTCTGTTGGGTTTAGAGAATCAAGCCAAAACGTAGTTCTAATAATGAGGGGTTAGGCCCTTTATATAGACGTGGAAAGTCTAAGAATTAGAGCGGGTTTAGGAACCTTGATTGATAAGGTGTTTCCTAGAAGGATTCTGGATCCTTTGTAGAAGCAGTTTCCATGTAGGAATAGGTTTCCTTGTAGTTGGACATAATTAATTAGCTGTATACTTAGCTAATTAATTAATTACGAATTTACTTATTAATTAGGGTTTCAAGCCTTAATAATTGGGCTTCCCCTTTGGACCAGATTAGGTACAATTAATGCCACATTAATTGTGTCTTTAGGGCTTACTTTCAACCCATATCATTTGCCCCCCAACTTCTGTAAAGTGTGCAATACTTTGTAGAAGTTAAGATTCATGACCCTGTTGCTCAAGTTCCTATGAAGAATTTTTACAATTCTTTCTTTATGCTCATCACTATTTTTCATCAATTTTTAGGGACTTTTCTATAATTTTAGAGAATTTTCCCAAATTTATTGGTACCCACAGGTATTTTTCCTTAATTTCTAGGAATTTTTCTCTATTTTTAGAGTATTTTTTTCAAATTTATTTGCCTTAAAATCATTTTAATGATTTTCTGGCATTTTTTGATGTTATTTTCGACCAGGAATCCTAGTCGAATTCGACCAGGATCCTGGTCGGTTTCAGGTTGTCCTGGAATCCTGATCGAGCAGGGTTCCTGGTCGATTTTTCGACCAGGATCCTGGTCGATCTTAGGGGATTTTTTAATCCTGGTCGAGCAGGATTCCTGGTCGTTTTTTGACCAGGATCCTGGTCGGTCTTAGGACGTAATTTAATCCTGGTCGAACAGGATTCCTGGTCGTTTTTTTGACCAGGATCCTGGTCGGCTTTAGGACGTAATTTAATCCTGGTCGAACAGGATTCCTGGTCGTTTTTGACCAGGATCCTGGTCGGCTTTAGGACGTGATTTAATCCTGGTCGAACAGGATTCCTGGTCGTTTTTTGACCAGGATCCTGGTCGGTCTTAGGACGTAATTTAATCCTGGTCGAACAGGATTCCTGGTCGTTTTTGACCAGGATCCTGGTCGGCTTTAGGACGTGATTTAATCCTGGTCGAACAGGATTCCTGGTCGTTTTTTGACCAGGATCCTGGTCGGTCTTAGGACGTAATTTAATCCTGGTCGAACAGGATTCCTGGTCGTTTTTTGACCAGGATCCTGGTCGGCTTTAGGACGTGATTTAATCCTGGTCGAACAGGATTCCTGGTCGTTTTTTGACCAGGATCCTGGTCGGTCTTAGGACGTAATTTAATCCTGGTCGAACAGGATTCCTGGTCGTTTTTTGACCAGGATCCTGGTCGGTCTTAGGACGTAATTTAATCCTGGTCGAACAGGATTCCTGGTCGTTTTTTGACCAGGATCCTGGTCGGTCTTAGGACGTAATTTAATCCTGGTCGAACAGGATTCTTGGTCGATTCTAGACTTCATTTGGGTCCTGGTCGAAAGAGATTCTTGGCCGGATCTCGATTAGGATTCTGGCCTACCTTACTCTTTTAGCTTGTTTTAGTTCAAATCGACTTTTGGGCCAAAGGCCCGCCAGGCCCAATTAGTTTATGGGCTTTGTGACCGGCTATTGGGAGTTCTACCGGTTGAACTACCGTTTTCTTCGGCTATAAATTAGTGAAGTGAAAACTTCACTTTTCACTTCTCACTTCCTCAGTAGAAATTTCTCTCAAAATCTTCACTCTAGAGTTCTTTAGCTGAGGCGATTTCCGGCAAAGCTTTTCCGGCCAACCTTCATCTTCCTCGTGCTCCAAGCGTTCATCCCTTGAATATCAATGGCGGATTCCCAGGATGCTGCACAACAGCGTTTGCTTGCTAGGGCGGCAAAAAGAGGTAACGTTGTTACCGTGAATCCTTCTTTTTCTTCAATTTCTGAATTGTTAGGAGTTATGGGCGATGAATTTCCCACCTTAGCCGAATTAGATGCCTTTAATTATAAGAGTATTTTTACGAACCAAGCTCACTGTGATAGATTTACTAAGTTGTACAAATTGCCCACGGGCCTGAAGTTTGTTTTAGCTGAACCTGGAGATCGGGCCTGCCATTGGCGGCCCAATAGGTTGTGTATTTTTAGGGATGCCATGATAGGTGGGCTTAGATTCCCCTTCCACGAATTTATTATTAGGCTGTTAGCAGAAGCCAGGGTCAGCCCGTGTCAGTTAAGCCCAAATTCCTGGCGAACCCTTCTTTGTTTTATGGTTCTCTGTCTTAGGAAAAATTACCCCCTATCTGTCGCTGTTTTTAGAAGTATCTTTCAATTTAAAAATAGCCCATCAAACATATTGGGCTGGATTTATATAAACCATAGGCAGGGAGTTAGCCCAATTTTTAGCAACAAATCTTTGCCCGATACCAACCCAGATTGGCGGAGGGACTTCTTATACTTGGAGTGGGAAGGGGGTGATTGGGGCACCCTCTTTAGATCCTCGTTTTGCAAGGTTAAAGATGGTAATCCAGGCCAGATCCAGCTGACTCCTGAGGCTGAGGATAACGTTCAGAAGGAAACGGAAGAAGAAGAAAAGGCCGAGGAGGGAGAGAAGGATGACGACACTGAAGACTTCCCTTAGTTTTATTTTCCTGTATTCCTTGTATTCCTCGCATTTCCTTTAAATTATGTAATCCTGAAGACTTTTTATTTATAAAAAGCCCTTTTGTTGTTTGTCTTCTTCTTTTCGTGCCTTAATATATTTGACAAAATACATTTTATTGGGCTTTTAGAACAAACGGGATGTTAATCGAAGGGCCAAGCAGGCTTCTTTTTGTCATAAAAGAACTAATAAAAATTGCCAAACTAGGCTAAACACACAGGTTTTTGAAGTGCTATAAAGCTGACAATTTTATTAATAATGCCTTCGAGGCTAAAGTGGGCACAGCCCTTACAAAATGAGAATTTTGTCTGGAGCGAAAAGCTCTTACATCCTAATGGTTTCATTGAACCTTATTTCTACTTAGTTCCTACTAAATATAAGAACTCATAGTTGAATTCTTTAAACATAATAGACTTTTAGGTTTGAAGCATGCCAAGTCCTTGGTACCTCAATACCTTCTAGGGTTTCAAGGATATAGGATCCACCCCCCTTTACTTGCTTTATCTTGTACGGCCCTTCCCAGTTGGGGGCTAATTTGCCTTTAGGACCTACCCCGGAAGCTTCAGCTTTTCTGAGGACTAACTCCCCTCGTCTGAAAAATCTTTCTTTGACTCTTAAGTTGTAATAGAAAGATGATTTCTTTTGATATTCGACGATTTTTGAATGAGCTTTGTCCCTGACTTCATCTATCAAGTCTAGCGCAAGTTTCATTCCTTCTTCATTTTCCTCAGGTTCAAAGGCCTTGATTCTGGGGGATACATGTGATATTTCGACTGGAACCACTGCCTCGGCCCCATAGGCCAGGAAAAATGGAGTTGCATCAGTAGTAACTTTATGGGTGGTTCTGTATGCCCAGAGTATTGGCAAAAGCTCATCCACCCAAGTATTAGCAGAACGCTCGATCCTTTTCTTGAGACCGTCAAGGATGATTCGATTGGCTACCTCAGCCTGCCCATTTGCTTGGGGGTGTGCAACAGAAGTGAAGCGTAGATTGATGTCATTATTAGTGCAATATCCTTTGAATTCTTCATTGTTGAATTGGGTGCCATTGTCCGTCACCAGTATTCGTGGTATTCCATACCTACATATGATGTTTTCCCAGAAGAATTGAGTTACTTGTCTTGTGGTTATCTTGGCTAGTGGTTTAGCCTCGATCCATTTGGTAAAGTAATCGATCGCAACGATCAGGAATTTTCTCTGTCCGCTAGCTATTGGAAAGGGTCCAAGGATGTCCATTCCCCACATTGCAAAAGGGATAGGGGAATTGATGGATGTCAACATCTCAGGTGGTTGTCTCACAACAGGAGCATGTCTTTGGCACCTGTCACATCTTCGTACGTATTCTTTCGAATCTTTTATCAAGTCAGGCCAGTAAAAACCAAGGCGGGTGATTTTATGGGCCAAAGCCCTGCCCCCCAAGTGTTGGCCGCAGATTCCTTCGTGTACTTCTTTCAAAGCCTCATGACCTTCATCTGGCCTCAAACATTTCAAGTATGGGATAACAAAAGATTTCTTGTAAAGAATTCCATCAATAAGAGCGTACCTTAAGGCCCTCACGGTGAGTTTTCTGGCTTCCATGGGGTTGTTAGGGATCCATCCAGATTGAAGATGGGCTCTAATTGGGTCCATCCAGCAACTGCCCATATTTATCGGGGCTACCAGCTTTGCATTGACGCTGGGGGTCTTCAAGATTTGGAAGTACACACTCCCCACGTGTTCATCTGCTTCTGACGTGGCGAACTTTGACAAGGCATCGGCCTTCGCATTCTCTTCTCTAGGAATATACTCAATCTGACATTCTTCAAACTGCGTCATTATAGCTTTGACCAACCGGAGGTATTTGATCATAATTTCTTCTCTTGCTTCAAAATCCCCATTCACTTGGGATATAACCAGCTTTGAGTCTCCACAAACTTTGAGATGCTTGACATTTAGTGCTTTGGCCAAACCTAGGCCTGCTATCAAGGCTTCATATTCGGCCTCATTGTTGGTTGTTGGGAAGTCAAGCTTAATAGCATACTCAATAATGAATCCTTCAGGACTCTGTAGTACCAAGCCTGCGCCGCTAGATTTTGTTTTTGATGCCCCATCAAAATTGAGCACCCAATATTCTCTAGGAGTCTGTCCTCCTTTTTGTGTTGTTTCCTCCGTTTCCTCTTTGTCTTGCCCCCCGACTTCTTGGTCGTCAATAGTACATTCGACCACGAAGTCAGCAAGAGCTTGGGCTTTAATGGCCGTTCGAGGCTTATACTTGATGTCGAATTCTCCTAGCTCAATGGCCCACTTAATCAGTCTTCCACTTGACTTGGGGTTGTGCATAATATTCCTCAAGGGTTGATCAGTTAATACTTCGATTTTGTGAGCTTGAAAATAGGGGCGTAGTTTTCTCGAGGCCATTATCAAGGCCAGTGCAAACTTCTCAACTTTGGAGTAGTTAAGTTCCGCTCCATGTAAAACCTTGCTCACATAATAGACTGGCTTTTGAATTTTCTCTTCTTCCTTTATAAGGACAGCACTCAAGGCTTTGTCTGATATGGCCAAGTACAAGTATAGGACGTCCTCTGGGCTAGGCTTGGCCAACAACGGGGCTTTAGCCATATATTTCTTCAGTTCCTCAAAGGCCGTTTGACTTTCTGCTGTCCACTCGAAATTTTTAACTTTTTTCAACGTCTTGAAGAAGGGTAGACATTTATCTCCAGACTTTGAGATAAACCTTCCCAGGGCAGCAACTCTTCCTGTCAATTTTTGGACGTCCCTTACTGTTTTTGGAGGTTCCATGTCGAGTATGGCCTTGATTTTGTCAGGATTGGCCTCAATCCCTCTTTTAGAGACCATCATTCCTAGGAACTTTCCAGATCCCACGCCAAAGGCGCACTTCGCAGGATTGAGCATCATATTGTGGTGCCTTAGTACTTCAAAAGCCTCTCGCAGGTGCTCAATATGATCGGCTTTATCAAGACTTTTGACTAGCATATCATCAACGTAGACCTCCATGGTTTTTCCAATGAGGTGCTTGAAAATTTTGTTTACTAGCCTTTGATAGGTAGCCCCTGCATTCTTTAACCCAAAGGCCATAACAAGGTAACAAAATACACCAAAGTCAGTGATGAAGGATACCTTGGCAATGTCGTCCTCGTGCATCCGGATTTGATTGTATCCACTAAAGCCATCCATGAAGCTTAACATCTCATGTCCCGCCGTGGCATCTATGAGGGCATCAATCCTTGGGAGGGGGAAACAATCCTTTGGGCATGCATCATTCAAATCAGTGAAGTCGACGCACATCCTCCACTTTCCATTGGATTTCCTGACCATTACTGGATTAGCAAGCCATTCGGGATATTGAATTTCTTTAATGAATCCAGCCTTCAAGAGCTTTTCCACCTCTTGCTTTATGGCTTCCTGCCTTTCTGGAGCAAAATTTCTCTTCTTTTGCTTCACCGTTTTTCGCTGTGGATCCACGTTAAGTTTATGAGTGATCAGTTCAGGGTTAATTCCCGGCATATCAGCGGCTGTCCAAGCAAATAAGTCTCCATTTTCTTGCAAGAACTTTGTCAATTTTTCTTTCATAGGTTCTTCTAATGAGGCCCCGATATAGGTGACCTTCTCTGGTTCTCTTGGAACTAAAGGAATTGGAACCAAGTCCTCAGCCGGTTTCCCCCTTCGTTCTTCGTTTTCTCTTGAGTCCATGTCCTCTATTGGTAGGACTTGCCCCCCGACTCCATCGGGTCTCAGGGCTGCCACGTAGCAACTTCTCGCCATTTTCTGGTCTCCTTTCTCCTCCCCAACACCGTTTCTGGTGGGGAACTTGATTTTTAAGTGATAACTCGAGGCTACCGCCTTAAAAGCATGCAAACCTGTTCTTCCAAGGATGGCGTTGTATGTAGAAGATGCTTTGACCACCAGAAAAGTTAGCATCTGAGTGATCTCTTTAGGTTCTCTTCCAACTGTCACGGGTAGTTGAATGGTTCCTTCTACTTTTGATTCCACTCCATTGAAGCCATAGATGGGAACATCCGAAAGGGTCAGTTGGGAATCGTTGTATCCCATCTTTACAAATGCATCATGGAACAAGATATCAACAGATGCTCCATTGTCTACCAGGACCCTCTTTACCTCTGAGTTGCCTATCAAAGGGGCAATAACGAGGGGATCATCATGAGGAAACTTTACCCCCTCCAGGTCTGAGTCATCAAAAGATATAACAGCCTCCGTCCTGGCACGTTTAGGTGCTTCTCCTACCACTTGCATAACTTCTCTTGCGTATGCTTTTCTTGAATTCCTAGAAGTCCCCGCAGCAGTGAGTCCTCCGAAAATCATGTTAATAACCGGTCCTCTAGGTTGGGGATTCCTGTCCCGGCCATCATTATTTTTTCTGTTATCGTCGTGCCTATCATGACTTCCATCCTTGGTGTACTTAGAAAGTTTTCCTCTCCTGATAAGGAATTCGATTTCATCCTTCAATTGTCTGCAGTCATCCGTATTATGCCCGGTATCCCTATGAAATCGGCAAAACGCATTCTTGTTTCTTTTCTCAGGATCAAACTTTAAGGGTTTAGGCCATCTCAATTCTCGATCTCTTTCAATATCCATAAGGATTTGACTTCGAGGTGCATTCAGCCTTGCATATTCAGCAAATTTTGGCCCAAAGTTATTTTTCTTAGGAGGGGATTCAGAATCCTTATCTGTTTTGGAGTACTTGTCTCGGGCGTCATATTCTTGATCACCCTTCCTCTTCTTGTTATTATTCCCATGTGTAGCCACTGATATAGTGGTTTTCTTCATGCTTTCTTCTGCCTTGATGTATTTCCCTGCTCTGTCTTGGAGAAGAAGCATATTCTCCGGCGGATGCTTAGCTAGAGATCTCTTGAAATAAGGATCAGTCGTCCCCTGCTGTAAGGCTATCATAGCCACCTTCTCATCTAAGTCTGGGACTTTCAAGGCTTCCTTGGTGAAGCGGTTCAGGTAGTCCCTCAGGGATTCGTTCTTTCCTTGCTCCAGATTCATGAGAGAAGCCGAGCTTTTTTCGTGCACTCTTCCACTTATAAACTGGCTTATAAAGGCCTTACTGAGTTCTTTGAAGGATCCAATGGAGTTGGGCGGCAACCGGCTGTACCAACGTTGGGCCATGCCCCCCAGGGTTTGGGGAAACGCCCTACACTTCACAGCATCATTGATAGGTTGTAGTAGTAATGCATTCGAGAAGGTCCTTACGTGATTAGCTGGATCGCCCGCGCCGTCGTACACTTTGATGGTGGGCATCTTGAACTTACTTGAGATGTGAGCGTTCATGATGGTTTCAGTAAAAGGCGGTGTGGGATCATCAGGATCTCCGAGGGGCAATAGTTCAGTGGGGTCAGCCCTAGTAATTTCCGTTCTTCTCCCTCGCGGGGTTTCATCCAGTTCTATGACGTCGGGAGCTTCATACCTTGAGGCTGCCCTTCTATCCTGCCGATCTAAGCTTTTCTTCAATTCTTTGAGTTCAGCCTCGTAGGAAGCAATTTTCTGTTCTAGTGTCCTTCGGGACTGTGAACGCCGGCTTCCTGCGGGCTCTTTACCAGGCCTTCTTCTCCTATGATTGACGTCAGTGTCTTCTGAGCTTTCATCATCAGTTGAGTATGGTCCTGAGAAATCACGGACATCTTCTCTACGCCCATAGTTTTGCGGGGGTTCCAACCCTCGGATGTAAAGAGGGGGATAAGCTTGGGAGATTCCAAGCCTAGGTTGGGCGACAGTGCTACTAGGGATAACAACAGTAGAAATTTGTGCGTGTGGAGGAGCAGTAGCAATAAAAGGAGTTTGAGTTACCTGGGATAGTGGGTTGGATCCAAGGACGATGTCCTCAGGATTGGTGGATTGGACGATCTCACTAAACGGACCAAGCCTTTGAGTATTAGGACCTTGGGTTCCAGCGGGAACAGTGGTGGTGACAGGGACCTCGGTAGTTTGAGTTTCATCAGGAGGGATGATAGCAGTCGGATCACCTGTGGTGGGGACGATGTCTCCTTCAGTTCGCCGTGTTCTTGCCATGGTTGATGTCTTCTTCCCACAGACGGCGCCAAATGTTGTGGAATAAAAACTAGGGTAGTTACTGCGATGTATGTCGGAGCTTAACGAGCTTTAATGGCTGCACTTGTGTTTCGTAGCTTAATTCTGCCTTCACAAGATGCCTACGTATCTCTGTTGGGTTTAGAGAATCAAGCCAAAACGTAGTTCTAATAATGAGGGGTTAGGCCCTTTATATAGACGTGGAAAGTCTAAGAATTAGAGCGGGTTTAGGAACCTTGATTGATAAGGTGTTTCCTAGAAGGATTCTGGATCCTTTGTAGAAGCAGTTTCCATGTAGGAATAGGTTTCCTTGTAGTTGGACATAATTAATTAGCTGTATACTTAGCTAATTAATTAATTACGAATTTACTTATTAATTAGGGTTTCAAGCCTTAATAATTGGGCTTCCCCTTTGGACCAGATTAGGTACAATTAATGCCACATTAATTGTGTTTTTAGGGCTTACTTTCAACCCATATCAGTTTGTTACAAAATTTAGTCTGTATATATAGAAATTGATATGTATTTTTGAATATGTCTAACTTTAACAACTTATAATCATATATATGACAAAAAAGAACTCAAAATCATATATTTACTTTAAGGATTAATAATTTATAAATACATAAATATTTTTGTATAGGTTAAAAAACATTTAATTAACAAATAAATATTCATATGACTAGCCTTTATAGTTTATATCAGGCCAATAATGTGATAAGAATAGGAGAGACAAAAAGGAGGGTATTACTGTTAATAGAATAGCCAAATAGGGTAGAGATGAACAGCATAGAGTACTTGAAAATGGCTTCTCAACCTACACTCTAAGTCTCCAACCCTATTCTTCCCATTTGCAATTTCCTGCATATATCTCAATTTCTTTTTCACATCCTCTCTAAACCTCAAAGATGAAACTATCAACACATGAGTTGGAGGAAGAAGAATACAAAGGAATATCTTCATCTACAAAATTTGTTGTTGCCTGGACAAAGATGCATGCACTTAATTGCTTCTACTGAGGTACCATATAACTCTTCCTCCATATATATATTGAGGGGTTTTTTAGGGACATTCACATCACAAATGAGCCTTCACAACAATAGTCACATTAATATTGTAGGTGTAATATATTGTTGCACCACTTCTATATCGATATTTTGAATCACGTGGAACAAGGCAAGCAGGATCGAGCCAGGCATATACTATATATGAAGCATCCAAGTCATGTATGTTCTTCTTAATCGATCAGTTTCAAGGATGATGTTTTTGATGGCTATACTTGTATTATATATATTGATGTTTCTATCTGGACGAGGATGGTAAGTGGTAACAGACTTGTGCATGCAGCATGTATAATTATATAATAATAATTATTATTATTTGACAGTGCAGCATGTGTAATTAGCTCTATCAGACCTTATCGTGTCCCTGTTTTTTTGTGTAGGTCAGATTTTGCATCTTATATTATTATTTGTTGATTTTTTGGGGGGGAAAATAATTAGTAATAATGCACTTAAGTTATGGCCTAATGGGTCTACTGGTAAGCTTCGCCTAGAGTCGTACAAGCCCAATCCCTAAAGCAGACTAAGGAGCTAGTATCCAAAGTGTGTTCGTCTAGCCCAAACCCAAAACGTATAGCCGAATCAGTGATATAACTGATAGTCAATCAATCAGTATCAGTATGTTAATCATTAGGCAATAGGCATAACGGATTTTACGAATTTTAAATTTTTTTATTAGATAAGAATTTATATATGTGGTTTCAAAAAAAAAAAAGATGTGCGAGTTTCATGGGTTTCAATATTACTATTATTATATTAAAATCAGAATAAAAATAATATTTTAATATGTTAAATGCGACTAAAGATAATTTCTCAGTATGTTAGTCTGATAAGTTGATATTACGCGCACGCGAATTTTAAATAATTTACATTAGTTATACATTTTAAGATAATAATATAGTTCAAAAATAAATTATTAAACTTTACATTAGTAACATTATTGAAGATGAATGCCTTCTTTTTAATAATAAATTAATTCATTTATAAAAGTTTATATGATATCTATAAAAATAATTAAAATTGAATAAATACATAATAAAATAGACAAAATAAGGATTTTATTTGTCAAAACCACAATCATGAAATAATAATCTCTTCATCAAAATATATAATATTTAGTTTTTTTATTGATATTTTAAACTAACTTTTTGTTCTTTATTTTTGGGATTTTACCTCTCGCCTTTCATGTTAAATTCATGTAGTTATTTAGGCTTGACCGGAAACAATTCAAATATAGTACATAACGATAAAATAGTTATGCTTTTTTTAAAAAAAACCTTGTTATAATATTTTCAACATATTTTAATGTAAACAAAAAGAACAAATTCAGGCATAATATTATTTATTAAACATTCTGTTAAATTTTTATGCATGATAATAAATAAATGTATAAAAAAGTATTGTATTACGCTTCATCTTTCATTTTTAATTGTTGTTTTACTTTTGTACATATTTCAACGCGTATAAAAAATATAATTGGATAAATTATTTTTAAAATTTTCTTTTTTAACTAAATACCTAACATTTAAAATTTTATTTAAAACAAGAAAATTAAAAAAATAGTTTATTAAATTATATTTTTATGCACATTAAAAAATATATATATAATTTTTAAAAATAATTACTAAAAGAAAAGGGAGGAGTATTTTATTTTATCTAGTACCTCGAACAAGGTGCAAAATGCCAAATAACTTGTGAAGATTCCTGACATCAAGGAACCAATTATGGACTAGAGGGGGGTAAATATGATTCTTGGCCTATGCTAACGCATTATTGTGAATTTTGTTTTTCACTGTGGCATGGTACTAGTATTGTTGAATTTTATTAATTTATTAAAGTTATATTATTAATTTGTCAAAATTATTAATTTATCAAGTTGTACTGACCTTGACCATAAAAGGGATGTATTTTAAGAAGGGTTTAATGATATAAAGATACCTAACTATCTAAAGTTAATATTTATTAAAATATAATATCAATAATATAAGGCGACATATTATATTATTACAAAAATGTTATCTACTTTTTATATTCAAAATACTAGTGATTTTAGATAAGTTATCTAAAGTTAATTTCAAAAATCTTTTACTCTTTTAAGAAGTAGTTATTTGATACTTCATCCATTTAAAATAAGAAGTCATGTATGTTAATATGAATTGATTATATAATTTTTTAAATTATTTATAAAATATATATTTTGTAAATAAAAAATTGATAGTTAAATTTTTATTTAGAAAAAAGTTAAAAAAATTATTCATGAAATTGGGGGTGTTTGGCTCCCTTATTTCTGAAAACAAGTTAATTATTTCCAGAAAATTATGTATATATGTACTTTTTCTGAAAATAAATAACTTGTTTTTTATTTTAAAAATAATATTTGATCTTAAAATTTTAAACTAAATGTTAATATTTAAAAAAATGTATATATATATATATTTAAAAATAATAATTTATTACTTATTTTTAAGGAATCCCAAACGTCAACTATAATCATATATAAGTTTAAAAACACTGCTACTTTTCACCGATCATTAATTATTCACACCAAAAACATTTGAATTTGATCCTTCCTTATCCAATATATTAATGTAGTAGCCAAAACATATATGCATATAGTTTTGTGTCATAACTCTCCCAGAATCCCAGTCACCTTTAATTCAGAAATGAGACGTATAAAATGAAAGTAAAGATGATGGGGATGAAATTTCACTATCAAGGAGACTGAAAGATTCGAGTTACATAGCAAAGTGGCAGTATATGATGAACTCAAACAGCACAATATTATTCGAAAATAAAGCTACAGTAGCTTGGAATGCATTATGTATATGCAATTCGTCTTGTTATATAATCAGAACTCACAAGTCCATACAATTGAATATGTGAACACGACACGGGAACTGACGCTGCAGAAACCAGCGGTGAATGATTTGATTGGCCTATTGTATTGTAAAGTTATGAGTTGAAATTGTGGCAGCAATCAAAAGATGGATGCGACAATAATTCTGTAGAAATTTTGGTCCACTGGCGGAAAGCAAACAAAGAGAAGAATACATAAACTGCAATTCGAAGAAAATAGTACGATTGTCCCGTATGTAAATGGAATCATTTGTTATAATATTTGGTTCCGTTTGTTTCTTTCTATAAATTAAAAAAAATATTATATTTTTAATTAATAAATTATTTATTGTATGACACTTTTATTATATATTTTTTTAAGAGGGCACTTTTATCTAGTATTCTGGTATTTGATCTGAGTTTGATTAACGAGAGCATACAAATTAAGAATCAATATGTACATGATTAAAAAATAAGTATTTAAGAATATAAGAATTTTTTTATTTCAATCCATAAATGATTAAAAGAACAGTAGTATTGGTGAGAATAAACTACCTTTGTTTTGCTTCAACTCTAATGTTCTCTCGCTTTTGATTCTCATTTCAACCAAAATCTTTGACGATATATATTAGGTGTTGCTTTTCGAATACTACAACTATGTGGAAAAAGAAATTTAAACCCATGACTTTTACGGGAACTGTATATATATATAGTCCTACTCAAATAGAAAATAACTTAAATGAGAAATAGAAAACCTTATCCTTATATCGGCCGCACCCACACACAAATTAAATACACCCTCACACACACAATCTCATCTATTTTACTTTGTTTTTAATTTGATTTTTCCCGTCAATTGGCGAAGTTTTTTTCAAATCTAATTTCACCGCATTTTTCTTTATCTCCCAACGATCAGTTTTCATACCATATGTGCTATATTTTGGCGAATATAATTTATAATTAAAATAAATTCGTCACTTATCAAATCTGAACTTCAATCACTAAATTATATTCCAGAAACTACTAATTTGTATTATAGAAATCACTAATTTGTATTACAGAAATCACTAAATTATATATCCTGGGTTCATAAAAAATAATGGAGATCGCCGGAAAAATAAAAATTACCGGAATATAACACATATGGTATGCAAACTGATTATTGGGAGATGGAGAAAAATGTGGTGAAGTTAAATTTGAAAAAAAGTTCACTAACTAACGGGAAAAATCAAATTAAAAACGGAGGGATTATATGGGATTGTGTGTGTGAGGGTCTATTTGATTTGTGTGTGGGTGTCCCTCATTGCCTTTAGATTACATTGAATATGTGGTTCAGATCTTATTTTCTATTTTCTATTCTAAGTTATTTTCTATTTGATCACTTGCCTATATATATATATAGGGTCCTGCTCAAATAGAAAATAGTTTAAATGAGAAATAGAAAACCTTATCATTATACCTTGCCGCACCCACACACAAATTATATACACCCTCACACACACAATCCCATCTATTCTCTTCCGTTTTTAATTTGATTTTTCCCGTCAATTGGTAAAGTTTTTTTCAAATCTAACTTCACCACATTTTTTTTCATCTCTCAACGATCAGTTTTCATACCATATGTGCTATATTTCGGCAAATATAATTTATAATTAAAATAAATTCGTCACTTATCAGATTCAAACTTCAATCACTAAAATATATTACAGAAACTACTAATTTGTATTATAGAAATCACTAATTTGTATTACAGAAATCACTAAATTATATATCCTGGGTTCACAAAAAATAATGGAAATCGTCGAAAAAATAAAAGTCACCGGAATATATCACATATGGTATGCAAATTGATTGTTGGGAGATGGAGAAAAATGTGGTGAAGTTAGATTTGAAAAAAACTTCACTAATTAACGGGAAAAATCAAATTAAAAACGGAGGGATTATGTGGGATTTGGTGTATGAGGGTGTATTTGATTTGTGTGTGGATGCTCCCCCTTGCCATTAGATTAGATTGAATATGTGGTGTAGATCTTATTTTCTATTTTCTATTCTAAGTTATTTTCTATTTGAGCAGGACCCTGTATATATATATATATATACCCCTTATTGAACCAACTGTTCGATTTTGAAAAAATTCGGTTAGATTATCACAAATTTGATTTGGATTTTAAAATCAACCAAATAAAGAATATATATACGAGTATATATGTATACATTAAAATTTTAAAATACAGAAAAAATAATACAAAATTAAATGGAATGTGAAATTAGGTTGCCACTAAATGTTAGTAGTAAATAATACCCCTCATGTCTTCTGGCAGCCTACTTCCATTTTAGTACTTTACACTTAAAGGTGCTAAACAAGAATAATATTCAGCAATCAGCACCGATAGAATGCACACCATGAAGTCATAACTAAAATGAAGGTACTTGTGCGAATTATGATTGAGCCGATCAAATTCAAGACTAAATTACCGAACACTAATGCAGTACTTCAGTCACAGCAATTGCCAATGTAGCTAATTACATGGTCAGTTTATCAAGCTATACATAATTATTCATATTACTTTTTTAGGGTTTCTTAATTAATTTTTAATAATTACTTGTTTATCTTTATTTATATTTATATGTCTCTTTTATAATACAAAAAAAAGAATTTGCTCCTAATTGCTTTTAATTTTTGTATTACTTGCATCTTAAATTATTTATTTTGGTGTCCTTTTAAAATCAATATGTGCACCTAAATTTTTTTTTGCCTAAATATTTTTTTAAATTTTTTTTACCCCCTTATATGTATATAAAAAATGTGCCACTAAAAATTTGATTTTTTAATAGCATAAAGGGTTTGCCCTGAGGACCGGCCATAAGGAAATATATATCACCCCCACGTAAACCTATTAAACTTACATATGCAACCATTTTTTTTAGAATATTAGCAGTTACTTTCGGTTCGATGTTGCTTTGGTCTTTCAGAAAAATAAAAATCAACCCAAAAACAGTTTCAGTTTATTGCTTTGAGGTTTTAATATATTATTATTATTCAGTTTTTTTTCATTTCACAGGATTTATCTCAATTGATTATCTTTTGATTTTAGTCCTCTTTCCCACTACCGATAATTATTTATTTTTTAGTTATATTATTATTCACTTTTTTCTTAATTCTACAGGATTTATCTCAATTGATTATCTTTTGATTTTAGTCCTCCCTCCCACTTCCGATAATTATTTATTTTTTAGTTAAATTATTTATATCTTTATTTTTCAAGTGCGGAAATATATGTTGCATTATGACGTAAACCTGCAGGGAATGTAAGGCTCATTTGTTAAAAACTGAATGAAGCAAATTGAACAGGATCGTTCATTTATTTTATATTCAGATTGTTTGTTATCTTTTCTGCATCTGGACTAGGAGTGTTCATGGGTCGGGATGGTCGGATTTGATCCGTTTTTTCTACCCAACCCAATTAGTTCGATTTGAAAAATTTCAACTCATTATGTTAAAAAATATAACATAATATTAAACTCATTATACAAGCCAACCCTACCCAATTTAAATCGGTTTGGTCCGGTTGATTCGGTTTGATCGATTTATAACAAATATTAAAATTTTATATTTTCACATATTTTAACATAAATTACGATAATAAAATTTACTATCTCAATATAATGACAACAAAACCAAAACAACATTAACGAAACATGTTCATAACTAGTAAAATTTATAACTAATTTAATAAATATTTAAAATTTAAAATATATAATTACTATTATATTAATATCTAATATACATATTATCATGAAAGTATAAAATATCGGATATAATTATATATTATATAGCATATAATATATACGTATCGGGTTGGGTTGGGTTGACTAAAATAATTTTCAATCCATACTCAACCAAATTAATTCGGGTTAAACTCTTTTTAACCCAATTTAGTATCGAGTTTTTTTATTTTCTGTTAAATTGACCGAAATAAGGGTCGATTTAGATTCATTTAATCGGATTTTGTAACCCATGAAGTTCTCTAATCTAACATCTCTAATCTGGACAACTCTAAGAATTCTTCTGAACGAGTCCTCATTGAAACTACAACTGAACGATTCAAATCCGGTTATATTTATTGCCTTTATTAATTCTATTACTAATACTCACATTTTATATCATTCAATTATATAATATTTAAATAATTGTAATTCTCTTCCGGATTCATTACGCAAATTACTTGATTCTTTTCACGTATTTTCAATCACTTTGAGTCTATAGTTAAAATTTATATTTTCTATTAAAGTTTGATAATTTTATTTTTATTCATAAAAAAAATTAAAAATATAAATTTTAATTATAGAGTCAAATCACTTAAAAATACATAGAAAAATTAAGTGACTTACATAATGGACCAGAAGTATTATAATGTTAATAAATTGTAACGTAAATTTTATCTTTATTTAATGTCCAATAATTTATATATATTTAGCTGATTTTAAAATAGCATAATTTATGCCTAAGAGCATCTCCAATGGTATTAGTTAAAATTATTAACTAAAATATGATTAGTTAAAAATTTGTCGAACCTGTAAGAGGTTTTACTCCGGTAGCATTAACTATAATAGTTAGTTATATTTAAAAATAATATTTTGTTATTATTTTGAATAATTAATCGACTAATATAATATAGTATAATGAGTATATGGTTAGTTATAATTTAAAATATTTATATTTTGAATAATAAATTTTCAATAAAAATTAAAATTTATTAATATTAACATTTATTGATCATAAATATGTAATCATATATTTAGAATATTAAATTAAAATTTTAGTAATTTATTGTACATGAATATATTTATACAATTCTAATAAAATTAATTAAAGTTTTATTTTTAATTAATTAATTATATTAAATGGTTAAATTTTTAAAGATAATATTTTATAATTATTTTAATTAATAAATATACATAAAACACATGAGATTGACCATGTGTCATGATATGAGTGGATATGATAGAGTTTATATATCATGTATAATTTATAGATATGAGCTAAATCTAGAGAATGAAGAAGTTGTTAGGTAAAATTTTGGTTAACAAGGAGGAATGGTTGGAGTTGAAAAATTATTGATGTTATGTAAAAGTTAGTGCCACATCATTATTATAGCTAGGTAATAATTCGTATTATCATGTAATTTTTTTCTAACATTATAAATTAGTTAACTTAGTATAAACTATAAAGGTAAAGGTCTTCCTTTTTAAAAATTCAAAATTATTTAATAAACAATATTATTTATTAAATTTTTTCTTTCAAAAAATTACTAATATTTAGAATAAGTATTCTTTCATAATCTTATTTATTTGAAAGATATTGTTAATATTTATCAAATAAATTATATATGAAATTAATAATACAATTAATTTAAAACTTAAAATTTTGTCATTCAGGAAATTTTACGTGTTTTATTATCAAACAATCTCATTCATTCATGGTTTAGATTATCATTCATCCAGATATTTTAATCATTCAGAAAATACTATTCAGATTTAACAAATGACCACGTTGAGTCCCTTATATACTAAAAAGATTAGTATCAGATTTTTCAATTCAGATATATTATATTTGAATATAATGAAGACTGAATAGTAATTTAAGTAAATTTCAAAACAATATTATTTAATTCTTCAAAAAAACAATATTATTAATCTGTAGCTGTCTTGGTTGACTACTAGGACTCGAAAATTTGATATCTACAAGAATATTGAAGAGTCGTTGACTCTAAATATACGAACGAGAGTTGAACCACTATTCACTACTTTATAATTGTCGATGCGGGGCAGCGCGGGTGCTGCTCAAGGAACACTCGTGACAGTCATTTTTGGACTCTGGCGTACCACTTGACTTTGTGCGACCCCAATTTATATTTCGCTATTGAATCCCCAAACATATATATATATGTGTATATATAATACAACAATTATTAACGGTGACAACTAATAAGATTACAATAATGAATAATTAATATCAAAGTTTCAACTCCTGATGCTATGAAGCAAGATCGGCAAGACGAAATTAGCAAAAGAAAAAAGACCGGTATTACGGTAACAAGCAAGAAGTCTTTGTCCCGGAGAGTCTCCTTTCCCAGAAGGGGATCCTTTTTTGTTCTGTTGTTAGCTATTTGTATTATGGGATATCCTTTTTTTTTTTTGTGGTAATATAATTTATTTAGTAAAAAAAAGTAAGAGTGTATAAGATCGGTTCATTTAGTTATAATTAATACCCGTTTTCATTTGTTTTTCTCAGGTGATTAGATTGAAATATGCAGGCATCAAGAAACACTTGCAACATACAAAATTGTTATTTTTTATGTCTTTAAATAAACTAAAATATCTTTCCTGATTTTAACACATTATGCTTAAAAATAAATCTTGCGACTCGTTCAGCGTCGATCTATTACTCAAAATCACATGTAATATTATTTTACTTCTTGTCTAATCACACTCGAAATTATTTATCTATTTATTGGTATTTTTTCCACGTTAATTAGTTTTGTAGAAGCTTTTTCTTACTAGTTAAATTTACGAGAAATACTTATAATTATTTTCTCTGAAGAGAGTAGAGCAAAATTAAAAAGAACATTATAATAAATTATTTCTCAATTTTTTTATAATTAGAAAAGAACATCTGACAACTTTTAAAATAATTCTCAATATATATATATATTTTTTAAAAATATCCATTTTTACAATAAACTCGAGAAAGAAAACCGTATTAAATTTCTCCATTTTATTTTCATCATTTCACCTCTTCTTATCTTCTTTTATTCTCGTCAACAAAAAACTCACTTCAGAACACATTAATATACTAAACTTAATTCATAATCTTCGTCGTGTCTTATATATTTAATAATTCTGAATTAAAACCCTAATGAGAAAAAAATGCTATTTTTTCTTCTCAACTTATTTTCTCTACAAAATTTCTCATATCACTTGATTATTATTATTATATATATATATAAAATAATAATAATAATAATAATAATCGATTACTTTATTTCATTTCTTCAACTTTTCATAACCAGTGACGGAGGCCGGGCCATTTTTTTTTTTTTTGGCGGGGAGGCGCTTATATATATACACTAATTGAAAATTAAAAAATATTATATTTAAGGTTTTATACTAATATTAATTAAAAAGTCTATTATTATAGATTAAATTATAAATAGTACATAAAAATAATAATACTAATCGATCGAGGTAAATAATAGATATTAGAGAAGTTTACAACAAATGAACTAAACCTACATTTGTCCCATTTGATATTGTTTAAAATAAAAAATAAGTTAGTTATTTCTAAAAAATATATGTATTTAGATATTTTTGTAAAAAATAAGTACTTGTTTTAGAAATTTAAGGTTACATTTTATTTTATTTTTAAAAAAATAAGTACTTATTTTCAGAAAAATACACATTTACATATTTATTTTTAAAAATAAAACTTCTAAATTATACACATAAAAAGCAAAACAACTGAATATATATATATATACACTATATTATTATATATGAAAAATTAAAAATTTTGGTCGAAGGTGAACCATACAAAAGATCCTAACCGTCCAATTTTAGATGAATCATAAAAACGATCTTAACCATTCAATTTTAATAAAATCTAATTTTAAAAAGAATATATATCATATATACAACTCTAAGTCCGGTAGTCCTCCTTTTATATAAATCCTCACGGATAATATTATATTATATTTAAATTATATTCTATATTTTCTATTTTAAGAATCCTACCTATCCTATAATTTTTATTTAATATATCATTAAAATTTATTAATATTAATATATAAATATCATTGTATAATAATATACAACTCTAACCTCTGATAGTCCTCTTTTTATATTATATTATATCAACATAAATTCTTAACGTTATAAAATTTTATAATAAATATCAATAAAATATAATATAAAAAATAAATTTACATAAATATTAGTCATTCATCCTACTTCGCACGAGTTATAAGCTTT
Source organism: Oenanthe sinensis (assembly GCA_028671895.1). Classification (NCBI taxonomy): domain Eukaryota; kingdom Viridiplantae; phylum Streptophyta; class Magnoliopsida; order Apiales; family Apiaceae; genus Oenanthe; species Oenanthe sinensis. The sequence goes on from CM053794.1 coordinate 44,114,332, forward strand.
TATATATATATATATATATATATACACGAACAAAAAATATCAAAATGTTGTTCATAACACACTCTTAATAAAGATCAATGAAATCTTTTTAGGGAAACGGAATGTGAGATTCAACGCGTGTGTAATATTTTCCCATTTTTATATTATGTATAAACTTTTAGATATTATATCAAGTCTTTATATGTTTTTAAATTAAAAAAATAATATTACATATACCTATTTATTTTGTGAAATTGAACAGAATAGATATTATTTAAATGAATTCCGTTTTCCGCCAATAATTTAAAATTTCGAAATTATATCTTAACAGATTATTCAGGCAGTACTCAAACGTAACTCTCAGGCTCCGTTCACTTGAATGGAATGACCATTCCGATCGGAATGAATATTTAAGTTGTTCACTTGAATTAATGAATGAAATCAATCATTCTCTCTCTTATTTCATTCCATCATAATTGTTCAATTTCATTCCATGAGAAACATGTGGGATAGACTCTTTCCTTCCACACACAGAGCATTATATATTTCTTATAAAAAAATTTCGGGGAGATTTTTTTTTCTGAACCTTTTTTTCGAGAAATTTTTCCCGAGAACTTTTTTTCGAGAATTTTTTTGGAGTTTTTTTTTCGAGAATTTTTTTCCGAAAATTTCTTCTGAGAATTTTCTTTCGAGAATTTTTTTCTAGGTAGTTTTTTTGAGAAAATTTCTTCCGAGAATTTTTTTTGAGAAATTTCCCCGAGAAGATTTTTTCAAGAAATTTTTTCCGGAAATTATTTTTTGTGAAAATTATTTTCTAGAATTTTTTTGTGATAAAATTTTGCTTAGAATTAATGTTCATTTTGAATGAAGGTTAATATAGATAATCAAATAAGGTAATATTTCATTTTATTCTGTTCTAAAAAAAATTGGTAAGTGAACAAAATAATGAAATGATTATTCATTTCATTTGCCATTCCATTCATTTCCTCATTCCAATATTACGTGCATTTCATTCTGTTACCATTCTATTAATGCGAAGTCAACGCACCCTCACAACTTTATCGTTGTTCACCGTATCACAATTCACAAATAGAATGATAAAAATAACATTTTTGATGATAACGTGAACTCTACAGTAAGGTATAAATTCCTTATTATCCGTAAATGATATATTATTAGTATCTTCTATGCTCTCTCCTTTCCTTTTTCTATTTGTGCCTGTTTTTAAAATAAAATAAACTTTTTATAAACAGTATCTATTTTACTTATTTGTACACATATTTTTGTCCTCGAAAGTCCATTGCTACTAGCTTGCTCCCCCTTATATATACAACCCCTCCTCATTTTTAAAGTCCAAACACTTGTTTCTGACTAGAGAGAGAAGTACAGTAAGAGCAATGACTACTCAAGTTCATAAACAGACTTTCTATACAGAGAAACTTGAAGATGGTGATACTGCCAAGAACTTGGATGATGATGGCCGTGCCAAACGAACCGGTATGAATAAATACATGCATGAAATGCAAGGTAGTACGTACGTTGCTAGTTAGTAGAATGATATATTCTCATGTATGAAATTGTGTTGCAGGAACATTACTTACTGCAAGTGCACATATAATAACAGCAGTAATTGGGTCTGGAGTTCTGTCACTTGCATGGGCTATAGCCCAGTTAGGTTGGGTCACCGGAACGGCTGTTCTTTTAGTTTTCTCGGTTATTACTTACTTCACTTCCACCTTATTGGCTGATAGTTACCGATCTCCTGACCCGGTTTCTGGCAAGAGGAACTACACTTACATGGATGTGGTCAGATCTCATTTAGGTGCCTTTTTTTCCTGCCCTTTCTACAGTCATGTATACAATTTTATTATTTTCGATGTTTTTGTAAATATTCTTTGCAGATATGGAAAAACACATGTTAATTATACAGATTTAAAATTGTACCCGATCGAATCACAGTTTAGTAGTCTTAAAATATTACTTATCTTTCGCAATGTTCCTTTTCTTTTCTCTTTTTGCTTCAAAATAATGTTTTATTTATTAATGAGAGTACTATATATTATGTACATGTAGATTATTAAAAGTTAATTTAGGATCTTTTAAAATTTTGCCGAAGGCCGTATATATTATCTGTGTTTTTTGTGTTTTTTAAAAGAAGAATATTTATTCTATATTTTGTTTGTTTTGAGACTTTTTAACATTCATCTTTATTTCTGCAAATACTGTAACCAAATAATGACAATAAATCAATAATTATATTGCATGTAAATGGATTATCAGGAGGTTACAAGGTTCAGCTATGTGGAATAGCTCAGTATGGAAATCTTATTGGAGTCACCATCGGCTATACAATTACTGCATCCATTAGTATGGTGTAAGTAATTCTTGTTTTTTTTACAGCGCGCTGGAAAAATTAGAAACCCGGACAGAATGATTAACATGTTGTGTTTCTGTGTGTTTAAACTGGTTAATTTATTATACAGGGCTGTGAAGAGGTCAAACTGCTTCCACGACAAAGGCACTCGTGATCATAAACTATGCTCAGATTCAAGTTACCCATTCATGTCCGTGTTTGCAATAATTCAGATTATTCTGAGTCAGATACCCAACTTTCACAAGTTGTCATGGCTATCCATTTTAGCTGCAGTCATGTCCTTTGCTTACTCCTCCATCGGCCTCGGACTTTCCATTGCCAAAGTTACAGGTATAAATTAATATGTCTTAATTACAGTGTTAATTGTTAATTGTTTGTGCTTGTGTTTGTGTGTGTCTTTGTGTATATTATTAAATGATGAATGGATTGTGCAGGAGGCGGTGCACATCCAAGAACAACACTTACAGGGACAACGGTAGGAGTGGACGTGACAGGGTCTGAAAAGATCTGGAGAACATTTCAATCTATCGGAGATATTGCTTTTGCTTATAACTATTCCACTGTCCTCATTGAGATTCAGGCATGTTCTACTTCTTTTTAATATATCTAGCATTGTCATATACATCTGCACGTAATTAACTCACACAATGAATGTAGGTAAAGTCGCAAAGTTAATTACCAGACATTTTGAAACAAAGTAGTATGTATAGTTTACGTGTGTTCACACTTCACGGAACAACACAACCTACCCGTAATCACTCGTTGTAATACCCTCTTGGTAACTAAATATATGTCAATATGTGCATATACATATAGATACAGTAATATTATAGAAAAGGATGACAAAATAGATCCAAGCCCTATCCTAAAGATCAATTGATTGGTGTGCCATATTGAAATTGAATGAGGCATCCATAGCCCATAGCCCCATTCCCATGCCATTAAATGAAAGTCATCCACTTGTTTGACTAAGAAGACATGCCATGTTTGCCTCATGCACACTGTCTACTACTTATGTTTTTGTTTTTATTTTACTTTTTTGGGAACCAGAGAATTGTAAAACAATCCGGACTAAAAATATTTATCATTCATTTTTGGAGGATAATTTAAAAAATATATTTTTATTGATTTTTAACCAAATACTGAATTTAAAAACTAAAATTTGTATTAATTTTTGAAGGTCGGGTGAAATTATAACCACTTGCTCTTTCACATATTTTAATTTACTATTTCAGGATTATATATGTTTATTCTTCCGGAACTTTAACAGAAAAATTTAGCATGTGATGAAATGTCAATTGTTTTAAGTATAAAAAGTGACAGAACCGACGAGGAATTAATGGTAAAACAGACTGATGTCTACTTGTATGTGTCTCTGTGTATGTATTTATAGATAATATGAAACCATACGTCTGTTCGTTCGTAATCCACCGAATTATGGTTAGGTCAAGGTGTCGTCTTACAGGGGTTCATTTATTACAGTCTTAGGTAGGCATATAATTAGATCAACAGAACACCTCTATATTTGTATATGCATATGCATGTGCACATGTGTTTACGTGGTGTATATATATATATCTGCTGTCTACATTGTTATGAATAGCAGTATACTCTAATCAGTTCAATTGTTTGTTTTGTACTACCTCTTTCGATGACCTTGAACACTGGCATTACCTAGCTAGTACGTGGTATGTATTAGCAATATAAAATTGTCAACAAATCAATAATGCACAAGCTAGGTAGTAGTCTAGTACTTCAATTATTCTTAAGCTCCGTGAAGAAATTATATACTTGCATCTATTATTACTAACAAGAGTACAAATTTATCTCTTAATTATTAGATATCGTTTCTTAATATATGGTATGATTTGACCGAACCTATATATATTAAGGTGTATGAATTAGAACCGTCAACTTTAAAAATTGACCTTTGGGACCTCCCGAAGTCGATTCCATGTGCATAGAGCATAGATTTGATAATGACACCAAGAAATTTCATTATTCTACGTTAATAAATAGTAGCCTCTATGTTGAGTTGTAATTTTGGTATAAGAGAATAATTCTGCTAGAGTAAATATATACATACATATAATGTGTAGGTTCGAATGTGGACACTCGAATTGATCGATGGACCACACACATTTATATTCTTTATCATCTTCTTCCTACAAGTGAATTAAGTGAGAAGAAACTATTTCTTTCTTCTCTATAGCTCTTTTTGTGTCAACCATTCTTTAATTAGACCTCTCTTTTATTTGTGGTCGCATGATATATAGGTGTCACTTCATTTAGAAGTCTAATTTATTCTTAAGACCTCCAATTGACTAGGGTTTTTCTTTTTATAACAAGAACTACTAGCTAAGCCTAGTTTGGAACTATTTCATCAACTGCATGGGCTTTCTCTATTATTATGGAACACTGTTGTGTAGTTGGGACATGTTTGTCTTAAATATTATATATAATTCTTAATTAATTATGGTCTTATTTATTTTAAATTAAAAAAAAATCATTATTTTATAAAATTATATTTTGATCATCTTTATAGTTTATTTTCATTGGATTATAATTAATCTGAGGTTTTAAGAGAATGACTGTGTATAATGTTTATAGATTAAAATTTAAATTTTCAATGTAAGACTAAAAACATAATTTTTTTTTTGCATAACTAGAAGTGTAATGTTTTTTGAAAACAGGACACACTGAGATCACCTCCATCAGAAAACAAAGTGATGAAAAAGGCTTCCTTGGCTGGAGTCTCCACCACAACCATGTTTTATATGTTATGTGGTTGCTTAGGTTATGCTGCATTTGGGAACAAGGCACCGGGAAATTTTCTCACTGGTTTTGGTTTCTATGAGCCCTTTTGGCTAATTGATTTCGCCAATGTTTGCATTGCAGTTCATCTCATTGGTGCATATCAAGTAATTACCTTTACTACACGACCTTTGCAAAACAAATGTTACGTTAATTTGGCTTTGCAAGTAGTAACCAAAATAAGGTTTAAAGAGTGTATTTCCCCTAATTTATATGTCCTTGTTGCAACAAAATAGGTGTTTGCACAACCCATATTCGGATTTGTAGAGTCTCGGTGCAGCAAGCGATGGCCAGAGAGCCAATTCATAGCAGCTGAACACCCCGTTCCCATTCCATTTTGCGGCGTGTTGCATGTCAACTTGTTCAGGATGGTTTGGCGAACAGCCTACGTGATTATAACCTCTGTGATCGCCATGTTACTACCGTTTTTCAACGATTTCTTGGGATTAATTGGGGCTGCTTCTTTCTATCCATTAACCGTATATTTCCCAATAGAAATGTACATTGCGCGCGCAAAAATACCAAAGTTCTCTTTCACCTGGGTGTGGCTTAAGATTTTGAGTTGGGTGTGTTTGACTGTGTCGATTGTGGCAGCTGCTGGATCTATAGAAGGCCTGATTACAGATCTCAAGACATATAAGCCTTTCAAAAATGCAGAGGATTAATTGCAATCGGGTGAATGATTTGTGCTGTAGTGGTTTGTGTAATATATTAGTCACAAAGTGAGGATGATATGAAATGTTTGGAATTCTATAATAATACATCTAGGATTTACTTGTTCTTGCATGCAATCTTGTAATGGAGGTTGCGTACTTGTTGCGTATGAAAATTCATATGTTACTTGCGACTTTGCGAGGAAATGAATGTAACACTATTGACATTAAAAAATGGTGCTTATTACAATAATGACCCCCGTTTGGCCACCGAAAAAGTAGATATGTATGTATTTTTTCTGAAAATAAGTAACTTATATTTATTTTAAAATTCTAAAATAAATATTTATCTTTAAAAAAAATATGTAAAAAAATATGAAATAAGTAACTTATTTTAAGTTTAAGAAATCTCAAACGGCCACAATGTTTCAGTCAAGCTAGATTAACATTGCCAAACCTTAAAAGGTTGACAAAAAAAGATATTGCGGATTACTTTCATATATTCTTATCATTATAAATTACATCCACACTTTCAAGGAAGATTCTTTGCTTACCACTAGCCAACTCCCAAACATAAACCAAATGCAATAAAAAAAATTGTTTATATAAAGTCAAACTTTTCACTACGATCATTGCATTCCCCACTATCATCAGTTCATCACAACTTGATCTCTCTAATAGCCTTCAAGTGAAGTAAGCAGTAATATTACAACTACAGCAACTAAAACTACAGTAGAAAGATCCGCAATCCCACTGAACCGACTTGAAAGACCAGAACTATGGTAACCACAATCTTCAACTCATGAGGAGTCGGTATCAGCGATATGCAAGACGCCACAATCTTCAGCTCACAGAAAGTCAGTATCAGCAATTTGCAAGTATGTATTACATATACACTATAGCCAAAAAAGATTGGGAAGATTGTGCTTCACCATACATATTACAATACATTAATTAAAACAAGCAGCCATGAACATTACCTCAATTTAAGAGATCATGCTGCATTAGACTCGCTAATGACAAATGCTTGTATAAGACTCTGTGCTGCATGTGTCTGTTCAGGGGTACCGGATATTATAATTGCAGTTTCTGCAGCTCTAGGTTTTGGATCAGTAACTGTAATTTTGGCATCAGATATCTGAAACAAGATTTCAATAATTATAAAGTGACTTTAAGCAGTAATTTTAAACAAATTTGATCATTTAACTATGAACATTTATGCATAACCACCATACTGCTTGCCTAGGCAGACAATATAACAAAACAAAACTACTAAAGTGGATATTTCCTCTAGAGTTGCACCTCTCTTTAACAAGAATTTTTCTCTCTCTTTTAAGGTGCTAATGAAGCAATCTTAGCAAGACCCCAGCTATTATTGTCGTGCACATTTTTTAAATCTGTTTCCTCGTATACTAATAATATATAGAAGGTTAAAATCGGGGAAAGATATAACAGGGGCTTAAAGAGGATATAAATTCTCCCCAGTTGAAGGAAAAAGTTTGAATTTTTTTTTAGTAAACAGGTGTGCTTAACCAAGTAGATATTGTATGCTCACCCAGGGATAATAATAATCAAATTATACTAATCCTTGACAGTAAAAAGCAGTCCTTTCCAATATCATAATATAGATCAGATAAAATCTAATCAATTCTCTTTTTAAATCTCCTTTTACCAACAGATATACACTCGCCATATACAAATAACCAGAAATATGCACAGCACAAATACATATTGTAACATGATTTCATACAGATTGTCATCAACACAAATATAAGACAACTTGGGTGTTATGCGTGTCCCCTTACATAATAATTACTCTGCAATATATGCACCAGACCAGACAATAAGAAATCAATATACCAAAACGAAAGACAATCGAAACATACTATCAACTTGATCCGGAAAGATATGAATTTAGGTATGTTCTTTTGTAAGATGGATTAAAAAATATTTAATGCCTGCCTATATAGTAAAGAAAAATATTTTTTTATGCCAATTCCTTTTTACTAGAAGAGTACTTATCATGGAAATTTCTGATCACAAGAGGTACCTCTCGGATTTGTTTCAGACATCCACCATCCTCGCCATAGATTGCAGAAACAGCAGAACGAGGCACAACTACTTCCAAAGTGGTGTTAGTGATGATAGCTTGCCGGCTTCCTCTACATTAAGAAGATAACATTGATTGTTTATAATAATATAGATGATTTAGATCAGGCAGTTCAAATCCATTACAAATACACAATTTAATCAAAAAAACATAAATACCCTCCAAAACCACTCATTCTTCTGCGTGGGCCTCCTGGATAGTCCGGCAAGCCTATAGGTCCACCACCTTCACTAGGTCCCTAAAAGCCATTTTGGGCAGGAAGTCAAACAGTCAACTAAGCAATTATATCACAGAAAGGAATAACATATACATATGACATATCTATTTCAGTTAAGGGTTGCTGCCATACAACTATATTCTTCTGTAAAAGAAAACACTAATCGGTGATCCTACGTCTTCTACACTAAACTAGTTGAGGTAGGTTTTCCCTTATTTATCAAGATATGTTGTGGACGCTCTTCTTTTAGATCCCTTGCAGTAAAAAAAATAATCAGAAAAGTACTAATCAAGAAACATCCTGCCACAACTTTTAAAAGCTTACCGCAATACATCAAACCAGTGCAATTTTTTGAGAAACCATCATTAACAAAAATGTGGAAGCAGCAGCCGGAATACTTAATAGGGCAATAAATAGAAATCCAAAGTACATGCTTACAATCATTAGAGATAAATATCGAGAGAAAAGACTTTGTAAGTACTACTCATAAAATATAGTACCTGAGACCACCATGTTGCTGCAGGTGGCATTCTTTCAGAAATATGTGGGGAAAAGCCTGGTCCGTGGAGATTGTGCATAAAAGGAGGGTGATCATGCAGATCAAAACCACCATGCATAGGAGACCCATCGGCATTAAATTTGTGAATTGATGGGCCAAGTCTGGAATACATTCTAGGTGGTGATAGTTCCCTTCTTCCCATGTGTGAAGGAAATGGAGGTCCTTGATCTGAAATTGCGCGATTTGAAGGATGCTTCATGAAAGGAAATGCATCACGGAAGAAATGTTCACGCAATCTGTTCGTTATCTGCAGTAGGGCCTCTTGAACTTGGACAAACTCTCCCTTTATCTGTCTCATAAAAGGTAAAACCAAAGTTTGAAAAAGTTAAGAAGTCTGTCCCTCATATACATAACATATGCATGGCATTCGCTAATGTGCTAAAACATGGAAGTCAACGCAGTGTGTTAAATGTTAAACCATATTATTGGTTTCTCCAAAAACGACACACAACCACACCTGTATTACTTCTTCATTCTTTGAGGCACACTTTGGAATTTGATCCTTCGCCAGTATACGTATATAAGCCCCAGTAAACTTCCTCATTTCAGTTATGATAGCACCACCCTTGCCCAGGAGACAACCAATTTGATTGGAGGATATAAGAATTTTTGCCATCACTGTGTTCTCCTTGCCCTCAGGTGCAGCCCTAACTATCTGGGTCTGGACACGGAGAACTGCATCTTGCGGAGCAGATATTCTATCATCCGGATGCTGCATTGTGATTTTCTTAAATGTTATATTTTGTTTATTGACCAATAGCATTGTATATTATGCTTTAGAAGAAAATAACATAAAAAAATTTAAAAAAATACAAAACTATACAGCTGGGCCCGATATGATGATGACACGATCCTCTGAATGAGAGCCTTCGAGAACTTTTATTTCACAGCCACTCTCATGTTGTAATGCTTTAATAATAGATCCTCCCTTCCCAATCACAGCTCCAGCTTTTTCATCAGGACACAGTAATCGAAATGTCAGGATATTCTGTGAAGAATTCATGCGGCCTGGAATAAAATTTTCACCATCACGAGGCCCAACAAAAGGGGGCCCTTGAGAAGGAAAAGGATAGTTTTGTACTGGGTACGCCCCTGGCCTCTGAAGAGGATGACCAGAAGAATGAGAAGACAGCCCGCTGGTGTTGATGGTGGATTCATCAACCCGAGGAGGAAGTTCCACAAGCTGTTGAGAGACAGATAAAAGAGCTTTCCTTACTGTATACAGGCTCCCAGTTATCTGCATTGAGATTATGACAGACTGACTGACATGGTGTATATAAGATTAAAATAAACACAAATTAAAACAATTGCATAAGCCCATCAATATCAGTTACACTGCTGAATGTCACAGATTAAATTAAAGACCAGGATTATATGTAAAAGTTGAGGGGCATCTCAACCAAAATGTCCACCCACACCTAACTAAGGATAAGTGATTACGCACTACCTTGCTGAGCCCCTTAGACCTTAGTTACTGCTTTTATGGCTCTCCGCATGTAGCTTACACCGATACATTTGTTCTCAAATGGAATATTGAAAGACAAATATAGCCTTTTAACTAATGGCTCAGGCAGAAATAATTTTTGACTACAGAAAAAAACATTAACAAGACATTTTTAGTTATTGGCATGTGCATACCAAAGACACGCAATATTATCAATGATGATACACATAACTGATGTAAGTTTATTTCTTAAAAATACCATCTTGTATGTAATAACAACTAAATAGTACTTCTTGTTTCCCAGTTTGAAATTATTATGAATATAAAACAAGTAATGCTGTAAGCTGATTTCACGCATCATGATCTTGTAGGTAGTAACAACTACATAATACTTCCTGCTTCTCAATTTAAACAACTTCTTCTTTTGAGGATGTTGAAGATGTCCTCTTTCTGCAATAGGTTCCAAACCAATTTATTCTAACACCACCCTTAAATCGGTTGAAAAACTTAGACCTAGCCATATATTATGCATTAAAGAATAACTGAATCAATGCATTCTCAAATTATACATTTTTGTACTAATTACGGTGATTATAAGAAACACTTTTGCGCATAAAGGGAAAAAAAGATTTGAAAAATAAAGTAATGAGGAAAGGATGTTTTATGGGAGAATTAAGTTTAGAAAATAAAAGTGATATCATGAAAGTTGTGATTGGTGTAATTGTAGCTAAATACTAAAATATTTGAATACTGTTCAATTATTATCACACGCATCAAATTTGGAACTATAGAAGTTTTTTAACCATCATGGTGTAACAGATATGACATCTAATATGCTATGTAGGGAAGAGTTTGGTTTTTGGGGGGTGATAATGAAAAAGGACGGATTGAAAAAAACAGATGTCGGAAATTAAACATGCGTAATTATCAAACCTGGACCACGTCATCAAAAGAAGAGGCACAAACAGGTACTTTATCCCTAGGAATAATTCTAATCTGCGCCCCACTTTCCGATGCCATTTGTTTGATTACACTGCCTCCTTTCCCCAAAATGCAGCCCACTTGTCTAGAAAGAACAAGTAACCTCAAAATAAATGTTGAAGGGTTCTGATTTTCTTCATCACCCCCATCTGTTTCTGATTCTCCTTCAGCAATCTTTTCGAAAACAAGTACCAGCGCTTTCTGAGCAGCAGAAAGTCCCTTTTCAGATCCTGAATCTTCGGCAGCAACAGATTGCTTATCCTTACCTTCATTCTCTTGTTTATCTGCATCATCAACTTCGTCACTAGTATTCTTTTCTTCCTCTTTGTTCTGTTCACTACCACCTTTGTCACCTGGATTTTTTTCTTCCTCTTTGTTCTGATTACTACCTCCATTTTCCACATCAGACTCGAAAATGATAATAATTCTTTCATCACATCCGGGGACAATTTCCTCAACTCTGACCGTTGCACCTGTTTCTTGACCAATATGTGAGATGATGCCCCCGTCCTTACCGATTACATTGCCACATTTAGAAGCAGGACAGAGTACACGGAAGAAGGTGGTTTCAGGAGGGATTCTCAAATTTTGTGAAGTAAAAGCAGCAGTCTTCTGCCACTTTCCCCTAACATTTGGCTCATTGTGATCGTGCTGTCTCTTGGACGGAGTCAGTTGAACTGACATGTTGACAGAAATTGAGATGGACCTGTAAAGATACTACTTATACTGAACATTTGGAAATAACTAAATTTTATAACTTAAGAGCAAATTTGACTATGAAACAAGTGAACATTCAATCTCAGGTATGCTTTTTTAATCAGGCACATCTGTTAAATGTAATGTGATTAATTAAGGCATCTTTCTAACACCTTAGCTCCTTAAGGTTTTGGGAGTATTAGTTACTTAACATGATATAAGAGCTCGGTTTAGGGTGGTTCTAACCCTCCCACTATCAATTATCAAAATGTAATTGTTTGTTCCTTTTATTTGATTGTCCACTCATACCAGTGAGGAGAGTATTGAATGTAATATGATCCAATTAAGGCCTTATTCTTAAGGTGGTTTTCGAAGATTTGGTTACTTAACAATATCTTCTTTCCTATATCATCAGTCGAACGTTACCATTCAGTGTTTTCAGTTTTCACATAAAAAACCCGTCCATATCATGAATTATGTAGTTTATACACGCGTCAACCGGTCACTTGCCAACAAAGATTTCCACTGAATTTTTAAAACTGATATTGACACTACAATTCAATACGTGGTCTAAAATCTTTTTATTCTTTTTTCTCACATTTAGCATCCGAAAGAATCAACCAATATTAGTAAAAGATTCATCTTTCCCAAATAAGCTCAAAAACTGATTTTGTCAAAGCAGATGAAGTAAAAATATAAGAACTGTATCAAATAAAAGAACAAATAATTCTTGAAAAAGTAGAATGTAACAATTGAACTGAAACAAATGAAGTGAACTCATTTACAATTTACATAACATTAAAATTCACATTGACATATAAAGTGTTTGTATGTATACTAGACTGAGAAAACATACCTTAATACTTACCTACGAGATGGAAACTTATGAATTTGCTATAACCCTTTTCTTCTTTTCTGTCACTCTCGCTAAACCTTGAAACAATATATATAGGCGTCTGTGTGTATTTCACTTCCACTGTTCCTCCGTCAAAGTTACACAAGCGAAACCCCTGTATCGTATATATTTATATATTTTCCTGGGACCCAGATTTATTTTTATTAATTAATATTGCATTTCATTATACAGTATATATTGGAGTAGTAATTAATATGTACAAGAATTTAATATGGAAATGAAATATAAAACTTACTAATGTATCGGGATAGTATATTTAAAATTTTACTTAACTACTGTATAAATTAAGTATTAAAATATTGTCTGTCAAAAAAAAAGAGTATTAAAATATTGTTTATCTAAAATTCCATACAGATTAATTAATGTTTGGATTGAACTTTAATTAAATTTGACCGAATTGGACAGAGCCATTATTCTAAAAATTAGGTATTTTATTTTTGTACATAATTTTATTTGAGTTAGATTTTCAGTATTATAATATAAATAAAAAAGATTATAAAAATGTAAAAACGTGTAAAATATTTATAACCTGTATATCTGAAAAGTACAGCTAAGCATCTCCCCCTTGTACTTGTAGAGTTGTAGGCTTATATATATATATATATATATACACACACACAGTCACACACAAAAGCACCGCCTTTCCCCGTAGCGTGTAAGCTTGTTTCACCGCCATTTAATTCAGGCTCCGATTGAACATTTTGTGGCTATTTAAACACACATGTGTATATATATTTATATTTATCTTTAGAAGAAATTATATACTAAGTTGATATCGTAATTTAAAGAAAGATTAATCGTGATAACAGGCTAGGGTTTTGTGTGCGAAAACATTCAATACAATACAATGAGAGAAGATATAATAACAGAGTATAAAAACGACGACGTAAAAGAGAAAGAAGAGATAATTGAGTTTGAAAAGATTGTGGTCGTTGGCTATGCTCTTACTTCTAAGAAGATCAACAGCTTTTTGCAACCTAAGCTTCTTCGTCTCGCTAGGTATTATTATTATATTAAAAACACACACACACAATATATATATATGTGTGTGTGTGTGTGTGTATGTATGCATCTACACACGCACACAATTTCAAGTAAGAATTGATCATGAATTTGTAGTTAAATATAGTGTTATGTATGCCAGCATTTAAGTGTCAAGATTATGATTTCTTGGTGTTTTTCGGAGAAATATCGATATGTTTGTTCAGTTTTATCAATTTGTTCGACTGATCATGATTGATTTTTTGTTTTTATGTTATGTTTAGATTAGAATCTTGGTATGATGTTAGAATATTCTTGATTTGATATTGCCAACGTTTTATGGCCACTAAAGAGACTCACAATGATTTCAGTGGCCCCTAATAATTGTAATGTTTCGTGTTTTTATTCTTCTTTCATTTTTTTTTTCTAGTTTAGTCTTGCTCTATTGAATAATGTATATATTAAAATATTAATGGTTGTCTGTGTGCTGTCAAGTATCCGGTTGGCATACCGACCTTGATTTGGAGTTGTGAGAGAGTGATCATGATTGAATTTTATTATTATTTTTGGATAGTTAATGCATTTTCTACTGTAGGGGGAGGGAGATGGGAGAATAGAACTATCGACATTTTTTAGCACTAGGAGCAATATAATATGAGAATCGAACCTGTTGATTGAATTTCTAGTTGCAGTTATTTTCACTTTCTCTTGTTCTTGGCAACGAGTTTGTCTGTTTTCTATTTAACTTGATGACGATGTATTTGAATATATAGGTATGACCTAAGACGGAACTTCAGTTTGTATCTAATTTTTCTTGCATGTGTTGCGTCATGTTGTTCTATGCATGGTGATAACTGAGGGCCATCTTTCTTCTCACCAAATCTGGCGTGTAGCCAACTGCTGAAAATTAATTTACTGTCAGTATCTTATTTATTGTTATTAATGAATATGTGTTCTCTATTTTTGTTCCGAGTACTCTTTTTATTGGATCAACTGTTGGTGAAAATCCAATATAGCAGGTCCTCATAACTAAAGGCCCAAAATACGGGGTCAGATTTTCTGACCCAAAATAGCGAAAAAAACTCTTCTTCAAGTTGTGTTACAAGTCACCACCGCACTTTAATACGTGTTCCGACTCATAACTCTCTTTCATTATGCATTATAACTAGTAACTCCACCCCAACCTGTGTCATACTTCACAACTCTACACCAATAGGCAATATGTGTTTAATAATTAAGCGTATTATCTGAAATTAGAGATGCATACATGATGGGATGTGTTGGGTAGATATCAATTAGATAAGATTTTTTTTAAGTTTATAACGCATGACAAACACTTTCTACGTTGCTCCGAAGTTTTAAATTTTGCTAATTTGTACACCATTTAGTAAATAAGTGTTATATTGTACTGACACCTTCAGTAGTTGCATTTTGTTGTGATAGTGTGCTTTAATATGTCATTTATTTTCAGGCATGAATTGGAGGCGTAGACTGTCCATTGGTCCAACATCTTTATGTTACTCTTTATGTCCTCTATTGGCTTTTCTTTTGGTTTCTGTTGCTCAGTAAGTATACTGGCTTATCTTTGGTTGTAATACAGGAGTAAGGGTATCTCGTTTGTTGCTATTGACCAAAGTAGACCACTTTCAGATCAAGGTCCGTTTGACATTCTCCTACATAAGGTAGTTGCCTTTCCACTTTATCTGTCATTGCACCTCTTTATCAAAATACCTCTAGTGGATTTTGGTCAATAATGCTTCTAATGGTTATGTTTTCCTGCTCTATTTTTTTCTACAGCTGTCGGGAAAGGAATGGCGAAAAGCTCTCGAGGTTGGTTTATGAAATACTGCTTCTCATTCACTTATACTGTTATACAGTAAGACCATTAGTACTCTTTAACTGATTGATGGATATGATTGTAGCACTATATGATAATTTATAATGATGTGAATTTGAATGATATGATTGTGACTAACGGCAGTTAAGTCTCTCATTACTGAAGACTTGTGCCCATGTGACATAAGTTGCAGTGCCAGCTCTTTCCTCGTGTCGTGATTCATAAAAATCAAGGTCCTCAAGAATCCAGAAGTCTTGTGGTCAATATAAATAATATGATCTCTGTATTGTACAACGGTTTTGTTTTCCCTGGGCACATCGCCAATTCCTCTATCAAGCTAAGCTGGAAGCAGTTAACTGTGTCTTGTTCTTTTCTAGACTTGGTAATTTTGCTCTAAGGTGTTTTTATTGCTATATAGGATTGCATGCTATCATTCTCTGATAGTCTGATTATATTTCCACAATTACAAGTTAAATAGGAATTATTAAGGATTTCTAAGTTTCTTTGAAAGAAGGCTAAGGTACCTTGTTCATTTTAGATTAGTGTGCAATTCATCTTAAAGTTCACTAGTGATTATATTATGAAATTTGTGGGGAAGTATATATAATTTCTCTGAAAGACCCTATTTTATATTCATTTTTTGATATATATATAATTTCTTTGAAAGCCCCAATTTTATATTCATTTTTTTATTCCGAGTTAAAAAGCCTATATTCATTGTTTGATGTTTGGTCAATTACATCTAATGGGGAGTGGGGAAGCAAGAAACGGGTATTGGAAAATAAGGATAAAATACGTATGTCAGCATGGTTTTATAAGTATTTCAGGGAATGGATAAATAAGCTCCACGCTTTACTATTTAAGCTCCGATTCTGAATTTTACAACATATATTACATAATTACCCATAACTTGTATACAACTTCCTCACCCATACTATGGGTAGTAATGTAATTTACATATCATTTGGAGCTTAAATAGTAAACGATGGAGCTTATTTATCAATTCCCATATTTATGCTATAAGTATAAAGTTTTGTTGTAAGCTCAATGCCCAATTATTAAATTTCCAGCGCATTTACCTGCTATGTTGACCCCCACTATTGAGTCAGACCAACAATTGGTATTTATGCACATGTTTCAATGGAATGAAAATGGAAAGAGTTATCCTAAAATCTTACATTAAATTTTGTGATCAGCCGCAGGCATTCAAACTAACTTCAGAGGGAGATATGTTCTTGTTCTATTTAATGACTCCGTTGTGTTACAGTTGTATTAAATTTTGTAAGTGCCTCCATATTCCGCTTATTAGAATTTGACAATGAGTTTGAACGTAAGTACTTCTATATTCCGCTAAGTAGGATTTGACAATTTCCTCTATAACTAATATATTAAGTCCAAAGTTTATGATTCGCCTATTCATTTGAAATTTTAACATGGCTGCAATTAGTAGTGCTTTCTATACATAGTCGTCATTCATGAATTCGGTGAATCAAAAGGAAAATATATTAATACTGAATATGAAATTACTATTGTATGTGTAGAACAAAGGGAGTTTATAAATATATGCTCATATCCAAATACGAATCTCTTGGAGTTTCTAATATATCATTAGTGTATATTCTCACATATGTCATCGGATATTTGCTGATCTGTCAAATTCAATCTAGACATAGGTAGATCAGCTTGCAGCATGCTGGACGTAACAAATGGACAAGTGTGTTTATCTATCAAATTTAGAATGTATAGCTATAAGAGTGCACACAACCAGTCATTGTAAAAGAATTTGCCAATTCTTGTGCAATATTTCGTAGTTAAAGGTAGAGTTTGTTATAAATGTCCTTGAATGCATTTTATTAATGATTGCTAGCAACAACAATTTTTTAATCTTATTATTGTGTGTGTGTGTGGGTGGGTCTGTGTGCATTGCATTTACATTGTTTGTTTTCTTCATTGGTTATGAAATTACAATCTGGTGCACTTTCTTGTTAGTAATGCAGTATTTAGCTAGCAAATTTAAATCATATCTTTTTTACGAACAAGTAGTTATCCTGTTCATAATTTCCTGAAGAAGAATATTGCAAGTAAGAATTAACAATGTGCTCCATGTTCAATGTACAACATGTCAATTGAGCAGTTGGTCCTTACTTTCAAGTCCTCCTGTTACGTGCTGAAGTTGTTTATTTGTGAAACACACTTCCCATCAAATGCATAGTATTTCTTTCATCTTAACCTTTTTTTCCCATTTATTTACAAGGATTTTCGGCAGATGCATCCTGAAGTTACAGTCCTTGATCCTCCAGATGCCATACAACATCTATACAACCGCCAATACATGCTCCAAGATGTTGCTGATCTGAATTTCTCTGATGCATATGGTAATTCTCCAGTGTTTATGATTCGTGTAATTATGGTATCCATTTGTCCCTAGAGTATCTGATGTCAAAATTTACGATCACAAGAGTGTTGCTTGTTACAAGTCAAACTCACAAAGCATGATAGCAAACAGGACGTCATGTATATGTTTTTTTTGTGTGAAAATGAATTGAAAATGCAAGTGCAATATGTTTCCCACTTTCTTCTTTTGTTATTGGAATGTAGTCTTACAATGCCTTGTGTAAGGTTCTGACAGACTGACAGCATCCTAATGAGTAAGAATATGGCATCTGAAAATTCTGGAATGCAATCTAGTTTAGTGGTCCATTATAGAATAAGTTGTCATGTTGACATTTTATCTATGATGCAGGCATAGTTCGCGTTCCAAGACAGTTGGTGATAAAAAAGGATCCATCGTCTATACCTGAAGCAGTGAGTAAAGCCGGGCTGATTTTACCCCTTGGTATGTTCTCATCACGAATATGTTTTGAAAAATTGTATTTGAAATTTGTTACGTCTCCAACCCCGTTACTCAACTTGGAAATACCCGACAACAAGAACAAGCAAATGATATTATGCTGGCATGTATGTTAATTAAATTGATTTGGTGGCTCATATTTTAGGCTTCTGCTAGTCTTCCCCAATGATTCTTCGAGTACTATCAAATTTTTTGAATGGTTTTTTCTTATTACGTAACATTAGATTAAATTAGAAAAAAAAAACTAAGAAGCATGTAAGAAAACATGTACTTTCCTCCATCCAGAATTAGTCGATCCTTTTAATTTGTACTATACCTAGGCAGGTAGCGGAGGTCGTGCTTGGCGCGATGGTCAAGTGTCTACTTGTAATCCGCTAGGTCACGGGTTCAAGCCCCTGGAAACAGCCTGCTGGTGCAGGAGCCTTATGAATATTAGATCTATCAAAACTAACTTATTTTGGGGGTAGAGTGGCTATTACTGCATACTAACGGACTGTTAAAATTACACTTTTTGGTGGAATATTTGTAAGATTGTATTGTACAAGAATATATCAATGCTTGATTTTAATATTTCTTACTGTCATGTTTTCATACTGATAATAAGTTTGTGCTTGTTTTAGTTGCAAAGCCTCTGGTGGTAGATGGAACTGCGAAGTCACATGAGTTGGCATTGGCTTATGATCAGAAATCTCTCCAAATGCTAGAAACCCCACTCGTTCTTCAGGAATTTGTTAATCATGGTATGTTATTGTAGGCATAAGGCACTTGTTTTTATACATGTGTACCTGTAAGTGAAAAAAATTTGTACCTCTGCTGGACTGTGTACCCTTGGTGTGTCTAATGGTATCATATTGAGACATGCTAATCTGTTTGAATTTGCGGTTGTAGGAGGAATTCTCTTTAAGGTTTATATTGTTGGGGAAGCCATCAAGGTTGTGCGGCGTTTCTCTTTGCCTGATGTTAGCAAACAAGAGTGGTCTAAAACTGCTAGTGTATTTCGATTTCCAAGGGTTTCTTGTGCGGCAGCTACTGCAGATGATGCAGATCTAGACCCATCTATCACTGGTAAGGAAATCAAATTTCAGAGACAGCCTTCTCTATCTTGCACAAAGAATCTTTGTCACAAACAAAAGACCAGTTTTATATGTTATGGAAACCTTTAATGAAGCAGAACCATAAATTATAAATATCTTGCACTTAGCTTAATTAAACGGATCACTAGTACTCTAGTAGGCACTTTAATGTCCACATAATTATTCTTTATTTAAAGGTTGTAGTTAAAATTCTTACTGATACTTTTTGCATCTTAATGTTACCCTCTTTTTCACAATAATTGTATGGGAAACAAAAACAATGGAAAACATATAGTATATTCATGCACCCTTGCTGCTGTCAAAATCACAAAATGTTAACACATGCTATCACTGTGTACAAGTGAGCTAATGCAGCACAAGTAACATCAATGATATGTGCAACATTCACAATCAATGTGATCTGCATACACAAAAGTATAAAAGTACCATTTAATTTTTCCTTTCATCCCTCTAAAGTCTCAACAAACCCTGTTCTGGGACCTCTGTTTTCCCTGATTACTCTCTTTTAACCCAAATCGCCTGGTATTTTCTTCCTCAAGATTAAGCAATTTAGCTAAATATCATCACCTTTATCATCTGTGATAAAAAGTGATACTTTCTGTTAACGAATAACGAATTGTATATGCATAGAACTTAACCATTATGGCCATTATACTTCATTTTCTATCAGGTGATACTCTATGGTATGTACATGTTTGGCTTTCATTTGGTATTTCCATAAATTCTCGCATACATGAAATGATACTTAAATATCCACTCATTTTTCCTTTATTTAAATGGTGTAGTCAAAACTCTTATTGATACTTTTTGCATTGTGGTGTTACCCTCTTTCCCAAAAATCCACAATAACTGTATAGGATCAGTGTTGTGAAAATCACGATTAATCGCGCTTCGCTAGTAGGCAAAGGTACTGTGATTTGCGTATGAACAATTTAGTGTGATTATCAAATTGGCATAAAATCGCTCTTACTCGCAAAAAATCGTAGTTGAAAGTGCAAAAAAACTCGCATTATGTATAGATAGACTGAAATACCCTTAAGTTGAAAAAAAACCGTACTTATCTTTATAATGCAACCTCATAAATTTTGCACATCAGCATCCTCTTATCTTTATGTCATATACTTTATTTTTCCTTATCTCTCTTGCTTTCTCCTTCTCTTTCTCCACATCTCTCTTTCTCCCTGCTTTTTTCTATCCATCTCTCTAAGAGGCCGTTTGGGATTACTTAAAATAAGTTACTTTTGACTTAATGGAGGTGTTTTTAACTTAATGGAGAAAGTAAAGTTTTTTACTTTAAGTTGAATGAATGTGTTTGGGTAATGGAACTTAAAGTTAAATGGGGGGTTTAATAATTTTGACTTTAAGTGAAATTTGACTTTAAAAAATTTTAAATTCATATTATTTATACTTTACAAGAGTCATGGAAGCAAAAAAAAAAAAAAAAATCGAAAAGTCAAAAAGTCATAAGCAAAAGTACCTTTTAGGTACTTTTTACTTAATGGAACTTTTCTCCTAAAAGCTAGCTTAAAGCCGGAGTACACAAACACGTCAAAAGCTCCTAGAAGTCATTTTTTACTTAAAGCCATGTTACACAAACAGGCTCTAAATCTCTAATCTTTATCCCTATTTTTTCTTCACCGAGGGAATTTGAGGGAACTGAAATTGAGCTAAACGATTTGGAAGTCTTTGACTTAATAATGTTATTAGGTGATAGTTTGATACTTTTGTATGATGTTTCTACTATGTTTATGACTTTTTTATAAAATTTGAAACTATTTTAAGTATTATTCTTTTGTTAAATATTATGAAAAATATTTTCAGAAGCATATAGGTATAAATATAGATAATTATATAAATAACTTCATTTTTGGCAAAAATTATGTGAGTAATCGCACTTCACGAGTCGCACTTCAAAATTGGATCTTGCACTTTTTCGACTTCATGCATTTCACAACACTGTATAGGAAACATACAGTATAGTATGTTCATTTACACTTGCTGTTGTCAAAATGAGAAGATATTAACATATGCTACCACTGTGTACAAGTGAGTTAATGCAGCACAAGTAACATCAATGTTATGTGCAACATTCACAATCAATGGGTATCCCGTAGACAAAGTTATAGAAATACCATTTAATTTTTCCTTTCATCCCTCTAAAGTCTAAACAAATCCTATTCTGAGACCTTTGTTTTCCCTGTGCTCACTCTCTTCCAATCCAAATCGCCTTGTATTTTCTTCCTCAATATTAAGCAATTTAGTTAAACATCATCACCAAAAGTGATACTTTCCGTCGAGGAATTGTGTAGGCATAGCACTTAACCTTTGAGGAACTGTCGATTAAATGAATCTGTGTATAGTACTATAGTATTTAGATGTTTGGCTTCCTTTAGGTATCCCATAAATTGCAAGTCAATGCACGTGAAATGAAACTTCTCAATGTAACATTGTCTCAAGTACCTAGCTGACCAGGTATGTTAAAATGTAGAAGATGACTTCTTTGGAGTTAATTAGTTTGTTTAAATTCATTGCCAGTGAAGCTGGAGCCACTAAGCAATTTAGCAATTTTTATAACTTGTACGGGAATAGTGCCCATGCTAATTCATCAGCAGATCGCCTTTCAGCTTGTCGAATATATGGTTAATTGAGTAGCTAGAGTTTAATTTATCATTTTTGTAAATTTTTAATGAAAAAACTTTTTCTTTATGTATGAAACTATTTTTTGTTACATATTTTTAGCTTTCTTTTTTCGTTAAAAGATACTCTCTTATTAAGAATGTGAATGTTGTCAAGGAATCAAAACTTACTTTGTGCATTGTATGATTGAGTCTTTGAATCTGTATTTTCTTATGCTTGTATTATGAAATTTATGGCGGTTCAAGTGTTTTCTTATATCTGCAGAGCTTCCTCCACAGCATCTACTTGAGAGACTTGCTCAGGAACTTCGTCACTGCCTGGTACTTGACCAAACTTCCTTGTATGTTTTGCAGTTAGCATTTTAAATTATTTCACTGAACACAATTATGTTTGTTTGTAGGGTCTACATCTCTTTAATTTAGACATTATCAGAGAGCGTGGAAGCAAAGATCGATTCTATGTCATTGACATAAACTATTTTCCTGGTATGGACATGTTTCGGAAAAATAAATTGAAATTTGTTGAGCTAACTTTCGTGTTGGAGAGCCTTTCTAGGAAATGATATAACATATGGTTCTAAATATGTTTCACAGGATATGGAAAAGTACCAGACTATGAACACATGTTTACGGACTTTCTTCTCAGTTTAGTGCAAAGCAAGTACAAGACAAACTCAACTGGTGCATGCTGAAGAGGCTTCGAATATACCAAAAGTGCGCACAAATCATGGTCAATGCAGTAAAAGACCTGGAATGAGATTAAAAACAGAGAACATGTTTGACTCATACTACAATCGACTGTCTCAGTTCAGCTTGGTTCAACATGGGTTCCCATTCAGGGCCCTTGACAAGTCTGTACAAGCTCTCGTCCACATCAAGCCTGATTCGCCACTCAACGTCTTGCAAACACTATGCTTGATTCCTTTATGAGCAGTATGTGTTTGCAGCAGTGGTTCAAACCAGTTTGCAAAATGTTTAGAGTTGGAATGCATTTTACTTTTCAACAAATTTCATTGTCTTGTGGTAATTTTAGTATATTTAATTATGTACTGATAAACTGCAATCGGATTAGAAGATTTTAGTTATAAAACTTGCTTTCCAAATTCCTGATTAAAATAAAACTTTATTATGTACTGTAGCAGAATTTCATAATCTCGATAAGTTAATATATTTTCCGGTCACGATAACACGTAGCGCAGACATACGAGGATGTTTATTCAATTATCAAGATTTTACGGTAATTCTGGATAACAAACAAATTGATAATCAGGCTGGAACGAAGACTGTAGTAGTAGTAGCAGTATTGTCTCCCAAGGCTGAGTCTTCTTGGGCCTTGTTGTCTTGCTATTATTGAATACAAAATTTTTTATTGAATTTAAATGTGAAATTTTAAATCAAATATAGTCAATTAAAATTATTAATAATCTCTTACCCCTTGGTCTTTTTCAAACAAAAACATTTTTATTTTACAGAATGAACTTTCTAATTATATTTTTATTTCGATATTGAAGAATAATTTTTTTTTTCTTTTTAAAAACATATAAAAACTGTTTGACAAAATTTAAAAACAATTTTTTTAGATAGAAACTATTTTTCAAATTTTAATTTTTATATTATATTCCAAAACATGTATAAATCTTTTGAAATGAGTTTACATCAAATAAAAACCAAATTTCCTACAACTTGATGAATATGCAGAAAAAACATCAGTTTGTAATTGAGAATTTCGTCATCCATGTACCATTTCTAAAACAACGGTATCATTTATGTATCATTTATTAACAATTTCTAATGCATGACTAGTTTTCAAACTATTTTCAGGGCACTTGTCCAATCTAATACCGCCTCCATCCTTGTTTTGTTATTGAATGAATAGGCAAAGCAGAATATGAATCAGCTTTTTTAACACAACGGATTTAAAACTTTTTCCTCATTCTTGCCTTTCCATAATAAAAAATATACACACATAAATTTATACTCTCGAAACAAACACACAGGGGAGCAAGTATGAATGAATAATGCCTCAATTTAGTAAGTTAATCAAAGGTTTTTCACCCTCGAACACATCTAATTATATCATCATACTCCTCTAATCCCCACCCCTTCTTTAATTATTTAACAAAATGTATCCCACCAAATCAGAGTCAGTCAAAACATTATTTGAATTATCAAAAATTCATTGATATCGTTTCAAATATAATAACATTACTTAATCCAGCAACAAAATTAAAACAGGAATTCAACAACAAAACAGAGATAGATAATCAGGGTGGAACAGTTTCAACCTCGGCGGTGACAGTGGCAGCAGCATCATCCTTAGTGACAAGAGTCCACTCGGGCGGCATATCAGGCAGAGGAGGGTACACTGCTGGACCACGCTTAACATCCCAAGGCTGAGTCTTCTTGGGCCTTGTCTTCCTGTGATGAGCCGTTGCTTTCTTCTGTGGCCGCGATGAATTCTCTATCACTAGTCTCCCATAAGACATCATCCTTGTCGTCGTTTTGGCGCATGGAAATGAGCTTGCCGGAGGAGGACCGTTCAACAGGAAGATTGCACAAGCTGACATTTTACAATGTGTTTCGATAAGATAATGTCTGGTCAAGTGAAATTGATGATGCAAACTCTCTCTCTATCTATCTACACATATCATCTCTCTATTGTTCATGGGCCTTGAAGCCCAATAGATTGCCCATTTTTTTGTTAGCTATAATGCTTTTGTTGTTTCTTATTGGCCCAAGTATCTTTTTATTTATTTATTGTTATTAAATAATAATAATCGAGATAAAGGTTGTGGTGGTAACTGGTAAGAATAGGATAAAAAGGAAAGAGTTGGTACAATTGGGAAAGAGGACAAGACAGCTGCTAATTGGCAGTTTCGCTAATTTTTAATTTGGATTTTACACACACACACACATATATTATTAAGTAGACAACAAAAAGATTTGGCATATACCTTTCACTAATGAGGTTAATTAAGTCACTAATTAGTCCATTTCATAAACACTATACAACATTACCGAAAGGAGAAATGTGATGAATTATTAAATGTATCAAACTCCACACCAGCTCTTTTTTATAACAATTTTTTTGTTTGTAAGCCCCTAATTTCAGATTACTCATAATTGTACAAGTTTTAAAATTTGTCATTTTTTTCTCCTAAAATTAGACTTTTTAACCCTACGATGCAAATTCCGCAAGATTTTTTTACCTGTCATTCTAAGAATTGGAAATTTTTATTTTCCAAGTTTTGAATTTAGAACCGGCTGTCATTAAAATAATTTCATGTTTGGAAATTTGAATTTTATTTAAAAATCTGAAATTGGTTAAAATATTTAAATAATTTAAATTTAAATTTCATTCAAAATCAAACACATTTTAACACTAATATAGATTTAAAAATATAAAATAATAAATTATTAATAATTCAATTCATATCATTATAAATTCATTGAAGTACTTGTTCCCAATTATTTCCATAGATAATTTGAGATCAACTTAGGTATTGTTTACCATTTCAGATACAGTTGAATCTCGATGAAGTAAATAATTGATAAAATAATAATTTTATAAAAATAATTTCTTTCGGTCCCAATACAATAGAAACTGTGTATTTTACTTTTAATAAAATAATACACTCGATAAAATAATTTGTTTCCCTGATTTCAAAACTATTACTTTAAAAAAGTTTAATTATAAGTGGACTTATAAGTAGTAAAATATATACATTTTTCTGCTTGTAAATCGTTTATAAAATAAACCAAGCCTACCGTTAAGCAAATCAAATTGTATATATAAATACAAACTTACATAGTTACATACAAACCAGTTCTCTAGTTCTATTCTTTCTTGGACTTGTTTGAAAAATATCATTTTTTTAAAAAAAAAAAATACGTTATTTTTATTTTTGCAAAATACAATTTTTAAAATTTTTTCCTTCAAAAATACGGTTTTGCAACCAATGTGATACAACTAAAATTAATCTCAAATATAACTACGATCAACTTCAATTTTTTTCAAAAAAAAGTTGCATTAAATTGCGATTAATTTTAGTTGTATCAAGTTGAATTAATTGCAAAACCATGTTTTTACAAAAAAATCAAAAATAATAAAAACATTAAAAATTTAAAAAAAGTAGTATTTATAATAAAAATGGCTATACTCAAATGAAAACTAGTTTTTCGGAGAACTAGTATTTTCTATACTTTCATAACGCTTGTTCTATAAACATTTTTCACTATTTTTTCCCTCAAATACATAATTTAGTCTCTTAGTTGTGTTTTTATTTATTGATGAAAAATGTGATATATTTAATGAAATGAGAAGTGTATGACTAATATATATTTTAAATCATATATATATATGTGTTCTGTAAACATTTTTTTATTATTTTTTAAGAATTTAAACAATTTTCTTATTTAATTATGTTTATGTTTACAGAACACTTGTATTTTAAACAAAAAAAGTGTGATGCTTTTTACAAAACAATAAATGTTGTCCAAAGTTCGATGAACTAGTTCTCATTATAAATAGAGTAAATTGCAAAGTGGTGGCTGAACTTTATACTCATTTTCAAAAAAGTGGTCAGACTTTCAATTTTGTAAAATAGTGGCCAGATTTGCATTTTTCATTTCAACAAGGTGGTTGAAAGGGATTTTCAGCTTCTTGGCAGGGGTAAAATGGAAAAACAATGCTAAAGACCCTAAAAATTATCCAAAAAAAATCACAAATTAATATGTGTCATCATATGATTGATTTTTATAATTTTATAATCCAATATAATTTTTGAATATTTATAATTTTTGGATCGAATATAATCAATCATATGATGACACATATTAATTTGGAGATTTTTTTTGAAAAATTTTTGAGGTCCATTTTACCTCTGTCAAAAAACATTTTTTTTCTATTTTACCCTTGTCAAAAAGCTGAAGATCGCCTCCAGCCACCTTTTTGAAAGAAAAAAAAACAAATCTAGCCAGACTTTCAATTTTATAATATGGTGGCCGAAGGCGAATTATTATTATTATTATTATGAATATAATCAATCATATGGTGACACATATTAATTTGAGAATTTTTTGGATAATTTTTAGGGTCTCTAGCATTGTTTTCCCATTTTACCCATGCCAAAAAACTGAAAATCGCATCCAGCCACCTTTTTGAAAGGAAAAAGGCAAATCTGGCCACTATTTTGAAAAATTAAAAGTCTGGCCACTTTTTTTAAAATGAGTATAAAGTTCAGCCACCACTTTACAATTTATTCTTATAAATACCCTTCTTTGTTTTGTTTAATCTTACAAAGACCCGATATATAGATATCCATTTAATAATACATCCCTACGACTAGGCCCCACAATCCCAGTTCTCCACGTGTCATCCATCCTCACCTTTAAACTCAAATGTCTGCTTCCAATCCAACGGCTACTATTCACACCAGCAACTGGGACCCAAATTCTCAAAAAACAAAGAGTAAAAAAGAAGAGAAGGCAAGGGCAAATTAGTCATAAAAAAGTATAAATAAACAGCTGCCCGAGAAGAGGCTCAATGGCAACAAGCCAACAACATAATAATCTAAACATATAAACCTATACATACAACATAATTATCTATACATACAGACACAGACTGGATACAGCTGTGTCCAACTCATAACCTCCTTCCCTGTACATACAAATTTATTTAAGTAAACAAATAATCACGTAAAATCAACCTTATAAATCAACCTTATAAATAAAATAATATATACATACAAGCACACACATATATATACAGATGACAAAGCTTTGCAGTTGAAGTGGAGGCAGTAGAAAATATGAGCATTGAGCACGCATCCCGAGATATACTACTAGCAGTACTCCCATAACTACTTGTTTCTTTCAATTCTATACATACAGATATACATACAATTTTGTTGTTGTGTATATATTGTGGCTATGAATCCATGTCCGTTTGTGCGTGTTAGTATCGGAAAACTAGGTTTGAAGTTTCCGGTGGCGTCGAAGCCGGCGCGGTCGGTGATTCACCCGTCGACGTCGCCGTGTTTTTGCAAAATCAAGCTGAAGAATTTTCCGGCGATTACGTGTGTTGTTCCGTGCATTGTGTCGGAGAGTAACGCAAACGAAGCTCAATTGAACGGTCTAGCGGCGTCGTTTCACTTGAACAAGTCGGATCTCGAGAAACTGGCGGGAAAATCGTTGTTTGCGAAGAAAGTTACGGTGAAGATAGCGATTTATACAGGCGGGAGAGGGACGAGTTGCGGACTCAGTTCGGGGAGGTTGTTGGGGAGAGTGTCGGTGCAGTTGGATCTCACGGGGACGGAGTCTAGGGTTTGTGTGTTTCATAATGGTTGGGTTAGTGTTGGTAAAGATAACAATAAGAGTGGAGCGTTGTTTCATTTGAGTGTCAAGGCTGAACCGGATCCCCGGTTCATTTTTCAGTTTGATGGTGAACCGGAGTGTAGTCCCCAAGTCTTTCAGATTAAGGGGAATGTTAGGCAACCGGTTTTTACTTGCAAGTTTAGTTTTCGAACTAATGCTGGGAATCAACGCTCCAGGTTTGTTACCCTCCCTTTTTTTTTGTATATTACTCGTATGTTATGAGATAAGATTTTTAGTATTATTGTTTTCTTTTGTGGATTTGTCGTTTAAATTTATGCTAAAGTTGAGAAAATTGGGAGTTGGAATCTAAACTGTAATTGAATTTTTGAATGAATTTGTTTGTGTTTTTTTGGTCAAGGTAGGGTAGGTGGGTGGGTGATCACGAGGTTAGATTCTTGGTTGTTTTATTTGGTGAGTAAGATTTAAATGTTTGATGGAACGGTACGGTAAAGTTACAATATCGTGTGATTTGGAATCTAAATTGGAATTAGTATTGGACTTTACACTAAGAACAAAATTTAAAGCCGAAAAGTAGGTTCTTTATGTTTTGTGCTTTTTAAGGTTATGTTTGAATATAGTTGAGGAGATAAAGACTTTGATTTCAACTTTTTGTAATGTGAAGTTTGATTTAGTATTGAATTTGTTTTTTGTAGATCATTACAGTCTGAGACTGCTAATGTTCCGAGAGGATGGTTAAGTTCATTTGGTAGTGATAGGGAGAGGCAAGGAAAGGAGAGAAAGGGTTGGTCAATTACGGTCCATGATTTGTCTGGCTCGCCGGTTGCAGCTGCATCGATGGTGACTCCGTTTGTAGCTTCCCCTGGGGCGGATAGGGTCAGTCGGTCTAATCCTGGATCATGGCTCATTCTCCGTCCTGGAGATGGCACCTGGAAGCCATGGGGTCGGTTGGAAGCTTGGCGTGAGCGTGGTGCTAGTGATGGTCTTGGTTACCGGTTTGAACTCAGCCCAGACAATGGAGCTGCGGGTATTGTGCTAGCTGAGTCTACTCTCAGTTCTTACAAAGGAGGCAAATTTAGTATTGACTTGGGTTTGGGGGTGGGAACAGGGGGCAACACCAATGGGCAGACAACACCTGTCAATTCTACATCTCCAGTTAATAGTCCTAGGGGAAGTGGAGATCATGGTTACAATTTGTGGCCATATTGCAAGTACAAAGGGTTTGTAATGTCGGCAAGCATTGATGGCGAAGGGAGCAAATGTAGTAAGCCGACTGTGGAAGTTAGCGTGCAGCATGTGAACTGCACGGAGGATGCAGCGGTATTTGTAGCATTGTCAGCTGCAATTGATCTGAGTATGGACGCCTGCAGGCTTTTCTCCCAAAAGCTAAGAAAGGAGTTGTGTCAGCCACAAGATCAGCCATAATGCTTAATTTTGCTTTCCCTGTGTTTCTGGTTTGTGGGTAGTGTGTTTTTGGAGTGTCAAATGGTTTTTGGATTCCATTTGACATGTGAGGTATATTTAGTTACTGCTACTAACAAAATAGTAGTGTAGATTCTGTACAGGGCAGATGATGAGATGGAGAGAGATCACCAGGCACTTGGTTTTTGAGTAGGTGTGTGGATTGTTTAATTTTTACCATTTCTTTGTTTTAGTGGATAGTAGTATTGGTTAAAAATTGTGTCAATTCAGGTTTACTTTTCTTCTTGGTGAGGACTTATTATGTAGCTCTAGTTTGGATCAAGTAGTTATGTTTAGTTTTCATTTGCCGAGAATGCATCGGATTACCATTACCTGAATGCCGTAATATATCTTGGGTTTATCATTGTTTGATTTTGTATATTTATCTTTTACTTCACAGTTTTCTCTGAAACTTGGATGAAAATGTGTAAGATTACTCTACAATTTTTGTTAAATAAGAGGGGAAAAATATTATACGTGGGTTAGTATGCTATTCGGTGTAAATTACATTGTTTGTACGTAGAATGGGGGATCAAGAAGCCTTTTTATTGTTAAATGGTTATAACGGGGGACAATCTAATTGTAGAAACCAAAACAGATACAAGTCTGATACACACACGCTTATGTATATTGCAGAGTATTTGAAAAACAAAGTACTGATATATTACTTCTTCTCATCTTTAAAATGTAATACAACGTAAAGATTAACTACTAAACATCTCCTAACGTCAACATAAAAAGCTCCTAAAAATACTCCACGACTCCAACTAACTGAAGATTCTCCTAAAATCATGCAAACCACCCACGACTTAGTCTTGGCTAATACTCCTGCATGTAGGGGTGAGCATCGGATGAAACGGTCGGGTTTGGACAACAAAACCACCCTAACCATATATTTCGGTTTTTCAATCTAACCAACCATAACCGTAACTGTAACCGTTAGTACATAACCGTAACTACCCAAATTATAACGGTTCGGTTTGGGCGGTTTCGGTTTTAAACCATTAAAATAAAAATTTGAGTGCTTTGTAGCGCTAAATGGCAAGTAGTGTGAGGTGGCTTTCAACAGTAAAAGAAATGGAACTAACAATAAAAGAAATGAAACTGCGAAAACGTTTAAAGTGCAAACCCGTATGAAAATTAGATAATGGACTGGCCCATATAAGTATATAATACTTAAAACTTTAAATTCAAGTGTCTATTCAGTATTCATTATTGTATCAATCAGACTATCACTTAAATATTATATATATATATATTTGGTTATCGGTTTGCGGTTCGGTTATATCGGTCGGTATAAAATACAAAACCAAACCCAACCATTATTTTTCGGTTTTCAAAAAAATGAAACCATAACCAATCCAAACCGTTATAAAACCATAAATTTCGGTTTGGACGGTTTGAAACGGGTGGTTTGGGCGGTTTCGGAAATTTTTGTTCACCCCTACCTGCATGAATTGCCAACTGTTTATTCAAACAAAACAAATAAAAACACCAAATAAATGAAATAGTTTAGATTAAAATCCCAACACTAATTGGTTAGCAAGATCAAAGCCCCGTTTGGTATTGTTGTTACAGACATGTACAATAACTTTTTGTTAAAAAGTTGTCAGAAAGGTGTTTGGTAAATTATAAAAATTGTTGTGTGGAAAAACGTTTTTAGTCTAAAAACTGCTGTTAACAAAAGTATGAGATGCTTTTGGAAAAAGTTGTTTTCAACTTTTGTGCTATCAGTTTCATCATCAAACCTTCCCAAAAATATTATTTTTATATATTATATCTCAAAATATGCCTAAATCAAAAAAATTATCAAACAGTCATCTGATTTTCCTGGCAACACTTTTTTCACCAACACCTTTTCTCACAGCACATCAGTTTTCAACAACATTATCAAACGGAGCCTAAAGGTCATCCAACTATAGCACGAACAACATGGGATGGTCACCCTTCACACCTAAAATATGAAGATGATATCTCTTGAAACAGAAAGAATTTATTTCCATGGAAGAAATGTTATTGTTTTTCTGGCGGCAAAGAGATATTAATCTTCCAAAGATGCCCGTTTAAAATTCACAAAGTGAATGAATTTGCACATGTTTAACAATCCCAATGATGTATCTGATACATGCGTGTATATACCTGTCAAAAAAAGAAAACTTGCGTGTATATGGTAGACCCACGCTTATGTCGTATTTGTATTTGTGTGTTTTATGGAATATTGCTAAGTTTTATGTATTAAAAGTCTTAATATATAGTATATTACCTGAATTCATATATATGCATAAATTCATATTATAAAAATAAATATCATAATATTACAATATCATAAAAATATCCTTATAAAAATATAGAAATTTATAATTTATAGAAAGGTTAATAAGTTATCTATTTAATATAGTATATGAAATGAAAATCTACAAATTAAATTTTTAGTGTACCTTCCTGTTCATATATTTTTATGTTTTTGTTTGTATATCAAAATTTTAAAATTTAAATACTAAATTTTTATCAGGTATAATATTATTGGATATAGTATGTGTTAGGTTTGCAGTAGTCAGTTGTTAATAAAAGTTCCTATAAATTAGGAGTTTGCTTTTGTTAGTTTAGGAAAGACCACGTCTTCTCAGTTCATGGGACGTTGATTTTATTTTAGATATTTCTGTTCCTATAAGGCTATATATATAGCTCTAGTTGTTATTTATTTTCTAATAAGACTATTATTCTGAAATACTCTTTTCATTGTTTATCATATGGTATCAGAGCTCCATTAATTCGGGGCTGATTAAGAGAGAAACAAAATAGAGAAAGAGAGGTATACATGGCAGATAACAACAATGGTAGTGGTACGTTTGTACAACCTGTTATCCCTAAGTTTGATGGCTTTTATGAACACTGAGCGAAATTGATGGAGAATTTTCTTCGATCGAAAGAATGCTGGAGCCTGGTAGAAGATGGATAGATGAGATTCCTCAAGCGACAAGGTCATCGGAGAAGCTTAGTGAAGATTAGTTAAAGAAAATGAAGCTGATTGAAGAACAACGATTGAAGGACAGGAAGGTGAAGAATTATCTATATCAAGCTATAGATAGAGAAATCATGGATATCATCCTAAATGACGAAATATCAAAGCAAATATCAGACTCAATGAAACAGAAGTTCAAGGGGTCATCAAGAGTCAAGAGAGCACAACTTCAGACTTTAAAGACTGAATTTTAGACCTTAAGGATAAAAGAAGGAGAAACTATCAATGCTTATTTCGGAAGAACACTCTCCATAGCAAAAAAGATGAAATCTTGCGGTGAGAATGTTAAAGAGGCTGACATCACAGGAAAGATTCTTCGATCTCTAGTCTCAAAA
The DNA here is from genome assembly GCA_028671895.1 of Oenanthe sinensis. NCBI lineage: Eukaryota > Viridiplantae > Streptophyta > Magnoliopsida > Apiales > Apiaceae > Oenanthe > Oenanthe sinensis. Next base: position 44,147,628 of record CM053794.1, read on the forward strand.
TTTAATTATGTGGTATGCTCAATTGAAGAATCAAATAATGTGGATATTCTGACGGTGGATGAACTCCAAAGTAGTCTTCTGATTCATGAACAAAGAATGAAATGCTCAGTTGAGGAAGAGCAGACTCTAAAGGTTACACATGAAGATCGAGGTGGAAGAGGCAGAGGCATGATAAGGGGACGAGGAAGAGGCAGAGGCAGGTCATATGTTAACAAAGCTGTCGTGGAATGCTACAAGTGTCATAATCTAGGACATTATCAATATGAATGTCCTAGTTGGGAGAAGAAAGCTCATTTTGCCGAGATGAATGATGACGTTGCGATGCTTTTGATGGCACATGTTGATATCAAACAAAGTAAGAAAGAAGGAATATGGTTTCTTGATTCCGGATGTTCAAATCATATGTCCGAAAATAAAGAATGGTTCACAGAACTTGATGAATGTTTTAATAACTCCAAATTAATGGTAATGGGAAAGGGAAATATTCGAATGGAGTTGGCAGGCCAAATTCACACTTTATGTGATGTGTTGTCCGTACCAGATTTACGTAACAATCTCCTTAGTGTATGTCAACTACAAGATCGGGACATCACAATTTTAATCAAGAAAGGAGTTTGCAAGTTATACAATCCAGGCAGAGGATGTATAACGGAGAGTACAACGACTGCAAATAGAATGTTTCTAGTTGCCACAAACATCATCATATCATCATTATCATGTTTCAACACAAATGTCAGAATCTGGTGAGATTTGGCATAAAAGATATGGGCATCTGAGTTACAAGCCTCAGATTTGGCACAAAAGATTTGGCATAAAAGATCAATATGTGTATCAAATATCAATACGATTTTTTATAATAATAAACTTAAAATTAATCTCAGGTAACATTACCTCAGATTTGTCAAAAAAAACTTTATCTCGAATAATTATAATATTTTGATATGTACAATCAAAATAATATCTATAAAAATTGTGCATATTAAAATACCATAATTATCAAAACACAGTATTTTATTCACTATATGAGAAAAAGTTACTTAAGATAAGATTTCTTGTTGACAAAAAAAAGATGCTGATATCTGCACACCCTAAATTTATTTATGCACACTTTGTTTAAGTTTTTAGATTGAAATACTCTTCTTAACATTATATATTTTAATGATTAAAATTAAAATCGGAGACATTTCAGTGTAAAATACTCAACACGGTGTGCATAAATAAATTGAAAATTGAAATATGTTCTCTAAAATTATATCATCTCGGGGTATATTCGAAAATGAAATAGGTGCATAAATAATCTATTTAGCTGTTGATCTTGTGATTTGATTTGGCACTGGGAATCCGTGTAAAAAGTTTTGAAGATCCCAAATCATATGAATCCCTAAATTCATGCCAACATATAGTACAACTAAAACTAACTAAAAATTGAAAACAGGGCCGCACATTATGTTACTCCATCTAAACTTCAATTTCACTTAATTCCTCAGCTTGTACTAATTTCTATTTATTTTATTTTCTCAAGAATAATAGAAAGCAAAATGATTTCACTTTAACACGAAGCTTCCAACTTTTGAATTTGTTGCATATATTTTGGGACCTGAATATATTAGACTTCACCTCACACATAAGATTCAAGATTCTTGAGTGATCAGGTGGATGGCAGCTTTGCTTGATTTCAGGCTTGTTGGGGTACAAGAAAAGAGTGAAATGTAGTCCAAATCATATGTATATTAGCGAAGATCCGGTTAAGATCTATTGCCACAATTACCACTTTCTTAAGCTAAGTAAATACTCATAATTACAAACTTCATGATCCAAACTAAAATGACTAGTACTTCGAGTAAAAAATTGTTATCGAATAGTGTCATATTGGAATGGGGATGCGATAATTTCGAAAACTTTTATTAATGAAATTTGTACGAATATAGGGAGTTCATTAAATTTATTATGTCAAATGATATTTGACAATTATTTTTATATAAAAATTTATATTTTAGCATTTTCCAACTAAAAGACTCCACTTAAATTTTCTTGTTTATCAATGAGCAAGATTTCGAATTGATGATGATAAATCTGTACGCAAGTGAATATTTAAAATAAAAAAAAACCTGAACTTATAGTTAAAATAAAATACTTACTTTGAAATAAGTGTTCATGAATTGAATGTATATACACCTTGTATTCATATGCTTTTTGAATCCTGAAGTCAGAGGGACACAAGGAGCCACGGATGTGCAAAGATCCATTACATGTATGAAGCCGGTCTGTGAATTTTTACTATGACAAAATGGGCTGGAAAAAAGTTGGTCCTCCAAAATTTAGAATAGGTTACACGTTATCCACCTCTAATGGGCCGGACCTGACTATGAATACAATAAAGCCCATGCAGTCCAACCTCTGCATTTCAATTTCATTGGTTATCACGAATTCACGATTGGTTATCATGATATGCATGCATACCATGCACGAAAGATCATGAAATTTAAAACTAGGAGTATATTTTTACTTTATACAACTTGGGATAGAGATGCACAAAAAATCTGAATCCGAAAAGTCCGTCCGATTCGATCCGGAAAAAGTTTGACCCGATCCGTTCCGGCCTACGGGACTAAACGGGTCATATATTTTTTGAAAAAATCCGGCCATGCCCGATCCGGTAAAAAATCCGGATTAAGCCTAATTCGGACAAAAACTGGCTCGATCCGGATAAAAGCCTGGCCCGGTCTGGTCTGACCCGATAAAAGACCGGATTTTATATGAATCTATAATAAATATTTGAATAAAAACTGGATTAAATTCATTTATTATCAATATTTATTATAAAATTGAATAGAGTATTGAATAAAAGTCTAAATAAAATTTTGATTAAGCAATCTTTTTAAGTATTTCAATTAATTTTTCAATTAACAACACTTTTTATTAATATTAACACCAAATTATACATATATACATTTTAAATTATAAACTATATCAATATACGTATGAATTATTTGACTTAAATTATAATAAAGGGTGTGGATGTATAAATAAAAATATAAAATTTTTAATATAATTCAAAAATATTTACAATATATACATTATTATTTAAATAAATTAAAATTATTAATATTAAAATTATGTGAAAAAATTCGATTCAGGCCCGACTCGATCCGTAGGCCTAAACGGCCTAGTTATTTTGAGAGAAATCTGACCTGATTTTAAAAAACCCCGAGCCGGTCCAATTTTAAAAAATTCATATTTTTTTAAGTCCGGCCCGAATCCATCCCCGTCCAGTTTTTGTGCATCTCAATCTTGGGACAATCTTGACAAATTTTAAATTATAATGAATTTTTACTGTCTGAGAAGATGGGCCGAGCAAAAGTAGGCCCTCCAAAATCTAGAATAGGTTTCACGATATCCACTTCTACTGGGCCGAAACAGACTATGAATACAGTAAAGCGCATGCAGGCCGCCCTGTACATTTCCATTTTACTGGTTATCATAGTCCAATACTCGAATCATGATGATTGATATGCATGCATGGCATGCAAGATGGAACATGAAATTATGATATTTAAAAATTTTAAAATTAGTCGTCTTCACCAAGTAATAAAAATTAATATTAAATCATATTTTTACTTTATATATCTTGGGACAATCTTGATAAATTTTAAATATTAATATAGCCATGTACCTCTTTCATTATATTCCCTCGGTCCTAAATTAGTAGTCATTTTTTATATAAAAAAAGTCACATAATACATGTTAACTATCTTATTTTCAATGTAATTTTATAAATAAATTTTTAAAATAACTCTTAAATAGAGTATTGATACTTATACTAATAATTAATTAAATGAAATTATCATTCAAATTATGCATTGAAAATATCTCAAACAATGCAATTAATATGTATACAAATGGAAAATACTAACTTTTATGTTAGAAGTTCTTTAATATACATAATTTTTTCAAAAATTATGACACGGGGAGTATATATTTACACCACATAAAATAAAAGATATATTAAGCTGGTTTGAAATACCTAATGTTTTGCAATGTAAAATATATGAACAGAATACACACGATTAATTCAGTAGACAATACTAAAATATAAAAACAATGTATACCAAGATTCACGGCATGCAAATATGATCACTCACTATTACATGTACATTATTGTACTAATTAAGCTTACCATTACAACTTGCAAGATTTGAACTTTGAACAGCAAATACACGGTGCTGGAAACTCCATTCATGATTCATGTATCTAAACTCGACGCTAGTAGTTCTCGGCACAGTAGGTAGTACAAGTATAGTATGCAGGTCTTAGAAACCCACTGCAAATTCTTCGATGATCACAAGACAAAACTAAGTTTTCAATTAAAAAATAAAATACATCTCTTATAATTAATATTACAACATATATAGCAGTCTCATGAACATTACTGAACATTACTAAATTCATAAAGACAATCATATATTGTGTATAGGTACATGGCAGTACAAGAAATCATTATTGTCCAGGCGGCTTTGCTGATTATGGCCCCAGTCGATAAGGACCTTCACCAACATAGTGGCCCTCCATGTATAGAGCTGCATTTTGTGGATGAAGTCCTTCCATCACCATAAATTGCATATCTTCAGAAGGTTTCCAGTGTCGTTTCCTTTGGTTGATGAACCAGTTATTGATCTGCTTCTGGTCCAAGCCAGTTGATTCTGCTAATGCTACTTTCTCCGTCTCCTGTGTCATTAACACATTCCATTTGATTACATATCTCGAGTATTTTAAACTATATGTTCTGCATGCATAGCATAATATATTATACATTAGCATGCAGATATGTATAGAAACTTTACATACAGAAGGATATGGCCATTTGTAGTGCAAGTCCCACCAACTTAGTAACTTCTGGCGGGCATCTTTGGGTAGCTTTCCTTTCTTCTTTTTCTTGGACAGTTCTTGCTTGAGACTACTCAGGTAACCACTGTATTTCTTCAATAGATGGTTCTTCAGCTCCCTGTCTTCAGCACGTGGATCAATCTCAGGAAGATCTGCCTCTCCACCGCTATGGTCTTGATCATCTTCAGATGAACCGATTCCCTCACATTTCTCATCTAGTTGGTCATAGAATTGTTAGATACTAGAAAACAAGAGTACACTCATCACTTTATTACAAGTCTTATTATATACTCCCCTATATTAGGGCAACAGGCTGAGATAATATGTACCTATATATATAATATATTATTTGACAAAAAAACATCATACAAACAACTATATATGCACTTCAAGTTGTATGTTTAACGTGTCATATGTTTTAAGAACAAGCAGCATCAATTTAGTTTAAACATGAAAGAAAGGTAGTCATTCAGCCAACAAAGTTAATTTCTAGGTGAAAACAAACTTTTAAAATGTTTTCAAAATTGCCTCTATACCAGTCATGCATAGACACAGATGCAGAATACAAACTCATATCTTGTAAAAGATAATCCAAAAATATAATTCCTGATACAATCATGGAAATTGCAAAATTAGCTCTGGAATGATATTAACTGTGATATGCTACATAATTACTAAACAATATGTTACATCACTTCTTTACTTCATAGGGATACATGAAAATATTAACTCAGATTAACCTTCAGATTTATGTTTAAATAAACTGCTCAAGTACCTTTCACTTCCCTTTACATGACCTAAAAAGTGTTGTTTACATTTGTCCTCTAATTAATAAAAATAATTGTGCAAGCTATTATCCAACTAAACAATAATATTTAGGATCAGGCTATCAGCCTTTCTAATTTTCTTGTTGCCTTGAATCACAAGAGAGCAAAGACTATATATGTTATTGAGGCATGTGCAAGAAAGGTGAGAGGGCAATAGCAGGAAATCAAGAAAATGCATAAAAAATCATGAAAACTAGCCGAGCCTGACTGTCAAACACAACGATGGTAACAGTTTATGAAATTTCTCATATGTATGGGGATTGTACATTCTAGCACTTCAATATATATTAGATGAATGACCCCAAGAGCTATCAAGAGCTAAAGATAAATGGATAGATATAGAATGACCATTATAACCCTCCATAGACCATAACATTCATTAAACTCTCAAAATTTTGGCTAGAAATCATAGTATACCTTTATACCCAAACTCCCAAAGTAAAGATGCATTTCCTTTTTCATTCCATTTAAAAACTAGCACTAGATTTTAATTTTACACTATACAGTGTCATAAAGTTTCTATTATGATGTTTATGGGTCTAATATTGAAATGATTTATGTCATCGCTACTCAATACTGTTCCAGTTGCAGCTAATGCCAACGATGAATTTGGGAGAACAAATTGCAATCAAAGTTGCAGTAAACTGGATTTATAATTTACAATGACAAGTTACATTCAAATCTGAGATGTGATGCCGTTCTTAAAATTATTTGGTAAGAAATCATTGAATGACCGAATGTCTGAAACAGAAAGTATTCATGATAGTGTGAGAACTAATGTTCAGCACTTTCAAAACCAATGTTCAGAAATTTGCAGAGCAGTACATAGAGAAAGTGTAGAATAGTTGTTCTCACGGTTTTCCGATTCTCATTAGAACACAAGCATATACACTTTTGACAGAATTACTAGCAGTATTTACAGAGTTTCATATTAAAATAAAAAAAGAAAAGGTTTTCGTTACTAGAAATTTTTAGTTTTGAAACGGGGATTATATATGTTCTGGAATGAACAAACAAAGTAACCAAAAAGAAAAGGACCCGGGTAATAAATCACAAAAGCACGAGGAGACAAACGCGTGGCGCTCTTAAAAACATTTCTTTCAGGCTTTCCGTCAGGATCTGATGCAAGAAACCATACAACTCAAGCACAACTGGAGTATTAATGAAGTAGGGAAAATTCACAATCCAACTTTTGATCAAGTGATCGAGTGAAATAAATTCAGTACAAAATCACATTTCAACTTGGTGGAACAAATCAGCAGAGCCAAAGAGTTAGGGGTTATTTAATACTTAGAAAAAGACTAAGATGAGTATTTTAGTACATCTAGCTAGCAGAAAACTAGTAACAACAATGGCACTAAGTGACCCTTGTCATCTCAAATAAGAGAAATCACTAAAAGCAATAGTTCAACACTGTTCTCATCTTAAGTACTAATAGAGGTCTTGATGACTAACAAGACTTGGGACTCTCCAATTGTTCGGTAAAGATCCAAGTGAACTCCATTGAAAAAAAAATTAGGTATAGATGTACAGTAAAGTCTAAAATAAGTACTTCAGTTCAGCTCATTCCATTAAATGTGTTTAAAATGTTAAAAAAATGCTGACATTTTAAAAACCAACCATATGGTATCCTAGAAGTAATTTTTTGGTGTAGTTATGACAAAATTATTTATTGACACTTAGCAACCAAAAAAAAAGTATTACGTAGTAATTGACATGTCCTCCTGCAGCCCTTTTGTAGTCTTCCTCCTTTCATCCTATTATTTGAAGGTTCCTTAAGCCACCAATATCTCCTGAACTTAAAGTATGTCACTCTCGCATATCAACCCAGAATGTACCACAAAGTCCTCAGCATAATATCTGCCAAGCACCTACGAAATATATCTAGACTCCCATCAATTCTTCTTAACGCTAGCTATGTATTAAGTTGTTACCGACTAATCAGAAATCTACCAAGCAATGTCGTATCCTATGTGCTATTGAATGGGTGAGCTGTTTCAGAGGATTTTCTATGTGACCAGTGATTTTATGTATGGTACTGGAACCTCTGATATATGCTTGTAAGATCATCTCCAAAAGTCTCGGATTTTATGTATGGTAGTGGAACCTCTGATATATGCTTGTAAGATCATCTCCAAAAGTCTCCCAATACAGAATCATAAGTTCAAATTTAGGAGCATTGACGAAATGTTGCTCCAATTTACTCATGGTTGCTCCTTAAATAGTGTGAAAACCTCTCTTTCATTGCCAAGTCTCTCCGCTTCCTACTCAATTTTAATTATATAATAAATTATTGGAAATATTATTTTATCTGTCTTTACTCCTTAATTTAATTTGTTTTTATTAATGATAGATAGTATATTTATTAATATAAAGAATTAAGGGTTGAGTAATAGGGGGGAAATGGAAAGATGACACATTTCATTGTACTTTAAGCGGATAGAAGCAAAATTCTTTATACTATATTCACCAAGGGGATTTAGAGTCTCCCGGAGATATTCTAGTCCTATTGTCTTGTTACCATGTAGAGTTGTTTCTTACTTAATTTGTGTAGCTCTCAGGAATATATTGTCTTGCCAATAACTTCCTTGCATTTTACTTTTCTTAAACTAAAAAGAAATTAAAATATAGTTCACAAAAACTTTTGCCGAGTGGACAACTATAAAGTTATGTATAAATAGCTTGAGTATTGATTAAAACATGCAAACTTGTTAGAATTATGTTTTGACTTGGCCGCAAGGGTTGGCTCAGTTGGTTAAAGAGAGGAATATCATCTTATGTGACGTTCGAATCCCACATTCGAATCCCATGGGAGTCTGTGTGCGGTTTACCTGGTTCATGTGGTTTGCAGGCTATCTCGTGAGCCCGTGAGTTTACTCGGTGCGCACCCAAAAAGGTAGCGGTTGCGGGTTCCCACAGTAAAAATAATAATTATGCTTTGACTTTTTAAATTTGAATAATTGGTTAATGTTGACCAAGTTTTTAGGATAAATAAGATTTGATTAGATTTGTTTGAATATTTTTTTAATTATAGTAGTTTTTTTTAGGGATAAGATGTATTGGCTTTATATATAGTCCATCCACATAATAATAACATATCATAATAACAACATATGATGAAGTTCACATTATATTTTGTTATTCATCATCATGCTGATATATACACATATATACACACATTTAAACCTACATATATGGTATCGAAGCTGTCTTCTTGAGGGACCTGTGAAACACCATAACCAAAAAAACATGACCAAAACTATATCCATAAATCATAACCCATATCCCATGTCATAACCCAATATCATAAATTTTGTTTATTTTCAAATCAATTATTTGAGTGCATGTAGGGAGACATATATGGAAGTACCGGATCTTTGAGGTTGGTGGAAGAAGAAATTGATATTATTGTGTCTGAAAATCTCATCGTGACATAATTAAAAGCACGAGTAGGCTACCATCCAAGAATTTAAAGATTATGTTTAAAAGTATCAAAGTAAAGTAGGGAGGAGTATTAGAATTATGTTTTGATTTTTCAAATTTTAATAATCGGTTAATGTTCAGGATAAATAAGATTAGATTAGTTTTGATTTGAATATTTTTTAAATTATAGTAGTTTTTTTAGGAATAAGATGTATTGGCTTTATATATAGTCATCCGCATAATAATAACATATGATGAAGTTCGTTATATTTTGTTATTCATATATACACATGTACACACATTTAAACCTACAAAACTTCTATAGTACTTCCACCCCATAAAAAGATCAGTGACAAATTAATAGAAGGAAATGGATTTTAATTTTTTGAAAAAAAGTGTGCATTTTCCTTTTATATATATATATATATATATATACAGATATTTCATGAAACTATATATAAGGAAAATGCACATTTTTTTCAAAAAATTAAAATCCATTTCTATCTAAAATAGGACTAAAAACTTTATTTCTATCTAAAATTCCAAGCAACAACAGACATGCGCAAGTATAGCTTAGCTCTTCAATCCATACCAACATAATAAATTGATAGCTAAAAAGTAGATCTAGAAATAGTTTACATGCATAAACTAGGACTATTATAAATGGTGAAAAGACACAAAGTAACTGATATAATTGACACTTCAAATAATTGTAAAAAATGTGGAAATTAAATTGATAAAAAATAAGGAAACAAATATTGTACAGGCTACATGGGCTAGGTCTAACTTGATACAGCATCCTATGGTCTTTAATTTTCAAAGGCATAAAGACAATCACTCCACGGAACCAAGAAAAAATGTGCAGAGGCCTACTCGGGAATGTAAGAAACAATAAAAATAACCACACCGTTTAATATCTCAAGGCATAGATGTATACATACCTTGATATATGCATATACACACCACTGTAGTCTGCAGTAATGCAGGCTCTACAGATTTACTAAGATAAAGTAGGCTGACAAAATGAGTGTTTAGATTAAATAGGGGAACAAAACCCTATTTAAGAATAAGTGCGTCGGACGGAAATACAATAGAGTATATAATTAGTGAAGCAATCAATGAGATTAGCTAGTAAAAGAGAGATTTAATATTTGTTTAATTTGATCATTACCATTGTTTAGTGTAGTTGTACACTAAACTAATCATGTCTCTTCATTGGTAACCTCATGATTAGGGTTTCAAAAATGAAGCTCCAAATCTAGGAAGACACACACACGCACATATTTGTTTGAGGGAGAGTACCAGAATGAAAGATCTGACGTGGACCGGTGCTGAGCATATTAAGCTGAGTCTCTATCCTCTGCATGAACTCCATAGCTTCTTGTAATGGCCTGCTTATCTCCTCACGGTACTTGACAAGCATGTGGTAATAAGCCTCCTATTTTCACAAATATTCCCAATATTTTTCCGTGATTAATACATCAAATCTAAAACAAATTAAGCCCTTCAAATTAATGATGAAACAAATGATATAAATCCAAGAAATTAAACAACACCATAAATTGATCGAGTTCTGGATCCTTGCAAGTTTCAACACAACTTGCTGAAGCTTGCTGCTGCCTAGCCTCAAACTCATGCCTAACAGCCGCTAGCCTAGCCACCACTTCTGCTGGAGCTCCAACCTAATATCAATACAAAAATAGATGCAACTAGCTAGCTTTTAAGTTTTAATCAAGAAAATTAAAAAACACAAGTTCAAAGATTTATGGTATAGATCGAATAATTGATAGAAATGGAGAGGGGGGGGGAGAGAGAGGGAGGGAGAGAGAGGAGAGGGAGGGAGAGAGGGAGAGGGAGGAGTATACCTTTTGACAATCCATGTAAGCTTGAAGAAGACTAGAGTATTGAGGATGAGCAATGATCTTAGCTTTAATAGCTTCGGCTGCAACAGCTTCATTCGAGTTGTCATGATGATCATTACTTTGTTGATAATAGTTGTTGCTTCTGATTGTAGAAGAGCAACGAAACTTGTGCTTGAGAGAATTATTATTATTATTATTATTATTATAACTTCCAGCTTCCATTTTAACACTCGGATTATGAAACCTGTTTGACTCATCAACTTGGTTCAATGATAACGGAAGATTAAGAAACCCTCCACTCATCACCGGATGCATCTGTTGATGAGAGCTATTGCTTCCGTACAAGAAACTACTCCCTCCTCCTCCTCTTGAATTAGATATATTACTAGTACTATTATTACCACTACTATTTTTGCTCTTATTTTCTTCTACATGATTAGTATAATCCTCCATTTTGTACAAGTAAAAAAACAAGATAATTAAATAACCCAGAAACCTATTTAATAGGGTTTCATTGATAATGATGAGGGAATTTTCCGGTGGATTTTCCGACGAAAAAGGCTAGGTGGGCGATGTAGTGAGTGACAAGACCTGCAGCTCCTCCTCCTTTAGTTAAAGAAGTAAAGAAATATAAATACAGTTGTGTGGATATGATTTATTTCTAGGACTAGGTGGAACAGTAGCAATGTATATTAAAAGCAATAGTCCGATTGTTTGATGAATTTTCATGACAAGGTAAAAAGGGTATGTAGTGTTTAGCAGTTGGATTTTTCTCCCTTTTTGTTTGCTTCTATGTCTTTTTTCTTTTTTAATTATTGTATTTATTTTTCCATAAAGATTATAATGATTAAAGAAAACGTTCGGTACCAACTTTTTTATCTTATAAATTTTGAGAATTCACTAAAAATAATATAAAATTTAAATAAAATTTATCTATATAACGAGACATTTTATTATATACTAATTTTAATAACATTTTTACATGTTGCTTTGACGTTGTATTAAAATGATACTCTCTTCATCCCATAAATTTTGTTTTGATTTTTGAAAGTCAAATTTATTTAACTTTGACCAACAATTTAAATATATTTATTTATAATTTTATGATTTTACAAATTTATTCATAAAATAGAAGAGTTAAATTTTATTATAATATGAAGAAGATAGATACTCCCTCTGTCTCATTCAATTGTATACGTTTTTTTTCCACTGCTCGACACGCATTTTAAGGTAACTATAAAGTATAGTTCCACAACTTATTTTTAAAATTTTCTTTTTTTGTATAAAAATTTAACAATCCTATTTTTATACAAAAAAAGAAAATTTTAAAAATAAGTTATGAATCTATCTTTAAAATGCACCTTAAAATGCGTGCCACGCCCCCGTCCCCCAATGTATACTACTCAATGGGACGGAGGGAGTACAAAACAACCAACTGATGTAGAAGAAGAAGCAGTAGATCCTGTTGAGCAAGAACTGTTTTTAAAAAATATATTTTATTATATAATATATTTAATTAGTTATTCAAAATTGATAAATTTGACTTTAAAAAATTAAAATGAAACAAAAATTATGGGACGAAGGGATTACCGGTTTTTAAAATGTACTCCCTCCGTTCCTAAAAACTTTGCTCAGTTTGATTTTTGACACTATTCATTGTAATTGATTGATTACTAATTTACGCATAATTTATAAGACAAAATATAGTCATGAGTGATCTTGTTTGATTCGTATTTGTGAATACTTTAATACAACGAAATTTTTATATTTAATACTAATACGAAATTAAAGATATTAACAATTAAAAGTATGCGTTGGCAAACGTGTGCAGTCAAAACAGGAAACGTTTTAAGGAACAGAGGGAGGGAGGATCATTTTTTTAGTATCGAATTTGCTTTTAGCATGCATATGATATGACAGTTTTGGTCAAGTCTCGATTTTTTTCCAAAATCAATAAAATTTTGAATCTGTATAATAAATATTATTATTAATTACTCCACTAAGGATTAATACTTTAAATATATTAAAATTTTCACATATCTCACTGGGTCGACATTTTAATTATCAACATTCTCGTCAGATTGAAGAAATAGTCCATAGTATTTTTTAAATAGTAACAGGGAATATGATAAAAAATAAAATACAACAGTATCATAATGATTTGTTAGGAATTGTAGTGTTAACATTATAATCAATTATAAGATATTTAGATTAATTAGAAATTAACTAAATAAAATATATTGTCATGTGTATATTGACTGTATATTTAGTTGTAGGTGACAGTATGTCTCGATAGTTACTGTCTTGTAAAAATGCAATAACATGATTTATGATGTAGAAGTTCACAAAGTGTTCATGTACGGCATGGATCAAATCATTGACAGTAACATTCTGGAAAATGAAGCATACGACAACATGTTCAAGTGACAACACCTTTTTGGAACAACTGACAGCAACTATTTTTCGACAGTAAAACTTGACGGAGATTGAAGAATCAAAGACAACAAGTTTTACTGACAGCAACTATTCATCGACAGTAAATTTAGCGGAGAATGAGCATTCTAAGACAGTAGGTTTTACTAACAGCAACTTTGACGGGGATAGTTGACAGCATGTTTAGCGAAATAGTTGACAGTACCTTTGGACGACAGCAAGTTTTAGAAGGCTGTCAAGTTTAACAGTAAAGTATGCGGAGTCGAAGATACTGTCACCAAAGAGAATCAAAGGGGTGACGGTAACTTTTTTGTGAAGCTGACAAATTTGAAAATAAATGGAATGAAGATAAATTTGAATATGAAAAGTGAAGTTTTTATTTTAAGGTTTGTCCTAGGAATAAGGGAAAGTGCACTTGTAAGTAAGATATGTGTTTCTGTATAAATGCACATATCTCACAAACACTTTCCTTTAACATAACCGAGCTTAACTTTTCTCAAGTATAGAGACACTAGTGAACTATTTTGTTATTGTATCTATTGAAGCTGGAAACATCTTCCAGTCAGTTGTAGCAAAACAAAAATTAATAAAATTAATTTTTGAAGTTAAACACATTTCTTAATTTTTTTTGCTTATTGTTGTTTGCATTTGTTTGATATTATTACTCTTTATTTTGTTGTTAGCAAGATTAGTAATAATTTATCAAGTTGCATTCAACCCCCCTTCTGCAACACTCATACTGTCTAACATGATTTCCTAAATCGATATTATAAAGATCCTCTAGGATATCGTAGTGAATAAAAATTTAATTTTCCTCACATTTTTCACATTTTTTTCTCTTTCCTCCTTTAAGACTAACTGGGTTCAAATTTATTATTATAATAATAAGAAATAAATATATGGAATATTGTTGGAGTTAACATATAAAATAGATTACCTAAATTACCAGGACCTGTTATTTTATAATATTTATAAAAATCAACTAAAACAATGTTGGATTTGCTCTTAGTTATTAACTAGTATCGGAAGCCGCGTTTCGCGGTGGTATTATTATATACTTTTTAATTTAAAATATTTAATAAATAAATATTAAATAAATATCAATAAACTATGTGAAAATTAAATAATTTAGTAAAAAATTATATGTATATAGACTTATAATATCGTCTTCATGTTAAATACGTTTCTCACTAATAGATCGTTATCGGGCTTTCACGTAATATAAAACAAATTTTACATATAAAAAACAATCGTAAAAAATCATAAATCAATTGTATATTAATAATACCTCAACTTTCGAAGATTAAATGTTCGTGTGAATACCGAAAGGGACGTAAATCGTACATATAGGATACATGGTGCTTTAAGTTGAGTTATTTTTCTCTTTTCATTCATCTTCCTCTTTGATCTGTATTAAAAATTTCGTGTACATAGCCTGAAATTTAAAGATAAATAATAAGATTAAACGTATAAACATTACAAATAATTATCAAACGAACATTAATCGAGTGTATGTAATTGTAAAAAAAAATAAAACAAACGTAAATTATATAAGTATTGTTAAAAGTTTGTAAGAATGATATATATTACAATCACATTCATAATTAGTATATAAAAATTTGTAAAAACCTAAATGTATAGGAGGGAACATAAATTGTACATTAAAAAAATACTAAATTCTTTATATAGATTACGTAAATCGCATATACGGGATACATGGTACTTTAAGTTGTGCTCTTTTTCTATCATCTTTTCTCTTTCTTTTTGATCTATATCAAGAATTTCATGTGCATACCCTGAAATTTAAAGATAAATAATAAAATTAAACGTATAAATATTACAAATAATTATCAGATGAACATTAATCGAGTGTATATAATTGTAAAAAAAATCAAAGTAAACGTAAACTATATAAGTATATATATTTAAAAATACATGAACTCGTATATAATTAATTAATTAATTACACCCACAAGGTGATGGTGATGTGAGTAAAGGGGGGAAGTAAAAGTTGAAGAAGTGATGCAGAGGTTCCAGAGATGGAAAGAAAGACAGGCGTACGAAATTTCAACGGTAAACAGTGTGTTGGAAAGAAATGGCCTGGCGAGGGATGATTGACGGACAATGAATTTTATGACCACCCTCTGATTTATTTTCTCCCTCTGTTTCTTGATTTAACCCGTTTTTCAGTTCAACCACGTGCATGCATCTTTTTCCCAGTCTCTCCCAAATTTTACTCTACACCAGTGTTATAAAAATCGTCCCATTTTTAAAAGATCTCAGATAAATTTTTGATTATTTTTTATAAAATATTTAACTTATATAATTTATAAAATCTAATTTATGTTTATGAAATATTTTTAAATGATATGTCTTTATAGTAAATTAGATAAATATATTAAATTTATTATAATAAATCCAATTATTATTCCGATTAATTCTCGTTTAGCCGATTAATCCCAAATCGGTACCTTAATCAATAAATTCTCATTTCCGGTTTTTGCAATCATCTCTACACACCTTCAGAGTCCGTTCTTTAAATCTAAAAATAAATTTTATACTGAAATTTTAATTTAAAATTGTATTATTTTAATTAATTTTATTGTTATGTATAAATTATAAGTTGTTTAAAATAAAATTTCTATATTGTACCTATAATAATATTGTCTTTTATCGAATAAAATTAATTATTCACATATTAAGCTCTTCTAGGTTTAGTTTTATGCGTCACATTCTTTTTTTCTAAATTGTCAGAAATAGGTGGAAAATGTAGTTCTGATTATAAATCATTTAAGGGTGGAGATTGGGTCCTACTCCCCCTGATACCCCCGCGATACCCGCGCTCCCTCCACTGTCACATAAAGTGACTGTCACTCTCGCTTCAGAGTCACCTCTTTCTGCCTAGCTTCAAACTTTTTTGTTGGGGTATGGCCTATGGGTAGCCGGATTAACTGTTTTGTTAACTTTTTTGGAGTTAAATTGACCTCAAATTTGATTGAATATTATATATAATATATAATTAAAAATAATTATAAAAAATTTATCATTAAAAAGTATATTTAATTTATTTTAAAATATATTTTCAGTTTTTAAAAATTATAAAAAAATAATTTTTAATTCTCAGTCGTTGAGTCAAATTGATCACAAAAATATCAAATAAAACTTAATTTGGGACGAAGGGAGTATTTTGATAAATTTTTTATTTATTTTGAAAATTTATAAAAGAATATTAAATTTATTTGAGATTTTATAAATAAATTAATTTTTATTGTATTTTGCATTATTTATTACTATTTTTATTATAATTCTAGAAAATTTAGTGAAGATTTTTATAAGAAATTCTTAGCCTAGTCTCTTTATCATTTTATATAGACATGTATTTTGTTTTAACTTTATAACTAGAATTGTTAATTTTAAATATTTTTTAATATAACTAAAATTAGTGTGAGATTTTAAACATAAATTAGTATTTAACTAAAATTTATAATTTAAATTAGTTTGCAAATTTTATTTTAATATTGAAAAGAAATTTTGTAAATAATATTAGTATATATTGAAAAAAATACGTATATTGATAAATGTTAGTTAAATAAATTTTTTATGTGTATTTTAATTATTATATTAAAAACAAAATTTTAGTTACATTTTATAAAAATTAAACATTAAAAATAATGAATATAGAACTAGTTTTTAAAAACTATTCATAAACTTGTTTTAAATATAAAAAAGGAGGATGAACGGGACGAATGGAGTATTATCTTACGATATACTTCATCCATTCTAGATAGGGGTGAGCAAAAAACCGAATAAGAATCGAAACTGAACTGAAACCGATAAAAACCAAATCGAAGAAAACAGAAACCGAAAAAACCCGATCCGAAACCGAACCGATTCATCGGTTCCGGTTCCGGTTATAGGTTAAAACCGAACCGAAAAAACCCGAACTGAACCGATAACTAAAATAAATAAATTTATTGTATATAATTTATATGTGTATATATATATATGGTAAAATGTATCTGCCATTATCTTTAGAAAATTTCCTAAAATTAATTATATAAAAATACATCATTTAGACTCTATCAAAAAAATATAAAATTAAGTTTGAGTTATAGTTGTATACAAGAGTTGTCTCTCTTATAAATGAAGCAATATAAATTACAATACATATTCATGATTCATTGTTTAAAGTAAACTATTCTGTTGAAAATTCATTGATTAATATATACAATGTCGATTAACTTCACAATTAAAAATGCGATAGCTTAATAGAGTTTCATATTTGAATATTTATATGAGAAGACATGATTATGATGACATAAAATTTATATAAATTTATTAAAGTTTCTTACATGTTACAGTGAGTTTAACTTGTTACAGTTTCTTATCTTTTTTTGTAGTGTTATTATGCGGAATGTGATTCAAATATTTAAATGTAAATATATAATAATTTAAATTATATATTTTTTCAATTTTTTATCCGGTTTTTAACCGAAGCCGATCCGGTAAAAACCGAACCGGTCTTTTTGAAACCGAAACCGATGATTCGGTTGCGGTTTTTTATTTTTAAAACCGAATATATGCGGTTCCGGTTCCGATTTTAGTCAAAAACCGAACCGAACAGAACCGCGCTCTCCCCTAATTCCAGAGGCTTTGATTTTTAGTATGTATATTAGGGGCCTGGTAAAAAATATATATATTTAGATTTATTATAAAATTTAAATATTTTTTATGTTAAATAAAAGTTTAAATTTATATTTTTATTGGATATAAAATTTTAAATTTAATAATACTTTTAATTATATATTTTCACCACAATATATGTATTAAAATTCAAAACTAACTGTTATTTGAGGACTCGTTGTGTTAACCCTGGTCCTAATTCTCTGACCTCAAGTAGTCTCATAATTTACCTGGACACAAAATAGAATCTAATCTCTTGAGCAAACCTACAACGCCTGACTGAGATCCGTGCATACAGCATCTCCAAGGTTTCTTTTTTAATAATAATTAGCTATAATAATAATTTTGTAAATTATAAATAACTTAAAAGGTATTTTGTTCCAATATTATCCTCTAAAACGATTAGTTATAATTTAAAAACAATATTTTATGCGAGTAAAGGTTTTTCAATAGCCGGAAAACGTGGAGAATTATGTGCATTTTTGCTCACATTATCTAAATCTAACTTGACACATCATTTTATTATTTTTGCTCACATTATCTAAAAATAATATATTATGTGAATTTGGATAACAAGAATGAAGAATTGTATAATTCCTTGGAGTGTGCATTTTTGCTCACATTATCTAAATTTAACTTGACACATCATTTTTAGACAAGGGTTAGACGCTCTTAAAATATGTGGTAGTAAGAGCATTCCCATCGACACCAATCCTCATCCCAAAATCATACTAAAAATAGTAAGTCCCCATAATTTTTCTCAAATTTTATTTATCTTTTAAAAATTTCCTGCATTTCATTCCTCATCTCTATACCTATTTTATTTTTTATTAATTTCCTTTTCTTATATTCATAATTTAATTTATCACATTTAAATTCTTAAAATGTTTTAAAAAATATATTTACATTTAATATTTTTGAAAAGTTCTATTTTCATATAATAATTTAATATTCAATTTTTTCTTAAAATGGAAATTCTAAAAAATATGTATAATTATTATTTATTTAAAATAATAATGTACGTATAAGAGTTAAAATGGCAAAAATATAAAATAAAAGAAAGTATTTTTTAAATAAAATAAAAGGAAGTATTTTTCAAATAAAATAAAAGGAAGTATTTTTCAAATAAAATAAAAGTAAATACTTAATAAGATAAAAATATGGAATGGTGATGAATAGTATCACCCCAAAAACAGGGGCTTATTTTGTGCCCCTAAAACTAAACACTATTTTAAGGTTCTCGATGTAAATGATATTTTGATACAATTTTGAAAAATTTCCCCATTAGGTGAGAGTTGTGGGGTTTCCATTGTGAATGCTCTAACTAGTAACGAAAGTTCGGATAATAAACACTTTGTGATAGGATGGAACCCTATATACATATAATACTCCATGAGTGTACGTTATACCAGATAAAAACGGGACGGAAATGAAGTATATGTGGGTAGAGGGGTGGTGGGTAATTTACGAGGTTGTTTGTGGTGGTGGTACATGAATAGTTGAAATGTTTCAGGTCGCGCGAGGACTATGCAGAGGGCAGTTGTTGATTTCCAATGTTGACAAGATATTATATTTAAATACACACACCCATTCTACTCCGACGACCCTCCCTCAGTGCCTCACACAGTCTCATTCTCACAAAGTCACAATGCACTCTTGCCGTTTCTAAGTGACTATCAATGTTAAGCATACTCGTACATGTCATCGTGAATTTTTTTTGGCTTACAATTCAAATTTTTTATAAATGAAAATATCATGTAAAAATATAATGGGTAAATATCTCCTTCGAATTCCTTAATATACGCATAAATTTTTTAATTATATTTATTAGAAAATTCTGAAACTTATAAAAATATAATGGCTAAACTTATTTTCTGAAAATAAGTACATATTTTTTTTAAAAAGTACACATTTATCAATTTTTTTTTAAAAATAAGTACTGATTTTTGAAAACTAAACCAAATATTAAATTTATTTTTGAAAAATAAATACTTATCAATAAAAAAAATAGACTTCTACTTATTTTTTTTATAAAAATAAGTACTTATTCCATAATTTAAGGGGAAACAAACCCCAGACTATTATAACATGTGATTTTATATTCATTGCTACATTTATTTTCTACTACAATACTCCTGTGTGTTTGGACTTTGGGAAGGTTGAACTTTGAAGAGTCTACCTATATACTGTGTACTCCTATCTAATATCATATCTTAGTCAATTAATTAGAAGGAAGCAGATAGTGGGTGTCTTTCATTTGATGTGATCTCTGGGCCCGTTCTGTTACTTTAGGGTTTTGGTACTCACCAGGCCACCAGAATATATACGGCTGTTTACAAATGACAAAATATTATAAACTGTGGGGTTCCCAGTGTTCCAACTATATGTGGCACACTGTACAAATTTTAAATTATATACCCGCAGTGTCAGTCATCACTCAAATGTCTTTAGCATCTCCGATGGAAGCAAAAAAGTGTGACAGTACACAACACTCTGGTTGACACTCAATTAAAATGATAGAGTCCAAATCTCAAATGTTCTGCACCATTTTAGGTGTGCCATACCATATTCTATTTTTTGATTTGTTAAGAGAAATGAGTTGAATTTCACTAACACTAATTTCTATCAACCCAATTAAAACAATTTGTTAGTTATTCTATCAAAATCTTTTCTTCCTATCATATTGCAATAATTTTCAAATAATACATATATATACATAAAATTGTTTTATTAATAAAATCATTAATATATTATTTTTTTAAATAATTAATATTAACTGATATAATTTATAATTTATATTTTCAAAATAATAAACTTTATATATAAAATATATTTAGATAAACATATTATATTTTAATTATATATATAATCCAAATCTTCTGTACCATATTAGGTAGCACCATCTCTTCCACTTTTTTGATTGGTTAATTAAGATGGGTTGGATTACATGGTAACATTACATTTAAAACATTTTATTATTCATCTATCGCAATCTTTTTTTAATATTATCTAATAATAACTTTTATATAATACATATTATTTATACATAAATTTGTTTTATTAATAAAATAATTAATATATCATCTTTTAATATAATTAATATTATTTGATATAATTTATAATTAAATCTTTTCATAATAATAAAATTTACATATATAATATATTTAGATAAATATAATATTTTTTAAATATATACATATATATATATATATCCATATATATTTATTACTATATAAAAATATTTTATCAACAAAAATAATTTATATTTTATTTTTAAATTAATAATTATACACATAAAATGTGTTTTTGTATAACAAAATATTACAAACTAACTAATATATGTACATACCGTATAGTATTATATTTTTAAAAATAAAATATATGTATATACGTAAATTTTATTACTTTGTAAAAAATATTATACAACTAAAATTTAATTATACCTGTAACTCAATCCTCCTCAGTCCTCACTGATGCCTTCTTTTTTCATTCGCTCGTTATTTTGTCGTCGTTGTTTACTACCAGAATAAATAAGTTTATAACTTTTTAACAGCTATTCTTTATAAAATATTTTTATACAGTTATATATATAATTAAAATATAATATATTTATCTAAATATATTTTATTATTATGAAAAGATAAATTATAAATTATATCAGTTAATATTAATTGTTTTTAAAAAATAATATATTAATGATTTTATTAATAAAACAATTTTATGTATATATATATTATTTAAAAATTATTGTAATATGATGTTAAGAAAAGATTTTGATGGAATAAGTAACAAATTGTTTTAAATGGGTTGGTAGAAATTAGTGTTAGGGGAACTCATCTCACTTACCCAATTAAAAAAGTAGAAGAGGGCGTGGCACACCTAAAGTGGTGCAGATGATTTGGACCCGGAGTGAAAGGAGTGTCAAACTAAAATTGTCAATTTTTGACACCCGAAATGACAAAAATGTGTTACATCACATTAAAGTCATAAACATTTATACTTAGTATTAATTATACATATATGACAATTTTGAGTGCCAAGAGTAAAATTTTCAAGAGTGTCAAAATATTATTGAAGAAAGAAAAAATATTTTATTAATTTTTTTTTTATGATTTGTTAATATTGACAACTTTAGTTAGCACCCCCGTTGAAGATGCTGTTGTTAAAATACAATATAAAATCCTGATAATTGAGTTCACCTAAAACCCTGAATACAATATAATATTTTGGTAAATCGGTTTCGTAACAACTCTTAGTCTCTCTAAACTGTGACTATTTAGACTATTATATTATTTGCAGCATGAACATGCAGTTACTAGATACAGTAGTTCATTAGATTCTCCTCATTCAATTTATTATTTCTTATTTCAAAACATGTTATATTTATTGAAATTATTAATTATTGATTAATACAAATGTAATCATAGTGTATCTAAAAAAAGTATAATGGAGTGGAATAAGGAATCAATTTATCAAACAAATTTTAAAATTGTTACGCCACCACACCGATTTTTCTCGTATCAATTCTTCTATTATTTTGTCGACTGAATGTTCAGAACTTGTGAAAAATGTGTCTTTATGTTTTGTTTATCGATTTACCAATGAGCTAGCTGATCGATTATGTTTTGTCGGGGGTTGAATGATTTCCTATTTTATTAGGCAATTCTGCTTGATTGATGAAAGTTTTAATCCTCTAAAAGAACAATACTATATTCCTAAATTCACACGTTATAATGATTATTTAAGAGACAAATCTTGTATTAATTCTTTTGAATGATTGTTAATTAAGAACTATTCTGATGTAATCACTGTAACTTTATTAGCTTTAATCAGATTTGTTTAGACCGCGGATTAGCTTCTTAATTTGCACAGCATTATCTTTATCTTCCCACTGGATTCTTGTCGCTTGTAAAGTTGTAATTATTTCAGTACTGTTGACTGTTATTTGACAAAGAATAAAAATCAGTTTTAACCCCGCTAGTATATATATCTTGTGTTTCTGGTTGCTGGAGTCCGTGGCGGGACCGAGTACCATCTAGATTCTAGACTGAAATCCAGTTGAATTAAATAAAATTTATGATATTTTTTTATATCTTAAATCTAATTTCATCTTCTTAAGTATAAAGTATCAATTAAAATTTAATTATTAAATATTGGGTAAATTATATAATGATGGTCGTACTTTACACAAAATTTTAAAATTGTGATCAAAATTTTGGATTCTCGACCAACCTTTCTTTCCGCGTTTTAAAAAAATGGCTCTCGTTAACTCCCGTTAAGTTTTCGCCATTAACTGATATATGTAAAGAATAAACTACAAAGTGATGACCGTACTTTATATAAAATTTTAAAATAGTGGTCAAACTTTCAAATTCTCAAAATAATGGATAACCTTTCAGTAAACAAATAGATGCAAACACAATTCGAACAATCCATTTTTTTCACTTCTTGCAAATCAATCAAGTGCTCAACTTTCATTTTTTTTCAACCTCCTCACAAGACCAAGAATCAAATATTTAACTCGATTATAGAGAGGATAGAGGAACATCCATCCATAGAAAAAACCCAAAACTAACTGGACGATCAGAGCAATTTATGAATGGACGCCTAGTACTATTAGCATCAGTGCAGACAACTCTCTCGCCTGCAACTCTCCTACAATGACAATATGTCATTGTTATTGTCATTATTTGTTTTTTTAAGTTAAAAAAACAGGTCATAGATTTGATAATACACCTGGTCTATATTAAATGTACATACAATATGACTGTTTATACTTTATAAAAAACACATGTTACCCTTGTGTGGAGAGTTGACGAGAATCATTCTTTTAAAGGACGAAAATCTGAAAATTTAGCCATTCTTTTAAAAATCTAGTTACTATTTTGAAATTTGGTGTAAAGTACGACAATCATTCTGTAATTTACTCTTTACATATATTAGTTAACGACGAAAATTTAACAGAAATTGATGGGAGCCATTTTTTTAAAATGCAGAAAGAAATGTTAGCCACTATTTTAAGAATCCAAAAGTTTGGTCAATATTTTAAAAATCGGTGTAATATACAACCACAATTCTGTAATTTACTCTTAAATATTTTAGCTGTGAATAATTTTAAATCACGATTCTAACCAATACTTAAAACCCAGATCAAATTTCAATTTTACCCCTCTCTCCCTATAGGGTTGCACCCCATAAATAACACCCTTATATAAAGAACACGGAAGAACACCATCAAAACACTTATTTTTTTTTATGAGAAATGGTTTGTTAATATTAGAATCACAAAATTGAACTACAATAAATTATAACATATTGAATATAACATTGAATCTCATCTAAATTTTAAAAATCAAATGTTACAGAATATAACATAGAATCCAGAATAGAATCTTATATACATTTTGTAAAAATGAAATTTACACATGATAATGTTATGATTTTTTGTTAATCTCATGTTAGATTATATTTTTAATCATAAAAAAACATAAATGATGTTAAACGTAGAATATAAATGAGTTTTTATGTAAGATTCTAAAACATTTTTTCTTGTTCTTTATATACGAGTGTTTTTTGTGGAGCAATAGCGTATATATATATATCCTGAATTTAAAAAATATATCAACAAACGGATGAAGTGAACAAGTGATGGACATTGTTAAAGTCAAAAATGCAAAAAAGATTGGTAAATACAAGTCTATAATTAACAAGTCCAATCTTAATGCCATCTGTGATCTACTTGAAATTAAGGCCAGGCTTTCAGTTAGTTGAGATCCATTAAGTAATTGAGAATATGACATTGAAATTCCTTTGCCAGCCCAAGAATATACCAATTTCGACCCAGGTTCGTCTCATGGTCAATCACTACTCACTGGTCCCGTACTTGTAGAGTTGTAGTATGTAAAACTTCTTATCCGGCCTTGTCATTAATATGAGGAACAAATGATAATCAAACAAGTGTAGGCCACTTTTTCCAGATTAACCTATTTTAATTAGCTGCAATCTACTTGATTAAAATGACATGATTCAAATCACTTTATTATTAAACTCAATTCTCTTAAAACAGTTTATCATATCAAAAGATGACGCTACTAAAAACACAAAGTTTAAGTGATCAGTGTCTACCTAAACAAATAGAATTAACAATTTGGAACTTACTTGTTAAATGTTTACACGCCACTAAATATACTATTAATTAGGTACTTTCTAAAACAAATCTGTTAATTAATGTCACGCCGCCTCCACCACGTCCGGGTACACATCACTAAATCTGTATAAGCATTAAGCACTAGTCCCCTGTTACAGACAAACAACTGGTATAACACTAAAATAGTGTCCAACAGTACACTGAAATAGTGTCAAACTAACACTATTTTTGTGTAAAATCAATTTCAATGAGATATTAAAATAGTGTCAAAGTGTTACACCAAATAAATAGCGTGACACCAAATTTAATGTCAAACATACATTTGGTGTAATATTGACACCAAATTTGACGTCTTTCAAAATGCCAATTATACCCTCATCCTTCTTAATAAAAACAAATTTATTCCATTCAAGTCTCAAAACTCAATTCTTTTTTATTTTGATTTTCTTTTATAATTATTTTATACTTTTTATTTTAATCAATTTTATAATTTATTTATTTTTCAAAACTTCATATTTATTTTTGTATCTTTGTTTCTAATTTTTTTAATTAACTCTAACATTTTTATTATTTTTATTCTAAATTTATATACAATAAAAAATTAATAAATATCATATAAAATACTACAAACTTCACATAACATAAATCACAACTTACAAATAATAAATTATCAAACTACATTTTAATACTACTTAACATATTAATAAGATGAACTTGCATTAACTAATTTTCTGAAAAATCATCCAAATGACTTCCAAATTTTTTTAGATATTCATCAGCAGATGCAGAGGCTTCCTGGCAAACTTCTGCCATGTAGTGGTCGGAGTGGTCATCCAACTATCATTCTTGAGGCTGTTGCAGATTATAATTTATGGATATGGCTGTTGCAGATTAAAATAAAAATTAAATGTTATAGGTGTTTATTGAATATGTCGCATTTCAAAGTAAATTTTATTTGAATTTATTAAAATGTATAAGTTATTATAGATGATTATAAATAAATTTTTATATAAAATTGTAACAAAAATATTATATAAATATATATTTTTTAGTACAATGTAGAATTTATGGTGACAATATAAAAAAATAATAATTTATATTTGTGAATTTATGTGTTAATAAATGATTTATTAAAAAATTATATTAAATATAAGAATGAGAAAATATTATAATATTCTATTTTATATGTAAAAAATTTCTTATAATGTACTAAAATTTAGTGTCATTACATTGAAATTGATTTTATGGATAATATTATTTTGACACCCTGACACTATTTTGCTTTTGTTCATTGAAGATGGTCTAATATACCCCTTTGCCTGGACATATGCATACATTAAGCTCACGCGTGCAATAAAAAAAATAAACAACGTAAGAGTTACTATAATGTTATATTTTAGTTAAATGTAGGGTGCTATGCACATGCATCATGCATGAATGTCACTAATTTTGGTACAGAGATGGCCCGATCCAAGAGATTTGGTGATCTTAACAAAATTTTGAAATTGTATTGTTTTTAAAAAAAATTATAAACCTTTAAAACATATATAATATATATGAATTTTTTGATGTCGCTATCATAACAGGGAATATTGTTCATATATATAATGGAGCTTCAATGAGATGAATAATGTCTCTACTTTTCTGTCATTGAACCAATAACGCATCTCTGTGTCAGTGTGTCCCATAACTGTCGATTGTCGAAATACTGGTCATGCATTGATCCGTGTGAGTTCAAATTAAAAACAAATAAAGTATTTGTCAATCTCCAATCGATCGATCGGTATTGTTTAATTTATGTATGTGAGAAGCAATCAATACGTCGAGCAATTTAACATCTTCAATCATTTAATCAAATGGAAAAACATGATAAACATCTACATTCATTTTTATATGGACTATTGCTATGGATTTCCTCGATCTATGCATCAGATTGAAGTTGGAGGAACTTGAAGAGAATTTATCTTAACATGATCTATAATACAGTAAAAATTTCAATAAATATGCGTGTATAATATAGTATATTCTAGCTAGGCGAATTAACATATATATTAGGAATTCGTAAAATTAAAACGAACAAACAAGAAAACAAAGGTTACTAGCAAGCTGCAGACGAGGGGTTATTGAGAGAGCTAGGCATAATATTGTTTCTTGGTGGTGTTGATTGAAAATTGAGGCTTGGAAGAAATTCGATGCGTAACCGCAGGCTCACCAGCTCTCTCACAGGAAGGGCATATGCTAAGCGTTGGCGCTGGCAGTTGCGTGTAAAATGGCGGTGCTGCTCGATTCTGTGCGTTGAGCTCTCGCACTTCCTTTCGAAGCTTTCGATTTTCATCTGTTAATGTTTCACACAACTTCTTTAGCAATTCACACTCTACCTCTGTTTGTTTCAGCTTAGTCCTGTTAATTTATTTCATCAGGGTATTAATAATATAACCGATAGGATATATTTATGCTATAAGAAGATCTCAGAATATTAATAAAATTAAAGAAATTGCCAAAACAATATTTTTCCTCTAAGAATTTTCAGAATTCAATAACAATCAATTTGTATCTAATTAACTCATTTATATACTAAAAGTGCTATAATCAGAGATTAGAACAGAATCATTTGTAAAGTTATAAGTCTACTCATTCAAAAAAAACTCATTTAATTAGCAAAAAAAAAAAAACTCATTTCTATGGTATGCATGTCATGGTAAGTACTCTAATATTGCAGAAAATTAAATCAAGTTCAGTACTAGCTAAATTTATTTTTTACTTTTTTCCCCAGTGCTTCACATCATGGGCCCACCCTCGTAATAATAATCTATATATTATTCTAAATAGAACCAAGCATGAAGAACATATACTTATACCCCCTGTGTTTGTTTGCTAGAATAATGATGGTTAGATATAGAGTATAAAACTTCTTACAAAATGAATCATTGTAGATACAACTATGCATAAGCCATATAGAAAAATTGTACAAGATCAGGATTTTGCATATGCGTACCTGGCTCTTCTGTTTTGAAACCATACTTCTACTTGTCGAGCCCTCAGATTCAGCTGTTTAGCCAACGCCTGCTTTTGCTTCTGATCATAAGAAAACGATGATCATTAAAATTTGCATATATTTGTTTTTACAAAATCTAAATAAAATATTCTTGTAAAATGATTAAAGACTTGATTAGCCAGGAATTAAGATGGATGAATTACCGGATTAAGAGTGATATGTTCTTTGAAGGTGTCTTCTAAAATGAGAGACTGTTGTTTACTAAGTCTAAGTTTCTTTCTTGGCCCGCCTTCTTCTTCTTCAATATTTTGATCATCACTTGTTGCTTTCGAGTTGTACACACTTTTAATTTTCATCTCACCCTCCCCGCTTCTCGTTTCTTCCGAGTGAGACATACTTAATATGTTTGGTTTCATTCGATTTACTATTTTAATTTTCACTTGTTCACTGCTCGCATCTCTCTTCACGTTCGAAGAAATGGACGATACCACTCTAATCGAAGAAGCCTGTCGATTCAGAACCGTATCCGGTTTGAATATGACCCCATGCACTTTGCTTGCATCAAAGGTTAAACTGCTTTTGTTTGTCACTTGATGATCCGAAGACAAAGCTAAACTGAGATTCATAAATTTATCCGAATAGAAAATCGCTTTCCTCTTACGATGACGAGGATGATCAAGCTGAAAATATTGTTTCTTAGGCTGTTCAAGCTGAGAAAACAAGCCAAGACTGAGGCCGGTGTTGTGCAGATCCTCAAAAGCCATATTATAACATAATGTTATAATAATTGAATAATTAGATGGAGGAAAATAATGAACACAAAATTTGGACAATAAGGAAAGTAGTATTATTTGGCATATATATAGTGGAGATATGAAAAAGAAAGATTATTATTACAACGGTTTTCCTGGTATGTGCTCATGGCAAACAATAGAAGTTTAGTTGTCAAATTTTTATTGATTTTCAATTCATTAAAGATGATGAACCCTGTATACATAAAAATAAATAAATCAAATTCATAAAAGTTGATTTTTAATGTGTGTCCATGTACACACCCGAAAGACACCCTTATTACAATATTAAAAAAGATGGAAATGATTTGAGTAAACGAATCTAGACCGTTGTAGTGAAGATGGTCCATTTTCCTTAGTTTTCTCGAGTTGTGTGTATATAAGAAGTGGGTATATATTTGATAGGTCGAGAGCCCAACCGATTGAAAGTGACAAATTCCGACAATTAGATATTGAGACATCGTAAGTGTTTATGGTTGGGGATGGGTACGTTTAGATATCGTTACTTTAGGAGATTGTGGTGGTTTCATGATTTGAATTTTGTATGTGTGTTATATGTTCTGTTTCGGTGAGATCAATGATTTTGAAGTATAGTATAAGTAAATATTTGGAAATTTTATTTTTTATTTTATTTCATTCATAAACATCTCGCTTGAGTTCAAACTTTCAATTTGAAGACCAAATCATCTCTCAATTTGTTATTATTTTTTAAATTTATTGATTCCATTCTTTTCAATCTAGTGCAATATTAGAGAACTTAATTAATTGGTGTATTTTTTCAGGGGTAGAGAATGATCGGGTGTTTTGTCCGTACAATTGTCTTGTTCAATTTTCTTATGATGTAAAGGAAGTGTGAAGTCATACGTAATAAAAAAAAATTCCTCGTTAATGGCCTAATATGCATTCTATTATTGGTAGTAGTACAC
This sequence comes from Oenanthe sinensis, assembly GCA_028671895.1. Classification (NCBI taxonomy): domain Eukaryota; kingdom Viridiplantae; phylum Streptophyta; class Magnoliopsida; order Apiales; family Apiaceae; genus Oenanthe; species Oenanthe sinensis. Next base: position 44,177,599 of record CM053794.1, read on the forward strand.
GTTCTAATCATGAAGTTCAAGAATTATGCTGTTTTACATTGCTGTTCTTAATTAAAATCTGTATAGTTGCATGAATTTGATTATACATACAGTACGAATTAAGTGAATGGTGGAAGCACCATTTTGTTATTGTCAGCATGGTGGGAAAGTATATTAAGAGTCTGTATTTATCCGGATCGGGGGACAACCTTCATGAGGGCCAATATTGGAGACCAATAAGTTCAAATGTTCAATGCATCATGTTATGGGGACATGTCTTCTACTTTCATCACTATATTTTATTAGCTACGTGGGTCGTTGATTTGTAAATATATGTAACTATGTAAGTTTAGGTTGATAAAAAAACATTGACTCAAAGATTTAACTTTTTTTGTCCTGTAATTGAATACACATATGGATGTTTGGTTTATCATTTATACTGTATTAAAAATACTTATTTTCAAACGGTAACAACTCGATTTTTTTAAAGATTTTATTTTAGAATCATTACTTCATATATAGTTCATACAACAACAACTCTACAAGTGACAACAGGCATGCGCACATGACACCGCACACGCATGCACTTCGTTTATATATATACTCGTATTCAATACACGCAGCCGTACAGTATTTGAAACTTCGAGAGTGGTTGAATATTACACTTAGTAAAAAAGGTTTCCTTCTTTCGTACTGTACATCCAATCAATTTATCTGCCGACAATCCAATCATTTTCTATTAAGTTTTAATTTCAAATTATTATAATTTATAAACAAAACAATTGTACATCTTATAGAGAGTAACATTTGAAAAGCTAGGTTGAGTTGATATTACCCTGCACCCTGGCTTGTCTAGCTTATAAGTTAGAAATTTTAGTAGCCCATATATCTAAAGTTACTGATTAGGTGTTGATTAATCCCAACCTTCATTCACAACTTTTCTACCATGTACTGATGTATACATGTACATACCTATTCCTTGATTTTATAAATATAGTAATGTTGTGTTTGGTTGGTATGTGAATAAAATTAAAGAAAATATAATGAAACTTAAAAGTCTAAAATTTTTATTTACTTTTTCATAAATTAATTATTTAAATTATAATTTAAACTCTTAATTTGAAAATAAATGTTTTATTCTTTATATATATATATATATACATATACTTACTAAAATCTTGTCATAAAATTTTATAATGACTCAATTTTTTAAATTTTACATACTAATTTCACTTTTTTTATTTTTATCTTTATTCATTTTATTCAATTACATTCTTACCTACCTAAAGAGCTCGTTTCTTTGTTTAAGACTTACAAGTCATTTGAGGATACAAGTATAAATACTTATTATTGTGAGGAAAACAGAAGGCAAGACATATATTTTACATATGCGAAAGAGTTGGGAAATATATTGTAGTTTATGACAATTAATTTAAATAAGGATAATTATCAGAAATACTATTTTGTATTTTTCAAAAAAGCCCTCGCATTTAGTACAAAGTAAAATGAACGCCACTTTTATTTAATATCTAAATTCTATAATATATGTGAATTTAACAATATTTAAGGGCTTATCATTATATCATATATATAATTGGAATAAAGGAGTTAATGTCATGTGGTTTGGTCGTCATGGGTAAAAAAGTAAATGTCTAAATATTAGTTGTTATTTAATTAATTGTTCAAGGTTCGATTCCCCACGAATACAAAAATAATTTAAAATTATTCTTAAATATTATTTGTAAATAAAATGATCAAAATTTGATTATTAATCAATATTAATAACTAATTTAAAAGAAAATATATAATATTTTGATATTAAAATTGAATAAAATATAATTTTTTTAAAAAATAAATAAATTTAATTATAAAATTATTATAAATTATTTTTTAAAAGGAAAATCATGCAGGGGGTCTAAGCTAGTTCTAATAAGTAAAATATCTATTTAGCTACGATGGATAACTAGACGAAAGGTAAGAAGAATAAAATTAGTAAAAATTAGCCTAAACAAGGCTGAACTACAAACTCCTATAGTCCAATATCTTCTACTGTGTGTGTACATTAGCATGAACTACAAACTTATACTAAAATTAAGACTACTTTCTTATCTATTGTTCCTGAAGATACTAAACTAGCTAACAAAATCTCAAAAGTCAAAACATTTTGAACCTTATAGTTAAAATTCCTTTTTTTTTGGGGGGGGGGGGGGGGGTTGGGGGGTGTAAGAGTAAGCAAATTGCAAATTAATTTTGTAAAGGGAGATTTTTTGTATGAATCAGCCACACAGAAGACTGTGGATGGCCCATCAAGCAAGGACTGGAGAGGTGGAGGAGCTGCTTCTTTCAATATCATTCCCACCAGCACTGGAGCTGCCAAGGTAATTTTAATCAAATGTCACATATATGCACATTGAAATTTAAGCTTGATTTAGATTCAACAGTCTACATATATTGCTATAATGTCGATCATGAAAGAATGGCTTTGTTACATCTATCGCTTTGTTGCATCCAAGCTGATAACTGGTTTGATTCCTAAGGCATTTGTGAATTCATTGTCACAGACTCCCCTTGTCAAAAACTTATGATGTTCAATTTCAATATAGAAACTAGTAGACACATTGACAGTTCTGGCCATTGCGCGCATTCCACATGCAGTACATTTTTGTAGCAGCTCAACCTGCATCCCTAATTTCTCTACCTCAAGATTAATTTGTAGTTGCTCAACCTGGATCCCTAATTTCTCTTCCTGTTTTTGATAAGCTAGAAGAGAAACAATTAAAACCTTAACATAAATATTAGAAAAATTGAATAAAAATAATGTGAGAGCGCATCAAAAAGTGACCTGCCATTATACACTAAAACCTTTTAAATATAAATAAATGTATAAAAAATAAAAATCAATGAGATATGCCAAGGACACGAAGATATATCACGTACTGAGGGAGGATGCATGAGGTTGCTCAGAATGAGGGGCTTCAAATCCCGATTCAGATCCAGTAGAGGCCGAGGATATATCAGAATATTCAGAGGGCCTCGATATCTAGATTAGAATCACATAAGGATCTGGCAGGAGCGTAGGTACGTGCTCTAAAGGAGGTAATACTCGAGTCATCACGTTGACTTGCTTTGAAAATGGTTATGACTAAATCTTATAATTTGGATATGCTATTTTGGGGTCGGTCTATTAGAAATAGGGCTAGGTAGTTATGGTCTGAGCCCAACAAAGTTGTTAAACCATGATAAATTATAAAATATATTATTTTTTAATTTTATCTCACATTCATGTCACTTTTGACTAGTTGAAAGGTAAAAAGAATAAAATTATTTTTATAAAAATAATTGTAAGGGCACCTTTAGCATTGGTTTGCCGTTGCTCTCGAAGAAATGCATTTTAGATTGTCATAAGCAGGGCCTAAACAAGGCTGAACTACAAACTCCTGTAGTCCTATATCTTCTATCGTGTACATTAACAGAAACTACAAATTTATACTACAATTAAGACTGCTTTCTTATCTATTGTTCCTAAAGAATCTAAACTAGTAACAAAATCACAGAACATTTTGAACTCCAAAGTGAAAATTCCTCTTCTCTTTTTTTTTTTTTTTTTTGGGGTGGGGGGGGGGGGGGGTAATACAAAAACCAGGTGAACTAAAGTGGATGTCAGAATTGCTGCGAAGCTTTTCCAGTACGCACAACTCCCTGTGGATGAGTTGAAATACATATATCTGTCTGTGCACATGAAACTTGATCAATGTATAAAGAATACAACTCAGCGTAAATCAATTATTGACTCTGTTTCAAAATGAGGAAGCTCGGCCAGTGAATTTTGTGGGGATTGATTAGATCTGTTAACTGCAAAATGGATGCGATGCTCAGCAATTAACTAGTAGTAGGGTTTAGACTTCTATACAAAATTGGGGATGATTTAGGAAAACCAGCAGAATATAAGTAAAGGAAGTTATTGGTTAGTCACCTGAGATTATATTATCTGCATCTTGAAGCTCGTGATCATCCTCATTCTTACACTGGTCTAGGTGCCCAGCTATAGGTGAGTTATGATGGGAATTGGATTTAAAGGAACAAAATGTCGAGCGCAAATGTTCATTAAGCTCTTTTAGTTGTCTATCCTGAGGGGAGTTTGGTGAAGATGATTGGAACTGACAATAGGCTGAACGCAACATTTCATAAATCTCTTTCAGTCTTCCAGAAAGCTCATCCTGCCTATCCATCTCCATGACAACCTGGAGAAGCACAGATACATATAACTATATAGAAAGAGTGCTTTTCATAAGTCAAATTTCTCTACATTTTGCGCAGTACCTGTGCAGAAGGGCTTTGAAATAGTGGAAAAAATCTCTGTCTACAGTAGAAGTGGAAAAGGAGAGTGCAAATGATCAGTGTGGTGGTGAAACTCGAAGAAACTTCTGCTTTCTTGAGAGTGAATACTCCCAGGACAATTGTTTGTGTCAGCAGCAATGAGAAGATTATTGCATTATGTGCAACAGGCCAATAAAGTCCACCAGTGTCGTATTTTGTGATGTATACATTGATAAACTGAAAGGTGCAATTGTACTTTTTCAGATACAAAACAAAACATATAAAAGCACTGGCAAGGGTTGTTTGAATTAAGAACAATGATAACAAGCAACTTTAAACATATTACATTTTCCACTTGCCAAAAACAAAAAATGCATTTAATTATCTTCTCAATGTATATGACCACTAATAAAATAAATAATGGCTAAACATTTAATTTCATTCTCCTATAAACCGAACCAGACCAAACATTACCCGGTATGTCCTATGTAGTGTGTACGCAGACTTTATTAGCTGGTAAATGTTCAACCAGAACTTTGGGCTTTCAAAATATTAATATTACTAGTCATAATCTGTAATTATTTGCAGGATTTAGAAGTCTGACAAGGTTTTCCCCCCTGAAGTGCTCCCATCTTCTTTAGGCAACTCTACACTTATTTCTCCACAAAATAAAATGTAAACCACTATCATTTTACAACTTTGCACCTAAAGTTGAAATACAATATAAATGTGAAATAAAAGCCATAAACTAACTGGCCTAATTATATTCCCTTAAGTGAAAAATAAATAAAAAGCACAGGAACAGAGAATCAAGATTCAAGAGTAGCACAGTGGTGGGGAAGTGCTCTCTAGTGCTAGGTCTAGGGTTTGATTCTCACCCCCTACCCGTGTACTCTGAAAAAAAATAAAATTAAATGCACTAAAAAGATGCAATTACCATAAATAAAAACAAGAGTACAGGACTCCTGAAATGCTAAATAGCAGCTAGTAGAAAACCTTATAGGCTGATAGGGCAAGAAGGCAAACTGTCAGCACGAGGTGACATATTGACAAACCAAAGACTGCTTAATTCTTCTTCATCATAGTTTAACAAGTAAACATAATTTTCAATTTCCATAAACAACCAATGATGAACTGAAATGTTTGCAAGCAATTTCCAGAAGCAGAAAGTATATAGTTTCAAATCATCAAATTCCATTAAAAAACTCTCTGGATAAAATTCAGGAAGTAAATCTGGAAATATTCAGAATAGTATAAAATTATCCAGATTTTCTGGTGGCATCAATCACACTTCACTTGATCGTGAAGAACTCATCCTCGTGTTAGGTTCTCGCTCTGTCCTTTTTCACTTGAAAAGGTCTAGAAGCATATCATACGTGATGTGGATTCTTGAATCTTCTTTTAACCAAATATGGGTACACTTGTAGGTAAATAAGGATCAGAGTTGAAGTTTAATCATTAAAACCTTTTGATAGTTCCTAAAGAGAGCATCTATTTAGAAACTTTTAATTTCCCTATCATTGCTAAAAACAAGATAATTTTCAGTCAATAAAGGCTTCTTATATCTTCCTCATAATTTACATAATCTTCATAATTCCTATTTTGTAAACAGCTCCAAGATACTAAACTATTCCTAACATATCAATCGCCATAATAGCACATACTTTTAGGTAAGCTTGTATGGAACTCTACAAAATCCGGAAATATTATAATACTTTAAAACTAATAAATAATAATATTCTTTAAGACTGGCTTCGCCAAATAGTGCAATGTACAAAGCTTTTCATGCACTTACAGTTTGTAGGTACTTAAAAGTGAAAAATGTGGAAATGAAAATAGGTCCTTTCACGGGAGATCTACATGTTTTACCTTATATAACTTAGCCTGTTATGACTCATGATATTAGAATAGAGTTGCCTTCCATATCCCAAATTTGCTCTCAGGCTATAAGGTGATATTAATGCTGATTTCACGAAGGCAATACGTTAATGCGGGAGTTAAAAGTAGAAAAGGTGATACTAATGATTTTCTCATGTTGTAGGTCTGCATAACATATATGTGCTGCAGGTTCGTATCTGTATATAGTGCTCATCAAAAAATAATTGAGGTTCTAGTTTACTTCCTTTCTCGTACAGTCCCATTAAACAAATTAACAATTTACACAATGAGTGAGTTTTTAAAAAATAAGAACAGCAAAAAAAACAAGCAAGATCACTATAAAGCAATTCCAAATTTATCAATAGTGCCTTCACTGACTAGAGGCTATGACAATGTGAACAAGTAGTATTGTCAACTATAAAGCAACACTTTATCAATATTATTCACCTTATGTGAATGTAAAATGATAACAGGAAGCAATTGATCGCTGTAATTGCACTGACAAAGAGTAACTTTATAGAGAAATTAATTAAGAAGTCAAACAACAACCCAATAGCCATTATTTACAACATCAGATTTGAAAAATTATGTTTATCCTCATTAAGTTTAAAATATGCTCACCTGATTACGGTACACAAGATAGGCAAGTAAAAAGTAAACCATCAAGAAGGGTAACATTAGAGGTGCCGTGACAGAAGCAGTGAAGCCTAGCAACCCAAACAGAAGAATTCTTGGAATTTCAGTGTGGTATGGAAAAGTAACTGGACCACATGACACAACAGTCTTGCCTCCGAATACAATTATATCCAACCAATGGCACAAAAGGACAAAAGGCTGCATTAGCTCGCAAGCCAAACCTGCCCACCCTGATGTTAACACGTAAGTCATAAAGAACACAGCCTGCAAAAGTTTAATTTTCATGGTCAATAATTATATAAACATCACACGGCTTCATAGTAAAACCCTTGCTTCACGTATAATAATTAATAGAACTGTGAAAAATGCTCAATCTTTTTCAAGCGACAGTGTCAACTCAGAGTCTCAGGGTAATGGGTGGAGATGCCTGTTCCATAGTACTAACTACTAACAGACGTATTTTCCTTTACCAAGTATAGAGTTTAACCAAACTAAAGCAGACTTGAACAAAAAATGAGCAATTAATATTGACGGGTTGCCGACGAACCCAAAACCTAGGCTGTTTTGTGGAAAGACAAGTATCCTACATATGATGGCATGCGATACTTTTAGTCTGCAGGCGTGGGACATTTTCACATACTGTTGACTTGGGCTATATTATTCGCAACCAAGAGAAAACATAACAATGCGCAAGAAATAGGCCCCCATCAATCCATATAAATAAAGGAGGAGTTGTTAGGCCAGTTGGAGCTGTAAGTGCAATAAATACTTGGGACATGTTAAAGAATACCATAAACAATACACAACTAAGAGTGCTGAAAAAAAATGATATAATTAATCTATTAATTAGAAGGGTGTATACCATTGATGGCACTCCATTGGCAAGTTGCAATGGAATGTCTTTCAAACTTGAAATTCTATCAAAACTCTCTAAAACTGACCCTGACAGTATATTAGAAAAGAAGACATTCCAAATCATGAAAAGTAAAACTTTGTGGCATGCACTCATTTTTCTGCCACTACGGGCAATAGGACCCTCTATAGCTGCTAAAGTCGACATTAATGGTGGAACAGAGTATAGAAATAGCATCAACATCACACTTGGAAGGTATCCAGTAACCATATCAAAGATTAAGTTCCTGCAAAAACAGTGGAAACAAGAACTGCATATAATCTGGTGTAATCAGGAGGCTATAGAATAATTTTACTCTTTATATCTATGTTACTAACTGGCAAAAATAAATCATATGATGCTGACACAGTAGAAAGGGCATAGATACCAAGCAGAATGATTTCTCACGTAATAAGAAGTAGGGTACTCTGGACAGAAACGAATGGCACACCCTGGGAACCGAGCTTGGCACACTTGGTGTAAATTCGTTTAATTATTTCATGTACTTTATCTGATGAAATCATCACAATCTTAAATATCATTCATGTGATATGCACACTCGTTCTGTAATAAATTCTTCCATTAAGAATATGAAGTTTGACAAGCTAATAACTTTAAACTTTTGGGTAAGAGTAAGTATATACCAATAAATCAATAATGTCTTCCGATGAAGTAAAAGCATTCACAAACGTTCTAGTAACATAAATTTAGGACCTCAACTCAGCTCATTTAAACACAAACCAATTAGCATAGGCTCATAAAAACAATATATAAAATAAAATAACAGAAGTCATTCCAAATTGAGAAAATAAAACTGTGTCATACACTTATTTTTATGCCACTATGAGCAATAGGACCTTCTACTGCTGCAGAAGTCGACATAACTGGTCAAACAGAGTACAGAAATAGCATGCTTTAATTATTGCATAAAAATATGTATTGTATTTTATCGTATAAGCTCAATAGGTTTGTCAAACTAATTTGAACAGAATAAAAATCAGCAGGCTTCAGAAGTGTGAACTTGACAATATTACCTACCTCTCATTGCTCAACCTTCTCACGAAAGCAAATTTTTCCTTAAGCCTCTCCAGGTGGACAAGACTTTGCACAATCGACACAGGCACAAAGAAGAAAATCATCAAGACAATAGCAACCAAGTGAGTTCCTATCTTGCGGACCCAAAGCAATTTGTATGGTACACAAAGGTTTGTCCAGAACACATCTGGCGGTTCTGGAGCAATATCTGTAACCCAGAGCATAGGATTTGGTGATTGTAGTGTCTGTGCAGCAACCAGAGCAGCATAGCGAGTTCTGAAAAAAACTAAAGCAGCTGCACACTCCTGCATGAAGATACCAAGTAATTAAGATAGCAAATTTATAAATGCAGCCAAGGGATATCTTATGAAATCATGTGGTTGATGGTTAGATTTCAGGGTTGCAACTTGTAAGTAATGATTTTTACCTAGTGTCACAAGAAGATAAACACATAGAGGACACTTGATAACTTTACCATAAGAATATTGAATTATAAGTCCTGACAAAGGAATCAGGCAATGGAAGTAATAAGAAATTGAACAAACAAATCAGACATTGTCATCATTACATTTAACACTAGTATCATCGACACCACACAGGCTCATGTTTTTACTATAAATTTGCACATGTATGAGATAATACCGTTATATTGAGAATGAACCGGAAGTTAATACTTTATCCAAAGCAGATTAGAGATTTAAAGGGCATGACCAAATTAGCCAGTGTATTTATACACAACCGTTGTTGCTTTCCAGATGAGAAATAAATAATATCAATAGATGCATAATGATTTTACAAAGATAAAACAATGAGCTGCACTCACAGATTTAAGGAGAAATTGTAAAATATATGAGAAGCTTGTGATACACTGATGTTACACCTAGTTATGATAACTTGAGTAAGAAATTTAATCTGCTGAGAGATGATGGATAAATGGAAGGCCTGAAAGATACTATGTATGTTGCTTCCAACATTAAGGAGAAGTACCAACTCTTTAGAATTGTTGGTTACTTGGTTCAGTCCTCAAATTTGCTTTTCAATAAGATTTGTACAGTATTATGATACTACAGCAACTGATGTCTGAGAATTCTGAATGGTCTTTATGTGATTGAATGGAATCAATCATCCTATGAGCAATTATGAACCATTTTGCAAATGTATTTGATGTTGTAAAATATATATTGCAACCAACCCAAGGTGTGAGGAGGCTGTAGACAACACCAAAAAGACAAATAAACAAATGATTATAATTACTCAGGGTAGGAGGGTTCGAACCCGGGACCCCTCTCTTGGTGATACCATATTAAGTAATCAGCTCTCCCAAAACCTTAAGTTGTAACGATACCTTAATTGGATGATATATTATATTCAACAATAGGAAACAAAATTGTGTTTTGAGTCCCTACAGAAACAGGGTCTCTAAACATTTGTTGTCCCACTATTGCCAAACAAAGTTGCTGCAGCCTCTTCCTTCAGGATATAACAAGCAAAAGGATTGCCTATAAATGCTAAATTCCTTTTAAGTGATTAAAAAATCTATTTACAGAATTGGCTGCGCCTTTTCACTGAAAGATGCGTCTCTGACCCAAAAGATATGTTTCTTCTTACAAATATAATCATTGTGTTTGGCTTGATGATAAGGTGCCTACTTGCTATCCGCTAGGTCACGGGTTTGAACCATGAAAACAGCCCCTTCATGGAAAATAAGGGTAAGGCTGCATACATCGGACCTCCCCATTACCTGCTAATGTTGAAGTCTTGTGCACTACATACAATCTTTATTATTTTGAATATACTCAATATATTTCTGCAGTAGCATACATTAAATTATAAGATAACACTAATATTAGATTTTCCAGCAGTACGAAACAAGTTACCTCTTTTCTTAGATCTTCTGCCAAACCACGTCTATCATCATCATCATCATCACTACTATATATTCTCTTGGAAAAGATCCTGAAAGGTTTTTCACTTGCTCCACAAAGGCCACATCTTAAACTTGGTCCACATTGAGACACATCAGGGGACTTAATCATATTGTACATGTACTCTGCGTCTTTCTGGAAGGATTTAATGAAGACAAAAGGCTTATGAGGGTCAAGTGGATAAAAATCAAAATCATCTCAAAATGAAAAAATTAATGATGAATCTGTAGGAATCAAATCAGTATTACTTTTTAGTAAAAATTAATTAACATAGTGGTGTGAAAATCAAATCAGTGATATATTTTAGTAAAAATTTAACTCAAACTGGATCTTATCTATGATCCGGTCACCGCAAGTGCAATTTGAGAATAATTGTAAATGTGTGCCAACAAACACATTATACACCATAGGCACTTATTTAACATCTTTGTAGGCCAGAAAAGTGGCTCTATCTGTGATCAGGTAATCACAAGTGCAATTTGAGAATAATTGTAAATGTGTGCCAACAAACACGTTTATACACACACACACAATTGATTTCTTACAGTCTTAGAGGTAACAGTTTTCTTGTCCATCGTCTTAGAGCAGAAAAACCAATCCAAAACAATGCTTATTTATTAACTACTCAACATTTGACTGCAATTATTCAGTGAGTGAAAGCATCATAGAAGTTCAAGACTATTATTCCCTTTGAATTTGGACTCCCTTCAAATGTTGTAATTGATGTGTTTGTGGTTTATCACCTTGTGTCCTTGTTTGTGTCAATAAAGAGAATGATCAATAAGAATTTTAATACCCAATTTCTATTTCACAAAATTTAATCAGAATCCTGACTGATGAGAGTCGTACCATATCATGCTGTGCACTTGACTATTCGTTGAGCTACTAAAAGAGGAGCTCAATGAAACTATACATACAATATCTGGATAGCATAGTGTAAAAAGATACACGTACAACAAGATGCTTAACAGAATAGTAATAAATACAAGTGTCAAAAGTCACATGTCTATGTCAGGGGCTTACCACAAGTTTCTGAACTGTACCAGGGAGATAAACCATTTGGTGTGATAAATAACTTGAAGAATAGTAATTTGTGAAGAAGTTGGTAATTGAATCACTGTATGAATCTCCTGAAAAGGGGATAGCACGAACGATAACAGTAAAGAGGCCTAATTTTTTGTGATTACCGGTAATATAGGCGATCCTTTTCTTTACAATACTTTTGTTTTCCTAGTCCAAGCAACAACAATTACACAACTTAAGATTCACAAAACACCAAAGGGAAGATATAGTGATTATATATTTTCATGATCAATAAAAATTGAAGTTCTTACAATGTACAGGAGAGCAAAGGCGCAGAAGGTTATTCCATATAACACAAGACAGTGAACCCAAAGCCTGAAAAAGAATATGTAAGATGAATTGGCAGACACCGTAGACAGAGGTAAGTACTGTATAATATATTAACACAAGAGTTTATTTTCCTTACATGGCACTAGAATTAGTGGAAACGATACAACTTAACTTTCCCTGGATAATTAATCATGGCAGAAAGACTAATAAGTACCAGAAACAGACTTATCAATTTTTATTTGCAAGTTATAACAGTAATTGTGGGACACTACTACTAGCGAATAGCCCTACTCTCTTGGTAACGGGAGGTTGAGTGTTCGAGCTCAGTGGAGGCATGTGTGCACGTGAATATTTAAATTTCTGTAATTGATCATACCCAAATGAAATAAAATAAAATAATCATGGGACATGAGATCTGGGACATTACAATCTTAAAAATAAGGATTATTACGAAAAAGGTAGTCCTACACATCTCATACTTAAATCTGGAAGCCAGTAGGCCGAGAAAAAAAATATTATAATCTTCTAGACCGGCCTTATTTCAGTCTTACTACAACTACACAGTGTCTGTTTTCCTGCACAAGTGAGAATCGAAAATCTTCGTGTAGTTACTAGTTAAGATATAAATAACTCAATTGCAGATTTAATTATAATATGGAGATAAGAGTCAGACCAGTCTGATCCTTCTTTAATATTCGCGATAGTGAACACTTCGAGAGACTCTGCACGAATTTTCTTATGATGTACGGCTTCACCAAAATAGTTCAGTGGAAGCACTGCACAAATGCATATAACACCAGCAACGGAGAACAACCTGATACTGCATAAAATGCAATGCCTATGGTAAGTATCTGGAAAAAAAATTAGAACACAGTTCCCAGACAGTGATAAAGATGCATGTGTAGTTCAACATCTTAGCGTAAAAATGTTTCTTTGATGGAAAAATTATTGAAATCAAGCAAAGAAAAATACACTATTCCAGTTTCGTTCCCTTATTATACCTTAAACTGTGTATCCATTACAAGCTATAACATATATCAGATTGATATATAAAATAATTCTACAACCAAACATCTAAGTATTCTCAAGTACAAGCAAGTGAATTCAAAAGAATAAATCTAGTCCGCTGCTCGAGTTCAACATTTAATATGTAAGATAAGAATCTAACATGGGGCTGAGGGATAAATCAGGGTAGGAACTAATGAGAAAGGAAAAGAATAAGAGAGAGGACGTGAAAAATACTATATGAAATAATTTATTATATAATGAATCCTACACGAGACGAAGTTGATAAGAGGTTTCACTACTCAGGCTCTTTTGCGTACCTAGAAATCCCAGCCATCTTGTACTGAGAGTGAAATTGCTTACTTTCTACTACATTTATCCATGGTTTCTCCTGTTACTACAGGATCTGATGCACTTCTTCATATTAGTAGGTCAGAGCAAAGAAATAAATAGAGATGGCAATTGAGTCGAATTGATCATGTCAAGTACACGCCATTAGGAAAAAAATATCATGATTACTTTCTCTAACCAGGTAGATAGAAAAAGCAAGTGTGAGTCATATTATACTCCAATATAACGAGGTTTTTTTTAATTGGACCATCTTGAGAAAAGTGGTCGATCATATTAAGAGAAACTGAACATATTTTTAAGTTCATTTAAACTACCTTTAGACTAAGAGAATGAAATCGCTCATTTCAAGATTGCAGAGACCTTAACATAAGAATCTATATGAACATATAATTAATCTTAAAATTTTAACACATTCAAATGGCTCATGAACATATATATTAAGACCTGTCCTCCTATGGAACTTCTGACTTGGAATGAATAAATACCATCCCGAATGAATCTCAAATAGTAGAAAATAAGTTCCGATGACAAAAATCTAAGGTGCATACTTACCAGAAAACAACTATTCGTATAAAAACAAATGCATCTAGACCCCCAATCTTCAATAAATCTTCTTCAGTTGTCTCCCAAGCTTTAACTATCCAGCCAGCTGAAGGAACAAATCTGTCTAAGCAGAACTGATCTTCTAATTGTACTTGAGCGAACCTTTGCCCAAAGTACACACTTGCATTGCTTGGTTGTTTTCTTAATACAGAATACAGCGAGGAGAGCACGATGCACAGGGCTATGTTGATTGCAGCAGAAGTCAACAAAGCAGACAAATTCATATCCTTCCACTATGTCTGAAACCTTAAGACCGGAGTATAACATAAGGGAAACCGGGAAGTTACCATGAAGACTGATATTGTAGAAACAAAGTGGCACACCGGTCCAGCAGCTGCAAAAGTCACCAACCAATGTCTTATAAGTGTAAACTGACTAACGAAAAAATTAGTCTAAAACAAAACTATTTTTACATGTAGGGGAGAACTACAAGACATAATCATATCCATATGCAAATAATGTGCAGGAGGTGGTGATAATAACGCAGAAACTCCGAACACGTCATTTCTTTCGACAATAATGGTAGTTCCCGAAAACAAATAGGAACTGTCTTACTATTAAAACAGTCATAAAAAACAAAACACAACATCCCAATGTCTACAAGTAATTCAAAAGTGACTCTGGACAGGAGCCAGAATTACAGTATTTATTCTTCTTATGCATTTTAACAATATCTTAGTATTGAGGAACCTAACTTTTTCATCTAAATTTAATCATTAAGATAAATGCTGATCATGGATTTAATAATAAAGTTTAAATAATAAAAGAATAGCATGCAAAATATGCAGATAACAATTAAAAAAAAAGAATATAATACCTGTACCGATGTGAAATTTGCAAAAAATGCAGGGAGATAAAGGCGCTACATTAATTAAAGAAGGATAGTATAAAGTGTGATTTATATATGTGGATGGGAGTAATTGAAATTAATTAAGTGTTGTGTATTCTTGATTATTTCGTGCTTCAACTTTGTGTTGATTCGTAGAAAAGAAGAAGAAGAAGAAAGAAACCCAGACGCATGTAGGCATGTAGCGAAAGCGAACATATGATTGTGCAGATATATACTATAAATAGAACTTTGCATTGTGTTGTGTATATTTAGCATTTCAGCGGGACGAGATGTTACTACGCAAGTACAAATCATGGTCAGGTACTTAGGTCGGGTGCTCGGGTCGCTCCAGGTATATGATTTCTGATCATGGAGTTTTTCGATCTAATATTTTTTTATATATTTACTGTTTTTATTTTGAGTAATGCTAAAGAAGATCACAAAAAATTTCCAAAATTATATCCGATATTAATGCACGCGTGCATTAATATTAATGCTCTTTATTATTTTTAAGAAAATGACCAATAACAAATTGACACTTCATGATTGGTTATTTTTAAGGAAATGACCAATAACAATCATGATTTGGGAAATGTTTTGAGAACAGGTTTGAGACCTCTGACATTATTCTTTTATTTTACATGTATTTTTTTTATTTTATGTGTTTCGTTTTGAAAAATATATGGTAATATTTATTATTAAAATTTTAAAATATATGTACATGCTTATACACTTCTATCTCTGCTGCACCATTCGATATGTGACCCATTAGAAATGTTTTACTACCAAGTCTATTATTAAGGGAGAGACTCCATTAAAATCGAATGCAAGTAGGGGTGATCACCGGACCGCACAAACCGCCCAAATCGCATCACAAAACGCAGGTTTTTAATTTTCGTGGTGCAGTTGCGGGTTAGATTTTTACCAAACCGCGCGATGCAGTTCAGGTTGTGATTTTATATTTGATTAGTGCGGTTCAAACCGCACCACACCGCATATAATATTATAATTTATATATTATATTTATATAAAATATATTGATTTTTATGCATATATTATTATATTTACAAACTAGTTTAGTAACATAATAGTTGATATATATATTATGTCGGGTTTCTAATCTTCCATATGATTGGGACATCTTTAACAGGTAATCAAAGTTAATTGCATTTCTTTTAAATGTCTAACTTTATTTCTACATTAATATTATTAGATCGCATAAACCGCATCGTACTGTATTTATGTGATGTGATTTATGCGATTTTTGAGTTTCGCGATGCGGTCGCAGTTTGAAATTTTAACCAAACCGTATATGCAGGTTAATTTGCGGTTTTAGAGAAAAACCGCACCGCGATCACCCCTAGATGGAAGTATGTTTCTCTCCATTTCAACTGTAAATCAAAATATCAGTGAGTCTAAAAGTTGATCTCGTATTCTCAAGAGCGCAAGGAATTTGACTATTACCTCCTTAGCTAGAATCTCTACCCTCCAAAGTACATCAAATAACACATCTTTAATCATATGATGTCGATATTTAATGCATTATATTGTAATATTTCATATTTACTTAAAATGCGCATGTAATGTTATTATATTATGTAGTTTATTTTATAATTTATGCATTACAAATTTATGTAAAAAATATTTTCTAGTCGTAATGTCACATATATAGGGAGGAAACATTTTTTTTTTTGCAAAGAAAATGACACAAAAATATGGTTAATTTAAATAGATATCTATTTTTAGAGAACAAAACTGAGACTCAATAAATTTACGTTCATATAAATGTTGGAATCTTGATTCCACATTCCCTTGGTTATGAAGCCTAAAGAGTAAAGAGAGCAAGGTGAGCTACTGCTCATGAGTGGAAAGCATGGGGATTGTTCTTGCCAAAGAAATTAACAAATCAATAGGACAAAAATTGCATTTACCTTGGAATTTACACATGCTCACTGAAAAAGATACTGAAAAGAAAACAACCTCAAGAAACACAAAGTAAATTAATAATATCTTTAGTTGTATTCAGATTAGAACTTTTTATCATCAACAAGATGGAGGAGCTCTGTAATACGCAGGTACTGTTGCAGGGAAGAACATCTGCCTAACTCCTTCTGCCTTGATTATGGGAAAAATGATTCCTGATGCACTCTAACACAAATACAAACTCAAAAATGTTTAGATTCCAATTAAAACAGTGCAGTTCACTAAAAAAAATTGGTGAAAGGACATGGAACAAAAAACATTATAGTAGCACTCACGGATATCAATCTGGCTCCAACCCACATCCGTTTAGGTGAAGGGAACGGCAGTAACAAGCGGCCTACACCAAATATTGCCACAGCAAAGAAATGAACCACCAAGCTTAATGGGCGAGGGTTCAAACCAGACAGCAAGGATACTGGTCCTTCTGAGAAAACGCCTCCAAGGCTAAGATAGTCAAAGCAGGCCTCACGCATTTCCTTCCTTGCTTGATCAGGGGATGCACAGAACACCTTATACAGAGCACCAGCCAGTGTGTTGATGGTGGATGCCACAGGCTGTTAATAGAAGCATAAATGTGCAATGAGATCTGTTTGATGGAATCTCAGATTTAACTTAAAAAACAATACCTTATTTACAAGAATAATATTTTAGGCACTACTGCAACTTTAGTTGCTAGCAAAACTCACCTTGCGCAATGTGTAAAACGATTCAAGATATTTGCATAAAGTAGATGCATCATTCATATCAGTGAGAGGCCTTAGAAGATTGCGTAGGACAACAATATCAGAAAGGGCAACAGTCATACCACCACCAGTTAATGGGTGGCGCATGTTAAATGCATCTCCCATAAGCAATGCCCCTGGAGTAGGATGAGGAGCAGCTGGCATGCTTCTGTTAGACATTGTCCTTATTTTTCCTTTATCAACTGTAGTGATGAAAGCATCAAGCAGCTCTGGAGGAATCTGAATATTTGGAACATATTAGCCATGTTTGCTACCAGGTTGAAATTTAACTGGACAATTTTGCAGAGTGATAGATACCTGCGGAGCAACGACAGTCTTTAGATATGTGGCCATTTGGCCATTTGCGACTGAAGGCACCTTTTGACCAGGAACATCAACCAAACAGCGTATTTCTGTGCTACTGATGGGATAAAATAAGATAGGTGATGGGTCTGCTAAGATAACATGCCCGTGGTTTGCATGTGGTAGTTGGCAATTCTCCAGGATCAAGCCTACAAAACTAGATGGCACTTCCACCTGCAAAAGATATAAGGTTACGGTGAATGGACAGCAATCAAACTAGCTGGATACTATATTTGGTACTAATAGCAGATAGCATATAATTACTGTTTCCACCTTTGGGCTACAAAGATTACGTCGCAAGTTTGAAAAGCAGCCATCGCAGACAATAGTTAGTGGGGCATATGCATTCACTTCTTCACCAGTTTTCGTCTTGTATTGTACACCTTTGATAGTTCCATTTTCTTCAAGCAGAGATGTGACAGTTCCTTCCTCCAGTTGAACACTATAAAAGAATAAACTTAAACCAGTTACTATCGATTTCAGTGTAATACTAAAACCAAAGTTTCTTTTTCTAGGCCCATGTCAATCTTTCTTTGATGTGACAATTTATTTCCAATGAATATTAAAAGTAGGGGGTGTCTCATGAAAACAACATCTCCACTTCTAGGAGTAGGGGGTTAAGGTCTGCTTAAATCTAGCCACCCCGGACTCTGCTTACGAGGCATACTTATTTTAATATAACTAAAAATCCATGAATCCTCTTATTTTATAAGTATGTGAAATACTTCCTGTCAATCTTGGGGGTGGGGGGTAAACAAGACAAAGATGTATACTTGGGAAGAGTTGCAGCCTTCTCGCGCATTCTTTGAATAAATCGCCCATTGTGAAAGCTTCTACCAGACACATCAGAGTGAAATTTCTCTAAAGGATAAGAGAGTCTAGTACTCTTTCCGTCCTTGAAAAGAGCATAACCAAAGACTCGTTGAGCATCAATTTCCTCCACACAATCTGCAGTGCAAACAATAGCATGTCTTGATGAAGAAGAATGTACTGATAAAATAGACTGTTAATAAAGCCAGCTTAGATAGCTAATAATCAAACAAATTCTGGTATACCTTCCAGTCCTAATTCAATCAACTTCAGATAGCCACCTGGTTGTAGAAGTTCCCCGACGATCCTATCAGGCTCTGTCAAGTCTCTTTCAATTACACGTACCCGACGTCCGTCCTAGATTGAAATTTAAAGGTACATCTACAGTAAATTTCTAATAGGAATCACCAAGTCAAAGTTCACAATTAAAATAAAATTATTATATATATAAACAAGCAAAAGCCATAGAAAACATATAAAAACTTGCCAAACATCAGATTCCCCAATATACAATTAAGATCATTGACAATCATTGACAAACATCATGCGTCAATCATTGACAAACAATATAGATACATTCGTAAAGGTGGAAACCCAATATTGTACTTTAACTTAATTTAATCATCTTATAAGATCATTAAGTATCAAACAAGAACAATTGCATAAGAAGTGATGGTAGAGAAAACAAGAAGAATTCAATAAAAACGAAGCTTCCTAAACTTCACATTGTCCTTGTCCAACATACAACTTCACCTAACAAACCAGATCTCACAGATACATAAAAACTTGCATATAAAATATAGCATTTCATTAAATGAATCAAACACACACGTATACATGACATGACTATTCCTAATTACAATATCTCGATTCGATTTCACAATATA
This sequence comes from Oenanthe sinensis, assembly GCA_028671895.1. NCBI lineage: Eukaryota > Viridiplantae > Streptophyta > Magnoliopsida > Apiales > Apiaceae > Oenanthe > Oenanthe sinensis. The sequence goes on from CM053794.1 coordinate 44,197,167, forward strand.
ACTGCTCATGTATCCTTCATCATATGAATCACAAAAATGTAGCAACAATAACATTAATTGCACATATACATATACATATAAGAAAGGATCATAAATATAAATGAGATACAGCGATTATGATTATACCTTGCCGAGCGTGTGAGCGAGTGCAGCGCCGGCAACGCCAGCACCGACGATAATGACGTCAGCGTCATCTCCGTGGGCGTTTCTAGATCCGCATTCTCGTGCAACGGGAGTAGTGGTGTTAGCGCTCTTCTCGGCGTCGTTAGCGACGCCGTTTCGTTTGAAAAACAAAGCGTACGCCAAAACAAACCCTAACAACGCCGCCAGAATCGATCCGTGCAGCAAATGCTCCTCCATTGCTAGACAATGCGGCGGAGGAAGAAACGGTGAAGGAGACGACCGGCCGGAGTGCGGACGGCGGTAGTTTTCTCTGAAGAAAATTGAATTATATATATACAAAAACTTGTATGTATATATTGGATTGGAGTGGTGTGTGGATGTGTTTGGTGTATATGAATTATCTCTCTAAAAGTCCTGGCTGGCGTTTAAACGTGTGCTGTGCTGGTCAACTACGTATATACTGGAGTACTACATATACTGCTTTACAGAGAAAGGAGAGAGAGAGAAATAGTCCAGGGCCAGGCCAGCAGCTCGAAATATTTGTATACGTGGTTTAATTTATGTACGTTAAAATAAGAAAAGCCTTGTCGCTTGTTCATTACTTACATGCTCCCGTGACTAATAACCGTTTCACTAAACTTATTTTTTCAAAATAAATATTTATTTTCAATATAAAAAAATACACATTTATCAATTTTATCAATTTTTTTAAATAAGTATTTATTTTTAAAAATTAAACTAAATATTAAATTTATTTTTAAAAAATAAGTACTTGTCTATTAATACTAAAAATAGAATTTAAGGGATGACGTGAAATAGAATTTAAAGTGATTAGCCAACTCAGTGTATTAATATTAAAAATAATGATTAGCGTTAAGGGATGACAACAAATAGAATTTAAAGTGATTTTTATATAATATGTATTATTCGTGGCTTCGATTCTCGAATTCGTTATGAACAGGGAACGGGGATTTCTAAAAAAAATGAGAATTTTTTTCATTTTATTTAAAAATTCATATTACATCGTATTTTTAAAATAAAACTTAATATCGAAAATTAAAATATAAAACATATATTTTTAACCTTTTACCGTATTTTAAATTTAATAATATTTTTTATAATATAAATAAATATAAAAGTAAATTTATTATAATAAATATAAATTATATTTATTTTGAATACTTTATTTGATATACATATATATTTTATAATTTCTTTTATTAAATATGGGGCTCAGGTAATATTCTCAGATTTTTTTATAAAATTCCTTCATTTTCTGATTTGCCCGAACTCAACCGGAGTGGAATGGTACGATACTTCTGCCTAATTAAAATTGCGATTTATATTAAAGTGTCAACCATTCCATTGAAATATCTCATGTGATTCTCCGTTTTTGAAATTAACTCATTCGAAACATTCAAATGAGTATATATATCATTTCGATAATTTCGAAGAAAATTTTAACCGAAAAATTAATTGAATTTGGTCTGTTTCAAGGTATTCACTTAAATTTAATTTGACATGTTTCGAAATACCCACGTTCCAAATAAATCGTCAAATTAGTATTACGCTAACTTAAAATTCAAATAAGCCACTTAGATAGGGTGTAGAAGCGGGATAAGTTCACGTGGTTTAAAAAAATTCAAATAAGCCACTTAAAATTCAAATTTTTGATTCAATATAGGTTCTCTAATTAGTTTTTTCTAAACTATGGTTATAAATATTATTAAATATCCAATTACATTAATATAAATATATATACATATATATTTTATATTTAATTATTAATTTTTTTATGACATTATTATTTATAAATTAATATATTTTTTATACAATTTAATTTTATTAAATAAATCTATAAAATAATAGATAAGTTGTTAAATTATCATACCAATATTAAAATACACACATATATAACATTTTTTTTTTTGTTATTTACCTTTTAATTTATAACTTTTAAACATTTACCCATTAGTTTATATTTTACTTACTCGGTGAACATTTATATTTTTTTAATAACTAACTAAATATAAGTAATATTTTAATATTAAATCATAATACCCACGTAAAAACATATACATAGAGACACACACATGCACACTTGCTTGCATTTCATATGAAATGTTTTTGATGTTTTAATATTGTATTTATATGATTTGAATTTATTTTTACTTTTATATCAATAATTTTAATTTATTTATAATCTTTTGTAGAAATACTTTTATATACTTTTTCACATATTTTATTAAAATATTGTTACGATATATATGAATATTAACGTCGCAATATTAAAATTAGAATATTTTAATATATTTTTAGAATATTAATGTCACAATATACATGAATATTAGTAATTTTAAACGAGGATATTTTTAGTGTTGTATAATATATTAACATAAAAATTAAATTTAAATAATAAAATTTTAAATGTTTTAAAACTATACATTAACTATGGTTAAAAAATTTAACTAGAAGGACTATATTGAACCAATAATTTAAATTTTAAAGACTTATTTGAGATTTTTTAAATCACAGAACTTATTCGCTCGGCCTACAACTAAACCAGGGTGTTTTTCACCTCTTAATCCTTAAAATTATTCAACCAACACACACATATATATTCTTATCCAACTTATGTATATTAATAATTAATTTTTAAATATTAATTATTTAATTATATATAAAAATATATTTTCGGACTGTGTATTAGGAAATCGTAAATGAATTTGAACAAATACATTATACCAAATGATCACTTTATGCGATTGGGGTTTCTGAACACAGGCTAACAATGATTTTTATGTAATGTCGTTGTTTTCAGGGATGTTAGTGCAGTTTGGATCGCTTAAAATATATTTGATTTTGTTTCCAGGTTAAAAAATAAATAAATTATGTATGTTAAACGATCAAGAAACAAATAAACTAATTATTTTTTGTATGTCATTTGTTTGAGAGTTTGTCTCCCTGTGCTATGTTCTATTTAATGAAAATTGCTATTTATTCGTAAAAAAATGAATAAAAAGAATACTCTAATTCTATAATAAAAAAATAACATCCAACTTTTTTTGGACAAGGCATCCCCAGCTTCCCACACCAAATTCAGCCGCGCGCACAATTTTATTACCAAAAACAAGCTACACACTATATTCCTGTCAGCAACGAGACCAGGCTGTAACTAAGGACCCACTGAAGATATAAAACACATACAACACACACACTAAAAAATCCCATAAACAAATCAAATGCCAACCTCAGATCGCAAGTCTCGCCGGAGCCCTAAAACAACGCCTCTCCTCCCTCAAAAAGACGATGACTCCGTCGTCCAGTCCGGCGCCTCCTTCTACGGCGCCGTTTTCAATCTCTCCACCACGATCGTCGGCGCCGGAATCATGGCCTTACCGGCCACTCTCAAGCAACTAGGCATGATTCCAGGCCTGATCATCATTGTTTTGGTAGGTATATTAACGGAATCATCAATTGATTTGATTTTGAGATTGACTCGAGCTTCGAAAGTGTCGTCGTACTCTGCGCTGGTTGGAAATGCGTTTGGTGGTGGTGGACGAACGTCGTTGCAGATCTGTATCGTCGTCAATAATCTCGGCATGCTTATTGCGTATATGATTATTATTGGTATGGTTGGATGATGGTTGTTTCCTTTTGTTTATTAGGTAATTTTTATTCTGTTTGTTGTTTAATTTGATTGAATTTGTGATTATATACTGTTGCAACTTAATAGACGATTTCGTAAATGTCTGAATTACTGAATATGTATGTGTAAGTCGGTAATTTTGTACTGATCACGAGTCGCGAGTTGAATTAATATATGATAGGAAGCTTGTTTTTTTAATTGAATTCATCAACACCATTGCTAATTAGAAAACTATCTATAAATTAATGTCTGGTAATGTGTATGCACGTCGATATATACTGGCTGAGTATTGCTATGCTTAGTAGCTTGTTAGTCATTATGTCTAGTCATCACTGGTGTATTTGTAATCTATTTACTGAAGTTTGCTTTCAGAAATTGTGGTTCAGTTCACATTTGTGTGAGAAAGCATGCCGGATACATTTCTGTGAAAACAAACACGAGTTTTGTTTTTTGTTTTCTTTAAGCCAGTTTTGTTTAATGTATATGCTAAAGAACTAATTAGTATACATTCTAAAGGTGATCCATAAACTATATAGATGTTGTGAATTTCTTTTGTCAACTTTTTTTAAAGATTTAGTAATTAAATTTGGAAGGACTGAATCACAAACTGTAATTACTTGTTATGGTAGTAATGTTGAAACTATATGGGATTTGATTGTAGGCGATGTTCTATCAGGGACAATTTCAGATGATGTACAACATCCAGGTTTGATGCAAGAATGGTTTGGTGATCGGTGGTGGGCATCACGTTCTATGATACTACTTTTCACCACTCTGTTTGTTTTCGCTCCTCTGATATCATTCAAACGTGTTGGTGAGTTACAGACATTTGACTAGCAACCTTCCTTGTAGTCTACATTATCTATTTAGTGAACCAATAACTCATGCTGTGAGAATATACTGGTGTTAAATATCACTAACATGTGTTAAAAATTCAATAAATGAGAAATCAGCAACATTGAAGCAACCCTGGAGTTTTCAGTCCTTTTAACTAAGGTTGAAGGGACAAGATATTTCTGTTGCTTTAGTAAATAAAAAATGCAGCACTCTTTATGTTTCTATTCTTATGGCCAAGAAGTCCTAATAATTGTTCGTATTATGGTGATAGCAAATTAGCATGTATACTCTGCTTAAGCCACGGGTATATGTTCAATACGTGAAAGACTAGGTGAAGTGGTAAACTGCAAATTTCGAGGTTCTAGCCTTGATTCCGTGATACCTTATTGCATCACAGGTAGAGATGTATAAAAAATCCGAAGCCCGAAATCTGATCCGATCCGGAAAAAAATCCAAAAAATCCGTCCCGGTTCGGCCCGAGGGCCTTGAACAGGCTTACTATTTTTGATCAAAATCCGGCCCGGCCCGGCCCGAACTCCGAAATATCCGGATTTAAACCCGGATCTGGATAAAGCACGGATAAAATCCGGGCCTTTTGAAAAGCCCGATTTTTTTAATGAAAATTCAAAAATATATAATATTTTTTAATGAATTATAATAATATTAATATATAAATTGAAAAAACCCGGCCCGGTCCGATTTAAAGAAAAACCCGGCCCGGTCTGATCCTAAAAAGTCCGAATAAAATCCGGCCCGCCGAACTATTTGTGCATCTCCAAATTCATAGGTACTAGTTGCATCCTGCTGGGAGATTATTTGAACTTCTTTGATGATAATGATTTTACTTGAATCTAGTATAGGAAAGAATGTCTACAAGTCAATAACTGAAACAGTCTCTGTTTTTGTCCAGTATTGAAATATTGCAAACATATTTTAGATATTTCAAATGAGCAATTTTATTTTTTGTTTTGTTTTGTTTTCTACAGACTGTGTATTGCTTTATATCCAGTTTAACGATAATGTTATCACTGTTTTTCTGTTTCATCATTAGTATTACTAACAGTACTAAAACATGTTGATGTGCATGCCAGAGAAATTTTCTAGTTGGTATTCCTTGTAATATGTATATTAAAGTATTCATATATCTTACTTTTTTGTGGTGCTAGATTCATTGAGATACACATCAGCTTTATCGGTGGGATTAGCAGTTGTCTTTGTGGTAATAACCGCTGGAGTTGCAATCTTAAAATTAATGAATGGAAGCATCGGTATCCCACGTTTGCTGCCTCAAGTTGATAATCAAGCATCTTTCTGGAAGTTGTTCACAACTGTTCCTATACTCGTGACTGCTTATATCTGTCACCACAACAGTAAGTTTGAAACCTATGATCTGTTGCATTTTGTTAAACACACACCTCACTGTTGACCATAGTTATGATATAGGGATAAAAACTTTTAGTACAAGTTTGAGCAATATATCGTCTGCGGTTCCTTTGTTAGTTTGTTCCTGACTAGTATTTGATTAAGTCTTACTGTAGTGAAAAAAGTTGAAGAATGTGATTGCTAGACCTGATACTTCTGAGTTCTGATAGAGCGTTAATTACAGTTGTCAAAATATACAGTTCTATTTTTGAGAAAAAGATAGCCAGCCAACAATTACCACGTCATAATGTAAGTACTTGAGTTGCACACAGTGTATTGGCTGGAACGAATACATGCAGGCCTGAATCCTAATTAGGCCCACATGAGTTTTTACAAATATTAGCAAAACACTGTTTGGAAACAAGAGTTGGGCAGCTAACTAAGCCTCAAAGGTCTTGATGTAATGTGTAAACTGTAAATACGAAATACTTGCTCTTGCTCACAATCATTGCCACGCATTAGAATTTAAGTTTTTAAGCTTTGTTCTCGTCACTTCATTTTAAAATTGTATTGTATTTGTATATTAGTTGAAGTATCTTGGCTTTATCGTCCTCAGACAAGCCTGTCTGGATCTCTATAGGTTAGATGACTCAGAGTTTGATCCTTAATTCAATCCATCTAATCGTCTAATCCTTAGCCTTTTGTTGCCTTCTCTATATTTGCTTTCAAATTTTTGGATGATATAATGTTTACATTTATGAAGTAACATACAAAAAACTTTTTTTCATATTTATGAACCAGTTTTCTAATTCTTTTTGTAGTTCATCCCATCCAGAATGAATTATATGACCCGATGAAAATGAAGTCCATAGTGAGGACATCAATTGTTTTCTGTTCATCTGTGTATATTACAACTAGCTTCTTTGGATTTCTTCTGTTTGGGGATCAAACTCTGGATGACATACTAGCAAATTTTGATGGCGATCTCGGGATTCCTTATGGCTCAATGCTTAATGATTTAGTAAGAGTGAGCTATGGAATCCACGTGATGCTTGTGTTTCCTCTTGTTTTTTATTCACTCCGTCTCAACCTTGATGGCCTTATATTCCCTCATGCCATTCCTCTCATCTTTGACAATCGAAGGTTCTTCTCAGTGACAATAGTTCTCATGGGATTCGTTTATATGGGAGCAAACTTTGTGCCTAGCATATGGGATGCATTCCAGTTTACGGGGGCTACAGCTACTGTAGCAGTAGGTTACATTTTTCCAGCGGCTGTTGCCCTTAGGTAAGACAAGTTGTATAACCTCTCACGATTATCAATTTCAGGGTTATTATTAATTGAATATAAAAGATCACCTGCAATTAAAAGAAAAGTTTAGTATTTGTAAGTTGATTTGACCAAGAGGACGACCTGATGAGTGATTTTAAGTGCTCTTTCAATTAACTTTTGTCATATAGACCGGTCAATTTGCATATGTCCCAACTCCTAAATCAAGCCCATATAAGTAATTATTGAGTTAGTCTGATTTGTACTTTGCAGGGATGCTAATGGAAGTGCAGTAAAGAAAGATAAACTAATGCCCTGGGTAATGATGTTGCTGGCTGTATCTTCAAGTACTGTAGCCATCTCTAGTGATATATATGCCATTTACAAAAAAAGAAGTGGGTTTATAAGTTAGTATTGAAGTGATTTGACAAAGTCATTCACTTGGGCGAACTGTTGACCCCCTAATTTTTAAGTGACTTTAATCCATTGAAATGTTGCTGCTAGGTTTACATTATTTCTTTTGGATGTTCTTTTCACTAATTACAGAGTTAGAGGTTTGTGATAACTCGTTAATGGATTATATCAACTATTGAACCATTCTAATTTCACAATAAAGATCTCTTTAGGATGTTATTTTTATTAATTAGTGATCTCTCCTGTCACCCAATTGTTAACATTAAGAGAACTTAAAAAATAAAAAATGTGTGAAAATTAGCGAGACTTACTAAAATTTATATAAAAAATAATGGAGTAATAATAATTTAGAAAATGATAGGATATTTTTTTTAAATTGTATTACTAAGAAATAAGTTGAAGCTAGAGATTATTTTGTTACATGCCGGCGACGAACCTGCATAAAATGAAACAAATGGCTGAACAAACAAGGCATGTGAAATATCAAGGGATCGCCGGTCCGTCTGTATCTGTTTTAACTTCATATGGTATATTTTTATAAAATCCAATTTAAATTCGATTTGATTTATAAAATTGACTAATTAATGGATCTGATTTGGACTAATGTTCATTCAGTCCGACCAAAATTATCCGTGTTATAAACCTGATTTGTTTTAGTATCCAAATAATATGTTTAAAAATTATTTTTGTAAATTTTAATACCTATAGTAAATAATGAAATGAAATGCCACGTGTTATTTGATATGAGTGACGCGCGTCAGAAACGAAATATAATCAAAAGTAGTACAGTATAATTGAAGAGAATCGATGGTTATATGCGTTAATATTCTACGTTGACGAAACGAATTCAAGGACGCTTAGCTTGAGATGAGTGGTGCAAAACTGCAGATCGTAATCAGTAGACTTCAGAAATGGGTTAAATATCAATCAGGTCACTGATTGCGTCCAGATGTATCAAGTAGGTGACTGATTGCAAATTTGACTCGTTTTGGTGACTGATTACACAATTTGACTCGTTTCAGTTTTCCAGCCACCTGAAAATTTTCCGACGAAAAAAAATATGTACAAAAAAATCCGAAAAAAAATTATTTGTAGTAAAACACCCCGACTTTGAATCTCTTAAACTCGGAATTATCGAAAGGAAATTCAAAATTTAAAATCAAAATTAAATAAATCTTGACCCAAATTTATTTAATTTCGATTTTGAGTTTTGAATTTTATTTCGATAATTATGAGTTTAGGAGATTCAAAGTCGGGGTATTTTACTACATATAAATTTTTTTCGGATTTTTTTGTGCATATTTTTTTTCGTCGGAAAATTTTCAGGTGGCCTTAAAACTGAAATGAGTCAAATTGTGCAATCAGTCACCAAAATGAGTCAAATTTGTAATCAGTCACCTACTTGATCTTGATACATCTGAACGCAATCAGTGACCTGATTGATATTTAACCCCTTTAGAAAGCCATATCAACTACTCTAAAACAATGATTAAAGATGTTGCACCATTTGTCTGACCACAGAATGTTTATATTATGTTCGATTTTTTTGAAAGAATATTATTAATTATAAGTTGAGCATTAATATTTATTATCAAACTTATTCATTAAATATTTTAGCTGCATATATATTTTGACGAGTAAGATTTGTAATTCAAACAACTCTTATCATACAATTTGTTGCTCATTTGTATATATTATTATCGAGCTTACATAATATATTGAGTTCTAGGGAGAATCATGTAATGAATCATGTAATCAAGAGAATCGGAAGAACCCATCTAGATCATTGATTCATTATAATAAAAATCTATTTTAATTGTTTAGAGATAATGTCAAATCTGTAAATATCTTGAAGAACTTGCCCATATACAATGTCAATGTTATTATACAAATTAGATATCACCGGCCCGGGTCGGGGTCAGCATAGAATGGAAGGGACGGCCGCCGCGTGGAGGTAGAAGGCTCACGGGTCGTGAACTTCTTTTCCCCGAGAAGAAGCAATGACGGAATCTAGGAGACATATTTGGCCTGTTTGGCTGGGCTTAAAAATAAGTCCTTTTGGACTTATTTTCGGGTAAAAATTTCATATTTTGATAAAAAAAAATTATACAAATATTTAATGTATATTTGAGATTCTATAAGTTGCAAAAAAAAGTTAACTTATTTCAGAAAAAAGTTAGGAATCCTAACTTTGTCTTAAAATAAGTTGACTTATTCTGGAAAAAAAGTTCCCCCAAACACCCCCATTATCACTCAATTCACGTATCCGGTTTTGAGTCGGCTTTTTTAATAAGCGTTCTTCCTCCATCAATTGATATTTCAAGGAGGCTTTACCTGGAATGAAAGAACAAAAATGGATTGCTTCCATTCGAACTCAGCTTTCACGTCTTTAATCCTCAATTGGGCTAGTCACTGGCGAACGCTTCCAAAAAAGACCTACCTCTACTCTAAACAAGAGCCTTCGGGTACCAGGCTAGCTATGTTTATGTATCGACGGAACCAATGACTATTCATAATTCCATAATTGAATCAATTCCATATGGCTTCCAAATTAGAGGAATGTTTTGTTATGGTAAAACTTCGTTTGAAACGATGTGGTAGAAAGCAATGTGCGACTTGAAGGACACAATCCGGTGTGGAATTTTATTCTTACATCCGCCATCCTTTTTAAGAATGAAAGTGCTTTTCAGCGGGGTGAGCCTTCGCTTTTTGAATTGTCTTCTGTCCAATGCGGGATCGAAATTTGATACAATCTATTAAAAAATTTATTTATAAAAATTACAATACTGTATAACAAAATCAACGTATGAAATAAGCATTGCAATTCACACAGAAACTTAAAGAAATAGATGAAAAAATGATGAGGAAGGGTTAATCACATCAGTTTGGCTAAACTCAACAAAGAACACAATGTGGAACCGTGTATAATTCATAACAGCTACAGTTGTTTAGAAACTCAATACCGTCACTATAAAAAAATTATTGACACTTACATAATAAATTATATTATACAAACTTATTCTAATAATTATAATAAGAATAAAAATAAAAATAGCAATAATAATAGTAATAATAATAATAATAATGATAACAATAATAATAATAATAAAAACAATAATATAACTACGTAGTACTTGTTAGTGATATCTATTACTTCTATTTTGATCAAAGAAGATTTAATTTCTTTTAAATAGAAGGTGAAAAAATAAATATTAAAATATATACATCACTATTATAATGATTAGTATTATATTATTGTTATCTCGAGACATAATGTCTCGTGTTGTTCCAATACAGCAAAAAATATGAAATTTTCCTAGTGTAGGAGTAGCCCGAGTGAATGGACCGAAGTATCTTATCGCTGAAATGAACTCCCAAATGAATCTTGAATTATATATTTGTTGTTTAGACAAGATTCACCAATAAAACGTTATCCATAAAATTAACAGATCATACTATACTACTGTTTTATTGTTCCACTCGAAAAGACAATTTCTTTTAATTTTAAAACGATAATAATTTATTAATATATAAAGAATATACAAAATATCTTTATTATATTGAAAATAAAATTTATTTTCCTTATTTTTAAGCTGGGCTAATTTGTTAAAAATACATTATTAAATTTTAACTGAAATATTTCTGGAGAAGACTTCATAGTCCAAAAAAGATTGAAATATTATTAACTAATCAATTGTTTTTAAAGTTTTGTAGTAGTATAGATTTAACTTTAAATATATTTGAATTTTTTCAAATTCAACAAAGTGCTCACATACTATAACAGCTTATAGTATATAGTATATTGCTTTATTATGTAAATTACGAATATAACATATTTTTTAATATACGACAGTAAAATTTCTCTACGATGTTCTATACAGTATATTGAATATTGTATTTTTTTTAAAAAAAATACTAAGATCCAACTATTTGCTCTTAGTATTAAGATTCAACTAAGTATTTTAGTGTTAGATTATTTAAGATTAAATTAAGTGTTTCAATATTAATAAAAAATATTGAAACACTATTAATTATATTGAAATTTACATTGAAAAATTTTATTTAGATTGTTTTGTTTGTTGTGCTAACTATATTTCTAAATTAACATTATAATGATTAAATTAAATATCTTAAAGAATCTTAATACTGTTAATTCAAAAAAAAAATCAATAACATGCAAAAATTTATTACTGAATGTGGGTACAATACTCGTGAAAACCTATGTAAACCTCTAAAATAACTATAAAAATAAAAAAGTTAGATTCGAAAATAATAGGATTCTTTAATGTGTTTTTTAGAAATTGTCAACAAAAAATTACCAAAATATTATTTTTTTTAGTTTTATTCCTAAATTATAGGATTCTTTAAAGTATTCTTTATGCAGATATTCATTAAGATTGTTTAGTTTGTTGTAATAACTAAAATTTTAAATTAACCTTATAATGACTTAATTAAATATTTTAAAGAATCCTAACGTCAGATTGTAATATTATTAAATCAAAATATATTTCAATAACATAAAAGTATATTTTACTAATTAAATAGGGTTCTTCAAAGTATTTTTTTTGAAAAATACTTTAAATTAATATTTTATATTAAAAAAAACTCCTTTAAATTTTTTTAATTATATTTAAATTATAGAATTCTTTAAAGTATTCTTCATTATTGTTTTTTATTTACAATAATAATATTTAATGAAAATTAAAAAATAACTTACTATTAAATTTTATAACAAAACTACTTATATTAATGTAATTAATCAAATCTTACTATTACAATGGAAGTAGAATCTTAAAATCACAAAAATATTATTATTATTAGTTTAAAAGATTCTATTATGTATTTATATAAAGTTTAACACATATAAAGATTCCCTTATATGTTTTTAAAAATAATAATTTACAATTCCTTTGTTATATTTTATAATTAAATTTTCCAATGCATGTTGCTTAATACAAAAACATCATCTTAATAATACCGATTAGACAATTATAATTCTCCTTAATTGAAGCCTATTATCTTAAATTTTATTTTACTTAATTAATTTATTCTATTTATGAAACTTATTGCTAGATATGAAGAACTTATGAGATCAGAGAATGCTAAATCAAAATTTACTGAAACTGATCAGAGTTTAGTTGATGTCATCAAAGACTAGAAGTGATCGACAAAGTTTAGTCTATCAGAGTTTGACAGATGAAAATCGATAAATCAAGAGATGATTGAAGACAGAAAAAGAAGTGATTGTGTGAAATACAATTATCTCACTGAAAGCTATCTTTTAGGAAGATAATGATGGAAAGTGTATATCTGTATTTATTGAGGAGATTTCTTATGAAAGAGTGAGGGAGCTAGCTGAGGAAGTTAGAAAGGAAATGGCTGAAAAGAAATCTAAATCATCTTCAGTATCTGAAAGTTCAAAGCTCTTCACAAGAACAAGGAAGAAGAAGCAAGTTTCTTTTGGCCATGACACACAAGAACCTACCTCTCAAAGTGAGGTAGCAGTCTCTGCAAGGCTAGGCCTATAAGAACCTGTTGCTCAAAGTGCAATAGCAGCCACAGTTGAAATAGATGAAGCCAACATGAATCAGAGGTACAACCCACAAGAACCTTCAGCTCAAAGGGTTGAAGAAGTTGTCAAGGCTCATGCCCCACAAGAACCATCCAATCAAAATTTGGATGCATGCACTACATCTCAAAAAGAAGATTATATTGTTGCTGATGCTGAGAAGACATACTCTGATACAAATCTATTGGCAATCTTTGATGTAATTTTAGTGTAACATCTTTCTGCACAGTCTTTGGAAACTCCATCCACTTCTACAACTATTCAAGGTATAAATTCTGACTTTTATTCAGAATTTACATTCTCTGATAGTATAAGTTTAGAATTTATCTTTCCAACTTTTACTGCTGGGATGACCATGAATAGTCCTGTAAAGGGTACCTCTATTCATGTGACCACAGATCTCCTTTTTCAGCTAACTCTTATTTCAAAGTATGTGATACCGTATTTCTGATATAGTATTATATATAATATAATAACAAAATATAATGTGTATTTAATATTTTAGGCTAAGGTTGAACTTCTAGCTGGGGAACTCAGATAAATATTTAAAAAAATGTAATTTTTTCGATTTGATCCAAACCAATGAATTAATAAAGTTTCTGAATTCTCAATATAATAATTTCTCATGTAAGTGTACCCGATTCTCCATATAAAGTTAATCTTATATCTTATATAATATATTAAATAGTTTTATAGAAAATATTTGGATAAAAAAATTTAATCTTCCCTCTCATAAGGAAAATTCACGGCTTTCCTCATTCTCTACATATATAAAACCCTAATACTATCTTTACTCTAATATAATAATAATACATAATAGTATGTGATATATGACATGTCTCTATATAACTATAATATAAAAAATATTTTAATATTTTAAATCAATTATAAAAAGGTTTCCTAAACGGAATAGAATTCTTCGATAAAAAATCGTAACCGTCTTTTCTCTCTATATTACGCGCTGCTACCATTTAATTTTGGATGTTGGACCACCTCAGAATTAAAGATAATTTTGTAAGTTTCGCGTGAGCTATAAAATCGTCCGATTCTAATTTATGGAACTCAAAATATGGCATAAACAATGTCTGCCGTGTAAAGAGCACAATAATTACGATTTTTATTTTTAATCTAACTCCAAAACAGATCTTTAAATTAAAATTTATATATTACTAAAATATGTAATAGAGTTTGAGTTATAATATGAAGTGATGTAAGAAAAATTATAATTGTTAGAAACCTTAATAATAATTATAATTTATAAATAATTAGAACATAATATTATGTAATTATTAAGAATCGATTTTTTGACTTTTGATAGTATTTGTATAAAATTCATTTTACTTTTATTATATATATAGGATATAATAATAGTATAGGTAATAGAGTTTCAATTCTGTCGCCATCTTTAGGTATATTATACTGACTTATATGACATCTTACCAACTTTAGTACAAAATGCATGAAATTAAGGTTAAAAACTGTACAATCATTGAGTTTTAAATATAATAAAATAAGGAGATTAAGGATATAAGGTAGAGCTTATGAAAATTGATAGCGACTAATTTGAGTTGATTATATTAACTAGTTTATATCCCATGTGATGTATGAGTTTCATGTTTAATATTAATTTATAATAATTTTATAATTGATTTTTTAAATTTTTAAAAATTTAATATATTTTCTTCTAAAATAATATTATATTACTAATTGATATTATTTGATAATCGAACTTTAATCATTTTATTTATAAATAAATCTAAAATAGTATTAAGTTAATTAATGTATTCAAGGGTAATTGAATCTTAATCTATTAATTAAATAATTAATACTCCCTTCGTCCCACCCAATTGTTATCATTTCGGAAACAAGATCCGGCACGCGTTTTAAGGTGCATATAAAACATAGTTCCATAACTTATTTTTAATTTTTTTTTTCTGAATTGTATGCTTGCCAGACCTTCTCTCCGAAAGGATAACAATTGGGTGAGACGAATGTAGTAATATTTAAGAAATTACATCTTTACCCTTAACGATCATATCATATTATCTCTCTTATTCCAATTATATATAGGATATAATTACATAATTACTCATTTTTTTTTAATTTATGAACAAAGTAAAATAAATGATAAATAAATATTTAATAATAAATGACTGAATATATTTGTTGTGATTTTAGGAAAAATACACTAAGATTAACATTAAGATATTTATTCTCTAAAATAAAACTGTACAATCAATTAGTACTGTATTAAAGAAAGCTAACAGGAACTTACAAAGTGAATATCACTCGTATCCGGGACCTGTAAATGATAAGCGACTATCCAATCATGTTCAATTATAGTAATTAACCCATGAGCCCAACAGTCGGAACAGTAAATAGATTATGTTGAATAATTGATTTATCTAAAATTTTAAAATATTAAAGATACATAAATGAATCTTATACTATTCATCTTATACTATTCTTTTAACATTTTCCTCACCAGCTCATCTAAAATTTTAAATGTGAAAACAATGCACACAACTAACAAAACTAGAAGTGTATTTTCCAATAATTTCCTCCCATCCAAACTCGCAAATTAACTCAGTCCCGTCTAAAATCAATCACTAATTCAAACAAAAAACATGACTACGTATCCTCAGTCAGCACCCGCAAGTATTTTGGACCTTTTCGTCGTCTAGTATCCTACGACGGAGAGATGGAGGTCTTCACATACATATTACAAATTTATCACAATCATTCATTTTATATAATTTTTTAAAAATAATAATTTTGGTGTTCTTTACATCATGAAACTAAATTAAATTAATAAATATTAGACTGAAATTATAATATAAAAATATAATAAGATCTCATTTTCATTTTTTTATAGGTTTCATTTCATACTCGCGAATGAAACCACCAAAATTATATCACAATTTGAAATGGTAAATTGTACAATTGTGAGTCTGTGACAAATCACAACATAAAATTTGCAGACTTATCACAAGTTCACAATGTATATTTTGGTCACAAAAATGTGAACAGAAGTCATCCCGTTTATATATACAATTATACATACATACAGATAAGCCTAAAACAACATATATATCTTATATATGGCAAGTCTCAAACAACTTTTGAATGGTTTTCTCTATTTTTCTTCTAATCAGGAAACACAATAAAGATGATGAGATAGGCACCGTATGCATTGCCCCTGGAATCATGGAGTAACTGATTGAGTTGGTATTGATGAGATATATATAAAAACCCACCTCAATTTTACAGAAAAAACTAAACTTATATTTAAATTTCTTTAGTAGTAGAATATAAAATATATAAAAACCGTACGAGTAGTAGTAGTTGGAGTTGGTGTATGTAATAATTTGTACATGTAACGTACTTCACTGCCCCTGCACTGCATGCTTGTTTTTACTAAACCCAGACTTGGTCCTTACCCCATCCCATAGCTGACGCTCTTAGTTAGATCTCCTCGTTCATCTCTGACCAACTTTTTTTTTTTTTTGGGCGAAACTCTTATTTTATATTTAAAAATGAAATTCATCATATGTTTATCTTGTTTTCTTACTACATAAAAAGTAAAAAATATATTTGAAGAATTTACTATACAACAATACAAAGAGAAATACTAGGTATTCCAATTTTTTTTCTAAATGCCGAGTTGTTACGTAAGTAAATGATAATTTTTCTAGTAATAATGTAGGATCTCGCGTACATATACATGAGCTCACGAATCAAAATTTGTCATGTTGTCACCACATCCTTGGAAAAAAAATTTGAGACGATTTTTGGGCAAGTACCACTACTCCAATACAAATATCGAGGTGGATAAATATTAACATAAAATATTATTAAATAGTACTCCCTCTTCTAAAATAATAGTCGCTCTGAGTTTTTGCACGTAATTTGAGGTGTAAAAAACACTACTTGCATATATCATTTTTTCAATTTCCTTTTTTTTAATAAAAATATAATACTTAAATTATTATTCAGAAAAAGAATATGGTAAAAATAATACATGCAAGTAGTTTTTTTTACACCTTAAATCACGTGTAAAAAATCAAAGCGACTTTTATTTGTGGACAATGAATATATCTATACTATATTATTATAACGGAAAGATTAAAAAATTTGGTCTAGAGTGAATCATATAAAAGATCATAATTGTCCAGTTTTAGACGAACTATAGAAATGATATTAACCATTCAATTTTAAAATCTAATTTAAAAAAATATATATATCATACATACAACTCTAACCCCCGATAGTCCTCCTTTTATACAACTTCTCACGGATAATATTATATTATATTTAAATTGTATTTTATATTTTCTATTTTAAGAATCCTATTTATCCTATAATTTTTATTTACTATATCATTAAAGTTTATGAATATTAATATATAAATATCATTGTATAATAATATACAACTTTAACCCCAATAGTCCTCATTTTATACAACTCTTCACAGATAATATTATATTATATTAACATAAATTCTCAACATTATAAAATTTTATAGTAAATATCAATAAAATATAATATAAAAAATAAATTTATCTAATTATCATTCATTCATCACGTGTTTCGCATAAGTTATAAGCTTGTACAATTATATTATTATTAAACAAAAACTTTTGGTCACAATAATTATTTAATGATAAATTTTAAAGGTAAGTGTCATTTTTTCTTCTAACCGTTTGATAATTCTTTATATTTTTTGTTAAATTTATTACATAATTTGAACTAAACTATGCAAATCTAAATATGGAAAACATAATTTTCAAATTTTTCAAATTAGAAAATGAAAAAAAAATTAAAAAGACAAAAGCAAATATTATGTGTGTAGTGTGTGAGAGAGAGTGTAGTTTTTCTGCAGCTGTAATTGAAGAGGATGAAGCTGTTTTGTACTCATCTTCCACCTCCATCCTTGTAACAATTCCAAATTTAAAAACCTTGCCTTTCTCATCATCCTCTTATATAAATCATAATTATTACACACATATTTAATATATCTCTATAATTCCAGTCTCTTCACACGCGTCCATTTGCTCTGCAATTATCTCCGTTCTCGATAAACGAGATCATAATCACAAAAATCATTCATCTGGCTCCTTCACATTTTAACCATTCTACAACCCCATCTCGAAATCTTGAATTTTATCCCCCATTTTCTCATCCGGGTCGATTTTTTTATATGAAAAATGGCACCGACGTTCGAATGGTGGGCCAAAGAAACCCACAGAGGAACGCCGGTGGTTGTAAAGATGGAGAATCCAAATAACTGGGCCATGGTCCAGCTGGAAGGCCCATCTGACGACGATTTTCTCTTACCGGACGGTACCGGAAACTCAATTTCCGGCAACCCCAGATCAAAGTCCCGCCGGAATAAAAATGCCAAACAGCTCACTTGGGTTCTTTTCCTCAAAGCCCACAAAGCTGCCGGTTGTTTAACCTCAATAGCCACCGCATTGTTCAGTCTCTCCGCCGCCGTACGCCGCCGTGTTGCATCCGGTAGAACCGACTCCGATGAGTTAGAAAACACAGTTGTGAAATCAAGATTTTATTCGTGTATAAAAGTGTTTCTTTTGCTATCTGTTTTGTTGTTAGGGCTTGAAATAGTTGCTTATTTTAAAGATTGGCACTTAGGTGGGCCAGATCTTCAGTTAAAGTATTTATATACATTGACAAGGCCATCAGCCGTGAAAGATGCATTTGGTTTGCTTTATTCAAGTTGGGTTTTGATAAGGGTTGATTATCTAGCTCCTCCTCTTCAGTTCCTTGCCAATTCATGTATTATACTCTTTCTTATCCAGAGTTTGGATAGGTTAGTTCTGTGTTTGGGTTGTTTTTGGATCAAGTTTAAGAAGATTAAGCCTGTTTTGAAACAAGGGGTAGAAGATCTTGAAGCTGGTGATGGTAGTAAGGGTTACTTTCCTATGGTTCTTGTTCAAATTCCCATGTGTAATGAAAAAGAGGTGAGTGAGTTTTGTATGTATTCACTTTATTGTTTGTCTGAAATTGTTGTTTTATTATGTCTGAATTTGGACAGCAGAATCCTATAATTGTTGGATATGTATTTTGATTTGTAAGTATGTGTTTTAGGTTTATCAGCAATCTATAGCTGCAGTGTCCTGTTTGGACTGGCCAAAGTCGAAATTGCTTATTCAAGTTTTGGATGACTCGGATGATCCAACTACACAATTGCTGATCAAGGATGAGGTACTTAAGTGGCAACAGGAGGGTGCTAACATTTTGTATCGGCATCGTGTAATTAGAGAAGGGTATAAAGCTGGTAATCTCAAGTCTGCAATGAATTGCAGCTATGTTAAAGATTATGAGTTTGTTGCCATTTTTGATGCTGATTTTCAACCCACTCCTGATTTTCTTAAGCAGACTGTTCCATATTTCAAGGTAATAAACACTTCTTGCTTCCTTTATGGCACAACTGATTAAGTTTAGGCATTGCTGCTTTTGTGTTACTGCTCAAACACATGGCAGGAATTTTATTATATAACTTTTTGCCAATGTCTGTATATGAATATACTTGGTAACAAGTCAGTAGGTTTTACGATTTTGTAGGATAATGAGGAGTTAGGTTTGGTTCAGACGAGATGGTCCTTTGTGAACAAGGATGAGAACCTCTTAACGAGGCTGCAGAACATAAATTTGGCATTTCATTTCGAAGTGGAGCAACAGGTGAATGGAATTTTACTCAATTTCTTTGGGTTTAATGGAACTGCTGGTGTGTGGAGGATCAAAGCTTTAGAAGAATCCGGTGGGTGGTTGGAGAGGACCACAGTTGAGGACATGGACATTGCTGTTCGAGCTCATCTCCATGGATGGAAATTCATCTTCCTTAATGATGTGGAGGTATACTAACTTCATTATTACATTTCATGCAATTAGTTCTGCGTGCATGGAATTTTTCGTGCATGTTTAAACAGATTATCTTTGTTTGTATAAATTTCAGTGTCAATGTGAACTGCCTGAATCTTATGAGGCTTATAGGAAACAACAGCACAGATGGCATTCTGGTCCAATGCAGTTGTTTCGTCTCTGTTTGCCTGATATCATCAGATCGAAGGTATTAACTTGTAAAATCCTTTCTTCACACACAGGGCAAAAAATTGTAATTGAATTTTTACTTGGCTGATGCTTTCAGTTTTAATTGCATGGTATTAATAATATGATGTTGACTTGGTTTTTAATTTTGACTGCTACAGATTAGCTTATGGAAAAAATTCAATATGATCTTCCTCTTCTTCCTGCTAAGAAAGCTAATACTTCCATTTTATTCTTTCACCCTGTTTTGCATAATTCTTCCAATGACAATGTTTATACCGGAGGCTACTCTACCATCATGGGTTGTGTGCTATATTCCGGCAACCATGTCATTTCTTAACATACTGCCAGCCCCAAAATCATTTCCTTTCATCGTCCCTTACCTTTTATTTGAGAACACAATGTCTGTAACCAAGTTCAATGCCATGATATCTGGTTTATTTCAACTAGGAAGTGCATATGAATGGGTAGTTACCAAGAAATCTGGACGCTCCTCGGAAGGTGATCTCATATCCTTGATGGAGAAAGAGGAGAAGCCTCCAAGAGTTAACTCAGAGCCTGATTTAAATGAAATGCGGGAGGAAATCGAAAAGGAATTTAAAATGGAGCAAATTGCCTCTAAGAAAAGAAGGCACAACAGGATATACACGAAAGAGCTAGCACTGGCTTTTCTTCTGTTGACAGCTTCAGCCAGAAGCCTCTTGTCTGCCCAAGGAATCCATTTCTATTTCTTACTCTTTCAGGGGGTATCATTTCTTCTGGTAGGCCTTGATTTGATCGGTGAGCAGGTTGGTTAAAGGAAAATTTATAGGCTCTGTAGGGAGTATAGTGTAAAGAAAGGCTAGTCTGGCTGTTGTAGATAATAAATCGAAGATCAAACACGGAAAGGGACTCTGTTCACGAGTGAGTGAATATCGGTACACAGGAGTTGTTCATGCTTGTTCGCAATACTGATTATAATTTAAGCAACTTCTGTTTCGCATGCAATATGAAGACTGAATACCAGTGCACAGAGATGGCGGTAGAGGGGGCTATATAGAATGATGATATTAGTTAGTACTCCTGTGATTTCTTTTGTAGGATTAGGCGAATTTTATATATCTCTCTCAGTGATTCGTTTGTTTTTTTAGTCTATTCTTTTGTAAGAAGGAGTTGTGGTTTAAACATAGAAAAACATAAGTTATTTAAGATTTGTGCAGTTTCAGACTTCCAGAGTTTCAGGTCATCCAGAAGCGGTGCATTTTTCAAGCACATTAATTTTTGTAGTAGTCAGTATCTCTACCTGAAATGTGCACGTATACGGTATATAATTATAACTCTGCAGAATATAATACACTTGCCTTGCCTTCACATCTTCTGGACCACTTACTGCTGAATTGAGCTTTGACTACAACTCCCATTATAGTATACCAAGCTAAGAGCAACTCCAACAAGAAATGTCACTAGGGGTGCCAAGGCCAAATGGCATGGCTCGGCCATTTGTTAGTACTGTATTGGAGTTGTTGATGCTAATGGGAGGCCAAGTGATGTGGTATGAGTTATCTCATAAAATAGGGTGTTAACTTCTTTTATGGTTCAAAATGAATAAAATAATACCTATTTAATATATTTGTATTATACATTTTTTTGTAAAACTTATTTATTTTATATTTTTATTATTAAATATTATGTATATATAAACAAATTTTTATTGGCATTTTTTGTATTATTATTAAATATTAATTATCTAATATATTTATATTTTACCTTTTTTGTTAAACTTATTTATAATTTATTTTTATTGTATTTATGTATAAACAATTTTATATTTAAAATAAATTTTTTTTATGTAAATAATATATTTTAATAAATAATATATGAAAAATAAGATAAGACAAATTTAAAAATTGACCCGGCTTTAGGTTTTTAGAGAAAAAGACGTCAACAATAATGAGCAAGAGGAAGAAAATAAAAATTATTATTATTGATTATGAGGGTGCCCACCGGAGATGCTCTAAGAATAGATTTGATACATGGCTTATGGAGTTATGGGTATGGGTTTGAATCTGACAATTGAGTCTATTTCTGTACTTCCACCGATATTTATTTTTCACTTAAATACATTTAATTCATCGCTTTAAATACCAGGTACAGTGGTACACCAACAACCGGTTGTTTCGTAAAAAAAACCCTGTGCTATAAAATTACAAAGCAACTTTATGATAAAAAATAGACCTGTGGCCACATGGATGTTTCATAGATTAATAAACTAGGTCCATTGAAATGGACCATGCATCAAGTGGTACATATAAATTTTTTTTTGCTAGGTTAAGTGGTACATATAATTGAAGCTTAACATATTATTGTCACTAAATAACAAATCATCCCCCCCGCTCCAAACGGCTGGAGAATTTAACAATGTGCCCCATATATGCCTATGGAGAATTGACATTTTACCCGAATATGTCCTAAAAGTCTAGAGTCTTCGGACCAACCCATCTTTTTTGTTTATTTAATTATTTTTTGTCATAATTTTAGATATATTATTGTTTTGTAGTTCGTAGAAATTTTTTGCAAACACCGCATCGCAAGAATTTTATGCATCAGATACGACTGTGTGATTATGTAGCATATGTTAAATCTATAATCGAAACTGCAATATAAGTATACAACGGCTTTCTCTTCTCAAATGACCATGCCCGCGTTAAACACGTTTGTCTTTGAGTGTAGCCTTTTTTAATGTCTTTTCTTTAGACACATTCAAATGTTTGTTTGTATTACTTTCCAGTATCCACTTAAAATATTGAATCATAGAAAGCGAAGTTTCTGGGCACACTCTCAATACTTGAGTCGATTTATTTTTGGCAACCACAAGCATAGGTTAAATACAGTATAATATATGCTTTAAAGAAAAGAAAAAGTTGAGAACCAGAACTGAATAAATGCTTATAAAATCAGCATATTCCCAACCCAAAAGTTAAACATAAGTGGGCTGGTTAGGTTCGTATGGATTAGGATTAAGATTAACTTGTCAGACCTCAGGCCTGGTCATGTGCGGCTAATAAAAAGCCTGTCATATATTGGGTTAGACAATAGCTTTTACACTGAGGGGACTTGTGTTTCACTCATGGCCACCGGCCCGCCACAATTGAGTAATCATGTTTATTTGACCATCACCGAAAAATATAATACTACAGTATATCTATAACAATCATTCTTTCCGCGTGTAATTTGAAGTTTTTTTTTCTTTCAAATATTTATTATTTACCTGAAATATAATAACAACAATCATCCATCATTATACATAGAGAGAAAAAACAATTAATGAAAATTATTTTTCAATTGTAAATCTGTAAACTATATATTTTCACGCAAGTAAAATATAAATAACATATATTGCAGGATAATATATTTTAAATTATTTTGCAAATAATCTGTGTCAAATAATGCCAAATGGAAATGTAAAAGTGTTGTAATCTTTTGACCTAATAATTCTGCACTGTAGTCTTTATAACAATATGTATGAATGTTTTCTATCTTTACATAAAGCCATATAGGGACATGCCTTCCTTTTGGATTTGTCCTAACAAAGTGGATCCTTCCTTTTCTCTCTCGGTTCTTTATTTCTTTTTCTTCCTTCCTTGTAGAAAATTATTATTGCAATTCATATGTAGATTCAAGTCCCATCTAAGTTTAAACCTATCACAAATTTTATTTTAATCCCTTTTCAATTTTATTAAAAATCAACATTTGAAAAAAATAAATCATATTATCTACTTCCACAACTGCTGAAAGCTTTCAGCAGAAAATAATATTTTTTTACGATTAAAAATGAAACAGGATTCTCGGCCAAATAAATTACACATATTTTGAAAGAGTAATAATGTTAGTTATTCAAAAACGATCTCATTTTTTTTAAATGACATGGCATTATATAGGGCTTATTTTGATTCATTGGCTTGTTTTTAAACGAATATATATCATATCTTTTTCCGGCACAATTTCCTCCTCCCTCGTCTGCTAAGGCCCGAGTAAAAAGACCAAGCAAAAAAAGACGCCTAAGTATGTTATTAATTATTTCAAAGATTTTACCGATGGTCTACCAAAAGTGCGTTTATACACCACAAAGGTGGTCTCACGTGCAGATTATCTTGATTAAGGCCATTAATTCATTTTTTTACAGGATTAATCGATCTTTTCTTAGTGGCACGCCAGGATATAAAAAACTTTTAGTTTATACACTAGCGGAACTAGAAGTTTCTAATAATCCAAGGCATATAAAGCTTTTAAAATTAATAGAAGACAAAGTTGTAACTAGTCTATTTTTTTTTAAGTATAGAAACAACTGTAAATAAAGATAATGCATGAGAATCTTTGCAGATTTTAACAAATTTTTGAATAATTCAAGAGAATGTGTTTTGGCTTTGGAGAAAGCTTAATCCAAAAGAATTGCAATCATTTTGTCATGCAGAGGGTCATTGAGCTGGTTTTCTACCTACCAAAATTTACAAAGCAATGAAAGTAATGCAATTATTTAGAATATATATACATACATACATTATAATATTTATGTAATAAGATATTAATTTCATCAAGGGACGAGATATTTTTAGTTTGAAAAGAGGCCTGTTACACAAAGTTACAGCAAAAACAGATGGCATGGACCCTAATCATGTCTTCCACTCAACATACTTTAATACCTATATATCCTAGCAACATTCCTCCCTTTTCCCACCAAAATATGAATGAGTACTTTCTATTGTTTGATTTCTTGTTCATGCAAGACTTGACATGCAACTAAAACACACAAGACCCTCTAGGGACTGTTGTTACAAGTGAGCTGATGATATCCAAGAACTTAGATTAGTTGTCTTAGCAAACAGCGTTGAAGCAGCGACCCCGGGTGGTTTATCAGGGCTATTATCCATCTTTGTTGATGATGAATAATCAAGCATCAGTTGTGTTGAAATCATGGTTTCATCCCTGATCAAATCCTGTAGGGTGAAAGAAGAGTTCTTGTAATGCTTCTGTTCCTGCTCGCGTCCCACAAAAATTGTTTTTTGAGCAATAGATTCCACATTTTGTCGCTGGCCTGAAAACTGGTTTAACATCCAATCTGAACTACTACTGTTGTCCACAATGGCTTTGGTTAACCTTGGCTCTTGTATATCATTACTTCGCCTAGCTTGCTCTCCAGCAAGTAATGTGTCACTGGCCATGATTTTTTCAACATCATATTTGGTCATCTCAAAGTTTGTGACAGAGCTTGCCCCACGAAATTTAATCGCAGCTATATCATAAGCTTCAGCTGCTTCCTCTTGGGTGGCTGAACCATCAAGATAGAGTTTAATACATGCATAGTCTAGAGATCACATTTTCCCTATTGTTGTTTAGAAAGAAAATCAGTCGGATAGATTCTGTACTATAAGACTTAAAAACTGTACTCCAAATCAGTCAAACTAAAATTAAGAAAAACAAAAGTGCAATTCATAATGTTCTAAACCACGAATAAAATTATATGATCTAAACCACAAAAAGTTAAATTAACAAAATACATAATGTTATAAAGCAGCTGACCAGGACTTACTAAATGTCCCAAGATAGAGGTCCTTGTTTCCTGCGACTCGGCCAATTCGTGCTTGCCACCTTCCTTGCTGATGATGCCTAAATGTTTATTACAGTAAACAATGAGTCTTTATATTGATAGTTTAACAATAAGTAATTCATAATTTCATATCAGCAGCAACCATATATACATAAATTTCAAAACATACCTTGTTACTCCTCTGTAAATTGAAGCCCCCCTTGAGAAGCCACTACTCCTCCTAAAAACAAAAGCGCAGAAATACAATTGTTTACCATAGCAAGGCAGTATCATACAC
Source organism: Oenanthe sinensis (assembly GCA_028671895.1). Classification (NCBI taxonomy): domain Eukaryota; kingdom Viridiplantae; phylum Streptophyta; class Magnoliopsida; order Apiales; family Apiaceae; genus Oenanthe; species Oenanthe sinensis. The sequence goes on from CM053794.1 coordinate 44,223,319, forward strand.
CAGATAATAAACCATTTTCGAGCTTTTACCTTCTCAAGTATGCAACATATTCCTGACGACTCTTGCTTTTCATATCCTCGAGTTGTTGTTGGTATCTCTCCAACTGTGCAAAATGTTCGTATAAATCAAATAAAAACTTACATTCCAGTAAAAACGAAGTGTATCTACAGAAATTACTGAATCAAGGTTCTCTGAAACCATACAGGAAAGTTGATATAAGTTTCAGATCCCCAATACTTCAATGCAGCACAATCATAGGCTCTTGCAGCTTTCTCTTCCACATCATAACCTCCTGAATGCTTAAAAATTTTAATAACTTGAAAAAACACAAGCACTGTCATTTAGTGTTTTTACTGCAAATACAACTGACTTACCAAGATATACTGAAAATATGCACCGCCAGTGGATTTGTCAAGCAAATATTTCCCCATCATATAAAAGCATGACAACAAAATAATTGATAGTAGTAGTCAGATTATTAAACATTGAGCAATGATAAGTCAAGTATACAAGTCAAAAGCATAAACCAAACTTGTCCCAAATAGGTGCGAAACATGAATATTTCATTTGTTATGTACTCTTACCTTGCCTCCCTTTCCTTGTTTGGCCTTCTTTTGTGGAACTATTATCCCACAAATGAGCTTCATATCTACCCGTCCATCTATGCCTAAGCAAAATTTGCATTGTACCAGATTAATTATAAACTAAAAAAATCCTTAAAATGAAATAATAATCTGAACCAACCTTGTGACACCTCTATATTGAGATGTTCTTTGCCCAAAAGTGTCAATAGATTTCCTATGAGAAGGTTGTTTTGTGCCCAATTTAGCTGACCCTCTCTTCTTGGTTTGTATGGCCAAACAACGAGTCTCATCAGTGGGTGAGATTTGCCTTGAAGGTGTGATACTGCTGGAATGTGAGCCAGGGATCATAGACAAGCTCAAGCACTGTAAATCTGATCCATAGCCCATTGACTCAACAGAACTAGACACAGGTGCATTAGAACCATGTTGATAAATCATGTTGTTATTGTCTATTTGGTGGCCTTTGAAATTCCCAGAAAAAAGGTCATCAGTGTGAGTATCTCTATTTTCTTGAATGGGTGATGGTTGATACATCTCATAACAAGGCATCCCAGAGAAATATTGCATGTGCACTTCTTCTTGTTGTTGCCTTTGAGTTTCTTGATCATCAACATCTTGTTGGTAATAAATACTGTCCAAACTAAGAGCTCCCATTGTTGCATTTCCTAGCAAGTTTTCAAGTTTCGGAGAAGAATCTGAAAGCAACCCTTGAAATAACAAGGCTTTAACAGAACGTTTTATATATTTGTACATACAGGAATCAGCAATGTATACAAGTCCAAGAGAAGATACACACAGATATTATACTACATTACCTTGTGAATCTGATGAGTTAAGAGGCATAACATAAGAGTGAAAAACATTAGTATTTTCATAGAAGCTGGTTGAAACAGAAGAAGCAAGAGAATGGTTCAAGTGATGATCCATGTTTCTAAGTGATGGAGAAAATTCCAACCGTTTAGCATTACAAGTATTATCATCCATGGTTTTCATCACTCTCAATTTCTAACTATTCTCACTGTAAAAATGTATAACCTGCATTCTTCTATAGGGATCTGTGTTTGTAGCTATATATATGCATATATGAAGGAAGAAGATCAAGACTTTTAGTCTATATATTCTCACACAGTAACACTTTATGCAGTGGCTACTTGTCTAGTCTTGACTAGACCTTTTAAACCCAACTAAAAGTCTAAAACTCGAAAATGTGCAATATTTGTGCCCGCATTGTTTATCATAATCATCTATTCATTATAATCCGTTATAATCATAAATATTAAATTTTTTTATAAATTCAGGAACAACCGTCATTAATCCACACTTCTGAAATACTATATAGGAATTTTTTACAGAGAGGGTAGTCATCGTTTATCAAAATCGCCCTGTTTGACCTTCATTATTTTCCTGAAATAATCTCTTATTTTCAGAAAAAACAGGCATGCATGTATTTTTTCTGAAAATAAATAATTTATTTTTTATTTTAAAAATAATATTTGGTTTTAAAATTCTAAAATAAATATTTATTTTTAATAAAAATAAAAATATAAAAAAATATATGAAATAAATAACTTATTTTAAATTCAAGAAACCAAACACGGTCACAGTATTTCTCTGTTGAAATTGGCCACATAATTTTAATTCAAACTCATTTCAATATTTCGAAACTTGTTAAACAATCTGCGACTCTGCGTTAGATTTGAAATCTACAAGTGTCTCTCACTAGAGCTGTTCTGTGTACTGCGGCTACTGCATGCAGCTGCACAACTGAGAACTCTCTGTTTCTAAATATTATTATTATTACTATATTTGTTAAGTTAAAAGGAAAATTGTGGGACCATCATTAGATGCTTGCGGTTCTTCTCTTTATTGCATTTACATCTCCTTGTTTCAAATTCAAAGTTTCCTCCTGTGCGGGCCTTATGTATTTATTTACTCATAATAGAGATATTATTAATTTTATGATTTCCGTCTTTTTATATGTTTTTAAAAATATTAATATTAAAAAAATAATTAATTAGATAAATTCTTTATAAATACATTTATCTATTATATAAAAATGCGAATACAGTCGCATCGTATATACTTGCTCGAAAAAAGAAAATATCACGGATGGATCTTTGAATTTAGTGGATCATCCGAGGGATCCAGCTACTGCCTACTGCTACTCTGTCTCAGCAGTAATTCTGTCATTTCGCAGCAGCCCCTGACCCTAAAACTCTATAAATGATTTAATATTTTTTTGTTTCTAGATGACTACTGTATGTATTATCAAAGGTAATATATATATATATATATATATATATATATATATATATATATATTTATTATTAACAAAATCTTAAATATAAAGTAACTATGTTATACTTATATGTTATACTTACAATTAATTAATAATAATACTATACTATTAATTCGTCCATCTTGGTTCGACCTTGTGTAAGTTGTATCAGAAAAAATATGTAGGTGATTAAAGAGTAAATAGTATTATTAACTGATAAATTTGTATTTCCCTGTTATAAAATTTCTCAATTTTTAATAATAATTTGTCATATAAGTAGATATCTTCATGTTTATTTTAATTAATAAAATATTTCCTTAAATTAATGGAATAATCATTGATTTTAAATAATATTTATTTTGATTTTACATTGGGAACTCTCGAAAAGAAATACCAGAACTTATTACGTATATATATGTTGTTTAGTAACTAACGGCCCAAAGCCCCATCTAATGTGGGCTGAGAATTGTGATTTTTATGTAGGTTGGTGAGTTGTAGCTGGTGGATGCTCAGCTATCGGCTCTCTCCTTGTACTAGCACGGATATTTTTAAAATATTTTACTAGTATATACTTTATTTAATCTTAATTTTTTATGCCATATATAATATTCAATTATCTTATTTATTTAATTTTAATAATAAATATAACTTCTATTTTTTTTATATATATATTTTTGGAAAGTCGAATCATAAATATTTTTTAAATATTTTTAAAGTCAATAATTAAAAAAATAAATTTTAATACGATTCAAATCTCACACTGATTTCATATAAGTTCTCTCTTTAATTTAAAAATATATAAAATTAAGTAGGTTGGTGCCTTGGTAGGTTGTTTTTGCATCTTCTTGTTATTGATGGGATGACAAAAAGTTGTATGATCTGAATCTTCAAATTGCCTACAGTACAGTACACACTTTATAAACTTTGCTCCAAAATTACCTTGACGAAATGTTTATACTATTGAATTTATAAATCTTTCCATTTGTTTTGATGACTTCTGCCCTGGTGATTGGTGAACATTTATACTACTGCTTCATGGAACCATCCATGCATCCGTTGTTTTGCGCAACTCTAGCACTTGCAACTTTATTACACTAATGTACATGGGAATAATTCGAACTCTTCGTGCTTTCATCTTCATTGGTAGGGATGTGGCAGGTGTTGTGCCTATAATAACGTGAAGAATTGATTCATGAACCTAATATTATGGGAGAATTGATCATCGCTTTAGACCTACGCCGTCTTAATTAACCTTGCACTTCTAACACCAACTTGTCAGTTGTCACCAAGTTAGCACTCTCGATTCCTTAATTAATGCCTCCACCCGTGCATCAAGTTTTAGTGATCATCGATCGAGTTTATGTAATGAGCTGACTGTGCAAATATTTCAAGTAATATCTTCAGTCAGTAATAACTATTCAAATCTCACTTTAAAAAAATTATGGTATGAAATCTACCACTTGTATCTGTTGGTTAAATTTGAACGAGCACATGATCGAATCTGATGGGAGACCACGAAATTTAAAAAAAGTACACACAGCTTTGGACTACCGACCACAAAATCTTATGAAATATAGCTTTACCAATTAACATAGATAGGTAAAAACTAAAAATACTACATGACACTTGTACAAGTTATTATTAACTTTTTTATTATGTACAAAATTGATTCATAGTGTATAATTTGAAAAACATGGACAAAATGCACATTCATATCTCAGCAAAGAAGACCAGGAATAACGAATCTTATGATATGGTTCCATACCACAGGGCAGTAAGTGGAAATTTGTACATAAATAGTCAATCAGACCATGGCCAAAACAAAAAGGCAAGTAAAACCTATACTCATTATTCATCACATATAATTTTGTAATCCCAACGACCGATACATGATTGCCTTATAGATCTCCACCCCTTTATTATTGCTTCCTTGTACTCCGTCTCAAACAGCCCCTTGGTTCTACAAATATTCATCATTAATTAGTTAATATATATAGGTTTCTTTAATGAGAATTGCTAACAAGGCAGCTACCTATAATGAAAACCATGAGCACATGATATAATTCAATATATTTGGAAAATTTCTCTAGAACAAGGAAGCTAGGAACCCTATGGCAACCCTGTACTGTGGTTAAGTTAACTAATCTTTCAAGAAATGTTCTGTATCTATGTGGTGCTTACTTTGGGGTTATTTGTTTACATCTTTTGAATGGCAATGTTTCTTAATTATGCGATAGACAGGGTGCATGATGCCTCTTTATTAGTATCATTTTTCTGTTGTGAGCAGCATCTATAGGTGAAGACACATGAATTTGCTATTTGTGTTTCTAATTATTTATTTCCAACTTTCACAATATCATGAGTAAATTAATAATAATCTACTAAACACCGAAATTATAATTTCGATCACCAACAATTAATGAGGGGTTGAAATTAAATGGCAATTAATAAAGCTACAATTTATAAATATCATGATGAAACAGTACTCCGTACTAAATATTAACGCGAGTGTGTGATAGAGGATCGAGTACGTTGAGGACCAACCAGGCCATATGCTGTTTTAATAAATTGTCCCTAATCTCGGGACTTTGAAAATAACGAGATTAGGGTAAACATGTCTCTGGTATTGGCAAACCTGTCTTTTTATATTTTAATTATATAAATGTTTCGTCATTGAGAGTAGAAGAACATCTGACAGATCTTAAATATTTCAAAAAGTACTGTAATTTGTATAGTTTTGCTAGAAAACATTTTTGACAACTTACAAAATTAAATTCCAATATTCAACTTAATTTCCAGAAAATCAAATTTATCATTCTCTATCCTTGAGATCTAAAATGTTATAGGGAGTAAATTGTTTATATAGCATTCTTTTTCTGCTATAATTCACTTTCCCGCCCATAACTTGTTCACTAGACTGGGACAAAAATGTTAAGTAAACAAGCCAAAGTGTGCATCCATATCGACATCGATCATAATATTAATATATATGTAACAATACTCACAGTCTGTCTAAAGAGGAGAATCCGGTTTGCAGAGTCAGCAATAACATAGATGAACATCTTATGGATAAGTGTTGGTTGCTGATTCATCAAATGAAGCAGCAGGATATTTGATAACCTAGTGTCATAGAATCTTGTTAGTTTAGATCTTTATTTTTAAACTTTTGTCAAGTATTATTATTACAAATATCTTCTTTTATCAATAATGCTCCCCATCCATTGCTTGGTTTGGATTATATATATGTTAAAAATTAATGGATATTTTACACCAAGGGGTCCAACTAGCTAAATCAACTAGCACCTATATTGCTTGGTGTTACGTAGCTAGCCTACTCTCCAAATGAAAGATATCTCTAACCTAATAATAAATTTTAAACCAATGGACATGTGTACGTGTAAATCAAACATACTCGTTGTATCTTACATGATCATAACAATTATTTGGAGTAAAAAGACTGTACTTTCGATCACGACATTCCAATAAGAATAACAAAACACACATAAAAAATATAGTGAATATCATACCTTGATGTTGCATTGTATCTTGCATGATCATATTATTTTAGTTACATATATAATTATGATTTTCCAGTGGAAATATCGTCCAAACGGACCACAACCTAGAAACTTCAGATGCACATGTTAGATGACGTCCTAGATTATTCGGTAACTCAACGCCGGTCAATCAAAGGTTTCTAATACTCGAAAGTTATCAAGTGAGTTAAGGTGTGTTCGGTTGGAAAGATAGGAATGGGTTGGGATGGGAATGAGTGAAAGGAATGGAATGAGTTGGGATAGGAATGGATTGGGATGGAAATGAGCGAAAGGAATGGAATGAGTTGAGATGAGAATGAGGTGAGATAAGAATGTCCATTCCATTCTTTTGTTCGTTTAGTAATATTAATTTTATTGGGAATGAAATGATCATTTTTATTAATTTATTTGTTTAATATATAGATAAAATGAATTCTAAAAAAATATTTATTCAATAATAAATTTACTAAATAATATAGAAAATATTATTAGTTTTATAATTTTGCTCATAACTATACATGACTGTGATTAGTTCCTTATTTACTCTTATGTATTGACTACTTTCCCCATTTACAGATTTTACTATAAATGACCTATAATTGATTTTTTTTAAAATTACAAAATTTTCTAATTATAATATTTAAATAATACTTATTTAAATATTATTTTTTAGGTTTTTAATTTAGTTAATATTTAATGCTTATGAAAAAATATTTAATTAAATGATTCAAACCCGATATTTTATCAATAAGCAGATTTTTTATGAGGAAAGATAAAAGTTTGGAAAATTATTCAAAATACTATATTTTTTAAAATTATTTTAAAAAATACAAATTTTAGAAAATATTTTAATAATACAATTTTAAAAGTTGTATTTATAAGATGTGCAACCCAAAATGTAATTTTATTTAAGAGTTGATTTTAATGTTGATTCATGTTGCATCAGTTTGTATTTTTTTTTTATTGAAAATCAAATCAATTTTGGGAAAAAAAATATTTTTGAAGACAAAAATTGAATATTGTATTTTAGAATTTCTTTTAAAAAATTGTATGTTTGAAAAAAAGAAACTGGATGCAAAAGTTACATTTTAATAATTATATTTTTCTTAAAAAGTTACATTTTAGGATACAAAAGTTGTAGGTTGTATTTTTTAATTTCTTTTTGAAAGAAATTTTCTTTTTCCAATTTCTTTTTAAAAATAAAATTAATTTCTTTTTTATATATAATTTTTATTTTTTTTTCCATGTTTTGAATTACAAATCTATTTACTCATCTCATATAATTATAATATATGAATAATATTTTTACTAAATTTAATTTTTTAAGTTTATTTATTTATTTATTATTTTATGATTTTAAAAAGATTAATTAATGCTTTATATTTTTGCCCATGATTGAGTATAATTTATAAAATTAGTTTTTACTTTTTAAATTTCAAAAATATCTCCATTAAAAAATATCTACATCTATGAATTGAAAGATCCAAATAATCAACTCTCCGATCAATTGTGAATCAATAATTTTTCAAATCGTTTATTTAAAAAAATTAAAATTCTTTTAATTTAAAATATTTTACATTTTTCAAGTTCATTATTATACTCTTATAATATTCTACCATGAGTCTGTCAAATTTATTTACTTTTCCAAATTTTGTTTTAATAACTAAACGACTCTTTTTTATAATTAATTAATCAATAATTAATATTTATTAATTTAAATATTCATTTTAATTGGGACAAACATAAATTTTATTATTTTAATTTCGATATTAAGTTTTTATACAACCGTGTATTAATAAAAGTTGATATATATTATTTTAATAATATTTATTATATTCAATATTATCACATATATAATTTTTAGTTTCCTTCATTTTTTAATAACAAATCTATTTACTTATATTTCATAATTATAATATATGAATAATATTTTTTCTAAATTTGATTTTTCAAGTCTATTTATTTAATTTTTATTTTATATTTTTTCTTTGTGAGTTTCGGAAATATCCCCGTCCAAATTCTACATTTATTAATTAAAAGATTAGAATAATCAATTTTGAAATTAGTTGTTGTAATCAATAAGTCATCAAATCGTTTATTTGAAATATTAAAATCTTTTTAATTTATAGAATTTTATATATTTGAAGTTCATTTTTATATTCTTATAATATTTTATTATGAGTCGGTCAAATTTATTATCTATAAAATAATAATATTTATTTACATACATTTTTTAATTTTTAATTTTTTTTGAACCCCACGGGCAAAATACTAGTTATTTCAAATAAATCAAGATGATAACTTGTCATTATAACATTCAATAGTAAATATGACTCAAATTCGAACACTTATTAGAAACTTTCATCTGAATGTAGAGTGATATGGATAAAATGATACTTACATATCGTTATTATTCTTGTTGTAATATCACATTCAAATACATTTAGTTCACAATTTTTCTGTAGTAATTGTATAAAAGAAACAATATAACAATAATGATAAGAGGGTGGGAGTAGTTGCTTAATATGGATCTACAGTAAGATTCTCTATATTAGAAGGATATATTCACGGGACTCTTATTATGGAACGGCATTGGTGTAGGGAGATAACAGTAGGACCGTTACGCCGTACCCCCATTAAAGGTGTGTAAGTTGTCATTGAGCTGGCTTCTGCACAAATGTAGATAATTTTTAAATAACAATTTACAGCACGTAATCTTCTATATTTAACACCACAGCCCTCTGATTTGTCAATGCCTAATTATTCAGACTTGTTAATTACATTGACAAAAGAGTTAAAACAATCAAGAGTGTGATTAGATTTTATATAGGACAAACTAACTAAAATCTCTTTATTATACTGCAGCAGCTACTAGAGGTCCCAATCCCAAAACATGTACATGTAACATGGCCACTGTCAAGTAGCATTTGATATATGTTTCGGGGTCACTAGAATTTTTGGTTTGATTGTGAAATCTTATGCTTTTTTTATCACTTGCCAACAATCCTACGTATATACTTGCATAAAACACAAACTTTATTCAGTTCATGTATCTATATTTTACTCTCTCAAACACTTGTAGAGCATTAAGTTTGTTATAAATAATTATACATCAACATGTCAACTTCTGAATGCAGTAGCGGATGTGAATCTGGATGGACGGCGTATCTAGATCAATCATCAAATTCTACATATGATATATACGATAATACCGAAAGGAGTAAGAGGGTTACCCTGCAAGATGAAGATGAAGATGAAGATTTGTCAATGGTTTCTGATGCATCTTCAGGGCCTAGACATGACAATAATCATGAAGAAAAAGATAAATGTTTTCGAAATTGTTCGTATTCGGTTTCTCCTTCAAAACAAGGAACGATAAGGAAACACGAGATAGAAATTAAAGAAAACAAGGGGAAGTTCTTCGAGGATTGTTATCTTGATGATACTGCTAGCTCCCCTGTTCTTAGTTTTTCCAAGGCAAGTTTATTAAACGGAGCTCCCCTGTTCTGTTCCAGAATGAGATAAGAAAATTTATTACTAGTACATATGATGTGTCCTGTGTGTATATTCATGTGCATATGTAAATGTATTTCAGAAGGAGGCTAGTTCCACCAACCAAGCTTCCCCTGAGCAAGAAACACAAGGTTTCTCAACAACACATTATAAGGTGAGTGCTGATTTTACTGCCTTGTTAAACTGACTTTTATTCCATTTATTGCCTTGCAATATTTGTATGCTTATGACTGTACTCTTCTTGCAGGGAAAATCTTCATTGAATCGGCATCTTGGATTCGAGAAATCCTCTGTTACAGGCCATAAAAAATCAGGTTATCATTTGATGAATGAAACCGCATTGTATGTTTTGCATTGCAAGGGAAGAGCTAATATATATTATGGTCCTTTCAGGTGATTTCCATGGAAGAAATAACAAATGGCAATGATATATATGTTCTTTTGTCTCTGCTGCTGCAGCTCCATCCAAGAGAAAGAAAAAGTGAGCTGCATTATGCTTTGAGGATCCTTTTCAGTTAACATTGTTGTATATTTAATTGTTCCTGTCATTATATTGGGGAACAACCTGAGCTCATGAATATTAATTTAAAAAACAAAACAATTCCCCTTCCTATTGTTATTTAATTCTTATTTTGTTTCTATGATAACGCTTCTACGGAAACACTGGTTTAAAAACTCCCTATTGGGTGTGAAGTGTGTAAACAGCAAGTTCAAATTCTCTCATCGGGTAAGAAAATTTGGAAATCCTCGATTTACATAGTTTTCAGTCTTATAAGGTGGTTGAGTGGTTCACATTCAGATTTACTGGTGAAAGGTTATCAATAAAAGTAAATGAGTCGAGTCAAGCCGAGCCGCGATTGTATTGTTCATGTTGAAGTTCAACTAAAAATAATCTGAGGATGTCCTTAACAAAGAGCTAGCGGCGCACGTTGCTATTAACTTTGATTTCCAGCTCCATGTAAGAATACAGTGCTATTAGTTTGCACTAGAACCAAAAGAAGGCCGCAGAAACCACTTATTGCAGCTACTGATGAAGGAAAAATGCGACCCATATACGTTATGATTATATTATGTACTATCTACATCTGTGATTGAAGTATTGTTGACTCTAGGATTATTAAATTTGTATTTAGTATTATTTAACAGGAGGGATATTTTTGAAAATATTCATTCAAGTTCTTATCCGCCTTAGAATCTGAACCCATACTCTGGAAAGTGACAGAGAGCTTAAGCTAAAAAGACAAGGCATCCGTGCTATATATTTATCCAACCAAAGTCCACACCATCTTTGTAATTATCATCGTAATATCGCCAATACATGTAACATCTATATGTGCATGATATGCTGGTTTCTGTGCAATTAGCAGTAGAATTTGTTCATTTACTTGCTGAACTCGTAGACAACATCTTATATTTTTTTTGGGGTAATTCTCATTGCTTGTTTAACAAAAAAAATAGAGCTTGCAAATATAATACTCCTTCGGTTCCACCCAAGTACCTGAGCTCTCTGATACCATGTTAAGTTACCAGTTCTCCTAAAACTTCAAGTTGTTAGGAAACTGACTTATCAGGATCTCATATTATTCCAACAGATAGAATCAAGACAACACATTTTTCCAATTATTGATTTTGTTTTTTCTTGGCATACGATCATACTCATTAGAATAGATCACATACGTTCGCAGAGACTCGAGAATGACCGCCTCTATCCTAAAGAAAATAGTGGGTTTTAGGGCGTTAGAGAATTTGAGAGTTTAAAGAGAATTAAAGAGTGAGAGAGATTTTAACTGTTTGTATATATATGATGTGAAAAAGTAGTTGTCAAAGATGAATTTCAATCGATTGATTTGACAATTATATTTATTAATCCATTCGCTTCTTGACAGTAATTTTTGTGCTAGAAATCACAAACACTCTTGACAGTAACATTAGCGGTTAGATAATATATAAATAAATGAATAACCCTAATATTAACTGTTGACAGTATGTTATGCGGGGATTTGGAAAATTATACTGTCGAAAAATACGGACAGTAAATTTATGAAAATATATTTCAGTCCCGCATACTATGATGTCAATATTTCTCAAAATGATCGACAGTAACTTATTGCTATATGACAGTATGGATAAAACACACTGTTAAGAAACTTGACAGTACTTTTTATTAACCTCATATGAATTAAGTTACTTAAAATAAATTAGTTAACTTCCCAGTAAAATATCGTCATGTGTATCCACTATGATAGAAATCAAAACACCTCAAGAGGCCATTAATTCACAGTGAATTTAATTAACTAAATTTTGATCAACTAAACAGAATTACATTAATATGATAAATTTAACATACCCAATTCACTCACTAGCCTGTTGAATGTTTTCTCATCCTATGGTTTGGTAAAAATATCTGCAAGTTGCTTCTTTATAGGCACATAGATCAGCTTGATTGTGCCTTCCTCCACATGCTTTCTAATGAAATGATGTCTGATGTCAATGTGCTTAGTTTTGGAATGTTGAACAGGATTTTCAGAAATTGCTATGGCACTAGTGTTGTCACAAAAGATAGGAATTCCTTGCAGAGCCAACTCATAGTCCAATAGCTGGTTCATCATCCAAATTAACTGAGCACAGTAACTATCAGCTGCAATGTATTCAACTTCTGCAGTTGAATTTGACACTAAATGCTACTTCTTGCTAAACCATGAAACCAATCTTTCTCCCAAAAATTGACAGCTTCCTGTTGTACTCTTTCTATCTATTCTGCAACCAGCATAGTCTGAGTCTGAATATCCAACCAAGTCAAAACCATATTCTTTAGGATACCAATGACCTAAATCTTGAGTGCCTTTCAAGTATCTAAAGATTCGTTTTACTGCCATTAAGTGAGACTCCTTTGGATCAGACTAGAACCTTGCACACAACCCTGTTGCAAACATGATGTCAGGCCTGCTAGCTGTTAGGTAGAGAAGAGAACCAATCATTACTCTATACATCTTGTTGTCCACCTTCTTTCCTTTTGGATCCTTGTCAATTTGATTTGCTGTTGAGATTGGAGTCTTTGCAGGAGATGAGTCTTCCATGTCAAATCTTTTCAAAAGTCCTTGACATACTTAGTTTGGCAAATAAATATTACATCTTCTTTTTGATAGAATTGAAGTCCAAGAAAGAATACCAACTCATCCATCATGCTCATCTCATATTTGTTTTGCATTAATTTTGAGAATTTCTTGCATAAATCTTCATTTGTTGAGTCAAAGATGATGTCATCAACATAAACTTGGACTAGAATGATATCCTTTCCATGATTTTTGTAGAAAAAAGTTTTATCCACAATCCCTCTTGTAAAATCATTCTCAAGAAGGAACTTGGAAAGAGTGTCATGCCAAGCCCTTGGTGCTTGCTTTAAGCCATACAATGCCTTGAGCAGTCTGTACACAAAATTCTGTATTTTTTGGTTTTCAAAGCCTGGGGGTTGTTCAACATGTACTTCTTCTTCTAGCTCTTCATTAAGAAAAACACTCTTAACATCCATTTGAAAAACCTTGAAGTTGTTGAATGCAACAAAAGCCAAAAAGATTCTTATTGCCTCAAGTCTGACAACATGAGCAAATGTTTCATCACAATCAATCTATTCCCGTTGACAGTAACCTTTTGTCACCAGCCTTGTTTTGTTTCTTGTGACAGTTCCACAATCATCCATCTTGTTCCTATAAACCCATTTGGTGCCTATTACATATTTGTTCTTTGGTCTAGGCATCAATTCCCAAACACAGCTTCTTTCAAATTGTTAAGCGCTTCTTGCACGGAATTAATCCAATCTGGATCAGTCAATGATTCTTCTAGAGTTTTGGGTTCAGTTTGAGAAAAAAACAAGAGTACATGCATCCATTTGCAACATTTCTTCTTGTTTTGACTCCAGTTCCTGGATGACCAATGATTAGATCATTAGTGTGATCTCTGTTCTATTTTATTTCTCTTAGAGAGTGACTAGAGTCTTCAACACCTTGTTGGTTGACAGCATCTTTTGCTCTTGCACTGTTGACATCATCAATTTCTTCAAGTCCACTATTCATGGAAACATTACCAGAAAGATCAGTTGTTTGAGCAGTTCCGTCATTGTCTCCAGACTAGATATGAACAATTAGTGGACCTGAAATTGTGTGATCAACTCTTGGTGAGTCTTCATCAATCTCTTTTAGATAGACTTGATTTTTAAAGGCTAAGGGTTTTATTTCTTGACTTCCTTCAACTCCAGGAAATTTTGTTGCATCAAAGGTGACATTTACACTCTCCTCCACAGTCTTGTAATCAATGATGTAGACTCTATATGCAGTCCTATCAATTCCATACCCCATGAAGATTCCTTCAAGTGCTTTAGTATCAAATTTTTCTTTGATCTTAGTTGAATCTTTCATGAAGTAGCACTTGCTTCCAAAGACATGAAAGTAGTTGACAGTATCAAATTTTTCTTTGATCTCAGTTGAATCTTTCATGAAGTAGCACTTTCTTCCAAAGACATGAAAGTAGTTGACAGTAGGTTTTCTTCATGTGAACAATTCATAGGGTGTCTTTCCATAGGCCTTGTTGACTACAGTCCTGTTTTGAGTATAGCAGACTGTATTGATTGCTTCACCCCAGAAATAAGTAGGAAGTTTTACTTCACTCAATATTGTTCTTGCAGTCTCAATGAGAGTTCTATTCTTTCTTTCCACAACACCATTTTATTGAGGTGTCCTTGGTACAGAGAATTGTTGAAAGATATCATTGTCTTTACAAAAATCATTCATGATACTGTTTTTTAACTCAGTACCATTGTCACTTCTCAGGGTCTGCACTTTATACTTGAGATTCTTGTCAAGAACCCTTACCAAATCAATAGTCTCTTGAACAGCTTCATCCTTGGTTGCTAGGAACCTCATCTAAGTGTATCTTAAAAAGTCATCAACCATCACTAAGGCATATCTTTTTCTAGCTAGTGATTGCACATTCACAGGACCAAATAAGTTCATGTGAATAAGTTGAAATGCTTCATTAATTGAACCACTTGGAGTGCTTTTGTGAGTGGCTCTCTTTAGCTTCCCTTTTTGGCAATCCTCACACAATCATTCTTGACAGAATTCAAGTTGAGGAATCCCTTTCATCAACTCTCTTTTCATTAGATAATTCATTGCTTTGAAGTTCAAATGGGAAAGCTTCTTATGCCACAACGCTTCTTATGCCACAACCAACTTTCAGATAGAGAAGCATTACTGTAAAAACAGCAGACTTTGTTTTTTCTTACTAAATCCAAGTCATCTATGAAGATGTTTCATTTCCTTACACCTTGCAGTGCTTCTTCTCCCGTCTTCTTGTTGACAATGGAGCATTTTTCTTGATCAAAACCAACTTGGAATCCTCTTTCACAAAATTGAGTTACACTCAATAGATTGTGCTTCAATCCATTGACTAGAGAAATTTTCTCTATCTTCAAATTTCTAACTTCCAGAATGTTATATCTCATTGTGAAACCAATGTTGTTGTCACCAAATGTCACATAAGGGCCAACCATTTCCTTGAACTGTGATAGCAGGGCTTTATCACCTGTCATGTGTCCTGAGCATCCACTGTCAATGATCCACATGATTCTTTTATTTTTCTTGTTTCCCTTCAAAACAAATATTTCAAGTTGCTTTTGGTACCCAACTTTCATTTGGTCCATTTTACTTAGTTAGTTCACAGTTTAAATCTTGATCAATTGCTTTTATTTTTTTTCTTTGAGCATGACTCTTGTACCTACCCATTCAGTTTTGATAACTGGTTTACTAGCATTATTCTTTGGTGGCTTGTCCATCCTAACTTTAGGAGGACTTGAAGTCTTTATCTTTTTAATTTTAACATTCTTATACAGACATACTTGATTTTTATGAAAAGGCATGTTAAAGCAAATACTCATCAGATTCATTTTACACGAAATGAAATCAAAATCACCACATTGAGATATTTATTTGTTCTTTAAAGGTATGCTGTGTAAATTTCCATTAACAAATGTAACATTCTTTACTTCAGACTTACTCTTGGTACATGCATGAGTTAAATGACTAGAAGACCCACAATTGTTACACAACTTTCTAGGAGCATTAGGAATGTAGCCATAATTATTCATTTTGTTTATCCCTAACTTCTCATTTCTATTCTTCTTGATCTTCATGACAGTAGGTTTAGAAGTTACTGTATTACTAGGGTTGACAGTAAGTTTAGATGGAAATGTCTTGACAGTATGATTTGATCTTTCTATCTTAACAGCAGCTTCTGAACTTACTGTCTTGCTAGTATTGACAGCATCTTCTAGACCCTGAGTACTGTCAAGGGCAAAGCTAACTGTCTTGGAGATTTTGACAATATCTTTCGACTTAAGGGTCCTATTGACAATATCATTGTCCTCGTCAGCTAATTCTTGCTTAAGAATTAGTGATTCCTCATCAAATTCAAATTCAGCCTTTTTGAATAGAGGATTCTTAACTCTTTTCAGTATAGAGGGTCTGACAATAGGTTTTTCAGAACTAGTGTCATCCTCTACAACATGTTTCTTACCATTTTTCTTTTCATAGATGTTTCATATACCTACTTTTTGATTTTTAGTATTATCAGCATGGTATGATTTTTACAATAAAGAAGAATTCTTGTAAGCCTTGATTTTAAGTTCATTTTCAGATATCTGTTTTCTGAGAAATTCCTCAATCTGGGAAGCACATACTACCTGTTTTATGAATATTTCTATATATTTGTGTCCCTATGGATATTAAAAATTGAATGCCACAATATTTAGGTTCTAGAAAATAATTACAGCTAAAAGAAACAAGAACAATGGATTTGTTAATGTTTCTTACTTGAGAGAAAGTCTAGCTCAGTTGTATAAGAAAAAATGCTTGTGAGATATGTGTATTTATACTAAGACACATATCTCACTTACATGTGCACTTTTCCTTTGTCCTATAATAAAGCTCAGAATAAAAACTGTGTTTTTATGGTTCAACTTTGGCTTCATTCCATTTGTAGATAAAGTTGTGCTGAGATGACATAAATCTTTGACTCCTGGTGCACACCTTATCTTTTTGTCTGTCTTCTCTCAAGTTGCAGTAGTAGACTTGACAGACTAGATAGTAATGTCTAAATCATTCCTTGTATTTTCACTATCTAATCTGCTACATGAAACAGACTGTCAGCTTCACTAAAAGTATACTGTCAACTTCTAACTACACTATGGCGTAGTATCTTTGGCTCCTCACACTTTGCTGTCAAGCCTCGATAGATCCTTGAACTTTATTGTCTCCAAAACTGTTGTCAAATATCTCCGCTAAACGTGCTGTTAGTAAAACTTACTGTCTGTGAATCTTCATTCTCCGCCAAGTTTACTGTTATTGTAATAGTTGTTGTCGTCTGTTCCTTTGTGTTGTTACTTGAATATGTTGTCGTAAGCTTCAATTGTAGAATGCTACTATCAAAGTCTTGACCCATGTTGTGTCTGAACACTTTGTAAACTTCTACTTCATGGATCATATTATTGTATTTATACAAGACAATAACTATTGAGACTTACTATCACCTACTTGGCTTTTAAACATACTGTCAATATACATATGACAGTACATTTTACTTAGTTAATTTCTAATTAATTTAAGTAACGTCTAGTTGATTACAATGTTAACACCACAATCCCTAATATTGTATAATTATGTTTTTATGTTAAATGTGATTAATTATTATATCATATTGAGTTTGTTATGCTAATTAAGGCATGGAAACTATAAGAAAAGTTAGTTAACTACGCATGTCTACATCTTAAATTCACATTTTGTTAAATTTCAGTTGTCTTTGAAAATAGCCTTTCATTTGCTTTTCTTTGATGTAAGTTTTTGATTTTTGTTGGTTAATGATTCATTTCTCGACATAATATTAGAAGACTAGATTAGTTTGGATCTAAAAATATTATATTAATTGGAAAGCTAGTCGAAGATAATGTTATCAAGTAGAGCATAGCATAAACAATTAAATTAATTAAGCAGAGCACAAAAATCTTCAGATAAATGTCAGTTGTATTTTGTTGATTTGATTATTCTAATTCCTTTCGATAACTCGCCGAACTGATTAAATTTTTGATTATTTAATTAATCATTCCAATTAATGTTCAATTCATCTAATTAATCTATATTCCATGTTTCCACCAACTAAGTCCGATTCACAATTTTTAGAACACTAATCCGATTGCGATTTTTTTAGAACACTACTCCGAGCTCACCATTACTTTTATTCAGGACCTCAAATATTAATTTCATTCTGTTTAATAAGTACAAGTAGTTGAAATTCACTACCGAACGTGGCTTCAATGACTTAAAACTAATTATATACATGCCATGCCACTTGCAAGTTTCAACATAATTAATCAAAGTTATCCCCCGCCCATGAAGATCAACGTGCGTGTGTGTGTTTATATTTGTGAAAGAGACTAACTAATCAAGAGGGTGCTTAATTAATTGATAATCAGCAAGATAGAGATTAATCAAAACACACCACTTGTTTGTGTAACAGCATGGCTTCTGCTTCTTGGAAACTTCACTTGATTCTTCTTCACATGAACAACACTACCCTCTTCTTTTTCTTCTTCTTGTTCAAAAGCTGTTTCTTCATCAATCTTTGCCATACCAACACTGCAACTCCTGGGAACCACATCTTTTGATGATGAAAACTTATTATTACCACTCATTAAAGACTCTTTGAGCTTCTGCACTTGTTGCTCTTTTATGAGTTGTTGCAAATACAACTCCATATCCATCCTTAACTTATTAGTTGGGTCATTGTTGTAAGCTATTGAGTTTGCTCTAATAAGCTCTCTCAAATCATCATCACCTACTAAATTAGATGCCCAAGAAGGGGTGAAGCTTGTGCTGAAACTCTTGGGTAAGGCTGGCCCAGCTGCTTTGGTACTCTTGTTCCTTGACCCCATTCTCTGGCTGCTTCCATATCTTGGCTTTTGAGCTGCATCCATCATACTTTTTACGTACAAGTCTCTTCCTTTCTTCAAGAATCTGATTGGTAGTGTTATGATCCTCATCAACTTGTTTTGGTGCCCTTTGTTGCCTCCCCCCATCTTTGCACCTTTAGTTTACTAGCTTAAAGCAACTTTGATGTGTGTGAGTAGGAGAGAGAGAGAGAGAGGGAGAGAGAGAGAGATATCTAGTTTTTGGATGCGTATCGGAAAAGGTTGAGAAGTTTATGTAGTGGGGTGAAAGAGGAAAGAGTAGTGAATGTGGACTCGGTCATTGCCGGCCAGATAAGAAACGATCAATTATCATAAAGATTGTGAAGAAAGAAAAGGCGGCGAGTTTTCGACTATTACTAATTAACTAGTAAATAAATAATTGTCGGTAAAATAATTCAAGTCTTGTTTGAACATGTAGTGTAAGCACTAGTGGAATTAGGTTAATGTAATCTAAAAGTTGTTATCATCAGTGATTTTATTCGATAAGGTAAAATCGTGCAGTAGTAGTAAAAATGATTATTAATGCGTATAGTTTCATTTATAATAGCTAGCCGTCAAAGTTTAACTTGAAAATCCATGCTCTAATACTTTAATTAAGCATTGTCATCGTGTGATGTATTTAAAGTTTATCTCGTTTTAATCAATCGCTATGTTTCAAGAATTTATGTATGTTTCTTTGGTGGTGTGGGGATGTATTTATAATTGGGAAGTTGTATAGTACAGTACCAAATATTCTTTGACCACTACTAACTCATTACTCTTTAGTTCCCTGGCGAAAGTTGTTCAAACTTTGGGCGCTCGCGGTTTCTCAGATATACGTGTATATCAGTATAGCACCTTTTTTTTTATCTACACTCTTTTTATCATACCACGGAACACTGGTTTAAAACTAATATGCATCAGCGCTTTTTTCACGACATTTCAATATTTATTCAAAATATCTCTATGATTTTATATTTGTTTTAACAAAAATGCGAGAAAAAATCAAACTTTTAAATATATTTTTGTCCTAAAATATTAGTAAGGCTTTGGCAACTAATATTTTATATATGATACTCGGAGAAAGAAATTGTATATAGGTTTGCACTCCAACAATGACCGATATGGCATGATAAGATCATCAAAGACCAAAGCAAGTTTTATTTTCTGGTGAAGTACTACGTATTGGAGTGACAAGTAGTGAATTTACATTATCAAACACAAAAGAAACAATCCAGCAATTACGGGGCATATATCATACAATACCATAAACAAACAGCGGACACATAATGTTGTATATTGTACTGCCTCTGTATATATTTCACAGAGAGTGTCCGGCGCGTATTTTAAGGTATGTATAAAGTATAGTTTTATAACTTATTTTTAATTTTTTTTTCTGAATAAAAATTTAAACATTCAATTTTTATTAAAAATAGAAAATTGTAAAAATAAGTTATGAAACTATACTTTATATGCACTTTAAAATACGTGTCGAACACTATCTTCAAAATGTAAATAAATGGATGGAACAGAAACAATATTGTATAGTATAATGGTGAAGTGGATAACGTTAAACCTTGGGTTAACAGTTCACAAACTAGTCAATGGTGTTCGTTAAAAACAACGCATGTAAAGTGGAGATGAACAAATCAGTACTACATTTGCTGTGTCGTTTCCCATACATTGATGTAATAAATCAGATTTATACTATATTATTGTTATATTATTAAATTTAAAACATTAAAAATCTAATTTTTATTTGGTTCGGTATTTGAATTGTGTTAACTAATCATTACTTGGACTTAATTTTTTAATTAAAATACATTATAAATAAAATACACATACCTTATCACTTTTAAATATGAATGAAAATAAAATAAATTTTGTTATTGTAAACTTAAATCATAAAATTATAATATAAAAAAATACAAAATACAAAATATTAAAAATATTCGTACGCACCATGGATGTAAACTATTTATCATTTATAAACAATTTTTTTAATCATTTATAAACAATTTTTTTTAATCATTTATAAACATGTTATTTATAGCTTATATAAGGAAAGTAAAAAGTTTAATTGTACCATAGATACAAATTAACAATACTGATTTTTCATGTTTTAGTTGTGCAAAAAAATTATTATTTAGCGCAAAAAAAATGAAAATACTGTCCTATTAATATGACAAATGAACAAATCGCTCTGCATGTGTTTAAAGTAAACCTTTGATGGGGTTGGACTAAAGATTATTCGGTGAAATGGGCTAGTATTACAATCAGTTCAGTCTATCTGTCTATCAATTGTTTTTGCTTGTTTGGCCTATGGGCGAAGACTAGTAGCGAAGCACAGGGGTTTCACATATCTAGTTCACTCCGAAATTCGGAACGAGCGACTACATGGTATATCATGTTCTACGGCCAACCCTGTTACATGGGAACTCTAGAACCACCTTTTTTTTTTTTAATGTAAATATGTTCTACACTATGTTCTGTACTATATTATTAACATATGTTCTATAATTTATATTTTATTATGTTTTCAAACATATATTTTATAATATGTTTTCTTTTTTATTCTGTACTACTATAATTTTACAGAACATACTTCCAATATTTTAATAAAATTATTAACATGTATTAACATTTAATTAAACATCTAATATAGATAATTGAACCTTAATAATTAATTGGATCGGGTCAAGATTAGGTTTTTTTCTTAGTGGTTCACCAAGTTCTCGGCTAATAATGGGTTCCTATTTGAACCTTAGTCATATCATATATATTCACTAAGTGTCTTTTGGACTAGTTTTCTGATGTTTGCAAATTTGATATTCTTCAAAAAATTTGTATAATTTATATTTATCTACTACTAATATAGTTACAAAGATTTAATTATTGATTTTTGGAGAAACAAAATTAGTACATTGTTTAAGGTTAAAATTACAAAATAATATAATTAAGATGGTATAGTTTTATATTTTAATACTAAAAATTACACTTTAAACAAAATATGAAATACAAAATATTAATAATATTATTTAATTACATGAAATTATAATATGTATACAACATTGCTTTTTTATTTTTAAAAATGGTACATGAAAATTGCAAAGGAAAAAAATGAAAAAGAATTGTTGATAAAATAAAAATAAAAATATATTAAATGACATTATTTCACTAAACAATATAACGAATATGTAAGTTTGCATTTTTACTTTAGAAAATAGTAAGTTAATGGAAAAATAAAAGAAAAAATGAATGAGTCCTGATGCTAATATAGATCCCAGAAAAAGGGTAGAGGGGTAGTGTTTTAGTAGTGTATAAGGGTGTAAACCAAGATTTATTATATATATATATATATATATATATATATTTATAACTCGTGTGAACCATGTGATAATTAATATTTAAATAAATTCATTTTTTATTTATATTTTTATTGATATTTAATATAAAATTTTATAATATTAAGAATTTATGTTTATATAAATATAACTATATACGTAAATTTTATAAATTTATTTTATTTAATATAAATATGTTATAATATAAACCCATGTTATAATAAATATATAATTGGGTCTAAAAAGTAAAATTTTAGTTAATATATATATGTGTATATAGCTAGGACTCATATTATAATAAGTAAATTTATATAATTTGGACTCGTGTTATAAATATATAATTGGGCATAAAAAATAAAATTTTAGTTAATATAGATATGTATATAGTTAGGACCCGTATTATAATAAGTAAAATCATATCTAATACATGTATATTTTTAGGCCCGTGACCCAGTACTGACCGACCTATCGACCAAATTTTTTAATCTTTTGGCAATAATAATATAGTTTATATATATATATATATGATGCTACTCTAATGAGAACTCTCTTATAATGAGAACTAAGAACCAAATCAAAATCACCAAATTTAAAATCAGAATCACTAAAATTTAAATATATTATAATTATATACATCAGCACCACCAAATCGTCATCACTACCATCGTAACCATTATTACAATCACTGTCACCCCACAACCATTACATCTCTGCCACAATTCCAACTACATCTGTTAGGAATCTACATATGATTTGATGATAACCTTAAACTTAAAATCATAGAAATTTTAATGGATGTAACTGGTCAATTGATATGAAAATTATAAATATCAATTGATTAGGAAATCATTTATCAATTAAAATATTTATGTGAATCAACTGATAAATTGGATTGTAGCATATGTGTACTTAGTCTATTTCAATCGATAAGATGTAAGTCAATTGATATTATTCTCATCAATTGATGTTAGAGTCGATTGATATAGGTCATCAACTGATGTGTAACTGTCAAAATTGTAATTATTTGAAAACATGAAATTATACAAGTGAATGATGATCAGTTGATATTGAAGCATTGATGGATAGAAGATCAATTGAAGAAACCAAGTCAAGTATTGAAGGCCATCAACTAATGTAAAGACCCATTGACTGATATATCGATTGATAACATCTATCAATCGATGAGTCGTCTTTTATCAATCGATGAATACAAAGATCAATCGAAGAGCAATACCAGTTGATGGATAAAAGGAAGGATCAATTGATATGTTTAACAGCAAATTATCAATTGAGTGAGACAACACAAGTTGACAGACAAAAGCACACCTATGGAAGACAGTCTATGATGACTGTGAAGACTCAAGTTGAAGTTATATTTCCAAGTCTGAAGACTTTTCCCATAATGAAAAAAGGCAATAGGAAAGATAGATCAGAAATAATCCTAGTTTAGATTAATTACTTTAATACTCTTTCTACGAATTGTAAACATACTTGTAGTATATAAACACGTGTGGTAGTATTGTTAGAAATATACAAGTTATACAATATCTCTTGAATCAACTATTCAGCCTTAGAGCACTTTGTAAGAACGGTTGATTTATTTTCTAACTTTATAAAATGAAGTTAGGTTTTAATAACCTAGAAACATTGAGCAAAAATATACACTGATGGAAAACCCAATCCATCAGTAATTTTAAATATCTCTGTTCATTGTATTTTCAGCTTGATTTCTTGTTTATACACATTCTCTAAAAACACTCAAACATCAAGAACAAATATTTAAACATACAAAAAGTTTTGTATTGTTGTATTCAACTCTCTCTTCTACAAATATTGACATTGTTATGAGGAATAAAAACATCATCACTACAACTCCCATCATAACATCACCATCATCTCCACTACCACCATCATAACTACACTAGCTAAAAATTACCAAATTCAGAATTAAACTATTACATCGCCATTACTATCGCCACTTATAAAAGCATCGAATCAAAACTCAAATCATCAAAATAAAAAAGCAAATCACCAAAATAAAAACGTGAATCACCAAAATACAAATGTGAATCACTAAATTTTTTGAACGAAAATCATCATTTCTTTTCCAGATCCAAGTAAGTGTAATGAGGCTCTGGTTGATCTGAAAAATCAATGGTCATATAAACATTGTCGTTGTGGTATAAACATCCATTTTCATGGAATAGTAATGGTTAAGAAAGTATCATCATGGTGGTGGAAAGAGTAAGCATCGGATCTGAATTGTTTTTGATACAGAGAGGTGGTAGAATTTTGATTTGTATGATCGGAGTGAAGAACATCTCGATGGAGTTGATGAATGAAATGACTATATGATGTATGTATGTATATATGTATGTATATATATATATATATATATATATATATATATATATATATATATATATATATATATATATATATATATATATATATATATATACACGTCACCGAAGAGGTGGTTGGAGATGATGAACATCTCACCAGAAATGATGAACGAGATATATATTGATGAACATCTCATCGGCGACGATGAACAAGATAGATACATAATAATAACATATGTATGTATGTATGTATGTATGTATGTATAATAGTACATGATAATGGTAATGTTGATACTAGTGAGAGAGACATGGAGCTAGAATGGAGGAAAGAGACAGAAAATAGAGACTGAAACAGCAGAACTGGGTTGTTAAGTGGGGAGAGAAAAAGCTCAATTGAGAGCTAAAATTTAATTTAATTAAAAAATTTTAATGGCTGAGATTAGATCTAAGTTCTCATATTAAGTTGGGTTCTCATTTGAGCACCTGCCCTATATATATATATATATAGTAAGGTTCAGTGAAGAACTCCTTATTTGAGTAACTGAGAAACCAATTCCTATTTTATAAAAAATTGATTGACAAATAATTATAGAAAACTACATAACATATAAAAAATCATAGAACACCAAAAATAATTGCAAAACAAACAAAAGAATTACATAATCTACAAAAATATATATAACACAAATTACAGAACACTAATGTTGAATATTATTTTGTAATTTTGTGTTCTATATTTTTGTATATTATGTAAAAAAAAATTGTTTGTTTTATGATTATTTTTTATGTTATGTAGTTTTTTCATGTGTTCCGTAGTTACATCTATTGTTGATTCTGTTATTATTGAGTGAGATTTTTAATTGGGTTAAAAAAGATAAAAACAGAAATAAAATTTGAATATAAAAAATATTAAAATTTTATTTACACCCTCATTAATTATATTGAAATTAAGCAATCCAAACAATACCTATATATATATATATATATATATATATATATATATATATATATATATATATATATATATATATATATATATATATATATATATATATATATTTGATAATCTTAATCGGTTAATTGATTAGATGTTTTTGTAATCTTGCAAGTTGCATCCATTTTTTTTTTAATAATTAAGCTTAAAATCTTAGAGCATCCTAGATTTGCTCTAATCGGGGAAGTTGCTGGGTAAGGACAATGAGCAATGAACATATACTGTATTACTTACCGATGGATTAGTGTTATTTTAGAATTAAAATTTACTCATTTAGGATTAAATAATATATATTTATAATTTCTTATATATTTTTTATAATTCTTATAATTATAGTTTTTTATTTATGATTAATATATATATGTTAATATTAAAATTATAAAAATATTTTTATTAATAATTTCTAGCTTGCTTGAGTGTATGATGTGTGCGTGTATATATATATATTATTTAATAAATAATTTATAAGTTACAATTAATATTTATTTTAAAAATTATAAATAAATTAAAAGAAAAATATTGTAAGCATGTGATTAAATCTTTTTAAAATACATATCAAAAGGTAAATGTTGTGTATATTGAAACGAATTATATTAGGAAACAAAGTATCTGAGATTTTCCTTTTATAAATACAGATATATTATTAGTATTTTTTACAAATAAATTTAAAAATTATAATTTTAAAGTTTTAAACATATTATTATAACGTTTAAAATTCATATAAAAGGTAAACTATATTCGGAAAGAAGGTATCGGGCAATGATAATAAAGTGGTCAAAGCAAAGATTTGGCAAAATCGAGGCTGGCCATGTGGTAGTCCATCTACTACAGTCAAACTGCCAGTACTTTCCACGCTGAAAATTTCAAATACTAATAATAGTTTAATATAGTACTAATCAATATATATAAATTTCTTTTATAAAGTAAAATCCATATTCTTCTGTTCTTAAATTATTTTTCTCTAATTTGAATTTCACATAATACATCTATTAAAATATTGATTTGAATTTAACATCAAATATTAAATTTAAAATATTTTAAATAATAATGGATCGATTCAATAAAAAAAACAATGGATAGATCCAATAATAAAAAATAGATAGATCTATCTCTAACAATATTGCAAAACCAGAAGTTGTATAAAAGGTTTATTATACTTAATGTTCTCATGTAGGGAGAGTGCGGTTCATTCGGCTCGGTTTTTGGTTAAAATCAGAACCAGAACCGCATATCTTCGATTTTAAAAATTAAAAATTGTAACCGCGACCGAACCATCAGTTTAAATTTTAAAAAGACCGGTTCGGTTTCGGTTAAAAACCGGATAAAGAAAAATGAAAAAGTATATAATTTAAATTATTATATATTTACATTCAAATATTTGAATCATATTCCGCATAATAACACTAACAAAAGATAAGAAACTGTAACAAGTTAAACTTACTGTAACATGTAAAAAACTTTAATGAATTTATATAAAATTTATATAATCAGAATCATGTCTTCTCATACAAATATTCAAATATGCAACTCTGTTAAACTATCGCATTTTTAATTGTGAAGTCAATCAACATTATATATACTAATAAGACGATTTTTAACAGAATAATTTACTTTAAATAATGAATCATGAATATGTATTGTGATTTATATTGATTCATTTGCAAGAGAGACAACTCTTGTATACAACTATACCTCAAAATTAATTTTAGATTTTTCTGATAGAATCTAAATGATGTAGTTTTATATAATTAAATTTAGAAAATTTTCTAAAGATAACGGTAGATACCTTTTATCATATATATATATATATATAAATTATATATAATAAATTTATTTATTTTAACCTATAACCGGAACCAAAACCAATCAATCGGTTCGATTTTTTTTGTTCGGTTTTAACCTATAACCGGAACCAGAACCAATCAATCGGTTCAGGTTTTTATTTTTCGGTTTCGGTTCGATTTTTATCGGTTCCGGTTCTTATTCGATTTTTTGCTCACCCATATTCTCATCAATCAACGTGACTTCTCTTTCCTGCGTCACTTTTATAAAAAATTTAAATTAAAATAAAATGTAGATTTTAACAAATAATTTAAGTGAGTACTATTTAATCCAATAAAAATATAGTGTATGTCTGTTTTAAAAAAGAGTTAGAAGAAAATATTGTTTTAAATTCAAGTTATTAAATTTTATTTATAAAAAATTATAAGTTTATATAATAATATTATTTTAATAATTTTTTAGTTGAATGAGAGAAATGAGTAAGGACAATCGTGACTAAAAGTTACTAATAGGCTATCTAACTATTTAAAAAAAAAAATATCTGTCAAAAAAAAGTATCTGTCAAAAAAAATTATTTAAAACAAATAATGTTATGGATATAAATTTATTTTTTAAATTCAAATCTCAAATGACAATATACCATGTGTCATTATCAAATATTTTAATTAATAATATTTATATAATCATAGTGAAATTCATTGTTATTAATTAAATTAGAATCGGTCAGAACATAATTTGAATTATTATTTTTAAAATTAATAATCGTAGAACAAAAATTAATAATTGTTCTTTTCAAAAAACCCCAATATTGGTTTGACCCACAGAACGTGCCGCATCTATCTGTTTGACCCGATCTGACCAGACTCTGACGTTGCTTCTCTTTTTGATTATCCGTGAATTTCAAGCCTCCTCTTCTATTACTCAACCTACACACACTCACACACTGAATCTACTACTATTACACACACACACACACATTTGTATCTATCTCCATCATTGCTTTCTACTTCACTGTATCTACTTTGTTACTGCTCCAGTCATCTAGTGGGTCGCTGTTAAGTGGGATCTCACTTTTCATCATTCTTCGAGCTTTGGTATTAGTGAAGTTGATTGCGTTTTTATTACTTATTTGTACTACTCCTTGGTTGTGCAATGATGAGCATAGGCAAGATTTTATGGTTCTTTTGACCCATAAAAAGAAAAGAGAGATAAGGTGTTTGATAAAAGTCCTCAAAGAAAGAAAAATGTCCCCTTTGAGTGTTATTGTCAATGAGAGAGAAATGTGTTCTTATCTTTATCTTTTTTCATCCACACGCTTCGTAGATTTCATGTGTCGTCAAGAACACTACTAGATCTTGCTTATAAAGGGTCTTGTTCATTTCTTGGGTTTTGTTCTTGTTTTTTGGGTTGGTTTTGTTGTGCACACAAGGTGTTTGTTAAAATGCGGATGCATCAAATGGGTGGTGGGCAGGTTATGGATCTTGTAATTGCTGTGAAAGATGGGGTCTTGGGAGGTGGGGGTGTTGTTGGAGGGGGAGGTACAGGAGAAAAATTGGAACTTGGGAAGATGATTGAAGAGCTAGATTCAGTTCAAGTACCAAGTGTGTTTATTTGTCCTATTTCTTTGGAGCCAATGCAGGATCCTGTGACCCTTTGCACAGGACAGACTTATGAAAGATCTAACATTGAGAAATGGTTCTCTTTAGGCCATTTTACTTGCCCCACTACAATGCAAGAACTTTGGGATGATGCTGTTACTCCAAATGCAACTCTGTATCAGTTGAGTTATAGTTGGTTTTCTCAGAAGTATGTGGCTATGAAGAAGAGATCAGAGGATGTGCAAGGAAGAGTGTCGGAAATATTGGAGACATTGAAGAGAGTTAAAGGTCAAGCTAGGGTCCAGTCTTTGAAGGAGCTCAAGCAAGTTGTGGTTACTCATGAGAGTGCCAAGAAGACTGTTGTGGATAATGGCGGGGTAAGTTTTTTATCTGCTTTATTGGGTAATTTTACCACTCATGCTGTTGGGTCTGATGTTATTGCAATATTGGTTAATTTGGAACTTAATTCGGATGCAATTAGTGTTTTGATGCAACCTGCTAAGATTTCTTTGATTGTGGATATAATGAATGAGGGGTTGATTGATACGAAGATTAAGTGCACTAAATTGATTGCAATGTTAATGGAGGGAAAGGATTCTAGGGCAGAAACTGTTTCAAGTTTGAGTCTATTGGTGGGGTTATTGAGAATGGTGAAAGATAAGAAACACCATAATGGTGTAGTAGCTGGACTCCGATTGTTAAAGAGGGTATGTTTGTATGAAGCTTTAAGAAGCTCGGTGGTGAGTATTGGGGTTGTTCCGCAACTAATTGAGTTGTTGCCTAATTTTAATGCTGAAACTTTGGAGTTGGCTTTGTACATTCTTGAAATTTTATCAACTATTCCGAAGGGTAGGCTGGCTTTAAAGGAATGTTCTAGCACCATTCCAACTATCGTCAAGTTACTGATGAAAATTTCGAAGAATTGTACTCAATTAGCATTATCAATTTTATGGGCGATTTTCGAGCTTGCCCCAGAAGAATGTGCAGCACTTGCTGTTGATGCAGGCCTAGCAGCGAAGCTGCTCCTTGTTATTCAGAGTGGGTGCAATCCATTGCTTAAACAACGGTCAGCAGAGTTGTTAAAATTGTGTAGTTTGAATTGCACAGATACAATTTTCAATTCGAAGTGTAAGCTTACCATAGCAATAAGATGAACGAACCGATCAAATGTTTACTTGCATATTTACTTTATGCCTTGGGGGAAACCTAAACCATACGCACCATCCGAATCAATCTAGCACAACATAAAGGGTTCTGATAGGTGAACATTCCTTTATGTACATTCAAGTTTATGATTTGCTCACATGAACGAGGACAATGTGATGTGATTAATAAATATGCTATCTGCTTATTGTCAACATAAAGGGTTCTGATAGGTGAACATTCCTTTATGTACATTCAAGTTTATGATTTGCTCACATGAACGAGGACAATGTCATGTGATTAATAAATATGCTATCTGCTTATTGTCACTGTTGTTCCCGGCTATGAGCTGAAGTTAGTTCTGGCTCGTTAAGATGGAATTCAGCACAGGTGAATTGATGTGGGGATAGAGGATTTTAGCAGTGTAGTTTTTTGAACCACAATTGTAAATTGTTGTTTTCTTTCCAAGTTCTCATCCCCATTTATCCCAAATGTTATCTCCCTCTCTAAAAGACATACCAATTTGTAGCTCATCTTGTTTATTGAAATTTTGTATTCTTTGTTTAACATCGCCAACAGTTTCTTCCATAACAGTACTTGTTTTTATCCACACTTTCATGTATTGCTATAATTTGTAGATTTTATTTCTAATGTTCGGTATGGTATTATAGAACATGCTGTATATGGCAAGATTTCTGGCTGATGCTAAAATTGGAAGGCATTAAAGCTTTTAGGCTTTAGCATTATCGATTTTTGAGGGTGAAGGAGTGCTTGATAATTCTGTTGCAGTGAGGTAATATTGAATAATTTGATAAGTAACTTTATAGTGGCACAAATTGGCCTCATCAGTAAATAATTTACCTTGTTCGATTAAAATCACGATTGATCTTAATCCTATGCTGTTAGTCTTGAAATTATGTAAAGAAATCAAAATCACCATTTACCAATCAATTCATCATAATAAATGAAAAATAATAATACTAATATTAAGGTTGTGGCTTCTGATTCTGGGTGTAGATATAATCAAGATGTGCCTCCAGTGTCTTCCTCATCATACACTCTTCTTCTGTCACTCCGTCTTCACGCTTTGTTTCTCCTCTCTTGCTCTCCTCCTTTTCTACCCTGTTTTATACGTGCAGAAACCGAAAAAATGAAATTTAAATTTTAGGATTAACAACACACACAGAATAAAGAATGAAATGAATAGTAATATATTATCCTGAAATATTGCATGTTTTAAAATAAATAGAAACAATTCTTGCCAGATAAACTAAGACAAGTATACTGAGAAAAAAAGAATTGTTTGTTATTAATTCAATGAATAAAAATAAGTACAGACCTATAATATATATAGGTAAAATTGAAACTAAATGGGTGCTACAAGCCTACAAGTACTCCACTACAACACTTATTTCTGAACTTCCTAACACTTATTCACGTGTATAAAAATAGGAACAAATTTATCCAAGTACAACTGGTATTGACTTGGTAAACTAGTAGTCCTACATAAAATAGAAAACTAAATTGAAATAATAACTTGCACTAATTATTTTTAATACTCCCCCTTAGTGCAAGCTTACGATCAACAACTCCAAGTGAACTTCTGTGATACTCAAACTTCGGCTTTCCCATAGGCTTTGTAAAGATATCGGACACTTGTTCATTAGTTGATACACTCTCTACTTCAATTTCATGTTCAAGCACTGTTTCTCGGATGTAATGATAACGAAATTCTATGTGCTTTGTTCGTCCATGAAAAACTGGATTTGCAGTAAGTTTGATGGCACTTTCATTATCACACTTAAGCTGCACAGTATAATTGAACTCACCAAACATACTTCTTATCAATCCTTTTAGCCAAACACACTCATGTATTGCCATGCTTGCTGCCACGTACTCTGTTTCTGTACTTGATAAGGCAACAATTGATTGTTTCTTGCTGTACCAGGACACCATTGTCGAACCCATGCTAAAACAATATCCAGTAGTTGAATGCCTATCTTCGACATTGTCAACCCAATTTGCGTCTATGTACCCAACTATTTTAATCTTTTCACACCTTTTATACATCAAACCATAATTCAGAGTCCCTTTAATATATCGCAGAATCCTTTTTGCTGCATCCCAATGTTTATATGTTAGACATTGCATAAATTGTGATACCACACCAACAGAGTAACAGAGTTCAGGCCTTGTGATAGTTAAATAAATTAATCTACCCACAAGTTATCGAAATGGTGTTGCATCATTTAATATATCTACTTTACTCTTTGTTAATTTGAGGCCCTGCTCCATTGGAATAACCTTTTCTTTGGACTCCCTCATGTTGAAACGTCACAGTAAATTTTTGGCATAAGCTCTTTGAAAGATAAAATATCCATCAGCTGACTTTTCTACTTCAAGACCAAGAAATCGACTAGCTTCTCTCAGATTGTTTAATTCAAAATGAACTGATAACTTGTTAATCAGCATAGTTACCTCATCTTCATTATTACCCGTGATAATCATATCATCCACATATAAGAGGATAATCAAGTGAACATTTGATTCTATTTTAATGAATAAACTAGAATCTGCTTCAGAAACTCGAAAACCACAAAAGAGCAAGTACTGAGCAACTTTACCGTACCAAGAACGTGATGACTGTCGAAGACTGTATATAGACTTTTTCAACCGACAAACATAGTTTGGATATTCCTTCGAAACGTATCATTTAGGCTGCTTCATGAACACTTCACGATCTAATTCACCATAAAGAAATGCATTCTTGACATCAAGTTGTCATAACTTCTACCTTTTGAATGCTGCAAGAACTATTGTATATCGTAGTGTCACCATCTTTGCCACCGGGGTAAATGTTTCCTCCCCATAGTTTTGAGAAAAACCACGTGCAACTAATCTGGCCTTATACCGTTCTATAGTACCATCTGATTTCCTCTTTAACTTGTAAACCCATTTACATGAGACATGAACACAATTTTCTGGTCTGAGAACTAATTCCCAAGTTTCATTTATTCTCAAGGTTACTAATTCTTTTTCCATTGCACGGTCCCAATCAGGTTTTCCTTGCGCTTCTTCGTATGTTATGGGTTCATGTTGATCAGTGTCACCTGTAAAGAAGCATGAGGTTACAGAACAATTATTTAATTATACCTCATAGTCCTGGAGATAAGATGGCTGCCTCCATTCTCTTGTGCATCTACTTGAATTTGGTCTTTCATTGTTGTTTGATCCTCCTTGTGTAGAATTCATTTCATCATTTAAGAATTGATCTTCATGGTCCGAAGAAAACTGAACCTTTTCTTGAGGATAAACCACACTATTCTCAGTAGTGTAATAAGATGACACCTCATCAAATACAACATCACGAGAAGTGGTTACTTTATGTGTTTCAGGATCCATGCATCGCCACCATTTCCTGTGTATGTCACAGCCAATAAAAATATACACTTTTTCTTTCGGGTCTAGCTTAGTACGAGTAGCTTTAGGAACATAGATATAACAAATGGAACCAAAAACACGAAGACAACTAACACCCGGCTTCTCATTATACATAATTTCAAGAGGAGACTTTTCCTTAACAGGCCATGGGGCAGTCGATTTATCACATAGCAAGCAGTCTGGAAAGCTTCTGCCCAAAGCTCTCGAGGAAGATTTTTATCATGTAACCAAGAGAGACTTACAGATGTGAGATGTGCCAACTTTCTTTCAGAAACATCATTTTGTTGTGGCATATGTGAACATGTCATTTGTCTCTGAATACCCTTCTCATTGCAGAAACGGATGAAGTCATTTGAAAGGAATTCACCACCATTGTCACTTTGCAAACATTTGATTTCCTTTTTGAACTTCGTCTCCACATTATTTTGAAACTCAATAAATTTTGTTAAAGTTTCACTTTTATCTGCTAAAAATTTAACACACACATATCTTGAACAATCATCTACAAGTATCATCATATCGGAAACTGCCATAGCTTGTTGTCTTCATTGGACCCATCAAATCTGTATGAATCAGCTCAAACATAGTTGAGTTTCGGTTTGTTGACTTCTGGAAAGAAAGGCGATGTGATTTGCCAAATTGACAACCCTAGCATATTATGTCTTCACGAGCTTCTCGCAGAGTCAACATTCCTTCCAATAAATTATGTGAAGAAATTTGTTGCAGCAGTTGATAACTTAAGTGTCCCAAACGAGCATGCCAAATTGATGCCTTATCCATTTGACTTGTTTTCTTCATATAAGTTTCTCCTACTGACATTACAAATATAGAGTCCTTCTTTTCTCCAATGAACACAACATTAGCATCAAGATTTTTTATATTTTCAAGAATTTTGACGTCATTTGGACCGAATAAAATATAATTTCCAAAATTAGTAATTTGAGAAACAGAAATCAAATTTCTTTGCAAACTCGGAACGTGGTAGACATTATCCAATTTTACCATATGTGTATCATCCGAGTTGATCTCTACCGTCCCTTCTTTAGCTAGCTACCGAATACATTGAATTGTCTACCGTGATGATGACCCGTTCGCCATCATGATTATGCAATTTGGAAAATACTGATTCATCTCCAGTGACATGGTGAGAACAACCTGAGTCCATGATTCATTCCTTTGCATCTTTTGAATGAATGTAAATAACTTGAACTGGTGTTGACCCTGCTCCAATGTCCTTAATTTCCGCTATAAAACACTGCTCCCATTTGATTTCTTCATTTGGTTCACTTTGTTCCGTCAGTTCCTTCTCACTGGCGACATTTACTTTGGAAAGCTTCACCTTGCAATTCTTTTTTATATGCCCAATCTTCCCACATATATAACATTTGATGGGATTGTGACTTTGTAAATTTTCACCATTAAGCTTCCCATCTCCTTGATTACTTTTGTTTCCAAGTGACATATTTTTCTTGGAGAATTTTCCTTTCATAAAGAGCGCTGAATCTGTCTCAACATACTTTCTCATCTGTTTTGCTAGAGCTTCTTGAATGGAGAGAAGACTCTCTAAATCCTCAACAGATGGCTGAACTGCCCAACCTTGAATAGATGGCATGAAAGGAATGTACTCTTTCCTCAGTCCTCATATAAGAAACCATCGCATCCTTGCCTCGCTGATCTTTTCATTCTCATCTAATTCTGATATTTCACCACACAGGCTTTTAACCCTTAAAAAATATTCAGAAATAGATAAATTTCCTTGTGTCAACATAACTAACTCGTTCTCCAGCAACTACAATCTTGCGGTATTCTTTTTCGAAAACAATCGTTTGAGTGTCTCCCAAACCTCCTTGGGTGAATTGACCTCTCGAACATGATCAATGTATTCTTTTCTAATTGAAGTCCTTAAAGCAAAAAGAGCCTTTCCACATCTGATCTTCCATTTCCTTCGGAGTTTGACATTATTTAGGGTGTTTGCTGGTTCCTTCTCCGTTCCAGTGGCGATGTCCCATAAGTCATGTCCCTGAAGATAGGCTTCTAGACACATCTTCTAGTACTTATAATTAATGCCTACAAGCTTCTCAACAGAATTACTAACACTTGAACCATTACCTCCACTTCCTAACTCCATAGTTTATAACAAGACTATTTCTCATGAACTTATAATCTTTTCCAACAAGACAACTACTTGATAGACGAAAAGAAAATAAACAAGTGTGCATGACTCAACGAGGCTCTGATACCATAAAATAAATAGAAACAAGACTTGTCAGACAAACTAAGACAAGTATACTGAGAAAAGAAGAACCGTTTGTTATTAACTTCAATGAATAAAAACAAGTACAAACCTAAAATATATATAGGTAGAATTGAAACTAAATGGGTGCTACAAATACTCCACTACAACACTTATTTCTGAACGTCCTAACACTTATTCAGGTGTATAAAAATAGGAACAAACTTATCCAAGTACAACTGATATTGACTTGGTAAACTAGTAGTCCTACATAAAATAGAAAACTAAATTGAAATAATAACTTGCACTAATTATTTTTAATATGTTTAACCTACCATGTGTTCTTGTGGTTTTACACGAGAAGGTTGATGGCGAGAAGCGTAGGTTAGCGTAAACAATAGGTTATTTATTGTTGTTTTTTAAAATTTTCCGCTTGCTCTATTCGAGTATTCAAGGATGCTATTTCAAGAATATTATCAGAAAAGTGATTGCCAAACAGGCACATTATCTGCAAAATATTACGGAGTATCACCTAGTACTCGTATTAATTTTTCTGTAAAAAGAAAATTCCAATACATACTCAATTGCTGTACAGATTTTGTTATTAAATCTAATTTTGACCATTTGACTTCTGTGGGGGTTCAAAGTGAGTAATTCCAAAATGGGTAATGAGGAAAATACGAGCTAATGACGTAGGATGATTATTCCGATGGCTTATTTTGAGATAATTACAATATTCGTTCTGGTTTCATTACTTACACAAATATACTCCTACTATAGTACTTTACTTTCCATCCAGGGTTGTTGCTTAGGATTAATTTATCAACAATTCAAGATACGTGTTTATAACAATTATCGGATAATGGAGTTTCTTATAACAATTTTTTTATTGTCCGTTTATCTAGTGTATATGAATAAGAATGTTTATAAAATGAACAGGAATCTAAAATAAGCTTTTTTTAATGAGAAACAAATTTCAAAATTCAAAAGCCCTTTTTATTTTCGACACTGTCTTATCCATTTTTCATAATTTGATTTTTTGCACGTATTTTAAAATGAATAAAAAAGAAAGTTTTAAAACTTATTTTTCAAAATTTCTATTTTTAAATAAATATTGGAATATTAAATTTCTATTTAAAAAATAAAAATTTAAAAAATAATTTATATAATTATATTTTTTATGTACCTTAAAATACGTGTAAAAGGTGATACTAGTAAAATATGACGAAGGCAGCAATAATTTTTTATTAAATATTTCCGGCTCTGAATTTATGGGTATGGGTGAGATATCCAGATAACGCATGCAATTAGTGTTAAGTCTGCATGAAGATGTTAATATTGCGGACGGTGTCCCATCTACAAAACTGGATCCACGTATCCACCATATATATATACATGTGTCATCCTCTCCTCTTTCTACCCATCAACATGCCTCTTTCTCATTGGTTATCTCTTCTCATATACAGCCAACACCCCTCTTGTTTCACAACCCTAAACCTAATTAGCTTCAATCTCATATCAGATCACCGCCTCTCTCTAGTCTCTGCTTAACAATTCAAAATGATGCAAACCCTCAACTGTTCAAAAACAGCAGAGATTCTGGCTAGATACAGACCCATAGCTCCTAAACCACCTGTTCATGAGCTTACAGACAGTAACTCCAGCACAAATCCAAACCCTTCAGGCATGCCTGAGAAGATCAGAGACTCCCCTTATAATATGAGAAGCGTATGGCCTCAACTGCAAGCCCGTCCTACTCGAACTCGAAAGCGTGGCCACTCTTCACTTGTCCCAACTCTACCATCTACCAAGAGATCAAAGCCTGCTTCTGCTTTCTCTCCTCATCTTTCACCAAAAAACTTGTCATCTTCAAATGTTTTGCTTCCAAATAACACCACTGCATCCAGTACTATTCCAGCAACTGTTAAGGATCTTGACTTAAACATGCATGCTCCGGTAGAGAAGGATCTTCTCCAGCAACTACAAGCTAAAGAACTGCAAGCTGTTCAATCCCCAGGTGTTGTTACACCAAGGCCTACCAGGCTGGTGTCTTCTGCTATTACTGTTCAGCCACAGACCATCTCAAACCAGGAGGTGGCGGTGCAAGGTCCCACGAAAGCGAAGGAGATTGAGGAGGGGGTGGAGTCTGAGATCTTGCCTACTGTAATATCAGATTCTAAAAACAAAGTTAGGTTAGCTAATTCTGCCTACAATAAGCTTATTGGCCAGCCACAGTGTTGCTGGCTAGATTCGATTGCTGGCTGTGGCGGAGATGGATGCAGTGGTCAGGCTGTGATATGCAATAAGATTAGTGGGGATGTGATGCTGCAGCTTCCAGATTCTGCAGTTGAGGAGGCTGCTGTATCATCAGCAAATGGTTTTTTTTGCTTGGTGGTGATAGAGTGGGGAAACAGTGAGTATAAAAGCTCAATTACAACTTTTGGTGAGGCTGTGAGGTTGTTTTGTGAATCGAGAGATTACATGTTTGCATGGAGGTTCCACACACGAGGGGCTGTTACTTCTGCTCCCAATTTTTGAATTTTCTTTCATGCATATGCAGAGCCCCCAGCTCTAGCTCGGCCAAGTTGTACATTAAGGAAGCTTATATATATATATATATCTTTCATGTCTATTGTGTGCGGGTGAGCTAGTTTGGATAATTATATATAGAATTTTATAGAAATATGCCAATCATCGCATCGGTCGCGTCAATCAAGAGGTCTACAACCCCAGAAGAAAAGTTTATATGATACTAACAATCTCCTGATACAAGCAGGAAAATAGTTTTCACGAGTACAAAAGCCTCTGCAATTTATTTATCTAAAGTACTCCATTAATCTTTACACCAGACAACACAATGTATGGAGTGCACACGAACCACTACTGCTTCTCACTCTTTGCATAGTTCGCCTCACTCCCTGCTGGACCCTTCCACTTAAAATTGTCTGCGTATGTTTTAACCTGCAAGTAGAGTAACTAATTTTTTTAGCCAACATGAAACAAAACTAATAATAAAAACATTTAAGAAAAAAAACTTTGTACTGTGCCAATATATATATTTTTGATCAAATATAAAATCAGTATGAATTGTAAATTTTTAGGCATTCCAAGCTAAGAGATTAATATGGATTGCAAAAAACGTGCTTTAAAGTTCCATTCACATGCCAATCGTGTTAAAAAATAGTATAAGATCCATTTGGACCTCTCTCTAACACCTTAAGGTTTTAGATGAACCGGTTACTTAACATGGTATAAATCGGAATCATTGGTTTTATATCAAAAGAAGATAATGTCAAACTGAAAAGGAAGACTCGGTTATAATTTCAAAAAAGAACTGTCTTGTGATGTTAATGAGGTGAAAGCTCATCATATAACCACTCATAGATGAGTAAAACAAAAGGATTACTGACCTTCAACAGAGGTGTATGATGTTTCTTGACCTACAAAATAGTAAAAATGATTTATCAGAGAAATGGTGACAATTGTTTCCTAATAATAACTTGTATTTTATTTTAGATCAATCATAGGAATGTTATAGACGATAAGATAAGATTGAATACAAGTCAAGTCGCTTCCTGCCTGCCATCAAATTTCGAAATACAGATTAAGCAGCTATACAAGTATTTTCAAAGTCAAAACAGGGATCACAATGTCTAACACTATTCAAGTTCTCCCCTTCTGGTATTAAATATTAACTATTCAATCTGAGAAGCAAAATACCCTGTTATTATTTATTATACTTATTTTTCTTTGGTGGGGTGGGGGCAAAAAATACATGAATTTTCATGTAGTGTAGATATAGCATTTTTCACATGCACAAACCTAGCTTATCAAGCAACTAGTAGCAGCAGCTACGGTTGCCTAACATACTGATATTAAATTATGAAATAATGTACTGAAGAACTCAGTCGAAGTTTTTTATTTAAAATTTCGCTATATGTCCGTTATTGTAGTTGAACTTCTAAAATTGGTTATACCAGTAACACTTGCAAGAAACAGAATTCATTGCATACAACTAATGTATGAAAATAATGAAGAGATCACAAAACATTATTTTAACATGTAAACATACTATTCAGCAAAAAACATGAAGACATACCACATATTCCCAACCATGTTTCTCAGCAAATGCCATAGCTGCTTCTTTACTGTCAAAGCTTAGTCCTGCATCACCAACATTAGCATATGGGTCTCCTGTGGATGTCCAGCCCATCAATGGATTTTCCCACCTAGAGGAATTTAAGTCAGTCAAAATATTGCCTGATAGACAAGTGAAGTAATAATGATCAAGACAATATTTTGAAACAAGCAGCTGAAATTTGACCAAATTATGGAAGATTTGACCTCCACAATCTTGTCAAAAAATCCAAGGTGCAACTGGAAAATACTGAAATTTATAAAAAAAGGTGGAATTTCATTTTTAAACCAATAGTACCTTGAATGCAATAAAGATTGCAGAAATAAACTCTTGATGGGCGTCATGGTTTGAAGAGTTTTAAGAAGCCAAATGAATATTGCATAATTTCGGAACAAGCTAAAATTTAGTTGCTAAAGAAAGAACATTAAAAGTGTTATATAAAACTACCATTAAAAACAGACAGCTTTCTCAAGTTGCATGGTAAATGATATTCATGAGTGAATATGATTACTTACTGCCGCTCAATGTGTAAACAATATTAAGACTTAAATTACAAGTCATGCCCTCGACCCATAATGGGACATAAATACCAACATATAGGATTATGCTTACATCCGATTAGCAAGATTTTGTAGCGGAAACTAATAAACTGACTAGAAAAAATCAATATGCTCTGCATCAGCCCAACTATATAGGCCAAAAAAACATGAAATTTCTGTAGAGTACGCTATAGAATGTTCTAACATATGTATGTTGGTCATGTTAA
Source organism: Oenanthe sinensis (assembly GCA_028671895.1). Lineage (NCBI taxonomy): Eukaryota > Viridiplantae > Streptophyta > Magnoliopsida > Apiales > Apiaceae > Oenanthe > Oenanthe sinensis. Next base: position 44,264,006 of record CM053794.1, read on the forward strand.
CTCATTAGCCTTTACTATGGATGTAACTTTGTCAGATTGTTAAACTTCCAAGTGCTTGCAGTTGTGATGACAAAATAGGTAAAACCAACATAATGTTGAAGATAACAGATGCAAACAAGACATCATACTTTTGTGTAGATAGGAAGTTAATTTTCCATCTCCCAACTTTGCCGGAGCCTTGTTGTGATGCAGTGCGAGCGGGCGAGTAAATGACAACCTGAAAGAGTATTTTAGTGCTTTGGATATAATGGTGATTTATAGAGCAAAAAGGTGTTAAAAAAACCCAATACAATGGAAAGACACAAAAGGTTAAGAAAAACATATAGAAAACAGAATGACTACTGATTTATATATTAGAACTTGTTTGTCTAAGGATAGGATAAGATATAGCTACACTAAATTGAAAATTACATTGATATGAAGGGTAAAGACTAAGGAGAGACAAAATTTAAGAATTAACTACATAAAATGACTTGGTAAAAATTTGCAATAAGACGGCCAAAGTTTCTTCTGCATATAATTACCTATACATGATTTGAAATAGGTTGACTCAATTACACATGTTCTGCTATGATTAGGAAAGTGATTAATCATATATTGCAAGTTCCATTAAGTGCTCAAAAAAGGTCATTTTATTTGATTTTATCTTGTGCATAGCATGAGTAGCAGATACAGGTACTTGCTGCCTAGTTGCTGGGATGTATCAAATGCACCAATCGATTGGAGGGAGGGGGACTTTCTAAGCTTCTATTGTAGGAAAAAGAAATAGGAAATGTATTAGAGAGAGCTAAATCTGTTCATTTCTCTATCATTATCTAAACTGTACTTAATTAACTAGCATATAGCCCCTCAGAAATGCACACGAAAGCAAAAACCAAATGAATGATTGATAACTTAATTTGGGGAGACTGGAAATAGAGTAAATTCGCAGTTAAAAAAACATATATAATAAATAAGCTTTTTGTCATTTTACATAACATATTATTGTTTGTTTCTTTTTTACAATATTATGTTGAATACTATTACCAAAGACCTCTTGATAATGAGGTACAACCTCCCTTCCTTTGGCAAAGGAACTTGTGACTTGTGAGGGGTTTAAACCCCCCTGCAGCTTCTTCAGATGCAACTACTTCACAGGTTTGGGTTTCTTGTCACACTATGGGCTGAGCATGGATTTTGTACATACAGACCAATACAAATTTGACATTCCTATACGTATTAGTTTAAACTTCAGCAAAACTTAAAGTTCCCACCAAAACTTATCAAGTGGAACTGGTTTGCAAATATAAAGTCCACTTGACCTTTTCTATTTGTTTTATTCCCTCCCTTTAGTCTCTTTCCGCTACATCAACTAGACGAATATTTTTAGCCATGTCAGCTCAACACTTAAAAATGCCTTGTTTGAAACCCCAGGCTATGCATAGAAACCAACAAACAACTAATTCATTACAGTACAATGAAAAAACACAACATTACCGATCACAAAAACTAATCTAAACGTAGTCAGCAAGTAGACACTTAACTATCTCGGACATTCTTAATTCATGATCAAACACAACATATCTCAAAAACCAAACATTTTTAATCAAATTGCAACAACCATAATAAAACATTATTTCATCAATTACAAACATTAATCATAAAACTAATAATAAAATGTGTAGGTATATAAGAAAAATAAATACCCGACGAGAAAGCTGTTGTTCGGGTATACCGGAGATCAATCCGACGTCCGGCGGAGGAGAAGCTTTATTTTTAACCAAAGCATCACTTGAATATGCTCTTTTTAGTGTACATAACCGATCACCACCTCGCCGGAAAATGTACGACATTTTTTTCAAAACTATATATATATTACAATTATGATTGTGTGTATAATTCTGGTGCTCTGGAAATGTGAAAAAATAAAAAATTGTCATCAAATATTTTTGATTTTGCCAACTCCGGAAGCTTCGGGAAGTTGGGTTTCTACTGGACTTGTGTTTTTGGGCCTTTTTATATGGACAATTCATATATGGGCTAATTTTCCGAGTTTATACAGGGATTATTGTTCAAATTTATTGGACCAAGGACCAATAATTTTTGGGTTAACTTGAATATCTCCATGATTTTATGACTTTTTTTAAGATTAAAAACATTAAATTATGATAGTATATTTTTTGCTTAATAAATAAAATGTACTTCTAACGACACAATTCAAATTTATATCTCTCTCGTAAAATTTGGAAAAACATTTTCTCGAAAGTAGATATGAATTTTCGTCAAATAATTTTATTAGAGTTAGTTTTAACTTAATCATTTTATTTTAACAATTAGGATAATTGGCAAGTCAACAAGATCTCAAATAATTTATTGGTATACTTAGTCTTACTTATGTATGAATATATTATCTCAATCTAGGTGGGATGAGATTTATCAATCTCTTTGCAATGTTATAAGCCAAATTAGCACCCAAAAAAATCTCTTTGTTTGCCCGTTGCAATGGCAATCCTCCCTTGAAACTCTAATCAGTCTCATATGATTAGAGTTTACGATTAACACCATCATTAAAATCTTTGACGTTATTTATAAAATCAACTTTAATGAGAATTACATTATATTCTACACTATAAAGAATTATTTATTTATCAAATAGAATATTTTTTTTCTTACATACATATAACTATTTTTAATAAATTATTTATTATTATATAAACTTACAAAAACACTTCCTAGACATATGATTCTATAATTATGATTTATAAAAAATAATTAAAGCTAAAAATTATAATTTTTTGATAAAAAAAGAATTATGAATTCGATAAAAATTTAGACTTAAAAAATATAAAAGGAATTGTAATTTAATAAAAGTTAAAATAAAAAAATTGAGTTTTAAGACTTAAAAAGAATAAATTTGTTTTTGTTAACAAATATGAGGGTATAGTTGAAATTTCGAAAGACACTAAATTTGGTGTCAAGATAACACCAAATGTTTGTTCGACACCAAATTTGGTGTCATTCCAATTATTTAATGTCATCTTAACACTATTTTAGTCTTCCATTAGAGTTGGTTATTTTGGTGTTTTACTGTCCCATTGGAAATACTCTAAATACATAATTATACCCCATCCGTCCCTTTTTAGTTATCCACTTTGTTTTCAGTGCGGTTAAACTAACTCATCTTTAATTGTAATTTAATTATAACATATAATTGGAAAAAAATTAAAATTTATGTTATTAAAAAATATATATAATCTATTTTAAAATATATATTTTAGATTTTTAAAATTATAAAAATAATTATTAATTGTTAATCAAATACTTACAAAAAAACACTACTAATTAGAGACTGAGTGAGTATGTAAGTTGGCAACTACCAAAAGGTAACTCTAATCATGTACTGTAACTTTTAGTTCACAGGGTATAAATTTTGTACAAGTAGAAATATTTTATATCAGATATAGAATTTTAAATAAAATAATAATAATAATAATAATAATAATGCACTAGCGCGTTATTTTCCAAATAAGAGTGCTAAAGAGATAAGGAAACAAAGAAATTAAATTTGTAAAAATTATACTCCGTAGATTAGTAAAATTAGTCAACAGAAAGAAGCTACTCTAAAATATATACACGGCGTTGATGTCAAGAACGTAAAAATAAAATGATTATCTTGAAACCAACTGGGTAGTTGCATATGTATCTTGTTATATACATGTTAAACACAATTTTCATTCAATTTGCTTTCAAGCTTATTGGAAGACAGCTTATAATGGCTGCTTGTTATTTTTCTCGAGTCTTAGACACAAGGAGTCACTTGGACCCCATTAACATAACCACCATTTAAACCCTCTCTCTGTTACCATGCGTGTTTTTTTTTACATGATTTTTGTACATTTAGAAGTGGATATAACTAACCTTATTTATATATAAATGATTGTAGTAGTTAAGAACCCAGAGCATCTCCAACCGTAATTTTATATTGTTCACTTATTTAAAATTTAAGAAAATTGGAACTCCAATACTAGATCCTTAAAAAGTTAACATTCACCTTTCATTACTTAATTTTAAGTGATGATTAACTATTTCTTATCTTATTTTATCAATTAAATATTCATTTTTATATCTTCTTTTTCTTTTTTTTGTTTCCTTTATTTACAAAACATAAGTGAAATTTGAATTTATTATTATAATAATGATAGGGAACAATAAATAAGGAATGATGTTTGAAGTTGTACTACAATATAATGTATTAAATTACTAAGATTTAATTTAATAAAATTATTTTTAAATAATCTATTAAGATGCTGTTGAAATTACTCCTATCCTGGCCTCGATGATACTTGCACTAGTTATGTAATACACTCACGTATACGCACGCTTAAACTGACTACTGTGGTCAGTAGTTAGGAACTTAGGATATACTATATCGTAATAACTTGCTAAAAATAAAAATGCTCATGTACTACTTTTTTGAGAATTTTTTGAATAAAAGGCTACCGAGAAAGTTAATCAAATCATGACAACTAATGATAATATTAATAAATTAAGTGATCACATTGTTGTAAAAATTGGTGATTAATCACAATTAATTATTGATTAATTCATGTTAGATAGTTCACTGAACCGATTAAATTCCCGATTATTCAATTAATCATTTCAATTAATACCCAATTTATCTTCATCGACTAAGTCCGATTTTCGCTTTTCAGAGTCATCATGATAATGATAACGATAATATGGGACTATTATTAGCGTTCATGTTTAACAATGCCCAGATAACAAGAAGCTAAAACTTACCAAGGATTTGCTTTAACATAGAATCACCTATCATTGATTTCTTCTCCAAAGAGTGTTTTCAAGATATTGAATTTAATCAAACTAAATGTTTTACTCAATTTTACTAGATTTTTGGTAATCAAATACCTGGCCAACCTTTTTTGGATTAGCTTAGTTCTTTCCTAATTTTTCTTGTACTCAAACTACAGAGATAGCAAATATGATTAATAAAAAATATCAAATATAACAATTTTAAAAATTTGAATTTCATTTAAAATTTTAGATATGATCAAATTACAAATTTATTAAAAAATTCAAATATTAATAAATTTTTTAAAATTTGAAACCTATCATTTATTTGAAACTGAATGAACACATTAGCGAACACAATCTTGGAGAATTGTTCGTAAAATTCATATTATTCTATGTTATTATGAATATAGAAGGATCTCCCGTAATACTTATACAACCCACCTACTGTCAGTTTATCAATTTTATCTTGGATGTAAACGAAGCCCATATCCAAGTCAAGTTATATAAATCCATACAAAAGAAGCTTCCACATCATTTAAATGTTTTCTAATATTTTGACCATTCCAATTACTTAGATCGTCTCAGCCATTATACTTGTCGTATCCACTTTTTTAGTGTTCCTATTTTTCTCTCGAAAACAGCTTCTAAACATCTGTCTTAAAATTATCTCAGTTCCATTATTCCATTACTATAAACCCTTGTGGTCTGGTCTTGTTCACAGTCCAATCAGAGATGCCAAGTCCTCTACTTTGTGGCAGTTTCCAAAATCAACCAGATGAAGATTTTGAGTTTCTAGGTTCATTTACGAGTACAAGATCAAGAAAACCAACCAAATGGCATAGCTTTGGCGGGAGCAAAGGCAACAAAAACCCTTATGCAGATCGCGGGCTTGATAAATTTTCTGCACTTATAGCTGAGCTTGATTCAAGAAGAAAGAAGATCTACACTCAAAAAGGCTCTGAAGACATTTCCCTTCTCGGATTTGTCTACTCAAACTCAGATGATTACAAGCCTATTGTTGTCAGATTGAAGAACAAGAAACACCAAAGCATGAGCAGTGAAAAAGACAAACTCAAGCCTGATCATAACATTTCACGGCCACCAGCCTCTTCTGAAATTGAGCCAGCTAAACCTGATCAAGTAAAAGTACTATCACGAATCGGATCATATATAGTGACAACTCCTAAGAAAGTCAGCTTTGATGTGATAAAGAACATCAAGACGGATAATCTGAGGCAGCCATGGTATTATATTTCGTTGATTACAATTTTCATATTGGTTTCCATGACGGTATTTGGAAGATCTTTTGCAGTATTGTGTACTACTCTTGGCTGGTACTTTGTTCCAACAATCCAGAACTTGAACGTTGAAAAGAAGACAAAGGCCAAGAAGAAAACTTATGTGAAAGCTCTGAGTTGCAACGATAAGATAATTACAAGTAAAGATAATGAAATGTCGAATTCAAAGAAGACAAAGACGATGAAGAAAGCTATGAGTTATAATAATAAGAACGTCAAGTTTAGTAGTAGTACTTTTGATCAAGGAATAGCTTCTCCTAGTAGTGTGGTTAATGGATACAAGTCACCTCCACAACCTGCTTCTCCGCCACAAAATCGTCGGCTGAGTTTTCCAACACAAGCCAATTAATCGAGGATACTAATTATTTGCGGTTTCTTGAAATGTAGCTTGTAATTTCTCTTTTGAGTTGGATTGATGTGATATTGGTCATATGTAAACATGATCAATGTAATTTCTCTTTTGAGTTGTAATTTGTTGATTGATGTGATATTGGTCATATGTAAACATGATCAATGTTTCTCGATCATCTTGAATCTTAAATGTAAATATGAATGTTGAAGTACAGCCTCGTCTTTGCTAGAGTAATAAATATTTATTTTCTGTTCTTCACTTTGCCAGTAAAATTTGTATACCTGTCAGGCTGTCATACACACATAGATCCAAACTTAAACGAACTCTTCTGATGACATATACATCAACAATGCAGTATATATAAAGTTGTTATCCATTTTTTTATTTTGCGCAATTGTTAATTTAGATTTTAGATAACTTAGTTCTATCCACTTTCAAGTGCTTGATATAACGTTTAAAATTCGTGTTTTGGCTTAAATATAAATATATTTATTATAATTATATAATATTATAATTTCTAATATAATTCATATAAAATTTAATAATTAATTCAAAACTTTGTATATTGGAATTATTTATTAAAGAAAATATAACTTATAATTTAATTTCAAAAAAAATTGGGAACATAAGCTAGTGTTTGGATCGGATTGACCCGCCTAGGGCTCCATATGTTATGAAAGAAGATTAGGTTTTGTGAATTCATGATTGCTTGATTTAATTACGACTACTAGTACGAGAAGTCTATATACAGCTATCACAGTATATATACATATAGGATACGTACAAATTAAAAAGAGAGGAGGGGAAGAAGGCGAAACTTGGGGAGAGGAGATGCGAGGAGAATGTGGAAACAAGTTAGAGAAAGAGAAACAGGTGTTATTAACTCTAAATCATTCACTAATCGCATTATATCTCATCGTATTTCTTCACTTCAACTCTCTAATCACAAGGACATCGTCTCTGCTCACCGTGGTGCCATTAATTCCCTTCAGGTATTATTTTTTCATATAATAATAACTAGAGTAGTATTTTTTTACTTAATTAGGATGTAACAACTTGTGTCATAAATTAATTACTTAAACGGAAGTGTTCCTAAAAGTGTTATAATTGTCTAGTTTAATAATAACTGTTTGTGTTTGATATAGGAATGTTCAAAATATTTAGGTGCAAAAAGTTTTGTTCTAGTTGCCATGTGCTTAGCAGCATAAGCTTAGACTAAACTACAGAATTGATCTTCTGCATATGTTAGTTAGGGATGTTTACAGCATAATAAGGTAGTTTCGGTAGCTATTAGTTGATGAGCTGAGATTAAATTTCGACATTGATTTTTGGCATTTTTCTAGTTGCAGACATGTGTAACATATTAAAGCAGCTTTCACAACCATTAGCTGCTCATGTGCTGAAGCATATGTAGGTTTTACAGAAATGGTTGGGGAAGGGGATAGTTTACTATATGGGGTTAGGTTGTTTAGTAGTACCCATCCTGGGAAAAGGAAATCTAATGGGTTTTAAATATTTATGTATATTTTATGCTTTTTTATTGTGATAAAGAAGATGGTTTGCGCTAAGGAATATAGGAATTCATTATTGTCGATAATTTAGTCTTTAGAGTTCATAAAACATTCAGTATCCAAGTTTAAGGAAAAATTGGGCAGCTTGTTTGATCACCACATTAGGTTGATTTGACAGAGGGAAGATATTTGTTAGCGGGCGGGTCTGATGCATCAGTTGCTGTATATGATATTCAGCATGCAACGGAATATGTGGCAGGTGGTTTGGTTGCCAAGCATAAGAACATTCTTTTAGTTGATAAGCAGCACGAACACGGGCACAAATATGCTGTATCCTCGGCCATATGGTATCCTGTTGACACTGGTCTTTTTGTCACAGGTTCATATGATCATTTCATCAATGTTTGGGACACAAATACCTCGCAGGTAGGTTTTGCCTTCCCTTGAAAATGTTTAGTTAAACATGAAGATATTTTGATGAGGTTTTTATCATTTTGACCCAAAGTAAATTTCACTTCTGCTGTTTTAGGTGGTAATGAATTTCAAAATGCCAGGTAAGGTCTATAAAACTGCCATGTCTACGGTGTCTACGTCGCACATGCTTATTGCTGCTGGAACAGAAGACGTTCAAGTTCGCCTTTGTGATATTGCCTCAGGGGCCTTTTCTCATACATTGTCTGGTCATCGAGGTACGTTACATTTAACTTGAGATTATTTTTTCTTCTCCATTGTATTATGGTTTGCGAGTTCCTTGGATATACATGGTCCATGGTTATTTATCTCCCTAGGTATGGATCAACAGTTTCTTACTTTGGGTATAATGTCACAGACAATTTACTTCATCTTAAAATTATATTTGGTGATGTCGGGTTGTTTGTCCCTGGGATATGATCCATACACCATGTTTCTTTGCAAGGATTATAATTATTGGAATATATTTACAATTTGCATTCATGTAATTATGTTTAATTCTCTAAAATAATCTTAAAACTATTTTTGATCATTTATAGTTCATTTTGGGGTAATACAACCCTCTCCTTAGGGCTTAGGCTAATCTCACGAGAATGAAGTAAAAAGTGAGTGCAATTTAATCAGCTTGATAACTTACAGAATAGATATATTATAAATCTAGAGCACATGCCAATAACCCGGAGATTATTATTCTTATGAAACATAGCCGTAGTGAACTTTATTTGGCATATGTTTCCATGAGGGATCAATGAATTTTTACTTTTTTCCTCGGGGTTGAAATGTTTTGGACTATCTGTTAACTTCTTTCTAGCTGCACATTCTATTATTGAGAACTCTGAATAGTTCTGCTACATGCTTCACAATTATCGTGTTGTTATCATCTTATTATTCATTTGGAATGTTTCTATCTATGAATTATGGGTAATATATACTCTTTACATGGTACTCTAGTGACCATGGATTTTAGTTTTATTAGCTGTAACAACGAGATACAAGAAATATAGCCAACATATATAAAATTGTAATTGCTTATCTTTTGATGATATAGATGGAGTAATGGCAGTGGAATGGTCTACTTCTAGTGAATGGGTTCTGCTAACAGGGGGATGTGATGGTGCTATACGATTTTGGGACATCAGACGTGCTGGATGTTTTTCTGTTCTAAATCAGTCTCATACTCAACTTGGAAGAAGGCCACCTCTTCTACAACGTGCCATCACTAACAAGGTCCCTCTTCCCTGTTACCTATGTTGATGTAGTCTGTTATTATATATATAGTGTTTTCGAATTTAATATATAGCGTTGTTCAACTAGTTTTTTCCTCACTTTACTCTCTACTCTCTGGAGATCGCTGCTCCTCTCTTGGTATATAGGTGATCACCACTTTTCTCATGATATATAGATATGCACTTGGAGAAGTATACGAGGAATTCATTACTGTTAATTGTGCATTGACGGCTTTAGAGTCCAAATTATATTCTCCTTTTGTTTCCCTTGACCGTCCTCAACCTTTGTTTGACATCAAGTTCAAGCAAAACAGTCCACTTGCCATACAAAATAAATTTAAAATATTCTTGTTTAAAAAATGACCAATTACGAGTAAGGTTGCCCAGAGCTGCATAGAAGAGGGTTTATAATAAATGATTATACGGCTTTGGTGAGATTAGAGAGAAGGGAGCAGATTTGTCAAACCCTGATTACTAATGCAAAATCTAGAATCTAAGACTTCTGAATATGAAGATGGTAGGTTATTGAGATACTGAACTTTAATATAGGAATTTACCTGCTATTTAATCTAGGTTATTAAAATTCAGTTTTAAGAGGAAGGAATGATTTCTTCGATTACGTTTTTTTCCCTGCTAACGACCATCAAGTGTAGGAATGATTTCTTCGATTACGTTTTTTTCCCAAAATATGAAATTCCTGTAGCAGCTTGTATATGAATATGTATACATACACAAACCCATATGTCTGATTATCAACTTCAAATTTTGAGGCTGAAGGAGATATTAAAACCACAAGGTCTAAAGGGAAGATATCATAGTTTGTGTGTACTGGTAGTTTGTGGTTTGGCCCTAGAAGACAGTGTATGCCTCCTTAACCCCGCTGCCCCCAGGCCAAGCTCAACGTTATGTGTTCTTTCTGTTGTAAACTAGAAATAAATAAGATGATGCAAACACAAGGGAATAAGTTGAGAAGTTATGCCCTTATATATGAGACTATGTTAAACACTATTTTGTTGATGGAATATGGATCACTTGCTCAGTTGTACTAACAATATAAGTCTTTTTCTTAAGCAGGCATCAACATCCAAATCCTCTTCGGCAGGTATATCTTCAAAATCTAGGACAGCGCAAAGGAAACATGTCAATGGAAATGGTTCAAAGCATAGTTCTGTAACAAAAAAGAATCTCAGTCAAGAGAAGGCATCTGCAGGGAAGAGGCTTCATCCAGGGTTAATCTCTAGCCAGGATCGTTCTACTGCTCATTATGGTGCTGTAATTGGATTGAAGATGACTTCAGATGGACTTTATCTGCTTAGTGCAGGTTAAGTGTTTTCTAGTTTATTATCTTATTTTTTTGTGTGCTAATAATATTGATGAAATGATGAACATCTGAATAAGTATACTGAATGTTACATAAGAAAAAAAGAAAAGAAGTTATAAGGGATGCTGCAAGTCCTTATTGCTAACCAAATAATACCTTGACTGTCAATTTGTTATTTTTACCCTGCTCGGTTTCTGTTTCAGGTTCTGATTCAAGATTAAGGTTGTGGGACGTGGAATCCTGCTGCAATACGCTTGTGAACTTTGACATTGTGCGGCTTCAGACTAGCAAGTCAATGCAGTTGGCTGTATCTTCAGATTCTGAGCTTGTTTTTGTTCCATGCATGTCAACTGTGAAAGTAATGACATTTCCTTACTTTTCAATGTCTAGATTGAACAATTTTCTTATTAAATGAGCTCATATATTAAAACTGATCTTCTTAGGCATTTAGTATGTGGTCTGGTCAGACGATGTTGTCATTTCGTAGCCACTATGACAATGTAAATTCTTGCTGGTACAATGAACAGGATCAGGTATAATGTTCCCTCTAAATTCTCTATTTTATCTACTAAAAAAAATAGTAGGCTATTTTATTATTATCCTGAGCCTAGACAAGGAGCTCCGTTAAGGCAGTTGATATTTTCTATATTTTGTATGATATAAATTGCTGAGATGTATGCTTGCATTCATTCAGGAGTTGTATACTGGCGGCAGTGACAGGCAAATTCTCGTGTGGTCTCCATTTAAGTCAAATTCTGACCATGAGGTGTGATTTCTCGCAATCATCTTTGTATTAAACTTTCTATTCACATGGTAAGGGTGTTAATCTTACCAAATGTGTTCTATTAAGCCACATGTGTATATTTATGTTGAATTGCAGGATGAATGGGGCATGAAACAGCAAGGTGTTGCACCTGATCAAGATAATTGGAGTGATTAAGCTTTGATGGAAACAGCTGAAATAGTATTACATTCCCCTTATTTTTTTATTAATTTTATGTGCGTACTTTCTTATGTATATAGTGTAAGAGTGATAGCTATATTTTTTTGTTGTACTATTGCCAATTTATTTTTAAAAAAATAAAAAAAAAGTTTTTCAAATAATATCTGCTTTGGTGTACTGTATATATTTCCTTAAAATAATTACGTGATCATGTTGACTTGTTATTTAAATGATTATTCACGGAATTTTAATGACATGCGCTGGATTGTGCATTTAATAAAATAAAAAAGGGGTAATTTGTAGTGTACTAGTGTGTATCCAGTGAAAAGGGTATATATATCTGAAAACCCTCCATGATGACAGCTGAGAGTTTGCAATAAGATATTTTGGATCATGGATTTTATTGAGGGTATTTTAAAGTGGAAATGTGGGGAAGGGGTGGAGATGCAGCAGTGAAGGGAGTGCTGGTCCTGGAGGTGTGAAACATACAAGGGACAGACGGTGAGGAAAATAGCATAGGTGCGTGGTCGACGCACCAGCAAATTGGTCTCATTAATAGGATGTAGATAAGCTCTGCAAAGGTGCATCAGTGATAGAATTTTAAACTATTTAAATGTTACTTGGCTGCTGTAGTTAAAAGGTTGATGAAGGGTGGCCAAGCAGCAGAACAGCAGTTGTCGAAACAAGGCTCTTACATTACCTAGCGTGAAATTGCCAGTCACGGACTCAGTTAGTCCCTCTAACCTGGGTCTATATGGTAAGGATCACTTTGATGCCATCTTAACACCAGTAACCAGTCAATAATACCCAGTGGATGTTGGTTAACAAACAGTTGGAGGTATATGATACAGCTACTTCAAGTAAAATTATATGTCGCCCGTGTACTTCACGGTACTAAATATGAAAAATAATTTCTAGTAATCTTCTTTTCTTTCCCTCTTTCCCCTTCTTGTGTGTCTATTGGAGGTGACTGTACGTTCTAATCTTTTTTTAAAAAAATATCACATGAAATTAATCAGAAACCACCTGACATTGTCCTGGCAGCCCTGTTGCCGGATCTTGGTCGATGTACAAGTTCAATCAGCGTCTTTGCCTGTACATTAAAAATAATTTATTATTTTTATTAACAGCATGAAAATTTATTCATATGAAATAATTTGTATATAACATACCCAACAATATCGATTATGTATAATCAAAATTGTATTAAAATAGTGTTGAATATATTTTCACTCGGTAAAATAACTGGATTTTTTTCTCTTTTTTTTTCCAGCATTTATCTATATTATAATAACTGGATTTTTTCCCAGCATTTATCTATATTATAATATTGCTTACAATCTTTCCATCAGAGTACACAACTTTTTGAGAAATCAACAGAGAGGCAAGGACGTAAGGTCATGAAATAAGACAGGAATGTTTTGAAATTTTCATCGGCCGTCCACTTTGGTTCATACTAGTAAAACAATTAGACGTTTTCAAATATCTCTATACCTAATTTTATTTGACAAAACGAATCTGACCCAACCAACCTTTCAATCTAACTAAAATCTAATGTCACTAAAAAATTTTATAATCACCGAAATATCGTGTTTGGCACTTGCATACATGCGTGTTTGTGATTGTCCATATTATGCAAAAAGAAGAGTAAGATATTCAACAAAGTTGATCTATTTTCGTCTCTGTAATGTGTTTAGTCACGTTTTAAAAAATTGGACTTCTAACATTTTGAAAAAATCAAAGTATTATTTCAAACTTGAAAATTAAAATTGTCACTAATTTTGTTTATATTGCCCTGCTTTGGCCGTAACAGTTTAGTTAGTAACAAGAAAACGAGAATGAGCCTAGCCATAGTACAGTATCTTACTAAACCAAGCGTTGACTTTGAAAAGTCAATCATAGTATTGAATATAATTAATACTGCTAATTATAGCTTAATCTTTCTCTGACAAGCCAGGAGCTAAAGCATATGTATAGTACTTATGATACTAGTGAGTACTCTGTATTAACTTAAACAAACTGAACCTGGATCCGTACATCTCAGATCATCTTATTGTTTTTTACTTATATGCCTCTCCAGTGAATAGTGATATACATAGGATAACTAAACCTCAGATTCATCAACTGATCATCATATTATTATACACAGTAACTTAAGATTAGATATATAATGGAGAGCTACTTGAATGATAAGTTCGGGGAAGTCAAGGCCAAGAACTCATCAGAGGAAGCATTACAGAGATGGAGGAAGCTGTGTTGGCTTGTTAAGAATCCTAAACGTAGATTTCGATTCACTGCTAATCTCTCCAAGCGTTTTGAAGTTCGAGCTATCCAACGTTCTAATCAAGTACTAGTTTCTTATCACTATATATATATATGTTTATGTGTTCTCATTTGTTACTTATTAACTGTTTCAAGTCAGTGATGTTTATTGTTTACTAATGAATCTGATGATCCTGCATTTTTTAACAGAATGGTTTTAGATTTTGTTGTGATTACTGTTTTATTAGAAGAATTAGGAGATTAGTGTTGCGTATGTAGCTTCATTGCATGCTTATAATGTTGATGGTACATTGTTGGATTGATCTGAGATCTACATTCAACTATAAAGTGGAAATGGATGGCAAATGTGATATTGTTGATTATGAATTTGACATTTTACATTGCAGATCCGTTAGTTAGATTAGTATGAACGTAATGAAGTGACAATAACTATATGTTCTGTTATTTGTATTTATTATTCTAGGAGAAACTCAGGGTTGCGGTATTGGTTTCACAAGCTGCACTTCAGTTTATACATGGTATGACTCTATTAAGCTTCGTGGGAGATTTGGGTTTCTTGTATTAGCATTTAGTATATTTTTTGAATGTTTGTTGCAGGTATAACTTATAAAATACCAGAGGATGTGAAAGATGCAGGTTTTGGTATCTGCGCAGAGGAGTTGGGATCTATTGTTGAAGGACATAACAAGAAGAAGCTGAAACTTCATGATGGTGTTGATGGGATTGCAAGCAAGCTTGCAACATCAGTTTCCACTGGGATCTCTACTTCAGAACAGTTGCTAAACAAGAGGAGAAAAATTTACGGACTTAATCAATTTACTGAAAGCCCAGCTAAAGGATATTGGGTTTATGTATGGGAAGCACTGCAAGATATGACACTAATGATACTTGTTTTTTGTGCATTTGTGTCTCTGGTTGTTGGTATAACAATGGAAGGATGGCCTAAGGGTGCACAGGACGGGCTTGGGATTGTTGCAAGTATCCTGTTGGTAGTATTTGTGACTGCCACTAGTGATTATAAACAATCATTACAGTTTAAGGATTTAGATAAAGAGAAGAAAAAGATTGCAGTTCAGGTAACCAGAAACGGGTTCAGGCAAAAGATGTCGATATATGACCTTTTGCCTGGTGACATTGTTCATCTTGCAATTGGGGATCAGGTCCCAGCAGATGGACTTTTTGTTTCGGGATTTGCACTTTCGATAGACGAGTCAAGTTTAACAGGTGAGAGTGAGCCAATTAATGTATCTCTTGAGAATCCATTTCTCCTGTCTGGGACTAAAGTTCAGGATGGATCATGCAAAATGCTTATTACTACTGTTGGAATGAGGACCCAGTGGGGTAAATTGATGGCTACTCTTAGTGAAGGCGGAGATGATGAGACCCCGTTGCAGGTTAAACTTAATGGAGTGGCAACTATTATCGGGAAAATAGGTCTATTTTTTGCTGTAATTACCTTTGCTGTATTGGTGCAAGGATTGTTCACCCAGAAAATGCAAGAAGGGTCTCACTGGAGCTGGTCTGGTGATGATGCTCTGGTATTGCTTGAATACTTTGCTATTGCAGTTACAATTGTTGTGGTTGCGGTTCCTGAGGGGTTGCCTTTGGCTGTTACACTTAGCCTTGCTTTTGCCATGAAAAAGATGATGAATGATAAGGCACTCGTCCGCCATTTGGCAGCTTGTGAGACCATGGGATCTGCCACAAATATTTGTAGCGACAAGACTGGGACACTGACTACCAACCACATGACTGTTGTCAAAGCTTGCATATGTGGGGAAATCAAGGAGGGAGGTGACACTATAAAAGCTTCTGCATTCGGTGATGGTGTTCCAGATTTTGCCTTGAAGATGCTAATTGAGTCCATTTTTACCAACACAGGGGGCGACATAGTAAAAAATGCAGACAAGAATGTCGAGATCCTAGGAACACCCACTGAAACTGCACTTTTGGAATTTGGGATCTTGCTCGGTGGCGATTTTCAATCAGCACGACACGCATCAAAGTTGGTAAAAGTTGAGCCGTTCAATTCTGAGAAAAAACGGATGGGGGTGGTTTTAGAGCTTCCTGGAAATTGTTTCCGAGCCCATTGCAAAGGTGCTTCTGAAATTATATTGGCTGCATGCGACAAGGTCATAGATTCAAGAGGGGAAGTTGTTCCTCTAGATAGGGAAACATTTAATCACCTTTCCACGACAATTGAAAACTTTGCAAATGAAGCTCTCCGAACTCTATGCCTTGTTTATAAGGATCTGGGAAGTGAGTTTCCTACAGAAAGTTCTATTCCCTTTGATGGGTATACTTGTATAGGAGTAGTAGGTATTAAGGATCCAGTACGTCCTGGTGTCAAGGAGTCTGTTGCAATATGTAGGTCAGCAGGAATTACAGTGCGGATGGTTACAGGTGACAACATTAACACTGCAAAGGCTATTGCAAGAGAATGTGGGATATTGACTGATGGTATAGCGATTGAAGGACCAGAATTTCGAATGAAAAAAGAGGCGGAATTGCATGAACTTATTCCCAAAATTCAGGTGCTTTTGCATTGTATGAAATCAACTACCTGCAATTTATAGTTTGAGGAAGCAAATTTTGACAGCACAGTTTTTAGTACTGGCTTTAAAGCACTTAGATTCATCCCTCTGAAGTCTTTATAATCTACTGAGAACTTTTTTATGAAATCAAGAGGCTTTATAATAACCAGAACCTGATGTTTCATCTTCTTCAGGTGATGGCTCGATCTTCGCCATTGGATAAGCATACCCTCGTGAGACATTTGCGGACCACATTTCAGGAAGTTGTTGCTGTAACTGGAGATGGTACGAATGATGCTCCTGCACTTCATGAAGCAGATATAGGACTTGCAATGGGGATTTCTGGAACTGAGGTGATGCTACTCTTTAAGGAATATCTTAATATAAATTAGAGTTTGGTTGCAGATTGACACAACTATATATTTATGTCAAAGACACAACTATATATTTGAAATTTTTGCTGTGTTACGGAGAAGAAAAATCAAGCTTTTGAACAGAGTCTGTTTTCTTTTCAATTAATTTCCAGTGGCATTCTTTTATCCGTTCTCCCAGTTTCTAATATGCAATATTGCAATCAGATCTAGTTATATAAAAGACTTGGTTTCCTGGCAAGGATAAGGATGCCAGGTGATTAGAGTGCACCAATAACACCTTCTGTAGTTATGTGCATGGTTGTTGAGATGTGTGGAACTGTGAATGTAGTGAGTACTTAAAAGCCTCCCCTTTCTCTTATTGATAAATAACTTCGTAGCACTATCACTGTGTAAAACTACACTGCTAGCACGGTATTATATATTTTCTGTTTTTTTTTGATTTTTTGGTATGGAGATTTTTGGCACCTAAAATCCAAAATATGCTTACAAGTTGTCTTTGTGTGGTAGAGGATCACTTCCAGAATAATAAAGGCACTTTCAATGACCCAATTTGGTCATACAGTTTAATACAATTTTAATTCAGCTAAAATTTATTACTAAAAGGCCTTTTTGTCATATAACACTAACTTATTTTGTATAATCAGAGATAATGTATGCATGTAAGGTACTCAAGCTGCTCTTAAGCTAATACATACTTGCATCTTTAATGTTGTGTGGTCAGGGTTAACAAGACTTATTCACATTCTTTATCTTTTGAATCTTCTACTATTTAGTCCTTATTTTAATTGTTTTTTGTTTGCTTGGTCGATGCAATATGAAGCTTCGTCTTGTCATTTATTCTTTGTTACCTTTCCCTCCTATGTTGTAGTTTGATAAGCTCTAATTTTCCAGTATATATTTATTAATGCAAACTAAAAATGAACTTTTTGCCTGTTTCAGGTCGCTAAAGAGAGTGCTGATGTTATTATCTTAGATGATAATTTCTCCACAATTGTAACTGTTGCCAAATGGGGACGCTCAGTTTACATAAATATACAAAAATTTGTCCAGTTTCAGCTGACAGTGAATGTGGTTGCCCTGGTTGTTAACTTTTCTTCAGCCTGTTTGACGGGTAAGAATTCCTTCAATGTCCCTTACATGATTCGTCTCATGACCTACTCACTCCCAATGACATAAATTTTGTGATTCCAATTTTGTTTTGTGTTGCTATGTGCTTTCAGGAGAGGCTCCACTCACTGCTGTTCAACTTCTTTGGGTCAACATGATCATGGATACACTAGGAGCACTTGCCTTAGCCACTGAACCTCCAAACGACGAGCTAATGAAGCGAATGCCAGTTGGAAGGAAAGGAAACTTTATCAGTAATGTGATGTGGAGAAATATCTTTGGACAGTCTTTGTATCAGTTCATTGTAATATGGTATCTCCAGACAGCAGGAAAAGTGGCTTTTCATCTAGATGGTCAAGATTCAGATTTGATTCTGAATACACTTATTTTTAACTCGTTCGTCTTTTGTCAGGTAAAATTTAGTAGTTTATGCATACAGTAATAATCGTTATTTCATTGCCGATACTACTGACCCCTACTTTGCCACTGCAATACTTCTAACCCAATCCTACCAACCAGATCCTTACAGTTCCTAGAATCGTTACCATATAATGACCAATTAAAATTTTAGCTATGATCGTGTGCTTTTGTTCGAATGTGAAATGTATTAGATAGATTTACTAAATAAGTCTTTTGCAGGTGATTATGGTTCATTAGATGGCTCCTGGCGAGTACCTGACCTCATGTCACATAACAATGATCTATTTGTATTCAAGCATAGGAATATTCCTTCTAATAGTATTAATACCTCCTTGAATTATCCGTAGAGCTGTTAAACAACTAAAGCCTAGTTTAGGTTATTGAGGTACGGAGGCTAAGTCTTAATATAAAAGATGTTTTAGGTTTAAGAAAATGTTGAAGCAAGTAAAATTGTGTGGCGATTTCGTAATGAGCTAGAAAAAAGCTCACCCCTAATGCAAAAGTCATGTCATTGTCATCAATAATCCCTCCTAAAAAATTATAACAGTAATAAATCAAAGTAATTATTGATGTACTTTTTTCATTTGTTTGATGTTCATGAATACAATTGATTGAGTCAAGGATATGCATTTTAGCATGTTTGTCTTAAAGAAGATGCAACTATACTGCAGGTTTTTAATGAGATCAGCTCCAGAGAAATGGAGAAGATAAACGTCTTGGAAGGCATTTTGAGAAACTATGTTTTTGTGGCTGTACTGTTTTGCACGGTCATCTTCCAGATTATTATTGTTGAATTCCTGGGGACATATGCAAACACTTGCCCACTCAGTTTGGAGCAGTGGTTCGTGAGCATTGTTTTTGGATTTCTTAGTATGCCCATTGCTGCAGCTGTGAAGCTTATTCCTGTGGGATCAAGATAACGTTTGGGAGTGAAGGGGTCTTTACTTCTGGTTCAATTTTTGGAGATTGTATGAAGGTTGTTACAATTAAGATATTGCAAAACAGTAATTTGAAGCCGAACAATTTTCAAGGCCAAAGATTTCTGGATAATGTATATGTTGCTATAGAAGCACTATTCGTATTTGGTCGCCATATTCCACACCCCTGCAATCTCTTCAGCGGCATGCTATCTTCTAATCTAGAAGGTGAACTGCAGACGAGATAAAATTTTGAATGTTCAAAAAGAAATAGCAGGAAATGTCTTTGATTTGAGCTTGTACTAGAAAGATAAAATTGGTTCATTCATTATATCTGCCTTATCTTGCAAACTCTTACTTGTCTATGTTCAGATTAAAATTCTTTGATATTTATGATAGATTTCTTTCTGTGTTATTTTTTTACTCTCTCACATACTAGGCTACCTTGTTTGAGACCTACTTTGTGTTGCTACTTTCTTTGGTGTTGGATGAATTCTTGTGATTTAACCTGTTAAATACTTTGTATTGCTGTAAATTTACAAAGTGTCTAGTGGAGTAACTTAGCAAACAAACTGAGGAACATAATGCTATATATCCCTCATATAATCGGATAACGTATTGTAACTTTGTAAGCAAGTTGAAGCCTGTTTTTTCGTGACTTACATAGTGTTGTGGCGGATAAAGCTATGTACTGCGTGGCGAACATTCTTTTACTAGAAATGTAGTATTTATTATTATATCTAATAAAACAATTACTATATAGATATTTGTCGACCCAAGCGAGGGGTTTGTTTCAGTATCAAACATATTCAGTATCAAGCATATGTTTTTCTGTTATAATAACAGAGAAATTATAACATCGCTTATCCGATTGTAAGTGTTTTATAGCATATACTATCAGAGAATCAAAAAATAGTAGGATAGAGTGTGTTCCTTTTATTTGTCTTTTATGTTTGTAAATTACAAGTAGTTTTATAGTATTGAGAAGTGAGCGAATGATTAAAACATAGCTACTTCTTTTGAGAATTAAGACATTGAGAAACATTT
The DNA here is from genome assembly GCA_028671895.1 of Oenanthe sinensis. NCBI lineage: Eukaryota > Viridiplantae > Streptophyta > Magnoliopsida > Apiales > Apiaceae > Oenanthe > Oenanthe sinensis. Next base: position 44,284,601 of record CM053794.1, read on the forward strand.
GTTAACAAGTTGTACTGGACTTGAGTGTACCCACGTATGCCAAACAGGCAAGTCTTCTACTTACATGTTGGAGTTCATTTGCAAGAAATAATCATTCAATGGCCTCTAATGTTTTACGACAGTCGATCACACTCAATAATTTTTCATGCAACATTGTTTTTGTAAGTATGACATCCGAGTACATTAACTGCTCACCTTTACAGCACCAACAGGCTATACTTGCCTTTGTTATTTCGGCGCTTCTTAATATCCTGCAATTGAAACCTCATTCACCATTTGACACACATCCAAAACTCATGAAGATGGCCGTTATATTTTTCCTTCTCTATTGTTTTGGATGCATTGTCGAGCAAAGGATTGCTGTTGATACTACTAACCCTTTGGCTCGACGTTCGTTTCCAAATGCTAATGGTAATGTAATATGGCCAACTGTAAGACTGTTTGGTTACTTTTTACTCGCATCTTTGGCCTCCATTCTTCTCTACTCCGACTCTATTTGGCCTCTTCTGTTTCTGGTTTTTGCCTTCTTTGTGATGGGAATGCTACTGCATTGGCTTTTAATCCATTGCAAAGTACTAAATGAAAGATCAAATTGCAATCTTCGCGATTATAATCCAAGGACCAGCTTATTTCAAGTCCCTCTTGCTGTCATCAGTACCCATTCAATTTGATACATTCCCTGGTTTATAGGTGCTGTTTGCATGTTTCATGCAAAGTGTCCTAATAGTCGTTTCTGATCTGATTTATATACTTTAAGTATATGTAATAAGAATAATTTGCCTAATAAATCATGAAATTGTTATGGTGGGTATCTCTCAACTCTCAAGGGCTGCTTGTGGCTGTCACTTCCAGCCAGTTAGCCTTGCTCTTGCTACGTAGGTTGTCTTATAACATTGATTTCGGTCAGTTTTACCGGTTTTACTTCTAGTTCAATTTGTTTTCATAATTGTACTCTTTTGAGTAGAATTATAAAAACAAAATACTTACGAATCGCAAGTGATATTCTTTCCTGCCTCGATTATTTGTTCATGATTCCAAAAACATACAACAATTAACATTGCGAATCTAGATCGCTTAACAAAGGCAACATCTTACTTTCTTGTCACATACAGACAAGCCCTTACAAATTCCATCGATTAGTGATCATAAAAAAGTGAAACAGGTGAAGCAAAAGCTTGTAAGAAAGCAATCATACTATCAAAGTACATGTAACATCCATATGTATGTTTCACTAAAACTGAATAAAATTCATGAAAATAACTCCTCTCCATTCCATTATCCATAAGCAATGAATAGGAAATTAAATACTTCTCATCACATATATCCCTTGGTTTCCATTACTTATCACAAGTCTATATAGTAAAAGAAAAAACAGAGCCCACTTATAAAAAGGTAAATATTCTCCCAAACATTCACAAAACCAATCAAAAACCCACCTTTACATACCTTTTTATTATGAAGGCCAACATGCAACTCAAATGCATCAAATGACCCAAACAGATGAAAAATAGCTTCACACTCTCTGATAAAGAAACTCAAATCCTCTCATTGCTTTCCTTTTCACAGCATTTCCAAAGCCTAGAAAGTAAGCATCCTAGGCACACCCATCAAAAGTTTGGGTTGCAAGAATGGTAGTGTAGGGTTATGACACCTAATCTAAGTGAAAAGAAGCAAAAAGAAAATTTATAAAGAAAAAAAATATAAGCTGGGAATTAAAAAAAGAATAACTAGCTTTTCAATTCCTGTATCGTAAAACCTCATTTCTTTGGTGGTTACTTTTGCTTGAAAATTAAGCTTTCCTGGGCAACTTCAAAGCTTTGCCTTTCATTTCTTCTCCTTGTTTTAATGATCAAACAGTGAATCAAATCTTAGATACGATACCATTCCTAAAAAGAGATAAGAATCTGTAACCTCATTCGCTAAACTCGTCCATTAATTATAGAACTCCTTACTGATCACAGTCATCAAATTCAAGCCTCTTTCTTTTAGTGTTCACGACAGGAACGAACGAACTTAGGTGTTGAACCGGTGTCAAGTTAATTTTATCCTGACTGAGTTCCTGCATTAGAATATAACAACGAAACACATCCTCCTGTTGCATCAAAATGCCATTAGGAGAGCTCCAAATTCCGACATAAAACACAAGTATATATTCTAAAAAATAGTGATCTTAAAAGTACAAAAAGGGAATGAAAACAACACTCACAATATCAACAACGTCACAAGCAAAAGTCTTGATCTTGGTTTCTATACTCTGCCTTGTGAGTTTTTCATCCAATGTAAAAAATGTGGCTGCTGCTGCTACAACCGATGATCTAGAACTCATTAAATTTACATCTGCCAACAAAAAAGAAAGAAAAATAAATATCTCTATCCAAGAAAGAAATAATAAAACATCAATACACATATACAATGACCAATCCGAACCAAATATGTTATATTCCACTCGAAAGTGGGGTATGGGAAGGTACGAATTAAGATGTACGCATAACTTAACCCCACTTCACGGAGCGGAGAGATTGTTTAGTGTACCCAAAATGAAATGCATATTCACCTTTGATAATTGCATATGTGAGATCTATTGGCACCACATTTCTTGGTGGATTCTGGTTCCAAATCTTCGAAAAGAAATAATGAAGATAGTGAAAAGGAGTGATTAAATTCATTTCCCATTCCAACGTATTCAAGACCAGAATCTCCATCCTCTGTATCACTTTCCCCTCAAAATAATAATCTTCCATCGGAAAATCTTTAAGCAAAGGAACCTTACGTTCCTCGATCTTTGCCGCTAAAGATAAGCAAGCCACTGACAGTAATCGAACTGCCCAATATTTCTCATTCTTCACATAAAAAAAACCATAATCATATATTCGCACAAACAATGCAAGCCCCATTGACAAAACAAAATCACTAACATCATGTATGCATATATTACTTACATCTATCATTCTCCGGGAGAGAAATTTATCAAAATAAGCCACTGATAAATAAGCTGTACGTAGTTGAAATCCCATTAATGTCATTGCCTGTGACAATAATGTGTTAAGTTACTTGTTCTCGTAAACGGGCTTTACGAGGATCATATTATTCAACACACCAAAACTAACATTAAAAATCAAAGAACAGGGGAAAAAACAGAAATGAATGAACAAGGATGAGAAAACTAACATTGAAGATCCATTTGATGGAATCCAAACGAGCACTCACAATCCAGTGAGTAGTGATGATGAATGAAGAGTGACTAGTGAGCTCTCTACGAATCAAAACACGAATATATTCATCATCTTCATCTGATGTGTATTTGTGTCTATAAACATCTTCTTGATCATCTTCTCCTTGTTTTTCATTATCAAGAGCACGAGAAAAAGAATCTGATTCCACCATTGAAATTATTATTATTATTATTATTATTTTGTTTGTTATATTTATTCTCTTTACATTAGCAAAGAAAATATAGGATATTGTGAAATAAATTTAGTAGCGATTTTCATGGCGCTAAAATGAGTGGAGATAACATCTCTTCTCAGTTGTTCCTAGAGTTTTATTAGCACCATCTTAATAATTTTCGAGAGAGGTTATACGCAAAAAAATGTGTGCGTATTTAGGTATGATGATAATATTTGTATGTAAGTGTGTATGTATGTATAATTATAATGTATGGAGTGAGTTGAGTAAGGTTTGACTGAAAGTGTTGGAGCAATAGCATGAGATGAGGAATTGAGGAGGACACAATGTAGTTATGGACTCTGAAAGAGTCACGTGAGTGTCGTCACGGACATGTCAATCATTTATTGACTAGTCAAACATGTGGAGTATATGATTGTGTGTGCATGAGTTGCTAACTTGCTATGCTTTACCAACTTGTACTACGAGTATAAGAGAAAATTTTACCAAACTTATTATGCCACTTGGATAATTTACTTGTCTGATTTTTACAATTGACAAGATATACACCTTCTATCCTATTTTTTTATATTTATTTCAAAAAATCATGTATATTAAAAATATTAATTAACTAAATCCTTTTTTATAAATATTTTAATTATTATTTTGAAAAATGAAAATTTAATCAAGTTTTAAAAGGTTATCTGTACATTTGTTTTGAAAATAAATATGTATTTATAGATAAAATTTAATAATTGTTAACAATAATTATTAATAGTTCAAAATATATTTATATCAATATAAATAAATTCAAATTTAAGAGAGAAAAAAAATATAAATAGCTCATCAATGTCTAAGTCTTCGTTTTCATGTCCGCCAAACTACCACGGAATTTCCTGAGAGCATATTTATCAATGTCAAAAAAAATTACATATTACATTTTTTTATTAATTTATCAATAAAATTAAAATTCATCGATCCATTTAATTACTCCACTAAAAATTGATGAAATTATTGATGGATTGAAAACCATCAATTTCACTGATGACCTAAACGGTCATTGCTGCATTAATAAACATTTATCAATTTATTGATTCGGTGAATGAATTAATTATTTTAATTTATAATTTTTGTATAAAATATAATTAAATAATTAAATTTTTTATTTGAAAACAAATTTTATTAAATTAATTTAAAAAATTAATAAATTGATGGAATTTGTCCGTAATGCAAGAGTTAGCATGTATCAGCTAGATTAATTAATGACATAAATATACAACTACTCTTTGTGGTGATTTTCATCCATTGTTTTGGGAGGTGATACGACAATTGTTAGTCTAATATATATATATAAATTATTTAAAGGTGATGATTTTTTTGGGAATATATTAATTTATATTTTTATGCTGGAAAATCACAATATGACATTATAAATTATTAATGAAAGAAAAGGACTAATATAGGATCTACATCTACTAATACGGAGATGGAGAAGGAGTTACTGACATGAACACTACTGTAACATTTTGTTACGGTTGATTTTTTTTACATTTTTTAAAATATTTTAATAATATAATTAAAATAATTATTAAAAAATTATCTTATAACTAAATTATTAGATTAAAATTTTATTTATTTTTTTAAAATAATAATTTTATTTATATAATTAAAATTCTTAAAAATATATATTAAAAAGTTAAATATCAATTATTTCGGATAGAGGAATAAAATGTAAATTTTGTTATTATTAATTATAAGGGTAATTAACAAAGAAAGCAAAATGTAAAGAATGTAGGTGGAATTTAGTATACATTTAATACATAATTAAACTTTCCGGTTTTCATCGACCGACTTTAGTCAACCTGTGAACTGTCCTCTTTCTCAATAACTTGCTCATGAATCAGCGCGCAGCTAGCTTGCTGTCTGTCGCGGAGTAGTGACTCTTAAGGCAAGTGCCAGAGCTATTAAAAAAATTGTATAAAAAATTATTGTTAAATAATATAGTGATATAATGATTTAATATATTTTAATTAGTAAATTTAGGGATATTAATTTTAGGGCTTTTTTCAGAAATACCCAAACACATAAATCTTTTTTCAAAAATACGGTGCAACCTCATCTGCAACTGTTTTTCACCTGTGGCGCCAGCGCTGCAACCTCATCTGCAACTGTTTTTCACCTGTGGCGCCAGCGCTGCAACCTTATCTGCAACTCAAACCGTATTTTTGAAAACAAACCTTAAAAAGTTAGGTAGTTTTGTAAAAATTCCTTAATTTTATTTAATATTATCATAACTAACTAATTGTAACATATAATATTTAAGTATCGATTTATGATCCTTAAATTGTTAACAATATTTCATACTCTTTCTGTCAAATTTATCTGTGTTATTTGATTGTTTTCAGAATTTTATTGTACGTGTCAAATTTAAAATCGAACAGTAAACAGAGAACACTTCTAACATCTATGATAGTACTAGAGCCTAATTGTATATTAGTCAGTTTCAAAATAGCTTGTGTCTTGGCTTTTTGACGCACAATCAATTTAAGGTGTTTTGACCATGTAATTTAGAAATGTTATTTTTTTAAATTTTTTTTTGTAAATAATAATATTAAATAAATACTTTTATTCATAAAAAGAAATTTTTAAAAATAACATTTCTAACTACATCAAAATATCTTAAAGTATGTGTGCCAAAAAGTTAATTAAGAGACAAATATTTTAAAACAAAGGAATATATATGTAGAATTAAAATGACTATTTTATCATCAACAAGATTAAAAGTATTGTTAATATTACTTCAATATTATATCGATTAATATGAATAGATTCAACCATATAGGTTGTTAGAAAGAGACAAGATCATCAGATGTCCCATTAATAATAACCTGCATCTAAGTAGTCTCAATTTGACCTTAGCAGTCCTAACAAATTGTATATACTGATACAGTTTTTGCATAAGCCTTCCACTAACCATGTTAAACAAAAATGAAAAAGAACAAAAGATTAATATTTGACACTAGATCCAAAAACAAAAAAGATTAATGGAACATGGCCTCTATATTATATGGATCACTTCTGTCTTCTTCTCATAAATTATCTTGTAATTTTTTTAATAATAGCTCAGCAAAATTCCCACTAGCCTTCCTCTTTCAATTCTTGGGACTAGGGTTTCTGTGTTGTACTTTATTCATCCCACATACCTTTTTGGTCAGTCCACTTAATTTACTACTCCGGCCTCTTATTTATTATTTATACATGCATGACAATCTTACTTAATTTCTTTTCTTAAGTTAATTATTTATTTTTAGGATACAATTTACATGTATATGAATTATCTAATTGCTAGCTAGTTAGTCTTAACCGATGAATATTATTTGCAGCAGATTATGCCTATAATTTAGGAATTGATTGATTATGCCTATAATTTAGGAATAGATTATATTCTCTAATTCATTGTAAATATTGGGGAGATCATTTCCTAATTTCGGGTTGTATTATTCCTATATATATATATATAGGGTATTGTAAATCAAGGGAGAGGCAGAGAGAGAGAGAGAGAATTGAGATCACAAACCACTTTCATGGTATCAGAGCTACGGCTCTCTTCTTCCTAAACGTTTCTTTTCTTTCTGTCCCTCCAGCCGACAAACATCAAACCCTATAACCATGACGAACCCTATAGCCCTACACCCTGCTTATTCCGTAACCAATATCCAATCCAAGATAAGAACCCTAGATGGCACGACCGTTACCTACTCTTCCTGGGTGAAACTTTTCAAGTTTCACGCCATTGCCTACCGTGTCCTGAACCACATTGACGCCACCCCACCTCCAGAATCCACGGATTCCGAATATCCCGCATGGAAAGAACGTGATGCTTTGGTCTCCCAATGGATCTACAGTACCGTTTCAGATGATCTGCTCACTCGTATTCTTGACACCGAAGCCACGGCTCGGAATACTTGGCTGAAACTGGAACGTATCTTCCTCAGCAACAAGAAAGCCAAAGCGGCCGCCCTCGAAACCAGGTTCGTCAACCTCACCCTCTCGGCATGCAGTTCAGTTGATGATTATTGCAAACAACTCAAAGATCTCGCGAACCAGTTAACCGATGTTGACCAGCCCGTCTCGGAGTCCCGGTTGGTCTTGCAACTGGTCCGAGGGTTGTCCCAAGAATTTGATACCACTGCGGCGCTGATAAACTCCCAGAATGCAGATTGGGATCTTGCCCGAACAATGTTGAACGATGAGGTAATCCGTCAGGCCGCGCGCCAACAGCAGTCTTCTTCTGTCCTTGTTACACCGACTGCCCAGACCAACCCGCCCCCACCAGCTCCGACTCCACCTGCTCCTACCCAACAGCAATTGAATACCAACAATCAGCCTCATCCGGTCTATTTTCAGTCTAATTATCGGGGCCGTGGTCGGGGCAGAAACAATCACCATGGAAGGGGTCGAGGCCGCGGATATCGGGGAAACCCTACGGGGAATACTTGGTCTTTTACACCTGCTAATCAGCATCAGCCATACCCACAGTGGGCTTGGTGGAATACCCCACCGTGCCCATACCCGACCCAAAATGCATGGCGTCCAAATCAGCCTCAGAACATCCCCGCAGCAGCTCATTATGCAGGTTATCCTAGTCCGCAGCCTTACGGACCTGCACCTACAGCTCCGCCAACTGGGTATGACGCACTGAGCCCATCGGATCTCAGCCAAGCTTTCAACACTATGCAGCTCCAATACACAGATCCAAACAGCCTCATCATGGATACTGGAGCTGAACGCCATGTCACAGAAAATCGAGGTATGATTCGACACCCTGACTCATTTCCTGTTAACACTAAACTATTAGTCGGCAACGGACATTGTTTACCAATTGAGGGTTCGGGCACTGGCTTCCTTCCCATTTTAAACCGAACCTACGTCCTTCCCAATATACTTTACAGTCCACAAGTCATTAAAAACTTATTGTCCGTCCGTCGTTTCACCCGTGATAACAATGTTTCAGTTGAATTTGACCCTTTTGGTTTTTCATTGAAGGATCTCAAAACTGGACGGCTCCTTTCCCGCCACAATAGTACAGGAGACCTTTATCCAGTAACTCTACCTACTCTTCCGCCGCAAGCTTGTTCAATCACATCTACTGCTTCACCATGGCACAACCGTCTTGGGCACCCTGGCACGCAAGTTTTAGATGTTTTATTTAAACATTTTGGTTTTTCTTGTAATAAGAACAAGCAGTCTTTATTTTGCAATTCTTGTCATCTAGCTAATAGCAAACGTTTGCCATTTTATGATTCTAATTCTTTCACTTTTTCCCCTTTTGATATTATACATTGTGACTTGTGGACATCCCCTATTCCTAGCAAAACAGGCTATAAATACTACATGGTTTTAATAGACAATTTTTCAAATTTTGTGTGGGTATATCCTTTGAAATTCAAATCGGAAGTCTTCACCACATTTACCAAATTCCACCGCTTAATTGCTACACAATTTAACCGATACATTAAAACCTTTCAGTGTGACTTGGGTGGTGAATTTGATAACCATGCCTTCAAAAGCTTTGCACAACATCATGGCCTTTTATTCCGCTTTTCTTGCCCTCAAACCTCGTCCCAAAATGGCCGTGCCGAACGTATGATCCGTCGCCTCAACGACATCATCCGTTCCCTACTCATCCATGCCCAATTACCACCTATATTCTGGGTAGAGGCCCTTCACACTGCCACCTACCTTCACAACATCCTTCCCACCAAACGTCTTAATTTTTTCACACCTACTTTTGCCTTATATCTCCGACACCCCACTTATGACCATCTACGGGTTTTCGGTTGTGCATGCTACCCAAATACATCCGCCACCCAACCCCACAAACTTCACCCCCGTGCCATTCGTTGCATCTTCCTCGGGTACCCCCCCGATTTTCGGGGATACCGCTGTTTCGACCCCACCACAGGGAAAGTCCATATTTCTCGTCATGTCACTTTTGACGAAAACACCTTCCCTTACACAATTTCTACCCCACTCTCTACCTACACCTTCCTCGATGACACCGACCCACCAGGTTTCACTTTCACACCGCCTAACCCACCTACAAATTCCTCACAACCACGTCTCCACTCCACATCCCCATTCCCCATAACATATAGCCGCAGACCACGACCTCCACCCACCACCGAAACCCAAACCGAGGCTGCCACAACACCTCCACTACCTCAAAACACGGTTGTCCACGGTCCATCACAGCCCCAAACTCAGCCACCTACAGCCCCTACATCGTCCCATGCCCCTAGAGCTACCCCTCCTCCTAATACCCATCCCATGACTACCCGTTCTAAAGCCCATCATGCCCTTACAACTGCCACCATTTCTCCTGTACCCACATCTTATGCCAAAGCATTTGCCGACCCTCATTGGTTAAATGCTATGCAGGCTGAGTTTAGTGCTTTACAGGAAAATGATACATGGGAACTCGTGCCTCGACCTCACGACCGCCCAATTATTCAGTGCATGTGGCTCTTTCGCCACAAGTTTAAATCAGATGGGTCACTTGAACGGTACAAAGCACGTTTGGTAGTTAATGGGAAATCCCAAACAGTTGGCATTGATTGTGAGGACACCTTCAGTCCAGTTGTTAAACCGACTACCATACGGACGGTCTTATCTATTGCAGTTTCTCGTTCTTGGCCCATTCATCAACTTGATGTCAAGAACGCATTTTTACACGGAAACTTAAATGAAACTGTTTTCATGCATCAGCCTCCGGGATTTGTAGATAGACGTTGTCCTCACTTTGTTTGCAGATTGAAAAAGTCCATTTATGGACTTAAACAGGCGCCTAGGGATTGGTATACCCGCTTTGCTACTCATCTTCTATCACAAGGTTTCTGCAGCAGTGTGTGTGACAATTGCCTGTTTATCTTCTCCCGCGGGACTCAGATTGCTTATTTACTTGTTTATGTAGATGATATAGTGCTCACCGCATCTTCTGATGAGTTATTACAGGACATTATTCGCATGCTCTCACGAGAGTTTGCCATGACAGATTTAGGTCATTTGCATCATTTTTTGGGGATCAAAGTCACTAGGAAATCTAGTGGCTTATTCTTGGATCAGTCTCAGTATACTAAGGACATCATCACTCGTGCTTCCATGTCCTCTTGTAAACCATGTGTCACTCCGGTTGATTTGTCAGCTAAGCTAAGTGCGTCTGATGGTCCTCTCTTTCATGACCCCACTTTATATCGCAGCCTTGCAGGAGCATTACAGTACCTAACATTTACCCGTCCGGATATTTCCTATGCTGTTCAACAAATTTGCCTTTTCATGCATGAACCACGGGATCCTCACTTTGCTTTCCTGAAACGCATCCTACGATATTTACAGGGCACAATTGATTATGGAATACGTATTGGCAAGACCAATACACATTCTCTGGTTGCCTACTCAGACGCCGACTGGGGAGGTTGCCCAGACTCCCGTCGCTCCACCAGTGGATATTGTGTCTTCCTTGGTGATAATTTGATTTCTTGGTCCTCTAAACGGCAACCTACGATTTCTCGATCCAGTGCGGAGGCAGAGTACCGGGGGGTGGCCAATGCTGTTGCAGAAGCCACTTGGCTTCGTAATTTACTTCTTGAGCTACATGTTCCTCTACGGCAGGCCTCTGTGATTTATTGTGATAATGTTTCTGCAGTATACATGTCAGACAATCCGGTTCAACATCAGCGAACCAAACACATAGAGATTGATATACACTTCGTTCGAGAGAAAGTTAAAGTCGGCCAGATTCGGGTTCTACATGTGCCATCTGCTTTTCAGTACGCAGACATTTTCACTAAAGGGCTGGCTCGACAGTTATTCCAGTCCTTTCGCTCCAGCTTGAGCGTCTGTCCTCCGCCCGCTCAAACTGCGGGGGAGTCTTAACCGATGAATATTATTTGCAGCAGATTATGCCTATAATTTAGGAATTGATTGATTATGCCTATAATTTAGGAATAGATTATATTCTCTAATTCATTGTAAATATTGGGGAGATCATTTCCTAATTTCGGGTTGTATTATTCCTATATATATATATAGGGTATTGTAAATCAAGGGAGAGGCAGAGAGAGAGAGAGAGAATTGAGATCACAAACCACTTTCAGTTAGTTACTAATATGAGACAACTTGATTTGGGAAGTCTAGCTTTGAAGAACTTGATTAAGCCGCATTTGGTATCGGTATTACAGACATCTACTGCAGCTTTACTGCACTTTTTGCTCAAAAGCTGAAGCTGTTTGGTAAACTTCAAAAGTTGTTGTCCAAAAAAACGTTTTTATTTAAAAACTGTTGTTAGAGAAATAACAATAAATTATATAATTGCATTATATCTGTGTTGTTATTACAAATTTATAATCATTACCAAATTTTTAAATATTTGTAGATACATATATATTAATTGTATAAATATACATGTAAACGAATTCGTGAGTACATATCTTATTAGTTGATTGTTTAAATATTAAGTTAATAATTAAATATTGAATATTTTTTTATTTGAATTATTGAATATCTTCAACAATTTTAGTAAGGAAAAATACAAAAATAAATTAATTAAACAATCAACAATATAAATAGGGAATCCATAAATAAGCTCCACACTTTAATATTTAAGCTCCAATTCTGAATTTTTCAACATATATTACATAATTACCCATAACTTTTATACAACTTCATCACCCATACTATGGATAGTAATATAATTTACATATCATTTGGAGATTAATAGTAAACGATGGAACTTTTTTATCAATTCCCTATAAATATATTGTGTGTAATCACAAATCATTTAAATTTTGTGAAACATGAAAATTTTACACTTTTATTTTGAAAGAAAACATATGCATTTAAATTAATAATAAAATTTTGATATTGACAAATAAAAAACCCAAGATAAAGAAAATAGAAAATTTTGTGAAAGATATATCTTGCACTTTTATTTTGAAAGAAAATAGATGTATTTGAATTAATAATAAAATTTTGATATTGACAAAAAAAACCAAGATAAAGAAAATAAAATGGATTGATTTAGAAAATTATTATTCCATTTCTGAAAATAGTTTATATTAAATTTGAATATCAAATATAAGCATAATTAGTTAATATTTAAATTATAATTAATTAGATAGTGGGGTCCAACCTTTAAAGAATTGGATATGGTAATACAATTGAATTAATTGTCCGAATAAGTAAATTACTTGAATACCCTTAATAAAGTAGAGAAAATTATTGAATTGGAGATATAATTGGGAAAATGGAATGTAGGATTAGTAAGAATTATTTTATTAATAGACTAATAGATTTGTAATAATTTCGTCAAAAGATATTTTCTACACTTTTATTTTCAAAGAAAACAAATGCATTTAAATTAAAAATAAAATTTTGATATTGAGAAATAAAAAACCCAAAATAATGAAAATAAATTTTTTTTGTGAAAAGATATATTTTGCACTTTTATTTTGAAAGAAAACAGATACATTTAAATTAATAATGAAATTTTGATATTGACAAAAAAACCAAAATAAAGAAAATAAAATGGATTGATTTAGAAAATTATTATTTCATTTCTTAAAATAGTTTATATTAAATTTGAATATCAAATATAAGCATAATTAGTTAATATTCAAATTATAATTAATTAGATAGTGAGTCCAACCTTTAAAGAATTGATTGTGGTAATACAATTGAATTAATTGTCTGTATTAGTAAATTACATGAATATCCTTAATAAAGTAGAGAAATTTATTAAATTGGGGATATAATTGATAAAATGGAATGTAAGATTAGTAGGAATTATTATATTAATAGATTCAAGGGCGGAGCCATGTAATGGCCAGCATAAGCCACGGCTCACCCTGACTTTTCATTTTCAATTTTTTTTTTCAGTACTTGATATCTTTGTAGTTTCATTTGATGCATATTCTGCCTTGTATCACAATTTATAGAATATTTTAATATAAAAAATAATAAATAGTTTTGAAAATAGAAAAAATATTCTATAAATATGCCAACGTAACAAAAACATTAACTTTTATTGTCCATAAATGAATACAATTTTTTGGTATTAAGATATTCATTTATCGAAATATAACTATACCACTTAATATTTTTTAAATATTAGAAATAATTATTTCAAAATTTTCTTAAAATAGGTTTTTATTAGCAAATTAAATAAATATATAATATAAAACATTTATTTTATTTTAATAAAAGAATTTAGCCTATCCTGAATTTAAATGCTAGCTCCGGCACTGAATAGATTAATAGATATAATTATAAATTAGCTAACGGTATGTATACATGCAATTAGTACTATATCTGCTACTATTTGGATTACCAAATTCACTAATCTGGCGACCACATTTTGATTTCATATTTTTGTCCACAAATATTTGTCATTGTTATTTTCCAGGTATTCTTTGTATATATGTTTAATGTTTTCATGCATGGATGACTTATCTGTTGGAAACAGCATATATAGTTGCCTATCCTTTAAATTTAATTTTTCTCTTCCTTGTATACATTTGAAGGGAATGATATTATGTTTAAGATACCTACATGTAATTCTGTATGCATCGAATTTTAAGTTGTGGTACATATTTATACATTCGATATTGTTATTATACTACTATAAAGTCTGGAGCTCCAAATAAACCACCATATAAAATATCGGCTCCTTTAATTTCGTAGAAAACAGAAATTCACACCAATTAGACAGGGGTAGGCCACGTATGATCAAGTACTCCCCAGTGGGCATATATTTCAGCAAAAACAGCAAGTGCCAGGTGCAGCTAGCTAGCAGCTAGCTACCTTCTACTAATGATAATAATACTCCTGCTAGTATAGTACTGTACTGCCTACTCCTGGCCTTGTAGCAGCAGGGGCGAGCAATGATAAACTAAAAAATTGATGGATTCCTGGGTGGTGGTTGTGTTTCCCAATGCTTTGACTGCCATTTGGACTTGACCCTAGCTAGCTCGCCCCTCCCTTTATTTCAGTTTAACTCCCTTATTTTGCTATTTCCCACAAGTATGTGCCCAGTGTTTCACATGGCCTGTGGGGTGCTTCTGCCTTCTCTTCCTTCCATTTAACCCTACCATTTCTCATTTACACCATCTCCTTTTTTTAAAAAAAAAAATTCTATCTAGTTAATTGGTTATCATTGAAACTGCTCTTATAATTAGCTTAGCAAAAAAAAAAATCCTCTTATATGTAATTTACATAAGTTATGATATATGTATGTTAGTACCAAAATTTTAACCAGTACTAGCAAAGTTTTAATAATTTCCAGAAATAAAAATATAGTTTTAATTATATTTTGGAAGTAGGTACGTAGGAAATCTATTGTTAGTATTAATATTTTACTCGTAAGTTATTTTATCTTTGGTTGGTTTAGAATTCTCGCTGGATTAGTATATTTATTTTATTTTATAAAAGAAAGATAATGATGAATCTTATTCATTGGATTAGTTATTTTATAACTGGTCGGTCCTCCGGTAAATCTTGTTTTTATATCACTTAACTATTATATAATTATAATCTAATTTTAAAACATATATATTCTATCTACAACTCTATCACGTCCTCTATTTGTATAACAATCTAATAACATATATTTCTTCTATTATTATTCAAACTCTTCAATTTATTTAAAATTACAGCTTATTAATTAAATTTTATAAATATTAAAATTATTTTATTATTTTATTTATATTAAATAAATTTTATTATATACTATATTATTATAAATGACATATTAAAAAATTTAAAATTAAATATTTAAATTATAAAAAAATTAATAAATATAATTTATTAATACCGTCTGTGCAGGTTATAAATTAATATATTCTATATGTGTATGCCACAAAATTACTCAATTTTTTATGAACCACAATTTAATTATTTGAACGATAAATTATTATTGTCATAAATGTATCTGAATCGTCATGGGTTCTGGGGCACATTTGGCTGTTTGCGTTGCCTGTGTTTTGGCTGCAGGTTTAGTTGCGCCAAACAACGTACAATTATGCAAGTATGCAACAACGCATGTAGTAGCAAAATGGCTCGCTACACTCCCTTATCCAAGAAACATTTTCTTACGAATTATATATAGTCCAACACTCAGGCTTCGTGCTTACTTATAGACTTAGAGCATCTCCAACCGCTCCCTTATATAGCTTTCTTAGCTAAAATTTAAGAAAATTTGGGGAAGAAGGAGCTCCAACAGTTTGTTAGTAGCTCCTTAAAAAGTTAGCATCCACCTCTCATTCTTAACTTTAAGTGATGATTAGTCATCCCTTATCTTATTTTATCAATTAAATATTCATTTCTCTCTCTTTTTAAGTTACTAGATTAATTGCTCTTATAGTACTCCTCCGGGCAATTGGTTAGTAGAAACTTCCCAATTAAGCCCAACACCAAAGATAACATAATTTAGTCCGATCCAAGCAGAGGCCTAGATCCTTACATTACCAAGCCCAAAAGTACATATCAACTTCACTGCAGCAAGAACATACATGCATCGTGTAGGACATACATGATACATATACATATGCTCTTCAACTATTCAAAAACAACTGTGTTTAAGTTGCAAGAAAATCTGCCCCTTGCAGGTGCCAAGTATATGAATTTTTAAGTGCAGTATATAAGAGTATGTAACATGAGAATTTATATTACTTGAAATTTACACTAATTAAATATTTGTTGGCTATTACAACTCATGAAAAAGAATAATCACATTTCTTTATTATAGCTTTCTCTTGTATAATTAAATTCCGAACTTAATATCATTTTGGTTACAATTAATAATCAAATAAATGAATCGACCGATCGAATTGAATTAAGAATATCATGGAGAAATATTCTGGTAGAGGCCCATGTCCATTCCATTGTAAGCAATTGGAGCATACATCCATGTATCATCAGAACTCAGCAGCTACAAGGCAACAGTCAATACATAACAATCAGTTATCTGTGTACGTATATTTATTATTTTATTAGTATAATTAACACATACAGAGTGAAGCTACTGATTAATTATTTTTACACCACTTACTTTAATTTGAAGCTGCAGAAACTTAACATACTGGACTGCCTCTTCAAGCATAGTGCTAATGTCAACCTTTGTACCATTAGGGACAAGGTGTTGTAGGGTTCTTAGTCTCTCATTGATTCTCTCTCTTCTTTTCTGCAAAATCAGTTAAGATATATCCCATCAATTCATAAAACTTTGAGTTTAGATTAATTAATGATTAGTCTAAGAAATTTTCGCGATTCGTTAAGTTAGATATATAATTAAGTACCCTTGCATAAAGACTCTGAGGGTCGGTTGCAGCCCCTCTTCCAGCTCTGGCTTTACCGCTGGAGTTGAGAGCAGCAGAGTCTTTCGTGTCTGATCCTCCATTAGGTTCTTGAGAACCACCGGAATCATCCTCTGAGATGCAACTACTCCCCGAGCTAATAAGCACATTTGGACTGATCTCTTTAATATCATCAATATTCTTGTTGATTTGAACGAGCTGCTGATTCTTCTTACCTTGTGAATTCTTCTTACTTTTTAGTGTCTGCATTCATTAGTTATAATATAGAAGAGTGAGATATAATTATCACTGCATAATAAAGTATGAATACTTCATAAAAGGATTAAAAATCATATCAATGTTGTACTTACATCTCTTGGAACCCGAGATTTTTTCTGTGGATTCTGATCAGATGCAGTGTTGATTGCGTTGTCTTTGACAGCTTCAGATTGTTGTGGCTCTTCAAACTTCCTCTTGATGACTAAATCAGTACTACTACCATATGCATTAATTCCGGCAATCTCTTCTTTCAAGCACAGAGCATTATCGTCTTGCATGACGACATTGCCATTCAGGTTATAATCTTGTGGTTCATCACGAGGGATCGTCTCATTCATCATTAGGGGAGTTAATAAATAATTAAAGTCGGAAAAGTGATTAGGAAAACAAACACTAGTACTATAGTTACTAGCACTAGTGCTGCTATCTGTTATTTCTTGAGAAATATATAAATTAGGGTTAGGGTTTTCAGAGGAATGAAAAAGTGAATCCTCTTCAAACATTGCTACACGAGTAGCTTCACCGGTGGCTAAAAAATCTGATGGAGTAGCAAAGTTTTGCAAGAAATGCAGCATGTTGCAGTCGGCTTCTTCGTCACCAGAGAACATTTTAGCCAAAGAATACTCCCACTCCTCTTTATGCAAAATTCCAACAGAGTCCATTGTAAATATAACTTGCAAGAAAGGTAGGAAGTTTTTGTGGAACTTGAGTATGAATGCTAGCTAGCTCTATATCACAGTGATAGTGGAAAGAGAAGCTTTGGTACAATTGACTTAAAATGAGATTTAAGGGAGATGTAATTATAGTGGAAACAAGTATAAAGAATTAGATGAGTATGACTTAGGAATTGTTAATACCTAATTATTGTTCTTGATTCTCTGTTTCGAAAACTAACAGAGTCCAAAATGTGGGGCCAACGCCACGCAACGAACAACTCATATAGGACCATTTCATGCATTAAGGATTATAATATAGCTTCATTAATTATTCTATGGCCTTATTACTATACCTTGAATTAAAAAAAATATTAAAATCGTAATCAATCGCAGTGATACCACTACTTAACTGTCATTATCCCAGTCATCTGGAGATGGCTAATTAATCATTAATTATTAGATTGATGTTAATTAAGTCTTAAGACGGGAAGCATAATTAGGTAGGAGTTATTTGAAAAGGAGACAAATTAAAGTATTCCAAGTACTCTTAGAATGGGAGAACGTGGGAAGCTTTCTTTCTATCTCTCATCTCTCTCTCTCACACACACATATAACTCATCCATTATAATAGTAAAAGGGGAATTCTCAGCTAGCTAGAGATGAAGAAATTGATCTATTATACAAACCCGACTCAACTTCTACTTGTACCACTAATTTCTGTGTATAATAGCTAAAATTTTAACCCAGGGCGCCAGAGCAGTGCGAGTTGAACAACAACATAGGTCTCATTTCAGAAATAGATCAGTTTTATATAAATATATATCATTATTTATAAATTGTGTCAGAAATTTGTTTTGGTTCATTGTTAAGTAGTCTAACTAAGAACTGGAGAAAAACATAAGCTTCCCATCTTGAGCGTTAAAATTTGAACAATGACAAATTAACACACAAAAAAAAAAGCTTAAAGAATGGCATATTAGAGTTTTATATATATATATATTTCGGCACCTAAAACTAATTAAATATATAAGAACATCTAAAATGGTTGGCTAAATATTAAAATTTAAAATTTTAGCTAAGGGGTGTAGTGCATACTCTAATGGTGTTATGTATAATTATCATAAGCTAAAATTGTACTTAAATATTTTGCTGGTTCGACAAAAATAACCAACCAAACATGGTTGTTTATATTTATTGCTAAGGGTTTGCATGGTTGGAGTGCTATATTTTTTACATATTATCTAAATAATGACACATAGACGTCACATAGACTAATTTAGCTAAGGGTTTTTTACCATTGTAGATGCTTTAAGGCTGTGTTCACTTTGATGGAATGGAATAATGGAATCGAATGAGGGGGGAATGAAATGAAATTTGAACTATTATTTGGGTGAGTTTAAGGAAAATATTTAAAATTTTCATTCATTGCTCTATTCCATTGTAAACTATTTGAACTAGATTTCTAATTCACGTGTTTTGAAAGAAATTCTCATTTCATTTCTACATCAATTTTCCTAGAATTCTCATCATCTAAAATTTAGACTACCTCATATTCATTCATGTTTCACTCATATATTCTTCTTTCTTCATAAAATTTGTATATAATTTTTCATTTCATTCCTTATTCATTCTATCCTCACCAACCTGGCCAAGAGAACACAACCTAAGTTTTTTTTAATTGTTTTCTTAGTCACGTATCAATTCTTTTTTATCTAATCATTACATTTCAATATTATTTTGATAATTTGTCACTGATCGATTTGTTCATGTAGTATACTTTCTTATACTTGTTTTTCTCATGATTTTGTAATTAATCTTTCTTTTCGTACACATACAAGTTTATAATCTTCTTATACTATTCTGATTATTGCTAAAAAATTTATTTTTATATAATATCTATAATATGTTTATCTAAAAAAAACCTAGTTTTTTTATTAAAAAAAATTAGCTAGATATCGCACACAGTAATTTAGACCCCCCTCATCAAAATCCATGGGTCAATCCCTCTGAAGAGAATGAATCCCAAGGGCGACTTTCATCGTGGAGATGAGTCTGACGATAAAAATATTCTTAAAAAACTCAAAAAATGATCCGACAAGGTAAGCTTACAACTGGTTATCATGTTCCCTTCAAATAACCTAATTATCTAACCTAACTCTGGTCCGCTCATTTTCTCACTATCTTAATTCTCTCTTCTCAATTAATTATCCCCCACTAATATAATTTTTGCAATAGTCATCAAGTTAATTTTGATTTAGAACTTTTGTTCGATCTATCTACGTACATTTGTTAATTTGTCATCGACCATGACGCATTATTAAATTTACTATAGTAAAATATTCTTTTTCATTACTACTATATATAGTACGTAATTTAGGGCAAACTCTAGTACTGCAATATTTTTGTTATGCAAAATGGCATTGATTATACCCAGCTAGCTTAATGGATCGAGCTTAGAGTAAGTACTGTAAATATTTATTATAATCCATAGTCTAACGAGAATAATATATACTGTATCTTAGGAGAGCAGCATGCAATATTGCACAGCTGTTGATAATATCTTGGTTTTAAGATTAATGGAAAATCGATCAATCTTATAAGTAAACCCTGAAAATCTGTAAGCCATGCGCATTTCAGATTACCTGCACTTAGTCCATATATATATATATATATATATATATATATATATATATATATATATATGCCAAAACAACACCATAGATTCCGCCGCTTCTTATGCTTCAGATCCTACGCGCCTGTAAAAGACTCTCTATGTGTATATATATTAGTGTGTAGGCCTCAACGGATCGGATTTGGATCGGATCATCTTAAATCCATATCCAAATCCCTTTAAATTTTCGAATCAGATTGGATTAAGTATCGGAGATTTTAAAGCTCAATCTATATCCGTCCATTCGGAACACGGATAATCGGATTGGATACCCAATCCAATTAAATTTTTTACTAATTTTTTATGATTAGATTATTTACCCATGATACACACTCAATATATTACAATTTATATATAAATAATAATAATTATTATTATTATTATATAACATATAAATATAAGAATATTTATATTTAACTATTTTATGTTTAAAAATTTCACATAATAAGTTTATTTTTTTAATGATTTCAATTTATTTTAAATATCTTAATTTCTCCTTTATTATGATTTATAATATTTTATGTGTTAATTTTTATTTAATATTTACTCATACAATAATATTTTATGGGTTCTAATTCATGTTTAATATTTATATTTAATTCTTTGTATCTTAAATTTTATTCAAAATTATTTCTTTTCAAATTACTTATAATATTCTTTATATGTTATTGTTTAATAATTTACTCATTTTATCATATTTCTATATGTTTTTTATTATTTAATTATGTGGTATGTTAATTTTTATATAAAATTCATTATATAATATGCAATATTTGATACGTGCACTGAATACCAAATTCAAATCTATATATGTTATGATATAATTTATACTATTAAATTTACCTTAATATTTCAATATTTAGTACAAAGTTTACCATAAATATTATATATTAAATTAATGATCATTATTAAAATGAGTCAAATTAGAGTATGGATCTTATCTGAACCTAAATATATGGATATAAAATCAAAAAATAAATTGTTTAATGAGTTAAATTAAATTGATAAATTTAATCTAACCCTAAATATGATTATCAAATATAAGAAATGGATTATCCAACAATTTATAAAATATATAAATATATAGATATATAGTTAATTAATATTAATATATATCGAATTCGAATATGAAATTTTAAAACAGAAGGTAATTATTCACACAAAAACTAAAATACTTAGATTTTACATATTTATATAAATATAATATCTATAAATATAATTTTATTTATTTATATATAATATATGTATATATATATATAAATAAATATAATTCTATTTACTCGGATCGGGTTATTAGCGGATCGGATCATATAATTCATATTCATATTTATCGGATCGTATTTTTACCAGATCAAATTTTTAATGAATCGAATTGATTTTATAGAAATTTATATCCATTTAAAAGGTTTCGGATCGGATGGGAGCTCTGGTTCATTCACAGGCCTATGTGTGTGTGATCGAGAATTTAATTCTTTATGTTGTAAATTCTATTTTGACAATATAAAAATCTGTTATAATATGTGTGACGTGTTTATAATCTGGAGTGCAACTTTGGAAGGTCACCGTCCATAGCACGATCGATCACCATTGTTTGCTAACACTAAAATCCTACCATGCTGAAAATATATAGATGGAATATTCGGGACAAAAAGAGATCGATACTTCTAAATTATTAGATTTTGTTGGCTTTAAATTATTTTACGAGCCTTCACAGACTTGCTAGGGTTAGGGTTTCTTTTCTCTAAAATTAAGATCATATATATAGAGGTACGTTGAATTAATTATTGATTAATAAAAATGTCACGCTCATCCGAGTCTTTTGCAGCCCTTCAGCATAAACAAGAGTTCCAATTAATCAACTAAACAGACAGACAGCTAGTTCAAACTATATATATCAATCCACCAAAGGACACGCGTATAGTACGTACAATATGAGCACACGTTTCCAACTTCTTATTCCTTTTATTTCTTAATTCAACATCCCAGTAGTACTACCGTTATATATACATGCATGATTATATCAACTCACCTAGCTAGTAAGAAATTTTACAAAGTTATAAAAGTTGCCATATTCTATATTTTTATTTTTGGGATTAAATAATATAGAATCAATTAGGGAGTGCATTTATATATATATATATTTAGGAGCAATGTTACAGACTCCAAAATTATCCTAATTTTTTTTCTCAAATGATGTGACATGACACGTAGGGTCTCATATTATTTTTATAAGAAAATTTTCAATTACACATGACAACCCATTATTTGGGAACAATTTTTAAGTATCTAGCATTTTTCATATATAGGAGTACCTACACTTTCCCAAATTTTTTAAGATTATGTGAAATATAAGGTATTCATATATATAGATAGATAGACAGACGTACCAAGTTTGTTTAGCTATATAATTATATATGTGTGTTCCCCGTTACTAGTACTGCAATTCACAATAATATCTGTTCTCTCATAATTGATACGAGGAATTTAGTACTAGTGATTTACTTTAATATTTGTACGTCATCAATATTATTCAAATTGATTTAGTTGTATAACTTAATATCGAAATCAAGTATTATTCCATTGATATTTTGGTATATATATATATATATATATAGTATGACTCCTTATTTGAGTAAGTAAGGAACCCATTCTTATTTTATAAGAATATGATTAACAAATAACTATATAAGAGTGCATAACATACAAAAAATTATAAAATATCAAAAATAGTTGCAAAACAAACAAAAAAATTATATAATATACAAGAAAATACAGAATACTAATACTGAATAGTGTTCTGTATTTTTTATATGTTATGCAATTTTTTATTTGTTTTGTGATTGTTTTTTTGTGTTCGGTAGTTTTTGCTATGACCAACAATTTTTTCCAATGTGTTATGTAATTATATTTGTTGTTGCAGTTACTTAAATAAGGAGTTTCTCATTTAACATAAATATATATATTTGTATACATACGAGCTAGTTCACCGTATCATAACATATTAACATGAGACATGCACGCCACAAGTTCAAGGATCAGTAGAAATTATTTTTACTACTCATGTAATACAGTTTGAAATTGCAGATATGTGACAATCACCCCATCAGCACTCAGCTGCTTTACTGAGGAATAATAACCAATTAAATGATTGTTTTTCTTATTTGTGACTTTACTTCTAACAGCTAGCCCTCGTATAATTCTATTAAGATTGATAATATTTTTACAAAATGAAATTACCATGCATCTCATCACGTGCATTAATGAAGTTTATTAAGTACATTACATGTACATCATACGCAATATACATATCACATTTTTATCCATAATTTGTAACTGAGATAAATATTACTCGTATCATCTAGACCCGCACGTCTAGTATCTTTTACAACAATGATTATAACGTACTAGTACATGAGACTCACTACAGGTTCACCGAGTAGATTAGAAGTGGGACAAATTTAATACAGACCATTAATACTCATCGGCATGCACTTGTAATTAATTAATTTCGCCTCTTTTTACAAGATTAATTCAGCCATTTTATATATTAAGGAATAATAATTTTTTCAGATTTGACGGTCGTTTCTTTTTAACAATGAACGCTTCTAACAGCACTCGTTCTTTTTCGCAAAAAAAAAAACAGCACTTTTAAGTTCGTTCTATATTAAGAACGAAAATGCTCGTCAAAAAGGGAAAGGTCTTTTCGAACAGAATGAAATAATTTAATATTTAAATATTTTAATACTTAAAGAAATTAAATTAAGTGGAGACATATTAATTTATGACCCAGTCCCGCAATGCCGCAAACATAGTTCAGTTTTCTGTTGACTTCTATATGAAATTAATATGAGCTGTACAAATATAGTTTTATATATTATTATAGTATAGTACAGGGGAGGAGAGGGATGAAGTCCAAACAAGTACATTCTGCGCAGTATTGGAAACAAATTATATATATAGTTGATGACATTATTTTGGAGAGAATGAGTTGATTATATTATTTATTTTATATAGTGTTCTGGAAAACATGCATTACGAAAATGTATAATAGTGTGTACGTCAACGAATGAAGTGCTTTTCAAGTGCATTACCAGTCAACATCGATCTATAACTAGCAAAAACAAAAATTGAAAGAGAGCCGCGGTCTAGCCGGATGAACTTTCCAACATTACCTCTTTGTTTGAAAATTAATAAACAATATAAAATTAAAATATTCACACATTCATAAATCTATCGAGAGGACTCTTTTCTCTCATTTGTGCATAAACTTTGAACTCTAAATATTAGAGACAGATATAATGCATAGTTATGAAATATAATCCTTCTAATAGAGTAATAGGTTAGCAGGAAAAAACCCAGATTTATTTAGCACTTGGCAGCTCACTCAATTGAAACTTGAAAGAGCGTTTAACTGGCTCTACAATCAACATGTTAAAGCAAATACTACAAGGGAAGCCAGTTCTATTTCTTTCAACACTTGGTCACAACTACGTATCTGAATTATATTACAAGTTTATGAATTCACTTCATTTTTTTACCAAAAAAAAGAGACATAAATAATAAAAACAAGATTAGGAGAATGAGTGTTAAATTTTAATCTCTAATTTAAAATTTTATGACCCAAATGGAGAAAAAAGAAGAAGTTAATATTATGATTATTTAACGCCAATCATCCAAATTTAATTACATTTTATAAACAGAATTTATTATATTCATAATTTTTTTACTAATTGCAATCCACTGCGTTTAAAGTAATAAGAAGGGTTTTACTATTTTAATAATTCAAGCATTACTTAATTTCTATTTTCCTCTAACATTTAACTATATATCCTCCCGATTCTTTTAACTTTCCATAGATTCACACTCCATTATATTTGTCCAAAAGGAGTTCTGCAGAGATTGACAAATAGCACAACAACATCCGTGCAAAATTCATTTTAATTAATCGTTCCCCTGATCAACATTATTTTTAAAATATACAAGTTTTCTGCGTAAATTTTAACTTAATTGAATTAGTTAAAAATGAACTTCCAGACACAGTGATGCGAGCAGACCAATTTAGACCTCAACGCATAGCATTACTGCATTAGGGCTGAAATTCCGAACATACAGATATATACACATTTTTTTGTAACCTATGAAGCACATTTCTTGTGCAATCTGATACATAATCACAAGACAGGTTTCCTACCATCTAAAAAGTACAAAGTACTTACTGTATACGACCTTTGCCTTTTGATCCAGCAGCAATTAGTAAGAAACTACCGAAAAACCGAAACTATTTGACGTCGGATACTTTGGCTTTTGTTGATCCAATGGCTCGGGACATAAAGGAATCTGATATGATGTTAGAACTTCGAGTAAGTAGTCATTACACCTCTTCCGCAAGGGTTTAGGGAACTCCTTTCATTTGTAGTATGTGTGTTCTCAGGCTGCAATCTTTCACCTGTTCAATACAGGAAGGATAATAGTTCTTCAGGGGTTGGTGTTTTAAAATTATCTTTTAACAATGTAATAAGCACTATTCTGAAACTAGAATCACAGTTGCTCTTTGGACTTGGTATTCAAACCGAGGACAGTTTTTTTTTTTTTTTTGGGGTGGGGGTGGGGGAGTGATGTATTCTAGAGAAACTTAGAATGTACGTTACATAATTCCAATATGTTTTCTAGCTTAAATGTCCTCCACAAGCAATCACGCAGCATAATCAAACGCAAGCATAGACCCTAACTCTTTATAGATTAAAAACATAAGTTTGTGAGAGAAGAATGCCATCAAATCGCCCACACACAAAAAGGAACTTAGAGACTAGAGAATCAATGTTCGTTCTAAATTGATCATGTTTCTTGAAAGCATATACAGAATAACAGAAGCCATATACAGAGGTGAGGAAATAAAACGGGAGCTAAATCCATATAAGAAACCTTCATCAGACTTGAACAATTGATAATAACTGGATTATCTATGTAATGGTTTGTTACATGGTTGCACATGATAGCTTAAATTTCCTTCCTTCCCTAATTTCCTATTATCAGATTAACTAAAGCTTATGGGGGAAAACTTGTCAAAAAAAAAAAGCTTATGGGGGAAACAAATTTTCTGTAATTTTCTTAGCAAAACAGAAAAGAACATTCTTTACCTGCATGGCTGTCAATGTAGACAACAAATCTCTACACTGATCAAGTGAAGCACACTCATCTGAGGTTATACTCGCTAGTTCTGATGCCAAGGAGTTAACATGTTCGACCTGCTCACCACAAACAGCAAAGTATTTAATTACAGTCTTATATAATATTTCTGTAAAGGTGAAACTAGATTCTATTTAACAAACATTGTTTTAATTTATATATGGATTATGCTCAACACACTACATTAGAGTTTCCAAGCTAAGGATATTCATAATAATATCTAAAAGATGGCAGAGGAATTCACATCACAAAAACGAAAGATGTTATTCTAGATTATATTGCATGGTTATGCAAGGAATTAGATTTTCTTCTACTTATATTAACCTACTACGGAGACATTCAATAAAGAGCTGCAATTATGACCTGATGGAAACACGTCCCAGACGAACCAAAACCTTTTTCCTGGCTAAACTGACAGACAGCTGAAGTGGAGAAGGGAATACAGTACTGCAGTTTTATGAAAATATGACCGCACTTCACAGTAATTGAATTTCAAGGAAAAATGCTCAAGTGATCCTGGCAAGATCAACATTCACTTATAATAACATAATGCAGATAAATGCTCTGAAGACGGGAATTCTAATTGTCCTTAAAATATTGCTAAGGGTAAGAGAAGAGGGAATACCCATTGAACACTAACGACGTGTTTGTAAGTTTTTGACATGGAAAAGGAGAGAAGATAAGGGATGTAGACAAAAAGTTGAATGAATACAGGTCTAAAAAAGAAGTCATACAACTCTCAGCCTATACTTACCTTTCCCTCAATATTAAAACTTACACAGTGACAAAGGACATGAAAAGCTTTAAAAAAATCTAGTGGGACAAAATAAAAGATTATGAAGGGAACTAGAGGGGAAGGGAAAAATGACGGACATGAAAGGCATCAAAAGTGAAAATGAAGAAATTAGATTTTGAAATAAAGATGATAAAATGTGTGAACGATGTGAGCCCGAAGAAGGTATAAACATATATATTGGCTCCAAACAATGAAATGCAACCCTAGTCTTGTAATATTTTATTTCTTGCAGGTTCAACAATCCTATGGTCTCTTCATTAGATTTTCTAGCATTTCCAACCCTGCTAGGATTGCTATGATCCTTCGTTAACATCAACCTCAGATAGTTTACAAGAGAAATCAATACAGAATACTTCCATATTGTTTAAAACAACACAACAATAATTCTGCACATTATTTCTACGAGTCATTATAATCTACGTCCACATATCTACGTCCACATATCTTTAAGTGGGATGAGTTGCCTTTACTTTTCCTAAATCTTCCTTATACTACTACTTTGGAAGTTGACGCAGGACAAGGTTGAAGGAAAGAGTAAATAAGGGCAGAATGGGCCATCTCTGCAGAGAATTGGCAAAACACATTACAAATCTGCAGACTTATTGTAAAATACTCATCATTCATGTTATTCAACTCAACAAATATGATGATTACAATTGTATATATAGATATCCTAAGATCCTAGAAAAGAAAAAACTACTCCTAATTGATAAAGGAAATTATAATGCATAAACCAAGTGCAGTTTAGGATTTGACAAGTGTGAAACGGGACAACAGGGAGCATTGACATGGCAAAAAGATATAATCAAGCTTCTTGGGTTGCTGAAACTCTCTGCTGCATATTTTTGAACTGATATGGTAACTTATATTCTCTCATTTTGCAGATTAAAGTTTTTACAAGACCTAGCCAGCATCATTCTTATTTTTATGCAACTGACCAGTCAACTTCAAAATATTACCAAGCAAAATTAATATTTTAGTTTCAAAAAGGTTTTCAACATTTATTTCAAAAATAATAGGATTAAAATATATTGTAGATATAACCTTTGTTTGTAAGTGACAGATCGAAGATGCCATCCCCTGCATTACATCAACTGCTGAACAGATAGCATCTTCCAAATTGTTAATATCTACCTGTAGAGAAGAAAAGAAATAGATCAATCTCCATGTGGGAGACTAAAAAACACATTGTAGATGTTAATCACTTTACATATTAGTGCATACCTTTGCCCCACCAACAATGGGAAGACGAAGAGTACTGGCCTCCAGAGCCTCAATAGCCCCACAAAGGGAACTAGAATGATCCTTTTCCATAAGATCCCAGTTTTCCAAACATAGCATCTGCATTCATTAGATGGTCGTGTGAAGATTAAAATCAATAGTTAACATACTTAAACAGCTGATTGCTTAGATAACATATGTATGACATTCATTGGACTGTAAAACACACGAAAAGATAAAAAAAACATCAAAAGATTCTTGATTGCTATGTATGATACACATTTAATGTCAAAATGGGTTTCTCTTATTGTGTAAATAATGTATAATAACCCGCCAGTCTCAGGAAAACTGGCTCACACAAAACTGTTTTTCCCACATATCATTTGAGAATTTTACATGTGGCCAGTAATAGAAATTTAAAAATCAAGAAACAAGGATTGCCTGATGCCAACTACCCAAAAAGATTCAATAAAATTCCTGCTTCGAAAATCAATTTTTATCTCAGTTGTGTTGCAAGGGCAAATGGGCTATAAACGTTGTTTGTCCTCATGGGATATTAAGAAAACAAATAGAGTCGATTTTTTTTTCGAAAAACCATAATAGACGGTCTTTACAAGATAGGTGTATTAGAATTTAGATATTTGGATCTAATCCAATGACACCAATATGTTAAGCCTAAAGTAAAACACCCGTGGTTGTAAAAATTAACTTTTTTCAGCCAAACATATACGGAACACACACCGAAGGGACAGTCAATCTAGTAAACAATAAATATTAACAATCAGCTGCACTGTATAATATAATATATATTAGGTAAAATACAAAAAAGTGCAAGAAGAAAACAACGACTTGTATTCAAGAAACACAAAAGGAATCAAACCACGAGTAGTAAAATGCAAAAGAAGCTTAAATCATAAATTTTCATAATCTTACTTGTCCCTTAAGGATGGAATGCATCTTCAGATTTTGCCGAAGCAGTTGTAACTCATTTCTTTTGGATTTGACAGAATTCCGCAGTCTAGCGGTCGTCAACCACGCATTATATAGGCTTTTCTGATACAAAAAAAAAATACTTTTAGATGACATCTAGGTCAACAAACCAAAATGATGATCAGCTTTGTTTGTATTACCACTAGACTACTGAAAACACGAAAAACTAACAGTCACTACTATTATGTTGGAACTAGAACTTACCTATATATCAGAGTATACAAATATTTATGGTACAACGTTACTATTTACTTTACAAGGCCCATTTGCATATTTGAGAGCAGAGTCAGCGACAATTATGCAGTTTGTTCTGGTTGATTTTTTTACCGCTGGTTCAGCTATGGTTGGAAGTTATAAGAAATCGCAAGTTGCGGTTCAACTACTAGTCTTTCACCCTCCAACTGCAACAAACTGAACCACTAAAATCCCTAAATAGATATCTATCGAGCGGTTTTAGTCTGAAGACCAACGACAGCAGCAATTTAGTTACTTCACCCTGCGTTTAATCAAACATTTATAACGTATTTTAATTCATATTACCTTTTGCTAACATTCTTCTTTCTGGTTTTTCTAGTTTGTCTTATCTTTTCCTATTGAGTTAATCAATTTCCTAAATTGAAACAATTAGTAAAATTATACTATTTGTTAAAATTTTTAATATATGTATACAGACGATGCAGAAGCGGACAGCACACGGATTCTTCTTTTTGGTTTTTCTAGTTTGTCTAATCTTTTCCTATTGAGTTAATCAATTTCCTAAATTGAAACAATTAGTAAAATTATATTATTTGTTAAATTTTTTAATATATGTATACAGGCGATGCAGAAGCGGACAACACACAGATTCTTCTTTTTGGTTTTTCTAGTTTGTCTAATCTTTTCCTATTGAGTTAATCAATTTCCTAAATTGAAACAATTAGTAAAATTATACTATATGTTAAATTTTTTAATATACGTATACAGGCGATGCAGAAGCGGACAACACACGGACCCCCCCCCCCCCGAGACAAGCGACCAATTTTCTGGCTCCTTTAGGTGCATAGAGATTAAAAATGGTTGAGAAATCAAGAATCAACCATATAATCCTTCACAAGTAGTAGAAGATGCATAGTCTTTATCTTTTCTCGCATCTAGTTCATAAATACTGTAATCAGCACATTAAAATTGTCAAATGAGGTTGTACACTTGTACATGTTCTAAGCATTAACAAACTACAACTCCAGATCAAAAGTAAATACTTATAAGAATACAAACCAAAGCATATAATGCATCAAACACAAGTACACAACAATTTTAAAGCAAATGTGAATGGTATAGAGTAAATCTAATCACTGCATCAATAAAATAATATGCATTACTAAAAGAATGTAAACTATGCAATATGCATCAAACATAAAGAATTTCGTTGATACATAACAGAGACATAAATATAAACATCAAGTTAGAAGTTCATATCAAAGATGTACCTCAGCTATTCCTTTCTTGGCCACCATGGCAGCATCTGCTCTAGCATTTGCAAACCTCCACTGCAGATGCTGGTTGTACAGAAGCCTCAACTGGTGTGCATCAACTATACGATTCTCACCCACCTTCCCTCTTCGTGCATCAGCAGCAAAGCTGAGAATCGAAGATGTTGAGATCAAGTTACTGGTCAATGGTGTGCTTCCTACCCCGTTTCTCACCCGAGACGGACTTGTACCCCTCACTGGAGATGAGTTGGAAGATGCCACATTTCTACTTGGGGAAGCAGGCCTAACAGCACCTCGAAGAGGAGATGATAATCCCCTGCTAGCAGAAACTCCTCTGGGTGATGATGATGGACTATCAATCATCAGTTTCTTCATTCCATGCAACTTTGGAGGTACAGGAGGTACCATACCCACATTCCTCAATCCCGAATTCTTACCCGCAGGGGAACCTGGCTGCTCAGGAAACCGCCTAATCCGGCTAGCAGTTTCCTGCCATACCCTAGCAGGCACCACTATGCCGCGTTGCCCTCCCCTTTCACATTCCTGTACACCACCTACATTCCCCGAAGAAACACTTGAAGCATCCGAAACAATATCACACGCCTCCTCAGTTGCTCTGCTACTACCTAGATCAACACTCTCACCCAATCTCAAATGTTTCAATTTGGATTCTGCACTAACTTTACTGCTAAATCTCTCATCCGGCATTGATTTCTGCAAAGCCCTAACAACACTCCCAGATCCACCCAATTTTGCCCTCTCACTCGTAAAATCCACACTCCTACTCAACATATTCTCATTCACCAACCTCCCCGGCCACCTCTGCTTCTCACTAGCCTTCCAATTCTCCCTCTGATCCCTCACAGGCGTAGTAGTAACTACCTTCCTCCTCTCCGGAGTAGCTTTCCTCACACTACTCAACTCCCTCACCGCAACCTCCTTCACCTTACCGCCATTCACCGAATCGCCTTGAAACGAAACCGACAAGCTCCGTTTCGAATTCACCAGCATCTTCGCAGCCTGCGAAATCTCACCACCAGGCGTCACAGGCCTCGGAGTCGGTATCCTCCGTACTCTCTCAACCGATTGAGACCGCGGAGTCGAAACAACATTTCTCGCCATCATCGGCGAAGGAAATCGCCGCGGTGTCGAATTAGATGAATACGAAGACGAATGCGAAGAATTAGATGATGAAGTATTTGATGTAGTAGTCGATGAAACAGATGAGAGATACCTAGACGAGACTTCACGTGATTTCGGCCGGCGAACTCCATTGTTATCGGCTTCTGAAGGTAACAATGGCGGTCTCTTAGGGTTCTGCGGTGCCGGAATCTTCGAATTCGTCTTCCGGTTAGGTGTAGTTACAGTACCGACCATCATATTTCACATCTCTTCCTCGATTTCTGCGATTTAAACCCTAATTTCTCTCCAATACAACACAATCATATGTGTACGTGTGTATAGATACAGAGAGAGTTGTAAGTAGATGATTTATAGAGAGAGAAATGAAAGAATTATAGGAAACTGGAGTGTATGTAGAGAGAGAAGA
Organism: Oenanthe sinensis; assembly: GCA_028671895.1. NCBI lineage: Eukaryota > Viridiplantae > Streptophyta > Magnoliopsida > Apiales > Apiaceae > Oenanthe > Oenanthe sinensis. The sequence goes on from CM053794.1 coordinate 44,317,151, forward strand.
ATCGCCGGAATCGTAACGGTCACGGAGTTCCGGTGGCGGAGGAGAGAGATTTGTAGGCGAGATTTGGGAGTACAGAGCAAGTAAGAGAGTACTTGAATTATTTTTGTTTTTTTATATTCATTTAATAACTTTTTTTTATAAAGATATTAAACGTCAATGGATTTCTTGATAATATTAAAAAGTTTTACTATTAGTTTATTGAGATTTAATATTTATTAAATAAAATTTTACTAAAAAAAGTATTTATTAAATAAAATTAAAACATATATGTCAAAAAATTATTAATTTATCAAAATTATACAGTACTATTATCACGTAACAATGAGATAAAGCTTTGAGTTACTTAGTTTTCAATTAATTTAAGCAAGGAAATTTGAATTTAGAATTTAGAATTTAGTTTCGTGATGACGTGGGTGGATGAAAGAAGGACAAGACGCGCGGGGAGACGAGTGTGAAGAGCACGTGAGCAAAAGGTGGCCGTGAAACGGGGAAGACATGCGAACAAGGAAAGGGATGTTGGCTTTTTTATGGCCCGTTACGTTTCATTTTATATTCAACTCGTTTAAATTGCACACAAGTATGACAAAATTAGTGCAATTTGCGAATTTATCGACAGGTGATATTATTCTGACACTCATGGGTATATTTATTTTTTAAAATAAACAATTACGTACTTTTTACAACGTAAAAGTATCAATATTTATTGTTTAAATTTTTAAATAAACGCATCATTTTCACTTCCGTAAATCATTATTTTATTTAGAAAAAAAATCATGAAACACAAATCAATTATTTTATGTGCATCATAATTTATTTTATCATGTCGATTAATACAACAGATCAGGTGATAATATTTTAAAAGATTTCTGTTTTCGTTTTAAAGAAAAGAAAGTTTTACGCAAAAAAATGTGTAACGTATGTCTAAAGAGTGAGGAAAATGAAATACGTTGGACACAATCACACATATATAGTCATTACAGTGTGAGGTGAATACTTAATTAATTAATTCAGCACGCGTTCAAAGCAAACTCCTCCAACTTTAATTTTATTTTAATTTAGGCAACAAATTTACATTACATTACATTAATAACTTTATCTATGTCTTCTCTGTTTCAGACATGTGACGGTGTAGTAGACGTTCTTCTTCATTTTAAAAAAATATTATATCGGGTACATTTTATAATTTTATAAAAAATTTAAGTTGAGGAGATGATATATATTATTTGAATTTTGTGACATGTCTTTTATATTTTGATTCAGAATTTAATAATTATATAATAATAATAAATAAATAAATAATGGAATTGATCAGATTATCGTGAAAGTTCTAGGTCATTATGAAGATTGTACTCGCTACACAATATTTAAATATAATCTTTTTATTATATGGAAAATAATGTTTATAAAGAAAGTGTTATTAAAAGAATTAAATGATTTTTTGGTAATTTTTTAATATATATTTTAAAATATAATACAAAAACTAATACTATTGAATTTTTTTAATAATTTTTAAATTTCATCTAACAAATTATATATTTTTCCAATCAAACGAAAAGTTATCGTTACTAGGCTACTAGCAGCAAGAATAAGCCTAACCTTAATTGTGGCTCTTGTTTGTTGGGTGAATGACTGAACTCAATATCCAAATATCCAATTATGTTAGTAGGTTGAGGCGGAAATCGGACTTAATCGATTAATGCACGTAACAACGATTAATTATATGAATTAGATATTAATTAGAATGATTAATTAAATAATCAGAAATTTAATTAATTTGGTGAGCTAACGAACATGAATTAACGAGTGATCACCAATTTTTAGAACATGACAGGGTACATATAACTATTGCATTTAGGACAATAGATTGGTAGATCGTAGATTAGTTCAAGTTAGTTTCATCTCAATGACTTTGTTAATGATGTTAACAAATATAGTACTATTAACCTAATAAAGGTAGACACGTGAGCTACTATTAATTAACAACTATATATTAGTAGTAATAATCATCATTTTCTCAACAAGCAAGTCAATTTGTTGGTAACTACTACCAGTCATAGCTTGCTTATGTAGAAAGTCTTTCAAAGTTAAAGATTACTAGTCGTATATGAAATTAATTAAAGTCGAAGCAAGACCAGAGCAACAATTAGCCTTCCATTATTGTATAGGGATGATGATTAGCAACAATTACTAATAGAGTAGCTTTTCCACTCCAGTTTTAGGACATAATTAAGAAGAATCATTACTGTGTGCTCAAAGTAGGTAAGTAGATATTCAATAAGTATGCAGGTGTAAATGTTTTAAAACAATGAATGGATCACATAACTGTTAAACTAATCAATTTTCTTTAATTACCTTCTATTCCTAATCAATTTTCATTCATTACCAGCTTTGCAATTCAATAGTGATAAGGGAGGACTAACTGCTCAAATATTTTCAAGATTCAAAATATAATGTTCCTGCATAGATATGACGGGCCTTAAACATCACAGCAATCCATAAAACTGGTCCAAAACTAACAAACATGCAACACAAGGTACATAAGAACACTGCATATATGAAGCTACAAACAGCAGAATCTGAACTTCTCGAAATGAGTTTTACTTTGATCCGTGATTGCACGTAATATACTACCTCACATCATGGCAGTGCACCTAGTTTTGGGTGACCCGGTGCAGGTGGTGTAAGTGGCAACGACCTTGGGATATTGGGATTCAGAGGAGTACCATGCTGGATCGGTCCGGGTTGTATGGAAGCTTTTGAAGGAACTGGATCATAAGGACTATAATCTTCAAGATTGTAGTGACCACTATCACTCATTTTACCCCTACTATAACCAAGACCCTGAAGATAATTGTGATGAAACAGAAAAATAAGTAGATAATTGAACTAGGGAAACTATTTTTTTTGGAAAAAGTTGTGGCGTCCGGTTTCAGTGAGGAGAAGCAATCATTGGTAAACAGGGGTTGTCATGTAACTAAGAATTTTTGGCACTAACTAACTTGTAAATTACCAATAATGAATGCATTAACCAGATTTACCTTCAACTTCCTGCTTGTTGCAGTCACAGTTATGTCTTGCTTATCTTTGTTGAGAGCAGTACCTGGTATCAATTTTTCTTTTGTGAAGGATTAATCAGCACTAAAGATAAATAACAGATACATTATCACCCAAACTGTTTACATGTTTTAACAGTTTATTAAACGTAATCAATTCTATAGAAAACTTATGATCATGTGACAAATATATGATATTGAATGGTCAGTGACATGATAATAGCAAGACTGCTGTTACTGGAAAGAAGACAGAAAATGATTAGACACCAATGTTTTTCTTGTCCGTGGCAGCATATACAAGTATGATTATGAAACTGGACTAGATCTCTGCTTTGAGTTCCACACATTCTAAAAGTTAACTGTTTTGTAGCAGTTCATACAAAGAGGTAATAGCATCAAGTTACAGCATATTAGGTTGAAATAGTCTCATTTGGTTCTGCACAAAATGTTTTGATTTGTTCTGTTCGCTTCTAGGTTGAGCAGCAAAGAGCAGGACTTCAAAATAGACGAGAATTGGATTCCCCCCCCCCCCCAAGTTATAAAGAAGCAAAGAACAATATTTAGGCATTCATGATTTACCGGCTATTTTTTCCTCTCGTTTATGGTCTATCCGCATACTGAAGACGAGGAGACTTCAGATGAAGATTTCCAAGCCAGCAATTGTGATTTACTCAGAAAACTAGATTAAGCAATCTAAACTGAGCTATTACCTGACCTATATACTTGAGGTTAGAAACACTTAGAACCATGAATGAAACTTCTATGGTGATTTGACAAATATGCACCACTAGTACTACTATGACAGATGTATTACAAAACAGATGAAATGTTACATATGCCTTGTTAATGTAGGAAGTTTTCGTTTATTTCTTGTTCACATGTTTATAGATGAGTTAAGCCTAGCCCCTTGGTTAATATTACCTTAACACACTCTTAGATATATTATGAAAGGATTAGAAGTAGCTAGGTTCAAGTTGATTCGCAGAAATATTGATAAATGCATATCATAAAAACACTACAAAAGCATGCCACCCTCTTCCTAGTCTCCAACCATAAGAGCTGCTTTTGCAGATACTTATGTTCAGTTTTTTTCCCCATCTTCAATCCGTAGCTCCAAAAGACAGACCACAAAGCAACATAACCATATAAGGAACCACACACACACAACCATATATTTTAAATTGACCACAATAAAAGTCATGTGGGAAACACACACACACACATGAAAAACAAAAGAGGTCTTCTTCAGTTGAGACATGCATCACAGCATCAGGTAAAAAAACCATAGGCATTTATCAGAAAAACATGAAATTAAGGCATATATTTTTACAGTTAATAATACAATACTGCTTCTTTGTACCCAGAGTAGAGAATTAGAGATACATTGTCAAAAGCAAGAGGTTGAAAGAATTACCAGGAGGAGAGCAAGTGATGGTTTCAGCAAGGCAAACCAAAGCTGTCCCAAACAGAAGCAACAAAACACAAAAACCAAAGCTCTTCATGATGCCAACTTCACAACAAACTAACAAACTTTATCTCTACGTCTTACTCTGTTTAGTCGTAAATATCTTCAAACCCTAAGAAAATACTAGCATATCTCAAAAACTTGTGCTTTATACAGCTTCAAGATCCCTACAAATATGTGGGTTTGTCAAAATCTTTGAAAAAATATATTAGAAAATATACTAATATCTCAACCCATTGCAAGAAAACTCTGTTTCAAATTCCCTTAGTCAGCCTCCTCAGATTCAAATCACCAAAGTTTACCAGAAATTAGGGAAAGATAATGGGGAGAATGACCAACAGCCCATGTCTGATACTTACTATAAAAGATATGGAGTTTATAACAAAATATTTGAATCTTTGATAAACCAACGTGGTTGGTAAATGAGCAATTTATTATGCTATGCTTTTATAGGAGTATCTCCATTTTGAAAGAGAGGAGAAGTAATGAGAGAATTGAATGCTGTGAAAGTAGTGAAAAAACCAAGACCAACCTTCATAAATATGGCAATATGTTGCAGCAGAGCAGACTCTTGAAGATTGCCCTTCTGCCTTTACAAGTTTACATTAACTTTTCCTTTGTGATTAACTGATCTGACTCCAAAATTTAAAACATTAACTTTGTTTATTCATTATATGCTTTCCTGTTATCATTTTATTATCAATAGATACTAGTGCATAATCCAAACTCTAATATGGGGTTATATTTATGCATTATATGCTTTGTATATATATACACAATTCAAAAACATATAGTTGAACATGTACCTGCAGAGTCTCGCCAGCCATGCTAAACACTTCGAAGAACATTAGTTTAAAACTACTTGTGTATACACTACATGTGCTTATTTTGTTTGCTGTTTATTCATACACCAAGTCAGTCAAGTGGTATGGGCTACTAACAAATCACCATTAATTAATATTGCTACAGCTGAAGCCTGAGAGTCTATTTGGGACTGGTTCCCTAACAGAAAGTTCTTGAAAATCTGCACTTAAAAAGGAAATGTTGGTCCAACAATTCTTCCAGCAGAATCCATACCACTGCAGGACTTAAGAGTCTAAAAGATTGTTGTGTCCATAACGTGTCTACAGTATCCATACTGTAGACATATACATGGCATTTGCAAATTATTTGTCTGTTTGGATTTATCTCGCAAGGTTCTTAGCGAACTAATTCCCAAACATAGCACTCACCAGATCAAAATTAATAACTGCATTCAGAAGGAAAATTAGGTTATATGTTGAACTACTGAAGCAAGTACTAAAACTTAAACCGAATATTTATGTCACTACTGGTATATACGTGAACAATTATCAAATATAACTGCAATATGAAGTACAAAACAGCATACAACTCTGGCAGTTGACAATATCGGAGATGAAGTACACGTGGAAATTGATAAGTTAAGAGTTTGACAGATAGATCTTTTGAAAAGAGAAGCAGCTAAAAACTATACAAAAGCCCCTCCTAGTAGCCATCTTTTTATTATTTCTCTTAACTTCTTGTACTACTTACAGTATACACCAGGGGTAGCTCACAGGGTGTGTAGAACATATTCAATCACAGCAGCAGCATAATGGACTGCGCCTTGGCCAACTAAATACTTTTCTAGAATGTGCCTTTTTCGTCCCACAAGCAGATGATCTTGATCCCCCTGATTCAGTCTTCTTCAATAATTCCCATAGCACATGCACATCCTCATACTCGCAAGTTCTAACATCATGGTGCAGCTTCAGTAGGCCTGCAGGTAGTCTGATGTCAAGCTCAGTGGTCTAATCAACACATCAAGTACACAAAATATAGGAAATACCAAAGAGTAAACAGAATATATATTCAAAGATTGAAACTGGTCAAGAACTGGGGAACAGGGTAACTTTTTATCGCAATGCATTAACTAGCTGGAATGACTTGCCTTTAGTAAGGCATGGACAATGTGTAATAGAACAGGATATATTGGTCCAAGTCTGTCCATCTATTCTTATCACTGAACCAATCCACAGGATCATGTATGGGCTCAAGACTAATGCACAATAGTTATGGCCACATTGAAGAACCAAGCTAGCTGACCAGGTTTTGAATTAAGAACTAGTTGCGATGTCCTTATTTTTTACCATTCATGAATCATAATGCAAACAGAAGCATGTATCATTAAATGGCCAAATTAAATTGTTTTTTCTGCAATCTGCATGTATATTGTTCAAGTTCAAATAAACGGGGGGGGGGGGGGGGGGGGGGGGGGGTAAATTTAAATTCGCATTTTCATTTCAGCTCTTTACAAAAAATAGAAAAAACATATATCTACGAACAAAAAGAACATATGTGAAGGAAGCTCACCAGTTTTGCGAACCCCGAAACGCCTAGAAACATTATACCAAACTTTACGCACAGGAAATACCATCTTCCTAAACCATTCCATATAACAAATTATAACTTCGTGTGCGTATATATAAATTTATGTGGTAATATTCAGAGAGTTAAGGAGAAGGCAAATTTGTGCACCAGATATCAATGTTATATTATCATGTGTGTGTGCAATGTACACACAACACAGATACATATAAAAAAGATACACGCAGTCAGATCTTAAATTTCCGGATCAAAAAATAGTAAAAAAAATTATCAAGAAAAAAAAAAAGACAAAACAAGAGGAAGAAGATTAAAAAAGAAGGCGAATTTGACATATTTTTAGTTTGTATCATGTAGTGGTTGAAATTTAAGGACTGTTAACAGAAACACTGGTACATGTGTCCGCTTTACGTGATTCGAATCCGATTCTTATATATGTGGCCTTGCTGGTGGGGTCTATTTCATTTTTTCTTGAATTTTTTTCGATTGATAACCACCTTAATTAGCCGTATGCCTGTGTTTTCTTTAAATTTTAATTTATAATTTTTAAAAAAGTCAGAACTTTTAAATATTAAAGTAAATTAAATATAATTTTTAATAATATAATTTTTAATTATATAAATATGTAATTTTGAATTAAAATTTGATTAATTTTACAAAAAAAGTCAAATATAATTAATTTGGGATGATGAAATATATGATATTAAAATTATGTTTTAAAATATATTTTAAAGAAATTTAACTAACGGGTCTTGAAACACACACAAAAGCCCAAAAACAGAAGTGCATACAGAAGCCTAAAAGCAGTCTGTATTTTTTTTATGTATTTTCAGTTCGTTTTTAATTTATTAGAGACATGAGACAACGTTGAAGATCATACAAGAATTGTGACGATGGACCCTTGTATTATGAATCTCCTTGAAGAAGACGAGGTCTTTTATCTCTATCGTATAACACATGTATTTATGTTTGTGTGTGTATTTATGTCTATTGTGATATTACATTGAAGATTGATGTGTGTTGATGTAATAACAGGATGAAACAATGCATTCTGGGGATGATGTAGAAGCATTTACAGCTGCCCTTAATCGAGATATTGAAGGCCATAACTCTGCTTCTCACACTGGTATTTTATTTATGTTTGTTCTTTCAAATTTTATCTTCTGTAGTTGCATAATTTGCATGGATGCTGCTAAAATTATTACCATGTTTTTTCATTGATGGAAAGTTATGGCATATTGGCATTTGACCCATTTTATGACTTGGGGTTGAGTGGCTTAGAGTTGGAGGTCAAGTTTCGATTTTTATCAAGAAACTAGGTGTTGGGAAAGTTTATATTCTGTGTGAGTTTCTTTTTGGATATTGTGGATGAAGGTAATGTGTATTTAGGTTTAGCACATGCTTTCCGTGTGCTTTTGTCTTAGATTTTTCCTCGAGGAAATTGCAATAAGATCTTTTTTTCTTTGAAAGTCAATAAGTAAACTACTCTCAGATAGTTTCTGATAAGCAAGCTTGGAACCTCGTTTAGAATTGTATTGACCAACTCACTAGTAAATATAGTGTCACGCTATTAAAACCACCAACTATAAATGTTCTAGCCTCTAGGGATTCCCTCTTCTCAAAACATGGACGGGCACAGCGAAAGAGAAAAAGGAATCAATGTAAATTCTAGATAAATGGCATCGTGACACGAGGTCAAACATTTATCATAGCTTAAAAGTTTTTCAAGCATCTCTTACCTTCATCCGTTGTATTAGCTTATCCTGATATCTACTGATTAATGCACTCCCGACTTATGATGGCATGTGCAACTGGATTTTACAGCAGCTTTATCTCAAGGAAACAACTATAATTTGGGCCGGTTGTTTCCACCATGGCAAACTTCCAACCATGATGAAAATGCCAGTTGCCGACATCAGCAGGATGTGAATGTTTCCCAGCATAAAGAGCTATATTCATATGTAAGACCAGTCGATCTGCATGGTTCTAGTTCAGAAAACCAGGTACAACAGACCAACTCTTCAAAGGAATTGAGGTCCATTCCCTTGCAACAGAAAGAACCTCAAGATAATTTTCCACAACAGCAACAGCAAAGTCAACATGCATCGCAATCATTAAGTATCCAGAGCTCGGAAAAAGTAATGTTGTTGTTCAAGAACAAAATAGAACACAAGATCCAAGTACCCTATCTCAGTACCTTCGGTCACAGAAGATGAATAATCAACAAGCTGGGGCAACAACACAGTCTAATAATGCCCTGAAAAATGGAAAACAAGTACCATTTGCGATGTTGTTTCCGGTTATAGAACCACTACTCGATAAAGACAAATCCATGCAACTCAAAACTCTTTATAATAAACTAAAAGTAACTACGACACCGATCTCTTATAACCACTGTGCAATTTTTTATTGTTGCTCAATTGACAAATTAAGTCATGTTGTTTCAGCAAAATGAAATCTCCAAAGATGTCTTTGTGAAGCACATGAGAGGTTTTGTGGGAGACCACATGCTAAAGCTTGCAGTTGTAAGGTTGCAAGAACAGGTAATGAGAAGAAACATCAACTAATGTACTCCATTTGTTCCAAATTTGATGTCCTGCAATCTGCATTCCTTCTTTTCAGTCATCATTGTTCAAGTCACAGTAAAAATCTGAAATTCTACCTTTCTTATTAGATGGGAAGCTTGGGAGGGTTCCAGTTGAGGAAAATATAAGTAGTTTTGGTTCTGCAATAATAACTACTTTTTTTTAAAGCATTTACAGCACATTAAAGACATTGTATTCATTATTGAGAAAGTACTTGAAACTTTGATTGGCATAAATCCTACGACGGATTAATGCCAAAACTGAGCTGAATTGCAGGGTCCTCGCAGCTCACAAGTAGCACCCAGCCTAGTTACATCACACTCTCAGGTTTCAGCTCAAAAAAGCATATAAAAATGGAAACTGTTGGTGCCAAACAATTTTCTGAAACTCATTCATTCACTCAACTTAATCAAAAGGGTCTCAACTCTTCAGTAGACACATCTGTCCCCTTTTCAGCATCACAAGCTACGACTGATTCAAGTAATATGGCAATGGATAATAATGCACATATTTTGCATAATATGAAGCAAGAAAGGGAGAGCCCCTTTCAAATACAGGGTCTTAATAAGCAGCAACAACATATACACTTTCCTCCATCTTTGCCCCCTTGTGGAACTACAGGCAGTAATTACCACCATATTGTTGGAGGAAATATTAATAGCTCAGCTCAATCTCTCAAACAACAGCCTCAAAATATGCAGGCAAGACAAGTTACAGTTCATCCAGTTGGTGGCACAATTCATTCCATGGGTTTGCTTAAGTATGAGAATCAAAATTCTTTTACTGAACCCATGAGACTGCAGGGTGGTACTTTTTCTCACTCAACTATTCTTTCAAAAGGGCTACAGAATTCAGTTTATCGGCAATCATCAGTAAAACTAGAGCAGTCTAATGGTGGTTTAATTCCAGGACATTATGTGAAACAAGAGCCAATCGATCAGACAAATGAGCTACAGAAACCTCAGTTGTTTTCCTCACAGGGGGTAGCTTCCGTCTCCTCTGCACAGTTCGAACAACAAAATGCATTTGGGAACTTGGGTGATGAATCCACTGAAATACAGCAATCTAGGTTGGGGTTCTCTACATCGACAGGTATCATGCCGTCAAATGCAGGTCTATCATCTATTACAACCCAACTGGATTCTAGTAGCTCGGTACTTTTCTTGATGCTTCTACTGTTTGATTAATTTGTTTGCTTTGGATACATCTATGAGCAGTCTGCCAAATATACTCACCTAAAGAGAGTCAACCTTTTGCTCAAAAGAAAAGAGTTATATATTAGGGAGCTCTAAGGATATGATTGATGTGAAAATTAAAATTCAATTGGGATTAGAATTATAGCTAAACCAGATCTATAGCCATTTCATTGCTGTAGACTTGTAGTTACGACAACAATTTAGTTAAACTAGATCATCAACCAGTAGGATGGACTAAAGGATCTCAAAGGAGATCTCCTTTAGTTTCAAAATGGGAAATTACATGGCAGGCAATCTACATACTTCAGGGTAATGATGTAAGTTTACTAAAACTAAAAGACAGTATTAATTCATTACTTTGTGATTGGTTAGAATTCATTAAAAAAGTGATAGTAATGATTAAAACATTAAGCTGTTTGGTTGCCATTTAAGCATAATATCAATTTGTAAGCTCATTATGGTTCAAATATGTATTATACATTTCTCCCTTCTCATGTGGGTTTGCTCATTGATGCATAGCACCAAGTTAAGATTCAATTATTTATTACATTTATTTATTAAGATAAATTAATTATAAGTTATAACTAATTTAGTTGTTTAAGTATATTATGATTGGAGAATTATTCTCCCTTCTAATTTTGCACTTTCATTTTAATAGTTAGGTGCTCGGTTATCGTCTGCTACCCCTTCAGTTGCTCTTGAAAGTATTGCCAAAACACCCATGAGGAAGCCTATCATTGCCCTCAAAAAACCATCAGAGTGGCCTGGCGCAGAACCCTTGCAACAGAAGTAATAGAATATTTTATGCTCTAAGCAGCTTTGAAGATACCTTAGCCTTTTTTCCTTTAAATTGTCTCTTATTTATATTTTAACTGTAAAAAGCAAAAAGTTTATCATTCTGATCAAAGTATCGAGCAACTCAATGATGTTACTACTGTCAGTGGAGTAAATTTGCGGGTAGATACTTTTGCAGTTTCTATTTACACACTTACAAGATCATATGAGGAACCAATTAAAGATTTGGTAACGTTTTAATTTATTATAATAGGAAGAGGAAGAACAGCTATTTTCCGGGCCCAGGGAAGACAGTAGAGTCTCAGAAGCATCACGTGGGGTTGTGCAAGAAGAAGAAGAAAGGTTAATTTTGCAGAAAGTTCCGCTTCAGAAACAAATGGCTGAAATCAGTTAAGACTTGTCCGTCCTATGTATCACAAAATCCTGGATGTATAATAACTGTGTTGATCTTGCAATAGCAGCTTGTAACTTGACATTTTGGGCTTTGTATAACTGTCTTGCAGTGAAAAAATGGGGCCTAAAGAATATAGGCAATGACGTGGAACGATGCCTGTCACTGGTAGAGCTTCTAGCTTTGGTTACAATATTTGTACACTTTGCTCATGGTACCAAGTTTTCAGAGTGTGGAGGAACGTTTGCATGCACTGATAACTAATTTATTCAAGCTGTCGAAACAGGTCATTGTTGCATCTCAGTCATTTTTCTTTACAAATTACAAAATGACATTTTAAATATTCAAGTTTAGTAATTCATCCCACATTTATGATCCGTAGTGGTTTGATATTGAGAAGCCAAGACGTCGAACTATTGTCACCACAGATGTACGCCAACAAATCATAGCAGTGAACCGGAAAGCAAGAGAATGTGATAAGAAAAAAGGTGACTCAGAAAAAAGTCAGGGTGTAATTGATGTGAGTTTATTTCTCATTTGCGTAGATAGTCTGATGTATCCTGGTCAAGTTGGGTGTATATTACGGAGAGCTATAACTTTGAATTTGGCAAATGCAGCCAGAAGATAATACCGGAGTTGAAGGAGACAAGGAGAAGGATAATACTCGTGCAAAACCTGTCAAGGTTCTTATGCTTATTGATTGAGCATATATGTATTAGAGACGGAGTTATTGTTGTTATTAAAAAATTAATCCTTGCATATAAAGGCCAACAAAGAGGATGATGATAAAATGCTAACAACAGCTGCAAATGTTGCTGCACGAGCTGCTGTAGGAGGAGATGACATGCTGTCAAAGTGGCAATTAATGGCTGAAGCCTGGCAGAAACATGGAGGAGGGTTTGTTTCTGCTTCATCTTCTCGACCAGGTAAACTGGTGAACCGCAAGCTTGTATGTACCCCTGTAGAAAAGGCTAGGGACAATCAAGATAGTGAGGAAAGGAGTCAAGCGACTACTGTTGCAACATCTGGTATGTGTTATTTATCATCATGATTATCTGATTTTAATTAAGTCCCATGTTTGACCACTATGAAAACCATTGAGGCCTTGCTAAAAAAATGGCAATCAGAATATTTTTTTCTTAAGATAATTTTTTACAGTAGGAGTGACGAGGAAATATGGAAAAACTCAAGCCATGTCTCAACCCGGCGTTCCACGTAATATCTCTGTCAAGGATATTATTGCTGTCCTAGAAAGGGAGCCCTAGTCGTCCAAGTCTACGTTAATTCATCGCGTGTATGAAAAGGTTCACACATGCTAAATGTGACTAGTTGTGGTTTGTCAAATTGGCTTTGCATGATTTACAGATGGAATGGAGTAAGTAGAAGATGTATAATGTATAATAGTTGCAGATTGTTATGGCGATAGATAGGTGCAGAATGGATGTAAGAACTTAATCTTCTTAATGATCTAACACTTCTATAGTTCTATCCTATATGCCAATGTAAGAGAGCCCTGGTAGAGTGGTAGTATATATGTACACACAAATTATCCATTTCATTCCTCACAGAGCATTAGTTATTTTCTCTCACTTTTCTTTTCCCCGATGTTTTGAAGAATTATAATCCCGAAATTATTAACTTATTTATCTCATATTTAAAGAACTATTATCCGATAAATATATACATTGAATTTCGACCATATTTCTAGTTCAATTTTATGGGATTATAATACATGGTGACGATGTGAATAAAAAAAATATTTTTAAAAAAAATCAGGGGGAAATAGTCCTTTTAAATTTAACTAGACCTTAACAACCCGGTATTATATAATCACCTGAAACAAACATAAAAGTGTTTGACACTTTCCCGGTATATTTTCAAAAAGACTATGATTGAGCTTTTACAAAGAAACATTATAAACGTTCTTCTTAAAGTGCTGTTAGCAATGGGGAGGAAACTGAACTTGTACTGTCAGGTTATATGCTTATCAGAGTTGTCATCACTGGGAGAAACCCAACACCATGGTACATAGGCAGAATCTTGCATCTACATAGTTTGGTAATCCATCCAGACAAATGTATTTTGATTACAAATGATTTGTTAATTACCCGTGGCATTTTACTTTGAGCGTTGGAATTCAGAACATGCACAACGGACCATCACAACTCACAAGGACCCTTTATACAAATGACAATACACAAGCTTTTACACAAATGGCAATTTTATACACAATACCACTTGGATCTTAAGATATAAAATTGACAATGGACATTAGGATCACAGAAGAACAGCCAAGCAAGGTAATGAGATTGCTTTAAATTTAGGGATGATCTCCGTTCATGAGGTCCATATGTTTGGTGGAACATGTCAGCTTTTAGAGAAACAAAGAGAGATCGAAAATCGTTCCAAGAAATGATATATATTCTACATGATATCTTCAAGGCATGGAAAGTTAGTATTATGGTCCATATTTTTCACAACAAAGTAGTGGTAGGAGTATAGATGGAGAATATTATAGACACATTCACAAACAGTTGCTTGCTAGCAATAGTTCGAACATCCACATTAGTAATACACTGGAAAAGCCTCAAACTTAAATTTCACAGTAATGCAAAGACAAATTTGAAACCGATCCTTCAAGTTGATTTCTAGATCATTTCTTCAGATGAGGGAAGCAAGTCTCCGCATCAGATTTGGGGTGCTTTGCTTCAGCATGTTCCCTGCATTTCACCTCCGAAGTGGTGCATATGAATGTCTGCATACACACCTTGCACTGCAATGAACACCATGATTTGAGAAACAGAAAGCAATGAATTTTACCAACAAAAAATACTCAATAACTTACTACAGCAAAATTGAAAGAAGGAATCAAAATGATTCAAGTTTCTTGATTCAATTCATGCGGCAACTAACTCCCTTCAGATCAACTAATACTTGATAATTTTAAACAATTACCTTCAACAACTATCATTCGAATAATTAAAATATCATGCACATAATGCACACACCAATCAAGCAAGTGACAGGGAATCCACAAACACATCACGAATCAAGCATTTGAAAAGAGCTACATGTCAAAATAACATCAAGCTCAATATTGTATAACATTTGTGCATTCATCCATGCGCCATTTCAGCAAATAATTCACATGAAGGACAAAAAACCACAATACTCACTTCATGTGTAAGCTCAACAAGCTCCCATTCCCATACTTACAAATTGCCACATCCAATGGTTTCGCAACAATTTTAACATTCAAAATATAACATCACTATAAAAGAAACAAGAAAATATTACTATGAAAGGCCAACATTATCTTCAGCAATCGAAATCAATATAATCTTATGCCTCGGATACAAATAACTCAAGAACGAATCGCAAAATTGAGGAAATTTGAGTAATAAAATCAACAAGTGTTATAAAGCTTCAAACTTTATGGCTAATCAGTAGTAATACAACAAATCTAAGTACAAATTACAAGCTCAAAAACAATAAAGAGAGAGGTGTCTGTATAAAAACAAACCTGGATAGACATAGCTTTCTTATTGGTTTCTAGCTGACTTCCTGTAGAAACAGATCAAACAAATCAATTAAATCAATTGAGATCGAGAAGAAATATATAGACACAGATAGATATATATGAATATAAAGATGAGACCTTTGGAGCCCTTGGCTTTTTCCAAGTTCTTCTCGCGAGCCATCTTGGCTTTCTGAGCGTTGCCTCCACCCATCAGATCTGAGAAACCCTAGCTTTTGCTTTCTTGATTTCTGCGATTCTTGTTTTTTGCTATACAATTCTCTGTATCAATCTCGCTACTAGTATTTATTGCTTTTATTTAATTTAACGAATAATATTTTTATTGTACTCGCGGAGTCGCGGGTGGCGAATGTAAATTGCATTTTTTTTTTGAAATTAAACTAAGTAATTGTGTAAATATAAAGGTATTTTTAAAGGGAAAATTGGTCGAAGATTATACGAGGTTAGGTTAATTTATAGTATAAAATAAGATAGTAAAGTCGTAAATATTAACCTCATTCTTTGTATTTATATAAATATTTTTTTATTATCTAATTTACCTTAATTTCATGTAATATTTGAAGTCATTTTGAGGAACACCGAATTCATTTTTTATATATAAAAGATATACTTTTTTATTTATATTTTTACTTTATTAGTTTTATACTAAAAAAACTAATTTTAAGATAATTTTTTGAAGATATTCTAAAAAGAACTTTTTAATAATATTTATATAAATAATTAGGATAAGGTTTGATATGTGAAAGGGAAATGGTGGATATTAGGTAATTCCTTTGTCCCTTTCATTTTTTTACACTTTTTTTTTTAGATTTTTTTTTTTTTGGACGTCCCATCAATATTTTACAGTATTAAAAATAGTAAATTTTAATAATAAAATACATTACTACATTCACTATTTCAATATACTTTTTCAACACTTTACGTTATTACCCTTACTATTTTACTTATTTTAACAATAAAATTACTATTATATCAACTACTTCATTTATTTTAATAATATTACATTCACTATTCTTGATTTCCGTACCCAAAATCAAATGTAAATATTTGGTAAGTACGAGGGAGAATTAGGTAGCGGCTGCAGAGATAAATACACCCTGCTGTAGCTCACTTTCAAGTTTCAACCAATGAAAATGGAGATGCATTTTGTTAGTTTTTTTTTATATTTTTTCCGTGTTGTTCATTTCTAAGGTACTCCGTAGTAATCAGATATAAACTTATATTGCGTGCGAAAAAAGATGGGATAAATGACTAATATTTAGATAAATTTATTTTTATGTTATATTTTATTAATATTTATTATAAAATTTTATAATATTGAGAATTTATGTTAATATAACATTATGTGTGAAAAGTTATATAAAAGGAAGACTATTGAGGGTTAGAGTTGTATTTTATTATACAATGATATTTATATATTAATATTCATAAAATTTAATGATATATTAAATAAAAATTATAGAATGAGTAGTATTCTTAAAATAGAAAATATAGAATATAATTTAAATATAATATAATATTATCTGTGAGTAGTTGTATAAAAAGAGGACTATTAGGGGGTTAGATTGTATGTATGATATATATTCTTTTTAAAAATAAATTTTATTAAAATTGAATGGTTAATATTGTTTTTATGGTTCATTTGAAATTGGACGGTTATGATATTTTTTACGGTTCATTTTGAACCAAGACTTTTAATATTTCAGTTATAATAATATAGTATAGAAGTATAGAAATGGTATTATCCACTTAATTTTTATAATAAATTAATTTATAATTTTAAAAAATAAATCTTTTATCACTTAAATTATCCCATCAAAAAATTCACTTAATTTAATCCAACAAAAGTTGTAAAAAAAATGAAGATTCAACATGAAAAGTCAGGCTCAGTCCCAACTTTGACCGAAGGTCTAGACAGATTATTTATAGAGATTATTGTTCTGAGATTTAAAAAAATTCTTGCATAAATACACGAGAGTTTTATTATAATTATAAAAATACACACCCTAAAAAACACTAACACCTTATGTAAAGTAACTTTCTTGAGATTTAAAAAAATTCTCACCTAAATATACGAGTGTGTTATTGTAATTACAAAAAATTATATACAATTATAAAAATACCTACCCTAAAAAATATTAGCACATTCGCTAATTTATAACCTCAGAAACTTTATTCTCTTACTTATATTTTTATATTTATGAGAATAAAATTGTTGAGATCATTATAAAATTTAGATAGGCATGTGCAAAATAGATAAAAGAATGAACCGGTAATGAAATAAATATAAAAAATGCATCTATATTAAAATTAATTAAAATTATAATAATTAGAAATTATTTATTCAACATCCGCCACGACCTTTTTTGTAATTTATAGTACTAGTTATCTCCCTGGCCCAAACCCAAGCATTTACAACATACTAATAAGGGACTCATTTTTCTCAAGACCCCAAACAATCATATGACGCCGAAATAATTATATAAAGGTTGCAACTAAAACGGCAATGGGCTCATAATTGTTTTACTACCTTGTATTGTATTCTTTATCGACAATAAAAAGGATTCATTTGATGAGATATGATCGAGGCACAAATAATATTACTTGCGAAAATTTAACATGAAAATGAATGTGGATATAATTTGTTGTCAGTTACAGTAAACTCAACTTGTAAAATCTGCGATTTTATTTTTTAACAGTGTGTCAAGGATTGTAAACGACTAAACGAGTCTAACTGGATTGAACTGTAGAGTGTTCATGTTCAGTTTGTTGAAAATCTATTAAACTCAATTTTTGATGGAACCAAAAATCTTCTTCGAGTTCGGCTTGTTCGGTTTGTTATTATAGTTAACAAACTTGTTCGCGAATCACGAATATATATCTTACTAGCTTGTTGGAGAACTCTTCTCACCAATAGCTCATAAAATTTCCTCATGATTGTTACATGTGCTAAAACATAATAGCAGAATTGTATAATAGCTTAAAAACTATGACATTCTTAGGGGAAAACTAAGCAGTGTGATTGTATGGCAAAAACCAAAAGAGAGAGATCGACAAGTAAAATCAATACTAAAACAGACTTCAAGCATAAACTACTAACATGTTATTATCTACCTACTCCGGATTTGCGAAATTAATGAAATCATAAACTATTACAGATTGATAAGATTATGAGATTAAATCTTTTTTAATTGTTTGGTGCTGCTAAATAACATTGGATAGAATATATTTGGTTAACATGAGAAAGGCAAGGCAGATTTCTTTCTTCTTCCAGCTCTTTCCAACTTTCTTCTACTTGTACTCCCGCCATTACTCATTAAAGGTTTTTCTAAGATAGTGGACAGACCTACAAAATAGTTGAAAAAATTATTTACACAAGTTGTCCTAGCACGATCAACTAAATATGCCATTAGTACTATAAATATGATGTCTTGGAGAATACATAATGAAACTTACTTGACATGAAAGCCTTGTTTTCAGACATCTTTCCATTCACTCCGGCATCATGATTGCAATCTATGTTACTGTAACATCCCGTATATTTTTAATAATATATTAAATTATTTAATTTAATATTAAGAATAATATTAGTGAATTATTACTAATATTATTATTTGAATATGAATATTTTATAATTATGATATTATTTTAGAGATTATTGGTTAAGAGAAGAAAATAGGAAAAAAAAGAATATAAAGAGAAAAAAGGGTTAGGGTTTGGTAAATTACGTAAGAAAAGTTGGGAAACCATAGAGAAGATAGAAGAAAAAGAAAAAGAGAAGGAGAGATAGAAGAGAAAGAGGAGAAGATGAAAGGGCTCAAGAAGATAATTTATGGTTTGAATTAGGATTCATGTGATGGGGTCATATGGATTTTTTGATAATCATTCATAATCTTTGACTATTAAGGTACGGATACATTCTACACTCTCTCTTTGTTCTCGTATTATTAGTGTACGGATATCTTCGTTACACTCTCTTTGTATTCGTAACACTCTCTTTGTTCTTGTTTTGTTATTCAATTCGCATGTATATTGTGTATAGTTTGTATTCATTCAGATTCTTATAAAATTCGTATCTCATTTGTTCTTTATCTGATTGTTGTGATTTTATACTATCTAGAAAGGTATTTCAATTATCTACAATTTTCATTCTTTACGTTTTCAAAAATTCGGTACATAAGTATATTAAAATCTGCCGTTTGTATAATCTGGTTGGTTATTGGAATTGTTCTGCTGTAACTTCAGAAATTCATAATAAATTGAATATTCATTCAATAATTATGTGTAATATCACTCTGGAACGGTATTTTCGAGATCTTTATCTTTTATTTATATTCCGCTGTCAGATTATGTGGTTTCGATGTCTTAAATCTTAAAATACTACTGTAATCAGGTGATGATTCTATTCTAACAGCTCATCTTTGGTTGTTTTCTGCATTCGTTTCTTATCCGTTTTTTACGAGTCTTACCATTCTGGAAAGGTCTCGGAATCCTCTACGAGTTCTGTGTTTTGTACTTTTTCATTTGAGTTCATCTTTATAGAGTAAATTGCTAATTTTCCAGACTGGTCTGATCTGATTTTATTTGTATAGTCCATATTGTATGATATTTGGCGTGTGTGATATTTTTAGTAAGATATTTTCAGTTAATTTGTGATATATGTATGATTTGAGAGATTTCGTAAGACCTCCGTCATGAGTGGATAATCTTATGCTTTGGCACCACCTATACGGTGTATTTAAATTGTATGGGCGTGTCGCCGGAGTTATGGGACACGTAGAATCATGACTATTGTGTATGTTTGTTTGACCATTTGGGTAGCATTGTGTTTTATATCGTGCAAGCCCCTGTAAGATTTTGGGTAGCATTTGATTTGTTCTATGCAAGCCCTTGTAAGTTTTGATGACTACATATTCTGAAGAACCGAAATGTAGGACATCCTGTAAGTGTAAGATTGTCTCCCATATCAGTAAGCAAATTTGTATTTCAGTATTTGATCATTATAATATATGACTAGTAAGTGTACGAGTAAGAGCAAGAACATTTATGATTAAAAATATGTACATTGTGATTGTAAGATAAGTATTTATCGTGTCTTTTTATTTGTTTATATCGTGAGTTAAGTATGACCAGTATATTTTGTCTCTTTCAGTTTGTTTCATCATTCTTTATTCAGATATTGTATTTGTTCATATTGTCATCGTTCTAACCCTTGTACTCTTTGTATAATTTTATATCTGTATATGAGCCTTTCGCTCACTACCGGTCTATATTTCTTTATTTCCCCGGCAGGTTAGGTGGGCTAATTAATGGGAAGAGTGCGAGTTGCTGACTTTGAGGAGTTGTAAAATTTATATTTAGATTTGAATTTGTATAGTTAAGTTGTAACTTTTATTTTTGAATCGTAAGTTGTTGGATATTGAGAAGTTGTAACGATTTATTAGATTTTTGGAGAATTTCATTTAAGTGAATAAGTTCGGGATTTTAAAGTTATCATTTCCAGATTCATGAGTTCGAGGAACATACTTGTTCATCAGCTTTGCCCGTGAAGCTGCAAAAAGGCAAGTGGCGTCCATCTGCTTGCTGATCATACGCATTGCATAATACGGAATCTTCACATCGTTTGTTGGTTTAGTATAGCACGTATTTACAAACATGAGGCAGTCCATTAAGCTCTCCAGGGCCATGCCTTTTATATCATAAGCTTGTGATATGAGCTGCATAGTATGGTATGTATGTATTTTGACCAGCAAGAAGCCAAGCTCTATCATTGATGCCTCTGGATATTAAACTGGCCATGCACTTTAATATACCGAGAGATGGGAAGTCTGGATCATCAGGATGAGTCATGGCAATGTTCCACAGAGCACTTAGCACATGAACATGTTCTTCATTATCAGTCAGATGCATTTTTTGAAGCGTCTCTCAATACCTGCTCTCCTGATGAATAATTTTGGTTCCTTTAGGATGCAAAAGAAACAACGAGGATTAGCACAAGGTTGCTCAATCATGTTAAAGGTAGAAATGCTTTCTTTTCTAGTCGGAGAACCTATGGATGAATTAATGAAGTGGCTTAATTCAGGAAAATATGGGATGATGGTTCTAGTCACCTTTGAAGATATATGTAGGGAAAAACTATGAGAGGCTAAATGTAGGCCAAAAGTATGAGAGGCAAGTGGAATGATGACTCGACTCTAATGACATAATTCAATAGTATTCAATAAATTTTGTTTGTTGAGGAACATTGTGTTTTTTTAAAATATTAAGATATTTATATTTTTATGTCATAAACATGGTTTTATTTATGTTTATTATATATTTGTTAATATATATTCTTCTGTGCTGTGTATTGTGTGCAGCTTTTCAACTTATTATGGATATTTTGTCAAGTTCTTCAAATAGTATCTCAAGCTCCGACAAGGAAGATGATGATTCAAATGCGACATGTTTACTTTCTTGACAAAACATTCTAGAATTTTTATTGATAGACTACCCTGCAGGACGTCTATTCTTACTGGGAAAGAATAAATACGTGAAATATTATGTGGTAATCCTATTCAATCTTACGAATCATTCAGGATGAAACCATATGTGTTCTTAAATTTGCATGACAAATTAAAGGCGTCAACTTTATTAAAAGATTCTAGAAATGTTAGTATAGAAGAAGGTTTGGCAATGGGATTGCGAGTTTTATGTCATGGTACAAGACAAAGAATGATTTGTGATCGATTTCAACATTCTCTCGGGATTGTTCATCGTTGGTTTAAGAAAGTAGTTAGGGCATTAAATGCATTTGGAGTCACTATTGTTAAACAGGTGAATAGGGGTGCAGTTCAACCTGAGATTCTCGGTGATCTCATGTGGTATCCATTCTTTAAAATGTATCTTTATTTAATATTATTCATATTTTAAATATATTATATTATTATTAATATCATATATTATCAATCTAAATATCATTATTTTCATATTAATATTTTTACCGGATTGTATTGGAGCTATTGATAGTACTCATGTGACAGTATGGGCACTAACATCGAAACAAAAATCATTTCGTGGTAGAAAAACTGTGATGGTTACTCAAAATGCCATGACCATTTGTTCACATGACATGATGTTTACTTTTGTATATGTCGGCTGAGAGGGAACAACTAATGATTCTCGTGTACTTTATGATGTTGTAATTAGACCCGAAAATAAATTTCCAGTCCCCGTTAGAGGTAATATTGTTTATTTTTTTATTATATACATTATACTTTTTTTTTATGTTATCTAAAAATGTATATTAACTTCAATTTCTTGGTGTAGATTACTTTTATGTTGTAGACAACAGTTATCCTAATTTGAAAGGTTTTTTAGCTCCTTATCGAAGTGAACGATATTACCGTAGAGATTTTCAGAGTGGTGGAGGAATAAGAGGAAAGGAAGAATTGTTTAACTATACACATTCATCTGTTAGAAATGTGATTGAAAGGGCATTTGTCATTTAGGGTACTAAAAGCTAGATTTCATATCCTGAAAGATATACCAAATTATCAGTTGAGGTATCAAATGTTAATTCTACATGCATATTGTGCATTACATAATTTTATAAGACTTGAAGAGCTGATAATTTATTTATCATATATGGTCAAGATTATTTAAAAGTGACCGGGAAAAGGTTCCAACATTGTACAAGAAGGTCATATTATGGATATGACAAATCACGATGAAATGGTTTAAGTTAGAGAATTAGTTGCTAATAATTTATGAAATAATTACAGTGTAAAAAGTCATGGGCGGTCATCCTAATATATTTTATTCTTGACAATAATGTGTAACGTTACCTCTATACTTTAGTGTTGAATTGAAATAAATTATAAATCATTCCTCAGCTTCTTTAAAAACGATTTGATGATGCCTCTGCATTGTCAGCTTAATGTATTGTTCTCATGTGTGTTGACTGTTGTGTAATTTTCTACTGCGCTAAGTACCATCAACAATAACTAATTACTTAAATATAATATATTATAAATTAATACATATTTATTTATATTTGAAGATGTAATAATATATCAATATAGTTCAAATATAAATCTCTATAATATTAAAATTATTTTCAAATGTGATAAATTTCATTAGAATTATTTGTGGTGTTACTAAGTACATGAAAATAATATATTTATTTGAGTAATATTTTACTAAGTACATAAAAATTATAGAACTACTTTTTTATATAAAATTTTAAACATGTTCTTTAATTGTTTTATTGACTTTCATGTAAATTTGTAAATATAAAAAAAAAATTGGAAAAAATATTATTAGTAGATTTATATAAAATAAAAACAATCAATTTTTTTTTTTGAAAGATATTTAATTTTAACTATTAAGCAATTATGAGGTTTAGATCAGAAAACAGAAAACTTTTATGTATTTGGAACATGTTTCTTACTTTTCCCAAATAGAAAACAATTTTATTAGGGTGTTGGTCCTATATGTCACAATTTGGGGAGAAAATGACCTAAATGGCACATCCCAAAAAAATGGTCCTAAATAGCACTCCAAAACGCTACATCGTGTAGAGTTTTGAAAAAAAAAATCTCCCCAAAAAACTACTTTAAGTTGCGTTTTTTAGCCCAGAAACCAAGATAAAGTAGCGTTTTTCCCCAAAAATTTTTTAAAAAAAATGTAAAACGCTGCACGAAGTAGCGTTTTTCCCCGAAAAAAAATAAAAAAAAGTGCAAAACGCTACACGAAATAGCGTTTTCACCTTTTTTCCAGCACGCCACACTATATAGCGTTTTGGAGTGTTATTTAGGACCATTATAACGAGTTGTGTCATTTATGACATTTCCCCCTCAAATTGTGACATAAAGGCATTTTCTCATTTTATTAGCTGGAACATGTTTCCTGACTTTTCGTTAGTTTTCCCGGAAACTAGAAAATGTAAAAACTGAGGAAAATTTTGAAAAAGAAAAGTAGGAAATTTTCACGCACCGCCCAAATTTCTCCATTTCTTTATTTTCATATTCTCTCTTCTCTTAAACTTAAGATTCTTAATTTCAGATTTTATTACACAATCCTAATTAATTAAATCAGCTAGGGTTTTATATTTTACGGATCTAATTCTACCACCGATTCAATTCTTATTTTTTATCAAAAAAATAAAAGAAACATGACTTCGCAGTTTGATCGGTGGGAGAAAGATCCCTTTTTTCCAGCTGCCGAACAAGTTCAAGAATCTGCTGATAGGTATACATACATATTTGTATATGACCTAATTATTCATATGTAAATGCAATTTATTTGAATTTTATTATTTGACAATTTATTATGTAAATGCAATTATCTTTGTTATGATGATTGTAATTGGTGTTGTGTGTGTAAGGATGGAATCGACGTATAGAACATGGCTTCATGCTTCCAAGAATGATTTGAGTATGTGGAATGCTGATGAAATTAAAAGGGACTTGCAAACTGCTCTTGGGACTACTAAGTGGCAGGTACGCGTATCGTATCTTACCCATTTTGATAACTAGTTACCTCCTTTACGTATTCTATATTTTTTTCTTGATTTATTATGGTAGTGGTGTTTTTATTTTGAGTAATGTGTAAAGTTTATTAGTGATTGTTTGTTGGGGAATTGGGGTTATTAGTGAGCACATATGTTTCCATGTGCATTAAGCTTATTAATGATGGTATACATGGTATTAATATGTTGTTGAGAGTAATTGAAATTTAAGTGCTAGTGGGACTATGATAGTGTTATCAAACAATCTTTGAAACAAAATATCAAAATGTAAGAACTATATATATCTATCAATTTGTTGCTCTACCTTGGCTCCACATTTATGATTGTTGTGTTGCTGATGCAGCTGGAGGAATTCGAACGAGCAGTAAAATCGAGTTACAAGAATAGCACACTTGATGATGCAAGAGACAGGCACCGTGAATTTATCAGTGCAATGGAGGGCCAAATATCCAAAATTGACAGTGCTTTGCACAAGTCAGCAGTTTCAGCAGGTAAGCCACCTCACCCATGGGTGCGCTTGGATGAGGGAGAATGTAATGAGCTCGAATTGTTTCTTACTGGATCGACGGCTTCCATAGGCAAGAACTCTTCTAAAGTTCATGCGCAGGACCAACTCCCTTTGAAGCCATTGGAGGCTGATAAAAATTCTGCACCGGAACATGTGAAGAACTTTTCGGACTCTGTTGAATTGGCCCGTATGGACCTTAAGCATGATAAGTTTTACGGCCATCGAAGAACCGCAAGTGCTAGTGCTGACATTGGTAATTGGAATATTGCAGTTGATGATAATGTTTTACTTCAGGGTTCTCCTGGTGTACGCCGTGAGCAGCCTCCACCGAAGATACCCAGTGTTTCAGGTTTTCTAAATACCATGGAATCTGCATCTAAACTGAAGTGGCAAAAAAATGGAAACAGGAAGTTGAAGCTTCCAGATCGCCAACAAGATGTTGACACTGCATTATTGCAACCTAATAATTTACCAAAAGTGAGTGTCTATTCTGTGTACTTTCGATGGGTACTTTGATTTTATAATTCCTTTCTCTGTCAATGAAAGGCTCTTTTTAGTTACCAAATTTTGATAATAAATGTTGCCAATGATGTCATATATTGTTATCATTTGGACAGGGAATTAATGCATGCTATGAGAGATGTAAGAGTTGTCTTGAAAATGGCGATGAGTGCTGTGACAAGCAACTCTATGGTTGGTATGGAGCCATTCAGAGGCAGCTTCAGAGGTCGCAATATCATATGCAATACAGTCGACCAGTTCAAGTTGTCTTGTGGATAGCCCTCTTCCTTTGCTTCATTGGTGAGTGTACTTAAACTCTTACTCGTGCATCTCTAGTGTGTGTAGGGATTGATTCTATAGTTCATAGATATCACTTTGGACGAGTTAGTTCTTTAACAACAGCTTGTTAGTGGCTGATGTGCATTACTGTTGTGACAATTCTATGATTACTGGTGTTCCTATTTCTCTGCATGAATTTTGGCATGATCGGGGATGATATAGAGTGAATAAAATGTTTTTAACTACAATTATTGATCTAACTGAACTGACTGCCAATATTCACAAATATTGTGAATAAATTGATTTAAGTATGTATTGGGGCTGGGCCATATTATTTAAACATGGTGTGTCAATAGGACAATAGGTACTCGATGACTCGATGTTCTTTCACGACAATGCTTTTGTACAACAATGAATCTACCTCAAGAATTTTTTTAAAATCTTTAATATTGAAAACTAAAATTTGCAAGATCTTGGTGACCACATATGGCTCTGTGGCAGTGGTACAGTTATTGCCTTGTTGAGGTTGGTTATTTTATATACAGTGTATGACTGGTTACAAGGTTGTTTAAGGGTGGAAATCCTATAATATCTACATACACAGTTATTAGAATGACTTATTCTGTTAATTAATAATATAAATTTGCACTTCATAATTTCCTGCAGTTTGCAATACTTTTCATAACAAGCATTAGTTCTTGGCCGGTTTTGAATGATTTTTACTTTAATATTTTCATTCATTAAGCATTTCAATTCCTGGTAATGTGTAAGTATTCATATTTGCTTGTTTATTGTTGATGGCATGGAGGTTATGGTAGTACTTTTTTGGTGTCTTGGATGTTTTCTGATCTTGTACTTTCCTATGCATTTTCAAGGGTGTTTCCTATGGTGTAAAGAATTAATTGTATCTGAGAAATGAGAACTCAATCAGGGAGTTTGTACTTCTATGCTCTGAATTCTGTAAAAACGGTTTTGAATATTTATTTCATTTATTTTGTTTTAGGCACAAGTTTTAGTTATCTTGGAATAGATAATTTTATGGAGTTTGTTCTTAAGGTTTTCACCTTGATAAACTGGCAATGCTAATGCAGGAATCTTTGCAGCTTATTCCTCCATATGTTGTCGGAGCCCTCTTGATTTGACCAGCATATTTTGTTCCTTACCCCTTTTTTACTAAAACTCTTTATTTTTCCATATAAATTGAAATTTCTGCTGAACTAATCTTCGCCTGTTCTTTGGTCTCCTATACCCCTGCTCTATTAGAAAGTAAAAAGAGCCATATGCTCAGCACCAAAAGGAACAGATGCTCGTAAAATCTAAAAGAGACATTCCTCTTTGCTAGATGCTATTGAAGGAGTCCAGTGCATTCTCATGCTTCTGCATTTGCTTACTTGTGTATGATTTAAGATTTCACATCTTGCAGTGGGACTGAAAAAAGATATTTATGGTATATAATAACAATTATCTACGAAAAAAACACACCAGTCATCCTTAAAAGTTAAGAATTTCCTTATCAGATATTTTTATGACTCAACACGAGGTATTCCAGTTTCCTGTCTACCTTGGATTAAAACGAGTGCATCACAGCATAAGGTTTACCTTGTTTTGGTTATTCCGACCTCTGCTTTCCAGGGAAGGTAAAATCCTGCCATCCAGTGCACCTTCAAGGGGATCAGGAAACTGACTATGGAATGTCAAACCTATTCTTGGTTCTTGGCAACCCCCTTCGG
Organism: Oenanthe sinensis; assembly: GCA_028671895.1. Classification (NCBI taxonomy): domain Eukaryota; kingdom Viridiplantae; phylum Streptophyta; class Magnoliopsida; order Apiales; family Apiaceae; genus Oenanthe; species Oenanthe sinensis. The sequence goes on from CM053794.1 coordinate 44,345,088, forward strand.
CTCAGGATAACCACTTGAGAGCAAGTCCAGCCGTTTCCTAGTTGGATACCTATAAATATTATAAAATATTGAGTTTTAGTGATTTAGGTAACCACTAGGACATGTGGACTCCAATAATAATCCATATATTCATTACCTTTTATTATTATAATAAAAGGATTATTTAATTCAAAGAAATGAAATATTTAATGGCTAGTGGTTACCTAATAATAGGTAATGAGATGCATGTCCTAGTGTTTTAGTTAACCACTAAGACACTGTTGGAGTGCTATTTTTTGTGAGATTGCCTATATTTTTGCTTAGAACATCAAATAGGTAAGTAATTGAAGCAAGACTTGCTCTGAGCAGTGCCGCTGTGGATTAGGGGTTTTGCCACGAGTACTGTAAGTAGTTGCAAATGAATAGTGGAAGTAGACTTGAAAGAAATCATTTTTCTCTTATTGTGCTTGGGTATGAGTCCTAAAGCTTATCTAAAGGAAATCCTTGGTTGAAAACTTGAAATATAGGGAATGTCACAAAAATGATGCTCCAACAATGTCCTAGTGATTACCTAAAACACTAGGACTTGCCCTAAGTATTCTAAGCATGGGGCTTACTTTTACTTGTTTCCTCTCTCATCACTTCCTTCTATTTCTGTTCTGAAGTGATCGTCCCCCCTCTCCCACACATCTATTTCACTTGAGTTTTCGGTGCTGAAATAAAGATCATGCAGCACTTGTAACGAATCATTAAAAAAAACATGAGTTGTTGGTGAGTATGGACTCATTTATGACTCTGGTATAGTGCAAAAACTATGTATAATAAGCTTTAAACAACTATTAAGAATATCTTTGTTCCCCAAGCTTCAAAATCAGCTTTGCAGATTTCTTTTCTCTATATTCTTCTTTCGAACCAATCTTGGCCTTAAATTAATATTTAGTTAGGTCTTGTGTGTTTAAATTTGGCCTGGTTATGATTCTATCTTGCATAATAATAGTATTTTTTCAATCTAATGACTGCTACTCATAGGAACTCCAACAACTTTGGCCGATTTAAATTTGTGATATGCACTCGCACATCATGAGATCACCATACTAAGTGACTCATGCTGGTGTAAGAACAGACCTAAGACTATCTTAGCTATGAGGAGGTGTTTGTGGCTTACTGGCTTCCTAATTTTTAAATTTATAGGCATTAGGCATTTCTGTCGTAACATTCCTAGGAGTAGTAAGGTCATACTAATTTAACTTTCTTCAAGTCAGTTGAATGGATTAACTCTGGCGCTGTAGCCTTCATTTTGTCAACAAAATAATTTCGCTACCAGTCAGGATTTTTGGAAAAAGATAATAAATAAATAAAAATTAGAGCAGTAAAGAAGGAAAGTGCATATATTATGTACCTTTTTTAAAAAAAAATTGAAGTTCATTTTCTTCATCCATCTATTTGTTTCCAGTAATCTTAAACATTGAGCAAATTTATATTGTTATCAGGAAATTTTGTTTTTTGTGCAAAAAATTTATTTAGATGTTTAAATACTTTTTGAATGTACTGCTCATTCTTTGGCTTCTTACTGCAGTTTTAGTTGCCTTGCGCGGTATCTGAGAAGTTAAGGATCCTTCAAAAGTGGAAGGCGACATTGTAAGGAGGGTTCAGAAGTTCTTTTGAGTTGAGGCAGTTATGGTTTTTCCTGCTCAGCATAACTCATAGAAGGTCTAGAGCACCTTCAAAGGCCATTTTTGTCTTGGTTTGATTGAGGAGTCTGGTTTGAAAATGGGTAGTCTGAAAATGGGTAGTCTGTTGTATCGTGTTAGGATGAATATGATGGCTTGTGCGATGTGATGGTTGCTAGGTGACAATCCCACTATCTGTTCCTCCATTCAACTACGGATTGAAGGAAAAAGCTAGAGTTGCACCAGTTTCATCGATGTATATAATGTGTAATATGTATTTTTTTTCCCTTCTTATGTATAGTTCTTTTGGTGCAACTCAGGTGATCCATCCATTGAAATGAAGAAGAGCTTCTAAACTGATGAAATGCAGGAAAATTATGTCTTCAGATTATAACTTGATCTTATATTTTCCTAGTTATTTTAAAAATAAATTTAGAACAGGTAGCATTGTTCATTTGTAAAAATAAGAATATTCAGACTCAAAATATAATATTTTTTCCATTTGAAAATTTAGGAGTGTCTTCTTTAAAATTAGGCAATTTGCCTGATTTGATTTATTGAAAGTTGTACTGGTAGTTAAAATCTTCTTTATTCTCTGGTTATATTCATTACGTAGTATTATTTATTTATTTGTTTTACCTTTGCAGATTGTGTTATTATATTGTATATTATCTTATATCTAATTAATCTAAAACAATATAATCTTGGCTGGTTTCATATAGTTAAAAATTGTAAAAAACTTTCAAATATATATATATATATATATATATATATATATATATTTACACAGAAAAATCTTATAAATTAATGTAAATCCAATCATTTATTTATTCAATAAAAAGTAACTAATAACAAGATATTTAATAATAATATTATAACATTTGTATATATGCATCTGTATTTGAATAAAAAATAAGTAAACAATTAATATAATATAATAATATCTTTACATATGATAATAAAATAAAATAAAATAAATTTTAAAGCAGAAAATAATGATATTATAATTGAATCAAATTGATTTAGGAATTTGAAAACAATAAATAAAATAATAGTGTGGTAAATAAAGTTAAGAAAAGAAACAAATATAAATTGGGATCAAAGTTAAAATAGAGTTTGCCCTAAGAGAAGAAGAAGATGGATGCTATGAGTAATTCTCAACCTCGGAACGCGGATGGTTGTGGTGGTTTGCTGCTAAACAACAACAGCAGTAAAAAAAAATTAGGAAGAAAAAGAAGAAGCTTAGGGTTACGCAAGTGTTCAACAACAATAACAGAGCCGAAGAAGAAGAAGCAAGCTGAACAGGATATAGTTAATTTATGGGACATTCTCTTTACCAAAGACAGAGATTTTCTCATTACTCACACCAATCGTCTGGTTAGTATCGTAATCCTCTGTCTATCATTATATATTCATTCTTATTTGTATTATGCATGCATGCATGTATGTATGAATTATTTATATTGTGTTTGGATTGGGGGTCGGGGAGCATGTTTGGGAAGATTTAATAACAAGGGCTGAGGAGGGGTCAGGTGCGGGTTACATTGTAACCGCTTATAATTTTCTGTCTTCCTGTATCTGCTGCAATCCTAGCAAAGCACATATGTTTTCTTCATCCTTCAATTATCAAATACACGATTAAAATTTAAGACTTTTCTCTATCCACACACATATTGTGTGATTGTTATGCTAACTATGTTTTTCATTTTTCCCTTCTTTCTAGGTCCAGGCTACCCACCTGGAAGGTAAGGTTATTGTCTTACATTTTGTTCCACTCGTTCCTTGGTCTGATAAGTTGAGGCTATATGTAACCTCCTTGGTGGATATATACAATGCTCTACACCCTAAAGGTGCTTTTGAGGTTGTTTTTGTTGGAGTCAAGTTTGATAAATATGCCTCCAACCCACAGAAACTATTCAAGTATTTTCAACAAAAGTTTTCTATCATGCCATGGCTTGCCATCCCATTCTCTGATATCAACACCCCGGAATATTGGGAAGCTAGATTAAGATTTTCATTCTCTCCTTGGGGTGATTCTGATACGGCCTCCGTCGTCATTCATCCTTCAGGTGTGGTTTTGAAATGGTGTGCCGATGATTATTTTGTTCAGTATGGAGTGGAGGCTTATCCTTTCACTGACAAAAGGATAAATTTCCTCATATCTCAAGACAAGGATGCCCTCAAACATCCCTCCATAACAAATCTCCTCGCCTCTCCTCAACGTGATTACGTCATCAACAACAAGAATCAGGTATACTTTTTGTAGCATCCTCTCATGTACCAATCATTAGGACCTTATTTACTCCATTTAAGTAATTATAAGCTATGATGCTTGGACTCTTTTAGAAGGATTCGACGTGGACACAAATCGGATAAAGATTCTTCAAACTTCAAAATTGAAGACTCCTGGACACGTTTTATAAAAATCCGACACTTGGATTTGGACACGGCAAATACTTTATTTAAAATAAATTCTTCTCATTTAATATAAAAATAACTCAAAATAATATCTATATAAACTTTTAACAAGTTACTTTTTTGTACATTTATGTGTGAGTTATAAAGAGTTAATTGTTAACATATACGCAAGTTGGTAAAATATAGTATAATTATGAAGGCTAATTTATTATAATTTAAAAAATGAATATAGTTGTATGTTGTATAACAAACAGTGCACAAGTTGAGACTTCACTTCTCTTCTCTTCTCTATCTATATGTACATATAGGTTGTCAAAATTAAAAATAAGTTGTCGAAGATGAAGTTTCCATTTTTTGGATCCGGATCCCCGTCCGTATCTGGTGTCGGGATCCGTATCTGTATCATGTCGACACGGGTATAGTTACTCTCTGAGCATCACAGATTATAACTGTTCCCTTTGCACACTCTTATATATTTTCTTTGCTGTCTATAATTCTCAGTAACTTTTAACTTTTTTTAATAGGAGGTACCTGTTCATACACTTGAAGATAACGTTGTAGCCTTGTACTTCTATCACGATTATCCACTCGACCGCCTTACAAAAAAATTGGAGATGGCCTATAAACAATTGGCTGATAAAAATAAGTTTGAAATCGTGCTTGTTTACATTCATGACTCCTGGACTACTTGTGGACGTGCAAGTGAAGAATCATTCTATAAAAGTTTCAACAGTATGCCTTGGTTGGCACTCCCGTTCAAAGACCAAAAGTGTAAGAATTTGCAGCGGATTTTCAATTTACCTATTGATCCCTTGGGGCCGTGGCCAGATCCCAGTCTTGTGATTATTGGACCACAAGGAAAATTTGTCGAACCTTATGGTGTTGACATCTTGGAGAATTATGGTATATCAGCATATCCATTCTCCCGTAAAAGAGTTGCTGAGTTAGAGGCTGATTATATAAAGAATTTGAAGCTGGAAATGTTCTGGTATCCAAACACTTCTTTCCTACAAAAAGATGGGACTGAAGTGAGTTCTTTCTACATTCTTGTGCTTCTTCTATGCCTGCTGCCCTTTTGTGTTCAGATTATTTTATGCCACTCTGGTTATTGACTTTTCTATTTAACTTTACAGGTTAAGTTATCACAACTTGTGGGGAAGAGAATCATACTTGTTGCCCAGAATGATTGGTTTTATGAAATTAATGGAAAGTTTTGGCGGATGCTAGAAGCAAGGTATGCCAGAATGAATGGAACAACTAAGGAGTTTGAAGTGATCCACATCTGTGAAAAACAGGAATCTTCAATAGGTAAGCATTGTGTAACTATGCCATGGTTGAGGCATCCCCCTCTACGCGAGGGATCATGTGAACGCAAGCTGTTACTTCGTCTCCTTGGACAAGGCGTTGGACTCATTGCTTTTGATAGTGATGGAAGGGTTGTGAGGAGAACACAATTTCCTTGGATAGAAAAGGATAATATGGATTTTCCCTTTTATGCTGGTGGTTTGGAAGAGGAGGCGGTGACAGGATTAATAGAGAGGTTTGAATGGTACTATTGGGATGACTCTGATAGCCCCCTTACCATTTATCAAAACAGCCATGGGTGCTATTGAATATAGTGTTTGCTGGATCTACTTATATTGTAGAGTTGTATTGTGAGAAGCATCTTGCTAGTTATCCTTTATATTTTGGTGCATCCTTGCCTTCTTGGATTCCCGGGTGTGTGATGTTTGGGGTGTTTATCTTTCTAGCTTATGTTAACATGAATAAGTGTGCATTGGATTATCTTGGATTTTGGGTATTGTATTTGTGTTAAACTCTCTATCCTTTGCTTTTAGGGGCTAAACTAGCTCTATAGCCGGCACCTGGGGCATATTCTAGATATGTTTAAAAATATGAAAATTGTTATATTCATTATGGTTCAGAGTAAGTAATTTCATGTAAGGGTTAAAAAATTAGAATATAACTTGAAATCCCATACTTTCATTTTGCCGATGATCAAATTTGAATACATAGTGGGAACTCTGTATAAAACAGAACTAATTCGTCTCAACTTAAAAAAAATGTCAACTAAAACATAAACTTTGGTACAGGTGAATGTAATTTTTATTAAATGCAGTAGCATCCGTGAAAGGCGGATTATTATGGTTAATTTTTCACGGATTATTATGGTTAATTTAATTAAGGAGGCATAAGCATTTGGTCAGAATTAGGTGATTAAATTATAATAATGTGCGCAATACCAAAAACAATATCGATCACTTTCAGTTTGAATTTGTAGTTAAACACTGTAAATTCTTAATAAGTTTGCCTATCTTTATAACTTTTCTTATCTTCTCAGTTGCTGTCAGTAAACCGGTTTGCATGTTTGTCTTCGTTTCCAGGTCTATATCTTTATGTGCTGGAAATTTTATCTAGTTTTCAACACATAATAATGCATTTTTTGATCTGTCAAATCTTTGATCTGCAACCATAATTTTCAGAAACACTAATAAGGAATGCCAGGGTGCTTAACACCAAAAATAAGTTTCTGGAACACACAAAGTAGCAATAACCATCATTCGTAGGCCGAAACTTATATTTTATGTAATTTTCATGACTAAATGCGTACAATGAAGAAAATATAACAGCGATTACCAGAGTGCTACAAGAAGAAAATATCAAAACCTGCTGCATGATAAAATGCAGAACATGAACAATAGTACAAGATAAAAATGAAGATGACAATCTAGGGAATGAAAGGGTATTAGATAGCTAACATCTAGGAATAAGATACTAATATAGAAGATGTTCAGGACTTCAAGCCTTGGCTTGAGTAATCAAACAACTGATAAGAATCTGTTAAAATTGGTATTCGATAAAAGATGCTCAAGTACGCCAGATACAAATTTAACCTTACCAATGCCATTAAAAAACATGGATTGTAATATGAAGCTGCAATTTGTAGAAAAGGCTGACCATCAATTTTGTTGCCTTTCATCTTAAGCCCATGCATATGTAAATTTTAAAGGCAGCATATTTAAAATGTCATTTCTGGTTTTAAGACACCAGAATCTTACTGGTGTCTCTTATAGCACCTCAATCGCATTCCTATAGAATGCATCTTTAAACTGGCTGTTTGATTCTTCTCTTGATTCTTCTTAACGCCAATTCTTTGTGGAAAATCTTCCAACACAAACTCATCGTTGACTCCAAATGCATGACTTTGCTTATACCTAAATCTTTTCAACCCTAAGCTATACAATAAATAGATCTCATCCAGATATCTAGCCCCGTCAATCTCCTTGAATCTAACCCTCACAGAACATTTAAGTTCTTTTTCCAAGTCAAGAACTAACTTCCTACACTTGTACACTCCACCAAATTTATATCCATTTCTATTCAATATTTCAATAATATCGTACTTCCTGCCCCTCTCCACGTATTTTCTACCAATACACAGACCTTCAACCCAATAATTTTGACCACCTGAAAGGGGAAAAAGGCTGCAATGTTTGTGATATTGCTCTTCACGAAAGTGTTTATTCTTCACCCCAGATCGCAAGCAACACCAGAATCGATTCAAAGGCTCTAAAATACTATCCGGAATCTGCATAAAGAAACCACATATGAAGCCTTATATAAGCACACAAGTAACTGGTCTAAAAAGTGAATACAAGACAAGAGAACATGAGCATAACGGTACTCAACAAATAAACTCGAAAAATAAACTGGTAAACACATATTACATCTTAATTATTGCTAGAAAAATAGGAACTATCATTACTTATCAAAGAAACAACATAGCAAGACTTACATAGGCACACAAGTAACTGATCATGTGATCATCTAAAAACTGAATACAAGACAAGATAACTGTACTCCACAAATAAACTACTGAACACATATATTACATAACAAGGAAACCTAAATAACTTAATTATTGCAATAAAATAGGAACTATTGCCAACTCAATTAGGCGTAAGGGACAATGAGATATACCTCTGGCATAAAGCCTCGACGTCCCACTCGGTTTGACACATTTTTAATAGTAACTATGTTATTTTTTCCAACTTTACATGACGTGGTCCGGAGACTATGTATCATCAAATATTGCCTCAGCTGGGCAAGTTGAGGCCTAATAGGGTATCGGCTGAGCCTGTGGTGGGAAGGAACATAGGTTATGGCAAGCTCATAGGCATTAATTTTAGCAGGTCCACTGCCAACAGAACCTCCTCTGCCTCCGCCACCACGCCCAACACGAAAACCGCCACCACGCCCAACACGAAAACCGCCACCACGCCAAAAATTGTTAGTTTATTTATTGTTACTAATTCCCTAGGGTCATCTTTGCTTCTAATATATTATGATAAATAAAATAAAATTTGCATTACAAGAAATGAAATGGATTTTGTAAAAAAACTCTTTTTTCTTTCTTATTTTCTTAATATTTTTGAATAATAACCTAAAAATAATAATTTAAAAAAAAACTTGATTTCTTTTATAATTTATTACAAGTAAAACCGAGTTAAAATTACATTATTCTTATATTCGAAAAATAAGTTTTTTGATAAAAACGTGGTCATGCACACATTAACTAGGTTCGGATAACCGGATCAGATCAATTTTTGGTACTGATATATTTAGAGTACTGTTCAGATCGGATTTGGTTCCGATATTTCAAATCAAGATTAAATTAAGTTCGGTTCAGATTAAAATCAGTTCAGATCATTTCGGATCGAAAAATACAACCTGAATTAATTTTGAATTTGTTGTTAATTATAGTAAAACTAAAATAAAAGTCGTTAAATACATTTGTTGAAGTAATAACTTATTCATTAACTTTCTCATTCTGCTTTTTAATTTGTGAACTATAAAAAATCATCTTATTATTAAATATATTAATTATAATATAAAATAATTTTAAATTTTAAAACTTTAATTGTATAACCATTTTAATTTTTTAATATAAAATATTTCAAATATGAATTTAGTGAATAAATCATTAAAATATAACTAAAAATTTAGATTAAAATTCAATTTATCTCTTTTCTAATTCGATGTAATTCGTATTTGTATTGAACCTTCAAGTCATATTCGGTTCAAATAATTGTGCTAATTGTGTATTCGATTAATCGGTTCCAAGTCATTATTGGGTCTAGTATTGGGTCTAGTATTTCGGATTATTTTCGGTTAAATTTTCAGTTATGATAATTTTCGATTCGGATCAAATCGGTTTTCGAATATTTATCGGATTATGTAATTTCGGATACAAAATCGGATTCAGTTCCATAAATTTTGGTTCAGTTCTTTGGGTCCAAGTCTACACATAACTATTATGCAACCCCGAGCAAGAGCTCCTTAGTGGTTTCCTTATAAATATTATAAAATATTATGTTCTAGTGATTAAGGACATTAGTTTTATCCATGCACTCCAAAAATATTCATTATCCCTATTCTTTATTATTAAAATAATAATATATTTGAATTGTTAAAAAGGAGGCAAGGGAAGAAGTGTAAAAAATGAGGGAATATAATTTTTTATTAATAAAAGTGAAATAATGAATGGCTAGGACATCCTTAAGAATAAGGAATGAGATGGATGTTTCAGCATTTTGAGGAACCACTAAGAAGTTGCTAGAGCAAATATTTTTTTTTGTATTCCACTATTCCTTAAATTTTAACTTAATATTTTAACTTAAGACATGATTTAAGAAAGTTTTTGGACTCTATAAGCGAGCGTATTGGATTATATCAGGACAGAAGACCAAGACTGAAACGTCACTAAGCAGCTGCTAGAACAAAAGGAGGCTGAGGCCAAGATGATGACAATGTGGCGAGACTCAGAAGTATGAGGTTAGGGCAAGATATCCAACAAGAGGAACAAACCAGATCGATCGAGCAGGAGGAGCTTGGCTCGTGTTGAGTCTCAGAGCCCACATTTCTTCTATGGCTGACAAGCTTACAATCGTTTTAGATGCATCCTTGAAATGACAGATTCAAATGAACTAGTTACGAGAATGAATACTCCAGTTTCAAAGCATATGGAATTCCCTACATGGATTTCGTCCCTCATTGAATCAATTCGGATGGACCAGTTGATGCTCTCTTTGTGTATGCGCCATCAGCTGCCACTATCAAAGTGTCACTACTTTTTCCTTCTCGACTTGATGAAGGAAATTGGAATAACTCTGGCTCCAGTCGACCACAATAGTATGATTGGCTTTGCCTTCCCAACCATTGCACTTGAACTCAAACAAAACATATTCGCTCTTTATGGTACTATTCATCGTTCTCATTACAAGAATGAGGACATAGCAAGGGATATCTTTTGCACCAATGAAAATGGTGTCACTCCCTTTCAGCAGATTGGGACTACTATAGGCTATGTTGACAATGAAGCCACAATCAATGCTCTCACCTCAGCTGATGCTCCTAAGGGTATACCTGAGGGCCAAACAGCCACCTCTGCTGGACGTTCAGTTGCAGGTCACTTCAATGTCAACTACTTGGGAATTTGTCCATCTGCTTCAGCAGCCGAAACTGCACCATCCAAACCACCCGGAATGTACATTATTGACTTTGGAGTCGAGAACTACTGGCAATGTATCCTGGCACAGGAGCTTTCAGTCGCTGAATCTTATATGGTTATCAGGTTTAGGTTAACCCGCTGCAATTAGTTTACTTTTGCTATTTGTTTGTCTATTATGAACTTAATTTATTTTGTTATTAATGTTGGACTTCATATATTTTTTGTTCCCTTTCCATTTACCAGAACTTTTTTACATTACATGATATGACATGACATATGCATGGTCACTTGGTCAGTAAGCAGCGCATCACATCATACAAAGATATGAAGCAAATCTTACTAGTTACTATCTCCCTTGCCCACGCATTAACAACACACTAGCAACCAGCGAGAGAACCGAAATAATTATAGTAGTTATTAAAAATAAAGGTTGCAAGTTAAACGGTAATGGGCTCTCAATTGTTTCACCTTGTATTCTTCATCGGCAATAAAGAAAATATAATTAGCTAATAAAGACTTGGGCTTCAGTCCAAAGCTTCATCATCAACACAAGGTACTAGTACTTTGAAAAATCCTATTGTCGATAATGGGCCATTAAACACAATTATTTATTTTCTCAGACTCGAGATTAACGTTCTTAAAATAAATTGTCCTGTATGGCTGTATCTTTACTACTTTTGCTTTGTAAATTAGGAAAAGAAACAAAATTGGAATTTATTGTCTTCTCATCTCCTCAGAGGACATGATAAATATTAAATCTGTATACTTTAACTCTTAAACTTACTTTTTCCTTAACTTTATTTTACTGTATAGTTATAAATGGACCAAAATGTCAAAGCCTATGCCTAAAATAAGATGAAGATAGAGTGCTTGAATTGTTACCTAAGTACTAAGGTGGAAACCTGCCAACCAGTGTTGGTCAATATAAGAAGCAAGATGTTATAAAAAGGATTCATTTGATGAGATATGATCGAGGCACAAATAATATTACTTGTGAAAATTTAACATGAAAATGAATGTGGATATAATTTGTTTTCAATCACAGTAAACTCAACTTGTAAAATCTGTGATTTTATTTTTCAACAGTGTGTAACGGGCTGTAAAAGAGTCTAACTGGATTGAACTTTAGAGTGTTCATGTTCAGCTTATCAAAAACCTATTGAACTTAACTTTTGACGGAACCAAAAATCTTCTTTGAGTTCGGCTTGTTAAGGAAAAATTTTGTTATCAAACTTGTTCCCGAATCACAAATATATCTTACTAGCTTGCTCGCGAACTCTTCTCTACTCTTACGAAGTAAGACTCTGTCTGATCCAGACCAACCCTGGTATGGTTTTTAACAAAATGGTGCATCGTGTATACTTTCCAGGCCCATTATACAAAATTGCACACACACATACACAGGGAGTTGGGAAGAAAACTATACCTCTACGAATGAAGATGATCAAGCAGGAATCAAGAAATTGAGGGATAAAAAGACTCCAAGGCTCCATAGTAATAAACCCAATATGCATTGGCTTCTTCACAAATTTCCCTGTCATACCCTTCACTACTTTCATCAACCCTGCTTCTTTTTTCACAAGAACTTCTGAATCATGCAACAAAAACACCTCTTTTCCACTCACTGATCCACTTCCACTTTCTTCTTCTTCATACCCCCTCACTGACATCACAAGTACTAAAACCAACAAAAAACTCAAACTCTTTCCCATTTTTCTTTGCATGTGTATCTATTAAGAAAAGAAGTAATGAATGTAAAGTATAGGATGGGGTTGTTTAAGTAAAGGAAGAAGGGGTGTTATAGAGGGACAGGTGCTGAGCATGCATGCATATATTGTTTGGTGTCATAATATGGTGAAGCCACAACATCAACTGATCATTTAGTGTTTGTTTTTAAGTGAAAGTCTGGTGACACATATGTGACCTTGGCGCCTTGCTATCCCCACTTAAATAGCTCTTTTTTCTTTCTAGTTTTTTTCTGCGCTGCTCGAGTTCAGACCATTTCATTTTTCTTGCATAATATTTTGAAATTTCACTCTTAAGTCTTAAGTGCCTTGATTTCATTTGTTTGACTGTAAGTCTATAGTAGTAATAGTAAAACATCTAATTTTTTTTATTCTAATGTACCGTAATAGCCCATGTGTCCAAAGTATATGAAAATCATCATCATGTTTGAATTTTTGTCACCGGAAGGGAAAGAAAACTCTAATATTGTTACACATTTATATATACGAAAAGGATAATTTACGACCTGTAATAAGACTTTGGGGCACAGTGTATGAAAAACGTATCTTGTTGCCACTTGCCAGTAAAAAATTGTAGACAAAAATATAAAATTACAGATAAAGAAATGTCAGTTGTCAGCACATGATAGGTGTAGCATACAGATCTGTAACGCTATCCTGCTATTACAAATAAAGAAATGTGATCACGAAAAAACTTCCTCCCGATTGTTAGGTGTGCTAAAACATATAGCAGAATTGTATAATAGCTTAAAAGCCATAACATTCTCAGAGGAAAACTAAGCAGTGTGATTGTATGGCAAAAACAAAAAGAGAAAGAGATCAACAAGTAAAATCAATACTAAAATACACTTCAAGCATAAACTACTAACATGTTATCATCTTCCTACTCCAGATTTGCAAAATTCATGAAATCATAAACTACTACAGATCGAAAAGATTATGAGATTAGATCGTTTTTAATTGTTTGGTGCTGCTAAATAACATTGGATAGAAAATATTTGCTTAACATGAGAAAGGCAATGCAGATTTCTTTCTTCTTCTAGCTCTTTCCAACTTTCTTCTACTTGTACTCCCGCCGTTACTCATTAAAGGTTCTTCTAAGATAGTGGACAGACCTGCAAAATAGTTGAAAAAATTATTTACACAAGTTATGCTAGCACGATCAACTGAATATGCCATTAGTACTATAAATATGCTGTGTTGGAGAATGTATAATGAAACTTACTTGACATTAAAGCCTTGTTTTCAGTCAACTTTCCATTCACTCCATCATCATGAATACAATCTATGTTATCATTTCCAGATTCATGAGTTCTGGGAACATACTTGTTCATCAGCTTTGCCCGTGAAGCTGCAAAAAGGCAAGTGGCATCCATCTGCTTGCTGATCATACGCATTGCATAATATGGAATCTTCACATCCTTTGTTGGTTTAGTATAGCAGGTATTTACAAACATGAGGCAGTCCATTAAGCTCTCCAGGGCCATGCCTTTTATATCATAAGCTTGTGATCTTCTCCATAGGCTTTTCGGATGGGAGTTTGGAGGATTCGATAGGCAAAGAGCTCGTGTTGTGTCACTAATGGCAGAATCACAGTTACTAAGCAATAAATGACACTGAGCTCTGTTACTGTAAAGAACAATTCTTTCATTTCTAAATTTTAATGGGCATATCTTTAAAGCCTCTGTATACTTCATAGCTGCTGCTTCGATTTTTCCCAATACAAAACTATGATTGCCTTGTTGTTTTATAAAGCTTACCATAATCTTTGTTTCTTCAGTTTTCTCACTCGACATGAATTTTTCCTTCATCCTTTTGTCAACCTTTAGAACATATACTTCTTGTAAGGCTTTCTGCACTCGGTCAATCTTGATCTTAGACTTGTCTTCCTTGAAATCGCAAAGAAGTGTTCTTGTGATTGTCTCCCCTACATTTGATCTTCCTTTGATAGTTCCTAGTTCAACCAGATCAATCAGAAAAAAGATGGCAATTTCAATAACCATGTGCCTTGTTTCTGGATCTTTGAGAAGTGAAAGTAAACAATCAACTCCCATGTATTGCCAATCATCTGAAGATCTTGCGAGATTACAGAGATTCTTAATGACCTTCTTAGACTCTGCGACTCGTTTTCTTCCAGTTTTTGTGTAACATAAAACTCTAATAAGTCCTACCCCTGCCGGTGATGTGTAATTTACCAAGCCACCCCACATTTCACACAAGTTTTCCAGGAAATCTTGCTTACAAATGATATCTATACACCTCCCTTTGATAGCAAAGCAGTTTAAGAGATGTATAGACCAGCACTGGATTTGGCTAGCCCATTCCTCAGCCTTTCTATTCTGCAGCTCTACTCCTCCAATGCCTCTTGTTAGTAAGTCACTGTGATAGCTTAATCTCATATTCTTGTCCTTTACTCCGACAAACATATCAAACACTAAACCAAGGCACGTGGAAGCTAAACTGATGGCCATCTTTGTTATCTCTTCTTCATGTTCCGCGACAGCTTCAAAGGTTTTATCATAGCTTGCAAGGTGTCCAAGGGCTCTAACTGCAACCCTTTGTTCAACCCATGTCATTTTTCCACTCATAAGCTCTATCAATGGGGTGATCACCCCTGATTGAACAGCTTTCTCAGCAAACTCAGCCTTGTTCATGGTATAAGAACCAATGATATGAGCTGCATAGTATGGTATGTATGTATTTTGACCAGCAAGAAGCCAAGCTCTATCATTGACGCCTCTGGATATTAAACTGGCCATGCACTTTAATATACCAAGAGATGGAAAGTCTGGATCATCAGGATGAGTCATGGCAATGTTCCACAGAGCACTCAGCACAAGAACATTTTCTACATTATCAGTCAGATGCATTTCTTTGAAGCATCTCTCAATACCTACTCTCCTGATGAATGCTTTTGGTTCCTTTAGGATGCAAAAGAAACAACGAGGATTAGCGCAAGGTTGCTCAATCATGGTGGAGGTAGAAATGCTTTCTTTTCTAGTCTGAGAACCTATGGATGAATTAATGAAGTGGCTAAATTCAGGATTTAGTAAAAATATGGGATGAGGGTTCTAGACTTCTAGTCACCTTTGAAGATATATGTAGGCAAAAACTATGAGAGGCTAAATGTAGGCCAAAAGTATGAGAGGCAAGTGGAATGATGACTCGACCCTAATGACATAATTCAAAGTATAGTATTCTTTTATGAGTGCAATTTTCTCTAAATATTTTCTAGATTTCGATTTTAACATTTTGTTACAAAAGCCTAATTTGTCTTACATATCGAATAATTGCATAACAAAGATACACAGATCTTCTTCAAATACAGCACTACAAGAACCAGTAAGCAGTAAGAGAAGTACTTCCTTATCCTTTAGAAGAGCAAAGCTTCCTTTTTGAAAAAATAAAAATCGCGTTTCTCCTTTGCAGCTTCACTTTCTTTTTAACTGCATGTTTGCGGATGTAAGACTAGATACTTTCCACTTCACTAATTATGCGTATGTGGGTGCGCATGTTTAAGAACGTCTAGGTAATCTTTTACTAAATATGCATGAGCATATGTATACAGACCACGTTATGCAAGTAGTTTATGCCAGGCTAGCTCAAGTATGATTAAACAACCTTAACTCTGTCACAAATACTAGGGTTAAGAATGTCCATTTGCAGGATTTAGTATGTCCATTTGCAGAGAGCTGCAAAAAGGGGTGAGGACCACAACTTAAAAATGGGAAATTGTCCCTTCAATCTACAAGTGAGATAGTGGTCCCTTGTGACTTTTAAGCATTGAATCATCAAAATATTAATCTCCATTCTCCAGTACCGCTAAAGCTAAAGAAAAGAAACAAAAACAGTTTAAAAACAGAATTTAGTACTTATGGGGAAGGTGCTCAAGAATATGCGGCTGCCATCTATAGACCTAAAAGAATCATAAAAAGTAGATTTTATAGTTAATAAACTTCACTAGCGAATGGTTGTTCCCCTTGCTAAATCATTCTGCTCGTGTCTAAAACCAATATAATTCCCTGTTATATTTCTAATGATGATTCAGTGTGGTGTAGTTTCCGCGTGAACAAGTGAATTTTGTTTCTTACTTCTGACACACTGAGCATGGAACTATGTGAATTTCTAGGCTCAATGATGAGAAGAAGCCTACTTCATGATCTACTCAGAGTATCCTACGAGAACATGAAAGAATCTCAGTCTTAATGTTTGAAGCCATTCCTTTTCTTCCATTTGACACAT
The DNA here is from genome assembly GCA_028671895.1 of Oenanthe sinensis. Lineage (NCBI taxonomy): Eukaryota > Viridiplantae > Streptophyta > Magnoliopsida > Apiales > Apiaceae > Oenanthe > Oenanthe sinensis. Next base: position 44,361,653 of record CM053794.1, read on the forward strand.
TCTCTACCAATATTTCATGCTTAAAATCAGGGTTGAATCACATGCTTGAGATACTTGAATGTAGAAATTTGTTATCAGATGCTGTCACGTATGAAAAATGTCATTGCAGTACGCAGGCAGTATTAGTGAGAACTATAATATTTAGATGGTGTGATGGTCGTGCTTGTACGATGATCGAGTCTACTTCCTATATGCTAATTTAAATGTTCGAATTCATGTTAATAAAATATAAAGGTAAGTCTGCATATATATTATATAGGAACTAGTGTGCGGTATATAGTTTGATTATGTGGTTGTTCTTGACATTATTGTATTTTGATTAGTAAAGGTTCTGCTACATTTACATGCATAGAGAAGAATATTATTGTTACATCTTAATGATTTTCTGTAAATGTATAAGAAGAAAGATGAAGAACAAATATTACTAAAGTTGTGACAAATAGAAACAGGTTCCTAGAGATCTACTACGATCATGGATCCCAGAACAGAAAATAAAAGAAAGGCAAAAGCTGGTACATTTCATAGGAACTTGTATGGCTTGTTATTACTGTAACTACTGACTGCAATTTAATGTAAAGAATTTATATTTAATTGAATTGAATTGAATCAAGTTCAATGGAGATTGAATAATTATTGTAAGGAGTAATTAAACTTTATATGATGTAATGCAAATGCAAATGCAAATTAAAATTATTAAAGTTTGAAGAATCTATTAATTTATTGGTTTAAACAAATATGACTGCTTTGACTTTTGAGAGATAAATAAAGGGAACCGATTCTTTAGTGAAGTTTTCCAACAAGTAACATAATCTGGAAACTTATATATAACTTACAATTACAATTTTCATAAAGCCAGCTACATTAACATTGATTAACAGCTGAAAGGTGTTGCTGAAATAAACGCGCCCCCAGTTTAGGAGTATCTAGCAAGTTCATGCATGGGATCATATTGTGTACCTTGCATTGTTCCAAGGATAAACAATGGAACTCCCAGGTAAGTATTACAAGAATCACTAGACTCCCCAAAACATGCTGAATAAAGATACAGATTTTAAGAGACTAGCAAACGATTCCAAAAACCCTCTATCAACCATAATTCTGAGTTAATATCAGTTCTGCCCAAGTTCGTCAGTCACATTGTGGTAAGAATCTAGACCTAGCTTATATTTTTTTTTTTTTAAGTTGACAGCCGAACAACAAATCATTTTCTGGCATATCTATTACTGGCTGCAACTTTTGCTCGATAAGCTGCATTGGCGACTGTAGGCTTTGCTCTTCCCTTCGGAAGAACCTCACATGCTTCACTGCTAGAACTATATCTTATTTCAGCAGGAGGTATAAAACAGTCTAATGACAAGCCGGGGACATTGAATGCAACCTCTTCAATTGTCCATGCTTCTTCCATCCTCGTCTTGGTGTGACTCATTGCTACTTCTCCAAATCTGAATAGGGTAACCACTGATCGCCCCGAGTGAGCAATCATGATCCCTTCAACAGGCCTATAGTTATCAAGAAATGAATTCATTGTGGTTTCCCAGTAAACAGCATCACCTCCATTTGTTTGTACACGAGTCAAGTGAGAGTCTTCCAAGTGCATGAGGAGACCTGTTTTCTGGCTGAAATAACCAAACAAGACATGCCTTATGATCTCTGCTGGGCCTTCGCTCCTGGCTTTCAGCGTCTGTGGATCAGCCCTTAGCTTGAGAATAAAACAATCTTCTCCATTGATCTTTTTCTCTCCAATACATCTTGCATCGGTGAACATGCTTGCAGTTGTTTGGGGGTCAAGACCCTACAAGTAGAATGCAAGTGAGATAATCCAATCGCATAGTGGAAGGAAAAGCAGATAATTAGAAAGCCGTTACATATATGTGGGCGGGGGCAACTTTACCTGAAGAGCACGACGCAACGGTCTAACAGGACCTTTTGCAGCATGTGAACCAAGCCACGGTGTGTGTCTCCAGACTAGTTTCCCATTGCAACCAGCATGAATCTTGGTACCACCAAGCACAAGCTCGACGTACCACATGTCAGGATTCATCTGCCACAGAACAAAGCCACCAGATTCTGCTGCTCTAGCAGAATTTCTGCTCTTTACAACCTTTCCAGCTGTCTCGCTTTCAAACGCTAACATTTGCACCTTTCCCGTTGCATATGCATTGTGAATACAGTTTTGAAACTTCTGCCCTCCAGATGCTGCTATGTACTGTTGCAGTATGTACTGAGCAGATGAAGTTTCCTGCACAATGTTACATCAAATTAACATACAAGTTCATATTTATCAACTACTCTTCAAACTATAACTTTAACCTCTTAAGGCAGTACCGATAACCCCAGAAGGGAAGGAAAAAATCAACACCCCGCACATAAACACACACCATTTCCCTCCTATATACTAAAGACGGATTGGTTTGAATCGCATTCCTATTCTAATCATGAAAAAATTGAGAAGTTATGGATGGATCGCTCATGCAGAAAGCACAAAGTTGAAGTCATATAAGACTACAAATTGAAGGGAAATGCATTAAGTTCTAGGAAGGTAATGCAAAAGTAAAGCTACAATTCCAAACACAAGTATATCCCATATTAATACCCATTACTATGTCAATAACACCACTTAATTTACAAAGATAAAACCAAAACAATTGTTTCCAAAAAAACAAAATCTTCAATTTAAAATTTATTCTTTCAATCTTACATATCCATCATTCAAACTTCAGGAATTTCCACAACGACACGAAATTAACATGTTCTCAAACATAACCTCGGAGATATTGTCACCCTCAATACCAACCTAGACATAAGTTACAAGTGAAAGGAACAACGTTCTTATAAAAATTCAATCATTTGACTGGTATATGTAAAATCAAATATTATGGCTATGTTTGGCAATTAGCGGTTAGCGGTTAGCGGATTGAATTAGTTGTTTTGACTAGCGGATTGAATTAGTTGTTTTGTATGAAATTATTTGGTAATTAGCTGTTAAATTAGCTGTTTGTGACACATTACAAAACTCTAATGCAAAAAACTCCTAAAAATAATTTTTAAAAATTAGCTCTTTCACCTCAATAAGCTATTTAAATCCGTTAACTATCAAACACTCATGTTAGAGGATTTATATGGTCAAACCTATATTTTGCCTCAAACCTCTAATTTTACCCCAAACATGTAACTTCCAAACAGGTCCTATGAATGACCCACTAAAAAAGCTCATGCACATAAAAAATAAAATAAAAACACATATAATATCATTTAATAAAATTAAAATATAGGAATAAAAGAGAGGCGAAGGGTTGATACAATGGGAGTGTCTTTAGTGCTAAGATGAGGAAAAGGCTCATTGCTGCTAACATGCACCGGAGCTAACGGCGCACCCAAGACACCAAAAAGCATCCTCAGATCCGAGGGTGCACGAGACAATGGGGCCCTCATCCACTGACCCCACTTAGAATCACGACCGTCCATTGCTTTCTCAGTATATGGGCCTTCCCTTAATGGGCCTAGAGTCTCCACCGGCCTTGATTTACGAGATCTCTCACCCAAGAACTCCGGCAACGCCACTTGCTGAACATGGGTCCGGGTACCCGAACCCGCCCCGTCTGGAACATTTTTCTTGGGGCGAGACCTCGCCGGAGAAAGCCCTCTCACTACCTTTTGCTTCAACGTTGAAAGAAACCCTTGTTTCCTCTCCATTGTATATAATATAAATGAGCTCAATGTGTAACAAGTTGAACGCTAACAATCTAGCTACTTAAAACTTAATACTAGTATTCATTTTAAGTGAGAGTAAGAAATGTACTCATACACTGACAGAGACTGAGAGAGATGATAATGTGATATATAGGACATGAAATGCAGAGGGAGAGCCGTATGTACGTATGTGTGTACTGTATGTATATTTTTTGGAAGGACTTGCAGTCAACTAGACTAGCTCCACTTAGGAGTGTAGACGGGACCAAACCGATTTCACTCGATCTAAACCGAATTTTTTAACCGGAACATATTTGAATTGAAAAATCATAAATTCAATTTAAATGGGTTACGATTTAAATGGATTAGATACGGATTTTAAATTTTTTTAATCAATTCAATCCAATCCGATTATAAAATATATACTCTCTTTTATTTTATTTATAGATCGTTTGCCTTTTCACACGTAATTTTATGTATTTTGATCGTATAGTTAAAATTAATATTTTTTTAATTTTTCTTTTTGTAAATTAAAATTTAAATATTATATTTTTATTTAGAAAATAAAAATTTTAAAAATATCAATACTATGTATATGGTCAAAACACATAAAATTACGTGTAAAAAGTACAATTAACTGTATAAAGGACCGGAGAGAATATATACTAATTTATACACACGTTATAGGCTCATTACATACACCCATTTTACCATTAACAGTCACGTACTTTTAGCTTATTAGGTATTAAATCATAAACTCATAACCTTATAACCTCGAATCTCTCCAGCGCGTCTTTCATAATTTGTTATTGAAAAAAGATTTATATACACGCAGATAAATATGATGCTCAGAAAATTTAGTTCTTTTTTGCGTATGCATATATGGGGCAACTACTACTACATTAAACATAAAACCATCATTTTTCAGATAAATCCTTTTTTACTTCTTAACTGTCCTTGTTATTTGTAAGTCAAACAATAATGCATCAATTCAATCTCTAACATGTACATGATTGACATAATGTTTGTCTCTTAACAAACTCGTGAAAGCAAAACAACACCAAATCAAATGTTGGCAATGAATTGTATTCAATTTATTTTTAACTTTCATTTTTAGTTTATTTACCGTTTGATAAAAGAAATATTTTATTTATTTATTAACCCGACCACCCCGATCCAAACCAATCCAAACCGATTGAATTGGATTGATTTGGATTATAAATTTGATTTTAATGAATTTGATTGAAATTTTTTTAAATCGATTTAATTGAGTTGAGTCATAAAATCCTCGTAATCCGTCCAACCCGAACCGTGTACACCCCTATCCTCGGTCTTCATGTGCCCTAATGTTTTGAGATGCTTCTTCTTTTCTGGATGTTCAATTTTTATAGATTTTAAATTAGTATTTTTTTTAAGTTTACAACTATAAATAAAAGGTAACTTATGTTTATATTTTATCGTTATATTATTATGAGGAAAAAATCCCTAAGATTATTAACCTTAGAAAAATTATCTCATGTTAGAATATTTTTTAGTGTAAAAAGGTTGTACCATTTTTATAAATATATAAAATTTTCTGTAATAATAATAAAGCCCTGGTGTATTTATATGGGAAATTCTTATAATCATAATTAATTATCTAAGGTCATCCTTAGGAGTATGATACTCTATTATTATTAATATAGATACTTTAATAAATAGCTTTCAAAAGAGATTCGTTGTTTTTTAAATGTATATGATTAAATAAATAGTGGTTCTTGTTGAATTCCTGATGACTTTTAATCGATATATTGGTAGAAATTTTATATTTTCAGATCTGAATCTCTCTCTCTCTCTCTCTATATATATTCTTCTTTTTGAATAGAATTTCTTGTTGTTATTCAACTCTCCTTTCTCGAAGAATTATAACGAAATTTTAGCTTGAGATCGTGTACTTTGTTTGATTTTGTGCTTAATTGAGGCCTGAGTTTTGTGAAATCGGATTATATCTATAAATTTCTTGTTGTTCTTGAGCCTTAGTATTATTGTTGGAACTGTAGATATATTTGTCATGGTTTTGTCTTTGTTATAATTAAAGTCCTTGATGTGTGTTGTTCTTCTCATTATTATAAATTTTCGACTGACATTTTCTGTTATATTTCTAATAAATATTATGTTTTAATAAGGTTAATTTTTATTTTATTTTTAAGTTTATTAGCTAAATTTTAGTTATGTTTTATTATACATTACTGTTTTAATAGTTTTAAATGATTTTAATGAGTATAAGTTACATATATTCATATTTATTACTCATTAAATGGTCATTATTACCTTTTATTTAATTGAGTTATTTTACCTTAATTTGAAAGTTTTTGAATTTTGGATAGATATATTTATTCTATTATGTATCTAATCAAAATGAATTTCCTTTTGGTTAGATTTTTCCTTTTAAATTTGATTTTGTATTATTATTTCATATGATATTATTGTAAAATATATATAATAGTATTTTTCCTTGTTTTGATGCGGAATTAATTATTATTATTTTGAATTTTGATGCGGTATTAATTATTATTTTTGTATTTTCATTACAGGTGTTCTATGTTCAGGCGCTAAAATTTTATTGTCTAAATGTCCAAAGATATCTTGCATGTCTTTTGATTAGATGATAAAAGACTCCGTTTTTACATGATCGTATTTCGCTACAAACCATCCACGTGAAAGTTGTTTTGACAAAAAAAGCTTAAATTTAATAAATTATTTATCAACAAACTCGAACTTGAAGATAAGATTGGCCTAGACATAAGAAGCTCAAAATGAACTTCATATTAGTTTAAGTTGATATATCGATTCTCAAACTCGACCGTAATTTATAATATATATTGTTAGATGGTGTTTCTACAAATCTGCATATTTTAACGATTTGAGCGAGTGATGTCTGAATGAAAAAAACTTTTTTATAATTTATTTTATTATGTATTTATTCAATTTTAGTTGTTATTATAAATGATCATACGAATTTTTGTTAATAAATTAATTATTTATAAAAAAATGTAGCAAGGTTGAGAAAGTAAATGGCAGCTTTAGTGCTACTCGAGTTTCACGTTGTGTTCGTTGAGTCCCGGGAATTTAGTATTTACAGGTTATACATGCTTACAGCAAAACTTGCAAGTAACACACACGAGTATCCATGCCCATGCATATCACTTTCACAGTCAAAGGCTCAGACCCAAGTCATTAACTTGCACATCTCTTCATATTGACAGTACTCAAGGCCGCGTTTGAGAACATAGAAAAAGCAGGTAAAATGTAGAATGAAAAACATTGGGATGCTAATAAAAATATCTACCAAATGGGATACGTACGAGTACTGATGATGCGGCAGTATGTCCATCCATCCACCATCTGATAAATATTTTGATAACTCTAATATCACAACCAAAAAATAAAACCAAGACCGATTTAGAATGGTTTAAAGTAGGGCTAAATAGTAGTGAGAATATTGGAGGCAAAAGATCGTAAAAGTATTTATACAAAATTATCCGTAAGAATTAACGAGTGAACATGTTAACCTCACCACAGCTGAAATACAATGGCCTTTCCAATCTAATCTCCATCCTTAATCCCTGTAAGAAGTTTGTATACAAAAACAACACTGGATTGCACTTGGCAGACCGTCACTTGCTTCAGCTATGCAGAATATTTTAAGCACACTTTGTGACAATCTACACTCCTACAGACACCTAAACTTATGACAATACACCAATGAACTGTTTAGGGTTTACAAATTCCCAAAATTATCTTCAAAGGAGTTCTGATAACAAGATACAAAAGCACAACAACAGCTGATGAGAGATTAGTAACGCCAACATTTTTCCAGAGATTAAAAGTTCCTCCTAATATATTAACTAAGCCGATTTTCGTTTCTCGAGCCAGGCAAGTATCTTCCTCCCATAAAGATTGCTCTTCATTACAGGTGCATTTGCTCGAACTAGTTGGAGCAGAACGTTACGTGCATTTCCCTGCCCTTGCCGAAGACATACAGATCTCCATTAGAATAATAAAAAGCCAGTCACCAGCACTATACTTGTAACCATCCACTGATACTACATAGTCTGTTCATTCACAAAAGTGGGATGGAAAGTTGGGCTGGAAGACCAGAGGTCGTGGCGGAATTACAGATACAAAACAAATATCTATGAACTAGCCAACAACTAAGCGTTTGTAGTCCAACGGTTAGGATAATTGCCTTCCAAGCAATAGACCCGGGTTTGACTCCCGGCAAACACATATATAAATTTTTGTTACGTATATTGCCGGTGCCAGCTTGTGTCTAGATTTCATTCCAAATCACCTATTACTTTTTGAACATGGGGGGCAAACTAATATGAGTAATTACATGGCGTTATAATGAAATCCACATTTTATTCTAATAATTTTAGAAATATATTTCATAGTCTTCAGGAAGAGGGCTGCGAGGGTTGCTGATCTCTTAACCAATATCTAAATCATTATGGTAACAATTAAAGCCCGCCTAACATGGTAATAAATTATTTTAAAGGCCTTAGGTTTTAAATTTGGAGCTAGCAAGCCATCACTAGTCCATGGTTGTTAAGTCGACAAGTCGAGACTTGGTGCCCGAGTACCTTGGAATTGATTAGTCGACAAGTCGACCGACTAGTCGTAAAAGTCGACAAGTAGTCGATATACATACATTTTTAGTAATTATAATATATAATATAGGTTAACACTTAACACAAGTCAATTTCATAGTTCAAATGAATATTAATAGATAATAAGTAGTACTCTAAATTAAGTATCTTTAAGGTCTAAGCAAATAAAAACATAATTAAAGAGTGGAATCAACTAAACAAACATAATCATGCATCAAAAGTCATCTCTTCATCCATGTCCTCCTCCCTGAGGATTCCTCGGGTGGTAGGGTGGTAGGGTGGTAGTGTACACACACAGGTGGAGTAGTGGGTGGAGTAGTGTTGGAGGTGGAGCAAGCATTGCAGACTTGTAGTAAAGATAAAACTGAAGACTTGTATTGAAAGTGTGATAATTTGTAAAACTGGGTTCACTGTGAAATGAGTTCTGTAATTTATAAAAATTGTTTAATTTGATTACAGAATAATGAAATCAATAATTTAAAGATGAATGAAAAAATTGTGAAGTTGATTACAAATTTGTAAAACAAAATAAAAATATAAATTTTGCAAAATCAGTGAAAAAACGTTTTATGTGCAACATAACAATTTAAAAATAAAAATAAATGAAAAAATGGGTAGAAAAATGTTTTATGTGCAAAAGAATAATTTAAAAATGAAAAAAATGATTGAAAAAACGTTTTTTGTATATGTAAGTATATAAATAAAAGAAACAAAATTAATATAAGTTTTTTAAAATAAAATATAAAAAAATGTGTATATATCATATATATACATACACGGTACAACTTGAGTGGTGACGGGGAAGAAAAACTAAAGAAAGGTAAAAGATCAGAGAAATCAAAATAAAAGATCGGAGAAATTAAGACAAAAGAAGATGAGAATAAGAAGAGAAGGAGAAGAGAGAAGGGAAGAAAGACTTATCGGAGATGAGCCCATCACCGAAGATGGAAGATGTCGCCGCTTTATCGGCTTCTTCGACCTTGACCTTTCTTTATGTTTGATTCAACAAATGGGTAAGTGTTACCTAAAAAATCCTATATTTCTTAATCTGGGTCGGTCTCTAGATCGGGTTTTGGGCCGGGCTCCGGATCCGGTCCGGGTAAAACCCATGGACGACAAACTCACCAGTCGAGCCTCGACTAATTCAAAAATAACGACTTATCGACTAGTCGTGGACGTAACAACCATGCACTAGTCATTTCCATTTGAAAACAAGGAATTATCAGGTCAACTTCTAAAACTTCACTGATATAATAACCTAATTATCAGCCTAAGACCATGTAATATTGATGTTAATATCACTAGTTAAACCGATTACAACTCGATAAGTGGAACAGATAATAAAGTACACCTTAAACATAGAACTACTGTCATAACATCTAATTATCTATATCGTATACTCTATCTAGTTAAGTCCTACGCAATTTTTATATAAAATTGTCAAACAAATATCAGTTTTTACCTAAGTAGATGTATTCCCTTTTGAGTGAGTATGTGTTTGTTTTACAAAAAGAAACTGCAGTTGGTAAAGTTTAATGTTTAAAAGAGGTCATTGAAGTTATGTGGCCTATTGAAAGGATGAATAAAGTTCTGTTCAATTTAATTTTTTCTTTCTTTTCCTGCCTCATTTTGTAACTCTTGGCATTATCTACAAGATCTCTAAATCACCTTCCTGGGGTCAAGTGAATGAATGTGGAGCTAACTCAAAAAAATACTTGCGAACTTGCACAACTTGCACAACGTGACAGTTCTGTTTCAAAAGGCCCGAAAAATATAAGACAGAAACGTGACACCGTATACATATAATATTAGAGTATAATCGCATATGAGGAATAAACACGGCTTTCAGCGTTTATATAGGTAGCATAACATCTATTGCATGAACGGAAAGTTTAACTGTAACTGGGGCAGATAAACTAACCTTTGTAACAAAAAAGAGTACATTTTTTTTTCAACTTATTTTTCAAAAATAAGACAAGTCAAACGAAATTATATAGTGCCCGTTTGCAGTTTGGGGTTCCTTATTTCTAGAAATGAGCAACTTATTTTCAGGAAAAAAAAGTACATAAATGTGTACTTTTTCTGGAAATAAATACTTATTTTTTATTTTGAAAATAAAATCTAACCTTAAAATTTTAAAATAAGTACTCATCTTCGAAAAAAAATCCGTAAACATATACTTTTTTAAAATAAATAATTTATTTATTAAAATAAATAACTCCAAACGGGGCCATAATTAAACTACTTTAAGATCATAGATAAGTTAACTAAGCAGGAAAGAGTCTTCAGGTAACGTTTATGCACAATTCTGGACACCAGTGGATGAATTCACATTCACCTGCCACTTTGCGTGTTAGAGTGAAATGGAACTTTTGTTTTTCTGAAACTCCATCGTTGTATCATATTATATTACATATTTAATAAGAATTATGCCAACTAATATAAGTATGGTGATATTGAGATTATATTTAACTTAAACATTAAAAACACAAAACGATTAAAATATTAATATTTACTCTCACCGTACAAATTGTCATGAAATTTCACTTGTATGAATATTTTTTCAACTGCTTCTTTTAATATCTAATAAATATTATTTATACTCTCGGTGTTTATATAGCTAGTGTAACATCTATTGCATTAACTGAAAGTTTAACTGTAACTGGGGCAGATAAACTAACCTTTGTAACAGATAGTGCTGACTGGATGACAAAGTTCCCAAATGGATCCAGTAATATCATGGAAGCATTAGGACTTCTAACCAACTCTGTTATGATTCTTGTGCATTGCTCACCGCTAGATTCAATTAGACATTTCTCAACAACATTGCTCCCGTACTTGTTACAGGAGATAGACACATAATTTCCTTGAAGTTGTCTCACAATACCGCCAGTGATATCTGGTTCCTTTAGACCCAGCAAATGTTGCAGGACATAATTGCTAATTGTAAAAAAAAACATATTAGTTCCTGAACCATAATTAAGTACAGCAGAAGAATACAAGGAGTATTAACAGACCCAAAAGGATGTTCTGCCAGGTGCGCTGCAGTGGCTATGATTTCAGAAACTAGAACTTGTCTAGGTATTCCCAAAGACTTCTCTACACATGACTGCATCACACAACATCCAGTTTTGCTTGTAGCGACTTCAAAACAGTTCGATGCTATGTTATTGAGAATATACTGCCAATCACAAGCCAGAAGAGTGAGTTAATTTAGTTCAACCAAATACCCTACTTCATATAAATCTTGGTATCAGATTAAAAAAATACACAGGTGAAAAATGATCTGATATTTGAACTGGTGCTCAGGTCATACGAAAAGAGAGTAGGAAATAAAAGAGATAACATTATGCTGGAGATTTCTCTGAAATGGACTAACAGAACATATTATTTAGCCCGGCTAAGAAATTATACCACAAAAATCAAACTATTTGCAAAATATAACTGCTGTGACTTGTCATCTAAACAAATTTGATGGTAAAAAAAACAAACAGGAAAGCCATGAAACTCAAAGGGAGCCGAGGATAAATTGGAAAACTGAAACATAAACATATAAATTCATGAATCCAAAAGCAAAAGAGGATTAAATGCCTCAGCCAGAATTTGTATAAAACGATTTGACTTCCACATCCATATCATATAAGGGGATAGTGGTACTGCAACTCTAACAAACATGGACACTAACAAAAGACAGCACGTGCTCCAGATATCAATAGTAAATGCACATTATAGTTTAATATACTGTATTACAACATTTCCAGGTAAATATTCCTGGATCATACTAGGGTAAATGCACATTATAGGTTTGTGATTAATCAAATTAATGGGTAAGTATATTAGAATGGACTTCATCAGTGATGTGACTGATGTCTTATAAGTTCTATACAAAATTAGAGAAAGGCTGAAAGAGATTCCAATATGAAAGTAAAAGCAAGAAAAAATAAAAGAAAGAAAATCACTAATAATATTATAAATATAATGAGTTGAGATAAGCAACAATACATCACATACATGTTTATGTATTTACACCCGGATTTACTAATCAAGATCATGTGTGTAGTACTTGACAAATTTCTTCCTAAAGTCTATTCTCTAAATCATGCCACTAGAAATCAAGCATATTCCTTGGAAAGGCTTCCAAAAAAACAATAATGTAAACCTAAAAGTCGGCCATCAGATTTTGTTTGAAAAGTTGGCCAGTTAAAGAAACTAATGACTTATGCGGTAATTATTATACTACAAACTCTATTATAACCTCGAAACTGAGGACTTCACAGACCAATTATGTGCGAAGTCAAGTGTATTCTTCATCTAAAAAAAAGTTAATATTAATTAAATACGAAATTACAGTAACTATCCAGTATATTTTTATTACCAACAAGGGAACCTGCAGCCAGAGTGTGCAACTTGGATAAGCCACAGCGGACCGATCACCCAAACACAAATACAGCTAGGATCTTAATTCTTACTTATTCTTAGCCTAATTACTATTTTCAAAACAAAACAAAAAATGCAATGCATGTAATTATACCAAGTTGTATTCATTAGAGAAATGATTCAAGCAATGCTGAACCACATGATGACCATTGGTGTCCCTAGCCAATATCGCAGCACTCGGGCTTATAGCTGCCACTAGCAACGAAACCTGATGGGGAGAACTAACATACTCCATCAACGTTTGTATCCCACGAGTCCTGCACCAAAATCAAACACATTATATAAATCTACCACCTAAAGAAACAAACAATAATATCCAATTAATACCAACTAAATAATCTTACCCGTGCGGATTACAACAAACAGAAATAAACTTAAACACACTCTTGGTAACATAGAGAATAATCATAGTCCTCTGATCTTCATTACATGAACCAATAAGCTTCTTAACAAAATTATTACCAAATTGGTTTTTCATCAGATCATCAATAGAATGAATAATCTCTGATAAAATCATTTCGATTTCTTGTGGGCTTGGGTCCAAGAACCTTTTTTGCAATATTTTAGAATAATGTTGGTCCTTAGCAAGAGAAATAATAGAACCCCATATATCACTTAAATTCAAAGGACTCCTCACTTGGGCCAACCCAATATCTACCCCACCAAGATCAACATAATGTGGTGAACTTTGTTTCTTGCTGATCAAGAAATCCAATTGTTGGGACCCACAAGCCAAGCTCCGGTCACCAAACATAGACGGAGCTGGAGCAATCACCGGAGGAGTGTTTACAGAAAACCCTTGTGGGCCCAAAATCAGATTTCGTGGGCCCACCCCAGAACCCATTTGACCCTGTCGAAACCTTAAACTCTGCAAACTCCCATCAACATGAAAACTACTACTCAAGGTCTGTGTTCTCTGAGAAAGCAGAGGCTCGCCGGAGAAACTGAGAGAAGAAAAGGCAGATTCTAGGGTTTGATGAGAAAAGTAAAGGGGGTTTTGAAAGGCAGTGTTGTTGTATATATTTTGATTAGACACAAAATTAGTACTACTAGTATATAATGTAGAGTTTTGATATGGGTCATCTTTATAAAACTCCATTAAAAACAAGAAACAAAGATTGGTCTAGTGTAATAATATGTGATTTTAAGGATGTTGTAACAAAAGAGCTAGTTGTAATAGGAATAATAATAATATCTAATGATACATACAGAAAATAGGGTTTGTTGAAAAGGGAAAGAAGGGGAGTTAGGGGTTTTGATTTAGGGGGGGGGGGGGAGATGGAGAGACTAAGGGGGGATAGAGATGGAAAGGAGCGTGACTTGAGTATACACAAACACTCCAGAGGAGAAGACCCCCATGCAATTATACCAATGTTTTCACTGCCAACTCATTACCCTTTTTATTTTAATTGAATTAAAATACATTAGTACTAATATTTTAATTAATTTACATTTATCTTGTGACAAGGGATCGGGACATCATTGATCATCGTTTCAACTTGAAAATAATGAGTATATATTTTTATTTGTCAGTTTTCTAGTTACAATTATTTTAGTGAGTAAAGTCGGTTATCTTATTAATTAAATAATATATATATATATTAATTTCAATTGAAAGTTTCTTATTTTTCTTGAATTTCAAAAGGAAAATTAAACTTTTAAATTTATATTAATGAAAAGTATTATCCATCATTGTACATTTACTTATACTTTGAAATCTCTGAGTAATTGTTTTAATTAATTCAATTTTTTTTACCTTTAATCTTTAATTATTGTTATATTGAAGTTCACTGTATAAAACATATAAAAAATTATAAAACATTAAAAATAATTATGAATAATATAATTAAGTAACACAAAAAAAATTATAGAAAATTATTCACTATTAATACTCTGCAATTTTGTATTCTATATTTTTTATATGCAATAATATTTATATTTATTTTATAATTATATTTGTTATTTAATTTTCCAATTACTCAAATAAAAAAAAATTACCTAACGTGGAATTGCTCATATTTCAAGTCAAAATCCTGTTAATTTTATCAAGTAAAAATAGTAAAGGAACGACTCACTGACCGGGTATAAGATCTTTTTGAACATAGCATAAATTTTTGATTGACCCAACTCTATCCTCGAGACCTCGACACGACAACGCCTTTGACCAGACTCTATAGTCCATGGTGGACATCAACACATTCATATGACCAGAAGGTCCAGAATACAACACTCGCCTATTTCAATGAAATTACACAGAAAGTTCAAGTTCAGTCTCCAGCTGAATTATCCGCATGAATTGATCAAAATAAATTAATACTCTTTTGTATTAAAAAAATTGTGGAACAACAGTAGACCTGTAATTCGTGATTACAATACCTATTTGATTACACGGTATGTTGTATGCTTTTCATTTCATTTTAATTGTTATTTTATAAAATTCTATATTAATTATCCACTTTTTTATTCAATAATCATTTATTGACACATTTTTAAAATTATATTCTTTTATTTTCATTTTAAATATTGACTTTCTTTATATGTATTTTAATATAAATATATATATATAATATAAATTTATAAATTATTAATTTTTTACCTCCAAAGTGTCGTCTACCCTTTGTTTTTTCTCAAGCTAACCGAGGGCTTTCACTGAGTTTTTTAACGGTGGAAAATCGCAATTTCTTAGTTTTTTCCGTTTTCGTTGATTTCCCTTCAATAAAACCGATTTTTTTTGTGTTTGTTTGTCTCTCCTTTTAGAGTGTTTGTTTGTCTCTCCTTTTGAAGTGTTTTCTTATATTTTTGTTTAATTATGTTTGGATTTATTCGGTGGTGGATCTTTAATTTTGAAAATATTTTTGTTGATGTTTTTGGGATCCGAAAAGCCAGCATCGAAACTGGGGCGGTGGTGATTATTGCAATAACTCAAAAATTGTTCATCATTTAGGGGTTTCCACTTTCAGCATGTCTATAGCTAGTATCCGACATGTAGATAGCTGGGGTGCCGCTCCTTCAACATCAGTTTATGCAATTGGGGTTTCTGAACACTGGGCTAACAATGGTTTTTATGTGATAAAGTTAATTGTGATGTTATTTATTTCAGGGATGTTGGTGCAATTTGGATCGTTTCAGATGTTTTCGATTTCGTTTTTAGCTTCAAGAATTTTTAAATTTTGTGTGTTAAACGATCAGAAAACAAATCAGCTAATTGTTTTTACTATATTATTTGTTTTCTAACCTGGTTGCATCGGCAGTTGGAAATTTATCCCGACTGTGTTATGTTCTATTTAATGAAAACTGCTATTTGTTCGTCAAAAAATGAAGATTAATATTTAAATATTTATTTAAACAATTATAAAAAATTATTTTAACATTATTTAAAAAATATTAAAATCATAATTAATTTAAAACGGTGAGGGGGGGTAATATTATGCTCCTTCCGTCTCAATTCAAGTCGTTTGTTTTGACTTTTCGTGGTCAATTTGACTAAAATTTGACCGAAGATTAAAAATTATTCTTTCACAAGTTTTGAAAATTAAAAGTTACATTTTAAAATAGATTAAATATATTTTCTAATGATATTTTTTTATAATTATATAATATATGTATTTTTCGGTCAAAACTTAGTCAATTTGACTCCAAAAAATCAAACAAGACACTTGAATTAGGACGGAGGAAGTATATAATTTTCAATCAAAATTGAGTCAACTTAACCGAAAAAAATTAAATATGACAGATAATTTGAACGAAGGGGAGTATTTTATAAATTTGAAAAATAAATATAAAAAATGATAAAAATTTAACCAAACATTAAATTTATTTATTTTAAATTCATTTACTCCCTTTGTCCCATTTTATTTAGCTGGGTTTTTATTTTAGTTTGTCTCAAAAATCTGTTTTCTTTCCTTTAATATACATTTAAATTTCATCCATACCCTTATTAATTATGTATTGGTAATATACTATTTGTATTATTCAAGTTAAGAATTCCTCTTCTTTTATGCCTATACATTAGTGTAATTATAAGGATATTTTAGTTAAAGTAGAGATAAAATTTACTTTTTTTAATACGTGTATAAAAATTAAAGAAGCCAATTAAAATGAGACGGAGAGAGTATCATTGTATACCGCTCAACCATGCCTAATACCCATCTTTAAATGCACTTCATTACGGAGTAACTACTACGGTCTTAAACAAATGCATAAGCAGTTGATATGTTGATTACATGATTTACGGTAGTAATAAATTACACCTAAATTATAAACGTTTCTTTATGTATAGTACCCCTTTCTATCTACTGACTACATTTTATGTATAGTATAAAATTTTGAATAAAATTTATATAAATAAATAATAAAACAAATGAGAAAATAAAAATTATTAATGGTAGACATTGGAGGAAAATAGTGAAGAATGAGAATGAAACCTTTTTCAAAAAAATGACTAATATTAGTACTCTCCCCATTATAAAATAAGCACTAGTTTTGATTTTTTACACACATTTTAAGGTGTAAAAAATTTATTTTCGTAATTCATTTTTTTAATTTTTAAAAACAAAATTAAATAATATATTTTTATTCAAAAATAAAATTTAAAAACTCAATTATGCAAGTAATATTTTTTAACACCTTAAAATAAGCTCAAACCCACACTTATTTTGAAATAAATGAAAAGCATTTTTTTAAAATTTATGTCTGTATTTCCTCAGTAGTCAATGAAAATCATAAATTCTATCTTCAACTAATTACCAACCTGCTAATAAAATTGGAATTACATGCCAAAACGTACCTAACCATTAATACATGCAACACCATTAATTAATAATGCATCCCATATCTGCCCTATAAATAGTACTCCAAATCAACCATTGCACGTCACACAACTTGATAATATATCTACAAATATTGTAATAGTTGAATTGTAATCATATAGTATTAAATTTTTTTGGAAAAAATGGCAATGAAAGCTAATGGAATGAGCAAGATGATATCAATTGCTATTGTTTTGGCAATGATAATGGCAGAAGTTGAGGTGACAAGAGCAGTGTGCGATATAAGTTCCCTTTTCTCATGCCTTCCGGTAATAAAAGATCCGAGTCTGGAACCAACAGCTGATTGTTGTACTAATTTAAGAGCACAACAACCATGCTTCTGCGTTTACCTCAGGGATCCCAGATACAGAGCTTACTTTAATTCTCCTGGTGCTAAGAAACTTGGTTCTGCTTGTGGGGTTGCCACTCCTAAATGTAATAATTAGTTAATTTTAAATCTACTTATTTCACAGTTTAAATTAGCATGCGGAGTACTGATTTTTCAATGACTTTTTACTCTTACCTAACAAATAAAATAAGGTTTAGATTTATTCCTGATAAATAAGTGTTTATATTAAAAAAACACATTTATGTACTTTTTTTCAATTTATTTTTCAAAAATAAGACGAATCAAACGAAATTATATATAATGCTCGTTTATGATCTTATTTCTGAAAATAATTAATCATATAAATGTGTACTTTTTCGGCAAATAATACTTGTTTTTATTTTAAAACTTAAATCTAACCTTAAAATTTTAAAACAAATACTTTTTTAAAAAAATTCATAAAATATGCTTTAAAAAAAAATTAAACTAACTTAAAATAAAATTACTCAAACACATGTATCCAACTTAAAATAAAAACTACCATTTTTGATTTAAAACAAATAAATTATATTTTAAATTATAAATAACTTATTTTAAATTAAACCAAACTAAGGGTCCGTTTCTTATAAATAACTTACAAGCTGAAAATTGTATATAGACACCGTTTGTCTGGACTTATAAGCAGCTTATAAGCTGAAAAAATTGGTATATATGTACTTTTTCTGAAAATAAGTAACTTATTTCCAAATTTGGAAATAAGATTTGGTCTTAAATTTCTAAAAAATATATTAAATTTTTAAAAAAATATGAAAATACTTTAAAAAAAGAAGTAACTTATTACTTATAAGCTAAGCCAAACACCCCCATAATTTCCAATTTATAAGCCACTTATATCCCAAACATGGCCTAATTCTATGAATCTATGTTGTCTGGTTAACTGATTAATTTTTTAATGTATCATAAAATAGATTATATATCCGTCAACAACTAATCAACTATACACATTAATATAGCCAGAGCCCTAGAGATAGGTGAGAAAACCTATATAAATATTAAAAAAAATATTGAAATAGCTAATGGTAAAAACTCCTCAAATTTATTGAGGTAGTTGACTTGCCCTTCGATAAATATTTTGAAAAGAATATAATAAAAATTAGCATCAAGATAAATTTTATAGCTTAATGTATTTATTTATGTAATAATTATCTCAAATACTACTGCAGAATGTTAAATTTCGAAAATTGAGATTGAGATGTGTAATTACTAGTAATTACTAACCTCATTTCAAAACAAAAATAAAACATTACAAAACCCCGCCTACCCTCCCCCAAATTTTCAACTCAAAATTACAAAAACATTGTTTTAGCGGACACTTCATTTTCAAACATTCCAATCGGCGGCATTTTGATTCCCCTACAAATACATATTCATTATTTATATGTACTTCTCCAATATTTCTCTCCTCTCTCTATCAAATCTTTCTTGATAGAGATCGAAAACTACAATGTCTAAACAAGAAAACTCTGTACCTGTGACTCGTTTATCTCTAAAACGAGCTGCTCTGTCGATGGTCACACCAGAACCCGCATCCAAGAAGAGGGTTGCGTTGGGCGAGATCTCCAACAATTTGTCTAATGTTGTTTTCGGAAATGAGGACTTGTTGTGCAGGGAGTTTGATGTGCCTAAATGCTTACAGGAGAGAAAAAGAAAAAGGGTTGTTAAAGAAGACGTGGGTGTAGGTGTTGATGAGAAATTAGATGACCCACAGATGTGTGCTCCTTATGTTTGTGATATTTATCACTATCTTCACCAAATGGAGGTAGTTACATTTCTATTTTATGATGATTTCATCTTTGTTTGGGAGATTGCATGCTGTTATGTATTGTTAGTTTGATTTGAATGGGTTCCTTTATTTTGTGTAAAGATTTAATTTTTATGAAGTTAAGTTCATTCTTGAAATTAGATTTATGGTTTTATTTAGTTTGTTTGATTTGAAAGGGTTCATGTATAATCTGTAAAGATTTGATTTTTATCAAGTTTGGGTCATTCTTGAAATTACTTTATAGGGTTTTACCTAGTTTGATTTGAAAGGGTTCATTTCATTTCTGTAAAGATTCAATTTTTATGAACTTGAATTAGTTTTAGGGTTGTACTAGGTTTGTTTAATCGGATATTTAATGATAATTAAGGGATAATTTTTGACAAAACCAGAATTATTTTATAAGGGATCTAAATTTTTTTTTTGAGAAATATAAGGGATCTAGATTGTAAGTTAACTTTCATGCATTTAATTAGCTTTGTTTATATTGTTGATATGAGAAATTGGTGCTACTATTACCCAAACTTCTGGGTTTTGGACAAGTACTTGTTGGTCTGCATAAGAATGAGAGTTTTATGTGTAGTATACTAGTATGTATGTAGTCATGTACATTGTTTTTAAGAATTGTGGCTTAGCTTTATGTTGATATTGTTATTCAGATGGAGACTAAAAGAAGACCACTGCCAAATTATATTGAAAAGGTTCAAAAAGATGTGACCTCTAACATGAGAGGAATTTTGGTAGATTGGTTGGTTGAGGTTTCCATGGAGTACGAACTTCTTCCGGAAACTCTGTATTTAGCCGTTTCATTCATTGATAGATACTTATCGGTTAATGTTCTAAATAGACAAAAGCTCCAACTTCTTGGTGTTTCTTCGTTTCTTATTGCCTCGTAAGCATCTAGAGCTTATGTTTGATAATCTTATTTCATTGTCCATTTGCCGTTCATTTATTTGCTCATGGATATTTACATTTGTGTTTTATTATTAGAAAATATGAAGAAATCAAGCCTAACAATGTTTCAGACTTTTGTGATATCACTGATAACACGTACACACAACAAGAGGTAGTGAAAATGGAAGCCGATCTGCTAAAAACTCTCAAGTTTGAACTGGGAAACCCATCTGTTAAAACGTTTCTCGGGTGAGGGGAATTGTTTGCATAATCTACACTAATTAATTATTCTATTATATTATTCGGCAAAAGAGTTGCATAATTATATGGCTAACCTTTTGTTTGGTCTTTCAGAAGATTTATTAGAGGTGCACTAGATAATCACGATGTGAGTCCTCTCTATAATATTATACTTTGTGTCTCTTAGATATGTAAATTCTGATAATTATGTTTACTTTGAAACAGGTTCCTAAATTGAAGTTTGAATTCTTGGCAAATTACCTTGCAGAACTAAGTTTGTTAGACTATGGATGCATTGAGTTTGTACCTTCTTTGGTAGCTGCTTCTGTAACATTTCTTGCACGATTCACCATTAGACCAAATGTGCATCCTTGGGTAAGGACCTAAAAGCTCTAACATGTGGATGATGAAAACTGAGCTTCAATATGATATTTTGATGCATGTTATAACTCATAAACTTTGAACTTATCTTTCAGAGCTTAGCTTTACAAAAAATCTCTGGATATAAATCAAAGGATTTAAAAGAATGTGTTCTTCTCTTGCACGGTCTGCAAATGGGGAGAAGAGGGGCTTCTCTGGTGGCTGTTAGAGACAAGTACAAGAAGCATAAGGTTTGTGTGGCCATACAAAACATTTGATGATTTATTCTTTACTTAATCATATGCATCTAGAAATCTGATTTGAACTGCATAATGTTTTTGTAACAGTTCAAATGTGTGTCAACAATATCTCCCTCTCCAGAGATCCCTGTCTCCTTTTTCAATGATGTTTAAGAATGCCCGATATGCTTGTACAAATCAACACATGCCTTTTGCCTAAATTTCGAATTTGATGCTAATTAATTTCTCCAAAGGCTGCCATATGGAGCTAGTTATGAATCTCTTGATGTTTCCTCTAGTGCTGAAATATTGTGTGCATGTCTATGGCAAAATTAACATAAGTTATTAATTTAGAAGTTGGATTTAAGATGTATCTAGCTTAAATTTAGTCGAGTTCTAAGTACTGAATTGTCAGGTTGTCAGGTTTTCTCAAGGTTATTTGTAATATATCCTAGCTATCAATTCTGTACTTATGTGAAAATTAATTTGATAGGAAGTAACTTCCTAGATGAAGTTCCATTTCTTGTTTATATGAAGTTACTGGGAAGTTGAAAATTTTTGTTTGGTTAATATTTTAAAACTTGTACTTCCTGATCATTCATTTCAGTTGATATAATATTTTATTCCTTACATATTATTTATTTTATTTTAAGTCAATAATTTGTTTATTAATATATATCTTAAAATATTTTTTTATAAAATTTAATTATTTAATTATTAACAAAATCTTTTTTTTATATTTCATTTAATTTATGAAATTTTGCATTATTAGTGTTGATTTTTTTCTTTCTTAAATGTTTTATTTAATTATAATTATTCTTTTTCAATGTAATTATGAGTTTCGAAATTTCATTTTTTGTAATGACTAATTTAAATATTTTGTTCATGATAATTTTTTTATTTATTAAATTTGTAATTTTATATATATATATATATTATAACATTTTTTAATGACAATTTTCCTCTTTTCAAATATTAATATATTACTCCCTCCGTCCCGTTGAGTTGTTATCATTTCAAAATGGGGTGTCTGGCACGCATTTTAAGGTGAATTTTAAGGATAGTTCCATAATTTATTTTTGAAATTTTCCTTTTTTGTATAAAAATAGAACAATCCTATTTTTATACAAAAAAAGAAATTTTTAAAAATAAGTTATGGAACTATCCTTAAAATCCACCTTAAAATGCGTGCCAGAAAGTGAAAAAAAAGTGATAACAATTGGGTGGGACGGAGGGAGTATAATTTTAAAAAAATTCATGTATTATTGAATATTGAATTAAAAAATATATGTAAATTATATGTGTGTGCAGTGTGCACTTATTTTTAACCTAATATATATGTGTGTGTTTTGTATGCGTGAAGTATGAATTATCAAGGGGAGTGGGTCAGTGACTTTTTGTGTAATATGGATATTTCAACTTTTTATGGAATTCCTATTTCCTATCATTTTGACATCCAAACAACTTCATCATATACTAATTTATGGGAAGTTAAAATTCTTACATCAATGCTTGTATACCAAATGACCTCTTAGATTGCAAGAACTACATGACAGGGCCTCATAGCAGTAGTTGGTCTTATTCATGCATAAAAAAGTGGACCATGAAACAAAATTTAGATTTATATTTAAACGTAATGAAGGTGTTAATTATTCAGTTGGATTGTTGGAATGTAAGATATAAAAGTTTTTTCTTTCATCGTAAAGAACGCAATGATTCTCAGTCGAGGTTAATAACAATGGATTTCTGATGCAAGTTTTTGATTTGTCAAATACAAAGCAAAACAAAACCGAATGGATTTATGATAATTATATATTAATTACTGGAGTATATAATTAACAAAACAAGACTAATAGATTCATTATTATAATAATAGTACAATATATCCGATTAATCCCTATTCAATACTCCAGCCAACAGATTCCGATTTTAAATTTTTACAACAAAAAAATAATTTAATTGTAATGGATTGTATTATACCGCATCTGAATTTTCAAAAGCCTCGCAATCAACGATTCAACATTATAAGAAATTCAGCACAAATTTTCTTATAAAAAACCCAGCAACGTAGTCAAACATTGTAAGAAATTTAGCACAAATTTTCTAAAAATAAGCCAAGAATAATAGTCATACATGGCATGATCATGAACGTCAAAAGTAAGATGTACGTCATATAAACAATTTTGTCATCTTACTGAATAAATTAGACAAAAACCTTAAACCTAGATCTGTATGATTTTATCTTTACCCTTTCTACACACAGGCTAATACAATTGAAGTTCGGTTCTACATTCGAAAGTCCATGACACAAACTACATTGTCTGCAAAAGAAGCTGCAATCTTGTCGCCTTCTTTATTCCAACATACTTCAAAGATACCGCCGTTTCCAGCATACGTTTTAACGATCCTTGCCTCCTTTACAGACCAAACATGTATGCATTTATCCAAGGAGCCGCTGGCCAAGTACTCACCATTGGGACTGAATGCAACAGTATATACAGGGTCCCTGTAACAAAAGACTCAGATTTTGAAATCAGCTATCCGCAATTATTATTTGAATCTTTTAGTGCAATGGATCTTTAAGGCACACAGCTCAATTTTAGGAGGTTCTTTTAAAGCAATAATCAGACTATACCTATTAGAGTTGTAGCCATTGATGTAAAACAAAAGTTTAATATGGAAGCATCTAAAGCATGCTAAAGGGGGCAAAAATATGTAGAGCACAACAATATTCTCCAAAGTTATGTTGATAACCAAGCAATAGGAAGTAGGACATCATTGTCATAAAATGGTCTGTTGCAATGAAACAAAATTTATATGTATATCATAAAACGTTTACCTGTGGCCATTTAGGCTGTAGAGAAGGCTCCCTGATTCCACATCCCATAGCTTTATTGTTGAGTCAAAAGAGGCACTATCGAAGGGGATTATACAAAGGTAAAACAAATATCAGACTTGCTGTATTTCTAAATTTGACACAAATATATAGTTATATACATATAATGGCTAGAAAAATATGCTCAGGCATACAAAATCAGCAGCAGAACTGTATTGTAACAAAGAGTTACCACGTCACAAATCAGACCCACTGAATAACACAAGACAATTTTTTCTCACTAATATTTCCACATGTCTACATACAAGTTTGGGGAAACCAAAAGCAAAATATGAATCAAAATATGAACCAAAGGCAAACAGGATTTATAGGTTTGACTATTAACATAAAGAAACAAGCATAACTAATCAAATACATCCAACTCTACAAGCAATAATATAATCATTTTAGAAACAACACTGTAGAGTAGAGCTAAAATCAAGTCACTGGCAGTCTCGCACCACTCTTATCAGAACAAATTTTTATTTGTTTATCACTTTACCTTGCCAACAGCAGCTGCTGATTCGGATTGTTTGTACCAGGCCCCGTTGGACTCCATTTGATGGTATATATCTCCTACAAGGTCACAAGTGCAGGGATCATTTCAAAAGCTTGTTCCACTTTAAATCGATTATGTATTCACACTTTTAAAAGTTGATCCAACTTGGTGTCAAAATTCAAAAATTGATCAAAAATGCTGCATATGGCAATTAAAAACAAATGTTGCCAAATTCTTTAATGTGCCTAATGAAACAAGATGTGGTTGGATAATTTACATGGGGGGTATACCCAGTGGCGGACCTACCCTATGGCGAGGGTAGGTCTTGGCCCTCCCTGAGATTTTTAAATTAATGTAGTAACTTCAATTTTTCGGTATATATTTTAAGTTGGTCCGGTGGTTTTGCAATGTTTTTCATACATATACAGATATTTGGGTGAAATGCAAGTTTCCAAACACACCGTCAAAATATTATAATTGAATTTTCCTCCCGGATTAAAGACTAGCTATGACATTTTTTTATTCAGAAGTTATGCTTGGCCCCCTCTGGAATTTGAGTCTGGGTCCGCCACTGGGTATACCACCCCCTCTTTTTAAGAAGAGAATCGACCATGTGTTGCCACCTAACTAGCAATAAGTACAAATAAGGATATATAGCCAACTTTTTCAACAGTACTTGCTATAGTAGGACTTAAACGTAATTAACAATATTAATGGATAATGATGGCGTAGAAATATAATTATATAATATGCATGCAAATCATTTTCAATAATTGTAAAACCTTCAAAAAGTTATTAATATGAATAATCAAATTTCGAAAAATGGGAGCAGTATGATTTAAGATGGTGGGAGGCACAGGAATTTGTCCCAGTACCTTGGTATGTTCCTTCAAATCATGTAGGCAGGTGTCCTGTTTCATGCTCCAGATCTGCAACATGTTTTATACAAGTCCAAATTCAAACCCTACGCCACTTGAACACCCATTGAAAGTAACCTTATGCATTAAATAGAATAGTAATTGTTGTATGTGGGAGACAGTAAGGAGCAAGGAATAAACTACATTGTGAGTCTGTGACCATTGCATGAAAATGCTTATCGTGACATGGTAATATGTTGTAAAAATCACCTTTGCAGTGGAATCATCTGAGCATGAAGCGAGCAATTGACCAGTAGGATCCCACTTGACGGCATTCACTTCACCCTAAGTACCAAAATTTAAGATATGATCCAACGACTATTCCTACAAAAGCATGGTCCCACGTATTTCTACTACAAATTTTTATACAACCAAAAAAAGTTAAATTTATGTACATCTTTTAAACAAGTTATTTTCCATGCAGGAAAAACAGAACCTAAAGTTCATTAGTTTCAGATTAGTTGGAATAAAAAAGAAAATACTGAGAAGAGCAGAACAGAAAGGTAAATAATGTGACAAAAATCGGCCGATTACTAGATTCAATTGCTACAATGGAAAATACAAATTATTATTGCAAGCAAGAACAGAATATGGTGCAACTTACAATTTGTGAACCATATATCATCTTACTTTCAGGATGGTCATCTGATCACGAGTTCTTTACTTTTATTTTTGCGTGTGCGCATTTGTCCCAAATGAGGGCTAATATTTCCCAACGGACTCAGCTATACCAAACCAAGACATAACTAGCTAACATTTCACAAATCCAGATACTCAGAATGTTTATTCCTTCCCTAGTACATATCTTGACTCCAAAAGGTTAAAAAAACTAATTACAATTTACATCTAAGCATGGATCGAAAAGTATGCCGTAATTTATAGATAATATCATAATACTTATTTAATATAGTATGGATGTAGGACAAATCAAAGCCTACCTTATGACCTGAAAAGGTATTGATTGGTCTGTTCTCACCAACTTTACAAATATGGATCATAGTGTCAGTCGAGCAAGTAGCGAATGACACGTTATCCCTCCAATCCACATCAAGAGTAGGAGCTGAAATATAGTAGTCTTAATTATTTACTACACATACCCACATATAGAAGCAATCGTACCACTTGCTAAGTATGAAATAGTATTCTTTTCAAGAATGGTTTATGCAAGAAGTAGTGCACCAGAATGAAACTCAAATTGTTGTTTCCATTCCCCTGTCTTGATGTCCCACACAATAGCAGTTTTGTCAACGCTTCCAGTGAGAAGATAATCACCCTTCTTATTCCACTTCAAAGAGAAGATCGGGCCTTTATGTTTATTCAAAGTATTCACCAACTCCCCTGATAAATACATAACTAGTTAACAGATCATGAAATACAGACTTCATACTTTAGCATCTAAATGTAACAATGTAACATAACATGCAAAATACCTAATTTCATTATTTTAAGTGTAGGCATAAACTGAAAAACATAACATAGGAAAATGTAAATTGTTATATCTTATCAAAGCCATCAGGCCCATCACTAGCATATATATGAGTAGAAAAGGACCTTATCAAAATTATTTGACTCGTTCTTAATCCATAAATTTGTATCAGCGGCAAAATCAGGGGTTCAATTTTATTTTTATTTTTTTTGGGGGGGGGGGGTGTATCACACATATAACTTTTATTCAAAAGAATACAACAGTGATAGCTAATTATCAGGTAAGATAGCTAATTGTCATATAAAAAAAAGTTTACCAGAGCAGAAGTAGATTTGTGCTAAAGTAAATGGTGTAAAAAAATAAAAACTAGGTGTCACTTCAAAAAAAAGAAGAAAAGTGTAAGGTATTCAGTGTATATCTATTTTTTTAAAAGAGGGGGAACTAATTTTGTTTAGACTTTAGAGATAAATACCAGATAGTTTCTGGTGTTCTTTTCTAATACGATAACTGCTTTTCTAAGACTTTTCCTCGGATGAGATCTAATCCATATTATTGGCGGTCGGTAACAAATGCATTTTCCTCTAATCCTTGTTTCGGGTGAGTTGTCCCCTTCTCTGCTGAAAACTCCAATTTTCTTGGAATCATAATAAATGTGATCAACGTTTCTACACAATTGACAATACAGCTGAGTGATAAACTGTCAACAGGGAATCCAAACACGTGCTACCAATAGATGTACATATAAACACATTGCAAGAAGCCCTAATACACTAAGATATTATTTTATTCGTCCGCAGAAAAAGTAAAAAAAAATTCTCAACTTTTTGTTAAAAATAAAACTGTTGATTAATCAATAAATTTATCACCAATAACAAGTTTGAGTTATTTACAAACTTTCAACAATTTAAAAACACGAAAATAAATCACTTAGCAACAAAACATACCCTCTCTGCTCCATATTCTTGCCTGGCCATCATAAGAACCTGTAGCAAGTAATGTACCGTCACCCTACAAAGGCAAAGATTTTCACAATAACAAGAAAGAAATTAATTTTCTTAGACATCTACATGAATGCCAAATATAGACATTAAGTGTTACTTTATGTAGAAGTAGAACAGGATCTTACAAAAAATTCTAAGAATATACAGTAAACACTCACATTCCAATCCAATGTTGTCACATCCTTGCTTGGTGTTTTACCCTTAACATGTTTCAACACTGCACAATTTGGGAGAATGCCTTGCATATTGGAGCTACAAGGTCCTTCGCGAATGGTCCAAATACGTGCTGTAGAGTCTCCAGCACTAAAATAATTGTGGATAGAATAAAACATAAGGATCGTGATGTGACATAAAAACGTAATCTTCAAGAACATGGTTACATTAATACATGCAGGGATAAGGCACTTATAAAGTGAGGGCAGGCAGTTCCCTTGATTTGATTTTATTTTTGTTAAATGGCAGTTCCCTTGATTTTAATTTAATTTTTTGATATATTTATGCATATATGTCATAAATTTGTTTATTTATCAGATTTTTATTTGATAAATATATTTTTCTACTCTATAGTATTGCTTGTTTAGAAAGAAAAAAACTCAGACCAATTCATAAACAGAATTATTGTCCATGATATTTCATTCCATTTAAAACACTATAAAGGGCATTAGAAATGAAAATGAAACTCGAATATATAACGCAAAGTCCTAAACTACTAACATGAAATTATTTACACATATGAGAAGGAAAAGAATGAAGTAATTCAAAAAATTTATACAGACATATTAATCGAAAAGAAAGACAACTGACACATCAACTATTTACTTATTATCCAATAAATTAACTTTGGCTAAAGACGCCAAGTGAAATACTCATGCCATGACTATGTATAATGATCAATTTAAATGTGTACACTTCACATAAAGAAAGAGCATAGGTATTTTAAAATTTTTAAAAAGAAAATATATCAGAGAGACAGAGACAATTAAGATATTTTACACATAAATCCCAAACCAGACAGAATATATCTTTGGTGGGTAAGAAGCACACCATGCCTTATCAACTGAATCTTCCTCGGAGACTATACAATGGTGTTCATGTATTAGAAAATAATTACCAACATATTTTGGCCCACCCTCCCTAGATTCATGTCTACGCCAGTAAATACTTGTATAGCTATGGTAAACTGTGAGGCGGGTAAAGCTGTTAAGGAGTCAAGGTCATCAGCAAAACCATTTTCTAATCCCTAGGGATAATTAAATGTGTACATATAAGTTACTAACAGCATTCAACAATATCATGAAATCATTTAAGGATCAGTTCTGCAATTGATACAAAACATCACCTATCCGTTTACCTAATATGTAACAATGTGTCACTAAAAATCATTTACTATGATATAATTATTGACATTTTTCATAAAAATTACAGTTTACTGGCTATATTAATTCATCAAGTTAGCGGTATCTATCATGTTGCTGAGATGAATGATTTTCTTGTATAGGATACAATTATAAAAAAATAATCTAATCCGTAATAATATAGAGAATAAACCCACCCTGATGCAAGAAGTGAACCCCATGGACTCCAAGCACATACGAAAACCTGTCATAATAAAAACCACAAATTCAACAGATTCTTGTCAGGATAATTCTAGCTTTTTCTCATCTTCTACTAATTTTTATGACAAAAATATATCCAACTTGCAACTTTTTCTCCTGAGAAAAATGTCCCTTCCAATATTCTGTACGAATATTCAAATTCACATTTATGTAAAGCATAAAATTCATATATAATGTCCATAGAGTTGGTCAAAGTAAAAGAAAGATCAAGGTGTCGTGGTAAAAATGGAAACCTTGTTATACTACAAAAGAATGTAGATAACAAACCCCACACAAATATATATATATATATACAGATAGACAGATCCATAGATTCTGGACATGATCCATTGCACTTTCCGCCAACTTCGAAAGCTTGACATCTACCACAAGGAGGCAACTATAATGGCACTTCCATTAACTAAAACATGTGGATGCTGCTTGTATATATATAAATATCCTGAAGTATCCACATTTTTATTAGGATGGGTTCATAGATATTGAAGAATGCCCCAGTTGGCTAAAAGTGATGATTTGATTATGAAGCATGCCTACATACATTACATAATATTACATATAAATATATTACAAAATTTAAACTAGAATATATTAAGCGGCAAAAATGTTAGTAAGTAATCTTCAATTTCTATCACTCCAGCTAAAATATAACCAGTAATATGATTCTATTAGTATTCACTAGTCAGCAAAGCAAAAATAAGTGAACCTCAGAAGCATGTCCTTCTAAAACTGTCACATCAGAGTTGGGAATAATGCAAGGCATGGCTGTTGAGTTTGATGAAATTTCAACTGCCTCAATGTCCATCGGCTCTGTTCATGGTTGAAAATCATAAAAACAGTCAACGGCACTTCTATTAACAGTAAAAAAAGCCAAAGAGCAGTCTAATTTCACAGCTACAACTAAACAAATTAGTCAACAAACAAGTGTTGTTACTCGTAGAAGGTGTTTAAAAGCAAAAAGACCGCTAGACTCACCCGCTTTGTTTTCCTTGTGTTCAATTTTTATCTTGTCTCCATCGTGCCTTGCATGAGCAAGATCAGCATGTGGCTTTTCTTTGTCTTTGCCCTTATCTCTTTCCCTCTCTTTTTCTTTCTCTATCCTCTCTCTCTCCCGCTCTCTTTCTTTCTCCTTGTGTTGTTTTTCTTTCTCCCTTTCTCGATCATGTTCCTTCTCCCTTTCTCGAGCGTGTTCTCTTTCGCGCTCCTTCTCTCTTTCACGTTCTTTCTCTCTTTCTCGAGCATGTTCTCGTTCTCTAGCATGCTCTCGCTCGTGTTCTTTCTCCCTTTCTCGAGCATGCTCTCTGTCAAGTTCACTTTGAGACACATCATTACCTCTCTCTTTTTCTCTGCGTCTTTTTTTCTGGAGACTTTCTTTCTTCTCCTTTATGATCTTCTGTAATTCATACACATCCTTTGTGATGAGATCCAGAGGTTGTATGAATGAGAAATCTTCATCTATGTCTGCATCATTCTGAATAAATGTAATTCAGTTGGTTAAAGTTCCTCGGACATGTATCAATCAAAATGCATAAAACAGATAAATATTGTGCTTACACAAGTAACATTTGCTTCCAGCTCGAGATACTGTATCCCTTTTTGTACAAATGTAACAAGCGCTCCTGGTGGAACCATATTGCCATCTATGGTACTTCTATTGATTCCTGCCTCATACCCTAAAGCGAATGCTGAATGTGTAAAGCCTGTGAATAGAAGCCAACCAACTAAACAGTTAAAAGAGATGCTGTACTTTGATTGTATAAATGGATCGTAATTAATTTTCCAATATTCGACATATTTCACATGTAAAGATTCAACATATCAAATTCTTAAATATGAAATACAATGTCAAATAGAGAAATATGTTGATTTCAAGTGGAAATGTGTTGTTGACGGTACCACCAGGCCCGGCTGACTGCATGCGCAGGGAGTGAGCCCACACACGGGCCCATTCTTTTTGTAATTTCGTGTTTCATACATTGAAAATTAAATTAATTTATTTATCATGGAAGTTAAGATGCATATCATTATAAATTTCAGGCATGATTTTATTCATATTAAACATATGTACGTAATTAAACAATACAAATGAGCCTATATTGCAAATTTGAAAATTTCAATATCTTTAGCTTAACTTTCCAGATTACAAATATCCACAATAAAGTAAGTCTCCTTGGTTAAACAATTGCATATGAATTTCTGTTATTAACTGAAATGTTATATTATCTCAACAGACCTGGCTGGTAAATGGTTCGATCCCCCTCCGGCCCTCCCTCCCTCCCCCGTTCATTTTGTTAATCTAAGATTCTAAATAGATAATCACTAATAATTGTAAAAGTAAAAATATAAAAACTTACAAGCCAATAAAACACAGGCTTACTTTAAGAAAAGGATACAAATTTGATCCCCTAATTATCACAAGTAACACTTTAACATATTTGGTACAAGTAGCAAGTAAAGTAATTAACAAGAAATTACCGAAAACAAGGCACACGTATAAGCACGCGTATAGCCTTCCATACAACATATACATAGGGTTAGGGCTACACAAAATCAATTTCACCGCGGAATCTGAATTAAATTAGAGGTACTGTAATAAAAAGCTAATCGGAAAATGATAAATCTAGGGCAAAGTAAAGTGAGAAAAGAGGATAAAACATAATAAAAATGAAATGATAAATAGAGAGGAGAGGTACCAGATTCGTGAAGATATCTGAAAACAAGATAGTTCAATTCGGTAGAGGTAATCGAGACCATTTTGTTGATGGTTTGAATCGCCGGCTCCCAACTATGGCTTCATTTGTTTGTGTTTTGTAGCTGGGATAAATGTGTTTCTCATATATATCTTCCACATTACGATTTTGCCCTTACGTCTTTATGATTTACAATTCTGTTCTCAGTTTCATTGGATTGGATTATTATTATTTGAAAATTTAATTAAATAATTTAAATATTTAGAAATTTCTGAATTTTATTAAATATTTTATATTTAATTTAATAATTTAGATGATACAAAATTTTGCATTTATAATCAATTTATGTACAATTAATTTAAATTTTAAAAAGTACATTAAAATTTGATGATATTTAAAAAAAATTAAAAAAAATCTTTTAAAATCTCGGTACGTTCAGTTTTACTGAAACAATTTTTTAAAATTTGATATTATTTAATTTAGATTTTCAAATATTTACTAAAATTCAATGACATTCTAAATGATTTTTTGTATTTCATAAAACGACAAATTTTGATGAACATAATATATTTTTGTCATTTTTAAATCCATCTAAAATGATTTGAAGGATTCTATCTAGATCTGGCGACTAACCATCAACTCTATAAGAATCAATTTAAAATTAAAATCAACTATAAATTTTAAAATTAATAAATTATTATTTTAAAAAAAATCACGAGTAGAATAACAATTAACAAAAAGGTCAATAAAGTTTTCACACAAGAACAATATACTCTTATCTGTGTAGGCCTCTCTTTTCTATCTCATATAATTTTAAAATTTATTCATTAATTTAGGAGTTATGGTCAGTGTTTTTAGATGATGATAAATCCCTTTTTACTATTTCCCTTGTTTTTCCCCTTAATTTTTAGTCTTTTTATCCGATAATTAGATTTTCTAGTAACCATGTATTGTATACGCTGGTCTGGTTTTAGAATAAGCCGGTTTTGCCCTATAAAATAGTTTCGATTTTGTTTTTGACAAGTTAGCTAATTTTGACTTGTTATTAGGTTGCTTTTGCCTTGCAGAAAAATCTTGGTTTTGTTTTTGATATGTTAGCTAGTCCTTTGGTTTTGAAAGGGGGATGGATTCAAATTTCACTCTACTTGTTTTTGTATTGTACTCGTGTTATTCTTGTTTGAGCACTCTTGAGAAAAGAATTCTTCCTTGGCCATTGCTTCCATCGCTATTTTAAAAACAAATTTGTGTGTTCTCGTAGAAATTCTCAACTGGTCTCTCGCAGAGGCCATTGACATGGATTATTATGAGAAACGGTCGTCTTTACATGACTAAATTTTTTAACAAAGAATAATGATACACAAATTTCTTTTTGAAAACATGATACCAAATTACCAAGTTGAGGTGGTCAAAAAGAGACACTGATAATTATTAGGGATACAAAAAGTATTAACCATTCCCGTGTAAAATTTATATGGTCCTTCTAAAAGATGAATAATTATCAGCTGCAAGCCTACAATTGGATTATTACATATATAGGTGTATATAGTAGCAGATTTTGAAGGGCATTCAGTAAGAGAAGCAGATACTACAACAAAAAGCAAAATTTACTAGCTTCCAAATCACACAAGCACAACCCACAAAAGGATAAAACATAAGAAGCCAATTTTTTCATACATGTTAACCCTGTAAGTTGGACAGGAGGGAGTGACCTTATTTTAGGGACTGAAAGTAACAGAGATTGAATAAAAAGGTGCCTATAAAAAAAAACCTAAAAAGTTAGCCAAGA
The DNA here is from genome assembly GCA_028671895.1 of Oenanthe sinensis. NCBI lineage: Eukaryota > Viridiplantae > Streptophyta > Magnoliopsida > Apiales > Apiaceae > Oenanthe > Oenanthe sinensis. Next base: position 44,395,927 of record CM053794.1, read on the forward strand.
AAAGGTCCCTTGTTTCATGATATGTATAATGTAGTAACTAGCAACCCCTTTTCTTGAATTTACTCTCTCTACTTTATCTCATTTGTTTTCTTGTCTCTTCTTTTTCTCTGTTCTTCCACATCTTTGTTTTGATCATGCACTTGTGTTTGCTTCATAAGCTGATCTTTTTGGGTTTACTGGTCTGTGCTGAGGAAAGACAGTTGCCCCTGACCCAAAATGAGAGTTCCATGAACAAGATGGCAGTATCTGATATGAAACCTGCGTCTCAAAATGAGGGTTCTACTTCTGTCACAGGCATAAACAACAAGGCAGTGACAAAAATGAAACAGAGGAGACAACATCAAGAACAACAGCAGCAAAGTGAAACTCCAGCACATTCATTGGATGAGTTCTTCTCAAGTAAAAGAAGTGTGCCGAATGCTTCGGACCCTCTCCACAACCGTTGATTTCAGATCAGATTTACAATGTCAGTGATTTTCATCAACTAAAAGTGTTTGATAAATTTAACTTTCGTTAAAAAAAATTATATGTAGAAAAAAAGTTGCCTAGCTACTGTTTGCTCATGGTTTTTCTGATCATGATAGGTGAATGCTGTGTAGTGATATCTCCTCGAAAATTGCACCATTAGTCTAATTTCAGTTTTCCTGTGTTCTCTTTATATTTTGTATATTGTACCAACTTTATTATACATATGTTCTGTGTACATTTGTCATATTCAATACTTTTTTGCTCTAATTTCTTCTTGTGGCTCCACAAGATTGTTGTGTTTCTTCATGTCCCTTCTTCTCTTTCAACTTTCTTTCTCATGATTGCCACAATTGCTGGTCATGCTATTATAACTTGACCAGTCTCAACTGTTTCTTTTTGCGATACAAAAATTGTTAAGTAATTTCTAAGTTAAAAAAATACATTGTAGTGACTGTTTACTTTTATATTAGTAAATCGATTTCAGTAAATCGGTTTTAAAAAGGCTGGTTCAGTGTCTATCGCCTACATTACTTCATTAATTGTTATGGAAAAATGGATATCTTGGAGAAAATAAATATACTGACAATTGCAAGATGAGGTATGTGGTGACTTGGTGATAGACACGGTGGTGATGTTGTAGCCAAGGTGCGTTTGTGGCGTAGGCCAAAATTATGTCATTTTTCGTGAAGCATTGTACAAATATACGAATACGATTTCTCACCTCTTATCACAGTGTTCACGACTAAAGACCAACTATTGCAATTTTTCAACTGAAAAAAAATATTAGTACTATATATTTCAAAAGGAATCGTAAAATACATCTCAAATGGTGGCTAATTGTAATTAGTTGAACCTATATGAATCCATGTCGACCATCTTCTGACAAACCGAACTAACCGAAATTTGTACCATCCAGTGTTGAAATACCATTTGAAAATTATAGCATTTTCAGGAAAAAGAAATAAACGAAATTTTTATTTATTCAATCAAATTTGTTGTAACCAGACAAATAAAATAGGCGCCGGATCCTAGCAATCATTTGCTAATTAATGAAATTTTAACAAATTATTTCTCTACCAATTTAACGGTTGAGATTAAAAAAAAAAATAGAACCGAATCTCGGTTATTAAGCGAGAAATTTTTAAAAATTATTTCTCTACCATTAGATCGACAATTTAACGGTTGAGATTAAAAAAAATAGAACCGAATCTCGGTTATTAAGCGAGACCCACTAGACGGTTAATAAGCGAGACCTATCGGGCATTATACTTATCAAACCCTCAATTGAAGAAGCAGCTGTTAGAGAGGGGGTTAGAGAAGCGATTTTACGACGATAATAAGGGGATTGTTCTTCGATTCTAGGGTGTTGGCATCGATTTACAAATAATTTGATTGTAAAGTGTGTGTTTTCATCGTGCGTGTATCATTTTGTGTATGTATAACTGTATCCATCATTTTATGTATGGTTTTGATCGGTTTTGTGTGTGTCATATGTGACAGATTTTTTCTGTTTTTCTATGTTTGTGGTGATGGCAGATGTGATGAGATTTTATACATGTTTTGGGTTTTTTAATACGCACACAGAACATGATACGCACTACAAAAAAATAATGTAAGATACTTTTTTAACTTCCCAATTTAGCCAGGCTTCTTATTGAAATCTAACTTACAAATAACTTCATAAAAATATAAATTATTTGAATTTGAGTCGATATATATTGCATTCTGTCATCTAGAAAACATTCGATGAACCATGGCCGGTAAATCATGCTTTTCGAGAATAGTCAAAATTCAAAAGACAAAACAATCTGTGTGAGTTTGTAAAGCGGATCGAATTAATTAGTTGAACATTTTTTTAGTGTTTAGTGAAACATGATTCAAATCTTTTTATAAAAGTTTATCCTATATCCTCCCATAAACATTTCAGAATTTCAAAGTAGCACAAAATTTATTCAAAAATTTGGAGAATAAAAAAACTACAGAGGTGGTTTTGTTAATCATACAATACCCAGGAATTTGAAGTTCCCGAGAAATATATATTGATCTAGTTATTTTTTTACATTATCTAGTTGTTTGGTTGTATAAAATTAAGGAAATGCAACTTTGCACGAAGATTGAATAATACCTATAAAATATGGAAAGTTGATTACTCACCCCTCGTAGTTTCATAGTTATTTATATTTCCTATCTATTTAAATTACTACTCGTATATAAGTAATCAATTAATTTTCTACACTTTCTATTAATTTTAAATACAAAAAAAAAATGATACTTTTTATAAAAAAAATAATTTCTATATACAACCAAACAAGCACTATAATAACAGCTACATGCGACTATAAGAATTTAGAGTTCCTATATTTTACAATAAATTAATTCTCTCACACGAAAATGTAGCCAATTGAAAAAAAAATATCATCTACCATCCTCGTGGTTTCCGTTTCAAATTAAAAACTGGACTCGTTGACATTTCTCAACTCGGTGAAAGATACACCCCACTCTAAATTGGTACAGAAAATGATTCTGGTCAGATTATTTTTAGCGTAAGAAGGATAAAAATAAGAGTTTTTTTTAATATATCTCATTTTAAAAACTGATTTATTAATATATCTCATTTATAATTATATTTATAAATATATTCTAAATTCAAAATATTATCAATTTTAAAATAATCATGGTTAAATGACATATATAACCTGTAACAAGCCGCTAAACTATATTGCTTTAGACATGACGTTACATTTGACATATATAACCTGTAACAAGCCCCAAAACTATATTGTTTTAGACATGATGTTACATTATGTACTCACACATCTCATTAACAATAAAACATTATTTACCGCATAATTAACATATTATAACTTCCTCAAGTCTACATAAAATTACACATATATAATATATGATTCCACATCATATTGCAAGTGTGTTTCGACTTAACAAAAACATATCACTACTATACGACATGTACTCCAACACATGCAACTGGGCATTTTCCTAGGTCAAAGTTTCAATATATATCCTTATATTTATCTGTAACACGAGATAATTACGAGCTATACAGCTCTACAAGTAAAATAATAAATGCAATTATATATCATTCACATATGCAATTCAACATGCTTATGAATGTATCTTATCTTGTTAGTATTCTTTACTATTTTTGGACCCTTATCTTGTGCAAAATTGTTTGATTGGAAAATGCCTACATGACTTGTCACATTATAGAGCAAGGCCGCCTTAATACATATAGAAGTCCACTAATAAATACGCTTCACAGTTATAATCATACAAACACATATTAATATAAAATACTTGCACTAAAATATATTAATATATATATATTAAATAGATATTACATAACCTTTCTACCCAACAAATGAATAAAGTAAATTAATTTTTATCATATTATAAGTAATTTAAAACAAACTGGGGTAGTATTTGACAGCTAAGGATAGACATGAAGGGTTTTGTATTTTGCGAGTAATAATATTTATGTTTCATATTAGTACTTCAGAATTATTGATCTTAATACAATTTGTCTCCGTGTTTAAGAGAAATATATAGAAATATTATGTCATATGTGTTTGTGTGTGAGATAGAAGGATGTTTTGCAGTGTCAAAACCTCCGCCACGTCATTTTATCCAACGAAATTATATTATCAGTTAGCTAGGATCTAAAATAAATTATAATATACAATCTTTCCCAATTAAGGAGTAGATAACAATGGCTGCACTTTTGTGCACCGATATAACTTTAAATAAAACAATTAAAGAACCGTATACTAAATATATAAGGAAGGGAAAAAAAAGTTGAGAAAAAAGGTATTGAATTGCTAATCTAATGCCCTGGGCCTCGTTTGCTAGGTCCAGAAGCCAATTTGAACATCAAGCTCCTTATGGTAGACTCACTAGTAGTTGAGTTATTATGATCAGAAGAAGCAACGCCAAACTGAGTCATTCCCATCGAGTCATGAGCTCCCTCGCCTGCTTGATCACACCCCTCTGCTATCGTTGATCGCAAGGCTCGACATTCGGTAACTCCTAGCTGCGAAATTGTGAGCAAAATCATGATTCCAAAGACCAACCAAAAACTCAAACTCTTGTTTGCCATTCCAGTAGTAGTACTCTTGCCTTTTTCGATATCAATATAGAAGAGTTTAGGGAAAATAAATGAATATATATATTTATGTAGGTATATAATATATTTGGAGCTGGATATGAGGATTGTCAAGTGTAGATGAAGAAGCAAAGGATGTAGGAGAATGGGTGTATATATAGGGGAAGATGAGGAGAGGTGTATAAATCTATTGACTTGTTCTGCAAGTAGCTATACGATGTGAACATATATCGCCCCGTGTGTGTGTGGCCAAGACCAAGGACTAACAAGTTGGAAAGCGTTTGCATGAGCTTTTACTTTGAAAAAATTGTTTCTTGACTCTTTGCTGCTGTGGTTCGAATTTGACATTGTGTGCCATTACATTTTTCATTGTCACTAGCGGGTTTTTAATTCTTGTAGCTTATACCAACTCTTTTTTTTTTAAAGCTAAAAAGAACTTTTAACTGCATTTGTTTTTAGAGTAATAATATTATATGTGAGTTGAATTGTATGTATAAAAGACCAAATCAAATAGTCAGACGTGAAACAGTAATTATTTCATCTTGTGAGAAGAGTCAAAATAATAATGATGTACATTCTCTAGCTTCACAAGTCATAACAAAATTAAGAAATCTTTTCTAATCCTCCTGTGGAGGATCGATATATTATTATTCACCTGTTAGAACATAGAAACCCCGTTTTCTGGATTCTAATTAAAGTCAATTTTCCGGTGCAAGTATTCGATTAATCTGAGTCGAAAAGGAACAAGAGAAGCCCCCCAACTAAAAAACATAATTTTCTTTTTTTGCTAAATATTTTTCATAAATATTGTTGCTATTTGCGGTGTAACATTTATTTATTTAGGTGTCTTTACTAAGTCTTTGACATTTGAAAATGGTAAAGTATCTTAATATATATGATACTTGAAAAAAGTATGTTGTAAAGTTTATAGTGAGATTGTGATGAATTTACCTACGAATTTTGTTATATAAAAAAAACACTTTTGTGTGGAGGTAGCTAGATGTACACAGACACAGGTGTGATCCAACGCGTAGATTTCCATGTGTCCCGCGTCACTATTGTCTTGGGTGATTTTCTTGGTACGTTCTCTAACTAATATTATACTCACAAGTCACAACTCACAAGTACTAGTAACTTGCTGCTGCTGATTAATCGGTTCGAAGAAAGTGATCCAAAAACAAATTACAAATTAACTGGCACTCTATCTAAAAGACTGGCAGCTGGGCAGTTGAGTTGATAGTGAGAGAATGTCATATTTGTATCATGCAAAGCTAATCTTTTGAACAAGACGGTGCAGCAATCACTAAACCAAAAAGTCTAATCTAATCATCCCTTATTCGACTAGCCGGTGCAAATTTCAACTTCTAATTTTTCACAATACATGGAATATATATGTATATATTTACGATATTACGCACACAAATACGTCATACATGTATAATAAAACCATATTGATATTGTGGTGTGTATACTAGCTAGACTGCTAGTACGTTCTACGAATACACGCACTGGGGAAAGACTCTAGTGTGTATACCCTAATAACTTCGAGGATATTGATTAATTTAAAATTTGTTGTGTTCTTCCGAATATATCAAATTGACCAAAGTTATGAGAATAATATAATGCTATACCATCAAATATAGGCCCCGTTTGAGATTCCTTAAAAATAATAAGTAATAAGACAATAAGTTACTTCTTTTTTAAAAAAAAATAAGTATTTTTAAATTTTTTAAAATATTAATATTTAGTTTAAAATTTTAAAACCAAATCTTATTTTTAAAAAAAGTTACTTATTTCCAGAAAAAGTACATATATACGTACTTTTTTGAAAATAAGTAACTTTTTTTAAGAAATAAGGGGAACCAAACACCTCCATACTCCGGTATGTTTCGTATTATTTTTTTATCTTCTGGATGTAATATATTTTTATTTTTGATTTGCTGCTGTAGTTCATAGATTCTCTAACCATTTTTTGTTCTTATCTCACATATCTTACTATAAACATCTCCGACGCATTATAATATTTTAGTATGATTTTTATATTAAAATGACTTAAAAATTATACTATATTTAAAAATTGCTTCAACTAAACCCATTCCCACCAAGTTTAAGATTAAAATGTTTTTTTTGTAATTCAAATTTTATTTTATTATTAAAATAAAATAGAATTATTAACTAGGACATAAATAAAATGAATTTATTTTAGTTGATGAGTACAAATTTAAGGTTGGAATTTTACAAATAATCTAAAACTTATGCCAAGTTTTAGTACTGTATTAAATTTGATGTAATTTTTGAAATTATATTAAAATGATGCAAATTTTAAAATTGAATTGAATTATTTTTTATGTCATTACAATTTACAAAGGAGAGCAGGAGGCGGCGGTTCAATGAAATCGTTCACTTCTCTTTAGGCGAGTCTCTGATCTATTTTGGGTCGGTCTCGTTCTTTTTTGGTAGTGTTTCTGACTAGACTTCCTGAAGCTAATAAGATGGCCCTGGACTTTGGTACTGTGAAAGCTTTCTGGGCTTTGCAATTTTCGTTGCTGGGTCGATGCAGACACGTGCTACACTCCTAAGTCCTACCCAACTCCCAAATCGTTTCTTGTCTTGATGAGTTGATGGGTAGTTGGATACTATTAAAATTATACTTACGGGCAATCTTATAATTAAGGGCCGTGTTTACCCAAAAATCCTTACACTAGGACAATTACCATTTCCCATCTATGATGATATTTTTTTCCCCCTTTTGTCTCACTTAACAGCATCTCCAACAACTCCTTTATTTAAGTCCCTAAACTAAAATTTAAGAAATGAAATTAAAAAATGGGCTCCAGGTGATTCCTTATATCACTAGAATTTACTTATTAGGTAACCCCTAAGCATGTACTAACTTATATTTTATAATAAAATATTATAAACATGATCTTTCTCTCTCTTACATCTTTAATAATGAAAAATATTTTTAATAATAAAATATAATATGAAGAAGTGATATAAGTAACATTGTTGGAGTTCAAGTTACCTATCTATATCCTAAATTACTAAGATTCAATCTTTCATATTAAATTTAAGGAACGAACTTAACACTCTGTTTGTTGGAGTTGCTCTTATACACCCACTTCCAACATCCACATAATTATATCTTATAAAAATCCTAAAAATAATAATTTATTCAAAATAATATATTAAAAAATAATTATTTATTTCGTTTCCGGATCAAAACTAAACAAGGAAAACAATTCAAGATCATTCTTTTCCTTTCTATTTATTTCACTTTCTAAACCACATTCCCTTTCCCCATCTAAACCAAACTCCCCCTTATTATTATTATTATTATTATTATTATTATTTTGACAAAACCTAATTATTTACTTATTTATAGCGTAAAATAATATTTTCAAAATATTTTGGAAAAGGTGCAGCTCTTGAATACGAATATAAAAAGTTAAAAACTACTCACCACTGGTTGATACTTGTTGCGAATAAAAAGTTCAAATACTTTTTTTTTCTTTAAAAAAAATGTCTGGACACACAAATTCATTCTACATAAACACTAATAAATACGATATACATGTTTATTATCGTATTATCAATAAGGAAATGAGCTTTATAATTTACTAGATTTTAACCCGTATCGCACGGATATTTTATTTTATTATTTAAATTATTTATTTTAAAATTACTAATATTTTTATAATTTTAAAAAGTCTCACTATATTATAATTATATTAGTTTTTAATTTATTTAAATTATATACTTTTATATGAATCGAATTAAATATAAATGATCGAATTACCATTCTATGATGAAAAAACCAATCCCTCCTTGGGAGTCACATATTGTGCATTTTCTGGTTCTTTTATTATTTTAGAAATGAAACTTTCAAGCATTAACAATTTGTGACATTTATCTTTTTCTTATACTTACTCTCTTTTAAAATCCGAAAAAGTGTCGATCAATCGATTGGGCCGGAATGGACAGAAACATGCATTTGTCAATTAATATTATTGAACCAAACATAATACTCCATATTAATACTTAAAGCGTGTTGTGACAATTCAACCCGTCTAATAAAATTCTTTTAAAAATATAAGACTTTTAATTATAAAAATAGTTAATTGTAGTCTTTAGTTATTAAAAATTAATTCAATATAATTTTCCCTTACATAAATTGATTAAATTTAAAAAATGTATTAATATATGTTAATTTATATTATTTTAATTTTAATTTGATTTATTTTATTTATCAAATAGCATGAATTAAAGTATATGATAACGTGTTTTTGATATAGTATTATATATAATATAGTAACAAAATAAAATGTGTATTTAATATCTTAGCTTAAGGTTGAACACTTGACCGGAGAACTCAAAGAATTATTTTAAAAAAATTCATCAATTCAATCTAAACCAATGAATTAATAAGGTTTCGAGTTCTGAGTATAATAATTTCTCATGAAAGTGTGACCGATTTATCATATAAAATTGCCCTAATATCTTATATAACATATATTAAATATTTTTATAGAAAAATTTTGGATAAGAAAAATTTTAATCTTCTTTCTCATGAAGAAATTTCACGGGCTCCTTCCATCTGTCTGTATGTAAAACCCCGATACTATCACTACCCTTATCTAATAATAATACATAATAATGTTTGATATGATATGTCTATATATAAATCCAATATAAAAGTATTTTAATATTTTAAATCAATTATAAAAAGATTTTCTAAACGGAATAGAATTCTCTGATAAAAAATTGTAATTGTCTTTTCTATCTATATTATGGGCTTCTTCAATTGAATTTTGGATGTTAGACCACATCAGAATTAAAGATAATTTTGTAAGCTTCGCGTGGACTATAAAATCGTTCAATTCCGACTTCTGAAACTTAAAATATGGACCAAACAATATCTACTAGATAAGTAACACAATAATTACGATTTTTTTTAATTGAACTCCAAAATAATTCTTTAAGTTAAAATTTATGTATTATTAAGATATCTAATAGAGTTTGAGTTATAATATGAAGCGAAATAAGAAAAATTATAGTTGTTAGGAATTATAATAATAATTATAACTTATAAATTATTAAAACTTATAAATAATTAGTATATGACAAAATTGCTATCACAGTAACTTATAGTTCCTGGAACTTACATATTTAGTGTGTTTGGTTATGTAATTTTTTATTTTTACCATGTGACTCAGAGTTGTCTGGTATATGCGGTTACTTCAAAACACAGTAATCCACTTATCTAGGTCAGATGTAGTTTTTGTGAGTTACATAGTTGAATCTTGTTTTTTATTAAATAACATAATACTATATATTAAATTATATTAATTCTCAAGATCATAATATATATATATTAATATATATATCAAAATCTAAATAGAAAGTATTAAATTCAAGTTAAAAGTTAAAAAAACCATCTTTCATGTGACAAATATATAATATATTTGTTTTATATTTATATAATAAAAATTAACTATAAAATTGTAAAAAATTGAAATGCATAAATTAAGTTTCTTATTAAAATGTTAAGATATGTAAGTCAACTATTATTTAAAATTACTTATAATATTTTACTCTCAAAACACATACATATATTTATACATATTAACATATATACACACATATATAGTTTTATTAAAATTGTATTATTTAATTCTATTTTTTTAATAAAATAACAATATATTAAAATATTAAATCATTTTCATAGTCAATTTAATTTTTTAGTATCTTCAATATTTTTTTTGATTTAGATGTTACATAGTAATTTAATATTGTATATTTAATTTAATTTAATTTTTATTTGTATAAATAATTTGTTTTTGTTATTATATAATTCATAAATCAAATAAATATTTTTAGTATTACATATTTTATAATTTTATTTAGTTATATATATAAGTAAAATTTTGTTATTTTATATAAATAATAAATTAAATGAGTTACATACTCCTCAACCAAACACTTACTTTTTATTTATCTTAGAACTACACCTTGTAACCTAATTCCAAGGATATTTTAGTTACTAACGTAACCAAAAATTCTGCAAACCAAACTAGGCCTAAATTTAATTGATATAGTTCTGTCACTATATATCTCAATAATTGAATCTTGTTTCTTAAAAAAAATCATTTCAGTAATGAAAATCACGTGGATCTATAATATCGGACATGAAAAGTATTAAAATAAACCAAACTCTCACAACGAGAGACTAAACAAAACCAAAAAAAATTGAGAGTTTATTTAAGGAAAATAAGAATTTAATCAAAAAAAATTTGGGATTTTAAAAAAATATTAGGGCTGATTGCTCAAGAGAGATGTAGAGTTTTAGGTTATTGTTATTTTGAATCATGTTTAATATTCCAACCGGGGTCAAACAATTTTACCTACAAATGTTTTAGGTGTTTGGATGGAAATTTTAAATTTTAAAACTCATACATCAAACCATAAATTATGGGTTTTTGATAATTCAGAGGAATGTGTGCATGAATTGCGGATATGAGGAATCAAATTGAGATTTTATTATTTTTATCCTTATTTACAAATTGCATGAAATTTTTAAAATAAAAATTTTATAATAACGTGTCCTCGTACCACCTTAATCCAATTCCTGATTACAACCCGACCACTTCATAAACCAAACGACCCCTTATAGTTGGAGACAGATTAATGAGAATAAAAATTTTAAAAATTCAAAATGCAGATATTTCTTTTTTCTTTTTGAAAAAAATATAAAATATAATATACATGGGAGATTTCCTGACTTGCTAGTCGCTACTTTTTCTGCTGCTAACTTGAGTCTTCCGTATCTCATAACTGATTTTTAGGCCCATTTTTTGCTATAAATAATAAAAAGATTATTATTTATTCCTAAAATAGTAAATATTGCTTCAAGGATAAATATTTATGCAATCATTTGCTCAAATTGAATAATTAAAAAAATGTAGTTAAGATCAAAACAAAATCGTAGAAAACCACTTAAAAATGCCTGACAAATACTCCCACCGTTCCCTTTTACTTCACCTTTTTGATTTTTTTTTATACCCCACACCTATTTCCCATGTTTGACTCTATAGCTTATTTTCAAATTTATTTCACTATTCGAAACATTGATTATGGGCAAATATAAAAACAAATTATATAATTAAATACTTTCATATGTGTGTTTTTTTCATAAGGGTAAAGTAAAAGAGGACGGAGATAGTATTGAATTAAAAACACTACATCTATGCAATCATCTATTTAAAATTTGTCATTCGAATTTAAGTGCAAAATTGTAACTAAATTACATGTATTCTTAAATGTATTTGATGGCATATAATAACACACGAAGACAATTTATAAAAGTGACAAAGAATCAAAAACAATAATTTTAAAATTAAGAGACGTATATGGTGATCATATGTTTAGAAAAATAAAAAATAGAAAAAATATATATATGAAATTTAAATAATATTAATATAAATTATAGTAAATAAAATAATAATATATCAATTGAAATATAACAATGTTTTAGATAATCTAAAAATTGAAGAATAAAATAAAATTAATAAAGCATATTTTATCAGTCGAGACATCAAAGTGAATTATTTGAGATATAGCAGGTATATCTAACCCTACTTAAAGTAAAACAACAATACTGGCAGTCACATTACACACAAGAAAACAAAACATGAAAAAGAAACCAAGGACACAACAGTCATTTCACAAAGACGCATTCATTTCTTTCTCACAACCCTTGTTGTCTTGTTCGTAAAGCATAAAAAACAGTTGGCCCATAAACACCTCCCCCAGGCCCCAATTTCAATTCATATTCATCTTCTCATTCATTTTCCCTTCAATTCTCTGATGAAGCGATCAATCCACTCCGGTGCCGATCGGAAGATGAAGAAGATCAAATCCGAGTCCCAGTCCGGATCGTCGGTTGAAGACAAGATTGAATCTGTTTTATTAGATGATAATCTGTTGTACGAAGTGCTTAAACACGCTGACGCGCGCACGTTAGGCTCCGCCGCGTGTGTCAACAAGCAGTGGCACAAGACGGCGCTAGATGAGCGTCTGTGGGAGCTTATTTGTACTAAACAGTGGGCTAATATCGGGTGCGGTAAGCAACAGCTCCGTTCTGTGGTCCTCGCTCTCGGTGGCTTTCGTAGACTCCACGCTCTTTATCTCTGGCCAATCGCTAAGCCGCAAGTTGCTGAGGCGACGACCTCGGCGTGGCCGTGTCTTCCACGGCCGGTGTCGTCAACATCAACGACGACTCGGTGGGGAAAAGATGAGGTTCATTTGTCGCTGTCGTTGTTATCGATTCGGTACTATGAGAAGATGAATTTTACTAGTAGAGGCAAATGAAATGAAATTAGCGTGATTTCAATTAATCATTTTCGGTTTGTTTGAATTTCAATTTGCGGTGTTGTATTAGTTATATATAAATATTAGTTGTATGTATGTATGTATTTGATATGGAGGAAGCAGCATGAGCAATGTATTTGTGTGATCAGATCTATCTATCTAATCTCTGTTGTTGGTAGTGTTTTAATATTACTATTATATCTATCCGTTGGTTATGAAATTTCTGCTTCTTGATGTCATATGCCTTTTCTGTAATTTTATTATAGGTTACAGCTATGAAGTATCGTTTCGACTCGTGTCCTAGCTCATCGAAGAGCTTAGATTTATCTCAGTGTTTTTTGTCATCTATTTTTAAGCTTTTCTTGAATTAGTTTATAATTTTAGCGTAAGAATAATTTAGCAGAAAGATATCAAGAACAAATACTGTATGGTGTATAAAACTCGTGAAATTATAAATCGATTCTTTTCAAGAATTTAAAAAAGGTTGACAGTTGAGTGTGAAACATGTACGTTTCTGGGGGGAGGATGGATTGTAGGAGTAAATTAGAAAAGAAGCGTAATAGAAAGGGAGGTGAGTGTGAACATGTAATGGATGTGTGCATAGTGTTTTGGCATTTGCTTTGGTTGGGTATAACAGTGTTTTGGCATTTGCTTTGGCTATTGTATTGGGCAAAGAGCCATAAAAAAAGAGACAAGCCGGACAAATGGTGCTTGTTTTGTTAATGCTACAGTTTATCTTCTCCTTTGTTGTGACTTGCCAAGTGCCTACACAGATCCAAAGAATCGGATGAGAGTGCAATTTGTCACTCTCATTCTATTTTGGCCACGTTTGGCTTACATTTAAGTCAGCTTATAAGCTGAAAAAGTTGGTATATATGTACTTTTTCTGAAAATAAGTAACTTATTTTCAAATTTGGAAATAAGATTTGGTCTTAAATTTCTAAAATAAATATTAATTTTAAAAAAAAAATATGAAAATACTTTTTTAAAAAAAATAACTTATTATTTATAAGCTAAGCCAAACACCCCCTTTGTCTTTTCAACTTGTACAGCTAAATCATGTATATTTTTGGCACTTGCTATTTTTTGTGTGTTTGGTTTATTTGCTATTTGTTACAGACTTACAGTAAAGAGAAGAAATTTATTTAAATACCCTATTAAAATATTACGGTGTCTCGCAGAGATTATAAATTCGTATATTTACGATAATCTTTAACATATATATATATATATATACTAGCTTTTATCCCGTGCGATGCACGGATAAATTTTTTTAGTTTTTTAATATTTTATAATGATTTGAATTTATTTGTATTTGTATAATAATAATTTAAATTTTATTTAATATTATATGTATATATTTTTATATAATTTATTTGTATTTATATTTTAAGATGATAATTTTTGTTTGTTTTGTATAGAGATGTATTTTACTTAGGAGATTAATGTGAGATATTTTAGTTAGAAGATTAATATGAGATTGTTTTTTAGTTAGAAGATTAATATTTTAAAATTAGGCCCAACAATTAATCAACTATCCGGCCCAAATATTGACCGACTACCAAACTTTCAATGTTATCATAAATTTCAATGATATATTAAATTAAAATTATAGGATAAATTTTAATGATATATTAAATAAAAATTATAGGATAAGTAGGATTTGTAAAATAAAAATATAGAATATAATTTAAATATAATATAATATTATTCTATCTCTGATGAGTTGTATAAAAAGAGGACTACTGGTGTTAGAGTTGTATGTACGACTATATTCTTTTAAAATTATATTTTATTAAAATTCAACGGTTAAAATTGTTTCTATGGTTCACTTAAAATTGGACGGTCAAGATCTTTTCTATGATTCACCCAGTACCAAACCAACCGACGACCAAAACTTTTAATCTTTCGGCTTTAATATAGATAAGATTGTTTCTATGATTCATTTAAAATTGGACGGTCAAGATCTTTTTTATGGTTCACCCAGTACCAAACCAACCGACGACCAAAACTTTTAATCTTTCGGCTTTAATAATATAGTATAGATATATATATAATTGTGACGTATAGCTGTCCTGTCCATAACAGGAGTGAGCCAACGGAGGATGAAGTCCAATTAATATACCAAGGACTTTGGGCTCTATGCCAGCCCCTAAAATTTATTGCAATAACAAGACTAATTGTCTAGTGACATGCATGTAGCGTATACCATTACCCTGCACCAACAATCATTTTTATTTTATTATCGAAAAAAAGGTTTGAAAGATGTACACAAGTGCACCACTGAATAAGAAATTAGATATGAAGGAGTCTCAATATTAAAATTCCTAATTACATTTAACTTTAGACCACTGCCCCACATGTATCCATTATCCAACATAAGCTCTATTTAGCTAGATTGTCTTCTTTTTTAGAAATAAATATTTATTTTTCTAAAATAAAAAAACAAACATCCCCTAAATAAATAAGTATTTAATATTTTTAGCTAATTTATATAAGTATTCATGAAATATCACTGGCACTGTCTTGTAAGAAGGATCGTTTTGTCCGGATAATATTAAATTTAATAATGAAGTAAATATTATTATGAAAATAAAATTTGTTAATATATATTATTAATTTTAAATGTATAAGAAGTTTTGTTATTGTATTAGGTTGCTTTTATTTTAATCTCTTTATTATATTGTTAAGATGCCCTTATATTGTAATTAGTAATAAGATTATTAAAATAAAATTTAAATTTTCTCTCTGTTTCAATAAAACAATATCAGAAAATTATAGCGATTTCTTTTCACATGACAAAACATAAATTATAAAATTCCGATTTATTAATTTAGAGTAAATTCCAATTCATTAATTTATATGTAAATCGAAAAAAAGAAGTCAGTATCTATAGGCACAGTCACAGATACGCAGTGGCGGACCTAACCTAAAATTTTAGTGAGGGCACTCATGAAGAGAAATGATGGGTTCTAATTTTTAATATTTTTATAATTAATAAATTTAATTTTTAATTGTAAATATTATATTTAAATATATAAATTTTCTTTCCAAATATATTTATATATAATTTTATAGTTATTTTATAAAATTGAGGATCGTCTATAAAATTATGAATATATTTATAGATTTTTCACTTCATGAATTTCATAAACTTATAGATACACATGTAATATAATACTTACATTTTCAATATATAAGTAACTACAATATTGAAATTAATTTATTTTTAAAAAAAATAATAAAAAAGAGCTTATTTCATTCTAAACTACTTACTTTTATTATATTAAAATAATATTTTAATTTTCATTGATGTATTTTTTTATAGTACAAATAGGCATGTTCATCTAATTTTTTTACTTGCAATAAGATTGTGTAATTCGATTTGAGGTCCCTGAAATTTTTTATTAATCACTTGTAAATTAATATATACATATATATATAACTTGTAACTTAGGGATAAAGATTTATAAAAATAAAATATTAATGCAATATATCATTTTTATATTATAAATAATATATATTTATAATATAGAACTCCCGAATTTTTAAAAATATGATTATATTTTATTTAAAATTTAACTTTAACGTATTTTATTAAATAAGATTTTGTTGATATTAAATTTAATGGGAATAATATATGGAATATAAAATAAATTTTACCTGAAAAAACTGAAAATTTCAATGGGGTCTTTCCCCGTTGTATTAGCGGTGCGTCCGCGCCTGCACATACATATTCACATTCATCGGAGGATATGAGAACGAAACATCTTGCGTTGCAACGGAAGACGGGACATTTGATTGTGCGAGTTTGTTCTTAGTTTAATTTAAAAAGTTGTCACTGGTATATTTAGAAAATGAATAACCTAAAAAACGCACTAGGGTTTAAGTAAACAAAAGAACACAAGCTATAATTAGTAAAAAAAGAACACAAACTATCATTCTTTTTATGTGCGCACAAAATATGTTATACACACATTAGTTTATCGGTTCTTATCTAGATTATAGTATAATATGCATGAGCTCGGATCTTTCTATGAAGATATAGAGTATTAAATTCAGATTTCGTTACAAGAAGACAACATATAGATCAAAAGGAATATGATAAATTGATAATCAGATATTTCCTCGAAAGAGAAATTATTTTTATGTGTTGAATTCATGTAGTGGGTTAGATGGATTTTGCGTTCACACTACACATTTGACCAAAACTTTCAATTTGGTCTCCTATTTGTGGGAGTATCTTTTTTAACATTATATATCTGATCTGTGCATGTGATTATTGACCATTCAAGGAAAATAAAAGTGTACTTGTACATAACAAAAAATCACTAGTAGTTCGAAAGATTAAAAAAGTAGTGATTATCTAAATATATATATATATATATACATATTTTTAATAATGAAGATATATAGCATGTGAGAGCTAGGAAAAAGAGAGGAGATTATTTTCTATTAAGTTAATTTTCTTTTTTTTTAAAAGAAAATATATAGATATATGATAAATTTAATTTCAACTATTTATTAACATCACATAAATCCTAGCCAAAACTAGCTAGTACTTGAATGTTCTAAAATGTCTGTCAGTTTAGTTACGATTCGGGACGTTCCATTTGGCCTTTATCAAATGTAGCAGTCTCCCACCCCAGTCCTGGTCAAACAACCTAAACGTCACCTGTTTGCATGCATGCACTAGCTTTATTTATCTATATATACCTGAGCCTCATTGTTCTTTCACTTCAAACATTCTCGTCTGCTAAATACACTCATAAACCTCCATCGTTCAGCCTTAAACAAATTTTCAACTTACAATGACTACTAAGTACCTCACCATCTTTCTTATTTTTCATCTAGTCACCTCGTTAAGTTACTTTAGTGAAGCCCGTCCTCTGATTGATTTCAAGTCAGAACAGAGTTATATGAATTCAGCGATTCAAGATATATTCAATGATTTCTATATTGCTGCAATGAAAACTGGAGGTCCCAGCCCTGGAGGAAAAGGACACAGTTCTCCTGCTAGTGTGGATTTTGGAGATATTAAAATCGCTCCTGGAGGCAAGGGACATGGATCCATAGACTCTGAGATTGTCGAAGAAATGAAGAATTCGGGACCATCTGCGGGAGGGAAGGGACATGGACTTGTCAATTCAGAAATTACTGAAGAAATCAAAAATTCTGGACCATCTGACGAAGGGAAAGGACATGCATTCGTAAACGCAAAAATTACAGAAGAAATGAAGAATTCTGGTCCGTCTGCTAGAGGTAAAGGACATGCATTTGCAGATGCACACATTACAGAAGAAATGAAGAAATCTGGACCATCCGGCCAAGGGAAAGGACATGCCTTTGTGAATGCACAAATTACAGAAGAGATGAAGAATTCTGGACCTTCCGGCGAAGGGAAAGGACATGCATTTGTAAATGCACAAATTACAGAAGAAATGAAGAATTCTGGGCCAGCTGCAGGAGGGAAAGGACATGAATTCGTAAATGCTGAAGTTACAGAAGAAATGAAAATTTCTGGACCATCTGCTGGAGGGAAGGGCCATGAGTTCTCAAATTCTGAAATAGAAGATGTTAAGGATTCTGGACCTTCTGCCGGCGGAAAGGGTCATGAATTTAAGACTTTGGGAGAGGAGAACAATGCTGGACCATCTGCTAGAGGAAGAGGACACTAATAAGTTGTGCTCATTGCTGCTAGTGCTAGGCATACATGTTTTTGGGTGTTTAATTATTTATTAATTCTTTGTAACTAGTTATTGGTTTATTATTATTTTTTTAAATCTAATTACTTTGTTAATCAACTGTAGGTTATATAACCTGTTTCACTTCCTCTGTAGTCTGATCCTTGAGTTCTTCCTGCTTCCTTTGTGATATGTAACTATGCATAATCTAATGCTTGTCTACTCAATATTTTTGTACTGTTTACTTTTCTAGCTCTACTAATTAATTAATCAGCTGTAATGTTCATTTATAGAAAGCATAATTATATGTAGTACTAGAGTACTTTTTCATGATCTCTGTTAAATATTTTTTACTGATATACATCAAACATATTAAACTGATGATATTTTTTGGAATGGTAAATGTTACCAAGTGATGAGAGTTATTTTCTAAATTGCAATGTTATAAATGCATGAAAACATTATAAACAACAAAAAACACTACCCAATAAACCGGAATACCATTTATTTTATACATAGAGAGCCAACCAACCATACATAGCTAACCACAGAGTCTAATTATATCAAAAACATATTTGTCTTCATCTTCCCTCTCTCTGTTTCCAACTTCATTGTTTGTTAACTTAAATTTTATGAACTTTATTGCCAATATATTGGTCCTGTTTTGGGTAGGATTAAAAGCTGGCCCTGGCAACCGGAGGACCTGAGGCTGTGTCACATGCCGGCCGTCGTATTCCGGAGACTAAAAATAGATAAAAATATTATATATCAGTGAAAATACAGAATGGATGATCAGAGTCATTCAATAGATTCTGTAAACAGAACAATTGTATGTTTTTCAGAAACAATTTACAGGACAAATGGTGTATGGGAAGGGCCTAATCCATTGTCTCCAATTGTACCTATCTTCGTCTTTCAGTTACCTCTTTGTATATTCGCCACTCGCGTTGTCCAGCTTCTGTTAAAGAATTTACACATGCCCTCCTTCATTGGCGAACTCATTGTATGTAAATTTCCTTTTCTCTTGGTATCTCGCTATGTACCTTTATTTGTAACAATTTATACGTGATGAATCCATTAGCTTGCAAATATGCAACTCTGCATGCTTGCAGAGGGGGGATTCATATCTGAGTCGGAATTCTATCGAAATGTTAAGTGCCATTGGTCATTAGAAACATAAATGTATCTTTGTCAAAAATGTTTTATGTATGTGTGTTAAATATATGTTTTCTTAAGCAGTTTACGTTTGTGCAGGGAGGTATAATTATAGGACCAACATTCTTCGGGAAACTATTCCCAATATACTACAAATGGTATTTTCCAGCCTATGCTTTCATAGTGCTAGAGCCAATGGCACACTTTGCTCTAATTTACTACGCATTCATCATGGGGCTACGGATGGACATCGTAACGATACGCAGGACAGCAACTAGGGCTGTTGGCATTGCTATATCAGGCACTATCATCCCTTTTTTGCTAGGAACAGGCTTTTTTTTCATGATCTCAAACGATCAAAAGCCCTCAACTGGTTGCCTTTTCTGGGGCTTTGCACTCTGTGTCTCTGGCTACTCGTCACTTGCTCAGATAATTGAGAAGCAATCACTTGTGCACACAGAGATTGGAAAATTAGCCCTATCTTCTAGCCACGTTAGCGAGATCATTTCCTGGGGTCTTCTTACTATCGGACTAGCTATCGCAAACACTCAAGCTGGATTCTTTGTCGCAATTATATTATCCGGTATATATGTTTCCTTATGTTTTTATGCTGTCCGTCCAGCTCTGGCGTGGATCATTCGTCACACAGCAGCGGGACAAGGATACAGTGAATTTTATCTTTGTTCTGTTCTGAGTGGGATGGCGTTGAGTGGCGTAATTACAGATGCCATAGGTACACATCCTATGATCGGAGCGTTTGTGTTTGGCCTAATTATACCCGATGAAGTGCTACAATCTACTTTGGTAGAGAGGATAGAGGACTTTATTATGGGGATTATGATGCCAGCATTTTTCACAGTTTGTGGAATTAGAACAAACTTAGCTTCTTTGACAATAAATAATGTATCATGGATGATAGTTGCAGTTGTTATATTTCTACTTTCTGCAACAAAGATTATTAGCACTTTTGTTGCCTCTTTTTTCACCAATCTGACAGCTAAAGAAGCCGCAACTGTTGGAGTATTGACAAACACCAAGAGTATCCTGGCCTTGATCATTCTTGAAATTGCCCAAGAGCACGGGGTACTCTCACAATCTCTTAATACCTCTCACACACAACACAACCTCTTGTATATCTTCACAAACTGTGGGTTCCAGTTATCTATCTATTTTTTTTGATCCTTAGAACTTTTAATTGCGATCAATTCTATAAATTTTCTTTTGTATCAAGTGAAATTAAATGTTAACACGAGTGTTCATCAATGTATGTTTTATCCAGGCTTTAAACACCCAAGAATTTACAATGATAGTGGTTTCGATTATAATAATGACTATGGTTGTTCCCCCACTGACAATGGTTTATCATCCGGTTGATAATGTGTTGCCATACAAGCGGCGGACAATTGAGAAATCAAAAGCAGACGAAGAGCTCCGAATACTTGCGTGTATTTATGATATGCGCAATGTTCCCTCCGTCATCAACCTCCTTGAAGCTTCTTATGCAAGCCAAAGCTCACCCATAAGCGTCTTTGCCCTCCACCTTGTAGAGCTTATTGGCAGGGCAACCGCCATGATTGTTGTCCACACCACCCGCAAAGCAGGTTCCAAACACCTTACACAAGCAGAAGCCCAAACAGAACAAATCATCAGTGCTTTTGACAATTACGAGCTTCGTTGCAATGGTGTCATGGTCCAGACACTCACCGCAAGATCTGCCTTCCCCAGCATGGACGAAGATATTTGTGGTATAGCAAAAAATAGACGTGCAGCTTTTATTATCTTACCATTTCATAGACAACAAGCACATGATGGGGAAATGGAAGACATCAATCCTTCCATCCGAAATGTAAATGAAAATGTCTTAGTAAACGCACCATGTTCGGTAGGTATACTCATAGACCGTCGAATGCCTGATTCTTTTGAGTTTCCACGTCGTGTTGCTGTGTTATTCTTCGGTGGCCCTGATGACAGAGAAGCATTAGCATATGCATGGAGAATGTCTGAACATGAAAATGTGATCCTAAAAGTTGTTAAGCTTGTACCAGCAAAGACTGTTGCACCGTCAGATCCAATGGATTTCATGGGCGCAGGCAATGCCACCGTGGCTGTGCCTATAGATGCAGAGAAAGAGAAAATGTTAGATGACGAATGTATAAACAAGTTCAATATAAATACAGTGAATGGAAAATCGGTAGTATTTCAAGAATTGGTGCTAAATGATGAAGAAGAGACTATAAGAACTATCAAAGGAATGGATGGCAATCATGATCTTTTCATAGTAGGTAAAGGACGAGGAGCGGTATCACCTCTAACTGCCGGACTGGCTGATTGGTGTGACTGTCCTGAGCTTGGGCCTATTGGAGATCTCTTTGCAACTTCTGAGTTTTCTTCTTCATTTTCTGTGCTAGTAATGCAGCAGTATATTAAAAGTGCAGAAAGCAAAGAAGATTCAGAGCTTGCTGCCGAATCATTTGCGAGACAGGAATCAGAACAGATTCAGTGGAGATCATCAAACGTAGTAAGTGAAGACGTATTTGGATCCTTTGATAGTAAAGATCACAAGTTTAGTCATGAAAGTTAATCTAGATTTTGCCACAACTCCAATACAAAAAATTTCATGCAGTGTAAAGTATATGCAGATTTCAAATTGTGTATGAAGGTATCTTTAGCATGTAATTAAATGTATCATGTAGTGGAATTAAGATTTAAGTGTAATCTTTTTCTGATGAAAACTCAGCTATCCCTGCTGCCTTATCTAATCCTCTCTTAATACAAGGCTATATACACCGGACATGCTTAATTGTCTCGAATATTATTCAAGACTATTACTGAAGAACACTCATGGCCTGATCCCACCACCTGCATGCATATCATAAGTAGTTAACTAATCAGAACTCTGATGATGTTGTCACAGCATTATAACATTATTTACCATAAAACTTCTTCCTGTGTGGTCTTGTCTTTATATCCGAGTCTGTTTGTAAGGAAACTGGAGAGGTGTGTTCAGATGTATAATGTATTTGCAATGCATGTTGCATTGTATATCAGTGCGCATGAGGATTCAACCAGAGTCTCTGCAAATACTAGTCTGATAGTACTAAAATATATTGCAGCAAATGGACTTGGAAATAAATTTATACTTCCTGCTATGCACTGGATTTTTGGGCAGACACTGAGACCATCTCAGTAGGAAATGCTCTGAGCTCATTGTCACACTTTCTTAATAAAATAACAGTTTCATACACACTAGCTTGTAGTATATAGTTGTGCTGATGGAGATGTTTAGAGCATTATTACAATTTAAAGCAGTAGGTCGTTCTGTCGTATTCTGTATTTATTTTCGGGATCCCAGGATTTGCTAGATTAAATTTTAGAATTTGGACCATAAATTGAGGTGGACCATAGGACTTGAGTAGACTTTCTAAATTGCAGTATATATTGACGGAGAGAAAAGGTAATTAGACTTATTCAATAAAAGGCTTTGATTGGCTCGAATAAAAGTCAAGGTGTATGGGTTAGTATCTTCCAGCTTCTTCTTTGTCGGGGTTTTAACCTCTACATTTTTTTTTCTTTTGGTTTGATCTTGATGAAATTAAAAATAGTGTCAGACAAACAATAATAACATTTTCTGTATGACATCCTTCATTACAAGGGTTGATCGCTGCACAGAATTCTCGCAAACGATTAAAGCTCCTATGCATGTTACATTCTCAGTGAATATCGTTTCGAATTATGTTTGTGTTAATTCTTTTTCTTTCACTAGTCCTTTCCACAAAAATTTCAACATCTTCACCAGGCCATAACCTAAAGCAAGGCTCATCCCTATCTGTGGAGAACACCCAAGACATTCTGATTTCAAAAAATGGCCTTTTCTCTGCCGGATTTTACAAAGTCGGACAGAACGCCTTCTGTTTTTCGGTGTGGTTCACTCATGTAAATGATACCATAGTTTGGATGGCCAGCAGAGACAAGCCTGTTAATGGGAAACACTCAAAACTCTCTCTACAAAAATCTGGTAATCTTATCATAAAAGATGCAGGGGTTTCTGTTATTTGGTCCATTGAAAATAATCTAAACTCTTCTAGTCCTGTTCAACTTCAACTTAATGACACTGGCAATCTTGTTTTTCATACACTGAACGGTAAAGCTTATAAAGACACGATTTGGCAGAGCTTTGATTCACCAACTGACACACTTTTGCCTAACCAAGCACTAACTAGAGAAAGGAGGCTTGTGGCTTCGAGAAGCAGAACAAATTATTCTTCTGGTTTCTATAAGCTTATTTTTAGTGATGATAATATACTGAGTTTGGTTTTTAATGGATTGGAAACGGATAGTGTGTACTGGCCTGATAATAATGGATTGCCGTGGGAAGTTGGAAGGACTAGTTACAATGAAAGTAGAATCGCAGTTCTTGATTCTTATGGGTCTTTTTTGTCATCGGATAAATTTAATTTTACGGTTGGGGATTATGGAATAGGACAAGAGTCCCATAGAAGATTAGTTCTTGATTCTGATGGTAACATTCGCGTGTATAGTTTAAATGAAAAGAAAATGACTTGGGATGTTCAGTGGCAAGCCTTTTCTCAGGCGTGCAAGGTTCATGGAATTTGCGGAGAAAATAGCTTGTGTAGCTACCAGTCTGGTGGTAGAACATGCTCTTGTTTACCCGGATACAAGATGAAGAATAGCAAAGATTGGTCTAGTGGATGTGAACCTCAATTGAACTACACATGCAAAGAAGGAAGCGAAAATGATGACGAATTTATAGAAATTCCTCATGCTGAATTTAATGGATATGGAATGGATGATTATCAGAATTACACTCTAGATCAGTGCAAGAAACAATGCTTGAACATCTGCAGCTGCATAGCGTTTTACCATCTGTACAACAAGGACCAAGGTTTTTATGTTTGTAATCTCAAAGCTCTATTGTTGAATGGCTACAAATCTTCCTCTGTCGACAATTCAATGTACATAAAGCTACCAAAAAGAGTCACAAGCTCTTCCCAGAAACAGAATAAAGAATTAAATTTGACTTGCTCTCATGATGAATATGTGTTGCTGGACAGGCCGTATAAGAAAAAACACGAAAATCGTTCAGTCCATTTCATTTTCTGGTTCACCATTGCATTTGGGGGATTCGAGATTTTCTGCGTCATGGTTTACAATTACAAAGCTAGGCGACCTTCCCATACAAACTCTGGAATGCAAAAATACCACCAAGTTGCAAATGGTTTCAAGAGATTTACCTATGCTGATATGAAGAAAGCATCGCAAAATTTCAATACAGAGATTGGAAGAGGAGGGGGTGGGATTGTATACAAAGCTGTATTGCCAGATGGACGAATTGCAGCTATCAAGCGGCTAAATAGCACTGACGAACAAGGTGAAGCAGAGTTTCTTGCTGAATTAAATATCATTGTAAGGCTTAACCACATGAATCTTATAGAAATTTGGGGGTATTGCGCGGAGGCAAAGCATAGACTTTTAGTATATGAGTACATGGAACATGGTTCCTTGGCAGAAAACCTCTATTCCAATTCCCTTGATTGGGAGAAAAGATACCAAATTGCTCTAGGCACGGCCCAAGGTCTAGCTTATTTGCATGATGAGTGCCTAGAATGGGTTTTGCACTGTGATGTAAAGCCTGAAAACATACTTTTGGACTCAGATTACAAACCAAAAGTAGCAGATTTTGGGCTCTCAAAACTACTCAACAGAGGAACCAACACCTGTAATTCAACATTCTCCATGATAAGAGGGACGAGGGGATATATGGCTCCTGAATGGGTCTACAATCTTCCTATTACTTCTAAAGTCGATGTTTACAGCTATGGCATTGTTATGCTTGAACTAATCACTGGTAGGAGTCCAACGACGACGACAAGTACATTAGGTAGCAATGATTGTATTGTTAATGGGGGAGAACAGAGAGGATTGATGAGTTGGGTGAGGGAAAAAACGAAAGAAGGTGCAAATATAGTCGATCCCAATATCAATGGAGCATACAATATTGGCGAAATGAAAATTCTGCTTACAGTTGCTATGCAATGTGCAGAAGATGACAGAAATGCTAGACCATCCATGAGTCAAGTTGTAGATATGCTTCGCTTCAACCATGATTGATAAAAGCATTGCACAGTTCCTAGTTTCTACTATTTTCTAGTTTTCCTGGTAAATTATTATGTTATCTTCAACTTCAACAACATGGATGCCTAGACATCTTGCTCCAGTACAAGTAAAAAGTGAAAATTTCATCATCCATTGTCACATACTTTTTTAGTATTATTGAATTTATTGTTTTTGTTTAATTATTGATACTGCTATCCTAGATGTTTCTCCAGTATTATAGTTGTCGCTTCTTCTTCTTGTCATTTTCTGCTTATATTGACTGAGACAATTTATCCTTTTGCGCATAAATAATAATAGAGGCACCAGATTTTTCATCAAATGGTATACCAAAAACTTGTTTCCCCTAAAATGTTGCAGGCTTGCAGCCATATTTTCATCTATTTGTGGTCCTTTGCTATGTGAGATCTCCCTCGTCCGAGCAGTCATACTCCTGGATGACTCAATGTGACTTTGTTATCGGGTGCACTGTTTGATAAATGTGTTGATATCTTTAGTATATTCCTTTAGGCAATATTTATTCTGTAACAAAGGTGTTAGCATGAGCAGTCTTCATTAAAATCCGAAAAAGGTTGCAAGAAGCCTCTGGTATAGTAGATTAAATATAGCACATATGATTAAATCCATCTTCTTATTTGCTAAGCACATAAATGTTTACTATTGATTATGAAGGTAGTTGCAACTGAAGTCTGCAATTGATTTTAATGCACTTGCAGTTCGTTAGGTGGTGGCTAAGTCACAATAATAGTCTAAATACTAAAGTACGTACTCAGAATATCAATTTCTATGATTTCAAAACGAAAACGTACGTGAAAGGATCCATTATTTAGTACTCACGGATAGTTTTAAGTTTAGCCATGTTTCCAGACTTTGGTTTAGTGGTTAAAAAAGAAATTTATGTTATAATAATGTAAACATTAGTTGGTCCAGGGTGACAGGCTTGATGTCGATCTGTTTCCTTTGCTGACTTGCTTAAAGTCTTCTCTATGCATGGCGGCTGCTGATCGTAAGTTCGTAACTTTCATTTCCCACAAGTGAAATGTAAACTTAGAAAAGTTAAAAGCGTGAAAATAACATGTTGAAGTGACAAGGTGAACCGGGAGAGATGTATTCTGCTTTCAGTATTTTATTCAATTACTGTTATTCAAACCTCTATAGGCAGCAACATCAGTGAATTTTACAGAGTTATGACCATAAAAATGCTAGTCAACAAAATAAAATGATAAAAATTAAATTAATAGTAGTGTTTCTATTATTCGTTTTCTTGACCATATATATTGTTTCATGAAATTTACCCTTCTGTGCATGTCTAGTATTTGAAGTCGAATTTTCTTTTACATGGTGTACTGAATTATGCCACAAATCTAACAAAGAAGGGTCTATGTTGATTAGTCGTACCAGAAACTAACAAAATTTTATGAGGCCTCTGGCTCAGTATATTAATGTAGACATGATTGAATACATGTTTGAACTAATCTTTACCACTAATTGCGAAACATAAAGTGCATTTTGTCATTTACGCACCCTCAAATCATATTGGTGATGTTTTGCAATTGTAAAACAATTAATATTCATGTCTGAGCTTCTATTACCTATGCTGATATGAAGAAAGCAACGCAAAATTTCAATACAGAGATTGGAAGAGGAGGGGGTGGGATTGTATACAAAGCTGTATTGCCAGATGGACGAATTGCAGCAATCAAGCGGCTAAATAGCACCGACGAACAAGGTGAAGCAGAGTTTCTTGCTGAATTAAATATCATTGTAAGGCTTAACCACATGAATCTTATAGAAATTTGGGGGTATTGCGCGGAGGCAAAGCATAGACTTTTAGTATATGAGTACATGGAACATGGTTCCTTGGCAGAAAACCTCTATTCCAATTCCCTTGATTGGGAGAAAAGATACCAAATTGCTGTAGGCACAGCCAAAGGTCTAGCTTATTTGCATGATGAGTGCCTAGAATGGGTTTTGCACTGTGATGTGAAGCCTGAAAACATACTTTTGGACTCAGATTACAAACCAAAAGTAGCAGATTTTGGGCTCTCAAAACTACTCAGCAGAGGAACCAACATTTGTAATTCAACATTCTCCATGATAAGAGGGACGAGGGGATATATGGCTCCTGAATGGGTCTACAATCTTCCCATTACTTCTAAAGTCGATGTTTACAGCTATGGCATTGTTATGCTTGAACTAATCACTGGTAGGAGTCCAACGACGACGACAACAAGTACATTAGGTAGCAATGATTGTATTGTTAATGGGGGAGACTGATTTGTAAAAATACTGCAAGCGCACAATGGTTAATTGTAACAATCACAGATTGATCCTAGAGACTATTAAATTTTCAAACCCTAATAAATAAATCAGGACAAATAATGTTGAGATGAGATTTGTTTAACCTAATAAACAAATAAAATCAAATAAATACGAAAAACCTAGGAATCCGAATCCATCAATTAATCACAATTAATATCCAACTTGTCCTAAAAATCAATTCTTTTTCTTCAACAAATAAATATCAATTAACGAGACAAACATATACTATGAAACTTATTATCTAACAATAACCCATCAAAATTTCATCATAGACTATGAAAAATAAATTCGGTAACAATAATATATCAAAATCACTTTATTAATCAAACAATTAAGTATCAAGAAAAATTATGAGAATCAAATAATAGGAACAAACAAATACTAAAAATAATCAACTAATTTTCCCTTCATCCTAGGGATAGAGAATTAGCTAGACATGCTTGAAGAAAAAAATAAAGCAACTAATATAAGACATGCAAATAACGAATAACATAAAAGTGTTTGAAAGATAAAAAATTGTTTGTATTGAAAGATCAAGAAAATAAAAGTACTCTACTCCTACTCCTAATTAGTGAAAACTAAAGTTAAAGTTAAGGTTCAAGGTCATGGTATACAAGAGAGGAGACCCATATATACATGGGAAATAATATAGGTCTTCTATATCGATTACAAATTGAATTTTAAATATTTTCTTCTATTCTTTTTTCTTCTCCAACCAGCATTCGATTTTATCTCCTTTTTCTTTGCCTCCAAGTAATCTCCACCTCATTCCTTGTATTCTCTTTTTTCTGTTACAATTCTGATTTTAATTAATTTCCTACAAAACAAAATAAAAATAATTAATTAACTAATAAAATTATGAAAATAAACATAAAATATGTATTAAAGATATATTAATTATGGACCCACCAGAGACCAGAGAGGATTGATAAGTTGGGTGAGGGGAAAAACGAAAGAAGGTGCAAATATAGTCGATCCCAATATCAATGGAGCATACAATATTGGCGAAATGGAAGTTCTGCTTAAAGTTGCTATGCAATGTGCAGAAGATGACAAAAATGCTAGACCTTCCATGAGTCAAGTTGTAGATATGCTTCGCTTCAATCATGATTGATAAAAGCATTGCACAGTTCTTAGTTTCTAATATTTACTAGTTTTCCTGGTAAATTATTATGTTAACGTCAACTTCAACAACTTGGATGCCTAGTACATCTTGCTCCAGTACAAGTAAGAAGTGCAAATTTCATCATCCATTGTCACGTAGCTTTTTTAGTATTATTGAATTTATTGTTTTTGTTTAATTATTGCTACTGCTATCCTAGATGTTTCTCCACTTACTATAGCTGTCGCTTCTTCTTCATCATCTTCTTGTCATTTTCTGCCTACATTGACTGAGACAATTTACCCTTTTGCGCATATTAAATCCATCTTCCTATTTTTTAAAAGCATATAAATGTTTACTATTTATCATGAAGGGTAGTTGCAACTGAAGTCTGCAATTGATTTCAATCCACTCGCAGTTCGTTAGGTGGTGGTTAAGTTTCAGCTTTGTCACAATAATAGTCTAAATACTCAGAATATAAATTCCTATGGTTTCAAAACGAAAACGTTCGTGAAAGGATCCATTATTTAGTCCAAAGAACGAAACAAGTCAAAATGGTCTTCCAAAGTGCAATACTCCTCTCGTCATTTCTCGTTTTCATCCATTTTACGGGGGTTCTCTAGTTTTAGAATTCGAATTATCCTACTCGCTGATAGTTTTAAGTTTAGCCATATTTCCAGACTTTGGTTTAGTGGTTTACTAAAAGCCTCCCCTAAAATGTTTAAAAAGAAATTTATGTTATAATAATATTAACATTAGTTGGCCCAGGGTGACAAGCTTGATGTTCTGTTTTCTTTGCTGACTTGCTGAAAGTCTTCTCTATGGCGGCTGCTGATCGCAAGTTCGTAACTTTCATTTCCCGCAAGTGAAAAACTTAAAAAAGTTAAAAGTGTGAAAATAACATGAAGTGACAAGGTGAACCGGGAGAGATGTATTCTGCTTTCAGTATTTTATACAATAACTGTTATTCAAACCTCTATAGGCAGCAACATCAGTGAATTTTACAGAGTTATGACCCTGAAAATGCTAGTCAACAAAATAAAATGATAAAAACTAAATTAATAGCAGTGTTTCTTTTATTCGTTTTCTTGACCATATATATTGTTTCATGAAATTTACCCTTCTGTGCATGTCTAGTATTTGAAGTCGAATTTTCTTTTACATGGTGTACTGAATTATGCCACAAATCTAACAAAGAAGGGTCTATGTTGATTAGTCGTACCAGAAACTAACAAAATTTTATGAGGCCTCTGGCTTAGTATATTAATGTAGACATGATTTAATACACATGTTTGAACTGCTCTTTACCACTAATTGCGAAACATAAAGTGCATCTAGTCATTTAAGCACCCTCAAATCATATAGGTGATGTTTTTCAATTGTAAACCAATTAATATTCCTGTCTGAGCTGCTATTCATCACATATTCTGTAAAGATAATGTTGCACATAAGGTGCATCTTATTAAAGCATCAGATGACATCTAGTTTAGTCCTCCTTACGGCTTCAGAAAACATAAGCTATATAATCAAACAACATTCTCATCAGCTTCATTACCAACAATCATATCAACTACCTGACTCATAGTTGGTCTTGCATTTGGATCCTCTTGGACACACTGAAGAGCCACTTGAACAAGAGTTTCCATTCTGGGCAAGTCATATATGCCATTAACCCTACTATCAACAATGTATCCAATGGTTGAACCACTCTCCATTTCTTCACTTGTCTTCATCTTTTCACTTACCCATTTCAGCAGGTCTTTCTGCTTGGACCTGACACTGCCATCATCACTGTAGTCGGAGACAGCCATTGTGGGGCTCTTTCCAGTTATCATCTGCAGCACCAGCATTCCATAGCTGTAAACATCAACTTTAGAAGTGATGCGATTATTTAAAGCCCATTCAGGAGCCATGTAGCCCCTTGTCCCTCTTATTTTGGAGATACTTGAGTTGTCAAAGACATCTCGTTTCAGTAGCTTAGATAGTCCAAAATCGGCCACTTTTGGATTGTATTTAGAGTCTAGAAGTATGTTCTGAGGCTTTACATCACAATGCAAAACCCATTCCAAACACTCATCGTGCAAATAAGCAAGCCCTTTGGCAGTACCCAAAGCAATTTCATATCTCTTTTCCCAGTCAAGTGTATAGGAAGATAAATTTTCTGCTAAAGACCCATTGTCCAGATATTCAGAGACTAAAAATCTTTGTTTTCCCTTAATGCAGTAACCCCACGTCTCTATCAAATTCATGTGGTTAAGCCTCCCAAGGATACTAATTTCAGCCAAGAACTCTGCTTCTCCATTATAGTTTGCTTCCTTAAACCGCTTGATTGCTGCAACTCGACTGTCTAAGAGATTGCCTTTATATACGATGCTACTGCCTCCTCGACCAATTTCTTGAGTAAAATTATTTGTCCCCTTTTTGAGCTCATCGTAGTTAAATCTTTTAAATCCAGTAGCTACTTGGCGATAAACTTGGGTTGTTCTACGTGCACTCAAGTTCACGGACAAGAAAAAAGCTATGAATATCAATTCGAGTCCTCCTAATGCACATATGAACCATAGCATGTAAATGACTGAATAATTTCGATTATTTTTCTTGTAAGATATGTCCAGATGTAAGATATTTTGGCCGGAGCAATTTACTTGTATTCTTTCCAAAGGGTTAACCTTTTTATCATAGAGTTTGACAACCTGTGATGGTAGCTTGACATATATATTGCTCTGGAAATCTGCGGTTTGTTGCCCATTCAACAAACGGCTCTTGATGTAACATAGATTGCTGCCCTTGTAATTTTGAGCCGTGTAAAGGAACCCTTTACAATTGTAATGACTCAGGCACTCTTGTTTACACCTATCTAAGGTGAAATTGATAAATAAGTCGCTGTCATAGCCATAGAAATCAGAATGAGAGAGCTGTAAGAATCCGAAACTGCTGCCACCATCATCGGAAGCCTTGAAATCTGGTTCACATCCGTAAGACCAATCTGTTTGAACTTTCAACTTGTGTCCAGGTATGCAAGTACATTCCCTACCAAACTGAGTATAAGTACACAAACTATTACCTCCACAAACCCCATGAATTCGACAAGGCCTAGAAATAGCTTGCCATGTAACCTCCCATACTTTCCTCTTGACGTTTAGACTGTAAACACGAATGTTTCCATCCGGCTCAACTATCATTCTTCTCCAAACCTGCAAACCAAAATCTGATGTTGTGAAGTGCAAATTGTCCGACGACATGAAACTACCATAGTTATCAAGAACAGCAATTCTACTGCTATTATACGTGGTCCTGTTTTCGTCAGCCGGATGCTCCCAAGCGTAAGGCCAATAAAGACTACTCACTTCAAGATTATTAAAGGACAACCTCAGAATATTGTACTCATCAAAATGGAACTTGTAGAAACCAGAAGAATAATTATTGCTGCTTTTTGAAGATATCAACACAGCTTCTCTAATGAACACTTGATTTGGAAGAAGAGTGTCTGTCGGTGAATCAAAACTTTGCCACAAGATATCACCTTGCGGAGTTACAAGAACGAGGTTTCCAGAGTCTTCAAGACTTAGATTGGCGGGTTTTTTCGTGGAGGTCTCCCAAACTGAAGCATGCAATCGTCCAGGATCTTTCAAAACAAGGTTGCCATTTCTGGATAGAGAGAGCTTCGAGCCTTTCCCATTAACCGGATCGTCGCGATTTGCCATCCAAACCACGGTCAGATTACCATCTGATAATGGCTGGGTGAACCATATGGCAAAGCAATATGCATTCACACCAACACTATAAAATCCAGCAGAGAACACTTCATTTGATGATATGAGAACATCTTGTTTGTTTTGGACATTCAAGGATGAGACTCTGTCCAAAATATGGCTAGTTGAGGAAGATAAAATTGGCCACACAAGAAAAGAAACAAGCAAAAAATATGGATTTGTCACTACTGCAGCCATGATACTGATGATTTCATGGCATGTATTATCCTTTATTTATAGATAGAAATAGAAACCTTTAGAAAAAAATCAAACATGAAAGATGATTAGATGACCAGTTTACTTTTTGTTATTACGTTGATATATTTGTCATGACTCAGCTTATCATGAATTCGTGATATTAATCTCTCCGTTCCACAGATATGATAAATATTCGATTTTATTTTTTGTAATGCTAAATAATATAGAAATTTTAATTATTAATACTATGAGAAGCGCTAAAGTTTCTTTTTTCAGAATATGATCTAATTCTTTGAAATCAAGAAATTACTACGGAGTATTTACGAATAACCCATAATTTTTTGGTAATAATAATAGTAGATTCCGATAGAATAGAATTCCACACCGTCCAGTCTTCTACTCCGATAAATCCAGGTTCAATGACAAGTAATAATTTAGAGCTTACCTAGGAACAACTCACGATAACTTTACCACTAATGTGTTCCCCAATTTAAGGATGGAAAATAAAGAGATATAAAAAGAAATAAATGAATTGAAAGTAAACAAGAGTTTCAATTCGTTTTGAATTTTAAAAAAATTATAGAATAAAATTATTTTCATTAATGTATTTCAGAATTAAAAGAAACGTTTATAGGAGTAATAATTGACACAAATTATATGCTCTGGCATGCTGGCTGCTGCCTAAACCATTGATGCAAATTATAAAACCCAACTCTAATGATGTTTGAATCCGGTCTGCAATTTGTCTATTGGATTCTGATTCTACCCTTCTACTTAATAATTGGGTTAATTAACTGATTACTAATTTTCAATTGGGTCATTCAACTGAAAAAACTTTCAATCAGGTCATATATCAGTTAAAAACTTTCATCCAACTCATTAAACAAATTAAAAATTTCACAATCGTTAAATGGTGTTGACCTTAGATAGAATCCGTCTATTTGTTGTCAAATAAGCTGTCACATCAGATATTTCAACCCGCCCATCTTTTAACCCGATCTAATAGTAACTCACCCGTCTTTTAACCTACCCACTGAAGTAATAAGAGCAGAACAGCCTTCACAGGCCATTCAACAAACAGGTTGCGGTAGCAACCAAAAACAAGCTAAACAACAATGTTGAAGCTACAAACCCATCAACAAACAACACCAAACCAAAAGACAACCTTGAACTGAAAGTAGTGAGCAAAGAAATCCAACAAAACAAAATCCCGTGAGACCTAAGCGAGACAAGAGAATCCACCAAATTACCTTCAATCTCCCCCATTACATCTACGTGATCTGAAAAAGGAAAAGTGGCTGGATGTGTAGAAGGACTCAACACAAAAGTCTCATAACGCAACAACATAAACCTATCTGCTAGAAAACCATGGTAGCCCAGAAAACAAGTGCAAGAGCATGAAATTGTGAACCAGAAAACGAGTTTCTGAGAAGAAAATAATGTAAGAGGAATGATAGACCATGAAGACAAAGCTTCAAAGTTTAATGGGTAACCAAGAAACCAACGAAAAATAAAGAAAAAATCTATGTTTTTCCTAGACTCAAGAACACCCGAAAAATGATTTTTAGAAATAAAAGACAAGAAAGATAAGAATCCTCACAAAAAACGTTTGAATCATGAAATAAAAGCTACAATGAAGAAAACAAATCATGGAACAAACCAAGAGGGTTGTGGAATGTGGGTTGTGAATTTTTAAATGGTTAGGCGGGTACAACGCTTTTCTGACTCGTACATGCCACATAGGTTAAAAATCAGTCATGTCAGCCAGCTAAATCAGCTTTTCATCCAATATTTAACGTTAATAACGACTAGTGACTTGATTGAAAGTTTTAAACATTGTAATGAGTTGACTGAAAGTTTTTTCAATTAAATGACTCAATTGAAAATTAGTAGTTAGTTGAGTGACCAAAACGCTTGATTGACACAAGAACGTTCATGCGCACTGTTGGGTCCACTCTAAACTTATTGAATTATGCATGCCACCTGATTGAAGCACATAGTGTACATAATTGATTTGCTAAAAAACCATTAAACTAGTTAAATCATCCCGCAAAATTGTTGACCAGGACCGGTTCTTGGGTAAGACGAACGAGACAACCGTCTAGGGTACCATTATAATAAGGGCACCAAAAAGTTTATATACATATATATATATTATATATGCGGAATAAGTCTCAGTGAGAAACTCCTTATTTGAGTAACTGAGAAACCAATTCCTATTTTATAAGAATTTGATTAACAGATAACTATAAATGACTACAGAACATTCAAAAAATCATAAAATACTAAAAATAATTGCAAAACAAATAAAAAATTTACATAATATACAAAAAATTATATAACACAAATTACAGAACACTAATCCTGAATAGTGTCATGTAATTTTGTGTTATATTTTTTTTGTATGTTATGTAATTATTTTATTTGTTTTGTGATTGTTTTTTTGTATTATGTAGTTTTTTTATATTTAACCATTTTTTCATATGTACTGTAATTATATTTGATGGTAGTTCATCAGTTACTCAAATAAAAGAGTTTTTAATTGAATCTAAGCCTATATATGTGTTTTAATTTTTATTTTATTCTAAAACTTTAAAAAAAACATCATTTTAAAATTTCGTCAAGGATGCCCAAATGTCTAGGTTGGGCACGCCGTTGACATAAATTATATGCTCTAACATGTTTTCCAAAACCATTGACGTGATTCAAAATGCGTAGCGTAACTCGAATGATGCTCGACTCCAGCACAGTTGCAATTTAGCAATTTGTTTATGGAGTATGATTCTACTTGCATTCTATTCCTTCATATAAGACAAATGCACATTCCTTCATATAAAACAAAGACGACAACATGCAACTATTGGGTCCTGTATAAACAGATAATGATATTCTCCTCATCCGTCCTATTTTACATTTTCACATGTTACTTTTCAAAAAATTATATACTTTAAAAAAAAGTAAATATTTTATTTTCTCGTCTACTCCTAATAATTATATTGAATGAAGTTAAGTTATTTTTATATTTAAATTAATCAAATATTAGAAATAGTAATACAAAGTAATTTTGTAAAAGTGTTTAAAAAATTGTTTTGAAAAATAGAGTGATAAGTATTTTGAGACAAATATATTTTTAAAAGGACTTATAAAATGAGATGGGGGAATATTAAATTATTAATTAAGAATTATTATAATGCATGCATGTGAGTAATTATGTTAATTAATTAGTTGGGATGATATTGGTTAGATGTGTTTTCCTTCACCAACCATAGTACAATCGCAATTAATGAACACTAACATTAATCTGTGTTAACTTGAAATGTAGTAGGTACCGTTTGTAGTACTTGAAAGTTTTTTCCTCTAAATCGATCGTCTTAAGAGACTCATATTCCAGTCAGAGTAAATCAAACTCACAGTCTGCTGCTATTAGTGTATGGTTGCGGAGACATTAGCCGTGCAAATAAGGCAGTTACCTTAAAACTTGAATTGAAAACAAAATGCACTCCTTTCCACACGCAAACAGGCGGCCATCGATGATAGCACATTGACTTGAGTTTATTCGATGCAAATATAGAGTAATAATTTTACCTAAATAATGATATAACATTTTGTTTAGGGTGACATCCTTTCTGCAAAAGTCGCACAAGACTTACGTATCAACAGAATGGATCAATATGTATATACTATAACATACTCATAAACTGTCAGCTTAGTTACTAGTTTTCGCTCTAGCTTGGACAGCCCAGCGGAGCAACCGAAACGAAGTAGACAGAAAACTAAACTAATTAATGTAGTGAATGAATTACAAGGTCATTGTTAATTGTAATGCTTTTTTTATCACAGATAATAACCTATAACTAATTAACTCTAAAATACAAACTTAACTGACCATGGCCAAGACAAATCAAATTGTCACAATTAAGTACAATTTCACAATATTATTGCTAAAAGTCTTCTCCATGGGGCTGCTGGTTCGTTGTCCGCAACTGACATGTAAACATATATAGAAAAAGTTAGGTGTGACATGAACAAAGTGACGAGGTGAAGACAGAGAAGGATCCTACGTACTTTGAGTATTTTATACAATAAAAGTAATAAACTAATAGAACATGAACATGCCAACATCAGTGAATCTAACAGAACTTAGTTTTAATCATGAAAATGCAAGTCAACATAATAAACTAATACAAACTGAAAACACATTACATTCAATCAAGGTGGATGTCAACGCACCAATACAAGTTGATCGAAAGGGAATTAATTTAAGATACGGCTACCAAAACTCAAGTCATACATATTGATGGAACCAGAAAAACCAGCATGTAATCGGTGGCGGAACCAAAAATAAAGTTGAGTGGGTTCCTTATATAAATATTTAAATAAAATTTATACAAAAAGAAAATATTTTTTATATTTTATATTCTCCCTCCCATTTTGTATGAGTTTGTTCGACTTTCACGGAGATTAAGAAAAAATAATAAACAAATAGTAAAGTTAGTTAAAAAGTGGATAAAGTAGTGGAACCTATCAATATCTAATAATAGATTTGAGATAATGGAGGAAAGTAGTGGATGTAATAGTATTTATTTAATAAAAAAAGAGTATAAAATGAAGAAATATTGAGTGTAATAGTGAAAAATAATGTTCAAAAATAGTAAGTACAGTAGGTTCATTCTTTTTGGGTCCCAAAAAAGAATAAGGATCATAAAAAATAGGATAAATGAGTAGTTATTTCCCATGAAATAAAGATTTTTTAAATATATATTTAACTTTAACTTTATATAAAAATTTAGGCACTAATTTGAAATTTTTAAAATATTTTTGGACTTATATCTATTAAATTTCTAATATTAATGGATTCTTTATATTATATTTTAATATTAATTTTATTAAAAATTATTTATAATTTTATTTTTGTAAAAAGTTGAGTGGGCGCTTGGGCAACCATAGCTTAGGATATGGGTCCGGCCGCGCATGTAATATAAATAATGCTGCATTTCCAATACTCCTGATGTGGGATTCTTAAAAATGTACAACTCATGTGTACCAAATTAAGTAGCAATTCCAGACAGGCCTTTGGTAAATTGCCAAATGATCCATTACACTAAGTCACTACCTACCAAATAAGCGAACAATTTTAGATCACTCTCCCGGGATTGGACTTGCAGTATTGCAATTAGTCTATCTATTCTAGATTTTTTTATCTAATCCTTAAATTATTTCATTGATCACAATTTAATAAAAAAGATTTAGCTAATTTTTGTGCGATTATTCCATAAGAAATGAAATTCACTCCTTTCCACACGCAAGTATACATTTTACTTCTATATAAACAAATTTGCTATAAAAAGCTCATCCCAGAAAACATAGGCTAAAAGAAACTTAAGTTACATTCGCACGAAATAGGGTTTCAAATTATGTTAGTCCTACTTCTCCTTCTTTCACTACTCTTTTCCACAAAATTTTCTTCATGTTCACCACCCTATAATCTGAAACAGGGCTCTTCTCTTTCTGTGGAGAACTCCAAAGACATTCTAATCTCCAAAAGTGGCGTTTTCTCTGCTGGATTTTACCAAGTGGGAGAGAACGCCTTCTGTTTTTCGATATGGTTCACTCATGTAAATGATACCATAGTTTGGATGGCCAACAGAGACAGGCCTGTTAACGGAAAACACTCAAAATTCTCCCTACAAAAATCTGGCAATCTTATTTTAAAAGATGCAGGGATTTTTGTTTTTTGGTCCATTGAAAATAATCTGAACTCTTCCAATCCTGTTGAACTTCAACTCAATGACACGGGCAATCTTGTTCTTCGTACTCGACATGGTAAAGCATATGGGGAGACACTTTGGCAAAGCTTTGATTCACCAACTGACACACTTTTGCCTAACCAAGCATTATCTAAAGATAGGAGGCTGGTGGCTTCGAGGAGCAGAACGAATCATTCTTCTGGTTTCTACAAGCTCATTTTTAATGATGATAATATACTGAGTTTGGTTTTTAATGGCTTGGAAACTGATAGTGTGTACTGGCCTGATAATACTGGATTGCCGTGGGAAGTTGGGAGGACTAGTTACAATGAAAGTAGGATCGCAGTTCTTGATTCTTACGGATCTTTTCAGTCATCTGATGAATTGAATTTTACAGTTGGAGATTATGGAATGCGACAACAGCCCCAGCGAAAACTGGTGCTTGATTCTGATGGAAACATTCGTGCGTATAGTTTGAATGAGAAGGGAATGACTTGGGATGTTCAGTGGCAAGCCTTCTCTCAGCCGTGCAAGATTCATGGAATTTGCGGAGAGAACAGCTTGTGTAGTTATGAGTTCGGTGGTAGAAAATGTTCTTGTTTACCTGGATACAAGATGAGGAATAGCAAGGATTGGTCTAATGGATGTGAATCTCAATTGAACTATACATGCAACAATGAAGAAAGCGGAAAAGATAAAGAATTTGTACAAATTCCTCATGTTGAATTTGACGGATATGGTATGGATGATTATCAGAATTACACTCTGGATCAGTGTAAGAAACAATGCTTGAACATCTGCAGCTGCATAGCGTTTTACCATTTATATAACAAGGACCAAGGTTTTTATGTTTGTAACATCAAAGCAATATTGTTGAATGGGTACCGATCTTCCTCTGTCGACAATTCAATGTATATAAAGTTACCAAAAAGTGTCACGAGCTCTTCTCAGAAACTAAATCAAGAATTAAAATTGACTTGTTCTCCTCATGAATATGTGTTGCTGGACAACCCTTACAAGAAAAAGCACGAAAATCGTTCTGTCCATTTCATTTTATGGTTCACCATTGCATTTGGGGGATTTGAGATTTTCTGCATCCTGGTTTACAATTACAAAGCTAGGCGACCTTCCCATGCAAACTCTGCTATGCAAAATTACCACCAAGTTGCAACTGGTTTCAAGAGATTTACCTATGCTGATCTCAAGAAAGCATCGCGAAATTTCAATACAGAGATTGGAAGAGGAGGTCGTGGCATTGTATACAAAGCTTTATTACCAGATGGTCGTCTTGCAGCAATCAAGCGACTAAACAGCACTGACGAACAAGGTGAAGCAGAGTTTCTTGCTGAAGTGAACATCATCGGAAGGCTTAACCACATGAACCTCATAGAAATTTGGGGGTATTGTGCAGAGGCAAAGCATAGACTTTTAGTGTATGAATACATGGAACATGGTTCTTTGGCAGAAAACCTTTATTCCAATTCCCTTGATTGGAAGACAAGATACCAAATTGCTGTAAGCACAGCCAAAGGTCTAGCTTACTTGCACGACGAGTGTCTAGAATGGGTTTTGCACTGCGATGTAAAGCCTGAAAACATACTTTTGGACTCAGATTACAAACCCAAGGTAGCAGATTTTGGGCTCTCAAAACTACTCAATAGAGGGACCAAGGTTGGTAATTCAACATTCTCCAAGATAAGAGGGACTAGAGGATATATGGCTCCTGAATGGGTTTTCAATCTTCCCATTACTTCTAAAGTAGACGTTTACAGCTATGGCATTGTTATGCTTGAACTGATCACTGGTAGCAGGTACAGTGTTGTTAATGGAGGAGAACAAAGAGGGGGATTGATGAGTTGGGTGAGGGAAAAAAGGAAAGAAGGTGCAGAAATAGTCGATCAAAATATCAGCGGGGCATACGATATTGGCGAAATGGAAGTTCTGCTTAAAGTTGCCATGCAATGTGCAGAAGATGATAAAGATGCTAGACCTTCCATGAGTCAAGTTGTAGATATGCTTCGTTCCGGTCATGATTGATTAAAGCATGATACTACAATATTTTAGTTTCTTAGTTTTCCTAGCTCTCAAAATCAGAAGATCTATAATTGCGTTATCTTTAATTTCATCCACTTGCATGTATATATAATTGTGTTAGCTGAGGGCTGATGCTTTCCTTCAAACATTCCTAGACCAGTTCATAATCTAATAGTCCAGTGTGTAGATAACCACCTATTATTTGGTTAATGCATAAGGTCAGAAGAATTGCCATGTCTATTGCACTCTAGGTTATTATTCAAATTTGTTTCTAGTAAATTCTTACAACTTTGAATTGTTAAGAACACATTATTTATTCTCAGCCTTGCGGATCATCAACATGCAAGCTCGTGCTGAGCTCAAGTCATATATGCTGGTTTTGAAGATACTTCACATGATGCAAAAAAAGAACAAATCTTCTGAATTTTACTTGGCACTGGCAGGGAAATTACTCAAAGCAGACTGGGCTAACCTATTTCAAGTCCACGTCGTGTATTGGGTCCGACTCGAAAAATGTTATGGATTTTGACATGAAGGTCGAATAAAAAAATCTTATAATCACGTATGATACGAGGACGACTATCTTTTTTATATTTTAATATTTTATTTATATGGTTTTAAATTTATTTTTCTTTTATAACAGTTATTTAAAATATTATGTGTGTTAAATATTTTTTTAATAGAAATAATGTTTGTGGGCTTTGCTTAGAGATGTATTTTAGTTACGAGATTAATATTAGTTGTATTTAAAGATGATAAAATATATGGGTTTTGTTTAGAGATGTATTCTAATTAGGAGATTAATGTTTAAAAATTAAGTTTAATAAAATAAATTATATATGTTGAACTTTTTTTAGAAAGTACTTGTAATTTTTTTGGAAGGCTACCAAATAAACTCATGTTCACTTATAATAATACTAGCTTTTAACATGTGCAAAGCGCAGCCTACATTAATAAATTATATATTAATTACTTTATATGATTATTTAATTTAATATAGTAATTTATGTTATTATTTATTATTTATATATTATTATGATATATTAATTTTTTTATTTTAATATTCGTGAGATATTATTAATAGGTTTTAATTTTAAATAAATTAAAAAACGGTGATGAAATTGAGTTAAATGTTAATACAACTATATTAGATAAAAAAATTATATTATAATATTATTCCTAAAATAGAAATTATATTCTATAAAAGAGGGTGACACTGTTGATAGAATTGTATGTATAATATATATAGTATACGTAAATTATTTTATATAATTTAAATATTTAAGTTAATGTTGTAATTTATTTATTTTATTATTAAGAAGGATGATTGTAACATTATTCTTAATAAAAAAATATATGTTATAATTTAAATATAATATAATATTATGAGCGAGCAGTTGTATAAAAAGAACAATACACCGGTGATAGAATTGATATATATATATATATAGTATAAAATAATTATTTTATATGGTTTAAATATTTTCTTAATTCTATTTGTAGATAAAGTTGTTCTGAGATGTGCAGAAATCTTTGACTCCTGAAACACACTTTATCTTTTTTGGTTGCCTTCTCCCAAATTGCAGTAGTAGACTTATCAAACTAGATAGTAATATCTAAATCATTCCTTGTGTTATCACTATCTAATCTGCTACATGGAACAGTCTTTCAGCTTCACTAAAAGTATATTGTCAACTTCTAGCTCCTCTTTGGTGACAGTATCTTTGACTCCGCATATGTTATTGTCAAGTCTTGATAGATCCTTGAAACTTACTGTTTCTAAAACTGCTGTCGACTATCCCCGCCAAGTGTGGTGTCAATAAAACTTGTTGTTTGTGAATCTTCATTCTCCGTCAAGTTTACAGTCATTGAAATAGTTGATATCGCGTGTTCCTTTGTTCTGTCACTTGAATATGATGTCGTAGGCTTCAGTTGAAGAATGTTACTGTCAAAGTCTTGACCCGTGTTGTGCCTAATCACTTTGTGAACTTCTACTTCATGGATCATGTTATTGTTATTTGTACAAGACAGTAATTATTGAGACTTATTGTCTCATACTTGAACTCTGTTAAACATACTGTTACAAGTGATAGCAATCATACTATCAATATTCATATAACAGTACATTTTACTTAGTTTCTTATAAATTAAAAACTAAGTAATTCTAGTTGGTTACACCACAATCCCTAACATAAAATATTAATATAATTTTAATATTCAAAAAAATTTATTATAAAATTGAAATTTTAAATAAATTAAAGTTTTTGAGCGATGAGAAAATTGAAATATGCTATTAGATGTGAGTACAACTCTATATTCTAATAAAAAAAAGTTCGTTTAGAGTAATATAATATAAAAATATATATACTATAGATAGAGCACAATGATAATATTTAATTAATATAAATAAAATAATATTATTATTTTAATATTCATAAATTTTAATTAATAAATTATGATATTAAATAAATTAAAGAGGTTGACTAATAAGAAAATTAAAACGTGGTTGTTTATTGATTAAAAGAATGTGTTTGAAATTGAGTAGGAGACACATGTATTTAAAGTTGAGTGGGACACAAAAGGATCAGACCGACGACGGACCAAACATTTGTCCTTGCAGTTTTAATAAGACAATAATTGTTTTATTTTTTGAGATGTATAATGAGACATAAGAAAAAATAATTAATTTTATTTTAAATTTTATATTAAATAATTTTTTATTTAATACAAAATTTAAAATTTAATAATAAATATAACTATTTTTTATTTTAACATACTGTACGTGTTAAAAATTAAAATGATTATTATTTTAAAATAGCGAGAGTAGTAAATTAGGTGAATAGTTACATTTTTTTAAAAAAACTTTTATAAAATAAAAAAACCTTAAATCATAAAAGAAAAACTATTTCATATTTGATTATAAGCCTGTGAACATACTCAAACAGTAAGATTGAATATATGTATTTTTGGGATGAATACATGTAATTAAACAATTAAATTCAAATATCTTAAACATATGAGTATGCCGTGGGGGCGGCAAAATATGATAAGACCTGAAATCCGACACGAACCCGACTCATAAAATTACTAATCTGGGTCGGT
This sequence comes from Oenanthe sinensis, assembly GCA_028671895.1. Taxonomy (NCBI): domain Eukaryota; kingdom Viridiplantae; phylum Streptophyta; class Magnoliopsida; order Apiales; family Apiaceae; genus Oenanthe; species Oenanthe sinensis. The sequence continues at coordinate 44,440,113 of CM053794.1, forward strand.
AAATATTCAACCTGAAATAATCGAGTACAATTAGACACGAACTTGAAACTCGGAAAAGACTTAAAAATTAATGAATCTTTTATTTATAATCTCACTTTTGAAATACTTTACGTTTAAAATAATTAAATTTAAGTACAATAAAATAACTTTCACGTGCAATGACAGAAACTCATTAGTTGATTTATAATTATTTAATAGTAATAACAATATTTTATACATGTTCTGCCTTTTTTTATACATGATAAAGTGTGTACGGTACATATTATACATTTGAATTGTAACTTTCACGTGCAATGAAAGAGAAATGAATTGTTTTATCTTGAAATTTGTGCAAAAGCAATTAGTCCTTATAAATGGAGTATATAATGGGGCCGTTTGAGGTTCCTTAAACTTAAAATAAGCTACTTATTTTATTTTTATTTTTTACATATTTTTATAATTTTTTTAAAGATAAATATTTATTTTAGAATTTTAAAACCAAATATCATCTTAAAACTAAAAAATAAGTTACTTATTTTCAGAAAAAATACATACATACCTACTTTTTTCCGGAAATAAGAGTTTATTTCCGGAAAAAAAGTTTAGTCAAACACCCTCAATATAGGAATATATTTTTAATCGATCTAAAAAAATAACAGAGATGGTGAAACTCGAAATTACACGAAACTCGACACGTACCAGGTAGGTATGGTTAAGGATTAGAAAAAAATCGCTCACAAATTTGTCCGTAAAAAATATACTAATAAAACAGCTCACAAATTTATCAAGTCAAATTAGCAATAATTTAAGTTCGAACCACAATTGGAAGTTAGATACAAATTCATTTATTTCCCAATAAGTGATAAATTTGCAAATTCTAAACAGTACACACATAAGTATTACTCATTAATTAATAACATTCCAGGATATTTGGACCACGTGTACGGCAAGTAGGGTGTCTTACTGTCTTCGACAGAAATAATTGAACCAGTTCGGGTTAAGCTTCCCCAAATTCCCCAGAAAATATGTAAAACAAAATATTGGTAAAGTTATTAATACGCACAAATACTAACAATTTGCAGTCTGTCCCGTCCTTTTCCCTGATGAGTAATATTTGTCATTAACCTAGGGCCGTACGTCAATTTTTTCTTTGGACATTATATGTAAAATTTAATCGAATAATTACTTCTTCTGACTTATTTTAATATTAATTCATTTTAAATATAGTCATGAACGAATAATTTAAAACAGAAAATTTCTTAGATTTTCTTTTAAACCAAAATTTAAAAAGATAATGACGATGAACGCAGAAAATTTACTTTTTGGTGAATTTAAGAAAATCGAACTCGTTCTGAGAATCCGACCCATTATCTGGATAAAGGAGTAAAGGGGTCTACATTTTCTCCATTACACCGGTCACGAATGGTTTGTGTGCGTATATACTGAACACTATCTGGCAACTTCCCTCAATATTTTAGATGGATATCAAGAATCCTATCCCTAAACATAGTCTTGTTTCAATCAAATTTTATATTACAGGGACCCCTCCCATCCATTATTTTTAGGGTGCTTGTTACATGTATATCTAAACTTATTTTGAGTATTATAGTCTAAAATGTGATAATTTTAATTTTGATCATTAAAATATATAATTTTAAAAAAGAGTATTTCAGTCCAAAAACCTAAATATAATGTGCATAAATAAAGATAGAGTGTACATATATCATCACCCTATTTTTAAGTTAAATATGTCCCCAATTTTTAGCATCTTAACATATGAGTACATGAAATATCTATATACCAGAGTTTATGGCGTATCTGTAGACTGCAGTGTTTTGGAAAGGCAAATCCAACATAAATGGCTAAATGGAAGAAACGGTCCCGTCTAGCTAAACTTATTTCTAAAAAATAAGTGCTTATTTCTGGAAAAAAAAATGCACATTTATATATTTTTTCTGGAAATAAATATTTATTTTTGAAAAATAAATTAAGAATTAAACTTATTTTTAAAAAATAGAATTTTACTTATAAAAAAATAGTCCTTTAAGAGGTTTTAGAAGCGGATCACTAAACCGGCCCTAAATAAATAAATAAATAAATAAATAAATATATATATATATATATATATATATATATATATATATATATATATATATCAAGGGAGATCCTTCCTAGAGACCTCAATCTTAATCGTAAATTCTTTTAATTCTAATCATAGATTCTATTAAATTAAGATTCTTTTAATTTTTAAACTAAGTCTCTCTTAAACAAAATCTAATTCGTTAGATTAAAAATAAGTCAACGGTACATATATGGAGTCTCTGATTCTGTGGCTAAGGATGGGTCTTTCTTGAACTTCTCCCAATATATATAGTTATATACATATAAATATTAATTATATAATATATCATGTATAATTACATAAGTACTAAAATAAATAATATTATAATAATATACATATTTATAAAATTATAATTAAATAAAATATTGATTTTTTAAAACCAGTCCGCTTAAATCTATTTAATCCGTACTAAACATTTAAAAACTTGATTATGTACTAATTGAAGCGTTTAAGACCCGTTTTCGCTTAAACCACCGCTTAATGCTTTTTTAGAATATGATTGACACTCATGTACCGTGTAATTAACATAATATTTATTATAATTATTTATTATTACCTTTAAGTTTCTCTATTTTTATTTTGTTGTTATGTATATGTATATACGTGTGTATGTATATATATATATTCTAATAATATTTTTTATTCTATTTAATATTATACAGAAAAATTTTATTCAATTATTATTCATGTTTATGGCTTACTTATAATTTTATTTTCAAATTCATGCATATATATATATATATATATATATATATTATAATATTATTAATAAATTCTTTAATTTAGATTTTTTAAATTTAATATATATTAAATATATGCATAGACTAACTATTTATTTTATTCTCTCATTTTTGAATTATTAAATATATTTATATTTTTCATCATACTCATTTTCAACACAAATTTCATCATAAAAAATTACTCACTCACTCATTTTTATATAATCTTCCTTCTTACTTATTCTCTCAAAAAAAATTATACATATTAAGAAAAAGTAAAATTTGATAGAGGAGAAATGCGTTTAATGTATCAAACGTCAGTAATGACCTAATGCATTTGAGGGCTACCGTATATGTCAACCGGAACGAACAAATCTCTGTGCCTCATCAATCATCATTGTCTTTTTTTACTATATTTAATTATGAGTTTTTATTTTAAAGAAGTTTAATTATGAGTTGAAAAATGATTTTCAGTAGTACATTATCTTGAGTGTTGACTCTTGAGTAACTAACACAAGGGACATCTCAGACAAAATCAATGCATACAACTACCGTCCGCAAATTTCAACACTCCTCTTCTTTCACGTTTTCTGTGTCGTTGGTGTGTTTGTCATGTTACATTGTTACTAAATCTGGTATTAATAGTCTATTAACATTGCATCTAAATATTACTCCCTCCTCCTCTCCCGACTCCCATATATTTTATCCATCAGCATGCATGCATGCGAGTTAATTTGTGAAACAGTCAACAGTAGTTGCCCACGCATGGACGTATATACAAGATTCTGATTCCATAATTTACTGAACTTTAGTCTAAATCGATTTATTTTCGAGTTTTAAGGGTCCGTTTAACTTATCTGTTAAATAGATAAACGGAGTATAAGTGTTTAAAATTATAGATGCAGCTCTTATCGTACTTGTATGGTAATTTTGTCAAACACTCCACAGTCCATACACACACACACACACACAAAGCTTCTACTGCGTTAATCCTGGATTATGTGGTAGACGAGTAGCGTGTTGAATTCTTGCACTCCCTTCCTTTATTAGCTGGCTAAGATACACAAAAGTCTTTTTATTATATAACATATATTCATTGTTTACTGCAAACTATGTAGTCTTTTTGCTACTATATTATGCAGGAGTAAATTATTTTTATGGATTCCAGTGGATTGGTGTCAATATATAAGTAACCTCGTGAATATCGTCTCCTCCTTTTTCCCGTGCCTAGTTGTCTTTACCCTTTTCCTTTTCCTTTTCTCTTTATCTTTTACATTCACACTACGGTATTAGATCCACAAAATTTGTACGGAGTATATGTAAACATCCAAATTTTCTCAACATTTATAGCAAAAATTAGCAGGGTTTAAATATTTAACTTCTGACGCTGGACTTGTACTCGTAGTATACATTATATTTGTAGTGTATACAATAGGAGTAGTTTGCTAGGGGCACTGGCATGCTCGATATATATGTAACACACACAAATTTCCATACTTACAGACTAGCATTTGTAAAATGTTGTACTAACAAGATCAAACCCCCAAGAAACAAAAATGTAATTTAGTGGCCGACAATCAATCTTGCCATTCCACAACCAAACAAATTTACCCTTCATATTCCCTTAGATTTTATTCATGATTTTCTTCTTCCGATCCTTTTCTCTACCAACCGCTTTAATTTTAATGTTTTTAGGGACTATCACCTTAAATGACGGATCTCCTTAAAATCCAAAGCGAACTTCAAATTCAGATGCAAGGTGGTACTCGGTTTTAAAATAACAGTTGTGTTTGATTTTTAAATGATTAAATTCATCAAAATTTGATTAAATTTTTTTTTTCCTTCTATTTTTCAAAGATTAAAAAATATATTTTAAAGTGAATTAGACATATCTTTTAGTGATATAATTTTCAACGCTTTCTTAATTACTTATATAAGATATGTAATTTTCGGTCAAAATTTAATTAATTTGAATAATAAAAATTAAAATAAGACTCTTTTTTATATAGAGGGGATCAATTAATCAAACACAATATTAATAATGAAGGAATTTATTAATTGACATTGTAGAGTTTTTACATGGAGAAATGAAATAGAAACTTCATACTACTAATCTCTAGTACTATCTTCATGTTCTTCATTACCTGTCCTGATAAAATGCCAACCATCTCTACCTCCTATTTCAATTCTTCATATCCAAATCATTAGAAGAGATTTTACATGTAACATGCATATATGCGCATGTATATAACCCCTTGAAATTGCATAATGATGGATTTTGATGCACAGATGGTGGGCAATTTAACTTGCATATAAAAAACAAAGAACATTTTCATTGTTATTAATCATACTAGAATACTTAATCAGACAATCATATAAAAAAGACCCTTTTTTAGGGAGGAATGTTGAGGTTACTGCAGCTGCATTGCCAAAACTCTGCTAATGCTGATCCAGCTGGGCCTTTCTCTTCTTCGACACTGGCTCTGGCGAGGATGATACAGAGGCTGATGCAGATGTGGTCACCTCCCACGGCTCATTTGAGCTATCCGAGCTAAAGTACAGATCCATAACCCCTCTGGGGCTTCCTGGCAAAGAAACAAACTTGCGTTTGTTAATGTTGTTGCCATGTCCTCCTGATACCAGCTCCTGGATTAGTTTGCAGCAGTCTTCTAATTTGCCCTGTTTATTAACAATACATATGAGCTCGGTCACTAACCAATACGGAGTTAATAATGCAATTCACTTGTGAAAAAACACAATGGAATATGGAAGATCAGAAGTTAGATAGTTACCTTGTCAATCCCAAGGATTCCCAACAGCACAGTTTGGTAATCTAATCCAATACAGGGCTCAACACTACCGATTACAAACAGCATTGTAGCAGATGCTATTACAGAAGGAAGGTAACACATGAACTTGCAATCTGCAGAAGGAAGGCAGCATTGTATAAATCAGTGACCAGACTGTTACATAAAATTTGTGGGGTTTTGGAAAATTTTATCAACCAACAATAAAATTATCAATGTTAATAATCTTACCAGCAATGATAGAGAGCAGAAGACAGTCACATCCCCTGAGAAATTCCCAACAAACGTGGTTATTTAGACCAAGCCTCCTTGTGATATAATCAAGGAATGAAAGTGGTGTCACAGGATTCATCTTCCACTTGAGAGTTGACAACACCAAAACCTCCATTCTCTGAATCGTTTTGGCCTCGAACACAAATGGAGGCTCCTCTACCTTGACAACCACAAATCATAAACTAAACAATCATTGAACCACTTATCAAACAATAAACAAAACCAAACATACTCGAACAAATGTACGCAGACTTTAACTCTACTCATCGCAAGACTAGTCCTACAGAAACTATTTCCGTACATACAAAGCGATATACTAATAAGCAATAAATAAAGAAGGTCCTACCTGAAGATCCAGGAGCTGGGGAACATGAGCTTCCTCCATTTTAGCAGCGAGTGATAAACAGGACACAGAAACAAGCTGTATCATCCATAACTTGTCCCTCTGAAACTCAAAGCTAAACACAAACCTATCAAAATAATTCACAGCAAGAACAGCAGTGAGTGATGAAAACGAGTAATGCTTAACAACTTTCAGTATCCAGTCCACCGCATCACGTCGAGATTCAACTAAGAATGAGTTGTTTTCAAGGTCATTATAAACAAGATTCATCTCTTCTTTTGACAACAAAGAAGAAAGCTCTTCCTCTTCTTCTTGATAACACAAGTCTTGGTCAAGTACAAGAGGTTCATGATCACATTCAAGTGTTTGATAATCATCATCAGCAACCAAATGTTGTTCTTGGCAGTACAAAGAATCTAAGAGAAATGAAGAGGTGTGTTGTTGGAAAGCCATCTTCTTCTGGGAAGAAGAGCTTTGGAGGTTGAGTTCATTTCATTGTGTTTTTAAGTGAGAGTAACAAGAAAGACAAGAGGATGAAGCAGCTGGCTAATCTTGGTTTATACAATGTGTGTGCCATAGCCCATAAGTATTTATAATACGAGTATATTTTATGTGCCAAGTGTGCAAGTATTCTACGTACGAAATCTGAGCAGTTTCATAATGACAATATGGAGTACTACTGTACTAGGGTAGTAGTGAGCAGATTAGCAGAGTTGAAATTAAAATTTTTGTTACTTGTTTATTAAATTTTTATATAATAAAATTATGCATGCTTTATATTTTGTCGCGGAGACCTACACTACACTTTAGTAATTTATTCGGTGATGCAATCTGTAATAAATTGGTGAGTTTAAATTATGAAGTCTACCTAACATTAATACAGTAGGAGTATTATTTTGTCATTGTATCTTCTCATTCTTTTCGAATAAAACAAGATGCATTTAGAAACTCATGCGTGACACGTGACATTTCTACAGCTGACATTTTATATGGCTGGATCTAGGGGTGCACAAATTTAACCAAACCCGAATAACCCGACCTAACTCAATCATTTTTTAGGTCGAACAAACCGAACCGTTCTAAACCAAAAATTAAATGGATTAATTTTTTATAAGGCCGAACTAGTTGAGTTGGGTTAAGGTTTAGTAAATTTTAACTCGATATAACCCAACTCAACCCGTTATAATATATACATGTTACAACATATATATTTTTAGTCATTTTAATTTATAAATAATAATTCTTTAATTGACTTTTATGTGATAGTGTGCTATTTATTAGCCTAATAACTAGTTTTTATACATTAGTTTTAACACACAGCCGCTACACTAATATTTAATAATTTAATACAATATTTTCATTATAAGAAAATACGTGTATTTTGCTCCAATTATATATATTTCAAACCGATCAACCCAAACTAATCCAAACCGGACCAACCCAATGTATAATTAATGGGTTGGGTTACATATATTTTTTTTGATTAATGGGTTAAGATTTTTATAAACCGAACTAATTGAGTTGAGTCATTTTTTCGTTTCAACCCGATCAACCCAACCTGTGTGCAGCCCTGGCTGGATCCACTCCTTGCCCCCTTGCCTAGTTGCCTTGCCGGTCTCAACAAGAGTTTTAACTAAATTTAATCTAATCAAATTAAACTTTTAACGGGATTATATTTTCAAAGTTGAGGTAAACTACTAATCTACTCTATTTTTTAAAAGGTGTCATCAAGATAAAATATTAAAAAAAATCTAAATTAAAATAATAAACTCTAAACATTTATAATAAGAGTGGTTGACTAAGAATAATGCAATCTTTTTCTCTCTTTTTTTTATAGAAAGAATTATGCAATCTAAATAGGCTGTTTCAAAATATTTTACTTAATTATTTTAGTTCTTGCTTTAACAAATAGTGAATGGAATACATTTTATTTATTAATTTATTTTTTGAAGTAGAAAAAGGAAAAGGGAAAAATGGGACGGAGATAGGTGAATGGAAATGAACAATGCAGATAAAAATAATAAGACCATCTCCGATGAATGAGACACTATTTTAGTGTAATTTTGACACTATTTACAAAATCAACTCCAATAGTAATTACACTATATTCTACATTATAAGGACAAAATAGAATATTCTTCTATTTACATACATATAACTATTTTTAATAAATTATTTATTAATATATAAACTTATAAAAACACTCCCTAAACATATGATTCTATAATTATTATTTATCAAAAATAATTAAAGCTAAAAATTATAAATTTTCGATAAAAAATAATAATTATGAAGTCGATAAAAATTTAGACTTAAAAAATATAAAAGAAATTGTAATTTAATAAAAGTTAAAATAAAAAAAAATTGAGTTTTAGAACTTAAAAGTAATAAATTTATTTTTGTTAACAAATATGAGGGTATAGTTGAAATTTTGAAAGACACTAAATTTGGTATCAAGATGACACCAAATATTTGTTTGACATCAAATTTGGTGTCACTCCAATTATTTAGTGTTATCTTGACACTATTTTTAGTGTTCAATTGGAGTTGATTTTACACTAAAATAGTGTAAAAATGACACTATTTTAGTATTACATCGGAGATGCTCTAAGTTCAATTAAAAGTTGCTCGTACTACTCGGCCGAAAAGAAAGAGAGTATGCTCTATTCTGCTAAGACAATTTCAATATTCATACCTCTTTTACCTTTCTCCTTTTTTTCTTAAATTACACAATAATGCAAGGGTCTTTTCCCTCTTATCTGCACAAATAATTTACATAGTACTAATGTGTTTATGGCTAAATCTACTAATTATTATGTGTTTACTTTTTAAGTGTTCAATGTTTGTTACATAGTCAAGACTCAAGAATGCATTTTCCTACCCCTCATGTAAAATAATAAGAATTTGAAAGATTCGAATTTAAACAAATATATATCCAAACATTTGATTATGAGGTATGTTACAAAATTACAAACGTACAATTACACCCTGCACTTAAAGAGATCAACTATATGTATGTACAGTAGGAGCAACCAAGTAAAAATCTGTGTTCTCTTTTCTTTCGTGTCATCCTTTCAGAGTAATCTTTATTCATGCGTACAAGCATCTCTTTATTTGTATCTCTCTTTCACTCATCTCTCTCAGCACTCAACATTATACCTGCACTGCACTTGATAGTGGATACAGACTTATTGTTCTAAAAAATTTCGAATGTCTTACCTTAGATTTACGGTTCTTCAACAAAAAAAACACATTTTTCTTATATAAATTTTGCTACATCCAGACCATGAAACATTATATATGTCTTTGTTGTTGTGCACACCTGTATCTCGCATAAGCATTTACTATGATTTAAGAATGGAAGAAATTACAAGTACATAAAGAGCTGTTTCATCATTCTAGACACGAGTAACGAACACTGTCTCTCACTAGTCGCTACTAGTGTATCCTAAACTGAATTCAAAATGGAATTTTAAAGTGCATTACTATTTTGTACTTAGCGTAGGAGTATGAAAGCTCTAGAGCTACTAGCTATCTAAAGCTGCAGATCAAAGCTCATGCCTAAGTTTTGTGTATTTCTTTTACCTATTTATTTCCTGGTGGGTGCATTATTTCTGCCTCCTCCGTCATAGACTTGGGCTTCTTACTGTTACTTGATAAGACCTCTAGTCCATTGTATAACTACATAAATCATTACGTACACTAGTGTGTACATATATACAGTATTCTTCAATAGATATTTACTTTGTCAGTCTCTTTTTCATATTTACTTTTAATGAGTTCGTTCAGAAAACATGGACAATGCATATAGGAGAACAGCTGTTTTATTAACATATAAATAAGAAATGACGATTACGTTTGTTTCCCGTCATCCCGTGATCACAGGCTACACAAGACAACCCGAGTCAAATCCCGATTCTTTTTTAAAAATTGGGTCAAGTCCCAACTTCCGAATCTGAAATAAGCCAAAGTAAACTGGCTCAAATGCAACAACTTGGTTAATCCATAAACCCACCACAGGCCCCCAAAAGATCAATGATTTGTTGGTGCACTTAATAGTAGTACTTTTATTTATATACTGAACAAATTATCTCAATCTACTCGATGTAGGATTGGGGTGTTACAAATTCCCCCACTTAAATTCTTGATGTCCTCGTCAAGCCGAACAGATAGCTCATAAGCCCAAATCGTACCTCTCTAGCCATTGTGGGATAATACCGGCTGACTTCGTGTCCCCACCTCCGGACCTCTATCCATTGTGGGATAATACCACCAGCCTTCGTGTTCCCACCTCCGGCAACTTGACGAATCAAGCTTTTGAGAGTTGGCTCTGATACCATATGTGACAACCCGAGTCAAATCCCGAGTCTTTTTCGCAACTTCCGAATCTGAAATAAGCCAAAGTAAACTGGCCCAAATGCAACAACTTGGATAATCCACAGACCCCCAAAAGATCAATGATTTGTTGGTGCACTTAGTAGTAATACTTTTACTTATATACTAAATAAATTATCTCAATCTACTCGATGTGAGATTCCTTGCTGCAAGTTTACATGGAAAAACCCACAGACCTGATTCTAGGGTTTTCCGAGTACTCGAACACATTTCTTTGCAATCTAACGAACACAGCCTGTGATCGATTAAGAATCCCCATTTACAAAGCTTTAACAAGTTTGTCCCTAACTTGTTGTGAGCAACTTATCTGACCTTATATAAGTATTATATTTGATTGTTGACCTACTGTAATATTTAATGAGCTTCTTTAAATCCCACCAGGACCATCCTGGCATCCTGCCATCCTCACCTCAAGTACCAGCATGGTAGCATCTATTGAGGGGAAAAAATTAACCAACTACAGCTCCAACTAGCAAAATGGGGCAATGCCATTAATATCGCTCCAAACATTCTCGTCCACAGAGAAAATATAAACCACCACAATGTTATTCACTGCTACATCGACAGTAAGTCGAGGGTATGTACACGTAACAATTAACATTATGGGTATATAATTTGGACACCAATGATATGAATAATCATCTCAAGCTTTTATACTCAAAACATTTATAATGCCCAACCAAGACAACTAAAAATGATTCCACAGAGTTTTCAAAATGCATCACATGCTAAAGGATGCAGAGGCCTAGGTAAACATGTATCAACTGCTACGCTTGTAATGTTCTTTGATAAACTTCTCTGCATGAAAGGGATATTTATGTCGAATGTATGACCGTAGACACTTCTGGTAAGAGAAGTCTATCCATCCTCCATCAGTTCTTACTATGAACAGGCATCTCGACTGTCTAAATTGAGGATGGCGATCAACCTTCAAGCAACATGGAAAATTAAAAGTTAGTTGACTGATGTAACTATACATGCTGATTAAACTTTTAAAAGTAGACAATATGTCGCATTCTAATAAGCAACAACTTCAAGACACTGTATTAGTACATTGCATATTCCAGTTAAATAATGTTTGATTATGTCATATCAGTGATTTTGTTTTTCAGACATTTTAGGGAAATTCCTCGGAAATAAACTTCATCCTCTGTAAGAAGCTTCTTTGCTCCCGCGCCATTCATGTTATTAGGTGCCTACTTCGTACATGATCCAAGTAATCACAAAATTTTAATAACCACAAAGTAGAAGTGCAGGAACAATAAAAAGTTATTAACCCAACAGCACTTGTGTCAATCACTATACGAACTAATTAAACACCTCATCCAGATTAAGATGTTGACAATGTCAATTCAACATAGACAGGCAGTTCAGTTATTTGGATAGTGCAACATACAAATGACAGATTTCAAGGGACCAAAACACTTATAAGCATAGGCGAAGCACCTTAATATATCAGCAGATCATCCACATGTACAATTAATTATGACTTTCAATCCATAATTTAGATTTCTTGTGAAAAATTTCATTTCACCACATGGACTTGATCAGACAACCAAACATATCAAAGTGGTGATGTCTGATGCACAGACATAACAAACTAAATTTCAATCTGCTAAACGCTGTTTAGGTAAAACTGCAAAAAAGCATTATTCCGATATATGTTTTTTTTGTGAAAAGCCGCAAATTTCATGTTAATTGCAGTGTAGCAGACTAGCCGTAGCACTACATTTTTTGTTCCTTTTCCAAAAACTACGATTAACCAGTCAGGATTAATGTAAACTATCCCACCTCACAACTGTTAAGATGGTTATTACGGCGTCAAGTTGAGGCTTGACGCCCAACTACCTTCGTAAAGACTAGTCGACAAGTCGCTCGACTAGTCGTAAAAAGCCGACAACTTGTTCATATACATATATTTACTAGATTTAATAAATAACTTTGCTAAACACATCAATTTAACAATTTAAATCAAAAGTAATAGAGTAATAAGTTCAAATTAAGCATATTTACTACATAATAACATGCAAATACCAAATATTAAACATGTCCCAGCAAATAAAAACATAAGTGATGACGAAAATCAAACAAAGTAATCCATCGCAATATTGAGTTCATCTCTATCCCTTTCTTGTGTATTGTTATTGATCGAATAATGTGATTGTACACCATAATCATCGTTACCACGGTCCAAGTCGGGCATCGAAAAGTCTCGGCGCCCGGGTACCTTCGTGTCGACTAGTCGTCGTCTTCGTGATAACAGAGAGTTAAATATCACAAGAATGAGTTCTTCCAATACAACAGATAAAGTTAGAAATGAAAGCAGAAACTATATTTCATAAATGTGACTCCGTCAAATCAGATAGAAGGATCCAAATATCCTTATCTGGTGATCTTAGAGAAAAAATATGTTATTGTCATGCTTAATTCTATTCATGAAAGCGGCATAGTGCTTGTTGGCACAAAAGTGGTCTCATCAATGAGGCTTTATGCTTTTATTACAAATGTAACGGTTTACTTTTTATAATGAGATTTTCCAATTAACCTTTTAGTTACAAACTTGCACATATTAAGATTTGTCAACCACACACTTTGGTTTCACAAAAATTAATCTCTAGCAGAAGTGTAGTATTACACGGCAATGGAAAATTACCAGTTCCAAAGTAAAATGAGTACATTTTGGGGGGAAATGCATTTATAATCAGGGAAGACGCAACAAACAGGCTATCACACCTAAATTTTTATAATTAGTAGAAACTCAAATACTTTTTATAGGTGCATGCCAATTTTAGCAGATACCAAAATCAAGTATGTATTTGAATGAGCCCGCCATTGTTGCAGCAAACTATGGGAAACACCATGCTTAAGGATGTAGTAACAGGGATATTAAGATTCGGTACATTACTTCAAAGGTCAGACTAGGTACTTATGGAAAATGTAATCTCGGGCCTAACCTACCTTTTCTTCTTAAGATACATGGTACACATTGATTTATGCTATTTATGTTGTTAGTGGAAATAGAAATACGCGTTGATGATATTCAATCTTTCCAAACAGTATATCTATTTATGTTGAAGATGTTAAGCTGAATTCATCATCTTGAAACCTTTTAAAAAGTTGACTAGTACAGAATCTGGTAGATTCCAGGTAACAAAATGCATTTTATCTAAAACTTACGATGATGAAATTAAGTCCACATCCCATTTTATCTTGAGAGCGTGGATGATAAGCTAGAAGCTTCTCCAAAACAGTTTTCTCATCTTCTTCCGATAGACGCTCCCCGTCCATATACCTAAATATTGGGAAAAGATTCAACATATCAGTAGTGTCGGTGCATATGGTTTCGTAGTCTAGTAAGAAGTGAAAAAGCGACACTAGTCAAGAAACCAAAAAAAGTTTATAAATTCATGGCTCTAACAATATTCTACTAACTGAATAAACATAGTTTCAATAATGATCAATGACCAGAGCAAAACAAATTAAAACTAAAGATGCAACATTTAAATTGTAAATACAGATATAATGATATATATATATATATAGAGAGAGAGAGAGAGAGAGAGAGAGTAAAGAGTGACCTAGAGGAGTGGATAATATCTTTGGCGAATAAAGTGATGGGCGTAATATCACTCAATATCTCTTGTTCTTTATCTTTCCATTTCCTGTAATCTGGATCGTCTATTCTCGTTGATTGACTCAGTGACTCGTCTTTTGCGCGAGAGATTGTATCGTTGGGTAGACAAGGGGAAAAGTTGTCATCAGGCCGAGTTAGAGTAGAGCAGGGCCTCCGAGTTAGTAAACTCACTGCGACGGCGAGTCGGTTAGGTCGGAGATGGTGGCGGAACAAGGGGAGGAGGATGCCTCCAACAAGCAGCGGAGCGGCCATAGACTTGAGAGATTGATGAGTGTCAATGTGGCCTTTCTTTAATTATTCTCTATTTTTAGGGAATATTTTATTATCATTATCATGAGTAATAAATTGCACGCGGTATTTTTTATATGGGATTTTTTATAAATTTTAAATTTTAAACTTCTTTAATAATATTTTAAATATAAAAATATGTTTATCCATTTATTTTAAAAAATTCAACGGTTATGGTATAATGAATATTATTAATTATTTGATCAAATTTTTACTATTTTAACTTTAATGAAATGCTATAGTTTATATATTTAGACCCCAGTGAATATAAAAAATCATTAAAATTCAATATTTATAGGAATATTGTTTAAAGTCTCAAATTTAAAATAATTTACAAAGATATTATTCCAAATCAATATTACAATTTTTTTATAATTATTCTATATTTTAATTAATTTTCCAATTTTTTACATATTTAATATTTGATACAACAAATATCATAGAATATAGTTTTTATTAAATTTTAAAAAGAAAAAAAAATACGAAATTGTGTGTCTATTACTGTGATTCACCTTCCCAGTCCACCATTCCCGCAAAATATCAACGAAACAAACAGAAGAAAACAAATTGAACCCTGTATATATTATATTATATACACACGCAAACATGAATGTCGGTGCCGGCGACGATTCTCCGGCGAATGCCGTAACACAGTGGACCTACACCGTATCTCGCCGTTACCAACACCTGCTTGATAAATCTACACCGCACGTTCTCCGCCGTTGGATCGGATTCTCGGCGATCGTTTTGATCTACGCGCTGCGCGTGTACTTTGTCCAAGGATTTTATATAATCACTTATGGGCTTGGTATATATATCCTTCAGCTCCTCCTTGCCTTTTTATCTCCTCAGGTCGATCCGGAGATCCAAGACGGGCCGGGTCTTCCTACTCGCGGATCCGATGAGTTTCGCCCTTTTGTTAGGCGCCTTCCTGAGTTTAAGTTCTGGTAATTCATTTCATCATTTTTTATTTATATGTGTGTGTGGTTTTGATCTAATTCTACTTGTAGTTGTTAATCGATAGAGCTCGACAACAGATTTTTACGAATTCGATGTGATAGTGATTTTTTGAAATTAGATTGATTAAGGTGGAGAATCTTAGGTAGAGTGTATGGTGTTTTTGATCATTTGTTAGGTGTCAGGATGATGAGAGTCGTGGATAGAGCGAGGAGGATTCTTTGGTATTGTCAAGTTTAATAGGCAAACGGTGATTGACGAGTTACTGATGCTTGGTTCATTGTAAATGAAGTTTTACTTGGCTAGTTATAAGCATTGTGAAAATTTGCTCAGTGAAGACTGTAATGTTGTGTTTGGTTGGGAAGAATGGAATGGAATGGGTGAAAATAAAAGAAATTTATGGACGTATAATGGAAGATTTGAAAAAAAATGGGTAAGTGCAAAATTTCTTTGTTAAAAATTAGGAAGAAAATGTATATGGAGGAGAATGGAGCATTCCATCTCAAATTGGGGAATTTGAGTTCTAGTTTAGGTTGTTAGGAATGGAATGGGAGAATGAATGAAATTTTTAAAAAGTCACCCATAATGTACTCCAAATTTCATTCATCCCAGCCAAACACAACATAAGAGCGCTGATACTTCTGAGTTTGTCCTTTAATTTGTAGATCACTGGACACAAAGGTATCGTACCGTAACAACCTTGGTAGCATTAGTTACTTGCTCAGCCCGCCTCTTTCATCTCACCAGAATAGGTGTCGTGATCTCTAACCAGCCCGCAGTAAACTTTATGGAGACAGTCAACTTCATGCGTTTGCCACTCAGAAGAGAATACCTGGGTTGTTTTTTATTTATATTTTTCCTGTTTCATTAGTGTTTTAGTTCACACAAGCAAAATGTGTGCTATGCCAACTGAAAATTAGTATCCATAATATTTATTGACAAGAAGACTCTACAAAGTTTGAGATTACCTTCCTAATATTTTTGTTTTAAGGATCCAAGTTGTAGGTATATTCTAACTTGGTGAACCCTTATGCCTTGTATTACGGTGAACTATAGTTAAAAGTAAAGACATGAAATCACATGATTTTTACCCTATGGAAGTTATTAAAATGCAGACATTTTTATTATGTACTGTATGGTGATTTTAAGCGAACTGATTATATGTGCGAGTGTGCTCATCCACACTACAACAATTTGTGCATGTAGGGAGGGAGTTAACGCCCTTATACAGTTGCACATTGAAGATGGCAGCAAAGATTATAAACCGCGGAGGGAGGGAGGGAGGGAGGGAGGGAGGGAGATAAACCCCCTTATACTGTTACGTATTGAAGATGACAGTGAAGATTATAAACCGCAGATTAGGGTCCATATTAAATTATACCAAGTAACACAAAAGTTTATTGTATTTGTAAATCGTATAATAGTGAAGATTTTGGGTTGCATTTGACTCATGGAGTTTTATATGCCCGGTGCATGTAGAACATCCAGGTGATTAAGAGCTCAACTCTATGAGTATTCCAGTTCTAGATAAGGAGCCATTGTTAGTAGACATTTCAATGCAGTATGCTGTGTATCATGAATATGGCAGATAAGAGAAACTGAATGAGAAACAAATGCATTTGAAGAACCTTGAGATATCATGAATATGACAGATAAGAGAAACTGGTTGAGAAGCATATGCATTAGAAAAAAAAATGAGCATGTATTGTCTTCCCAACTTGGCAACTTGTCTATTTGTTAAGCATCATGTTATCTTTTAGAAAGATGTGTTGAAAGATTAACGCAGTACTGTCATATTGATGATTCATTGCTGTATTTCAGCACTGATGCTTGTAACTTAAATTTTATATGACTTGCTGGAAAATGCTATCAGCTTAGGTAATACTTATTTGGTTTATTTGACCAACAGGTATTCACTAATTAAAGCATTTTGCATTGCTTTCGTGCTGACATTCTTTAGTGCATTTGACGTGCCTGTATTTTGGCCAATTCTACTATTCTATTGGATTGTGCTTTTCATCTCGACAATGAAGAGACAGATAATGCACATGATAAAGTACAGATATGTCCCTTTCACCTTTGGCAAGCAGGTATAAACATCCATATTCATTTACTTTGTTTGTGCTGCTTTGGTATAAAGCACATTGCCTAATGTCTTTATTGTAAAACTTCATTGCAGCGTTACACTGGTAAGAAAGCAGCAGCCGATGATGACACAGATACTGTAATCAGGCCTTAAGGAATCATGATACAGACATTGTAATGCAGAATACACATGTTTAGGGTACAAGTGTCTAGATAATTAGTGGAGATGAAAACCCGAAGTAATTGTAATGATTGATGCACGAAATTTCAGTTTTAATTGCAAATTTTCTCATTGAAGTTGCCTTGTGGGGATCAGACTATTTTTTTTCCCCAACATCTGGCAAGAATAGAACTGTGGTGTAGCTCCAGCCTCCAGGCAAATCGTGACAGGACTAAATTTCTTCCAGATTAAGTTTTGCAATCTGATATGAGGTATTCAGATAGTGGTAATTTTGAATGCCAAAAAGGATATTATTTGTTATTTAATTGATGTTGGGTTCATCGGAAATGAGATGTCATAGTCAAGTGGAATTGCGTATATGTACACATTTGAACCAAACTCTAGTCCCGTTTGGCTAACCTTATAAGCAGCTTATAAGCTGAAAAAGTTGGTATATATGTACTTTT
This sequence comes from Oenanthe sinensis, assembly GCA_028671895.1. NCBI lineage: Eukaryota > Viridiplantae > Streptophyta > Magnoliopsida > Apiales > Apiaceae > Oenanthe > Oenanthe sinensis. The sequence continues at coordinate 44,458,342 of CM053794.1, forward strand.
TCTGAAAATAAGTAACTTATTTTCAAATTTGGAAATAAGATTTGGTCTTAAATTTCTAAAATAAATATTAATTTTCAAAAAAAAATATGAAAATACTTTTAAAAAATAATAATTTATTATTTATAAGCTAAGCCAAACACCCCCTCTATTTGTTCTATCTTTTTGTTCTATCTTGTAACAGGATGTACTCTTTTTTCCGATTCTATTCCATTCTCGATATAACCAATATATTGCCCCAATTCACTTGATCTTTTGTTACTTAATTTTGTGAAAGTATATAGGTTAGCACTTAGCAGAAGGGTACATATAAATATATAATTGGTTGATGTACAAGCCTACCTTGTTGGCCGCTATTATGATTTAATTTATGCAGTTAAACTTTCCAAAACAAAAAAACATTTTCATTAATTTTGTTTAAATTACGTTAAACAAAAGAAAATAACTCTTCCACAGCAATTTGCAAACCTTGTTTGGAGATGCCGAGCACTGGGATTTTATTTACTTGTAAACGAAAGATTCATCAACAAACCGTGTAGATATCTACCGTCGCAAGCAGTTCTATCCAACTCAAGACGATATCTACAATCGCAAGCAGTTCTATCCAGCTCAGCGTCTGATAAGTGTGTGCAATGAAGTGGGGAAGGTAGAACAAAATTAAATGTGGACAAATCATGGATGAGATAAAATAGTTACTAGTATTATTTATGGATGCAGCTTCATCTTGAGGTTATGTATATTTATTTATTTTTGAATTATTGAGGTTATGTATATAGTTGGCATGTTCTGTATGAATATGAGGCTTTTAGTAAAACAGATGTACTGAGGAAGACACATTGTTGGGCTTGTTGAAATCGCAAGTCGTGGCTTAAAACTGGAGACAACTTATGCAGAGAGACGGCAAATCATCAAGAAACTAGCAATCCCTTAAACCGTAATCTGGGGTTGGGAGACAGTGTCATGGTGGAGCCAGAACTCAAAAGACCTAAATTAATAAATAACGTACTGAATATGGTAATGATCCTTATCAAGTCATCGTAATTAGAAATAAGATTATACTTTGGTGGTGATTCATTATACAAATTTTGAAACAAAGCCGAAAGCCCTTCTGTTATTATTTACTTTACAGGATTAAAAATGAGTATAATCCTTCTGTTGTTCAAAGGTAATACAGAAATTAGAAAATCAATGTACAAAGCTGGAAATGAGTATGCAATAATTGACCCTCCTCCGCTGCTAAATTCAGTAGAAACTTCAGCAACTCGATACGTGCTGTTGTAGTTTTGTCACCTCTGTCAGCTTTGGTTTTCCCATAACACGTTACTCAGGGGCCCTTCCTGGAATTTTCTTAAGCAATAACCTTCTTTCCTTTGCTCCCATGTTGCCACTTGGGGGTTGCAAGAATACGCTGAATTGCCTTCACTCCCAGTGGATTGTTGTTGCTCTGTGTCATAACAGGAATGTGATAATGAGTAAATTAGACCAACATTGGATTGAAATTCTTCATTTTTACTACATTTTATCATAAAAGTTGCTATAATATATATCTCCATGTGTTGCTTAAAGTAACCCTTACGGACTGCTACATTGATGAAGAACTCACATGGAAGATACGATATTTGATTAAGAGATGTAAAGAAAATGGTTAATAATTCTTACCATTGAGCAGGTTCCTGCACGGACATTGCACACTGGGTAATCATGGGGACAGCAACTGTAACCATCATCACAGCATGAAGCACCCTCAAGAGGGCAGCAACCCCAGGCAAAACAGTAGCCATAGTACTCGTACATGCAGCAGCAAGTGGTACTCATAGGACAAGTATAGTATTCATCACAAACACTTTCAGGTGTTTTAGGCGAGGGAGGAGATGGACCAGGATTTGGAGGGTTTACTCCAGTCTTCACAGGGTAAGATGGTTCGGATGTAATTCCACATATTCCTGCTTTAGAGGAAATTCCACGTTCCATCCTAAGATAACCCTTCTCTCCCCAGTCCGCACCCCACGAGTTCCTCACAATCCAGTAATCTTTACCGTTTTCTGTACCATAGCCAACAACTACAACACCATGGTCCAAGTCTGTCCCACATTTCCCCGTAAATATACCCTAAAAAATGATAATATAAATTAAAGAGATACTAGGATTAAAAATGGTACTGAAAGCTATAATGCTGTTGCTAATTGCTTCCTAGTCAAGATTATTACCGATTGGTAGAACTGGAAATCTCTGCCACTGGCTTCAATAGCAACACTGATAGGCTGGTTTGCCGCAGCTTTCTGCAATGCCTTTTCATCGTATGCAGGAACATCTTCATAAGAGTCAATGGTGACAACTTTTGCGTTTTTCTGCTCAGGGAAAATAATAAGAATCAATTTAGGATGAATGTGGCTTTTCATTAGTTGTTAAGGCCACTTATGGAGAGCACGGTTTGTTTGCTGGAACTAAACAAGTCATAAAAAAAAATCCACTTGTTTTCTGTAACTTGGTAAATGTTAGAGGTCCAAAATATCTACAACATGTCATTGAGCATGAACAAGTAAATATGTTGTATCATTTAACTCGTAATTAGGGAGTTGTTGGGCGTTTTCAAAATCTTACATGGTCATCGGCGACATGATCAAGTAAATATGTTGTATCATTTAACTCGTAATTTAAAAGTTGACACAAACGAGCAGAAAAATATACGAACCCTGTATTGGTCACACTGTCCATCACGACCAGTGTAAGGATAATCAGCATCAGAATCAATGCCGCCATTGTTAATGATGAATTGAAAAGCGTCATCCATGAGACCTCCATTGCAACCTTCATTGTATGATCTGTCGCAGTCCACCAACTCTTGTTCTGATAGTGTTATCAACTCCCCTGTGGCTATCTGGTTTATTCCTTCCACTGCGCTTATTGTTGAAAAAGCCCAACAACTCCCTAATCAATTTCAACTTCAATTAGCCAAGCAATTATCCATTCTAATTTCTATTAATACTTGTACAAGTGGATGAACATTTGTTTGTTAGAACATCCAATGGGAAAGTTAAAACATTTGTTCGTGAAATGGTCCTGGACAAAGAAATTAGCATTGGAGTTAAAACTGTTCAGGCCCAACAAAGAGGCACCGGACCACTTCCTGCACAACTGTACGGACGCACTTTAAATAGATATGATATTACACAAGCATGTCCAATTAAGTGTAAAATGGCCATATAAACTGTCCTGGTGCATTGGAGTGAAAAATTCCTTAGCCACATTTTTCTTACATGTGGCATGAATGTGGGGTCAAAAATAGTGGAAAGTGTCCCTTGCACCGGGGATGCTCGCTCACAAGTCACAATGACATACTGTGACACTGGGACCCACCATCGACCAATATGGGTGGACCATGGACATAGTAAATATTTTACGTACATAACCACCTAACCGGTTTAACTGGGAAGGGCAAGATGACATCATGCATGACGTATCATCACCTAATATTTAACTAAAATAAACTCCATTTTTATTTTATAATGCAATATGTTTGACTTATTATTATACAGGTTTATTTAACATTCAATTGTATGAAATATACCTGACCAAAAAAAAATTGTATGAAATATAAAAATACAAATTTAACCCGCATGTATTTAATTATATATTTACACAAAATAACAATTAAAAAGTGACTTGGAAATGGTTCAAACTTTTTACTGCAGTATTAGCACACTCTAGCAGAATATACACACATTTATATGATATGACAGCTAAACATAGAATACCTCAATACCCTGCTCTAGCTAGTTGTAAACAACGGATATAATTATAGACAATAATGCATTCGTCGTTAATTGTTATTATCACTAATTTTGTATTTATATACCTACATAATCATCGTTCAAATCTATTGTTTTTTAATTACCATATCACCTACTGCTGATCCACTAGTTTATAAACTACTAAAATTAACTAATAAAATATTTGTAATTTACAATCGAATTGAATCAAATTAAACATGAGAAAAAGGAACCTATGATAAATTTTAGGCGATTTTTTAATATTTTAGTACAAAATAATAATATATTAATAAAATTTTAAATAAATTTTGATATTATAAAAATACCCCTCGTATAAAATCTTATAGGTAATTTACTAATATATATCTTAGATCCCTAATCTCATTAAACATAATTCATTTGCAACTATACATAATCAGTGTAAATAATACTACTAATATAAGATGAATCAAGTAAAGCAAAGCTCACCACAGCTCCCTTGATCTTTAACGGCGGCGACGGCACCTTGCTTTCTCCAGTCAACGGAGTCCGGCAAGCTCTCGCCGGCGAGTGTAGCATACCTCTCACTCTTTCCACTAACTCTCTTTCTCAAATCTTTGGTTTTCATACCGGTATACTTAGACCGATACTCCTCGTTAGTAAGATCAGCAAACCGGTTCAACCCTAGTTTAAAACTCCGGTGCTCGATCGCATTTTGTTGGTCGATGTATAGAAAATTATCCTTAAAAATCTGGAACCTCTGTTCTTTCTCTCCCAAGGCATTGTATGACTTGCCGTGCTTCACAAGCCACGACCCGTACGCTGCCATAATGACGTCGTCAGATGAACCGACGGCGTGAGTTTGGTCGTAGGTTATGATGGACATGTCGGAGGCCGAGACGGCGGCGAGCAGGGAAAGAAAGAGAAGGGAAAGTATCATCTTCATGGTTTGTTTTTTCGGAAAGGAAAAAGAGTGAAATGAGGTGACGATTAAGTGGAGAGAAAGGGGTGCTTTATTCATCCATTTATTGGTATATTTCAAAAGCGAACCTTAAGTTGCATTATTCCATTCTTTTTAAAATAATAATTGATTTAACTTTTAACACTTAAATAGAGTGGGAACAAAATATAATTAAATTTTTATATCAAATAAAAGTTCATAATTTATATGTGAGGAAAAAAAACCTAAGGTTGAAATTAGGAAAATTATCTTCTTATATAAAAAGGTTGTGGTATTTTTATAAATATATAAAATTTTCTGTAATTACAATAAAGGCATGATGTATTTATATACGAAATCCTTTTAACCTTATGTAATTATTTAAGGTCATTCTTAAAAGTATGATACTATTTATATTATTATTTAATATGAATTATATATTTAACTATATTTTTAATATTTTAATATACGTGTCAAAAATTAAAACAATCACTATTTTAAAACTTAAAATACTGAAGAAATAAAAAAAAATCAATGGGTAACTTGAAAATTTAAAATCATCAATTTCAGAGCCTTTGTTCATTTAACCCAAAAAAGAAAGTGTATATAGAAGAAGGCTGACAGGAATCTTGGTTCGTTTTTATTTTATTTTAATAACAATAACAAGTAAAATGGACAAATGAGAGGCGTAAGAAATGAAGAAGTGGGGTTGGAAGAATATAAATGGAAGCAGTAGAGTAACTAGTGATTGATTGGAAAAAACAAAACCAACGGAGAGGAGAAAATTACATATATTAAATTGATAGGGGGGAAAAAAAGGCAAGTGAAAGTGAACAACCATTCAAACAAGATAACTCCAAGTCTCCAAGAGTTGGGCCATCACGTAACTTGTTTAGATTTTAGCGTTGCACATGTTTGTCAATACAATAAAATGCATAAAATAATGGTTTCCCGGCAGGCCTTCAATGTCACTGCGGGGTGTTTGACCCCCATTTAATTATCAAAATAAGCCTTTATTTTCGGGGAGAAATAGGGTAAAGTGTACTTTTTTTATAAGTAAAATTTTATTTTTTAAAAATAAATTTTGTTCTTAGTTTGTTTTTCAGAAATAAGTGTTTATTCCAGAAAAAAATAGGTAAATGTGTACTTTTTTCAGAAATAAACACTTATTTTTCAGAAATAAGTTTAGCCAAACGGACCTACGTGTGACATTGAATATAAATGTGTGGAATATATATATATATATTCACTTTCCGAGTTATCCAACCTAACTTCAAGAAATATACATATCCAGAACTGGGCGTTGTTACTTGTTAGCTGTTTAGTTGGATATATCTAATATTGAATCACTTGTATTTATCAAATTAAAATTATCGGCCATGGGAAGAAGCAAAATAAAATCTGAATCAAACGTACATAATCGAAAAACTGTTTTTTTTAATATATATATAATTTGATGTAAGAAATTGTGTTATTTTGACATTTTGTCGTTGGTAGTATGTCTGGATTGAACATAATGACTCCGGATTATTTTTGAATTTACATCATTACATGATAAAAATTAATTTATCCAAGTACTCACATTATCAGATATATACGAATGAATTTTAGGGTACTTTCAAAGGAAGTTTATAATTAGCAGTTAAACTATAAACTACGTACAAATTAATAGCAATTGTGTGAGGGACACTCTACTATACTATGTGTGTTAAATAATTCACAAATTCGAAATTTCTCAAAGTTATCTCGTAAAGAATGAAGATGCGATAACGTGGAAAATCTTTACTGTATTATTTTAACTTAATATTAACACAAGAAGCAACGACCAAGAGTACCCTCGTGCTTATGATAATAGCAACTTCCAGTTATAGAGAATGGGCACCACAAGTGTGGAGTATTGTTAAATAATTTATACTAGTCCATGGCACCGCAAGGATAGTAATAAATAATATATTTTATATTTTACATGAATTAAATATTTAATTTAATTATTTATGTTATTAATATTTTTTATGTAATATTGTACATGAGATCAATTATTTTTGAATCATATTTATATTATGTGTTTAAATTCTCATTAATATAATGTTATATATTTATATTAATTAAAATAGATTAATAACCCGTGCAAAGTATTAATAAATTTTTATTAATAAAAAGAGTTTCAAATATATTGAAAAATATTTTAATTAAAATTTAAATAAAAGAGTATGTTTTAATATATATAAAATATTCATATAATTTTAATAAAAGAGTATATTTTTCAGCGATGAGAAAATTGAAACATGCTATTAGATGTGAGTATAACTCTATATTTTAATTAAAAAAGAAGTATGTTTAGAGTAATATAATATAAAAGTATATATAATATAGATAGAACACAATAATAAAATTTAAATAATATAAATAAAACAATATTATTATTTTAATATTCATAAAATTTAATTAATAAATTAAAGAGGTTGACTAATGAGGAAATTAAAACATTTTTGTTTATTGATTAAAAAATATGCTTGAAATTGAATAAGAGACACGCGTGTATTTGAAGTTGAGTGAGATATAAAAGAACGAGCGGTTTAATAATATAGCATAGATAAGAAGATGTGGCATATGTTTTTAGATAATACTGTACTGTAGTATATATTTCAGTTAGGTAATTGTGTTCATACACACAATATAGTGGGTAATACAATTTAACTTACCAATCATGTATTTCAATATCACTAGATGGAAATTTTGGTAACATGTTGATTTCTGAGCCTCGACAATTTTCGCTCAACTATTTTGTTAATTTTCAGCAAAAATTTGTTTAATACTATGTTTAACAGTATTAAAATATATATATAGGTAGGTAGGTGAAAAATGGAGTATTCGACTTATAATGGGATTAAATGAACAAACATGGGCGTAGGATGAATGTGATGGATAAGATAGAACAAAAAACATTTAAAAAGGACAACCAATAAGGCAATAACCATGTGAATGTGATCAACACTGTGGATCTTAAATCTATACGTATCTGTTTAGCTTGTCAGTAACGTCTTCATATCTACCATTGACTTTACGACCATTTACTCCTCTCCAGTATTCGACGCCTCCCAGTTGTAATTAATCAATCTTCATTTTTTATAACGTAATGTCATATTGCCATATACGTATCTGTCTTTTTTTGTTAGAGCTCGTGGGCTTCTTTGCAACTATTATCTTCCTTTTTCTATTTACTTTCTTCGCTCACAAAAAATAATAATTATTTAAAGAAAATAGATAATATATATAATTATACAAATGTAGTATCCAACTGCGTCATAAATTCTCGTTCAATAACAAATTTAATTTTTCAAAATATATTCTTCGTCGAATCAATCATTAATAACATCAAATTCTAACTAAACATTTTATATTCCATGATCCTGGATCTGCCGTAATTGTGAGTTCTAAACTCTGCAAAACAATGCTCGAGGTATCACATGGAAACTATCCATCCAGCATTGTTTTGCAAAAACCCAGGATTCACAACTACACGGCATCTGGGACCATGAAAAAAAGGAAGATCCAGCTAGAGTTTGATGTTATTCTTATCAGACTGATCATTGATTAAAGCAACAGCCTAAAATCCCACTATGATAAATAATACCAAAATAATTATATATATAATATACAATATAAATTTATGAATATACATGTACAAAATTATATTTGAATGCATATATAAATATAAATTTTTTTTTATTTTTATAAATGTTATGATTTATATATGCATAACAAATTTCTTTGAAATCTTGAAAAAAGGGACATAATTTCAAAATTTGTCTAGATTATTTAAATTTCTGTAATTGGCCATGTGTTCATGACTTTATAAACTCTAAAACCCAACATCCTCAATAACCCAAATGTATTAAAAGTAAAAATTCAAATCTATGTCGATTATCTTTGCATGTCTCATGTTTATATATCTTTGTGTCTGCCACCTTAGTTGCCGCTTAGCCAATCGTAAAAATAGTCTGTCAAAACCGTTCAAAAAATAAACTCTAATGAGATCAATATAAATATGTTTATATTTTAGAGAAACGAGTTTTAGTGCGTACCTGGGGTTACAAGGGTGGACCCAGGATATTTCTCTAACCCGGGCTAAAAATATAAAAATAAATTTAATTAATATAAATAAAATAATATTATTATTTTAATATTCATAAAATTTAATTAATAAATTCTGATATTAAATAAATTAAAGAGTTGACTAATGAGAAAATTAAAATATGTTAGTATATTGATTAAAAAATTGTGTTTGAAATTGAACAGGAGACATACACATGTATTTCAAGTTGAGTGAAACAAAAGGATCAGACCGACGACGAACCAAACATTTGCCCTTGCAGTTTTAATGACATTAAAATTTTTTAAACATGTTTGATTCTTAAATACGGGAATACTGTTACATATCTTTTTGAGAAATTAAATTTAGTATATAAATTTTTACAAATATCACTAAAATAAAAATCAGCTTAGTGCATAGGTTTAAGAAAATAAACTCTAACTTTACTACAAACCTAAGATGAATGTTAAAATTTCGAACATTTATCTTAATTATTGGTTATTTATCTACAAGCTTGCTCTGTTTTAGCGGCTTTCACCACAAAAACAAAAAAGGACAATTTCTGATATACAGATTATAAAATATCGAGTTGTCTCGTACTCTCAAAGGGTGAAATATATTGATACATTGGGAATTTTTATTAGAGAGGAAAAAACAATGCTTTCACTCGCAAGATATTTTTGATCATTCGTCTGCTTATATGCAACATTGCAACTCTCTGAGTAAACCTATGTCCATACCAAGAGAGGTTTATAATATATGGGCTTATTATAACTTGGGAGGTGGGCCTGCATAAAAGAATCCTGTGAGCTTCTGACAAAAAATATTTTTTCGCAAACAAACCAATTAAAATAATTTACATAACTTATATGTTGAAGCCCAGCTTTTGGGCCGAACCGATCCTCACTCTTAGAGCATTTGCATCGATGAAAAGTTAGATTCCTGATGAAATTGAATTATGCAGTAATTTTTTTATTAGTTTATCAATAAAATTAAAATTTATTAACCATTTTATTAAAATTGATGGATTTTAGAGTGAGTCGATGGTCATAATAAATGAGACAATAAATGACTGCGGCATTTGATAAAAATGCATCAATTTATTAATTTGTTGAATAAATTAATTATTTTACTCCTTCCATCTGCTTTTAAATGTTGATTTTTAAAATAAATTTTATTTCTAAATACATTTTCATTTATATTTTCAAAATAAATTTAAAGATAATCTTTTAAAGTTATTTCTATATTTATTATTTTCAATCTTTGACTTTTTTAAACCTTAATTGAATTCTCATTTTCCAATATAATAATCGGGCACACTTACAGGAAAAGTTTATTTAACTAATAAATTTTTAATATGCATGTTTTTTTAAAATGAACATATAAATAGGAATGGAGGGATTAATTTGTAATTGTTATATAAGAAATAATTAAATAATTAAAATTTTACAATAGAAAACTAATTAAATTAATTATAAATTAATGAATTGATAAAATTCGTTGACAAAATACTCTTAAAACCTCCTCCATTCATTTATACATGTAAAAATATATGCTTAAATATTAAATAAATTAGTATATCATATATTTTTATATATAAGAAAAATCTCTGGATACAAGTCATACGGTCATACCTACCGCCTACGAATATTTATCAATATAATTAAATCTACGCAATAAGCTGTGTTTTTTTTCTCATGTTCATGGTACTGTAACTGGTAAGCACGTCCCTACAATTTTCAAAAGTCTCTCCCCTCCATTCGTTTTATCAATCTTTTCTAAAGTTTAAAAACAGATTTCACAAGACAACAAACAAGAAAAGAATCCCATGCAGACTTTGGATTCTCTACCCCCAGATACGCACTAAAATTCGTTTCACCAAAATAAATATGTTCAAATTTTTATTAACTAGCTTTTAAATTACTAACATGATCGATCATGTTAATATTAAACACGTTCTTGGTCACAAGTGTTCCCGCGAGTGTTGAATCAGTTGGTTAAAAAAAGAAATATCATATTCTTGGTCACATGAGTCAGAGTGTCGTACTTGTACGGTTTACCTAATTCACGTGGTTTGCAGGCTATTGCGTGAGCCAGTGGGTTTATTCAGTACGTACCCAAAAGATAGCGGCTGCGAATTCCCCACAGTTTAAAAAAATATTAAACACGGTCTCACAACCCGACACATGCTTAATTCGAATCTTGCGTATCAGGACCACCATTCGGTTCGTATCTAAATTAGTTAATGTTAAAACAACATATTTAAAATATTTTGTTGAATTTTGAAAATAATCTTGACTTGTAATATTATTTCATTCAGTTGAAAAGTCGAATATAAAATATAAATTAAGTGGATAAAAATGAGATCTTAACATTTGATAAGTAATAAATAAAAATTTAAGTGGTTTTTAAAAACATATTATTTTTAATTTCTTTTGTAAAAATATATTTATTAATTTTAACTTTTTCAAAAATATGAAATTTTAAATTTATCGTAAAAATACAATTTTACAAACAAATACAAATACAAATAATTTCAATTTCTTTTAAAAAAAGACGTCGGTTGAGTTTGATTACACATAATATATTTAAAAAAATTATTTATTTGTTTTTAGTTGTAAACTATATTTTTATAAAAAAATTAGAAAATCTTAAAAAAAATTGAAAAGTAATATTTTTAACAAATTTTCTAAAATTTTAAACTTTTTATCAAATTTTATTTTCAAAGATACCTATATTATATATATATATATATCATAATGAAGATAGTATAATTTGTTTTTTAAATAACATGTAAAAAATAAATAAAACTTCATTATTACAACCCACTACCCAGGTATTACTGCTCTGTTTTCCAATTTTGAAGTCAACTGCCAATTTAGAGTAATTTACAGCTCATTTCTTGCTAGTTGTGCCATTGCCCAGTACCTTTTGACTTTTTAACACTATCTCCCTCCTGCACCGGCTTATCCGGTCACTCATTTGATCTCCATACCGTTTATTTCGTCAATATTCTTTGTTTTTCTTCGTCCCGGTGATAATAACACAGAATTTTTAATAACAAATTAAAATTTTATGTTACCTTTAAAAAAATAAATTCTCGTATATAACATTTTTATATGCTCATTTATTGAAAAATAAAATATAGAAATGTCAAAATGTAATCAGTAACTTGACATCTAAAAGAACGCTTGAAAATATTAATAAATTTAATCATAATAAGCACTCATCCTTATTTTAGTTTTATTACAAAAATATATAAACATTGAGTTATCTTCTATTCCGTCCGTGTTGTTTGACTTATTATATATAAACTTTTATCTGATCAAATTGATTAAAGTTTGAATGAAAAATGTATATAATTGAGAAAAAATATAAAAATTATATCATCGAAAAATATATTTAATTTATTTTAAATTATATTTTTCAGTTTTTTGAAATTATAAAAGAATAATTTTTAATCAAATTGACTAAACAAGACATTTAATATTAGTGTGTATATGGTTTGGCCAATCCGACCAATCCAATCCAAACCGATCATTTTTTGGTCGATCCAAACCGATTTTTTCCAACCCGATATATACTCGGGTTGGAAAAACTTCAACCCGGTTTTAATGGGTTTGATATGGGTTTCAATTTTTAAAATCTGATCCAATCCAACTTGATCCGATTAAAAATAAGATAATTAATAAATAACTCAATTATGCAAGAATATCAACATTATTAAAGTTTAATGATCGATTCATCTATGTTATAATACAGTTCAAATTTAAAGATTATGTTTAGTGTTTAATCAATTCTTTTGATGCGTTAAAATTCAAATATTTAAGATATATGTTATTTGTGTTGCAGGAATGATTGCAATATTTTGTTAAATTATCTCCACTTTATTTTGAACTTTCATTTTCAAATTTATTTTCTTTTGATAAAAAATTTTATTTATATATTTATTAATCCAATCCAAAACTGAAATATATTAAATGAGTTGATTTACAAATTCTACTTTTATAAATTGAGTTGTTAAAATCAATCAACCCGATTCGTATACCCTCGGCGTTAACATGGGACGAAGGAGAGATTATATAAAATACAGCGTACTATATTTGAAGTTTATATATATATATATATATACACACACACATCCAAAACACAAAAAAATATAATTCTGAGCTGGAGCAACTCAGGAAGAGAGAAACAAGTTTCAACTTGTTAATACATTTTTGCAATACGTAAGAGCAACTCCTTTGGAGTTAATCACTCCGTTCTTGAATATCGGATGTTTGATTTTTTAGCGCATAGTTTAAGGTGTTTTGACAGCATAACTAAAAATGTTATTTTAAAAAAAAGATTAATAAATAAAAGTATTTATTTAATATTATTATTTATAATTTTTTTTAAAAAATAACATTTCTAATTATACAGTCAAAACACCTTAAATTGGGTGTCAAAAAGTTAAGAGATAAATATTTTGAAATAGAAGGAGTACCTATTTTCAATCCCTAAAATATATTAAATTAACGGTTACTAAAAATATATGAAATTAAAAAACTATTTCACTATGATGGTATTCCCTAAATTGATTCTCTATCATTTAAATATAATATTTAAATAATAGTTTAAGGAAATGAGACCATGAAAGAAAAAAAAAGGGAAGAAAGCAAGAAAGAGGAAGAAAGTTAAAAAAATACAGGAGAGATAGAGACTCCCAAATATAAGTAGCATCTCTCCTCTCCATAAAAATTTAAGACAAGGAGCACCACCGTTCTTAAAATTTTAGTGTACATTCCCTGTTCTTGAAATTTAATGTGTATTCCCTATTTTCCTTCCCGTGACATTAATATTGGTAGGCATTTTAGCCCGTCGGAGATGCTCCAAGAGTGTATGACCATCCTCATAAAAATTATTTTAATTAATTTTTAAGAAAAACCTTTGATTATCTCTATTCTTCTAAAAATTTCAACCAAGAATACAAAAATCAAAGATATTCTTAAAATCTTTCCACGTGTAATAACTAATGTTTGACCAGAATTTTAAACAGAAAAAGTCAAAAAAGACAGTTCATTCATCTCGAACTTGCACTTAGAAAAAGGAAAGAAAAACCAAAGCAGAGGCATCAACCATTTGACTTCTATTCCCCCACTTTCTCTTCCAACCTATACTTACAATTTCGTGTAAGAATTTCTGGGTCTGAGATGGCCCTTGATTTGATGAATACTAGTTACAGACACAACAAATTTGGGTCCAGAATGGAAGAAAACGCGGTTCAAGAAGCGGCCGCCGCCGGTCTACAAAGCGTCGAAAATTTGATCAAAGCTATATCTCAGTCTAATAATCAAAACCCGTATCTATCTTCTTCATCTTCTTCTGAAACCGGTGATACAGATTATAGAGCTGTGACAGATGTGGCTGTAAACAAGTTCAAGAAGTTTATTTCTTTGTTGGACCGGAATCGAACCGGCCATGCCCGGTTCAGGAGAGGCCCAGTTGTTCATGAAAAACCCGGGCCGGAGCTGTTGGCTAATGCGGTGCAGAACCAAAATCATGGGTCTGATGGGTTTCAAGTTTATCGGCCTACTGCGGTCCATCCGGTTCAGACGGTTCAGGTTGTTCAGCCGGTTCAGCGTTTACCACCGGTTCCCAAGAAGGAAAATGTTAGTACTACAATAAACTTTGCTGCTCCAGCCGTCGCTGTTGCTGCACCGGCGACTTCATTTATGTCGTCGTTGACCGGAGGATCAGACGGGTCGAGTTTTCAGATTACGAATATGTCCGGGTTTTCATCAGGTAGCCGACCGGCATCCTCGTTGAAGAGGAAGTGTAGTTCGATGAATGATGTTACGGCCAAGTGTTCCGGCTCTTCTAGTGGTCGATGCCACTGTCCTAAGAAAAAGTGAGCAAATTATTAGATTATTATTATATACTATTATTGTGTGTTAAGATTAAAAAAAATTATTCTATCTGACGAGATATATTTATTTATGGATGTTGTACCATATATAAACATATACATGTTGTGTTGAAATTTTGATTAGGCCTTTTTGTGATTAATTTGAAATGAAAATGGAATGTTGTTTAATAGGAAGTTGAGAGTGAAGAAAGTGGTGAGAATGCCAGCTATAAGTATGAAGACTTCTGATATACCACCAGATGATTTTTCTTGGAGAAAATATGGTCAAAAGCCTATCAAAGGCTCTCCACACCCCAGGTTGGTTTGTTTTGTTTCTCCTCCTCTCTGTTATAATTGTACACATGTATATTGTTCACTATTCATGTGCAAAATATATGCTTGTTGGTGTGGCTCATAGAACTACTATATGTGGACATATATAAAAACGATTAAGCAAGTAAGATTGCCTCATCTCCCAAAACTCCAAACATGGGTAGAGAGACTATTCTAGTTATGAGTTCTGATATCAAGTCAGTAGTGAGTATTCTATTACTTTAAGATACCTGTATCATTTGAATTTGAAAACAACCAAGCTTAACCAGTTTATTTCAAGGAACTTAACTCATCTCGGTGCTCGGGCATCAAATTTCCTCGTAGCATATGGATTTAACCAGCAAAATTTAGTAGTTCAAACAACAAATTGGTGTTGGATTTTCAACTAATCGTTGCATGATGAAAATTGACAATTGCAGAGGGTATTACAAGTGCAGTAGTGTAAGAGGGTGCCCAGCAAGAAAGCATGTAGAGAGGGCAGTGGATGATCCGGCGATGCTGATAGTAACTTACGAAGGGGAGCATAACCATTCTCAGTCTCCAAACGAAAACACAAACACTTCTCATATCCTTGAATCTGATGGCCCAAAACACTCTTGACCAAGAGACTATATGTGTATATAGCCTGATCATATTTCAAGAATGTTGGATGCTCGGGTTCCAGTTGTGTGTTAATTGAATGATTATGCAACTGTTTTATTTGGTGTTGTACTTCATAACTTGGAGAATGCCATTTAATTTATGCCCTAAGTTGTTCTTTTTGTTCACTCATTTTTGGTGACTATGAGATTCCATTTTTTGAAATTACTCCAATTTACTAGCAATTTAGCAGAAGAAAACTTATATATACTATTACTAATGTGGCTTTAACACTAGACAACGGTGTCTATCTATGATGCATGGCAACTTTAGTGGCCAACTAGCCCCTCAATTTGCCAAAAATATCTATGATGCAAGACAGTTGAAAAAATGACACTGATATATTTGTATTCGATTCGATATTGTTATATGAAGCTATGAAGGCATAGAGCCGTGCTTCACTGAGTAGCAAACAAACTCGGCCTATAGTTTTATTCAAAAAGCTATTCGAAAGAAAAAAAAGCAAATGATAGAATCCACAATATGGCAAGAACAAATGGGAAGCCAATAGAAGCACTAATGAAAATCGGCCATAGAAGGTCAAAAAAGAATTATCATGGTCATCTTCAATAGAGTAGATGCCCATTACATATAATAGCCTCCGTGTCCAATGTCCACCCAGTTATATAATCAACATTTCACTATACTTTTGGCAGCTTAATTCAATGGATTCACACTATTCTGATAAGCTAAAATTTCAATTCTTTGCTAATTGATTATGATTAACAACCATAAAATATATGGATAATCACTTAAATGACATGCACTGAGCGTCAACTGTAACCCCATCTCAACCAAACAAAATCGTAGTACATCTCACTCAGAAATATATAGGGCGAGGAGGAAGGTTAAATACTTAAATATAATAGGGTGCGGAGGATTCTAGTAAACAATTAGAGATGTCGTTTTCGTAAATACGAGGCTTTGTGAGATCATCAGTCATAATGATTAAACCAGTACCATGAAATGCTATAAGAAGAGTTGTTTTTCTTTTAACTTGTCCACAACTCTCTTTTATGCCTTTTCTTCCTTGTCTATCCTTGCTGTTACCATATCAAAAAATGACTAAAATTTCAACTAGACTGGTTTACTTAACCTATACCATTGTTCTTGGCCTTCTCATATTTGCATGTGGCAATATTGCTGGAGCATCTCTCCCGCTAGTTTCAGGACGCATACCGAAACTAGTAGCTCCAGTAGTAGCAGCACTGCCTCCGGTAGTGGAACAACTGGTGTTCCAGGACTTGAAGCTATCTTTAGTGTACCCAATTATTCAAAATTTCAAGAACCTGATCACTTCCGATCCTTTAGGCATCACTAAAACATGGGTAGGCTCAGATATATGCAACTACAAGGGGTTTTATTGTGACAACCCCCCATACAACAAAAGTGCCATAGTTTTAGCATCCATTGATTTCAATGGCTTCCAGTTGAGTGCACCTTCGCTTAATGGCTTCCTTGATCAGCTTCCTGATATCGCACTTTTCCATGCCAATTCAAACTTCTTCACTGGCATAATCTCATCAAACATTGCTGATCTGCCTTTTCTTTATGAGCTAGACATAAGCAACAATATGTTTTCGGGACCGTTTCCAACAGCTATTCTGGGCATGAATAGCCTATCTTTCTTGGATATCCGGTTCAATATGTTTACTGGATCAGTCCCTCCTCAACTCTTCACGAAAGATCTCGATGCACTCTTTATTAATGATAATAATTTCATGCAAAGGTTGCCTGATAATCTTGGCAACTCTCACATTATTCTTCTTACATTAGCTAACAACAAGTTTTTTGGTCCAATCCCACGTGACATTGCCAAGGCCTTGTCCAGCCTTACAGAAGTCTTATTTTTAAACAACAAGTTAAGTGGTTGCTTACCATATGAACTCGGGTTCCTGAAAGAAGCTGTAGTGTTTGATGCAGGCAATAATCAATTAAGTGGCCCAATACCATATTCTTTAGGATGCTTGGAAAGCGTTGAAGTTCTAAATTTTGCTGGTAACATGTTTTCTGGTATGGTGCCTGAGGTCGTATGTGCACTCGGAAACTTGGCAAATTTATCTCTGTCTGATAATTATTTCATACAAGTAGGGCCGATTTGTAGGAGCTTGATTAGGAAAGGTGTGCTTGATGTTCGGAGAAACTGCATTCCTGGACTTCCATTTCAAAGATCAGTAATGGAATGTGCATCATTCTTTTCACGACCTAGGCGTTGTCCATATTATGCATCCTACTTTTACATTCCTTGCTGGTTGCCCAACTTCAGTTCTCCTCCATTAGCTACTCTTTTAGCTCCTTCTCCAATTTAGTGTTGGAATGTTTGCTTAATTCTGTATGCAGGCAGGGTCATTGTATTTTTCCACTTACAAAGCATATATCTTCATAATAATAATTGAAACCACTAAAAATTATATTTTCTCGCCCTACACACCTCATGCTTTTATTTTCATAATTTGACCAGAATGTCACTGGTGATGTCTTGTTGTCCATCTTCTCAGGTCTATCAAAATTTGAGATGAATAAATTGGTCATTGACTGACCTACTTCATGTCCTTTGTTGACATTATCTGCTGTCCAGCAGCATATGGATCTTTATCTAACATAAAATTATCGTCCAAGATATGTCATAGATATCAAGCAGTTTTGTCACTCTTCACTGTCACTGAATTTTGAACTTTTATATTGTCAATGGGGACAAAGCATGGCATGATAATGGAGTCTACTTCATTCATTGTAATAATCAATAACCAAACTCTTTTGTATTCCACTAATAGTAGTTCCTCATTTCTAAGCTAGCCAATACTTTGAATGCTTTTAGCTTTTTGTGCCCACTAGATACCTTAAATTACGGTTCTTCTTCCACTAACATCTTTGTAGTCTCTATATTCAATTTACACTTGACCTGAATGCACCATCTTAAAATGAAAAAGAAAAACTTCAAAAGTAGAGCAATCCCTCTTTCAGATTTTTGATATTCTTAGTATTATGTTTACATGTAGTAAAAATTCGGTTTTTACTTGGCAGGTTGCTTGTCGTAAAATATCCATTTCAATGTGGCTCCCCCATCAGTAGGATGCGTCGAAGATCTTACTTTATTACTCATAAATGACTGTTTTCGAGGTTCAAATCTATTACTTAGTGAATCCGGAATCGCAAGCTTATGACTTTAGTATCGGGTCGAGCAGGACCTTAACGTCAAGGTCATTTATGATTGATCTTTATCTGTGTTATGAAATATAGGATTTGCTGGATCTGAATTAGGTAGAGAGAAAATGACATGTTCCATGGCCCTCTCAGAAATTATAATCACACCCTTAAAAATATAGTTGAAATTTGACAAACTGTTACAGTTGGAGCATCAGAATTTGAGAAAGGCAGAATCAACTGTGCATTGGATTGAGTTTCTTCATTTCTTCAATGATTTCTCTTTTAATAGTACCTCCACGATTTATAATAACACTGTCGCTGAGAATTATTTAATAACTCACCTACCAGATACCAGTGGTTTTTAGCAAGTGTTTAAAGTTTGAATATTAAAAAAAAAAAATAGTGTGCGAGTCTTTAAGGTTTTACAGTTCATTATTTTTTTGGAAACACATACTTTGAATCCTTTCCAAAATATCAATTTCTAGCATGTATTTTGTCAATAGCAGATTACATGGTCAATAGAAATTTGAAAAGAAGCAAAGGAAATGGCTGTCAAACCAGCGCTCACCCCACAATCTGTAGCACATTTAAAGGAACAGTGTTTAGTATTGAGCTGCAAACCTGAATTCCACTTGCAAGAGCACTTCTCTCAATTCTAACCTTCACTGCACCACAAGCGGGAACATGCCTTCACTATCACTGCATGTAGAAATTTGGCGGTAACAAACGCATGAACCACAGTAAGGCCTGATGTTATTGTATTATTCGATTGTTATGCCAATTAATGACAAGTGCGACAGTCCTGCATCAGCAATAGCAAGGTTACTTGCTGGATTGCTTTTGTGAGCAGGCTGTTGGCTCTGAAATGTACATAACTTGTGTTCCAGCTATGCCTTCGACAGAGCTGGTGCCTAAACATAAAGGTCTGAGTTTCCTTTGCCAGCTTTCCTCTAACTATTTATGATTTAACTGACTATATATATACCTGCTGTGAATATCATTAAATTTCAGTTTGTGGGATAAGAATTATGCAAATTTTAAGAATTTCGACATTGTACACACGAATGAATGTTGACGAGTTCTACTGTAAGTGTTATTTACAAAAATAATAACATGCCCAATAGTCGCTCTAATAACAAAAGTATACACCAAATATTCTAACTCTAGATTACAGAGTGCAAATTCTGATGATCATTCTCCTTGCACATGTTCTTCTCATGTAACCAAAATTTGTTTGAATTATGGATTAGCAGCTTAAGTTGTAAAGGCTTCCAACAAAACACCCTTGAGGCTGCTACTGCTGGTTCAAGCCCCTATTGTCTGAACATGAATTGTGAACCGTGGCACAATGACACGAAAAGTTTTATGTTTTACAAATATGCAAAGTTACCCCTTCACTTTGATAATGGTATATGTGGAGATCTTCCAGAACTTTCCAAGACGATTTCAAACAAATCACCTTCAGATACCTCATCAAAATCAGGGCCCCTGTTAGTACTATTGCCATATATGTATTGACCTCTGGTTGCTGATCGGTTAAGCCACTGGGAATCTATTCTCCCCATTGAGAATAGCTCCTTGCTGTCTTCGTAGCCCAGTGCAGGAGAGTTTGTAACAGGGCCAATGAAGCAAGGATTTGGAGTTCTTTGCAGATTTGCTGGTGCATATTTGAACACACTTTGTCCAAGATTAACTAGAACTGCCATGTCACTATTAGCTGCCATTGTAGGGTACAATGGAGTTCCGAATTCTTCTGTCTTGCAATGAATTTCATGTACAAGTTCAGAATCTACAGTCAAGAACACCTTTTTCTGGCTCGGATTGTATCCGCAGCCAATAACTTTATCAACTCTTCCCCATTCTTCCTTTTCTGATTCAGTAACAAGTTTAGTTCCTGAAAATACCAACACAAGACAAATTTATATCATAAACATTTGTAACAAAATTGAAGTTGTACTACAAGGAATAATAGTACAACTAAATAATTCTAATATTTTCTAAAACCTAGCATTTATATGAAAAATAAGGCCCTTACATTCACAAAAATAACAAATCAAGATTTTTTCACAAGTAAAAGTAACAGAATTAAGGATTCGTTGATAGCAAAGTGACAAGAGTCATCCCCTCTCCACATGACCAGAAGTAATGGGTTCAAATCCTAGTTCTCGCTCCCAAAATAGTTAAAAATCAATTGTAAATAAATATGTAATATAGGCAAAAAGCAAAAGGAGCAAAGATTACCATCAAGGTAAACGGAGCCGTTAGAATTGAAACCAATGGATCCTGAATAGCTTCCGGGAAGCTTTAATGGAAGAAAGCCTCCTCCACTTAACCCCAATGACAATGCAACCGCTCCGTTCTTTCCGTCTTCATTCAAACCAATTTTTATTTCATCTAATTTACTGTTCGCATAACCATTGTCGACACTTGTAACATGAATAATAGATTCTGATTCATCTTGAATCAGTTTAGTCTTTTCCCCTTCAGATTTCATGCCATCTATAGTGCCCACTACTGACCCATGATGATCATTTTCACTGCAAGCCAAGATTGTGATTTCAAAATAAGCTTCTCTCGGAAAAGCTGAATTTCCTAAAGAAGGCCCTGGGAAAGGCAGGGCCGTTTTGATGACAGAATTAGCAGAAGAGACACTCGAATTCGACTTTTTCAAACCAGAATTAAGTCTAATTTTCTGCATAAAATCAGCTGATCCTTGATAAACTTCCCAACTAATCTCCACTCCCATTTCATTAACTTGATCACCAGCTGCACATACACCTAACAAAGTCCGAGCTGATCGTACAGATGGAGATGCTGTATAACAGGCATAGTTAGTAAAAGCAAATCTTGACCATCCATTCTCAACAGCATCAGTAACAAGTGCAGGATTATCAGCCCAACTAAACAAAGGTTTCGAAGAAACCCCACGTCGAAAAACATAATAATTAGTCCTTTTTGTACTAGTTTCTTGACCAAGTTGATGAAGTCTAACAATCCCATTCTCTATATTTGTTGCTCTTCCTCCTCCATTAGTTACAAGAATATTATTCGTAAGCTGTTGTTTCTTGACATGACAACATTTTTGTATCAACATAATCACAAGGAGAATTAAAATTGTGACAGCAGCCACCATCAAAACTACATGTATCCCTCTGATCATACCTTAACAATATAGATGTCACGAAACTCAATGTTAAATTTGTTATTTCAAGAACAAATAAGAAGAGAAGAGAGGGTGGCTATTAATGAAGAAGAGAAGGCAGATGAACGTGGACTATGACACGTTCAAGAAAGGCTGGAGGCTTGTAACTTGTAAGGTGGATGTGAAGAAATTATTTATGTAGGAATGTGCAAAAAAATAAAATGTGGTGTGATGTGTAGTATACGGAGTATTATTAATTTAGTTTAAACAAATGCGGTGGTGTGATTTATATATACGAGATTCAACGGTGAGAGAAAGACAAGGGAGTTCATGACTGTGTCGTGCTGAGGTTCTTCACTTCTAGATATAAGCCAAACTTGGAGGAGGTGTATATGACTTTTTATTCAAAATATTATTATTGCACCTTTTTTACATTATACAGGATATTGTTTTTTTTCCTCCAAGATATACTTAGATATTAAATAATTTAATATCTTTATATTTATTGATTCATACTTTTTTTTCCCAAAAACATGGGGTAAATGTGACTGGTTCAGTTTTTTTAGTTACTTTAGGTTGCACGTAAATTTAAAAGAATAACATAAAAAAATCTAAAGATGTTTATTTTACCTTATTTCTTAATAATAAGTAGTACCTATTTTTTAAAAAAGTATGCGAATAAGTATATTTTTTAAACAAATACTTACTTTTATAACAAGTTTGACCAACCACTAATAATTATAGTTTTTTTTGGTTTCATATGGATTTTTTTAAAATCCCCTTGCATGTCAATATGTCATCCTTAGATATATTTTTTTAGAAAAAAACCCTTACAGTAAATTTAAGATTATATTAATAAATATTTGTAATAATATTTATATAAGGGATAATTATTAAAATAAATTTAGCTTAGAGCAACAGATTAAATTGAGATTGAATATGAATAAAATACTAATCTGAAAATTGAATATTTTTAAAACAGAAGTAACTAGAAGAGTATGTTCATTGCTCATCAAAAAGTATTCTTCAAAGAAATTGAAGGAGACAATGAGATAATAATGGGATTAAAGTTAGAAGGACCAAAAAGGGAGGAACAGTTAAACGAATTGCAAAAGACCAAAACAAAAAGTAAGAACAAAAGTAGAATTGAGTAATCTGACTTGGATATATGATTGTTTGCTAGCAGGATGCCCCATGTTTGTCAGCTACTTTTACATAATTACATGTATGGCCGATGAATTTTTGTAGCTTCTCAGAAGTTTTGGAAATTATTTTTACTGTGATAATAGTATTATAAAGTATAAATTAATTATTTAAATAAATATAAATATATATATAATAATTATTTTAATTTTATAATGTTAATATATAATTTTCATACTACCTTTATAGACATAGAACTCTAGAAATTTTAATCTTATTAAAAGAGATTATGTCAAATTAATATATTTTTCTTTTTTTACAACAATTATATACTATAAAGACATTATTAAATATCTTAATATTCAAAATAAATATATTTTTAAACATATAATATATTAGCGCAAGTAGGTAAATTTGGCCTTGTTTTCACGCATGATGCTTGTATATTTAGTCAAACAACATGAACCGCATAAGCTCAATTAATTAAGTATTAACAAAAGTTTAGGTCATTAGCTCGTCAAACATCGTTTCAATTCCATTAAACTATAGGAGTATTAAGGAAAATAAGCTGCATTAGTTGCAAGTCTGCAACAGTTGTTGGAGGACATTATCTGATGCCCAATACATCAATTTATTTTCTTCAAACAGATATGATGCAATCTGGATACGTTTTAAAAGGATGGGTCTCATGCCTTGCTAGTAGGAGTATTATATATTAGAAAAATAATGAAATTGACTAATATAAAATTTAAAATAAAGTAATAAAAGATTGTGTGCAACCACAAAATTATTTAGGACTGCAGCCCCATCTTCTCTTCGACGTGACTTTAAAGGGCTATCTGTCGCCTGAAAATTGTTATGACGACATGGTCAAGAATCTTATTACTTCCCCCAAATCCGATTGAATTATGATTTTATTTTCAATTTCCCCCCCTAATATTTTAAATTTTATTCACGAGATATATTATAATATTTGGTTTATTTTAATTGTCAAAATAAGATTAGAAAATGTTATTTAAATCTAACTAGGGTTTAAAAACATACTAGTGGCACACGTTTCTCTAGTTTTTTAAGTATATTTTAATGAATTGAATAATTTGAACGGTGATAAAATTAAAATATTTAAATTATATTTGGTATAAAATTTAATATAGATAGAATAATAATAATATTATATCATTCACGAGATTTAATTAATTAATTGTTATTTTATAACTTAAAATAGATAAATTAATAATAATATTATAATATCTGTGAGTTTCGATTATGAGTTACAATTTTAAATGAATTTGATAGTTCGAGCGTGATTAAATTGACATAGTTAAGTTGTATTTAGTATATAATTTTAATAAAATTTAATATAGATAAGAAAAAATATCTCATTAATGAGATTTAATTAATTATTTATTATTTTAAATTAATTAAAGAGTTTGAGTGGTGTAGAACCTGAAATAAGATTGTATTTGATACACCTACATTATATAAAAGTTAGATCGCTAATGAATTCTTAATATAAATATAAATTTTAGGTCATATGTGAACTAAACGGATAACTAAAATATGGAATAACTAAGATTATAAAAAAGTTCTCATGTTTGATTATAATAATATAGTATAGAAGTATAAGTTTATACTATAAATTGACTTAACAAATTATATATATATATATATATATATATATATATATTTATGAGATTTTAATATTAATAATATATTATAATTTTAATAGAATAGTATAATAAATAATAATTTTAGTGGAGTTTAAAAAATTTGAATGATAATAAAATTAAGATGTGTAAGTTTATTTGTAGTTGAATAAAATGAAAATATGGAAGTAGTTGAGTTTTTACCTATCACATAATATATTTATATTAATTATTTTTTAAAATAAATAATATGTATGTTTTTTTGAAGTTTTTTTTATTAAAAAAAGTGTAACCAACCAACCAAAAACTATTATACCAAACCAACAATTAAATTATGTTTCGCTTATAATAGTACAAGTTTATAATCTGTGCGAAACACGAGATAACTAATATTTAAGTAAATTGATTTTTATTTATATTTTTATTGATATTTAATATAAAATTTTATAATATTAAAAATTTATATTAATATTATATGTTCTCTTATTTTATATAAATTTATTCTATTTAATATAAATATATTATAATTTGGACCTGTGTTATAATAAATATATAATTGGACTTAAATAGTAAAATTTTAGTGATATATATATATATATAGTTATGGCTCGTATTATAATAAGTAAAATTATATCTAAATGTATATTTTTTAGGTCTGTGGCACAATACCAACCGACGACCAAAATTTTTAATCATTCTATTATAATAATATAATATAGATAATATAGATGTATTAGATTATTCAAAATTTAATATAAGGGTACTCACCCCTATCTTCATATTTATTTATTTTTTTCTTAATTGTAATTCTAAATACATCATTTTTGAATAAGTGTTTTAATTTAAATCATAACTAATTGTATAAGAAACATATCTTTCCATCAAAATCGCTCTTATCTATGTTTTCTGAAATTTTATTCCATTAAATCTTCAGATCCATTTTCATATTTTTTAGACCTGTTTCACATTCTCTGAATTTATTTTCTTATGAAATTTTAAACGATTTTAATGTCATGTGTGATGATTTTTATATATCTATTGAAGGGTTATTCTTTGTGGCGTTTTGATCAAATATATGACTATATGTCATTTATGATGATTTGGTGTCATATTAGATGACTTTTTTTTAAATATAAATCAAGAGCTTTATTTATAATTTTATACTACATTTAGTATTATATTTATGTTACTTTTATCTACTTATTTATTTTTGTTATTTTTCAGATTTATTTACTTGAACTAACAATTCTCTATGAATGGAAACAAGATTTTTGGTTTACAATTGTTGCACTTATGTAACATATTTTTAAAGCTATTATCATTTATGATACGAAAGTTTTATTATCTAAATTTTCGGGAGAATCTCTTTCTTCTGGTAGTTATAATTTTGATTACGACACATGAGATTGATTAAATATATCTTTCAATAAGTTTGCATGGATGAAAGAATCTCTCATGATTTCTAATATTTTTGGGATATGTACTTCGAATTATCTATTAATGAAATGTTTACCGTTTTTGCAAATTTTTTATTTTTAATATAGGAGTAAATCAGGGTAGTATTGTTGAGGGGGTTTATACAATTACACTATAGACTTACACTACCATATTGTAGACAAAACAATAAAACTAAGAGTTTGGTGACTTTGGTGCCTCTAATTTGTCGGGTTAAATATCAAAATGGTCACTGAAGTGAAGAACATGTATCAAATAGATAAGACTAGTTACCGGGATCTCGTTTGTACCACTATAGTGAAAAGTAATGACAACGCCGTCAGTTAACTTATTGACTTGACGGAAAAATGAATTTAAATATTTATTTGTACAGATAGGTTAGCGCGTGAATCACACCATAAGAATATAAAGTTTTAAACATAAAAATAAAACTTAATTAAAATTTTAAACATAAAAACAACAGTAAATTGTGTGTGTATATATTACAACACATATATTATTTAACATAAAAACAACATTTTTCTATAAAATCTTAATCTTTCTTTCTTAATTTATAAAAATTAAAAAAATTCAAATTTTGTTATAAAATTAAAATTTATATTTTAAAATCTCAACATATTTTTTTTGAATTATACATGAAAAATTATATTTTAACAAATAAGTATAAATATTTTTTTAAATCTCAAATTTTCTTTTTGAGTTAATATATGAATAACGAATTTTAAATTAGTAAAAAAATAAATATAATTTTTTTAAAATCAAAATTTGATATTTTTTATTATTTTTTTTATAAATTTCGGACCTTTAAAATCGAAAAGAAATAAAAAAAACCATACTTTTTAACTTTTTTTATTTCATAAGTTCCAAAACTAAAAAAAATATAAGTTGTATTATTTTAAAGGTATTATTAATAGTTATCTATTATGAATTTAATATATTTTAAAATTTATTAGTTGTTAACAATAAAAAAATTAAACTAAAAATTTAAAATACTTAGTTGTAGTCCACCTAACCTACACTTGTTGTAACGTCGGCTCCCATTACGATTTTAACATTTCTCGTCAAGTTAACATGTCAAACAAACGGTACTCTTCTTCACTATAATGGTATAAATAAGATTCCGGTAACTAGAGTCACCTATTTGATACATGATTTTCACTCGAGTGATCACTTTGAAATTTAACAACTAATTTGTCTCCTTGGGGAGGGCATTTCTCCAACGGAATGATAATTGGTTTTACAGTACAATGTTCTTATCTTGCTATAAAAGTTACTCACAAGTCATAACCATAAAATTCACAAGTACGTCAGGGTAGCTGTCAGCATTATCTAGGAAAACCACTAATTTTATTTTAAAAAACTACTGTAAAGTTTAACCTAAGATTAACTTAATCTTTTTCATTAAGAGACAATCACACATCAAAACTTTGTGCTTTGCATCGTCACAATTGTACGCTGTTTAATTTAAAATTAATGATTTTAACCAAGGCCGACCATTGACGTAAAACCAATGATGTTTTAGTGGAGCGAGATAAAAGAACAGTTTAGCTAGTTTTTTTTCTTCTTAAAGCAAGTGAAGACTTTTTTTCTTAATAAATAAATTCATAATTTTATAAATGAGTATTTATTCTATGAAATCTGAAAATGATACAGAACCTAGGTTGTCAGAAAAGTTCTTATCACTTATACTATTCAATTGAAGACTTTATTATTATTATTATTTTTTGCGAAAATTTGAAGACTTTATTTAATCACATCAATATAGCAATCTTTTCTTACATTCCAGGACACAAGTTACAGACTAAATAAACATAAACTCATCAGTTTTAAGTTACATAAAAATACTCAAGCAAGTATAATTTCCGAGTATTGTAAATTTAAAGTGTCATGTGAGGTAGAATATAACATTTACTACAAAAATGAAAGTTTTTTTTTGGTTGCTAAATTACAAAAATGAAAGTTTCCATCACTAAATTCCCAGGCTTTAATTGGGTCATCCTGTAACATATTTTTGGTTTGAGACAGTCTGCACCAAGTCCCTCGGCCCAATAATTATATTTCTCCTCATTTGGAGAGATCTATGATTACAAGCCCCAAAAACGTTGTAGCAGATTAGCAATTGAATAAATCATGAAATTATCTCCATTCTCGACTATGAAGATTGGTTTGGGGCTTGGGGCTAGTTATTTTTATTTCATAAAAAATGTTTAAATTTTTGAATAAATAAATATTAACTAAACAACCGCGAATTTTTACAATACTCTGAATTCTAATATCATCAGTGTCTGTTGAGTATTAAATTTTTGTACTTGTTTTTTTAAATAATAATAAAAAAATTGTACTTGAAATTATAAATATATTTATAGTAGTAAAATTTCATCCCCTCTTGAGCCTATGCATATGCCAATATGCCATACACTCAAACACAAAATCATCATCTTATCCTGTGTATAATATATATACATGTATGTATGCATAAATGTTCTCCCTCTACAATTCCCACACTTTTTTCCTCGTCAAACCCCAATTCAAACCCTCCTTTCACATCCCAAATCTCAATTTCAAACCCCCCTTTTCATTCCATCGCCGGCGATGCCTCACAATCTCCTCCGATCACTCCGCCGCCACCACCCAAATCGACATGGTCCGTACAAAGGACGGCGTCTACACTGCCAAACCTCAAAAAGTTGTCATCTTGTGGGACCTCGACAACAAACCCCCTCGCGGGCCCCCTTACAATGCTGCCATTTCTCTAAAAACACTTGCTCAGAGGTTTGGAGAAGTTGTTGATTTCTCTGCTTATGCTAATCGTCATGCTTTCATTCATTTGCCTCAGTGGGTTATTAATGAGCGCCGGGAGCGAAAAAATTTGGATTTTCTTGAGAAAAAGGGAGTGATTAGGCCCAGTGAATTGTATGTTTGTGGGGTTTGTGGGAGGAAATGTAAGACTAATTTGGATTTAAAGAAGCATTTCAAGAATTTACACGAGCGAGAACGACAGAAAAAGTTGAATAGGATGAAGGGTTTGAAGGGGAAGAAGAGGCAGAAGTTTAAGGAGAGGCATATTAGTGGGAATTATAAGTATAGAGAAGCTGCCAAGACTTTGATTACTCCGAAAAGTGGGTATGGATTGGCGGCTGAGTTGAGGAGAGCTGGGGTTTATGTTAAGACTGTGGAGGATAAGCCACAAGCCGCGGATTGGGCTGTGAAGAGACAAATGTTGCATTCCATGAGTAGAGGAGTGGATTGGATTGTGTTGGTATCCGATGATTCGGATTTTAGGGATATGTTGAGGAAGGCGAGGGATGGGAATTTAGGGACTGTTGTTGTTGGGGATATGGATAGGGCGTTGGGGAGCATTGCTGATTTGTGGGTTCCTTGGATTGGTGTGCAGAATGGGGAGGTGAGTGATGATGATTTAGTGCCACGGAGGAAGAGTGAGGATGAGTTTGTGGACGAGGGAGGGTTTGATGGGGAGAGGGATTTGGATAGTGTGTTGGATGAGCTTGTTGGAGTGAGGAGTAAGTTTAATGAGGTGAGTATCGATGAGGAAGAGTTGGAAAGTTTTGATTTTGATGATGATAGTGAAGAAGAGGATGATGATTATTTATCGGATAGCCAGGATGAAGAAACCCGACAAGATTATAGATACTTTTGATATGAGTGTTGTTTGAGATGATTATGGACTAGAAGAGGTTGGATGATGAAATGATCTTGAGGCCATGCTGGTTATTGCGCAATGATGAGAAAGCAAAAGGAACTACATAGTCTAGCAAGGAGGAATTGCAGTAAGAAGTTGATGCAGGTCTTAAAATCCCCTTTGTGATGATTAAAACTAAATATGATTGCTGACTGCATCTCAAGGGGTACATTTTTCCATCCCCTAATCTAGAATTGAAGATGAGTTCTTTTGGAATTTATTTGTATATTGGCATACCTGTTATTCCTAATATTATTGCAGTATATCTTTTAGTTCTTTTGGTTACTATTAATTTGATCATATCTCATTTTCATTGTTATTATAAGACTTATGCTTCTTTTCTTATATCTCAACTTACATTTTGCTTAATATTGTTTATCAAGAAATTCTCTTATAGCGTAGTAGTTCAAATTTGAATGGCACCTCATGTAATATTCCTATTCATGAGGCTATCACTAACTTACTGGTGTCCTACAGTGAATTTGTCTATTTAGAGCCTATTGTAGTTGCTGCATGATATTTATTTGTTTCTTTATTTTGCTGAGCTGATTCATGTCCTGTTTTGCCTACGGATGTGAAATGATGCATGAATTGGGGCCTATTGAATATTGTCATACACTGGTGTGGATATAGGCATGCCAGTGGTGGTATGAATTTGGCCTCTCTCTTATATTTAGAATGTGCAAGACTTTGGTGTTAGATTTTATATATTTAGACCTTACCTTACACCTATAATGCATTAGGGAGGTTGTTTGACTTGTTTCCGGTAGAGGTGCTACTAGGCACTATTTATAATTTGGTTATACTGCATACTACAAGTACTGTATATATAATTAGTACAAATTAGTTTCTTTTTAATAAAAGGAGAAGGTATTGTGTGACATGGAATGACCGAATGAAGATGGGAATGGAATGAATATGAAGAACTTAAAGGTGGATGAGGGAAGGTTGGTAGTTAGGAGAGAAATATCTGATCAAATACGTCGTAGCTTTTCAGAGGACCATGATTCTTTATTTCTTGCAGCAAGCCACCATGATTTGATGTCTTGATCAATGGATGTTCTGAATGAAAGAGTATGGTGTCACGTGGTTATAATGGTATATGGCAAGACATAGCACAATAGGTGTTTCTTCGGGCATGGCCTCTTCACCGCTCCATGTTTTATATTTTCAGCACAAGGGAGAACAACGCATACAAACCATTTGATGGGACTGGGTGCTTTAAGAATCGATTTTGCCATTGTCTGCTGTTGTAAAAAGGTGAGAGACCAAGGTAATTTGCTGAGGTGACAAACCAATGGATCAAACTTATCTAATGTCTATATGATACACGGAATTAGATATCCAGAAGAGGAGCATGCATCAATTAATTCCTGCTCTTGTGTTGGCTGCTGAATGTTGGTCAGCTGTGTTCTATGTTCCATGTTCTGCATTTTATGTAGTTGGAATGAATAAGTGTATTATAAACTTGTGAACAAAGTTATAAGTGAAGATGTTGCAAGAGGAACAAAGAACAGGAAATAAGAGAGTTCAAATTTTGAATAATGAATTTTGTTCCAGTAGCAAATGCAGCTTAAACGTCGTAGTTCGAAATTTCTTAGGAGTAGTGTGTGGTAAAAATTTTGTGATTCGCATGTTTTGAAATAAAATATTAAAAATATATATTTTTGGGGAGGTATGATAATAAAATTTATAGTTATTTAATTCTTGTAAAAGCTGAAAATCAATTTTTCCCAAAAATATGGAAACATGCTTTCTGTAACAGCAAAAGTACTTTTGTAGACTAATTTTTGATTTTAATTAAATACATTTTTAACTGTTGTTGAGCAAAAAATTAAAACGACCCATTGATTACTTTTCCATGGAGGGTTGGTTTGGTTGGCCCGTGGTAATCGGGTTAATGTGGTATAAGTATGAAGTATCATTCCTGATATTAATGGTGAAATAAATTTATTAATTTAATATATTTTTTAATAAGTAAAAAATTATAAGCAGTTAATATGAAAAATAAATCATTATTATTTCTCAAACATTAAACAATATAATTATAATTTTTTTATTGCAAGAATTAACATGTAATTTTATAAATAAAGATAAAAATAATAATTTTTAATTTAATTCCCTATATCCATGATTTATACCCATCCCATGATATCAAAAACTCATACCATATGAGTTTGAGATATAAATTTTAAAATTTTAAATTTTAAACCAAACACACGGACAACACCGACCAAACCACTAAAGGAGTCTATGTACGTTGGAAAGTTTTTGCTAGGCTTTGGGTATACACGTGGGCCGCTATAGATAGACTAAACTTCTACCTCACCCATTACTTGTTGCGGAGGGGCTGAAGTATTTGGAATTTTCATTTGGGGTACAACGATATATTCACTCTGGCTCTAATCCACTCATATTTGAAAGGTCCACTATGGCTTTTCTTGGGTTTTTGCCTTTAGTTATTTATTGTTCAAAGTTTTATATTGTATCCTTTTCATAGTTGGTACTTTAAAAGTTTATAAGAAGTTATCATTAGTTAATAAAATCCAACAGATCTACAATATCCTGAAATTTATTACACAATTTTATATCTGCAAATATATGAAGATTCTTTAAAAAAATATTAATCGAACACCACCGAAAATCTTAAAATTTAATTAAACATCACTAGATTTCTTAAAATACTAAACACCACCAAATACACAATATTACATACTAAAAAAATGTTGTGAGTAGATAGAGAAAACCCCATAGAATTTGACCATATAATTAATAATTAATTTAGGTAAAAAAAATTTGTTAAATAAATTGTTTAGGTAAAATTGAGGCATTTGATAGATGAAAAAAACAAAAGAGATCCAACGGTGAGGAATTTACGATACAGGCGAGACCGCGTGATGAGTATATATTGCTGGACAGTTTCTCAAAGCAACGTTGCGGTGCAGTTTGATCTCTGCTCTTCCACCCAAAAAAAACCAAAAAATTTAATAACAACAAAAATTATCTCTCTCTCTCTCTCTCTCTCTATATATATATATATATATATCATCTATCTATATAATTTATCTACAGATCATTGATCGTCAATTTTCCAGTCGCCAACGATTTATCCGAAAACAAAAAAAAATGGCACAGATTGAGGTCGAGCAACCGCAGATTCCGGTGAGTGGAGGGGGATCGAATCAGATGGCGGCGGCGGCGGCGTCGTTGTATGTGGCGGATTTGGACAAGAGTGTAACGGATTCACAGCTGTATGATCTGTTTAATCAAGTTGGTCAAGTGGTTTCAGTTAGGGTTGTTAGGGATACTAGTAACCAGGAATCTCTTGGTCATGGCTATGTCAATTACACCAATCCCGATGATGGTATGTCTCTGTCTCCTATGCTTTATGTCTCTCGGTCTCTTTCTTTAAACACACGCACGCACGTGTTTAACTATTATGTTTATGTGGGTTGGGTGGGGTCTCTTTTCTTACATGTTTTATTTCTGTTTCATCCAACTACTATTTACAACCATTTTTATTTGTGTTTTCGTTAAATTCATACGAGCAAATTATGAATTGTTGTGTTGATTACGTGGTTTCTGCAACTGCACTAGACATTGTCTATTACATGCTTGTTAGTTATACAATGACTTTTGGTACTCTTTTTTCACTTGTCTACAGCTGCAAGGGCATTGGATGTTTTGAACTTCACTCCAGTGAATAGCAAAACAATTCGTGTTATGTACTCTGACCGTGACCCCAGTAGCCGGAAGAATGTAGCGGCAAATGTATTTATCAAGGTACTGGTTAACCAGATGAGTCATATGATAATTACTACATTGCTAACCTTGTATTCACACTAGACCTGCCAATTCGGTGTTCGGATCGTATCTAGTTTGGATTAAAATCGGTTAAATTTCGGATCAAGATTAGATTAAGTTTAGTTCAGATCATTTCGGATCGGAAAAATACAGCCTGAATTAATTTTGAATTAGTTTTTAATTATAGTAAAACTAAAATTAAAGTCGTTAAATAAGTTTGTTGAAGTAATAACTTATTCATTATCTTTCTCCTTCTGTTTTTTAATTTGTGAATCTTTAAAAAAATCATCTTATTATTAAATATATTGCTTATAATATAAGTTTTTTGATATAAAATTATTTTAAATATGAATTTTGCTTAAGAATAGATTAATTTAGTAAATAAAAAATGGGTTAATACTATAGACTATGAATCATTAAAATATAACTAAAAATTTAGTTTAAAATTCAATTGATCTCTTTTCTAATTCGATATAATTCGTATTTGTATTGAATCAGATCTCGTAGCTCGAGTCATATTCAGTTCAGATGATTGTGTATTCGGTTCTAATCGGTTCCAAGTCATTATCGAGTCTAGTATTTCGGATTATTTTCGGTTCGGGTAATTTTTGATTCGGATCAAATCGGTTTTCAGATATTTATCGGATTATGTAATTTCGGATATAAAATCGGATTCGGTTCCATGAATTTCGGTTCGGTTCTTCGGATCCAGACCCATTTTGCCACGTCTAATTCACACTATGTTTCAGATACTGCTACTTTTGGTTTCCTCATTGGTTTAGCGGTCCGGATATTTACAGTACTAGTCGTGGGATAATACACTCCTCTGCATAATTAGGTGTCCAATTTGTTAGATTTTTAGTCATTTTTGTATACTCTTTTGATCTGGAAATATGATTTCACTCTTAACATCTGGTGGATAATACATTGATGTGAGATGGAACATGATCACATTACATTTCTATTAAAAGATAATGGCTATTACTGAATATTGTGGTGATGGATAGCTATGATTGTGTTCTGAAACTACAATTTTAGTATAGTGAGACTGTAAATCCTGATAGAATAGTAGAGTCATATGTGCCGTGTCTTTTTAATATTGTTCTCATCATGTTCCTTTGCATAGCTGTTCATCAAATAAATCATCATGCGTGCTTTTTTATGTTTCTGTGCATCCACATATATGCAGTTCGTATTAAGTTCCTTGTAAGTGCCATGTTTAGAAGATTTTATACTTGCATTGAACACCTTGTCTTATTATACATTTCTGCAGAACTTGGACAAGTCTATTGACAGCAGAGCTTTACATGAAATCTTTTCGAGATTCGGCACCATCAAATCTTGCAAGATAGAGACTGATTCATCTGGCGAGTCTAAAGGCTTTGGTTTTGTTCAGTTTGATAGTGAAGAAGCTGCGCAAAAAGCTATAGATAAGTTAGATGGTATGTTGATGAATGATAAGCAAGTGTATGTTGGACGTTTCCTCTCCAAGGAGGAAAGAGACGCTGTCTTGAGTAGGACAAAATTCAACAATATATATGTGAAAAATCTTTCTGAAGTTGCAACTGAAGAAGATCTTAGCAAAATATTTGGTGAATATGGTAGAATTACTAGTGTGGTTGTGATGAGAGATGTCAATGGAAAATCCAAATGCTTTGGGTTTGTCAACTTTGATAATGCTGATGATGCTGTTAAGGCTGTTGAGGCCCTAAATGGAAGGAAGTTTGATGATAAGGAGTGGTATGTTGGGAAAGCCCAGAAAAAATCAGAAAGAATGATGGAATTGAAAAGTCAGTTTGAGCAAACTGCAAAGGAACAGGTGGACAAGACTAAAGGATTGAATTTGTATGTTAAAAACTTGGATGACACTATTGATGATGATAAATTGAAGGATCTATTCTCTGATTTCGGAACTATCACTTCGTGCAAGGTATGTTAATGTGTTGATTTATCAAGTAAATTTTGGAAGTTCATTATTTCAATGTGTTTGTACGGTTTATGTGCAAGTTGTATATTTTCAATCTTCATTATAGCGGGTGTCTTTATGCTATCTACTTTATCCTTCTTTACTTTATAGGTTATGCGTGATCCTAGTGGAATCAGCCGAGGCTCTGGATTTGTTGCATTCTCGACTCCTGAAGAAGCAACACGAGCTGTGAGTTAATTTTTTTTCCTAATATTATTGATTTTTAATAAGTGAATTAATCAGTTTCTTAATCTACCAACAGCTTGCTGAGATGAACGGGAAAATGACTGTGAGCAAGCCACTTTATGTTGCTCTTGCTGAGCGGAAAGAGGAGAGAAGAGCACGGCTGCAGGTAAATGTGTTTGATTTTACACAGTTAGAACCTCAATGAGCACATGTTCTTGTTCCTTATAATGTAACTTCTGGATTTTGTGCATTGGAATCAACTGTCCTAGTGTCCTATCAACTTTCTCCTTTCCTTCATATTAAACAGTGCATCCAAAATCATAATGGAATGTTGTGGACAATGCTCCCTGTGGATATCAGTGTAAATTGTTTGTTAATTTTATCAAGGGCACTTTGAGATGTTAAACTACCAAAGAGAGTATAATGCGATCCGAAGTTTCCCTCTAAATCTCTCTTTCAAAATTATACTTCTCTCATCTCTTCTTCCCATTTATACTCCTGTGTTGGACCTAATAACTTAGTGGACCTTGGTACTTAGTATCATAGCTCCTTTTAAGTTTCGTCTAAAGTCCAACACACATCACTAATCCCTATATTCGAAGAATTAAAACTCATTTTCATCCTTTTCTTCGTTGTCTGTTGCATGGTGTTTCACTCGATCATATTGCATTTTATACAGTTCCATCTTCCAATATGGCTGAAAAATGTTACTCTGCTGGATTAATTTAATCCATAAGTGGTGGAGACTCCATTGTGTGAAATTTAGTTTGTAGAGCTTTGCATTTAGATCTGAAACTTATCTAGCTAATATAGGACATCAGGTAATATGTGAGAGCAAAATTGTGTAGAAAATATATTTCCTGATGATGGCCTTGTTGCACGATGTACATCTAATTCTGCTCATCATAGTTAGTAATAAAATCAATTTTACAGAACACAGATAATAATAGTACCACATACATAATATACAGGCCCAGTTCTCTCAAATGAGGCCAGTTGCAGTGCCACCTTCTATGGCTCCTCAGATGCTAGTGTATCCACCTGGTGCAGCTAATTTCGGACAACAACTCTTTTATGGACAAGGCCCTATTGCAATTAATCCTTCTCAGGTACCAATTACTTGACCTTCTGGTTCTACCATATAAATATTGATAGAATGAAGATGTCTCACGCTTTCCTTTATTTACTATGCTATTTTTCTTGTTGATATACAATGGCATTCAGAAATTTACTACACCTAAAGTGTAGGAATTGAGTTTTTTTTTAAAGGGCTTTCACTTGAAAACAATAAACAAATAAAGAAACTTACGGGGTGTAGGTAATTGATCTTTCAACCTTTGAGGGATAATTGCCTGTTTTTTGGGAAAGAATTAATTATTTCCGGAAGGTAGAAACATGTCAGACGTCTACTTGTAAGTACATTTTTTGTTTCAATTTTATAATGAAAGCCCTGAGACCTGAAGCTTTTAATCTATATACAAAAATATAACAAATGAGCTTACAATTTTTTGTGTTTTTATCGTAAGCTTTGAGGATTGAGAATCTTAGTTAAAGATTCTTTCCCAGTAATGGAATTCATATCCTTTACTCTTTAGTCTTTCCAAATTCAATTAATCGTTCATTTAGAAGAAAATTATAAATGAGCATATATATATATATATCATATAATGTACAATTTGTGTCTATTTGCAACTGCTGAGGAAGTTCGTACTGACTCATATAAAGTATGTATCATCGCAAGTATTTAGAGCTTGGAAGAATAAAATCGTTTTTTCTTTCCTGTTTGTATGAAATCTCGATTTAATATATGTGTGTGTGTGTGTTTTTATTTGAGTTGAATGTTTTTTGTTCTCTGCTTGTTTCTACTACCATCAAAATTATTGTATTTCCTAAATAAAAAACCTTGAATATATGCATGGTTCTGCATTTGTATTGCAAAGAGAAATATTACAAAGTTGAGGACTATAGTGGTGGTAGCCATGCAGGTGTTGAATCATATCTGTGTGATGAAGCAATATTTATGATTATAGACTACGTTTAGTAGGCCTATAAATTATTACAAAATGGTTTCTTGATTTTGCTTAAGATGTCCTTACTAACAATTCATTTTTTTATTGGACATTTACACCATGTAATATGCATGATCTTCGTCGGAGTTTTTACAATTTCTGAGCTATGATTACTTGGTAGAAGTGACTTTTAATAAGAGATAGGTGACTAGGTGAGTTCCAATTTTATTAATAGATTATTCTAATCACAAAATTATTTTTTAGGCTGGGTTTGGTTATCAACAACAGCTTCCTCTGGCGATGAGGCCAGGTGGTGGTCCCATACCAAATCTGTACATGCCTATGATTCCCCAGGGGCAGAGGCCTGGTGGGAGGCGCGGAGCTGGTCCTACACAGCAGTCGCAACAGGCCATTCCTTTAGTACAGCATCAGGTTTAGTAACGTGTACTTGCTAACTAATTTGCAAGTGTGTATTTGTACATCTTTAAAATAGTATGCATAGAAGTTAATAACATGCTCTCCAGATGATGCCAAGGGGACGCATGTATCGTTTCCCACCAGGGCGCAACGTCGCAGATGTGACCATGCCAGGCGGCGGAGGCGTTGTTCCTGTTCCTTATGGCATGGGTGGCATGCTTCCTCGAGATGCTGCTCCTCTACAACCTATGCCAATAACAGCATTGGCTTCTGCCCTAGCAAATGCACCAGCTGATCAGCAGAGAACTGTAAGTCCATCTCCATTTTATCTGTATTGAGGGGTGCTTTATATGCAATTTAACATGACTCCCCTTTTGGTGACAGATGTTAGGTGAGAATCTTTACCCTCTAGTGGATCAGCTGGAGAACAACCATGCAGCTAAGGTCACAGGCATGCTTCTTGAGATGGACCAAACTGAAGTTCTGCATTTGCTCGAGTCACCAGATGCTCTGAAGGCAAAAGTTGCAGAGGCGATGGACGTTCTTAAGAATGTTTCACAAGTCAATCCAGCTGATCAGCTAGCAAATCTTTCGCTCAGTGACAATCTTGTCTCCTGAGATTTAGGAGGGTGGTTTTAGTTGTGGTGGTAATATTAAATATCAGTTGCGGTCGTAGTATGAGAAACTAGACCTCTAGTGTGAGTTGGTTTTTGAATTTGAAGAGTTTTGAACTATGAATCTTGTTTTGCTATTTTGAACTATGAATCTTGTTTTGCTTAGTTTTTATAAGAGTTTACTTTCACAATAGGTATTTTGTTGGGTTTGGTTTGAAGTTAGAAACTTCTAAGACTCAAAACTCAGTTTAAGATTGCAGTTCTATGGTGTTGTGAAAAGGTTTTACCGCAAAAAGTGTTTTTAGAAAAATCGTGTTCTGAAAGGTGTTATCGTGTCTCTGTAATAATATTTTTGATATGGGCATGTTTATTTTTAAACTGGGTAAACTCACGGGTAGGGGTGAATATAACCCGCTCAACCCAACTCAACCCTTGTTTCGGCCGAATGAACCGTCCAAAAAAAATCCGTATAAATTGGGTTGGGTTAGGGTTTAACATATTTTGACCCTAACTCAACCCGACCAACTCGTTTGTTGATAAAGGTAAACCAAACTGATTTAATTATAAGGGGATATTCTTTATTATTTAATCTAGACTCATAAATATTTTCATTTTTGTTTTAATTTTGTAAGTGACAAAAATAATACTGACATTGGTGCATCGAGATACTCAAGGTCAATGCTATCAATGTTATTGATGATTGATTCATCACGAAAAATGTTTTTTTTTTATTTTAAGCTAGCCAATTGTTATTGAACTATTTAATGTTTTGAGTTAGATTTTTGATTGTATTTGACTATTTGGTGACTATTTATATTTTATGTCACACATTTGGACTATTTATTTGTTATGGAAAATTGGCATTTGACAGAGGCAGACTGTATCAAAGTCATGTTCAGACTTATTTACAGTATTGTTGCTTGAAGAAGAGTGTTTAACCCAACCCAATCCGAATTAATTGGGTTGGTTTGGGTTGAGTTACATAAATTTTTGGGATTTTTACAAAACTACCTAAC
The DNA here is from genome assembly GCA_028671895.1 of Oenanthe sinensis. NCBI lineage: Eukaryota > Viridiplantae > Streptophyta > Magnoliopsida > Apiales > Apiaceae > Oenanthe > Oenanthe sinensis. The sequence continues at coordinate 44,498,225 of CM053794.1, forward strand.
TTTTAAAGGTTTTTTTTCAAAAATACGGTTTGAGTTGCAGATGAGGTTGCAACACTGGCGCCACAGGTGAAAAACAGTTGCAGATGAGGTTGCACCGTATTTTTGAAATTTTTTTTATATGTTTGGGTATTTCTGAAAAAAGCCCTAAATTTTTTTATATTAATAAGTTCAGTTTTTATCAACCCAAACTAATTGGGTTGGGTCATTTTTTGGTTAAAACCCGCCCAATCCGACCCGTGTTCACCCCTACCCACGGACTGACGTAATAACCTGCAAATCACGTGGATATGGGCAGGTTTTGAGTTAAAATAATATAAAAATTAATGTTTTTAGTGACTTTTGATAATGAAATTTATGACTATTTTTTGTAAAATATTAGAATTCTTTTTTCTAAAATAATTTCTAGATTGGAAGCACTTTTTAGAAAAGTTATTTTAAATATTACAAAATAAATTTTTACTTATTTTCAACCAAGAGCGGAATCAGAATATTATTTATCCGAGGTGCTACTTTCTATCCTAGATACTCTCTGCAATCGTTTAGAATTGTAAAAAAAAAAATGTATTCAATTATCATGTTTATTTAAAAAAACCAGTAACAAAAAATATTAACAAATAACAATATTTATATTGATATACTGAATCACTAGAAATGTATATATAACTTTTTATTTAATCTTATATTCATCAAAAGCACGTTCCGACTTCCAACCTAAGAAGCAGTATATCTAATCCAATAAAAATCGAGATTTAACTAAAAAAATTGAAATTTTAATAAAACACCCACATTTTTCTCTGGTTCACTTTCGTCACTGATTTTAACGACATATCATTTGAGTCATTTAAATTTTCATAAATATCATATTGGTAACTCTAAATACGTATTCTAAATTGATAATATTATTTTTCGAGTTCTACATATTTGTTTTACATGCTATAATAAGCAAATGAAAACTTATGAATTCTAGCATTTTTGATAATATTTTTAAAATTTATGAAATTATTTTACTATTTTTTATTAATTTTATAATTGTTTTTTTGATTTATTATTTTAAAAATAATTAAACATAGTAAAACTCATTTTCTTTGCTAAATATAATGCATGAATGTAAATTTATACATGGTACAATTTTTAATGATTTAATCAAATTTTAATAATTTTGAAAAATATTTATACCTATTTTTATAATGTAAAAATTATTAATATGATATTTATACCAACTTAAATGATAAAAATGATATCGATTGAGATTGATTAGATTGATGACAAAAATGATATAATGTTTCCATTTTCGATTTTCATATTTAACCCCATTTTTCTCTCTTACTTGGTTGGTTAATTGGTAAATTAAAGACGGTAAAATAAACATTATTACTGCCTTCTCTTCAATACTAACCACACCTCATTCTCACAAACCCTTACATTACATACCATCATATTATTTTCATCTCGTCCTTCATCAAAAAATCCTCTCCCTCTCCTCTCTACACACATCTTTCGATCTGAGAGATTTTAGAACATGGAGAGACAGGAGGGGTTTTAAAGATTGTAATTTTAGCTTATTAAAGTTTTGTTTTAAGATTAATAATGTTCTCTTCATTTCATGTACAGATAGTAGATCTATCATCAACTTTTGGTATGTTCTTTCACTGATTCTTTTGATACTTATGATTGTTTTTATTGGGTTTTCTTGATTTGACTTATTTGATGTTTGTTTAGGTATGAAAATTTTGTTTTGTTTAACATTTGCAACTTTCTTTGGCTGCCCATATGTTATTTGACCTGTTAGATCTTTTATTTTTTGATTTAGAGATGGATGCAAGTGTTCTTGATGCAAAGATTGGATTTTTATTAGTGTTATAGTCTTGCTGATGTTTAAAGTTGTTGATTTTATCAAGAATTCTTTGGGAAGTTTGGTTTTTGATTGTCTTTTAGGGTTCATCCGCTGTTTATATTACATATTTAACAATGAATAGAAGACCATTTTATGCCTAATGATTTTGAATATAGCCAATTTCATGTGATGAGGATGTGAGATATTGAAATAGCGGAGTAGGTGAGAGTTGTCTTGCACATCTTATGCTGTTCTTGTAGCCAGCTGGTGATTTAGATGATGGGAATCTTGAATTGATGTTATTCTATTCGATATATATTGCTACAGGCTGTGCTTGATTCACGATCAGATGTAACTTAGTCTTCACTTGCGATATTCTGTAATAGTAAATGCAATAATGATTTATTTTTTCCACAGTCTTTTCTGGTTCATGATGAATATTATTATATGTTTCCTTTGTAATACTCCCTCCGTCCCAATTCAAGTGGCTTGTTTGACTTTTGGTGGTCAATTTGACTAAATTTTGACCGAAGATTAAATATTATTCTTTTACAATTTTTAAAAATTAAAAGTTATATTTTAAAGTAGATATAATATATTTTCTAATGATATTACTTTTTAATTTTTTTATAATTATATTATATATATAATTTTCGGTCAAAACTTGGTCAAATTGACCTTTAAAAGTCAAGCAAGACGCTTGAATTGGGACGGAGTGAGTATTATTTTTTTAAAAGTATTTTGGGGCGCGTAGTGATGTGTATACGTGAAGACCAAGTAACTTTTAGTTTCCATTTGTATTTAAGATGATTGCTTATCTTATCCTAGACGTTACTTTTTTATTTTATTTTTTGTCAGCCCAGTGTAATGAGTTTTTTTTCCATCACTTTAATTTTTTCCAGAACTGCCAAGCGATTCCTGCTAGTGGACCCTGTCTAGATACCTTTCAAGATCTTTCCAAAATTCTCTAAGGAAGAACGTGGTGAGCCAAATGCAAGGGCAGAGTAGTAGTATTGGTTCTTTGACGGGAACATTAAGCTTTGATCATGGGTCTACACCTAGCGAGACAGGTACTGATCCACAGATTTGCTGGAGTAGTGTGCAGAATTTTGCACCAGATCGTCTTTCAGAATATGTTTCACCCAATAATACTGGCAGTATTTATCATAATCCTATAATTTCTACCGGGCAAGACTTAAGAGCATGGAGTATTGATGATGCCGGCCCTAGTGATGTGCCAAATCAGATATGTCATAATGAACAAAATGAGGAACATTTATGGGTATCTACGACAAGAGGATGTCCAGTTGGGCATGATCTAGAAAACCGACGGCATGAGTCAGGCAGTGGCCTTTCTTCAAATAATGTAAATCTAAATAGCATTCGGATCGCTAATGGTCCTTTGTTTATGCAGAGCTCTAGTTCTGATTCTATATCTCAAGATCTTAACCGAAATGCAAGAGAAAATACATGTCCTACTCGTAGTAGTTCCTTTAATCAGTATGACTTACAAAGTGGAAAATATGGCGAGGGCAGTGATAGCAGGTCCAGCTCTTTAATGGAGGGTCGTTTATCCTGCAAAAGAAAAGCTACCGAAGAGAATGTTGGACAATCTTCTGGAAGTGGAAGTTCAAACTACTTTCAGCATGCAGAAAGTAGTGCATGGCATGCTATTCCTGCACCACGTAATACTGGCAGCAGCTTAAATCTATCAGCTCCTTCAGAAAACTTTACTAGTGTTCATCAATCAGAGCAGGTAAATCCAAGACTTGCACGTGGCGTTGGAGATGTTTCTTCTGAAAGCTCTGCTGCTTTAAGTGCGTTGGGGAGTACTGAACCTTCTCATAGAAATCTCCGATTAAGGATCCATTCTTTGCATCAACAAAATTCTTTATCCTCTGATATGTTTATGGTGGGACCTGCTGTTGGGTTATCTAGCCTTTTAACTCCCCATCAGGAATCAAGGCTTCTTCCCCATGATAATTCTTTGTCACCAGCAGTAGCAGATGCAAATCCACAAGTTCAGTCTCTTCTTGCTCCTGTTCCCGCCATGCGTCGGAATCTACAATCTTCCAGGTGGACCAGAAGTTCTAGTTCAAGAGCTGGAAGTACATCGAGTTCTGCAATTCAGGGAGATGCTGCATCTGCTGGAGAATCAAGCTCAAGAACCATGTCAAGAAGTAGATTGGAGCATCTTATTTTTAGCTCTCCTTCTGGGGTGAGAAATTCAGCGCAAAGTCCTATTGACCTGAGTTCAACCGGTGGAAATGCAAATGTTGCTGGAAATGCAAATGTTGCTGGAAATGCAAATGTTGCATCTTCTTCTCGGAGTGGCGCAACAGATGGTAGCCGTCAAGGCTCTGGCCTTAGCTGGTTTCCTGATCGAAATTCTCCACAGTATTCGCGGAGGCTCTCAGAATTAGTTCGTCGATCGTTGGCATCAGCTTCTGGTCCTGAGTCTGGAGGCCAGAACATTAACATTTCTTCATCCCGTTCAAGCATTTCTAATACCGACCAAGAGATGCCACTTCCATCTGAAGGCCAAGGGCGTCCTCGTTCGAGGTCAGCAATGCTGTTGGATAGACACGTTGATGGTGCTTCCAGAATTTCCCATTCCCGCCGAACCCTGGCTGCTGCCAGTGAAGGAAGAAGCAGGCTGGTTTCTGAGGTTTGTACTCCGTATTATATATATTTGATTTCTTGCCATTTAAAATTTTCTCTTGCGACTAGATAATTGTTAAAAAACTTCAATTATTCTTTTAGAGTTGCCTACTGCCATAAGTTCAAGTACATGCACGTGCGCACTCACATGCGTGCACACGTACGGACACACACGCACCTGTTAGTGTACAGATTCGCTTATCAATTTGATCTTGTCCGAACTCATGTACATGGCATGTAATAATATCCATTATCGACTTATTTGGTCGATATTTCTTAAAGAAGTAATTATATTACACGAGTCAAATTACACCAGTTTTACATTATTATATTTCATATTCAATAAGAGCAATTATTCCTCTAATATTTTGCTCTACTCTTTTTACCACAGTTTCCTGGAAAGCCTCCTTTGGAATCTTGTTTTGTTTATTTAATACTATCATATTCTGCTACATTCGGGTTCTAGTGATCATATTTTCCAACAAATAGGGACTTGATACATGTTCATTGTGTTCTCTTATGTAGTACTCCCTCTGTTTGGTTTTATTTGACGTTTGACTTTTTGGCACACATTTTTAGGAGCTTTGACTACATAGTTAAATTTATTATTTTTAAAATTTTCTTTTTTTGAATAAAAATATTAAACTAAAACTTTTATTCACAAAAAGAAAATTTAAAAAATAATAATTCTAACTATGTAGTCAAAGCTCTTAAAAGAGTGTGCCAAAAAGTCAAACGTCAAATATTACCAAACAGAGGGAGTATAATTCTAGGAAAGAAAATGAAAATTCTCTTGTGTTTCAAACACAGTCTCTGTTTCCAGTGTCAATACATGGTCATATTTTCTCTATATTCCTTCTATTTTGGGTTGCAGTTTTTTCTTTTCTCTATAGTCTATGAGAGAGTTGAGCTTGATTTTTTTGAAATTCAGAGTAACTAATAAGTTTTAAATTCCCGTGGTGTGTCCCTGCTAACACTTGTGCATCCTACAGAATCAGTTCATTTGTATTGCATGCGATACTATCTCTCTATGCTGTGCAGTCCATAGAGACGGAAAAATAATCCAATCCGATGGATACCTTATCTGTTCCGATCCGAATGGATTTTACCGAACCCGAAATTTTAGATTTGGGTTTGGATTTAATTTTTAAACCCAAAAGAATTTGGATTTTGATTTGGATTTTAGATGCACCGAACCGATACCCGATCCAAAATCCAAAACCTGATTCAAACCCGATCCAAATCCAAAACCCGATAAAATTCCAAAATATAATATATATTTAATATAATATAATATATAATATTGTTATTCATAAATTATTATATATAATATTTTAAATATATGACAAATAATATATATTTATTATTTCCTTGTTAATCAAAAGTCAATACTCATTTAGTAAATTAATATATTATAGATTTCATTTAGTATGACTACAATATATTATATTTGGCTACTTATTTAATTTAATAATTTATAATTTTAATTATTATATAAAATATAATTAATGTTGAACTAATGTAATTTCTGTGTGCCTGGTGATATTTAACTTGATTACATTATTTTTTAATTTTTGGATATCCGAAAAAATCCGATCCGATCCGAAACCCGATGGATTTGGATATTGATTTTTGGATTTGGATTTATTTTTCAAACCTGAAAGTATTTGGATTTTTCAAAACCCGATCGTCCAGTGAATATCCCGTAATCTCTGGTTTTGTCCTCACGTTATTTGGCCGTTTGGGATCGGAACAACCTGGGGACGCAGGTTTGAATTTAGAATCAGTTAGAAATTGAGCTGAGTTTTTGTTCTCATGTATGTATTGTCTTCTTATAAGTTTGTATGGAACGGGCACAATCTCCATACCTTGGACCAATATTAATTATAAACACGAATACCGTAAATTGCTTTTTGGTTCCATCTCTTAGGTTTGTAGAGGTTTCCCTACTTTCCACCAAGGAATCTTTTCCCTTTCGTTTTTTGTGCAATTCTTGGAACAAGGTAACAATTTGGAAACAGATATTACTTATTAATGCATCTAAAAGTTCTATTTTGTATGCCAGCAGATTCGTGATGTCTTGGATCTCATACGCAGGGGGGAGGGCTTAAGATTCGAGGTAGTCTTACATATCTATTTTATCTTTTATGTGGCATCACTTCTTCAAAAAACAGCTTGCACAATTACTAATCATATTAAATAGTGTGGACCGATAAATTCAAACATAAGACTTTTGTCCCCAATTATTTGTTGTAGGATGTGATGCTCCTTGATCAGACTTTCTTTGGGATGGGTGATTTTCATGACAGGCATAGGGATATGAGGCTTGATGTCGATAACATGTCATACGAGGTTCCAATCTTAACTTTCTCATCAACATTTTTCTGATTGTAGCTACTTAATGCAGAATCTATTTGGTTATCCAGGAACTATTGGCTCTTGAAGAGCGCATTGGAAATGTGAATACTGGAGTAAGTGAAGAAACTATTTCGAGTCGTCTAAAGCAAAGTAAGTATGCATTGTTTGCAACATCTGATATGCAGGAGCCAGAACCTTGCTGCGTTTGTCAGGTAATGCTCTTTCTCACTTTATAGTTGCTCGATATATCTGCATCCAGTTTATAATGTTTTGAGGGATATGTGATTCATATCAATCTGCATTATCTACATTTTCAGGATGAGTACAATAATGAAGATGATATTGGAGAGCTAGAGTGTGGACATAGATTTCATGCAGAGTGTATCAAAAAATGGCTAACGCGCAAGAATGTGTGCCCCATCTGCAAGACGACAGCAATGGGTGATAAAGAAAAAGCTTAAATCTTAGTTGCTGTTGTAATCCATGTGGAAGTGAGTATGGTCAACTACATATCTCTCACTTGGTATGGTTCTTTGGATCAGCTAGGTGAATAATATGTTTTACCCAAAAGGGGTTGCTGTTGTTGTCTTCCTGAGAGATTTGCATGTACGCCTTTAATTTGTCTCAATTTAGTAATGATCTCCTTTGTGGAAAGATTTATGTAACTTATGAAGATAAATAGATAGTTGGATTATTTTCCAATATAAATTAAGACGATTGGAAAGTTTTGTTTGTTTGTTTATTTATTTATTGGGGAGGGAGGGCAGGGGGTGGTGTTTATATTGCTGATTCTGATGTAAATGGCTATTTGAGAAGGCTTATTCATCTCAAATAAGTTATTACTTGGGAAAGTAAGCTTAGCCATGTTGCTAGATTATGTGATTTCATCTTGCATTTACTACCAAATTGAGATTACACTCTATTTGCTGATCAAGTTGATGCTTAGGAAAATAAATTATAGGCATGATGATAGATGATGTGAATGTGTCTTGCATTCATTATCAAATTGCACGAGTGTTGTAATATAGATTACACCCCTAAACTTCAAGAAATTAATTGGTTATTCGAGTGTTTCAAACCCATCTCTGGTATTCACCCTTCTTGTTGTATTGATAATCCTTCACTTTTCAGTATACTCTTTTGTATCCATCAATGTTGTCGGTATAGTTGGAAAACCAAAATATCGAGTATCCTCCTATTTTCAAACACATACAGAGCTGGAACTTGAGTATCCGTATCTGTGTTGCACATACTATGAGAACCGTAGATTTGTAGCACATCCTCACAAAACGACCTAGCTGAAAACAACTCAAATATACTTTTGACACCAAAAGTTTGAGAATTCGAAGGGTAATCTGTGTAATTGACTAGTCTAAATTTTAGTTGTCAATCTAAGCGAAAGGGATTAAAATAAAATACTTAATACCAAGTATTTACCTTTTTATAAGTCAACAAGGTCATTAATATTGTAAGGGTATGTATTTTTGGGATAGACTATTTAGGAAAGGTTATCAAATTTTTTATTGAAATATGTCCTTGGATAGATTGGTATTTTTGATGGGAAAGGCCCATGACAAAAAATGAAATGAGACAAAAATTGAAATGAAATAATAATTTTTTTCCCTAAGGTATATGAGTTAAAACCGAACTACACCAACACTACTTACAGTATGCCAGTATGTATCTATCATTTGACTTGGCAGATTCATTCTACACCACTAATGAGAATGAGCAGCAGGCCACTCCAAACACTAGAAAAAGCTGTAAAGTAAAAAAGCCACTAAAAATAACATGAAGGGGGTGTGAGGAACTTTTTTCCAGAATAAGTCAACTTATTTTAAGACAAAGTTAGAGATTCCTAACTTTTTTCTGAAAAAAGTTAACTTTTTTTTACAATTTATAGAATCTCAAATATACATTAAATACTTGTATAAAAAACATTTATCAAAATATGAAATTTTTATCCGAAAATAAATCTAAAAAAACTTATTTTAAGGCAGGCTAAACAAGCCAGAAATAACTTCAAACATTTTACACAAATATCAACTTCTTTCCTATCTACCAACAACCCACCCGTACATGTACACCGACTGAGAGATACTTCATTTTAGATACACATATATACATACATATACTTGCAGATAATAATGTGACCCAAATGTTCACTATCCAGTAGGGTTTATCTTATTAAAGTAGGCATCATTACAGCTCTCTTCTTCCTTTCTTTCTCTCAACTTTCACTCTCCACAATTCCCTGCCACTAGCAGGGGATGATGCTAAAGACTGATCTTTTAAATAAATTGGTATTTGTATTTATATTTTTTCATCCAGCTAAATTAGAGAGGCTAAGGATCGTTTAGATTATGAGATTTAAACCCGGTTAAATGAAATGGTAATGAAATTTTAATAATATATTCCGCGACATGATTCAAACAGTTCCTAATACAATCATTTAAAAACTTTATACATATATCAAAAGAATAAATTCAATGTTTAATTTAGCAAAAGAATAAAAAATTAAAATTACATTGAAATTTATGAAATTATTCATAATTTCTGAAATATATGATTATTTCTTTACATAAACTTTTTTAATTTTAAATGACAATTATGTATTTGATTACCAAAAATTTAAATATTAACTATAAAATTTGAGGGCCATTGGTCCCCGGCTCCCGGCTCCCTGCTACATTTTCTGTTTCTATATACTTGCACACTCTCTATCTCTGTTATGAACATAAATATACTACTATCAAAGTGTATGTGTGCCTTGAGTTGATAAGCTGCAACTGCAGCAAAGAAGGGGAAAAGGGAGAAAATGTCTGGTGGGTTTTTCAACATTGAGCTATCAAAGAAAACTTCAATCTATAACTTGCCCTTGTGGGTTGTAGTGGCAATTTGTTGTGGAGCTTCTATTGTTCTTATTTTCTTGATAATTTCACTTTGGTTTACTTCAAAACGCACCAAAAAGACTCAAACTTTACCCAAATTCAAGAACCCTTCTGCTGTCAAAAACCCTGTTATAATCCCAAATGTTACCAGAGAAATTCAAGAAATCAGAACTGACTCTTCAAGAAACTCTGACCCTTTACCGGAATCAGGTCAGCTGGTTAAGGTAGAAAGGCAAAGTTTGGGTGAGAATGAGAAAAATAATAATGGGCCTGAGAGAATTCACATTAAAATTGGGAAAGATCATAGGATTTCGTATCCGGATTGTGGAGGAAGCTCTGGTGGAGAGGTGAAATCTGGTGATCAGATGGGAATTGTGGTGCCTGAAGTGTCACATTTGGGGTGGGGTCATTGGTATACATTGAGGGAGCTTGAGGTTGCTACTGATTGGTTTGCTGATGAGAATGTGATTGGAGAAGGTGGTTATGGGATTGTTTATAGTGGTATCTTGGTGGATAACACTAAAGTTGCTGTTAAGAATTTGCTTAATAACAGGTATATGCTTCAATCTTACACTTCAGTAACTACAAGTTTGCACAAAGCCATTTACTTGAAGTACATGCATGTGTGTACTTATTTTATATAGGGTCAATGTGGATGTGGAATAGTCCAAGTGCTTTGAAGATAACTAGAAAATTATGCTTGAACTTAGCATGTATATCTTGAGGTGTTGAGGTTTTCTTAGTTTAGCAATTAAGATTTTGTAAAAACTGATTGTTATCCATATGTTGATGTATGTTATGTGTTTTTTTATTAGGGGGCAAGCTGAGAAAGAGTTTAAAGTTGAAGTTGAAGCAATTGGACGTGTTCGACATAAAAATTTGGTGAGATTACTCGGATATTGTGCAGAAGGAGCTTCGAGGTACACCTTTTACCACTTATTGCCTCTCTCTAATTTCATAGTCACTCTGCATTTGATATGGAGCAACTGCGGTACTTGGCTTTCTTGACTTGTATGCTGTTTGGGTTTGGTTCTCATACTTGCACTAAACTACTTTCATCCTTTTTTATAGAGTCCTTGTTTATGAGTATGTAGACAATGGAAACTTGGAACAGTGGCTTCATGGTGATGTCGGACCTTCCAGCCCCCTGACTTGGACTATCCGCATGAATATTGTACTTGGAACAGCAAAAGGGTACATATGAATCGATTTGTCTTCTCTTTTTCTTTCTTATATTTGGATTGAGCTAGTCCCTTGGGTGTTGTCTTCAACGGCATAAGTAAAACTTAATGGACCTTACAGGTTGGCTTATCTGCACGAGGGGCTTGAACCAAAAGTTGTCCACCGTGATATAAAGTCGAGCAACATTTTGCTTGACAAGCAGTGGAATCCAAAAGTATCTGACTTTGGTCTAGCTAAGCTCTTGGGGTCGGAAAAGAGTTATGTGACCACTCGTGTCATGGGAACGTTTGGGTCAGATAGCTTCTTGTAGCAAGTATCTTTGTAGCGTCTTTCAGTCACATACTGTCCAGGAACATAAATGTTTGTTATTGGCTTTTAGGTATGTTGCTCCAGAATATGCCAGTACCGGAATGTTAAATGAGAGAAGTGATGTGTATAGTTTTGGTATTCTTCTTATGGAGATCATTACTGGGAGGAACCCTGTGGATTATGGCCGTCCGGAAGGGGAGGTTTGTGCTCAATTCTTGGTATCAATATTCTTGAAGACGCTTGTTTATCTTTTATCTTTAGTACTCTGTTTATTAAACTACATCACACTCTCTCAGGTAAACCTAGTTGATTGGCTAAAATCAATGGTTACAAACCGGAATGCAGAGGGAGTTCTAGATCCTAAATTACCTGAGAAGCCTTCTTCAAGAGCATTGAAGCGTGCCCTCTTAGTAGCGTTACGCTGCGTGGATCCAAATGCGCAGAAGAGACCGAAGATGGGTAATGTTATACATATGCTTGAAGCTGATGATTTCACCTTCCGAGAGGTAATTTTGTTTGGTTTATACTGTACTCCACCGACATTGTTTTTTTTATCCCCAGGAACTTTTTCCTTTGATTGTTTCTAATTTCTATCCTGAGGATGTGATCTGAGAAAAGTGGTAGAGTATCATCATTTTATTTACTCCCCCCTCCCTCCCCTTCCTTATCAATGATTAAAATTTTGTAGTATACCGACTGCATCTATAGTCATCTACTCTAATTTTGCTCCCATACTCTGATTTTGATTTCAGGACAGGAGAGCTGGACGGGAGCATGGACATTCACATCGTGATCGCATAAAGGAGAAATTAGAGAATCGTCTGCTGGAATCAGGTGACAGTAGCGGATATGAAAGTAGTGTTCAAACCAACAGGTCATTGCAAAGCAAACAAGAATTTTACGAGCCATAGCCACACTGTAAGCTTGAAACTTTGTTCTCCTCTCACCTCTATCATCTACTTCAAGACCTAGGTACATAGAATTTAACTGTTTGTGTGTTTATGTTGCAATAGTTCCCATCACAGCATTTCGTGTTGTATGCTTTGTATTTTACTTGCATGATCTACTTGGGTGTTTAATCTTTGATTACGAACGTATGTTCTTGTAATTATTGTGCAAAAACCGAACGCTCGTATGACAAGAATATTTACATTGAACAGTTGTCCTAATTCTTTAATGCGCTTTTGTCAAAAACAGGGCCAAGTTCTACTTGAGCTGCACAAATCATTTATGATATTCTAACAAAATTGTTTTTTAAGTTATGTTTTTATTCTTGTTTGTACTGATGCTGGTTGCATTGTTTCTTCTCCTTTTTTTTCAGATAAAAGTTATACACTTTGCCTAAACTAAACCTATCCCATAAAACTTTCCATACATATTCTTCGTATACCTATGAAATGACATATAACCTAGTAAAACTATCCATCGCATCTAATTTATAATCCTTGAACAAATATATAGTTTAACCTTTATCATATAATAACTTTAGGGCCAGAATAAGTTATTACCTAAATGCTAAACCAAGTTGGTAATATATTAAATTTAAGATTCATGGTATCAGTTATAACTAGAAGTAGTAAAGAGTATTATATAATCGTCGGATAACCAAAATTTGAGTGTCAGTGAAAGTATTTAATATCAAAAAGAAAAATAATAAAAATACTTTAAGATAAGTAGGAAGTGATCCCTGATCACAATTGTGATTTTATAAAATATTCACCACAACTGGGGGACCCCGTTGAAATCTTGTGCTCTATGAGTGTGTATTTAATCATGAACCTGAATTCAGCAACACATATTGGTTGCTCTGATTGAGACCTCTGAAAACTGGTTGAATTAGTTCAGGACCCACACTATTCACATGCCAAAAATGTAAGGAAATTCAGATTCCTCTTCCGGGTTAAATGGGCACAAAGTTTTGGGACCTCTTCTTAACTTATCATGTGAATGATGGGCTGGCTGCTTTGCTTTCATTCTCATTTGAGAAAATTAATATATTAGTATTCAGAGGATTTTCACGTAGTCGACTTGTTGAGGTCTTTTTGGAGCTCATGTTTTTTTAGTAATATATTTGGAGGATAGTTTATTATTCTCTATAAAATAGATTTTAAAATATTAATATAAAATTTTCACACTTATGAAAATTAATCTCACCTATTATGGCAGAGGTATCTTGCATTATATATTAAACGTTGGCAGTAAAAACATGTAGATCAGAAAACTTCTGGCGTGCATTGTTGGATTAATACTTGCACACGATACGGTTTCAGTAGCTCACAAGTTTTACACATCTTTTAGCTAAATTATCCATTCTTTATAAGCTCGTAAACAGGACTCTGGTCAGTGGTGGAACAAGAACTTAACATTTACAAAGAAGTGATACTATTTTTAGAGACGGTTCTATTAGAATCTAGAACCGATATTTCATATAGCACAAGATCATTTTACAAGATGAAATAGAAGATAAGAAGTTAACTAGCTAATACTTTTGAGCTGATATTTGTTGCAATAATAGGACTTCTAACTGCATGTTTACCTTTACTTTCTATCCAACTGATAGAACCATGAACAATTCTGTTTTTCAACATCTTGGGACCTTCAATACTCAACTTGTAGCTTTGTTTCTCATACTTCTCCTTGAAAACCAATTTATCTGGCACAACAGTAACTTTTAGTCCATTCATTTGTGTGACATTTGCCCAATACATCGACATTTCATCTCCAATATTAGTCAGTGTCCTCTCAAACTCTTGTACAGTCGTACTATTTGTAACGGTATCGTTTGTATTAAAGTATGCAATAAAAGAGGGGTAGTTGAGGTTTAGTGATGAATTGGAGCAATCAATAGAAGCTGACCTGGTGATTGTTTGTATTTGTTTTCTAGTAAAGTTCAATGCACAAAGAAGACTTAATGTAATTTTCTGAACTCTCGTTGTATATAAGCCCAGGGTTTAAGGCCTTGTTTGGGTTTATATGACCAGCTCCAAGGGCTAAAGGTGTGGCTACTTGGTTTTTGGTTCCAATATCTTGGATGGGTTGCAATGATCTGTCCAAAACATCAGACGTTGTCATCATAGCCGACCGGATAGCTGCAGGGCTCCATTCAGGATGTGCCTGTTTCAGAAGCGCTGCCACGCCTGCTAGATGAGGGCAGGACATTGATGTCCGGACAAGACATTGTATTCACTGAAGGTCTGGGCTTCCCTGAGGTGACTTAATGGAATATCAGGAGGCCAAGCAGCTAAGATGTAGTCACCAGGACCCATAATGTCAGGCTTTAATATAAACGGGCAGCTTGCGGATGGGCCTCTGGAGCTAAATCTAGCCACTTTAGGTGCTGGTTTAGCACCGATTCTCGTTGTTCCAAAATCAAATCTTGCAGATTTGGTCTCATTACTGATGGCATTGATGTAATTCATAATGATTTCACCATTTTTCAAATTCAGGAAAATGTCTGGAAATGAGCTCTGAAGAAAGAATCCCAGGTCAGAAGTATTTGTTATGAAGATGCCTCCAGCAACTTCTGAATTGCGGACGTTATGAACTTGTTTAACTATTTGATCTTCTTTGTCATAGCATACCACAAGTTTTCGACCAATTTTCTTGAACTCATCAATATCGTCACATTCGTTCATGAACACAACTGGTAAATCTTGGCTTGTAGTTAGATCTCTATTAGGATACAGAGACTGACCCGTGACTATGACCCCATTCCCAAGAATTATATCTCCGAGAAACTCACGGTCCAAGGTGCCGGCTGCAACTGTTAGCACCCATGGTATGCCATTGTGTAATGACTCAAGATAAGGCCCTTCATTTCCTGCTGAAGTAGACACAAAAATTCCTTTCTCCATAGCTGAAAATGTGGCTATTGCAACAGGATCTTTGTACAACGCAGCACCAGAAAACCCTAACGATAAAGATAAAATGTCGACCCCATCTTCAATTGCTTGATCAATTGCAGCTAGAATATCAGAACTGACTCCGCCTTCATTGAATACAGCTTTGTAGATAGCGATGCGAGCAAAAGGAGCCATGCCTCTGGCAGTTCCAGAGGCATAACCAAAATATGAAACATTGTTTACATAATTCCCAGCAGCTGTTGATGAGGTATGAGTGCCATGTCCATCCGTGTCTCTAGAAGAATTCATAGCAATGGTTCTGCTGGGATTAGCAGCTAGTAAACCTTTGTTAAAGTACCGTGCCCCAACAAGTTTTTTATTGCATAGTGATGAATTAAATCCAATGATGACATCACTCCCATATTTGGACTTTGGCCATGCACCATTATTGATGTTTAAGCCAAGGAATTTGGAGGAATAAGTTGTGTCAAGTTTTACATTCAGGTCTCTGTAGGAAGAAACATAACCTGGAAATTTTTTAACTTTTTGGAGTTGAGAATCAGAGAGAATTGCACTAAAACCATGGATGACATTAGAATAAGTGTAGATAATTCTTGAAGATGGGAAAGAAGATAATATAGAATCCATGTACCAGCTGTGGGGGTTAGTAAATGGTTTGGGCATAGCTGATAAATCCATATGGACAATGTAAGAGTTTGAGTTAAAGTACTGCATGTGAAGTGTGAGATTGTAATCAGGAGCAGTGTAAACATATGGATAAGTTGTGTAGCCATGGGATAGAAATGAAGTGGGATACTTAGAATTTCACTGTCTCCCCTTCTACTAATTTATTGAGAGTTGAGAGCATGACAGTGATTTATAGAAATTCAACTTGTGTATTGTCTTGTTATTGTGCATTATAAAGAATAATAATATTTAGCCAGATTGAGCAGAAGATTATGTGACGGTGCTTACAGAGATGCTCGTGAGTTATTTGCAGAGTGGATATTACTATATCATCAAAACATAGTGTTTTTCTGGTACCAACCAAACAAACATGCATGTGAACCATCTGATTGTATTCTCTAGAAAAGGCAGTAGTGTGTATTGTTTATGATTGTTACATGTAGTGTCGTTGAATCCTAATCTCTGCCTTGGATTAAAATTCGTTTGGTAATCTCAGGTTTATTGAGCTCATTTACTTATGCACCTAAAATCTAAAATTCCTGCGTTCGAAACATCAATTTTCAGTAAAAAGTTGTTGCAAGAACTTCAGTTGCACAAAATTTAATGAATTTGAACCTTAAATATCTAACAGACTACATTAGTGGAGTAGTTAAATCTCAATTTGAGAAGGTGCATTACCCCTGTATACTACAGTAGGAGTATATAATAGTTGGTGTGATATATCTACTAACGTGCATGTGTTTTCTTTGCGGTGGAAGGTGATTCACGTAATAGCGGTCATACCTTGATACACACAAAATATGTTTGCAATTATAATTCTCGAATCGGCTGGCTTGGTTGGCTGTTATCTTGGTGGAGCTGGGTGATGTTTTGTTTCTTTCAATTTTTGTCCACTAAATCATTACTGTACAAAATATTTTACTGCTTCACTCGTAATATATACTAGCTTATAACCCGTACACGGACGAGATTAATAAATTATATATTAATTATTTTATATGATTTAAATATATAATTTAATTTTTTTTATTATATCGGTTATGATAATATAATATATAATAAAAATTATTTATAGATAAAATAATAATACTATTTTAATATTCATGAGATTTAATTAATAAATTTTAATATTTATGAGATTTAATTAATAAGTTGTAGTTTCAAGTAGAACTGAAATGAGATATGTTATTTGATTGTTGTACAAACTCACCAATGATAGAGTTATATGTAAAATATATGTTTTAAAATTAAATTATAATTATATCATAATTGCATAAAAAAGTCGTATAAAAAGAAAATTCACGGATGATAAAAAATGTTGTATATTAGAGTTACAAATATATTAGAAATATCTTAATTAAAATTTAAATAAAAGAACATATTTTAATGTAGGTAAAATATAATATAATTTTAACATTCAAAAATTCTAATTATAAAATTGTAGTTTTAAATAAATTAAAGTGTTTGAGCGATGAGGAAAATTGAAACATGTTAGTAGATTGTGATTTGTGAGTACAACTATATATTCTAATTAAAATAGAATTTTTTTTTAAATAATATAATATAAAAGTATAGATAATATAGATATAACGTAGTGATAAAATTTAATTAATGTTAATAAAATAATATTATTATTTTAATATTCATAGAATATAATTTAAATATAATATAATATTATTCTATCCGTGATGAGTTGTATAGAATGAAGACTATCGGGAGTTAGAGTTGTATATAGAGTGTTTGATATCGGTCTTCTGATTTGAACATATGGGTATCGATGAAAACTGATTGTTCTAGTTTGAGCAAAATTCTTCTAATTTGTTTTGATAAATAATTTATGTTATGCGATTAAAATAGAGAAATAGATGAAAATTAAAAAAATGCATATTGTTTATCATAAACTTTAATGATATATTAAATAAAAATTATATGATAAACTTTAATGATATATTAAATAAAAATGATAGGATAAGTAGGATTCGTAAAAAAAATATAGAATATAATTTAAATATAATATAATATTATCTTATCTTATTATCCTATCTTGTATAAAAAGAGGATTACTGGGGTTAGATTTGTATGTATGATTATATTCTTTTTAAAATTATATTTTATTAAAATTCAATGATTAAGATTGTTTCTATGATTTACCTAAAATTGAATATGGTTCACCCAGACCAAAACTTTTAATTTTTCGATTACAGTAAAATAGCATAGTATAGTATAGATTGTGGTTAGCATCGATTTTTATTTTTTATTTTCAAGTAACAAGTGACTTTTAAGGCAAAAGGCCCTACACCATTTTCATTTAGAATTATTTTTTCATCTACCCACCAGCTAAGCTGCTTAATTTTTTATTCTTTTTTGACAAGACCCTGTTTGAATTTTAATAGTGAAACTGGATTAATTTTGTAATTTATGAAAATAAGATTAAGCAGAAAATTGAGGCCCATTGACAGTGGCTAAAATTAAGCCGTAGGCGCACTCTAACTTTGAGTCTGATGTACTAGATTTTTTTTTTTATTATTTTCATTTATACTAGCTTATATCCACGGATTACATTTTTTCTATATTTTAGTATTTTATTTATATGGTTTTGAATTTATTTTTCTTTTATAACAATTATTTAAAATATTATGTGTGTTTACTCAAAAAAAAAATTATGTGTGTTAAATATTTTTTAATAGGAATAATGTTTGTGGGTTTTATTTAGATATGTATTTTAGTTAGAAAATTAATATTAGTTATATTTAAAGAGGATAAAATATATGAATTTTGTTTAGAGATATATTCTAATCAGGAGATTAATGTTTAAAATTTAGAGATGTATTTTAATTAGGAAATTAATATTTAAAAATTAAGTTTAATGAAATAAATTATATATGTTTAACTTTTTTAAGAAAATATTTATAATTTTTTTGAAAGGCGTTAAACTAACCCAACAAACTCATAATTCATGCTGACTTATAATAATATAGTAGTTGAACCAACGAAACAAACTGAGGTTGGCTTATAATAATATAATATAGATTGATGTTTAAATTCAAAGTACAAAATTATTTTAGCATATGAATGTCTTGGGAGCTTTTTAAAAAATATAAGATATGAATGTTTAAAAAGTGTCCATATTTCCAACTGTAACATAGCTGTCCCCAGCTTTATTTTAATTGACAGCTGATGCCAATACATGTCAGAAGGTCACTTGGCCTGTGTCGGTGCCCAATTTCCACACACACACACACAAACAATTCCCTTTTATTTAGCATACCTAAAATTGAGACCAAAGCAAACAAACGCCCCCCTCTTCATTCACAACCATGCACTCCAAAACTGATTCAGAAGTGACGACCATA
Organism: Oenanthe sinensis; assembly: GCA_028671895.1. NCBI lineage: Eukaryota > Viridiplantae > Streptophyta > Magnoliopsida > Apiales > Apiaceae > Oenanthe > Oenanthe sinensis. The sequence continues at coordinate 44,517,342 of CM053794.1, forward strand.
AGCATTGCTCCATCTTCACCTACACGTTCACCTAGGCCAGCTGCTTACTACGTCCAAAGCCCGTCCCGTGATTCCCATGATGGCGAAAAGACAACCACATCCTTTCAATCTACGCCAACAGGCTCTCCCCCACACTCTCACTCCTCTGTTGGCCATCACTCCCGTGAATCATCCTCTAGTCGCTTCTCGGGCTCCCTCAAAGATGGTTCTCGCAAAGTTTATCCAAATGATGCCACCCATGATCACGATCATGATCGTCGTAAACACCACAAAAAGATTGATGTCATTGAAGAAGAAGGCCTTCTTGATGATGAAGACTACCAGAAAAGCCTTCCTCGTAGATGCTATCTCCTTATTTTTGTTTTGGGATTCTTTCTACTGTTTACGGTTTTTTCGTTCATTTTATGGGGTGCTAGTAAGCCCCAAAAGCCCAAGGTTACCATCAAGGTAAACAGAGTTGACTATTGCCAAGGTAGATAATAATTATTCGATTAGTTACAAGTTGATAACTAATTGTCATTTTTATTTTGCAGAATATAAAGTTCGAGACATTGGTGATTCAAGCTGGTTCGGATAATTCAGGGGTAGCAACAGACATGATCACTGTGAATGCTACGATCAAACTCAATTTTAGAAACACTGCCACATTTTTTGGACTCCATGTCAAGCCAACTCCTGTTTATCTTGATTACTCTCAAATTACTCTTGCTTCCGGAAGTGTAAGTCCACTAAACAAAAGATATTGTACACGTCTATTGCATAAATTTAAACACTCTGTCACACGCAAGCATTATTACATTATTACTAGCATACACGGACAGGAAATGATCGATTATAATTAATTGGATGAATAAAAAGAATATTTTTATTCTACAAGTACATCGGGATTTTCTCCGATCATAATACATATTCCAGAGTCTATGTGCATTGGATACGACAATTCATAATGATTGCGCTTGTTTTGGTATTGCAGATTAAGAAGTTTTATCAATCGAGAAAGAGTCAGAGGTTATTGACCGTGTCATTAACTGGGAGTAGGGTTCCATTATATGGAAGTGGAGCAACTTTGAGCAGCTTAAACGGAGTTCCAACTGTTCCGGTACCATTAAAATTGAACTTTGTGGTTAAATCAAGAGGTTATGTTTTAGGAAAATTGGTTAAACCAAGATTTGACAAGAAAGTTGAGTGTTCGGTTGTTTATGATCCAAAGAAACATAATAATGTGGCCATCTCATTGAACAACTCTTGTACGTATGATTGAATTAAATGATGGCAAGATTACAGATCAGATGGGGTGTTGCTTAATTGAGTAGGCATGGGACCAATTGCACGCGGTTATGTAACTTTTTTCATTGGAAAGCATTCGTCGGTGACTTTTTTATGTGGAATTTTAGTTAGGAAAATAGGAAATCATACTTGTTTCTTTATTCTTTTCAATTGTTTGACGTGTAATTGTGTATTATTGAAACTGTACTCAACTCTCGTGGGAAAAAAATATGTAATTTAATAAACTGGAGGATTAAATTTTGTTGAGTAGCATTTTTTTTAAATTTGAATCGGAAAAAAAAAGCTTTCAGAATAATTGTTGCTCTATATCCGTAGCTCAGAATGAAATTTGATAGAGTAAGAATATTACGTGGATCCGGAAATGACGAGGGAAGAGTTAAAATAAATTTTAGAATGAAAACGAAAAAAATTATGGAATAGAAATAAAATATTTTATCAAAAAATCATTTAATTCTTGTCCAAAAATTGTGGGGGTGGGGGGAAATCACGTCCAAAATTAACAGGAGTAATGATTCAAATTTTTATCCTTCAACTAAATTAACTCCCATCTTACTGACTAACCAAGTTAGTATAACATCAATTATTAATAATAAAATATATACTTATATTATTATCTAATGATCGGGGATGGATTTAAACACATTCAGCTCATCTGGATCCGCCCAGGACATGATAAAAAAGAATTTCCAAACATACTTGATCGTTAAGAGGCTGGTACATTATAAACTGAGATCCTTCCTACAGGTCAGATATTTATTGAGAAAATCTTTAACCTACTACAACTATACAACTAAGTTGTATATTTATTGGAAGGATATGAATAAGTTGGGATGTAAATGAGTAAATGAATGGAATGAGTTGGGATGTGAATGAGGTGTGATAAGAATATTTATTTCATTCTTTTATTCGTTTAGTAATATTAATTTTATTGAAAATGGAATGATCATTTTTATTAATTTATTTGTTTAATATATAGATAAAATGAATTCCAAAAAAAGAGGTTTATTCAATAATAAATTTACTGAATAATATATAAAATATAAGGCAAAATTAATTTACATGAGAAATAATATTATATATAATTTAAATTAAAAAAATTAATAATTAAAAAATTTAAATAGCTAAACAAGTTTTTTTCCCACTAAATATATTGAATTACAAATATATTATATTCAAGAGCAAAAATAAAAGAAAAAAATATTGTTAATAAAAATAAAAATGGTTATCTCATATGGGAGGGTGAGATACAAAATTGACTTATTAAGAAGGATATGAATGACATGAGAATGAGTGATTTCATTCCCAAATACTCAACAGAATATCTTTTTTTTCATTTCCGGCGGAATGATCATTCCATTCTCACGAAGATTCATTCATACCCTCCCACCGAACATGCCTAAGGATAAAGGGTGTGCTCAATAAATTCCCGAGCAAAATGGAAGAACAATTTTAGTGGCATGACCTCGATGCAGAGTCAGGACTGAGGAGTATTAAAATTTTCAATTTTTTAAAAAAATTATTACAAAATTTTGAAGTCCAACCGTAGTTGTTCCCTGAACAAGCTGCTTATAACAATTGATTCAACGTTACCCAATCTCTGTGCTTTGTCACTTCTTAACATTAGAGCGGGTTAACAATGTCTTAATTTGTTTTTTATAAATATTATAAAATAATGAATTTTTTATATATAAATTGGATGATCTTTGTAGTTCTCACGACCTTTGCTCTCCATCTCTTTGTTTTCCCAATTCTTTGTTTTTCATCTTATTGTAATTCTAGTTTTTTATCTCTATATAAAGAAAAGTTGTTTGGATATATGAATATGAAGTGAAGTTGTTAGTTCTTTATCTCTCAAAGCTCTCTAATTTATAGTTACTATATAATATATTATGTAATAGAATCATAATTATTTAGATAATTTATTTTGTATGTCAACCCCAAAAATCTTCCCTATATTCATTATTTATTATTATAATAATAATAAATTTAAATTTAACTACTTTCAAAAAAGAGAGAAGAAAAAAATAAGAAAAAAGGAGGGAAATGAATTTCTTATTCATAAAAATGAAATAGAGGATGATTAGAGGATACCTAAAATAGGGAATGACCCGTAAATTTTAGAATGTTATAATAATTAAGAAAATCACTAAAATATTATTAGAGCATCATTTTATATCAAATTATTTATATTTATTTAAGCAAAATGAGCTGGACTTGCTATTACATGAGAAAGGTAAACGTAAGAACACTTAGTACTATATAAGATAATAATAAAAAAAATTAGGCGATATGCCAAAAATTTTAAAATTCAAATCCTTCTTCTTATGGAATGAAATAAGACATGTAATATTATTAATAATCATTGTAATATTATTAGTATGGATTAGACATACTAATCCATTGTAATATTAATAATAATCATTGGCTAGCCATCACTTTTCAGTTGATGAATATAATTAACAAAGATTACAGTAGTCCACTACATTAACTAAGCTCAATCTCAGGCTCAGCACACTTGAGGTACATTCCAGATTCATATCAATATAAGACAACCAAATCTCACCGTATTCATGCATCATCACAAAACAGAAATACATATAGCTACTATAATTAGTAGCATATAGTACATACATAAGTATACATAATTTCTTTGATTTTGTAAATCTGAAAAACCTCAATAATTAAGAAGAAAATTTAATATGATAAAGAGATATGACGTGTATCTATCGTCTGCAACGAGTAATAGCAGAACAACCTCGAGAATAAGGATGAGCAGGACCAGTAGCAGAATGACAATTATGTGTATAATAAGATCTTCCTGAACGAGCAGGACATGGTATTCTATTCGCAGACAAAGCTCCATAAGATATGTAATAATGCATAGATCTCCTCCAGTACAATGATCTTCTATCGTCTATTATTCCACCGGCATTGATGTCTTCTTCATCTTCATCTTCATCTAGATCTAGATCTAGCTCCACTCCTGCGTACCTGGATGTTGCTGATGGCCACTGTAGATTTGCAGCCAACGTGTCGATCTGTGATGAAACTGATACAACTGTTTTGTAAGAGACGCAGCAGATGAGGAGAATGAGAAGAATAGTAGATTGCGTCGACATTGTAAGACGGGGGAGTTTAGTTTGTGTGTGTGTTTTGTAAGAGAACAAGGAAGGAGACACAAAACTCACACACCTCACATGGCGGTGGAGTAATTATGCGGCGGGCCCCTTTTTTATTTGTGTCATGGGCCACCCTAACACGCTTTCTTGTTTATTGCCCTTCCCCTCATTTATATATGCATTTTTTTTAAATTTTCAAATCGATACTGCGTCCTCGGTCTCAATTTACTTATTTAATTTAATTTTTACACCTATTTTAAGATAAATTAATCATATAATTATATAAATTATTTTTATTTTTTTGTAAATAAAATCTATTTATAAAAATAATTTGTATAATTATACCATTAATACACATCAAAATATACGTAAAAGTTAAAAAAAAATAGGATAGAAATAAATTGTTTTGAGAAAATAATAGTCAAACAACACTTATTTTAGAAAAATACAGAAGTTTTTTGTTGTTTGCATTTTATTAAATAGTCATGAAAAATAAAATATAATATTTGTTTATACATATTTAAAGAGATCTTACAAATAATTAAATATTTTTCTAAACATGTATAATATTAAATAGTAATAATAATATTCTATTGATTTTTTATTTATTTCTAATAGAAATAGGTAATATTATGGTACAGATTTATTTCGTTATATTTAGAATTTTTAATATTATACTTACCTACTAGCATTTATCGATTTCTAGTTTAGTACATGTGATAATATCAGTTTTTAAAAAAAAACTTAAAAAATTTAAAAACTGTCAATTTTATGAGAGGATCTCTTATATTTTGAAAATTTAATAAGAGATTCTGCAAAATTATGGGGCACTTGCTAATTCACACACTCGAAGTGCAGTATGTAGTATATATACCAGTACTTTCCCTAATACTAAAGCGGGTGCAGACTGCAGAGTCAAGAGTGCATCGACTATTTTTATTACATGGAAATCATAGTCAGGGACATAATTCAAATGAATACTTTTATCACAATTAGTCTGATTTCATTTTTAAACTGCACTTACTCGATATTGATATACAGTAAAACCTCTATAAATTAATATAATTGAGACCCAAATTTTTTATTAATTTAAAGATATATTAATTAATCGATAAATTAATAATTATTAATTTATGGAGAATTTTCGATATCAAATAAAATAAATTTTATTTATATAAATTCAAATACAATGAATTGTACTATTTTATGTATTATACTTAATTCAACGAGTATTATTTATAAATTCAGAGTATGTCAATAAGATTTATTGTATTCAACTAATCGAAGATGGTTAATTTCTTTTTGATATAGTTCGAAAGCAATATACTAGAGTTCTTGGATGCAACAAGGAAGATTAGAGATGTGATTCACGAATATTTAAACTTTAAGAAAAAGCAGACAAAAATAGAATCGTATTTTACAAAATTATTATATATATACATATAATTATAGTGAATTATTAATTTATAATATTGTTGGGACCATATATTTATAAAGGAATTTTCAAAAAATTATTATCTTATCGAAATTGTTCATTTTTTAAACTGGCCCAAGCCGGGACTAGAGAAATATATTATTTTAGAGAGGTTATTAATTTATATAGGTTTTACTGTAGATTTTTTGCTTTTTTAACCGGACATTAATATACTAGTATTATTAGAACACAAGTTTTATTATGTTGAATAATATGATCCTGATAAGACCGCTTCCCAATATCTTGAGGTTTTAGGAGAACTAGTAATTTCGAGACCTCCTATAACAGCAGAGTTCTGATACCATATTAAGTTACCAGTTCTCCTAAAACCTTAAGGTGTTGACCGGACATTAATATACTAGTATTATTAGAACACAAACTTTATTATGTTGAATAATATGATCCTGGTAAGACCGTTTCCTAATAACTTGAGGTTTTAGGAGAACCGGTAATTTCGAGACCTACTATAACAGAGTTCTGATACCATGTTAACTTACCAGTTCTCCTAAAACCTCAAGGTGTTGAACGGACATTAATATACTAGTATTATTAGAACACAAGCTTTATTATGTTGAATAATATGATCCTGGTAAGACGGCTTCCTAATACCTTGAGGTTTTAGGAGAACTGGTAATTTCGAGACCTCCTACAACAGAGTTCTGATACTATGTTAAGTTACCGGTTCTCCTAAAAACCTCAAGGTGTTAGGAAGTGGGTTTACCATGATCATGTTATTCAACATATTAACTTGGTATGGAGCTTATTAGCTGGGTAGATCATTTTTTTTTAAAGAGAAATGTATACATTATAATGTCAACTCAGTCCCAGCTTGCTAGTTACCAGATTTTTGTTCGATAACCTATCTAGAGACTTTGTTTACTGAGTCACTGACTGGAGAGGTGAACTGGGTGGTGGTTTACACTTTACATAAAAGAAATACATGCATCCAATTGTTTCTCCAAGTCTTAAACCAAAACTTAGAATACTTTGAAACCAACAGTTTCTATTCATTCATAAAATGACTAAAATTAAGTCGTTTTCACAAGTACCATAAAACTCTAGAGGTTGATAACTGATATACAGGCATGTAAACAACATTACTAGTAAATTCCGTTGATGAACTTGAAACAAGTTAAGAGCGTAGTAATCTGGATTCCACACATCACTGATCTGAGGGGTTAGCCGGTGCTTCATGCTAATAATTTCATATAACACTATTTAGCAGACAAAATAGTACCTGCTGATAGTTGTACGATTCATTCACCTTTACATAATACCTTGTGCATTCCATTCTCACCTGGATCCGTTAACAGACTCGTAGTTAAATTAATTATAAGTTGCAATGAGTCACCCATGACTTAGTTTGTTTTTCATCCTAAAATTAGATCAACTGACATGAGCATCAGAAAGTTATATATATTCTCTAAGAGGAAGATTTGCATTTGATTACTAGAATAAGAACATAATCAACAATGCACAGTGAGTAAACAATGAGAAACCAATCATATAGTGCATGGAATATCCAAATGCATAAAAAAATGATTAAATAAGTTACAGGGGCAATCAATCATTGAGTAATCACTAGTTGGGTGTTTGAATTAGCATAGGTGATATATTTTAAGACAAATTAGTAATCCATAGGCATGTCCAACCAAATCAACCCATTATTAGCCCACAATATAAAAAATGGTGCTTAATGTCGATATTCCAAAGAATTTGATGCTATGCAAGAGTAGGGTTAAGGTTCACCAACTGGAATTTAAATTTTTATGGTGATAGAATCTTACATGAAGCACTGCAAGATGTAAGAGATCCTCAAGGCTAAAATGCATGGCAGGTGAAGCAGCCACTTAAGGAACTAATCTGGCGAGTCCTGCGGAAAGATAGAAGCTTATGGGAACTCGTGGCAACTTGATGAGCTTGGTTAACTACATCCGATTTCCTCATTTCCCGGGCCTTTTTCTGAGCTGATTTGAGCTTTTTCATAATCTTATCCATGGATGATGATCTCTTCTTTTCTAGTTTCATCTGAATAAATAGCTTATGTTAGAATTTTACTAATGGAACTGAACTCATAGTCTTTCAGTTTTGCTTTGTCAGGATGTTGTACGAATTTTTTTTTTGCAGGTAATATTACAGCAAAATAAAGTTACCTCCAAAACCATTGCTCAATATAATAGAAACATAAGTACCTCCAATTTCCGTATTGCTGCCTCAGCTTTTGCCTTCTGCAGGTTCTCCCAAGCAGTAATTCTGGCTTCCTCTCTCTTAATACTGAAACATATACATTTGCAATTTTAACATAGTTCAACAGGCTTGGATGAAAAAAACGGAAAAAATGCAAAATATAAATATGAGAAGGTTCTTGAGGGTGACAAACGACTCTTTGTCTGTTGTCCAGTCATAATAAAATACAATATATAAAAGAAACTACACAAATGCAACCATTTATTTACCCTTTTGACTTTATATCGATATAGAGGATTGAGGGATAGCCTGGTAAACTTAAGTCATTGGTTCATATTCTAAATCCCCCTTGGCCCCTCCCCCTATACTTGAAGCAAGGGAGAAATGACATTGATCAAGTTGAAAACAAACCTAAGAGCATTTTTTTCTTGGCTTGTTATTTAGGGAGACAAGAGTATGTCACATTGCACTATGTCTTGGCTTGACTTCAAGAGCATTTTTTTCTCTATAAATTTGTATCCTCACTTTTCTTTTATGCACAGCTTTATATTATGAAGCATATGCATTTTAGTTTGTCATATTGTAATCTTACAAACTGAAAAAGGTCCACATATATTGGACATTGTAGGATGATGCGCTTAAAACATTATGACTGTTTAAATTAATAGTTGAAATGGAAGTAGCTCAATAGTCAATTGCAACGTCCGTTGTGATTATGGGTTGGCTTATATCCCTTTTCGGGCATCTGAATAGTATTTTATTCAGAGGAAAGACTACCAAAATGATTCTAGATGTGTTTCTGAGATATTTTTGGTTAAAAAGAAAAATCTATGGAATTACAAATACATACCTGGAAATGCTGTTTGCAGTCTCTGAAACTTCCCAATTGGTGGAACGGATCTCCAAAGCTTTCCTTTTCCAATCATCACAATTTCCTGAGCCTTTTACTGTAGCTCGAGATTTATTTTTCTTGCACCACCGAGTCATGGTGACACGTTCATCAACCTGCACGTCCCTGACTTCTTGTTTAGAGGAATGGGAATTCTGCCACTCCACAATGGGTAACACAGAGTTAGTTGGCGAAGCAAAAGAGTGCCTTTCTTTGGGAGATGAGTGTGGGCTTCTGTCGGGGCTCATTTGAGTTGCCATATCCCTTCTTGAAACAACCCGGCAAATGCCATTCCCCTCGTCTTCAACAATGTCAAGCTTCCTATCTGTTTTGGATTTAGGTAACATGTCCCAATCAGAAATGGCCGTAGACTTGTTAATCACAAAGAGTACTACAAAATTAACCATCTAAGTATCCAACTCAGTATACTACGCCAACATTCTTCTTCTTCTTTATATAATGATGAAAAAATAGATCCTATGTCTGAGTTTAATAAATCGCATAAGATCCAAAAGCTAGACTCAAATATGGTGTGTCTTGCTCTAAAAATGCTTTATCTTCTATATGAAGCATTACCACTGTAAAACTTTGCAAAACATGACAAATGGTGAAATATAAAGCATCCATGAAGTGACAAATGGTCATTTGCTTAGCATATCACATTAACCCTTGTTGGGTATGAGTTGTATACTAGCTAGGTGAAGAAGAAATCTCAAGTATAGACTGTATTTTGGAATATTAATACTAAAAATGAAAAATAACATATAACCAATCAAGAGAAAGGTAATAAAACATAGATAATAATGTTTTTATTAATCTATGTTTTCTATCAAACAGTAATACGTAATCAATGACAATTTTTTTCATTTTGTAGCAACGTTTGCAATCAAACTTGTGCTTTTAGATTAACTACTAGCAAGACATGAGGCAAGTGGCAACTGATTTGTGGTAGTTCCATAATATACAACATACGTATGACAAGGCCAATCACAGCAACTATTAAACATCACCGATGTCAATATAAAACACTCACGTAAACTATCATCGTTGAAAGTACTTGGAAAACTGAAACCTGCTCATCGTATCTATTTTTTTCTTCCACAAATGTTAAATTGGCATTACATTATACTAATACTGAATGCTGCAGATAATAGACAATAGATGCTGTATAACAAGTCATACACATTTCACATCCAAATTTTTTTTCCTTCATATATTCATAAGCCCAAAAGATATATAACCAGTACCGTGGGAGCTTGGAAAGGATGATTGGCATAGTGTTTCAGAGCAACCGTGGACACTGACCGATCTTTCTATGAAGGGTTCCATACGTTCATAAAAGTTTCCATTTCCTCCATACCCTGCGTCACGTCGAACTGAAAAACTATTTGCAGCAATCACTCCAGCTGTGAATGGAGAAGCTGCCATAAAATTTTCAACTATCCCTCCATCAAACAAGTGCACAGCTGGAGAGTACATCGAGTAGTATGCAGTTCCAGGAGGACCCAAAGGCCCACTCTTTGCTTTGGGCCGCCTCTGTGGCTGGGGAAACGAAGGCCGCGAAGAACCATCACCTGAAACTGGACTGAAAATCCACCTCTCTGCATCCTCCCACTTGGAGGGCAATGTCCTTCCGTTATTGAAGGGTAGCAATGCATTATTAACGTTTCTCTTGCTACCACTTGTAGGCAAAGCTACCCGTTCTGAACTCCATCCTTTCTGCATTCCAGAGTTTGTGTGACTATAGTTCGGTGTCCCAGGGCTGAGAAACGTACCAGTTCGCCGTGTCAAAACAGAACTTTTCTTCGGAACTCCAAAACGTGGGGAAGAGCTTGCAACATTGGTCACAGTATTATTCAGATCTAGCGAAGCAGGCCTTCGCCTGTCTGGTTTCTTTAACAAAGCCTCGGATCTGGATCTCCGTACTTGACAATCTGATAACTCAATCAAATTTGTCAATAACTTCAGACTCTAAAATCAAAATTTAAAAAACATAACTCATGAGTCATGATGCATTTCACCTTTCAGTGCTCGAGAAAAGGAGCTTCTCGCTGAATCTAGTGCTTGATTGTCATCGTCTGTCTCAACCTTGCTGTCTTCCTTTTGAACTAAACGATAGAATATGAAAAAGAAACAGCAAAGCAATGAGTAAGAAGGTGAATATGTATATATGCTTCATAGACACAAATTTAGATGTGACGGCTCACCTTTAGCTTTTTCTAGTTTCCTGAAGACGATACTATTCTTATGTAGTGTGGATTTGTTTGGATCTAGATCTGGACCACTAGAAGAGCTCTCACCACATTCATGTACAGCCAAATGCTGGTTCAAATCAAACATATAAATGTTCTTTAGTTGACAAATTTTGAATTATAGCACTAGATATGCGCTCCAAAGTAAAAGTTACTAATAGATTTTACACGGGCTTGTCCCTATCAATAATTGAACATAAAATCGAACAAGCACAATGTAATGAATTACCAATAACTTTCTTTCTACTATCGAACAAGCACAATGTAATGAATTACTAATAACTTTCTTTCTACTCCAATGTAATGTCAATGCAATATATCAAATATTATACATACACATAACAGAAAAACATCATAAATTAAATATTTATACACGAAACATAATAAAAATGCGAAAAACGTGACGAGATCTAAGCCTCTCTCTCCGTATGTACATTAATGTAGCTATTAATGGAGAGAGGGAGAGAGAGAGAACCTGAGATGTATCGGAGAGGAGAGAGTCGTGATCGTGAAGATCGGAAGCAAAAGAGCAGCGTTCAACGCTACAAGAAGCAGAAGAGGAGAAGAGATTGAAGTTTGAGTCGGCGGTGAAGATGACTGAGTCAGGACTCACATCTCGAGTTCCACTGAGTCCGGAACTCGGCAAGCGGTTACGGTCTTGAAACCCTAGCTCCGGCATTGTTAGAATGTGTGTGTAATTAGTGAGCACATGTACAAATTAGAATGTGTGTGTTGAGACTTGACAAGTCGAGATATAGAAACAGATTCACTGTTTATTCATTGTCAACAAAATCTTAGCAGCACTTGTAATAACTACTTTGTATGATAACGTGTTGTATGTATAATGTAAGTTATGTAATAGACACGTTCAGGAGCAATAATAAGTTTAGTTATGATAGTTTGAAGATTGTTAAGCTGTCTTATCTATCACGCCTAAATCTTTGACTGATTAGTACGACTAGTGTAGATTAGTATTATGACAGCTTGCCTTGTACAGTTGTACCTTTAGCTTTCTCCCTTCGTTATTATTACCAGTTTTGCTATTTTGACTAACGAGTATTTAATTTCAAAAAAAAAAATACGGGGTATTTATATTACTAGTACTAGATTTTAACCCTTGCGATGCATAGATATTTTATTAATTAAATTATTTATTTTAAAATTATTAATATTTTTATAATTTTGAAAAGTCTTAATATACTATAATTATATTAATATTTTAACTTATTTAAATTATATATTTTTACATCAACCGAATTAAATATAAATAATATTATTAATATATAAATACGTAAAATTTTGTGATTTGAAATATTATGAACATGATTTTTTAATATATCAAACATATGTTTAATATATTTAAGATTATACATATTAGTTTTAAATATATTTTTTTATAAAATTTCTATTATGTTTATTTTATATAAAATTTCATAGATATTATGATATATGAGATATAATATACATGTATCTGTTAATAATATGATAATATAATCATTCATTTGAATAAAAAAAATTATGTTATTAGATTTTCAATAGCATAATATTAATTACAATTTATAAATAATTATATAATATATATAATTTAAAGCTTTCATCAATAAATAATAGATATTAAAATATTTCTAATGAGATTTAAACATTAAGTTAATATTAAAAAAATAAAATGATACATAAAAATTACCGCCATAATAATTTTTACATCTAACTTTTTAATATTAATATATGACAAGTTCTGTATTGAATCAAACATATTACTCCATATTAATACTTAATGTATGTTATGACAATTCAACATGTGTAATAACATTATTTTAGAAATATAAATGATTTTTAATTATAAAAATAGTTAACAGTAGTCCTCAGTTATTAAAAATTAATTCAATATAATTTTCTCATATATGAATTGATTAAATTTAAAAATTTATTAATATTTCTTAGTTTATATTACTTTTAATTTTAATTTAAATTATTTTATTTATCAAATATCATGATTCAAAGTATGTGATAACATGTTTTTAATATAGTATTATATGTGATATATTAACAAAATAAAATGTGTATCTAATATCTCAGATTAAGGTTGAACTCGTAACCGGAGAACTCAAATAATTAATTTTAAAAAAAAAAAATCTTCAATTCGATCCAAACCGATGAATTAATAAGGTTTCTGACTTCTCAATATAATAATTTATCATGTAAGTTATCCTAATATCTTATACTCCCTCAGTCCCACCCAATTGTTAACGTTTCGAAGAAAAGGTCTGGCACACATTTTAAGGTACATATAAAGTATAGTTCCATAACTTATTTTTAATTTTTTTTTGACCTTCTTTTCGAAACGTTAACAATTGGGTGGGACGGAGGTAGTATAATATATTAAATATTTTTATAAAAAGATTTGGGTCAGAAAAACTTTAATTCTTCTTCTCACAAGGAAAATTCAACGCATTCATCCATCTCTCTGTATGTAAAACCTTAATATTATATCTACAATAATCTAATAACAATACATAATAATATATGATATATGATATGTCTATATATAAATCTAATATAAAAGTATTTTAATATTTTAAATCAATTATAAAAAGATTTCCTAAACGGAATAGAATTATTTGATAACAATTCGTAACTGCCTTTTCTGTCTATATTACGGGATGCTCCGGTTGGATTTTTGATGTTGGATCATCTTAAAATTAAAGATAATTTTGTAAGCTCCGTCTGGGTTGTAAAATGGTCCAATCCTGACTCCTGAAACTCAAAATGACCTAAACAATGTTTGTCGTGTAAGTAGCACAATAATTACGAATTTTCTTTTCAATCTAACTCCAAAATAGTTTTTAAGTTCAAATTTATATATTACTCCAAAATATGTAATAAAAATATATAATAGAGTTTGAGTTATAATATGAAACGATGTAAGAAAAACTATAATTAATAATAATTATAACTTATAAATAATTAGTATATAATATTATGTACTTATGAAAAATTGATCATTTGACCTTTGTCAGTATTTGGATAATATCTCTATTACTCTTATTATATATAAGATATGATTAGTTTATAACGGCCTACATTAATAAATTATATATTAATTATTTTGTATAATTTAAATATTTAATTTAATATAGTAATTTGTTTTATTATTAATTTTTATATGTTATTTATATATTATTATGATACATTAGTTTTTCTTTATTTTAATATTCATGATATATGATTAATAGGTTGTAATTTTAAATAAAATAAAAAGTGGTGATGAAATTGATTTAAATGTTAATACAACTATATTAGATAAAAATTATATTATAATATTATTCCTAAAATGAAATTATATTCTATAATTTAAATATAAAATAATATTACCCGTAAATAATTGTATAATATCATTCCTAAAATAGAAATTTTATTCTATAATTTAAATAAAAAAAATAATATAGAATTGTATGTATAATATATATAGTATAGATAAATTAATTTATGTAATTTAAATATTTAATTTAATGTGGTGATTTATTTATTTTATTATTAAGAAGTATGATTCTAATATTATTCTTAATAAAGAAAATATATGTCATTATTTAAATATAATATAATATTATGCGTGAACAGATGTATAAAAAAAGCACTACATCTGTGATAGAGTTGTATATATAATATATGTAGTATAAAATAATTATTTTATATGATTTAAATATTTAATTTAATATGATAAATTATTTCATTTTATTATTAAGAAATAGACTTCCACTTGATGATAAACTTGTATATATAATATATATGTTCTAAATAGAGTGTATGTATAATATATCTGTTTGACAAAGTATATTCTAATTGAAATTTAATTAGAAAAGTGTGTTTGAAGCCGAGTAAGAGAAATATACTATAAATATTATTTTAATATTCAAAATTTTTAATTATAAATTTATAATTTAATTTAATTTAAATTAATTATTTAAACCATATAAAATATTTAAACATGTTAGTTAGTAAATTATGAGTACAACTCGATTTTTAATTAACTCGATATTTTAATTAAAAGAGTGTATTTATAGTTGAGCATGACACAAACAGACTATACAGACGCACGATGGATCAAACATTTACCAATGCAGCTTTAATAATATAGTATAGATTAATATTACTCGTATTTTACTTTAAATAAAATATATATTAATTCAACATAAGCTTGTTTCCATCTTTTTATTTTGAATTGTTTATTCACGCGAGAGATGACTTTGAGATTGTTATTAAAGCATCTTCAACGAAGGAACACTTTCTTTTTCCAACAAAGTGAAATGGCCCTAAACAAAGAAATCGGCATTGGAGTTAGAGGTAAAAACTGGTCAGACCCAACAAAGAGGTTCCGGACCGTGTATACATGTACAAACGCACTTTAACTAAGTATTCTATTACAAAAGTAGATCGAGTTAAGTAGTATAAAAATTAAAAATGACAATATAAACTGTCTTGGTGCATTAAATCGAAAAGTTCCTTAATGGCATTTTTCTTAGATGGCATGAATGTGGGGTCAAAAAAAGTGAAAAATCCCCATCGAAAATGCTCTTAATACTGTTCTTTCTGTAATTAGTATATAACACTGTAACTCAACATTTTTTTAATAGAAAATAGATTTTATTTTTTATAATTTGTTCTTGAATGATTTAAAAAAAAGGATAAAAGAGAACTAAAGATTCAAAAAGAAAATTTTAATATATTTATTTTCAAATCAATCTTTACTAGTATTATTAATTTTTGTGAACCATTAATTATGTTTACTAGATTTTAACATGTTCGATACACGAATATTTTATTTTATTAATTAAATTATTTATTTTAAAATTACTAATATTTTTATATTTTTAATAAGTTTTAATATATTATAATTATATTAGTTTTTAACTTATTTAAATTATATATTTTTATATCAATCGAATTAAATATAAATAAGAAAATTATATAATACTAAAAATAAATATGCATATCACACAAAATATAAATTTATATTATTAATACATATAAATGTAAAATTTTATGATTTGAAATATTATAAACATGATTTTTTAATATATTCAACAAATGTTTAATATATTTAAGATTATACATATTAAATTTAAATATATTTTTGATAAGATCCATATTATATTCTTTTTTGAACCAAACATTTTTTTCTCATATATAAATTGATTAAATTTAAAAAATGTATTAATATTTATTATTTTATTTATCAAAAAACATGATTCAAAGTATGTGATAACGTGTTTTTGATATAGTATTATATATACTATAGTAACAAAATAGAATATGTAATTAATATCTTAGGTTAAGGTTGAACTTTTAGCCGGTGGACTCAAATATTTTTTTTTTAAAACGTAATTTCTTCGATTTGATCCAAACCAATGAATTAATAAGGTTTCTGAATTCTCAATATAATAATTTTTCCTGTAAGTGTAACTGATTATCTGTATAAAGTTATCATTATATCTTATATAATATATTTAATATTTTTATAGAAAAGATTTGGATAAAAAACTTTAATCATCGCTCTCATAAGGAAAATTCACGGCTTTCCTTCATTTCTATGTATGTAAAACCCTAATACTATCTCTACTTTAATCTAATAATAATACATAATGATATGTGATATATGACATGTCTCTATATAAATCTAATATAATTTTTTTTAATGTTTTAAATCAATTATAAAAAGATTTCCTAAACGG
Source organism: Oenanthe sinensis (assembly GCA_028671895.1). Lineage (NCBI taxonomy): Eukaryota > Viridiplantae > Streptophyta > Magnoliopsida > Apiales > Apiaceae > Oenanthe > Oenanthe sinensis. Next base: position 44,534,279 of record CM053794.1, read on the forward strand.
AATAGAATTCTTTGATAAAAATTCGTAATTGTCTTTTCTCTCTATATTATGAGTTGCTCCAGCTGAATTTTGGATGTTGACCACCTCAGAATTAAAGATAATTTTGTAAGTTTCGCGTGGGCTGTAAAATCATCCAATTCTGACTTCTGAGACTCAAAATATGGCTCAAACAATATCTGTCGTACATCGTCCAATTCTGATTTCTGAAACTCAAAATATGGTCCAAACAATGTATGCCAAACAATGTATGCCGTATAAAGAGCACAATAATTACGATTTTTCATTTTAATTTAACTCCAAAATAGATCGTTAAATTAAAATTTATATATTATTAAGATATCTAATAGAGTTTGAGTTATAATATGAAGCGGAGTAAGAAAAAATATAATTGTTAGAAATCTTAATAATAATTATAACATAATATTATGTAGTTATTAAGAATCGATCATTTGACCTTTGGTAGTATTTGGATAAGATTCATCTTACTCTTATTATATACAAGCTTATAACCTGTGCGAATCACGGGTTGAATGACTAATATTTAGGTAAATTTATTTTTTATATTATATTTTATTGATATTTACTCTAAAATTATATAACGTTGAGAATTTATGTTAATATAATATAATATTATCTGTGAGAAGTTGTATAAAAGGATGACTATCGGAGGTGAAAGTTGTATGTTACTATACAATTATATTTATATATTAATATTCATAAACTTTAATGATATATCAAATAAAAATTATAGGATAAGTAGAATTCTTAAAATACAAAATCTAGAATATAATTTAAATATAATATAATATTATCAGTTAGAAGTTGTATAAAAGGAGGACTATCGGGGGTTAGCGTTGTATATATCATATATATTCTTTTTAAAATTAGATTTTATAAAAATTGAATGTTTAAGATCGTTTTTATGGTTCATTTAAAATTGGACGGTTATTATCTTTTTTATGATAATATTATCCGTGAGAAGTTGTATAAAATGAATATTATCGAGGGTTAGAGTTGTATGTTATTATACAATGATATTTATATATTAATATTTATAAACCTTAATGATATATTAAATAAAAATTATAGGATAAGTAGAATTCTTAAAATAGAAAATATAGAATATAATTTAAATATAATATAATATTATTCGTGAGAAGTTGTATAAAAGGAGGACAATCGGGAGTTAGAATTGTATGTATGATATATATTCTTTTTAAAATTAGATTTTATTAAAATTGAATAATTAAGATCATTTCTATGGTTCATCTAAAATTGGACGGTTAGAATTTTTTCTACGATTCATCTTGAATTAAAATTTTTAATCTTTCAGCTATAATAATATATAATAGATCGGATATAATTACTTGCTCAAAGATAATGCAGGCAAGTTAGAACATGTGAAAAGTTGGAACGGGGTGACAGACTCTGGATTATCCTAATCTCGTGGCGCTTAACACGGTACTTATATTGTTGTCTCATTATTTAACCTTGGTTTCTTTTTCTACCATTTTCAATTATTCCCTTGCCCCCAACCTATCCCGCATGTTTAGGATTTAATTTCATTCCTAACCATGATTACGTGACATTTTTATCATTTTTTTTTCCAAAATGGCCAATAATTATAAATAGAATTTAAACTACACAATTTTCCTTTTTTTTTTTATGTGTAAAAAAAGATTCTTGCCAAGGAGAGCACAAGTCCAGTACAAAAAAGGCCAGTCAATAGGACTCAAAATTCTGTAATACACTAAAATATATCCTATATTCGATAATCGATACCACTTTGGGCCCAGTAGTAGTTAAGATACTATTGAAGCTTCACCAAGGGTCTATGGACGTAAATACAATTTTATGAGATTAAAGAGAGAGAGTTGGAAATGCTCAACCCGTGTAAAATAATCCCAATTCATTTTTTTAAAAAGGTCAGTGATTTTAAAAAATGGAAATAAGGAAAAAGATATGCTAATCCAGGGTATCAACATTAATGTTATGGATTCTAATTTTTCTCTCAAAATTGTTCCTACATAATTAGTTGATATTTACTGATTTTTACTATTCTTCATTGATTAAATCCACCCTTTTTTCAAACTTTCCTTTTGCCTTTAAACCTAGATATCATTTATTTTTAGGCATCTATTATTATATTATTATTATTATTATATATGGGTGGTCCAGGAATTATTTACAGAAAATAACTTTTTTTTGTTGTAATTAACAATGCCATAATACAAAACTGGATATTTAATTTAAATATTATTTTAATGACACGTGTAAAATAAATATGAAATTACCATGCCCCTTTAGTAAAAACAGTTTTATGTTGGCAATAAAAAAAATCACAATAACTTCTCTCCCCTGGCCACTCATAGCTATAAAAGGAAATTACATAAAATCAGCTCAAGTATGGTCATAGATACATACATTACCATGTATGCATTAGACAAGTACACACTATATAAATCATTCAAAAACTCAAACCCTTGCTATTCTCCCTTGGTTAATATAATTATTTTGCTGCATTAGTTTCACAATTCTCTTGCTAAAGCTGGTTGATCAGTGGCAAAGATGGATGGGTGTGATGGCATTGGCAAGCTTCGGAGTATTAAAATAAGGCAACTCGATGGTTGCTTCAACTCTGAACCTGACATTCAGGTTTCGTCGCCGGTTACTAAACAGAAAGCTGCTGCTGCCAAGGAGTTCATTGAGAATTATTACAAAAATTATCTCCAAGGCTTGCAAGATCGTAAAGAGAGGTTTATTTTTCCTTCTCTATGTAATTTTTATATGTGTAGAGAAGCTTGTGTGATTGTTCATGTGTGTGTGAGTTTGTGATTATTTTTACATTTTTTCAGAAGACTAGCATTGCAAAGGAAGGCGCAGGAAGCACAATTGTCGAGTGAAGAAGAAGAACAGATGATGAGGTATTTGGCAAAGAAAGAGACCGAGTATATGAGATTGCAGAGGCATAAGATTGGCATTGATGATTTCGAGCAGCTGAGTGTCATTGGTAAAGGTGCCTTTGGCGAGGTACATTATATTTTGGTTCAGGCTTTTGACTCCATATTGTATTTCACTTCGTTAGTTTTTTTTTAAAAAAATAATCCATTAACTAGCATTCGCTTTAATCTTGTGCAAAAGAGTAATATGATGTGGTTGCCGACTTGCCGTTATCTTTTATTTGCATTTTTAATGCAATAAATCAATAGTAGATAGACAAGCTCTCTTAAATCCTACTTCCTTTAATGCATTGTATTTGTAGTGATTCTGACTGTTACAAGTTCGGTCGGTTCTCAAAATATAGTTCATTAAGTTCTTCTAGATCTCTTGGTTAAGATATAAAAGTGAACCCTAGATATTGGATCTACAATATCTACAACTTCAAGCATGATTACTATCTTAAAAGTGCTTAATTAGTGACTATTTGTATGTTATTGTTATGTCTTCTTCTTGGTAATTTAAACAATGGCATATGCTTTCAGCAAACTAGATGCTGAAGCATAACTGTGAAGAAGTAATTAATCCACATCTATAAAACAATAAACACACAAAATTGTGTTGTGCATTATATTGATTAGTCTGATCGTGGGTATATTGTTTTGCTTATGGTTGAATTCATCACGTTGCTATTTCTTTTTGAGCCTAGTATTTCTTTTCTTAATTACTGAATGGTCGACTGACAATTTTGTAGTCTAGTGGTCGAATGTTTCATTTTCTCTTCACCTTTTCATGGCTGTTAGATATATAATCTTTAACAGTTGTTCAATAACTATAAATTAAAGCTCTTAGAGAGATACATTTAGTGCATCCTAGTGTTACACAGTCACATATGCACACTTCCACATAGGTAGATGTTCACACACACACACATTGTTATTATGAAAAAAAGATTTACTTAGATCTATGTATTGGATAGAGGTACTATGTTTATGATGCGATTATTTTCAGGTTAGGTTATGCCGTGCTAAAAGTACCGGAGAAATTTTTGCACTAAAGAAATTGAAGAAATCTGACATGCTTAGCCGGGGACAGGTGAATAACAAGACAACTGACTTGGATAAATACTTTCTATCATATTGTTATGGAAACTGTATAGCTTCGAAAATAATGGCAGCCATATTTACTTGCATTGATAACTTAACATCTCAGCATCCTTAGCATTTAAAAAGCTCCGTAACAAATTTATATGTTCGAGCAGATTCATTTATAACGTTTTCCCAGAAACACTTGTGATATTTTAGAATTCAAAGTGAACCTTCATCTTGCAGGTTCATAATAACAAATAATATAGGCCACCCTTTCGTCTCGAATTTCAAATATGAAAACTACTGTGTTACATACATGAATTTCCACATATTGTTAACTATGAGGATGTTATTTAATTTTGAATCCACATTTATAATACATCTTAATCTATATATATTCACACACATACATGTTTTGAAATGGTTTTAGGTGGATCATGTCTGATCTGAGAGGAATTTACTTGTTGAAGTCGATAGTCGTTGCATAGTAAAACTTTTCTATTCTTTTCAAGATTCTGACTTCTTGTACCTTATCATGGAATATTTACCTGGTGGTGACATTATGACCTTACTGATGAGAGAGAATGTTCTTTCTAAAGAAGTTGCACGGTTTTACATAGCAGAAAGTGTCTTAGCCATACAATCCATTCACCAACACAACTATGTACATAGGTAGTGCAGTGAAGCTTCATGCTAACTTGCTTGATAATGGTTTTTAATGCCATCATTCTTCACAATTTCGTTAATATTACATGGCGTTTCTTATATAGTTTTTTTTTGTGAAGCTTGCTTCTTCTCAAGTGTAAATCATATATATAAATTGAGGTGCTTTGCCGTATTAGGTAGATTAGAAGTTAAAAACTTATGGATTCCATTTATATTATATATGTTGAGATTGTAATGTCTACCTGAGTATAACTGTGGTTTCCTCTCCAAATCACAAATTTAGTACAAGTGTGTATTTATGACGTTGTACGGATATTTTAACCAACCTGTTTGAAAGTCTCTCATTTGTAAAGCGTTTCTTTTTTAACTTATCCTCAGCACATGAAGCAAAGAAACAATTTTTTTATACCCAAGTCTCTCATGTATTAGGCCAAGATTATTGGAGAATATTTGCTATGGTGTTTTTTAGTTAAGGTTTTTTCTGCTTATATGCCAAGATGTTTACAAAATTCTACATTGAAGGTGTAACTGTTTCTACACTTGGATTAATTGTCTATTGCATTTCAAAGTGAAAACGTATGTGTATATATTCACTCTACTATTTTGTCAAATGCTTTGGTTATATATATCAGATAGGAAATTGATTTTAAGATATATAAAGAACAGTAAATCATGTTTTAAACAAATGAATGTTTATAGTGGAATTGACTGAGATCATTCAATTAGCTAATCTTCTGTTTGGGAAAAAAAAGATATCATTAACAACTGTGCTAGCTATCCTTCTAAAAGGTGGTCAATTATTCGACATGCATAGTGTTTCTAATGCGAAGTTTAAAACTTTTTTACTTCTTCCTTTCTGATTATGATGTTCAAATAAATTTTCAGTGTTGAATTCTGCGTTGAGATAATGAGATGCTATATCTCTCTCTTGGTTATTAGTTTAGTTTATCATTCTTCATTTGTCTTGGTACACAACAGCATATGTAACTATGTCCATGTCATTCTACATGAGAATATGTACTTATTATTGGAATTCTAAGCTGAGATAGACGTGTCTGTGTATATATCTGTTTCTAGGGACATAAAACCAGACAACTTGATACTAGACAGAAATGGTCATTTGAAGCTCTCTGATTTTGGATTGTGTAAGCCCTTAGATAAAGAATTATCATCCATTATGTTGGAAGATGAAGATTTTTTCACTCAGGAGTCTTTAGGTGACAGTGTAGGGGATTTTACTTGGTTAATGCCAAAAGAAAAGTTAGAAAAGTGGAAACATAATCGATGGGAGCTGGTATGTTTTTGTTTAGTTTACCTAATTTCCTTGTGCAACACTATTCGCCAATCAGATCTGTTACCTGTAGATTTGTTAAACTAATTGATTCCATAAGATATTCCCCTTGATTAGAATATATTGTCAAAACATTGAGCTGCAGGCACACTCTACAGTTGGAACTCTTGATTATATGGCACCTGAAGTTCTGCTTAAGAAAGGTTACGGTATGGAGTGTGATTGGTGGTCTTTAGGAACAATCATGTATGAGATGCTAGTTGGCTATCCTCCCTTTTGTTCGGATGATCCTAGGATTACATGTCGAAAGGTATTCTGCTTAATGCAAATGTTAAGCCTGTATGGTGGTAAAATTATAATTCCGTCCTTTTTTTATTATGTAAAATGTGGCAGCGCAAGAACATGCTGCTCTTAGAAAGCATTTCCAATATTATGATTGTTTACACCTCTGCCATCATTTATTTTTGGCCACTTTTTTTCCAGCTCCAACTAAATGCTACTCTTTAATAATATAATTGCTCTTCTTTTTTGCTAAATAATAATTTACCTAATTTACATGTTATATAACATGTTCTACTTTTTATTAGATAATCAATTGGAGAACATGCTTAAAGTTCCCCGATGAACCAAAGATACCAGATGCAGCTAAAGATTTGATACGTCGTTTACTCTGTAACGTTGAAACAAGATTGGGAACTGGAGGAGTGCAAGAAATAAAGGTAATAAACTTAAATGGATAAATTCTTTCTATCTTATTGTCATCTTGATAATTCTTTTGACCTTCTATTGACTATTGAGTAAAGATGACAAGGCCATACCCACCTGTGATTATGCTGCAGGTTTATCTAGCTTTACATCTGCAACCTAGTTGACTGATCTAAATCCTTTATGTATCTCCAGGCACATCCATGGTTTGATTGTGTGAACTGGGATATATTGTATGAGAAAGAAGCTGCCTATAAGCCTAAAGTTATTGGAGACCTGGACACTCAAAATTTTGGAAAGTTTTCCGAGGCAAGTACATTGCTGTTATGAATTACATTTTCTGGTTTTTATCAGAGTAAAGTTAATTTGCAATGTCTCAGAAGTATCGTACACCATTTTTGTGATTATGCTTCCATATAACCACCTAAAGCGATTGCTTGAATATACATATTTGTTACTATAGCTTACAATTTTTTAAAAATTTCTTCAAAATGTGATGTAAATACTCTTATGCCGAAATTTGTGTTTTGACATCTTCACCCATCCTTTCAACAAAATCCATCTGCTCTGAGAATTGTGAAACATGGGTCCATTTATACAAAGTAACTCTTATTAATGCTACGAGTATGACTTTAGTTTATCTCAATTTCTATCTTTCTTTGCTTCAAGACTGTGTTGTTATACAACTTATACTCACATGCCCCTCTCTTTTATAGTTAGAAGGCCCTCCATCTTCTGGACCACGAGTTGGACCCTGGCGAAAGGTAATCGCTGTGTGATTAATGCAGTTTATATGTGCTGTATCTCCATGTTGCTTTCTGTATAGGAAATGAAATACATGTACGTTTTTTCTGCTTATCTACTGAAAAAGAATTTTCCAATATTGCTGAATCTCTCAAAAAGTCATTCATATATACTGATATGAACTTGTAGCTGAATGTAAAGCAGCTTTTTCTTAAGCTTCATCTTGGAGATTATAGTCACCAGATGACGACAATAGTTATAACCACCACATATACCGTAGTAGCCAAATCAGTTATTATTAGTTATTACTACATCTGCCTGCTATATAGTTTCTGGAAACTTCATTGAGAACATTGTCCTATACCGTTTATTTATTTGTTTGTAGAGTGCATTGCCACACATATAGGATCCCCCCAAGCCTGTGGTGTCTATGCTACTCATATGTCTGTTATCAGTGTGAAATTTACTTTATTATAATTAATTATGGGTATTAGGTTACATTATTATTCCACCACTGGAATAAAAATTTATGGGTAGAGAATACAGTTGCTGCTTTTATCTTTTTGGTAGCACAGTTAGGAGAATTACAGGAATGCCAATCGAGATCTCAAGAGAAGAGAAAGTTCTAAACATGGTGGACATATGCTCAATAAACATTCTATCGCAAAAACTGAAGGAACAATTTAAATTAAAAGCAAAATGAAATGAAAGAGACGAGCATAAATCATTACAGATGGAATTTTGCCGACCTGAAAATATTGAGATTGTATGATCTTTTGTAACATGAAACCGTCAAATTAATTTTTTGTGCTTATAAATTGACTATGTAATCTCTATGGTTGCTATTAGAAATGAAATTCTTCTTCATGTTGCAGATGTTGACATCAAAAGATTCCAACTTTATAGGATATACCTTTAAGAAATCGGATGTGCTAAAATCATTTGGAAGTTCAGGTATGGTGTTTTAGAGTACTGTGCTCTTGGTAGTTACATATTATTAATGTTGTCACCTTTGTTGGAAAAAGAATCAGCTATTAGTAGCAAAAAGGAAGTTTCAAATCTCACCTTCATTGAAGCAGTGAGCCTTCCCATTTATCATATAAGAAGATTTATTATATGACCATCACCGTGATAGATAGAAGGAAGTTTTGTCTTCTGATCAGAAGACAATAGGATTCTTAGTGCTATACATAAGAGGCCCATAGAAATTAATGTCGCACCTATTAATTAAACATAATACTATATAGTAAAAGTTGATTGTGTTCAGAACTTGAGATGCATGCAATGATTTTTAAACTTGGGTAGTTCTTATAACAACCAAGCCCACAACTTAATGCATATCTGGCCCAACAACCCACACATACTCAATCTATTTGACGTGGGATGTTACAAACACCCCATCTTATTGGGTCGACGTCCTCGTCGAGGCCACATACAAACTTACGGAACTCGGACAGTGCCTTGGCACTTCCGGCCGGGTATGATTTTGATACCATTATAACAACTCAAGCCCATAACTTAATGCATACCGGGTCCAACAATCCACCACATGTCAGCCCAAAAGAGCTAGCAATTTGGTATACATTAGTTGTTGACTTGTTCTTATAAAAGGCCCAAACATACTCAATGTATTCGATGTGGATGTTACAGTTCTTAGTTCTTGTATAACATAAAATTAGATTATGTCATCACATATTTATAGGGGCACTTGTCATTGCTATGACCCTGCATGTATGTTACAGGCAGAATCAGGAAGGCAAATGGATAGTCGAAGCCCCATCTCTGCAATCCTTGTTTGGTATGATTTTATTTGCCCGAGAACACCTTAGTTTGTGCATCTGCTTAATCTAGTTAAACTCATATACATAAACACCCATTTAATCTGGATTTGGCGTTAAATTTTCCTTTTTATGCAGGTCAGCTAGGCATACAAGAAACCGTAATGACAGAGGAGGACGAGGAGGGAGCTTAATTTTATGTTGCACATTTTTTATCCTAGCCCATTGGCCCCCGCTGACACAACTCACAAGCTTTTGATCAATTGTTAAAACATTTACGAAACAATATGTCAGATTTCTTGTTATTTCTTTTTTGGAGTAATATTTTTTTGATCCGAGTATAATTCATTTCTTGTTAACAGTTAATTTAATGTTATTGCACTTTAGTGGGGATAGTTCCAACATTGAATTTTCAGATAAAATAAAAGGGTGTAGAGATTTATTTAGCATATAACAACACATCATTTATTTGAAAATCATTTTAATATAATTACATGTGTTACTAGATTATACACAAAACACAAGCACGTGGAACAATAGAGAGGGAGGAGAGAGATATTACAGATATAAATAGAAACTTTGGGGGGCAAGGCAGACACATTCACCTCCCAATCGAAACCCTAATTTCAAACAAAAAAGCCCCCTTTCTTTTCGCTTCATTGTCTGATAGATAGCAATATTTAACATCCCCCCCCCCCCCCCCCCCCCCCCCCAATTTATTGGCTGTCGCCTCATGAATCCAATTTGACAACTTCAAGTTATGTTCTTCCCCAATTTTTATTATTTTAATTCTTAACTCAAATCAAATCAAATCAATTTATTATATATATATATATTGCTAATTGTTCACTACTTTCTACTTATTATACTTTGCTGATTTGCAATTCAATCAATGAATTAAATAGTGATTTTTTTATTAATTTTCATTAGGGTTCTGTTAATTAGGTATTTATATTACAATGCCATCATTTATGCCGGCCTCCAAGGCGATAGGCCGAATTTTTATTCGAAGAAATGGTGTTAGGCAGGTGGTGAGTTGTAATAAGGGTGTTGGGGAATTGGGAAATTATGTTCAATCCCGATGGTTGAGTAGCGTTGGCTGTGTTGATAGATATCCGTTGGTTAGTGATCCAATTGGTTCTGTGAGAAAGGATGATTGTTTTTCGATTGGAGCAAGTACGTGTAATGGTTTTCTTCAAAAAAGGGGATTTCTTGGGTGTGGTGACGGGGAGGAGGGAAATGTTTTGGCCAAAGTTTACGAGGAGAAACGCATTTTAGGGTGACTTATCTTTATTTTCCTTTTTTTGCTATAATCAAAGTGCTATTGTTTATTGTGACTGGCTTCAATAATTGTCATCCTATTATTACATGTTGCTCTTATTAATATTTTTAACGTGACATTTTGTTATGCATTAATCAGAATTTGTTTCTATTAGTATATTTTAACATGATATTCTCCAATATCTTTGGATGTACACCAGCGAGTTCTTTTTTACTGTCCTTGTTCATTTTCTGGCTTTGTTAGTGTAAACACATTGAGCTACAAGCTGCTTTAACTAAAAAGGCAAGGCCTGCTGTGTGTTGACATTTTGAATTTGTTATCAGCAGTAGATATTTTGGGAATAATAGCCTTTGTGTGGAAGATTGTAGTTTATTTAGTTCACGTACATACATAATACATAATTTGTACTCCCTCCGTCCCACCCAATTGTTTGCAATTGGGTTGGGCACGGAGGTTAAGAAAATATATATGATAATGGTGAAAAGTGAGGATAGTGGGTGAAGTGGTGGGACCAATCAATATTTAATTTATAAAGTGAGTATAGTGGAGGAAAATAGTGGATGTTGTTCCCGTGCTTGCATTACAATCACATATGTCTAGCATTCGACCTGAAATTTCAGCCTCAACTTAAGGCTGTGGGCACATGCCCTCTTTTTACCTCTGTTACCCCGACTCTTCATTTTGCCTCGAGTACCCGTGTCGGACACTTGACACTCGGATATGGGTATGAACACTTGGACACTTATTTTAGGCTAAAAACATGTAAAATTTTCAAAATATTTCCGAGTCCGACACTTGGACACGTATCCACATTGGACACTTCCAGCCGAGTCCGGGTAACATAGCATTCTACAACTTTAGCAGACCTCTATTCCATTAACTGAAAAAATTTATAACAAGCAACAGAATGTGCATGAACCATTATCTGTATTGATATAGACAGTAGAACTGGCTAGCCAGAATTTATAGTTTCTTTTAGCTGAGAACTGGTTTTTCCCCTCTTTTTTGATTCGTGTATGCCCTTGATATCAATTAATGATGAACCTATTCAGTTTTATATGTCAGAATAAATAACAATCTCACAATTTTTTCCCCAAGGTATTCTCCAGAGCAATTATTTTCTGTGGTTGCTGCTGTTGACTTTTATTCAGATTTTCTTCCTTGGTGTGAGAGATCAGATATAGTTAAACGTTTTCCTGATGGATCATTTGATGCTGAGCTAGAAATTGGCTTCAAGTTCCTGGTTGAAAGTTACATGTCCCACGTTGAAATGAAAAAACCAACATATATAAAGGTACTGTATATCCATTATTTACACGGTGGTTCCAATTTTCTTCTATATTATATGCTTATTTCTGCTTTAATAATGTTTCTTAACTGATTTAATTGCATTGTCATTTTATATTTAGAAACCTAAAGTAGATTTGTATGCTGTCATACTGATTTTTAATCAACAACGCCAGTTGGCCCAGTTCAAATTTTCTTTTTTAAAAACTGAACTCGTGTTTACAGACTTAGTCCGGGAATCTTTTTACAAATGAAGTACTGGTCTAAATCTAATGTTGCATTTGACGAAGCAATTCGTCAGAAATATTACCGTCCTAGCTGATAGAACTCCGTAGGCTTCTAAAAGTTATTATAAGCTTTATTTAGATTATAAAATCGGTATTTTCCGACATTGCATTATCTAGGGTTTTGAGTTAAAAATAGGTAAGCTTTGGCTGTGCGTTTTGGCTCTATTATTTGAAAATATGCTTTTTGGCTCTATTATTTGAAATTTACTCCTCTTTCCTTTGTTCAACTACATCTTATTCACCGACTCATTTGGCATTCACATGCTGCAGATTAATATTTGAATCTGCTTCATGTATGGATGTGCCTAATCAGTGCATCCTATTTCTCCTAGTTAATGATGAACCATAATTTGTGGTCATTTCTTGTAATTAATGTATTTACTCGTGTGTTTTGCTGTAGACTACTTCATCAGAAAGTCGCTTGTTTCATCATTTGATTAACATTTGGGAATTCAATCCGGGTCCAGCCCCAGGAACATGCAGTCTATATTTCTTGGTAGACTTTAAGTTCCAGTCACCATTCTATAGACAGGTGCGTCCTTCACTGGTTGTGTCTCGTTGTACTTGCTTTTAAAGACAAAACTAACAAATGTATATAAAATATGTAAAAGAAGCTTGTAATCTGATTTCCAGATAAAATGTCAAAATTGTAGCTCCTAATATTTAGTCCCCCATCATATGTGGCAGTTACTTTTAACAGATTTGTTTGCTCATAGATTAAACAGTAAACAACTGAAATTCAACCAGAATTTTTGCTATTTATTTGGTTTTCATTGGTCAGTCATGCCGTGAACGTATAATAGTCTCTATGGTATATATTGTTTAATTAAGAGGCCTCTACCTAATATTATTCATGTGAATTATCTTCCAAGAGGTAATATTTAGTGCATATGCAGCAGTGTAATAAAATATTCCCATGATTCACATAATTTTTAGCACATTTGCATATTGGTTTTTTAATCCCCTGCAGCTAATTAGGTTAGAAAGGTGTGACATGGGCATAAAAGCACTCCAGTTATGATGTCATATCATGGGCTTGTTTTGGTGTTAATCCTGTAACAGGATTGTGAAATAATTTCTTGAGTTGTGACACAAGAGTGTATAGAATAATTAATAAGGGATAAAAAAAAATTCCTAGCCTAATCCCTCTCATGCATATATGGATTAATAGTGTGATAAAATTCAAGTCCATAATTACGTTTCCTGTAAACAGAAATGGCCTTGCAAATCTAAATGTACGAGTAGAAGCAAATAGATCAGAATAATTCACTTAAATATTGTTTATGGTTTTCTATTGGGCCTATGAGTTTATGAATTCAAAATTTTCAAAAAAAGGGTTCCTAACAAGTTATGAGTTTATGATTGGTACTTGCTACATGGTGTAACCTTGTAAGAGGACGAAGTGTATTAGGTTTATAATTCTGAATTAGAAATCTATGCATGAGATAATGACAAAACTTGTTAAAACTAGAGACAACAGAACATGTGATATTATTGATTATATTATATGGATATGATGAATGGTAAAATGGTTTAAACCTGGCTTATACCATTTTCTTTACATTGACATTAATTTATAACAATAATAGTAGTACCATTGAATACGAATCTGTATTTATCTTGATCCTAATTTCTGACAGTACCATTGCAGCATCACCAGCAGTATTCCTTGTTGCATTCTCTATGCATCCTTCTTATGTGCATAACTTGAAAAGAATTGAGTTGTCCTTTCCCTTTGTGCTTGTTCTTCTCTAACTAACTGCTTCTCTTTTCATGTACTGCAGATGGCGACCATGTTCTTTAAGGAGGTGGCAACTAGACTCGTTGGTTCATTTAACGACCGTTGTCGTTTGATTTATGGGCCAGAAGTACCTGTTTCGAAATATAACAATGAGATACAAGACGCATGAGACTCTTGATTTTATTATATATTGCTAATTCCATGTAAATTTGATTCCTATATGAGTTATACCGACATCAGATGGAGTTAATATACACATAAAATCAGTTAGATTGCCTTGAAATTAATTTGAAATGTAATCATGTTCAAGTGTGTTGGGGTTTATAATCATTAAACTTAGAAGTGAAAAATTATTGGCAGTGGTGGTAGACTGGTAGTAGTAGAATTGCATTTAGGAAATAATTCACCTGTACATGTTATATTTGAAAGGAAAGAATGTAAGAAGAAAGAGGGAAAAAAGTGTACACGGCAATGTTGAGTTTCTGTGTGCGGCACAAACTGTTTGATGATAAATTTCTACGATTATTATGTACTGTAGTTCATTATTATAATGGTAGGAAAAGAGCACCCAGTGTATATTTTTTTTGTTATTACCTGTCGAAAGTGATTACCAGGCTTAATATTTATAAATCAAATGGATAAAGAAAATGAACATCATAATCTTTTATGCGTCAGAGGGAATGCATAGAAATCATGTTGCAGTATCTCCACGTTCAAACTTAGCAAAAAAAAAAAAGCTCTCTGAAAATTGAAAATATATAATTCTAACTTAAGAAACAAGAAAAAACGGATGGAGGAATCAAAATATAATCTTTATTACGTAGTGTTGTATGGTTGGTATAGATTAGTTAGTGTGCATGTAGTCTCGATATCCGTGCCATGTTCTAGAACAAGACAGATGAGGTGATGTAATCCTCCGTCCATACTGCAGAGATCAGATACTAGAAGTTGTTGGTTTGCGTGACCATCACTTCCGCATCATCACCTACTACTCAACATTCAACAATAAAACCACCTTAATCCACTTCCTTAGCTAGCACTAGTACTAGTAGTCTAGTACTATTACTTGCTCTTTGTTCTTAGATAAGTTGATTGAAGCTAGTAACAAGCATATATCATGGCTAGCAGCAGCACCAGTACTTCTGCTAGTACTAGCCCTCCGCTAAAGGCGGCGGCATTGATGGAACAGATGAAACTGCACCTTGCCACCGATGCTGGTAAAGCTCTCCTAAAAAAAATTGGCCTCGTTTACCAACTCAATATTGCTCCCAAGGTCACTCTCTCTTCTCTTTCTTTTCTACCAGCTTGTCCTTGTTTTTATCTTTGTATCTCACCTTTTCTTGTGTTGTGTGTCTGTTAGAAAATTGGATTCAATGAAGAAATATATGTTGTTGATCTCAAGAAGGGAGAGGTTACTAAAGGTACCTACTCTATCTTACTGTAATTTCATTTATCGGGATCTAAATGGTTTGTCAAAGCTCAGTCTCAGCTTCTAAGCATAATTAATGTTCAGAAGTTGTACTTGTTAAATTAATATTTCCCCCGAAATTTTAAATCTTAAAGTGTTAGAAAAACGACTTGAACAAATCGTATATCATTAAACCTCTCCCTTCCACACTGGTAGATCAAAGAGGGTTTAAATCTAAAACCTCTCCTATACCAAACATTAACCAAAACCTCACCTAAATGAAAGCCGTGGACCATATCAACTAAGCAGATCATATATTGTTGACAATACTTGTACTGTTATCCATGATCTGCCTAAACTATTAGATCATATTCATGGATCTTCTCTCTATATATATTATACTGAATATATATATCCACTCTGAGTAACATGATCATCTAATTCTCTTAGTTACTGAACAGGCTCTTCTTGTTCTCACTTATATGGCACAAACAGTTTAGGTATCTGTCAGGGTTAGATACTTGCAAGTACATTCCTGTGCTCAGTAGCTATTTGGAGCAACTCTATATATAGATCATAATTCAAAGAACAAAATAACCAATTTGGATTTGTATTGTGCGGAATGTGTTGCTCTAAGTATAACATTGAGTTGTTGCAAACGTCTAGGCCCATATGAGGGTGGCAAACCTGATGCAACATTCTCTTTCAAGGACGATGACTTTATCAAAATATCCTCCGGGAAAATGAATCCCCAAATTGCTTTCATGAGGTATTTTTATTAGTTGTAGAAAAATGGTGTTATTTGCTATATCACAATTAAACCCTTATTTAGACTTGCATGTGTCTGAAAATTTGATGAATGCAGGGGAGCCATGAAGATTAAGGGTAGTATGAGTGCAGCCAACAAATTCACACCTGACATATTCCCCAAGCCTTCAAAAATGTGAGCAGCAGATTCCCATATGAATTATGACTTTACATATGCATCAGGTGTTTTTATCAATTTCCACAAGTAATAAGATATAGTAATTGTTTCCTAATGGTTTTTCTTCATCCAAGGTTATTTATCATTCTGAATTCGTAATAAAGAGTTGTTCTTTGCGCAATTTGCTACTATTTGCTTATGGAGTATATATCACATGATAAGTTACATTAAAGCTATAGTATAAATGCTTTTGATATGATTTAAGTTTTGTGCAACACATCATGAAGCTAATGTTAGCACTTTTTGCCGATCAACCTGTATTTTGAACTGTAATATTCATAATTTAGTTTAGCTTAATTCATTCGAGATGCTGGAGCAATTTTTACAACATTGAATTCAAGTACTTGAGCTCAAATTGAGTCCAAACAATTATCGTAAATTAAAAATTTAATGCTCTTTTAAAGATGTTAGATATAAGGTATTAAGGTGGTGCAAGTGTGGCCAAGAACATTGATACTTTGATTATGATATATGTTAACTGTTACGGTAGTGTTATATATAACTCTCTCTCATTCTGAATATGGTGCAACTTTAATCCCACCCCAACCGCAAAAATAGCACAGTGTAGTTTTTACTTTTTAAAGTTCAGAAGTGCAGTTCTAGGCAGTAGTCGTGTACTGTGCTTCAGAAATGTGTTGTGAATTGTGATTGAATGGGAATCTAAAATTTCAATTTGGCAAAAAATAAAATAAAATCATTCTATTGCTAAATGATGATTTAATC
Source organism: Oenanthe sinensis (assembly GCA_028671895.1). NCBI lineage: Eukaryota > Viridiplantae > Streptophyta > Magnoliopsida > Apiales > Apiaceae > Oenanthe > Oenanthe sinensis. Next base: position 44,551,201 of record CM053794.1, read on the forward strand.
CGGTACCAAGGTTGATTTCAGCATTGAAAGTATCTGCTTTTAATTTTTTTTACATAATATACTTACTCGTATATAAACTGTATCAAGAATATTCGTGGAAAGAGTTTCTTTCATTCAAAAAATTTATCATCTAACCAAGGAACATGAAAATGTCCCCGGAAATTTAGACAATAAGATTTTAATGTCTGAGAAGAGGACACTCGTCGTACTCCAATCAACAAATATGTCTGTCATCCGATGCAAATCCACAAAATACTGCAAAACACACTTGAAATTATAAAAATAATAAGTTACTAAAATATGTCTAATATAAAATCATTATATATATATGGGTAACGCTCCAGAGTGGGACATTTTATATAGAGGTCCGGAGAGAATCATTTGATTCTAACGTAGAATCTCATAAATAACTTTAAAATTAATTATATTTATGATTAATAACGAATAAATTTTGATTGTAATGTAACATACAAACCATGTATAAGTTTTACAAATAATTTAAAATTTAAAAATTAAGAGAAAAATATGATTTTCAATTTGATTCTACTATAAAATTCTGTTTTGAGCAATATGATTATGTCGTAAAATCGTTTTACTATTTGTTCATTATTATATGTCATTTTCAATATTTTTTTATATGTAAATTCATTTTTAATTTATTTATACTTATATTTGATTAATAACAAAAAAATATATCTATTTTATGTGTATATAAGGTGGTTATCTACGGAACTCTATATAAGATTTTCTTCTTTAGAGGGATGACCTGTATATATATGGGGTGAGATCTATAGCAATCATTTGCTATTCAGGATGAGAAGAGGAGACAAAGAGGGGAGTTTTAACAAATGATCTTACAGCCGTTAGATGAGATCTTGAACGGCTGAGATCTTTTTAAAAAAAGCGGCGACCCTCGGTTAATAGAAAGACCCGTGCACGAATCTCTATTAATAACCGAGACCCGGGCAAACACAATCTACCTGCACCCCTGCCTGAACTAACATAGAAAAACAGAGCATGCCTGCACTAACATAGAAAAACATAGCAGACCTGCAAAAACATCTAATACAAGTCCCAAACAGAACCTAGAACATGCATAAAATCTCACATAAACATAGAAAAACATAAAATTTTGTCATACATGTCACACACAAAACCGATCAAGAGTCTATATAAAATGACGGATACAGTTATACATACATAAAATGATACACACACGATGAAGAAACACACCTTACAATCAAATTACTTATAAATCGATGCCAACATCCAAGAATCGAAGAACAATCGCCTTATTGTCCCTGTAAAATCGCCTCTCTAACACCCTCTCTAGCTGCATCTTTGATTGGGGTTTGGGTGAGTATAATGCCCGACGAGCCTCGCTTGTTAACCGAGACTCGTCTAGTGGACCTCGTTTAATAACCGAGGCTTGGTCCTATTTTTTTTTTCAATCTCAACCGTTAAATTGTTGATCCAATGACAGAGAAATGATTTGTTAAAATTTCATTAATCAGCAAGCAAACGATTGCTGAGGATCCGGCGCCTATATATATATAAATCCCAGTATATGAAAGAAAAGTTATCCAATATGACACAAAATCGTCATTTAATGAAATATAAAACCATTGGTCAAAATGTCATAAAATTGGTACTGGCTCAGTGGATATTAAAATTGTTCAAAAATTTATATTGCTTTTATTATTATTTTTTGTTATTAAAAAGGGAGATTCAATTTGCTAAAATTCACCACGAAACTTTTGTATGCGTGTCTAATTAATCAAACAATAATTCGATAATCGACAAAAAAACAAATACATAGCAAAACCAGTCCTTTTCGACCAAGAAAAGAAGAATTACTTGTAAAACAGTTTTCTATAAATAATTTTAAAAACAGTTTTTAGAAAATAGTTATAAAAAATAAAAATATATTAAAACGTTATTTTTTAAATATATAAAATTATTTTTTAAAGTTCAATGATTAAGTCCTGTCAAGCAAAACAATGATTTTTGTTCAATGAATTGTATTTTCTAAAAAATATTTTTGCAAACACAATTCTTAAAATAAAAAAACAGAAAATAAAATAATTACTCAAATTAGTTTTTTTTTGTTTTTTAAAACGAGCTCAAATCAGTTTTAGCGGGTCAATTAAAAACCCGAAATTCAAGGCAGCCAATCATTAAAATTCATAAACCCTAATAATCCAATATCATAATTCACCGCCCAAATTTCAAAAATTCAAACTTGACGCTCCTTCGAAGTCTCCTCACAAAACCCCAATCCACAAAATCGAAAGGTTCCAATTTTTGTAACAAAATGGGTGGCACTCACAGCCGTGAAGATTTGGATCTTTCAGAATGAGAATCTGAATCAGAAGAAGATTCTCCAGCCCTAATTCAAGAACACACCCTAAATGACGATGCACCCAAAACACCATCTTCAGTTGATGATATTGAATCAAAGCTTAAAGCCCTTAAACTCAAATACCCATCAACTGTTAAGAATGCTGTTAAGCTTTATCTTCATGTTGGTGGTAATACACTCAACTCCAAATGGGTTGTTTCCGATAAATTTATGACATTTTCTTTTGTTAAAACTTCCCGTGTTGACGGTTTGGATGATGGAGTTGAAAATGAGGATGATGAAGATGAGGGAGAGTGTTTTTGGGTGTTGAAGGTTGGGTTGAAAGTTAGAGTTAAGGTGGGTGTTGAGATGCAACTCAAGTTTTTATCGGATCAATGTCGTGTTGATGATTTAGTGGCGAACGGGGTTTGGGCAATCAAGTTTTTTAGTGAGGAAGCTTGTAAAAATTTTTGGGGAAGTATGAAGAGTGTTTGTTTGAGAATACTTGTGGAGTTGAATTGAATGATGCAAATAAGATTAAGGTTTATGGAAAAGATTTTATTGGGTGGGCAAATCCGGACAAGGTGGATGATTCTATGTGGGAAGATGCGGAGGAAAGTTTCTTGTAAAGTCCTAATTTGAGGGAAAGTTGAGATTTGAGGGAGGAATTTGAGGAAGCTGGTAATGGGAATAGTATACAGAGTTTGGCTCTAGGTGCTTTGGATAATAGTTTTTTGGTTGGGGATTTAGGGATTCAAGTTGTTAAGAATTATAATCATGGCATTTCTGGGAAAGGAGTGTGTGTGAATTTTGATAGTGGGATGAGTAGTGTTGAGCATTCGATGCCAAGAAAGGCTATTCTTATGAAGGCTGAAACTAATATGTTACTTATGAGTCCAGTGACTAGCGGAAATCCACATACAAGAGGTATTCATCAGCTTGACATTGAAACCGGGAGGGTTGTTACTGAATGGAAGTTTGGGAAAGATGGAACTGATATTACAATGAGGGATGTTACAAATGATAGTAAGGGAGCTCAGATTGATCCATCAGGATCTACTTTCATGGAATGGTTCAAAATCTTGCTGATGCCAATACCCCTGTGTTGAATTGGACACAAGGGCATCAGTTTTCACGAGGGACTAATTTTCAATGCTTTGCAACGACGGGTGATGGTTCAATCGCTGTTGGGTCTCTTGACGGGAAGATTAGGTTATATTCAAGCAATTCTATGAGGCTGGCAAAAACTGCTTTTCCAGGACTTGGTTCACCCATCACTCATGTTGATATTACTTATGATGGGAAGTGGATATTGGGGACAACAGATACATATCTGGTCCTTATATGCAGCCTGTTTACTGATAAGGATGGGAAGTCAAAGACTGGTTTTGCTGGGCGTATGGGGAACAGAATTTCAGCTCCGAGGCTGTTGAAGCTGACTCCTTTGGGTTCACATATGGCCGGAACAAACAATAAATTTCGTGATGCCCAATTTTCATGGGTATGCATATATTTTTCAAATATGTCTATATGCACATTATATTGTTTCTATTTTTGATGTTTAGAATTTATGTATGGATGGATTTATTTTGAAAGTTTAATTTTAATTGTTGTCACTAGAAAATTTCCATATATTAATACATCTTCAAATCAATGGATCTAGGTTACTTATTCGTATTGATGGATATTTGAACTCCATTAAATAAGATTCAACATTTGTTTTGTTTCATTCCCAAGTACTTAAGATCTCTCTCTCACTCTCAGGTCACTGAGGATGGGAAAGAGGAGAGACATCTGGTTGCAACAGTAGGAAAATTCAGTGTGATATGGAACTTCCAGCAGGTAAAGGATGGTTCTCATGGTTGCTACAAAAATCAGGTTGGGCTGAAGAGTTGTTATTCTACAAGATAGTTCTGAAACATGACTCTATTGTCGATAGTCGTTTCATGCATGAGAAGTATGCTGTCAGCGATTCCCCTGAAGCTCCACTTGTGGTGGCAACCCCAATGAAAGTCAGCTCCTTCAGCATATCTAACAAGAGATAGTACAATTGAAGAATGCTGTTTGTTGGTGTATGCCATTGTTACATCATATAAGGTGAGTTCTGACTTGTTTTGCTGACCATGACAGAAGTAAAATCTTATGTTGTGTTTGGTTGGGGAGAATGGAATGGAATCGAATGGAATGAGTAAAAATAAAGGAAATTTATGTAAGTAGGATAGAAGATTTGAAAGAAAATGGATGAGTGCAAAATTTCTTTGATAAGAATTGGAAGAAAATGTATATGAGAGAGAATGGAGCATTCCATCTCAAATTGGGTGATTTGAGTTTAGTTTAGGTTGTTAGGAATGGAATGGGGGAAGGAATGAAAATTTTAAAAATTCACCCATAATGTAGTTCAAATCTCATTCCATTCCTTCCAAATTCATTCAACCCAACCAAACACAACATTAGTTTCTTACATTTCAAGATAAACATTTAAACTCCTTGTAATCAAGCATCCATGTTTGTTTTATGGGATTATAATCCCGGGATTAGTATCCATGCATTATAATCCTTCACTATTATCCCTAAGTATTATAATCCTTTAAATTATCCAATACTATGTTTGTTTGGAAGGATTAAGTTTAGGATTGGATTATAATCCTTTAAATTATAATTCTATGTTTGTTTTGAGGGATAATATATGGGATTGGACTATTATCCTTTAATAATCTTTAAAAAATGACTTGTTAGAGGTGATTAAATAATACCTCCTCCAACCAAGTATTAGAGAGGATTATAATCCTATCCCTTATTCCATGAAAACAAACAAGGGATTAATATTTTAAAGGATTATAATCCTTGATATAATTCCAAATAAATTTTTACAAAACAAACATAGGATTAAAAAATTTAAAGGATTATAGTCTTATCCCTTATTTAATCCTATAAAACAAACATGGTTATTCTTACATCTTCTCAAGATAAACATTAAACTCCTGTGATCAAGCATCCTGTTCCCAACTGCTATTCAAATTATTAAGTGTTTAACAGAAAAAAATACGCCACCTAGGCACCTACAAAATGCTATGACAAGTAAAGTTGGATCAACTTGAGCAGGAGTATACATTTATACTAATTAGGCTTTGCAGTAGTATCAATGTATCATTATCATATCATAAATGTATGTTTTACAAAATTACCAATATTCTTTTTACTCAGTAACTGCAATGAACTCATAATATTCTGCACCTGATGCCCACCCTCGACTCGAAACACATCAATTTTTTTTTTAAAAAAATCTATGGCCTATATATGTACATATACCTTTCTTGACTCAGCATTGTTCACCTAATTAGGCAGGTAGGAGAATCAGTCGACTACAGAGTGCTTGCTAAGGATAAATTGGACACAACAACATTAACTTCGAGTTTTGGCAAAAGGCTAATTTCTTTTAGACTGGGACTTCTTTCTGCTCATGAACATGAAGAAACGTGGGAATATTGACCTCTTTTTCTTCTTTTTAAATTTAGGAGATGAATCGGTTTCAGTGCTGCTCGACTCAGATGCTTTGGGGCTTGGTCCGTGATGAGTGGCTACAGCATCTGTCTCATTGATATTCTTCGATTCCTTTACTTCTTCAAAGGTTACTCTAGGGCTCCTGTTTTGGGTTTCTGATTTACTAGATCTTTCTTGTTGTTCATGATTCGCACTCCACTCTGTCAACTCCTGTTCTACACTCAATTTCCTCTCATTGGCCTTTTCAGCCTCCCGTCTTGCTATTTCCAGTGCTTCCTTCTTAGTGGCCAACTCAGAAGAAATTTCCTCTAACTTGCTCAAATTTCTCGACTTAGATTGCTTTGCTGCCTCGGTACGAGAGAGAGATTCAGTCACTCTCACGTTTGCTTGTACCTCTGCTTCATGGGCCTGCTTATTCAGCTTGTAGTACTCTTCTAAAGAAAGGGTAATGACATTTTGTGAATCCTCATTGCTAGGAGTTTGAGTTGTTTCAGTCGCTTGTAAAGCGTTAATTGTTGCTAGAGCCAAATTCTCTGCTTCCTTTGCAGACTCTATCTCCTTTTTAGCTGCAACAAGTCTATCCTCAGTGGTACTTACTCTTGACTTTGCTTGATCTACGTCCTCCTTTGCTTTGTGGAGCTCTTCATGAGCAACTTTGGCAAGTGATTTCGCTTTATCTGCCTCTTCAGACGCTTTCTGTAATTTCTTAGGTATCTCAACAATCTCCTCTCTCGCTTCTCTCTCCACAAGAGAAATCTCTGCCATTGTCCTCTCAAGCTCGGCTTCGGTAGAAGCAACTGAGATTGACACCATTTTTTCTCTCTGCCTAATGGTTTCTAATGCTGACTTTTCACTTTCTATCTGTGACTTTAACGGTGTGGCAGCTTCTTTCAACAGATCTAATTCCTTTTTTGCTTTCTCAGTGTCAAGCTTCATTTCTTCAAGTTTCTTTTTGGTTGAAGCAATTGCTGCGGGTATGCCATCATCAGCGTTCTTGTCCTGTCCCTCAAGATTTTCTTTTAAATTTTCAGGATTCTCTGACTTCAGTTTTGATTCCATGTATGCAGCTAACTCAGCTTTTAATTCCTGCAACAAAGCGGAGGCAGTATCTAGCTTTGACCTGTAATCATTTGTTGACAAGAATTTTTGGTTTTTTTTCTGCAGCTCCCCTTCTGCCTGCTTCAATTCCTTCTCTAGATTTAGAATATCCTGTTCTTTTGCCTTGGCTGCTCCAATTCTATGTTCCTCCGCCTTGGAATTAGTGGCATGTGCAGGCTCTAAGGATGTTTTGGTTGTCTTCAGCTCTATAGTCAAGTTCTCAACTTCCTTTGAAGCAGAAACAGTCTTCTCGGCTTTCTTTACAGTTGTATCTCTATCATTCATCAGCGAAGCATAATCCTTGCGCAGTGTGTTCAACTCATCTTTCAAAGATTGCAAGTCAGATGCAGCCGCTAAAGTCCTTCCCTTGGCGACCGCAAGCTGTCCCTTGGCTGCAACACTAGCCTCGTTAGCAATATCTTTCTCCATCTCTTCTACCTTAAGTTTTGCAACCTCAGAGTCCTGTTTCGCTTCGCTCTTCCATTTGTGCTTTCTCTAGGTTGGGTTTAAGTTCTTTTATATGTTTCGTAGTGCTATTTAGGTCCTTTAATATCTGATTCTTCGATTTTTTAGCTGTTTCCAACTGTTTCTTGAGAACAGGTATCTCCTCCTGCACTTTCTCAAGTTCTTGTATACTTTTTTGTAAGGACCAAGTAGAGATTGAATTGGAAAAGTGTTGTATTTTTAACAATAATTTAAGAAAGTGAATTATAAAAGATTCAAAATTTCAAAGTTACATTATTATACGAAGGAAAAGAATTATTAGATAAATTATTTTCCCTATCTCACACTATAAGAACATAGAGATAAATGCACCGAGAAAATGTACTCAATCTTTAGAAAATAGTCCGTGGTTCCTATATTAGTAGATGAGACATATATTCAGACTGAGTTGAAAGAATTATGCAAATGAACTACCTCCTTAAAGACTAGCTCAATTCTAGCGCAGTTTTAAATAGTTTAACTAAAAACTAAGAGAAGCAGTTAAAAAGCATAATACCTCCATTGTCGGCGTCTGGACTTTGTTGGCTTTCCAGTTTGTGGCTCCACCAAATTTGGACACAGCATTTCTAACAGATGGCGAGCCACCACCAAACTTGGACACGGCATCTCTAACATATGCAATGGGTGAGCCAGTATCGACTGCAGCTGCATCAGATGTCTTTTTGTGATGGTGAGATGGTGTCAAATTTCTGTTAGAGTTGGCTGCTCGGATGATTTCTGCGACCGGGGATTCCTTCTCACGCGGATGTCCATCAGAAGTACCTTTCCTAACCTTAATTTGCGGAATTTGAACCTGTTCTGGACTTCGATTATCCATGACTGATGCCTCATTCTAGTTCCACTTCTCCATTATATCAGTCTTGGAGCTTGTGGAGATTAATGATGGCGCAGAAGGAAATCCTGGAGGTGTATTTTCTCTAATTTTCACTCTCCATCCACTGAAGTTCTAGACTGTCAAAACATGAACTCAGCATATCTAAAATCGAAGAAAAAAAATAAATCGAAGTCAGGTGATAAAGATAACAACAATTTACACACTTGATACGTCCACTATAAACAAAATTTAGAGTTTTTATGATTAGTCTTAATACTCTACAGCATCTCTTTCTTCTAATTAATTCTATGTTTTATGTTGTTTCTACAGACATGCACCAAGCCAAGATTATTGCATAATATTGCATGGACATCAAGATTAGGTAATAACTATGTTGGTGCCTTTATACAGCAATTAAATCTTTCCGGGCTTGAAGATTTTTAATACTCCAGTACGTAGATAATTAGATGCATAACAGATTAAGAGCAAACCAATAAGTGAATAAATTGAACATCTAAAATGTTGGCGCACACAGAATCTGCATTCCAACTTCGATTACAAACTTTATAAATCGATGATTAAAGAAATTAAAAATAATAAATCACAGAATCATTAATAAAAGAAGCAGGATCTATGTACCAAAAAATTAAATTAAATCTTAAGAGACATTACCTGGGTTCAGCAGAAAATTAACGAGCACATATATAAAATGAAGTATTATCAACTAATTTGTATTTTTCTTGATATCAACGTACATAATTAAAACGAAAGAAAGAAAAGTTTGTAATTAGTAGTAGTCCCTAATTGTAGCATTACAATCCAAGGCGGAGATTTACTGCCCAAAATGGGGGATGAAAAATAGAAAATGCAAACAAATATATTTTTACCCACGCAGAAATCAGAAAATGGACCAAGGAGACGTCTCGCTATGTGTATTTTTATGAAAATATTTACACAAATAATATATATATATATATATATATATATATATATATATATATATATATATATATATATATTATACGATGAACATTCAATCGAAGTTTTAAGAGAAATACACATTAAAAACGTAAACCCAATTTTGGTGAAACTAGCAGAAATCAAGATATACCAGGAAAATTTCATTTAATATACATGTAACATGTAACAATGGAGGAATTTAGTACATGAACCTGATATTCGAAATTTTAATTTAATTTAGACACCAGTCACACCATACAACCAGAAGAAATTGACATTCATATTAAACTTCCTTTTGTCACTACTATATCTTTACAAAAAAATATACACAACTACACACACATATACATCATGTACCCCTTCCTGCTGAGCTAATTTTAACAATGAAAAACTACTCTTCTTCTTTATATACAGTGAATTACACTTGCTGTGATTTATGTATGCTAGCCTGCTCTCTCACCCCAACGTAGAGCAAGACAAATTGCTCTAATTTGGTTAGGAAACTCTGCAGTCTGCAGAGTAGAAATGCTACATTTTATTATTTTATGAAACCTGACTGTTGGTTCATTGAGCAGTGTAACCTAAGCTCTTGGAGCGAAGTCCGTTGAACCAAGTTGAGGGTAGAGCATTTCCATGAGAAATAAGATACAGTATAAATGCAGCATAAGCAACAATCACGCCGCAGACCAAAATTCCATATACCAACCCCTTGACTTCTGAGGAAAAGAAATCTAGCAGAACATATCCATTAATCACAGTTACCAGGGCTGCCACAATCCACATAATGCACTGCATTAAAAAAATAGCAGAATATATACATTTATCACAAGTAGCAGAACATAACGTACTAACAGGTCTATTGCGGCTTATAGCTAACAATGTACTACCAGTGAAAAGACTTGAACATTTAACAATCGTGCAATAATATGATAAATGAACTCACCTCAAACACAGGACCAATTCTGAAAACTCCCATGAGATGCTCATCAGTTACAAGTACAAGAAGTGGGATGAGGGCGAAAGGAATCTGCATACCTTGAAGTACATTAAGCCATTCATTCAAATGATCTAGCGAAGCATCAGATCTATTAAAAACAACAGCTACAATCATAGTTGGTACAATAGCGCAACTTCTGGTTATTAAAGATCTTAGCCATTTTCTCAGACGGAGATCAATAAACCCTCCCATTATAAACTGTCCTGCGTATGTACCAGTTAAAGTACTACTTTGGCCAGCAGCCAACAGGCCAATTCCCCAGATATAGAGAATCGGGAAAAATCCTCCACCATACCTGTCTTGAAGAAATTTCCCTGCATTTAGTAGCCCCAAACTATTGGCTTCCTTCGTATTATAGAACCCTTTGGCAAATACAGTTGTAACACATAAATTGATCACAAAGGTCACAAAAACAGCAATGGAGGATTCAATTGTGTAGTAATTAAGAGCCTCTTGGACACAGCTTCTCTTGGTTGAATCTACTTTTCTTGATTGTACTAAAGCAGAATGCAAAAATACATTGTGAGGTGTTATTACACAACCAACAATTCCCACAGCTTGTTGAACAGCTTTTCGGCCTAGTTTTGGAACCAAAAGACCTGAAACAAAGGGTCTTTTTGAAATTTAGACCAATAGTCTCAAAGAATACACAACATTAAGGAATATCTACTGGTCAAGTATCAGACCTACTAGTAGTTCCTTTCCATTTGGTTTTGTATCGGCAAACATCCAAGCAAATGATAAGGCCATAGTTGAGATAAGAACAGCAAAAACAGCTTCTAGTTTCCGCACTCCATAGTTCTCAAGAAACAGAAAGAAGAAACTGTTCCAGTTAAATAACAGAGGTAATTTTAATATATACAGTATTAGAACCTGACAAAGCAAATATCTTGTAATTAAAATCAAGCTAAGATGATAACAATAAAATTTGAATATGAATTCATAAAATTGTGGCCATACATTGAAAATATGTTGAGGAAATAATATCAATATAAATTCTCGTAGTGAAAATTAGTTTTCAAATTCCAACCAAAACTAATTTGCTTTATGTATGACAGGCCATCAATCATAAAGCATACAAAGAATATATAAGTTCATAATATGAATATATGATCATCACAATATCCTGTTCTAAAGTTTGCACATATATCCACATAGCCACATAATACACATATATGATGACATTAGGATTCATTCTCAGGACCAATAAGAAAACATGTTTCGGAGTTAAACTCGTAGTCCTAAACTCCTAATCACCGGTCACCACATTGTATTAATTTATACATGATATCAAGTTCAACACACTAGAAAGTATTGCTGACAATTGATAGGTAGTAAGAAAAATGGGAACACGAGTAATTAAACACAACCGAGCTGCTTGCATGCCCCTACTTCAATGATATGCATTGGCGTATAGTACTTATAAGTAAAAATTCAAACAAACATTAAATCTAATTACATAATTACTTTACCAGTCAGAAGCTGTAATAATAACACCAGCCCAAAGAGGAACAACACCTTGACTAAGAATATTAATAGCAATAGCACTCCCGATGACCTCTTGGATATCAGCACCAATAAGAGCCAACTCCGCCATGCACCACAACAACAAGCTCGCCCATCTGGGATACTCATCTCTACATATCTCAGCCATGTGCCTCCCTGTAACCACCCCAATCCTGGCAGATAAAAGCTGTATCAATAACCCCATCACTGTAGCCCATAACAACAACCATAATAGCGAGTACCCTGCAATTGCACCGGCCTGTAAATCTCCCTCTATATTTCCAGGATCAAGAAATGCAATGCTCATTAAAAAACCCGGTCCTGTGAATTCCCACAGCTTCTTCCACAAGAACGGAGGTGTTGTAATGTCATCATCATCTATCGTATGAGAAGATTCAATGTCGATGGAGAGAAATTCGTCTTCAAAAAATTCATCGTCAGAAGACGGTGGAGATTCAGAAGTTAGGAGGCGGTTGGATTCTTGGGTTTCGGTGTGTGTGTTTGTGTGTGTATCATCTGGATTTGCGGGATAAGGAGGAGAAGGAGGATGAGAGTCCATTGGAGCAGTTTAATTTTATTTTCTGGTTTATTGAGCTCCCGGGCTCCGGTGTGCGTATTTTATATGTTTTGCTTCCGAGTCAGATGCTCGGTTAATTTCGAGTGAGAATTCCTTCTCACATGGAGGTCCATCGATCAGATGTACTTTGCTTAACCTTAATCTGCGGAATCTGAACCTATTTTGCACTTAAGCTACTAGAAGGATTTTTTTCCTTGGACGGATTTTGAACTATTCATTCATTAGTGATGCCTCATTCTTGTTCCACTTTTCCATTACATCATGGTCTTGGAACTTCTGATGATTAATGATGGCGCAGAAGAAGATCCTGGAGGAGTATTTCCTTTGCTACTTTTCACTCTCTATCTAATGTAGTTTTAAACTCTCAAAACATGAACTCAGTATATCTAAAATCCAAGCCGGGTGAAAAAAAAGAGAGTTAACAACAAAGAACAAAGTTCAAAAAGAATGCCAAACGATAACAATTTGTACCAGATAACTATCATTCTCCTACTACGAAACACAATTAATGCATGATAAACTAAAGCACACAACTAATGACAAACTAAAACATGAAACCCTGATAATTAATCCAAGGATTACAGTTTTCCAGATTAGTCTTAATGCTCTAGTTTCCCTGTAGTTGTTCAAATGCTAATCATTCCCGGCTAATTGTCAAGCATTAACCATGTTAACTAGTTGCAAGCCCTAACTAAAAACCTTAAAAATCAATTTACACAAATACTAGAATACTTGATTCACATTTCAGAATCTGCCAACTCAGTTCTACATGGAATTACAACATTTAGACGAAGACATTAGTGCTTAATATTCATTTTTATAGCCTCTCTTTCCTCTAATTCCATGTTTCAAGTTGTTTCTGCAGAAACCAAGCAAAATTTATTTTCATACCCAATTATTTCCAAAGTGTTGCATGCAAATCAAGATTAGGTGCCATTATGCGGGAATGTAGCATTAAATCTTTCTAGGCTTGAAGATTTCTAGACTTCGAGTAGTAGATAATTAGATGCATGACACATTAAGCACACACCAATAGATATATAAATTAAACATCTAAAATGTGGAATATACACATACTCCGCACTCCAATTTCTGAAGCAACTTGCATTAATAATTAAAAACTTCTATGAATGATTCTAAATCATGAATTACGCATGGATCATAAATAAATAGAATTGTTAATTACAGAAGCTGCAAATATGGAATGGAGATATTACCTGGGTTAAGCAGAAAAGGAGCACATAAAATGTAGTAGTATCAAATAATTTGTGTATTTCTTGATAGCAGCATAAGAAATGAAGGAGAAAACGAAAGAAAGAAAGAAAGAATTTTTGTTGGTAATTAAGTAGGAGTAGTCCGTGATTCTAGCATTAAAATAAAATTTACAAGGCGGAGATTTACTGCCAAATCTACAAACACAAATATCCTCCTAGTTTTTTCTTTTATGGATCTTATTGCATGTATTCTAATATTCATTCACATATAACACATGAAATATTAATCCTGTAAAAAAAAACCCATTGAAGTAGAGATTAGCATCATGCAGATACATCATACACATATATGGAAGAATAGGATAATAAGAGTTGCAACTTAATTTCAAGTGAAAAGAATAACTTGATACAACAAAATCAATAATTATTTGTTTGAAGATTAAAAAATTAAGATATTTATTATTTTATTGTGAAACCGGACGAGGGATGTGAAATCTAGCAAATTTGCGTGTCATAAAATTGTTTAAATTATATACAATATCCAATTAAAATTAAAAAAAAGTAATCTACTTATTCTCACTTCTCAGGGTAAACCTGTCTATAACTTTTTCTTTAATTTTAGGATTGGAGAGGATCAAATTAGTGTCTCGTTACATATTTTTCATCCTTAATCTCTGATTTCATCTCATATTTAATAAAAATAATACAGTTTTATAAAAATATTAAAAATAAATATACAATTTATATATATTGTTATATTTTTAAATTTTAATTTATTTTATCAACTGAAAATTTTCAAATGACATTTTATTATAATAATTTTATTTTTCTTAATTTATATAAATAAATGTTAATTAAAATTAATACTTAAAATATGATATAAGATTAAAGAAAAATATTATATATTATAGTTATTGAATTAAATTTTATTAAAAAATGTATAATGATTAATATATATAACTTTTTTCCAAAAAGAATGAGAGTAAAAATTCATGAATGTGTGACATCTTAAGAGGAGTAGGTGTAATCGGAAAATATTATATGATGCTTATTAGGTGCACCCAATTTGGTTAGTTGAACCATTACTCTCTAAATAATTTTCTTTTCTTATCAAATTGTTCTTGTGCACCGTAAGTGTATAGAACCTCAACCACTTGTGTTGAGTTTACTTGCATTTCCTGTGGAAGTAATTGAAAGCAATAGTCCAACCATGATAATTTTGACAAGGCAGCTGATCATGTTTTAGTTGGTATCGGAAATGTTTAGTTGGTACTGGAAAGACACTTGTCATTACTCCATAATGAAAACAACTCGATGAATCAACTCAGCTTTACTATATGTATGTGGCGTGCATCACATACAAAAATACAATCATCATAAGATAATCTCTTGAGGAAAAGAAAAAAGAATCAAACATAAAACTGAAAATTAATTAATTAATATTATTATTATTATTAATGCAAGCGTCGTGGATCAGTAACATTAATTTTCCAATGTTGGTCTTGCAATCCCATTTTTGCAGCCAAATTTCTATCCCACTGCAACTCAATCTTCCTCTTGTCCGACAATCCGCAAAACTTGTGCAAGCCTTGTTCCATGCTGTCATGCAATTTCCACCACCGGTCATGCGCCACATCGCTTGCGTACACGCGCTGATCACCAATATCCCAGTTACAATCATAATCTCTGTAACAAAGCCATGGCTTCAATCCCAAGTAATGAATTGCATATACTTGTGGAGGATCTGAACCCAATAACTGGTTCTTTAAACTAGTTTCCACCGTGTTATTCGACCAAAAATTCTTTAGAAAATTTACTCTTCTAGGCAATCTATGCCACCATACAAAAACTTCATTTAAGAATCCCTGATCCCCGCCATTGTATGAAACTATTTCTTTTGTACGTTGCATTAAAATCTTGAACGTACAATTGGACGGTTCGATCACCATGATACCAGAATTGAAGATGGAACCGTCATTTCCTGTTGCCGTCATTTGAGGAAATTTGAAAAGAATGTCCATGTTACGCAGTACGATGATATCAGAGTCAATGAAGATGATCTTGTCGTAGTCGGTGAGCTGCCATAACCTGAATTTGCTGTAATTGTATTCATTGTACGAGTCTTTTTCTGCTTTGGGGTTTCTGATCCTTGTTATCATTCGGATCTTCCACCCTGCAGAGGCGAGAGCTTTGCGGTTGCTTAAGGAGATGGAGGTGTCTATGAGGAGGATAAGATCGTGTTTGGTACCGGTTTTGAGTAGAGAGTGTGCTAGAGTAATTGCACCACATACGTATAGGTCCGATGAGTGGAGGACTGTGGCGTATGCTTTTCTTGTAGTCTTGCTGCTGTGTTTAATTTTGGAGACATCATACAATTCGTCATTTCCTGAAAAGCAAAAAACAAAGCATTTAGTATATCACAAGCACTTAATTTTCAAGTTTTCAAAAAGCATACAAATTCTGAAAACATGAAAACCAAACAGAATCTTTGGATAAAGAAGAGATCGAAGGTTCAAGTTATCGATGAATCTATGAGCAGATATATTCAGTTGACCAGGGTCAGGGTCAATATTTTTTCATTTATTTTAGCACACAACATAAAGAAAAACAAACCTTCTCCCCAGAGAGGCAAAGCCAAATTGCAAGATCCAACAGGCAATGAAAGCTTGTGGTCCAAGCTTACCACATCGGGCATAAACAACCACCAATCTCCTTCTTGCTTGATCAGTGCACGGCAAGGGAACAACTCTAACATAGGCCTGCACTTGCTCAAGAACACAATCTTTGTCCTCCCCTTCCGGTCTCTCCTCCCTCTCCCCACTCCCATTTTCGCTGCTATGAGGTGAAGTTGCAGCCTCTCCACATCTCTCGCCCACCCCTCTTCTGGCCATTTGCATCCCAACTTGACCACTATCACATCCATGTATCCATAGTCTTGTATTCTTGGCATTGGAATTTCGGGACAGCTTGGACCATCTATCTCTTCCTCTTCATCTATCCATTCCGGATACAAATCTTGCCATTCTAATAACTCGGATACTCGATCATAACTGATATGCATTACTTTCCCCTGCATTTTCCATTCACTCAAATCCTCATCTTCCATGTTCACCATTCCAATCTTCATCCCTCTTTGCATTTCATTTAAAAAACTTGGTTTCTCTCTTTTTATCAAATTCCTTCCATTGCTGCCTGATCCGTCTCCTGCCTCTTCTATTACCGCTTTCATTTTCAACCTTTTATCCGTCTACAAAACATTAGCTTGACATTTTATAATTAACAAATAAAATTAATCACATGAAAAAGTAACTCGTGGATCAAATTAATGGAAGCTCTCACCTTACCTTGTGATGGCACTCGCGCAGTGAACATCGTACAAGTGCAGATGCATTCTGATGATAAGCTGAAGAAGATGGACGGAGAAGAAGTGTAGCGTAAACTACAAGGAAAAAAGCTATAAATATTAGATTGATTCTGATGATCAAAGCTTTCGAAGGAGGGGACTTCATCATTTTAATTTCTCAGTAGCTAGACTCCCGGAGACTTAATGATATATATGTGTGTTAATAACAATGCTGATCAATTCATTACACCTGTATTGTCAAGTTGTCACATATGGAATGATAATGTTTGTTGAATTATATATATTATGCATGTACTCTAGCATATTTATATATACATAAATAAACAAGGTTGGTTCAAGACTTGAAGGTTTAAGAGAATGCAAATAGATCGGAAATAAGTAATTAAACTAGTAGTAGAGCTCCACGTGTTTCTAGTTATCTATTGACAAGAGTGTTTAACCAAGCATGATTATACTAATACATGTTACAATCACTTCTCTTCTGCTACTACAGTACTCTGCTAACAAAAATTAAAAATATAATCACTTTTTTACTTCTTTAAAGTCAAACCAACGAATAATACTACAAACTAATGCAAATTGCATGATTTCTAACTAATACAAACATTCAACTCTATAGTTTATATTATTTTAGAAATTTCAATGCCGCCGGGTCTTTGTAAAATTTAAATTATCAACTTTTTATTTAATAAAATAATAAAAATATCTAATGAAATATATGATGATTTTCGGTTCTTGCTTAAATTGGATTATTTATAAACGAGATTAGGATGAAGATTAAGAATGCGTGTGCTTAATTTAGAAGGCAAGGCTAAAATGACAAAGTGGTAAAGCTAAGATTGAGAATATGTGGCAGGAAGTCTAAGATGGAGGAGCAGGTAATAGGCACAACAACTGTTTAGTTGGCCTATCAATTTCCTGCGTTTCAATGAACTATATATATTGTTTGCTTTTGGCTTAGTTTAACAACATCTAATTCTTCATCAGATCTCTTAATTGCATCCTAATAAATCGCCTGTGTATTACTATTTTCTAATTTCTTGTTCAGGAGACTAGGAGGAGACTTGGTTGTAATTAGTTGACATTCTAATGAAATTGAATGGGTATTTTCATTTACTATCGAAAGAATCTGCCAGTTGCACATTATTTTCCTAATTATTAATGAGTTTGACTGCATAATAATAATGATAAAGCATCTGTTGTAATCTTTTTCTTCAATTACTGTTTTACTTAATTTCTTTCTATCATCTATTCAATTTTTTTATATAAAAATCATCATAAACCCATAGGTTGGAAGGATAATGAAAGTCTATAAACACTGAAATGGAAGGATAATTTTCGGCATGCTTAATTATTTGAAGTAATTTCACAACCTACTGCCTAATTTCAATTGGAGGGGCTACTAATCTTATCATCTTCCTAATTATTAATCTTATGATCTTATCTTTCTTCTGGAATATCTTATCACTCAATCTGCTATAAATCTAGAGTAAAGACTATGCCACTAATCCCACCAAACAAAATGCCAGGGATTTAAACTTGCCTGTATTTTAGTTTCAGAACAATGGTGACAATTACAAACATATTCAGGTTAAGGCCAAGGCTAAAGAAAATCGCCAATGGATTGATCGAGTTGATGTTACATTCTAGGACTATATCTAACTCAAATATTAGCCAGTAACAATGCAGTACTTCATGACTACCTTTCATCACAAAACCCAGCTATAGCAATTGCAATAACTGGCTCTATGCTGAATCCAACCTTCACATAATCATTTTGATTCAAATAATTCAGCTGTGGCAATCAGCAAGTCTGGCTCTTGTGCGGATCACTTTTAGTTCCGGTGCCTGGATATTTGCCATGTTATCGTCTGCAGGCAACTTTATCATGCTTTTGCAACTTCCTTAATGTGCTGAGAGCGGCTTTTACCAGGTGGAATGAAGATCAGATCCTCCCATCCAGCACTCTTTTCATTTATCTGGGATTACCAAAGAAAGATGTAATCAGAGTCGCGTATATAAATATATAGACCTCCTCCTCTTCACCAAAATAATAATGTTAAAAATTACCTCCATCTTTTTCAGAACATCTTCCAGACTCCCCACCTGCCAACGAGAAAAACTCATTTTAATTTAAGAACATTAGCATTCTAGATTAAAACCTTTAAATGTCACAAGTCCTAAAATTGTAATAGTAGATGAAACAATATTTTTTTTTGGGATGCCGCTTCCCAGAATTATGAATTTTGAACATTGCTACAACTATTTCCCTCTTATTGAAATGGTTACAGATACAACTGGAACAGTGCAGAGAAGGGTGAATAAATAACATAGTGACACGAAATCACCAAGTACTGGTTGATCATACCATAATCTGTTGAGACACCCCAGGCCCTCTTGATGACCTTGACACTGTTGACAATTCTTGTTCAATATCTTCCTGAAACAACGGACAACACTAAACCAGTAAATCATGTAATTTACCCAGGTGGTGCAACAAAAATCTCACAAAAACAAACCTTCCGAAAATATATAGGGCAGTAGCGCTTATTTTTCTTCTTCACAACCAAGAGATCTGACTGTACATGCACGAAAAAAGAGAGAAGTGAGAGCCTGAAATGAAGTATCACAAATTTGGATGCAATGTCAGTTATATAATGTAGTGTACTACTAAATAATTAAATAGCCAATGATGTGGACCGAACAATATTGGTTTGCTAAAAGTATAGATGAAGCTTGATACTACAACATTAATCAGCTGATGACGTGCTTGCAAAATTTATGATATCATACCAATTAAAATGAGTTATATGAGCCAATGCACTACTAAATAATTAAATAGCCATTGATGTGGACTGAACAATATTGGTTTGCTAAAAGTATAGATGAAGCTTGATACTACAACATTAATCAGCTGATGACGTGCTTGCAAAATTTATGATATCATACCAATTAAAATGAGTTATATGAGCCAATGGCTCCTCAGAAAAATTGGCACACCTGGAAAACAGGAACTCCATCAAACCCACTCCTGATATCGGAAGCTTTCAGCTAGCAGCCATAGAACTTAAATGTCAGTGTAATTGAAAGTGGTGACTGATAGAATCATTAAAGTAAATAGAGAATGACCGTTGATACAAAAGGTTACCAAAAAAAAAATCAAGAACAAGCTTATAAAACAGCATAAAGATTTCAGAAAATTTGCTGACATAATAACAATTTAGTGCTTGTTTGGTTAATCATAGGAAGTAATTTCCATGGGAAGTTGTAATTACTAGGTATTAAATTCCTTTATGAAATTCCTAGGAAGTATAAAATCTTGTTTGATTGATAGCTAGAAAAATGTAATTCATGGGAAGTGTAAGTTAGCTAGGGGAGGGTGGGTAACTAACTTTTTGTGGGAAGTTATACTTCCAAGATATTTCTAATTACCATACTAGTGTTAACCAAACAATTTCATATTTTCTCACTTCCTAGGAAGTTCAAGTTCCTGGGTATTTTCATGTTTACCAAACAAGCATTTAATTCCGAGCAAAGGGATCACTTCACTTGATCCTCACGGTAATCCTTTTCAACCAAATATATATTGCACACAAAATACCAATAACTATGAGACCTTGACTTTCTATGTGCAAGACAGTTCAAAAAACCGCAAACCTACTTCATTTAGAAATCCTTCTTTTCTCTTTTTTCTACCAAGTAAAGTTCAGAAGTTCAGAAAGCAGATACATGTGTTAGTACTGTAACCTGTTACCTACCTCATAACATGCTTACTTGTTCCCATGAAATTTAGTGTTGTGAAGATCTCATATGCTTACCAAAGTGTGCACCAAACCTAAATAATCATAAGACAGATCCAATATGCAACATTTGGTTCTTGTCATACAATGCTACACATATAACTAACTTTAGAGCTTTGATATATGATAAAGAAATCAAGCGGGAACCACCGGGTAAGTTTGGTCTAAATATGACGATGAAATCAATATACATGAGTAATTCGTTAAATCAACCAAAAGATATCCAAATAGGCAAATATACTTAAAAAATATAGGACTCCTTATATGTATAACTCAAGTAGCAGTCACAAGTAGTTTAAGAGGATCTTAGATTATAGTCCCTAGATGTTAGTTAGTATTTTACTTGGAAAAATATAGCAGTACGAAAATAGGATTTCATGGATTGCTTTCAATAGAACGTATATAGATACTTTTTCTGATATCTAGAAACAATCTCGAATATAAAAGTTACAAAATGTGCATCAAGCTCTTCACAAAAGAAAATTACGTTACTGGGATACACACATACACCAACCTCTAGAGCATTCTTAATCTGAACAGGATCAGGCATGAATCGAAATGCAATTCCTTCGACCTTCAACATGTAGACCTATATATGGTAAAGGGAGCCAAAAATTAATACTAAAAATATATTATGTTAAAAAACAAACATGCCCAATTATATGCTTAATACATACTACGGTCAGTCTGAACGATGTAAACTTGGATTACTAAAATCTTTCTTGATATATCACTTTCAGCGTTCAAATATAAAGAAAAGGCATTATTCATATTTAATTAAAAATTACAATAACTATGATGAGTATGAAATTTTAGTCTATGAATTATGAGATACTTCCTTCCTGTTCGAATCACTTCAGAAAATTTGAATGTGACTAGCCATCATGACTCGATTTTAAGACTCTGTCCATTGACCTAAAACTATAAACTTGAAGCTTGTTGCATTTCGAAGATTTTGTATTATTCTCATTTGCATAAGCTAATATTCAGGCGAATATACAATTTTTTGAATACGCAAATCATTAGAATTAAAATTGCAAATGTCATATGTCATATATTGAACGTAACTACCTCCAATTGTTCAAAATTGACACTGAATTATATTCCACCATACTCCATAGTATATGATCACACATTTCTACAAAACAATCATTTCCTAATCCTAAATAATCCTGAACAAACATAATATACATTAAAGCGGAAATTATATATTTAGACCTGGTCAAGAGTAATAGGAACAACCCTAGCATGACCTTTTATGCCTCCACCCTTCCTCGACCGAACCTGAACATACGAAACCAAAAATGCCTTGAAAATCAATCCACTAATCCAATACAAATACACATAAATGTAAATTAAATTGCGAGTGAAATTTAGGTGACCTGAGAGAGAAAGGCCTCAGCGTCTTCTTGTCGAAAACAAAGCAAACCAATAGACTTGACTCCATCAGGATCAGATATGAGTACAAACTCATTACTCGAATTACTAACTGTGTACACCGCCGTTCCGGCAAGCCTCTTCGCCACGCCGTCCACGCTCTGAGTTGCTGCTGATTGTTTTCCCTGACTCACCGATGCAAATGGAAATTCTCGAGCTGACGACGAAATTAATTGCGTCGGATTACGAACACTCCTCGGCGACGGAAAGTTGGCGGCGAGGTCGGTGGTGAGACGGTGGCAA
The DNA here is from genome assembly GCA_028671895.1 of Oenanthe sinensis. Lineage (NCBI taxonomy): Eukaryota > Viridiplantae > Streptophyta > Magnoliopsida > Apiales > Apiaceae > Oenanthe > Oenanthe sinensis. Next base: position 44,573,557 of record CM053794.1, read on the forward strand.
TGGTGGTGAATGAAGGAGGAGAGACGAGTTATAGGGTTCGTCGTCGGCGGTGGTCCCGAGGAAGCGCTTGGGGACTCCATTGTACAAGAGAAGGACTCCATTGCAGACAAATTAACGTTTCCAACAAAATGGTTCGTGGATTTGATGATTTGGGCTTTCATGGGCCTGCCTAATATAATGTTCAAATGTTACTGTATTAGGCCATACTCACCATCCTGTTTTTGACTTTTTTGATTAAGAATTAAAAGTTATTTTTTTATAATTTTAAAAAATTGAAAAATATATTTTAAAATAATTTAAATACACTTTTCAATGATATACTTTTTTATAAAAAAATTCAATTATATATGATATGTAATTTTCAGTCAAATTTTAATCAATTTGACCACACAAAAGTCAAACAAAACATTTAATTTGGGACGAAAAGAGTATAATATTTAAGACCATTTTCAAAATTAAAACGGTTAGTTAAAATGATATAAAATAATAATTATGTAAAATGTATTAAATATGTAAAGAATTGTACTCTAATAATATTAATTATAATAATTAATTATATTTAAAATAATCCTAATTTATGGTAATAATTAAGTGAGATAGTAAAAAAAGTTGGATAAATTTAAACCCAAGTTTATGATATGTATTAAAGGTAGAGTAATGTTAGAGATCCTAAATTTGTTTCTAAATTTCCCCCCAAATAATATGACAAAAGAGTATAATGAAAAGTTTTAATGAGTATAGTTAATGTGAATGGCATCAATTAAAATTTTCCATTTTGAAATGTCAATATTGTCATATATAGAAGATCAATTCAGGATATCTATGACCCCGTTTGGTAACCCTTATAAGTAATTTATATGGAGAAAAATTCATACAATTTTCAACTTATAAATCACTTATAAGATAAGTCGAAAGGGTCATATAATGAGTTAATTATCAACTGACTCACTTTTTTTATTATAATATATTAAGTGAATGACGAATTTTTTTTTGGTCTCATTTAAATCACTCGACACAAAATAAGTTAAACTCTATTTTATTTTTAAAAAACTAGTGTTAAAATAAATAAAAAATTATTAAATTTTATGATGGGCACTTGATTAGAACTTGACGTGAACTTATTCAACGTGACGATGAAATAACAAAATAATAGGTTTTAAGTAGAAAATTTTGCAAAAATACACGTTAAATTTAATTAAAAAGGAAGATGAATATGTAATACCCCGAAAATTTAATGTAATGCACATCTATACAAGTGGATTCAGATGCTAGCATGCTTAGTCAAATGAAAATTAGTCTAGTAACATTTTTGTTTATCAAAATTTAATGGAATGAAACTTTATTTAAAATGTTGGGGTGTAAGTGAGACCAAATTTTTTTAAATTATTCACTTGATACATTAGAAATAAATAAGTGAGTCAGTTGATAATTAACTTTATGTATAAGTATAACTAACATTTATACTCACTTGAAGCAATGTTGTAAAAAGCGGAAATCAGAATTAGTCGGTAAATGCACGAAACAGAGATTAATCGGATGAATCGGGCATTAATCGGAATGATTAATTGAATAATTAAGAATTTAATCAGTTCGGTGGGTTACTGAGTTACTGAACAATGATTAATCGTGATTAATCACCGATTTTTAGAACAATGACTGAAGTAGTAAATATTATGGAGGATAGTTATAATTTATATTTAGAGAACCTAATATACATCTTAGGTAAGTAGAATGAGATATATAAGATTTTATATGCAAATATGGAAGGGGTATTTTTGTAAGATCATAATTATTTAAAATTTTATTAATATACTACTATTTTGTATTATAATCTTAAGTTCCATTTTCTCATTATTTAATGTCATAGTCTTGATATAACTAATATGATTAGATGACTAGAGATGCTCTAACATAAATAAATTACTCCATCCATCTCAAATAGATATGTTTAGGGCTGTAATTTGAGTCGAATGGTTTCTTTCGGGTGAGGCCAAAGAGAGTTTCAGCAAATATCGAGTTCGAGGTCGAACTTTTTTTTATCAATTTGAGTCTATCTTAAAAATTATTGAATCAAAAAATTATGTTCGAGTTATAAACGAGTCCGAATTCGAGTTCTTAACAAGATTTCGAGTTTATCGAGATTTTTAATAAGTTTTTAAGCAGTTTTCGAGTTTATGGAACATATTGAGTTTTGAAAGAATTTCAAAAAAAATATTTTACTTTTTTTCAAACTAACCTGAAAACAAATTAGCTCCAAAACAAATTCGTGTCGAGTTCACCTACTTATCAAATCGAGCTCTACCTAAAATCCTATTCGAATTCGAGTTCGAAAACAAGCTCAAGCCTACTTGGCTCGAGTTGAAGTTGCTCGGTTCGTATTACAACTGTTTAATTTTTAAGCAATCAAATTAATTAAATTAAAATGCAACGATCTATAAATTAATTACTAGAAGAAGTTGGCTACTCAACAGTTGTACATGAACGTTATTAGGTACAAGACCGAACTGTTCATCAAACCTATACAATTTACATCTCAGTTAATTCTAATTACATAATACAACTGCATACTATCACACCTTCGATCAAAACTCATTACATAGTCTGCCAGAGAGTCTGGTTGCTTCCCCAGGAAATTCATCAAACCAAAATTAATATCCCAGCTTTTCGTCTTGAGGCGCGTCATTACCAATAACATTGAATAAAGTCCTCTCTCCATGAAAAATTCACCTCCGATGATATTCTGATACAACAAAGTATATCTACTGAAAAGACCGGAGAGGAGAATGGCTCCAGAGAAGTCAACATAAGAATACTATCAACCAATAACCACTTCTTTGGACACATTGGTCTAATTAACCAGATAAAAATATGAAGATAATTGACAACCTTACTGAAATCGTGGCCCTTACTACTCATACTCAGTACTAAGATCCTAATTATATGTTGTCAAAGGAGACAGCCTGCATCCATCAAATAGCTCATTCAGACCCAAAAGTCCCTTCGCTTGAATTCTTTTATCCGTCCAATCATTAATCATAATGTATTGTTCTTTTTGATATTTTCAGAAATGACGTCATCTAAATAGATCCATTGAGAAATATTGATGCGTCCAGAGCGAGCACAAAATATTTCTAATGAGTTTTTTTTTTCAATTTCTGACAGTTTCCTGAAATTGCAGTTGGGGGCTAGCAGTAGGCATTCTGCCTTTCATTTGAAAAGTCTAAGAACACTCTGTGGACACCTTCACATATCAACAGGAGGAGGTGGCAATTTCCAAAAGTTCCACGAGTTAAAATCTTCCTGCAACCATGATGAAGAAATAATTAAGCACAGCAATTTCCAAAAGTTCCACGAGTTAAATTTTTCCTGCGACCATGATGAAGGAAATAATTAAGCAGGACATGAGGCAGGCAATAAATGAACTAAATATACTTGATGCAACTACGCCTGGAATATAGTGCTGGTAGAGCCAAGTGGCACCATGACTGATGCAGGGCAGCTTTAGAAACAATGATAATTATTGAATAAAGATGTATAAAAAGATGAACTTGGGTTAACTGCAGAAAACCCACTACCCCAAGAGCTTCCCAACCGCCAAAGGGATAAAAACTATGGATATCAATCCATATATGAGACTCAAATCAATACGGATATCAAAATCACAATATATCAATCAAGTCTAATATAATATGTGGGGATCACAATACTTATATAGTGAATGGAATACCTCATGAAATAACCTAATGCACCAAGGCTCGTTAACATTTGGGTTTATATAAAAACAGATAAACAACATATTTAATTCTCTCTAAACTAGATACATATAAACTAATGAACAACATATATAAAAATTCTCCACTTCCGTTCCTCATCAATGACATAACACAGGGACCTGTTAAACACTACATCATACTACACTACTAACATGCATTTAAGTGAGACGGCATTGTACCAGTTCGGATTATAAAACAATCTGAAGTCGACGTGTTTAGTTATAGTTACACATCTTTCCTTGTGAATAATTTCCAAAATATGTATCATGTGTTTGGCTAAAGTTTCACATCATCCCATGTGAATATATTTCATTATTTATGATGTCAAAACATGAAAGTATAGGGTTGCAAACCTGCTCAGATGAGGGAGTGGGGGGAAACATGCCATTTACAAGAGCATGAAGGGAAGTATATGATTTCTTATCACAGCGATTCACAACCACCTCGCCCTAAGAAATTTATTATAGATTATAAGTATAGAATTAGATAGTAAAGTTGCACCCTAAATCTTTATCCAATATGTTATCTATATATTTCAAGAGTACCTTAGGATTGATAATGAAGATTTTCCCTTTCGGAATTCCAACTTTAAGATAGCTGAATTCATCAGTATCTCTGTTTCCGAAACCAGCATAAAATGGATTTCTATCAGATGGAAAGCACGCCTTTATATCCTGCATAATTGAAGAACCAGATCAGACTCAAATGTGCTCAGTAAATTAGTTTTAGAAGTTCGCACACACGATAGGTATCAAGATTTCATGTACTAATATGTTTTAATTACAAGAAAAGAAAAAAATTGCATATGAATGTGTATAAAAAGGTAAGTCTCTGGCTGCTTGCGCAACCAAGAAAACGGTTGAACATCTTTGCATATTCAAGTGAATATAGTATAATTTAAATTATCTCAAGCAGTAATAAGTGGAAAGTGCTTATAATTCAGAATATTTCATCATATAGGCACATATTCTCCACAATTCATACACACTGTTTTTCAATATTCTTTCCGAAAAATCAATATGACATTTAGTTGGCATATCTCAATACTTAGCTGGAGAGAAATTTATTGAAGAACTTGATTAAAATCTTAGTAGTTCAAGTAACATAAAAGGTCCCCATAATGAGTAAAATATAGTTTACATGCTCATTGCAAATACATAGTTTGCATTAGCACATTCAATCGCTTGTAAAATCAGCAACAGTTTTGCAAATATAGATTTAAAAGAACATATGTTGCCATTCAATAAAGCAAGAACAAAAGTTACAAGCTTATCACAGGCAATTACAGATTCTGAGAGTAACATGGAACTACCTCCAAGCAAGCAATTTTGAATTCATGGGGAGCTCTTCTTATAACTGCATGAGAAATTAGAGTTGGATAATACAGAGATGAGTAAGTTTTCCATCTTATTCAATTGAAAAAATTACACAAGTCTAAGGTTAATGACTTTTATATTCAACAAAAAGATACAATTTTAGTACACTCATGACATACATACAGAGTCTTTTCTTTCCTCTTTTTTTCAAATTGAAATATGTCGTTGTCACCAAGTAAATTTGTTTTTAGACGGATCATATATTTACTAGTTCTTTTTACCTTTTTTTACAATTCCACAACCTTTCAACATGATCATTTACGACCTAAAATTATTCATATTTTTAACAGTTGCTCTTCCATGGATAATCAATAAATATATTGAGGTAAAGTCAACACTTTTTTATCATATAGGGAAGGTTGTGCAGTAGATTCAAAGGGGAGGATTAGAGAAAGTAGTGACAATAAGACTGAGAAGATTAAGAAGCATGTATATAAGTGTAGAGGAATGGAATGGGTGAATCCATTTCAACAATGAAGGGTCGTAAGATAGCAATGTTTGTGTGATAATCAGTTAACAATGCAGGGTTAGAAAACAGATAATATGACATAGTTATTTTGATTAAGTCCAATATATCAATAAGTGCAAATATAGAAAACAATCAATAATAAAGTTGTTACAAACAAAAGCAACATTAAAAAGGAGCTGAATAGAATTAAAGACTGTATATTTTTCATATATACAAAACAGGTTGATAGAACTTTACCATAAAATAAAATATACTTGACAAAAATCAATTTGCAAGGAAAGCTTGCATGATTAGCAAATAACAAGAAACGTGTGAATGACTTTCAGGACATAATCAACACTCACCTTCTCTGAACAAGGAAGGAAAAAGTCCATCAGGGGAAATAACAACAGGCCCATCTGGCAACACCTTTCCATCCTGCACTTAAGTTCTGTCTGAGAGTCCCAACAAACAAATAATAGATACAAGTAATGCAATGGACTTTATAATAATTTCCTATCTGAATTTATATAACAAAAATTTTGTTTCCATGCAAGAGAAATGCAAGACATAATTATTGTACCTGCTTCAGATTGAATAGGAACTGTCTAGTGATGCCAGCTTGAGAAATTGCTCTTGCACTCAGAAAAAGCAATTGATAACCGTTTTCCTGGAACGGTAATAACGGAAAAGGGGCATATTTTCTTGTTAAGGTAGAAGAATGAGAACTTTCATATGAATTCATCTTTAGCTATTTATATCAGCAATATCTGAAAAAATAAAAGTACATAATCTACAATGCAAAGGTAAATGTAATTTTAACTTTGGTAGATATATGGCTCCATTAGTATTTATATTCAGGTTATTACAGTTCATATTATATATGCTTCCTGTCAATTAACATAGGGATAATTTGATCATATCTGAAGCAAAAGGGGTCTATAACTAGTAAGCGGGAAGGTAATTAACAAGGCCTACCAAATTTGACCCCAAGTAACCCATCTTTCCTTGCTTTTAATTTCTTTCTTCTTCTTTAAAAAAAATCATGTGAAATTAGTAAGAACTACTATCTTCATCCTCCATAATCCATATTATCAAACAAGGACTTCGTCCTCATGTAATACTTAATCCTCACTTGTCTGGCAAGAGTGCTTTAAATTATTGATGAGCTATTCACAACTTAAATATAAATGGTGCTGAACATTATTTAATCAAAAAAGTTTCATTCTATATTCTGACTAGCTGTCGAAAAATGATTGAAGTCAGGCTCAGATGTGGCACTATATCGATGTAGCTAGCCAGCTTTTACCAATTTTTTCTCCCAAGTCAATGATATATGTGGGGTCTGGTAACCAGGTATGACTACTGTGCCAGAAATCCCCACATTAGCTACTCAAGCACCTATGAGCCACTTTTTAGAGCTCTGATGCCTCATTTTGGTCATTTTTGTTCATTCTACATTCCTAATTCTTTCAGATCTCTGTTATTAAGATCATCATGTTTCCACACATAATATCTATCTATACACCCGGCACATCAGACATCTTTATCTATCTATGTAGTCATCACCACGCAGTATGTTGTAGCACCACCATCCTCTTATTTCTAATATTGCCTCAACACCCCCCCCCCCCCCCAATTAAATTTTATGGAACTGGACCGGACCCGCCAGACCAGTTTAAATTGTCCAAAGCGAACCAGTAGCGGGTAGCCTACCTGGTCCCATGCAAAGGAACTAGATTTTTCAGAGCTTGATTGCAATCAGTGATTTTGAACTTTGTTCTTTCATACATGACTGATACAAATATGTTTTAGGATAAAGAAAAAGTGACAGAGATGCTAAATTTCATTACAACGATTATACTAATTTACAATAATAGACTATGATGTTTAGGAACCACTTTTTTCTGTGAATTTTCTAGGTAAAAATTGTGATAATTATGGAATCAAAAGAGAGAATTCACACAAATCCAATCCTAAATATCCAACTTCCTATTTTGTTTTTAATCATAACTGTTAAAGAATACATGCTCCTGTAAACCATGATCATCTCACTTTCCCTGCTTGAAGCGAAACAACTTCATTATCTATAAGCAAAAAATTGCGAGTCTAGTATGGTCTCTGCTAATTTATATTTCGACTCTTCATATTTCTAATATGTAATTATTTCATAATTGACTGGGGGTTCTTAAAAAACATATGAATAAAGCTGTTAGTGTTTTCCAAGTAATATAATGAACTTATATAGAATATTTATGGACCTTGCTATGATAATCATACAGTGCGATCATCTTTGTAAAATCAACTTCCAAATGGCCAATTAAATGTAAAGTGTATCATTTAATACTCTTTAGACAATTATGGTGGTATTACGTGAATGCATAGATTTATGATCTAATACTTTGTTGCTTATGGTCATGCATGTTTCCATAGAAGAAGAGCAATTGTCAAGTGGCATCAATAAAATATATCTACAACTCATAACACTGCATATAAAATATAAAGAAGTGAAAAACACAGAAGACCTTTATAGCTGTAAAGAGATGTGCAACCCCAGTCTGTGACCAATCTTTCCCAACCAAAGGCATGAACTGGCCTAGAACATCGGATCTGTAACACAGAAAGAAATAATCATGTCAGGATCTTAAGTCTTAACAATGGTACTAGTTATAAAGTCTAAGTATTGATTATCTGGTAGTACTGGTTTTGTGATTATATATAAGATTAATAGATCTAGTTGTTAACAGGCAAGGCTAGTAGTAGATATTGTTATTTAGTTGACAGTATAGAACTGAGAATTTCATTATGAATGTCATGAGCTGAGATCTACAAGACACAGTTATATAAAATGATGATAGCATGATCATCTTGTTCTTATGCGAGGAAGCTATGGTAGGTGATAGTTTCAACCTTATGATCATTTTGTTTTGAAAATGTAAGGATATTATTAGTTAGGGACTATCGATTGATTATACCAAATAATAGAATGACTGGCATGTTTGATGCAGAGCAAGGAATTAACTTATTAATTTGTATTCATTTTAAGTTATTACTTGATTACTTCCCGTGATATGCAGGGTTACTTTATATATATTTGTATTTGTTATATTTAAATATTAAAAATGTCTTTACAATGCTATTCTGTGATGCTCGGACTCTCCAGAGAACCCAGCCGTACCCGTGTCGACAGGACACGACACGGACATGGACACTTGGATCCGGGATCCGAACCCCATCTAGAAAATGGACACTTCTATCTCATCTATAATTTTGATAACTCATCTCTAAACGGAAGAGAAGAAGAAAATATAAGAAGAAAGAGAAGACAAAAAGTCTTCTAACTCTGTGCCTTGATTTGTGCAATTGTTTATAATTTAACTCTTTAACATTTGACATATAAATATTATTTTACCTTTTTTTTCTGAAGTTTATATATTATTATTTTATATAAAATTGTAGATATTTATTTATAAAAAGTATCATATTATATTAGAAATAATAAATGCCAGTGTCCATATCCCAGTGTCGGATCCTTTTTAAACGTGTCCCCGAGTCTGTGAATTTAGCATTTGAAGGATCAGACACACCGATATGTGTCCGTGTCGGATCCTTCCAAAAGAGTCCGAGCATCCTAGATGCTATTAAATAGACTAAATGTTATTGAGACGTATGATAATATAATATGCATTTAGTGTTACATAAATCTAACCTGATAATATTAATTACTGAATTTTGTAATTTTTTCTTTATATCTCACTTATTTTGGAAACAGTATTTGTTTTTTATAATTTTCAATCGTATTTTGTCAATCCAAGTGAGAGTATTTAAACTAGACATATAATTTGTTAATATTTTTATTAATGTGCTTCAAATCTTACTGAATAGGCTAAATTACAGGGGTCCTGGTCCCTGACATGCGATTGTTGAAGCCATCTTTCCGCGCTTCTAAACCGCGGAAAGGATTAATACGTGAAATTTTTGTGAATCCAGAGGGGCCACGTCATTTATCCGCGCTTCTGCAAGGCTAGCTAGGGTTTTTTCTTTCCGCGGTTCAAAAGCGCGGAAAGATGGTTATTTAACCATCGCATGTCAGGGACCAAAACCCAAATTACAGATACATATACACACCAACAAATACTCGGGTATTAAATTACAAAATCATGTACACACCATCAAAAAATATATATATATTCATTATAAACGCTGGGATTAAGAAAAGACGGTGGATCCAAGGAAAATAATTGATGTGGACTGATCAAGCAGCCTATGCAATAATACAGAGTATACCATTATCTACTAAACTTTTTTCCGGATAGTACTAAACATTGTTTCACGAATAACAAACATCTAGATCATTTACAAAATTAATTACAAAAATATCTTTTTATAGATAGATCCCAATGCTTAATCTAAATCTGTCCCAGATCGAGAAGACTTACTTGGTAATTGTACCATCGACGTCTGTGATAACAATACGAGTGTCCCACCTCCACAAGTATATCCTAGCATCAACCTATGAAATACGTACTTCAACATCATTACACACAATAAGAACAGGCCTAAGTGAGCCATGCAACAAGTAAATTACGTACCTCCTGCTTTCCCAACATCGGAGTTGAAAAGGTGAATGTTACAATGTTTCTTCCTTCCTTAAGATTTAACGATGCCAGCTGCTCAGTTGTAGGTGAAAGTACCCTAATTCCTTTCCTTTTTGGCTTTGATTTAGGAACTTTTTTATTAGGCACTTCTTTATCTGGCACTTCCTTAGCCGCTACTTCTCTGTCGGAAACTTCTTTATCGTGTACTTCTCCCTCCCTATCCATGCCACAAGTGCTCTCTAAAGATATTTCAGAACAAGTGCTTTTCATGGAATCAAGAGTTGATGGTGCATCTTTCATGCTACTGGATCTTTTGAAGGGCCAGATACCCCAGCTTCCACTTGAGGAGCGTTCAACGGTATTAGAAGTATCTCCTGTAAATATTACATCAACTCAGTAAGTAAATGTCACTTTTGTGTTCAAACTGAGCTTTCTTCTGCATGCAAAAATCCAAAAAAAATAGCTGTTGTATCATAACCATGACAACTGATCAACAACATTACCTGAAACAAGTCTGCCATTCTTAAAATAAAAATTTGCCCATATCCTTTCCTACTAAATTCTTTATGAGACAATCATGCCCCTTTCATACGAGATAGAGCAATTTTCACTTGACAGTTGACACCTCTAAGCATCATGCATTTTGAAGAAACAAATACCAAGGGCCCAGGATGGAACAAATAATATATAACTTTATAATTTTTTAGAAAACTTACACAGTTTCTTCACAAGGTCTTTAGTGGAGAAGTTGCAATTTTGTCAATTCTAGTTGATTTGATGCTTAAATGTGTTAAAAGTCACAGACTTGCGCTTTTTAATGATCCTTGGTATTATTTAATAAATAAAAATACTTACAATACCTCTGAAAATTATCCACAAAATGGAACAGCAGGAGCTTAACTCTTCTCACATATGTCGGATTTCTTATTCAGTTTTATATTTTGTATACAATGTTATATTGTTTCAAAATTTTATAAAATTATATGGGAGAAATTCCTGAAGAAAGTACATTAACAAAGAAGTAAAAAAAAATAGTGACTACAGTTTTCCTTGGGGACTGACTGTAGAACCACCTGTATCTCAACAAAAGTTTATATTTTGTAAAACAACCACAGACAAATCAATCAGACACAATATGGAACAATATTGGTGTCTTTCAATTACCCGGTTACCCCGATAAATAAGACAAATGTGAAGTTTATGAACAAATAAATGTTGTAAGTTTTTGATGCACTACCACTATGCAAAAGATGATTTTTACCAATTGCAAGGCTGGTGTCTGAAGCTTTTAGTTCCTCCAAATCTGAAGCATCCTTGGTTGTATGCTCTGAATTTAATGAACTGTGTGCACTCCACTCATCTGTCTTCATGCTGCTTTTAAAAGTTTTCCTTACTGATGCCCACTTCGATAATTTGGTATTTGTATCCAGTGAATGGCCCAACCGATGATGAATGTTAAGTTCATCCAGTTCATCAAAGTGAGACCTCATATTAGGTAGAGATTCAGCCATTTGTCCTAGCTCCTGACCTGAAAATTTGTCACTTCTAGGTATCCTAATTCGAGTTCTTCCCCCTTCTCTAAACTCGTGACCATCAACTGGCAAGAATTTTTGTGTAAACTTGACTGGAGAATCAAATTCTGAATGAGAAGATCCATCCTCTGATTCAACCCCTTCCGATGTACGCAAGGAATCATGTTCATTGTCCATGTGAGCAATAGGAATCACCTCCACGCATCTATTCTCTCTAATTCTAGAGTTCTCCAGATCACTAAAAGGGAACTGTTCTTCATCTAAACCTACTGATGAAGACTTGTGTACCTCCTCAATTCTGACAAATTCCCTACTAATTTCTTCAGAATCGCAGAAAGGTTTAACTACTGGTTGGAGCCTCTTCATTTCAACTTCTTTCTCATCACTTTTCTCACCTCGAACCAAAGATATTGGGTCACTGGAACTGGATATAGTGAGTGTACTGAAGGAGTCCACTTTTTTGGCGGCATCATCAATATAATCAAGATTAACAGGCCCAGAAAAGGTTTCTGTTAGAACTCTATTATTTTGTAAAGTTGATTCTTCATTTTCATGAAGCTTCCCATCACTACAGGCGTTTTCACCTATAATTCCAGGAATAAGTAAATTTTCAACTTCTAAAGTAGACTCGGTACTTGATTTTGGACCAGAAGTTTCTGTCTGTATAGAGACTCCACCAGATTTTATAATATCATTTTCTTGTTCATTATAATCATTTAAATCTATCTTTGAGGTGTCTAAAGTTTCAAAATAAATTGTAGGCTGGCGTCGAAATACTTTGTTATCCACCTTGGTTACACCGTCTTCTAACAAACAAGCATCCTTGTCAATCAGGAAATCCGTACTTGATACACCACTTAGAATGTCTGGAGCAGATAATCGTGATTTATTATCTTTGTCTTTCCTGACAGAGGCCAGACTGGTAGACCAATTTACTTCCAAGAGATCCGCGGCAATCTCAGCACTCTCCATGGATTCTGCCCTAACAATATCAGCAGCGTCCTCTTCCACCTCAGATTTATTTCCTTTTTTGGGATTTTTTCCGAATACAAGTCCCAAGAATCGAGACCTACGTGAGCCAGGCCTAGAGACGACTGTGCTATTGCTTACTTGAAGCTCAGTAACAGCTTTAGGTGAATCAATACCTTCATTCCAACTCTTGCACTTCATTGGTCTCCTTTCCACCTCATCCATCTCCTCATCCGAAGATGTACATGATAATATCAACTCACCTTCTTCAGTATCTACCTCCATGAGAAAATAGGCTTCCCCTGAATGATCCAAGTACATATGGAAATCTGCATCGTCACCATTAACATTAATGTGAATAGCCTTCTCCTTTGCCTTTAAAACCCCTTGAAATTTTCCAAAACGAACATACCAAGGCGATGATTTAAAGGTACCATCTTGTTGCTCAACCACAACTATATCAACAGCACCACCAAACGGATGAAACGGTGCAGAAACCGTGTACACACCCCGTGAAATATAGCTGCCTAACCTCCCTACCGCAAACATCCTCCTAAAATGAAGTCACTCCACCAACCTGGACGACAGATTACTCCACTAGTTAAAAACCCAATCCATTTCCCCACCAAAATAAATATAAGCACGTTTAGATCCCAGAATCTACACCCTTCCTAATTTCAGCAATACGAAATTAGCAAGAATCCCTATAACAATAACCCAAATAATTATTTCAAAAATCCATTATAAATTCAATCATGAGTACCCAAATCGATAAAACTCTTTAACGCAATATCATGATTTCACAACTCAATTAAATGCTTCAAAATTCACCATAACTGATGGGCTAGCTAATAAGCTCCAAAAAACACAAGTATCTGAAATAAACTACAATCAAAACCAATTTGTTTGACAACCAACTCAACTACAATTCTTGATAAATTACCACAAAAGATCAACATATAGGAGATACAATAATGTCATTGATATATAAATGGCTATTGTTGTCAAATTTCAAGATAAATTATAAAGACAACCCATGTGAGACACAACTAAAAAAAATAAAAAAATTATACAATAATAGTCACCATAGAAATCATATTCCCGTTCAAATAAAATAATGTGCCAGACAAACATATCATTAATACATCCCAGCAGACAAACGCCCCATTATATGTATATATAAAAAAGTGCCTAAACATGCATATGTATGTGTGTATATATAATTGATATATTGAAGAAACAGACCTGGAGAGAAGAGAGCCAGTTTCAGGAGAAAATAAGCGGCATACACCGATCTCTAGATACAGAGAGATACAGAGATTTGATCCTCGTACGTGAGAGAGAGAGAGAGAGAGAGTAATGTTGTTTGTTTGATGATTATTATAATATTTTATTATTATTTTCTTATTTTAAATTTTTTGCAAGTGCGAGAAAGATTTGCATGATGGGGTTGGCGACGAATAAGCTGGAACATTACGCAAGTCTTTTTTTGTTTGGATTTAGGTGTCCACTTTTTTCCTCAGATCAGGGTGTGAAACAAAATTAATAATATTGATCCCGTTTGTTTTTTTAAAATTATTAAAAATAAATATAATTTTAAATTTATAAATTATTTATTAGATAATTCAAATCGATCTAAAATTATTTTCTTGAAAAATAATTTAACGCTCGATCAGTTATTTTTCAGGTATTTTAGAATTTTCCAGCTGTAGTAGTCACCCACTAAAGAAATTCGGGGGGAAATTGTTTCTGTAAAAAAAATATAATTAGAATATAAAAATAATTTTATACAAGCTTAGAAAATCTTAGTCTGTTTGGCTAAATTTAAAATTATGACTTATAGTTTAAAGTGATAAATCTGTATGTTTGGGTAATTTTGATAACAAGTGACTTATGAGTTTTAAAAAATATAAAAATAAAAGTAACTTATGAGTAATTTATAATATATAGATAACTTTTATCAAAATAGAAAAAAAAATAAGTCACTGAAAAAAGTACTGTTATGCCCAAATTTCAGCCTGTGTTATTTGTGATGGGCTGGTATCTATTGGGTTGAATTTATAGTTGTTCGCGTGGATTATTTTTGCTGTTACTGAAGGTCATGTGCCTCCAAGATTGATTTGAAGGTTCTCCGTTATCTATGTCTGTCAATGTCAATTGAAGGTCATAACTCCATATTCCTCGGGTTGTCATCGTAGGGGAGTTACGGTGTGCTGTTAATCTTGTCTTGGAAGATCCTTTCCCTGTACTCAGGCGGGTTGCCCTCATTTGGGGCTTGGGACGTGTCCTACATTCGAGGTTGGTCTAGTACTAGCCTCCAATCAAGGTATCCGATAAATAGTTGTAGTGGACCGACTAGAGTCCACGGTTTCCGGGTCAATGTTGGATTAATGAAGTCTTTGGGCCTTTTATTGTATTTTGACCTATCCAAACAAGCTTTAATGTGGAGACCTCTTCCAAGTAGGTTTCTCTTGCATTTTCATATCAGGTCTCTACTTCAGCAAGAACTAGGTTTGATCACTTATTATAAATAGGGGTACGTAGGCACATTGTCAGGAGTTGGACGTTGAGAGCCCCCACCAACTAAAAAACCCTAACAATCTCAATCCACAATATTCATCAACCACCACACTCTGACGACTGACGACTTTTCAGGTAAAAAACACCACCCTAGATCTTGATTATGGAATTCAAATTTTGTTGTTACCAAATTCCTCTATCAAAAAATACATAATACGTTTACGTCAGTTTCTGACTTATTTCTGACTTTAAGTCAGCTCCTTAAAGTCAGAATAAGCTATGAGCCGGGTTACACAAACAGGCTCTTAGGCAGGGTTTTCCGGCCTCCTCTGTTTCCGAGAAAGCTATGGTCCTCCATTTATACAAATATTGGGGGTGATATTAGGAGAGATTTCGTGTCCATAATAAATTATGAAAATATTGGGGTGAAAGAGACTCGAAATTGTTCTCCTAAAATCTTAAGACATGATCTTATACTATTATTCTAACAAGACCAGATTCCACATTTATTTTGGATTGAGGAAAAAACATTTTGCAAGCTGAATGCTAGCTGCAGGGCCATTGATTGCCAGTATTTATCACATTTTATCTTTTTTCTTTCTTAAACCAGCCAACATGCCGGACTTTAATATACTCATCGACTGATTACTTCTTGAAATAAGTTCCTATCTATCTTCATTGCATAATCCAACATAAAATGTAGAGATGTATTGCTTGACAAGTCCGACTTAAATATGCTCATCATTGGTAATGGTGCTCAGAGGTACAGATGTTATATCAGAGATTTAAAGAACTGTCAGAGAAAAATCAAGCTTACTCGTGTGTCTAAAGGAGGATAATGTGGCAGAATAATTTGTTGCCGTGTATAATGAATACTCTAATACATATGTACAAGGGAAAAAAATGTATTACTACTAAAATTGCAGCTATTTTGCCCAGTTAGTTGCAATGACACAGCAATAAAATAGATGCCTGCACTGATAATGAAATTTAAAGTAGAATGTGTAATTATTTCACAGCTACATAATAATGCCTTGTGGAAGCAACTGCTGGCTGCTACATGGTTCAGGCTGAGTTTATACAACTTTACAACTGAGATTCCATGGCTGACTAAACTAATTAGCTTTTCAAGTATTAATATCTGGTGCAATTGAACTTGTTAGAAACTTCAATAAAACATTGTTAGACATCATTAGAAGCTGGTATATATGAAGTAGAATCATTGGATTGAATCCTGCTAATCCAGTTGATAAAAAAGAAACAGTTGAAATTTTGTCGAAACGTTTTTTAAGCACATTAAAAATCTGCTCTAAAATATGGAACTACTACTATCCAGTATCCACCCCTCTGCCCACTCTTTTTCACAATAATGAATACATACACATACAGTATATAGTCTAGTTAATTATATAATGGATCAGTAAGATCAATCATCTTGGCACTTGAGTTTGTCTTGCACAGCAATGGAATTTTTACAATGAGTAATAGCAGATTGAATTGCAGCTTGCAATTCTTCCATTGTGCTATCGCTAGTTGAAGCACCAGCAGCACCAGTCGCTATAAGAAGTCCACTATTTGTTGGAGATGTTCTCATGGAAGCTGGTGCGGAAAATAGTCCTCTCCTTCCTCTAAACTCGTCTTGCTTTTTTCTTGAACTCACACTTCCCGGAAATGAACAAGATTGATTAGGAAATGACTTGTTCATCGACTTTCTTGATCCTCTAAAGGAGAGTAATGGCCTTAACATTCTCATGTACTTCTTCAGTACATCACTCACTCCAGATTTCAACTTGTTTTTTTGTCTCTCTTGGTCTTGTGTTTCGCTTCCTTTTTTCCGCCCTCCAAAAATGGAGAAAGATTTGGACTTGATCACTCTGCTTCTAGTTGCAGTACTAGTACTAGTACTAGTAGTGTGATTGAGTTGTTGAAAGTTGGTAAATTCTATATCGTCAATTGTGCTGTTTTCTTGGGCAATTTGATGAGGATCATCAAAGAATAATTCCGTTATTGGAAGAGTGAAACTATCTAGAGAGTTTGCAGACGAACGAGGGGAAACAGGGAGGTGGGAGAGGAGGTGCAGAGGAAGTAAGTGGCCATGAAAAAAGATGTCATCAGCCGGAGAAAGATCAACAGCTGGAGAATTTATGAGAGACTTGCTATTGCCTATCGTGGTCGATGGTTGGTGTTGGTGGAAAGATATAGTGAAAGAGAATTCATGAGCAGGAGAAGAAGAAGAGGAAGGTGGTGAAGCTGATGCATTAACTAATGCTGGTAATTCACCTATTTTAGATGTGTTGCAAGCCTTTTGGAAATTCTGGATTTCCATTTTCATGAAACAGAAAAAGATTGGAGGTGGTGATGTTTTAGATGTGGATGGTGTCAAAAAATGTGTTAGGAGGAGAGGGATAAGGAGACGAGGAAGCAGTGGAGAAACCTAGAGGACTGTCATTTAGTTTGAGCTTCAATATCATAATTAGCTAGACTAATAATAATTACAAGTTATTGTGTAGTATAAACACAGGAGGGTGTGTGGTGGGTATGGAAGCTATATGCAAGGTGAGAAGGTAATGAAAACAAAAAATGTAGGTCCTAGCGTGGTCAAATCAACTTACTGGAAGTGTTCTGAAATTCGCTAGCGGCCTGAACGTTTCCAATCGGTGTTACTCCGAAAATTAGGCATTTTTTTAAAAATCCATCAAAATCGACATTAAATGACCTATATGATTAAAATTAAAAATAGTTTTATTTGTGAAAATTAATTAAAATTGATATCAGATAGCTTAAATCGGAATTGGGCATTCTAAATCAGTTGATTTAAAAAAATAATTGAGAATAAAATGATTTTTCAATAAACAAAAAAATATATTTAAATTTTGAATAAATATTATATAAATGGAATATTATTATATAAATAAACAAAAGTAGAATATAACTTTAAATTAATAACTATGAATTGTACTGAACCAGTACTACGATAACTTTTTGATTATTATTTGTATTGTTAATAATATTTTTTTATGATTAATATATGTAAATAGTTTTAAAATATTATATTTTATAATTAATATAATTATAAAAATTAAAAATAATATTTAAATATATCCGATTACTCCAATCACTTGGAGACGCTTAGCGGGTGCATCCATATTTTGTAGATCAGTGCACTAAGATCCCAAGGCTTTTTTAAGAAAATAAAATTAAATAAAAGTTCCATACATTGCAATCTGCAGTATTCATTTTTTAGCATTACTATTTTCGAAATAACATTTTTTTTAAATTAATTTTAATAGGTAATATATCATTTTATACTCTTTTTCTTCTCATTTTAAAAACAATAACAATTAGATGGGAGGAATCAAATAAGGCACAAAGTTTTGCAAAATCTGTCATCTCTATCCCACTTAATCAGAGGAGCTCAATTATTGTTTTACATAAAGGAACATGCATAAAAGAGAAAAATTAATGAATGCCAAATGATATATGAATAAAGATCCACTTGACCAAATACTTTCGCCTACAACTTTTTTTTCTCGAGCACCGAAAACACGGATCAGAAAAAAGCTATATATTCATGCATATTATACATATATATATATATAGACGCAAAGTAAAATTATTTACGATTGAAAGATCTATACATCAAATCGCCAAATGCATCTAGTACTTTATATATCCAAAAATATGATATGATTTTAAAAGATGACATGCATTCGTTCGAAAATTTGCAAAACAAGCCTGATGAAATGAATTATTATATATGTATGCATATTTGTTCAACCTTGTCCTTATAATATGCACACCCGCATAATAATGCATATTATGCAATTGCATCATATAATGCAATGCAATGCAATGCAATGCAATGAAATAATCATTCACCCATATATAAGACGAATTGTGGAAGGCCCTCCTCCTTTCAATATACGATCTGATCACGGGGCACCAAGATTAGATATGATAAATTATGAGGCTTGATTGTTTTAGTTTTTTAAGTATATCTAATTTCTTCTCAAATCGATTGGTGTTGACATATTTTTATTTATATTATAAATGAGTTATTCTTGTGTGTCAAGATATATCAACACTTAATAAAACGAAAATAAAGTGGGGGTAGAGAGCTAGGTGAGTGGGGACGAACACACGTGTGCACCGCGGGGTTTACTGGTTTAGGTCTCATAAATTTAAAAAATATGTTTACGTGCTTAATTGGTCAATATAGATATGATAGAGGCGTTATTTATTTGAGTGGACAGACTCATCTCCTCCACTAAATCTACATGTAAAACACAATGCATGCATGCCTGTAAAATATGTATATGTATATGTATAGATGATAGAAAGAAGAAGAGAGGATAAGAAGATTGATAGACAGTTGGAATTAGCATGGAAGAAAATAAAGGGGGATGGTCAAGTCACAAATGCTTTTTGTCCCATCTCATCTTCCATTGCTTTCTACCTTTCTGCATATGGCTCTTTCTGTCTGTAGTGTTTCCAGATTTTAGAATATACAATTAACAATATTATTATGCATCATATATCTATCTATCTATCCCGGTGGCAACTACCAAAAGCCACACAAGAAGAAAATAAAAATAAAAAGACAAAGGATTCATTATGGAGTACTAGTTGAAGTTGAAGAACATGTATATATATGTCATCCATCATATTCTGCAACCAGTTTGTACTTCATTAGGAGTACTTCGTTGAATTCAACCCTATGTATATAATCGAATTGATATATTTACAGCCAAACGTTTATGATATAAATACCACTACTACAATAATGTCTACATTTCTAGGTATCATACAATTTACTTCAGAAATATTGTCTATATTACTTTGTTTCTCAAAGTTACTATATTGTTCCCTACTCTACATATAGAGATAATTGGCTAATTGCAGCATACAAAATGAACATTCATAAACTAATGCAACTCAAAATAAAAACCAAATCAAAAGCGTGATCTGTTTGACTCGAGTCCTGTCACTAACAAAATGAAGAACCCCACAAGGCCACAAGTGCTTCAAGCACCACTTGGCTATTCCAGATGTACTAAAAGAAACTCATGCCCTTAAAAAGAACAAATAACTTTATAAATTATCACTGATTTCTCTATTCTTGAGTATTACCTGTTAAATTATAATGTTACAGAAGATCTTTAATTGCAACTGAGAGCTCTTTCAAACTCCCAAACAGTACTACACCAAGAATTGAGTTACATAGTGTTGAATTGTGGAGTGAAGGGCCAGTATATTATTGAACATATTTAGAGAGACAAAAAAAACAAGTTTCGCTTTCCAACTTGTTCTTGTGTATTACTTGGTGAGCCTCGTATTCTCAAATTGAGACAGGCGTACCTGATATATCAACAGCGATCAGGATTACTCTAACTACAATATTTCTGATCTCTGACTTTAAGTATTAAAGCACAACGAAGATTCTCATTAACCCCAAGGTTTTCATAATTTTTAACACAAACTGAATTACTTGCAAGAAACCGAGGAATACTTCTTTCTACTTTGCTTTCCCTTTACAATTTAGCTTTGAAATGGTTAGTTCTTTGTATAATGTACATGTTGTCAAGTTTGGCTATTCACTTCCACTACTGTATCTAGAATCTGAAAAAAAACACCATCATATATAAGGTTGAAAACAACACAATGTAACATAAAGTATATATATTAGAGGTTACCTCCAGAGGGTCTTCTCCCTTCCATGGCTTCTTTCTTCTCTTGGCAACCTGAGCAAAGGAAAGGACCATCCCAAGGCCGTAACTTTTTTGTATTTTCAGGTCCCGCATGTATTG
Organism: Oenanthe sinensis; assembly: GCA_028671895.1. NCBI lineage: Eukaryota > Viridiplantae > Streptophyta > Magnoliopsida > Apiales > Apiaceae > Oenanthe > Oenanthe sinensis. Next base: position 44,594,580 of record CM053794.1, read on the forward strand.
ATATTCCCTCTCCAGGTTTCATCTCAACTTGACAAACGGCACATATGAACAACTTAAACATGTTGCAAATTGGGTATTTTGTATCTAGCCTGCAAGTCATAAAAACACATCAGACAAGAATGACTTAGCGCACTAATATTATTCTAATGCAGGTTATTCTATCACAAACAGTCATCATTTCTGATATAAAGCAACCAAACATTAGGAAGCATGTAAATAATGTATTATTCATAATCCCATGAACAAAGGTAGAAGCTGTTAGTTGCTCGTTAAGACATGATGCAACTGACACAAACCTTTCTGAAAGATTTGCAGATCCTTCTTCTACTAATTCCTCAACCACATCAGGTTCACTGTACTCCTTCTCAGCAGCTGAAGATGGCTCAGAACTCTTTTTTTTCAACATAGATTTGAAAACATTCATTCCCTGCTTCTTTGGTGGCGCTGGCAAAGGAGGGCTTGACTTTTCTGGGGGTTGTAAATCTATCACGATGCAGGTTGTATCATCTCGAAGTCCTTTATACCCTACGGCTTCCTGCTTATGGGGGCAAATTATTAAGAACACACTTCTAACTAATTAAAATTAACAGAGCTGCTGGCAACAGAAAGCATTTGGAAGAATATACTTTAACTATTTGTGAAGCTGCAGCATCAGGCGGCATTCCACGACAACACTCAAGTGCCGTTTCAGCACTCAAAGCATCCCAGACACCGTCACTTGATATAACAAGTCTGCCACCACTTGAGGAGAGCTGCAGGAGAATTTTTACAATGTCATGCTAGAGAGATTACAAAATCGATAATAATTATGCACCATTACAAAATTCACTTGTGAATTGCATAAAAGGAGAATCTCAAACTCGTGCAAGAACCGGTGTAATTTAACTTCATGCCCATGAATATGATGTATGGGTGTGCTGAAGCAGAAAAACGGTTGAATATGGGTTGGATTTCTGAAGGGCATAAATCAGGGTTAAAAGCCTTCACAGCACAATGATAGTAAAAATCCGCCACACAATGACAATGGAATATTGAATCTTCTTATATAGGAATATTAACCTAGATTGGATAATATTAATAATCTATACTATATTATTATAGTTGATAGATTAAAAGCTTTGGTCCAAGGTGAACCGTAGAAAAGATCCTGACCGTCCATTTTTAGATTAACCATAGAAACGATCTTAACCATTCAAATTTAATAAAATCTAATTTTAAAAAGAATATATATCATACATACAACTCTAATCCCGGTAGTCCTCATTTTATACAACTGATCACGGATAATATTGTTGGTGAGATTACGAAGCAGTAAGTATAGTAATCGTGATAACTCAACACTAGAACAAGACAGATAAATAATAATACGTCTACACGAAAATCAAGAAGAAATGAAGATAAGGAAAATACAGTGAATCAAGACATTAGAAGAAGTTTTGAAGTCTACTACAAGTCACTGAAAGAAGTTCATTAATATGTTCAAGCGTCAGTGAAGAATAATGTGTAAAGACTTTCAGAGTTTCAAAAATGTTGAAGATTCAGTATAGACGTGCCACTAGAAGATTTCAGTGTATTAGCATTGATTGAAGATAGACAGTGTTCGAAGCATAGGAATCTAAAAGAATTGAAGACAGGGTAAACACAAAGGTTAAAGAAGACAGCTGCAGTCTTGAAGTTATACTCACTGAAAGAAGTTCGTTTATATGTTCAAGCATTAGTGAAGAACAGAGAATGAAGTATTCAAGATTGTGGTAGAAATGAAGACGTTGTCTAAAGTACCATAAAAGATTTCAGCGAAAGTATAGTGTTTATTGATAGACAGTGCTCGAAACAGAGGAACAACTATCATTCATGCAAGTGAAGATTGTTCTATTCGGTGTTAGTCATCTGTGAACCAGACCAGTGCACTAGGCACTAGGGGTCAACACAACAAGAAAAGGATTGTCTTTACAAGAATCAGGAAATCAGTTAACTGCAAGAGGAATTGATGACAGACAAAGAAATAATTACAAGGATTAATTTAAAGGTATTTCTGAAGTCAAGCCAAGTCAAATTCAAGAGGAGCTATGGTCAAGTCAAGATAAATAGAAATCGGTTGATTTAATTATATCAAGTATTGGAAATACTTGATATACATCTAAGTCAAAAGACTATCTATACTCAAAAGCGCCCATAAACCTATCAAAGCTCAAAAGCGCCCATAAGCTTGAACAAAACTCAAAGGCGCCCATTAGCCTGATCAAGACTCAAAGGCTCCCATTAGGTGGATCAATCGCTAAAAGCGCCCATTAGATATATCAACACTCAAAAGCGCCCATTAGATGTAACTACACTCAAAAGCGCCTATTAGATGTAACTACACTCAAAAGCGCCCCTAAGCTTCAATCTATTACTTGAAGCGCCCCTCAGCAATCCCTTTGTTAAAGTCTGCAATCCATTTGTTAAAGTCTACACTATATAAACAAAATGACTTGCTCATTTTGAAGGTGTGGAAAAATATACAACCACACACAGAGAGATACAGAGAGAAAATAGAAGCCGGAGAATAAGAGATACAAAGCCATACACATACCTTCTTCCCCGGAGTTTTATAATCTAGCTGGTTTATTATGTTGCAAATATATAGGGCTATTATAAAACACTCTTTGTGAGATTGATTTCCTTTTGTACAAACACATAATCAAACATTGTAATAGGAATCAGTCATATCTCTTTATTATAGCGAAGAACTAATTTGTTCTTCGGAAACCGGTTCATTTAAAACCGGGTGTAGCACCCATCTGGGTTTATATACGAAAGATATATTCCCCGAACCTGTCTCGTTAATTTACTTGCTAATTTTCTAGAACTTATATGTTTATTCATAAACACAAAAAATTAGTAAGTAGCTCTCCTAAACACTACAAATAACCAAACCCACTATGAAGCAATAATTTATTTATCCGCAAATTCCGAAAAGAATTTAAATTATTGTGAGTATTGTATTCAACCCCCCTTCTACGATACTTTGGGACCTAACAAATATTATATTATATTTAAATTATATTTTCTATTTTAAGAATCCTACTTATCCTATAATTTTTATTTAATATATCATTAAAGTTTATGAATATTAATATATAGATATCATTGTATAATAACATACAACTCTAACTCCAATAGTCCTCCTTTTATACAACTCCTCGGGATAATATTATATTATATTAACATAAATTCTCAACGTTATAAAATTTTATAGTAAATATCTATAAAATATAATATAAAAAATAAAATTTCCTAAATATTAGTCATTCATCTCGTGCTTTGCATGGGTTATGAGCTTGTAAACTCTAATAACAAGATGACTACAAATCTGGACTTAGTTGTTTCCACGCACCAATACATGGAATTCCAACATCTAAACAATTAAATCTTTAACTCTTACCCATATCTTACCATTTTTTCGGAAAACTAATTAAATTTTTAGACCCCAGCTACGGTTAGGTTTAATAGTGAAATTAATTAATGATATAGCTTTTCAATAAATTATTAAAATGTTTTATGTGTTCATGTGCAAACATACAAGGGTCCAAATTGATATTAATTGTTGTCAATATATATTCTGATTTCTGATACACCTAAATGCTTTGACTTATCTCTAAATAACAATTTAATACATTACTAACAGTTCCCTAATTTATTGATCCTCATCGTGGGTTGACAGAGGAGATTTTTTTGATTTTCTGTTCATTCCTTATTTCGTACAGCAACTGTTTCAGCTATTTGTATCCAAATTAGTCCCGCTTTTCACCAGTTCAACTTAATCTCATTGTGTAAACCATGGGTTTTAAGTCTGCAGGATAGCTGGGAGGAAGAAATAATAATATGAAGGAGTAAAATATATTAAAGATTGTTCTAGCAATGGAATCAGGTATAATACCAAGTTACCAACTACTTTACATTGGAAGCTGTTAGAAATAGACATTCACACAAGTTCAATGAAAGCAGTAATAAAGGTAACGAACCTTCACTTGCTTTACATGGGGAACAGGAACGATGAACTCGCCAACATCCATATCTCCAATAGATCGTGATAGGCACAAGCCACCTGGCCAACATCTCAAAGGACCAATCTGCCATAATAGTATTTGATATAGTAATACCATCATCTTTATACATGTGTATGCGTGTTTGTTTGTGAAGTACGTGAGATGACATAATTATGTAAGATATTAAGCTAATAAAGTGACTGGAAGATTCAGTAATTCTTTTTTCACAGATTAACTGATTTGCTCCACGCTAAATTCTAGGATGTTCATGTACATAAATGTAAAAATGACCAGTTTAGGATTTTATACCAAATTCCGGGTTATTGTTTTAGATTATCATCAACTTGCAACAATGACATTGAGTCATTGACTATTACATCCATACAATTGCTTTTGGATAAAATGCTTGTTGACCATGAGCACAATAGTTTTAAATTTTCAAATCTCTTGATTTATAGTTTGATTCAATTTAGGGCGTCAAGTACTTTAGATGGAAAGAAACACAATATAAAAAGAGAGACTTGAAGCAATTAACAGACAAAAAGACAACTTTAAGAATGAAAGTCAAATGTACCTGCGTGCCGCCACCAGTATTAAGTCGACCAACCTCGCCACCACATGCAGTGATACGTTCCCTCCTGGTTCAATGAAATAGAAGTTACACATACAACCATAAAAGGGACAGTGATCCAAACAAACTGAATGTATGCGAGCTTACTCTTCTTCATTGGTTTCAAGTCTATGATCTGCTGATAGATAATAAATTTCCCCGTCTGAAGATTCAAGGATGCACCGGGAATCACCAACCGATGCTACACTTACAATCAGTCCTTCGATTATCATAAAGGTAACAGTTGTTCCCGAAGTTTGTGCTGATAACGAACAATATTATAAATACGTACTTCAAAAAAACACACAAAACCTTGACAGGATATTACGATAAACCATAAGTTGAAACTTAATTCCAATCGAAAATGAAACAGGTACAATCTAAAAAAGCATCTCAAAGATGGTGGGAGAAGATACAGATAAAGTTTAGGTACTTGTATAAATAACCAATTTGGATTACTGTATAGAGAAACAAAATCCCTATAACTAAAACATGTAACTACTTAACTAAGATATCAACAATATTGTACCCCCAGTTGTTAATTTTGATCCACAAGTTCAGGAACCAACAAACAAATGACAAAATAGTTTATTGAATACAATTCCCTTTTGAACGTCTCTCGTGTAAAGGACAGATTATGAATTTCTTTAACTGTGAACCATAGCTAAAACATCATGTAACAACTACTTAACTAGCATATCAACAAAATTGTACCCCCACTTGTTACTTTTGATCCACAAGTTCCGAATCAACAGACAAATGACAAAACAGTATATTAACATACAATTCCCTTTTGGATGTTTCCGGTTTTAAGGACAGAGTATGAATTTCTACAACTGTGAACCATGTCTCTAAGTATAATTATGTTAAATCTATGTGTATGATCACTACAAGGAAATGTGATGCAGTCACCAAAAACTAAATATTTACAAGGCATTACAAGTCAAAAACAGTATTTCTGAACAACCTTTTAAATGACAGGGAGAACATAACTTAGTACGAGAATCAAGATTCTATGTGTGTGATCACTACATAAGCATTTAAATCAAATAATATGCAAACCGTACTACATTGATTACTATCACAGGTATGACTATGAATTTTCTAAGTAGTATGTACGAAAATGTTCTATCTTTCCTTTTAAGAGTTTAATATTGTATCTCACATATCCCTCCTCCAAATTTCTCCCATGACCAGACATATCTTAAACTGGTTCCTTGTATCATATAACTATAAATGTGCACATGGATACCCTTTTCTTGCAAATCTTTATCCGTTTTCACAAACCCAGCAACCAAAGCCCTCGGCAGTGCTGCAACCCATTCATCCTTGTTAAGATCTGGCGGAATAGCACTCAAGACGTTATTTAGGAGATTCTCCTTACTGTAGATAGCAGCTGTAGACCCATTGTGCCCATCAAATAGCTGCAAATGATGGCTTCATTAGAAAGAAAAAAGGGGGAAACTAATAAAGAAGATGACCTATAATTATAATTTTTGCATGGTTAAGTATTCCTGTTTTTGATAAAATCTTCCTGACATAACAATGTAACATTAAAGGAATAATGAAAACAAGCAACATCCAATCCTTAACCATTGAAAAATAGAAACTAGGAGACAATCTTACTGCAAAAACATGAAATGCGGTAACATCATCTCCTAGCACATGTTCACATTCGGTCTTCCAAAACGTAAAGTCTTCGCCTTTCTTGCTGTGATTAGCCTGACCATACGATATCTCGAGTTTGTCAACCTTGTCATTCTCCGACTCACGTTTAAGAAGCACAGAAAGTGGAACAGTTTGATGCTGATCACCCTTATCGGAGGACATTCTTGTTGAAAAAATCACACTATCAAGAAATTAAAGAATGTGCCTCCTCTTATCGTTCCATTCGTAATCCAATCAAATCCTGAACCCATATAAATTATAATCACATAATTAAGAAGAAACATCCTACAAAACATCAAACTACAATCTTGAAAAATCAAATTATAATTTAACATCAATGAGATAAGATCTTGACTTCACATTATAATAACATGCAACAGGAAACAGATAAATAAAAACATGTAGATAATATAACTGCATAACACATGCACATATACATAACAAGATAGAAATTAACCAAGAACACATTCCAACATGCATACATGTGTACATATATATACATATTGATACATTAAATAAAGATATAAAATCTTGAAGGTAAGAGGAAAAAAATTACATGGGAATGTGAAGAATTGCAGAAAGAATTTGAGAGAGAAAAAAAAATGATTTTTGTAGAGAACAGAGGGAAACAAAACAAAAACGGAAATGGAGCTGATCGTCTCTTTTGTTTGCCAACTATTTTTTGTCTTTTTTCTTTTTTTAGAATTGTTTATTGGGTACAAGTCAACTAATTTCTTCAATTTTAATTTATTTACTTTTAATAAAAAAAAATGTTTTTCTGATTTATAATGTTAATTTATATCGTTCAGATTTAATAAATTTAGATAACAATTTGAAGTTATAATTTTTAGATTAAATAAATATATCGGAGGATGCTGTGCATTTGAGTCAAAAGTGTGTATTATTGGCTGTCATTGGGTGGATGTGAACTGTAAAACGCAGCGTTTTCAGTTTACATGTGCCTTTCTGTGTTCACATTTTTATTTCTTTTTATTTTATTTTTTTAACCCTCCCAACTTGCGCATGTCAGCATGTGCCTACTTTTCCCAAATTTATTCAATATTTAATTTTAATTATTTTCATATTCGTAAAGATAAAGAACTTTGCGATACATACGAGTATTAGGAACCCCAAATAAATTTTTGGTATTCATTTGAAAATATTATGTTAAACGAGAAAAACACACACTTTCTTATATGCTGTTTTGATTAAAAAATAATAATAACAATACTAACACACCCAGAACTATTACAATGTTAAGATTTGTTGGGGACCAAATTATAATACATAATAATAAAGTAAATTGTCTTGTTAATTACTACTATTTGCCACTTTAATCCTTAAACACCAGAGTATCAACAGAGATAAATCTCAACATTATAAAGATTTGTGTTTAAACAATAAAAACCTATGTAATGTTACCAAAACAAAATTGAGGTTTATATGCATATGTTATACAGTATGTATATTATATCAACAGATTCCTCTGATTGTTATTTCTATTACAGTAAAGTGATCACCGTTCCCTCCATAAACACCTCTCCGAATTTCATGGTATACAATATAATTACAAGAAATAAGAATGAAAAAAGCTGCCACTAGTTCAAACTTCGAGACCAGAGCTATACCTTTGCAGCAGCAGAAAATTTGCACCTGAAACTTGTCCGGCTTCAATGTCTATTCAACCCGAAACACCATGATGATCCACAACGCTTTAACCACCAAACTCGGTGATCCACATTTTGACCATAAATATGCAGCTTTGAAGCTTCTCCAAGATATATAAACCACCGATATCAGAGCTTTGAGCGTCGAATGCACTTAATGGGATTAAAAGGTGAATTTTTTCTTGAATATGAGGATGGGGGCTTCAAGAAGGATGATGGCTTTATATCCCAGTTTTCGACATCCGTCGGAACACAGATATTAAAGAGGGCCTGACCAAGAATACCATGAGCCTTAATGACGGGTGGCTTCGTCATTGGGACATAACGTTCTTTGTGTTCATCATGTACAGACCCAAGAACTTTATCCCCGTGATACTCTACGGAGCCTGGCACAAAGAAGTGGTCATTTAACTCGAGAGCAACTCTTCTCTGAAAGGTCTGACTTGAGCTCATTGCTGCATCCCCCAGGTGGGCTAGTGACTCTGGGACCTCATCCTGTGCTCCTTCAAAACCCATCTTTTCCCCCTCAAGCTGTCTTATTCTTCGAGAATACATAACAGAAGCCTTTCCAAGTAGCTCTGTAACAGCTGCCTTGTAGTCAACTGGGTAACGGCGAAAATGGCCTGTGTAGTATTAATTCAATCCATATATTACAATAGGACCCAAATGCAAAAGGATTATCACATCAGCGTGCAAATAAAAAATAGGGTTAAAGAAAACATGACAGCTAAATTATCCACGTTAGTACGTTACTAGAGTAATCAATCCAGTAATCATGCACATTGAACTAGGAGACAAGCAAGGAAGGCGTGCATCTCTATATGATGAGCTAAAGCTTTTATACTTCTGTAAACTTCCCAATTATTAGTTCCTGCGCCATTTTAATGAGGTAGATTTTTTTATCTTAAGATTCTCAATTTTCAAGGCTAAAAATTGATCACCTGCAACAGTATCTGACTGTCATAAAAGCCTACTGCATCCGCACTATTCCTAAACAGCTCAAAGGAATTCTCTACTTTACCAACGCTTTCATCTTAATACTAGTAAATAAAACCTTTTTCCTATATGCAACATACAACCAAAATAAACAGAAGCATTGACAAAAAACAACAGGTCAGTGGATTAATAGGTTTATTAGAAAAATCGGGGTTATAGGCAAAATACCGAGAAACGCAGAACGGAACCCCATTATGTATCCCTAACTCTTGATATTGCCCCTTAAAATAATATTCAATTCAGGTTCCAAGGATACGGAATCAAACTTTACTTAAAGTGTTGTTTCTATTACATATAAATTAACCAGACCCTAGGAGTAAGATTAAAGGACTACTTCTCTATTTCATGAGACATGGTCACGAAAGAATGGGGGGAGGTGCAGAATGACTATAACTATAAAAGAAACTTTATATAATAATATTACTAATAACTATACAATAATTATATTAACTACCTCAATCACAAAAATTAGACCAACTTCATAATAAGTACAAAAAGAAAAAAAATCATAATCAGAAATTCAGGGGGGGAACCTGTCAAAACAGGGCCGGGTTCATTATTTCGAAAGTACTATATGTCTATATCATTAGCAACTAGATTCTCATTTCAGTATGAACAAATGCCTAGAAAATTTACTTAGAATGATAAATTCATTTGGGAAGTAAATGAACCAGGAGTTATGAAGCTACATAGAGCAAAAATTCTTGTGAGGCCTACCTACATGAGCAGAGCTACTCCATTTCACCAGTTTAACATCACCCCCGAGGCTTTTTAATCTTTGTGAAAAATTATAAATAGTTTGAAAAGGAGCAAGATCATCATTTTCAGAGCACAAAATAAGATATGGAGCCCCCGTTCGCTGCATGATCATAACAATAAGTTATAAGCTACGAAGGCAGAAAAAATAGCAACAACTTTATATAATTTCAGCCTGAGAGATTACTTACAATTGTAGAGTATAAAGTTTGCCAATACTCAGCACGAAGCGCTTCCATTCTGTAAAGGAAGAATTTATCTGCAGTATACTGTAACAGATGTGCAATCCAAGATGCTATCTTTTTAGAACAGTTGGATGAAGAACAAATTTCGTACCCAGATCACTAGTGAAATCTACTGGAGTAGAATCAAAAATTTGCCCAGAAATGCAATCTCTGACAAGTTGATAGTCATCCTACACAGAAATGAACACAACATAATAATAAAGTCACTGCCTAAAAAGTTCATAATCATTTCCAATTTCGATATATACCATGTATTCACAAAAGTCTCAGTTTTATTGTAAATGCAGAAGGTTGAGCTCCTTGAGCAGAACTATTTACACGCAATAAATTAGCAAGCAAATACACTTTCTTTTCAAATATCACTTTACAATTCTAAAATCTGAAATCCAAATTTTACTTTGTCCTGAAGGTCAATCTTGAATTTCATCGAAAGTAGACATGTAGTTTACAAGAGAAGCCTTACAAGTAACACATATGGACAACTTATGCAAAAACTCATGTATAGAACCAACTGCTCCCAAGTAAATTTTGTCAAGTTAATTATTTTTTTTATAACATTATTCATTAGGGAAAGATGATAGACTATATTTATGTGCACAATTATTTGTGGGAAGGTCGGAAGGTGAGCAAGGAAAAGAAAAAAAAAAGACAAGGCATACCCGATTGGCCTGTTCTGCACAGTTCTCCTCAATTATCTGTGAACAAAAAAGAACATGTTAAGATCAACAATACTAAAGCAAGCTTTATGCTAAGCTCCGCTAGTTATTATCCTTAATTGAAGTTGGGCTTCATCATTGCGCAACAAATTACCTGAAGAACTTTACACATGCACGCTTTAGGTCCACCAGAAAATGATGCAAACACCACAGGGCATGGCCTTACTTTTAACTCCTTCATGTACAATAAAAAATAGTCAAATAAAGTTCAACCAATTACTTTTCTACTTGTCAATATTAAAGAAAGATAACAAAATGATTGCTCCACACAACAATCTTGTGCTATTCCATAAGGGAGCCAGAACAGAAGAAAGTTGCCACTATGACTCTTGATATTAGTTTCTTCTTTCAAACTCACATTAAGAGAGCAATTATTCAGAAGAGTCATACTCATGAGGAAGGTGAAATGTTTAAGGCTACCTCAGTAAGCTTGTGGAGAACTTCTAAAGCCAATGATGCGCCCTTCTCAGGGAAGAACCTGCATATAGTGTTAACATTAATCACAATCACATTAAATCAAACATCTTTTTTTTAATAGAATGAAGGCCAGTAGAAACAAACATTGGTTAAATGAAATATTCATTTATAAAAACTGTACAAAACCAACAATCTGTATTAATTTAATAGGCCTGAATTCATATCCATGTCACTGTGACCATTTGTAGAATCAATAAATAGTTTTACTCTTACCAGTTAGACACGGATAACACTACCTTGTTGTTTTGCAGCCTACTACTGATTTGTAGCTTTCCTTTAACACGTGCTGGGTCAGACTCTTACAAAAATTACAGATCTTAATGTCTTTTGTGGCAATTAGAATATGCCTCTCAAATATTGTCCTACAGCCTTAATATGAATTAATTAATTATTACTCATCGCAAATTGCCTGTAGTCTTGCTTTCTTCTTCTACTAGAATCTTTATGAACTGGTGTGAATTCCTATGTTGCTTTCGTCAGTCAATATCCAAAATCATTACTTACCAAAATAAGTAACAAATCACTAAAACAATAAAGCTAATTGGCAACTAGTACATACCACTCATCAGCATTTTAACTCAAAAACTGATGCCCTTATCAATCAAGAACAAAAGGGGGTTCATTTAATCATAGCTAAGCTCAAACTGAACAAAACCCATAATTTACTAATCACAAAAAGTAAACAGGAACACAATACATATACATATATTGAGGACAGAACATAACAAGATGACATACATATTGAGGAACTGGGAGTGACAGACAAGTGAGTTCCAACCAAGAGAAGCATAAAGATCAACATATGTTTTAACATGTTTCTCTTCACTTGACATCCATGCATATATCACTACCAACCCTTCTACTTTATCTCCTCTTTCTCTTCTTCCCCAGTAACATCTTCCCCCAAATCCCCACATCTTTCTTATGAATCTATGCAAGTTCTTGAAAATGATCAAGTATTAAAAATCTAATCTTTAATACATAGTAACAATTTTGGGGAAATACAAAGAGAGGATGCTGATACTGGATTATGTTTGTTACCAGGAGAGAGTCAGAGAGATAGAGACACACGGAGAGAGAGTAAACGTCAGATTGGCAGCTAGCATTCGCATGCCTCTCAATATTTTATACTTTTCAAATTATTTCTCTTTTTCTTTTTGGATAATAATATTTTTAAAGCAATTTCTGAGTGTATATTTGGCCTGTTTGGCCGGACTTAAAAATAAGTCTTTTTGGACTTATTTTCGGGTAAAAATTTCATATTTTGATAAATGTTTTTTATACAAGTATTTAATGTATATTTGAGATTCTATAAGTTGCAAAAAAAAGTTGACTTTTTTCAGAAAAAAGTTAGAAATCTCTAACTTTGTCTTAAAATAAGTTGACTTATTCTGAAAAAAAATTCCCCCAAACACCCCCATTATCATTATTGGTTTGGTTTTATATGTGGGCTATATATAAAATCATCATTATTATTTTATGATGATTATTATAATGGAATCGTATTTAAGATTAACAAAATTAGGCCAATCTTGTTTCAGAAAACCTCATGTTTCACGTCTATTTCATACTGTATTTCAATATTAAATGGTGAAAATATTTATATCCCCATGTTCATTCTGTATTCATGGCTTGAATTATCAAGACTTGTATGTGCACTAAAACCTCTATGAATTAATACCCTTGGGACAAAGAAAATTTATTATTTTAGCGAGGTTATTAATTTATCGATTAATAAATATTTTATTATTTTATCAATAAATTATTATTTATTAATTTATACAATATTTCATATTAAATAAAAAAAATTATTCAAAATTTAATAATGTATTCATATGAACAACCATATAAAATTATATATATTGGTATGGGTATTAATTAATTGATTCATCTATCAAAAACAAAATTAATGTTAGTAAATTCTAACACGATTATTTGAGATGATTGGTAATTTTATTATAAAACTAAACACATGTACCAGACAGTACAGAACAAATTATTATAATTCATATAAAAATTAAGAATATACTCTATGTACTTCATAAAATTAGGTGTGAAATGGAATTTGATTCTTACGGAATTTAGTAAAATTTTCTAGAAAATATTTAAATATTATGTATTATATATGAAAATTTAATATTTTTAGTGAATTATTAATTTATATTTATATAGGGCATTTAAGGAATTCTCCAAAATTTATTATCTTGTACATTTAGCGATAATATTAATTTATCTCATTGATACAAGTCGGGACCGGAAACAATTATTATTTAATCAAGTTTATTAATTTATCAAATATTCATTTATCGAGATTTTAATGTATGTAATTAATTCCAATATATACTTTTAATTCCTCAAGTTTTATATTCCAGTAATTAATTCATTTTGATGTTTCAGCAGAAGCAGACTCGCAGAGGCCGGAGAAGATCCATTCCAATATATTTTTAAAATATATTTTAAGTATAAATTCTAAAACTGACCAGTAACTACAATTAAACACTTGGGAATTCAAACAAATAATAATCTAATTTAATTGACATGTATACTGAGGGGTCTTTTGATAACCCATGAACCAGTCGTAATGCTATGGACGACAGCAGTTTGAATGGTTAAAACTATTTGGTTAATATTCATGTTTTCTGGACGATCCAAAATTCATCTGAACGAGTGGAGTTAAAAATTCTAACTGAACAGTTCATGAAATCAAAACACAACTAGTAATGTATATATGACTTCTTAATTTTATTTTATTTTAGTATTATTTACTCCAAATTAGATTTTGTTATTACATTAATTAGAATATAAAACTATAATTATATGTAAACCTATAATCAATTCTCAAATTAAAGAAAATGATTACAAATATTTTTTGAAATTATTAAAATGTAAAAATATCATAAAAAATCATATCATGTATAATCTTTCATTTCGGGATAATATTATGCAAAGAAAATGATTTTATTATGTTAAATATGTTTTTACATAAAATTAAAGAAAAATGTTATAAAATAAAAAATAAAGAGTAAACTTTTTTATTAAAATTTGAAAATATTACCCCACATACTGGAATTATAAGTTTTTATTTAATTGTGATAACATATAAAACAAATGTGTGAAATTTTGAAATACAATTTTTGATATTTAAAATCATGAAATTACTAATTAATAACAAATTGTTTACCCTGAATAGGATTAATTTTATTATATAATAAAATAAATAAATAGTTTAAATTTAAAAAAATGCAAATATTATTATTCATATCTTTATTTTAGCAAATGACATTATTCCCTGTCATCAGAAATTTCAATCATTCAGAAATATTTGTTCAGATTTAACAAATGAGCCTTGAGTTAAAGAAAATGTATCTATCGGTATTTGTCCTACCTATTTTAAATATAAATAAAATATTAATATAAAAATAAGATAAAAATAGCTAAAAATATATCTTACAATGTATAAACTAGTATGTAACTATATATATGTGTACAAGTTTATAACATGTGCGATGCACGAGATAACTAATATTTAAGTAAATTGATTTTTTATTAATTTTATAATATTAAGAATTTATGTTAATATTATATGTTCTCTTATTTTATATAAATTTATTCTATTTTATATAAATTTATTCTATTTTATATAAATATGTTATAATTTCGACCTGTGTTATAATGAATATATAATTGTGTCTAAAAATTAAATTTTAGTTAATATAAATACGTATATAATTAGGGATCGTATTATAATAAATAAAATTATAACTAATATATATTTATTTTTTAGGATCCGTGACTCAATACCGAGACCAACCGACCCAAATCCTTCTGTTATAATAATACAGAAAACTATAAAAACAAAGCAATAATTCATACACAGTGCTATATTACCATAAAATGTGATGATCGTTACAAGTAAAAGCATCCAAGTTGGCGACAGATGTGGAATTGCTCCAATTTTCCTTTTGTTTATAATAATTTTTATTCGTAATCTGTCCTTTTTTAACATTACTAATTCCCATCAACTCGCATGTAATAGTTCCACATCTTCATTAACTAAAATCTCGAAAATAGAAATATAGAAAGCCTAAGTTTAGCTTCTGTCAAATCAATTAAGCTTTTACCTTAAGGAAGTTCAGTGTTTATATAGAAAAGTGGTTTAAGTTAAGCAGCAACCTTTACCAATTACCATAAGTTTTGCTCCATTTATAAACACTAGATTATACCCGATGCGATCTATGGGTTTTCTTTTTAATAATAATTATATATTTAAAATTTTAAAATTTATATTTATTTAATTTTAATATATTTTATTTTAAAATAATATTAAGTTTTTTTTTTGAAAACAAAATCAACTTCATTCAAACTTGCGCGAATCATACACAATTATCTCCAACACTATATGTGGAGGGGACTCATAAACATTGCAGCTATTAAGCGAACAAGGTAATCTAGTCATTAAATGTGCTACCTTGTTTGCTGGCTTTTTAACATGAGCTATTCTAATATTACTCCTTCCTGATAAAGCTGTTTGGCAAGCCTCCAGAACATTTCACACCTCGAGTTGGTTCATACTTCTTTTCCGTAAAGCATTAACCACCATCAGAGAATCAGACTCAACTGTGATCCGTTGGTTTGGCAGCTCGTACACCCAAGATAATGCCTCCCCCCTCAAAAACATACAACTATGGTCCCGTAGTACTATACCAATAGTATAAGAGTTGGATTATTGATATTGATTGATAATCAAACTTTCATTATTTTATTAACAAATAAATCTAAAAATATTATCAAGTTAACTTTTATATTCGCGGAAAATCGATCTGAATCAAATAGTTAATTAATTATTAATATTTAAAAATTTACATTCCCTGACGTTCCAACTATATATAGGATATAATGTCCCGATGAAATGCCTAAAAGTGGCAAAGGGTAAGTTCTTCCACACGGTTACCAGTATAACTATAAAAGTACCAGTGCACAGAATTTCAACTCCTAGGTCTTTTTTGGATCTTTCGCAACCATGTAACTTAATCTGCTGTAAGATCTTGACATCACCATACGCTGCGAGTTTTACAATCATAAGAAACTTTAAAGCCACATATTAGGATAACAAATTATGAAAATCTGGAAAACACTATCCATCCGCAACTCCGCATACACTTCGCAGATGGCTCATAGCTGAAAACTAAAACCTTCAAAAATTTCAGAATTACTATTCTGAAAATTGGATCCCAAGTTCGCAAACGCAACCTAAAAGTTTTGGCTTTACAACTCAAAGTTCAAGTGGACCTCTGTCTCAAACGAAATTGTTTTACCAAACTGCCGACAATAATATATCAACTTTCCAGGAGCTGAATGCTGATGCCATGGAAGAAAAAAGAACACCGTTACATATTGATCACACTTTCCGCCTGTACTTGTACATTTAAAATAATCTACAAAAAAAACATGTCCATAGCAGATATTATTCATGTATACATTCTAATAAATCTACGAGAAAGTAAAACTTGTACCGCAAGGACATATTAATATATTATGCATTGGCAGGGAATACAAAGCAAGTTTAAATGTACAGCTTAAAATGAAATCTACCTTTTATATTAACAAAACTGTTCGTATTAATCTTTTATAACCTCTCCACTCAATCCAATGGAGTCATCAATTTCCATCCTGAGGGATACAAGTTTGCCTGTAAACTCAACTGCTTCAGTTGCAAGGAGTACATTCTTCAAGGTTTCTTGACCGTACTTATCTTCTGTGCTCTTAGTCAATGATTTATTTGCTTCAGAAATTACAGCACTTGGGATTTCACTCCAATCTGCTGCTAGTAAATCCTTAATGGCAGTCTTTATCTCAGGGTCTTTTATTGTAGGCATATGAGTTACATCCTCACTAAAGGAACGTGTGCTTCCAATGTTCGATTTAATTGAAAAAGGGGACCTTAAATCTGCGAGAAGTTGATATATAATCATATGAAAAACCAATTATTATACCTTTCTTAAGCTCATACAAAAAAGATAAATGAAATCAACAAGAAGCTAAGCATAAAGATAAACATAATTATAAAGCTAAGCATACAGGTAACTTAGATTGTGGGATGCATCTTGGGCCTTTCGCAACTCTCTTTAATAATTAATACTACAAAGCAAGTATTAAAATCAAATCAATTGAATATAGAAAAGAGGAGTGGTGTACCAGTACCAGTTCCCGTACCAGGAGAGAGGAGTTTGGGAAGCGTAGAGGGATTGTAAGTTCGGCGATCACCAGCGAGGAGGAGGAGGAGCTGGTGGTTGTTAACGGAGGCGGTGTGAACATAATAACATCACATGTATATATTATTACTCTAGTATTATATGTATACATTCTCCTAAAATGCTAAAATTAATCAAACTTTATATATGTTTCTTAATATACTGTATGTATTATTTTCAAATAATTAATACTAATACTTCTTTTTTATACTTTAATATTTGCAAGGGAGTATTTTATTACAGTATGCAAGTTCATAATTGCTTTTGAATTAAGATTATGATACTAGATAAATATTTTATTTTTTGAGAAATTGTTTATTGCGCATTGCCATGATGAACAACTATGAATTATAGTTTAATGTTGTCTAATGTAACTGATACACGTGGGATTCAATCATCAAAAATATAATGAAACCCAAATATATATATACACTTGAACACCTAAAGGCTATATACAGCAGTAATTCAATCAAAAAGAACGTAGAGAAATTATGAAAATCAGATACTACCATGCTCATTTCATGTTCAATTCTTCAATGATGCTCCTTGCTTCCATAACTGGATTGGATTGATTAACATCCACACCCCATATATTTCTCATCGGAAGATTTGGCATGTTCAGTGACGTCAATTGGTTTTCTAACCTCTTCCTATCATCTGAATCCATGGCACAGCCAGAAACAGTCTGTAACCAAGAAGAAAGCAGGAACTTTATAAGCATATCAGGGAAGATAGAAATAGACATACATTTCAAATAATAATCTTCATCAATTATCAAGTCATACTTGTTACGGGCACAAGGCTTTCACTGTAGATATAGATTATTATTATTATTATACAGAAAACTTACCCAAAGGGTGCTTCTGAAGCAAGCATTTAGAATGCTCAACTTGAGGAAATCCTCATCTGCCCTGCTGCTAATATTTTTATTTGAACCAACAGAAAGTATCAAGTCTTGAAAAGAAGAATCATAAATTGATCCACAGTTTCTCATGACAACTCTCCCATGCTGCTGCAGAATTTTATCCAACTTAACACTGTTGGGATTTCTGGATTTGGTTAGGCAGGTCTTCTTTGACCCCCTGGAGCTTTTTCTTGCAGCGTTGTATCTATTTTCTTTATCCAGTTTTAGCAAAGTCAACGCCTTGTCATTATTCGTCCAGCAACAACACAAGGATGATCCATCATCTACATGGGAAAACAAGGTATTTCTTGAAGAGTTACAAGTTTCCGATTTCAGATGATATGGTAGAAGCTGCTTACTTGTCATATCTATCCTAAGCAGTTTAATAAAATTTAGAGACTGTCATTTTAAGTGTATTTATTCTTATAATTGAACAGAGGAGTACATTAGGACATAAAAAAATCTATAACATCGTCATTGCAAAACAAAACCTATCATGTAAACAAACCACAAATTATGTACATTGCAATAGCTCATCTGAAAAAACATTGTTCAAGGGTTCATTGATGTTAAAGTAATTAGATTTATCAATCTCGACTAAATGAATATATTTCTGATGCAAGTTGCGCTTCTTAGGGTGTCCCCTTTCAAGCAGAGATGACAAAAAACTGTTCTTATAGAAATAATTTCATTGGTGAAAGAAGAAGACACATGAATGGGTAAACAGGAAGTCCATTCCCACTAACAAATAAGAAGACCTAATTATGTACATGCAAGTGCAGCCCCTCAACAATATATCATTTCATGTCAATTTCTTCATAAAACTGTTAAAAAATAACAGACACACACATCCATCAAGTTGGATCTCCTTGCGATTAAAATAAAATTCCACACTACTCATTCGTAATGTGAAAATTGGGCGGGACACCTTTTCCGTTTAGCTGAATACATAATTTTTGGTAGTAACCTCGTGCCAAAGCAAATAAGGTGCTAAAGAGAAAACTTTAAAGAAATAGCATCAATTAGCATCAAAGAGGCATCCAGAAATATTTTCAATTAAAATGTATTAGGCATGGAACCCAAACATCTCTTTCTCCTTAATTAGTCGGTGTAAAAACCACGTAATAATGAAACGACACAAAAACACTTGAGTTAAACACATAGTCCAGACTCCAGACTAGCCAACACAATGTTATCCAAAATAATTTGTTTTTTTTTTTTTTGGGGGGGGGGGGGGGGGGTCAGAAGCAGTACCATACCGAGAATAAAACCGGCAAGTGGGATTTTAATCACAGGTGAGCGACTGTGGGTTATTGGATGGGATTGCACGACCTTTCTATTCTTCTCCAGCACCAAGACATATACAGCAATAATCTGTCAAAAATATGTACTACTAACCATAAAGCCAAGAAAGGAAAGAATAAAATAGCAGAATTGGATTTATATGTAATTTAAAAGAAGATAACAGAGTAGAAACTCTGATAAGAAAGAGACGCAAAGTCAGCTTGTGTATAACTAAGTTGACAAATGACAGATTAAACTTAATATACCTTGCAATGCAACTGCAGCAGCATATGGTTTGAGCATTTGTCCATTTCAGATATCAAAGATACTGGTCCAGTTTTCATCAAGGAAATGTTGGGAAATTCTAAGATAGCTGAAGTGATATCACAATTGCCTTCATATTTATTATTGACAACCAATGCAGAACTGATAACGATGACAGATGCAGGTATTAGCAGAAGTTCAGTCTGCCCTCTGAGAAAGAGAATATCCAATAGTTTTATTAGCCAAATATCACCGTTTTTAATTATCAATAAAGCAAGATTCAGGATATCCTAACGCTGTAAAATACATAAATTATAGGCATAGGTGCCCATAGGGCCAGACAAAAACCTCACAACTCATATAACCACATGAGTCATTCACACTAAGATTTTGATCATGGTATTTTCTCTCTTCGTAAAAACAAAAAGGATCATCTGTATTCTGTAGGCAAACCCCTGATCTATCAACTGATTCATATTACAATAAAATATTTTAGATGAACTATACGAGGGTTATGAATTAGAAATTATCATAGATTAATCTTCATATGTGTGATCTATAGGGCCAAAAGAAAAAGGGCAGACTGGAGAGGGACCCTATTGAGTCAGCAGGCCAGATATAACAAGTTTCTATACCAAGTACAAAAAAGACATAGCAATATGGATTTAAAAACTAAACTTACCCTGTTAAAAGTATTCTGTGGAATGTAGCATCTACACCTGCTCCAAATCCAACAGGAAGAGCATGTTTACTCAGGTTACCAAAGATTTTCACCTAATTTAAAATATAAATATAAGATTGCAAAGTTACATAAACAAAATTTATAGGCTAGAAATAGATGAATATTACCATATGGTTCTCAACTAGAACATGGATACAGGCACTCTGTGTTATACCCTTGATGAAATTTGGAACATAATCACCAACGGAACTCGTATGACCACTATTTACAGCAAGAGAAGAATGATCAATGCTGTGAAAAGCAACCACATGCCCGTGTAGAGATATTAGTCTTCCCTTGGGCAAAAAAACATCTAAATTTAGAGTCTCAGGAGATTGTACTGATTGCACCATGCGTCCAGAGATATTAGTCAATTCATTAAATGAGACAATTGGCTTTACAGAACCTTGCCCCACTAAATTTATATTGCCTTCTAAGAAACCTAAAGATTCGGGAGACAGAAACAATTTTATGTCTGAACAGGATTGAGGACATGCATCCATGAATTTTAAAGCTGGAAGCTCAACTCCATCAGAATCTTCAGGCAGACTCACTTTATTGCTGAAAAAGGTATTATGGATTAGAGGTGTTTGACCAGTTTCCAGGAGTGCCTCCAGCGATGAGAATGAAATGCTCAACAGACTAGCTCTAGAAGTTATGTGTATTTTACTACTACTTAAAATATTGGAGTAAATAGAACTGCAATAACGATCTTCCTTGTGATGCTTTATGATGTAGTAACCACCAATTTTCAGTGACTGCAAAAGCCGAAGACAAATTGCAAGTTCAATAAGAAGTCAAATTAGAATATTGAGAAGTTATTAAAACTTTCAAGAATGAGGTAAGAGATTATGAAGCATGCTAACCTGAAATTTGCAAAAGCTATCCAGATCAAACTCCAAAAGAACCTTTCGGACACCTGAGTTAGAGGAAGAAGTAATCTTTGTGTTATCTTTTCTGCATTTGAACAGGGTTTCCTCGCAAGAAACAGTGATGCAAGGGATTTCAAGTGGATAACTTGAACCAGAACATATCTTCTCCTTGTAAATTTTCTTGCAGGCATCTAAGCAATAACTTGAACTGCCAACTGAATCATTTCCGACATCACTGGAGACAGAACTAGGTGCTTCAATGGTTTTACATCTTTTAGTCCTCTTCTCCCGACTTCTAGCATAATATTTCATCGAGTCACAGGAAAGAGTTTCTGATACAGCAGTCGTATGGTCTACATTTTCCTCAGGGATAAGCAGATCCCAAGGCAGAATAATGGCCTCGGCAAATACGCTAAACCTGTCTGCAATAATTTGATCACCTTGCAGCTGAAATTATTGAAATGTAAGAATTAACAAGTGACGAGATGAAATCAGTAAATTAATGAGCTTGCATAAGAACATACCTTTTGTAACACAGGAAATATGTGTGTAACTTTAAGCAAATGAAATCTTCCACTAAGATCTTCCAAATTCTCTTTCCAATTGAAACCAGGGCATAATGGACGGCTTCTGTAAAGTTCATCTTTTAACCGACAGGACAAAAACATGGCCAGCTTTCTCTCTTCCACAGATATTGCATTATTAAATATACTTTTACACGAAAATAATCCACTTGGGACTGTTTCAAAATGATCTGATTGGTCAGAAGTGCCTTCCATTACAACCGTGAATTCATAGACCTGATAAAATGAACAGATACTATAAAGCAGTCTAAGCAACAATATGTACAATACATATATGTTGCACATTAAAACACAGCGCAAGGATGCAAGCATAAAAATACAGTATAAGTTCTGCAACATATATATTTTAGAAAAAAAGTTATATCTACCTGATATATGCTGCCGATGCTCCAACTTGATGGCAGGTCAGGTATAACAGTGTTAATGTTGCCAGTTGCATCAATCAGCTGCAAACTTCCAGAGGATAGAGAATTCTGCAAAAAAAATTGCAAAGAAGAATATAGGAAGATAACATATATATTCTACAATTTCACCCATATATCCAGATTCCGAAATACCTACAAGCGCATTAACCCCAGTCATAATCCATTTTATTATCAGTTTTGACTTCAAATATGGTCTGCTTGACGTATTAGTTGGCAAAAAGCATATTATTGGCATGTTAATAGATCATGCCTACAATACCACACCTCTAGATATAGGTATATTGGAACTAGGCCTTAATGTTTAATGGTTAAAAGAGGTGCCGAGGACTGAAATCGCTGGAGAAAAACAGTACTGATTAGTGAACAAGCTAGTCACCCCTAGGTCATACAAAAGACAACACTATGAATCTTTTCCATACACAGTTAGAACTCAAAGAGTGAGTAATCACACTGCCCCTGCTTAAAGTGTGTGCAGGTCAAATCTAATTACTTGGATTAATTGAAGAGCATACAGGAGTTTTTAGATAAAGCAAAACTAGATTTGAAATAACTACAAATATTTTAACCACATGAACAGTTTGGGTAAAATTCATCAATCACTGTTCTACTACTAAAGCAATATGAAACTAATTCTTTATGGTCCTCACTCTTCAACTGTACTTGTTTGAGTGCTTACATAGAGAGAGTCTTAACTTCCGAATTACACTCAGCACAAACAAAACCAAGTACCACAAATCACATTCATAGAAGCTGACTTCTCATCTATCGAAACTTTAAATTCTAAATATTGACCAATGACCTATCGTCCATTTATTTATATCTTTTATTAATTTTTAGTTACAAATGGAAATTATGTAGCACTTAAAAGAAATGCATAAAGATGTTATGTAGCAGAACAAGTACAAGTAGATCACTGACCTTCAAACTTCCTAACAAAACCACATCAATATCTTTACTTTGCAACACCCTTTTGACAGGCTGACTAAAGGACATCCTCCCACAAATTAGGGGGCTGTTTCGGTTATTGTTACTCATTATACCAGAATCAGTCTTCCTCCCGCTCATCTTTTTCCATGTGGCCTCACAATGACTAATAAAACTAGACATGGGCACCACCTGAGGACATGAACAGTTATATTAACTTATTAAGTATGTGTAGCTCATTAGATAGCTTGAATGCCTAAGAAGTGCTATACTTCTCCATAACATGGGAACCGTTTTACAGTTAAAATAACAAAGAAAATCAGACCACCAAACTCGCACAAGAAACATACCAATTTCAAGTGGCCACAATAAGGTTCGGATCCACAACCACAGGAGTCATGCTTGCAGTATTCTGTGAATATGCCGTGCTGCAAAAATGCAACCATTAAAGATGAAATTGAACAGAAGCATGAGTTTACTCACTAAGTAGAATGATCTTTTACCCGTGAACGGACGACTGATGAAGGTAAACAGGATGTACAATATTTTTGAGCCACTCCTTGCTTCTAGAAAATAACATGCAAATGTAAAGATCAGCTTCACAATACATACAGAACTAAAAAGTGTAGCAACAACTTTGATTCTATCGTATTTACTGATTTAGGTCATATTATATAATAATATGTTTTACAATAGAAGGGAGACTAAGAAATGATATATACTGTGACAAAAATAAACATATTTCGGCACAAAAGAAGAGTACATGTTTTGATCCTAAAATATCCTTCTCGGATAAAATCCCGGAGAACTTTTTGTTGAAACACGAGATAGTAAGTAAAACCCTGAAACAGAAGCACATAGTAAGAGATTGCATCAGCATTACCAGAAAATGTGGAAAGTTCTACATTATGTAAAAAATTTAATTACCACATTCTTGCAGAAAATGATAAGGAGTCAATGAACTTCCTCAAAAGACTTTCAGAGTGTCGCTGAAAATTGCACCTGTAACACAAATAATGAAGTTTGTACCAACCCAAGTAGCAGAATAACAAAGCAAACAGCTAAGCCCAGTTACTAACCTAGTCTTCATGGGAGAAAATGACTTCACGTGAATGCTAGTTTTAAAACAAGCACCAAGTACAAGTAGTTTTGTCCAAGAAAAATTGGGATGCACAAAATGTACATTCCTCACAGATACCTACAAAGAAGCAAATTATTTATAAAGGAGATCAAGAAGTCTTGCAGAGCATTTTATTATCCCTGCTGTCACTATTCTATCACACCTACAATTACATTTACCAGGATTTTTGTAAAAACTGAATAGACAGGCAATTATGTTACTTACGATCGCACCAACTCTAAGACTATGTGTAATATTGAGCAGCTGATCTGTTAATAGTAACATCACTTTTTCATCCAACTCAACCACCATTCCCTGCATGTGAATTTCTGTAACAACACCCGTATACTCACCAAATTCACCCTTACCAAGAATATTGCTCTTCTGAAATAAAACACTCTGATCCCGCAATCTAGAAAGATGCAGCGTAGATTTCTCCGAGGTCACATACATTAATTGTGAATCTTGTTTCCCAATTAAAATTAACTTCTTCTTTAAACCCGTTAACGAAACATAAGTTCCCACCAATCTCGAAACCACAGGGTGCCAGCATGAAGCAAAATCATAAAAATAGACAATAAAAGATTTTGTAAGACTATCAATACTATGTGGTTCACAAAAACTACACAATGCCTTATCCGGATCGCTACAACTACACAATTTACAGTCACAAACTAAAACTTTGGTTAGGAATCCACTTACTAAACTTGCCGCCTTATCATCCTTTCCCCCAACATTACAAGGAACAAATGTAACAGGACTAACCGATTCTATAACTCCATGAACATAATAACGAGCCTTGCAATTCTCTTTCACATCACTCGAAAAGTCTGAACTTAAAGGAAAAGACTCTAGTTTTAAAGAACACGGAACCAAGAAACCCGAAGATTCCACAAAAGCCCACTTGATAATTTCCAAGAAACCTCCGCCACACTTAAAAGGAATGTAATTCCAAGCAAGAACACGAATCTTTTTCCCGATAAGTCGAGGATGGAAATCAATAATGTCACAACAAATGGAAAAATCATCATCTGAGAATGAAAAGCAACTAACTTTAGGACACCCTGAACCTGAATTAGAAGGTGAAGGTGAAAGATTTTTGTGAATAGGGAGATTTAGGGTTCCTACAATGACAGTGGGGGCGTTTAGGGGTTTTAGGGTTTTGGGGTTTGTGGAACTTGAGAATTCATTCTGGTTTTCATCTGATCGGTTAGGTTTGGGTTTGGGTTTCGATTTGGAAGAGGAAAGGGAAGATGCAGCCGTGAGCGGACGAGATTGATGAATGAGTTGAGAAATAGAGAGGATTGTGACGCTCTCTTGTTCCATTACATGAAAAACTTACTCAGAGATCATTACATTACTACTGGTAAGTGGTAATGTGTATCCTATCCTCTATATATACATAAATAGCACACAAATTCAAGGATTGCGCGGGAAGGAATTGAACAAGTTGGACTTTTGTTTTACCCCTTTCTAGAATTCTTGTTTCTGTTTATTTAAAATAAAATTTAAAAATGGTTGATTGAATGGATCAAATTTATACAGTAGATTAATACCATAATGAACTTGTGTGAGACATAAATATTACTGTATTAATACTATAATACCGTAATATTTATGTCACGCACAAAGTTCAAATGAATAATTGAGTATATCAATTAATTCAATATGGTTCACATCGATACTATACGCCGAATGTTTGACATGTCTGGTCCGTCGTCGCTCTGATTGTGTCTCATCCAATTTTAAATACACGTATTTGTTTCCTATTCAATTTCAAATTCATTCTTTTAATCAATATACTAACATGTTTTAATTTTCTTATTAGTCAATCTCTTTAATTTATTGAATATCGTAATTTATTATTTAAATTTTATAAATATTAAAATAATAATATAATTTTATTTATATTAATTAAATTTTATTTATATTAATTAAATTTTATTATTATGATATATCTATATTATATATATATTTAGATTATATTACTCTAAATGAACTTCTTTTTAATTAGAATATAAAGTTGTACTCACAGTTTAATAGCATATTTCAATTTACTCATCGCTCAAACACTTTAATTTATTTAAAATTATAATTTTATAATAAAATTTTTGAATATTAAGATTATATTAATATTTTATCTATATTAAAACATACTCTTTTATTAATAATTTAATTAAAATATTTCTAATATATTCAAAACTCGTTTTATTAATGAAAATTTATTAATGTTTTGCACGAGTTATTAATTTATGTTAATTAATATAAATATATAACAATATATTAATAAGACTTTAAACGTAAAATATAAATATGATTCAAAATTAATTGATCTCATGTACAACATTACATAAAAAAATATTAATAACATAAATAATCAAATTAAATATTTAATTCATTTAAGACAAGTGTTTGGTCTTCTTTTTGTGTTTCACTCAGTTTCAAATACACTTGTCTGTCTCCTACTCAATTTCAAATACATTATTTTAGTTAATATATTACCATGTTTTAATTTCATCATTAGTCAACCTCTTTAATTTATTTAATATTTTAATTTATTAATTAAATTTTATAAATATTAAAATGATATTATTATTTTATATATATTAATTTAATTTTATTATTATGCTCTATCTATATTATATATATTTTTATATTATATTACTATAAATGAACTTCTTTTTTAATTAGAATATAGAGTTATATTCACAATCTAATATCATGTTTCAATTTCATCATTGCTCAAACATTTTAATTTATTTAAAATTGCAATTTTGTAATAAAATTTTTTGGATATTAATATTATATTAATATTTTATCTATATTAAAATATACTCTTTTATTTAAATTTTATGTATATTAATTAAATTTTATTATTATATTCTATCTATATTATCTATATTTTTATATTATATACCTAAACGAATTTTTTTAATTAGAATATAGAGTTGTACTCACAATCTAATAGCATGTTTCAATTTCGTCATTGCTCAAAACTTTAATTTACTAAAAATTGTAATTTTATAATAAAATTGTTTTAATATTAAAATTATATTAATATTTTATCCATATTAAAACATACTCTTTTATTTAAATTTTGATTAAAATATTTCTAATATATTCGAAACTCTTTTTATTAATAAAAATTTATTAATGCTTTGCACGAATTATTAATCTATGTTAATTAATATAAATATATAACAATATATTAATGAGACTTTAAATACATAATATAAATATGATTCAAAATTAATTTATCTCATATATAAAATTACATAAAAGTATTAATAACAGAAATAATCAAATTAAATATTTAATTCATTTAAAATATATAATATATTATTTATTATTTTTCTCTCGTATTTTGCACGGGTTATAGACTAGTATATATAAGTTGTAGTACTGTACTTTCGTATAAATTTTTTATATATACTACAGTAATTCTTATTTCCTTATACCGTCAACTTTAAATTTATAATTTTGAGTTTTTCTTACCAATATGCCAATCGTGTAAATTAGAAGTTTATACAAAAAAATAATTATATACATTAAATGTTACACATTGATACGGGCATAAACAAAGAATTTAACGTGGAAAAGGTTTCTACCCCGGATGATAGTTGATACATTTTGATAACCCTTTCTCTTTAAGTTCTCTGGTAATGGCATGTAAATGGGAGTTATTCTTGTTTTCATTCGAGTATTATGTGTTACTATTTGTTTACTGAACTTTGGTCCATCATTTTTTATCTTTTATCTTTTATATATATAATAATGTACATATAATAGTTGAATATGCCGTTCCAAATTCCAAGTCTATGGATATGGATCTTTCTTTTAACAAATTTTCATTAATTAGTTAGAGATTTGGATATTCAAAACCTATTTAAAGTTAGCTGTTTTTTACCATGACCCGATATTAAATAAGGAAAGATAAGAAAAAACGTGTTTAAATTTCCTTTTTTATATTCACTCATAACCCGGATAACTTATGAAAACTTTATATTTCTATTATTGTATATTTAAATTTATTTATTTTATTCCCATATATGATTTTCTTCAATTACTTTTCTTCTTCATAACAATAATGGAATAAAGCTAATAGATCACTCATTCAAATTATCTATACTTACAGAAGAAACATTATTATAATTAACTTATAAATTAAAAACATTTTTTATGAGAGTCATTTTATTATATATGATAAAAATTAATTATTTAATTTTTCTAAAATAAAATTAAAAAAATTATACTATATTGTTTGATAAATTACAAAATTAATATTTTTATCAACTGCATTTTTAAATTACAAATATATACATTTTATATAATATTTAATTATTCTAATTTTTTGAGCCGGGTGCCAAGCCCAGGCTCAAATTTGCTCAATTTATGAAAAAGAATGCAGAGCATACATACAATTATAAATCAATGTAAGTGTTATTAACTATCAGCATAATTATTAAAAAACAAAACAAAATGTATTACAGAGGAATCATGTAATTGATCGAGACCACTTGTCTGAAACTTACATGCAATTTAAGGCCAGAAGATTCTTTTCTGTTCTGTTCTGTTCTGCTCTGACCCTGTAAGTTTCTTAAAAAGGGATGGTCAAGTAACATAACTGCTGTCGGTCTGTCCGCTGGATTTCTCTGGAAGCACCTTCCAAGGAAATCCTTTCCTTCTGCAGATAATGTTTTTGGGATGGCAGGGGATCTGTTCAACACATTAAACATAGCTTGTACCTAACATATGGGCACAATAAATCAAAATCGTTCAAATAGAAAAATTAACAAAAACACGAGTTCCAAAAAAAAAAAATTCCAAAAAAAGTTTCAGAACATTTCCTTCATAACCCCCAGTATTCCAATAAAAAGACAAATCTTTTTATATACAAGGTAGCAAGCCTCACGAGTTCACCCACAAAAGGAAAATCCTGGAAGAGAGAGAGAGAGAGAAAGAAAGAAACCAGGAAAAATAATTTGGTTTACTTGTCTGTAAATACCATGAAACTAAAAACCTAACTGTTGATTTACAACCATACTGTTATTTCTTTAATTAATACATGCAGTTGTTTAGATGCTTACCCCACTATATTCACTCCATGGTGGTTTTCCGGTCAGCATCTCAATGACGGTACAACCTACACTCCATATGTCAACAGCGAAGGCAAGCTCTGGTTTGGAATCTTTTCGCATCATAGACATCAAAACCTGTGAAAGAAGATACTAGGATTATACTTAAGAGTAAGAAAAGCTAACTTATTACTACAAGTTCAAATTGAGATACCTCTGGGGCCATCCTATGTGGACTTCCCTTCAAAGAAAGATCAACTGCATAACTTGTAAGCTGAATAGAAAAAAGTCTGCAGCATTAGAACAGAGGAAGAGTAGAAGATACAACCAAGTATAGAGCAGGTGTTCATGTTATTGCATGATAATATTTATCTGTATGTTTAATGCAGAAGATCATTTCATGAATTGTATCAAGATATTATGTTTTATTTATTTCCTAGAGGTTCCATCATTTAATATAGTAGAAACACAATTTTACATTGCTATTTCATGGCTAAACATTTATATCTCCAGGTTACTTGATTTGCTACTTCCAAACCACATCTTTAATCTGGTTCTTGAGAAAAAAAGTCAATATTTGATCTTTCAACATCTAATCCTTTTCCTTTAAATATAAAGTTGAACATTAAAGATATGTTTTTTGTCAAATATAGTAAAAGGTATGATGATACCAGAGGGTGAACACTGCTAGTTCTTACATGTTTTGCCAACCCAAAGTCGGCAAGCTTGACAACAGCGGATGCATTGACAAGCAAATTTGCCCCTTTAATGTCCCTAAAAGAAAATCAGCATTTAGTCGAACAAACTCTAACAATAACTATCATGCACCAACTCAGAGGATAGGTGTATCTTAGAAAAATTCTTCCTAGCCAAGAAAAAACTAAATTGAAATACATGAGTAGCATGTAATTATTGGAATGGACAATATCTGGAATTCACAACTCTTTTTGGAGCCCTATTGTAGCTTCTACAATATCAAACAATGAAAATGGAAAACTACCTACACATTCGAAAAAATAGCACTACAAACAAAGTTCAGTCAATGCTGATTAAGTCAAGCTTTCACCTGTGAATTGTATTTGTGCTATGCAAGTATGCTAGTCCCGAGAGAATATGGCGCGTGAAACTGCGAACCACGGATTCAGTTATAGATCGATAATGCTCGCGTATATAGTTATTAATTGATCCTGGATGGACATACTCTAGATATATGCAAAAGCGATCCTCAATCTGCAAAGATATTCAACTTTGTTAATGGTGAATATTGACAAACTCACAAGAAGCAAATTCAGATTAACACGAGAGAACAAGAAACCAACAATATTCTAACTATATCACTGCCAAGATATTGCACAATGTTCGGATGATCCAGTTGCTGAAGAACTTTAATTTCCTGGTATAACAGAAACAAGACAGCACAAGAAGCTGCTGTAAGAAGCAATTAGCATAATTCAGAAACCGTAAATCAGAAAGTGTTTCGCCATGTTCCTTAACATGTGATGCGTTTCTTTTTTGTGAATTGTGAGTCTGTTCAATTCTAACTAATCATCATTATAAACATGATCTTTGGTACGCATCTTGTAGGAGAAGTTCGAGCCCACGAGAACTAGGTCCAGAAATATTAAGATTATAAACAATGAAAGCTTATACTAGAGTCCTAGGTCAGAAATAAGAATTGATAGATAATCTAGAACATAGTTGTTTATTCTATGTAAATTCTTATCTTTAAGATTGATAGCAATAATCTTTTAGAATTTATATAGGGTTGAGAAACTATTTTTACTGATTGCAATATGTCATCTATTGGTCAGGAATATATAGATTATTTTATTGAATATTATTATTATTATTATTATTATTGAGTGTATTTTCTCTTGCAAGGTAACCTAAGATGCGGATGAGAAAAGGTAAGTTTAGGCTGATCAATGATAGAAGAGGCAGGGTAGTTAGGCCAGAGGTTTAAGATAGTGAAAGATGGTGTATGACCTTGCTCCGATACAGCTTAAGAGGCAACTGTGTAAAGGTAGGTGTTGCTGGTCTATGACAGAAGAGAATATTGTGGTTCACACTATTATCAAGAAAAAATGGGCTCATACATACCCTGCCCTACCATTAACAAAAGTTTTCTCGATCTAAAAACTAGATTATTAATTTAATGATGCAGCAGTATAAAAGAGATCCAGAGTATAACCTGCTCCAACTGCTTTATACATTCAGTGAATTTAGAGTCAGAAGGAATAACATCAACTTCTTTCATTGCACACATCGCCCCATCATTACTATTAATAGAAAAGAACAAAAACAGCGACGCTTTATATCATACTACTTTACCACACATGGCAATATGGCACGCATGCGGCATGACCTACTGGGCAAGAATGCTACAGTTAATATCTTACCGGCTGATTGCAACATAGACACTTCCGTAGGTACCACGTCCAATGAGCTTTTCTTTTTGCCACTGACCTTTTATTGATGATTCATTCTTTGTGTGAGATAAATTAAGTAAATGTGAAGACGATGGTGCTCCTGGTGGACGGGGTAATGGGTGGACACTGTAATTATTACCTTCAGACCATGATGCAGGACTTCCAGGGAGAGACTTAAAATTTGAACTGAATGCAACACCAGAACGGTTCCTTACATTATGGTGGGGACTTGGTAAAATTGGACTATGAAGTGGAGAATGATCAGGGCTGGGTAAAATCCTTTCCGGAAACACATGGGAAGTAAAAACTACATTTCCATCCATAGAAATTTTTGGTTCGTGAGTAACAGCATATGAAGAATGAAGAACATCCACCAAGCCATATCTTTGTGGGCTAATAGCAGGACTTGAAAAGCCACTAGTTGGAGCACTCCTTGCAGGAACATCCAGCCTGAAGCCGTAAGCATTCCTAGTATTTTCTGGACAGAATCCTCTCCGATGATAGGTGGGAACTTTAGATGTTTTACTGGAAACATGATTTGTGCTCTTCCTGATGGTTTAATGAAAAAGGAACAAAGATGTCAGAAACATATTAACTATTTATTTAAAACTTACATATGATACCAATTTTCATTTACTTTTTCAACAAAAGAATATAGAAGAAAATAAATTGGAGTCCATAACATATAATCCTATCTATGGATGTGCCCAACTTTTATCTTGAAAATATAACGAGAAGCATGAGGATATCAAATAATACTATTAATATAGCTACACAATACACATTTACTGTCAGACAATCTAAATACTAACCCAGATATAAAGAGCCCAGTCAAGCTGATAGAAAATAGTAAAATACTGTACAACGGAGGCATATGACAATCAGCAACCAAATAGACCATCAATCTCAGAGAAAACTTATTAAACATATTATTTTTATATTGATCATGTCAACTAACAAGCAGTTGAGCGTAAGCAGTATGAACCGCTTTCATAAAACAATTTTCTCAAGAAAGATTAAGAGATTAAGTTTAAAATTATGTACAAAGAAACCTAATTTGTTTACCCCCTGGTGACAGAGGTGGATGGACTACCCTCCCCTACTCCACCCCTCACATTGAGCTGCACCCGCAAATTATCACTTGCTTGATAGAGTGAAGACTCGGGAAGTGGTAATGGTTGAGGCACAGACCAATGCCTAAATTTAGGCGGTGATAGTGATCCCCGGTTAGGGGAAACCGGCAATGATTTTGACCGGTCCTGAACAGGCTGCAAGCCTAGGTGAAATTCAGTAGCATGGCGGAGCTTACGCTGTCGAGTAAGCTGCCTGGTCGACCCTACTAGTGATCTTCATCAGTATCAGTATCACAAATGTTTAGTTTCCTAGGTAGCGTCATCAAGAAAAGGTCCATTTACTAGTACTCATTTACATAAAAATAAATACAAAAGCGTTGAACAATTTTAGGTCAAGAACACTACTGTAATGTTTTCACGCGAACCTATATAAATACAACTGCCATTGTTAATATAAAAACGTTACTAATAAAATCATCATCAGTATCAGTATCAGTATCAGTATCAGAATCACAATTGATATATAATATATATGAAGAAGATATGTGAAACCTGGAACGAGGAACACGGATTAAACCCTAGCGTCACTGCTCAACAAATAGCCGCGTCATCATCAAACTACTACTAGTATCTTTTTTGTTTCTTACTCGAGAGTGTTCACCAAAATTAACCCCCCCACTAGTCGATTACTCAAGCTGAATCTAATCTATTATATAATATAATAATTCCTGCGACTCCTAATTTACTAATTCAGGCAAATAGTATTATCTTATTCATATAGCCCATGGGCCGCCACAGCCCAAACGACAAGAGGATATCGAGTCTACAAACTCATCAAAGTCTACTTTACAAGCCCAAATTACGAGTACCACTCTTCGAATTAACGAAAGATAAGTCAACCACGCCTTTATGGCTATCATACGCAATTACGCACAGGGTGCATATAAATTACTCCATGTCCACTTAGTTAATTAAATTAACTTAGTTTTTATTATAATTTAAAAATAATATATAATAAAAAAATTAATATTTTATATTATTAAAAAGTATATATAATCTATTTTAAAATGAACTGTATATTTTAGTATTTTTAAAATTATAAAAGAACAGTTTTAAATTTTCAATCAAAAATTAGTCAATTTGACTCCAAAAAATTAAAATAGATAGCTAAATAGGGACCGCAGGAATATATTTTTTCCAACTTTTTTAATTGTATTCTAATAATAAAGGTAATATCTTGTCACTTTATTTGCCGACTTATGAAATGTTGGTAAGAAATACATTTTTAAAATAAAATGCTTACCCGCAAACCACTCGTTTGCACGTTTTTTTGGCATAGAAATTAAGCACCAAATGGTTACAAAATGAATGGTTATAATTAAAGTGTCAAGTAATATTTGTCCCACCAGAACTTCCATATCCATACCAAAAAGTGCTGCTTTGCAAATTTGTTCAATCATAACTTGTCCCATCACCATCCAAATGTTTGAAATGCTCGTAGTATATATTAGTATGAAAGTCTTTACCCTTGCTAGTTGCTTCTAGAAAGTGGGCTATAGCTTGTGGGCTAGCAAGCACAAATTTAGTATAAAGGGGATGAGCCACATTTAATAATTAAATTTATTAGATAACAACAGTATTTTCTGATGAAAATTTAAGTCAGAACTAATTTTTTTTTTAAAGGTAAATAAATACTACTGGTAATGTAGACATGCTAAAGAAGTCATATATATTATCCTAACATCGTACTTGAAACATACAATATTTTATGAAAATACGAATGGATGAGTATTAACTATTAACATAGTCGTGTCTGAGATTTGGAGTGTCCTGTACAAAATTTAAGAAAAAATTCCGTAATAACTATAAAAAGAAATATTCAACTAACGCTTTTGCGGTGATGACCGAGTGATGAAAAATATTAGAAGTTTAAATAAGGAATATAAGAAGTTTTTTCAAGAGATAATGCAACTAGTTTTAAGAATGCAAAAACTTTATGAGTGGAGAATCTTATATAAAGTACTAATTGGAAAAAATATATATTCTACATTATGTTGCTTATTATATAATGCAGGATATATATGTTCTGCAACTAGTACTCTATATAAGATTTTTCACTGAATTTAACCCGATATATATAATATATTTGAATGTTAAGCACAAAATTATAATGATATAAAATAGATATTATGTAAAATTTCTCTTTTGATTATCAATAAAATAATATTTTTACACTTTTTTGTCAAAATATTTTTACGCTTAACACTATATAAAATTAAAAATATTAAATATAAAATAAAAATTATAATATATATTAAATATAATAAATATATATATACCTACATCCAGTTTATGGTATATTGTAGACGGGAGCTGATGATATTGGAGAAAGATGACGTGTAATATTTTACGAGATGAGGTTTTATTCAACGAATATAGCGTCCATATAGCAAATATCTCAAATTATAGTTAATATGATCCTTCCTTTGGAGTGTTCTATTTTTTTTAAAAAACATGTATATTTTCTGTTATTTCAGTACCAGTTAAATTATAATAGGTGAGTCCCCTTGTTCTTTCTTCATATAGATAGACAATAAGTTAGTACAAGTATATTATTGACAGCAAATCTGCAATGACGCAAGTAAAAGCCGACAGGCAACAGCTACTTAAACAAGTGGAGAGCATTTCTAAAAGTATTAGTAAACTGATTAATTATAATAGTATCTATAATTTAGATGATATCTATATTTAATGTTACGAAGTTCTGATCGGAGATGCTCTGTATACTCTTTTTTTACCAACTGTTTTATCAGATCTCGACATTTATGGAAATGATTAACTTTACTTGTACAATTAAGGAAAAGAAATAAATTTATAGTCCTTAAAAGTTTTTGGTTTAAATCTTTAAATAAAGAATTTGATAATTTACGACATTAAAATTTTAAATTTTTTATTTTTAATCCTTTTATTTAATATCCAACTAACCAACGTTGTAATTAGTTGACATGGCGGTTGAGAGTCTTAAACCAAAAAAATTGAATAATTCATTAATCATTTTGATATAAAAAAAAATGTATTAATCATTTAACTTGCGCACATGTACCGACATATACAAATTTGTAATATCTAATCGAAAAACACCATGTAAATTGCTAAGGATTGTTTTTGTGCTATATTTAAATTTGGTGTCGTACAACAATCCCAAATATGCATATATAAACATAACTCTGATCAAATTCAAAATCAACAAATTATTAACTCAAAATTAAGAAAAACACAAATACTCTTGACAAGAAAACGCACAAATACTGTGAAGAAATCCAAATTCAAGCATATGTTCAGTAAAACTGTACGCAGTATGAAGTATCTATTGTATAATTTTGAACAACTTAATTCTCAATTATAAGTTATTTTATATGTATATTATATTATATATATCCTGTATTAGATTCTCTAATCAGTACTCCCTTCCATTAAACTTTTTTGTTGCATATCATATATAGGGTTAACGAGAGAAAAAATCATGTTATTTAAGACTTAAATAAGCCCTTCAAATAAAAATTAATGGTTCAATATAACTCTTTTAGTTAGTTTTTTCTTAACTATGATTAGAAAATTATTATATTTATGTATATTGTGATATTAATATTTTAAAAATATATTAAAATATTCTAATTTTAATATTATGACGTTAACCTTCATGTATATCATAACAATATTGTTACACGAAAAAGTATATCAAAAAAAATTTATATTCTAATTAAAACTTATCTTTAAATAAAATATATAAATTTTATCTCTTTTAAACACGAACACATAAAAAATAAGTGAAAAAATATATAAAACTATTTCTACACTAGATTATAAATAAATTAAAATCATAGATATAAAAATAAATTCTAATCATATAAATACAATATTAAAGTAAAAATAATAAATATTAAAAATAAATTCGTACATTATACGAAATGTAAGAAATTGTGCATATTTGTTTATATATATCTATATATGTATGTAAGTAAGTGTATGTGTTTGTATGTATTATAATTTAATATTAAAATGTCACTCATATTTAGTTAATTATTAAAAAAATATAAATATTCATCGAGTAAGTAGAATTTAAAAGTAAAATACAAACTAACGTATAATGTTTAAAAGTTAAAAATTAATAGTTAAGTAATAAAAAAAAATATACATACATTAATATTGGTTAACAACTTATTTATTATTTTATAGAATTATTTAATAAAAATCAATTATATAAAAAACATATTAATTTATAAATAATAATTTTATTAATAAAAAATTAATAATATAAGATATATATGTATGCATATATATTTATATTAATGTAATTAGATATTTAATAATAATTCTAACCATAGTTAAGAAAAACTAACTAGATGGGCTATATTGAACCATTAATTTTAATTTGAAATACTTATTTGAGCCTTATTAAACCACAATGGCTTATCCACTCTTAGACCTAAATCACAAGAGTTTTTTGGCTCCTTAACCCATTATATATATCATATATAATTGAGATTGATAATCCTTATATCGACCTCACATAATTTACCCGATTTTATACTCAAATCCCATATTAAAACACGAAGGTGCTATTGTAATTTCAAAATATTATGTATAATTACAAATTTTTCATTAAAAAATTATAATAAAATACCCTATCATCTTATGAAATTTCCTGAGGTCAACCTCATGTTCCTTTTTCTCTATATAATTTATTGGATGTTTGTTATCTTTAATATATCATATTAATTAACCAAAGTAAACGTTCTAGGGAGAACCGTAAATGTTAAATGAAGTAATAATTGGAGAACATAAAACATATAATACTCCATTTAAATTCTGCCTCGAACAAAACCTAAATATGATAGAACACCCATTACTTACTACACAATCATCAGAAAAATGTGTTTCATATCATGGGAGTTGCCCTCTTTTTTTTCTTATAATCATATGAGCAATTTGTATGGCTAGTTGGATACCCAAAATTTGATAATGTGAATTAATTATGAAGTCAAAAAATGGGTACCATTTTACTCTATAATTGAGTGACACTGAGAGGTTTTAGTAATACACTGAGAAATATAAAACATTATTTGATTCCATTAGATCAAAAGATTGACAAATTTTCTATATAAACAAACTGCTGTAATAGTATTCCATACCCAAGAAAAAACTACCACAGTTTCTCATTGCTCTTCAAACATGGTAATACATCATGCATGCATATTCATATACATATTTTTTCACTAATAGCCTACTGACATGCATGTATATAACCCTTACCACTTAAATTATCCAATCGCGCTCTACATATAGTGTATTTAAGTATGTGTAATGTGTTTATATATTCTTTTTACAATTATTATAATATAATTCTTGCATTGTGATCAGAGCAACTCAGGAGAGATCGAAACGAAGCATAAACAGAAAATGGGACGGGGAGGAATGAGAGCAACTCTGTTTGTATTTGGTAAGATTATATAAACACACACATATAATTTTACAATGAGTATTTGTACGTGTTGTATATTTTCTGGGACTGAATTTAATGTATGGTACCTGCAGTGACCACGGTGTTTGAGAGCATAGCATTTGTAGGGAATGCAGCGAGTTTATTTATTTATTTTTATGGATCTATGAACTTCAGCTTGACAAAATCAGCAAAAATGCTTACCAATTATATGGGATCGGCCTATTTGCTAGCATTAGTTGGAGGTTTTGTTTCTGATACTTTCTTGTCCAGATTTACAAGTTGTATACTCTTCGGATTGATACAAGTCTTGGTACGTACCCTCGATTTTAAGTGCCTCAATATTTTCCCATGCACGCCTCTTCAATAATAAACCATACATATTGTTGGAATGAGGTTCTTTTCACAGAGTTTACAAGTATTTTACGAGTGTTCTCTCCCTCTTTACATGAGGATTTCCCCCTACTTATACTGATAACCAGTAATTCATTTTGTATTGGGCTTGTTTGCTGGGTTTCTTTCCTTGTTGGGCTGTGGCCCAACACATGTCTTATGAGCAGGGCAGATAGACTGATTTGCCTAAAGGGGCAAAGATATAGCTTATTTTTATGTATAAAAGAATAGTTATCCTAATTCCTGATTCTGTTCGGTGCTAGGGAAGAATTTTATTTAGTTTGAGAACTGCGATAACTGCACTCGAAAGTCGAAACTTAAATATCGACCATAGCATGTACGTACAGAGTGAAATAATTGTGATCGAGCATAATGATAAGCTAGCTTGGTTCATGTTTCCATTAAATCATCTGCAGGGCTATGGAATTCTAGCAACACAGGCATTTATCGACCACTTAAGACCTGCTCAATGCAAGGACATTACCCTACTCCTGATGAATAAATGTGAGAAAGCAGATGATGGACAAGTCTTAATGCTATACACGGGCCTGTATTTAGTTGCACTGGGGGTAGGTGGGATTAAAGCGGCAGTCCCCTCACTGGGAGCCGATCAATTTGATGAGAAAGATCCGGAGGAGTCAAGACATATTCCTACATACTTTAACTGGTATTTCTTCTCCTTTGTTTGCGGGGCTATGATAGGTTGTACTTTCTTGGTCTGGGTTAATACATATCGAGGCTGGGATTGGGGTTTTCTAGTGTCTACTTTAGCCATGGTAGCTGCAGTTTTGTTCCTGTGCACGGGATATTCTTTTTTTAGGCACAGTGCCCCGAAAGGAAGCCCACTCACTCGTATAGCACAGGTATGCAATTAAACAAGAACTAAACGATTAAATGACTATATATACGCATACATATTTCAAAATAATCTTTATATATATGTGTACACCTGCCTCACCCTATTCTATTCTCAATACAGGTATTTGTGGTTGCATTTAAAAATCGCAATCTTTCGCGTCCAGACACTATCGAGGGTTACCATGAAATTAGTGATAATAAAGATGGAAATGAGATCCTCAAGAAAACAAATCAGTTCAAGTACTAGTTTATCCTTTTCATTATTATCGACCAGATTGCCAGCACAAATTATATATATATATATATATATATATATATATATATATTTTTTTTTGTTACTAACTATATATGTTAATCCAACCCACAGGTTCTTGGATTGTGCTGCAATTGATAGGACCACGGATTCGTCTAATGCCGGACCCTGGTCAATTTGTACAGTGACACAAGTCGAGGAAACAAAAATAGTTGTGCGAATGCTCCCCATCATAGGGAGCACCATATTCGTGAACACATGTTTGGCACAACTCCAAACGTTTACGGTCCAACAAGCTAATACCTTAGACAGATATGTCATTGGAATTCACGTCCCTAGCGCTTCCGTTCCCGTCATTCCACTAATTTTCATGTTCATTGCAGTACCAATTTATGACCGCATATGTGTTCCGGCACTTAGAAAGCTGACAGGAATTCCTACAGGAATCCGACAACTCCAACGCATTGGAGTTGGACTTGTTCTCGCAACTATTTCTATGTTAGTGTCCGGATACGTCGAGATGAGACGCAAGCGCATCGCTGTACGCCATAATATGGTGGACTCTCCAGAACCACTTCCCATGAATGTGTTATGGTTAGGAGTCCAATACGGTATATTTGGAATGGCTGACATGTTTACATTGGTTGGGCTGCTAGATTTCTTCTACACGGAGAGTTCAGCTGGAATGAAGTCATTAGGCACCGCCTTCACGTGGTTATCGTCAGCCATCGGATATTATTTAAGCACGGTGATAGTGAACGTGGTGGATGATGTGAGTGGGGGATGGTTTAAAAGCAATAACTTGAACAGGGATAAACTGAATTACTACTATTACTTGTTTGCAGGTTTGAGTACTTTAAATTTCGGGTTTTATCTACTGTGTGCATCTTGGTACAGATACAAAGATGTGGAATTAGTCAAGGAGATAGAGGGCGAGAGTAAAGTAGAAATGGGGAGTGTATAATTACTAAGCTGTTGAGGTCATACTGTTGTTTAAAATTCTATTTTTAAGTAATGATGATGTTCTTTCAGTGTACTTGATTCGATACTATAAGGAAGGTTTTTTGGTGTAAATCCTTGCTCATCTTCATTTTTATCTCAGTAGCAGATCAAGTGTCTCACACGATACACCTAAACTTCACAGTTGAAATCAGTCTCAACAGTCATGGCATTTTTATGAATGAATAAATTGATATTTCTTGTATGATTTAATTAAAAAGGTTCAAATGCGACCCACATATCAATAGCAGAATGGATCTACTGTTAGCTTAACACAGATTAAACTAAAATAATTGTATGACTGATGAGATGTTTTTTATTTGATGGGTACTGGGGCTACCGGGAATGGTCATATTTTGACGCAAACTGAATCCCAATTTAAGTTGATTCTGTCCACTAATAAAGTCACAAGTTATCAACTAGTCAAAACTAGAGCTGATGAAGTCTGACTAGTCATGCGTTGGGCGGGTTGGGTGACATTAAGTCGTATACTACTACAATTTTCTTCTGCGCGTTATTAGGAGTCGGATAATGATTTAACATTTTATCAAAAAAAGAGTACTCCGTGTTTTTCAAATACGAGTATGTAATTTATAAAAAAAATATTTATATTTATATAACATACTTTTGTGATATCAAGTAAAAATACTATATTACTTTTTATTAATACTTTTAACATATACAGTTAAATAAATTTTTATATATACTAATATACATTATACATACATATATTTTATATAAAAAATATTAAGGTATATTAATTTTATAAACTCCAAATAAAATTTTCATATAGTGAGATTTAATAATTTTGTATTTTTATGTAATTTACTTAAATTTTAGTATTATATATAAATTATTAAGAAGGACATGATGATCAAATATGGCAATTATAAGTATATTTAGGATAATATTGTAAATTGAAGAGCATAGGTTATGTATAAATAATTAGAAAATTATTTAAAATATTAAATATTTTATATTAATAAAAGTTATCATCCTCAATATAATTAATCGATATTAGCTTGATTTCGTTGAATTAATTTGCTTTTGAATTTATATCATATCAGTTAATTATTATTAATTTAAAATCCAGTATAATGCATAAGTTCGTTTTAAAATGTCATTATCTTATATATATTTTTTTAATTTTTAATTTTTTTCAGATAATTAATATTTTTCTTCTTTCTTTATTTTAAAACAATATATATAATTATTATTATTTTAATTTATTGTTTAATAATATTTTAAAATATTTAATTTTAATCTTATTAATTTATTTTATTTTACTACCGGTAAGTGTCCGAAACCAAATTACAGAGTCGAACCCAAAACCTGAGATCACAGATGATAAGTCTTTTATCATTTGAACTATCCAATCGAGCTCTATAAAATAATTTTTTTTGAAAGCAGCTCTGTAAAAGATTAAAACTTGAAAGTAGTTTTGTAAAAAGCGTGAATTAAAACGATGAAGACATAGAATATAAATTAATCGGATAAATCGGTGACTGATCGTAACAATTAATTGAATAATTATGAATTTAATCAATTTAATAAATTACGGAATAGCTATTAATTGGTGACTAATCGTAATTAATCACCTATTTTTTAGAATAATGTTAGAAAGAGATATATATCGCGAAAGAAAAAGGAAAAGAGGATTAAAGTCGTTTACGTTTGCTGACCTCTGACAGATGAGGGGAGGCCAGCTGGACAGGGCACCGATGTAAAATCACGTAGAATTAAAGCCGCCAGAAATATAAAGTCGTCTTACTCGTTCCCCGAAACTCTTGGTTTTTCATATTCTAAATTAAAGTCTCTGTTATTATTCCCATTCCCTGAGTGGCGCCTCTCTCAGGGAGATCAACCTAGGGTTCTTCCAGTACACCAAACTGTTAAATTACTTAATCTGTTTTTACAAATTTCTAGTTATGGCCATACGAATTACTCTCACCTTTTCAGGTCATGTTGCTCATAATCTAGTTTCATCCAAGGCTGGTGCCTGCCGATTGTTTCATGATTACGCCACTCGGGCGCTTTTTACCAAGCCTCCCAGTCCTGATAATCAATTCTTGACTCAGACCAACGATCAGACTCGTTCTGATCGTTCGGCTTTTGCTTCTCTAGCCGGAGAAGTCTTTTTTGATCATTCAAAATCTCCGATTTCAATCGGACTATCTTCGATTTTAAAATCCAAGAGGACTGGTTTAGCGGTTGGGGCCTTGGGGGTTTCTCCGATAAAAGCTGCTTCGATGCTTCCGTTTTTGCAAGGATCCAAGTGGTTGCCGTGTAATGAGATGAGTGTGGGGGCTATGGTGAATAAAGGTGGGACCGGGGCTGGTAGTGAATGTTATCAGGGAAAGTGTGAGGGGATGGATTTCGAGAGGAGTAATTGGTTGTCTAAGTTGTTGAATTGTTGTTCTGATGATGCAAAGGCTGCTTTTACGGCTGTCAGTGTTAGTTTATTGTTTAGATCATCCTTGGCGGAGCCTAGGTCCATTCCCTCCACGTCTATGGCTCCAACACTGGATGTTGGTGACCGAATTCTTGCAGAGAAGGTATAATCTACAAATCCCTCTGATTATGAATAAGTGGTCATTCGTGATTTCAGCTATAAATTCAATGCTTAGTTTGTTGAATAATATGTATTTCATTATAGCATTCTTTTTGTATGTATTGATTTGAACTTGATTGTTTTTCTATTTTCTACCTAAAGTATGAATTGATGTGATCAAAAAAATTTACATGATATGTCTGTTGACATGTTTGATTATTTGATATGTCGTAAAGCATTAGGCTACATCTGGTTTTGACTATCATGACAATATCGTGTATGCCAAAGAAAAGTATATTTCCCAATTGCAACAACATTTTGGTGATCCATTTTTATGTTTAGACAATGAAATGATTTGTTTAATTGCCAATAGTCTCTACACTAGTAGACTATGTTGATGTTCAGTGACTATAGGTGGGAGGTTGGGCAAAAATTGTGGCCAAGTTGAGTATAATTTAGGTTATTTGTAGATATAAATGCAATATTGATTTTTTTTCCTTCAACCATTTTTTACTAGGTTTGTTCCCTCTAATTTGCAAGAG
The DNA here is from genome assembly GCA_028671895.1 of Oenanthe sinensis. NCBI lineage: Eukaryota > Viridiplantae > Streptophyta > Magnoliopsida > Apiales > Apiaceae > Oenanthe > Oenanthe sinensis. Next base: position 44,638,765 of record CM053794.1, read on the forward strand.
AATGCTCATCTATCACTTCACAAACTTGATCATAGTTTTTTTTACAATTTATTGTCCACTTTGCTCCCATTACCTCCATCCTTTCTTGCACCTGTTATTCTTTCATGGTTTCATAAATCTTTCTTCCATTCCCACCAACCGATCAATGTTTATAGTTTTGCTTATGCTTGTCGAAAATCTATAGAATTGGTACATTATTACCATTGAATTGTGTAAATGGCTCTGGAAATGATCAGTGATAATTTACAATATATAGTGGTTTTACCTAGGTATTGTGGTTTTATAAAAAAAATTGTTGTTGCTTGTAGATGCAAAATGCTATATCGGGGATTAGTATATTTATCTAATATTCTGTGCTCTTATATATGGTGATTCAGGTTTCTTATGTTTTCAGAAAGCCAGAGGTGTCAGACATAGTGATATTCAAAGCGCCCCCAATTCTTCAGGTATAATTTAAGATCCAAGACTATAATTTGTGACCTTTTCTTTATTTGAAGTTTCTATAGAAAATTGACATTGTTGCTATCTGTGTACTACTTGTGTTTATGTAGAAAAAAGGTTATCGTTCAGATTATGTCTTCATAAAACGGATTGTTGCAAAAGCCGGGGACTGTGTTGAGGTGAGATCTCCTCTTTTACATATTTCCTATTTGTGGATAAATCATTAATAAAGTGTTTCTAGTAGTCTCTTATGCATTTGATCTTCTGAAAGGTTCGAGATGGTAAATTGATTGTAAATGGTGTTGTTCAAGATGAGGACTATATTCTAGGGCCAATGGCTTATAATTTGGAGCCCCAAGTAGGTTCTTATTGATTCTCTTTATTAAGTGCCTAAAAGATCAACATGTGGAACTTTGTGTGAGAAGTCTTGGTTAATTTTTGTTATTTTACAGATTGTGCCTAAAGGACATGTATTTGTGTTGGGGGACAATCGAAATAAGAGTTATGATTCTCATGACTGGTGAGTTAACATTTAGATAATTTTATTGCTTGATGTGTATCAGCAAGAAATTCTTAGATTTCATAGGTACATAGAAAATATTATTTCCAGACTATAATATTTAATAGGCGAAGGCTGAAGGGTATATTTCTGACATTGTTCTTGTCCGCATGTTATGCAGGGGTCCTCTTCCTGTCAACAACATCATCGGTAGATCTGTCCTTAGATATTGGCCACCATCTAGGATAACCGATACAATATATGAACCTTATGCAGGACAGAAAGCCTTCGCTGTTTCGTGAACAATTTCCGTGCTGTGTTTATCAGTTTTTTATGCCTGTGTTGTGTATCGAAGTGCACAACTGATTAAACAAAAAAGTGAATTGCGGCCTTTGGTCCAGTGGGTGTTGCCCCCTCTCTGCATCTAGGAGGTTCCAACAACAATTTCTTGTTGGATGGATGTTGTGCCTCTCTGCATCTAGAGGTTCCAAAAACAATTTCAAACACTGTTGCACTCCCTAGTGTTGACTGTGCTCTCCCATGTCCATGCCATGTTGGCAGAGTATGCCACTTTGTGGTTCCTGATGCGTTTGCAGGTTTTTTGGTCAACTCCGTGGCTTTGTTTTTGCTAAATCAGTTGGCCTGTGTCTCATTCAAAGAGAGTTCGGAAAAAATGTATATTTTGTATGACTTTGCGTTTTTGTGGCAAAATTGTTTGAATAATAATATAAGATACTGATAAGCTTGCAGGTAACAAAAATATTATTTATTTGTTACAGAGCAGCAATTCATTTTAATTTTGTACATGGAATGGCTAAACTATTCTATTTGACTTTTGAGAGAAGAGAGTTGGGGGATTTATTTATTTATGTTTTGTCTTTTAATTGAAGGAAAGTATATTCTATTTAAATGAACGTAGTTATATTTTCTTGTTAACTTTAATTTACACTATAAAAGAATATATTTTTTTAAAAAAATTGCATGCTTACAGAGTTACAGGTGTGGGAATTTTTATTGGGTAATTATTAAAAATATTTTTTTAAAAAACTTTTTTTTTTACGATTTTAATATCTTTTGATTTTTTTTGTAAAAATACGGTTTGCAATTAAAAATATTTAAATGTAATTTTTTATATATAATTTGGAACAAAATAGAATTGGATCTCGTGATTGTATTTGTATTTAGTTCTATTGGTGGTAAAATCGTTGTAATCTTATTTTTGCAAAAGAAAATTTAAAATTCATATTTTGTAAAATATAAAATAAAAAAATATATTTCATATTTTTCTAAAAAGCCCATTTTTATTTCTTTTGGTGGTATAAGTTTGGTAATATTATTAATATTTTTTTAAAAAAAATACAAGCCATATTACAAATATAAACCTTAAAACAAATAATTTTTAGAGTTTTAAAAGGTTGAAGTGAGTTTAAATTCATAAGTTATTCATTTATCAATATGAATTTAGTTGATGTATATTTTCATCATAATTTATTTTTGATATATTTTAAAAAATATATAAATACAATTTTTGATATATATATATATACAATTTTAAAATTATTATATAGTACATTGTATAAATAAATTTTTTAAAAAAACATTAATATATGTGTAAAAGTTGAAATAAAAAGAATAAGAACGAGGGAGTAATATTTGAGTAAATGAAAGAATTATTACAACATCAATCAATCATTGACGTGGAAGTTAATTAAGGAAGCAGTAGTAGTAAGATTAAAGTACAGCTATCTGTATGTATGTATGTATGTATCTATCCATACGACTATTTATTAACATTACATACAAAGTACACAAATTTGTAGCTTCGACTCGATGATGAAGATGATACTACGATCTATTTTGTGTGTGTTAATTATATTTGAAACCCTAACCCCCAAATTAAGTCTCGCAATTACAACTAAACCCCCTCCTTTTAATCTCTCTCACTTCATTTACCCTAAATTTTACGATGAGTTTCGTCCTCAACCTTCTCTCTTTTTAAAGGTCAGTTGCTTTTAATTCTCTGATTCTCTTGATTTTAATTCTTTACCTAATTTTAGTTTTTTTATATATATTTTATAATTCAGGATGTTTTAGATGCAATTTCTTACAAGAGAAAGTGGAATAATCAAGATGTTCGAGTCACCAATTTGGATTTGGAAAAAGCTGAGTATGCGATTTTAAATAGTTATGATGTTAGTCTTCGATTAGGCTCCATAACTGAGTTTGCATATAAGTTAAAGGATAATCAAGTGTCTGTGTGGAAAAAGTTTGGGGATTTTGGTGGCGATTTCGAGAGTTTAGTGGATCATCTTAGTTCTAAAGGCGTGGTTGATGAGTTTGAGATCAAAGGTCCTTTTGAATTACAGGCTTCTGGCGATGATCGGTTTCACCTCATATTGCCGGTATTCTTCTTATTTGCTTCCTTTTGTTTTGAATGTTAAAGTTGCGATTTTTATTCTGTTTTTTGTTTTACTTAATTTGGAGTCTTTGAGTTCTGTAGTATTTTGCTTGTCTGTAGCCTACTTAACATGATAATAGTTCTAGGTCACCTGAAAAGGAAAAAATGAGGTTTCTTTAGCTAGAGTGTCTGTTTAACTAGGAAAAGGAAACAGAGGTCTCTTTCGTTTCATTTACCCCGACCAAAAGGGATTGCCTAAAGATGCATTGGTTTGCCTATCTATCAGGAAGGTTTTTTGTTTTTGTTTTTTGGTGATTGTAATTTTAATATTTATTCCAGAAAACTCGGTTCAATGCTATTCATTCGACTACATTTTAGTGCAGGATGGTAGCGAGACATGGTATTTCAATACAGTGGCATCTATTTTCTTGAATGCTTTTGTGCTTTAAAATTGTTGTTCTTGCTTGGCAGCCTTTCATAAAGTTTCTTTACCATGTTTATTCTTGAGTTTGTGCTCTTGATTGTAATCCATATGATTCTATTTATAAAACTTCTAAATATTTAGCTATCTTTTGGATTGTTTAGGTTCTATAGTGTTTTTGGGGTCAATAGCTACACAACCAATGAATTATTAAAATATTTTATAATTGATCTGTTTATTTTAGTGTTATCTAATTATATATGATGAGGCTGCTTTTCACATCTCTAACTCTTTAGCTCTTCAGGAAGATGCTGTTGCGTGAATTTTTTCTCTATAAAACTAACACAGATTATTCTAGTTGTCAAATAATAAAATGCTGTCTGCTCTGATTGCATATTATATGAGTTTCTCGTGAAACAAAATTTACAAAGACCAACATCAGGTTGACAGGTTATATATCCTCACAAGTCATTGACTTTCTTGCGCAGCTGGGTGAAATTAGCTTTAGTTTGTGAATAGTTCTTTTTGTTAAACTAAGATTTATATACCAAAGTGAAATAAGAATAAGAAAAGTTGGAAGGTATGATCATTTGGTGCACTCTAATTGCATTGTAGGACTAGTTGAAGAGTGAAAAACTTATGTTACTTTCCATACATTATATTTCTTATCGAAGGGTAGGTTACAAGCTAACCAAATCGGTACAGATTTTCTCATGGAGATCCTGTTGGCCTTTATTATTTTGAAATGCGAAAATACATTTATTTATTTACATTGCACTACTATTCTAGTGCCACACAAGATGCAAACTGCTATTGTTATGCTGTAGCCTGCATTATTGTGTAGACAGTACATCTTGAATGCTTGTGCTTATAGCTTCAACATTTTTTTGGCCTGTCAGATGAACTCTTCACATGCTGGCCTGAAAAGAATTCTTGTTAGTGAAGGCATCACAGTAAAAGTGAAAAGTGCCATACAGGTTTCTTTGTCTAACATTTATGATCTTGGTCATCGAGAAAACCAGAGTTTGATCGGGAATATAAATAGGGAAAAAACTTGGTCTTTTGGGAATCCAGTATGTATGTCATTACTTCCAATAAGCATTATAGGTTCTGCATCACTGGTTGCCTACAGGACTCGAAATCCCAATGCTTACATTGAATCCAACTTTTTAGTGGGAGAGACAATTGAATTGCTGCCAGAGAAGTGCTATATTGGTCATACTTATAGAAAGCACGGATGTCCGATTGACTCCTTCAAATCAAGGATAGTGTTGCTGGAAAAGGTTATGCAGAGTTTATTAAGTGGCAAAATAAGTCAGAATTCAGGGTCAGGATTTTTTAAAGGAAAAGTTCGAGCATCGACACTATTTCGCTTTCACTTGGAGCTTAAAAGGGACATCAGGAGCAATGACACAATGTGGACCACTGTCGCAGAGTGGAGAACAAGGCCTAAAGTTGAACATTTATTATTTGAAATTGTGGCAAGATATGAAGCTAAAAGATTAAAGCCCTTAATGATGAAGAAAGTGGGACCTTTTGACGGAGTGGATACATATCCTTGGAGCACATTAATGTCCAACATCTCCTTTACAAAGTACCCCTCTGTGCTTGTTCCTCCAGAGACTCTAACGCTGGACGTGAGATGGTAGGAAAATTAAAGTGTAGCTTTACATCATTTTTTGCCAATCAGGTGATAACCCTTTTGTTCTTGTAGATCAGTTTCTTCACCTTCATAGGTTTTTTTGGATGTATACATACCTGTGTATAATTCAACTTTTAATGCTTCTTGTAAATTTACAAATGAAGAAATTGTAATAATGAGTTCTTTTAACCAACAAATGTGACAATTTGTTGGAGTGTTGTGCATTACTTGGTGAGCGAGTTGTTACTGATTTTGGGTTTATCAGATACGTTTCAGGTTTATGCTCCTTTGTTGATTTGATGTATTACTTGTACTCTATAACTTCAGTTTCACTCTATAGAGGAAACTTGTCATCTTTAAATCCTTTATTCTTGCAAGCTTGATGTACAATACATCAAGTTGTTTATCTGGGTATGTAAAATTTTGATGAATTTATCTTGAATCAGAGTGTACGACTTCCTCGGTTCTCTTTGCTTACCTTTGGTATCGTTCTAATATCTGCTACCATGATTAAGTAGTCAATGTTCTTATCAAATGCCAAACATATCCTGTAATTAAAAATAGTAAAATACTAGTTCTTATAAGACAATCTAGGAGCTTTTACACAGTAACATCTCATCTTTACGCCAATATACCATTCTCAGTTCATCGCATAATTATATATACACTACTGTTGTAGTGCAACTGTTTAGTCATAGTAGACTCATAGTCCTGTTTTATTTGTCGCCTTGGGGCTTGGGCTGAAAACGGTTGAAAATTATATTTGGGCCGAGAAGGTAGTGGAGCAGGCCCCTTAACGGCCCTATACCTTTTCACAGGCTTCAAACTTTCCCAAATAGTGTTCACAGTTCAGAAACGGTTTACTCCCCAAGGCTAATCTACTCGAGCATGTTCAAAATATCAAAATAATTGATGGTTTAGGGACTTGGGGGTTTAAATGTTATGCTCCAAATTGTTGTTCTTTGGCAGTGATAAGTGGATGAGCCGGCGGCCTGGCGGTGCCGGAAAGTCACTGGACAATTTTGAATATGAGAAGACCAGGAAGTAGCTGCTAAAGGGAGCTAGGGACTGTGTTTAAAAAGGGATCAGGTACTACTATTAGTGCAACATCTTTAGCGTATGATAATGTTTCGAACATATATGACAATTAATAATTTAGAAACATCTGTCGCAGCCCTATTGGTTCTGATATATGTACTTGGTTGGCAAAAGAGAATGTTCCGAATTTATCCAACTACAAAACAGCAGGGATAAATTTGACACGAATTCCGAACTCTGGAAACGAATTTGGAACTAAGGATCATTTTCAAAAGGCCGGACACATGGCTGCGAGGCTTACAATCTGGTTAAAAGCAGACTTACAATCAGGAAGTTAGATTAAAGCTGTAGACAAACGTTCATATTAATTATGGTTTTCTCGGAATTTCACTAAACAAGTGTAAGATTACTCGTGCATGCAACATTGCTCATTATTTTATGTCACTAATTGTTTTTCGTTGGCCACAAAATTAATTAGATGAACCAAAGCCTACATACAGTAGTAGTATAAGTTGATAGCGGTCAGTTTGCCATTCCTAGGGTAAACTCTAGATTAACCGGCATCTTCGTCGACATTGAACTTCTGTTTTCCTTCTTCTCCGGCAAATGGTCACCGTTTTCATGCCCTTCAACCTGCAAAATCAAAACTCAACTATCACATATACGTGCACAACAAATATCACAGAGTCACAATCACGCACTGTATATATATAAATATGTGCATGTAATATTGGACCTTCATCTCCAACTATGACCCAATTCTCATAATTATTGTCTAGAACTAGAACTTAATTTTCTTAATTATTGGCCTACTCGATCATACCTTGGTGACGTTTTCTAATTGGAAATATGAGCAGCTCGTTGATACAGTTTCTTCATTTGAGCGGATCCAATCCTTCATATGCTCCGAAGCTAACCATCCATCCCTGTATTATAATATATTATTGTAACTTTTATATACATTAGAATTCAGAGAGTAAATATAATGGAAGAAATTAAAGAGAACATCCATCATCTTTTCGTGGAGGTGAAATTTTCTGCACTCTAACTTATCATGTGTACACGTAATTAGCAAAAACATTACTCTATATAATTAAATATAGACCGCCCCATCATCAGATAACTCAAGATTCGAGCCGATTGCTTTGACTTTTTAGTGTACCTTGAGATCCGTATATTTATTTATTGTATCGTGTCTATATATATATATATATATATATATGTATGTATATGTAGTCCACACGGCATCTCCGATAGTTTCCTAATTGTCTCTTAAATATAATACTTTCTCCGTTTCAAATTAATTGTCTTGTTTGATTTTTCTATGGTCAAATTGACTCAAGTTTAACTGAAAATTACATATAATATAACTGAAAAAAATTATAAAAAATATATCATTGAAAGAATATCTAATTTATTTTAAAATGTATTTTTCAGTTTTTTAAAATTATAAAAGAATAATTTTTAATTCTCAATCAAACTTGAGTCAAATTGACCACAAAAAAGTCAAACAAGACCGTTAATTTGGGACGGAGTGAGTATAAATAATTAAACTCCTAGTAAGTTAGTATGTTATTAAAAGTGTCAACTCCAACAATGCTCTTTATATCCCCTGTCTATTTTATTTTTTATTCATATTTGGACCCCACTATGATAAAAGAAAAGAGAAATGTAATAGATAATTTGGAGGGAATGAATTTTTTATTAATAAAAACTAGTTAAGAGTCATGTGTAGACTCTTAAATTAGAGGGGAAAGAAGAGGCTCCTAGAGTTTTAGGAGTCACTAGAGTCTCTTGGTGCTCAAATTTTTGTTATATTCTTTATATTTTGATTTAATAGCTTGTTTAGGAGTCTGTTGGAGATGCTCTTAATCCAATATATTTATCCATGCTCCTCAGAATTAATAATGATAATAATTTTAATTATGTAATCAAAATTATTGAAAGCACGTGTAAAAAAATCGAGCTACAGATATTTTAAAAAAGCCGGAGCAGTGCTAATATTGAATGATACTAAATAGTGTTATTTTGACATTATTTTAGTGTCAAAATTACATAATTTACAAAATTAACTTTACACTGTAATGAATCTTTTACACTATATTATATACTATAAGGAATCTTTTACTTGTTAAAATAATAAAGAATTGAGTTTTGGGAGTTAAAAATGATAAATTTGTTTTTATTAACAAATATGAGGGTATAGTTGAAATTTTAGAAAACACTAAATTTGGTGTAAAGATGACAGCAAATGTATGTATGACACCAAATTTGGTGTCAGTCCAATTATTTAGTATCATCTTGACACTCCTTTAATGTCTCATTGGAGATGGGCTTAGAAAATGGCTATGAATGCACGCTAATCATTAGTTACCAGTAGCAAAGTAAAACAACTAGTTAACCAGAGCCAAGTGAGTTTATCCGATTATGCATTGTTCAGATGCCTTCATGTCATGAGTAAATGGCTCCATTTTTTTTTCTTTTCCATCTCAACTTGGTAATGATGATTGGTGTGTACATATATACAGGTTAAAGAGAAATAAAGTAGTTCTAGCAATGTAGGAAGGGTCCGAATTTGTGGCAGATGGAACTTAATTAATTATATTACCGCGCATTTTATTAATAGCGATAAGTGTAATATTGATTATTTGTATGTGAATACATAATCTATTATTACCGCGCTTAAGATTATAATTTTAGTGTTTTTATCTTACTTTGTGGTAAATACTACGACCTAAGCCCATTCACGAATTCACAAAAAGATACATACATATCATGAACTTGTGTGTGTTGATGAGTGAGAAAGGAAAGAAATTAAGGACTAAGGAGTAGTAAGTGATAGTACAAGCTAGGAAGTGTGAATAAATATACCTGTGGGCATTCTGTAATGTAGTTGGTAGTGACGTAGTAGTTGATAATGAGTTGATAAAATAATTAGAAGGAAGCAGATACGACTGATAGTCACAAGCATCAACATCTTCTCCTGTTCCATGTGTCCTTTGCTTAAAATCCTCCATTTCTGTCTGCCCTTGACCTACACCATTTACATTCATCATAACTCACTGCCCTACTACATCATACACATCATTCAATCCACGAACATTTTTAATATACATTCATTATTACTTGACACAAAGGACAATATTTAGTCGGGCAAATGTATCTATCTATCGCAAACATTATTATACATGTGGTCGAAAAAAATACATTAATACAATATATTTTGCTAAATTATTAAGTTTTTTTTGGAGGGGGCCGGGGGATAGCTAGGGTTCTTCATCTTCTTAGTTTTAGGAAGAAAATTAAACTATAATATACCTGTTCCTTTGTCAGTGTTCTTCACTATCCTATACATCTGCATCAGCAACAGTGCCACAAATATAAACATATATATCAATCGTGATTATATATATTTAGTTTCATATTTTCATGACTGCAGTAATTAAAATTACAAGTACCTGTAAATGACTTTTGACATGAGCCAGCGTTAGATCTTTCACATTCATCAACTCTAACACAGATTTTGGTGTTGCTCCTGTATATAACATTTTTCAAGAGTTTATCAAAGAACCATTATTTATAGAATTCCAAATGAATCAACAAATTAACAGGTTTATATATACATATATGTGTGTGTAATAGAAATTAAACAAGATATAATAATATAAAGTATGAATTTAAATAATGAAAAATCTAGCTATATATGCAGATTAGTTTAATTAATTAATTAAGTAATTATCATATAGCTAGCAAGCACTAGGAAGAAATAAATAAGATCGAGAAAGTAATAGCATACTTTCATGGCCACCAAGTAGCTCGACAGCATGAACAAAGTGAGAGTGAAGAGTACAAGTCCATCTCATTCTCGGGGCTCTAGCACTTGTTTTCATTACTCTCGGAGCACTTGTTTTAAAGTCGCGGCCGCAATAGATATGTGGTTGATTATAATGCTGAAATTTTGTGGGGGGTGGAGGATTTAGACCCGGCACCACTTGAAGCCCTAAACTCAAATATGAGGAAGGCTGCAGGTGAGGTGAGAGGAAACCATATTCATGGGTTAGATCACTACTAGCTCTGCTGCTAGCCGAGTCGCTGCGGTCACTAGCCATGTAGTTGATGAGTCCCCCGCTGTGACTACGCATTGGCTTAGTGGATGCTGCAGGTGGTCTGATTTGTAACCACAGATCAGGCACATACTCATTTGAAGCTGCCCTTGTCATGTTTTATATATCATATATATAGATATATATGGTCTTAAAATGTGAGGATGTTGTTGGCTATAGTTTTAACATCGAAGGAAGTTGAGAGGATATAAATAAATATGAATATATATGAGTGCCCTAGCTATATATGAATATTATTATTGATTTGCATGTGTATATATATATATATATCAAGATAGATATATAGTGAGAAGCTAGCTAGCTAGCTAGCTAGGTTTCGTAAAAAGACACCAAATGAAGCAGCAATGGTACTAGTAGGCTAGTAGTACTAAAAAAGTTGTGCGTTTAAACTTAAAAATCAAGAGAGAGAGCTTTCCTAATTCTATGCAGTCGTGTGTCCTCATATATATGTATAGAGTACAGACACACACACATATATTATTATGAAATTAGGTAGTAGTAGTAAAAACGAGTGTGCTAAACCAACCCGGATTTTTTTTAACATGATAATAGTAACAAAACAATAAATAAATGTATTTTCTACGTACACGTAACCATAATAATTGTAATTTAAAATTCATAAACATAACTATACATTCCCACGGATCCATTATTCCATCACAACTAACTTGTAAATTAAAAAATGTATATACTTTTTAATTTAAGGTAAAAAAATATTAATATTTTTTCACTACCGACGTAGCATGTAATTAAGGTCAAACATGCAGCTCATCGTCTCCGATTTAACTACTACTCCTGACGTAATATTAATATTAAAGGAAAAGAGGAGACGGCTATAGAACGTGTACGGTTTTGATCATTACTCACTAAATTGCATGCCCTCTGGAGATTAAAATGTAAAAATGTGATGTATAATTAATTTTGGTCAACACGTGAGGAACCGCTCACATCGTGTCAAGTATAGCAATCAGTCAATCACCCACCTAGCTGCAATCAAATGGAATATATATATATAATTAAGTACTATGACTTTAAAAATATATACTCCCTCCGTCCCGGCCAAATGTTTACATTTGGTCCGGGCACGGAGACCAAGGATAGTGGGTGTAATAGTGATTTTATTGTTAAAATAAATGAAGTAGTGGGTGTAATAGTGTAAAGTGTTGAAAAAGTGGAGTGAAGTAGTGGATGTAATAATATATTTATTATTAAAAGTTACTATTTTTAGTAATGTAAAGAATTGGATGGGACGTCCCAAAAAAGAAAGTGTAAAGAATTGGTTGGGACGGAGGGAGTACTACTTAGTATATAGGTATTGACTATAGACTTGGTACCAAACCCAGTAGAGTTGGACCGGACACACACACATATATACTGTGTGTATGCGCAGGAGTCAGAACAAGGTATGGCCGTGAGGTGACGCAGTGCGTTTATATACATACGAGTTGCATTTCGATCGATCTGTGCTTGAACTACTATTCCATCACCACCAAACATGTATCTTCTCGTATTATACTACTCCCTCCGTCCCGGCCAAATGTTTACATTTGGTCCGGGCACGGAGACCAAGGATAGTGGGTGTAATAGTGATTTTATTGTTAAAATAAATGAAATAGTGGGTGTAATAGTGTAAAGTGTTGAAAAAGTGGAGTGAAGTAGTGGATGTAATAATATATTTATTGTTAAAAGTTACTATTTTTAGTAATGTAAAGAATTGGGTGGGACGTCCCAAAAAGGAAAGTGTAAAGAATTGGTTGGGACGGAGGGAGTACTATTTAATTTAATATTATGCACAATTAATGCAACTACAAAATACAAATCCTATTTCAAGTATACAACAAACGAATACTATTAGTAAAATAACAAACACTGGAATATTGTTACGATCACAACTTGTCGTTCGTAGATAAGAATATGTAAGGTACGTAGAAACCGTAATTAGTAGTAGTCAACTAGTCATACTTAAAAGTTACTCTAATTGATACTTATCTATCTATACTATATTATTATAACCTAAAAATTAAAATGTTTAGTCGTCGGTATAGTACCAACTAGTCTGACGGTTAAAAAAAACTTATTTTTTAATTAGAATATATAGTTCTACTCACAATCTACTAACATGTTTCAATTTTCTTCATCGCTCAAACACTTTAATTTATTTAAAATTACAATTTTATAATTAAAATATTTTAATATTAAAATTATATTATATTTTACCTATATTAAAATATACTCTTTTATTTAATTTTTAATTAAAATATTTATAATATATTGGTTACTCTTTTTATTAATAAAAATTTCCTAATTAAATTTAAAGAAAAATAAAAAGTTTGGTCAGTTGGTCGTCCGTCCGGTAAGTCCTCTTTTTATACAACTCTTTTTATCATCCGTAAATTTTCTTTTTATACGACTTTTTTTATGCAATTATGATATAATTATAATTTAGTTTTAAAACACACACACACATATATATATTACATATAACTCTATCATCGAATCATTTTTTGTACAACAATTTAATAACATATTTCACTCCACTTCTACTTGAAATTACAACTTATTAATTAAATCTCATGAATATTAAAATAATATTATTATTTTATCTATAAATAATTTTTATTATATATTATATTATCATAACAGATATAATAAAAAATCTTAAATTATATATTCTAATCTCACCCCATTAACCCCACCAAGATTCTCTACCTTTTCAAATATTCATAAGCCCAAGAATCACCTATCAAGCCAAAAAATCACCGTATTTCTCGGCGGCATAAGTTACTATATATCACGTGATTACCACAGTGCAAACCTTTCAAAAATTATTAATATTTTTGTAATTTTAAAAAGTTTTAATATATTTTTTAACTTGTTTCAGTTATATATTCATAAGGGTTCAAATCTCATGAAATACGCATTATTACAATTTATTCTATTTCAAAGGTCTTAACAATTATAATTAATTTTCATTCAAATCTTTTAACATGTATTAAATTTCTAATAATATAATTTAAATATAAAGTCATTCTATGTAATTCAAATTATAAAGCTTAATAAATTATTATAAAAATGTTTATAAAATATTAATGAAGATCCTATACAAACAAATGTGTACGGTTTACCATATATTATTATAATTTATTTTATTTCTAATCTCTTAATAATTATACTTTATTTTATTTAAATTTCTTAGGCATTATGAGATTTTAATAATATAATCCAAATAAGAAGTTGATTAGATCTATCAAATTATTATATAATTATTACAAATAAAAATATAAAATATAAAAAAAGATCCTTGCATCACACGACTAAGAAGTAGTATATATAATACAATTATAATATATTAAAGAAGACCCGTACATCATTATACATATAATATATTATATTATATTATTTTTGTTTCCCAGAATAATCAATCTATTACAGAAGGGGGTTGAATGTAATAGTGCCTGTAAATCGATTATGAACACAAGTATATTGAATGGAATACTGTTTTGTATTAATAATGAACTTGAATACAAAACTCTCTCAAGATATTAAGTTCTTAAGAGCTGCTAGGTTACAAGATATTGCTTTTATGAATTCGATGTTTAATTATAACCTATCTCTGTGTTTATATAGACACAGCTACAAATACAATTACAAAACAGATTATGATAAGAATAGATTTAATAAGGTAATTTGACTTGCACTTGAATTCCTTCTTACTATCCAAATCAGACTCTGATTTGTCTGTTTCCTTTTCTGATAAACTCTGGAGCTAAACTCTGTCGGTTTGTCATTCTCTGATTTGAGCATTCTCTGTTAGAGTAAACTCTGATTGAGTATTCTCTGGTAGAGTAAACTCTGACCGACAGCTTCCTTAAACGCTGATGACGTCAGCATAAACTCTGTTTAGTAATCTCTGACAATCACCAGTGTTTGCATTCCTAACAATCTCCCCCAATTTATGCTTTAAGAATTAAAACATAAATTTCACTTATGATGTCAGAAATACAAGACAAATGCACCAGAGTTTATTTACCCTTTTTAGACTTAGATTCTTCTGTAAAATAATTCTTCTTTCAGAAATTGACTTAGGAGCTTCTCTTCAGCATTTTTCAGTAAGTCAACAAGCTTCTCCTTCAATTCCTTCATGTTTTCAGAAGAATCATCTATTTGAAATATTGCAGCCCTTAGAGCATAAATTGATGACCTTTCCATCCTTTCATCTAAAACAATGCAACAGGTCTTCATTCCATCAGGATTTAAAATTAGTGTAGGAATCCCTAACACCATCTTGACCTTTGCATCTCCCTTTCTCATAGCTCTTCTTGTTCCATCTTCAAGTAAATACCCAAACTCATAATCTTCAGACTTTATCATCATCAATCTTTCACTCTTCTTCTTTTCAGCTATTTTTCTTTCAAGAATCTTTCTCCACTTTGAAGTTGCTTCATTTTCATCATTGAGCAGATATAGAACATGTTCAAGTTCTTTAGATGCCTTATCCTTCAGATTTTCTTCAGCAATCTTCAAAACTCTCCCATCTTCTAGAAAATACAGAAGCTTCTCCTTAGCTTGAGCTCCATCAAAACTATCTTTCACTATGTTAACAGATATTAATTTGTCAAGATGTTCTTGAGACAGCTCTTCTTCAGGTTTATCTTTTAATGAATAAGGATCTCTGAAGATGTTTGCTTCACCTCTGTAGATCTTAGCATGTGTATCACCAATACCACCCTTGTTGTTTCCAAGCCTGGCATTGAGTGTCAGAGTTTGAGTTGTAGTCCACAGAGGATCAGACTTTTTCTTTCTGATCAGAGATGGTTGATGATCTTCTTCTTCAACATCAAACCTAGATCCACCTGGTAGAAAAGTTGTTCCCATCATAGTAAGAGATGTTTGTGGTTTGGTTGGAGCTTTTTGTTGAATTCTTGAGGATGATCTGGTTTGAATTTCTGAGACTTGTTTTGGTTGATCAATTATCTTAGGAACTTCAACAGATTTGATTTGAGTAGGCTTGGATTCTGACTTCTTCTTTTGAGCAGGTGCCTTTTTCACATATTTTCTCTTCTTCTTTTCTTGAGCATTTTTATTTCCAGACTTTTTCAGTTCAGCTTCCACAGCAACAGGATCCATTCCTGGATTTTCTTCTTCAAACATTTTCTTTGCCAGTTCTGCATCTTTTAAGTTTTGTTCTTCAATCCTCTCAGGCTTATCTTCTTCTTCAAGCCTTTTTGCTAATTCCAAATCAGCATCTATCAGAGTTTGCTTGTCGTCAGAGTTTACATCAGACTTTGATGTCATCAGAGTTTGTGAGGTTGTCAGAGTTTGTCTTATCAGAGTTTGCTTTCCTTCCTTATGACTCCCATGATCTTCATCATCAGGTTTGTCAGAGTTTAGAATTTCATCCTCTTTGCATTTGTCTGAACCCTTCTCCCCCTTTCTGACAACCTTGGATTCCAAAGCATTCTGCTTGTCTGAAATGTTCTTTATCTTCATGCCTAAAGAATTCTGAGAAGTAGAGAAGGTAGATTCAACAGCTGCTGTAGATTTAGTGACAAAGTCCTTAAGACCACTAACTTCACTCTTAAGTCCTTTGGTCATTATGGTAGATGCCTTCAAGAGTGTCTTGAGTTCTGGAGAGTTTATTTCTTTATCAGCTTTATTGACCAAGTCAATAACATGAGGCCATGGAATATTTGCCTCAGGAAACTTCCAAGAGAAATCCCAGATTTCTTGTCTGTGAGAGGTAAGGTAATCTTCATTTGAAGTCTTTGGAGTAGAAGAGAAATCCCTTCTAACACCCTCTGCATTTAGATCAGCCTCAATTTGACCTTTGAGATTTTCCACCACCATGTAATCAGGATAAGCCATTTGCAATCTGTCAAGTGCATCATAAGAGTTGACAGGCCACCTTTTGGTGTTATACCGCTGTGTGAAGGGAATGGAGAGATCTGTGACTACTTCATCAGCAAAAATCACATCATCAGAATCTGAGTCCTTTCCATCAGAATTTAATAATTCAGCAGTGTTTGGCACAGCATCAGAGTTTGCAGAAATAGGTAAACTCTGAGTACCTGCACAAATAACAGAACACCCTAAATCACTCTGATTTTTTAAAGTAATCTCATTACTTCTCACATCACACATATCATAACTTTCAATAGTTAGATTTTGCTCACTAGAAGTAACTAACTTCTTTCTCAATTCTACCTCTCCTTTTGCCAGATCCTGTGTCTGCCTCTCATTAATTCTGTTTTCCACACATTTTACCTCAGACTCACCAGAAAGGTTCAACACACAATGTCCTACAGAAATAAGAGGTGGCTGAGAAAGGACATCTGTAGTCACATGAATAGGGGTATCCTTTTTAGGACTATCCATGATCATCCCAGCAGTAATTGTAGGAGACATAAATTCTGAACTTATGCAATCAGAGAATGTAAGTTCTGAAGAAAAGTCAGAGTTTATACCTTGATCCTTTGAAGTTGTAGATGGAGTCTCCATGGGCTGTGTAGAAATTGGGTGCACTAAAGTAGCATCAGAGTGTGCCTGTGGAGCTTCATCAGAGTTTGTCTGTCTAACATGTAAGGCTTGGTCTGCAATCATAAGAGTGATGATTGGTTCTTGTGTGACCTGAGTCATATCTGTAGCTGCTTCACCACTTTGAGGTGAAGGTTCTTGTGGGCTTGACTCTGCCAGAGATTGGCCTTCAGCATCAGCAACAGCAATGTCTTTTATAATTGATTGAGTGCCTGCATCCAAACTTTGATTGAATGGTTCTTGTGTGGCCAGGGCCTTGACAACTTCTTCAACCCTTTGAGCTGAAGGTTCTTGTGGATTGTACCCCTGATCAATGCTGGCTTCACTTGCTGGAATTGTGGCTTCTATTGAACTTTGATCAATAGGTTCTTGTGTACCTGGCCCTTCAAGGACTGCTACCTCACTTTGAGAAGTAGGTTCTTGTGTGTCCTGGCCAAAAGTGACAGACTTTTTCTTCTTTCTTGAAAAACGTTGAGAACTAAGAGATGCTGACGATGACTTTGATTTCTTTGCCTCCATTTCTCTTCTTACTTCTTCAGCCAGTTCCCTTGCTCTTGCATAAGATATCTCCTTTATGACTTGCTTTGGAGACTTTGTAGGAGAATCAGATACTGGTATAGGACCAGCTTCCTCTGGAGTGACATATGGCCCATCTTTCAAATAATTGTGTTGTCGCTCCTGTTCAGCCTTGAGCCCAATCATGTTCTCAATTGGAACTGGTAATCCAGGTTCCTTCCAAGGAATATTTGCCTTCCAGCAACCCCATGCTTCACCAGAGTTTATCAAGACATTAGTGGTTTGCTCAGAGTTTGTAATGTCTTCAGAGTTTAAATCTTGAGGTTTAGGCTGATCAGAGATTAGGACGTCAGAGTTTAGAGCTGCATCAGAGTTTATCCCTGCAGTGTTTGCAGCCTCAGAGTTTGCAAGTTTGACTAATCTTCTCCTCTTTTTCTTTACCTCAGCCCCAGTCTCAGAAGCCTGTTCAACTGTCGTTCTTTTAGCAAAAACGAACTCTTCATCAGAATCTGTATTTTCATCAATTAATTTCCTCTTTTTGAGAGTAGATTCTGTTACTGACTTCCCCTTCCTTTTGCTGGAACCCTGTTGAGAGGTGTGTTTTGCAACTACAGTCTGTTGAGAGACTGTAGAGGTTGGCAAAGGTGTTTGGGAGTCAGTGTTTGGAGGGTGGCTTGGGTTTGAATCAGAGGGTGCTAAACTCTGATCCATAGCCACTGAGATGAAATCCCTGCCATACATGGTAGGCATTCTCTGATTTAAGAGAAGCCTGACCCATGTGGGATAAAAGAGAGAAGAGAGATTACCTTTCTTAGTGTCCTTCCTAGCTAGGTCAGCAAAAATTCTTTTGTTCATACAAAAACTAGCTAAACTCTGATCATTCTCAAGACTTACATTAGGCAACAAATAATTAAAAATTAACTGAAGAAATCTAGCAAAGTATATGGTGTGAACATCATCATTAATTTTGCTAGCTAGCTGCCTAATTATTAAACAAGGAAAATTGAAATTGAGATTATGGGTCAGAGAATACCCAATCTGTTGTGCTAGTTGTGGGATTGCATCAAAATTTGTGCATTTGCCTGTGAAGGCCCTTGTAATGCAATCGAAGAAAAAACTCCATTCTCTTCGAAGATTGGGTCTTGTCAGGCTCCCTAACTTTGATAGGCTTCCTCCATAGCCTATAAACCTGAAAAACCCCTTGACCTGTTCATCTCCAACAAGGTCATCATACACAGCCACTTCTGGTAGATGTAGAGCTTGTCTCACCACAGCAGGAGTAATTGTGTGTTTTCCATTGCATTGAAATGTGATAATGGGTTCTTCATCATCACCAGCATTGTTGTACGTAGCAGTGGACCATATTCTTACCAGAGATTGAGCAGAAAAGTTTAATGGTTCCTGGAGTGCATAGCCAATATAACTTTGTGCTAGAAAATCCTGGACAACATGAAAATCTTCAGGTGCATCCGTCTTATTTAACAAAGAAATATAGTTTGTGGCAGCAAAAGTATAGTTTTGGAAGGTTTGTCCTTTGGATGCCATTGAAACAAGAAAGAGTTGCAGGTTAGAGCAGTTTAGGGTTTGTGCGTAAGTGAGAAGTAATAGATACAGATGATTAATTCAAAATGACAATATGAATTAAACTGTGCCCTTTCAATTGCATAAAAACTGTAGTGGGACACGTGGCAAAAGCTGATTGGAAAAACAATTATTAGTACAAGTCTCAAAATTCAGCAAGTGTTTGTGTACTGTGTAATGATATGAATCGACAGTCGTGAGAAACACGCGCTTTATTATAAATCCAACCAGAGAATAATAATTATGATGTCACAAAAAGAAATATAATGTCATAAATGTGATCTCAGAGTTTACCACGTAATCAGAGTTTACAGATCAGAGTTTGTATGAGTCAGAGTTTAGTATGTACTGTCAGAGTTTACCACATACTTTGACAGAGTTTACCATAAATACTGAGAACTTGTGATCAAAGATTAGTTGATATAATGATCAGAGTTTACTCTATTTTCATCAGAGTTTACCCCATACTCTGACATAGACTCTGATTGTCTGAAACTTGCTAAGTTGAGCCACTTGACACCATCCCTAATTCAGAAACTAGTCTGTTAAATGTTGCTTCAGGCAGAGGTTTTGTGAAGATATCTGCTAACTGTTGATCTGTAGGAACAAAATGCAATTCAATTGTGCCTTCTTCCACATGTTCCCTTATGAAGTGATATCTGATACTGATGTGCTTTGTCAGAGAATGTTGAACTGGATTCCCTGTCATTGCAATAGCACTTTGGTTATCACAATAAATAGGAATTTTTGAGAATTTCAAACCATAGTCTAGCAATTGATTTCTCATCCATAAAATTTGTGCACAGCAGCTTCCAGCAGCAATATATTCAGCCTCTGCAGTTGATGTTGAAATTGACTTCTGTTTCTTGCTTTGCCATGATACAAGTCTTCCACCTAAAAATTGACAACTCCCACTTGTGCTTTTCCTGTCAATCTTGCATCCTGCAAAGTCAGCATCTGAATATCCTATCAATTTGAAATCAGACTCCCTAGGATACCACAAGCCAAGATTAGCAGTGCCCTTGAGATATCTGAAAATCCTTTTCACAGCAATCAAATGAGGTGCTCTTGGATTTGCTTGAAATCTAGCACATAGACATGTGGCAAACATTATGTCTGGTCTACTTGCAGTTAAATAAAGTAGAGAACCAATCATTCCTCTGTATGCTGTAATATCAACAGGTTCTCCAGTGTCTTGATCAAGTTTTGTTGCAGTAGCCATGGGAGTTGTAGCAGATGCAGAATCTTGCATTTGAAATTTAGTGAGTAGATTCTTTGTGTATTTAGACTGATTAATGAAGATCCCTTCTTCAGTCTGTTTCACTTGTAAACCCAGAAAATAACTCAATTCTCCCATCATACTCATTTGATACCTGGACTGCATTAACTTTGAAAATCTTTCACAGAGTTTCTCATTAGTGGAACCAAATATAATATCATCAACATATATTTGAACCAATAATAAATCCTTACCTTGAGTTCTATAAAACAAGGTTTTATCAATTGTTCCTCTAGTGAAACCATTTTCAAGTAAGAATAGAGCCAGAGTTTCATACCAGGCCCTTGGTGCTTGCTTTAGTCCATATAAAGCTTTATCCAGTCTGTAGACATGATTTGGGTATTTTGGATTGACAAAACCAGGTGGTTGTTCAACATAGACTTCTTCTTCAAGTTCACCATTTAAAAATGCACTTTTAACATCCATTTGGTAGACCTTGAATTTCTTATTTGCAGCATAAGCAAGAAAAATTCTGATTGCCTCAAGTCTAGCTACAGGAGCATAGGTTTCATCATAATCAATCCCCTCCTGTTGTGAATAACCTTTGGCTACCAGTCTTGCCTTGTTTCTTGTAATTATTCCATCAGAGTCTGTCTTGTTCCTGAATACCCATTTTGTGCCAACAATAGATCTGTTCTTTGGCCTTGGAACTAGGGTCCAAACTTCATTCCTTTCAAACTCGTTCAATTCTTCCTGCATTGCAGTAATCCAATCTGCATCTTTCAAAGCATCTTCAATCCTTTTTGGTTCTGTTTGTGAAAGAAAACTATGAAATAGACATTCATTTTGAGTAGCTTTTCTTGTTTTTATTCCACTCTCCAGATCACCTATGATTAAATCAGGTGTGTGATCTTTGGTCCATTTTCTTGGATGTGGAAAGTTCCTTGAACTAGATGCTCCCCCATGATCTGTGCCTTCATAGAATGATCCTTCTGTAAATGATGATCCTCCCCTTGAAGATGTGTTTCCATCAGTGTTTGATGTCTCAGAGTTTATGTACTCAGAGTTTGAATTATCAGAGATTGAGGTATCAGTGTTTGTGGTCTCAGAGTTTGAAAGATCAGAGTTTGTGTTGTTCAGAGTTTGGTCAGACTCTGATATTTCAATTGTTGAATCTCCAATGTCAGTATGTGATTGTTGTTGCTCCCCCTCAACATGTGCAGTTTCTTCAATTTCTATTTCAATCATTTCTGAATCAGAGTTTAAAGAATCAGAGTTTACCTCTCCAGGATTTGGTTGATCAGTGTTTATCTCGTCAGAGTTTGGTTCAACAGAGTTTATTTTCTGCAGTTCATTCTCAAATCTCAGTGTTTCTTGTGCATCTTTATCATATAACCCAGCTATCTTCCCTTCATCAAAGGAGACATTAATTGATTCCATGACTGTCCTTGTCCTTAAATTGAATACTTTGAATGCCCTTGAAGAGGTTTTAGAAGTTGTTGCATATCCAATAAAAATTCCCTCATCTGCTTTAAGTTCAAACTTCTTCAATTGTTCAGGATGTGTCTTGAGAATAAAACACTTGCTTCCAAAGATGTGAAAGTACTTGACATTAGGCTTTCTTCCTTTCAAAGATTCATATGGAGTCATTCCATGTTTGTTAATTAAGGAACAATTCTGAGTGATGCATGCAGTGTTCACAGCTTCTGCCCAAAAATAAGTAGGTAGCTTTGCTCCTTCGAGCATTGTTCTGGCAGCTTCTATTAGAGTTCTGTTCTTTCTTTCAACAACACCATTTTGTTGAGGTGTGCCAGGTGCTGAGAATTGTTGAGTGATGCCTTTTGTTGAGCAGAATTCCTCCATTGTAGAGTTCTTAAACTCTGTTCCATTGTCACTCCTTAGATTCTTTACTTTATGAGTTGATCCATTCTCAATCATTGCAATATGATCAATAATTGTTTCTGCAGTTTCATCCTTCTTGTGCAAAAAGTATACCCAAGTAAATCTAGTGAAATCATCAACTATTACCAGAGTGTATTTCTTCTTTCCAATGGACATTATGTTAACTGGACCAAATAAGTCAAGATGCAATAGATGAAAAGGTTGATCAATAGAGTTTTCAGTTTTGTTCTTGAAAGATGTCTTCCTTTGTTTGGCCTTTTGACATGAATCACAGAGTCCATCAGGATGAAATTGAACTTTTGGAAGACCTCTAACTAGGTCCTTCTTTACCAATTCATTAATGTTTCCAAAGTTCAAGTGACACAACTTTTTGTGCCAATTCCAGCTTTCCATTGGTGATGCCTTTCCAAGTAGACAGGTCAAGGGACCATTAGAATTAACATCCAAGCTAGCTTCAAATAGGTTGTTATGTCTGTGGCCAATAAGAGCTACTTTTCCATTTTTCTTGTTTTTCACTTCACAATGAGTTCCATGAAATTCCACAGAGAAACCTTTGTCTGTCATTTGACTCACACTGAGCAGATTATGTTTGAGTCCTTCAACCAAAGCTACATTTTCAATGATGACATTTCCAATCACAATGTTGCCATATCCCAGTATTCTTCCTATGTTGCCATCTCCATAAGATACTGCTGGGCCAGCCTTCTCCTCAAACTCTGAAAGCAGGGATTTATTTCCAGTCATATGTGCAGAACATCCACTATCAATTACCAGAATGTTTTTCCTGTTTCCCTGCAATCAGTAAATGCAATTTAATTAGAAGATTTTGGGGACCCAAACTAGTTTGGGTCCTTTCTTTGAAAACTTGTTAACTTTTGCAGCAGAAGTTCTTTTGTCAGAGTTTGTGTTAACAGAGTTTACATGATCAGAGTTTGCATTCACAGAGTTTGTACTGTCAGAGTTTACACTCCTTTTATCAGACTTTATCACATACATTTGCTTGACAGTATGTTTTGGAGAATCACTCTTTTGAGGCTTTGGTTTGTAAGAATTGTAATACAAATTATGATAATCTTTGCATGTATAAATGGAATGCCATAAACTACCACAATGAAAACAGGGATTGTATCTTGTTTGTTTTCTAGCCTCAAACCTAGGTCTTTCAGATTCTTTCTTTTTCTTTTGTTTGCAGTCAATAGCAAGGTGATTAGAATTACCACAAGTAAAACAGATTTTCCTAGGAGCATCAGGGATATTTATGTAATTATTCTCCTTAGTAATTCCTACTTTACCATTCCTATTTCTTTTCACCTTCTTAGTTTTATTAGTGACTGCCTTCAACTTTTCTTTAAGTTGCTTCTGTGAAAGTAACCCTACATTCACCTTCTTAAGATCTAGCACACTATTATTTTTAGAGCATTCAGGGAGAGTTTTCTTATCATTACTAGCTCTAACAAACTTCACAGGTTCACTCAATGTTCCTTTTGTGTGTGAATTAGTATGAATTTTTTTATCAGATTCATAACCTAAGGCAGATGTCCAATTCTTTTCAGAAAGCATTTGTTGGACCTTCTTACCAGAGTTTGTCCAAACTCTGAAGGTCTCTTTTTCCTTAGCTATCTCAGATTTCAAATATGTGACTTGTATTTCCAACTGAGTTTGCATGTGTATAGCATTCTCACAGTCTTTCTTAAAACTAAGCATGTGAATAAGTTCAGTTTCAAGAAAGTCATTCCTAGCATTCAGAGTTTGTATTTCAGATTTTAATCTTTCATTCTCAAGAGATTGTGATTTAAAGCTAACATGCAGATTTCTAAGAAAAGACTTTAGTTCATGAATATCTTCAGTATCAAAATTGAAAACAGAGTTTGGTACCTTGTCAGAGTTTAAAATGGGAGAATTAGAGTTTGCCATGAGAGCATAGTTAGTTTCTTCTTCAGAGTCTGAGGAATCCATCCAATCGTTCTTTGATGTGATGAGAGCTTTCCCAGATTCCTTGCTTCTGCACTCAGTAGCAAAGTGTCCCATCTTGTTGCACTTGTAACACTTGACCTTTGATTTATCAAGAATTTTTGATTTTGCATCTCTATTTTCCCTTTTTCTGAATCTGTCTTTCTTGTCTGTCTCACTAAGCTTCTTCTGAAAGTTTCCTTGCTTCCTAAATTTTCTGTATTTCTTGAAGCTTTTGACAAACATAGCAAACATCTCCATCATGTCAGAGTCTGAAGAATTTTCAGAGTTTTCATCAGAGTTTGCCTCAAACTCTGATTCACTGCTATCTTGGAGTACTACTTCTTTCCCTTTCCTTGTTGAAACCTTAAGCACCTTTTCTTTTGGTTCTTCAATTTTTGCTTCAACATTCAAAGCAATAGGTCTTGCCTTGTTACTCTTTCTATTTCTTCTTTGCTGTAACTCCAGATCATGAGTTTTCAATTTGCCATAAACTTCATCTAAGGACATCTCATCCAAGTCAGCCCTGTCTCTTATCAAGGATGTCTGCAGATCCCATTCTTCTGGAAGAGCCCTCAGAAATTTGGTGTTTGAATCTTCATTGTCATATACTTTATCCACCAAAGCTAAGTTATTCAACAGAGTTAGAAATCTATCATAGATATCTGTGAGGGACTCATTCTGCTTAGCCTCAAAGTATTCATATTCTTGGATTAGAACAGATCTTCTATTTTTCTTTATCTCCTTGGTTCCTTGACATTGAACCTCCAGTGCATCCCAGATTTCTTTGGCAGTTTTGCAAGCTATTACCCTGTTAGACATTACAGAGTCAAGACTGTTATGTAGAATATTTCTTACCTTTGCATCTTTCAAGACTTCCTGTTTTTCTTCATTAGTCCATTCTTTCTTGTCCTTCAGGGTGTAATACTCAGGGATTTGTCTTCCTTCCACAATTGTAGAAGGCACCAGTTTGGTTGGTAGGTACTGACCTGTATGGATCCTATCTAAGTAATCAGGATCAGTTGCTTCTAAGAACATCATCATCTTCACCCTCCATGTAGGGTATTCAGCCTTCTTCAATATTGGAATTCTGATGCTCTCATACTTGTTTCCAGACATGATTATTTGATCTTTTTGAGTTGAAATTTACAACCTGCTCTGATACCAATTGTTTCCCAGAATAATCAATCTATTACAGAAGGGGGTTGAATGTAATAGTGCCTGTAAATCGATTATGAACACAAGTATATTGAATGGAATACTGTTTTGTATTAATAATGAACTTGAATACAAAACTCTCTCAAGATATTAAGTTCTTAAGAGCTGCTAGGTTACAAGATATTGTTTTTATGAATTCGATGTTTAATTATAACCTATCTCTGTGTTTATATAGACACAGCTACAAATACAATTACAAAACAGATTATGATAAGAATAGATTTAATAAGGTAATTTGACTTGCACTTGAATTCCTTCTTACTATCCAAATCAGACTCTGATTTGTCTGTTTCCTTTTCTGATAAACTCTGGAGCTAAACTCTGTCGGTTTGTCATTCTCTGATTTGAGCATTCTCTGTTAGAGTAAACTCTGATTGAGTATTCTCTGGTAGAGTAAACTCTGACCGACAGCTTCCTTAAACGCTGATGACGTCAGCATAAACTCTGTTTAGTAATCTCTGACAATCACCAGTGTTTGCATTCCTAACAATTTTCATGGTCGACTATGTGTATATGTAAACATATGACATGGATTGAATAAATTAATAATATGATATGAGTTTAATTTTAAATTTTTAATAATAATTTTGGAGATAATAATATAAATATTGTATTATATATATATATATAGTTGAAGAGATTTAAAATTTATATTTAAATATTAGACTTTAATATTTTGTTATTGAGATTCGAACATTAAATTTATATAAATATTTTTAAAATTATAAATAGTACATATAATATAATAATTTATTTAATAAAATAAATTATGTTTAATATTTACACTTTAAAGTTTTATATAAAAAAACTAAAAAGAAGAAAAGGGGTTAAAAAAAATACTAACGTGGCAACACGGGAAGGAAGTTGATATCAAAGACCCTGGAATAATATCGTCCTCGAAGTCCTCCTCACGTCATAAAACCTGTTCGAGAGTATATTATGTGTTCTTAAAATTAATAGATTGGTTTAATTGATTTTGGATTAATATTTAGAGTATTAGTTTATATTATTAATTTTTAATTTGATCTGTTTATTAGTGGTTAAAGATGCGTCTGTCATGTTCTTATGATTTTTTGCCGCAGAGTATATTGATATAATATGTGATAATATGGGTTGAGATTCGATCATTTGATTTTTGGTAGTCTGTTTTATTTTTATTATATATAGGATATAATATAATCATTTTTATTCTTATTGTATATAGGATATAATATAATATGAAATTTAAATAAATTTAAATATGTTGTTCTTTTTTTTCTTATTATATATAGGATATAATATAATCTTTTTATTCTTATTGTATATAGGATATAATATAATATGAAATTTAAATAAAATTAAATATATTATTAATGAGTATCGAACTTTTGATCTTGGTGGTATTTTCTTTTACTCTTGTTATATATAGGATATAATGTAGTTGCATAGTAAAGTGCATTTCGAAAATTTTGGATATTTTTCTGATATGTACCAAATTTAAAAGTTATTTACAAATATATCATATTTTTAGTTGTATTTTCTAATATGTCCCATACACAATTTTTTTCATCTTAATAATTTTTAAAAGGACATTTTTATCCTTGTAACTTAAAATAATTGAAATTTTAAAATAAATATAATATAAATGCAATATATAAATAATATTTATAAATTCAATCCTTTAAATCTAAATTTGAGACCAAATTATTTTATTGCATAATTCTAACATTCATTAAACATATAAAATTTAAAATAAAATATCTCCTTACAATTTTGGTTTCACAAAAAATTATAAATAAGAATGAATAAATAGTGTTAAAATATAATCAACCCATATTTTATATTGTATATACATATAATGAGATTCGAGAATTTAATAATATCATTATTTAAATAACCAGATAATAATAAAACATGTATTATAACACTCATCTTCAAAAAAACTGAATTACGTACTATAAAATTAAGACTTGTGAAAATAAAATAATTATATATCAACTCATTAATTATTAGTTACAAGTCATATAAATTACGTTAAGTAAATATAATAGCATATTAGTCTTAATTAGAGGCAGATCTAGGGGGTCCGTGGCCCCCTCAAGCGGGGAGAAAATTCTGACTAGTATTATTATATATGATTATTTATCTATTCGGGTACAGGTAAATTATATGTAAATTAAAAATTTTATAAATAAAATATCAAATTATATAAAAATTATATAAAAATGTGTATAAATATTGGCTTCAAGTCATGAATTTTAGTTAAAAATTAATAAAATTTTAGTTTTGAGCCCCGATTAACCTCCAAAATTTAGTGATTTATTATTCTAGCCCTGACTATTTGGAATTTCTGATTCTGCTCCAAATAATATAATTCTCTTAAAATAGTATGAAAACTACAATATTTATCTTACTAAAACTCTCAAATAAATGTAGTAAGAAGTTTTTATGCATTAATATTATGTAATTAATAACTGTTCGTATTGTTAAAATTAAAATTTAAAAATTATTTTATAAATATTATTATCGAACAAATGAATAAATTAAAATATATAATATATAATTATTTTTTTCTCACATGGTCTTAATATTTATATTTATATTTAAGTGTGTTAATAAGGTAATAGGACTTATTTATAAACAAATATAAAAATAGACATATTTATAAATGACACCATTAATTTGGGACATATTATATAAATTCCCGAAAAATTTTATTCACTTAATTTTTTTTTTAGAAAAACAAATTTATAAGTTCACTTCTTTTATTGAACCATTCCTTCAACTTCCATTATTGAATTTTAATTTTATTATAACTGTTACTACATTATATTCCCTCCAAAGTCCAAATCAAATCGAACACAGTGATAAATCATACTAATATGATAATACAAATAATTGAACTCGCGTCCCAATAGTCCAACATGGAACTTGTTTATATAATTATGGAGTCCCAATAACAAATTATAGTATGTGTTTGTGATACGATTTGATCATATATATGACAGAGACGAGTTGAAAAGGTTAATCATACTACTCATAAAGAACGATTATATAGCCATGGTCAGCGCCTGATGCGCTCTAGATTCATAGGGAAACTAAATTATTTTAACTTTATTCTACTCTAATTTTTAGTTTATTGTTCAAGAACTTTATTGTACCCTAGTAGTATACTAGTATGTGATAGGGAAAGTAAGAATAATATCCGGTGAATATGTCTCTCTATGGTTTGTTTTCTATGTATTCTAATGTCTCGCCATTATATTCCATATTCCTTGTGTTTGTCTCTATCATATTACATGCTACATGCATATATATAATTAAGCAATGCACGTCCTACCCACCACCTATACACTCTTTTTTAAATGAGGGCCGTTGAGAAATCAAGTTGGTTGATAAAAAAATTTGAATTTAAATAAACTCGACTCAATTTCATTTATTAAGAATTTGATCAAGTTTTTAATACTCCGTATTTCTTATGAATGAAAATATAAAATTTTAATTATTTTTTATCAACCCTACCGGATTCCGCTACCACCACAAACATTAAACCCAGATTATATATTTTTGTTAAGAGATGGAGTAGGTGGATATGCGAGGCAAGGATACAAGCATAAGAGTATGTGAATGCATCGAAATGTGAGAAGAATTTCTCTTTCACCTCCTACACTCATCACTAGCATTCCGGTTTGAGCACAGGGACAAAAAAGAAAGCAAAGGAATCACCGTAATCAACGCCGATTTAAACAAATGACTAATTGATTAGCTTAAAAAATTGACTGATGAGTTATGGCCCTTTTTCACCGTCGACGTACAATTTTTTTTGCATTGGTGCGACAAGGAGATCATGTACAAATAATACACGAGGTAATAATCAATTTGATTCAAATTATATGGATGGTTTAGAATACGTAAATTCATTACATAATTCTATCAACGAAATATATTATTCTTACCAGTCCCGTTTGGCTCCAATTATTTTTCAGAAATAAGCGAGTTCTTATTTTTGGAAAAAAGTATGTAAATATACGTGAATTCATTAGATTATTCTATTAAACTTACCAGAGATCCTTTAACAAAATTTGTAATCTGCAATTTCAGATGATTAAAGAAAGAAGCATGTGTATGACCATAATATCAAATGACCAAATATCTACATGCATGAGTATTATACAGGGCTTAGATCTTAACGAATAATTGATACTGACATTCATTATTTGTGATAAAAAAGTAATGATTATTTTTTTGGCAATATAAATATTCAAAAGTTATTCATCCATGCTATATTTAGCGTAAACTTTTAAAATTTCCACTATTATATAAATATTTTTTAAGAGAAGTATACTCCAACCCAACGATATGAACCCCCTATAATATAATTGGATAAAAAGAGTACGTAGGAAAGAAATATTTGCAAGTGATTAAATAAATGGGGAAGGGTTACGCGATTGTCCTGTCTATTATGACCGGAGGAGACATACACAGAACAATGTGACCTAAAGAAATAGTATATATGCGTATGTATGGCCGGTACCCGAACGTGGTATGGAAGATGCTCCCTTCGTACAAAAATTAGGTGTTCCCATGTACAATATTTATGACTTGAAAAAAAAACAGGTCAACAATCTAATCTTAGGTTCCTACATAAACAATTGCTGCCAAATTCATCACAAATAACTTAACAAGAAGTTGGGCCCTGTACCACAAATACTGGTCACCTCTGCATAACAACTAAATGTTGAAATCAAAGCACATTACTAATTATATATACAAAGTTACAAAAAGAAGAGGGAACCCTTTGTGTACACTCAAGTTTCCAAAACTGAACAAGCCACACTAGTTACCTCTACCCAAAACATCACAGGATTCACTCCATATTAGAAGTTCAGAAAGAACATAAATTTTACCAGCAACCGGGCATAAGAAACATAAAAGAAGCTAATCATGATTCTATCACAATTCACCAATTGCAAACCTAAAGAACAGAAAACATGATACATGATACATGTACATACTACACTACAGTTATTCCCTTCACCAGTTAGACTAAACAGTAAAAATATCCAATAGAACATACACGGATGATTGAGATAGTAATGCTTGATTAAACTCACAAGTTAATAGCTCTTCATGTATCCTGCAAGAGGGGACGGCTGTTTACCATAAGAGCTAGTTCATTTGTGGCTACTCTTCCACTTGGATATTCCTGGTCTTTTCTCCCATAACTAGATATATGGACACGCATTTCACATTTCCCAATAAGCTCAAAGATGCAAATATCTCCTATCTGAATATCATTATCCCGAACAAAGGCCATCCACCCACCACAAAAAGTATGTAAAGTCTGCACTTTCATCGTCGGAACTGAATTTACAGTCCAACAATCTCCTTTTATATTCCGAAGGACAATCTCTGTTCTGCAATTGGGAAGGTGTTCCATGGAAAACTTACATGGAACTTTCTGCAAAACAATGATTTGATATCAGTCTGCAAAAAAGATATGGAAATAATAATTGCAAGAAAATTGAAACACCATTTAGATAGAGTGAAAGACTAATACACTTAAATTGCCTAATATGGTATTGCACTGCTGCTAAATGCGAGTGTATAGAATTGGTAATATACTCCTATTACAAGTATAATCTTAATGAAGTTGTTTGTTTCCAGTAAAAAGTTACAAATATGTAAGAACGTACAAACATATATTACACCAAGGGCAATTAAGGAGATAATCTAGCATGTGCAATTCTGCATATAGATATAGATGCATGAGAAGCACTTGTAGTTATAGATGTTACTTTCAGATCCACAACACTGTGTAAAATATGGACACGTGAGAAAGAAATCCAATATATCTATGAAATACTTAGAATATACTTGGTAGTTATTACTAATCTCGCAAAGGATAATTAGCACAATATCTCATGAATTGCATCATCCCTGGAATTAATGACTGAACATATAGTCAACTTCTAATTTACCTTTTAGCATAAAAAAAACTTCTAATTTACCCCTACTAGTGGGTAGCAACTGTGACTTTCAATAAAGAAAGTCCACGCAATAGCGAACCAAGTAAGGCGTGGCTATCTATTTGGGTGTTCCAATGGTGGCGGAAGTTATGGCAGACGTTTTCAATGGAAGGCATATAGTGTTTGGCAGTCGAATAGCATATAATTGAGCACAGAGTTGCAGAATATACAGACTTAGAGGACATGAATTTACAAAAGAAATCACAACTGTTTATATAATTACCAATGTTCTTCTGAATAAATCAATATTTAATCACAGACAATATTTAAAACAAGTCTAAACTGGCTTCCTGAGCTACATCAAAACCAGAAGAATATATTATTAACCAGATAATATGATAATTGTGTTGAGGAAAATTAGATTAAACAGCTGAATTTATATAATTACACCAATGTTCTTCTGAATAAATCAATATTTAATCACAGACAATATTTAAAACAAGTCTAAACTTGCTTCCTGAGCTACATCAAAACCAGAAGAATATATTACTAATCAGATAATATGACAATTGTGTTAAAGGAAAATTAGATTAAACAGCTGAATTCTAGAATGATATATATTTATATTCGTTTAAGCTTGGACACAGGTACAACTCCCCTTGGTTTGTCATAAGATTGGTCCCAAGCCTCCGGGTTCAGCTTTTCCTGCGTTAGTTGTCATCCATATTCTACAGTAATTATTAGTGGAGTACAACTGATATACATTCCGAGTCTTTAATTTATTGAATGTAAGGAGACATAATTTGATCAAATATTAATTGGGGATAATCTTCCAAACATCTGCACAAGTCACACCTTCATATTACATTTGTACAAGCTACACCCTCAGATATATAATATGAGCATGGTGGTACTTGGCCAGGTTGCAGGCTGTGGGTTTCTAAAGGCAAATAGATGATTACGTATTCTCTTTCCGCTAGCATTTTTCTTCTTTTTTTTTTTACATGGGAGTAAGATACTTTATCTATCTGTGAAACTATAGTATCTTCCACAGTATGGGTTAGGTCATTACCAAGACATCAAACAAATGACACAATTTCAAAAGAGATATAGAAAAGTGGGCTGATAATTAATTGCATAACAGCATTATGTTGTATTGAATAATACAAATAACACTATCACCATAAAAACAATATAGATAATAAATACATTGATTTACCTACCATCGTGAATGAACCACTAATGTTAAACTTCTTCATGATTCTCACAAAATGAGGCAGACTGGAAAGAAATGATTCTGCTGCTATCTTTTCTTCAGGTGCTGACTTCATTGACATAAAACTCCTGATATGAGGACCCTGTTGGTTTTGCTTGTTTTTTCTCCTATTGCTCCCTGTTCCCAATTAATAGTTCAAAAGATTGTTACATCTTGCGGCTGGACGAGGCAATGTTACTCGATAGGGTATTAGAAGGTAGAAAGATTATATAACAAAGCATTTGACACCGGAACGAGATGGATGCAACTGTGGAAGTTATAGCCAACAAAATAATGGTGGGAAGACAAATCCTTAAAACTGCACCAGGTATGTCCCAGGATAATATTAAAAACATATTACAGTAGTTATAGAAGTTTTAAAACATATTACCTTGCTTTTTGTTGCAACTGGATTTTTCTGCCTTGGATATTGATTTTACATGAGATGCACAAGAATTTCCTTTTGATATTTCTGACAGATGAGTTGAATAACCTGAAATCTTCAGTGTACTAGCAGCACATGCATTGCTTACCACTTTACACACTGGCTTATTACTATGGTTATCTACCCCTTCAGTTTGTACCCTGAGAATCCGCACATGAAATTCGCAATTCTGCACTAGTTCAAAGATGCAGATATCTCCCATATTGATGGTATTGTCTCGGACAAAACTTAACCACCCTCCACAGAAAGTATGTGATGTCTGCACTCTTGTGTTTGGAATTGAATTGATAACCCAACTTTCTCCGTCTGCATTGCGTAGTATAATCTTTATTTTGCATTTGGGCAGGTGTGCCATGGAAAACTGATATGGGATGTTCTACATGACATGACAAGTAACATAAAATGTAGATGAGAGACGAAAAATATCAAACAAGCTGATATAATAAATGAACACCCAAATTCTAACGCCCCCCCTCCGGATTTTTTTAAGGGTGGAAAGCAATAGAATGTAAGAGGAAGTAAGAAAATTGAGATGCAATAAGTTTCACACACTTGCTCCCGAGTTTAAAAAAAATATGGAGTGAAACTACTTTTATTAATGTGCTCCGGAGTTGGAAGGAAAGCATGCAAGTAGCTGTTAAATTATCAACTTATTCTTATATTTAAAAAAGTGATGATTGAACTGGTAGGGGTGTATTTGTAATTATAAGACTTTTTTAATTCTCACCTTTCACTTGCTTTCCTTTGCATCCCATTTTTGGAGTGAAAGTCTGGGAAGAAAGCATGTCAAATTTGAATTTCTCTGTACTTGTTTTCCTTATTAAAAAAAACGCGGGAGCATGAATAGGAATGCAAATTTTATAATTTTTTCCTGTTACCTGCTTTCCTCCTTGTTTAAAACTCGGTAGCAAGGTATAAATAGAAGCCTCTCAGCAATGGTTTCTTAAAGGAAGGTTCTATCAATAATGGAAAAGGTGCTTACTATTAAACGACCTCAAATTTTACATGGCTGGAATGGCCATGACATTTTGGACCAAGATCACTGTTTGAGTTTGTCAATTAAAAATATTAACTAAAGTGTTCGACTATTACTGGCCACACAAGTTGATGTTGGGTGATTCAGGCCCTTCATACATGCATTACTTAATAATGAGATAAAGATATCAATGGCACAGGTTAACTAGTATCAGATTAGATTAGAATGCATTGATGTACAAGAAGCTAGAAATATAAGGATGTAATAAAATTGTAAACGATGTGAAAATCGGACTCCATTAGTTCCACATATCAGATTTTATTCACTTTTTACTATGACATAAGATGCATATCCGCATAAAAGCAATATTGTAGAACTGATGAGTGACGAGATACTTACCAATGTGTATGATCCACTAACGTTGAACCTTTTCATAACCTTCGTAAAAGTAGGATAGGGGGAAGTGAATGCTTGGGCTATTCTATCTGCTTCAGGAGCTGACAGCAAGCCGTAATTAAGTAATCCCTCTGCGATGCATTAATGGGTTAAGCTTCACTTGTAAATAAAACACTACAGAACCAGTTAATAGTTAATACTGTGTTCCAGAAACATAGATGATTTATCAAAACTTTCGTTAATTAATATGCAAGCCACTTTTTGAGGATACAATTCTACCAAAAACTAGTTGCAACTATAATTTCATGCACGTTAAAATGTAAAATAATTAATACATTTAATTCGGCCCTGTAAATTGGAAATCAGAGGATTTTGGGATGAAAGGGCAAAGGAACATGTACACAATATCTGAGAACTTTTCCGAAGATGTTAAGTACAAAAATATTTCACAATTACTTAATAAGTTTTACCTGAGTTTTTACCTGACGGCATAGCAACAGTCACAGAATTTTTTGAAGGACCGCTAACATATTCAGCTAAGGTAGAAAGGCGAGATGTTTCAGTTGTGGCGCCCATAGAAGCCACATTTCCCTGCAAGCGCCTTTCTTTGTCAGCTATATCCCGAAGGGAACCCTGGTACTTGGTAACACATTCTGAAGGGACTTGAGAACTTCTCATCTTCTTTCGTGCATATCCAACAATGTTTTCTGTTTCCCTCTTTTTTGTGTTTAAAGTGTCACATTTGCTTTGGTCTTGACTGCATTGTGCAGTAGATGCTGCTTCCTTCTCACAGGAAGTTTGATCAAAAACTTGGACAACAAATTGCAGATCACCTTCGTATCCAAAAAGCAAAGAATCTCCATCTTCCAAGGAATGATCTCTGACAAATGATTGCCACCCTTCATAAATACATAAATCATCATCATGCTTAATCAAGGAAGCATACCAGATATCCCCACTAGGACCTTCCAATGTCACAGTTCCACAAGTATATCCTTCCAAATTCACAATGAATTTTGGTGGAACTTTCTGTAATTTAAAAATAACAGGAATACAGGATCAATGCACCACATAGTAGAGTCGAAAGAGATAGGATAACCCAAGTTTCACTACACAAGCATTGTAGCAGGTACAACATTTTCCTATTTTCCAAATCTTGGTAATTATCTCAATTTACAAGGCACATAAAACACATACTGAAAGTTTAACACTTTACAAAATCAGAAATCTTGGTAATATATGGCAATTAAACAGTAAGCTGTTATATAAAATGCGGGTCATTTCTAACATATCAAACATAGTTTAATTAATCAAACCTAAAGGGAAAATCACAGATAGCTCGAGAGAAATTAGTGAAATAAAGAGCAGTAAATGTGTGGGATTAAAAAGAAAAGATAGATAAAATAAATACCAGCATATGAGAGCAAGAGACGGGATTAAATTTGACCAAGAAGTAAGACATCTTCGTACTCCCCATCTCCTCAATTCAACTCCAAGATACAGTAAACCCTAAAAAACTTGAAATCGTTGTCGCCTTTTTTTTTAATTTAAACAAAATTGGGTTGGAAAATCACATCGATTCGCTGGGAATTATAACTTAGACGCTGCTTAGCTACTTAATTCAACACAACACCAACAGCATATTTGTATCTATCTATGTATTGTGTGTATGTATATGTGCATCTTGTATATCTCTTCATGTTTCTTTCCTTGCAATAAATTATATTTTCTAGTCATTTATTCATAAAACAAAGAGCGGATATTTTGATTAAACAAATTGTTTGGGAAGAAACTAACTTCTGAAACTAGGGAAAATGCTGCGCCACGCGCGGATTAATTATTTTTTATTATAAATTTATATTTGCAGTTGTTGAAAATTATTTTAAATATTATTTTAAAAGCCCCTCTTAAATTATATTATTTTTAAAAGCCAATGCATATCAAAATATTATATCTACCAAAACACAGTCATTCTATACAATATTTTATGAAAAATACTTAAGATGTATATCATGTTCTTTATTATATACTTTTATTGATATTAATACTTTTTAATCATTATCTATTAGCTTGTTTGATTAATTATAATATATAATATTTTGGAATAAAATAAAAGTTACTAAACATGTTAAATATTACTTTCATCCTGAATTAGAAGTCCCCGGTCTTTTGACATGCATGTTAAGACGGATGGACTATATAGCTTTTTAAATTCTTTTTAAAATTCTTTTCCTTTAAATAAAAATTATGGAACATTACCGCGCGGCACCAAAATTTTTGCTAAATTTTTATTAGTTGTTCAAAATTATGTTAAATATTTTTTCTAAATAAATTGTGCTACCTATTTGTGTACATTAACAAATACATTTTAATTTGTTGTTCGCTATGCAGTTTCTAAAGTATTAACAAAATTAATACTATTATGTAAGTTAATCAAATATATATTTTCTATTTTGACCGAAAAAGTGTATAATCATAAAATTAACAATTTTTTTTTACATAACTTTATTATTTTTTATTATTTAAAGTATTTATTAATTAATGTAACAAATTAATTCAAATAATAAATAACATTTTGCAAAATAATTATATGAATATTGTAGGGAAAAAATACTTTCAAAATATATATAATTTATAATAATTTTAAAATTTCATTTATGCACCGAATTCGTAGTTTCTAACATAATAATAAAATTAATAATTATGTAAGTTAGTCAAATACATATATTTTATTTTGACTTGAATAAGTGCATTACTATAAAATTGTCTATACATGACTTGATTAAATTTTATTATTTAAAAATATTTAATAACTAATGTAATAGAATAATTCAAAAATAATAGTTAGGATTTCAAATATAAATATATAGATTATTAGTTGAAAAATAAACTATCATAATATATATATATATATATATATATATATAACTGTAATAATTTTAAAAAAATATGAAAATAAAAATTACGATAAGAATTTAATTTCTAGCATTAAAAATTAAAAATATTAAATATAATTAAATAATTCTCTTAAAAGCCAATACTCCACTCACATCACACAATATTTGATATTGATAAAATAATTTATCTTAACAAAATGTTAATTTATCCCATTATAATATATTATCCCATTAGATATTTATAAATTATAGTATATATTGAAAAAATTATTTTGATCATATAATTTCATAACTATTAATTGTTCCGCTAAAATAGAAAATTAATCAATTATAATATATATGTCTCACCATAATAATAACTAAAACTTAGATTGTTTAAGAAAATTAACTTCAATATATATAATTGTAATAATTTAAAAAAAAAATATAACACAATATTTGGAAAAAAAAAATTAATAGTCACGATAAGAATAAAATTTCTAGCATCACAAATTAAGAATATTAAATATAATCAAATAATTCTCTTAAAAACCGACTCTCCACTCATATCACACGATATTTGATACTAATAAAATAATTTATCTTAACAAAATTTTAATTTATTTCATTATAATATTTAACACATTAGATATTTATGAATTATAGCATATATTGAAAAATTAGTTTGATCATATAATTTCATAACTATTAATTGTTCCGCTAAAATAGAAAATTAATAAATTATAATATATATGACCCGCCATAATAATAACTAAAAATTAAATTATTTTAGAAAATTAACTTTAAAAAATTCTGAATCGTTATTTATAGTTTATTTTTAAATTAATTTTTAAAAGAAAAAATAACTATAAAAATTCTATATAATATTAAAATTATGTTGCATTATTATTATTTTCAATTAATGAAATAAAATAACTATGATATTAAAACAAATTTATTAAGATATTATAGACGATAAAATAAATTGAATATGTATTTATTAACTACGATAAATGACTCACTAAAATACAATTAAATATAAAAAGAATCAGAAATTTAAAATACTCAAAACAGGAAAATTAAGAAAATATAATTGGAACAAAATAATTATGATGTTATTAAAAAATAATTTGCTAAACAATTATGTAAATTTAATGGCTAATTAAAGGAAATTTAAAAATAAAAAAATAAGACATTCTTATAAAATATCAATAAAATAAATGGAAAGTATATTTGTTAAGAATAATGAATGAATAATTTAAATGTTAATAAATTTAAAGGAAACTCTCGGAAAAAAGTTTTTAAAAATGATCTAAAGAGTTTCGAAGAGTCTAAATTTTGGTTATAAAATTAATTGGTAAAATATGTATAAGTTGTTCAATCTTTTGATATTCGAAAGTTGATTTATCAAACAAACATACAAAAAAAGAATATTTTATTTATAATATTAAGGGTTGAGATTATTATTATGATTATTTAATACTTAATACTTTTACTTAAAACTAAAAATCAAACAATAAATCAAAATAA
The DNA here is from genome assembly GCA_028671895.1 of Oenanthe sinensis. Taxonomy (NCBI): domain Eukaryota; kingdom Viridiplantae; phylum Streptophyta; class Magnoliopsida; order Apiales; family Apiaceae; genus Oenanthe; species Oenanthe sinensis. Next base: position 44,677,674 of record CM053794.1, read on the forward strand.
TGATTTTTTTTTTAAATCTGGGAATGCAAGTAAAAGGAGGTAGCGGCATAAAAGTAGGAGTCCAATTCACCAGGTTGCAAGAAAATGAGCTTAAACAAATATTAAACTGCCACATCATCCGTGTTGATCCCTCCTATTATACATATATTATTATTATTATTATTATTATGCTCATTTTCAGTTTATTGGATAATAAATATTATTATTATTATTTTGACAAAAAGCAAATTGCATTACTCCAACTCTGAATACAATCTCTAACATTAACTGGAACAGAACTCCAGTCAAAGATACGATCAGGATACATATGAGACACATGAGCAAGTTCGTGTGCCGGCATATTCGCAGATCCTTTAATAAAATACAACTTAAGGTTGTTTGCCTCTTTTATTAACTCCCTACAATCTTGAATCACTTGACCAATTTTTGAACGCATGAGGACTGAACTTCTAATCATCTGAACTACCGCCAGACAGTCAGATTCAATGGTAACACTAGTCCATCCCACAAAGGGCCTGGGAGAGGGCACGAAGTCTCGGCTTGGGTAAATGTATATTGTATAATACAATTTGGATAATTGTATTTCATTTCACTATTTCAGTAGGAAAGAAACATCACCTTATTATTATAATCTGTTTTGGAAATAATAATATTTTTATATCCTTATAAATCAGATAACATTATATTATTTTTTATTATGAATGGAATTTTGACAAATTATAAAATATAGTGTCAATTACAGTTTAATTAAAAATTGTGAAGTTCAAAATATATTGTATTTTTATTTAATATATTAATATCTATACTATTTTTATAATATATTATCGTTATATATAGTCCTACTCAAGTTTTTAAATCTACAAACTTATAATTTATACGATATGTTAGTTAATTGATAATTAAATAAATAATTTTTTATATTTTGTTGATATTTGATATAAAAAAAAATTATTAAAATTTATATGATTAAGAACTTATGATAATTATATGTTATGGAATATATATTTTATTTTAAAATTTAATAATAATAAATTAATTTAAAAAATCAATTTAATAATAATTAAAAATTAAGTGATGAAAAATATCTCTGAAAGTAAATAAATTATTGTGATTTATAAAATGGACCAATAAACCCTATTATTTTAAAATGATGGTTTCATATAATTTTTATAATAAAATTTTATTAACCAAGGTTTAAAAATAATTTTAAAATTTTAGAATATTATCTATTAAAATTAATTGCTTAATTTAAAATATTATATAAATATTCAAAAAAATGCATCATAAAACTTATAAATATATGAATATTTGAATATATTATAATTAGCCTCACACGTGTAATTATAATTTCTTATTATATTTACTTATTATTTATAGTCTATATATTTTTTAATTTATAAATTATTTATAAGATAAGACAAATAGATTTTAAAATTTTTATATCATATACTATTCTTTCAACTTTCAATGTTCTTTAAAAGTTATAATTTTTTTAATATTGTAATTTGTTTGTAGTTTATAAAAATTCAGAAATGGTATTTTTCGAAAAAATAAATAATGAAAAATTGAAAATAGTTGAATCATATAAAAATCAAATTTAAAAAGCTCAATAATATTTCTTTATATAATTTTATTTGAGGGATTATGTCTAAAAACAAGAGTATTTCAAGAGTTAACCGGGCAATAATCTAAATAATTAGGCAATTAAAAGTGTAAAATGATATAAGGTTGGAAGGATAAGAATGAGTTAAGATTGAAAGGATAAAAATAGGTTGGGATGAGAATGAGCTAAACAAATGGAATTGACTGGGATGAGAATGAGGTGTGATAAGAATACTTATTTCATTTTTTTATTCGTTTAGTAATATTAATTTTATTGAGAATGGAATAATTATTTTTATTAATTTATTTGTTTAATATATAAATAAAATGAATTCTAAAAAAAATTATTCAATAATAAATTTATTAAATAATATAGAAAATATAAGGAAAAATTAATTTACATGATAAGCATCCTTGCTTCTAAACAATAATCAGAAATTTGATTGCCATTCAAAAAGTAAACAAAGATGAGCATCCTACTAAAATGCTAAGTATATAGGACCAGAAAATCATTAGAATGCTTCGATACTCGTGACTTGGGATTTCAAGGTTCTAGTTTCAATGTTCTGTTTTTGCTGCCTGCCTGCCTGCGAAGTGATTGAGGCTGGCTATGACACTACCTAAGTATACCAAACAAACTCCACCTCCTCTTTCTTTTCACCACTTTCCGAAGCTCCTGTTTCATTCCTTGACAGTCCTTCTCAAGCTCCAATACGCGTGCCTTCACTTCATCCATACCATCAGATTGCGCACAACCCACTTGGCGGAGATTTTGTGAGTTTTCAAGATTTTCAGAGATAAAGAACAAGCCTGAAATCGATGTACGTAGCCGAAGCTGTTCAAAGAAAAGAACCTGCACAATGACGCGCAGAGGCAGTCTCTCATTCTGGGCTGCATGGGTGCTTGCTTCTAATGATAACTTCTGGCAGTTCATGAGTCTGCATATTTGCTCCCGTTCTATGTCTGTCAGCCAAGGATGTGCCTGCATGTCAAAATGTGTAAGCATGTACCAGTGGCACAAGGACCTGCTCGGCATTCTTAATATTCTCTTGTTCAATGATTTGGAATTTTTTTCATCTGAACAAATCTAGATCTAAACATATAAATGATTAGATTTAATATTATTTCTAATTGTTCCTTGTTTTATATTCTAGAGCAGCTAAGGACTTTGTTACCTTCAGATATATATCAACCGCACGGTAAATGCCATCAGAAAGTGGTCTGGCATAATCAGGGACAGCAGAACCAAGTGACTGAAACTTTGATAATTTGAAATTAACATCAGGTGCAACATCAGCAAGATAACCATCCACCAGATTGGCTACCACTGTAATTGCTGTCAGTGAATCAGAACTCTCAACTAACTGATTCTCATCAACTGTACTTGGAGAATATGGCGCGGAAGAATTCTGCTCCGTTGACAAAAAATAGTCGAGAATCCTTTGGAAACAGTCAATATCATACAAAGTCTCTACTGAGTAGCCCAAATTTGGAATTAAAAGATCGTCTAAGGACGCTTGGTCCAATTGTGCCCCCACTCTTTTCTCTAGATTTTCTCTGCATGAAGGACTTGCTTGTAAGAGCATAGCAGTACGAAGTAGCCTCACAAGAAACTTAGTCTGCATGACTCCTTTCTGACATGGAAGTAACTCCACGATTTCTTCGATGAGAGCCCTCTGATCTGCCTCAGATGGCGTGGAAACAATATTGCCTGGTTTAGCACTATTTGCGTCCTTGAAGCTAAATTGCCTATTCATCAGGGGAATATATTTTCTGGCATAAACGACAAGAGATCCAGCAATGTTCTCAGGCTTCATACCAACTGATTCCACAGCTTGGATAAACATTTTATAGAAAGCCAAACCTAGATAAGACACATCCTCATACCACCAACGATCCCCCATTGATTGCGCCTTTGTAGAAGATATTCCATTCCATAATATTTTGCTTTCTTTCTCTTTTTTATCATTGCTCGGTGACATGTGCCGATTAAATAACTGTGGATCAGCACAAGCTTTCATTGCCAAGGAATTAACACACCTAGAAACTATGTGAAGTTCTTCTGCAGATGATAAAACTTCTTCACAGGTTTCCAGTGCCTTTATTGTGTCAGCCCAATTTCCAAATATTTCATTCAGGAAAGCCTCTGTATGGGAAATAAGATTTCCCTCTACAATATCTTCATTCATCTGAAGGAATTCAGCTGCACACCTTACAGTAACGATATTCGAAGCAGTAAGCTCTATTTTAACCCCGTAGCAAAACTTTGCTATAAGCTCAAATGTTTTAGCTCCGCCAGGTAAGTCACAAAGTTGCAATACGTGAACAGAACCATCATCACTAGCCAGTTCCCCGATTTGCTTTGCCAGTAATCCACTTCTTGACAACAAAGGAAACTGCAGTACATGGTAACAGAGGAATGGTTAAACGTCAGATTTCAGATCGATTAGCTTAATTTACAGCGTAAGACTAGAAGGATTAAATCATGGAGAATACTCTGTGCAAATTTATCATGTTGGATCACCTTATGTAGATGAAAGGACATTTCTCCAATCTCAATGGTAATGTCACTTGGAAGCCCAGTCGTGCATTGCCTGTGATTAATACTCCATATAATTAGAAAAGCATCAGACAACATTAACAATATATATGAACCTAAAAGGCAAACACATCAAAATTAGATCTGTTTAGTGTATAGTTCATAAATAAATTAAACGTACTCTGAATGCCCGTGTGGCGTTACACAACTATGAAATATTGACACACAACACTTTAAACCACTTTCCCTGACAATATATGTATAAAAAAATATGTTGCAAATGTAATGAATAGTGGATATATATTAAAATTGAGGGACCAGTACTGATCAGAGGATATATATTAATCAGAATTTAAAACGGAAATGCTTAATGAATCAGAGGATTATAGGAATAGTAGGGTACCAAGTTTGGCCTTCACGATGGAATGCTTCAGGTTTTGTACCAAGCTTCATGGAAGCCATTAATGTATGATATTCTTCTCAATTTTGTTGTGAGAAAACAAGCATGTTAGGGCCAAGAAGAAAATGCGGGTTATATGGTAACTAATACTAAATATATTAATATTCCAGTACGTAGCGAGATCAGGAGTGTGTCGTCCGAGTCTAGTGGAGCAAAGAAGAAGACCAGGAACGCATTCGGTTATACAAATTTTTATATATACATTATACATTATACATGCAAGTGTCTGCAGGCCGAGGTTTGCTTTTAATAAAAATAATAAATCTAAACACTGCAAACTTATTATCAAGAATTTAAAAATACGAATAATAATAACGAATTCAATCACCTATGATAAATGCTCAAAAATAGAAATAATAATCATTATAGAAAAGTCGGTCATACTATTTTTAAACTCTTAGTATTGAATTTGTAGTGTTTTAGCATGCCTGCAAGATTTATTCTTAAAGAAAAAACATTCCCGTGAACATGTCATCATCTATAATATGCTCTTTTTCAAATTCATGTAGTATCATATAGTTTCAAAAGAAAAAAAATCATATATCATAAATATATAAATTGTGGATGAATTTAAAAATGATCAGTTTATATATAGATGTCAGCAAATAAGTTATATCAACAGAAACAAAAATAAAAAAGGACAAATTAATTATAATACTCAAGAACACAAGATCAAAGATTAGAACACGAAAGTTAAATTATAATATCTGATAATATATATAATTGGGAAATGTATGATTAATTATGTTCCTGGCTTCAAACTAAACAGAACACCAAATTAATTAAGTAGGATTTGATCAGGATTCAGAGTAAGCACACCCTAAATTTTTAGAAGGAAATAAAATTGGAAAATATATTACTACCTGCTGCTCGGCACAACGGCAAAATATATTACTCCGTAATTTTTTTGGCACTGTTCCTTTTGTTATCATTATCTTGACTTTAAAAGTTTCTGGCCATCAATCATCTCAACTTCAAAAAAAAAATAACGCTCATTTTTATGGCAATAATTTCGTTGATGATGGCTTTTCTGATTCTATTCGTATTGTACTTACGAAAATCATATATATCATTCTAACAAATCGTTGTTTCATCTTTAATCGTCTTGTGGTCAGGAATGAGGCCAGGCACTACATAACATTTGTTACTTCGACAAATTGTAATAAGCTAATTTTTCACTTTGCATTTTTTACCAACATGTCGGTAAATTCATTCTACTATTGCAATCGCATATATATATATATATATATATATATATATATATATATATATATATATATATATCATCTAGATTAGCAATCAGTATATACAGCTTAGTAGCAAGAAAAACCGCTGGTCGATGAGTATCTCATGTTACATGTGTTTGTAGAATTTTAGTCCAAATTAACATTAACATACTAGTTGTATAGTCGGTGGCAGCACATTGTGCTCTACTACTACTTTTGGTTAATCATCATTGTGATTGTCACTCACCCATCATGCTAGATGACTTTCTTTCACCCAAAACGAATAATACAAAGCATACCATCACTATGACTTTCAAAAGCTTTTTCTGACCGCTAACTTGTTTATTATAACTATTTTAATTCCCTATTTCGGATGCACTAGTAGATTCTGCATGAGAGCTAAGTTTGTATGATTTTCCTCGATTTCTTCAGCACCACAAGAAATCTAGGGACTGTTTATGTTGTTTTTTGACTTGTAGAGCTCAAGTAGAGCTAGCTGTAGAGATTAATTTGTAAGTTTGTAAATTCATTAATTCAACAATTATTTAAAAAAATAAAACGGAATAAAAAAAATACACGAAGACACGAATTGTAAGCAGGATGCAACTACACGTGCTTGCCATGTGCTTTGATTTTTTATTTTTAAAATTAATCTCGTAAGTGAGACTGTCATTTTGATCTTTTAAAATTAGAATATTCACAACCAGTAAGTACCGAATTTTATGATAATTAAGTTCTTACATGTTAGGTACTGGAATCTCAGCAAATAAAGTTACTTCATGCATGTTATTCTTCTGTATATCTCTGTCAATCTTCTTTTTCTATTGTTGTGATAAGCATATATTTTATTCTATATATATATATTACAGTATTATTATTACACTTTATACTTCCTATCTCCCAAATTAATTTGACTTTTTTTAGTTAAATTTATCAAAGTTTGACCGAAAATTATATATATTATTTAATTTAAAAAAATTATATAAAATGTATCATCAAAAATTATATTTAATTTATTTTAAAATATATTTTTAGTTTTTCAAAATTATATAACAATAATTTTTAATTCTCGATCAAAATTAAGTCAAATTGACCACAGAAATTCAAATAAGAAGTTAATTTGGGAGCGAGGCTCTAATTAGTACTCCCTCCGTCCCAACCAATTCTTTACACTTTCCTTTTTGGGACGTCCCACCCAATTCTTTACATTACTAAAAATAGTAACTTTCAACAATAAAATACATTATTACATCCACTACTTCACTCCACTTTTTCAACACTTTACACTATTACACCCACTACTTCATTTATTTTAACAATAAAATCACTATTACACCCACTACTTCATTTATTTTAACAATATTACACCCACTATCTTGGTCTCCGTGCCCGGACCAAATGTAAACATTTGGCCGGGACGGAGGGAGTAATATATATCATGTAACTACATCACTACGTTTGGCTGTTTTTACTTAAAAATATTAAATAAAATAATGATCAGCTGGCAGAACATATCCATATTTCATTGTATATATGCTGGAGGAGATTTAGTATAGTGATATCTTAATTATTTGTATATATAATTAAATTATACATTGCCTCCGTCATCTTAACCATGATTGCAGTACTGATTAACGCGACGTTGAAATACTATTTATTTACGTATTTGCTATTGACATAGTGCACTTGCTCCCTTTTTAATTCTTTATTTGATTTTTTACGCGTATTTTAACGTGAACAAAAAATATAATTAAGATAAATTATTTTTTTTAATTTTATTTTTTAAATAAAAATTTAAACATTAAATTTTTATTTCAAAAATAATTTGGCAAACTATGTTTTATATCCAAGTTAAAATACGCGTAAGAAGTCAAAGGACAATTAAAAGGGAACTCGTGTGCTTTTCCTCCTCCCCGTGTGTTGGAGCTTATATTGTATGATGCTTCCATTTGATTAATGAAATCTTTATTCTGAAAAAAAAAGGCCCAAGGGAGTAATTACTTTCTAATACCAGAGATGTATGCATTAATTATGACCAATTCATTGTAGGTGAGTATCTTACATTGCTTCTGTATTCCGATCTTAGACCGTCTTGACGTAGAGAAGTGATGAATCATCAGTTAAAAAATGAAAAAGCACACAAATCGTAATTAACATGCATATATGGGAGTAGTAGAGGGTATATTTTTAACGATATCATTCAACTTGACCTTTAATTTGATCTCAAAAAAATCAAATTCTAAACTCACCATCTTGCATGTTTATCATTTTCCTAGCTAGTTTTTGACTGGATCAATTAAGAATCAAAAGAAAATGGAGTTTTTAAAAGATCATAAGGAGCCCAAAGAGCATCAAGTGGACAAGGCCTATTAGCATCCAATCTTACCCATGGCTTCCCTTTCCCGCTCCAATGCAACAAACTAATAACACGCCCCGGATGCAAATTCCGACAAAGGCCACGAAAATTATCACCGCCTAATCGATGTTGATTCCATTTATGATCCACCGAAGCTATATTCCCCGCAAACACAAGCAAGAAAGGCGGCAGAGAACCTAACTCATATATCCTCATTCTCTTCTGTTCCTCCATCCATTCCTCGATTTTTTTCGTGTAATCACCGAGTCTCCAACGATCAAGATCAATCACCATTACTCCGGTGTTGAAGTAACGTGCTTTCCGGTTAGCGAAAGTTAAGGATAGTGATGGATTCGACCAGAATGTTTGTGTAAAATATGATGTGAAGTTAGCGTTACAATATTCCGGGCCTGCCAGCACACAATCTTCGACTAGTGGAGTTTCGGACAATTTTGCTATGTCATCTGCTTCGGTACTAGTATATGTTAAGGTTGTCGAGGAAAGTAAAATGAAGAAAAAAATGGTGGAGTTTTTGGTGTGGCATTGCGCAAGTTTTTTAGGGGAAATGGTGAGAAATTATGACTAGTATTTTGGCAAGGCTTTGGAAGAGAGACATGTATATTACTAATTATTGATATTTTAGATTTCTGAATTTGAAACATATTTCTTCCTCGTTCACCCATTGCTCCTATTTATTCGATCAACAGATTATCCAACTTGATGATGAACATCAATCACTCAGATTCATCCCTTCAGCCCTCTTTTCGTGTTATGGTATGGAACCCAGGTCGCATGTCCCATGCACCTGATTTTTATTACTATTGTAATCTACCGACGCGTGAAAAATAATTTAAAATGTCGTCTTAACACATTAACACGTGTGTTATCCAAATTTAATAACCAAATCTAATCCACACAATAACCGTTTACCGTTTATCGTTTAGTGATTAATTAGAAAATCAGGCTTAGTTTGACCATTATAATAATTAATAATATTTAATTTATTAATCTTATTAGTTATTTAGTAATACCTACATTTTTACTATATTATAAATTTTATAATAATATATATTTAACCCAAATATTGTTATGTATATAAGAACTTATCAAAAAATACAAAAGTTCAAGAAAAATATATAATCCAGGATTTTAATAGTTAAATGTTCTATTCCAAAATTGAGATGTGCGCAAATACTAATCCAATGATCCTGCACTAATCAAAAAGTTTAAAAATAATGAAAAGTTTGGAAAAGTCTCAAGACTAATCAAAATCCAAATGTGTGTAATAGTAGACTTATATAGCTAGCTCATGTAACTCGCCAGAACTTTCTATAATCAAAATGAGTTTTTAAACTAATTAAAAACTTAACTCACTACCAAAATGTGTCTATAGTTTGGCATTTGACGACGTTTAGCTAAAGAAAAGAATAATTCAGTTGCGATGTTTTTACAAAGATTCTATGTTAAAATGTCAATGCAGCCAACTAAATTTAAAACAAACACCCTCATAGTCGAGCACTTTCGGCATATTACAGATCGCTTCACGATTTATTTAAAATTATTTTTTCCCTTTAAAGATTTAGAGATTTTTCAAAATTTATAAATTCATTTATATTAGAATCTCAATCTCCCAAGTTTCTTAAGGGTGAAGAATATATAAAAAGAGTAAATAAAATATAGTATAACAAGTTTCAATCAGTTACTACTTACTCCTGAATATACAAATTATAGAAACAAATTAATTTTTTCATTGGCACTGGCGGGAGACAGCAGCTTGTTCTAGATTTATACCATACTATAAAGTAGAAACTACGACAATATGTATTGACTGTCAAGTACGATGCATCTACTTTCAGGCCTTCGGCCTGAATGTCGTCATTCCTTCATAAACCTGATATCCATCTTTTTTTCCCTTGTACATACATTTGCAATTACAATTCTACATCTAGACTTCCCACATCTTGAAAGTCTAATAATCTTATGGGCTCCCACCTAGTATTATGCTATTTATCTAAAAATTAACCAGGGGCGGGGAAAGGAAACACTGCTCTATTGCACACTTAATTTTTTTGCACCTATCCCTACTTAAAAAAAGGATAAATTACTAGTGGGAGGAAAATTTAAAGCAAAAAAATAAAAATAAAATGAATCTAACTGCCTATAATTTACAGTTATGAGCTCTTGTGGAATTCTTGCCCGGACCAGTAATGCTGCTTCAGATATCACTATAACCATGATCCAAGCTACCATAACCGGTACACAAACCCTCTTCATTCTCGTTGCTGAAAAGGGTCTGGTCCAAGCAATCGAGTGATGCTCCACATGCTTTGTTATATGATTGGCAAGCCGAGCGACATACTCTTAGCCTGTTATCACCGTCCTTGTCACACTTTTGGATAGAAATCTGATTCAATACATCAACATTAACTCATTTTTGAAGAAAAGATAAAATAAGCAAAATATGAACTTCTTGATAGGATAAAGGAGATCAGTAGGTGAACCATAAGCATTCTATATATGCTTGTATCAATAAATTGATTTAGAGGGGATTAACAACATATTATTCTGTATTGCCAATTGAGGGGAAAATGGAGTTAAAATTATGTTAAACATTTCAACCAGACTAATAAATCAAAGTGTTCAAAGATTAGAAGTTACCCAGCATGCAAGCCGCCTAGCAGCTCCATCACAGTCACCACCTCTGAAGAAATTAAAAAATTTCCGAGGACCACCAGGAAATAAACGGTGGTAGTTAGGCTTAACAACTACTTCCTCTAATTGCTGCAATATACTCATCTCACTAGGAGCACAGTGTTGCACAGACACATCTTTTCCTAGCAGATCTTTGCAAATCAAGAGATTTGAGGAGATCGTGGAGCTGTTTTGACATGTGTAGCCAGCATAGTCAGAACACCGGAACTCACAAACCCCATTATCACATACACCTCCATGAAGGCTGCATTGTTCATCACAAACAGCTGCACATGCCACATGCCACTCAAAGTGTTGGAAGTGGAACATATTAGAATCTATCAATGTAAACTGTGCATGTTTATAAGGAACTCCTGGTACTCTTAACAGCATAAGAAAACCTTTGCACGTCTAGTCATATGTATGTGAACCACTTCTTAAGTAAGAAGTGTAACAATCCAGCCAACACACTTTCACTATGTAGTAAAGGTAAATACATCAAACTCCTATGTCTTAACAGGTTAACATAGCCCAACACTACGGTTACTTGACAACTACTTATTCTGTATTTTGGCATTTAATTGTTCCTATCTGTTATCTTTCATTTGCTTGTATGGATGCATGGTTTTCTGATTTTGCACTACAAACATTATATAATCGGCCAATATTATCAGTGTAATAATTTCCTGGCACAGTTTTGTGCAGACCATGTAACTCTTTTAAATCTAAATTAATTAATGATAGTAATAAACAAACTTAACATTCGCGAAAAAGTTATGAGATTACCATTACATTGTTAGTTTAGTGAAATCATCAATATAAACTTCTATTCAGACAGTGAAATACAGGGATGGGCGAAAATCAAATTCCGCATTCAACTTCGTATTTCTTTTATATATTTTGTACAGTTAGAGACTAACGATGCAACATGGACTGAATTTTAAATCAGATAAAAGATTACCTGTGGAGCAATCAACACCAGTGCGTCCTTTTTCACAGTCACAAACACCATCTCGAAGACATTTCCCGTGTCCATTACAGTTACTAGGACAAGAACCTGCAAGTCATTATAACAATTTTTAAGAACTTCCCTAACAAGACATGCACAAGAGGCTTTGAGAGGTGAAAAGAAGAGCATACGTCTGCTACAATCATGACCACTGAACCCAAGAAAGCAGTGACACCTTCCATCAATACAGTCTCCATTAAAATGACAAGAATTTGGACATCTTCCAGGCACAGGAACTGGGTCTTTTTTACAGAGTTCATGATAAGCTGGACATATTAGCTCGCCTAAGGGAAACAGTTGGAAGAGATAATCAGATAACGATAATGAAAACACACGGAAACATGGAAAAAAAACATTAATCGACTCTGAACAACATAAGATAGTAGACAACAATTACCATTAAAGCCAGAAAATTGTACAGGTCCACCGTGTTCAGGACATACTTTCCAAACGTCGTCAACCGCAACCTAAAGAAAAGTGCACATGTTAAGATACCTCCATAGAAAAACAATGAAGAAATCTCATTCCCTCCTAATTTTTTTACACTGATTCTACGACTGCAAACAGATTAGAAAGTGATATTACCTCTAATGTATTGTTTACACATCTGTGCTTATAACATCCATTTCCTTGGGCAGTGGAGCCCCTTACAAAGCCACTACGTACTAATGACGATGTCATGCACCTAAAGTTATTAATGGATGAAAGGACTATTAGATTCAAATTCAGAAAAAGAAATCACTGCGAGCCCGTAAAACAAATCTAACCTTGAAATACTCCCTCTTACTTCACCCAACATTCTATCAGGAGGTCGTGCACTTTTAATGTCCGTACACGAACCATCAGAGTATGCTACGTAATAAGTGCAATAATCAGCCAAAGACGACTGGCCACCTGAAATAACAAAGTACAAGAGTTGACATTTAGTAAAACTTGTTCGCAGTAAACTTACTTGCACGATTTTCTTTATCTTAAATGTGCGCGTTGCAAAAGAAGTTATATATATGTTTTGTACTCACTTTTCAAGCTCCACAATCTTCAGACTCTAACTATACAGATTATGTGTACAAAACCACAAAAAAACCTGGAGTGCCCCAGCGGTGGCCAAGGCACTACCACAGTACTAGAAGAGGTCTAGAGCTCGATTTAAATTTAAATCATTAAAAGATTAAGGAACATTTGAGAAATTTATTTCGGGGCACTATGAAACATTTGAAAATGTGTAACCCACAGGAACGATATAAGTTACAAGCATGGTTGTCACGGCATTCAGTCGAGTCGAGTCGACAGAGGTCCAGCTAGTCGACTAGTCTGGCTAGTCGAGACTAGTCGACAAATTATATATGTGTGTGTGTGTATAATTTAATTAGTGAATTTATATATATTATATCTATTAAACTACATAATATATGTTATATAATGCAATAATGTACATGTTTTTCTGGAATAAAAAAAAAGACAGAAAAGCCAAAACTAAAAAGCAATTAAACTGGAGATTGCAGAAATATAAACCTGCGGAATGCAGATTTTTAAACCTACATAATGCATGATCCATAAAATCAGAAATCATCATATCAGAACGCTAAAAGTCTAAATCTGCAGCAACCTGGGCAGATTATGCAATGATTAAAACAAAGTTAAACCTGTTGCGTTTTCCTCTCGAGTTGGTTATTGCTGCTAAATCAGGTTGAATCTATTGTTTTTTGGGTTAAAATATTATTTGTATGACCGGGTTTTGACCCGGTTTGACCGGGTTTTTTGAACCAGTCAATGACCCAAACAACTAGTCATTTTTGAACCAGTCGATGACCCAAACGACTAGTCGACTAGACGACCAGTCAGTCGACTAGTTACCCGAAATATCCTTTTTTTACAAGATTGACAAAAGCACGCTACATATATATGCAGAAACATAGAACATTAACAAACTCGCATACATACCAAAACAAGAGTATACCTTTGTTAACTTCTGGAAAATAACGGGCCCACTGAGGAAGGTCACCACTATAATTTAGAATTGGGCAGTAACCCTCAGCCTCCCTGTTGTATGTACACCCAGATAACTGTGTGGCATTGCAGTGATATGCTCCCTTCCAGAGGTTGCAAGGGGATGTAACGAAGTCGGTACCTTGGTTGTGGCCCCAATCAAGTTGATCGGCCATATTATAATTAGCTTGGTACCACCCACTATCTTCCAACAAAGCCAGTGTCATCTTTGAAACAACTGACCTTGTGTCCACTGAACCCGTCATAATCTCATTCATTAGAAGCCTTTTCTCCCAGTGAGACCCTGGGGCAGATTTCGAAACTTTATGATTAATAAGACAATCTTCATTCTCAATATAAACATCAAATTAGAGGCTCGTCCTCCTTCTAAGCAAGTCAGACAGTCAGCATATCAATTTCTTGGCTAAAAAACAATTATGATGTATTTTTGAATTTAAGATATAATATATATGAAGACATATGAAGAAATTAGATCAATATAACTAAAGGTATAAGTTTAAGAACAGAGAATACAGAAGGAGAAGTAACCTGAAGTCCCCCGCCCTCCACCATCTTCTAACTCTAAGCCAGTGAAATTCTCAGAGTAGGCCTGCAGTCAACAATTTGTCAAGGCATTGTTTATATTCATTTCCTGTTATCTTCTATTTGAATTTCAAAAATTACAAAGTCCATAGAAACCAAAAACTAACAACCATTACAAGGAAAAACTAATACCCCGTAATGATGGCGTGAATGCATGACAACACGGGGAAGCACCACACGTGTTACCATTCGTCCAATCTTTTCATCATTCACTTGTTCAGTAACCTGCAAGTAGAGCCAACAATTTGAAAATCAGGATTCAGAGCAGCACTACTATCGACTTAAAGATGCATTTGGCTGAAAAACAGCAAGAGTACTTAAAGATGCATTCAGTTCAAGGGAGCATTTACAACAAAACAAGTAATTAACCAGAATGACCAGACAAAACACTAAAAAAGAAATTACCCTCTATTTATACGACTCCTTCAGAGTTCAGAATTATTGACAACTTGGTTAGACATTTTCTTCATCATTTGAAGTTATACATAGCCACGTCAAAAACCCTTGAGATAGTGCTTTTGTTATTGGTGAAAACCAATCAAGTTCAGATGCAGCAAAAAATTTAAAACGATCTCAACAGTCAAAATCCCTTTACTTGGAGCAGAGAGCTGGTTGGTATGTGGAATAAAGAGAAGGACCAACTGTCATAAACTAGTAACACAATGTTGCTACAGCATAAATACTTTGGTGGAGTTAATATAGACTTGTGTCGTAATATCTAAGGATTTCTTCCTACAACTCAGTCTATGAGGTTATTATCTACATGCAGCAATGTATTTTCCCCTGCTTAGATTAAAATCTTATAACATCAAAATCCACGATTTCTGCGAGTGCCCATGTCTTTTACTAACTGAGTCAAAGTGAGTAATTTACAGAACTAGACATTTCTCGTGAAGGAGCAATTATAATATAATATTAACGAAAATTTTCTTAACACTGGCTTAATATGTGTTACCCAAAACAACTCCTGTTTATGATCTAGGTAATTGGTTATAAATGTAAAATCGCCACTATGTTGTACACTTACAGTAATGCTTACGTATCAACAGATATTCATAGACCTTACAACTCCAACACATAAAATAGAACCAGCATAAATTCAAAGTTTCAACAGGATAACTTGGTGAGTATTATCAACCTGAATGCGTCGCCTTCTCCTCTCATCCCTAAAATGTGTAAATGCATGTGGATCGAAACCAAGTACATGCATTACCTGAGAAAGTTCCACGTGTTTTACTATTTTAAATGAATATAAAGAAGATGGATTTTATTTCTGAGGTAGAACATAACTATAAATCTTACTTCATGTATGAGAGTAGCTGAAAGTAAGGTTTCTGATTCAGCAGTCAAGTGCCGGGGAGCAACATTCACGTGTCCTGCACAATAATGAATCATCACTGAATTTGGCTAATTTTCTTACATGCAGAAGAAAATAAAGGTGCTTCACAAGAATCAGTCTCCATGAAGAAGGTACCTGCAATTGCACGGCCCCACTGATCACGCTCACAAGCCACTGCCCATGCTAGGGTGTTGCCTGTCGTGGGTCTAGTAGTCACTAAAAGAACTAAGTCTGCATCAGCAACACCGTCTGGAAGATACAGAAAAACACTGAGTTAGTACATTCTAGGTGTGATATCAAAACTTAAGGAACCTCCATCCACCAATCAATAAACATAAGAAGATAATGCTTGCTACAAAAATTATATGTAATTCCAGTACCTTCTACGTACTGCCGTGGCAGCTGTACACCACCATCTTGCCCACATGCAGAATATCCACTTAATTGCAAGTTCCCTCTTACACGTTCAACTGACAAGGCCCTTTTGAACCAGTCAGCGGTTTGCCCTAGAGCCTGCGTTGAGTTAGACCACGGAAAAAGTCTCTAGGTTACCGGAGAAAGCTAATGAAAAATGCAGAAGTTCCATATTTAAATTGTTTTAAGATCTGAATGGTCCCAACAACATATATCCACAAGCTTTATTGTGCATATGAGTGACTTGGCTAGACATGCTAGTAGTTTGAACCTTTTGTAATAAATCAGTGCATGACAACTTCCTAATTATTAAGATATTCAATGCTGGTAGGTTCAAAGGCACCACTAAACTTAGAGCAGTTTATAAAGGTAAGAGAGAAAGATTATCTACATCATCGTACCTTACGAAGGCGAAGCTTTTTGTCTTCCCCAGCTATATCATCTAAAGTGCAGTTATACCAGCAGTCAGCAGAGACTGGAGGGTCACCGTGAGGATTACAGGAAGGCGTGTCAGAATTAGAAATTAGAGGAGGCTCTCCGAGCTAAAAAAGAAACATAAAATTACAGAGTTAAGCAAAAAACAAGCCATCATATCATCATTAAAATTAAAGCTAGTCAAATTGTCGGCAATAGACACCTTCACAATGTCACCAATATTTCGACAGTCTCTATCAGGTGAGTGACCAACTGCCTCGTAGTTTAAATAAATTCTAATAGGCTGCTTTGCATTGTCTTGTTTCTCTGAAAAATCGGAGGCTTCAAGCAATGCCCTTCCCTTCCTTTGGAGGGGTTTTGAGATATATTGCTCCTTATAAACCTGTCGGGATATAGAGTACACCTTGAACCCCGGTCTTTTCCTCTGTTCAATTATCTGATCGTGAATACAAGAATGTGATTGAATATTCTTACTTCCCTTCTCAGAGTCTCGCCACGACAATTCATGTTTTTGGGATAAGGCATGACCAGCAGCCGACCATACCAAAACCAATAAAACCTGAAAGAGACGTAGGGGTAAAAATACATTAAATTCAGAGGACAGCAAAAGCTTCAATAGACAGAAACCAAGAAACAATAATGTCCTGACTACATTCCCAGTGCAAAACACAACCCAAGCTACAATTCTGACCAAATAATTGCAGCAACCATGGAACACTACGAGTTTATTTGAGTATTGAGTTTTGACAGAAAACTCCATAAACTTTCAGTTCAAGAACACAAAAATTCTAAAGTCTAAACCAAATTTCCAATCAATTTGAATCAGTACCAAGTAGATTAGACAACTACCTACGTTTAACAGAATATATACATGTATATCTATGTAGTACAAAGGAAACATACTCTACAAAGCAACTAAAATTAAGCTAACCAAAAAGGGTAATTACCAAAACTAAAAATTAGGCAACCTCAGAAAATGTCTCTTAATCACGTAAAAATAAAAACAGCAACTTTATCAAGATCGACTGTAAGCTGTAAAAGTATACATACATATACATATAAACTTTCCAACTATTTCCCAAAAAAAATTAGATAATAAATAGTTTTATCTTTTTCAATAATTAAACAAGAAAATACCCAGAAATAGAAAGCAAAACCTAAATTTAGAAGCACAAAATAAATACAAAAATACAAAAAAAGGAGAGAGAAAGATTCGGAATTTACCTTAATAAAAAGAAAAGTAAATCTGGGCCTTGTAGTAGAAAATCTCACAAACACACATCGATTACAACTAGTAATCTTTAGCTCCATCGATTAACAACAATACACACATCGGTTCTATCAATTCGCCGCCGACTAGTCGCCGATCGGCTCAGAAACCCATATAAATCTCTTGATTTCTGGCATTATAAATAAATTGCAGTCGAAATATATACAATTGTAGTGGTAAAAGGTAGTAAAGAGTGAAACTTTACTGAAATGTTTGTAAAAAGAATCCCACTTTGTTGATTAGAGAGTGAAGAAGAGTGATGGGTATCGTGGAAATTATGTTTAGAGAAATGGGTAATAATTTATTTGGGGTGTAAATAAATGTTGAGTGAATTAGTGAGGAAATGTTGGCTGGGAAGATTGAGAGAGTCAGAGAGAGAGAGGAGAGAGAGATAATAGTTACGCGGATATATACAGTTCACGAAGCTACAAGGGAATAGAAAAATGTGAAAAAAGGTGGAGTAGAGTTGATATTTTTAGAGTGTGCGTGTTTTTTTTATGTGAAAACTTTTGTCTTTGTTTTTTGGATTCATATTATTTTGTCACCTTTTTGGTTTTTAAGTTACGTTTAATTTAATCGGTTACAATATTAAAATTTTGTATTTTTGGCGAAACTCTAGAACAAATAAAATCGCTCACTCTTTATAACGAGGGATCATATGTTGTTGGTTTTATTTGTATTTAATTTAATTTTAGAGTATTCCTCTTTAATACCTGTTTTTGAATTGCTCGAACTCAAAAATAATTTATAAGAAAAAATAATTATATATTCACATAATTAAACACTCGATTTTTTATATTAAAAAAATTGAGTAAGTATTAATTCAATAATAAAAAGTCATGTCGCATTTACAAAAATAGTCGTGTCGAACAAAAATAAAACAGAAATAATAGCTGATTGATCCATTATTTTTAGGGATACTATCACGTCATTTGTTGAATATGATATATTTACATGTACCCGTTTCACCATATCCAGTTGAAGTTAATCGAGTTTGAGTTATCGACCATGATTGTAATCCCCTAAAAACTTTTATCACTAAATCAAACATCATGCTCTCACAAACAAAAAGGAGAGAAACGCCAAAAGTCTCACCAAAGAGACTACAACCAAATTGAAATTGCAAATTAAAACTAAAATTACAAAATAAAAGCAAGCTTTAGATCCAGAAAACGAAACCACAAAAACAAGAGAAATCGGACTCCTCGAAACCGAATAACCATCTGTTTAATCGGAGAAGACAGAAAATCTGGATACTCCGATAATTTTTTATCTAAGAATTTTAAAACTGGTCTTTTTAAAATCGAACTGGTCTTTTTAAAACTGAAATCGAAACCGATGGTTCGGTTGCGGTTGCGGTTTTCAATTTTTAAAATCGAAAATATGCGGATCCGATTCCGGTTTCGATTAAAAACCGAACCGAATCGCGCTCACCCCTACCTGCAGTTATGTTTGGGAAAGAAAAAAAGGAGGCGGTTCTCTTGAGAATCGAGAGAAATAGAATTAGACTATTCTATCTGAGTAAAATACATTAAAGTTACAAGCAGGGGCGGAGTCACCTTAGGGTCAGCCTAAGCGGTGGCTCCCCCGAGATTTTATGTAGTATTTTTTTTTAAGTTTCATAGTATGCAGGCTTGCTAGTATTCCTTTTCACTGCGCATTTATCAAACAAAGAAGCAATTGAAAAGATATTAACAAACACATGTGATGTAAGATAACAAATATTGTATGGATGAGTTGTTTAATTTAATTGGATGCCTTTTAAAATTAAAAATATTATAATATATATAATCTTATTACAATTATAATATATCTTCTAAATTAGAATGTAATTAAAATTATTATAAAATAATAAAATATTTAAGTTATAAATTAAAATTTTCTATTATCATATTAATTTATTTTATTATTTTATATTATATTTTAATCATAATTTTATTTATATTTTAAGTTAACAATAAAATTATAATTCTTAAAAAAAAATTCTAATCAGTTTAGAGCCAAGATTTTGGCTCCTCCTGGACCAAATTCCTGGCTCCGCCACTGGTTACAAGTAGGGTGTAAACCGGATAATTCGGATACGGATTTGTCAATATCCGTATCCGAATCCGAATCCGAAAATCCGTATCCGTATCCGAATTCGGAAAATTTTAAAGGTTAATATCCGAATCCGGATCCGACGGATACTATCCGGATACGGATAATATCCGGATCCGAATTCGATTTTTAATAATTTTTTTAAATTTATATTAAAAATTCAAAAAAAATTGCAAAAAAAAAATTAAAAAATTTAATTTTTTTTTAATTGAGTTAAAGGGATTTAAACCTATTTTATTTTTTAAAAAATTAATTTTTATTTATCTTTTCAATCTAATTTTGTTATCTTAATAATATTAAACTCAAATGATATTTTTATATATGTCTATTATATTTTTACAATTATATAAAATTTGTATCATCGGTTTAACACAAACATGTACATTCATTCAGGCCAAAAAAATTTTAAAATAAAACAACATCACAAATGTCTTCTACGAGTCTGCAAATAATAAACAAAAGCAAAATAGTATTTCTTTGCCCACAAATCAGAATCCTCTCTTCCAATTTTCCTAAAAAAGGTAGAACCTGAAAAATCCATTAAAACAAAATTAGTATCTGCAAAATACATGTATACATAATATAATTAATTCGGAAATACAGAACCAAACTAATTGACTAAAGAAAATTAAGAAAATGACTAGAATCCACCTTTAGTTTTTAGACTTCTCAGAAGTCTGCATCCCAGTCAATGTAGCTAGAACATGAACCATCCTCGACAACTTTTTCAAATTGACCTATAACATATTTAAAGAGTAAAAATACTATCAAACTTGTGTACCAGAACGTACATATAATGTAGATAACAAACCCTTAATTAAACACATAAATTATTAAAAACATACCATCTTTGATGTCCGGGAGCCAATCTTTCACACACATTAAGGTTTCAACTGACTCATAATGTAAAGAAGATCGAGTGTCTGTGATAATTCTTCGACACTTACTAAAAGAACTCTCGGATGCAACAGAAGAAGTTGGAGTAGCTAGAATATCTTGAGCCATCCGTGCAAGTACTGGAAATTTAGGACCATTGAGCTTCCACCACTGAAGAATATCAAATTCAGTTTCCTTATCCATTGGAAACAAACCTTCTTTCAAGTATTCATCCAGCTCATTCTTTCTTGTGTGTTCCCCTAAATTACTACTTGCAACAAAATCTTGAAAACCACCCAACCATTCTCCATCAACTGAACTTCCAACTACTCCGCTGCCCGAATGCAAACTATTCCCCAGCCCACTATCTTTTCCAAAATTTTCAGAATATTCATTAAAAATCTGCATTAAAAACTCACGCATCTCGTCTATATAAAACTCAGCATGAAAATCATAGATTCCCTTGTATGCATATGAGACTATGGCCATCTTATATCTAGGATCTAGAATAACAGCAACTGTTAATAACTTATTGCATTCATCCCAATACTTGTCAAATTTAAGTTGCATTTTTGAAGCCATCATACTAACCCAATCATCACTAGACTCAACCCACGTCTTAATGCTTTTACGAATTTGAATCACATCAATAAAATACAAATTTGCAGTTGGATATTTGACCCCTGAATGTTTCTTTGTTATATCCGAAAAGATCTTCAAACACTCACACACTTTCTTTCCATTTTCCCACTCAATTTCTGAAGGTAAACATTTGAATTCAGAGTCTAATTCTTTTAGACGTTCAATAGCAGGACGAAGTTCAAGAGATGCTACAATCATTTCATAAGTTGAGTTCCAACGAGTGTCAACATCTAAGGGAATGCGTCGCTTAGTGTTGAGTTTAGTTTGAGACAAGGCAAGGGTAAACTTTTCATCTCTTAAGGCAGAAGATCCAATATACTTTGCAGTTTTTTGAATTTTTACAATCAAGTGATCTAGCAATTCTAACCCACTCTTCACAATCAAATTAAGAATATGTGGTACACAACGCATGTGGAACGTGTCACCATTATGAACAAGTGCCTTTTTTCCATTTAACCATGTTTTAATACCCGAAAGCATCCCTAAATTATTAGAAGCATTATCAACAACAACCGAAGATAGCTTGTTATCAATATTCCACTCTAATATTCTCTCTTTCAACCACTCACTTAGATTAACACCATAATGTGGGTATGGAACTACACGAAAAGAGATAATCCGTTTGTGCAAAACCCAATCATCATCAATATAGTGACAAGTGACACAAAAGTAGGATCGATTTTGATGCTTAGGCTTCCATCCATCAGTAGTAAGACTAACTCTAGAATTCAGATTTTCAATTTCTTTATAAATCCGCTCTTTCTCAGCCGTATACACACTTACCAAATCAGATTTTACTGTATTTCTAGACCGATACTTGTAAGAAGGCATTATGTAAGAGATCCAAAGACGAAAGTAATCATATTCAGCCATTAAAAATGGCAAATCGTGTTTAGCAACCATTTTAGCATACAAAGCTCTTTCCATTGCTTGTTCAAACTTATGAACTCCTAATTTGGGTTGAGAATCCTCACTACTAACTTGTTTTCCTAAAAGCTTTTGAGATATAGGAACCTTTATTAATCTCATTCTACACTTTTCTGTATGATTCTTCAAATGAGTTGTTCCGTTATTACTTGCCCCATTGAAACTAGCATGACAATACTTACAAATAGCTTCAATTTTTTGCGTACCTTCTTTAGTGTCACTTTTAATGCGATCAAAGTGTTCCCAAACAACTGATGTCAAAATCTTCTGTTTTTTCGCTGACTGCTCCTTTTTTTTGCTAGCCAAATCATCTTCTTTTGAAATTATAGTGCAATCTTGATCACTCCCGGAAATATTTGCAGCACATTTTGTCGATACCATGCCAACGGAATTTGATGATGCCGAACCTGAAGCATTTCCTATAATTTTAAAGAACAAACATATTGTTTATAATCTAAAATAACCTTAAACTGAAAACTCAAAGATGGTACAAAGAAAAAAGAATTAAGATATACCTTGTTCCATTATTCAAAGATTTAGTAAGGGCGGACAGATTGAGAAACTCAGATTAATCTGTAAATCGAATATGAAATACCCACTTAAACTCGTGTTAAATTAAAAGATAAGAATCATTATATGATTAAATATTTGATTTACCTTATATGAACAAATCGAAATCCAATATAAGAATTAGATTTGGCTTTTGGGGTTTAGGGCTAGATCGAGAAGTGAGGCGGCTGAATAAGGTTAAGGGCTTGAGTTGAGGACTTGAGGCTGTGCGTGGAAGATGAAAAATTGAAATTGATTAAAGTTAGATATTTAGATGCATGTATAGTATATTGATTATTTTATTTGTATTGTATTTCAGTATTTGTATAGAATAGTAAATACCGTAGTCCGTAGATACCATACTAGTCACTAGATAGTACTATACATCATATCAAAAATTATTTTTAAAGTAAATTATAAAATATAAATATTTTATTAATTTAACATGATTAAATAATTTATTAAAATTTTAAGAAAATTATATATATATATATATATATTATACGCTTATTTTCGGATACGGATATTTTCGGATACGGATATGCCTATATCCATATTCGTATCCGCAAGTGTCGGATACAGATACGGATAATATCCGTTTTTCTCCGGATACGGATAATATCCGTTTTTTCCCGAATACGAATACAGATATTTCGAACGGATATCGGATATTTCGGATTTTTTTGACAGCCCTAATTACAAGTATTGATTTTTGATAAATATTGATCATTGAATTAAATACTTCGTGTATGTATACTACGTGTGATATAATTTCGTGTATATCGGATCATAAGTTCATAACTCCAAAAGACCTAGACACGCGTATATCTTTCCAGGGGATTAGATTGACCAATTAAGATCCAAAAGTTTATTAGCTAAAAGTATTATTCGATTAGGTTTAATAGAGTAGCATGTTTGTTGATACTTGACATGCAATTGTAACTGAAGGTCAGCATATTCTTTTCATTTTTCAACTTTATTTTTCCGTACGAGAACTATTGACTTTATATGCATACTTTTAATTTCCATATTGTCAATATTAGCGTCGTTCATATAAATTTGAACAATCAGTGTCCATGCATTATTATAACTAACTCATACGCCCGTACAAGGCACATGCACACTCTGATAATCGATTAAATTTATAAATTTGATTTAACTATATTATTGTTTTAGATTTATGAGTCATGGTTTCATGATTATACAAATAATTTATCATAACTTAATTTTGTTAAATGAATAAGTTTAAAATATATCGTTAATCATACGATATTTCTCATAATAATTAAACATATTGAAATTTTACATGTAATTAAATTTTCAGTTATCGAATGTCAAATAATTTAATAAATAAACTTTTTTTGAAAGTGATCAAATTATCGAACATATATTAATCAATTCAACAAATTCACATTACTCTGCACATATATTAAAATATTTTGTAATCAAGTGATGTAACTTGTATTTCGAGTTTTCTAATCACTTCCATATATTGTAAAATATAAGTGAATTTTTATGTCTCACGAATAATTCATTAATATCATTTGTTGATAAATTAATATACATAATCCCATATTGGTGATATATATGTGCGTGTGTGTATTAATTATATAAAAAGTAATTATAAAGTAATTAATTTTATTAGTAGATATGAGATATTAATACATATAATAATATTATAATTAATAAGTATGTTAAATTGATATGTATTTATAATGAAGGGGCTAAATGTTAATTTTACATACTTAAATTGATAAGTGAAATGTTTATAAGGTTATAATAGTAAAATTATTTTTGAATATAAGAATATAAAAGTAATTTATAATGAATAAAAATTTTCCACAAAGGTGTGTGTTATGATACTACATAATAGGGAGATTTTCAGATTTTAGACCAATAACATTGTCAAGAGCATGTCACCTATGTTTGTTAGCCTAAATTCTAACATTATAATCTACCTAACCAATATTTAATAGTATTGCGGGCACAACTAGGAGTGAGCATTTTTCGGGTTAGAACCGAGAACCGAACCGAACTGAACCGAAATTTCGGGTCTAGTTCGGTTCTTCCATAAATCGGGTCCGGTTCGGGTCCTAAAATTTAGAAAAGTTCGGTTCTCGGTTCGGTTCGGTTCTCGACATCCAAAACCCGAAAGAACCGAACCGAACCGATATTATATAATATATTTAAATAATATATATATATATATTTACAATCATACCATAGAATTCAGTCTTTATAAATCTTATAAATCTGGACTTGTGAACTAAATCTGGACTTGAATTATTTTATTGCCAAGTTTTGTAGCTTTATAAAATATGTAATTTTTTTGGTTGTTAGTTGTCAAGAATGCAGTCAAATGATAAAATGGAAAGTAGATTGATTTACATTCATTAAATAGAAAGATTTATTATATAATGTAAATTTCCCAGCCAATAAAATAAAAAAAATATACATTTTGGTTCTTTCGGGTTGGAACCGAACCGAACCGTAATTCACGGTTCGGGTCCGGTTCGGTTCTAACATAATTTCGGGTCCGGTTCGGTTCTGAAAAATTCTTATATTCGGTTCTCGGTTCTTTCGGGTCCGGTTCGGTTCGGGTCGGATCGGACCCGTTGCTCACCCCTAGGCACAACTTTGTTATCCATGGATGGTCATGGTCAGATACCATATTATTCGGGAGATCATATAATTAGAGCTCGCTAAGTCGTTTTAACTTTTAATAGCCTTTCACATTTGTGCAATTGCGAAAGTAAAATAGCAATATGTTTAAGCGTTTATTCTCTCTATTTGTAGATATCGTATATCTTTTTATTATTGAATTGATTCCCCTTTTTTAAAATAAATATTAATTTTAATTATATTCCTCTATAAAACACTTAAAATTTTGTGCATACAAAAACCCGAGGAGGAAGTACATTACTAAAACTTCAAACACTATTTTCTACAGTAAAATTGAGTTTGCAGTAAATCGACATACGACATTGAGGTATGTGGCAGAAATAGGAAAATAAATGTGGCAGGTTAATAGTTCATGTCTTGAATTTCAGAAATTATTTTTAAAATTTAAAAATCAACAAACTATTATATGAATATACAAAAATTAAGAATGTACCGTGAATATAATTATTCATTAAATGTCATATATTATGACTTTTTTGTACTCTAGGGGAGTAATTTTGGGTCATATACGATGGCTTATTTGTATTCTGAATGATTAATTTTGGTCATGATTGATGGTTAAAATGGTGTGTAATTGTATTTTGAAAATTTCATATTTAATTTGTGCCTTAATTTGTTTGTCTTGAGAAACAATTTTGACTGTGATTGATGGTTAATAAATACAATTAGTGAAATTTATTTTGACAGTTTCAAATTATAAATTTATGATTTTTAATTTCATTTATGACAATTCATTAACAACATTTATTTGTCACTTTTGTTTTGATTGTCAAGTTTTAATTTCATTTATTAATTTTCAATGTAGTTTGTTTGAAATATATTAAAAATAAATTGGAATATTCTTAATTTTAATTTTTTAATTATAGTTTTAAATGATAAAATTTAGTAATTATATATTGTTTAAATATGTATATTATTATTTGTTAAACAATATGACTGTTGCAGAAGGGGGGTTGAATGCAACTTACAAAATAATTATTTTTCTTGCTAACAACAAATAAGATAGTAACACTAGTAAGTATGAAATGCAGACAAACTTAAGCAATTATATGAGAACAGTTGTTTAACTTCAAAAAATAATTTTATTATTTTTTGTTTGCTACAACTGACTGAAAAATAATTCCAGCTACAAAGAAATAAGGACAATGGATTTGCTAATATTTCTTGTTTGAGAGAAGACCTAACTCAGTTGCATAAAGAAAAACGTTTGTGAGATACGTGTATTTAAACTAAAACACATATCTCACTTATATGTGCACTTTTTTTTATCCTAGAATAAATCTCAAAATAGGAACTGTGATTTTATGGTTCAGCCTTGACTTCATTCCATTTGTAGATAAAGTTGTGCTGAGATGACAAAAATCTTTGACGCCCGGTGCACACATTGTCCTTTTGCTTGTCTTCTCCTAATATGCAGTAGTAGGCTTGACAGACTAGATACTAATGTCTAAATCATTCATTTTGCTTTCACTATCTAATCTGCTACCTAGAACATACTGTCAGCTTCACTAAAAGTATATTGTCAACTTCTAGCTCCACTATGGTGACAATATATTTGGTTCTGCACACTTTGCTGTCAAGTCTCGATAGATCCTTGAACTTTACTGTCTCCAAAACTGCTGTCAACTATCCCCGCTAAACGTGTTATCAGTAAAACTTGTTGTCTGTGAATCTTCATTCTCCGCCAAATTTACTGTCATTGAAATAGTTGTTGTCATCTGTTCCTTCGTGTTGTCACTTGAATATGCTGTCGTATGGTTCAGTTGTAGAATGTTCCTGTCAAAGTCTTGACCCATGCGTGCCTGAACATTTTGTGAACTTCTGTCATGGATCATGTTATTGTATTTGTATAAGACAATAACTATTGAGACTTACTGTCATCTACTAGACTTTTAAGCATACTGTTACAAGTGACAATTAATATACTGTCAATATACACATGACAGTACATTTTACTTAGTTAATTTCTAATTAATCTAAGTAACTTCTAGTTTAATCCCTAACAGTATTTGTTAAGTTTAGGTATCTAACCAAAGGGATCCTTTTTAGTTATATAATTATATAATAATGTATTAGAATACTTTAAGATATTATTTGACGATATTTATTGAGACGTTTTCTTTTATTTTTTTTCTCTTATGATTTTCAGTACACAGAAAAAATGATTAAATTGACTTGCAGTGGGAGGCACAATACATGTATCAAGAAAGTTGAAGACTTTTCAACTACTATACTTGTATTTTTTATTGATATTTTTGGGAGTTTCCTCTTCAAGCAGTAAGGTTTTATTGTATAAGCATTCAGAGACATCTTATGTATGTCTTTCGATTAGATGATAAACTTTATCGAATGAAAGAAATCTTTTTGATCATTCAAAATTGTATCGGATCCGAAACCCGAAAATTTGGATTTACCGAATCCGATTTTTTGGATTTGGATTTAATTTTTACCCACGGAAATTTTTGGATTTGAATTTGAATTTGAGGCATACCGATCCGATATCCGAAATCCGATCCGAACCCGAAATCCAAAAAAAATCCAATATATATATATATATATTGATTACATATATAATTAACTTACTTACTATTTTTTCAGAAAGAATCTTATTATATTTTCTTCAAAATATTTCTTTTAAGATTTATTCAAGATAAAATTATCACTTTATATTAACAAATAGATAAATATTAAAATAATTTTATCTTGAATAAATCTTAAAAGAAATAAAGTGATAAAGAAATATATATTTAATATTTAAATATTCAAAATATGTAACGATTGTGATTCGATTTAAACAAAAAAGATTAATAAAGTGATAAACACATTTTTGGTTAAATTATTATTATATTTTATATTAATGTATTGATAGGTGAAATATGCATATAAACTATTGTATAAATAAAATGAATATTGAACAAATTTTCTATGTACGTTATTAATAATTTAGTTAATTAAGTTATTTTTCAATTTTTGGATCCAAAAAAACTCGATATGATATGAAATTCGATGGATTTGAATTTAAATTTAATTTTAAAATCCGAAATTATTTGATTTTAAATTTAAATTTCACAAAATCCGTCCGAACTCCGAACTTGATCCGCTTCCATCCGTAAATAGAAGCACCTTATTGCTAAATTGTGTTTGTAGCCATCCGAATCTTGGATTATGTTAGTAGAAAATGGAAAATGGAAAATGGATCGATTACATGTCTGTCGGTTACATGTTGGTTGGTCCTCTTATCAACTACTCTCTCCGTCCATAATATTAGTTTTTTTTAAGAAAAAAAATTATCTCATAATAATTTTTTATTTATATTTTCAATATAAAAAATTTAAATTTACTTTTTTTTTGTCATTTTCAATATAAAATTTATTTTATTTAATATAAAATAGTTATAATAAATATGACATGCACGAAAAATTATTTTACAAATAACTTTTCTTAATATGCATTATTTTTCCAAAAGAGACAATTAATATGAAACGGAGGGAGTAACTTTATAGACGACGTACTTATAAATGGATATAATAAGTTGGTAATTGGTATTGGTTTGCTCCAACTCATATTATATTTTTGTTAATTACAAAATCATACTTGTCTATTTCTCAAGTCGTTCTAATTAGAGGTATATCCAGGCATTACAAAAAAGACGACCATAAAGACCGATCAATATCAACAAAAATAGCACATTACAAACTTATAACCAAAAAAACTAATTATTGTGAAAAAAACATTTGAAGATTCTATACAAATTAATTTTTCTCACTATAAAACTATGACACAAATTAATCACTTACTTTCACGACATTTTCATGAGTTGACTTGTTTTTATTAGTGGATTTTTTACATGCAAGAGGTTCATTATTATTAATAAATAACAGTCAATCAAAATTTGACAAATCATTTTTTATTGTGTCATGCACCCTTTAGACCGTAAAACTATTTATTATCTGCGTTTAGCCCTGGGCTCTATTTCAGAGTTACTGGGCCATTGCTTAGGTGAATAAAAAGCTTACTGGGCACATACCAGTCATGTTTATAAATTTGGTAGTGACGGTGAATTTGCAAAAATAACTTTCGATAAACCCAGCATTATAGTAAAACTTATGAATCTACACGTTACCAGATCTAAAAGGGAACAGAATATTAAAAAAGGTCTTTATATAGCCCATATTCCCAGAACAGTAATCAATTTACCATTGGGCCTATCCCTTCTTTATATTAAAGGTTTATTGACCACGGCCTACCCTAATCCTAGCCCAGTGAGAAAATACCCGAGAACTACTACAATATATTCTATTTAGTCACCTTTATTAGGTTGGGGAATTTCCCAAAACTTGAACTTGAATAGGAGCAGTGAACCACACCCTTTAAACTGAAATGCTTAAAAAACTGCAATCCTTTTTTGGGCCGGTGAAAGAAGTTAACTCATGAAGTATTCAACGAATTTTTTATCATGTTTATTTAATAAATATAAGGGTAAAGAGATTTTATTTAGCAGGATAGAAAAATTCTCTATTCAATCGCCCTAAAATCATGTATGGATTGAAAACTCACATTAAAATAAGTAGATATATAAAATTTTATAAAATTTACATGTTAAAAATATAATTATTTGAATACTATAAATTATATATTTTTTGAAATAGGTATGTAGTGGTCCAGATTTTATATTCTATTGTGATTAAAAATTACATCGTATATAATATCAATTTATATATAAATTCGCATATTCATAATTTTTATATAATAATTTTATCAGTAAGATTGAATATGTAAATAAATTATTGAAAATATAATTTTTTAAAACGCTTGGATAGATAAATTATGAATTATCTACCCTCTACAGTAAATTCTCTTTTTTCTTGAATATAATGTGTTTACACAATAAATATAAAAAAATGCATTTTACAACACTTATTTGTAGACCCGGCAATTTAGTACACGATACGAATAATACGACACGAAATAACACGAAAATTTAGTGTTTATATTTTAATTTTGAGTACACGAAACACGACCTAGATTTAGTGTCGTATTTGAGTTCAGCCTTTGAGTACACGACATGACACGAAAGTATACGACATAAAT
Source organism: Oenanthe sinensis (assembly GCA_028671895.1). Classification (NCBI taxonomy): domain Eukaryota; kingdom Viridiplantae; phylum Streptophyta; class Magnoliopsida; order Apiales; family Apiaceae; genus Oenanthe; species Oenanthe sinensis. The sequence continues at coordinate 44,708,468 of CM053794.1, forward strand.
AAATATTATATATATATATATATTTATATATAATATTTAATAACATATTTTATAATTTTATATACAATTTTATAAAAAGAACATATTTTGTATACAACTAAATAATAATACAAGAGTCATACGGGTCAATGAATTATATCAATATTCACTTTTAAATTTGAGTACATTTTATTATGGCTTTTGTTTAGACTTTAAAGTTTAAAACTTGAAAATGTAATGTAAAATTTATTTATTTTCGTGTTAAAATGTGTGTATTCGTTTTCATGTATTTCATGTACACGAAAATTTTCATGTATTTTAGTGTCGTTTCATATCGGGTCGTTTTTATGCTGTATTGTGTTTGTATTACTGTTTTGGATCCACGATTAAATTTCATATTATTTTTTGTCTAATCACAAAATACACGAAACACGAAAGTACACGACACGGACAAATGAGGTTTACTTATTTGTCCGCTTCACCGTCTGTAGGGAACTCTACTTATTGGAATCAATAGCGAGGCAGCGAGCTACTTATTGGAGTCGAGACAGTAGTCACAGTATGCAATTGAGCTACCGACATTATCTGTGTAACGGTGTGGACCATGTGGTGGGGGTGAAAATTGGCTGAAATTTTTTGGTACGTTAGTTTACTTGCCTGATTTTTTAAACTTGTGCTTTATAAAATGGGGGCTCCGCGTGTCATACCTTGTGTCTAGGGCTAAGAGCATCTTCAATAAGAGTGTCAAGAAGAGTGTCAAAGTGTCATATGATATGATGTGACATAACACTCTTGTTAACACTCCATTGAAATTAGAGGGGTGCCAATTAAAATTATCAATTTTTGGCACCCTCTGAAATGGTAAAAATGTATTACATCACATTAAAGTCATAAACATTCATACTTAGTATTAATTATACATGTATTTGACAACTTTGAGTGCCAATCACTGGAGTAAAATTTTCTAAAAAGAGTGTCAAAATATTATTGAAGAAAGATAAAATATTTTATTAATTTTTTTGATGATTTATCAATATTGTCAACTTTAGTTAGTAGCCTCATTGGAGATGCTCTAACTGCTAATCACATTCTTGTCTGCCCCCAAACTGAGCATTTTTTTTAAGCCTAGATAATTTATTAATGCCTAATATTGAAATAGGATTATATTATTTTAATGTAATAATTCTATTATTTGTATAATTAATTTTAATTTATATTATATAATACATTATATTAAAAAATTTACCTTCCCACTTTATGAAAGTAGTTGCTTTATTTGAATAAAAAAATATAAGCATATATTAGAAATAAGATGTTAACAAACATGAGGTATATTAAACATTTTGAAAGAGATCAAATTTGATGTACAATACTATTTATTTTACATATTTTTATACTATTGTAATATATTATTAGAAAATGTTTTATATTAAAAGAATATAAAAATTATATTATTTTAATATTTGAAGTTTGCCTTGAATATTTTAATATTCAAGGCAAACTTCAAATATAAATATACCAAGTACTAAAAGTTGATGGTGTTTGTTAAGTACATAACACGTATGTATGATATTTATAATATCATTATTACATCTATGCAGGCAGTAGTTTTGGCCAACCAAATTAAAAACACTCGATGATCGGCAAACTAGGCATTTCCATGTACTAAATCTTGGTAACTACATCTAGCTAGCTAGTACAACTCTGTTCCTCTTAAATCTAACATATACTAATAGGCATCAGTAACAACATCTATACTTGGGACTCTTATTCAAGTAGTCGGGGTAAAAGGCTTGGCAAAGCTCTTTATATTTCTTGACATCAAACTTGTGAATTTTCATGAGCTTTTCTTGCTTGGCCTTGAATCTACGTTGGAAAAAACCCTCAAATGTTGGTTCTGTTGATGTCCTGAGGAAGAAGGCATATGCAAGTGCAAAGTGAAGAGACGTGACGAAGAAGCATATAGGCTCCATTACATCCCAACTTAGTTCCCAGAAAGTTAGTCTCATAAACCCCAGTGTTTGAACAAGCATGAACCCCAGCCCACCATATAGTTCTGCCCTAACCATTGACTCTGCTTTTCTATCTATTACTGCTTTTTGCTTCTCCATTTCTTCCAGTTGTGCTTTTCTCGAGTCGTTCGGGGTAGCTATTGTTTCATAAATTAGCTTCTCCATTGATCTTGCCACCTGTAGTATTCACATTAAATATTTTAGTTACGAAATAGACATTTAACTAACTAGTAAACTATTACTAGCCCCTCCCTGCCAAAGAACGTGATTTCGGATTTCTAACACGATACGTGACTCGTACATAATTGTTTTACGTAAATATTAGACATTTTATACGAGCTAATAATACAAGTATATATGGATGGAGCTAATTTTACCTGATCAGGGCGGAGAAACACGATATTGCCCAAAACAATTACATTCCCAGCCTCATCCAACATTCTAGCACACTCTAAACCCTGTTCATCATTGTCACACACATCACTACAAATCTTAACAAACTCAGAGTACTCAACCGAGTTAGCTGGAATTTGCTTTAATGCTGATCTAAGCTTCTCCAATCGGGCGGACCTCATAATCTTCTTGGCCTCGTGCACGGATATTCCTCCAATATTCTTCTGTGGCGGACTTAATCCATCAAAACGAATACGATTTTCTGAAGAAACAAAATGATTAGGCCAGAGCTTTTCCCTCAGCTTATCACCAACAGGAACAGAGAGAAACTCGGGTAGCTTAGCCGAGGACTGATTTATGGATCGACGCTGTAAGAAGCGACGAAAGAAGCCTTTGTCATCGTCGGTAGAGTCAGGGGAAGTGATTAGCTCGCGCTGGAAGTTTGTTTTGGCTCCATTTTGATGAATGACAGGAGCAGTAGGAGAATAATTTATTGGTGTTTTATTGAAGAGGCAATTTGATATTGTTCTTCGAAGAGCCATATATTGTTATAGATCGAGTAGAGAACCGAGAGAGATTTTTGGAGTTGGAGGGTTTGGTATTGGACTTGTTCCTCAAGTGTTGGGGGAGGGAGGGGTTTATATAGGGTGTGACAAGGTGATGTAAACAAAACATGACAATGTGTTGGATATTTGAGTTAATTGTGCTAATAGTGCAGACAAGATTAAAATAAAATAAAATGTGTTTATAATAATATAAATCTTCTTCTTATCTTATCTCATTACATAACAACCTTATCTATACTGATAAATTGTTCATATAAAAATAGTAATTGTACATGTACCATCAATATTGGTGGTTTCTCTTATACTACTATTAAAAACTTATTGGTTTATATTTAATAATATATAAACCTCTTATTTAATATTTACTGAATAATAAAAGTTCTTCATTATTTAACACTCCTCCTTGAAGAACTTCTTATGTATGCCAAGTTTATTCCTCATATATTCAAACTTTCCTTTTGGAAGTGATTTTGTAAAAATGTTAGCTAGTTGCTCTTCTGAATGACAGTGAACTAGGCTCACTTTTCCTTTGTTTTCAGCTTCTCGAACGAAGTGATACTTTATTTTGATGTGTTTTGTCTTTCTATGTTGTACTGGGTTCTTTGCAATAGCAATTGCTGATGTGCTATCACAGTAAATCTTAGTTGTTGATCGTTGTTTTCCACCCAATTCTACAAGTATCCGCCTGAGCCATATTACTTGATTAACTGTTGCACATGCTACTATATATTCAGCTTCGGCTGTTGATTGAGCAATTGTATCTTGCTTTTAACTTAATCAAGAAAATATACCATTTCTGAGTGAAAACACATATCCGGATGTGCTCTTCATATCATCTAATGACCCCGCCCAATCACTGTTTGAATATCCTATTAGTTCAGGATTTTCCGTAGGTCTGAACCATAATCCATAGTCCAAAGTACCTTTTATATAACACATGACTCTTTTGACAGTTTTCATGTATAATTGTGTTGGTTTTTGCATAAACCTTGATAACATACTTGTAGCATACATTATATCTGGTCTTGTTGTAGTTAAATATAGTAAACTGCCAATTATACTTCGATAATGTTTAACATCTGCTTCTCTTGAATCATCATCTTTGCTCAATTTTTCATTTTGAGCCAAGGGAGTTGAAATTGGATTACATATATACATGTTAAATTTCTTCAAGATGTTAGTCGCATAATTTTTCTGACAAATGAAGATGCCTTATTTTGTTTGATCAATCTTCATCCCTAGAAAGTAATTCATCATACCCAGGTCTATCATCTCTAACAATTTCATTATTCGTTCCTTAAAATTATTGATCATTGTCAGGTTACTTCCTGTAACAATAAGATCGTCGACATAAAGGAAAAGAATTAATAGATCAAGTCCTTCCACTTTGATGTATAGGGTAGCTTCATTTGGAATTTTCTTAAATCCTTGTTGATGAAAATATTTGTCAATCCGACTATACCATGCTCGTGGTGCTTACTTAAGTCCATACAAAGTTTTTTTCAATCTTAAGACTTTGTCTTCCTTTCCTTTTATTGTGAATCCTGGTGATTGTTCTATATAGTTTTCTTCTTCCAAGAATCCATTTAGAAATGCAGATTTTACATCGAGCTGGTAGATATTCCATTTACGCTGTACTGCAAGAGTAAGAATTGTTCTGATTGTATCTTGTCTTGAAATAGACGCAAAAGTCTCATTATAATCTACTCCAAATTGTTATGAATAACCTTTCACAACTAATGTTGCCTTGTATTTTTGTATTGAACCATCTGTATTTTGTTTGGTTTTGTACACCCACTTCATGCCAATTGTGTCCTTATGTGGTGATTTATCAGTGAGTACCCATGTATGGTTTTTTTCAATCATGGAGATTTTTTCTCTCATTGCATCTCTCCATTCTTTGTGTTGAACAGCTTGGTCGTAATTATTTGGTTCATCCGAGACAAAGTAACAGAATTGAACTTGCTCAGGATCTAGATCTGGTACTCTTTCTGTATTTTCATATAAATCTGACAGTATTCGAGTTTTTGTAGGTGGTGCATCTGAAAAACTGTCATATTCATATCTTGGTGAGCCTGGATCATCTGAACTACCCTTAGACTCCTCCTGAAAATGTTGTTGAGGTGGACCAAGTATGACTTGTGTTCTTTCAGGATTGAATGATTCTGTTACTACATATTTCTTTCTAATGTCATTATGCTCTCAATCCCAAGAAGCATTCTCGTAAAATACAGCATCTTTGCTGATTTGGAATTTATTGCATTGTTGATTGTAGACTCGATAACCCTTACTCTATGAGTTATAGCCAATGGAGATTCCTTTTTCGGCTTTCTCTTCTGGTTTGTGCCGCTTTTGACTAGTCACATAGATGTAACATATGCATCCGAATATTCGCAAGTTACTTACGGATAGTTTGCGATCAGACCATGCTTCAAGAGGTGTTTGATTATTAACAGCCTTCATGGATAACCGATTCTGAAGATATACTGCCATATAGACAGCTTCTGCCCAAAACTTATTTGGTAAATCTTTTTCTTTTAGCATTGTCCTTGCCATCTCCATCACGGTTCTATTCTTCCTTTCACATACACCATTATGTTGTGGAGTATACAGAATAGTGAGGTGATGATGTATACCTTCTATTTCACAGAACTTGTTAAATTCTAATGAGGTATATTCTGTTCCATTATCACTTCTTAGAGTTTTAATTTGACAGCCACTTTTCTTCTCGACATAGCTCTTAAATTTATCGAAAATTTTGAATACTTCCGATTTTTCTTTCAAGAAGTATACCCACGTCATCCGGGAATAATCGTCAATAAAGATGATAAAGTACTTGCTATTGTCTAGTGAAAGAGTTCTTATGAGACCACACACATCTGTGTGTACTAACTCTAATCTCTTTATTGCTCTCCATGCTTGACCAGAAGGGAATGATTTTCTTGACATTTTTCCCAGCTGACACGCATTGCATACATCAGTAATTCCGGAGATTAGAGGAAGCCCTTTGACCATATTTTTATCCGAAAGAAACTTTAAACCTTTTGAATTACTATGCCCAAATCGTTTGTGCCATAACCATATTAGTTCGTCTACTTTGGCTGGCATAGACATTTTTTGTGTTTTATATTGCCAATGAATGGGAAAACATTTTTGTTGCATTTTTATGCAAGCGATGTTACTCCCATTTGGATCGTAAATGCCACACGTGTCTCTTTCAAAATGAATTGAATATCCATTTTTCATCATTTGAGTAACACTGAGTAAATTCTGATCCAAATTTGGAACATAAAGAACGTCATTAATTTGACATGTCCCTTTCTTTATTTCCAGATCAATAATAGCTTTCCCTTTAGATTTCACAATTTCTACATTGCCCATTCTTACTGGTACCTTAATAGATGGGTCTATTTTGGTGAAAGCATGTGAATGTTTGGTCATATGATTCGTACAACCGTTATCAATAAGTTAGACATCCTTTTGATTATTTGCATTCTGACATGCATAAAATGGATGATTTTCATCATCCATTGTTTTTTATCTTCCAGCTTGCTAGTTTTTGAGTCTACACTCATTTTCAGTATGGTTGAATTTCTTGCAGTAATTGCATTGTCATTTTCCTTTGTGCCAGAAATTCTTTTATACATGATTCATTTTCTTGCTTATTGAACATGGAGGGAACTTACTCCTCTTTTCAGCCTCTTTGGCATAAATAGGACTACATTGATTTGATGTGCCTCTTTTTTTCTTTCTTTTGAATGAAGATATTTTGTGCTTTGACTGGAAAGCTCCTTCTCCGGATGCTTCATTTCTTCGAGACATTCGATCCTCATGAATTTGTAGTGATACTATTAATTCCGAGATAATTAACTGTGTGAGATCCTTAGATTCTTTTATCACAGTCACAACTGTATCAAATTTCTCAAACAAACCAACCAGTATTTTTTCTACAACTCTCTGGTCAGCAATATCTTCACTATTCGATTTTAATTCATTTACCAACTTAATTATTCGAGAAGAGTAATCCTTAGTTAGCTCTCCATCTTTCATCTTGAGATTCTCGAATTCATGTCTAAGAGACTGAAGCTTGATTGTTGTTGTTTTCTCATTTCCTTCAAATTCAGCTTTCAAGATATCCCACGCTTGCTTAGCTGAAGTAACATTCATTATTCTGGGAAAAATTGTATCTGTATCTGTAAAATGAATTTTCGCTAATGCTTCTGCATCTCTTTGTGGCCAGTCAACCTGTGTTGATGTGGTGGCTGCAGTTGCGCCATTTTGAGGTATGCCGGTTTCCACAACATTTCATAAGTGTTGGGTTGCTTGGAGAACGACCCTCTTTTTGATATTCCAGAATTTATAATTTTCTCCATTGAAAATGGGAATAACTTGTTGTTGATTTGAACCGGAAAATGCCATTATATATTATATTGCGGAAGTAAGATATAAGTCTTTTTGATCTTGAGACTCTGATACCAAATGTTGGATATTTGAGTTAATTGTGCTAATAGTGTAAAAGAGATAAAAGAGAATAAAATGTGTTTATAATAATATAAATATTCTTCTTATCTTATCTCATTATATAACAACATTATTTATACTGATAGGTTGTTCATATAAAAATAATAATTATACATGTACCATCAATATTGATGATTTCTCTTATATTACTATTAAAAATTTATTGATTTATATTTAATAATATATAAACCTCTTATCTAATATTTACTGAATAATAAAAGTTCATCATTATTTAACATAATGAAATATCAAAATAAGGAAATATCATGCATGTTATTGTTATCGTACCATACCATGTTTTAAGTAAATATCACCCACGTAGCTAATTTTATTCAGAAAATGACTTAACTGCAGTGCGAAAATATCAAATTAACATAAAACTGGAAAATAAATATTCGGCCAATCAAACATTTACAACATCTACGATTTGAATAAAATAAATCACAGTCTAACATACATATAGGGAATATATATATATATATATATATATATATATATATATATATATATATATATCTCCAGGAAAAAAAACTCATTTAAATATACCCGGTGTATGTGTTATTTGTTATCTTTTGTTGCCGCGAATTTCATAAATATATCATATTTTGTTATACCATGTCAATTTTTTGAGAGATTTTTGTTGCCGACGTCATGTACGTACAGTTGCTAAAAAAGAGTGGAGGGGCAATCAAAGTAGAAAATATAATCTAAACGGTGGGAACCAACTAATAAAAGATGGAAACGCTATTAACTTGTGGTACATGCAATTAGGTGCAAGTAATTCTCATTACTTAGTAATCTCCCGTTGTCTTTTCTTTTGCAGTTTTAATGCCGTTTAGGTCATGAAAGAAAAATAATAATACTCCCTCCGTCCCACTTCAGGTATCTCATTTAATTTTTTAACGGTCAAATTTAATTAATTTTGACCGAAAATTAAAAATATATATTTTTATAATTTTTAAAATCTGAAAAGTATATTTTAAAGAAAATTATATAAACTTTTCAATGATATATATTTTATAATTTTTTTAATTATATAATATATGTAATATTTAATCAATTTTAAAATTTTTGACCTTTGAAAAGTCAAATTAGACACTTGAAATGGAACGGAGGGAGTACAGTGTTAACATGATTTAAACGACATTTAACTACTATATTGTTGCTTTTCTTACGTCTGTATATATCACAAATTTGGTATGGTCAAGTTACATATTTGACTCTTAAATATCACACTTTTAGCCATACTCGAGTGAAAACGAATCTAATATTAAAATCTTCAGTGATCTTTTTTTTTTGCGAAAAAAATCTTTAGTGATTTGTTTTTTAAGAAGTTCATGTCAAAATAGAAGGAAATTACTATTATTCATGCCAATAAATTGTAAAATATTACCTCCATCCTATTTTAATTGTTTTTTAGAAAATTGAATTAATTTAATTTAATTATAAAAAGTCAAAAGTTATGGGTCCGGAATAATACAGAATTCTATATATGACAGGTAAATCACATCTTGTTGATGTAGAAAATTCCATCTTAGTGCATGTGGTTGACAATTGATAGCAGTTTTAGGACTTGTCGGGAATATAATCGATATATATATATATATATATATATATATATATATATATATATATATATATATATATAGACACACACACGCAGGTGCTCAAACGAGAATCTACCTTAAAAATTAAAATGAGAACTTAGAACCATTAAAATTTTATATTTATACTATATTATTATAATCGAAAAATTAAAAGTTTTGATTGTCGGTATGGTAGTAGGTGGAACATAGAAAAGATCTTAACCGTTCAATTTTATGCGAACCATAAAAACAATTTTAACCATTGAATTTTAATAAAATATAATTTTAAAAAGAATATAATCATACATACAACTCTAACCCCGTTAGTGATCCTTTTATACAAGATAGGATAATATTATATTATATTTAAATTATATTATATTTAAACTATATTCTATATTTTTTTTACGAATCCTACTTATCCTATAATTTTTATTTAATATATCATTAAAGTTTATCCTATATTTTTTATTTAATATATCATTAAAATTTATAATAAACAATATGCATTTTTTTAGTTTCCATCTATTTCTCTATTTTAATCGCATAACACAAATTATTTATCAAAACACAAGCTCTACTCAAATTAGAAGAATTTTGCTCAAACTAGAACAACCGGTTCCTATCAATACCGGTATGTTCAAATTAGAAGACCGACATCAATACCTTATATACAACTCTAACCCCGATAGTCATCGTTTTATACAACTCATCACAGATAAAATAATATTATATTATATTTAAATTATATTATATGAATATTAAATTTTATGAATATTAAAATAATAATATTATTTTATTAACATTAATTAAAATTTATCACTATGTTATATCTATATTATCTATACTTTTATATTATATTATTAAAAAAAAACTTCTCTTTTAATTAGAATATTTAGTTTTACTCAAAATCTACTAACATGTTTCAATTTTTTTCATCGCTCAAATACTTTAATTTATTTAAAATTACAATTTTTGAATATTAAAATTTTATTATATCTTACCTACATTAAAATATACTCTTTTATTTAAATTTTAATTAAAATATTTCTAATATATTTGTAACTCTTTTTATTAATAAAATTTTTCTAATTAAGATTAAAGAAAAATAAAAAGTTCAGTCAGTTGGTCGTCCGTTCGGTATGTTCTCTTTTTATACAACTCTTTTTATCATCCATGAGTTTTCTTTTTATACGACTTTTTAATGCAATTATGATATAATTATAATTTAGTTTTAAAAGATATATATTTTACATTAACTTTATCATCAGTGAGTCATTTTTTATACAACAATCTAATAACATATATTACTTCATTTCTACTTGAAATTACAACTTATTAATTAAATCTCATGAATATTAAAATAATAATATTATTTTATCTCTAAATAATTTTTATTATATATTATATTATCATAGCCGATATAATAAAAAAATTTAAATTACATATTTAAATCATATAAAATAATTAATATATAATTTATTAATCATGTCTGTGCTTTGCACGGGTTATAAGCTAGTATTAATTAAATCTTAACCACTCAATTAATTATCTATATTTCACTCTCCTCCTTAATACATTCAGATCTACTTTTTCTCTCTCTTCTATCTATTTCTTCCGCCCGTCTTCTTCTCCCCCAGGCCACCATCGTCTTTGTTACACCACTACTCCATTATCGTCCATCATTATCATCAACTATAATCATGTTTTCATGATCATTTACTATCATACATACATATATACATATACATACATATATATATACATATACATACATACATACATACGTATATACATACATCATATAGTCATTCCATTTATCAATTCCAGTGAGATGTTCTTCTTTTTTGATGATACAAAGCGAATCTAATCACCTTTTCACAACGAGAATGATTCAAGTCCGACAATCTTCATGAACAACGACTATATTATCTCATCACTTCTCTACGAACAACGACAATTATACCACAACTACAGTGTTCTTATGACTACCAGCATTTTAGATCCATCATAAAATCATTAGACTTACTGTCACTTGCTTAGATCCGAAAAAAAATGATGATTTTTGTTTAAGAAATTTAGTGATTCGCGTTTGGATTTTGATGATTCACGTTTGGATTTTGATGATTTATCATGTTTAAATTTAATAATTTATTGGATTTTCTGAAAATGTAGTCGGTAGTGATTGTGTAGGTATTAAACTTGTAAATGATATTTTATTAATAATTTTAATGGTGGTTATTAATTAGTGATTGTGGTAATGATTGTAATTGTTGGTAACGACATTTATACCACAACTACAATGTTCTTATGACCACCAGTATTTTAGATCCATCATAAAATCATTACACTTACTATTACTTACTTAGATATAGAAAAAATGATGATTCTTGTTTAAGAAATTTAGTAATTCGCGTTTGAATTTTGGTGATTCACGTTTGTATTTTGATGATTTATCATGTTTAAATTTAATAATTTATTGGATTTTCTGAAAATGCAGTTGGTATTGATTGTGAACTTTGTGATTGTGTATGTATTAAACTTGTAAGTGATATTTTTGTTAATAATTTTTATGATGGTTACGAATTAGTGATTGTGGTAATGATTGTAGCTGTTGGCGATGATGGTGTAGTAATGGCAATTGATGGTGTAGTAACAGTGGTAGTATTATGCTTTTGTTTAAATGATATATAGAATTTCAAAATATATATCTACATGTGTATTAAATTTAGTGATTTGAGTTTAAATTTAGTGATTCTACTTTGAGTTCTTAGTTATGATTAAAAGAGTGTTCTCATTGGAGTAGCTCCCACACACACAATAACTTATAATAGAAAATAACTTATAATATATATATATATATATGTATATATATATATATATATATATATATATATATATATATATATATATATATATATATATATATATATATATATATATAGGCAAGTGATCAAATAGAAAATAATTTATAATAGAAAATAAGATCTAAACCACATATTCAATCTAATCTAATGGCAAGGAAGAGCACCCACACACTAATTAAATAGACTCTCGCACGCACAATCCCACATAATATTTTCGTTTTTAGTTTGATTTTTCCCGTGAGTTGGTGATTTTTTTTCTTCAAATCTAACACCACCACATTTTTTTTCATATTCCAACAATCAGTTTGCATACCATATGTGATTATATTCCGGTGACTTTTATTTTTCTGGCGTCGTTCATTATTTTTTTTGAACCCAAGATATATAATTTAGTGATTTATGTAATACAAATTAGTGATTTGTGTAATATAATTTAGTGATTGAAATTCGGATCTGATAAGTGACGAATTTATTTTAGTTATAAATTATATTCGCCAAAATATAGCACATATGGTATGGAAACTGATCGTTGGGAGATGAAAAAAATGTGGTGAAGTTAGATTTGAAAAAAAATTCACCAATTGATGAAAAAATTAAATTAAAAACGGAGGAGAATAAATGGGATTGTATATGTAAGAGTGTATTTAATTTGTGTGTGAGTGCGGCAGGTGTAAGAATAAGGTTTTCTATTTCCCATTTAAGTTATTTTTTTTACTGTGGGAACCCGCAGCCGCTACCCTTTGGGTTGCACTGGGTAAACCCACGGGCTCACGCAATAGCCTGCAAATCAGAACCAGGTAAACCGCACAAGTGCGACAGACTCTGACCTAGATGACATAATCACAAATTCTCATCGCGTGTGATTCGAACCTGTGACCAAGATGATGATATTCCTCTCTTTCTATTTGAGTAAAACTCTCTCTCTCTATATATATAGAGTGTTACTCCAATAGAAACCAATTTTGACTAGAAACTAGAAACTAAACTTATTCCATCGTTTTCAATTTGGTTTTCCCATTAATTGACTATTTTTTTTCAAATCTAAGTTCACCACATTTCTCTCCATCTTCCAACGATCAATTTGCATACCATATGTGATATATTCCGGTAATTTAAAAATTAATCACAAATTTATATTATATTTGTTACCAGAAAAAATGCAATCATTGATTTATATGAGATGATAAATCACAAATTTGTACTATAAAAATCACTAATTTCTATTATAAAAATCACCAAAATCACCAATTTTGTTAATTTATACATGGAGATCGCCGGAAAAATGGAACTCGTCAGAATATAGTACATATGGTATGGAAACTGATCGTTAAGAGATGGAAAAAATGTGGTGAAATTAGATTTAAAAAAAGGTTCACCAATTGGCGGAGAAAATCAAATTAAAAATGGAAGGGATTAAATGTGATTGTGTATGAGATGGTGTATTTTAATTGTGTGTGGTGCATTCTAGGGGCCATTAGATTAAATTAAATATGTGGCTTAGATTAATTTCTAGTTTCTAGATTTGACTTGTTTTCGATTTGAGTATTGCCTATATATATATATTTGTGGCGGAATATACATCTATACTATATTATTATAGCTGAAAGATTAAAAGTTTTGGTCCAAAGTGAACTATAGAAAAGATCATAACCGTCTAATTTTAGATGAACAGTAGAAACGATATTAACTATTCAATTTTAATAAAATCTAATTTTAAAAGGAATATATATAATACATACAACTCTAATCCCCAGTAGTCATCTTTTTATACAATAATATTATATTTAAATTATATTATATATTTTCTATTTTAAAAATCTTACTTATCCTATAATTTTTATTTAATATATCATTAAAGTTTATGAATATTAATATATAAATATTATTGTATAATAAAAAAATAACAATTATAATCTAATGGTTATTATATTTATTAAAAATATAATAATTAACCAACAAAACTACTCATATACAAATACAAAAACCCACTTCTATACTATACTATTATAAGCGAAAGATTAAAAGTTTTGGTCGGTCAGTTGGTACCCGGGCCACGGGCCTAAAAAATATACATGTAATTATAATACGAACCCTAACTACATACATATTTATATTACCTAAAATTTTACCTCTTAGGCCCATTTATATATTTATAAAATTTTAATTTTTAGGCCTAATTATATATTTACTATAACACGTGTCCAGATTATAATATATTTATATTTAGAATAAATTTATATAATATAAGAGAACATATAATATTAACAAAATTTTTAATATTAAAAAAAATTATATTGAATATAAATATAAATAAAAAAATAATTTACTTAATATTAGTTATTCCCTGATATAAACTTGTATAATATGTATGTATCATATGTGGTGTGTCTGTGTGAGAGAGGTTCCAAGGGGTATGGAAGTGGGAAATATTCGAATAAGCTACATACGAACCCTAACTACATACATATTTATATTACCTAAAATTTTACCTCTTAGGCCCATTTATATATTTATAAAATTTTAATTTTTAGGCCTAATTATATATTTACTATAACACGTGTCCAGATTATAATATATTTATATTTAGAATAAATTTATATAATATAAGAGAACATATAATATTAACAAAAATTTTAATATTAAAAAAAATTATATTGAATATAAATAAAAATAAAAAAATAATTTACTTAATATTAGTTATTCCCTGATATAAACTTGTATAATATGTATGTATCATATGTGGTGTGTCTGTGTGAGAGAGGTTCCAAGGGGTATGGAAGTGGGAAATATTCGAATAAGCTAGGTGACGCATGAATCAGGCAGCTGTAGAAACAAATAAAGCTAAGTTGGGGGAGAATGTAGCTATATATATATGATTCATGGAGAGATAGATAGTTGATTTGAGTAAGAAATATAGAATCCCAACCAATTGGGAAGTGGGAATCACACAAGGATGATCATATTGGATTCCATTGGACTCTTCACAAAGATTCTAGTGGGGTGTCTACTACTCCCATCAAACTTATTTAATTTCTTAGTCACACTCTTTTCCTCCCCTCTCAAACACGTACCAGTACCATTTTCATTGCATTGTCTACCAGTTCGATCATTTTTATTTCTCAATTAAAACAATATCTGATCCAACTGCTCTAATTAACTACATTCCTTCTCAAATGGTTCACGCTAACTACCGCGTTCAGCTCGATCTCCATTATGTTTTTCTCGAAATTAACTTCGATAATTTGAATATATTTAATTTACTATATATATATATATATACATATGTTATTGCAATATATTATATAATCTAATTGTTCAATGTTCAAAACGCACCCCTACTAAACTATATATTCGATTCAAAATTAGGTAGTAATATGAAGAAGATTATATATATATATATAGTAGCAATAAAACCTTTCAAAAATTTTTTTTTCTGAAACAGAGGATGCATGCACTAGTGTTGTAATTTGTGCGGGAACTTGCCAAAGGCTGCAGTTTAGATTAAATTCAGACACTAGCTTGCTAAAGTACGTGGCAGTACGTATAACTGCTTACTGAAGATTGTAGGATTTATAAAATTAAGCACGTCGTCATATATATGTGCAGGTTTAGTTTGAGTTTTGATTCATCAGTTTGGTGAATTGATTTAAATATCAGCGTAAGCTTCCACTAAATTTGTTTTGTGTGCGCCTACCTATATATATAAATATTGTGATGGCAGTTTTGGTGACAAACTTAAACTATAGTTTCCTTACAAGATATCCACTTACTCGCCGAATAGTAATAAAGCTAGCTTGTTGATTTGTAGGAGAAATAGGGTTGGGTTTCACAGTACGAAGAAGAATTCGAACATTTTTGGTGGTGTATACATATACATATGAAGGATATTCTAGTTGACCAACTATCTATCAATCAAGGTCTTGTTTTCTTGTCCAAATTTTTAATGAATATATAATTCGCTTAGAGAAAAAAATATCCATCTATTCATACAGATTTGCAAACACATAAATCGATCTTAATGTATATATGCTCCCAGTCGTCAAGAACAAGAAGCATACGTACATGTAAATTTAGTGCTCCGGATCGATATTTGTTGTTGCTACCTAGAAAATATAAGCCACATATATATATATAGGTTGTACGTAAATGAATGAATTAGTACCTAGGCATGAAGCCTGGAACTGTTGGTCTGGGTGGGACACAGACACAGTGGAGTATATTTAATTAAAGAATCTAGAAATTAATAGTATTCCATCAGCAACATTGATCCATGTTGTGGGCTAAGCGCGCACCTGGTTTTCCTGAAAACCCAACAGTACTATATATACGTCGTCACTGGCACTGGTCTCTGCAGTGTGTTCACATACACACCAAATATAAGAAATACCTATATAAATCTACTTGATGCATGATATTATGACACATATACCGGGACCGGCTATCAGCCTAGCAGTATCGGGAGTAGTGGTACGTCTAGATAGCATAAATGTGTGACTTGGGCCACTACAACAATTAACATCATCATCAAAGTGAAGGACTCCACTTTCCGCGCACACATGAGAATACTAGCCTTATTATTATAAACATAATATTCCCTGGTGGTGGTCCAATTAAGCTGCTAACGCAATACAACAAACATACGTATCCAGCAGTGATAATATTAATATTATTACATGGAATCGGCCTCGAGATAATGAGAGTTTATATCAATACACATCTTCCCCTACTAAGACATAAGAATCAGCTTCTGATTCTGATTCTGATTCTGATTCTTCAACTGCGCGCATGCATGTCCGATTTATAACCTAGCAATACTTGTAGGCTTAATTCATACCAATATCTCCACTTTGTTTCGATTCGCTTTAATTTACCTTCTTCTATAGCTCACACACGACACGTGTGCTTAACTAATCTGTATTATTACACGAAATTATACTAGTACAGTAGTAATTTGATTACTTCAACCTGCAGTTGAAGTAAATGTAGTTAATTAACCAAAGAAATTAATATAAAAATGGATTAGTTTTGGTATGATTAATTAAACAGGATCCGAATCTCATACATATGTGGCCAAAGCGGCGAAACAGGATCCGCATACCATATATGGATTGCTGAGTCAGAATTTTCATTGTTGATGTATCCACAGGCAAAAAGTTGACAATGTTCATCAAATTGATCGGGAAGAAAAGCTGCAGCCAATAAATTTTTTAAGGAATTTGAGATGGCAAGTCACTCAAGAGGCATGAGCATATTACATATACAAGGGAATAATATATAAGCCATGATGATATATCCTTGCCAACTAGTTGAGAATTTGATGCTAAATTAGTTGAGGAATGAATGTCTTGTGGTTTCATATGCAAAAGTTTTAGTTACTTCGAATGTGTACTGTAAACTTGAAATGATCATCTAAAATGTAGTTCGTCCCGCTGTATGTAACCACTCAATACATCCACTTAATGTTGAATTTAAGAATTCAAAATCCTATTTTCTTTTGAATTTTATTGATTGTTATCTTGCAATGAATTGCCTGACTAATTATCGATCTTTAGTAGCAAAAGAAACCAGTCAGTTTCTTTTAATTGTCTAAAGTATTGTATAATCAATAACCCCTCAAATAAACTATAAATAGAACCGATCTGCACTAGTCGACAAATGATGTGGTCAAAACACCGAAAAGTAACACAGAGTTGATGTGCAAGTATAGGTTACATGCGAGAAAAGAAAAATAATAGCGGTGTGACGAGTGATGCCCAGTTCTTTGTTTTTACGCTTCTTAATGATTCTTTAAGCGGCCGTCTCTATTACGGTACTTGTTTTCTAGTAGTATTTTATTTGCTAGCTAGCTACCTCTACCTAAGAGTTGTTTTCACTTTCCCCAACTCAATGTTTTAATCAAACACTCATTTTTCCATATCGATAGTAGTAAAGTGAGCCCCTAGACCGCTCTTTTGTCTTCTTCAATCATGTACTCGTAAACTGTGTATGTATTGGACTAAACCAATTGTTTGATGATAACCATTATTGAGGGGTAAGACGAACTAATACAGCTTGCTTGATGACAAGTTTTCTCTAGTTTCAATTTGACTTCTTAAAGTGGCATCTTCATCAACACAGCACCAGCAACGCGTAAAGTACGCAATAATCAAATATCTATTTGTTATCGGCTAAATCACAAAACCGGAAACTTGGCTCAAACTTCTGTAGTATTCCAAGACAGTGCAAAATCATTTTACAATCTGTATTTAGAACTATGAACATATAAAGGTGCACACTGTAGTACTCTCAATATTACCAAGTACCGGAAAGGAAAATCTCTCTGAACCTTGCGAACAAACCTAAGTTTGTTAATGGAATTAAGTTCTTCCACTGATAATATGAAGACATACTACTATACATTTAAATTAAAAGCAACAACCCTCTTGTCAGCAATGCATTACATCCTGCAATTTTAGGTAGAAAAAAGACGGGAGGTATCTTAAAGGTCAATTCCCAGTTTACATAATGTACCTACATAACTTAAACTAGACACGGATACTAAACTCTACAAAGACACCGAACCAGGATAGAACTGTTGCATATACATTGGGACATATATACTGCCGGAGGGTTGAATAGTTTTAAGTTCCATTAGTATCTGTTAGCATCAGACAACAAAATGGTCTACAAACTCTTGGTTGTCATTTACACACCATCTTCAATCTCTTAGCAGACTCCACGAACCCTGGTATGACCTGCAACTCGTCCAATTGCTTCACCAACAACATATAAAGTGTTTCAAGTCGATACATACACAAAGTATGTCATATATATATATATAGACTTGCAGACAACTAATAAGTTACTGTATTTATTAGTTGGAAAGATCAAGCATATACTATATATCACTCACTGGAAACCAACAATCTTAAAACTGGCCCGTCCCAACACTTTTAAACATTAGGAGAATTTTGGGACAATATTATTATCTATATAATATAATATTTAGTCAGTTCCCAGTTCTCACTGAAAAGATAGTCATGGAAAAAAGCATTAAGTACCATCATCATGAAATGCCTCTGAACTACATCAACCAGTTGCTCTTTGGTTGGGTTGGAGATTGCATCCACCTAAATTACAAACTGAGTTATTACATATAAGAAATCAAACGAGGCCACATCAAAAAAATAGAAAATTATAATACTTGTTTTAAATAACCAACTCACAAGGTTAAAGTGTCGCCAATATCTCCACAAGGCAGTCATTTCAAGCTTGCTCAGATCAATCTTCTGTACGAGAATTTTTGGATGGCAACAAATTATATAGCGCATCAAAAAATACAGCTATCAAGCATAAGGTTGCAAAGGAAATTATGTGTGCATAAAGATTAGAGATATATAAATCTTTATTACCTTGGGCTTTGCCGTCGATCCCTTAGACTGTGAGTCATAAGAGCGAGATCTACTTATTATCTTCTGTGATGATCCAGTTGATCTGTGTGTGCAATGCCTTGACCGGTTAGACTTCTGAGTGTCATCGGATGCTGTAGAATTCGATAAGCACAGGAAACTTGTATTAGCAAGACAAAAAATGATATGAAATGTGCACAATGAAGAATCTTAATCAGATAATCCCAAAAACATTCATTTTTAAGTGATATAATATGAATTGAACATTATTACAGAACACTGGCACATAACACCAAAAGACGTTATACACTGAAACTTAATTATAGGTAATGAATTTTATAAGATCTGCAACCCACCTTTGGGTCTTCATTTACAGTTAGTCCTGGCTAGTAGCTATAGCACAGGACAAAACACAACACCACTATTTCTTGTACCAAAAGTACCAAATACGATTCAATAATAATTCCTGCACTGAATCAAGAACCAAAACTGTGGCTTTTTTGGTTATTTTGGTTCTGTTTAAAAAGGTTTTGGGCTTAAAAATAAACAAATGATGATGGTAATATTTCACTAGTCTTTAAGAAATAGGAATGGCATTAACACTGCAAACGAGAACAGAGTATAATTTACTAACCAAGTTCACCCATATCTGAGCCATTCCACTGGACATTTTCGAATTCAAGGTCATCATCTTGCTCATCACCAGTAGGACCTTCAATAACACTCAGAGCATTCCTTTGTAGCTTTACCTCTATGCCATTAGCAAGCACCTGAAATATATGAAATCTACCATTGATCTCTCGCCAAAATTAATCAATTTCCAAATCAATTAAAAACAATTGACAAGTAGATGGCACTGATGACACCTCCCCAAGAAAAAATGCATGCCCTGGCGTTGTAACTTTAGAAAAGAAAAGAAAAGGACTAATGTGCTAATAGATGAATACCAAATTCACAGTTATGGAGGAAGATGCTAATAAAACAAACGTTAAAATTTAATACAAACCATTTTTTATCATCTTTGTTACAATGGAAACTTAACAACGAATATATATAATATCCATTTTCCAAATTTAGTAAAATTTTCAAACTATATATTAAAACTTCAAACAACTAATAAGCTAAGTAGTAGTTCTTTTAATTAAAAAAAATATTCATTGATCCAAAAAAAAATTAAGATTGTTCCACTGACATGCAAAACATTCTAGCCCAGGTGCAATTTTTTCCGAACATGACCTAATTTGTGGCATTGTTACTTAACTGCAGAGTAGCACTCTAGGCCACTGTAATTGGAATTTAAAAACATAATACTAAAAGAGAATGACTACCTTCTAGAAGACAAGTCTAAAGAGTATCATAAATATTAATGCATCAGCCAATAGATCATCGGAAAATTTATCAATAAAGGAGAGCAAGAACATGTGACACCAGTATATCACATCTTTACCTAAGTGGGACCAAAACATATCAAATGCATGCACCAGAAAAGTGCACAGTCAATTAGATAAATTCTAACGCGATAAGAAATCTTAATCAAATTTCAAATTAGATTTTCAGTTATGTGTTGTTTGTTGAACATCTTATACACTGACATAAACAAAAGTCAGACTCAGAGAGAGAGAGGCAAACACAAGAACAAGAGCCAAAGAACAAGAAAGCAGCACAACATTCTCTGATGCTTTGTCAGCTTTATTGGTCATGGCCACGGTTTGCGGAATAATACACATATTTTAAGATATATGACAAAATTACAGTTACCTAAATGCCAAGCTGGCACTGGAGACCACTAAGACTGGAATCTCCCCAAATATTAATTTATTGCACTACCCAAATCCGATTGTCACTTTCCAAGAAACACTTATAAATTTATATTGTTTCAGCTGGCCTAAAAGTTATTGTTAAAAATTATGCCCAGAATGCTGTGTAGTATGGCGCATTGTTCTTGATGGCTCATGGCTGTTTGGCCAAAACTCCAATTTTAGCTGAGATAAATTATTGCTTATGATGTTACAAGTCATGAGCTGCAGTGCTGCACCCAGAAATCTTGTTCTTGCTTAGAATTAAAAATTGATTTTTTTTTGGAATCAAATTCAAAAGCCTGGTGAGCAATTAATCGGTCAAACAATTAACATTATAGTACTTACAACCACAACTAATATCATAACAGATAATTATCTTAACTAGTAATACAGAATGAAGCAGTCAATGAAACAAGAACAGAACTAGTTATTGAATTTTTTTAACAAGTAATTGCAACATGAATTGTGAGATTGATAAAATCAGAAGTCATACCAATAAATTAATAAAAAAAACTGAAAAATTTCCATCATACACAGGATCCACTAAAACAAAACCCAAAAGCAAGAAAGAAAGGATTTTTAAAGCTGCCAAGATGCTAGGTAGTGCAGTGGAACAGATATATTAAATGGTGAGCAGCTGAAATTCCAGAATCTGAATTAAGCAGCAAATAAACAAGTAAGCAATGAGAGATACTAGATAAATGAAGTTAAAGAAGGTATCTTTAGCAAATATACCAGCCAATGCCAGCCACCAAGACCAACAGCCTTCTTGACAACACCATGAAGACCAACAAGCACAGACTTAGTCCTATTATTCCCAGTCACGACAACCTTTGTATGTCTTGGTAACACTGATAGTTCTTCTTCACTGCTGTCCCCACAGCTCTGTAACTCATGTGAATATCCAAACCAACTCTCCACAGCTTCAACCATTATATATGTATGTATGTATGTATGTATCTTTTTCAGTAAATCATTAATATGTATGCGAAAACTGATCGAATCATTAGGCGTCGGAATTGGAAGAGATGGAATGATGAGAGATTGGTGAGTGTGAAAAGATGGGATTTTTTGTGGGGTTGGAGTGGAAAAGTTGTGTCGAATTTCCAAGTTTTTCAGACGAGAAAAAACACTTGTTTTATTTTTTGTTTTTCTTCTTGTTCGGGGGAGTGTGTTTGTTTACAGTGATGGTGCGAATCCCGAGGTGAAGGAATGGACGAATGGAAGATACACACGTGGTCATGGGAGGTTGCGTTTTTACAATGCATGTTGAATGACTATATAGTCCCTTGGAATTTTAAAAACATTGAAAATTAAATAATAGAGTAGAAAACACTTAAAACCATTGTTTCTTGTAAAAATATTAATTAGAATATATTTATTGAGCATGTGAACTAAATTTAGAAATAAGAAGGAAGAGGGTATAATAGTAAATTCGGTCGCCAAAATTATCAAGAATACCGGGGTAAACAAGGAAAGAACAACTGAGCCAAAAATGCAAAGCGCGGACAGCCGGACACGTAAAAATGAAAATATATATTCTCTCTGTCACTTAATAATAATCTGTTTTGAAAAAAAAAATATCCTATAATAATTGTTTATTTCTGTTTTCAACGTAAAAAAAATTTAATTTATTTTTTTTATCATTTTTAATATAAAATTATTTTATTTATTATAAAATAATCATAATAAATATGATATTCACGAAAAAATAAAATATAACTACCATTTTTTAACACTGTATTATTAACATGTGATGGAGGAGCATAACCATATGCAAAAGCGCGGGGAGGAAAAATAGAAAGATAAGAGAGACAGTACGTAGAGGGAAGCGAAAACGACGCGAAATTAAGAAAACGGGGCCCGCATGTAATTAAAAGTCTCTACCTGCCCCCTTCCGCTTTGTCGTCGCCAACCGTAGCATCATAAACAAATCGGTGCTAAATTTACAAGAATTTAACATTAAGATTTTGTGTACCTAACTTTGTTTTTCCCCCCAATTGAATCGGAACTTAAATTTATTGTTTTTTTTGCTGTAGGTGACCAATAATATAAAATGAATCAAATGTTCGACTCCCATATTTTACATATTATTTTTAAAAATTAATATATTTATTTTTCAAATAAAATTAAAAACTACATTCTTCAGACAAGATAAGATGAGTGTATTGTTTATTTGAAATTTATATTAGAAGGTACAATTAATTTATACAAGTTTTACTTGAAAAATATAAAAACACATATAGCTCGTCGTTCAAAATTCCTTAGTCCACTGAAATTGTAAACCGTTATTTATATTAAATCTTAATAACATTATAATGATACTAATTTTTCATCAATATTAATTTTAATTAAAATTTTAAATATTATATAATTTTAACATTAAAGGCGTGGCCTTTGTCTGAGCGAAAATAGTACTCCCTCTGGTCCTTATTACAGGTCGTTTGACTTTTTACACACACTTCAAAGTCTTTTGACCATATAGTTAAACTTGTTATTTTTGAAATTTTCTTTTTCTAAATAAAAATATATATTTAATATTTTAATTCAGAAAAATAAAAATTAAAAAATAACATATTTAACTATGTAGTCAAAATACCTTGAATTATGTGTAAAAAGTCCAACGACCTATAATAAGGACCAGAGGGAGTACTACTTAATAGTACTGTTATTATTGTTTTGTCACGGCATGATTTTTCCCGCTAAAATCAACTCAACAAGTAACATGGGGCGTGGATTAAGGATGAGAAGGCGTGGGATACATCCCACCTGTAACCAAACGGGCGGGGTGCAAGGCAGGGCGTTGGATGAAATGCATAGATCATCAGTGTGCACATCATGAGATAGTTGAAAGCGAACTTGTATAAATCAGCTTCATCTTCATATATTCATATTTTTCTTTTATATTTTTATTTCTTCTCCCATCATATATTCAAATTTTATTTCAAACCTACTTCATTTCTGTACACAACAATAAAATATATAAAAATAGAAATTAGGAATAGAGATGTATATAGATATAAAGTTGTGTGATAGTTGATTATAAAATTAATATTTTCAAATGAACAGTGTTGTTTCAAATTTGAAGTTGAATATTGAATTTTTTTATATTTAAAAATAGAATAATGGAGGGTTGAAGTAAGATTAATTCGTTTTTAAAGTAAAATATAAAGTATAGGGAGGTTTAGAGGTCTCCAAATTATAAATTAGTTTCCTAGCGATGTCCAATCTAACTCCAACTTGAGAATGAAAGACACGTGTTACGTTACTCACTTATTATTTATCTCCACAAGACTATATTCAGAAATACTGCGACTCTGTAACGCATAAATTCAATTCAACCGATTACCCCTCCACCTATATAAATCGTTCGAGTTAATTTATACTAGGAGTATATTTTTTTGGATATAAAATTGAATAGCTATGGACAAGATTGAGTACATATTATTGCTGTATGGAAATGGGAGTCAACATGTTACTTGCTCCCTGGAAGGGAACAACC
Source organism: Oenanthe sinensis (assembly GCA_028671895.1). NCBI lineage: Eukaryota > Viridiplantae > Streptophyta > Magnoliopsida > Apiales > Apiaceae > Oenanthe > Oenanthe sinensis. Next base: position 44,733,081 of record CM053794.1, read on the forward strand.
AGTTTGACCAGGAACATATTACAGTAATTGCTTAGATTAATCAACACTCAGACTGTTCTGCTCATCTGCATGTTTGATGACCTGGGTAATTTGACTGACTGGGCCCATAAATTTTATTATAGGGTTTGTGATATATATACACCTAAATATATTTTTACACTCCCTTATATATAATTGAATCAAAATAACTTTTATCTTTATATGTCTTTATTCAATATAATGTTCCTTATTTGTTTTTTTTACCGCAACACTTCAACCGCATTTTTATTAATTTTTGTAATACTTTTTTAACAATAAAAAATTATATTAATGTGTTAATTTGAAAAATTAATTCTAATCCTAATATTCATATATTTAATTAAATTTTATTATGTAGGTTTCTAATCTACTATTAAATGTAATTTAAAAAATAATTATTACATTTTGTAAAGAATAATGTGTCAACTTATTTAAGCAACAAAATGCTACTAATAAGAATCAATAATAAAGAATTTATATTAAAATAATATATATTATTCTGATTGTTTTTATAAGTGAAATTTATTCTAAGTTTTAAAATTTTAAAATTTCAATTTAGCATGAACAAAACTATTTTCATTAACTCATTTGTAAAGAAATTGGTATTCTACTGAATATTTGTTTCTAATTATTAATTTTAATGTTGAAATATATTATAAACTTGTGTAACTAAATTGTTATTATCTGGAATTGAAAATTTGTGTAATACTTTTATTTATTTGTTGGACTTGGTTATATATAATTATGTTTTTATTTTATAATAATAATAATAATAATAAATTGTTATAAGTTATGTTTTAATAATATAAAGCTAAAAATTTAATTACAAATAGATTGTATCGTAAAAAAAGAAATTGTTTAATATGAGTATCAATTAAATAATTGATATAAGATATAGTAAGGATAGTATGGTCAAGTGCATGAATAAATTTTGGGGGTGCATATATCATCACTCTTATTATATTGATTCATGTACATATGAAGAACATCACTTCACTTATCACTCTGATATTAGACCTCAAGAATGTTTCTTTCCGGGCTTTTCATCCAGAAATCTCAACTATTTACAAATTACTAGTATACAACACTGGGCATTGAGGCCCATGACCTGTCATATGAGTCCGAAAATTGGATATGCAGGTCCAAATTCACTGCATTTCAGGGTTGCTACTTGCTAGTCGTCCCCCGGGCCTGCCCTTGCACATCAGTACTGCATGCAGTTCCAGTTTAATTTGGAGTGTTGAATTTTGTTGACAAGAAAGAGCACATTCGATCTCCTGGGAGAAGAAGCTGAATTATATTATATCAACCAATGTTAAGGAGACGAGTCTTTTTGTTCTAAAAGCTCCAATCTCTGACTGTCGAGAGAATTAAAACCTCAAAACTCCAGGTTCAACAGCAGGTCTGTGCATGGTCTACTCTCAACTCATCTAGTCCTGTGTGCCTGTGATATACATAGTTCGGTAGTTTCGATATTTCCTTGCAGTCTTCTCTGCAAGTAATACTTCAATTTCTGATATTGTTAATATAATTTCTCCTATTGTCCTCCTCCTACATGTAATTACTCTATACAAGTAAACTTGTGTACTCGACTATATAACAACAAAAAGATCAAATATCTCACTGCTACATGTAAAACACTATAATTATAAATTTGAAACAGCTCGAGGGCTTTTTAATGAAGGACATAATATGTTTATATGTGTGATGGTTAATGAAAAGCAATAATCCATGAGACAATGTCTTAACATGTTACATACAATATTTATCTATATATTTTGAACGAGAAAAATGAACTGTGTCAAGATTTTAATGTATTGTGAGTGGATTTAGAACGAATCAAAGGCAGAAGAACTTCTGCAACTTCTTTATTTGGCGAGGGACACCTTTCTTTTCCTTCTGCTTTTCATTCAGAGCTCGATCATGACCAGAAGATGCAGATGCCTTTTCTGAAGTATACACAGCTTCAATTTCTTGCTTGCATTCACGCACAAGTCCATCTTTTTCTCCTCTAACAACCAAGGCAGGTAAAGAACAGTTGGATTTCATGGGCTCTTCAGCTGTCAGCTTACCTAAAAGACAAACAAAAAAGAATTGCATCGGGAATAATTTCTTGCCAGTTGAGAAGCTGATTTCAAGGACATGAGACAATTTAATTTAATATAAGAAAATAAGTTAAGTAATGAAACAAAGACAATAGATAAACAGATCGAAATGCAAATGGCTTCAAAACCGCATTCTACTACGAAAAAACAGTATATATTTAACATTGAAATGTGTTAGTTGCAAGTTTTTCTAAACAAAATCACAACAGGAATGATATGTATGATGGGTCCATAATTAATACATCTTTAATACCTATTTTGTGTTTATTTTCGTAATTTTATTAGTTAATTAATTATTTTTATTTTATTTTGTAGGAAATTAATTAAAATCAGAATTGTAACAAAAAAAGGAAACAAGGAAGGAGGTGGAATTACTTGGAGGCAAAACAATTAGAGAAAAAATCGAATGTTTGTTGGAGAAGAAAAAAGAATAGAAGGAAATATTTAGAATTCAATTTGTAATCGATATAGAAAACCTACATTATTTCCCCTGTATATATGGGTCTCCTCTCTTGTATAAAAAAAACATGGAACCTTAGCTTTAGTTTTCAATAGTAAAGAGTAGGAGTAAAGTACTTTTATTTTCTTTCTCTTTCAATACACTTTATCCATTATTTACATGTCTTATATTAGTTGCTTTGTTTTGTTCTTCAATCATGTCTAGCTAATTCTCTTGCCCTAGGATGAAGATGAAGTTAGTTACTTATTGTTAGTATCTACTTATTTCTATTGATTGATTCTCATAATTTTCTTGGTGCTTAATTGTTTAATTAACAAAGTGATTTTGATATATTATTGTTACCAAATTTATTTTTCATAGCCTATGATTGCTCCATGAAGTTTTGATGGGTTATTGTTAGATAATAAATTTCATAATATATGCTTGTCTCGTTAATTGATATTTGATTTTTTGAAGAAAGATAGTTGATTTTTAGGGTAATTTGGATATTAATTGTAATTGATTGATGGATTCGGATTCATAGGTTTTCCATATTTATTTGATCATATTTGCTTATTAGGTTAAAACTCTTCTCTCACAACTATTTGTCTAGTCTGCCTGATTTATTTAATAGGGTTTGGAAATTTCATAGTCTCTGAGGATCGATCGCTTGCAGTATTTTTACACATCAATGTACAAAAAAGCTCACTGTATAATTTCAATTATTTGAAGAACCGTCATATTCTATAAGCCAAATATGACAACATAAATAATATAATGAAAATAGGACTACGGATTGTTATCATATAACAATCGGATATTATACTGTTTAGCTGCTAAATAATAGTTCCGCATTTTCTCCATCAATTCCACGAGAAGTGCAAAAGGAACTTTTACGAATTCTAAGAGAAAGCAGAGGACGCGATATTATTACTGACATCCCAATCCATATTATCTTAAAGGATACTGACAGTTCTCCAAATACCTTTTTTATAACTGATATGAGCATGTAACAGATAAAAATGGAACTCAAAGTAGTTACCCCCAACAAGAAAATTGGCATGCAAAGTAATATTTATACAGAAGTACAGAACTAATCAAAAGTAACTCCACATTCCCTAAATTTGATATAACTTGGTGCTTGGTTAAAATGTTAAAACAAAAAACTGAATATCAAGAGGTTATATTTATAAGATATGTACCTTGTACTCAATTTTAAAATGGAGAACTTATATTGACTTGTGAAAAATTAATTATTGTAGGAAAATTATTAGATCCGTAAAGCATATGGGTTTGGAAAGTTCAAGTAGAAAATCTAAGGTAGGACAGATTACTGATCAATCTTCAAGGTTTGAAAGGTGATCCAGCCATTAGGAACTGAAGCCAGGTCAGCTGGATTTAGCTAACAGGATCCCAAATATAAAAAATTATATACAAACTATAACTAACTTCTAATTATCTTTTACATGAAACTCCAAATGAATTAGTGTAGTCAACTATCTTTCCAAAGTCGAAATAGGCAACTATAATGACTTATATGGAGTATATTCCTCTTGGTGAAGTCTAATTGATGGTCTGCAATGTGTATAAGCCTGTTTACAAGATTGTAATTACCATCTAAAGCTTTAAAGTAACCCGAGTACGTGAGAATGAGAAAGAGGAAGTTGATAAAAAAAAATCTATAAAAGAAAGCTCGTGTTAATGAATGAAATCGACTGTTAGAAAATTGCACATACCTACAATCGCTGGACGCATAACCACCCCATTTGGTTTTACCGTACCAGAGACGGTATACTTAAATTGTTCTTTCTGATCTATTTTTTTGTCCTCCATCTCCTGCAACAGCATGTCTGAATCAAACCATTCCTCTGAAGCTAAGGTTGGACAACTTGAATTGAATGAAGTGGAAAATGGTGATTGTGGATCAGCAAGATCGGCCAACTCCAGGAAGTCATCTCTCAATGCACAATCACGTCTCTCAGCAGAAGTCAACGATACTCCCTCAACATCCCCAATAATCTACAATAAAAAGTTCAAATGTCATGCAACTAGTGGACAATAACTGAAATGCGCCAATGGGAAAACACTTCAAATTTGTGCATATCCTGCATCTTTTCCCAATATATAAATAGCTCTATATTTTGCAATGAATTGGAAACTCTATTTATGACACATGAAATTTGTACATTAATAAAACGAGGTATAGTAGATTAGAAGGGAAACTAAAGCAAGTAACAAAAACATCCCTGCACAAGAGTACAGTAGCGGCATAGCGCATGTAAACACGGCATTGAGATACCTGAGCTTCACTTTTTGATCCTCGGCCACCAGTACTATTAGACCTTGGAAGGGGAATCATGTTTATCCCTTGATCTGGGATACATTCTTTATTTTGCAAGATTCTACATAGCGACCCATAATCCTGCATATCCTCCAGCCAATTAACCACAAGTCAGACCGCAACATAAAGATCAAAACAAAAGCATAGGATAAAAACTAATATTTCAGATGGGTTGTATACCTTTGCTTTGCTTCCATCACCCTGCCCCTTGGGTGTTATTATGTACTCTTGCATCACCCAGTCGGTTTTCTTTTCATTAGGAAATTGACCTTCAAAGAATTCAAAAGTAGTTCTCCAGCCAGTCAAAACAGAATTTATGAATACTTCACTTGGCTCTCCATTTGCTTTCCAGGATCCAAATTGTGTATCTTTCTTAACATCCGAGCTCAAGAGATATCCAATCCAGGAAGATGGTGATTGTGGATCAGGAAGATCGGCCAACTCCAGGAAGTCACCTCTCAATGCACAATCACGTCTCTCAGCTGAAGTCAACGATACTCCCTCAATATCCCCAATATTCTACAATAAAAAATTCAAATGTCATGCAACTAGTGGACAATAACTGAAATGCGCCAATGGGAAAACACTTCAAATTTGTGCATATCCTGCATCTTTTCCCAATATATAAATAGCTCTATATTTTGCAATGGATCGGAAACTCTATTTATGACACGAAATTTGTACATTAATAAAACGAGGTATAGTAGATTAGAAGGGAAACTAAAGCAAGTAACAAAAACATCCCTGCACAAGAGCACAGTAGCGGCATAGCGCATGTAAACACAGCATTGAGATACCTGAGCTTCACTTTTTGATCCTCGGCCACCAGTACTATTAGACCTTGGAAGGAGAATCATGTTTATCCCTTGATCTGGAATACATTCTTTATTTTGCAAGATTCTACATAGCGACCCATAATCCTGCATATCCTCCAGCCAATTAACCACAAGTCAGACCGCAACATAAAGATCAAAACAAAAGCATAGGATAAAAACTAATATTTCAGATGGGTTGTATACCTTTGCTTTGCTTCCATCACCCTGCCCCTTGGGTGTTATTATGTACTCTTGCATCACCCAGTCGGTTTTCTTTTCATTAGGAAATTGACCTTCAAAGAATTCAAAAGTAGTTCTCCAGCCAGTCAAAACAGAATTTATGAATACTTCACTTGGCTCTCCATTTGCTTTCCAGGATCCAAATTGTGTATCTTTCTTAACATCCGAGCTCAGGAGATATCCAATCCAGGAAGATGGTGATTGTGGATCAGGAAGATCGGCCAACTCCAGGAAGTCACCTCTCAATGCACAATCACGTCTCTCAGCTGAAGTCAACGATACTCCCTCAATATCCCCAATATTCTACAATAAAAAGTTCAAATGTCATGCAACTAGTGGACAATAACTGAAATGCGCCAATGGGAAAACACTTCAAATTTGTGCATATCCTGCATCTTTTCCCAATATATAAATAGCTCTATATTTTGCAATGAATTGGAAACTCTATTTATGACACGAAATTTGTACATTAATAAAACGAGGTATAGTAGATTAGAAGGGAAACTAAAGCAAGTAACAAAAACATCCCTGCACAAGAGTACAGTAGCGGCATAGCGCATGTAAACACGGCATTGAGATACCTGAGCTTCACTTTTTGATCCTCGGCCACCAGTACTATTAGACCTTGGAAGGAGAATCATGTTTATCCCTTGATCTGGAATACATTCTTTATTTTGCAAGATTCTACATAGCGACCCATAATCCTGCATATCCTCCAGCCAATTAACCACAAGTCAGACCGCAACATAAAGATCAAAACAAAAGCATAGGATAAAAACTAATATTTCAGATGGGTTGTATACCTTTGCTTTGCTTCCATCACCCTGCCCCTTGGGTGTTATTCTGTACTCTTGCATCACCCATTCGGTTTTCTTTTCATTAGGAAATCGACCTTCAAAGAATTCAAAAGTAGTTCTCCAGCCAGTCAAAACAGAATTTATGAATATTTCACTTGGCTCTCCATTTGCTTTCCAGGATCCAAATTGTGTATCTTTCTTAACATCCGAGCTCAAGAGATATCCAATCCCATCTGCGTATACCAAACACCTTGTAACGCTTTTTTGAGCTATAACAAGCCTAAACATCTCATTAAATTTGTGAGATTCTAAAACTGCTTGATTCCAATAGCTCCCCTATTTTAATACTGTTGACACAAACTGTGCAGATTAATGTAACAGTATATCGGATTGGATGACTACTAGGATGGCCATTGTGCAGTAGGTTGCAAATCATATATTATTAGTAGTTACTGGGATGATCTATTAGAATGTTTAACAGAAATGTTACTTATATTGTGGAACAAATTTCTTGGCAAATGGAACTCTCCAGGAATAGTGGGAATTGGGAATTAACGGTTTAGTACACGTTAAGACTGCTGAATAATATGCATAGTAACTGTAGCAGTGGCTCTAACAATACAGGGTAGTTTCCTGGATGCCACTCGAAAAACTGACAGAATGTTATGCAACCGAACCAGAATTTCTCACTCGAACTTTTTGCCATTACAATCTGCTTAAGATAATTACTAAAAACAGACTTTCTTAAAAGTAGAAAATTGTTAGTAATAATTTATTGCAATTAGCAATATAAGGGTGTTGGAGTATAAGTGCAATATCATAGACATGAAAAAAACAACTTGCCCACAATAGCACTAACCAGGCAAATTTGACGGCAGATAGCTGTATGGGTTCAAATCTGAAAGCAAACTGCGAGGGAGAGGTTTTCCTTGATTGTAATCCTCCAATGACAGGATTATCATCTTGTCAGTCCATAAACTGAAAGCAACTGTAGGATTTGGTGGAGACATTGCAGCACAATGTTGATGGGGAAAAAAATAAAACGTTGTACAAAATCCTCGCCTGTGTTGAAGAAGAATGACATTAGTATAAAACAACTCAACGTAATCAAATGTACATCAAATTCAACTTGACAAGGAACTCACATGTTAGAAAAAGATTGCTGAACAGCAAAGAAACATGGAATTACTATGGAGTTCAAAAAAATTTACTTCAAGTTCTATATTATATATAAATACAAGGAGTTCAAAATGAGTATTGAACATCTTGTTGTATTCATCTTGCCACCCCAAATAAGAAACAAGACACACATACACTACCCAAGAAGAAAATATGGAAAGTGAAAGCCACTCAATTTAAGAAGTTCTATAACTATAATTAGACATAAAAAGACAAGCCTATCATAACACTTCAGACATTATAAACTGTTAGACTATATGAATAAAATTAATTGTATTCTTTTATTTAATTTTGTAACTTATAAATTAATTTTGTAACTCCCTCCATAATGACTAAATATTGATGTGTTCTTTATGTTAGTTCATTATGGTAGAGGTTACAATTTGATTAATGGGATAAGTTACATATCTTCTACTCCTTGATAGAGGGGACGGGCTCCATTGTTTGGGAGGGAGGAAAGAAAAAAAATGGTTACAAGTTTCTTCATTTTCTGGTTATTCTCATCTTAGATCTCTAGGTTCTGTTCTGTGAGATAGCAGCGGTGTTTGTTCAGTTCGTAGAAGGCGGATTTGCAAGTGCTTCAAATCACCTTTGTTCGTTGTATCCTGGGAGACAGAGGTCATCACACCTTCAAGCACCATAAGGAAGGGACTTATCTGTTTTAAGGATAGCGTGGTTTTCACGTGCCTCGAACTATTCTTGGTATTTTTGTTCTTGATTTCTTGATTTCAGGTATGACACTAAATTATACTTCCTACAAGCTTAAAACAGATCCCATAATTCATATGGATTGGTTTGGTTAATAAACTAATTTATTTGAATTTTTTACATGGGAGTATAGTATTGTGTTAGAGTGCATGAATTTTGGTACATAATTGTTGTTAAATAACATGTTTAATGTTTTATGTACTAGCATGCATGTCTGGTTTATACTAACTCTGTAGTTCGTCTTATATGTATATGATGATTACACGGCTAGATTTTGTAATTAGAGGCAATTTTCCTAATAAGTGGTTAAATTTACATCACATGCTATTTTTTAATTTAGGTATTACATTTGATTTATTTCAAGATCATGTATATATGATTTGATTATGTCGATCACATGCAGAGTTATTAGTTTATCCTTTTTGCCATGTGAATATGTGAATTATATGAATTCAATTTTACATGAACATATATTATTTTTTAAGTGCAATTTGGCTAATTGAATGAGTACACACACACACTCTCTCTATATATATATGCGCCTTTTATGTGCTTGATATAAAGGTTTATATATTTTTTAGAGATTAAATTTTTTCTTTTTTTCTCCGAATCTTGCTCTGAGTCTAATATTTGGTGTCTCACCTGCCTATTTGTATTAGGTGGCTTCACTAATGTTACTTGCATGCAGGTTTTGGTTTGAGATTTTTTTTTAGCACTTGATTTCAATGTGTGCATGAGATTTTTCTGGTCCAGGTTTGGAGAAAAGTGTTGTAGTTTTCCTTCAATTATTTTGCAGTGGCTTTATGCCAATATATTTCATTATTCTTTAAGATTAGTCTTGTTCTAGTTTATTTTAGAATTATGTGCTGATTTGCTAGACACCTTGAATATGCTTTTCAGTATTAAATTTATAGACTAGTCTACTTTTTGTCATAATAAGTGTAATCGATTGTAACTCCTAGATTTAATTTACTATTTAATGGTCCATTAAATCCGAGCTACTGATTAGCCATGTTTTATAGACATTGCATTAATTTATTTATTGGCGTAAGTCTTTTTGGTAACTCACGTGTTAATTGGATTTAAATGACATATTTCTAATATATTAACTGACTGTTTATAGAGTAATTACGCAGGTCAGTTATGTATTATTTGTGATTGTTTATTTACTTGCTCATATTAATTTTGGAGCATTAAAATCATTTGTGTAACTCATGTTGTGATTGTAACATAAAACAATGAATATAGTAAATAATTTATTGAAATTGTTTACTTGTGCAAATGAATTATTAAAAATAATTCATGTATGGTGATGACCATGTGACTGCTGAGGCAGTGCGAGTGCCTAATGTGGTGACCATTGTGGTGCCTGATATGGCTGTATCGATAACCGTTCACGCGGAAAAATCGAAAAAATTCAGTGGACTGAATTTCAAGAAAAATATGATGAGAGACGGTAACAAGTACTTTGTCACATTTGTGGATAATAGTACAAGGTTTTGTTATGTCTATTTCCTAAAAAGCAAAGATGAAATTATAGAGAAGTTTGAACTCTATAAAAAGGAAGTTGAAATTTAACGAGAATATTAAAGTGACCGAGGTCATGAATATGTATCACCGTTTGGTGAATTTTATACGAAGTACCTTGAAAGAAGTGAGCAATGCAAGTTGCTATGTTCAGGGTTGCTTGAGAATATGTGGGGATATGCTGTCTTGTCAGTAAATTATCTATTTAATAAGATACCCTTGAAAAAATGAAGAGCATACACCCTATGAATTATGGAAATGAAAGAATGCTTCCTATAAATTCTTATAATTGTGGGGGTGCCTTGCAATTAAAGGGTTCTAGTATCAGAACAAAAATAGTGAAAATTGGTCCAAAGATAGTGGATTGTATTTTTTTTTAGGTATGTATATAGATGTCTTGTGCATGAGTCAAAAATACTTGATATACACAAGACTACAATAATGGAATCGAGAAATGTTTCATTTTTTGAACAGGTGAAACTATATCTTAAAATGATGAATACTCGTAACTCCATTAGACAACTACTCTCAACTGAAGTTATCACTATTGATTTTATCAGATCAAAAGATAACACTGCGGATCCGCTAATCAAAGGGTTAACAAGAGAGTTAGTTGAGAAATCATCGAAAGGAATGAGACTAAAGCCCATAATAAAAGTCGATACAAAGGAAACCCAACCATGTTGACTGGCGATCCCAAGATCATGGTTCAATGGGACAACCTAATTGTAAAGACTTAGTGAGATCACTGTGGGGGTTCTACTTCCAGATCCATTCCTATGATGAAAAACAGTGATAAAATATGGATAAGGCTAAGCAATGCTTTTAATGATCCTTGTGTGTCGATAAGTCGAACAAAATAATACAATGATATTATTTAAAGAGATCACCTATGTGAGTGAAGTGGGGTCGCTTCAAGAAAGAATTATGGGGCTAATTCTGGGTAAAACTCACAGAACCAGGCTAAAGCTCAAGACCAAAATGGGCTTAACAGTGAGAATTGAACAAATATAGGAAAGACTCCAGTGGGGTATGTATCATCATTTCACAATACAGAAAACAGTTCAAGGTCAATGCGACTACTGATTTTCTAGAAATGTAAATATGTTCTTACAAGGGAAGGTTCAAGGGGTAACGCCTACCTATCCTATGCTGGTGTCGACCGTCGCTCTATCTCCGTGTCAAAATTTCCGTTTTACAATATCAATTTTATTCATGTGGGGGATTGTTAGACTATATGAATAAAATTAATTGTATTCTTTTATTTAATTTTGTAACTTATAAATTAATTTTGTAACTCCCTCCATAATGACTAAATATTGATGTGTTCTTTATGTTAGTTCATTATGGTAGAGGTTACAATTTGATTAATGGGATAAGTTACATATCTTCTACTCCTTGATAGAGGGGGCGGGCTCCATTGTTTGGGAGGGAGGAAAGAAAAAAAATGGTTACAAGTTTCTTCATTTTCTGGTTATTTTCATCTTAGATCTCTAGGTTCTGTTCTGTGAGATAGCAGCGGTGTTTGTTCAGTTCGTAGAAGGCGGATTTGCAAGTGCTTCAAATCACCTTTGTTCGTTGTATCCTGGGAGACAGAGGTCATCACACCTTCAAGCACCATAAGGAAGGGACTTATCTGTTTTAAGGATAGCGTGGTTTTCACGTGCCTCGAACTATTCTTGGTATTTTTGTTCTTGATTTCTTGATTTCAGGTATGACACTAAATTATACTTCCTACATAAACAGCCATATTTCTTGCCACTTCAGAGTTTAGCAACAAAAGACGTCAACAGGTTTCCCAACTCCCAACACAGGCCTAAAATGACACAAGAGACCACCTAACAGAAAATGCTCCATATAGTTAATACCAAGAATGCCCTCATCCACAATCCAAATTCCAACCTTTGCCAAAATTAATTTAGAATCAAAATTTAAAAATAGCTATTTGCAACCCAAACTATTTGTTTTCAAAAAATAAAGATACAAGGAACAATCAAGAACAAGCAGAATCTTAATCAAGTGACATAACAAAACCCATGCAATCAATGGACTAGCATCCTAAAACTGTCATCATCTACTTACAACCTTTCCAAGAATAAGCTAAACAACATAATTCAAAAGATAATAAATTTAAACTATGCAAGGCGAGTTTCAACACAAAATCTTGACATGAAAATAGACAAGTGGGTCAAGTTTTAGGACCTTAAAGAACACAACACAGGGGCAAGGCAAGGGCCGGCTGCTGCACTTTGCTTCCTCTCTGTGGTTTCAGTTGTTCACTTAGCTGAGTAGACAAAGTGAGAGAGGAGTTGTTTATATTTATTGACCAAAGAAATGAGAATGAGCGCGGGGTCTATTAATTTCACAGTGTGGTGAGCCAACGTGGCAGTCATTGAGTGGCTGGATCACGCAATCATACATCAACTACTGTAACTGTAAGGATTTGGCAAGTGGCAACACAAGTCTAATACAGTATATAAGAAACGTGTCTACGTGTCTTTCTTTTCCTGAAGTAACCCAACTTACCATGTAATGTATTTGGCAAGTGGTAACGTGTATTTATACTTCTTTTCAAATTAAATTAATTAATCTTTAATTGAAAATTATATATAATATATAATTATAAAACGTTAAAAATCGATAATTACCCATGAGTATGATCTATTATCAATATTTTTAGTCTATTCTAATTTAATGCAAAGTTAGTTTGCTACAAATAAAAAAAACTTTCAATCAATTTTTTAAGTCAATCAACGAAACTTATGTCATTCTTTGTTTTTTATTTATTGTTATAAATAAATAAAATATAACTTATATCATTCGATTATTCTTTCCTTATTATAAATTTTAACAAATAGTTATAAATTTACAATAACGGATAAGATTTAATTAATTATATTATAATCATATTGCACAAAATCAAATTATGATGTATTTAAATTTAGTAAGTTTAATTTTTTCTTGTTATTAGTGTAACTAGCATAAAAGTCCCTGCGAGACACTGACCACTAGTTTAGATTTTCTTTTTATTATATTTTTTCATAAATTCTTTTACTTAAATTTCAGACCGAAATAAGTCCACTCAACACATAGCTCACATATCGAGATCGCACCTTTGTAGGCATTGTAGAATAATAATTTTCGAATCTTTGTCTTTTGTCGGATGATACCACCCATTTTATATCCCCATTTTCGACAACTTGATGCATCGATCTTTTAAAAATCTAATATGATACCATATGTGACAAACCGAGTTAAATCTCGAGCTCTCTAATTTTTAAAATCAGGTCAAGTCTTGAATTAGTATTACACATGAGGTCATGGTACATTTACTCACATATAACAACTTGAGTAATCTACTAATCAATTATATGCCCCCAAAATATCATGATCTTTTGTTGGACTTGAAAATAATACTTTAACTTATATATTAAAATAAAATCTACGCATATTTTGATGTGGGATTGAGTACGTGTCACAATCACTAAATCTGACATTTTATATAAATATATTTTAATATTTAAAATATAATTCTACTAATAGTACATATATAACGTAGTTATATATTATACATAATGCTAAATTTGAAATATATTTTATTTTTAACTTAACTCGAGTCTCTATATTTAAATTTAATAAATTAATACATATAATATATAGGGTTCCACTTTAAAATTTCATTTTATTACACAAATTCAAATATTTTTTTATATGATACAAAATTTATTGTTCGAAATTCATTTATATTAAATGGTTAGAGTTTCAAATAATTCATTATATATTTTATGTCATTATATAGTATTAATTATTTCATTTTTTAATCAAATATTCTTTTACATCAACCCTGTATTTTCATCCAAATATATTATTTAATGTCGCATATTTTAATCTATCTACATATTTAAAAATATTCGATTAATACATTTTCTAATCTATCTACATATTTAAAAATATTCGATTAATACATTTTTTAATCTATCTACATATTTAAAAATATTCGATTAATACAATATTTAAAATTTAAAATAGACAATTGTATATGTAAATATACACAAATTTTATATATCAGTTGAGAGATTATAATAAATATACAATTGGACCTAAAAAATAAAATTTTAGTTAATATAGATATGTATATGGTTAGGACTCGTATTATAATAAGTAAAATTATATAACTTGGACATGTGTTATAATAATTATATAATTTGGATTTAAAAAAAATTAGTTAATATATATCTGTATATAGTCAGAGTCCATATTATAATAAGTAAAATTATATCTAATACATGTATATTTTTTAGGTCTGTGACCCAGTACCGACAGACCAACTGACCAACCAACCAATCAACCAGAACTTTTACCTTTTCAGCTATAATAATACTAGATTTTAACTTTATTTTATTAAATAAATTACTTATTTTAAAATTATTAATATTTTTATAATTTTAAAAAGTTTTAATATATTATAATTATATCGATTTTTAACTTATTTAAATTATATATATTTACATCAACCAAATTAAATATAAATAAGAAAATATTAAAATATTAAAAATAAATACACACATCGCACAAATATAAATTTATATTATTAATATATAAATCAGAAAAATGTTCGTGAGGATGATCTCAAGAACATAATCGTAAAGAGTTTGTATGTAAATATTAATGACAATTTTATTATTTTAAAGTGTACCTCATGTAATTACAAATATGTCATCGTGCATTTGTATAAAAATTTCGTTTAACCTTAGTTAGTTATCTAAGGACACTCTAAACCCTATATAAATATGTCTAATTTTGTGATTTGAAATAATATAAACATGATTTTTTAATATATCAAACATTTGTTTAATATATTTAAGATTATGCATATTAAATTTAAATTTTTTTTTATAAGATCTCTATTATTTTTTATATATTTAATAGATATCATAGTAAATGAGATCATATATTTTTGTTGATAATATGATAATATAATTATTCATTTGAATAAGTTTTTTCATGTTATTAATTTTCAGTAGTATAGTATTAATTTTCATATGATTATATAATATATATAATGTAAATCTTGCATTAATAAATAATAGATGTTACTATATTGCTTATAATATTTAAAATTTAAGTTAATATTAAAAAATAAAACGATACAAAATAATTACCGTCATGATAATTTTTACATTCCATTTTTTCGTACTAATGTTTATTTTATTTAATTCACATCCAAAGAAGAAAAAAAGGATTCAATAACCATTTTATGATTGCTCGTTCATGGGAGACACATATTGTGCACTTCCCGATTCTTTTATTATTTTAGAAATGGAATTTCAACTTTATCAGGGTTTCAAGCATTAAATATTTGTGAGGTTTATTTTTTTATTAAACTTATTCCCTTTTAAAATTCGAAAAAGGCATCCACCAACATATAATTTATATATATTTAAATAAACATATTATTTGTAAATAATATTATTTATTTCACATATAGAATTGATATTATTGAACTAAACATATTATTCCATATTAATATTTAATGTGTGTTATGACAATTCAACATGTGTAATAATATTCTTTTCAAAATATAAATGATTTTTATTTATAAAAGTAGTTAATTGTAGTCCTTATTTATTAAAAATTAATTCAATATAATTTTCTCATATATGAATTGAATAAATTTAAAAAAAATGTATTAATATTTATTAATTAATATTATTTTAATTTGATTTAATTTATTTATCAAATAACATGATTCAAAGTATGTGATGACGTGCTTTTGATATACTATAGTAACAAATAGAATGTGTATTTAAAATTTCAGACTAAGGTTGAACTCTTAACTGGGGAAACTCAAATAATTATTTTAAAAAAAATAATTTCTTGAATTCGATCCAAACCTGTAATAAAGTTTCCGAGTTCTCAGTATAATAATTTATCATGTAAGTGTAAGTGTAACTGATTCTTCATATAAAGTTACCCTAATATCTTATATAATATATTAAATATTTTTATAGAAAAGATTTGAAAAAAAAAATTTTAATCCTCTCTCTCATAAGGAAAATTCACGACCTCCCTTCCTCTTTCTTTATTTAAAACCCTAATACTATCATCACTCTAATATAATAACAATACATAATAATGTCTAATATATGATATATATCTAGATATGTAATATAAAAAATATTTTATTATTTTAAATCAATTATAAAAAGGTTTCCTAAACGGAATAAAATTCTCCGATAAAAATTCGTAATTGTCTTTTATGTCTAGATTATGGGTTGTTCCAATTAAATTTTGGATGTTGCATGATCTCAGAATTGAAGATAATTTTGTAAGTTTCGCGTGGGCTGTAAAATCGTCCAATTCTGACTTCTGAAACTCAAAATATGGGTCAAACAATATTTGTCGTGTAAGTAACACAATAATTACGAATTTTCTTTTTAATTTAACTCCAAAATAACTCTTTAAGATCAAATTTATACATTGTTAAAATATCTAATAGAGTTTGAGTTATAATTGAAAACGAGAAGAAAAATTTTAGTTATTAGGAAACTTAATTATAATTATAATTTATAAATGATTAGTATATAATATTATGTAATTGTTAAAAATCGATTTTTTGACATTTGGTAGTATTTGGATAGAATCACTCTTACTCTTATTATATATATAGGATATAATAGTATAGATAAGGGATAGATATTGCTGGATATTAATTGTATAATATATGTTTGGAGGGTCGTGATTTATAATTATATAGTATATATAATTTAAATTTATAACATTGATTAAATAAAAAAAATACAAACAACTAATAATTACATATGCATGCAAATATATGTGTTAGCTTACTAATTAGATTAAACATGTTTATTTTTATTTTATAAACTATTTGTATTGTATTTAAATTTAAATGCATTCTTATTTATATTAATAATTACATTTTAACAAAGAATATATAACAACATGACTTTTTTACTATTTGAACTTAAATTCAGAATTTTTTTTCAAATTATTTTTTTGAAGTTTTTTAATTGAGCTTTTTTAAAAAAATATGAATTTTTTAAATTTTTGTAAAAATGCATTTTTATATTATTTTTCTTGCCAAAATATGATTTTTGAATTTGTTTACACAAAAATACGATTTCACAACTAAATTCAATCAAAAGTAAGTTCATTTTTTTTAAATATTGCACTGGTTGCATTTGGTTAGAAATCGTATATAAAAAGTTGTATATAGTTATTTTTAAATGGAAAAATGTATTTTTATTAAAAAAATTAAAATATAGTAAGATAGCAAAATATTTTCAAAAATAAATATTTTTTATAATTTTTCTTTTTAAATCGAAATTTGGATCAAGATTTTATCTATCTAGACTCTGTGAGAAAATTGTAACTTTGGACTCTGATTATATTGTCTTTTAATATTATATTTATACAAGCTTATAACCTGTGCAAAGTACGAGATAATTAATATTTAAGTAATTTGATTTTTTATTGATATTTTTATTGATATTTAATATAAAAATTTATAATATTAAGAATTTATATTAATATTATATGTTATCTTATTTTATATAAATTTATTCTATTTAATATAAATAAGTTATAATTTGGACCCGTGTTATAATAAATATATAATTGGACATAAAAAGCAAATTTTTAATTTATATATATATATGTATATAGTTAGGGCCCATATTATAATAAATAAAATTACATAATTTGGGCCCGTGTTATAATAAATATATAATTGAGTTTAAAAAGTAAAATTTTAGTTAATATACATATGTATACAGTTTTAGCCGGTATTATAATAAGTAAATTATATGTAATACATGTATATTTTTTAGGTTCATGATCCAATACCGACCGATCGATCAACCAAAAATTTTAATTTTTCGAATATAATAATATAATATAAATGTTTAAATTTATCGAACCTTCCGCCTCACTTGTTGCCTGCCATATATATATATATATATATATATATATATATATAGGGTCCTGTTCAAATAGAAAACAGCTTAAATGAGAAATAGAAAACCTTATCATTATACCTGCCGCACCCACACACAAATTATATACAACCTCACACACACAATTCCATCTATTCTCCTCCGTTTTTAATTTGATTTTTCCCGTCAATTGGCAAAGTTTTTTTCAAATCTAACTTCACCACATTTTTTTTCATCTCCCAACGATCAGTTTTCATACCATATGTGCTATATTTCGGCAAATATAATTTATAATTAAAATAAATTCGTCACTTATCAGATTAAAACTTCAATCACTAAATTATATTACAGAAACCACTAATTTGTATTACAAAAATCACTAATTTGTATTACAGAAATCACTAAATTATATATCATGGGTTCACAAAAAATAATGGAAATCGTCGAAAAAATAAAAGTCACCGGAATATATCACATATGGTATGCAAACTGATTGTTGGGAGATGGAGAAAAATGTGGTGAAGTTAGATTTGAAAAAAAACTTCACTAATTAACGGGAAAAATTAAATTAAAAACGGAGGGATTATATGGGATTGGGTGTATGAGGGTGTATTTGATTTGTGTGTGGATGCACCCCCTTGCCATTAGATTAGATTGAATATGTGGTGTAGATCTTATTTTCTATTTTCTATTCTAAGTTATTTTCTATTTGAGCAGAACCCTATATATATATATATGATATTTATTGTATTTTTGACATTTACATTAGTTATTATATATAGCAATCGATAAGATTTTTCGTATAAAAGGATAATTGTCAAAGTGGATAGTGAAATGTAGGAGATATATTAAATAGATGCCTTTAGTTACTGGAAACTCATTTATATCACTATAATAAAGAATAATGACAGTGCGGTTAGTCAATTTATCAGAAAAATTAATTTGGATGTCTAGTTGTACATGTTGACCATCGCGAGAATTACAACGTATAAATATAGAGTTTTTGTATTTAAAACTTCATATTTGTACGTTGTAATTCATGCGTTGATCAGTCTATGCAACTAAACGTCTAGATTTATTTTTCCATTAATTCAACAAGTTAAATCACGGTATTGTCATTACTATTCATTATAGTGATACAAACGAATCTCTAATAAATAGACTCATCTATTTAATATACGACCTTCATTTCAGTGATCACATTAATATTTAAATAAAACTGTACCAAATTGAAACCCCTCATACTAAAATTGTACCAAATTGAGACCCCTCGTACTAAAATTGTACCAAATTGAGACCCTTGTTATCAAATTAAAAGAGGTTGGACGATTGATTTTCAAGATGTTAGAGCAAGTCCAACAACTCCTTGATAGGTTATATATAAATATTATAAAATATTGTGTTCTAGTGATTTAAGATATGACTCTTTTACATCTACTCTAACAACATTTTTTTATCCTATTTCCCTATTATTAAAATAATAATATATTTGAATTGTAATCATATTAAAAGAGGGAAGAGAATGGGAAAGTGGAGGAAAAATAATATTTTATTATTAAAAGTTAATTTAGGAATGATTAGGACATCTTTAAAAATAAGGAATAAAATTGATGTACAGGTCTTTTAATGAAGTACTAAGGAGCTGTTGGAACAATATTTTTTGTTATTTTCCTAATATATTAACTTAAGATATGATATAAGGATACTTTTGGACTTGTTTTTATAACTTAATTAATATACTTTAATTTTACGGGTTGAGAGTAGCTCAGTGGAAGAACTATACATTTGTCGTCCCCAGGGTCTTTGATTTTATTCTCACTTATATCGAATTTAATATTGAAAATATAGTAACGAGTATCCTTAGGCTTAATAAAAAAAATACTTTAATTTTATATATAATTTAATTTGGAAATTTGACCTGATTTTTAAATTCAAACTTTCATAATTACTTATATTTAGGTTATAATATAAAGTTATGATTATATACTTTAATAAAATAAAAAGTATACAATTCATTAAAGGTCTTTTTCAATCATGTTTATTTTAATAAATTACACCATTTATATTATTAACTATATATATATATAATAATTTATTAACTTAAACAGGATTGGATAAAGATATAGAAAACATCATTACAATTATGAATTTGTTCTTATGTTTTAAATTTTTTAAGAGAAGATATGAAAAATATTGATTTTTTGTAATTTGCCTTTTTCTCCAATTTTTTTTATTTTTGGGGTAAAAATTTGAAAAGAAATATACACATATTTATATTTATTTCTTTTCCATTCTTTATTTAAAGAAACCGAATAACACTAGAAAAAAAAATCAAATTTACAGCATCACCCTCCAAATCCAAACAAAGGAACACCTCCTGAACCTCTACGGTCGTTTGTTTCATGAGTCGGTACGAGTTTTGTATTAAAAATTGGGTGAAGATGAAATTTCATTATTGATATCATGTATTTGATATAGTTATGGAATGAAATTATTTATTATAAAATATTATTGAATTCATAATTAAATAAATTTATTTTATTATATAAATAATTTATTTTATTATTAGTAATGCTTGATTGTATATATTATTATTTTATTAATAATAATGTTAATTATCAATAATAAAATAATAATATTAAAATTGATACACATACACTTCACTCATACTCACCTCCCCTTAGGTATCAAAAACCCATATCTTGTGTGTTTGAGAAATGAGGTTGAAATTTAAAAAAACTAAAACAAACACCGGGTATGAGTTTTTATATAATCACAATAGTGTATCTCTACTCTCCTCATTATTACAAAACAAATTTAAAACAACTAAAATGAAGATATATATGTAGAATAATAATCCTTTCAATTTAGGAATAAATAAATAAAACAATTTGATTCGAAGATTAATGTACATTGAAACAAATCTGAGCATATAAAAAAGGAAAATGTTATTTCCAGAGCATTTTTTTATTTCCATAGCTCTGTATGTAAAAAAAAAGGTGCTCTCTGAATAACATTTCAGTGAAAAAAATAGAAATACAAAGGAATTCCAAAGAATAGAAAAGGAAGGAAATATAAGTGGTGTTTATCTCGTAGATCTCCATCCAAAATCTTATCCTACCCCATGCCCAGTATGCCACCGTCCCACTAAGTGTCCATTTCTCAACCCTCCATTCACATACAAATACAT
Source organism: Oenanthe sinensis (assembly GCA_028671895.1). Taxonomy (NCBI): domain Eukaryota; kingdom Viridiplantae; phylum Streptophyta; class Magnoliopsida; order Apiales; family Apiaceae; genus Oenanthe; species Oenanthe sinensis. The sequence goes on from CM053794.1 coordinate 44,754,395, forward strand.
AAAACATCAATTATACTCTTCTTTCCCTTGCTACATCTTTAAACACATTCCTATTTCCTAGGATGAGGTGCATGAATATGTTGTCGAATCCATGGCTTCAAACTAATTCAATCATCAATCATTCAAACACTTTGATTACCTTAACATCTTTTAACAAACAACTCAAACCCACTTCCCCAAATCTCACTTCAATTCGACCCATTTCATCCCTTGTCTCAAATCAACAAACCATTCAAACCCGAACTCATCAAACATTCAATTTCAATTCTTACATGATTGAAAAAGCTGTTTCAGTTAACACCGCTCTAAACGACGCTGTTTTGGTACAAGACCCCCCAATGATTCACGAAGCTATGCGGTATTCTCTTCTCGCCGGCGGCAAGCGTGTCCGTCCCATGCTCTGTATCGCCGCCTGTGAGCTCGTCGGCGGGCACCAATCATCGGCCATGCCCGCGGCCTGCGCGGTCGAAATGATACACACTATGTCACTCATACACGATGACTTGCCTTGTATGGATAATGACGATCTCCGCCGTGGAAAACCCACCAACCATAAGGTCTACGGCGAGGACGTGGCAGTCCTGGCCGGAGATTCACTATTAGCCTTTGCATTTTATCATATAGCGACGTCGACAAAAGGGGTGACCCCGAATAGAATAATACAAGCAGTTGGTGAGCTTGCCAAGTCTATCGGGACTCAAGGTTTAGTAGCTGGTCAAGTTGTGGATATATTATCAACTGGAGATTCATCCGTTGGATTGGACCAACTCGAGTTTATCCACATTCATAAAACAGCTGCATTGCTGGAAGCATCGGTAGTCTTAGGAGCCATATTGGGGGGTGGAGATGAGAAACAAGTTGAGAAACTGAGAAAATTTGCGAGGTGCGTGGGACTGTTGTTTCAAGTAGTGGATGACATTCTTGATGTTACAAAGTCATCTGAGGAATTGGGTAAAACTGCGGGTAAAGATTTGATGGTTGATAAATCCACGTATCCGAAGCTACTGGGGTTAGAGAAATCAAGAGAGTTTGCAGACAAGTTGAATAAAGAAGCTAAAGAACAACTAGTGGGGTTTGATGAGGTTAAGGCAGCTCCTTTAGTTGCTCTGGCTAATTACATTGCTTATAGGGACAATTAGTTAGACGTTGGATTTTAAGCTCCTAGTAGTTTGGTGCTGCCAGATATGTACACTCCTCTTCTTCATTCAGCGTTTGTATTAAATTTGTGTCAACTAGTTCAAACTTTTTCGTGCTTGTGCAAAAGTTTTGTTTTAACATTAAACGTTTAGGTTATTTTTACGTTATTTTCAACGCTTCGTAGTTGATGGGGGTGTTTGGTCTGGGTTGATGAGAATGATCGAGTCGGAATTTGGAAAACACTAAATCCTTGTGAAAGGGTTAAACTTTTTCTTTTCTTATTTGATGAAAGGATAGTAGTAATATGTGAATTTTTTTACAAATTATTTTATAAGAATAATAGTATATTTTATTAACTCGGTAATATATATATATATATATATATATATATATATATAGGGTCCTGCTCAAATAGAAAATAGCTTAAATGAGAAATAGAAAACCTTATCATTATACCTGCCGCACCCACACACAAATTATATACACCCTCACACACATAATCCCATCTATTCTCTTCCTTTTTTAATTTGATTTTTCCCGTCAATTGACAAAGTTTTTTTCAAATCTAACTTCACCACTTTTTTTTTCATCTCCCAACGATCAGTTTTCATACCATATGTGCTATATTTCGGCAAATATAATTTATAATTAAAATAAATTCGTCACTTATCAGATTCAAACTTCAATCACTAAAATATATTACAGAAACCACTAATTTATATTATAGAAATCACTAATTTGTATTACAGAAATCACTAAATTATATATCCTGGGTTCACAAAAAATAATGGAAATCGTCGAAAAAATAAAAGTCACCGGAATATATCACATATGGTATGCAAACTGATTGTTGGGAGATGGAGGAAAATGTGGTGAAGTTAGATTTGAAAAAAACTTCACTAATTAACGGAAAAAATCAAATTAAAAACGGAGGGATTATGTGGGATTGGATGTATGAGGGTGTATTTGATTTGTGTGTGGATGCTCCCCCTTGCCATTAGATTAGATTGAATATGCGGTGTAGATCTTATTTTCTATTTTCTATTCTAAGTTATTTTCTATTTGAGCAAGACCCTATATATATATATATATATATATATATATATATATATATATATATAGGTTCCTGCTCAAATAGAAAATAGTTTAAATGAGAAATAGAAAACCTTATCATTATACCTGCCGCACCCACACACAAATTATATACACCCTCACACACACAATCCCATCCATTCTCCTCCGTTTTTAATTTGATTTTTCCCGTCAATTGGCAAGTTTTTTTTCAAATCTAACTTCACCACATTTTTTTTCATCTCCCAACGATCAGTTTTCATACCATATGTGCTATATTTCGGCAAATATAATTTATAATTAAAATAAATTCGTCACTTATCAGATTCAAACTTCAATCACTAAATTATATTACAGAAACCACTAATTTGTATTATAGAAATCACTAATTTGTATTACAGAAATCACTAAATTATATATCCTGGGTTCACAAAAAATAATGGAAATCGTCGAAAAAATAAAAGTCACCGAAATATATCACATATGGTATGCAAACTGATCGTCGGGAGATGGGAGAAAAATGTGGTGAAGTTAGATTTGAAAAAAAACTTCACTAATTAACGGGAAAAATCAAATTAAAAACGGAGGGATTATGTGGGATTGGGTGTATGAGGGTGTATTTGATTTGTGTGTGGATGCACCCCCTTGCCATTAGATTAGATTGAATATGTGGTGTAGATCTTATTTTCTATTTTCTATTCTAAGTTATTTTCTATTTGATCATTTGCCTATGGGTCCTGCTCATATTTTAGTGGTTTCTGTAATATATTTTAGTGATTGAAGTTTGAATCTGATAAGTGACGAATTTATTTTAATTATAAATTATATTTGCCGAAATATAGCACATATGGTATGAAAACTGATCGTTGGGAGATAAAAAAAAATGTGGTGAAGTTAGATTTGAAAAAAACTTTGTCAATTGACGGGAAAAATCAAATTAAAAACGGAGGAGAATAGATGAAATTGTGTGTATGAGGGTGTATATAATTTGTGTGTGGGTGTGGCAGGTATAATGATAAGGTTTTTTATTTCTCATTTAAACTATTTTCTATTTGAGCAGGACCCTGTATATATATATATATATATGGGGTTTTGCTCAGGAGGGAACCAATTATCTTGAGTAAAAGTAACTCGACGTGTACCTTTGGATGAAATAACAATCCAACCCTTTATTAAAATAAAAAGTTAACACGTGGGTCGGTTATGTCCACTTCTCTTCATTTCGCATAAACTTTGACATAAGTAATTTAGTTTAGTAAAAAAAAAAACATAAGTAATTTAGTAAACAATGATTATCTTTTAAATTTAATAAACATACTTATAAAATTACAAAAAATATATTTTATGTAAATATTAAAAAATACAGGACTGATATAAAAAAATATAAAACTATACTTTAGTATTTTTGATATTTATATTTTTTATTATATGTATTATTTTTACTTTTTTACTTTTTTTTGTGTTATGTTTTTTTTATATTGTATTATTTATGTTTTTTCTTTTTTATGCTCTATTTTTTAAGTTTTGCCTTTTATTTACTTTTTTCTGTGTTATATACTTATTTATTGTTCTATTTTTAATTATACTTTTATTCTATTTTTTATGTTATGATATTAAAAACAATATAGATTACATTATATTAAGCAAAACAGTGTTTGAAAATATAATATAATACATAAAATAAATTAATAATTTTAAAGCACGCAATATAAGTTAATTTATTTAGAAAAATAAAATGCAAAAACAATTATGAAATTCAGAAAATAATTTATATATCACATATAAATTATAAAAACATGAAAACAAACTGATAAAAATACAAAAATAAATACATAGTACGTACAAAATAGAAAATAAGAACAAATACATATTGAAAGTAAAGAACACGAACAAATACATAATTCGAAGTACAGAACATGAGATTACTTCAATAAACTAAATATTTATTTGGTTAGTTTTTTTTTTATTTTATGAAATTAATATTTTTTATTGAAGATTAACAAATTTATATTATTTTTTTAGAGAACGTATATGTTATGTATTTTTCTATACGTAATTTTTTTACTAAAATATATAATAATTTCAATTTTATTTACAGAACATAAATTTGTTATGTATTTTTAACGGTACTTATTTTTTTATATGAACGTATTTATATTATATTTTTAGAGAACATATATGTTCTGTATTTTTCAGTACATAATTTTTTTACAAAAATATAATAATTATAATTTTATTTACAGAACATAAATTTGTTATGTATCTTTAACGGTACTTATTTTTTGTTATGAACATATTTATATTATTTTTTAAGACTACATATATGTTCTGTATTTTTAAGTACATGATTTTTTTACTAAACAGTGTAATAATTTTAATTTTATATACAGAACACAAATTTGTTATCTATATTTAACATTACCTATTTTTTTATGGTATATAATTTTTCATTTTTATAATAAATGTATACGGTACTCATGAATTTATTTTATTTATTACTATCCAATATTACAATACTACAGAACAGAACAATAAGTAGTTTTGAATATTTGTACGTATCTTTATTTTTCCTATTTTTGTGTCGGGTCTTTTTTTAAATCTAACTTTTAATCTTGACCATCCTTTCTTAATATAATCAACGACTCTTAGAAGGGTTACTAACATATCTATTTGAAGCAGATCTTTAAGTAACTTAATCTTGCAACATCAAGCCCAGCGAAGCCGGCACCGATACTAGTGTGTGTATATATATATATATATGTATGTATATATGTATGTATGTATGTATATATGTATATATGGTGACGCGATATAGAGGTCCGGAGAGAATCATTTGATTTTAAAGTAAAATCTCATAAATAATTTTTAAATTAATCATATTTATTATTAATAACGAATAAATTTTGATTGTAATGTAACATGCAAACCATATATAAAATTTACAAATAATTTAATATTTAAAAATTAAGAAAAAATATGATTTTCAATTTAATTCTACTATAGAATTCTGTTATGAGCAATATGATTCTACAGTAGAATCGTTTTACTATTTGTTATTATTATATGTCATTTTAAATATTTTTTATATGTAAATTCATTTTTAATTCATTTATACTTATATTTGATGAATAACAAAAAATATATATTTATTTTATCTGTATGTAAGGTGGTTATCTACGGAACTCTATATAAGGTGTCCCTCTTTAGCAACGGCCTATATATAATTAAAGCTTAAAAATAATTATAAAAAAAGTTAAATGTTTTAACGGCTACAAAAAATTAAAATTTCAAGAACTTACCTACATACATATATAATAATATTATAGCCGGAGAGAACATTAATCTAGGGTGATTCAGGTTCACCATACTTATACCAAGATTAATTATATAAATATAATAATTCAATGGGTCAAGTAATTAAAACAATTGTTAATTTCTCTCAAGTATTAACGTTCTCAGAAATTCAATGATACTCTCACACTCAAATTCAGTTCTACTAATCGTATATATATGCCTTTAATGAGTTAAATCTCTCGATTTATTACTATTATTTGTATGAAATAAATCTATGATATTGGCTAATTACATAAATTAAATTGGTAAAATATATCGGTTAGAATTATCCATAACCCATTGAACTACTAATAAAAATAAAACATAAATATGGTGCAAACATGGCTTCCCTTTGCTCCCAAGAATGAAACTACTCACTCATGCTAAGAACAAAAATAACAAAAACTATGAAGAAAACCATACAAAACATATATTAAAAACAAGAGACGATAAAAAAAGTATCTTGAACTATATTAATGGAGAACCAATATTTTTTTGGAAGAGATAAAGAAACCATAGATAGAAAGTAAAAGTAACGTACTTATCTACTGTATCTATGTAAATTAATTATTCTAATAATATAATATGATCCCTATATCTAATAATAAAAGTATTTTAATGATTTAGGACAAATACAATAAGCTTCCTAAATTGAATAAGATTCTTCGATTAAAATTCGTAACTTTGTTTGCTCCTCGGTTTCTGGGCTGTTCCAGTTGAATTCTTCTTATATTAAAAGCAAGAGATGATAAAAAAGTAATGAACTATATTAATGAAGAACCAATGTTTTCTATGGAAGAGATGAAGAAAAACCCTAACTAGAAAGTAAAAGTAACGTAGTTATCTATTGTATCTATATAAACTAATTATTCTAATAATATAATATGATCCCTATATATAATAATAAAAGTATTTTAATGATTTAATACAAATACAATAAGTTTCCTAAATTGAATAATATTTTTTCGATTAAAATTCATAGTTCTGTTTGCTCATCAGTTTCTGAACTGTTCCAGTTGGATTCTTCTTGTTGTGTCACTTCTGAAATAAAAAGAATTCTATATATGGTCCAAACAGTGTTAACAAATCGTATAATTCAATAAATATGAATTTTTTCTAATTTGCCTCCAAATTAACTCTTTACACCCAAAACCTTCCAAATATAGGAATTTTATCACTTCGGGTATTATTTATGAAATATAATTGAATTGGCGAAAACTCTCTAAGCATGTTCGGTATGATGAACAAGTCTCGTCTGGGTTGATGAGAAAGGTCGATTCGGAAAATACTAAATTTTTTTGTCAAGTTAAATTTAGATACCAAATATTTATTATTATTACTATAATATACCGGCAAAAAGTGTTTTTTAGTGTTAAAATAAAAGTTACATTTCAATTCTAGAATCATAATTAGTTTTAAATTTAGCTAATTTTTTTAATTTGTATCCATTTCAAAATAATTTTGATATTTAGTAATATACAATACAATAACTATTTAACTCTTACCCTTTATTTATAGTTATTGATGATATGATAATGATATTCATCGTTGATTTCAAATATAGAAATAAGAATGCATTCATGCATCCAAAATATAAAATCTTTTAAAGTTTAATTTTTTACTATTTGGTACTATAATATAATAATAGAACCGATTATATCATTATATTGGACTGCTCTTATAAAAAGTTTAAACTTTTTCTTTTCTTATTTGGATGAAAGGATAGAATATATGAAATTTTTTATATTATTTTATAAGAATAATAGTAGGTTTTTAATCAATATATATAAGAAAATCTAAATGTTTTGGATAAACTAAATTATAGCTTATAAATAATTATAAGAAAATCCAAATGTTTTAGATATTTGTATAAGTGTGTACGAAGGAGAGGGTATATAAATTATTCAGGAACCTATTTATTTAAAAAAACATAGAAAAAAAACAACAGATACTGAGATAATACTGCCAAGGATAGTAAAAAGAATCTAGGTGAAACAATTCTACCCCATCTAGTTCCATATATCAATTTTAACCAACAAATTAAATATATTAAAGAAAAACTTGACTTATTTTGATTACTACAAAATTAATAATATACACACGTTAAAGTTAAAATTAAATTTAACAGTCAAAATCATTAAATATTCATTAAGAGCTCTTTCTATATCTTTATGTACACATACACAACCATTAAGTATACATAATATAGAAGGAAACACCAGGGAGGAGAATATTATCAGCGCCCCTGATCCTCAAATGGGGACTGTTTTGCAACCCGATCCCCGCTTTGAACGGGGATCCCCAGGAGAATCAGGAATTTTTTTAAATATAAAATACATTTCCAATAAAAATATTAACATGATAAATGTGACAACTCAAGCCAAATCACAAGTCTTTTTCGAAAATCGGGTCAAGTCCCGACTTCCGAATTCGAATAAGCGCAGAGTAAACTGGCCAAAATACAACAACTTGGTAATCCACAAGCCCATCATAGACCTCAAAAGATCACGATTCGTTGATGCACTTAGTAGTAGTACTCTTTTTTATATACTGAACAAATTATCTCAATCTACTCGATGTGGGATTAGGGTGTTACAATAAATTATACTCCCTCCGTCCCGGCCAAATGTTTACATTTGGTCCGGGCACGGAGACCAAGGATAGTGGGTGTAATAGTGATTTTATTGTTAAAATAAATGAAATAGTGGGTGTAATAGTGTAAAGTGTTGAAAAAGTGGAGTGAAGTAGTGGATGTAATAATATATTTATTGTTAAAAGTTACTATTTTTAGTAATGTAAAGAATTGGGTGGGACGTCCCAAAAAGGAAAGTGTAAAGAATTGGTTGGGACGGAGGGAGTAATATTTTATATGCATCTTTTTAATTTAATACATATTTTAATGCTAAATTTAAATTAACATTTATTTACATTATATATAAAAGATTTAAATTATATAATATTATAGTATGAAAATTTTAAAATCATAATATGGAATTAAAAATTAAAGTGATAATATATATTATTAATAATTTATTTAATACATATAAATATATATATTAAATATTAAATGTATTAAATATAGGATTAGGGTCTCTCCGTTCCGAAATCCCGAAATTTTTATAAAATTTTCCCGTTATCCATTCCAAATCCGAAATATTTGACGATTTCTCGATTTGAATGGGACGGGCCGGGCCCTTTCCAAGAGTTAAACATATGAAAAAGTGAACTGAGTATCTGATGAGGACTGCATGCATCATTCTCATCCTGTGCTATCCTAAAAGCTTAACAATTATTGGTCCTATCTTGGAATCAAAATCTTTCATCCTAACCAATCGACTGGATAATAGTCCTATCAATAATGTCGGTCTAATTTTTCATAAATTCGGCTAGAATTTTGTACCTAATTTCAATTTATTCGTGACTTTTCTAACCCACATTGTTTTCTAGTTGCTGACAAATAGATAACGGTTGAAAATCACGTACTTTTTTTTTACATGCAGGAGTTAACACATGGACATGGGGTAGCTAATCACCGATTTGAGTTAGGCTCACTTTGGTACAACTGTTTATAACATAAACAATAGTAATAACAGTTTTTTTGCTGAAGAATTGATAAAAAAGTATTTGATAACTTCTAAAAATTACTATCTGAAAATGCGTTTTTGGTTTAAAAACTCCAGTTAGAGAAAACATGTCCCCCATGCTTTTCAATTTTTACAGAAAATAATTACAAGTTTTAACATCAAATCTTTTCAAAAATATTATTTTTTATATTATATTTTAAAATATGCATAAAAAAAATAAATAGTCATCAAAATTTTCTAATAACATTTTTTCTCAGAACACAACAATTTTAAACAACAATATCAAACGAACCCTTAATAAAATCGAATTTGACTTCACAGATTCTAGTATCTGCTGTCTGCCTAATAAAATGATGTCTCAGTTGATTGAGATTAGGACATTTGGGTTTATCACCTCGAGATCTCAAGTTCGATTTTAGCTGAGTGCATGGAAACAAGCGGGACACCAAGGGATAAGTCGAGGTCCATGTAATCTGGTCCGGGCACCTGGTAAAAATATATAAAAACTATAAAAAAAGTGACATTATTATGACATTATTTATGTGATTGTTCCGATTGTTCCGATGTTAATGTAATAATTAAATAATTTTTTGATAATATATTTAATATTTGTATATATTAAAGTAAAAATTAGAAATAAAACAATTTTTTTGATGAGATTTGAGACTTCTCATAAGAGTTAAAAAATACCTTTAAAAAAAAATTATGTTCTATTTATCTATAAGCAATTTTTAGATCAGATACAGTTTTCAGAAAATTTATTTTAAATTTTATCAAATGCTAACACTGGATAGGACTCATAAATCCATATTCTTCTATAATGCACAAAACTTCAAAATTTTTATAATAATTTAGCGATTTGAAGTACTTAATTTAGCATCTCGTCACTTAAAAAAACCTATTAATCATATATTTTTGGAAATAAGCATAAGTATCAAAATTCACCAACAGAATTAGCAAAAAAAAAAAAAAAAAAGAGAAGTCACTAAGGTTGGTTTGGTTCATGAGGTTGTATGAGTTTCGTATTAGGAATCAGGTTAGAGTGGTATGAGGATGAAATTTCATTATTAATATCATGTGTTTGGTTTAGTTCTGAAATGAAATTATTTATTACAAAATATTATTGAACTAATAATTAGATAAATTTATTTTATTATATAAATAATTTTATTATTATTAGTAATACTCGATTGTATATATTATTATTTTTATTATTATTATTAATATAATTATCAATAATAAAATAATAATATTAAAATTAATACCCATACCCTTCCCTCGTATTCACCTAGCATTCGGTATCAAAAACCCATACATCGTGAGTTTGAGGTATGAAGTTGAAATTAAAAAAAATTGAAACAAACCTCATGTATAACTTTTATCCATTCTGTTTCAAAAAAAAAACAAACTTTTATCCATTCTAAATTAATATCTCATTTCACCAAACGACTCCTAATAGATGATCTAATAAAACTAGATGTCGTTTGGGGTTCTTTAAATTTAAAATAAGTTATTTATTTCATATTTTTTTTACATATTTTTATATTTTTTTTAAGATAAATATTTATTTTAGACTTTTAAAAATATATATTATTTTAAAAATAAAAAACAAGTTATTTATTTTTAGAAAAAATACACACATACCTATTTTTTCCAGGAAACAAGAGCTTATTTCGGGAAAAAAATGATTGAGGAACAGGGCGCCTATAGATGATATAGATGAGGTGAAGCAGAGTATAATAAGTTAATAAGCAAGAGCTGGCATCCAGTGTAAAAGAATGAAAGAAAGTAAATTTTAGAGGCTTACAGTTAGTTACAGGCAAAAAAAACTACTAGCAGTACTGTATATAAAAATAGAGTGACTCAATTTCAGCGTATTTTCTACACAGATTGATATATTCACATTCCTTTTCATCCTCCTCATATTATTAAAGACAAGACCCCCCCCCCCCCCCCTCCCCCAATCTGTATATCAATTTCTTACTTTAGACCCTTCTTTCAGACATTTCATCAAACAGGTTTGTGGTCTTTCTTGATCTTTCTATTACTTATCACATGTATGTAGATACTTGTTGTATTTGTGTTTTCTTGGATGTTCATCAGATCGGTTAGTTCTTAGATTTTGGTTTCCCAATCGTAGCTGTTACTGTAGAGCATATCTTGTTTTACTAATTATTGTCTTTGATATATGCTATTGTGTTTCTTGCAACTCTACACAGATGGATCAAAAAACTTTTCTCGTTAAATGAGATGCGATTTAGTTTACTGGAGAATAATTTGTCAAGTCAAGTTCTCGAACAGGGTACATATATTATGTGCTGTCATTTAACTTACGTGGTTTAAAAAAGGGTGATCAGAAAATAAAATCTTTATACCTAAATATATCTACGATAGCATAATTGGGAGGAGCTGAAAGTTGATTATCTCAAATTTAAGATTGAAAGTTCAGTTGACTTACCTGTAGACGGGGCAGTGCCACATCATGTATTTTGTTTCTTTAATGGAAGACCTGTATGGTTGTTATGAGAAAGCATTTCTCTAATTATGTTTCTGTCCAAAACTAAGATGTTGAAACTTGTTTAAGGATTTGGTTGATGCTTAAAAGTTTGTAACGGTTTTCTAAGTGTTATTGAAATACTGAATCGTGGCTATGGTATTTGGTAGTATAATATAATTATAAGCCGAAAAAGAAGCTTTATCATCTGGAGATATTTTAACATTTGATTTAGTCATAGAAATAGAACTGAAAGTTAGAACCTTTGACAAATACTCTTTTTTAAAGATTTTTTAGGAATGTATCAAGATATGTTTAAACTTTGGTCATGTTTTGTATGTTAATGTGAACATAATATGTTCTCTTACTGCTTACCACTCGTCTTGGATCAAATATTCACTTCCATTTTCATATCAACTCTTTTACTGTTTTGGTCACCATTGGCAACCATCATCACCTTATCTTGCTCTAATGTTCACACGTTTCCAGTCTTCCACCACATGATTATATACCTGCCGTCATTGTCATCTTCGTCCTCCCCATTAAAGCTTAGCTGATACGACTAAAGAGAAATACAAGAAGGGAAACACAGAGGTGCACAATGACCTATCACCCCAGCTGTCATATTTTTATAATGATACCTATAGTTGTGCGTATGGCAAGCTAAATGCAAACTTCTATATGTTTTAACCAAGATCCAAGATATATGCCATTTCCAAATGTAAAAGGAAAAGCAAATCTAGTTATGTCGATCTAAACTACCTTAAACAAAATAATACTGAGCATACTAGATTATACTTATATATAGATTATACCTTAAACATGAAAATATATTATACACACGGATTTTATACACTAGGATGTTAAATTATACATGCATGCCTTTGATTCACTATTCGTTTTATCGTATATTACGAATGCAGAAACAATGATCAGATTGTTCAAAGTAAAGGAGAAGCAGAGAGAAGCGGCCGAGAACTCTAATGGGAAGCCTCCAGTTAAGAAGCAGAGTGCAGGAGAACTACGACTTCATAAAGGTATTGATTTTGACTAATGGTTTGCCAAAACTAAAATTTCACATTTTGAAAACTGCTCATTTGACCAAAGCATCAAGTAAAGCGCAGAGAGAGTCAACTTGAACAATTAGAAGTTGACACGATTTAAGGCGTGGTCCATTTTAAGTTATACATGCATTTTCACAAATAAACTGCCCATTATTGTAGATGTCTTTTTACAACAACAAGCTTATAATCCGTGCAGAATAAACTGCCCAAGCCTCATTGTTGTAGATATTTAAGTACTTGAAAGGTCTGTTTTATGTTGCAAGTTGCAAATAGGTTACCAAGATCTGATTATAGCGCAGCGTAACTAAGAGAGCCATTCCATTTAAGGCGAGATAAAATGGGCGGTCTGGTGTCCCTCGTATGAATAAGAAAAGTTCTTCTCAAATGGAAAAATGAATAAAATTCACAATTTGTAGGGCTGTTCCTAAAGGGCCAATAAATTCTTAGTTGGAATTGGGGGATCTTTATAAATTTATTCTTTTATCACATTCTGATATACATCATTGGATGGAACCGTTCGAAAACAATTGGAGGATTATAAAATTATCAAAATTTGGTATTCCTTAAAGTGTTAAGGCATGGTCTGTGCCATTTCTGAATGCCTAAATGGTGATAAAATATTAAATGAAGTAAAGTTGTGTTGTATATGTTTTATTCTGGTGTTTATGTGTTTGGCTGTCTTGACTTGTACAGACTACAGGGAACCATGTGGATCAAAAAAATATGTTTTTCCGTGGTAAAAAGAAAATGCTTCCATCTGCTTTTCATGAGTCGAGCTTTCTTTGGTTCAGGGATATCATAATCTAGATTAGGTTGACCTTTCTTAAGCATCTTCACCAAAACATGTAAAGTACTCTTAACAGTCTACCGATGTCTGGGTTGATAAGAGAGAACGGCAACTGAATTGTCGGTATTGGGAGAATGAAAGTCATTTTTGTGCATTTTTGTATAAGATCAATAAAGTTAGATAGGGTAATAGTATCATAAAAGGTATTTTTCTCTTCTGCAGGCAAATGCTAGTAATTTAAATAAATCAGCCTTGCTTTTAAATCAGAATCTGAAATTAGTGTGGGGCACCAGTTGCCTCCATATTTTTCTATATAAGTTATACTCCCCTTGTCTCACAAAATACATAGTCTTATTGTTGTTTGTTCGACAAAGGTAGTCACGTCCAATTGATGGTAATATGTCAGGACTCAATAGTCAATATCCTTTAGGATATCATAATTTACCGACATGCCATCAACATTTAATAAAAGCTCTCTTCCTTTGGGGTATACGTGTAACAAATATGAAACATCGATTGATGCAAATTTAGGAAACGAGATCTCCCTCAGAACAGGGGTAGTAATGCTTGTTTCTAAGATTATCTTGTATCCTTTGTGCTGTTGTATAATCAGATCTAAATGCTATTTATGCTTTTTCATTCTTATGCAGATATAAGTGAACTTAACCTTCCTAAGACATGTAGCATGGCATTTCCCAACGGCAAGGATGATCTGATGAACTTTGAAGTCACAATTCGACCTGATGAAGGATATTACTCGTAGGTATTTTTAAGGAAGTATCATTAGTCAGTTTGTTACTCGATAGGAATCGAGGAAAACTATCAGTCGGTTATCTTTTAGAAATTGGATACACTAGTGATTGATTCATATCTGCATATCTGCATCTCTGTATTTAATGTCATTCATCTCCTCTGATTCCTGTTTTCAGGGGTGGCATGTTCACATTCACATTCCAAATATCCCCCATCTATCCTCATGAAGCACCAAAAGTTAAATGCAAGACGAAGGTAAAGAAAATCAAAAGTTCTTATGCATGTCTTCCATGTTTAGATCAGGCACTCGGATGACCTTTAAATAAATAATTTATTGTTTAATTACTAATGTAATTGACTTGGTGTAGATCTATCATCCGAACATTGATTTGGAAGGGAATGTATGCCTTAACATCCTCCGGGAAGACTGGAAGCCTGTCCTCAATATTAACACAGTCATTTATGGCTTATACCATCTATTCACGGTAGATATTTGTCATCTCGATTTGATGGTTGCATGTTACTGTACTTTATCTATAATTGAGCATGTTGTTTATGCAGGAACCAAATCACGAGGACCCGTTAAACCATGATGCTGCAGCAGTGCTGAGGGATAACCCCAAGTTGTTTGAAAATAATGTGAGAAGGGCAATGTCTGGTGGGTATGTGGGCCAGACCTTCTTCACTCGATGCACATAGAGCGGTAGTTGCAGCATCCTGTGTTAATGAAGTGGCAAGCCGCCGATGCTGTAAGAATTTGTTTGTAAAAAGAACTGAAACTGAATGAACCCATATTTTCTGAAATCAAAGCTGTAACACAGGTAGTGGGGTTAAGTTTTGTTATTCTCTGTTGCTGCAAGAAGGATGTTTTCATGTAAGCTGTTTGTTGCTATGTGTTGGTTTAAACTCTTGTGCTAGTTTAATTTTGGCTGAAAAGTCATTCAAAGCTGAAGTCTGGACAAAGGAAAATGTTGGCAGTAATATATGCTGAATAACACTTTCCAAGCTCATCATTGCTAATATAATTGTGATTTGTGGAAACTTATTCTGATATTAACCTTTGGGTTGAAGTTGTAGCTAATTTTACATCATTTCGAGTACTGGTAATACCAATAAATGCTGTTTTTCAATCAGGAAAAAAACAATTTTTTATAGTAAAACTCGTAAAATAAAGAATGATGTATATATATAGTCGTTATTTTTGAAATTTATGGCATAGAAATAAATGAACTTGCATCATATAAAATTGTATAGCGACAAATTTGAAATAGGCTCCACCGGTTGTATTTTCATAAAAGTGGAATTCGAGTATAAATAGAAGGCGGCATATATTATTATCGAGTCAGTTAGCTCAACTAAAATATAATCATTACGAATGAAAGCGTTTCACAAAACAAGGCGTAATAAAATGAAAAGGGATGAAAGAACAACGTGAAGGCACTTTGGTTGTTTGATATGCGTTTGTTCATATGTATGTATGTACAAGGCATAAGCATGACAATAAAAGATTGGGGGAGAGAGAGAGAGAGAGAGAGAGAGATTGTGGGTTTGTTTTGTTTGGGTCACAAACTACACCCCACACAAACAGAAAGAAAATAAAGAGAGAAGGGGGGGCGAATTCCTCGCGAGTAAAAGCAACACTTGTACTTGTACATACTCACTCCCACCACACTTGCATACTTTTATACTCGTACAAATCCACCTATTTATACACGCAACACACTTATTAATCAGTGTGTAATAAACACACACACAGAGAGAGAGAGAGAGAGAGAGGAATCAGGATGAATTGGGAAGGTGAGTCATCGGGAGGAGGGAGGAGAAAGCCATCGTGGAGGGAGAGAGAGAATAACAGGAGGAGAGAGAGGAGGAGAAGGGCAATTGCAGGCAAGATATACGGTGGTTTAAGAGCTCAAGGTAATTTCAATTTACCAAAACACTGTGATAATAATCAAGTGTTGAAAGCTCTTTGTGCTCAAGCTGGGTGGATTGTTGAGCCTGATGGCACCACTTATCCAAAGGTCCCATCTTGCTTCATTTGCATTCATACTATCTTATTATTTCCCACTAGGACTAGAACTAGAACTAGAACTAGATCTATCTATACTGATTTGGAATTTCAATGTTTTAGCTAAGCTCCTTGATGCAATAGTTGGTGATAGTCTAATACTATTTCATGTAAATTATTATGATTCAGGGACCAAGGCCACCCTCAATTGATATTAGTGCTACTTCAAACAACACTACCCCAAGCCCACCTTGTTCTTCGTATCAACCCAGTCCCTCATCCTCTTCCTTCCCCAGTCCATCCAGGCTTGAACCCAATCCTTTTTCATTCATCCGTTACTCCAACCCATATCCTCTCCCTCCCCTCCGGATTTCAAACAGTGCACCTGTAACCCCCCCTCTTTCCTCATCCACCACACGAATTTCTATGCAAAATTTCAACTGGGAGTCCATTGCTAAACAATCTGCTTCCTTGAGTTTCCCCTTTCTAGCTGTGTCTGCCCCTGCCAGTCCAACTCGTGCTCAGCGTATCCCTCCTCCAGCTACTATACCCGAATGTGATGAATCTGATTCGTCCACTGTAGATTCTGGACAATGGATGAGCTTTAAGACATGTGCACCCACTATGGGTCCAACTTCTCCGACTTTTAATCTCGTCAAGCCTGCAACACAGAACATAGTCTCGGATAAAGGAAAAGGGATAGATTCTGAGTTTGAGAGAGAAGCGGTCAAGGCATGGCAAGGGGAGAGGATTCATGAAGTGGGGTTGGACGATTTGGAGCTCACACTCGCAAGTGGGGGAATGCAATGATTACAACATTCCTCAGAAAAATCTCTTCCCTCTGCTAGGTTATACAACTGCATTTGAAGTCTGAGGCAATATTAGTTTATAGCGAAAGGCTTGTGTATCTGTTATTGGAGGTTTCCTTTGCAAGAATGTGAAACACAAGTTAGATTTGTGATTGTTGAATGTGGCATGTTTCTTTTTCTTCTTATTAGGTATATATACGTCTCTCTGCAATGGATTCAAGAACAGAGCCTGCTTATATTGAACAGAGGGCCTTTTATTACATGTAGATAGCAGGTTCTTTATAAGATTGAGATGTAGCATCTTTATATCCATCGGAGAAGATGAGAAAATTGAGAATTGTTTTCATGTCATCATGATTCTAAAGATGCTAGAATGTAAGAGACGAAATGTAACAGGGGATTGTATTCAATGTTAATTATTTGTCTGCTAAAACATTGCTTGTGATAATATATGATTATGAAGTGGTATAGTATCATCATCATCATATGTGTTTTTATAATTTCATTGCTAATTCCAAACAAACAGAAGAAGATACAGTTGATTGATGTTGGTCTTGCTCTAAATCTTGATATCATCTCAGTTTGAGTTGACCATCTTAATCTGCACCTAGAAAGCAATGTTGATATTGAAATAAAAAACAAAGATAAGGAGGTCGAAGCCGGGTGCACTGTGGATTGAAAATGAAATGAAAGTAAATGACAAGGAGAAGAAAACAACAACAAGTATTATTCGATTACCAAGTAGTCCAATTTATTATGAGATGGCCCTGTTGTGGTGTCTGGTTGGAGGGGCCTGGTCTTTTTCTCAACTTTTCAGACCCAAAGCTTTTATGGATATCGTTTGTTGTCATTTGGTGCATGTGGCTTCTACAAAACATTTATTGTTTTTTTTGATAATGTAATGGACCAAAATCTATACATGTACCTCCTGCTCCTCCCGTAGCAGTTTCAGGGTATCTAAATACATGGCCCTACCATAATAATCGAGACCCGAGAGGCTATAGTGACACATTACTTTGTTAGTCCGATACCATACTCGAATATGTAGCAATTATAACGAGCAGAACATGGGCAGCCATTCTCGTATTACTATATTATCTTCGTTTCCTCTGACTAGCAGAACAAGACCGAGAATCTAAATTTCATGCAAGAGGGTATATTTAATTTGAATTTTAGAATCTTGATATATATTAAATTGGAATTTAAAAAGTCTGATTCCGTCTAGTCTGTTACTATTATTTTTTTTATACATTGTCGTGAAACCTAGATGATGTTGGGTCGATAAAAGCCCTCTATTATTAGACCGAGAAGAGGTTTGAAACAACCCACTGTTGTCCTGCCCCATAAAGACTGCCATAGCTAGATACGTTATACGGAGTATAATTTTCTGTGACAGGGGGCTCTGCAAGCCTTTCAAAGGGGCCCAAATATAAAGTCTTCGGATTATTTTATAATGTGTTATTATCTCAAGGAAACTGTGACCTACAAGTAATATGTTAGGGCATTTTTGTCCTACATGTAATAGTAATTTTTTTAATTTAATATTTATTTGATAAACCAAGACAGCGAATTATTTTTCAGTTAACCAAAATAAAATATGAAGTTTTTCTAGCCGAAATTTTAAAGTTAACGAATTTTTTTCCTTTTTAAGTTGCAAGTAATTAAGTTTATTAGATAAAACAAACACCCCTTTTTTCTTAGAGAATCTGCACCATTTGGAATTTGTAGAGCATAATACGTTAGCTAGTTCATTAGAGCCACGCTACAACTGGTCCTGCGTAAATTTTAAGTAATATACACTATGTGCCTGATATAGTCTCTAGAAACGATGGGGGGGGGGGGGGGGGGAGCATGTTACAGGAAATCATATTTAAGAGGGAAAATTCCCAGATGAGAATGAATAGGAGAGGGGTGAACGCATTTCTTCATTCTGAAGATGATGAGTTGAACTTGTTTAGCGATGTATCCGTGTTACCTTTCATTTGGTGAAGCATTGTTGGACTGTCTCGCTTCCGGGTGAGGTAAACAGCCTTTCAATGGCGACTGTAGAAACAATGACGATGTTGACAATTGTTTCTGCCTCGTTGAAATGGAAGAGAGGCAACTAAATCCGCTTCTCAACCTTCTCTTTTCATTTTCAAATGGTTGGCACTTGGGGTCATGTTGCACAGCATTTATTCTAAGAGCCTCTGGTAGCATGAAATTGAACACTGAACCTAAAGGAAGAAAGATTGAATCATAAAATCATTAAAGGCATCCAAACTCCTTTAAACATATATAATTGGTCTTCTTGTAAACAGAAGGCTCTTAGTTCAAACTAAGCCAGCTCAAGCTTGAGCTTGTTTAATGACTGCCTTGCGCCTAGCATCCCAATTCCCAAGCATGAACTGGTGTGTGTATTTATTTGTTAACAATTAAATCCCTTGTTTCATAATTAATGAAGTTGATATTTACCTAAAAAGGTGTTCTTTTTTACATTTCAGAGACTGTTAATAATGAGGCAACTTCCATAAGTAAATTACATCATTGAAAGCAAACAGAGTACTTCACAGGTTGTATACGTGATCAAGTAAATTACATTTTCACATTTCAGAGACTGTTAATAATGAGGCAACTACCATATTCAAAGATTTTAGCATATCGCAGCAAGTAATTTGATTTGTATACCACCACAAACTTAATTAGAGTCTGAAGTGAGTTTAAGGAGTACCTAATTTTGCAAGTCGATTCACCCATTTAGGGATGTGCTTCCCAGTCAATTTGTAGCAGATGTCCTTGCAAAAATGGTTGCAGTTCTTGACAATCAAGTGATATGAATCACCATTGTAACTTGCTGCATGATGCTCGATGAATTCCCTAACCTGTACAGGGTCCAAACATGTAGTCCCAATGAATATGGACTTCCTAAACTTGAAGCCTGGGCATTGACGAGGCTCGACTTCAAAGACACCACTAGTCGGATAGTCGTGCGCTCCAAATGCATACTCTACGCCATGAACTGTCAAGAACATGCAAGATTCATAACCTTTTCCTTTTTGCAGGTATGTAACACAAAACAGGATATACCATGCATGTGCAAGTAATTAGATAGTATAAACCTCGGATTCTTCATCATTTGTATCAATATAATCTACACTGGGACCTGGGACGATTATGGTATCAGCCCTTTTAAAATCCTTGGGAAGTATAAGCTACTTTTTCTATGTTTCGGTTTGCTTACTGGTAATAGAAGCTTTCAGAAACTTATGTCCAGGTAGGGAGAATTTGAGGGTCCTAAATCATAATGCTTGAGGAAAGACAATGAGAATAAATGAGACTATAGTGTAGTCAGACATTAATGTGTCTTAATCAAGTTGTGACATCACATACTGTTAACCGACGATTTCAAGTAATATAATAACATTTACATAAATTCCAAAACTATTTTATGTGATCTCGGAACCTTAAGTACTTTATACAGGCTAGCTGGTCCAGCACCACCTCTTTATACAGCAAGAGCCTGAGCCTAGGATTCTACGCATTCCTCTTATTTTGATTTCTCGAACCGAGAGATATTGAACAGATCGAGCAAGTTCGAATTGACGTAAGGCTACTGAATACTTCTGCAGATGACTTGGTAGTCGGTACTTTGCAAATACAACTTAGCCCCATTACCTTAAGTATATAAAAAGTAACAAGTACATTGACAATCTTGATGATAGTTGTAGACTTCTAGTATAGACAAATACAGTACAGTGCAGAGATTGCAACAATATACCCTCCATCAATAACCACTTTTTCCAAATGCACAGCAGTTATCATATGGTTTCAAGAACATACAAGTAAGAATGAAATCTAAAAGGGTAAGTAAAATACCATTTTTTTTTTATTGATACATATGTTTTAAGTATGCAGGGGGGGGGTTGATAATCAAATTCTAGACCAGGACCACCTTTGCCAGAACATGTATATGTTATTTTTTGAAAGAAACAATGAAAGGTCTTTAAGAACAAAGGTATTAGATGAGAATATAGCATAATTATAAATAAATAAAAAACACTAGCTTGTACCAAACTGTTGCCACTATTCTCTCTAGTTACTAGTTAACCTAGAGGGTGCCAATGTGAGACTTTGATTCTCCAGGAAGAAGTGGAAAAACTTGTGTGCAGTGTGATTTATGAAGAGTGTATGACAGTACTTAAAAAAAGGACTTCGTATAATTCATATCAATGAAAAATAGAATAAAAGAAATATGACCTACCTTCGACGCCAGAGTGAAAGATACCGAATCCCGCCCAGTAGGCATAGCCATTCATAGGTGTCAAGTCATATACGTTGAGATAAACTGGTGTACTGCCCGAACCATAATTAGATTTCACCTTGGGGAACAAACAAAAATGTAGATTTGATTTCCCTTGCAAGTGGAGAGGTACTACTGACTTCCATCCCTTCTTTACTCCAAATTTCATGGTGTTCAGTTAAAAAAAACACAGGTCAAGCAATACCTACAGGCATCAAGCACATTTAAAGAGTATATAAGCATAAACCTATTTGAGAAAGGACACTAAAACAATCAAACCAGGAAGAGGGGTTATATACTGTATTTGCCTGTGAAGGTATATGGTTAGACAGTATTTAAAAAATTACATTGATCAGCAAGACAATTGGCCTTAAGTAGCATAACTCGTTGATGACATTTCTCCTCATTTGAACATAACCTGTACAATGGTAACCGCAGAGATGATAATGCCTCATAGGAAACAATCACCTTTGCGTTATATATATCACCACTAATTAACAATGAATTTCCAGGCATGCATTCTAATCTCTGCTTAGTTCTGCTATTAGGTGGAGGTCAACTATAATTTGCAGGGGGTTCCACATACATGGATCAAAGTCAACACACTACACAATCCAATCATGCAATCAGTTTCTCTTTTTAATCCACATTAGCAACATTTATAGTATTGACCACGTCTTTAAACATCTAAAATAGATAATTTTCATTAATTTCATTATCATTTATCAATCATGGTGTCTGTTGGAACAGTTGACCACATAGCATCTTCCCCTGACAATTTCAAGTACTTTGTTCACTATTATACAATAAATGCACCACAGACTAATCAAATTCGATTGAGTTTTGACTTTGACCTAATGATGTTACAGGGATATAGAATTATTTAAGACTTCTCTTAATACAAGGGTCAGTACATATCCAATTTAGAAGAACTAAAAAATTGACTAATGACAATTGACATGAGTGGGAGATGTCTTAAAAAAACATGAGTGGGAGATCATAACTTTGTTTTAAGCGTGTTTTGCTTCTCTTAATCCAATTAATCTTTTTATTTATTATTAAGATAGTGTTGCTTAACTGATTGTTCATTCTCGTTAGGAACTGTGTATTTGATATTCAAAGGCTTGAAACAATATTATATATAAGCTTATCCGGTAATTAATACTAATAATCATACATCAAAATGTTGCATATGCTTTCAGTTTCTTTATTAAAACAGACATGAAGAAGGTGGAAAACAGAACTAGGTGGAAAAAAGAGACATTACTTCTTACAATTATATATGTAGTTTGATGTTCTTTAATACTTTGGAACTGGTGGAAGGAAACTTCAGATCTTTGCACAAATGCCTCGATACCTGTAGGGATGAGAGATTGGGTAAAAACTACTGTGCCATTGATTACTATACTGCAACACAAATTGCATAAATTAGAATCCATTAGACAAGGAAAATTAGAGAACACCATATGTTATCACTGTAAAAGTCCAGAACATGTCACCTCTAAATATATATGTGGTGAAAGAGTTTCAATATATGAACATTGCAACTCAAGTCAGAACCTTTGTAAACACAATTTTAATCCAAATCATGAATTTCAAATCAACAAACATCAGCCAACTAACAATCCCAAAACCAAGAATTTCAAATACTGTCATCAAACACAAATTGAAAAACTACTACCATGAGAAGCAATCTAATAAAAAAGACTCTTGCGGTGTCATTCCAGATCTTACATATACTAATATGTAAAAACATCCGATGAAACAAAATCAAAGATGCAAAAAAGAAACAAGTAGATTTAACCAGAAGTGAGAGAACAAATTATACATTATAAGCAGATATTTTAAAGCAAGATAGAAGAAAACAAAAACAAAAATCGAAGCAAAAAGGCGAAAGGACAGAGAGCTTACAAGTTAGACGAAGAAAAGCATGATAATAAAAGTGAAGGCCAAAATAAAGATTTTGGAAGAAACTGAGAAAGCAAGCATGCTAAAAAAGGAGGAGATATCACAAGAAGCAAATGGTGGTGTGTAAAAGAAACCGGGTAGCTGCTAGGTGGAGTAGAGTCCCATCAATAATTTTAACTATTAATTAAACCCCCCCCACACACAAACACGTTCATATTTCTGCAAATCCCCAAGTAACAAATCTTGAAAATTACAGGCCCCCATTTCCGAGCCCAACATTTTAAAACACACTCACAGTATTATTATTAGTACTCTATTAAACAAACTAGCTAGAGTAAAGACGAGACCACCCCGAGTCATGGAAAGTGACACAAGTCCCCACCACTCATCTCTAAATTTTTACTGTTTCTTTCAAATACTTCTATTTTTTTAATATAGTATAATCGTTCTAATCATTTCTTAATGTATCATAATTCCAGTCCAAATTTATCACTATACAAGTATGAATCTATGACCATACACATAAACACGTATACAGTATATATTAGTATTTGCACAATAAAAGAAAGACCAAAATAAGAAGCAACTAAACAACCTGAAAATGGGTTGATAATACATGGAAATACATACTATGATAAAACAGTCAACAAGTAGGCCAAAAATAAAAAAAAGTTTCTTACTTTTGGTATATTACCTGTCGGTCAGTAAAACTGCTTCAACCAAGTCCATATCTGTAAAATCAATTCTCTACCGTATGAAAAATAATACATACAACACAACTGAACTGAGTATATAAAATCCTCATTGGTAACTCAAGACCCCACTATATAAATAAGATTTTTATTTTGCCAGGGATTATCTCCTGATGAATTGAGACTCCTTCTGCACTATAATTAATAATTATAGGAATTTAAACATTAAAAAATAATGTGTTTTTATTTCTAACTAGATTAATAGAGTATAAGAATTGAATTTTAATAAATAAGAATTGATAGCACTGAAGTTTCATTTGTTTTTGTTCCTTTTTTCCAGATGCCCTGCATCTTATATTCTATATTACTCAACTAGCATAGGCCAGCCTCTCTAATATAATATAATATATACATATATTTGATAATTATTTTATATGTTTAAAAACTTGTAATATTGTAGTAGTAATTTTTTAGTACAAGTACAGTAGAAACTCGATAAATTAATACTCGATTATTTAATAAACTCTCTAAGATAATATTTTTGGTCCGTCCCGACTCGGGGATAGGGTGCTAAATTAATAATTCGCTAAAATTATAAGATAATACATTTTTGATAATTTCTTTAGACCCCATATAAAATATAAATTAATAATTTCTTATATATAGCATATTACATGAATGATTTACGAAGGTTTCTTGAAAAATGTCTCAATTGTCTTTTGTTTTTTGTTGAAATCAATTTCTCCTTGAATGGATTATCTTTGTTGTGCTTGCATAATGCTCTTCGAATCTCGTCTGTCATTGTTGTTTTTTTCACACCTTTAAGATGGGAAGCCATGTTGTGTGTATGATTTGTTTGTGTTAACCTATTTTGATCTTGTATTTATATAGAAAATATTTTTAATATCCATAAAGTAATACAGTACATTGAACACAAGAAGCATAATAAGGTGGGAGATTGAATGTTTCTTTCAAATTGGACCCTTCATTTGATATACATGCATTGTATACAATAATTAAGTGAAAGTTTGAAAGGTGTTTGTAAACTAAGTATTTTACTATAAATTAATAAAATATTAATTAATATATAAATTAATAACTCTTTTAATTAATAAATTTTGGTGGTCCCAAGTGTATTATTTTATAGAGTTTCTAGTACTTTGTGTCCACTTGTTGATGTAGTAGACTTGTAGACTTGTAGTTGCCAAAGTAAACTAACAATGAGTGGCGCTGCTGCTTGTGCTAATTTTATTCAACTCCAAAAGCCTGTTTGATATTCACGAAAATCATATGATCATCAACAAAATCGAAATATTCATCAACATCATGGGTGTAATTTTGTAATTACATATTATTTATGTCGAAATAATAACACTATTCTTTCTAAAGAAACCTGTCTTAGAACTGATATTCCAATTGGATGGTGCAATTACTGTACATCAATTAATATATATGTATATATGCATGTAGAGTTCAAATGGTTGTATGATTTGCACTTGTACAGATTCTCCCTCTGCCAGTATAGCTCAAATTGGACCTAGTAAATTAAATTGATCCCATGCCTCCTGAATAAAAAACAAAAAGTTTCTATTATAGAATAATTCAATCTCTTGAAACTTTCAAGAAAAATATTTGCTTTTTCTTCAAATACACATAAGCTGAGAGTGGAAGAAGGGGACAAAATGGCAATCTCCAAGGAAAATAACAATCATTGCCTAATGGCCAGAAGAAACAAATTCATAAATAATAGGAGTACAACAAATATAATTACTGTAAAAAACAGGTAAGCTCACCTAAGTACAGCTCAGGTCTAATGTGTACTATACCTATGATCACTAGTGACTTGTGAGAAAGAAAGAGGTCAACATGAAGAGTTGCTTTAGCATCTCCGAGGGAGATAGCTAAAATGGTTAGTTAAAATAATATAAAATAATTGTTATGTAAAATTTGCTGAACCTGTAAGGTGTTGTGCTCCAATGGTGTTGACTATAATGGTTAGCTATATTTCAAAAACAGTATTTTATTATTATTTTAAATATTATAATTTTATTTATGTTTATCAAAAAAATTAAAGTTTTAATATTATAATTTTATTTTTAAAATTTTAATATTATAATTTTATTTTTAAAATTTTTAATATTTATTATTGTTATTGCACATAAGATGATTTGGGTTAACAATTTTTTTGCTAACAGGTGAGTTTCATCTTCCAAATCTGTCGACCCTTAAGTTGGTTTTCTAAAATTTTAGCTAACAAGTGACACGGTTGGAGTGGGGAAAATAAGGCCTGTTAGCCAAATTGATTACTGTTTGCTGCCATGTCATGTATTATAGCTAAGAGGAGCTAAGGTTGGAGTTGCTCTGTAGATTAACAATCAAAGACAGTTTTACGCTCTATTTCACCTACTCTCTTATTTTGACATTGTATCCTTATCCCTATCCGTATCCAAAAAATTACTCCATAATTTAATAAATTCATTGATCCAAATTATGGATCTATAGGTTTAGTGAGTAGAAAAAATGGACAAAAGAAAAAATGAAAGTTCAATTATTGAGTCCTTTTTCCTCAAGTGAAAAATTGATTCTAACAACATGAGCTATGTTCCATTCTGTACCAACCAGATAATGTTTAATTGTTACCTGCAATATATCAAAAACTTTTTCCGCAGTGTATTTTTGATGAGGAGAAGCGCCTTTCTGTTGTAATTTATCTGGGTGTAGGCAGAGCATAGCCCTCTGATATGCTCTCTTCACCCCATTTCCCTCGATAATATTCACAAGTGGAACTGGTTTCCATCCACTATCCACCCATAGAACCTGTATATATAT
The DNA here is from genome assembly GCA_028671895.1 of Oenanthe sinensis. Classification (NCBI taxonomy): domain Eukaryota; kingdom Viridiplantae; phylum Streptophyta; class Magnoliopsida; order Apiales; family Apiaceae; genus Oenanthe; species Oenanthe sinensis. The sequence continues at coordinate 44,781,143 of CM053794.1, forward strand.
ACACACAAAGAGATGATATATACCTTGATCGAGTGACTGTAACAGAACGATACTGCCATTTTGGCAAAGGGTCTAAGGAGAAGCATGTATGAGGCAAATAAATACAAATCTTTAGCAGGGTCCAAATGTGATGGTAAATTGAGAGTATATATATGTCCATCCATGTACATTTTGAATGGAAAAATACGATAGAATTCGCCAAATGTACAAATTCATGTAACACAACACTAACACAATCTATGAAAATTATACATTTAGAACTAAAAATTTCTTTATCTCCAATATGTATATATATTGGTCTCCGGTTCTTCAAATAATAAGGTTCACATTTAAACTTTCGCCTATAATAGGTAAAACCTTTTGCTATGTAAAATGTTCTGCTCTAAGGTAGGTAAGAAAATGACCCAAGGTAGAAAATTATTGCACAACCAATGTTGATTAGGAACATGGTAGAAATCTAATAATGGCTATTTAATTTTCTTGATGCATTAGTTTAGAAGAGACAAGCAAAAGAGTAATGCAGCGTAAAATAAGACCAAGCAAAAGAGTAATGCAGCGTGAGAAAAGGCCAAGCTTGCTACACTTTGGTCTTCATAACTGCATGAAATTTCTAATCTTACATATTGTAAAGTCGAGAGCAGCGAACGAATGTTTCCTTTCTTCCCAGCTGACCATTTATGAATTTTAGCATCCAAAGCCTGCATTAGAATATTTCTAGCATAACTACTGTGTCCACAGGAATAAAAGCAATGAAGAAAAAAAGCAAATTACTTTGGTAGTCTCATGATCTTCACTAGTTTGTGAAAGATTGACCTGATCCTCAGATAACTCTTCTATCTGTTTCAACATGCAAGTAAACTAGCTCAATGGAAAACATCATTTGCATTTTTGATTAAAACCAGTAATAAATTATAGTAATGTGGTGAGACTGTGATGTGCAATCTGATATTAGTATATGTCATATTTAAGAGAACTTGCAACCATCTGCATAGAGCAATCAAGAACAAGGAATATGAGATGCTCAATCAATGGAAAGTGGAAGAATTCTATACCATGTAATTCATTTGAGATAGGTCATCTAAGTCTTCATCAGGTGTAGCTTTAGAGCCATCAGGGGTCAGCTCTGCTAAGAAGGGGAGGAATTTCACATAAAAACTTCTGATTAGAACATTATCAGGTATATGCTTTAAAACTTGTCCGATCAGAATAGCAATGCAACTTGAATCTTGGTATTTAATAATACCTCTAAAAATTTAAGCTGCTCAATGAACAATGATATCTGAAACTTTTGCATGTAAGGAAAACAATTATGTTTTGCCTTGCTGACAATGTTATTGGAATAGAGTTTAAATTATCCTTATTTATAACACTTGCAATACGCAAAATGATTGTTGGTGGCAATGAAACTATATCAAGGGGAAATACCTTGGATATCTGCATCTTAAATTATAATAGTTTCATTCATATACAGACTGCTGTTTCAGAGGCCAGACTAACAGTGGGATGTAATATAGTTTGAAGTTTCCTTTCGGCAGATAAACATTCCTTTCCTAATTAAGTTAGGCTTTCTAATGATTATGTAGTAATCAGGTCCATAGATTGTGTAGTAACAGTTCCCTATTGATATAATCTACAAGGTAATCCCTTCTTGCTTCATATAATTAATATGATTTATACAACCTACTTATAGAAAAAAGGCTTAAATACAATTTAAACCCTGTGCTATTAACAATATACAATTAAAACCCTTTTTTAATATATTTAGTAAATTTAAGCCTATGTTCTTAACTATTTACAATTAAAACCCTTTTTAAAACATTTAGTAAATTTAACCTTTACTTTTTTGTTTTGAAATAAAATAAACCTTACCCAAATCTGGTTCAATTAATGACAATTATAGAAGAGTATTTTTGAAAATAAATTAAATTCGGTGATGAACATTCATTAATATATATTGAGCGAGAAGTGTGATGGCAAGAGTGAATAATATAAACACATATTAAAATTTTATTGAACATATATAATATATTATACATATAGACATATTAATATAGAAAAGAACATTTATATATCTATTTTATAAGAAAAAATCCTAATAATTGCATATATCTATTATGCTTAGATAATATCTATACAAAAAAAAAATTGACAATAGTGCATTTGACGAATATTTATTCAAAATTTGGTCATAAGGTTTATTTTATTCCGAAATTAAAAAGTCAAGGTTAAATTTACTAAATGTTTAAAAAAAAAGGGTTTTAATTATAAATAGTTAAAAACATAAGGTTAAATTTACTAATTATTTAAAAAAAAGGTTTCAATTGTATATAGTTAAAAACATAGGGTTAAATTTACTAATTATTTTAAAAAAAGGTTTCAATTGTATATGATTAAAAACATAGGGTTAAATTTACTAAATATATTAAAAGGGGGTTTTAGTTGTATATTCTTGAAAAAGCAGGGTTTAAATTGTATTTAAGCCTAGAAAAAAAGATGTTAAAACCACATTTCTGGAAGAGTTGATGATAGTATGATACTGATGATACCAGAATTAACAACTTACCAGCATGTGAATCAGGCTCCTTATTAGAAGATTTGCCTGTGTTCGTATGGATTGTAGGGATCTCAGAAAAATGGTGTTTCTCCTGTTGTTCAAGTTTTTCAGCAACCTGAAAAGGCATAGCAGATCTTATTTCTTCTGTATAGAAATAACAGTTACCTCATAAAAAAAATGCAACTAGATTGCTCAAGGTGGATACCAAAAAGGAAGCATCTGGCAGTTTGCTGGCGTTAGGCAAATGCAGTTCAGTGTCTACTTCAACTGTGCCAACATGCCCGCCACTTGTATCATCAACTTCTGTTCCAGTGAATTTCCCTTCCCATCTACAGCTCTGAGTTTGAGCCTCAAAATTATTATTTTTCTTTGAAGTGGATTCTTGATTAAAAAATTTGGCAAACTCTCTGACTTTTCCCCTGGGTCCACTTTTCTTAGGTTTTTCACTTTGATTTTTTGGTGAGCCTTGGGTTCTAGTTTTGTTCACTTCCTTTCTATGTGAATTAAACATTTTCACTTCATATTCCTTAACAACTTTACTAGCACCAACATTTGACTTGGATAATTTGGCTGTTTTTGCTACATTGTCTTTTCCTTCTGCCTTAACAGTAATATCTCCACTGCCTGCACACAACAAAATAAATTTTTAGTTAATTTTACTTCAAGTTTGATCGAATGCCACACATTATACCTTTTTCATTAATGTCAGTGCGTAGGATTGAATGCGAACGCTTCAACTCTGGTTTGTGAGATTCTTCTGTCAACATAGTAGCTTCTTTCTTAGTTTCTTCAGTCAAGCTTATTTCAGCTAGATAGCTAGGCTTCGTTTCTTCACTTTTATTTCTCAAAACAGTATCATCCGACTCATTTACTGTATTATGTCTAGATATCAAAGTTTCTGGTGGCTGACTTACAACTTCTTCCTTAAGAAAGGGGGATATTTCTTCTTTGCGAGGGGGGTTTGCTTCTGATAAATTGGGAGTGAGAGTTGGCAGTAACAAGCTAGAGCTTTTATTAAGAGTATCCTTCTCTTTAGATTTTGATTTGATCCTTTGACGAAGAGGGATCACTACTGGTATCTCATATCGTGGCCACTTGTATATAGAGAAATGAAACTCATTGATGCAAACTGGAGCTTCCGGCGATTTTGAAAAGTCATTAAAATCTCTTCTCCTCTCTGTTTCATTAGGTTTTCCTGTGTATGTAGATTCCTCTTTCCTTGGAGAAAATTCATTTGACAAAGGGCTTGGGTGACTAGATGACCAAACATCATTTCTGAAATGGTCCTGTTCTTGCAATGTTTGGCTTGAAAACCGAGAAAGATGATAACTTGGAGAACTTCTTCCATTCGGACTACCTTCCTTCTTCTTAGATGAGTTACTTGAAGCAAATGTTGGATAGTCCATAGCATAGGTTAATGTGGCAGGAAGGCTAAAAAGGACAATAGAGGGAACACAAAACTGCATGATCACAAAGAAAAAGAAAAGAAATTCCAAATGCAAGAAAAGAACTAATTAACCATAAGATTGTGATATATAATCAAAATGTTTCAATTTATGCTATTTAAGGAACTAGAAAGGAAAAATATAAGACACAATAATATGCATACAGATATCTAAAATAAAAAGAAGAAAGAAACAAGTTGAGGAAAAATACTTACTCATGTAATGCAGAGAAGAGAATTTGATTGTGTGAGAGAGTAAAATATAATAAAACAATATATCGGATTTCCATGCGATCATCAGAATGGCCAGAAATTATTTATGAAAGTTAATGTTAGACAATGAAGATACATAGTGAAAGAAATTAGCTTGTAGCAAACTCTCAAGTCCAGAAGACAACACTCATCTTTAACTAACTAAATTATGTGAAATAAATCTTAAAACTAGAAGCTTCAAAATTAACTATTACAATGACAAAAAATTATAGGTAGAAAAGAATCTACCAACCTAAAATGGGCAGGAAGTGAGGGGGCAAAAGGCTCCAACTTTGGTGGCAATGAACGAGATGGGCTCATAATTGGAGAAGCGGGAAGAGAAGTAACAAAATCCCTTGCAGGAGAAGTAGGAAATTTATCACCACCTCTATAAATATCATCAAAAAAATCATTGCTTTGGTGATACTTGCTCCTAGTCTCTTCACCAAACACTGGTTTTTCGCTACTGAAACTGCGAATGGACATAGCATCTTCACTACTCATACCCCCTTCAGAGTTTTGAACAGAAGAAAACCTCCTGGGCGGGCCTCCGAAAACATCATTAAAATCAACATCATCAGAGTTTATTCTTCTCCTGGGCATACTAGTGCTACTGCTAGGGCTCTCATGTGATCTTTCTGCTGCTGTTGCTGCATAATTAAACAAGAAACTCTCTCTATGACTCGTTCTTTCCATTTTTCATCAAATGATCATTTTATTTTGGCGCCAAATTCTTGGGAATTGTGAATGTCTTAAAAATGGGCATCGTAAATTTTTCAAAGTTATGAAAGAATCAAAGAAAAAGTTTCGAGGTTTTAATGTGATGTAGAGGTGGTTTAGAGGGAGAATTGAAGCCACAGCTTATAGGTGGTGTGGTGAACTTGGTGGTGGTCAAGCTGTGGGTGGATAACAAGACTTCACTAAATTAATTAATCTAGTACTATCATATATCTCGCCTACAAATCCTCTTGTCTTCAGGGTCCAATTTTTGTGTGTGTACATTTTTGCTATATAAATAAATATCCGATATTTTAACGATTCTGATAAATTAATATATTTTCGATTAATAAATAATCTTAGTGAATGAATAAATAAAAAAAATCGATTCTAAATGTTTTTATTTATCAAAACTTAATTCAATGGCACCAATCTATCTATACTATATTATTATAATTGAAAGATTAAAAGTTTTGATCGTTGGTATGGTACTGGGTGAACTATAAAAAAGATCTTAGCCATCCAATTTTAAGTCAACCATAAAAACAATTTTAATTATTGAATTTTAATGAAATCTAATTTTAAAAAGAATATAATCATACATACAACTCTAATCCCAGTATTCCTCCTTTTATACAATTTTTTAAATTATATTCTATATTTTTTATTTTATGAATCATACTTATCCTATAATTTTTATTTAATATATCATTAAAGTTTATCCTATAATTTTAATTTAATATATCATTAAAGTTTATGATAACATTGAAAGTTTGGTAGTCGGTCGATATTTGGAATAGATAGGTGATTAATTATTGAGCCTAATTTTAAAATATTAATCATCTAACTAAAATCCAATCTCATATTAATCTTCTAACCAAAATATCTCATATTAATTTCCTAACTAAAATACATCTCTATACAAAACAAACAAAAATTATCCTATTAAAATAAAAATAAAAATAAATTATATAAAAATATATACATATAATATTAAATAAAATTTAAATTATTATTATACAAATACAAATAAATTCAAATCATTAAAAAATATTAAAAAACTAAAAAAAATTCATCCGATATAAGCTAGTTATCTCTTATATCTATTTACTTTGAAATTTTATTATACATATATAACTATAAAAAACAAGACTTGTTAAATATAAATGAATCGAAAGAAATGGACCAATAAATGGGTCATTTTACTAACCAAACATATTACTTCCATGAAGGATTGAAGGGACCATTGCAATCAACATATTTTAGCAATCATAGTAGAAGGTGAGTTACAAAGTCGGTGTGCCAAGGGAGTAAAGTGACTTGCCCGTAAATAACTTCATTGTCCCTCCTAAATCAATCGACTTGTAAGTTGTAAGCTAGGTGCTCCAGTTTTGCCAATGTTCTTGCCAAAATATTTGATTGCTAGTTTGCTACAATGCGTTGCATACAATGGTCTAATTGCCAAAAAAAATTGATTGCTACTTTGCTGCAATTCAGATCTCTATACATATATGTAGTTATGTCATATGTGCTGTTATTATGGTTTTTACCGCAATGACAGAACAATACTGAGTCTCTATACATATATGTATTACAGACCATAACAAAATATAACAAGAAAGAATATATCCAAATCCAGCAAGGCAAAATAGATAAACTCCAACACGATTACACTAAGATCTTTCCTCCACCAATATCCTGTTATCTCATATGCAAAATGGTGTCACAAAAAAAAAGTGGAAAATAACGTACATAGGTGACTTGTAACTTCTAAGCATCTGTAACTGTTAAGATGAATAAGAAGCTGATACACATATGTTCTCCCTATAAAGTATGATCAGTGAAAAGACTACCTGCATCCAACTAAGATATGCAAGAGCTAAATGTATGCTTCGCATATACCCGATGAGGAAGATCTCTTGTATCAACTTAATTCTTCTTAGCTTTGTTTCGAATTTGTTTCCCGCTCGGAACCATCTGGGAAAGCATCCAAGGCATCTTGTTTGCCATCTACATAGAATTCAACAACCGCTTGCATTCTGTATAGCTTATTCGGGTGGTAATTTACATGAACCGTAACTGGCTTCAACTTTTTCAGATAACTATCTTTCCTTACGGTCTTAAAAAGAACCTTACTATTCATAAAGAGATAAAAGTCCATGGTTCTTTTGGCAATGTGAAGCCCATTGTACCCAGGATGTGAAGGGAAAAAGAGCTCTTCGTTAAAAACAGCCTGGTCCCAGGACTTTGGTTCATTGGAAAGCCTGTTAGCGACACGATCGAGAAGCTCGATTGAAGGAATTGTAGGTCTGATATAAAACAAGCCAGAGTTGTACACCCAAATACGCATTGTGTGGGCATATCGAGCCCAACCCATTGCAGGTTCATCAAATACATCATTATATCCATATGCTGTCATATTATTGTGACCATCTGTCATCGACTCCACATCTGAATCACGATATATATGATGAAATGGGTTCTGCAAATATACAATGTCAACGTCTGACAGAAGCACACTGTAACCTAGCTGCAAAAACTCCCTCAATATGCGGAACTTAAGTCCAGAAACGGCATGGTTACTGCCAGCCTTTGCAATCATGTCCACATCCTCGTCGGGATCTCTCTTGTACACATGAACATCATTTGATTTACAAAATTCTACAATACCGTCATCCAGAGCTACCACCAGATAATTTGTTATACCCGATTTCTTGATGGTGGTGACCTGTACCTCCAACATGGGTTTGACATTTGTATTAGCAAGTACAAGTATAAGCTCTTTACGGACAGCAACTTGTGTCAAAATGTTGGCGAGTCTAGGATTTGCAGAATCATCAGGTATTACAGTTGGGTTAGTTCTCAAACTCTTGACTGTACCGAAAGGGCCGGCTTTATAAGGTTTACCCAACACCATGAACTGCTCCTGTGCATGATCTTTTCCCAGATGAGCCAAGCGTAGCTTTTGAGTGAGGTCGGTAACCTGTTTTTTCAACTCAAGATTCTTAAGTGACAAGCCCATAATATCAGATTTCAAAGTGATGATCTTGTCAGGCGTTTCACAGGAGGATGATCCCGTCTATGAAAGGAGAAACAGATAATTAAAATGCATAAAGTAAGGCTGAGGGAGGATCACAGAATCTGATATTTACTATACATGTGAGGTATAAGCAATTAAGCATATGCAATGAAACCCAATTAAGCATAAAATGAAGTAGTTTGACATATTATTAATAGGCAATGTATTCTACATAATAAGTACCGTAGAAGATTGGGGATTAGAAAGGGAAAAACGGCATATATATAGAGAGAGAGGGAAAGTAAGAGACCTGGATCATAGATTTGGAAAGGGGGAGGCGACTAGTACTAGTATACGGCGAGGGGAAGAAGCCATGGGGGAATAAAAAGGCAAAGATGGAACCCATTACTATTCCGATGAAAATAGCAAACCCTATTCTTCTTCTTCTACTAGTACTAGTGCTAGATCCATACCCATACCCATACCCATACCCTCCTGTTATTGTTGTTGTTGTTGCTGCGCGCCCCACCCCCGCCATCATTCTTCCTCCCCCTTCACCACCTCTATGTATCTATGTATGTATGTATGTATTTATACCTGAGGTGTTGAAATTTGTAGAGGTTAGAGATTAGAGATTAGGGAGTTTCAGACGAGTCTTCGCTGTGGGTTGTTGAATTTTATGTTGCTTACCTGCATTACCCTTTCTTTTCTTACTCTTCTTTCTTTCTTTTTTAAGGCTGGCTTGCTCATATTATTAATTACTCAACTTGCCTCACTTTCTTTTTTTTTTTTTTTTTTGCTAAGTAACTTGCCTCACTTTCTTAATACTAATAATCCTTTATATATATATACATACATACATACATTTACAACCATATATATATATATATATATATATATATATATATATAATACTAGGGAACAATGTTTAATTATTTTTATTATAAATTTATATTTGGCCGTTGTTGAAAATTATTTTAAATATTATTTTAGAAACCCCTCTTAAATCATATTGTTTTTAAAAACCGACCTAATATCAAAATATTATATATATCAAAACACAATTATTTTATTCAATATTTCATGAAAGTTATTTAAGCTATATATCAGGTTCTTTATTATATACTTTTATTAATATTATTACTTTTTAATTTTATAATATTTTAATTATTCATCTAAATTTATGTTATTTTATGTCATATATTATTTTTAGAATAAAATCATATATAAATAATATAGGGTTGTCAGCCATTAACCATTATCTATTAGCATGTTTTATTAATTATAATATATAATATTAGATAATAGTAATTATAATATTTTGGAATAAAATAAAAATTACTAAGTATGCTAAATATTCTTTCCATCCTAAATTAGATGCCCCGGTCTTTTGACAAACATGTTAAGATGCATGGATTATACCGTTCTTTAAATTATTTTTAAAATCCTCTTCCTTTAAATAAAAACTATGGAATAATGTTGCGCTACGCGCGACCCCAAAAATTTTGCTAAATTTTTATATTTATTGGTTGTTCAAAATTATGTTAAACATTTTTTCTAAATAAATTATGCTACCTATTTGTGTACAGTAACAAATACATCTTAATTTGTTGTTCCATATGCAGTTTCTAAAGTAATAACAAAATTAATACTATTATGTAAGTTAATCAAATATATATTTTTTTATTTTAACTGAAAAAGTGTATAATTATAAAATTTAACAATTTATTTTTACATAACTTAATTATTTATTATTATTTAAAGTATTTATTAATTAATGTAATGGATTAATTCAAATAATAAATAACATTTTGAAAAATAATGATATGAATATTTGTTGGAAAAAAATACTTTCATAATATATATATAAATTACAATAATTTTAAAATTTCATTTATGCGCCGAATTCGTAGTTTCTAACGTAATAATAAAATTAAAAATAATAAAATTAATAATTACGTAAGATAGTCAAATACATATCTTTTATTTTGACTTGAATACGTGCATAACTATAAAATTGTCTATACATGACTTGATTAATTTTTTTATTTAAAAATATTTAATAACTAATGTTATAGGTTAATTAAAAAAATACTTAGTTTAGATTTCAAATATCAATATATAGATTATTAGTTGAAAAATACACTATCATTATAATTGTAATAATTTTTAAAAAATATAAAAATAAAAATTAGGATAAGAATATAATTTCTAGCATTAAAAATAAAAATATTAAATATAATTAAATAATTTTCTTAAAAGCCGATACTCCACTCACACAATATTTGATATTGATAAAATAATTTATCTTAACAAAATGTTAATTTATCTCATTTTAATATATTATCACATTAGATATTTATGAATTATAGTATATATTGAAAAAATTAGTTTGATCATATAATTTCATAACTATTAGTTATTCTGCTAAAATAGAAAATTAATCAATTATAATATATATGTCCCACCATAATAATAACTAAAACTTAGATTGTTTAAGAAAATTAACTTTAAAAAATTCTGAATCGTTATATACGTAATTTAATACTTACCTTATATATAAATTTAAATTTAAATTCATGCGACTTCGTAATAAAATTATTTATAGTTTATTTTCAATTAAATTTTAAAAGAAAAAATAACTATCGAAAATTCTATATAATATTAAAATTATGCTGCGTTTTCATTAATTTCAATTAATGAAATAAAATAATTATGATATTAAAACAAATTTATTAAGATTTTATAGACAGTAAAGTAAATTGAATATGTATTTATTAACTACAATAAATGACTCACTAAAATACAATTAAATATTAAAAGAATCAGAAATTTAAAATACTCAAAACAGGAAAATTAAGAAAATATATTGAAACAGAATAATTATGATGTTATTGAAAAATAATTTGCTAAACAATTATGTAAATTAAATGGCTAATTAAAGAAAATTTGAAAATAAAAAAAATAAGTCATTCTTATAAAATATCAATAAAATAAAATGAAAGTATATTTGTTAAGAATAATGAATGAATAATCTAAATGTTAATAAATTTAAAGGAAACTCTCGAAAAAAAGTTTTTAAAAATTATCTAAAGAGTTTCGAAGAGTCTAAATTTTGATTATAAAATTAATTGGTAAAATATGTATAAGTTGTTCAATCTTTTGATATTCGAAAGTTGATTTATCAAACAAACATACTTTTGCAAAAAAAGAATATTTTATTTATAATATTAAAAGGGTTGAGATTATTATTATGATTATTTAATACTTAATACTTTTACTTAAAACTAAAAATCAAACAATAAATCAAAATAATGAATATTTTTTCAAAATCTGGGAGTGGCGGCCGTGCGTAAAAGGAGGTAGCGGCATAAAAGTAGGAGTCCAATTCACTGCGGTTGCAAGAAAATGAGCTTAAACAAATATTAAACTGCCACATCATCCGTGTTGATCCTGCTATTATATATATATATATATTAAACACGTAGTACAATTTTAGACTAAAATAAAATTATTAAATATTACATAGAAGATTTCTTGAAATCTTAATATAATAAAATAAATTGTTAGTAGAACACTCAATTGAATCCTAGCAAACATTATATTGAAATATTTTGTAAAAGATTAATATCGGAATATATTAGTTCATAGAATTTTAAAGCACCTAGTAAAACACGCAATAGAATCTTATATCGGAGGAATACAAATAGAGTATTACTATTACATAATAATGCACTATAGAATATTAATTATACAAATAAAAATATATTTTAATTAAAATTATAATAAAATAAATTATAGAATCTTAATATAAATACTAGTAAATTTAAATAAATTAAATTATATATACAACAACACTTACTGAAATCTATATAATTTTAATATGCTTTAATAAAATTCTAATATTAATAGATTATAGAATCCTTAAATATTTAGTAGAATGCCTGGTAGAACTTTTAATTGAAATTTAATATTAATAACTATCAAATTTTAAATATTAGAATACAATATTAAGTAGAATACAAAATACAATACTTAATAGAATCTAAGTAAATATTAATATTTTAGCTAATAGTTTATTAAAATTGGTTGGGTTTACTCGAAAAAAAGGAAGATAATTCGTTAAAATGAAAAAAAATTATAAATTGGTTGGATTTTTTTGCTAATAACTCTACGATCTATTATTAATCAAAAATATATTTATACTCAATAGAATCTTAATATAATAAAAAGAATTGTTAGTAGAATCCTCAATTGAATCTTAGTTACATAGAATACTCCATGCAATCTTAATATAATAAAATGAATTGTTAGTAGAATAACCCGCAAGGGTTGACTCAGTTGGTTAAATAGAGGCATATCATCCTCTTGATTACGTGGTTTGCAGTCTATTGAGTTTACCCGGTGCGCACCCAAAGAATAGCGGCTGCGGTTCATACAGTAAAAAAAATTTATTAAATAAAATTATTAATAAAATTACATAGAATACTTCATGAAATCTTAATATAATAAAGTGAACTGTTAGCAGAACACTCAATTGAATCCTAGCGAACATTATATTAAAATATTTTTTAAAATATTAATATCAAAATATATTACTTAATAGAATTTTAAAACACCTAATAAAACACACAATAAAATCTTTAATATGAGAAATACAAATAAAGTATTACTATTACATAATAATGTTTTATAGAATATTAATAATACAAATAAAAATATATTTTAATTAAAATTATAATAAAATTAATTGTGTGAATAATACTTAGTAGAATCTTAACTAAAATATAGAATACTCAATAAAATCTTAACTAAAATATAGAATACTCAGTAAAATCTTAATATAATAAAAATAATTGTTAGTAGAACCCTCAGTTGAATCTTAGTTAAAAAAATTTATACTAAAAACTTTTAGAATACAAAATACTCAGTAGAATCGTAGTTATAATATAGAATATTTAGTAGAATTCTAGTTAAAAAATTTAGAAGAATACTTAGTAGTTACCTAATTAAAATAAAGAATATTCGATAGAATCTTAATATAATAAAAAGAATTATTAGTAAAATACCTAATGAAATCTTAATAATGTTAAATAATCCAATGAAATCCCTATTAATATATAGTAGAATACTTATTATAATATTTAAAATAATTCGACACGTACACTCAATAATAGAACAAATCAAATAAAATAGACAAAAAATAAACATAATGTTAAATTTATTAATATCTACTAGAATTCTTTTATATTTTTTTACATAAAATATTGAATAGAGAACACTTAATAGAATCTTAATATAAATACTAGTAAATTTAAATAAATTAAATTATATATATAACAACACTTAGTGAAATCTATATAATTTTAATATACTTTAATAAAATTCTAATATTAATAGATTATAGAATCCTTAAATATTTAGTAGAATGCCTGGTAGAACTTTTAATTGAAATTTAATATTAATAACTATCAAATTTTAAATATTAGAATACAGTATTAAGTAGAATACAAAATACAATACATAATAGAATCTAAGTAAATATTAATATTTTAGGTAATAGTTTATTAAAATTGGTTGGGTTTACTTGAAAAAAAAGGAAGATAATTCGTTAAAATGAAAAAAAATTATAAATTAGTTGGATTTTTTTGCTAATAACTCTACGATATATTATTAATCAAAAATATATTTATATTATTTTATTTCATATATGTTGACTTATATATATTATACACAATTAAAAGATTTTATTAATTACCAATAATGACATGATTTTAAATAGATTTTATTTCTTACCATAAATAATAGATAACTATAAATATATGTGTACACTTATTACTAAAATTACCCTCTCAGTATATATATAGTACAAATCTAATTAACCCTTCTATTATCTTAGTCGTTAGATGAAGAAAGAAATGAACGGTGATTAGTTAGGTCTCCTTGTTTTCTCCATATAAAAGTTTTCTATTGATCACTCTCCTATATATATATATATATATATATATATATATATATATATATATATATATATATATATATATATATATATATATATATATATATAAGCCCTCACAAGATGCGACGTATCTCAGTGCCTATGAAAATTAAGTCAGACGTAATTCTAATGTTGAGAGTTAGACCCTTTATATAGGCGTACGAGGGCCTTGAAGTTAAATTAACCTTCAAGAAATGAGAGCCCTCGTTGGACTCTAGCAGGTGAGGTTTATCTTTGAGATTGGGCTTCTGAAACCTTCCATAGATGAGGGACCTCGTAGACTCTTCAAGCCTTTAATTGAGCTTTAATTAATTAATTACGAAATTAATTAATAAATAGGGTTTCAGGCCTCATTAATTGGTTCATCCTTTGGACCAAGTTATGTTTAATTAATGCAATATTAATTATATTTTTACGGTATTTTTTAGCCCATATCATTTGCCCCCTAATTTTTGAGAAAATTTCATGAGTTTTCGTAAATTTTTTACTAAGGGTTCTCTGTGCCTGTCGGAGATTTTATTTATATCAGTGTCTATCAAACATTTTTCAAGTGGAAATAATTTTTCTATAATTATCTTCCATTTCTAATCAATTTTCATGATTTTGAATCACCCACAGGTGTTTCTGTATTTACCCCAAATATTTTGGGGATCATATGGTGCTCACAAGTATTTTTCGTAATATTCCTAATATCTTTAGAACTTTTTTTATGTACCAACGTGTATTTTTCGTAATTATTCCTAATAATTTAGGAATTTTCATGTACCCACAGATATTTTTCTTAATAATTTAGGAGAAAACTAGATACCTCAATCTTAACTGTAGATTCTTTTAATTCTAGGCATAGATTCTATTAAACTAAGATTCTTTTAATTTTTAAATTAAGATTCTCTTAAACAAAATCTAATCCGTTGGATTAAAAGTAAGACAACGGTAGATATATAGGGTCTCTGGTTCTCTCCCTAAGAAGGACCTCTCTTGGATCTCTTACATGGAAAATTAATTTGTTATATTAATCTTTAATTTTAATTTTATATTTAAATATATTATTCAATTAAATTTTATATTCCCAAACCGACTTTATAAAATGTCAAAAAAAATTCTAAATCATTTAAATGGATTAACAAAGAATGGAAGTAATTTTAGTAAAAATACATATATAATGATGTTCTTTTTTGGATAAAAGTTAGATACATCTTTGAAGGAATTAAAAATTGTTAATTATTTATTACTCTTAATCTTAATCTTAAAAATTGTTAATTATTTATTTAATCAATTACAAAACTCACCTAGTAGTAGAATTACAAAACTGTTTAAAATATTTTTCCCGAGTCTGAACTTAAGAAATAATTCTCAGTCACGCATCTTCTACTTTTTGCAACAATAATCAACAAATCCGCCTACGAAAGTTTGGAGGTTTTGTTAGAATAATATTCCGGTTAAAAATGTGCTTGTTAGTAAGTAAGGGTGTTACCGTTATAACTGCAATGTTGTGTCCTTTTTATAAAAGACACGTTGAACACTTGTTACGTGTGTTCTTCGACTATAATTTGCAAAGGAATGCAGCTGAACTTTAATATGCAACAATTTAGCAACAAAAAAAAAGAACTTTAATATGCAACAGGTAGAATGTGCTCCACAGTAGCTGTTTGAAAAACTGCGGTATGAATCTGTTGATAACTACAGTAAAATCGCAAAAATCTTATGGAATATTTGGTTCTTTCGAAACAAGCTGATTTGGGAAGACAAGGTAGTTACCGTTCAGATTGCTATGGATTGGAGCAATAGAGTGATTGCAGAGTGGCAAACAGCCAAGCTTATTAACAAAGTCTCTACGAGACTGAATAACAAGGTAATTTGCAAAATAGTCCTATAAAATGGAAGAAGAATCCACCACTGGCCGGGTACGTTTAAAGTCAATGTTGATGCTACAGTCTCCATCAATGGTGATACATATTTCACAGGAATGGTGTTACGTGATCACTGGGGCTCGTTTCTAGAAGGGAAGGTGCCGGGTTTTAAAAGTAAGGTGTCTGTTGTAGAATCTGAAGTTATAGGAATCAGGGAGGCCCTCTCCTGGGCCATGGAGAAAGCAACTCAGTAATGTAAGTGCTGAAAATGATTCGGCACTTAATCTGCTATAAAAAAACGAGGTTATAAATCTGCAACAAGTTGGAGATATCTTCCTGAGCTGCAGAATATTGTTAGAGATACATGATAATGTTTCAATTGAACATGTAAAGAAGCAAGCTAACAAGGCAGCTCACGTACTTGATGAGTAAAGTTCCTTATATGCTTAATAACTCGCTAAATTATTATTATATAGATAAGGAGGATATAGCACAGGAGGAGCCGAGGAGGAGCATAACAATAAACATCTAGGGTCCATGCTGACAATTACCAAATTGGCAACTAATCATTCCTCGACACTATACTTTGGACTTGCTCTTCCCCCTTGATAATTCCCCAAACTAGCTAATAGCCTTTGCTTCCTTGAGGTCCATGGCATCATCATCCCCCCATCTTTGCTTTACTTTATGCGCGCACACACATATATATATATTCTCTTTCTATCAAATCACCACAACTCCCACTCACTCACTCACCAACAATGGACACTGTGCATGCATTATGCATATACCCTTGCATCAAAATAACTAATTACTGAAAAAAGAGCTGGAATAATCTAACACAACATACCTACTCATCTGATTCTGTAACTGCTGTTCAAATAAACAACTTCTCACTATGAACAAGACCACACATCACTAATTCTGTTCTTTTTTCCTTCTGTCCTTTCTACAATTCACATTTTTAATTATATACTGCTGCCTTTGTGGAAGCTTGAAATTTAACAAAATGAACCCTCGTAACACATGCATAGCAACAGCAGCAGCATATATAGAAACACAACAAAAAGTAAATACTTGTATCAACTAGAGGAATGCGGGCTTCCTATCTGAACCATCATCCCAAGTTTCATCATTAGACTTTACATCTCCGTATGGAGCATCAAGCCCCCCTCTGATGGAACTGTAAAAAGCCGAGAACCCGTTGGACGAAACTGCACCACCTCCTCCAATTCCAAGGCCAAGCAGATCAAGAGTTGTGGGTTTGTTCCCATACAAAGTCGACGAGCCACCCAACATCAGGTTCGTCAAGTGTGAGCCTGCAGTATCGGAAGAAAATCCCAGTCCAAGGTCAGCTGCCAGTGGATGTTTGCTGCTCGTGTTCATTGTATTGCCTCCATTCCATTGCGTTGTAGGTGAGGTCGTCATGTCATCTTGGGGGTCAGTCGGACCTGACGACATTGATAATCCAAGGCCACGAAGGAACGAAGAACTTGACGAGGTCGAACCCATTTGAGCTGCCTTCTGTAGCAATGCAGTAGCAGATAATGCTGGCTGTGACGATGCCTTATACTGACACTGGGATGAAGCTGGGAATAAAGGTGAGGGAGTGCTCGAAAAATATAGGGATGATGAGAGTGAAAGTGAGATAAATTCTGAGGGAGTTCGGTCAGAGCCAGACATGGCACATAAGGAGTCTGTGTACGAAGATGGTGGCTGTGAGGATTGTGAAACCACATCGGGAGCTGCTGTTGATGACGCAAATACAGTGGCAAATACGCCGCTGCTGTTACTTACTTTGCCACTACTGGTGGGGGAGGAGCCACTTACACTCGTGGTGGCAGGTGGTGGCAAAACCCCACTTGAATTATCTTGCACCTCTGTTAAGAAAAAAATTAAAGAGCAGAAGATGAGATTCAGCAAATAAAAAATAAAAAAAGGGGGGCCTTTCCTTTTAAAAAGTTGTAGCTTATTGAATCATGTCTAGCAGTAGATCTAAACTTTTGTAAATGGAGTAAAAGCTAACAGGGCAATCATGGATTCCTTTTCTCTCTCCCAAAAAATCACCAAATCTTAATTTATTAATGGATTCTTTTGTCCTTGTTGCAGAATTTAACATGTAAATTATTCACTCTCAAAAGTTACCAATAGAGAAAGAAAGAAGCAACAATGAATCTCTTCTAGTAAGTAGTAGGCATCAGATATAGACAAAACCTAACAATAAAAAAACACTTGCAATGAACTGAAGAAAACAAAATCAAATAAAAACCAATTGACATGTAGAATGTGGACAATCTAAAAGGATTATGAGGTGATATACCTGAGCTCTGAATTGACAGAACAGGAGATAATACTCCAGTAGAGGGAGTAATAGGCGGCAGCGGAGGAACCGCTTCATCTTTCACAGCATCAGCATCTTGAGCAATCGTTGATTTAGCCGCTTGCTGAGCTAAAATATCACAAAATGCTCTGTGTGTAATGAAGCTATCTCTCCTAGAAATAAAAATGAAACAAACTAAACTTAAAATTCCCCAATGTGAAATAATAATAATAGTAATAATGTATAGTCGATGTTGAAAGAACAAAATGAAGAAACCTAGAAAACAAAGTTCCGCAATCACATCTATACTGTCGAGAGCCGCAAGTCTTGACATGGGCTTTCCAATCCGACTGGACAGCATACATGTTTAAACACCTGTCACACTTCCACTTCTTGTCTCCGTGTTTGCGACTAAAATGTTTCTTAATCCCGGTAAGATCTCCAAGCGCTCGTGAGGGATGGTGGTGGACACAAGTGGATTCAGGACAAACATAAACACGCTTCTTAATCTCCTTGCTACTCCTCTGTTTTAGCTTCCAGGGCAAGTTATGACCTCGCCGATGAAGCTGCAAATTCTGATCTCTTTGAAAACCTTTACTGCAAATCTCGCACACAAATCTGTTTGTAGCTTGTAATGTTTTAGGCGATAGCGCAATCACTTGAGCATCTGGATCTAAAATTATATAACACACACACACACACACACAATATGAAAAATGAATATCTAGTTAATTATTAAATGCACCTATTATAAATATAGTTGTGAATGATAGTAATTACTAGTACCTGGCATTCCGGGGAGATTGCGTTTCTTCTTGGGAGGTGGAAGTGGAGGTGGCATTGATGAAGTAGCATGACTAGGTGAACAACACACACTGACACTCACACTGACACTCACACCAGCTAATTCTGCACATGAGTTTTCAACCTCCGCCATTGCTTTTGGTTAATTCTTATATATATAGATTGAGCGAGCTGCTTTATTTCAAGTTACAAAAACAACTTGTTGTTGAAAAAGGGTAGCTACCTGAGTAGTATAAGAAGATTAGACAAACAAGATCTATCTAGAGGAGCTTCGAGGAGGAGGAGGTTATAATAATGGTGACATAACAGAGGGGGGACAATAGTATAGTATATTCATAGGAAATTTTACTTCCAACAACAAGACCCACAAGTAAACGGAGTTTATTTATTTGTCGATTGTCCAATGACCCACATTAGAAGATATGTGTTAAATTTTTATTAGCTCTAATTTATTAATGATAGAAATAAGTCACCTCATAAAAATATCATAAATGAAAGTAATTGATTACTGTGTGTCCTTTATTTTTTATATACAGGCTAGTATCATGTATGTATGGCTATTAGTAAATGGTGATATACTGATGCAATAAAACCGGCGGGCCTGGCAGTAGAGTTACCCATTACATCGCAACTCTGTCATTTACTCCCTCCTCTTCCCTTGTTCAATTCCTTTATGCTACACTAACTTTTCTGTTTAAACACTTGCTTTCTCATTTTTCACTTGTCAATTATTAATTCAATTTTTTACATGTATGTATATTGTTGGTTCAAATAACAGTTGATAAACACACTCGAATAACATATTAAATTAATTCAATCTTTCATTTCATACAACGGTATACATGATAAAAATTACTCTACTAGTCTAGTATATATATATCTAGGTAAAAGTATTTTGTTAAATGAGACATGAGTAGGTCCTAGTGCACCAGTGCTATTATTTAAAGTTTCTCAGAACGTCCGGCTTAAAGAAAAAGAGTGGTTAAAACTTTCATTTTTCAACGTTCAAAGTGGAGACACAATGTATCGATGTATGTAAATAATAATAGATATATGGATGAATGGTGAGGGCCGTGGGGATCCGGAGTTATTAAAACAAGACTTGTTGGAGAGAGGTGAATAATAAACTAATACTAAATTTTAAATATGTACTCCTATACTAAAAGAGTACAGTATTAGTAGATATTTAGAAACAGGGGTACTAGAAGAAAAAAAAGAGGACAAAATAGACGAGGGAAATACATAGAAGGCCATCAGAGTAAGGAACAGGGCTGTAAATTAATCTGGATTATCGGGTATTTCCGCTTATACTCAGTTTGAAAATATGATACATGTCTCATATTCATTTTATAAATGATTCAAATTTGACGAAAAATTAATTTCGAATAAAATATAATCCGGATATGAGCACTCATATACCCGCTTAGATTATGTATCATATCATTTTTTATAAATTGATCTCACCCAAATATCCGAATATGATCCATGGTTCATATTCGATTCGAACTCATATATAAATTATATTTTTAGTCTATTACATTTGTAAGTAAATAGTGATTTTATAATTTCTTAATATCTTATATAAGTTTAAATTTTCACAAAATACGATTTATTCATCGTGATAAATTATATATACATAAGTTTTAATTCATAATTATTATATTTTTATAGTATAGTATTTATTTGACTAAATGATAATCATTTGAATAGTTAAAATAAAAACAATACTTAATGTTAGTAGATCATATTTGACTCATATTCAATGGATCATAAACTACCCGATTAGGAGATAAAAAATACGGTACCGACTCATATTTTGTTTGGTTCCGGACCTCATATACCGGAATCGGTTTGTATCCGGATAAAATGATTCCGGACCCAAATCTGGATACGTTAAAAATAAAACAATCCAATATTTGAACACGTGGGTGTCCGGTTCTACCCGGATCATTTTACGGCCCTAACAAGAAACGGATAAGGACGAGACACCAAGATGTGGACAGAACACATATATACTCGTCCACCTTGTCGTTTAGTGGATGGCGTTGATGTGATTCTCTTAATTCTCCTCCCTAAATTATTAAACTAATCAACAATGTTTACGGTTTGTCTGTGTGTTTACTCTACTAGTCAATATTGTTTATGTTCTGTCCTTGTTTACGCTGGTTAATGTTACGGAGTAGTAAAACTAAACAAATGTGTATTCTGGACTTTTCACACTATCACGTGTTTTACTGCAGCATTACTTGCTAGTTGCTACTTGCTAGTACTTGCTACTGCTACCTAGCTTCCTGTCTCCTTCCCATGCATACCGTTACATGCAAAAATCTTTGTATTTTCTTTCTGGATTATTTCAACCTCAATTTGAAGCAAGTTCACATTCACATTTTTTTATGAGTTAAAACACAGAATAAACTAAGAAAGATTGCTATTGTTTATATATAGTTTCTCTTACTAGGTTTGAATGGTCTGAATTCAATTCACTCACAAACAAAATTGCTATTGTTTATTGTTTCTCTAACTGAAAATGCTTTTCCGCAACAGTATTGTATATGTAGGTAAGATAAAATAAATTATAATTCTAAAATCCATCATATAATTTTTTTACCAAATTAATTTTAGAAAAACCGGGACACACTTTCTAAAGAAATGGATTTTATTCCGGCATAGCTATATAATTGTTTTTTTTTTAAAAGCGATATAATTTTTTTGATATAGAAGTGCTTTTGAAAACATCTTGCTTTAACAAATATTATAGATTTATATAGTATAACATAATTATATATTAAAACATTTTAAATCTCTCTGCTCGACCATTTTGAAATTTGCCTCGACTTTCAATAATTGAGCGATCTATGATTCCTTTTTTCTTTTTTACAAAATGTGAGGGATTCACCAGCTTTGTGAAAACTGGATTTAACTCTGTGATAAATTATATACACTTTTAATATTATTAATTTAATTTTTATTGATTGTTTTAACCACTGAGAGCGCTCCGCACTCCTTGATTTTTGATAATTTATATATAGATAAAAGATATCATTATATTACAAATTTTCGCTAACAAATACTTGTACCTAACGAGGAAATAATTTATCTGATTTCCCATACTCAAATTTTTTGTTAGAACTTGTGACCTTGATACTTTTAGAGGCGATCACTGATCAGCATATAAGTAATTCTTTCTTTGTTTTTCATTTATGAAACTTAAAATAATTACTTCGCTAGTTCACTAATACTTTCGCTTTACCACCTAAAGAGAGGATATCCGTTGTACTAGAGCAGTAAGTAAATGTAAATCTATTATATATCGAGTGAAATATAAGACATTCTGTACAAAGATCAATCTATACCGAGAATAGTTGATGTTGCTAAATATAAAGTTGACGTGAACTCTTTTATTATGAATAACCAATTGCATAAATTTAAGCACTAAGCCATCGAGTCATTATGATTTATATAGCCTGCTTTATTTAACAAAAGGAGTATTTTAACATTATTATTATTATCAAACTAAAATGTGTTTCCTGCTTTCCCATGAAAAAGGGGGGGAAAGAAGAAATGAAACCATGACGATGAGAAAAACAAGAAACGGCCTATGATGTTGAATACTTATATGGTGATGAGCTTCTTGAAGAGTCCTTCCCACTTTGTAAAAGCACTTCACGATTAATGGATGCCAACTGAGACAAGTTCTGCATGAAGAGAACCAAATGTAAGAAACCATTTCAAATTGCACTAGAGATTCTCAAATCCTGCAATTTGAGATGCAGCTATGACCTTTATCAGCAATTGATTGGATTAATGAGGCACCACAATACACATGAGTGAAAAACTTGGCTTTTACATTTAATTGATTCATTTTACATTATGTGTATGTGCTAGCAAGTGAGAGTAGCGAGGGAGAAACTATTGATGAGATGAAACCTTGACGTGTTAGATAGTGAAAATATCCCACTTCCCTTGTTGACGGGTAAGCTGTCACTTGCCAGGATAACAGAATATACATTTCAGAAATCATACTTCTAAAATTATGGATTTATGATTTATCTATCGAGTACTCAATTATAGGAAATACTCAAGGAAAAGACAAAGATCAATATAAAAGGCTGCTACGAGAGAGGTTATTCTAACCTAAAATCTCAAGACAGCACGCCTTTGCAGGTAAACATAAAGCAAAATAAGCCTAATATTGAATGTCAAGAAAAAACCAAGCAATCCAATGTGCAAGGACCTTGTCATCTAACATCACATCAATTACTACTGGATCACTATTTAATTAGGTGACAAAATTAGGTAACATATTTGGAAGGGGTAAAATAGGCTTACCTTGAAAGAAAAATTCATCAAAGAAAGATCAAGAGGAGAGGATTCAAACTCAGCGAGATCACCACAGTCATCAAGCTTCTGAAAAAATAATAATAGAATTCACTCCAGAGCTTGCTGTGGGACTGCTTATATTTCTGACAATTAATATATTATTCACACTGGAAACAAATTTAACCTGGGCATGATATAATTGTCTGAAATGGGAATTTGCAGCCAATACAGACAAGCAGGGATGATTATTACCATTCGGTGGCAGATAAATATAAATTAATTTGTAGAAAAGAAAAAGCATAATTTTATCAACAAAAATGCTATAAATTTTAAGGCAGATTATGAGCATGTAATTACATACATAGCAAGACCTATACAGCAATGACACCTGTTTATTAAATGGTGTCTTTTCTTTTACTGCTCATTCTTTTGATACTTCTTTGAGTTTTAAGGATCAACTACAGAGGTCATTACTGCCTAAACAAGGAGTGAAAAGGCAAAAAGAAGAAGAAGCAGCCCATAGATAAACAGACTTGAATTCTTCGTATGATATTACACTATTTATAATGTTTATGGAAATTCAATAGAATAGTCCTCTCTGAACAGCCAATATTGCAGGAACTTCCTGGCTAATGTTGTTGAAATTAAGCTACTACATTTTTTTCTTCCTGATTCAGAAATATACCAGCATTCTTAATGTGTATGAACTTAATTGTATATAGAAATAGATTGAATACATGTGTGAAGTTCTTAATGTACCAGCATTTATACCTATGTGGTTGACCATATATATTTTACAATTGATGGTGGATTGTTGGAAATCTATGTAAAAAGTCAAAAGTTATCAATTTGTCAATATATCCCTAGTTTGGACCGAGGCAGGATTACATTAAGATTGATGAACAAGGTTGTTGCATTGAGTTACAATCAGGAAATACATTAACCTCATGTCCTTCAGAATTCAAGAAACTGTCTGTAGTGTCAGAGTCGGAATCACTGGAGTTCTGATCATTATCCCCAGCCGTGAAACTTTCAGTAAACCTCGACACAAAATAGCTCGTGTCATCTACACTGTCCAGGTGTGGCACAAAGGCAGCCTACATCATAAAGCTAAACCATGTAAAATCAAAAAACATAAGCGCGACAAAATAGTATCACATGCAGTATGTTATGTACCATCTCTCTTCAGAATATTAATCCAGGGTTATCAAAGTCATCAAAGAAGCACTCTTGGCCTATTATATTACTCAAGAGTTCCAAACCTGTTATTGAGATGATTATCTCAATTTTGATATTAGGATTCCTGAATTCCAAACTCTGCACTTAGTCTACCCAGACAGTTAATTGCTTTTATATCTCAGTTAACATCTATGAGGATTCTAGATCAGTACTGTATCCTTAAACATAGGATTACCATTATATAATTTTCTAGAAGAAAATCCTATATATGTACTTATCTTTTATTCCAGCTACAAGCACCACAATAAGCTGCTGCTACAGGTACTAATGTACTATACCGATTCTTAGCACATGAATTACATTAAAAAAAACTCAGGTAACACTGCCCGTGCCTGAGATTGAAACAAGTTCTTGACAGATGTATTTTCCTAGGTATATGCAAATTGAGCTGCAGCTCTTTATTAGTTTATTATTTTATGTCTGTACCTTCTGCGAGGCAAGGTTTTCCCAGTTTATTCCTCTGAAAAAAGGGTGTGCTTTTACCTAAAAGAAAGTACAGGTTATTATTAGGAAGGTAATTCGAAATAAATGGCTTGTAATTTACAAGTAGAGATGGCAACAAGAAACCAAGTTATATTGTATCAAGAAAACATGTAACTGACAATGTTAATTGTCAAAATAAATTTTCAGAACATATGAAGCACAACCTCTGATGATCCTTCTGCTCCAAGACGCTGACTGGGATCATGAAGCAGCAACCTGCAGAAAAATTACCACGTATATGAGACTCGCAATCACTAAATAAATACACAGAAATCTGGAAGGAGCCCAGACAAGGGCATAGGACTCTTAAAATTAAAGAAAGAGCCTAGATATGAGGAAACTGTATCCTCATAGCTTAGCACGACCTATAAAGAAGGATGATGGATCCATTCATTTTTGTTGCTGCCTAATGATCAGTCTAAATATTGTTTGAAGTCCTAAACATTCATACTACATAATAACTATACCAAAGACGTCAATATATTACACTTTGAGCTGAAGTAATTAAAACGCCAAATAATTTTGTACTGATGAAAATAAAACCCTAAAACATAAATATATTATATGATCTTCACTTGTATCCGGCGATCAATAGAATAAAAAAGTACAAACGAGAAAGGCTACTTCTGCAGTTCTGCTTAACATGTGAATATGGTAATCATGGACTCTAAGGAACAACCCAACGTCCCAACTTAAGGGGACTACTTTTTCATTTCAATATGGCCCAAAAAATTCCTTACATTTAAAAAGTGATTATTAAATCTTCAAACAGAGGTTCAGAACCTTTTAGAGAGAATGGTGACCTAATTTAAAGAAATGTAAACAGAGAAACAGAGACATGTCTATCTCAACATCGGAAAAAAATAATCAGTTAAGGTAACATATAAGTATTAGATCTGTCTGTAAATTTTAAAGGTTGAATTTGCAAAACTCTAGTGTACAATAAACTTAAAAATTAACAGTGATAATCTTTAGTAACACAAACAAATGTGCACATGGGTTCAGTTTTTATATAACATCCACTAAGAATTAATAAGTGTTGAGTACTAGTCATCGGAAGTACGTGAAATAATGTTTACACACAGTTTTCCAAACACTTTTGTATTATAAACTATGCAAGGTATCTTCTCTTTGCAAGTTATATAGCTAAGTTCACTTTATTTTTGTCACCTTACCTTGACTAAATTTCTAACTCTTTGAATCTGCAGTCCAGCTAAACCAAAAGCATGGTTACAGAATCATTAAGAATTTATTAAATAGAACACTTTATAAAATCATAGATAAGATACCTGTCAATTAAGTTTTGGGCCTCAGCGGACATATCTTTGGGAACAGGAGGCCAAGGAATTTTCCTATTAAGAATGTTATCAAAGATTATCTGTGCGCAAAGATGGTGAACATGTCAAGAGGATAAAATTTGTAATCCAACTGGAACAGTAAAATTGTCTGCAGTATAGCTTTAAAGTTGAGGACAAGTACAACTGAAATCTCAAGATCAACAAAATTTGCAATATGTATACAAAATTATGAAATATTTTTCCATTATAACGACAAGTGGAAGATTCGTGTTAATGCCCTAATTTTCGAAGTGAAAATTTATCTGAAAGGAGGAGCTTTAACGATGC
Organism: Oenanthe sinensis; assembly: GCA_028671895.1. Taxonomy (NCBI): domain Eukaryota; kingdom Viridiplantae; phylum Streptophyta; class Magnoliopsida; order Apiales; family Apiaceae; genus Oenanthe; species Oenanthe sinensis. The sequence goes on from CM053794.1 coordinate 44,807,768, forward strand.
GGAAATGTACACTTTACCCCACAAACACTTAATTAATTGATTATGATGAGCTAGAATCGTCCCATATCAAATTGAACAACTACAATGGTCGCAAATTACAAATGTACATTCAGGATGTTCAAGTTCAATATAACAAAAAGGTATGAGACACCAGTATATACCACCTACTCATTTATTCTAGACTTCTTATCCCAGATATATCAAGAACATTAATATAAAATATCAGAATAACAAACAATACCTCTAGATGTTCACCAGTGAAAGGGGGGATTCCCGTAATCAATTCAAATAGAATAATTCCGACTGACCACCAGTCTGCAGCATAACCTGAGAAAACACAAGATACAGTTCAACAGCCTGCTATAGTTGAAAAGAACAATACTAATATAGATTACATTCTCACCATGCTTGCTTCCCAGCAAAATTTCAGGAGCCAGGTAGTCTGGTGTGCCAACAGCTGATTGCTGACTTCTATCTGCTCCTTTTTTGTTGTTCTCATTATTGGCATTTGCAGGTGCAAATCCATTTGTCTCGAATCTGGATAGATCACTTGCTCTATTCATAAGGCCAATTTTTGATAAACCAAAATCTGTAAGCTGGTAAAGGTAACAAAAATATATTTATTAAAGATGGGAAGAGAAGGAAAAAGCCAGAAAAATCATGATAAATAGAAATAGCCACTACAAAGTTTAACAAAAGTACTAGTTATAAAATTCTTAAAGCACCTTATATTAATTACATAACTTAGTTTAGTTCCTTCTATTATAATATGCATAAAACAGAAAACTTACTCGGCTAAAAAGAGAACATATCAACAGAAAACTTACTTTGCTAAAAAGAGGACATATCTCTGTGTATGTGGAAAACTTACTCGGCTAAAAAGAGAACATAGCTGTGTGTGTGTGTGTCCTTACTATACAAACTCTATAAACCTTTAAAGATCATCAATTTTAAGCTTGTTTCAATCATTCTTATGTTTAATACGGTGAATATAGATCAGATAAGAACATAATTGATTTTTCTATAAAAGACAGATCTATATCTTTCCGGAGAAGAGGCAAATTGATGGTTTTGATTACCTGTGTATGTCTTTATATCTCTCATTGTGTGTGTGTGTTCAAAAACAAACCTCCTTATTATAAAAACTCTACAAACTTTTAAAGATCGTCAATTTTATGCTTGTCTCAGTTGCTCATTATGTTTAATACAGTAACTATAGATCAGACAAGAAAATAATTGATTTTTATATAAAAGACAGTTCTATATCTTTTAAATGAAGAGGCTAACTGTCTAACTGATGGTTTTTGATTACCTGTGTATGTCTTTATATCTCCCATTTTATTATTGCCTGAAGGTAAATAGTTGTTCGGTAAACATTACTATTCTGACAGCAGCCGCAAGGGAAGGATGAAGTAATCTCAATTTTGGTTAAGATTTAGATATAAATAAATTATTGCATTACTGCCCTAGCCCAACATAAAAAAATTGTTCCAACATAGTTATTTAGAATCTTGTCTAGCACGTTGACTGCCTACCTACGATCTTCTTTGTCTTCAAAAATGACAACTCCAATTACTTTAATTATTGCTATTAATTTATTATGATACCTGGATCAGGAAAAAGATAGAAACGATGAAACAAAATTGGCAAAGCACGGTAAGAACACGAAGCGTGTACAGTGCTAAGTGCTTTTCTTGTGGTCTAAAGATCTGGATATCCTCTTTTATCCATAATCCTGATCCCATTCAAAAAATTTGGATGTACTACTATATCCTGATAACTAGATGGCTGGTGAAGATGAACTATGTCAAGAGAAATCAGGAAGATAACTTAAGGTAGAAATTCCCACACTATGTTTGCCTCAAGGAATTACTGGAACTACTAAATTATAATCATACCTTTATATGACCATCATGTGCGATTAAGATGTTATCCGGCTTCACATCGCGATGCACAATTTCTAGAGAATGAAGATATTCTAAAGCAAGAACCTGAAACATGACAGGATGTAATTACAAAAAGTAGTGCCAGCACTAAAGATCTAAAAGATAGTAAATATAAACACACCAGTTCTGCAATATAGACCCGAGCTACATCTTCCTCGAGGCAACCAACATTCCGGACCAAAGAGTATAAATCACCTCCATTGAGGTATTCCATAACCAAATACAGGTTTTCTTTACTGGTAAAAGAGTAGAAAAAACGGACCTGTGGTAATCAGGGAATGTAGAAGCATATGAAGGCTGTTCACACTAAGGAAAGACTTAATTACTAGATTACAGAACTTACCACAAAAGGGTTTCGAACTCGTATCAATATATTACGTTCTGCCACTATCCGCTCAATATCATTTTTTCGCAACAAATCGAATTTTTTTAGCACCTGCATAACCAACTAAATACTTAGGAACGTCAAAGTAATTAGGAACATGTGTTGCTATCATAAATACATCACTGTTAAAGGTAATATTTCCTGTGAAAAGCTGCTGTACTGTTAAATTTAGCTGGTGACGTGGTTATAGCTGTCACGTAACATCAAGAGTTCAAGACCAAGACTGTAACTGTCAATGTAGATAACTGTCATTTATCCGTAACTTCATTGTATCACTTGTAAGAAAGTGTTACTCTCACTAGTTCCTTAGGTGTGGGCAAATAGAAATAAAATCTGTAGCGACATGGCATGGAGTGTCTTGGTTAAGCAGGCATTGACATAAATTTTAAAATACTCCTACAAGGGAGGGGAGGAGGGAGGGAGGGGACAAAGAGAAATCACAAGGAAAACTAAAGCTGATCCTTTTTCTTAACATTGGGAGATCCTTATCACTGATCAGGAAGACAAGAGAGAACTAATTAAAAGAACTAACAAGAGCAGCTCTGCTGCGGCACTAATGCTGGTTATTGTTTCTTATTCAATATTTAAAATGAAAAATATCTATATACATATTCTTTTCTTATTATATGTGTAGAGAAAATTAAATTAAATGTTCTCAAGAGTGTAAACTATAAGTTTACAGAAAATCCAATCTAATTAATAACATAAGATTGAATTAATACCTTTATAGCAAAAAGATCCCCTGTTGTTCTCTTTCGAGCTAAAAATACTTTCCCATAAGCACCTTTGCTGATTGGTTTTATAATCTCAAAGTCATCAATGCTTGTTCGTTCTTTATGTTTCGGAGTTGACATCCTACTGCTCTGAGATGTATTATCCAGCGACATTCCGCTGTCACTTTTCACACTTCTTGAATCTACTAATTCACAAGCGAGCATGTACTTTTCTCTGCATTCATGGGTAAATGGTTACTTGAAAATTCAAGGTTATTCCAGAGCTCATGTATACATTTGCATAATTCCATCTAATACCTAAGCAAATTCTCCATTCGGCATCCAAATGTCTCTATGAGAAGAGCTTTATGTTTACAATGTTGTAATATATCCTGCAAGTCTTCCAGGCAAGCAAGTAAATACTCATGGAATCTTTCTTCTGAAGGATCTGTGTCTGCCACACAGCGAGCAATATTGACAAGGTCCGTTATCTGCAAATACAGACACACACACACACACACATATATATATATGTGATCTTTTAGTATACCTAAACAATTACATCATAGAGATCTTACAAGTATAGTGTAGTCTATGTAAATTGTGCACACAAGAAATCAATACTCAAATAACAAACCAGACCGGCTAGGACGAATAACTCTCGCTTCTATAGACTAGTACATAATGGCGAAGAACACGGTACATGCAATATGGCTAATAAAGCCTGTATAAGCTTACATACACAACCTAATCTGTAGAATAAAGCCTAAAGAACTCTTTCTTTTTTAATAAAAACGAAAAACAACTATCCTAAGAGAAGGTAATGCTGGCTTTGGCAACTTAAGTCACAAATGAAGAAGAATGCCACAAAACTGACAAAAAAGAACATTAAATGCATGTATATAAAGACACACAAACTTGTTAAGTGTTCAATTAGCTTATTGCTACTATCTTAGGCAAAGCCAAATTGCATCTCCTGATTTGCATAATACTGCTTTTCATGGAATGGAAATTATTTTTTATATGAACAAAAGCATAATCGTTTTTTATTAAAGTTATCATTGGTGCCCTGGTAAGCACTCATTTGGCTGAAATATGAGAGTTAATGATATCAAAATTCAGTACCTAGAAGCAGTCATTCATAAAGAGATCGTGAACAATCAGCTTTAGGCAGACATAAGACAGTCACCTGCTTCGCCACAACAATGCACTATCACTCAACATATTGTATCATTTTACCAACTTCTATTTTGTAATAGGAAGTTCTGGTATGATATCGAAAAGTAACTGAGGCAAAAGTTTGCTTGCTGTTCTTTATAGTTGACACGGGTTTAGTTTTCCGGTATGAATATTCTGTTTTCTAGTCATCAACTGTAAAACAAATTCAAACTTTTACGATACTTAAGTTAAACTAGCATACCATAAACTTAAATTCATGATTTATAAAAGCTTGTTTGTTTGCAAGGATTGTGACCCTCATACTATCTACAATTCACACTCAATTTATCATTGCTTAATCTTTTAAATAACCCTGTGGAGCAGTGAACTAAAAGTTTACAGAACTTTAGTCCACATCAAAACTGTAGAAGTAAATATAGTATAAAAACAGCAAATTGGTCAATATAAGGAAATCATCAATTCAATTAACAAACATAGCCGACTGCCTGACTGTACAAGTCCGTGTATACCTGCTGCACATCCTCTAGCTCAGAAGGATTCTGATGTTCTATCCATGAAAAGTCAAAACTTCCCGATCTAGGGGTATTTGCGGAGGATGTTGATGTCATACTTTCAGCAGAGGAGGGTGGACCATGGCTTATCTTAAATCCTGAGTGGCCCCTGATATTAGCAAAAGCTGCAAGGTGGGCATCTTCTATATATGCAGTGTCCATCTCATGGATATCCTCAAACATTCCTTCAGCACCTTTACCTCGCCACTCACATATTTTAGGAGAGAACACTTCATGAATTATTGAATTGTTAGTCTGAAACACTGAACCTTCAGGGATATCATATGTTGCATTGATAGTTAGATTGAGTGAATCTAATATCTGTTCCAGGACTTCCGCGTGTCTTTGAAGACGTTCATCTAAATTTGAACAAGTTATATCACATTTATCTGCATAAGCACAGATATAGGAGTGAGGCTCTAATTGAGGACTAGGAACTAATTCCTCACATATTCTACAAATCACTAGATCTGATTCATCTGTGCTTAAATTCTGCTCGATGAGTAAACCAGAATCAGATTTCGTAACTAGATCACCCAGATAATCCTCGCCAACCTCATGGAACTGCTGAATCCTATCTGCAAGGGCTTCAGTTTGAAATGCTTCAGATGATGTCTTTTTGGCAACCATCAAATCCTTTATAACATTTGTAACACTTTCATTAAGTGGCACATCCGCCCCCAAACAACTCTCAAGCTGGAGAATATCAGACTGATTTTTTTCCTCCAAACTGCCTTTAGCACCAGATCTCCCGTTCTGTGCATTATCTAAATCAGAATCTGCACTCTCCGTATTCATAACCCAGTTCATCTCACAAGAAGGCACCCTTTTTAAGCATTCTTTGATTTTCAGGAACGATTTCTCATCTATAGGTTCACTATCTTTCTCAAAATGCAATAATCTAGTACAGCGTGTTAGTATAAAGAGCATGCGTGTAAACAGCCACTTCAAAACTCCCGTCTGATTTCGCTGCCTCTTCTCAGTCAAATCCTGGACAATTATTTCACAATTGGATCGAAACTCGAAGGACATCATCTCTAAGCACTGTTGAGCAAGAATGAGAAGATCCTCAGTCATTTGTACTTCTAATGGGGACATCGAGTTACTCTTCTGTAACACCTCCATAACCTCGCGCATGAAATAAGTCAGCTCAGAGTTCACCACTTCCTTTGCAGCTGAAAATCTTGAGCGCAGTGCTCCTAGAAACTCCTGCATGTTAATTTGAATTTAAGGAAATTGTCAATATACATCTCAAAATCTGAGGATATACCCATGACTGCAGAGAAGTACCTGATTATTACATGTGAACATGAAGAAAAGACACATTTTGGCTACTCAGTAAATTGCAATTGTTCAATGTTTACTATTACATTATACACCATCTGAATACAAGTCCCGGTAAATTATTAAATTTTATTTTACAAACTTCATAAAATGTTAGGTGCAGTGCCAAGTTGATATCAGTGACACGTTGATTCACCTGTGTCTGGATCTGTAAATAAACATGTAGTAAAGAACCATGAACATGTTTGTTCTATAATACTGGCAGACAACTTGAAAAAGACTCATTTGGTGTGCATTTACCTAATGACCATATAATAGAATAAAGATATTTAAGAAACAATGCTAGTAAACTACAAGGCATATTTGGGACAGGGTCAGAGAAAGATAGTGAATTGTATACTGACTGGCCTTCAAATTCCATATGCCAAAACTATGAGGCATTCTATCTAAATACTTAGGGAATTGTATACTGACTGGAATTCTATCTAAATACTTGGGGAAGAAATTGCCTTTAAATCAACAAAACTATGAGGCCGAGGATGAATGAGACGAATGCCCCCTTTTGGTCCTAGTTCATGTGAAAAACTTTTTGATCCTTTTGCCATTTTACTAATTTTTTTTCTTTCTCCCAATCTATGTTTTCCAGTTTGATGCTTCCGCTGCGCCTTGCACATCTCTCTTACGAGGCCCTTCTTGTCAATTGCCTGAAAGTCAAAATTATTGCACCATCAAGAAAAATATTAGCATACTACAACATACTGGTCGCTCAATAACGATTAGTTGGTGCACCATGCATGATAAAGCAGGCCTTACCTCGTTATTTGAAGTTGCATCCATAACAGCTGGGTTAAAATCCTTGACAACATTTGATCTTAACCACAAAGGTACCTTCTTCTCTTTACGCATTCCTGATATTTATCCCATAAGTTATTCCATACGTCATGCCTTTATTTCATTAATGAAAATAACAAGTGGAGATACATTTACAATAAGTAACTATTAATTTTCGTTCATTTTATTAAATGCTGCAAATAAGTCCAACAGATTAGTGCTAGACTCGGCAAAGGTCACCACGCGAGGTGAAACTTTTCAGTGGTACTAGAGCAACTAGACCCGCAAAGGTCACCGCACGAGGTGAAACCTCACAAGCTTCAGCTGGGGGGTAAGGCTCATAATTGAACAAGTAATGACTATTCTAAATCAAAAGTATTGACACATAACATCTAGATGGTTATTAACATATTGCCCGCCATAGTATGTCTGTGTGTACACATAAACCCTTAAAGTAAACAGTCCGACCCATGATTACCATTAATACATTAAGTGATTTGAGAATAACTATATCACATTCACATTGGGGAAAATAAATTATAATAAATTAATAACAAGTATACATTTTCCTGCATCATCTTCAATTTCATAGTTCATTTGTTAAAACTTAAAACCTATTACATATCAACCCTTCCATGAAACCCTCTTTGTTATAACAACTTAGATTAACAAAACTCCGTATACTGTCTTTTGTCTCCCTATATGAACGCAAAAAAATAAAAATATATAATTAATGAATTGATGGTGACAGAAGATTTGGAAGCACAGTGTTGCCATTAAACCCTATTGCACATACAATTTTCCACCAACATAGTGTCATCCCTATCTAGCACAAAAGAACATACAAAAAAGGACAATAACATCCACTCTGAAAATGTAACCAATATCAAAGACAATAGATGTGGAATATAAACTGCAACATGGAAGAATAGAATTGGCACTCTTTTGCCACTAATATGCACAAGTGCCTGAACGAAACGAGCAAGAAACTGGTGAATAACGGTACAGTTAGTAGAACTAACAATTCATAAGCTGGATTACATATATGTAATCAGGTATATCATCTCTATGAAACAATCAAAACACACACACACACACACACACACACACATATATATGCAAGACTATGGAGAGAGAGAGAGAGAGGCCTTTAAAGGCAGTGAGCTTGGAGCTGCTGATAGGATCCTTCAAGGAGGAGACTGGACGAGTCTTAATCCGGTTGAGACCGGTAGGAATACCGGTTTTACACGACGATTCGCCGCCGTTATGACTCGTTTCCCCCATTTATAATGAGTAGATGTTTTATATTTCAAAAAATAGGGAGGAATATATATACATATAGTATATAGATAAAAAAAAAATTAGAAACTCGTGATTTGTCCCCCAATTAATCAAAACCAAAACGAAAACGATACAAATATATATTACTACTTATGTAGGAGTATCGTATATGCAAGAAAAGCAGCAGTAAATTGTTATATAGTAAAAGGCTTGAAGCTCTAAAATTCATAAAAACCCTTACAATCGATACATACATACATACATACATACATACAGTGTTTTAACAGGAAATCTCGCTGCTGTGACTGGGTTATGCTATGCCTACGCACTATGGATACACACAACTGCCCCGTATACATCACATGCCACCTATTTCACCGGCTTGCTATTTTTACACATCACTTTGTTGTTTTTATTTTATTTTCACCAGAAGCATCGTAATTTATTGGACAAGAGAAGATAAGAAGAGTAACTAAAAAAACTAATATATTTTCAAATTTATGATAAAAATAGAGCGAAAATTTAGAAAATTAATTTTTGAGAAATAGTTTTTGAATTTCTCTTCTAATTATTTCTTTTTTTTAAAGAAAATCGTGAAAAATAATTTTTAAAAAAAATAATTATCAAAATATCTAATTATAAAAAGATACATATGTCTATATATATTTATTTATTTTTCGTTTTTTAACATTTTATTTTTTGTATTTATATGAAGATTCGGGTTTATATTAAGAATTTTGAAATTTTGAGCTGTAATGGTAATTTTATGTAATAATTTTTTATTTAATTTTATATATCGTGATGATATATAATTTAATATTTAGTATCCGTATCTTTTATTCATCAAAATAACACGTTATTGGTTGACGTGTATCTAAAAAGTATACCATCATTCATAATATAAATAAAAACACGATATTTTATATTTCATAACAAAATACTGTTTTAAATACACATTTTAGAAAATAAATAATTTAATCAAAATTACTCTATAAGTTAAATGGGGCTTCACCCCACCAAATATTTTTCTCTCTTAAAAAAAATCGAAAACATCACTTCAAAAAGTATTCCTATTTTCATTTTCTCTCATTTTTCAAATTCGTAAACACATGGTAAGGAATTAATAAATAAATTATAAAATTTATATCTTTCATGAAGTAAAACTTAAATAATTTTAAATATAAACATAATGTATAATTATATTTAATTGTAAAATTATAATATATAATTAAAATCACAAAAATCGACTTTAATATATTGTATATTTAGAATGAAAAATTGATATAATCATTTTTATTATATTATTAATTACTAAAAATGTGATATGCATAAGTTTACTGTAAATAAAAATTAAATATCAGTTAGTTAATTTCATTTCGTCACTATTCTTAGAGTGTAAATTTCATTTTAATATAAAAATATTTTTATTCTAAATTATAATAATAATTCTAATCATTTTATATTTAATATTGAACCGACTTTAATATAGAGTTGAGAAAAGAAGGTAAAAGAAACTTTTAAATTTTTCTCTTCGTATTGTGCTCCCCAATTTTTTGAAAAATGATTGAAAGTGAAAATTTTCAAAATTTTCTTCCCAACTTTTTTTATATATTCTTCCCCGAAATTTTCTCTCCTATCCTAAAATAATGTCCTAAATAACATTATTTTAAATATCAATTGCTCAAATTGACATTTGTCAGACGGAATGTCCTTTTTACCTTTTTGGATTCGCATTTCGTGAATGCGTAAACTGACTTGATCGACTGCACTTGCAAGTACCACATATCAATTTAGATATGCTACAAACAGGCAAACTAACAAAGGGGATAGGAATAAGTACCTTGTGTATTATCCTACTTCCATTAATATATATTCAACATAGATTTGCTCTTTCCATTGAAGGCAATCATGGGGTCTTTTCTCCATAATCTTGCTGACTTAACTATATATTGATATACATAACTCTGTATATAATATAGCACATGTGCTGATATGCATGTGTTAAAAGGATAAACAAGAACAATGGGTCAAGGTAAAAATAATATAAGAAATCAAAAATTATCATCGATCGTTATAAAGTAATTTATCTATATTTTCTTTAGTATAGATGAGTTGTGTGTAAACTGTATTAATTTGTATGTGCTGTTTTTTTCATTAGCTAACCAGATTCTATCAAACTTAACTTAATAAACGTGGTGCAGAAGTTCTTAATTTTGTTCACATAACCAGTTGGAGGCATACAAGTTCAAACCAAGTAATGAATTTGCGGAGTTCTGGCACTTTGCACTACATTAATGCTATTAAGGGTTGTTCGGTCATTAAGATTCAGAATGTGAAATCTCGTGGTCTTGTGTTCAAGAGTTTGAAAGATATCTATGAGGCTGAATGTGCAAGACATCCTCACTTGCCTGCAAAAAAAGAATCGTGTGAAGATGGGGTTCTTAATGATACAAATAAGTATTCATGTCTGCCAATGGCTGAAAGAGAAACATGTGAAAGTGAACGTCAAGTCGATATTTCAGATTGCAGTTCTAATGTCGATGGAATACCAAGTAGCTTAGATGATATTTCATTTGGGGAAATGACACTGAAGCAACTAAAGAAGAGGTGCAAAACAAAGAAAAGGAAAAGGTCAGAATTTGTTTGTTCAAGTCCTAAGAAAGAGGTCACTGAATTTCTGCAAGATGAAGATGATTGTGATCTCACGACACCGCTCAGCAGTTGGAATGTAAAACTTCCAAAAACTGCAAAGTCTAAAAAGAAGCGTGCCGAGAGCAGTGCTAATTGTGCACCTGTGTCCATAAAAGCTGCAGATTCTCCAATTTGTTGTTCTGTATTCCAGAGTGCTAGTTTCGTGACTGAGGCAGGTTGTGGTTCCTCCAGTTCTGATGAGCAAGTTAACTTATTATCTGACGTGGACTTCACTAAGCTTCGTCAGAATTCTGATACTACCCTAGGGAACGAGGAAATAATCCCATTAGCAGGACAGTATGAAACACATGTCCTTAGTAAAAGTTCGTATTGTCAATTGGATGATGATTTAATGCCTGTCTCTTTTCTTCCACCACTCAGTGGGAAAACTGAAGGGCCAAGGACTAAGGAGACGGGTCAGCATCCTTCTGTTTCTAATGTATCAGAATTGCAGAAAGAGGCTGAGATGACGCATTCACCTTCTAGCAAAAGCCTTTTGCTGATAGATAAACCTGTCTATGATAACCGTTTTGTTATCAGTTCCCAGAGTAGTTTAGATATGCAAGAGATCTCTTGTCACGGAACTGGAGATCAAGTTTCTGACTCGCCTCTTGAATATGGTATTTCTTGTACTGAAACTGTTCATGGTAGGGAGTTGTGCATACTTGAGGATACTGCTAGTACCAGTTCGGATATGTTCAATAGCTCTCCGTGTTGTTTCAGTATACCAGTGATTTTCAATAAGGATATGCTCAGTTTCTGATAGTGATTTGGTTGCTCCGGAAAATGATTCACCAGTGATTGATGATAACAGGTCTTTGATAACTGACAATTCCCCCACAGCAAGAAACTGTTTAGAGCATATTATTAATCTTACTTGCTTGGAGGATTCTTCTTATGCAAATAAGGAGAAACAGTTGCTGTTACCTGTCAATACTGATGCAGAAATAAGCTTCTCCAGTATTGCTGTCAACCAGTTTTCAAATCCGGAGACTAACAATCATCATGATATGGTACTTTGGCACCCCCCAGAAAGATTTCCCTCAATGAGAAAGGTATTCTCTGTTGTATGGATTTGAACTTTACTCATAAGTCTTATGTTATTACAAGTCAGACTTTTTCTTTGATTGATTGGAGTTGTTGAATTTTGTCTTTTATACTTTCAGGTTATTTTCCCAAGTTCTCAGGAGAAGCTGTGTTTGGCTATGAGTTCTAGGGAAATGTATGACGACATTGATAATTCTAGTAAGTTGTTTATACTACTTGGTTACAAAGCATTATATACCAAATCTTTTGCTCCCACGTAACTTGTTCAGAAGATTAGATAATTTGCCATTTGGCATGTCTCAAGGCAGGACTGTGCCAAATAAGCTAAACAAACTTGTATGATTAATTGATTATTATTTTTTACCTATAAAGTAACCTTGATATTACGAAACATTATCTCAGAGCAACTTATATTAATGGTTTGATTCGTCTTCATTTGGATTTCTGTACAGACCTTTGCATCAAATTAAGTTGGGTTTAGTAAATATCCGAACTTGTTTAGCATATCACCTTTTGAGTATTAGATTCATTTTATCCTGCTTAAATATTGCCAATAAACTTTTTTCACTGCAATTGCCTCTTCTGATCTCTATTTATTTTAGAATGCAAGGGCAAGCTGTTCTTTGGAAACCAAATTGAGGACAGTACTCTGTCAGAAGCATTAGACACTGCAGGTGGGGAATCATATGTGACAGATGAGTCCAGTGGAAAGGTCACTCTAACAAATGCAATTTTAGGCCCAAAGAAAACCCTCAAGAAACTAAAACGCTATAAGAAAGGCTCACCGCCTAAAAGATGCTCTTCACCTAAAGGTCATATTGAGGGTCTGACAAAAGGAGGGGCTCGTTTGCTTCCGCGTCTTTGCACCAGAAGAATCTCTAGTGAAGCTTGTCAGGTAAGTGTGGTTGAATTTTCACAGCGCCAGATGCATGACATAGAGTCTATAGCAGTGAAGCTTATGACTGAATTGAAGTCAATGAAGGACATCGCAGAAAAAAAAAATCTCAATGAAGCATACCATTGTACATCTATGAGAAATGACACAGATGAGGTATGAAAGGCTGGAATCATCCTTGCTTCTTATTTAGCAATCTTTAGCTGTTTCATGTAAATACTTTCTGCATGTTGGATGCTGCCTATAGACTTATATGTGGACATCAGGACATGGTTTTCATAAGCCTTAGTTAATGAACTTTCCTTAACCATCAATGATCATCATTGTGCTTACGTTTTATGCCAAGTGTAAGACCTTAAATGTGAAATGCATAGAGCTTGATTCAAAAAGCCACCTAAAGCAAATTAATGTACCGTGAAACACCTCTTTTTCTTACAATGCAGCAGCTACAAGTTTTCGAACTATTATCTTATTTAATTCGATATTTCAAAGAATGGAGGTAAAGTAATCTATCATTTGATTATTGTTAAGCAATTAAAGTTGAACTTTGATCATTCCTTACAACATTCTTGTCTTCTAGAGAAGTCATTTGATTTTGGGTTGTCATAGTGAACCTATATAGTGATTTAGTAGCCCCCGGTCCAACACCATTTATTACGAGGCTCTTTCTGTCGCATCTTTCCCATTGTAATACCTTTTGGCTAAGGCTCGTTATTTTATGGCTCTCATCAGTCACCACTCACCAGTAGCACACAACATTTCACTAACTTGTGTATCCTGTATGTGTAAGATATTCACTAATACTACATTACTACGAGGTTATGCTCCACTAAATGTTACACACAAATATAGGGGTGTTTTTGCTCTTAAAAACTTGTCAAAATTTCTCATTACATTTAACATCCCAACAATTATCAAAATATATTTAAATCCATAAAATTAACAATTCTCCAAAAATTCATAAAACGTTACAACTTCTCCAATCCAACAATAAAAATATAACTAAATCATCCAAATTCGAATTTATATTCACAAGTATCAATTCCGAATAAAATTTTAGGAGTCTAATAAAATGCAAAAATATAAATAAATGAGCTCTTCTAAGTTCGCAGTTCTCGCTCTCCCCATAAAGTAGTCCACCTAAGTATTTTTGTCTGCCAGAGAGCCGGGGAAATAAAAACAAAACAAAGACCGACAGTGAGTAAAAAGCTCATATACGGATATAACACAAGTCAAGTGAACATGAAATAGATTCAACGAAAAATGGATATAATATGATAACTGGACAAGATATTGTAGACCATATGAAAAGAGCAGAAATGTTAGATAGATATTTTCAAAACCAACACACACATTTTCTAGTTAAAATAATCTTACTCTTATACTTATTAACCATCATCACAATAATTTAACGAAAAGCATAACTTACTAACTCAAATGGGAGATAATCTTACTTACAGGATGTCCTACATTTTCGGTGATCCAGAAATATGTAGTCATCAAAATTTACAGGGATAGCATAGCACAAAGCAAATGCTACTCAAAATCTTACAGGGGTTTACAAGGCACTAAGCACAATGTTACCCAAATGGCCAAACATATACAAATTAGTCGCGACTATACGTGTCTCATACCTCTGACGATACGTCTATACTATTTAATTACACCGTATAGGTGGTGTCAAGCATGAGATTCACTCCACTCACGGAGGTCTTACAATATCTCCCAAATCCAAACAAAACATATATCATTTCAAAATAGCTTACTCGAACACAAAACTCAATCATCATACAAAATACACAACTTAAATCAATTTTATACTTGACATACCCAGAAAAGTAGCAATTTACTCTAGTAAAACGACTTTATATGAAAAAGTACAAAACACGAGAATCGTAGACAATTTCGAGACCTTTCCAGAATGCTAAGGCTCTGTTCAATACACACAAGTGACGAATTCAGAAAATATATATTTGCGGGCTGCCAGCACAGAATCAGACCCTGATTTCACAAGTTTTTTGATATTTAGGGGATTGAAATCACAGAATTTGCCAACAGAATATAAACAACAATTGTAGATATCGAAAAGAGCTTTCCAGAATGATATTGTTCATAATTTTTGAAACAAAACTCAATTTACTATGAATTTTCAAAGTTGAGTACTCTGTTTCGAAAATACACTGTCAGATTGCATAAATTGCAGAATACTCACAGTTGGAAGCAAAATTTCAGAAAATTTAAAGAACGAAAGTTATAGGAAATTAAAACCCTTTCCGAAAAGTGTCTGAAACCACTAAATTTGAACATATAACGAATTTACTATCAATTTTATAAGAATTCAGCATAATTAAAAATTCACATACGAATTTCTTGAAATCAAATGAGATAGAGGGTATAACGAGCATATCTGTACCTTGAAATTCAGAAAATAAGAATGATACTCAAGAACTCTAGATATCCCAATCACAATAAACCCTAATTCATATATATAAACGATAGGAAAATTATAAATTTTATATCATAAATAAAATATGATTGACTATATCAAATATGGTTTTGATATTTACCTTAGACTCCAAAATCCTTGTTTCAATTAGATTTTTTTAAGTTCTTCTTCTTCCTCCTCTCTTCCTCTCTCCTTTTATCCTTCCTCTCTAACAAAAGTAACGTAAGCCCAAGTCAAAACTCTAATCCTATTTTATATTCTCAACCTTGTTTTTAAACTAATAATAATTAGTATTCTAATTAAATACAATATATATAATATATTATTTAATAACTAAATATTAAATAATAATTATATATATATCGGGGTTTTATATTACAGGTGAAGTCGGCTATAAAAATTGCGACGAGAGTCGAGAAAACAACAAAAAAGTGGCTATCTATGATGGCAAGAGATGGCAACCGGTTCTGTAAAATTATGGTTTGTGTCCCCTGTCTCTATTGTTCTCCAAATTTTCTAGTGTATCTCTTTCGCTAGTCTCAACCACAAAGATCAACAGAGGACGTTGCAACTGCTACAGAAAATATAGTGCACAGAAAAAAAAAGAGGATATCCTTTGCAGATGAAGCTGGTGGGGTGCTATGTCATGTGAAATATTTTTGAGATTGATAAAAACAGTACAGGAGTCGCAAGCTAAAACAATGGTAGCAGTCGTTTCTTGTATCGTTCAACATTTTCAAGCTAATCAGGGTGATCAAGAAGGATTGCTTGAATATGACCGAGGTCATGGATCTTATTACAATATTTTTTTATTTTTTAGATTGTAATTCAACTTGCTGTTGTTTGGTGAGCGTTTTACTAAAGTTGTGGTCATGACATAAAATTGTGTAGATATTCAGTTTGGATCATACATCCCTACTAGCTTTTATCCCGTGCAATGCACGGATGATTTTTTTTAGTTTTTTAATATTTTTATTTTAATATTTTATAATGATTTGAATTTATTTGTATTTGTATAATAATAATTTAAATTTTATTTAATATTATATGTATATATTTTTATATAATTTATTTTTATTTATATTTTAATATAATAATTTTTGTTTGTTTTGTATAGAGATGTATTTTACTTAGAAGATTAATGTGAGATATTTTAGTTAGAAGATTAATATTTTAAAATTAGGCCCAACAATTAATCAACTATCCGGCCCAAATATTGACCGACTACCAAACGTTCAATGTTATCATAAATTTCAATGATATATTAAATTAAAATTATAGGATAAATTTTAATGATATATAAAATAAAAATTATAGGATAAGTAGGATTTGTAAAATAAAAATATAGAATATAATTTAAATATAATATAATATTATTCTATCTTTGATGAGTTGTATAAAAAGAGGACTACTTGTGTTAGAGTTGTATGTACGACTATATTCTTTTAAAATTATATTTTATTAAAATTCAACGGTTAAGATTGTTTATATAGTTCACTTAAAATTGGACGGTCAAGATCTTTTCTATGGTTCACCCAGTACCAAACCAACCGACGACCAAAACTTTTAATCTTTCGGCCTTAATAATATAGTATAGATGTCGTGTTAAATTTATTCATAAATCAATCATAATAGAGTACATCACGGATGAATTATTTTAATATATATATTTTATATAATTTAGATATATTTTTATTTTTGTAATAATAATTTAAATTTTATTTTAATATTATATATATATATTTTTTATATGATTGTGAGTGCTTTATTTGTATTTGTATTTTAATAAGATAATGTTTGTGTGCTTATTTTAAATATGTATTTTATTTAGGAGATTAACATGAGAAGTATTTTAGTTAGATGATTAATATTTAAAAATCAGGCCCAATAATAACTATCCGGTCTAGTACGATCGACTACCAAATTTTTAATTTTTTGACTTTAATAATATAGTATAGATATATAAGAGCTATCTTTATGTGTGTTTTTTTATAATTGTTATTTATAATAATATATAATATTAATTTTGTAAATTATAGAGAATCAAAAAAATATTTTGGTCCAATGATATTATTTATAATGATTAGTTATAATATAAAATTAACATTTTTTGTGAGTGAAGGTTATTTATGTATAATATAGGTGACAATTTTAGAGAAAGAGATACACTAGAAAATTTGGAGAACAAAAATGTTGTATTATTATAGATAAGGGTTACTTGCCTTTATTGTGTGCATTTTTGCTCATATTCTCTCAATCTAGTTTGACACATCATTTTAAGACAAACATTTTTCTCTAACGATCTAGATTTCACGAAGTAATTTAATAACCATTTTTGCTAACAAATTGTAAATATAGTATACGAATTCCTTAGATGCAAATTAAAATTACTTATATATAGACATTAAAGTTGCGTATATATATAACAATTGTTATAAACATTGTATATATTTATTATTTACTGAATTTGGTATAATTAAAATTATTTAAAATTGAATTTGATAACTTTGATTTAATTTCAAATGATGGATTTCAAATGACAAGATTTGAGTTGTCATTTCAAATTCTCATATTTGTACTAATATCTGAATCCCTTGAAATTCAAATTAAATACAAATCCAAATTTTTATGATTACCCAAACATGTCATTTGATTAAATCCAGAATTTCAAATAAAATCAAGGTTAATAAACAGAGAATTTATATCATATGTCCCAAATTAATGGAGTCATTTATCAATATATCCCTTTTTATATATGTTTTATAAATATGTCATATTACCTTATTAATATACTTTAATGTAAATATTAAGACTAATATACGATTATATTAGTCTGAAACCACTAAATTTGAACATATAACGAATTTACTATCAATTTTATAAGAATTCAACATAGTTAAAAATTAACATACAAATTTTTTGTAATCAAATGAGATAGAGGGTATAACGAGCATATTCGTACCTTGAAATTCAGAAAATAAGAATGATGCTCAAGAAGTCTAGATATCTCAATTACAATAAACCCTAATTCATATATATATAAGAGATAGGAAAATTATAAGTTCTATATCCTAAACAAAATATGATTGATTATATGAAAGATGG
The DNA here is from genome assembly GCA_028671895.1 of Oenanthe sinensis. NCBI lineage: Eukaryota > Viridiplantae > Streptophyta > Magnoliopsida > Apiales > Apiaceae > Oenanthe > Oenanthe sinensis. The sequence continues at coordinate 44,826,122 of CM053794.1, forward strand.
TTTTGATCTTTACATTAGACTCCAAAATCCTTGTTTCAATTAGATTTTGTTAAGTTCTCATTCTTAACAAAATATAAAATATTATATTTGAGAGTGTCACGTGTCCTCGAAGGATATCAAGATGCTTTGATAATCACCACGAAGATCAGAACGAATATGGTGAAGAAGATATGATCGACAATGGTATTTCGGTTGACATTCTATATCACAGTGTCTATAAGCGGATGGACCTCGGAGACCGACCGCTCGACAGAACTTATTTTTGAAAAATAAAATTTTACTTATAAAAAAGTATAATTTACATTACTTTTTTCCGAAAATAAGAATTTATTTTCATAATTTAATTGGGGTCAAACACCCATAAAATTATTAAAACAGGAAAACACCTCGACCTCCCGTTAAAGGAAAAAATCATATCCAGATGTATAAAATCGAATACTAAAATTAAAGGTTGGGAACATGAGAGGAGAATCGCCATGTACAGAAACAAGCCGAGGAATGTTCTCATCTCTTTGTTTGAAAAAGGTGTTCAAATTACAGATCATATGCAAATCTTTTGCAGGTATTTATTTCTGAAAATGATGATAATGATTTGTAAAAAGTATTATACGCATGATTAAATATCACTGTACGTACAATTTTAGATATATAAATATGTAATTAAAATAATACTCCGTATATAATTTTAAAAACAATACAATTAATTAAAATATAGGAGTAATTTTAAAACAATAGTACAATGCTATTCTGTGTTGTGCTTCAATTAATTTAAAATAGATGTTAAGAGGGAGCATCAAATAGGAATTAAATGGATTGGGTAACTAGGGAACTTTGATTTCAACGGTCCGATTTATGAGATAGAGTTTGTGATGCATTTTAAATAGCGTGCATACAAATACATCAGAAAAATAATTGATAATCACATGACCCACTTTAAAAAACCGTTAAGATATGTAAACTAATGATAAAATATCTTTTTAAATTTTGATTTATTTTAAATTTCATTAAATTTATTTTGTTGAAAATAAATAACATTTATTTTTAGTTTGATTTATTTTGAAAATTAAAATACAATACAATAGTTGAAAGTTTATTAAACACATTATTTATATTTATTTTACGGAACACATGTGAGTTTTTAAAAAAGAACATATAATATTTACACCATAAGTTTTTTTAAAATTTAAAGGGAACTATTATTTTTGTTCAATTTTTTTATGTAAATACATTATTCCAGTCCAAATATAATTATTCTATAATATATAATTTCTATATATCATAATTAAATAAAAAAATTATATTGAGAAATTTAAACATGAATACACGTATTTAACTGTATTATGTAATTTTATTTCATAACATTCTTTTAATATATTTTACTTTTTTAAAGTGTGCTACGCAATGTTTTTGATGGGCTATTATTATAATTTTTAAAAATTTGCACTATATATTTTTTGTTATGTAAAATTTTTTAATATGTCATGTAACTTTTTTTGTGTTATGTAATTATTTTTAGTGTGTTTTGTAAATTTTTTTGATATTGTGTAATTTTTTTAAGTGTTCATTAATTTTATTTTGACATCTTATAATTTTGCTTGTGTCATCTAATTTTTTGATGTATTGTATTATAATTTTGTTTAAATATGTACTGTAATTTTTTTAGCATGTTCTACAATTTTTTTAGTGTTTTGTAATTCTCTTTATTGTGCTCTATAATTTTGTTTTGGTATTCTGTAATTTTATTTTGGTATTCTTTAATTATTTTAAGTGTTCTGTAATTTTCTAATACACTAAAAAAATGAACATGTAAAAAATATAAAAAAACACGCAAAATAATTACAACATACAAAAAAGTTATAAAATTAAATAATAGAAAAATTATGTAAAATTTTTATTAGAAAATAAATTAAATAATATATGAATAAATATAGAATATTAAAAACTACATAATACACAAAATAAATTAAAGAACATAAAAATTATTATTGAACCTATAATTTAAATTATAAGAAACAAAACAATTACAATACAAGAAAGTCGGCAAGTTTACATACACAGGATGAAATTTAAAAATTTACTAAATATAAAAAAATAAAAATATAAAACTAAATACAAAACAACATCATAAAAATGCAATAGAATTTCTTAATAAAAAGAACATGCAATAGAATTATTAAATGTTACTCATAAAGTAAGAAAGAGAAAGGTAGTTGTATTTTTTGCGAGAAACATGTTGGAGTGTAGCAATAAGCAATTCAAACAGCCATAGCCTCCCCAAGTTCCCGCACAAATATATTCTCTTCTCTCTGACTCGCGTAAAGTAAGTAAATTGATTATTTGATATATACATTGCCATTGCCATTGCCAATCAATCCGATACATAGAGCAGTAATTCAAGTGGAAATGAACTGCAACAGCGAAACTGAAGAAGAAACAATCGCCGTGAACAAAAAGCGAGCACGCCGAGTGAGCTTCGCGGAGAACACTTCGGTTCACATATTCGACCGCGACGATGACAGCGAGAGTCCTGCTCAGCCCACAACCAATTTAACCGATGCTAATCCTACTGAATTAGGCCTTTTTAATCGCGAGTTAGGGTTTCGTCGTAACTCAATTGATGATGATGATGAAGAAGATGATGGTGACGGTGATGACGACGACGACGATATCGATGCACGTCCTTCGTTTTTTCGACCTATGGAGTCTCCTTCGTCTGGGAGTGCTTTTGGTTCTGCTACCTCAATTGATGGTAATTATTACTTGTCTATATGATTTATCTATGTATACTGTTCCTGTTCATTTCATAATGACTGTTTGTATGTTAATTTGGTGTTCTTTTCGTTTCACAAGATAATAAGCTTAAATTATCATTGACTTATCTATCTTGTTGAGGTTGGTTGCATTCGTGATGCTAGGGCAATAATGATGTAACACAATACAGAGAATAGAAGGTACGATAATATAAAGAAAACTGAAATAAGCTTAACAATAAAAAGAAAAACTCAGCAAAACTCCCTTAAAAGATAGAAAAAACTCCAAAATGCAGTACAAGGAAGAAGATAAAGATAAAACAAAACATTCAACTTTCCAGACTGCTCTTACAACCCATACTCTCCTCTATTTAGCTAGACAAGAAATCCACGTGTCACAAAGCCAATGCAGGACCACAAAAGGAATAATGGCACAGGATCCTAGGTTGATGCTCTTCCCCCTTTACCATATGACATCGTATTGCAAGATAATATAAGCTGAAGTGTTAGTTGACCTGGGTTTGACTATATTGTTACTAAAATGACGCTGCTTCATGTATTGTTGGTTACAAACCATCCCTCTTAAAATAATTCTTGTCCTCAAGAATTAAACTCAGGAAATTGTTCTTGAATTGCATTCGAATCCTCCCAACTTGCATCTTTCGGGACTGAGTGACTCCATTGAATCAACCATTGTATGACAACTTGGTTGTTTCGTTTAACCATCCTTCTTTGTAAAATTTTTACTGGGTAGACTAAAAATTGTCCTTCAGCGCCAATCTTAGGCAACTCAGTTGTGGTCACATACTTGGACCCAATTTTCTTATTCAGTAAACTTATGTGGAAAACTGGGTGAACTAAACTTCCATCAGGTAATTCCAACCAGTAAGCTACAACTCCCACCCTGTCAAGTACTTTGTATGGTCCAAAGTACTTATGTGATAACTTTAAGTACCTTTGAACTGCCAATGAGAGTTGCCTATACGGTTGCAACTTTAAATACACCATATCTCCCACCTCCAATGTGGATTCCTTCCTTTCAGCATACTGTTTATACTTATTCTGGGCTACTATAATGGACTCCTTAAGCAACACATTCATAGCTTTTCGTCTTAATTGAAAATCTTGAATAGAGTCTATTGAAGTCCGGTGGCTGTCCGGAATGCAGAGCTTCCTTGGTTGTACCCCATATAAAGCCTGAAAGGGGCTCATTTTGATAGCAGAGTTATAGGTGGTATTGTACCACCACTCAGCTAGTGGCAACCAGTTACACCAGTGCTTAGGCCTGTGACTCACCATACCCCGTAAATACTGTTCAACACACCTGTTGAGCCTTTCTGTTTGCCCATCCGTCTGTGGGTGATAGGAAGTACTCATTTGAAGCTTAGTTTCGGCCAACTGAAATAAGGTCTTCCAAAACTGACTAATAAACACTTTGTCCCTATCAGATGTGATTGTCTTAGGAAGGCCATGAAGCTTGTAAATGTTGTCCAAGAACAGTTGAGCTACAATAGTGGCACTGTACGGATGTGCCAGGAGAATAAAATGACCAACCTTTGTAAATCTGTCTATAACCACCAGTATGCAATTCTTGTCATTGGATTGGGTTAACCCTTCAATGAAGTCTAGAGAAATATCTTCCCAGATTTGGTTTGGTACTAGAAGTGGTTGCAGACATATGTCACAAGAATTAACATATGTTATCACCTCCTTCCTCAATTGTGGCCAACAGAAGAACTGAGAGATTTTCTTATAAGTTGCTTCTTGACCAGAATGACCCCCATATGGGCTGTCATGCATCTCCCAAAGTATTTTATCCCGCAACCCACCTGTAACTCCCACATAGATCTTGCCCTCAAATTTAAGTAGACCTTTAGTATACTGAAACTTTGCAAAAGAGTCAGTTTGAAAGGCAATCACCTCTATGATTTTCTGCACTTGATCATCCTGTTCATAACTGTTAATTAATTCGGCCAGCCAACCATTTTGAATGGCAGTAATTTCCAACAATTAACTAGACTTACTTGCAGCAGGTAGTCTTGACAGAGCATCGGCCACAACATTTTCTTTCCCTTTTTTATAAACAATCTCATAGTCCAGGCCCAACAACTTTGCTAACCATTTTTGCTGCAACAAGGTGGACAACCTCTATTCTAGTAAATATTTTAAGCTCTGATGATTAGTTTTTATAATGAAGTGATTACCTTGCAAGTATGTGTGCCACTTTTGTGTTGCTAGAACAATGACTAACAGCTCCTTTTCATAGGTTGACAATTTTTTATGCTTTGGAGAAAGTCCTTTACTCAAGTACGCAAGTGGTCTGCCTTGTTGCATGAGTACTGCTCCAATCCCTACGTCACTAACATCTGTTTCTACGGTAAAAGGCAGGCTATAGTCTGGAAGAGTGAGCACCGAAGCAGTTGCCATAGTCGTTTTTAACTGCATAAATGCTGCAGAGGCCTTCTCATGCCATTGAAAAGACCCTTTCTTCAGTAAATCAGTTAACGGTCTACTAATGACTCCATAGTCCCGAATAAATCTTCTATAATACCCCGTGAGCCCCAAGAATCCCCTCAACTGCTTCACTGTCTTAGGAATAGGCCATTCTTGCATAGCTTGGACTTTAGAAGGGTCTATGGAAACCCCTTGACTTGATATAATATGGCCTAAGTATTCAATCTGTCGCTGACCAAATAGACACTTATTCTCCTTAGCATAAAACTGATGATTCTTCAGTTTCTATAGTACAACTTCTAGGTGGATTAAGTGTTGCTCTAAGGTGGCACTATAGACTAAAATATCGTCAAAAAACACAAGAACACTCCTTCTTAGTTGATCTTCAAAAACATCATTCATTAGAGCTTGAAAAGTAGCAGGTGCGTTAGTGAGGCCAAAAGGCATCACTTTGAATTCGTATAAACCTTGATGTGTCCTAAAAGCTGTTTTGAACACATCTTCTGGAGCTACGCGAATTTGGTGGTAACCTGCCCTGAGATCTAACTTTGTAAACCAACTAGCCCCCTTTAATTCATCAAGCAATTCATCAATCAGGGGAATCGGGTACTTGTTTTTTATGGTTATGTTGTTCAGCTGCCTATAGTCGACACATATACACCAAGTGCCATCCTTTTTCTTTACCAATATGACGGGAGAAAGTGAGAAACATAGGGGCTAGTGCTTTTTTGTATAATCCCAGTGTTCAAGATCTCTTTAATTTGCTTTTCAATTTCAACCTTCTGAATATACGGAACTTTATAACCCCTCTGGTTGATGGGTGTGTGTTGTCTTCAATCAGAGGTATTCGATGATCATGAGCTCAAATTGGGGGTAAACCTTTGGGTTCAGCAAAAACCTCTTGATACTTGTTGAGTACCTGTTGTACAGGAGGTAATGTTTCTTTTTTGACTGATACAACAGGGCTAGTGGTAATCAAACAGAGAAAACCATGAGTTATACCCTTATGAGACTTCAACAACTTGCTCATACTCTTGCACTAATTGCTTGTGGTAATCCATAGGTTTACTTGATCGAGCTTCCTCCTGCTTGGCTAAAAACACTGCATCTACTAAAGTTTGGGGTCTAAACATACGAACAGCGTTTTTGATATGATCTTGAAGACCACTGAGAAAGCTAGACACGAAATAATCTTCCCCAAACCCTTTGTTCTTATGCATCACCTGAGCCCGTGTGCTATAGACCCAGTTTGGCGGAGTTTGTTGAATAAATCTTGAACATCTCGATTTTCTGGGTTTTCAAAACGAGAAATCACATCAGTCTGGAACATTTTCCAATTGAGATTTCCTTTGCTGACTTGATAAAATCTGTACCAGGTACTAGCCCGTCCCTCGAAATGTAGCCCAACCATCTTCACCTTTTTTATTTCTTCCACATTAATAAAATCGAAATATTGATCGGCTTTGATAACCCACCCTTTGGGGTCGGTTCCATTGAATTTGGGAAACTCTAACTTTGGAATGGGGTTAAATATTGGGTGATGTCTCTAGTGAACAGATGGGCTTGGTGGTGGATTATAACCTTGTTGGTTGAAGGTGGAATAAGTATACTGGGGTGGAGGGTGTGGGAAGGTGAACGGTGGAGGTTAGGGAATCAGGATCTGATTGTTACTATTCATAGTGTTGGTGGTAGTAGTAGTTGATTGTGTAAGAGATGTTGAGTTGGTATGGGAGAGAGGAGGTGGTTGGCCTACCGATGTAGTACTGTAGGTGAGTGGAGCAAAATACTGTGTTGTCGGAGGTGGGAAGGAGTAAACAGGTGGAGGATAGACTGAAGCAAAGTTTGGCATAGTGCTATTAAAGGTGTTTGGAGGAATAAGAGGAGGAAGACGGGTTACCTGAGTGGTGGTGTGTGGTGTGTTCAGATTTGGAATTTGTTGTCTGGGAGGAGTCTCCATTAACGACCACAACACTACTGTGATTGGCTTCCCCTTCGTCTTCTCTGGTAGTTGAGTGCAGGTTCAAAATCAGTTGCTTGAGTTCCCCCACGTACTATCGACCTTCTCCATCCTGACTTCAATTCACCCCATTCTTTGGTCCATATCAGCAATTTTTTGATTGTGGTCACCCCTGGTTTTAGTGAGCTCCTCAGTGATTTCACCCAGTTTAAGCTCCTGGCTACCCAAACGCTCATCTAAACCTCTTATACGTGTACCCTCTGCCATTAACGTTGCCAAGGATTGCTGGCTCTAGATACCACTTGTAACACAATACAGAGAATAGAAGATACGATAATATAAAGAAAACTGAAATCGGCTTAACAATAAAAAGAAAAACTCAGCAAAACTCCCTTAAAAGATAGAAAAAACTCCAAAATGCAGTACAAGGAAGAAGATAAAGATAAAAAAAAACATTCAACTTTCCAGCTCTTACAACCCATACTCTCCTCTATTTAGCTGGACAAGAAATCCACGTGTCACAAAGCTAGTGCAGGATCACAAAAGGAATAATGGCACAGGATCCTAGGTTGATGCTCTTCCCCCTTTACCATACGACATCGTATTGCAAGATGATATAAGCTGAAGTGTTAGTTGACCTAGGTTTGACTATATTGTTACTAAAACGACGCTGCTTCATGTATTGTTGGTTACAAATGACCAACCATATCTATCTCACTCTACTTAAATTACTACTACCAGATCTATGTTACATAGTTTGAAAAGTATTTCACCGTTTACTTGCATACTTTTTGCACAATGATTTATTTTTTGTTTTAGTTGTATATCCTGATTATATCAACTTTTTCATTTTGTGTTCAATGTCTGTGTTTTAATGCTCAATTCATTCCAGCACAAGACAACTTTTTTGGTCCTGTATCGGCCAGCTTCATAAAACCTGGACGATTGTCAGACTTTGCACCCTCTGACGATAATCATGAAGTTACTATGGATTCAACAGCTTTTTCAATGAATTTTCGTAGCCTGGCCAAGTCCAACTCGGGAGGGGACTTATTGACTTCAACAGGGGTTCATCTTACTTTTGATGAGAAAACACCAACCCAGGATTCTATTCCCCTTAATCGAGGCAGTACTATGGTGCTAACTGTAGCTAAAAGACCAAACCTGCAGTCTTCTCCGCCTACCGCAAATTTAACAAGTAACAGTGATTCAAATGATATGAGTCTTGTTGGACAAATTTCTCGTCGATATGACTATGGGGGACTCTCCCCTGGGTTGGATAAGCTCTTGGCACAGACCAGCAAGGATTTGCATGCTTCTGGTGATAATAGATATTTAGAATCACTGAGAAACCCCAAAAGTGGGCTTTCATCAACTAACGAGCATGGGTTTGCTCATAGCAGTGTAGATGGTGACGAATACAAAGAACTGGTGGGGAATACTACTCATGATCGAAATACTCCCACTGGTATAGTGTCTATCAAGCAAAACATCTCCTCCATTGGCCGTGGCACCCTATCTACTCTGGATAACAAAAATCATGAATTGGGTGGGTCTGAACTGCAGGCATGGAACTCCCCATTGATCAGTGCTATTAATACTTTGTCCCCTAAGCGGAGGCAGATAGTTGAGGATAGTCTTAATCTTTCCAAATCTCCATGGCACGTGACTCCTACCCAGAAAGAAGCTAGGTACTTCGTGGGTAGTGATGATAGAGTACATAAAGCAAGTGCATCTTCCATCCAGAAAAGCATTTCTAAGCTTGAATTACTTCAAGCTTCTCCTTTTTCTGTTACACTAAGTGCAAAAATTGGTAGTGTAAATCTTAGACCCTTACATTACCTTCCTAGGACTCCATTAGGGAGTGGGTTGAACAGCAAAGTTACATCTTTCAAAGATGCAGATGGTAATCAGACTGAAAGTGTTGTTCAGGAGAAAGGAGATTGGAAGCAGGATAACAAGATTGAGACTCCAAAGGACATCAGTTGTCTTGTTCCTGCTAAAGTACTTAGAAGTGCGTTAAAAAGCGGCAGGTCTCCATATACTGTTCCTGCTGCGAACCCATCTGGTGATCAGCAAAAGAAGGAATCAGGCTTACTGACTTTGCTACCTCAGTCAATCTGCCCTCCTGAACAAAGTGAGCCACATATCTTGTCATCAGAAGATCCCAGTGAAGTGAAGTTGGTTACATGTGGAACTGATGCCTCGGTGATGGGGGTTACTCTTGAGTGCATGGAAGGTAAGGGGTCAATTGGTACACCACACAAGTTAACATCTTCTGTGGGGAAAAAAATAGAAGGGAAATCATCAACTTTTCCAACCTATCAGGGAACTCAATCCCGGGAAGAGTCTGCCCCAAGGGGAGATGCTGTCAATGCAAGTTTTCTAGCTGCAACTGTAGATAATAAGGAATCTTTGTCACAACATGGTAGAGTGCAATCCAGCTCACCAATTATCTATAAAAATCATTCTAAAGGCTTGCCTGTAGCTGAAAACCTAGACGATGGAGACATTGATCATCCTGATTATGAAGGCAATTTCGGGACCATTAAGAACTCTCCCACCCCTTTGGAACATCAAGTGTCCCACATCTTCCAATCTAGAACACCTAATAAAGACTCTGAAACTGAAAGAGGACAAACCAATGCAAGAAATGATTTGGCCGAGGAAGGTGGAGAAGTTGCTTTTTGTAGCTCTAATGTTTCATTTTCACAAAAAAGTGCAAATGATCTGTCCATTAGGAAGGTATGTACTGTTAAACCCCCTATATTTGTGGTTTTAGTTTCTTGAATTAATTCTTGGGCATTACCAACTTGAAAATCGTTACAAGGCTAAGCTTTTTTTAAGTTTAGGTGAAGATGCACTGTACTTGTAATCCCCCACCATTCTCTGGTATATGACTGAGATTGCTGAGTGAATCATGATGCTACTTTTACAAGTACATATTAGTTTCGCAGAATTTTTTTAATTTACATTATCTGGCTTTCAGAATCTGGGGAAATTGTTTGCTCAAAGTCCTGGAAACGAAGAACAGAATGTGATTCGCAGCAACAGTATCTATCCCATCTCAATATTAGGAAAACTATCTCCCACTTCCAATCAAGTGACAATTATATTTGAGAACTCTACACGTAAAAGAAGTAATGCAGAAGTAACACCTCAGGATGAAAATACAACGGCCCAGAAGAGTCCGAAACTTTCTATAGGTGGGTGTGATCCAGAAGTTTCTAAACCCCTGAATGGTGGTGTCAACGGAGGATCTACAAATGGCCATGTATTTAAGCACTGGGTTGATGTATGTACCTTTACCATACATGAGTGCTATATACTTGCCTAAATGGATTCTCTAATGCAGAAGTAGTGTTTTTTATCACCGTCACACCCTCCCTTTCCTTCTGTGATGCAATTAATCTTTTATTTTTATTTGTGCAGATTCAGTCGAAAACTTCCGAAATTACAAAAAATTTGCTTTCTCTGCCAGCCGATGAGCTCAGTTTGCAATTGGTATATCTTATATTTACTTCCGATAACCAATTTATGCTTGATAAGATATTCAGATCAAAAGCAAAGTTCCTTGTCTGCTATGAGAGCACATCAATATTTCTCTTTATGTTCTATATATTTCGTAGCTCTTCTTCTTTTTCTTATGGATTTTCTTCATGCAACATAGATTGATGAGCTGGAAGATATTTTAGTTGGCTTTATGAGGAAACAAAAATATCAAATGCTTTGTGCTGATATGCAGTCTCAGGTCTGCATTTTTCCAGAGCTTTTATTTGCAAACAAAATAATAATATGAAAATCACATCATACATGCTTCTTGTAAGATTTATCACGTATAAGACATAGGATATTACATTATTAAACTTTTGGCTGTTTTTGTAATTTGTATTACCTGAAAGAATGAAACTTAATTCATTTGTTCTTTCTACAGAAAACACATAACCCTGTGAATAATCTTCAGCAAAAAAGGTACAGCTCATGTCTTGGTACAATGGATGATGATCTAAATCTGTGTTATCTTCTTTTAAATCAAATATACATCTTGAGTAACTGCTGGTGCAGAGTAGCTGAAGCTAAATTACTTTTACATAAGCTCGTTCAAGAGAATGCAAAATTGCAGCTGATGCGAGTGAAGCGGGATATATTATTGGTACATATTTATTTGTACTTCAGGTTTCTGCTAACAGCTAATTGTATTATATCTAATCTTCTTTCATTTGCAGAAAAAAGTACAAATAATGAGGTCTGGAGTCCAGGAGTGTCAAGTGTTGAGGTCCAATCATTTTATACTTCACCCACAAAAAATTACAAATATACAAGCTGATATCCATTCCCAACGATTCGATGACAGAAAGGTACATGAATATTAGACTTGAAACATTGTTGTTTTGATAATGACAATCACACCCTGCTTCATCTTAAAGTTCAAAGTCTAATTTGATTTGTGACTTTTCTTCTATTTTTCTTTTTGCAAATAACATCTTTCTGGTGATATTCAGGAAAGATGACAGAGTTAAACGACAAAGATTTAGCACAGACTGCAGAAAGTAGTTGCAATAAAAACATGTCCATTAAGTTTAAATAACATAAATGAGTAGCGCCTCAGTTAGTTATGGGATACAGATCAAAGTAGAGTTATGATATGGCTTTCATACGTAGAAGTAGTAAGTATTAAATTGACAAGTTTAATGTAAATATTTAATTCCATATCTAGCAAGGATAAAGTTGAAAGCTTAATAACTATTTCGAAAATGCAATGATTTGAATTTCGTTTTGCGTGATGGATGGAGGGAACTTTGTGTTGTTTTTTGCATATTTGACTTGCAACTATTATTTTGGTTGGTATAATCTACTGAATTCGTTTGTTCAACAAAACTTTGTTATTACAACTGATGTGTTGTTTCCAGATTTGGAACTAGTATCTGTTTCACTTAGAAGTAGTTCAGCACCACTGTAGAATTAAACTTTTAATGAATTAAAACATAAGAGCAACTCCAACAATCTCCTTAATTTTTCTCCAATAATAATATAATTAAATCAACTCACAACTATTTAGGAGGTAAAATTACACATACTCTCCAACAATCTTTCTTAAATTCACTCTCTATCTATTTTCTGTTACTAAATTATATATATACATAAACAATATCATGCATGTTGAGTACATTGAAAAGAGATAAATGATATAAAAATGAGGTAGGAGGGAGAATGATCTCCTCATTATTGAAGAAACACATGAAGCTCTTAAATTTTTGAAGAGTGATTAAGAGTTTGTTGGAGTCCATTTTAGCTTCAAACTCCATGAAAAATGGCTAAGGAGCCTAGATGAAAGTGTTGTTGGAGTTGCTCTTAGGTGTTTAAATTTGTCATGATCAAATGATAAATATGATGACCAATTTTACATGGTTATAATGAACTTGAAAGTCAATGGTTTAATTCTTAAATGTTTATGATTTTTACAGCTTCAATCTTCCCATGACAACGTTACTGCCTTGAGGCAGATTTTCGAAGATTCAGAGAGAAGAGTTACAAAGTTAAAGGAATCATTGCTTGTGCGCTGTAAGACAAAAGAAAAACCTGATTCTGCCCATGCTGTTGTATCGGTCAATGACTATCTGACAAAGAGAGTGTGTTGCCGGTTTTTACGCTTAGATATGCAGGTCTGTAATTATGTTATTTAATTGCAATTAAATGTTTTTATGTTTCTGAAAGACATCTTTTTTGTCATTTCAGTTGTGGGATATTGTCCATTTGGATAATAGGAATGGGAAGTGCAATATATTTCTGAAGTACCTTGATTTCATCACACAGAGGTGACTTTTTTGAAAGTTTTATCTGTTTATATTTGAAGCCAGCCTTGTGTTGATCTTAATTTCACTGCTAATATATTTTCACCTGGTGATTCTCAGGTTACATGTTAAGTTTCGTCCACTTTCAGTCATTTCTGTTTCTTATGAGTTGAACGATATAAACATCATCAAGGTGATGAAAGTCATTTTGTTTCAAACTCTGTTTGATAAAATTTTTAGTTAAGGTACTTCATGCTGTTTTTTTATTTCGTAGAATTTACCAGGTGTGGATGCTCGCACTGCATTTGCATATGTCTTTGATGCTGAGCCCGCAAGGAAGTATGTAACTTCTAGAAATTTGGCAGAGGAAACACAAGTAAGTTTACAAAATGTTTTGTATTCCTTTATTTCTTAAACATTGTTCCTCATCTCCCATAAAACTTAGTACTTTCAAACTTAAAAGTATTTGGCTGCGAGTTTGTGAGCTGCTTTACATGAGACTTTCTTTCTTTTTCTTTTTCTGCCATCCCCTCTAGACGGTTGAATATAGAACTGTAATACCAGGCACTGTTTTCTCCAGCAAACAACTTATAGTACTATGTTCAAAACCAGAGTAGAACTTATGAATAAAAGTATTTCATTATATGCTCAGCTGTTTATATTTTATTTAATAAATTGCTTTTACGTTACACTGTTGTTTAGTACAGTTTTGAGTGTGTTCAATTGTCATTCTTACAACCTAAAGTTTAGAAACAGAATGCAACTTGAATTGCAACACCAGGAAAATCATAAATTCAATTAATTTCTAATTACATATTGCTTAGAATTTGGAAGAGCATATAGCTTCAACCATGCTGTGATTTATTTCTCATTTTGCTGCTGTATGTGCAGATAAGCAGCTTACTTCTAGGTAACATGCTAGATGTGGTAGAGGAGGTACAGTTAGCACGGTTAGAACTTCGTAATCTCATTCAGTGTACCTTCTGCTCTGAGTCAGGTAACTGTACTTCTCTGCTTAATTGTTTTTAGTAGCTGTGCTCTTAAATTGTGACATCCTGTCAGTTTATTGAAAAGTATGCCTTCTGTTATTTCTTAATTAGTTGACAGAGTTGTTTATTTTATTCCCTTCTATTTGACGTCCTATACATTTTTAGTAAGGACGAAGGAGAGCTTTTTTTTTAGAATGACCGTAGTTGTTAGTTGTTACTGGCTGGCACTGTCAATCAAAGTGCGAGGCTCACTTATGGCCAAATGCTTTATATATTAACTATTAAGTGAAAGAATCTTTTCTCATCTCATGTACATTTTTAAAAGCCCTTTGTTCTGTTTTGAATGCGTACATGCAAGTTTAAATCTCCCTTTTAAAAAAATGCAAATGCATGTATTATTTGAGAGCATTCAATCGTGTTTGTCTAATTATTTTGATTTATCTTATGAACTTCTAGTAACACCTGATTATGTGCAGTTATCAAATTAATTTAAACGATAACTTTGACCTTTGATAGACGTCAATGCTATATATGAGAAACATTTTTATTGCAATGGTACCTGTGTCGGTATATGGAGCATAGGAATATGCTTCAGTTTCTAGTTATTTAATTGTCCCTCCACACGTGCTAATGAGGGAGTCTGAACCTCTCGTGCATCAAAGCAAAATAATCATTTATATTTTCTCTTATATTAGTTGCATTTGTGCAATTGCAATTAACTTTCATTTTTGTCTGCAGTTGAACTTGATTTGCAGCTTTATTTCATTAGTCTTAAAAGCGGTAAAAAGGCAATCTTTACTTTTGACTTGTCCTGTTTAAAGAGGTATCTAAAGAACCTTACCTTTGAATATTGATTGTTTCTACTTTCCGCTGTTAAAGTATGTGTTACCCCTATCAGATGTTACTTGTTAGCTTTCAGTAATTGCTACTTGTTGTGGTTCTCTTGTTTTAAAGCATGTTCTCCAAGTGTGTCATTTTCTTTTCCCACCTATGTATTCGCTGCAAATAGCTTATCTCATTATCTATATCCTTTATTTTCTTGTTTGCGACTCGGGAGTTGGGGAAGGGGTGTGAACTGTTAAGTGTTTACGGTGACAGATTATTTCACCCCGACTCATTATTTTACCTTGAATACCCGTGTTGGACACTCATTGCTTCATTTTAGGGAAAAAACATGCAAAACTGAGAAAATATAGAAGAGCCCAACAGTTGGGCACATTTCCATTTTTAACACTTCCGTCTGAGTCTGGATGACATAGCAGATATCTTGGTTGATTATAAAGAAACTTTCAGTATTCGTAGGCCTAGCTGAAATGCTACCATATAATAAGCAGCAAAACTCAAACTTAGTGTCTGCCAAAGAACAAAGTTTCTTGTGTTACAGTGAGTGCATTAATGTGGGACTCCTGAGCCTTCTTTATTTAATATACATAAATATCGTCACTGACTATTTTATTTTTAACTACTACTGTCTGATATATATGGCGGGTTTTAAAGAAATGATTTGATTGAGTTGAGGATCAGGGATTGTTTGGTCCCCAAGGACCTCAATCCAACTTTAAATAATCATCATATGTTAGTCAAGGCTGTACAAATAATGTTGTTACCTCAACTTAATTATATGATCAACAGTCTTTCTGATTAGTAAACATGTTTGGTTTTCTCTGATAGGATGATGATTGAGCAATCAGATATTGTACCCTTTGACAGTAGGCTGGATGTTCAATTTTACTTTTGTTGCATGATTGACAATTGCCATAATTTTACTTTTGAAATGTTCTTTCACATTGAACCATATATTGTAACATTTTTCTTTATATCGAAACAGAGGAGTATATCCTTCAGAAATCCTTCCTTCTATATTGGAAGCTCCAGCTGATGAGAAGCAAAACTTGTGTTCAAAGCAACTTTTAGCTGAAGTCAAAACTGCTCTTCAGAGTCTTAGAGTTGGATATCTAAGAATTATACGAGCATGTAGGTGCATTGCCCAGGTCTTTGAAGCGTCAAATTGTTAAGGATTAGTCGCATATAGCTCGGACAGCCACAAAGCAGAAACCAACTTGTTTCTTCGGAAGTAATTGAGTTCGAGTTTATATGTTTACTTATGAGCTAATTAGAATCATCCTGTTTATTCATTTGTTAGTCAATATATTTGACTAGTCTTTTGGCGGGATGCCTTCTTTTTTCACAGTTGTCTGTCATCATTTGGACATCGCGCTAACAGACAAAATGCCAGATTGTAAGGTTTTGTTTGGCTCTCATGAGGGGTGATATGTTGTAATGAAAACATAAATAAACATAACAGTAGAAGTAGAGTATTTTGATAGTAAGAGTATTCTCTTCATCTCATTCTTATCTCCCCATAATGAGCCCTGCAATGCTTTTCAAATAGACAAGTCCTTACAAAATTAGACAGCTATTACTCTAGAACCATCCTAGGAAAAGACAAGCTGACAGAAGATAACCAAAGGACAGTAACAACTATACTAGGATCATGTACCTACATAGGTGCACGGAAACGTAGTACTACTGCTAAGATGGACTGAACTACTAATTGGGCTTTTGTGTTTTAAACATGTAAAGTTGGCATTGATATTTGTAATATACAATGAGACCGAGAAAATTAGAAGATGCATTATGCTTTATTGAAGTTTTGTTATCATATTTTGTCCTATTGTTTGACGTAGTAAATATTTAATTTACAGAATAAATATGTTCAGTTAACGTGGACTTGGTCTCACATGAGAGCAAAGATTTTTGTAGTTATATTTCGTATATAATAATTAAGTTTGTATATAATTTAATTCTAAAATTTTGATAGTAGAAATTGAAAGATAGAGGAGCACAATCTGGAGCATCTAACTGAGATCTGGAGTTGAAAAGACTACTAGTTGGTTACTTGTATAAACAAAAATATTATCTTGTTTCGTCAGAACACTGTGGTATTGGTCTATTTTGGCAACCAGATTGTTGCATGAGCCGTTTCACTATCGTGAAACACTTTCCCATCATCCTTGTAATAATTTAGATAATCAAAATTTGTAAAGGGTGATTGGAAACTATGGAACAATATTGGGAAACAAAAACTAACGACCATGCTAAACATGGGACCCACGAAACTGCCGTCAGCACCCAAGTTCAACAAAATCATTGCAGATCTTTTTTTGTAGATATTATATATTTAAGTAACCTTGGTGCCTTGTCTTAAAACACAAACACGCAGATTACTTTACGTGAATACTTTGTATTTATATTAGATTTAAACTTGTACTTTTTACCTTTCATAATAAAGATCAAGTGCTTCATATTCTAAGTAGTTATTGTTATTTCTCAAAAAGAAAAATTATAATAAAAACATACTCACATGTTGTTACATGATCAACCTTATTTCAGTTATACACCTACAATGCATGATTAGTTTTTTTAATAATGATATTATATTCAAATTTATTAATTTACATTTATACTGTTTTAATATTAAAATTATATATATATTCTTCTAAAAATAATACTAAACTAGTTATTGTTATTTCTTAATAATCGAAACCTAATCACTTTATTTAAAAATAATATTAAGTTGAATTTTATATTTATATATAAAGAATCAAACTTTAACCAATTAATTAATTAATAATATTTATAAATTTACATTTCTATCCCTGACGACCAAATCATGCTAACTCCCTTATTTCAATTACATATAACTAGCTAGATCCCATGAAATGCATGAGTTTTCTTTTAAAATATAATTTATAATTAAATTTTTAATTTTAAAAAATTTATATTTATATTTATTCAATTTTAATATTAATATTAATATTTAATTTATATATATTAATAAATAATATTTAAAAATATTATTAAGTTAATTCTTTTATTCGTGGATTAAATCATAATTATTTAATTAATAACTAATAATACTTAAGAATTTACGGTTTTACCCGTGACGACTAAACCACGCTAACTCTCTTATTCCAATTATATATAAGATATAATAAAAGGGGATGTAAATAGTGTTTTTCCTATTGATGAGATAGGGACATATCCAGGTTTACGGGGAATGCTTCAGATTTTAGGGGGTTCCAATTTATGGTCCTTGCCCTGAAATGAAAGTTGGAAGTTAACAGATTATGTTCCAAGTAGGTAGTAGTACACAAAAAGAGTAAAGATCAAGTAGAAAAAAGAAAAGAAGGATGTATTTAATTTAATTAAGAAAGTTTACACTTCCACAAATAGGAACATCTTAATGAGTATAATATCTGAAACATGTAATTGTGAATCTGAACATGCAACCTAACCTCGGAAAGCAAACACTGCTGTTTCTCCGAATAGGTTTTCCTACTTTGTCACTAGTATATTAGTGACTAGCAGGAGCTAGTATATCTTAATTAGGTTAGATTGGACTGCTACTAGAGTGTTACTACTTGGTACTAGTACATTAAAAATATCTTCCTTGCTAGCTGCTACAGTTTCGTTATCAATTAATGTCCCTAACAATTAGCCATCCATCAATTTCACCTACTGGTACTACGCAACCTTTAGATATATAGTTGGGTATTTTGTTTGCCAAATTTTAACATCCATTTATTTAAATATATTATTACTCACTGTTCTATTATTAAGTTCCTAAATATCTTAGGCCAAGCCTCATAAAACGAGGTGGAACATTTAAAATTTTCAAAAATCATTTGTAATAATTTTTTTATTAGGGATCGAATCCCATGATCTAAATATTCAATTATAAATTACTATGTTGATATTCAAATCCGTGTATAATTTTTATTGATAAATATCCGGATTTCTTCTCAATAAAAATATATACATATGCAATACATAAATCAAATCAAATATTCTAATAAGAGAAAAAGGGTCATACAGATAATCTTAGGATAATTATCTAAGAATATAATTTATTTGAATACAAAAACTCAGTGGCAATATTAGAAATAATAATACACACCCCTATATTTACAAAAATAATCCTTGTATTATTTTTAATACATATAATATCATCACCTTATAACTGGTTATTTACGACTAGTGTTACTATTATAAACAATAATAGAAAGAAAATGTAAAATAAGCAATTTATAAAAGGGAAGTGAGTTGAATGAGAAAGGAGGAAAAATGTTTGGTCGGCGATGAAATACTGGTACGGTGGTACCTGTATTTTGTTGCATGCAGACAGCATACAGCATACAGCATACAGCATACAGCATACTCTACTCTACCCCATCTCATACCTATCTACACATATTCAACATTATCCACCCATTTGCTTTCACTTGCCAAATACTACTGTGTATATTTATTTATCCTATTATTTAGTCTAATTTATACATTTAATATTTAGAAAATGGACTAAAAACATTCTCAAATTTTCCACTTACTATGTTAGCAAAATATATTACTTTATTATTATATGGGATTTTACTTTTATTACTACTAATTAATTAATTATGTGGGGGTATATATATTACTCTATATTATTCGAGTGATATTGATAAAGTGAAAAGTGCAGTTTTATTTAATACAAGTGGGATCCAAAGAGCGGAGAAAAAAGCGAACACCTAACCTTTTTAATTCGAGAAAGGGACAGGGACCCACTTGACACCTCACCACCACTCTCTCTCATCCTCTTGCACTTTTTTACGGTATCTTTTTTTACTACTAGTACTAGAAATCTACAACTACATTATCATTGTATGTGTGTACGTGTGATGTTATATCTCATTGTTTTATCTGCCCTGAATAAATCTTCAACACCCAAAAAAGCAGCATCACTTGCTGAATTTCACAGAGGGGTGGAAAACAAAATCTGGAAAGGTCTGAGCTTTCTCTACTTGAATATACTCTATTTCTTTCTGTTTTTTGTATCAGTTTAATAGAAAAAGCTGCAAACAAAGCTCATCTGTACTTGTGTTACTCTATTATGTTCTTGTTCCCCTTGTAATCTGTGCCTGCTCTGTGACTACTTCTCTTTGGTAAATCTTTAGCTTCTTGTTTCTCCATTCAGATTCTTATTTTCTGAGATATATTATACTATGAAACTTGTTTATTTCACCAAATAAAGATCGGATTTTTATTGTTTATATGTGTAGATTCTTAGCTGTTTCAAATGTTATATATAGTTTTGTTGAAATCTGCAGCTTTAATTATATAGAATCTCTTGTTTTGGTTGTATTTGCTGTTATCTTCTTCTTTTTCATTGTGTGGATGAGTTCTTTTTTTCATTATCATTTGTAATTAATAATAATTATTTAGTATTTTACTATATTCTGAAAATCACTAAGCATGTAGTATTAGCTATAGAGATCGAGGAGATAAAGCAGAATAATTTTCTCCTTTATCTCTTTCTTTTTTACAGGTATATA
Organism: Oenanthe sinensis; assembly: GCA_028671895.1. Lineage (NCBI taxonomy): Eukaryota > Viridiplantae > Streptophyta > Magnoliopsida > Apiales > Apiaceae > Oenanthe > Oenanthe sinensis. Next base: position 44,846,438 of record CM053794.1, read on the forward strand.
GATTCTTTCTTCTTGTTTATGATTCCTGGGAATTTCCAACACTCAACATGTTGACAGTGTTTCAAATATTTACTACTTTTTTGTTTGGATTTTTATTTGATGCTTATATTATTAGGCCGCCACTTTTATCTCCTTTGGTATCTTTTTTGCTTTTATCTTTAAATCATCATCATGATTAGAGGTATCATTCTTTTAAGATCTGTGACATTTGAACCTTTTTCTTGATTCTTCTATAGAATATATACTGCGTTAATTAGTAAAGCTTATCTTGCGGTTTGTGCTGAAAATTCCTCAAATTTTTATTAGTTTCCCTTTTTTCCCTGTGCTTCTTATGCTTGCAGATAGACTTATCTTACAGGGAAGTGATTTTTCAGTTGAATCTGTATAGCAGTTGATGAGTGTAAATTTTCAAGGGACGGTATTTTGTACTGGTAGACATATGTATTGGCTGAAGAGTTGAAAATTTTTGCGAGTTTTTTACCTACCTTTTTACGATTCTGATCAAGGAGTGGTTAAAGAAATGGGTTATATGTGCGACTATTGTGGGGAACAAAGATCAATGGTGTACTGCCGATCTGATGCAGCCTGCTTATGCTTATCCTGTGATCGCAATGTTCATTCAGCAAATGCGCTTTCACGGAGACATTCCAGGACACTTATATGTGAAAGGTGCAACTTGCAACCAGCATTTGTTAGATGTGTAGAAGAAAACCTATCCCTTTGTCAAAATTGTGATTGGACAGGGCATACTAACGCTCCTGGACATAAGAGGCAAGCAGTTAATTGCTACTCAGGCTGTCCTTCTGCTGATGAACTTTCAAGTATCTGGTCTTTTCTCTTGGATCTCCCTTCAGCTGCTGACTATACTTGTGAGCAAGGAATGGGTTCGATGAGCATTGCTGATGACGGTCTCGGGAATGCCATTGGCCCTTCAAGAAAAAATAATGGTCGAAATTTATCTATTAATACGATCGATCTTGAGAATGTTAATAACTCCAATGATTGGAAGCCATCCTCAATGCCTCAAGTTGATGAGAAGCTTGTAGATCAGCAGATTAACTTCACAAGTTCTATATCATCAAAGGTAACTAATGACTTTGGATGAATTCTTCTTAAAGGAAAAATAAGATATTTAAGGATTTAGACATAAGGACTGCTTGCTTTTCTGTTGAGAGTAGAATCTTTCAAAACATTCTGCTTGTGGTAAGTATTTGGTGACAGGTTTATTGGGCCTTGATTATAAGTCCACATTTCAACTGATTTACCTTGTGTCCTGCTTGAATCAGTATATAAGCCTTGTTATTTTCTCTTGTCAAAGATACTAATTGATATATCTGCCATGAAGTTATGTAATCTTCATCCAATCCATTTACTGCTCAAATATTAAAAGTTGGCAACTTTATTACATTCATATATCATAGCATTCTGCGCTTTCAAGTTTGTGGCTTAACATCCATCCAATGATACCTTCTGCCTTGTCAGTATATTTGGTGTTAATTTCAAGACCTCATTTCTGCGATTCGTCCTACAATTAACTCAAAGAACAGTCCTTTAAAGTCTCATATAATGACGCTCTTTGTTTACTAATTTTGTCCTTTATATCTCTGTTTAACGCTACAAATTTGTTATTCTCCTACTATTTGTCAATATCACATTCTAGTCCTGTTGGAACCTAAAAGCTAGAGGCCTAAAGCCTCCGACAATTATCTGAGTTGTTCCCAATGCTTTATTCAGACAAAAATTTGTTTCATAATCATCCCCGTATTGATCAGGTTGGATGTTTTCCTTACCCGGTTACCATAAACATTATATTGCCCAATAATGTGACGTAATTACATTAACATAGCCTATTTAGCGACACATAATTCATAGTGATGGGAATAGACGTGCTTGATTGACGATACACTTCTCATAAATTATATTTTCCATCAACAAAATGTTTATTGCTCAACTATATGATTGAAGAATTACTACTGAGTTGATTTTTTCTTGCCCCCAAAAGATTATGATTGAACTGAATAAACAGAGCTCCACGTAAGGTTACTGCCAAACATCATTGCATCTTATCTATACAAATGCAACAGCCTTGTTGCCAATATTTTGTGCACATGTGCTTTTAACTTTCTTGTTTAAATATCATATCACAATACCACTCTCTAGTCTCTATATATAGTATATGGTTTCAGTAACTTTTTGTCTAAATGAACGTGCAGCTTGGAGCCAAAGAGCTTGAACTACGTGAAGATGAAGACTTTTACGAGGACTTCAATATGGATGAACTTGATTTGAACATTGAGAAATATGAAGAACTATTTGGTGTGGGACATAATGATCCGCAACATCTTTTTAATAATAATGGGATTGATAGTTTGTTCGAGATGAAGGGGATGACTGGTGCTAATTCCATTTCCCCAGGCGCTTATGTTGCTGAGGTTTGTTTATATTAACCGTATATTAGTCTCTAACATATTTGATGCCCTTACAAGTCAAAAATAGATTTTATTATCAAGCGAATATAGATATCTAGAGGCTGTATAACATCAAATGTCCCTCAGTTTCTGATTTTTCCTTCCATGTCTGATACATACCTCTGAATCAAGCTCTATAAAAATCTGACGAACAAGTTCCTCTTATTGACTCAAGGCTTCATAAATAATACATTCTATATATTGTTATTATTAGAACACCTTGCCTATTTTTTAACAAAGAACATCTTTGCTTTTATTTCGGTAAAAGGTTTATTGTCAGCCAATTAGAGCTTAAAGATCTGTATCTGTATGTATGTTGTTATATGTAAAACTGCATGTATGTTGTTAGATCATAGATGTTGTTAGTGGCGTTATATTAGTATATGTGCTCAACAGCTCAAAGTGAGAGAAGGCTAAATAAGGTGTCAATGATGTTTTTAATATGTATGTTTAACAATCTAACCAGTTTGTCCTTTATTTGTTTTTTTTAAAGTATATGTTCAACTATCACTCACTGGTATATTTTCCAGGGATCATTAATTGGTTTGGAAAATGTTGCGAAACCTGCAGACAGCAATGCGGCTTCTGCAGATTCCATCAGGAGCTGTAAGACAGAACCAAGTGGTTGCTTTGCAAGGCAAATCTCCAATCTCTCATTTTCTGGTGTCACTGGAGAGAGCAGCGCTGGTGATTATCAAGATTGTTGCGCGTCTTCAATGCTTCTCATGGGAGAGCCACCGCCATGGTGTTCTCAGGGTTCTGAAAGTTCCTTAGCTTCTGATATCAGGAATAGTGCTGTACAGCGTTACAAGGAAAAGAAGAAGACACGCAAGTAAGACTACTTATAATATGTATTTCCAATACTTACGAAGACCAATCAAACCGCCTGCGTTGCTTCTGTGTTTGTATTAGGTCTCGAGTTCGTTTCTCTCCTACCACCAATATCCTCGAGTTCGTTTCTCTCCTACCTTCAGTATTCTCAAATATTTATTTCAGACACTAAAGTAATAATTGCTCCAGTGATGAGCTCCTAGTTATCCATTCTCAAACCAAAAACCCTTCGAGTAAGGGAGATTATTAAGATATAATATGTGATCCTACTTAGCCCTTCTCCTTGCACCTTGTAATTTTAGGATAGCTGTTAACTTAACAATGCTGAACTATATCCATATATTATTAACTTGCTTTTCCTAGCCAGTTTCATCTCCTCTAGTTAATTGTGTTTTGTCTTTCTTTTACCATCTAACCATTGTTTAAATTTAATGGCATAATATAGGTTTGAGAAGAGAGTAAGGTATGCTACTCGCAAGGCAAGAGCAGACGTAAGAAAGCGTGTGAAGGGACGTTTTGTTAAGGCTGGTGAAGCTTTCGATTATGACCCTTTAAGCGAAACTCGAAGCTTCTAAAATATTGTACTATATGCAACGTGAATGAGGATCATCTGGTCAGCTGTAAATTGGAACAATAAAACTACTTGGAAGTTCATTGTTCCCTGGGGCTTCACATAAAGGTAGACACGCTTTGCTGATTCTGGTGCTGAAATTCAAGGAAGCATCATCTTCCTCTTTCGAGGGGAGAAATGGATCTTGCCGCAAGGAGTGATCTGGTAGTTGTTGCTACTCTTTAGCTGGGGTCATTCATTTAATTTCTGTGTCATGGGAAAGTTAGAGCAGGCAGCTTTGTTCCTTCTTCTATACAATGTATATTTAGAAAAATGATGCATAATGGGAAACTATCGTCTGTATTTTAACATGTAGGGGGTGACTTGTCAATAGAAATCTTCTGTATCTACTTGATCTTCGGATATTCAAGAGACATAGGTCAATTCAGTATCAAGCTTGGAAAATCTAATCCTTGTTGTAATATGTTTTAAGTTTTTCTGCATCTGTTTATGTATACTACATGCAAACTGCTGAGAACATATATAATTGATGCTGGACTGCAATCGATCAAGCTCCCATAAGTTTAAGGTTACATTTGTAACCTGTTTTGTTTTACATGTACAGCATATTGTATATATATAGAATATTACAGAACAGAGTTGGGACTTAGGGGTGCATCTATATGTTACTACTCCATGGGGTACGTTGTGCAAATGTTAGTCTAGTAGTGCTTTCATATTAATCCTCTACTGCAGTATATGGTATGGAAGAGAGAATGTGTGGACTGGGAATGTAATCAAGAAAAAGAGTGAGTAACAAAAATAAGAGCACATGGACAGAACCCCACTGTCTCAGTCCCTCACTTGATAAATTATACTCTAGTAATAAACACTAGTACTAGAACATCATCATCAATCCATACTTTACTTGGCATACCATGTTATGAATCTTCTCTTTTTCTTCTACTATTATAATTCCCCATCTCTGTAAATATTTGTCAATCCCTTTTTGCAAATTTGTATGCAATACCCGTGCCCCCACTTGTAATAAGCACATTTCTATTTTCTATCTGCTCTTTTTGCACTCTATTTTGGACCTTGGAACTGGGTACCCCCTTGTCCATATTTCAGATCTTGGGTACCCTTTTGGTTTTACATATAATTTGCCTATGCTCAGATACCCATATTTTTAGGTACATAGTTATATGTTGATTCATGCACTTACTTTCTTTTTAATTGTGCATGTATTACTCTCATTATATATGAATTCATATTCTTGGATATTTCAACTTCAAATCTTTGGCAGAAATATCTATATGATGATATGCGATTGTTGATGGTTATGTTTCTTGAAACAAGGTTGTTAAATTGGATATTGCTTTTGAGATGTTTTATAAGTTATGGTTTTTTTTCCTTCCTCGTCAACACTATGAAATGAAGAAGACAGGAATTTTTGACCTATAGCATTAAACTTTTGTTGAAGTTTGTTATTCATCCCAATATGCTTAGAATTGAATCATCAAACATGCGTTGTAATTAAGCAATCCTCTATCATGTATGTTTTGGTCTCATATCTATGATTTCTTCGCAGAATACCAGTGCTCCTTCTCAAGTTTTGAAATTCTTATTTACATCGACAACCAAATCAGTCTCTACAATGAAGAAAATAGTGCGATCTATCCTTCATGCTATAGGTATAGTCATGTCATGGGACGAATATACCACTGGGAGTCCTCCAAATTTGTCTGTAAGTCGTGGCAGCTGCTTGGAGACCTCCATTAAAGAATTCCGTAGCCAGATTACTGCAATTAGTTATGACTCACTGTGTAGTTATAAGCAGCTTGAGCATGAATGTACTGTTTGCTTGACAGGATTCAAACCAGAGGCAGTGATAAACCACTTATCATGTGGACATGTTTTCCATAAAATTTGCCTAGATAAGTGGTTAAGATATAGAAATTTAACCTGCCGGAAGCGCTTGGTTCACCTAGAAGATGTGGAAGATAATTGCTTAATGTGATTATATTGTATAGCATAGTAGAGTATAGAGTATGTGTAGGTTCTGGCATGTTTTTGTATGTATATTGATATTGTTCCCCAACAGTTTAGGTTTGTGAGGCACAAAATTACATTTGTCCGCAAAAATGGAAGATTTTGAATTTGATATAAATGTGACCGAAATACTTTGTGAGATTAAGGATGATGAGAAGTTTGCTAGTTTTTATTTTCTAAAATGAAATTACAGAGTTCGTCTACATATAAACTAGAAACACGATACAGAGATAGTGATTTTACCCAAAATTAAGATATGTGAAAAAGCTAGGCAGAATATATATATATATATATATATATATATATATATATATATATATATATATATATATATCTGCTGATTGTGCAAGATGGGATAATTATCTGCACTCAATCAACCAATGGTCACTATAAATCTCATATATGTAACAGAGTTGATTTGTGAACTCTGATATACACAAAAATTTAACACACTAACAATGTGAACCAAAAACGAAGTTATTACTCAAAGGCTAGAAGAGAGAAACAGTGCGAAGTTTGTACATTATTCGGGTAGCTAGCCCAGAACGGTGAAAACCATATGTTTCATAATACAAGCATAATGAGAGTGCTTGATATAGTTGATCTGCCAATATTACTGATAATGCAAATGTCAGGACTCAGGTGTCACCAGCAAGCTCATTAAGCTTAGAGCCGACGGACCTGCTGTTACGAGACATGTTCCTGTGATGCCGACACCTAAAAGAGCCAGCATGAGTGGTTGGGGAGCACAAACAGTTGTACTTTACGCCCGCACCTTTTGATAGACCTATTGGTGATGCAGGTTGTGAAGTGGGTAAGGTGCTTTTGTTTGGTACATTTAGATGTTGCAATACCAACTTTGGTCTTGGTACATCAGGTGCATGCACGTCTCCTATTTTTGATTGTTCTGTCATTTTTAATATAAATACTCCTCTAACAAACTGCACCAACCTATATAATACAGCAATACTGTCATTTTAGTTGGAAGTAAAGCAACATTTTCAGTGTAATTGAACTTCCATTTCCATATGTTTCTTTCTTTCCATTTTCAGCAATATTTTACATTTGTCCTCAGTTTGTTTCTTTCCTGTCCTCATTATATGTTTCATCTCTTAATCTATGTTAATAGGAAAAGTAGATGATTCCACGGACCATCCAAATAATAACTATACACTTCCTCCTTTCCAATTCAAATTTCCAAACAGTAACTATATATATATGTAGTAAGATAATAATAATGACAATGACAATGACAATGACAATGATAATGATAATAATATAACTAATTCCACGTATAATTCACCATACTTCCCAATAAAACAGTCTTACGAACTGATTCTATATACTTTACAACAAATGTGGTGCACAAAAAAATGACAAGCAAAACCCATAGGAATACTAGTAGATTAATAAAAAAAATCCAATAGAAATTTCAGGTGCTCAATGAGGGTACTAATTGAGTAATTGTGACTGATGAATATCTCAAGGAGGAATGTTATAGATACTTAAATACAAACATGCGCGATTAAGATCAGATCGATGAAGTCGAATAGAGAATTACCTGAGGCTGATAGTTTTCAGGGTTTTGACAATTCTGGAATACCCTTTTTTTTGTCCTTGTGATTGATGAATGGCAGGATAGGAGACAGAAAGAAAATAGCAAACTGTACTCCATTTTGCAGGTTTTTTTCTTGACACAATCAATTAGAGTTCCTAATTTTACTCTGTTATGTTTGGATTATGTGGTTATAATTACTCCTGCACGCTAGATCAATAAGTTTTTTAAATGTCAAGGGATTATATTTTAATATATATCATCTCATATTTTAAAGAATAATAGTTTAACGAAACCAGTTTACATATATACTGTACTAATTTTCTGAAGCAAACTTGGTAAACCAAGTCAAATAAACAGGAACGAGGCCTAGGTACATGATTCATTTATTTGTACTACATTTTATCATTTAAATAACAATCTATTAGTTAAGTTAAAAATGATACCCGTGAAGACTACTTTCCATCACGACTCTAGGATATATTTTTTTCAATATAATTTCCTTTCCAAAGTGAAAATTGTATATCAAGAGTAACAAACATATAAATCCTACTCCGGTCAACAACTCAAAATTATGAGCTAATTAGTGTTGCTAGTGTAGCGCTCTAGACAGCACAAAGAGATCTCAAGATTATGCAAAATTGGTCAGTTTTCTTCTGACGTGCTTGAGCTCAATGATATAGGCAGAGCTGATACTGACGGTCTTAGGAGAATATATAGTGAAGGGCCTAAGAATGGAATCACTGATACAGGAAGAAGCCAAATCCCTTTGTCATCCCTGAAAAAGAGATGCATATCCTTATTGATGACTTTTGTAAAGAACGTTCCTTTGACGAGGACCATGAATAATTTGTATATACTCACCACTTCCTCGCAGTCATATCATTGTAGACCCAAAATGGAGCGAATGCTGATAGCAGAGAAAAATCAATGCAAGTCAAATGGATCTGCAAGGCAAATTGAAAATTCAGAACCCAAGGTGTTTTTCTAGAAAAAAATTTCAAATTTTTTCGCACATACACAGATGCATAATGTTAGGGGGTTAATCTTTTATGCTTTGCTCTATTGCTACATTCTGTAATAACTCTGCAATGATAAGTAAAAGGGACGAGGTTCTGTTTCAATGGGAATTCTCACACAGAATATTAACACAAATTCAATTTTTTATCAAAAGATCTCAATAATAGCTGATTTTTAAGTATAAGAATCAACATTCTATATAGTAAAACTAAACAATTAATTCCAATACAAATATAATTCTAAATGATAACAATTGATAGTTTATTCCAAAATTTTGTACATAATGGGCTCCCAAAGCCTATAGTACTGATTTCCCCTCCCCCTCCCTTGTGGTTTAAAGTGAGTGACCTTTCAAATAGAGCAGACCGTGCTGTTTGCATTTGCATTATTTCTGCTCTCCTGCTTTATATTATTATCTTATCTTCCTTTCTCTGTACTTTTTTCTAATTTAAGAATTCAATGCCCATCATATAAGTGAAGACCTCATTTTAACAGACGTGATAACTATAAACTGTTAAACCACCAACTGTAGCTATTATATAATACTGACTTGTACCCGTGCAAAATTTTATGCTTATTTATTAACTTAAATTTTATATAAATATTTATGCAGAATTTATTTATTTATGTTTTGTGTTTTTTTAGTAATTTTTCAGATTGGAATCCTTTAACTTTGTTAGTATTTTTAGAAATAATAATATGAATACCTTATACTTTTGTAATTTTGCTACTTTTGCTAATGTTTTTAGAGCTAATAAAATAAAAATTATATTTCTTTTATATGTTGATGAGATTCGAACCCCAAATCTATGTTATTATCTTTGAAATCATAAATATTAAATTTAAATATGTTACTAATTAGCATCGAACCCTTAACCTGTGGAAATAATCTCGATAAGATCCCTTTCTCCCTTGGTATAAACTAGATTATACCCCGTGCTTTGCATGGTTCTTTAATACGTATTTATCAACTTAATATTAATAAAAAAAATTATGTATTAATTTTTTTTTTTTGATTTTGTAGTTGTGTATGATTAAATTTTTTACCATTAGTATTTTTTATAACTAATAGCATGAATATTAAATTTTAATATCTCGAAAACTTTGTTAGTAATTTTAGAGATAATAATATAAGTATTAGATTTTAATATGTCGTTGATGAGATTTGAACTTAAATATAAATATTAGTTTCTAACATGTTGTTAATTAGATTCAAAGTTTAAACATATATAAGTATTTTTAGAGTTATAAATATTACTTTTAAATATGCTATTAATTAGTATGGAAACCTCGACCTTGGTAGTATCTTAAATAAGATCCTTCTTACGCTTATTATATATAGGATATAATTTATTTTAGAAGGAAGATCAACAAATAGTCTTCCACTTTAAAGCAAAGAGCAGTTGCACAAAAACACACACACACACACAATCTCATAATCTATAGTTACCGAATAGCTACATAATTTATTATTGTTAGGAGTTTCCAAATTTAAGACTAAACATTAAATCGTACATGGTCATTATGTTGTTCAGCAATAATATTACAAATTGATAGCTTGTTCGGAAAATGAGAAACATAATAAAGGTTGTCATAGTATATATATGACAGATAGTATGACAGTGACTTATCATCAAAATAAGGAAGAGGAGGAGCTCTGATGACAACAACAAACCATAAATACATAATAATGTAGTAACAATAGAAATACTCACAAATTTGCTCTCTCTAAAGTACTGGTAAAATTCGCGCCAAACGTCTCCGCTAGCTAATCCTGCATAAATGATTATGCCTAATCCTGCAGCAATTGTTAGCTGAAGTGTAATTAGTTGAGCTACATATGCAATTAAACAAGGATAATACAGACCAAGGAAAGCTACTTCAAGAATACATAGATCCCAACAAAATAATTTTTACCATTTGACAGAAAGCAGGAACCAGGGGATTTTTTAGCAACTTTGGAACGGTAGTTTCTCGTATACCATGTTTTTTTTAGTATATTAACTATTCCATTACACACCATCAAGTCATCAACACTGTGTTCATGCAATCCCATCTGAATCTCTATATAAACCTTTGTGTCACTTACATCCAAAATAAGTTCATCCCATTAATACACAAGCTAAATTCTTGTGTATTCTTCATAAAGCAAAGGCATAACGACAAAGAAGAAATCCTTACCCCAGCAGTCAATTTTGATTCAAGAAAATTTAATGGCCATCTGCTAAGCTCAGCTTCTTCAATAGGTGGAGATGGTGGTCTCCAAAGAATAAAATATGGAAAAAGAGCATATGCACCGCCAAAGCATGAGAGTATGAGGAATGGCCAGACAGGAATTTTGCTTTTTGAGCTGCAGAGTTGAGAGATTTGTTAGTTCTGGCAACCACAGGTCGTCAAAGCCGCGATCTAGAAAACATAACAGGTTTATGCAGTCTTCTCAAGTCATTGAATTTTTGAAAGGAGAAAAAACAGTAACTGCACGCTGGAACTTATCCAAGACGAGATGTTATGACTAATTAGAAAACCACGTCATGATACAAAGAACTCAAATTGAAAATCAATATCTTGTTTATGCTACATATTTCGAGAAATTTGAGTAAGCTGAACTAATTGCACTGACAATTTACAATTGAAACCAAATGATATACAAGTCAAATAAGATAGTGCAATGAAGAAAGTTACCTTCTTCCAAATGGTAAGAGCAGCATACTGTACAGCAACGGCCACAATCCCATGATGTACCAAAGTGATACAAGCACTTCATTCATACGGAATCCATCATCCCCTTGCAAATTAAGGAGTTTTTTCAAGAAATACATGTCCCTTGACTGAAATGTATAAAGAGAAAGCATTCAGATAAACACACACACACACACACACACACACACACAATCAGAGCAAGAAAATGACAAGAAATGAAAAAAGTATACAGGGGTTTGGTTGGGTGCAAGATTGAAGATGTAATACATAAGTCCACCCCACAAGAAGAATAGCACAACTGAACTAGTCCAATTTCCACCATCACCGCCACTACTAGTCTGATTGTTGTTATCAATCTTATTATTTTCTGGGTCTTGTGAATTTTGAGTGTTGACAGAGTTGTGGCAGATTTGAAGACACCCCCTCATCTTGGTAATTGAAGAAGAAAAGCTCGTTTCTTTGATGGAGGTTTTCTTGAAAATAAAAGAATGATAGGAAATCTTTTGAGATAAATAATTCCTTGAAGTGGGGTTTGGGTTTTTCCATGGCAAGGAGGAGATGAGGAAGTTTGATGAGACGAAGCTTCTGCTCGCCAACATTTTTTATACTCTTATCTTCTCTACTAGCACTAGAGTAACACACAATAAACTGTGTAATAACCCTCCACTGCTGGACACGAATAAATCACTTGTTTAAATTTGAGAAATGGCAGTACAATTTGGTGATAAAATATGCCAAATTATGCCCCCTTTAAATTACTCCTATAATCCTATTTGATAAATTAATATTTTAATGTCAGAAGACGCTGAAATATTATTTGAATATTTAGATGTACTTGCTCAGAAATCAAGATCGATGGTTCATGAAAACTTAATCCTAATACAGTATTTTTTTTGGTCAAGCACTCGAGCTTATATTAATTTAATTCTAATATAATATTATTAACTTATCGCTTTACATTTTTTTTGAAATAAAACTTGTAAATGAAAGTATAATTACATCGCATTTGACAAATTCTGCCAACACATTTACAGATATACAAGAAAAAACCTCCTGCCACTAGTATTCAGATATATGATGTATCAAACTATATACTTAATTATTTTATGAGCCGCCTTATTAGTAGATTTTAGGTGATTAAAAATATATTAAAACAGTATCTAAAAATTTGCTCAGAGATGATATGCCATTTTACGAGAGAGAACATATTATTTTTTAAACAATTTACAATAGTAGTGCAATCAGAAGTCAACCAGAAATTTTTATATCCCAATTTTTTTTGTCAAGAGTAAGCCACATCTTAATGCCATAACTTCCGCAATCTCCCATAAAAATATTTAGGTCGAGCTCCTAAAACCTTTCCAGTATAGTCCCTCGGAACAACTCCCATCCAGACCCATCTGAACTTGATACAACTGCAGAGTGAGTGTTGATAAGATGGGCAAGAGGCAAATGCCGACACATACTCTTAATATTTCATGAGCTATAAGCTAGTACTCCTGCAGATACAAAAAGCTGTTAAATATATATTTGATGGGTTAAATGACATATTAGTCATTAAACTGACTAAAAACTTGCAAGTAGATCACTCCACTCAAAAAACTTGCAGTCAAATAACTGCACTACACAAATCTTTCAAACAAGTCATTATACGTTATGGACGTTAAAAAACGAACGGAAGTATGAGTGTGCAGACTGACGTGGCTGATGTAATGCTGACGAACGGAAGTTTTTTTTATATTTTATAATTTGTTTATTAAATTAAAATAATTTATTCATGTAATGCCGTTAAATTTATAAAAATATTTAAATAAATAAAATATAATAACGTATTGTTAATGAGATTTGTACTTTTTTGTATTTCTATAATTAATAATATAAATATTTAATTTTAATTTGATATTAACAAAATTTGAATTTTAGATCTTTAAATAAGAATTTAAATTTTAAAATAAAAAATAAATTTTATTTATTTAATTTAAAATATTCAATAATCATTAATTTTTTATGATCCACCTGTTAATCGAACTACGAATTAAATTTATAACTATGTTCCCATGCTATAATATAGTACTCTCTCCGTTCCATAAAAAATGGCGATTTATAAAAATTAAAAGTCAAGTTGATTCAACTTTGACCATTTATTAATAATTATTGTTAGAAATAAAAATTATGAAAAATATATCATTAAAAAATATATTACATTAACTATTACAGTTAATTTTTATTTTTGTAAAAATATAAATCAATAATATTTAATAAGTGATTAAAGTTGAATCAGTTTGACTTTTATTTTTTATAAAGCGTCACTTGTTACGGAACGGAGAGAATATTTGACAGATGGATTACCGGTATCAGATTTGTAACGACCCGAACAAAATATTTAATAGAAATTTAAAATTTTGTAAATAAAAAAAAGAGATTTAAAATATAGTAAAAAATTTTAACTAAGTTTTTGAATTCGGCCGGAGCTTGTTTAAAAGGTCCATACAAGTTAGTCTACGTGGCAGCATACATGTTCAATTTTAACGGCTCTCCGTTAAAAGTCAATGCTATTTAACGGCGTTGAAAGTTTTATTAGGTTTAGTCACCTTTCAGCAATGACTATGTAGTGCAGTTATTTGACTGTAAGTTTTTTGAGTGGAGTGATCTACTTGCAAGTTTTTAGTCAGTTTAATGACTAATATGCCATTTAACCCTATATTTGATCATTTTACCAATATCTTGAAATGCAAAATCCAAAGTGGCTTCGAGGAACAAGGCAATTACTAGTATTTTCGTTCAGACCCAGCCAAGTTCATTATTGAGTAACCATGGTCACCCTATCTTCCAAACAGTCCAGAGGACTACCCAATGACACATTGATTATGTGCTTATGTATGCCCAATAAAATTAAAGTAGAAATGGACATACAAAGTGAAGGGTACAGTCTTCGTTTCTTTTGTGTGTTTACTGATTTCTGAAGTAATGATAGGGGGCCAAACCAACTACGTACAATTTAAGTTTCGCTGTTGATATACACATGCATATCTAGTGCAAGAATCTTTAGTAGAAACACAAAAGCAATTGGTACAAGACGCTCTTTCAATGAAACCTAACCACAACACAAGATATATCATCTTTACTCTCTCTCTTTAAAGCTTCATCTATTAATTGCTTGGATGCCTTCTGTGGGTCTCTCGTTCTTCTTGCAATATCAACTGCCTCTTGATTCGTCATAACCTGGACAGATTACATGCCCTATCATATTAATGATTCGCTTAATTGCTGCATATGTATGAATGCAGGGATATAGCAAGGGGAAAATGATAATTTGGGATGACAGAAATTAAGGAAAAGATGCACAACCTTCCACAATCCGTCACTTGCGAGAATAAGAACATCAGCATCGATTCCAATAGTAGCATTTTGGATGTCGGGATCAGATCGCAGATGTGTTTTAAGACCTTTATCTCCAAAAGCACGAGAAACTGCTAGCTGCCCATTCACTCTAGGAACATCACCTGAGACAAGGTCAACATACAACAGTTTATGTTGATGTAGAATTACAATGCTGTTAACATCAATTTAGCTAATAAGATTTGCATTTGATTATGTAGAGTGAAAAAAAATTACAGGTAATTGTCATTTGAGGGTCATAGTCTAAACAAAAACCAACTACAAGAATCATAAAACCACTGCTTGGAGTATAAGATATCCACACCATAGACATGAGTTGAGAGACTCGCTTACAGCACAACATCAGACTAAAAACATGACAATGACCAAATGTCAGTTCATCAAAGTTAAAAGTGAGGACAAACTGTAGAGCACTAGAGCCTGCATACCTAGTCTGTCAAATAATTTAACAGAGGGATATTCAGAGGCTTAATGCAAAAGTTTATTTAAGGCAGGTCAGGCATTTTGCTTCCTACTCCTTTCTTCCTCATTTAAGGCAACCTCATAAAATTTCTTTTCATCACGTAAAAATAAAAACAGCAACTTTATCAAGATCGACTGAAAGCTATAAGCTGTAAGATCATCTAGGGTTTATGGGCGGGGGAAACCGGTTTTCCACGCTCCGTAACCGTGGAAAAATACAGTGTCGTTTTATTCACAAGTTGTTGTCGTTTAATGGTTTGACCCTTTCCGCGCTTTTGACCCGCGGATAGTCATCCTTTCCGCGCTCTTGAACCACGGAAAGGGAAAAAAAAATTAAAATCCCAGCCGTCCATGACTTGATCTAACGGTGGAAAAAACGTATGTTAATGAACTGGTCCCTGACATACGATTGTCAGGGACCAGGACCCCAGATAGATAGATAGATAGATACACATGGAGGCAAACATATACTTTACAAATATACACACATCTCTCACATATTACTATAGATGGCTGAATGCCTAAAAAACTGAGAAAGGTGAAAAAAACTAAGAAGATAACAGAAGAAAGGGACTGATACTGATGCAAGTATATAAAATAGCTGTAGTACGTACATAAAGAGGGAGAGGGGCATCTGATCCCTGAGGAAGGAGTTAAAAAGATGCAAAAACCAAAACAACATTTTTCTTGAGTTTAAACTCTAATTGATGCAATTTTCAAGCCAATCTTCAGGTTGGTTATCCTATTTCAAACTCCATCACAATTTTGTCAAAGAAGAACTACAGAGGATGGGGTTATTTTGTTTGGGAGCTTCATATAAAACATGCGCAATGCGTGGGCATCCACTAAAAATTCACGCCAGATGCCCTCCCGGCTCGCTTCCTCTTAAATTTCTTTAAAACAGGTTTATAGAATGTTATACATTCTTAATTACCGTTAATTATAATTGACCCATATTTCGCTTTGGTAGTAAATATTTATCTGGTGTAACTTTTCATTTATTAAAAATTTCCAAAGTAGTAGGGTCTATACATAAGCATTTTTATCTTCAAATGTTATTAGAGAGTTCAATATTATAAATGAGATCTAAGGCTTAATCATTTGGTCTAATCACCCATTCCTTGAATGGATATGCACTCCCTGATGTTCTTGCTTTCACTGAAATGTCATTTACCCAAATCCATCGGCTCACAATTTGTTAACTTTCAGTTAAAAATTTATAATCATGCTCCATAGATTCCAAATTTCAAACTTCAAAGAAGCAAAAGAATGCTACCTTTCATCTTCCCAAGTCACACACATCCAATTAGGGAGGTATACATAAATCTTGACCTGGAAGATACATCTTTCCATAGTTTCACTATGAAACCCAAGGTTCATACCAAGTTTTGATTAGTCCCTGGAGTTCAATCTAGACCAAAAGTTTCTGAAAGCTGCAAATTCATCTGATATATTTCAGTCATTCAATCCAGCCTTTACTACTTCTTAAAGTTTCTATTTAGTCCCCGCAATGCCTATAAAAATATTTCCTTTGCAGTTTCATCCAGATTATGATCTGTAAGATCATTCTACTTTTCACATTAGCACCCGATGTAACCATACAGTAACTGTAAATAAGGTTGCCTGATTGCTGACTGCCGGGTAGCTTATATGTCTTTGAAACCTTACATCCTAAATTCCCATGGTCAGCAACATTTCAAAACAATCATCTTCCTCTCTTGCGTGCTTACTGCTTAAGTTCTTAGGCCTCATCTCTGATCCAGCTCTGCGCTCTGTTCTCCCTCTCTTCTGTGAAAGAAGCCGTGCCTTTCCCATTGACTACTGACTAGGGTAGTGGTGCTTCGATAGAGGAGATTTTGGCATAGAAATATACGGTAGCAACGATATATAGGTAGTGAAAGGGTAGCAACAATAAACTAGAGATCACAGGCAGCAAGCAGAATGGTTCTCGTTACTATTTAAAGGAACCAATTTAAGTTCATTTCTTCATAGGTGCACTATTAGCTCTGAACTTCTGATGATACAATATACTGAATCTTTCTTGCCATCATTGACAGTGAGAAAAGGTGTAACAATCATATAATCATTAAATAACCAAAATTCAAACATTTCTTTCCACATTTGAGAAAACACACAAATGGAAAAAAAAACATAACGGTCTTAATGAAATGTGCTTCGTTTACAACACTTGGATGGTCCAAGTGAGTCAGTCAACCACAAGTAACATTTGACTTGTTTCAGAGAACACGGGGAAGCTTAGCAAATTGAATGCTTTTAATACTCTAAAAAAAGACAAATATTTAGCTCTAATTTGTGAGTTGTGAGCATGCCTATATGTTGAGGATAAAAAGGTTTGACAACCACTGCAGGCTCTGAATTTCATTAAACTCGTTAAGGGCTCAGATTTGGCTTCATACTACAATTCCTATCCTGAAAAATCTAATTAATAGGTCAATGTTATAATTTCTATCACTTTTTGCCTTTTCATACATGCATGCCAACACAGCATCATATATACCCTACAAGAAATCATTAAGATTCTAAAATTCTTTAAAGAGATATATACCAGATGCCGTCAGCCTTTTATTATTAATCTTTATTTTACCATCAATAGCAACTTAAAGTGATTCCCCTCACAACATACCTTACTAGTATACAACTTAAAACTACAACAATATCTATAATCAATAGTTATAATTGGCCTACACACGCGCCAAGTTTACAACCTTCAGAAGCTAAACATTAAATTACGAAAATATACGTATACTTTTTCTCTTTTGCTAACTAATACACATATTTTACATATGTATATAGAGTAAATTAGCCTATGTAAACCTCAACAAAATACAGAAGATAACATATTGATCAAGACACTAAAGTAGTCATGTCTACCTGTACTTACAAATTAATAACATAATTCCAGCTATTTGACAACAATAATATATACTCGCTTGTTATGTGGAAAATACAGGAGTCATCGTTTGCACAAAATTGAACAGAGGAAAAAAGTTAACCATTTTATTTACAAAAACGTAGATTCAGTGAATTACCTGGCATGTTTGAGACAAAACCTCCTTTGTTCTCAATGCTGCCTCGTTCTGTGTTAGGTTCATGGTCAATGGTCATCTGCACTGCCTCACCATGCCTAGAAAGAACAGCCCGCGAATCCCCTACATTAGCAACCCACAACCTTCGGCCATTTATTAAAATTGCCGTGACAGCAGTAGATCCACCCCGCCCAAGGTTGGAACTGTTGGCAAGGATTGCTTGGTCTGTCTTCTCATAGGCTTTTGAGATTGATCTCATCGGATCAGTCCAAAATTCTCCCTATAGCACATAAATTTATCAGTGTAAGATAACTTCCCCTATAAGGCTATATATAAATGTATCACCAAAGAAAAACCAACCAACTCATTTATTTGTTTGCCTCAACCTACCTCTTTTAAAATATTGGCAAACAAATGCTTCTGCAAATAAGCTGGAATGATATCTCCCATATGACCATCATATATTGCAAACATCCCAAGTTCGTGCTCATCTATCTTCACAAACTTAGCAACATGATAATCCTCCATGGGATGATTGGCGGGTTGGTATTGTAAGCTGATTTAGACAAGTCCCAAGTGGTACATGTTGATATTTATTTCTAAAAAAGTTGCAAGCTTTTAACTAACAGATCATACTTTGATGGACTGTTTTAAGGTAAATTTTTATTCTCCTCTCTTTCTTTCTTCTTTTTTTGGGTTTTTATTATTTTTATCAACTTCACTTGTCAGAATTGATTTTACTTTTGTCATTGCTTTTCCAAACAATTCAACTTTTTACAGCAATGATTAAGATTTATACTAATTACTGTGCCTTTCAATAGCAACCGAGAAGAAATATATTTGTTCTTGGTTAAAATGGGTGTATGTATCTCGATTCATTATTTTTATGCTGCTATATTACTCCATATGCCATACAATCAAGTAAAAATCTTGGAAGCTTGTTGGCTTGATGATATTCTCCCATTTATGGATTCTTATTTTCCTCTTACTCATATGTATTTGTTAACCTGGATATCTCTTTTTACAGTTTAATCATGCACATATTGTTTTATGCCATATTTGCGTCAAATGTATTGCTTGCGTATATGGACCAGCATTGTATTGAGGTTAAATTGATACAGGAAGTTGCTCCGATTCGTCAGCAGTTATTATCTACTTGTGTGCATATGTTTTGTAGAGATTCACTTGTCATCCTAATGGCAAATTACTACTGCTATTAGTGGTTGCACGCAAGTATTTAGGATTATCGGTGTCCCTTTTGTGCTATTCAGTGTGTCGGAGGGCAGTCATCCTATAATTCTGGCAAGGGAAAAAGTCATGTGGATCATATCAAATATGGTTACAGCCTAGTGAAAGGGCAAGCCAATTCACCAAGAAATAAGAAGACAATTATTACTTATAAAACCCAAATATTAAAATTTACAATAATATATATATATATATATATATAAGAAGAAATGAAATGTAGAAATAGAGAAATGGGTAATTGAGAAATTTTGTGACGGACCCAAAGACGGAAAGGAGGACGCTGCCCAAAGCGGTTGATTGCTTAACTCACTTGATTTAACACTGCGTGTGTGCATATACATACATACATATATATTATGTGTATCAAAGAATAAATATAGTACTCCGTATATGAGAAGAAACAGGACTTGAACAAATCCACGTTGACTTTGCAGTTTGCGGTTATTTCCAACAATGTTTTGGGTTTCCAGCGGGTTATTAATATTTAGGTTCGGATATAATTTTAAATTATAATTTGATTTATTTTAATTATAAAAAATGTGTATATAAATTTTAAATATCATTATTATAGTTAGTAATATTTATGGTAAACTTATTAATAAATATTTGAATTAAACTTTCACTTTTGATAAGCTCGTTAATACACATTATTACTTTACCACATAACATATGTGTACAATATAATATTAAACTAAATTAATTTTTAAATTCATTTATTATAATGCATAAAAATAATACTTTATTGTACTAATATTAATTTTCTTAAAATTGTATTATTTAATCTTAAATATAAAATTATTTAATTTACTTAATTTCACATTATCATTATTACTCCATCCATCCCATTTTATGTGAGTCACTTCTTTTTGCACGTATTTCAATGTGCTTGGTAGAGGTATTTATAAATAATGTTTTTTAAATATTTTCATTTTGTATAAAAATTTAAACTTTATATTTTTATATAAAATAAAAAAAAATTAAAAATATTATTTACAAGTACCTCTACCGGAAGCATTGAAATGTGTGAAAAAATCAAAGAGAAACATAATTAAGGACGAATGAAGTATTATATATGATATTTTTTATTAAATAATTTTTTAAAATAATGTGTGTACATCATGAGTTATAATATATTATATTTAAATTAATCGAATAATGATATAGATCAGATTGCAATAGATTGGTCGAAAAATCATAGAACTCATACCCAGTTCATTAGGTTTAGTTTCATGTATGAACCGAAAATAGGACCGGTTTTTTATTTGATTTTATCGAGAAACATGAACCCTCTACTGATTTTCTAGTAAGTTTGTGATTGGACATGTTATTTATGATATGAGTAAATTATTAACACACAATATTATAATTAGTTTGAAAGAAAGTTATTTTAAATAAAATTCAAGATATACAGTATTTAAATTTAAATATGTAGAAGTCTATATATATATAATAAAAAATAAATATATGATTATAGATGATACTGGGTGTATGATTTATATAATAAGGTTTTAAAAATAAACGTAAGAATTCATTATAAACTTAGATTTAATATTCAATAAAAAAATAGATATAATATATGAGACTAAAGGTTTAATTTTTAATAATTATACAAATTCATTTATTTTTAGCATTAATTAATAAATAGTGTAATTTTTGTTATTTTATATTTAATAGAAGTATATTTTTAATTTTACAATTATTTTATTAGTTCAATTTGTCTTTATGTTAATTTATTATGTATAAAATTATATATCTATTAATATATAAATTATAAAATACTCCTGCTACCCGTGTGTGTAGCACATACATATAATATAGTGTTTATATAAAGAATGACAAAAATATCAATTTTTTAAATAGCTTTGTACAAAAATGACTGTTTTTAAAAAGTTGGTCATCTATACCCATTTTAACATCGCCAAAATGTGAAATGTGTGTATGTGATACGCATTTGGTAAAAGGGTGTCTTTTATATTTTATTATGATGCACTTTTTCCAAATGTGTATTTTATATATTAAAAAAAATTAACCAGACAACCCATTAGAACATGCGTATCATATACAAATAAAATACCCCTTTTCGAAATGCGTATTTTAATGGTTATTTTTTGTCAATGCTTTCAAAAATTGTCATTTTTGTTATAATTATTTAAAAATTGTTATTTTTGGTCATCACCCTTGTTTATAATGATAAAACCAATACCTGGTGTTTGTTTTAATTTTTTTAAATTTAAACCCTATACCTCAAACATGTATGAGTTTTTGATATCTAAGGGAAATGTGATGTTTCCCAGAATAATCAATCTATTACAGAAGGGGGGTTGAATGTAATAGTGCCTGTAAATCGATTATGAACACAAGTATGTTGAATGGAATACTGTTTTGTATTAATAATGAACTTGAATACAAAACTCTCTCAAGATATAAAGTTCTTAAGAGCTGCTAGGTTACAAGATATTGCTTTTATATAAATTCTTAATTCGATATAATTCGACATTGAATTATAACCTATCTCTGTGTTTATATAGACACAGCTACAAATACAATTACAAAACAGATTATGATAAGAATAGATTTAATAAGGTAATTAGACTTGCACTTGAATTCCTTCTTACTATCCAAATCAGACTCTGATTTGTCTATTTCCTTTTCTGATAAACTCTGTCGGTTGATAATCTCTGATAGAGCATTCTCTGTTAGAGTAAACTCTGATCGAGTATTCTCTGATAGAGTAAACTCTGACCGACAGCTTCCTTAATTTTCCCTTTCCTTCCCATAGCATATCTGCAATAAATTTGTTTTGATCTTCGAAAACTTTCCTTTAAACTAGCTGTTTGAATCAACCGAATACTCATCTCCTTTAAGCTTCGAGAAGTCAGGCTGTGAGCTAATCAATCGAGTACTTGTGAGACTTCTCGATTGGTAAATATCCGTTGATGACTTCTCGATCAATAAATATCCGTTGATGACTATATATCCGTTGATGAGTTCTCGATCAGGAAATATATGTTGTCGAGTTCTCGATTGATAAATATCAGTTGATGACTTGAGTTCTCGATTGATAAATATCAGTTGATGACTTGAGTTCTCGATTGATAAATATCAGTTGATGACTTGAGTTCTCGATCGATGACTTCTCGATTGGCTTTATCAGTCGATGACTTATCGATCAGTTGATGACTTATCGATCGATATTTATCAGTCGATTGCTTCTTGCAGATAGATATCCGTTGATTGATTCTTGCAGATAGACTGTGCTAAATCTTGTTCTAGTATTTTGTACATCATCAAATTAATATATTCCTAACAATCTCCCCCTATTTATGCTTTATAAACAATGAAGCATAAATCAAGATTTGATGATGTCAAAACTAAAAAATGAAATAATTAATCTAGAACAGTATAAAATAAACATTTCTTATTTGTTTCTCCTTGAGGAATCACCTTTCTTGAATCACTTTTCTTCTCCCCCTTTTTGACATCATCACCACCTGTGACAACCAAAAGAATCTGTGCTAAGACTGTGGAGAAAGTGAACTGTGCTGCAACTACTGAATCAACCTTTGTGGTTAAGTCAGAGACTGTTGTTTGGAGAGAAGCTTGAGTGGTAGTAATATCAGCAATAACATCCTTGAAAGCTACTTCTGTGAATAAGTGAAGGGAGTGAATTCTGTCAAACAACAAAAATGAATTTTCATCCATCCCCTGCTTCAACTCTGTGGAAAATCTTGATCCCAATAAGTAAAGCTAGGTTCAGGATACCCTAATCTCTCATCCTCACAGTGGGGTTGGGCACCCACTCTCTCATTCTCACTCAGGCTCTCTACAGCCGTATCTACATCTCCTTTTGCCTGGTCCAGTGCCAGCCTCTCAATTATTATTATTATTATTATTTTTTCACTCAATTTGGAAGGTGCACTCAAAAATCCTACAGAAGAGGGGTTGAGAGAAGAATTATGTGCTACAATACCTGAACCTCCTTGATGGAGGGGAACCCCTTCAAATGTCTGAAGGCTAGGGGTTTCCACCAAGGGGTGAGCAGCAACAGAGTCTGAACCCTTACAATCATCTTCTTTCTTTTCAGAGTCTGTTGGCTCCAGTATGCCAGTCTCAGGGTATACTCTAGACTTTGACTGCTTCAGTATGACTTCATTAGAAACCAGAGTCTGAGTGTCAGCATCTTTGACTGTTGGTGCATGAGACTCCCCCTCAAGGTGGATAGACTCTGATAGAATAGATTTGGAAATTTCTTCATGAGCATCAATCAGAGTTTGTCCTCCCATATCATTGGGGTTCTCATCAGCTTTTTGGTGAGTTGTCAAGGAGGGCCTAACAGCATACTCCCCTGCCCCACTATCACCCAACCTCTGACTAGGTGGTTCTTGTGTGGGTGAGGCAGACTGAGCATCTTTATCACTAGTCACCACTGGTGCACTAGTCCCATCCTCCAACTACCTTTCACTACCTGCTACCTCCTGTGGTTCTTCCATAGTCAATGCATCCAAGTGTTTATTTAGAAAAGTCCTTGCATGGATGACATTAATGGCCTGGGAAAGAGTCATGTTAAAGGAGTCCTGCAGTTCCCTTGCAATCTTCTAATAATATGAGCCCTTGAGTTGATCCAATCTACCTTCATAGGTTGTATAGATGTATTCGTTGGCCACCTTTCCTACAATGTGGACTAGAAAGTCAACCACCTGTCTTGACAGAGGTTGAACATGAGAAATCCATTAAATGGCTGTCCTGTAGGTAATTTCATTATCCCAAATTGCTTCATAGTCAAAAACTGGTTGCTCAATCTCAGTTTCCAACTCGGCAACATACTCTGATTCCCTCCTTATGTGGACCTTAAGCCTTTTAGGCTTCTTTGAAATTTGCTGTTCAAAGTCTGGCACACCTAGTGCTTTGAGAACTTCATTTGTCTTGCCTTCTATGAGCCCAGCTGCTTGTACTTGTAATGAAGAGTTGAATAGGTAGCTGTATAGATTTTTGACCACATCCTGTGTAGACATTTGTAGCTCCTGTTCCATTCTCTTCCTTAGGGCTTCATAGGTTGTAAGAAAATCCAAGACTTGAGATTTAGTCTGATATTGCCCTGGATCTTCAACTGATTCCACCAAAGGATATAGGAATAGCAGTACCTCATCACTTAGAATAATGATCTCATCAATTAGACTTGAGGCTGCATCCAATGGCATTCCTTCCCGAAATGTGTCATGATCAGAGTCTAAAGGCAGTCTAGACTCTGACTCAACATTAGACTCTGGTTCAGGTGTTTTCTTGATTTCAGAGTCTGGCTCTGCAGGAGCTTTGGGAGCATCTGTTTTCTGCAAAACAGGGTTAGTAATAATAACAGGCTTGTGTGTGTGTGCAGAATAAGCCTTCCTTAACCTTCTGTACTTCTTAGCAAAAGATTTCTCAGGAGACTCAATATGAGAATCCTGAGGTGCTTCCCTAGGTTTTTCAGAGTCTGTAGCCTTTTGAGAGTCTACAGACTTGGCTTGAAAGTTAGATTCAGGTGCATCATTACTTTCCTTTAACAAAGAAAGTCCTTCAATAACCTGTCTCTCTAGAGGGTTGAGCTTCTCATCACTTTGCTCATCTATAAGCCTAGTTTGTACCAATCTCCTTCTTTTTGCAACTGGTGCCTTTTGAGAGACACCAGAGGTTGGTTTTCTAGATAGTGATTTCTTAGATTGTTTAGTGGAAGGTGATTTGGCTACTTGGGTAGGTGCAGGGGGATTCTCCAAAACTTATTCCTGCACCATTTCACCAAAAAAAAAAATGAAGCATTGTAGATAGAAGGTTTGTAGGTGGAGAGTTTTACCTGAATTACCTGTTGATATGTCATGGCAGGTAGACTCTTCTTCTTGTCATCAATTCTCTTAATGTCAGAGAATATCCTTCTTTGCTGTTTGTATTCCCCATACTCTGACATATACTCTGAGTGTCTGAAACTTGCTAAGTTGAGCCACTTGTCACCATCCCTAATTCAGAAACCAGTCTGTTAAATGTTGCTTCAGGCAAAGGCTTGGTGAATATATCTGCTAATTGTTGATCTGTAGGAACAAAATGTAATTCAATTGTGCCTTCCTCCACATGTTCCCTTATGAAGTGATATCTGATACTGATGTGCTTTGTTAGAGAATGTTGAACTGGATTTCCTGTCATTGCAATAGCACTTTGGTTATCACAATAAATAGGAATATTTGAAAATTTCAAACCATAGTCTAGCAATTGATTTCTCATCCATAAGATCTGTGCACAGCAGCTTCCAGCAGCAATATATTCAGCCTCTGCTGTTGATGTTGAAATCGATTTCTGTTTCTTGCTTTGCCATGACACAAGTCTTCCACCTAAAAATTGACAACTGCCACTTGTGCTTTTCCTGTCAATCTTGCATCCTGCAAAGTCAGCATCTGAATAGCCTATTAATTTGAAATCAGATTCTCTAGGATACCATAAGCCAAGATTAGCAGTGCTCTTGAGATATCTGAAAATCCTTTTCACAGCAATCAAATGAGGTGCTCTTGGATTTGCTTGAAATCTAGCACATAGACATGTGGCAAACATGATGTCTGGTCTACTTGCAGTCAAATAAAGTAGAGAACCAATCATTTCTCTGTATGCAGTAATATTAACAGGTTCTCCAGTGTCTTGATCAAGTTTTGTTGCAGTAGCCATGGGAGTTGTAGCAGATGCAGAATCTTGCATTTGAAATTTAGTGAGTAGATTCTTTGTATATTTGGACTGATTAATGAAAATGCCTTCCTCAGTCTGTTTCACTTGTAAACCTAGAAAATAACTCAATTCTCCCATCATGCTCATTTGATACCTGGACTGCATTAACTTTGAAAATCTTTCACAGAGTTTCTCATTAGTGGAACCAAATATAATATCATCAACATATATTTGAACCAATAATAAATCCTTACCTTGAGTTCTGTAAAATAAGGTTTTATCAATTGTTCCTCTAGTGAAACCATTTTCAAGTAAGAATAGAGCCAGAGTTTCATACCAGGCCCTTGGTGCTTGCTTTAGTCCATATAGAGCTTTATCCAGTCTGTAGACATGACTTGGATATTTTGTATTGACAAAGCCAGGTGGTTGTTCAACATAGACTTCTTCTTCAAGTTCACCATTTAAAAATGCACTTTTAACATCCATCTGGTAGACCTTGAATTTCTTATGAGCAGCATAAGCAAGAAAAATTCTGATTGCCTCAAGTCTAGCTACAGGTGCATAGGTTTCATCATAATCAATCCCCTCCTGTTGAGAATAACCTTTGGCTACCAGTCTTGCCTTGTTTCTTGTAATTATTCCATCAGAGTCTGTCTTGTTCCTGAATACCCATTTTGTGCCAACAATAGATCTGTTCTTTGGCCTTGGGACTAGGGTCCAAACTTCATTCCTTTCAAACTCATTCAATTCTTCCTGCATTGCAGTAATCCAATCTGCATCTTTCAAAGCATCTTCAACCTTCTTTGGTTCTGTTTGTGAAAGAAAACTATGAAATAGACATTCATTTTGAGTAGCTTTTCTTGTTTTTATTCCACTTTCCAAATCACCTATAATTAAATCAGGTGTGTGATCTTTGGTCCATTTCCTTGGATGTGGAAAGTTCCTTGAACTAGATGCTCCTCCATGATCTGTGCCTTCATAGAATGATCCTTCTGTAAATGATGATCCTCCCCCTGAAGATGTGTTTCCATCAGTATTTGATGTCTCAGAGTTTATGTACTCAGAGTTTGAATTATCAGAGATTGAGGTATCAGTGTTTGTGGTCTCAGAGTTTGAATGATCAGAGTTTAGGGTTTCAGAGTTTGTGTTGTTCAGAGTTTGGTCAGACTCTGATATTTCAATAGTTGAATCTCCAATGTCAGTATTTGATTGATGTTGCTCCCCCTCAACATGTGCAGTTTCTTCAATTTCTATTTCAATCATTTCTGAATCAGAGTTTAAAGAATCAGAGTTTGCTTCTCCAGGATTTGGTTGATCAGTGTTTATCTCGTTAGAGTTTATTTTCTGCAGTTCATTCTCAAATCTCAGAGTTTCCTGTGCATCTTTATCATGTAACCCATCTATCTTCCCTTCATCAAAGGAGACATTAATTGATTCCATGACTGTCCTTGTCCTTAAGTTGAATACTTTGAATGCCCTTGAAGAGGTTTTAGAAGTTGTTGCATATCCAATAAAAATTCCTTCATCTGCTTTAAGTTCAAACTTCTTCAATTGTTCAGGATGTGTTTTGAGAATAAAACACTTGCATCCAAAGATGTGAAAGTACTTGACATTTGGCTTTCTTCCTTTCAAAGATTCATATGGAGTCATTCCATGTTTGTTTATTAAAGAACAATTCTAAGTGATGCATGCAGTGTTCACAGCTTCTGCCCAAAAATAAGTAGGTAGTTTTGCTCCTTCTAGCATTGTTCTGGCAGCTTCTATTAAAGTTCTGTTCTTTCTTTCAACTACACCATTTTGTTGAGGTATGCCAGGTGCTGAGAATTGTTGAGTAATACCTTTTGTTGAGCAGAATTCCTCCATTGTTGAGTTATTAAACTCTGTTCCATTGTCACTCCTTAAATTCTTTACTTTGTGAGTTGATCCATTTTCAATCATTGCAATATGATCAATGATTGTTTCTGCAGTTTCATCCTTCTTGTGCAAAAAGTACACCCAAGTAAATCTAGTGAAATCATCAACTATTACCAGAGTGTATTTCTTCTTTCCAATGGACATGATGTTAACTGGACCAAATAAGTCAAGATGCAATAGATGAAAAGGTTGATCAATAGAGTTTTCAGTTTTGCTCTTGAAAGATGTCTTCCTTTGTTTGGCCTTTTGACATGAATCACAGAGTCCATCAGGATGAAATTGAACTTTTGGAAGACCTCTAACTAGGTCCTTCTTCACTAACTCATTAATGTTTCCAAAGTTCAAGTGACACAACTTTTTTGTGCCAATTCCAGCTTTCCATTGGTGATGCCTTTCCAAGTAGACAGGTTAAGGGACCATTAGAATTAACATCCAAGCTAGCTTCAAATAGGTTATTATGTCTGTGGCCAATAAGAACTACTTTTCCATTCTTCTTGCTTTTCACTTCACAATGAGTTCCATGAAATTCCACAGAGAAACCTCTGTCTGTCATTTGACTCACACTGAGCAGATTATGTTTGAGTCCTTCAACCAGAGCTACTTTTTCAATGATGACATTTCCAATCACAATGTTGCCATATCCCAGTGTTCTTCCTATGTTGCCATCTCCATAAGATACTGCTGGGCCAGCCTTCTCCTCAAACTCTGAAAGCAGGGATTTATTTCCAGTCATATGTGCAGAACATCCACTATCAATCACTAGAATGTTCTTTCTGTTTCCCTGCAATCAGTAAATGCAATTTAATTAGTAGTTATGGGGACCCAAACTAGTTTGGGTCCTTTCTTTGAAAACTTGTTAACTTTTGCAGCAGAAGTTCTTTTGTCAGAGTTTGTGTTAACAGAGTTTACATGATCAGAGTTTGCATTCACAGATTTTGTACTGTCAGAGTTTACACTCCTTTTATCAGACTTTATCACATATATTTGCTTGACAGTATGTTTTGGAGAATTACTTATTCGAGGCTGTGGTTTGTAAGAATTGTAATACAAATTATGATAATCTTTGCATGTATAAATGGTATGCCATAAACTACCACAATGAAAACAGGGATTGTTTCTTGTTTGTTTTCTAGCCTCAAACCTAGGTCTTTCAGGTTCTTTCTTTTTCTTGTGTTTGCAATCAATAGCAAGGTGATTAAAATTACCACAAGTAAAACAGGTTTTCCTAGGAGCATCAGGGATATTCATGTAATTATTCTCCTTAGTAATTCCTACTTTACCATTCCTATTTCTTTTCACCTTTTTAGATTTCTTAGTGACTGCCTTCAACTTTTCTTTAAGTTGCTTCTGTGAAAGTAACCCTACATTCACCTTTTTAGAGTCTAGCACACTATTGTTTTTAGAGCATTCAGGGAGAGTTTTCTTATTATCACTAGCTCTAACAAACTTCACAGGTTCACTCAATGTTCCTTTTGTGTGTGAATTAGTGTGAATTTCTTTATCAGATTCATAACCTAAGGCAGATGTCCAATTCTTTTCAGAAAGCATTTGTTGGACCTTCTTACCAGAGTTTGTCCAAACTTTGAAGGTCTCTTTTTCCTTAGCTATCTCAGATTTCAAATATGTGACTTGTATTTCCAACTGAGTTTGCATGTGTATAGCATTCTCACAGTCTTTCTTAAAGCTAAGCATGTGTACAAGTTCAGTTTCAAGAAAGTCATTCCTAGCATTCAGAGTTTGTATTTCAGATTTTAATCTTTCATTCTCAAGAGACTGTGACTTAAAGCTAACATGCAAATTTCTAAGAAAAGACTTTAATTCATGAATATCTTCAGTATCAAAATTGAAAACAGAGTTTGGTACCTTGTCAGAGTTTAAGATGGGATAATCAGAGTTTGCCATGAGAGCATAATTAGTTTCTTCTTCAGAGTCTGAGGAGTCCATCCAATCTTTCTTTGATGTGATGAGAGCTTTCCCAGATTCCTTGCTTCTGCACTCAGTAGCAAAATGTTCCATCTTGTTGCACTTGTAACACTTGACTTTTGATTTATCAAGAGTTTTTGATTTTCCATCTCTATCTTCTCTTCTTCTGAATCTGTCTTTCTTGTCTGACTCACTATGCTTCTTCTGATAGTTTCCTTGCTTCCTAAATTTTCTGTATTTCTTGAAGCTTTTGACAAACATAGCAAACATCTCCATCATGTCAGAGTCTGAAGAATTATCAGAGTTTACATCAGAGTTTGCCTCAAACTCTGATTCACTGCTATCTTGGAGTACTACTTCTTTCCCTTTCCTTGTTGAAGCCTTAAGCACCTTTTCCTTTGGTTCTTCAATTTTTGCTTCAACATTCAAAACAATAGGTCTTGCCTTGTTACTCTTTCTGTTTCTTCTTTGCTGTAACTCCAGATCATGAGTTTTCAATTTGCCATAAACTTCATCTAAGGACATCTCATCCAAATCAGCCCTGTCTCTAATCAAGGATGTCTGCAGATCCCATTCTTCTGGAAGAGCCCTCAGAAATTTGGTGTTTGAATCTTCATTGTCATATACTTTATCCACCAAAGCCAAGTTGTTCAACAGAGTTAGAAATCTGTCATAGATATCTGTGAGGGACTCATTCTGCTTAGCCTCAAAGTATTCATACTCTTGGATTAGAACAGATCTTCTATTTTTCTTTATCTCCTTGGTTCCTTGACATTGAACCTCCAGTGCATCCCAGATTTCTTTGGCAGTTTTGCAAGCTATTACCCTGTTAGACATTACAGAGTCAAGACTGTTATGCAGAATATTTCTTACCTTTGCATCTTTCAAGACTTCCTGTTTTCCTTCATTAGTCCATTCTTTCTTGTCCTTCAGGGTGTAATACTCAGGGATTTGTCTTCCTTCCACAATTGTAGAAGGCACCAGTTTGGTTGGTAGGTACTGACCTGTATGGATTCTATCTAAGTAATCAGGATCAGTTGCTTCTAAGAACATCATCATCTTCACCCTCCATGTAGGGTATTCAGCCTTCTTCAATATTGGAATTCTGATGCTCTCATACTTGCTTCCAGACATGATTATTTGATCTTTTGAGTTGAAATTTACTGCCTGCTCTGATACCAATTGTTTCCCAGAATAATCAATCTATTACAGAAGGGGGGTTGAATGTAATAGTGCCTGTAAATCGATTATGAACACAAGTATGTTGAATGGAATACTGTTTTGTATTAATAATGAACTTGAATACAAAACTCTCTCAAGATATAAAGTTCTTAAGAGCTGCTAGGTTACAAGATATTGCTTTTATATAAATTCTTAATTCGATATAATTCGACATTGAATTATAACCTATCTCTGTGTTTATATAGACACAGCTACAAATACAATTACAAAACAGATTATGATAAGAATAGATTTAATAAGGTAATTAGACTTGCACTTGAATTCCTTCTTACTATCCAAATCAGACTCTGATTTGTCTGTTTCCTTTTCTGATAAACTCTGTCGGTTGATAATCTCTGATAGAGCATTCTCTGTTAGAGTAAACTCTGATCGAGTAAACTCTGACCGACAGCTTCCTTAATTTTCCCTTTCCTTCCCATAGCATATCTGCAATAAATTTGTTTTGATCTTCGAAGACTTTCCTTTAAACTAGCTGTTTGAATCAACCGAATACTCATCTCCTTTAAGCTTCGAGAAGTCAGGCTGTGAGCTAATCAATCGAGTACTTGTGAGACTTCTCGATTGGTAAATATCCGTTGATGACTTCTCGATCAATAAATATCCGTTGATGACTATATATCCGTTGATGAGTTCTCGATCAGGAAATATATGTTGTCGAGTTCTCGATTGATAAATATCAGTTGATGACTTGAGTTCTCGATTGATAAATATCAGTTGATTTCTTGAGTTCTCGATCGATGACTTCTCGATTGGCTTTATCAGTCGATGACTTATCGATCAGTGGATGACTTATCGATCGATATTTATCAGTCGATTACTTCTTGCAGATAGATATCCGTTGATTGATTCTTGCAGATAGACTGTGCTAAATCCTGTTCTAGTATTTTGTACATCATCAAATTAATATATTCCTAACATGTGAGTATATGTATCAATTTTAATATTATTATTTTATTATTAATAATTAACATTATTAATAATTAAAAAATAATAATATATACAATCAAGTATTAATAATAATAATAATAATTATTATTATTTATATAATAAAGTAAATGTATCTAAGTATCTAAATATTAATTCAATAATACTTTATATTAAATAATTTCATTTCGGAACTAAATCAAACACATGATATCAATAATGAAATTTCATCCTTATACTACCTTAATCCGATTCTTAATACCAAATTCATATCATCTCATTAACCAAACGTCTCCTAATATTTATCTCAACTCATTGTTAACCTTATTTATATATATATACAAAACTATTTATTTATTTTTTGTTTCTTATGTCAAACAGAAAAATTGAAAATTTATATTATATTTATGTAAAAAATTAATTAATTAATTGTTAAAAAATAAGGAAGAAACTAATTGAACGAAATAAATAATTTACAATGCTTGCTTTTGTTGCACGCAGGCAATATAATATTCTTGTACATAGGTGAAATCGATTGCTAGTGCTACTGAAATGTATGGGCTTGAGTAAATTAGTTGCTCTCATGTCCACACTCACTCACTCACTCTACCCATTAAAAATATCTCTAGCTCCCACAAACTTCTAGGTTTTAATTAGGGGTGAGTAACGGTCGGTTCGGTCAGTTTTTAACGGTCAAACTGAACCCGACCATTAATAGTGGTTTTTTTCTCAAACATGGACCAGACCGTTTAGATATTAGATTAGACCGAACCAGACCGCAATTAAACGGTCCGATTCAGTCGATTACAGTTTTAAATCAATCTATTTAATACGATAATTTTATGCATAAAAAATCCTTCTTAAATTATATCCAGTGGCATAATACTGTCAAAAAGTATGCTAATTTTGATACATACATTACTAGTTTACTACATTACGAAAATACTAATATGTGCCCAAATGGTCATTTGGGCACATATCAGTATTATGCAAAACAAAAAGAAATGCATTACAGGAGCAAACTAACAATCTTAATTTTAGAAGAAATATTATGCAAAACAAAATTATTATACATATATATATATTTAAGACAAATATAGGTAAATGCAAAATAAATTTATATTATATATATATAATAATATATATTTGTAGCGGTCCGGTTCGGTTTTAATGGTCGGTTTAGCAATGAAAACCTCCAAAAAAATAACGATTTGTATTTAAATCAAACAAAACCGCTTAAAAAGCCGTAAAAAGCGGTTTGATCGATTCGGTCCGATCAGTTTAGTTATTTTCTGCTCAACCCTAGTTTTAATCATCTAAATTAAGCCCCTCATTTCAAAAGCCTGTCACAGAATCCACCCAAGAGCATGGCCCTTGCTTGCTGTACGTTTTTGGTAGTTGAATATAATTATTATTATTTTGGATTATTTATTTCGTGGCACCGTGCAACAACTACACACCCCTAACATACCTCATCTTCTCCTGTTACCAAAAGTCCACCACAAAGAACACACCACCAAAATCATATACAATGATTGTCGTGGTACATGCTTATGGTAATCATATGTATTCTACAACATTAATACATGTTTCTATACGCATTTCATTTCTTCTTTCAACTCAAATGCATACAAATTAATCGCAAATATTAACTGTGCATATACATGTACATGAAAAAGGTTGCATCTTTATAAAAGGTTCTTTAAAGCTAGGACATCAAACAATGTAGCAAGGAATGATAACATTTTCCTAATTACAAAATAAAAAAATAAAAAAAAGGGCACAAACTCAACTTTATGTGAGGTATGCACATGCCCTACTAACAGTTAAAGACACTCTTTTGCGATTCTTCCGAGACCAGCGGTCACTACACAGCAGAGGCACAAACATGGTACAACTGGGAGCAAAGGAGGATTCATATAGCTTTCTGTTCCATTGGGACATTTTCATACAATGGTCATCAACTTTTCAACTGCTAATAGCAAGGGTGAATGAAGATGTATTGGGGTGTTTTTCATTGTTCTCTTGCCTGTTGGACTGCCCACATCAGCGTAGTTCCACCTGATTACTTGTCTTCCATGAGTATTGCTTACCTGCCAGTATTGTAATTAACAGATTTAATGTTATTTTGTTATTAGGAGTTCTCAGAAGAATAATTACTAGGAGGCTGCTTGCTCTGTAAATAACTGATAAGTTTGGTAAGCTGGATAAAAAAATAATGTTCTAGCTGCAGAAAGCTACAAATAACTTGATTTTTTCCAAAAAAAGGGAGGGGACCTATTAAAGACCTATTAAGATGGTTAGAGCAAGCCCAATAATGTCCTATAAATATAATAAAATATAATGTCCTAATGATTTAGGACACTATATACATATATCAACTCCAACAACATGCCTTATCCTCATGCCCTATTATTAAAATAATAATATATTTAAATGAGGGAAAGATAAAAGGAGAGAAAAGAAGTATAAAAAATGGAGAGAAATGAATATTTTATTGATAACATTGTCCTAGTAGTGCCCTATAAATAAGGCATTTGATGGATGTCCTAGTGTTTTATGGCACCATGGGACATTGTTGGAGCACCCATTTAGTTAAAGTGCCCTAAATTTTAACTTACGCTAACTATTTACGACATTGTTGGACTTCCTCTTACAAAATAAACACCCCTGGAAGTTGGTATATTAGTATAACAAATCTCAATGTTGGATAACAGAAGAGGTTTGATTCCCCACTTCATTGAAGTACTTAAAGCTAGTTACCACCAAGGCATACATAAGTTCTTTTGAATACCTTTTCGAGGAAACATCACCAAGAAATAGATTTTAATTCCCTATTTTAAATATGCAAGATTCTGCTTACCCTGTTTGAGAAAGTCGCCGAGTCCAGTTCATTACTTGGTGAGATTGAGGATGCCTCTGCAAGAAAGAATTTTCTTCACCAACAAATTGTTCTGAATAACTGGGAGCTGGCGGAGACCATACTGGAACCACTCCACCATCCCTTTCTCTCCTAATAGTACTACTAGAAGAATCTGCTGTTGAATCTTCAGCATCCCTCAACGCTTGTGCAATATTAAAACGTGGCAGATTATTATTTGTTTGAGGTGTCTGTGTACGTTGATTAAGTATAACTGTTCCGGGTTCCTCATTCATATTAAGATTCATTGGCACTTCTCCTCTGCCATGTTCTGCTCGAATATCAGAATAAGTTTCTTCCTCTTCAACCCTTACCAAGGAAGTAGTCATGCTTGGGACCATTTGATCCTCATAACGCCGAATTGTAGTGGTGGTAGGATTGTTCCTTAAATATGTATGATCTTCCTCCATGTCATGAGGAAAAGCAATAGGGGGCGATTCAGAGGAGTCTCCTAGCCCTTCTTCAGTCCCATTCTCAATTACAGCTCTAGAAGCTGCTTCATGTTGCCACATTTGTGCAAGGGCTTCATGCAACCTGGCTTTAGCAGCATCAATTCCAACAATTGGAAGAGGATAGTTAGAACCGAGCTCAATCCCTGCAGCTTGAAGTACAGACAAGGGGGCATTCCAAGGATGGTGTATCCATTCAGTAGGCAATCTAGCAAGCTCAGGAAGCCATCTTCTTACAAACTCACCATTAGGGTCAAATTTGTAGCCCTCAAACTGCAAAATAGAAAGTGACAATAATAGATACTATTTAGACGCCGCTGCAAGGCTACAAACCCCAAGTATTAAGTTCTTCTGATTCTAAGGCGAAGTATTTAACTTCAAAGTGTATAAACAGGATGGAAACTTCAACATGTTTTGCATTAATACTCATTATTAGATAGTTAGCACAAAACACGCACTGCTCCATACGTAAATGATATTTGGGAACACATATGATCAGGGTGTGCATGACAATTCTAGCTGAATTGGAAGCTGAGGTGGACAGAAAAGGCGAACATCAAATACACACCATTGTACAATTGGTGAAGCCTAGTTAGGAAGTTAGAGTGACTAAAATTGCTTAGATCTGTGATTAGGAAATTCAATGAGTGTAATCATTATCAATAGAACTCTACAACCATGTCCCAGTTAACAGTTATATAGTATGACACATGAAATACGCAACTACATAATTACCTGAGGATTATCCATACGATCTAAGTCACGGCCATCAGGGAGAGTTCCAGATATATATTGCCAACCAAGAGCATCACTTTCAAGATCTGCATCCAATAGAGTATCCCAGAAATACTTCATGCCCCATCTCCATGGAAGCTGCAGAACTTTCACAAAGAAACTAGACACCACAACTCGAATTCGATCATGTAGCCAACCTGTGGCCCATAACTCTCTCATGCCTGCATCAACCAGTGGATAACCAGTTCTACCTTGTCTCCATGCCTTGAAGTAGTCCTCATCAATTACCCAGGGAAAAAACTTCAGGTGCCCAAGAAGAGGCTTTTCGTGGCTGTATGGATGATTAAAACTTACATACCTCGAATATTCCCTAAGACCTATAGACTTGAGGAACAAATTGACACTCTCTTCACCAGCTTGGTTCCCTTCATTAGTCCACAGAACTTGCTTCAGGCGAACAAGATGGAAGACTTTACGCACACTCACTTCACCAAAATGTAAATGTGGAGACAGAAATGAAGTTGTAGCACTATCAGCCTTTCTACGATTTTTAGCGTACTCAATCAATGGTCCGTTAATGAATGTAGCTAGTGCCTTATCAGCACTGTTCCACCCAGGCGACCATGCCCGAGCAAGGAGTGCATTACTTCCTTTCTCCGATTCATCTTCAAGTACCAATGGGTCTGAAGGGCACAGAGATACATCACCTAAAAAGGTAATCATGTTTATACTTAATCTTAATGGATGAGTTTCTAAACAAAAAGATTAAGGAGAAAACAGCAAATAGATTGTAAAATAGTCAACAAGTAAATTAAATTATGAATATACAAGTTAATTACAATAACAAATGCTGAACTATGTTATGCATATATTTGTTACAAAAATTTCAAATTTAACTTTCCACCCTTTTGATGGCTCCTTGCTTTACATTACCATAAACTTTTGATCATGTCTCCTTGCACCTCGTACTTTACATGTAAAACTAAATGTACCAACTCAGCCGATACATATAACAAAATTTATTCTCCCAACATGACTAGTACTTCAAACTTAGCATTCAACTACTGTTGCAACTGACAACAAATAAGAACTTCAGGACCAAAAACATGTGACATGTATTGAATATTACAAGATAGTAATTTAGCAAAAAAAATACAAAATAATAAAAATTGTGAGTTTTTTAAAACTTGAAAGGAAAGTTCATAAATTTATTCTTTTAAAAAGAACAAATGGCGAGTCAGAAACACAAGGAATACTAAGGTCCCAGAGAGCCAGAACTGAGTATATGATACAAAGTACTAAAAGAACTTAGTTTTGTAGATATTCGAAAAGAACTTAGTTTTACCTGAGATTATTCTCTTTGGAGGAAGAAGTGGTGAATCGGGATCGTAAGGCATGCCCAGGCATTTACTCCAAAAAGCTGTAAATGTTGTGAACGGTTGACCTGCATCATCAAGAACTTCCCATGGTTCATATAGCAAGTCCGCGTTGAAGGAACGGACATTTACTCCATGAGCAGTTAAAATCTCCTTTGCACGGTGATCCCTCACAAGTGACAAGGGGTCTAAAACATACAGAACAGGAAGAATTAGTTTACACGTGAAAACAAAAACACTTGTGATTTTACAAAAGAAGATTTAAGATATCACCGCAGAGAAATATATATGTCAATCGTGATTGTAATCTAATTTAGCTGAAAATCAAAGTTTATCAGATGCTTGGTCTAAAATTCCTGAGAGCAGAATGAACACGGGTTACATGTAGTTGACAAATTTTAAAAAACTGAATTATAGATCGAAGCTTAGGAAAGCCTCTTTTTATATTAATTTATCAAGCTAATTAGCTAGCCAGGACCACAATATCACTGAAAGAGTAGCACCGTATTATTCAATCTCAAAATTACCACCATGGCAATTAATCCCCAACAAGAAAACAGGAGCAAGAAATGAACTCAAAATGAACCATCAACTGTAAAGTAAGCAAGAGGTATTCAAATGAGTAATTAAACTAGCAAAACAAGAACATAAGAATCATCTTCACAGATCCCTACTTGAAAAGTAAACAAACCCCATATAACTAATTGTAATAATATAAGAGACAACAACAAATAAATCACGAGCCAAAATAACACAGGGAAGTATAATAAGATAGAAAGGCTGACCATATAAGTGGTTGAAGAAGACCTGATTGGCCCCAAGAGATTTAACAAGTTGAAGAAGAGAAGAAACACTATCAGTGGATCTTTTAGTAACAAGTGTAGTACCAAGACTCCTTAAAGCAGAATCAAGCTGAGACAAACTTTGCTTAAGCCACCACCTAGAGACCCTACCAGGATGATAATGGCCTTCTTCTTCAGGTGCCCATATATAGAGTGCAATCATAACACCAGCTCTAACACATGCAGCTAAAGCTGGGTTATCTTCTACTCTGAGATCTCTTCTAAACCATACTATATTACATCCACCACCAGACATCTTTGCAAGAATCTCCAATATCACAAGTCCCCCAACACACAACAACACTCTATCTATATCTATATCTTACTCTCTTGTAACTATAATCCATGTCATGTGCAAAATCAGAAGAATAACAGTAATCAATTTATTAATTTTCTTTCTGATACTCCAGATAAAATTAATGACCTTGGACCATAAAAAAGAATTAATATTTGGAGATAGGGGGTGTTAGAAACTTGTAATCTTTAACTTTCCAGATGATTAAAATTTGCAGTTGATGGTAAATATTAATTTATGAAAAGAATTATCCCATATATTGGGTGTGAGAAGAAAAATATAGAAAGAGAAAAATTGGGATTGGTAATTGAAGGTGGGGGCATGTAAGAAAGTGATAGATAATTTGCAACCACAAGTTGTGTGTTTCTTGGATTTTTGTTTTTGTAAAGCTTCTCTCTTTTTCCCCCTTTAATCTTGCAACAACACAAACTATCTCTCCCGCTATCCCCCACCAACCTATCTAGTGTCTTCTCACTTGTTTCTCTGACAGAGTGGACACATAGTAGTATCCAACTGACTTTTAACTATTTGTACTTTGTAGATACAATTCATTTCATTACAAGTCACCTGGATAATTAATTATCTATTCTTCTTTGTATATTATGTTAGCATTCCCTAACATAAATAATATCTATACTTACATATATGTTTATGGACTTTATGCATACAGTCGACTGAGATTCGTGGATAAAAAAACTCACGTCTTCTTTGTCTTGTGTAGGATATATTACATGTTCGAATTCCCTTGTTTTTCTTTAATTTGTAGTTTTTATCGTATTTTTGCCTCATTAGCATAAAAAATATTGCATGCATAGCATATACAGTATATGTTACCTAAGTTATATAAATTAAGATGTACTATGGTTAAATATGTAATTACAAAAAATATGAGTTTGATATTTAGAATGAAGAGTTGATAAGATTTAATTAAGGTTAATGCCAGTAATATATTGTAAATTTCATGCATCTGATTCTGGACATCCAGGAATAAAGAGTATTCAAGTTGAAGGGTGACAGAGACAACAACAAGAAGCAGAAGCATATATCTATACAGATAGATACAGTATAGGGATACATATTGCTGACTACTTTTTAGTAGTTTTTATTTTGCCTCTAGCTCCACACTCACCGGCCTGTGTTCAATACTTGCACATTTATGCTCTCTCTCCCTGTCGTTTTAATTTTCTTTATACTACCTTCGTCTTAGGGTTTTGACTCTTAATATCACAATTTCAACCCCTAAATATTACATCTGGTAAATATCACATCTGGTCAGAGTGACCTTTTATATCACAGGTAAAGGCATGTTAAAAATACTCACCTTACTTTCATGATATGTTTTTGTATTTTTTTTAATTAAAAAAAACATAAACGCAAGTTCAACTTGCGTGTTTCCATTAACGCGATTGCATGTTACGTCTGACCCATCAAAACTGAAAACGCAACTCTAATGCTCGTTATTCTGTGGACCCTCGAATAATTTCTCCTTTGCCATTTCCGGGAGAAATAATAGCAAGAATAACAAAACCACCCAATTGCAAAAGGTCCACTCTACCAAATAACCGAGGTGTGCTATTACACAAGGAAATGATGGTTGGCGATGAACATCACTATTTCTTGAACCACCTGGGTACCAGAAGGTTGCAAATCTAGCAGCCCACTGTACAACCGCATCTTAATCCAACGTTTATTTATGATGAAAAGGCTCAGTTTTTAATATTGTGTTATTTGGGGTCATTTGATACTAAAATGTGATATTTAGGCTCATTTTTCTCCGTCTTACGTAACTTATATACTTTGACTTTTGCACATAAATATATTTTTATTGAAAAATGTTTTAAAACTTAAAATTATTGAATATTTCAAATATTAATCTTTTATTTTCAAAACAAATTAAAAAATTATTTAATAAAATATGTGTTCAATACATCTTAAATTACTTACAAAAATTAAAATGAATAAATAATTTCAGACGAAGGAAATATATACGCACAAAGTCATAAACAAAGTTATAACATGCGCAATGTAATTAAATAAATTATGTATACGATTGGTAGCTCAAATAATAGTAATTTATCTTTTTATCATTCAGGTATTGGGTTCAAACTCTAGCCGGCGGAAATTTTTTAGAACCGATAAAAAAATAATGGATTCTTTGGACCCAAGCCCATTTAATTAAATATCATAAAGCCCAATTCGGACCATATCTTATAAGGTAACTCGTTTATGAGGTTCATATATATCCCTCCCTCTCTCTCCATCCTCTAATATTAGTCTATTTTATAAAAAATAAATGAGTTAAATATAAAAGTGATTATCGAAGTAAATGACATATATCAAATAGATGACTCTAATTATCGGGTACTCATATGTACCATTATAGTGAAGAATAATGACAGCACTGTTAGTTAACAAATTGACTTCACGGAAGATTAAACGGAAATGTTTGACAACATATCTTAGTCATATCTTAGCGCGTGTGAATCACAATGTAATGAAATAATATTTTGAAAATTAAAAAAAAAGCTATATTTGTTCACGTATTTTTAAAATAAAAAATATATATTTCTTTTAAAAATTAAAATTTTCTAATAAAAGTAAAAATTTTATTTTAAAATCTCCATCTTTTTTATGAATTATAAATAAATATTATATTTCTAAATAAATAAAAAATCTCAATTTCTGAATAAATATTAAATTAATAATTTTTTTAAAATAATATAAATTTTGTTTTTTATGATTTGGGGAGCTATGAAATGAAAAAAATTATATAATATGGTTTTTTTCATTTTTTGAAATATATTTTTTATATATAATTCAGAAAAAAGATTGAGATTTAAAAATAAAAAAAATTAATTTTATTAGAAAATTTTATTTTTGTGTAAATTAAAAAAAAGATTATGATTTTAAAATAATTCTTTTTATTTTAAATAATACAGATATGGTGGTAGCTGTATTTTAAATTTTAAAATATTATCTCACGTGCGTTGATCTCAATTTCTTCTCCAATATGGTGTGTAATCTATGTAGATTAACGTCACATTCAATTTTTCGTTAAGTCAATTCATTGACTAACAGTTTTGTCATTTCTTGTCATTATAATGGTACATACGAGTCTCTGATAACTAGAGTCACATATTTGATATATGCCTTTGATTTGAGTGACCACTTTGATATTTAACCCAAAAAAAATTGTCCCAAAATAATTGTCCATGAGTCCTATTAGGGACCCTAAAAATTATTTCGAAATTTTTTCCAAATAATTTAACAGGACACATGACTAGTTTTGATTTGTGGGGAATATATATGTACGCGGGATCTCATATTATTATTAAGAAAATTACCATTTATCTACGTGACAATTCAGCATTTAGAAAAAAATTTGAGAATTTTTTTGGGGTCTCTAGCATTTCTCATTGTCCATTTCTACTTTTAATGTAAAAAAATTCAAACTTACCCTCTCTTTTTGCCATTTCCAATATAAAAGCTACTTTATCTAGGATAATATAGTCATAATAAATCCGATACGCACGAAAAATTATTGTACAATTAACTTTTTTTAATATATGTTATTTTTTTAAAAAAGACTATTAATATGGGACGGACGGATGAAGTATTAGACACCGGTGAATGAAACTAATATACAAATAAATAAATAATGAAAGGATAAAACAGAAAAAACAGTTGAGAATGGGTTTTAATGCATTCCCAACTAACAACCTCTTGTGTCCATCCATGTCCAGACCACGGACATTAAAGACAGTGGAAAGTAGAGCATCGTCCCAATGTACGTAGTATAATCGATGATGGCGAACGATGTGGTATTGAGGTCATCAGTGATATGTTTGGGAGTAGTGATAATAGGAGTTGGAATATACACACAGTCGATGAAGAAAATGATGGCAACATATGTGTTTGGGATGGTTGGTCTGTGTGGAATTCTATTACCGGATTGGGATTACTTTGATCGTCCTGTTTCTCAATGGTGT
This sequence comes from Oenanthe sinensis, assembly GCA_028671895.1. NCBI lineage: Eukaryota > Viridiplantae > Streptophyta > Magnoliopsida > Apiales > Apiaceae > Oenanthe > Oenanthe sinensis. Next base: position 44,889,060 of record CM053794.1, read on the forward strand.
TCTCCCATTACTCTTACCAATAATAATAAATTTGATCATACTCCCCCCTCTCCACCTACCAGGTACCTACTAACCATCTTTATTTCCATTCTTTTTATTTATCGATCATCTGTCGTCATTCTATATGAAATTTGATCATTATATGAATTCACATGGATCATTAGTGATAATTTAATTAAGCTAGGATGCGTGGCTAGTATTAATATGAAAACAAAAATTATTTGATTATACGTTCATTCCGCTGACTTAATTATATAACGGTCAGCATCAATTTAATTGATGGGATTCGGTATTGATCCAAAAGCCTCTTGTGCTGATGATATCTATCTCCCTTGTTGTGCCTGTGGTTAATTATCAAAAAGAAAATGGAAGTTGCTGACCACAAGAAATATTTATTAAATTAAATGGTGAATTAAGTGTGATCATTATATATATATACACACAACTAAGTAATTTACTCTCAAGTATGTTTGTTTGTTTGTTTGTTTGGTGCAGGTTTAAGTTGTATCCCATGAGACTGATTGTTTACACTTTAATATACAGTTACGGGTTGTACAAGTGGTGGATGTTCATATCCAATTAAATAGCTTTAATCTGTACAAAATACATTCTCACGCTTTTTCAATTACACTTTTTGTCAATTGTGATTCTGGCCATCAGGGCATGAATGTGTGTTGTAGCAATTCAGCATCTGTTTTTCTTATTATGATATTGTAATTGTAACTATACACAATTCTTATAATTGTAAAGATAAAGGAGTAATAACTGATTCGGAGGGTATCACATATACATAACATACTTATAACACGTGCAAAATATGGGCGAGATTAATAAATTATATATTAATTATTTTATATTATTTAAATATATAATTAAAATTTTATTATTATATCAGCTATGATAATATAATATATAATAAAAATTATTTATAGATAAAATAATAATATTATTGTAATATTCATGAGATTTAATTAATAAGTTTTAATATTCATGAGATTTAATTAATAAGTTGTAATTTAAAGCAGAAGTGAAGTGAAATATGTTATTAGGTTGTTGTACAAAAAATGATTCACCGATGATAGAGCTATATGTAAAATATATATGTTTTAAAATTAAATTATAATTATATCATAATTGCATAAAAAAAGTCGTATAAAAAGAAAACTTACTGATGATAAAAAGAGTTGTATAAAAAAGGACTTACCGGACGGACGACCAATTGACCAAACTTTTTATTTTTCTTTAAATTTAATTAGGAAATTTTTATTAATAAAAATAGTTACAAATATTTTAATTAAAATTTAAATAAAAGAGTATATTTTAATGTAGGTAAAATATAATACTCTCTCCAATTCTTTACACTTTTCTTTTTTGGATGTCCCACCCAATAATTTATATTTCAAAACTTTCTAAAAATTGTAATTTTTTATATTATAAAATTTACACTCACCCATATATTTTCTCCACCTTTTTAAATCTATCAATTGACTCCGCCACTTTTCCCTCTCTTTCATCCACTTTTTCTTATATCCTAATTTTTATATAATTTAAATATAATATAATATTATTCTATTCGTGATAAGTTATATAAAAAGAGGACTATCGGGGGTTAGAGTTCTATATAAGGTGTTGATGTCGGTCTTTTAATTTGAACATACGGGTATTGATGGGAACTTGTGTGATTTACATGGCTCACGTGGTTTGCAGGCTATTGCGTGAGCCCGTGGGTTTATCCGGTGCGCACTCTAAAGTTTGTGTTTTGATAAATAATTTGTGTTATGCGATTAAAATAGACAAATAGATAGAAACTAAAAAAATGCATATTGTTTATCATAAACTTTAATGATATATTAAATAAAAATTATAAGATAAGTAGGATTCATAAAAAAAGAATATAATTTAAATATAATATAATATTATCATATCTTATACTCCCTCCGTCCCATCCAATTGTTATCACTTTTTTTTCACTTTCTGGCACGCATTTTAAGGTGGATTTTAAGGATAGTTCCATAACTTATTTTTAAAAATTTCTTTTTTTGTATAAAAATAGGATTGTTCTATTTTTATACAAAAAAGGAAAATTTCAAAAATAAATTATGGAACTATCCTTAAAATTCACCTTAAAATGCGTGCCAGACAACCCATTTTGAAATGATAACAACTCAACGGGACGGAGGGAGTATAAAAGAAGAACTACTGCGGTTAGAGTTGTATGTATGCGTATATTCTTTTCAAAATTATATTTTATTAAAATTCAATGGTTAATATTGTTTTTACGGTTCACATAAAATTGAACGGTTAAGATCTTTTTTATGGTTCACCCAGTATCATACCGATGACCAAAACATTTAATCTTTCGGTTACAATAACATAATATATATATATATATATATATATATATATATATATATATATATATATATATATATAGTATTAGAAAGGTTTCTTTTGGCCACAAAATCACCCCGCGTAAAAAATAGAGATAGTATAATAATATCACCTCAAGTTTCAACTTTCAAGTAAAAAAAAAGTTGTTTTTTGTGGGAAAAAGTAAAAAAAAAACAAGATATTTGGATGGATGTAGCTATCTGTGTGATTGTTCATTCTGCAAATATAACTTTTAGTCAAACAATTGTAAAATTTTCTTATATAAAGTTATATCAGTAAAAATTAAAATAGATAGATCACTTTAATATAATCTTGAAAACAAATTAGTGAGACTCCTATTCCTAATTATATATATAGAATCATGTTCAAATAGAAAATAATTAAAATATAAAATAGTAAATACTATCTTATACATGTCATACACCCTCACACACACAATTATATCTATTTTTTTCCGTTTTACAAAGTCTTTTTCAAATATAATTTTACCACATTTTTTTCCATCTCCCAACGATTATTTTTCATACCATGTGTGATATATTTCGGCAAATAAAATTTATAATTAAAAAAATTCGTTACTTATCAGATCTGAACTTTAATAACTAAATTTTATTACAGAAATCACTAATTTGTATTACAGAAATAACTAATTTGTATTACGTAAATAACTAAAGTATATATTATGGGTTCAGAAAAAATATTGGAGATCGCCGGAAAAATAAAAATCATCGGAATATAGCACATATGGTATGCAAATTGATTGTTGAAAAATGGAAAAAAATGTGGTGAATTTAGATTTGAATTTTTTTTTACTAATTAATAGGAAAAATCAAATTAAAAACAGGAGAATTATGTGGAATTGTATGTGTGATGGTGTATTTTATTTGCGTATGGTTGCACCTACTTGCCATTAGATTAGATTAAACATGTAGTTCATATCTTATTTTCTATTTTCATTTGTAACTTAAATTTTATTTGATTACTTGTCTATATATATATATACACATATAATATATATATATATATACACACACACATACATATATAGAGTAGGGATATAGTGACAACTCTGTTTCTCAAGAAACTAGGAAACCCTTACATCCACCGTTGGTTTATTGAATAAAGATTGAATTTAAGATTCTAAATGATTGATGACAATTTTGTAATAATTTTAAAACGCAGGTTTTTTATACTCTAAAAGCTTTACCGATTAGGAAAATAAATATAGTAATAATTGCTAGACTCGATTATGATTGTTATTAATACATTGATTTAATCAATCATGGTTTAGTTCTTGTTTTTTTTCCAATTCACCGTAACGATTACAACTCATGTATAAGCTTTAAATTATATAAAGCCGTTAATGACATTTTTTCATATTAAAATTTTAAAATAAATTGAAATAATTATATTATATTAAATGTAACCCTACATTTAAATATATAATAATTAATAGAATCTTAATTTCAAAATTTAATCGAATACTTTGTACTAAATAATTACTATAAAATTTTAATATGTGTTGAATACTAATTCTATTAAGTGTTGTACAAAGTATTCAACACATATTAACACATATTAGAATCTTATAAAAATACAATATAATCTTATTAAAGTCTATTAAAATTTAAAAACTAATATTGAGAATTCTAGGATTCTATTATGTATTTCATTATGTACTCTACTATGTACTCCAAATTTGATTCCATTGAGAATTCTAGGATTCTATTACGTATTCCATTATGTACTCTACTATGTACTTCAAATTTGATCCCATTGAGTATTTATTGAGAATTCTAGGATTCTATTGCGTATTCCATTATGTACTCTACTATGTACTCCAAATTTGATTTCATTGAGTATTTTATTGAGAATTCTAAAACACCTAGTAGAACACGCAATAAAATCTTAAATTAGAATACGAAAGAATACTACTATTACATCACAATTCTCTATAGAATATTAATATAGATAAATAAATAAATTATATTTTATTTAAAATTATAATAAAATAAATTGTTAATGGAATACTTAGTAGAATCCTAATACGATATTATGTATTAAATAGAATATTTAATAGAATCTTAATATCAGTATTTTTAAAAATATTTTATATTTTAATCAAAATAGAAAACCTAGTAGAACACGTAATAAAATCTTACATTAGAATACGAAAGAATACTACTATTACATCACAATTCTCTATAGAATATTAATATAAATAAATAAATTATATTTTATTTAAAATTATAATATAATAAATATGATATTAAGTATTATTTTGAATACTTAGTGGAATCTTAATGTAATAAAATTAATTGTTAATTGAAAACTTAGTTGAATCCTAACAAATTTTATAATAAAATATTTTATAAAAAACTTAAATTGAAATATAATATATAGTAGAATTCTAAAACACTTAGTAGAACACGGAATAAAATCTTACATTAGAATACGAAAAAAATACTACTATTACATCACAATTCTCTATAGAATATTAATATAGATGAATAAATAAATTATATTTTATTTAAAATTATAATAAAATAAATTGTTAATGGAATACTTAGTAGAATCCTAATACGATATTATGTATTAAATAGAATATTTAATAGAATCTTAATATCAGTATTTTTAAAAATATTTTATATTTTAATCAAAATAGAAAATAATAAAATTTGAATAGATTATGCAATATAATACTTAGTAGAATCCATATAGAATCTTAAATCTGCATTTTAATAATGATATTTAATAAATATATTATTAACAAATTTAATAACGTTTAGTAAAACATGTAATTTAATTCTATCAAAAAATTGAATAAGAAAGGTTTAATCAAAATTGGTATGTAATTAATCGTGTTTTTAAGAGGATAGATTGAAATTAGATACATGTATATATTGAAATAATCAAAGCTACTATTATGTCCATCCAATTAAAGTTAGGTGAATAACAATGACCATCAGATTAAAATCAAATCAACGGATCACAAGTGTACCTTAGTTTTCTCTCAAAAACAAGTTTTGAGCGGTCCCCTATATATATATATAATTAAAGTAAAGCGCGGCCCTCGAAGCGCAACAAAGAAGCCCCAGTATAAAGGTGTCCCAAAACCCTCATCCAAAAACCCAAAAACCCTAAAAACAAATTGAAGAGAGAGAGAGAGGATGAAGCTCCCGACTCACATGTTATCACCAAACATTAAGGGCGTAACGAATGGATTCCCTCTTGTTATCAAAGCTGAAAAAATAGTAGAAAGGGCGGTTGATATGAACAAGGGCGGAGCCAGAAATATTTTCTCACCTGGGCTGCTAAAAATAAAGCAATAATAAGAGATCAAATAAACTCTAATAAAATAGTTATGAAATTTAACAGAATTCTTACATATTATTGAAGTTGTACTCTTCTATTCTTTATAGAATAGAATTCATCTATTATAGAGTCAGAATTGATATCTTCAGCAAGCTCTCGTTCGATGTAAATCATCATAGAATCTGCTAAAAATTCATCTTCCATCTTATTGCGTAGAGCGGTTTTGACAAGTTTCATAACTGAAAATGACCTCTCTGTCGTGGCAGTAGAAACGGGTAAAGTCAAAACAAGCCGAATCAATCTATCAATCAAATTATAATTTTGCACCTTGTTTGTTTCAACTAATCTGCGACATAGTTCATTGATGGAAGAGATATTTTGAAAGCTCTCATGACGAACAACATCAATTTTATAGTGCTCAAGTTGACATCTCAAATAATGCATTTCTTGTTCACTGAAGTCTTTTGGATAATATTTTTCTGTCAGCATGCAAATATCCTCAACTTTGAATGCTCTAAAATCATCCTTCGGGTCTAAAGCAGCGCTAAGTATAAGGAGCTCTACTGCTCCATCACTAAATCTGGAATTCAACTCTTCTTGTTGAAAATCTATTGCGGAATTGAAGATATCAAAATGATAGTGTTCACGGGTTGTCATTGAATCTTTTTATTGGCATGAACGTCCTGTTGCCCTTTTGTACAAAGCATTCATATCTGGAATTTCAATATCATGTTGTGTGCAAATCGATTGCACATACACAAGGAGATGATCAAATCCTTCTTCTCTCAAAGTGAGAAGCAGTGTTTTAGTTGTTGAAACTAGATCCATGGCATTTACAATATCAAGAGATTTGTGCTGCAAAGCTCGACAAAGTAAATCTGTAATCCCCATAATTTTATGCATCATATGAAGCGTGAAAAGAAATTCAAAAGATCTCATAGCAATTAAACAACCACCTGCTTCTCCACACAAAGAACTAGATGATCCTTCTTCCACAATACTTCCAAGCACGGAAATAGTTGCACCAAACATGTCAATTAAGCTGCAAATAGAATCAAAATGAGAGCTCCATCGAGTAGATCCACTACGATGTAGATTACCAATCTGATTAAGGCCTTTACCAGTATCACGTTCCCCTGAAGTTACCATACGAGCAATTTCAATAGCTTGAGCAGAATGCAACTCGGTATGCCATTTGGGAGAACAACCAATAAGATTAACAATGGCTGAGAGTTTTGAAAAAAATAGCCAAACATAAATCTCTTTTGTAGAAGCTCTAACTAATGCTAATTGTAACCTATGAGCAAAACAATGCACATAATATGCATATGGACATTCCTGAAGAAATAGAGCTTGAAGTCCATTCCAAGCACCTGACATGTTACTAGCACCATCATACCCCTGCCCTCTCATATTAGTGATATGCAAATTATATTGAGAAAGGATATCACATATATTTTTCTTCAATGTTGAAGCAGTGGTGTTTGGAACATGAACAATCTCAAAGAAACGCTCTCGTAAGATACCGAGACAATCAACAAATCTCAAAATAATTGTCATTTGCTCTTTATTTGAAGCATCTTTAGCTTCATCAACTAAAATACAGAACTTTGCATCTCCAATTTCTTCACATATTTTTCTTCTCACTTTATTCGCAAAAATATTCAAAATTTCCTTTTGAATAGTTGGTGAAGTATATGTTGCATTTTTTGGAGCTTTCTCTAAAACTACATCACCAATGTTAACATTCAATCGACCCATAAGTTTTACCATCTCTAAAAAATTACCACGATTTTTAGAAATTGGAGATTCATCATGACCTCTAAATGCACAAGCTTGCAAACTAAGCCATCGAATACTCTCAATTGTTGTTGTCAATCACAATCTATTTTTCTGAACTTCTTCTAAACTTTGGGCATTCAATACTTTGTCAATATGTCCAGTTACTTTCATCAATTCTTGAACGCATTGCGCAGCATTATTATGTGGTGAAGTAGGGCCTCCCATATGCATCAAAAGTGGACATCTAACTCCATCATTAACCCTCTTCCAATTATTAAATCCATCAACAGTGAATGTAGGATGGAGAGGTGATTTGTTTTGGAAAATAAAACAAGGGAAACAAAATACTAAATCTTTGATGGAGAGTACTTTAACCAGGGAAACTTTTCAAACCATGAATACTGAAATTTACGATGTTGCATTTGTGACCCGTATTTAGTTCTTGGATACTCTGGCAACTTAGGTTGATACGGACCCAATTTAATATAAGCTCGCCTAATTTCATCTCGTTGATTAACGGGATATTGCCATATAGGGGTCTTAATTGCAGGATCTCGCTCAAGAGAATTAAGATCAATTTCAACTCTTCGAGATTTAAAAGAAGGATTTTCCTCAATAATAGTATCAGATGGGGGATGTACCTCACTAGTAGGCGTAACAGCTGTAGATGCACTTTCTTTGAATTTGAAAAATGAAAATATTGTTTTTCCTCTCTTATTCTTACTTCCTTGATTTTCCATTATATGTGTCCTGTAAAAAAGAAGAGTGATATGGTTACAATTTACAAATTATGTAACCTAACTAAAAAATTAAATCTAATTATAAGTATGAGAGTAATATAGATTGATTGAGAAAATATGGACATACTTTATAAATAACCACTACTTTCTCTTCACCATAACCAGTACCACTTTCTTCTTCCAACTTGTCTAAGACACGCTAACATACTATTATTTCCTTGTTTATAACCCATATTAAGCCATTAATTACAATAAAGATAATAACTTTATGCTGTAGTCAACAAATGTAGATAATCAAGACCATAACTTGGCAATCAAAATCACAACTTTAAGTCGTACCATTTTCAGCAAAACAACGATGAACACAATAAATTCCACAAAATTGAATCAGATCTAACAAATTATTTATCAATTCTTCAGCCAAGTGGTAATTAACAACAAAATTAGCTAAAACATATAATGACAATTTTAAAAAAAATGAATGAATGAAATTTGAGGAAATCTAAGAACTGGGAAAGTTGGAACTGATTAGATACGAACCTGACAGCATGAGTTTAAGTTGTAAGCAGCTTCACAGTAAGGGTCTTCCTTGGTTGGTTGTCTCTGTCACAAATGCATAGTCACCTGCCTCTAATTCACAGTCCTTTCGTCCTTGGTCAATCTATCTTGTGGCTCATTTAACCTCTTTTTTTGAACTGGGCCAATTTTATCCTGGGCTGAATCTAAATTATTTGGGCTGGATAATAGAAAATTTTTGATTTTTTTTTTTTGCCCTGGGCTGCAGCCCACCACAGCCTTTGCTGTGGCTCCGCCTCTGGATATGAACCCCGACGTGGAAAACACTGGTGGAAGCTTCCAGAATAATGGGTTACTCTGATCTTCCGGAAGATGTTCCCGGATTCAGATGAGTTTCTTCGCAAGTTTCATCATGCTCTTCTGGAGATACATGTTGAACAAGGTGCTCTTGTTTGTCCCCAAACTGGTCGTAATTTTCTTGTTGATAAGGGTATTCCTAATATCTACCAAATACAGGTGACTGACTTTGGGATTAGGCTTTCTTCACATGAATATTTGAGGCCGGTTATCCATTTGTCTCAGCTTTACTGATTATTGAGTCTATCCATATGTCATAGGGTATGTCCCTGCCTGTTTCTATTTTGACAGGGATAATTAAACTTAATCTCATCTAGGTAACATTAAAGACAGTCTATATCCTTTTTTTTATATAGAATATCTCAGGGACTTGTATGAGGGATATGGAAATCTCAAATCACAGTGGAAAGCAACATCAAATCTTCATTCTTTCACTTAATTATATGTTTAGGCAAGAGATCAATTTGGGCTTATATTGGATCTTTAGAAGGGTGGCCATTTGTTAGAGTCATAGGACAACCTACATCTGCTGGATTGAATAGTATATTGTTCAAACATCAAAAACTCGAGGAATTAGCTGCTAACATTATCCGGGGGAATGAATACTTGTGCCTTATAGATGATTATCCTCAGTTTGATGAATATTGATATTATATCGTTTTTAGAAAGCATATGATGAGATACATGCTCCTTAGCAGTTAGTCAGTGTTCATCTGGTGTGCTTTACACAATTTAACGAGTATTCATACCTTATCCAAGTACCTGAATATTCCTCTACTTTCATCAGAGGACACTGACCACCTAATCAAAAGCATTGAGGTACTTTGATCGGAAATTTCAGTCGATGAGATACGGAGAGGGACTACAGTAGCAAAATCATATACTGAATCAATTTATAAAATATTCGATACGTAATACATATATATTGCACAAAAAATGAAAATTTAGGTAGAAGCATTTACTTGACGATAGTTGGAGATCTTCGCAAGCGAGGATGGAGAAAAGAGCTCCGATTGTGATTCTTCTAACGGCCGCATGGAATGGACTGATCGTAATAGCTTAATGCTTATAGTAATATCTAACCGTATATTAAGGTGGCTCTCGCGGCTGGTTCCAACAACCAGAAGATAGAATAATAGGAAGGAAGATAGAGAGAAGACTTGGGACAATTTTCTGATAATTCATTCCAAACATGGTCAAGACAATAAATAGGAAATAAAACAACTCCTCCTCCTAATAACCTGGCTCTGATACCACTATTAAGGTGGCTCTCGCGGCTGGTTCCAACAACCAGAAGATAGAATAATAGGAAGGAAGATAGAGAGAAGACTTGGGGCAATTTTCTGATAATTCATTCCAAACATGGTCAAGACAATAAATAGGAAATAAAACAACTACTCCTCCTAATAACTAGGCTACTGGAAATATGGACATCCCCACTATTTCCTTCATTTCAGCAACACTAAAAACAAACGATGCAACTAGAATTTCCACTAAAATTTATTCAAACCAATTCAAAAACATTTTAAAAGGTTGTACGGCTAGTTCCAGGCACGTGACACCGTACTCATGAAGACGAATAAAGAGCTGGACAAATAAATTGAAATGTGTTGGTTACCTCACCTTACGGAATAATACTTTTGCGTCATATTAACTAAATTTTGATTTAAGATTACAAAATATTGTTTCTTTTTTCTTTTTGTCAATACAAAATATTGTTTCTTTAAGTATAAAAAAAAATCTGCTCCTTGTAATCTCATAATTGATCAGTTTAACTATAATAAAAAAAATTCCAAACAAGCCATCAAATTTGAAACAAGAGAGTAAGGGCTTATATTTTGTCGTCCCAGGTTCGGGATTCGATTCTCGTTTACTCCCGATATTTGTTAAAACAGATAAACCATATAAGCCAAATCAGTCAGAAAAAAATTCCAACAAGCCATCAAATTTGAAACAAGGGAGCAATACTTGGAATAAATTTATTCTTACATGTATATATATTTTTTGAAAAGATTCTTACATGAATATATGTTCGAGAAAAAAAAGTAAAAAACATAGTCACTATCTTATAAAAGAAAGCAATACCCTACCATTAACTAAACAAGAATTTGATTATCATTTTAGGTTGCTCGTATGATTATAGCATTTGATGGATGTTACATTTTTCAAATAATTGATGTTATTTTGTGTCATTCTGTATGTATAAGAAAAAATAATAATATAAGAGCTTTCAAAAAAATTTCTAAATAATTTTCAAATTTTGTGACAAATCTAAACTGATCATAGTATAATTAAATAAGATGGATCCTGAATAACCAATCAAAATATAACATACCACGAGGTACCAAAATGATTTCTTAAGATAGTTAACAAATGCATTAGAAAAACCATTTTGTTAGACCCTGAATTCATGAACTATATTGATCAACTATAATCTGTCATTCACTGTACTAGAAACATGTTTCAGAACCACATTGCAACCACCAGTCTTTTGTAGAGCATTTCCGGAAGAGACACCTTTTACGTGTCAAAAATTGTCTAACTCACTATAAATAATAATATTTTATTTTATCTTTTATCCACATCAAATATAACAACTTTTTATTTCAATAGTTGACACTCCATATAAATTGTTCAAATGACCCTCACATTAACTACTCCAATAAAATATAATAGAAGAGGTAATGCATGTACATACATTTTATATCAAATTTGTTTTTTATCCATTTTGAAGAAATGTCGGATGCCAAAATTTGGCAACCTTTCTTGGCACCTTCCTAGCACCCTTTGAGCTCCAATAGGATGACAACCAAGAGTGTCATGACATATAGGCTTGACACCCTCTTATGTGCCTGAATCAATGTATACTGTCAAAAAAAATTATGATTGGGCTGAAAAAATAGTTCTATGATTACAGTAAGTTCGTAGATGTGATGTCTAGCTACTAGCTAGTTACTGCTTATATCAATATATTTTACTTGTAAGTTGTACAGCTTGTTTATCTCATCTATTTGACTCTTGAGAAAATATAAAATATTACTTTTATTATTTCTTCTGCTTTATAAATTTTATTATGTAGTGCTACATTTTCTTCTTGCTGTTGATGTGTCCATGCCATTTGCTCAAGGCCCTTCAGTAATAGCACAGAATTATAAAGCAGAAAAACCATTCCTTCAATCCTTCCAAAACTTGCAGAGCATGATTCAAATTTAGTGAAGATAAAGGAGATAAGATAGCAGATTACATTAAGCAGTAAAATCTTCATTTTTTTTCTTGAGACAACAAAAAGGAATTGCAAAAACAAATTGTCTTGATGTCACCATTTTGTCAAATTCTGAATAATAACAATGTTACCTTTCTATAAACATTCAAGTAAAGAACTGACTGCCTCATCTTATTCTACCTTGAGAACTATTTTCATGAACTCATACATGAAGTAACTTATTGCGGCCGATGGTAATACCTGAAATTCAAAGCATTTGGAGTTGAGACTCATGAGATGAATGGAATTAAGATTGCCATCAGTGTTCCTAAATTTATAACTCAAGTACAATGGATATAGACTAATAGTGACCAATAAGTAGTTGCCTGTTTCTACTTTTAAGTAATAAGTAATGTAAAAGATTTTAATATAAAATAGAAATGCGCATTGACTATTAATCGTGTTTGACATAAAGAAGTATGGTTTTATATGGAAGAGAAATATGAGTTATAAGTCCAGAACTAAAAAGGGCAAACATGTTTATGGAAGTAGTAATACTCAAATGCAAAAAAGTTGTCACTTTTCGATGAAGAATACAGTGTAGGATCAGTGTCAAAAATAGCGGCTTACATCGGATGATCAGATTAGTTAATCTTTTACTCCTTTACTGTGTGTTCTAGCAATATAACTATTACAAGTCCTTTTTCTCTATCTACAAATACTGAAAGCATCACTTGCATCAATCAGAATAAGACTGGACACATAATATATATATATATATATATATATAAGTGTGCAGGTCCACCAAGAATCCTCTCTCTATATTCTTCTAATCTCTCATCTCTATTTTTCAGGGTTCTCATCCAAATTATCTTTAAATCCTCTCTTCCTACTAATTCTCTTTAATAATCAATTCTCTTCGAGTACTAACCCTAACTAATTCTCATTTCAGGATCGATCAACTCATTGTCTCAAATCCTAACAATCACCTTGGATCCCAGAAGCGGTACCCCCTCGCATTAAAATATTTTCAAGGACATCAAGATGTTGTGATGAAGGATTAAGCTATATTTTATTAGGTATGTACATGTATAAACATGATACAAACTAATTAATTAATAATAAACACCTAGCCTAATATGCATGCAAGTTGCCTCTTACTCAATGATGACCACAACTAGTTTCAATTCTTCATGCTTGATTAAAGGAAGACATGCCATGATAACACATTGGAAAAGGATAAACTATCATATGGCATTTAAAGAATCTATGAACTGTCACAATGCTCCCCATGGAAAAAGTAGTACCAACATACCTGTAGTAAACTAGGAACTAGTCCTGCAAAAAGTGCTGGAGCACCTCCTCGCTCAACTATTTTGACGAAAGTTGCCAATGTACTTAACTTATTTTCTCTTGCTTGAAGTTGAAGATGCCTCCTCACTACTTCGAATGGATATGTAGCAACTTCTGCACAGGCACCTGATATAGCCCCATGTAGTAGAGTTCTAACTGGCCCCAACTCCAGTTGTTCCCATATATTGAGTTCCTGCCCCTGTTGCTTCATATTCTTTATCCTTTTTCTTCCTTCAGGTGAATGCAGATAGGCCGATTTCAGCATGTCATACACTCCATAAAAGACTGCAGCCGAAGGTGCCATACTTAAAATGGAGGGTAGCAAACCCTTGTAAAGAGAAAAGAACCCTTCAATCTGGACCACGTGGCAGAAGGCACCAATAACACCACCTAAGGCCTCTCCACCAGGTGCAACCAACTTGGTCCGGATCTGAAATGTATAAGACCTAAAAAGTGTATCATAATTCTGATATCACTATAAAACCAAAACCAGTTGACTAAACTTGAAGGAATTTTCTATTCAGTGTGAAGATATTAACTACCTATGAATATGCACTACGTTGAAGACAATTTATGCATTTCATGCCAACAAAATGTAACATGTATAAAGAAAAAGAAAAGCCACATAGACTAAGCAAGCAACCCATATAGGCAACAAACTTGATCATTATTGTAGTAAAGACTCCATATGCCTACCCTATTTGGAAAATTAACATGCTCTTCTCCTTGCGCTAGACATTTCCTAAAAAATTATCACAAGATTACTAAGTTACAATAAGTGACAAGATTTTGCAAAACCAGTATCCGATACTAAATTCCGGATCTAATATTGTTGATTAGCAGTAGCAGAGGCAATACAGTTTACTTGTCACAATACACATTATGTGGATCCAATATTTTTGTAAAATATATGAAGGGAAAAAAAGGATCCAAAAACAGTCATATATAGAGTCAATGAGTTGAAATTTAGGATTTGAAATAATTTGGATTAATGGGGAGTAGAGAATGTAAAAAAAAGGAGGAAAATTGGAAAAGAGGAAAATGAATATATTATTTCAATTTTAAATATCTGATAAGCCAGTATATATATTGTATATTATACAACAGATATCCAAAAGTAACTGTCCCCTAACTCTCCCGTCAGGTTTAATACATATCCATGCCACTGCCTCCGCTCCAGGAAAATGGATTCATTTGAGTTTTTATACATATTCATGTTTGTGATATTCTAAAGTTCAACTCGGACTATGCCTTTACCATAATACTGACTTAACATGAACCAAAAATAACTAATTCAAGTTACATTTATGCATATGTACTCCATCCCACCTTTAAATGGGACTCATTTATCTAGTGTAGATGTTCAGTTTTCTCCTTGTTAAATGATCGCTGCTTGCAGGATTAAATGTTACTTGTTCAAGAAAGAAGAATCATTAAGTCTCAAAACTCATGGAAGTCATGTAATAGCAGAAGACTGGAAAGGAAAACAGTATTATTTGTCACATACGGTATCTAGCGGTAAGCACAATACAGTAGCAGTAACCCCAGCTGCAGCACCAGAGATAAACCTCTCAATATTTGTGGTTTCGTCATTTCCGGATAATTTCAGGAGTTGCTTTCTATATGTATCGTAAGAACAAAAATTGATGGCTTTAAAGGGAGCTGTGCGCAGAATGTTAACTAAATTCCCCTTCCAAAAGCCTCTTAAACCTTGAGTAAGTGCAATCGTTTTCACTAGTTGAAACAATTTCTTCTGTTCACCACGAATCATATATTCCAGCTTGAGTCTTTCAAGTGGAGCAACAAAAGTTCTGAGAAAGTTTTAAAAGAAAATATGAGTGGTGCATAAAGTAAAAAGGACATGGGCATAGTTATAAATGGCAAAAGAAACGATACCAGGAACATGATACACATAGTAAAACAAGGAAATAAAGATAAAGTAGGTACAATGTGTATGGGGTCAGGAAAAAATGAATTAGAGGTTCTAGTGTTGTATGTAAGTTAATTAAAATAAGAGCTTTGTAATTTTGAAAGAAAAAGTTTAGTTGCAGCTGTGGATGTAGATAGAAAGGAAAGAAGTAATTATACTAACAACACGATGAGGAGGAGAAAGTCTCCAGTAGTAGATGAAGTTGTTTATAAACTTGAAATGACACTACTAGTTAGTTGAAACTCCTAACAAGTGATAGTTGAAATTGAGTGGAATAAAGCATTGCATTATTAATAAGATTGATAGAGGGATAAAGAGAAATAGACCTAGAAACCATGGCAGCCACAGCTCCAGCCCACAAATGCTTGGTGGTATTCATGGCACCGCGACCGCGGCCGCGCCTTGCTTTAAACCTAACAATCCCAACACTTGGCTTGTCAGGCAAACTAAGTGCAATAGCATCATTTCCCTTTCCCTTACTAGTACCAATACTCCACGGTGATGATTTGTTGGAAGAAGAACAAGTAGTTTTGAAATTGATAAATTCGATAAGTGAGGATGGAGTGGCTTCGTTGAGGAATATTCCGCCGGGGAAAGTGGTGATATCCGGTGGTGGTTGGATTGAGAGGGATTGTATTCTGTTTCGTGACATTGCGAATTAATTAATTAATTTGCTACGCTACTAGTGGCGACTGTGTATATATCATACATACATACATACATATATCAAGTTCAAGTGTCAATTCCCTCATTTTCTCCTATCCCATCATTTCGCTCACTGTTTTATTCCGTTCTATTTTCATCTTTTGTTACTCCCCTCTTTAAATTATAAATAAAAATATTCCAACAATCTTGTTTTTCTTAATTAACTTTTAATTTGGGCGTGTTTCTGGATAGAAATCAGATTAATATGAGTATTCGCTAATTGAGTTAAACAAATCATCTTTTAATACCTCGTACAAATATTCAATTCATTTCTCATTTTTAAATTGTATTTCTCTCTCTCACTGTTCGTATTTTGATGAGTGTGAGCCTGTTATTTTGAGACCCTCAACTTCAACCACCACCTGATTTCTTGCCTTCATTCTCCATTGCCAACCCTACACACTGTTTTCCCCCCTAATTTACACAATGCTTTTGAGTGAATGTTATTCTTATTTATTTATTTCTGAGGCAATCTCCAATGCTTACAACTTGGACACAGCAAGGATCAATTCAATGGCAAACCACACAAATAAAAGAGGCAAATTTTCACCCCTATTTCAACATATAAAAGTTCGTCTGGATATTCAATAACATCATGTACAAACTTAAATAATATGTTGTGAAATGTCAAAGTGCTTGCAATTACAAGGTTGATATGCTGGCGAAGAACCCTTTGAAGAGAAGAATAACAAAACAACCACAAAAGTGGACGCTCAAATCTTGTAGTTTCCCGTGTGTATTTGTCAAACCAACATCTGGGTGTACACTGCCCCTACTGGATAAATCTCTCTTCTACCCAGCACCATATGTGGCTCAACCAGGTATATTCATAATACATGTAAAAGTTGTAATGATAAGGTAAACGAAGAAAAACAGTGTAAAGGTTTGCCAGTGGCAGCCACAAGGACAGATATGATTGCTGATACTACTAGTTTCCTAAATTTGCAAATGTCAACTGTCGATAGAGCAACAACTTCTCTTCGCTTTCATCAAGGGGAACAATATGAGCAACTTCCATGCCATCAGGATGATACTCTTTTGATTCACATGATCTCACTTCAGTGTATTGTAGGCTTGCTGAGGAAGAGTCAGATTCTATCTGTTGCATTTCAGATTCTAGTAGAACATCCATTTGAGCCCGCTCCCTGTCCCTTGGGTAGGTGAAATAAAGGAATGTGTAAATGAGACAACAAAGACCCATTGGAATTCCAATTGCTGTATACAGAGCCTTGGCCAATGATTCGGCATTTTCACGGTCTGTTGCAATGTTTTCAGACCCTTCTGGTACTGGTTCATAACCAAAGACATGCTGAGCCAGTATGCCAACTATGGGAGGGGCAAATGAAGAGAGTACAGTTTCAAAAGATCGGTCCAAAGCATAGATAGTAGTTCGAGATTTCTCAGGGACAATTTCTGCAAAAATTGGACTGTGTACAGCATTTAGTTACAAATTCTAATTGAGTTATTCTAACAAATCCAATGCGTAATTTACCCATAATATAATGTCGATTATAATTTAGATCAAGTGTCACTAGCAAAAACCAATTTCCTTGGGACTTGTATCGCCCTTCTAGCCCCCCTACTTAGCTCATATATCCAAGTCAGTGCTAAGCCCTTAGCCCCATGTCTGATCTTAAAATTCATTAATCTACAAGAATTCTAACTAGCATAGCACAAGTAAACATAATGAAGTCGAATCAAAGGGTTATCATAGAGCCTTACTTGTTTGTAGCCGGACCATTCCAAGATATAAAAAATCCTGTAATGAAGAAGACTACGGTATGCAGGAAGATAGTGGATGGATTATTAGGCAAAGCCAGCAAAAGAATCGCTGCTAGAGGTATTGCTGATGCTGAACTTATTTGTGACAAAATTATTCTCCCCGAGTTAGGCAGAAGCTTTGATAGAATGTCTCCCATCCTACCTCCAAAAAGTCCTCCCAATGAACTGCCAACCACAAACATAGCTACGATAAAAGCAGTAACTTTATGAGAGAATCCAGCAAGTTCTAACCACATTGCTGAAAATGACAGAGCTGACCATGGAAAAGAACCAGTGACACCCTGAGCTACAATAATCTGGAATGACTGGATCTTCATAACTGATTTTGCTTCTTGAGTAAGGTCTTTTACCTCTGACCATAAGGTCTTATTTGAATTATCAGTTGTACTTTTGCTACCGCCATTAGAATAGTGTGGATCATTGGCAAAAAAGCGAACCAGAATACCAACAAATACACTGATTATTCCAACCAAATGAAAAGATAGTCTCCAGCCAGGAATGCCCAGAAATGTAGTTGGGGCTAGCATTACTGAAAATAATCCTCCAATGATTGAGCCAAGGTTGCTGGTTAGCTGGAGCCATCCAAAAGCCATACCACGACTGTTGTCATCAGTTGAATCAGCTACAAGGGACTGAATTGCTGGTCCAACTATGGCAAGGCCAATCCCGTTCAAAGCTCTTGATAAAGCCACCTAACAAACAAAAGATGAATAATTATAAGAATCCGTCTCTAAACTAGTTAATAAAAAAATAATATGATCTTTTTTCTGCTATAACTGCTCAGATGCATAAATAAAATTGAGATGTGTCCTTTTCGGCTATAAAAATAATTTAGAAGGCCATAAAGGCAAAAGCAAGGTTCCATAACGGTTCTGAATAAAGTAAGGTCTAAGAGCAATCTAAAAGCGGATGCATAAATTGTACACCAACTTCATTGCTAGTATGCTCCTTGACTCCTTGAGTCCTTGTATTATCTGGCATCATGATGTCACTGTGTGAGGACATAAGCATTGCACCATACTATCATATTGATTCACATGCAAGGTACATACACCAGAATCCATGTATCATTTTGCACTAATCTAACCATCAACACACATTAGCGAAAATCAAAAATCAATAATTAGATTAATGTAGGGAGTGTGCTTATCAAACTAGGCAAGTTTGAAGAATTTAAGTAGGGTAAGTTTGAAATGACATATGATAATATACGACATTATGTTAAGTTTAAAACTATGACATATGATAATTATGTTAAGAATTTAAGCAGGGTAAGTTTGAAATGACATATGATTATTATGTTAAGAATTTAGAGGTTAAGTTCTATTTACATAAATATTATAATATATAATAAAATGAGCATAATATTAAGTTTAAAACTATAACTGAGAACTAAAACTAACATCTAAACAAAACACAACTAATATAATAGATTAATAAAATTTGGAACATAATAAATGACACAAAACTTGGTTAAGTCTATACAATTACATGTTATAAATCAAAACATCCAAATGGATTTCTATCTCTTTTATTATCACTAGTTCAAACTCATTTATCTGATTGCATTATAGGGTGTTCTTTGATGGAAAAAGAAATGTTTGTATTCCCTGTGTAATCAAAATGCCCAATATATCTCTGGCTAGATTATGTTTCATCAGTAATCAGATAAGAAACTCCCCTCCTGTAGCTCTTTACAAATACCTTTTGCTAGAAACTCCACATAATTCAGTAGCGGAGCCACCTTCCCCAGTGGCCCAACCTTAAAAAATGAATTTGTTTATAACTTTTTTTTCTTGCACAGTTTGGGGGTTACTTCATCCACAAGTGCTCAAAAATTCAATAGCTGCACCAAGCCAAGTGCCACTATTTGGAGATATATAACTATATTTTACCTCTCTAAACATGATAAGAAATATAGATATATAGCTTACTATATTATACATTGTATAAATTATTACAATTAACTAAATATTAATTGTACAGTACATGAGATATCTAGTTTTCCATCCGTTAAAAGAACTGCAAAAGATATCTAATACCTGATAAAAGGTGGAGGAAAAGGCAGCAATTAAAGTTGCTACAGCACCATAGGCAATAACATGGGCTCAGTCGTGCCAGACAGAAAGATAAGCAGCAAGAGGGAAGAGAAGAGACTGAACCATTGACTGTAAAAGGGTGAGAGAGCCAAGCCCAGTTGGGTCCGCGTGAAGAGCTTCTCCGTCCCCTTGTAGATGCCTAAAAGCAGTGACCCATTGGCTCTTTCCATGATTCCAGCAAGATTAACCAATAGCAGCATTTGAATTTCAGGCTTCATTTTGATTTTGATCTTTTTGCTTCTGCTTACTTTTGTACTGATATAACAATATTGCCATTTGGAATCTCATTCCCACTCCCATTAACGAGGTTATCATTCCATGATCCAAACGACACCATATATGTACTTAGATCCGTAGAGTTTGAAATAAAGGTTCAAAGCTACTAAGGGTTCATTTATTAACGAGTGGATGAAACAAATTGAACAGAATGATTAGTTATTCTCTCATTAAAATTGTTTGCAACTTTGATATGCATTAGTTGACTTGTCCTTTTATAGGCCTAGCCGCCTAGGCCCCAACTTACTAAATTTCATCGATGTGGGATACCTTATTGGATCGATTTCCTCTTCGAACGCACAAACAAACTAATGGAACCCAAGCAGTGTCAATCCATTTTTAGCCAGGTATAGATCTAATACCATTTATAACAGCCCAAGCCCACTGGATCCGACAAACCTGGACCGAACCGAATAGTCAATATTTTTGCAACCGAACCGAAATTTTATTACGGATCGGATCGAACCGAAATATTTCGGTCCATTCGTTCGGTCTGTTCGGTCCATATTTTTTTTAAAAAAATATTGAAAAATAAATAAGGTAAATTTTTAAAGGAATATGAATACAAATATATAAATAAAAGTAAATAGATTCATATTTAGGCCAAATAATAAATCAATAATGCAAAATTACATTTATCGAACATATATTATATAAATATATATTAATAAATATATATTATACATATAATAAAAATAAATAATATATAATTCGGTCTATTCGGTTCGGACCGAAATGACCGAATTATATATTATTTATTTTTATTATTATGGACCGGACCGGACCGAATTTTAATTCGGTTCGGACCGAAATTTCAGAAAAAATAGAACCAAACCGAAACTACACTATTCGGTTCGGTTTTTCGGTTCTGGTTCGGTTTTGCTCATCTCTAGGCCTTAGTCCAAAAAAGCGAGCAACTTTGGTATGCATTAGTTGTTGACTTATTCTTATAAAAGAACCAGAATTACTAAATTTCATCGATGTGGAATGTTACAACTAATATTATCTCTCAAAATATTTTTTCAATCACTTTTTAATATAAATTTTTGTTAATGTTTCCCCAAAATTCAAATTCTTGTTGAAAACATACATGTTAAATTAGCAATACAAAAGATAAGTTGGTTAGTTAAATTATAAATATTTTTTACATAATACAAATGTGAGATGATTTTAGAATAATATAATTTATGTTATGCACGTAATTACAATTTCAAAATTGTTAGCTAAGAACAAATTTACCCGAAACATGGATTTATAAAGTAGTTAACTTGTGTATTTTTTAGGAAAAACTAACAAATTAATTTAATTGACTTGCATTACCGAAACATATATAATAACAACTACAATTTGAAATACTAAATAATATCATGTTTTTAAAAAATTGTAAATTTATCATTCTGAAAATTTTAATATTTGTTTATCAAAGAACATTATTCATCCAGAATTCAAGTTTATTATTTATACAAAAATTGTAATTGTGCAGAATAAATTTGTAGAAGTCTTTGAGTACTCTGAGTGATTACACTACATTTAGGTTTGAGTTATACCATTGGCATATAGTTTTAGATTATGTATACTGGGTGAGGACATCTTTACCCTCCAAGTAATCCATCATCATAAATTACTATAATTAAAACATAGTTTAATTTAAGCCACAAAATAAAACTTTGTGATAATATCATAATAGGAGTAACGCTCTACTTTATAATTATTACGAATAATGTCTATGTGTTGTGGATGTAGTCAGCACTGTTCTGTGAAGGTCAGAAGGCATAGCATATTTAGGCATATCTATATTGGAAATTTTAACGATATAAAAGATATAAATGTCATGGAAAATGTAACATTAATTAGAGCACAGAGCTGCTGCACTCAAGCACGTAAGAGCTGGTGCATGAGAAGCGGGCACTGCCCTGTTTTCATCACCATCAAGGAGCAATTATATCACATATGCATACACACAATTATGAGATTAGGGCATTACGATGTTTGAGCATAAATAGGGAGGGAGTTGTAAACTTTGTACAGGCTAGGAGACAAGGTCAAGAAGAGGGGAGTCTTGAATTTCATTACTGATGAAAAATGCTTGTTAGGGATTGTGGTGTTAACATTGTAATCAGTACTATAAGTTACTTAGATTACTTAGAAATTAACTAAGTAAAATGTATTGTCATATGTATATTGACAGTATATTTAGTTGTCACTTGTAACAATATGTTTAAAAGCCAAGTAGGTGACAGTAAATCTCAATAGTTACTGTCTTGTACAAATACAATAATATGATCCATGAAATAGAAGTTCACAAAGTGTTCAGGCACAGCACAGGTCAAGGCTTTGACAGTAACATTCTACAATTGAAGCCTACGACAACATATTCAAGTGACAACACAAAGGAATAGACGACAACAACTATTCCACTGACAGTAAACTTGGCGGAGAATGAAGATTTGAAGACAACAAGTATTACTGACAGTAACTATTCCATTGACAGTAAACTTGGCGGAGAATGAAGATTTGAAAACAGCAAGTTTTACTGACAGCAACTCTGGCGGGGATAGTTGACAGCAGCTTTGGAGGACAGCATGTTTTAGAAGACTATCAAGCTTGTCAGCAAAATATGCGAAGCCGAAGATACTGTCACCAAAGGGAAGCTAAAAGTTGACAGTAAATTTTTAGTGAAGCTGACAGTCTGTTTCAGGTAGCAGACTAGATAGTGAAAATACAAGGAATGATTTTGACATTACTATCTAGTTTGTCAAGTCTACTACTGCAACTTGGGAAAATTCAAGCAAAAGGTAAAGCGTGCTTAAAGAGTCAAAGATTTCTGCATATCTCAGAATTGCTTTATCTACAAATGGAATGAAGACAAATTTGAATGAAAAAAACAAAATTTTTATATCAAGCTTTGTTTTAGGAACAAGAGAAAATACTCTTGTAAGTGGGATATGTGTTTCAGTATAAATACATATATCTCACAAACACTTTCCCTTATGCAACTGAGCAAGAAATTTCTCAAGCATAGAAACATTAGCAAACTCATTGTTATTGTATCTAATCGAAGCTGGAATTATTTTCCAAACAGTTGTAGCAAAACAAAAATTAATAAAATTAATTTTTGAAGTTTAAACACTTTGTCATTTTATCTGCTTAATTAGTTGGTTTGCATCTTTAACTCATTAATTATTATTCTTGTTGTTAGCAAGAATCTGTAATAATTAATCGAGCTGCATTCAACCCCCCTTCTGCAACACTCATCTTGATTAACAACTGGTATCAGAGCAGCAGGTTTAACATATCTAACCTGAAAAGATCCAAGATGAGTGCACAGAAAGTAAGTAGCATAAAAATACCCACCTTTGATAAAGAACATTACAATCTTTGGAAAGAACATTATAATCTTTGGAAAAGAAAAACGATGATGTTCATAAAAACAGTCAACCCACTTTATCTTGGCATTTTGGAAAATGGTCATTTTATCCCTCAATCATATGTACCTGAAACCACAGTGGAAGGTGAGACAATATCTACTCACTGGGTTCCTAAAAAGGTTTCAGTATACAATGATATAGAAAAAGAAAAAGTATTTTTGGATGATTGTTTATAGTTTATAATTATTGAAGCTCTTGACAATGTTATGTACAATAACATTGTCAACTGCAAAAGTGCCAAACAAATATGAGAAACCATTGAGATATTGTGTGAAGGAACAGAGGAGGTAAAAGACAACCAAAGACAAATTCTGGTGTCCCAGTATGAGATTTTTATGGCCAAGTCTAATGAAGGGTTGACTGAGATGTTTGAGAGATTCAACAGACTGATAAAGGACTTGCAGCTGCATGGGAAGTTTTATGACAAGAAGGAAGTAAACATGAAGTTCATGTTGACACTTCCTGACCATCTGGAGCACAAGATTACTGCCGTAAGAGAAGGAAGGGATTTATCAAAAGTTTCTCTTGAAATTTTATATGGCATACTCAAAACCTATGAACTAGAGTTGTTACAAAAGAGAGTCATTCAGTCTGGTCAAAGAGGAAAGATGACAAATACCTCAAATGCTCTGGTGGCTCAAGATCCAAAAATGCCCCAGCTCAAAGAACCTCAACATCAACAACAAATCAAGATTGCAGAAGTCACTGATGAGGATGAGAGTATCACTCTTGAACTCAAGGATAGTGGTGAAGATGAGTTCTACACCCTGAAAGAACTGGACAACATGAAAAACAAAACAATGACTTACATGATAAGAAAGTTCTCAAACCTGAGGTTCAAGAAGAACAGGTCTTTCAAACCCAAAGCTCGAAGTTCCAAGTTCAACAAAGGAAATACATTAAGATCTGGAGGAAGTAGGAAATGTGGATATAAGATAGGAATGGTGGATAGATCAAAGATAAGATGCTACAACTGTAGTGAAATGGGGCATTTTTCAACTGAATGCAAAAAGCCAAAGCAAGTGAGACAAAGTGACAATGACTATGAGGAACTTAAGGAAAAGTATGATGTTTTACTGAAGAAGCAACAAGGTAGGGCGTTTGTAGCTGAAGGCAAATGCTAGGAGGAATTTGATGATGAAATGGAGGAAGAATTTGGGAACCTAGCTCTAATGGCAAACTCTGGAGAAGAGTCACATTCTTCATCAAGACATGTACCTTTTCTTACTACTGTTGATATGACTACATCTCAGTACAAGAAAACTGAGCATATGCTTTAACATGCCTATTGCTCCCAATGATGTATGTTTACACAAGTCAATCAAAACTGAGAAAGCAAAGACTCCAAGCCTTCCTAAAGTTAGGATATGCAAGCCACCCAGAACAAGAACCCAAAACCTAGTATCAAATCTAAATGGGTAGCCACAGGAGTCATGCTAAAAGCTGATGAAAGAAAACCAACTAATCCTGCCTTAAACTGTGATTTGGCTAAGCAAAATGGACCCAATGAGAGTTGGGTACCAAAAACAACTTGAAAACTTTGCATTGTAGGGGAACAGGAAAAATAAAAGAGTCATGTGGATCATTGACAGTGGATGCTCACGACACATGACTGGTGATAAAGCCCTGTTATCACAGTTCAAGGAAATGGTTGGCCCATGTGTAACCTTTGGTGACAACAACATTGGTTTCATAATGGGATATGGCATGCTAGAAGTTGGTAACTTGAAGATTGCTCTAGTGAATGGATTGAAGCACAATCTATTGAGTGTAACTCAATTTTGCGAAAGAGGATTCCAAGTTGGTTTTGATCAAGATATATGCTCCATTGTCAACAAGAAGACAGGAGAAAAGCACTTCAAGGAGTAAGAAAATGAAGTCTCTTCATAGTTGACTTGGATTCAGTAAGAAAAGACCAAGTCTACTGTTTTTACAGTAAAGCTTCATCATCTGAAAGTTGGCTGTGGCATAAGAAACTTTCCCATTTGAACTTTAAAGCAATGAATTATCTAATAAAGAAAGAGTTGGTAAAAGTGCTTCCTCAACTTGAATTCTGTCAAGAAGGATTGTGTGAAGATTGCCAAAAAGGGAAGCTAAGGAGAGCCACTCACAAAAGCACTCCAAGTGGTTCAATTAATAAAGCATTTCAACTTATTCACATGGATTTATTTGGTCCTGTGAATGTGCAATCACTAGCAAGAAAAAGATATGCCTTAGTGATGGTTGATGACTTTTCAAGATACACTTGGGTGAGATTCCTAGCAACTAAGGATGAAACTGCTCAAAAGATTATTGATTTGGTAAGGGTTCTTGACAAGAATCCCAAGTACAAGGTGCAAACCCTGAGAAGTGACAATGGTACTGAATTCAAAAATAGTATCATGAATGATTTCTGCAAAGACAATGGCATCACTCAACAATTCTCTGCACCAAGGACACCTCAACAAAATGGTGTTGTGGAAAGGAAAAACAGAACTCTCGTTGAGGCTGCAAGAACCATGTTGAGTGAAGCAAAACTTTCTACTCATTTCTGAGGTGAAACAATCAATACAGCCTGTTATACTCAAAACATGACTATAGTTAACAAGGCCTATGGAAAAACACCCTATGAATTGCTCGCATGAAGGAAACCTACTGTTAAGTTCTTCCATGTGTTTGGAAGCAAGTGCTACTTCATGAAAGATTCAACTGAGATCAAAGGAAAATTTGATACTAAAGCACTTGAAGGAATCTTTATGGGATATGGAGTTGACAGGACTGCATACAGAGTCTACATCATTGATCACAAGACTATGGAGGAAAGTGTAAATGTCACCTTTGATGAAACAAAATTTCCTAGATTTGAAGGAAGTCAAGAAACAGAACCTTTAGCCTTTGAAAATCAAGGTTATCTAGAAAAGATTGATGAAGACTCGCCAAGAATTGATCACACAATTTCTGGTCCAACAATTGTTCCTATCCAGTCTGAAGACAATGAAGGAACTGCTCAAACAACTAATCTTTCTGGGAATGTTCCCATGAATAGTGGACTTGAAGAAATTGATGTCATCAACAGTGCAAGAGCAAAAGATGTTGTCAACCAACGAGGTGTTGAAGACTCTAGTGACTCTCTAAGAGAAACAAAATGGAACATAGATCACACTAATGATCTAATCATTGGTGATACAGGAACTGGAGTCAAAACAAGAAGAAATGTTGCCAATGAATGCATGTACTCTTGTTTCCTTTCTCAAACTGAACCCAAAAATCTAGAAGAAGCATTGACTGATCCAGATTGGATTAATGCCATGCAAGAAGAGCTTAATCAATTTGAAAGAAGCTGTGTTTGGGAGTTGGTGCCTAGACCAAAGAACAAATCAGTAATAGGCACCAAATGGGTTTATAGGAACAAGATGGATAATTGTGGTACTGTCACAAGAAACAAAACAAGGCTGGTGGCAAAAGGTTACTGTCAACAGGTAGGGATTGATTATAAAGAAACATTTGCTCTTGTTGCCAGACTTGAGGCAAAAAGAATTTTGTTGGCTTTTGCTGCATTCAACAACTTCAAGGTTTTTCAAATGGATGTTAAGAGTGTTTTCCTTAATGGAGACCTAGAAGAAGAAGTGTATGTTGAACAGCCCCCAGGCTTTGAAGATCCAAAAATGAAGAACTTTGTGTACAGACTACTCAAGGCATTGTATGGTTTAAAGCAAGCACCAAGGGCTTACTATGATACTCTTTCCAAGTTTCTTCTTGATAACAACTTTACAAGAGGGATTGTGGATAAAACTCTTTTCTACAAAAAGCATGGAAATGATATCATTCTAGTCCAAATATATGTTGATGACATCATCTTTGGCTCAACAAATGACGATGTATGCAATAAATTTTCAGAATTGATGTAGAACAAATATGAGATGAGTATGATGGGTGAATTAGTATTCTTTCTTGGACTTCGAGTCTACCAAAAAGAAGATGGAATATTTATTTGTCAAACCAAGTATGTCAAGGATCTTTTGAAAAGATTTGATATGGAAGGCTCATCTCCTGCATAAACTCCAATCTCAATAGCAACTCAACTTGACAAGAATTTAAAAGGAAAGAAGGTGGACAACAAGATGTATAGAGGAATGATTGGTTCTCTCCTCTACCTAACAGCTAGCAGGCCTGACATCATGTTTGCAACAGGTCTGTGTGCAAGGTTCCAGTCTGATCCAAAGGAGTCTCACTTAATGGTAGTAAAAAGAATCTTTAGATACTTGAAAGACACTCAAGATTTAGGCCTTTTGTATCCTAAAGAATCTGGTTTTCACTTGGTTGGATATTCAGACTCGGACTATGTTGGTTGCAGAATAGATAGAAAGAGTACAACATGAAGCTGTCAATTTTTGGGAGAAAGATTGATTTCATGGTTTAGCAAGAAACAACATTCAGTGTCAAATTCAACTCCAGAGGCTGAATACATTGCAACTGGTAGTTGCTGTGCTCAGTTACTTTGGATGAGGAGCCAACTATTGGAACCAGTTCCTATCTTTTGTGACAACACTAGTGCCATAACAATTTCTGATAATCCTGTTCAATACTCCAAAACTAAGCACATTGACATCAAACATCATTTCATTCGAGAGCATGTGGAGGAAGGCACAATAAAGCTGATGTATGTGCCCACAGAGAAATAACTTGCAGATATTTTCACCAAACCATTGGATGAAAAGACAATCAACAGTCTAGTGAGTGAATTGGGTATGTTAAATTTATCCTGTTAATGTAATTCTGTTTAGTTGTTCAAAAAATTTAGTTAACTGAAATTCACTGTGAATTAATGGCCTCTTGAGGTGTTTTGATTTCTGTCACAGTAGATACACATGATGATATTTTACTGAGAGGTTAACTAATTTATTTTTAAGTAACTTAATTCATATGAGTTTAATAAAAAGTACTGTCAAGTTTCTTAACAGTGTGTTTTATCCATACTGTCATATAGTAATAAGTTATTGTCAATCGTTTGAGAAGTATTGACAGCATAGTATGCGGGACTGGACCCAAGACAAGCCTTGATGATGATGATTGGTACCCGTCAGGAGGCATGGATAGAAAGTACTTGAACAAAGAGTGGAGCATGATTGTATATGTTGTCACTAGAGCCATGTCAAGCAAGACAAGTGGCTGGAATGAAGTGTCAGCCTACATCAGGAAGATTGTTCATCCCATGGTGCACAACTACAAAATTGATATTGGAAAACTTTTGATGCCACTATTCAAGTTGGTGCTTGGCAAGAAGAACAGCAGAAAATCGATAATCTACTATCACAGATTCTTTATGCTTATTATCAACTCTGTAGTAGGCATAATTAATCTAGATAATGTCCAGTGCATGGAGTCCCCAACTCTAAAGAAAAACACTAATTCTATGTTATCCAGCAAACCTCTTACTTAGGATTGAGATTGTTTACTGCTGATTTCATGTTTTCAATTATCAATAAATTAAATGGTGAGATTGACCTCACCATTCTGAACCCACACTCCGAACCTTTTGAAGGAGTCAGAACTTCTAGAGTCTCCAAATCAATTAGCTAAGAGCCTGATTCCTCCAACAGGATCAGGTTTCTAAAAGGAAGAGGACCACTACCCCTAGGTTAGAAGTCATTCCACATATAGGTGGTGAAACTGCACAAGATGCAGCAAATAAGGGTGGTAATCAGATCACAGAACCCATAGAGGACCCTGGTGAGCCTAGGAGAAAGAAGGCAAGGGTATCAACCTCTGTAAGCCAGACTGTGTCCTCTCAAAAGGGCACAGATCTTAAAAGGGAACAAACCACATCTCTAGATGTTTCCTCTCAAAAGGAGGCATCTATTGAAATTGGTCAGTCTCCCATGGCATCTTGTAAAGAGTCTGCACACCATGTTGAACTCACTCAACATGAGCCTCTTACTCTTAAAGATACACACAATATAGGGCTAGAAAATGTGGAACACAACTCATACAACTATAGTGTATCACACTTTGCCAACACAGAAGATCAGAATGTTGATGCACTCTTTCAAGAGTTGGATGAGGCTGATCACAGTAATCGTCAAAAACCTTCTACTCAATGGGTAGAAGTGATTGTTGTCATAGCCTCTGTTGCTGTTAATGACACGGTTACTGTCAGTCCTCATGACAATAACTTCTCACCAAAAGATGTTGTCAACAATCCAGATCATGACAGCAACTCTCCAATGGCTGCTACTTCTCCAAATGATGATGATTCTTCTCTCATTTCAACTTTACTCAAGGTAAAATCTAAACCTTCTGTGCAAGATGTACCTGCTCAGTCTCTTGCACCTAGGATGAGTGAGGGTGTGGAAAAAAAAAAGAGATAAAAGAAAAGAGAAGTGAGCATAAAAATGAGGGGCTGGGAAAAACTCAGGCAAAAGAAGAGGGCCATGAGCAAGGCTAAAAGAAAAAGCAAAATATGGGAGCCCAAATTTCTAAGGCAATAAGCCTTGAGAGTGAGATGGTGAGGGATGATGAGATCATCCAGAAAAAACCAGAGAGCCCCCAAATCATCTAAACAAGCTGATGGAAGGTTGAAATCCCTTTCAAAGAAAGTTTTCAAACTGTCTAAATAGGTGACAACTGTGGGGAGGAATCAAGTCAAGCTGGTAGCCAAGCTGGAGCAATTTGAAAAATGTATGAATGATAGCTTACAGGCTATATTTGCTCCATTGAAGGAGACGAAACTCATTTGACAATCCATGCAACTGCTAACTCAACTAAGGGGGAGAAGGGTGATGGTGATGGTGAAGTGTTTGTGGCTGAGAAGGTTGTGAAACTAAACAGGAGTGATAAGGAGACTCAAGTTGCATCTCAGGGGGAGGTGAGCCAATATTGGCATTACTGTCCAAGGTGGCTGCTGAGATGGCTGAGAAGCTTGGAGGGAATAAGGTGGAGAAAGGTATTGTGATCAGGGATGGTGTTGTGAAGGCCCTTGTTCATGTAGCTGGTAAAGGAAAGGAGAAGTTATTCAAGGATGATGTTGATGACTTTATTATTAAAGAAAAGGAAGATTTAAATGATGAAGAAGCATCTCTGCTGATGATGGATGAAAATGAGAACAACAGGGTGTTTCAAGATTCCAGCTTCAATGATAGGATCAATGCACTAAAAAACTCTTCCAACAGAGATCCCAGCAACAGTCCGAGCAACTGTAATGGTCTCTAAGAGAAACAAATGGGTGATCACTGTTAGGACTGAAGGAGGTTTCAGTTGGTACATCAGCATGGGATACTTGAGCAGACAAGAGATTGTAGTAATTGAAGCCATAAAGCTAAAAATCAAGACAGACAAGTCCTGGCTCAATGAAAATCTGAAAAGAATTTTGCAGAGGATGGTGGTTGAAAAGCTGCCTGAAATTACCTTCAATCCTCTCTGTATCATGTTTAGCAGCTCAACAGATGAAAAATATAGGTCAATGAACTTGGACATGATTGGTTTGTGCAGACCTAGATCTGTAAAGGAGGCCTTCAATTACTTTAATCAACTGCCAAGAACTGAAGAAAGAAGTGAAGTGATAAGGGTGTTGGCTGAGGAATTGAGGAGGCTGGAAGAGATGAAATCAAGAAAGAATGTGAAGAAGACTCAAGAAGATATGGGGATAATGATGATGAAAAGCCTGAGGATGGTGCATGTAATTCCAAGTCCAACAACAACAATAATGGTGATGTAGGGACCTCTGGAACTGGGAATAAGGATGGAGAAGATGAGAAGATAATTGGTGAGATTGAAGGAAAGGTTATGAAGGCAGTGGTACTTGGTTTTGAAGCAGAGAAACAAGATGTTGTCAGGAGACATAAGGTGGAAATTGCTGTCAAAGAGCCTGAACCTGCTGTCAAGCCTGTATTGACAGTAACTTCAAAATCACTGTCAAAAGAAGGGAGAGAAGAGTTATTGTCAAAGAAAATTTCTTTATCTAAAAAATACAGGAAGACAGGGGCTAACAGACCAAAACCACACTCAAGCAAGAAGCCAAGTAAAAGGAATTTGAAGCCGATAACTGAAGTTCTTCATGAAGACTGTCTGGATATCAAGAGGCCTACAATTAACAACCTGGCTCAATCCAAGGCAGAATCTTTAATCAAGGTGAATGTTGAATGATCTGAGGTCAACTCACTAAGCAAGATAATTCTTCTCTACTCAAATGGAGAAATTGAAGAGATGAGCTATGAAATGAAAGATGCCGGTTATTTCTTGATCAAGAAGATGTTATTTATCATTCATGGGATAGATATAAGAACCCAAGTCTTGGGAGGGATGTTGATCAGAAAATTTCTGGACCTAATGGATTCTTTCAAAGCTTACCCCTTAGATTTTACAGAAGAAGAAGAACCTGAGACAATTGTATACTCAGATGGGGTGATGTTTGCAAATGAAGAGGGAATCAAGGAGTTCTGGAGTATGAATTCCTTGCAAGAAAAGAATGTGGAACTCCTGGAAAAAAGCTGGTGGAGCAGTTGGAAGAGTATCCATGCCCTGAGGAGAAAACTTTCATTCCAAATAATCTGAGAATAATTCAAGCTAAGAAGAAGAAAGAATTTAAAAGAAAGGTTGAGTATGAGAAGACTCAACAATGTTTTCTCAGAAATCCTAACAGGATAATCTTCTACAACAGTGGTGGATCTGGAGAAGAGATCACCTTTGACCAGTTGAGGATTCTAGCTGAGAAGGAACCACAAATCACAGAACTCATCAAGAGACAACTCCTCAATATTACAAATTTTGAGGTGTTTGATCTCAAAAAGAAAGCTCTGGAAATTTATGATTTGAAGAATAAACAAAAGGAGGAGGAAGAGAAGAGAAGCAATGCTGTAGATGATTTTGAAGCCACAGAGAAGGAGATAGAAAGAATCAACAAAGAATCAAAGAAGCTGAGATTGCTCTAAAGTGTGCCAAGCTGAATGATCAATTCTCCAGAAAAGCTAATTATGTATCTTCTGTCTTTACAAATCCACTCAGAATCATCATTGACAGCATTGAAGTCAAAGTTGAAGATTTTGGGGTACTCAACACTGCAAACCTCAGAAGAATTTTCAGATTAACCATTGTATCTCTTCTGGAAGTAGAAAGAAATTTGAGCACAGAAGCTGGAAGGATAATTGATGGTAGATCCAATGAAGATGATGATGTGGACAAACTCAGGGTAAATCAAATATTCACATCTTTAAAAGCCAGATTTCTTTCTGATAAATTTGGAGTTAAATTTCTATGCATCTCCAAAGGACCAGTGGAAGTCTATTACTCTTATCAAGACTTGAATAACCTATCTCATAAATTGGTGAAACTAGTACTTGACTGTGTGACTGATCATGCCAAGACCACAGAAGAGAAGAGGGCCTTGAGATCCTTGGAGTTGCTGTATGAAAGAAAGAATCCACAGAAGAAATCAGATCAAGGAAGCTCAAATTGAATCTGAAGATTTGTTCAGCCTAGATGAGCTTAGCTTGAGAAATTTGTTCTTATAATTTTTCCTGAATATTTTTTTTGTACAAACACTTTAGTTATGTCAGTTGAGTTAGCATCTGTAATTTAATTTGAATTTGTCTTTATTTTACATAAAAATAAATTGGGGGAGATTGTTAGGGATTGTGGTGTTAACATTGTAATCAACTATAAGTTACTTATATTAATTAGAAATTAATTAAGTAAAATGTACTGTCATATGTATATTAACAGTATGTTTAGTTGTCACTTGTAACAGTATGTTTAAAAACCAAGTAGGTGACAGTAAGTCTCAATAGTTACTGTTTTTTACAAATACAATAACATGATCCATGAAGTAGAAGTTTACAAAGTGTTCAGACACAGCATGAGTCAAGACTTTGACTGTAATATTCTACAACTGAAGCCTACGACAACATATTTAAGTGACAGCACAAAAGAACAGACGACATCAACTATTCCACTGACAGTAAACTTGACGGAGAATGAAGATTTGAAGACAACAAGTATTACTAACAACAACTATTCCATTGACAGTAAACTTGTCGGAGAATGAAGATTTGAAGACAACAAGTATTACTGACAGCAACTCTGTCAGGGATAGTTGATAGCAACATTAGCGAAGATAGTTGACAGCAGCTTTGGAAGACAGCATGTTTTAGAAGACTATCAAACTTGACAGCAAAGTATGCGGAGCCAAGATACTGTCACCAAAGGAAAGCTAAAAGTTGACAGTAAACTTTTAGTGAAGCTGACAGTCTGTTTCAGGTAGCAGACTAGATAGTGAAAATACAAGGAATGATTTTGACATTACTATCTAGTGTCAAGTCTACTACTGCAACTTGGAAAAATTCAAGCAAAAGGTAAAACGTACTTAAAGAGTCAAAGATTTCTACATATCTCAGAGCTGCTTTATGTACAAATGGAATGAAGACAAATTTGAATGGAAAAAGCAAAGTTTCTATTTCATGATTTGTTCTAGGAACAATAGAAAGTACTCTTGTAAGTGAGATATGTGCTTCAGTATAAATACATATATCTCACAAACACTTTCCCTTATGCAATTGAGCAAGAATTTTCTCAAGCATAGAAACATTAGCAAACTCAGTGCTATTGTATCTAATCGAAGTTGAAATTATTTTCCAGATAGTTGTAGAAAAAAAATTAATAAAATTAATTTTTGAAGTTTAAACACTTTTGTCATTTTATATGCTTAGTTGGTTTGCATCTTTAACTCATTAATTATTATTCTTGTTGTTGTTGTTAGCAAGAATCTGTAATAATTAATCGAGTTGCATTCAACTCACCCCTTCTGCAACACTCATCTTGATTAACAATGTTGCATGGGAATTCCCTTTCTTATGAATGGCCAATGCACAAATTCATATATCATCATCATTTATATAAAATCCTATGACAAACAAGTGATAATATTGGATTGTTATGGAATAGAAGAAATAATAACACGGCAGACAATTATATGAATTCTCATTTTTCCCTAACCAAAAAAAAGAAAAATTAGGTGAATGCCAATAATAAATCCAATTTCAAGATCCAAGTCAATATACATGTATTTATTCACTTGGAAGATATAGTAGTGGTAGTAGTACAGGAATGAACAATTGGATAAAAAACTTAAGGGGGAGAGAAACCTGAAAAAAAGAAGAGGAGAAGGCAACAAGAAAAGTAGCAGCAGCCCATAAGAAAGCACCATAAGCAATGACATGGGCTCGATTATATCGGAGGGATAGATAAGCAGCGAGAGGGAAGCAAAGAGACTGGACCATTGACCTGTAAAGTGTTAGCGAGCCCAGACTAGTTGGATCCGCATGGAGAGCTTCTCCCACTTCTTTGTACACTCCCGGTAGAAGTGACTCGTCCGCTCTTTCCATTATTCCGGCTAGATTAACCAGCACTAGAGTCAGCGTTTCCGCCTTCATCTTTTATTTCTCTGGTCGGGTTTTGACTCACTTTTCGGGATGTGCCTCTGTCGGTCAACATTTTATTTCTTAACTACTACTCTACTACTGGTATTCGTTTGACTCCCGAATGTTAATATCTCATGTCAACGTACATTGTCATGTATTGAGTGTAGTTCTGTGGTACAACATTGCAAGTTATGGGTTCGATTCTCACGTATATAGATACTAACGAGTATCTAGGCTTAATAAAAAAAACATACATTATTATATTTAGACTTATTATATTTAGACTTTAATGCAGTGCCGTTTAATTTATTTAAAATATAAATAAAACTGAATTCTTTTTTTTATGAAAATTGGAATCATTACTTAAAAAAAATATCTTATATTTTCTGATAAATTTTCTAATTTTATAATGGTAGTGACAATATACTGAATTAAAATCACTTAATCATTTCAAATTCATTTTAATGCATGCTTCTTTATAATAGCTAACTAATTAGTGGTTTTCTAAAGAGGTTTTGACCTAAAAATGATGGTTTAATTTTTCAACCAAATAAATTGAGTTTTTTTTTACAATTCTTAACTAAGATGGTTAATTTTTTTAAAATTATATTTTTCTTCCTTTTAAAATATACCATAGTTTTAATATTTTGTAATATTTTTAATTATTTAATTTTATCATGTTAATTTTATAATAGTAATAATAATATTCATATCCTTAATAATGATAATAATAATAAAATAAATTTAAATATTATGTCAATTATTTTTTAAAATTAAAAGATTTTTTCATCTATCATCTTTTCAAATTTAATTTATAAAAATTATAATGAAATTTATAATTTATACTGTTTATATTTAAGTCATTCTATATTCATCTAAATTTTATAAATCTTTCCACAAAATTTCACACAATTTATAAAAATATTTTTGATCATACATTATTTCATCTTATACAAGTGAAAATACAAATTGGTGATTGGGCTCACAAATATGCTAATGGCCATTGTATTCTGGGGGATCCCATTGTGGCATTGGATACTCTTGGTGTAATAATATGTATTATCGGCCAATGAATGATATGAAATCAACAAATTAATTAATTAAGAGTAAAGTGCACTTTGTGTACGCGTAGTTTGTGTGTCAGATTACTTGGGATACCACCCTTCAAAAACTAACACGCGCTATACTGCACTTCCTAATTTTTTACACTTTGCTGATTTCTTTCTAATTCAGCTAACGCCGTCAGTTTTTTTAAGGGTATTTTCATCAGTTAAAACAACCATTTTCGGCATTTGCATATGGCTCAGATTAGGGAATTAGTGGAGCTTCCATTAAGACATTCACAGCTCTTTAAGTCTATTGGAGTCAAACCACCAAAAGGAATCTTGCTTGGATCCGGAAAAACTTTGATAGCCCGAGCTGTTGCTAATGAAACTGGTGCTTTCTTCTTCTGCATTAATGGACCAGAAATTATGTCAAAGTTGGCTGGGGAGAGTGAACGTAATTTGAGGAAAGCATTCGAAAAAGCAGAAAAGAATGCACCATTCATTATATTCATTGATGAGATCGATTCAATTGCCCCCAAAAGAGAGAAGACCCATGGTGAAATTGAGAGGAGAATAGTTTCTCAGCTGTTGACACTTATGGATGGACTTAAATCGCGTGCCCATGTAATTGATATGGGTGTTATTAATCGTCCTAATAGTATTGACCCTGCTCTGAGAAGGTTTAGAAGATTTGCCGGATAATCGGCTGACTTCACTCTTTCCGGTTTGTTCTTTGTCTATTTGTATGTCTAAATGATATGGATAGATTGTTAGTAGTGATAACTTCGTTTTGCCATATTTTTGTCGAGTTTAATCGATGTTGGAGGTCACCGGATTTGTCACTGGTCGTCTTCTCCGACCCATTTTGGCCGGAATCTGATTGTATAACTTGGTTTCTTGATTTGAATCTTTTGGTTAACTTGTGTTTGATGCCAGCAACTCGTGAGTGTGTTTTATTTCGAGTTTTACTGTGGTTTTGAGTCGCCGGAGTGTTGAAGCAACCAGATTGTTTTCGACTTAGCCGGTATTGGTTTGATTAAGCTTGATTCTTGGTCTAGTTTATGTGGTTAAGGTGTTTACATGCCTAGGAAGTAGTTGCTGTCATGTTTGTTGAGTTTGGTTGTGAGTTTGGTGTAACCGGAAAAATTTTCCGATTGTCGAACTTCTTGTTCCGATTAGAAGCTGTGCTGATAGATCCGTTAGAATATAAACTGACGAAAATATCCTTAAAAAAATGACGACGTTAGCCCAATTAGACGAAAATTAGCAAAGTGTAAAAAGTTAGGAAGTGCAGTATAGGGCGTGGTAGTTTTTGAAGGGGGTATCGCAAGTGGTCTGACACACAAACTACGCGTACATGAAGTGCACTTTACTCATTAATTAATTAAGATGAAGAATAAACTAGCAGCCGAGGCCGGGAAAGGAACCGAATACAATTCGAAAAACAGAGGCACTATAGGCAAGCGGATCATGAAGAGAATGATACACTATCAAACAAAGGGGTAGAAGGTATAAAAAAAAAGGTGCAGAGACTCAATAGAAACTGGTCTAATCTATATCTTTATATTATAAATTATTGGATAACCCATTCCAGGTTTGGTATCATATTTAGTTTTGAAATTTATAACTTTGATCCATTTGATAAGTTCGGGCAAGATCCATATTATTATTAACTCATTTTAATAATTACCATTAATGTGATATATAATATTTATGATAATCTTAATTTATCAAAATTTGAAATATTATGATAAGTTTATTAACGTAAATTATATGATATAATATATAAGTCTCATATTCATATATATGTTTGAATTCATAATCTTAATTTGGTATTCAATACCCATATCAAATATTGATATAATATAATACATATTTTTTACGTAAAAATTGATATACACAAAATTAAATAATAGATTTTAAATATAATTGATATTTGAACGTAAAGAAATAATATAATATGAGTAAATTATTAATATATATATATATAATATTATAAGTAGTTAAAAAAAAGTAATTTTGAATAAAATTTAAGATATACAGAATTTAAAATAAAAATTATTTATGAATTATTACACATAAAATATTATTATAAAAGTAAATCTTAAATAAAAATTAACACATGTGAATATTATAAATAATAATAAAGAAGAAATTAAAATTAAAAAATGTAAACTTATTACATTAAAGTTTTAAATTGAAAACAATTTAAAATAATTATTTATATTTAATTATTATATTATATTATTATAATAATATTTATTAATATATAAATTATAAATTACTCGTGTGCATATCACGAACAAATAACCTAGTAAATGGAATTGGCCGTATTGCATTGACAGGGGAATCCTTCCATTAAAATTTCGGAAAAAATATACATACCTGAAATAATCCAACCCCAACTTATATATTGTGAGGTCATTGTCGCCGTTTGGGTTAATTAAAATAAATTAATTATATATTTAAAGTATTTTATATTCATTTTAAATTAAAATGGGCTTATCTACTGTGAGGTCATTGTGGCTGTTTGGGTTAATTAAAATAAATTATTTACATTTTAAATTATTTTATATTTATTTTAAATTAAAAGTGTAATTTTTTAATTTAAAATGAATGTTTGTGTTTGGATAATTTTATTTAAAATAATTTTATTTAAAATAAATTTATTTCAAAAATTTTAATTAAAAAATAAATGTTATATTATTGAAGCATAAAATAAAAATATAATATATAAATATCTTAAATATGTATGTTTATATTAAAATATTATATGACAAAAAAAGTATTTCAAATATACTTAAATTTAATGAATTAAAATTAATTTTAAATTCTTTAAGCATAGCCAAATGTCATCTGTGTATATAGTACTGTATCTGATAAGGAGGAATCTTATATCTATATACAATCATAGAGGATGTCACACAGCTATGCGGAAGCGTCGATCAACGACTAATTTTTCAAACTTTTGGCTGAGTGATGCACCAACTCTACGCCTAGAGCCTGGCCAGCAATGCGCAATTAACCCTTGGACCTTCGTCTTCACAACTCGATGCCTGCACAATGGGTTAGTAACAACTTCACAATATAAACAAGACGAGCATATACGAGGAACCCCCAACCTTTTTATTACTCCACAAAAATGATCTACTTGCCACAGCTCGGCACAGCTACCCACTAACTGCTAGCAATACAAGAGTGCATCACTACAAAGTTCTTTCTCTCTCTAGAACTCTATGTAGCTCTCTCTGTATTATGCTCTCATTTCTCTCAATAAGTGTGTCTCTCAAACTATGAGTGAATTGCTGAATGAATGGATGGATGAATGAATGAGAATGAAGTAGCTCCTCCTTATATAGGCAGCTAAGCGGGCTTTGGATGACTCAAGCTCATCCAAACTTTCCATCTCTGGCGAAGATCTTCCTTGATACACTCTCATGAAATCCTCCTTTTGGAATATTTTCAAGGATAATCCTTCTTCTAGAATATTCTCTAAGATATGCTGAATCGTATCCCTTGATTTTCGCCCTTATAAGATATTGCCTTATACCATATCAAATATGACATGCTCTCCAACTTTCTTTTCTTATTTGTAAGCTAAGCTCATCCATATGATATGTATATGCCCAAGTCCATCTTGCACATTGAATCCATGTCATGCCTGCATCATACTCCAACCATGGCCCAACTAATTGCATCACCTATCCAGCTCCACCATAGAACCATGCCTTAGCTAAGCCCACCATGTCTGACTCCTTAAGACTCGTCTTCCATGTGCCTCTGTGTCATTGAGGACTAATGGTGAATGATGACTCTCCCTTAAGCCGGTCGTGCCCTTGTTCAAGTCTCACCCAATCTTGCCTCTCTTACCATTGCGCCATGCTGCGTGGCCCCTCTAGAATCAAGTGTGTCCACAATGCATGTTCCCTGTGTCTGTGCCTGGCTATGCATTCCTTTGCCTCCGTTGTCATGATCTAAACCTTTGACATATCCAACTTGTGCAAGTACCCTCATAAATTACAAGTGCCCCATGCGCCCCATGTGTGCTTCATGTGCCCCAACTTCACCTC
This sequence comes from Oenanthe sinensis, assembly GCA_028671895.1. NCBI lineage: Eukaryota > Viridiplantae > Streptophyta > Magnoliopsida > Apiales > Apiaceae > Oenanthe > Oenanthe sinensis. The sequence continues at coordinate 44,929,442 of CM053794.1, forward strand.
AACGTAAAGCCCCATGCCTGGCTTACAATTCTGGTGATGAAACCCAATATTTTAAGCCTTCCGAGTAAGTCACTGCTCCGGCCCGCAACACCAGACTTAGGCTCAAAAACCTAAAGGTCTAACAGAGTACATGATGAAGATGACGGTGTGTTTGCACTAACTAGTAAAGTTGGGACGACGCTTTGCTCCCAAACTTAACCTTCAGGCCATCATTAGTACTAGTAATCGAGTTTAGTATTGCTACCATCCCAGTTCACCATCATTACTTGCCACTATTTTATAGACCAGTACCTAGTTAATTACCTATAAGTATTTAGTAATGTGTTGTATCTTTTATTACACTATCATTCTTTTTTTGGGCTTTGTTCTCTTAAAAATCAATTAATAATTTATCACAGTGTGCTCCATTATTATTGATCTTTCTTTGTTCATTTTAAAAAAGTTTACAAACTCATGACAATAATTTAATCAGAGTAAAAGATAGCATAATAAAACTCATATATGTCTCAAAATTATACTGATGGAATAGATGATCACAATATCTACTTAATCATGGCTCTATGCTAGTTTACTTACTGCACTATTCACTTTGCTTGTTAAGCCTTACAAGATGCTACTACCAGTAGTCCAGTACCACCAAATTGTCATAAAAAGTTAATAACTTCTTAGAACAGATACGCTGGTCCAGTCTTTAAACTTAAATATATATTTTTTTTTAAAATCAGTAGCATGACATTTGCGCTGGTCCTGTGCAAGAGGACCAACAACCAAAGCAGAAAGCCCCAATCATAAAGTGAATACAAAGCGAAAAAAGGGCCGTCTTCTTAAGCTGTCAATTGCGCATCCCACCTTTTCTCATTATCAGATTTTTATTCCAGACTTGAGCTCGGTGCCTAACCGTAACATTATTAATTATTAATCAGTGTTTTCCGGTAGTTTTAGTTTTCTTTGTTTGATTTCTTCAAATATTTCTTTCTAAATTTTCTATGTTTGTTTGAGCAGCAGCAGCAACATAAAAAACTAATTTCTATATTCAAATTTAACAAACTAATGAATTAAAACTTGTACGAGTTATTTTATATAAACCTCAAACTTGAACAAAAGAGCGCTACCGCCTACCAGTATAGAGAATAACATGCAAGAAGAAATAGAAATGTAGGTGGCGAGAAGATAGACAGAAACCTTACATTACATTACATGCCATAAAAAGTAACAAAGGAAGGTGGTAATTTGCTAGTTATATGGACAACAACCCGTGCAAAAAGAGAATAGATAATAGCTATATATATATATAAAATATTAAATTAAAAATTGAAATATAATTAAGTGGCTTGCATAGACTCACGAGTTGAAGTTATGATTGGATGATAAGACAAGCCTCGTGGAAATCAACTTTATACATGATTATTTCTCTCCTTTGACAACCATTATACATTTATATTAATTAAAGAAAAAGAAAAAAAGTAAAATACAAGGTACTTGTGAGTTGTGAGTTTGTGACCCGACCCCAAGCAGAAAGAAGCCTAGCTTAGCTAGTAGGAGTAGTATTATAAAACTGATGATGGAAACAGATGGAAAGGTGTGGGATACAATTTTATACAGTATATGCTTTTTCTATAAACAAGCCAATCCAAACACACCTCCAAAAAACTCTAAATAAGCAAATCAAAGAAAGAAGAGCGATCAGTGAGTGAGTGAAATACAAGACATACAAATCAAAACAAGAAATTAATTAAGATGAAGGCAAGAGAAAGAAACAAAAGAGCTCCTCCAGCAGATCTCTTGGTCTGTTTTCCAACTAGAAGTCATTTGAAGCTAATGCCCAAGCCAACTACTTGTAGCCCTTCACGACCATCGTCTGTACCGGCCTCTAAACGCTTCCTCCACCACCACCACCTCAAAAAATCTGGTGCCACCACTTCTATGCTATTATTAAAAAACAAACACATGGAATCCGATATGTCTGAGCCCACATCTCCCAAAGTTACTTGTGCCGGACAGATCAAAGTCAGGCCCAAAAACGGAGGATCGTGCAAGAATTGGCAATCAGTCATGGAGGAGATTGAGAAGCTTCACAATAACAACAAGAAAACCAAGAAGATCAAGAAACCAAACTGGGCTGAGGCTCTAGGGTTCAAAAAAGATGTCATGCAGTTCTTGACTTGTTTACGAACAATTCGGTTTGATTTTCGATGTTTTGGATCTTTTCCATCCGTCGATATTACTAGCTCAGATGATGAAGATGACGACGAGGAGGATGATAAAGATAATGCAGAAGATGTTAAGTATCAACAGAATCAAGAGGAAGATATTGTTGACAACAACAACAACTCAAACGCCGTTTTCTCCAAATGGTTCATGCTTTTACAGGAAAACCAGGATACCAAAGAAGCTTGTGATGATAAAGATCATCGTCAATCTGCTAATGCTCCACCTTCAAATGCCTTATTGCTCATGCGTTGTCGGTCCGCTCCTGCCAAAAGCTGGCTCCAAGATGAAGATGATGAGGACGAAAAGGAAAAGGAAGCCGAAATGGTGAATGAGGAACAAGTAAAAAGAAAAAAAAAATTAGAAGATAATAATTTGGTGGTTATGAAATATGACACAGATTTCTACAAATTATCTTGCGATATTGCAAAGGAAACTTGGGTTGTGGGTGGAATTAATAAAGATCAAATGTCAAGAAGTCGAAGTTGCAAGAGATGATCCTTAGCATTGTAGCCTTGCGTTTGCTTGAGGATCCAATTAAACATCTGTTATAAATTTCAGGACTTACATTGACGACATGCAAGTGGAGATTTGTCGCTCAATAGAGATGGTTAAATACTGCTCGATCACTATTAATTAAGCGTGGCCGGATCCAAGCAATAATTCTAACAGTCTGCAGATCATAACTATGGTGATATTATTATAATCTCATCTGCCGCTACTTTCTATACTATACCTTTCTAATTAAGTTTGCTTCATATGTATACTGTTGGTTTCTAATCTGTTACTTGTTCCTATTTGCATTTATCCTCTGGGATCATCTGTCTTGTGCCTGTATTGCAGTCAACCTTTTTCGTTGCCTTTTTGGAGTTGTTTTGTTTCCCATATAGAGTTGTTTTGTTTCCCATATAGAGTTGTTTTTTTTACTCTATTTAACCTCGTGGTCAACTTATGTACAGTTCATTTTTTATCTGTTGCTGGAGAATATGCTGTATGCACGGCACGGTGTATCTTTTGATGTATCAATTGTAAATACTAGTACGTACCATATAAGTTCTTAACAGCCTCATCTCCTGCCGGCTATCTACTCGTATATTTGATTCACATATAATAATCAGAATAATGAACTGATGAAATATATATGTATCGCTCATGGGTGGATCCATCAACGAATATACATATGACATCTAATTACCATACTGAAATCCTCGTCTATCTATCTATCTATCAATACTGCAATTATAAACTGGTCTACACATTTGTATAAGTTGTTTCAACAAAATAGTACACACCACAAATCATCCAAAGTTCTGTACATATAATCATTAACCAATACACATGAAGCGTCTTCTAATTTCTTAGTCAAGCTGGCAGGTAATATTAAGCCTCCTCTAATTTCCAAGTCAAGCTAGCAGGTAATATTAAGCCTCCTCTAATTTCCAAGTCAAGCTGACAGGTAAATATCGTTACAGGTTAAAAATAAATGACAATACACTTTCTCAACTGAAAACGAAAATTGTTAATGACTTATTTACCCGTCTGGCTTATCTTATTATAAGTTTAAAAATATATGTAATTTTTTACTTACAAACCCCTTGTAAGGGGAGCCAAACAAGGCTTATTCTTTTGTTAATTATATGGTGTACGACTGATTATTTTGACTGGACTTTCTAATGATTCAAAATTTTCACCAGATATTTCCTGTATTGTTGATCCATTCTTGTATATCTTGAAGGCTGGGATCAAGTTAACATCTTCTAATTGCATGATGTATGGGTTATCTGTTGGAAAATGTGGGTAGCCCCACATTGTCAAGTCATTTTGAGCCTAAGTTTGAATGTTTCTGGGGTGCGTGCGCGCAACAAGTTATGATTGGAGTATGTTCTTCTTCGAGAGAGCTTTCCAACGCATATTTAAGTATTCAAAATGATCAAGGAATGGATGAGATATGATTATCTAAAATTGGTACCTTGAAAATGGAAATCTAGAAATAAGAACTTGAATCCCACATTGAATTGGAAAAGAGTTTTCCATGACTTTATATAGTAGAACACTTATGTAGTGTTTAAGATGTGTTAGTATGGTATTGCTCCACCACCCACGTGCGCGCAGGGGGATACAAATCATGGGATTTCGAGGGCAAATTACAAATCATGGGATTTCGAGGGCAAATTCGTGGCTTCGCAAGCCTTCGGGCTTTACGTGTGGGCGACCTGCGGACACGAATGCAGCAAAATCTGGGCCGAATAAATCCGGACCGGTTTTGCTGAAATCAAAGTTACTGTCAGCATAATACAAAGCTGTTGTCAAATTTGCTTTAGCTCAATATAATAATTCCTTATTTTGTTTTAATAATAAGTATTATTATTAATTCGAAATTGATTTGGACAACCAATTTCCTTTATTAATTAACGCGTGATTAATTAAGAAAAATGCGTGGTAATTTAGGAAATTGTGTAGCGCCCAAGTTTTCATAGTCTATATGTTCATCTTATTCGATCTTAGGTTCACAAGTCTATCTTCTGCCCTAAATCCTAAACACAGTCGTCCTCTTTCTTGGTGATAGTTTTCTTGCTTTGTTCAAGCTCGCTGAAGGTGCTGTTCTTCGTGACATCATCGTGTTCTCATTTTATCCTGGGAGGCCATCGACTCTAACATACGGTGAGAGGCGGAATAGCTTTAAGTAGACAGTTCCGTACCGGACTCGAGACATCATTTGTTTCTTATGTTGCCACTGAAAAGGCAAACGTGGTAGAGCATGCTCAAAGCTCCAAGTTCAAGAAGAACAATTCTGGTAAAGGAACAAAGCTAGCACCCAAAGGAGGAATTTTGAAGCCTTCGAAGTTTCAAAGAAAGTGCTACAACTGTGACAAAGTGGGTTATAGGTCTTCTGATTGCAAGAAGCCCAAGAAGCCCAACAAAAAGAAAGAAGCAAATATGGTGAATGATATCTCCAAGGAGATGTCCGATATAGACCTTTGTGCTACAGTCTCTGAAGTGAATATGGTTGGCTCTAATCCAAGGGAATGGTAAATTGATACGAGAGCTACAAGGCATATTTATTTTGATAAGACAATTTTCTCTAGGCTCAAAGCTTCCAATGCTGGTGAGAAGCTTTATATGGGGAATTCTACGACTTCTACAATTGCAGGGGAAGGCACGGTGATTCTAAAGATGACCTCTGAAAAGAATCTGACTTTGAAGAATGTACTTTATGTGCCTGATATTCACAAGAACCTTGTGTCTGGTGCCTTGTTGAATAAGCATGGTTTTCGTATTGTAATAGAGTCGGATAAAGTTATTTTTTCTAAGAGTGGTATATTTGTAGGCAATGGCTAAGTTTGTGATGGGCTCTTTAAGCTCAATGTAATGTCTGTTAAAGACGAAAATGAATTGAAGAATTCTTCTGCTTACTTGCTTGAGTCTCCTAATTTATGGCATGTTAGATTAGGACATATAAATTATGACACTATACGACGATTAAGTGTAAAAGAATACATACCAAAATTGAAAATCGATTCAAAACATAAGTGTGAAACTTGTGTTGAGGCAAAATTAATGAGATCATCATTTAAACGTGTGAAAAGAAACACCAAAGTGCTAGACTTAATACATAGCGATATATGTGATTTAAAATTCGCTCCAACTCGAGGAAGTAACAAGTATTTTATTACATTCGTAGATGATTGTATAAAATACTGCTATGTATATTTGCTCAAAAGTAAAGATGAAGCTATAGATAAATTTAAAATCTATAAGGATGAAGTTGAGAAACAACAAACAGAGAAAATCAAAAGGATACGTAGTGATCGTGGAGGTGAATATGTTGAACTTTTTGGGGAATTATGTTCACAACATGGTATAATCTATGAGGTCACTGTACCATATTCTTCTCAGTCAAATGGAGTGGCTGAGAGGAAGAATCGCACTCTAAAGGAGATGATGAATGCGATGCTGCTAAGCTCTGGATGATGCGAATTATCTCTTAAATAGGTTGATGCGCAAGAACAAGGATGAAAGTCCTTATAAAATATGGAAGAAAGAGAAACCAAGTTATAAGCTTTTGAAAGTGTGGGGGTGCCTTGCTAAGGTGCTGATCCCTACGCCTAAGAAAGTGAAGATTGGTCCAAAGACCATAGATTGTATCTTCATTGGATATCTCCCAAATAGTACTGCATATAGGTTTTTCGTACATGAATCAAAGATTCCTGACATTCAAAAGAATACGATCATGGAGTCAAGGAATGCCTCATTCTTTGAGACAATATTTCCTTGTAATCCAGAAACCAACCACCCCACAACGTCTAAACGATCTCATGAGTTTATAGAGGAAGACAATGAGGACGAAGACAGTGAAGATGAAAATGTGGGGTAGTAAGAAGGAGCAAAAGACAAAGGAAATAGAAATCCTATGGGTCAGAATTTATGACTTATTTGCTCGAAGAGAGTGATCCGAAAACCTATAAGGAAGCGGTAACATCACCTGATGAACCTATGTGGAAAGAGACCATCAAAGACGAAATTGATTCAATCATGCAGAATCATACCTGGGAGCTAGTGGACCTGCCATCTGGATGTAAACCACTAGGATACAAGTTGGTTTTCAAAAAGAAATTGAAAATTGATGGCAGTATTGACAAGTACAAGGCCGGACTTATAATTAAAGGATACAAGCAACAACATGGCCTCGATTACTTTGATACATACTCCACTGTATCACGAATAACATCCATAAGAATAGTGCTTGCTATTGCTGCACTACGAAACTTGGATGTACATCAAATGGATGTGAAAATAGCTTTTCTAAATGAAGACTTAGACGAGAAAATCTACATGGAACAACCCGAAGGGCTTGTGGTTCCTGGACAGGAAAGAAAGGTATGTAGATTAGTTAAGTCATTATATGACTTGAAATAAGCTCTCATGAAGTGGAATGAAAATTTTCATCATTTTATGATGGAAAATGACTTCAAGGTAAATGAATGTGATAGTTGTGTCTATTACAAGGATAACAAGAATGAATATGTCATGATAACATTGTATGTAGATGATCTACTTATTGCTGGCAGCAGTGGAAAAGTGATTAAGTCTACAAAGGACATGTTAAGATCAAGATTTGACATGAAAGATATGGGACAAGCAGATATGATTCTAGGTGTGAAAATTTGTAGAACATCAGAAGGTATCGTGCTAAGTTAGTCACACTATGTTGACAAGATCCTTAAGAGGTTTGCCAAGGATGATACTGAGATAGCCAAAACACCTGTGAATTTGACTTTACATATATCCAAGAATAAAGGTGTAGGGACTTCCCAATTGGAGTACTCGAGGATAATAGGAAGTCTGATGTACTTAATGAGTTGTACGAGACCAGACATTGCGTACTCAATTAGTAAGTTGAGTAGATTCTCAAGTAATCCAAGAGCTGATCATTGGAAAACGATCATAAGAGTACTAAGGTACTTAAGAGGAACTCGAGATTATGGACTACACTATGGGAGATATTCAGCAGTACTTGAATGGTACACAGATGCAAATTGGATATCTAGCAAGAAGGCGTTGAAGTCTATGAATGGCTACGTGTTTACACTAGCTGGGGCAGTTGTGTCATGTAAATCCTCAAAACAAACAGTAATAACTCAGTCCATGATGGAAGTTGAGTTCGTGGCATTAGACAAATGCGCACAAGAGGTTGAATATTTACGCCAATTCATGGAGGATATTCCTAGATGGCCAAAACATGTAACTGCAATAGAACTACATTGTGATAGTTAGTCAGCTATTGGCAAAGCACAGAATATGTTGTATAATGGTAAGTCTTGTCACATACGACGATGACACAGTTCCATTAAACAATTAAAATCAACTGGAATTATCACTATTGACTTTGTACCGTCAAGAGATAATATCGTGGATTCATTAACCAAAGGGTTATCAAGAGAACTGGTTGATAAATCATCTAAGGGGATGAGCCTGTTGCTTAACGGCGTCATGGTGGACACCCAACCTTGCTGACTGGAGGTCCCAAGAACTTGGTTCAAATGGGCAAACTAAATCATGATGACCAAATTACTGTGGGGGTAACCCCTGGCCTGTTCCTATGGTGTGGAAACAGTGAGACATGTATGGTACGAGGGTAAGCTTACGCTTTTAATGATCTTTTGGTAAATACATGAAATTCAAGGTTGAATGCATGGAATTCAGTTGAGTAAACACGGGTTACTCTTTAAGATAAAGATCACCTATATAGGAGAGAAGTGGGGCCGCTTCAAAGGAGAATTGCGAGGCACAATTCTTTAGAAACTCCCGCAGAACCAGGACGATGTCCATGGCCAAAATGGACATAATCATGATAGCTGAACGAGTCAGAAAAGATGTAGTGATAAGTATATCATCGCTTACATAAACGGTCGAACAGTTCAAGGATACTCGCGTTTACTACAAGTAAGGTCGGTATGCTTAATCGAGCGAAGGTTCAAGGAGTATTCTCTACCTATCGTATGCTATATATGATCAAAGAAACTATCATCAAGCCAAATTCCGTGTCTGTCCGTTTGGTGTGTGCTATTGAAACATCAATCTCATCCATGTGAGGGATTGTTGGAAAATGTAGGTAGAAGCCCCACATTGTCAAGTCATTTTGAGCCTAAGTTTGAATGTTTCTTGGGTGCGTGCGCGCAACAAGTTATGATTGAAGTATGTTCTTCGAGAGAGAGCTTTCCAACGCATATTTAAGTATTCAAAATGATCAAGGAATGGATGAGATGTGATTATCCAAAATTGGTACCTTGAAAATGGAAATCTAGAAATAAAAACTTGAATCCCACATTGAATTGGAAAAGAATTTTTCATGACTTTATATAGTAGAACACTTATGTAGTGTTTAAGATGTGTTAGTATGGTATTGCTCCACCACCCACGTGCGCGTGAGGGGGTGCAAATTATGGAATTTCGAGGGCAAATTCGTGGCTTCGCAAGCTTTCGGGCTTTCCGCGTGGGTGACCTGCGGACACGAATGCAACAAAATCTAGGCCGAAAAGTTACTGTCAAATTTCCACTGTGCTTTAGAATATAATAATTCTTTATTTTGTTTTAATAATAAGTATTATTATTAATTTGAAATTGATTACGAATTGATTTTGACAACCGATTTTCTTTATTAATTAACGCGTGATTAATTAAGAAAAACACGTGGTAATTTAGGAAATTGTGTAGCGCCCAAGTTTTTCCAGTCTATATATTCATATTATTCGGTCTTAGGTTCACAAGTCTATCTTCTGCCCTAAACTCTAAACACAACCGTTCTCTTTCCTGATGATAGTTTTCTTGCTTTGTTCAAGCTCGCTGAAGGTGTTGCTTTTCGTGACATCATCGTGTTCTCGTTTTATCTTGGGAGGCTATCGACTCTAACATACGGTGAGAAGCGAAATAGCTTTAAGGAGAAAGTTCCGCACTGGACTCGAGACATCATCTGTTTCTTATCCCTTCTCTTTAACAGTTTGCTTATTGTCATACACTACTCTGTTGTTTACACACACAATCACTCGTGATTTATTATTGTGTTTTTGACAGATTGTTTCACATTATCTTCTATCTCCACCTACATTTTGAACAATGAATAACTAACACATGTTAGACAAGACAAATCACCTAAACACTGCCTTTTGTTCCAATCCAGTGCGACGAAATAAAACTCTGTAATCGTACAGTGGTAGTGTGATACAGTTTTTTTTGTTCTTGTTTTTTAAATAAAAAATGCAGTGTTGAATTGTGATGACCGGTCTTGCCTTGAGAAAGTTGACAGATGGGAATCTTAAGCAGACTTGTTCCATTAGCTGAAACAATTTTACGTGAGATGTTTTATTGCAGAAGAGCACTACAGACATCCCTGCATCCATTTGAAAGATTTATTGGAGTAAAGCTTAATTACCAGTGATTAATTCGAAGAAAGGGACCAGTGATTCAATAATTACCAGGCGCAATTACAAAGCGTCTGAAGTGTTCTTTTCTAGAAATCATAACAAGATTAGAAGAAGCATTATTTTTCATGCTCCTAGTGTCTTCACTTTGCTGCTTCTGAGCATGGGCTTCTGTTACATATAAAGCTTTCTCTAAATCTTTGTCTTTTGGATTCTCTTTGTTTAAAATCTCATAATCTTGAACCGATGTATTCCATCTTTCAAGCTGAAGATATGTTATTAATTATAAGTGAAAAAGCATAGCACTGAAGTAATTCCAGTTAAAATGTCCATTGTCTTGATTATATAGAACACAATTATTTGTAAAAATGCATGAACTGCACCTTTGCAAAACAATCTGCTCTTCTTAGTCTGGCCTTTGCATATGAAGGCCTCAAGGCAAGGGATGCAGTACAATACTCCACTGCTTTCTCGTATTCGCTTAACTTAGATAGACAAGCTGCACGATTGCATAATAAAACAGAGTTAAGTGTTTGATGTTGTAGTCCTTCGGTGTACACTTTCAAGGCTTCTGTGTATTTTGATGCTTTAAACAGATGGTTGCCTTCTGATCGAGCTGATGCCAAGGCCAAAGCCCTCTCTGCCGTAGCTTTTGCCTCCTCAGTCGGATCAAGTTTTGCTGCACATTGAGCAGCAGTCACGGCCTCCTCAAATCTAAAACAGATGATATCATTTGTTAGCACGAAAGTATAGTAATATATGAGATTTGACCCTTGTAAAAACTATGATCAGTTGTATAGATTCTTTCACCAACCTGCCAGCTACCATGTAAACTTGTGCTTTGGTTGTCAACAGATCAGAACAACCAGCAGCACCGAAGAACTGGATCATAAATTTGTGTTGTAGTTCGGTCCTTTCTGAATAGTGGAATAGGCTTCTTGGTGTTTACCAAGATTTAACAAGGCCTCTGCTTTTAGAGCATATATATCTAGAAAATGAAAAAGTATTGACATGAGAAAAGTTAGGAGATTCAGATTTTTGTATAAATATCGATGATGGATATATGTATAAGCAACCAACTTTAATGTGTAGCGAGGCTTTTACACTGTGTAAGATGAACAGTTTCAAGATCCACATAAATTTCAAAGAATATACATATTTTAATTAAATATATGTGCTAATTGAACAACTGGAAGAAGTATCTATCTAAATAACCCCTGAATAGATGCAACTTTTCACAATTGGAGTCACAAAAACATGCAGTATCAGCACTGGCACTGAATTTTACGGGCCCTAGTAAAATTTGGTTTTTGGGCCCCTAATTCACATGTACATTGAGATTTTTTTAATGAATTCATATAAATGATTCTAAAATTTCATGACCCTAAAATTTTATAAATAAACTCTGATGGAATTGTCCTGATCAGAATTTAGCCAAATTCTGATGGATCGAGATTTATAAATTCTGATGAGTCTAATCAGAATTTAGCTAAACTCTGATGGTTGTTACGAATTTTGTTGATTATGAAATATATTCTACTAAAGGTAGTTTAAGTCAGAATAATTATTTTAATTAATTTTTTATCTGCTGTTACATATTATATATACAGAAAAACGTTGAAGCAAAATGTGAGACAAGTTTTACACAAGTCTAAAAACCCTAGCAGTCATACTCTGTATCTCTTACGTGCAGTAAACATGGGTTTTCTGGGCGAACTGAGGTGCATGTCGCTGTTGAGTGCTACGTGTCTGTAGACGAAGTACTCTGTGCTGTTTTATTTTATCTTGAAAGTGATATTGTTGCTACCCAACACAGTGTAGTGGAGCAATTATCTGTTCAAGAACAGTCAAGACTTTTTGCAAGACTTGTCGACTCAGCTGTTTTTTTGATTCCATCAGTGTATGCTTAAAACTTATGTTAGAATTAAGTTTTATATATTTCCTCTCGTATTTACGATTACCGATAAATATCTTATTTGCCTTAATGTTTATTTCATAATTAGTATCGGTCATTGTTGTGTTTAATTTTTAATATTCTCAAACAATAGGGTGGGTTTGTGATTGGGACTAATAGAATTAATCGGTGCCGGCTTGCTGAACTTCAACAACCCTCACACACTTCTTAAACCCCACATAATTCACTTTCCTGGACGGCAAGTAGGTATTCGACCGTCTATCATATTTTTATGGTTACCACCTTATCACCCGTGTATTTATGACCTGTACTATTTTAAATTTTTTATTTATATTATAATAAACTTCTATATATTTTTATTCTTTCGATAATTAACACAACTAATATAGAGTTTGAATTATTAACATGTTAAAAAAATATGTAAAATAAATTATAATAATGGCTGTATAAAAAAATATTGCATAAAAAATATTGTTAAACTTATAATGACAAATATTAAATTTTTAACATTAATATTGAAATTAGTGATATTATTAAAAGATGGTTTATATTATTATTAATATTTTATAGTTTTGTAATTTTAATTTTTATAATAAATTTTTAAAAAGTTTGATTGATTCGAGTTTGATTTTAAACTAAAAATTAATTATTTAATTTTTCTAGAAAGTATTTTAACTAAAAATTTTAATAACATTCTTTTAGATTTTGTATTATAAAACTAATATATATTGATCAAAATTAAATAACTTAATATTATTATATTATATTAAAATAAATGATAGTAGTAAAACTATGATAATTGATAGGGAGGGGATAATACAGGATCACACTATTTGTCGTGGACTGATTCTGGGCTTTATTCGTCCCAAAAGTTTAAAGCCCGTTTATAAGTGATCGATTATATATTCACACAATCACACACACAAACAGCAGGAATCCAGGAAGCTCCGACTCAGCCCGTTCTGTTTTGTTTCCTCTGTTAATTGGGGGAGTGGGAACAGGCTAGCAGTGTGGCTAATTGGCTGTATATTAAATTTGGGCACACACTGACTCACGCTAACAACTCACACACACAGTCTCTCATTGCACGCTAGATTTCAGAGGTAATCCCCCTTATCTTGCATCTCTTATGTTCTATAATGCCTCTTTCATTTTCTCTTTGTTTTTTTTATCATTTGGAAAAATCTATAGTCTTACTTTATACAGGTTGATTAATTCTTTTTTGATGGTTCTGCATTTGACGAATACTTTAGCCTTCTTATTTCTTGATTTAGGTTGCCTATATGAAATTATCGATCCCCGCTTTCCCTTTTAAAGCCTCATGATATATCTAATTAAGGGGGTTGGGAGATAAGTTTTTGATTAATCATGCAAACTGTTTGATAAACTTCCCCTAAGAAACTCTTCAATTTTTTTTATTCACATAAAATTGCCAAGCAAGCATTTTAAGATTTTCCGGAAAATTCCATACCTCTGGTGCAAATTGAGTGAGTGTTTTGGCTGTTTAATTCACATCCCTATAGTTAAACTTGGTATGACTAGATATTCTACACACTAAACTACTGTCTGCCTTCGCCCTTTATAAAATGTAACGTATGTATAAACTACGCACCTGACATGTGCTAAAATTTTACCAAGTATGTAGCATGATACACTTGATTTTCTCTCACCCCCTTTTATTTTTTCTTATTTTATTATATGCCATGATTATAGCAATTCTTGTAACAATGCAATACGGAGAGATTCTTATTTTCTGTCAAAAACTTCGAAAATTCAGTAGTTATTATCCATGCTAAATATTTGATTGAGTGCTTAATCCACCTTCTAAAACTTAATTATATAAAAAGTAGATTCCCTTTGTTCTACAAGAAGAGTCTAGTTCATTGACACATATTTTCAGGCCTTCCTTGTTAACATTCCATTTGTATTTCTGGTAGCATCAAATCACTTTAGGTGATAAACTAACTACGACTTACATTAATATTAATTAATAAATTTATAAAAAGAGAAATAAAATTCAATTTTATTGAATTAATCTTTTGATTGTATACTGTTAGAATGAATTCAAAGTTTTTTTTTATTATAATTGTTTTTGAATTATCCAATTTGTTATTATTTGTTAGTAGGATAAATATAATTAGTTGAAAGATGAGGATAAATAAAACTAATTTAGTAGTGATAAGTATTGGAAGTTCTATCTTTTAGGAGTAGTTATCACTGTACTAGTCTATAAAAACAAGGTTATGTATTCAAAATTTTATATCATAATAAAATGTAGTTTTCTATCAATACTCCTCTTTTTCTATATTTTGTGTTATATTCTTATCGATAAAAACCAACATATGGTATCAAGAGCTAAAATGATCTTAAAGGCCTGTGAGAATTTGAGTGAAAATATAGCCATAGATGGCTTTGGCGATATTACTATCGGAGGTTCAAATGGATACAAAAAATATGGGCATGAGGAAGATGTTTGTATGAGAAGGAAATCATGGCACAAGTGGCCATAAAAAAAAATATATTTGCTTTAGAACTGTGGGTGAAAAGTGCAACATGGAGAGAAGTGCTTCCTACTTCAAAAATAAATCCTCAATGTGAGTTGGTGAGAAGTGCATCAACATATGGAATTGGTGAGAAGTGCATGTAATTGGTGAGAAGTGCACCTAGAAGAAAATGGTGTAGAAAAGTGCTCGGTGATGATGATGATGGGAATAACATCATGGTCAAAAAATTCTAGAACTTTGAATTAAGAGGGAGTGTTAGAATAATAATTCAAAGTTGTTTTTTTATTATTATAATTGTTTTTGAATTATCCAATTTGTTATTATTTGTTAGGAGGATAAATATAATTAGTTGAAAGATGAGGATAAATAGAACTAGTTTAGTAGCGATAAGTATTGGAAGTTCTATCGTTTAGGAGTAGTTATTATTGTACTAGTCCGAGAATCATGTAACACAAGTTATACGAGTTCCCAGTTATAGAAAGAAGTGGTTTTTGAAAATTACTTTGATGCATAGTCACCAAGCACTCTTTCAATGGAAAATATTTGTCAATATACAGGGAAGAAACAAGCCAGAGGGTCTTTGGAAGAAATATCAATTTTCTTTCTTTACTCAAAAGTCTAAATTGTAAACTATTAAAATGTATCAATAATATTTTTAAGAAGACTAATTAAAAATCATAATAGGTACTAAATCTCATAATAATCTAGTAAATTGCCACACCCTCCGTGTCCGAATTCAAGTGGCTTGTTTGACTTTTTTAGGTCAATTTGACTCAATTTTAATCGAAGATTAGAGATTATTGTTTTACAATTTTTGAAAATTAAAAGTTACATTCTAAAGTAGATTAAATATATTTTATAATAATATATATATATTTTTTAATTTTTATAATTACATAATATATGGAATTTTTAGTCAAAATTTGATAAAGTTGATCTCAAAAAGTCAAACAAGACACTTGAATTGGGACGTAGTGAGTATAAAATAGTAAAACCGAAATAATAGCATAAACAATTAAACATGATTAGGCGTGTAGAGATAAACAACACGGTTTTATGCTATTTTCTTTTAATACCTTTGGATTCTTAGCTTCTGATACTGTTGAGTTTCTTCGGAGAGTTCAGAAAGTTATGAATAAAAATGTAATGACTGCTGATTCAGCAGAATATATATTCGTCGGATAGGATTTGCAATTCAACGAGGATTTGCGGCGCAAGTTGTTGCCCGTTTACCTCGTATACATGTATTTTAAAATTTCAATAATAAACTTTAGATTTACTAGGTAAAAAAAGTATTTGAAAATAAAAAATATTTATAATTGACCGGTCACTGGGCCATGCCACACATAGAAAATGTCTTACCTCAAAATCCTTAGCTTCAAAAAAAATCCGTCCTTGAGTTTATCGTTGGATGTTTCATGGACTAAATCCATAAATAACTGGAATAAATTTTCTCAAATTCATATGTATAAATATATGTTCGTAACTTATCATCTTTTGGGAAAGCCAGAAAGGTATGCTTTTTTTTTTTATAAATCTTTTGGGCAAAAACACTCTGCTTCATAATATAGATAAGGAATAAAGAGTGCCAAACTCATCAGAACTAACTCTGTGAATCAAGTAGCTCTCTAGTTGAAAATCCCATGTAAAAAGTGTATAAGAGTTGCTGATGCTTTTTCAAGAACAAGCAGTAGACAACTTCTGGTCTCGACGTCTCGTGCTTATTACTTTTATGATAAGATGAAGTGTACTAATGCAGAACAACAGTTATAACGATAAAATAGATAGATTTTGTAGATTAAATGCAGAGAACTCACTAGCCCTAAGGTGATTCAACCACACAATAAGGTGATCCAACCACACAAGAACCTATTCTAAAACACAATCACCAAGGAAAGTCCTAATAATAAAGAAAACAAATCCTTTTTATTATTATATTATACTACTATAATCTAGAATATTCTTAATATTCAATATAATTTATATCTAATAATTTACAATCAACTTTATCCCTAGATAATAACAAAACCAAACCTAAATAACAACGTAAAATAAATAGTTAAATACAAACTAGTATTTTAGTTCCATCTTCCACATCATCTACCCTGTATACATATGAGAGAATTTAGTTTCTGAGATGGTGAGAACTGCTTATCATTGAGCTTTTCTCTTCCCGTGCAAGCATATTGCTCTTTTTGTTTTGTTTATTATAGTGTGTTAGTTTGTAATATTACTCCCCAGTTAGAATTTTCACAAATAAATGTTTCTCATCAGGATTATAAAAAGAGCTTCAATGTTGACATCTATAATAACTGGTGTCATTGTTTTCATGATTGTTTGGACAGCTGTAACAGAAATGTTGAAAACCAGAAAAGTTGCTGGCAGGGGAGATGCAATATCTTCACACTATGCTTTTGGTCAGCTTGAAGATGATACAATTATCAAACACAGGCTTCTTACCCGGACAACGACCACAAGGGGTGAACCTCCACTAAAGAAACTGCAGAAAAAGTTTACCTCATTTGCTCTTGAGGTTGAGAAAGATGCAGACAACAGCAATGATTGCGAACGACTAGCAAAAGCTTTCTTACAGGAGCTGACAACTTTTGAACTTCCACTTCTTAAGAGCAAAGCTGTTATTGATGCAAATTTAAGAGAGAAGGAGAACTTCAATGAGCTGAAGGCTGAGATAAATAGGCAAATAATACAGGCAGAGGATGATATAGAAGACCTGAAGAAACAACTAGAAGAAAGCAAGGTGGAAAGGCAGCACAAAGAGGAGTGCGAGACAATCAGGAAACTAATTGCTATGCAGCCACCAAGATCAGAGACACAAAAAGTTCTTACGGATCTGGAAAAAGAAATTGCTTTACTGGAGGCAGAAAATATATCTGGCTCAAGGACGCTGGAGCTACGGAAGAAACAGTTCACTCTTCTGTTGCATGTGGTATGTGCTAATACTTGAAAAAGTCGATTTTGTCCAATAAACATTTTTTTTATACATTTTTTTATGGCGGTGTTAATTGTTAGCATCAATTCCTGACATTAATATAATTGTATTTACTGCTTTCACCTCAAAATAGATAGACGACAAAATTTGCATTAAAACATGTTGAACCAAAGAGCTCAGAGTTATGTACTGCCTTTATTGTTTTAACCAAAATGCTTGCACAGGGAACACAGCTATCCCACAGTCAATAAATGTTGGCCAGTCCATGTAGGCTATCTATTTTCAGTGTAATTGAGTTGGATTTTCTCACTGTTTTTTTAAGGTGATGCTTACTGTGCTACAATTTTATATCTAGCCATTCATAATTTTAGGTTAATTTTGTCGGTGTATGTCACTCATACTGACACAAGCGAGTGAATATTAAACAGAGCTAAGTAACAGTCAGGAACTGTTGGCAGAATGAAAAATGTAACTGCGAGACCCTGCGAATTCAGGACATGAATGCATCAATAGTTGCAGACTACTTTGCAAAAGTATCTATCATGATGTGAATTTTTTTTGAACAAGAGCGTTGATGTAGGACAGGGTTAGGAAAAGGGTTAAAAACAGGGGATAATGACCTATATCCGCAGAGAATTGGTAAAGCCACATATAAATCCTCAGATTTATCCCATAATCATCAATTTAAAATATTCATTATCTGATTGATAATGAGTATTACATATATAGAAATCCTAAATCTTGGAGAATAGGTAGAATCCTAGATGTAAGAAAACCTATCCTTTTATTATGTCTGCATCAATTATGTTCGCAATGAAGAATTTCAGATAATTTTCCTGATTTGGTAGGGGCTTGTTATTTCCTTGCAAATTTATTCATGTAAGGTGCATCTTACTGGGTTGATTCTGTCTATACCAATATACACCCAATCCGCTATCTACCAGAGAAGATCTAGTCAGAATTCAGGCACATGACCAACAGAGACTGAAGAATTAAGATGCTTTCCTTGGTAATGCCTGGAGTTTAAATTTTAATGAAATGTTTAATGTCATTCAAACTAAAAGGAAGAGTGTGAGGTGTCTAGAGAGAAGAAGAAATATCTAACGGAAGAGGATATGGAGAAGAAAATCTCAGTTTATGGAAGAACTTAAGATTGCAGTTCTCTGGTACCATATTGTCATGAGCACGCATGGAGGTTGCGGGTTGGGAACAATGTTTTGGGGAAATATAGTTTTGGAGGAATAATAATTAGTTATGTACACAATTATATATATAAATGTTAAATTGTTACTCCCTCTGTTCCTAAGTAGTTGTCCCTTTGACTTTTTGAACGTATTTTAGCGTGCATATAAAAATACTTCGATAAATTATTTTTTAAGTTTCTTTTTGTAAATAAAAATTTAATATTTTAATTATTATTTAGAAAAAATAATTTATCGAGCAATGTTTTTTATGCGAGTTAAAATAAGTGCAAAAAGTCAAAGGGACAACTAATTAGGGACGGAGAGAGTAATTTATATATGTCGTCTAGTATTATTCTGTGTTTTTTCACAACCATGTTTCCGTTTGAGGGACGCCAACTACTCCATGTTTTTTTGTTACAGAAATTTGAAACTACTGAATAATTACCCAAAATTAACTTCATGGGCATCTAGAAGAATGAGAAACTGGATTACTGGACTGGTGGACTCATCAGCTTGTACAAGAGTCACAGCAGTTTAGATTTCTATATTGTGGTAAATCATGAAAATTGGCAGTACTAAAAAATGTTGTGTTTGACATTCCTCAACTGATAAAATGTCGCTGTTACCCTAATATTTTCTGTTCACATGGATGTCCATCAATATATAAATAAGAGTTTGGATATATGATCATTTATTCACGCAATAGCTCCCATGAATACTGCGAAGTATTTAAGTAACTTGCTGTCTTTTAAACTTATATTATTGCTAACTCATTGTGCAGGTGGATGAGTTACAGAACACTATAGAGGAAGAACCGAGGAATTTGATGGAGGAGATGAGAAATGCAATGGAAGATCATAAGAATGGGGTTGAGGATGCTAGTTGTGGTCCAGATGCAATGGCTGTTGACTAGCAAGTTGGCTCTGAACGATATGTTCTGCTAGTTCAGGATGACCTGTTAGCAGCTGGGCTTCTTCAAGAAAACTCAGTGTAGAATGCATGTAATTGTCTGACCGTCAGTTTCTTGGTGAACAAGTAGAAAGAATGTGAATTGTGGTAGTAAGCATTTACATTGTTTTTGGGGCGTTTGGGGAAGTTGCAAAAATGTGTGTTTCTATATTTATATGTTTCTCTTATACCGAATTTCATAGCTGGATGATTTGATGGGGTTTGTTTACTGTTATTTATAGATCTGAATTCCCCCTTGTGCTAACCAATGTGAAGAAACCAGATGTATAATTTTTGTGCAAGGGGGTCATCATATTCATATGCATGAGCTATTTATCAACGTCAAAGTTGTGCATTAAACTTGATTTTGTACTCTTTATCCGTACTTGTTTGATGCAACCGTTTTGGCCTTTCAGACTTGATCCAAAGGAAGCTTGCAGCTATAATTATTATTATTATTAGTCGATGATATATGATCAATTTAAAGGATAATCTTAATAGACTAGAGGGATAACAGAAAACTTGTACCCCAGTGGTCAAACTCCCGCTGCCATGCCTGTTTGATTCTCCATTTGCTTTCGGCTTGTATAAGTATAGAATTAATTATATAAATAATATAATTTTTTATATTAAAATAATGTAAATTTATCTCTTGGCAATCTGGCATGGATGCATTCGTAGAGGACCAATAATTAGGTACCACGTTGTCTGTTTTTATCTTTTAACAAAAGTTGATAATCTCACCATCGAGCAAACCTAGTACATCATGTAAAAGTAGTTATAAAACTTGTTGTTGGTATAAATGGTTGACAACTAGTGGGCCTAAAATCGAAGAGTGGAGAGACCCATCCGATCCATAGAAAAGGAAAAGCCCAAGAGAGCGATGAGTACTGGAATTTCCTTGTGATTTGAGAGAAGAAACAAGAAGAGCGACGTGTAGTAATCATCGTAATCTAGTCTAGTCTAGTCTAGTCTGGTGTGGATGGAAAATATAGTGAGCAAGCTAAGGAATCTAGACGCGTATCCAAAGATCAATGAAGATTTCTACAGCCGCACTCTTTCTGGTGGTCTTATTACCCTCGCTTCTTCCCTTGTCATGCTTCTTCTCTTCTTCTCCGAGCTCAGTTTGTACTCTCGTCTTTCACTTTTATTTACTCTTTCTCTTCATCAATCATAATTCAAAACACATATGTGTCTTCTTATCCATCATCTTGTTTTTTTTTTTTTTATGGATTCTGTTCAGGATTATATCTTCATGCCGTTACAGAAACCAAGCTAGTTGTAGACACTTCCAGAGGGGAGACGCTAAAAATCAATGTGACTTCAGGATAATTTGAGCATAATAATTTATCTCACTCCATCCCTTATTTTATTTACAAATTCAGGAGATAAAGGTTCTGTCTGTGCTTATTATATCTACTCTGTTCCTAGCTACTCACTGTTTGTACAACTCTTTAATTTGCAGTTTGATGTGACTTTTCCTGCACTTCCTTGTTCCATACTCAGTCTCGATGCCATGGATATAAGTGGAGAGCAGCATCTTGATGTTGTATGTACTGATAATCATGTTATGTTGGTTTGCTATGAGATTTTCTGTGCATTCGACTACCAGATGCATGTTTTTGTTTTATGAATATTCTTGTTATATATTGAGGCCATGTTTGTTTCATGGGATTTTTTTAAGTACAGAGTATGACTATGATCCCTTAAATTTTTAACCCCATGTTTGTTTTGTAGAAACTGATTTGGGATTAGTCCAAGGATTCTAGTCCTCTAAAATATTAATCCCGTGTTTGTTCAAGTACCGGATAGGATTCCCCTCTGATACTTGGTTGGAGGAGGTACATTATTTAATCCCCTCTAACATGTCATTTTATAAAGGATTATAATCCCTTCACTATAATTCCATGTAAAACAAACATTGGATTAGAAAATTCCAAGGATAATAGTCTAATCCCATATATTATCCCTCAAAATAAACATAACATACAAATTTAAAGGGTTATAATCCAATCCTAAACTTATTCCTTCAAAACAAGCATGGGACTGGAGTCATTGGACAATTTAAAGGATTATATTCCTTAGAATAATAGTGAAAAGTTTATGGTATGGATTCTAATCATGGGATTGTAATCCTCCAAAACAAGCATAGCCTAAGGATCTATTAAGCTCCCTATATTCTTCCATCAAACCTGGATAGTGTCTCTTGGATCTTTATATTGAGTTTTGAACCATTGTGACATTTTGCCCTTCTAGTTTGGAATTAGATACCAAGAGTCCAAGAGTAATTCACTTTTTTTAAATATATTTTTTGAGTTGTAAATCTTTCCTGCATGGCACACTGCACATGCTTAGTCAAATTATCAACACAAACCTTTTCTCCCAAACTTAAGGTTTTGGCAAAGTTGTTCATCTAGACATGCTGTAAGAATTTTGTTTTATTAGAGGTATCAGTTCTTAGAGAGTCGATCAGCTAATTCATATAATCTTGATTCTGAAGAGAATTTGTTGGTTTGGTGTGCATGATGAAAATGGAAACCTAGAAAACAACATCTGATTGAATTGCAATCAGTTCAAATTTTTTGGGCTCTACTGTTTCTAGATTTTACGTGCAATAAACCTTACATGGTTAATTTGTACTTCTACTTCATATTTGCAGAGACATGACATTTTCAAGAAAAGGATTGATGTCAATGGAAATGTCATAGAATCAAGGCAGGAAGGTATTGGTGCTCCCAAGGTTGGTGACAAATAGTTTGTTTGTTTTATAAAATCAGTTCTATACATTTCCTAGTTAATTAAAAATATACTCCCTCTCCCTCTGTCTCAAAATGCCTCTTTGACTTTTTTTGCACGTACTTCAAAGTGTATAGAAAAAATAGTTCCACAACTCATTTTTTAAATTTCCTTTTTCTAAATAAAAATTTAATATTTAATTATTTATTTGAAAAAAGAAAATTGTAAAATGATTTGTGGAACTATCTTTTCAATACACCTTAAAATACGTGAAAAAAGTCAAAGTGACGAGTATTTTGAAAAGGAGGGAGTATTTAATATGATTTGAAGTAGTATTATATACATTCGAATCTAGTTCTATCGGACGAGCTTAAAGGTTGAAAGAGGTGTAATGATCATAAAAGCAAAGAGCAGCATCTTGTTTTTTATTTCATTTTAAATCTTTATTCACTAAATAAATTTTAATAAGCCACATTTTTCCTTTGCAGTTTATTTCATTTAATAACTCTTTAGAAACAACTGCAGAGATAAAATATACTCCCTCAATACCACCCATTTGTTTAAATTTTTATTCAGAGAAAAAAAATTAAAAAATAAGTTATGGGACTATACTTTATATGCATCTTAAAATGCGTGTCGGACACCCTCTTCCAAATGTAAATAAATGGATGGGACGGAGGGAGTATGTTTTTTCAAACCTCAAAGAACTACAAAAGAGAATAATTGGATGTAAATTAGGGAAACCATATATTCTCTTATTAATTGCAAAGTGTTTAGGTATGTTAAATTTAGTTACAAAATCGATGCTCAAATTAAAATTTTGAAGTAGTGAATCACCTATCTTGGTCTTTACTTGCTTGGCTATGTGCCACACAGTAATTCTTAAATTTGCTAGCTAGCATGTGATTTTTTTTTCCTTTTTAGTTGCACCTGTAATTGGTACTCATATCTTCTTTAATGTTAACAGATCGAAAAGCCATTACAGAAACATGGTGGTCGGCTTGAACACAACGAGACATATTGTGGTTCATGTTATGGTGCAGAATCTGTATGCTTCTATTTCGACTCTTCTATTATTTGTTAATAATCTGTTCTTAAATAATAATACTATAAAATATAAAATATGTAACTTCGAGTTGTATCGTTCATGCGCAAAGATCAGAACATAGATTATTAACCATTTAGAATGAAGTCTATGTGAACCCTGTGATAAGTATCTTACAAGTTCAAAAGGCACAAGTTATAGATTGCATGGAAGTAGGATATTCAAATTCAAGACTCAATCCTGAATTTGCAGCCAGGAGTCGATAGTTAATTTTTCAAATTTGTCATCAACTTTTTTTGTGTGGCTAAAAATCCACATTTTACTTTACAATAGAAAAAGGGAGGGGAAGTTTTTAGGCATTATGTATGTGTGTTTTGAGATACTATAAACTTGTGAGTAAGAAACACAAACAGACCCTTAATGTCAGAGAGGGAGAGGAAATAAGAAAAGAGGGATAAACACACAATTTAATTATTGTTCTCTGTGATACTATGTTCCCTAACTGTAAACCTCTCAACTCCTCAAATAGAAATTCTATAATTTGTTGAGGAAAGTCAGAACAAGTTTAGTGATCGGATACTCTACCAATCTCGCTTACAGGTTTTTGAGACCACACCACTGTAATTCAAGCATTGAGACTCTTATTCGTGTTGGACTAGTAATACTTCTTGGGCTATCGTAACTGTTATTTTGCTCCAACAAAGTCTCTTTGGACATTTTTGTGGGCCATTCATTAATCATCACAGGCACAAGGAAACATTTCTAAGCATAAGCTATATGGCAGTTCTTGGAATAAATTTTTTATGTGTGAAATTGTATTTACCTTTAAATGGAAGTAATTCACGATGTTTCCAAGGCTTATAATGGACCGAGTTAGTAACTGCATCCTATTGATTTCTTTATTTCTCTTTTTTTAGTGTTTCCGTAACTATATTAGGAGGCCGGAGTTGACTACCATTGAACCAATTAATACATTATTTTTTTCTCTGGAAATTTCGTTGCTTTTCTAAGTGCATACTTGTTCGTTTTGTAGTCCGTGTAACTCTGCCTACATCTGAATACAAGGAATATTAATTAGTGCATATAACTGTTTATATATAAATAAACTATCAGGCTAACGAAAATATCTCTAATTGTTCTCTTCGTTAACTTTCTGTTTTCTTTTCTGAACATTGATGATTCTTTGTAGTCAGGTGATGATTGTTGTAACACCTGTGAAGATGTTCGCGAAGCATACAGGAAAAAGGGTTGGGCTGTGTCAAATCCAGATTTGCTTGACCAGGTCTGCCCTCCCTCTCTCTCTCTCTCTCTGACACACACACACAGAGAACATGCATGCACTATGAGTATACTTATTCACATGGATCAGCACACCTCACTTTGTTACGCAAAATTTGTTAATATAATCTAAAAGGTTTAAACCCCCCGCCCCCTCTCTCACACACACAGCATGCATGCATCTCTAGCTATACTTATTGAAATGATCAGCACTCCTCAATTTGTTAAACAACTTTTGTAACTATAATCTTGAAGGTTCAAATCATTTTATGTGATGGAAGGTATTGATTAACTCATTCTTATGGTTATGGTTGTTATGATTTATATATGCTTAGGACAGCGGCAACTTCAAGTTGAGTACTTTGTTATGTTAAGTGGTTTTAAGAAAACTAAAAATCAGGGCATTCGGTGTATAGCTGATTCATCATATAAGGTCTACCAAACTTATGTTCGCATATAAAGGGAGGGACGTACCCACTTAATTTACTCGAAGAGCAGGGTGTGTGGGGAGGGTAGGATGTACACAACCAGCAGCCTTACCCTTACTCGAGAGAGTAAAGAGGCTGCCAGAAAATGACCCCCGGCATGTCGTATACGAGAATCGAACCCACGACCATTTGGTTATGGATTGGGTACCTGAATTCCTAAACCACTGGACCAACTCGCAATATATATGACTTATAATACTGAGCAATTATTGCACTGATTGCTCACCATTTTTTTAAAGGGAGGGTGGATAGACTTCACTTAAGTCTTAGAAGTTAGAACTAGTATTTATACTTACTAAGGGTGGTATTTAAGAACAAACCACTGCATCAGGACCATGGTTCGATTATCCTGTTATCCTTTTTGACTATTTTCCCATTTTCCCTGTACTTATAATCTTTGCTATCATACTGAAATTATAATGTACTTTGTGCATAAATTTTAGTTATAGACATTACTAGTTAGACTAAATTCAATTGAATCCCCCTTGATTCATGAGCTAGATACGCTACTGGATCTTGGTTCATCAAGTAAACATTTTTTCAGATTCTGTCATTGCAGCTTCTGAATTATGGGAATGCTCTGTACTTGCTTTCCTTTCCTGCTGTATGTTTATGACTTACATTATTAGTTGATCAGCTAAGTGTATAGCTATGTTTTAGATCTTATCTGGTGTATGATTAATGGTCTTTATGGAAAGTTTTGTCATATTGTCATAATATTATTTGTGGCTTTTTGTGGATGTCCGGAACTTGTTGAAATTGATTTAGATACAAAGTACAAATTTATATCTTGGATACTGAGAATAGATAACAATAAAAAGAACATACATGAATATGTGATTTCTCAGTTTGTCTCTACACATGCATCCACTTGCTCCAGGACTATCATTCTCCCCCAACTGAATGTCTGGCCGATGAAAGAATCTCTTGCAAAAATGATAATAAAGATTCCAATGTCCGAACCTTCCCTTAGAACTTCCTTGTCTCTTAATTGTAATAAGCAACATTGTAATTTGTTTGGTACTCTTAGTTTTAGGGGAACCATTTGTCAGGAAGGCAGCAAAAAAGACTAGTAGTAGTAAGGGTAGTTAAGTAACTTCAGAGTTAGTTAGCATGGAGTAGTATAAATAGCAGCACATTTGTAATTTGGGAAGAAGCATCTGATATGAAAATGGCTTTGCCACCACTCTCTTTCTCTCTCTAATTTCTACCTTCCTCTTCCACCTCTCTCTCGCTACATTTCTTCTTTCTCAAGTTATCTTCTCTCTCTATTCTGTTCCTCTCTTCTCTGTATCTCTTCTTCTCTATATCTCGCTGATTCTATCTCTATTTCTGCACTCTATCATTTTCTTGTTAACTGTTAATTTCTGTCATATAAACCATAAAATACCAAAAACATATAAAAAACACTTATAAAAACCTGGTGATCCTGACACCATTTTGCTGCAATTTGAAGTGTTTTTGTCTGTTATTCTTTTGTAGGGATCTGCCTTATGCTTTTTACACCATGTTACCAAGAACTGTATAGTCTTTATCCAGATGTCAGAACTTATATTTTTGTCTTTAAGTTTGTGGCGAGCACCCAGCAAACTGACATGATGCAATTCCCTTCTATTCTCCCTTCAATCTCATGAAAGAGTTAATAACGACAGAGGGTAGATAGAAGTAGTCTGATGAGAGCTATCAGCTCTTAAGGATCTGATAAATTTAGAGATAACTAGCATCATGAAGTCATGAACCACTTAATTACCGATTATTCTCAGTTTTTTTTCTGGCTGATATCCATCAAGATGGGGATAACTTTTCTTTTCCATCTATTTAATGATTCAACTTTTAGCTTGGTTTTGTCAAATAAACTGATTTAGTTGTATATTTGTATCTTCGAACTTAATATGTGAGTTTGTCTGGTTTTATGTCTTCTATCAGTGCAAAAGAGAAGGATTTTTACAAAAGATCAAGGATGAAGAGGGTGAGGGATGTAATATGTATGGATATTTGGAAGTTAATAAGGTGGCTGGGAATTTTCATTTTGCACCTGGGAAAAGTTTTCAGCAAGCAAATGTTCATGTGCATGATCTACAAGCTTTTCAAAAGGATAGTTTCAATGTAAGCAGTTTTTTGATGCCTTAAAATTTAGTTCTGGATTCACAGAAATGTCGATGCACTTGCAAATTAGTGAGTTGACCACATTCTCAATACTTGGAACATTAAGTACATAAATTTTATGTGCTTCACTGTGCAGATAAGTCACAAGATTAATAGATTAGCATTCGGAGACGACTTTCCTGGTGTTTTAAATCCTCTTGATGGGTATTTTTCTTCTCATTTCATGTTGTCACTTCATAGTTTTATGGCAAGGCTACTAGCTTAACTGTTAAATAATAATTACCATTTCAAATCTTAGTGTGCAATGGACACAAGAACCACCAAGTGGCATGTATCAATATTTTATCAAGGTTAGTGCCTGAATTTTCCCTAAGAATATCAATTTCCTTTTGCTTTTATTGATTTCCTTAATTTTTTGCTTTTATATTATCACAACTGTCACATGACTCGCATCACAGCTTGGAGTCATGAACATATCAGAGTTCAAGGCTAAACCCCTTCACTTCTTAATACAAGATGATATAGTTCAAAGCTAATCCCCATTACTTTTTAATATGTTTGAATTTCCCTAGTTCAAAGATAAACCCCATCACATTACAGCATTACATCCTAATTTGTTTGAATTGGTATTGCACATAGTTCAAAGCTAATTTTCTCACTCTGCTGGGTTCCCATCGTCTTGTCAACTATTTGCTCTGAATTAATTATCCTTTAATAGCTGATATCTGAAGACTTATCGCCTCTCAGTAATCATAACAAGAGTGGATGATATGCAAGTCGAAACCCCCTCCCCCTCCGAAATTATAACTCTGAGTTATGTGTCTCTAGGCTACATGTGCAAGCGGTGGTCCCATCATGTGCAAGCATGTGCAAGGGGCGGTCTTTGATGTTTATCTGGCCAATCACATGATAGTTTGCTAAAGCAACTAGTACATTATCATGCATATTAGTATAGTATGATTTTTAGACACTAAGATCATACCACATGTTTATAACATTAATCATCTATTATGCAGGTGGTACCAACAGTCTACACAGATGCTAGGGGAATTACCATTCAGTCTAATCAGGTTTCAAGATTTTGTCCAGTATTCCTCTCAATTTTTGTCATAAAAACTTATTCATGTATTGGTCTTTTTGTGGTGTAGTTCTCGGTAACGGAGCATTTTAGGACTGCAGATGTAGGTCGCCTCCAGGCACTTCCGGGAGTTTTCTTCTTTTACGATCTCTCGCCTATAAAGGTAGGGTGTTTTTGCTGCCGAACCATATTCAATTATGTATTCGTCGAGTTTCACAAGGGTATTCAGATGGATAAACATTTCTTCTAGTCAATTGTAATGTTCAAACTGGACTGAAACTTAATTGGAGGGTTTTTCCCTGCCACCATTTTTAACTACTATTATTTTAGTGACCAGCACAAAATCATTGCTAACCTATCATTTTGATCCTTTTAAAATGCGCTATACTTTACGATGTTGAGAAGCTACTTTCAGTTGTTACTGATCAGCTGTGGGTTTGAGCCTTGATTTGTTCATTATTAGTGTTGTGGTGAATGAAGCAAGTTTCCTGCTTGTGTTTTCAAAATAATTTATTCCAAGGTTGTGTTTCTACAAGTATAAACTGTACTTCTGCCTTACATTCATTGTCTCTCCTCTCCACTGTTCCTTTTTTTTAGTTCTATTATAGAACTGAAGCTTAATTATTCAGGTAATCCCAAATACTTGATAAAGTTTTTAAAATCTTGTGCAGGTGACTTTCTCAGAGGAAACTGTTTCATTTCTGCACTTTCTGACGAATGTTTGTGCTATAGTCGGTGGTAAACACTCTCCCCCCCTCTCTCTCGCACACACATGCACGCACACAGAATATGAGTAATGAATGCTAGAAGTTAGATCACTTAAGCTGTTAAAGTTGATTGTCAAATTCTTGTCATCCTGCCTTCATTAATGATTTGATTTGTTGTATCTTCATTACTTTTTTAGTGCCTCTCTCTCCTTATTCTATCTGAACTTTGAGAATGTAATTCGTGATAAATAGATCAGTATGTGGTTTAATTGTTTTAAATTTGGCTTCTTTTCGTCGGCCTTTTAGTCTTTTGCTCATTCAAAGAAGATTTTAAACTTAGGTTTTGTTGTATGCTAGCAGGTGTTTTTACTGTATCAGGGATATTGGATTCTTTCATATACCATGGTCAAAAGGCAATCAAGAAGATGGAAATTGGTAAATTTAGTTGATCAATGCACTTGGCATATGCTGATCTGATCTTGCCGCCGGAGATGTTTTGTTGAAGAAGTCTATTGGTCGAACTTTACAAATTTTAAATCATGGATGCAGGACACACCAGACTTTGTAAGAACTGTTAATTTAGATTAGTTTTTTTTAGTTCAGTTCAACATTGTTCGTCCTTTTTGGGATCTGCTATTGTAATTACAGGTTATACTTGGGACAATCCTCTGGTAGCATTTAGATAAACATCTTGAAGTTTATATCTACTTGCAGATTGTCGTTATTAAGGTAAAATCTCATCCATAAACTGTAAAACATTGAAGTTTGTCCTAATTTAGGTTCATTTATTTACTGTCATTTCTTTGTATACCTTGTGTGTTTTTTTAGGTTCAAAATTTTACCGTTTCTTGCCAATTTATTATAAACCGTGAGTTGGGGTTCAGTTGACGGAGATCAGTCCAAGAGTTTTGAAATCAGTTTAAGCATAATAATTCAGTTAAGCCAAAGTTTTATTGATTCATGTGCTTCTTGAACCATTTGCAAGGTGGGTAATAAGCGACTTAATTAAAGGAAGAGTTATATATTCAAATCAACCTTACATTTGCCTGAAATTCCAGAGCTCTAGCAAGTCCTAACAATCTGTTATATTTGTTGCTATGTCAGTAAAATTCTAATTTTCTATACATCTTTACTGGCTTCTGGGCAATGTGTGTCATTACCTATAAAAGTTTGCCCTTTTTCTTAATTCGCATCCCATTAAAGCATTGTAGTGTTATGAATTTTTTTTGTAAAGGTACGACCAGATAATGTACTACGTCAATATTTATACAGATTTTTTTTTTGAATGAATATAGGCTTATAAGCTTATAAATGAGTATTTGTTCTGATAAATCTTGGTGTGAGTGAGAGAGTTGCCCCATAGCCTTACAAATGAGTATTTGTTCTGAGATCTCATGAGATCTAAGAGTGAGCAAGAGTCGCTCTATTTATACAGATTTAAGTGTAGAGAAAGCTAAACTTACACCCCTCAATGAGAGAAGTTTCAGATCATCCGATGAGTTATACGGAGAGTGAAATGTGTATACAGAACAATGTTTGTTAGTTGAACTGTAGGGGGAAAAACAAATTACGAACAATTTTACATCTACTAGAAATACGTATTCGATTATATATACAACACGATGTGTGTATGTTGGAATGAAAAAAAATTGGAATTGTGCAAAAAACAATGTGATGCTCACATGTTGTGCATCGATTAAATATCCGATAAGCTATACATATATTGATTGTGAAATGAAGCAAATGGGAAAAGAGGGAATCACCAAAAAAGAAGCAACATTGACGTTTGATCCCAAGTAGTATTATTGTAGTGAGTGAGTGAGAGGGAGAGAGAGGAGTGTTGTGAATTGTTTTAGCAGACTTGTTCATGTGCCTTTATTCCCGTGCGTAACCAAATGCCGCAATTAGTCTTGCAAGGGATCTTCTCAGATATCCAACACTTGGTTTTCAATTTCAAACTGCACGAGAAGAAACAAAACATAATTTCACTATATATAACCTCTCTTTTTCTTGTAGAATATATATATACACTTAACGACGTTAGGGAATCTAAGATGTAAATTATGTGAAATACAAAGGGTATTATATGCAAACATGGGAAGAGTATTTTTGTACCGTCAGCATTCATTTAAAATTTTGTTAATATACTATTATTTTGTACTAGAATTTTAGAAAATTATTTAAGATGTATCTTAGGTTCCTTTTTCTTATACTTAAAATATATACTTAACCTATATATATACTTAAAATATATATAAATATTACTACCTCCGTCCCACCCAATTGTTAATGTTTCGGAGAGAGGGTCCGACACGTATTTTAAGGTGCATATAAAGTATAGTTCCATAAATTTTTTTTATTTTTTTTTCTGAATAAAATTTTTTAAAATTTTTATTCAGAAAAAAAAATTAAAAATAAGTTATGGAACTATACTTTATATGCACCTTAAAATATGTGTCGGACCTTCTCTCCAAAACGTTAACAATTGGGTGGAACTGGGGAGTATTATTTATCAAATACAAGTATAAAAAAAGGGTTATGGATTTGTTTAAAAATTATTAAAATTTACTCTTGAATAACTAATCCAAAATAATTTTGCAGTAGAATAATTGTACTCTATATGAACTTTCTTGTAAAATCATTTTTGAGCAAATTCTATAAATATATCTTTACATCAAAATCGTAAAACATAATTTCAACCTAATTTCAAATTTTATAGTATTTTGATGTGATAAAAAATTATATCAAATTTGGTGCAATATTAAAATTTAATGTAATTTATAAAAAATTAAAATCCCGAGAGGCTACTATTTATAACACTACCATTATATTCATTAATAAAAATAAATGTAATTTTCTACAGCTCAATAATTTCACTATTTTTATAAATTTAATATAACAGTCCGGCCTTTTCGAGCTATTAATCTTACAAAATCTAAAACAATTATATTTATTAATTCAAAAACTCTATTACAAAACTAACTATTACAAAAGCGCAGCTAACAATGACGAATCAACAACCAATCTACTCCAAATCTAAGATCCTCGAAATCCAATACACTTCATCTTCCTCTTACATCAAACCTGAAAATTGTAAGTAATGAGTTATACAGCCTAGCAAGTAACCAATCGATCCAACTAGTCGGGCCAAGTAACAAGTAATACATATAGTAAAATAACTTTCGATACGATAACTATGCACATAACTTTTCGATACACTTTCATATTCTTATTCGATACATACGATACACATAATCATATAAACAACAATAATTCAAAACCCATGATTTATGCCACGACCACTACAACCTGATGATAACAGTTCTAAATTTTCAGAAAACTGTCACTACAACCCGGTGACTCGGTCCTGAATTCTTATTCTTATTTTCACAAACCATGGCATAAATCATTACTGTTGACACACAACACATATACGGATAATACACGCCACTTCAAAATATAATCACTTAGCCCAAATTTATATAATTAAATATACACATAATTTTAAAAACACTAGAAAGATCAATCTCAAACTTACCTCAACCTCGCAAACAAAGAATTAACAACATCGTGGAACATATATAATCAATCATTAGTATCCAATCAACAACATCGCATCTTAAACGTCAAACTTCTTCATAACTACAATTCTGTTCATATCTGTATTTCACTTTTTGACTCTCTAAACGATGTTTTATGGAAAAACTTAAAACACGAAAGTCATAGAGAATGAAAATATCTTTCCAAAAAGTCTAGAATCACCGAATTCTGATTTACGATTAATTTTCTACAAATTTTACAAGATATCTGAATTATGTGTGGAAAATTCTACGAATTTCAATAAAAAGATGAAGAAAAAGAATAAAGATTTGTAGAGAGAGATTTATAACTGTTTAGTCTTGGTGGCTCGAAAAGAATATGAAAAAATAAGAAGATCTCAATCTATATATAGAGTTCTAAAACCCTAATTTATAAACCTACTGCAATTTGGTTATTCAAATCCGACTCATATTCGAAAATCCATTATTATAATTTAATTTTAATTCCTAATATCTATCCAATTTTAATCCATTATTATTTTTATTATTAATATATTTTATTATTCTAAAAAAAATACTAGATATTACATTTAATAATAAAAAACATTTAAAATACAAAAAAGACTTTCTCTTTGAATATCATATGAATGATAGAAATAAAGTCGGCTGTCATTTTTCCTCTGGACTTTTCTTTCCGCGTAAGGTCATAATCAATGTTACATAATCTCTATCTACTTTGCACTTTCGTGACTACCTTCCTTTATAATCTCTATTTAATATTTGGAACTTTGTATTTATTTTAAAATTTTCAGATCTATTTTATATCTTTCAAATTTGTTTTTCAAAATTTTTAAATATGCACTTTTTGAATGATTTTGATATCATATGTGTTTCTCTATAAAGCGGTGCTAATTTTTATGACGTTTTGACCATTTACGATGGTTGTTATATGTCGTTGAATGACGATTTTGTATCATATTGGATGACTTTTTTCATATATTAGGAATTATTTATATGTATGTATTATGATTTATATTTGACATATTTTAGTCACTTATTATTCTATTTTTTTTGTAAGGATATTTGGGATGCACTAGAGTTTCAATGTCAAGGAACCAAGGAGATCAAGAAGAACAGAAGATCTGTTCTTATTCATGTATATGACTATTTTGAGGCTAAATATAATGAATCTCTTACTGACACATATGATAGGTTTCTTACTCTGCTGAATGACTTGGCTCTAGTTGATAAGGTAACAAAAAATGAGAAAATTGGTCCTTTTAATTTACGACTTCGATATATTTATATATGAAAATGAAGACTCTAACACCAAATTCCTAAGGGCTCTTCCTGAAGAATGGGACTTGCAAACATCCTTGATAAGAGATAGAGCTGATCTGGAAGACATGTCTCTGGATGAAGTGTATGGAAAGATGAAGAATCATGACTTAGAGTTGCAGCAAAGGAAAAACAGAAAAAGTAGCAAGGTAAAAATAGTTGCCTTGAATGTTGAGACAAAGATTGTGAAAACTAAGGAACAAATCCCTACTGTCTCAAAGGGTAAAGGAAAAGCTGTGTTGGTAAATGAAAACAGTGAGTCAGAGTCTGAAGCAGACTCTGATGATGAATCCACAAACTCTGATATGATGGAAATGGTTGCTATGATTGTGAAAGGCTTCAAAAAGATGAAGTACATGAAGTTCAGGAAATATGGCAAGTTTCAGAAGAGGTCTGGAAATTTTGAGAGCAGGGAGAAGACAGGGAAGGGAAGTCAAAAACACTTGACAAATCAAAGGTCAAGTGTTACAAGTGTAACAAGATGAGATACTATGCAACTGAGTGCAGGAGAAATGAAGCTGAAAGGCACTCATAACATCCAAGAAAGATTGGATGGACTCCTCAGACTCTGATGAGGAAGTAAACTATGCTCTCATGGCAAATACTGGTACCAATTCAATTTTCAACATAGACACTGATAATATCTATGAAATGAAATCTTTTCTTAGAACTTTGCATGTTAGTTTTAAAACTCATTCTCTTGAGAACGAAAGACTAAAATCTGAAATTCAAAAGTTATATGTTAAGAATGATTTCCTTGAATCTGAACTTGTGCACATGTTACACACTAAGAAAGACTGTGTGAGAGCTTTACACATGCAAATTCAGCTAGAAATTCAGGTTACTTATCTAAAAGCTGAGATAATCAAAGAAAATGAGACTTTCAGAGTTTGAACAAACTCTGGTAAGAAGGTTCAAGAATTCTTGTCTTGACAAGAACTAGAATATGCTCCGGGTTATGAATCTGATAGGGAAAAGAAAAATGGTAAGAATGTTGTTAAGACACAAACAGGAGTTGATGAGAAACTGAATAAACCTATTAACTTTGTTAGGTCCAGTACCTATTAATGTTGATAAAATTGTATGTATAATATAAATAATATAATAAATTATTTTATATAATTTAAATATTTAATTTAATGTGGTAATTTATTTATTTTATTATTAAGAAGGAGAATTATAACATTATTCTTAATAAAAAAAAATATGTTATAACTTAAATATAATATAATATTACGTGCGAGCAGTTGTATAAAAAAGCATTACACCGATGATAGAGTTGTATGTATAATATATATGTTCTAAATAGAGTTGTACGTATAATATATATGTTTGATATAGTATATTCTAATTAAAATTTAATTAAAAAATTGTGTTTGAAGTTGAGTAGGAGAAATATAGTAGATATTGTTTTAATATTCAAAAAAATTAATTATAAAATTATAATTTTAAATAAATTAAAGTGTTTGAACGATGATGAAATTGAAACATGTTAATTAGTAGATTATGAGTACAATTCTATATTTTATTTAAAGAAAAGTATTTGAAGTTGAGTGGGACAACCAAAAATTTACCGACTTTAATAATATTGTATAGATTTGGAATTTTTATTAATAAAAAGAGTTTCAAATATATTAGAAATATTTTAATTAAAATTTAAATAAAAGAGTATGTTTTAATATAGATAAAATATTAATATAATTTTAATATTCAAAAATAATAATTATAAAATTATAATTTTAAATAAATTAAATTGTTTGAGCGATGAGAAAATTGAAACATGTTAGTAGATTGTGAGTAGAACTATATATTCTAATTAAAAGAGAAGTTTGTTTAGAATAATATAATATAAAATTATAGACAATATAGATAGTGCATATAATTTTAATATTCAAAAATATTAATTATAATTTGAAATAAATTAAAGGGTTTGAGCGATGAGGAAATTGAAACATGTTAGTAGATTGTGAGTACAACTATATATTCTAATTAAAAGACAAGTTCGTTTAGAATAATATAATATAAAAGTATAGATAACATAAATATTGAATAGTAATAAAATTTAATTAATATAAATAAAATATTATTATTATTTTCATATTTATAAAATTTAATTAATAAGTTATGATTTTAAATAAATTAAAGAGGTTAGGTAATGAGTAAATTGAAACATTTTAGTATATTATAAGTACAACTGTATATTTTAATTAAAAGAGTGTATTTGAAATTGAGTAAAAGACAAACATACAAAAGTTGGGTGTGAGACAAAATGATCAGACCGGATGACAGACCAAACATTTGGCCTTACGACTTTAATAATATAGTATACATTGAATGCGCTTTATTTTTGAATTTTTTCCTTAAAAAAGAATATGTTTCCCCTGTAATATTTTCTTACATATAAGAAAAATAAATATAATCTAACATTATTATTAATTTGAATAAAATTTTATTAAAAAAGAATATTTTTCAAATTACGACCCTGTTTGGGATTCTTTAAAATAAATAATAAATAATTTATTTTTAACTTTTTTTTCTTCATATTTACATATTTTTTGTCGAAGATAAATAAAAGTTTAAAGTTAGATTTTATTTATTTTAAAAAAATTAAATACTTATTTTTAGAAAAAAAATACATACGTATTTATTTCTAAAAATATATGATTTATATCTAGAAATAAGCCGCACTATGAGTAAATATGCTGAATATTTAAATTTAGTAATGGATGATCAAATTTTGTTTTTAATGGGTGGATGATCAAATTATAATTAACAATATTTAATTTTTGATAAAAAGGTGCCGTTTTTGTATAAAATTTAATATCTAAATTCAGCATCATTATTTGAACGAACGGCTATCAATAAATTGTTAATACTGTATAACATTCAAATCAATAATTAATCAATTGTGAATTTAAATTGTTATAAAATGCAACAAGAACACCGAGAACTACTCAGAACATTATAAATTTAATTTTGGAACTGTTAACCGAAACAAGGGTGCCAACAATTGGATGTAATTAAAGTTTATTTCTAGTATAACATTTTTTTTTTGAAAAACGAAGAATCTTTTTATTGATATAAACAACCGAATGCAAAGATAATAAAAATTTATCATATACTTGAAAGGTATTGAAAGGTATGCTAAACCAATCCATGGGTCGAACAACCCATAAGAAAGAGATTCCTCCCGAAATTTAGATAATAAAAAACCTTTATATCCGACAAAATGGACTCGTTAAAAACCCGTTTGAGTAAAACCCTATGAGAAAAATCTCAAAAGAGGAAAAAGAGTGCCCCCGAAACAGTCATACAAATCAATCACAAAAATTGTAAAATCTTGAAATTTTGTGAAACTAGTCTTGTTGCTTCCGTCATTAAATCCAAAATTCATGTCTTCATTCACCTTTTCTTTGCCCATCTTTCCATCCAAGTGAATCATGCTTCCATTTATCTTCTATCTAAACGCATTCATCTTCCATTTGCACGCAATACACTGAAAGTATAACATTCATCTCGTATAACATTTATCTAGCATAACATTTGAATCCCCTGAAAGTTTAGTATAATTATTATATAATAATTTTTTGAAACAGTTATTATTATACATATTACATAGTACTCCCTACATCCTAGATTAGATGTTGTCTTTACAAATTTCACACATATTAAGAAATATTAAATGATTATAATTTTTTTTTCATATCTACCCACATCTATTATATTAAGTTAATATAGTATTTGAATAATACTACATTGGAAATGATAAATAATAACAGATAGTTTTAAAAAATTGTTAATAAATATATTTTAAAAGAAAAAAGGATCAACTAATTTAGGATAATTTTTTTTTATAAAATGATTATCTAAAATGGGATGAAAGGAGTGTTACCACACAAGCTGTAAATATAATATTGTGTTGAGCAAGGTGGACAAGTGGGTGAAACCAGTGGGCTGAGTCTCCCTATATAAATTCGACTCCCCGTTTGTTGCCTAACCAAAAAAGTGAGCGAGCGAGCGAGGAAGAGGCGCACACACAAAACACACTTGCACAATCTGCTTTCAGAGTTATTTTATTTTCATTTTTGATTAATACTAGTGTATTATTATTGTTTACCGCTAATTTCCCCTTCCCCCTCTGTAACACCCCTGCTTCTGTGTATCCCTTTCTGTTAATCATCTGTCATATATAATTCTGGTTTTTGAGTTTGTTTTTTTGCATGTTCAAGATTCAAGCTTTAGCGAGAAAGAAAGTCAGGTGTTATCAGAATAGAGATTCACTAGTTTTTTTTTTGACAGAGAGATTCACTAGTTAATATTAATAATATGTATTTGTAATTTTAATTTTAGGGTTTTTTTATTTTTATTTTTTATCTTGGCATCATTTTTCAACAGAAAAGGGCTTGTTTTTATTCCCTAAAAGTTAAAAGTTGATTATTATTTAGTAAAGGAAGGGGTTGCTTATTTGAAACCTCTTTTTATTATTAACACTATCAAATCATCCCGACTCGGACCCTTTTCTTATTTGTTAAGGGGTGATGGGAGAAGCAAAGGATTATTGGGATGGTAGCATTAATAATTTTGAAGGGGGTGGTGGTGGTGGTGGTGGTGGTGAATTGATGGAAGCACTTGAACCTTTTATGAAAAGTACTTCCCCTGTAGCTCCTCCTCCTCCCTTTTATTCTCCTTTCCCTCTCACTACAACTTTTCCTTTACCACCACCGCCACCACCATCATCACCCTGTAATATTATTAGTAATAATAAAGATAGTACATACAATTCTCACTCTTTATCTAGTTATAATTTGTACCAACAAACTTGCCCTTGCCCCTCCTCCTCGAATACATTATTTTCACAAGGACAAGGTTATGATGAGTCACAGGTACAGCAGCCTGCAGCAGCAGGAGGAAGTTGTATTGGGCTGAACCCACTGAGCCCATCACAGATGAACCAAATTCAGAACCAAATCAATCACCAATACCAACAACAGCAGTGGCCCCCGCAGAGTCACCAAAACCCCATATCCATTCCCATCAACAACAACATGCCACCAAAACCAGGAAAGCTATACAGGGGAGTAAGACAAAGGCACTGGGGAAAATGGGTAGCTGAGATCCGATTACCCAAGAACCGGACCCGTCTTTGGCTGGGTACATATGATACCGCCCAAGAAGCCGCCCTTGCATACGACATGGCCGCTTACAAGCTCAGAGGAGACTCGGCCAGACTCAACTTTTCACATATCAACTTCGGGGACTACAAGCCGCTACATGCAGCTGTACAAGCCAAGCTTCAAGCCATATGTCACACTTTGGCTCAGGGAAACAAGCCGACGATTGCTGCAAGTACAAGAACAAGAATACAAGATCAAGATGACGATGTTGTCAAGGTGGAGAGAAGCTCGGATACAAATGGGTCCCTTTCGGATGGATCAACCCCTCCCCTCCCTGGTAGTTTATGTTAGTTGAAACCGTACTGCAGTGAACTTTTTGGCAATTGCAGAGGCTCATGTATTATTACCACGCCTTTTCTTTTTTACTTCTGTCTGTTGCTTCCAGTTTGGTCAGCTAATTTTTTTGCGAGACCACAATCCACATCGGAGGCAGTAATACTATTTTATTCATTGTCATTTGCATTATCATGTTTATGAAATAAAACTTATTACAATTATTAGATTTACTCTCTCACATGTTTAGATTACCTTTCAAGCTATTTCTACTCCGTCTGATATGCATGGCATGGATTATTAATGTCCAAATTTTTAGGGAACTTTTTTTCTTCCGAAAGTTATTGCATTAACAAGACATTGAAATAAATAAAGCCAAACACTAGTTAAACCAAAAACAAAGTATACAAACTAAATTTTTAGTATGTTTTTTTTCTTCCGAAAAATTACATTAACAAGACATTGATGTATCTCTAGTGCGTAAATCAATTATATACATTTTGATGGAAATCTCGCAAAAGAAATGATCTGCAATGCATCGGAAGCAATGAGGAAGACGATATTCGAAAGAAAGTTAGAAATCACATTTTGTAAAGTAGGGAACCTGGGGTATACAAAGGTTGTAGTGGGAATATATAAACTTGGATTCTTTGGCCACGCGTAGTATGAGTTCGGTTGGCTTATTTAAAATATATTTGTGTTTTCAAGAAGCCCGTATCTTTTTAAGGTCCCGGGTATGCTCAAACTTATCTTATATTCACACAAAACTTAACCCCTCTGGGAAGGGGTTGATACTTGACAGAGCGATGTGATTACTTTCTCTGAACTCCTCCTTTGCTTTCACTTTCACTTTCTACATTGCCTTTAAACCCCATCATAGCTGACATCTTTTATTCCTTTGCTTTCACTTTCGTCATAGCCTTTAAACCCCCTCCTAGATGACCTCCCTTCCGTTTGCGGATGCGATTGCTTTCTCTAAACTCCTCCTTTTCTTTCATTTTCGTCGTTGCTTTTAAAATCTCTTCCTGGCAGAACCAATGAGTATTAGGGCACTGCTAGTGTACAAAAATTATTTACAAAACATTAGCCGACATATTTTTATAAACGTACATTACTTCATCCTCTAATAATATCTTATCTTGGCAATAGTGCAATTAAAAAGCAACACCTTCAACATAGTTATTCTAAGATTTTTTAGTCAACCAACATGAATCTGCAGTCACATAGTTATTCCCTTGTATCGGGTGAGGATCACAGGTGAACGATCATGCACTGGATCTGCAGTTGCACAGCCTTGTAGTGGGCTGCTAACAAGCACCACAATGCAGAGTTAATCCATGTAGCGCATGGATCTAAATTTTAATAGACAGTAAAAAAACAATGATAAAAATAGATACTTATTAATGGAGCAGTCAAAACAAATAGAATACATGTAGTGCTGGTTACCATCAAGAATCCTATGATCCAGAACAACCACAGTACCAACAGCCAGTAAAGGCCAACCTCCAACAAAGTTAAGACAACTGATACTTTCTACTTTTGGTCTTTGGATTTGCCTCTCGCTCCCTCTTTTTGTACAACTTTTCAAGTACGCACTTTGCTTCACATTGTGGAAAGTTTACAAGATCGAAGTAGTGTGGAGAAATATCAATCAACCATTCACCATGGACATCTGTTATTGTGTGAATAAAATTGTTGGATGTCAAGACATGCTCGTTACAAATTACCCACTCGAGTTTGTGATCAAGGAAACTTGATGGGTGTAGATGAACCTCTTGGTTATCTTTGACAGTTAAATAGTGTCCAGTACTCTCCAAGTGAGCCACCTGTGTGAAATATCTCGATAACACGGCCTTTCTTATGTTGATGTAATAGTCCTGGCTGTTGAAGTTTGTGCTGCAGAGTTTTAAATTGAACCTAGTCATGATGCGAACTAGTTGCTGCCTCGCATTATCTGCATATTTGAGTGCCCTGTGGTTGACAAAATTCTCATAACACCATGACTGGTCGAGCCCAATCCGAGCTTTAGCTTCATCTGCAGCTTTCTGAGCCTCCCTAGGCCAGACAAAGCAATTGGGTACAGAAAGCATAGCAGCAGCTATAGATAAAATTTCGTTCGAACAGTTGAATCCTGGGCTGACAATAAGCATCTTTCCCATTTGCGGGTCTAGGGGCACTTGCCTTGGATATTGGTGAAACTCGCAAAGATTCACCTCGCACTCGCGGGTTATAATATCTTTGTTTAGCAAATCCAGGATCTACGACATAAACTATGCCATCTATAGTTAAAGACGTTTCAGCAATGTTCGTAGAGACAACAATCTTCCGTCCAGCTGGACCATTTGGCATTAAAGGAGGAGGAGCAGGATCAAATATTTTCTGCTGCATAGCTGGAGGAAGTGTGGAGTATAGAGGCACAACTAATGCAGGACCAGCAGAATCTCCAAAATACCATATTTCCTTTGTTATTTTGCGACACACATCTTCAATTTCTTCCTCCCCAGTAAGAAAGACTAGTACATCACCAGGGGGTTCACACATATGTATTTGAATAACAGGTGTAGTCTTCCTCGAACTTTGACAAGAGGTGCAGCAAAGAAGTAACCCTGAAACTTTTCAGCCTGGAGAGTAGCACTCATCACTAGACCTGACAAATCATTCGTGTCGTGTACTTTCGTGTTTCATGTATTTGATGGGTACTACTGAAAACGACATGAATAGAAGTCGTGTACCTGATCTGCTGACACGAACATGACACGGATTAAAAATGACCTGACACGACACGAACTGAAGTACATGATTTTTTTTCAATTAAACGAAAACGAAATGACACGATTTGGTACACGAAAATGAAAAAACATGAAATGTACACGAAATAAATATGAACTGATACACGAATTGGTACACGAAAACGAAAAAACATGGAATGTACACGAAATAAATATAAACTCGTACACGAATTGGTACACGAAATATCAAAGTTTATATATTTTGTCCAAATTCTAGTTTAAACATAAGCCAAAGTACCTAAAAATAAATACGGAATATATATATAATATTTATTATGTAATATTATATATATAATATTTATTTATTTATTTCGTGTACCTCGTATCGTGTCGTGTACCCGAGGGGACACTAAATCTCAGTCATGTATTTTCGTGTCGTGTACTCAAAATCAAAAAACAAACACTAAATTTCATGTCATGTTTTCATGTCGTATGAAAAATTGCCCGGTCTACTCATCACAACTAGCTTCAAATCAGGTCTTTTCTTCAAGACTTCCTTCAAGAGCCCAAATAAAACACCTGTTGCCAAAGTCCTTTCATGAGCTTCATCAAGAATGATCACTTTATATATCTCAAGAAGCAGATCTTTCGTCGCTTCTCGTAAAAGCATACCATCTGTCAAGTACTTTAAAACAGTTTGCGAACTGCTGCAGTCTTGAAAACGGATGGTATAACCAACTTGTTCTCCAATACTTACATCCATCTCTTCAGCAACTCTACGAGAAACCGACATTGCAGCAACCCTCTGAGGCTGAGTGCATGCAATCATGTACTTGTTAGTTGTTAGGTTTATCATGGTATTCTAATCTTCAAGAACAAACTGAGGAAGAATCTGAATAGTCTTCCCACTCCCAGTCTCCCCAACAAGAATCAGCGTCTGGCTATCCTTCAAAGCCTTTAAAAATTCATCTTTTTGCTGCCAAACGGGCAAACTTTTCCTCTTGTCCAGAATTTCATAATATCTCT
The DNA here is from genome assembly GCA_028671895.1 of Oenanthe sinensis. Taxonomy (NCBI): domain Eukaryota; kingdom Viridiplantae; phylum Streptophyta; class Magnoliopsida; order Apiales; family Apiaceae; genus Oenanthe; species Oenanthe sinensis. The sequence continues at coordinate 44,972,587 of CM053794.1, forward strand.
GCGTATACGCCCTTCTGTTCCACTGATTAATCAACCAACTCAAACTATTAGAAAATTCGCCGTTTGTTTTGTTGAGCTTTGAGATTGGCCTATCATCAATCTCACATCCAACAAACTCACTTTCCTCTTTCCCCTTTGAGATTGAGCTTTGAGATTGGCCTATCATTAATCTTCAAGAACAAAATATTGTATGTATTTTTAAAATGAGTAAATCTTGGCGTACATCCTTATACACTACTAATTCACTACCGATGTTTTAGTACACTACTAATTCACTACCGATGTTTTAGGGTTAATTAAATGTTCCATACTTATTTTTTAAACTTCATCCTAGTTTATAAACTTTCAAATAGATAAAACTTTATTAATAAAGTAAAATATATAATTATTTCTTTATCATCAAACAAAATAAAAATAACTTTTAATAATCAAATATAGATTTTAGGTGTTTTCACGTACATATTTATTACTTAATATTAAAAAAATAGATTTTAGGTGTTTTAATAGATTTTAGGTATTTTCACGTACATATTTATTTTATTTTATCATAAATAATTACTTAATATAAAATTTCAAAAGTTAAATTATTAAAAATAATATATATATTGTAGGATATATATATATATATAAGAATGAAAGAAAAAAAATAATGAAAGGACTTTTATATATATAATAAAAAAGAAATACTTTTGTGTTTATATATAAAACACAAATTATATTTATGTTATAGATTTTTTTTGTTAAATTAAAACAATAAATAAAAAATATGAAACAGACCTATTAAATTTTTTTGAGAGTTAGTAATGATACAATAAAGTAAACAGATGGCTAAGAAACTGACGATAGAACTTTTTAATTCGATTTAAAAATTGTATAAGTGCCGATCGTAGTGAGTTAGTAGTGTATAAGTATGTTGGTGAAGATTTATTCTTTTAAAATTGTCTCCTAGAGAAGAGTATTTATAACCTAAATAAATAACCTCTTTGATAGGAAACCTAAATAAATAACCTAATTACCTAGGAAGTTTATCAAAATCCCAATCCAATTCAGAGTAGAATGTCATTAATATTATATACTCCTTCCTTTTTAAATAGGAGCTCAAGGATATGCATATTTTAAAAAATAATCAAGCATTATGATTAACGAGGAGTTGGGTGTATAACATTTCAATATATATCCGCAAATATGCACAAGATAACTAGATAGTTCCTTAAGGATAAAAGGAGAGAGTGTGCATAGAGATATATACACACCGTCGATGTAGGTGGTGGCGGAGGCCTCCAAACCCCCCGGCAAGTGTCGCATTAGACTGTGCCCCGGAGGAGGAAAGTGTATATTTTAAGTTTTTAACTGATTTAAAGCCCAACTATCTACAGCATCAAGACGGATTATCTAAAATATTTGGAATCTACAAGGATTTATGTTCTGGCCGAATTAGCTATAATCACGAGTTATATTCAAAATATTATTTTATTATTATTTTTAAATATACAATTAAAATAAATTTAATTAATTTTATTTAATACAAGTTAAAATAAAATATATTTAGTAAAAATATATTTGATGATAATATTATAATATTTTTATATTTATGTACATATTTTAAATTACATATTATAAAACAAAAATAATAATTATTACAACTGAAAATATAATAACATATTTAAATATAGTAAAAATAAATTAACAAACATTAGTTACATATATTATAAAACATATTTTATTATATTAGAATATTAGAATTTTTATAAATTTAGTTAACAATAAAATAATATTTTACACTTAATATTACATCAAATTAATACTTTATAAATAAAAATAAAAATAGTATATCGATACATATATTAATATATATATATATATATATATATATTATAATATTATATATTTAATAAGTGATTATTATATTTTGAATTAAATTATTAAACAATGAATAAAGATAGTATGTTATATGTAATAAATAACTAATAAAATTTAAAATATGGCTTATGCTAAAATTAGGCTAAGGGTTAAGAGATATTTTGAGCAGGAGTTGACGTGGATTCAAATTATGACACTACAAATGTAGCATGCCTCTCTCTTGTTATCTAAAATTATACTCGTGATATTATAGCTAACATAAGTTCAGTGTTGGAGAGTGTTGGAAATGCTCTTAATGAGTAAAGAAATTTATTTCAATTTTATAATAGAAATATTTTACTCATATAAAAAGTAATAAATATTATAAACTTGAAACGATTATTTATATGATCTTTTTTCATTAATTATTTTTTTAAAAATTCATATTTTAACCGATTAAAACTCAAATATTTAGTCAATTGTCAAATTTTATGATACTAAGATTTTAGATATGTAAAAAAAATATTGTGTGTTCAAAAAAAAATTTGTATAAATTTGAATCAATTATATATATATTCATCATATGAAATGTTATTAATTAAAATTATAGAGAGACAGAATATATAATTATATATAAAATAATAATAATGAAATATTAAAATAAAAACTTATAATAAAGTAGGATGAGATATGTTAGTTTATGAAAAATGATTTTTCAGAAAAAATGGGTTTGAGAATGATCTCATGCAATTTCTTCACGTTACGGTATAAATTTAATAACATATTTGTAAATATTAAAAATAATTTTTAAATTTATAAATATACCCTTTTATATTTATATTAGTTTTTGTTATAATCTCAATGTACTATTAAGGATGATGTGAGGGCCATAATTACCTTTTTAAAATGTAATCAAAAGATTTTGTAGTTAGTAAGTTGAGTACTATATATATTAAGGAAACGAAAATTACAAGAGACATCATTCAGATTACAATCCCAAGATTATTCTGACATGGCATGGTAAGATCATAACTCTTTTAGCAAATCTAGTAGAGAAAGCAACACGACATGTAATATCCCTAACCACAATATCATAAAGGACATTAGGATGTAAATAACCTCTATCAAAAAGACATCCATTGCCTTGTTTTCAAATGTGATATGTGTAAACTTGAATGGTGAGCAAGAGCAGAGGTTTGGGCATCTGGTTTCAATCATTGATATGAATTGAACCCAGGCATGGCTCATCACGATAGAGTGTGAAGCAAATGTAGATAGTAAGCGGTACAAAATGGCAGTGGAGTAGTGGCAATGAAGCAAAAGGTGGTCCAAGGATTCCTCCCCCGCTATGCAAAGTAAACATTGCATTGAAGAGATCAAGCCAAACCGATGAAGACAATCACAGGTGGCCAGCCTGTTAACAAGACAACCATGGAATGAAAGCATAACGAGGGATATGCAACATATGCTAGACTACTTCCGTCCAGGGTATTAAGGAGTAAGGAGGGTAGTATAGTCTTTGACTAACCTTCTATGTATATGTATTAAGGATGTAGTGTGTGTGACCTAATTTGAGAAGAAACAATGTAGCCATTTTGTTGTAGTTTCCAAATCCAAACTGTACATACACTGCCTAGCACCATTCCCACCAAGAAGTTTATATGATCTCTCTTATTGATCCATCGCCAGACAATAATCTTCGATACAAGCAGCAAACTCTAGCTGAGTCTGATAGATGAATTCGATAACAACAGAAATCTCCTTCTCAAACTCAAAAAAAAGTCCACTCTTCAAATTCATTTTTCACAGCTTACACACTCCTTCCCCCAACTCCATCATCGCTCCTTTATGATTCTACTGGTTAAAGAGGTGATGGAAACCCACTGCACACTGTAGAATTCCATGAACAGTGTACGAATTGGGTCTTGGGATCTGTTCCAGAGTGATTCCAGAACGTCATGACACTTGTAGTAATCCCTTGTGTTGAACAGCACTACAGCTTCATCGAAACTATAACTTGAGGCACCATCATCTTCTTCTTCACGGTACGAGGAGTATCGATATGATTGTGTTTGGTGACTTTGTCTTGATAACAAGTTCAACACAAAAGACCAAAATAGGAACCATCCGATTCAATCCAGCCTTTTTTAAAAAGAACATGATATGCAGTGACATCAGTATATGGGTTTAATATCGTTTCAATTGATGGGGACACCAGAGGTTGCAGTCACCAAGAAAAAACATCATCTAGAGGCTTACACCAATATCATAATTCATACGCATTAAACAAACATACTGTTCTAAAACCAAAATCTTCCAGGCGAGAACTTTGTTTTCCTCATAACGTGATTGCTTTTCTTTGTCTCCTTGGTAGCAGTTTCACCTTCATCTCCTTCTTTCTTGGCAGCAGCGGATTTCTTCATGCGACCAATCTCAACACCATAATGCTGAAGATACCATTGCTTAAAGGGTGCAGCATCAACCTGAACAATAACACTCTTGACCAGAGTGTGTGTCCTGACAAGTTCATTGTTGGGGGCTCCATATCTAACTCCTATATCCTCTCTCAATACCACAGCAGATCTAACCACAACCACCACAAACTCAAAAACCTACTCAATTTAGCACCCTCACACTCACAAATATCCCACACAAACTTTTGCCTAACATATTTACTTTATGTCCCCAGAAACATATAATTCAAAGAAACTTAAGTGGGTCATATGGATTGACAACCATGAATCAGCGTCTTGTAGAAGCAGCTCATCAGAATCCAAATATTCTTGTCAGGCATTTTGTCGAACACTTGATATACAACATCCAAATTCGCGTTTTCAACCTGGGTTAGGGTGTAAATGGAATTATGGAATTGAGGTGAGTCAACCGAATTCCAGATCTGATTCGGTCAAATCCCACCGAATTACAATCAGGTTGGTCCGATTTTAAAGATGAGGATGTACACAATCTGAGTTTGAGAGATTGAATAAAGAAAATATATGTTTTAGAAGAAGAAAATGGAAGGCGAGCGTGTTTATTTTAAGGCCTCGAGAAATCTGGCTCTGATACTATGTTGAGTAACCAGTTTATCTAAAATCTTAAGGTATTAGGTGTTAAAAAGAATCTTAAATGGATCTTATACTGTTATTTAACACTACACAGGTAATGGGGTTTCGAAATGTCGAATCCATTCAATCATTTCCATGTGTATAGTGGATCGAATGTCGGGCAAAGTCCAAGCATCATTATATATCACAGAACACAGTTGCTCTATTAAGTGAATTTGGGTAGAACAGAGTTGATTCTCCCTTCTCAATTTTGGTGAATATGCCTCCGCGCTAGAGACCTCATTTGAGTGAGCTTCAGCCAAATCCAGGAACAATCATTGGTGGTAGGAATTGACCAGAAAGAGTGATTCAAAAGCCTAGTGATCCTGACCCATCTAGCCCATAAAGAAGTTGATTGCATATCTAGGATTTTGCATAGCAGTGATAGCATTTGAGCCCTGTTACAGTCCTTCGTGTCTTTGAAACCCAGTCCCTTTTCAGCTTAGGGAGGCAAACGGTGTGCCAAGCTAGTTTATGACCTCCTTTTTCATCCAATTTCCCTTCCATATGAACCTTAATATCACGTTTTTAATAGTTTGGAAGACCCTAAAAGGTAGAATAAAGTGGTGTATCCAAAAAGTTTGAATAGAATGAATCACGCTTTTATTGATTTCATTTTTTTTACAAGTCATTTTGATTTTTGAAATTATTATAAAAAAAATTGAATTAAAATATAGAATTTTAATTTTAATTCAAAAAAATAAAATTTAAAAATAATAATTTTCATTATATGATCAAATCACTTAAAAGTATGTGTCAAAAATTAAAATAATTTATAAAAAAAAGGAGTAATTATTTTTAAAATTTTGTGTGACATCATTAGTAAATGAACTACTTATGAGGAAAAAAAGTCTACTACTACGTCTGCATCGCCAATATAGCAAATTCTTTTTGGACCAATATAGCAAAGTTGAATGTCTCTTTGCCTAACTTGATTTGAGGTGGTCAAAGTCAAATAAAACATGTATAAATTATACTCCCTCTGGTCCTTTTTATAGGGCACTGCACGCAACTCAATGTCCAAATAAAAAGAGTTCTGCTTAATATTTTCTAAAAAAATTTTTTTGAATAAAGGGGTTTTAAAAATAATTTTATTCAAAAAAAAAATAATTAAAAAATATTAAACAAAACTCATTTTATTAAAACTTAGAGTTGCGTGCAGTGCCCTATAAAAAGGACAAAAGGGAGTAATATACTGGTATATCTGTATATCCTCTGAAAAGAATTCAACTCTTTTCCGTTTCTTAAGAAAATGCTTCTAGATGCTACAGCGTTCCCACCAGGCCACTATATATATATATATATAGATATAGATAAATGTAGGTGCCTAGGTGGGGTGTATGCGGTTCGCGCGTTTGTACTATATATAGTCCCTCTCGCTGCCAGCATATGGAGACAGAAAAATCAAAGCATATCCACAAATGGCATTAATATTGTCAATTAGATTGAAAGTGGTTTGCATCCTTTTCATTTGTTGTAGCGTAATAAGTAATACATACGCTAGAACTGATCCAAGTTTCCGAGTTAAAGCAGTAAACCTTGGTGGTTGGCTCGTTACAGAAGGCTGGATCAAGCCTTCTTTGTTCGATGGTATTGTCAACAAAGATTTCATGGTTCGTGTCTGCTTACACATGTAACATTTTTATTTTATTTTCTTTTATTTTATTATATACAGGGATTTTGTTAATAGAACACAGTCATGTTGATGTATAGGATGGAGCTGGTCTTCAATTTAAATCCGTGACAGTTGGGAAATTTTTATGTGCTGAACTTGGTGGAGGGAATATCATCGTAGCCAACAGAAGTGCTGCATCTGGCTGGGAAACTTTTTCTGTAAGTAACTTAACTATCTATTGTATCCAGACCTTCTACCAATATAATTAAGCCGAGCCGACATTACACAATTTGGTTGTTAAATTTCAGTTAAATATACTTGTTTAGATATTCATATGGATATATTAATTGATTGCTTTCGTGATCGTATACAAATAGGCATGGAGGATAAATGAGACTAGTTATCAGCTGAGGGTGTTTAACAAACAATTCATTGGAGTAGGCACAGATGCAAGCAATGTAGTATCGGCTACTACAATTGTACCCGGTGAATCCCAGACTTTCCAGATTGTCAGAAATACCAATGATGCAAATCGTGTTAAGATCAAGGCTTCTAATGGCTTCTTTTTGCAGGTAAATAACTATTACTTTTTACTTATACTTTCTCTCTCTCTAAACCTTATGCCAGATTGGATAATGTTTTTTTTGGGTGTTTATAGGTAAGAACAGAGGAGATTGTGACAGCAGATTACGATGGAGAGAGTGGATGGGGAGATAGCAATCCTTCCGTTTTTGTGGTCAATGCTATAAAAGGTCCTGAAGGTGAATTTCAAGTCACTAATGGTTATGGTCCTAAAGCAGCTCAAGTCATGAGAGTAAGCTATACTAATTAACTAGTGAATTCATACATAACTACACAAGAACAGTTATAACTTTTCAATTAATTATATAGTTCACAAGAAATGATTACATGTATGCATTGGGTAGGTGTTTGATTGGATGGAGTGGAAGTAATGGAACTGGAACTCTTTGTTTGGATATATTTTCACAATACTCGTTCCTTCATCAATTTCATTATCTAGATTCTTGACTAGCCTTCAGTCCTTCCTATTTTGATATGAATGACTATTCTTTTTTCGCACTGACATGCTTCACAAATCCTATTATATCAATTTACACTGGATGCTTCTCAAATCTTACTTTTCAACCTTTAATCTCATTCACATGATTCATGATATTCCCTAACGCATTCCATTTAATCAAATTGTATGTAGCTTAAGGCTTAATTTTTCTTAGTAATCATATGTTGCATGTAATCATCAGGAACACTGGAATACGTTCATAACAGAAGAAGACTTTAAATTTATATCAGAAAACGGATTGAATGCCGTAAGAATTCCTGTGGGGTGGTGGATCGCCAGTGATCCATCACCACCTAAGCCATACGTTGGCGGATCCTTAGCAGCATTAGACAATGCTTTCAAGTGGGCAAAGTATGTTTCTTTCTTGTACACCCACAACTATACCTAACTAGCCATATAGTTTGTTCAATTAGCCAGTCAAGCTACACGCCCAACTGATATGATTAATCCTCGTCTTTCTGCTGCAGAAAATATAGTTTGCAGGTCATAGTTGATCTACATGCTGCACCAGGCTCCCAAAATGGCAATGAACACAGTGCCTCCCGTGATGGTTCTCTGGAATGGGGAAAAACCGAGTCCACTATTCAACAGACTCTAGATGTTATCGATTTCTTATCCGCTAGGTACATCCAAGGGCCTTTTTATATCTGCTCATTAATAATCATTAAGTTACTTCCTCTTATCTCTAAGCAGTTAAGCACAGACAGATGGACACTTAATATTATTAACAAGATGCCAAAGTTTTATTTGCATAAGAATTTACAAATTTTACATTTTCACACATAAATAGGTATGCAAAAGATTCAAGCTTTTATGCAATTGAGCTGCTGAACGAGCCTACAGCACCAGGGGTGTCACTGGATACTGTGACTAAGTATTACCGTGATGGTTATGAAGTGGTTCGCAAACACTCGTCTACCGCTTATGTGATAATGTGTAACAGATTGTCGGCGGATAACACTGAGCTCCTCTCTTTAGGCAGCAACCTAGACAGAGCGGTCATTGACGTGCATTACTACAACCTCTTTTCTGATTTTTTTGATAGAATGACAGTGCAGCAACATATCGATTATGTTAACAACAACAGATCAGCCGAATTGAGCACGGTCACCACATCAAATGGGCCTCTTATTTTAGTTGGTATGTGGTGTCTAGCTTTGAGTCATAATAAATGACGATCCATATCATGATACTTGCGCACGCGAACATATATGAAAACTGATATAATTAGTTGTTAACACTTTATATATAGATGGTTATTAAGCTCCAAAGATAGGAACATTTGCCATTGCTCAGTAAGGTTTTGTTTTATATATACAGGAGAATGGGTGGCTGAATGGGGAGTTAGTAAAGCTACAAAAGAGGATTACCAAAGATTTGGCAGTGCACAACTAGCTTTATACGGGCGTGCAACGTTTGGGTGGGCTTACTGGACTCACAAAAATGTGAATCAACATTGGAGTTTGGAGTGGAATATCAAGAATGGATATATCAAAATATAGTTACTCCGTCCGTATTTAATAAGTAAAATGCTGATCATTGATTGATGCAGCAGTTGTCAGTTTTAAACATTGTTTCCAATTGGAAAAGGAAAACCATACAGCCATACGTTCGTTACCTAAATGTTTTTCTTGCTCCATTACAAGTAGAAAGGTGTTCGTTCTTGTTGAAATTTCAGTTTTCATGGGAACCACTTTCTTGTTTTATTTTCCTTTCTGTTTTGTTTTCTATCGTAAGCATTGTTAAATGTTAACCAATCATAATTATAGTGCAATCAACTTGGATTTTCTAATCTCTAAATTTTTATTAATAGTTGTAATCATATTAAAAATTAGTCCAATATTTATATTATTGATTCTAAAAATACTTTATTATACTTGGCCAAAAAAATATATACTTTATTATACATAACCAAAAAAGTATTTATACCTTTCCAGGCCCTAGAGGCAAATAGTCGGCGGTGGTAGTAATACCGAATCAAGGCAATGTTGACGGCGACATACCCACAAATGCAAATAGTGTCTTCTCTCCTTGACTGTCATAACAACAATAGCAACAACAAGATGAGGAAGAGAAAGCAACGAGACTTCCATAAACGCAGCAGCAGAATAACAGACACCCCCACCACCACTCGTCTTAAATCCAATACTCATTTCAACTATACCAATGTTCCTCCTCCTGTTGCTACTTTCTTGTTGGACCCCACCTTTCTTGCTTTCCAACTTCAGTCCTCCTCTACTCTTCGACATGTTCAAATTATTCACTCCATTATTACTAGGTCTAGCTCCTCTCCTTCATCTACTAGTACCACCTTCTTGTTTAATAATTTGATTTCTGCTTATGTTAGATTTGGTGAACTCATTTCTGCTCGCCACCTGTTTGATACTATGTCTAAACCAAACGTTGTTTCTTGGACTGCTCTTCTTAATGCCTACATTACTTTTGGATTGGATTTTCAAGTTTTTTCCTTCTTGGCTGCTTTTTTCAATACTGGGATTCTTCCCAATGCCAACACCCATGTTTCTATTCTTAATTTCTCTACTCGTACTTTACATTTTTGGCTTGGCAAACAGATTCATGCTTTTATTCTTAAACAATCCTCTACCAACTGTATTGTAGATACCGCTCTTTTGTATTTCTATGCACAATGTGGTGACCTTGAAGACATGTTTCGTGTGTTTCAATGGATGATACACAGGGATGTTGTCAGCTGGACAACAGTGATCTCCGCTTGCTCACGACGCCAGTTGGGCAACCAGCCTTTTACCATGCTTTTGCAAATGTTAAACCAAGGATTTACTCCCAACGAGTTTACTATCTCTAGTGTTCTCAAGGCTTGTGGGGATGAGCAGGCATTGGGATTTGGACGACAGCTACACGCGGCTCTTGTTAAAAAATTATGTAAATATGATGTTTTTATTGCAACTTCACTGCTGGATATGTATGCCAAATGTGGGGAAATCGTACATTCCAGGACAATTTTCAATGGCATGTCAAAGAGGAATACTGTTAGTTGGACGTCCATGATAGCGGGCTATGCTCGAAATGGGCTTGGCGAAGAGGCTCTTCACCTCTTTCGGGTGATGAGAAGGCGAAAAATATCTGCTAACAAGTTGACCTTGGTCAGTATCCTTAAAGCATGCGGCCTTGTTAGGGATTTACTTACTGGAAAGGAAATGCATGCACAAATAATAAAGAATTGTATTCACGGTAACATCTACTTGGGGAGCACTCTTGTCTGGCTATACTGTAAATGTGGGGAGTACACTACTGCATATCACGTACTTGAAGGCTTGCCTCTTAAAGATGTTTATTCCTGGACTGCAATGATATCTGGATGTGCTCGATTAGGCCACGAGCATGAGGCCCTTAGGTTTTTGAAAGAAATGTTAGGGGAGGGTGTGGAGCCAAATTCTTTCACTTATTCGTCAGCTTTGAAGGCATGTGCAAAACTGAAAAACGTCAGGCAAGGAAGATTGATTCACTCTTCAATTAACAAGACCCCTGCTTCATCTGATGTTTTCGTGGGCAGCTCTCTGATTAATATGTATGCCAAATGTGGTTGCGTTTCAGAAGCAACCCAAATTTTTGACAGCATGCCAGAAAGGAATTTGATTTCCTGGAAGGCTATGATTCTGTGTTATGCAAAGAACGGATTTTGTGGAGAAGCTTTGAAGTTTATGTACAGAATGCAAGCAGAAGGTATAGAGGTGGATGATTATATACTTTCAACAGTTCTCACTACATGCGGAGACTTTGGTTGTAGTAAGGAGCCCTCTTTAGAACATTGTTTGCGACATTGCATGTGAGCTAACTACGCATAATATGTAGAAAATGTTGTTAGGTCCTAGAAACTACCATTGTGAACTCTGCTCGTTTGAGCCACAATGTCAATACAGGTTCCGTATACAACTTAGCAAGCTAAAACATATACAACTTAGCAAGCTAAAACACTAACAACACTCATAAATATATAAATAAGATTCTAATCGATAATGAATGAATTAATAAAAATCATTTATGACTTGTTTGGGAACATGCATTATATTTGAAATCCTCGATTTAATCAAACAATATGTTTGGACAATAAAAAAAATTGAATTTAGATTTCTTTTAAATTTTCAAAACATCTAAACATTAATACAAATATGAAAATTTGAAATGACTACTCAAATTCTAAAATTTATCATTTTAAAATGAAATATATACATAAACTTTTAAGGGATTTTTAGGAGGCTATTCATGAGCAAGAGATTAATGGTTCTAATCTAAACTTGAAGGGTGATGGAGCTACTGTCGCAGGGCCTGAGCAAGAGGCTTTGCATGAGTAAAGACTAGTTTTAAAATTCTGAACTAATTAAAAAATACAGCTAAACTCTCCAAATTCAGTTCTAATCAATATTTATTAACCCCAACAGACAAAAACTAAGATTTAAATAAACTCCTCAAAATCATCTATTCACATTTTTCCCAAAAGATAGTCCACCTAATTATAATTACTTGTAGGGAAAAAAAAAAGAAATACAAACCTGAGCAAAAAACTCATAAACAAATATAATATTATAAGAGTTAAGACATGCTGATAATAGAAATATAAACTGAGTGCTGAGGCAATATACTTACTGATATGGGAAACAATCTTGCATTTACAGGAAATCATCCAGAATATGTAGTCATCAAAAACTTACGAGGCTTGCATATCACATAAAAAATGCTACCCAATATCTTATGGGGCTTGCATTGTACAAAATACAATGCTAACCAAATAGTCAAAACACACATATACAATAATCATTAATCTATGTGTCTCGTAACTCTGGCGACACACACATAATATTTAAATACACCGTGTAGATGGTGCCAAGAACGAGATTTATTCACTCATGACGGAGGTCTTACAAAATCTCCCAAATTAATCATATATCACAAATAAACTGAAAATATCTTAGTCGAAATATCACTCACGTCAAATATCATACAATATAGAATTTTACAAATAAAATCAGACTTAGTCGGTCCGGAAAATTAGAAATTTATTCTATAAAGATGAATTCAAATGAAAAAGTACAAGGCATCAAACTTGTAGACAATTCCGAGACCTTTCCAGAGTAGTAAGATTCGTAAAAAACGGAGGAGTAATGAGTGCAGAAAATAAATAAATACAGGCTGTTAGAACAAAATCAGCACCTGATCATAGTAGTATTTTGATATTTACGACATCTAAATAACAGAATTAAGTAGGAGAATGTAAACATAACGCAGATTTCGAAAAGACCTTTTCAGAATGATAGTACACATAATTATTGAACAAATATCCAATTTACTATAAATTTTTAAAGTTATAAGATAAACAACTCAAAATTTCAACCAATTTGCATAAAAGGCAGATTTTAGCATATGTAGAAACAAAATTTCAAAAAAATCAAAGAACGGAAATTGTAGACAATCGAAATATCTTTCCAGGTATAATAGAATCACAACAATCCGACGAAAAACGAATAAGATATAAATTTTATAAGAATTCAGAAACAACTACACATGAATATATAATATACTTACGATTTCGAAGCAACAATATGAATTTCGAGTAATGAAGTGAAAACGAATACAAAAAGTAAAGAAAATGTTGGGTTAAACCCAATATGGTGGTATGAGTTTTGGTGATCCAAGACACATGGATAGTATAATAATTGTATTTGAATAATTATTATGAATAGTAATAATTATAATTGAGCAATTATTATATATGGTATGTCTTGGTCACAAAGTTAAGTAATTAGATACCAAATATGATTACACTTGGATAGGTAATTAGAAACCAAGTATGATTAGACTTGTATGACAAGTATGATAAGATTTGGTGCCTAAATTTGTAATGGCTATATATATACATAGTCATATTATGCTTGATATGCAATGATTAGGTATTGTTATGCTTAAGTATTCGTGATTAAGTGGTTGTATTATTGATAATTGTTTTGATTAATAATACAAGTTGGGACATGGTTTTCCGCGTCATATAATTTTGTTTTGTGTGCTTTGTATTGGTTAGTTATCTCGGGTTTTGCTCTCTAACAAGTGGTATCAAGAGCTCAGGTTCGTGATGTATGTGGGTGGAGGAAAATTCGAGATTGAATTAGTTAATGGAAGAAACAATTTTACGTTATGACATAGTACAATGAAAAATTTGTTAATTCAACGAGGGTTATATGCGACTCTTGAAGATAAGAAGCCTACTGATGTAGAAACTACAAAGTGGCAAAATATGAAGTTTCGTGCGGCATCAACAATCTGGTTGGCCCTTGCATCAGAAATCAAGTATGACGTTCTTGAGGAAAATAATCCTAAAAATTTGTGGGAGAAGTTGATGAAGACATATCACTCAAAGTCTTTAGCCAACAAGTTGTTTCTCAAGAAAGATTTGTCCGGGCTCAAGATGGAAGAAAATGGAGATTTAAGAGATCATCTGAATCGTTTTAATGGATTGATTAACCAGCTGAATAATTTGGATGAAAAACTAAAGGATGAGGACAAAGTCGTTCTTCTACTTGTGTCTCTACCAAAGATGTACAGTACTGTGATTACTTCTTTATTAGTTGGAGAAACGAAGTTAGATTTGGATGAGACCATTGTCGTTCTTCTAGAGGCCGAAAGATTGATGAAGCAAGGATCGAATGATGTATCTGATGGAAGTGCATTTGTGGTAGATGCACGTGACAAGAATAAGATGTATGGTAAGAAACGTAACCCTGATATTAAGTGTTTTTATTGCGGTGAATTGGGTCATGTACAATACACATGTCCAAAACCAAGAGAAGATTTGAAGGAGTTGAAGAAAACTCGAGGAGGGAATAGTGTTTCGCTTGTAGCTGATGATGATGATGTTCTTTTGATTCAAGAAGACAAGGGATCAAAAGAAGAATGAGTACTTAACTCGGGATGTTCTCATCACATATGTGCTAGGAGAGAGTGGTTCTCGTCCTACAAAGAGTGTGAGGGAAAAATGATATCTCTTCCAAACGGTAAGAAGGGGAAAGCTGCTGGCATTGGTGAGGTAACAATGAAACTTCGCAATGGTCGTGTTCGGAAGTTAACTCAGGTAAGGTATGTACCCAAGTTAAATCAAAATTTAATTTCGTTGGATAAATTAGTTGATTTGAGATATACTGTTATGATGAAGAATGGTATGTTAGAGGTCACTAAAAGCAATTTAACGATACTTAAAGGTTAGAAGGACAGAAGAAATATTTTTATGTTAGAAGGAAAGGTTCTTGTTCGAAGGGAGGTATTGACGAATGGACGTCGATGTATTGATGGTGACTGTTAAATCGGCTGTAAAACCGTATTGAGTTTAAGGGGAGGATTGTTGGGTTAAACCTAATATGATAGTATGAGTTTTGGTGATCGAAGACACGTGAGTAGTATAATAATTGTATTTGAATAATTATTATGGATTATAATAATTATAATTGGGCAATTATTGTATATGGTATGTCGTGGTCACAAATGTAAGTAATTAGATATCAAATATGATTAGACTTGGGTAGGTAATTAGAAACCAAGTATGATTAGACTTGTATGACAAATATGGTAAGACTTAGTGCCTAAGTTTGTAATGGCTATATATACATAGTCATATTATGTTTGATAGACAATGCTTGGGTAACGTTAGGTTTAAGTATTCATGATTGAGTGGTTGTATTATTGATAATTGTTTTGATTAATAATACAAGTGGGGACGTGGTTTTCCGCGTCATATAATATTGTTGTGTGTGCTTTGCATTTGTTGGTTATCTCGAGTTTTGCTCCCTAACAGAAAAGACATCCGTAACTTAAAAACTCAAAGATTATGATTGATCTTCTATAAATTCAGATGACCCAATTACAAGAGTCCTAGTTTAATATTATATTTAACTAAAAATACCCTATAATAATAACCTAAAATAAATATATGCATATTCAAATAGTAATATAAGTAATAAATCATTTATAATATTTATAATATTAAATAATATAACTAAATAAATGAATAAAAACGCGTGATGTTACACCAGTGCTGCTCATGCTTGATCAGATGTTGTGAATGGCAGAATTGGGCTTATATCATCAATTCTAGATGTCTTGTCTTTGAATTAAGAGCTTTGCTCTTCTGCTGTGTTTATTTTTTAGTTTGTAGTTTGTACTATGAACTTACTCGTGGTTCCGTTAGGAGTTATCTCATTTTAATTTAAATATTCTACTATTTTAACTTAAAAAGTAAAATTTTAATTGCCGTTACCGAAAATAAATAAAATTTAAAGAGTGCAATCAAATTTGATAGAATGAATTATCACATAAACGGAATTATTGAACCACCAGTAAATAAATTAAAAAAATAATTTAAATTAGTAAAAATAAAAACAAATAGAATTTTAAGGGGTGAAATTAAAATATGTTGCCGGAGAACGAATTTGATAAACAGATGAAAAATTTTAGCCGGGTGAATTTTCACATTAATTCAAAAAAAATGCCCTAGTAATTGAATTCAAGAACCTAAACAACTCTTTTTGCAAAAAAAAAAAAAGAACCTTACCCGGGCTTAGAAAACATAGATTGGAAAAGTAACACAAAATTGTAGTAATGAGTAACGTATGAATCCAAATTTATTGAAAATAGATTCATTAATTATTTAATTGAGATGACGAAAAAACCAGAAACTAATTATTTTTCTAAAAAATAGAAGAATATGTTCACCCGTAATTTTTTAAATTTTGCTGGATTGATATTTTTAGTCAATCTAATAAGATAAAAAGCAAAATAAAATAAATACAATTATGAGAATTTAGAACAAAAATAAGAAGAAAAGATGTTTAAAAAAGAGTGAACAAATATAATGGTGAATATTTTGTATCTGTCATTTATGTAATGATCATAATCCTACTCACAGTGATGAGCATGGTCATAGTCCTACTCATAGAGATCTAGCCAATTATGAGAAGATGTGGGTATTAATCTATTGAAGAGCCCATCACTTCGATCATATCAAGAAATTTTCATGTGAATGAAAATTTTATAATTTTATTCAATTTAATTAAACATATCCGAAATAAAACACAATTTTAATGTTTTAGTGTGACAGTTTAAGTGCGTCGAAAATATCTTTTCTTCATTTTTATACACTATGCTCTAAGAAAAGTATTCGGTAGAACCCATCGGAACAGACATGAAAAAAGGAATACAAGCCATCTAAACTGGGTCAGAGAGACTGTCAAAAATTAATTACAGAATCGAAAAACTAGAATTTATATGCTAGCCCCTTTATACCATACTAGTCTAGTAGTCTGCATAGAATAGTAGAATACCATAGTCTTGCGAATTTGGGGTTGGATCTGACTTTTTAGAAAGCAACTATTTCAAAAGAATATTTGCTATACTACAATAAATTCGTTGTGGTCTTTAATATTTGAATCTCTGTTACATGCTACCAAATTACAATACTTCTTTTTCGAGTTTTAATACAGCCATGAAGGCTTCTTGAGGTACATCCACTTTACCAATTGCCTTCATTCTCTTCTTTCCCTCGGCCTGAAATGATTACTCGAGGATATATGAGAATCCGTAAAAATATTTCTAAATATATGCATACAAAAGACTTGTGATTCAGTTATATATGAATGCTGTAATTGTTTTAGATAACAGTGCATGCAACAGAATTAAAAAAACATTAAGAAAGAAGAGCCAAGAGCCATAAAGCAGAATGCATATCTGCTAAATGTCACTCTAAAAACATTGTTTATATTAACTGAACACTTGTGAATGCCACTTGTTAATTAACCAAAAAATCACCTGTTTCTTGAGCAATTTCTTTTTCCTTGAGATGTCACCACCTATATAACAAACAAAATAAAATAATGCATGTCATACAAGATGTAAATTGATTAAATTTGATTGCAAGAAGCCTCATTTTTCACATGCAATTAAATGAGATGTTCTAAATGATACCAAAGGATATGCACATAGTATATTTTCTCAAGTGAATGGAATCATTAAAAAGGTCCACTGAATGCCGGAAATAAGGATGGGTTGTGACCACATTTTCAATATGCAAGTCTACGCTCTTACCATAGCATTTTGCTAGGACATCTTTCCTGATAGCAGATAACGTTTCGCTGGCAATCACTTTTGTACCTAGGCAAGCCTGCAAAAACAATCACGTGTAATAAATTATAAAAAGAACTAATGATGCAACTGCAGAGAGGACCAGACAAGTCTTTGCACCAATTTCATTATTACTCTTTAAGTGTAGAGGTAAGGTTTGTGTGCACGGAGTATGTAACTTATGTGTGGTCTGGTTTTAGTAGAATATTTAGCTACAATTCAGATAAAAGAGATTATGAGGTTTTTTCGGAAGAAAATTTCACAAATTCTTCTTGTTAATTCATTTTTCTAGTGATTATTTCTCTTCTTCTATAGAGAGGATAGTTAGGCAGGGTTTTCTGAAGCTTTTGCTTTTCACTTTTCTAGTGATTATTTCTCTTCTTCTATAGAGAGGATAGTTAGGCAGGGTTTTCTGAAGCTTTTGCTTTATTCTCATCTAGTCCCGGTCCTTGTGGCACAAGAACATAGCCAAAATCCTTTACCGTTGTCCTCCCCTGATTTTTTGGATATAAAAAGGACATTTTATTTTTAAATTTAAGTCTACTCCAGTATTAATATCTAATCATATATATCATCTTCGGGTGGTAGTCATATTTGTTGGGTTAAACCCAATATGGTAGTACGAGTTTTGGTGATCCAAGACAAACATGTAATAATTGTATTTGGATAATTATTATGGATAATAATAATTATAATTGGGCAATTATTATAGATGGTATGTCTTGGTCACAAAGCTAAGTAATTAGATACCAAGTATGATTAGACTTGGGTAGGTAATTACATACGAAGTATGATTAGACTTGTATGACAAGTATGGTAAGACTTGGTGCCTAAGTTTATGATGGTTAAATATACATTGTCATATTATGTTTGATAAGCAAAGCCTAGGTATTGTTAGGCTTAAGTATTCGTGATTGATTGGTTGTATTATTGATAACTGTTTTGGTTAATAATACAAGTTGGGATGTGGTTTTCCACGTCATAATTTTGTTTTGTGTGTTTTGCGTTGTTTGGTTATCTCGAGTTTTGCTCCCTAACAAGTGGTATCGAAGCTAGGTTCGTGATGGATATGGGTGGGGAAAAATTCGAGATTGAATTGTTTAATGGAAGAAACAATTTTACGTTATGGCAGAGCACAGTGAAAGATATGTTAATTCAACGAGGGTTATATGCGACTCTTGAAGATAAGAAGACTACTAATGTGGAAACTGCAAAGTGGCAAGACATGAAGTTACGTGCGGCATCAATAATTCGGTTAGCCCTTACACCAGAAATCAAGTATGATGTTCTTGAGGAGAATAACCCTAAAAATTTGTGGGAGAAGTTGATGAAGACATATCACTCAAAGTCTTTAGCCAACAAGTTGTTCCTCAAGAAAGATTTGTTCGGGCTCAAGATGGAAGAAGATGGAGATTTAAGAGATCATCTGAATCGTTTTAATGGATTGATTAACCAGCTGAATAATTTGGATGAAAAATTAAAGGATGAGGACAAAGTTGTTCTTCTACTTGTGTCTCTACCAAAGAAGCACAGTACTGTGATTACTTCTTTATTGGTTGGGAAAACGAAGTTAGATTTGGATGAGACCATTGTCGTTTTTCTAGAGACTAAAAGATTGATGAAGCAAGGATCGAATGACGTATCTGATGGAAGTGCATTTGTGGTAGATGCACGTGACAAGATAAGATGTATGGTAAGAAACGTAACCCTAATATTAAGTGTTTTTATTGCGGAGAATTGGGTCATGTACAATACACGTGTCCAAAAGAAAGAGAAGATTTGAAAGAGTTGAAGAAAACTAGAGGAGGGGATAGTGCTTCGCTTGTAGCTGATGATGATGATGTTCTTT
Source organism: Oenanthe sinensis (assembly GCA_028671895.1). NCBI lineage: Eukaryota > Viridiplantae > Streptophyta > Magnoliopsida > Apiales > Apiaceae > Oenanthe > Oenanthe sinensis. The sequence continues at coordinate 44,992,212 of CM053794.1, forward strand.
TGATTCAAGAACACAAGGGTTCAAAAGAAGAATGGGTACTTGACTCGTGATGTTCTCATCACATATGTGCTAGGAGAGAGTGGTTTACGAGAAGTGTGAGGGAAAGTTGGTAACTTTACCAAACGGTAAAAGGGTAAATGTTGCTGGCATTGGTGAGGTAACAATGAAACTTCACAATGGTCGTGTTTGGAGGTTAACTCAGGTAAGGTACGTACCGGAGTTAAATCGAAATCTAATTTTATTGGGTAAATTAGCTGATTTGGGATATACTGTTATGATGAACGGTATGTTGGAGGTCACTAAAAGGAATTTAGCGATACTCAAAGGTTGGAAGGATAGGAGAAATCTTTTTGTGTTAGAAGGAGAGGTTTTTGTTCGAGGGGAGGCATTGGCGAATGGATGTCGATGTATTGATGGTGACCGTTAAATTGGTTGTGAAATCGTATTGGGTTTAAGGGGAGGATTGTTGGGTTAAACCTAATATGGTAGTACGGGTTTTGGTGATCCAAGATAAACATGTAATAATTGTATTTGGATAATTATTATGGATGATAATAATTATAATTGGGAAATTATTATAGATGGCATGTCTTGGTCACAAAGGTAAGTAATTAGATACCAAGTATGATTAGACTTGGGTAGGTAATTAGATACGAAGTATGATTAGACTTGTATGACAAGTATAATAGGACTTGGTGCCTAAGTTTGTGATGGTTATATATACATAGTCATATATGTTTGATAGGCAAGGCTTAGGTATTGTTAAACTTAAGTATCCGCGTCATAATTTTGTTTTGTGTGCTTTGCGTTGTTTGGTTATCTCGGGTTTTGCTCCCTAACAGTATTCCTATTGACTCTCAAACCATTCAATGTAATATCTTGCGTTTCAAAATAATTGAAGATTGAGTAAATGAGTAGTGGATGAATTTCATAAAACATTATATGTAATCTTCTTCTCTAAACTAATCTTTAACTTTTTAGAGAACGTGTTTTATAGACAGTTTAACACAATAACTTCCTAAGTCTAACACCAAAACATAAGATAATAGGAAGGTACATAACTAGTCTGATTCCATTCAAACGCATCTTACCAAATTCTATAATGAATACAAGTATACAACCATATGAAAAGGGCTGCTATTTTAGTTGGAGGTAATTAAAAAGTCCTCATCTTTTAATCAAACTAGGCACTACATGATCACAGCTTACTATTACCGGCAACAGAAACTATATGAGATTCTTAGCTTACGGAGTGGCTTAGATAGACATTAGAAAACTATTGCATTTAAAGATATTATCAATAAAGAGAAAGAAAGTCTTACTTGGATAGGTACTTTAAACATTTGTCTAGGTATAAGTTCCTTGAGTTTTTGAGTCAAGGCTCTTCCCACAGAATATGCCTGAAAAGAAGAAGCAAACTTGATACCCTCAGAGAGCTCAATCTGAGAGAAGTTGACTTGCTTTTTTAATGTAGTAACAATAATGTCACCATATTGATTATTGAGCGATTACTGTTTCTATGATTCGAATATAGGTCCAATTTCGCCCCCAAGTATTGTCCTCTACATTCACTTTTAAGAGTTTGCACTATGTTTGTTAATAAGTCACATTATAGTTGAGAGAATAGAATTAGTTATTTCTTGTCCAACTCAAACTTTTAGAAAATTTCTTTAGGATAATAAAAGGCCAATATGACTCCACCTGAGTTAGTCAAGTAGTCAAGCTAAGGCTATGCCTTCAACATCTCATATTTTTTCACTCCCATTACTCGATATATAATTAGAGATACAATAAGCTTATATAATTCATATTACATATATAAATTTGATTCAATAAGCTGCAATAATCTTATGCTTTTGTCTAAGGTGCAGTCCATGATTTTCACATAAACTAACAAAGCAATGGAAACTTCTAATAATAATATTGACCTCAAACGTATAACATAGCATCTGAGACAAATTCTACCAGTTAAGGTAAAAAATTATTTAAGCGAATATTAGAGGGACCGCAACAGATAGTTAACTTCCATTTCAAATGATATTGCGATTTTTCTTCAACTTTCAATTTTAAAAACCCACAATAACGTTGTGCAGAACTCTTATTTCGCATGGCCTTTATGGCAGATAGCACTTTAAGTATAATTATACAAATTTTACCTTGTCTTTGTGGACGATAGTAGCCAAAGGTTCTACCCCATCTCCATTGATAAGTATATCAAGCTTTGTCAAGTCACTTTCTCTGTACCTAGAAATCACAGTTAGATAATTATTGAATTGACACATGTATCATCAATTCTGGACAACTCTCTATGTTTTACGAACGAGCAGCTTTAGCTTTTCTAATATATTTTACTACATTTTAACACAATTGCAAAAAATTACAATTTGAAATTTCATAATACTAAACTTCCGCAAGGTAAAAAAAAATAAATGAAATGTATCTGAAATTACTAATTAGTAATCCTCATAAAATAATTACAAAGGATATTAGGATTATAGCATTGGTACGCTATTTCTTATACTAGCAGGTAACCCATGCCAAACACGCGTCAATTATGATATTTTAATTAAAATACAAATCTTATATTAAATTAGCTTCATATTGAATATATTTTATAATATATGTTAAAAATGTGTTTTGTGTTCTATGGGTTTTGTGTTCTATGGTTGATCCAATGCCCTTTCTCTAGCTGATGTGTCTATACTCTATATAGCTAGAAGGGAGGCCAGATTCAGTTGGCCATACTCTCATTGATATTTGGGAGTTTTAGCAGCTACTGCCATAACCAGTACCACTACTAATATGTTTAAGAGTTCACTTGTACTATTTCATACGTCTTTTTATTTCCATCAGTTTGTAAAGTATCTCAATTGGTGCAATATATTATATTTGGCTGTTCATTTATTCAACATAATCATGTAATCATTTGTGACTTCAGTTATTATATTAATATGATCTTGGACTTGATTACAGTTGTTTTCGACCTTAAGACACTCGACTTGAACCCGACCTGATTCAAACTCGATTGAGAGCATTTGATATTGAGTTTTGGATTGAATTCAAACCCGATCCATACAAACCCATTGTCAACCTAGGTCTTTGTGGAAACAGCCTCTCTACTCTTTCAGAGTAACGGTAAGGACTGTGTTTTGCGTATATCTTACCCTTTCCGGACCAACAAGATATATGAAATATGTTTGGTTTAGGTAAAAAAGCGAGATGTGAAAGGAGTAAACCTATGGCATCCCGTACTGTGTAGGTGACACAAGCATCATCAAAGCCTTAATGGCTTAATTATATAATTCCCCTCATTTTTATTTGGAATACTTACCCATACTCCATACCAACATATAATTTCACAAGTCAGATGACAAGCGTTCTAGTAATCCCTAGATAACACAAGTACATAGGAAATTTTAGAGCTTGTTTGGCTAAACTTAAAATTGTGACTTATGACTTAAAGTGGCTTAACGTGATAAGCCGAGCGCTTAAAATGCACGTTTGGATAATTTTGTATTATGAGTGATTTATGAATTTTTAAAAATATAATAATAAAAATAAAAGTGACTTGTGAGTAATTTATGACATATGGATAACTTTTATCAAAATAGAAAAAAATATGTCACTGAAAAAAGTATCTAATACTTACTTCTAGTTTTAAGTCAGTTTCTGACTTATTTTTGACTTTAAGTCAGTTCATGGCTTATTACACAAACATACATTTTTCAGCTTAAAGTCAAAAACAGCTTTAAGCCCCCGGCTTCGAACTTAGCCAAACAGGCTCTTAGTTTAGTGACTCATACATTGAAGTAAAGGATCCCCTCTTAACTTATCTAAAAAATACAACACCCCCCCCCTCCCCCACAAATAGCACTAGATGTATCATGCGTACAATTATCGCCAACTGGGGGACAATGATTTACCCGATAAAAGAATACTCCATGCTAGCGTAACCCTTGCTTCTTGATTTAAGCTGATCAAAAAAATCACCTACCATCTAGAAAAATTATATTCCAGACACCCAAGTTAGTTTCTTCTCTGCGGCATATGACTGAATATAGAGAATCAATAAGGTGTACCTCCGCTAGTGGTAGTTCATAGGCTAAAGATGCTCTATTTTCAGTGATAAATTTCATCTCCTTAAACACTCCTCTTCGATCTTGAGAAAGCTCCATAAGTGGGCCAATGTAGTCTTTTGGAGTTAGCATCTCAATCTGTATATTGAACTTGACAGATTAAGTCACTGGCAACACAATCTCTGATCTTGGTATATATTAAAGTGATAAGCATATTAAATTACAAACACCTTAACATATGGTTCCTCAATCGACCTCCTTTTCCCTGGTTCAGGAAGTACAGATGGATTTGAACACTCAACCTAGATCACCAAACAAAAATTATAAACTAATTACATTGATGAGATTAAACAGCATACATAATATTTTTAATGTGAAAAGCGGCAGAAGCTAATGATTTCAAAACATGATAATGATTGCCTAACCATTCATTCTAGCATTTTAACAAGAGGAGGATTCTGGAGTGGGGAGGAGTAAAAATGTTTGTTATATTACTTTATATAGTAGGAACATATATGCATATGCATCCAAAAACCAATCGTCAGAGTAGGAACTACAACACAGTGAAGTTCACAATCACTTTAAGCATGAATATCAGACACTGATTCAGTAAGCCAAAAAGATGTGAAATCTTGATGCACTCTTTATGCGAATATATTCATAGACAAATTTAATCTGGATAAACGCCATGTATCCAGAGCTCTTGTACTCTTGTACGCAATCCTCAAAGGTTTCTTAATTCTTTTTTAATTTATTCAAAATATATATTCTTGTAGAGTTAAAATTTTGAACTAGCAGTGGATACCCAGTCATTGAGTGGTTTCATGCTTTTGTACTGAATTACCACTAATTCCACTGTTGTGCATTTAACTCTCCGTATTATCTCCATGCATCATAAGTTGGAAGTTAAGAATTAGGCAAATGAATCAAAGATGTGGTATGGACCCATCACCATTGTGTGAATACAACAAGGCAATGGTAACTAAGGATTGACGATTTATTTGAGATAAATTTAAAGGATACACAAAATAAATATGAGTAAACTTCAGAAATATAAAAAAAAACAAAGTAGTAATACTATTACAGAAAAGTGTGAACCCCAGAGGTAGAGTCTTGATCAGTGATCATCAACCATAGTCTATACAACAGCTCTGATGGAATGTTTTATATTTGAAATACTAGTGCAGAAAATCAATCAAAGACGACATCATTCCTTTTTAATTTCCACTATTAACAAATACTCATGTCATATTAGCAACCAACCCATTGTAACACTTTATCCTTCATCTCTACTAATATACTTGTCAATTGATAATATTATTTATTTATTTATAACTACCACCTCACTTCTCTTTTGCAGAAATCTTAAATTTTGGATGTAATGTTCATTTTGCACCATCATATTTACAAGTGTCTAGACTTGATATTTGCTTACTGTGCCTATTGAGCATAAACTACCACCGCTTACAAATGTCTAGACTTGATATTTCTCTTCATGTGATTGTCCAAAGTAAAAAACTAGCAACAATGGAAGACATGACATCTCAGAGAGAACCATGAAACCTCCTAAAAAGGAAAATATTTATATATATTCTAAGCACCCATGAGCAACCTGGGTTCAGAGGCGTAACCCATGTTTTATTTCGCATGATTAATCAGACACGGACATGATCTACTGGTTTCAACAAAAGAAGTACGTTTTAGTTGAAGAGAAAGATATTTTGAAAGTGTTGATGTCCCGAATAATAATTCTCAAGGCATGAGTCTCAGATAAAATTACAAGGGAGTGTTGGTTTAACATAGAATGTTAGATTCGTCTTTTGATAATGCTTTTTTTACACAATAAGATTAGCAGGGAAAAAATATATTAAAAGCAAGAGTAAGACACACATCACCCATAAGGTAAACATCAAGAAATGGCAGAAAATATCTTATATCTAAGAAGCAAGGACACGGCATACAAAAGAGTCCGACAAATATAATAATATGGGGATTCATGTGCGGGGGGACACAACATATAAAAGCATAAATTTCCATATATATTTCATGTTCTACATACCAAAACCTATTAATAAAACCAAAAATTGTATGCAAATTGAATTAAAAACATAACGTATTCATCTAAAATACAAAAATATATGTAAATTATATTCATTCGCGCAAAGATGAACACGAGTATCAATATTTTTATATTTGCTAATAGACAAATATGCTTAATTTTGTGAAAGTAGTTAGTTAACATGACTTCCAACCACATTTTTTAAAAACAAAATTCAAAATTAGGATTCTAGAAGAATCCCCATGTCCAAGTATCCGACACGGGGATACGACAGGTAACCCAAGTGTCCCTGCTTCTAAGTCTTATATACTTTAATGCAAAAACTTTTAAAGCACTTTCAGAACTTTAGCATAGCAATCACAAGTAACCTAAAATTGTAATATACTTCAATTAAGTATACAATAATTTAAATTCAAGAATTTATACGAGGAAAAGAAAATTACAGTATCACCATTTACACAATGTACTCGATACACAACACTTGGTGCAGTAGTTATGAGTGTCAAATTGTACTCCCGTTCTAGCCTTTCCTGTAAGATTTGATTTCCATAATTGTTAAAAAAACAGGTATCATAGAACTCTAATCATAATTAAAGAAAAATCCCTACACGGAGACAAAAGAACTGGTCCAGACCTGTACAATTTCCATATGGAGTAGACCAAGAAACCCGCATCTAAAGCCAAAACCCATGGCACTTGAGGTCTCAGGCTCAAACTGAAACATTTAACTTCAGAAATAAATAAGAGTAAAATGAAGTTCCCTTTATTCTGCATACTCCCATAATATTATGACATGAAACATAATGTTACTGAAATATTCTTTTTTTTACAACATGCAAATACATCTTAAAAGCGTGCCATTAGTTTCCAATACACAAATTAAGGTATATACATGTTATTACTAAACTAGCTGGTTTGAATGAATTCTTTGCCACCCTCTTCGTAGGGTCATGTACCATGTGACTTCTCATCCAAATACATGGATACCGACTAGTTCTACCCACCAATTTGGGTCTCCAAACATTTGGCCCTATTACCCCCAATATTTTCTTTATCAGTGTCATCTTCTTCATAATTCCTTTATTGTATCGCAACATCCGTCATAGCATGAACATTACAGTTTTCTGTAGGCATATCAAAAAAGCAAAACTAGCTTCACTACAATAGAAGGATATTCAGTATTGTCACTGTATTTCACAATTTTCCTCAAGCTGCTCCTATGAAGTTTACGAAAAATTCTAACTTCTTATCTTGTGTACCAAAGACTTGATGTGCTCTTCTTAGACATCTCTCATAATATGAAAGCTCACAAACCCCGTAGTCCCTTTTATAAGAACAAAATGCCACTACTATCATTTATTAATTACAGAAGATATGAAGTGCATATAGTTTTGTGTGAAGAAGATCTCAACCAATTGACAATTAAATATTGCACTAAACCAAACATGCCCAATATCTCCCGCTCTCCAGGTTTTAGAGAGAGTCTTGGCATATATTGCATGACTTGTGATGTAGGACAACTCTCCAAAACAATGATATTATTGAAAAAATCAACGAAAAAGATGAACTTGGGTAATTTAACCGCAGAAAACCCACTATCCCAAGAGTTTCCCAACCACCAGAAGGGATAATAAAAACAATGGATCACAACCTACAAAACAGAATCAAATCAATATTGATAAAACAATCATTGTATACTAAACAAGTCAAAGATAATATGTGGGGATTACAATACTTATATAATGAATAAATACCCAATGGACTCGGGCTTGTTAGCAGTTGTTCTTATTATAAATAACCTATATAAACTACTAGCCTCACATATAAACATATACAAAATTTCTCCATTTCTGTTACTCATCATTCTCCCCTTGATACAGAAAACTCGATCACAAGTTTTGTAGAAAGCAAGAACCATGCAAGACTGAAATGGAACGAAGAAAGATCTTTTGCACTTCTTCAAAAATGGCTGAAATGCAAAGAACTCTGAAAACTGACTAACAAGTGAAGGAGGTCCAACACAGTATTCTGGAATGATAAACTGGATATGCTCAACCTCAATAATATCATCAACCATTTGTTTTTCTTCAACAAGCAAAGCTAGGTCCAGATGAGATTCTACAACTATACCAGAAACATATCCGCTTCATGCTTTATGCAACTGAAAAATCTGGAACGACTATATTATCCTTGTTCAAACTGCTATCCTATATCTGTGTATTCAACGTGCTCGATTTCCATTACAGTTTCACCCTCTTTGACTATTTTCACATTCTCCAAATGTCTAAGAAGTTGAAGTTGAAGTTGAGATGTAATAATCTCAAGAATCCTCTCTTATCTCTTCTTCTCACATATTCAACTTCTTTCCTCAACTCAACTTTGTACTTCTTTTTCAACCTTCCAAGTTCATTTTATGATTTATCCTTCAACGTAAACTCGTATCCAAATAACTTTTTTCGACGTTAACAGTCATAAACTTCATTGTGTAACAGATATGATTTAAAACATGGCAGGGGTAAAATTGTCAGAAGTTATAGAGGATGGACTGGAAAAATTCTGAAAATTCAGGGACTGATTTATAAATTCTCAAAAACTTGAAGGTATCAAAAGGTAGCTTTCCAGAATATATAAAGAAAAGGATTAGGGTTACCACTTCTTTTTAAAGCAGCATCTGCCAATATAAAGAAGTAGCAGCCTCTTATTTGTTTCCTTTCATCCCTTCTTTCATCTTTTATCCTTATTAAGATGTTCACCCTTTGATTTTTTTTACCCAATCTGCTGTGAACAATACCCGGATGAATAGTAACTCTGACCCAATCAAGAAATTGATCGAGAAACCCGGCTCTGATACAATTTGATGTAGGACAACTCTCCAAAACAAAGATATCATTGAATAAAACAACGAAAAGATGAATTTGGGCAGATTAACCACATAAACCCATTAACCCAGGAGTTTCTCAACCACAGATAACCAAAGAGTCATATAGGACAAAAAACAATAGATCGCAACCCACAAAGGAGACTCAAATCAATATTGATAAAACAATCACTGTATATTAACCAAGTCTAAGATAATATGTGGAATTGTAATACTTAAATAATAAATAGAATACCTAATGGAATAACCTAATGGAATAAGAACAATTAACACTCAGTCTTATCATATATAACCTATATAAACTACTAGACCCACATACAAAACATTATAAACAAATAATTTTAGTTCTCTCCAAACTAATTAATAGCATTTATAAAAATTCTCCACTTCCATTCCACTTCAACTTGTATAGTGTTAATATCTATGCCATTAAAAAATTATTTGTTGTTGCGCATTGTGTCGGATTCTAATACTACATCAAAATTGATCGAGATATGATGTCTCCTGCATCCTAATTTTGAAATATTATCTCACTTAGTCTCTAGCACCACATCCGTTAATGCTAGTCCAGTCTCTAGTTCTAGTCTGTGATGATATATGCCATGCTGCTTTCTATGTTCATCCATAACTAATGCACACAGGTAATAACTAAAAGCCAGTACTTTATGTTGCAGCATAGTTATAACAAAAATACTTGGGAAGTTTCATGACAATACTCACACTATTGACAACAATCTCTCACACGTATAATTAGATGGATTAACATATATTGAGGTGTAAGGTCTACCATTTTCTATATGCTCTTTAAAGGACTACAAAACACATCTCATCATATGTTTTTCCAGGTAAATAAAAACCATATGTACATGAGTACGTCCATATCTCACGGTTCAAGATTGGCAATAATGACCATTTTGTTACAAAAACCATGCTCTATTAGAAAATTTAGTTACTACTAGTGTTCTAATCAAAAGCCTCTATCTCCAAGTTCTGAAGATGTTTTGGATAATATTACATATTTACAACATATACATATTGGATTCCAACAAATAACAGGTACTTAAGATTACCTTCAATGCAGCATCATTAAGTTGTAGCTTCTCCAATGCATCACGTAACTCCGAAAATCTATAACATAGATCATCAATTACCATTTAGAACTGTGATCTGAAATCAATCAGGAGTTAAAAATACAATGATTAGAATAATACTGATCAGAATCGATAGGAAACAAGCCACAGAACACCATAGGAGTGGACTCCTTATATCCGGGAAGTGATTGGTCTGCCTTTCTACTGTAACTAGTAATAGTGTCACCCACTCTCGCATCTGCTACTGATCTTATAGAAGCTGAAAGGTAACCGACCTGAAATGATAGATTGAAACACAGCATATCCTGAGATGTAAATTAGCATTTCAGAAGTGTTGGTAAATTACGTTATCTGGGTTAAAGAAAAAAAATTCTCTAGCCTTAAACTTACTAAAATAAAATAACAGAAACCAGTGGATATAATATAAGTAATTCAAAGGAGGTTCACATAGCAGTGATAAGCACTAAGCAGATAATGGAATTGATAGGAAGCGGGTTAGCTGTCTTGACAATTGACCAATCTTGCACCAGCAGACACTAATCTTACGCACATAATAGATACTCTAAGTACCACATGTCTTATAGGTAAATAAAGTTTTTATATACTCTACCGGTTTTATCAACATGAACCATTATGTTGCGGTGCTTATATGCATATTATCGTAATGTTCTGTGGACTGCATTATAACAATTGAACATGCAGCTCAAATTAAAGTTTAGACTCCCATATAAACTCTAAGGTACCACAGTTATTTTCACAATATTGAGTTTTTGAATACAAATGCTATAAACAAAAAGATTCAAACAGTTTTAAAAACCTTTGTCTAGGTTGTATCAGCACATACCCCTCCCATATGTAAAAGTGCACGAAACATCCTATCAAATTTCATACGTAAAAGCAAAACAATGATTTGTGACGAAAAAGTTAAAGCATAGTTAACGTATTTATATATTCAAGTGAAAAGCTAAATATGTATGACGCCATCCAGGAGATCAATCAAAGACATGCCTTGAGAAGCACAAAACACTAGATACATATAACATCTTCAGAGCTAAATTTAATAATATAATAAGTATATCTAAGGAGTAAAGAGTATCTGTATGGGAAAAGGGATACATCTACCTCACCAGCATATAATTCATCAACTTGCAACTGATTGGGAGACAAAACTCCAATTTCATCAGCATAATAATCCTGAACAAAATTTTTCAAAGCCAATTTAGTAATAAATTGTAATGTAAAGGTTTACAACACAAAAATAATGTCGAGTTCAAATTTTAACTGACAAAGTTTACAAGGGCGACATGCATGTTGGGTTACTTGTTCTCTGAAATGGCTTTGGAAGTCCTATATTTCTTGATCAAACAACTTCATTCTCATTTGTGTACAATAGTACATCAATTTCAGTTCCCGCATTACACAAACAAGTACAATCATTACAAATGCTGGCATGGCAACTAAGATGACTTGCTCACTCACCACTGGTCTTTTTTTTACAATTTCCCTTTCTCAAACCAAGGAAACCAGCCCCTTGTAAATATACCTTGAATGCTAATTTGCTATATATATATATTGTTGACAGCCAGATTATGTAAAATAGGCAAGTATATGCCATGTGACTAAAAGTGCTATTGTGACAGTTTGCTTCTTATAGGTCACAGAATGAATCTTTAGGTACACCTTGGTTCTTCTTTACAGATGAGTTCAATTTTGTTTATTCCTGTTAATGGCATATATCTGAATCCTCCAGATCCTACATCATTACATAGACGACAACTTAACGAGTTAACGTTCAGCTAATGAGTTGAATATTTATCTACAGAAGACTATCAAAAAAGTAATATATAGGTTTAGTGACTTCAACATGCATGTGTACTAGCTTCATATTTCTAAAGGAGTATGCTAAAAAGAAGTTCAAATGGAACAATGTCAAGATAAATTAAATGCATATGATTCCCTGAGCTCGAGATATGCGTCGTAGACACTAGACAGTGAAACAACTAAAACATAGTTACCTTTTTACTGGCCATGAAAAGAATTCTGTCACCTTTCTTTATAGTGCCATCAATGACTCGAAAATATGCAATAACACCCCTATATGCATCATAGTAACTGCAAAATATACCAAATATACCAACAAAGTTATTATTCTGCAATACTAAAAGCGGATAGCAGTCGCAAAACATGAGAGCATCAATAGGGATGGCAATCGGGTCGGACCGGGTCGGGTTTAGTGAAATCCAAATCCAAGCCCAAAATTTTTATCCAACCCGATCCGAACGGATTTCGGAGCGGATTTGGATCGAATTCGGATTTACCCGAAACCCGAAAATAAAAGATAAAATCCAAAATCCAAAAACCCAAACACGATATTTAAACCCGAAAGTTAAGTAAAAAATATTTTTTTATATAAAATATTTGATTATATTATAATATCATATAAATAACGTATAATATATATTTATTTATAAACAATTCATATATATAACTATATATATAACTATAAAATAATATATATATATATATATATTATTTGGGTTTTTTTCGGATTTCAGATTCGGATCGGGTTTGGATCGGATATCGTTTCGGTGTGCCTCAAATCCAAAAAGCCGGGTTTGGTAAATCCAAAATTTCGGGTTTCGGGTCGGTATCCGCATAATTTTTTTGCATAATTGCTAATTGCTAAGGAAGTGGCCTATGAACATATGGCATATACCTATCGAAAATTAGAGCCCTCAAAGGTCTATTTGCAGAATCTAGAGGCGGAGGTATCCTTTCAACAATTGCATTTAAAATTTCGGCAATACCTATTCCCTCCTACAAAAAATAAAAATAAAAAACAACAGTAAAAATACTACACACGCAGTTAAATAATGTTTGTTTTACCAAAGTTTTCTAATAGAAACTCCTATAAGAACTGATTCATATTTTTCTAGTGACAGTAATCATGTATATCAGGATGAGTTCACTCCAAATAAAGTTCATTTATAGCTGACCTTTGCCGAGCACTGAATTGCATTACTACAATCTAAACCAACAACCTACACAAACAAGGTAAAATTCAAATTAGACTAACAAAAAATAGGAATCATACATGGAACCTTAAATTGTTACATTGTTTCATAAAACTAAATGTAATATTTATACATTTACTTTTTAAGATGTAATTCGAAAAGAATAACAACCGACCTTCATGCATAAGTTCAAATAAATTCGTGTAACTTAATCTGCCAAATAATTTGGTACTGAACCATATTATTTAATGTCAACTTTATTACTATAACTTAAATTTGAATTTACATGGAACATGCTATGAACAATGTTCTAAAATATGGGAATCGGAATTAGTTGGTGAGGTACCTTATAGTGGTTAATCGGGTAATCGGTGATTTATCGGAAGTATTTTAATTTAATAAATAATAATATATAATTATATTTAAGCACAATCAAATTATCATAAAATGTATACAAAGAATACCGTATATCATTAGTTCATATGTATTTAGGTGTTAAGATTTACAAAAAAAGCACTTATCATACATAATAGTCATGATTTAAAAGTTAATCTATAATAACTAGGAATTTGAGAGAGTATTCCGTAATATGAAGGATTTAAGGCCATATAAGTAGGGGTGTTCATGGGCTGGGTTGGCCGGGTTTGAGCCGTTTTTTCTACCCAACCCAATTAGTTCGGTTTGAAAAATTTCAACCCGTTATATTAAAAAATATTATACAATCCAACCCTACCCATTTTAAATTGGTTTGGGTCACGTTGGTTTGGTTTGATCGGTTTATAACTAATATTAAAATTTTAAATTTCCACATATCTTAACATAAATTGCGATAATAAAATTTACTATCTCAACATAAATGACGACAAAACTAAAACAACATTAACGAAATATGATCATAAATAGTAAAATTTATAACTAAACTAATAAATATTTAAAATTTTAAATATATTATTACTATTATATTAATATCTAATATATAAATTATCATGAAAGTATAAAATATCAGATGTAAATATATATTATATAGCATATAATATATACGTATCAGGTTGGGTTGGCTAAAATAATTTTCAACCCATACCCAACCCAATTAATTCGGGCTGAACTCTTTTTAACCCAACTTAATATCGGGTTTTTTATTTTCGGTTAAATCGGACGAAATAAGGGTCAGTTTGGGTCGATTTAATCGGGTTTTGTAACCCATGAACATCCCTACATACAACACATATTTATTGTAAATTTATAATATAAATATATTGATTATTAAATTTTTTTTTAGTTTAGACCGATTTTTAACCGTTAAAAAATATTAATTTAGACCGATTTTTAACCTATGAAATATCATTATTCTTACTTCATTCTCTAGCGGATAATTAAATTTTAATACATTATGACCTCTTGGCGAAACCTTCATAGGGAAGTAAAATTCAGTTTATTGTATTCCTAAATAGTTGCAATGCTTGGATATATCATGGTTTCGATTTAAATAATGTTACCAAAATTTATGAAAGGAATAACTAAGTGGTTTTCCTTTTATTAATCAACAACCACAATTGAGCTAAACTGCAGCTCCCAAACTGAACTTTAAATGTAATATTAAATAGCTATTTACTTATGAAAATGAAAAACAAAGAAAATATTTTCAGTTTCCCTCTATTCTTGGGCAAGCAAAGGAAAGAACAACATCAAATGGAAGTAACATAATTTCCAGATAGTTGACAATTTTATTACAATAACGTACTATTATATTCGCGTCTATACTTTCTCTACCAGAAGCTGCAGCCTTATTATTTCACATATAATTGAGGAACAGAGATCACTTGCAACTTACTTCCCACAACAATTTGAGAAATTTAAATTGTATAGACCTGTGAGTAGCTGTGGAATTTAAAATTCAATATTTGGCTTGAGCAACAGTATTAACGAAAACTGTGCACTACATATGGTAATTGGGTGGATTGCCAATAGATCAATTCATATACCATATGAAGCCCACATGAAGTTCTTGGATGTACATTCATAGATTATGTAATAGTTAAAATGGGCTACAAACCATCATGGGTAAGCCATTCAACTGGACGTACCAAAATGTTGTGAAAGAGACTGGTGACTGATTCTCATGGAAAATGAAATTAAAATGTTTATGGATGCATCAACAGAAAAGTCAGTATATAAACATAGAGTTTCTTCACATATATGTAAAATTGAACTTTAAAAAGAAATACTTCAAACAATCATGACTTCTATAGAATATCTGAAGCATAACCACAAATATAAACAATTAGAACTATACTTTAATGTGTTATAGACCTACCTCTTCAATCTCCCTAGCAACTCGATCCGGTTCAGCACCTGGAAGATCTATTTTGTTCAAAACCTGCAGCCACCGTTGGTTTATTCTTTATACATTACCTTTCTTCTATCAAAAATTATAATATCATGAAAATAAATAAATATTCAAACAATCTATACATAATTATGGTCACAACACATATGTATAACATAGAGAAAAATCTTGATACTTATATTTCAAAGTAATATATTACATCCTACGGTTAAACCTCTTTAAAGTAATAGCCTTGGGACCAAGGAAAAAAATTACTTTATCGAGAGTAAAAATACGCGGTCTCCATTATGTTGGGACCGGAAAAAAAATTATTTTAATGAGGTTATTATTTTATCGATTATTACTTAATCAAGGTTCAACTGTATTTTATTCTACTATAACAAGACACCAGATTTGAAGTCTTCATGATTTGCTCTATTGTGTTGCCTATTCAACTAAGTTCCAAGTTTCTCCCATCTAGTTAATATCGGTTGATCCTGAGACAATTTATAAAATACCGATGCAAATGGAGTCGATATTGCAAAGATTATCTATCTTTCTATAATCTATCTATAGACACACACACACACAAACACTTTAACTTGTAATTGAAATATCTAGTTGGTAAATAATTCTGGCAGCCAAACACTAATGTTGTGTTCCCGAGTTCAGGAAAGAAAAGAAAAGAAGAGAAAATGTGTTATTTTCTTTTCTCTCCAAATCTTTCCAAAAGTGGAGAGACAAATTATAAAAGGAATTTCCTCCCAATTCTTTACGTTTCTTCTCCTTTCCTTCTAAAATATCTCTGGGGTGAGGTAGTAAACTAGTACTTCTAAAAAAGGGGTTGGGGGACAAAAAACACCCTATGTTTTAGGTGTAGGAGCAAATAAGCCCTTATTATTTAAAAAGGATCAAGTAGGCCCTCATTTTTTAAGATGATTCAGTAAAGCCCCTGTCATTAGACTTGGTTAATCATGGTTACAGAATAATTTTGTTTAAAATGCGAGTAAAACATAAAAACATATACCAATGAGAGAAGTTCTTGATGTGATGGATTTCTCGAATATCCAAAATAAGTGACGGAATATCGAACATTGGATGATAATTTTATTGAATTATTTCATTGCACAGGTTTCATTACCACAAACCACATGTATCATCTCTGTAAATTAGTCACTTGCACCAGCAAAAGGTTAATACTTATGTTAGTGCAGGTGTGAACCATAATCGGAGGCAGCCAACATACTGGAATTATTTCAAGGTTGTTCTCCAAGGCCAAATATACATTTGCCAATGTCTGGGCTTCTACTCCCTGTGACAAAAGTTTTTACACAATCATGTCATCGTAGAGAAAAATTAGACACAAAAATAAGAGAAACATGCCACTCAAAAAGTGCAGATATTAAAAGTATCATCTTCTACAGGATAAAAAGGTAAACATTTACAAGCTGCAAAGATTTAGAAGGAACTCCGATATTAAATGTTTTTAATTTTAACCAGATTCTACTAAAGGAGAAATTACCTGAGATGCGTCTACAACAAGGAGAGCACCCTCACATGCAGCAAGAGATCGAGAAACCTTAAATACAATTGGAATGTAAACATGTCAGAGATATATCACATGTGCAATACCTATAAATTTGGACAGACCAGAAGGAACGATGGCAAAAAAATAATCTATGACTATTATTCTTTATTGAAAAATCGAAAGGCCAATTTAGTGGTAGGCAGTACACCATGGTATTAAATTTTCGTCAAAATTTGCATATAATTTATTATATCTAACATCTAATATTAAATACAAATTATATAATAAGGGTCACGCTCAATGGCTGATCAATTTTAGCGTGAGAATCCTAAGAACAATTGTTCTGAGCTTTTAAAAAAGTGCACAACAATATAATAAAAAGGGTAGAGCATTTGCAGGTTGTGAAATTTATAGTGCAAAGCAATCTTTCTCACTAATCCCACGATAAAACATGTTCTTGATAGAATTGACCATATATCATAATTAAATCACAATGTAATATCCTTTATTTTATTATTATTTAAATAAAAAAAAAAGAATATGAGTTAGTACATATTTTTTATGAATACTTATCTAATATAAGAGTTTTAAATATTTAAAATAGTTTTTGATAGAATGTCAGTTATTAGGATATATTATAATGTAAATAGATAGACATTATGTTAAATCACGTAACTTCATTGGTTTACTGATCACGTGTGTGTGTGCACACACTGTTTCTTCACATGAAAAAGAAGAAGAAAATATATCCTTAATAAAATTTTATATAAAAAACAATACGAGGGTGTGTCCGGAAGAAAAGGGAAAACAAGAGGTGGTTCAATAAGATACATACTTTTATACTTGAATGGTGTGAAATATGTGTTACAAACCTGTAATTTTGATGCCTGCACTTCATAGTT
Source organism: Oenanthe sinensis (assembly GCA_028671895.1). Classification (NCBI taxonomy): domain Eukaryota; kingdom Viridiplantae; phylum Streptophyta; class Magnoliopsida; order Apiales; family Apiaceae; genus Oenanthe; species Oenanthe sinensis. Next base: position 45,010,086 of record CM053794.1, read on the forward strand.
ATATGTTATTATAATTACTTTGCATAGCTGTCTCTGTTAGTGCATGAACACATCACCTTGATTTTCACTATTCAGATAGTTTTCTTTTTAAATATATTTTGAGTGTTTTTGGTATTAAAATAGTTTAGTTATTTTCAAAATTTGTTATTAATTGATTTGTTTAAAACTTTGATGTTCGCTTTATTTAATTAATTTAAATATTTAAAATTGTAAAAATCTTAGTTAGAGTTGTGATATTTTATTTTTTTTTATTATTATTATTAGAATTGGCCCCATTTTATTAATAATATTATAGACTTTAGCTATTTTGAATCTGAGGAGATGCGTCTCCATGAATTTAATGTTACATTGGATTGGAAATATTTGACTTTATTCATGAATTTTTATGAGACTCTCAGATTTTATTCTTAAGCATGTATAGAATTCAAATTTTATTTAAATATTTGACCAAGGATAGTCCAAAAATTTGGGTTGTTACACGCAAGTACACTTAAGATGAGATCCTACCCATGTCAATGCTTTATTTTTATAGTATATAGTGTGTTAAGATATACGCATTTTGCTGAATATAACCTATATTATGCAGTTGAGTAGTTGTTAAAATCTCGAATATACAATAACTAAAATTTAACAACATATTTTTAGTGATGGTTGTTTCACCACTAATTTTTGGCACCTATATAAATCAATTGGGAAGAGTTTCTTAATAAAATTAGATAATTCTATAAAATCATAATTAAAAAAACTATTCGATATTAAAACAACTGAAATAATATTGGTTTAACTATAGTTATTACCAACTCATATTAAAATATTTATAGTATCATAACAATAATTATGCCTCAATAAAACAACATAAAAAAATTTAATATTTTGTAATTAAGGAAATATTAATAAGTAGCTAAAAAGGCTCCCTTCTTAAAAATAAATTTTTTAAAAGAGTTGATATTAATTCTTACTTAATGAAAATAAATGTTCATTTCTATTAAAAACTATAAAAGAATTACAAAACAACGAGAAGATTTGCTACTTATTATGTTACTAACTCACATTATTCTCTAATATATAAGCATATATTATTATTTTTATTATTTTTATGTAAGTAAACAGTATAATTAGTAATGACAAGAAATCATCTGATACTGAAAACTTAAAATCTACACAATAAATTACATTTTGAATACATTTAAAAAATAAAATATTTTGTAAAATTTAAAAGTCAATCAAAGGATCATGAAAGAAGCGATCAGAACGGTAAATTATAAAAAAACAAATAAATTAGTAAAAACTAGTTGTGCATTTATATTTCTATATCAAAATAAACTATTTAGGTAACTTTCACTAGAATAAAGCATGTGTAACGTATTTGATTTTACAATATTGTTAAGAAAAAATTGCGAATAAATATTTGGTCATCAAATCCACCACTTCGCAATCTATTTTATACTTAACCGTAAAGAACATAATTAGAATATGTTATTAAATATATGTCATCTTTTATATGAACTTGAAATGTCTTAATTAATATCTGTCGGTTCTTTGCATGGATTATCCGCTACTATTTTTAAATCACATGTAACCATAGACATGACAAACTAACAATCCAAGTGGAATGGACAAAGAAATGTCACAAGGAACCCTAAATTGAACATTCCATGAATCCCTTTATATTTATACTTTTTTTTAACATGTTTGGTTGACTCTTGAGTAAAGGATCTACACACTATATTCTTATAAAACCGTTGTTATTTTATAAACTATGTTTCATTGCAGTTTTTATGATGCAAGGAAAGAAACCAAACACCACATACTTTTCATAATAAGGCATATCCATGTACCTCATAAGAAAAGTCAACATGACCGGGAGTATCAATCAGATTCAAGCAATACGGCTCATTATTATACAGAAATCGCATTCGAGCAGCCTGCAACAATATCAACAACCAGTTTCAATGGAAAGAAAACTATAATGTATTATAATTAAATCTATGAGATGATTATTTGTCAGAGCAGAGAGATAATTGTAACATATTGAAAATCACATCTAACATGTATAAATACATCCGAGAGAAATGGGTATTGAATACATGTAAACTTTACTGTTTGTCGATATGCACGTCGTATGCATCTAAAACATTTAAATGTGAGATGCAATATATAAGTCATTAACTTCATATGGATACCTCCCTTGGTAATATGAGGTGGAGGGTTCAATAGAGCATGTACGTGTGAGTCTTTCATTTCTATAATTTACCTTGCCCAGAAACCAATTACGTGAATGTGACCAAGTCGCAGTAATAAAACTCCACAATATAGCTTTTCAATCATAGCTCAACTCCAGCACTCTAAGGAACAATGGTCGAACTTGACAAATATTTATAGATATCCTCCAAAACTTAACTTTGCCAATATTTATAAAGTATAAACATATTGTTAAAAAATTTAATAGGACTATTCTAGATTATCATAGTATGATAATAATAAGATTGAGTTTCCTAAATTATAGTTTCCAGATTATAGAATTTTACTTGTTGGGAAGATATTAAGATTCAATCCATTATAAAAGATGTAATCTTTTATTATTATAAAACTTGATTATTGAATGTTGAAATGGATCTCTCTTTGTTTATGCATTGCAATCCATCATCGTTTCTCTTTCTGTGGTTATGAAACCCCGGGCTTCAATCACCCTAGTTTTTCATTTTTTTTTGTTTTGTAATAATAAATCGTTCTTCACAAATTTAGTCATGCATCAACTTGTATTAGAGCTTAGGTTTTTTCATCCATTTCTTAGTTACCAGATCCAAGATTTTGCAATAGAAATTTTTTTATTGTTCATCAGGTACTATTCATCGGTATTGTTCATAAACATTGTTCATCATCAGTGTACTGCTCACGAAGGTGTTATTCAATAAAAAAAACAATTGCCATCACCCAAATGACCTTCTTGATAATATGAAAGTAACTCCCACAAGTATTAGTGCTGGAGTTAAGACTTAAGAATATACTTGTTATGGCTGCTGATGACCTTATGGTGGATGGAAAAAATATGCTCAAATAACCTATTAGACATCAAAAATTTAGCACGTGACATGGAAAATCTATTACTGTACATAAATGTCGCATATAAAACTAGAGGAAAATTTGATCAACGATATCGATATCATCATTAGAAACATGTTAATTTTGAGGCGAAGACAACAGTGCCACATCAAAATATCTTATTCTTACCATGTTGATTCCAAAGATATTGCTCATTGAGTTAAAATATGTTGTCTTCCACGCGAACCATCTCTATATATTTATTCTTAAATTTTGCATGCTCGTGGATGAGTTTTTCCCAAAGAAAGAGAGATGTTGAGCACAAAATTAAAATATTGATTGGAATTTATTGTATTATTATTTAGGAACACAGTTGATTCTAATTTATCATATAATATAATCATCTCAGATAAAGAGTTAATTAGCAGTATTCTACATTATCGCTAAATTGTTTCATTTATATACTAGCTACTTGTAGGATCTTATTTGTTGGGTGAATATTAAGATTTTACTTCTCTACTTAATAAGACTTGAGTATCGATTTATTAAATATTAAATTGGGTCTCTCTTTGTTTATGGGTTGTGATCCATCACCTCAAGTGCTTAAAATAAGAAAACCCTTTCAATTGAAAGGTAAAAACTTGCAAGCCAAAGTTAATACTCTCGTCGTCCAACCCACATCTATACACTTGGATTGTGCATAAAGATTAAGAAAGGAGAAGGAGAAAAAGACGTTAAATGGCTAAAACATCACTCAACTCGAACCCAACTTGCAAGTGGGTCGTCAAACTCGAAAAGCTTTTAGTGGACTCATTCAACAATTTAAAACTTGTGATAGAATTTTGCCGTTAAAAATATATACGAAGTAAACGGAAGTGTGTGGTGGCAATCCATGTGTAAAATTTGACCCTAATTCATTTCATCCCACCCGACTCGACTAGAGATGTTCAATAAATTCGGTGATCGGAATCCAATTAGAATCCGATCTAAAAAAACCTAAAAAGGCCAATCCAAAAAAAGCCAAGGCCGACCCAACCTGGCCCGCTAGCTTTAAACATGCCTTTAATTTTTCATCAAAATATTGCCCAGCCCAAAATCCAAAAAATCCAGATATAAGGCCAAACTATAAAAACATATAAATCTCGAATAAAATTCGAGCATTTTGAAAAGGCTCTAAAACATATAAATATGAATATAAATGATGTTTAAAATAATTTTAATAATATTAATATATATACTTAAAAATTCCCGGACACCTGATTTGCGGGTCAAACAATCCTTGTATTTGAAGAGAACTCGGATCGGTCCGATTTGAGAAAAGGCCCGGCCCAACCCAACTGTTAAAATAGCCCAATTTCAAAAAAAAATCAGGTTTTTTAAAATCCGGATAAAATTTGTCCTGCCAGAATTTTTGTGCATCTCTAGACACGACTTATCCAAGTTAACCCTACCAAATTTTCTATCCTCCTTTCATTTTCTTCTCACTCTTTTAATTCCCAATTATCCTCGTATCAACTCAACATATACCAAAAAATTCTGCTTCCATCAACGTTCAACTCTTTGTTTATATTCACTTTTATTATATTCTTTAAGTCATTCCATGATCTCATTCTCTAAGTTTCGGTTACTAATAAAAAAATATTATTACTTGTTATTTTTTTAAAATAAATTCTTATGATCCTTCACCCCTGAATGGCATGATATGGCTGAATTTTTAAATCTTTGTAGAGATGTTCTTGACATCAGTGGATAACAATGAGAGGAAAAGATTCAAAGACGAAGAGTTTAATTAATTTTTCAAATAAGAGGAAGATTGGAGATTGTGAACTACTATATTTTCCACTATTTTTCTCAATTCGGAGATTTGCTTGTCATTTTTTTATACTAGATATTCAAAATTTGTGTTATTAATTCTGGGGTGTAATGAAGTATTGAGTTTTTAAATTTGTTTGAAGATGTTTCAGAAAAGGGATGAGGTTTTAAATCTCAAAATTTTGATGATGGGAAGGTAAGAATATTTCTTACGGTGTATGAAAAGAGGAAGAAGATGAATTAATGGTGAAAACTATGGGTTGGGTTTTATGTGGGTGAAGTCGATTTATTTTCGATTGGAGTAGAATAAAGTTGATTTTTTCAAATCCTACATGGAAGGTGATGTGGCACTTGGCCATAGTTAATGGAATTCTGTTAAAATTCAATCAAAAGTTAACTGTCGTGCAAAGTTTTTTATGTTCAATAACTTAAATGAGTAGTTATTAGTCTAATAACATATATGCAAGCCTTTTCAATTTGGTAACTTGTTGCAAGTTGCCCTCTAGTTGGGTGATGTTTTAGCCATTTAACGTTAACCCCATAAGAAAGTTGGTATAAAACAATAGTGGGACCGATCAACATATAACAAATAAAGCATATTAAATTACAAATGTGGAGGGAAGTAGTGAGTCCTGTTAGCTTTTTAAACTGTAAAATTATTGTTTTCGGAAATTTAAAAAATGTAAAGAATTGTAAAGGACATTACAAAATAGAAAATGTTAAGAATTGAGTAAGATAGAGGAAGTATATAATAAATCACCCGTTGTTGGTAATTAGGCCAACTACTAGCCAACATTCTAGTATTGCCCAATGAATTTCAATGTATAGCATTGAATGAAAACAAGTCTGAATCTATGTTTTTCTCCATAAAAAAAGCACATCAGTCTGTTTTTCAAATTTTTGAAATAGGCATGTATTTTGGATTAAAGCTTGAAATTTGATTTGGGTTGAAATTGTTGATATTTGAAATATAATAATTTATGTAATAACAAGAAAATTAAAATATCAATATATACAAAAAAAAAAGAGCAACACAAGAAGTATCGTGACAGCTAGTATATCATTAAAAATCAACACATGATATCATAACAAGTGGACAATATTTTTTGTTTCATCTATACCTTGGTTAAATAATATATACATACGTACACACACACATATATACATATATTTGTGTGTGGGCGCGCGTGCGCACTAATTATTGTTGGTGATAGAAAAAACCTGTAATTTGATGGTTATACCCCTCTCCCTCTCTAGATCCATATTATCAAGAAACTGTTCCTTCATGTCACGCGTATGAACAGTCCCTGATGTTTGAAGTAATTTATCTGCTAATGTTGATTTCCCATGGTCGATGTGTGCAATAATGCAAAAATTCCTGATGTTTGATGTGGGAACCTGTATTGCAATTAAAGAAAATCTCAATATTTGAAAAAAAATATGAATATATATTCAAACATATATAATACCTCAAATCCTGAATTCTAGTGAAATTCTATATTATTTCTTTTAGGTTTCTATTGATTTTCTTCTTAAAAACTTTGCTTAGACAATGTTTGAGATGAAAAAAACTACAATTTTCATTTTCTTTCAAACAATTCAGCCTTTTTTACATATAATTATAAAAATACAACTTCTCAATACAACAATTGTGTGTTCGAACAAAATAAATCTATTAATGTAGCAATTTTTATGCACGACAATATATAACGAGACCTAAAAACATGGATTCAACAATATTGTAGGGTTTGGAAACTCAACACCTTGCAGAATCCAGAACAAAACTATATATTTATTTACGAGTAAAGTGCAATATGCGTACTTACACTTTAGCTGAAATAACACTTGCAATACTGCAATTATGAAACTACTATTTGCAATGTTGAAGTTTATATTTTCTCCATTTTAGCTAATTCCATGTTCTTTTTTTATTCAATTCACATTTTAACCTCTATATTTATATTATGTATGTTTGCTCCAACCCAAATAAAAAGTTGTTGAAATAAAAATCGGACAAAAAGTCCTCAAAAAATTAGTTGAACTAGACACATTTGTATAGCTGTAAATAAAATATAACTCTAGTATTACAAACGGTAGCTTTGAAAAAATAGTGTTGGAAATGCTATATCCGCCAAAATGTAAGTACGCATAATGCACTTTACTCTTTATTTATTATAGTTGACAACTAACTTTTGGATAATGTTAGCGAAGATTATCTATTAGGATTTGATTTTAATTAGGAAAGATTAATTTCATTTTACTATATTTACAGATAATTTCTAGTGAATTTGACAGATTATTGGATATTGAAAACATTGTTTTGCTTCTTTGTTGTTTATGAAATAATTATTAATGCGATATGATTTTATAACCCTCCATCAATTCATAATCAGAGCCAATTAAACCTTAGTCGGTGTCTTTTACAACTCTAAGTCCCGGCCGCCCTCCATTCACCCAAAAACCCAATTCAACTAGGCACACATAACTAAACACCATTTATTTTAACCCCTACTAACCAACCAGCTCCTAATTATCACAAATTAGATGATAATGAGCTAGGTTTTTTGTTACATATCTTACCATACCCATTCACTCCATTAGTAGTATAAGGTGCAAAAGGTACAACAAACTATATTGAACTTTTAAAATCAACTCCTCCACTTTCCAAAAGTGATAATTATCAACCGAATCATTTGTATCAAGTGGATCACCGACAAATTTTTGGTCTCATTTGCACCACTCATTTTAAATGAAGTTGTATCCAGTTAAGTTTTGAATTTTGATAAATGTAAAAAGATGACTAAACTACTCTGACTAAGCATGTCAGCATTTCAACCCGCTTATATATAGATGCATTACATTGGGTTTTTAGGATTTTACGTACCCATCTTCCTCTTCAATCAGATTTAACTTTTATTTCTACAAATTTCTCTAATTCAACCTTTTATTTATTTCCAATTATTTCATCATCATGTTGTCATGTGGACAATCCATATCAAGTCCCAGCTAAATCCACGTTTTAGAATTTAACGAAAAATGTTTATTTTAATGATAACTTCCCAAAAATAAAAATAAAATGGAGTGTAACTTATTTTGTGTTGAGTGATTCCAAAATACATGAACCAGTCCCTCAATATTACTGATTAAATTTTAGCCCCTTGAGTTTCTAAAATTTCCAAAACGGCCTCTAGAAAATGTACATTTTAAACCCTGGATTTGCAGATTGTTAACAACAACTTTAGCCAGCTAATTACAAGCAGCAAAGTCATGCAAGGTTCATCTAATTTCCATGTGGCTGATTACACTAGTAACTTTATGTGATCATGACAATTTATGTGATCATAAATATGGTTATGTGTGACGTCTTGCCTATTAAACTTTCCACTTAGGACATACATGGCTTCGGCTCATGATTTGCAGCATGTTACTCGTCCTAACACCTATCATATTGTTAAAGGAGGCACCACAAGTATACTATCGTGTGCTTGTTCTCATGCGCCAATATTTGGTGCTTTATTGTATTCCATGTAGTTTATTTAACTCTTTGCAGAATAAAGTTTTTTTCCGCAAACGAAAATTGATAGAAGACAATATATGATTAGGCTCAAAGAAACATAGATCCAAAAAAGGGTTAAATGGCATTTCCATCACTCAACTAACACTCAACTTGCAAGTGGGTCATCGAATTGAAATTCAGTCAAATCACTTAACTATTAAAAACTTTCAATCAGGTTTCTACCATTAATATAGATAAATTTTGGACGGAATGGTGAGTGTGTAGGCTTATGTGGCAAACTAACCTTTAATAGCACTAACCCAGCCCGTAATGGAGCTAACCCACCCAATTCTTTTATCAAATGGTATTTATCTAATTATAGCATTCATGTATCACATCCATAGTTGCATGGATCGCGGATCGATCGGGTACGTGGTTCGAGTACGGGTACGTGAAACATTAGTTTGAGTGAATCGGGTACGATGAGTTGTGAATCGGGTTCGTAGGTCGATATGGGGATCCCTTTTTAATAATATATATATATATAATAATTATATATATTAAACATAACCAATGACTGTTTTGCTACTACTATTACTCTGAAGTTTGAATTAGAGATTTCATCTCATATTTTAAGTATAAACCGATTTAGATATTTATCGTTTCTTTCAAGGGAAGATAGAGGAAAAATTATTCACTAAAAGAACAAGCACAATCTAGATGGTATCAAGTTATCTTTTTTTTTAATTCTTTCTCCTTTTCACATAATGATCACCGGTGTTAAAGATGGTTCGTCAGAGGGGCGAACTGGAGCGTGATCCCCAACGTTCTGGGTCGAAGAGGAATCGTGTTCCGGAACATGGGAACTGGATCGGGGTTCCATAGACTGACCCACGAACCATGCAACTATGATCACATCTATATCATGTTTATACTTTTCAATCATCCAATTCAAATCAGAAATAAAATCTTTTATTATGAAAATTAGTCATGACATATCATATATGTTGGTGGGTGTCCACACACACACATATATATATATATAGGAATTTAATCTAATAGAAACCAAATTAAAATAAAAACTAGAAACAAACACTAGCCACTTGATTTTTATATTTAATTAAATCGTCACCACAAAAATTTTATTCACCTAAATTCCTCCCTCACACCTGCACCCCCATTTTCATGTGAACACCCTCCACCCACTTACATTATCACATATACATATACACATATATGTATACATATATCACCATCTCTATATTTTGTGAAGTGTCTGCTCTGTGTGCAGATGAATAATTTTCCAGCAATCTTAATCGGAAATCCATCATCATAATACCCTCCCCCCCACTCTCTCTCTCTCTATATATATATATATCCATCCATCCGAATATATACACTTTTTTAAAAAAAATCATCAGAATTGTGAAAGATTCTTTAGACAAAGATTAGAAAACACTATCTTTTAAGATTTGATATTAATTATGTTCAAAACAATGTTTCTTTATTATAGAAGTGTTTTTTTTTGGGGGGGGGGGGGGGGAGGGGATTTGATTATGTACCCCTATCATATTTCGGAAGTAGATTAAATTCACCATCTTGTTCGACCTCTCTATCTAAACACAATAGAAGTTAAAAAAGGTTCACTAAATGAGAATTGAGAGTTAGGAATTGGAGACAGCGTTAATGAAATCTTGATATAAAACAAAAACAATTCTCACGTTTTATATTAGCATCCCTTCAGGGGAAGTAAATGAGAAACCCTTGAACCAACAGTTTGCGGGCATTGTAATTGTATCCACCCACAGTAATTCAGAGTGTGGGAGTGTGTGTGTGTGTGTGAGAGAGAGAGAGAGGAGTTAGCACCTTCAATAGGCGGTCCTTGCCAGCAAGGGATATTTGTTCGAAGCTGCCTGTGGTGGTGGTTTTGGATTGAAAATCGGTGGCTTGACAGGATATGGAAAACCTGGGGCGACACCGCCATATGCAATTGGTTGCTGAAGTTGAAAACTGATTAACATTATTACGAGTATTGTTATTATTAATATTACTACTACATATTAATAGGGGGTTTGGGGTAGAAGAGAGGGAAGGAACGACGACGGTGGACATTTTGGGCCTAACCAATTTGCTGTTTGTCAGTGGAGTGTTGGTTTTCGACCACAGGTGAGGATCAGGTCTCATCTGGGGGGAGGTAGGCAAAATCAGTATAAATGGATTTAATCCGTTTCGGGCCCGTCCGCGGGTCAGTTTAGGCCATTTACCGGTAATTGAGTAATTCAAACTCGTTTAATTCGGGTTTATAATTTTATTTTATTATAAAAAAATATTTTATAGTTTAAATTTATTATTTAAAGTTTTTGTACTACGCTAGAGTGTTATGTTATATTTGTCAAAAAAAGTTTTATGTTATAAAATTAATATTATACTAGCTTATAATTCGTGCAAAACACGGTCCAGATTAATAAATTATATATTAATTATTTTATATGATTTAAATATAAAATATAATTTTTTTATTATATCGGCTATAATAATATAATATATAATAAAAATTATTTATAGATAAAATAATATTATTATTTTAATATTAATGAGATTTAATTAATAAGTTTTAATATTCGTGAGATTTAATTAATAAGTTTTAATTTCAAGTAGAAGTGAAGTGAGATATGTTATTAGATTGTTTTATAAAAAAATAACTCGTTGATGATAGAGTTATATGTAATATATATATATATATATATATATATTAAAATTAAATTATAATTGCATAAAAAAATCGTATAAAAAGAAAACTTACAAATGATAAAAAGAGTTGTATAAAAAGAGAATTTACCGGACGGACGACCAATGACCAAACTTTATATTTTTCTTTAAATTTAATTTTAAAAAATTATTAATAAAAAGAGTTACAAATATATTAGAAATATTTTAATTAAAATTTAAATAAAAGAGTATATTTTAATGTAGGTAAAATATAATATAATTTTAATATTCAAAAATTTTAATTATAAAATTTTAATTTTAAATAAATTAAAGTGTTTGAGCGATGAGGAAAATTAAAACATGTTAGTAGACTATGAGTACAACTATATATTCTAATTAAAAGAGAAGTTTGTTTAAAATAATATAATATAAAAGTATAGATAATATAGATATAACATAGTGATAAAATTTAATTAATGTTAATAAAATAATATATAGTTTTATGTTATGTTATATCTGTCAAAAAACGTTTTATGTTATAAAATTAATATTATACTAGTTTATAACTCGTGCAAAGCACGGTCCGGATTAATAAATTATATATTAATTATTTTATATGATTTAAAAATAAAATTTAATTTTTTTATTATATCGACTATAATAATATAATATATAATAAAAATTATTTATAGATAAAATAACATTATTATTTTAATATTCATGAGATTTAATTAATAAGTTGTAATTTCAAGTAGAAGTGAAGTGAGATATGTTATTAGATTATTGTACAAAAAATAACTCACTAATGATAGAGTAATATGTAAAATATATATGTTTTAAAATTAAATTATAATTGAATACAAAAAGTCGTATAAAAAGAAAACTTACAAATAATAAAAAAAAGTTGTATAAAAAGAGAACTTACCGGACAGACGACCAACTGACCAGACTTTTTATTTTTTTTTAAATTTAATTAATTTATGAGATTTTTACTAATAAAAAGAGTTACAAATATATTAGAAATATTTTAATTAAAATTTAAATAAAAGAGTATATTTTAATGTAGGTTAAATATAATATAATTTTAATATTCATAAATTTTAATTATAAAATTATAATTTTAAATAAATTAAAGTGTTTGGACGATGAGGAAAATTGAAATATGTTAGTAGATTGTGAGTATAACTATATATTTTAATTAAAATAGAAGTTTTTTTAAAATAATATATTATAAAAGTATAGATAATATAGATATAATATAGTGATAAAATTTAATAATGTTAATAAAATAATAATAATATTTTAATATTCATAGAATATAATTTTAATATAATATAATATTATTCTATCCGTGATAAGTTGTATTAAAGGAGGACTATCGGAGATCAGAGTTCTATATAGGGCGGGTGTTGATGTCGGTCTTCTAATTTGAATATATGGAAGTTTGAGCAAAATTATTCTAATTTGAGTAGAGCTTGTGGTTTGATAAATAATTTGTGTTATGTGATTAAAATAGAGAAATGGATGAAAACTAAAACAATGCATATTGTTTATCATAAACTTTAATGATATATTAAATAAATTTTATAGGATAAATTTTAATGATATATTAAATAATAATTATATGATAAGTAGGATTCGTAAAAAAATATGAAATATAATTTAAATATAATATAAAATATATGAAATATAATTTAAATATAATATTATATTATCTTATATGTATAAAAGGAGGACTATTGGGGTTAGAGTTGTATGTATTATTATATTCTTTTTAAAATTATATTTTATTAAAATTCAATGATTAATATTATTTCTATTGTTCACATAAAATTGGACGGTCAAGATCTTTTCTATGGTTCACTATCGATGACCAAAACTTTTAACCTTTCAGTTATAATAATATAACTAGCTTATAATCCGTGCAAAGCACGGGCGGAGTTAATAAATTATATATAATTATTTTATATGATTTAAATATATAATTTAATTTTTTTTATTATATCCGCTATAATAATATAATATATAATTAAAATTATTTATAGATAAAATAATATTATTATTTTAATATTCATGAGATTTAATTAATAAGTTTTAATATTAATGAGATTTAATTAATAAGTTGTAATTTCAAGTAGAAGTGAAGTGAGATATGTTATTAGTTTGTTGTACAAAAAATGATTCACCGATGATAGATCTATATGTAAAATATATATGTTTTAAAATTAAATTATAATTATATCATAATTGCATAAAAAAGTTGTATAAAAAGAAAACTCACGAATGATAAAAAGAGTTGTATAAAAAGAGGACTTACCGGACGGATGACTAACTACCAAACTTTTTTTTTTTAAATAATTTTTTTTAAAAAAAATGGATGGTTAGGATCTTTTCTATGAATTACCTAAAATTGGACGGTTATGATCTTTTCTATGTTTACCTAAGAATGATATTTATATATTAATATTCATAAAATTTAATGATATATTAAATAAAAATTATAGGATAAGTAATATTCTTAAAATATGAAATATAGAATATAATTTAAATATAATATAATATTATCCTTAAAGAGTTGTATAAAATGAGGACTATTGGGATAAAGTTTTGTGTATGATATGTCTTTTTTTAAATAAGATTTTATTAAAACTGGATGGATATGATCTATTCTACGGTTCACCTAAAATTGGACGGTTAGATCTTTTCTATGATTCAGCCAGCATAATCAACCACCACAATCTTCAGAGAGTATCTCGAGAGGTTTTAATTTTTATTTTTCTGGTTTTCTAGAGGTTTTTTAATTTTAATTATTAAGTTTGCTTAGTTTTTGATTTTCTATTTTCTCCATGTGTGTATGATAAGTAGAATATAATATAAGATTATCATGTCTTATTATGATATTTTGTATAAAAGGAGGACTACCTGAGATAGAATTATACGTATGATTACTGTAATATCCGTAATTTATTTATTTAGATATTAGTAATTAGAATTAGAATTAGATTAGAATTTGTAAAGATTATTTTCTTTAACCATAATATTTATTATATTGAATTTGATTAGAAATAGAGTTTGTAATAAAATAGATTAATAATAATAATAAAAGATTAAAATTAGATAGAGATTAGGAATTAAAATAGGATTAGAATAACGGGCTTTTGAATATTGGTATTTGAATCGTAGTAGGTTTTGTTGTAGGGTTTTAAAACTCTATATATAGATTAAGATCTCATCATTCTTTCATATTCTTTGCTAGCCACCAAGACTAAACAGATGTAAATCTCTCTCGATACACAAATCCTTATTCTTTTTCTTCATCTTTGTTTGTAAAATTCGTAGGATTATTCATACACAAATCAGTTGTCTTGTAAAATTCGTAATAAATTCATCGTAAGTCGGAATTCATTGATTCTGGACTTTTTAGAAAGATCTTTTCGTTCTCTACGATTGTTGTGTTTTAAGTTTTTTCAGAAAACATCGTTTAGAGGGTCAAAAAGGTAAAATACAGATCTGGGCAGAATTGGAGTTATGAAGAAGTTCGACGTTTGAGATGTGATATTTTCGATTGGGTGTTAAGGATTATTTTATTCAGTATATATACAAGACCCGTGTATACACAATCGCGAGTTTTATTAAACCTTAAAGTGGAGTCCGCGTAAGAAAGAAATACAGATGCGCTATTTGGTACTTTGGACGCATTGAATTGTCTTGATCAAGAAGAACATATCTTGAACCAGAAATTTTGTGGGTCTATGCAGTTTTCGTTAGTGTCTGAGATTGCTATTTCGAGGTACGGATTTTCGTCCCCTTTCTCTTCAGCGCTACTCTTTTTAGGATTAATTATATTTAATTCGTTCCGTTCGTAAATCTGTTCCTTCCGTTATTATTCGTTTTAACTGTTTTGATTCTCCGAAAGTTATTTTAAAGTCTGTTTTGAAATATTTAAATATTTATCTCTACGATTTTCGAAAATTATGTATGTTACATATCTGCGTAGAATATTTGAAATATCTGTTCAGGTGGTTTTAAAATTGTAAAAATTATTTTATTTGAACCCTTAGAGTGATATAGGGTATACCGAGTTAACCAACTGTAGAGGTACTACAGCCATGTCATTGCGGCACCAGTGAATGTTGGTTATGAAGGAGGAAGCCTAGCACCTGGATAGTACTTGTGTGTCTTGTTAATATATATTCACTGTACAAGACTAGAAATCATATTTTGTACGTAACCTTCTAAATTTGAAATAAATAATTATAAGCAAGTTCATTTCAAGCACTGGATAATCTGCAAATCTAATTTTATATTCAATCATCGTGGTTTAATGTAATATTGTCTCATGGCTGGGACGGATTCTTATAACAATCACACCCCTTTCCTCTCCTTTAGTGTTTATAATATATTTATTGCAGTTATACATTATTTATAAGCAAGTTCATTTCAAGCAACAAATAATCCGCAAATATTTTTTCATTAATCGTTGCAGTGTATAGTAATACTGTCTCATGGCAGGGAAGGATTCTTATAATAATCCCACCCCTTTCCTCTCCTTTTGTGTTTATAATATATTTATTGCAGTTTTACCACAGAATAAACAAGTAAAAATGTTTAGCTTACCGTGTTATGCCTAATTCAAATGCTTGCTACTCTGTAATTAATATTTCGTGCAACTAGATTTGATGAAATCCCTATAAGACTCGGTTCGTCTATTCCTTTATATAAAATATGTCCTGTCTCAGGATTGTGTGTGTATTTGCTATGTTCTCATTTGTCCTCCCTCGATGCATTTAATGAAGATGCCAGCATGTACAATTATTTTATTTTTGACAGAAAATGTTAAAGGTAGCATGCTGTTTTCAGTTTGTGGCTATTTGTGGAAGTTATTAAGCAACTAGAGTCGAAATCTACCTGCATACAAATAGATATTTGTGCTTTGCATGTATTAACTGTCCATACTTCTGATTAAAAGATTTATTTAGCATTCTGTTAATTAATGTTGTAGCCCTTTAGAAAAAATCACCTTTGACATGATTTTAGTATCTCTGAACAGAGAAGCTAAACCTAAAAGCTGCAAGCGAGTACAAATATCTTAATCAGAGCAGTTGCTTGGCAATTCACAATGTCGATGATGCTGAGAAATTTTCACAACTTATGGTAATTAAATTAGAATCGTCAAACTTACCATATAGATTTATGGTAGTAGATTCATGAAAAAAACTGTATTTTCTTAATATTTATCTGTGGTATTGGATTAGTATTAGGAAGTAGATATCAAATAAAATTTACTTTCTTTTTCATTAGGATCTCACTGGTTTTCCAAAAACACTTAAATCTTCATCTACTATTGAAATTTGTGTTAGTATTGGTTGATATAAATTTTGTTTTTTTGACGATTCCATGTGTAGATAAGTATTTTTCTTCTATAGCATATTCTTGGACATCATTCTTTAGTTTCTTCAAGGCTGCAAGATGCCATTTTTTTATATTGCACTACCTTCTTATGCACTGAGATATATACAAGCGAGGGTTCGAATGAGAACCACTATAGCGTGAGAACTTTTGTGAGAACAACTCGTTCTATGTTTTTTGCGAATCTGTTATTAAAGTTTTTATAAAAATTATATACTTATTTTGTGCTCAGAATATAATTTCGAAACAATATAAAGTATGACGAACATTTGTTCAACTCAACTTCTTGTATTCTTATTATTTCTTTCTTACAATTTTAGAGCACATTATTAGTGAATTTTGTAATTTTATTTAGCTTGGTATATATATGTAATATTCTTATGTATTATATGGTTAAAGTTTAGATTATTTTTAAAATATAAGTAATCATCAATTTTTTGAACTCTTCACCTCACTTTTATTATATATAATATTTTTTTTTATATTTGCTTAAACATATTATTTTTTGTAGTTGCCAATATTCCAATGCCAAAACTCTAGAGTTTAAAAAATAAATAATAAATGTTCTTATGTTGATGGGATTCGTTCCCTAGACCTTTGGATAATATATCCCCTTATGCTTATTATATGCATTGGATATAATTTATATAGTTTATAAGCATATCATCAAATGTTATGCGCAGTGGACTGGATTTCTTCAGCTGCCTCTTCTGATACATAAATATATTTTTGAGCATATATGAGATTTCGATCGTCTGTTTTAACTTCTTGCACTTGCAGAAACCCATTGGATTAATATCTTTGTTGGACGAGGAATCAAATTTTCCAAATGGCAGTGATCTGACATTTGCCAATAAGCTGAAGCAGCACTTGAATGCTAATCCTTGTTTTAAAGAAGAAAGAGGTGGAGCTTTCAGTATTCGCCACTATGCTGGAGAGGTTAGTTAAATTACTTTTGTACTTATGTTTTAACACTCAAGAATGCTGCAATACTGATTCGACGAAGATGGCAGCAGATTCTAGATAGTACAAAGTCATAGAATCATTATATATCGTTTGTCTTAATACATCTTTGAATAAAATCTTCCATAACAAAAAAGAAGAGGAAATTAGTCCATGTGTACATATTCTTGAGTATATAATGCCTCTGTTTCAGAAACACACTTTTTTGTTTGTTCCCTAAAGCTTGATTAACAAGTAGGACTATCGATACACTTCAGTTGTAGTTGCGACAACTACAATATGTGGGTGTGTTTTCTGCTCTCTCTTTTGTTGCTAAACGTGTGTGTGTTTTCATTTCTTAAAGGTATGCATTTTTTTTTATGTTTATTTGTGGACACCATTAGGAACAATTATAAAATACTTTTTTTTGCATTTTTCTTACATGCTTTTGCAACATTCTAAAAATATATGTATTCTCGATATAAACATTTGGGTATCAAATCATGCATCATGCACCTCATTTAGGGTAAGGCTGTGTTCAAGCTGATCATAACTTTTTGCCAACTATCAAGTACCAAATAGACCAAAACACTAAATGGAAGACCATTTCCTTTCTGCAAATTTGTCTGCCACAAAGGCCATACAGTGGAAAAATTTGAAACAAACCTAAGCATGACCATGGACTTCCTGCAGTCCATTTGAATATGATCAGACTCGATATACAACATGAAATACGATTCACATTATGCGGAAAAAAAATTCAAAGAATAACATGACATAAGATCTTTGTATTTAATATTCCGTGTGTACCAAAATTTCACAATGTGATCTTTAAAGGTGTATATTCATCTTGTGTTTGAGTAGCAATTGATTTTCTTTGCAGGTTCTATATAACACTACCGGCTTTTTGGAGAAGAACAGAGATCCTTTGCACCTTGATACTATCCAGCTACTTTCATCTTGCAGTAGTCAGCTGTCTCAATCGTTTGCCTCCAGCATGCAAAATCAAACTCGGAAACCATTAGGCCATGGCTTGGGTGCATCCGAGTTCCATAAAAGAAGTGTTGGGACGAAGTTTAAAGTAAGAACTCTTCATTGTTTTCTGTCACTATGGACTGATATGAAATGTTTTTTAATGCACAAATCTATTTGAAATAGGGTTTTATATCAAACTGGTCACTTTTAATATATCACCCTACTCACTGTTTTTAAAATAAACTCATTTATACCACTAACACTATATATATAATTCCGTTAAATTTATATATAAAAAAAGTAACAAAAAAGTTAAAAGAATACTGATCTGATAATCTATTTGTCACATGGGTATCTTGAAAGTCGAAATAGACCAGATTCAAGTGGGTACCTCGAAACAGACCAGATTCCGTTAACTTTTTTGTTATTTTTTTTTCAGAATTAGAGGAATGATATATATACCGTTTTGAGTGATTTGAATGAGTCCATTTTAAGAATGGTGAGCCATTTGAGATATTTTAATAGAACTTGTGGTCACTTTGATATAAAACCCTATTGAAATAGTCTCCTTTAAATCGTGTCGTGTAATCTGGATGTTATACGAAAATGTCTGCCTGCACATAAACCTTTCCATTAGAGCTGTTTGTCAGACATATTTTCTTCATTTTTAAATTTTGAAGCTATTTATTGTGAAAATTTTAAGGCAATCAATTAAAAGGAACAGTGAATAAATTTTCAGGAAAAAAAGAAGGAACAGTGAATAGTAAAGTAAAGATGATTACACATTTTTCATATTTATAGTAGATTTTTGAGCATTTCTGTTGCAAAAAGCGGAGTGTGAAATCTCCAATCAATCCTTTTTTCTTATAGGGACAATTATTCAAATTGATGCAACAGTTGGAGAACTCCACACCACACTTTATTCGTTGTATTAAACCAAATTCTAAACAGCTTCCTGGCATATATGAAAAGCATCTCGTTTTAGAGCAACTTCGATGCTGTGGAGTACTGGAGGTAGTCAGAATATCAAGATCCGGATATCCTACTCGAATAACACATCAAGAGTTTGCTGAAAGGTGATGTACAAATACTCCGTGTTATATGTTATGTTTACTCTTACATCTTAATTTGCAACTGGTAATGACTAGTTATAATACTTGAACAATCTTAAGGTATGGCTTCCTTCTTTTGGAGTTTGGGGTCTCTCAGGATCCATTAAGTATATCAGCCTCCGTCTTGCGTCAGTTTGGTGTGCAACCTGGAATGTATCAAGTTGGTTATACAAAGTTATATTTCCGAGTAGGACAGGTGAGTTTTATACATATGTGAGATGCCTTAAATGTTTCTTATGGCCAATATGGGTAGTCACATGTGGCATCATCATTGAAAAAAATCTTGCTAAACAATGTTTCCTATATAATATCCAAGTTGGAAACTTATAAAACAGCCTCATCACATTTTCAAAAATAAATTATCTACTGTCTTGCTGTCAACCATCCAGTATGACGGATTCAAATTTGAGATGATAATATTCAAGTTTTTAAACCTTCTCGCAGTTTGCTAATGTCAACAGAAGCAGAGCACAACATAAAATAAGATTAGACAATATGACATTCTAATGTGTGCTTGTATCAGTAAACAAATAATTGTTTTTAGGGTGGCTGTAAACATTTTGATAGGTACCATTTGGATGTGCTGCCCTTGGGTAGGCATCCTTAGAAAGTGTGATCTAATGTAAATTTTATTAGTTTGAAGGGTCGCTGATGTGTGTTGATATGTCATTAACCAAACCCAAAATACCCTGTATATGTATATCCCACCCAGTAGGGTTTGGGGAGGGTAGAATGTGGCAAATTTTACCCTACTTTAAGGTTGATGCATCAGTATTGACCATAAAGTTTCTACTGTATATTTCTGAAATTTTCTCCTTTCAATAAACAGTAATATATTATAAGAGTGAGGGAAACTGAAGATAATATGTACACAGGAATTCTATCCCGATTCACTATCATATCCCTTGTTTTTATTGTACATATACTCACATACTCCAGTAATCGAACTCTCTATTATGTAGGATTTCTTTTGCAAAAAATTTATTCACTAATTCAAACAGGTGGATAAATATTTTGCAGTTCCTTTTCAGGTTTTTTTTTTCTTTCATAATATTCCTTGGTAACTTTAGAGAATGCAGATGAGGGCTCGTTGTGCTTTCTAGTGTTTCCAGAAACAGTTCCTTGACTTTTGTATTTTTTATTTTAGGCACAGGCTGACAGGCAAATACCATATTTTCGGAAAATCTATTGAAAAATATCTATTATGTATTTTCATGAATATACAAACTAAACTGAATAACTGATACACCATCTGTAATGTACTAATTCAAGGTTAGCAGAGTAACTAATTCTAATTTGAGTTTCAAAGAATCAATTGATACTAGTTGTAATGCATTTCATTAATTTTATTCAATATCTTTAACAGGGTGACTATTTATGTGTACAGATGGTTATAAATAGTCTCAGAGGGCTTTATGCAGTTCTGGTTTGTGAAAAAATACATGTCACCGGTGTGAATGTGGGTATTATTACTCTAATTATTTCGGGTTTGACAAGTAAAAATTGCACATATATTGAGATTTGAGATGGATTCATACAAGAAAATATATAATTTACAAAATTAATACCAGCTATCAATTTCGGAATTGCAACCGAAGTTGGAAGTACAGAGGCAGTTGCAATCAGTTCATAAATTAAGTGCAAGGTTCATGGAGAGACAAATTACAAGTATAACAAACTGAACTAAAACTGGATGTAAGAATGTGTATATAAATGTAAGGGCATAGGTCATAATTGTAGATTGGATGTGTGTGTATGTACATACATACGAATATATATATATATATATATAGGCAATTACTCAAATGAGAACCCCTATCAATATGAGATCTAAAAATGGAAGAATGCGCTCTTTTGCCACATAATATGAGATTTAATCTTAGCCACATAATTCTTAAATTAATTTTAATCTAAACTATTCATTTTCTATCCCATATCCCTCACTTCTCCCCTCCCCCACCTCCTCTCTCCCCCTCATCTACTTCCTTCGTCACTCTTTTAAAACATACCTCCGGCCACTTTTCACATATTCCGATCGTCATCATCAAATTCCGATTATCATCATCAGATTTTATTGATGTACCAGAAATATTCTATATTATTAAGATATTTCATAAGTAGAATAAATAGAGATCCTTATATAGCCTCACATAAAGACTAATAAGGAAACCCTTATAAAACAGGAAACTACATATACATATATTAAGCCTATAATTTATCTTAATACTCCCCCTGAACCTGGAGCATATATGTCAATCATGCCCAGCTTCTCACAAAAATACGATATTTTTGATGGACTTGGAGCCTTAGTGAACACATCTGCAACTTGTTCAGCAGTCCGCACATGTCTAGTCCCAGTTGTTCCAGCTTCAATCTTTTCACGAATAAAATGACAGTCCTTTTCAATATGTTTTGTTCGTTCATGAAAAATTGAATTCGCTGCAATATACTGAGCAGCTTTGTTGTCACAACAAAGGGTCATTGGTAGTAAGTTTTGGAATCCCAACTCCGTTAATAAATGTTTATACCATTCAAGCTCACAACTCGTGTCTGCCATGGCTCTATATTCAGACTCTACACTAGATCTTGAAACAACTTGTTTCTTACTTTTCCATGAAACTAGATTACCTCCGAAAAATACACAATATCCGGTAGTAGACCGCTTAACCGCCAGATCAACATCAGAATAGGCAAATAGTTTCATATGCCCATGATCACGAAATAGTAAACCTTTTCCTAGAGCACCTTTAAGATATTTTAATATTCGAATGACCGCATCCCAGTGAGGTGCCCCCGGAGATAAAAGGAACTGACTCACAACACTTACCGGAAAGTCTATGTCTGGCCTAGTAACAGTGAGGTAGTTGAGTTTGCCGACTAATCGTCTATATATCTTGTGATCCCAAAATAAATCACCTTCTTCATCTGTTAATTTTTGGCTTCCATCCATGGATGAACTAGCTGGTTTTGCTCCTAACAACCCCGTCTCTTCTAATAAATCCAAGACATACTTTCGTTGCGATAAAACAATACCTTTTTCTGATTGAGCAACTTCAATACCCATAAAATACTGTAATTTTCCCAAATCTTTAGTCTAAAATGTATTCATTAAGAAGGACTTGAGAGCTTGAATCCCTTGCTTGTCATCTCCAGTTATACCAATATCATCAACATAAACAACCAAGAAAATACTTTTACCAGATTCCCCTTGTAATAAAACATAGCTGGATCATAGGTGCAACGTTTCATTCCGAATTCTATTAATGCCACAGAAAACTTTCTGAACCATTCTCGAGGTGATTGTTTTAGGCCATAAATTGTCTTCTTTAATCTACAAACTAGACCACGCCCCCCCTAGTAATAAACCCAGGTGGTTGCTCCATATATAGTGTCTCGTGAAGTTCACCATGCAAAAAGGCATTTTTAACATTTAGCTGATGTAAAGGCCAATGATATGAAGCTGCTAATGAAATCAACAAACGGATAGAAGACATTTTAGCCACGGGAGAAAATGTATCAAAGTAGTCAACTCTATATACCTGAGCATATCCTTTAACGACAAGACGTGCTTTGAGCCTGGCCAATGAGCCATCAGGTTGCAACTTCATTGCAAAAACCCATTTACAACCAATAATAGTAGCATTAGCAGGGGGATGCACTAATTCCCAAGTACCATTCTTCTCAAGTGCTTGAGCTTCTTTAACTGTCTTAGGAAGAGGATACGCATCCACGGTAGATAAGCTAGTAGAATAAGTAGGAGATATACATGAATAAGAGACAGAGGCTGAAATAGGGTGTTAGTGTGCACGAGCACGTACCTTTGCGCAAAGCAATGGGAAGATCCAAGTCTGAAGGAGTTAGATCTGTTGACGAAGTGGAAGGAGGAGGCACAATGTCTCTGGAGGCATCATTAATCCGAGAACGACGACTATATACATGCCGAATTCCAGGATATGACTGAGGTGGAGGGATTGGAGTCGTAGTGGTGGTGATGATGTGTGTTGGCATGTCTATATCTAACCCAGCAGCACTATGGGGCACAAATATAAATGGAGTATTATCAAAGAACCTAACATCAGAACTTACCAGATATTTGTTAAGATCCGGAGAAAAACATCGATATCCCTTTTGTGTGCGAGGATATCCAACAAACAAGCACTTCAAAGCTTTGGAGTCCAATTTAGAGTGACCTGGACGATGATCACGAACAAAACAAACACATCCAAATATGCGAGGTGACAAGGGAAACAAATGCCGAGATGGAAATAATACTGAATATGGAATAGAACCATTAAGAACAGAAGATGGCATGCGGTTAATAAGATAACAAGCAGTAAAGATAGCATCAGCCCAAGAGGGTTTCGAAACATGCTTCTCAAATAATAAAGTACGTGTCACTTTTAAAAGATGTCGATTCTTGCGTTCAGCTACACCATTTTGTTGTGGTGTATCAACACAAGATGACTCGTGAATAATACCATACTGCCGCATAAAACTAGAGAAAGAATCTGAAAAATATTCTTTAGCATTATCACTGCGAAGTGTTTTCACAATTATACCACACTGCGTATGTATTTCAGTGACAAAGCTAACAAAAATGGAAAATAATTCAGATCTGGATTTCATCAAATATAACCATGTAACACGGGAATAATCATCAGCAAAAGTTATGAAATAACGAAAACCAAGTTTCGACTCAATTGGACATGGTCCCCAAACATCACTATGAACCAAATCAAAAAGGCGCGCAGACCGTTTATTGACACGAGAAGGATAAGACACTCGATGGTGTTTCCCAAACTGACAAGACTCGCAATCTAAACTCTCTAAATGGTGAAGGGAAGGAACCAATTTCTTCTAACTGGGAAGAGAAGGATGGCCCAAACGACAGTGAATTTGAAAAGGCGAAACAACCCCAGAACATGCTTTAGATCGGGAACTAGTCTCATCAAACACATATAACCCTCCAGAAACATGGCCTCTACCAATCTCCTTCTTTGTCGTAAGATCCTGGAAGACACAAGAATCAGGGGAAAAGGTGATTGAACAATTATATGATTTTGTCAGTTTACTAACTGACAAAAGATTAAAAGGAAATCCAGGCATAAACAATGTAGATGATAAAGACAATGAAGGAGAGAGAGTAGCTGTTCCAGTTCCCTTAACAACCACTTTGGAACCATTGGTCAATGTAATAGTGGGAATAACAGACACAGGCTCAAAATCAGACAAATTTGAAGATATACCTGTCATGTGATCTGATGCCCCTGAATCAATGACCCAAGGAAGAGAGGTGGTGAGACATGCACTTGCAGTACCGTTACCTGTCTGAACAAGGCCTGCAGTGAAGGCGATGACTGTTGAGAAATCTGAAACCGGGTAAAAGCTGCGTAATCTGCCGGAGAAAGTGTGATCGTGTTATCTGAAGATGTCATTGGCTGCGGTACACTAGTCTCAGCAATGTTAGCCACTCTCGAGGTGGTTGATAAATGGCGACAAAAACGTTGAACATGACCCTACTCTCCACAATGATAACATGGGCCTAACACTGTAGGCTGACTTCCCTGTGCTCCATTACGAACATTCACAACATTACCTCGTCCACTAGAAGAAACTCCACGTCCACGACCACGAGAAGTAAATCTGCCACAACCATAATTGTGAAACAATGGCCTACTTTCAGCTGTGAGAAGTGCAGATTTTGATGCAGATTTTTCTGTTTCAGCATCAGCAGTAGAAGTTTCTCTGGAGACTCGTAAAACTCGAGCAAATGTATCGGTTAACGATGGTAATTCAGTGCTACTAAGAAGCTGCGAACGAACACTTTCAAATTCAGAACCAAGTGAACCAAGAAAACCCATAACAACAAGTTGTTCTCTCTGAGTCTTCATTTTCTCAACTTCGGATGATATTAGGAGCAATGAATTATATTCCTCATATAACTTTTTAAAATCTGCAAAGAACTGAGTAAGTGGGCGTCCATCTCTACGTATCCGAAAAAATTCCTGAGATACCTCAAAAATATGAGCCATATTATTCTGGCCCGAATACAAAACCTTCAAATAATCCCACGGTTCTTTTATTGTGTCGATGTGAGTGACCAAATCAACAATATGACCCTCCATAGAGTTCAACATCTAGTAAAGTATGCGCGCATCAGCTACTTCCCATGAAGCATCAGATTTAATGGACATTAAATGATCTCCCTGATCCCTGCTTACCAATGCCAATTTTACAATCTTTTTCCATTGTTGATAATTACCAACACTTTCAAATTTTTTCTCCGTAAGCTTATTACCAGCCGAAAACACCTCTGTAACTGTTGTACTCTGCATACTAGAGCCTGACATACTTCAAAGTTCAAAGTCAATCGAACCAATAAAAACTGAAACCAATATGACTGATAATTAATGATCAGCCCTGAAATCCTCAAACAAAGTCCCCACAAATTCCAACAATAAAACAAAGCCAATGCTAGTACATAAACACCAAACACATATACATCAGCCCCTCAAAACCCGGGAAAAAATAACATATACTTCAGCCTCTCAAACACAGTAAAACATCATATAGTTGTCCATATATCAAATCAAACCAAGATTGAGAACAAAGATTCAACCAATCACAGTCATAAGAAACCTGTTTGAGAAAAGAATCACATTAATAGACCTCTGCAACGAAGATGCATTGGAGAGCAGAAAAAATGATAGAGATCACCTCCCTGGTGGAGTGTGTGGAAGCTCTGGTGGCGCGGTTGCTGTTGAAAGTAGGAACAGATGCAGGCTAGTCTAACTGCGACGATGGTGTTTTAATACTTTTTGTATAATATGTAGTTATGTATGTATGTATATATATATGTATTATATATCGCTTGTATGTATATAATTTTGCAGCGGCTAGGGTTGGGTATGCGGAAGCTCTGATACCATATTGATGTACCAGAAATATTCTATATTATTAAGATATTTCATAAGTTGAATAAATAGAGATCCTTATATAGCCTCACATAAAGACTAATAAGGAAACCCTTATAAAACAGGAAACTACATATATTAAGCCTATAATTTATCTTAATAGATTCCAAACATCATCACTATCAAACTTCGGCCGTGTCTTTCACTTTCACACATCATTTCTTCTATATCATCTCATGATATACACACACATATATACATATAAAAATAAATTTATATAGCCGTATTATACATGTTACATGGTGGAAATCGATTTTGACGGTGATGACCGAACTCTAGTAAGCTGTCCGACTACAAGAAGGAGTTATACCCTATACCGCGACTATGTAACTCAAATCCAGTCAACTCAGATCTGAATTTTACGAGTGATTTTCGTTAAAAAATCTGGTGTTTTTGGCATATTGTTGATTATTTGTAGATGATAGTCGAAGATGATGATTGGAGATGGTGACCTGAGGTTTTAGCTGGTTGATAGTTTAATTGTAGTGATTTTTGTTTAATTGTGGCTATTTTTACTTAAATACGGCAATTTTGGTATGATATTGGGTGATTATAGGAGGTGGTCGGAGGTAGTGGTCGTATGTGGTTGCTGAATATGGTGGCTAGATGTGGTTGTAGATGTGGTTGTCGGAGGCGGTGATGTGGTAGTTTTGCTCAATTAATTGTGGTGATTCTTGTATAATACTGGTGATTTTTATTTAACTGTGGTGATTTCTGTATGATTTTGGTGATTTACCGGTCGTTGCCGGAGGTGGTGATTAATGGTGGCCGGAGGTGGTGACTAGTCGGAGGTGGTGGTTGTAACAGAAAGAAGATGAAAATTGGAATAATAAAATTAATGAATGGTGAGAGATAAATATAAGATATATAAATGAATGGCTATGATTACATCTCATATCTCTCACTAATTTGAGTTCTCATTAGAGTGCAACCCTATCTATCTATCTATATCTATATCTATATCTATATCTATATATATATGGAGAGAGACTATTGTTTCCGTATCAAGCTGTCAGTAACCATGAAATCAGCACTCTGCCTGAGGTTAAGTCTCCATATAGACCATGCATATTAGTATATCACTAAATATTAGGATATTAATTAAGCTCAACCCGAACTAGCTCCATACCTTAACTGTTTAACAAATGTTTTATTTTTAGGTTTAATAGCCACAGACAACATTGTAATCTTTAAAATGAGGTGATACATAAAATCAGAAAAGAAAGATTTGGTGACTGATAGTACTTAATAACCATAAAAACTCTATACTTGCATCAGCTAAATTAATGGAACTCACATTAGTTTTTTTGTTGAGTAATTGTTTTTGAAAACTTACAAGACACGAGAAGTTGTAATTTGATCCACAAGTGCCAAACCTTAGAAATCCAAATAATAAGCTTTCAGAAAGTCGCAGCTTCCTCAATCACTTATTCCACTGTATTAAATACTCAACTGTTATCATCAAAATTAACTCACCAAAAGTTACTTGTCTTGGGTACATATTACGTTACATTGAGATTACATTATGTGCTATCTGGCCTAACAGATTGGTGCATTAGAGGAAACTAGAAAACAAGTTTTGCGAGGCACCCTTGAGGTGCAGAAATGCTTTCGCGGTCATCAGGCTCGTCGTTGCTTCAGGGAACTGAAGGGAGAAGCGATAAAGCTGCAATCATGTAAGAAATGAATTTTGTGTTTGGATTGGTTCTGTTACATAGATACCATTACTTGTTTAATGGCAATCTATTATCATTTATATGTTTATATATAGTATCATGACTGTTGCTTCATAATGTTAATTACTAATCATCTTTTAGTCTTTTATAATCAATGTTCAAAAAAGTTGCTAGACAGTGAGTTAGACGGTTATACAGCTAGGCACTAGTACTTGTGTATCTTCTTTTTTTTTTTTAAACTCAAAATCAAACAACCATTAATTTAAGTGATCAGTACATAAACATGAGACAACTGAAGAGGGAACATTCTCCTCAGTGAAGTGACGATCTGGATAAAATATAGAGGCTCTGGCTAAAGCATGAGCACTCTTATTGGTAGACCGTTTTAACAAAGTTCAAATTGCAAATTTTTAATGCAACCTAACATCTCCCTACATTGCAAAATAATCTTGCCAAATGGAGAAAACATGTTTAAGCAGCTTCGAATTGCCTCAATAACAACTAAGCTATCCATCTCAACTTGCACACATGGCCAGTGTTTTGTTTTAATCCAACTTAGCACTTCTTTCAGCCCTACTGCTTCTGCGAGTTCTTGTGAAACTACTTCTTTATAGCCAGTGGCAGCTTCGATCAGTCTTCCCCTGGCATCTCTTGCCACCCATCCCCATCCATAACTACGCTCAGATGTAAACAGTGCTGGGTTCACATTGATTTTGATTCTATCATCTCTTGGTCTCACCCAGCGCTCAGCTCCATCATTTGGTAGTAACACTACTAATGATGTACCAATACTTTTCTCTTGAGCATTTCTCCACTGATCAAATATTATTCTTGTGGATGACAACTGCATACATACACACTTTCAGCTGGAAAAATCCGAATCCGAAATTAAATATATATGATATTTAAATAATATATAATATATATATAATTTAAAATTTATTCTATTAGTTTGTAGTGTGTGTGTATATATATTCATTAAATAATATATTTATACAAATTTTATATAATTGTAAAAATATTATAGACATATATAAAAATATCATTTGAGTTTAATATTATAAAGATAACAAAATTAGATTGAAAAGATAAATAAAAATTAATTAAAAAAAATAAAATAGGCTTAAATCCCTTTAACTCTTAACTCAATTTTAAAAAATTAAATTAAAATTTTAATATCTACTTTGCAATTTTTTTGAATTTTTAATATAAATTTAAAAAACTTATTAAAAATCGGATTCGGATCCGGATATTATCCGTATCCGGATAGTATCCGTCGGATCCAGATTCGGATATTAACCTTTAAAATTTTTCGGATTCGGATATGGATACGGATACGGATTTTCGAATTCGGATACGGATACAGAAAGATCCGTAAGATCCGTATCCGAATTATCAGTTTGACAGCCCTACTTCAAGTAGTGTAAAACTTAAAAAGACACCATAAAGTTATCTGTGATCAGCCTTCCAGGAACAAAAGCGCTTTGAGTCTCTGAGATTATGTTATCAAGTAGCTTCTTCATCCTATTGGTCATAAACTTCGACATGATTTTATAAATAACATTGCAAAGCACTATCGGTCTGAAGTCTCCCATACTTGCAGCATTCTTGATCTTTGGGACTAACACAATATTTGTATGATTTACCTTGTGAGTTAATCTGCCTTGTTGAAAGAAATTACGCACCTCCTTACAAATGTCAGCTCCCAATACCCTCCAATATCTTTGATAAAAGCCAGGGGTCATGCCGTCCGGACCTGGACTTTTATCAGAGTGCATTTGGGAGAGAGCACTCTCATCTGAAACAGCTTGCAGCAACTCATCATTCTGGCTTTGTGTATACCTGAAGCTTTAAAGAGGTTATCAAAATAAGAACTAATTGTCTCTGGAATTCCATCTTCCCAAGTCACCCATGTATCATCTTCCTTCTGAAGGTTGCTAATTTGGTCACGTCGCCTATGAAATGACGCCATGGCATGAAAATATCTGCTATTTTGATCTCCCTCTCTCAACCATAATTGCTTTGATCTTTGTTTCCAGAAGATTTCTTTCTGTGTGAGAATTTCAAATAATTTTTTCTGCTCTTCTTGTACGTGTTCATTCCCATTACATCCCTCCTCCCTTTAAGTTGCTTGAGCATGTTCCTAAAATTTTTAATTCTTGCATCAAAGTTGCCTGTATATACCTTCCCCCACACCTTTAACGCATTCCGCAACTCCTTATCCTTTCATAAAAATCCATTCCTTCCGTACTCTCCCAGCTACCCAATACAACCTGATAAGCCAATGGCTCTCTTAACCGTGCATTTTCATATCTGAATGCTTTCACTCCTCCTCGCAAATCACTACCTTGAGACTCTAACGACATTGGACTATGATTTGATATGGAAGCACCACAATTTATTAGTCTTGCTCCATTAAATTATCTCATCCAGTCTGTTGAAACCAATGCTCTATCAAGTCTGCTTTCGACCCAGTGGTTAGTTCCCCTTCCCTTATTCCATGTAAATTGATGCCCGACAATATCCAGATCAACCAATCCACAATCACTTAATACATCATTAAAACCGACTCATCTATTTGGATAGAGTTTACCTCCTTCTATATCAGCGCAACTAGTTGTGTTGTTTAGGTCCCCAATGAGAGCAATTGGAACATTCAAGGAGGAGACTATTCGTCGAATCAAATCCCATGTCTCATGTCTACGTGCTCGATTCGGTTCTCCATAAACACCCACTAGTCGCCATTCGGCTAACCCGACCTCCCTAATTACAATTTCTATGTGTCTAGGTGAGAAGCTGAGTATCTACCCTTATGTATCTTAATATTATTATGATTATATATATATATATATTAGCTCCACAATAATATGATATTATCCGCTTGGACCAAGCCTACACAAATTTGTTTTTAAGCACATCTCAAAAGACCTTATACAAGTGAATTTAACTGAATGCTTATATACAAGAACCAAGAACCACAAATATCGTGACCACTATACCACTGCTTGTCAGGACCAGACCCATAACATAAATAATCAAAGATTAACCAAAATATGGGGATAACAAAACTATTTAATACAAAAGATCTCAAGTTCGGTAATATGTGTTTAGTTCCAATAAAGCAAGCCCAAGTCCAATATTGTTGGTTTATTTATTTTACATTCTACATAAAAATTTAGAAATGAACAATTTTACAAGGAACAACTCTTAGTGCACTAACTGCAAAGTCCGGAGGCCTTTCGTGAATTGAGACATATGACTAATATTGTGTACTAATGGTACTATGGAAGGTTTAAAGTAACGATGTATAACAATACTTAAGCAAATTAAAAGAGAAAAAAGAAGATGTTTAGCAATGCTTAGTTGCTCAAGTAGGTTTAGGTAATGAATTAAAAGTGGTTATTGTAATCGTTCGGGGGATTTTAGAGGTAATGATATTTTTTTTTGTGATATCTTATATATTTATGTGATGCTTGGACTCTCCTCTAGTCTCGGCCGTAGATGTGTCGACACGAAACGACCCGGGTATGGACATGGATAATAATTGGAGAAAAAGAGATGCCTCGATCTCCACGGTCAAACAATATAGTAATCCTGTATATATTATATCTTATATTGTAAATCAGTAAGCTGTAATTTTTTTTAAAAAATGTTAATACATAATTGACATTTTAATAAATTGTTGTTTTGACCAACAAGATTCCAGATTTAGTTGTCTCAAATACAATTACATGAATCATTACCGTAGTAATTGAATTTTCTTTATTAGTATCAATTACTTATGCACAATCTTAGATTTTAATATTGAGTGATTATTGTTATATCTTTTTACACAACACAATGTTTAGATTGATTGATAACTGAAACACAGGATCATTAAAAAAACTTTAAAAATGTAGTTATATATATTTTAAAAAATATAAAAAAAAGAAGTGTGGTGTCCAAATCCTAATGTTGGATCCTTATAAGCATGTCCCCATCTATGGTTTTGATGTTCAAAGAATCTCACTCACCAATTTGTGTCCTTGTTGGATTCTTCCAAAAGAGTCCCAGCATCATAAATATATTTACACGTGAACTTTCTTACCGCTTTTACAATATATACAATGAATAAGGCACTTGAGAATTTATGAAAGCAAGATATTTATGCAGTTATTCGTGCTGAAATCGTGAGAAGGAAGTACAATATTATGATAAATTTAAGGCAGCAGGTTGCAAAAAGACTTGATGATCAATCGACTGCTGCTCTTCGAGTGCAATCTGGTAAGCTTTATGTTACATTTCATGTTGTGTTTACTTATGAAGATGTTGTTATTGTTATACTTATTGCTTATATTTAGTGATACGTGGCTGGCTGGTCCGAAAGCATTTGAATCGCTTGCGAAATTTGAAAATATTGGATCATGAAAGTTCAAGTTCTAAAGGCAAACAGGACTTGAGGATTTCTACAGTGAAGGTACTTTCATTTGATAAATGGATTGAATATCTTTTGGACTTTGTTGTAGTCATTTGGTTGCATATTCCCTTTTCTCTAATTTCTGTGCTTCACAAGTTTTTGTACCATGCTTTTGTATTTGTGAAATGTAATTTTATGTTTGTATGCAATGAGCAAAGAAAAGGTTTATGTGCTATTTTTTCCAATGGGTTAAATATCAAATTGGTCATTGAAGTGAAAGCGCAATATCATTTTTGTCATCAACATTAACAGGGTATCATTTACCTCAATTAATTTGGTATAAATATCACATTAGTAACTCTTATATTACAAAAATGAATTATAAATATTTTTCAAAATTATTAAAATTTGAATAAATAATTAAAAATCATACTATGTATAAATTTACATTTATGGGTTATATTTTATAAATAGTACAAGTTTTACTGTGTTTAATCTTTTTTAAATAATAAATCAAAAGATAAAAAATTATAAAATTAATAAAAAATAGTTAAAAAAAATTTCAATTTTTTTGAATATATTACCTAAAATATTAAAAATTATAAGCTTTAATTTGGTTGTAATAGCATGTAAAACAAATGTGTAAAACTTTAAAAAAATGTCATTATTAATCCTTGAATACGTATTTAGGGTTATCAATATGATATTTATGAAAACTTGGATGACTTGAATGATATCCTGTTGAAATCAGTGACGAAAGTGATATTAGGCCTCCACTTTAGTGATCAAATTGATATTTTACCTTTTTTCCAAATACTACTTTTGGGGAACAGAAGTGAAGAATTCATATATATTTTATTAATTAGTATAGATTTAGTGTAGACATATATAATGTATTTTTCTGTATGTTTTATATGTGTTATGCTAGTTAAATATAAAAAATGAAAAAGTGATAAAATTTAAATAAATATTTGATACATGATAAAAAGAATAAGGGATATTCCCCATGGTACCACTGTATAATTGGATTTTTCCGATGATGACATCACATTTTTTGCTTCTATCTGGGATAACCCTGTATATTTGATATTTTACGTATGATACCCTTATGTTAAGTAAAAAGTAATTAAATTGATTTCAGACTGTAAAAAAATTGTATATTTGAAATCTTTTTTAAAAAAGATACATGAAATAGACCTTTAAATCATGTAAAACGGAGACAAAATGAGTGAGATATTAATGATCAAAGTTTAGTTATGGAATTTGAATATATCTCACTATTTTAACGATTTTACATGATTCGAATGTCTATTTCATATATCTTTTTAGGAAGATTTCAAATATACAATTTGTTTTCTAATCTGAAATTGAATCTATTACTTTTATTTATTTTTTACTTAACAAAAGGATATCATACGTAGAAAACCAAATATACAGGATTACCATAGATAGAAGCAAAAAATTTGATGGTACCATCGGCAAAAGCCAATTATACAGTGGTACCAGAATATCCCAAAAGAATAAAATAATGCAATAAATTATAAAAATAAAAACTAGTCGGAAAACAAATGATATAAACAGCGAAACTAAGCATAGAAAGGGCACAAACTATAGACGATGACCATAAATTTGGGTAAATAAAATATAGGTGCAAAAAACACATCAATAAAAAAAAACTAATTGAAGTGGCTAGAAAAAAGTACAAATTTCTATATTTAATTAAGTTTTAGGAAAAAATTAATAGATTAGCTCTATAAAGAATTGATACCATAATGACCAAGACAAATAGGTTTCCGATAGGGTGAGTCATAAATTTGCCTTTCCCCAATTTTTTAAAATATAGATTTCATAGTGCATATTATGTACTGTTTAATAGGGCTGTCAAAAAAATTCAAAATATTTGATATCCGTTCGAAATATCTGTATTCGTATTCGAAATAAAGTGAATATTCTCTGTATTCGAAATAAAGCAAATATTATTCGTATCCGTATCCGATAATATCCGAATCCGAATATATATATATATATATATATCATATAGAAAAATATATAATATAAATATATATTTTCTTATGTTCTATTTATAATGTATACATATAAATTTATTTATTTTTTAAATAATATATTTTTAATAAGATACATATATATATATATATATATATATATATATAATTATACATATATATCACATAAATTAAGTGTTTTAAAAATAAAAAAAAAATATAATAAAAAATTATTATTCATATATTTAAAAAAATATATAAAACCAAATTCGGATTCGGATATTATCTGAATCTGGATATTATCCGTCGAATTCAAATTCAGATACTTTTCAGATTTTCGGATTCGGATATAAGCAGATCTGTATCCGAATTATCCGTTTGACAGCCCTATTGTTTGTGTATTGGAAATGTAATACATATCGGGACTTCTGTTTTTCGTGTTGTGTAATTAATTTTTATTATGAGAACATGTAAGCGTTACATAGTTTTGAACAAAGTAAGCAGTTATATTTTGACATAATCCGTCGTTTAAATATAGAAGGTGAGAACTCATATACAATTTTCATTACATGTGTACATTGAGGATTTGACAAAATATTTTTCTTCCTTCGCTGCTTTAGCTGGACGCGCCATACCAGAGTAACCTAAATTTGTGTGCCTCTGTGGAAGTGCTCCAAAAACGGGTTTTAAAGGTAGAAGCAGGTCTTCGAAAAAAGGAACAGGAAAACACAACGCACATGGAAAAAGTAAAACAATACGAAGCCTGGTGGGTAGATTTTGAAACTAAGATAGACTCAATGGAGGAAATTTGGCAAAAGCACACAACTACTTTGCAAGTGAGTTTGAATGCTCTACTATGGATAAGTTTTAATGAATGTACAAATGAAACTCTCAAATAAATGCAACAAGAAGTTTTTATGCATTAATATTATTTAATTTATAACAATTTGTATTGTTAAATTAAAATTTAAAAAATAAAAATCAATTTTTAAATATTATTAACGAATAAATTAATTAATTAAAATACGTAATATATAGTTATTTTTTTCAGACCACCCCTGAAAAACTTCTTTGCGTCCACCACTGTGTATGGACCATATAGCTTGCTACCTTTGCATAAATATATAAAGTATAGAGAAATTAACCAACTTTTTATTTTGGGTTTGATGTTGCTTTGGTTGCTTATAATTGTTTCGGGTGAAATATCAAATTGGTCACTGAAACAAAAGCATAATATCACTTTTATAACTCATCTTAATAGAGTATCATTTGCATCACTTAAGTTGGTATAAATATTATACAGGTAACCGTAAATACGTGTTCGAGAATTGGTAACAACATTTTTTCGAGTTCTACATATTTGTTTTACATGCTTTTATAACCAAATGAAAACTTATAAATTCTACAGTAGTATTTTAGGTAGTATTTTCAAAATTTATGAAATTCTTTTACTATTTATTTATTAATTTTATAAGTTTTTTCTTTTCATTTATTATTTAAAAAGATTTTACATAATAAAAGTCATTTTATTTGCAAAATAAGGCCCATGAATGCAAATTTATACATGGTATAATTTTTAATGATTTATTCAAATTTGATTAATTTTGAAAGATATTTATACTTGTTTTTTTAATATACGGGTTATTAATGTGATATTTATGCCAAATTAAGTGATATAAATGATACACCGTTGAGATTGATGACAAAAGTGATATTATGCTTCCACTTCACTGACCAATTTGATATTTAACCCTAATTTTTTCTGGTATGCTAATTTTGTGTTAAAATTGAATTTCAGAATTGTTTACTGAAATTGTTCCACCATACAAAATTTAATTCATGGCAATCTCTTATGGAGATCTATATGACAAAAACAGATTAGCCTTGCTGCAGTAAAAAAGAGTCTTGTTTCTGACAATGCTTCTGATCAACCTGGAAGACAAGATGGTTCACCATCACCACTCTGTTCTGATTCGGAAGATACATCATTGGGAACTCGTACTCCTAGTGGAAGCACTCCCTCCAAATCCGGGAACCCTGTTTCGGAGATTGAAGCAACACATCAGTACGTGAATGCAGTTAGTAATATGGTTAAAGAATTTGAAGAACGGTCAAAGTACTTTGATGATGAGGCCCAAGCTATTAATGAGGTCAATTCAGGGCTTTCAAGCTCAATGAATCCTGATGAAGAGCTTCGATCCCTGAAACACAAATTTGATACTTGGAAAAAAGAATACAAAGCTCGGTTGCGGGAGGCCAAAGAAAAACTGCATAAGCATCCAGAACCTGAAAGACAACATCATCATAAATGGTGGGTAGTGAGAAGTAAAAAGTTCAAATAGAAGGGGCGCAAAAGAAGCAGTTGCTCATTTGCATATGGACAGAGCAGAGCTGAAACTGTAAACAATAACTATTTGTCAAAATACTATGGTTGGATGTTTGCACCAAGGTGCAGGAGCATTCTTTTCCTTCAACGTGTATCAGAAACTGTAGTGTGAGCTTAATTGTATGGCTGATGAAGTGTTTATATACAGAAACTGTAGTAAATAGGCTGAAGAAAAGAACCAAAGCCTATATTAGTGAAAAGGGAATGTACTGATATGCTTCTGCTTCTTTTGTGGAGTAGTTCTCCAGAGGTGCGGTAATAGTAAGGATGCTGTTGATTAGTCATTGCGGAGTTGTGGTAGAGAAATGTATAAATAACCTCTCCTTCTCTATAACTTACGTCCATAGGAATGGATTATACAAAGCATTAACAAGCAGCTTGGTTAATAAAATTTAATTACTGTCAAAAAAAATTTATGTAATAAAAATTAAATTTTCCAGTTTTTTAAACTTTCAGCATGTATAGAGATAATATTGTATCTTCATGTGATCTAAAATTTCAACAATCAGTTACTGTTAATAATATTATATTAGAGGCATTTTAGTTGTATTTATAAAATTTAATTTTTAATCTTCTACTTTATTTATAATGTATTATGGGTATTTTAGTCATATTTAATAGACAAATATTAATATTTATAATATGAGTTATACATGAGTTTATAGTTAATTATAAGACATATTTATAATATTAAATAAAAAGGGATATATTAATAAAGTACATCATTAATTTGGGGAATGTTATACAATTCTCATTATATTATTACAATCCAATTGTGATTATGGAGTATTTTTTGGATTTTAAAAATCTTGGGTATTCAATTTGAATAGAAAATATTCATTCAAATGTAAGAATATTCAATTAGGATTTAATGTCTTAAAATAAAGTGTATTCAATCTAGATTTTAAATGATGACTTAAAATCTAGGGGTATTTAATATGAATTATTATTAATCAATTAAAATTTAGGTATATTTAAAAACTTATTAACACTAATCGATTTTAAAATTCATAGATTATGTTGAATTTTCCTATATATTTTAAATGTTTTAAAATCCTATCTTAATACATAAATAATTATACACCATATATAATAAGAGTAATAGAGATTTTATCCAATTACTGCCAAAGATTAAGAGTTTGATACCCGTTAATAACATATTTAAATTTTAATATTTATAACTCTATTAATATCTATACAAATTTAATTTAAATCTAAATAATAACATATTAAATTTAATATTTATATTTAAATATAATATAATATTAAACCAAAATATAAAATTTATATTTCAATTATTAAAGTTTAAAATTAATTTGTATAACTTACAAAATTGACATGCATGCATGTAGGGATCTGTAAAGTTATTCTTCAATAAAAAGTTAAACGAGAGTACGCCTTTTACAGGATTTTGCATCGAATGTTTGTAACCGGTGTACTGTACATGATAATTATATTATATTATTAAATATATAATAATGACTAAGAAATTTAAATAAAATAAAATATAATTATTAAGAGATTTAAAATAAAATATATTAATAATACATGGTTGATAAAAAAATTATTTATATTTTATCCAAATGATGTATCGATATATAATTTAAACAAGTTAAAAAAATATTATAATTAAATGTATTAAAATATCTTAAAATTATAAAAATATAATAATAATTTAAAAATAAATAATTAAAATATATGAAAGCATGGTTAAAATCTAGTAATAAAAGAAAGAACCGAATATATTATTCATAAAGGTTTGACGATATATGAGGGCCAACTTATCAGAAATAGGGGTCAACAAAGTTTTCCGAACCCGCCCGATCCAAACCGCCCAAATCAGAAATTACGGTTTCGTAACGGTTCAGGTTGGTAACAGTTTCGATTTTTAAAAAACCGAAAAATAATGATTGGATTCGGTTTGCCTTGTCAAACCGACCAATATAACCCGTTCCACCCGAATATATAATAATATATATTAATTATTTTTTATTATTATTTAAAAAATATAATTTAAATTAATAATGAATAATAAATATGAATCATATTTATTATTTACTCATAATAATATAACACAAATATAACAACACAACATTTTTGGTCACATGCTCACAACCATATATACGAATTCTTCTAGGGTTATATATCTCTTTCCCAAACATACAATCCTCTTCAGCTCTTCGTACAAATATACATCCGCCTCACTCTTTAGTCTTCAGCTCTCCTCAATCCCTAATCTCTCTCATTTTTTCAGGTATTCAATGCCCTCTCTCTATACGCTTCTACAATTCATGTATTTATGTGTATGTATAGCTTTGTGCTTGATTGAATTAGCTATTTGTATGTATCTAGACCTAACAAATTAGGTGAATTTGATTTTTTATGCTTCAATTGTGTTTATATGTGTGTGTATATGTTGATTTCTATGTAGTTTGTTGTGTGTAATTGTGTGTGTTGATTAGCACACGATTTGGTGATTAATTGATATGTACTTGTTGTGATTTAGGTGTTGTTTTAGGTCTTTTGTTTCTCCTGTGCTTGCCTCGTAGTTTTCGGAGGAGATACACCTCTTTTGAAGTTGGAAAGGTC
Source organism: Oenanthe sinensis (assembly GCA_028671895.1). Taxonomy (NCBI): domain Eukaryota; kingdom Viridiplantae; phylum Streptophyta; class Magnoliopsida; order Apiales; family Apiaceae; genus Oenanthe; species Oenanthe sinensis. The sequence continues at coordinate 45,049,607 of CM053794.1, forward strand.
AAGGGCATATGAAGATGATATGATGGCAGAAGATTCATATGATAATAAGTCTGAATTGGAGATGTATCTGTTGGACAGATTTGACACACAAGGTAAGGAGTTGGATGTACTTTTGTGGTGGAAGGTGATTGCCCTGAAATATCCCATTCTTTCGAAAATGGCACGCGATTTGTTGGCTGTTCCGGTATCAACTGTTTCATCAGAGTCTGCATTCTCTACTGGTAGTAGAGTTATTGATATGTTCCGGAGTAGTTTGCTCCCAAAAACAGTGGAGACATTAATCTGCTCTCAGAGTTGGTTAAAAACCCCAAAACAACATGTTTCTCTCCGTGAGATGCTTCTTGACTTGGAAAAATATGAAGAAATAGTGCAAGGTATATTATTTTTGTAATCTTTTCCACTTCTGCTGTTACATGTGTAATTTATGCTATTTTTAATCTGTTATGCTATTTGATTTCAGATTTAGATGCTGTTGTGGAAGCGGATGTGGATGTTGCAGATGTTTGAAATTTAAGAAGGTACACTACTTTTTGATTTTAAGTCTTTTCTCATTTCATCTTTTAATTTACAGTGAAAATGTATTTTTCCCGAATACATTATATAAGCTCAAGTATTTACAGTGGAAACGTCGAGAGCCTTGCTTGACTATTATATATGTTATTATTTGATTTCAGATTTAGATGCTGTTGTGGAAGCGGATGAGGATATTGCAGATGTTTGAAATTTAAGAAATCACGGCCTTTTGATTTAGATGTATTTTTAATTATGTAAGACTTTGAATGGTAATGTATGATTATATAATTATTTAGTTGTTCAAGAATTAAATTATTATATAATTTAGCGTTTTGAAACCGAAACCGCCCAAACCAAACCGTTATAATTTGGGTGGTTTGATTTTAGTACTAATGGTAACGGTAATGGTAACGGTAACGGTTTGACGGTTTGACGGATTGCGAAACCGAAAAATTCGGTTTGGATGGTTTTGTCCACCAAACCCACCCAAACCGCCCGATACCCACCCCTGATCAGAAATAACGTACAAACACGTCCTCCTTATATTTCTCACATACTAGATACCAATATAATTTGTACAATACAATATGCCAACAATATCCCCTGCCCCCTCCACACACTCTATGTTGTTTTTCCAACCCCCAAACCTCTTCTGCATGTATCTTTTTTTTTTCTTTTTATTACATATGATGAAAAAAAGGGGACGTAAAAGCAGGTTGTTTTTATGTTTCAGGCCAATTTTCGTCGATGATGATCTCAGGCCCACGAAAAAATTAAAGCTCCCAACCGATTCCAGCGGTGAAGATGAAGGTAATGTCTCTGGGGAAGGAATCATAAAGGAAAAGCATTGTCATCGTTTCTCAGGTGCCCTCAAATCTGTCATGTCTGATATCTTTACGGTTAGTGTGTGTATATATACATTTTTTTTATAGTTATAATTTATTTTATTTTTTTGCTTAATGTTATCCCTAACTAAATTAGTTTGACCATTTTAAAAGATAATAATGCAATGGTTTTCTTTCATAAATTTGAAGTAACAGTATCTATAAATTCTTCTGAATGTGTTATGATTAGTTATGTTTTTTGCCAATATATACATAGTGATGTCATACAAAGTTGTTGCTGCTGTTGTTTTTCATCATATCTGTACGTTGACAGACAAAGAGACTTGGAAGCAAAAGATTTCGATCAATATCATTAAGATCGTCGAGCAGTAAAAATTTATCAACGCTACAGAACAATAAAATTTCCAAGACAATGAGCGAAACAATTTCGTTTAGAAGATCGTCAGATACAGAAGATGTTTTCAAATCCGACTCAAGTCGTTCTTCATCAACGGCCACTACTACAAACGGTGGCTATGGTTCATCGTACTCGTCGAATTCACACTCAATTTTGAGAAGAAACGGATCGTTTGAAGCAAACTTAAATGAATTAAAACAAGTGCAGCAACAACAAAAGAAAAATGTTACAAGAAGTAGTGAATTTTTTAACACAAATATTGGTTTGAGTTTGATTGTGTTAAGTTTATTGGTTTTAATCGTCTGGGGAAAAATATGTGCTATATTATGCACTTCCACATGGCTTGTTCTTATGTCTGCCAGGTTTAAACAAGGCGTAGTCGTCAAAAAATCATCAAAATGGGACGATCAGTTGCCGGGGGAGAATGTTGACTCGGGGGAGTACAAGAAAAGAGTTGTAATGGAAGGTTTGCTAGACAGAAATCGCGGCAGGGCCAGTACTAGGCGGCTATAGTTTTTTTTTTTTTGAAATAAGGCGGCTATAGTTAAGAATGGACAAATAAAAAATATTGTCTTTTCAGTTTTAATTGGGTTAAGATTCATTTCAAAAATAAAAATAGAAATTGGGTTATGATTTGTATGTTCCATCTATATTATATTATAATAATCAAATTAGAGAACTTTTTTTTGAAACACTGACATGGAAATCTTCAATTTTAGGTAAATCATACAAACGATACTGGCCATTCAATTTTAAACTAAAATATCTCACATTAATTTCTAAACTAAAATATCTCATATTAATCTCTTAATTAAAATAAATCCCTGTACAAAATACACAAATATTATTTTATTAAAATATAAATACAAATAATTTTTATAAAAATATATACATATAATATTAAATAAAATTTAAATTATTATTATACAAATAAAAATAAATTTAAATCATAAAACAAATATTAAAATAAAAATATTAAAAAACTAACAAATTTCATCCGTGCATCACGGGACATAACCTAATATATGCTAGGAAACCAAACAAAATTTTCAAAATATTTTTCCAAAATGACGTGAATAAATTTTTTTAATTCGTGTATTAATTTGAATGCAAAAAGGATCCATCTCATTTATTATTTTAATAAACAATTAAAATTATTAAAGTATTTTTTGAAAAATAATTTTGGGACTCTAACGTTTTTCTTTTTAAATTACCCAAAGATATTTTTAGAATTCTTCCGGGAGCTACGTATAATGAAAATTGTATTGTATTTGAGTAAAAACCAACTCAACTCGCATATAGCGGTTTTGCGAAATCTCAATCATAACCGCTCGTAATGGAGTAAGTCGCAGTTTATGTTGTTCAATTTACTGTTTAATTATATATCTACTAAAATTTATATAAAAAATTAATGATATAAAAATAAAAAAATTGAAATAACATGAAAATTATTTATTCTAAAGGTTTAAATTGATGGAAATTATGGGCTTATATGGGTTAGGATTTTAATTCTTCTAATGGTTTAATAAATAAAATATTAAACCCTAAATTTCCAAAAATTTTGGTCTATTGATCCGTTCATGAAATGTCGTTCGATTGTGAGCGGTGCATTTGATGTGGTTGAGTAAATTATGCGTACACTCTAACATATTTTAATAATATTATCTTAAAATTATATACATATGTAAGTATATATACAAGTGAGAATAGGGAGGCTGTTAGATTAAGAAACATCATTGATTATAATGTTGTAATCAAGTGATTATAAGAAACATATCAAGTGAGTATAATAATTTGTTATTATTCCCCTATAATTTTATTTATTCTCTCTAGATTCGTCTCTCTTTCTTTTTTCTCAAACATAACCGTTCGGGTTTTCACTAGTTTTCTCCGGTGAAAAATCCCAATTTCTTAATTTTCTTTTATCATTCAATGAAACTTCTTAGATCAAAAACCATCAGAGCATCCTGATTTTCTGTCTTCTCCGATCAAACGGATGGTTCTTCGGTTTTGAGGGATCTGATTTCTCTCTTACTTTTGTGGTTTTGCTTTTTGGATCTAAAACTTACTTTTATTTTGTAATTTTAGTTTTAATTTACAATTTCAATTTCGTTATAGTCTTTCCTTGGTGATAATTTTGGTGTTTCTCTTTATTTGTGAGAGTATGGTTTTTGATAAGTTTGTAGGGTATTGCAAATATGGTCGATAACTCAAACTAGATTAACTCCAACTGGATGCGGTAAAACGGGTATACGTAAATATATCATTTTCAATAAATGACTTGATTGTATCTGCCAAAAGAATGGATTAATCAGTTATTGTTTCTGTTTTATGTTTATTCGACACGATTATTTTTTAGATGCCGTATGATTTTTTATTATTGAATTAATACTTACTCAAAAAAAACATATCAAAATATGTAGAGATTTTAGTTTAGTATATAACATAAAATATTATTAAATAAATTAATAAATTATGATATTTTAGAATTTGTAATTTGTTTATAATTTACTCAAATTATTACATTTGTGTTGGTATATTCTAAATTTATCTATAATATTCTCGAAAATTTGATTCGTTAACTTTTTCGAGAGTGCGGACACAATGACTATTATACTATAGTGAACGGATTCTGGAAGACAACCGATATTAATTTATAAATGGCCAGGGAGATATGATCCGAGCATATGAGACATCTATTTGGCCAGACATAGACGTCGAGAATGTATGACTCTACTAAGTCCATCAATATGTCATAATCTTTAAAATTTTGAAATTCGGCTATTTATTAATGTGCGGTATAAACTACGTAAAGTTATTATTATATACTGTATGATTTATTTTAAATTTTAAAATTATGAATTAAAGAATAATTGTTAGATATTTTGTTTGTTTAAATGGTGTGTCACGAGTCAGGCAATGGGTCAGATTTGGATCGGATTAAGTTAAATCATTATGATTATATGATTAAAAACTAAATAATTTACTTAGCAAAAAAAAGGATTGAAATGATTTAATTATTGAGTAATAATAATATATTGAATTAAACGGATATATATTATTTGTCATATATTTAAAATATTATATATTTATTCTTAATTTTTTTGACAGGTATTTCATCATAACTTATATATAGTCGTATACTACATATTGATATAATATATAAATATATATAAATTTTTTGTGTTCAGAACAGGTTCGGATAGGTTTTGCATTTTATATTGAATTTCAGTTTGGTACACGTAAAATTCAAACCCAAAATATCAGATGGATAATATTCAATCAAATCAGAACGGATAAGGAAGCTATCATATCGGATTATATTACCATCCCTCCGCGGGTTGAATAGAATACATGATATCAAGTGCTTCTCTCGACACAGTTGTACAAAGGGAAATAAAAGAAATTTAAAAGGCTGATTAGGCAGTGAAAATAGGCGTAAAGCATGGGTCATGCGCCAAGTGGATAGTGGTTAGTAGATTAATTTGTGAATGAAACCAGAAATTCCCTCAAGAAAAAAAAGAGCCGATTAATATTGTTTGTAAATAAGGGTTTGACGTTATATAAGGGCGAAAAATAGATACGAACGAATGGAAAAAAAATTTATATCTAGTGTAAAGGGAAGAAGGAGAAGAGAGAGAAGGACGTACAGGAGGAGAATCAAGAATGGGGGTAACAAGTTATGCATGAAGACCGGAACAGGAATTGAGATACATATATATATATACATATATATATGTAGATAAATTTCTCTGATTCTTGATAACTTGTTCATTCATAATAATAATGAAGTGTATTCAGAGATTTGCCACCTGCTGTACCGCAGCGTCGGTAAAAGAAGATGAAATAATATTTCTGATCCCAGCACCGTCATCTGTGTCTATGCTGCTGCCGGAAACGCACTGTTACAGAAAACAATGGAGGAGAAAGTTTCAAAGAGCAGGTTGGCGACCCTCCTTAAACACAATATCCGAGGACAGCGTCTTCATTGTTACAGCTGCTGGATCCGACATGAATTTAACTCGCCGCAGGAAGACCCGCCGTTGGTAAGTTTCCACATAAATAATAATGGTATTGTTGGCCGGATTTGTTTTGTTTCATCACATCTGCATTCGGGTTCTAATTGATTAGATTATATTTTCAAGACAAACATCTCTCACTCACGTTAAACGTGTTTTTTCAGGCGCTCTTTGCTTCCAAGAGTCACGCTTCCAGCTTTCTATATGCCCCCCTCTATGTTCTAACAAAGAACTTCACTTCCCTTTCTAGTTCTCCCCCTCTTCGATCTGTTGGTTAAAAAAAACGGTTGTTCCAAAAGAAACAAACAACATGTTATTTTTGCTAGGAAAAAGCATTGTGTAATCATGATGAAGACAATGGTTTTTGAACTAAATCTATAGAGTTGTCTGTACGTAGTCAGCTTACACAATGGTTATTCATGATTTCATGTAATCATAAATAGCAAACTTCTAGGATTAGACAACTGTTTTAATCTAATCCTTTATCATTAAACTTTAGACAATGGTCGGTAAATTCCATCATCGGAAGGCATTCATGTGGACGACCATTGTTTTTGTTTAAATTGGTGTTTTTTAATTGTTGCTTTAAATTGATATTAAGAAAAACAATTGCCTAATTGTAAGATGCATACAAATTAAAAGCTAATGATTTGTTAATGTTTGATATGTTATTATTATTTTTAATAATAATAATATTTATATGGGCTACATATTAAATAATGTCAATTATATTAGCTATTTACTTTATTGGGTTAAATTAAGTGATCAAATAAAAAGCCCAATTAAATTTTATATTTTGTATGGACTAAATGAGTGAATATCCAATACCAAGCCCAATCTAATTATAATGAGAGATTTTATTGAACGGTATTATATAGAAGGGTTATAGTCCCCAATATACCAAAAACACAGATAGTCGTTCTTTACTAACTACTCATATCTCATGAATTCATGTACGCTTCCGTATTCAATTAGTTCTTGATAATTAGACATGAAAGAAGTACGATCTTGGACTCGTTTTTTAGTACTAAAGTCTTTTATAGGATTAATTTTCTAACAATTGACATCAGAGCCTCCTTCATATCTAATTATTGGGGTTTGAGTTTTTGGTTTTGGAGATGAATCATATGAGTTTTTTTTCTTTTTCAATTCATGGATTCAGTTATAAATTCAGTATAGATATAATTCATAGATTGTTATTGTTGCACTGATGGGTTAACATGTGATTTGTTATATATTTCACTAATTGGATTATGTATATACAGTTAGTGTTTTAGTGATTATATATATATAAATTATATATACATGCTTTTTTGTGGATTTCATAATATACATGCTAGTTCAATTGTTTTACACGGTCCCTCTAGCAAATGGTTGAGATATATGCGCGTGATTCCATTGTTGTCATGTATAGTTAAATGTGACCTCATGATCATAGAATAAAAAATTATATTATGCCTCAATATTCCTGGGAATTTATATTTTGATGTGCATTTTATTTTTGATATATCGTTGGATGGTCTTCAGATTAACTATTTGCTATTTATGGTCATGAGATTAAGGTATAAAGGAAATAAATATATATTTATGATTTAAATTTAGTGATTGGTAAGTTAAAATTAACTTATTAATTTAAGTGGTCAAATATTTTTTAAATTAATTAATTGAAATAATATGTTGCCTACATAACTTCTTTTGTGAATATTAATTAATTAAAAAAAATATTATTATGATGTTTGAGTGGTTAATTTTATGCAAATTATATCGGCCCAAAGGAAGATATTATTTGGCCAAAATTAAACATTATTGTGATAATAAGTGTGCAACAATATTAAGTTATTCATGTAAATAATAAGTCGGTCCAAAGAAAGGCATATTATTTGACAGAAATTTATTGTTAATACTTGATTATTACACTGAGAGTACCAATTGCAAATTGATTTTTCTATCCAAAGACTAAATTTCAATGTTGTGCTAGGTATCTTGTGATGGTTTTGTCATCATCTAAATTTATTGCATTTATATATGTATATATTGTTTTTGAGCATTTTGTACACTTATTTTCTATTTCAGTTACTGTTACTGTTAATTCTGCTTCCGCTCAATTGAGTATGATTTCAATGTTGAATGGGACAAACTATGTCACATAGAAAGAAAAATGTTGAAATCGTTCTTGGGTGTATGGATCTTGACCTTGCCCTAAGGAAAGAGCAACCCATTCCTACTACGGATGATCCGAAAATGGATCAAATTGAGAAATGGGAACACTCTAATCGCATGTGTCTAGCGATTATGAAACGAACAATTCCAACTGGTTTTCGGGGCTCTATTGCTGAGAGCACAATGCCAAGAAGTTCCTCTATGAAATTGAGCAATATTTTGCTAAGAATGAAAAAGCAGAAACGAGTAATCTTCTGTCAAAACTCGTGACCATGAAGTATATAGAGGAAAGAAGAACATAAGGGAGTACATCATTGGGATGTCAAATCTTGCTGGCAAACTTAAGGAAATCAAGTTAGAACTTTCGGATGAATTACTTATTCACTTGGTTCTAATTTCTCTCCCTCCTCAGTTTGGGCACTTTGTGGTGAGTTATAACACTCAGAAGGAAAAATAGACTCTTGATGAGCTCATTTCACATTGTGTGCAAGAAGAAGAGAGAACTTTGCGAGATAAGACTGAAAATGCTCACTTGGCATCAAGCTCTCATGATAAGAAAAGAAATAGAGGTAAGGATATTGCAAGTGGAAAACCCAAGCATGAGGTGTAAGAGAAGCAGGATAAGGGACCAACATGCTACTTTTGCAAGAAGGTTGGACACATGAAGAAAGAGTGTTCCAAATATGTTGCTTGGCGTGAGAAGAAGGGTAAGACTTTTGTCTTTGTTTGTTCCGAAGTTAATTAAGCTTTTGTACCTAATGATACTTGGTGGGTAGATTCTGGTGCTACTACTCACATAAGTGTATCCATGCAGGGTTGTCTGTGGAGTCGACCGCCAAGTGATGCTGAAATATTCATCTTTGTGGGCGATGGCAATAAAGTTCCAGTTGAAGCTGTTGGAACATTTAGATTATTATTAAAAACCGGTGTTTATTTGGATTTGTTTGAAACTTTGGTGGCACTGTATTTTAGGCGGAACCTTATTTCTATTTCCTGTTTGGACAAATTTGGCTACACTTGTTCTTTTAGAAATAATAAAGTTAGTTTCTCTTTAAATTCAAATGTGATTGCCACTGGTTCTTTAATTGATAATCTTTATATGCTTGAGACTGTTACTTTTAATAATGAAATTTTGCATTCAAGTGTAAGAGGTATAAAGCGCAAGTTAACTGAGAATTCTGCCATGTTGTAGCACAAGCGGTTAGGTCACATCTCTAAATAGAGAATTCAAAGGCTTGTGGATGACAGGCTTCTTGATCCATTAGATTTAAGTAATTTTCAAGTTTGTATTGAATGCATTAAGGTAAAACAAATAAATTCAAAAAATTTGGGTGCCAATAGAGCTACAAATGTCTTAGAACTGATTCATACCGATATATGTGGACCTTTCCCTAGGCTTCTTGGAATGGTCAACGGTATTTTGTTACGTTTATAGACGATTACTCTAGATATGGTTACCTATACTTGATACATGAAAAGTCACAAACACTAGACATGTTTAAACAATATAAAAATGAAGTTGAACTTTAACGAGAAAAGCAAATTAAGGCTGTTAGATCTGATCGTGGTGGTGAATACTATGGTATATATGATGGATCAGGTGAACAACGTCCAGGACCCTTCACTAACTTCCTAAAAGAGTGTGAAATTATTCCTCAGTACACCATGCCGGGTAAACCTAATATGAACGGTGTTGTTGAGAGACGAAATCGTACTCTTAAAGATATGGTGAGAAGTATGATAAGTCATTCTTCTTTACCTTAGTCACTTTGGGGAGAAACACTAAAGACTGCAGTTTATATCCTTAACAGGGTTCCAACAAAAGCAGTGACCAAAACCCCTTATGTACTTTGGACTGGGAAAATACCTAGTATTAGGCATTTACATGTTTGAGGTTGTCCAGCTGAGGCAAGACCATATAGGCCAAATGAAAAGAAACTGGACTCTAGGACGGTCAGTTGCTATTTTATTGGATATCCAGAACGTACTCGTGGATTTATATTCTACGATCCCGCTACTAGATCCTTCTTTGAGACTGATAATGCAAGATTTCTTGAGGATGTTAATTTTGGGAGGGAATATATAGGTAAAAATGTGGTCTTTGATTAAGAAACTCATGATTCTATTCATGACACTGCTAACAACAATGATCAGATTATGTTACCTATCATTGTTCAAGGCTCTTCGGTTCAAGACAACACTGATACTCCCTATGAGGAACCTATTAAGCAAATTCAACAACCTCATGAATCTCAAGAAGTGCCATTGGGGAGATCCACTAGAGAACGAAAGAATGCAATTTTAGATGATTATATTGTTTTTCTACAAGAACATGAGGATGAAATTGGCATTGGGGAAGATGACCCTGTCAATCTTCAACAAGTCTTGCAGAATTCTGATTCTCAAAAGTGGATAGATGCCATGAATGAAGAGATGCAATCTATGAAAGATAATGACATTTAGGATCTTGTCGAGTTGCCTAAGGGATCGAAACCTATTGGTTGTAAATGGATATTTAAAACCAAAAAGGATTCGAGTGGTAACATCGAAAGATATAAGGCATGTCTGGTTGCAAAAGGATTCACTCAAAGGAAAGGTATCGACTACACTGAGACTTTCTCTCCAGTTTCATCAAAAGACTCATTTAGGATTTTTATGGCACTTGTGGTTCATTTTGACTTAGAGCTACATCAGATGGATATTAAGACGACGTTTCTTAACGGTAACATTAAAGAGACGATATATATGGTACAACCAGAAAACTTTGTCTTTGGAGATCCAAAGACTATGGTTTGTAAATTAAAGAAGTCCATCTACAGTCTTAGACAATCTTCTCGTGAATGGTATAAGTTTCATCATGTTATCATATAATATGGTTTTGAAATGAATGTGGTGGAACATTGTGTCTATCACAAGTTCAGTGAGAGCAAATTTATTTTTCTTCTCTTATATGTTGATGACATCTTACTTGCCAGTAGTGATATGGGCTTAATGAATGATACCAAGAAATTTCTCACTAGTCAGTTTGAGATGAAGGACCTTTGTAACACCTCTTTTGTATTAGGAATTAAAATACATCGAGATCACTCTCGAGGTATTATTGGATTGTCACAAAAGAGCTATATTGAAAAGATTCTGGAAAGATACAGCATGAAAGATTGTGCATCAATTGATACACCCATATCTAAGGGAGACAAATTTAGTCTCAAACAGTGTCCCAACAATAAACTTGAGATAGAGGAAATGCAAAAGATACCATATGCCTCGGCATTTGGAAGTCTAATGTATGCTCAAGTTTGTACTCGTCCTGACATAACATTCATTGTTGGAATGTTAGGCAGATATTTGAGTAATTCGGGAATTGAACAATGGAAAGCAGTGAAAAGAGTCTTGCGGTATTTGTAAAAAACAAAAGACTATTTGCTCACTTACAGAAAATCAGACAATCTAGAAGTCATTGGATATTCAGATTCTGATTTTGGGGGATGTGTAGATGAAAGAAAGTCTACTTCAGGTTATGTTTATCTACTTGCTGGTGGAGCGATTTCATGGAGGTCTGCCAAACAGACGCTCATAGATTCGTCCACCATGGCAATATAATATATATCATGTTTTGAGGCATCTAATCAAGCATTATGGCTGCGGAATTTTATCACTGGTTTGCGTGTCATTAATGGTGTTGAAAGACCATTAAAGATATATTGTGATAATAAAGTAGCAGTGGAGTATTCTAATAACAACAGGAGCACTACAGAAGCAAAACATATAGATATAAAGTTCCTAGTTGTAAAGGAAAAAATACAGAGTGGACAAATATCCATAGAACGCATCGGCACAAACTCCATGATTGCGGATCCGCTCACTAAAGGTTTAGCACCTAAGGTTTTTCACGAGCATACTACTCATATGAGTGTTACCTTATTTAACACTTTGGTTTAGTAAGAGTTTGTATTTTTTAGTGTTTTATGATATAGACATTTAGTTGTTTATGTTCTGCAGAATACTTTTGTTAAGTATCATTCTGAATTTATTCAATTTTCTTATTGTGGTTTGACATTAAGTTTAGAAAATTGGAATCAATCTCATTGGAGATTGAATACGGACTAGTTGAAAATAGACATTATATAGATCACGTTGAATGTAATTTTCATGTCACTCGTCCATGCTTTGATTCATGTCGTTGAATATATCTATGTGGTGACCACATAGTGTTTAGTCACGCTCTAATAGTGACGAATGCCGCCAGAATCTCATATTAATATATTAGACGGACCGAATTGTATTTTAGTAAAATTTAAGGATAATGAATAGCATAAAGTTGTGCACTAAAGTTTTGTATAATTGATTCTGGATTTATATGCAGCCCAAGTGGGAGATTGTTATTATTATTTTTAATAATAATAATATTTATATGGGCTACATATTAAATAATGTCAATTATATTAGCTATTTACTTTATTGGGTTAAATTAAGTGATCAAATAAAGAGCCCAATTAGATTTTATATTTTGTATGGACTAAATGAGTGAATACCCAATACCAAACCCAATCTAATTATAATGAGAGATTTTATTGAGCGGTATTATATAGAAGGGTTATAGTTCCCAATATATCAAGGACACAGACCGTCGTTTTTTTACCCATGAGAGAAGGTTTGGAAACCTAACGAGTGCTTGATTGAAAAAGATAATAACTAAGGATTAATCGAGGACTCAAGAACACAATCACCACCACTATTCTTGTCTCATGGATTCAGGTACGCTTCCGTATTCAATTAGTTCTTGATAATTAGATACGAAGGAAGTACGATCCTGAATTCATTTTTGAGTACTAAAGTCTTTTATAGGATTAATTTTCTAACATGATATTGATACTTAAGTTACATTCCTAAAGAACTTTGATTTATTTTCAGCGGTTGGGTTTGGCAACTGGAACCAAAAATTATATTATTTAATTGTTAATTAGTAAACGATGGAATAATAATTAAGGAGTTATTTCAAAACTCATGATTAAAAATTAAAATTTCTGAATGAATAAATTTTTGAATCATTAAAATAAATGTTAAAAATGTTATTTAACAAATCTGAATCATATTATTTAATTTATTTATGAAATCATAGAATACACATAAAATTTAGAAATCATATAAAATATTATTACTAAATTTAGTATTTTCCTTGTTTCAAAATATTAAATTTTGAATAATTTTACATGAATTTTTTATATGTTTAAAAAAATTAAATTTTTTGTTATTTATAATTATATATTTTATATATCGACAAACTTGAAGAATTATCCAAAAGTTTCATATCAAAGAAAGATAATATGATTTTATAAATAATTTATTCTTTTTTTATAAACAATTTATTTTAATTGTGATAATGATATAATATTTGACAATAATATTAATATTTACACTATGTACAAAACATATCATAAAATAGCCAAGAAAACAAAACATAAATTACAATTTTCAAATTGTTATTGTAGTAGAATGATTTTTTTTTTAAAAAAACGATCAACCATATATAAAAAAACATAATAGCACTTTTACTAAAAAATATAGTACCATACATATATTATGCGTAAATAAAATTTTACTTACACATAATAAATATTTTAATACAAAATTAATAATATAATTGTATGTAATAATAGTTAAAAACAATCAAATAACAAAAAGAACATGTGTAGTTCACAAATTACAACGTGCCACAATCTTTTATAAACCGATAATATTTGTCTTTCTTAATCGGTAATATTAAACGAACAATCTTAATAAACATTCTTTCAATCATTAAGTTAAAACTCATTATGCTATAAACAAACAACCCTGAAACTTTACTGTAGAATATATTCTTTGTAGGCAATTGTACGTAGAATTGGGATTGTTAGAGCAACACGTTTGGCATAAAGTTGGGGAATTAATAAATCGAAGTGAATGTTGTTTTATAACTAACTGCACCCAGAAGTTTTAACTTAAAAGGGAGGCAAACACGGTAAATATTGCTTAGGAAGGCACCAATAAAAAGATAGGTGTAACAACCGATATACCCTGAAGATTGTTTAAAGTTTAAGTAACCAGTTTTTTATTTTAAGTTTAAAATGATGTGTTTACATCTTTATTATATTGTTATAATTAAAAAAGAGGAATTGAACACGATTGAATAACCCAAATAAGGATTTATTGTCAGTTGTCTCATATTTTGGATTCGACTCTAGCTCATTTCAAAATTTTATTAGAACATATACTCATTTTGTTAGACTATAAACTTAATTATTAAAAAAAAAGAACTTTAGGACACACTAGGGGAAGTATCATAAATATAGTACAAATTGGAGATTTATATGTACTCCATTAATTTTTATTTTTATTTTATATTATTATATTATAAACAGAATATAATTCAGTAAGTTTTCGAAATTTAAATTTTTCTATATAACAAGTTAAACTTTTGAGATAAGTCCTATATCTCTATTTTGAACGGTCGTGTATAATATTTTCTGACGAGTTTTCATTGGTTTTCACCAATGTACAGTACGAGTCCTTTTTTCTTTTTTCTTGATTAAACTCTTGCTTTCTTCAATAACCTCCCAATTTATTTGAATTTTGTTCAATCTTTTATTATGAGAGTTTGGTTTGTTTTGGATGTCTGGATTATAAATTTACATGATTTTCATGGTTTTGATTCTGTAAAAAAAGTTTTTATAGGATCGCATTTATGATTGATTGCTCGAAATCGTTGAGTTACATCAAGTACATATATCCATAATATCTTCAAAAAAATTGTTTAGTTACCTCTCCAAAAAAAGAATGATTTAATAATGATATATTTATGCGTTTGTTGAATTTTGATTATATTTATAAATGACGTCTGACTTTTTATTATTGAATCGATTTCCCTTTTTTTTATAAAAGGTTTCTCTATATAATTTTTTCCTATTAATATATATGTTTTCACGAGAAAGAGGTGATTCAAATATTTGAAATTGAAAGAAATTATCCTAAAAAATTAGTTTATGATTTCAAGATATTTAAAATTATTCCAAAATAAAGGAATTTAATTATCTAGACCTGTTAGTTATAATGATAATTAATTATTTAGTTAGTTAATTAATTATAAAATAATGTAATTTATTAAAATAGTTTATGTAAATATAATAATAAATTAAATACATAAAACATCTTTAAGAACAAACATTTTATAAGAAAATAATAAGTTAAATATTAAGAAATTTACTGAATTTTTAATAATTAAGGTGGGGGGATTTCACATGTAATACTACCAATTTTTTAAAAATTGATTAATTTAAAATTAAAACTAAAAGAATATTTACTATTAAATTCATATACAATTTTTTTGATTAATTAGGATTATAGTATGAATGGGTTAGAATTGAAGTGACCTGGGGCGTTTGAGATTCCTAACTTATGTAATTTTCATCTTATAAACTACTTCCACGTAAACAAACGGACCGAAGATGGAAAATAAGCGCTTTACCGCTTACATTTGTACACACACGCAACCAACACAATACATTAAAAAGTAGAAACAATACAGTGAGAGAACTGGTTTTCATAGTTACATATGGAGGTCGCTACTTGCAAACAAACAACAATACGGCTCTCGTTTCATAATACAGCAGTGTGTAGTATATTATATACGGAATCATCATAAAATTTACCTGAAACATATTAAAGCAACGGCTGCGATTCCATAGCTTTCATTGCAATCCTCGGGCCCACCATACTAAAAGCCTCTCTCTCACACAAACACACACATATATGACTTAAAAAAATCATAACGGACCTATTTCGAAAAAGCTTAATTTGGATGAAGGATTTGTAGTGGTAGTAAATAAAAGGCATTCGATCGGTGGTTCGAAGATGTTAGGGCCTGTTGATAATATCAGAAACAGACAAGTTTTTTCTATTGTAAATGGTGCACAAGATCTAGCTGTGACCGGCGGTGGGCCGGCTAGGGTCTCTGATTACGGCGGTGCAACAGCAGAGTTCACTAAAGACGAGGTTGATGCATTACTCAACGAGAAGATGAAAACCAAGAACAAATTCAATCTTAAGGTTAGTCTTCTTGGCATTTTGGGTCTCATGACTCTCATCCGTGTTTTCAAGTTGTTTCTTGGCAGCTTCAATGTAGCAGAGTTTTGCTAATTGTCTCTTGTGTGTGTATATAATACTTTTTTAAAATTTTTGTATAGGAAAAATGTGATCAGATGATGGAGTATATTAAAAGGCTTAGGCGTTGTATCAGATGGTTCCAAGAACTTGAAGGAAATTATCTCTTTGAGCAGGAAAAATTTAAAAAAATGTTGGACTTAGCAGAGAAGAAATTCAATGATATGGGTACCTGACCATTTTGTTTTTCTAATTTTCATATTCTTGTTTAGTTTTCATTTATGAAAATTATTAACTCATGCTCAATATTCACAGAGTTGCTAAGGAATTCTGAGGAGGAAGAATTGAATTCAATCATCATGGAGTTGAGAAAGAATTACATGTCTTTACAAGAAAAAGTTTTCCAGGAAGAATCAGATAAGTTGGTATGACTAGAAAACAAGTAAAATCATACTTTAATTGGATTACTTCTAGGGTTCACTTACTTTATTGTTGTATGTCAAGTAATTCATTGATAGTAATTATCAGGCTGCATTGGAAACTCTTAAAAAAGAGAAATTGGAGAGATCTTCAGCAGAGAGGTTGCAAAGCTCGCTTTCAGAACAGCTTGCAAGATCTCAAAGAGAGAACTCAAGTGTAACTCAGAAGGTAAAGTGATTAAAGTGCTTATGAATTCATGTAGTTATCATACAATATCAATCAACTACTGTTCATTGACATTCTGTATCTTTCATATAACTGCAGATCATCTCGCTAACCGATATGTACAAGAGACTGCAGGAGTACAATACGAGTTTGCAAGATTATAACAGTAAACTGCAGAAAGAGCTTGCTACTACCAATGAGACCCTTAGCCGGGTGGAGAAAGAAAAATCCGTTGTAGTGGAAAACCTGAGCAACTTGAGGAGCCACTTCAATTCTTTGCAGGATCAGCTCACTTCATCTAGAGTGAGTTTCTTTCTCCCTTGAATTCTTGATCAACTCCCGCCCAAAAATTAAAACATATTCTTTCTTAGAAGAAATCTTGTCTAATCATCTCTTTCTTATCAAACAATTGCAAATCTACTCTAAATAATTGTCCATGCTTACTTTGAGTGATCCTCGTATGGATCATCATTTGATCAAGATGTTAATTTCAATAGAATATTCATACAACCAAACTAGTTAATAGTTTGGGACCATGGTTTATCTACCTCTCTGGGTTTTCGAGGAAAAACAGATTTATAGTATGTTTCATAAGCCACATTGCTTTTAAAACTTCCAATTTATAAGAGGAACGATTTTTATTAAGATGCTAATATTTCACAATAAATGACATGGAATAAAATTGTACCTTACCCTTTTGATATTTTTTCATTCTGTAATTTCTCTCAAAAACTTCATGTATGCAAATGCATATTTATGTATTAATTTTTGCAGGCTTCTCAAGACGAGACAATAAAACAAAATGAAGCATTAATCACTGAAGTTGGGTGTTTGAGAGGAGATCTGCAGAAAACTAGGAATGATCGTGACCAACAACAATCACATTTGGAAGCTATAAAAATAGAACATGTGAAATACAAAGAATGTGCCAGAAATTCATTTGCTGAGTTGGAAAATTTGACATTAAAGTCAAATGAACTTGAGGTTAGTGTTTGACACTTTCCTTTTGTTTTTGGTGTTTATTTCAAACTAAAAATTAATATATTTTTGTCACAGGCCAAATGTTCATCTCAAACTGATCAAATCAGAAAATTAGAGGACCATCTTGCTGTTGCTGAGAAAAAACTGCAGGTTCTTTAATATAGGGCCACTTGCCCTTCTGCTAGATATAACTTGAGTGATTTTTTGGTAGTTGAAAAACTTACACTTTTTTGTCAAACCTTTTTAGCTAGAAGTAATTTATTTTCCATATATATACCTTTTGCAGATGTCTGATATGTCTGCATTGGAAATAAGAATGGGATTTGAAGATCAAAAGAAAATGATTTCTGAGCTACAAAATTGCCTAGCCACTGCTGAATCAAAAATTGTGGATGGAGAAAAACTTCGTAAGAAGTTGCATAATACCATATTGGTAAGAATTTCCTTTGTTTATCTTTCATTACTTTACTTTTCTTGTTGGCTAAATATATCACTACAAGAGTGTGTTATGTGCGATGACAGGAATTAAAAGGGAACATCCGAGTTTTTTGTAGGGTGCGACCCTTGTTGACCGAGGATGGCTTTGTAACAGAAGGAAACACTATCACTTATCCAAAAACAACGGAAGCACTTGGTCGAGGAATCGACTTAATTCAACATGGTATATATTATCACACTAAATATGGTAAGTTGTTATTACAACAATGTTAATTATTTAAAATCACGTTTTTGTCATGAACAGGACAAAAGCATTCTTTTACATATGACAAAGTATTCATGCCTGAAACCTCACAAGATGAAGTGTTTGTTGAGATATCACAGCTTGTGCAAAGTGCTCTAGATGGCTATAAGGTGATACAATGTTTTGTATACTCCAATAATAAGTTTGTATGTTAAATTCATTCAGATGGACTACTTAATCTGGTTGTATTTGATTTAGACAGAGGGGGGGGGGACCAAGTCATATTCAATTGTTGAAATCTCACATAAAGCGATAAAGTAATGTCTAACTTTAGTTTGTAAATTATTGCAATTGGATTTTGTAGTTCAGTTCAATTTTTATATATATGGATACGCGGGTGTGGGGTCCAAGCATGCAAATGAGAAACATAAAATTTGATATATATATATATATATATCATATTTTCTTAAAAAGTGGTTTATCTCAAATTAATTTGTCACATTTATTTAGACACGAGTATTTGAAATACAAAATCAATTGAATAATTAAACAAGTACTTTTGAGGTCTTTCTCTTTCCCACTAACCTTATATTCTATTTTTTTGGATTAGACTACTCAAGTGTCAAGTGTCCGTCCAATTGTAAGACGAAGATCAGACTCAGATCAAGCAGCCTAACCATGACACTGTTTCCAGCACGGGCATTGCGAAAATTTTAAAATATGCCCCTTCTATACTATTAAATTATGTCAAATGCAGAGAGATTTTTGGATACTTGTCTAGTGCATGCAGAAGAGACTTTAGAGTTGACCGATATAGTAGCATTGATATAAACTCATTCTTACGAGCAGAGCTGCCAAGTTATTGACACTTTAGTTTTTCAATTGTGCTCTTTATTGTGCATTTTTTACATGTAAGTGGAACTACTTAGTAATTTGTTTAATCTTACGTATCCCCAGGTTTGTATATTTGCTTATGGTCAAACGGGTTCCGGTAAAACCTATACAATGATGGGCAAGTCAGGAAGTTCATCAGATAAAGGACTTATTCCACGATCGTTACAACAGATATTTGAGACTAAACAGTCACTTGAGCAACAAGGATGGAAATATGATATGCAGGTTAGCAAGAAGAAACTTTGTTCTTGTTCAACACTTGATTGTTGATGATGACGCATTGACAACTTATGTTAAAACTGCCTTTAGGTATCTATGTTGGAAATATACAATGAAACTATACGTGACTTGTTGTCAACAAATCGATCATTGGTTGATATGTCAAAGCAGTACATTATTAAGCATGATACAAGTGGCAATACGCATGTCTCGGATTTGATTGTCTTAGACGTTCATAGTAGTAGAGAGGTTTCATTTCTTTTAGATCGAGCAGCACAGAGCAGGTATGTACTACTGTTCACTCGCAATTTACAAATACAGAATCTTTGTCTCCCTCTTTTGTACGAAGAAACTCTTTTTCGTATAAGCTTTGATTTCATTTGAACAAAAAGCAATCATTTTCTTTTATTATTAAGCTATTCTTCATAAAATCTCAACCTAATTAGCTTCGAGTAAGGCATAAATATTTGACATGTAAGTGGTGAAATTTCATCTTCGTTAGGTCTGTCGGAAAAACTCAAATGAATGAACAATCATCAAGAAGTCATTTTGTCTTCACTCTACGGATAACTGGTGTTAATGAGGTACATAGTTACTTGTATGTATACATATTGTTTAATCAGTTGGTCTGGATGTAGTACAACATTTTTCTTGCCATCTTCATTCTTCAGAGCACGGCACAACAAGTACAAGGTGTCCTTAATCTTGTTGACCTCGCTGGTAGTGAGCGTCTTT
Source organism: Oenanthe sinensis (assembly GCA_028671895.1). NCBI lineage: Eukaryota > Viridiplantae > Streptophyta > Magnoliopsida > Apiales > Apiaceae > Oenanthe > Oenanthe sinensis. The sequence goes on from CM053794.1 coordinate 45,069,833, forward strand.
CTAGGAGTGGTTCTACTGGAGAGCGGCTGAAAGAAACACAGGTAGATAGTTATACCTATAAGATTTTCCTCTATTATTATTTTTTGATTGTCAATGTGTTGGGACTAAAAAGCTATTACCAACTCATTTTCAGGCTATCAACAAGAGTTTATCATCTTTAAGTGATGTCATATTTGCCCTTGCAAAGAAGGAGGAACACATACCATTCAGAAACTCAAAGCTTACTTACCTTCTCCAGGTAAATACTCTAAAATAGGGTAATGATTGGAAATTACTTGCCTTTAATTGTCAAGATATATTATTTTTTTCCACAATACAAAAAGGAAATTTTTTTAGTTAACATATTCGTTAAAGTTTTCGTGTTCTTGAAGGAAATATCAATAAATATGGATTAAAAAAGTGAAGGGCTATTGTCTTCTATAGTACTATGTAGAGAATGTTTTTTTATTGGTATGAATGTCTTTTAGTTTCTAGTTCTCTCCAACTTTGATGAGAGAACATTTTAACTAAAAATTATACCTAAGCCAAGAAAGAATATTTTTTTATTAATGTGTTTTCATGTTGTTTAATCAAATTTCCGGTTAATCAGCCTTGCCTAGGTGGGGAATCGAAGACCCTGATGGTTGTCAATGTTTCTCCTGATTCATCCTCAGTGGCTGAATCACTCTGTTCTCTGCGGTTTGCTGCTAGAGTCAATGCTTGTGAGATTGGCATTCCTCGGCGTCAAACAAACATGCGAGCTTCAGATTATCATCGCTTGACTTATGGCTGAGCAGGGATGATGTCGTCCCTGGAGAAATCTGCATGTTGTATCTACATGGAGCATAGGGATTATTAACCTAGAATCAATTGCATACCTAACATAATCTGCCTCTATTTTGTACAGAAAATCCGACATTGTGGTTTGTACGAGTGAAAGATAAAAAAGCTTATGCTTTTTATTCGAAATGTATTTGAAAGGAAATGTAGTTTAAGAAATCAATTCTTCATTTCTAGTGTTCATGTGGTTTGACACGGCTTTTGCACATGTATACATAATAATGCATGAATTGGAACTGATGTTAGCATTTTACTCGACATATCAAAGGTAGCCTAGGTCAAATATGGCTCTGTTTCCCTGTACAAGATTATGCATTTTATGCCATTCTAGTCATTACTTCCTGAATAATTGCTGTGGTATCTTCATAGTAGGATTCTGTCTGCCCAAGGTTCTGCTCCTTCACAGCACCTTCAAGTTGTGCAAAAAAAAATGTTTGCAGATTAGAAATGTGCTTGAAATTTGTCAAATATTATGCTGCATACCTTTTCACAGCTATCAAACAATCTGTTGGCCAGATCAGTGCTTGTCATTTTACTGAAGCTGCTGAGATAAGTTTGTCAAAATCATAGTACATAAAGGTGGATTTTAGGCGCAAATACTTCCTAACGTAACTAAGAGCATCTTTTCCGATCAAATCTCCCATGGCCAATAGATCAAATGCATACTTGAATATCCTATACTTCCTTCCTTTTGTACCAATATCTGCTATGTAGACTCCATTTTTCAGAAATGACGGAGTCCCCGTCTCCTCATTTCCAACCCCTTCACAGATACCATATATCTTTCTTCATTACCCGATAAAAATAATAAAATACGCTTGGTTTACAAGATGATGGTATATAATAAAAATTATATTTTGTCTTCCTCAAAGCGTTGCTTATGGTTATCATATCGGAGAGAAAGCTAGGCTTACTATTGTTAACAGAGGGTATTGGTAAAGGGCCATTGAGCCAGAAACCATTATCTTCTGCAAGAGATTTCCCAATACCAGAAGTTCCAACAAATGCTATTGAAGCAAAGCTTATTGATATCCTTCTTGTTGTCTTAATGGGTATTTCTTGAATTTTCTGCAACTCATTGCTGGAACAGCTCATTGCTGTTGGCATCCTCCAGCGCTTTGCGGATTTAGGAAGCTTTGGAGTAGCTGGTAAAAGTTCCAACAATCTGTTTACATGAGCTGCCATTACCTTGGTTTGAGAAAGTGAGGGGAGAAAGTTGTAGCCTGCCTTTTGTTTCTGTTGTAATATCCCGCTCAGAAAGGTGCTTAGTGCTTCTCAACCTTTACTATAGACCAAGTAAATGACATCCGAAGTAATACTCACTTCTAAGTTCTAAGGTTAGTGGTACTTGGGAGTCCACTCATTTCTTTTGTTTAACCTCACTTTTCAGACTATAACGGTCAGTAGTTTACTGAATTTACCTAAAATAGAACAAGAACTTTCACATAATAATTGTCTTTACACATAACTACAAGTGCAAGGCCACATTTGAAAAGGCATGAACATTCTATTCCTCTTATACACATCAGATGCACGTATTTCCACACTATCCCAATGACCAACGCATACTATGTATGAGTCTTTCCTGTTGTCTTGTCAACATGTTTGTTTATCTTTAAACAGTTGCATACAATTGTACACCAAAAATTGAAGTAAACAAGATTCAAGGGGATTTGCACCCTAAAAGCTCACCATCTTAAAGTGGGATTGAGGTTTCATGATATACACATAATTTGTTATTGTTCAAAAACAAATTAAGACAAAGGATTAATTATGAGTTTGGTGAGTCGTTGGAACGCCTGTTACTTTTACTGTCAAAATTAACAAGCCTTTTGAACGATGAGTTTTTTTTACAGTTGACAACTACATGTCTGGTACCTTACTTTCATTTCATTCGACCATAACATAGGAGGGAATACATTTGGGACTGCAAAACCCTAATCGTAGTATATTGAAGGACTTCAATTTTAGCAATCGTAGTACTGAAACTGCAGATTGAGTTAAAAGAATTACGTACACTCTCTAAACTGCAGCTAGAAAAAGAAAAAGGCCTAATGTTTTAGCCAAAAATTGATGGGTTAATAACTAAGTTCTTAAATTGTATATATGTCTAGAATCTGTGTGTATTCGTATTTGGACGGGTTGATAACATAAAAATAGGCTGTTCGACGACTGAAATTAAAGAAAGACAAAAGACAATTTTGGTGACGCGGAAAATCTTAGTAAAAGGATAAAAACCGCGGGTGGGGTGTGCCCAGCCAAGAACATCCACTATAAAGTTGTTTCCAATCGATTACAAGTGATTTGAATAATGAAAAATACATGAACTGCCTACTCGTCGACTATTCAGACACTACTCGTCGACTGTAACACTACTGCCTGTCGGGTGTATGTATTGTGTATGTAATCTTCCGGTTGTTCTCCCTTTTTCCATCTCTTTAATCAGATTTATAATGTGTTTTTCTCCTCCTCCACGATCCTGTTTTCATGCCACAACTCCTGATCACGTTCCTTGAATTATGGGATCGTTTCCTTATCTTCTCATGTGATTGAATTGTAGTTGAATTAGGACTCTTATCCTTTCCTGAAAATTCGCCCGTCGAGTATACTTAGTCTTACCCGTCGAGACTCAGTCTACCCGTCAGTTTGTTAATTCCCTATTTTAAAGGACTCTCAATATTCACCAATATAATTAATAACTCTCCATCTATAAAATAGATAATTCAACTGTTATTGAATTTTTAATGAATAACATTTTGATTAATATAACCAAAATACTTGCAGGTCGTCCAAACAACGTATACTCGTCGGTCTACTTGTCCCGCCGTCCATTATGCTGTTACTCGTCAGTACAAAGTATGACTTGTAAAAATATGGTTACAACAATAGTCCCCAATCTCATTGGGGTAAGAGTCCCAACTGCCCAATGAGATTATTCTCGGGTGTTGCATTTGTCTTCCACTACTTTTATTGTATGTAAAACGACTTTTCATACATATCTCACATGTATTTGTAAATCATCCAAACACTTCTTTCTCCTCTATTTAAGTCCCACATAAATTAGGGCTTTAATTACGTTTCTAGTCATAAAATCGCCCTTCAGTTTCTCAACACTTTCAAACCCTTCATCAACCCATGGCGAAAAAAGGCGTTAAAAACAGTAACAAACCTGTAGAAACTGCTGCGACGGGAAAACCAGCTTGGTCAGCGACCGGCATTCTTGATCTCAAAAGCACCAATTCTAGTTCGATGTCACCCGATAGTGTTGTGGATACGACCCTGCTGTTCAAATCAGACTCTAGTATGGTGCTGGTCGTTCCTGATGAAGGGGTCTTCTCCGATTTTTATGCCCCCGGCTGGGTTTGTTTCTACAACTACCCGTTTGAGATTGGTATGTCCTTTCCATTCTCGAGGCTTGTTACTGATTTCATCAAGACTTTGGACATCTCCCCATCTCAAGTGATGCCGTCGGCGTGGAGGATATTGGCCTCCTTGGATGTTATTGAAGATAAACACAAACTCGGGATCGATCTCTCTGTGGTCACATATTCTTACCAGGCAAAGAAATTCAACGGTGGTCTTTACGGGTTGGTTGGTCGTAAGAAGAGGGCACCCTTGATATTGAATTTGGACTACGTGCACGACCGTGGTTGGAAAAACAATTTCTTCTTTGTTGAGAAGGCGTCGCTCGGGAACCATGCTACCTATCTCCGTGAGGAATGGAACAGAGATGGTAATCCTCCTTGCCTTGTTGATTTATGTCTTACTTTTGTGTTGCTTTGATTCTAATTTCTGTTATTACGCCATGTGTATGATGCATTTCCCCTTTCAGCCGTAATGATACACTGTTGTTCCTTCCTTGTCGTTTTACTAAATCAAGGTTATGTCGTACTTCGCACTGTATATATTTTCTTATTATTTGTTTTCTGTTGTCTAGTCAATATCCTGACTTGTAAGGACCTGCGTTTATTGCACCCAATATTTCTTGTTAATCGTTTTTCTTCCTTTTGTTGTGATGTCCGTAATTTGAGTTGAACTTCTATCATTTTAGATTGCAGTGCTGATTTTGCCATAGATGATGCTAAGGCTGCTAAGGTGGTCGGTGAAATTTTGGCGTTGCCTTTGGGTCACAGGGTTTGGCCGAATTGCATGGACCGCCCAATTCGACATTCCGCTCCTGTCGATCCAGCGACCTTTGCTAGCAAGCTGCTCCTCAAATCTGCTGTTGGGAAGGACATTGGTGGTTCCGAATCACACTCCAGGGCCACCAGGAGCACTGCTGTCATGAAAGACAAAGGCAAGGGAATTGTCATCGCACCCCTGGACACACAAATTGATGACATTTCCTCTGATTCAGGTGGTACTCCTGAAATTGAGAGGATGGTCAATTCTGGTCGTCAATTCATCAAAGGTACATTTCGGTTGTTATTAGTACTGCTCCTCATTTTTGTCATAAGGATTCTCTTTTCAATTCATGACGCAGAGTACAAGCGTCCCGTTATTCGTGCTCTAGAGATGTCAGGCAAGGAACTGTTTCAGAAACGTGCTCGTGAATCGGGGAGTGAGACTCCCAAGAGTTCTCGCAAGATGTCCAGTGCCTCGAGTCCCCAGTCGAAGAAAGCTAAGGTGGTAGTTCCACCACCTCCTCCTGCTGTGATGGACGCCACCCCGGAGATTGTTGTTGACGACTGGAAATGGCCCGATCTACACAGATACAGTGTTAGTGCTGAGCCCAGATCTTTGGATCGTATGTTGGCCCCTCTTTTGTTGCCCGAGACGGTTAGTGGTCATGGTTCTAAGACCGTTGAACAAGTAATGATCGAAGCTGTTGGACATTCATTCCATGTGTGTCTCGCATCATCCCTTCATTTTGCATTCGTTTTTCTTTTGTTTCACTTCCACTAGACATACTGTGGTCTTACTCTTTGTTCTTGTTACAGGCATTTCAAGCCCTACTACTGTCACGTACTTCTTACCGCAAATTCTCTGATGAAATGGCCGAGTTGAAATTGGAACACTCCAGTTGCGAGGAGAGGATTCGTGTGTTGCAGGAGCAGGTGTTCATGGCCCACAAGGAGACGAATGATATGCGCAATGAACTCACCTATTTTGCTGCTAAAGTCGAAGAGACTGAAGGTACATTTCTGCAAGAGACTAAGGACACACTTACTCAAGGTATCATGAAGTCTCGTGTTGAAACCATGCTGGAGTTTCGTCGTGGGGAATGGGACGACAAAGACATTGATGAGGCTGTGGGGATTTATAATGAAGCCTATCCTGATGATCCTGTCAACCCTGGTGATGATGGAGGTAATGCAGCAGTCGGCGGTTCTTTTGTGATTGCTAAGAATATTCACGATGGCATCGATAGCGACGAGGAGTAGTTGGTTATCTTGTTCTTTTGACTTTGAATTCTGTTGAGCTTTTCCCTTTTGACATTGATTTTCGTATTGTTGGTTTTGGATATTAATCCCTGTTTCGTCTTTCACGACGGGGGATCATTGGATATTTTATTCGTAATTCTACGTAATTCTAGAGATTTCTCAGTAGACATTTCGCATGCCATGATGTTTTTGTGAATCTATCCGTTATATGTCTTTTAGTGTTTTGTTGTATTGTACACATTTATGAATGTTGCATTCGTTAAGTAAAACAGACATACGAAATCTGTCGACGGGTGTGTAATAGCAATGTGTTTATCGTGTCCGACGGCCTGATTGTTTAGTTTGTGGATGAGTCCTTGTAAAACTCATAAATGTATAATAGGGAATGACCCAAGTAGTTAGAATATCACGTATATGCATTTGTTGAAGTGTTTAATTTTTTAGACATGTGATTATAAAATCTTATATTCGTCAAGCTGTTTACTCGTCGATTTGTTGGCTCGTCGATTTGTTACGTTGGTCGTCGATATTATTTTTCTTACGTAAGTGCATGCACGATGTTAAGTAGCTAAGAGGCCTTCCCCTCTTGAAACTGACTTATTTATTCGTAGTGTTTGGTTTTGATGTGGAGAATACAGAAAACTATTACTTAAAAGTAATTGATTTTGTTTCTCTATTTGTTGATTTCGTACTTAAAGGGCAGGGCCTTTAGAATTTATTTGTCATGGGTGATCAACCCAATATTGATAATGTTGGGATACTATGCCCCTAGTTATCATGTATATTTTTGTAACGTGTGCACATCATGATGACAACTTTTGTATTGACGAGTAATCAAATATCTATACTATATTCTAAAGCATGGATTAAATACCAAAATGCATAAATTAAAGCATCCTTGCATACGAGGTTAACATTCATTCACGAATAAACATCAACCATGCCACACAATCAAACATATTATAGAAAGTATGGCAAATCATGCATTTCATTCAAGCAAAGACGAAACCAAAGGAACAATTCAAAACAGGAATCAAGTATCAAAGCAATCTAGTTGTCAAGCATTCTTCGTGTCCTAGCGACTTATTTTATGAAAAAGCAAACTAAGATATAAGGACCTGAGATGAAATTATAAATGATATGCCTTCAGATGATGAGCATTCCAGCTTCTTGGAATTTGTACTCCCTCCAACGTCGACAGCCTATACGCTCCTCGTCCGACGACTGCATCTATCAGGTACGGTCCTTCCCATGCGTCAGCAAATTTGCCTGCGTCCGTGTCCATTGTGTTTTGGAAGACCTTTCTAAGAACAAGATCCCCTTCTTGAAACTTCCTTATGTGGACGTTTTTGTTGTAGGCATTTGCCACCCTTTGCTGATAGGAAGCCATGCGTATTTTAGCCATATCACGGAGTTCGTCGACCGTATCCAAGTCGTGGACGAGTTCATTTTTGTTGCTCTCAACTGTTGCTAGTCCGTAACGAGCCGTCAGACTCATAACTTCTGTTGCCAATACTGATTCAGTTCCATACACCAATGCAAACGGAGTTTGACCCGTCGAAATCTTTGGAGTTGTTCTGTCAGCCCATAGAGTCCATGGTAACTCTTCTGCCCATCGTCCTTTGTGAGTAGTAAGTCTTCTTTTTAGGTTGTTAATAATTATTTTGTTGCTCGACTCAGCTTGACCATTGGCCTGTGGATACCTTGGTGTCGACTTTGTCAATGTTATGTTCCATTGACGACAGAAGGATTCCGTCTTTTCACTTATAAATTGTGAGCCATTATCGCAAACAATTTCAGATGGTACGCCAAACTTGCACAAAATATTACGTTTGATAAAAGATATTACCTCATTTGACTTAACTTGTCGGAATGCTTCTGCCTCTATCCACTTAGAGAAATAATCTGTCATGACCAACATGAATACTTTCTGACCTGGTGCTGGTGGCATCTTTCCCACGATGTCCATCCCCCATTTCATAAATGGCCATGATGGAATCGACGGGTGTAAATACTCCGACGGTTGGTGTAGGACGGGAGCATGCCTTTGACAGGCGTCACACCTTTTGACATAATCAATAGCATCTTGTCTGACAGTTGGCCAATAATAACCCATACGTAGTACTTTGTATGATAATCCTCTGTCTCCGGAATGATTTCCGCAATCTCCTTCGTGTATATCTTTCAACACCCGTCGGGCTTCTTCGTATTCCAAACATCGCTGTAGTAGACCCGTAGCAGAAGTTTTGAATAGAACCCCATCTATTAGCAGAAACCTTGACGCTTTCATCTTGAGTTGTTTTGCTTCCTTGTCATTGCTTGGTCGAGTATCATTCGACATGTATTCTTTTATTTCAGTAGTCCAACTTGTCAGTTGGACAGGCTGATCGTCAGTCAAGTCTGCTAGAGTCATTACATCTTTCAACTCTTCATGTCTTTCCGTGGCTGGCTTCAGGACGTGTAAAATGGGTATGGTCGTCAAATTCCCCCGTCGAAATACGGCACCTAGTCCTGCCAGGGCGTCAGCCTGCGTGTTTGTTTCTCTTGGGACTTGACAAATGCTAAACTTCGCAAAACCTGTTTGTAACTCCTTGACGATTCCTAGATACGCTGACATCTTCGGGTCCCTAGCCTCATAAGACCCATTTACGTGATTAACAACTAAAAGGGAATCGCAACGTACCTCAATATGACTTATCTTCAATTCTTTTGCCGTCGCCAAACCAATAATCAATGCCTCATATTCCGCCTCGTTATTAGTGGCTTTGAAGTCACAACATATTGAATGTGCTATGATATCCCCCTGTGGTGATTTTAGCACTAGTCCCAGACCTGCGCCGTTGACATTTGATGCCCCGTCGGTATACAGTGTCCATGGCCCAGTCCTTATTTCTGACACCATTAATTGTAACTCGTCATTGGCCTTCATTAATTGACTTGGGCTAAAATCTGCCACAAAATCGGCTAGTGCTCGCGATTTAATAGCCGTGCGAGGTTCATAGACTATGTCATACATGCTTAGTCTGACGGACCATTTAGCCATTCTACCCGTCAGTTCTGGCCTTCTCAATACTGTTTTCAACGGATAATTTGTCCTGACGCATATTTTGTGGGCTTCAAAATAATGTCGTAGTTTAATTGATGTGACTGCTAGAGCTAACACCAATTTCTCTAGTGACGAGTACCTTGTCTCAGCATCGACCAAACTTTTGCTTACGTAGTATATTGGAGACTGCATATTGTTCTCTTCTCTTACTAAAACTCCGCTGACCGTTTGCTCCGTGACTGATAGGTATACAAACAACATCTCTCCAGGTACTGGTTTTGACAACAGCGGGGCTGTCGTCAAGTATCGTTTTAATTCCTTGAATGCTTCTTCGTGTTTATCCGTCCAGCAGAATCCTTTGTTTTTCCTCAGGACGTCATAAAATAATCTGCACCTGTCGGACGACCTTGAGATAAATCTGTTTAATGCGGCCACCCGTCCTGTCAGTTTTTGCACTTCCTTAATAGATGTTGGTGATGTCAATTCGAATATTGCTTTTATTTGCTCCGGGCTGGCTTCTATCCCTCGTCTTGTCACCATATGCCCTAAAAACTTTCCTGACGTTACCGCAAAGTTGCACTTTGACGGATTGAGCTTCATGTTATAAGCTCGCAGAATGTCGAAGGTTATCGTTAAGTCTCTTACATGATCCGACGCACACTTCGACTTCACCACCATATCATCAATGTATACTTCCATCGTCTTGCCTATTTGTTCCTGGAACATTTTGTTTACTAGGCGTTGGAAGGTTGCACCGGCATTCCTTAGGCCAAAAGGCATTGCCAAATAGCAGTATATCCCCCTGTCAGTCACAAAGGCTGTCTTCTCAGCATCCGACGGGTGCATTTTAATCTGATTAAACCCACTCGATGCGTCCAAGAATGTTAACAATTCGTGCCCAGCTGTTGCGTCGACCATTGCATCTATGTGTGGCAATGGATATGGGTCCTTTGGACATGCCTTATTTAAATCCGTGTAGTCGACACATACTCTCCACTTCCCGTTCTTTTTTTGAACAATTACTACATTAGCCAACCATTCTGGGTAGTCAACTTCTCGAATCATGCCAGCCTTCAAGAGTCTGCTGACCTCGTCATTGATAATTTGATTCCTGTCGGGTGCAAATTTTCTTCTCTTTTGTTGGACGGGCACGTAATTTGGGTCGACATTGAGTTTGTGGGTGATGACTTCTTCACTAATGCCCGTTATGTCGTCATGTTCCCACGCAAAAGCATCTAAGCGTTCTGTCAAGAACTCAACCAAATTGGCTTCTACTTCCGAAGATACGTCCTGTCCGACTAGCACTTTCTTTTCTCCCGTCGACAGGTTCACTTCCGTCAGTTTTTCTGTGTCCATACTTGTAACTTGAGGAATGTCTCTTCCCTGATTTTGAATAGTTGGTCTCAAGCATGTCTTGTAACATTGTTTTGCTTGAACTTGATCTCCTCGAATCTGTTGGACTCCCCAAGGTGTAGGGAATTTTATTACTTGGTGATATGTTGACGGGATAGCTTTCAAGTCATGTATCCACGGCCTTCCAAGGATTACGTTGTAAGTCGATTGACAATCAATAATGAGAAACTTCTGCAATAAATTCACTCCTTGAGCAAACGTGGGTAATGAAATTTCGCCAACCGTCCTCTTAGTCTCACCACTGAACCCGACAAGTACAGTACATTTCTTCGTCATGTCATGTTCTTGCAAGCCCATTTCTCGTAATGCATCTAACATCATAATATTCACTGCACTTCCATTGTCTACCAAGATTCTCTTGACGAGGCAATTTCCAACGGGCAGTGAGATGACTAAACTGTCGTGTTGTGGCTCCGTCACGTGCTCTCTGTCTGACTCGTCGAAGTGAATTGCGGGTAACTTTCTTTCCACAATGTCTGCCCGCATGACTCTTATCCCGGGCTCTCTAGCAGCTCTTTTTGCCTGTGAATATGTAGCTCCACATACTTCCGATCCTCCGGCTATGTAGTTGACAACTTTGTGATGTGGTGGTGGCGGAGGTTGTCTTGGCGGCGATGATTCTCTCATCCTACCTTTTCCCGTCATGTATTCTATCAAGTAACCTTTCTTGACGAGTACTTGAATTTCTCTTCTCAGTGCCACACAATCATACGCTCTATGACCATAGTCACCATGGAAGTCACACCACAGCTTCGACCCAGGGTTCGCTTTAGGCTTGTTTGATTTCGACGGCCAATTGACCGCATTTCCCAATTTGTTGAATTCTCTCACCAAAGCCGACGGGCCGATACTGAATCCATAACTGTCAAATGTTGGCGGAAGGTTTGGGTCTTTTCTCCAATCCGTTCGTCCTTGCACAGCACTGACGCGTGCATCCTCACGATTAATTCTTGAATAAGGCCTGTGATCCCGTGCCTTCGTCGTGATAATTTTTCTATTAGGTCGATAATAGTTGTCCTCGTCATCTTTCCTGTCTTCTTCCAACCTAACTTGGGCCATAGCTTTGGCTTGTACGTCGTCCATGGTCCTGCACGGGTATTTTGTCAACTCGTCGTACAATGGTGTATCCCTTACTAGTCCTCGACGGAAGGCCTCAATAGCCGTCGGTATATCACAATTCGTTATTGTCACCTTCTCCTTGTTGAATCTGGACAGGTATTCTCTCAAGGGCTCTCTATATCTCTGAACAATTCTGTACAAGTCACTTGTCGTCTTCTCAAATCGCCTGCTACTAGCAAACTGTAGGTTGAATGCGTCGACGAGGTCTGCAAATGAGGATATGGTTCCGTTTGGTAGTCCGACGAACCACTGAAGGGCAGGTCCTGTGAGTGTCGAACCAAATCCCTTACACATACAAGGTTCCCTCAACTCTTTGGTAATTGGCACTGTAAACATTCGTTGTTTATACTGCGCAATGTGTTCTTATGGGTCAGCCTCACCATCATACAGCTTCATATGTGGTATGTTAAATCGTTTCGGAATCTCCACCAAGGCAATGTCATCAGAAAAAGGTGAATCCGCATAGCTCGTTGGCGTGGCTTTTTCCAACGGTTTTGGCACACCTGGGATTCGTTGTATCATCTCTCTCATCTCTTTCAACTCCAGCTTCATAGCATCTGTTATGTGACTTTCCAATCGTGAATTTCTGTGTCTCGATCTTCTATTCGATCTTTCTTCCTCGATGTCATGCCTGACCGTTGCCTCCTTCTGCCGCTGAGATGTTGTGTTAGCGTTATTATCCATAGCTCCATTCCCAGTCCTGTTAGTGCCCAACACGAGCACTTCATCATCCTCCTTTCGACCTTCATCATGATCCTCATCGTCGTATCGCAATCTTCTTACCACACTTGCCACCGTTTGCTTTGAAGCTGCCGTTGCACTTGATTTTACCGTACTCAGTGCAGCCTTGAGATTCTCATTTTCACTACGCAGTGTCTCCACATCAGTTTGTAGCTTCTTCATGATTGCAAGCACGTCATCATTCGTAGGCCGTTCCTCATTTTCGTTTCGCTCAGGATCCGTAGCCATAGTCGTAGAAATTGTATAGAACTCTTAGCTAATTTCCCACAGACGGCGCCAAACTGTTTTAGCCAAAAATTCATGGGTTAATAACTAAGTTCTTAAATTGTATATATGTCTAGAATCTGTGTGTATTCGTATTTGGACGGGTTGATAACATAAAAATAGGCTGTTCGACGACTGAAATTAAAGAAAGACAAAAGACAATTTTGGTGACGCGGAAAATCCTAGTAAAAGGATAAAAACCGCGGGTGGGGTGTGCCCAGCCAAGAACATCCACTATAAAGTTGTTTCCAATCGATTACAAGTGATTTGAATAATGAAAAATACATGAACTGCCTACTCGTCGACTATTCAGACACTACTCGTCGACTGTAACACTACTGCCTGTCGGGTGTATGTATTGTGTATGTAATCTTCAGGTTGTTCTCCCTTTTTCCATCTCTTTAATCAGATTTATAATGTGTTTTTCTCCTCCTCCACGATCCTGTTTTCATGCCACAACTCCTGATCACGTTCCTTGAATTATGGGATCGTTTCCTTATCTTCTCATGTGATTGAATTGTAGTTGAATTAGGACTCTTATCCTTTCCTGAAAATTCGCCCGTCGAGTATACTTAGTCTTACCCGTCGAGACTCAGTCTACCCGTCAGTTTGTTAATTCCCTATTTTAAAGGACTCTCAATATTCACCAATATAATTAATAACTATCCATCTATAAAATAGATAATTCAACTGTTATTGAATTTTTAATGAATAACATTTTGATTAATATAACCAAAATACTTGCAGGTCGTCCAAACAACGTATACTCGTCGGTCTACTTGTCCCGCCGTCCATTATGCTGTTACTCGTCAGTACAAAGTATGACTTGTAAAAATATGGTTACAACACCTAATATGACACTGTTTTTAATTAAAATGCTCAAAATGACACTATTCAGGGAAAAAAGCCCAAAATGGCACCCGGAGACGCCAGATAGACTAGCGTCTTGCTATATACTCTACACGGTACATCGTGTAGCGTTTTCAAATTTTTTTGCTTTTACTCCTAATAAAATAATAATAAAAACATAATACCAAAACCAAACACACCTAATTTAACCATTTTTAATATTTTAGGATTCATCAATTCCCTAATTGGGTTTTAGAAATATTAAACTTAAATTAAAAGTTAAGTATTTGAATTTATAAGTCTGTAATAGAATATTCAATGATTTAGGGTTTAGGGTTGCCCTAAACCCTGGAGCCTAAACCCTAATTAAAGTTAGGACCCTAAGTTAACCTTTTTTAATATTTTAGGATTTATTAATTCCTTAATTGAGTTTAGGTTTTAGAAATATTAAGATTAAATTAAAAGTTAAGTACTAAATTTATAAGTCTGTTCAACGTTTTAGGGTTTAAGGTTTAGGACCTGTAATATAAGTTAGGTGAAGAAAGTTCCAATTTATATTGAGCTGATTTATTATATTTCCATGTTAGGGATAATATATATATTATCTCTGAATATTGTAAGAGGAATTATTAAATTATTATTGATGTAATAAAAAAACCTAGAGAGTTTTCTCTTCTTTTCTTGTGGATTCAAGAATTCTTCCTTGTAGATTCAAGGTGTTTAAGAATTTCTCGTATAAGAGTCCTTTATTTATCTTATTAAGGATTAACATTTATTTTTGCTACACTTCCGTCCTACTTTAATTTTGGTTTAGTTCCTTTAGGTTTGAGAGCTAGATCACATGTCTCATTCTTATGAAGTGCTGATATTTCTTCCTCCATAGCAACTTGCTAATTTGGACTTCTTTCGGCATCCTCGTATGATGAAGGTTCAAATTCTTCAAATAGGCTAGCAAAGAAATATTTCATTATTCTTTGTGATCTTCGAAGTAGCTGATCACTATCTTGAGTTCCATCATCTGTTTCATTAGTTGCTTCAACTTCACTTTCATTTCGTGAAAAATTGTGAGGTACACTTGGACTTTGAGAACTTACTTTTTCATGTACACATTTTCATTGTTTGACGAATCTGTAAGTTTTGTTAAAATAGGGTGCACATAATAGGACAATGTTTCATTAAAGACAGACGGTTTCTCCTTATATATAAGCTCACATAGTATTTTCATGTTGATGACTTTTGAGAGAAGTCGATTTATCACATGGCAAGCACAATGCATAGCCTCTTCTCATAGCTCTCGAGGAAGACCTTTCATATGATAACTTCTACTAACCTATTGTAAATGCCTTAATTTTTATTCAGTAACTCCGTTTTGCTGCGATGTTCTTGGACATGTAAATTGTCTTCTTATTCCATGTCTTTCACAAAAATCAGCAAACTCGATGGATAGAAATTCTTCTCCATTATCAGTTCGCAAACACCTGATTCGTCTTCGAAGCTCCCCTCAATCTTCCTCTTGAATTGCTTGAAGATTAGGAATGTATTAGATTTTTCTTTCATGAAGAACACCCATAAAAATCTTGTATAATCATCAACAATAACAAGTAATAACGAAAGCCACTATAACTTATTGCATAGCCTTAATTGCTTGATAATAAATCAGAATGGATCATCCGCAAAGGTTTTGTAGTTTTAATGAAAGATTTGCCAAATGGAAGACGGTGTGCTTTACTATATTGACAACATTCACAAACAATTCCATGATAAAAATTTCCCAAGTTAGGCAATCCATTAACAATATTGTTTGTTGAAATGTTTTTCAGCTTATCACAATTGACATGAGCCAAATGTGCATGCCACAAAGATACTTTATCTTGTCGCTTGTTTTCTCCAGAAAAGCTTCACTTGCCTACAAAACATAAAGAGAATTAACTCCTTTCCCTTTCAGTATTGTATTAGCCTTCGTGCTTCAAAAATTTTCCAAAATCTTAACATCATTCCAACCAAATAAAGCATATCTAGCTACCAGAATTTTAAAGTTGAGAAACAGAAATTAAACTTTTAGTCATACCAGGAACATGGTATTCACCGGCAAGGTTTACATGTCCTTTAATTCCATGAGCGGAATGGGGGGTGTCAAAAATCAATAAAGAATTTGTTTTTCAAGTCATGATTTATAGTTAAAATTTGATTTTGAGTCCCAGTTAAACTTAAAAAATTAGTGAATTATTAGTTTAGCCCCTGCTATGTAGAAATCCTAGTTCCGCCACTGATTTAGTCCTTCCACTGCCTTCACCTTCATATTTCCTTCAGTTTTGACAGGATGAATCGAGTTATCCGCTGTTACGATTGCTTTATCTCTAGTGTACTCCTTTTGCTTCGAAAATAAAGAATCATCACCATTTAAATGACGAGAGCAACCCAAATTAATAATCCAATCTTTAGAATAATCAATTGTTGCAAGACCTTCTTCTAAAGTGCTTCCATCAATGAAAGTTAATGCATATTCCTGTACAAAATCTCCAAATTTGTTGTTTCATTTGAAAGGCAAGTTTCCCAGTCACCAAAATTTTCCTCTTTGTTTTGAGAAATGTTTTTTAGTAAACAACACCTCATCATTTTATGAAATTAAAGCTTTTTCCATCTGCATTGCCACAACTTCTTAATTGGTTAACAGATTCTCCAATTCAACAATGCTGGGCTGATTTGCCCATCCTTGAATCGAAGTCAAGAACATAGTGTACTCCTTTATGCCACAAATAAGTTTCGTAAATTTGTATCACCTCCATCAACGATATCCCAAAGATCCTGTCTTTGGAGATATGCCTTCATGCACATCCTCCGATACTGGTAATTTTTGTAAGCACCAAGTTGAGAGAATTATATATGTACATTCTCAAACTGCAGTTAGAAACACTAACTGCAGTTAGAAACACTAACTGCAGACCCATGATCAAACTTAACAAACTAGGCAGAATGTTAAACAGAAAACACACACACTACTGTTTGTCACAGTCAAAGGAGAGAGAAATTACTTATATTATATTCAGAATTCTCAAATCTTATTTGGTACAATGTGCAGGGTAAATTATATATTAGGTGTAGAATATTTTAGATGATAAGCCTATATGATAAGTCCGGATAGATTCATGGTACTTATAATAAATGTGAATACATGAACCTATAAATCCATATGATTATCTTCTCAGTGATTTTAGGCGATTTTTCCCATATTCCTACTCCGAACTGTAATTATGTTGGTGGTGGTGTTGATTTAATTCAAAATATTAATGCTGACTTGTTCTGTTTTCAAGATTTAGAAGAGTTTGCTAAAGACTTTAAGTATGATAGTAATTCTTTGGTTTATTTTAAGAATGATGGGGGTTACTTTTACTAGTGGAATAGTTACTTATTTGGTGATAATTCAATCAGGAAAATGGTTGAAATGTGCTTACCAGTCGGGATAATTGATTTGTATGTTGATCATTTAGGTCTTGATGACTTTACTGATTTTGTGCAATACATTTACGTTCAACTTTTAGAAAGATGCAAGTCAAATTTTAATTGACTCTTGCATTCTCTATGATCTGGACACTTATTATGTACATGTAATTTTGACAAATATTCATCTGTTTTATTTAAGAGGGCTCTGGAATGCAGAACGTGCAACATATAAAGTAGCTCGTCAATCAGCCATGAGGAGTTTGCAAAGATTGTCTAAAAATGGATATATGGCGTTGAAAAGGTTAGATCCAAAGAGATGGGCAAAAACTTATTTTGCAACACATTTGAAGGCAGACAATGTTGAAAATAACATGGTCGAATGTTTTAATGTATGGGTGCTAAACTACAGGTATCTGTCATTACTCATAATGTTACACGAAATTCAATTCAGATTATAACAAGAATAAGAATGAAGAGAGAGAAATGTTAAGCATTTAACTAAAATTGTGCCCGAGGATTAGAATAAAACTAGATGCGGCAGTTACACAATCTTATGTTTGTTGTGAAAATATTTTTATAGGTTAAATATTGACAAGTTCTGTTACAGTTGATTTGGAAAGTAGGAGTGGTGCTTGCAGGGTTTGTGATCTCACTGGTATATCATGCCAACATGATGTGGCTGCGATACATGATAGAAGAGACAAACTTCAACACCAGGAATTATTATCAAGGAAATTTCAACTGAAGTGTTGTGTACCCAAGTTGAAGAGACAAACTTCAAACACCAGGAGTTGGAGAATCTTCAACCACAAAAGGCAAGGAGAAGGTTTACTTTTCTCAAACCAAGAGAAGGGACAGGCCCTTCTGGATGCAAAACAAGAAGAAATCTTTAACCAGCCTTTCTGGATGCAAAACAAGAAGAAATCTTTAACCTAGCATCCAAACAACTTTTGATAGGATGAAGACAATATGTAAAATTTATGCATTGTTTCTGAAATTTATATATGTTTCTGCTGGTCTTTGACAATGTTTCTTACTATGGTTTGAGACTATGCTTGAGATCATGTTTTACTTCTTAATTTTAAGGTTCTGCACAATGTTTAAGACTGAATTTGAACGTCAATGTTTTTGTTACTATCTTTGAGCCGTTAATTCCACATTATTCAAAAGCCCTGTTAATTTTGACAGTAAAAGCAACTGCCAACGGGAGTCAGGGGAATGACACAATCGACGAGTTCAGTGGCGCTTTTGAAACCATTTTGCAAGCAATCAACCCATAAGATGATAATACAATTGAAGGGCCTTTCTTCTCCTACTATTGCTTGTATGTATGATACAGTATCTTCAAACATTTGTGTGTTCTACAATCTCCAGGATGATTTAGGAACTGTGTATCAACTAATTTAAAAATTATTATGTTGTGGGGCTGTCAGTGTTCCATGCGTTCTTATCTCTATCTATCTACACTATTTATTTGGCTCTCTTTTCGACCCACTTGCCTAATTTGCTCAACAATGGCTTCTAATTTCCATACTATGCATTTCCAAACAATTAAAACCTCTAGCTACTCAAATAAGTTCCATTCTACATCTCCCTCGGAGTCTTTTCCATTCCTCAAACATCAGCATCATCATCGGCAACAACTATCTTATCTTTCTACCTATCTATCAAAACCTATTCCTCACAAATCCAAAAATTATCCACTACTTGTTGCCTCTTCTATACCTCCACCAACATCTAAAGAAGAAGCCATACTCCAAGCCAAAACCTCACTTTCTACCGCCTTGGATAAGCTCCTAAACAATCCCAAAATGGCAGGAAAATTCAAGAAACTGAAGCAACCCAGATTACAGGTTGAGATTCCAGTGGTGGATGACGAACATCCAGATTGCCTCTCCCAACTGGCTCTCCAAATATTTGGAGACATGCCAGTTCAAAGAAAAGGTTCTGCAATCAAGATTTTGATTCTTTGGCCAAACCCCACTTTAAAGGAAGCTGGCATCAAGTCCTTTGGATCATACTCAAAAAATACAGTTGAGCACATGGATATTTTGTCCGCTAATAACCGAAATTTAGGATCTACTGACATTGCAGTATTTGTGGCGCCAGAAACTTCCCAACTATCAGTCGTAAAACTAGTTACCGACAGTTTTTATCCTAGACCGGTGGCAATTTTCAATCCGAGATGGGGGTTTGATCAAGAGGCTACCTTGGGCGAACTGAGAGGATTTGTGGCTTCATTTGAGGTTGTGTATTCATTCACCGGTTTGGAAGTAAGGGGGATATTAAGCAGGAGAAAAGGGGTTATCTTTAGGGTTGCTAGAACTGGGGTGTCGATTGGTGAGGAATGGAGTGTTTGGGTTGAAGATGGAGATTTGAAACTGGTTTCAAGATTTAAGGCAAGGCCTTCCCTTGTTGAAGTTGAAAATGTTTTGTATAATTTAATGGCTATCAATTCCCCAGTTACAAAGTCTGCTAAATTTCTCCGGGAATTGTTATCAAATGCAACTGGCAAAAAGTAAGTACAATTCCACAACTATAAACTTGCTTTATCAGCAATTCCCAGAGAAGCATGGTTGCCATTATTGATATATGTATTTAGCATATTTTATATGCTAAATAAATTGATAAATCATAATTATTGATGAGAATAAAAACTGTGCTACCGGATTGTCCTAAATGCAGATATCAATAGATAATAGCACCTGTAAAAAAAATTATTTGGGTTGTGGGCTTTCCTTGTCTGAGCCATTCACTATTTTTTATACTATAAAAAATAAGTCTAACTTAACTAAATGAGCTCTCTTATATTTTAAAAAAGAAAATGTGTCACAAAATATTATTACAACCGTATCCTAATTAATTTCCAAAATTACTAACACATTCTCAAATTTACCAGTCATGCCCCTATTTCATTTTAATGAATAAAAAATTTATTTTTTTCTTTTTTCCCATCTTTTCTCTTTCGTTTTTTCTCTTCCTTCCTTTTTCAAGAGTATTGTAATTAGATTAAAATTTATTATTATGATAATAATATATAATGAATATAGGGAAGGCTGTTGAAATTGACATATAAAATATATTACCCAGATCACTAATATCCATTATAAAGACTTGCTCTAAGTATTTGCTTGGTTCACGAGTTTCTGAAATGAGGTATTAGTTTAAAATATATAAAACTCATACTTAATATTTGTTTCAATTTTTTAAATCTCAACCTCATAACTCAAATCCACAAGATATGAGTTTTTAATACTCAAAGAGGGAGGTGGTTGTGAGCAGAGAGTATGTGTATCAACTTTAATATTATTATTTTATTGTTGATAATTAACATTATTAATAATTAAAAAAAAAAAATATAATCAAATATTATTAACAATAAAAAAATTATATTTATATATTTTATATAATAAACTAAATTAATTTAACTATTAATTTAATAATACTTTAAATTAAATAATTTAATTCCAAAACTAAACCAAACACATGATATCATTAATTAAATTTAATCCTTATATAATCTTAACCCGATTCCTGACATCAAACTAATACCCATCACAATAATCAAACCATCCCTAATATGTTTTGTAGGTTAAGCTAACAAATATATTTCATTTACTCAATCCAACAAGCAACATGCTAAAATTCTAGATCATTACGAGGTCACACATACTTTAAGTGACAATCACTCGTATATAGGAGGATAACGGGTTGGATCAGACCGTATTTTTTAATATCCATATTCAAACCCGAATTTTTGGATAAAACTCAGATCCGATCCGGAATCGAAAAATACCCGAAAATTGAGACCCGAATATAATTCAATAGATTTCGAATCGGATTACATTTTACCCGAAACCCGAAAATTTGGATCGGACCCGAGACCCGAACCCGAATTACTTTTACAAATAAGATCACAATAAATATCCTATACAACAAATACCCAACTAATATATCAAAATGTAAAATTGGACTAGAAGTTTTTATTGATGGACAGTAATAAAAATGATCGGGAACAGAGATTAAAAACATACCTGTACAGAGATTAGAGATACAAGAGGTGTATATATAGAAAATAGTTTAGAAAGATGATTATAAGTAAATTGATTATAAGTAAATTGATTATTAAAGGAGGGTTCGGGAAAATCAAAACGGATCGGAACTTCTACGTACAATACAATAAATTGTAATTTGTGTTTATGTTTAGTAACATATAATAGATTCTCTAAATATTAGCTAATTACAGTCTTAGAAAACCAAAAATCACTTTACGGAAGAAAAATATAGCTGATTTTAGGATCAGACGCAGTTAAAGCTTCCTTCGCGTGGCTTCAGTGTACGCTATCTTTAGTAGTTGAAACCCTTTGCATGCTTTATCCAAATCAAACGGCTTTCAAGAGTTGCTTTATCCACTTCTTAAGTGCTCCTCTGTACAACCACCACGAGATATAATCTGCAGCTTCGAACAGAGAACTAAAACCTCAAAAGGGTCCAACTCTCTAAACATCTTGGGATCTCGATCATAATCCTGAACATGTAAAATTTGGAAAAAAAATATGAAGGTCAGCACAATGATGCGTACAAAGTAATACATTTGTATATATTACAAGTTTATAATCCTTGTTTAGCACAATGAGCATGGTTTTTGATTTATATCTTTAATTTATAATTTATATAATATTTATGTATTAGAGCTTTGTTTAATTTTTTCTCAAATTAATGGATAGGAAACAGTAATATATCAAGTCCATCGAATAAGATGAGAGATGAGAGCAGTTAAAAGAAAAGGTTGGAGGCAGACAAATAGTGGAAGATTGGGAGGAGAACAATGAAAAAGAACTGTCATGAAAATTAAGAAAGTTAGAATTTGACCCCATATGCAGCATTGAGGTCAGATTTAGTCAACTTTAGGGTTGATTATGGTATTTTAATTATATTTTGAACAAATGCTAAACTCTGATGGATGAAAATGACACTTTGCCATTATTGAATATCGACTGACCTTTTCTGTTACAATTGCAATAGGCTTGGAACCAAACTTCAGTAAAAGTTCTTGGAGTCTCAGCATGATCTTCTCAATATCCTACATTGATATGCAACAATAAGAATCTGCTTTACAATATTGAACTGCACTATATCAAGTAACAAAAGAAAAGTCTAAGTGATTGTTTGGTTGCATATGGGTATTTAGTTCCATGGGAAGTTACAATATCTTGGTATTTAATTCCTATATAAAATTCATGGGAAGTTAAAAAAATTGTTTGGTTTGTATATAGGAACTTTCATTATTTAGATATTGCAAGTCACCAAGGTGGGGGTGGGTATATGTTCAACTTCCCATATAAATGTCAATCAAACAACTTTATAAATTATTACTTTCTAGGAAGTTGTACTTCTCGGATAAATGGATGTCAACCAAACGACCTCTAAGAGTATAAATACATGAGAAATTATATAAAATTCTCTCGTATCTGCTTAATTTGAACTCTGAAACATCTTTGTGTTCATTATAATAAAACTCAGGCAACACGATTGAAACAAGGCAGATTCCAAGACTAACTGATAGTTAGATTTATTCTTCATTTTGATGATAAAGAAATTCAAGATATACAGCTCAGACCTAGTATATGAATCTTAATTGAGTTTAATCAAGGCAATAGAGACTGGTGATGTACCTCGTTTTGAAATACATGATGGTCATTAAAGTCCATTCTATCAACACATCTTGATCTTGCCTGCCATAGAAAAACTTATATCTATATTTTGAGTCAAAGAATACATAACTGCTTGTGTCTATATTTTCAATCACAGATGCAATACGATACCTTCTCAATAATCCGGAAAAATGAATCAGCACAACCAATAGCAGATACACATAAAATAGTCCGGTTATGCATAGCCACCATAGGTAGCTCACAAGAAACTTTTCCCACGGCAAATATGCGTGAAGGAGTCATTTTAGCATAGTATATTGGAACGACTTTATTGTTTCCACGAATTGTTAATTCGATGACTTCAATTTCCTGCTCCAACATCTGCAAGTATACAGGATACTAATATAATGTTCATTGCCTGCTTTAGAGTTGTCTGCTAATGCACATATACAATTGCCAAAGCACCTTCATTTTTATGGTATTTTAAGCAAATCACTTAATATAACAACCCAGATTTTTCAGAATTTAATTTTTATTATTATTTAAATAATTATTGATTTTCTGAAATATTGGAGAAATAATTTTTTTAATATTTAATTCTAGTTGGATGGATTTCCAACATTAATTATTTAGTTAATTCCCGGTTCAGAGAAATTGGGTTTGTTTAAAAATTTTATTGATCGAGTTGGTATCTCGAGTCAGTATTTTTTTCGGGTGAAAATTTTATTTATTTAAAAGGCGAAAAGTATTTCTTTAATTGATGGAGGGTTATAGAATTGTTTGAAAATATCTTTCAATTTTATTTGAGGATTTATAAAAATTTGTAAAGATTGAGATTTCAAATAATTATTAAATGATGGTTGAATAAAATTTAAATATATTTTATTCAAATCGAGGGGGAAATCAATTAATTTTGATTTATCGCTTATAAAAGTTTTGAGATATTTTTAAGAATGAGATTTTATATTTATAAGTATGATTTCATTTCATAATTATTTATTCTCATTCTTATTTATTTTTAAATGGGTATTATTCTCAAATTCTCAAAATTATTAAAAGATGTAATGATTTGTAATATGCATATCAATTTGGAAAAATTAGATTTAATTCTAATTATTTTTCCATAAATTTTCAAAAATATCATAGTATTTAATTATGTTAGAAATTTAATTTTTACAAATTAGAATTTTTAGTTCAAAATATGGTTAGCCGAGTGTAGTATTAAAAACGAGGAATAAAACTAGTCTTTTATTTGTGTGACCAAAAAGCTTCCACCACACACTTTCCAAAAACAAGAAAAATCAGCTAAACATGGCCAAACCGGACCAGAACCGGCTAACCGGACCGGAACTGGACCGGGTCAAAACCGGTCAAAACCGTTTATATCTTATTAAGGTTCAGGTTCCGGTTCAAGATTTTCACGAACCGGAACCCGCGGTTCACGAACTGGAACCCGCGGTTCACGAACCGGAACCCGCGGTTCACGAACTGTGGCCATGTCTAGCCTCAACTGTTGAGGTGGAACAAACATTCAGCATAGGAGGAAATATTTTGGATTCAAGGAGATCAAGATTGACTCACGAATATTTAGAAACACAAGTTTGTATGAATGATTGGAAAAGAGCAGAATTAAGAACACAATCCAACATCGCTTCATCATCCTCATCCGACGAATATTGTGGAGATCCTACAACAATTCCCACCACCTCCGAATTGGGTGGATCAAGTTAGGATATGTTATAAATATTATTGTAATAAATTATATGGTTTGTTGTATTCTTGTAAGTTGTAAAACATATAAAATTTATTATAATATATTTACTTGTTTTTAATAAAAAATACGAATTAATTTAACTATATTTCTTATATAAAATATTTTTTTATTTATAAGGTTCGAACCTGAACCGTAATCGGATCTTGAACCGGGTCAAAACCGGGTCAAACCCTGAACCTGAACCGTTTGAACCGGAACCGGCGGTTTATATCTTGTTAAGGTTCAGGTTCCGGTTCAAGATTTTCACGAACCGGAACCGGCGGTTCACGAACCGTGGCCATGTCTAAAATCAGCCAAGGCAAGCTCCCACACTCCATTTTCAGCATTTCTACCAAAGTGAAGAAAATGGAGAGATTTCTTCATAACTTGCTCGATTATTGTCGAAAACGCTTGATTTCAGTTTCGTTGTTCACCTCTGTTCGGATCCGCTCTTTCTTAGCCATCATCTTCATCATCAACACCACTTTTCACCATAATTTTTTGAAGAACAAGGGATGCGTTTTTGGGGAGAATAGTAGGCTTGCTTGATCGTAGCGTTGTTTATCTCGAATCGAAGGCATAACCCTCCTCGTGCTTTGTCTTTGATCCTATATCATTTCATCCAATGAATCTCTTCCAATAATCAAAACCCTCAAGAACATGTATAGTGATTTCAAAAATTCAATATTTTATTTCTTTGATTTAAGGTTTTCTTGGCTTGTTGGATGATTGCTATATCATATATATGTTATATGTAATGTAGTTTAAGCATGAATAGTCATAAAAATGCATGACTTGTTCATTTGATTCTAAGGTTATATTTCATAAGCTTGGTTGGTCTAAATAGCTTTAAATTGATGTATGATGTAGTGTAATGTTGATTGAGGAGGTTGGGATTGATTGTTGGTTGGATTGGAGTAGAATGTAAATGGAAAATGTTAAGATTATAAATGTCGTAATGTCAAAATTTTCCTACTACCCAATTGTTGCAAAAACCGACTATGATTCTTCAATTTTCCTGACCAGTTCTTGATATGGTTGCGTAGATGGAGGTCTCTAGATCGTTTGCGTGCTAATTTTATGTCATTTAGAGTTTCGAGTAAAAAATTATGACCGATTTAGTAAAAGTAGCGCAAATAGTGAAACTCCGTAGCTGACTCAACTTCTAAAATACATTTCACCAACTTTAACTCTTGTTTTCAAATCAAATTCTTTATGACAAATATTACAACTACTTCTAAGTTCTGCGTAGTACCCCGATTTTTGTTATATCTGCCCTGATTCTGGTATGGGATGCCCAAAATATGGTCAAAATCAATTTCTAATATCCATAGGACCAGAATATATAAAAATATTTATAAAATAGGCCGAACCAATTCATGACAAAGTTCTACGTAGTACTCTACTAAGTCCTGCGTAGTACCCCGATTTTCGTTATATCTGCCCCGATTCTGGTTTGGAATGCCCAAACTATGGTCAAGATCAATTTCTAATATCCATAGGGACCAGAATATATGAAAATATTTATAAAACATGTCGACCCAATTTATAACAAAGTTTTGCGTAGTAACCTCTTTAATTCTGTGTAGTACCCTAGTTTTCGTTATATCTGCACCGATTCTGGTCCAGAAGGCCCAAAATATGGTAAAAATCAATTTATAATATCCATAGGGACTAGAAATATAAAAATATTCATGAAACAAGCCTACTCAATTTATGATAAAGTTCTGCGTAGTACCCTCCTAAGTTCTGTGTTGTACCCCGGTTTTCGTTATATCTACCTCGATTAGGGTTTAGGGTTTTGGGGTTTTGGGGTTTTGGGGTTTGGGGTTAGGGGTCAGGGGTTCGGGTTTGGGGTTTGGGGTCAGGGGTTCGGGTTTGGGGTCAGGGGTTTCGGGTTCTGGTTCGGGGTTCGGCTTTTGGGGTTTAGGGGTTTAGGGGTTGGGGGTTAGGGGTTTGGGGTTTGGGGTTTCGGGTTTCGGGTTTGGGGTTTCGGGTTTCGGGTTTCGGGTTAGGGGGTTAGGGTTTATGGTTTAGGGTTAGGGTTCGGGTTGGGGTTGGGGGTTCGGGGTTCGGGGTTCGGGGTTCGGGGTTGCGGGTTTCGGGGTGGGGGTTTGGGGTTTGGGGTTTGGGGTTTGGGGTTTAGGGTTTAGGGTTTAGGTTTTTTTTTTTTAATAAAAAATATTTACAAAAGAGTTATGAGAGGGCTTCTCTCAAAGAACCAAACCAAGCTTCCCATGGAAATAGACTCCACAAGAAAAGCCAAAAACAAAAACAAAATATCTCTAAACAAAGAAGAAAGACTACTAAGAAACAAAAGAAAGAGACCAAATCCTTCTATGCAACCAAAAACACCAAAAACCACTATTGCACTCACTCCCCTATGCCTCCAAGGACAATCCATACTGCTGCAAAAATTCTGCACAACTAGCAGACCTTTACTGCAATTCTGGCTCCAGTTCCCAATCTGCAGAACTGCTACAGGACCCAAACAGATTGAAAAACATGAAAAACTCATAACTTCGAATCTTCTCCGCAAGCATCTAATCCCAAGACATAACGCAACACTTCTGCATACTCTGAAGCCAGATGCGACTGGCCTTGAAACAAACTGCCTGACACCTGAAGAGCAGGCCTGGGAGAAACAAAATGCGACCGTTCTTTGCACTACCTTTGCATACTCAGATCCAAATAAAAAGAGACTCTGCAAAACCAATAAAAAAAGAAACTCTGCAATTCTTCACCATTCAAAATTTTAGCCGCATAAAATAAGATGAACAGATCCTCCCCTAAAACTCTGATAATTTCCTTCTATTCTCAGATAGATTTCTCCTGGAAACTAAAAAAACCCGACTACGATTGTAGAACCCCAGCTCCAACTCTGAATCATCCTCCCATATTTGCAAAAGTAACATTAAACATGCTGAATTATGCATGTGCAGATCTGTTACAGGACCCATATGAACCTCTACACAATTGATTTCTGCATGAGTTCCCCCGAGAGAAATCTGGAACCGCTCTGCTACCTAAGTTCTGAAATTTTCTCTGCAAAGCTTCTGCAAATCTGTGAATATTTATCACATCTTTGCCATAGAGACTGTTCTCCACCATAGAAAAGAATTGCAGGGCCTGGAAATCTCTGCACACATATAACAAATAATTAGATAAACACAAATGCGCAACACCTATAACAACATCACTACTGTCCTGCGAACCCAGATAACTGACTAACTTCACTCTAGATTCCAACCCCATCTGAGCAATTTGCAAAAACCAATCCTCCAAAGCCCCAAAATTATCCAGATACTTCCATAACATAAATTAGATTTCTGAAAAATGCTACTACAAGACCTCCTGTAACCATCATGACTACACCAGAAATTATTAGCCAAGATCTGCATCAGGATTAGGCAAAATATGGGATCACTCCATTCTCCCTTCATTTTTGGCCGCAAGAACAGGATTTGCAGCTTATAATTATTGCGGCAAAATTTTTTAGCCACACCCAAGGTAACATGCTGCTGAGGCCTAGCAAAGTATCTAAGAAACCTGACCTCCCATTTCAATCTCACAACATACCTTAAACCCCAGAAAAATATATTGCAAGTCTGCGACAAATCTACAGACCCCCGCAGCAATGCAGAGCCATAACTTATAATAATGCAATCTTAATCTCTGCACCTTGGCCGCATGACCATACACTGCAAAAACATACTACCTCTGCACTTGTTATTAAAAAAGCAAACTAAAATTTGCAGAGATCCCCCATAATAACTCCCCATCTCAACATAAACAACAACCAACAAACTTAACACTTCTAACATCATTTGGATTGAAGGGAGCTTGGAGGGATATTCCACAAACGTAATGCATCCCTTACTCTGCTATTATCCCGAAGATTCATTCCCATGATCTTTAATCGAACAACTTCAAATATATCACTGATTAAACTACGGGGGCTTCTATGGAGCTTTTAGAAGATTCTCCGATTTCGCTCTTGCCATATGAAATATATCAAGGCTCCTAGGATTAATCTATTAACAATAGAATTAATAGATTTGCCTTTCCACTGTCTAGAAGCTTGAAGAATAAACTCATCCCATAGGTGAGAATGAACCTGAGCAAAACCATATGTATTGAAAAATTTGACAACCTTCTGGCTAAACGGACAAGAAAAAAACAAATGGTTCACAGAATCTTGCTGTAAGTTGCACAAAGCACAAACTAAATTTCCTCCTCCTTGCCACACCTGCATCCTATCCTGAGTCATAAGTTTCTTACGAATTGCCAACCAAAGAATAAAAGCATGTTTTGGGATACAATTAGAAAACCAAACCAGCCTGCACCACTCAACACAAGGACTTGAAGTACGAAAATCCTTCCACACTATACTTGTTTTATATGGATGCGTAACACCATTTCTAGAAATGCAGAGGGTAGAGTCCCTGCTATTAGCTGAGAAAGCCGGACCGTCAATGTTCAGACCTTGAAAATGATCAAGAACACCTTCAGGCCATCTCCACTGGCCCTCAACCACATAATCAGCCACCTTTTCTCGCCCTGAAGCACCCATCAAAGATATTTCTCTGGATGAAAAAAATGATGATAATGGTCCAACTCCTGACCAGTTATCATGCCAAAAGAAAGTTGATTTGCCATCACCTATAGAATGCTTAATGAATTTACGAAAATCATCTCTAATACCCAGAATCTTCTTCCAGCTCCACGAAGAATCCCACGGAATCTTAATATCCCAAAAGCTCCTTCCTTTCAATCGGTACGTATGAATCCATTTGACCCATAAAGAGTCTCTATTTGCCACCACACTCCAAAGATGATAAGACATGAGCATCTTATTCCACAAAATTAAAGGTTTTATGCCTAGCCCCCCTTCAATTTTAGGTAAACAAACGTCTTTCCATGCCACCTTCGCTTTTCCTTGAGCCATATCAGTACCCCCCCAAAGAAAGTCTCTAATAAGCTTTTCAATTTCCTTAGATACTGATGTCGGAAGAATAAACACAGACGCCCAATACACTTGCATTGAAGATAAAACTGATATTGCTAATTGTAACCGACCAGCAAAAGAAAGCCAATTGTTCTGCCACTCCCGAAGCCGAGCTCTAACTTTATCAATTAGAGGGAGACAATCAGCATGCCATAGGCGCATAGTAATCAGCGGAACTCCAAGATATTTTACTGGAAGAGAACCTCTTTGAAATCCCGTAATACTGCTAATTAAATACTGATTATCTGCTGAAACCTTGCAAAAATAAACATTACTTTAAAATTCATTAGGCCACAATCCAGATGCTTCAACGAAATCATCAAGAGAGTCTTTTAAAATTTGCACCGACCAAGGATCCCCATAGGAGAATAAAAACAGATCGTCAGCAAAGCAAAGATGCGTGATTCCTAATTCTTCACATCTAGGATGATAGCGAAACCTACTATCTTCTTCAACCCTCTTCTTAATAATAATAGAGAGAACTTGCATGACCAGAGTAAACAGATATGGAGATAGGGGGTCTCCCTGTCTTAGCCCTTTTTTCCCTTTAAAAAAACCATGGACCTGGCCATTTATCACCAGAGAATAAGTCGGAGTAGAAACACATTCAGCAATCCAATTCACCATTTGATCTGGAAATCCAAAATTTCGCAAGGCAGATAACAAAAAATCCCAATTCACACTATCATAGGCCTTTTTAATATCAACTTTAAAAGCACACCGAGGCTTACCAGTAGACCTGTGATAATTTTTAAGCAATTCTTGGGTGAGCAAAATGTTGTCACTAATTCGACGACCAGGAATAAAGGCATTTTGGGTAGGGTCTACAATTTCATCCAGGCAACCTTTAATTCTATTTGAAATCACCTTAGAGATACATTTATAGAGAACATTGCAGAGTGCAATAGGTCTAAACTCACCAACCACTTGAGGATTATCCACCTTTGGAATAAGAGAGATCAACGTAGCATTAACCTCTTTTAGAAGTTTCCCAGATCGGAAGAAATCTTTTACAGCTTTACAAATATCATCCCCAACTACATTCCAAGCACTTTTGAAAAATCTGGAAGTGAAACCGTCCGGCCCTGAAGCTTTATCATCCCCAATAGAGAACATAGCTTCTTTTATCTCTTCAACACAGACCTCTTTAATCATTTCAGCTGCAGAACTAGTGGAATTTTTTTTAGAGAAATGATCATCAAGATAAGAGATATCTGCACACCTATCTACAGTGCCCAATTGTTTCTGAAAAAAATCAACAAACTGCTGAATCATATCCTCATCAAAAACAGGTCTACCGTCATCATTTAAAATTGAAGAGATTCTTCTCCTATTAGCCCTGACCTGCATACTTTTGTGAAAAAATTTATTATTCAGGTCCCCCACCTTAAGCCAATGAATTTTGGACTTTTGTTTCAATAAAATCTCTTCCTCAAGGGCTGCTTCCTTGTACTCTCTAAGATATTTTAATTCACATTCTTTAAGCTCTTCATCAAATGGGTCATAATCTCGAGCACACTGCACATTTAAAAGATTATTTTTAAGATCATCTACTTTTTTACAAAGATTACCCGACTTCCAGGCTTCAGATTTAAACACCGGTTTAAGCCTCTTTAGCTTTTGAACCACCTGGTACATACGAACACCTCTTACTTCCGGTTTCCAAGCTTGATCCACAATACTAATAAAATTCCTCCTATAAGCCAAAAAATTCTGAAATTTAAACGACCCCTTCTTCACATTCTGGTTATCTTTAAATTCCACAACACCTGGGCTGTGATCGCTTGTACCTCTCGGCAAAAAATGACCTTTCACATCTCTAAACATTGACAAAAAATTCACATTTACTAAGATTCTGTCAATCTTTTTAACCACCCCCACTCCGTGAGGGCTTCCAGACCAAGTAAACTGAATCCCATCATAATGAAGATCCATAACTTCTAATTTTGTAACACAATCTCGGAATTCACTAGTTGTAGGAGATCTTCTAATAACCCCCTATTGACTCTGAATCATGGAGCATAACATTAAAATCTCCTAGGATAATCCATGGGGAATTAGCGACCAACATGCTATAATTTTCTAAAGAATGCCACAATTGTCTCCGAGGAACATGATCATTTACGGCATAAATCACTGAACAATGAAAGTGTTTATCTGATGTAATCTGCTTAACAACACAATGGATGACTTGATTGGTAGAAAAAACTTCCATCACTTCATAATGATTCGGATCCCAACCAACAATGATACGACACCCCTTATCACAAAATTCTGCATTTGATATCCATTTCCACCTTCTAAACAGATTATTAAAAACAGAATTCAAATTACCTTTAGCAACATGAGTTTCTAAAATCCCACAAAGTCCAACTTTATTTATTTTCATCAATTCCTTCACTTCATCTTTCTTAAAAGGCTGATTAAAGCCTCTTACATTCCAGCAAATGATGTTATTCATTTATAAATAATATAGATGCGAGGCCCCTGAATTTTCTAGGAAGATTTTCCACGAAACTGTCCGTCAACATAATCTTCTATTTCCCTACCTTCTTCCTCATCCATCTCATCCTCTATCATGAATTTTGCTGTGTCCCCAATATCCGAATCCACATCACATTCAGAGTTAGTAGGATAAATTTCAATATTATTTCTGACCCAATCCTTATCCCCAACATTAGAACCTGTACTTCCCTTATTATAAACTTCGCTAACAGTATTAACAGGTTCCATCACAACATTTGTCCGCAAATGATTATCATCTTTCTTCAATATATCACTGCTGTTTATCTGCACTAACACCTCCTTAATCTTCTTAGCTTCCCCAGAATTTTCGGGGGTTTCATTTCTCTTACCTGAATTTGTTGAGTCTGACTTCACCCCTTTGTCATCAACTTGATTAGTCCTTGACTTCATCGCTACTCCTCTCGCAACAGCCCTAACAAAATTTCCATCTTTTTCTTTACTTCCTATCTCCAAATCAGAATCTTCCCCTGCCAATACACTGAATGCGTTTCCCAAGTCCAAATTACGATTTTCCACTTTATTTCCTCTTAATTGAAAATGGCTGCCCTCTCTGAACCCTGAACCCATTCCTCGACCTCCTCTCCTTCCGTTTCCAATCACAACTCCTCTATTCACATACCCATTAAGGTCCCTCCTGAAATTATTTCCAAA